>JAVMKO010000011.1:17100102-22100102 GCA_032164245.1 Sternotherus odoratus
GGGGGGGGGGGAGTTGGTGCGTCTTATACGGCGAATATACACACTTTGCCTTTGCCCTTTGCGCGGGGGGGGGGGGGAGGCGAATGACACCAGGGACACGGAGTGGAGCGCCTGGCTAGTCCCGGCTGTACGTGAGGCGCCCGCAGCCCGGCCGGGGCGCGGCGCAGCAACCCACGCGGCTCCGCCAATTTTTTGAGCCTCGTGAGTCCGGTAACTGCCCCCGCGGCGCCCCCCTCACCCGGCTGCCCCGGCTCCCCTCGTCACCCATTGTCCCTTGGCCCGCGGCTCCCCCGCGCTGCCTTTCACCGGCTCCCCTTGCTTCCCTGTCACCAGACCCCGCTGTGTGCCCCCCCCCCCGTCAGCACCGCTCCCCCCGTCCCCCCTCACCCGGCCGCCCCGGCGCCCCTCGTCACCAAATGTCCCTGGGGCTGCGGCTCCCCCGCGCTGCCTTTCACCGGCTCCCCTCGCTTCCCCGGCGCTACCTTTCACCGGCTCCCCTCGCTTCCCCGGCGCTGCCTTTCACCGGCTCCCCTCGCTTCCCCCGCGCTGCCTTTCACCGGCTCCCCTCGCTTCCCTGTCACCAGACCCCGCTGTGTGCCCCCCCCGTCAGCACCGCTCCCCTCTTCCCCCCTCACCGGCTCTCTGGTCCCCCACCCGGTCCTCCCCCCTCCGCTCCCACTCAGCAAATCTCCCTCCCCCGGGCTTCACCTCGGCAGGTCCTGCCCTCCGGCTCCCTCCCTCTGCTCCAGAGCCCCTACTCCTCGTTTTCCTTCTTCAGAACCTGAGCTCCCCCGTCACCAGACCCAACCCCCTCAGTTCCCCAGCCCATGCTCACCAGAGCCTGTCACTCGAGTGCCGCCCGGGGCTTCCCCTTCTTCACTCCACAGTCTGTAGTTCCCCCATCCTCTGCCCCCCCCCCCCCGGGGTGCTCTCCCCTCCCCCAATACTCTGTGTCCTCCCATGGGATTCCCCCTCCCACTCACCACAGCCTCTGTGTTCCCCCCAGGACTCTGTCGCTCCTCCCCAACAGACCCTCTGTGTCCTCTCCTCCACCCAACCCTCTGTGCCCCTTCTTGGGGCTTCCCCCTCCACTTGACTCTCTGTGCCTCACCCCTCCCCTGTCCTCCCAACCTGATCCTCTGTGACTCCCCTAGGGCACTGTCCCCTCCCCCATACCCAATCCTCTGTGCATCTGTGCCTTCCCCTGGGACTCTTTATTCCTCCCACCAGACCCTCTGCACCCCTCTTGGGGTGCTCTTCCCCCCCCCCCCCCCCGACTCTCCTTCCCACCCCAATCCTCTTCCCACCCCCCAGGCTCTCCTGTTCCCCTCACCGATCCTCTCTGCCAACCCCCTCCACTCCACCCGGACTCTCCCTTCCCCCTCATCCGATTCTCTGTGTCATCCCCCTTCGCCCCACTCTGTGACTTCCTTGCGCTCTGCCCCCCCCCAACCCTTTGTGCCCCCCAGTGCAAGAGGAATTCTTGGGGTTCGAATAATAACATTACAGCCTTATTTTTGTTACTTTCACTGTTTACTGACTTTACTGACTGTTAATGAGAGTAAAGATAGTTCTTAATATGTTACATGGTTGACATAAAATTGTTCTTAAACTGCTGTTAACTTTATACAGTTGATATAAAATATTTTACTACAGTATTTGGTTCAGAATCTTTTTTTTCTAGATTTTCCTCCTTTAAAATTAGGTGCGTATTATATGCCGGAGCATCTTATATGGCGAAAAATACGGTAAATCTGCCATAAATATGGAGCTACAGTGCACTCCGTTACACCAGTGTAACTGAGAATAACTCCATAGTTTCACTATAGAGTAAATATGCATTTATGAAGGGTAACTGAAAGCAAACATTGGCCCAGTAATAGTATTGTTAGACTTCATGAATTACAGAACTATTATAGCAATAAGCATCAAACCACAGTTCTCTTTTCCTTAACAACTACACAGTTGGTTACTATGGCATAGACGGCAAGGGTTCTGAGTAAAATGTTCTTTAAGAAAGCATTATCTAAAACGTTATATCTGTTCTTTACAATTACACCATGCCTGCAAAAATGTGAATGGACAATTCATTATTTTACTTGTTCCACTATCTCATTGTCCTTGTTAACTTTCCCCTTCAAAAGTCCAAAAGGTAAAGACCCACCAACCTAATCACTGTGTAAAATGAGGAGACTTCCTGGATTCACTATTTTAGTTGTAAACTCTTTGGGGCAGGGACTTTCTTACTATGTGTATGTAAGGCACCTTGCACAAGAGGGCCTTCATGTTGATTGGCCTACTAATGTGCCTCCTCTCTGGTCTGGAGGGACCACCTTGAGGGGTGATAAGATAGTTCTGTTTTACCTTCCCTGCGGAGGCCCTCTGCTGTGGGGAAAGCCTCCAGAAAAGGTGCTTCTGGGGGCAGCCATGGCAAGTTAAAGCCCTGACAGTCACTTCAACCGTGTCATGGAGCCCTGGAGAGCACCCAATCCTGCAAGTCAGTGTGCTGACATAGTTCCCTTTGTCTGTCCATTGAGGTCAATGGGACTCTGTGCAGGGCAAGAATCTACCCTCGGATTAGAAGCGTAATGTGGACGCTTTGGACCTTCGCATGAATGGTCTTGTGTCTCAGGCAAATCTATTCAAATATGGTTTAGAGAATGGGGCGGGGGGAGGAACTAGAGCCCATTCTGTGATGGGACAACCCCCCCTTTTCAACATGAGGACATGTGCTAGGCTACAACATTGGTGACCCGCGTTGCAAGTGGCTAAGGTTTCTCTGTCACCACTAGTTGGGAGCGGAGAAGATGTTGCTTTTGTTATCGTTTCTCATTCTAGTCTGAAAGAGAGAGCAGCCAGCAAAATCTTAGGATGTGACTTGTATCAAGTATTTTGCAAATGATTTTCTTTCACGAAGACAGTGAGAATGGAAAGACACCTTATCACACAGCATAAATATTGAGAAACGCCAGTGATACTCACAGTAATGGTCTAATTATTAATTGTTTTGGTACTTAATGTTGGATTATGATAGAAATCATTTGATATCAAATTATGTTAAAATTTGTACTGTAATTACTGCACTTGTAGAGGATTCACATTGTCATGCAGCATTAATTTTAAAGACTTGCATGAATTTTTAATCTGAACAGATACAACCCTTTGAATAGCCAGTATTCCTACATATACTGTATGCTCTAGGAAGTCTTTAACTACGGTATATCTTTTGGATCTAAAGTTGGAAGTAATTACAGTTTAGAAGAAACTTTCAATAATTATTACATTGGTTGTTTACCGCTGCAATTTACTTTAAAATAACTTGATGAATGCTCCTGAATATTCCTATGTGCATGTGGCAAGAGAGAACAGATGAACTCCTGGAAGCTTGTGCCCTATGATACCTGGTGTTAACCTACAATAATTACCAAACCCAGGACATGCAGCAGGTGGGATTTTGTAAAGCACCTGGGTGACTTTGGAGCACAAGTTCCCCATTGAAAGTCAGTAGGATCTGTGCTTTTCCCTCCATGATATTGTGTGGATCTATTCCCCCATCCCCACCCTATGGCCCTGTATAACTGAGCTTTCCATAGCAACTTGGCGTGAGCTTGTGAAACAATTTTTCTGGGTCCATGCAAAATTAACTGCCCCATTCAGCCCTATTCATAGTAGTCTGGCCTTATGCTTTGGAGTTGATCAGTAACACACCTCCGCTTAGACTCCCTGAAAATAATTAATCTTTTCACACTCACTTGGAGTGTCTTGGCTGGCTGTCTCTCTTCCTGTGGCTGTGATGCAAAGCCAGGCCAAACTATTCAAACTTGGATACCCATATTTAACTAACTAAATAAATGTTCTGGTTTTCAGAGGTGCCAAGTACCCTCAGCTGCCCATTGAATTCAGGGGTACCATAGGTGCTCAGCAATTTGGAAAATCACTTTCAAAATCTTGGCCCCACATACCCAGTCTAAATATTTGCTTATGAATGGAGATAGAGAGGTAGTGCTCTTAAGGGCAATTATTTACAGTTCTTCTAGTTCATGTAGCTGGACTTTGTCTTAAATTCCAACTACACATGTTTCTGTTATCACCCAGAATGTCTGGCTGGTCTTATTGATTAGGTTGTATCTGTCACTGGCTGACTTGTCCCTTTAAATGGGAGACTCCCCCTGCTCTATCTGTAACTCAGCTGCCTCCCAGCTCAGGCTGTGGCTCTGGGGTAGAGGTGTGGGGGGTGTCAGCTGATGGTCTGAAGAGCAGCTGGTCCTTCAAAAGCTGGAAAGAGCTCTGCTGATCTTGAGAACTTCTGGGAGTACTACAGTACAATGGATGGAGCATGGGAGTGTGGGGCATTGGAGGAAATTCCCAACCCCCTTTGCCTACTAGTAACGTAGCTAGGTTTGACCCTTTAATTCTAGTTATTAGTTATTTCTAGTCAACAAATATATGCAACTATATGTTTGTTGTTACATTATAGGCAACTGAAGAGCAAATGAGGGCTGGGGAATCAGACTCACAATTTATATTGGCATTGACCATTTCCAGAAAGGTCAGTAGCAAACTGTTCATGGAGCACATTGTGATTAAGAAATTTTTTCAGTCCAAAAATATAAACCAGTTCTAATCACTAAAGCACCATAGGCATTTATAAGGCCATCTTGTCATTTACACCACTCTGCCCATGTAAAAAAGGTTAAAACTTTGACACCTGTTTTATTCTCCTGGGAATTCACTAAGCGGGCAGGTTGCTACATTCTACTGTGACTGAAGGGACAGCCTGCACCACACCTGCCTCCTTAGACACACCCTGAAGCCCTGCCCCTCCATACCGAGTGTGCTGCAATAGTGAGTGAGAGGGACAAAGTATAGGCATCTGCTTTTTTGTGAGCTGGTTGGAAAAGCTTAGCTGAAAGGCAGAAAAGAAATGAAAATCTTTGTGAATTGGTTTCTGGCAACCTTCTAGTAATGTTTCAAATGTAATGAGCAAAGGAATAGCACTGTGGGCTCTTTCTGTTTTGATGGATTACATAGCCACACACTTATGTTCGCAGAGTGTCTTAAATAATGTAAGACATCTTAAGAAAATATGTAATTGTGTGTAATTTGTTGTTTAAGAACACACCGTGCTTTTTTCCGTTTGAACTTCTAACTAACTCCTGAGAAAGGGAACAGAGCACAGGCTTGCTTTGAATTTGAAAGTGGTTTGCCCTGTGTGCATGGTGACAGAATGTGTAAAGCCAGTATTTTGGATGTGTGTAGGGAAAGTGACCCTTAGATGGAGTCTTGAACTAAGCTTCTTACAGCTAATCTTCAGGGAGCCCAGTTTCTATTGTAGAATTACAGTCCCTTTACTTGACTTTCCTGGTGACAGTTCAGTGTAATGCAATGCTGCTTTTTGTTCTCATTTGGTTCCCCAAACCAGAGTTTTGGCTTTTGTTGTGACTTGATTATGGATTTCTCCAGGCTTAACTATATTTCCTGGGTTTCTAACTACTCTGTTGTTTTACGTTGTCCTTCTTGAAAGGTCTATTGTTGCGCCTTTTCAACTCCCGAGTGGCTAGTCAAATTTCAGGGCCTGGGGATAGTCTAGCTGGAAGTAGAAATTGAGGGAGTCTGGTGTTTTCTTTGATGCAATCTGGTTTACTCACAAGGAATGTGCAAAGTCCTGTTCCTCTGAACGCAGGAGGAACCAAAACCAGAAAAGGACCAGTTGTCCATTATAGACCTATATTGGTATAATTTTGTCGCTCAGCCGAAAAATCCATACCTCCTGAGCCACAAAGTTATACTGACCTAACTGCCCATGAAGACAACACTGTGTTAATGGGAGAGCTTCTCCCATCCACATAGCTACTGCCTCTCAGGGAGGTGGATTAACGATACTAACAGGAGAAGCTCTTCCATTGGCATAGTAACGTCTTCACTGGAGCGGTACCTGTGGTGTTTTAGATGCTGCTTGTAACTCTTAGGACTGGGGGACTGTAGGACAGGAAACAGCAAGGTGGGGGGAGGAGTTGAGCCAAGCCTGAGTTAGAGCTAGAGGGGGGTGCAGCAGCAGCTCTGTAAAGAGGTTTCACTGTTGTTAAATAAAATCTGTTAAAGTTTGTTAGTACCTTGCCTGCTTGATACAACATTTTGGCGACGAGGGTGGGATTTGCCTGAGGGTATGGTAGAAACATTCACAGTGCACTTTATCTGTTCTGGAATATGTGCAGCAGTGATTTTGTAGTACTGTACCTTGCCTGCTTGATACAACAGTACCGCAGTGCCGCTGTAGCACTGTACATGAAGACACAGCCGTAGCTTCCCAGCCCCAAAGCCTGTTTAGCCAACAGACCCAAAAGCGCACTCTTGAGTTGTTCCCAGGTTCACACTGTGCTCACAGGCTCCTGCTGGGCTTGCTTGCTTTTTGCCTCAGCCTCTCTTTCTGTTCTTGTCTGTCGCCCATTTGTGGTTCTCTCACACGCCTGGCAGAAGAGCCGGTGGAACTCCCTGCTCACCTGGCACTTCTGGGAAGATTTGGTTAGGCCTTGTTTGACCCCTTAAATGTTCCTTACAAGTATCTGAAGTGCAGGGTATATTCACACATTGGTTTGAATGGGGTTTTAACTAAACCCGTACCAAGGTTTCGCCTAGCACATAACAATGCACTCCAAATACAGATGCGTACATTGGAGTGAAGCTCCTCTCATGTCAACTTCCTCATCTGGGAAGTATCAACATTTTTTTGGGGGGGGCGAAGGGAATATTTCTTTTAAGAGGTCCCAAAGTCTGCAGAAAATGAGCAGTGTTCCTGCAGATTATAGGAAGCTGCCCCGATCTAGTAGACTTTAGGACGTGCTGGTGTGTCAGTGGGAAGGATACGCCCCCTTGGTCATCTGATTCTAAAGTCTTCTGTTAATTTCAGTCCCTGACCACCTCCTATGGTCATCTGGCTGAACTCTGTGGACTGTCAGGGTAAGGACTTCTCTCATACAGAATGCACCGGATGCTTTGGAGTGTGGGTCCTCTCCTGTCAAACTTCCTAATGATAGCAAGATTGGGCTATTCTCCAATGCTCTGCAAGAGGAAAGGTTGCCAAAGGGGAGTAAAATACACTACTCTAACTACCAAATGCTGTTAGATGCTCACGTAGCTGCCATGACCCTCTGTATCTGGTTGGGAGATAATCACCCTTTCTCCTGGAATGGATTGCACATCTGTCGTCGGTACCTTTCTCGTTTCGTGGTTAGATTACCGCAGTGTGTTCACCAGTGGCCTCACCAATTAACCCAGGAACTGAATCTTGTGCAGCAAGAAGCCACAGCCAGCTCGTTAAGCAGCATACTTTACCATGAACATATAATAGCTGTACTCTGGATATGCACAGGCTGCCTGTGGGTTTCTGAGTAGATTTCAATGTTTGGGTTTTTGACCAATAACACTTTAAACGGTGTGGGTCACACCTACCTGCTACACTGCCTGTCTCTTCCTCTGCTGTACTTTTGAGCTAGAGCATCTTTTATGCCATCCAAAAATGTTGTCCATCATTAACAAATTCAGAACATACTAGCCTGGGATCTCCAAACTGAGGCTGCCCTTTTAGCTGGGGACAACTTTCAACCAATACTATCTGGAATCCAGGGCATCTCTAAATTGCATTGCCAAACTTAACTGAATTTAGCTAACAAGCTACCAAAATTACCCACTTGAGTGGAAATACAGGAGAGGAAATTTCAACCCAAAAGAAGTTTGAGAGACTGAAATAGGAAATTGCACTTACTGCTTCTCTGCCTCAGTTTCCCACTTGTATAATAGGGGCAATAATATTTTCCTTATTGACAGGGGTATTGCAAGCTTACATCTGTGCATTCCTGGAAGGGACTCAGATGCTATGATGTTGGGTTTTCTGAGTACTAAATAAATAGTTTAGGAGACCACTGAGTTATAAACTGCCGGTTCAGTGTAGCGTTTAAGGAGGACTGGCTTTGGGGCTTCAAATGTGGATCAGCTCTAAATTAAATAATAATAATAATAATCTCCACAAATCGAATAGCTTAAATTCAAGGAAACTACAAGCTGAATATCTGTTTTCTTTTCTTTTTTCTACCGCTCCCTTCCACCCGCCTACACACTCTCCTCTAAATGTCAGCACTAGACAGTACTGGGCACTCGGTCCCAGCTATTGTTTGACTTTGCAGTGATGGGAAAAGCCCAGTGATGGCTTTGCAGTGACTTTGCAGAGGCTTTGCAGATGGCTTTGCAGTGATGGGAAAAGCCATTGCTCTAGTCACTATATTCATTTTGTTCGCTACTTTCTTCTCTCGTCCCATAACGGACTGGGGAGCCTGTCATTTTCTCAGGATTAATTTACCCAGTCAAGGTGCAAAACATCTGTTGTGCAATTTTTCAGTTTTTAAAGCCAGTAAAAACAGGCCAGTCAACAAATCTTAATTTTCCAGTAAAAACTCAAAAACCTCCTGAGGTGTTAGCCCTTAGGGGTAAAAGCCACAAACCAGTTTGGCCTAGCTAATCACATTCATCTCCTTAGCCAGTCTGGGGAAAGGATTCCTATGGTTAAAACCCCACACTGTTTTATTTACTAACACAATAAAGGAGCAATCCAAAAAATGGGTTCTCGGGTTTTTTTTAAGCCTGATCTCTTGTTTTTTTGTGCTTTTTGGTTTTTCTTTTAAAGGACGCGACCCTTTCACATAAATCCTTTTCTTACTTTCCTATTTTTTCCCACTAAATAATAGTCCCAATGTGGATTGCATGAGACAGCAAACAAATAATACTTTTTAACCACCACCCACAATAATTGCCTTTTCAGTAAACATGTGATTCTCTTATTAGGGTTATAATGAAAGGACTATCCGCCCACTCCCAGGAGAAAAGACAAACCAGCATTGGATCAGATGCTTACAAAAGACAATAGTGCACAAATAGTCTGCAATTAATAAGCTTTCCGTTTCTGCTGAGCAAGTCAACCTTGGCCTGAATTGATACAGAGAGGCTGAACTAGAACTCCAGGATGGTCTGCTCTTCACTAACGTGGGGTTGTAAATTCTTGCACAAGAGCAAATCCTCCACATCAAATGTGCCTGTGCACACTCGCTCACAAAAACAGACTAGAAAGGCATTGTGAACTGGGTTCAGGTCTGTGTAAGTTCTCTTAGGCAGTCAGGCAGTAGCTTGAAAAAACACTGAAGGGGGTGTGGGGGAGAAAAAGTAGTCTTGTTTTTTTGAGCAATCTATTCCACCACCTAAAAAAATCTCACTAACTGAAAGCCCAGTCATTTGGGACATTTAAAATTGGACTGGACAAAGTACTAGCAAATATAGAAACAGAATTATCCTGAATTACCAGGAAGATGTCATGGATGACATAACTGATCTTTTCCAACTCTATTATTGATGACTCCCTGATGATCTCTGCCTAACGATGTGACAAGTCAAGGACAAAACTCTCTGGGCCTCTATATTCTTTGGAGTGAAATCCTACAAACTTTTTGATAGTAAAATTCCCCATTCTCCTAGTAGTCTTTAGGACATGATAGAACAGATTCTTCAGGGAATTCTGGTAATATACCCCAGCTGAAGAACTCACCCAAACACTGTAAGGCTGGTGCTTTTGAGCAAGAGAATCCCAGTCCCATGAAATGGATTGCAGAGAGATACAGTATACTGGGAAGTCCCACAGTTTATTGCAGCACATGTACACTCCCCAGTAATCAAACTGAAATGATAAACAAGACCAATTTTCATGAATATATGAGCAAATATGAAAATGCTTTTTTCATGTATTCTATATAGGACATCATTGAGATGACCTAGGAAATACTATTCATAAAAACTATTAGGAGTATGTATGTCTAACACAAAATGCATGTATAGTAACCTCAAAGCAGCCAGAATTCAATTCTAATAGAATCAATTACCAGTGTGAAATGAAATTATTTTTTCTTGTTTTTATTTTATGTGCCAAAGAATCCAAGGTCTCAACCAGAGAATAGTTTGTTTAGTTTATATTTGTTCTCTTATAAACTTTGAAATAAACATTTTCTAGCTGCTGAAGTCAGAACAAATACAGGAAAAATAAAGAGCAATAAGTGAATTAAGAAGCTCTTGAGGCTGATTCTCAGTATTTTTTTCCCTCTTTTTCCCCCTCTTTTTATTTTTGGCTAATTCTTTTAAAATCCTATTGGAGTTTTACTCTTTGATAGCTTGCTATAGTTTGTAATAACGGTAGAGATCCTATGTATGGACAGTTCTATGGTGCATATTGCATAGTATCTATTAGCATCTTGTTCTCTCTCTGTGGATTTTATTTTCCTAACATTGCTGGGGGACAGGGGAAAGTATATATCATGATTTTGCGTGTGGGAAATGGAGGCACAGAGACTGACTCTGGGGATTTTTCTAAGGGATTTAGGTGCCCAATTCCCTTTGAAAGTAGGCATCCAATTCCTACTTAACACCCAGCCTAAGTGACACACGAATCTCACAGCGAAGCCAGGAATGGAACATACATGTTCAGAGCCCTACTCAAACATTTTAACTAGAAAGATGATTATGTAATAGAATATCATTATTAACAGTACTTAGTTGATTTCTAGAGGAGCAGGAGCAGAGTGCACGACAAGATCCGAACAAAAGCTAAATCCATATTCTCAGAAATAAGCCATTCAAAAAAAAAAAAAAATACACTGGACCAAAAGAAATAACACAGAAAGGCAAGTGGGACTGGAAAAAGGGAGTCCAAAATGATCAGATACGGGGCAAGCCACCCTGAACAGAAAAGTCTGGAAGTGAGAACGGAAACTCTTAGGGTAAGGTTACACTACAGAATTGTAGCGCGTTTGTTTATAGCGTGTCCCATTTAGAGCAATAGGTATCGCGATAGAGCCTGTGTATATTAGACCCTTCAGCGCTACACATGGACACATTTCCGGCGCTTCTGGCGGCACAGGGAGTGGTGAACTATGGGCAGGTATCCCAGCATTCAGCTGGGTGCAACGTGCTTTGCAAAGGAGGGAGGGTGAGGGGGAACGGGGAACGTGTACGCAGGGAGACAAGTTCAGGCTGTCAGTGACTTTTCCTTAGAGGAAACTGACAGGCTCTGCATTGAAGTCACACAGCTCGGTCCATCAGCATTTCCAGTGGTTATTTGCTGTGAGTTTTAAGAGAGAAACTGAAAAGGTACTTCCGTATTCTTCCTCCCGTTTTCAAAACAACACTTAGACGTCATTTGCCTTACATGGCTCGGAGGCGTGCCAGAGATCCCTTACAGCGTAATGAGTGATTCATGGGTGGTCACATTCGCACCGTTGCGCTATAGCGCTAGCGCAAAAAGCCTTATCACTCTTGGAGAGGAGGTTTACAAGTTGCGCTTTAAAGGGAGACTTATTGTGCAAAATGTCCCTTGCCAGTGTGTAAGGTTAGAGAATTATAGCACTCCTGGAGGGTTTTAGCGCTATAAAGTGCCAGTCTAACCATGCCCTTAGGCAGCCATCATGACACAGGGTGGGGTTAATCTAACATTTAACTTGTTTCACCACCAGGTGGCCATATTGTTCATTACTCACTTTAACCCTGTGTCTGTTTTGTATGTCTTTAGGCCTGAGCCCACTCAAATTGAAGTCAACGGCAGGCCTCCATTTCAGTAGAATTACACGTGTAGCCAACCCACCATATTTGGTAAAATTATTTGCTTAAAACCCCAGCTCTTGGAATCCTGTGATTATCCAAAAATCTCATCATTTGTTTAAAAACAGCATTTAGCCATCATAGTAGCAGAGAATAGCTGGAAAACTTTATTATTTATTGTATTATTGTAGCACTTAGGAGCCCCAGCTATAAACCAGGACCCCACTGTGCTAGGGGCTGTACAAAAATAGAACAAATAAACCGGTCCCTGACCTGTGTATACCCTGAAGTTTCAAAAAGCAAATAACCTCAATCTTTAATGTTAAAAAAAGTCATGATTTTTCAGGGACGGACTCATGATTTTTGAACACTTGTGGTTGGCAGTACTAACTTATGCTGGTGTGAAACTGAAGTAAAGCAGGTTTAAGATTAGCAGCCGTGTTAGTCCGTATCCGTAAATAAAACGAGGAAGACTTTGTAGCACCTTAGAGACTAACCAGTTTATTTCTGAATAAGCTTTCATGGCTATAGCTATAGTCCACAAAAGCTTATGCTGAAATAAACTGGTTAGTCTCTAAGGTGCTACAAAGTCTTCCTCATTTTATTATTGAAGTAAAGCAGTGCATTGGGCCCAGAGTTTATATGCACTCATTATGGCATTGTGTGCCCCTGGTGGTGCTTGGATCACAGAGAAAGTGATGAGGCTACTCTTGCCTGGGACAAAAAAGGTGGATCTTTTAGCATAGGCAGTAGAGGCTCATGCTTTAAGATTCAAAGGTCTAAGATTCAATAGCTGTGGCCATTGGCCCACCATAAGGCACAATGTTACATTAAGAAATGGTTCTAAAACTGGGTGCTTTGAGCTGTAATCACTGAGTAGAATGAAGCTTCTCTATATGAAAAATGTAGAATTTTTATCAGCTTTTGGATGCACTTTTGCTATAGCCAGCATCCCTACACACACAGCTAAAAATAGGCAATAATAAAAAACAACCTAGTGACTTTTTGAAATGAAGCCTGCTATGCTCTTCTTCTTTCTTGCCACTTCCCTATTTGGGGTTAGCAACTTGTATAGACTTCTTCCAAAACTCATGATCATATGCTAGTCTATTGTCCAGACTGATCTTACTGAGGTCCACTGATATCGGGGCCATGTATCTAGTCTTTGGTCTTCCTCTTGGTCTTCTTCCATCCACAATCATTGCAAGAGCCATCCTACCAACATAACTCTCCAGTCTCCACTGGATATGCTCATACCAACATAGCCTAACCTCTCTCAACTTATCTTCAATTGGAGCAACCCTCATTAGGCCCATTGCAACCTCATTTCATTTCCTGTTATGGAGTATCCACCCATTTGAGTAGCTCAGCAGCTTCATTTCCATGGTGGGCAACATACTCCTTTCCTTTCTTGTGGTTGGCTGAGTCTCTGTTCAGTACAATAAAATGGGTTGAATTGGAGGTTTTACTTTATTTGCATCTTTTTGACATGGAGTATTGAGGTCAGCTCCTGCCATTTGCACCACACAGCTATAGTATAAAGTCTGACATCTCACAGAAGGGCACCATCAATAAACCCCATTGATCATAGGTAGTTAAATTATTCTAAGCTTTCTGCCTGCAATGTCCTTTGTGGCGAATCATCCTTCCTCAATTATCATAGCCATGGTTTTACCAGTATTCATTCTAAGCCCAGCCTGCTCAAAACTATGTTGTCACTGTTCCAAGTTGACTTGCAGGGTATTGCTCTTTTCCGCACACATCCCTAAATCCTCAGCGAACAGCATGTTCCAAGGCAGCTCCCCTCATACCATCTCATTTCATAGAATCGTAGAATATCAGGGTTAGAAGGGACCTCAGGAGGTCATCTAGTCCAACCCCCTGCTCAAAGCAGGACCAATCCCCAACTAAGTCATTCCAGCCTGACCTTAAAAACCTCTAAGGAAGGAGATTCACCCCCCGCCCCCAGATAGCCCATTCCAGTGCTTTACCACCTTCCTAGTGCTCAAGTTTTTCCTAATATCCAACCTAAACCTCCCCCACTACAACTTGAGCTCATTACTTGTTCTGTCATCTGGTAGCACTGAGAACAGTCTAGATCCATCCTCTTTGGAATCCCCTTTCAGGTACTTGAAAGCAGCTATCAAATCCCCCCTCATTCTTCTCTTCTGCAGACTAAACAATCCCAGTTCCCTCAGCCTCTCCTCATAAGTCGTGCTCCAGCCCCTTAATCATTTTTGCTGCCCTCTGCTGGACTCTTTCCAATTTTTCCACATCCTTCTTATAGTGTGGGGCCCAAAACTGGACACAGTACTCCAGATGAGGCCTCACCAATGCTGAATAGAGGGGAATGAGCACATCTCTTGATCTGCAGGCAATGCCCCTACTTACACAACCCAAAATGCCATTAGCCTTCTTGGCAACAGGGGCACACTGCTGACTCATATCAAGCGTCTCATCCCTAGGTAATCCCTAGGTCATTTTCTGCAGAACTGCTGCCTAGCCATTCGGTCCCTAGTCTGTAGCAGTGCATGGGATTCTTCTGTCCTAAGTGCAGGAGTCTGCACTTGTTGAACCTCATCAGACTTCTTTTGGCCCAATCCTCTAATTTGTCTAGGTCCCTCTGCATCTACCCCTACCCTCCATCATATCTACCACACCTCCCAGTTTAGTATCATCCGCAAACTTGCTGATGGTGCAGTCCATGCCATCCTCCAGATCATTAATGAAGATATTGAAAAAAATTGGCCCCAGGACCAACCCTTGGGGCACTCCACTTGATATAGGCTGCCAAACAGACATGGAGCCTTTGATCACTACCCGTTGAGCCTGACGATCTAGCCAGCTTTCTTTCCACCTTATAGTTCATTCATCCAGCCCATACTTCTTTAACTTGCTGGCAAGAATCACATCTATGACAACCCCTCAACGCTGACTCCTGATATAGGCCAACATTTACTGGAAATTCTTTACTGTAGCCTCGTTTAGTTTTGCCTGCGGTAGTCATTGCATCATACCTATCCTTATAGGTATAAGAGACACATCCTTCTGACACACCTCTCTGTTGCAAACTCCATCAAACTACTTTTCTTGGTACATGATTGTATGCCTTCTCCAAGTCCACAAAGGCCATACTCAATTGCTGTCTCTTTTCTCTGTACTGTGTCATGAGGATTCATAGCACAAATATGGCATCAGTTTGTGCTCCTTCCCAATGTGAATCCACACTGATCTTTCCGAAGTTCAAACATTCCACACAGATGCATTTCAATAATCTTCTATGAAACTTGTGATGCTGTTTGTGGAAATTCAAGGTGGTTTCTTGGATCATTCCAACAAAATTTCAGTTACTAGTGATTGGATTCCTCTACTCTAGTTTGAAAAGACCCGACTTCTGCTTCTTATCAAGGTTCTTCAAAGAAGATAGTGTGTATTAGCCAACCATGGATGCATGATAGTAGGTGTTTGAAATATTGTCAACATAAATTTTTTTGACTATTTTGTGCTAGCAAAATTAGATGGCACACAAGATGAGTGATCTGTAGTGGAAAGTCCCAGTATACTCTCATGCAAAACACACATTCACTAGCATAAATACAAATGATTGAAGATGTTTGAACATCTGGTCACTTCTAGTATTTCTTAATTTATAAGGATATGAAAATTTGAACATGATATTTTAGAAAGTTCCCAATCTGATAAGACTCTCATTCCTCTTGAGTGAACATTGTTCTTGTGAATATGGCATGAAACAATTATTGTATCAGCTGTGCTGTGGCTCATTAGCAATGTACATTTCTAAGTTGAAAATCTAGTTCATTTATGACATCAAACTCAGTGCCTGGGTCACAAACTCTTTGCTACTGCCTAATTCAGAAGGCTGCATGAGATAAGTGCTGTATCTCCAGGAAAGAAACTTCTCCCAAATATTATATATGTACATTTTGAAACTGACTTTATTTTAAAAGTAGAAACCTTTGAATATGTATAACCATTTTACATACTATATATTGTCTAGGTTGAAGCTTATTTTCACTTCTGCCTTTTCTGTTTGAGACTAGACTGACTAGTGGGGCAGCAATCTGTACTCTGTTAGGAGCAGAGTTGACCATGTTTGGTTTAGTTCAAAACCAAGTGTAGCTTTGATGTATAGGCTACTTGATTAGACAAGCTGAAGTGAGAAGAGCTACTTCTGGTCTGGATGAAATGAATGTCCAGAAAGTGTTTAAAATCTAAGAGTCAGAGGATCAGGATGACCTGATTAATTAGGGTGAGCAGCACTTCCTTACATTGGTTATGACTTCAGTACAGGATGTCCACAAATGAGTTTTTTTCTCATCAGTGAAGCTGTGGGTTCAGGCTCCTTTGACTAGTGGCACTGTGTGTGTGTGTGTGTCTGAGTACGCGTGCAATGGCAGCATCCTCATAACAGTGCACTGAGGAGTTTGGGGATGACAGGGCTGATGTTGGCAGACTGTATCAGCATTAAGCAGTGTTCTCTATGGTCCCTGCAAAAGGATACAATGCGTTCAAGCCCTAGAAGGTGCCCGGTGTGGGTGGGGATATTGCCATGACCTCAATCTAGCTAGCCACACTGGTTTGGGACCATGAAGCAGTGCTGAGCATGTTAGCAAGCCCCCTCCACCCTTTGCATTTAGGGAGTGCTAGAAGCAGCAGTCTCTCCAATTTCTGGGTGGGGATGCTGGAGCTGAGAAAGAGGCTCCCTATTCCTGCTCCCCTTCCCTTTGCTTCTTGCTTCCAGTTGGTATTTTTGTATGAGACAAAACCTTAAAGTAACTTGATAGCTATGCAACTTATGGAGCTAAGAGAATTATCATGTCCTATTTTGAGATCTGTAAGGAGATATTAGTTCCAACCTTCAAAGGAAGAAAGCCAAAGCCTTGACTAAATGACATACAGGTTTAGAAACAAGCAGAGCATGGGATGATTTTGTGCAAACTTGTTGCCACAGCTCTGACAAGTGTCCTCAGAGCTGACCTGCAATTCCTCCCCCTAGCAGTTCCTGATTGTGCCATGTAGGTGGTAGTCTAGAGACAACCTCCACATGGGAGCAGAGCAAGACACTAAATCTAACCCAGTTTTTGTGAGATGGATTAAAAATGGACCCTTCCGCCTCCACTCTCAGAATACACGTAGTAATAAAATTTTAAATTAAAAAGTTAAATAAAAGCAGTCAAAGCAGAGGGTTTCCCTACCCCTGTGCCAGTGGATTTCTTGTTTATAAAATAAAAGAGAAACAGAGCCAATGGTTACACTGGAAGCCCAGATTTCTGGGTATCTGCTTCTGCTCTATCACTCACCTGGGACAAGTAACTGAACCTTTGTGCCTCGGTTTCTCCATTGTGTAAAATGGGGATAATAAAAACACGAATATTCATGTTTGGCTCCACGTGGATGCTGTGAAGCTTAATCCACTAGTGATCATTAAAGACTTGGAGATCCTTGGATACAAGTGTCTATAACAGTGCTAGTCTATACATATATGAAACAGCGTTTTAAAAGCTGCCATTTAATGCCATGATCACCTGTGTATTTTGTAGCTAAATAGGAATCTTAGACATCTCAGGAACAAACCTTCGGGATCACTACATCTTGTCTCAGGCAGAATTTTATTATTTCTATGGCAGGAACTTGTGCTCTTCCCCCATCCTTGCTCCATTAGAAAATTAAACCAAACTAGAAAAGAGAATTCTGTGACTCAGAATAGTCAATTGGGGAATCATTAGCTCCCGTTTAGGGTCTATAGCTTTAGGGTTTGTAGCCTAATTCTTTCCTTTGAGTTAATTAAAATATGTTTGAATGTGACAGACATTTCAAAATCTCCCTGCTATCCAGCAGGAAGAGTAAATTTTTTTTTTGTCATCCTCCATCAAGTACAGAGGCTCAGAGCTCTGAAGAATTTTACTACAATGCTGCAAGGTTGTTTACCTTAGCTCCTTCACAAAAGATAATCCAACAAATTACATTAATTATAAACCAATATGTTCTGTTCAATTCCCTCATGAGCCAAACCTGGGTATGAGCATCTGCTCTTATTTTCTGAGCTGGGTTTTGAGGACAAGATTCACAACAATGCTCAATCCATAATTAACAGAAAAATTAAAGATGCAACATCCCTTGCATCCTGCTTTTTGAAACAGTATGTTTAAAAAGATCCATGCACTGTCCTGGCAGTTTTTATTCAACATAAAAAAAAATAGAATAATACTCTATTGTTACCCCTGGTGAGTTTTTGTTTGTTTAAAATATTTACATTTGTGTTAGGCATAAAATAAACATGAAAATATTTTCCATAAGAAAAAAAATGAATCATAATTTCTCAGTGTGCCACACATTTTTTCTTTTCAATTGTGCTTCCCTTCCCACCCTCCCTTCTGCAATGACCTCTTTTCATAAAATGTGGCTTATTCTGTATTAAGCATAGTGTTCTCTTTATGAAAAAAAAGGCTGTTTGAAATACTTATTCTTATTTTTATTTTTTGGAAGGACATATTTTTCACTTTCATAACAGGAAACAAAAGAGAATGTGATTTGATCTGGTTACCAAAGAAATATTCATTAATAAAAATCCCATTAGTGTGATGCCAAGTTCTCTTAGCTGTTTACCATAAACATATTTATACAATCATACTCCAGACCCATGTCTAAGAAGGAAGGAATAGTGGCCATGTGATTAAAGTATTAGACTGGCTCTTGAGATCTGAGTTCAATTTGCACTTGGGCTTTCAGACTTTGGACAAGTCATTTCATTTCCGTGGCTCATTTATTTCTCCCATCATCTGTCTTGCTTATTAGAATGTAAAGTCTTCCGGGCAGGGGCTATCTGTATGCACGCTGCCTAGCAGAACGGGGCCCCAGTCTCTGCTGAGGTCTCTAGGTGCTACCGTAATAAGAATAATACATGCGTGTATGCACCACACAGTATCCAATCAACTTTGCAACTCTCCAGATGCAGGACCAAATTCTGTGCTGATGGAAGAGGAATCACAGTGTGCTAATCAATGCCAGATTAGACCCAGATAATATACCTGGTGTGAGTTGTTGTTGTTTGATGGGTTGCTGCTATCAGGTTCTCTATCATGGGGGAACAGAACTTCCTGATAAGTCAAAATCTTTTCTGTGAGTTTCCACAGTTTTGCTTGTAACAAACAATAGTGTTAACAGCATACCATAGCCGCTGACTGGCTGAGAGACCACTGCAGAGTCCATTTTCATTAGTTATCTGAGATCTCAAGCACCACCTTTGCCAAGCAGTCAAGTCTACTTTATGGCTAATGGATTTGAAAATCCAGGCATGGTCCTATTCCAGCCACATTACTTGTGCCACCAAATTGTGTAACAACCTCTACAGGCTTGTTTGTTCTGCATTACATCCAAGCCTTGTTTTAATGAATAAATAATTGACAGTGAAGCCATAGGAATTCATTAACCAAAAGGATCATGGAAAAACTTAATGTGTGGGGATACATTTCTTCAGGAGAAAAAGCTGCCATTTTTTGAAAGCAACATTACAGGCTATTTAACCCTTTGAAGTTAAAAGAGCTCCTGATTCTCAGCTGTTGTGTTGTCCCATTGGGGCTGCAGAACTGATCAGGGAAGTGTGTGTGGAGGGCATTCACTTACATACCTTCCAACTTCTCCAACAAATGATGCAAAGATCCACCCAACAGCTTCCTTCACTACACAGCAGTGATTCATTTCCAGAGCACATTTCATCCTCTGCACTGAATGAGAGAGAGTCTCCTGGAAAAAAATACTATATGATCATGTAACTACAGACTGTATATGCACAGGTGGGCTAAATGAAGGTTATGGGCAACCATAATTCTTGCATTTCCTAACTTTGGAGTACTTGATTTAGCAACCTTAACATTCTCTTAACAATGTAATTTCCTAAGATTTTTTTAAACTAACACCCTCTCTCCCAAATTTCTGTCATGTGGAACCGTATTGACCCCCAATGTGAGCCATCAGCAGGATTTGCACCATTGCATCTATAGCAGGGGTGGACAAACTACGGCTCAAGGGCCATATGAGACATTAGGAAAAACATTGGTCTTTGGTTACCTCATTACCTCAGAAATACTTGCCTAAGAGAGTTGGCCCTTTCATTTCTTCCCTTTAAGAAATAGTGGGAAAGAAAATTGTAGTATTTGAGCCCATTGGCGTAAAGTTGCTTTGTTTTGAGAAAGCTGATCATAACTTGTCTGAATCGAAACCTGTCCATTTGGCTTTCCACTCCTTGTTAACATAAAGTAAAGACGACAACTTGTAAATTGTAAAATTTATGAAAATAAAAATAGATGAATATTTAATGAAGCCTCATGAAAAGTGACTTAATTGCTCATATGTTATTTATGAATTTGGGAAACAATTTATCATGTTTTTACCTTAAAAACAGTCACCCTGAGCCACAGCAGCTTAACTCCTCTTGTCACATTACTTCTGTGTAGATCCAAAACTTTTCAGCAGGGAGGCAGGAAGATGACAGACCCACTAGAACTGTTATTTCACCACTAACTAAGGGGTTGTTCTTGTGCTTCTTGAAGTTACTGACAAAACTGCCACTGATGTCAGTGATGCAGGATTAGGGCTTCAGGGTCAGGTTCTGAAAACAGCTGAGAACTTCCTCAACTGAAAGTGGAGTTTGGGGTTTTGCGCATCTCGCAATAGGTTTACCGGACCCTTCCTTAAAAAGACTTATGGACCTTTGTGTGGTTGTTTGAAAGTGCTGCTAGATGGTACTTAACTAAAATTGCCCAGGGTCCTTTAGATCTCCATGGGACTTACTAGAAATTTTGCTTTGTGTTCTAGATGTGAAATTCTAAGAAATTTAAGGCACATGTGAGATCCCTCATTAACAACTGACTTAAAGTGAAATTGCCCTTTGGATCAAGCACTGAAATCAAATTTATCCTCTTCTGGCTGTACCCCATTCCCTCCGCAAAACTGTACACCTCTCTATCTTAAGACTTTGTCAATGTACAGTATACCCGTTTGATATAGAAAGTGAAACAACAATCAGGAGACGTGATATAGTGATTTATGAATATGGCCTGTTAATGAAACAAATTGCCCTTTTAGTTTCTACTGAGACATTTTACATATTGTGCTAAAAGTTTACCACTTTGTGGTGTATGAAATATTATTTAACCTGTTGTATATTTAACACAGAAAAGAGAACTGAACATTACAAAAAACCTTTACACAGAATTATATGTATTAAACGAAATCTCTTAATTGACCTTTATCATATATCGCTAGGCGAGGATACATGATTTATGCATGCAAGACTGTAAACTCTTCAGGGTGGGTACTGCAATTTTCAAACTGTGCAGTGCCAAGCATTGTCCGTGCTAAGCAAATAATAATCAGTTTGCCTTATTACCCAGAGCTGTATAAAGATGTGAATTATGTGGTCTAAAGTTCTCCTCTACCAGCATAAGCAGAATTCGTCATTGGTATCAGTAGGAATTACTTTGGCTTAGAGAGGGGGGGAATAGCTAGCATTATGCATGTCACTGTGGACAGATCTTCCAGAAGTGGATCACAATATTATTTTTCAGTTTTAAAATGAAGGAGCAACATAAGGATCTTGATGTGACCTACTAGGAAGGGGAAAGTTAGGGATATAATGTGGTTTTTGAATTTACAGCCACGCTATGGTGAATGCATCAGGACAGTGGTCTGAGAAGTGCACCGTCAGAATACTTTGGGGGGCAGCATTGAGCAGTTCTTGGATTTTCCTTTTTGGAGATGCAACATGTATTCTTAGCCATCTCAGACGCAGATTGCAGCCAGTGGAGGTGGAGGGAAACCAAGCGTACATGCCACCCTGCCCATCTCCACTAGATTTGGTATCATTGCAGGTGGCATAAAACTCCCCTACAACTTGTTCTCAGGCACTGGGCTATTGGCTGCCCCTGCAAAGGTTCAACCCTGGGGGGATAGGTCCTGAAATCGTCTGCCCCTCTTTATGCTCTTTATACCCAGGGCTAGAAGATGGAATCTGGTGTTAACATTTTGACTCTCAGAGAAAATAAGAGAGAGCTCAAAAGTTGTCAGAAAACTTCCAAGTAAATTAGCAGCTGGGTAATTTTCAGTAGACAAATCACTCTGTGAATATGTTCTTTTGTCTAGTCTTTCAAATAGATTAATGTAGCTTTATTTCTGGAACTTTCCTGGTCATCAGGAGAAGTAAATCGGTTTCCTGTAATTTATTTGTGCAGACAGAGATTTGGGTGGAAGAAATAATGTATGACTCCCGCCGAAAAACAGAATTCAGTAGTGATTGTCAACACAATGTGAAATGCTTTAATCTCTGCACTACTAGGTGAGCACTTGAGGAGACATCTCAACAAGAAATGTAGTTCCAGGAAATAATGTAAGATTCAAAGGTCATCCTACCAAAGATTAACTTTTGATAATATATTAAAATTTCTTTCTATACCTTTAAAATATAACAATAGTCATTGAATCGGAGGAAATTGAAAACATGTTAAATAACCTTCAACTCTTTCACATTTGTATTGCACATCATCTCCAAGAGTGACATTTTATGTTACTATGGAAACAAATTTGACATTACAACAACACATTTATAGCTGGGTCACTGAGAAAAGGAATCTGAAATTAAAACAAAGGTCAAAATATTTGACCATCTCACTGATACTATACAACGCATCTCGTTCCTTCAACAGTATGAAATACAAAGTGTCATTGTTCAAAAGCAAGCTCTGGCTTGGTTTAGTTGTTGGAAATTATTTTTAACAGACTGTGCCAATGGTGTATAGTTCAATGAAACATGCCTGCACATCTGTAGAATTGTTTAAAGTGGTCATAATTGTTTCTTGTCCAACTTTTCTTGATCAGTTCATGTTCCTAAGATTCTTTCAGTCACAGGGACTACATAGCAATAGTGACAATTCTGGGTAAAATCTATTCATCTTTCTTCTGCAGAAGGTTTAAAGATAGAGGTCAAAATTTTACTTTGTATTCAGGTAAAATTCCCATTGTTGTTAATTTGAATTTTGCCTAGGATTTGGCCCAGACAATATATTTAGCATAAAACATGAAAACAAAGAATCAATTTTGAGGTTTAATACCAGCATGTGAAAAATAAATAAATGATACCACACTGGCCCTCTAATTTCAATATACTGTTCTGAAGTCTGATCTTGATTACTGTACTGTAAATCTGTAGTAGTTCCACTGATGGAAAACTGATCATTTTGAAATCCATGGAGTTATTCAAGATTTACACTGGCCAGAAGTTGGAATCTGGCCCTGAGATAAGAACTTCTCTTTGTGACTTAGAGCAGGAATAAAAAAAAGATTTGGCATTTACTAGCTGTTCACAAAAAAATTAGAAAAACACTAGTTTTGTTTTTATACTGGTTGAAATCTCCAGTCACTTTCTGAATTGTATTGAGAGTAGGTATAAAGGAGCACCATAAATGTATTTCATTAGCAAATTATTGGGGTGGAGTTGCTTTGGTCTCTTTAAGTAGGTATTATTGCTGCTCTACCTTACTAGCATGTTGTAGACCCAAGATCATGAAAGGGAGGAGCTCTCAGCTCATACCAGTTTCAGAAGCATGTTTAATTACTGTACTGGGATGAATTGTCATTGTCGTGTGTAGGGTCTGGGGGGAGTACCCTCCATCATTATCAATGGACTAGTCAGGTGATTGAATCCTCAAGGATCGCAGTGAAAACTGACCGATTTAGGTTGCTAGTCTTATACTTGCCTTCAAACACTGAGCTAC
Organism: Sternotherus odoratus; assembly: GCA_032164245.1. Taxonomy (NCBI): domain Eukaryota; kingdom Metazoa; phylum Chordata; order Testudines; family Kinosternidae; genus Sternotherus; species Sternotherus odoratus. The sequence continues at coordinate 17,123,520 of JAVMKO010000011.1, forward strand.
ATTTTCACTTGTTTTATAATAAAATTAGATTTGTTTTTACTGTTGAAATAAACCTTGCAAAGCATGTTTAGGTTGGGTAAATATCATGGATAATACTGTTTTTGAAGACCTTATTTCTCTCCCTGTTTTTTCATAGTGAATGCCACTTTGGGCCAAATTCTGCTGTCTCTTCCATCTGTGCAATTCTCTTGATTTAGCTGGGATTTCAGAAGTATAGATGAGACTAGAAGTTAGCTCAAGGGGTGTCCAGTGTGCCAGAAAAATATAAAGTACTATAAGATCTACAGCAAGGAAGGGAGGAAAATCACAGCCAATATGTTCAGTTTAATAGGCATAGTCAATGTGGAATAAACGTTGAGCCAAGGATCTTGGGTGGGATCCACAAAGGGTCTTAGGCATTTCAATGCTCAATGTCATGGCACTTATGAAATCCCAGGCACCGCACTGCAGTGCACAAAGCTGAGCTCTGTGTCTAGGTCCCCTCTGCAGTGAATGCAGAGATGGACACCTTCCAATGTGATCCACAAAGGCAGATGCTGCCGAGAGGGGTGTGAGCTAATCCCTGCTCTTCCCAGGGAGAGAAGCGCCTCTCTTAAGTCTGCAGTCAGGTGCCTATCTCTGCCTAGTGATCTATGAATGGGAGCCCACCACCTGGAACCGGATGGCTTAGGTACCTAAGGCCTTTTTTGGGGGGAGTGAGTTAGGCACCTGCCTTGTTCCACACAAAACAGCCAGAGGAGGAGGTGCCACTCACCTTACGATATTTAGCCCAGTGGTTGGAGCGTTACTGGCCTGTGGGAGACCCAGGTTCAATCCCTGCCTCAGTGGGAGAAAGGATTTGAACAGAGGTCTCCCACCTCTCAGGAGAGTGTTGGTACTACTGAGCTAGAAGATGCTCTGAGGTGGGTCAGTCTCTCCTGTTGAAGCTGTTCCACTGTGGATAAATAATGAAAAAGTGATGGGAGCAGTGGGACTACAGTATGAGTCTACTGCCTGTTACTGGACATCAGAGACATTTCCCCTCTCTCTGTGGTCCAATGACTGCTCCACTGTGGATAGTCATTGGGCCTGACAGAGCGAGAATAACTTTGGAATCCAATGGTGAGAGCACCCACCTGGGTCCACTCTCCTGCTCCAGTCGTGCTTTTGTTACAACAGCTTCAACAGGTGAGATGGAGGGAAGGCCCCATCAGGCAATCCCCCAGCTCAGTGGCTAGAGCAGTCTCCTGAGACGTGGGTTGAGTGTTTTACTGTCTGCTGTGGGAAGAGATTTTTAACTTGAATCTCCTGTGTTCCAGGTGAGTGTTCTCACCACTGGGCTAAAAGAAAGGTAGATGGTGGCACCATCTCCTCCTTCTCCAGGAGCCAGATTTTAAGTGGGACCCAATCCAGTAGGTGGGCTCTCAGCACGCCTATCAGCTCAATCCACTCATTCAACTTTGGCAGACACAAACACCTGTCTTCCCCTGGATTGTGAATCACTCTGGGGCTTAGTGGGAGATAGGCAGCTAGCGCGTGGCAATAGCAGAAACACAGTACAGATACCTGCAGGTTTCAGTCGGAGCTTTATGGATCTCAGTGGCACCTAAAACTGGGTCTTATGGATCAAAATCTGGGGTTAAGGCACCCAAGTACCTACGTGGATCCCACCTCTTGCATCTAAGTGTACGGTGCAACAGAATAGATCTGTGGTTTTGGATGGTGTCTTCCATCTTTGGAGCATCTCCTATAAATTTAGAAAGCAATGAGTTCAATGCTAGCAAATCTACAGTTGGGCAGCAACCATGGAGGTCACTAAATCTATTCAGCTGTGTCTGGTACACAGTCTTGGACATCAGAGCCTTGTCTCAGTATGTTCCTTGGGATTGCTAACTTGCGATTGGGACAGACAGAAGGGCTTTGTTGCAACATCTCCTCCAAACCAGTGTGTATGGTAAGGAGGTAGAGAGACTTCTGAGATTGTGTCTGGCTTTATGAACTGAACAAAGCCAAACAAATCTTTGAATTGAAAGACACTAGTTAATATTTTAAATGAAGGACATGCTAAGCGTAAAGATAACAGAAATGCCTTCCTTTTAGTTTGCAGGGTCATCCCCTCCACGCCCTTTACACTAAGATGAGATACTCTCCCCAAGTTTTCTTTGGAGTAACACCTTTGACTTCACTGGAGTTACACGAGGGATGAATTTGGGCCATTGTTCTTGCCTACACAGGGATAAAGACTAGAATGATTAACATACTCATGGGCTAGTGTACAATAATATGCAGCACAGAGCGGCATGATTTTAAAAGTATGATCCAAGTTGGAATCCCCAGTTGTGTAGAATGCTTACTAATGAATACCACTGCAGTGATTATTCATAATCCAGAAATGATTTGTTTGGCAGTAGCACTTAAAAACCTCAGTTAGGGATAGGGGCGCACTTGGGCAAGGTACTGAACATACAGATAGCTCCTCTCATGTTCATTTTGTTCAAAATATGTCTTAACACATGCCGGAATTCTTAGGCCCCAATCATGCAAACATCTAATCACATGCATGATTTTAAGCACAAAAGTAGCTCCATTACAGTCGATGGGATCACTTGAGTGTTTTAAAGTTATGCATATGCATAAATCTTTGCAGGATCAGGAGCATTGTAATAGGAATTAATACATACTACATAGTCTGACTCCCAAATTTTTCGTTGCGCACTCATCAATTCAGAACAAACAAGTCACATTCAGTTACTGTCTGATCTGTATTTTAAAAAGGGATTTCTTAAACATCTTATTTTTATAATGGCTGGGGTTTTTTTTAGTCGACCAGATTGTTGCTTAATAATGTTAGGATGTGGTACACAATGTTCTATTAATCTTTCATAAAAGATTGTGGCATTTGGATTCTTCTGTACTGGCTAAAAGCACAGACAGCTCATTATCACAGATCACAAATATTAAGTCCTAGTGGTCACTAATGGGTCAGTTTTAATCTGTTGATTTACAATACTTTGTGTATAATTAGGGTAAGTGTATCTGAAACTATTTTATTGTGGGGTATAGGGGTTGAAAGCATTCAGACTTGACTAAACAAAACTGTATTCAAAGGAGGCTCCAGATGATCAGTGGATTTTTTTTTTTGTAATGCGACTGATGGGATCTATTGACTAAAACAGCCCAAAAGCTGTTTACTTGTAATTTACTGAATTACTTGTGTTCATTGCAAAACCTTAAAAGAATCCATTGGCTGGTTAATCAGAATTTGTTCCAATGTTTTTTTAATAATAGCAAAATAAAAATGTGAATATGATGGTATAGCTGGAATTAATTACACCTCTACATTTCTTTTTAAATTAATGACTTAGAACAAACTTTAATGGAAATGGAGGAGCTTGATCTTGTAGTTCTGAGTAAGGCGAGGTGTCTTGAGCCCTGAATGAGTTTATTCAGACAGCAAAACACAGAAAATGTGCATGCTCATGCACACATATCTCTGGTCTACATCGTGGCTGGTTTGTACACAGCCATTCAGGAGTGGTGGGAAGCACCAGGTTGCTGCCAAATTGCTCCACAGAAGTGAGTAGGTAGGGGCAGAGAATAGGCAAAATGACTCCACTCTGTGATCTGGCCAGATGATCTGGCTGGGTGTGTAGGGGAAGGAGTATATTGCACCCTTTAAAGTCTGTTGTAAATTACACACTCTCCTTGCCCCTACTCTGGAGACATTGACGAGCTCCCAGTGCTCTTCTGGTCTGGTTCCTTACAATGGGCTATGCCTACCAGGCAACAGGTAGCTCTGTTTAGGGGCAAATCCTCAACTGGCATATTGAAATCACTCCACTGAATATCCATTTTTATTCATGCATTTACTTGAACCCCAGAATGGGAGTCATGTTGAAGAAAGGAGGCAAGGTGTAATGTGTAGCAGTGCAGCTTCCCTCTTTTCTAACCCTAAATGCTAAATAGTATATTAGTATTGAATAGAGGTAGGAGAGCATCTGGCATGAACTATAAAACAGAATCTGAATGACCTTCTTTTACAATGAACATGTTAGATTGTCAGCATTAGGTATGGACCCACTATAGGAGTAAATTCTTGCCTGTGAAAGCCTGACTACCTAGGCTTGCCACAGAATAACTTAGCAGCTCAATAGCTATGCCTACAGTTACGTTTCATGGCCTATAGCAGCCTCTGTGGAGAACTGAGAGGGAAGTGAACGGGTCACTAACCCTTGTATGGGCTCTCACTAACCCCTGTGTGGGCATGCTGTGGAGGTTGCCACAGACCTTTGTTCCCCAGTTCATAAAGAATAAGGATGGAAAGGGTTGGTTCTTTTCTCCTATGCATCAAAATCACACCAGTTCCACTGCATTTTGGGCCTTTGAGGCCTGTCTTGGGTCTGAGTATTGGCTCATGGAGAGTATCAAAACCAGTCTAGTAGCAAGGGATCAAAACCTTGATGTAACATTTCTCCTGCCTCAGCAATGGCATACCGTACATGATGAACACAGGCACCTGCTTTTTGGGTGGATTCTTCTGGGGGAGTGATGGGATAGAGAGATAGGAGGGGGAAGGAAAGAAGTGGAAAAATTAGAAGGAAAAGGAAACTTGTGTGCCCGTTTGGTATTATACAAATAGTGGCAATCTTCATACAATTCTAGTCATCAAGGGAGCTGCTGTTTCACTCTTCCAGGAAAATACCAGTCTGTTTCCATTTGCAGATGCATTAATAGCAAAATTCATATATACAATGACTAAGGGCCTGATCCCTAGCTCAGGGGAGCTGAGGGAAAGACTCCCCCTTTTTTTCAAAGGACTTTCAACCCAGTCCAAAAAGTCCCAATCAAAAGAATGGAGGCTGAAAGGGTCCTGTGTAAAATTAAAGGAAGTCAGACACTTCACAGGGCCTCCATGGTTCTGACAAAATGTTTTCCATTGTGAGGAAGAAGTTGTGAATCAGAAAGGATGTTCAGTGTTTTATTCTTATTTTATGGCACTCACAAATACGCTAGGTGTTTCCAGAACACAAGCAGGTGGTGGGTCCTAGCCCCACAGAGTTTAAAATGGAAGGCCCAGACCCCGCAGTGACCTCTGCCCAGGAGGACCCCTGCATCTATGCAGAGCCCCGTTGAAGTCAGTGGGGTTCCATGTGTGTTGGCCAGGGGTTGCCCAGGATGAGGCAATTCTAAGATCATGGGTCGAAAAGGTGAGCTTGGGAGACAAGTGAGCCTAGAACATACCCAGAAAGAGGGTGGATGTGAGGAGTATCTGGTTACACAACTATGTGGATGCTCACGTAACATACACCACGAGCTCCCAAACATTTTTTTTTTAACAAAAAGCATAAAACGTTCCATTTTTTTTCACAGACATTGCCACAGAAATAAGGGATTTTATTACGGCAAGAGTAGATGATGCAGATTGCAGGTGACAGGCTTCCTGGAGTGGTTTCCAAACACTGCCTATGGCTGCAAGGAAATCAAATTGTTTTCAGGAGGGAGCTAGTTATAACTGGATCACCCACAAAGTTTGGTCTAGTAATAAAATGTTAACAGTTGCTGCTGTGCCCTTCTCAGAAGGTAGCATCTCTGATTGTCATGAAACATTCTCCCACATTCACAGAAAGGCACACTATTTGGAGGACAATGTGTTTAATAAACCACATGGCGCATTTTAAATAAACATGGTTTTGATTTTTTGTTTAATTTGAAAAAACACATAAAAGCTGAAGTGCTGGAAGGGTTCTACAGACATCAGGAATTCGTGGTTTTGATTTGAAAATGGCTTGTCACCCTGTATGGGATGTAGAAGGTAAATAAACGCTGTGTGGGTACAGGCCTAATAGGAAATGGATGTGCCTGCACATACTCAGAGGCTGAGAATGTGGTCATCATGTTGCACTCGTCCTAACCCAGCTTTGGCACAAGTGCCGTGTATACGTGGCGTTCTGTGTTGAAGTTGTGCCTCATTGTTTGAAACAGACCCAAATGTTCCTGACGTTATTATAAGGGAAACATAAAACAGGAGACTGTTGGCTGTTTCATTGCTATTCTGCTGTGCGACTGGATGCTGGCACTGCCAGCAACGTCACTCCAAAATTCCTTTGTTAATGGTGGATGCTGAGTCGGTCGTCATAGTGACACAGGTCTCGCTATTTTCTGCTGACAGTATTTTCAGTTTAAAGCTACGTGGGGTCATATGATATCGCGTCACAATAAACCTGTCTGGTTTTCAAGAATACGTTGTTTCTTAGTTTTAAAGATCAGGCAAGACTAAATATCTCTCCTTACCTCTGGGCCTTTGAAAGTGCATTTGCGGAGTCATTTTTGTCTGCATGGGAAGACGTGACCATCTTGACCTTCTGTTTATTAATTTTTGATGCTTTATGGACTCCACAGCGGCTTAGTGCTCTAGTTCATAAACCCAAATTAAAAATACAGTGTGGACCTGGTGACCGAAATAGAGTCTCTGTAGAGAACATGAGTGCTGGCAAGCCGTACTGTGTTCGCTACGTAACCTCAAGGTTGCTGGCAAGCTTCTTATCACAACGGAAAGTCCTAATATGTACAATCTTCCCCTTATGTAAGGGGAAGTGCTGACACACAGGAAAGAGCGATGGCTCACAGCCATATTCCCCGTGCACGGGAAGGGGCGTGCAGGAGAGTCCCTACCACCAATGAGAATGGAAGTAAACACGTATATCCATCACTGTCATATATGTTCTGTTGTGTAATGTACTCAATAAAAGAAGGGGCTCAGAGACTTTTCGGGGTCTCCTCCTTGCCGTAGTCCTTGTCCGTCTGGCTTCTTCCCGCAAGTCTCTAGTTGGATTTTTGGAAATATTCTCAAAAACAGTTTTTTCACCTTTTCCTAATCCTCCCTGCTTCCCTCACTAGAGATAACCAGGGTTCATGGTTTTGTTAATATTAATTGTCCAAGTACCTAAACATAAATGATGGTAAAGGGCAGCCACGTAGCAGAGGGAAATGTGTGCACAGGGGAAAAAAAATGAGTCAAAATGCCCCCAAATCTGGGAAGAGAGGGATTGGGCTCCCTCTCTCCCCTCCACTAGGCCTCCTGGTATCATGAAAGTCCCTCTGCAAGAGATCCACAGGATTGGGACGCCATGAGTCTGGAGAGCAAATTCCAAGGGACAGGGAAAAGGAGATTTACTCAAAGGAAAGGGCATGGCTCGTTAAAATTAGCAGAGCCCAAAGATGTGCTGGGAAATCTCTGCTTCCTTTGATCTGTACTTAAGACACCATTTTTGAGAGAAATTACTGCTTTTATGCTGGCCATGCTTCTTGTTCAGCAGCAATGTGACCTTTGCTCAACTTGCTTTAACTCATGGAGGTCAGCTTGGATATCTTACCCTCCTGTCGATTTATCAACAGCGGTGTACAAGATGGCCCAATCTCTTCTTCGCTCCAGATTCTCAGCTGGCATAAACTGGGGAAGCTCTTTTGGTCAATGGAACTGCAGAAATTTGGCCCAGTGCCTTTTGTTAATTTTTGACTATAGAAATGACCCGACTCCTTGTCTTAATTCTACTCTATTTTTTTTTAATGTACTGTTGGTTTCACGGTATTTTGTAACCTTGTTTTAAGAAATGGTGGGCTCTCTTTATATCCTTTTCACTAGGACACATCAATTTAATCTTTGTTTCAAGTTTTCCACCTCTCTTTAAGAAAAAAATTATAATAAAAGCCTTTTCATTCCACTAGTTCCTGATATCCAGTAAAACACACTGTAAACCATAGTTCCTCTGAATCATTTCCGGAAGAATGTATGATTATATGGATTGTTTCCTTTTTGAAAAAAGAAAAAAGATTGGAAAAATGTCCCACTTTTATTTAAATCACCAATGTTGGGCATAACTGGAAGCTGCATCTTATTTCCTTTGATGAAATGGTAAACTAGGATTGTAGCCAGCACCTATAAAAGTAACATTAGTAGAGTTGTAAGAGTCTAATGGTTGCAAGTTTAAACTCCATGTGTAATATAGTAAATATTACAATCCAGATTTTCAATGTAAAAATGGAAATGAGATGCAATGAGCAGCTCCCCCAGGGTAGCAGTATAAAATATACAGTAAATTCTTGCTACATAAAAAAAGGCATAGCTAGTTACTAGCTACTGTAATAAGGAAGTGTTTCCTAGCTACCTTATTCTGGGTTGTCTGTATATATGAGACATGATAGTTTTGGCACCCATGATTGGTAGTTAAATATTGCTTCACTGTTTCTATGTAGAAATGTAGAGTCCACATATTTTGCTGCTAAATAAGAGCCAGAGTCTCCTCTTCCACACCAAAAAGGGGGAGAGATACTCCAATAATAGTAAATTCATATTGGACCCTGTCTACCAATCAAAACCATCTGAATCTGCAATTTACTCAGCAGCCAGTAGGCATAACTTCAGAGAACCAGGATGTCCCATTTAAGGAAGAGGCAGTGTTGACTCAAGTGCTGTAAAAGCTCTACCGTTTACAGTCTGAGGAGACTTCATAACCACAGATTATCTCTAACCTCTTCCATTGGAGAAATCCATGTGGTGCTAAGCACATAAGTAAAGTGAGGCTCTATGGTTTTATCGGATTATAATGGGAAACAGGCCTTTCTTTGACACTGTATACTGGCTTTACTGGTTATACTGGGAAGCTGTATGCTAGTTGCAAGCTGGTTGTATTGGCTATACTTGGAATCTGACATACTTGTTGTATTGAGGAAAATTGAGTGAAGCTGGTACATTGAGTTTATTGGTTATATTAGAAAACTAGTTCTGCTTTGTTTCTTCTTTATGAAAGAGCTGGTTCTGCCTGGTGTATCATTTTCCCTTTGGAACCAGTGTGCCAGCAATGTAAAGCTATAGGGGAATTCCGTCTATCTAGGCACTTAGTTCAACCTCATGATTGTAGTATATGAACAAATTTGTGTTTGAATTGGTACAGAGACAACGGAGGAACATGACTTAGACCTCTCCTGTTATAGGACTGCATTAACCTCGTGGTGAGAGGCTGCCCTAACTTTCATCCCTGCTTCTATGGCCCCAAATCATTGACCTTCCATGTAGCCTTGACATAATTCAGCACCTGCGTGTGTGCTACATTAGCCTTGACAAGGTGCATGACAAGTGCAGAAATGAGTTGTGTGCATGCACAAATTTGCATATGCATACGGTTGACTAAGTAGAGCCAAATGTCTTTGATTTTTCCCATTCCTACTTGAATGATTATAAAAAGTGCTATTTTTGAAGACTTAGCAGTCTATTATACATTAGACAGAAGGTTTTAGGAAATAGCCAATGTGGGCTGTACTGGAAGGAAAAGAAATCAATCTGTGTATTTGCCTTTTAACTAGTTGGAGACAAATTGGCACACATTTTTGGCACATTAAGGAATTCTGCCTTTTTAATCTCTGCTATGCTCTTATAATATGAATTCATATCCTATTTGGGCACTAAAAATCAGTAAGTCACTGAGTTAAGTTTCAGGTTTTAAGTTGTAATCACTTTGAGATCATAGGCTGGTTGCTTTGAAGGAAAGCAACAAAAGAACCCACAATGTGATTTGTAGCACGTAACTGTAACCACACATTTGTGAAGGGAACTCTCAATGTAATAGAATATCTATACTCAGTAGTCTCTACAAACACATTTTTTCAGCCAGGAACTTCAGGATGATCTTGCAACTGTACTGCTTGCATATACCACTGAAAAGACTCCACACGCAGACATATATGTTCTCAGCAGATTCGTGGATGGAGATTTTTGTCCTCTCAAAATGAAGTTAACTCTTTTGTAGCCACTGCATTTCCATCCCTCTTCTCATACGTGATACCTTGTTTAAACTACAAATTCACGATGGTGGTTTTGTTTTATTATTGACTTATTTTCAGATAATTAGGCTAAATCAGCCCCTTCTCCATATATTTTCTTTCCAATGACCAGTGCCCTTCTTTCCCAGGCAGACATCAGGGATGCTATTTTATATATGAATACAGAAAATGTGCTCAGTACTGTGCAGCACATAAAATAAATACCAACCTTGCACGAAAGACCTTCCGTTTAGGGTAGTTCCTGGCTTAAATCACAAGGGTCGTTTGTTCTATTGCAAAAGAAGTGGTTGGGTTTTGTCCTGGCCTGAATGTGTGGGGAGAAGGAAAGGAAGAGTTACAGATGACCCCAGTGCTGCAGGCATGGATAGCTGGGAAGATGGTGTTGGCATGAGCAACAATGAAGAAAAGTGGAAATGGAGAATTCAGAGAAGACGAAATTGAATAGTTTAGATTTGACTGTTAAACTTGATTTGTTGGCGTGCCACCTTGTCTGGTGGAGGACACAGTTTGACATGTAGAACTGGACAGTAGCAGACAAATTAATGGTTCATTTGCGAGTCGTAGAGCTGGTCAAAATATTTCAGCAGAAAATGCAGTTTTGTTGAAATTGAAATGTTTCATGGGAATGTGTAGATTTTTCTTGGCAGGGGGGCAAAGGCAGAAAAAATAGTTTAAATTCTCATTTTCTTTTGATAATGTCAATGTTTTGTTCTTACCTTGAATAAAATATATATTAATGTTATGTCATTATAGAAATGGAGCATTTTAACCTTATAAAAATAGACATTATAGAAATCGTTTCAATGGTCCCAGATATACATATCTACATATATAGATATAAATATATAAATTTTGGTTCCATGGGAATTGTTCAGAATTTCCTGCAGAATGGAAATTCCAGTTTCTTAACAACTCTAGTCATAAGTATAGAAATTAAACCAGAACCTGGGAGAGTGACTATAGTTATTCATGGCTAATCTGTAAATGAAAAGAGATGAGAACCAAGGATAGAGCCCCAGGGCGGAGAGAGAGGGAGAATTTACATCCCTCCAGTCCAGATGGTTAAATATCCTTGCGTGAGTAGCCCTATTGAAGTCAATGAAACTACTCCCATGGGTAAAGGTAGTTTGCAGGACTGGAGTCAACATGACCGGCTAGGTCTTATTCCTCTCTAGTTGGTGTGAAATGACCTTGTCTGCAGCAGGGTGGATCAGTCTCTGGTCTTTCCTTCCTGCAGCATCGGTGCCCCTTATTCAAGTCTCATGAATAAGCACTTAGTCTGCTTCATTTTATGTGAAGTCCAGCTGTCCCCATTCTTTGAAGTACCTTCTCTAGCATTAACAGATGTTCAGTATCACTTTGCCATTGTAATGAGAATGTCCTTGATCTTCACTATGACACACTTGGTGCGCAGGTTATATTACGCTCTCCATTGCTCTCTGGAAAATGCCAGGTTTCGAAGGTGTTCCATAAGGCATTCTATTTTACAGGGAGAAATCCTAATGAATATTCATCATGGTTAACGACATGTAGTCCTCCTCCTCCAATACAGGAGGAGTAGTGTTGGTCTCCCACCAAGCACTACCTAATGTGCAGGGTGAGTGGAACCCAGGCCATGCCTTGGGACGTGGCCCTTTGGGTCAGGGATGCCAATCTCATTCCATGGAGAGGGCAGAATCCCCCCTTTTCATAATGGTCCCTGTGCTGAGATTGAAATTCCAGAGTCCATACCCACATTTGATCTACAGTGAAGTCCTGCTGATGTCACTGAGAGTTTTACACAAAAATCAGAGGAAGAAAATGACTTTTTTGAGTTATTCTCATTATTTGCTAAGTTGCATTCAGAAAAATCGCCTCAATTCTAGGGCCACTGCTATTTCTTTTCTGAATTGCCGTCCCCCTTCTCACAGTTTCTCTCCCTTTTCCTTGTTTCTGTGTGTCTCCTTTTGTTATGCTATAGGTTCTTCCCTAGAGCAACTTCTAATTTCCCCCCTCCTGGTTTGCTCCTGCTCCTTCCCAAATTCTATTTGGTAAAATGATCAACAGTAAAATAGTTAATACTGATATGTAAAGTGTCACCAATAGGCTTTGCAGTCGATATGCCAATTAGGTCAAATCCAGAGCCATTGCTTCACGCTGCCTGAAGGCTCAGGAAAACGACAGGGCCCTGATTAAAATTTGCATTTGGAAGGTGAACATTCCATTCTCCACAGCTAGAAACTTTTTATATTTCACAGAATCTGAATATTCCAAACAGGCTACTTAAGTGCAGCAGGCAGGCTTCATCCTGCCTGTCATAAGTATAAAGTAGCCTAGAATTACTTTTTACCTGTAAAGGGTTAACCTGAAGGTAACATGAGAGGGGATGACGAACCAGAGATGCTAATCAATGTCGGAGACAAAGAGAGTTTTTAGTTTCGGTTTATCTCTCTCGCTCTGTTCTCTCCGGCTATGGGATGAACCACACCTATGTCTTTTACTCTACCTTTCTATAATCTTCTAACAAGTCAAGTTCAGCAGTAAGTGAATTATACGCTTGAATTGTATTACTTGATAATTGATCCACAGTGTTCCTAAGCTTTAAAGAAAGCGAGGAATACTTGTAGCACCTTAAAGACCAACTAGTTTATTTCAGCATAAGCTTTCGCGGGTTATAGCTCACTTCGTCGGATGCATAGAATGGAACAGAAGTAAGATGCAATTATATACACAGAAAGAAAAAGAAAAGAAAAAAAATTGTACATTAGCATACCAATTCTAAGAGGGCTGTTAAATGTAGATGGTCCATTATCACTAGGAGGAAAATACACCTTTTGAAATGGAGATCTGTTGTCAGTAACTCAGGAAATGCAATTAATTACTGTGAAAAAACAGATTGACAGAGCAAGAAGGGTACCCAGAAACCACCTACTACAGAACAGATCCAACAAAGACAACAACAGAACACCATTAGCTGTCATCTTCAGCCCCCAATTTAAGCCCCTCCAACGCATCATCAAAGATCTGCAACCTATCCTGAAAGATGATCCCACACTCTCACAGATCTTGGGAGACAGACCAGTCCTTGCTTACAGACAGCCCCCCAACCTGAAACAAATACTCACCAGCAACCGCACACCACACAACAAAAACACTAACCCAGGTACCTATCCTTGTAACAAAGCCTGATGCCAACTCTGTCCTCATATCCATTCAACTGACACCATCATAGGACCTAATCACATCAGCCATACCATCACAGGCTCATTCACCTGCACATCAACCAATGTGATATATGCCATTATGTGCCAGCAATGCCCCTCTGCTATGTACATTGGCCAAACCGGCCAGTCTCTACGCAAAAGAATAAATGGACACAAATCTGACATCAGGAATCATAACATTCAAAAACCAGCAGGAGAACACTTCAGTCTTCCTGGCCATTCCATTAAAGATTTGATGGTTTCAGTTTTGAAACAGAAAAACTTCCAAAACAGACTCCAACGAGAAACTGAGGAACTGGAATTAATTTTCAAATTGAACACTATTAACCAGGGGCTTAACAGAAGTCAGATTGATTCTCTCATTACCGTAATTAATTTTTTTACGGATACAGACTCACACGGCTGCTATTCTTGAACCTGTTATGCTTTAGCAGAGGAAGAATTCCCAGGGAGGGGTCAGTGATGCTGTGTGATGCAAGTGGGTTTTTCTATTAATTTCTGTACAAGGGATTTATGCTTTTGTTTTTCTTTAATTAAAATCTTTCTTTTAAGACTCTTACTGCTTGTTTCCATTGGATAGATCCTGGTTTGGATTGGCAAGTCTCACAGAAAAGTGAGAATCAGAGAGGTAGCCGTGTTAGTCTGGAATAGCAGAGGTAACAAAGTCCTGAGGCACCTTAAAGACTAACTATAAAGTTTTGAAGCATAAGCTTTCATGGGCTAATACCCACTTCGTCGGATGCAAGCAGTGGAAGTGTCCAGAGGCAGATATAGAAAAGTAGGCAAGAGCCAGGTGGGAGGTAATAAGGTTAGTCCAATTAGGCTGAACCAGCTTGTTTTCTCCAATCAGGGAGGGTGGGTTATTCTTCTAGCATTTGAATGGGGGGTGTGAACATGGAGAGAGGAGAAGCTATTTTTGTAATTAGCAAGCCATTGTAGGTCTTTGTTCAATCCTAGAGTGTTTGTGTTAAATTTGCAAATGAATTGTAGCTCTGCAGTTTCCCTTTGCAGTCTGGACTTGAAGTTTTTTTGCTGCAGTATGGTGACTTTTAAATCTGTAATTGTGTGTCCAGGCAGGTTGAAGTGTTCTCCTACAGGTTTTTGTATATTGCCATTCCTAATATCTGATTTGTGTGCATTTATCCTTTTTCGTAGGGACTGTCCAGTTTGGCCGATGTACATAGCAGAGGGACACTGGTGGCATATAATGGCATATATGACATTGGTTGATGTGCAGGTGAATGAACCAGTGATGGTATGGTTGATCTGGTTAGGTCCTGTGATGGTGTTGCTGGTGTAGATATGTGGGCAGAGTTGGCATCAAGGTTTGTTGCATGGATTGGTTCCTGAGTTGGAGTTATTGTGGTGCAGTGTGCTGTTGCTGGTGAGAATTTGTTTAAGGTTGGCAGGTTGTCTGTGTGCCAGGACTGGCCTTCCTCCCAAGGCCTGTGAAAGTGAGGGATTATTGTCCAGGATGGGTTGTAGGTCACTGATGATGCGTTGCAGAGGTTTTAACTGAGGACTGTAAGTGATGGCCAGTGGTGTTCTGTTGTTTTCTTTCCTGGGCTTGTCTTGCAGCAGCAGGCTTCTGGGTACATGTCTGGCTCTGTTGATCTGTGTCCTTATTTCCTTGTGCGGGTATTGTAGTTTTGAGAAAGCTTGGTGAAGATCTCGTAGGTGTTGGTCTCTGTCTGAGGGGTTGGAGCAGATCCGATTGTACCTCAGTGCTTGGCTGTAGACAATGGATCGTGTGGTATGTCCGGGATGGAAGCTGGTGGCATGAAGGTAGGCATAGTAGTTGGTAGGTTTTCGGTATAGGGTGGTGTCGATGTGGCTGTCATTAATTTGCACTGTGGTGTCTAGGAAGTGGACTTCCTGTGTGGACTGGTCCAGACTGAGGTGGATGTTGGGGTGGAAGCTGTTGAAGTCATGGTGGAATTCTTCCAGAGTTTCTTTCCCATGGGTCCAGATGATGAAGATGTCATCAATGTAGCGTAGATAGAGAAGGGGTGTGAGTGGACGAGAGTTGAGGAAGCGTTGTTCCAGGTCAGCCATAAAGATGTTGGCATACTGTGGGGCCATGCGGGTGCCCATAGCAGTGCCGCTGGTCTGGAGGTATATATTGTCACCAAATTTGAAATAGTTGTGTGTGAGGATAAAGTCACAGAGCTCAGCAATCACCTGTGCTGTGGCATCATCAGGGATACTATTCCGGACAGCTTGTATTCCATCTTTGTGTGGGATGTTTGTGTAGAGAGTCTCTACATCCATGGTGGCTAGGATGGTGTTTTCTGGAAGGTCACCAATGCATTGTAGTTTCCTCAGGAAGTCAGTGGTATCACGGAGATAGCTGGGAGTGCTGGTGGCATAGGGTCTGAGTAGAGAGTCTACATATCCAGAAAAGTGAGAGGTTTTTTTGGTTTTGTTTTTTTCTCAAATCTCTCCCAGGTAAAAGGAAGGGGTTTGGGGGTGATTAAAGGAGGGGTTCCAATTTACCAACCCCATTGTTTTGTGGCTTAAATTGGTGGTGGCAGGAGTTTACCAAATCCAGACTCTGGAGAAGTTTGTGTTCTGTGGAAAAGTTTTAACCTAAGCTGGTAAAATAAGCTTGGGGGAGTTATTTCTTTTTTTATGTGGGCCCCCACATCTTTACCCTAGAGTTCAGAGTAGGGAGGCAATCCTGACACTGCCAATAGGCAAAATTTTAACCATTCCGCTCTGGATAGCGCTGCCAGCCTCGTGATTACTGAGGGCAGGTAGTTGTATATGAGCTGCAGCACTAATGCATCTTGGCTTTTATAATGTTCTGGAGATCACAGATGTGCTTAAATGTGAACCTGAGGAACTGGGTCTAGAACACAGGTCCTTGGGTATTAAATCATATGCCTTTCCCACTTGAACTGAAGGGGAGCTCCCTTGCCCAGGTCTAGTAGCAGGTCCCTTATTCTTTCTATAGGCCGGCCATTAGATGGTAACATACCTCACAACAGACAAAGCCTGTACATCATAGTGGGACCATTATGCAAATTACGACATAACTCAAGTTGCATATTTATTAGAGACAGTGAATTGCACCTTGCGGAATGGCTCTTTGCATTTGGCTCCTAGATTTGTATTCTCTTAAGATTCAGAAGTGAAAGTGTTTTGTGGTTTCACCTAGTCACTAGCTGACATGTGAGAGAATAAAACAGCCAGTACAACTACAAAACAGCCATGCCTGCTCAAGAGACACCCAAGTTTGGGGTTGAAGATCAGGAAGAAATTACACTGGCAGAGCTATCTGGAAAAGCCCATTTAACTATTCTCTGTGCAATATCCAATTCTGCACTGCATGATATCCAACTCATGCCTTTGCTTTAACTTCTTCACTGTTCTAGTATTTAAATTAAATTCCCCCATAAGCACCAGTTAGAATCAGCTGAGCTCATGGAAAAAACCCCAATGCTGTCTGGTTGAACAATGGATCTAAAATGGGGTAATGGCCTCAGTCTTCTTTTCAGTGGAGAAAGATCCACACTGCAGAGTGGGAAAGTCAGTTGTACTAATCCAGAGCCATGAGAACAATGTCTATTCAGTGTAAAGAATACTCCCAGACCATGACATCTTTTTGGCAGGCTGAGCACAGGACCAAGGATTGGGTGGGCCTGATAGCTTAAATGCTCTCATCTAACCCTGGAAGTGGTCCCATCGTTAGAGGTAGAGATGTGTGCACTCTACTAACCTTCATGCCGTGTATATGTTTTGTGGAGAGAAACTTCAGACTCCAGTGTTGTCAATTCAGCACTTGTCAGAAGCACTGTAATAGGAGAAACACATAGGGGGTTTTATTTGGTTGTTTTACCCTTTCACTGCTGTAGAAGATGTTGAAACTGAAGCTACAAGCAATGATATAATTCCAGCCTCTGAAAATGACATGATAGTGTTTTATTGTTATCCTGGTAATAAGAAAACATGTGTTTGATTCTTACCTGTTAGATTAATGTCCCCACCTGGGGAACACAGCAAGAGTTTGTCTGAGTTGTTTGGCAGGCGGGTTTTCCTGTGTTCTGCTGTTAGATTGCACTATTCTAATATGGCTAATGACTGATCAATTTTTAAAGCTAGCTGGGGCTGTGTTTAAATCCTTTCTGTATTCCTTCCTTCCACCTGCCCTGTTCCTGTTCCCTTCCCACTGTCTATTCTGCATTTGGATTGTAAATTCCTCAAGGCAGGGTCCTGTCTTAATCTGTGTTCTGTGTTTTGGATGCCATGAAGATTATGGAGGTTTTGGGTGCATCTGCATAGTTAAGGCTGAGCTCTGTTTTGAACTTAACACAAGGTTTCAACATGGGTGTGATGTAGGAAAGACAGAATATCATCCCAAACATGCAGCCTTATTCTTGGAGTACAGAATGAATTTTCTGAGAATTTACCAGTAAATGCAGTAATTTGTTTTGGTCAAATGAATTAAAAACTGGGTTTTTTGGTGAAAAAAGCATACATTTGTCTGTTCCTCTTTTTGTTCCAAATGAACTTAACAATGGAATAGCAGACACTTCAAACTTTCTGTCGAGTTAAAATCCCATGTATGGGCTGTATTTGAAAAAGCTAAGTTAAGGATTGTTGAATATAATTGTTATGGTGATGACATAGGCTACAACTGGGTCAGGTCACCAGCTCTGGTAGCTCTTAAACTGGGCTAGCACAATATCTGAGAATTCCACCAATTACCATCCGTCTTCTACAGCTAATTTGCAAATGAAGGGGCAGATTCACCAGTGCATTTCAATTGTTCTAGCAATGCAGAACGACTGTGAACCAAGACTGACTGGCTAGTAATCCATGACTGTAGTTTGTAGTGACACTATGCGGGGTGGGGGGATGGATAAAAACACCAACCCTATGATGTGTCCTAAAATTCAGTTTAATCTAAAGTGAGATCACAAATAGTAAAATGCCTTAATTCTAATCATATGGTTGTTGCCTGGCATCAATATAGGGCAGAGTTAAGGTGGTTTAGGTGCCAAACTCTGCATTAGTACATCTTAATGTGCCCGAATTGCATGTGCCTGAATTTTTTAGATCTATGAACTCTTGCAATTGGAGATAACTACAGCAGTTGGTGAATGGAAGGATGTTGTTCAGTGGTTAAGACACCACTTTAACAGGGCAGGTTGCGTCATACGTTTAGACTAGTCCTCTGACTTAAAAAAGAGTATGTCAGGAAGAATTCAGTTCCATAACAATAACAGTGGATACACTTTGTGGTTTAGATTAAAAAAAATGTAATTCAGGCCCATCTCAAATGCGATGGAGATTTGATTTGGATTGCGGAAGCACCTGAGACCCCTAGTCTTAGACTAGAATCCTCTTCACCTAGGAGCTGTACAAACGCAGCACAAAATGGTGGTCCCTGCCCCAAAGACCTTAATGTGGTTTCAGTTGTTTAAACCTTGATTTTCAATTGTTTAATTATTTAAAAAAACAAATAACAGCTGCTACCATTCCAAAGACTCATCATATAAAATGTTATGGATTATTTAAAAGTTTGTGGGTTTTTTTCTTCTAAAGTAGAGTAAAGGGTCAGATTGGGGAAAAGTAGCCCAACTCTACCCAGATTAGATGGATTTTATTGGTAACATGGGCAACAGTGAAATGTTAACACTATTGCTCTTCGGACAGTCATCTTTAGGCTGAAGTGTCGACCCCGCATTTTGAGGAATGGGGTCCACTCAGATATCTCTGAACTACTATTTCAGATTAAGACAACAGTTTGGCATCACATCCACACTTGAAACGTTTCCTTCATATCCAGAAACTTCACACCAGCTGAAAATAGTTGTTTGCCTTCCTTTTATTGGGACAACTTGCATCCATAAAATTTCTACTTGTAATTGGTTTCCTCCTCTTAAATGAACTGCCAGTACCTGGTTGTGTATTTTGCACTTCTAGCTACCTGATTTACTCCCACAATAAAGTAGCTAGAAGCGCAATTACTCAGCTTTATTCCTTCAGTTCAACTGTGGGTGCAAAATTAAGTCAGAGATTTTATGGGTGGGAATTGCTCCTGCAAAAGGGGAGGTGGCACTTTTTGTCAACTTTGCCATCAACATCTGAAGTGGTGAGCTGAAAATCTACAGGGAGACTGCTGATGCCATCATCATAGGGCTGGCATCTTTTACCAGCCATTCCCACCTCACTGAGCCCCAAAGTGGAATAACTAAAGAAAATTATCTTAAACCAAAAAGACGACTGTTTCCCAACATCACCCCATTCTAATCTAATGAAAATAAGAACGAA
Organism: Sternotherus odoratus; assembly: GCA_032164245.1. Classification (NCBI taxonomy): domain Eukaryota; kingdom Metazoa; phylum Chordata; order Testudines; family Kinosternidae; genus Sternotherus; species Sternotherus odoratus. Next base: position 17,142,818 of record JAVMKO010000011.1, read on the forward strand.
TTTTCATGCAGTAATGGGAGAAAACACTTGTGACAAACTTCACTCTCCCACCCCCAAATAGATTCATAAACCTGCACTGAAACACCCATCCAAATTGGGTTTATTAATGGAAACACTGACAGAACATAAACTTTAGTGGTGCTACCATACATCATTATAATAATAGCAGAACACATGAAATGTTGGAACAAAGCCATGGGTGGGGTGCAGTAGTGGTAGATTTTATAGGATGCCACGTGAATTGGAAACTTGGTAATAAAAGTCCATAAAAATTATCAACTTTTTTGAAAAAAATGAGTCAGAGTAAACAGGGAAATTACGTATGTGAAAATATGTTTTATGCTCATTTTATTGAATAGGGGCTCATATTTGGAACTAGGGTCATTCTTTTAATGGGAGAGTTTTTTCAGGGGGGAGAGAGGGAGAAGTTAAAGAAAAAGGGAAAAAAAAGAGAACCCACAATCCACAATCCATTTATATACTTCCTACAGTGCCTAGTGCTATGTCTGTGCTGGTAAATACTGTATCCTTTTTCACTCAGCAACATTTTGCGAAGTTTTCTTTTCAGCCTTCAGAAGGTTCTGAGCTTTTATACTTCATATAAATAGCATTTCAAAACCACATTTCCATCTCTTTTTTTAAAATGTGCTAAATGTGAATGCAGAAACAAAGGAAAATTAAAATGTGCTTTGATAAACTAGAAACTCTTCCTAGCTCGTTGCCAGTGTTTGGTCAGGTCCCTACCTAGCACCTTGCCTGTTCAGTGGGGAATGCTGCAAATGTTTTGTATGCAAAAGTCTCTGGGTGGCTGGATACTGCCGTTCCCCAAACGCAATTGTTTCGGATAGGCAATTCCATGGGTTGAGCTTTGGTATGCTGGGAAAACTCAAAAGGCCAAGTTCTGTGCTTAGTTATTCTCATGCACCCACCCTACTGTGGTCTGTGAGATTCTGGGCTGCTCTAACTTGTTCCATCTGGAGGGGTTAATCGACTAGCTCTTAAGGGCGCTACTCCACTAGCTCAAGAGGACCAGAACACAAACTACTTTGACCATGCCTCCCTCCCATTCCTGGCATGCACCTGGAATACCCACTGTGTTACAGTAGGGGAACGAGCCACTCTGCCTTATGTCACCCAGCGATTCAGGTATTTGAGGGAAATCCCCAGATGCCCTGTTGTGACAGGTTTCATTCGTCTTGTGGAGGGGGTGAGGATCTGAACCTATGGCTTTATAGTATTCTTACCTCTGTGTTTTTTTCTTTTTTCATTTTAACTGTGTTCTTCCCCCTGCTCCCTTAGGGAAAAAATAGGTTACAACCTTACTTAAAGGGAATACTTGCGAGACATTACTTTTAATTCATAGAAAAAGATTAATTTGATCCCCTGAGGGGCTTTATGGATGTCTGACGTTCCATATGCCATTCCTGGACTCTGGCACTAAGTTGTAAAATGTCCATTCAGGTTTACCACAATGGCATGACGATAACTTGCCTCTAATTACACACAGCATGCCACCTGTTAGGTTATGGAGTGCAGATGATTCTGTGCCCATACAAAAATTATCTCAGTGTGTACTGGGTTGTCTGTTTTACATACAACGGGCCATATTCTGATCACAGTTAAGGTGGTGCAAATGAAGAGTAACTGAGCTGACATACAAACACCTATAGATCAGATTTTTGTCTCAATTGTGCCAGTGTAAGTTGTGAACTGTGAGTGAGTACAAATGCACAGATGTATAAAATATGGCTTCTTTCCCTAGGATCTTTCAAAAAATGGGGAGGGACCAGGTGCAATGGAGGGAAATGTTGAACAAAGGTCTAGGAATGGTACACCAAGGGTGAGGAAAATATATTGGAGTGATTGTAGAGAGAAGGGGGGGAAAAGGGAGGTTTCAATATTTGTGCATCTGTACTTCTTCCACTGACAATATTATGTCCTAAATACAATTGCCATGGAAGAAATAAGAGCTGTGCTAAGTTATTTTTTTAAATAAAAGTGATAAAAACTTAAACCAATGAAATGTAAAGCGTGTTGATGGCAATGACCGCAACCTACTTTACCTTGACCAAAAGAAATATTACATTCCTTCAAGGCAATTAATTAGCACTATGACCTCCGTTACTGTATCTGCAGATCCCTTTCTACCAAACACCTCCAACTCTGGCAATTTGCCAGTCTTCTGTTGCATAAATTTAATAATATTAAGGTGGTATGTGCATAGTGCTGTAGTTATGACTACCAGCAGTAATGAGTGCAGAGTACCAAAACACGGAAGTCGCTACAGATTTTGTAAATGCTGTCAACAAAGGTCTCTTGTATAAGATGAAATTCAGCAAAGTGCTTAACCACATGCACAAGTTGCATTGACTTCAATAGGGTTTATGCACGTACTGAAGGATTTGAACCCTCACTCTGGAAGAGACTTGGAATGGACTTTTTCAATTCACCAAATGGCCTGAAAAATTTCAGATTTGGTCTGACCTGAGCCTTTTTTTCCCTCTCTGATCGGCCACAGAAGAATCAGCTATTCACCCAGTTCAAGGATCCTGTCAGCGTGCTCTCTATTGCAAATTACGTCTGTCATAGGAGAGGTTCGCAGAGTTTCATTCCAGTGAATGAAATGTCTAGACCTGAGCTGCTATTATGCCACATTAGGAATGAAGATCCTTCCATGACCTGTTGGCAAGCACTTTGTAGTCCAAACTCTTGTCTCACTCTCCAACAGAAGTTGGTCCAATAAAAGATATTACCTCACCCACCTTGTGTTTCTAATATCTTGGGACTGACACAGCTACCACTCCACATGCCTTGGTGTCATTAAACATGTAAGAGTGAAAAACACCCGTGGGAATGGACTGAAGCAATTCTAGAATGATTTGTTTTCCAGTTGTCTATTTGGACTACACAGATAATTGTTCTGTCCCCTGCTATGCTGGCCATCTAAATATAGTAAAAACAAGGAGGAAAAAAAGGTTAAAGTGGAGATTGGCAGTCACAGAACTCTTACTGTATCTATAAACTGACAAAGCACTAAAAGGGATCGGAGATAAAGATTTGCTATACTATAGGCAGTTAATTATAACAAAGGTCTTCAAAATGATTTTTTTCAGTCTTTCACTTGTAAGTAAATAAGGTGATAAGTCAAATGCTCACTTTCCGAAACGTACAAACGTACAAATTCACAACTTGTATTCAGCTCAAAATAATAATCCAAAGGCATAACATTCTATCTACAATGCACACAGCCTCTTAACCCTCCAAGCACCGGTCTGAATCGATGGAATTTACATTTTCAAAAGTTTCTTTTGAAGCTTACCTGTATTTTAAAAAAATACTGTATAAGCTGAAAGCATAGAATGAAAGGTGTAGTTTGGAAGCAGCCCTAGCGTGTAAAGCCAAAGCTTCCAAAAATAGTGGTATTTAGGCCAAGATTTTCTACAAACAACAGACAAAAGTCCTTATTTAGGTGCCTGAGTGGCCTGAATTTTCAAAGGTCCTGAACTCCCACGGTTGGAGCTTGAGCCAATTGATTTGGGTTTGCTGGGCTTTGGCTGAAAGGCTAAAATAGCAGCGCAGACTTTCGGGCTCAGCCTGAAGCCTCGGTTCTGAGACCCACCCCTCTCGTGTGGTTTCAAAGCTAGCCTGGGCTCCGGCCCAAGTCCAAATGAACACACTGCAATTTTTAGTCCCGCAGCCTGAGCCTGTGATAGGTGACTTGGGCCAGATCTGTTATGGCCGTATAGATGTACTTTAAAGGGCTTTTAGTGGAAGAGAAAAGGCTCATTCTCGAAGTGTGCCATTTAAAAGTGCTGTCTTTTTAGAGGGAGAAGAAAAGGTATTTGAAATTTTAAAAACATTTAGCTTTTCCAGTGTGTGTTGTTCTCCCTCCTGCTGCTTGGGTTTCCTTCTAGGGCCTCACAGGGTCTATAGCACTGGCTAGACGAACTGGCATCACTCATGTTTAAATGAGAATCCTAGACAGAGAAGACCCATGGTGGGGTGGGGGTGGGACAGAGTGAGGGCAGCCAGCTTCAGCAGTGTTATTGAGCATGCTCAGTACAAGCTAAGCAGCAAATCTGAGGGGGAAGTGACCCCGCATGTCCATTCACCTCCCGCATCACCTCTGATTCATAAATCTTCATTCTATGCTCCTGGAAGAGAAACCATAGTACTAATGAATAAGCATCTATAAATAAACTATTAATTAAAATAATCCACATTTATTATTAATGTTTTGATACATGCTGCTTATCCAGCAATATTATTTCATTGTTTACCAATAGCTGGAAATCTGAATGTGGAAAGTGGCTTTAGAGCCCATGCTTCAGCCTGAGCTGTAACTTCAAAGTGCTGTCTACACAGCTATTTTTAGAGCACTTTTTGTGAGTCTTTGGACCCGGAGTAGGAGGCTTGCTTCGCTGGGCTGTGTAGACACACCCCTGATGGACCCAGTTCTGCAAACAGTTTTGTGAAGTCAATGGGGCTTTGAAGATCTGGGGGTCTGTGTGTGGAACAGCTTGCAAAATCAAGATCTGTGTGTTTCTGTGAACGGTATTGCGCTAGCATTTTGTGTGTTCTCTCTGGTCGTGGATTTCATTTCTCTACAGAATCTGCTAGCACTGCATTGTCCTCCTGGCAATCTAATGCCATTTGTTACTTTTGACTCAGGGTTCTCACCTCCATAGCCCCTGCCATGCGCTATTAAACTGTGACAGAGCTTCATTTCAGGTATAATGATGAAAAAGGGACAATCAGAAAAGGCCAAGTTGGACATGTGTAGCCCATTCTCACAGACTCAGGTGTGCACACTCTATCTTTAGGCTGCTGCCTGGGGAAATGCTGCCTCCTGACAAATAGCATGGAACAACAGTTTTTGGAAATGAATGTTTGTTATATTGGATAACAGAGATCCTACTGTCCATTGTACTTTCCACCTCTTCCTCCTTTTCATTCCCCAGGCAAACAGTCAAAAAGGACAAGATGCTGTCAAAATAACAAGACTCACTTGCAGCAAATGTGACATGTAATCTTGCAATAGCTACATCTAATTCCATGACAATCTCCTGCCTTTAAAGGAGTGTGTCAAGTCAAATAGAGCTGTGGAATTAAAGTAAAGAGGGAGGTGAAGAGAAAACCCAGGCAGCACACTTATGGGTAATGGTTAGGTAATAGTGCCTGCTCAAGAAACAACAACCTAGCTCACCATTAGTGAAATATGCTAAAAACTTCTCACAGAGTCAAGGATGGGCCAGATCCATCCCTGGTGCAACTGCCAACCAGAACAGGGCAAATGTGGCCCATTGTCTTGACCAAATCACAGGTCCATCATGTGCTCAACTGAAGTGAGGATCCATTTTTATTTTTGATGAAGAGCTGGCTGGAGAATTTCCTTCAGAATGGAATTTTGGTGAACGGTGGAGCAGAGAGGTTAATGATTTTTTTCTTCTTTTGCCACCAGCTCCGTTTGTTAACCATTGCAGAGCTGTCTTGAATCTTTTTTCCTCACTTAGAGTAAAAGATTGTACAACAGTAAATTTAGAGCGTGTGGATATTGACAGGTTTAAAGCCGTGAACTCTGAAGCTCTTTATCACGGAACAGGTGAATGAAGGGAAGCAGCTATGGGTGATCAGGTAGTCAGGTGTCGCACCCATTCGGTCTTTGGTTCCTCTGAGACTGCCAGCAAAGGTACAAATTAAAACCAGTTGTCTTGGTTGTTTTTCGTGATGTGGACCCTTATACTCTGGGTTGCAACCAGGCATGAAGTCATTTCACATAAGACACAATACAGCCATCAGATATTTACCATTTGGGGGAATACACACCTGGACTGAATTTGATCCAGTGAGATTTTAAAAGGCCTTATATCCCAATACCCATCTTTTTCGACCATTCAGTCTTCAAAACAAAATCATGCTAATTATTGTATCTTGTTAGGTAATGACTTGAGCTACTTCATCAGTTTCAAACAAATTACCCGTCTGCAATCTGTTCATGCTATGGAGAATCTCTCCGCCGTATATTTTTCCTGTAGAGTAACAAAAGGATTAGTCAAATGCAGGAAGAATTCTAATCAAATCATAACTTTAGAGTACTACTGTCAATTAATCTTTCCTCAAACAATAGTATCCTACACAATGTGAGGCAGCCATTAGTTGCATCACAAAAATAGCTATATCTGAATATTCTGTGCATTAACATTCCATTATAAAATATGTGTTCTGGAATGTAGTCTGAGGCAATGTATATTCTGATCCATTAGCCTTGTAGGCATAATTAAAAAAATATATCAACACCAATCTTCTCAGCCTAACCACATGAAAGTGACACCTCATGTTTCACAACTGCATTAAATATAGTAAAGCAATTGTCCTTGACTGTAGGTACAAGTTCCTATGTGACAGTGCATTCTTCACAATAATTTCATCATAAAGGTGTTTACTAACACTCTTTTGCGTGCATTGATTTTTAATAGCATTCTCTGGGGAGCAATTTCAAGTGAGAGTCTAAGAAATTGCTTTTCTTCTTGTGTGTATATCAACACTTGTGTTTGTGAGCATTTTACTATATCTTTGTATGTGACTATATCTTTGTATGTGACTTCCACTGCTTGCATCCGACGAAGTGGGTATTAGCCCACGAAAGCTTATGCTTCAAAACTTTATAGTTAGTCTTTAAGGTGCCACAGGACTCTTTGTTACCTCTGCTATTCCAGACTAGCACGGCTACCTCTCTGATTCTTTGTATGTGATATTACTGTGGTCTAGTAGGTTAAAGATCAAGAGAATAAGTGCTTGTCTCTAGAAGGTAGCAGAAAACTGAAAATCTGTTTTCATGAAAAACTTCAAAAATTTGAAGCTGTTTTCATTTCAAAGTTTTAGAGCTTAAACCATTTCCCCATTTTTTTTGTTTTTAAAAATTATACTTATTTCAAAACTATTGTAAAAATGGCCACCAGATTTTTTTGTTTGCCGAAAACATGTTTTGGGGTTTTTGGTAAACCAAAAAATGTAATTACCATTTCAATCACATTATCAACAACACTTCTTTATTTTAACGAAAAAAGAATGACATTTTTCATGAGAGAAAAAATATTTGGACAACACGATCAGTGTTCTGTGGGAGAACATTGCTTTTGAAAAAAGAACATTTTTGAATGAGAACTTTTCATTCAAAAAATGTTGAGCAGTTCTGTTGTCTCCTTGAGGATACTTACCTAGAGTATTAGCTGCTTAGGCCTTTAAAAGCAAGCCTTTTGTTTTTTAATCTTGCAAGGCCAGCTTGGTCAAGTGGGGGTAAGGCGCTGGCTTGGGAGTCAGGAGACATAGCTCTGTGATTGACTTGCTGTGTGAATTTAGGGAAGTTACTTAGCTTCTCTGTGCCTTAGGCCTGGTCTATGCTGGGGAAAAGGGGGGTTGAATCAATCTAAGATACGCAACTTCGTCATGAGAATAACATAGCTGAGGTTGACATACTTAGATCCACTTATCGTGGTGTCTTCACGGCAGTGAGTTGACTGCTGCTGCTCCCCCGTCAACTCTGCCTGTGCCTCTCGTGGCAGTGGAGTACAGGAGTCGACCGGAGAGCTCTTGGGGATTAATTTATCATGTCTAGACTAGATGCGATAAATCAACTGCCGATGGATCAATCGCTATCCGGCGGGTAGTGTAGACATACCCTTACTTTCCCTTTCTAAGGTTTATTTAAAATTACCGGAGTTGCAAAATTTGGCTACATAGTCCCCAAATTCCTGGATATTCCCACAGTTCAGACTTGGGGGGAGGGGGGAAAGGTATTATTTAGCACATTATGAAAATAGAGACAAGATGTGAAATTGGGAACCTGATCCAAACTTTCCCAACATCAGAGAGGTGTTTGGATTCATCTCTAATTAAAATATTTGCTGTTACTTAAGGATTACAATTTTCACCATTTCCAGGGATGTGGAATATTTAGACTTATATTGTTTTGATTCAAGAGATGCTGACTAGCTCATAAATAAAAACAAATTAACAGAGTTGCACAATTAAGAGATTGAAATGACCTATTAGATTATTTTTCCAGGGCTTTTCCCTATAGTACATTTTCTAGTATCTTTCTTTCTGTTGCTCAGATTAGTAATTTAAGGCCTGAATCAGAAAAGTAAAAGCCTTTTATTTTTCCATTTGAACATATATCGGTTACGTGTTGCTTTTTAGGAGAAAAATGCAGGGATTTTCATAATTGTTTTTGGGGGGAAATTCCACATGGAAAATTCCAGCGTTTTTGAAAAACAGTCAAAGTATTTAATAGAAAATCAAATTTTTGCCCTAAAGCCTTGTGTCCCTTTAAATACTGACTCCCAGCAAGGGGAGGACAGCAATGCAGTGGCTTAATCCATTGCAGCTGGGGCTGTACTAGAAACTGCAAAGCAACCCTAGTGCCATTCTGCAGCCTGCGGGGGGGGGGGGGGGGGGGGGGGATTCCATAGCCAGCCTTGCTGAACTTCCCCCATGAAGCCCATTTTCTGAGGTTTGGCACAAAGACTAAGATTTGTCTCTGAGTCCAGGACCTCCATAATTCACCCCACTCTGTACGCAACTTAATTTTTTGCACTGACTAGGTTTGCCAACTAACGTCTGAACCCAGCTCTTCCAGGTGAAATACAGCCCAAGGGCTCTCACTTTTTGGAGGACAAGCTAAACACTATTCTTAGCCCTAGAAAAAGATGTTAGCTTCTCGAGGGGCTAAGGAGAAATGTATCATGGGCCATTAGTGTTTACCAAAATCACCTTTCACAAACTGCCACACCTATGGTTCATATCTTCATCATATAAGAACTAATCATAAACTATCGCTTAATTATCAAGCAAAAGGAAAAACACTAGAGTATTTGGGTTTCACTGTACAATTTAGCTTGCTTGTAGCTGTTGATTACTATTAAAAATGGAAAGTTCATCTTCCCCTCCCCCTCTTTAAACCATCTTCATAAAATCAGATTAAGTTAAATGTTATGGAAAAATTGTCACCAGAAAACAATTACTCCGGGCACAAAGCCAGTGGTCTCAAGGTTAAAAAGGTATTTAAAAATACTACAAGTGGGTACAAATATTTTGTAGTAAGGCACAAAAAGCCACACTAAAGATCAATTATTAATTGCTAAAGTTTCATCTTATTATTTATTTAGTTGGTTTACATAAGGGTTGATAAGAGAACAACAATTAAAGATTTTTCTGTCTGATTCTCAGCACTTTCCTTGCTGTAAAACAAAGCCTTTAAGGCCGTTAGCTCAGGAATTAGGGAGAGGGAACTAAATTCTCTCCTTTGTACCTGCCAAACCCCACTGAAGTCAATTGATTTGCACAGGTACAACCAGGGCAGAATTTTGATCTTTTTTTTTTTTAAATTGCTGAGAATATATTTGAGAATTGTTCTAGTAAGATTGTTTCAAGTGATCATTGAGATCTGGATCCAGATTTAGGCCAAAATTCTCAAAAATCGGAGAGTAATGTTAGGCCTATAAACCCATATGTAGCTGCCTAAATCAGTGGCCTGATTTTCAAAAGTCCTGAGCACATAGCAACTCCAAGTTCAGCAGAAGCTGCTGGGTGCTCAGTGCCTTGAATAATGAGACCCTGATTTAGGTGCTTGGCCGTAAATCTTCAAAATCTGGGGACTGAGTTTTGGTTTGGTCCATTATAAAAATGAGGACTGTTTGCAAAATTTGGATCTGGATCCCAGGTCAGGTTCCAGATGCCCTCCAAAATGTAGATATGCTTTATATCAGGCTTACTGTTCTACAGACAATTTTATTTATTGCTATAAAATTATTTAACTCTGAGATAAATCCTGCCTTGGGATGCACATTGAAGTTAATGGGATTAGTCTATGCACATCCAAAGACCGAATTTGGCCCTGCACTTGGAATTACAAGTCCTTGATGGATCATCTTAATCATGGGAGTGGCGCCAAATGTTTTTGAGGCTGGAATTCAAAAAGCATGAGCAGCACAGCAGCTATGAAGTTTAATGAAAAACATTTCTTCTCCCTTTCCAAAAATGTTAATTCCTTTTCTTGTAATGTACGAACTAATGTGATGGTTCAGTGCATCTGTGGACTAGTTAACAAAAGAATCCCACATTCCACCACTAATTTCTCTGTCTGAAGCTGTAATGCAGGCTGGGGAGCCAGAGAGAGGTGCAATCCCAATAGCTTTGCTAAATGTTCAATTACACTGTCCATTATGTCAGATAATGGATGAAATCCTAGAATGCAGAAAAATCCCAGAGTTCTCCCGCTCCCATACTTTCCCCAGTATTCCTCATGTTGGCGTGAGTAAGGGTCTAGGATGGATCTTGGTAGTACAGCACACCCCTTAAACTCAATACTTACCCCAGATACAAGTCTCACTCGGAAATTGCTCCTTGCCTGACTCTGCTCCCAGTGAACTCCATTGGGCCATTGATTTAGCAAAACCAAAATTAAGCCGACACTGAGCACTTTAGATAATCCCACTTTACAAGATCAATGTATGATACAAACATTCATCCTCTCAACAGTGCTGCAAGTAACCAGGCATTTTTAACCCCAAGTGGGCAGATTGAGACGGGGAGTGAAGAGACTCATCCAAGGCCCCACACTGAGTCTGTGGAGGAGCCAAATTAGAATTTGGGACTCTCTGATGTCCTGTCCCATGCTCAGATCTCCATACCATGTGGTCACCCAGGAAAAGTGATGTTTCCTCCTCATGGAAAGAGGTCTGTAGGCTAAGCAGCAACATGTGCTATGCTAGAAGGCATGGTGGTATAAAAGCTGTCTGACAGAGTTAATGGACTCAGTTGAACTGCCTGACATGTATTATTTACTGCATTCTGGCACCATAAAATGTCAGCAGCTTGCAGACAATGAACAGGAAAAAAGGTTCTGTATCTGATTTATTCCATGAACACTAAGAAGGTTTTGTATCTGATATATTAATGTAGAGTGAAATTAATTCTACTGAACTTTGATAGGCATTGATTAAACAGGTCACATCTAGAGTACCCGGCATATGCCATTCTGAACATACCGTAGCATATACAATATACTATAGATTTTTCTATTTAAAACATCAGTCATTTGGAATCAACCAAAGTAATTAATAAAATTTAAATGGCTACACAATATAATTCTATGAAGGCTCATGCTAGGATGAAATAATATCCTATATTGGTCTTGAGCCACAATGAATAATACAATTATTTTTATTTTGCAAGAGGTCACAACAGAAATGTTTGAGATTTAAGTTGCCATAACTATAAATTTAGCAAAAAGTAGGCATTTAATGATAGATTTCATTGCTGTGGTTTAGGTTTTATTTTGAATGTTTGTTTTGTCTTAAAAACACTAATGCTGAAATGTTGTCTCAAATCTTTATTTTCAAATTACTTATTATATTGCCATAAATTATAGGGTGCAGTAAAAGCCAGATTTAAAAAGAGGCATATTTTACTTTCTCATCTTTCTATAAATAGCACAACACTTTTATGAAACAAGAATAATAAAAAAAGTTCTTTTTATATGACTAAAGTTGCAAGTGCAGAATTAATGGCTTTCCTCCAAGTGGCACAATGGACTGGTCCAAATTTAGGAGCATAATGGTAGAGGTTAACTTTAGGAAGTCCGTGTAAAACTGTAATCTAAAATTCCACCACAATTACAATGTTTCTACTCAAATAATAGTTAAGTCCATGAACGAATGCTAGCAAATACCTTGTAAAGATGTTCTTATGGCTTTCATTGTTTTGATGCTTTTGCATTTCCAGCATATGTTATTAGAAACGGCAAAAGACCTGAGCCGTGACCCATGACTGTGGGTTACAATCAAACATGAGCACTTGGACAAAAGTAAAGGGTGGAGCACTTTGTTGATAGTGGTGAATAAGATGTGCCACGTTTACAAGATGACGAGTAAACAAAGTTCATGGGAGACTTCTTGAGCATAACGTAGCCAAAACTGAAGCTACCAGGGTATTTTTTGAGGTCTGCTGCTAAGCATACTCACCTGAAGGACCTGACAAGAAATCTAGGGCATGGATAGGTGTTCTGTAATCATAAATATGCGTGCACATAGTTTCTTTCATATCCACTCATGCGTTCTTTTCTGATGATCTGGCAGGGTTTGGGAATATACAAGAGTGCTTTCCCCATGTGCAGGATTCCTGTAAGCTGCAATATCCTGCTAGCTCATCACAATAATAGAGCAGAAGGGAGAGAGGGGAGATGGTGTGACATCTACCCCTCAGCCAACCCAAATCTGCCTGGGTAGATGTTTTAGGTTTACCAGCCTTGGCGATATTCCTGTGAATGATCAGAGATGAATGTACATATTACAGCCAAAAAGGTTGCTAGGTGTTTCTTTAACTCATCTACTAGAGGGACTGTTAGAGAGCCCCATTTCAGGATGTGTAACATTTTCCATGTAAAAGACCTTGTCTGAGCAGCACCCCTAACATCTGCACTGTAGAATGAGCTGGAACTGTTGTCCCTGCAGAAAATTTTGATTTTTCAATCAGAAAATTTTGACTTTGCAGTCAGAAAAATTGAAAACGCTTAGGGAAAAGGCTCTGAAGCTGACTCTGTTTCCTATATAATGAAGGCCCAGTTAATGCTCCCAAGGTTATGCTTTTATGAGCCCATATCCCACAGTACACAACCATCCTACACATACTACTGGAGGGGCAGGAATAAGCTGCCCCTGATGAGATGTAGCTGGGTCCAGGAATGTACACATCAGGTCCTGCCCTGGAGTGCCTATTCTGTGGCTCTAGCTATGGAGAATCTGCGGGGCATTAACTGTATGGGTTCTGAGAGAGGCAGAAGAGGGGAACACCCCACCTTTTCACTGTTGCTTGCTGATTTTTTCCTCATTTATGCACATGAGGAAGAAGTGGCCTGAATTTGAACACAGATCATTTGGTCCAACAAGGACTAAGAGAGGCAGACCCCCTCCATATTTCCCTTTGTGACCTTTGCACTCTCATTAAGATGAACCAGAACTATACTTTTCTCTGGTAACTACGTTGTTGTGTGTTCATTTAGCTAGCACAGAGTAGATCTCTTCAGCCACAAAGCCAGTGCTTGTCCACCATTCTCTGACTTCTCATGTTACAGGCCTTGGGTCCCAGGATGACCCTATCCTGTTATGTTAAGGAGCATAACTTCAGTGGTTCCATGTGCTGTAGCTTTACCAGCCTTTCTTAGTGTGCACTGTGCCCCCCAAATATTTGTCTGAATTGTCATAGTTGGTGTGCTGTGAATCACAAGTCCATATCACACAGGGGCCACAGATATCATCTTCCTCTACCCTGCGTAGTAGAAACACAGCAGTTCTGCTGACAGTGGGGACATATATGGGTTATGGCCTAATGAGGGTGCAGGATTTGCTCACTGGTTTCAGATGAGAATTCACCCTCTCATTTCTGGCAAGAAAAATATTTCTCTGCATCCTTCTTTTCTCACCTCCTGCAGCCCAGTCAACACAGCGGTATTTCTGTGGCCTCAAGTGTGACCTACTTTGGGGGGATTGAGTGGGGGTGGGGAACCTGTTTAGATAAAACTCAGATCTGAACCAAAATTTTCTCAAAGTTCGAGTTAGTTACACTCCCTCCCTCCTCTTCCCCCCCCCCCATTCTTTAGTTTTACTCTCCTCTGCCAACAGAGAAAGTACTGAGATAACGCGAGAGAAGCTGCATTGATTGCCCATTCATTCATCTTGACCCTAAGGAGAAAGCATTGAAAATCCTCTTTAAAAATCTGCTCTTGTGATCTTTCTGGCCCAATGCAGCAGTCAAGAGGCTCAGATCTTTTAGGTAAGTAACTGAATGCAGGACTCTTTAACCACTCAAAGTGATGCTGCAAACTTCTAGTTCTGCTTTGGTGGCTAGCCCGTAAGTGACTGGGATTCTAACGAGGTCCTTCCCCAACTGTCTCGGCTACGAGTGGCGAATGAGCTGCATGTGCGCTCAATAAATGAGAATTAATAGAAGCAATTTCCACTGACTTCACTAAAGTTTTTGGCCAAAAGCACTGTAGGCGTTTGCTAACGAAAGTAGGTGGCCTGTGCCTCAGCCCATATACTGTCAGGAAGACAAAGAATCACTCAGCGAGGCATCAATCTGTTTCTCTTTGCAGGGCTGTCTCTTCCCCCCCTTTGTCAGTCAAAGGTGCCAATGTCTCTTCCTCTCCCTCCCCCCTAGTAGATTGGTGTCAGTCATTCCTGTTTTCTCTTTTTATTAATGATTTTGCATAGAGATGTCATTACTGTTCTATACATTTGTATGCAGATGGCACGACTGTGCATTTTAATGGCAAATCTGTTTCTCACATAACGACTGAACTGCAAAAAGACTTTGACAGACTGGTTCCAGGAAAACAAACTGGTTTTAAATGTAGCAAAAACTAAAACAATGCCTTTTGGCTCTCCTAATCATCTGAACTCAAATGATGATTTTCCTTTGAAGTCAGAAATGTTCAGGAGAACTGTGAACAAACTTTTACATCTTGGGAGAGGTCAAGACCCAAGTTTAAGATTCACAGGATGCTGTCAAGCATGATGGTCCAAATTAATCCTTGGTCCTAACTCAATGGTCCTAACACCAGGTTTCAGTGTGGCCCGTTAATCACACACTGGGACTAATAGGTGGATTGGGTGCGGCTGAGATGAAGCCAATGGTGTCTTAAAGTTGCCCAAGGTATGAGTTACCTTCTTCTCGATGTTTTGTATATATTAAACTCAAAGGACTTGATCCTCCATTCCCTAGGCACCAAAATCATACTGAATAAGGAGCAGGATTCATAGTTTAAAAAAAAAATCTATCAGGGGAAAGAATTGCAGTGATGTAAAACATTGCAAAACTGAAATATTCCATGCAAGGTCCGGGAGTTGCAACAAACAGTGTTCTCTTTGTTGCTGAATGTGCCATTTTCTATGCTGGGTGCAGCAATATATAGAAACGATGGTGATAGGAAATCCAACTGCAAATAATAAATACGAGGAAGGAAAATGTGTGTTACTTGAGAAGCTCAAAGTCAAGTCTGGGAACTGCCATATAATCCCAAACGCCTAAAATTAACTCAGGTCCCTGTAGAGTCGAGGTGAAACTATTGCAATCGCCAGACACTAAAGATGTGTTTAGACTCAGTTGCTGCAAGGGCCTCAGAACACAGGTTTTCCCCTTGTTCTGAATTTTCAGTAGACGGCAGCAGCTCTATTGCTGCTCTCAATCTGGTTAAATCCAATAGAGTTCAGATTCCCAACATATGTGGGGTTTTGTCCCAGTTGCAGCTATGCAGACTGTAAACCTCTGATTTAGTACTTCAATGAAATTGCAAAAGATGGGGGTGGAGGGGAGGAAATAAGCACTTGTTGAAAGCATCGGCTCCCTCCCTGTCTCTCCAGTGTAGCTGTGAGCAAGCGTCAGACTTTAATCACGTGGTCATTGACCACAGCTGCGTTTTATATCAACCTCTGCAGCCCACGTGTAGGATGAGAAACATAAATCAGTGAAGAGCTGTTTCAAGAACAACAGCGTATATCATTAAAAAAGCATCATTTAGCAGCATTCTTTCATGACAAAGTGTTATGTCATTTTTGTTTCATCATAAATAAAGGGGACATTGGATAAATACTTGGCACAATAGGGCAGCTGCCAAACGTGAATGTGGTTTGAATTTATTAGACGTGATTGATTATTATTTTTATTCACCATGTTAAATGGAAAGCATCCTTTTGTGGGGTGACAGTAACTTCCCTTCTCTCTCTCCATTCCGTGTCTCTGTTCTAAATCAACGCACAGGTGAAAACAATTGTGCTAATATTTCACATTGCAATTTCTTTTAAGTTACTGTAGTTGTATTTTTTCTGTAAGGAAAACTGCTTTTTATTTTTTATGCTGTGTTTATTTTTTAAAATTTGAAACTCAAAAGTTTCAGCAAACCAGCAAGGGCATATGGAACATAGATATTGAAATATGTGAAAAAGGTCAAAATGGATCAGAAAGAGCATATATAAGTACCAAAGGAGGTGGTTATCTGTATATATTAAAAGCTGCACTAGTAATATGAGCTTAAATATTGCAGGATCTTAGAATCATAGAATCATAGAATATCAGGGTTGGAAGGGACCTCAGGAGGTCATCTAGTCCAATCCACTGCTCAAAGCAGGACCAATCCTCAACTAAATCATTCCAGCTTCAGATGAGTTTACTCAAAGTGTAACTCAGAAAAACCTGACATAGCTAATTTTTGTAAGTCTTATTGCATCCTGTAAGCAACAACAATAATGTTAGCAAAAAGAACGAGGAGTACTTATGGCACCATAGAGACTAACAAATTTATTTGGGCATAAGCTTTTGTGGGCTAAAATCCACTTCATAAAATGCATGAAGTAGAAGATGCAGTAGGAATATACATCTATATCTATATCTATGTAATAAATGTAAGATACACAGGGAACATGAATAGATGGGGGATGTCATACCAACTCTAAGGGTACGTCTACAGTATAAAATTATATGTCTATTTTTTGGAACAGATTTTATACATTTGATTGTGTGTCCCCACTAAACGTGCTCAGTCAGTGGAGTGCGTTCACAGTACCGAGGCTAGCATTGACTCTCAGAGTGGTGGGTAGCTATCCTGCAGTCTCCGCTGCCCATTGGAATTCTGGATTTAGCTCTCAGTGCATGATGGGGCAAAAAAATCTAGGGGTCCCCCTCACATGTCTCCCAAAAGGTAGATCAAAGGGAGAAAAGCCAGTAGATTCTTGGGGAACACTTCTATATGCAAATAATAAATAAGGGAGTAACACATCTTAGGGCAGGTCTACACTAGATGCGCTACTGCATCACTGTAGCACATCTGGTGAAGATGCTCTCTGTCGACAGGAGAGCACGCTCCCATTGGCATCATAACTCCACCTTTGTGAGAGGCGGAAGTTATAGTGGTGGCAGAGCATCTCCCACTGACATAGAACCAGTGTAGACAGCACTTAGGGCGCTGTAACTTGTGTCGCTTGAGGGTGTCTTTTCACACCCCTTAATGATGCAAGTTAGATCAAGGTAAGCAGTAATGTAGACATGCCCTCAGTCATTCTCTTACCTAGTAACATGCATCTTCAATATAGCTTTTGCTGTCCCATTAAATCTTCCCACCAGACCAGTAGTTTCTGGGTAAGATCTGTATGTGAGTCACTCCACATTACTCCCTCCCATAACTTTTTGAAAACTACAGACATGAAATTTGCATCATGCTCTGACAAGATTTCCCTGGGAAAACCTACTCTGCTCAAAATGATGAATAGGTCTTAGCCACAGTCTTAGCTTCTATGTCAGACAGAGCTTTGGCTTCAGGGTACCCTAGTGGCAGAGTTCACTCTTGCAGGGAGTTTGTCTTCTTCACTTACCAAATTTTCATTGAGCAAAGTGATGTGGGATGCGGCATCCCTCCAGCCTTTACAATTGATGCTGTTTACCTTAGCACCCTTAATAAATTCTTTACTGCCTTCCCAAGACTCAGTCCTACATAGTTCACAGGATCCTGCACCTTCTGTACTGCTGCGTTTGGGACCATGATAGCGGCATGCAAATTGGAGGTTGTGGGTGTGGATTGTGGGTGTGGATTATGGGATTATCTTAAATTTGGGGCAATCTGATTTGATATGGTTGGGAGCCCCATGATGATGGCAGACTACCCGACTTCCCTTAGACTAGGGGGTTTTGATGCCTGGGATCAGTCGGTTTTTGGTTTTTTAAAATCAAAGTTGGGGTTAGGTTTATTTCCAGGCCCCTCTTCCCTACTGGCGGTGTGGGTGGGGGGGTGGAATGGGAGGGGGAATTTCCTTCCCCTGTGATTTGCACCCACCATGATCCCTTAATTCAACATATTCATCAGCAATTTCTGCAGCCTCCAAAGCTGTGGAAAGCTTTTTTGTCACAGATGGTTGCCTTTACCTCATATCTCATTATCCATGACAATTGTTCCTGGGCTATCAGAGCAAGTAGTTTTAGTCACTTTCAGTTCCTGCCCTCATTATCCATTTTCTCATAAAATTACACATTATGCACATATTCAGTACTTCAGTTGATAGGACTTGGTGGTAATCTTGATCTGCTTCAGTACGTTTTCTTTAAATTTCTTACACACCATAGCATCGCCTTCTTCCATATCATTAGAAAACTTGTCTGGCTTTCCCAGTTAATCTGGTTTGGAGCCTTGGCATCAAGAGACTTTGGTTATCCCACAAGCTCATGGGTAGCTCATTTTTAATGTCAGGCTCTCGCCAGATGTAGCTCTGGGTAAAATTTTCAAAAGCACTTAAAAAAAAAAGTGACTTAGGAGAGTACATTCCATTTTTAAGAGCATCTAAATCCCATAGAAGTCCAATATTCCTATTGAAAGTCAATGGGACTTAAATTCCTAACTTACTTAATTTTGAAAATTTCCCCCTTAGCTACATCTGCTACTTGTCACTATTTTGTGTGTATATACACATTCACTTATTCTCGAACCTCCCTTGTAAAGAGTTAAGTGGAAAACGGCCGTTTAAGTCAGTAAGACAGAGAGAGGGCCACAGAAAATGGTAAGTTGATTAATTATGTACACTTTTTAAACAGAAAAACCTGGTGCTAGAATAGCTCAACTCAGGAATCTTCAGGAATGTGTGGATTTCAAATAACATTTTTAGTTCTTCAGTTGCTACCAGTGGGGATGACTAGAAATATTGTCCTATCCACCGGACCTGCAAGCCAATGGCATGTCAGGTACTAGATCTGGGACAATAATTAATCCATTGAATGTAATTTGTGTTTGTGGAATATTCCTGAGCACATAATTATTTATCCAAATGTAGTTTGATGAATTTTTATACACTTTCTTTACTCTGTGGCTTAGTATTCAATTCTCAGTCAAAATCTGAGTTACCTTACTTTGCTGTGATTGGTCACAAATCACATGCTCCTATTTCTGTTCTCTCATTGATGCTCTATTATAAGGTTTCTGGTGCAAATGATCGTGGATAGTAAATCTTAAATTCATTTGCTGCAAGCACTGTCGTATATAAGCTTAAACTTTGCTTTTGGTGCTTTCCTTCCTCTGCTCTGATAATGGAAAAAAGGCAACTCTGGGTGGCAGTTATCCATGCTAGTGGCTTTATTTTCCCCCTTACCTGTGTGTAGATGATCATGAAAGAGAGTTGGATATTTCTGCTCACATTCCTCTTGATCTAGAAAAAGGGCATGTATACCCTGGTCCATCAGGTATTGGCTAATGCTGGAGGTAGGATGGCAATCTTGAATGACCATTGGTTTGGTTGGTGTAGCAATTCCTATATTCTTAGAGATGAATGGCTTTCTTCTTGTTTATTGAACAAAGTCAGTCTGATCCTATCACAAAATGTCAGGAGAACAAGATTTAAATAGAATACTACTATTGTTTGCAGTTTCATGTGTTGTATGAATTGGCTGAGATCATAGCTTGCAATACAATGTATTTTCTTTGGAAGAACATCCATATTTATAAATTCTACAGTATGAATATATATGTGTGTGTGTATGTGTGTATATATAATATAGGTTCATCCATATTTCTGCTTAGCTGAGCCATCTGATGGCTATCATCCAGGAGATTGTGACTCAACAGAATATTTTCCTGTCAGACAGTTTAATTAAACTGAGGTATGAGTAGGTGGATGATGCGAAGACGCTGAGTTCTGGGGAACAGTCATTCAAAGATCATGTTAGTTCCGAAAGGAGGGGCATCAGGATGTGTGGTAAGGAAAAACTGGCAACCCCTAGCATGGGGGGGGGGTGGTGTTTGGGCGGAAAAGCATAATGAATGAACAATACAGAACTGGAGCTTGTGATGAATACCTGGATGACATTGGGGTTACTACAGAAAGAAGGAAAATTCAGGAACAAATATGGAGGTTCTGACTGTAGAAGCAGATGAGGAAAAAAGAGGCAAGGGTGGAAACTCTGGTCCCCTAAAAATCAATGGCAAAATTCCCACTGAGTTCAGTGGGGCCAGGATTTCACCGGTGGATCCCAGGAAGCAAGAGTTGGGTGTGTGGGGCAGGGAATGGGGAGGTAGTGAGGGTAGGAGGAGAAACACAGACGGCAGAAATGACAGCCCTAGACCCCACCGTTTGATGAGTGAGTCTGGGTGCGAGGCTTGCATGGGCAGTGCAGATTCTCTCTATTAGTCAAGGTCTTTGGTTTTCTCGCCCTCACACTGGCATCATTCACCAGCATTCAAGTCACTTCTGCAAAAGGCCAAGAACGTCAAATAACTTCCACCAAAAGCTTCTTCACACCCTTCCAATTCAGTTACAACAACAAGGAAAGTGTTTTTCAAATTAACGCACAAGCTAAAAGTTTCTCTACCTCAGTAAAATATTGGTAGTTTATGTGCTGTAGTAGTTGCAGCCGTACAATTCATTGGAAGTATATGAACTCTTTATTTCAAAATAATTGTTGGAGAGCTCAGGAAATCTTTCTGCTTTGCTCCTTGCAGAAATTCAAGCATCTTGGGTCAGGAGAACTGTGGAGTCCAGAGAGAATAAATTTCATTAAAATTTTAACAATGTAGTGACCCTAATGCATGCATGTTTGATATTATTTACAGAAGGTCCCTGGGATGATAAACATGATATAAAAAATTTAACCACAAAAAAAAAGTTCAAGAAACATTATGAACTGACTAATCTCAGTGAAGCAAAGAAATTCAGGACTCAGCAAGCTCCATCTGTAGTGCTGCAGATGCTGCTCTTCACGAGGGGGATGCAGAATATCAGGTGATATAACATGACATTAATTTCCTATTACGCAGAAGCAGAACCTAATTCTTCCTTGTTCACATTAGCTTGTTGATCCATCAATATTTGTTTTCTGTAGCATGTTGTCTTTCATACTCTAAATCCTGTAGTACTTGGGTAGGGGTGCGAGAGAGGAAAGAATCACACAAGCCCTTGGTCAGTGGCATCCCAGAATCCAATGTGTTCTGCCAAGTGTTGCTCACATGCGCCTGATGTCACTCTCTCGCTCACAACAGCTGAAATGTCATCCAGACACAGGGCTACAGGCAGGGAGCAAGATTTCCCCTTCAGGTTCTTCTCTTGGACAGCAGAAGCTGCTTCACGCATGCTGAGAATGCTGTCAAGACTTCCTTCTTCTCAGTGCTCTCCTTGCTGGCCCCCTCTCTTCCAACTGGCGCTCATTGTGACCCAGTGGGACAAGAAGCAGACAAGAGGAACACTGTTGCCTCCTGGTCCTGAGAAGCAGCATGTCCAACCCACAGTCATGATGTGAGCCAGATGGAGTTACAAAGAAATTCAGGGAAAGGAAGGAATAAGTCAGAGTTTGGGCCACTGTGAAAAGAGGGTCAGTGAAAAAGTAAAGGGGGAAGAAAGGACAAGAGGATAGGTAAAGAGAAGCAATAGAAGACCAGAAGAAATGGGAGAGAGATTGTGAAGAAGGAAGAAAAGAAATGCTGCAGGGCCAAATAGGGAAAGGATGGTCTTGTGGCTAATGCTAGGTCTCCTGGGTTCCCAGCTCTGCCAGTCACTCATCTTGGGAAGGGCACACCACCTTCTGTGCTTCTGTTAGCCTTCTTTAAAATGCACAGAGTAATGGTGAAAGCATCTTAAGCACTGATATACCTGATATTAACTAGGGAGAAGCAGGCTGAATCAGAAAAAAGCAGATCCGTTCATATGCTCACATCGGCAAATGTATTGCTTAAGGAGCTACTTAGGTCTTCTAGGTCCCTGTCATTTTCCTTAGCTGCATGTGAGCCCACGAAGAGCATTTCTGAAATTGCCCTTGGTTTGCTGTGATTGCCAAGCTGTTCTGGACCTTTTGTACTCTCCCACATTGGAATGTGCATTGTTTGGCATAGCAGGTCCCACCCAGTTCCTCCACCTGGAAAAGCTATTCCATTATATTAACAACTGCAAAAGGCACATGGAACTGGGCTGAGGATCTATCCATCTTAGTCTGTGTTCCCCACATCTTTCTGTACAAGGCAATTCCCCATCTGCCCAAAACACAGAACCTTCCCTGCATTGCTACAATGCACTATGCATTTTTGACCCCGCAGATGGTCCAGAGCATAAGAGATCTATATGCAACTGATCCAGCAGAAGCTAACAAAACCACTCTGATCTTCACCATGGATTTCCTACACAGGGCATTTGGGCTGAGAAGACTTGATGAGTGTGAGCAAAACAGGCCTTAGTCTGGATACCAAGCAACCTATCTGCACTGATATGAACCTTAAAGGTTTTAGGTTCCATTCATTAGGGCTGGTTTTCATGCTACTTCCTCTTCTAGCTGTAAGCCAGTTTTAACAAGGAAGTTGGCAGGAGACTTTTTAGATGTTGTTTAGGTGTCAAATAGGGTTCTCACAAAACACCCCATTTTATTTTTATAATTATTGCTGAATGCAGCTGAAATTACTACAGAAAAATTGTAAAATGTCTTGCAATCTCTGGAGAAAATATTAAAGGAGACGTGTTTGAGCAGTTTCATTGTGAACAGAAGCAGGGAGGATGCTAACAAGAACAAATTTGGTCAATATTAATACAAATAAAAAATAGAGTTGTCAAAAGCTTTCTGAAAGGCCAAGTACACTGTATCTACTGGATCACCCTTGTCCACATTTGTTGACCCCCTCAGAGAATTCTAATAGATTGGTGATTTTTCTTTACAAAAGCCGTGTTGACTCTTTTCCAACAAATCGTGTGCATCTATGTGTTTGATAATTCTGTTTTTTCCTATAGTTTCATCCAATTTTCCTGGTATTGAAGTTAGGTTTGCTAGCCTACAGTTGTCAGAATCGCCTCTGGAGCCTTAAAAAAAATATTAGGACAAATATCCTCAGATGAACAACTCCCACTGAGGTCTAAATAAGTTGTATGCATGTCTAGAAGGGAAGTATCTTGCTCTTAGTATGCAATAAAAACATAAACTATTAATTGACAGCAGACTAATAAACTGTCTTATTCTTGATCACCACATTTACCTGCTTAACCAATCTGAACAGTTCATATAGTCCATAAGCAGCTATTCCAGCCAGATGAGCCAAAGGAAATCCAGGCTCATCTGAGCAGGAAATCATTTTGTGCATAACAGTTATCAGGCCAAATTCTGTAGTTGGTATAAAAGTGTAGTAACTCCAATTACTTCAGTAGAGATAGTATGGATTTACATCAGTGTAAATGAGACCAGAATTGATCCAGTATATAAAAATAACAATAAAAAATTAGATTGTCTGTGCCAAAACTAGACAAAGTTTAATAGTTTCTATCATTTAAAGAAAAGCATCCAAAAACAATGGTATAATGAACTAAAGAGGCTTTGCATTCCCAGGGGAATATTGGGAAATATTTGTAATCCAAAAAGAGAGAAGAACTGCAGAACATTACACATATAATTGTACATTGCAGCAAACCAAAATATTACAAGTTCATAAGAGTCAATGAATCTAAAATCTATTTAAAAGAAGGGTTAAGAAAGTATGCTCAATTTTTTTCTAAGAGAGAGGAAGCCAGCAAAACATGTTGGTGGTTTTTTGAATGTGTACCATAAGAACACGACTAACAGAATTCTCAATGAGCTGTAACTTCAGCTACAGAATTTTAGGAAGGCCTACATGCCAGGTCTTTGGTAATTGAGTACAGTAATCATTTTCGCATCTACTCTAATCTAGTCAGTGGAAAAGATGAGAAATGCCACAGAAATTGAGATCTTAAAAATCAAAACTTCTATTTTATGCAGAAATGTTTTTTGCATCTGTTGTTGTGGCAGGGTCTGGTGCTGCTTTGAATTGGTGTGTCCTGGTCTGTGGGGAGCTTGCTTCTGATGATGCGGTTGGAGGGTTGTTTGAAGGCCAAAAGAAGGGATTCAGGAGAGATTTATTTCAGGATGGGATCTTCACCCAGTATGGGTTGTTGTTGTTTGTATGAGTTCCAGTATGGGGTGTTAGGTAACAACTGGGGGTTGGGGGTGGTCAGAGGGGGTTTTATTTCTGCAGTGAAGCAGGTTCTCTTAGGGTATTTGGGAGGCCTGTTCCATGATGTGATCTACTTCTCTGGTGGAATGTCCTTGTTTGGTGAAGATATTTTTGAGTGTGTTAAGATGTGTACCCCAGACTTTCTCCTTGCAGGATATTCTGTAGTATATGAGTGCCTGGCTATAGATAACAGATTTCTTGTGTTTGGGGTGGTTACTGGCTCTACGGTGATCCATGGGTTTCTTGTATATAGATGTCTGTAGGGTTCCATTATTGAAACTGATCGTGGTGTCTACGAGGTTGATGCTACTGTGGAAATGTTCCAGAAAGAGTTTAATAGGCGGGTTGTGGTTATTGAAGTTGTTGTGGAAATCTATGAGGGAGTTAGTTGTCTGTCCAGAAGACGTAAGTTACAGAAATTTAGACTCCATTACACCCACTTATTGACATCCAACTCACATCTCCTACCTAATTCATCATCTTGGAATTCAGTTCAGTTTCTGTGGCTACTTACTTTGTAGGGCTGAAGTGAAACTTCTAGAAAGAACTAAAGGCTGTGCCTCTACAGAACCTTCTGCTGGTATTGGATTTGATCTGCTATTCTTTTGCATAAGCTTATTCAGTAGGACCATTACTGTCCTTCCATTGATGTAATTCAAAAGGCGTGCCTCCTCCTGCCAGGCCAAAATCCTCAATTGCCTCCTGAACCCCCCAAAATTAAACCATACCTTCCCCAGTAACAAAATGTCCCAGCTTTCCACTGTCTAGCTGTCAAAACGTCCAGATCCTCTCAGACACTTGCCTTTCTGCCTTGTCAATACAAAAATCTGTGGCTCTCTGAAAACTGAGTATTTGTTCATTTTCCTACCTAATTTGATAAAATCCTCTCTTGTATTTAATCTCCCTGTGGCTGCTGCAGAATATCTAATTCCCTAGATACCCGGGGACCCTTGCTGTGGAATGTAGGCCCTGTTTGCTGAGGCATATGCGGAGCATTGCTCTAAGTAGATACAATTTGTATGGTGTTTTTTTTAAGTGCATCTGGCTATGAACTTTTCTGCCAAGCTGCATGTGAATTTAAGCATCAGTTTCCCTTCAAAAATGGGATTATAGTGGGAATGTTGGCAGGGCCCTCACAACAGAAGGACTGGTGGGTGCTGCTGCTGCTACTGTACATAGCTGTTGTTGACATATTGAATTTTGTGCAATAAAAATAAAACCCTTGGTCAGAAGTGTCATGAAAGTTTGACTCTGCTCTTTAATTGCTTATCATCCTTGAAGATGCTTCTTGGCATTCAGGAACCAGTGAATCTGTTTCCCATTTCTTTAGGCTTTATAAATACACCCTGTTTATATTAAAATGATAGACAAATATACATAAAGCTGGAAAACATGACCACAAACTTTTTCCTTCTTGCAATGAACAAAAAAAACCCCAAAGACACTTTTACTGTTGCTAAACTTTTGCCCTGGGTTGGTAGAGACTTCTTTATGTTTTAACAGATCCAGACATCCTTTTCATGTGGTCTTTTGATGTCCTATATTTTAGATTGATTGTGGCTTTTAAAAAATTAAAAATAAAAGGAAAGAGTAGGCCCACTGTACAAACCTATCTCATGGCATCGTTTTCTGAAAGTCAAAAGTATCATGGCTTTTAAAATGAAAAGCATTTCCTCTTCTCCTGGGAAGTTGAGTCAAAGGCTATTTATAAATGAGCACCTTGCAAATAATTGTGATATACTGGGTGTGAAAACTGAATAGAAATGACAACAGGGAGGAAATATCTTTTGTCTGCTTAGATTGTAGGCTCTTTGAGGCAGGGACGATCTCTTACAATGTGTTTGCACCAGATGACAATTGGCCTTTGATCTTTATTGATCACCCGGAGCAGAGGCATCTCTAACTATAGATTAACTAGGTAGCCGCCAACAGTAGCAGATTTGGCCTGGATGCCCCTTCCTCATGAGAAGGGGGGTGGCAAACTGAAGTTTTGTCTGGAGCAACTTCTGACTAGAGGACATCACTGACCAACACAACCATTGCAGCTTCCATGCCAAACCTGAGTCTCTACACAGATTATCCGAGGCATCTGAGGAATGTGAGGGGTGTCTCTCCACAACCTTGCACCTCGTGGGTACGTCCTCAGTGTTGTGCATTGGTGCCCGGAGTGTCACAGACTGCAGCCCTGGGTAATAGTAAAATGGTTTTACAGTACTATGGGTGGGCTGTCCCAGTGAAGCTTCCCTGCTTGGGATCAGTAAGAACATGGCTGGTCATGAAGCTCAGCAGGTCCATTTATGCAGCTTCAATGGCACAGCCAGGAGTTGTCCCTATGAAGACAGGATATCTATTAAAATAGGGGTTCTGTGTGTGATGTTACAGTGCTTAGGTCTGTGACATACACGGAATCCAAGTTCAGCGCGTTTTATTAGGGTGATACCCCCAAATGTGGTCCTGGCCTCATAGTAACGGTGCTGTTCATTTATTAACTCAGCTCAGTTTACTACTGTGACTCTTATTTAAAATTTAACTCCCCAAAATGACATCATCTACCTCCTAACCTTGCAGTCTGGCTATTGGATTACAGGTTTGATCTTACATTGAAGGGACGTGCAGTCTTCCAGCACTTAAGTTACTGTCATGATTCTTGTAATCAAAGTTGCAATAAGGTCTTGACTTCATCACTGGGTAACAAATGTTGGTGGTTTTTGTTTGTTTTCAAAGTCAGAGGCACTTGGCACCAAAGTATTTTGGACCTCACAAAACTTTGCATGGAGATGAAGGCACATTTGTAAAATAGGAGCCTTTCAAATACAGAAATGAATGGCAAGGTAGTCAGGTTTTACTTGGGCCTTGCGTTTAATTAGCTATCTAAGAAAAAGTCACAGATCAGCATCCCTTTACCAGACATAATGGATGGACACTCTCAAAAAGGCATAATGGGTGTAGCTAGATATGGGTCTGACCCATAGACTTCTGATTTGGATCCAAACTATCCAAAGTCTTGAGAGATGGATGTAGGGGGTTCCGTTGGGCACAGTTCTAGCTACATCCACGTTGAAACCTTCAGTGAAGGTAATTTGAGAAGGCAGTGACTATTCAGTTCCACTGGCATCCTAAGCAGGGACTAGCTTTCCCCTGGAATTCAGACTGTACTTCCCCATGTCAGTAGTGATCTCCTACTTTTTAGATTTTAGACAGTGTTCATCAGTCATTTGCTTATGATGGACCCTTCAACAGCTTTTGGTATGACTGGCCATAGGTTATGTTGGTGCCTAAGGGATGTGACCGGTGTGTTTGCCCTCCAGTAGCTCCAGTCATCCTTAAAAGGCAGGAGGCAAGATGGCCAGTTGTGCCATGCTTGTCCCCCAGTGTTGTTCAACAGATACATAAAACTACTTGGCAAGGTCATTTGTAAGCAGAAGAAAGAGTACCACTAGTATGGGTGTTGGCAGACATTAATATATGGGTATCTCTTCCTCAGTGGACCTTGTACGTTCTGTGTTCTGAAGGAATCTCTGGATGATATTGCCAGATGGATGTGTGTTGTATCAAGCAGGCAAGGTACTAACAAACTTTTAACAGACTTTATTTAACAATAGTGAAACCTCTTTACAGAGCTGCTGCCGCACCCCTCTGTAGCTCTAACTCAGGCTTGGCTTAACTCCTCCCCCCTCCTTCCTGTTTCCTGTCCTACAGTCCCCCAGTCCTAAGAGTTGCAAGCAGGATCTAAAACACCACAATGTGTCAGTACAAACTTCTCTTCAGCCCTGGGCATAAAGGAGCCTTGCTGCTAGACAGAGGTAATTATTTTACCAGGATGCTCTTCCTTTGTTTGCAGTGGGCAGGATTGTACAAAGAAAGAAGTAAGGCTGAGAGTCTTGGCAACACTTTTGAGCATGCCCTTTCCATGGAAAGTCATGTGTTAGATGTGGTACCAAAGGCTTTTTTGGTTGTGGAATTTGCGCAGGCTGTGGTTGTCCTTTATCATCCCATAGTGACCTCTCAACATCAGCTCATGCCTTTCTCACCGCAAGACTTGATTACTATAATTCCCTCTGAGCAGTGCTTACAGCACTGTCTCTAGGGCTTGCAGCTTGTTCAGACTGTAGCAGCCTGTTTGCTCACTCATCAGGGTGGGAACAGCCATCATTATATAATTATATTTTATGTTCCTGGCCTTCTTTGAAACAGCATCCTCACTTCCCTCCTTTCTGTTTGTCTGTTTTGCTGTCTACACATTGCTTTCTCTGATCATTTGTGCGCTTGCTAAAAAGGACACGGAGGTTGATCATGAAAGATTCATAATAAATAACAGTTGAAAAGCAATACAAAAGAGCATGAAAAATAAATATTGATAATCTGGTGCTGGGATGGAAATATTTCAAGTAGACTCAGAGAGAATACAAACGTCTCTCTATAGCCTTATAAGAGGCTTTGGGCCCCTGAATTAACAACTGTAAATAACGTGAGCCCCAGATAAATACTGGAAAGACACCAACCAACCAACAACTGGATGTTACCAGCCAACCAGATAGAGCTGCCCAGTCACCCAGTAAAACGCCAGTGCAAGTTGTCTTGGCCCATAAATATTCTGGGAGGAAATATCCTGTCAAATTAAAATCCTGGGAAAAGTGGTCATGTCAGAGGTGAGTCCTTGAAGCAATATTTTATTACATTGTGCTGCCTGGAATTTCTTTTGATGACAATTTTTTCACTTTTTGGGTTAGTTGTATTATTTCATCATCGTTCACACACTTTTGCAATTCTTGCCTTATAACGGGATAGTCAATAGGCAAACCCCAGGCCAAATCCAATCTTCCAGATGCTTTCGAACGGACCCCCAGAATCTTTTTATTTACTTTTATTATCATTATTGTTATTATTTTCTCTGGAGTCTGGACCTTGACTATACTTTGGCCAAGAAATTTGAACCTTGACAAAAAATAATTGACTACCCCTGCCTTATAGGCTGGAGTCATGGTAGGCACTTCCTAGTTATGGCTGTAACTTGCTTTTCATTATGTCTAATTTTGAACCTCCTAAAAATATCCCTCTTTTCCGCTTGACACATCTGTGTGGTGTTTGTGTCCAATGGAGACATTTTAGAGGAAAGGTTCAGGTCATTTGATGAGGCATTTTTGAGAAAAGGAATTTCAAATAATGAGATGTTTCCGTTTTTTTGAAAAGTCTCTTTAAGAAAAGATAGTGTAGAAAGTTCATGCTGGTTTTATTCTTTAAACCCAGGAGATGTCTAGGATGATATTTTCAAAAGCATTCGACGATGGCCCAACTCTGCTCCCATTGATGTCAATGGGAGTTTTACCCCTGATGTCAATGGTAGCAGAGTGAGGTTAGTGCTCAGTACTTTTCGCAACAATCCCATCCTTAGTTCAGAGGAAATGGTGAGTTAAAGCTTATGTAAAACGCTGGCTTCCTTAGGGGACCACAGCCAATCATTCTGGTCATGATGGGCCAGCATGCACAGTGGAGCCAGATGCCCACTAAGGGAATGGTGCTGAACTGCCCCTCCCAGGGGACCTAAGGCAGGGGTAATGTATGAGACAATCGTGCTTCAAGCCCCTTGGTGCACTGGCCTGGCTGGTGCGGAACGCTCTCTGCAGGCCACCTCCAGGGATCAGTGCAGAAGTGGACAAGGGCCAGGGCACTGCTCCTCCCCACGCCCATTGGGATAGTTTACAGCCCTGGGGGTGCAAGGTCGTAGCCCTCTTTGTGCCCCTCTGCTCCGCACATGGGGTGAATGTGGGATGTAAGGGTCCTTGAACCCTCCTATGCCCTGTACAACTAAACAAGTGGCAGGGGGGAATGCGCCTCTGTGGGATTTTGGACAGTTCGAGCCCACCAGGTCCCAACAGACATTTTAAATATCACCAGTTTCCATCCCTACCATCTTCCTCTATTACCTTCCCTCGCAGCCCCTCTGCCAATTAAAGAGATGCTCACCTCTTGCGACTTTCCATTGCAGCCTTCAACTCTCTGCTCCTTGATTTACAGACATCCTGAGAGTTGGACCCTTTGACAACAAGAATGCAGCTTTCAAACATATGCAACTCATTTGTTAAAAGGCGATACAGGCTGCCCGAGGCAGGGAAGAAGTGCACAAGGAGATGTAACTACTTTCATTGCCAAAATGTTATTTAGTATAATTGATGTAGACTAGAGCAACAGCACAATCCAGCTAAGTAATAAGGGAGGAAGGATAGTCTATTCATAGGATACTGGACTGGGACACAGGAGGGCTGTGCCATAGACTTTCTGTGTTGCCTTGGACAAGTCTCTTAATATACCTTGTGCTGCAATTCTCTATCTGTAAAATGGGTACAAAACTCCTCTATTGGCAATGCTATGGTCTGTGTTATGCAGTAGGGCCGACTAAATGATCCTAGTAGCTCCTTCTGCAGTATTGTCAGCCCCAGTCATTAAAAAATCATGAGGCAGACCCGCCCAAATGATGAAATTAGCTTAAAACTGATGAGATTTAAAAAATAATACATTTGGGGCTCTTATCACTTGCTCTCTGGTTCTTCGTTGTTTGTATTTTCAAGATTTTGTCCCCAGTCGTGCTGAAACATTTTGTTTTGTTTTATTCATTAAGTATGAATGCTGGAGTGTAAGTTTTATTTACTCAGCTTTATTTTAATGCAAGATGGGGTTTTCAGATTATCACATGACTCCAGCAGCTGGGGCTTGAAGAAAAACACAAAATGTTGTGAGACTTGTGATAAAATCACTAGGGCTTGCAACACTACTTCAGGCCTTAAAATGCACATTAAAAATCTTCCACTGAGACCTCACTACAGGGAGGTTAAAATCCATTACTGATTGTGATGTGTTGATATCCTGTAGCGCCATCTAGCTAACTTTCATGTGGAGTTGGTCCAAAATGCTATATTTTTTGGTGAAAAAGATGTCGTTTTCCTTTGAAAATTTTGAAATTCAAAAGATGTGCAATTTTGTCTACCACTAATGTCTTTGCATTTTGTCTCCTCTTCCTCTACTTTTCTCCCTCTCATTTTTCCTTCTTCCTCCTCTTCCCTCTCTTGCCAGAGATGAAATGTGTCTGTGTGGCGGCTGTGAGTTTCTAGCCTGCTAGCAAGTGTCCAATATAATTAATTTCAAACTCAGCTTGAAGTAGGATTTACCTCCCCATTTTCATGGTCGGTGGGTGTGTTTGTTATAATTATTTCACAAGCATTTTGCCATTTAAAAAAAACTATTATGAAAATAAAAAACTGAAGTGCAGGAGACAAAGGTTCTCTTGTGCAATTCTTTTTCATTTCAATGTTTTATTAACCGCGTTACAGGCATTTTTAAAGTGTTTATTTAATCCAGCTATTGAGTAGTCTCAAGAGTCAAGGCTCCTGCGTTAGTGCTGCATTGATGCTCGGTCGAGCTTTACATTTTATAGGTTTTGGCACAGCAGTGAAACAGAAGCCTTGATGTTTGAGACTAGCTGCCCACCCAGAGCAAAGATAAATGATGATCAGTACAATAAGCATTCGCCATTTACAATATCCATAGCCAGCTTTTTAAAAATCCTATGACGTTTCTGAGTGCTGTGGGGCAGGGTGGCAGAGGGGAGGTTAGTGGGATACACTGGATTCCCCACCGTTAGGTTGTTGGGTCAAACCCAATGGAGAGGATTAATGTGAAAATGTCTGTGCTGCCTGATGACATTTCAGAAGTCTGTATGAAATGGGTTGTTGGTCTCAGTCCACTTCCTAGTAGACAGGTGTCCTTCTGCCAGTTGCCAGGGTTGCTCTTAGTCTCAGCAGAGATCTGGGGCCGAACGGGCCCAGAGGGAAGAGTGAACCACACGTTGGTTCTCATTCGAGGTTAGATCTGAGGATCACAGGGAAAGTTTGTACTGTGACCGGTAAACAGTCGCTTCAGTTCTAACATTGACATTTGGGCATATTTCAATAGTCAATGGGGTAAAATGAATCCTCCCTCTCTTGTTGCTGTGTTTTGTCTAGTTTTATCTTTTAATGTGTGACAAGGTCTCCTTTGAACCATTTTTCTGGTTACGCTCGGTCCAGAGGAAAGCTGCTGTTTTAACCCCGTCAGGGCTCCGTTCATACGTGGGGCAAATTTTGCAGTTTGTAACGCCTGTGCAACCCCGTTGGCGTTGGTGAGTTTGCATAAGTAGTGCAGCATGGACCAAATCCTGAGTTTAAAAAAAACAAACAATTCCAGCAGCTTGCAACTGTGGGGCATGGTTTGGAAGAGTGATGGAGAAGGCCTGTCCTAGCCGCCTCTAATGGAGGAGCTTCTACTGCTCACTTTTGTCTGCTGGTGGGTGGGCAAGCTGCCACGGGCACTTCCTCTATGGTGCGGAATCCTTGGTAAGGGCTCTGCTCTCTCTAATTCAGTTATGAAGTGTAAGCACAATGTTTCCACTGGGCAGGTGCATGTGCACCATCTGGATCTGACCCATGTCTCCGTGGATCCCAATGAGCTGTCGCTTGCAATGCCATGGTCAACCTCGTGGCGCCAGGGGGTGTGGACGGAGCCTGGCACACAAGGAATTAAACTGTTTTTTCTCCATTTGCCTGGAACTTATGCATATGGTAGTAAAGCTCTAATAGAGGCCTTGTTTTGAGAGGCTGCAGGAGCGGTTACGCTTTCTAGTCCTGCGGGGATGCCGTCGACGTTGTTATGATTTCATCCTGGTGTTACTGAGCAGCTAAAGGAGCAGCTTCTGGGTCCCCTTTCTCGAGTTTCATTTCCTGAATGGATTTCAGATTCAATCTGCCCTTTCACAGAGTTGAAATGGAGTTACTTTTATTAAAGATCAGCAAAACTGTGGCGAGTACCCATGGTGACTTTTGTTTATGGAAGTGGGCTTAAAAATAATAATAATAATAATAAGGTGACAAATAACAAAGATAACTTTTCAGACAAGTTTACATGCAACTATTAGAGCCAGGCGGTGCACGGAGCTTGCATGATGGAGGAGGAGGAGATGTACAAGGAGTTCCACCTTCCCTCCCCCTGCCCTTCTTCTGCACATCATGCAAAGGTTTCCATGATTGTAGAGCCTGTGCTCAGAAAAATGTAAGAGTGCTCTCTTCATTGCAGATGGGAGGGGTCCTACCAGTTCAAGCTAATAGTACAGTACAAGGCCTGATGATATTGTGGGTCTGATTCTGCCCTGTCTTGCACCTTGAACGGCTATTCCCGCCTGTGCAAAAGGGAGTATAAAAGGCTGCCAGATCAGAATGTTCACCCTTTCCCCACAGGTCTGAGTACGCCTGGCAATGCAGCGCAGTGGAGAGTCAGGCCCTTTGTGTTTATATGCAATTCAATAAAAGATCACACACCTATCGCCTGAGAACTTTATTAGCTTACTTGACAGAAGCTGTGAAATTTCCAAATTGACCAACATAGGAAGGACCTCACGCCATTTCTCTGAGGTGGAGGGCTGATTTCCTCGGCAATCCCACAGAACAAATTAGACTGTGGAAGTTAAAATTCAACCAGGATGCAGAACTGCCACAGCGACTGTCCGCGAGCCTATCCTTATGCTGAAAATTCAGCCATGATTTTCTCTTGCTAAATTAAATTAAAAAAACAAACAAACACAGTAAGATGAGTTTGGGTTAGTTTTGTATCTAGATTTACATGAAAGGAAGTTTTCTGTCTTTAATGTATCATGAGCTTTAATAATGGCCTTGTTCTTAAAACTCTGGACTGGGACTCCGATCAACTGGGTTATGTTATGCTATGAACTATATGACCCTAGGACATCATTTATTCCCTCTGTGTCACAGTTCCCTGCCTGTACAAAGGAGATAATATTTAGTTTCTCCCAGCAGACATCTGAGGTTTTAAGCTATTCAGGGCAGGAACTGTCTCTGTCTTACTAAATGTTTGTACAGTACCTAGCACAATGCAGCCTCAAACTTGGTTGAGGCCTTCTGGAACTACAGTGACAGGAATACATTTTAATAATTTGGAATGCATCTTTTCCTCTTTTTTTTTTTTTTAAGTTAAGAATTCTGAAGCTATTCTCTGCTCTTCTTCAAATGGAAACAGGAAAAAGCCAAGAAAGCTGGTACATTTTTATGTTTGGATATAAATGAGCTGTCCAGAATACCTCATAAATCATTCTGATGCTCACATTAATTTAAAAAATAGTCCCAGAATCTGGGTGCTTTCTGTCTTCAGTACTGATAGAACATGGTCATAGTACAGGCTGCAAAATAAATTCCACTGAACTTTCTGTAGAGGCAAATGGAGGTGATGAACATGCTTTATACAGAAATGATTCCAGTGAACTGGGAACTTCACAGATATTGATGGATTAGTCTTGTGGGCAGTTCATCTGTAAAGTGTAGTAGGCTGGTGTATATGGAGTTTGTGTGTGTGTATATATCATGTATATATAATTCACACACACACTTTTAGTTTAAACGCAGGCCTCCGTCCTGGAGTTGCACCTGTGTGCAGCCCACATAACTGGTCTGACTTTCCACTGCAGGAACAGGCTGCAAATCTCCAATATTCATAAGATGTTCAAAACTTAACATTAGAGATTCTTTTAATATAAATGATCTGAATGACAACTTGCATCTGAGCCACCTTTGGTAGAGATAACCTTTCATTTATAGCATGGACTAACTTGCCTAAATTAGGCACCTTTAATAACATTCATAATTTATCATCAGGCTTATGTGATAGTGATGGAAACTGATATAAAATGGGGAATTTATAATGCTGGATTAGTCTTATGAAACCATATCGTACCTTCATAAAGAGTCCAAAGAGCAATTATTATGTGTGTTTGACTGGCACTGTAAAGTTGTTAGTTCAATCATCATTGACCAATTACTGCTTTATTATATTTTCTTTTTATTTTTATGGTCCGAGAATGGCATTTTTCCCACAACCAGTCCTTGAGCACAAAGACAATAACAATTAAAAGAAATATTTAAAACCTGGCTTTTATCTGCACAAAGGGAGCTATCCGTCACTATAAAGATCAGTTTTGCGTACAGTTGTGTTTCAATAAGAGCGCCTCAAAACTGTGTTTTTTCCCCATAGTAAAAAAGTTTTGATTTGGGTGGTTGTTTTTTTTAAACTCTCTCAAGGAAAACTGGTGTTTTACTGGCGTGTTTGAAAATCCTGTAGTTCCTAGTGACCTTACATTTGTTTAAACAGTATGTGTTTACAGAGATGTGTGCGTGATAAGATTGCATATGACACTGATTACGATCCAGATAAGAATGATTATTGTGGTCATTAGGGACGCACTTGGGTGGTATCCAATATTAGCAGCCAAAAGAAATAGAAACGTTTAATACTGTGTGTGAAATGCTTATTTAACCCGGCGAAAGGCTGCCCACAAATATGGTCTCATGGTGAATTTAAGCCTCAGATCCTACTTTCAGTAGCTTGGCAGTTCTATGCGCTGTGAGTCAAAGACCAGGTCCAAAGCCACTGAATGTTTACAGTCAAGTGACAGAATCAGCTGTAATGAATAACATTGACTTCCGTGGCGCCAGGAGCAAGTCTACACTCCAGGGTTATATTGATGCAGCTGCACCGCTATAGCACTTCTGGTGAAGGTGAGCTATGCCGAGAGAAGAGCACTCTCCTGTAGGCAGAATGACTCCACCTCAGTGAGAGGCGGAAGCTAGGTTGGCAGGAGCATCTCCCGCCGAGAGTGCGCTGGTGTGGACAGCATAAAACTGGTGTCACTCGGGGGCTTTTTCACACCCCTGAGTGATAGAAGTGATATCGATTTAGGCTGTAGTGTAGATCTGCCCTGTGCTGATCTTCCCCGGCTAAGGAGCTGGCCCACGGTATTTTTTACAGAGTTGTTCATGCTGCTTGAAAATGCATTTCTCAAATACAGCACTTACTGCGTGTGTCGCTTTAA
This sequence comes from Sternotherus odoratus, assembly GCA_032164245.1. Lineage (NCBI taxonomy): Eukaryota > Metazoa > Chordata > Testudines > Kinosternidae > Sternotherus > Sternotherus odoratus. The sequence continues at coordinate 17,178,751 of JAVMKO010000011.1, forward strand.
ATGGGGAAGTTCCACCTGCGTATCTGTCTCAGGGGGGTGGCTCAGTATGTCTTTGTGGAGCGGTGGAGGGGCAGCACAAGCACAAAGGCACCTCTAGCTCCCCAGGCTGCTCTGTGGCTGGCACGCTGCAGGCAGTTCTCCATTTGTCGAATGGGCGTGCTGACATTTCTTTGTCTTGTCCATGTACATTGGAAGCCCTTTGGGGGCAGGCAACATCTGGTATGGAGTGTGTACAGTGCCTAGCATGCTGGAGCCCTGGCTTTGGGTGGAGCCTCTAGGCCCTCCTGGGATACTAGTTAAAACAGCCTCACCCAGCTTACACAGATCCTCTCTGCAGCTACTAGCACTGCACTGAGTGCTACCTAGTACTGTCCCCTCACACACTCCCTAAGGCAGCCTGCCAAATTTTTCCTGCCCCTAGTGGTGTGTAGGGGGCACTCTCTCCTTCCACACCTGTGCCAGGAGGGCTGTGAGTGTGCACTTGTACGTGGGGGTGTCATTGGCTTATTAACCTGGTCTTTAAGGATCCAGTCTGTGCTGGGTAGTTTCTGTGATGTCTCAAGCACGTATTGCAAGAACCCTGCAGGTTTTGGGAAAGTCGTGAGGCTTTTTCCTGTTCGTGTTAGGGGGACAAAAGTCTCGTCATGAGAGTAAGTCCTGGAGAAAAATCCATTTGCTGCCATGTGCTGGGGGAATCTAGGTTTGCAGCGGTGATCAAGCTGCAGGTATATGAGAATGTGCACGCGGCTTGGTACATTATATTGCTCCCTTTCGGAGCCATGTCGGAAAGGAACCAGGTAGGGGCTGGCTCACAGCTGTCCTGTCTTACTAGCATGTGATGTGATTAAGGCTTAGCCTTGACATACCCCATCTCCACCCCAAAACCTTGCATGGGCGGTAGAAGATGGGTTTGCAAGGAGTGAGCTGCCCCCGTACATCAAATGCTATAGCTCCTGTCACACTTGGTAGCCTGCTGAGCTGGAAGTGGTGCAGATGTGGCTTGTGATGGGGGATTTGCAATAGTCATGGGGGGTTGAAGCCAGAGACCTGATCTGGCTGCTCAAATCAACAACCCGCAATTCATGAAGTGTGAGCAGGGGCAGTTGAACTCATTTTGCCCCACTGGCCTTGAATCCATTTGAATATTCTGTTTGGCATTACTGGGGTTTCTGCTTTGGAGAGCCTGTGAAAAGAGGAGCAGAGAAGGAGGTTGGAGGGCAAGAAAAATGTGCCAAATGGAGTGGAGTGGGCCAAGTGAAGGAACAAATGGAAAGGCACTGGAGGGTTGGAGTGGGCGAGGGATGTTGAGAAAAGGAGCAGCGAATGGACCAGTTTACATTGCTAAAAAAGGGTCAGATGTGACTTAGAGGTAGCTGCTTGTTCCAGCCTAGCTTTGGGAGGAGTCCCTTTGCCCCCAATGCTGTACTTACATGGCACAAGCTTTCCTTTTGCAAGAGAAATCTGTTTGTAAATTGTTCCATGGCAGAACACACCAGACCCTACAGAGATGATCGGGTTGCTTAGTGGAGGAGAGAGATCAACTATTTCCACTTGATTTACATTTTTTCAGTGACTTTAATTCTGCTTCCCCTAAATTTCAGTCTGACAAACTAAAATAATCCCCTCCGCCCCTTCTCAGTGATTTTATTCACCAGGGTGGTTTCACAAAGCCCTCCCCTGGCTTTATTTTTTAAGTGACTTAATCAAAAGTAATTTGAGTACTCATTTCTCTATCAATGGTTGTATTTAAAGAGGGCTTATCTGACTTCCATCACCAATTACAGGCTCCCTTTTCTTGTTTCTGTCCCTCTTGAATCTGACAAGGTCCTTGTTTGATTTGGATAGGAAGCCAGGTCTTTTAATAACACTAAGGAGACTGACACACATTTCTGGCGTAACATTTTATCTCAGAAATGCCTTTTTCTGGTATGAAATGGGGAGGGGCTGCCACTTCTCTTGGAAAATAAATTCTAATGCTGAGATAGCAAATATTTCCCTAAGCCAACACGGTGGGAGGGAAATTATACTATCCAGGAATATTGCCATTAAGGGGGCTTGAAGTCAGAGGTTAATGTAACAGGAGTTGGTCTAGCCAGAAAGGTCAGGAAAGGTTGGCCTCATAAGTACAGAGCTATTTGGTGACTTTTAACTATTTTTGGTAAGAAAAACATCTGTGCCCCTGTCTTTGGGAGACAAGAGACAAAGGCTGCTGGGAGACCTGCTGCTAGAACTGACGGCCGCATTCATGAAGTAGGGAAAGTACTTGGCCCAATGTCCTTAAAAGTCTGTCCTATTTTACTCAGTTGCTTTTTAACTTGGTTGGGTATTTTACTAGGCTTGGTTATTTGGTCAGGGTAGGTGTTGGCAAAATGTAAATCCATATTAAATAATTAATTTACCTAAATCAAGGTCTCTGTTGCTTGCCCTGAAGCACAATTTTGGAACAAGGTACAATCCTCAACGCACTCTTGAAAACACTGGCAAGTGAAAATAATTCCTCTAACCCCATTAAAGGGGTTAGAAGAGGAATCTGCACATCACATTTCCAATGTCATTAAGATGTGAAATTCCTCTTTCAATGCCCCAGCCGCTGTTCATAATAATCTGGTCCTAGGCTGCCTTCCTCTGTACAGCGTGGAGAGGAGCGAAGCAGCCGAAATATGAGCAGAGTGCAAGCCTCACACACAGCAGGGTGTGTGTGGGTGTGTGTGTAAAACCTTTCTGCCATGTTCCCTTTACTCTCCCCAGGAAACCACCTAAGTTCCTTGTGTATAAACTGTGCAGTTGAGGCTTTGCTGGTTTGGGGGTCGTGTGCGGCTCTGGGAGCAGTGACTGTATTCTGTATTCCTTGTAAAAATGTGTATAAATGTTTGCATCGCTCCTTGCAGCATGAAGTGTCTGTGTGTGACTTCTCCTGCAGAGAGGGACATGATGAGTGGCCATGACACGGGAGCCAATTAGCAGCATTCTTTTCAAGTTGCATTTACTGTGGGAATAGCATGGAGGGGAGCATTCTCTGGGCAAATACCACAAGATACAAGAAGATGAAACCAGACCTCCCTAAAGATCTTGAGGCATCTGCAGGATTAGAGGCCGTGTTCCTTGTCACTTCCAGGGAAGCCCTCATCTCTGCAAGACAAATCAGTTGAACTCTGGGCACAGTCAACCCATTGCACAGACCAGAGCTTCTCAGACTTCTTCATAGTCTGGACTTGTCTAAGCAGAAAATGTCTTCTGGACTACTTCCGTCTTGTTCATAATCACATGACATCACTAAGGAAATTACATAGAAAAGGTTCTACATCTGAGACAACAAAGAGCTAAAAAGTCTCTTTATTTAGAAAGATCCCTTATCTATTGTTCCTTACATTTGTTCAGTGAAATCTGTATTAAACTATTCTGAGACACATTTTCAAATTTCTGCATAACTGAGCTGGGCCAAAGCAAGTGAGGCTGAGGGAGAATGACCTCCTACCTAACAGCACATGTGAATGATGAGATGTTTCAGAGGCAAGTACCTCTGAAAACTGGTGACATAGAGTTTATGATGCTCCTGTTAGTTCTCTGGGGTAATGTCATGCTTTAAGAAGGCATCAATCCAGATGTACTTCTAATTGTTCTGATTGTTATAAAATGTGGAAGAGCAGCCGTGGTAGACACACCTTTATCTTGATGTAAATAGCTCACAGACCTCACCCATTGTGATCTATATTAATCACAATAACAGATGGCACACGTTTCATTCAGATTAATGCCTGTACCTCGTTCTAAAAGAAGAACCACAATGGAACTCTTCAGTTCTTCAGTGTGTTACTGATTGCTTTTATGTTGCGATACATGGTTTCTCAATGCACAGACCACTTCACACATAACATGGGGTTATGTTTCATGTTTTTCTTACACTTTTCTTGTTTAGTTTCTCACTTCCTGTGTGCTGCACATTCTACTTGCTATAGTACCCATACTATGGGAAAGTCAACATATATTTTAATCAGGGTGCGTGAAAGGTTTGTTAAGTGGTTTTTGATGACGTCTTTCTTTTCCTATGATAGGATCTGTATCTAGTCCTAAGCTTTATGATTTGGGGTTTGTACACCCCACAGCAGGACCACAGGACAGATATTGGAGGGGTGCATTCTTATACCAAGACATTAAACTGGGTACAGTGAGCTTGACTAAGTTTTGCCATGTGGGGTCCCCATAAAACAAACTACTGGCAGCTACAGAAATAGCTTAGGGAGCTTTAACTTCCTTTGAGTAATTACATTGGTCTGGACTTAATGCAGAAAAGCTCTTTAGTGCAAACATTAGAAAACAAGTGAAATTCTTTATGATATGAGATGAAATGATTTCATCCAGGATAAAATTTAAAACGAGCAAAATCCTAATGCTTGATTGCTCTGGGGGTAATATTTCAAGACTCGAATCATTCTGTTTTAAAATACCTCAAGTTTACAATGACAAATCTATGAAGCACTAAAAATCCTACTCAATCAACTCTGGTTCTTGAAATGGCATCTGCCTTTGAGCTATAAAAATAACAGATGATTTTTTGATAGCTTATCAGTTAACAGACTGCTTAGTTAGGAGAGCACATTTTTATGCTAATCTTAGGGCTAGGAGGAGAGACAGAGAAAGCGAGAAAACACAAAGTATTATGTTGTATCTACTTTAAGTTGAACCTAGCTTTTGGAAATGATCTGTCCTCTTCTAGGAATTGCAAGCCGCACAAGCTTTTTAACACTTAACTGAACGTAGACTGAATTAATTTAAGGTGTAAAGTAGTAATATATTTAGTTTTAACCATATCTCTTCTGAATAACGCAGCAGATACCTGATGCAAAATGTGCACAAAGTGCTGTGTGGTATGGCTGGTATGTCTCCTCTGAAAGACCAGTGCAATGCAGGCAGATAGCACTGTTGGCCCATGAATCTTGCAAAAACTGTTTGCCATTGTGATTGCAAGTAAACAGGTACGACTGTGGGAAGGGCATGGGGAGCAAGCTGGAAGAGTAGAGAAGATGCCCAATGGAAAAGCACTAACATACATCACACATAAGTGATCAGAATTGATAGTTGGGTTGCCCTGGAAAAAAGGCTTGAATTTATCAGTGTAGCAGCATTCGTTTTTGTAAGCTGTTTTTCTCCAAGATTAGAAGAAACAGCAGTTTAGAAAATGGGATTGTAACGGATCTGTGACTACCTTGCCACTTTTGAGATCGTAACTATTCTGTGCATTATGGCCTCTTGGAATTTCACAGCCACAGTGGGGACAGAATGCAAATCATCCTCCCACTTGATGTAAAGGAGAATCCTTACATATAACACGCAGCTAAGCAAATGTGATCCCCTCTCGTGGTAGACACCAGTACACGCACACAAAGCCAGCTGAAGTCGAGGCATGTATGATGTGGCATATAAACCCCACACCAGTGATGAAGGGGTAAAAGCTGCTCTGGGCAAGACTGGCCCCACAAGGCTCTCCCCTACCAATCACACCAAGGGCTTTAGTAACAGGAAGTTCCCGAAAGTTGCTGGTCAGCTCCGGGGGAGACCAGACAGGAGCGTTACAGTTTCAGGAGACCCCTGAAAGCTTTCAGGGGATTTGCTATATACCAGCCCTCCATGTGCTTACAAGGCAACTATTACTCTGATTTACTGTCTGGGTAAGACAAGTTCAGCAAGCCCCACCCACAAGCTGAGTAGGCAGGGTTAGAGAAGCTAAGGACTTTTCAGTGCCCATCCAGTAGGAGGTGCCCGTCAGCAGCTTGAGAATGGTGACAATTGGCGAAAAGTGAGCAATAGATTTCCTCTGACATAAGAGGAGCTGGGAGAAAAAGAAGACAGTTACTTATACCTACTGACCATCTAAGAACGATGGACTTGGACAGGCCTCTGAAATGGTGGACAGAAAGCCACAGCTATGAGCCCCAGCAACAGCAGTTGTTACAACAATTAGATACACAACAGCAGCAACAGATGGTGTGGAAACAACAACATCTGCTAAAGGAAATAATAACAACAATTGGCCCAACAAATGTCTGTTTTCAAATTGACCCAGGATGGTTGGTGCCCCCTAGCAACTCTGACCACCTTAACTCCATCCATAATGATAAAGTTAGCAAAAATGGGCCCAGATCATGACACTAAATCTTTCCTTATAGCATTGGAAAGGGAGGCTTGGGCAACCAAGTGACTGCAGGAGCATTGGGCCACCCTGCTTGGCCCCTTTTCTTACCAGACTCCCCAAGGCAGCATACTGAGAAATGGACTCAATGGATGTTCAGGACTACCCAGAAGTCAAAACAGCTATTCTCAATTAGTTCGCTATTACAGAAGAGACCCACCCCCAGCACTTCCAAGAAGAGAAATGTTCCCCAAGAGCATGATCCTGAGTTGTGGCCCAGGGCTCGAGGGAACATTGCTGGTGCTGGTTGAAGCCAGAATCCCAGACAAAGGTACAAGTAGCTGAACTCGTGTTGGTGGAACAGTTCACACACACTGCCTCTTGGGGGAAGGGCCTTGTTGTTAAAACATCGCCCAGAGATGTTGGCGAAGGAAGTCAATCTTGTTAAAAATTGTATTGTTTCAGATAGCACTGGGGAACCAGGTTCAGAGAACAAGAGGACGTGACTGAACAGAGCCCAAGACCAGTCGAGGAGAAGAACCAGTTTGGAGCAGGCCAGTTCTTGCCCACAGACAACCTGCCAACCTCCAGCATAGTCTCACCGGCAACTGCACAACGCACCATAATAACTCTAACTCAGGAACCAATCCATGCAACAAACCTCGATGTCAACTCCGACCACATATCTACACCAGCAACACCATCACAGGACCTAACCAGATCAGCCACACCATCACCAGTTCATTCACCAGCACGTCTACCAATATAATATATGCCAGCAATGCCCCTCTGCTATGTACATCAACCAAACTGGACAGTCCCTACATAAAAGGATAAATGGACACAAATCAGATATTAGGAATGGCAATATACAAAAACCTGTAGGAGCGGACTTCAGTCTCCCTGGACACACAATAACCGATTTAAAGGTAACCATCCTGCAGCAAAAAACCTTCAAGACCAGCCTTCAAAGAAAAACTGCTGAGCTACAGTTCATTTACAAATTTGACATCATTAGCTCAGGATTAAACAAAGACTATGAATGGCTAGCTCACTACAAAAGCAGTTTCTCCTCTCTCAGTGTTCACACCTCCAGATTAGCTGCTAGAAGAGGACCTCATTGTCCCTGATTTGAGATAACAAGGTAGTTCAACCTGATTGAACTAACCTTATTATCTCTAACTTGGTTCTTGCCTACTTATTTATACCTGCCTCTGCATACGTCCACTGTATGCATCTGATGAAGTGGGTATTAGCTCACGAAACCTTATGCTTCAATACTTTAGTTAGTCTTTAAGGTGCCACAGAACTCTCTGTTGCTTCTGCAGATCCAGACTAACACGGATACCTCTCTGATTCTTGACTGTTTGAATGTTATTTTTAGAGATGGGAAGACCATTGAAAAGGTTAATTTCAGCTGGGTTAAGCATTTTGTATTAGGATATTTATCTGAAGCTTTCCTGAATTGTCCAAATGTCATGAAACTTCAAAACTTGAGAGACCATATTACCCTCTCATGAGTTTCTGCTTCCAGTTAGACCAGAAATACCCCAGGAGTGGCCTTTTCCTCACAGCACATTGGCCTTTCCAGACCTGGCTGGGACCTAAAGACTCATATCCAGCTACTAATTCACTGTAATCCCCAGGTCCATTCAGAGTGATGGTAACTCCCCCGATGTTCTACACATCAGTTTAGTTACTCACAGTCACATTGCAATGTTAGATTGATTCCTATTCATAATTTTAGATCCTCTTCATCTCCAAAACAAGGAGTCTGTCTTTCTTCACACAAACTAAAATTTACTTCATGCCCCTCATAAGATTAGGCATAAGATTATAAAGGCCTGCAGCTCCTATGTTGAATAGAATGTGAAAGAGATTAACATAAAGTCTTTGTTTAAACATAATAAAGTCTGAAATTCGGTTGAAATGAATTGAAATTTAAGACAGAGAGGGGTTTCCGAGCCTTTGTAGCTAAAAAGAAGAAAGTCACTCAGATTAAAAACAGCAGTAATACAATGTGCCAGTGTAATAGAAGCAAGTACTCTTGTAGAAATGAATTCAATACAATAGTAGGTGGAACAGTGTTCTAATGCATAGTTTTATAAAATGCATTGCAATATGCACATGTGATGGCAGACAATAGGAATGACAATACAGTAAAACCTCCATTTAACGGACTAATTCGGGCGAGGGGGTGTCCGTTAAATCAAAAAGTCCGTTATTTAATAATAAAAAAAAAAGAGCAGTCGGAGCAGCAGCCCGCCCGCCACAGGGTCGGGGCGACAGCTCCACAGCCCGCCCACTGCTGGGATCCGGGTGGCAGCCGGGAACCGTCAGCCAGCCCACCTGCTGGCGGGACTCGGGCGGGAGCCGGGAGCCAGCAGCCCGCCCACAGGTGGGACCCGGGCGGGAGCCGGCAGCCAGCCCGCCCACTTGCGGGACTCAGGTGGGAGCCAGGAGCCGGCAGCCCGCCCACTGGCGGGACTCGGGCGGGAGCCGGCAGCCCGCCCGCCCGCGGCTGGGACCCCGGCGGTAGCCGGGAGCCAGCAGCCAGCCCGCACGGGTCCCGGGACCCGCCAGCCAGCCCGCCCGCTGCCTGGACCTTGGCAACAGCCAGGAGCCGGCAGCCAGCCCGCCCGCTGCCTGGACCCCGGCGGCAGCCGGGAGCCGACAGCCAGCCCGCCAGAAATGGATCAGGAATGCATCAGACTTGCTCAGAAATTTTGTCCGTTGCATCCGAAGTCCGTTAAATCGAGATCCGTTAAATCGAGGGTTTACTGTAGATATCCACAGAGAGATTGTATTAGGATTGGATTGATAATACCTGACCGTATGTGGCTGAGCGAAATAATATTTTTAAGGATTTGTGATCTCTGCATTCAGGACCAGCCCAGAACATTTTGGCACCTGAGTCGGGGACTCAAATGACACCCCCATGCCCCCTTGCTAGGGCCAAAACTTTGAAAGGTCTCTTGTGTTCTCCTTCCTCTAGCACAGCACTCCACCATCTCTGTGCATCTAGAACAGAGAGAATACATCTGCACCAGCAGTAGACACCATTTTCTACACTGTCAGTTCTAGTGGCGCCCGGCCCTGCCCATGGTCTGGCACCTGAGGTGGCTGCCTCAGTTCACCTCATGGTACGGCCAGCCCTGCCTGCATTTCTCATGTGACTTCATCCTGTGTCAGTTACATATGACAGGTCAAACTCAATGTGTGCCAAAAACCTTACACCACTGTGTGGACATTTTTCTGGTTTTTGACACAAAAAACCAAACCAAACAAACAAACAAACAAACCCTACTAATATTTTTTTAGGTTTCAATTATTTTTGAAAAGCAAAAAACTTGAGGTGATTTTTGGTTTTTTATTGAAACAGAAAATTGTGAAATTTGTCTTTTCTAAAATTTGAGTGCTTTAGTTTGCAATCTAAAAATAACATTCTTTTGATGTAGTTTTGTATGTATGTATGTGTGAGTGAAAGAGAGAGAGAGAGGATATCATCACAGTGACAATAGGATGGAGAGTTGCTGTTTGAAGGGAAAATGTGGATGGAGGGAGGGTGAGAAGGAAATTTTTGTCAGTTTTATTATATTTCTATATATAAGGTGGTTACAAGAAGGAGGGCAAAAATTGTTCCCATTAACCTCTAAGGGGATAGGACAAGAAGCAATGGGCTTAAGTTGCAGCAAGGGAAGTTTAGATTGGATGTTAGGAAAAACTTCCTGTCAGGGTAGTTAAGCACTGGAACAAATTGCCTAAGGAAGTTGTGGAATCTCTGTCATTGGAGGTTTTTAAGAGCAGATTAGACAAGCTCCTGTCAGGAATGGTCTAGTTTTTATTTAGTCCTGCCTTGAATGTAGGGGACTGGACTAGATGATCTCTCGAGGTTCCTTCCAGTCCTTTGATTCTATGATTCTATCTATAATCTAAAGCAACGAGGGACGGGAAAAGGCTGGATAGGGACATTATAGGATGTAAATGGATTGAGGGAATACTTCTGTCAGTATATCTCTTTTTAAGATACTATCATAACGAGATGGAGAGGAGAGGGCGCAAGGACTTACACAGTGGAGCATCAGGCATATATATATAACACTAGCATAAGTGCCCGGCGCTGCTCGGGTCAGTCGGAGGTGGGGAGGTGGCAGACAGCTGACACCCCCTGACCAACCCCAACACCCACCCCTCACCCCTCACCCACCCCGACACCTTCCCACCCCCCGAAGCAAACCCGAAACCCCCACCTCACCCCCCCGACCGAATCCGACACCCCCACCTCACTTACCGTCCCACCAAACCCAACTCAGATCCGTCGCAGGAGGGGAGGGGGCCCAGAGCCGAGGGATTCCGGGGACCTTCGCAGGTGGGGGGGGGGCACAGAGCTGATGTAGTCCGGGGTTCCGTTGGGGAGGTGGGAGGGGCAGAGAACTGAGGGATCTCCGGGGTTCCGTTGGGAGGTGGGAGGGGCAGAGAACTGAGGGATCTCCGGGGTTCCGTTGGGGAGGTGGGAGGGGCAGAGAACTGAGGGATCTCCGGGGTTCCGTTGGAGGAGGGAGGGGTGAGCTGAGCGAGTGAGGTGTCTGTTGGAGGGGGGTATTATGACATCATCACCACCTAACTGCCCAGTTGATGTGATTGGCCCTGAAAGACTTTCACCCCTGGGGGGCGTCAGAGGTGAGATCCGAAAATTTTTCGACCCTTACCAGCATCTAGACCCCAAGACCCCTCACTGTACCAAAATTCAAGTCTCTGGCTCAAACGGTGCGGGAGGACTTCGCAGTCATACGTACATACATACACACATACATACACCACTTGACTTTTATATATATAACATACCTGAGTAACTCTGTGATCTTACTAGGCCTTCACCTTAATTTTTCCCAACTTCTCTGTTTTACATGCAGACCAGTCATTTCTTGTAAACCTTTGTTGCTCTTTTGGGCAGGGACCGTACCTGTAAAGTGCCCACCTGACTGTGCGCACTGAATAAATATGATAATGATAATACTTTATATATATAATAGATCTTTATCCACAATACTGTGTACAGTAAGTATATACTGGGTATAAGAGCATTCAAGGAGGAATAAAGCTGAATTATCTCATTTTCCACAAATGAATATTTCGCTCTTACTGGACTGAATATGTTGCCCTCAAACATAGGAAAGTGTTTTTAGTCACTGCTGTTGTCAGGAACAACCCTCATCAAAGAGTGAACCTGAACTGAAGAGATAACAGAAAATTGTCTCTCTTGTTCCCCGTCCCTTCTCTTCTGAATGAGCTGTTAAAAGACCAAGACAAGCTGTTGTAGAGCTACCACAAAAAACAAAGAGCTCTCAGCTCAGGGTGTGTCCAATGGGTTGGCATGGAGCGACAGTCCCCACATGGAAAAGTTCTGTCACCCCATCTGAGATATCACTTAACCGTGGCAGCTCTCCAGAGGCAGAATGGGTCCCACCTGTTTGCAATGTGTTTAGCTATTAATATTTATATAGTAGTTCAGGGGAGTAAAAAAAAAGGATAAAATCCATCAAATTGTATGTCATCTTTGGTGCTTTAAAATAATAATAAAAAATCCCTGCAGTGGGGGGGGGGGGGGGGAAGGAGTGATCCAATTTCGTGCCTGTTCAGGAAGAAATTCTGCTACTCCTCAATGTTCAATCGTAGAAATAGCTCTCCACAAAGCATGTGGTACCTGCATACTGAGCCCCAGCTACCTCCCAATACTCCATCCAGGCCCAGTCCTGAGAGGTGCTGTGTGCTAACGAGAGGGGAGCACTGTCAGGACCTCAAAGGAGTGGGTCTGCAGTGACCACATGACCTGACCAGTGAAGCTAGAGGAGAATTCTGCAACACACAACCCCTGAGTCACGTGAAATGGTAACCGAAGAAAATACTAAAAGAGAGGAAGGGTGGCTATGCTCTGTCTGAATCATCAAGTATGTGGAGTAGAAGGCCCTTTTTACTCTGAAGCAGGCTCTACCAAACTGCACAAGGCGTTCAAGTTCTGGTGGCTGATTGAAAATTAAGCAGCAGCCTTAGGTAAATTAAAAAGGAGAGGAATATAATGAATTAAATATTCAGCATAGGAGATCAAGGTTCAGTTCCCAGCTCTGGCACTGACTTCCTATGGAACCTTGGGTGTTTCAGTCCCCCCATCTGCATAATGGGGATAATAATAATCCTTTGTGTTTTCTATTAGATTACAGGTTCTTTGGGGTAGGGACTGTTTCTTAGAGTGTACGTATAGTGTCCACCCCGGTGGGGCCCCAGTCTCACCCCTGTAATACAAATAATTAATATTAATCACATATTGACTGCCATACTCCATTGACTTTGTTTGTACAGTGCCTAACGTAATAGGGTTTCGATCTAGATTGGTTCCTCTAGATAGCTAAGCAAAACAAATAGTAATAATGTAAGTTATTTGGTGGCACCATGACAGATATTTGAACCAACCAGATACTCCTGTCTATTTCAGATGCACAGAAACAAGAATGCAGAGCTCATGCTACATCTGAAATCTGAAGACAGATGATATACCATGCTGGCATAAGACCACAAATACATTAGTAACCCATCAAAACTATACATTATACAAATGCCTTGATTCTTTTGTATTAATACCATTTTATTGAATTTTATTTTTTTCTAGCTGAGGAGACTCTAACATTCCAATTTAATGTTCTGATTAATGAGCGTAAACAATGCTTTTAAGATACCTTTTACCTGTGTATAATCAAGCTATCTAGCCACCAGTAACTGCAAATGTCATAGATTTCAATGGTCTCTTTGGGACTTTTAATCTGTTTGCTTTTTTAAAGGAGGTGATTTTATTTTTACATTAAGGAAGCATTAGCATCATTAAATGGGCTCCCACTTTATGATAACTGCAAATGTCACATTGATCCAGAAAGATAAGAAAATGTGCTCATCTTTGGAACAATATCCAAAGCAAGAGCAGGCAACCCACACTATTTGCATTAAAAAACAAATTGTATAAATGCAGAAGATTGATGTGCCATCTGTTCATGTCCTTCACTTTTCTGGCTCCGCTGTGTTGAGATATTTTTATGGAATAGTTACGTTTATTATTTTGAAAATGAGCCACAGGTTAAAAAAGTTTATGGTGGGTAATATAAGTTGAAGATACTGGTTTACTGTATTTCAGGTTTGAAAGCTGGTATAAAAATTAAACTCTCTGCTATCAAATGAACTAGAGTGTTCTGGTTTAAATGTTAGGGTCCTGGTAAAGTGCTTACCTGCAATGGATCCTGAAATGGATCAAAACTATCTAACAAATCTGTTGTACTTCTCAGTAACCAGAGGGGAATCCAGGAAAGCACAATGTTTAAGAAAGTTACTGGGCTTGCTTTTCCATACACAGGTAAATGATTTGGGTGGAATTCATGTAAACAAAGGTCTACACGTTACATTTTTAAACAAAACATGCTCTTAAGCTTGAGCTACAGTTGTGAATAGATTGTTGAGTTGCAAAAATTAATTGTTAGAATGTTAGTATTTAATAATTGAAACTGAGATTGAAAATAAAACTGAAACAGTAACTGAAAAAGTATAACTGCAGAAAGTTTAGTAGTATGTTTTTAGGAGAATATACCAATATCTCTTACACTCCTAGCTTATTCTCTGCTTAATAGTACTTGATCACCAATAGCTGCAACATTAAATGTCTTCCCTTTTGCCCGTATTAATTATAATAGTATGTTTTTTTCTGTTGTGTAATTGTGTTTATTTTTTTTGCATTACAATAGTACCTAAAAGGCCCAACTGAGGTTATGGCTGCATTGAACTAGACAATATACCCACACATAAGAGACAGATGCTGCCCCAGAAAATTTACAGTTTCAATAGACAAGATGGCCAAAAGGTGAGGAAAGAGGAAGTAGAATTATCCCCATTTTATAGATGGGGAACTGAACCTCAAGTCTCAAAGTCACACAAGAAGTCTATGGCTGGGCTGGGCACTGCTATGGAGGACTAAGAGGTTTAGAATCAGGAAGAAGCAGCAGCAGAAGAAAAAGTTAGAGAGGCACTAAAAAGGAGGGAGAGATTGAAAGACTCTAGTACAACTGGTTTGTTGGGTGCTCAGATGCTGTGGTACGGGAGGGAGGGGGGTACATGAATCCCTAGATAGAGATGGTGCAGTGGATGTGAAAATGGGTAAAAGTAATAATTATGTGCATGTATCTGAGAAATACTCAAGTCCATTGGAACACTCTGCTAGTGGGAAGCAGTTTTTGTTGGTAAATGTAACGATTTCTTATTTGCAAGTTATTCTGGTCAAGAAGTCAAGTTAAAACACATCACACTATGCTAATTTTTTAATGATTTAAAATCTTTCTAAATTCAGGATATTGCACCTGGTGTTTCAAATTTTTCTGGAGAGGATATCTGCATTCCCTGATTCTTTTTTGCTACTACCCCACAGTTTCATAAAATTGTCCCTTTTTCTGTTTGTCCTAGTCATAGGCCTGAGTTAATCTGATTAGGTACCGGCCTGAGTTAATCATAACACACACATGACTCACATTGTATACACACAAATAAAATATTGCAATATATGATACAATTACATTTGTAAATAACATGGGAAATTCTCGTTAATCTGCATTAACTCATTTACTTCTATTGAAAGAATAAGGAGTATACACCTAAAAGCAAAAAAGCAAACAATGATTTAGCAAATGTTGTAGCAGAATTTTCCAATGCATTTTTATTATGGGAGTGTTTTCTAAGATAGTCTTCCTTAAATCCTATGAATGGCGTTGTGAAACAGGATGGAAATGACTATTTTAGACACAGTAATTCTTTCTTATCGTCTTACACATCACCAAGAGACAAAAAATATTTGGTTCTCTGATGTTGTACACTTGAAACCTTGAGTCTAATTCTCTGCTTCTTTGCACATCACATGGGCAAAATTCAATAGCACCATACACTTGATTTGCGTTTACTTTGCTCAGGTGCAAATGGCTACACAGGATTAGGGCAGTGTGAGATGCCCTGACTATAAACTAATTCCGAACATACTCAGTGCTGGGGATCATCAGTCTTCATGGAATCAGATACCATATCTGAGGCACTGATAAAATGTGTTGTGACTTAGCCTAACATTTTTTAAACCTAATTTAGAATAGCTCGTTGTTGTTTGTTGTTGTAGCACCTCAGGGCTCCAATTGAGACCAAGACCCCCTTGTGCTTGGTATTGTACAAACACATAGTAAGACGTAGTCTCTGCCCCAAAGTGCTTATAGTCCAAACAGACAAGGCAAACAAAGAGCAGGAGGGGAAATGGGACAGAGAGGTGAAGTGACTTGCCCAGGGTGAAAAATCAGGTCAGTGGCTGAGCTCAAAACAGAAGCCTCAATCCACAGGCCAGTCCCCAATCCACTGCCTCTCTAAGTATAGGCAGGGAGAGATTTTACGATGATCGCTCAGTGAGCTGCAGAAGTGTTCCCAGTCCTCTCTTTATGGTTCGGGAGTTCAGTTAGCAAGTGCCATCCAAGCTGCCCGTCCCAACCCTGAGTCTGCAATTTCCTCTGAACAATCCAGATTTGTATCTAGCATTAAGAAACATGTAATTTACATCAGTTGTAAAACAATGACCATTCAGAGAGCTCTTTTATTTTCTAATAGAAATTATTTGAGGTTTCGTCTTTGTGCGGCTATTAGCATCGTTACTATAATGTAGATCCATATCGTGTCACAACACTATTTTTTTTTACAAAATCCACTTATGACTTTGCTTCTCTGTCTACCTCTTGAGAGTAATAGTTCCAGAGTATCCATAATTTGTGCAAATATTGCACTCCTCACACTCTCTATAATTATGGATCATTTACATAATACATAATTTTTAAAACCCCACTGCCAGCTAGAAGAGAAAAACCATCTGAAGCTGCAGTGTCATTGGAAGGATATATCTGAAGGCTGTGGAAAAGTAACATTTGTGTTTATCTGATTGTACATTCACTTAGAATGGAGCCCCTGGACTCCTGGGTGTCCACTGGGAGTTATGCAGGCGTTTACCCCTTCAGCCAGGTCTGGAACGCTCCAGAACAACATTCTGGCACTTTTGCCCCATGGAGGATGCCATTTTGAGATTGGCTTCTAGTTGCTACCACAGTACAAATAACAAATATGAATGGCACATGTTCCCAAATAGGATCGTCCCAGTAAACCAGGATTTATGGTTTACCCAGAAATATGGTTTATCTATTGTTTGAATTAATTATAATCCAAATAGCATTGGTGGTCCTTGTATTGAAAAGTACTTGAATTTTTCTAATATTATAAACTCCTGATTTTGTACCTGTTTTGGGTTTCCCATGAGTCTTTTGTAGAGTCAATGTTTATCTGCACTATGAAAATGAAATATATTTTCCTAAAATCCAAACTCTACTCTAAATTACTTTAATTTCAGTGAAACTTCATTTGTTTAAAGGAGCAGAATTCCCCCAATAAGTGTTGTTTAAAATGTCTGCAAGCAGTAGGACTGGGACTTTAAAAACAGCTCAGGGGAGTTGGTACCTAACTCATATCTGGTTTTAATGGGATCTGAGCACTTGATTTTTGGATTCTTTTACAAATCCTAGTCTAAGTATATATAGCATCCTTACAAAACAAACAAACAAAGAAAGGCAGTGGCCATGGTTTAGAAGTGCTTTCCTTGTAGAATATTCTGCAATTAACTATAATGTATCAAATGCAAAATATGAAGATTGTGAAAAGGCTTGCACATCTTGGGGTTCTAATGATAATCACAATGACAGTGTTTGGGTATCTTCATTTCCTCAAAACTTTTTGGGAAGGGATGTCTACCTTGATAACATACAGCTAGGCTGTATATTTTCCTTTCACTGCCTCTGAACATTATCTTCCATGGCATTAGCAAGAGCAAATCCTGGATGAAAGATAATACCATCTGCAAAAGTAATGGTGACTCTACGTATGATCCCAGAGCTGGGATATCAGTGATACTTATGTACTGTATGGGCCTAAGTGCTGTGCAGGATCAGTACCAGAGCTCTCAGTAGGTTCAAGCCTCAAAACATTCTTCACAGATAAGAAAAAGGGGAGATTTATGCCACTGAAAAAATATTTTATTTGAATGCCTTCAGTTGCATCGGTGGATGACCCCAAGGGGAGGGAAAGGCTATTATGCGTAGGGTGTGTTTTACGTCTGATCCCAGAAAAACCACATAACAATTTTACTGGACTTTGTCACAGAAAATAGGTTCCAAAGAGAGTGAAACAAAACTAAGTCTTGGAACAAGAAAAATCTAGCATTGGTTTATATATTCTTCTGTGGGAAACCTCTTGGGCTTTGCTTTTAGTCAGGGCCAGGGCGTGGAAATCTAGCTTTTGGTAATGAAAACCATTATTTACGCAACACTTAGACCACAACACTCATTAACTCAACAAGATGAAGACTGTTCCCCAGACGATGGAAGTTAGATTTTCAGCCTATTGTTGTGCATTTCCTTTACTGTTTATGCAATGGAAGATGTTTTGCATATTGCATTTGTCACAGACAAATATGGGGTATCACATGTAGTGGTATTACTTTAAAATAGAATTGGAAAATTCAACTAAATATGCTCAGCTCCAGAAAACTTTTAAATTTCTAAGTTAAAATTCCTGTAACCTCACAAGAATGTTGTGTGATAGGAAAGTAGGTGTGTCAAGGTGTGTCTCCCCACTCTGAACTCTAGGGTAAAGATGTGGGGACCCCGCATGAAAGAAGAAATCACTCCCCAAGCTTATTTTACCAGCTTAGGTTAAAACTTTCCCCCAGAACATAAACTTCCCCTATGTCTGGGCTTGGGAAACACCGCCACCACCAATTTAAGCCCCCAGAACTATGGGTTAGGGTAAATTGGAACCCCCTTATTTAACACCCCTCAAATCTCCTCCCTTTACCTGGGAGAGATTCAAGAACAAAGACCACAAACCCTCACTTTCTGTGAGACATGCCCGATCCAAACCAGGATCGCTCCAATGGAAACAAACAGTCAGAGTCTTAAAAGCAAGAATTTAATTAAAGAAAAAGAGAAAAACATAAACCCCTTGTACAGAAATCAATAGAAAAACCCTTAACATCACTCAACCTCCTGGCCCCCTCCCTTGGAATTTTTCCCTCTGCTACAGCTTAACAGCAAGGAACACCGAGGATCAATTATCAAGTGATACAGTTCAAGCTTACACTTCACTTACTGCTGGTCTTGATTTCGTTAGAAGATTATTAGGTAGATAGAGTAGAGAAATAGGTGTGGGTCCTTCCCATAGCCAGCAAACAACTCCACCCCGAGAGAGAGATAAACCGAAACTAAACTCTTTGTCTCCCAGGTTGATTAGCAGCTCCCTTACGTCATCCCTTCTCCTGTTTCAAGTTAACCCTTTACAGGTAAAAAGCAACTCTAGGCTACTTTCTACTTATGACAAGGTGACTCAGGATTGGTAAAGGAATACCAAATTTCTTAAAGTTAGGGCTGGTCTCCTCTAGGGGGGGAAATTGATGGTAGATATGCAATTTCAGCTACGTTAATAACGTAGCTGAAATCAATGTCTCTACAGCTGACTTACCTGCCATCCTCACGGCGTCGGCGGTGCGGTTCCCCCATCGACTCCAGCTTCCGCCTCTTGACGAGCTGGACTTCCGGAGTCGACGGGGGAGCTGCTGGCGATCGATTTATTGCGTCTTAACGAGATGCGATAAATCGATCGCCAAAAAATCGATGCTTCCCTGCCGTAGTGGGGACAAGCCCCTAGATAACAAATCAAACCAGTTTGATAGTGTCTCAAAATCATGATCACTTATAAAGTTTTTTTGCTGGACTGTGTGAAAAGAGTTGCTGATCTAGTTCCTCATGAAAAGGTGAATATTACTGTTTTTTTAAAAAGTCACAACTGAAACTAAGAAACACACCTTTTTAAAAGCCTATCTTTATTTGCATGCAAAATTTGCATATGCAAATGCACACAAACATGTGTTGCGTAGAAGATAACTTCATGGACCAGGACTCTTACTGGAGGAGAAACCATTATTGATCCACTGGTTAGATCTATTTGTAAATGACCTAGAACACTTTTGGCACAATGAAAGAAAAAATAGTAATCAATAGGAAAATAACCAAATGACAACCTGAAAATAATAAGGAAGCTTGGTATGAATGATCATGAGCTACTCAAAGTCACCATACTAAAGACCCAATTAATTGAATTTGGTAGTAGAATGGTATTAGATTTTAGGAAGGCAAATTCGGAGGAATTCTTTGTTTTGTTTTATTTTAATAAGGATTCTAATAGATAATGAATTAAGAACTCTAGTGAGTAAAGTGCACTAGAAGGAAGGATTAAAATCCATTAATGTGGAAGAAGGCTAGATAATCCTAAAAGAAACCACTATTTAGGTAAAACAGACTGTAATTCTGTTCTTATATGTAAAGTAAGATTTTTGATATATGGAGTGACAAAAATGTAAATTTCTGAGGCTTTCAAGATGAATTTTTGCCAATTTTTTGGATGAAAATGATGAGAAACAAAGTTCAGAATGGAATTATGGCTCTTCTGAGGAGTTAAGGGCTTTTGAAAAAGGTGTTCTGCCTTCAGTGCTGTGGGAATGCCAGCGAACGCTACTGTCTGGGCTCAACAGCTCCACAGACCCCCTCCACACTCCTTCTCAAAGGAGCAGAGGCACTGTTTAGCCTGTTCTTTGTTAAAAATGAAACAGCTCCACTGCTGACTATGTCTAGTATATTCCTTTAGTAGGGGGACTGGTGAACCAGGGAATTAAATAAGCTTTTTGGAGCAGTGACTGTCTTTTTGCTTTGTGTTTGTACAGGACCCAGCACAATGGGGCCCTGGTCGTTGATTTGGGTTTGTAGGCACTACAACAATAGAAACTACAGTAAATAGCACCCCCTGAGCAAATCTTTCCCCATTTTTAGGACTGAATTGCAGTTGAAAGAATGTTGACGTTCTGAACTATTTGGATGAATGTCTTTGACTTGTAAGAATGAGCAGTGAGACTTTTGGATGCTTATGTGAACCTGAACACTGAATCATGCGATGTCCTCCCATTTCTAACTCTGAGTATACCCGAGCAGTTAATATTATGGATGCCACCTCAGGCCTCATTACTGTTTTCTCTTCCTGTTGCTCTCGATGAGACAAATCCTTAGCTGGGGGAAAATGTCACTCCACTAACTTCAATGGTGCTACACCTCTTTCCACCAGCTGAGGATCTGGCCTGAAGTGTACGTTTCAGAGGGAAAGATGGCACATTGAGTTGGAGTGTGAGAACCTGTCGAGTTGACTTTGGATCCTTGTTTTTGTCTGAAATATGCGATAGGGGTAATTTATTTTAAAAAACAATTCAAATTAAAATAACAGTAACTTCTCAGGGAGACAAGGTGGGTGAGGTAATATCTTTTACTGGACAACTTACACAGAACTCTTCTCTTTGTCTCTCTCACCAACAGCAGTTGATCCAATAAAAGATATTACCTCAGCCACCTTGTCTCTCTAATATCCTGGGACCAACAAAGCTACAAGAATACTGCATAGTAACTTCTCAATCCCCTGAAATAACTTAGTCTGGGTTTTCACAGGACCCTGTGATGTTAGGCACCCAACTGTCACTGAAAGTCACCTGGTGATTGTGGTAGGCTCTCTTGACAATCTCAGCCTAAGTAACAATGCCTCTACAAAGCATGGTGAAGTTAGGGTAACAGCTATTGTCATGCTGTCCAATTGCAGAGTCAATGTTGGAAAGTTTTTAAGCGCTGATACTGTTTGGGATAATTTAACAACTTCTCAGCTCTCAAGCTAGCTAGTGTTTTTACCTGCTTGTAGAATAGATTAACGCAAGCATGCTACTCCATCACTCTACATAATGGGCCATACGCTGCCCACACTGCAAAGACACACTAGTGCAAGGACATTCCTAGGCTGCTTAGCTGAAGCACACCTGTGCTTTGTTACTTCTCAACCAATGTTTTGGTTTGTTTGTTTACTTTCTGCATTTGTAGGACATTTTAAAGATAGGGGTCAGATCCCCAGCTGCTGTAAATCCACATAGCCCCGCTGGCTTCAATGGACCCATGCTGCTTTATACTAAGTGAGGTACTAGCCTTATACTCGCAGTACACTCTCTGATATAAAAGCATTTATTATTTAAAATATGTACTTTCTCCCTGCCATTAATGATACTGTAATCAAGCTTCTGTTGGGTATTTAACCTTTGCGATCATGCCCTGCCTGCTCCTTTAGGGTTTTACGTGTTTTGGGTGAAGCTAGCAAATCAGTTTACTCATAAGCTACTGATATTAAGTTATTCATGCAATAGTGTTTTCTCAGCACTTCCTTATCCTCTGCTGTGTTCAATAGAAATACTCACATGTTTAAAGCTATGCAGATGGGTAAGTGTTTGTAGGATCAGGGCCTTAGTATGCAACGTTACTGGGCAATAATCTTCTGATGTAACCACAAACCTTGATTGTCTGTTTAATATCTCAGATGTTTCAATTTGCATTTCATTAAAACTTGGCAAAAGGTTATCAACTCGGATCCAAAATTCTCACAAAATTGTTCTGATATGTAAAGTAAGTTTTGATTTATGGAGTGACAAAAATGTAAATTTCTAAGCATTTTAGTTAATTTTTATTGCCAAACTTTAGACTAAACTGACATTTTTTAAAAAAAAAAATGCAATGTTCTGTTCTTTATTATGGAGGAAAGACTTTGGAAATTGAATTTTTTTACCCACATTTACAAACAATTCTTCTTAGGAAATATATAATATGTCTCTTGATGCTAGAGGAATTTCTATAGTAAGTAAGAATAATTTTAATATGGAGGATGCAAAGGCAGTAATATTTTTACTGTGGCAGAGCTGTCTGTGAAAAGTTCTGTAACAATATTTAATATTTCCCACAAAAATTGCCCTTCAAATTATCACTGAATACACTATATTCATTTCAAAGGACTTATGTATTATAAAATTTGACAAAGCGTTATCATGTAATATATACATAATATTTCAAAAAAGGTGATTGATTCCACAGTAAAAATGAAATAGCTGCCCATTTGTATTTTGTACTTAAAACTGACCAGAGATGTTTACCCACAGCAGGAAATTTTGACTTTTCAAAATTTCTCTCCATTCCCAACTGGAACAAAAAAAGTTTAAATACTAATTCACAAACAGAAAATGTCTGACGTTTTTTAATCAGAAGGGCTGAAACAGAAAAACTGACATTTTCAATTGAAGACAAAATTTCATTTTTGATTGATATTGTTTTGATTTCAAATGAGATTTTTTTCCCCCTTTTGATTTTCCCAAGCAGGTAATCAGGATTTTTTGTCATGATTGACATATGCCCATAGAAAATATCAAGTGTCAAAAACTAGGCTTTCCAATGCGAAAACCGATCAATCACAAACTGCTGATCAGCTGTAATGCAGACACTCTGAAGCACAAGCAACCGAGACACAAATAGTGATGGGTGCTGTTATAAGAACCTAAGAAAACAGATGCATAATAGTCTCCATGAGGAAGTTGTTATCATTCTAGTTCTGTTGCTGTTAATCCAGGTTCAGCATCCCCAGGAAGGTTTGTTTGAGTCCAGTCGTTAGCGTACATCAGAACAGGAGGGGAAGCCCCCTATTTTTATGTGTCATCACAGATTTCAGTGTGATGTGGCACCACATCAGTTTGGGGTGACAGAATGCAGCAAGAGGAAGGGAATGGGGACAAGAGGAGAAATGTATCCAGAAGCAGTTCATGTCCCCAAGTAGATCTATGGTGCTGATATTTCCCGCCCCATTTCTATGAATCCCATCATTTGGACTTCTCCAGAATGAAGAATCTTTAAGGTTATATATATATTTCTAATCTCTGTGTGTGTATCTGAAAGAACGAAAGAGGCCCAGGGATTTCTCCTCTAGAAATGTATGAAATATCAGATGCTTTTTCTTGCGTTTTAAAAGATTTCAGACATTAGAAAATTTAGACAGAAAGCAAAATCTGTGTGTTTTGTGACATTCACCTGCCTTTCCCTCCAGAAGGGAGAGGGAAACAGCAGGAATTGGGGGTCACCTCCTTACTCATCTTACCAAGGAAGGAAGAGGAACAAATCCAGCTCTGGAAGAGCAGAGATGGCTGCGTCTCATCCAAGCCTCTCCTGTTTCTTTCCCCCGGTAGGTGCTGTTGCTCCACCTACTGGTGCGAAAGGTTGGGATCTCTGGATGGTTCTTAATTAGGCTGTTCCGACACAGTATGGTGGGTCTCTCACTTCATCACCAGGGAGCTGGGGAGCAGAACTTTCTCAAGTGAAGGAGAGACGTGGAAATTGTGCTGCTCTCCCTCTGGACTTTGAAGACATGTTGAGTTTTGAAGAGCAGCTGTTCTAGTTCATACAAAGAAAGATAATCCATTTCAAAACTGTGTGTGTGTATAGTGTGTGCGTGTATACCATTGAGTGAGTGACAGAATTAGGAATGGAATCATTTTATTTTATGAGCAAAAAGATAAAGAATGATCAAACTCGTACACACACACACACACACATTGCTTCAAAATACATTATTGCATGGGCCCCAATACTGCAAACACTTATTCGCTTGCTTAATTTAAAGCATATGAGTACTCCCACTGACTTCAACAGGGCTCCTCAGATGCTTAAACATGTGAATAAGTGTTTAAAGGATTGGGGCTGTGATCTGTAAAAGTAACGTTCAACTTTCATTGACACAGAAATCAGAAGTAGAATTTCTTATGTACCATGGAGAAAAAACAATCTCTCAAACCCTAGTCTGTCCAATTTTTTTCCTTTATTGCTGTGAACAAAGCTATTACATTAGGAAACTTTCTTACATGTGATCTGTTTAAAGTAAAAAATATTTTCAAAAACTTAAAAATCTTGCATCTTAGTTACTAATAGGTGAAAAGTAGAACCTCAGATAAAATTTCAGGGACTTCACCTTTTAAATCTGGGCATATAAACCCATGACTTCTGGTTCCAGGTCTGATCCAAAACCAGAAGAGGCCTATTTTTCCATTTGGAGTTAGGAATGCCAGAAATCACATGACATCAACCGATCTTATGAGATTTTGCCCTAGGTGTGCTTAAAATCTCATAAATAAGGGTTGTGAGATTTCAGCTGCATTGAATCTAACATGAACCAAAACTGTATCTGCAATCTGCAAAAATCTCAAACCATTGCCTAAATCTAATCCAAATCTATATACTACTTCCTTGGTTCACCCTCTAATACACTGGTAACATGAGTGTAAGGTTTAGATACAAGGTAATTTAATAAATCGATTGCATGTGATAAGGCACCCAGTTACAGCTGTCCAAACTGATAATCTATCAGTATGGACATTTCACTATGATTTGGTAATGTCTTTGTCAGCATATGGTGAGTACGGCACGCTGAATTATTGTTTGCATTATTTCATAAACAAAAGAATTACAGTTTTAAGAAAGATTAGTATGCTTTCCCCTATATTTGTGTTAATTATAAGTACACCATATCCAAGTACTGATATAACTTTATTGTATAGAAGTCTTCAAGAAAAACAGTATTTTTGTGCAAGATGATTGCTGTTTCAATAGCAATTCCCTCTTATTACTTAAAAAACATATATTTAGCCAGATACCATGAACACTAAGTTTAGTTTGTTTGGCAGCACTTCAATCAGCTCTTTTATAATCTTTGTATTTAACATCCCAAATAAGCCGTAATTCGCTGGACATGCTGAGCAGTGACTATACATATCCTATGTTTTAACATAAAAGTATAAAATTACAGAGATTGATCAATTATTTTCAAAAACGTAAATCCATTGAAATGGTGTAGAAGAGAACCACATTGGTCTTCATTACATCTGAAATCAAAAATTGCTGGGAACCAAGGAAAAAAAATCTGAAAAGAACTGGTTCTTGGTGGGGAGGGCGGGGGGGATAACGTTCCTCGTTGCACTGAATGAATTCAAAAGAAAGTGGCTAACGCAGCATTTCTTAATAACAAACCTATGGTACTTCGTTCATCTTTAAAATCACAAATGTAAAATCAACGTACTCTGTTTTATCACAAGGATTGCTTGAACCCTTGTGTCTCTTTATCTCGGACAGTATATGTAGTCCCAGAGCCCCCACTACTGAAATTGAGTGGCCACCTATTTCTAGGGTGACCCAAATCACAGTGTGCTGTAAACTTTATCTTACCTTCCATTAGGATCTTCTCGTCCATTCTGGCAGAGCTGGGAGGAGTTATGGAAAAATGTGGGGCATTGATCTTGATCAAATGTGTTTTATTATTTTTCCGCCTGTCTCCTTCACAAAGGAGAATGGTTTAAAGACACCATCTTTAAGTGGCCCATCAGTGAGGACAATGGACTGTGAAAAGGCTTGGGGTTCCTGGGGACACTCCGTACTGCCCCTGACTCATGAAAGCTGTGATACTAGAGTCAGGTGGTCTTGTCACCTGACACTAAACATTACCTGGGACTTCCTGAAAATTTTCACTGGAAGAGAAGGGGGTGGGGTTTGTGTTTGGGAAACAAAGGATTCCCACCTTATGTAAATCCTATTTAAGAGTAGGGAGGAAGGCAAATGCGATTCCTCCTCTCCATGGCCTGTCTGCCCAAGAAGAAAGACTGCTAAAGCCATCTGAAGGGAAGGCAGGGGGAAGTCCAGACTGAGACAGAAACAGAAACTTTGCAACCTACCTAAAATAACATTAGGGAAAGAAATTACATTTTGTAACCTGTTTCATAAATATATTGATCTTAGCTTACATGCTTTGTTTTAGTTCTCAGTAATCTGCTTTGTACTGTCTGTTATCTCTTTTATTCACTTAAAATTCACCTTTTGTAGTTAATACATTTACGTCTTGCTTATAATATAACCTTTGGTTTTGTACCCCATAAAGGGAGTGGGCACCAGAGTGTTGGGCCAAGTACCTGAGACTGAATCTTTCCAGAGCAGATCTGTCTCTCTGCGGCTGGGTGTGGCCCTGCCTGTGTGCTTGACTGGAAGAGGCTTGTGAGCCTAGCCCAGTAAGGCCGAGTAAATGGCCCTCAGAATAGGCTGACTCCGTGGCATCCCAGCACATCAGGTGACACCCCAAAGGGCCCAAGCCCCATAGTCGCAATCTTTATAGTGATGGAGCCATATAAGTATCTTAGATGGATTCTTGTTCTGAGAATAGGCCGTCACATTCACAATGAACCTTTATAGAAAATAGCACATTTGAAAAGAAATGTGACTTTGCCTTAGATTTCTGAATGAGTGTAAATGAAATGCTGGCCTGAAGAGGATCAGTGGACTCCCGGGTGACTGCAGGTGACATATCGGTCCGCTACTTTGCTTTCTCAGCTTAGTTATGAAATGGTATTGAACTTTTTAATATCTGAAAGAATAATTCTAAAGATGATTCGTTCTAAATAGAACAGCCCAGTTTCAGTGACAATTAAGGCAACATTTAAAAAATAAAATACTGGGACATTTGGGTAGCGATATTTTTTAGGGTCTTAAAATACCTCTGCCAAAGAAGAAAGTTCACTTTAAAAAAAGTGAACTGGTGTCACGTCTGTCAGCTTCTGATTCAGCAGCCACACGTGTGGATTTCTCAGAGGGCAGTAGCTTTTCCCATTGCAGTTTTGCATGAGTTTATCATGTGAAACATCAAGCACGCGTTAACATGCATTCTGGATTTGTCTAAATAGAGAAGTTGCACCAATTTAATGCCAATTAGTTCATTTAAACTGGTTGATACAGGGTGATTGGCTCCTTTACAAGGAAGCAAGTTCTAGTGCACCTGTGACTAACTACCTGCTGCCCAATTGGACTTATGAGAAGGCACTGGGACCTCATACAGGGCAAGAGAGCAGCAGGTGAGGGATGGCTACCCCCTGAGGTCTCTCAACCCAGGGAGGTAAGGACATTGCTGGAGGAGTCTCTGGCAAATCCTGCAGAAAGTACAGAGGTCCTGTAAGAGACCCTAAATAACTAGGGGAGGGCCAGGAGAGCAGCAGAGGGGTGTTGCCTGCTGACTTCTGTGATCCAGGAAGCAAGAGAGAGTTGAAGAAGGCTGAGCTCCAGCTAGGAAGAGCTGGGATTGGCAGCTTGGTGAATCATACACATCAGGGTTGAAAAGGACCTCTGGAGGTCATTTAGTACAACCCCCTGCTCAAAGCAGGACCAACCCCAACTAAATCATCCCAGCCAGGGCTTTGTCAAGCTGAGTCTTAAAAACCTCTACAGATGGAGACTCCACCACTTCCTAGGTAACCCATTCCAGTGCTTCACCATCCTCCTAGTGAAAAAGTTTTTCCTAATATCCGACCTAAATCTTCCCCACTGCAACTTGAGACCATTACTCCTTGGTCTGTCATCTGCCACCACTGAGAACAGCCTCACTCCATAAATAAGCCCAGTTTCCTCAGTCTCTCCTCGTAAGTCCTGTGCCCCAGCCCCCTACTCATTTTCATTGCCCTCTGCTGGACTCTCCAATTTGTCCACATCCTTTCTGTAGTGGGGGGAAGAACAGACTGGAACAGAGAAAGAGCTCCAGGAGTGGCTGGAGATGCCAGAGCTGAGTATGAGCTTTTATGCTGTGGTGATGGACTTTATTTTGGGACTTTGAAGATTGTTTTTAACTGTTGGTTAACTAGCCGCAAGCTAGGATGATGACAGCCACAAGAAAGCATTTGTGGAATTCATTAAGAAGCCCTGTGAGACGGGAAAACTGAAACAGGCCTCTGCAGTCACTCAAAAGCAGCAGGGAATACTACAGGGCCCGCACTTCCTTTTACACCTGTGTAACTTAACAGTGTGGACTCTCTTAGACTGGCTTAATATTGGTTATCAAATTTAGCTTGTGCTCACAAATATACCAATGCAAGTTTAATAGATATAATCCAAGGTTAAACTGAGAATTTTTTTTCTGAACAGTAAATTCACGGACAAATGCAGTTTTTAATTTGTTTGTTTTTGTGTGCGTGGCATTGAAACTATTTGTGAATTTGGATTGAATTTGGCAAATACTTGTGGTGGAAAGAATAGTTTTTTCTACAAAAATAAAAGTCAAAATGGTTTGTTTCAGGCGTTTTGAAAGGAAACATTTTGACTTTGTTTCAAAACGTTTCATTTTGACCATTTTGAAACAAAATTTTTAAGCATTATTTGGAAATGGTATTTTATTTTGAAAAAAGAGAAATCCCCCCCCCCAAAAGGCTGAGAAACACCCAAAGCAAGAACCCCAAAAAAAAAATTGTTTTGGGAAGAACACATTTTTGTCATCGTTTTTAAGAAAAAACAAAAAAATCAATTTCAGTTCAAACCAAGCTGATTTTTTTCTTCCTTTTTTTTTTTTTGGTTTGAGGAGAGGCCCGAACCAAAATCAATTATTTGCTCAGCTCAGTGTTTGCATCACAGTGAATACTCATTCCACTAAATTGTTTGTTCTTTATAAACACAAAGCAACTTCTACTTTTTTAGCAATATGTCTTGAAGCATTGTTTTGTAGAAATAAAAAAAGCACACACAGTTTGACTGATAAAGTGAAAAACTGGGACATTTCTCCTGAAGGAATTTCCTGGGACACTGAGCTCGGGTATGGGACATATGGTCACTTTAAGGATGATAGGCCAAAGCCTTGCTCTGTCTTCCACAAATAGCACTGGTTAAAGTACTTTTGTGTTTGGCATGAAAATTAGTGAGAACCCTGAGGTTCTGTGAGAAAAGAAAGTATCTGGGGTGAATGCCAGAGGGCAGTTGTGCAGGTCAAGAGATGTTACTAACAATAACTCTGATATAGCACCTCCTCCCGGAAGACCCAAAGGTGCCCTTTATTAATAGAAATTATTGAACCTCACAATAGCCCTTTGAAGTGGGTAGTAGTATCTTCATTTGACAGATGGAGAATCTGATACAAAGACATGGCATGAATTGCCCAAGGTCACATAGCAAGTATGACAGACAGAGTGATGGAACCCTCCTATGGAAGCCCAGTGCCATGCCTCAGCCAAGGGCACATGCTTTCTTTTGAGCACTGGAGAGGAGAAGGTCCCTTGAGGAGGAACCGTTGCAGCATTGACAGTGTGTCCTACAATGACCATTCTGTGGTGAGCATTATGGGTATGTAGAGTATGAGGCGACAGGAGGCTGTTGGTGCGGAGCCGTCCCTGCCCCTCTTTGATAGTATGGTGAGGGCTCTGGAATGAGGATCGGGTCAGCTGCAACTGATTGAACATTGACTGCCAGCGTGTTTTGACAGCTTAGTTTAAGGACAACTGCCTAGAACACCTTACAATATGCAGTATACAGAGCAAAAGGTGACAGGTACACAGAAGCAAAATGTATGCACCTTAAATGTACGGGCTGTGCCTCTCATTACAAAATGACTTTTCTGCTGATGGATATTTCCTACAGTGTTTGTCAAACAGTGGGTTCATGGCTTAGTCAGGGACAAAGTTATTAAGGACATAAAACGCCATCTGGATGATGCTAATAAACATAAAACCTAACCTTCAGATACATTGCTGCAGTGACCAGACCGTGCCAGACCAGATTACCCTCTGTTTGTGTTAAAATCTGAGTCCTGGTGTAACCCTTTTGGCTGCCCTAGCCTCGTATATCTTACTCTGCAAACCTAAAATGCAGTTATTCCAATATGACAAATTAGTGCTCCCTCCCTGTCATCTTTCTGTCTTAAAAAGATTGGTTTACCAATTAAGTTTCTTTTTCTGTTTCTAAACAGTTGGTGGCTTGTTTTAAAACTTTTATTTAGGATTTCTGCTTGTCAGTATGTTGGCAATTTGTGTGGTGTGGGGGGAAAAAAAGAAAACCTCGTGCCCACTGAAATGCAAAAAATGTAATGGGATGCTTCTTAACTTGTTTTTACAAGAAAATGATGGGATTTTCCACAAAAAAAGAAACCCCTCCTCTGTCTGCTATATGAATAATCTACTAAACCATTCAAGACTAGATTCCGATCCCCTGATTTCTGTTGAATAGTCCTTCACTACCTGAGTGCTCCCTCTAAAATCAATGGGACCTCTTGTGGAGTAAGCTGCTACTTAGAATGAGTAAAGGATCAAGATTTGTCATTAAGTGTTAGAGCTGCTCAAAAAGTTTCCAGTGGAACAGGTTTCCACCCGTAAATGCAGTTTTGTTGAAACTGAAATGTTTTGTGGGAAAGTATCAACTTTGACAAATTCTTTGATGGAAAATTATGGAAATGAATCATTTTGACATTCTTGTTCCATGTTGGTGAGGTAAAATATTTTTGGTTCAATATTATTTTAATTTTGCTCAGTCTCATGTTATACTCAATACTACAAAGTATTTAAAATAATATTTATGTTTTGACTTTATTGCAGCGAAGCGTTTTGATATTATTGAAACCAAACTTTGGAATTTCTGTTCCTCAGCAAATGTCAAAATATGGACTTGTTATTCTGATTTGGAATTTACATTTCAAAATGTTGAAATTTACCACAGAACACATATTCCATTTTCTGAGTAGCTCTATCAACCATGTAAATTAAAGCTGTGATGGCCCAGAACTCTGCTGGTAGGGTGGCGGGGGGCGGGGAGGTGTGTGCAGCAGGAGAGCATGGGGAGAGAGACTGTACATGCAGCTGTCTAAGGATTGCAGAGTCGGGACAAGGATCTCTTCAGATTCCCATCTTGTGTTATCTTACTGGGCCATGCTGTCTACATGTAGACTCCTCAATATCAGTGAACCTATGGAGTTAGGATTTAAATTCATTTTTTTCACCAGGTAGCAGCATAGGGATCAAAGTGCGTTCTGAAAAAGTCTCCCCCTTACTTCAAGGTCTCAATCCTCTAAACCAGTATGTACATAGCTTTAAACATCAGTCCCATAGTGTTCAATAAGCATTCCTCATGTGAATAACTATGGATGTGCGAAACTGCTTGCAGGATTGGGCCTGTCTCTGGGGAAATGACAGCAAGTTAGAACAGTATTGGGGGAGGTTATTTGTATAAGAAACCCTTCCCTACTCTGCACTCTGAAAGGTTGTATGCTTTGTCTGTCCTAAGTGCTAACTGAATGATTGTGAGGTTTTCTCTGTTCCAAAAAGCTATAATATTATTTAGGATGTGATTTTTGAAGTCTTTTTCCTCTTGAGATATTGTGGTACCACAGAAAACTAATGTATCTCTTTTCTTCTTTGAGTATGTTAATCTGTTGAGTGTGTGTATGTGGGTGTGATATATAAAACACCTTCCTAATTTATTTTACATTTTGTTCAAGTTTTGAAAATGTGGTTAGTTTTGTCTATTTATTTTAACTTGATTAGAATAAATAAAATTTGATATTTTGCATAGTTTTTAATGTAAAGAAAAAGAGGACTAATTACTTAAGTAAATTAATGATTGGCAATGGTGGTTACCATTGAAAGGCCAACATCTGCTCACAAATAGCATGCTGTTATTATGGCTATTTCTTATGCGAAATATGGGGGAAATTGTTGTATCTCAGATACTGATGATATGTGATAAATGCTGGCTAATGTTGACATTTTAATGGTGATGACTGCATCTCCCCCTTCAATGTAAAACTACGCAATGAACAAATCTGTGGGCCAGATTTTAATACCTTTTATGCACAGCGAATAGTACCTAGTTCTGTAAGGTTTCTCACTGAAAGCTATGGTACATTTAACATGAGTAAGAGCATCACACGTTTTATAGTGTGTGACTTAACCCATACCTAGAATTGTAGTGTCTCCAAAAAAATTGTTGTGTCAAACAACTTTTTTAGCACCAAAATTCTTTTTTTCAGTCTTTTATTTCTGCATTAATTTAGCACATGCATTATACCGTGATCCAATGAAAAAGAGAATGGGACCAGGTGTCTGGAAACCTAGAAACTCCTGTTGACTTCAGTGAAACCAGGATTTCACCCATGAATGCTATTCCCAGCTCTGCTATTGATTCAGTATGTAACTATCTATCTTTGTTTCACCATCTATAAAATAAGGATAATGATATTTTGAAAGTTCTTTGAAATTTACATATCAAGTGTTGTATTAATGCAGGCAATAAGTGTAATTAGAGCATGGCAAGACCTTAGTAAGGTTTGTCTATTGTAAACTAGTGGTCGTTAAAAAAAAATTGAGGGTAATAAACAGAAGCAAGTCATTTGAAGCAAAATGAACTTATTGAGTTTGGTTTGGACCTGATTCCAAGGGGATATTTATAATTACCAAATTCCTTCTTCAAGTGCAGAGTTCACAATCAGTGGATTTTATGCTTTAGGTAAAAGAAACAACCTGCATTTCGATCTGTCCAGTTCTAATTTGAACATGAATCAATTTTTTGTTTTATGGAGATGAGACCCTACCTTTGATTTACCAGGATTTTGAATGAATGTGACATCTTTGTAAGTGCACACTTAACTATGCACAGAACTTGCACCAGTTAATTGACAGTAAGTTTCAAATGGATTTTAGTGAACCTCTGCAGACTCCTGTGTTGAATCACTTACATGAGACAGAGCTGGGATTAGAGTTGGCATCCCCTGACTCCCAGTTCAACTCCCTATTTTCTGGATGTTGCTCCTGCCTTGGTATTTCAGTGTCCAGTATAGACTCTGAAACATACTAGAGTCATTCACAGAATCAGATAATTGTTAGAGCTGGAATTGAATGATAGTAGTTTCTATAGTTTAACCCCCTGCTCTTCTGCCTGTGCTCTAATATCTCTAATGCATCTCCAATAGCTCCTTGTGAAGTCATAATGTGAAGAGTGCTATTGTTTTTTTTTAATTCCACCACCACTTTTGAGGATTTGATTCCTTCCTATCTGGAGAAGTTGTTTTCTGAGTTTCAATTTAAATTAATGAGTTTGTATTAAATTAGTTCAGTAATAAGTATCCACCCCCTTGTCTGTGTAACATCCCTTCATGTCCTTATACCAAAATTACATCCCCTTAGTTTTTAAAATTTTCCAAGTGTGGCGCAGTTATCCATTTTATCTGGCACAGATTTCCAAGGCTGTGAAAAAGAACAATAGTATTGGCCCTGATGAGTGAGACTACAGATGATTTTCAAGGTCAAATTCTGCAGCATACTGCCATCTTTTGTAAAATGTAGGAGACTATTAAGGACCTCAGTCATTTGATAAATATTTTAGACTCAAGAAGTGGGAACTGTAGAGTGAATAGAGCCTTATGACGCTGATTACCATGGGAATTTGAGAAGAAGAAAAAAACAACCCTCAAGTAATTTTAATTATTTCAGTTGTGTGTTCTCAGCAATTTACTTTTCACTTGGGGAAAATCCTTCTCCATTGGAAGTAGAGAACAGGACATGGAGTTTTCTTTTCCCACAGCCCAATCTTCCTCTATTAAGCCCTTAAATCCAGGAGTGGGACTCTCCTGGTGCAAAATGCATTTGCAGTAATGGATTTGCTGGCATCTTGCAGAGCGGAGGGACTGCATGGAATTGCCAATGTGTAGATAGATCTGTTTTCCTTCATTTCTAGTTTCTTAGCTAACTCTTAATCATGTAACATGGAAGGCAGATACCTTTTTGGGGTAGAACTAGATTTTTGAAACTGTGATTCTTTTCTTCCTTCTTGAAGGACATTTTAGGCCACTCAATTTAAACTTCTCTTTGGAAATTAGATTTTTTTGATGAAAGCATTATTTTCCTTTTTTTTTTTAAGTGCATGGGAACTCCTTGTTTGCCTTCTGCCATTACACTGAAGGGAAAGTTGGGATGATTTCCCTGAGCCTTCTTATAGGGCGGGTGAAAAATGTTTTTTCATCTTTCTCCACATAAAATTGAACTTTCAACTATACTATGTTTTCACTAAAAATGGTGCCTGCTTTCCATGGAAAATGTTGATTTTTTTTCATCAAAAAAACTGAACATCTGAATACCCAAAACTTTCAACTGAATTTTTCTGTCTCGAAACAAACTTTCAACACACAAAAGATGAAACACTATGTTTAGATATCTCTGATCAAAACTTTCCAACATTCCCAAATGGAAATATTTAATTCAGTTTGACATTAAGTCCTATCCATCTGAGTTGCTGTGGCCCTCATGGGGGTTGCATTTCAGATGCTTCATTCTCTTGTACAGGTTGAGCTCCCCAGCCAGAATACATCTTCCATGATGCAGCCATGTGACTCCATGCTGCATCTAGCTCTCGGCAATTGTGATGCATCTTAAAGTTTGTTTCCCCCCCTGGTGTTTCCTCCTGCCTCAGTGAATTGTTCGTGGGGAAATTATGCAGATAATTCCCCAGTCCCTCACGACTTCCCTCTGCAGCACCCAGATCTCTAGAACATCTCTAGGACTTATCCCAAAAATTTGGCAGTTCCTTTGTTCAGATATTGGCAGCACATGACTGGCGTGATTTTGCAAAGGTTCCCATGATGATTAATATTTGATAGTGAATGACAGCACTTCTGTCTCATATCCCAGATAAAACGTTCCTTAAAATGGTGTTAAAGATGAAAATAACAACAAAAAACTGTTGTAGGTATCAAAAAACTAATCCCTGAAAACCCAGAAAAAGCAGTTAGCACTACTTGTAAAAGAAACTTAAGCACTTGAAAGTATGACCATAGAGACGATATGTCATGTTTACACTGCGGTATGATTGCAGTATATGTAAACCATACCTGAGCTGACTCTAATCTAGCTATCTTGGGTACCAATATCAGGGAAGCCATGGGAATCATGGACCTTAGCATGGGCTAGCCACCTGAGTACATGCATGCCTTGCTACATACTTGGGTGGTGAGCCTGTGCTGCAGTCCATGATACGGTGGCTTCACTGCTGTTGGCGTCTGAGCTAGCTAGATTGAAACATAGATGTACCTGACCTAGCATGTTGCCAAGACACCTTTGACTGCAGTGTAGACATACACAGTTACAGCACCCCACTAGCCAAAACTCATTCTCATGGGATATCTGAGCATCATGCTGGGACTGAAGGCATGGGAAGGGGTTTTCCAGGATCCCATGCATGGGGCCAGGTAGCATCAGGACACAGTACATGGAGGGAGCAAAGAGTTCTTCATTCCTTGGGATTACCATCTCCTCCCCGCACCACAATCAGCCCAGTCTCTCTAACACCCCCCTCCCCACGGGATTCCCTTCTCAAGTCCCTACCTTCTCTCCCATCTCACATTCCAGAGTTCCATTCTTCAGTCCCCACCTTCTTCCCCTTGTTCCCCTCTCCTGTCCACACCTTCTCCTCCACCTCTGGGAGTTCCCTCTCATTCTCTGATCCTGGAGGACTTCTATATAGAAAACAGAGAATAGTAAACAATTAGGAAAGACACTTCCCCTGTTAAAGGAACTGGCTTGTCTAGCCTGATCTCGTCCTACTCTCTATGATTCTAGTCCATGAAGCCAAAGATTTCACAATAGGCCTCTCAAATATGGAAAATGTCCTGGGCCGAGTGTGCAAAGGGCCATCTATTCGTGTGAAATATGGAGTTCTACAACATCATTCCTGAGACCATGTGGGTTTGAAAATAAATCAGAAGGCACTGGGGAAAATTTTAATTATACGTAACTTTTGATTAAGTAGCAAATAAACATCTTTAATTCGGCAGTTATCAAATTCTGAGGGGGAGAGAAAAAAACCAACAAAATCCTCTTCTCCTGCCCTGTTGTAAGCATAGTAATTTGTAAGCAGATCAGTGACCGTATCAGACGTTAGGCCCTAGACTAGAAGGCTAGAAAATAAATCGTTGAATGGGAGCTTACCTCCATGACCCAATACGTAGGAGAGTTTTTAAGCCTCCATGGGAGAGGTGTAGTATATTCATCTCAAACAGGTAAGATGGCATTTCATTATATATAAATAGTGGTTGGTAACCCTCCGCTAAATGCTATTTTAATTTTTAATAGATGAGACTTCCCCAGTGACAAAGGTCAGTATTGTGATTTTATACTAATGTTTACCTGGAGCAACTATTTTTCTTGTTTAGCGTTTATTACATGCATAATGTGTGAATAAATACACCAGTTACCTTGCAATAAGATGTTACATGAGTCTGAGGGGGAGAGAGGAAGTGGTGTCATGCATCTACTCTCCTTCCTCTTGTTGAGAGAAATTGACTTCATATTAGTCACCAAGTTCATGACTTCTTCAGCAAGTTTAATGTGCAATAGAATAGCACATAGGGACACATTTTCCTATTAGTGTCATTTCTGTAGAATGAAAGAAAAGCGGTGTTAAGGGAAATGATTCGCGAATCAAATACATGTCTCAGTTCACACAAATTACTTATTTATTGGAAGCATCATTTTTACATATTTTCCCCTTTTTTTGGCTTGAGGAAAAAAGCTTGTAGGCTGCAAAGATTACATAATGCTTCCCATTTTCAAACAATTTAGTATGACTGGGAGAAATCTCAGAGATAAAACCAGTACACCGCAATTGTTCCCCCCTTCCTCTTCCTCATCCTCTTGTATTTGTATCATATCCTCTTCAGAAAGAAATAGCTGAAGTTGGATAAATTAATAGAATAATTATGTTAGCCTTGGCGCCAACTCCATGGGTGCTCAGGGGCTGGAGCACCTATGGGAAAAAAATACCTGCAGACCCTGCTGATCAGATCCTCCCTGCCCCTCCCATCATCTCCCGCCCACTGAGGATCAGCTGTTGAGCGGCAGACAGTAGACCCTGGGAGGTATAGGGGAGGAGCTTAGGAAGGAAGAGATGGAGCAAGGGGGAGGGGGCGGAACGAGGCGGGAAAAGGTGGGGTGGGGCTTGGGGGAAAGGGTGAAGTGGGGGTGAGGAATGGTGCCAAGCGGGGGGTCGAGCATTCCCTCGGGAAATCAGAAAGTCAGCGCCTCTGAATATTAGTATTCATTATAAATGAAATCAGGATCAATCTCCGGCATAAACATTTTTTCAGACATGTTATCTTACTTGTCAGGACTTGGGTGAAATCCACCCCCCCACCTCCCCAGCCCCCCACACAAAGCCAGAGTTAATGGGCACTATGCAGGAGTCAGGTGGGGTGGGAAGGTTGAAGAAAATCCACCTCTAACATAGAGGCAGGGGTCAGGGCTCCTTTTTAGCCTCTTCACAGTCACTATTCCAGTTCCTGGGCTGAAACTGGGGCTGTGACCCCCATATGCCTCTTGTGCTGGGCTTTTTTGGCCACTAGATTCACCTATTTGTGAACTCAATGAGCCTGATTTTCCCAGTGCCCTACACCTTGTGTGTTCATTCACAGCACAGCAAAGTTTCAGTGCAATGGAGCCTTGGGTCCAATGTCTACCTCAACCCCTCCCCAATGTCCTCCCACACGCTGGGATTAGCAAAGGGCCCAATTCTGCAAGTGGTGGAATCCCCTCCAACTGTCCCCCACCTTCAGAGAACTACTCCAGTACCCCAGATTGAATGTCATCTATTGTGTTGTAGCCTATGAGGTTACAATCCGACAGCTGCTTAACGGTTAAGGCTCTGATCCTGTCAATACTTACTTACCATGTGCCTAGTTTTAAACACACATGTAGCTCCATTGACGTTGATGGGACTGTTCATGTGCTTTAAGTTAAACACATATTTAAGTGTTCATAAGCTTGGAGCCTAGTATAACAAGTGCCATTTGCAAATACCAAGAGAAACCAAATCATCCCACTGTAATGAAATATGACACATTCAATAGTTGTAGACAAATATGTTTGGATGTTGACTGGTAGAACTTGTAGAATAGGAGAGAATAGCCTGGAAGTAAATGATGTAGGCTTTTCCAATATTTGAATATGCTTCCTGGCCCATGCCTGCCAAAATATCATGTCTCTCTCTAACAAGATGCAAGGGATAATTAATTTTTAGCACAAATGTAATTTTTCATTTGATATAAATATAATCAATTGTTTAAAAATCTTATCCCCAAATATTTGTTTTACAATATATGTCATTAGTACACAAATCTTCATTGTGAAATAGTTAAGGTTGACACACACACTATTGGTAACAAAGAGTCCTGTGGCACCATACTATTGGTAACAAAGAGTCCTGTGGCACCTTAAAGACTACTTTAGTTAGTCTTTAAGGTGCCACAGGACTCTTTGTTACCTCTGCTATTCCAGACTAACATGGCTACCTCTCTGATTCTTGACACACATACTATTCTGACACACACCACAAAAGCAAGGAAATGTAAGATTGTCTGCTGAAAGCCCTCAGCTTGTACACCATCACAGTCACTGATGTTACCACTGTAATTACTGTACCCACCAGAAACTTAATGCTGCCCCCTCAATTCTTCCCTTTGCTCACATTCCTTTTACAAAAATGCCCACTCTTCACCTTGTTAGTTGTAGCTGCAGCAGGTTGGTGTATTAAAAAATCACCGCATTAAAACTACAGAAGACCGTACAGTTGAAATTTGAATTCCCCCCCCCCTCAGTTTATTAAAAACCTGCAATAATGACCAGCCAATTTGGCATCAGCCACTGTTTAACACATCCAGTTTGGTCGGTTGAATTAAATATTGCTGTTGTAACACTATGCCACTGTGCCCTGATATGCTTGGTACAAGTCTCAGAAAGGAAATATGAAATGTTGGAATGATCTCCACTGTACGTGTCAGCAACACGGGGTGATGAAATATAATCAAACCACTGTTTAATAATTCTATTCTCAGCTAAATTCAAACGCATCAGATTGAGAAAGTGTGCCAGTCTCATTTGCCATGTGTGTCCTTCAACATTTGCTTTATTGGGATAATTATTTGTATGTAAGACGATTAACCTGACAATAATGTAGATTGTCTGACATCAAGCAGAACAAACACACTGGGTTTTTATGATGTTCAAGATGCCAAAAGCAAGGTTCATAAAGTTTTTTAAGTTAAAAATTCTTAACATGCAAATCATTTTAAAAATTCCTTTAATAAATTGGCTTCCATATTACAGTGGAAAAAACGATCATTTACACTTTTATTTCCTTCAGAGTATTAATGAAATTGCATAGCAAAACCTTTAAGGAAGGGCATATATTAGGCTAAACTCTGAACACAGATCTATAAAAGAGGGCAGAATTTGATCTTTAATATAATATATTTGATCTTTAAAAATATTAATAGATCATGAAAGAAAAGAGTTTGCTGTCTCAGTTTCTCAAATACTGGACCAGATATGACTCCAGCACCCATGTATTCTCACTAAAATCAATGGCATTGCATGACTGCAAGTGAGAATATTTGAACACAGGACGATTTTCTGCTCTGGACCCACTATCTGCTGAAAATTGTTACTGTATTTAGCCATTATCAGTCTGCAGCATGGAGAGTTGCACTGCTAATTTGGATAACATATTCTATAGGTCCCTGATATGTATAAACCACAAAACATATTGCTGTAGATGTGCAGCAGAAGATTTTCTAAACTTACTAACATTATTGCTTTTATCCCTCTGAAATTCCCAGCGTTCCTAATGTCCTGTTTACTTTCAGGGACAATATTTAGGGCCACTCAGCTGTTGTAATTTTGGCTGGTTCTTTTAGCTCATATTAGAGCTATGCCAGTTGACATCCGCTGAAGAGATCTGGACTTTTATGTTTAGGCCTCCTCCTGCAAACTGCTCCACAGTGGGAGTCTGAACCCTCTCAGAGAAATTGCTGATGTCTCTGCTGAACAGCTTGAAGCAACAGGACCTTAGTGTTTAGAGCCATTACGCTTTAGTACAATGCGTAAAACACCTCAGCAAAATCACAGAATTTTTACTTCACCTTTTTTTCCAACTTTACGATGTTCGAGTGATTCGGTTTAGTA
Source organism: Sternotherus odoratus (assembly GCA_032164245.1). Taxonomy (NCBI): domain Eukaryota; kingdom Metazoa; phylum Chordata; order Testudines; family Kinosternidae; genus Sternotherus; species Sternotherus odoratus. Next base: position 17,218,710 of record JAVMKO010000011.1, read on the forward strand.
GCAGATTCTAATTTTGGCAGGGTCTGAAGGACATGAGTTTTGTAGGGAAAGGTTTGTAAGCTGGGGCAGATCTAAAACTGCATCTCTAGGGGACATGTGGAGAGCTGGTCTGAATGAAGTTCCCACCTTAAAGTTATTAGAAGAACAGTTCAGAAAAGGAAATGACATAGTGGGAGTTGTAAAGCATGGACATGTAGTGGTTGTGAACGCTGGTAACAGCAATGCAGTCCTGTATCTGGCCTCAGAGCTGAAAATTTGTCCGTGGCGCAGATTCTCCCTAGATGCATTTAGAGCGTGTTCTCGTGGCCTCACAGTGCAGCCTATGCGATGTGAGAGGCAAGGCGGGCGAAAGTATGGTGCTGTCATTGCCCTACATATCTCCCCCTAGTACAAACGAAAAGGTACGTAGTTCACGTTCAGGTTGCAGGACTACATTAGTGTGAGCGACATACCATTTGGTTCGTGCTAGCAGGGTCTACAGAGGTCAGTTACAGGGCAACATTTAGCCAGCCCTGTAACTCACATCCCATAGTCCCCACTGAGGGGGCATGTAGACAAGCCCTTAATCTGCAGAAACTTTGGCTACCAAGAGTTGTTTTTTTTGTGTGTGTGGAGATGTTGGGCCAGGTCTTCAGTCGGTGTAAATCATCAAAGCTTCATTAAATCCCAGGCAGCTATTCTGACTCACACCAGTTTTGGATTCTGCCCTGGATTTGTTTTGTTGTTTTGGTTGTGGGGTTGTTTCAGGGTTTTTTTATTTTATTTTTGATTTAGCAGTGCTAGTTTTGCATCTTTCTCTCTGACACTGAAAATATTTAATTAGCTGGCTCTTAAGGGGGGGCCTAAATACTACAACTTTATTTATGAGCATTACTGTGTGTGTGTGTGTGTGTGTGTGTGTGTGTGTGTGTGTGTGTGTGTGTGTGTGTGTAAGAGAGAGAGAGGATGGGGTGGGGGAGGGAAGAGAAATGAATATCAGGCAACAGCTGGAATTTAATTTAATAAATGAACCTAGTGGATGGAGAGCTGACTAGTGAAGTGAATTACTGGCTTTTCATCATTGAGTTCATGATTCACATTCAATCCTGACCAGGGAAAGAGAAAATCCTTCTCACTAAATAAATGTAAGGGTCCTAAAGGAAATTTATTTGGAGGTAGATCAGTTCTATTTCTGGATCACCTCATGAAGATTATGCCTTCCAGCCCCATTGTCTGTTCAAAAAGAGGTATTACTGCAGTTCTGTATTGTTTCACCAATATTATGATAGCAAAGTATTGACTATGGTTAAGCATGCAATTTAATTTCTATTATAAACCAAAGTTTGACAAAATCCTATCAAACAATTTTTCTTCCTCTAACATATACCGCTACCTGCACCTCCATTAAATTAACCAAAACATTATTTCTATGAAAAATTTCAGATGTGTAGTTATCTACCCCAGGACAATAAATTCTGGGAAGTTTGAGTTTAAACAGAAAAGGCAATTTGGACTATGTGTTTACAAATATGGTTCTTTTCATTGTTTGATACCTTGGGTTTTCTGTAGAGGTGACAGTGCTACCAACTGTGACACTGTCTTGGTCTAGAAAGCTCACATCTGTTTTATTCACTTGCCCTCCCTGGGAATTTGTGCATTTGATTAGGTTTTCTAAGGCACGGGGCTTACTTTTGGCACTGTTTCCACTGAAGTTTTGAGAGTCTGAAAGCTCCATCAGTTGCAATAAGTCTTATGAGATTAAAGCCGACTGGCGAAGCTCTCATTATTTGCTATTTTTCAGGCACTTGGTGATGTGTAAGACGCAAACATCAAGACAATCTCTGACTCCAAGAATTTATAAATGTAGCCGATGGATGCAGGAAAAAAAGGGTGAAATTCTGATTCCATTGAAGTCAAAGGGGCCAGGGTTTCACCCAAGAGGTACTAAGATGGATTGAGGGACGCAGCTGAAGGCATCACTTTAGTTAGTTTTTTCTCTCTTTAATCGGGTAATATTACATGTATGGCCTCTGGGAAGAAGTAGTCCTAAGAGGGATATGGACATGGGAATTGGAAGGATGCTCTGTGCAAGGAATAGGACACAAAGATGGATGTAGGGAAGGTAATGAAGGGGAGTTGATGCTGGCGTTGTCATCTGTGATGGGGTCAGAGATATGAACCAAATGAGAGTTGTGCAGGGCCTTGAAGGCAAGAGTGTGAAGTCTAATCTTGATACAATTGGAAGCAAGGGGGTTGATCTGAAGAGGGAAATACATGATTCAGTTGATGGGTGAGAGATGATTTTGACAACCTCATTGTAGATGAAGTGGAGGGGAAAGGTACAGTCTGCTGGCTACTTGTATACTCAGTAGCCCTGATTCTCCATGGCCCTGCCTCTTGTGTAGTCATTTATACCCAAGTAAAGTGGGTGTAAAATGCTACAATTTTCATTTGATAGCATTTTACATTCACTTTGCACTACTGTAAAAGACAACACAAGGGCCAGACCACTAGATCAGCTCTGATTCAAGCAGTTGAGAAGGGAACATACCATAAAGGAACATACCATGTCTCTAAACCTAACAAACACTGCACACTCCTACAAACAGCAAAACACATTGAAAGCAGTTAAGGAAACGTCCAGTTCAGGGTGTCTTCCTTTGTCATATTTTAACCCCCACACATCATGCTTACCAATAACACTGACAGACTCTATAAATAAGCCACCACCCCTCCAATACATACAGTAACACAATACACCAGAGGTGCCAAACCTCAGGCCTATAGGCCAAATCTAACCCACATGATGTATTCAGAATCTAAACTTTCATCTTTTTATATTCAAGTAAATTTCTAGAATACGTAATTTTAAAGAAAATCTTCCCAAATGATCAGAATGGAACCTACGCAGTATAACACAGACAGCCTGAAACAGACAAGAAGAGAGTGTGAATTTCCTGGTTTACATTTATCTCATTGGGATGTTAACACTAAAGTGTAATGACATCTTAATGTAGGTTCTAACATTCTCATCGTTGCTTATTTTAGGGGTTGAATGGGGAAAGGTTTGGAGTGAAGCTCTTGGGTAGGGGATAGGGAAAACTGGGAGATACCTCAGAGATGGAAATTCAGAATGGAGAAAAGACAGGGAAAGGGGAGTGAGAGAGAGAGAGAAGAGGATGGGAAGACAGCGTCAACGTGCAGGATTAGCAGAGGGCCTGAGGGAGGAGACATATCTTCTCATTGAGCAATATGGAATGCAGCAAGAAAGAACTGAACAAATAGTAAAGTGTGAGCTTAGTTATTACACAGAGGCCATGCTCAACAGTTGATCATGATGCAAACTTCTCATTGACATCAGTCGGAAATCTGCTGTAGATTGAGAGGATTATGGAGCTCTACATTTTAACCCTGGCCAAGAGACGATAGCTAAACAAAGAATTAAGCCCTCTCTTTAGAATGAATTTGATATCCCTGCAAAACACACACTATTCCTTTTATTTAGTATGAGATAAGTAATTGGCCACCTTAAGATGGACAGTGCCCCCTAGAACATACAGGTTATTACCGTGTTTCCCTGAAAGTAAGACATACCCCGAAAATAAGACGTACTTCCAGTTTTGCCTCTCGCTGTAATATAAGGCATCCCCTGAAAATAAGGCATCCCCCGAAAATAAGGCATCCCCCGAACATAAGTTTGTCTGGTTATGCTGGTTTGTGATGACAACTACTACCGTACCGTATACAGGTAATAAATTTCCTTTTTTTTGGTTCAACAATAAATGTGTACCGTATTCTTCTTCATGGAAAAATAAGACATCCCCTGAAAATAAGAAAATAAGCGTAGCTTTGGGAGCAAAAATTAATATAAGACACTGTCTTATTTTCGGGGAAACACGGTAGCTTGAAATCAAGGTAGTGTAAGAAAGTCAAAATACCAATTCCTGCCTGAATTCCAGATCTGTGTGTGCCTCGTCCATGGTTTGAGGTGAGGCACTGCTTCCCCTGCCTCAGTTACAGAAAATTAGATCCGGTGGGAACTAGACACTCGTCCATAAAGGAAAAGTATTAGCCTCTGCTGGCCAAGATCCTTAATGATTAGACTCAAACATGCTGGGATACATGTGGAATTTAACCTAAAAAGATACTTGTGAAATTGTGGAGGGTTTTTTGTCTTTTTTTTCCTGGTCCAGTCTCAAAGCTGGTTAAATGGCCCATTTCCACCAGCTTTCTTTTATGTACAAAATTGTTGTTGCTGTGCTATGTGCTCTGAATTTATTACTCAGTAGCAAGGGAGTTGGACTGTGTTCCATCAACTATCTTGAGGGGCTTTTATGACATTTACATGTTTGCTCCTCTTTATGTAAGCTACACATTCCCATGCCTGCCCATTTAGGGCACATGTAGCCCTCTCAGCAGTAAACCAAGAGAAACCTATTGGGGGAAAACTGGAGTTTATTACATCAGTGTGAGAACACAACCGCAATGCATCCACTTCACTTACTGCTGGTTTTCATTTAGAAGACAGGAGCACTTAGCATTCTCATGCTCGGGACTTTTCCTAGGAGAAAATCTCACTAGGATGCATCTGTTTTCAACCATGATGCTTAACCTGCTTCCCATTTTTAAAATTCAGTTTATTTCTGCAGTGAGACTTTTATATGAGTGTATAACACAGGCCATTATGCCATATTCACTGGAGTTGTGAAATCAAAATGACTTTCTTTTTGACTCCTGAAAATATCCAAGATTCCTATTTGGCTTGGATTTTCCTCAATCTATAGTACGATGCCGTTGCTGAGCATACGGTCCTAATAGATATTCAGTCCAGATGTTAGTTGTCTAATATGTATCCTGGGCTGCTGTGCTTAGCAGCGTATAAGAAAAGCTGGTGACGCAGTTAAATAAGGAACATGCACATTCCAGTATTCTCACTAGTTTACTAACGTTAAGAGTTCCAGATTGCGATACCTCCGGTTCTGTCACTTTGAATTTCTGGGAAACGTTAAGAGCATGAAATGTGCTGTACATGTGACATGAAGTAGGGAAGCAGGGCCACCCCAGTTCTGGTCACAAAAGTGAGCCTTCAAGTTCTAATGTGCTGGCTTGTGTATCCACAGAGCACGGCCATCCACTAAACGCTGCACATGAGAAGTGTTCAGGTGATTATAGCTGCTGATGTCGCATAAGCTAATGTGGCTGCTCCTGCAACTCACTTGACAAAAGACGCTAGAACTTTGGAGGGGGAGTTTTGAATGCCTCACATTTTCTATATGCAGAAAGTGGGCCTGGTTCTCACCTCTTTTACTGTACTCTTTCACACTGCATGGGCTTCAATGGCTGCATGGGCTGACATGTACTGGTGTGAGTAAGGGGAGAATTGGGTCTGGTGTCTATGCGCTAGATGAAGGTAGCCACCTATCATCAGAGTCAGCACTGAGTCATTCTGATTTAGAGCCAGCCTGACACACTTTCCCTGCCTCCCCCCCCCCCCCATTTCCCTGGTCTAGAGTTAAGTGGTGTAAAAGGGTGCTTATCCGTACTGGATCAATGCTGACTAATTTAGGTGTTTAAGTCAAGATACAGTTTGGGCTAAGGCCACTGAAGTTCTTCCTAGAAGACAGAAATAGGGATCTTTACTTAACTGTGTACGTATGTCTTACTGAGATTCACTCAGAGCAACAAATGGTAGAGAATCATCCACTATAAAACTGTAAACAAATCAATTGCTTGACCTTGATCCCATTGAAGGCTCTGGCAAAGCCCCACTGATTTCAATGGGCACAGAAGCAGGCCTCAAGAGGAAAGAAGATAAATAGAGTCACTATTTATAATTCTGAAGTGCAAATGAAACTTATTTCAGCAGGGAAGTGAGCAGCTTCTTACACATATACAGGTAGTACAGCCCCTCTGTTTCTCAAATAAATCTGAAGGGAATTTGTTGACAGTTCAGAGCTGAGTTTATTGGCTGGGAAGTCAATAAAACGGATTAATGTTTAAGACGAGCTGTAAATCTTGATTGCTGTGCTCAGCAATTAAATTAATATTTTAAGGCACAGAGACAGCAGAAGCTGTGGATCTCACACAAAAATGTTGGTGAAGGTCTGTGAAAAGGATTTTTTTTTACTCATAGATGGAAATAATTTAATCCACATGAGGAAAACTAAACTGTGGCTTTTCTTCCCCATTGTCATGTAGAGAAAAGAAGACTTTGACCTTTTTAGGAACAAAAAGGAAGGGTTTCCTTTATTAGAAGTTCTCTTTAGTTATTAAGTACACGTGTGTTGCTGCGTTAATCCTCAAGGTCTATTTTGTATTAAACCTCAAGGTCTATTTTTATTAATGTTCGGTTGTTGATATGCCAGTAATGTACACACAGGATGATATTTGCACTTCATCAGGGATGGTAACCTTGTTAAAAAAGTGTGTCCTTGAGAAGTAAACAGAGGTTAAGTGCCATATAGAACCACCAATCCCTGTATACATGCTGTTGGACACTGTTTAAGGAGGATGCTTGCAAATCCTAGCTCCACTGGTTCACTAAGACTGTGTCTTCCACTGCAGAGTTAATTTGAGTTACTCCTTTCAAGTTAGCCTACATCAAGTGGGTGCAGTCATAATGCAAAATCAAACCTTAGTTCTATGTGCAAATTGCTGCTCCACTCTTCATATGTGTCACTAGGACTCAGACATATGCCATTGGTCTTTGTGTCTCAGTAAGCTAAGCCACTGTGAATTCTTTCTCATTTAATTGTGGGCCTTTCTAGACACACGGGGGAATTGTGGGAAGGCATTGGAGGACTAGTGTCACTTGGCTAGAGCTAACCTGCATTCCCTGGTTTTAACTGCTGTGTTATCCTACCCAGCCTAGAGCAGATCTGGAAAAGTTGGGTTAAAATGCCAGCCCTAATGGTTTCTTCTCCCATTGGAGTTGAAACAGTGGGACATTTTGTGAAAAAATGCTAATGTAGACAGGTTGCTGGTCAGCTCCATGTGCTGGGAGAGTGACTCATTGCCCCTCCTCCTTTTCAAGTCTGGGTGCGTATGGAGGGAGCAGCCTCTGCATGGCCCCAGTGTAGATACTTCCATTGTTCCTGGCTGTGGCACGTATGGAGGAAACTATTTGTACCCAACATCACCTTCCCCCAAGTAGATGTTAGAGAGAATCCTGGCCCTATACATGGAAGTCTTTTGTGATAACTCACTTAGACCAACCAGTTTGTACAATACACAGCTAAGCTTCAGGTTGGTTTATGTTTTGGGTGAAGTTCTTATTTTATCTAAACTAACTCACTCATTTCAAAGGATAAACATAAACCAAGCTCCTCTAACATTCCCTGGACAAATAGAAAGTGTTTGTAAAAATAGAAAAGCTTGGCATGAGAGGCGGGACAAACAATCCCGAGCAGTGCCCCACAGTATTTTCACTGATATCCTGGCACAAACCAACTTTTGAGCTAAGCGAGTGATCTTGATATCAATAGGAATTGTGCTTGAGGATTGTGGGACCAGAGTTAGACCCTGGGTATAGACCCTGTGCGACCTCCTTTTTCAAACATGCTTATGTTTATAGGTTGTAAGGCCAAAAGGGAGCACTCTGATAATCCAGTCTGATTTCCTGCATATCCCCCACCACAGAATGTGTCCCCATTATTCTTCCAAGGGAGACCGTTATTTTTCTTACAATGTAAGTGAACACAATCAAACCCCAGTACGTACTGTTAATAAAAAGGTCGAGTTGAACCCCTTTGGATTAAATCAAAACTCATCTGAATCCTCCTCCCCCCAACCCAAACACACTATGTATCTGAGGATCAAAAATGTTCATCTTACAGCCATTATGCCTCAGACCTCCAGATTTTCCTCCAGAAAGAAGGAAAGGAGCAGCATCTGGGCATATTTGTGCACCAATGGACCTGCCATTAAAGTGTCATAATTGGTGTCTGTTATCTATGTTTTGGAAGAAGCTTGAGGTTTGGAAAGATAAGAAGAATTTAGACCTACAAATTCTGTTATAGGACAAAGAAATAGTTGGGCATGAAATGGTACAAATCTGGGGAAAGAAGGCAGGATTAGTCATCCAGAAAAAAGAGCAATGGGGGAAATGAAGAGGTTCCAAGTAAGACTCTTGACAGAAGGAGAATGCATAGAAAAGTTTACATTTTATCAGAGTCAAGCAAGCGTCTTCACCCCTCCTAGAGAACTGGACAGATTTAATCCAGTGTTGACGCTATATACAAGAAACACCAAATCCAAAACAAATGAGCTTGTTTTCAGTTGAATTGAAATATCAGCTTGTTTCTTTTCCTAGCTATAAATGAACATCTGCATCCCGAAACATTTGGAAGATACAGAGCTTTTATTTTAAAATGACTTTGTCTTTTCCTGTTGTTAAGACACAATGTAAACTGTGATAGAAAATTATCCACAGCGGTAAAGGTGAGAACATCCCCCATCACAGCCTATTCACTGGAATAAAGTGGCTCCCCCTTCTCCACTGCAGTAAACACAAACCTCACCTCTTTCCTTTCCAGGCCCTTCACGGCCTATCCTCACCCTGCTTTCATCTCTAATATGCTACCCAGGTGTTGACCCCTGCATCTGCTGTGCCAGTGGTGCCAGTCTCCAAAGTCTGCTTGTTAAATGTTCAAACAAGCACTTTCGTGCATTCTCCCCAGGTTGTCCCTCAAATGTGGGAGCAGTGCCTGGTAACAACCCTAAAGGCACCACATCATCCTTCACATCCCTCCTTAAAACTCTCCCCTCTGCTATGATGCTCACCAAAAACAAAAATAAACAGAAAACAACAGCAGCCCTTGAACAATGGCTGAACAGCTGGTGAGCTCTTAACATGGCTTTTCATGCTGACCTCTCTGGGATTCCTCCCATCTGTCTGTTGTTCCAGTCTTGTGTCATATACTTAAACTGTAAGCTCCTTGGGGCAGGGACTGTCTTTGTTATGGATTTGTACAGCACCTAGCAAAATGGGGCTCTGGTCTATGATTGGGCCTGCTAGATACTACCTCAATACAAATCATAAATAACTTTACAGCCGAATTCCTGCCATCTTAATGCTAAAATTATTAAACACGGGACATTTTTTCCTTGTTTTTTCAACCAGGAAATGAAGTGCATTGAGGCAACACTAGGTCTATACAGTTGAAACCACAGAAAGTCAGAAAATGACCAGTGAAGGTTTTACCCGAGCAACATTAATTTCATGACTTTGCACATATGCAGCATATTCTATTCCTGTTTCGCTTCTGATTTAGTAAGTCTTTTTTTTAAAAAAAAATTGTTTAGAAGCTCAGCTAGTAACTTGACTATTATAATGATGAACACCCCGGCCACTTGCAAATGAATGATGACAGCTAAGCTAGAACTCAGCTAAAGCCCAGGCCCCCACTCGCTCAGTTAAAATAGAGCCTTACGGGCATTGGTACACAGTGAAGTAGTTCTGAGTCCATTCAGTAGAGGTCAGTGTTAGACACACTAGCCAGTTCAGTTCTCTGAGCTTATCAAGGCAATGAAAGCACAGAGAACTGAAATGGCTGGTGTGTCTGTAACACTGACCTCTACTGGATGGACTCAGAACAACTGTGCAAGAAAAAGAGAGATTCCCCTGGTATGGTCCGAGGCAGGAACAACTGCCTGTGGTAGGGGTCTTGGGGTCTAATCCCTTGTATCCATTTGTGAGCACAGTCCATTCCCCATTCAGTGGCAGATGCCATCTCTCTTTTTTGCTGGATTTAGGCAGTTTTTTCCTCATCACATATGGATGAGAAACCATTTAAAAGTCCTGAGCATTTGAGGAAATGTCTCTCTGACAGTCTTGTGTTTTACCCAGCAGTGCATTATTATTTTTTTTTATTATTATTATTATTATTTATTTGTATTGCAGTAGTGCACAGGAGCCCCATTGATCCAGGTACTGTACAGACAGAGCGCAAATCTTTTAGTCTCTTAGATCACTGTATTAAATTACAGTTTACAAGGTGGAACTGATGTGCTTTGAAGGAAGTGTCTTGTAGTCCCCATTAGCTGGGTGTTGGCTGTGACACTCATATCTAGGGTGAAATGATATAAAGTATTGGGAAATGAGGATCCCTGAATTCTGAAGGAAATTTGCACGTCCCAGCTCCTGCTTTCTGATGTTAAAAATGAAACCGTATGATCAAGGGAATCATTTCAGTGAACTGTACTGAATGTGTTGCACGGGAGTTGTAGTATTACTTCCCCCAAGTCTCTGGTTTTCAAATTCTGAGGTGAGGTGGGAAAAGAGATTTTTACTTTGTTAACTGTCAAGCTAGTTACAAGCAAAAGCATAGAGCAGGCATTCAGCAAAATACAATCGTACTGAACATCTTCCAAAGAGTTTGCTCTGGCAGACTCTCTGAGTTTCTTTGGTTTTGTTCATAACAGAATAACAAACAACAAGAAAAAGGAACTAGAATTAGTTGTTGCTACTTCCAGCCTTAAAATTGTGAAGAGAAGAGCAGGGAGCAATGGTGGGAGGAGGGAAGAGATGTGAATGGGGGCAGGGCCTTGGGGAAGAGATGGGCGGGGCTGGGACATCGGGGGAAGAGGCGTGGCAGGGGTGGTTCCAGCACTCCAGTTGGAGTGTCCAGTTTTTAAACATTACAAAGATGGCAACCCTAGGCTCACGTCACGCCTGTAGCATATCACAGTAGGAAGTTGGGCCTAGATCCTCAAAGGTATTAAGGCATCTAAGGTGCCTAAATCCCTTTGAGGACCTGGGCCTTATTGTTTGAAGGCCTGATCCTCAGTGCAGGGCAATAGACCAAATGAGCCCTTGGGGTCCCTATTAGCCCTACCTTTCTATGAAGGACTCTCACTGACTCCCACAGGCTTGAATCAGACCCTGAATGTGTTACACTCCCGTGTTTTAGGTGTCTACTATATACAGTGCACAGACTGCACATGGTCCAAGGCTTCTGGCTTTGCCCAGCACATGCACTCCTGATAACTGAGGTGCCTGATGCTCTTATTTAAAAAGTATGGCTCCTTGTGAATCATCTCAGAAGTGTACGTGACATCAAAGTTCAGAAGATTTCATAACCAATTAATTCCGCTTCAATCTTTCATGTACGTTTCTAGGTTATCTTCTTTATTTTAGGAAATCCTTTAAGCATTTCTTGGAGCGATGTAAAACAACGTCAGTGACAATGAGACAAAGATAGCGTGCCCTTTCGGAAAAATCCTCCCCATGCCTATTTAAAAATTAGGCGACAGTTTTTCAGAGAGAAAATATGTGATGGGCGCAGCATATTTTGGTGTGGGGAAAATACAGTTTGAAGTGTAAAAAAAAAGGGCCTGGCAAATTATAAATTAGGATAATAATTCATAGAAGTAATAAAATATCCAGCTTTTATTGCACCATTGAGAAGGATATTAAAAAGCATCTGGGAACTTGAGGTTTGGAAAGGGGGGCCTTGAAAGACTTGGTGGGTTCAATATTAATGTAGAAAATATGGCATCTGAAAATCAGAAAATAGGCCTCGATGTGGTAAAGTACCAAGCCCAGCTGTGAGGCGCTGAGTGCCTTCCACACCACTGATTCCCAGGGAACCCAAGGGTGCTCAGCCAAACCGGGGAGTGATTTGTGCATGGCAGGATCAAGCCATAAAGAACATCCTGTGAACACTCCAAATGTCTGCTGAGAAAACTGTCAGGAACCAAAGTTATTCCAATCACACAGTAGGTGAAACTCACCCCTAGTGCAGCAGGCTTCACCTTGGCCCTCCATCCTGCCCAGGGGTACAGTGAGGTGAGTGGACCGGCAAGAGTGCCTCCTCATATGGAACTCATTTCCATGCCAGTCTCTGTGGGGGCATTATGTGGAAGGTTACTATGGGAGGCCTGGCATGAGCGCGGGGCAAGGATCTACATTCATGTAGACCAGTGGCCCAAGTACCTTGCAACGGTTGTATTTTTAAGTCTGGTATTTGTTTAGATTTGAATAACTGAGGTCTTGTGGGAGCTAGTGTCCTTATTCGTCATCGTAGTCTTGTGTGTGCTGGAGAAACGAACCCTTATGAGTGATCAGAACCACTGGGGCCGCATGCCTTGTGTGCTGCTGTTTGCCACAGTAATCACAGTCCCGCTGATTGTGGGTTGGCTTTGAAATCTCTGTGAATTCACAGTCAGGTTAGCAAATAGCTTTATCTCCTTAAGTCCGGTTAAGTCCCCTCCTCACTTTTGCTGTGGCCTCCCTGGCATTTTAAGACCTTGCCTTTGGAATTAGGGTGACCAGATGTCCTGATTTTTATAGGGACAGTCCCAGTATTTGGGGCTTTTTAAAAATGTGGGCTCCTATTACCCCGACATCCCCTGTCCTGATTGTTCACACTTGATATCTGGTCACCCTATTTGGAATAGATCATGTTGGCTTCCATCATTATCACTTGCATCCGACGAAGTGGGTATTAGCCCACGAAAGCTTATGTTTCAATACTTTATAATTAGTCTTTAAGGTGCCACAGGACTCTTTGTTACATCATTATCACTGAATGACTGGATTGCCCCAATTATGGTATGTCACCAAGCAAGCTGTTAGGGAGCATCCATTTGTTCTTACAGCAGTGGTTTGGGCTTTATTTAAACAATTATTATCAAATACATTTTCCTACACAAAAGATTGCTAATCACAAAACGTCTTCCATTGGTGTTTGCTCCCTAAGGCCGCTAGTTACAGTGGCAATAAACCTCAAAAGGTGCACAGGGAGTGATGGATATCCAGGATTTGCCATCAGCCAGATCATCACTGGATAGCAAAGCACCCGTCAAAGGTCAGCACCATAAAGGGGGTGTCAATATTGGCACAAGGTGCTGGAAAAGCGTCTTAGGAAATCTAAACCTAGTGGATTTTATGGCTTTTGGTCATTCCTGTCACTTAATGTGGTTGGAAAGGATTCACTTACTGCATTTCCTAGGACAGAATAAATACTCCTTGGCTTTCTGGCAGTCATTTTTGACAAAGGATTCAAGAAGCTGCAGCTGTGTATGCGTCAGTCTCCCCTCCCCCACTTTATTACAATGCGTGTTGTTCTGAAATACCCGGTTCAGCTATAAACAATCTACTCGATCAACAACATGCTTTTGCACTTTTTGAAATGGTGCTTTGAGGCAGATAAATGAAAATAAGTATGGCAGCCTGCCAGTAAAAATTCTGCAAACTGTATCATCACAGGGGCACTGACTAAGACAGCACATTATTTTGTTTACTGGAGAATCGGAAAATCCATTTCTGCCCATACAATAGCTGTTTATTTTCTCTTTGTTTGATGTTTGTGCTGATCTTAGCTGACACTTTTAGCTAGTAATGGTTCACAATCTGTTCAGCTCAGTGTTTAAAGAGCCACATCATCTAGCACTCCTTTCTGGTTTTAGAAGTCTGGTGTCCCCTTCAATGCCATGTGCATTGAAGACAATAGGAAGCTAACTTGCTGATGTCTCGGACACAGGAGAAGTGCTACTGTGTCCTAACATGTTGGAGCTATAGATTAAAGGTGAAGTGAACATGTCAGTCACGATATGTGAGGAAGTACATGACCTGAATGTTTTGTATCCTGGGAGAAATTGATTTACCTTGTTTCTAATAGAGTTATTCTTTCTAGGCACTGACATCAAGGCCTGTCACGCATTTAAGTTAGTTGTCTGAATTGCATTATGCCACTCATGCTAGCTAGAAAACCAAAAGTAAACAAATGGGAATTCATTCCTGCTATGGCACGTTGAACTAAACTTGATCCTGCTGGTTTCTAAAAACCTCAGTGTCTGCTCTGATTATTCTCAAATCCACCTCCCCAAATCTTATCCTCGCAGAGATCAGTACTCTGACATCACTCACCAGAGCTGGCTGAAAAATGTATTTCATGAAAATTGTTTCAATACTTTTTAGGGCTGTCAAGTGATTAAAAAAGTAATTGCGATTAATTGTGCTGTTAATAATAGAATACCATTTATTTAAATATTTTTGTATGTTTTCTACATTTTCAAATATTCATTTCAATTACAATATAGAATATGTATACAGTTCTTTCTTCATATTCACCTAATACAAGTATTATAGTGCAATCTCTTTATCATGAAAGTTGAACTTACAAATGTAGAATTATGTACAAAAAAGTAACTGCGTTCAAAAACAAAAGTGTAAAACTTTAGAGTCTACAAGTCTTCTCAGTCCTACTTCAGCTAATTGCTCAGACAAACAAATTTGGTTTCAATTTGCAGGAGACAATGCTGCCCGCTTTTTGTTTATATTGTCACCTGAAAGTGAAGCCAGGCGAATGCCTGTTACGGGTGCAGTCGGTCTCGCAAGATATTTATGTGCCAGATGCGCTAAATATTCCCTTTATGCTTATTAACGATCCAAAGCAGAGCAGGCTGAAGCATGTTCATTTTCATCATCATGAGTCAGATGCCACTAGTAGAAGGTTGATTTTCTTTTTTGATGGTTCGGATTCTGTAGTTTCCACATCTGAGTGTTGCCCTTTTAAGACTTCTGAAAGCATGCTCCACACCTTGTCCCTCTCAGATTTTGGATGGCACTTCAGAGTTTTAAACTTTGGGTCGAGCTCTGTAGCTATATTTAGAAATCTCACACTGGTACTTTTTTGCATTTTGTCAGATCTGCAGTGAAAGTGTTCTTAAAACAAACAACATGTGCAGGGTCGTCATCTAAAACTGCTATAACATGAAATATATAGCAGAAGGCAGGTAAAACAGAGCAGGAAATGTACAATTCTCCCCCCCAAGGAGTTCAGTCGCACATGTAATTAACACATTATTTTTTTAACGAGCATCATCAGTATAGAAGCATGTCCTCTGGAATGGTGGCCATTTGTTGGTAAAAATTTCTGATGTTAAAAAATTCATTTGCAAACTTCTGACTAGTTCTATTTTACCGATCTACCTACCTATATTTTAAGAATTCTCCATTCTCCTTTAAGTAGGAGGCATCTCTCCCATAGTGGGGCTAGGGTGCAGAATTTGCTTCCCAGTGCACATCTGTCCCAGTCTATCCCATCCCATAGTCCAGGAACTTGTTTGTGTTGATGGTATGGCTGTTGCTTTGTGTCCCCCTCCCCCTTTGCAGAACTTTCCTCTATTTTCCTCGCAAATAGTACCCCTTCGATTTTATTGATCTGGTTTTTACTTTAGAGGGTGGTGATGTTGATTTTGTTTTTAAAGCACAATGTTATTGTAATGGCGTATATATTTATTATGAGTCAGAGCAAAATACCCCATTTGCTGAAGGGGTTGCACTTCATTAAGAAAATAAGTCTAACTTATTCTCACACACTGAGAGCAAGACTAATTCATTTTATATGAATGTATTTCTATTTTGCTATAATTCTCCCTACAAAAATTAATAGCTTTGCATATTTCACTGGGCTGGGGATATACTTAGTGTAGAGTGTTAACCCTCAGATGTTTGTAAATTAGAAAGTTTTAGGCTATCGTATCTTCTTTCAGATCTCTTTTAATTGAGTTTTCATTCAGAAAATGCACTTGCATATAGCAGCATCCACTATAGAATTATCATGTAGTGACTAATGAAATAAAGCTATGGTATTACATCAAGATACATTTCACAATTATTATACCTATATGGTTAAAAAAGAAAGAAAAAGAACTTAACACATTGAATGAGAGAGAACAGAGGTTAAATAGCAGCTGATTAATCAGAAATATAGACAATTTTAGACATCTGTCACCTTCTGAAAACTGCTGCATGTACAAAATATCTTTGAAAGACATGATCTATAGCCCACAGAGAACATCTGTTTGACCCTTTCAGCTCACGGAGTGAATCCACAGCAGAGATTCTCCAAAGGAGAATCAGAAATGGAATATGCCTGGAAAAAATTCTGGTGTGGAAAGTGAAGATCTCTAGGGAAGCACCAATGTGAAATTGGCACTTACGAGGCAGAAAAGCAATGCACAGCCTGATTTCGGCAGCAGGATAGGTGGAGAGGCAGTTATTAGCAGAGAAGAGTTTGGTTAAGCTTCATTATAGAAATCATTATTTTTTATTTATTATTTAGTGTTTGAGGGTTTTTTAATTAATTGGTTCAGTTGATTTAATTGTATGCTTCTGAGATCTGCCTGCAAATGGATAATGTAGATTTCCATCTGAAAAATATCCATAAATAAAAGCTCTTAGCAGTTCCATATGTTCTAAAGTATATATCCCACCAATCCTGCTGCCAAAATCAGTGTATATATGGCTTTTTATGCGTTTGTCTGCTTTAACTTATCTTGATAGCCATGCAGAATAAGGTAAAGCTGGCAATTACATACAAACGTATATGCATCAGACAAATACTCTGAGATTCTCAAAGTAGTCTACAAGATTGAGATCGACATCTTTCTTTAATTTTAGTGGAAAAGATGTCTAAATCCCCTTTGGAAATCACCAAGGGCTCTTCCTGAAGATGGACCCTTCCTATTTTTTATTTTTGCAGAACATTTATCCATTTCCACACTCAGTCAAATGTATGACAGAGGAGTTAAAGGTGGGTTCTTGTCTTCTTTACCACATGATCCTTTTTATAGTGCTCAGATGATAACCGGCACAAATGAAGTTTTGAACATTCTGATTTGTATATTATTACTAGCGAAAATACCCGGCGTTGCTCAGGTCAGTCGGAGGTGGGGAGGGGGCAGAGAGCTGAGCGAGTGCGGGGTCCGTTGGAGGGGGGAGGGGGTAGAGAGCAAACCTGACACCCCCACCTCACCCCCCCGACCAAACCCGACACCCCCACCTCACTTACCCCTCGACCAACCCCGACTCACATTTTCACCCCCCCACCCAAACCCAACACCCCCACGTCACCCCCTACCAATCCCAACACCCCCTGACCAACACCCATACCTCACCCCCCGTAGACCAAACCTGACACACCCACCTCACTTTCCCCCCCAACCAAACCCGACACCCCTACCTACCACCACAAACAAACCCGACACCCACACCTCACTTACCCCTCGACCAACCCCGACCCCTCTCCTCACCCCCCCAACCAAACCCAACACCCACACCTTACCCCCCCCACCAAACCCAACACCCCCTGACCAACCCCAACACCCACACCTCACCCCTCACCCACCCCAACACCTTCCCACCCCCCCAGACCAAACCCAACACCCCCGGCTCACTTACCCCCCGACCAAACCCGACACCCCCACCTCACCCCCCGACCAAACCCGACACCCCTACCTCACTTACCCTCTGACAAAACCCAACTCGGGTCCGTCGGAGGTGGGGAGGGGCAGAGAGCTGAGCGAGTGCGGGGTTCGTTGGAGGGGGGAGGGGGCAGAGAGCTGAGCGAGTGCGGGGTCCGTTGGAGGGGGTATTATGACATCAGAACTATGTCACAGAGAACAGCAGCTGCCCAGCTGATGTGATTGGCCTTTAAATAATTTCACCCCTGGGGGGCGTCAGAGGTGAGATTTGAAAAATTTTCGACTCTTACCCTGATTAGGACCCTAAGACCTATAACTGTACCAAATTTCAAGTCTCTAGCTCAAACGGTGTGGAAGGAGTAAGTGCACGTACATACACGCACGCATACACGCATACATACACGCATACACCATTTGACTTTTATATATATAGATTATTAAACACTGATAAAGATCCCAAAGCAAACTCCAGTCACACAAAGCAAAACCCATTTCCACTTTAACTCTACCAGGCTAGTTTCAACAGTACAACCTTTGTGCATAGACAAGACCTTAGGCTGAGATGATTACAGGATGCTTACAGTTATAGGATAGTTAGAGTGGTTTGTTACGGAAATGATTTGCATCAAGCTCTCTTTCTCATCCCCCCAAATATGGGTGGATTCAGATGTGGAAAAAAGAATAAGAACAATATAAAGACAATTCCATAAGCTACAGTAACCTGATCCCCAATGCATGCGCATGTTTACAGGAGAATACTGTCCTCCAGAGTGTCCAGGTAGTGGACTAAATGGTCAAAAATATCAGCAGCCACCTTTCCAAGGCTTGATATGGGTCCAAGGAGGCAAAGTCATCCCCTGCAGTGCCAGAATTCTGGTTCCTTCCAGAGTCAAAGAGTGCTTCCCAAGGGAACATGGTTTCAAAAGAGATGGGAGTAGCCATTAGCACATTGCACATGACAAGCCTGGTACATAAAGCAAACTGAAAATAAATAACTGTATAAGATCATAAAAAGGAGTGAACTATGTAACGTCTATGGGTAGGAAAACACCCCACTGTCCTTGCCAAATCTCATAGATGTGAGCTGCTAATTAAAAATAATCCTCTGCCCCCTGAGGGATGGTGCTGCTATCCCCCATTGTACTGATGGGAAACTGAGGCACAGAGAGGCTAGGTGACTTGGCCATGGCTCACACAGGAAATTGGTGGCAGAGCAGGAACTTTAACCCAGGTTTCCTTTGTCTCAGGCTAGCTCCTGAACTACTGCTTAACAAGTACAAAGGAAGAATGTTTCCAATGGAATAAAAAAATTACATGAAAACAGAGTCCTCATGGACCTTTGGTATTTCTGCTTCCATTCCCAGTTAAACGCAGAGGTGCAGGAAAATAAGAAATAATGGGGAACTGAGTTTGCTAAACTTTCTGGTTCGGTTATTGCACAATGGATGGGTTGTTCTGTTTGTTTTTCCCAGTATTGGGTGTGTGGGGGGGGGGGTTATTTTATACAAAATGGTTGGCTCATCCATTGTATGAAGGCTATATCAGAATGTAATAGTCAAGAAAGCAAAATGATTATATATATAAAATAGTATATTTGACACTTTATGCAGCATAATAACAGTCTGAGACTGGGGGGGGTGTCTGAGTGAGCGGAGGGAAGGGTGGGTGTTGTGCATTTGGTTGCTGTGGTAATAGAACCTCGTTGTTGCCATGGCAACTGAACTAGGTTATTAGGGGATAGCCCAGCCATTTTGGCTGGTTTGGTTAGTTCAGTGTGCGGCCATAAATGGCTGCTTTTAAGGTTCACAGCTCTCTGTGTCTCAAGTGATTTCTTCCTAAAAGTGCTGCCCCCCAAGGATACAAGAGTGGGAAAGCTAGAGGTGGTGTTGGAGTCCATATCATGGGACTGTATTACCTTTTCTATTAAACAGCCCCTCAGGCCAGGGGTAGCCATGGATTGGAGACATTCTTAGTAGAACAACTCCAGCATAGCCATGCTACCAGAAACGGGAAACTGGGGGATAAGAGCTAGTGAAGAGCCATGTGGACTTCCACAGATCCAAGCAGTTCATGAGAATCCATTAAGTTTGGGGTGAACCCCACCTCCGCCCTATGCCCCCCAAAATGAAGTCAGGAAGGGACTCACCATCATCTTTGGGGGAGATGTCCTCTCC
The DNA here is from genome assembly GCA_032164245.1 of Sternotherus odoratus. Taxonomy (NCBI): domain Eukaryota; kingdom Metazoa; phylum Chordata; order Testudines; family Kinosternidae; genus Sternotherus; species Sternotherus odoratus. The sequence continues at coordinate 17,238,074 of JAVMKO010000011.1, forward strand.
TAACACTCCCTCCCATGGGTAGAGCATGTGCTCCACTGTCCTTATGTGGGCAAAACTGCCACTGAAGTCCACTGGAGCTAGCATGGGATGGACCATGCAGTGAGAGGAGAAAAGAGCCCTACATTTTAACTTGAGTACTTCAGAAGTTCCATGCAGGCTCCATCCTTTTAACAAGCCCTATGCTAGCAACTGCTTCCTGAAATGAGAAGACTGTGTGGCTTTGATGAGTTACTCATTAATACCGTTAACATGTAAAAATGTTAAACATTAAATAAGGCAAAATAAAGTTATGAAATCATAAGGGATGTTTATGCAGAATACAAATGAAGAATAGCACCCAAGGACTCTGCTGGCTTTTCTAATTCATGCAAGTTCCCTTTGTTGTTCCTTTCACTTCTCTATGCATCAGGATGGACTTGGTGGCCCCAGTCTACAAAGTTCTACACTAAAAGCATGGGACGGCAGTGCACTGATTTCTGTGGAGGAATGAGGTTCAGATCTGGGCTTGGGGGAATCCTATAAATCTTAGTTGTGAAAGGGAGCAGCACGTTCACTTTATGCATCACCATGCTACAGGAGAAGCTTCTCCCATCTAGCTCCTGGGAAAGTGATCCCATTTAACTCAGCAGTAGTTGTGTGCGTATATCCAAGGGCAGTACTGGGCCCAGTATTTACAATTAATAGTGGTGACTGTCCTATCACTGACTAAATCCTACTTGCCTTAGTCAGCTGAGTAATCCTGCTGCTTTGAATAGCTCTCCTCATTTGCAGACAAGTAGCATTTGGCCATACGTGTTTACCAAACAGTGCAGCTGCTGGTCCCTCGATAGCCACGCTGCTGCAAGTGTTAATGCTCATTAAAGAACGAGCCAAGGGGCACGTACTGGATCCTCACATTCCCAGAGAAGAACAAGCTGCTCTTTCTCTCTCTTTCATTAACAAAACTGTTAGGGAAGGACAGCGAATGGTGCTCCTGATGAAAGTGGCACTTGAAATAGATTTCTTCAAGAAAGCAACTGTAAGAAACCATAAGATCAGGCCGTCCCTTAGGCTCCAAAGGGAACTGACAGAAACAAACGTAAATGGAGAGTGAGATTTGCCATGCATTGGGCACATTAAATCTGATGGCTGGAAATAAAAAACAGGTGGAGAGGTAAGGCATGCATGCCTGATGTTGCTGGAAAGCATATCTGTGCCTAATACATTGGAGAAATTGTTCGAGAACAGTTCAACCATGTGAAAATATGACCCCTGTAATATTGCCATGGTCAAAAAGACCTAAAAAGATGTGCTAAGTGCTAGTTATACAAAAAATAGCTGCCTTGGCGGTGATGTTCAGTCACAGGAGACAGTTTCCCCAAGATTTCAACTGTTAGCACTCAGGTAGGGTGGGGGGAAGTTCCTCCCAATTTCTATATTCTCTCCACGTTCTCTGGCCAGCCCACCAATGCTATGCAAAATTCCACAGTGAAACCCCAAATCTGCTGAACCTGCTGTTTGGGGTTTCTTATCCAATCCTAAACTCACTCTAACGGATCACTCCACTTCCCAGAGATTTGCGGTGGGTCCTATTTTGGGCCACTTTCTCATATGGTCTCTTTCTTCACAACAGGCCCCTTGTCTTTTGCTATAGGCTGAAAGAAGAAAGAGGAGACCTATTGGACCATAACCCTTTTGTCACGGAATAATCTCTTTGGAAGAAGGAGGGAAGGACCAATCTGCCCCATCATTGGTCTTGTGGCAAAACAAGTCCATTCCAAGGAAAATATCTCCAGGGGAGTGAACAGCATGGAGCTTTCTGGGGTGTATCAGGCTCCAGAAGAAGGCAAGTAGCTATAGCAACAGCAGCTGTTCTCTATACAGCCTTTTGAAGGGGGGAGGGGAAGGAAGGATGGGTGGGAAGGCAGGCAGCCCACCTCCTGAATTATTTCCAGGGCGTTTATCTTACTGGGACTCCTCAAAGACTTAAGGTAAAAGGAGCAAGAAAGCCAGCTAATCCCATGGCCATCCAAAGAGCTGGATGTAGGGAAAGCAATAGCCAGCTGCTCCCACAAATAAATTAGAAATGAAGTAGAAGTTAGACCACTGCCATCTCCCCAGCAAGCAAACAACTGGACGTAAGAGGAGAGGGCTCTAATCTGTAGGGAGAAAGGGAGTGCTGAGGGAATGGCAGGCGAGTTTCAGGTTTTGAGCCTGTCTCGGAGCTCCATGGATACTCATGTCTAGCTTCCCCCAACGCCAGTAGGTAATGCAAGCAATTCCAGTGTGGCAGTATCCCCAAAGTATGGCACAAACCTGTAGAGCAGCTGAGGAAAATGACTGAGGCGGGGGAGGGGGAATGATTAACTGGCAAAAAGTTCATTAAAACTTCTGATTATGAAGTGGAATTGAATACTTTAAAAAATGCAGCGTGACACCGTGCAGCACTGCAGCTGAATTAATCATGAATGAGGATAGTAATTTTTAATTTTTGAGCGCATGAGAAAAACAACTCAACAGATTTGACAATTAGAGCAGGGTAACAGCATTGCATGGCACAACGAGAAGTAGTTTTTCCCAGTGGCTTTTGTGAGGGAGCTAAGCAGATGTGCTCAAATATTTACAAGTGCACAATATTCACGTGCTCTTCCGATGCTGACCCTGCTGATTCGCAAAACTCTGCTTCAATCTGGCGACCAGCTACTGTGGTGACACAGGATATTTATCACAAGGTAACACAGCAGCATTACTACAAGTTTCCATTGTTCCCAGTGAATTGTGCTGCATAGTGACCACTGAGCATGTTGTGGCAAATTAACAACGTGCCCTGCAAATCCCCAGACAAACAGTTCTTTCTGGCTCAAAACTATTCAAGATTCTGTGGGATAAAGGGGCCAGGAGAGAAACCTGAGCAATATCATTGTTCCTAGGTGAAACTGAGGGGAGAATCTTCGAACAATGGGGTTGCCCAATTGTAAATGAAGGCAGACTGTAGCCCAGCATTGGAACTTAGTTAACAAATCTGACGTATAAACCAGAAGAAAATCTAGCTCACTTCCTCTCTTAGCTGTGTTCTCTCTGCAGGGCTAATAGATAAAAAGTAGTAAAAACTTACTTGGCTTTTGTCACTCACGTACATCTGTTGACTAAGAAGATACAATTAATATGTGGTCACTTTCCAGAAGAGATCCATACTTTATTGCTGACTGCCATTTGCTAGAGTCGAGCTATCCATTCACACTGCTCCTGTCACAGTGCTGGCTGAGCACCTTTATTGGTTAGCAACTTCAATGGCACTGGGGGCCCCAAACATTGTAGCTGCTGGTTATAGAGCTGCTGGCTAGGTACTGTTTATTATTTGCTAAGCACTGACATGCAGACTCCATGACCAAAATATAGGTGTATGCATGAAAATACCATATTCCCCAGATTTATTGCTTTGATTGTTTGAGTTGTGAGTGCTGTGGGTAAATATATGTTTGCCTCCCTGGGTACCAATAAATAATAATACCTGCCTATCTCAGATAATCCAACTACAGATTGTAGGACACATTTGGGTAATATAAGGAGTGGCATACACCTTTGTTCAAGAGTCAGACCAAGTCTTTTGAGGGTCAAGGTAAGTTTGCATGACTCCCTCCCTCTCTCTGAACTATTTTTCATTTTGGGGGCACCTCACACACCATCTCCTGCCCCCCACCCCCACATATTTTGAACTAAATTACACTTTATATGGAAATTAGCTATGACCTTCAGATGCAAAATTTGGATATGGACTTCAAGCTCCTATTTCCTGTGGTGGTTTGCCGGCCACCTCCCGAGGGGTTGCGAGCCCCTTGCACCACCGAAAAGCCGCCGCCGCGATCACTTCTGCATTCGGTGGCTTTTCGGCAGACATACCGAGCTCTTTCAGGAGCGCTCGGCATGTCCACCGAAAATTGCTTTGGAATGCGGCACTAATACATTTGGCGGCTTTTCGGCGGACATACAAGGGTCCGCCGTTCCGAGGCAGAAAGCAAAAAGGGAATGTTTCGCCAACAGTAAACCTGGCTCTGCGAAGAAGTTAGTGATCAAGAACTTTAAAGATAAACCTCAATTGCCTGAAAACTACACAGATGAAACCTGGCAAAAATCGAAAGAAGCTGTGGAAGCTATCCAGAACACCAGAACAGTACTTCAATTAAGTACAATTTAGAAGAGCTCTATCAGGCTGTCGAAAATCTCTGCTCCTACAAGATTTCTGCAAACTTGTATAAACAATTGAGACAGATTTGTGAAGACCACATCAAAGCACAAATTCAGTAGTTTGAGAATTGCTGATCTAGGGTTTTGGCTCAGGCCTATCTGAAATAGAAAACATTTGAACATGGCACTCATGGAGACTCAATTTAGCACATGCCTTCTGACAGGATTCAAACATTGCATCTGACCTCAGCTGACTTGGCTGCAAGTGGGAGCCATCGTTAATATTAACAGGGAGGTGGCATGAGCGAATGAAGAGAATGGAGGGGGGGAAGGGGGGAAGAGATCTGAGGGATAACAATAAAAGGGGAAGAGAAAAGAGGAGAGGGAACCCCATTTTTCCTGCTCAACTTTTCTCCTTTCACTTTTCTTATCTTTCACCTTCCCAATTTCTTTCTCTCCTCCCTTTTCTCTTGTTTTTCTATCCTTTCTCTTCGGAAGCTGTAGACTCCCTCTGTTCCAAAAGACTCAGTCAAGGCCCTTCTTCCAGTGTTATGTATATAGCCCCATAGGGGTGTCCATAATTTTATAAACTCTTTTACAGGCAAAAAAATTTTAAAAAATCCCTTCCTACCTTGATGAGCTCATCATCTAAGTTGGCCCAATGACTAACCCAGTTGTCATGGTTACTGGGCAAGCTTTGCCTGAAACACCTTTGTGTCTGACTCAGGAGCACCCCTTTGGGACAGGTTTCATGATCTTCCACCACAGTCCTTGCTCTCTTACACTGGATCTCTTGGCAGCAGCTCCCCTGTTTACCAAGCAAGTTAACCCAACAGGCTCAGCTGGGGTTAAACACCTCTAAGCACTTTGCCTCTGGGAGCCTGTGCCTGCATCTGATTAAAGTGACAAAAAATCCAAACTAAACCAAACTGAAAACCCCCCACAATCTGCTCCTGCAAAACACATTTTTGTAGCATTTATTTGCCAAAAGGAATGCAGACTCTTGGGAAATGGGTTAAAACATCAGAGTGTCTTATACACACCTTTCCTTACCTCAGCTTAACCTCTCCATCCATAGCTCAGGTAGGGCCAGCTTATTCCCATATCTGGGTTGGGAGAACCAGCCTGCTTCCTACAGTACTTGTCTCTATCTCTGTCTACTTTCATCCCTGACAGTGTTCCCTGATGCTCCCTATGCAGTCCTCAGCCACTCACCTCCTCCCCCCTTCTGGGCCAGCAAAGTATTCCCTTTGATTTTAGGCTTAGCATTGGGAAGAATAAACCATTCTAGCCTGGATGGAGGATATTTCCCAATCAGTACCTTCCTCATCATTTCCTCAAGGACCCGTGGCATTCTTTATGGTAGCACATTATCTTTGCCATTGTTTAATTTCCTGTTGATTTCTCTCACACAGTCTCCTTTGATTTAACTCTCTGCCTTCAGGAAGGGTAATATCACACTGGTAAACTGGGGTGCATATGATGTATATAGATATACATTCTCCTCATTCCCCACACCACCTGACAGCAGACAAGGAGGGAAACCGAAGGAGGGGAACTCAGCTCTTCTGCGGGAAGCAAAGGAGACCTAGAAGTTGGCTACAAGTTGGATTTCATGGAAATTGCATATAAAATGTATGAAAGAATGAGTCCTGTTACAATGGAGGTTTATCTTTAAACCTTTCCTCTTACCTATTTTACAGTGTGAAATGTCAGCAGGTGTATCCACTACAGCTATTCAATTGAGAGAGGGCCAGCTGGTGGAAATCTGCATGGCTCCATTGACATCAGTGGGACTGTGACATTGCACAGCAGCTGAAGATGTGGCCCATGGATTCGGATTCAGATTTCACTCCTAGCAACAGTGTAAATCAGGAATAGCTCAGCTGGAGTCACCACAGAGCAAAGCCAGAGTGACAGCAGAGTTAAACTAAGTTTATATGTTTTACACCCACATTACTGTATAGCACAACCGGTTGAGTGGCAAATAGATATTGTTCTTTTTCTGTACAGAACTGACTGTGTAATGGATATAGTTAAGACACAAGCGTTGTGGCTAGTGAAGCAAGTGACTGGACTGGTTGTTTATTGCTTTGCTTTCCAGTGGGAAACATCAGTTATGGATGGTGTGGATGGCTTAGGGCAATGCCTGGATAGCCTGACTGGTAAAGCTGAAATGCCCTATGTCTCATGAAATATTAACAGTTGCAGCAGTCGCTTTATAATGTTCATCTGATTGCATAATTGCTTCCACAAATTAAACAAGAACAATGGTGAAAATATGTAAAACATCACATGGGCTGAAATGCGGTTCAGGCGTGGAGTGAAGAAGAATTTGATGTTCTGTTCCAACTCCCTGTTGATTTCAGCATGAACGTGACTCTCTGCTGACAAGCCGAGGATGGTTTTGCAGGCCAGGACTGAGATGCATTATCAGTCTTAAGGTGGAAGGATCCCTGGCTCTGTGATTAGTCCCTTGATTTCAAAACCTCTCCATTCACCCACTCATGGTACAGAAGATGGTACTCTCCTTTCTCCCCCATTTTCACACTTTGAAGCATGACTTGCCTGGCACTTGAGCTCATGGGTCTTTCTTTCCTTTCCTTTCCTTTCCTTTCCTTTTTCAGAATTTGTCAAATTCACTAAGCTAATCAGCAGTTAGGGCTGCTTAACCAAGTCAGCTGAGGAAATACTAAAGAGCCAGATCTTACTCCTGGAGAACAGTGTGTGTGGTGGACTTTTCCACAAGCAGATTTTTCCTCCTTTGCTCACAAGGATTCTGTGCCTGGTGTGGGGGGCACACAATTGAATAGCTGTAGTGGATACACAAGGAGAGGCAGAGGAACCAGAGATCAGCAATCAGTGGTGCCATGACCATGTCCCCTTTCCCCAAGACAGGAGCCTGTGACAGTAGCCAGGAGTGGGTGACATTAAGTAGCCACTACACCACCTGAATATGCCCTGGTGTTTTCCTCATACCATGGAATTTCAGGCAGCTGGATTTAGTAGCTTTATAGCTTCTTTGTAGTAGGCTGTGGTAGGGCCTAGGATTTGAGCTGTGTATATTTGTAATTCTCTCATGCTGTAATTCTCTCATGCTGGTTCTCATGTAATTCTCTCATGCTGGTGGAATTTTCCAGTGGATTCTTAGACTAGTATGCTATAAGGGCCCTAATACTGCTAACATTTAAATAGGTGCTTAACTTGGAGCACATAAACAGCCCCATTGACTTCAATGGGATTCTCCCTGTTATTAACTTGGAGCATGTGCACAAGTGTTTGCAGGATCAGGACCTTATAGCATACTAGTCTAAGAATCCACTGGAAAATTCCACCAGCCCATAGAACACCTCTCCATTGGAATTTTGCATACGTGCTGTATTACCCTGTTTTACTGCAAGTCAACTTTGTTCGGCTATAAAAAACGTGTGGAATTGTAATATTTTTATTGATAACATCATTCAGCACTCTTGTAATCAGACGGTAAAACTTCCTAATAAAAGAGTACATAAATAAACAGCTATAATGCATCTAATAGCCAAAATGATGAGTGAATGCTGTATGATGAAGTTACAAATAATGGCCCCGTTCCATGGGAGTGGGCCCTTTTATGATGATATAATCCTATTGAAATCAATAAAACTCATTGCAAAGATTAGGGCCTACAGTAGGAAATGTGGTCTCTAAATCCGGTAAACACATGCCAAGCAAAAACAAAAGTCTGAACCCATCACCCTTAATCAGGTGACACTCCCATTGAAGTCAATGAAACCTGTCATCTTTCCTAAGCTCCTAGATGCCTCATATTTAATTCAACATATTTTGTTTGCATCGCAACAGTCTGCCTTTCTTGACAGTTTTGCAGAATACCTGTCACATTCTGTGTTTCGTCACCTCTTACATACCAGTAAATTCACACCTCTAGGAATTGTCAGGTTATCACTAAACAAAGATATTCTTTCTACAAAACTAGGCAAAAGAACTGATTTAAAAAATATAGATATATAAAGTAATCATGATTCATAAATTGTAAAAGCCACTCCTGTTCTTATTAAGCTCTCATTGAAACCTTGAAACTGAACTCCGACTCAATGGTACTGATTGTAGTAATTAATTTATGTTTTGTTCTGAAAGCATATTAGCAAATGGGCATCGACTATAATAGCCATTTATTGCTCCAACAATGAGGTTAAACAGCTGGTGCTTTTAACTGCATGGTACAAAACATATAAAATTATTTGCTTGTGATATTAATCCATCATGACCTGATACAATGTGACAGTAAGAGCTCTTCCCAAAGAGGGGAAATACTTGCCCTTTGCAGTACCTCCTGCTGACTTTCTTCTATAAATTAATAACTGTACAGCTGAATTCTCTTAACCAGATGTTATCTATCACCAAACTGGCATCTACATTCTTGTACCTGCTGAGGTGGATTCTAATTCACAAACACAGTCTACCACAAACCAGCAGTTAAAGGTATGTGCCAATTGACTTTCTGCTATCTGAATGAAAAAGGTGAGTGCAATCAAATCAACTATTCCCCAAATTCAACTGACTCAGTACTTATAGAAATAAGGTCCATAGATCACATGACTTTCAAGGAAAATATCTATATATATATGAAGTCCATTTCAAGACTTAATTTTCATAGTGGAAATCTGCCCTTCATGAAGATGGACAATTAAATATAATAATGATATTTTTAAATTGATATAACAACCTCAGCAAGATTTTCAAAAGCCATTTGGGGAGCCCAACTTAAGTGGGCCTGATTTTCAGACACTATTGATCATCTGAATATCCCATTTTCGGCATCTCAAATTGGACACTCCAAAACCTCAAGTCACTTTTGAAAATCTTGGCCTTTAAAGGGCCATTTTGACAAACAGCGTGCAGCCTGCTGGAGCATAAATCTGCACCACACTAGTCCGAAGCTTTATGAAGAGTATTTACTTGTTATACAACAGTTGTTAACACATTGTTGCAAAGACCTTTCCAAACAGTAGATCAAAGAATCATAGACTATCAAGGTGGGAAGGGACCTCTGGAGGTCATCTAGTCCAAACCCCTGATCAAAGCAGGACTCCCCCCAACTAAATCATCCCAGCCAGGGCTTTGTCAAGCCTGACCACAGGTGGTGAGATTCCACCACCTGCCCAGGTAACCCATTCCAGTGCTTCACCGCGCTACTAGTGAAAAAGTTTTTCCTAATATCCAACCTAAACCTCCCTCACTGCAACTTGAGACCATTGCTCCTTCTTCTGTCATCTGGCACCACTGAGAACAGTCTAGATCCATCCTCTTTGGAACCCCCTTTCAGGTAGTTGAAAGCAGCTATCAAATCCCCCCTTATTCTTCTCTTCTGCAGATTAAATAATCCCAGTTTCCTCAGCCTCTCCTCATAAATCATGTGCTCCATCCCTTTGATCATTTTTGTTGCCCTCTGCTGGACTCTCTCCAATTTTTCCACATCCTTCCTGTAAAGTGGGGCCCAAAACTAGACACAGTACTCCAGATGAGGCCTCACCAATGCCGAATAGAAGGGAATGATCACGTTCCTCAATCTGCTGGCAATGCCCCTACTTATACAGCCCAAAATGCTCCTTCCTGGCAACACGGGCAAACTGTTGACTCATATCAAGCTTCTCGTCCACTGTAACCCCTAGGTCCTTTTCTGCAAAACTGCTGCCTATCCATTCAGTTCCTAGTTTGTAGCAGTGCATGGGATTCTTCCATCCTAAGTGCAGAACTCTGCACTTATCCTTGTTGAACCTCATCAGATTTCTTTTGGCCCAATCCTCTAATTTGTCTAGGTCCCCCTGTATTCCCTAGGTCCCCCTATATCCTATCCTTACTGTCCAGTGTATCTACCACTCCTCCCAGTTTAGTGTCATCCACAAACTTGCTGAGGGTGCAGTCCTCCAGATCAGGGGTCGCCAACTTTCCAGAAGTAGTGTGCCGAGTCTTCATTTATTTACTCTAATTTGAGGTTTTGCGTGCCAGTAATACATTTTAAGATTTTTAGAAGGTCTCTTTCTATGTGTCTTTAATATATAACTAAACTATTGTTGTATGTAAAATAAATAAGGTTTTTAAAATATTTAAGAAGGTTCATTTATAATTAAATTAAAATGCAGAGCCTTCCAGACCGGTGGCCAGGACCCAGGCAATGAGTGCCACTGAAAATCAGCTCATGTGCCACCTTTGGCATCTGTGAAATAGGTTGCCTACCCCTGCTCCAGATCATTAAAGAAGATATTGAACAAAACTGGCCACAGGACCGACCCTTGGAGTACTCCACTTGATACAGGCTGCCAACTAGATATGGAGCCATTGATCACTACCCATGGAGCCAGGTGATCTAGCCAGCTTTCTATCCACCTTGTAGTCCATATGAAAACAGCTGTTTGGATTACAGTAGATTACAAATGATTCCTTGTCTCTTCAAAGGCTGTTGGTTTTTAGGCAGTATGAAGGTGGCTGTTTTCAAAAGTCTACAGCATGCATATTGGTTACGTTTGGAAGCTGGCACCCAAAGAAATTGTTAATTTGGTTAATATAATAATTTTCTTCCTGATGTTTTGGATGTGAGGTTTGTGAACTCAGAAGAAAGAAAAACAGATATTCATTCACCTAGCTTTAATCTTCTAGTATTAGTCAAATCTGTACTTGAAGTTGCCCAGTAATTTAATAGGTCATTTGATTAAAGATTATTTAACTTTTCTTTTTGAGTATGTACTCTGTGAAATGAGGCAAACAGTAACATGCAAGTTTACTTGAGTTACACACACATGTTGGCAAACAGAAGCAAATGCTAAATCATTGAAAATAGCACTGAAAAACCCTTCCACTGGAAGGCTGAGAGATCTCCTGGAAATCATAAGAACGACCATACTGGCTCAGACCAAAGGTCCATCTAGCACATTATCCTGTCTTTGGAGAATGGCCAATGCCAGGTGCCCCAGAGGGAATGAACAGAACAGGGAATCATCAAGTGATCCATCCCCTGTCACCCATTCCCAGCTTCTGGCAAACAATCAAGTATTCATTCTCTCATAGTGGCTTATTTCATTTCTCATTTCCACATTAAATTAAAAAAAATAAATTATAAGCAGCAAAAACTTTCCTGTAGGGCCTGATTCTCTTCTCAGACTGTCAGAATCCCAGCAACTAAATGGAGTTAGGGATAAATCCTGCGCAGTGGCAGCCCATTGTGGCCCTGATCTACAAATCACTTACGTGCTTAACGTTAAGCGCATAAATAGTCCCATTGGCTGCAAAGACCAGAGGGGGACCAGAGCACTCAGTGACTTGCAGAATCAAACCCTTGCTCCTGATTTACACAAAGGTATTTGAGAAGAAAGTCAAGCCCAGGACAATTAAATGTCTCTGTAGATTAAATACTGCTCGCTTTACTCACACAAATCTCCCGAGCATTAAGTGGACAGAATTGGTCCTGCTACTGTACTTCAATTTAAAACAGTAATAGCTAGACAAGTCAAGCCAGCTTAATTGCAAGCCTTCACTGTTCCTCTGAAATTGATACTATCATTGCCTTATAGTGCCATACTCGAATGCACTGTGCATGTGTATTACTCAGCAGTATGTACAGTCATTCCTTATGTTCCCCTATCCAGATCTGTGGGCCTGATCCAAAGGCCACTGAAGACAATGGTTAGCTGAGCTACACTGAGGTACGCTAGCTGAACATCTAGCCCATGTACTCCCCTCGAATCCCCTGCACTAGCATTGGTAGAGGAAGAAATGGCTTTAACTCCTATAATGTAATTTCTTTATTTTCAAAGCTGTCCAGTGATAAAAGATTTGTTGTTTATTCTAAGAGCCCTGTTTATGAGTCAATTGATGATTTTAGGTTTTTTTCGTAAAAATTAATGCCATTGGTTTATTGCATAATCGGTTAGGATGGCTGACAACTGATGAAAATATTCTTAAAACCAGGATGCTCAGAAAGAAATAATTTTAATTTTCACCCCAAATTGTATGCAACTCTCTATCCCACTGACTCCACTGTTTTTCTAAAGATACTGTTTACACAGATGTAATCAGTGGTGTCACTGGGGCACAGCAAAACCAGCAATGTGACCTACTGAGATTCAGCACCAGATTGCGATTTACAATCAAGGCATCAAGAGTCACTGAAGTGCATAGCTCCCGCCCCAATTACTAATTAATCAGACCCAAAGAGGTCTCCATAAAAGGCACAGTGCTCAGCTGTGAGTCTATAAATTCAAAAGGCACCTCTTTTTTTAAGTAGGAAAGGTGACCTATGAAGATATACATACTGCAGTTAAGAGCCAGTCCCAAAAGAAAACATTCCTGCCAATTGCAAAGCTCCCCCCCCTTTATTCTTTAAAAAAAATATGATTACAATAAGTCAGACTGCAGTAAATCCCAGCATTGCTATAAAATCAGATGTTATTTGGTTGAAATCAGGGGGCTAATTTGTTTTCCTGAGTTTGTGTGTACACACTTTCCCCCCTCAGTTTGCTTGTTTCTGTAGAAAACAAAGTGACCGTGGATTCTCTGTTGCGTTTTGGTTTGGCTAGCTGAATGTCTTAGGTCAGGCAAGTTTTTACAAAGGTTATGATTATTTATGAGTTCATCCAAAATTCTCTATTTTTATAATTATTGCAAAGCACGTGTAGTGAATAACTTTGATACAAGCTCGAGAGGAGACCCTACGCATTGATCTGAAGGGTGCATTACCATAAACTGATCTGACCACCTATCTTGCAATCAAATTAGCTAATATGAAACCTTGGACCTGTACAGAGCCTTATCATCTTCAATTAGATTCTGCACAGGGACAGGGGTCTGTGTTATAGGATTCAATTATAGGCTAAGGGCCTAAATAAGTAAATTCCCTTTACTTTTTTTTTTTTTATCAGTTCATGCAATGCAGCGCTGTGTCCTGCCGAATGCCAGAATTAACCAAATACAGTTTACCTTGCATATTGAGTTCCAATAGGATCCTTTTGTGTTACTCGGAATTTGGCCCAGGGTACAAAAGAACATTAGAACATAAAACAATTTAGAACACAGGTAACAGAAGCTCAACTTCCCATCTGGCAAACAGTCGCACCAGGTTGGCACAGATAAGAGGGGTCTTAGATGCCAAAATCAGGGATGGGCATTTATTATAAAGGTCTTGAAAGCTAAAAGCTAGCTTTTTGATTTTCAACCTGTTCCAAAAGTATATGTAGACAGCCAAATTCAGCCCGGGTGTGAGCAGATGCAGCATGACTGGTTTCAGTGGAGCTGCATCCACATATGCCAGAAGTTAACTTAGCCCTGGCTCTCAACATGCCAGCAATGTGACATGTTGCATCCCTCCCACGCAGCCTGCCAAAAATGTGATGATGTGAAACGGACAAATCAAGCTCTCATCAAGAAACACGGATGAAATTTACTGCAGAATTTTCTCTCGTTGTCCCAGATGGTAAGTCCAAATTTAAATGTTCAGAAATTTCCGATTGGTTTTCATTTGGAACAGGATCAGGTCCGTAATATTTCCTGGCTGCAATAGAAAAGTAGCAAAATAAGCTTTGATCCTGCCACCCTCACTCAGGTAATTGCTTATGTGACCAGCCTCACCTAAACCAATGGAGCATGTCACATGAGTGAGGGTTGCGTAATATGGCTCTTATTCTTTAATGGGGAGGGAGCTTTGTTTCTGGATGGCCCAACAATAAATGCACTTTGGGTCAAATGTGCTTCCTCTGACTCACACAGTGGTGCCAGCTCCTTTAGAGGCCAGCCTGCAATTTCACAGGAGTGACTGTGGCCTTAACCATAGAAAAATTCTCTGAGCGCAAACTGGTCTTGTGACCTTTGTTTGCTTCTTTAAAGATCCCAGTGAGTGCAACCTTGCTCCTAACAGTCTGCTCCATCCAGAATAGTCTGTCCAACAATCTCCAACTTCCATTCCATGTGCTTAGGGCCTGATCCAAGGCTTATTGAACGAATTACAGAGATTTCCATTAGTTCAAAAGGCTCTGAATCAAGAGCTTAAAGAAGCCACATATTACAGCATTTTGAAAAACCAAAACTGTGACAAACCAATAGCCTTACTCATAGATGATGTATTTTTAGCCTCATCTTTCTTATCATCTTAGCCAGATCTTTACTGTATGTTGAAAGATTTATTTTAAATAGTTCAAATCAAAGGGAGTAATTGTATGGTTAATATATATTCTTAAGGAAATATCAAAATATGAATTAGATCATTCAGAGTTCCACTTCTTTGGCTAGTCTGTTTGTGTTCAATTCATTATCTTGTTATTTTTATGGTCAGACTGATCCTGTTTTGTGCATATCTTTAAAAGCAGAATCCCATAATTTGTTAATATAAATATATGACCTGAGTGGAAATCACAATATATCATCGGAAGAGGAAACCACGCTGTATCATTAACTGATGTTATTTCAATGTAAACAGCGAATTTCTCTTTTGGAAGCATTACATATTTATTTTAGGAGGGGATTATATAGATTCATTTTTGAGTGCTATAAATAATAGTTTAAGATCAAATTGGTGGTATTTTTCTAGTTATTTTGTCAAATTCATGACTGTTCACATTACATGGGGGGAAAGTAAAAAACCTTGCACTCTTCTCACCCCTTGGTAATATCCCAGGGAGCAAAGCGGCACATCTGTAAATAAATGCATCATTAGATTCTCATCAATTTGTAAGCTTCACTTGATGTATGGCTAAAATAATCCCACAAGGATAGCTAAGAAAACATTTGCTTCCAAGCACACACATCACAGACTGGAGGAAATACTGTTTCAGTGAAGATTTTTGCAGATGTCGGATATATCTTTTTACAACAGTCCACAATGAAGAACTATTTAAATACATTGCTACGAATATATTCATTAGCTGAGGAGCTCTGGACATATTAAAAGAACACAGTAAAGCAACTAATGATGCACTTGAGCGGTAACAGGTTGTCATTAGAGTAGCATCTGCTCTCATCAGAGTTAATTATTCAGTTGCTTTGTTTTCCAGGTAGGTGTCTGGTAGAATTTAGCAGAATCTTAATTAAAACACATTTTCAAACTCCTTGGATGCTCATCTCATCTAAAGAAATCAAGACAATTTCCACCATAAACATCAAGCTTCAGTTGAGCCATCAAATGGAAGAAGGAACTCAGGCAATGTAAGTTTTAGACATTAACCATCAGAATGCTAATGGAATGCAAATAACTGTAAAATTCTGCTGTGATAAACTAACCTGTGCCCTGTTCATAGCCCAATAACCAGTTATGGCACATAGTCAAGTAACAAGAGTACTAATAATGCATAATTACTTTCACTATATAGTACTCTACAGTTCGGATTTTAAATACTAAAGGTACAGCATGTGTGTTTGTGCTTAGGAGAACACATATGTACATGGCTCCATATTACTGTAAAGACATACTTCTTTGCTGAATCCTGCTCTTATTGATGTCCTAGAAAATTGTCATGGTGTTTTGTCTGAACTGATTTTGTGTTATAAACCTGTTATTTCACAACTTTTTTTCATCCACTGCACTCTCTCATGATCAGCATTGAAGAACTTAAGTGTTTTCCTACAAGGCACCTTTTTTCTGGAAATTCAAGGAAAAGGGAAGTATGAAACCTATGGATACAAAAAGAGTAAATGGTTGCAATGTTGAATGTAGTTATGGGTGATGTGCTGCTCATGCGGTAACAATGGACACCCCATAGAAATGTTCTCACAGAGGACATGGTAAACTCTGTGTATTAGGGGTCCCTGTGTTTTCGGAGAGGTAGGAAGGGTCTGGGGGAATCTATTGATCGATCTTCACTCTTAATTAAAAACTCTCTCCCACTTATAACCAATTAGGGAAGCAACCCTACATGCTAAACAATTTTAGATGAAAATGCTGCTGCACTTTGAAAAGCGATGCTGTAAAGATGGCATCCCAAGATCTCATGTTTGTTGTGTTTCAGTGATTCCATATCAAGCAAGCTCAGGCTAACAGTAAAGCAAGATTTTTTTTCTAGCTCCCAAACTTCCAAAATCGTGCTTGGATCTTAAAACTCAGACTGTCAAATATCAGAGGGGTAGCCATGTTAGTCTGGATCTGTAAAGCCACAAAGAGTCCTGTGGCACCTTATAGATTAATAGAGGTATTGGAGCATCAGCTTTTGTGGGTGAATACCCACTTCGTCAGATGCATCTGATAAAGTGGGTATTCACCCACAAAAACTTTATGCTCCAATACCTCTGTTAGTCTATAAGGTGCCACAGGACTCTTTGTTGCTTTTGCAAAACTCAGGCTGTTTTCTGTTGTGTATTTAGTTATGTTACTCTTATCTTTGGAGGGGATTAGGTCCTGCATCTTTAAATCTCTAAAGGCCCTGCTGCCTATAGGCAGCCAGGCTTGTTTTATGAACATCATTGCAGAAAATCATAGGGGAAACGTGCAGGCTCTCTCTCTCTCTCTCTCTCTCTCTCTCTCTCTCTCTCTCTCTTTCTTCATGGAAAGTTTACTTTTGTTCTGCTGATCTTTCAATCTAAAATAAGTCATTTGAATAGAAAGTACCTCTTTGCTCTTTTGTGAATAGAAAAATATAACTAACGGGTTTATTTTTGATGGTTCAGATAATTTTCACAGGATTTCCTAATGGGTCAGGGCAGCAAACCATTTATGAGGCAGAAATAAAACAGTTTGGTATTCTCAAGGTATGTCGACACTTGGAACTGGGGGAGCTGATTCCCATCTGGAGGAGTCATACCTGCACTAGCTCTCATCAAGCTCATGCGCTAAAAATTCAGGCAGCAGCAAGCGGGGGGAGCTAACCACCATGAGTTAGGGCGACTAGATGGCAAGTGTGAAAAATCAGAATGGGGGTGGAGGATAATAGGTACCTATATAAAACAAAGCCTTGACTGTCAGGGCTATCCCTATAAAGTCAAGGCATCTAATCACCCTAGGTTGAGTACAAACCTGTGCTGACCCCTTAGGGGCCTGCCACATCTATCCCAGGAAAAGAGCAGTAGAGAGGGTCCTCCAAGCAGGATAGAGTGGCTGTAGGGGAAGCGGCCAATGAGAGAGGTTACAGAAAACAGCCAATCAGGGTCCAGCAGGCCCATATAAAAGAATCTGCAGGGCCAGCATGAGTTCAGTTTGCTAGCAGTGCTTAGGGGAGCAAGAGGTGCTTGTGGCTGGGTGTAGGAGCGCTAAGGGCTAAGGTAGGTAGTTACTGGCAAGAACTGGGGCAGTGAGAAAATAGTTTCTGGCTAGCTGCTGGGACTCAGTTAAGACAGGGTATGGGGAAGTGACCCAGGGAAACATAGAGCAGCAGTTACTAAAGGGATGCAGCATGAGGCTGCTATACTTAAAGGGTCCCTGAGCTGGGACCTGGAGCAGTAGGTGGGACTGGATTCCTCCCCTTCCCCCAGCCACAGATGGAAAGTGGCTCTGAGCTAAGGAAGGGAATTAGAACTATAGCACCTATGGGGGTTGTTTGGGGGCTGATTCAGCTGGAAGTTGTGGTCAGCCAAGAGGGGTGGCTCAGCAGGGAAGGGTAGGGGCACTTAGGACTCCAGGAAAGGCAAGGAGTCACGTCCCCCACCCGCCAAGAAGCCCTTGGAGTGTTGCTCATTATCAGAGTAGGAGACTTGCAACCTAGCAGACCAAGGGAGGGTACTGTGATGGGCCCTGCAGGACTGGCTAAAGACTGAGCCCAGGGAGGGTTACAGAGACTGACACACCAACTGAGGGTACCCGGTGGCCATGTTGGACTGTTTTAGAAGACTGGGCCCAGGGAAAGGGGCTGAAGGATCTTGGGGATATTTTGGATTGTGTACCCTGGAAGGAATTGGTTTGTTTCACACATGGGTGGAGTGTGATTTGGCTGGTGGGCCGAGTCACTGAAGACCCTCCCGGTGAGTGCAGCAGCTGACAAGGGGAGCCATGAGTGGAGGAAATTGAGAGGCACGCATGCTTGACGGAGGCACTCCCAGGAGGTGAGTGCACCCCATTATGTTTTGCCATGGTTACACACCCGGACAGCTAGCCTGAGCTCCTGTGGCTGCACTTCTTTTATTTACCATGATAGCTCTCCTAGTGCTAGTATGAGTATGTCATCTCCAACTGTAAACATCCCCTCAGAGTGTTTCAGTGAAGGAAATACCCATTCCCATTTCATTTGGCTCCCACACAGAGAAAAAGCCAGTGGAAAATGTACAAATACAGAGATATTCAGTTTCATTTGTGTTTCTGCTGAACTTGAATTCTGCCTTGTGTGTATTCAATATTGTTTATTAGCATAAATAGTTTCAGTGCATACAATCTGACATGTATACTGTGTTTTGGGGAGGGTGTATATACACACCCAAAAACCCATGTATACACAGGTTATATCCATGTGATAAATTAGTCGTAAGTGGCATATTTCATGCATCTTTGACAACCTCACCCTCCCTCTACTCGCCAATCCAGCCTCCTTCCAACTAATGATCCATAATTCTGAGTAGCTTGAAACAAATGTTGTCCAGTTCCCTGAACTGTGGAATTGTCTCCAAATCATTAAACTCCTTCTCCACCCCAGAAACTGCATTGCGTTAAGCCGTTGGTTTGTAGCCCTTATCCCTGGTAGCCTACAAGATATTGGAATTTACATCCACCACATTCTGATGGATAGAAAAACTATTGCAGGTAATATTTAGATATTATAAAAATTTAATACACTTTTTTTCCAAAGCCTGACCAGCTGGACTTATTTTATGAGGTGTCCTCGGTTTTGGAGATAGGAAAAATAGATTAATTTTTTTTAGTGGTGGTATTTTTATTTACACTTCTTTAAAACATAACTAAAGGTTCTTTAGACATGTTCTGAAAACTTTTTATTGAAGCACAATATGTCATGGCAAGGAGTGGTGTAAGTCACATAACTCACATGTGGCTTCATTATTCATGAGTAATACAGTCATCCCAAACTCCTGCCATTAGAACCTTTAAATAACACCATCATGTTTTCTTTCTCTTTCACTGACTAATATATGATAGATAAAGCAGACACATGGATGGATAAAGCTGGGGGATGATGAATGTGTCACTCATGAGTATAGTGCCCATGTTGCTAAAGGATGGCTTATAGTACTATCACTTTAAAACTGTGGGATACTGCATCAAGGGAGCTGAGAAGACCCACTCCAGCAGATGGTTGCTGCCATTTTGGATTTAGTCTGCCTGAGGAACAAATTTTCATTGTTGTGAATGCTTTTAAAGCTTCATTGTACATAGAAAAATACATAGTTCAGGATTCCTTGGTGCTAGTGTGTGGCAACAGAAGTCTCTTAAATCTTTCAGAAAGGTTGCCAGGATTTCTTCCTCTGAAGGAATCAAAAATGGAGCTTTGAATTTTGTAAACCCCTCTGGGACTGTGCTTCGTTCTGTGGGAATGTGACATTTTGAAAGTATTAGTCCGGTAGTGATCTTGCTTCAGCCATTAGAGTCTTTACTGTAAGGAGTAAAAAAATAAAACCAGTTCTTGATTCACACTTGATGCACACTTTATTTATTAGATAGGACTGGGGTGTTCTAAGTATTCTACAGAGTGGCTGCTCTTTAACAGAGGTAAAAGTTTGAATTCAAGTACAGTGTAAGTGTGGATAAAGATAGTATGACATACTCTGATTAAATTAGGCTCTAAAAAGCTAGTAACAGCTGGGCCTCTGGAGAATGAGTTCAAGCTTAAAGGATGATGACATGGGACGAGATCCTCAACTGATGCAAACTGCTGTACCTCTATGGACTTCTGTGGAATCACCCCCAATTTTTACCAGCGGAGGATCTTGCTCACCATGTTTTATATAAGGAAAATATGTATATTTCCAGTTTGCTGTGTGATCCAGGTAGAAAAATAAAACCGTGTATGCTGTAAGGCAGTGGTTCTCAAACTTTTTGTATTGGCGACCCCTTTTGACCACCAAGCCTCTGAGTGTGACCCCCCATTAGAAATTAAAAACACATTTTTGATATTTAACACTATGTTAAATAGTAAATTTAAACCCGATTGCTTTAAAAGAATTTTCTCACTGCTTTTCAACTAAGACTGAAACATATTTATCAAATTAAATATAAGTGGAAAACTTATTTTTTATTTTAATACTTGACAGTAATTAATGACCTGAAGCAATCCAGGGTCAGGGTTCATAGCCTGGTGCAGGGATCGGAGTTGGGGCTCACAGCCCAGCACAGGGTTTTCGGTCAGGGCTCAGCTTAGGGCTCAGGCTCACAGCCACCTGCCAGCACCAGAGTTGAGGGTTGGGGCTCCTGGCTCACAGGCCAGCCGCTCCTCCGCGTGGGGATCAGGGCTCGGGGCTCACAGCCCCTCCACTCTGGGTCGGCGCTTGCAGCCCCTCCGCCACGCTGAGGTCGGGGCTTGCCGCTCCACCCTGGGCTCACAGCCCCGCTGCTCCACCCTGGGGTCGGGGCTTGCCGCCCCGCCACTCCTCCCCGGGGTCGGGGCTTGCCGCCCCGCCGCTCCTCCCCGGGGTCGGGGCTTAGGGCTTGCATCCCTGCTGCTGCAGCCTGGGGTCGGGGTTCACAGCCCTGCCCCGGGGTCGGGGCTCGCCGCCCCGCCGCTCCTCCCCGGGGCTGGGGCTCGTCGCCCCGCCGCTCCTCCTCGGGGTTGGGGCTCGCGACCCCCACAAAAGCGGGCCACAACCCCCTGAGGGGTTGCGACCCCCAGTTTGAGAACCACTGCTGTAAGGAAATAGGACATAGTCAAATAGTCATTGAACAGTCTACAGTATATGCGCACATACTCATATGTAGTGGATTTTGTAGGTATGTACAGTTAAGTGCAAAACTCCATTCTGCTGTAACTATGGAGTGACAACCAATGATTTGAGAATAAGATTATAGCCGCCAAATGCCATTGTGCCCAATATACTGGGAATTGAATCAAGGACCTGCTGATCCAAAAGTACAAATTGCTGCAGCTTGAGCTAAATAGCCAATCTCTGTATTTAGGAGCTGTAATATGCTTGAACCCTTTGTGGGTCCAGCAAAGAGGTGAGCCTATAATATGCACTGACCGATGGATTACATACTACCCTTAGACAGCAGAAGCTTGTCCTGAATGCCAAAGGCCCACAGTCATTTGAATACTGGATGAACCCTCATTTATGTGATGCTGATACATCAGGGAATAAAATGGGTACCTCCAGATCCAAAAGCAAAACTCTCTTTGGCTTCAGCTAAAGAGCCTGTCTCTTTAACTAGAAGGTATAATAGTCGCATCCTCTGTGAATCAGGCCAAGGTAATAAGTCCAAAGCTGATTGTGAAGAGTTACAAGTGGGTCTCTCAACTGGGTGACTGGGCAAGAAAATGGCAGATGAAATTCGATGTTGATAAATGCAAAGTAATGTACATTGGGAAAACCTAATCTCAACTATACATACAAAATGATGGGTTCTAAATTAGCCATTACCACTCAAGACAGATCTTGAAGTCACTGTGCATAGTTCTCTGAAAACATCTGCTTAATGTGCAGCAGCAGTCAAAAAAGCTAACAATGTTAAGAACCATTAGGAGGGGATCAATAATAAGACTGAAAATATATTCTACTGTTTTAAATCTTCTGTTTATTAATTTCATTGGGTGATCCCCTGATTCAAGGCAAACATAGGACTTCCTTATTCATTTACTCCACACCATTTATGATAGACCTTATCATCTCTTCTCTGTCATCTTTTTCCAAGCTGAAGAGCCCCCATCTTTTTAAAACTTTCCTCATATGGAAGCTTTTTTATATCCCTAATAATTTTTGTTGCCCTCCTCTGCATTTTTTCCATTGTAATATTTCTCTTTTGAGATCGGGTAACTAGAACTGCACATAATATTCAACATGTGGGTGAATCATGGATTTATATAGTAGAATTAATAAGTGTATTCTGCTCCGAAAAGTGACCCCATAAAATGGCACATTGGGGCTCCATGTTTATTTGGTCTCAGTGGTTCCAGGTCAGATACGTGAGTTTACAAGTAAAAAGACTTTTCCCTCTAACTATTAAATCTGCGAACTCAGTCTTGCCTCAGTCAAGTTAGATTCTTTCCTTCCTGACTGTTTTCTCCACTAATACAAATTCTAGGGGCCAAATTAGTCTTTTGGTACATCTCTGTAATTTCATTGCCTTCCAAATATGCCCTCACTAACCCAGGTGTAGCTGACTGGAACGTAGTAAACCTTTCTGTTGCAGGTACACATGGAGGTATAACTACTTATACCTGAGAACTCGGCTGACTCCCCACAGCTGTGCTGCCCATATAGTGCTAACATGAGGAACATATAGCAAAATATGATTTGTCACAAGGGGAGCAGCTAAGATTCTGAAACAGACAAGTTATAGAGCACTCACTCTAGATGCACATAGCACTAATGTGGAAAGGGCCAGCCCTACCTCACTATGGAACTTATAAAATAGGGGGTGGGCAGAGAGGGAATCTGGCCACTCTGCCCGAGACCCCTGGTTGGTTAGAGGATTGGGATAAAATTCCACTATTTCATCCCTGCCTCTCACTGGAGGAGAGGAATGCCACTCCAGAGCAGAACTCAGCTGTGCCTAAATGATTGGTTGCCAGTACAACCAATTATCTCAGAGCCAGTGGCTGCCACAGGGGTAATACTGGGAGACAGATGAGGGTTTAGGCAATGAGAAAGGGTTACTGATGGTGGGGAGGGAAGCAGCCTCAAATATAAGCTTGACCTTGTGGCTTGGGGATTGATCCAGGCAGCAGGCCTGGCTACAGCTGTAGTGAAGCCCATCCCCTACCGGGTAGATGACTTGTGATACAACAGATAGGATTCACTTCTCCAGGTTTGCACCACATCCAAGCACTAGTGACCATCGCAAGGAGAAAGAAGTACCCTATTCTGGGTCTGGACTCTGTCAGGTATGACATCATTACTCTGCATTTTTAAGCATTGGGGACTCAGTCTGTTTGCATTATTGTGAGATTCCCCACAAGGGCCCCCAAATGGTTTCTGCCCAAATAAAATCATTGGTGCTATGTCTGAGTGGGGTATCTGGTTCTGTGCGTAAGTTTTGCTTCCCCAAAGGCTGTGGAAATGAGCAATTGGGGCTTTCCACCTTTAGGCATGGGATTTGGGGATAGTGAACTAGGATATGCCCTGCCACAGATAAGAAGGTGCTATTTTTTCCATTGTTACATTGACTCTAATTCCCCACTCTTCTGTGTGAGTTGTACCTCAATTTAACTCACATTTCATTGGCTTAACAGTGGTTCAAAGGAATGGAGAACTGGGCCCTTAAAGACTAGACCAGTTCAAGCCAAAGATACTTCTGTAAACTGTCTTTCATCTTGCAAAAAACCTGTCATGAAAGACAGACATACACAATATCAAGTAGGCAGCTCTGCCCCTGAAAGTTTTTTCGTGCTGGATCCCAAACTGTATTTTGTCAGCGATTAGCTTCCACTGCCAACGGTGCAGTAACTCCAGTTGTAGCTGCAGCCTGTGATATAGAGGCTGGAGTAAAACCTTCTTAGTGACATTTTGTTGTGTGGGAAAGCTTTTGGAAGACTCTCTGATAATACAATATGGAAAGCAGGGTATCTTAGCCATGTGCTATGCTGACTTGGAAAACCTCCTGCTTGGAGAAGATCCACTGGCAAGTGCTGCAAGGTTTGAACTGTCAATTGAGTGTTAAATGTGTTCTCTCTGCATATACCAGAGTTATTTTGAGATTTTGCCTTCTGGGTTGATAGTAGAGAGAAAAGACATCCTGTATCGGCATAGGTGTACAAATAGTTCAAGCGCTTAGGGAAGTTGTACATGGAGCCAAATAAAAAGTAAAGGCCGTATTTATCAGGAGCTGTGGAACAGCCATTACAAGCTCCATTTTGGGGGGGCAAATAAAAGGTATAAATATCAGTCACATCCACCTTTTGACCAATATTATTTGGTAAAACATCAACAGCCATTAAAAACCAAACCAAGTCTTTTGGGGTGGGTTTTTTTTCCCATAGAATCATAAAAGATTGGGGTTGGAAGAGACCCCAGGAGGTCATCTAGTCCAATCCCCTGCTCAAATCCAACTTCAGCAAAACATTTCTGATCTCAGACGCTGCTTTCTTTTGCATCACCAAACAGGATCTCTAGGCTATTTAACATGCTGAGGGAGAGAATGGAAGGGAGGGAGGGTGAGTTGGTTTGTTTGGTGTTTGTCAGATCAAATTTAAACCATCTTCCTCAGGCCTATTTCTCACCTGATCACTTCATGCTATCCCCTCTTAAAGAAGGCTTTTTTTTTCTGGCAATCCCTCAGCCTACGAGATGCTAAGATACTGCAGACAGCCAGAAATTAATAGGCTAACTGCCATACAGAAAACAGGCAACATCTTACTCCTTATTTAATCAATATCAACAGACATATTATCAATTACATATCAACATGCACAATTATTTGTAACCCATCAGTAAATAATCCCATTAGGCCAAGTCCTGTGGCTCCTTGCACAGAGAAGAAGTCCAAAAATACAGTAGGTACAGCACCTTTCTATAGTATCTGTGAGGGGAAAATAGAAGATGCCCCAGAAGGGGGAGCTCCTTCCTCTGGGGAGCTCACCCCCCATAGGAGGAAGGAATGGCATGGTATTGGCCAGTAGATTTGTGATCTGCATAGATTCACTGTAACATGGCTCTGTGTAGGCAGGCAGTGCTGTAACCACAGCTAGGCTACATGAGTGGTCTGTGTCCTGTCTCTATCTCTACAACATTGTACTGCTTTCCCCTTGCTTATTCTTGGGCTTTGCTTGACAACTTAAAATGTGCTAAAAGGGTATAAACTGTCAATACACAAGTATTGAGTTAGTCAGTCCTGTGTTCCACCTCCAATAATCCTCAAGGAATTGAAATGCAGCTCAGAGATCTGTTATAAATGAAAGAATTAGCATTACTATAATTCTTAGGTTGAAAAATCAAGAACTTGTCTTCCATGAGGAGGTGCAAGAGCCTGCAGTTGATGACTGGTACAGGACCAGGGCCTAAGATCCAACTGCAGGACCATATAGACCTTCAGCTCCACCTGTACCATTGGCTTGTAGACATGGAGATCGCGCAGATCTAAGTGAGAGGAGAGTTGGTTGATGGTGGGGCTGCCCAGGTGTCACTGAGGATCCTTCACAATGGTGCTGCGTGACCCAGAACACAGCTTCATTGTTTCAGTCTTGAGGTAGTGTTTTTATTATAGCTATGAGTTTATAACCCAACCAAAAAAAAAAACCCCAAACATCCTTTTTGCTTGTAAACTGAGCAAATCTGAGGTGGGATCAGTGCCATAGAATAATACCTTATGTTCGGAATCAGAGAGGTAACCGTGTTAGTCTGGATCTGCAAAAGCGACAGTCTTGTAGCACCTTATAGACTAACAAATTTTAGGGATCATGAGCTTCCATGGGCTAAGACCCACTTCATCAGATGAATGTTGTGGAAATCTCCAGAGGCAGGTACCGGTATAAATATGCAGGCAAGAAAGCAAGGTAAATTCAATCAGTGGGGCTGGTAAAGCCCACTTACAGCAGGTGATCAGGAGGTGTGAACGCCCAGAGAGGAGAAACTGCTTTTGTAATTGGTGAGCCATTCACAGCTAATATTCAGTCCAGACCTAATAGGGTCAAATTTGCAGATGAACTGGAGTTCAGCAGTTTCTCTTTGAAGTCTGGTTTTGAAGTTTTTTTGCTGCAGGATGGTTGTTTTGAAGTCTGCAATTGTATGTCCAGGCAGGTTAAAGTGTTCTCCTACAGGCTTTTGTATATTGCCATTCCTAATGTCTGATTTGTCTCCATTTATCCTTTTATGTAGGGATTGTTAGCTTTACAGAGCCATTTCCAGAGTAGAACTCCACAGTTGCAGTCTCCTCTGACAACCATTATAAGAAAAAATGAGGCGCTATTTAATATTAAGTACACACATTCTTCACTATTAACAGCCTAAGAACAGCTGTTGTATTTTCAAGGGTCTAGTACTTCATGAACCCTTGATAAATGTTAATGGCTATCTGTATTGTGATAGAACCGACAGACCCCCACCCAAGATGAGGGCCTCACTGTAGTAGGCATTCTAGAAGTACATAGAGACAATCTAAGGATCCCATCCTGCATTGTCATCTGTGCAACTGGATGGCTGCACCCACACCGAGCCCCACTGAAGTCAATGCACTCTGTCTGCACAGATCACAGCGCAGAACCGGGACATTCTGACAAGACAGACAGAAGATCTGGTGAGGGGGAGTATTAGTTCCATTTCACAGATGGGGAAGCAAGGCCCAGAGAGACTGTGACCTGTCCAAGCATGTGGCAAAACCAAGAACTGAACATAGAACTCCTGAGTCCCAGTCCTGTGCTTTAACCCTGAGGCTAACTACTTATGTTTGAAATCTCAATCCATTTGCAGCACAGATATCAATGAAAATAAGATATTATGGCATTTTATGCATGTTTATATATAGGGTGACCAGATAGCAAGTGTGAAAAATGGGGCCAAGTTTTTCAGTGGAGCATAATTGTGTATAAAAAACAAAGCCCCAAATCTTGGGACGGTCCTGATAATATTGGGACAGCTGGTCACCTTAGTTATATACTCCAGTGACACAATGTCCTTCCTCCAATATGCTTTCAATTTAGTACATTCCCAGCATATGATAATCATAAACATGTATAAAAACAAAGAAAAGGTTAGAAAAGTCAAAACAAAGTGCAAAAGGCAGCCAGATTGCTGAGAGAGAATTCTGGGACCTGAGATTTTTTTGCACTTGAAGATCTGTGCCCTTAGAGGGGAAGTTAGTGTCATCACTTACTGACTGAAAAGAAATATCTCTTGGCTGTGTAGGTAGCCAGCGCCAGTTACACTTCCTCCTCTCCAGACAAAAGACACTGGCTGGCAAAGGCAAAAAGGAAACGAAGAATAAAACATAATGGGAGACCGAAATAATATAACACAGATTGAAAATCTCTGCTCTATTTATTTATTTAACCACAAAGAAGAAAAACCTGCCGCATGTTCAGATAGAGAGCTGGATGACAAGCTCACAAAGGCAAAGGAATTCCAAGTTAGGGCTGAAATTCTGTCCTTATTACATCCCTTTGTACCAAGGCATTGCAGCTCATTCTGGAAGTGCTGCTCATAATTCCATAGTGAAAACCTGCACTGACTTGCACTTAGAGCAAGAATTTAACCACTTCATTATGTGTGAAGCCTACAGTGAATCCTCCCCAAACTTGCTGCTCTTCTGCTTTGGGCACAGAATAAATTTTCTGAGAATTTTCAAATGAATCCACTTATTAATTTGAGTTAAATGTCTGATACAAGGTGCTAAACTTCTTAAAGGGCCCATTTAAAAATTAATAACTCCCAAATTATCTTTTTAATGGAACAGTAGAGACCCTTCAAAGTCACCATATATACAAAACTCACTCAACTCTCAATAAATATTTAGGATTATTGGTCATTCTTAATTATCATTCCAGTTCATAACCGAAAACATCTTTCACCAGGACCTGACACAAATAAATGGCTCTCTTCCAAATTTGCTACCATTTCCTATTGCTGAGTGAAGCTGGAGAGCTGCCAATAACAAAAAAAAATCTCTCCTTCAAAATAATCACTTCTCATGGTTCTTCACTGGTCTAAACCCAACCCAGGATCCAACTGAAGTTCCCAGTGTATTCTGAGCTGCTCATTTCCTTTCCATTTGAAAACTGTACAAACCCACAACATAACCAGCCAGAAACTAATTGTGAACTTGAGTGCACCTTGCTTGCTCTCCATCTGGAACTATAGATAGGCATTAGTGGAATGATAAAATGCTGTTCCTCTATACTCGCGTCTCTTGTTTCACTGGAAAAGTTGTTAGTCTCTGGGGAAACAGATGCTCAAGCACCCCATTCACAGCATGCACCCTTAGGCCTAAATATGTTCTCTGTTTGCTAGTAAACAAAAGAAACATTAAATATTACTGACAGTGATGAAGTATGGCAGGGATAACTTTTACCACAACGAGTTGTGTTTTTCCTACTTGCTTCACTGACTGGTTAGAAGGGTAAATTAAGAGGAGATTATTAGATGAGACTTTTATGTATTTCACTGCCCTGGGATGGTCACTGCTAGCTGGCTAACAACTGTGGCAAACGTCTTTGCCTTGACAAAGGATCTATCTAGAGTGGTAGCCAGTGGAGAGAGAGTACTAACAACTAGAGCCTGATTTTCAGAGATTCTGAGCACGTGTAATTCAACAGCCGGGCCACTACCTGTCCATGTTGTTGTTTTAGCAAACACGGTGACTATTGTGGCTAACCCCAGTGCTTTCAGTCTCAGGTCCTGCTGGTGCTTCTGTACTGTATCCCACAGCTTCTTCATTATAGGCAGAGAAAACTGGTTCTGAAGTCCTAGTGATTTCTTCCTCCATCTGAAGTCCTCCCTGAATAGGATAATGTTGATCACTTCCTTCTTTGCCTCCCACCCCAGTGGATAGGGTGAACTAGCTACATTAACCTACTAGGTAACATACCTATACAGCAATAGAGATGTCAATCATGCACACCAGGGTCGGTCTTGCACTTCTCAGCTTGGCATAATTTGAGAAGCCATAATATGAAATGTTCATGGGTACTGGATATGTTTTAACAACTGACATTTATTTGCTAATGAGCAGACGAAGCAGTAAATATGATGGTACATCAAGGATCACTTTTACCACCATGGTTTGCTTTTTAGATAAATAAATAAATAATATAGCAACAATCCACATGTGAGCGATCGGTCCTGTGGGACTGCGTCTGTGAAAGAGAAGAGAATATATCAGTGGCTTGGCTATAGCAATAGATTCGGTGTAAGCTCTGGCTTCCATCTGGTTGACCTCTCCAGGTCAATCTTTGGTGTCTAGTAAAACAAATCTAAGTATTTTGTGAGGATCTGTAGGAACCAGTTTTTTTAAAAATGTGTAAACTGCAAAAACTTGGCTAGAGCACACAGCAGTGTACTGCTAGGTTTTCCTCTCTCTGACTGCCCCTGTTCCTGAGGCAACAAGCAGCAGCACTTTAGTCACCGTGTGTGAGTATATATTTACTAGAGTAGGCCCAGAAGCGTTTTTCAACAACTTTCTCTTCTTGTGTTGCTAACACAACATTGTACATGTTTATCAAGTGACCAGCTTGAGCACAGTCACAAATGTTTCTCTTCACAATGAAAAGTAAGCAGGGAAAGTCTGAATGGCAAGCATGGCTCCAATGTATACATTTGTCACAGATCTAATGTCAAGTCAGCCGAGGCTCTTTGATGTCACATAAACATGTCATTTTGAACTGACTCAGTTTTGCTGGCATTTCATCAATGAATGCACAACAAACAGCTCCAATTATGCTTCATCACTGTTTAACATTTTACCGCTTTAAAATGCCCATCCATTACCAGCAGGGTGGCTTACAATGTTTAGTCTCTGGTAAAGATGGTATTCAAGGACCCCAAGCCCTGAGGCAAATTCTCTCTCTTTCTCTGTTTAACCCACCAGTTCAATTACTGTGTGGTTAGAACGAATTCCTTTTGAATTTTGTATTCAAACATATATAATATTTAGACAGTCTCAAAAAGATACATTGGAAATTTCAATTAGAAAGAGACACATTGGATACATGGCAATTTCCTGTTTAAGGAAGCTGAAGGAGGAACTAGTTTAATCAAGTATTATTTTATTTGCCCAGTTTTTGCTTGTATCCAAAGCCCCTTACTAAATCTTACTCATCGGAGTAAACTTGACTCGCATAAGCACTCCGTGAAAGTCAAGGACTTATGTAAGTAAGGGGGCTGGACTTTTAGGGGGAGATTTCCAACAGCACAGAAAGAAGTTATGTGCCCCACTCCCACTCAAAGTCAATAGCCTTTGGATACCTAACTCTTCTTTATGCCTCTGAAAATCTCCCTTCAAGGTAAAGATGCCAGTTCAGCAAAGCATGGTAAGCATATGCCTAAATCCACCCATCTTCATCAAAGCAGGTGCATACGTGCTTTGCTGAACTGAGGCCCAGATACAAACCAGACATTTGGGTTTCAATAATATATTGAAAAGAATTTCTAAAAATTATTTGAGTCTTCACTTCCATGCTATAAAAATACAGCTCTTTCGCGAACTGGGTGGAGAAATTAGATAAATGATATTACATACAGGTGGTTTCATGTAGCTCTGGATAGTAATAATGCATAGTTTGAAATACTAAGTGCTGTGCTTATGGAAAATAATACACGCAGTCTGTTCCCTTCTCTGCTAGTAGTTAAAAAGTAATGAGTCCTTTTATGCTTTCTTTACATAATAAGCTCTAGCCAGAAAACTGGATGTTTCCTAGTCAATAAAATAGAGAAAATCCCAAAATTAAATGAACAAAGATGAAATGGAGTAAGTCGTAGGTTGTTGTGGTTAACAGTCAATAAGGAAACCCAGAGTTTATTTGTTCTGCTAACTTAAAGAACACTAAGCTGTAAATTTCTAACTCCATTTTATTTTAGTCTTTGAACTCAGTTCATGAAAATTTGCCTTCCATTGTTTGGTGTCTTGTTCAGTTGTTTTAAAGCACTAGTCAGGTTAAGGATTCCAGGCATGCGCTTGCTAAAAATCCCACTGATTTTAATGGGAGCAGTGTTGGGTCTTTCATGGACTGCACAGTATAAGTGGTATTTCAATAATCAGGAACTTTGGTTTTGTTTTTTTTTAGAAGGTTAGAACTGAAGGCCCAATGCTGCAGTCCTCATAGGCAAAATGAGTAGGGCTTTGGTTGGAATAAGGGCTGCATGACTGGGCCCAGGAGATGGGTATAAGGAGGGAAATAATCCAAAGGGGTAGAGGTGAATAAAGCTATTCATGAACACACTTCTGAAAGCTGAATTGCAATAAAGTTTTGAACACTTTCTATTCACCTGTCAGAAAACATTTTTAAGACCGTGTTTTGTTTATACAAATGTTTAGGCAAGTACTGAAGTAGAGTGTTGATCAGCAAATGAACCTGTTCCCACTAAAAGTGATCACTATAGGTCATCTGAACAGAAACGATGCTATCTGATTTGGTTGACAAAATACAGTTTGAATAGTGAATTCTGAAAATTAGACGCAATGGTGATGGGCATGGTATGTAATATTGCAATATTCATAGACAGATGAAGATTTCATGATTCTAAGGAAATGAAGGAGTTAGAGCAGCAGAAAAAGGACAATGAACCCCCCAAAAGCAGACTTTGACAAACTCAGAGAACTGGTAGGAAAGTTCCCATGGAAAGAAAATCTAAGAAAAAGGACTGCAGGGGAGCTGACAACTTCTCAGAGACAGTATTAATGGCACAACAGCAAACTACGCCGATGTGAAGGAAAGATTGGAAGACTAGTAAAAGGCCATTTAACTCCATCAGGAGCACTTTAAATACCTAAAAATCAAAAAGCAATCTTACAAAAAGTCAAGACCTAGACTAATGACTAAGGATGAGTACCAAAGAATAGCACAAGTCTGGAGGAACAAAATCTGAAAGTTAGACATAAGTTGAGTTACTCCTCATAAAAGGCAGTAAGGAGAGATTCTATAAATACATTAAAGGCAAGACAAAGGAAAGTATAGGTCCTCTGCTTAGTAGGGAAGAAGGGCTAATAACAGAAAACAGCAAAACAGGCCGGGGTGTTTAATGCCAAATTTGTTTCAGTCTTCATTAAAAAGGTTAATAGTGACCAGATTAGTAATATAAATAACAAAGGGAAAGGGCTGCAAGCCAAAATAGGGAAAGAACAGATTAAAGACTATTTGGATATGTTAGATGTATTCAAGTCAACATGATCTGATTAAACTCATTCTATGAGCTAACCAAAGCAATCTTGGATCGTTAGTAATTATCTTAGAGAACTCATGGAGGGCGGGTGAGGTCCCAGAGGGTTGGAAAAGGGCAAACACTCTACTTTTCTTTTAAAAAGGGGATAAAGAGGACCAGGGAACCTGTAAAGCAATCAATCTAACTTTGATACCCAGAAAGATATGGGAACAAATTATTACACAATTCAGTTGGTAAGCATGTAGACAAGAATTGGGTTATAAGGAATAGCCAGCATGGCTTTATCAAGAATAAATTATGGCCAAACCTACCTAATTCCCTTGTACATGGTTACTGGCCTAGTGGATGGGGGGAAGCTATAGAAGTGACATATCTTGATTATAATAAAGCTCCTAGCATAGTCCTACATGCCATCCTCATAAGCTAACTAGGGAGGTGTGGTCTAGATGAAATTATTCTATAGTGGCTACACAACTGATTTAAAGACCATACTAAGAGTAGTTATTAATGGTTCACTGTCAGATTGTGGGAACAGCTCTAGGGGGTCTGTGGAGGTCTGTTCTGTGTCTAGAACTAGTCAATATTTTAATTCATGACTAGGATAATGGTGAATGTGTTTACAAAATTGGAGGATGCAAGAACTTTGTTAATTTGGAGAATTGGTCTTAAATCAACAAGTTGAAATTTAGTAAAGCCCAGAGCAAAGTACTACTCTTCGAAAGGAACAATCATAGGTACAGCTACAAAATGGGGAATAAAAAACAGCCCTTAACAGAAATGACAGCTTTTAGTTTATGGGCCCCCCTCTGTCTTCTTTTCTCATGACTAAACATGCCCAGTTTTTCTAACCTTTCCTCACAATTCAGGTTTTCTTAACCTTTTTTCATTTTTGTTGCTCTCCTCTGTACCCTCTCCAGTTTGTCCACATCTTTCCTAAAGTGTGGCACCTAAAACCAAACATAGTACTGGGCATGTTTAATCATGAGAAAAGAAGACAGAGGGGACCCATAAACTAAAAGTTGTCATTTCTGTTAAGGGCTGTTTTAAAGAGGATGGTGATCAATTGTTCTCCAAGTTCACTGAAGGTAGGACAAGAAGTAATGGGATTGATCTGCAGCAAGAGAGATTTAGGTTAAATATCAGGAAAAACTTTCTAACTATAAGGATATCTAAGTTCTGAAATAGGCTTCCAAGAGAGATTGTGGAATCACCATCATTGGAGGTTTTTAAGAACAGGTTAGACAAACCTGTTGACAATTATCTAAGTTTACCTGGTAAACTGGTAAATTTACCTCAGTACAGGGGGGTATACTAGGTAACCTCTTGAGGTCCCATCCAGCCCTAACTTTCTATTTTATGAATGTGAATAAAAAAAGAATAGAATACTGATTTTTTTTCACTACAAGCGGTCAGTGAACAACCCCAAATGTTGTTAGCAATCATTTGACCAGTAGTATTTAACACAAACACGGTCTGAATAACTTTGATCAGTTTGCAAAGAGAAGAGGCAAATTTGACAAATTCAGTTAATTGGTTAGCTAACCTGAATTTATTCATTGTGCTGATCATTAACGTCATGCATCTTCCAAACTCTATATAAAACATTTCTATTTATGTATTTGTTGATTGATAAAAAGCCCCTTAACTCTATACCTGTGGAACTTGTTAAGAACCCCTTCTCCCCCATAGCTGTTTTTGGGCCCAGTTGGGTGAATAACTTATCCAGCTCTAATGTACGGTGAACAGCTGGAGGCAGACTGCTGTCATACACATTAATTAAAAGTTATCATGGGTTGGTATCCCTAATTTATCGATGTTATTGAGGACTTTGTAACCCTCCTAAATTTGTTTGCATTTAAAAATTCCTCTAATATGGGATCTGGGAATTATAATCCCTGAGAGAAATGAGGATAGGGACCTGACCTAAAGCCCACTGAAGTTAATGGAAGGACTACTAATCAGGGAGCCTGGAGCATCAAGCCGCGGGGGACGGCCACCCGTTAACTGTTAGGGTGGCAGTCAGGTGGCCTTCAGCGGCGGGATCCGGTCCTGCGGATTCGGCAGTAATATGACAGCGGGGAAGCCTAAGCCATGTGACCAACGGACCACACGCAGAAACGCCGCCCCTGCTGCTAATGATTTCAGTCTGTTGGATCTGGCCCTGGATGACTACCAGTTACAGGTCACAGCATTTTTGGTAATGGAAATTTTATACTTAACTCTCCATTTTTAGTTGGGGGGGGGGAGTGGATAATTTGTTTTAACCTCTGCAGTGCTTCTGGTTACCCAAGCCTGTTCTACAGCCCATTAAAGACAATGGGAAGTGCACTGAGCAGTACCTAGAACATGCGGGATTCCATTCAGTACAAACCCTCTGCCTGACAAATAATTGCTCATATAGGGCCAGAGCCTGATACCCTTACTCAAGCTGAGTCCTCCGCAGTTGCATTGATTTCAGCTGGGCTACTGGAAGAGTTCGGCACTACTCAAATTGTGTTAGCCAGTCTGAATTCTGACTATAATTCCTACTCTGTGACTAATTCTGATTCCATAACAATGATAGTTCATCATTATTTTTTGTTTGTATTAAGGTAGCCCTAAGACTCCTCAACTGTGAGTGCTAAGCATTGCATATACATCTAGTAGGAGTCTCAGCCCTAGAAAGCTTGCAGTCTAGACAAAAGGTTGGAGAGGCAGCAAATGGACCACAATGCAATTTTTAGGGTCCATTCCTCCTTAAATCATTGACTGGTAGCCAATCCATTGAGACCCCCCACACTTTCATATTATTATACAATAATCAAAGATGACAACTTGCTCTATAAATCAAAACAACCAAGATAAACATACAGTAAAGGATCTCAGTGCTTTTTGACCTCTTTGGCATCCACTGATAACATATTGCAGTACCTCCCTCAATTAGACACACAATTTAATCTTACTTGCCTATGTCAGGAGCAATTTGGACATCTGCAGTGAAATAGCATATACTGTACATGACAACAATTTAATAATAAAAATAGAGATTTTAGTAACAACGAATACAGAGCTGGTTCTTTGTTACTAGAAAGAAAATGGTTTAAATCCATCTTATTTAAAATAGGTCTGGTTAATTTAAGTTGCTCAAACTGAGGTGTGTGCATAGGCAGTCAGATAGTTTATCATGAGCAGTCATGTTCAAGTAGCCCCATAGTTCTATGAGTGAGCTGTTACTAAAAACTAAGATGGCTCTTACCACGTAGAAGGTGGTCTTAGCAGAGCTCAAATAAGCTGATGTGCAGCTCTTGGAAATACTGTGTAAATAGCCAGTGGGAAAAATACCCAGAACATACATAACCAAGAATGGTTTACTCCCTTAAGAACATCCATGTTTCAATAAAATCATGTACAGCCAGTGTAAATGGCCAGCACTAAACCCCAGCAATGCAAGCTGACTCTACATGAGTGGCATGACTATCACACCCAGGCTTATACAGCCTGAACTGAGCCATCTAAAAATCCTATGACTTGTCTCCACTCTGAGAAGGTTGCGTAGTTTTGTGAATGTCTCTTAGTTTAACTGATAGGCTTTCCCTTCATTTCAGTGAATTTTGGTGCAGGTTCTGAAATTATAAGTGTCATCCAGGGATTCTTTTTTTTAATTTCTTTCCTCAATTATTATACGCAACAAGCATCTAGCTACATTGTCAATCAGTCACACAAGAACCTGATTTTTTGAAAATACTCTGTGCTAGTGTTGTCAGTGAGCAGGAGAGCACGTGCCACAAAAGCCTCCGATTTCTTTGAAGCAGAGCTGTGGTGAGATGTACAATATCACCGACACAAAAACAATCCGGTGGTAAACACCAGTTGTTCTGGTTATGAAGACACATACAGCCCTTAAACCAGAGGGGATATTGTGGGACCTTAGGTATGTCGTAGCCTAGTAGGGTGACCAGATGGATAGGGACATTCCCGGTTTTTGGAGCTTTTTCTTACATAAACACCTATTACCCACCACCTCCTGTCCCGATTTCTACTCACCCTATAGCCTAGTCCCACACTGTTTGATCTTCAGTATGGCAGTGAACAATTAGGCCCAACATGCCTTGCTATGTGAAATAGCATTAGATGTGCGCTGCTGTAGCTAGCGGTCATTGTTTAGTACTATCCCATGATCCTCTCATACAACAATGTAAATGGTTCCCCTTCTAACTCCACCCCTTCTACCCAAGCCACATGTCCATTTTATTTTTGTATAACCAAACTGGGGGTGTCCTGCCAGATGTATTGTTTTCCGTCCAAAGACGACATACTGAGATTGGCTGCAGGGGAGGGAAGGGGGAGATCTCTATTCTGTTGGAATGACTGTTTGCTCTGCAACGTGAAGCACATGGGAGCATATGGCTCTCTGGTTTGTTTGTTTGTTTGTTTGGTTTACTGTCACAAATGTTTTAATTATCCCATGACTTGCCATTTCAGTTATGCATTGTCTCTGTTTGTTTCTTTTTGACTCGGGGCAGCTGTTGAGTTCTCCAGATTTAGGGCTCAAATCTGCTCATTGTTATGTGAGAGCACATTGCTGTCTTCTAACATCAGCCACTCTGCCTGCGTGGGTATGTGCTAGGTTGGATGGTCTAAAAATCAATGTGCATTCTCACTTCACAAGGCAGGAGTGAGCCTGAACGTTCATTTATAGCTGCTGAGCCTTTAAAGAATGTTGGGAATGTACTGAATAGAGTTATCTCACTGAATTAAACAAGCTTGTGAAAATGAAGCATTCAAACACTGAGCAGACTCCAAAGTCATATGGTTAAGTCTTTACCTCCCCCCTCCAAAAAAAACCCACATGAGACTTTTTTAGGTCAAATAAAAGTTGGGTTCTCTATTTGCTTCCTTGTTTCTGAGCCATTAGATTATGCTCACTTCACTCGTCCAAGGCTTTTCCTCCAATCATGAGGACTAGAAACCTACCGACTCTCTTTTTAAAGGAGCAGAGACTCTCAAGTAATCACTTGACTTCAGCAGCTGGGGACTTAAAGAAAAAAAATACAAATATTGAGAGACTTGCAATAAAAGCATAAGAGTTGGCAACAACTAGATAATTTTCTGTTGCTGTTGTTAAATGTATTAGGAACTATGGCCTCAGTTCACCAAAACTTTTAAATATGTGCTTAAATACAAGGGTGTACTTGAAGTTAAGCACAGGTATAAGTGATTTGCTGAATAGGGACAGATTCTGAATCGGGGCCTGTAGGCGTGCACTAAGAGGAAAATAACCCTATATATTTTGGCTTTCATTTGTTTTTCCTTCATGATAAAAACTACAAAATGCAGGGAGAGGGAGAGAAGCAAAGATTCCTACAATACCCAGCCTAAGTGCTATAGACATACAGCTGTTTCTCTTTTTAATTTGGAGGCATACAGCCCTCACACACAGGGTGGTTGGTTGTTCATACAAATAAATGCCCATGGCTCAAAGGCAAAATATTTTGAAGACAATGTACAATAAGAGCTTTTTTTTAATCCATGTAAAAAGCTGTTTTATGAAATTAAGCTGGAAATATTGTAAGTGGGAAATGACCACAAAATAAATAGGAACCTTTTAGAAAGACAATAAACATGTGTTATTTATTTTCCTGGTAAATAGAAGTGGCAGATTCAATCAGCAAGAAACATCAGACAGTTATGACCATGTTAATCACATTAAAAAGTTCATACATTTTGTTAACGGCGCATTTAACAGCATTTTGTGTTTAATATTAAGGGAAGCGGCTTATTTGGATTTATCAATAAACTAGAAATAAGATGGAGGCGTTTCTTTTAATATGGGAAGTAGCACAACGAGCGAGAACATGTGGTTAACTTTTGCCCTCTTTGTAAGTGGATGGAAATAAATACAACCAATTGCGTCAGAAATATTTCAAAACTATCAAACGGTTCCAAAGCATGTACTGTACCACTGTGTACAGAGAGCCGTTTCCACGCTTGCCATTTCCAAAGGCTTGTCGACATGCCAAGCAAACCTGTTTTGTAAAGCTCTGTCTCTGCCTATGTGCTCTTTAAGCTTTAAAATCCTGTTCAGAATCATTTGTGTTAGGTTTGAATTGTGACATCGGGAGGGTTATATAATGGCCAGCGAAGGTTGAATCCCTACGTAATGATCAGTGCTTTGGGAATAGAGGGGGAAATGACATGAGCTTGGGCTTTGTCTGAATGACGGTACTGACCAAAGAAAAGCAGATGAAATGTGTGTTCATCTTCCTCTAGATTCTGGATGCTGTATACTTCAACTTAAAACCTGCTATGGGGTCACTTCGCTTCACTACACCAGGTAAAAGGCAAGCTCCTCTTAAGCAGATGTATAGATTTTATACAGTGAGCTAGTGAAATATATACATCCTTACAGCTAAATCACTTACCTGCTCAGCCTCCAGGACTCCCTGACACATCACCCTTCTTTTGCTTAGTGTGTGGTCTGGGAGTTGAGGAATTCTAATTGCTTGGCAATAAGGTTAATTTGCCCCTGTAGCAAGTTGTAGCAAGGAGGGGAGAGGGTTCTGTTTGAGGGAAAATGAGGTGTGTGTGTGTGTGTGGGGGGGATATACAAGCTAAAATGAATACAGGGAATACAATCTATAACAAGGAGTTAGACTGATTTGTGATAAGAGGAGACCACATGTTGTGGAGGGTATCACCTGTGGTATTAAAGTGTCAACCAGGCCCCATGTACTATAATAACATAGACATACATTTCTGGGGGAAAATCTGGGACTGGAGGTTTGTTGAGGTCACCCTGCAGGATAACCAAGGCTGGTAAGAGCCACGCATGCAGACACAGCTGGGAGTGACTTGCACGCTGGAGGCTGTTCATGAGCAGTTCGAACTGGAGGCTGCAGCAGTGAGGCATTGTAAAGGGTTCCCAAGGCTAGAGGGCAGGGGTAACACAACTACTCAGTCTGGATTGTACCCTGGAATGTCACAGGAGGACCATGACTCTTCCGGGGAGCCTTAAATTATGGGGTCATTTACTCTTATTCCTCTCTGGGAGTGGGGCATGTGACAATTTCAATTGCTTTGAACCAAAGGACTGAAAACCTGGTAGAGCCAGGCCAGGATTCCAGTGCTGAGCTGCTGACTCATGGTGTGACCTGGAGCAGTTATTAGCCCTCCATGTGCCTCAGTCAGCCCAGGTGCAACATTAGGTAGAATATTGTATGCAAAGCATCTGGTACTCCCTGTGCTCCTGCTATTGTGTGTGTATGTCTGTGTGTGCATGCACATATATGTATTTTCAAAGAAACTGCTTGTGGACACACACCTGTAGATATGTGGAGAGAGATTGGATGGCTTGGGAGCTGGTGATCAGTTACAGTACAAAGCCTTCCAGCCCTGTCACTTGTTTGCACTCTGGAGTGGCTGAAGGAAATTATTATCTGATGGCAGTTCAATAATATGTATGAAAATAAATTAGTTGTTTCTAGTGAGTAAGTATCCACATTGTAAAACCCATCCTAATAATTAACCACCATAAGTTTGTTGTCAGTCTTAGCAGAGGGGTCAAGGACAAAATGAACTGGAGATAACAGAACTTACCCTCTTATTTACATAGGTGGTCTCTGCAGCATGGTCAGGCATGTGAGGGGAAAGTCTCACCATTGCCTGTAGGGAGCACTTTGGCTGTGATGCTCTCAGTCAGCCACACTCCAGAGTTACTAAATTCACTCATGGTGTTCTGATAGGGCTAAAATGCATCATGTGAATGGGGAGTATATAACCTTTTACTATCTAAACAGACCATCTTCCTTCAATCGGGCATATGAAACCTAGCAAAACATCTTCTGAGAGGAGTAAAAAAAAATTATATAATT
The DNA here is from genome assembly GCA_032164245.1 of Sternotherus odoratus. Taxonomy (NCBI): domain Eukaryota; kingdom Metazoa; phylum Chordata; order Testudines; family Kinosternidae; genus Sternotherus; species Sternotherus odoratus. Next base: position 17,277,958 of record JAVMKO010000011.1, read on the forward strand.
AGAACTTAATCAACTCCAGAGTAATTGCAAAGCTTTTACCAATGTGGCTAAAGAATAAAACTTTTAACAGTGTGCAACCATACCAGTATCCTTATGGTATGAAACTTTGTGTTATCCAAGATAACAGTTGTACAATGGAGGGTGAGGTGAGGGGGGGAATTCCACAAGAAATCAGAGAACAGTGAGGGATAAGGGTGCCAAGTAAAACTTTGTTCTTGGATTGGTTCTAAACCGATGGCAAGATAACATCTTCAAGGAATGAGTGAAAGACTCTATTTTTATTATCCCTCCTGGAAAGAATAACGTTTCCGTAGCCAGAGTAAATGCAATTTCTTATGTCCATTTGCTCATTGGGCAAAGGAACTGGGTCTATAGGATCCTTCTAGTATTCAGACCCTGAAAACAGAATAGAAGGAATCTTCGTGTAGTAAATCCCTAGTTTTCCCATCAGAAAATTGAAATGACTTGCTCAAAAGTCAAAAGGTGTGAATGGGAGACTCGGCCCCGGGAGAATAACTAGCAGTGAACTTGGCAATGTAATGTCTGCTCTGCACTGAAGGTTGTCTCTTTCTCTCTGCCTCCCAACACACACCTGATAACTAGAGTCACACAAATGTTCTCTCCCAGGAAGGCAGCTCTGGTTGCAGTACAATGCGCTGCGCACGGTGTGGCTGATGACAATGTCGGGTGAGGACTTTCATACTAGCCTGGGAAGAGGGAGAACCTTGCTGTTGTGCTCTTCCTAGCAACAGTACTGGCTAAAAGAAGTGAACTAATTTGGTTTCTTAATTATAAAATAAACTCCAGTATTTGGACCTCGTTTTCTTTTGTCTTGCGTCTTTGTAGGCCTTTACCGCAGTTCAAAGTAAATATAATCTCCGCTATTCTGCTTTAGTAGCATATTACTCTTATAATGTACTGGGGTTAATGACTACATGAGGGCCAGGATGACAGATATTCAGACCCCTTTCTGTTTATAGAACTGGCTGTTTCACAGTCAAGTTAAACTTAATATGGCCCAAACTGCACTTCCCTTTCCGCTTTCTCTATCACTTCTGACAAAGCCACCTGTTTGCTCAGGACCATAACATGGGTGTCCTCTTGCCAGGTGGTGTGTCTCTCCATATAATTTCCAATATCCAGCCTTTTTTCTCTCCAAACGTTCATCCAGGTGCTCAAAATCTCATCATTACTGCAACCTCTTTCTCTCTGGCCTCCGGGATTCCCACATTGCCTGCCGCAGTCCAGGTGGGATACATCTCCAGAACTTTGATCTCTTCCAGCAGCCTGTAAAACTAATATTGTAATAATTGGAGACACAGAAATCACATACTGTAAAATGAAATCTGCTCTCCGGTAGTAGTGACTGAAAATGTCAAAAAGCCATGCTGCTGCTGCTCTTCCTTAGCATTTATCTGCCATTTTCCATATTCAAACAGCATGCAGCCATAACTGTTACTCACACAGAGAGCTCTTGGACAGTCCTAGGCTCCTTGTTTGTCTTATCAAACTTCAATAGGATGTGGTGAGATGTAATCAAATACGAATATCTCCATTCCCTGGAATCATTATAAGCATGTACAAGACTACTGCTTGTCAAAGGCAGGACTGAGGTTTGTGCTAGCTAAATGGGGAAAATGAGAAAGTGACTTGTCCAGAGCAACACAGGATTAGAATGTGCTCAAAGCCATGTGGAAGGCTTGAATACCCTAATTCCGACTCCCAGGCCTGTGATGCCTCTAAAACCGTTTCCGTTTCCCCTGTCAGGGTGGTGGTAAACTTTTCCAGGTTAGAATATTTCCTACTTTACAAAAAGTCCAAAAGCCTTGAGCAGCGGGGAAATCTGAAAGTCTAGCAGAGTGCTGGTAAACCAAATAAAGGCCATTTGAAATCTGAAAGGAATAAAGCTTTTGAAGGTGAAAGTTTAAAGTGAACCCTGCTGATTATCCAGGACTTTATAGATTCATCAACAAACAAATAAAAATTGTTTACTGGCATCAAACGTATATGAGCTTTATTGTTATACAGCCTCTTAACGGCTAGGATCAGCCCTTGGTGACAACTGCCGATTTAACTGATTCCTGTCAGTGATAAGCAAAAGGAGAGAAGTTAGGGGTGACTTTGTACAGTAGCATAGCTGGTAAATAATTATTCATATGCTTTCATGTAAAAAAGGCATGTTTGACCTTGGAGTTTCTGGCATATCCAAGTTACCGAGTGAGTGAATGAAGATTTTTGTGACTGCTGATTGCTAGGAATGGGCTGAATTTTGATACACTTATATAAGTTCTGATCAGAGCTGACGCACTAGCCTTGCAAATGAGTCTTGAGGTGCTGTTGCCAATCTGACAACTGCATGAAGGTGGCCCAGAAAGAAATGGCAAGCGAGAGGTGTGTGCAGAGTTCCCAGTCTAGCTGTAGCAGCTTTCTGCCTGATTTCATATATAGGAGAAGAAACAGGAAAGGGCAAGTGAGTGTGTAGCTAATTGCTGCCTTCTCTTCCCGGCTGTGAAGGAGAGGTAGCCACTGGGAAGTTGAAGTTGCCTCCTAAGCTGCCAAAGAGGAGGAAGCATGAGTGAGGAAGCCTAGAAGCCCTGAAAGTCCCACAGCAGAAGAGGAATGATCCCGCAGAGGGGACGAAAGAGCTAGTAAGTGGAAGACATGGGATGGGGAGGGCTACATTGCGATGTAGTAACCTGCTCTTAGTAAGCATGAAGCTGAGCTATCCCAGCCATAGACCTGGGAAGGTACTAACTGTGAAAGGCCCGAGCAGTGCCCTGCTTTCCACATTGCTCCAGTGAAGAAGTAACCTGCTACGGCTCTGTACAAGTAACAGATCGTTTCTTCCTCGCCACCGCCCCAGCTCAGCTGCAGGTGCATCACGGGAAGGGGAGTCCAGGCTCTGCTTGTTTACTGCCCACCAACCAGCCCATCACCCTGCACTGTGACCGTCCACACAGATAGGCCCCTACAGACAGCTTGCAGCAGCATCTGGGCACCACAGTCTGGCTCTAAATAAGCACTGCAGTCAGTCAGTTCACTTGGTCAGATCCCACCTCTAGCAGAAATCCCTTCTTCCTACTTCTGAGGCCTGTTGGAAGCAGAAAAATCCTATGGCTTTCTTCAGATCAGGTCTTCTGCCCAACCTCCCCATTCTCAGTAAAACTGGTTGCAAGGTCCAAAGCATTGCGTGAGCTTCCTAGAAGTTTTTCAGTTTGTCTGTTCATTACTACTTATTTATTTGTATAGTGGTAGTGCTGGGAGCCCCAGTCTTGAACCAGCACCGTCCGGTGGTAAGTGCTGTACAAAAGAAAAACTCTAATTGAAACAAAATCCCGGCCTGTTTTGTAGGGAAACTCACAAGTATGCTAAATTCCAGACTGGCATAATGAAAGAATACTTGAAACCCGCCGGTGGAAGCTCAGTCATATTTAACCCTACTATTTTTTTTTCTGAGTGAACTTTTGAATGACCTTTTAAAAATGAAGAAAAATACTCCTATCAAATTGTCTTGGTTTTCTGAAAATGTTAAATTTTCCTTTCCTATAGGCTGGTATTTGTCACGTCTCACTCAGACTTTGGCCACTGGTAAATTTCTGGCTGTTACTTAGGCATAAAGAGCAGAAAGTTGACCTTCAAAATTACATGCTGTTAAATGACCGAGGAAGAAAAAACAAAACAGTAGACTGAAGAGGTCCTAATACAGAGGTGTATTTTCTGCATATCTGGACTATGTCTCTTTCCAGAAATAAACAAGCTCTTAACTCCAAAGTCTCTGTGGACAGAAACATAATAGATGAGGGAAAGAGGGTTGTATCCCTTTGCTTAGTCAGTCCGCATGTGGAATGGTAATTGTATTATCAATGAGCTACAATGTTATTACTTTGCTAAAGTTGGCAAATATACACATGTATTAAACCAAACATTTGCAATTAGAAATATTGCAGCCCATTATCTAAATACGGTAGCTCAGAGTCTTAGCTGCAGCTAAAGAGAGCTTGCTGCAGCTAAGAAGCCACCTTTTTCTACTGCCCGATCTCAAGGCCAGTCTGCAATGGGCCAAACCGGGCACAAATTAGAGCAGCCTTTAGGTGTCTTTAACTTGTGCTGTCTGAATATGACCCTAAGGGGTCTTGAAAGCAGACAGAGGTCAGTGGGAATAAGAACACACCAGCCACTCATCCTTTAGCCGCTATAGTAAGAAGAACGAGGGGCATATAAATGTTTGTCATAAAATCTTGCTGAGTCTGAAAATCCCTCTTTGAAGAGCCATTCTAGGTATGCTTGGTCCTGCCTGAGTGCAAGGGTGAGGGTGGGGGGTTGGGCTATGTTTCTCTGATTCTGTTGTATTAGTAGCTTAATTATAGCATGTCACCTAGTTTGATAACTAAACTCCAGATTCATTATGGCTCATATAATAAATAGAATGTAGGTTTTAGGTTTCAGTACATTTATCTTTATTCTTGAAGTTGCAGCTTTTAAATTGCACATCCAAAAGTGAATTATTATAAGGTGTCTCCTTGTTAATGAAGATAAAAGCCATATGAGACTCAAATTATCATGTTTCATGTGTAAAATTTCAGATTCTTCTGTACCTCTGAGGCTTTTTTTTAACCCAGTTAATTTTATTTTGAGATGAAGTAAATGGCCAGCAGTGCTGATATGCACTGATTGCAAAGCTATTGCATTATAATACCATCGGTTAACTCACGTGGGCTGAGATGCTTTGGTCTAAATTCAGTTGTTGGGTTTAGGGTGTGAGTGCTGGGTGGTGTTGATGGCCAGGGATATTCAGGTCAGACCAGATGATCTGGTGATCTCTGCTGGCCTTAAACTCAGACTTTAACTCCTCACTGAGTTCACAATTCCCTCAGCCACTCTTACATGCATGAATATAAGCTTTTCTTACATCTTACCTTTAGGCGTGCCTCTGTACTGTTTACATACCAAATGATTGAATAGGTAGATCATCACTAGAACATAGTAACTGTATCGTTTCAAAAAAAAAAGTACTAAAGTTGTTTGTTAAAAAATGCTAATTTTTTGTGGGCAAGATTGTAAAATTATGTTTTTGTTCAACATTTTTCATTCAATCGTGACCCCTCTTCTTTCTGGCTGAACCTTGTTTAAGTCATCCAGGGAAGAATTTGCATCCACTGAATGAGGCTGGAGTGCCAACCCTGGCCAGCCACAGACTGCTGACATTGACATCATGCTGCCATTTCTGAGGTCCAAATACCCATCTGGATAGGAGGAAGCCCACCTGTATATCAGGATGCTTGCACAGCGATGGCGTTGAATTTAGGCTGGCAAAATCCCTTACCTCACACTAAGGACTATTGCTTATCAAATTATGGCTTTGTGAGCAAACTGATTATTTAGTTAAATAAAGGGAAACTCTTTCCACAACGAGTAGTGCTCTATTGTTTTCATGTTTGGATTGCCTTATAGGAGGCCAAATTAATTTGGGGAAAATTGGTGTGAAGAAATTGGCTGAGACCTTGTTTTAAAGCTATATTGAAGCTCACAATGAAGTTTTATGGTCACACAAAATATTCCTGAAAATAGAGTTTTGTTATGAAAATGCCAATTTAGTCCTAATCATAGCAGCAGACATCACTAGGTGGTGCTGTTTTAAACATAGTTATCCAAGTTCTCTCACTTATTAGTGTGTGAGCAAATGGTCTGTCTTGTGAAGAAACACTTGTGTATTGTTGGTTTGGCTATGCAAGGCTCTATGTGGAGAGAGGTGTATAAGCAGCAGGAAGTTTTCTGGGTCTCTTATTAGAGCCAGTTCCTGAGGCAGAGTTGCTCCCTGGGAGCGGGGCTGTTTAGGCTGAGATCCCTGCCAGAGAGGATTGCCTGCATATTGCACTACCTGGGTTCAAGGACTGGTGTACAGGTGTACAAGGTTCACTTAGACTATACACAGTATTCCCAACCCTGAGCATTCAAAAGTTACAAGTCAGGCCCCGCAAAATTATTAGATTGGTTTAAAAGCAGTAGTGTTTAAAAGTTATAAAAATGAGTTTTTTTCATTGCCTTCTGGTTTCTGAGCCTTTGCTTCACATTTTTGTGGTTTTCTCTGCAACAAATAGATCTAGATTCTCATGTAATCTCTTGATTCCAGGAGATTTGAGACAGCCAAAATCATGAGACTCTTGATACAATCATGAGAACTGACAACCCTGTACAGTAGAACCTCAGAGTTATGAACTTTGGGAACGGATGTTGTTGGTAACTCTGAAATGTTCGTAACTCTGAACAAAATGGTATGATTGTTCTTTCAAAAGTATACGGCTGAACATTGACTTAATATAGTTTTGAAATTTAACTATGCAGAAGAAAAATTCTGCTTTCCCTTACATTTTTAGTAGTTTATGTTTAACACAGCAGTACACTGTATTTTTGGGGGTTCTCTGCTGCTTCCTGATTGCATTCTGAGGTATATGGTGTTCATAACTGCGAGTTTCTATTGCATATCCAGTCACTCTACACATCCTGTTAGGTCATTGTTCTTGTGACTTTCTGGGCTGAACTTCCTCATGTTTCAGCCTGGCCTTCCTCCTGCAGGCAGCAATTCTCAATTATCCTTTGGCAGCAGGGCAGCTGGCTCCTTTGTCACCCTCTCAGCTGTCTGAAAATCATCTCCCTCTCTTTTTCCCTGATGAAGTCATCTGCCACCGTGTAAATGTGTAATGTTAACTAGTCTTCTAGAGAATTTACCTCAACCAAATTAGAGCAGCAGCAAAAGGCCTATCAATTCTGCTGTTGAGTGTCCTGACCACCTTAAGGAGATGCTAACTTCAAAACTTACCTGGTGCCATTTAAATTTTTAACGGTATTTCATTGGTAATCTAAGACAAAATGCTCAGCTGGGGTAATATTTTCATCTCTGGAGGGCATATCTTCACTTGAAATGAAGGTGTAGCCGTAGCAGGGATTGACCTAGCCACGCTAGTTTAAATCTAGACAGCGTGGGTAACACTGGTGGTGCAGTCAGGGTGGAACGGGCTTTCAGCCACGTTGTCCAATGTTGGCAAATTAACTTCAGGGAGGTTTGTGGCCAGTGGGTGGGGCGGGACTGGGAGCAGGGCAGGCCTGAGGTAGTGCGGGTGAAGGGTTGTGTGCCAGCAGTGGGTGCTGGGGGTGGGGCATCCCCCCTTCCCCAGCCCTCTGGTGCTCTTAATGCCTTCTCGCCAAGCCCCTCATTGATTTGACCCCACCCCCAGCCTGTGCCCCAGCCCCTTACTGGTGAAACACCCCTGGCCTGTGTCCCACACCTGCATCCAATGCAATGCATCCAATGCAATGCCTGGGCTCCACCCACTTTCCCAAAGTTTCTAGTGTAGACAGAGTCTCCAACTTGTTTCTCATTAGATACTGTCTGTGCTGCCTGAGGACCACGGCAAGATAGTGAAGTTTGTCGGGATTCTAACGAGAGACTGTTTCTAACCATGGGGGATAGTTTTGTTTTAAATATTATATTTGTTTTTATCTTTTTGCCCGTGCACTAAAATGGCTCCAGCCCTCAGCTCAGCACCATGACTGGGCATCTATGTATGTGTACTCAATGTGTGTAGAAATGAATATATGGTATTGCAGAGTAAATAAGTGGAATCATAGTCAAGAAGAACTTGTGCATAGAGACCTTTTGAATTTTTAAGAGTTCAGGGAAATAAGAACTTTACTGCTTAAGTGCAAACAAGTAGAAAAATGCATTTTCGACAAGCACCCAATAAAACTGTATTATTACTTCCTGTGAACAGGAAATCCTTAACTCTGGGATATCATCTACTCTTCAGTGAGACTAAGCTAATAAACAAGTAGATAATTAACAAAGGCAAACCAGAATCTCACTACCAGTGACTCTATATTACAAAACCTTCTGGTTTTAATATTTGCCATGTATGCATGAAATAATTTATTGCTCTTTCAAAGCCGTTTCAACTGTTAAACATTTATTGGTTTGCTGAAGGAAATAGGAAATTCTTTCATGTGAACATTAGTTCTTAATTTTAACATTTCCTTATTTTCTAAAATGGGATTTGATGTGGGAATAAACTTTAGGAACATTTCTAACTGGAAAAATATTGTTAACAGGTGCAGGTTTTCTTATGTGATTTCTATCAGCTAAAAATGACATTGTAATTAAGCATCTAGAATGATACTACATTTGTGTAAGAGAAGGTTTGACCTCTCCTCTATTTCAGCTATGGAGAAACTATGGATAATATTTAGTATGAATACTGCTGTATACGCAAATCTGGAGAAGAACATTCTGCTTCTTCGAATTCTGACATAGCCCAAACTTTAAGAAGTGTCCAAGTACAAATAACCATGTGCATAATTTGTACATGCAGGAACCAAACAGGGAAAAGACCAGTCCAATAATGACACTTTCCAATGATTATCTGGTCATTTGTGCATGGAATTATTATTGCACACACAGTTCTCAGGAAAGCCTCATCTACCCTAGCAAAATTACCTATGACCACCAGGGTATTGGGAACCGTTGAAGTTGAATCTCTGCTGAACATGGTTTTAACTGCAAGCGTAGCTGAAGACAAAGTTCAGTACCATTTCAGAAACCATTGCTCAAATATACAATTTGTCTTTGGCTTCATTTCCAGCTAACATGGTTAGCACCCGTTTGGCTGTTTCTGTTGCTAGCTGTGGATAATTTTCAGTTGGTAGAAAATGTAGTTGTGCATGCAAATTATGCACATGTATTTTGTGCACACAATTCATGCTTGTGAAATTCTGAACATCTGAGTCTCAGTATACCTGGACTATGTTTAATGATTTTGTGGCAAAGACATATTGCTTGACAGAATATGTACACCTAAGATATTATACAGCAACCTCATTGAAATACAGCCAATCTAGTTTTATTTTCAGAAAGCCATGGATAATGTCAAGTCATGGTAAACCTTTTGTTTATTTTGGAAGAGAAAACACATGTAGTGTTATGTGAAATATATCACACTATCCATACAACATGCATAACTCTGCCTAACCACTCTCAATTGCACACCAGGTTCCAGTTGCCATAGTCCATCTGGTTATGGCCTGCAAAAATCTTGTGACATCACTGCTGCTGTTTGCATATAATACATTGCTTCCTGTAAATTAAGAATTACGATAAGCCATATTGATATAAATCTCCTTTTACAAGGCCAGATCTTAAATGCATAAGGGGATTTCACTGATGCATAAAGACTCTTGATATGTGGAATATAAAGAGTAGGGTTTATTAAAAAAAAATCATACCTTAATTTTGAAATGAAGCATAGATCTAGTCCTAAACCAGTATGAAAGAAGCTTTGACCGTAAGAAAAATGATTGGATTCTGGAATGATTCCTATGCTGCTCTTTCAATTAGAAACATGACTGGTAGAATGTGTTCAGCATTATCAATTTACACATGGTGTTCCAAGTTCTATTCCATGCTAACGGCTAACCCTGTCTAGAGCCCAAACCTGCATTCTTTTCACACCCCAAACTCCCACTAAGATAATATGTGCAGCACATGTTTGCTGTCTGTGTTTTGTTTCTTGTGTTGATATGTTCAGAAAGCTTTCATTTAATAGAGCCATAGAAAAGTGATTACATGGCTTTCTTCCCTAACCTTTTTATTATTAGTGCTGTGGGATATCTATATCCATATACACAAAGAGAGAGAGAGAATACACAGAAAAGCCGCTGCATACTTTTGAATAGAATATCTAGCAATTTCTTTGTAGTGCATTTAATCTTCTGCATTTTTCTCATGTTGACTTTCACTGTTATTAACTAAAATTAAAAATTAGTGAAGCTGAAGTAAGAATTAGTATTTGTAATTCTTCCTCCCATGGTTAGAATATGTTTGATGTCAATTTACAATGAAAACTCCTTTTTACAGCACTTAGCTTTCCAAGAAATAGCGTGTAATGGGAAACATTTGCTACATTAGAAAGAATATGGTGAACCATGAATACCTACAGTTAGAGACCTTTCTTTTCAGCATTGATCTAGCAGAGTTGATTTTGTAGTATTTTTCTATTTAACATTTTTATTGCCCTAGTGTTCCACCACATAGCAAGCAAATGGCCACTGACTTAGGACTGTCATTCACAGGCCCAGGTCCTAAGCTTTCCTACAAGGCAAAGCACAGGATGCTGTCTCAGCATCTCCTGGTGGCAGAGGTGGGCTGAATTTTTTTTTAATAGTGGGGGTGGTTAGAGCCATTGAATCAAACTATAAACATTGTATAAAATGGAGGCCACTTAAATCCAGAGGATGTGGCAGCACCCCTAGTTTCAGCACCTATGCGCGATGGGCTCCCAAATCCAGCTTCCCCTGCAGCTGAATAACACTGTGATCAGTTTTTGTTTGACCGTTCCTGTATGCGTCTTGTGAAAGTTCACATGCATGGGATTTTGTATGCATAGATATCTGTGGTAGGGAAGTTTTGGACTAATGTACATAGCCCCCATGAAAACAAGAGTTTTTGTACACAAACAAGAATTTGCAATTCAATACAGCTTGTTTGTTCTTCTGTTTTCACTTTTCATCACCTAGCCAGGTGGCAGAAACAACAATGTCATGTGATTTAAGTTAACCCTCACACCAGAAATCATAAATATTAAAGAGTCCAAGTGAACACTTTGTAATACCCAATATGTGAGCAAATTTTATAACAAGTACTTGCAAAGACCAACTACAATCTCAGAAATTAGGACTCAGCTGTGAGCAATTCATGAACAGAAAAGTTTTCTGTGACATGTGTCAGAGAACTTGTTCACAGTAGATCACTAAGCCAGTTGTAGAGGCTGGGATGCTGACGGAGGGGAGGGGTGAGCAGCGGGGGGGAGCAAAATTTACCTTTAGTGTTTTTCAGTAACTTGGATGCAGCACATTTTTATTACCTTTTCTAAGACACTGTTTAAAAAGATCATAACTCTTAGCTTCTTCTATCCTTCCACTTTTCAAAACTCATCTTGACTTTTAGTGTACTCAGGAATGGCTTAGAAAATAAGCACTAAACATGTCTATAAATGGTATTTCAAAGTCTTTTTATTAAGGTGTTCGTATTCTGTACACACCCCTCTCATGCAACTAACCCAAGACAAGTGAGGAATAGTTGCATGATTGGCTGACGCCATATAGTACACGAATCTCAAGCTCAGATTTCATTTCAGAACAAAAGTCAAATGAGTGGCTCATGCAAAATGGTGTGGCTTTCTGTCGATTTAGTAGAACTGGGATCTGAGTACAGTGAATGGAAATGGCTATTTGTAAATACAAAGCAGAGAAAGAAGGAGAGCAATACTTCACCAGCTGAAACTGATTTGCTCTACAACAACCCGGTAGTCCTCAAACTTGTCAATTCATTCAGCTGGTTAAGACTGCAAATCCATGTAAGGCCTCTAACCTATTAATTATTTATACGTGGGTCTCTTATTTCATCTAGCCTTATCTTCACCAGGTTGCCTTTTCTAGGAAAGTTCTCTCTTGAGCAGGAAGCAACAAATTCTGCAAAGGGATTGAAAGAAATCAACTGCATATTCTAAATCATGTAGTCTCAGCCTTTTTTCTCTACTGCCACCTATTGCACACTAAAAAATATATAATGCATTGATACTTTAAATGAAAATTGTGTGCCTCAGCAGTTCATCTGACTTCACTTGGATAAAGTTGCAAATGTGTTAAAGGCTGTACCAACTAGTATTTGGAACATATCTCTTATTAATAAATCTATATTAAAACACTCTGTGATGCCAAAATAATGTTTAATGTAAAATATTTAAAAGCATCCAAGTCACGTAGGAAGCTAAATTTGATTTAGGCTTCTCTGAGACTGAGGTGCTTTTGAAAATGTTGCCCCTTGGAAGGAAAAATTACCAAGGATGTAGTAATGAGTAATAAAGGCACCTGGTACTACAGGTAAGAGTTGACTCTGTAGAGTAGCAGGCTTATTGGGTCCCTGCTTCTAAATATCAGCTCATCGATAGTCAGCTGGAATATGCATCAAGTAGTCCAACTTGAGTGCATGTATTTAAAATTTTATTTAAGATGAATTTGCTTTGCAAAAAGAGTTCTGTAGCTCTAGTTGTCCCTTGGTAGCAGTATGACGTTGGTGACGTGATGAGCATAGTACATTCATATGTTCTAGCACATCTGTGAAATCCCCAAGAGCCTGAAAGCATGAGATTCTGACCCGGACTGTGCCTAGCTACCATGTGTGTAAGAGAAGGGCAGGAAGCTGAAATGAGCCTCTAACACCCCATTGTTGCCTCTTAACTGGCCATGACACAATGGTGATCCTTGTCCTACCTTGAGAGCAAGTATTGCTCAAGAATTGGGGATGGGCTGCATCCAGTCCCAGAATGGTACGCCAGCTGAGCTCCCCCTCTGCTCATGGAAGCATTGTGCTTCACATCCACCCATTAATTCCAGGGGTGAAGTTAAGTGAGCATGCAACACCCCTTACTTCCCAATATTGGGCAGCCCACATGGAGAAATGAAGCTTTCTCCCCCTTCCTCCCCTCTGTGGGCGTGAAGACCAACTTCAGCCTAATCCTCACTTATCATGCCTAAACATTCACTAACACCCCATTTCAAGTAGCTTTTTAAAATTTGTACTGTTCTGCGTGTTAGATTGAGGCTGCATTGGCTACTTACAGCCTTAAGCACTAGGTTAGCCCGGACAAGAGATGAAATGTAGGTAGGAATGACTTGCACTGAGCCTTTCCAACAAGGATAAGGCATTTTAATTTGATGCAGGGCCTATGAAAAGAATGGAAGGGAAACGTGGTCAGAGTGCCGAGAGAGGAAGATGAGTTTGGCAACAGTCCGAAGAATGGAGAAGGACACTGCAGCAGTGTAGGCAAGAGTTTGCCAATTTATAGACAAAGGTTTGGGCAATGGGAACGGGGAGGAAGAGACCGAGGAAGACCAGCAGAGTTGCGTAACAACTTGATGTGCAGGGCCAGGGAAAGAGAAGAGAGTAGGGTGACCCACGATCGCAGAGTAGAATTATGGATCACTCTGGAGGGGAACTGTCAAGGCTTTAGTAAAGGAAACATGAGAGGTTTGGTTTTCATTGTCTGCTTTCTGAGCCGGTGACAGATCAGCCAGGAAAAGGTACCTATGAGACTGCTATTGATGTGAAACTCCACTGGAAAGCGGATGGGCAGACAGGTAGATTTGGGAGCCAGTCAATACGGGGTGAGTGAAACAATGAGGGCAGATGAGATCATACAGAAACGAAGTATATAGAGAGGAAATGAGAGAGTGCTTGGAGAAGCAGAAACAATTAAGCAGAGTCTCAAAGAGCCAGAGAGGGGACACAGTGGAAGAGGATTTGTTGAATGTGGCAAACAAATTGGGGAGAAGAAGGATGGAGAAGATGCCCTTGGACTTATCCAGGAAGAACTCATTGACGAGTGCTGTTTAGTGGAGGAGGTAGCAGCCAGAAAGCGGGGGGTCAAGGAGACAGCTGGCTGTGAGGAAGTCAAGGTAATTGGAGTGAAGGATGTGCTCAAGTAGCTCTTAAGTGACTAGGACAAGGGAGGTGAGTTTTGAATGTGTTATTTCTCGTTCTGTTTTACACACTGCTTTCTTCCCCCCGCCCCTCGGGGAACTATTCTTTGAAAAGGAGAACCTTCTGCTCTGTCACTGACACATTTTTTTTTTAGCTAGATATTGCCTATTCCTACCTCTTTGGCAGGAGAAGTCACTGCAACTGGCAGATCTCGACTACAGAAATGTGCTAAGCAGATTGGTGATATCTCAGTACATCTGACAATGGGAGGTGAGCACGGCAAGGCTATATAGACTAGTATAGCCCAGGGGGAAAAAGGAGGTGGGCAGATAATACAAAGTGTGCCAAAAGAGAACCGTATAAAAGGAGCAGAGAAAGTCTCTTAATGCCATCTTACCGGGGATATTTGAAAATGTAAAAATCACCTATTTTCAAAATGTACTTGAATAGCATCATTCTATTAAAATACTCTGCTTACCACATGATCCAGTTCCCACTGAAGTCAATGGGAGATTGAGTCGGTCTTCTGTGATTTGCACAGTGCTAATCCTATTCAGCTGAACTGAGACCAGTGCGAGTTGAGGGCACCCAATGTCTTGCCAGAGGCGCTCAGCACCTTATAAGATCAAGTTCTATATGAAATTTGGGTTGCCTGAGTCAAGATCTGCATTCCAATGAGTTGAAATCCTTGAAAAAAATCTGTCCTGGGGGTTTGTCTTTACAGATTAAGTTTCCTGGCTCACCCTTGATGAATACTTTCAAGGACGTCTCTGGAAATTTTGGAAAACAACCAGTGCTTCAAACTTATGTAGCTGTTTTGACCTAGATCCTTGACTCTGGCACAGTGCCCCTCAGAATGTGGGTGTAATCGTGGTCTCTTCACTCTCCTACTGCCAGTCTGTCTGTCTGTGTGCTGGTTTTCAGCACCACTGTAATTTATGTTGGTTTTCAGCATCCCCAAGGGGAAATGTGGATTCAGGGTCAGAAGGATGTAAGGAAGCGCTGGTCATACCTACATTTTCTCCCTAGTGACCTAATTTATACCCCCACATCCTGCTGCTGGCATATGAGCCACTATTTACCCTTTTATGTTTGGGGGGGTTATCCTCCTGTGGCCAGCTACACTGGCTTTACAGTCCACTGGCAGGGTGAGGCAATGGAAAGCAGCCAGACTGCTCCCCAAAGTCTAGGGTCTAGTGTATATCTTTACCAAGGCAGCTACTACTGTACTCAGACAGGAGACTAAAACTGTTCCGAAAAAGAAATGGAAACCTGATCATTAGATCGTGTGCATGCTCCCAATGAGATGGGTCCTATGCCAACAGACATTAGGTATGCCCCTCCTCTCAGCATGGCCCCTCAGTATGCCAGTGGGAGAGAGAGAGAGGAAGAAAATGTGTTTTGACCTTGCCTGCGTGTCTCTCTCCATTCAGTTTGTTTTGGAAATATCCCTTGGCCAAAATTCTCAGCATGTGCTGCAATGGATGGAGTTTCTGCAAAGTAAGGTCTTGTTTCTCAGCACTTGCAACTCACTGAAATCAATGCAGGCGCTGAGCTCCTCCCAGGCTGAAGTCCACTACAAGACAGCACACATTGGGTGGCATGTGGTCTTCTCTCTAAGGCAAATTTTCTGTGAATTAAGTTGTTTAATAGGTTAATTGATATGTTTAAGTCTAGAGACTCATCAATTAGTATCAGAAAAGTCATGTGACTGAACAGATCCGCTCTCTGAATTAACTAATGAGAGGCACAATGCCGCTCAGTTTGAATACCTGATTTTATTTTAAAATGCGCTGCGAATATAAAGGCTGATTCCTCTCTCATCTGAGACTCATTTTCCACCACTGTAACCCCACTGATCTCACCAGGGTAAGTGAGAACAGAATCAGCACCATGTGTTTCACCAGCGTTACTGTTCACAGAGCTGCAAACACATTTAATAATCGCTCTCTGTGAAAGGGCTGTAAAGAGCCAAAGAATAATTACACCTGGTAGCGGAATATCAGCAGCCGGAGTGGATATTTTCTACTCATTCTTTTCTATTAAGAGGTCATCTCCTCTCTCCAGAGAGCACTGTATTTATACAAGACTAATCATGTCACACATACAAAAGAGCCAGAAGAAAGAAGCACTTTGCTATCAGTAGATGTGATGTCTAGAAACAGCAGCCTTAAAAGGGCTAAGTGTTCAAATGGAGGCATTAAGACAGACACTATGGGCCAAATCTAGTATGAATACTATTATTTTAGAGGGCTCTAAGATATGCTAGGCACTCCATAAAGACAGACGGTAGGACTGGGCCCGATTGTCCTCCTACTTACACTTGTGAAACTCCACCGATTTACAGTGGAATTATTCTGGTGTGAGTGGAGAATCAAGCTTTATGATACCTGCTCCAAAGAGCTTAGCATTTTAAATACTTCAACTGACTTCAGAATCGGGACCGTCTGAGATAATGTTGTGGTCTTGTTCTAATAGATAAATGGTTACCTAACATAGCCCCTCACATTTTAATTCAGCTGGCAATATCTCCGTGTTGTCTCCTTTCACCATGGTTTCTGAGCAGTTTGCTCAGTCTCCAGTAGACAGACCAAGGGCTGCAGGATTTCTGATGCCGGTGTATGGCAATTACTGATGAATGCTAACCTTTAATGGGACCTACTGTACTTAGATAAAGGAGTAGGAGCAAACTGCTGAGTCTGAATCATTGACACTGCTGGCTTAAAAATCGGAATGGCAAATTGATGACCTAGTAATGTAGCAAAAATCACCTGCTCGTTGCTGACCTACCGAGCCAGATTCAGACAGAAGAATTCATTTCCTTCCTCTTTGCAGCTCTATCTCCATCCTACTCAGCCATAATATTGTAATTGTAAAAGGGATAATATTGTAACTTTGGAACAGCACCTCCTATTTAGGCACTTGAAAATAAATTTCTTTAGGAAAATTGGGATTTTAAAAGACACCAGAATACATAAAGACCCATATTTTAAATGTAGTTTTTGGACAAAGAAATTTTAACTGGACAAGATAGACACAATGCATCCACACAATGGCAAAAGGACATGCAAGAAGATTAAACAACAAATATATATTTAAAACTTTAAAACAAAGGCCAAAAGAGATTGGGAGAGAGGGGTGGGGAGTAAGTGGAAAAGATAGGAAAAAACACCATGAAAAACAGACTCAAAATGATAGAACATGTGAAAATTAAAGACCATTCATAATACATCTTACATGAAAGACAATTGGAAGCCTGGTGCTAGCAGTGTGTATCTGACAGATTATTTGAATTGTTTTTTAAATACGTGAACTGTGTAATACATCGTGGCCTTAGGGTGGAAAGGAGTGCAACTACCATTCAAATTCTTATTTCCTTTTAGAATGCCACGACAGTTCCTGTTTTACAACTTTGTAAATACTAGAAAGTCATTCATCTATGTCTAAGCTAAAACGACATTACATATTTTCTTTGATTTATTAGTAAACTACTAAGTAGTAACATTAAGCTTTTAGGAAAAAGATTAACAACCTTGTGCGGTGGTAACCTGTCATTTTAATTTAAGTAAAAGCTGTTGGAAATGCTCACTCTTTGTGATGGAACATGCAAAATTCTTTGCTTAATGGATGTGGAAATGGCATTAAATCCCTTTTGCATCAGGACATTAAAAACCTGTTATTTGGGGGGCTGTTTTTGTTGGTTTTGCATTTTTGTTTTGAGAACAAAGCGGGACTTTTTTATTGTTCTTTGTGATTCTTCCTCCTCTTCTTTGCAATAATAGCTAAAAACGCAAAATACTGATCCACAGCCTGAACTGGTGTGAATTGTTAGAGCTCCATTGAAGTCAGGCCTCCCACTGGAGTGGATGGAACTGTGTTGATTTCTTGAGGTTCTGATGCTTTGCTTTTATATGAACTATGCATAGCCTTTATCAGAGACTGCAGAGTCCATTTGTCTTGTGAAAATGAAGGCAGAGTGGTAAATTTGAAAGCATCACTTCCAGTGGGCTGGGCACTGACAATGTACATCCTCTAGGCTGTTGTATATACATTCACCACAGTGTCTGTGGTTTAAAATGGGAAACACTAAAATGCCACAGTAAATATGACTGTGAGTGTAAAGCCCCAGTCCTACAAGGCAAATCCCTGTGCCTACGCGAAGGCCCATGAACCCAAGTGAATGGGGCTCTGTAGGGGCACCATGGTCCACCTGCAGCAAGCAGGTGGCAGGATCAGGGCAGCAGCATTCCACCGGTAACGACACACTATGTATTTCTCTTACCGCTCCCCCAAGCAGACTCCATAAACCTTTGTTTTGCCCCCAATCATTACTCCACAGAAACTGGACAGCTCCATTTTTGGCTAGGTCAGTGACTCTCAACCTTTCCACACCAGTGTACCCCTTTCTGATTTGTCCTGCGTACCCCCAAGTTTCACCTCACTTAAAAACTACTTGCTTACAAAATCAGACACAAAACTAAAGTGGCAAAGCCTGCTATTACTGAACAATCGCTTACTTTCTCATTTTTACCAGATAATCATAAATTAAATCAATGGGACTATAAGTATTGTACAGTAAACCCTCGATTTAACGGACCTCGATTTAACGGACTTCGGATGCAACGGACAAAATTTCTGAGCAAGTCTGATGCATTCCTGATCCATTTCTGGCGGGCTGGCTGCCGGCTCCCGGCTGCCGCCCGGGTCCCGCCTGCGGGTGGGCTGGCTGACGGTTCCCAGCTGCCAGATCCCGGCAGCAGGCGGGCTGCAGAGCTGCCGCCCTGACCCTGTGGCGGGCGGCCTGCTGCTCCGACAGCTCGTTTTTGTTTTTTTATTAAATAACGGACTTTTGGATTTAACGGACACCCCCTCGCCCGAATTAGTCCATTAAATGGAGGTTTTACTGTATTTACATTTCAGTGTATAGAATATAGACCATTATAAACACACCATTGTCTGTATGGAATTTTATTTGTTCTGACTTTGCTAGTGCTTTTTAATGTAACCTGTTGTAAAACTAGGCAAATATCTAGATGAGTTGATGTACCCCCTGGAAGACCTCTGTGAGCCCCCAGGGGTACACACATCCCTGGTTGAAAACCACTGGTCTAGATAGTGTTTATTTTTGCAAACCACATCTACCTGTTTCCTAGTGTTTGTCAAAGCAGACATTGGTATGAGACATTGGTAGAGAAAATAAATCTGATAAGAATGTCAACATTTATCTAACACAATTAAAAAAAAACAACCCAAGGATTTTCCCTTGAACTGTGAAAAATTACATAAAAGTTTGACCACATTTTCTCCACTGAAATAATGACAGCCCCAGGGATTAAATGATAAACTCTTTTGATTTACCAGCCTGAAAGCATTGCCCTGCACCTTGTGTAGCATTTATTCCAGTGCAAACTGGAGGTAAAATGCTGCCATCCTCCCCTGATAATGTTCATGCCCATTTTGCATTGGGCTAAATGACTGTGCAAGATGCAGGGCACTGAAGAATCAGCACCATAAAGTACATAAGAAGAACTTATTCTGAAATCAAATATAATCAGACTAAGGGCTAGTCTACACTGGCAATGGTAAAATGCTGCCGCGGCAGCGCTTTAACGTGGCTTGTGTGGTCACAGTAGAGCGCTGGGAGAACTCTCCTCTCTGAGAGGCATAGCTACCAGAGCTGGGAGCCTGGCTCCCAGCGCTGGTGGACTCTTTACAGGGGTGCTTTACAGCGCTGAAACTTGCTGCGCTCAGGGGAGTGTTTTTTCACACCCCCGAGTGAGAAAATTGCAGCACCGTAAATTGCCAGTGTAGACAAGCCCTGAAAGGAATGTTGTCACGCAAAGTTTAGGCGACCATGATCCCGGAGCCAGCACTCTCCCCATGAAAGCAATGGTCAGCTTGTGCCAGTTCAGCCAATCCAGCCCACAAAAAATTTGCTGTTCACTTACAGGTGAAGTTATAAAAATGATTTGTGCAGCAAGAACCCCAAAAGCATAACTTATAGGACACACACACACTGCCCTAAATTGTCCAAGAAAAGCAAAAGCAACGGGGAAGAGGGGAAGTACGTTATCAAGGTATATAATATAGCAATATTAGACCCTGATCCAAAACCCCCTACAAATTAATGGGAGAGTTTTGCATTGACTTCAGTGCCACTTAATATGGTGATGTTATAAAAAGTGTCAATACAACATACAGGGCAGAACATATTTTATGTTGCAGATAGAAAATTATAATGCTAACTTCAGACTAGCACAGCAGCAGAACAGCTGGAAAAATAAATTTGGTTAGCTAGAATTGAGATCTATTTATTGAGCCTCCTTCCAAGAATATACGCATATCGGCACTGGGATTGGTCTCTAAATTGGGCGGGGAGGGAAGAGGATCTGGTGAATTCAAATTGATGCACTACTTATTCCACAATAGTAATTCAATTAATGATTTTATAGACCCTGTGTTGTGTTCTCAGTCAAATGGAATATAGAATCAAGCAATTAACTTAGTTTGGCACTGCAGAGCAGCGGAGCTTTAATCTCAACAAATGCAGAGCAAAATTTACCGTGTGCTGTCTGCTGGTAAGAACAGAGTGTTTTGCCATTTAGAGCCTCATTTCCAGGATGAATTTCTGATGACAAGGCCATGCCAGTCCTTGCACTGCTCTTGCAGCATTCAGCACCTTGATACATGCTGCTGCTCAACAGCAAATAGATGGACAGTACGTATATTACATAATGCAACAGAAAAGGATGCAGAATGGTTTCTGTTATAATCCCTTCTTGCCATGACTTCCTGAAAAATAAACCCCATGGATTGAAACTTTCCAGATTCAGTCTTTGCCCATGGTTGAAAGTGTGAGCAGAATGCTATCAGTTGTGTTTGAGTTTTATGGGGATAACAAAAGACACAATTTCCCCATTTAAAAAAAACTGTAATAACTACATATTTTCAGTCAAGACAACAGCATAACTAGTGCTTGAAAGCTGGCAAAGGTGTAAACTCAAACACTTAGGCACAGGCCAAACTAAACAGTTGAGTGGTTCTGTGGAGTTCACTGGAATTACTTGTGTTTAAAGCATCATATGCTTAGGTGATTTGCTGAATCAGAAACCTAGTAATCCCTGAGGATTATTGTTTTGGTGCATACGGATGGATTTAAATTAATAAAAGTTCAGATCTTTTGAAAACTGTGCACTAAGCAAGTACAGTCCATGTTGTAAAGCCTATGGGTAGGCACTCTTGAATGTGCATGGATGTTCAGCAAGCAAAGCACAAATATGCTGGTGTTAGAGGCGAGGGAGTAATTGTGGTGGGAGTGGCAGTAGAGGGGAAGAGCTTCTCTTTTCCTCCACTTAGGTCTCCTGGGTCCCAGGGGTCACTGGGTTTTATTATTTTTGCCAACCTTCCCAGCCACCCCTTGTGATCCACATTTTATCATTTAAAAACATTATGGGTGAAATCCCGCTGAGATCACTAGAGCCAGAATTTCTCCTGTGGGTCTAATTCAGCCCCGGACTATGCCATTGTAACTCTCTCAATGGGAGTTATGCCTGCTGGAGAACAGAGATTAATTTGGCCCTGAGTGAAGTTTTACTGTTATTCTATCAGCCATTTATTGAGAGCACCAAGCGTGTGAGCATGAGCAATGAGTATTTGGCTTCTTTTTTGCACTGATGCTCAGTTTTCATGCCAACAATGCCAAACTCTGCTGGGTCATGTAATGCATGCCCTCGAGAATTAATTTTGTTATGTGCATACATATATACAGAAAGGCCAAATTCTCACTGGTGTAAATTGGCTTACCTCTATTAAGGTCAATGTTCTAGGCCAATTTACCCCATCTGAGGATCTGGCCCAGAGAGTTTGGTGGATATTTGTATATATATGAGATAGACTTATAACCATATATACTGTGCTAATACAATATCCTAAAATATAAAAAGTTACTAGGTTAGTCCCCAAATTAACAAGGAAAAGATGGTCATGTTGAAACATATCATTAAAATTCGATGTTTAATTTTAAACCATAAGCATGTGTAAAGTATGCTAATTAATTCTGAAATAACGCACTCCTGGGTCACACAAAGGATGAGGCCAACAGCCTCAAGGCATTTATCTAACATTCTTGACTTGCCATCGTACTGACCCATTGTGTCCTCTGCATATGAGTGTTGCTCTGAAGATTTCAAATTGTAGTTTAACAGGGGTGAATGACAAGAGCGATACTTGATCTCAGGACAATGTACATCCAAAGGATTGAATTTTTACAATAATGTCAGTTTTATATTGGGACACTGATAACTACCCTATTGCCACAGAGCTGATTCAAAGACCAGGAAGTCAATGGATCAGATTGCTAATGCACAAGTGCATCTTGGAACTTAGCCTGTAAGAGTAAAGAAAGGAAAAATGGTGACTTTGCTCGTGTATGTGGGACATAGTTGTATTAATGATGTTTACTGCCGTGACACATTTGATTATTTTCTTTTTGTGCTTATTTTCAAGAGAGTTTGCTTTATTTTGTTCACATAAGCCAGACCTTCAGTGTCAGTGCCTGAAACGAATTACTGTTTATATTAGAAACTTAGTTTAATAAATTAAGTCTCGTCTATGAACTGTCAAAGTTCTTGTAGTCTGCAATTCATATATAACAGATGCCTTTTCCATGACTCTTAACTAGAAGTGGCTAACATGATTGCTTCCTCTTTGCCATTACTCCATTCTGTAGGTTTAGTTATCTACTGCCTACAGAGAATTAAAAACAATTTAAAAGGGCATCTGGTATAAAGCACACTAAGGCACAAAAAATTCTTTCTATATACAATAACTTTCTGTTTAGGTCAGAGAATTATTCAATAATTGGCACTTGTTTAAATAGACCATTCAGGATCAGTTTGGTTTTGGTTTTCCAACTGAAGATTGAGTTACAGAACTTTTTTTCTTTTCAAACAAGCAGTTTTTTCAGTCCTGATTTCCGACGTATTTGTGGCATCGCTGTGATTAAGACTAACAACTAATTTTTGTACAAGAAACAAACACATTTTTTCAAAAGTGCCATTAATAATTTAGTCACTTTCCCCCAGATTGTTTATAAATTATAAATTTTAGTTTACTCTGTCCTAGTTTATATAATACTGATGATAAAGGAGAGCTAAAGGCAGCGATTTCTAATGGAAGACTCTGATGCTGAGGAGGTAAGAATGAGCCTATATATTGTTTATGCCAGTTTCTTAGCAGACATCATTTAAATAGAGGAGCTCAATAATCTTTGACAATCTAGATTATTGCAAGACTCCGTTTCCACTGTTCACATTTTGCAAAGCACACTTACTTCAGGAACAGTTGCCACATGAAAAGTTAATAATGAAGCACATCTATAAGGATAAAAATAATATGCTGGAACACTCATTCATATCAACAGTTATAAGTTCAGACATATGGAAATGTCTTTCCTATATATATTTTAGGTAATTCCTTTGCCATGTTATGCTTCAGTATTTTTCTGTTTTAAATTGTTTAGTCAGACAACCTTTGAATCCACTGCTTTTTTGAGGGGGCAGGGGGGGCTTGTTTTGGTAGGTGCACCAAACAAAATTCAATCATAAGGAATGACTAGAACAGCTGCCCACTGGAATTTTCATTGTAGTCTCTATAAATGCATTAAGATTTTAATAAAGGTAAGACTATTATGGTAGGAAGTAGGTCTAATTTTCCTGCATTCCAAAGTCTGTCCTAGCCTGTGAAATGAAATAGTGAACAGAGTAGCATGAGCTGTAGCTGGTCCTGCTGCAGGTATGTTATCATTTTGACAAAGATCAGTTAATTAATGATAGATTAAAAGAATGATGACTGAGGTATATATTGGGCAAAACCTGCCATTAAAAACACTCAAATCCAGATGTCAGAAATATACAGTACCACAGCATCTCATTTACAGTCCCAGTCCACTCCCTATGCTGTTGTCTCTAACCAGTATTTTATGAGTGGCTCCGCTTGTAAAGCTAATTCATTTGCAATGATGGGTGTATATATATATTGGTGAACTATTTTTTTCTTTATCTAGAAGACCATATTTATTTGCAATCACTATTATTTCGTATTTACTCTGGTAACTTTGTTCACAGCCCATGTTCAATATAATGTCCTTGAGCT
The DNA here is from genome assembly GCA_032164245.1 of Sternotherus odoratus. Classification (NCBI taxonomy): domain Eukaryota; kingdom Metazoa; phylum Chordata; order Testudines; family Kinosternidae; genus Sternotherus; species Sternotherus odoratus. Next base: position 17,301,638 of record JAVMKO010000011.1, read on the forward strand.
AAGTTGGTTCTGGTTCTTATCTGAAACACCAGTGTTATTACTCTATTACATAAAACCACTTCCTCTATTAACAAGATGTCCTTTTTAGACAAGTGCAACATGGCTGGAGAGCACTGGATATACAGCATCTCTACATGCATGTTAACTCAGCCTCAAGGCTGAAAACGCCCAGCAACCCCTGTTTTATTTTGTTTTTTGAGGGGGGAGGGAAGGGAAATCTTCACTGTTGTAGAAAGTGCTTGCTCTTTTTGCAGGATATATGTCAGGGGTGGGCAAACGACAGCCCTCAGGCCATATGCGGCCCGCCGGCCATTTTTATCTGGCCCGCAAGCTCGGGCCGGGGACACTGTTCCAGTGCTGGATCTTTTTCTTTATAGTTGTCTCTATCTTGCTCCCATTGAGGTCATTGGTAAAATTCCCATTTGCTTAACTAGTGTAGGGTCAAGGTAATACAGATTGTATTCTTCTTGTGTTTCTAGCAAGGTATAATACAGGCACACGGTTCATACTAAGAAAGGCACTGATTCAGCACTTCGTCTCACTGAAGTCTGTTCCTGTGCATAAAGCAGCATGTACTTAAGTACTTTGCTGAGTGGGGGCCAGAATTTCTAACATTGATTATTGTGCTGTTTCTATAATGAAAGGCCATCCACCCTTACATAAATTATTGGTAATTAATAGGCCTGTTCCACTCAATGTATCTGATGTGAAATGCAATGATCAGTTTGAAATGCTGCTTTCAAAAACAGGCAGCTCATTCTAACTATTTTTTCTTATTCGATTAATTTTAATTCATTCAGAAAACGTCTTCTACCTTCTAGCTACATTTCTATTTTCCAGAGCTACATGTTTTTCTTGGATTTTTATTTATTAATCGAAATTTGTTTCATTTTCTTTCACTTTTTGGAGGGCTCCTCTCTCCTATACCTGACCTCATTTCTCTCTGGTTTGTGATCCTTCCCTCCTTCAAACTGTTTGATGCTCTCTTTAACTTTGTGTTTTTTTAATATTTTTTATGGTTTTCTTGTCTTTTTTTTTTTGTCTTTTACTCTCTTTATTTTACTCTCCTCTCTTCACAATGCTTTAATTATCTTTACTGTCTATAGCCATTTTGGAAGCCACTAGCTAGGGCAATTTAAATATATTGAAGCTTGCCAAAATAAATATTCTTGGATGGTCACTGCAATAGAATTCTACCGTATTGAACCTAAATCTGACCCTCTGCTATACTGATTACATGGCTGCCTGTTCCGTACAGAAAAAGCAAGCACCTTTAAAGAGACAGGTTTCCTTTTATCTTCAGAGGCAGCTGTCATTCTCCTACAGTCCTTTATTTTTTTCAATTAGTTTAGTGAAATAGTGTCTGTTATTTCCAGTCTTGACATTGATCTTTGCACTCAGTTTCTTAAGCTTAAATTCCACAGTCCTTTAAACCCTCAAGGTCCATTGCCTTGGGTTACTTTCTTTGATTTACTCTATTATGTCCTCATTACAAAATATTCTTTCAACTAAATATACATGGGCTTTTGGATCATTGCCGATGTACAAACGTTCTAAACAGCACTGATGTTTTAGCTAAATTCCCAAGGGATTGTCTTTTGAACCATACATTTAGCTTTTAAATGTACCATCATAAATGAAAATCTCTTTATGACAGCAAAGTATACTAGCCTTGAGTTACACTATACTGTACCTCAGTACTCTCCCTCATTTTTCAAAGGTCTCTTCCCACTTGAAATCATCTGTGCAGAAGATTCAGATGTTAAAAAAAAATTCCAGCCACGCACTCAGATCCTATGATCATGGGTATTCTAGAAAATGTTAAAAACAGATGATCATCATCACCCATTGCCATTCATTCACTCCCAAGCTATTTTCTCATGTCTACTGACTAACATCCTTTTGATGTATTCATAAGGGGCAAAATCCTGCACTTCTTACTTAAGTAATATACTCATCTCCTTCCATGGATGGCTAGATTAGGATATTCTTGCTCATTCTGAATAGAACCTTTTTCCATGCATGGTTCCACTGAAGACAATGTCTAAGGTTATCAGAATCTGATTAAGTAAAAACTGAGGGTCTAATCCTTCAAGCACTTATAAGCAGAATGAGGCAGAAGTTTTCATGTGAATACTTTTCTCATAAAAAAATGCAGATTTGGTTCTATCAAACCAATTTACAAATTTGCGTCCGTTTTGGCAAATTGTTTCAGTCAAAAACAAAAAAAGAAAATTCAGAAATGTCTAAACGTTTCATTTCAGAACTTATAAAATAAAACTTTTTGACTTTCTTTTGGAAAAAACATTTAAATTCAGAATTTCACTCATTTTTAATTAAAAATGTTTAAAAATCATTTAAACACTCTCAAAATGGAAACAAAATTCTGTTTCATGTTGAACAAACTATTTTGTTGAGCCCAAATGAATTTTTTGTTTTGTTTTATTGAAAACATTCAGAACTTATTTTGGGTCAATTCAAAACATTTTTTCCGGGTCAGTGGCCAAACCAAAAAAGTCAATTATTTGTACAGATCTACACATAGGTAATTTTACTGAATAATTCCACCTGCTTCAAGTGGAAATACTTTCTGGATTAAGCCAACTGGAATTGATATAGCTCTATGTACATTACAAGAAATCCGATTGTATGGCATTTGCTACTACTAAACTTTCTTCAGTCTTTTACCATGTGCACCTTGAAAAACAGTATTGTATAACTGGCAGATTTTTATTGGCCTGTTTGATCTTTTTTTTCTTTACCCCAAGTCACTTATTTAAAGAAAAAATAAATCTTACTTGACAGCAATTTAAAATAACCAGTCTCCTGTCTTTTATTTTGTATTTTCTTTACTTTAACTTGCCTACCTTTCAGCCTCATTGTATGCATAAGCAATTTCAACATCATGTTTCTGGACTCACGTACCTGTCCCTCGGTTTTCACTGTTGGCAGAGTTTGGCAGGAGGGCCAAATCTCACATAAGAAGAGATTCATCCAAAAGTACCTGTTACAGAATTGTTGTAAAGTGTAAATCTGTTCCTTGCCAGCACATATTTTTTTCTTTGGGAAGATCAACTTACACTTGACACAGACTTAATTCCTCCCCTTGAAGTCGGTGCTAAAATTCCCATTGACTTTACTGGGAGAAGAATTAGGACAATACTGAGGATTTATGAAAATCCCACCCAAGGTGTTAAAAATACTCTGTACAATTTCCAGTGGAGATGAGGTTTATGGCCTGACTTTCCAAGGTGCTGAGTACCCATAGCAGTAATGTAAATCAATAGGAGCTTTGGGTGATCGGAGTAGTATTCGTTGTGGCTGAATAGCCTCTATTAGAAAGGCCACAAGCTTATAGTCAATAAACTGTTCAGACAATATTATGGGAGAAATATGAAAACTCTAAACTAGAAAGGAAAAGAAATTAGTCAGTTACTCACCCTGGTATCCTGAATTTCTGTGTACTCTACAGCCAACACCTCTGAAATTCAGGCCTTTAGGCCCAGATTCTCAAAGATATTTAGGCCCCTAACTCCCATTGATTTCAATGGGAATTAGGCACCATCAGCCCCTGAGTGTCTTTCTCTTTTCAGTATATGAACTATTTTTTAAAAGTGAATTCAGTGTGGGTATGCTTTTTGCAAGTCTTGCAAAACATGCATTCTCCTCATACCCGGAATATCCTGATTTCAGTCAGAGGCAGAAGCAGGAGCTGTGATAGGCTGTTAATTTGTATATGTAACATTTACAGGTTGCAGAGTTTGAAATGAGTTTAGTTATTTCCTGATTTCCTGACAACACAACAGAACTGTGATTTTTTTATTTTACATGAAAAGCTACAAAAGGATGTCACAGTTACAGGGTCTTGATCCCTCAATGATCTCTCAGACTGCATCCACCTGAGGTGTTCAACCTCTTGCCTTCACCGTGCTGAGGTGGAATCCCATCATTCTCATTGTTAGACCAGGCCTTGTGCTACACCACCCTGAGTAACAACCATGATTTCTCTTCAGGCATGGATGTCAGGGGAAAAATAATGGCGCGTCTCTCAGAAGAATACAGGTGGGAAGGAGCGAGAGAAACTGAGTTAGCCCTAACATGGACACCTGCAAGTCTTCCCATCAGGAGCTGGGACCAGGCAATTTTCTTTGAAATGTTGTTTAATCTTAACAGCAAAGCAGAGGACACCATAAACCATCTATACACACAACTCGCTTCCCCCAGGCATAGCATCCCCCTACCAGCTTAGGAAGGGCCACTACTCTAGACTCCTCTTGCAGAGCCCATCTGGTTCTTTCTGTCTGCATGTTCTTTCTGCACTGCTGACAACTGACCAAACCCTTTTCTAGAAAGTGACATTTTAACTGTTTGGCATCCTTACGATCCGTCAGTTCCCAGCTTTGTAACTTTGGCCAGAGCTAGGAATTAGCAGCTTCATAGCTAATAGTTTACATGTTGTTTTTTTTAACCTCCTGACCTGTTTACCAGGAGGTGTTTTATCTGGACTCATTGTGTTCCCTTCTTCCTCATTTCCTAACAGCCCTGCTACCTAACTAAACCATCCACACAGTGCTGTCCTTAGGCATGCACAGCAGACACAGCCTGTTTGACAACTAGTAGAATTTTGCAAGACTGTTCTAGTATGTCACTAACTTAGGGCCCCAATACTTTAACTGTTTATACGTGCTTACCTCTACTACTCAGGGGAGTACACCCACTGGACTTAATGAGGGCTTTTCAGGTGTGTTTTAAGCTAGTGTGGGTTTTGTGAGATTGGGCCGTAAGCCTTTTTGTTATATACCTACCTATTTGAGGACCAAACAGTTCTAAAAATAAAAAGGATGATCTCACAAATGAGGGCGTGTACAGATGTAAAGACGGTAGAATAGTGTCCAATTGTAAATTAAGTGAATGGGAAATTACTAACTCTTCATATGCCGTATGCTATAGACCTACATGATGCAAATCCAAAGATAACATTTGGTGGGGAAGCAGGGACTTCAGCCAATTGCCAATATACCTGCTTTACAGTCTTGAAGCTGTCTGACACCCTTCAGTATAATTTGATTTATTAGTTTATTTGTTCTTCTCTATCTGTGGCCAAGAATATTCTACTTCATAGTACATCCTTCTGTGCCTTTGTTATCAGATGTTAACGTTTGTTCCAGATGCTTGGTAAGTACCTGGAGTGCCAGAGTGCAGGGGCACATTTTGATCTTGAGTATGCAAAAGGTTAACTCCAACTTTCCATTTCTCTTCCCTTTGCATCGATGTTCAAGGAAAGGGATATAGGGCCTGATCCAAAGCTCATTAAATTCGGAGTCTTTCAAGACTCTACAGCAGGGCCCTGTCGGCACCTTTGAGAAGTGGTGTGCCAAATCTTCATTAATTTAAAGTTTCACTGCCAGTGATCAGGGCCGGCGTAACCACTAGGCGAACTAGATGGCTGCCTAGAGCACCAAGATTTGGGGGTGCCAAAAAAGGGTGCTCTCTATCTGCCAAAGGTGACAGTACACATATGTCAATCTAGCTTTTATTTTAATTTATTTAGACAGAGCTTGTTTGTTCCCTTTTTTAAAATATTATTTTGGACTTGCACAGACTCTTATCTGAGTCTGTTCTTTATTATCATGTCCATTTCCACATATCTGGGTTTGATTCTTCTCCTCACCTCACTTTCTTGATTTGGACTATATTATCTCTCTTATGGACTATCCAGACATATTCCTTTACAGCGTCCAATTATTTCCTACCCACTGTGATATTTTTTTCCTTCTGTCTTTCCGATGAATAGGATTTGGGTCTTTTGCAAAAGGATCTGACGTCCACATTCCTCAATCTTGAGTTCCCTCCTATTTGCTTCAAGGTCTTTAGCTTCAGCAGTGATGTCATCTGCGAAGCTGAGGTGGCACAGGTGCTTGAATCCTTTTCTTTATTCTCAGAAACCTTGAAAGTTTTCTCCAGGCAGAAGGTGAAGAGTCTGTTAATTTCACACTTCAAAATGATCTTTGCACTCTATTTCTCGTGCTTAAATATTACTGTGCTATCCACATAGATGTTTTAGGGTCCTCAGAAACTATGGGGCTTCTGCTCCTTTCTTATCCAGTGTTTCCACAATGCTTTTATTTCTATTGAGTTAAAGCACTTCTCATAGTCCCCAAAGCCATACAAAATGACTGGTGCTCTTCTACCGCTCTTATCGGTGTGAGAGAATCAAAGAAATATGTCCATATTAAATAAATCTTCACAATCTTACATTAAGTAGAGTAGGATTATAGACCGTTATTCTGTCTTAATGTCATGTTAGTGACCTGCCTTGACAAAAGCCAAGAAATGTGTAGTTCAGGCAGAAATTTCATCCTCCTCAGTCACGTGTGTGTGTGTGTGTGTGTGTGTGTGTGTGTGTGTGTGTGTGTGTATAAAAGAGGGGGGAATCACACATTGGCATGGGGTAAGGAAAGTCTGCCATCCTCCACTCTGAATTCCCTACCCCTTTTTCAGGGTTCCTTCCTCACTCTGAACTCTGGGGTACAGATGTGGGGACCTGCATAAAACACCCCCTAAGCTTATTTCTGCCAGCTTAGGTTAAAAACTTCCCCAAAGCATAAATCCTTTCCTTGTGCTTGAATGGTGTTGCTGCCACCATCAAGTGATTTAGACAAAGATTCAGGAAAAGGACCACCTGGCATTCCTATTTCCCCAAAATATCCCCCCAAGCCCCTTCACCCCCTTTCCTGGGAAGGCTTGAGAATAATATACCAAGCGATAGGTTAACAAAGTGAACACAAACCAACCCCTTTTGTTTTTAGGACACTAAAAATCTATCAGGTTCTTAAAAGAACTTTATTATATAAAAAAGTAAAAGAATCACACCTGCAAAATCAGGATGGAAGGTAACTTTACAGGGTAATAATAGATTTTAAACACACAGGAATCCCCTCTGGAAACAACTTCACAGTTACAAGAAACAGGAATAAAACTCCCTCTTAGCAGAGGGAAAATTCACAAGCTAAAACAAAAGATAATCTAATGCATTTCCTTGCTATTACTTACCATTTCTGTAATTTTAGATGTATCATTTCAGGATCTTTTTAGAAGTTGGTTTACCTGCTGGGTCTTTCTCTGTGTCCCGTGAGGGGAGCCCAAACTAAATCTCCCCCCCCACCCCCCACCCCGCCCAGATTTGAAAGCATCTCCTTTCCCCATTGGTCCTTCTGGTCAGGCACCAGCTAGGTTAATTGAACTGATTAACCCCTTACAGGTAAGCGATTCTAGGCCTCTGGCCAGCAGGGATTTGTTGTTACTGCATACATACAGGTTGTTACCCTTCGCTTTATATTTGACACCTTTGCTGTAGCCTTTTTTGCCCATGATTTTTCATTAGTTTAACTTTTTTTAAAAATCATGGAAAGGAAGAGACTCTGAATGATTCCATTTAGAAACCATAATGACTCTTTTGAAGTTGTTCCTGCCTCTTGTGTGAAGATTTTAGCATTGATCCTGCAAATATACATGTGCTTAACTTTATGGATTATAAGCAATTGACACTGAAGACAACAGGCAAAATCCTAGCTCCATTAGACTCAATGGGAATGCTGCGGTCACCTTAGATGGGTTCGGGGTTTCATCCAGCAAGATTACTCATGTGCCTAGAGCTACACATATGTTTTTGCTGGGTCTTTACTGAGATATATTTAGATTCAAGTTAAAAATCACCCATACGCAGTTTTTTAAAATGAATCAGTTAAAAATTATATTTGTGGCTTGTGTATTAATACTGTGTTTTCTGTGTCTGTGCATTGTTTACTTGGAATGGTGGAATTCAGTGTACTGGGCCAAACTTAACCCTGCAATTTGGATTTTCCATTGACTCCAATATATTTTTAATGTTCACCCTGGAAACACTGAGAGGTTTACTGATGTGCGTAAGTCTTTTGGGGATCAGGACTTTAGGCACTTTAGAAAGTGAATGTTTTGTGGGACTAGGTGATGCCATCGGAGTTAGCCATGGAGTGGTGTTTCAAATACGAGCTAGCAACACGCATAATAAACTTGATCTGAGCCTTGTCCCAAAATCTCTGCACAATCAGCAACATCAGGTTAGGGGTGGCCAAAAAGCTGAGGCGTTTGCCACTACGATATTCTTAATGGATTGTGGATTATGAAAAATGTGACAAACCTTATGGTGTTAAATATATATATTATTGTGGGCCAGGACTACATGTAACCTCTGTAAGGGGAAGAGGTGACCAATGTTACAACCCCCTGCTGCACCTTTGGGTTCCATTGAGAACTTGGGGGGAGGGGGAGAGGGATGACTGGCAAATTCACTCCAGTTGTAACACCTCCAGAAAGGTACTGACACCTGGCAAGTCTGACCTAGACTGATCCAAACTGGATTCCCCAGAGACCAACAGACAAAGAATGGACTTTGGGGTAAATATCTTGAATATAAACTGACTCAGGGCCTTCTTTCTGAGCCACTAAATGAACAGGCTTTTCTGTCCAAGGGGTGGGGAGAGCCCCCCAATCCTTCCTGAGAAGGGTTGGACAGGTTTTACTGAGGCCCCCATGAGACTCATGGGTGACCTCTAGTAAGCTGTTAGCATGCATGTTCTTTTAGGTTTTTTTTTTTTTTAAATTAAGGGGAATACAGGTGCAGTTGCCTCAAACTGTGACTTGAATTATTTAATTAAGTATTCCAATTTTTCTCTTCAGTTTAAAAAGGAGAGAGAAGTTCAAAGGTGGCCAAATAACCAGCCATGCATGATTTTCATTCTCTGTTTTCATTGTCTGTGATGAGATGACCAGTTTTACTAATCTGTTATCAATTTGATTGATAGATTTTAGTTACATATTGAGGCCTGTTGATCATTCCTTAACCTCTTACAGAGATATCCAATATATTCTGTATTAGGCACTTAAACTTTGTGACTGGTTATTTGTATCTCATGGATTTTTTCATCATATCAGATGACCAGTGGTAGGTGTTATCAGTGACCATTGAATATTTCAGGGATAGGAAGATTAGGGCAAGAGATCAGCAGGCCTTTTCTTCTCCAGTTTTGTATAAGAAATAGTATCCTATTTGGCCACTTAACATGAATCCTGTCCGAAGAGGCTAGTTTTCTTCCTCACTGACACAGGGAGAGAAAAAGAAAAAGGCAGATTTACTGCCTAGTGGTTTTTACATACAATTGTTTAGATTGTAATCTGTTACTTAGATCATAAACTCTTCAAGGCCTGGACTCTTCTGTGGTGTTTGTATAGCATCTAGCACAGCGATCCTTGACAGTGCCCATAGACACCGCCACAGCACTAATACTAAACTATGTTTTCTTGTCCTGCTGCCATCAATTGCATAGGCACATCCACATGTGGTCGAGTTAAACAGTGTTGCCAAGTATTTGTCTGACTCATTAAACAACCAGAGTGCCAAAGTCAGAGCCACAGAGAGCTAAAACAGAGCCCCCTCCGCAGCCCCAGCCCTTCCAAAAAAATTACTGTTGAGGGGAGGTAGACAGGATTAGAAAGAGAGGCTTGTCATTGTGCCTCCGTGGGTCACAGCTGAGGGTGCCAAATTCAGGATGAACTGCTGAGAATTAGGGCAAACTCACCCCAAATTCATGATTATTCTTCCATAAGATATACCACGCCAGTAACAAAAGTAAACTTCTGTCTCCCCACACTGGTTAACTTAACAAGAAGTCAGAAATGCAGTCTCCTTAGCACTCATTTCACCACCCAGACACTGGACTTTATGATGAGTGGTTATTTAAAATCAATTTAATCAAACAAAGGGTTCTTCTAATCCCAAGAGCTCAGCCACATCGCCAGGTCAATATGTAACTCTGAACTTACCCAATAATCACGCTGTTACCAATCCTTTAGTATCTAATATCTAAAGATTTATTTACAAGAGAAAAGAAAGAGGAGAGTTAAAATGGATAAGGAAATCAAATACATACAATCATTGCAGAGTTCTTGTATCAGGGTTGAAGCAGTGATGAATAAACTGCTGGCTTGCAAAGTCTCTGGTAACTTCCAAAAGACTGGAAAGTCCACAGCAGTGTTCCCTTGAATGTTTTACGTTCATGTGTGGGATGAATTTTGTTATGTGCACCAATATGTACACATAGCAAAATTCATGTAGTAGGAGTGGGTCTGAGGGGTTTGGAGTGTGGAAGGGGGCTCAGGGCTGGAGCAGAGTATTAGGGAGTGGGCTTGAGGGGTGAGGACTTGGGCTGGGGGTGCAGGCTCTCTGATGGGGCTGGGGATGAAGGGTGCAGGAGGGGGCTCAAGGCTGGGGTAGAGGGTTGGGTGCAGGTGATGAGGTCTCTAGCTAGAGGTGAAGGCTCTGGGATGGGGCTGGGGAGGGGAGGTTCGGGGTACAGGCTGCCCAGGGGCTCCTCTTCCCTGGCCACAGCAAGTCCAGGGCAAGTCTACCAGTGGCATATTAATGATGTCAGTGGCCAGGTTTCAATCATATAGCATTACAAGCCCACACCACACCCACCCAGCAGCAGTAGCTCCTGTCCCATGGGACTATCCTCAGCTCCTCATTCCAGGCTTTGCAACCAGGCATGCGGAGTTGCACAATGACACTCAGGTTTCGCCCCATTGCCCCTCCATTATGATCGAGGTGGGGGCCAGGCCAAATTTCAGTCAGTGGCACAGTGACCCTACATGTCTAGGGCAAACTACCACTTTTGCACATTTGCCCCCTCCTCCCCCGCCCCACCTTATCCCTGGCAGCCCTGGCCAGGGTGCTGTGATGGGAAAGTGTCACTAGCAGGAAAACGCATCCCACACAATAATATCTCCAGTACCAGGAGCACTTCGTGAATCTATTCATCTCCCATTTGCTATCATCATTCACCACAATCTCGGACAGTCCCAAATGGCAACAGCCCTGCGGTGACTCTGTGGGTAACCCGTGCGCTGTAGGCTTATACACCTGACTGTGTGACGTGTATGGGTGGGGGAGTTCATAGGTCAGACAACCTTAGATGTGATAACTCTACCCCCGCTTCGCCTCTGGCCCATATTCTTGTACTGGCATGTGTACAAAGTGCATCAAGACAATTTTCTGCTGCTTAAGCATCCCTTCTCCTATGCTCCTGTCCTCCTCCTCCTCCTTACTGCTGATCATACCTATGTTGTATTAATTTTTACCAAGACAGCCACTAATTTTAAAACAATCATTGTGTGTGTGTGTCCCCCTCACTCAAACATACACAGTTCACATAGTGCATCCCCTGAGGTGTGGCTTAAGCCCTCCTCCCTTTTCTCTCTGATCTTCCCCATATTTGGGGCAGTTTGAGTACATTGGAAATTAGTGAAAATGGCAAGCTATCACTTTGTGTGAGGGATTTTCTGGTCCAGCTTGAAGCCTAGGGGGCGCTCAGCAGGACTGGCCTAACCATGAGGCAAACTGAGGCAGCCACCTCAGGTGCCAGACTGGGGGTGGGGCGCTAGGACCCAGAGTATAGAAAATTGTGTCTGCCACTGGTGCATCTGTTCTCTCTGCTCTAGATGCACAGAGATGGCGGAGAGCTGTGCCGGAGGAAGCCGTGGACAGAAGAAACTAGAAGTCCCTGTTGGGGCCAATAGGGGGGCTTCCTGCCTAAGGTGATTTGAATAGGCAGTTCACTGGAGTAGAGCTGGACAAAGGTTTTCAGATGAATAATTTATTCACCAAAAATAACCGTTTCAGCCAACCCAGCACTATTACTGAATTCACCAAATAGGTTCAGCTAATTCTTTTGGGGGTGGGAGGGGGGATTTAGGTGCAGGTACTCTGGAGATCTGTGGTTGGCAGCCCATACCCCGACTGGGGTGACGGGCATAAGTAAGTAAGAAAGGTGGGTTTGGAAGTGTCTGAGTGTTAGGAAATGGGGAATTAGCATATTTATAAATGTTTATTAATTGACCATAACCCTTTCCTAGATCTTATTTTTCTGTTCCCAATAAAGAGTGTGAGGTGCTTACATAATACAATAGTGGGGGGAGGGGGAGGCATAGAGGTACCTTACATAGTTGAAGAGTCCTTCAGTGGCTGCTCCATCTACACACACAAACACCACTGTTCCCTCTAAGCTGTGTGTGTGTGTGTGTGCATGCATGCACACTGGTCCTAAACTCAGCGCACAAAAATTTGCACAGAAGAAATTTTTTGCACACATAGCCTGTCAAATGTTAGAGGGAACATTGACACACACAAACACACCATGCCACTACAGGGTGCAAGCGAAGCAAAACCCTTTGTTTGGGCCCCCTCTGGTGAGCTACTTTTCATCAACAGCACATAGAGGAATTTGTAGGTAGTACAGTAAACCCTCGATTTTGCGGACCTCGATTTAACAGACTTCGGATTTAACGGACAAAATTTCCGGTCCGTATGTCTTATGTGAAAATTAACACCCTGTTAATTTTAAAATGCTTTTAACCAAGATTTGCTTATAATTAAATTAACAGGTTATTTTTTGTTATTAATTCACTGTTACAGTAGACTCCCGATTATCCGGGCGCGGGTTAGCCGGGCTGCGGATTAACCGGGATGTCTAAACAGGTCGGTAGGGGAAGCCCCAAAGCGGCGGCGGGCTCAGTCTTAACCTGCAGCTGCTTTGGGGCTTCTCCCACTGGCCCCTTATGAGCTGGGGTCTCAGCCTGCTTCCAGCCTGGGTGTAGGAAGCCCAGGCTGGCAGCGGGCTGAGACCCCGGCTGGCAGGAGCCTGAGGGAAAATCCCCAAAGCGGTGGCAGGCTGAGCGTTCAGCCAGCTGCCGCTTTAGAGTTTTTCCGCAGGCTCCTGCTAGCCGGGGTCTGAGCTCCCGCTGCCAGACTGGGTTTCCTACACCCAGGCTGGCAGCGGGAGCTGACTGGGGCAGGCGGCAGGAGCCTGGGGAGAGAGCCCAAAGAGGTGGCGGGCTGAGCACTCAACCTGCCGCCGCTTTGGGATTTCCCCCCAGGCTCCTGCCAGCCGGGGTCTCAGCCCGCTGCCAGCCTGGGCTTCCTACACCCAGGCTAGCAGGGGAGCTGAATGGGGCAGGTGGTGGGACCACCATCATACCCCCGCCCCGCCCCAGGGCGGCCGGCACACCCCCCCCCCCTCCCCCCCAGTAGACGCGTGATTATCCGTAATTTTATTAACCGGGATTAAGGTTTTCCCGATCATCCCGGATGATCGAGAGTCTACTGTATAGAAAACTTTTCTGTGAAATTAAAGTTTTCATACCTACTTAATTTTAATTACATAAACATGTCTACATAAGTAAAAAAGGTAAACTAGCTAATTTGTCAATTTTTTAACATATGCATTCGGAAAACCTACTTTATTATATAACGGACTTTCGGCTTTAACAGACACCCCCTTGCCCGAATTAGTCTGTTATATCGAGGTTTTACTGTAGTTGGTTCTCTACTACCATTTTGGTTCTTACCATCCAGATTGATAGGGTTTTCTATGCATTGTTTGTACAACCATTTACATATTCATAATTCAGACTGGCTGTGCATTTGTGTGGCCCATGCTAGACACTACCTCAAGATGTCCACTTCCTACCTTGCTCCAATTACACCTACTACTGATCTCAACACAGGAAGGGAAGCAAACTCCGTAGATCCACAAAGTCAGACACCACCCCACCCCCCCCCACCCCCCGCAGGTGGACAGATGAGTGGAAACAGGTGGCACCTTGACTTCCCGCACCCTCCAACATACGAGTCAGAGCAGTTGACTCAGTCAGTCTCCCAACCAAGCTGCTCAGGGAACAGTGCAACAGCCGCCTTTGACTTGTAACTGATTCCTGCCAGACTGAAAGTATTTGGTTTGGTTGGATCTTGTAGTAAATCGCAAATGAGCACAATGCACATTTAACAGTTGTAGAAAAACCACCCTTGTGTAATATGGAAAAATGTATTCATTTGGAAATTAATGCTCAAAATTAAAAAAAGAGAGAGAAAAATTCACTGCAAATACATTTGCAACAAGATTCAATTGATTCATAACCTTTCATTCCAACAGAATCCACATGCTAAATCAAATCTGATCTGAGGATTTCTCATGTCACTAGCAGAACTTTTTCACTAGCTGGCAGGGAGATTTGTCCTATGTCTTCTATGTCAGTTTAGCAGATCCTAATGCAACAATGTAAAAAGCCAAATGCCTTGAAATCCACAGTACATTTCTAACACAGAATATTTTGCACTGCCCAAGTGGCTTGATTGCAGCATCATGAGCTAACACACTATCCTAACACAATATTCCTAACACAATAATTTGCACTTCCCTTGTGGCTTGGTTGCAGCATCATGAGCTACAACACAGGAAACCTTTGTTCAAGAGTGGGCTTGGATCTCTTGTTCCTCTGTTCAGTGGAGGTTAAGCACACTTCAGGGATGATAACAGCTATATGAGTGGCTCTCAAAGAATGGCAGCCACAGTTTTGGTTGTATGGAAGGGAGCAGACTGAAGCTTCAAAGGAAAAATTGATGGTATTGAAAATAGTGAGAACGCTCATACCGCCATTGCTTATGGAATAACTGATCATACTAAAAATAGAGCCTTCTGTTTCAACCAGGTAGGCAAAGGGAGCAGGCATACTGCCAGAGTGTGCCTAGACAGGGAAACCACTTCCAATGTAATAGAGTGAGTTTTCAGCTGTGCTTATTACCCAGGGGAGTATCAGCGCTGACCAGAGTTTTCCAGTATGCTCAGTGTGAGGGCTGTAATATTCTCCCTACTGCTCACTCATGGTGCCCTGCGTACTTCCATCCTTTCCACTGCCAACCTGTGCTATTCACTTCCATCACCCATTTTGAGTTTGAGCGGGGGAAGATACCACACCCTCTCCCTGTCATTACCAAACCTCTGGCTCTGAAGTGGCCATCCTTCACAACTACGAGTGGGGCAGGTGAATTCCCGTTACTCACAAACTAATCAAAACACGTGTCTAAAGTAAAGTAGTAATGTTGAAAGTGGGGCTTGAATATTCTCAGAGCAGCTGCTTTAGTCTGGTGCATGTATTAATTTGGGACCTGATCCTGCAAACCCTTAGTATTGAGTGTATGGTGCTTAGTACTATGAGCAGTCCACAGAACTCATGGACTACACAACAGTTAAATACCCACAGCTGATCTGGGTGAGCTGACTTGGGCTGAGAGGTTGTAAAATTGCTGTATAGCTGTTCGGGCTCAGGCTGAAGCTCAAGCTCTGGGACCCCCACAATGGGGGAGGCTTGGAAAGCCCTGGCTCTGAGCCCAAAATACACAGCAATGGTTACCCCTGCAGCCCAAGCCCTGAAAGCCTGATCCCAGCCAGCCATGTCGCAGGTCTTTTATTCCAGTGTAGACATAGCCAGGGAGACAATTCACTGTAGTAAGCACTGTGGTCAACAGTAAGTGAGGACTATGAACACTTCAGGGCAGGGACCTGTCTTATTTAGTACTAGCAAAAATACCTGCTGTTGCTTGGGGTATTTGTAATTGGAAACTGGGATGTAAAAAGACTACAATGTTTTTTATTAATACAAATTTTGTTCAGAAGTCTCATTTTGTCTAATTTCATTCTCTTGCATTTAGATGTGGGGGTAGGGGGGAGAGAGCTGAGCGAGTGCGGGGGCCGTTGGGGGGGAGGGGGGGAGAGAGCTGAGCGAGAGGGGGGGGCATTGGAGTGGGAGGGAGGGGGGAGAGAGCTGAGCGAGTGGGGGGGCATTGGAGGGGGGAGGGGGGAGAGAGCTGAGCGAGTGGGGGGGCATTGGAGGGGGGAGGGGGGAGAGAGCTGAGCGAGTGTGGGGGCCGTTGGAGGGGGGTATTATTACATCATAACTATGTCACAGAGAACAGCAGGTGTTAACCTGCTGCCCAGCTGATGTTAATGGGCTTTAAAGAATTTCACCCCTAGGCAGTGTAAGAGGTGAGATTTGAAAAATTTTCGATTCTTACCCTGATTAGGACCCTAAAGCCTATAACTGTACCAAATTTCAAGTCTCTAGCTCAAACGGTGTGGAAGGAGTAAGGGAACATACATACACACACACACAATTTGACTTATATATATATATAGATCTGTAAGGCCACCGAGCAGAATGTTGGTGCTATATATGAAATAATAGCTCTCAAAAATTCAATAGCCACCCCCCCACACACACACACATACACAGCCCACATAACCCAAAAGTGCAACTAACATTACATTTGCCACTATCACATTGTTCCATCTGGTTGTGTGTTATATCCCTTTCCCTTCATCTTATGTCTGTCTTTGCTATTAGATTGTAAGATTTCTGGGGCCAGGGCTGTTTGATCCCTACACATATTGCAATAGTGTTTAGCACAAAGCAGCTGTGTTCTTAGCTGGTCCCTAGGCACAACTGCTATAAACATGATTATGGATAATATTGATGAGCCTCTGTACAAAGAGCATTGCTATTTCTAAGTATAAGTGAAGTGCTGGGAGTGGGTGGGAGAGCTCAGTGGTTTGAGCTTTGGCCTGCTAAACCGAGGGTTGTGAATTCAATCCTTGAGGGGGCCATTTAGGGATATGGGGCAAAAATGGGATTTGGTCCTGCTTTGAGCGGGGGGTTGGACTATAGATGATCTTCTGAGGTCCCTTCCAATTCTAGGCTCCTTTTTATTTCACATTAACATTACATTAACAAATACATTGTTAAATAGAATACTAATCCCTCACCGCACTGTGTGTCATTTGAATATGAGCCCTGAATGTATTCGATTTTTTTTTTAATCAGGAAAAACTTCTCTGATGATACATAGCAATGTTTGGAAATCTGAAGTTAATCTATTGATCATTTAGCAGAGCTTATTAAATGAAAGCCTTGGTGTTTATTCCTCTATTCCAGGGGGTTTTAAAAAATGTTTTCCAAATATTATTGTGTGCCATAAGGTCTTTTCCCAGTGCCAGTTGCTTCTCTGGTTCTTGGATAAAAATAATGAATTCCCTGGCAGGCTGAATCTGGAACAGCCATTTCTCTCTCCCACCACCCAACACCCGTCCTGTGTTATAGACGGGGCTTATTTGTTATCGTGGCGGTCGTGCCAGCAGGCCCCAGGCAGATGGGGGCCTCACTGTGGATACAGCACCTAGCCCAACAGGAGACAGTGCCTGCCTTGAAGAGTTCACAATCTCGAATGAGATCAGGTTTATCTTCATCCCACAAACAGCTGAGTTTATGTGATTATCCTCTCCCCCCCTCCCCCCGATTATTTACAACAATAATGCTGAGTCAGGAAATGGCAGTGACAGAAAATACTACTGTATTTATATTAAAGAAAATTCCTTTGAACATTCACATTTTTTTCTTGTGCCCTCTGTTTTCATTCATTCTTGTCCCCATTTAGATTTATGTGTATGGAGAGCTAGTCCTTCCCTCTCCTTCTTACCTCAACTCTTTTCAACTATACTAATGCATTTACTAATCTTCCTCCTGCTTCTGATTCTTGTAATGTAATTCTTCTCTTGCCAGGCCATCTCAATATTTCCTGGGGTGATGTGTTTGGGCCACGTGTGTATTCTATACAAAAAATGTAAAGCTCTCCCTTAGACATGTGATTTATTAATTCAACAATGAATACTTCACGGTGCTGACTGACTCTCAGTAGGAAGGGCATTAATAGCTCAGAGCTCGGGGATGGACGTGGGAGAGGGTTCTAACCAATGCTGGAAATGTTCCCGCCAGAGAGGAAGGATGGCCTATGGTTAAGGAGATCTGGGGTCACTTGCTGGCTCTGCCCCAGACTTCCCGTGTGATGTTGAGCATGTTTCAATCTTCCTGTGTCCTAAGTCCCAACCCGGGATCGTAACTTTCTCACCACGGGAATGGAGAAAAGAGCTGTGAGGAGAATTTATTCAAACAAATGTGACGTGCTCAGCTCCAACAGTGATGAGTGTCCTAGAAATGCCCATAAAATTAGTAATCCTCCAGGATGAGGCCAGTCTCTTCCAATATGCAACACCGCTGGTTAGACACATGTTGCAGAACTCTGTTTTTGGAGGAAGTGTTTATAGTGTTAGGGACTAGGACCATGCCTCCTGGCTTCTAATTCCTTCTCCAAACACGACAGCTTTATGCCCACAGAACCAGATCCAAAGCCCAGTCAGGGTAGGGGAAAGGGCATTGATTTGAATGAGCTTTGGGCCAGACCCCTGTCAAGCAATGATTTTTAGAAAATTGTGAAACCATTGATACCAGACACACAGAATATTTTCCCTTCAACTCTCTTCTATCATTACCAGTGCCTGGCTCCACTTCCATAGTCTTTGTACCTCCAATGATCCCTCACTTCTCCCAGTGCTTTTTCTTGCATTCATCTCTTTTCCCTGTTTACTGTTTTCCCATCCTATCCTCCTTCTGAGTTGCTGTTTTAACTGTGATCTGCACTTTCATTCCACCCTTCTCCTCTCATCCAGTTGTCACCAGCTGTCACTTGTCTTTATTAACCTCTCATAAGTAAAAGTTCCTACTTAACCCACTTCTCCAGCTTTATTTTCTTTGGCCTCCTCACTGCTCTGGTGGCTGCTGACAAAGTTTCTTTGCAAACGTCTAACAAACAGCCTCTCTGGGTCTTCTTCTGTGGACTGGTCAGCAAGCCAGGCTATCAGTAATGTGTGTCATTCACCAAAGTAAAATTACATGTGTACCAAAAAAGGCCTGCGTGCAGACAAATTACAGTACGCAGCAAATTGCTTACTTGTATAGGAAACCAAATAAAGCTTACAATTTTCCTCCCCTCCCAAGGTAGGTGTTGAATTCAACATATTAAGACTAAGAAATCTTATTATAGCTAAGGGGGTGGGTGGGGGGAATCCAAGCGTAGTTGCAAAGAGTCAGTAATTATTGCTCTGGACCCGGGGGGGGGGGGGGGGGGGGGGAGGGGTGCAGCCACTTTGTGCCATACCACCAGCAGAATTAGATCACGGGTTTGGCATAACTAGCCCGGGGAGGATCACACCGGCGAAGGGTGAGCCAGCAGAGCGAGCTGCTCTGGTGCTTCCCTGCGCCCAGTGCATAGGAAATGACTGTCAGAGGTCAACGGGATGTAACCAAAGCTTCACTATGTCTCACTGATCCTCAGTTGTCACATCAGCGCCTTGGGCCATCGGTAGCCGGTATATTTTAGAGCAGCCGTCAGATTCACAAAATGATGCTGGGGGAACCATCTTGGCAGCCAGCCAGCCAGCCCAGGTTGTCAGAGAGTGAAGGCTCCCTGCCTGGTGTGCTCCTTGGCCAATGGGTTGGAGGGTTAAGGGTTTAGATTTTTTTTTAATTTGACATTTATTTAATGATTATGTATTTGTCTACTACTGTCACGACAATGTCCTTGGAGTCCAAAGCCAGCCGGTCGGAAATTGTTGACATTCCCTGTGCCAGGGTCTCGCTAATTAAAGGGGCCATGACAAATCTAGACGAATAGTGACTCACCAGAGGCACTCTGTGGTCCAGATCATAAGACTTGGGGGCAAAGCAAGTGAAAGCAGCTTGTAAATCTTATTGGTGTAAGGGAATCACTGGGGTACCATAAAGCAAGCCTATCTAGCTGGCACTTTGTCACGCCCATTCAGCTTCCTACCCATGTAGGGGACATGCTAGTGCAGAATGCAGCATGGTAAATTAAAGCAGCCCCGAGGCTGCTGTAACTTGTATTGGAGCAAACTCCTCCCCTGTCTCCGAGCAAACCCTAGGGAAAAGAGAGCCGGCCCCAAACGGACTTTAAGCCACCTTTGTTCCTCACCTGGGATCCTGTTCTGAGAGCCGTTTGGCATGGTTCTGCCCCTGAGTTTTATCTTTCAGGTTGCAAAAGACCCCTCTTACGTGGCTAATAGATTTTCATTCATGACAGCCTCTTCATCTACTTGTTGATGCTCGTCACTATTTTACCAACATAATCTGACATCTAATTTGCAGATGTCCCAATTTAACCGTTCTTCAGTGTTTGCTGAAACATATATTTATTTATGTTTGCGACACGTATTTCAATACAAAGGCTTTCTACATTTGGCAGATAAACCAGTCTATTGCTTTTAGAGGTAGATGGGCTGGTTTGTAGCTACAGCAGAGCACAAATGCCTAATTATGGACCAGAGGCTTATAGCCTTACTCCAGTTGAATAGCATCTTACTCCATAAGTAGGCCCAGTGTCTTCCCTGGAGTTATTTGTGGAGTAAACTGCTCTTCATTGTTAGGGAAGAATGGCCCATTGGTTGGGGAACTAACTTGGGATTCATTTGCCTTCTTTGGCACAGACTTGTTATGTGATCTTGAGCACTTCCTGCTCTGTCCTACTTTACAGTCTTACCGATTGCTTCAATATTGCGCTAACGGGAGACATCTTAGGGCCCCAGATAGAATACAGGTATCAGGCTTTGGCCACGTAACTGTAGCATCACATTTTAAGTTTGTTCCTCACAATCAACATTGTATGATCAAACACACAGCAGCTAGCTCTAGAAAGAAAAGATTTTATGTTCCTGAAACAATAGTGAACCCGACAGTGGCATTTTTTCTCTCCACAGGGGAACGTGCGTTTATACTGCTGAGGTACAATTGAAACTAAGCTCTTTGTCTCACGTTGAAGATGTATTGCCATTTACAACGCCTCATGCAAAGACCCAGGGTTAATCTGTAGTGGTTTATATTTATTTTCATTAAAATTACAGCAGGACTGAGGCAGTTAAGAAAACCTCGCATAGCTGAATATTGGGGCATCCATAGGCATATCTGAGTATAGACCCAGCATTCCATATATGAGTCAAGTGTAGCACTTGAGTGAAAACAAAAACCTTGCATAGAAGTTAGTGGTGCCATTCATTCTGAGGGCAAGGCAAGAGATAACAGCACAGCTTCTCAAGGAGACTTTCTGAGCACTTTACCAATACTAATTGTATGAATCTCAGAACACCCCAGGACCCTGACTCCCCGTCGTCCACTCTGCCCATTCTGGCCACACTAAAGCCTTAAAGGAAAGACATCAGAACCTAAAATAACCTTAATTCAATAATGGACAGAAATGGTCATTGTTGCTTTTATACTCTGTGTACAATGCTCATCTGTTTTACCTCTAGCAGAAGCCTAACAATAGAGCTTGCACTATGAGCAAAATTTTGGCTGGAATTTGTGACCCTGCTCAGGGCTGCCGGCAGGGGGGTACAACGGGTACAGCTGTACCGGGCCCCGGACTTAAGGGGGGCCCCTTAAATCCGGGGCGGGCCCAGTATGCTGCTGTACCCCCTTGTCGCTGGCCGGGGGGGGCCGCGGGCGGCGGGAGACCGGCCGGGGGGGGGGGGCCCGTGGGCGGCGGGAGACCGGCCGGGGGGGGGCCCGCACGATCTGCATATGGGGCCCCCAAATTCCTGTCACCGGCCCTGACCCTGCTTATTTCAGAAAAATTTCAAATGGCAGAGTGCAACATGGAGTCTTCTCCTCCCTCTTCCTCCTGGCTAGCCTCAGCCCTTTTCAAGATCTTCCAAAAACTGCCAACTAGAAGTGGTTGGAAAATGAATTTCCTATCCCATGAAAAATACTGACATTTGGAGGAAGAGAGGAGTCCCAAACTTGTGACAAAAAGCCACAGTTTTGAAATATTTCAGTAAGCTAAATTCTGAAACATCTTTTGTTCCAGGTCAATGGAAACATTTCACTGAGATGAATTAGAAACATTTCATTTTGAATTTGACCCTTTTTATTTTTATCTATCTATTTAAAGTGAAACATTTTCATTCTTGCCACTGCTTACATCCAACGAAGTGGGTATTAGCCCACGAAAGCTTATGCTTCAATACTTTAGTTAGTCTTTAAGGTGCCACAGGACTCTTTGTTACCTCTGCTATTCCAGACTAACACAGCTACCTCTCTGATTCATTTTCATTCTGTAAATGCTGGAACAGCACAGTCTGATGTGATCAAAATGAAAGCTTGTTGAAATCGATATGATTCCGTTACGAATTTTGGTTGGAATTGCATTTTCTGAAGGAATTTCCAACCAACTGTGTAGCTGAGAAGTTGGTATTTAAGCCCTCTATCTCTAATCTACAGGTTGAGCCTTGAAGGTGTATTGCTCACACATCTTAGCATAACATCTACACGTTTTAGCATCTGTGTGCTCTGTGTATTCTGGAAGAAGGATAAGAGATTGCACATGGTCTCCATCCTAATATAGAAAATGTGCTATCAGTAGAATTATTAACAATTAGTGTAAAAGCCCGTGTACACGGGCCAACAGTAACGGCTCGCGGCCCCCCCCCCCACTCGCTCAGCTCTCTCCCCCCTCCCTCCCAAAGCCCCCCCCCACTCGCTCAGCTCTCTGCCTCTCTGCCCCTCCCGGCTCCCTGCCCCCTCCCCCTCGCTCGGCTCTCTGCCTCCTCCCCCCCCATCCCCCTCGCTCGGCTCTCTGCCTCCTCCCCCCTATTCCCCTCACTTGGCTCTCTGCCTCCTCCCCCCCCCCCCTCGCTCGGCTCTCTGCCTCCTCCCCCCCTCCCCCTCGCTCGGCTCTCTGCCTCCTTCCCCTTGCTCGGCTCTCTGCTGGGCACAGCTGGCCATGCCGTGCCCGGGCGCCTCCGCCCCGCCGGCCCAGCGCCCCCTTCCCGCGCCCCGCCCGGCCAGAGCCCCCTGCCCGTGCCTCCTGCACCCAGCCACCCTCCTGCCCGAGCCCCTGATCCAGACCCTGCTTCCCTCTCGGCGGTGCACGCGCGGCGGCCATGTTGTGCTGCCGAACTACACCTCCCAGCATGCCGTTCGTCTGGGCCGTCTCTACTGCGCATGACGGCTTCACACACACTTCTCTAGTCATTCATTATATAGGATATTCCAATATTCTAAGGATCTTGTCACTATTTTGTTGCCTAGCAGTAACATTCTCTGACCTGTTCTCCAGCTGGTTTATTTTTTAAAAAAATAGCCTCAAATAATGTATGATTTTCTAGTCTCGTTGAATAGATGGATGTGTTGAATCCACTGGCGTTTACCCATCCTGTAAATAAAATAAGCTGGAAACTGCTAATAATCAAGTAAGCAATTTACTTACCTAACAGTCTGACCAAGACTGCATTTGCACATTTACTGTGACGGTTGCATGCAAATTTCCTACTAGGTCATCCAATAGTCAAAATCACTTTCAGACTACTACATCGGCACAGCAGTGTTTATTGAATATACAAACATTCATAAATCTTAAAGCCAGAAGGGACCATTATGATCATCACATTTTTTCACCCAAGTCTCATGCACCATAGCCAATAGGTTATAGTGGATGAGGGTGATGGAAGACCCACCTACGGAGGAAGATCCTGATGGGCACGTGGGGAGAGCCAAGCCTGCAGAGCCCAGTGGACATCCAAGCCCACTCTGACCAGCCTGGGGTCCTCGGAGAAGAGGCAAACTAGACTGGATCTGAGAACACGTGGCTTCTTCCTCTGCTCTAGCTGTAGCCCCTCCTCTGGCTGGTGGCTGCAGACGTCACTACGTCACTTCCATTCAGTCCGCATTTTAAAAGTTTTTCTTTGCAAGCCGGAGGGGGTAGAAACATTTTTTGCTAAATGAAAGCTGAGGTTCTGATTCCATCACTGCACCAACCTGCATGGAAACTGGAGAGAGGAGCCTGCATTGCAGAAGGGAAGAATCTGCAGGAAACCCCAGAAAGTTCCTCTGTGCAGATGGCTAGGAGTGCTAAGGTGCAGGAAGAGCAGCTCCAGCAATAGTCGCTCTAATAAAGAGCCAGTTTTGTTTAATAGAAATGGAATGTTCCTGTAACCAGTCAGTCACATGCCTTAATCCAGCCCTTTGGGTGTGTCCAAACTTCACCGAGGGGAGGCCAGTGAACGCCTACCATGAGCAGTGTCTCATGTTAGTCTCTCAGGTAGGCACTGAAATGTGGGTGGAGCTGAGAATACCACTCTCCTTTTCCCAATTCAAGCTCTGCTCTTTTGTCTACATTTGTTATTACCCTTATTACCCAAGCCTTGTTAAGATTGACTATAGTTATTCATTTGTCTTTACAGTATAAAATAAAGTCCTGAAAGAAGATTGTCTTTTAAAGATTTTTCCTTTAGCTTCTTAGGCACACAGAGTAATCCATGATTTTTTAATTATCTGTTGGTGGAACTTGTTATCAGAAATACATTCCCAATGGTTTCTGAGTACCTCTTCAAAACAGCCAGCTGTGTTGTAAAGGGATATTTTCCTCTCCATAAAATATTAGACACAACAATTAATATAGCTCCTTGTATTTCAGTTATCCCTTCCCCCTTTTATTAAACACAAAGCATTAAGCACCTTATTTGCCCACCACTGAAATAACAGAATGGTTCAAGAACCTTCAAGTATGTGTTCACCACCAGGGATAAAAAAGCAGCTCTTACAAGGGGCTTGCATAACTGTTTGAAAAATAATTATTGGCATTCCAACATTTGAAGCTATTGATGTGCAACAAGAAGAGACACTCACTACATCAGCTACAATGTACTGCGTGTCCTTCAAATGATAAAGTAAAAGGATGGAAGTGGAAATTTTGTCTCTGATGTGATCTAGCAATAGGGCTCTTCTCACCTTATTGCTTTCCTGAAAAGAGGAAAAAATACAGATGAACAGAGAATTGAATCATGTCAAACCCTTGAATCAGTCAATGAGAAAGTTCTGTTGCAAACAATAAGAAGTTTATCCTCACAACACAGTTGTGTGAATTGGGGAAGTTTCTATTAGCCTGGGATCTAGGCAATACCTATTTTAATTTGTTACAGCGTAAATAGCTTTGTGTTTCGGTGAATACATAACTAGCTGTTGTGGCTGCAAAGTAAACCTTTCACGTATGACCCGAACCTAAGAAATGTAGTGTTGTTTCCTTGAGTGTCTTCACAGCCTGCAACAATGGCTTGGAGAGATGTGAACTCCCCTGTCCCCCTTTAGTCTTATTAAGGTGTTAATGCTAATGCCCAGTGATGATACTTCAAATGTCCACATTAACTCTTTCACTGCTGATGATTTTATTGAGCAGAATAGTGTAGGTGAAGCTCACTGAAGGGGGAGCTGTGGGAGGGAAGGACTTCTCTTCAGCCTGGTCCCCACTAGGGCTTAAGGTCGACTTTAGAAAGCAGGAGCATAAATTCTATAGTACCAAGTACTGACTACTCACAATAATAACTACTGACTATAACTTACCACCTCATTAACCTTGGTGAGCTTGTATGCACTACTCTGGGAGCTGTTACCACTAAATGCATTGTTCTTAACAAGAAGAAAAGAAATGACTCAATCGTATCTCACTTTTCCATTAGATACCTTTGAACTGGATTCCTTCAACAGATATTCAAACTGTCATTTTCTCTGCCAGGGGTGAAAGTAACTTACCGGGCTTACCGGTACACAGGGCGGCCAGGGTCCTGGGCACAGTGTTTGTGAGGGAAACTCTGGGCCCCTGGATGGGGCAGGGCCTGGGGCAGAGTGCAAGGTTGGTGCCAGTCTCCCCCAGCCAGTCCTTCAGTGCTGCTCAGCCCGCACCGCCCAGGGCTCTGATGGCAATTTAAAGGGCCTGGGGCTCTGCCCACTGCTGGGAGCCCTGGGCCCTTTTCAATTGCTGCTGGAGCCCCGGGATAGTGGTGGCGGCGGCTGGTAGCCCCGGCACTCCAGCGGCAATTTAAAGGGCCAGCGGCTCCAGCCACTGCCGGGAGCCCTGGGACCTTTTAAATCTCCAGGTCCTGGGGCCCTTTGCCCCCCCTCCTTCCCCCCCACCAGCGGCCCTGCCAGTACAGTCAGCTGTGTACCGGTGGCCACTTTCTTACCAGTACGCCATACCAAACCCTACCAGCGTACTTTCACCTTTGCTCATATACTTCAGGTCCTTTTGCAGTTGGGGTTCTTGTTTGCTGTTTTCAGGACCTGTTTTCATCTAATGCCGCTTTTTGATCAATTCCTTTTTACACCATTTACATTTCCTTTCAGAGTTTTCCCCTTGATACTCTCCAGTACACCCGTAGATTTTATCTTCCATGACATGCCTCTCTAAGAGTGTCTGCCCAGTTCTATTCTCCCTGCTTCTTCTGACCTGGAACCATTTTTATTTTCCTTCTTCTCTCTTCCCAGTCCCCTACTTTTATTCTTGTATTTTCTTATCCCCTCACCTCCTGCCCCAGCTCTGGTTCATCCACTAATTCAGCATGTAGATCCTTCTCTAACCTTGCCTGCCGACCTTGTCTCGCCTGCCGATTGTCATCTGATCCTCTTGCCAGTTGGGCTACTCTTCCCCCTGGCTATTCCCAGCCCAGGACAGCATTCCATGCTGCTGCATCACAGCACTTCATAGCACCTCGCGAACTCAAACCTGCAGCGGGTGCTGAGGGCAGCCCGGTGCCGTTCCATCTGGGGCACTAATGTTGTAAGAAAAAAAAAAATTCTGAAACAAAAGGTTGTTGTCACTAGCATTTAAAAAAAATAATTGAAACATTTCTAAGGTTAGTAAAACTCTTTTTTTGGGTACAAAATCCATATTTGGGGCCAAAATCAACCTTAAGATACCCTGTTAAGAAAAATTCTGTTTAGATGCAGCCTACGGATAATTGTTATTTTCAGGCTTTGTTTCATCATCTAACTTATGAATTCAAGCACTGCCTGAAAACCTGCAGCCCAGTCCTGTGCTTACAAATTGAGCCTGCAAATACTTAAAGTAACTTTGCCAACCTGGGTCACTAAGTGCTTGCAGGATTGTGGCAAAGGGAATCTCGCTACTGACTTCATTGGTCCCCAGGTTTAAAATAGAAATATATGGGCCTGAATTTTCAAAAGTGACTAGGGCCTCAATTTGGATTGTCTAACTGAAGGGCACATTAACGGAGCCTGATTTAGAAAATACTGGGGATCCCCTCCCTGCATTTCTACAGCTTTGAAAATCCAGACATGTATTCAATAGAGAAATAAATCCTTCAGCTTTGTGAATAGAATACATTTTCACATACTGTTCAAAGAAAAAGTTGCATGCAAGTGAATAAGTATTTTTCTCAGATACATGTAGAAATTTCTTTAAACCGTAAACCATGAAGCTTTCTCTCTCTACGGAAAACGCCTTCATACAGTAACACACTGAAGAATGCAACTGCAAGAGTCACCAACGGAATGGAAGATGATGGTGGCTCATGAGTGCCCCCTAAAGTTCTTGCCAAATACAAAGCATTTCAAAGGCTGGCAGAACCAGGCTATCAATTCAGCTCATAATGAAAGATGGGCTGGTACCAAACAGTAAAGATGCCTCA
Source organism: Sternotherus odoratus (assembly GCA_032164245.1). NCBI lineage: Eukaryota > Metazoa > Chordata > Testudines > Kinosternidae > Sternotherus > Sternotherus odoratus. The sequence continues at coordinate 17,328,889 of JAVMKO010000011.1, forward strand.
GTAGTGAAAATTGAAAGTAAAATAGCTTAGAAAATGTCACCAAAGAGATTTTTGAAAGCAGAAGATAAGGACAGTCAAAAGTTAAAAGCAAACCAATAAAAAAGACATTTCCCCTACCACTGAGGTTACAGCAAATAAAACTTTCATATACGTTTTTATTCCACTCAACACATGCTCCATGTAAGGATGAAACAGTCCTCAGTAAAGTCTGAGTTAGTCCTCTGACATTCACCGAATTGATAAACAGCATAATGAATCTCTCTCTTTACGGGGAAGGAATACTCTTCTTTGCATAAAGCAGCCAAACACCTGTATCTCAAGCTATTGGGATCAACGTTTTTGATGGGCCATAGTTGCAGATGAGCAGGAATTTGAAGTTTAGAAGAATGGAGCTCATCTTTGGATCAAACATTATATTCACATCATATTAAAATTTAGCACGCTGACATTTTTCAGACTGTCAGTCAAATGAGTGCTTGGGAACATATCTCTGCACCAACCTTAAGATAGTGGCATACACCTACTAGAGCCAGGAAATTCAGAGTTTTAAGGGTAAAATTCTGTGTTGATTGGCACCGATTCCACCCCCGCCCCCCCCCCCCCGCAATGTTGCTATGTGCTATAGTGTTCGCTTTCCCTTTGAATTTCATGGCTTGTAACAAAGTATTAATGTTATTTAACCATGATTTTTTTTGTCCACAGATTTCTGCTCTTTTAATATTTTCTTTTTAAACCATACTTCTTAAATAACAGCTCTTAAGGCACGGTACTTACTGTATCCAAGAAACTGGGGGAAACTCCTTTAGAATAACTTCAGTGACTCGGGTGGTCATGTACAGACAAATCAATTTTATTCAGATGCCAACTATCCAAAATACTCATTCATTAGAAATGAAGTCATTTCCCCTGGCATTTATTGCATATGAAAAAGCTCCCCATGTACATTCATACCAGCACATACACACGTATTCAAAACCCAAATCATGATTTGGAATATTTTTTTTGTCTTCCCACATTTATATAAGTTTGACCATGGTTAGCATTAGTTTAAATCAATAAAAGAAATATATGTCTGTGTATTTGTGTATGTAAAATGAAAATTGTGTATTCTCCCCCTGTTTATCATATATTAGTATATCGACATTATTCACCTGAAAGCCTAATTATTCTGTTTGGCTAATTCTATATTTTGTACATTTCTAATTTAGAACTTGTTTGGTATTTATCCTTTGTATGCTAATTTAGTAATTATTTTGTTCACTTAATATCACACTAGCTACCCAATAGGTTATAACGGCTCTTTTTGGAATTGTTTGAGTCACAGAAACACATGCATGTTTTACAATTTATAAAGCAGATATCGGTAGTCATAGTAAGATCTCTGAAGGGCGAGTACGGTCTATCATTTCATTTTTCTGTCTGACCTAATAAACAATATCCCATGTTTGCCACAGATATTTAGATGCCAAAATCCTTAAAATATTTCTGTTGCAAAATTACTGTATAATAGAGCACCCTGAAACACAAAACAAAGGTTTCAATAAAATAACCTGGCTGGTTGCAAGAACCTGGATAGAGAGAGTAATCCAAATTTTGGAGAGGATTAGCTTACATTATAGAACAGTACAAAGCCAAAACGAAACAAGAACAAAAAAGTATTTTCATAAATCAACTAATCAAAGCAGCTCAGACCTTTTTCTTCAGCAGTCGGTACGTAAATGAGTTATGTGGTTGAAGGACACACCTACACTGAAATCTTCCATGAAAGATTTCTGTCCAGAGCAAGCTTAAAAGGCCAGGTAATAAATTCAAGTGGGGAGTGGGGGAGGAGGGAGTGATAGCAAAACGCTAACTACAGTTGTGGTGTGAATTGTGCTGCTGTTAGCATTCTATCCTGTGAGATACTAAGCAGTGAGCTACTCCTTATGTCAGCTGGAACTGAGAATGCTTTTCAGGATTAGACATATAGGGGCAAATTTTGTCCCTATTGAAATGACCAGCAAATTTCTAACATCAAGTGGGACTGGTGTCACATCTTTAATGATTTATGCAGTAAAGAAGCACAATACCTTAAAGAAACATCAGGTTTTAGTTAATTTACATTATAGAGAAGCAAATTATTAATTATATTTTTCTTTCTGTATGGAGATAGATTATTTTGATTATCCAAAAATGTCAAGATACAGAAAAAACCGACACTTCCATAATACACCTCTAATTCCAGTGCTACCTTTTTTTATTCTCTTATAAATAAAACTGAAACCACCCCATAAATTAGCGGGGAAACCATAAATACTTTTTTTCGTTAACCACAAATGGCTCTTTTCACAAAGAAATAGCTCACATATGTCCTAAATATGTTCAGTTTCATTAGGCAGCGAAGGCACTATGGATTTGATAGTTTATTCAAAAAGAAAACAAGGTGCACATATGCACAGTGTAAGTTTACAAGAATGGGTATAACTGAGACATTTGCAGATTTCAAAAGAGAGAGACTTGGGCATTCCAATTAAATGTCGTAACTTCAAAAATCGTTTCCACCAGAATTACTAATACTTCAGCTCTTTTCTTCCATAAATCGCAAAGCACTTTACCAAAAAGAGTATAATTATTCCCCTTTTAAGGACAAGGAAATGGAGGTACAGAGGGGTGAAGCGACTTGCCTGAAGTCACCCCTTGCACTACAATTAGCCAGATTAATGTAAATTTTGGTCTCACCATAGATTACCCATCCTGCACACACAGAGGAAACAATTTCTCCCTAGAGCAAAGGACAGGCTAGTATATATTTTTTAAATATATCTGTTGTTACAGCAACTTCATGTCTGAGAGTGAATTAAATAAAATGACTTGAGTTAGCAGATTGCTTCAAAATGAATGTTCATTCTAGCACCAAACAGCCTGGTTTCCTTTTTATCCACTTTTTATCCACTCTGGTCAAAATTCATCTCTAAGCATAGGGACAGCACAAAGCTTATGCATCACTTATGTCCACATAATATGGCATAGGTGGCACTTAGCCTTGAATAGTCTAGCTGTGAAAGCATGAAAGCTTGTCTCGCTCACCAGCAGAAGTTGGTCCAATAAAAGATATTACCTCACCCACCTTGTCCCTTTGATATCTGCACTAGTGTCAATTTCACTCTGTATAAAAATGGGTTTTGTTCACACAAACATTTAAGGACCAGTTATTCTTTGTACTAATTTGCCTTTCTTTGCAAACAAAGGTAGAACGGGTCAAAAAAATTGGTAATTTGAAATATTGGTGAAATTTCAAAATTCCCTCCAAAGTTGGGATGGGGAGAATTAAGTGAATCTTTTGCAATTTCCCCCAATTTATAGAGTTGGTTGAAATGTTTCAATGGTTTAAAAATTCATATTTTTGAATGTTGAGAAAATTTTCACAAAACGTTTGCCCTTTCTTTTGATTAGGTCTTGTATTCACTATTGACTATATCTTGTTTAAAATGTTTCAATCACCCAAGCAGAAATAATACCATATGATGTAGATGACTCACCAGTCCTGCATTTAAGAAATATTTAAACAGCACCCCTGTTCAGAATGCAATAACCTTGTTGTGGGGATCTAAAAACCAAACTTTTAGTCCACATTAAAACATAGTCTCGGCAAATTAGATCCTGCCTCATCAAAGTTAATGGGGGTTGTGAGATTGATGTCAATAGTGCCAGGATTTCACCCATATTCTATTAGAACTACAGTTATAGGAACACTTTTTAGTGATCTGAAATACATTTGGCTTATTTTAATTAAATTACTGGTGGAGGTTGCTTTGTTCCTCAATTCCCGTCGCTTTTCCTAAAAGACAAGTGGATCCGTCTGTCTCCCCCAGTTACTGGGGCCACATGAACCACAGAAATTAAGCACTTTCAGACAGTCAGTTGCGATACTAGAAGTACTCCGTTATCGCAGCAGGCCTGTATGTGCCCATTCTCCTCCCACACATGAATGCCATGTATTCTTTCACCCTTTGTTTTATCCCCAAGACTGTACCCACAACTGGAGACTGGATGCCACACCTTTATTCCCACCAGCTCAGTGATCTTTGGGATGGGACATCCGCCTTGCCACTCCCGACCAGCCCTTCCTGTCTCCAGCCTGAAAAGAAGAGAAGATCCTCAAATGCTTTTTGTTGGGAAGGAACATGGCCTACAAGTATTTCAGGTAACATAGGGGGTACTATGTTTATTTAAAACAATAAACTTCTTTAGCAGATCTGGCTAGAAAATGTGCAGAGCCATAGTGATTCTTTCATTGCCAGCATGATGCGGCTGATTAGAACTCATGGCACCCAGAGGAAACTGGAATCACAGAAGATGGAAGATCGGGAATCAGGTAGATTTGCTGAAATGGCAACAGCACTATCACTTGTTAAGAGCGGCATGTAAAGAGCTACTCACAAGAACCCATTTCTGATGCACACCAAGACATTTCATTGGTCCTACAGAGCCCAGGAACAATGCTGCATATTCTTGAGCACCATCTACTGGCACCTAGATATTAACTATTTATGTATCGGTTTTGTAGGGCACAGCTGCAATAGACTTTTGACCCACTCAAGCAACATGCATGATCCAGTAACACAAAGGTGTTAGGACATACTACATATGTCATACTATTGCTGTGAATTTTTTTAAAAAACATTTAAAATTATTATTGCTTTTAAGCTTTTTGGGGCAAGGGCTTTCTTTTCATTATATGTGTGGGCTGTGTCAAGCACAACAGGGGCTCTGATCCCCTCCTGGGGCCGGAGGGTGCTACACCACAATACAAAGAGCATATAATCATAATGCATGTCTGGAAGGACAAAGCAATTACAAATCATAGCAAAATACAACCCATTAAAAATCTCTTGGACACTGTTGTGAAAACAATCTGTAGTGTTTTGATGTCCCCTAGTGAAATTTACTGAAATTAAAGCCCCCCCCCCATCCCATCCCAAATGTATTTGATTAAAATGTTTATTTAAAATAAGCTCTCCGTGTATTTTACATATTGGTGGCATTTATGTCTACAGCTTCACCCCAGCTTTAGGCCTGTAGAGACTCCCTCACCAAAGCTATTGCTGCATGGATCAGCATCAGCATAGGCAAGTTTTCTCTCCAAAGGCAAAACACCACTAATGAAGGGGAGGAGGTGTGAGATTAGCAACCAGTGAAGGAATCTATGGGAGAAGGGCCAAGCTTCCAGTGAATCCGGGGAAGACTGAGAGCATGACAAATCTACAGAACTTAGCCTTGGCATCCAGTGAACCCCCTGAGGTCTGTGAGACAATCCCCACTGCCATTTCCATAGGGGGACAAGCTTCTCCCTTCACCCTCCCATCCTTCAACACTCACCTTCTGATAGAAGCTCTCCAGGGAAGCTCAGAGAGCAAACCCTTGGGATTTCTGTACACACTCATGACAGGGTGAATACGGCCCACAGTAAATGCCAGCTGTCACCATGTAGCAGGTTCTTCCACAATCATGAAAAAGAGGGTTTTATTTTTCTTATGAAAAGATGTCATTCTCAGCACATACAGTACTTCCAATCTGCATTAGTTATTGAGAGGATAGTAGGTCTATATTAAGGGGAAGTATCATACATAGATGTGTCTACCTACCATCCAGGCACAACCCCCTACATTTTCAATATGGCAGGTGGATTTAGTTCCATGACTCACCAAAGTGAGAGGACATTTATGAGATTGACCCTCTCTCTATAAGACTTTAAAGATGTGCCCTGTGTCACACATGTAATTATTCGGAGGGGGAGGGGAGAATGCGGGGAGAAATATATATGACATGCATAGTTGCATGGTTTAATTTGGGGTTTTGCTAACTTATTTTGCAAGTCAAGGGCTAACATGCCAAATTCCTCAGGATTTACCAGGCAAACGTTGCCCACTTACGAGTTTTGAATTATACCAAGTAGAAGAAAACTGGAAAAAATTAATCATTGTCAGTGAAGCCGTATCAGGAACTAATGTGTACCCTGGAGTTCACAGTTTGTTTAGACAAAGGCTTGGCTGAATTTCGTGCTGTTGAACGCACAGAAAGTTTGGTTAGGACAATGCTAAAGCAGCCTGTTTCTCAGATGACTTTTATCTTGTGGCTTGAAGTACTATGAATACGTTGGTGATCGTTTTTATAGAAAGCTTAAGATAAGAGAGATACTTACCAAAATATTCCCTTTATAATGTGGCTTGACTCAGAGAAAAAATGGACAATTTATGAGTTCTTCATCATGAAAAGGTGGTGTCATAAAATTTATTTATTTTGAAAATCAGCATTTCAGAGAAATTCTAGCAGCCCAAGAATTACCATGACTTGTCTCATTTAAATCACTTCTATGGACCCCATTCCTTATAAAGAAAGAAAGCACATTCCTAAAATATACAGGGAACAGTTTTCTAGGGAGCGCCAATGAAAGAATTTGTAAGAAATGACTCCATTAGTATTTGTTGATGGTATAAAGCCCAGCCGTGTTTTAGACAGTTTGCTGTTTGTGTTTAAACAGCTGATTTGTGACAGAAAGGCAGTTGTAAAACAGAAAATCGGATACGAGAAATTCCTTTACAAGAATGACTGAAGACCAATAACAATCAGAATATATACAGCAACTTATTTTTTCTAAATACAGGCATGATATTAATAATGCTTTTATACATGCTCTGTTTGTTTCATAATCTTTGTGAAATACTTTTGAGCATTCTTACCCCTACCAAACAGAGTCTAAGGAAATCCAATTGCTACTAATAAGAATTCAGGCAGCATGGAGTTAAATAAATTTGCCTTTTTCTATATCTGAACAATTGGAATCAGCACTTTGCATTATTTTAAAAATGAATGCTTAGAATCAGCAATTTTCTTTTTCGTTTTTTTTAAAAAGATCTTGAGGGTTTTTTTTATTTAAAGTGGAAAACTACATTAAGTGCAAGGCACTCAACAAAGAAGCAGTCATAAAGCCTAAGTATTCTTAGAGTTATAAAATATGTCCGTTGTGGCAATTCTACTGCCAACAATGAAGTTTTAAGCATTAATATGCCTTCATTGCAGTTTTAATGCCTTAATATTGACTCTATAGCTCTTTTGGGTAATTTTGCTTTCTCTGGTACTTGAAAGGTGATGATGTCAGCGTTCTTCCTACTGATTCATATGCAGGTTGATGAAGCTGAGTTATTTATTGAGTTCCATTATATTTTCTATAAACATTAGTTCTCAATAAACAGAGACATTTAGCCGAGGGTTTATTTATTAAATAGGTACTGTACAGATGGTTTTGCCACACATGATGTGCTGCCGAGGATATTACTCAGGAATAATCAGCTGTGTTATAGCTTGGCTAAATTAATAAGATGATAATGATGAAATTGATGCTTTTGAGCTAGGCTTGGTAAATGGTTTTTGCATAAACAAACTGATAAATTTGAGAAGCAATTACTTGCTTGTCAAAGATAAAAACACAACAGGGCCCATTTATAGTTAGGTCCTATTTATTTTTAAAGATTGTACCAGATTTTATGTTTAATACGCGGCAATTAAAAAATAATACTTAAATGAAGAATAATAAAAAAACTAACTTTCTGAGTTCTCCTTCAAATCTGAAGATGCAGCATTGCTCGGTTAGACAGCAAGTGAACTTTTTCAAGGCTTTCGCTGCATCTAGAGAAAAAATAATTGGTTTATGAAACATGCGGTCTTGAGTTGTGTCACATAGACTAAAAATATTTTCTTTGCCCACGTGTGTTCCAAAAGTAGGTTTATTTCACACACAGAAACCCCACCTCTTATTATGTGTTAATGTGAATGCCATTGTATTGATCACACACGTGCTTTTCAAACCAGGTCCCAGTAAAATAATTCTAATTTAATGACCACGCTCTTTATGAATATGAAGACTGATCATTTTACAAGTGTCCTAGAAAACTAATACATTTACTACAGCTTTATGTACTGAATTGGCCCCGAGCAAACATGCTTATTCATAAAGATGCAAGTGGATCAATTAAACACATCCATACAGGTGCCACGCTGGAGATGGTAGCCCAAAGCTGTGAAAAAAATGGATTTTTGACAGTGGATAATAGTGGCTTCCACACTGAGGATTTAAAAGAACTGAACATGGATTTTTAGCCCCACAACATCTCTGTGAGTATTATTATCCTAATCTTACCCGGGGGGTGGGTGGGGGGTGAATGAGCCAGAGAGAAGCTAATCAAGTTACCCAAATTTACACAGTGAGTCAACAGCAGAACCAGGCATAGGCTCGAGATCAGTCCCATTTTCTAACCAGAGGTGTGTATACGCTGCTGTCAGAGGTGTCACTGCGGCTCATTAGACATACCTGCACTAGCTCCAATGTGGTTGACGGGAGTAAAAATAGCAGTGCAGATGCAGCAGCACAGGCATCCACGTGGGCTGTGGAAGCCCACCGTGAATCCTGGATCCATGCTCGAGTTGCTAGTCCCTGCAGGAGGTCTGTGCCACCATGTCGTCACTATTTTTAGCCTCACAAGCCACATTAAAGCTCATGCAGGTCTGTCTGCCTACCCAGTTGCAATCACCTTCCTGTGCCTGCGGTGGAGACGTACCCCAAGAGACTCTTTTCAGGGCCATTTTTAATGGACTCTCAACCTATGTGGGGCTGCAATCTTCTCTGTGTCACAGGCGTGTCACCCTCTAGTTACATCAGTGGGAATTACACTTCTGTAGCAAGGCAGAACAAGCCTTGTGTGACACACACACACACACACTACTGTGGAAGTTATGTCATTTTTCGGTCACGTTGGGAAGAAGGGCCAGCACTTCAAAGCAGAGACTCTTCTGTGACATGCAGCAGTCCTTTAACTCCATCAGTGCAGTGAAAGATGAGAGCGCTCAGTACCTCTAAAGAGCCCAATCCTGCTTACTCTGATTGCCAGGCACAGTGCACACTCCCATAAGTAATCCCGTGGGGTGACTCCAGTGGAACTACTGACGGTTGTTAGCACTATTGCCCCAATCCAGCAAAGGACTTATGCATACGTTTTCAGGCTCCAGTTCTGCTAGGACCTACTCACATCTACCTCGATACATGCCAGTTGTCTCCCTCCAGTATGCTGCTTCACATATTTAATGTAAGCACATACGCATGTCTTTGCAGAATTGAGGGGTGGGGTGGGAGATTGGATAAGCAAGAATAGATTTACTACCATGACATGTTTTAACATATAATGACTAACATCTTTTGGCAAACCTGGTAGTGAAATATTTGCATGATTTATTACAATACCTTACTTATCTTGGATGAACAATGTCTCCTCTTTCTCAGAGCAATCTAAAAAGAATTTAAAAAAATAATACAATGGGACCTCAAATTCGCATTATGGAAAAGTATCCGCAGTTTCTTATGATATACTTATGACAACAGAGTAGAAAACGCATTCAGGTGCCATTGGTAATACTCACTGTCCTTTACTAACCAGACTGCTTAATGATTTTTTTAAATTAACAACAATTGCTCCATGGGATTAATTGCAGCCATATCCTCACAAAAGGAACAACGGGGTCTTTGGTGAACTGCAAAATTAGAAAACAAAGTTCCCATATATTGTTTTCATGAAATGAATTTTTGCAGTGTATGCAATGATGTGGTGAGATTTAATAGAATAATTCTTAGCTTTCTGCTAATATCACCTGGGATCTGGGGGAGAACTAAATGCCTTTGGTCACAACCTGGCAAAGCCTTTATCCGTGTGAGTAATCTGCCTGAAAACGATGGGATTACAAATAGGAAACACAGGAACTGCCATCCTAGCTAAGACTCATGGCCCGTCTAGCCCAGAGTCCCACCGCTGACAGTAGCCAGCATCAGATGCTCCTGAGGAAGCTGCAAGAAACCACACAGTAGGAACTTGCTTCTAATGAGTCTATCCTTGTGTGTAGGTATTTGCTGGGTTGCAGCCTGAGTTACCTCACCCTACAATTCTACAAATTAACCTTCATTCATGTATACGTTTGGTTCATGATTTCTCCAGCTTTACTGAAAATTACTGAATGAAATGGGCAGGCAACGTTTCTGCTGTAGTAAGAAAATTATTTGGCTGTAATTTTGGGAAATAACACGTATATCTGATGAACAACTTTTCTTACGTGACTGAAAGTTTGTTTCTCTCTCACCAAAGTTGGTCCAGTAAACAATATTACCTCACCCGTTTTATCTCTCTTGGGACCAACATGGCTACTGCACCACTGCATAAAATTACTCATATCTGTGCTTGCAGGACAAGGTTCCCATTACCAGCAAGTGCTATATTGTGTGTATACAGAACTAAACTACACTGAAAAAGTCTTATGATCTTTTGTTTCCTGTTGCTTCAGTTTCAAACCTCGTAGGTGCTGCTAACAGCGGAGCCAATTGTGAATATAAATTCTGTCATGCAGAGAGTTCTCCACTGGCCCACGTCCACCAAACTTATTTCATGTCAGACACCACGCAGCCCTCAGATGGTAGCAGGTTCCAGTTAGCACTCAGCTGGATCAGATTAGAGCCATTCTCAGATGGAGCTGTTTCAGACTCCTGGTGACAAATGAAACTGCTCCTCCATGGCACCTTTTTTTTTTAGCTCTATAGCTGTGTTTGCCTTTCCTTCTCTCTCCTTTTTTCACTTCTTACCATTCACCCAGGAGTGGAGTGGTTTTTTTGCCTACTTGAGTGGAATGCAGAACAACACTAATTTGATAGCAGAAAGTGAAAGTAAACACATTCCCTTTTCTACTGCATAGTGGGGAAGAAAGCAGCATGCCTGTGTATATGTTCCACTCCAGCAGACAGAAAAAATATTTTAGACATCAAGGGGCTAATGAGTGCTACTTGGGTGGCTAAAAAGAGGGATTTGTACAATTAAAGGTGACTAGATCTCAATAGAATGTTCCTGGGATAATGTTCCTGCATCTTAAAGAAAAGAAAGCCAAAAGGAGTTAAGGGGATATTGAGGGTCATATTTTGGTCACATGCAGAATAAGTGTATGCACAGTTTGAAATCTGAGAAATTCATTAATAGTAATATTACAGTAGCCTCTAGAGACACCCACCATGAGTGGGACTCCATGGTGCTAGACACTGTACATATACTTCATAAGAGACCGAGCATGCCCCCAAAGACTTTAGAGTCTCAATAGACAGGAAAGAGAAAGATTGGGGTAAATGGTATATTATTATCTCAGTTTTGCAAATGGAGAATTGAAGCACAGAGAGATTAAGTGACTTGCCCAAGGTCATGCAGGAAGTCTGTGTCAGGCCTAGGAATTGAACTCACGTCTACAGAGTCTACCAGACCGTCCTTTTTGAGTCTGTTTAAATAAATAACTTACAATATAGAGAAAGAAATTATTTGTTATTCATTAAAAATGCTTCGCTACATGCTTAAATTGGCACACACATTTATAAATGTTCACAAACACTTGTGAAATGTATTTATTGGTTTGTGGCAATATTTGAAAATGTGTAAATACATGAAAGTCCATATCATTACAAAATAACACCTTTGGAAGTGCAGAATAATTTCCCTCATTGAGGCTGGTTATCTCCCAAGGAGTCCATTTAGTCTAAGTAATGTGAATTGCAAAGGCTACTGCTTAATCTAGACATTAGTTGCAAAAATTCTGTTTAGCAGTGAAGCAGTCAGCAACTACCTTGTGCTTGACCATGTTGTAGGTAACTGTGAAATTCTGAGCTCCTATCTTTTAGGATAGGCACATTTGAAAATCCTAAATGATAAGAATGTGCATCTTATTGAAAGTCAATGGGACTTTTAGGCACTTCTGAAAATCCACCCTTTATACATGTTACCGTTATTATGGCGCTACAGAACCATTATTAAAGAGAGATTAAGGTAGGGTTTTCCAATAGCCCTCAGCATTACCTTATTCTGCTCCAGTCAAAGTCAATGTTAAAATTTCTAGTGACTTCAACAGGAGGAGAGTTAGTTTTGTAAGCCACTGATCCTGCTCAAAATTGAACTGCATATATAGCAACAGGAGTCAGTAACTATGTCAAATTTCTAGTGGAGATGCATTTCCACAGGGTTTGTGCCTGGATTATTAAAGGAGCCCTGGGGAATTAGGTGTACAATTCCCATTGAATTTCCATTTGAAAAATCCTTGCCTTACCCTCTGAAAAAAGTTTCTTACCAAAAGCAAATCAGACATGAATGTGTTTGAAGGAAGCATCAGTTTAACAGTACTTGGTTAAACGTACAGAAATAGAGTAGGAGGAAGCAATGCAACAGTCACTCGGCAGCATCTAGAATGCTATACATCTTACCACATTTTTTATTTGTAACACTTCATAATAATAAACTAGTTCCTTATTAATTACTTAAAGTAGAAATCCTAATGCTGCATGTTGATATCATAACTCATGTGATCATAATTATTACCAAAGGAATAAGCAATTATTAGGCTGTGTGACGGACTGACGGTATCCTGTGGTATCCTGAATTGATTTTACTGAATTAAGTTAACCCTTACTGAAGTATGTTTGGGGTACATTGTATTGGAAATACACATGCTTATGTACTGTTGTGAGACTGTATGGAACTTGATTAGCAGGAAAATAAGATTAATGGAAGGAATGAGGACGTTCAAAGGTCTTTCTGGACCAGTACTTATGAAGGTGAAGGGAATACAAATTTTCTCCCTCAGAAAGCCAAACTTTTGAAGATGGGGAGAGAGACCTTGTGTATACTAATTACCTACTTCTGGAAACTCCAGATTAAAGACCCCAGGATTTGTCTAAAAGGGTGGGCTAAACTTGTTCTGAACTGAACTTGTAACCACAAGGACTTCCCAGGGGAGTGGGTTGCAAGACGTATCCTGCCTGAACCTATGTTTGGAGTGATTTATGGTAAGCTTGTTAGCCTGCACCTAGGTTCTTTTATTGTTTTTATGGGTTTTCTCTGCAATGCTTTTTACTTTAAAAATAAAAGAGACTTGCATGGAAAACTTGGTGCACTAAATTAAATCTGAGCTCTGTCTCTGAAGAGAAAACAAGCAGGTCAGTTTAGGCAGATTGTCTGAGCTGGGAAATATACAGTGAAGGGAGAGAACAGTACAGCCTGGAACTTCCCGGGTCAGGAGAGAGTAAGACATGAGTCTCCCCCCAAGAAGCAACAGCTGGCGAGTCAGAAGCCTACAGTGGGTATCCTTGCTGGGGAGGAAATACAGGGACAGTTGCCCTGAACTGTGACACAGGCCATTAAAGCGTTAGCCTGAACTTCAATGAGTGGCTGTGTGTCCACCAGACATTAACAAATGTGTCAGGGTTATAAATGCAAATTGCAAAACCAACTAATGTCACACTTATTAGGCAGTTATAAAGATCTAAGTGAACTATATCTCCTGTCTTGTTATTACTAAATGCTGGTGTGTATATTCAGAGCAATTAATGTGAAATCAGTAGGCTACTTCTGTCACAATATCCTGACACCGCACCCTACTTCTTGCATGGACCCCACCCCTGTAGTGCCTGCACACCTCAGAATACCCCCGTGACACAGGAAGGAACTAGTAGCCTCATTTTACAGCTGGGAAATGAGGCACCGAGACACTAAATGACTTGCCCACAGTCACACACAACATGTGTGGTGGAGCAGGGAATTGAGCTAATTGTCTTCCAAGTCTTAGGCTAGAGCCAAAACCGCTCTAGATGTCCCACCTCTCTAGAGGGGAAACACCTTCAAAGCCACCTGCTCAGGTCCCTAAGTGGGCTGTGGAGTGATAGAAGGCAGTTCTTCCCTCAAAAACTGATTTTGCTACTTCTACAGAGAACACCCAGTCTCTACTTGCCGGAAAAACAAAAAGTACCAATGCAGGAACTAAAGGGAGGAATTTTGCAGCCTTGTACCTCTTCTTTCACCCTCTGTCTTAGCCCGGGGGGGCTTGCAGCTATGGGGAACACCAGGGCATGGGACTGCTCCAGCTGTGATTCCTCAGCCCCCAGTCCAGCCTCAAATGCTTTCCTGGGTCCCCTCTGTGCTGGGGCTCTTGGGGTGAAGTTAGTCACTGGTTAGCCTAATGCCTGCCCTTTAAGCTGATGCAAAAGAGCCATAGAGTAGCAATGATTCAGGCAGTTCCTGAAATCAAGAGTATGTCTGCTTCATGCCAAAGCCCCAGACACCCTTTACTTCTCCCCATATAGGAACAGGCAGCATTTCTTACCCTTAATGGTGGAATGGATTTTTTTCCAATCTCCCTAGGCAGCACCTCCCCTCCCACGGCTTAGCTTCTGTTCCTGTTCTTCTCCTTCATCGTGTGGAATACACTTCATCGCAGACAAAAACTATGCACCAAAGGGGATATCTGATGTAATCTTTGATGCCTGCGTACTTTGCCTCAAGTGGAACAATTAATTGCTACATGAACGTTTGTGTTGAGATGCCATCAAATCCAATCTCCCAACAGAATAGTCACTTGACTTTCAAAAATGCTAAGTACAATGTTAACCAAGATTCCTGTCTATCTAGATGACCCGATCGCCGTAGTGGCTGAGAACTTCCCAGTATTTTTACAAATAGAAATAAAAACAATTTCATGCTTTTCTTTCTCAGGAAGAATAGCTCAATTAGTTTTTTTTAGGCCTTCTGGTGAGGAAATTAATGGAGGAAAGGTAATTTGAACACCTGGATTTTGCCTTAAGTTCTAAAGTTGATTCTTTGCTGGGATTTCAACAACAGGGTGGATATCTTGAACTGGGCTCTGTATTTTCAGGGGAACTAGTGCACAGACTGGAGCACTGGGGAAAAGTGTTCTTGGAAAATGGTGGTACTAAGAACATAGACTGCTCCTGCTTTTCAACCTGTTTTTCAGGGCGTGTAGCTTTCTTTCCGGATATAATGAATGTGTGAACTATGGCCAAGTGTGAGTCCAATCGATTTGCTGAAGGCATAGGTAACTGGAAGTGACATCTTACTTTAGATCCTGCATTCAGAGGTGACTAGCATGGGTCAAAAATCCATAGTTGGGGGGAAGGGAGCTTTTTTAAATGAGAGCTTTTGCACAAAAATTTCTATTTTCACCTGCATGTTTGATGTACGGGACACTGAAGAAATGAAACCCTGGAAACCAAAAATAAATCTGTTTTTGTCAACTGAAAAACAAACTGTTTTGGAGTTTAGTTGTCAAAGTTACTTTTATTTCAACTTTTTCAATGAAAATACAAAAAAAATTCTGCAAAATATTTTGAATATTTTTTTGTTGGTTTTTCACACAGAATAAAATCTGTTTTCACAACCAGCTCTAGAGCTGGGAAGAAAATGACCACTCAGTTGCTCAGCACAGATCATTTCCAACCATCTATTAATGCTAATGCTAGCTACAAGACAGAAAATGTTGGGGTTGAAAACTAAGCTTATCATTAAGCGATAATACAAATTCAAAGGCAAAGAAGTTTCTTGAGAAGAACCAAGGAGAACCTTTCCTAAGTGGAGAAAAAGGTTTCCTTGCTTTATTTTGAAATTTACAAACACAAAACTTTACTGGTAAAAATGAGTCTTTGCTGAGGTAGCAAAACCTCACTCTACAGCTATGCAGTCTCTCACCAGAGGGGTATAATGTGCCCTCCTAGGATGGGATGCTTAGTTTTGAGCACAATACCTTAGTGGTCGCTCCCTATTTAATTACCAACTGTTACCGGATGTAAGAAGTACATCATTTTTGTATAGGCTGTGTGCACAAGGGTGAATGTGACCCTTTAGGAAATCAGTGCAGTGGCATGTTAACTGTGCTTTACTGGGCAGATTGCTACATTGTTCTGACCCTGTATAAGTAGGGCATTATGCAATAAGTAGTGTACCCTGTTTCTGTAATAGTTTTTTCCGTACTAGCGATGACCGTGTTGTTAATAATTGAGATGGGAGTTGCTGCACCCAATATTAAAGATACAGTTTCTTTAATTATTCTTATTTAACATTATGAAGGAATTTTTCTTTATAAACAAAAGCCCCAGATTATTTACTTATTGTACATGTATTAGTACAGCTCTCTGGGTGGTTCCTGATGGGGCCAGAACCAGAGATCCTCTGACTGCAAAGTCTAAATTAAAGAGCCAGCAGAGAGAGAGAGAGAGGCTGCCTAACACTAGAGTTTCAGAAGAGCGCCAGCCAGAGTCCCAAGTACTCAGCACCCAAAATGACAAACAGATTTTCCAAAAAGCTTAGTACCCAGTGCCAAAATGAGAGCTGAGCCTTTCTGATCATTTGGGCCATAAGGTACCTGTCCAGTTTAGGCACAGTAATTCAAAACTTCTTTGTAAACAAGAAACTGGATAACAAGGAAGCTGTGTGGGAAGTTATTTTTGCATCTCATGCTCTAATATGTAATCAGAGCTTTTGTTCCATGGCTTGCACATCCAAATTAATTAGAAATTGATATGACCAGAAGTTCAGTTCAGCCTGCATTTAAGGCAGAGGCCATTATTGTTCATGTTTTTGCTCGCTTCATCATGGAACAATTATCCACCCATTTAGAAAATGCAAAATTTGTTTCTATTTTAATAGACGCTTCAAACCATAAAAATATCAAACTGCTTCTTAGTGGCGTCTGCTTGAAAAACCTCCTAGAGGAAAACAAAACACTCAGTTCCCCATGCACTGGGAGTGACATTGTTGATTGACTTTCCAGAATGTTACATGACATGCATTAGTGAAAAGTAAGAGACTGGAGTCAGTGGGGGCTGGCAAATCTAACAAACATGGTGCTGGAGGCAACAGCATATTTACCTGGGAGCTGAGGGTGGCGCGGGGCAGCAGTAAAGACAGGTAGGCATCCAGGGAACGAGAGCAAGAGTCTAAATGGAACTACAGATGATGTTTTTTCTTTGTTATTATTATTCATTGATATTAATATGGCTGTGCTCAGTAAGGAATTTTGTGACAGATGACCGATGGCTTTAACCATAGCCACACAGTGTCTGGTGAATTCTTAGCTACGTTTGCAGTTTTATCTGATTCCTAAATTCAAAGTTAATACTAAAGGCAATCTACAGCACCAGTGGAGAGGTTCTGTATTTCCTGCCAGTCCTAACAGAAGGCTAAGGACAAGGTTTTTAAGCATAGTAGGTCACAGCAGCGTATGTGGTTTATCAGTGATGCTTGCAGGGGGCAAATGACTTCAATCCTTTTTAGTAAAATAGGTCATGGAGAATGGAGCTAAGTCCCTTTGTCAGCTTCCCCACTTCCCAAACAGGAGGCAATCTAACCTGGAGGGACCCGTCTGATGTTTGGCAAGCCAATAAGAGCATGTCATCAAGACCATCCATCCACCCTGCTGCACAAACATGTCTGGAGGAGAGCCATGTAAATCCCCCTCCCCTTGTTTTCATTATTTTAAAATGAGGAAACACAACAAAAGCCCTATTATCACTCAAGTGTCACATGATCTTTGAGGACCACATACCATGTGGCCCCTGGTGCTACATCTCATGGGGAAAAAATATCCTGCTGGTCCTAAGGCGTGATGGCCTGAGAGGCCAACATCAGAACAGACTTGACCAGACAGGCAGCATGCCCAGTGTGGACATGAGGACTCTTGCATTTAAAGTCTCTACTAGATATGTGTAAGCTGTGATATTTTTTTCCAAGGCTTATGCCCGGGGGCAGTTTTCACAAGGATGGCAAAAGGCACATCTCTGACACCAGGGTCACCCTCCTGCCCAATATCAGGTCTCTGCTCCAGAGCATGGAAGTGCTGGCACTTTTCAAAGAAAAGATTGTCACAATTTTTAATATAGTCCAAACAAACTATTTTCCCCTAACCTTGTTCTTGGAAATGCCTGATCTGGTTTGGAGAAAAAGTGACACATGAAGCAGGCACCTACCTGGCCTGTAAAATTTCAGCCCAAATGGTTAAAATTTGGCAAAGTTTAAGCAAATTAAAAAGGATTTAAAAAATGGGACGTGACAATGTTAATAGGTGGCACAGTTGCAGATAATACACAGGGGAAGGGAATGCAAATCTGTGCTAGAGGAAGACAAACTAATGGGCAAACTGGGAAGAAAATAGGGCAGTGGATTAATCTCATCACCTTAAGAGGAGTTGGGCCACTGGTATAATTCTTGGCAGAGAAGAGCTGCAATACGTACAGCAATTGTGAGCCTTTCCAGGCCTAGGTAGTCGTATTGGACTAGGACAGAGTGAACGAATGGAGCCGTGACTCTGCTGATGGGCACCACCGAAGAAAAAGCGCCACACCATGCCCTCGAGCTTCCTTTAACCCTTTTGAAGGGAGCTGTAAGACCAAATTTCACCACAATGGTTCCTACTGGCTTTGTAAGATGAAGGCTTCCTCTGACTGATGTGGCAGAGCTGCTGCTCCAGCGCTTAACCTGCTCCAGTATCTCCTAAAGGTTTGGAAAAATCGTACCTAAAAAACACACACAAGTGACCCATTCCACCCGAGGCGGAAGCATCACCGCCCTGCCACCATACGAGTGTGGAGAAAACCAATTTCACAGCTTTTGCTCTTGTGTTAACCTTCTGTCAGAGCTCCTTCCAAGCAATCCCTGCTGAACTGACTGAGGGAGAAAATCTGGTGGGTATATATGTGCCAAACTTGTCTCTCAGTAGAAATATTGTTTTACATTGCTCATTTTGGGCCTGGTCCCACAACACAGTGTTTATTTTCAGGATTTGCTACAATGCTCTTCATCAGAGCTTTTGAGTTTCACATAAATATTAATTAATGTATCCTTGCAACATCCATATCTATCCATCTAATCTAATCCTCTATCTATCTAAGGTACTTACCTGGTCCCCAGCACTGTGCTTTCAGATCACATCACAATCTTTAATGTATTTATCCATGCCCTGAGAGGTAGGGATGTACTATTATCCCTATTGTTCAGATGGATAAAGTAAGGCATAGGTAGATTAAGCGACTTGCCCAAGATTGCCCAGGAAGTCTGTGGCAGAACCAAAAATACGCCCCAGATCTTCTGCGTCTCAGCCCCTTTTCTTTCACCATATGACTATCTCTGCCTCACTAGTGGATCTGCTAATATGTTCCAGGAATAATTACTAGAGTAAGGGCTGCAGGACCCAGCCCTGTCATTCAGGATCTCTATCTACCTATCTTTTGGTTGCCATTTGTGTCATGTATCAAATGTACAAACCAGTTAAGACCCTGATCCTCAAACACTACATGTGTGAGTACTTTAAGTTCAGTGGGACTATACATATACATATGTAATTGCAAGATCGCAGCCTACTGCCCTAAATTAAATATCCCAATATACTGTAAAGAAAGATGTATGTTTTAAAAAAAAGATTTCTCTCTTTTGGGGACCTGAGATAGGGGTTTCCTTAGGAATGTCCCCAAAAAGAATCATTTATGAAAAGAAATGGATTGTGCGACTGACACCAGGAACTGGGAACTCACGACAGCCCCTAACCCTGCGGCTATTGCATTTGTGCACGCCATCAGGAAATCACCACTTCCAAGAACAAAGAATTAATAAAATAAAAAGCAACTCTACTTTCCATTATTAAACCTAGAAAATTAACAAAAGGGGAACCTCAGATATGTAAATAGACCGAGTCAGCAATTAGTCAGCGTGCAGCATAATTGAATAGAGCATACTAATTACATTGCCATTTAATTATTGCCTTTTAATTTAAGGTAAATATTTACTATCTTTTTTTCATTTGCCTTTCGCATGTAACAAGAGCATCTCTCTGCAGATTCTGGCTTTTCCAGCAACTTTTGGAGTATATGTTCCCACCATTATTCATCAACATTATACTTTAAGTGAATCAGTGAATTTAACCTCTCTGGTCAACAGCTGTACAGGGTTGGAACTGGACATGGTATCTCTTTTAACAATGGAAATCCAAAAGGCACACTTTGTTCCAAACATAGCCTTGTTAACCTCATGTATGTGTCCTATTTTATTTCATTCGACTGCTCTTAAGCACTTGGATAGGTGGAATATTTTAGTTTTATAGTATATTGCTTCACCTCTTTCTCTCTTCTATGTCCACCTTGCCTAACTAAAGAGATTGTTTCCAATTGTATTACTCAGCTTCTGACTCTATTGACCTCCACCCCACCACAGTATCAGTGAGCAATGTCTCTCTCACCCTTGTAAACGTGGGAGGTCTCTAGGCTATTCAGACTCCTGACAGGTGTAAATATTTAAACTGAACAAATCAGTGCTAATCAGTCTAAGCTTTGTAGCATTTTGCTTGTCACCTCACAACTCTACATCCCAAACTGCTTCCTATCACAGAGACACATGCTCACTGAGTCAGACCTTTATCCTGCCAGTTAACACCACCTCCTCCTCCTAATATACACACCATGCTTACTGACCATGTAGCTTCGGCTCTTTGTTCTTGTGGATGATTACTGTGCAGACAACACACTCATCTGGCTGCGTCGAGAAATTGCGCACAAACGAAGCTATGTGCGGATAAGTAAAATACTTTTGAATAGAGCCTTAGGAGATAGAAGAACATTATTTTAAATTATCTAGCACATAAAAACTAAGTGAGGATTTGGCAACCTTGCAGCAAAAACCTCAAAACCAGTTATTTCTTTTAAATAAAAACAAAAATGAGAAACAGTAACTATTAGAAATCCCACCTGGTGCTTTTTCTGTGTTAATGATGCTTCTTAAATTGCATGTGGGTAAATGGTAATTTTGTCTCACACCATTAAAAACTAATGGAACCCTTGATGATAAGAAATGCCATAGCTAGCTTGTTGGAAAACGTTTAATTAATAAAGTAATAAAATTATTGTTAACTAGTGCAGTTTCCCAGAGAATTCAATGGGATATAAAAGAGATAAAACATCCTTGAGAGTTGGTACAAGAAATAAATGCTACTATATAAAATGATACAATATAAAATCAAGCTGGTATGTGTCATACCGAATTAAATTAGCTATTGTACTAATAAAACAGCTACAGAATTCTTCCACTAGAAATCCTGGGAAAATGAACCCAGGTGCATATTTCTATTACCAAAAGAAAATCATTTTTTAAAATCTAACTTTTGCTAGAAGGGGAAGTAGTTGTTTTTACGTTTACAGGAATTACCGTATTGTAAACATACACAAAAAAGATGCATCATCATTATTAGTATTACTGTATTCAGTGGGAGTCTTCTCATATACCTCAATGGGCATTGAATCAGGTGTTATGCACACTGGATGTTAAACAAAGTCTCCCAACTGTGGAATGTATCGTTGCATTCCATAATATAAAAGACTCAGCTAAATAAGTGTTGACAGGTCTAATATAGGCCATTCCCCCTGCTCTGTTTGCTGCAGTAGGTTGTTCTTTACTGCATCCAGTTCAGTTTTAAATTACACCAGGGATGGCCTGGCTTGTATCACAGGCCTCACTATTGCTGCTATTATTACTTAACATTTGTATTGTGGTAGTGCCTAGAGGCCTCAAGCAACCTGGGATTCACATACGTTAGGCAGCGCACAAACAGCTAGACAAGAACCCAAGGAGTTTATTGAGCCACAGTCTAATGGAGTACATTGTGAAGAAATCTTACCTGATGATTCCCCTAAATTTTCCATTTACCATTTTCATTCCATCCTGCCTAATACATACTCTTGTGATCATCCTGAACAGTTCTTCACCCTTTTGGGTCTTTATACCCATATTTGTAGACTTGACGGCTGATCAAACATTACATATGTACAGTAATTCCTTTTAGCTCCTCTAAATTTAATGAATAACCCTCATTAATCTCGCCAAATGGACACACATTCTCCGTCTCTTTAATTTGTTGACACCTGGATGGGTTTGAGGTGCCTAGCACTGAAGACACTAATTTAGGTGTGCTCTCAGTAGTACTGTATTCAGAAGGCCTAGCAGGTCCAAAGAGCGGGAGAGTTAGGCAACTAAAAAATTACATTGTGAATTCCTTGGCTACTATTTTGAGATGTAAGCTCATATCTAATTTGCACTCCATTATGTCTCTTTTGTCATTACTGCTTTTCCAGTATCTCCCTTCCATTGAATACCTGTGTTTCAGATTCTTTTTCTCCTGATATAGTTTAAATTGACTTGACTAGTGTTTCCTACCTGTTACCTCTATATCCCCTTGTATTAGTTCTCAGTCCCATGCTACCTTTTAATGTGTGAGTGAACCTAGATGGCTTATACAGCCATTGCTGTATAAGACCAGGCCTAAGAGCAATCTTTGCCCCCTTGACCATATCCATTTGTTATTACCCCTTTATTTATTTAACACACGACCTTTGCTAGATGTCAATCCACGTGAGAGTGTTCAAATCCCAGACCATTTGAACTTATTTTTTCAAGTAAAAATTCACAAGATATGCTTTACAAATGCCCACACGCCACCTTAAGCGGGAGGTGCAGGGGTAGGGGATGCGGAATGGGAGGAAGTGGAGACATTGCCTGGTCTTGCTAGAGGCAGGGTACCAGTAATTTGGGGGGAGGAGGGGAGACAAGGTCAGAGGCAGCTGAAAAAGGGGTAGGGTGTTAGCGTGATGATGGGACTCATCGCCAGGGGACAGACATGTGGAAACCTTGAGACGGGGCAAGCTCAGGCATGTCTCCATGCAGCATGTGAGGCAGCACCTACCCTTTCTCCCTCCCCTTGAGGTGGCAAAAGTCCCATTGCACTATCCACTCCTTTTAAGAGCTGCTAGGAAGGAATTTTTCCCTCACTACCAGCTTGGCGTTCCCCACACTGCATTCAGGGAGGGTGTGTTATGGTGAGGAGGAAAGGGCGTTAGGCCATCTGTCACAACTCATTATGCAAGTGTGGGGTGGATGGCCCCTTCCGGGTACACCCTAGGAAAGGCATCCAGTGACCAGATAACTAGCTTGGTAGAGGAATTAGAAAGGAGGTGCTGGTTAAAGGAATGGAATGGGGGAGGTTTGGGGCTCCTATGAGGTTTATGGCAGAGCGACAGCCCCCCAACCCCGCCTTCTTATAGTCCACCACAGCCCTCCTATGAGCAATGGGTTAGTTGAGGGACATGGTCAGAAAATGAATGAGGGCAGGTGAAAATCCCTGAGTAGTTATTGACTGAACATGGAGTTGCCAGCACTATACGCTTTTATCTGACAGGTTGTCCCAGACAACTAATAATAAAGTTGAGGCCTCATTAAATCCATATCAAGTGTCTCCTGCCCTTCATTCAGAATAGCCAGACAATGACTAGATCCAGTCTAGCAACCACTCTGTAATTCAGTCAGAAATACTGATCAGTTTTCTCGTGTGCATTCACACCCACACACACACCCTTATATTCATAGCTTTACATAGAGTCATAGATGTTAGGACCAGCAAGGACCATTAGAGCATCTAATCTGAGTCTTTGTTTAACACAGGCCATAGCATTTCACACAGCTACTCCTGCACTGAGTCCAAATATTGTGTATTTAACTAAAGCATAGCTGCCATAAAAGCATTTAAAAATTCCTCCATATTGGGACAAGATCAGCTTCTGGTGAATGAAATATGTGGCAGGAAACAGGGCAGAGAAAGGAGCAAAAAACAAAAACAGATTTTCAGACATCTAGAAATGGCACCCATAGAAATGAATGGCACAGGCTAAATTTATCCATACAGTAACTCACAAAGTGAAATGAAATGAATCATATAGTAATTGTATTACCCATCAATACAACATCTGCATAGCTGTAGCATTAGCATTATAGCTGATTCCTCATTTCATAAAAAACATTATATTGATATTAAGTACTGTATTTCAATTGGCTTTGGGTCAGGTGAAGGTTGAGAAATAAAACATTTATTTGAGCTAACTATACCAGGCCTTAACATTAAAAATTGCAAGAACCAGTGAAAAGGACACATGGGAAATCACATAATCTGTAGTTCTATTCCTTTGTATACGAACTGGACCAACTGAGTGCAAGTATTACCGTGTGGTAAATATTAATTCTTTACTGGCCAACTGTCATTACCATA
Organism: Sternotherus odoratus; assembly: GCA_032164245.1. Classification (NCBI taxonomy): domain Eukaryota; kingdom Metazoa; phylum Chordata; order Testudines; family Kinosternidae; genus Sternotherus; species Sternotherus odoratus. Next base: position 17,352,856 of record JAVMKO010000011.1, read on the forward strand.
TATGTGCAGGAGGTCAGACTAGCTGATCATGACAGTCCTTTCTGACCTTAAAGTCTATGAGTCTATGAGACATCCTGCATTAAACTGGCTACAATCTGATGTGTCCTAGGAACATTAGTAAAGAAAACATCAATAATTTTGATGAGATGATTTTAATCTGCTATAATTTAGTCCCAACACTATATTTCTGCTGAGAGAATCCAACAAAGTAAGCTTCATCTCTCTACTTCTTTCCATATGTCTCCTACAAAATAGCAACAAAAACATTGAGACCTAAATTTGGAATTTTGTTTAGCAGCGCTGTTTATGGCTATCCCATTTAACCATCCCCCTTGTCATATTCACTTTCAAATTTAAAGAAGATTTAATTAAATCAAATAATCAAATCTACCAATTTTAGGTCCAATATGACGGGGGTGAGGCGGGAGCAAAATCAGGCTTATGAAAATTCAGATGCAGTCTTTGAGATGGACAGATTACTGACACCCCCAAAATAATAATCGTAATCCCCAGCAACTGCGCTATTGCAGTAATGGAGGTGGTCTTACTTTTGTATGTTGAAATGCCAAACTATTTCTGCTCAAGAACAATTCTTACAAAATTTAGAATGAAATAGGGGCAAAACACTGCCAGAGACTTAATGAATGAGCTATAGACACACAGATCAACCAACCAGAGAGAAATAGGAGTAAGACGTGAATAAGCCATGTGGAATGACACATAAAGTGCTTGTTTCAAAGGCTGTCTCCCTATTGAAACTTGTAGCTTGAATCAGGTGCAAGCAAAGGGCTTCATCTGAAGGATGTGTTGCTATCTGTCAAAATTATTTTATAAAAAATGACATGGCTTGGAGAACAAATTTTCAGAGGCAGATCAATTGGTTGCTTGGAAATATGGGTATACACGAGAGAGAGAATGACAGAGAGAGAGAGAATGAACCTGGTGAGTATCTGCAAAATGTAGAAAGCAAAATGAAACCACTCTACAGTCAGCACCTTTCCCCAAATACATTCACTCCAATCTAGCATCCAGGGACAATCTAGCTCCCTATCCTACATCTACTGGGTAAGAGCCAAACAACACTTCTCACCTAAGATTTATTTTAGATACCATTGAAATTACATTGTCTCCACATTATAAAATGTCCCTGGCGACTGTTTTTCCAGCCATGGGATTTTACCAAAAAGGAGGCCTTTGCCTCTTTCCTCCAGGCTGCCAAAAATTCACTTGCCTGCAAGTGGAAATGGGCCCTATTACCTTCATGGCTGAAACTGTCAATCAGGGATGAAAGGCAACAAAACAGTCCCGTTTGTTGATCCCATTTGTGCCATGCATCAGTTCAGGTCTAGGTCCTGTTATAATTCCAAAAGAAGAAGCAACAGGACACAAAGCACATTTCGCTGAACTTGTACAAATGTCCCTGATATCTGCTGCATAATACATTTTAAGACACTAGAGTGGTTAACAGCAACTTGCGGAAATACAGAGTTGAAGATCTCCTGATACAGGAGTACTCTGTAGATAAGTCTGTCTATATGGTATGCATAAATAGATAAGCTGCAGGGAGAAGGTGTTAAGAATACATAACCAAATTCTTCTCATGCACTGGAAATGTCACCTGCTTTACATGTAGTTCTTAACACCTTCCTTCATTGTCAAACTAAAGTATTGGACACAAGAAGTCCTTTTCCTATCTCCTTTTATCTTTTAGATGTTCCTTTGAAATTTTACCTGAGGAGAAACTTCTTCCATTTTCCTTTGCAGAAAGAAAGAACAGTAATTATAAATATTTTCGAAAAGTCATAGACAATGAAAGACAAGTGTTAGAAAATATTTGTATGAAAGGTTAATAGTCCCAAGCCCTCAAATCCCTAATCATGAGTTTGCTGTAATATTTGACCGAGTGGAGAATGATAACTGGCAGGATTCCAAAGCAAACCTTTAAGAATGGAGCAATGAAACAGGAAAAATGCCAGCTTGGCATTTAAAGAAAGAGGAGACAAAGAGAGAACGGTCACCTGGAATAATAAAGAATTAACCACAAACCCCTTTTTCTATTAAGCAAAAAATCTCTATTAAATAATCTAACCCTCTTAAATATTTAAAGAGTTGTACCATGTTTTACCTATGCTGCTTCCATACGTGTCATTTGGAATCACACTGCTAAAGTCCCTTGTATTCAGCCTTCCAAAATATACCCTGTAATGTAAGAATGTCCCAGCTGGGCTGAGAGTCATGAAATTTGTCCACTCACAAGCCCTGCAGCAACCATGTGCATACATTATTTTACCTGAGTAAGTGCAAAGTCCTTCCTCATGCTGCCAAAGTGTGTTAGGAAAGGCAGTGCACACTTGCATGGTCCTGCCCACAGATGAGCATGGATGGCCTCGAAGAGGCCAGGTCTGCTTTGGTGAGAGCATTTCGAGCACCCAGGCACATATTTCTGCTGCAATTCGCAGCAAGTGCTAGAGCAGGGGTGGGCAAACTTCTTGTCCCAAGGGCCACATCAGGGTTGCAAAATTGTATGGAGGGCTGGGTAGGGAAGGCTGCGCTTCCCCAACCAACCTGGCCCCCCTCCCCCTATCTAACCCTCTCCCAGTTCCTGGCCCCTGATTGCCCGCCCCCCCCCCCCGGACCTTATCCCCTGACCGCCCCCTCCAGAGACCCCGGCCCCTAACTACCCCCGGGACCCCACCCCCTATCTAAGGCCATCTGCTTCTTGTCCCCTGACTGCCTCCTCCCGAGACCCCCCCACCCTAACTGCCTCCCCAGGACCCCAGTCCTCACCGCGCCCTGTCTCCTGAGGTGCCGACACTCACTGAGGTCAGTGGCGAAACTCCCATGACTCTGCTGGTGTGGGATCAGACCTGAGAGAGTTGGAGTCCCTCCTTCGCAAAACAACCTGAAAAATTTGAAGACAGTACTGGCAATTCTTCGGGGGTTGATTTTCCCCGGGGGGCTGAGTGCCAACAACTGCATTCAAAGTCAGTGGTAAATGCAGGTGATTCCCCACTTCCATAAATGAGGCCTGCTGAATCTGAAAAAAACCACCCAAAGGGTTTGTGTAGCATGATCTAAGGCCCCGTAGCAAGCTGTTGCTAAGACTGGATGTAAAAATAAGTTTTTGATGAGAACTAATTGTTAACAAACCATTTTTCCCCATCTATACAAAGTGTTTTTCCTTCTCTGATGATGTATACATAGTTCAACTTTGTTTCTATAAAGACCTGTGGGAATCCGGCACATAGTTAGCCCTGAGAGTCTTACATTAGCCCTAAGAGTCAAATTTATTTTGTAATTTTTTTCTCTCCTTGTGCCTGCAGTTCAAGGCAATAGGAGGGCAAGAATGAGTCTAACTGTGCATTATAGGGGAATTATCAAGACACACTGAGTACTGTAGACACAGGAAATATGAGTTATTTGGTGACAACGTAATTTATTATTTTTCGCTCTAGAAAAAGTAAAATACCTAATTTCCCTTTTATGGATAGCCTGTAGGTCTGCAGGAGCTGGTTATGATGCTACCACCCAAATGACTTTCATAAGCCAAGATATTCAGAACACTCTGCCCTCAATTCATCTTCTGAGCCTAGGTATATATATTGCTTGCAGTACCTAGGCTCACAAGATTGTTTTGTAAAACAAGCTACTGTTTGTAAAGGATTTTTTTAGAAACATATTAGGGCTGTTTATCGATTAAAAAACTCAATCACAGTTAATCGTGTGTTCAACAATAATAGACTGCCATTTATTTAAATATTTTTGGATGTTTTCTACATTTTCAAATATATTTATTTCAATTACTACACAGAATGTAGTGAGCACTTGCTATTTATTTTTATTATAAATATTTGAACTGTAAAAGATAAAAGAAATCGTATTTTTTCAATTCACCTAACACATGTACTGTAGTGCAAGCTCTATCATAAAAGTTGAACTTACAAATGCAGAATTATGTACAAAAGAACCCCTGCATTCAAAAATAAAAGTGTAAAACTTCTCTCCCAATGTTGTCCTGACTGCTATCAAGGTTCAAAGCAGCTACCCTTCCAGATAGCAAACAAAAACATTGCAGGTGTCAAACGAATTTTGGAAGTTAATGCTAACTGTGAAGATTAACTGCGGTTTTGTCTTCCTGGCTGAAAAAAAAATGTATTAGCTACCTTGCTATAAAATCCTACTGGAGACAACACGTAATTTTTATCATGAGGTAAACTAGGCGATCTCAAGCAGAGGTCACCTCACATAGCAATCTTCAGATAAAAGGTACAGGTGCCTTATCTCCACTAGGATTTTACACTGAGAGAACTATAGTGCATAGTCATCTCACTATCTTCTTTAAGGCAGTAAAGCTTTGGACACCTCTTGCTCTCTGCTATCAGAACATATTCCATGGGAGTGTGGTAGAACCAGGCACACAAGCTACAGTTGGTACAAGGGTGCTGGTAGGGTAACTCCACCATGAGCCACATCACCATGGGACACAATCAATGCAGGAAGCTCCACAGGGGATCTAGACCATCACGCAGAAGAACTTGTCTTTCAAGGATGCCCCAAGATCCACATGATTTTTACATGGGTTAAAAGGATCAAGCCTTTTTCCCAATTTGTGAGTGACCAAACCTCATCCTCTGAGTTACATGGTATAACAGAAACTCTGCAGCCGCTTGTACACTGATATTTCCACCTCAATTAAATCGCACAATGTATGGCAATGTAAAATCGAAAAAGGGAATCTTAATCCACCAATTATTGACCCAATAGACTGACATTGCTCCTTTTCTTTATTTCAATGAGACTTTAAATCACATTATAGTTAGAAGGCATTCTGATCTAACTTTGTTCATTAGCACATAGGGAGACATTAATCATTTATACAGAGTAATAAAATGTAACAATTCCTTTGATACTTTCTTATTATCAAGACCTTTAATACTCTGTTTGACAAGATAAATTATAAGAGCTCTGAAGGAGCTGTTCTAATTTATTGAGTCAATGCTCATTTGTGAATTAGTAATTCCCAAAGTAGCAATCAACATGCTAAACCAGAAAGGTGTCCATCTAGTAAGATGAGATAGATATTTAATTTTAAATATGCAATTGTATTTACACATTAGGCCAATAAATCATGCTAATAAGAGCTTATTTTAAAAAATATTCAGTACTATATGTATAATACACTGCGCATGTGAATTATAAATCCTTATGAAAAAAGCAACTGCAAGTCAGATATGGTACATTTTACACCTAAATTTCTGTGCCCCTTTCAAGTTGTCTTAAACATTTTTGAAAATATATACAAAGGGACTCTACTCCACAAGGTTATGAATGAACAACCTGCAAAATTTCCCAGCTAAAATCAAAGCTGCTCTTTGTTATGCCACTGTGAAGTAGGAGTGTTAAACACCAGCACCTTTCCCGGGATCTACATTTAAAAATGCCTAAGCAGAGTTAACTAAATATTTATTGTTTAAAAAGAACAATTCCAATGTAAGACCTTCCATTCTAAGAACCAGCCCAGATCAATTTTTAAGAAGAGTAAAAAAATAAGAATATTTTTAATAAACTCTTGTAAGCTATAAGCCCAGATCTTTGAAACATGTTGTGAGCAGAGATAAACTTACATTTGGTTCACATGCTCCTAAAACTGTGTAATAAAAGAGGGGGGGAAAGCATTCTCTAGTGTTCTAACAGTTATCTTCACATTTAAATCAAATTAAATCCCTGAACTAGTCAGGTTTATTGCTGAATTATATATTCTTATTTGATTTATTCACCACAGTTTGCATGCATATTAGAAAATATTATTTTTCCCATTATTATTTAAAATATCTCAAAATGCTCTTGAATCTTGTAGTTCTTACTGATCTTTTCTTTATTATATTTTTGGTAGCAATTTCCCAGCATCATATTTTCAATACCTTGTTTCATACCTGTTATCGTATGGCTCATTTTTAGCCTAGAATTAGTACTAGTCTCACAGTTGATCAGTAGAATACCCCTGGACCACAGAATCATCAAAATTATCCACTAGATAGCAACTGTTGTTACACTGCTTCAGATTGTGCAGATACCTGGAGTAGTTTCCCAATTTGACTTTCTTGTACAGTTGACTGAGTAATTCCCAGTGAATAATTTGATTAATTTTGCAGTATTTTCCTGTTTTTGACTTGTCCACAAACAGATCATCCAGCTCTTGAATTTATGTCATGTCTGAAAACATTCTAAAATTTCTGATGTAAAATAATTCTTGGCCTATGGATGTTTTGTGAAAAGTTAGCTGCAAACATATGTAATTCAAAATTCATGTTCTGTTGGCGAGTTATGCAAATCATTCAATCAGGTGACAAACAACACCACATGACTTCTATAATTAACCAATGCACTGCAGATTGAAACTTTTTAAACAAACAAACAAACAATGAAAGATATAATTTGGAATAGCTGCTGAGTGCAAATGTGCTTCACTTGAATATTTCCAGTAGTGAAGCTCAAGTGGATAAATGTTCAGGTAGGTCCAGTTACTGGACTGAATATGGATGTCAAGGTTTGTAGAACAATGACAGCATAAGAGGTAGAGCTGGTCCAAAAAATGATTGAATGAATACGCTGATCAGAACATTGATTGAACAAAATATAGGGATAAAATTATATAATTAATAATATTTTACCAGCTCAAATTACAGTTAAAAGCAATAATATCCAGACTCATCACTCAGTATGGCCAACTGAAATGTTTCCATGTAGACAGCATGCTGCATCTACACTAGCCTACACTACTCTGCCAAACTTCCCACCCTTGCTACCACCAGTTTAGTTGCAACTCAGAGTGCTACTGTACACAAATTTCCTGCAGCTTCCAGTATTTTTTCCACTATGTTTTCTAACCCGTTTCAGAGCAGAAATAGGCAACATGAGCATCAGATCAACAACAGCTCTCACTGGTGCAGCTGAATAGTTGTAGCAACTTTAGAAAGTTTGAGGGGAAAGGGTAAGGTAGACAAGGTCAGAGAGTATCAAATCCTGGTCCCATTCAAGTTTTACCATTGATGTTAACAGCCTCGGGGTTTGGCCCAGAGGAGGGAAAAAATGCATGGAAGAGCAAAATGTCAGAGTAGAGATATAATCGCTTAATGGCTGACTGCCTCTACTCATTCTTTTGAAGACCAGCTTTTAGAATCAGAAGTATCAGTACATAGAACTGCAGTGTGTGTGTGTGTGTGTGTGTGTGTGTGTGTGTGTGTGTGTGTGTGTGTGTGTGTGAAATCCTATGCATACAATAGTATGAATGTTACACTAACCCTGTGCTACATGGAAAAGTGTAAATTTCCTTTTCTCACAAACACAATTACATATGATATAATTTAAGTGCATTGAGAAATGAGTCCGTACAAAGAAGCAAAAGCACTATAAGTAGCGTATGTTTCTTTTAGAAAAATGTTCTTGATCTCCCAGACAGAATGAAGTGTATGGCATTCAGATGGTAAAATTTTTACACACTTTCATGAAACTAAAGAAAAACGGGGGCAGGGGAAGAGCCAATGTCACTTTTCAGCTAGTTTGGTTATGGCTGCTTATGAGCTACCATAACATATGCACTTTCCCTTTTGAAAATGTATCAACATTGTTATTTTGGAGGTGGGATAAACTCTTATTCATGCATATCTTATGTTTTAAAGCCAAGAATGCCTGAGATTCTACTCTGGATCTGCACATCAGATGCATAAGTGATGAGTGACAAGTGACACAGAAACAGAAAATGTTCTGTGTTATGATGAATAATAAACACATACAATTTATGCAGAAAGAGTCTGGAGATGGCATTAGGCACTTTTTCCATCTAAAGCATGTGAATCTCTTAGACATGGCTCCAGGTCAAAAGGGGAGTTCTTTCACTATGTAGACGTTAGGGGTTACCAATGATTGGTTTGGGGTTATATTATTGATGAAACTGCAGAGCAGAGTTATGAGCTAATGAGTTATTCCATCCACTATATGGTTCTCTCCGTTTTTGTTAGACAAAATACTCGTAATTAATCTGCTCCTTTAGATTAGGCTAAACCCAGCAGAAAATACCTATGACTAGACTGCATCAGAATTTTTCATTTGAATATTTTTCTGACAAAAAGGGTCTATTTTCAAAATGAAAAAAATTACTGAGAATGTTCATTTCTTTCTAATTTTTCTGAGGGCTATGACAAGAAAGATATTTTTTAATGATATTTGTTTTAGGTGTGGTTTTGGATTTTTCTTTGATAACTGAAAAATGTCTATTAAAACTTTTTTAAAATGTTAAACGCGTGTTTCAAATTTTTCACAGAAAATCCTTCCCATTTTCCAGCCAGCGCTAATAATGAGATGACAGATTTATTACGCCAGAGTTCCATGAGCAATATCTTAGGTTTTTAACCCCTTTGGAAATGGTGCTCCTGAAGAACCATACTGAGACACCTTCTAGCACCAATGATTAGAGAGGCTCAGAACTCCATTTCCCAGCTTGCCTAGGATCCATGGCAGAGACAGAACTGTCTAGCAACCAGGCCCAATCAGACCCAGAACTCTGAGACAAAGGGTATGGTTTAACTTTTGGTTATGGAAGGGAGAGAAGTATCACAGCCAAAGAGGACCTTTCTACCCTCCACATTCCTACCCAAGGGAAGAGTTTGAGTCATTTTGGGATTTCTGGGACATGGAACGGTGTCATTTCAGCATAGACCAGAAACCCAGGAGACTGAGGAGCCAAACTACCAAGAGCCAGTCAAACTGCACATTGGAATCTAGACCAGGAAGCCACAAGGATGAGCCTATCATCGTGGTGTGGACACTTTGTAAGAACACCCATTTGTTTATTCTGCTATTTTGTTTTAACTCACTGACTTCAGCACTGCACCACCCATCAAAGACTGAGCCTAAACCCACTGTTTGCCTGGGCAGGACTGGGAGGGAGCACAGGGTAGTTTGTACTGGCAACAGATGTTGAAAGGGGTAGAGTTCATGTATTGTTGTTTTTGTCCTAATCCCCTTTCCCACTGTCCTTTATCCTGAGTTGCCCATACCTAATAAACCCATTTACTTTTTTATTACCTTGAAAACTGTGACAAGCTATTTTATTTTTGTGTACTCTGACTGACACTCCGCTGTATGAGATTGTGTGATAAATATTTCCCCAAGGGACAAGTCCTCCACATTCTCTGCACCCAGGAGGGTTTTCCCTGTGTGGATGCACTAGGCATCCTTATAGGTGAACCCAGGGCCCATAAAGCCATGCCTCAGGGCTGGGGTTACATGTTTAAAGAATAGGCTTTTAGGCCCAGATAATCAAAGCTATTCCAGGGTCCCTTCTATGGGCAAGTCGTAGGGGAACAACCTCCTTCCCACGTTAGTGTTCAACAGAGTTTTATTTTCTGAAGGGCTTTTTCTAGCACACACAATCTGCTCTCCTTCCCCAAGGCTGAAGAGAAAGTTTTTCTGTGACATACTTTTGTTATATGATGTGAGAAATAAATTGATATTTTTGCAAATTCAGAACTAATGAAGTCTACTGAAACTCCCCTAGTCTAGAAGGGAAATGAGAGGTGGTTGAGTACTTCCAAATTTCTCTAGAAGCAAATGGTTTAAAAGGGAAAGAGATTGCAACTAGTGGAGCAAGTCAGGATCATGCAGAAAGACCTGAGAATAATTAAGGAAGTAGCTCAGAATTATGCTCTATTGAATATGATCTATGTAATGAGTTTTATTTTGGTATATTAATTTCCCATAGATATTCCATTATGCCCAATGTAACAAGTGTACCCTTAAAAAAAGCCATGATTTAAGTTCAGTAAACTTCTCCACATACCCCAGTCTCCTGATTCCAAGCTATTTTTTCACCCATTTCTTACAGCACCTAGAATGTACACAATTCAAAGACAGGCATTTCAAGAAACCGACTCATCTGAATAAAAGTTGAATTAAGAGACAAAAATGCATATGCAGTTAAAAAAAAGTTTGTAAAGTATCTAAAAGATGGAGGTATAAAACAATCAAACTCCTACTTTAAATCTTTCTCCAAGCTACTTAAATTGTACTGTGACAATTACCGAGAGCTGCAAGATTAATAAACAATTACCATAGTAACTGCACTATCATATGAAAACGGTGCTCATACATTTTTAAAGGATAAATGGAAATACAAGACGATTGAAAAAGTCTCTCCTACTTGTTTTATTCCTAGAAGACAAGAGAGATAGATCCATTAAAGAATCCCTTGAAGTAATTTTTCCTCCACCAGTTTCCACAACCGTACTTAGTACATAATATATGTAAGTTGTCCAAACTCGTAAGGTCCATTATTTAAAGTGTGGTTCTACGGTTGAAAATATCTGTGCAAAAATCGCACCTTTTTACCGGACAGTTCTGCTGCCTGTGTGCATTCCAGATCACTCCACTTTACTATTGTGACTATTTTTTCAACTCCTTCTTAGTCCAGCAAGCATTGCAGAGCCACAGACAGTGAGGGTCTATGGCTCTTTGTGCATCCTCAACAGACTTGTTTACTAAGTTCTAATTAGTTATACTGTGAAAACCCTTTGAAGACAATGTTGGGGGGAAGAGATACAGAATTTGGCTGGCAGACCATTTTTATTGTCCCCAACGTGTGAGAAAAGCCCCCCAGGATGCATTTACATGATTATCAGTTGGGGAGTTTGGGAAAGTTGTATCTGTGTTCTCAGTACATTGGAGAGCAAAAGTGGAATCCTATCACGCCTTTTTAACTTGCCACAGTATTATTTTCTGATATTTTGAAAAATTTTACTTCAAAATGTACAGTAGATTTCTGTACCACTAAAAATGTTACCGTGCACTCTACAACACAATTTCCACAAGCATTGACTTGAATTTATCAGTTATTTTCATTTCCTTTTCCTTTCCACTTTCTATAAACATTAAAGTGACGCACTTGTCATTACACCAATGACCTACCTTTTCAAAAGTCACTAGTGAGTTTGGGTGACCTATTTCTAATTATTTAAAAGTGCAGAGCACCTGCCCTCTAAAAATCAGGTTCCTTTAAGGTTGATCAACGTGGCCACCAGAAGCATTAGTCATTTCTGCAAATCTGATTGTAAAGCAAATGTTAATTTCTAGCATGTTTGAATATTCACACTAAATGTGATGAATGAGATGGGAAGTTGATTTATCTCAGGAGATGGCAAAACCCTTTGGGCCCTGACACTTTGGTACTTAAGTGAGACAGACAAGGGTCTGGCTGCCTTTTTAAAGCTAGGATAACATTTGTCAACAGCTGGAGTGATGGCAAAAATTAGTAAACAATCGCTGCAGTTCATACACTCATAGATTGTAACTGCAGCAGGGACTAGTGTAATTATCTAGTCTGACTTCCTGCATCAGACTTCCCTGAATTCATTCCTGTTTGAAGTAGAGTATATCTTTTAGAAAAAACATCCAATCTTGATTTGAGAATTGACCACAACACTTGGTAAGTTGTTTCGATGGTTAATTATCCTCACTGCTAAAAGTTTGCACCTTATTTTGAATCGTACTTTGTCTAGCATCTGCTTACCACAATTATATCTTATTATACCTTTGTCTGCTAAATTGAAGCGCCCTCTATTATCAATTTTTTGTTCCTTATATAGGTACTTACAGAATTTGAGCAAGTCTTCCCTTAATCTTATCTTTGTTAAGGTACATAGATTGAGTTTTTAAGGCATGTTTTGTAATTCTTTAATCATCCTCGTGATTCTTCTGTGAACCCACTGCAATTTTTCAACATCCTTCTTGAATCGTGGACACCAGAACTGGACACAGTATTCCAGTCACTGTTGCAATGCATTTGATGGGTTCTACATGCGTAATTCAATTTGAATTTGCCAACTTCTTACACTGACTTCCAACAACCATGTCAGAAAAAAAAAGGGTTTTCTTTAATCGTTCCCACGGAAGTGTAAAGTGAACATAATCTTGGAGCAATATTTCTATTCTGCACACCAAACCTATCTATCCCATTCATATAGCACATACAAGAACATGCCATTGCTTGTTCTCAAAAGACATCATCTATTAAGTGTAATGTACAGAGATACACTCCAAACTCATCAAACAAGAGATGGAAAAACTGTGCACTTCTCCCCACCACTCCCGAGTCACCATCAGCTCACATATTTTACTCTCATGGTTGACGATCTTGGTTGAAAGCTTCAGCCTTAATTTTAAGGCTTAATCTAGATCAGAACTGCATTTACCGCATCTTGCAATTGCTCCTAATTTACAAAAAAAAAAAAATCAAAATGCAAAACAACATTATTATATATCAACCTGTTGATAATTTTGACAAGAAAATTACTCAAAAAAGGCACAAAGTTAAAAAAAGTAATATCTTACATTGGGGCAATATTCTAAAACATTAGATGAGCTTCTAACTTAAAGTTTGAACCACTCACTTCTAATAATTTTCATGATCTGAAATAATATTCCCTCTTACACTGAAGCATTCCTTAAAACACTCTAGTACTTAGGAAAGCCATTAAATTCTTGTAGATTGAAGGTAGAAAAATAAAATGTTTGTATTTTAGACCTTGAATGATCTTTCTATACCAATTTTAGGGGGGGGAAACTATGAAGAATTCTGCAATTTTAATCTCCTCAGTAGATTCCTATTACTAAACAAGCAGAACACAACCGTACAAATGTAGATGTTACATGTCATCTTGATCTGCTGCTTTTTTCTTTCATTAAAGCTTTAATGCAGCAATTATGGCTACGTTGCCCTATAAAAAAAGGAAGAGGCAGTTTACTTTAAAAAGTGAAATTGCATAGCCTACTATTTAATTATACACAAATGTAAATGGCCTATTTTTCCATAACTGGTTATTACAGCACTGTTTTACTTTCTGAGTTTTCACAATCTCTAAAACCTACAACGCTTCCTGCTATATAATTGTTTTGCTACATTATTGTTTTCATCTTATTTTTTCTTTTAATGTGAGTTCAGCGGGATAAATCTTGGTTTTAAGCCAGCCAGTACTTCATCTACTTAAGCTTTTATAGATGAAGATTGCTGTAATTATCAGAATACCCGCTTATTTCTGAAGTATTATCTTGGCAACCTGCTGGCATTTACAACCAATTAACAAGCTTTGCCCATTAGTTGCATAAGGGGTATCACAGAGTAAACCTATTGTGTGCTAATTTTCTATTTTAGATAATCAGTTTGGCCATCCAAAATGGAAAAGGGAAGAAAAGAAAGGTTGACACTCAGTGGCAGACATGTAGAAATTATTACGTGCCTCCTAGAGACAAAGGTATCCAGCAACTCCATGATTGCTTCACTGTCGTCACCACTGGGCCTTAAGTATTTATTCCCTTTGTCTCTTTGGGAAGATAAAATATAAAGTACAGCTTCAGCAAAGTAATCATGTCTTCTTTTTATTTTTTAAACAGACCGGCTTCTCCTCTTATGCCTGTAATTTCACCAAATTGTACAAGTGTTACACATGATTTAAAAAAAATAACACTGCCCGCTAGTAGAAAAGGTAGCTTTCAATGACCTCCTTTTGTGATTAACAGGAATTAATGGGTTGGGCCCCCTCAAAATGTAGCCCCTTTAAGTTATCCCACACATGCTGCGTTTGGTTAAAAGAATATGTTTTGTGGAGTTTTATTCTTCACGTCAGTAGTTTTAACCAGCCTCTGATATTCATATATAGGTATTCTGATTCTATTCTGTTCTATTCTATTCAGGCTCTTAGGCCATGCCCATCACCATGATGTCTGATCACCTTCCAGAAGTGTCTTCAGCCATACAATTAGCATCTTTCACATGTGGCTCTCTCCTTTCTCCAATCTTCATCCCAGGTAGAAAAATGTGTGAGCAATATTGTTACAATTTCTGTCTTGTATTGTATTTATTTATTGTATTTTATCTCAAGGTGGTTGGGAGTTTTCCATCAGCATTATTTTCCAATGGTCAATTTACTTTGTGTGAAATAAAAATTTCCGGTGGGAAAATTTCAACTTCCTGTTGGAAAATCATTCCCAGCTCAGTAGCTCCACCACTCCTCAGCAGCCGCTGGCATTCTCAGGGGTCTATGACTCTTGGCAGACCACAAATCCTGATGCACAGGCTTCTTGGTTCTCAGCAGCCCAGAAACCCTGACTCCCAGACTACCTTCGTTACCTGGCTCCCCGCCTGGTGGCTACTGGGGCTCCAGGCATCTTGGAGAGCCTTGTAGATGTGTTGAAAAGATTGGTATGAAAGTTTCATGACAACTTTTTCAGAATTCCCTTTTGGTGGGAAAGATGGGGCGCACAGTGAGGCAGGAGTGCTGGTATCCACAGCAGATAGCAGCACGCCTCAAGGAACACTAGGTGAGAAGGTTCTGACTCGTAGTCTGTGGAATGGTATTCTTTGTTCCAGAGATGATTCCCCAGGGAGATGGTGGATGCTAGGACAGCACGGAAGAAGGAGGAGTTTATGGCTTACTAGTGGGACTCGTGGGTGCTGCATGCAGTGGAGCTAAAGGTGATGGCTTATGACAGGTGGATTCCAGGGATATTGCAGTCATTCAGAATGAGTCCCCAGGATTATGGAAGCTACTAGAGCTTTTGCCAACTATTGATTCCACAGGCAGGCTCCAACCTGTCACCCACCTGCACTGGTCTAGGTCATAGGAACTGCTGCTCTTAAATAACCCTTCTTAGTTAACTAAATTTCCATTCCCTTTAATCTGGGGGTGGAGGGAGAAAGTTGCAATATTTTAGTCTCAGTCCACAGTTAAGGAGGAAATATCTCACTGTGATATTACATGAAATGTTTCTGTTCCTTCATTTTCTGCCTTGGAATAGTCTCTTGTGCCAGATTTCTTTCATTGCCTACAAGACTATTCTTTTCTCAAAGCAGGGCAAGGGGTTGTGGTGAGGCATGTGCTATTTCCTTACTGCAAAAAAATACACAGAGCTTACACCTTTACCTTTATCAATTTCACGTCCATTCTCTCCCACTGTCCGACCTCACACATGTCCTTGGTGACACAGCCCCTGCACCACCCCAACTGCTCAATCAGCATCCATTAAACCCAGTGATGGAATCCCTTCTTTAATCTCCCTCCACCTCATCTTCCTCCCCACCCCAAATAAGAAGGTGCCATCAGTGTGGCCAAGTAGACAAGGCACCAGACGAGGAGTTAAGAGCTTTGTGACCTATTCTCTCCTCCAACAAGTTGCTGTGTGACCCTGGCTGAGTCACCTTGCCTCTTTTCCCACCTTTTTCTAGTTAGACTGTAAACTTTCTGCACCACAGATTGTCTCTCTGTGCGTGTGTGTGTAGCACTGAACAAAATGAGCACCTCTGCATAAATAACAACAAAATATTATGCCAGTGATAGCGGGGTTTGCAAACTTAAATGTAAATAGAATTAGATGCTAGACCTGGCCACACACTCCTCTGTTTTGTAATCTGGATAGAACCTAAACAGTTTAAAGACTTCAGCACAATCCTTAAAGCCTGGTTAGATCCCATCTATGCTGCAGATTGGAATGGTTGAATGGTTCCAGCTGCAAAATGATAGGAAATATATTTTATACAATGTAAAAAACTGTACAATGATGTGTTTTATTTTCCTCCTGTGGTTTAGATTCATATTTTGCCTTAGCAGAAGTTAAACAAAATTAAGACTATGATTATTCTTAGAGGCTGCAGCTATTAAAAGGAAAAGACAGAAAATGTTGAACTCCTTAAAGTCATAAAGAATTATCAACTGTGCAATTAGTAAAGACGGAGCATGCACGCTGAAGTCTATTAAGTCATAAATGAAGGAGAAAAATGTTGTGCTTGGCAATTTGCTGTGTATATTTGTTTTAATTATTTTAAATTAATTGCTATTGGCTACAATCATTAGAAAATTAAAGATTTAAGGTATGGCAATAAACACGCTCCTATAAAACAAATCTGGTTATACGGCCAAACCATTTGTTTAATTATTTAGATTGAATACTAAAAAGGAAGAAGTAATAAGGGTTGTCTAGCAGAACGGTTCAGGAGTGTCAAGACTGATCCAGCCACACTGTGGCTCCCTTGATTCAGAATCAGTGCTTGACTACTTTGAGGAATGTTAATTCTCTGCAAGGAAAATTAGTCATATCAGAACAATTCTCAGTTCCACCAGGAACACATTGGCAGGCTTAGAGGGCACAAAGTTTCCTTCAATAAACCAGTGCAGTGCTGGGTACCTTAACTCCCATAGATTGCAAGGCTTTGCTCCTCCCTTCTTCCCCCATTTCAAGCTACACAAGTGGATCACTGTGCTATGGGACCAGTATTTATAGTACATAGTCAAGAACAAAGCAAAACATTTCTAGTGAAGCCCCCTCAATATAAGGCTGTTGGCTCCTTCCTTCATTATGGCTAGTAGAAAATTATTGTTGAAATGCGAAACCACATGATAAGATTCCTCAGTTCCTCACCCCTCCTGCACGGCACTTGCGCCCTTGGGGGACAATGTATTATCAGAGGGGGAACATTTTTGTGAGAGTCCCTTATAAAGTATTGGCAGCTCACCAGGGCACCTGTTCAGCTAAGTGCTGGCCAGAGAGTTCTGTAAGTACCTGTGCACACAATGGCTGAAACAGCCTGGGAAAACCTGCCCTTGCTCCTATTGCTATTTTAGATATCTTCAGGCCCTTAATTACTCTTCCTTCCACTGTTGGCTGACTTCTGGAATGGGGCTGCTTACTGCAGAACGTCTCTGAGCATAGACAGTGTGGTGCCTCCCACTGTCATTACCAAAAACCTGATTAGTGGTAACTGGAGTTGGGGGACAAAGAGACTTTAATCTTGGTGGGGGGAAGCGGTGCAGGAAGGCCCGTTACACATTCTACAGCTACTAGGGGGGAAACACTTTCCTCAAGGACTCTTAAGTTTCATGACTATTATTTTTGTTGTTATTATTATTAAGTATTCACATATCACATCATTTTGTATGCCACTTTGCAGAGGATCAAAGACACTGTCCCTGCACCAAAAAAAAAGGTTGCAACCTGCATCGGACCAACAAAGAAATGGAAGATCTCAGCGAGAAGGAAGGGTCAAGGCTCAAAACATTTGTATAATGCTAACAATGCTGAAGCCCCGATAATATTGAAAATTGAGCATTAGGTGGGGCTAGAGCAGAACAAGGCTAGTGGGACACATTTTTGAAAGTCCAGGCCCTCAATTTCCTGTAACAGTGTATTAGCCACACAACTACCGTTCACAATCAGAATGTTAATTTGTGCAAGTCCCTCCTTCAATTTTCATTGGGTACAAATGAAACAGCAGAGTAATGGATATTCCTTAAAAAAGAAACTTTTTAAAAGAATCTGTTGCTGCTGGGACAATACCAATACTGCACTTTTCCATACTAGACAAACATGAGAAAGAACATCCTAATACACCAGAGGGACAGAAATGGAAGGCATTGCTATATCTTTCCATTTGGGTTAGCTCCACTTTGCTCAGCTCCTTAGTTTCATGTACATTCCTGAAGGTACAAGTAAGAACCCTTGATTTTCTCATATAAAATACACCCCACCAAGGCATCTTCTGCCTTTGAATTTGCTTTGGATAACGGCAATTCTGGCAGATGCTTGATGGCACAGAAGCAGACAGAGACAAGTGGGGAAATGAAAAGAACTAACACAAACCAACAAGTTTCAAGTAAACAGAGAGTGTCACTCTCGCGACCTGTTAGAATCTACCAAAAAATTGAGGAACGTTGTTCAAACAAAAAGCATCAGCTTGCCTGGCTGGATCTTTCTGCAGCAGGTCCCATTTGCTGGCGATTAGGCAGGTCTCAGAGATCCCGGCATACATCACTAGCAGTACGTCTACACTACTCGCCGGATCAGCAAGCAGTAATCAATCCCCAGCAACTCCTGTGCTCCACGTCAGCAAGAGGCGGAAGCAGAGTTGACGGGGGAGTGGCAGCGGTCAACTCACTGTCCTGAGGATGCCCAAGTAAATTGACCTAAGATATACTGACTTTAGCTAAGCTATTCGTGTAGCTGAAGTTGCGTATCTTAGGGCGACCCCTTCCCCCACCCCGTGTAGACAAGGCCTAAGTGTTATTGGTCAATATCTGTAGGTAAATTAACAATTTAATAATTATTTCATATTCTCTGTGAGTGCCTAATCCTGCAAATACTTAAGCACATGGTTAACTTTCCTCAGGTGCTTATGTATTTATAAATTTGGGCCTGTAGACATTCACTCTTGGCAAACTAGTTGGTTCTTCCAGAAATTGACTAATTTCCTAAAGAACTGGGGGCTAGTTAACAGCTGCTATGGCATGAATGGAAGAAGGCTTTTTGGTATCCTTTATTGTAAAAACCCATGTAGAAATATGAATGAAAACAATAGGTTTCACGAGAAATTACTCTAATACCCTATATAGTTCCACAGAGAATGAGAATGATATTCCTCCTGTAGAATTTTTAAACCAATTGACTGTTTAATTTAGAACTACATCCCTGCTATAGGATTCCATAGACTGGCATTATAACTCTTGAGAAAAAAGGTCTCATTCTCTATCCTGCTGTAGCGAAGCTTTCCCTAAGGAAATGGAAGGGATGTCCAGCTTAGGAGTTGGTGTGACACCCAATGGGCCTTGCCTTTCTCCTGCTGGAATGGTCTCCTCTTACCTACTCTGCACTGCTAACATCACCTGTACTGCCCATTCTCAAATAGCAGGGGCAGAGGATGGCAGGGGAATTGGAGTGGTAGGTGAGGAGGAACACAGTGACAGGGAATGCTGGGGTAGGAAAGCTCCCACCCGGGTTGCTAAGTTCGAGACTGAGGGTCATTGGTCAGGATGAGGGACACTTTTTCATTTTGCGATAAGGTATTGTGGGGTTTGGCAGATGGGCTAGACTGGTGGGAGTATAATCATCCCATGTGCTCAAAAGTTCAAGACTCTAGGTTGGTCTTCTAGTTCCACCTTTTCTTTTTTATTCACAGACACAGATAGGGTGACGAATATAAGGAAAACCTTATTTTTGGTGGTTCTTTTAAAAATAATCTTAAAAGTTATGAATGGCCTTGAACCATCACAGCAAATAATGATTTGCCAGGTTCAGGCACTAAATACCTTTAAGTACAAAACTCTAAAAGATTATGGTGACACAAACAATTAAACATAATCTTCCTTAGATATTTGTACAGATCTCCCATACTATGGAAGTAGCATGAGTGGTGGACAGAGGGCAACCTAGGGCTTATATATATGCATTTCAGTTAAATTAATTTGCCCCGGATAGCTATAATTGTACTATAGATCTTGTATAGTATTTATGTACAAGGAATCGGTTAGCATTCTGCATTAGATACACAACTACTTTCCTCAACATGGGTGTTGTGAGACTTAATGAATGTTTGTAAAGTCCTTTCAGATCCACAGTAGAAAGGTGCTATAGAAGCACAAAGTGCAGTTATTTCACTGCATACAAAAGAGGAGGTGAAAAGAAATGTCTCTTCCTTACACATGAAACTACTGACCCCAACATCTGCATTAAAATAAAAACAAAATGTTAACACAGAAAAGAATTCTGACCATGAACCTACTTGCATCTTCCTCTGTGTCTTTTTCCTCTGATTTCTGGTTGAGTAAAATAATAAACGATTGCATTGCTGTAAACTCTTTGTAAGTAGATTTGACTAAGACAACTGAGTTCAGTGCCAGCAGCTACTCCAATCATTCTTTTAAATGGAAATGTACCGTCTGCTGCTTCGCATGGAAACTATACAGAACTATTTTTCACAGCTTGTTCACTGAACAGATTATCAGAGGGGGAAAAAAATAAAAAGGCTTCATTTTCTACAGATCCCAAAATTTCAGTGAAGAAAATCTTGGCAATTTTCTTTTGAAGTGAGACAGATTTTCTTTCACGTTGATATAGGTCATTTAGCAATGGTATCATCTTCCAAACTAAGGGCCCAATTCTGCAAACGGTTCTGCACATAAGTAGTTTAACTCACATGGGTAGCCGCATTTGATTCAAGGGACTTATCCATGTGAATAAAGCATAAAGGTGTATAGGATTTGCTCCGAATATAGAAACACTACATCTTTGATTTAACACACCTTCTAAGGCCTCTCAACCACTTAAGTTTTCTTTAGCATGTCCTCCAAAAGCTACAGGTAAATGCTCATGAGTCTAAACTCCTACAAACATGAATGAAAAAATACTGTTATACCAAATATGCCTTTTTGCTACATATTACATTGACACAATTTATATATGGATTTTAACTCAGAACTTTTGCATCCTATTATATTTACCCTATTATATTTACATAGTGCCTATAAAATATTCTGGTAAAGTTGCCTCCTGGCAATATAAATCAAGAAAGAAAGAAACAATGTTTGATAAGTGTTGGATAAGCTAGGTCTTTTCCATACCTCTCTTCAGCCAGTCCCTCCTCCTTGACCTCAAGTAGAGACACTACTTAATTCTCTTAAAATACAAGAACATCACATCTCGCTCTTACCTCAACAAGATCCTAATCCAAGTCATGGAACACAGAAGGAAAAATCAGAGTTCAGGCTCCTGCCGGTATTTTAAGACCAAAGGGAAGTAATAAGGCAAAGAAAATGATTGTGTAAAATGGTGCAATGAGGCACAAACCTGTGCTGGAGGCGTTGAAGAGTTTACTACCCATGTACCCGAGCTGACATTTAGAGCTATGGCCCACTCTCAGGGGTCTTGAGAAGGCACCAAAGGAGAGGGATACTGGAGAAGCAAGCCTGACTGTACCTTTTTTAAAAGCCCAAGACTGGAGTTCCCAGGTGGGAACTCTGCTCCCCACTGAACACCAAAGCACTGACATGGGAAGTCTCTAGCACACCCACCCCAAATGAATGATGAAGGGGGAAAACTAGTGAAAACCGCCAAGGTGTTGATTTTAACCCCATCACTACAAAGAAATGATGCTATCGGGAAAAAATCCTGGCATGGCAGAGAAGTAATGGCAATAGCTGAAGTAAAAAAATGCTTATAAATAGTGTAGTAAGTAATGGCATAATGTATGAGGGAACATAATTATGCACAGTGTTTTTCCTGAATATTCTGTACAGGATCCCCAGAACAATGGAATTTAACAAAATAAAACAAGTAACTGGGGGCTTTCAGAAGAGTCATCATTGAAAACTTTTCAAATTTGGTCTTGACTAGGAAAAGTGGTGGGATTTTGGCTTAACTAACATGTGCCAGCAAAGCCCAACCAAAACTCATCCTTTTTCTTAATCGAGATCCAAGGTAACACCTTCAAGCCAATTTTAGCTGGCAGTGGGAGCTAAAAGCATTACCCTGCACCTATGCTAAGGAACAGGTCAAGTTCAGGCCAAGTTTAGCTTGTACATGTTGGCTAAATGTGATTTAAACTCAGCCACTTTTCCTAATCAAGACAAACTCGAGTTCAGTGTGACTACTCATGTGAGAAATTGCTAACCAGAATGAGTAAGGCTTGCATAATCAGGCCTGCACTATTTGTTTAAGTGAAGGTCACTTAGTGGAGACCAATTCCCATCACCGGAAGGGAATAATGAGGTCTTACCAGTGAGGCTTCTGGTTAAAAACATTGCACATTCAGAAGTGACAGAAGAGGTTGGTCACTATCCTTTGAATCTTTAGCAGGACCCTCATTGGTGCACTGGGAAACACAAGGAAGTAGGAAAAAGCCCACTGGTGTTATATAGCGCAAACCCAGTATTTTAAAAATAAAATCCAGGAAGAACAAATGTCTTCTGACTAAGTTGAAAAGATTCTTCAACAGAACATTTAGCTAATATCAAATTCAAGCAGAAATCAACATGATTAGGAAGGTTAGTGAGGAGCATCTAAAGAATCAGCTTGTGTGCCTTCAGCAGATGATGGACTAACCTCAAGCAGGAAAGATTTATTTTTCAGGAGTCTGCCTTTCCCAACTGTCCTTGGAATTTTTTGATCCCAAAACAACATATCATAGACATTGAAAACCCACATCATTCCAAAATTCTATTGCTACCACCATAAGTGAGCTCAGTTTTACTGACCCCATCTCTGTCAACTGAACAAGGATACATGCTTTTACTAATCACTTTCCTGAATGGAAAGGCTTCTGTCGGCTGTGTCAGTCATCTCTTGGAAGCTGGACGTCTTTCCCAGGAATATTCTGGCAATCATAAGTCTGCTGCAAGGTTTGATTTAGTTTGGATGTATAGTGTTCACGGAAGAAGGCCCTTCAGAAGGGGAGCAAGTCAACAAGTTTAAAGGACTATCAAGATCTCTTCTGAACAGTAAGAAACCTAGAGTTTACCTATGCTGCCATGTGGCAGTTTCGCTAAATACAAAAGATAAAACTGTTAGGTGATTGTCCCACCAATGGTAATGTTTATTGCATGGTCCAATTGATCTTTTCAATAAAGCATTTATTTTTTCTTCTCCATTTGATTAGAATGTGCATAGTAAAGAGAAATTAGGTGGAGCTACCCTCACAGACTTGTCAATGTACATTTGAATATTGTTTTTAAACTGACTTTGTCTATCAAATATTGCACTGCTCCATAGCTAGAAACTATTGAATTCACATCAGCTGCTGCTTCGGCAGTTGTCTTGGTTCATAAAGAAATATAGTGGGGGTGGGGAAAAATCCATCCAGCGCAAAACAGAAGTCATTTACAGCACCCAAATCAAACTTTTTTTTTTTATCTGATGTGAAGCAGGGAAAATATGCTACAATTATTGAAGAGAGTTTCATAGGAGAACAGGTATTGCACCGTCATCTGAGCAGGATTTTATTAGCTCAACATTTGAAGCAGAAGGTTTCAAGAACACATAGACGGAAGCTCTATTTTCCACCAAATAAACAAAGAGGGTTAGTCTCAACACTCCACGTTTTATTTAGTATCAAAGGTGCAGCCGGGGTTTGGGAGCAGTGCACAGCAGCTACTTGGAGTTCTGTAGCTTGGCAGAAATCTCTGTCTGCTTGTGCTCTCTCCCTCAACAATCTACTTTGGATGCCTCGCATCCGCTTTTGACAATGCCACATGTATTTGACATAAGGTGGCTCTGGCATAATCAGACTCTCTTGTATCTGCTTAAGTTAGGGATGTATTAGTCCAAGAGTCTTTTCATGACAAGATCTGGGAAAAGGACAGGTCAAAAGAAGAGCCCTGCCAAAGCATAGGGAGTTAAACTGAAGCAGCTGCTGTATGACATCACACTTTCCCATGCCTATCCAAAAACACAGACAGGTTGGGGAAAAGGCTATTCTGACACACAGGGCTTTTTGTAACAATACTTTTGCTTTAGTAAGGCATCTTAAGGCAATTTTTGGACTTCGTATTCTTTGAGCCAAAGTCTGCACCAGATTCTGAAATCAATGGGATTACACAGGATTAAAGTCAGTACAAAATTTATCAATCTGTTATTGGGTAAATTTTGCTATTCACACCAAACAAAATTTAAACGATTGCTGTTAGCTTTAATTTCTCCCAAGTTCCCTCCACCTCCATAAAATAGTATAGTCAGAATAAGATTTATATTCTACAAAGGATGTATTTGTGTAGTTTCCATGATTGTTGCTAACATCTTCATATATATTCTATTCAATGGGTCAGAAAACACAGGCACAAGGTTCCTCGGAGCTGAGTGTATTAATCATATTGCATCCTTTGATCCCTATTTGTCAACACACTGCTTTTGAAATTCTCTTTCTTAAAAGGGCATGGAAAGCTTTCCATGGTTTTACATTATCTTATATGTTTATGCGTCTCAAGATATATTCTCTAGCCAACTCTTTACATTAGTCCCTGAGCCCAGACATCAATTGGTTGCTGGCCAGGGCTTTTCACATGATGCTTCGTTTATCAGGAATGCTGTTTTAGATGCTTTCAGGGAAACGTTTTCTTGGGAGGTATAAGAATGTGGTTAATTATTTTTTTTCCATTGAAGATGGCACTTGAGCTCTGCTTTTCTTTAAATGTATCGCTTTTATTATAAGATCTTAGCTAGTAATTTGCCTTCTAAATGCTAATGTGTTGTGGGGGAAAAAAATCCTGATTTGCCCCTTTGTCCTTGGATACCTTATGAGATGCGGTAGGGTCCTACAAGGCAGATTGATTTTTCTCTTTATTGTCCACAATTAAAAAGTTTCTTCAAAGGGGAAGCAAGAGGTGTAACAAGAAGTCATGCATGCTTAATGCTGAAGAAAAGCCTGCTTGCACTTGATACACTGGAGAAATTTTTCAAGTACACTTCATCCTCATGTAGCCATTGCCTGCACTTCTGCCAAGGTTAGGGAGACCTTGGGTTAGCTGCTCTTTGAATACTATGTACTGGTGTCAGTTTTAACATGGTCAGCTGACTGCTTAGAAGTTTTTTCCTTTATTATTTCTTTTTTCCTCTTGTGAATATGATGCATCTTACGGATTTGGGGCCTGATTCTGGAACTGCTCAGTAAATAGTTCTCCGATATCACACACATTGCAGAGTGCATGAGGAACTGGGACTTTTGCTTGTACCCACTCCCCCAGTCTGTCTTCTGAAGTTCCACACTGTTGTTATTCATTTATTAGCATGGCACCCAAACATTAGGCTCTTTACAGAATATAGAGTGATATAGCAGGCCCTGCCCTACAGGGCTAACAAGCTAAAATGGACATCCAGGTGTGGGTGACTGCAAAGATAAGGTGCAGTTCTCCAACCCTACTTACTTTAAGTAGTCCCTTAAGTTATGAATAGTCCTGTTGATTGCAACAGGGCTACTTGCAACTTACGATATTGCTCAACGTGAGCCTTTTTTGTACTGGGGGTTTGACAAGAGCCTTGGTAGTTTTTAAGAGAGATGCACAACCTACATGACATTATTTTTAAAAGGGAAAAATGGGAGATGTCTACAATGCATGGCAAAATAATCCACTGGGCCAGATCCTCAAATGGTGTAAGTTAGTGTCACTCCATGGACTTTAGGGGAGCAGTAACTGCTGACATCAGTGGGGGATCTGGTCCATGTATAATTGCTGAGGAAGCAATACCAGTCTGGAGCTTGTTAAATATATTGACTGAAAACTTGACCCTTTTATATCAGAAAGTAAAGAGGGGGAGGGGAGCATATCAAACATGGATATAAGCAGGAGAAACCGGATGCAAATGTCTCCTCCGCTGGATGGCACCCTTGTAATAAGGACATGACACACACAGAAGGGCTGTCAGCAAAATGAACACAATTTTCTGGCCTCAGTCATATGACCCAGGTCACAGTTCCAAAGGCAAATGCCTCTTGGTCCCCTAATCCCCTCCTCCTTCACCTCGGTACAGGGATGGGATGAAGAGACTGCGTGGCGGGGGGACTTGAGAACCCCAGCAGATGAAGGAGTACGGTTCCACTCCAGCCAGGAACTCCAGCAAGGAAACAATCAGCAGCTGGCTCAAAAAATACCGTCCTGAATATCTGTGCCATCCGTCCAGACAGACCTTTTCTAGGGGGAGTGTCACATGAGCTGGTGGGACGCTAGGGAATTCCTTCTTTGGGTGGGCAAAGAGAAGAAAGCAGATGGAGTGCAGAGATGGCTGGCCTGGGAAGCTATAATCTAGAGACCCACCACCCTCATCTGTGCCC
Source organism: Sternotherus odoratus (assembly GCA_032164245.1). Taxonomy (NCBI): domain Eukaryota; kingdom Metazoa; phylum Chordata; order Testudines; family Kinosternidae; genus Sternotherus; species Sternotherus odoratus. The sequence goes on from JAVMKO010000011.1 coordinate 17,378,489, forward strand.
TGACCACTCCATGCTCATCCTATAACCATGCACTTTTGACCTCCCCCCCATTTCTCTGTACGTCCTGCTGCTAGAATTAGAACCAGGGAGGATGGCTGAGGAATTGGCCACCCCCCACCTCTCATGCTTCTCCCACTCCACCCCACCCCAACCTCAATCCCTGACACATTGAGGAAGCAGGAATAGGGGAGGGGTGCTGTTCAGCACAAAGGGGGGGGGTAGATGGGAAGCCAGCTAACACCTCATTCTGACCCTCCTCTCTGATCCCTACTGGTGGACTAGCCTCTGCACTGCAAGGTGGAGGAGTTTGTGCAGGGTGTGGTAGAGTCAGCCGTGCCCCTCTCCCTCCTCCCCGCAACCACTGTCTTCTGAAGCCTCTGCTGGTGGGAGGCAAATATAAACACCGTCAGGCCTGAGAGTTTGTTCAATTTACAGCAAAACTCTTAAACTAAGGAATGAATTAGAATGAAACTAGATAGGTTGAACAGGACAGTTTAATTGAAAGTAGTGTTAACTTAAACAAAAGCTAGTAAAACTATTACTTCTGTTTTAAGAAAATAGTATTCTGAGGCCTGGGTATTCTAACCCTGCAGACTGAGTTTCCAAACCTAAAACAATCCCGGGCAACAACCACGAGCTGGCACGTGATGGCAATGGCCTGGAGTTGCCATTAACCCTTTGCAGTCTCACAGGTCTGAAACACGAGGACAAAGGTTGTGAACCAGCCTCCTCGTCATTAGTTGCCAGCTTCTGTGACTCTTGCTGGTGTTAGTGTGTTTATTAAAGCCCCATACGCTGGAATCAAAAGATGACAAGAGAGTGACCTCATCCATTTGAAAAAAAAGAAAAAACAGCACATTATTGGCCCCCCCACAATTACGGAGAAAATCTTGAAAACATGGCGAGTACGCGACCAAAGGCTCAGAAAGCAGAAGCCAAATAGAAAGAACCAGAATTTACGATGGTTTTTTTAAAGTCATGATTTTTTAATCCTTGAGGTTAGCAACACTGTCATTAACAATAACAAAGGATTTAGAAAACTTTGTGGTTTCTCACCAGGAGTTTTTTCTGATGCTTCCTTATAAGGGAAGGAGTTTTGGAGGGTCATGGAAGGGACAGGTGGTGTGACACCCACACCCAAACTCAGTGAACTACATGGACTTCAGTTCCTATCTCCGGGGAGGTTTTCCAACAGCCGGTAGGCTCTGTCTCCACTAAAAGCACAACTCCAAAACCAGGCCTGTTCCAGAAGAGGACATTGACAGGGCTTGCAGCAGGAGCTCATGCTGATCTGGAATGATGGTATTCATGGCGTTGTCAGGGGAGCATGTTGTGGGGCACCAAGGTTCCCAGACTTCATATCCCCCACCTCTGGCACAACAAGGCAGCCCCACAAACAGGAGAAAGAGGCCTAGCTGGGGTCAAGGAGGGTACCATGGGGCCAACATTTTTTCATCCAAGGTTCCTAAAGATAGGCACTTAATTCTGTATCATACTGTATTGCTAATCTACCTAGCAGCACCCAAGAGCTCTGAAAAAGTGAGTTGTATAGCTTCCCTTCAGAAAAAGACTGCACCTTGGGCCAAAAGAAGAAAAATCTCCATGGGTTACAACCAAAATACCAGTCAGCTCTGTTCAGATGAAGTACACTACCTCCGGCTTACTCTCACGTAGTCATCAGCACTCACTTCAGGAAAGGTCCACTTTTAATTTAGGAAAAAAAATTAATATTGCTCAGTTCCCTGTAGATTCCTCACACGAATTTTGTTAAAACCTTACCACAGATATACAGCAGTAGCTGCCAAACAGGCGTTACACTAATCGGACAGTTTTAAAAAATTCCTTCAGAAAAGCAGGGTTTCCCCCCTTCATATGTCTTTTGTTTGAGAGCACAAAAGCTAGGGGCTTGACCCAGAGCCCATTTAAATCAATGGAAAGACTTGTGTTGACGTCAGTGGACTTTGGATCAGACCCTAAAAGAACAGTTTGTTTTATCTTATTAAACACATGCAAGTTATTTTTAAGCCCTCTCTATTTTAAATTTTGTCATTCCTCAATTGTTTTTGTTTAACTTGGAGGAACAAAAAGGGCAGAGAAAGGGAAACTATTCTATCATAAGCAGCTTATATGGCAACCAACAATATAACATGAATTAAAAAACAAACTTTTTCACATTTTAGCAAACTTTTCAATTAGGATTTCTTCCTGGCTATTTAAATATGCCTAAAGTAATGGTTTTCTGTAATTTGTACTTTTCCTTTGGAAACATACCATGCTATTGTCAGCTTTAAAAAAGAAGCAATTTTCTGACTTTTGAGATTGAGCAGGTCAGGGAAAAATTACTACTGTGGAAACCCTATAATTAAATAGAAAAATGCAGCTGCACTTATGAGAAACTAAAATTAAGTTTATTCTATTAATACTTGATTCTGGAATGGTATTTGGTATTTTCAGGCAGAGTCTTCATTTAAAGCCACACCTCACCTGCAGCATGTTACCAGCCGCATAACTATTTTCCAAAGCAACAACACATATGCATGATATGGTGCATAAAAATATATTGCTAATTGCTCCTGTCCAAAAATTAGATTCACTGCAGCAGGATATTTGTTTACATCTCTCTCTCTTTTGGGGTGGGGGGAGGTCCCCATATTGGTATTTTCACTTCTTTTGTGTACATTTTTTAAAGAAAAAAACTCTAACAGGAATAAGATTGCAAAAGACATACATGTGAATCTAACAATATCTATAATAAGTGAACAGGAATAAAGTATTGTCATACACTTTTGAACAAAATTAGACTGTACATCTGAATCAGATGAAGATTGTTTTCCAGCATTCAACAAAACTTGACATGTTGACAAAATTTTATATCATACTACAACCCAAAAATGTTCAGGATGTGTATAAAACAATCATCTAAATCTGTTTGCATGTTTGCAGATTAACAGAAACAGATTTTGAACAAAAGTCTATTTGAAAGTTCTAAGGAATATTTTCCTGCTCCCCAAGTTTGATTAAATTAAAATTTCTAAAATATTTAAAATGAACAAAAGTATCATAAACAGAATGAATCCACTTCAAATGACAGTATTTGTGAAGCCATAATATTGACTAGTCATTTTAATGAGATATTTTCCAAAAATGGAGATGTCTCCTAGAAAATCCATGCCTAAAAATGTATATAAGATGTGTTTCAAATTACAAAGAATTTGAAAGGGTCAAAACATTTTTAAAAATGCAATATTTGTCTTATTTTAATAACTAATAATTCACTGTCTTATTTTTAAAATTGCAGCTGGATAACAGGAATTCAGGACTTTAGCTCTTTAAGTCTTTCTCAGTTTTGCAGAGGAAATAATGCAATATTCCACAACTTTCTCTACTGCATGATATCACAGAAATTTTTTAATACAAATAAACCTTAATATGTTGTACAGTAATTTGCAAATTTACATTTTCACTAAAATTTCACACATTCCCAAAGCAGCTTTTTATTTATTTATTTTTTAAAAGGAACTGGATTTTTTGATCCCCTTTTAGCTTCTTATCTATTGTGGAAAAAGTAAATAAGCACACACATTATATAAATATGTATATACATAAAGAAACTGAATCCTGGCTTTAAGTGCAAACTCAACTCAACCTTAATTAATTGTTTGTGCATGTATCTGTATAGATATATTTTGTTTTCAGGTGTGTATATTATATATCCATATATGATATGACGAGGTTCATGCAGAAACATTGCATACAAAATGAGGAGGAGGTGGTTTCTTTCAGAAATGAATTGTGAGCTATGATACAGTTGGAGAAAAATACCACTGAAATTGTATCATCATATGTGTATCTTGACTGATAAGACAAGTGAGCTAAAAACTCTTAGCATAATTATTTTGAATTCATGAATACATCTTGCTTTCTCTTCTGCTTGTTTGGTCATCGGGATGCTTGGTTTTTACTGCATGCCATGGTGCTAGAATTCTATTTTCCAACTACATTTATGACACGGAGAAAAGGAAAACTGATCCATGAAGTTCCTATTTGCATAAAATGCCGAAACATCTGTCACAAGCTCCTTGTTGGGGGAGTTAGGCATCAGTTGATCTTGTAGTCGATCATCTGCTCTTAATAATATTAGATTCTGTTGCTGTCAATAGGAACCTATAGTGAGTGTCTGGGGAGGCCCAGAGATATATTTGCTCAAAGAAGGAATATTTACTATTATTATTTTTAAATGGAAGATTACTTACCTTGCACTGCCATCCACATACACACAAAAAATCAGTTCTATCCCTTGATCAGCAATTGCACTATTCTGTCTGAAGCCACTTTCTTTGTAGATATGGTTCTTATAAAGACAATAATGATCAGGCCTCCAGTAGATAGCCGAATCTGCTAAACTTCAGTTAATGAATAATCTGCAGCACTGGAGATAATGTTAAGAAACATGCCTCTGCATTGCTAGATCATGTTTAAATTTCAATTGCGGATCAAAGCAAAATAGTAAGAATGGTTTATCTGTGTTTCGAATCTAGAAAACCTTTGTTCTGTCTTTGTGTATATTACATATGTCTATAATCATCAGTATCTATCTTTTATAGAGAGAGAATATAAACTCGGTGAAATGTAACTTCAAAACCAGAATATTTTCAAACCAGAATAACTGTGTTAGCTCAAGTAAGTGCAATTTTCAGAACCATGAAGTAATACACAAGATTCAGATTTATGCATGATACTTTGCTCCTTGTTTACATTCTACTTTTTTAATGACCAAACTTTGTATGATTTTAAAAATGTAGAGCATGGGCTGAATTCTGTTCTTATTTGCACCACTGTAAATCAGAAGCAATTCCTCAGAAATCAAGCTAATCTATTAAGCTACAATATGTAAGTCTAACAAGGGGCTTGTCTAATCTATATTATGTAATGAAATTATATGAGTGTATGCCCAGTGTAAGTGAAAGGAGAATCAGGATCTATATATTTGTCATCTAATTATGTCACAAATATCTTTGAGATGATCAGCTTGGCAAGATCCCTTCTACCACCAGCATCTACAAGAGTTCAGGTTTAATATCATTAATATCTCATTTTGTATTGTCCTGAAATGTACACTGTGCTGACAACTAACCTGTGGAACCGTGCATGCCTACCACTTTCCCCATCCCTTCTCCATTCCCCCCATCAGTTGATGTCACACACTTGGGGTGCCTGCCATAACTCAGGGAATGTCTTACTGTGGGTTTGTACAGTGTCTGCATGAGAGCCCCATCCAATTAAGGACTCTGAGTGATTCGGTGACACAAATACAAAACAGTAAGAGCAACAGAGCCTCTCAAGAAAGTAAAGTTGTATAAAAAGTTTCTCTGGCACTGATTCATCAGCAAGCAGTAATCAGCTAAGATACTACTTTGTAATTTTTCTGTTTCATAAATAATATAGGAGTTTACTAACAGGAAGTTTGTGGGATACAGCAGTAAACAGTCTAGTGGTCCATCTGTTATTATGGAATCCCAAAAAGCTGAATCAGGATCTTTCCAAGTGGACTATTTTAGTTGTTTATGAAATCAACGAGATGTTTGGGAAATGAGTATTCAAATCATTATTAACAAAAAAATAAAAGAGGCCTTTATTTCCTCGACTCGATCGGACCATTGTCTGTGATTTCATTCATCAGTCTGAGTGTTTCAGTGGCTATAATTCAGCGGGTTTGTAATTAAAGCAAACACAAAAGGCAGCACAGGTTTAGCAAATAGTAAATGTTCAGCTGATGATCAAAAAGAGACTCTTCCTTCTTAAACATTAATATTGTAACATTAACACTACTCCTAAATAAAAGAACACCTCAGTTCTCCTAGCATATTTGTCAGAGATTTAATGTTTATCACGGAGGTGAAGGTGGGGTTTTTTGGAAGATAGAGTGTGATGGGGAGAGGTTATACTGACAGTGCTTCTGTGCCAAAGATAGAATAGACTCAGGGGAGGTTGAAAAATAAATCTCTTTTCCAGGGACAGACTGTTGTATTGGCATTCTTCTCAAATGCCTTTCTTTCACCCTTGATATGTTGCTTAGAACAGAAGGCTAGAAAGAGAATGGAGGCATGTGTGTAAATTAGTCACCATTACTACAAAAGCAAGATTTCTTTTCGGGAGGGAGAACAATTCGATTTCACATCAAAAACGAAGTATTTGTAGCAGTAAAAGTGCATATACTGGGCAGAAAATTGTTCAAATAAGTTAACTTTTCAAAAGCCAAATATGTGTTTGTATCCTTCATCGAGGAGAAATCGCTGTGTTTTTAACTTTCTAATAAGAAAATGCAGTTCTGTTATTTTTCAGCCTATTCTAAGCATTGTTAAAACCTACACAACATTTGGTTCAGGAAAACTCTATGATTTTATTGAAATGCTCTAGCAAAAACAGATTGAGTAGAAAAATTGCCTGTGATTAAGAAAAATTAGATCACTTTTAAGAGGATATAATAGCTAACTGTGTAATACAGTGAATAGAACCGTAGCCTGTAACGTAAAGAACTCCTGCTATAAGAAATAAGGTATAGATCTAATACTCTTTTTTTTCCATTTCACAGTCCTACTTCAAGTCTTTACAATAGCAGCATCCTCGCAGATGGGTTTTGAAAAAATTTAAAAGAGCAGAAAAATACTCATGTGGGTATACCAAGACACTTATGCACATGAGTAGCTTTGGCTTCAGGTGAGTCTACTCCTGTGAGTAAGGTGACTCCATTTACATCTGCAGGACAGGACTCACAGCGAGTAGGTACAATGTCACTGCAGTTCAACCTTCTCCACAATGTTTGTGCTATAACTTTGAATTCTTGTCCCCTATCCCTTGCAAGAGTGCCATCTTCTGACCTTCCATATTAACAACATCCCTATATTTAACAGAAATCTTTGTTTTACAAGGGTAAAATTGAAAAACAATAAATCAAAATGTGCTTGTACTGAGAAATCAATCAAAAATTCAATAAGAGACTAATAAGCCCCAAATCAGAAAACATCAGGATAGCACTTAAGAACATGTTTGAGTGCCTTCCTGAACCAGGACCCTTGGTCGAATTGTTGCAAGGTTGTTTCTGCAGCCATAGGACTTGAATGTAATTATGACAATGCTCAGACAATTGTTCACCCTTCACTGTCTCCAAGACTACCAAAAATTACTGTGGAAAACACAAGAAAGTTCTCTACTTTGTACAACTTTCTGAGAGAAAATGAGTGAAAAATGGACTTGCACCTACTCAGAACATTACCATTAACAGGACCATAAATGAGTGTCAGTATTCAACCATTAAAAACATGAAGTTTAAAGTAATGTAATACCTGTATCTCAGGTTTACAGGTCTCCGTATTTCATTTCTGCAAACTGTTCTCCATAGAAAGGAAACACACTTTAATGCCATGGAAAGCTGTCCGCCACACACTGTTCTGCAAAACGTGGATGCCATGGCAATAAAACACAAGAGACAGGACTGTGGCAAATTAAATAAACTTTAAAGACATCTACAGATGGGATCCTGGTTCTCTAGTCTATTCCTGAGATCTCAGCTGTTGAGATCAGTGGAGATCTTCCAGCTATTAGTCCCGTGGCTTAGCTGGGCCACTGACTTGGCATTTTCAAGAAGGGGCCTTTGGATCTAGTACTTTCCTTCCTCCTAGGTCAAGCAACGTTGGAGTCTGTTCATCTTCCTGGCACACTAAAAGGCCTAGCTGGTTGCGAAAGTTAAGGGAAAATGGTCATGAGAGTGGGGGGAGGATTCATAACTCCTGGCTCACAGATGGAGTGAAAAATCCAGATTTATAACTAGTTTATATTTTGACGTGTTTGGTTTTTTAACGTACATGCACAATGGCACAAAAGACTACGTGCATGTGTTGAGAATGGAAACATTCTGCAGAAATCAACATGCTATATTGCACCAAGACTTGGTGGGTTTAATCAAAGCCTGGGCATTTGCCAAAATGGTAATCGTACCAAGGGACCCTCACGTATCCCCACTTGCATGTTCCTTTCTACAGCCTGCCACTGCGCCTTCAACCCCGCTAGCAAAGTTTGGCTATCGAGATTGAGGATACTAGAGTGATGATTCCCATCATTTGCAAGGAGGCTGGGGCAGTTGCATGGCAGGAGGAGGGATTCACACGTCCATGAATCCCTAAAAGGAATTTAGTCATTTCTACCTCAGTCCATTTTTAAAAGCTAAACAAGTTTGCTACAGGCACATCCTTAGAATAAACATGAAGAACTTTGTGAAGAGATTTGGTGCTCTCTGGTGGCTATCTGCAGACATTACTGATCTTTGTTGGGATTTATGCCATAAGGTACCTCTCACAAAAAAATCCACCCAAACAGAAAAAGTCACTGAGAAACAGATAAATCAGTAGCCTAGAAATGCCTCCCTCTGTTTTTAAAATATTAGAAAAAACACAACTCTTTTAAATTTACACATGGAGTTTTGAAAGATCTATGACATCCTATACTCCAGCTTCATCTTCTTTCTAAAGCAACATAGGACACTGGATGACCCTCATCCTTAAGTTTCTAGAGATTTCTTTGTAAGGCATTATACTAACCAAAGGAGGAAACGTGTTTTTATTATTATATCCTATGATAATTTGTCAATCTCTAACATATTGCCACAGAGATAGAGAAAAAGACACAGACACTAAAAGATCTGCTACAAAAGTGACAGTAAGATCTAACGTGAGCCACTGTGGGCTTCCTAATTCCTTCATAAATGAATAAAGAATCTATATGACCATTCTTACGAACGTACCATAGAGCACAATATAATATTACATTATGTAAATATTTCCAAACCGATACATTTTTATAGGACAAGAGTACGTTAGGGGCCATATGCTTGTAAGATTTAGACATATTCAATATTATTTCTTCAAGCAATAGAGGCAATTTACCAAAAACCTATGCAATACTTTTAAGAGCTGGGAATCTGCTACATAAATGATACAGTAGACTCTCGATTATCCAGAATTGGGTTAACCAGGATGTGGATTAACCAGGATGTCAAAAAAAATACACGTAACTCACAGGGCCAGCTCTGGCTTTGTTGCCACCCCAAGCACACACCAAAAAAAACCCCATCAGGGCACAGGGCAGCCAGTGAACCAACACCCCTTCTCCCCGGCGCAGGGTGGCTGGTGAACCAACCTCCCTCGCCCCCATATTTCCTATGGATGGTGATTCTCTGGGATTCTATTAACCAGGATTAATTTTTTTCCTATCATCCTGGATAATCGAGAATCACTGTACATAGACAAAGAGGATTTTACTAACCCATGTCCCGCTAATCTGCACTCATCATTTAGAAGAAAAGTCTGGAAACATAATTCTGAATCATTTATATGTGCTAACTATCTGAATATGTAACATCAACTACTCCACAGAACCAACTCTTCCCACATGTATTAGAGAAAATGGCCCAAATGGCAATGCAGCTCTTCAGTAGGATGTTTCAAGCCCATGTGCTGGGATTGTGATGCCAGTCAGTCTGGTTTGGCATTTCCCCGACTATCTGCATTCGTAGCCCTGCTGGGTGCTGCAAGCGATGTCTCCACTAGAAAAACTGAGCCCTTCCTCTGCTTTATTCTGATAGCTGTAAGAGTTGGGATTGCTGCCAAAAGGTCTGATTTTGTGAGTATCTGGTTCAAAGAAGTAGAGGACAGCCTTAAAGTGGAGAAAGGAATTAGAAATAGTCACTTCATCTTAGTCCCTTTACTTCTTTTGTCAAGTCTAATGTATGTGCCTGTAAACCAGAAAGTCTTTGATCCATATTCATGTGTGGTGTTTTTAGCTGTGTGGGAATTGTTCCTGTAGTCAATTATCTTTGTGTTTTGGGGTGGAAGGATCTGTTTCAATTTCCTGTTTACTCTATTTATTTTCATACTCAACTGGGTTCCCTACCTCCTCCAAAAACCCAGCCAGTTTCCAGTCTCTGTTGGTTTTATTTCCCGATAAGGAAAAACACAAACCAACATAAAGTCTCTGTGTGACAGAGAGTGAGTGAGCACACAGTGTGAAACTCATATACTGCTCAGAGCCCATCCTGTAGAAAGGCGGGGAGTTAACTTGCATTTAAAGCTGCAGTTTGCAGACAGGATAATAACATCTCCCTTATATTTACACCCCAGGAAGGGGAAAGTGAGGCAATGAAGCAGAATCTCATTGGAACTCCTCAGAGAGCTCTCTGCCCAGAATTTCAGATGAGTTCTGGGACCTGAGTGCTTAACTCTGTCATATAGTTTATTGCTCGTGAAATGTTGGAAAACGGTGCCGAGTGTTTTGTTCATTTTCATTAGTTGAGTCTAGTTACCATCCTCAACTCCGCCATTGCTTGGTCCCAAGCCCAAGATGTGAAAGGAGGAGGGTTTTGCGTCGGGCTAGCAACCCACCATGTAAAAAACGAACGCTACAGAAATGTCAGCCAAATCTTCAGAAGTTCACCAAATCCTGGGTACTCAGCCAGAGATTCGGGCGGTAACGCCGAACATGCGATGGAATCTCTGGCTAAAACTGGTTAGCCCAACATCGAGTTGAATGGAGAAGAATGGTTGGCACCTTATCTCCACTAGGAGCAAAGAGGAAAGAAGAAGAAGTTACCATCCTCTGTTCGTGGCAAGCAAAAGTCATGCAAAAAAGAAGAAAGATATGTCTTTGAAACTTGAGAGACTAATAAAATATTATAAAACAATTGATCAAATAATAATATTAAATAGATGGGAATTGCAGCATTTCACTCCTTGCTAGGAATCACACTAATGAGAAGGAAATATCATTAAGACCAGCTGGCATCATAAAGGGGACAAGGGGCAATTCAGTTGGGCAAAACCCCACAAAAAATCTAGAAAGCAACCAAACTTATACAGCTTTAAGAAAGTCACACACCATGAGGGACATGAGATCTCCCAGATCCTCCCAACCTGGATTCTATGTTCTCACCAGGTTTTTCTGTCTAAAGAAAGGATGACGAGTGTTTGTAGTAAGCAGAAAGCTCTCCTTGCACAGGAACTTGCTCTGTTTCCCAGACACAGAGAGGAAAGACACTATTTCAAGCAATAGGGTGCCTGTTGGCTCAGGGGGTGAAAGATGGATGGCCACCAGCATGCCTGCTCAGAGGAGGAGCAGTGCCTGAGAGAAAGTAAGGGGATATTATCAACTGACTGACCAGTGAAAACCCGGGAAGAAGAGCCAGTCTGACCAATATGGAAGATCCCCCAGGAGCACTGGGGGGGGGGGGGAGGGAAAGTCATTTTGGAGGAGACTGGAGCAAGCCACTGAAAAGGCAGGACAAGTTGTGGTGAGCTCTGTAGATAAATTACATGGCATGGACTACTCTGGCTGCTAGTCCTGGGCTGCCCACCTGCTGTGACTGACCTGAGCCCTAGGGTAGGAGGTTCGAGTTTTAGCGTAGTTATTGTAATTTGCACCTCATCCCTGCAGTCATTTATGCTGAGAGGTCATCTTGGGAACAGACTCAGCCTGATTTCTATGTGAAGGGGACACCTGCCAACTGAGATTGTCAGCCCTCTGCCATTGCTGAGGAGTCCACATTCATCTCTGACCCCATCAATCACTCACAGAGTGTGAGTGCACCACCACCTTTTACTTAGATAGTCAAGGGAATTGTTTGGGAGACCTCCTAGTCCACGAGCTGTGTCCTCAGGCCAGGGGATAAGGGGTTGGGGGATTTTATTACCTACTGTCTATTAAACCTGTGGAAGGTCTTAGCATCTTATCCTATGTGAGAGATTTTTTGGCTGCACTGGGATCTGAGTTACTACAGAGAATTCTTTCCTGGGTATCTAGCTGGTGCGTCTTGCCCATATGCTCAGGGTTCAGCTGATTGGCATATTTGGGATCAGGAAGGAATTTTCCTCCAGGGCACATTGGCAGAGGCCCTGGGATTTTTTCACCTTCCTCTGCAGCGTGGGGCATGCGTTACTTGCTGGAGGATTCTCTGCACCTTGAAGTCTTTAAACCATGATTGGTGGACTTCAATAGTTCAGTCATAGGTTAGAGGTTTATTGCAGGAGTGGGTGGGTGAGATACTGTGGCCTGCGTTGTGCAGGAGGTCAGACTAGATGATCATAATGGTCCCTTCTGACCTTAAAGTCTATGAGTCAGCCAGGTTGCTGATTGCTGCACAGAAGATATAGTTGTCACAGATCTTCAAGGGCTCCTACAAAGTACACGTACCAACGGGACACCACATTTTACTCTTGCTATATCGGTCACATGACTGGGGAAATTCATGGGTATTATCAGCGTGGGGAGGGCACTGTGACCTTCAGAGCTCTATTTTCCCTATTATATTATATTTACTTCCTGTTTAATAAAATGACTCTGTTGAATATATTATGTGTGTTTGTGTTATTCCTTGGGCATCTCCAACTATCTGGCAAGTAACAGGGGGTACCCTGTGGTTAGAACCTTCTTTCCAAGGTGCCATGGTGATTCTGCGAGGAAGGAGTGAGGGGAGTGAAGAAACTGCCAAGTAAAGTCATATGGAAAGAGAATAAGGAAGTTAGATCCTGCTGAACTGGAGGTAAGATCCAGACAAACTCAGGCCTCTCTATTTAAATCCATAAGAATCTTAAAATCCATAAGAATAGGGTTAACAATCCATAAGGAGAGTGGTGGCACTGAAGGAGGTAACCGGGAGAATAGGGTTAAAAGCTGGGAAAGAGAGCTCAGTAAAATGCTCTAATGGGATTTCCAAAGCACTGAAGTGATTGAGGAGTAGAAGTGCCACTGAAAATCACCATGGAAAATGCATCTGCAAAGTGCCCAAGCTCTTCGAACCACAGCTGGGCCCATCTAATTTCACACAGTGGTGGTATTACATGCCCATCTCTTGAACAGAACAAGGCATATGGAGTGTCAGCTCACTTGCTCTAAGGGTCAAAGCCGCAGAGAAAACCCAGCTCCAAAGGGTCACTTTTCCCTTAAGAAAGCTAATTCCCACCCATGTCTGCTTTTTAATGGCCACTCTGGTAAGTCCCTTTCTAAACCAGCCTTTCCCCAGAACAGCAGAGAAGCAGCAGAAGTGCCAGAGCTGCAGGGAGACACTCTGAGATCTGCAAGACACAGAGATAATGATGAAAGGTTTAGAATGTCCCAGAAAATTGCAAATTGGGGAAAGTAACCATAGACATGGCCAGATAATGCTGCAGTTCTTGTCACTGTCCCTGGTGCTCTGATTCCTGGTCTCACTCTGGGTATACTGCCTGCTTCAGTGCTGCAGAAGCTGAGAAAGCAAATCACTTTGGTTCCTTACTGCCTAGGAGTTTCTCTGTTTCTTACAGCTGATGGTTTGGCTCAGGTGGAAGCATCCCCACTGGCATCTTGTGCAGTAGGGTGGGAAAAACTGGATGCAACCATTTGCTTATGAGACCGATCTGGTTTGATGTATCCAGTGATAATGACAGATGATATAGTTCTCTCATTCATTTGAATTGGAACATGGTTAACATCCCCGAGTAAGCCTAGGATTCAATTCTAATTTGACTCAGAGCACAAGTTCCACCTCCAGGGGGCAGGAGAGTGATAAACTTATGCCAACTCTGTCCACATATCCATTCAACTGACACCATCATAGGACCTAATCACATCAGCTACACCATCAGAGGCTCATTCACCTGCACATCGACCAATGTGATATATGCCATCATGTGCCAGCAATGCCCCTCTGCCATGTACCGTACATTGGCCAAACCGGACAGTCTCTACGCAGAAGAATAAATGGACGAAAATCTGACATCGGGAATCATAACATTAAAAAACCAGTAGAAGAACACTTCAATCTCCCTGGCCATTCTATTACAGACTTGAAGGTATCAATTTTAAAACTTCCAAAACAGACTCCAACAAAAAGCTGCCGAACTGGAATTAATTTACAAATTAGGCACTATCAACCAAGGGTTAAACAAGGACTGTGAATGGCTTAGTCATTACACTAATTGAATCTATTTCCCTAAGTTAAGTTTCCTTCACCCTTCTTCTCAACTGTCTGAGATAGATCTACTTGATTATCACTACAAAAGGTTTTTTTCTCCTGCTGATAATAGCTCATCCAAATTAAACACCATCTTCGAAGTGGTATGATAATTTCCAACTTTTTAATGCTTTCTGTGTATATAAATGCATCTTACTTCAGTGTGTTCCATTCTATGCAGCCGATGAATTGGGTTGTAGCCCACAAAAGCTTATGCTGAAATAAATTGGTTAGTCTCTAAGGTACCACAAGTATTCCTCATTTTCCTAACAAAGACATTTCTGACATTGCCTTTCAAAATAAAGCAACTGCATGTTAAAGGTGAAAGGAATAATTCAAAGAAAAATAACCTGTCTACTGACTCAAATACAGACCACTATGCTATTAAATACTAGGCTCCAATACTGCAAAGATTTGTGCATGAGCTTAACTTTGAACTCAAATGGACTATTTAAATGCATAATGCTAGGCATGTAAACAACTCTTTGCAAGATCATGACCAATATGTGACAAAGCAGTTCCTCCTTTAATTTCAAGCCAAGAAAATACAGCTGGGATTCCATCTTTCCCCTGCTACAGTTGATTATATGAGTATAAAATAGTAAAAGGAGACCAGATCTCTCGCCCAATGAGCAGAACTGAGAACAGTTTGTACTTTATCGTCATGCTATTTAAACAGTGGATTAACTGATAAAATTCTAATAGCAATGACTAATAATACTCAAGTATTTGATTGGCAGAAGCAGGGTTTTTGGTTTGTTTTTGGTCTCCCTCTCTCTAGCCCTTCCCCTGAAAAGATCATTTGTGAGCAGGAACATGTGGGAAAACATGAATGGGTTAAAAATGAATAAGATACTATAATCTTTTTATTACCATAAATTAGAGAAAATGTGAACAAATAATGAATTATCTCATTACTATAGAATCTTTAACCTGGCTGTTTATCCTGGCACCCAGGTGCCAGAGAATTCAAAAGGGCCCATTTATAGGAATAGTGGATTTAAAGTAATGGAGTGGGTTGGTTATCCTTTCAGCAGACAGTGAGAGAAGAAATTCCCAATGAATCATTACTGCTAAAGAGCAGGTTGGGGTCTTACCAGTACTCCTCAATTTATTAACTCCAAAGAGACTGGAAATAGAGAATCTTTTGCCTGAACTGCTGCGATACAAGCCACACAAGGAGTCATTATAACAACGGAGCAGGACTACTGAGAATTCTGAGGCTTGCTGGCCTGAATGTGAAAAAATGACTTGTGTTTTTGGTTACTTAGCTTTCAGAGGGTGAGTGTTTACTTTCTGAAAACCTGGGTCCTTTAAGATGTTTTTAAGCACCTAAAATGGAAGCAGCCAAAATCACTATATCTTTTGAGAAATATAGGTGAATCTTGTCTACATATCTGTGAACTTATTTTAAACTTTCCATTTATTATTAATTGCAATTTACACTCTCAGCCCATTCACAAATTTTAGTTCAAATAAATAAATGTATTCTGACTAAGAAGTGTGATGCTGACTAAGCCTCCAGGCCCCTTAAATTTAAATCTATTTTATATCCTGTTAAAATGGACAGCTAGAACTATTTTGTAGCATATGTTTAGCAGTGTGTACATTTGCCTTTTCTACACATGCCAACTCTCTAAAGAGACTAAAGAATTCTACAACAGAAAGTGGTGCTGGTCATAGACTTTGTCAAAGCAATATATCAAATACATCTAATTAGTTCTGTTTATCACAAGGTACTTGAGAACTTTTAGCCCATTGCAAAAGGCCAATTTTCAATACTTAAGATCTTTGCCATGGCAACCAGTTCATTAGTGAACCGTACACTAGTGTATAATATTAGGAATAAGTCTTGAGAGCCTAGGAAAATCAAACCATTTAAATCAGAGATTCTGCTGCTTTTATGTTTTGCTTGTAAAAGTATTTCAGGTCCAATTGTTCAGTTTTCAATACAGCAATAACGATGCACATTTTCTTGATAGACAGAACATGCAGAGTCAGGCTTTCCTAGGTTTGTGTTTTAACAGAAGTAACAATCTTTTTTTATGTACCACAGGTTTTCAAGGAGTCAACATAAAATTGCATCTCTTGGCAATAAAACCATTTAAGATGGAGTCACACAGAATGATTATCCCTGGACCAATACATCTGTGGCACAATTAAGGGAAAATGGCTGGTATGCTGGAGTTAGTCACACAGTACAACAATAAGGGAGCCAGACTTCCTACAGAATGGTGAGGATTTCCCATTCATTATTGTCCATGGGGCTATTAATTTCATCAGTGATGGAAGATTTGATATGATCATGACATAACTTGAGTGACCTAAGAATAGAATATAAAAAGGGAGTGACACAAGTCTACTTCTTAGAGAGCTTCTGAGGAATTTTCATAGATTTTAAAAGGCCAGAAGGGACCAATATAATCATCTAGTCTGACCTCACCCTGCATAGCCCTGGCCATAGAATTGCAACTAGTGATTCTTGTAGCGGGGGTTGTTATTTTCTCCTGCTACATAAAAGATAGAGACTGCAGACCAGTTCTAATTATCCATTATAATCCCGTTTCCTGTAGCTTTGGGCATGAATCAGGTTGTGTCACCAGCAGGGCTGGCGACAGAAATTTGGGGGCCCCTTACTCCGATAGTTTTGGGGCCCCCCAGCCCAGCCGGGGCCCCACCCAGCCCAGCCGACAGCGGATGGGGCCCCCCCCAGCCCAGCCGGCGCTCCCCCCCCCCCCCCCCCCGCCAGCTGACAGCTGGCGGCAGCGGGAGCGAGAGCTGCGTGAGCCGCCCTTTCTCCCCCCCCTCCCCCTCCCCCTCCCCCGGACAGCGCTGCTGCCGCCGGCCGGGCTCTCTGCTCCTGCCGGGGCCAGGCGCGCTTGTCCCAGAGAGAGCCGCTCTCCGCTCTCCAGGTCCGGCGACAAGGGGGGACACAACGGGTACAGCAGTGTACCGGGCCCCCCCTAAAGTCGGGGGGCCCGGTACAGCTGTACCCGTAGTACCCCCCTGTCGCCGGCCCTGGTCACCAGTAGGGTCCCTGTATCATTAGTTGCTGAAGCTGGAAGCTGTCGTCTTCTTTTTTTGAACCCTGTTTAACTAAAAGCTGTGAACCGTACTGAAATTTGCGAGTTAAGGAAAACACAGGCTAAAGCTCTGAGCCTACAAGCTGAAGAACCCCATAGCCGCATGGAGCCCCAATTAAGTTTAAATCATGATGGTGAACAGTGGTTTTCGGACACTGCCCACCAAAAGCAAACTCCATCACACCAGGGAAATCCTCAGCAGGTGAAACACCATCAGTTTCTATTCCCTTTGAGCCTTCAGACCCATGCAAAATTGGGGGGGGGAGGGAATAGGGGAGAGCACCTGACCACAGAGTTTAACACACACACAGCTGCTTGCAGGAAAACTTATATTATCAGGGTATATTAAATAATCACAAATATCCATCATTTTCTTTGGATCCATCATTTCCTTCCACAGGTCATAACCATTGGCATTTTGCCATTCAGATGAAATTACTACTATTTATTAAGAATATACATTCTTTTTAAAAGAATGTCAGTTATCATTAGAGCATATACAGTGTAATTTACAGGGTGTTTTGTTGATTGGTAATAACTTTGCTGTCAGCCAGAGTGGGATGAATTTAGCTTTACTAAGAAAAGCAGCAAAAATTGCATTTATTTTTGCTTTCTGAAGAAAATAGTCTGGAATTTAAAAAGAAGCATGGATTTAGGCAGAAGGTGTTTAAATCCCTAAAATACAGCAGATTTAGCTCTGTCCATTTTGACAGGACTGTATGAACATCTTTTACCTGGCATAATGTGAAATCAAAATTGAAACCAGATGCAGTTACAAACATTTTCTCTACCAGTATTATTAGAACAGTGCAAACTCTCTTGAAGAGGAAAGCAAACCAATATCCTATTAGAGTTTCAAAGCACAGAGAATTGTGGCAGCTGTGTAATACCAGTAATTGACATGTTCCATGTTCAATGAAAAAATATTTGTTTCCCCTTCAAACTGGTAGATTAGCTTTGTACTTTATTTTTTCCAGTAGGGGGCCACAGACATCAGGGCATGGCCAAAACTGCCAAAGGATCTATCATGAAATGCTGTTATCTGAGACTGTGAGAAGTCTTCCATTACAAGGAGTTCCAGAGACACTGCTATGCCAGTAACAAGTTGTTTCTACTCGGCATGAGTTTAAAAGGACACAATCAAGTTAAATTTGTGCCAATACAAAATAAATTTAGAAGACCATAAAACCAGTAGGAATGCTGATGCATTTTTTTAAAAGCTGCAGCGAAAACTGTAGTTGTTAAATCAACATCCCTCTGTAATGTTTGAAACCCCAAACACTGCAGCACTAGTAACCCAAAAGCATAACTGACTATAAACATGGCAAAAACTTTTATTTTCATTTCTCTCTGATCTGACACTAAAAATAATAAAGAAACAAATAAATAGCTATTAGTGGATTTCTGAAATTCTTGCCCTTGTAATAATCAGATGCACTATTAGGACAGAGGTGTTTACAATATGTGGGGCCAGATCCTCACCTGGTGTAAAGTAATGGAGCTATGCTGATTTTTACACCAAAGATCTGTCCTATGATTTGTTAAAGGGTCCCTTTAGGTCTCTTTTTAAATTGTAAATTGTTCAGGGCAGGGACCTGGCTCCACTGAAGTCAATAATGAAGCTCCTATTGACTTTAGGGGGGCCAAGATTTCACTCCTTTTCTTCCTGTCTGGAAAATGACTAGCACACTTTGGGTTACGCTGTATATAAAGTGCCGCTTAGTGAGATGACTGTTCTTTCCAAACACGTGGAGGTGCATTTTAATAGTAGATGATGGAGTATTTCCTTAAGAAGGAGAATCTCTTGTTGTGGCTCCCCTTTCCAGATCAAAATGACAAGTAGAATTATATTTCCAAACTAATGGCCGACCCACTGGAATTTGAAAGTACAGCTGGGTTCTTTCTGACTAATGCAACAGCAATGTCCATTCTACAGATGAAGCCTTGTTAACAATTCTGTTGATGGTATAAAGCTGGAACAGAACCAAGCTCAGTCTCTCTTAGAAGTACTGGCTCAGCAGTATTAATTGGACTTGTTAAAACGTACTTTAGCCAATTAAATTGGCAAGTGGGATTCAGATAATACTCTGGGAGCAGATCAGCGGTGTAAGAAGGTAACATATTTACAGTGTTAATTTCTGCCCATAGCCACAAGTTAGATTTTAGGAATCAGGTTATATTTCACTAACCATCTTCTCCAATCTGGAGTGAGTCAAAAGTAATATAGAAGAAACAGGACTGCTTCCATTTGCTTTACTGGCCAGACCAACACTATCCAAGAGAACGTGTTACCCAGAATTATTTATTGTAGGCAGGTTCATCAGAGTCCTGGGTCCCCATGCACACGAAGTCCATAAATGCATGTATAGTTTTGGTGCCCCCAGTTGCTCAGGACTCTCAGCTGTAGGTATCCGAATCGATCTGCATTTGCATCCTGAGGGAGGGAAAGAACCAGATGTGTGAGAACTCGCTGGTTTGTGCCTTAAGGAGATGTTTCACTGCAGCCGTTCCCTATCCCATGTCCTTGTGTAAATAAATCCAGAGCATAATGGGTTTGGCTGGAGGAGGAAAGCATCCCTCCCTCTGCTGCTGTCCCTCTTTGCCCCCATCAAACTGCTTCCAACCTCATTCTATCACACACATTACGAGAACATAGTGATGAATATGGAGCTGTCCTGTAATCGTTCACTGGTATTGTATGTTGGGTTGGTTACTGGGATGTTTTTTGAATGGCTAGCTTGGGTTGACTCACCTAGGCAGGAAAGAGAAGAATGGCTCCAGCCCCCTCTCACCAGACACTTATGAGTTGGTAAGGGACAATGCCAGATTCTAGCTCTGGTGTCCCACCAGCCCATGAAATGGTTTGATTAGCAGTGGCCAAGGCCCATAAACACAAGAGAATGAAAAAGTGGTAGAGCTTAAAGAGGGCCACTCTCAAGGAGAGGGAGAACCCCCAAGGAAAGCAGAGCCAGACCCAGAAGCCCACTGGGAGGTCTGGAGAAATGAGGCCTATCTAGATTGCCTTCATGGGAGGGCAGGAGTCATGGGAAGGTAGATGTGTGTAGACTGTTTTTTTAAACTTTTTTCTCTAGTACCTTGTTCTTACTACTTAGAAGGTCGTTTGATCACTGTGTTCCTCTGGTCATTGGTTCCCGAAGTCAAGAATAGGGGCCCGAATTCAGTCAGCCCGTCAGAGTAATAACAGTTGATCCACAGGGTACTATAGCATGGGATAACTGCAAAATCCCACTGTGGGCTAGGTAAAGTCACAAGGCCTGACACCAGAGGGGGTGTACTCGGAGAGAGACCAGAGAGGAGACCAAGGAGCTGCTAGCCCCATCACCAAGAGGAAATATTTTTCAGCATCATGGTTGGATCAAATGAAGCAATACATTCTTCTTCCAGTTTCAACTCCAAAGCATACCTCCAGCTTGAATGTTTGCACAGGGAACCCTTCCTGATCATAGACAAACTCCCCCAAGAAGGCGCCTCCCTTCTCTCCAAAACCTTCTTTCAGCCCCTAAAAGAACAAACAGGAAGGGGATGGAATTTCAACAATTCCAGGGCCAGAGACTAATGACATGCTGATCAAAGGCTACTGCAGTGTACCACAAATCCCACCGTATGACTGGCCCTCAGAACCAACCAGCTCTGACACGTGAGCAAGCAGCAAGCATGCAGAGGTCAGTTTCTTTACAAAGGTAAGAAAGTTACTCACATAGATGGCAAAGTTCTTTGGGGCACTGGATATCTCTTCTGTCTGGGAGTCTTCCTTGGCGATATGATCCAGCGTGACAGCAAACGGATGGATGACTCTGGATAATTTAACCACGACATAGCCACGAGATCCACGCAGAGCCCAGCAGTTCCCTGGGGTGTTATCCCGCTGGAACCCATAAATAATATAAAATAGCGAATTGCATTTCAGACACAGCTAGATGACCTGGTGGTCCCGTCAGACATTACAGTTTGTGACTCTCTAGCTACATTCCAGGATGTCAATGTCCCTAGCAAAATCATAAAATGGGGAACAGAAAGATTTTGTTGTTGTTGTGAAGGTCATAAATCAGAGGAGATGGGCTTCTGGCATTTTTAATATCAGGTCAATTAGAGCTTTTCCGGGAGTTCAATGGGATGGTATTGAAAATGCCATTGATGGACCTGTGTATATATACACATCCCAGACCCACAACATAAACACACACACACACACAAATGAAGCAAGACACGCAGGTAGATTGTCAATCAAAACATGTAATAACCATGAACCGGTTAGCTCAAATCATGGTCACAGTCCAAACAGCAGATATTTAGCTGCACACTCTCAATGCTATGCACACCTACAGAGCCTTAACCAGAAACAGAACCCCTGAGTTCAGGGTGAAAGATCCAGGAATAGGAACAAGCTGCAGGCTGTGGGAAGCAGGAAGGCGATAGGCACACCAGTCATCACAATTTCCTTCCCTGTGGTACCTGGGCAGAGGCACCAGCCATAGGTTACGCAGTACCCTGCAGCCACGTCACGAGTACCAAAAACGCTTCCAGACCCTAGCCTAATAGACACGGCTTGTCCAGGATAGACTGCCTGGAGTCTTGCATGGATACGCTTGTTGAAAACTCACATTCCCTCAACTCAAAAGTCAGCTTCAAGGATGGTGAAAGGGCAGGCTGTACCTTTTCCATCAGCATAGACAACTTGGTCCTCAGAGGCTGGCTGAAGGGCCAGTAGAATGGGAGCTCCCCAGTGCTTTTATGAGATGTACTCCGAATATCATATAAAGCATGAGTCAATGCAGTATCCAGTATGCAGGTAACATACTTCTTCAGACCCTCATGCAGTCTCTCCACTACCCTTGGGGATGGTACACAGGTGATTAATTTCCTGGGGATGGCATGCAGCTGATTAATAATGTACTGTACCAATACCCATCAGAAAGCGTTCAAACGCTCTTGATGTGAAAGGCATCCCATTAACTGAAAGGCTTTCTGGCAGGTCGAACATAGTGAGTCAACAGGTTAGGCGAGAAAGGAGTTCCGTGAATGTCTTGTGACAGTATGAATGCAAAGGCCTAACATGAGTAATATTCTATAACAGTCAATCAATAGTGTGTAACCATGCAATGCAATTGGGAGGCCAGTAACATCTACTGCAATGGTCTGTCTATAACTGCCAGTTTCACAGGGGATGAAGGAACAGTAGTTCTGTGCTGAACATTTGCCTTTTCAGGGTGCATCAGAGTATAATAACCTGGGATTCCCAGCAATGCTGGGAATTTTTAAAGCCATTTCCCTAGTGCAGACAGGACCTAAGACCCATGTCTTTTCCCTTATCAAAGACTCTCATACAAACTGCCTTACATGCTCTGCACCTAGATAAGAATAAAATGGGAATAATAATAATGCTTATCCATATTTGTGAATTGCTTTGAGATCTGCAGATGGAAATGCACTAAGTAGTATGGACCACATACTCAGAGGGATTAACCAAGGCAGAATGATATATAATAATTTGGCTGGGGCAATTTAAGATTTGGGTTCCGCTCTTAGGTCTGATACCTAATTTTCTCTGACTGTCAATACTTTTTTACCAGCCTTCATAATAAAGGTAATCCATGGTACCTGTAAATTTGTGGTTAACTCAACTACTATACTGAATCTGCATCTCTTGTGTAATGTAACTTGATTGTGACCGGTCAGTGCCAGGGTGATTATTAACTTGACCTCAGTTACTCACTACGTCAATTGAATAATATGGATGCCCTCTCATCCATATGTCGAAAAAAAAGTCTCACTTCACTGCACAAACTAGAATATGAAATATTTATTTAAATAAGTGAAACCCAGCTCAGTTCTCAAATTAAAAGACTTCATTTACAAAAGGCATTAAGGTTGCTAAGTAACAATAATGTAGGGTCCATCACTTTGCAAAACTTAATAATCTAAAAAGCCAGGAAATGCACAGTGAAGGACATCGCTGCCCACATAACGATCAGCTTCTTACCAAACATCAAGAAATATATACTGCATCACAACAGCCTTAATTCATACCCATCATAATGGAAGTGTGCCACATAATCTTATAATGTCAGTCTTACAAACTTTTCTTATTATGCTACATATACAAAGTTATTCTAAACAAAGTTTTAACCGTGCATTTTTTTGTTCTGAATTCGAATGTGCCCCTATGTGTTTTCTCAGCAGAAGATTTATAATGCCTTGAACTAGAAATTCGCTTGCTTTTTAACAACTGACTTTTGTAATTAATGCGACAGGCGTCCATATTAGCACTTTAACAACGTCAACATTTTTTTTAAATGCAGGATTTGTTTGCGTGTGTTTGGTTTGGAACAAAGTTAAATATTCTTCTAAATTATTTTGGCTTTGTTTTGATTCAATCCTGGTCTAGGGCTTAAATTTCAGAATTATTTTGACCTCAACAAAGCAAAATATTTGAAAAGGGCCTCAACTGCTCTTCCCTTCCCTCCTTCCCCCTCTGCCTTGCTTCCAAGACCCCGGTTTGAGAGTTCTGTGTTTCCTTGGCAACAAGGAATGACGTCAAACACCCGGAGTGGTACAGGGAAGACACTACATTCAGTGCGGCAGCAATAGTCTAGGATAGGAAAGTAGACTGGATTCCCCATTACAAAAGCCTCTCTCTTCCTAAAGCATCAAGTTGGAAGGACTCATCCCTTCTTAACTGTGGATAGAGGTAATTCCTGTCTTTTTTCTAGTGTCCCAATCTTGAGACAGTTGTGAGCCTGGTCTCTCGAGAACTTTTTGGTTTTTAGAGTAATATCCTCATCTGAAATGTCAGCCGTTAGCTTTGCAGTTGGCACTGTGATAGCTGATACCCATTTAGATCTCTTAACAGGTCTTGCTTACACTCACATTGTTCTTGCTAATGAAGGCAGCTGATCTAATCTGTGAAGGACAATTTGCTTCACTGGAGACTTATGTTTTGTCTCTTACTGGACAGGGGACTCTGCCTTCACAATATCAACTGAGGACTGGTTGATGTGGTGGGGGAAGGGAGGATCAAGCCACCAAAAGAGAACAAACAGGTGCAGTTTCATGGCATTCCTACCTGTAGAATCACATCTGGAGAGCGTGAATATTCCCAGCAGAATCCAAACACACAGATATGTGCACCTGTCTTGTAGCTCTCACTGTATTTCACAACAGAGGCACCTGCAGATATTACAGTATGTGTGAGAAAGTTTTACATCCAGACATACCAGAAGACATAAGGAACAGCTCCAGAAAAAGTTGCATTTGTACAGTAGCATATGTGAACCAAACAGATATGCAATTCCCTAGATATAACTCTTGGCCATGCTAATAGGAACTAGCCTTGGGCATTTATGTTCCATTCACCCCCAATTAAGAGCATCCTTCACTGTGGAAGAGGAGAGAGATCCCATTTTACTTGAGTTTGGCTTACCCAATGACTTCAGAGCAAAGTCCTCCCTCTGGGTGTGGTCACTGTTGCCCTGTACCCAACCGTCCACTGACCTGACTGGATGCTGTGAAAGAGACACCAAGTGAGGGAGCGCTGCACAGAACAACACCTAGAGGTACCTGAATGGACACATCTCTGCTCAACAAGTCAGCAATGATGCCTGCATTCCACACACTGCAGCAGGGTGCAGAAACGTGGCATCCATCAGCCATTCCCATAAAGGATTATTTGCCTTACTCCGAGCGGACAGCTCTCCTAGACTATCAGCATAATTGGTGCTGAGTAGCCTTCTTGTGATGCACTGGAGCTTGGATTGGACTTTCTGTGTCCTGTGCTGACCAGCTGTTTGTTCCAAACCTCTCCTTCCCCTTCCCTCAATCTCTTCACCTCAGGTTCACTCCACCCCTGTCCCTCTTACCCCAGTCTTGGCCTTCCTGGCTCCTTTTCCTTCCATATCCCCTCTCCCTTTGCTTGGTTTTCCATTTAGTTTATCTCCTCCTAACTAAACCCACCTCCCACAAAATCAAACACAATGTGGAACTATCACCATGTTTGCCACCCTTGTATCATTCACTCTGATTGTGTGTTCTCCCCCTTCCCCCACATTGTGGCTGTCTTCTCTCTATATATTGTCAACTCTTTGAGGATGGGACTGATACTACTCTGTTTTTATAGAACCTAGCACCATGGGGGGGCCTATCATGGGAGGCCCTAAGGCACCACCCTAACAAACATGATTACTCATTAACAACAACAAACAGGACTGAGTGAGTCCCTGACTGGACTCCTCTGTCCTACACAGATGTGTTCTCCAATAGAAGGGCAAGATGGAAGGGTATTGTGGGGGTGGATAGCACTGTCATTGCCCAGACTATTCCTCCCCCGTGAATAAATAGGACTCCAGCCTTCCGGATCTGCCCTTGTGCAAAGGCCCGCTAGAATTTAACCAATATTAAACCAATATAGTTCTATAGAAAGTATTCTAAAAACCTATAACATTTCAGAGAGAGTTATTCCCTTTGTATTGTTTTGTTTGAGTCCCCTACAGAATTCAACAGCAGGGCTATCCTTTACTAGTCAAATCTCTGGGATGGCTCAAAAAAGCCCTCACAATCTTATCGTTCTCTAGAGGAATTATCCATAAGGGTGAGTTTGGTACCTTCACTTTTAAAGTAAATGTGACATAGATGAAAGCCATCTTGTAGCAGTAGGTGACGTTATGACACTAATACAAAGACGCTCAAAGCAGTGGTACTTGGGCTGACATGGATATGCCATGGCTGTCCCCAGTTTCCATGTGCCTGAAAGGCCCTCACAGCCATGTCAACGTATTACCCACCTCAACTTAGGTCCATTTTCTAAGACTAAAATAAAAAGCAACTACGCACGGTCCGGTCCTCACTTTCTTTGTCCTCCGACGCCGCTGTCCATGGTTCTTCGCTAGAGTCACTACTTGGAGCTGCAGCTCAGCGATCTGCCCTCGGAAGGTGTCAATTTCCCGTTGAAGGTGTTGCTGAAGGATCTCGTTCTGCTGTCTTTATAAACAACAATGAGCAGACATCAGGAAACACCGTTTCAGACTAAGCAGTCACACAGTGTGCGGGCTACCCCCACCTTAGCACATAGCTGAAGACAGAGAGAGAAGGTGAGCCACAAAGATCAAGATTTCAGGCCTTCCACACCTCTCTGCCCTTCCCAGGCCATTTTCTTCAATGTAGACTTATGGGAGGAGCGGCCTCCCGTGAGGGTGCTTTCGCCAGGGGTCTCATCCTGTTCCCTGAAGTAAGAGGCACTACGGCAATGACCTCAGTGTGCCCCAATAGCAGGCAGCAGAATGTGATCATTTCCCTCTCTCATATGCACATTAGTACTTTCCTTTCTCCTACATATGGAGCACATCCTGCAAGTTGCCACAACCAGACCTTGAAGCAGGAACCTCATGGTCTCTCAAGGCAGCAACTGCACCAGGTGAGCCAAAGGGAGACTCTTCCTGGGACAAGCAACAGGGATGAGAAGAGGAAGAGGAAGAGGAAGAGCTGGGCTCAGCTAGAGCTCATCTCTCCCAGATCTCAGCCAGTACATACACTTCCCACACTGCAAAGTTTCCAGCCCACACACCACAGGTTACACATTTCAGAATTCAGAAGAGAAACTTAAACTAGTGTCTGTTGTGTCAACCCCACCACAGCACAAGCTGCAAGGAGACCAGTCAGAGCTCCTGGGACTGTAATAACCACGTTGGTGCTTCACCCTTTTCACGTAACCCCAGGTTATAGTGAACAAAACTCACTTCAAAGAATCCTTTTTACCTGAGCTTCAACTGCATCTGCTGCTTGCGGGTCTCAGAGAGCAAGCGAAAGCCATGCACAAAAACTAGAGAGGAAATAGCGAGGTTAACAATCTTCTGCATGCGTCAGCAGCTGTATATGTATGGTGCAGGATTGTATAACTGTACATTGCACTGTGCACCTTCTAAACATCATCACAACACAAAGAATGTACAAGTTTCGGTTTAGATTGATAAAAGTGCTCGGAAAAGTTGAATACACACAAATTGTAGCTGACAGGTTTTTTTGCTTTTCTGGAAAAGGGAGTGGGGGGGGGGAAGCCTCCTCAAGTAACAGCAACCCCTAGAGTAAATATATTTATCTGTTAAAGTGGGACTAAAGGATTTTAAGTCAGAAGTAAATGCCAGAGCTACCCAGCCCAGGTATTTTGGGGATGATGTTGATCAGGAGGGGAACGTTCATAGTTTCTAAATCCAGAAGGAACAATTCTGATCATCTAGCCCAGCATAAACATAGGCCATAGAATTTCATCCAGTCATCAAGCTCTTATCTGGTGGCTGAGTGGCAGCATTTGATTTAGACAGTCATCCAATCTTGATTTAAAGACCTCAAGTGATGAATATGACAAATCAGCCCTTGATAAATTGTTCCAGTGATTTATGACCCTCACTGGTAAAAATCTGTGCCTTCTTTCTAGCTTGAATTTATCTGGCTTCAGCTTCCAGCCACTAGATCTCATTATGTCATTGTCTACTAAATTAAAGAACCTTCTACTCTCAGAAATCTTTCCCCTATGATGGCTCTTACAGACGGTGCCCAAGTCACCTCTTTACCCCTCACTTTTGATAAAATAAATAGATTGAGATTCCTAAATCCCACTCTGAGAAGCAGGTTTTCTAAATCCTGAATCATGCTTAAAGCTCTTTTCTGAATCCTTTCCCACTAATCCTTTCCCACTAATCCTTTCCCACTAACGGTCTTCAGCTATCTTTTCTGAATCCTTTTTGAAGTGTGGACATCAGAATTAGACACAGTATTCCAGTAATGGTCTTATCAGTGCTGTATAGAGAGGTAGTGCCATATTCTCTGTTCATAATCCTGTGATTGTGTTTGCTTTTTTAGCCAAAGTGTTACACTATGCACTCGTGTTCAGTTGGTTATCCACGGAGTCCTTCTCAGAGTCCCTTCTTTCCAGGATACATGGCCCATTGTGCTCCTCAGACAGAGGACAGCGGTGTCACCGCTGCCCCCTGTGAGTCAGAGACAAGATTTATAGAAGAAGGAAAGAGAAATGGATTGGTAGGGGGATTATGAGTGTCTTTCACTACAAGTTTGCTCATTTACACCTAAGTTTGGTCTAGCAACAACCCAAAATCATTACCATCTATCAACTGTGTGGTGGTAGGCCAGCTTCAAGTAGGTAAACATTGACATCACAAAGAGCACTCTCAGCAAGGAACCAAGAACTGAACTGGCCCAGGAGACTAAAGTGCCCGCTCACTCACAGAGGCAGTTGTTTTGGGTCAGGAGTAAGGCCTTTTGAAAGGACAATCTATGTTACAGCTGCTGACTCTACTTTCCCTGCGGGTGAGGGGGAAGAAGAAAAAGTTCCTTTTCCAGGTCTTTCATCAACACCAAATCCAACAGAATAAAAGTATTTTGAAAGGTGAAGACCCAAAGGACTCCAGTTTTAAATGTCCTTAGCCAAGGGCCAGGTCTTGGCATGAAACTAAAACAATTCCTTGACAGATAAGAGGAATTCTGAGTACAGCGAGGAAGTTTAACCCTGACTTCAAATCCTTTTCAAGCACTCACCAGAAAAGATGCCCATCAGGAATATTATTGCCAGAAAAGTAACCATCTTCATCAGTCGCCTGGACTGCTCCTCTAGGGGGGTGGAAAAACAGTCCCACATGGAAATTGGTGCAATGCATTCTTTATTTATCTTTGTCATTAGAACTGGGCCAGCAATAGAAGACTGTAATCAGAGTGATACTGCGGGACACTCTGCCACTTGCTTTGGTGCAGGAGACCCATCCCTGGCAGCAGTGAGGCGCGTAGCGACTCTTTCGGCTTTGGTCTGGTAGCTGGGGTGGGAAGAATGGATTTCACAGTGGCTAGTGATTGCACAGTAGTATCTGAACAGAAGTGTGCAGAACAGAATCTCAGCATCCAGTTGCCTTAGTGGCTGGAGAGCAGATTGTCATGTTGGTAATGGGACAGATGCAAGCAGACACATAGGGTAGCTAATGTTCCTTGCTGTTGTGAGGGAAGGACAGTGTGAGGGTGTTAGGGCAAGACTATAAAGAGGATAGGGAGAAATACAGCTTCTAAAGGAAACCAGTAGGTTTAATATGGAATCTTTACTTCTCAGACTGGTTAACCCTGAAATCCTGAAGTCAGTGATTGAAACAAGAAATACCCTCTGGGAACTGACATATGGTTCATCTACTTCAACGTACCTAATGGGATCTGCCCTTGGCTGTGCAACACAGGGGGATTGTTGGTGGTGTCTACCAACGTGCTGGTTTCAGGAAGACATTTGCTGGAGCAGCTGCTTCCTTCATGCGGCTCTGTACCTGTCAATTAGATAATGTCACTTCAGTAACACTAAGGGAGGCGGGAATTTAGATTGCAAATCCCTTGGGGGCAGGGTCCTCACGCCGTCATTCTTCTCTCTGAAGGGTCTAGCACACTTGGGGTACAATTAAATAAGTAATGGTAATAAACATAATTAATAACAGCTGGAAAATCCAGGAAGAAATGCCAAGGTGCCCCGGGGTTGCTCTATTACTGGACACAAAATCCAAGAGGCCATGTGAAGGATTAGAAACTCTGACCCCACTCTACACCTCTGAGATGCATTTAGAGATAGCCAGAAACAGATTTCCAAAGCAGGGCATGTTCCACTTGAAAGGACTTTTGTTTGTATCCAGTAGTCACGCACTTGCATGCTGTACAGATTTTATAGCTGCTAGAGCCCTTATCAATGAAACAAATCCATCTGTCAACATACTTGACAAGATCTGTCCCTGGTTCTGACACATCATGGCCTTGGCGTTAGTGCCTACCAAGGTGCTGCTTTGAAGACAGTACCGGCTGATGAGGCTGTTTCTCTGCTTCCGGTCTGCACTTATCATAGTAACATCACTTCAGTAATTCAGCCTCCATTTCAAACAGAAGACACTTTCTCCAGCCCTGTATTTTCTTGATCTCTCTTCTACATTATAAACAGAGGAACAGGCGGCACTGGCACATCTGGCCTATCTTACTTACGGCCCATAGTTTTGTTAAATGCACAATGTAATGGGCCAGATCCTGGAAACCAGCTCTTCTACACCTAGGTTAGTTTGAGGTGATTGTGCCGCTGTCAGCCATTTTGTGGCCACCTGATCTTTGGCAGAGCCAGGAAACCTGACAATTTAACTCAGAACCTCCCCGTCTCTCAATGCCACTTCAGGTTCCACATGCTTTTTATCTGCACAACACCCTTGCTCCAGTTTGCCACAGGAGAAAGACAGAGAGGGGAACAAACTAACTGCAGGAAGGCTGCTCTGTTGAGACTTCTGCATCACTGTTGCTGTGTGAACAACGGTCCTGCTCAGGGCTGCAGCCTCGTTTCAATCGGGTGGTACTAGAAGAGTGCTTACTCTTGTGCAGTCTTTTGAAAACCCTAAGGAAGAGAGGAGACCATGATGACAGGGACCCTCTCCAAGGAAGGTGAAGACTGTGTGGTATCCACTGAAAAACTTTGCATTTCCCCTCATTAAAGGGTGTTACCCTTTTATCCATGCACAGTCTTCAAGGGGAATTCTCTTAAGGAAGACATGGCACTGAAATCCCATATAGACAGTAGACTGCTGCTCAATGTTCCAGGGTCGATTTACCTTGCTACAGAAATTCTAGGGCTATCCCAGCCATTACACATCTTCTTTACCACCCAGTATTTCAGGTGCGTGCTAGTTTTCCATTGATCATAATGGGAGTCAACATACCTCCTCACCCCTGTTTCTCGGTATATATTGGGCTTCTGCTTTGGAAGGCTGGCCAGCCTTGCACTGCGCCTTTCCATTGTGTTTCCTCCAAAGAAACTGTCCTGCTCAGCCTGGGAGAAAAAGATGGGGATATTTTAATTAGTTCAGTTTTCAAAGCAATCAATACAAACTGGCTTGAATCAATGAGGCCTGTAAAAAAATGTAGAATGACAAGAAACACTGTTAAATATAATCCAAAAGTCATTGAGGAGGAGATTAAAACAGACCCATTTCAAGTTAAGGGGAAAAAATGATAATGCTTCATCTTTACTTACAACATTAGAAGGCTTCTGGCGTCGGCTAATTGTCTTACTAGTGGGCTGTGGAAAGAATCATTAACAGGCAGTGTCTGAAACAGAGTACAGTGTAGAAATGGATACTAAAATACCTTTATTTATGCTCCAACAGCTGTACCCCAACCTTATTGCAGGCACTTTGGTCTAGAGTCTTGCTACTACTGAATGCAAGTAGGGGTAACTGTGAGGGGTTCCCACCGCCCAGGGTGAAATCTGGAACTGGGGTACCACTAAGCCCTCTATCTCACCAGCCTGGGCTCCCTCTCACACTGTGCTGCCGTGACAAGCAGCAGACTGCTCCTGGTCCTGTACTCACACAGACCTGTACACAAGCAGGGACACACCCAGATGCAGATTCATGAAGGTTTCTCCCCAGCTCCACAGCCTAGGACACCAGAGCTGTACCGTCTTGCTCTGGTGAAAAGCCTGACCTGTCCAGATTATTACCCGGTCTGTCCCTCCCTCAACGTGGAGAGGCCAATGCACCAGCCCCTGGTCCTCAGCAGATTTCCCTTTACACTTTAAACAACACACTGTTTTAGATAAAAAATATAAAACAAATGTATTAACTACAGAAAGACAGATTTTAAATTATTATAAGTAACAGCGTACAGCTCAAAGTAGATCACCATAAGAAATAAAACAAAATGCAATCTAAGTTCTCTATACTGGATAGGATTCGAATCAAGCTGCGTAGATAGTATAAACAGTCCACCAAGCTTCCATACACGGTCAGGTTTCCTGCTTTCCTGCCTGGAACCTCACTTTCCCTATTCAGTCTTTGTTTCTAAGGTGCTTTCAAGTCCTGTGCTGTAGGGGGAGTGAGGCCCCTCGGTGATGTCACCTCCCTGTTTTATAGTTTCTTTCATATGGAGGGAACTTCTTTGTTTGAAGCCAAGCCTCCAACACAGTTTATGGAAAAATACAGGCACTAAAATGGAGTCCAGTATCACATGATCTAGTCATGTCCCTTGCATGCTTTGAAGAGTCATGGCAGCCATTACTTATATTTTGGCTGAAGTGTCCACAGGAAAGATCATAAGGCGAGTATAAGCTTTTCCCATGGCCCTTTGTCTTTGATGATGAGCCATTACCCTTCACAATGTGCTGGCTAGACTGGATATAAATTACTTTTGTGGGTGTTAATCAGGAGCAAACACATTTGAAATACAGATGCATAGTCAATAATAATTTGAGATACAAAAATGATACATGCATAAAAATAGGGTAATCATATTCAGCAAATCATAACTTTTCCATTGACACTCACGACATATTTTGTATTATGTGAAATCATATCATAATCATACCACTATGGTGAATATGGGATACAGTGTCACAGTAACATACTCCATAAGCAGCTCATTTGATTTCATTGGGATTACTCTTGTTGAATAGTACCCTACACCATGAGTAAGGACATCATAATTTGGGTGTATGGCAACATGTCTGGATACAGCATAAACATTAAGCACTGAGCCATGTACTTAAACAACAGATATTTGACCCTTGCAAGGCGCTCCAAAGAACATGTCTACACAGGGGACACAGGAAAATAAAGCCAAATTAACTGAAGTTATAATATTAAATTGCATTAGTTAAAGTGCATTAAGACCCATGTGTGAATGTTCTCATTCATTTGCTTTAGCTTAATTCAGTGAGTGCCCTTATGTAGACATGCCCAAAGTTTTAAAAGTATTAGACGCTAAATTGATAGTAGGAACAGAAAAGCCTAAGATAGAGGTGAGGGCCCAGTCCTGTATCCACATCGGGATATGAAAGTCTTTCCCCTAATTTCAATGCATTTGGGATCAGGGCCTGAATGAAGCAAGTCTCTGCTCCCAATAAATTTCATTTCCTTCTGGGAAAATACTGGCACATAATAAAACGACTGAGCCTACCCCAGAAAGCTCAGGCTGGGATTTCTAAAGGAGACCAAGGGAAAGAGACTCCCAATTCTGACTGGATTTCGATGGGCTTGGGGATATTGTCTCATTCCATTGCTCTTAACATGGTCCTCCTGGGGCACCTCATTTAAATTTTAAACAGTGCCCTGACAGCAGCTCTGAACAGTCTCCAGGACCGCCTGGCAGGGGGCGCCACCACATTTCTCTTGCTATCTACATTTGAAAGGCACCATCAACAATGGTGAGTGTCGTGTCACATCCCAGGACCAGATTCTGACCTCATTTACACTGGTGTAAAGCCAGTCACTCCATTCGAGACCAGGAAAGCAGAAAATCAGGCCGTTTGTATTTAGCTGCCTAAATAAGGATTGAACTATCTCAATTTAGGCTCATGTTTCAAAAGGTTTTAGCATTCCAGTCCAAGAAGTGTAGGATGATTGGGTAGCCTTGAACTCTCTACAAATGTAAGCCCACTGCAGTTTATCCTTTGGATTTCATTCCTTGCATCTTTACCCCAAATATTTTGTTACCCTCCTTTTCATCACTGTAGCCAGAGTTTTGGAAATAGTGCTGTTCTTGCACCTCTCCTTCCTGTTCTCTCTCAGTACTGGCAATGCAAGAGAGCAGTACCATTCAGCTTGCAATTATGCCCTCCTCTATCCTGCTCTTGTTCCCACTCCTTCCAGTTGTATATAGTTCTGTAAATTAAAGAACTATTTTACATAAAAAAGCTATAACGTCCTTACCTCGGAAGAAACCTTGTCCCACTGAGACCAGTAGTTAAACTTCCATTGAGTTCAGTGGGACAGGATCAAGCCCTTGGTCCATTATATATGTCTCTGTTCTTTGAGGGAAATGATTGCATGTATTTTATATTGCTGTAACACACTGTGTTCTTGGCATACTTCAGTAGTGGTACCTGTCTCTAATGAAATGGCTCAACAGTAAGAAAAACTAAATGCTTTGTATGACCTGTGACCTCACAAAGACTGGCTAGTTGTAATATTCAGCCAGGCATGAGGTCACACAGCAGCTGACCAGTTTCTATCCCAAATTACAATAAAAATGATACACTGGTTAAAGAGACATAATGTTAGACAAATAAAGATTTCCAGTTTGTTCTCCTACAGATAGTGGTATCCTCATTCCCCACTAAGTCTCTAGCTTATCAGAGAAGCTGTATATATGTGATATGAGTATGTATCACAAGTTGTGCATATGTGTTATACCTTCTTTCCAACAGAGCATCGTTAGCACTTTCTAACATGTGCAGAGTAAGAACCTAACATCTTAGGTGTGCAGATTAACAACCATCTGTTCCAGTGTATTTCTGACGCTACAAGAGAACATGTAAGCCCCTAAAAGGTGATAAACCAGTAAACACACTGAAGAACATTTTAAGTGTTTGGAACATTAGTGAGGTTATTGCTGGGATACAACCTTGAACCTCAAGCCTTTGCCAGGAGCTGATTCACAAATATTTATTTTTCAAATCTTGGTATAAAATTTAAGTCAATGCACACCACTGGTGGGGGATCTTAAACACTATGGTCCCCAATTTTCCTCTCACAGGTCAGGAATAACTTCACGGAAGATATGTCCCATTGATATAAGCCCAGTGTGAAAAGAGACTCAAGCTTTTTTCATTTAATTTTATGAAAAAAAGGGTTGGCCATTGATCTTTAACCCTTTGTGATGATAGGGATAGCTCTGAAATGGCCATCAATGATTCCTTCATCTGATGCAAGTAGTGACCTACCGCATGACTACGACAATACAAATACAATCTTCATCATCACACTATTCTGCAGTTGCCACCTGTGTTTTAAATACTATCCTGTAGTCACTGTCAGTGAGTATGACTATCATGTAGGCTTTACACTTCTATCACCTGAGGCTCTCAAAGTGCTTCACAAGTAGCCAAATAACTTGAACACCTAAGCACGGCAGGCAAAGATTATACAGCAGCATCTTCAGCCCTCCCCTAAGAAATGGCAGCCACCTCTTGGGTAGAACAAAACAGCTGTTTAACAGTGGACAGCAGCATTTAGAATACAAAGAATAATATTACACCCAACAGAAATCTCAGGAGGAATTTCTTTAGACAAAACGTTAAACTACACAAATTGGCTGAGTGAGATCAGTCAAGACACCAGGGCTAAAACTCTTTCCAAAAGAGCCGTAGGATCTTTAGGATTCATAATTGCCGATGAAGTTCTTCTTTTCCATCTGAAATATTACTGATATGATCTGCCTTGTGATGCTCAAAGACCACTAGGTGCCATAACTACCTCAGTAGATTAGATACACCATGCAGTCATATTTGATTCTTGCATACAAGATCTGGGCTTATTTTTAGATTGCTGGAACTACTATACTGGGGGAGAGGGGGGCTTTAAAAGAAGGAAATAAAGACTTTGGAGTTTAAATGAATTTGTGCAACGGGAAAAAATAGATCACAAAGCAGCAATTTTGATCGAGTCACTAGCAATTCCCTTGTTTGATTTGAATATATCCCTTGTCTGTAAAGTAACCTCTTATACCACATCTCCAGACCAAATCTCAATTTTTACTAGCATCTAATTTCTTTGACGGGGCAGGGGACTCAGTCATGGACTTCTGCACCTTATAAGTATAAGCAGGTCCTCAAAAAGAGCCAAAAGGAGGAATAGCAAGAGATATAGTTAAAGTTCATTTCACTAAGAAAGCTCAGCTCAGTTGCAACTTTGGGTTTTCAGTGAGTTTTCTATCTTTCTTACAAACTTCACAGCTGAGTTGGTGTCATAGCTTAGGAAATGGAGGCAACTAGTGCTACCTCAGCGTTCCTTTTGGTTTCCAGCCAATCTTTGGGCAGTGAAATTACAGAAAAACAGAGCTGTGGGACTGAAACAATGCTTAAGACACCTAGTTATGCCCCCACGGATCTTCGTGAAATGAGCAAGTCAGCTTCAGACGACCACATCTGACAGCTGGGAAGGTCAAAGACGACCAGGTCAAAAAAGCTATCAGAAGCAGCTTTCATGCCAGCCACAGGACTGAGCTGACAGGCTCTATCTTGTTTGCAGCAGGCTGCCATTTTAGGATTTTTCAATCAGCATTTCCCACCTGCTGCATCATAGATCTTCCCCTGGCAACGTTAATCATTTCACTGCTCAAATGTCTCACCACAATGGACAGCTCTACGCCTCCAGCGTTTTTACAAGGTGCCAGCAGAACCCATCATTACTATCCAGGTTTATAAATCTATCTGGCAACAGCTTTCCAGTCCCATGAGTGCTATGTACCATGGATGGCTACTTTGAACACGTGTTGCATTTTGTTTATTACATCACGCCTACTGAACCAGCACCAGGGGGAATGTTAGGAGTAGTCGAATGTGATATGTAATGAGAGACACATTTCTCAAACCCCCAAGCAACAAGAGCAAAGGACCTCATATCATGCTGCAGTACTGGACTGAAGTGGAGCAAAAAGTATTATTAGGGGCTGAACACCACGGTATGGGTCTGACCAGGCCCTCACATTAATTAGTAGGCTGACCATACGTCCCATTTTGAACGGGACAGTCCCGTTTTTTACATATTTTTGGACTGTCCCGTCTTTTTGACAAAAATATCAATTTTGTCCCGTTTTTGGGGCAGGTCCCAAGCTTCTTTCTAGGGGGAGGTTCTTTCTTTGCAGGACTCGCAAGAGCTCAGGTGAAGAATCTTGCTACCTAAGGACAAATATCAGATGTCAAAATCTCCAATGAGCAAACTGCGCTCATCGGAGATTTTTACATCTGATACTAGTCCTTAGGTAGGGAGAGGAGGCAGCGGACAGAGGGAGAGAGCAGGGAGGAAGGGAGGGATGGAGAAGGGGGATGGAGAGAAGGGAGGGATGGAGAAGGGGGATGGAGAGAAGGAGGGAAGAAGGAGGAATAGTGAGAAGAGGAGGCGGCGGGCTGAAGCTGACGGCGGAGCGGAGCTGTCCGGAGCCGCAGCCGGGGGCTGAGCGCGCCGGCGGGAGGGCTGCCGGCCGGGTTTTATGAGACATAATCACATAAATTCAGTTATGTGATTATGTCCCATAAAACCCGGCCAGCAGCCCCCCCGCTGGCGCGCTCAGCCCCCGGCTGCGGCTCTGGACAGCTCCGCTCCGCCGTCAGCTTCAGCCCGCCGCCCGCTGCCTCCTCTTCTTACTATTCCTCCTTCTTCCCTCCTTCTTTCCATCCCCCTTCTCCATCCCCTCCTTCCTCCCTTCTCTCTATCCCTCCATCCCTTCCTTCCTCCCTTCTCTCTATCCCTCCATCCCCTCCTTCCTCCCTTCTCTCTATCCCTCCATCCCTTCCTCCCTTCTCTCTATCCCTCCATCCCCTCCTTCCTCCCTTCTCTCTATCCCTCCATCCCTTCCTCCCTTCTCTCTATCCCTCCATTCCTCTCTTCCTTCTCTCTATCTCCCTTCTCCATCCCTCCCTTCTCTCTCTCCCTCCGTCCACTGCCTCCTCTTCCATCTCCCTTCTCTCCATCCTTCCTTCTCGCTGTCCCTTGCCTCCTCCATCCCCCCTGCTCCCTACCCCCATCTCTTCTCTTATCCATCCATCCTCTCCCTTCTCACCTTCGTACCTTCTCTCCCTCCGTCCCCTCCATCCTCTTCATCCCGCATCCCCCCTTCTCTCTCTCCCTCCATCCTCTTCATCCCCCATCCCTGTTCTGCTTATTCCTCCATCCATCCCCCCCCCCCCCCAGTCTCCCCTCTGCCTCCCCCCGCCCGGCGCTGGGGGGCCCAGGTGGGGCCATGGCGCTGGTCACCTCGCCGACCGAGCTGGAGTGCCTGGCCAAGCCGCTGTTCTGCCGCAAGGGGGCGCTGCACCAGAAGGTCATCCACGTGGTCAAGAGCCACAAAGTCACCGCACGCTTGTGCAAGCAGCCCACATTATGCAGCCACTGCACCGACTTCATCTGGTGAGACCCCCCCTAGAGCCCCCCCAGTGCCCCTCAGCCCACGTTCTGCAGCCACTGCACCGACTTCATCTGGTGAGACCCCCCTGGGACCTAGAGCCCCCCCAGACTGCCCAGAGCCTCCCTAAAGCCCCCCCCAGAGCCCCCAACCACCCCCCCAGCGCCCCTCAGCCCAGGTTCTGCAGCCACTGCACCGATTTCATCTGGTGAAACCATCCCCAACCCCGTCCCGTTTTTGCCATCCCAATGTCCCGTTTTTGTCTCAAGGAAATATGGTCAGCCTATTAATTAGTCTTCCCTTTACTGCCTCTTTTAAATCATATTTCTTTTAACCTGCCATTTAAGTGCTGCAACGCACCCCGCACTTTAAACGAGTTCACACTGCTATCAACCTTTCAACTGCATTAGGCCTCGTTTCAAGACAAGGCTCAGAAACACCTCTTGTACCCGTTTTACATTAAATATGGCTAATTTACACCAATTTATTGATGTATCAGCAAGCAAGGGACTAACAAACTTCAACAGGACTTTATTTAACAACAGTGAAACCTCTTTGCAAGGCTGCTGCTGCACCCCTCTGTGGCTCTAACTCAGCCTAGGGTCAACTCCTCCCACCCTCCTTCCTGTCCTACAGATTCCCAGTTCTAATAATTACAAGCAGCATCTAAAACACCATATTTATGTGACACTTGACTCAGGAGCAAGCTCACAGATCTGGGTGCTTTACGCAAGGAAGTCAAGAGACGTCCTTGATGGTTCACAGCTAATTCTGATTTTGCAATCAAGTGTGGAGGCCTGTCCGAAATAACCCTTCACTCCACTCAGCAAAAGTTTTAGACAGCTTCACTCTCGGTTCAAAGTTACTTATGTGGTTTCCTTAATGGTTGTGCACAAAACACCTAACACCTTCTTCAGCCTCCCCATCTTCTCACCATTTTTGTTCTTCAAGTAAAACAGCAATCAGCTCTTTTATTTAGAACGGTTAGTGATCAGCTAGTCAATTCCAGATGGGGGAGGAGAGAATCTATCTGAACAAACACTGATTGAAAACACAGATAATCCAATGAAGAGTCACAATAACATACTGCCACATTTAAAAAATAATCACCCTTTACTGATATATGCACACAAGTCAGGAAGCATACCCCCTTGACGTGTATTACATTAGATTGGAGCAACCTGCCTACCATTCAGTAATGCAATCTAACCGGTACTGCTTTTAGGATGTCTGTAGCTTTCCATTAGTGTCTGTGCAGGGTCTTCATGTAGAGGAAGACAGCTTGTGAAAGGGACAACTGGGGAAAGGAGACCTCACTAATAAATGGTAGTGGAAAATAAAATCAGCTGATCACCCATCTGCCCTACCATCCCCCACAAAGCTACGTTGGGAGGTTCTTCTTGATTTCCTCATTCAGTCCTGACAAGACAATGGTTCAGCACACCTTTACTGAAGGCTACGGCAAAGCTCGTACTAAGTAATGAGCAATTTTGTTGAAGCTTCAAGAGCATTTCTGCCAAAATGGAGAGTTGCACCATCTTAATAGGGTGTTTGCAAAGCACCCTGCTCACATCAAGCCAGTAGATTCTGTTCTTGAAGGGCTGGGCATGCAGATCTGTGCAGAGACGCAAACTTTTGGAACGGTTAGCTTCTGATTTGAGTGCAGGGATGACACCAGTAGTTTCCTGAACCTGTTTTAGGTTCTCTCAGACTGTCTGTCAAAACTCTGGACAAGCTGGAGAGGCACGCAGTCTTCTCAAAAGGAAGTGTTGTGCTTTTGGCAGGAAACTTTACGCCAGAGGGCATATGGGACTAGGTTTCCAAGTCCCTATAAGCTTTAGGTAACTCCATGCGGGAGGTTATGCCAGGGCTATCAGGTTTGGCAGAGATAGCTGTGTAGTTGCCTGGCACTCACCAGAATACACCCAGATTTAGAAGTGCTATAACATAACAAGAAAGAAAGAAAGAAAGAAATTTCACTCTTCAGGAAGGAAAGAGGGAGGCATTTGGGTTCTGATTTATACTTGGCAGGCAGAGGGCACATTCAGCCTAAGCCTAAAGATAGTACTTCAGTCTGCCTTGGTATTATTTATTCTGTCTTATGACACTGACACACACAAAACTCTATTTAAGCAGTTCAGCAGATGGTGCCTTCATACAAAAATATACAACCCATTCCTGAGAAAGTGGCAGTATTTCCAAGGATTCGGCTGTGGGTTTAGAGCTTTAACAGTGTTGTTATCCACTTCTGAACAAGGCAGTTTAGATATCCTAAAAAAAAAAAAAAAATCTCCAACTACGTCAGCAACATGCAACTGGGACTTGAAAGCACTGTGCAGGGATAGACATCTGGAGACAAAATGGTCCAACTCAGTCCAAAGAGACTTGGCGATAGTGATCCAGGTGATGTCACTGTGACACTTGGTGACAGTGATCGAAAAGGGGCACACATTTACAATAGCTTTTTGTTTGCTGTGGAAGGCCTCGCGGCGCAGAACCTGAAATCCTGCGAGATTGTGATTTGCCCAGTGACTGCTTGCACAGCTATTCTCAGAAACTACTTTCTCTAACTTGCAGCCAAAATGCGGCAACTTCCATCCATCGCGCTTGCCAACAATCTGCATGACAACATGGACAGCACTTATTATAATGAACAAATTCTGCACCATGTTACTAAGGGAGGATATTAACAACCACACAGCCATTAGTTATTTGATCTGATTTGCAAATAATCAAATACAAATAGTTGATCTTCACATGTATAACTCTGCATATTAAGATAGCTAGCTATGGAACATTCTGATGAAACAGTTATTTTCCATGTAGAGTCTCTTCTTTCAGGGAAATATCTTAACAGCCTTATTCTCGTCTCACGTATTCCTCAGAGGAGTTTCATTATATATTAAATAGGACAGTACATGTCTCATTTAATACTTATTCATCTGACAGAATTAAAGATCTTGGATTGATTATATTTAACTGTTTCATACACAAGATCTGTAGCCAGTTCCTGGTACAAACTACAGTGAAGTTAATATAAGTAAATATTGTACATGGCATACACAAACATGATTTGATATTGAAGTTTGTATTTGTGACAGAATGTGGGGTTTTTCCCTTGTGTTTCCTATGAGTTGCAAGCAGAGAAGGTGGAACTCAAGTTTCCCTGAGTGTTGCTGATTTAACAAGGTGATGGGAGAGGGAGTTTGTTGTTCCAGAGGACCGTTGAGGGAACTTGGGACCCCAGCCAATGGCCTGGAGAACAGAGACCCCAGCGACCGGTGACCTGGTGACCCAGCTCAGGAGTCACAGGCAGTGCTGGCCGGTGGAGGAACAATGGGCTGCAAAAAGAGGATTCTCAGGGACCAGACCAACTGGTTCCAGCTGGAGGCCTGGATGACCCTGTTTACAACCCTGTTTACCTGAAGACAAGACAATGGACAGAGGCGGGGCTTAGGGGAGTGAGATCAGCAGGGGGGTTCTGTGCTGGAGGGGGGAGCAGGCAGAGCCCACCTGGATGCAGGGAGACTTGGATGTGCTGAGCTAAGGGAGGCCAGGCCTGAGGGTCCGAGAGTTCCTGTGCTGTGTTCAAGGCTCAATAAACCCTCCTCTTTTACGGAGAGTCACTCCGGTCTAGAGAACAGGGTTGTATCATCCCCTTTGGGGGACTCCCTGAGGGGGCGCACGGCAGAGGCAGGCATTCTAAGGCTCAGAGGGGTGCAGCTCCAGGAGGTGGAGGGACTGATCCCGAGAGAGAGTGGACCCCCAAGAAGGGCTGTCGCACTGAATGGGGCATACCCCCACAGACCGCACGGGGCCAAGAGTGGGCCCGACCTGTGAGTCTGTGACAGTATTCATCTGCAAGACAAGCCCAAGAAAGAAAACAACAGAACACCACTGGCCATCACCTACAGTCCTCAGTTAAAACCTCTGCAACGCATCATCAGTGACCTACAACCCATCCTGGACAATAATCCCTCACTTTCACAGGCCTTGGGAGGAAGGCCAGTCCTGGCACACAGACAACCTGCCAACCTTAAACAGATTCTCACCAGCAACAGCACACTGCGCCACAATAACTCCAACTCAGGAACCAATCCATGCAACAAACCTCGATGCCAACTCTGCCCACATATCTACACCAGCAACACCATCACAGGACCTAACCAGATCAACCATACCATCACTGGTTCATTCACCTGCACATCAACCAATGTCATATATGCCATTATATGCCACCAATGTCCCTCTGCTATGTACATCGGCCAAACTGGACACTCCCTAAGAAAAAGGATAAATGCACACAAATCAGATATTAGGAATGGCAATATACAAAAACCCGTAGGGGAACACTTCAACCTGCCTGGACACACAATTACAGATTTAAAAGTCACCATACTGCAGCAAAAAAACTTCAAGTCCAGACTGCAAAGGGAAACTGCAGAGCTGCAATTCATTTGCAAATTCAACACAAACAATCTCGGATTGAACAAAGACCTACAATGGCTCGCTCATTACAGAAATAGTTTCTCCTCTCTCCATGTCCACACCCCCCCATTCAAATGCTAGAAGAATAACCCACCCTCCCTGATCGGAGATAACAAGCTGGTTCAGCCTAATTGGACTAACCTTTTTACCTCCCACCTGATTCTTGCCTACTTTTCTATACCTGCCTCTGGACACTTCCACTGCTTGCATCCGACGAAGTGGGTATTAGCCCATGAAAGCTCATGCTTCAAAACTTTATAGTTAGTCTTTAAGGTGCCACAGGACTTTGTTATCTCTCTCTTCAGTCCTCAATTGTTGCTGTATTTCTGTTTCCTCCTTATGAGCACTTTGCAATTTACTGATCAACATATAAATGAAACTCTCCTGAGTTCCAGACTGTACAAATCATTTAACTAGCATCACACAGTTTATTGCATTGCTGTTAACTGCTCCCTTAGCCTTATGTTTCCTCTGAATGGTGTGACAAACCCCTTTATATGCACAAGATACTCATGTGGCTTTGAAACATGTAGCAATAATATAAACAACAGGCCACTCTGGGTTCACTGAAGGATCTAGGGATGGCCTTGTGGCTAAAGCACACAACAAAGAGCCAGGAGAAGGAAATTCCATTTCCATTTCCAACCACAGAGGTGTGTATGCATGGGCAAATTCCTTAACGTCTCTATTTTTCTCCTTCCTCCTGTGCATAAGAACAAGGATAATACCACGTCCCTTCTAAGAGTATTGCAAGGCTAAATCCACAAACATCTATAAAGCTCCTCACATTGAGCTCCTCAGATTGGAAGTGCTATATAAATGCAAAATATTCTGATTAATCAGCATTATTGCTGAGTGGCAGATGATTCCCTACAAGGCATATTTACAATTTCCCCATTGTGTAACTTCACAGGGTTAGAAAAATATTGTGTGTATAGGATTTCACTTAATAGGCTAGGTTCCAGAAGGGATAAATCTGTCCCTGACTTTTATTTTGAATCCCGTTTGTCCTCTAGTTATGGATATAAGTCACATAATCCGATGACACAAGGATCATTGAGGAAATCCTCAGCTGTATGTTTTAATTTCTAGGCCTGCTGTGATTTTTCAGTGCCAGTTTTTAGCTACTTTCCTTTCTGGAATGGTTGCCTATATAGGAGCTCTTATTGGTTTGTCAGCAAATCACTTGGGGTACAATGAGCTGCCCAGAGAGTCATTTCCAAAGTATTAGAACTCTGAACAATGGAGCATTATTGCAGAATGGACTAATGAACAAATGCTCAGAGTTTGTCGGTCTCACTAAAATGCCAAGTTTCTGCCAAGTCTAAGTACGGAAAACAGAAGAGGTGGAGAAAGATCAGGACAAGCCCCCAGGCAATAGATGCAGGATAGTGCATCTGAGATAGCTTGTTTCTTTAATTAAAAGCACACATTTAAATGTTCAACAATCCCCACATTCAAAACAGAAAGAGAAAAGTGTGCTGAGCTCTTTTGAAACCAGTGGCCAAGATTTCCAAAAGCCAAATCCTGGGGA
This sequence comes from Sternotherus odoratus, assembly GCA_032164245.1. Classification (NCBI taxonomy): domain Eukaryota; kingdom Metazoa; phylum Chordata; order Testudines; family Kinosternidae; genus Sternotherus; species Sternotherus odoratus. The sequence continues at coordinate 17,422,551 of JAVMKO010000011.1, forward strand.
CCTCCAGTTTTGGGTGCCCAGCCTTGGGCAAACTCAGCTGGATGTTTAATCAGATGTACAACTCCGCACTTCAGGTCTCTATCCAGCCCAAATTTGCATTCACTGTTGCTAGCTCCTTGAGTCTCTTGGCTAGCATTTGTCAGACAACAACTAAATTCCAAGAGGTCACAGTCCCAAAGCACTTCTCTGCCTGCCATTCAGTTTTTAAATACAGCTTATACAAGGAGATGAAGGTGTATCATAAAAACAGAGCAATTAATATGTCTTTGTTCCATGGCCACTAGCAGTTGAGGGATTCCCTCTTACTGTCCTATAAGTAACTCCCACCAATAGCATACCCCATCAGGCTGGTACCAAAGATTCATGTGAAAGATTTCTCCATTCACATGTAGAAGGAACTGATGACTTTGGCTCTCCGTTATCCTGAAATCACCACAGCCCCATCCATCAGATTCACAACTGCTCCATCTGCCAGGGAGGCCTGGGAATGGGGATTTGTGTACAAACTCAGTGTGAGGTAAAATCAGACAGTCACTCTTTAAAAGACTATATGAAAAGGAAAAGTGTGGGGGAGGGGGGCTGTGCCCTACATTTTCCTTGTTCGTCATGCTCAAAGACAGCTTGAACGGTATGGGGATATGTTTTGAAAGGTTTTTGTACTTTAGAAGCACCATGAATATCAGATCTTGCAAGTTCTGGAGATCTGCTTGGAGTAGAGAGAGGAGTGGATTGGAAACTCTCAAGCCTTATTTTAAGCGTGGGGCTGTAAAATCTTTAATAGAGAGCTAGTTCCCTTTAACACTGAATGAAGATTACAGGCCATCAAGTTTCACTTTCCTTGGTACCTTTGATGCAATAATCTGACATCATCTCCAGTTGTTCATCATCTTCCCAAAAAATAAATAGAACAGGATACGTACGACCTGGATTTATAGTGCAAAATAAACAGGTGAAAAGGATTGCTCATCTTTATTATTTTGTAAAAAAAGACACAATAGTTTAAATCTAAAAATAAATTGTCTCTGAAGCATGTTCTCTCTCTCTCTGAACAGTCTAACAAGCGGGGAGAAAGAGTGAAACAATCCCATCTATTTAATTATAAGTTTATTTGACAAGACCAGGCTCTATATTTCATCAGGATTACGTTCTGCAGTTTGAGTAATTTAATAGCCATTCCATGCGCTAGACTCCTGCTGATGTTGCCTTGAGTTTTACATAGAGCTCAGCAATAGAATCAGGCTCGTGTTTGACTAGTCAAGCTGTGTTAAAAAATGGCTGTACACAGTTTACTACACATTGTAATGTAGTAAATCTGCCTTGATGTGAATGACCTTTATATTTCCTTGTTTGGCATAGATCATTCTGTCCTTTTAGGGGGGTAGTTTGGACATATTTGCTTGTTTTCATTCAGTTGCCTGAGGCATTCTTAAACATTATTGTCATTTAGACTACACCAGAATATACAAATGGACCGTGTGCTCTCATTCACAAGTATGCAGACAAACATATAACATACTTGTGGCACCCACAGCAGTTGTTTACGAGGAACAGTAATATTAGGAAACTATTCAGGGGATGTCTAGCTTTTTTCAATGCAGTTAGCAGCTGGAAACAAGGACAGAGCAAGCACCAAGTGACCTGCCAGCTTTCCGTGGACCAGCAGCAAGTGCACCATAGAGTTCTGGTGGCTGATCGATCACTGTCTGGGAACCACTGTACTGGTGCAGTGATCAAAAATTCACTTGAGTGAGTAAGGCAGACACTTTAGAGCTAAGATAGAGTCTTGTTGGAAGGGACACCCCTCAAGCCAAACCAGAGACCTATTGATAAGTTGAGAAAAAAGGGGCAATGCAGTCCCCAGAAGCCTGGTTTTGTGTGTGCGTGTGTGTCAACAACTCTGTAGTTTGAGGACGTAATCCCAAAGAACCAGGCCTCAAGCAGCAACGAGACAACTCCCTGACTGAGAAGTGCCTCCCTTTGTTAAATTCCCAGCAACAAATCATGGCCCTCTCTGGTAACTGCAGAGGACCAGGAATCCTATAGTCACGCCACAAACTCAAACACTTACCACACGTTTGGAGTGGTTGAGAACAAAGGGAGTGCAGACTGGATAACAGCATTAGCATGAGGAGCACTGAGGAACGGAAAACCAAGAGCTTGCCTAGGGTGAGGCTGGCTTGACACTTCTCTCTCCTGTTTGGTCGGCCTCAGGCCACATCTGGAACACAAAAAGGAATTTGCTTAAGGAGAAAGGCAAGGAAAAGAGAGTTTCGGGTCGTTATGCTGGAACTAGCATCGGCCATACCAAGCAGCTCGCCTTTCTTGTGGGAGAAAAGGCGAGGTCTAGAAGAAAAAACGAGATGTTGGAATAGTGAGGCCTGCACAACTTGGAAAGCAGCAAGGGCCATATTACTGAAAAAACCCAGCTGTGGGCTGAAAAGCCCCGCCCTCGTCCCACTCCCATCTGCTTTCCTCCACCCCCAACCCCGCTTGGCTTGCCCCACCCCTATTCACCCCTCATGGGCTGCACAGTAAGCCATGCGGGCCACATGTTGTGCAGGCCTGACTAGTCCATTTCAGCAGAGTGAGAAGTTAAATGTGGCCCAACTAGGGACATGATATTCACCCACAAATTCTAAATGTACTGGGCAAATATAAGGCTGCCAACATTTTGTCTTGTAATACAATTAGCTTCATCTTACTGCAAATGCAAAAAGTCTTTAAAAAACCAAAGCCTTTGAAATGGAAAAGATAAAGAAGGGCCTTGTTATGATGTGCTCCTTGTAGCTGACAGGCCCTGAGAACAAAGAGGTTAGGAGATCTATATGTTGTGAACGGGTCTGCCATTCACTGATGTTTTGGCACATACCCAATCATTATAATTCACTGCTAGCGCAAGAACCAGTCCTTTGGTTTTGTGGTTTGAGTGGCCACCAAAATACTGGTGACCCAAACTGTTATTAAAGAAAAAATATTGTCCCAAACACCACTGCCATGCAGGGTTCGTAAACGACGGTCACGTCTCTTTTTTTCCAGGAGTCCCAGGCCCAAAAAAACCAAGGATTCTGGCTCTGGGGGAAAAAAGAAATGCAAGAAGGGAAATGCCAGTGGCTCCTACTCACTGTAAAATGCATCACCTGTCTCAGCAAGCTTGATGAAGTCTAGAGTCACTGTGAGAACCATACCATTTACATTGTAAGCCTGGAACAACATGTTTATTCCTGCCCAAGACAAAGGGATTTCTGAATACGATTTCAACCATTTGTACTGTTTAAGGGATGAAGGCCTAGGGAACCCAGCACAGATGTCAGAGCTGGGGAGTATCTATGTGCTGAGAAGGGGCAGGGAACATCCCACCTTAAATTAACCCATAAACTAGTGAGATTTCCTTTGACTGAAAGTGAGAAGAAAAGAGGCACTAATTACATCCTAGACTATCATTTGGACTATCTGGATTGTGAGGTAAAAGATAAGACGTTTTCATTCCATTGTAAAACCCAATGGAGCCGCATGCCAGACAACAATGAATACATTTCATAGTCAATGAGCTGGCAAGCTGCAACTTAATTTGGCAGTGCTGTAGCAAGTTAATTGACTTTGCAGCACTGCAGAGTGGGACAGGTTTTTGTTTTCTTAAAGGGAAAAAATAGCTGCAGGAGAGATTTTCCAAAGGCACAAATGAGAGTTAGGCCTGGTCCCCACTAGGGCTTAACGTCGACTTTAGCAGGCTAAAGGGCGTTTGGCTTTGTGTGAGTATATAGCTGGCAACCGTAGCCTTTTAGAGGTTCTGAGGACCCCTGATTCACACTGAATGAATATAAATAAAAAATACCTACTTGACTGGGAGTTGTGGCAGGCTGACCAGACATCAAATGTGAAAAATCGAGATGGGGTGGAGAATAATAGGAGCCTATTGTCACGGAGTGCCCGGGCGAAGGTCTGGAACCACTCCTTAGGAAGCCAGACCAGACTTCGGGTGAAGGGTTCCTTCTCCATACACAGCCTGTTTCCAAGGCTAGGAGCTTCACGGGTACCCACTTCCACCTTCCTGGGTCTGACCTCGGAGCATTCAGCACCTTCTGCCCCTCCGTGTGCTTCCCCCAGCAAGCCCACCTGGGCGGGGTCCTGAGGGAGCCCATGGATTCTGCACCCCAAATCCACAGTCAAACGAGACTCTCAGCCAGCCACTAAAACAGAGGTTTATTCGATGACTTCTATCTGGTCTACCCCAGACCATACAGCGAGCGTGAGCCCTCTGCTGGATCCATTTTGGGGGCCAGAGAGCGAGATAGCTCCTCTGCCTCCCTGTCTGACTCCAGCCAGTTTCAAAACTCCCCCCACCGAAACTCACTCTCCAGTCCCTCCTCCCCACTGGCTCAGCCAGGTCAGGTGACCTCCCTCCCCCACTTGGGGTCAGATTACAGCTTCAGGTAAGGACACCTGCAGAGAGACTGTGCTTTGCATTACACATTCCTATCCCCTCACATAGACGCTCAAGAAATGCATAGGGGAAACTGAGACACACACACAGTATTCCTACTTCGTCACACCTATATAAGAAAAAGACCCAAAAATCGGGACATCTGGTCACCCTAAGTTGTGGGTGCTCAGAGTGTCCCAGAACACATATTTAGGTGCCTTAATGTGTATTTAGGTGCCTACCTCCAGACATCTATATTTAAAAATACTGGCCTCTCTTTATTCTTCTAGCCTCTGATCCAGCAAAGCACTTGCACATGCTTAAGTGGCTGAACAGGGATGACATTTCTCACATACATAAAGTTACTGATATGTCTACATGCTCTACTGCATTGGGACTATAAACTGTCAAATTTGTGTTAAACCTGGTGTTGAGAGCAAGGCCAATGCTGCATGCTGCTGGCCCTACTTTTTAACCATAGGCCTTGGCTACACTGACATTTTATAGCACTTTAACTTGCTGGCTCAGGGGTGAGAAAAATCATCCTCCTGCGCGCAGCAAGCCTGATTGCTTGAAAGCGCTAGTGTGGACAGGCTCCCAGCATTTGGCGCCAATCCCCTCATAGAAGTGGATTACCAGGAGCACTGGAAGAGCTCTCTCCCAGCACTCCCAGGCAACCACACTTACACTTCAAAGCGCTGCCACAGGAGCTTTCCCACAACAGCGCTTTGAAGTTTCCAGCGTAGCCCTCAGAGGGTCTATGTATTGTGTATCACTTGCAGGAGTAGAGATGCATAAATTAAAGGCATCTCAGCAAGACATGCCCCTCAGGCATTAGGTAACTACTGTATCAAGAGTACTGTTTAGGGGTTTTACCTTGAAAAGCAAAGCACTACAGAAACAAAGGAAAACCACCCAGACCCAATAACCAGCAGCCTTGAACAAGGTATCCTTTAAGAACAAATCATCCAGCATTTTATAGAATAGGGTAACTTTTATATAGGCCTTTAAGCCATCCTATTCAATTCAATGTCATTCAATTATATCCCTGCTATTGAAAGTGGTAGAGTGGTAAAAAAGAAGTCCATAGAAAGAATTGTATTCATAATTAGATTTCATAACTGTTTAGAGTTACTCTTCCTCTAGAACTCCACTGGGCTCTTTCCTGTTACATTTTAAAGGAATATTCCATGAGCGATGGAAAATTCCCCTCCCACAACAGCCCCCCAGAGACTACCTTCCCTCCTCTGCCAAGCAATGAACCAGAGAGCCCGCCCCATTGCATTGCAGCTGCATGAACCATGGTGCACTGGTTTTGCTTTTCTATTCCAAATTCACTGAGAAAAGTGATGCTCAGTGATGCCTCCACTTTCACAGGAGACTTTTCAGAGGTGGCATTTGTGGCTGCACATATTATCTGGGATGCAGTTTCTGCATCTATAGGTCGTCCGGCAACACAAACTCTGCCAGCCTGCCCCCTGCACTCATTGCTGTTGCCTCATTGGCAATAGTTTCCCACAGGCAGAAAGGTCTTTAAAAAAAGAACCCAGACATCCTGCCTGGATAATTTATGTCATCCTGCAGCTCCAGAGTTTCCCTCTCAAATCTACTACAAATAATTATTCATAATGTTTCAGTATCAATGACCTCAAGTACCAACGATAGTATCTTCTGGACAATTTCTGTCACAGGAGGTGGTATGTTCTTCTGCTAACTTCGGGGATCTTTCTTACAATTACATGCATAATGCTAAAAACATATTTAGTTTCACATCTTGCTACCACAGGCTCATATTCCAAACAAGTGTGCTGGGCTCTACCTGTCTGAGGGGGTTCCAAAAATACTTAACTAGACAGTTTGGCAGCCCTACTGTGGCTAAGACTCTTAGATAAATCACACACATTCATAATCATTTTGGTTTTTTGGTACCCTATGATCACCAGCTTCAAGGTTCCTTAAAAGAAACTATACAGGTAAAATTATAGCAGTAGGATAGCATAGCTATAAATATATCCAAGATCTTGGCAAGCAGAAAAGACACCTTCAGGTCAGCAAACAAATAGAAAACCTTCAATTCCTCTCATGATTTCTAGTGAGAATATTATGATTTATCTGTATTGCGATAGTGCCCAGAAACACCACTCATGGATTAGGACTTTGTTGTATTAAGCACTGTACAAACACAGACCAAAAAGACAGACCCTGGCCCAAAGCTCTCACAATCTAAGTATAAGACATGAGACAGAGACAGACAGATAGATGGGGAGCACAAAGAAACAACCAGGCGATACTGACCAGCATGGCACATAGTTCTCAGCTGCCTAGCCATTGTCAAATTTATGATAAATACAGTTCTTACTCTTGTTTCTTAAGAGGGATGCAATCTGGTTAGCCTCCAAAATGTACAATACCATGGAGGCAAGTCCATACAGTTCTTTGGTGGATGTTCTTTTAAAATATCTACAGTGTTGATTTAAAAAAAAAACACCTATTGTATTACATAAATCTATTGTTTTCTTTCACAGCAGCCGACAGGTAATTTAATTTGATTTTATATATGGGCATCCTGTATGGGATTTAAAAAAAGACAACTATGCTTGTTGATTTTAAAATGTACATAAGATCATCACCATAGAAATGGAAAAGTAATAAAAATAATCGCCAGAAAAATGCTTCCAGATGAGTGAGCTAGTCTAAACTTGGTAGTTCAGAAGGAAAAGACTCCAGGTTCATAGGATTAAATTCTTTTGAGGAGGATAATATTGACCATCTCTTACTATCTGTTTTTAAAATGATGAGTTAAGAGAAAATCTTTATGGAAATACAGTTGGCCATTAGCCAAATTTTGCAATGTGCTGAGCACCTCAGTTGACACTCAAGTGAGTTAGATCTCATAGGATCAGGATCCCCTACGTTCATGGAGTAATTCTTCTCCCCCACAACTCTGACTTTCAATTTCCAATATACTGACCCACCACACCAGCGAAAACTCTGCCACCATAATCGCTGCACCCAGCAGTAAAGGCTACCACTCCAAAACTCAGATGTTTGGGTTGGAGATCATTTTTTCACTGGCAGCGTCTTGCTTCTTTAGATGCTCCACAGGCATGAGTACTCATAGGTCTTAAATTACCCATTCAGGTTTCCTATGTGCTTGTGTTACCGTGGGCTTGGCTAATTCATCAGAATGCCAGTTTAACGGCATGCACCGACGAGTGAGTCGTTACTGGGCTGAGAACCAATTCCTGGGCAAATTCCTCCGAGGATGCAAGGGCCCTTTTATAGTGTTTAAATAAAAAGTGTCTCGTGATTAATCTGGAAAGCATTTAAATAATTTGAACATGGCTTGCCTCAAGACTTGCCCCCCACATGACTGTAATGCATTGTCATAACCATAGTTTGAATTTCTCTCATACCATGTGATTTTTAATCCTGGATTCAATAATAATCAGATGGTTCCTAGTGTACCATGACAATTACGACTTGCACAAGAAACAAGTATGCTTTAACCTTCAAGGGAAAGCACAGTCCCACACATACTTGGTATTAATCTTCAGCTTGTGATTAAAGACTTTGCCCTGTACCTTTAATTACAGCCCTCTTCTTGGAAATGAGAAACTGGACAGCAACGGTGGCACAGAGAAGTCTGGTGATGGGGTGCTACATCACTTTTGATAGAATAAGAACAAAAGTTCAGTTCATGTAAAATACATTACAGTGCAAGGCAAAAATGTAGCTGGGCTCATTCCTTTTCTAAAATTAGAGGTGTGGTGTTTATTCAAAAGCATTTAAAAGTTGTTTTAGAATACTTAGTTCAAGGACCAGCCCCAGCTTTCAAGTGCAAAGTACACTTGATAGGGGCCTCAGGTAGCACTCTGTGGTTTGCATAGCATAGAGGGAGGAGTGGATGGGGGAATAAGACAAGTCTGGAAGAGAAGATAGGGATAGAGGAGATTTTCATGCGAAAACGAGGAAGGATTCAAGCATTGGACAGGGAGAGGATTGATTAGATCAGTGTAGTGTCATGAGGGAATCGGAAAGTTGGATTCTTTAGAAGGGCGAGGTGGGAGATCATGGTGATCTCACAGGTTTGCATGATCCCAGCTATGTCTTGAGAAGGGCAGAGGTGAAAGTAAGTCGGTATGCCCCCGTACGGCTTACCAGCAAGAGTCGATGTGCGTAGCAGGGCGGACCGGCTTCCCCAAGTGGCAATTTAAAGGGCCTGGGGCTTCCAGCAGCAGCTGGAGCCCTGGGCCCTTTAAATCATCCCCGGAGCCCTGCTCCCAGAGTTCTGGGGAAGCGGTGGCGGGGCTCAGGCGGCGATTTAAAGGGCCTGGGTCTCCTGCCGCAGCTACCGCCCCAGGCCCTTTAACTTGCCGCTGGAGCCCCTCCGCCGCTACCCCAGGGCTCCGGCAGCAGAGCTCCGGGGACGATTTAAAGGGCCCGGGGTGGTAGCAGCGGCAGGAGCCCAGGGCCCTTTGACTTCAGAGAGTACTTGGCCCCTTGTGGCTCAGGAAAACTACATAATTCTGTAGGCACACAGTAATTTCAGTGCCTGTCCGAGATTTGGGGGATGGTCCCTGCTGTTTTGGAGATCCACCCCATTAAGTTGCACTGAGGTTCAGCTGACAGCCATTAAAAAGGCAATTGTTTCTGCAGTGAGCTACGTGGAGTTTACAGAGTCTTTCACGAGTTACTCTGGCTTTTCCCAGACAGTAACTCTACAGCCCAGAACTCCACTTTGGGTGGATATATCGGGTGGCATCTGAACAGCAGTAATTCAGGACAGCATCATGCCAAGTGAAGGACCATTTTAGAGCAAGCTAGCATGATTTCCTGCACCCTGCGGTATTCAAACCCAACAGAATACATGGCCAATAGTTCTTCCATGGGCATCGAAGGGACTAGGTGAGGGGTGAAGCCTCCAAGTCTGTCATCTGTGTATCCCCACAGATAAGCCAGTTGGCCGATGGTGTTGTGATGCAGTTAGTTCTACTATACGTTTTTAAGGCTCAAATGCATACTCCATACCCAGGCAGCAGTCACCATACAGAGGGAAAGGAGTTGGGTGAGGGCCATGGCCAGTTGGTTCACATGCTACATGGATCTAATCGTCAAGTCCCCTCATGGTGGCAGCATGGTTGTGGGTACTAGAATCACACAGATACTGCAGGGCTGCTTTGCACTCTGGCTCTAGGTTGGGGTTAAGCAAGAGAGAAGAGGAGAATTCCATGTACCTGGCTGATGAGCATTTTGCCCTATTTATGGTAAAATCAGAAAAAGATGAAAGCCTGAATAACCAGAACTAACAGAGATGTTAGTATCACAGGGAGAAAAACTACCAGGGTTTTTAAATTCTGAAATCATAACAAAAACCACTCTAGTCTGTCTGTAGCCCCTCTCCTAGATTACGCAGCTCCTTGCTTGCCTCTCACTCACTCACTCTCTGCACTGTTTTATTAAACCTAATTTTCTATCTTTATTCCCTAAGGGTCTAGCCACTTTTATTGTTAGCCCTGTGAAGTGGTGGGGGGAGGGGTGGGGAAGGTTGATCTCCTTCTGTCGGTTATGTAATTCTCTCTCTCTCTCTTTCCTGAGCATTTGGGACACCAGGGAGACTGCCTCAGACACTGCTCATGAAGTGGCAGCTGAATTTCCTCTAGACAAGTGAAAAATGAGTCTGTCGGAAGGTAGACCATGCACACGGGATTTCTTCAGGATTTCTGTGCAAAGTGCTTGGCTGACACAGGGAGCCCTTTTATTTCCTACCAATAATATTAATTTTAAACAGATTGTTTAGCAGAAGAAGAAGTTTGCTTTACTACCCAATCCCAGTCACCACCTCTGCTGATTGCTGAGTTGGCTTTAATATGGGCGAGTGTGTCCCCCCCCCCCCCCACTTGGAGAAATCAAATAAAGAAAAACTGGGTAAGTATAAACATCTCTGCTCTAAAGTCCTGGCCCTGCAAGGTACTGACTGCTCAAATTCCATTGGCCTCAAGAGAAGCTGAAGGCACTGGGCACTTTAACAGGACACAGCCCAAACTGAGATGGAGGAGAAGACAGGAGACAAAGCAATGCCATTGGCTGGCTGGCTGGAGGCAGGTTGGCATGTGCCCTCCCTTGGAACACATGTAATGATGCCAATTATGCTGTCTAAAAGCAAGACGTTTGCTTTTCTGAAATGTCTTTAAAGCAGACAGAAACAGCCTTGGCAGGGATGTCTTTGCAATATCCCTAGAGAGGCTGGAACTCCAGACGCTGGCAATTCAAAACCCGCTGTTTTGCACTAGAACTCTGGTGTACAAAGTGGCAAACAGATTTGAAAGTGAAAGGATTTGCTGTCACTGGGTGTTAAAAGCATCCAAACCCTCTTGAGTATTGACTGAGAATGTGGGCTTGGGGTCATTTCCTTAGCTTGAATGAGTTTTATACACCTGGCAATGTCCCTTTTTAGCAATTAAAGCCTTTGTTACAGGGTCCACTCACCACTAGGTCACCTCCTCCTTGCAGCTCTGGGGATTAGCTCCTTCCCGGTGCTTAGCCCCCCTCTGGTGACCCATCATCCTCTGGTGACCTGTCATCCTTTTACTCTGCAGCCCTTCTTACTCCTGGAGCAGTAACTTGCCATTCATGACTTGGCCCTCCAGCCAGGTCATTATGGGCCTCTCCTCCCATAGCAAACTGTCCCTGGCAGTCCACTCTTCATGGTCTGGTCTGTGCCACTTCCCCAGTGGCTGGTAGGGGAACCCAGGCCTACCCTCTATTCCGGGTTCCAGTTCAGATGCCCTCTCTTCAGCACTCAAGAGCCCCACTGTCCCATGCCTTTCCTACCTTTCTTGCCCCCTCCCCTGGGTTTGTCATCCCAACCTCCCTGCTCCCATGGAGTAACCAGGGGCTACATACTGCTGTAGGCCCTAAACACATCTCCCTCCTCCCAGGGAGTGACTGTAGACTACAACTCTACCCAGGCTAGCTGCTCTCAGCTTCATACAGGCCCCCCTTGTTCCCATCCAGCTGAGACTCATCTAATTAATCCCTGCTCACTGGCTCCTCCTCCCGGTGTAACTAGGGCAGTAAATGGGTCAGCCTAGCCACCTTAACCCCTTTCCGGTCTTGTGTGGGGTGGACACCTCATCCCAGCCTCCCATATATGCCCAAACTAGGGCTGGGCAAACACTGCCAGAAATTATTTCCCAACATCCATTTACATTCTTGAGAAGCTTGTACTCTGACAACGCTTGTGCAGCCTGTGAGCGGAGTGAAATCCACTCCCCTGCAGAGGCCCGGCACATGGCCTAGGCGTCAGTTAAGACCCACTGAAGACGTCAACATTTTACCCACTGATGGTGAGTGATGCGTTGTAAGATTTTCACCTGTAACATTCACTGGAGCAATGTGCACAGCTAACCAGAGGTGAACATGGTCTGGCACAAAACATTTTAATAGTTTTAAACAGAAATCAGGATCTGTTCACAACTTACCTGTGACCAAGAACAGTAGCCCAGAATACACGGTTCGCTATTGCTGTCCAAGACATCATCTAGACCATTGGTTCTCAAAGTGGGGGTCGGGACCCCTCTGGGGGTCGGGACCCGGTTTTGCGGGGGTCGCGAGCCCCTGTTGGCATCCGCGGGCTGCTGGCATTCGGCGCCCCCCACAAGCTCAGTCCCGGTCGCGGTGGGCTCCCTGCGCCCCCCCCCCCCCCCGGCCAGCTCCAGGCACCCCCGCGAGTCGAGCCCTATCACAGCAGACTCCCGGCGCCCCTGCGAGCCCAGCCCCGCTCGCGGTGGGCTCCCGGTGCCCCTCTAGCCCCGGCTGACTCCAGGCGCCTCCGCGAGCCAAGCCCTCACGAGCTTTATCCCGGTCTCCCCGTGTGTCCCCCCCCCCCCCAGCCGGCTCCAGGCGCCTCCACGAGTCGAGCCCCAGTTGCGGCGGGCTCCAGGCACCTCCGCGAGCTCAGTCCCAATTGCGGCAGGCTCCCCGCGCCCCCCCGGCCGGCTCCAGGCACCCCCACGAGCCGAGCCTGCTTGCGGCAGGCACCTGTCGCCCTTGCGAGCTCAGGCTGCTTGTGGCGCCCCCCCACCCCGCCCCGGCCAGCTCCATGCGCCCAGTCTCCAGACGGCCCCTGCCCCGGGGAGCTGCTGGAACCCCCCACCCCCAGCCCGGCCCCTGCCCCAAAGGGCTGCCAGCATCCCCTCCCGCCTGACCCCTAAGGGGGGGTCACACTTAGAGGGCTGGTGTCCAAAAGGGGTCACCAATACAAAAAGTTTGAGAACCTTCTAGCCCATGTAATCATGGCAATGGTATAAGACAGGGGTGGGAAAACTATAGCCCGCGGGACTGTCCTGTCTGGCCCCTGAGCTCCCAGCCAGGGAGGTTACCTGCAGCCCCTCCCCCGCTATCTCCTCTTCTCTGGAGCCAAGCCGCCACGCAGGCAGCGCTCCAGGGGACAGGGCTGCACGCTCCTGAGGGGCAGCTTGTCTGGCTCCACACAGCTGCCAGACACACTGCTCTGAGCGGCATGGTAAGGGGGCAGGGGGGTTGGACAAGGGGCAGGGAATCCTGGGGGACAGTCAGGGGACAGGGAGCGGTTGGATGGGGTGGAAGTTCTGAGGGGGGGTCAGTCAGGGAATGGGGAGGGTTGAGTAGGGGGTGGGGTCCTGGGGGAGGCAGTTAGGGTGTGGGGGGTCTCGGGAGAGGGCAGTCAGGGCACAAGGAGCAGGGGGGTTTAGGTAGGGGCTGAGATCCCGGGGGTGTGGTTTGGGGCAGGCGGTCTCTGGAGGGGGCAGTTAGGGAACAAGGAAGGATCAGGGAGGCTTGGATGGGTTGGGGATTCTGAGGGGGGCAGTCAGGGGGCAGGAAGTGGGAGGGGGTTGGATGGGGTCAGGGCCAGGCTGTTTGGGGAGGCACAGCCTTCCCTACCCGGCCCCCAATACAATTTTGCAACGCAGATGTGGCCCTCAGGCCAAAAGGTTTGCCCACACCTGATATAAGAGGTCAAGCCAGGACATGTTTAATGGATGTCCAGTTTTAACTAAAGCAGAAGTCATTTAAGTCACTAGTCTAGGAAGGCCAGGGAAGCAACGTCACCTAAGCTGCGAGTTATGCGCTCTAAGCAGCACAACATTTTACTCCAGTTTTCAACAGTGCTCACCACCCAACAGTTCCATTTGTGACACTTGTGCTCAGATTGTCAAAAGAAGCTTATGTCCCACGTGCCCAGCTCTTGTGAAACCCTGGCCGCCTGTGCTGGTACCTAACCCAGAGCAGAATTCTTTTTAAAATCTGGCCCAGATACACTTCCGCTACAATGTCTTGTCAACTCTTTTGATGGTAGCAGACAGTCAAGTATACTGCCTGCCTCTCCTGGCATGAAATGTTAGCAGGAAGTGAACAAAGAATGTGTTAGAAATTAACGACTAGATAGAACTTGCACACAATTACACACCTCAATCATTTTACTCACATGGGTAATCTCATTGAACTGAATCGGATTCCACCTGGAAGCAAAGTTGCCACTGTCTTTGCAGGATCAGGGCCTAAACAATTTGACTTACTCTGCAGCCAGGTTAAAATGTGGCTCATTTTCTCTCATTCTGCCATCCTTGTTTAAAGATATTTGAGTGAGGTAAAAGCATGATATAAAAGACCAACTGCAAAGAAATCTCTTTCCGTAGTTTCAGCAGGTAAGCCTGGGATTTGGCAGCAAGTTCAGAAGAAGCGAAGCATCCAAGTTCTTTTCCGGTTTGTCTGAAAAAATTGATCCATGCCATGTTTTGTTTTTGTCAATTCATTTTCATTTGGCAGGCAAGACAAAAGGGGTCCTTCATTTTCAACTAAAGCTTTTATGCAGAAATAGCCAGGAGATCCACGCAAGCAGATAAAGGGCAAGCTTCTACAACCCCGAGGCAAGTCACCGTTGATGCTTGAAACAACTATTTCATTTCGGGAAGGAGAACTTGGCCAAAGGAAAGGAAGGAAGAAAGCGGCACATTCTGCCCTGCTTAAGTTTCCCAATGTGCACACCGTGGGGTTTCCTTGTAAGTTGTCGTTGTCATTAAGCTGTGGACATCTGAGCACTACTTCACTTTCTAAAGTAGTTTTAATTTAAACCAGTTGTGCACCGACCTGCACTATCCGGGCGAGGCTACTGTAGAAAATGGAGTTTAACCCTATCAATAAACACAGCAGGGAGAGAGCAATTAGGGCTTGAAAGCAATTAGTACTCTGATGCTCTTCAGGGGTGGTCAGCACAAGAGCATGTCCCTCGTGAGGCTAGCGCTCAGGCAAGGCCTTGCTCCTCCTGAAGGGAGGATTAACAGTGCTGTGGTGCCCAGTCAAGGCAGAGGCACTGTGGAGAGGCAGGAAATTCAACACGGACAAAAAAAATAAAAAGACCCTTCTGTTTATTAGACAAGTTTTCCCCTCAGGACTGGGGCTGAACTCCCCATGTCTCTCTGCCCTTTGCTGTTGGCCTGCAGGGTTTCTTTTAAGCAAGGACAGAAGCACTAGCTGCGCAGAGCGTGCCAGGGACGACCAGTGGAGGGAATGCTCTTTGGAAACTACTAATTGGCCTGCAACGCTGGAAGAACCAACCCCAGCCAATACACCTGGCCGCAGCCAGCTGTGGCTTTATTTTCAGCTCCAGCAACATCCTTCAGCACAGATGTGACCGTATTAAACCTGTCATCCGTAGCCCCAGGACTACCACATCAGCAAGGGCACCAGGTGACAGGGAGCCACTTTGTCTCAGCTGTTAGTTCCATTAGCTACCCTGCTGTGGAATACTAGAGAGAGCACATATAAACAGCTGGTTGCACCATAAACAGAGATGAGCCTTCCAGACCCCCATCTTCGCTATGTCAGAGAGCGTTTGAAGGCTGATCGCTTTCATGAGTAAATAGGACAAGACTGTTTAGGTTTTTCCATTTTGATGCCATCCTGGCAGTGGGGCCAGCAGCATTGCCAGGATAGGAGAGGCCGGGCTCAGGAAGATATCTGCAGGACTTGACTCACATACTAGATCATCACACAGATGCGGGACAAGGAGCAAGATAATCTTTAAAACCATAACGACCAGGCCGACAGATTATGTAAATTAGCTTAGCTCTATTGACTTCAGCTCATAAACTAACATATCTGACATCAATTGTATATGCATCCATTTAAAATAGTGGATATTTTCCTTTATGCAGGGCAGTTTTGTACCTTCAATGTATTGTATTCTAATTTGTTACAGTGGATTATGTTAGCGCCTAGGGTCTCTGACCAAGAACAGGGTCCCAGTTTGCTAGATTCTGTCATACACAGAGCAATAGACAGTCACTGCCAGAAAATGCTTGAAACCTAACTAGACGAAACAGATTATGGAAATATTATGATTACCCCCTTTCAGAGAGATGAAGTGGTTTACCCAAAGTCATGCAGGAAAGCTGGGAATTCAATGTAGGCCTCCCGAATACCAATCTCATGCCTTCCCAACAAGGCAAGCCTTCATCTCTGTGAATGGCTTCAGCTGAGAATATTGTTCCCCGCACGACCGCTTGGCAGTCTCAGGCTCATTGGACCCCTTAAGACGAGAGTGGAGGGGCCAGGAAGAAACAGGAAACCTCAGAACTCTTTTGAAAACCTGAAAGTGTATCCAAAGAGAAGGTGAGACTCTTGTGCAAGAGCACAGCCTGGGCTTTTAGCTGCTCTTGGGGCATTTGCCTCAGACTTCAGCCCATTGTTGCTCATCACAGAACTTTCCCATTTAAATAGGCCTGCTCAAGTCAGCCGGGATCATAACTTCTTTTTCCTGCTTATGCCTTAACTGTTCAAAGGATGTTTTCCCTGGGACTCCCTGCAGAGCAGAGATAAGCATCCCCCAGCGATCCTGCCTTTAGCGGAATTCATTATACTCATTTGAAAGTGCCAGTTACCTTTTTTTTTACATCTGACCTACTGACTGATACTGCACACTAGGTTCAGTGTAATCTCACCTTCATTTTTTACCTCCTTTATCCACATTCAGCAGCAAACCAAACAGAAACCCTGAAATCCCTGTCAAACTCCTTTTTCCCTATGCTAATTTCTCCACGTTTTGAGATTCTCCCCCCATTATGACCATTTTTATGTTGTGAAAGCACAAACCTTTCTGCAGGGTTATCATGGGCAGAAAATGTGTGTTATTTCAATACTTCTGCCTGGTTTGCCTACTATTTATCAGATGTGTTCTAAAAACCTGGCTCTGTGCTGCTGTTTTTTCCATAGCATTTCAAAAGAAGGAGGGCGGTATCTGTCTGCTCAGAAAATTCTTTTACCAGATTTCCAGAGCAAATTAATGTTTTGCATACTGCATTTTCAGCAGGCAAGTCTTTGAACAGTAAAAAGTCTCGGGGTTTCAGAATAGTTTGACTGCTCAGATTACTCCTGCTAATAATTTGTTAAAAGGATGTAGGACAGACTTCTGGAAGGCATATTGATCTCTTTGAATCAGCAGCCCATCATCCAAGATAATAACTCTGAAACAGCTTGGCTGAAGCTGCCAAGTAAAAATCATTCCTTCAAATTCATAATCACATTCACAGGGTCAGCAAAGGATATTTAAACCTCCACATTTCTGTTGTTTTCCATATGATCACTTCCCCCAGGGGAATGCAGATAAGTTTAGATGGGAATAGCTACCCTCTCTCCCAAACAGTAGTTAATAGTGCATCAGATATTGGTGTATCTGGCACCTACAGGTAGTTGCAAACTAAAACCTGAGTCATGGCTGGGTTATACAATATGGAAAAGAGCTGATTTTTTGTTAGAGATTTATCTATGTACCATTACCTCTCTCCAACCATCTGCTCCCTACACTTGCAGATATCCTGTAATGCCCATCAGACATTTTAAGCAGCTTTTGAAGTCCTTACTGGGTTAGCTGTGACTTTCAGATTTCATGCATCATGGATCCAAAGCTTGTAGTATATTTTCAAGGAAGCCCTAGAGTAAGAGAGATTTGAAGGCAGAAAGTAAATCAGGCCTTTGGTTCCTTCTTTCATTGCATCAAGACTGCAAAAAAATGTCAGCGAATGGTAAATTTGTCCCCCCAAAATGCATTTTTCAGAACACCAAAACTATTTGCGACTTCAGGCCAAGTTCAGTGAATAGTTTCAGCGGGGGAAAAAAAATTCAACAAAGTTAAAACATTCTGAACTGTTTTGACCTTTCATTTCAAATTAACATTATTCAAATGAACATCTCAAAAGAACATTTGAAATGTTTCCTTTGATCCAAATCAATTTTTTTCATTTTGGTTAGAATAAAAAATCTGTTTTTGTTAAAAGTGAACCGATGATTTTTTCCCCAGATTTTTCCATTCTGCCACCAAACCGCCAAATCCATTATCGACTCAGCTCTCATTAAGACTATTAAGAGTAACAGACTGGAAAGAAACTAGTCCCCAGCTTAAGGATACAAGGCTCTTTTGTTTACCCACCCTGCTGGCAGTAGGGTGACCAGACAGCGAGTGTGAAAAATCGGGACAGGGAATCGGGGGGTATAGGAGCCTATATAAGACAAAGCCCCAAATATCTGGACTGTCCCTATAAAATCGAGACATCTGTTCCTCCTAGTCAGCAAGAGTAATGACTGCGCGCAGAACTGATGAATAAGCAAGGCTGACTCATTCATTCTAGGCAATGCATTTTACTAACTTCTACCAGAATATATTGGGGTAGGATGAGGGCACTCTAAGTAGACTGATTCTTGCTGGAAACCTTAGGAATAGCAGTGCTACCAACCCCAAGTGCTCAAAACCATGAGTCAGGGCACCAAAACTTATTTTTAAATCAAATAATATATTTTGGGTTCTTTTGATTTGCCGTCTGCTTTTGAACTTTTGGGGCACCGTTGGGTCACATTTGCAAGCTTTTCTCTGCAAGCAGGAGGGCTTTTTTTTTTTTTTTTTTTTAAATAAAAAAGATTCTCAGGGACTCCAAGGGCTGGGGCTTTGAGAAAAACACAAAATGCGGCAAAAGTCACAATAAAATCACAAGCGTTGGTTGCCCTGGAACAGCCACGCTTAGGGAGGAACCTTAGGCTGAGGTTCATGTTCTGTTATATAGAACGTTACCAGTAAAGCCAGACCCCAGGGAAAGGGAGGAGTGGGTGTGTAGAGGAGTGTGCTGGGAACACAGCATCTACTCACCAGCAGGCAGTGAGGAGTTGTTCCTTTGATCCTGGATTTTCACCTTCAGAGTGAATCGGAGAAAGAGATTGTCCTACTCTGACCCATTGTCCAGTCTGTTGGGAGGGGATCCAAGTGCCCCATGTTTCCAAGCCAAATGGGTCCAGTCACTGTGTCTAGCCCTGGGATTTTGATGTGCCCACCCCTGAATCAAACCTCTTGTCTGACCCTTCTTTGGGAGGTGAGACTGCGGAGCAGCTGCCCGAGGCTCTTCCCCCAGGTGCATCTGACCTCCTGAGCCCCACCAGTCACTTACACACATTCCCACCTGGGCTGTGGCCACTCTGGGCATTCTTCTGGGAACAATGTGGCAGGAAGCGAAGAGCACAGGCTTAGCCAAGGAAGCTCTTCACTTTACTTCTAAAAAATGCTGAAGAGTTATAAACCTCTGGAAAAAACAGAGTCCTATGACGCTCCCTCCCCTAGTCTGATCTCAATCCTTCTGAAGTTAGTCAGGTTCTCAAGCCAGGCAGGGTCCCTCTTGCCCCCATCCTCCTTCTGCATGTCTTGCTTCCACGTGGTACAACAATGGTCAGCACGCTCTGCTTAGAGAAGCAACCTCCCTCCATTTGCCGAGCTGGCATCCCTCAGTGACGGGCCTTCAGTGAGGAATCAAACATCTTTCCTGAGCAAGGCACCTGTCTGGAGTACATTACAATCACCTGCCTTGGGCAAGGTTAAATAGGTGTTCAGGGCACAACAGAAAATGGAGGTTTCAATTTGGTACAGACATATCCCACTCTGTTGCCATGGTATTAGCACCATCCAGAAAGTTTTGCTGAAGGGTGAGTGGTTGCCAGTTCTTCCTAACTTTAGTAGCCCCAGAAAGGCAGGCTGGGGCTCAGAGGGAGGAACAAACTCAGATCCCTCCCCTGCTTTCCTCCTTTACCACCTTTCTGGGCCACTGGCGGGGCCATCGGTGCCCCAAGAGCAGGGGCAAGGGGTGGCACCTTAGCTTCCTGCCAAGAAAAGTGCAGGACCCACCATACTAACATCGGCCATCTTGTCACAGTGCCCTACCTCCAGGATGCTCTAACATGACCGCCTCTCGTTTATACTGAGCCTTCTCCTCTCACTTGCACCAGTTGCACATCTCAGTGAAGTTCTTTCTGGTTTACACAGGTTTCAGTGAGTGCCAAAAGATCCTGTGATGATGGGACAGGCCCCTGGGGTTGGTACTTGACATGATTTAGTACAAACTTGGCCACCTTTATGGGTCTCAGAGTAGCAGCTGTGTTAGTCTCTATCCGTAAAAAGAACAGGCATACTTGTGGCACCTTCGAAACTAACACATTTATTACAGCATAAGCGTTCGTGGGCTACAACCCACTTCATCCTACCCTGCAGCCTCAGAGCTGTTCTAAGTTGTCTTTGCCATTAACTGTCCTCAAGGGACACCTGTGGTATCTGGGTTTGGGTACAGATAGGGGGCCCGATGAACTGATCAGAGCTTTAGGATTCTCGGCCTGTGGGACTGACCATACCCCCTCTTGCCCACCTGTGTCCTGTTAAAGGAGGTATTGGCTGCTTTATTCCCTCCACTTTTCTGCTGCTGACAGGCCTGGGTTCCTTGCCCTATGGGGCACTGCCTTGCACTGCTCCCTGCCATCTCTGTGGCAAAGGCAGGGAGCAGCCCCGCATAACGGGGGGGGGGGGGAGTGGGAGAAAGGAGGGGGAAAGAATTAAAAGGGAAAGAGGAAAATACTTATAGGAGAAAAGCCCATGAGCAGGCAAAAAACAGATGAGGTAGGAGAGATAGAAATGGACACAAAAGGGTGTGGCACAGAGTCATGGGGTCACCAGTCTCCTGGGAGTGACCGGACCCCTTTAGTGCGCTGGGCCCGAGGACCCACACATTTCCACAGGAGCAGGCCCAGGGCCTCCAAGACTCAACTGTTGGCACCAAAATGCCCTGTCGCGCTTCATGGCTCCCTACAGCAAATCTAGCCAAGACAAACTCCTGGAGGAGGCTTGTTCGGTGCCCCTCCAGGGGGCAACGCCCTCAGTGGGTATTCACAGAAACACAGGCAGCCTTTGCAAAATAAGGTCATCTGGCTACAGATTCTGAAAAGTCCTTAGGTTAGCAGGGAGAGGCAGAAGTTAAACCACAGTCCACCCTCATCAAACCAGTGCCCTGAGGGGCACAACACGCTGTGACGGACTCCATCTTGGGCTTTCTCCTCTTACCTTGTTTTCCAGTTCACAAGTCCCGCCCGCTGGG
Source organism: Sternotherus odoratus (assembly GCA_032164245.1). NCBI lineage: Eukaryota > Metazoa > Chordata > Testudines > Kinosternidae > Sternotherus > Sternotherus odoratus. Next base: position 17,443,410 of record JAVMKO010000011.1, read on the forward strand.
GTTTCCTGCTGTTAGGTGTAGCTTGTTCTGTGGTTGGGACATCTTGGTCTTGCTGGACCCTCTGTAGATTTGGGACGGTTTCAACCAGCTCTTAATGACTGTATTCATGCCCCCCAGACAGTAAGGTCACAAACACACACTCCTTTTGTCTCCTTTGCTCTTCCAGGACAAGTTGTAACCCTTTGGCACTCACTGGTTATCAATGCCACGTACCGAGGGAAAGTGAGGCAGGCCTAGGATTTTATAAAAATTCCCACTTCTTCACACATGGCAACCACATAGAGGAAATAAGAGACGGACTCAGGACCTGATTTGTCACAAAAACAGGAGCGCCAACCAAAACCAGCTTTGGAACAACTATGTTAGTCAAAATAGTCAGTAACTACACAGTGTTGGAGGGAAATTCAGTTGTTCTGAAAGATAAAACATTTCCCCATCACTTTCTAGAAGAGGCAGAAAATGAAAAAGGATGGGATAACTTCACAAAGGGTTTTGTCAGAGACTCTCTGAGAAGTCAACAGCTCTGCAATGCATATATAATTTACAATCTGAAATATTCATTTTACTCAAACTGCAGATGAATCTTTAGCTGAAATGAGAGTCTTGAGAGGGGTGTGAAGAAATGATAATATAACCCAACTAAAGCAATTCAGAATGTAAAAAATGACCCATTAGTGGGAGGTGAAATGCAGAGGGAGAGTACATTACAAAACAGTCCCAGAAGATTTTAGAATTTTTACAATTGTTAATTAATATTTGCATCAGAGTGGAAGAAAAATTCCACTTTGAACGCAGTCTTATTAACTGAGCTTTCCAAGACCCAGAAAAAATCCACTCTAGAAGATACTGGAAGTTGGGGCTGAAAAATCATCTCTGCTTCCTGGAGAGAAACTGTATGTGATTTTAGCAATTCTGTGTGCCATTCGGCCTGGTCAAACAAGAAACTCCTTCCATCAGGTCTTCTCATCTCTCCATTTGCTTCACTGGTCACAGTCTATCTGTGACCCAAAGTGATAGGAGGGAGCTAAACCTGGGGCAGGGTATTTAGGAAAAAATTAACAGAAAATATCAATGGTTCATTATAAAATCCCTATCATGACAGAGCACCAGTCCTCTAGCCGGCCTGGAAATGTTTCTCCGTTATCATGAATGGGGGAGGTCAAGCCACAGAATGCTGCTCTTCCAAAGAAATTCATTCTAACCCAGGCAAATTAAAACCTGATGTTCAGCTTCCCATAAAAGGGAACTATTAAAGTGTGGACCCCTCCCAACTGGGAGGTCAGGCACATGCCGTGTGAAACCTTATGTTACACATGTCCCTCCGGTTTGGCTTTTGCTTTCAAATGACCAATCAACTGCAAATCTTGTACTTTCAAATGACCAAGGGGATTGGTGAGAGGGGATTGGTCAAAGCTAAGCACAAAGAGTCAAATTCTGACAGGCCCTTCCACATACACTCATGCAAAGAGAACAGAGCAGAGGAATTACAGAGCACCATTGTCTACTTTCCAGTCCTGGATCCAGCAAAACCTTTGAGCTGATCCTAGGCAGAGGCCCCGTATTTCATGGTGCACAGAGACAACCCTAGATGAGGATTAAAGATGCAGGGGACATGCTTTGTGCATCGTAGTGTGTATTCCCCTGATCCACCAAAAGCCACCATCCATTCTCTCCTGCCTGGACTGCACTCACCATGAGCAGAAAGAATATGCAAAAAAGAAGTTGGGGGGGGCCGAAGTGGCCTAGAAAACAGGTTGCAAATTAGTGCAGTAAAAGCAGGGCCAAAGACTCACTCACCTGCACTGTGGATGCTTTGCACCAAGCTACTGACACAAAGTGGCTGGAAAGCTGGAGTTGCTGGCCATGGGACTATCATCCCGTATGCACAGGGACCCTGTAGTGCCAAAGGATCTGTTAGGCTGATTGTACACTAGAGCAGCCTGCACTGGGAAGCCAGCCAGACACAGTCTACCCGGGTCTTGGGGGAGTGCAAAGATGGCTTCAAGCTACCTTTGCACCTGCTGTGCTGTCCATGCCCCCGTTACCGCAAAGAATCCAGCCCATAGTGTTTTCTTGTCCTTATTTGAGTTAAGGAGTTGAGTACTGACCGGGGTAGTGCGCTGCTGTCCACCCATGTCTCCCTGAACATAGATATTTTACTTTTGGCAAGGGGATGAGTGAGGAAGCCATGATACCTCCATGATCCCTGGGAAATAATTATGGGATAATCTGCTGTAGCTCACATTACCATCCAATTTCTCAACACACCGGCTAAAGAGTGGCTGCCTAGCATCCTCTGTGCTCCAGCATGAATTGTTCAAAAATGATTGCCATACAATATAGCCAAATTAGTAACAAGCAATTAGACTTGGAAAACTTACTCTAACAGCTGTCATTTTTTGAAATGGGTGCCTCGTTTGGTCACAGTTCTATCTTGCTCCCAGTTTTCCAGTATCAAAAGAGATACAGTGCTTTAACTACAAATTAGCTGAACCAGTTGATTGTACTTGTAGCCTTAGCTGAGAGAGTAGAGGAACTGTGCTTTGGTGGTGTGGATCTGACATTCAATCCCTATTGTTTCCAAATAAGCCTGTATAATGGGCACTTCTACACAAGAAAGTTGTACTTGTATAACTTAAAGGTGTGAATTTAAACCAGACCCAAAAGGCTGTGCTTGTTCAGCTTCCCAGGCACTGATGTGTTTTAAAGAGATCTGCATCCCCAGGATAAGGCCTCCCCATTTTCAGGGGAGGAAATACACCCGTGCAAGGGCCCAGCAGTCTGTGAGATGGGGAGACAGTCCCATGCAAAGGCGAGCAGCATTGAACCATTCCGCATTCCGCACCTGTAATGTGGAGGCTAAACAGTCTTTCCTGCTCTGCAAGGACTGGTCTTTAGGGCCCTGCTATGAACATCTTCCTGGATTTTATAACAAGGTCACCCATCTCTGTGGTTTAATCACAGTAGAATTGCCTGCATGTTCTCATTGTTACAGGATGTTTACGTTGTCACTGTGTGAATAACGTCGTTTTGCTATATCACTGTTCCTTTGTTGCAGCGTGACTCTTGGAAAAAATACCATTTGTCCTTTTTCTGGCCGCCTGCTTCAGATAGGTCTCATTTGCTCTGATTTACCATGCTCAGCAAAGAACTCAGCCGCTTTTCTTCAGCTTCACTGAACTGAAGAATGAACTCCTGCCCTCAGTACCAATTCTGTCTCAAGTCTGGATTCTGTTAGAGATCATTTCCATGACATGGTAGCTTGTCCGAGAAAAGCAGCTGATTTGTCACTCTGCAGGATCCTGAACCTCTATTTATCGCCACATCTGAGTCAGGGGGAACACTGAAGTGAGGAATGTTCTCACATACTCACACCAAATGTTCCTAGACCATAGCCTTGTTTAGTGACAGGATCATATCCGCACCAGGGAATAGGATGGGAGAACCAAACTCTCTGAATCACTCATGAGCAAGCTAGGATTTAAACCTGGATCTTCAGTGATCAAAGGTTCATCTGATGTGCTCCTCAGTCTCTCTCACTGCAAAGTTTCTTGGGATTTTCAGCCAGTTAGAGGATTGCTTAATACAACAGGTAGCTCCGGTACACTGATTGCGTGGGAAGATTAACACATACACACACACAGTTTTCTATATATATGCTGGTCACTCCTTTCTTCCCCACCTTCTGACCTGGGGAACCAGGGCATGTTCTGTGGAATACCCGATCTGTGGTGCACAGATGGTCGCACTATTCAGCTTGTTCTGGCAGCTGTGGCCTTGACTGGGGACCAGGAGTGCACCAGACAGGCTAAATATAACAATACTCAATTTCCAAGAGCTCCCCTGACCCTTCCTTTGAATAGCACACTGCAAATTGCTCTGATTCTCAATATGGGGATGCACAGGGCTAGAAATGAGGGTTTTTTAATAATAAAATTCTGTTTCACTGTGAAATTAACAGGTTTTATCCATTGACATGCTCAGAAAAATTGAACAAATGTACTTGTACAGTTCTACTGCATCACTTACATGAAAACGTCAGAGTCAGGCTGTAGACTTCATCTCATGAATCAGCAGTCAGCAATAAAATTCTGCTGGCCAAATTAATTGTTCTCAATGGGGTTGAACAGTCTAACTGTGGGCAGTATTTTATTAAAATTCATACGCCAAAAACAATCCAGCTCAGCCCCCATCCCCCATAGCTATTTTGTCTCTGTTGGGCTAACACTAGGTAGTAAAATGTTATTTTAATCAGTAAAGTTGGCAGATATGATGCTCAATAACCACAGAGAGCAGAACTGTTCAGTCACAAAGTGCTACAGTCACTTTCCAATGCAGAAATATGCCTTCGTCGCTTTTCAAAATTATGAGTCTGGCTGATGGACTGAACAATTCCCCCACAACTCTTCAACGGACGTGTATTCTGACTGCTCACACACGCCTTCTTTTCCAGTCAGGCTCCCCCTAAACAGAGAATTTGGACCAGCAGCAGACTGGTTAGGAGATATAAGCACAGCCATTCCATCAGAAATGTTTTGTCCTTTCACATTTATTTCTCCTTTCTCATAAAAGAGAAAAAGCAAGATCTCCAGAAATGAAAGTCTGGTGCACAAAGTGATTAAGCCACCTTTAGTGCCCAAGTACCTAGACAAGTTTTCACTCTTTGCTATTATTCCTTCCTCCTATATACCTAATTTTACAAGAAATAAGAGTGAGATATAGTAGTGACAAGTTAATTACTGTTGTGACATCTTGTGGTAGGTCTATTGTACATGTCTGTAACAGGAAGAGATGGTACCATCACCACATCTAAAATAAGTACTAGTGAAAAAAAGATCTCTCCTCCATAACCTCTGCCTTCAGTTTCTTTTATAAATCATTTGAGCTGTTAGTGTCTTGAGTGATAACATTGTCTATTGCTCTGGGAATGGGATGGATTCCAAGGAGGTTATGACCTAATGTTTTAGTCTGAAGGGATAGAATGAAGAGATGGGTTATTATACAGGCAAGCTCTCTCTGTGCGTGCAGTTATCTGATTACTATATTTAGGGAAATGAGACTAAAAAAGGAGGGACATGCACAGGGATCTGACATTTGGCCTGAGATGCATTTGTATTTGGAAGCTGTAAGATTGTTTAAAATAGCATAAAAGCCATGGGCAAACTATATAGAAAAAAAAATCACAGGGTCATGTAAGGCTTTCATTCATGTTAATCCGGTCCCATATGATAATTTCCATTGGCCGAGACCAGAAGTAGGACAACAGGTGTGTGAAAATTTGGTAAAATATTATTTTGATTAGAGAGAGAGAGAGAGAGAGAGAGAGAGAGAGAGAGAGAGAGAGAAACTGCAAGCTCAGCACCAGAATGCACTAGCAGATGTGCATCCACCCACAGTTTTGGATGAACTATAGACTTTGGTTTTACACAACAGCCAGAACTAATTGCACATATTGATACACTACTATCCTTAGTATATTAGAGAGACAAGGTGGGGGAAGTCGTGTCTTTTATTGGACCTGGTGAAAGAGAGAAGCTTTTGAGCTTACACAGCGTTCTTCTTTAGGAAGCTTGTCTCATATACATTGCTGCTGGTTAGGCTGGGCATGATCCTTCCACATCCCTTTCTACAAGGAAAAGTTTTTATTATGCTGTGTAGCCATAAGCTTTTAAGGGGATGAATTAAGGAGAAGAGGCAGATGACAGAAGGGCCTGGGCAGGCCTGGGGATTAACCTCTTGGTTCTATACCTACAGGAGAGGGAGTATGGAGGCTACTCCAGCCATGTCAGGCAGTTCCACAACTGTTCCACATCCTAAAGATGTGGAAGGATTTCTCTTTCCCAGCACCATCTGCCCAGCACCCAGCCTGACTATTTGAACTGGGTTTAAGATTTGTCCTATAATTTCCAATACAATTCATGTACACTAAAACTGTTATGAAAGATGGATGTACATGTGATTAGAGGCCTTTCCACCAATCTTCTGCCCCTGCTCCATATGTACAGAGGGAGTTCAACATTGTTGTATAGTGCCTGCTTTTGCCACCACTGCAACTTATAAAGCCAGAGAACGAGGAAAAACTTCAGTTCTTGAAGGGGCTTTAAATTGACTTTCAAAGTGAAAAAAATTAAGGCTGTTTTCATTTTAAAAGAAAATAGCACAGAGAACAGAGTTCTCTTCCAAAGAAACCATTCCCTTTGCATAGATCGTTCCTAAAAGAAGTTGTGTTCATAGCTGGCATAAAGTTAGCTTAACACTTTTTATTCCATTTGACACTAACCTCTGAGCGCCAAGTTATGTTTGTCATATACATAAGTCCTGTTGAAATTAATAGAACAGAATCTGAAGGAACAATTTGTCCATACATGCTTATAACATTAATTTGGATGGGGGTTATTTATTCCTTGACTGGCACCCAAAAGAAACTCCTGCCTGAAGTCACACAAGGAAACTATAATACAAATATATATACACAAATCGAAGTCCTAAATTAGTGATTAACATAGTGTGTGTGGGGAAAAAGATACCTGGTTCCTACTGTAAATCAAGTTTGAGGCAACTGAGTTATAATCCTTTAAATAATGGGCTTCAAGACAGAACAAAACCTTATCATGTACAACTCAACCAATTTCTAACATGTTCTTTCTTAGTTTTCAGTGTTTGCCTTCTGTGTAAAATCACTTAAAAACCATGGGTTAAAGTTGTTTCATAGCTTTACTCTCTCAGTAATGTGCAACATGAACATTATAGTGTTTTTAAGAAGTCAAAAATAACTTAACACAGTAGCTAAATAAGATTTTCAGACAGCCAAACTTTCAACAATTTGCCTTTTGCTAAGTTCAGAAAATTAGCATATTTGTTAATCAAATTAATTTAAAAAGTAGCTTTTCAAAATAAAAGCAATGCTTTAAATAAGTATAGTCTTTTATAACCATAGAACACCGAGTTCTGTTAGAGATAACACATATACTACACTTAAGCACAATACTGAAAAGACTGAAATGAACACCATGAGAATACATGAGCGGGACCCTATTAAGAATGACAGGATAAGGATTCATTTGTTGTCCTGCATCTCTTCTGTGTACATTAAATGACAGTACAGTAGCATAATGGAGTTAATTCTCAAAACTACCATAACAATTTGTTGTGTCATGACATTTATAATTGCTGAACGAGAATGCTGGTACCCTTCCCCCCCCCCCCCAAGCCATTTCTCTATGCTACATCTTCAGCAATTCTGCAGTCTTACGTCAAATCTCTAGCACAGCATACTTCTTAAAACTGACAAAACATGGCCAAATGCTGCTTACCTTACTCACCGGACTTATGTGGAATCACTGGTATGAGTAACGCAAGAAGAAATTAACCCATTCTCTAAATTTCACATAAAGCTCACAGTTTGTGAAGCCCATAACCTTTCCTCAAATATTGGCATTCATGAATATTTCAGAATTATTGAAGGTCACTGTCATGTTATTTTATCACTGATGGATACTCACAATTCTCACTTCATAACTAGAGGGCAGAAGCTGTGTTTATTATTACACAAGTTAAATGCATTTCTGCAAAGATCGCAGCTGTTCTGCAGAGAAATGTTGCACTGACCTTCTTGAATGAAAGAAGTTAGCTATTTCTTACCTTACTATGTATTATCTGAATGTATTTCAGATACACATATTTCAAAGACTAGCTAAAATTCTAAGAAATGTCCATCTGAAATCCAATCAGGAACTATCTAGAAATTCAGTTTAATATTTAATTTACTTATTTGTAGTTGATCATTAAAAATGATGTTGAGGATTTGTAGCAATCCATTAATTTCACCCTTACAACAAATGGTTATTTGTTAGTGAAATCTGTTTCGTTTAATTTAAACAGAATGTATTAAAAGTTGTAAATTAAATGACAAAGGCAGGAAAGTCAAACGAAGCACAAAATTGATACAATAAGTAGTCTATTTGTTTTTAACTTCAGAATTAACATGTCTGTTCAAAGATGACAAAAGAATAAATTAGTAAATGGCTAAAACAACTCTTAAACAGGCTTTTCTAGGATTCCACACACACGTTCTCTCTCTCATTCACACTTCCCACCCACTCCTCTGAGTTATTAGAAATGTCACTACTAAGGAGCTTAACTTAGATAAATTAACTGCATTAAAATACTGACATTGTGAGGATTTTAACACTTCCAACACCCTGCAAGAAGGCATTCCTGTGTGAAATTTTAAATGCTTTTAAAAAAATAGTTTAAAGTTATTGAAATATATGACAAATATGACAGCTCTGCCTTCTCTCACAGCCTGCCGTTCTCATCCCCAGTATCCTTCTCCTCTATTGCCTCAAGGCATCGTTTTGATTTTGCATCCACATTTCCACTTCCAGTTTTGCTCAGTCCACATGACAAGCAGGCCAGTTGGATCTGCTTCATATTCTCTATGGCTTCATTCTTGGCATTCTTCAATAGATCTCCTTGTCCCTAAGAGTATATAGAAATACACAAAGAAAAAAAGGCATGAATAATATAGATCATTAAGAACGTAAAGTGGAGCTGCTATTCTCATATCCTTGTTAAAATGATTTTTTATGGTGGAACACGGTTCAAATTCATCTAGCTCTGTTTCAATTCCACAGTGGGGCCTACTATTCATTTCAGCACAGACAGAAGGGAGTGGGATAATCTGGCCGCTTTTTAAATGCACCATACCGTTAGCCAATGTAAAAGGCAGCAGAAGCAGGCATAGCAATGAGTTTGGTGGGATGGCCTTCGGATTCAATGTCAAATAAACTATTAATTTGAAAGATGGGGTGGGAGGTAATATCTATATTCTGTTGGTGAAAGAGACAAGCTTTTGAGCTCACACACAGCTCTTCTGTCAGGGCTGGCAACAGAGGGTGGTTCCATAAAAGATATTACCTCAGTGACCTTGTCTCCCTAATGTCATAGGTCCAACATGGCTACAAACAACACTGCATGCAACAATGAAAATATTTATGATCAGCAGAGGGATTTTATAGTCATTCATGATTTTTTCTAGCTAGTTCATTGTTCTGTGGAGAATGTCCCAAACTGGCTGAAGGGGCAGTGGATTAAGGCGAAGCCTTTGGGAGTGCAGAAACCAAGGGCCCCATCAAACCACAGCAACAATCTGTTAAGCTGATCTCAAGGCAGCAGCAGCAGTGGAAAGACCCTTCTCTATATTAAGGGGGAAAAAACTTGATTTAATAATAATGAGCTTCGAGTTCTCTCAAACAGATGAGAAATCAATACATTCTAGTAGGCCTGCTTGTTTATACCCGGGCCAGTGACAGCCCTAACTGAATCAATAGAAGATATCTGAAGAGAAGAACTATGTCACCAATAGATGTGCTGGAATAGCAATTGTACAAAACCACCACCACACTGCTACTGACAGTGGCTCCATTACTCTACTCTTTGAAACATTAGATCTTAAATGAAAATATTTAAATCATCCCAAATCTTCTAGGTGGGGTAAGTGGGGGGAATTTTGGTACTAATGAAAGCCTTCTCACAGAGCTCTGTTAGCATCCCTTAATCATGGCTGGCTCTCCAGACCTAAGCCTCTCGTTGATAGAGGTGTGCTTATGAGATGTGCAAATGTTTCTATGCACCATGTGAAATCCATTCAGCCCATTTCATCTGTGACCTTCCAGCAGACTAATATGAACCCAGGATTTGATTCACAAAAAGCTTCTTTTATACCTTGTCCAAACACTCCACAGGGGAAGTCCCCTTCATTATCTCAATCCGTTTTTAAACATCAGAGAAACTGCCAATCTTCAAACATAATAAATTGTGCCTCTCATTCTTTATCACAGACACAATGATGAACAATTGACATTTTTGAAGATTTCAGATAAAAATAAATGCACTTCTGTTACCTACACTACAACATAGAAAGGCCACTGAGAAATGAGAATTGGAGAAGTTACCAAAATATAAAATGAGTTTACTCTTTGGTCTATGATGCATTAATAAAAAACAATAACAATCATGCTAACAGGCTGACGCCCTTTGAACGCTTAGCAGACTTACAATTGCCTCTCTGTGAACATTAAAAATAAAACTCATCTATCAGCAACAACACCTGTGTCTGTATTTTTTTTATTAATTCTTTGCTTGCTACAAATGCAGAGTGTGGATACCCATAAAATTTGGAAAATATTTATCCCTCTCTGAAAGTTTATAAATACGTAATTACAACTAGATAGCTGTTCTTAATTTGAAAACAAGGAGAATTCTGATACCAAAAAAGTCAGAGCTACACAGTATAGGATACACACACGCTTATAATATCCTTGCCTCCTTCAAACCATTTTGTCCAAAAAGGAGTGGGGGTTTTATACGGAAGTTCCATTAATATGCTAATGTTCAGAAGTTCTGATATGAATATTGATATTTTACATTGGATGAAGCGACAAGAATGAGAGATGGCTGTTACAAAATAAATGAATAAAAGCAGGAGATTCTGCTAGATATTAAAAAGGAGTGTTGTCAAGAGCCTGAGATGATCTTCTTAATGTCAACATCAAACCAAGGACAGCTTTAGGTACATCGTTGCATACAGCTGTTTATATTTGCATTCAAAATTAAAAGATTTCCACTCGCTTTTCTTGTAAATCCATTTTATCAGTTACAGTTTTCTAAAACGATTAAGCAGAAGTTATGTCAGATTGCAAGAGGCAGTTCCTTTAAAATATAAGGAAAAACTGAAATCTGTAGGATAACATTTATGAACATGTCCTAGATTGGGGCATAATGGTACTTCAAGCTTCCAATTTTCTAAACCATCACCCACATAAAGGGCCATATTATTTTCCACTGTAATGCTGGCATCTCTCAAGACACAGAGATGCTAGTCCTCCAGAGATGGAACTATGGATGATTTCTCGGGATGGGAGTTAAAGATTATAGTCCTGTGGGTGAAATTGGGGTCATACTAAAGTTAATGAGAATTTTTTGCCATTTACTTCAATGGAATCAGGATTTCACATCATGAGTTTCAGTGTGTGTGTATCTTGAACCAAATCCAGCCATATACTACAGCCTTTCCAATGCAGATTATTATAGTTAGGCGTAATTAGCATGGTGATCTGTATGGGTCACATGGTAACCAGAATACCTTGATGCTGCTTTTCCTCCATTACTGTGTGCCCATGACAAGCTAGTTATGCCATTTTGTATGTGAAGCCAAGAACTTAGTCATAATACATTAGTTAGGGACGGCAGGAACGAGACTCGGGTGACATGTTTAAAAGCCGACCAGAGTCACCAGAGAATCCTGTACAGTAAAAATGAAGCTCCCTAAACACTTTTCAGGTAGGTGTATAAATGAGCCCTAAACAATGTGTTTTTTCAGCTTCACATCTTGGACATTAGCATGCACGTAACACAGAATCTCATGGCAGGAGACATTTTAATGAAGATTTAGGGGCAGATTTTTAAAGGCAGTTAGATACCTAAATATTCAGATAGGTGCCTACTGGGATTTTCAAAAGCTCCTAACTCCCCTTTAAATCAATAGGATTTAAAAATCAAGGCACCTTTGAAAATCTCACAAGCTATCTGCATCCTTAAACTATCTTTTAAAGGTCTGGCCCTTACTGACAATAACACCATCTCTACATCTAGGCAATCTAATCTAGGATCTCGTATGCCATATATGTAGTGTGGGTTCTTATAGGACAAATCATATGTACTGGGCTGGGAACCGGCATATCTTCAAAGGGTGATGTCCCCAGCATCCCTTGTGGTATTCTAAAGGCACGAGATAGATACGGGCATGTAAACGGCTGTCATGAGGATGATACATCATACTAATGAGAACACTGCACAGCTAACATTGCTCTGCTTCTGCCATTCTCCAGTACTGAAACAGGCAGGATTTAGCCCACACTGGTGACCTTCCAGTGCAGCATGACTTTGCACACTGTTATTGTTTCAATCCTGGTAAACAAAAGCAAGAAACAATGGTAGCTGGCAGGGTTCAGCACTGGTAAACAATCTTTGGGAAACAATGGCCGTTGGAGATGTCCCAGTGCACGGGGGTCTGATTGCTTCATTTCCTGATGACGTGGACTTATCCTGCTGTACAATGTAAGTTACTAAATAGATGCTAAGAATCAGATTTAATAAAAAGCCCCACTAAGAGTAGCTGTGTACTATTCCTTATGAAGCACTGAACAATAAAGAGAGAGAAAGCTCAATCTGAGAGTTATGGGAATATGCAGATGGCTATGCTTAGAAGACTGGAATCTGATGAGCAGGAAAGGTTTAAAGAAGTCAGTAAATAAAAGCTGCACAACATACATTTCAGAGAGATGTGATTATGCTTTTAGGATGAAGGCTGATCTTGTGGTTAAAGGCACTAGGATTGAGATTCAAGAGATCAGGGCTAAATTCACAACACTGCCCCAGACATTATGCATGACGTGGGGGTAAATCACTTAATCTGTTTGTGCCTCAGTTACACTATCTGTGAAAGGGAGCACTGTGGAGCTAAAGTCATTATTATTTACAGAGCATCAAGTTACTACAGTAACTGGGCCCTATTCTGGTAAGTACCTAGAGAGATGGACTAGTGGCATCATCTGAGACCTAATGTAATGATTTGTTGTTGCCTAATAATTATGCTAAAGTTGACGTAATGACTGTAATTTGAAATAGTTTGTTTTGAATGGGATGAAACATCTACAGTCTTCCATGCCCCTACAATAAAGCACCATCTAATGCTGATACTTGACATTATCAGTAATCTGTTGTTACAGATTCAGCCATAATGGTGTTAGTCTGCATGCACCCGACAAAGTGGGTATTAGCCACAAAAGTTTATGCTTCAATACTTTTGTTAGTCTTTAAGGTGCCACAGGACTCTGTTGAGTCTGCCTAATGTCACTGCTATGTATTAAGACTACAGTTCCTCATGTAACAGTTTTTAAAAAGTATCAGTGCTTCACCCTTACCATTTTTTTACAATGTTTGTATTTGACTATTACAATTTGCCAATAAGAAAGACCTGTCTCCTGCCCCCTTCCCATATTATGTCCCTGAGGCCTGAGCTAAATTGGCATCTTTCCCATGAATTTAACTCCACATGGGAATTAGCGTTCATTTGTTGCATCTGCATAAGACTAAAGACTTTGTAATTCTATGGCCTATGGTAGGCAGGAGGTCAGATGGCATCATCATAATAGCCCTTCTAGCTTTAAAATGTACAAATCTAAATCTGGCATTAGGTTAGCCACGTCAAAGAATGGAAATACCACACAAAATAACGAATAGTCCTGAAACTGGGGCTGTGTCTCCCCATGAGTTTGTACAGCACCTAGCACAATGAAGCTCCACTCCTGTCTGGCCTCTGGGTGTTACCGGAATATAAATGTGAAATAATAATAAATAATGGTATTGTACCCAGGGAGCTCCTGAAGTCCTTCTAGCCTGTGTGTGTGTGTTGAGACAATTTTAGCTGTTTAGTCTTATGAACCCATATTGCTCACAGTACCATGTGGGTAGTTGTAACAATTCACACATGCTATGAGCAGGGGTGAATATTTCCCATCAAACAGGAGCAACACAGGGCAGATGGAATCCAATAGATATTAAAGCAAAGCATAAACGGATGGTCTGTGCTGTGTTATTGATTTCTTCCTTTTCTTTCCAGGGCAAAAGGTAGGCATGGAAATCCTTCTCATGTCTCACTGTAAATCAGACCTTATTCGAGTCTCCTCTGAAAGACCCACTCCTGGTATCCTACGTGGTATTTAATTTATGTATCTTGGAAGGATGGCAGGCGAGTAAACCCTGTCACGATTTATATCTGTGGCCCTAGGAGGTCCAGTTATTTCACATTTGATGTTTTAATGCTAAAGGTGATAGTTCATTGATCTATTGAATATTTAAATAATCAAACCATTACAATTGATTATGGTTTACAAGTTTATCTGGGCAATGCTTTAAAATTTCTTTTGGATCCAAGAGCTAAAATATACTTTCATAAAATGATTCTGAGATTCTGGCGAAAATCTAATTTTACTTTCCTTCTAGAAATAGAAATGTACCTACCATAGATCAGTCAGTGTGTACTGACTGATCTATGTCTGGGTTTCCTTGGAATTTTTTTTAAAACAGCTGGTTTATTTGAGCAAGCTGAGGAAGCAAAAATGACTTTGAATCATCTGTCACAAGAAAATTAATGACAAACGTATCCCTTGTGACAGTGCTGTCATAATTCTAAAGATACCATCAAAAAAATTCTGTGGGCATGCTCTGTTTGAGAAACCATCTGTTTGCTTTGAACAACTGACTGTGAGCATAATCCACTTAGGAAAAATGTCAGCAAAATTGTGTCAACACCTTAACAAACTAAATACTGGAAAGAATCTGGAGTAAATTTTAAAAATATAATTAAACTGAAGTGATCTTTATAAATCAAAGTCATTGTCATAAGCTCAGTGCACAGAACAATCCTCTACTCTCACAAACAAAGGAATCATTCTCTCTCTCAGATAAAGAGAAACTATTTGTCCATTTTTGGCATTTATCTGTCTCCCTTCTGTTATTGATATCAGCAGCCTCGCTGAAAATAAATATAATAAGTGGGAAAAGGTTAAATTCAACATTTGGTAGGATACTAAGTAAAGCTAAAAGCAATTAATCAAACATTTCAGTGGGAAGTTTAATCAAGACTTGAATTTTTCTTCTAGGAATAAAAATTACAGAATATTAAATGTGTTGTTTCATATGCCTAACTGCAACTAACTATGGAATTCTAACATGAATTAATACTAAAGCACAATATGTCAAACTAATACTTTGAGCCTTTGCTCTGATGCACGAATACTATTTAAAATGCAGAGAGATCATTTTGCATAGCTTTAAAAGTTACTCAGTTTCAATGTCATTATATAAAAGGCTTTAAGTAGTGTATTGGACCGACAAGAAAGACACTAGTTATAACTAGAGATAGGCAAAATTGTGGGTTTCAGTTTTACAAAGCCTTGGCCTTTTGTAAAGTCAAACTAAATCAGGTGACGGTCAGATCCAAGATCTATTGTATACAAACTCCAGAATTTAAGGGTGTGGTGGGAGGAAGACGCTACAATAAAATGGTTTCAGTTTGGGCCAATTTCTAATAAACACTTCAATTCAGACCCTGTTAAACAAATAAACCTCTGACATTTATTTAATGGTGCCTTACCATCCTTTGAGCAGCCACTATTACCGATCATTCAGACTCCCACTGATTACAGACAGTCTCCTCTTCCCCCCTCATATTGTCAACAAAGAATGTTACTGTCAATATTCAAGCAATTCTCTCCAGTAACATAAGTAGACTACAAAACAGTCTTTGTAGGCCATACCTTAAACCTGTTCAAAAGTGTACTGAGATTTGAAGGCAAAGAGACCTTAAGGATGAATTTGTTTATTAACATTAAAATGGAAGATCTTGAACAGATGCATATTGAGTATTATAATCTCTATGCCTTCCAAAACTGACGCTGTTACTAAGCAGGCTCCGTTGTTGGCTGCTAGTGCCATTTTGTGGTCTGTTTATTGTTAAAGCAGACATTCGCTTATCTACTGGTGAACACATTCTTTGACAACTTATTAGAGGAGCTTTATATAATCAATTTCTAAGGGCCTGAGTAAACAAAAAATAAGTGATTTGATTTCCCCCCCCCCCTGCCCATTTCACAGCATATTAATACCATATCTTTGACTTTTGCACAATAAAGATTTAAATAGCAATATGCAGGCAGTTCATCAGACAGTAAAATCACCATCACAGAAACCAAGATTGGTTGGCTGAATAAAGTCCACCGCTAAAACCCCAAGAATGACCAACAAACCATCAATAAAGTATTGTGTCACGTATTTCTACTGCCAGATGTACACGGAAACAGAGTAACTCAGTTACAATTATGGTACAGATAATCAATGGTGAGTAATAGCTGAAAGCAAAAAGTCCTATAGGCGCATCTGTGATATTCTGTGAAGACACTGAATTTACAGCAAAGGTTTTCAAAGTGTTCTACTGGGGATTTAAGGGTGTTTAATTATTAATGGCAGAGGTGAACAGTTAAATCACCAACCAGTTTTGAAAATGTACTCCTAAACAGTAAAGCCTTTAACAGACTGGTTAGGCCACTATTTTTAATTGTTATCAAAAGCTGATATTATTCCACAGCTTTTTTTCAAAGTCAAATGTGGGAAAGTATTTGTACAAATTTGATTTTAATGAATTCTAATTTTAGAACAGAGCACAATGTATTCAGAACTTCTGTGGAGCATCCCTAGGGTTGTGTAGATATATTATTATTTTAAACACTTTGTTAAGACATTTACTTCATTCTCTGGGATACAGATTGTGCTGTACTTGTTAAAACACAACAAAAATATTTAGGCAGAGAGAACACGTTTGTCTTACAAAGATGTGATGTCTAGAAAAAGGTTGAGCCTGGATTATTCCTAGGAATAAGGGTTGCAGTATCATACCCTGGCTGTTGATTTTATGTTATGTAAGAGTGACTAGGTCTTGCAAAAAATAAGAAGGCAAAGCTTATTTCTGTGACTACTCTCATGACCACAGTATCTAATACATGGTATTGTATAGGCAATACATGAGATTTATCATTATTATCAGTGTAACAGTAGCACTTTTAATTTAGGTCTTGCTCCTATACCATTGATTTCAATGAACGTTTTGCCATTGACTAAAAAGGGGAGTAGGATTGGACCACCACTTTGGCTCGTGTACAATTTTGCATGCCAAACTGAGCCACACTAACTTGTCACATTAGGTTCAGTATGGTACTGAGCGCAATAGACCTGTATCTCAATATCACAAAGGCTCTTTCCAATATTTTCAAAAATAGTACTTAGTGATATTAATGACTGGAAGGAGTGTGCAATTTTTTCTCAACTACTATGAGCTGAGATACACATTACCTTGCCTATTTCTTTCCTAACCTTTAAGAGTTTTACAAAATAAAACAACGATCAGGATACTGAAGGGTACAGGATTGATCAAACTGATTAAAATATTATCATGTGCACACTAATATAGCAATGTGAGCTAATGTTATTCCCATGCATGGAAGGGCTTAACCAATTGAGATAATTACATAAATCCTATGATGTAATTTCACAAGAGAATGAACCTGTAAAGTTTATCATAGAGAAAATCCAGCCAGTGAAGGACAGTTACCATTGTATGAAGTGTTATATCTCTGTAACCAAAAGCAGGAGAGAGAAACTATCCCTGGATATATACATCTTCCCTGATGGTTTTGATTACTGTCAGCTTGTAAAAGTATGGTCAGCACAAAGGTTTTTTGAGTGCAAGGTTATAGCAAAGGAGCTGAAAGGTGTAGCAAGCAAGTAGAATGTTATTCCTGTGCATTTTTAAAATACAATTGTAGTTTCCAGCTCTGTCCCCTGAAAAGATGTAAGAGAAAAGAATGGCAGATGAAAAGCATGATTAAATCATGGTAGAATTCATATACAACATCTGTATTTATTTACATTAATAAAACAGAAAATTATAGTTTGTTTTTATATGCATGGTAGGTTATAGAAAGTGGGGTAACTTATGCTTCATGTTTGGAAAGATGGGTTTGGGGAAGTGGGCTATTTGGAAAGTGAGTTAATAAGAAATTCACACAGTTACACAAGATAATTATAAGCACAAACTGGAATATTTGCATGTATTTTAATTACATATGGAAATAAATAAAATCCATCATCCCCCAAATCTCTCTTGATCTAGATTTCATTAGATTTCTTATAGGTACCTTGACAGGGATGAATCTGAAGGAAGCCTAGCAAGAGATCTCTGATTTGATAAGATGAGGGCTTTTAGAGTGATAACATCCAGAGGTGAATTTCTCACCTCCTTGCCACAGGCTACCAGGTTAAAGGCTGCATTTTTTTAGGGCTATCAAATGATTAAAAAATTAATCATGATTAATTGTGCGATTAATCGCACTGTTAAACAATAATAGAATACCATTTACAGTAGACTCCCGATTATCCGGGCGCGGGTTAACCGGGCTGCGGATTAACCGGGATGTCTAAAGGGGTCAGTAGGGGAAGCCCCAAAGCGGCGGCAGGCTCAGCCTAAGCCTGCTGCTGCTTTGGGGCTTCTCCCATTGGCCCCTTATGAGCTGGGGTCTCAGCCTGCTTCCAGCCTGGGTGTAGGAAACCCAGGCTGGCAGCGGGCTGAGACCCCGGCTAGCAGGAGCCTGCGGGGAAAGCCCAAAGCGGCAGCAGGTTGAGTGCTGAGCCCGCTGCCGTTTTGGGCTCTCTCCCCAGGCTCCTGCCACCTGCCCCACTCAGCTCCCGCTGACAGCCTGGGTGCAGGGTACCCAGGCTGACAGTGGGAGCAGACTGGGGCAGGAGGCAGGACCCCGGCTGGCAAGGGGCCAGCGGGGGGAAACTCCAAAGTGGCGGCAGGCTGAACCCTGAGCCTGCCGCTGCTTTGGGGTTTCCCCTGCTGGCCCCTTGCCAGCTGGGGTCTCAGCCTGCAGCCAGCCTGGGTGTAGGAAGCCCAGGCTGGCAGCGGGAGCTGAGACCCCAGCTAGCAGGAGCCTACAGGGAAACTCTACAGCAGCAGCAGCAGCCGGCTTAGAGCTTGGCTGCTGCCGCTTCTCAGCTCTCTGCCGCTTTAGACTTTCCCCGCAGGCTCCTGTCAGCGGGGGGTCTCAGCCCCCGCTGCCAGCCTGGGCTTCCTACACCTAGGCTGGCAGCAAGTTGAGACCCCGGCTGGCAAGGATCCACCGGGGGAAACCCCAAAGCGGCGGCAGGCTGAATGCTCAACCCCCCACCGCTTTGGGCTCTCTCCCCAGGATCCTGCCAGCCGGGGTCCGGCTGCCTGTCCCAGTCAGCTCCCGCTGCCAGCCTGGGTTCCCTGCACCCAGGCTGTCAGTGGGAGCTGACTGGGGCAGGTGGCAGGTGCCTGGGGGGAAAACCCCAAAGCAGCGGCAGTTTGAGTGCTCAACCGGCTGCGGCTTTGGGCTTTCCCCGCAGGCTCCTGCTAGCCGGGGTCTGAGCTCCCACTGCCAGCCTGGGCTTCCCACACCCAGGCTAGCAGAGGAGCTGACTGGGGCAGGTGGTGGGGCCCCCACCCTCCACCCCCAGGGCGGCCAGCGACCCCCCCCCCCCAGTAGACGCTTGATTATCCGGGATTTTATTAACCAGGATTAAGGTTTTCCCGATCATCCCGGATAATCGAGAGTCTACTGTACTTAAATATTTTTGGATGTTTTCTACATTTTCAAATATATTGATTTCAATTATAACATAGAATATAGTGTTCACATTATATTTATTTTATTTGCACTATAAAAAACAAAAGAAATAGTATTTTTCAATTCACCTCATACAAATACTTTAGTGCAATCTCTTTATCATGAAAGTTGAACTTACAAATGTAGACTTATGTACAAAAAACAAACTGCATTCAAAAATAAAAATGTAAAACTTTAGAACCTACAAGTCCACTCAGTCCTATTTCTTATTCAGCCAATCACTCAAATTTGTTTACATTTGCAGGAGATAATGCTGCCCGCTTCTTGTTTACAATGTCATCTGAAAGTGAGAACAGGTGTTCGCATGACACTTTTCTAGCCAGCATCACAAGATATTTACGTGCCAGATGTGGTAAAGATTCATTTGTCCCCTCACGTCTCAACTACCATTCCAGAGGATATGCCTGTCCATGGTGATGATGGGTTCTGTTTGATAAAATCCAAAGTAGACCAAAGCAATGGTGGCCAAAGCATGATGGGACATATGAATGTTTAGGGTATCTGCCATGGAAATACCTTGCAATGCTGGCTACAAACGTCCTGTGTGAATGCCTGTTTTCACTTTCTGCTAACACTGTAAACAAGAAGCAGACAGCTTTATCTCCCATAAATGTAGACAAACTTGTCTGTCTTAGTGATTGGCTGAACAAGAAGAATGATGAGTGGTCTTGTAGGCTCTAAAGTTTTACATTATTTTGTTTTTGAATGTAGTTATGTAACACAAAAAAATCTACATTTGTATGTTGCACTTTCACAATAGAGAGATTGCACTACAGCCTTTGTAAGAGGTGAATTGAAAAATACTATTTCTTTTATTGTTTTTACAGTGCAAATATTTGTAATAAAATAATATCAAGTGAGCAGTGTAAACTTTATATTCTATGTTGTAACCGTAATCAATATATTAAAAAATGTATAAAAATCAAAAAAGTTAATACATTTCAACTGGTATTCTATTATTTAACAGTGTGATTAAAACTGCGATTAATCCTGATTGTTTTAATCAGGATTAATTTTTTTGTTAATAATGTGAGTTAACTGCAATTAATCAACAGCTGAAGGGGTTTTGGGGTTGGTTTTTTTTCCATCTTTTTTCATTTGTTTGCAGGCATGCCACCATGCCACCTGAGAGTGCGTATTAAGGTACCTGAAAACAACAGAGAGTCTTGGGGGAGTCCTTTCATCCCCCAGTCAAAAAGAGATAATGGCTGCAAAAACATTTATGTTCCATGCTGGTTTTTTATTGTAGTTAGGTTTTTTAAATTGTTCTATTATTATATTTAAATACAGACACGTGGTTCCATAATTCATTATTTGTCTCCCCTAACACCAAGAGTGTGCATGCATGATCACGCATAGGTGGACAGAGGAGGAGTTCAGAAAGAGAAACCAAACTGATTGTCACGTTCCCCAGGAGAAAACAAAGCCCCCAGGACCCTAGAGATCTGATTTAAATCTCTTTAATTAATGCAAAGTGTTTTCCTGAATGACTAAAAGGTAAAAATAAATGAAAATCTCATGCTGTAGTAGTGCACCATTGATTTTAAAGTAGAGCTGCACAGATATTGGTGGGGAGTTCTTATAAATCAATGGCGCTACGTGGGTCCTATGCTGCTCACTCTCTCTCAAGCAGCTTTTCTTTTCTTTTTTTGGTATAACAAGAGTTGGCTTTTTAAAAAAATACCTCTAGGTTTCTCTTTCATCTGGGTGTTTAAATTAAATTCCCTCATATCAGACTGTCAAGAGCAATGAACGTGAACATCTACCATCTGTAAGTGCTAGAGCAGGAACTTTCTGAAGTAACAGCATTAATTTGATGATTTCAATATGCTGTGCAGTTTGCGGGAGTAGAGGGAGAGGTGTGTGTGTGTGTGTGTGTGTGTGTGTGTGTGTGTGTGTGTGTGTGTGTGTGTGTGTGTGTGTGTGTGTGTGTGTGTGTGTGAGAGAGAGAGAGAGAGAGAGAGATGGGCATTAGGCCTACAGTAGTGGACAGTTTGCAAGCACAAAGGTATCTTTGGCCTATCTCTGTTTGCACTCCCAAGCTGGAAGTCTGACTGTCCAGTGGTGAAAAGTTTGAATGAGAGAAGGTGCTGCTGGAGACCACCAGTGCCCCAACTGATGCCAAAGAAACCTCAGATCACTGCAGAAACAGAGGGACTGTTTATTATTAATACACTGCTGTGCAGTATAACTTAAAACTATGTGGCTGGAGGTGCATTCAATCCATATGAAGTCATGAGGACTGATTCTCTCACCACCCCAGTGCAAATCATGACTAACTCCATTCAAGTCAGTGAGGTTATAACAATGTAAAACCATAGTAAGTGAGAGGAAAATCAGGCAGGAAGGGTGTAATTTTCAATATACTTGCACTCTGCCTCTCTGAGAAAAAGTCCTGATGCTGGAGAAGACAAATATGCATTTGATAGTATTGTGGCTTTAAAAAATCCCTGAAAAATCAGATGCCTTTGGAGCTTTTAAATGTCCCTAGACTGAACTCTTAGGCTCTTTGTTTATAACACACCACATTGTTAAATTAATCAACTCAGGGCTTCATCTCACAAATGTGTATTATTTGGGCAGTATCTCGCTCCCATTAAAGCCAATTACTATTGATTTAATGGCAACAGAATCAGATTCGTAATGATGATGCATTGTTCAGATCTAGGACCTGATTCTACACTACTTGAGGTCAACTGGAATTTTGCCACACTGCAACAGATGTCTGTTTAGTCTGTGTAATGTGCCCAGATACATCTCTAATATGGAGTGGGAATACTCACTAGGGAAAACACACAGTGGAGTAAGTGGATCAGTTTAACTTTAATTGCACAAAACTATGCATGTTCTTACTGAATGTCAGCTATATGGAATAAACTATGCAAAGTTATAATCATGCAAATAAAGACTTACTTCCTAGTTAGAGCAATGGTTAAAATATATATATATATATATATGCAGCTGTGCTTACATTTTAGCGTTAAGTGAAAAACCTAATTATATTGAAGTACAATTACTTCAGCCACAGTGCCGGACAAGTAATAGAGCATATTCATACAGTGCTTATTCATATGTACAGTTCCTTGTACACTGATTGGGTGTCTGGTTTGCTGCAGAATTATTGCTGAATAATCATACAGTCTGCAAATCCTTGCACTCTAATTGGCTGACAGCCATCACCAACTAATTAAAGTGCAAAAGTTTGCAGAACTACGATTTACACTGCAAAGAGTTTTCAAATCTCCTTACTTTGGCACTATAATCCCTCTGATTTAACTGCTCCACTGCTCAATTTTCAAACTGTTTCTAGCAAGAAAAGTGTGATCTAAGCTTTGTAGTCCCTTCAGCTGAAGCTGAAAACTCCAAAATTTACACGAAGGAGAATGGGAAAATAAAGTAAAGCCGTCAAACGGCTGGAAGGGCAAATGCTTTTAAAAGACATTTGAATAAATGCCTTTGAATCATTTCCTTCCTTCAGGTCAAATCCCATTCCCACTGACTTCAATGGGAGTTTTGCCAATGACCTCAGACTTGAGCCCTTTTCTCTGATCACTTGCCTTCCCCAGAGGTCAGATTATTCCTAGAAAAGGCTTGTTGACCATTAGGGAGGGAGCAACTGAAAGGAAACTGAGGGAAGAAGGAAAATGTGGAGGGTCGGAAGTAGGCATGACAGAAGATGAGAACTCACAATGAAAACTGAAAATATGGGACAGAGTAACTAACGGAATATAACAAAAATAAATGTGACCCAAGGAGTTCCTTTACTGATTGTATTACTTATTTCCTATTGATTTAAATAAAATCTCAATTGCTAAATATAAACGAAGTCAAATTTCCAATCTGTCACAGCAGAGTGCCGCAAAAAATCAGGGTCTTTGCAACAGAATTCAGTTCAGTCTTGCTTCACAACACAGGGCCTTGGTAATAACCCTTAACAGTAATTTGAGGGCAGGGGGAGTTTGTGCTCTTTCCAACACTCATTAAAAGTCCAAATCCAGGGCTGATATACGTGAACTCCTGAGCTCAATGGTATTGTGCCATATATGCCAGGTTTGAATTTTGATCAATGTCTTTAATAAGGAATAGAATTATGTGACCTAGTAGGCACTAAAAGTATTCAGTGTCATGCATGTGAAACACTTTTCTTTAGACAACCTAATAGCAGATTTAAAAGGATCTTCCTCTGGACCCCTCCCACCTCCATTTAGACATTTTGATAAGAAGAAAGAAAAAAGGAAGACTTCGTTATCTACTTATTTTTGAGGTCAGTGGAGTCCTTCTGGATTTGTACCCCTTTAACTAAGATATGAATTGGATCTCCGACTATAAACACTTCAAAGTCCTCAAAAAGGAGACTGCAACTGTCAGAGTGTACGTATTTTTTCTGGTTCTGTTAAGGAGCTTGTGTATTTCTCATTTGCTAGTACAATACAGTATCATGCACAACACCATATCACATGTTCAAAATACAGTTTATAAGACAATGTAAAGAGAGAACGAACATTCAGGGCAGTTAAACACAGTTTTCCTCTGTTCTATTAATTTGGAGGGAATCACATCAGTTCAGCCTGTCACAGTAGGACTTCTACCTGCATTGGGTAGATATAATTGAAAATTCAAGAAGAGAACAGACTACTATACAGCCCCGTTTCATCCATTTCTATGATCCTTATAGCTTGTGCCTTTTCGTTCTGCTCTCACTTGGCTCTTTCACACACACCATATCTGACGTAAGCAATTTTTTTTTTTTTTTGTGGTCTAAAAATAAACACATGCTGCCAGGCCAATAGATAGTGCATCTTTCCATAGACTTATTTTCTGCCAAAGATCCTGAAAAATGACAATTAGGAAAAGAAAGAACCCGGGGCTCATGTATATTCACCTTCGTGTACCTAATTTCACTTGACCTAGTTTAAGGGAAACAGTAGTTGTCAAGGATACAAGTGCAGTTTCCTGCCATTGGCTAATTGTTTTTACTGTAAAGCATACTTCAAACAGAGAACTGAAATCTTTTGATCCAGTTAGCTACTCTGACAACTCCTGCACAAATTTTCCTGAACACCTCCTATCTTTAAGGCTTACAGGGCTGCCAATGTACTGGGTGGCTCAGGGACAGCAAATGTAAAATAAAACCCCGCTTATTGTGGAACATTCACAGCTTTTCAAAAGCAGTATGTGGATCTCCCTTTCACACAGCAAACTAGTTCTCTTCCTAAAACTGGGGAATCCATGACGCTGCCAGTCACATATCGCACATATGTGCAAGCTTTTACCATAGAGTCACAACCGTTGGTCACTCACTACTATTTAAATACATAAATATTACCAGTTAAACATCATTCAAAGCACTTTACAAATGTGGGTGAGCATTGTTACCCCACTTTACAGACAGGGTACATGGAACCAGGAGAGGTAAAGTGAACTGGCCAAGGTCAAAGCACATCACCGGCTCTTGCATGCAAAATCAGGGCTCCTAATACTTATGCTCAGAGCAGTATAGAAATAAGCCATGAAAAGGGTGTGCACTGTGAGGCATTTTCTCCATGTCTTCACGTTTCCTCTTTATCCTAGAAGTGTGTCTGTTCTTTCCATAGCAGTTATACCACCCACTTCTCTATAAAACTGGAGATAATTTTTGCAACTATTGCCATTTTGTGTATTGTCCTGTCCTTCAATTTTCCAATCTGACCAAATTCAGTTAAACAGATTCTTGCCCCTCTGTCCCCATCCTCTAATAGAAAACTGTCAAAATTCAGATTTTTAGCTTCTAATTTGGAAGCTACCTTTTTCTTGGAATGAGGCCCTTTTTGAGTAAAAAGTTCAGAATTCATTAATATATGTTCAAATTTGGAAAAAAAAAACCCACCACCTCAAATTCTACTGGAAATGTGTCTATTCAACTCCTTACTGATAGTGATTTGGCACACACTGATATCCAGAAATAGACTTTCTTCCAGGAAAGGAAGGGAGGGAAAGAGAGAGAATGTTTCTTGTGGTTAAGGCAGAGGGCTACGACTCAGGAGATCTGGATTTAATTCCCAACTCTACCAAAGACTTCCTGTGTGGCCTCTGCCAAGTCACTTAAATTTCAATTAATGTCAGCGAGTTTTGGCCCTCTGTGCCTTATCTGAAGATGATAAAACCCCTGCTCTTGTCTGTCTTCAAAGCAGGAACTGTTTATTAGGGTGTGTTTGTATAACACCCAGGACAATGGGGCCCTGGTCTCCCTTGGGACCTGTAGGTGATACTGGAATATGAATAACAAGTACAAAATTAAAAAATGGATTCGTACTATTAGTGAAATAGAACTGTAATACCTTCAGAAAATACAAACTAAACAGACAACTACCTGGATAACTTGTGGTGAATTTTAGGAACTAGCTCCTACATTTTCAAAGTAGTCAGATAAATGGATGATGAGCATGTTAGAAACCCCAGGTGGGTTAGATACATACTAGTCACATTAGTCCTATTCATTTTTAACTGGAGCTGCATGTGATGCTTCGGAAACAGGGTTGGAAGTTATTAGCGACTCTCACATGATGAAATATCAAACACGATTTATTGGTGCTGAAAAAAACCCCCATCTCTCAGGTGAGAAACTTGTGAGCCTTCCACTGAGCTAACTTCAGTTTCTGTCATTTTGTTGATTTGCAGGGCTTGTTCCTTCATGGAACTGCATCTGATTAGTGAACACTTGTTTCCCACCCTCAGGGAGCACATTATTTTGTAAGCATTGACAGAGTACTTGCATAACAAAGGAGGGGCAGTTATCCTTACATAATTTATAAGAGCTCTTCAAATGTACATTAAACTGTACAGGGAGGTTGTGGAATCTCCATCACTGGAGGTTTTAAAGAGCAGGTTAGACATACACTCGTGCAGGGTACTAGATGACCTCTCAAGGTCCCTCCCAGCCTTACGATTCTATGATTATGTGCTGCCAATGGGAGGAGTGATTGTAATCAGCAGAAAATGTGCAACAAAGATAACTGTTAAGAAAACAAACTTTCTGATAGGCAGCAGAGCTTCCATTCAGACACCACTGATGATCTCAGCCAACAGTTTCAGACTGGTAACAACTTCATATGAAGTCTCTGGATATGCATCGATTAGATTTCACAAGAGAGTTTTCGTAAATTAAATAAACACACAGGATACCAATGTGTTAATAACACCCCAATGAGGTCTCTGGGAGTTCTGTTAGACACCAAGACCTCTTGAATATTTCAGTAGCATGAACCAAAAAGGAGGGTGGGGGGTAGTTCAACAGTTTGGTGAAAGGTGCTTTGTAAGGATACCTGAGCCCAGAGTTGCACGGAGCACGTGAGCCATTTCCAAGAGGAAAGGGTCTGGTCAGGGCGTAGCTGTGCTCCAGCCACTCCCTGCAAGCATAATTTAAAACATTTTCCGGTAATGTCATTAGGGGGGTGATTATTTTATGACATTTTATACTGGCAAAAGCCCTAGCGTAGACAACCTAAAACGAAGAAAATCTCACTCCCATCAAAGTGTTTTTGCTGGTATAAACTGTGTCTACACCAGGAGGGTTTGCCAGTATATCTCTACTATGCTGACTCTATATACCTTCGAGAAACGCAAAGGCGGCTCTACCTTGTGCCGGGCTGTGAACTGGAATTGGCTAGCCCCAGGTTCAGAGAAGCCACCTTTGCCCCCACCTGCACATCTCACACATCAGGCACAGCTCAGTCATACCCAAAGCTGGGGGACCTAAAATATCAATTCAACACTGTTATGCTCTTCAGCTATTTAACAAATGAGGAGTCAAAAAGACTCCGTAGGCATGTTAATTTCATCTCCATTCAAACCAGAGGAAAGAAACATACATTAAATGGGGAAGACAAAATCAGTGAAATATAAAGAGTAAGTGAATATTCTGAATAATGAAGGTTAAAATAGATATCAAATCATTTTGAAAATGTAATATGCCTTTTCAATAATTAATAATATTGTAATTAAATATCTCTCTTCATAGATAAAACTGTGATTTATGCAACAATAGGAATCTTCCAAGTTCTATAAAGGGACAATAGGAATTTTATAACTAATAATCAATTCCTGAATAGATAAACTATAAAGATAATGCTGCATAGTAAGTCTGTCCTAGACAAACCAAAAGGATCTTCGTCTTGTTGGAGGGCAAGAACAATCATTCTATTTTTATGGAGTTTAAATATGAAAAAAAAATTACATCAATCTAAACCCACATTTACACGGCACACTTTGGGATAATTCCGACTCCCTCTTTATGGATACAATGGCCTTCGTGCAATAGAGGCTGGAGGAGGTCTGTTGAGCATCAGAAGCGCACCCACATTGCATGCTAATGGAGCTTGCTTCGTGGGGTTTCCCTGTGTGCTGGAGAGCAGCCTTCTGTGACTAGAGGACATGCTGCTATGCATATCTAACAGCCATTCCCACCCACGTGGCAAGGAAAGTGGGAGCAGCATCAAGGATCTTCCAGATCTCAAACTGGAGTAGGGGCTGTGGTACAATGCTTCTGTCAATCCACAGGGTAGGAGGGAAGTCAAAGCAGATGATTCCTTCCTCTCACAAACATACTCTTAAAGGCAGAATTTTAGCCCAATGAGGTTTGTGGTAAAATCTTGAAGAATCCATACAAGAGGTTGCTCTTTTCCTTTTTCTATATATTAATACACCTATTGACAGATAAAAAGTAAAGTTTGCTGAATCATTGCAACCCTTTAAACTCATCTGGGTGAGAGAGTTGCTGCCAGATTGGCACAAATAAAATTCTTGACTCCTACACTTCCAAACTTCCTTTAATTAACACACTGCAGGTGTACAAGAGTCTTTGATGTTCATGTCCCAGAAGAAATGTCATTATTTTAAGAGAGAGAGAGAGAGAGAGAGAGAGAGAGAGAGAGAGAGAGAGTTGTGACACATGCTGCTTCTGACACTTAGTATATTCATAACCTCCATACGAGAGATGGAAAAATGATAATGACCTAGTTTTTATACTCAGGAAATTCTCTTCTATCAGGGAACCATCTATATATTATTCCATTCTCTCCTCATTTTCTCTTCCAACCCTACCAATTTTTAAGTGCATTTCTACTATGACAAACATGCACCTCTTTACTCAATAGCTTTGCTTCCTCTATGTCCTCAGACAGTATCTGCTGACTTTTCAGATAAACTCTTAGTACTTTGTAGACATGTCACTGCTGCAGAGTCAACACAGCACTGGATAATGAGCTGGGGTCATCAGTACCCATTGTCATCCTGGCAAAGACTGCAACAAATGGCAGACTGCCTGGGACAGAACCAGCAGCAAGACCACCCCAACTGTAGCTACAACCTAGAACTGAGTGGTTCTACTGGGAATATGGCGGAAATGTCATGGAGAAGCAGGGAGGAAATCAGGGGAGCAACATGCAATGATGGATTGTGGGTGGTGAATATAATACACAGAAGAGGGAAACAGGAGGTACACTTTGGATGTTTCTTTGAGGAAAGGAGAAGAGAAGGTATGTTACAGCGTTCCAGTACTCTGAGCTCTGCTATGGGAATCAGCATAAAATTACAGAGTAGCTGTTGCTGACTCATGTCAGCAGGGAGATCTTATTAGCTGAAAAGGTTTGGAGAATCTCTCTGGTGTGGATATTTTGTAAGAATATATTTTGTTTTAAACCAGCCAATGTCTTCAGCGCTGCACTGCCCATGAAAGACCGACCCTAAACTCACTATTTGCTCAGTCAGGTTGCTGGGAGGGAGCATGGGGTGGATTATACTGGCTGTACCTTTCCTGGGGGGTAGAGTTTATGTATTGTTGTTTTGGTTTTTATTATTCTAATCCCCTTTTCCATTGCCCCCTATCCTGAGTTCCCCA
Source organism: Sternotherus odoratus (assembly GCA_032164245.1). NCBI lineage: Eukaryota > Metazoa > Chordata > Testudines > Kinosternidae > Sternotherus > Sternotherus odoratus. The sequence goes on from JAVMKO010000011.1 coordinate 17,472,615, forward strand.
TGCCTAATACAGCGCTCTGGGAACTGTGACAGATATTTAATTGGTGTGCTCTGACACTCTGCTGTGTGGGGCTGTGTGTTAAATATTTTCCCAAGGGGCATGCCCTTTCTGTTCTCTGCGCTAGGGCAGTTTTCTTGCATGGAGGCACCAGGAGACATAATAAGTGGATGCAGGACTCATAACCCTAAGAAGAAAGGGGAGAAGACTACAGCCACGCCCAGGGCTATAAAACTTGGGGGGATTTTTATAGGCAAACTGTAACTAACCAGTAGGAATTTAGCCCGGGCACCTGAGCTGCTCTTGTAAAGCATTCCAGTGGAGTTTTACTGGTCATGGGTTCTCAGCGGTTCACTTATTCTTTTCATCCAAAACCAGAGCATCCCAGGCTATCCTGCAGCACCATGTTGAGACAGTGGTTCACTACAAACTCACAGTTCTGCCCACAGAATCTTACATCCTTCATGCAGCATCCAGGTTTTTCTTGGGGTTCTTCCATCCAAACATGGACCAGAATGGCCAAAATGGGAGCTGCTGGCCCATAATGATTACTTGTGTTTAATGTATATTTTGATGTTAACTTTTTAAATGGAGAGGATAGCTTTGTCAGTGATTTATCAACCCTTATCCGTTTCCTTGGTTTTTAAAGCTATACAATCAGACATCTGTTTAGGCAGGCTGGTGCTGTTTAAAAATCTCAATAGCTCGTTTTTGATCTGATACTAAAATTGGTATCTACCTACAACAGATCAACACCACAATAATCTGACATGCTGAACACCTTGATTCTAAAGATGGCCTCATGTGCAGAGACTTTTTGCAAAGTAGTTTTATACTGAATGTAACTGTCTAGTTAATTTTACCAGGTTCTTGTGAAACAGAAAATACCATATACAGTGTATCTGTTCTCCATTTCTCAGTCTATTCATGACTGTTAGCATATCATCTATGCTGTGTTACTACAAGCCTGGCCAATATATATTGTGAAATCAGATTTTGTCTTTTGTAATGTGGCTTAGCCCCCAGAAGGAAAGGCACATCATTAGACTTCTAATCAACTCTGGCTTAGCTCAAAGAAAGCCAGGCTGAGAGAAGATTTATCATTTTATCGAATAACATTTTACAATACGGCACCCTCTGTTCATGGTCCCCGGGTTCTCAAATGGCTCCCTTTCTTAGTCCCAAAATTACCAATGTTCCACACACATTTGGTGGCCCTTCACTTAGGTTGCTGATAAAATATTTACATAAAAACCAGAATCATGGAACTGAGGTTAAAATATTGTCATTTACACTAAAGGAAGGAATCTGTTACTGAGTGAAACTGGTCCTTGAAGAGGCCAGAGCACCTGAGCCTTATCAGTACATTCCCATTTGGCCAATTAATTGATGGCACCTTAAAAGGGGAAACGGGGGCCCTAAGGGAAGAGAGAATCAGTGAACCAAGGTTAACTGGAAGGAAAAGACTGAGTAGAAGATGAGAGCTGCTGGATACTGTATGTAGTTCCTGGGAGAGGGCCGAAGGCAGGAGAGCCACCGAGGAACTTACCAACTGACATCTCCAGGGCCAGAGAGTTGGACCCAGTGAGGGCTGCTCCCCTGGCAAGGATGCTCCCAGCACAAAAGCTGGCAGGAGGGGGTCTAATGGGGAAGAGCTAGATTGCACTCCAGCTGGACGGCCAAGGATAGCTGTCCAGGGCCTGAGGGACAGAAAAGGAATGACAGAGTCCAGGCATGTCCGAAGGTGCCAATGTCTGGTACGCGGGGCATTGAGGGCCAGGTGTCAGGAAATCTTAATCACTATTTGCACTGGAGTTATAAATAGATTTATCTGGGGACTTTTGTTAGGGACCATTTGGACCAGGTTTTAATAATAAATCAGCCTTAGGAAGGGGTGTCACTGAGAGAGGAGAATATGCATTAAATTATTTGGTTATATCAGAGGAAAACTCAGGCAGGGAGTTCAAGAGGTAGCTGGCCTTGTTACAGAGTCCCACCACATTTTAAATTCTCTGCATACATTTCTGTCTCTCACTTATTTGGGGTCTTCTTGTCCTGCATTTGGGTCCAGACAGGTTGAGTTATGCACCCTCCCTCCACAATGCCCCAAACTCAAGGTAATTTGCTGCCTGACTTGATACTTATGGTTAGAGCCACACAAACTTCACGCCATGAAAAAAGTTTCATGGCCCTTTGAAATCAGATCTCCCCCGTGAACTCTAGCTCCAACCATGCACCAGGCTCCGGCTGCTAATCCCAGAAGAGCTGGGGAAGGACAGGACTTTCTCTTTCCATGCATGGCTACTCTCTGGGGGAGATCAGACCCGCCGTCTGGGCACTTTTCCTAGCTGTGCTGCTTTCAGAGTACAGGCTTGGGCTTCACCCCTGTAGGGCTCAGGCTCTGACGTCAGCCCCGCTGCAGGTTAAAGGTCAGGCTTCAGCTTTCTGCCCTCGGCCCCAGCCAGTCTTACATTGGCCCTACTTGGTGGACCCCCTGACACCTGTCCACAGACCCTCAGAGGACTGTGGACCCCCAGATGAGAACTGCTGACATCCTGCATGAATAAATAAAATCCATTTTCTGTTTAGTGATCTAAAATCCTTCCGAACATGTGTCAGATCCATAGAAGTGAATAATGTTTATAATAACCACTTTTATTCCACTGAAGGTCAGTGGAAATGCACCCAGTTACCCAAGGGCTGAATTTGGCCCATTGTTTGAGAGCTGCATTTTATCTGAACCACTGTGTATGCAAAATCACTTCCAGCTAGTCACTGAAATGTGCTCCAGTTTCAGACAAATATGTGAACGACTGATTAATAAAGGATAAAGTCTCCTCTTTTTCTCAAACTACGCTTTATTTTTGTGACCTGAGGCCTCAGCCACATAAGTAGTATATGATCTAAGATATCCTTTTGGAATATTAAAATATCATGATGTTGCAACAGATTTGAATGTGTGCAGCTGTTGCCTGCTGAGAAAACATAAATTGTTCCTCTTTTCAACACTCAGGACATGCAGATATAAGATCAGATTAAGTTCTTAAGACATATTTTAAATACATGTGAAAATTTAATGTACTCCAAATCTAATTCATGTCTTGAAAATGTCTGTGGCTAAAAAAAATGGAGCCATTGTATAAAACACCATTTGGCTTTAAGATCTCACATTAAGAGGATACCTAGATTGACACAATCCTGCTTGTTTGACAATGTTGACTACATCCTTCTTGGAGCAATTTTCCAGGAAGAATGGCTGGCAGCCAGGAGATGCAGGATATTCCAGTTGATTAACTAGCACCTTGGAGAGACTGGGACTACAATCACGTTACCCTGAAATATATTGTTAAAGTAATTTGAGAACTTTCCATGGCTAGATACATTGACTCCAAATCCATGGAGGAAAGTGTCTTAAGTAAATAGAATCCTGCAGGAGCGCTCTTGTACAAAGCTAAAAATAGGAGACATGCAAAGCTGAATGCTGTCAACAACAGAAAGGGAGAGTTTGTGGAGGCATTCACAAACCTAATCAACAGAAAGCAAAGTACTTTAGAGAATACAACAGGACTCCATTAATCTAGTAACATTTGTTATTGTAGATTTACAACATACACTCATTAAAATCCCCATGCATGTGTGTTAATGAAGACTGGTTACTTGTAACTAGAGTTCTTTAAGATGGTTCTGCCTATTCACACACTTACTGGTACAGTGCCACATTGTGGTGCTTTCTGGTAGGGGTAGAACCTTCTCCCAGCAATGTTCACTGCCCACATCCCTTCCTTCGGTGTCTCCAAATGTCCTGACAGCCAGGCTATACAAGGGATGGAGCATCCCCTAATAGGTCAGTTCCTTCCCCCACAATGCCAGAGAACATTGGTTACACTTACAGCTTTATAGCAGTTTTGGTTATAGCCGCCTTCAGATACAGCTCCAGGGATAGCGCTCCAGCGTGTCCACACTCACAGCCACAACCGCACTGGCGTGACCACATTTGCGGCACTTGCAACGGCATGGGAATGGTGCATTATGGGAAACTATCCCCGCATTCAGCTGGGTGGAATGTGCTTTTCAAACAAGGAGGGTGAGGGGGAGCGTGTTGTGTGTATGCAGGGGGAGAGAGCAAGTGGATTTTTGGCGTGCTGAGAGTGTGTCAGCAAACTGTCTTTAAAATGCAAAGGAGGACTGACAAGGAGGATTACCAGGACCAGTATAAACGTGAACTTACAGAGCTCTATGCGCCTCACCAGCCTGGACGGGTAGTGAGTTATAGCGCTCCTAATGGCTTTATAGCGCTATAAAATGCCAGTGTAATCAAGCCCTAGGACTCTGACAAAGAGGGGAAGATGGGTGAGGAGTGTGAATGTGCAGAGCTATCTTGAAGAACTCCAATTACAACTAAGTAGCTTTCACCTCTTCGAGTGGCTCTGCATATTCCTACTTACAGGATAGACTGATAAATAGTCCTGAAAATAATGTGCAGGCGGGACAGAATCCTAACTGAAGAGAGACTGCAGCACAGCTCTACCAAATTCAACATCTGTCCTAGAGGCCAAGTCCAAAGCATAATGCTTAATGAAAGTGTGAACAGAACTCCAGGGAGCAGCTCTGCAAATCTCCACAGGAAGGACCTGTTAAGGCAAGCAAAAGAGGATGACACAACAGGGCAGGACAGAAGGCACACAAGTACTTTGAGGATGGAGAGAACGGATAAATGAGTTAGAGGATAAGGATATACTGGTATTATGGAAAAAAAAGCTACTTTGGTGTTGCTCATCAAATGGCTGGTGTTCTTACTTAAGATCTATATACTGTAAGATGCCACCTAAATTCCTTGGCAACAATAGGGTTACAAGAGGTAACCTATGGTAGAAGTTATTCTTGCAATCATGCTTCAATATACCAAATGTCCCCCTGGCAATATGCTCTGCTTCTTTCCATTGTCCAAATCAGCATCATGCCAAGCAGCATAGCCAGGCTTCCTGCCTATTACTGGGAATATGACAGTAGATGGACATAAATGCAAAAAAAAAAAAAAACCAAAACCAAAACAACGCCCAACATATTTCTATTTTTGCCTCATCTGATAAATCCTAGAGAATTGTTATAAAATAAATCTTAATTCAGATTAAGATGGTTTTACTATAATGCAAAATGTCCATTAAAAACATCCACTCTGCATATTATAGGACTTGGAATAAGGATATGAATGGCCCCTAATGCTTCACTGGGATCAGTGGAGACTCCCCAGCTGTATGATACAGCTATTCATTAGGATCCAACTGTTTCTGAATTATTCAATAATCATTGTCAGATATGCCTCTGATAGAAAAGTTCTACCTCAGAGAGATGCTAGATTTAGTTTAGTTGGAATGAAGGAAAAGGAAGTACATGGCTGTCTGTGGTTCCATAAAGCATTGCAAAAACCTAGCTTTCATCTCTGCAAGTAGCCTGGGACTGCACAGCTGGCTTCTGCCGCCAAAGGCAGAAAGCTGGACAGTGCTGTCCTTGCAATAGAAGGCCAATTACTCAGGGCTCTTCTGTCACAAATGACAAGAGTATAATTAAGAGAAAGGTAATTCTTGGTAATATTCCCTAGACTAGCCATTTGAGCACTATTTAATTACACTAAAAATACTTTCCCCAGAAGCTGACATTAATTATTCCACATCATAAAAGCTTCCCCCCTTCTCCAGTGCTCATATCACAAAACTGTGAACCAGGTACAGACTGGGCAGATTTCTGAGACACAATGGGAAAGCTGCAGATAAGAGGCAGGCATGTGTGCTTCTGACGAGATGACATCATGGATTCCACTTTGACTGAGAATGAATTGCATTTGCAAGTTAATAATTCTATGCCTTCTGTCTTCAACAATCTTTCTCTTTAATATGCCTAATTGTTTAAATACAGGTTAATTAGCAGATTCACTGATGAGTAGCTGACTAAATGGTCCCTGAAAATCTAACCACCTAGCATATCAGTCCCTGCTTTGATAAATATATAAAACCAGGAGCATGGGGGAGACGCACACAAATTAATATTTGGAAACCTGAATAAGACAGTACAATCTTTTGGCAGCAGCAGTAACATATTAAGGTGGGTGGCAGCATGAGTCTATGAAAATTGAAAACAGTTTAGTGCACAGCTTGGTGTAAAATAATTTGGTTTTTCTTCTGAATAAAAAAGGTAAATGCCACTAGCTTCATATTCAGAATGCTTCATTTACAAATAAGTCATGGGTATACAAAATACTTGGCTATTTAATCATCAATAAGCAGGCAAGCATTTGATATTGTTGTTAATAGGCTCCATATTACATTCATCAATGGAGAAACAGTACCCTAATAAAGTATGAGAGGTAGAGGGAGATAAATGTATCCCAGGTATAATTGTTGACTTCAACAGAGTTACACTTGGAATTAATTTGGACAAACATGAACAACATTGAGCTTTTCTTCGATGACTTAACAACCCTGTGGACATGGCCCTGATGCTGCAGCTCTTACTTGGGTAAAAATCTCACTAAAATCTGTGCTGTTTTTGTCTGAGTGAGGAGCAGTTTGGGGTCACAGTTTTTGGTGTTTTCTGTAGAGCAGGCTGTATCAGAAAGGTAATCAGACTTTGTCTAGAACACACACTACAGTCCCTATTTTTTAAACCATTCTCAAAATTCACAACTCAACAATTAACTCTGAGATTCACTCAGTCAATGGCACTGAAGCACCCACCACATCCTTGGGTGATAGACCAGAGAATGAAGTGCGAGTAGGATGAGCAGACTGCAAATATGAAAAATTGGGATCGGGGTGGAGGGGTAATAGGAGCCTTATATAAGAAAAAGACCCAAAAATCAGGACAGTCCCTGTAAAATCGGGACATCTGGTCACCCTAAGTGGGAGCAAAAGGAGAGGGGGCTATTTCAAAAAAATAGAGGCCCCTGGAGAGACGGCAACTCTATGAAGGGAAGAGGAAGCAGTAAAAAGGAGAGCGCGCAATTGGTGCAAACCAGAGTGAAGGAGCAGAGGGAGCAAAGGAGCCTGTGGTGTGTAGGGAAGAGATGCAGCAACGACTGGGTGGGAGAATAAGAGGGGAGAATGTCTAGCACTGTGGGAGAACTGCAGTAGCAATGGAAGAAGTCTGAGAAGAGCTAGAGAAGCATCAGTACTTTGGGGGAGACAGCACAAAGCCATATGAAAAACTCCATTCAGAGAACATTTGGGTTGGACAGGGAAGTGCTTGAACATCAGAAAATACCGAAGAAAAGTTATGAGCACCTGAAAAAAGGGGGTTAGAATGGAAACTGCTAAGCAATCTTAACTAAAGTGGTGGTGCCACTCTCACTATGATAAAATTAACAAATCCACCCAGCAGATCTGGTAAGTGTGGTTTATTCGGTGTAGCCACTAGAATGGTCAATGAAATTCTGGATACGTTGTTACCTGTTTATTTTGTTGGAACTCAAATAAGTACAGAAAGGGAAATATAGGCACAGAGAAGCTAAATGCTTTGCCCCAAGTCACACAGGAAGTATAGTGAGAGAGCTGGGATTAGAACTGTAACACCTGACAACCACTCCTGTGCTTTAGCTGCAAGAACATCTGTCGCTTATTTATGTTGTGTACATTCACCATCTAAATATTTCTGACATTATTTTGCATGACATGAAACCAGATAAGATGCAGCCTCTGTGGGTATGTCAATACAAGTTGCAAATAAGGCTGTCTCTCTACTAATTAGGCTGCCACTGAGTTGCATAATCTATTTCTACAAAGACTTATGTTATGCAAATAGCTTGTCCTCCTACAGGGTATTATTAATATGTAATTAAGTTGATATGAAATAAGAAAGAAAATATTGTATTATTTTGGTTCATTCTCATTAAATACCTCCTAGAAATACCCGTGGCATTTTTAAACAAGAAGAATGTCTAATAGTGGTAATTTTTATAAAATACACATTAATCTTAAACTCTAACTATTTAATGGTTTTGCTAAAGGTGATTTTCTTAATGCATCCCCTCTTGCCTCTTTGCAGTCAAAACTTACATATTTCAATAAGTGTTTATGAATAAATACATTAATTCAATATGCTATTACCTCATTAGTCAAACTCACTAGGGAAAGGCTATTAATCATCAGACACACACAAGACTACAACAGTACCAGCTGCTGTCCATGGGTAACCCATGAAAACCTCCAGGCAGAGCAGACTATTGCTGAGTATCACATTGCTCTTAACAGATAGATCCCAAGAAGTTCCTTACACTGATGTTTTAACATACGCTCTCTAGATCAGCTCATCCAGTTTAAAGAAACTATTTTGTTAGCTACTGTACAGTATTTTTAGTTTGTAAATGATTATATTCATATCTAATCAAACATCTTTTTATGGAACACCATTAAGAACACAGATGGATGAGGCTGCTGATTTGGGCGGAGGAGGGTTTCTGGTCTCTTCCTAAATAGACCCTTAAATGATGCTTGCATGGAGGCATGAAGAAATGAGTCAATACTGAACAAAAGACACAAGCAGTAACGAATGAACAGGTTTGTTATTTGCAGGGTCACTGATTTCCAGTGCTCAGCAGAAAAAAAAAATGAAAATGACAATTGACTGCCTGAAATTTGACATCTGGTACAGGGCAGAAAATAGCCAAGTCTTCCAGGATATGACTTCATTGCTGAACCTGTCCTACCTCAGACTGAAAAAGGTGTCTCCCGCTCGCTTGCGCCACTGGATACTAAGCTACAGATCAATCTATACTGTTCATCTTTTAAGCACTTTACCAAACGGGGTTTGCACTTTCAGACATGAAAAACAGCTTTGATGCAGAAAAAAAAGAAAAAGAAAAAAAAAAAAGAAACATGGCAATTAGTCCATAACCCGGGTTAAATGATTTTGGTAGTGCCCCAGCTGGTTTACTTTGAAAAACATCTACTGCATATGCACAGAAATTACATTTTTTTAGGGAATTTTTCTCTCATACTCTAAATCTGCCTTTAATACTCTTGGCTGAACCTCAAAAGTTTGAAAGTTCAGTTTTGATAAGCATCTAAAAGTTCAAATGTGTATAGGAGCACAGGAACTGCCGTCCTGGATCAGAACAGCAGTCTGTCTAGTCCAGTATCCTGTCTCCATTAGTGGCCTGTGCCAACTGCTTCAGAGGATGGACTAAAACCCACATAATGGATACACAAGCAATAAGATGCACACCAAGGCTGTTCATTTCTTAAATCCAGCAGTCTGTGCTGTGCTCACACCCTGAATCATGAAGTTTATATCCCTTATAGATATTTTTTGCTATCTAATGCAAGTGAAGATATTCTTATTATTCATATAAATGTCTGTTCCTCCTTGTAAGTCTCTCTGAGCGCTTGGCCTCAATTATGCAATGTGTAAAAGAGTCATTTCCTTCCACCAGTTTTAAATTTGATGCCTTTTAGTTTCATTGGGGGGTCATCATCCATACTCAAAGGTTCAGTTACCATCTCTACTTGACTATTTGTGACTTGTCAACACAGAAATGGTAACCAAAGCCTTATGAATGGATGAGATCACTGAGAGATTGGGCTTTTGCCACAGAGTAGGAAAAGACTCATTTTCACCAATCTCCCTACCCAAACACTAGTTTCAGATATCTATCTTTAGTACTCATATGGCCCCCAGTTACTGTAATGCCTCACAATATTTTAATGTATTTATCCTCACAAGACCCCGTGAGGTAGGGAAGCGCTATTATCCCCATTTTACAGATGCAGAACAGAGATACAGAAAGACTAAGAGCTTGTCTACATTGACCCGCACTTCAGACTATGAATCAGTGTCTGAAAAGGAATCCATTAATGCGAATTTGGAACTTTTTAGTTCATACCTACAGTGTCCACATAGGGAAGTTACGGTGCACCACTGTGGCACACTGCTATTCACACCCCCACAGCATAGACATGATTTCTCCAAGGCCTCACCTGGAGACTGGAAGAGCAGGGAAGTGAACCCAGGTCTCAAGATAGTGCTATAATCACTGGACCATACCTCCTCTCAGTCAGGTTCAGATAAATCCCTGCTCCCCAGTCTGAGGTGCAATTGGACATAACTTATAAATCCCATTAAAACAAAACATTGTAATAACATAACTTTATATTATCAAGATATAGTCAATCCATGACTTTGACCATCCAATTTACACACTGTAATTCACTGTTTTCTGCTTGCCTATCCTTGCCTGAGGTGTGCACAATTTAATGAACTATATTTTCTTTTCTGTCTGGGAAGTGCTAAGTACGCTATGTGCGTCACCAGAAATAAATAGTAATGTCTTACCGGACGTAGTTTACTGGTAAGAGTTTGATTAGGATTTCTTCTTTTCAAAAGACAGGGGCTTTTATAGTTCTAGGAAACATCCATCAATTTATCATGCTGATTTCACTCTCTTCTATACTCTTATTTTTTTCTTTTTCATTCAGAGGTATACAAGCCCCCTGTAGTTCTAACATGGTGTCCTTCAATGATCTCCAGGCTGATTCTATAGATTCATATAACCACAAGCCCAAAACTAATTCTTGGATCCAAACACCCTCAAGCTTGGGGCAAGTCCATCATTAGACCTCCAGATTTTACATTTGTTTATTTATTTTGCCATTCAGGCTGGTCAAATCCATTATCCTTGTTGCTTTATCTGCCCCTTTACTCCTATATTGTGGTATTCAATTCTACCATGTAGCAGTCATTACTAGAGCTGTGTGAAATTTTTCTAACAAATAGTTTATTTGATGAAAATGTAGTTTTGGTTGACTCAAAACATTTTGCAAACTGGATACAAATAGTTTCAGCCATTCACAATATGGCCAGAGAAAGAGGAGGTGGTACTATTGCTACCCTCTTATAACCGTTAGCCCAATAGCTAGGTCACTCACCTGACATCTGGGCAGGGCTGGCTCTATGCTTTTCGCCGCCCCAAGCAAAAAAAAAAAAAAAGAGGGGTGGCAGAAGTGCAATGTGCTGCCCCAAGATTGGCCAGAATGCCGCCCCTTAAGAAGTGCTGCCCCAGGCAAGTGCTTTCTTTGCTGGTGCCTGGAGCCAGCCCTGCATATGGGAGACCCAGGTTCAATTCCCTGCTCTGAAACACACCTAAAGTAGACTTGATTTGACTTGAATCACATTTTTCCCTGTTTTTTGGAACTGCAAACAAACCAGAAAAATCAATTATTTACCCAGCTCAATGTTATGCATTTAGCTCCCAAACTCACTTCCTGGATTTAACTTCTCCCAAAGAGACCCGTCTTACCTGTAGGCACTAAAAACCCCAAATGTTTCTTCTAAACATGTTCCCAACATTCATTTTAACCAGTTAATATGGGGATTGCAGAAACAAAGAACCCATTTTGTTATTACCCGATCTGCAGATTTTGACCAATCCTGCACATCTCTCATGTAACAGTCCTGCTCACATTAGTAAATGTATTGTCTGAGCAAGGAACATTAACACACAATTAAGGATTGGGCGCTTAATTGTTTCATATAATTAATTCCTTATTTTCATTCTGATTTAGCATGCTCCTCACTATTACAATGGTAACCCTTTCCAGCTAATTGAAAGTACAAGTCAACAACTCCCCTTTAAATCCAATTTTTACTGCTTACCTTCAGCACAGTGATATTCCATGCAAAACTTTCAATAGCTTTGCTTAGTTTTCTTCCTTTCAAACCTTCCTTTGCCCCAAGGTTATGAAGTTCTTCGTGGAATTCCATGCCTAAAACATGGATTGGTACATGATTTAGTATATGATTCAGTTATACTGCGATTTATTTTGTACACCATTTGAAACCATTCACTGACAATCCCCAGATCTCCCCACACCTGTTACTTCCTGAATTTTCATTTTATTTCTCCCCAATCCCTGCCTTTCCCTGCCATCTGTCAACTGCAGAGTATTGGGTACAAAATGTATTTTTTTAAAGCCCAGTTGACAAAAGAAGTATCGCCACCTATGTAATATAATATAGTCCTGTTTATTGTTTAAACCTCTACTTCTAATACTCACCTTCCATCTTTTGGGCTCAATATTTGTTTCTTATTTTGCTGAATACTGTCACAATCATTGGTAGACAGTGTGAAACAAGGTTATGAACCCACATTTCTCCAGTGACTCTGCCTTTATTCTGCATTGCTGGCAATATCACTACAGAACTCAATCACTGGTCTCTGTCTCTCCCTTCCCCCACTGTCTCCAACAGACATGAAAGATATCTGTTTAGCACAGTGCACCAGGATTTAGCTTCACAGCTTCTCATTAATCTTAATAGGAGTGTACCAGGGTGCTGGTGCAAAAGCACCTAATTAACCCCTGCCCAGTCAGCTCCAATCAGGGGAAACAGATTGGGGATGATGGAAAAGGCCTTATGCTGGCCTGAGGATTGGCAACACCTGCTGGCCTGACAAGCCAAGGGCTATAAAGGCTGGAAGGGAGGCAGAAGGCTGGGGGCAGCCAGGGTGAAGTCAGTCAGTCAGTCAGTCAGGGATGGACCTGGAGGCTTCCTAGCCGAAGGCTGGCTCTGCCTGTAAAGGAGGAGCTTAATCTTGTAAAGTTGTATATAGATAGACACTGGCGGTGGAATAACCTTTAATAAATAAAGACATGGGTGCTGCAGAACCTTGAAGTCCCTCTGAGTCTTATTAGGGGTAGCAAGCGGGGCCCAGGAAGAGGGGCAGGTCATGGACCCTGTTACAAGGAGTCATGGAGAAATAACCTAGCACTTCACACTGATAAATTATTTCATAAACTCTACACTGCCTAGCACGGGATCCTATTCTTGCAGCCTGTGGAACAGAAATTTTGAACCACAGCCTTTGGAATCCTGTTACATTTCACTGCCAGTTTCTGTGGTAGGTATTTGTCAGATCCATTGCTCTCTATAAAAGTCCAGGAAGTCTAAGCGTACATTTTATCCTTCTGATGTGTATTTAGTCATGGAAGTTAGAGATGGAAAACCTCTTAATGGGGCCATTTAGGCCACTGGCTCTCAGATTTTCATACTGTGTGACATTTCCAGAGTGCAAGCAAGAGTTAAGGGACAAAATGAAAACAAACCCAACCTTAATACAGTGAGTGTGGTTGCTTGGTTACAGCCCTTCTATTTGTACCAATGTTGTTAATTTCCTCTCTTGGGAAATTTTACTTTCATTAGTATCAAATCACCCCCATAATACCTGCAGCCCCCACTACTCTAATAAATCAAAGTCAGTTTGCAGTTGATTGGTTAGACTTCCTGTGTGTTTCCCACATCTCCAATTTTGGAATCATTCTCTAATTTGAACACTGCTGAATTGACAACAAAGAAGCATCCAACAAGGAATGGCACAAAACTTTGCAAAGGGTGGGGGATTGATTAATTAATTTTGCAGATTAAAAAAGCCTTTTGAGAGCCCGAGAAGGTCCTGGCTGGGCAAGGAGACTGGAAGCCAGGGGCAGACACTGGGAAAAGGAGAGGCTACAAGTTGAGGATAGGAGAGAAAGGGTCACCTTTGGGAGCAATGGGCAGAAAAGTCTGTAGAGAATATTCCGCTCCAGAGCCCAGAGTGGAAACCATGATTTCTGAGACTTGCCATTTCTATGCTGTTAGCACAAATCTGTGAAAGTCAGTGGCAAAGTATCTCATCCCCCACTATGGATGGTCCACAGAGAGCATTACAACCTACTACTGCTATCAATTCCTCTGTTAGCTATCTGAGGTCTGTGCAGTGGATCTAAAAGTTTCATTTGATGACCAATGTAGGTGCTATCATGATGCAATTTCTTTTATTTAGTTTGCTTTTAACGAAATTACCCATACAAAACAAAAAACTCTCTCTTAAAAGAACAAGTTAGGAAGTGCTTATGCAACCTTAATTTGGCACTTTTGTATGTATTAGGATAGTCGTTAATTATATGATCATACACTGTTTTTCCACAGGACCCTGCCTCATTCAGAGAATAGGATGGACCTGCTCTGGCGATGTATTTGGGATTTTGTAGGAGGAGATTTACCCATAGCACTTATGTTTCATTTCTTACAGATGTTAGTAAGTGTGTAGTAAAGAAGTAGGCAATTACAGGAAGACAAAGGATGGTCCCATAGTGAAGGCAGTTAAATGATGCCCCGAGAATTGGATTCTATCCCTACCTGTGTCACAGAGTTCCTGTGTGATGCTGGATAAGTCACTGAAACCAAACTTTTCACAGACCCTGGGGTCTGATTTGCAGAAATGCTGAGCACTCATAGCTGCAACTGAAGTCAATGGGAGCTGTGCTCTGGATACATATACAACGCTAAGTAAGGACTCTAAAAAACCAGGTTCCAGGCATCTAAAATTGGACACCAAATGAGTGGCTACTTTTTTCCCTAAACTGCCTGTGCCTTAGTTCCCCAGCTGTAAAACAGACACGCAGGGAGGGGGAGGGGGATTAGAGTTGCACAGGCTGCCCTGGAGCGGTGAAAAGGGAACTTGGGCAGGGTGGACTATCAAATCTGTGAAATGCAGTAGGAAATAAGGGTCTGACTATATTGCAATTAAACTCCAGTGGCTGGCACATGTCGACTGATTCAGGCTCCTAGGGCTCAGGCTAAGGGGCTAGTTAATTGCAGTGTATATGCTTTGGGCTTGGGCTGGAGCCCAAGCTCTAGGACCCGAGTTCAAATATATACATTGCAATTAAATATCCCCGTAGCCCAATCCCGAATCAGCTGACATGGGCCAGCTGTGGATTTATAATTGCAGTGTGGACATACCCTAAGGGATTGACCCCACCTGTTTTACATACCGAGTTCACAATTATAAACTCATCACTAACTTCCATACTCTTTCTTTGATGTTCACAAGTAGCTCCTGCTAACCTCATTCAGAGTAAAACACCGGCACAGAGTAGGAGATGGATCCTAAGTAGTCAACGCAGAATCCATTCATAAATCACAATTGATCATTCCAACAAAAATATTAGCTATGAGCGCCTATGGTACATTACTCCAGAACAAACCTGCTAAGTTCCACTTAATTTTCCACTAATTTAAAGGCTATTTTTGAAGTCTCTGGGCCCCATTCTGTTTCTGGTTATTTCAATAGAGTTACTCCAGATCTAGACTTAGCAAGTGAGAGAGCATCATTTCACACCTGCGACTTTCCTGTTAAGGATTTTGCTGTGTGTATATTTCTATGATACTGGAAATAGTAATTATTTTCTGCAGTCTCCTTTATTCAAGGTTGTCGCAGCTTGACAGCCAGCTCAAGTGATAATTTTGACTAAAATATATATTTAAATAAACAAATCTCATGCCCATCTGGTGGAAGCCAGAGTTCAGAATGTTTCCATGGGGGAAGGATTTCCTTTATGCTCTGTGGAAATAATGAAGTGTATATGGATTTAAAGATGTTAATGAAAACTAATGTTAGTTAGGGACACATTTGAAAAACAAAACAGTCTCACTGGTGGTTTAAATGGCTGAAATACGCTACAACCTTAGCACAGCAGCCAATTCTGAATCTCAGTTCTGGTGACCAACCACAAGTGTGCTGAAAAGTGATATGATACCTCTACTGGTGAGGATGGGAAGAGTAGTCTGGATTTCAAGCATGGGGTAAAAGGCAAAAACCAATTTCCACTCTGCTCTTATATTAGGTGAACAAATCAGTAGAATGTTATTGTTAAACCATCCTGTGAAATTTTTCTCTACTAAAGATGGAGCAATTAAAGGAATGTATTACAGGTCATTAATTATATTGTTTATTTAAGGAGTATAATAGACGTGGCTCTGGCCTCCCTAGTTTAACAATCCAAAGGCTCCTTCCTGCAAACACTTATCATGGAGAGAAGTGTTTACTACAGTATGTAGTTTTATTGAAGACTACTTATCAGACTCCAGCTGAAAGCAAAGACTACATTCAGTAATGAGTGTTTGCAGAACTGGTCCCTAAGGCCTTTTCCATATTAGAAAAGTTGGAATGGTAAAACTAAATTGTAAAATGAGCATTTAATTGAAAGCCAAAGATGCTTCTCCCCTTTGTACTCTGTTCTAAGAAAAACTATGGTTTCCACCACCTTAAAAATGTGTATAGAGTTACACGGTATACAGTTACAACAACGTGTACAGAGAATACAACAAAGTTACCTGCTTTCTGACACTGAACAATCTTGTCATGAATGGTGTCTGCTGTTTCAATAAGAAACCTGCTCTCCTGAATCATCTGTCAGAAAACAAATGAAAACCAGGTTGCTATTACCAGGCTTGAGTTAAACATCTAGCTCTTAGACAAGTATTAAGAAGGCCACAATTTAAAAAGAACTCTTGAGGTGTAGGACTAAAAAGATTATATCAGTCAGTCATATCAGATCTCCCAATTCTGTGTCAAGGTAAATGGCAGTTGCTCAGGAAATGTTTTGTTGCATAAGTCAGAGAACAGCTGTTTTACATCAGTTAGAGATAATTTCCAGCACTATAAAAGAAACAGAAGTAGTGTCAATAGAGGACAGAGCTAGCCGACAAACGCTAACTTAAATCCATGATTGTATCTGAAAATGAAGTCTTTTTTATGCTTACTAGGCTTTTTTAAATTTATTTGAATGAAATCAAAGAATTAGAATTATGGCCCTTCAGAATAAATACCTAACAAAAACTTTTATTGACCCATTAAGGGCCCTAATTCAGGAAGGTATTTAAGCCCATGCATAACTTTAAGCACTTGAGTTATCCAAATACCTTCATTGTTTGTGTTTCTCTTTGGAAGAATTCTGATAAACTCTGCAGCTCAGGCCCAACTATAGTACTCAAGAGTTAAAGATTTAACAAAACCAACCAACAAACAAGAGTAGTTGACTTCAATGGGATTACTCATACCTTTAAAGTTACACATGTTTAAGTACCTTCCTGGATCTGGCTGTTGGTAGGAGGAAAATACATAAACCAACATGCATCAGCCATGTAGAAAATGCTCTGAGCCTCTCTTCTTCCCATCTTCAGTGAACTCACATTTCTTCTTTCATACTTGCAAACCTTCCAAAAAGTTTCAAAAGCCCAGTCAAGCAACTGAGTTGTTGCAATGCTAACTTTAGCAAAATTGTGGGATATGGCATGTATATCTGTTACAGGAAGGAAGAACATGTACATAGATAAAATATATATGCTTGAATGTACTGTAATCTTACTCTTACTAGCATAAACCAAGAGTAACACCACTGAACACCAATCAAGTTAAACAGCATAATGTAAATGAGATAAGAATCAAGCTGACAGTTTCAGAGTTTTACATCCTGCAGCTACATAAGTTATGATGTGCAAACATGGCCAAAATGGTACAACTTGTTCTTTTTTAAATTCTTTTGTTCAATTGTGTGAAATATGAAAGAATTTATGTTCTGACCCTGCACCACTGACATCAATGAGGACCTTGCTTCTGACGTCAGTGGGCACAGAACTGGGACTTTACAGAGGGGCTCAATGATCAAACATCCCCCCTCCCCCCCCCGTCCCCCGGTTCCTCTCACTTTAGACTATCAAAGGCAGCACAAAATCACACTTTCCGTGCACACTTGAAGCATTTGAGTATTCCATGCATTTTAGAGCTGCACAGAGCACTGAGTATACGAGGCAGCATAGGTGGGCAATTCACATGTATGATTTAAGGAAATTGTTTTGTCAAATAAAGCCTGCCATCTACATGACACCTAGCATTCTCAAGATCTGAGAAAATACCACTTTTTTATTAAAAGTTATTTAATATTTTCAAATATGGTAAACAGTTGTCCTTACGCACCTTTAGAATTAATAGTATGCTGAATAAGGCTAAAAATATCATTAAACTTAATATTCCTAAAGCAGGCGATAAAAAGGCTGGGGAGAGAACAGAGTTAAGTTTCTTTTAGAAATAAAAACAACAATAATTTATACTACAGTCTTGCCTAAAGGCTCAAATCAGGAGGGTAACCAGTTGTGCTAGGCAATGTACAAATACAGCATATGACAGTCCTTGCCCTGAGGAACTTATAATCTAATTTAAGAAAAGACCTAGCCAGTGGGTGTAATAAACAGTAGGAAGCACTGGAGAAAGAGGAGAACAAGGGAAACAATGAGAATATATATTAAAATAGGCCAGACACATGCACAACTAGATTTTGCCAGGAGGGGAGTTTGGGCCAAATTCATCCTTGGTTTAATTGACATTGGGATGATTTTGACCCCAATGATGTTAAAATACAATGTAACTCATTTCAACAGAGTAATGTTCACAAAATATTTAATAGACATTGGTTATTCATTATGTGTTAATGTTCCAATTACAGATCGGTCTGAATTAAAATCCTGATGGTCCCAAACTTCCCAGCTAGCTCCTATCTAGAATATGCTGTGCCAAAATCGTGGATGTGTAAGTTCCAGTTTTTATATTTATTAATTATATTATATTATATGTTGAATTAGACATCATTATGTCTAAATAAACATATAAAAACTATATATGCAGGACACCAAGGAAACAAAATCCATTACTCCCTGTATTCATTCAAGAAAGCTTGATATGGCTTCACGTGGTAAAATTATTTTTTGTCAAAATATGCCTCCTTGACTGAAACTAGTTTCAATAGTATCAAATGCCTTTCATTCTTTATTACTTGCTTGTTCATGCATCATGTTGATTTTTTCTCTTTTCATCTGGAAGAAAATGACAATTTCTACCAACCCTCTGGCTTTTCCACACCATTGCACACAGTAATCTTGCATTAAAGGAGCCTTTCTGCTGCCAGCTATGAATCCCAGACTATGGTCTCAACAATGAAGAGAGCAAAAGTCTTTCAAAAAATTGTACCTTACCACTGGCCCAAGATACAAAAGAAGATTTGCATGTATTTTCATGGATGAAACCTGGTAGAATTTCCTCAGTAATACTCCGCACTTATATAGGCCTCATTCAATAAGGTGCTGAGTGCCTCCACTGAAGTGCTGAGTGCCCTCAACTCTAACTGGTTTCAAGAAATGGGGTGGAGGATGCTCAGCATCCTACAGGATTGCCAGGACACTGCTTTACAAATGATTGACCTCCCCTCCAGCTCCTACTTGGCATTCATTTACTAATCCTAACAACCACCCCTCTGAGAAAGGATTTAGATTAAGTATTGATATGCCCAGTTTAAAATGGAGAAACAGCAGGAGAGAGGCTAAGTGACCTGCCCAAGGCAAGTGTCAGAGACAAGCTTGGAAGTCCAGAATTCTTGGCTCCTGGTCATGTGCTCTGATCTCTTAACCATACCTATGAGGCTTCCACATAGCTCAGCATCCTCTACATGTACAAATACGATCGTCAGTAAGACCCTAGAAAATTGCATTGCTATGAATGTTCTCCAAGCCTTCAATTTCTATATAAAATTATGTAAATTATGAAAATTGATCACCTTCTGCCACTGACTGCATCTCTTCCTAGGAGTTCATGGTAGGGTTATGCTCAGACTATCCAACAGAGATATCGAATAACAATTACAACAATTTTCATGGGGAAAGCTACAATGAAAGGTCAACGTTCTTTTACTGAAATGCCACATAGAGCAGTCCCCAGTTCTCTTGATGCTGACAGTTGAATCTTGCCGCTGTCAACACCCCCAGGAAAACAATGAAAATAGGATTGCATAGTAGAATTGAGCCTGTTAATGTTTGCAATTCTGTCTGTAATTTTCATGTAAAATTAAGCAGCCTTTATCTCAGTGGAACAAACATGAGAAGGCAATTTAGATTTGAGAGCTTCCCCAGTACACTTGATAGGAGGCAAAGGAGTAACTTCTGCACTGTGGCAAAGAAGAAATAATCTTTAGTCTATTAAGTGATGTTCCTTTTCAACAGTGGGTGTTTTTCAGAAAATATAAAGTAGAATCCACCAGGATATTTATATGAATTGACCAATTTAAAATGAATTTTTCAAATGTCATTCATCAGTCATGATGTTTGGGGTTTTTTTTCATTTAATTTCTTATTGCGACATACCAGGGTATATTCCAGACTAATGAGCAAGGACGTCACCCCTGCCCTGAAACCTGAGGTTTTTGGATTGCCTCCTACCTGGGCTGTTCACAAACAGCCTTCCAGCATGCAAGCCTCACCCTGAGTGTCCGTGTTTAACTGCAGCCTGCCAGCCACACTTTGGCTCTCACCAGCCTTGGTTATACTGCAGGATGACCCCAGCACACCGCTAATCTCAGATTTCCCCCCAGAAACATATGTTCTGTACTGCCCATCCCTCTCCTGGACATTACAGATCTCTTGGGTCCATTATTCCTGTAAGGGAATAATATGCACATAAATTGTCACCCCAAAAGGAGTTACCCAGACACTTCAACTTGAACGCGGCCCTGATTGGACCGGGATGGTGAACAGTGGCCAGTGGGAGCCGCGGTCAATGAACCGGCTAGGGGCCCGCTAACGGTGCTTACCCTGAGCTGCCGTGTGCCAAGGCTGCCAATCCCTGTTCTAGAACTTCATTCCTATGATAGTTAGGAACCTTCGTCTAATTTTAAACCTAAACTTGTTGGTGGCCAGTTTATATCCATTTGGTTTTGTGTTCACATAGGCACTTAACTTAAACAACTTCTCTTCCTTCCTGGTCGTTGTACCTCTGATGTGTTATAGTATGATAAGTAAGATTTGGTTCAAACATAACAGCACTATGGGAGGTAATAAATAAGAAGCAGGAAGTGAAACAGAGTGAATGAAAAATGAAACTGACTTGTCACATTTCACTGTCTAAACTGAATGAAGAGCAACGACTTTAAAATGTAATCCACTTCAAGTTAACTTTCCTTCACTTTTAATAAACTAAGGTGCTAGTAAGATATATATCTTAACACCTGAATTCTTTGAACATATAAATATTATGTCTTGTATGTATTAAGAGAAAATTAATTGGAGAATCAATAAAAACAAAGTATTTCTTTTTAGAAACTACACTGGTACAAATTATTTCCTTGTTCTTTATATTTTTCTGTAAATTGAAAAAGGGAGAGGAAGTTCTTGTGGCAGCCTCACCAAAACAAAGTGAAAAAATTAAAGCGCTACTCTCTCTGGGAAGACAAATGATACGGAGGGATAGTTTTAAAAAATGACATAATACATATTGCAGATATTAAGACTAGAAATCAACAACACTAAAAAGAGAACTTTTTCTCTCTCCCCCCCCTCCCCCTTATCGGTGGAGTCAGGAGAGAATTTTGAGAGCTCTGTAAACTCTGTATTCTTGAATGCATCTTTGTCAATCAGGAGCTTTGGTTGAGGACTGTAAGCAGAACCTTGCCCTCCCTCTTCAAAAATATAATATATTGGTCGAACAACTGAAGTGCAAATGGAGTTAATGAAAATTTTTAAAGGATTCTCTCTTTTAACATCTAGCATTTCTTACAGGCATTTAGGACAAGAAACAGTCAAGCAAGTCATCGTTTGCCAGCAAGTCTTGTGAGAATTGGGAATATCTAGATGCTGACAGGGCTAGAAAAGGGATACCAGCTACGTACAATACTGTGATATCTATTCCAATGTACAGCACATTCCGTTTTCTATATGTGGAATATACGCACAACACACTGTGGTAGTAAGAATGCCGATATCATTTAGGAGAGTTTGAAACATAACAGGTTACAATAGAACTGCAAAGGGTCTGAACACAAATATCCTGAATTTGATATTGTTCAAATATCAATTTGAGATTGCTTTTTGATTGTTTCTTTACAAATATTTATGGAAAAAATATTGTGCCTGAACTGTAAGATTTTTTAGCTTAAAAATGAATACAATCAGGCTACAAATCAGCAGAAATAGTTGCTTTTTTGTTATATTTTGAGCATGTCTATCCTACAAAATACTGAAAGAAAGGCAACCTAATGGTATTTCATATTAAGAGCTGTGATATCATTTAGAACCTTTTTTGCAAGGAAGTAATGGATATGACTGGCGGGGAGGGGAAGATAAACCAAAATAAGACTGGAGGAAGAAAAAAGAAAGATACACAGATGAGGAAAGATGTACACAAAGATGGAGAGAAAATATATTGAGAGAAAATACAATATGAAATCTAAAAATTGATTTTACACACTACACCATATCTAGATAAAAATATTCAATTTTAGAGTTTGGTTGCATATCAGTACAAGTTTCCATACATGGTTAATTTTCACAAGTTGGACCAAATTCTGCTTTAAGTTATGCTTGACGTCAGTGTATTAAAACATTCGCTTGGCAGTGAATACTAGTGAAGTTAGCCACCCCTCTCATTTTTACTTTTTCAGAGCGGTCTGAAAAAATATTCCTTGCTGCTGAAATTGCCACAGTTGAAAGTCAAATTTTGTTGGGAAAGTCTGGAAAATCTGTTTAGCCATTTTTGAATTATGCAAGTGAAAAAGATGTACCTCTCCCACTGGAATAAAAGACTATCACGCTTGCGTCCATACAGATAATTCAAATAGGGCTGAAATTCAAAGCATGGCACATATACGGGGCAGATACTCATTTCTCCACTAACTTTAATGATTGATGCTGATCTGCGCCAGCTGAGAATCTGACCTATAATATCCATCTGGAAGTATGTCAGTGGCCAAGAGACTAAATCTGTAACAAACCAACAACCTTGTGCATTTCCTGGCTTTAAAAAAAATTGTTTAACATTCAAATTGCATTAACATAATATCTGCATATAAATTGTGTGCAATATATCTATTTATTGTTCACTAACTTATACACCCAGGATTTCCTCAGAGGATTATTTTTCTTCATAAAATGTAGAATTAAAGGTAAGTTTCACAAAACTGTTGCAGAGAGGCCATTTTTAAAAAATGGAACAAATAAGAAATTCTTCTGGGAGCTTCTCTCTCAAACAAAATGTTACGGTAGCACAATTTGAAACATCCTATGTCCTTTGTTTCTGGAATTGTAATTACTTTTCAAGCTTCTATAATTATTTTTTAAAAACACCTAATTGTCCAGGAAAAGCAAACAAACCACAGAAAATGATCTTTGACTAGCATGTCTGTTGACAAAACAACAATCCAATATAACAGACAGCTAATTGTTTTCAAGATCATTGCTACCGATCTCAGGGCATCTGCATCTTCATTCATGTGGAATAGCCAAGCTGTCTATGCCCCATTAAACACACAGACAGAGTTTACCATTTTCATGGGAAAAAAGATATGTTCAGATGACAGGTTTGCCCAGAAAAAATACAACACTTGTAACATTTTTTCTATAAATCAGAGATCAATTTTCATAACATACCATAACAGTTCAACTATTAAAGCAATTAAAATATACACCTCAAACATAAGAGATGTTCTACATAAAGGTATTTAATACACAACTCAGTGTTAACATAAACCAACTTTTTTGTGGGGGGCAAACGAGGCTCCAGCTGCGTAAATCCAAGCTGCGTAACCCTTTGAGGTTAATGGACTACTTAGGCCTTGTCTACACTATGAGCTAACATCAACTTTCTAGAGTTTGAATTAAGAAAGCTGATGGTATACAGTCGATTGTGTGTGTCCCCAGTAAGTGGGCTAATTTGGTGGATCGCGTTCACAGTTCCGTGGTTAGCGTCGACTCTCAGAGCGGTGCACTGTGGGTTGGTTTCCCACAGTGCCTGCAGTCCCCATGGCCCCTTTGAATTCTGGGTAAAGCCGGCATTGCATGATGGGGGCAAAAACAGTCTCACAGGTTTTTCGTTTGTGCTTCCCGTCACTTGCCCCTCCCGCTGTGCAAGGAGTGGCAGACAGCCATTACGCACCTTTCAGACCTGTAGAAGCCACACTACTTTCAGCAGACAGAGAGGTGGTCAGCCAGCCACTGCTCCTGCTAGAACTTCGCTCTCAAGTCGCCTGCTATCCTACTGTACTCCAGGCAATCCTGAAATTATGTCAAGTCGCCTGCTATCCTTCCATGCTCTAGGCAATCTTGAAACTACATCAAGTCACCTGCTATCCTTCCGTGCTCCAGGCACTCATAAAAAGTACGTAAAGTCTGGTGGCTTCGGCAACTCCCGCCAAGTGGCATCTCTTCTCCTGCTGAGTGGCATCTCTTCTCTTAGGGATCCTGGTGGCAATGGGGAGACTCATGCAATGGAAGGGCGATTCTGGGCCCAGGAAACTAGCACGGACTGGTGGGACCGCATAGTGCTTCAGGTCTGGGATGATTCCCAGTGGCTCAGAAACTTTCACATGCGTAAGGACACCTTTATGGAACTCTGTGACTTGCTTTCCCCTGTCCTGAACCACCAGAATACCAAGATGCGATCAGCCCTCAGTTCAAAAGTGAGTGGCGATAACCCTCTGGAAGCTTGCCACGCCCGACAGCTACCGGTCAGTCGGCAATCAGTTTGGAGTGGGTAAATCTACAGTGGGGGCTGAAGTGATGCAAGTGGCCAACAGAATCATTGAACTGATGCTGTCAAGAGTAGTGACTCTGGGAAATGTGCAGGCCGTAGTGGATTGCTTTGCAGCAATGGGGTTCCCTACCTGTGGTGGCATATGCCTATTCTGGCACTGGACCACCAGCGCTACGAATACATAAACCTCAAGGGGTACTTTTCCATGGTCCTGCAAGTGCTGGTTGATCACAGGGGACGTTTCACCAACATCTACGTGGGTTGGTCGGGCAGGGTTCATGATGCTTGTGTCTTTAAGAACTCTAGCCTTTTTAAACAGCTGCAGGAAGGGACTTTCTTCCCAGACTAAAAAATTACTGTTGGGGATGTTGAAATGCTGATTGTTATTCTTGGGGACCTGGCCTACCCATTAATGCCCTGGCTCATGAAGCCGTACACAGGAGCCCTGGATAGTAGTAAGGAGCTGTTCAATTACAGACTGAGCAAATGCAGAATGGTGGTAGAGTGTGTGTTTGGGCGTCTCAAGGGATGCTGGCACGGCTTTCTGACCCGTTCATATCTCAACGCCAGAAAATTCCCATTGTTATTGCAGCTTGCTGCATGGTCCACAATCTCTGCGAGAGCAAGGGAGAGACGCTTATGGCAGGCTGGGAGGTTGAGGCAGACTGCCTGGCTGCTGATTACGCGCAGTCAGACACCAGGCTGGTTAGAAGGGCACCCCCTGCACGCATCAGAGAAGCCTTGACAACTAGTTTCATGGCAGGGCAGGCTACAGTGTGAGACTTCAGTTTGTTTCTACTTGTGCTGTTGTTTACGCATTCTGAAAACCCAACCCCTTGCTCAGGATAATGTTTTAAAGTTATTTTTATTTCTACGTGTCCTTTTCCTTTCTCTTGCTCCCCTGCACTGAATTTTCAGCCAACCGCTCTCCCACGTTCCCTCATCGCTTGCTGAGCAATAATAAAGTCATTGTGTGAAAACCATGCATTCTTTATTCAGGGGTCACAGAAATGAGGGGATTGCTGCAAATGTAGCACTGGAAGGGGGGGTTAGACACCAGGTGGGACGGCGGGTGACGGGGGGACAGGAACACACAAGTCACAACTTTGGGAATGCCACCTTTCTAGTGTTTGGGCGGTCCTCTGGGGTGGAGTGACAAGGTGCCTGGAGCCTGCCCCACCGTGTTCTTCGGACTGCTGGTGATGAGGCTAAGGAACTTGGGGAGAAGTGGGCGTGGTTACAGAGCTGCTGCAATGGCGGTCTTTGCTCCAGCTGCCCCCCCTTCCCCGCCAGCACTTGACTGGTATCAGGGAAGATCCCTGCCAGCCAGACGGTTACAGCACAGCGTCTGTGCCCCACTTCCCCATCGTGGTCAGAGAACGCCTGGGCACACAATCCCAGATGCTGCTGGCCATCCAGTTGCAAACCCCCTCCCCCCCTCAAAATAGCTCGGGGAATTGCTGGGAGGATTTTTTTAGAGACACTCTAGCAGACACTCCTGCACCCCAAGTCCTCAGGGAACAGTAATCATTAAAAAAAATAGCTTGTCAAGCGGGCACTCCATTGACCAAGGGACACTCACCAGGGCTGCCTTGCATGCCTTCCCCATCCAGGATACCTTCCTGGGAGGGTTGGGAGGTTACTGGCTCCAGGGTCATGAACAGTTCCTGGCTTTCGGGGAGATAGGTGTCTCCTCTTGCCTGTTCCGTACACTCCTCACCGTCATAGTCCTCCTCCACCTCATCTTCCTCGTCCAGCATATCCTCTGCCATGTGACAATCACCCCATCGGTAGAGTCCACAGACACAGGTGGGGTAGTTGTGGCGCACCTCCCTAGAATGGCATGAAGCTCACTGTAGAAGCGGCATGTTTTGGGCTGTGACCCAGAGCGTTCGTTGGCTTCTTTGGTTTTCTGATAGTCTTGCCTCAGCGCCTTAATTTTAACACTGCACTGCTGGGCGTCCCTGTCGTGGCCTCTCTCCCTTAGGCCCTTGGAGACTTTGGCATATGTATTGGCATTTCTTTTTTTGGATCATAGTTCTGCCAGCACGGATTTGTCTCCCCACACAGTGATCAGATCCAGCACCTCCCTTGCGGTCCATGTTGGGGCCCTTTTTCGACTGTGGGACTGCATGGTCCCCTCTGCTGGTGGGCTCTGCATGGTGAGCTGTGCAGGAGACTCACCACGCCGGCCAAAGAGGAAGTAAGTTTCAAAAGTTCCCGGGGCTCTTCCTGTCTAGCTGCCCAGTGCATCTGCATTCAGAGCCCTGTCCAGAGCGGTCACACTGGAGCACTTTGGGATAGCTCCCAGAGGCCGGTAATGTCGAATTGCGTCCTCACTAACACTAGTTTGACCCAGAAACGTCGATTTCAGCACTACTCCCCTTGTCGGGCAGGAGTTTGGAAATCAATTTAAAGACCCCTTAGGTTGACCTAGTGAGGACAGCGAAGTGGAAGGATTGATTTAACGTGGATAAATTCGACTTTACCGCATAGTGAAGACCAGGCCTCAGGTGAGTAAAGGTATAGAGCAAGTGTCTGCAGAATCAATCCCTAAGATTTGAAATCTTCTCTATTAAAAACCTATAAATTTAGTATTTCAGCATATCTTTTATTAAAAACATATCCAAAATATTTTACATGGTGTTCTGCCAAAGTCTCCCTTTGTTTTCAGTTTTATGAATACAAGCCTTTCCGGTTCAGAACTGTTGGACAACAACAACAAAGATTGTCCCTTTTTGCTCTATTAATCTCCTTATCTCTTCATTTACTCCCACATGTTCCTTGCATAACTTAAATTCAGAGTTCACTAAAGCTTACTAGTTTGGGTTCACTTTTACCAGCATAAACAAACACTGGCTCCCAGTTTTCACCTGACAGTCGCATGGACTGACATTTCCTCTAGTAGAAAGAACTTTTTTAAGGTTAACAACCACTGCTCTATTAAAAAGAACCACCATCTGAGTCCTTATAAATGCCACAATAAGGAGGTGTGCATTTTTCACTCTTTCTTCAATAAACACGTTTATAACTTCTTTTGACTGTTGAAGGTGTAATCCCCACACACAGACACTATATTATGCTTTCAAATATTAATGTTGAGATACATTGTTTACTCTTTCACCAAGAATAGACAACAATTTCAATCTTCTGCTTATTGACATGATCTAAAAAGAAAATGTTTTGAGAAAAACTTTGCAAAATAGGGACTTATTCTTTTTAGAAAGGAATTATATTTGAACATGTTAAATCATTATCCTAAAACAGATGAAGTTGAGGGAAAATACTTTAGGGAAATATGTGAACTCACAAACCAATATCCCTTTTTATTTATTTCATTCTGTGCCTTTTGTATGCTTTTAGTCAGTTTTCCATCATGAAGAATTTCTAGACAAATTTTCCAATGGGTTTATTCTAATATTATTTGAAACATACCTTAAAACAAAAACAGCATGAGAGAAAAAAATACTGTCTGTTCGTATCTTGTACAATTTTAGCTATTTACTGCATAATCTAATCTTTCACTAAAAATAGTGGGTTGTATTAGTCTTTCCACTGCTAAAATAATACTCCTTGTATGTCAATATCTTGCTGCCCTGTAGCTTAAGCTTTGCAAAAGTTTATCTTCAGCCATATAATTCACTACAATAAAACTTCAGGTAAGTGAATACAGATAAAACTATTGCATGATTAAGGGCCAAATCTTGCTTATCTTATTCATATGAATAGCCCCAGTAACCCCAATGGGACCTCTCACAAGAGTAACAGAAGCATGAATTGGCCCATCAGATTTCAAAATTATAACAGCACAGTAATAAAAACACAGTTATCAAAGCTCATACCAGATCGTATGCAGCCATAAGCTTTTTCTGCACATCAGGCATGGTTCCCACAGGCTCCAGGTAAGGGAATGTATCTTTCATATAGACAGTGGCAGAGGGAGTATTGTCACTGTTTATGAGCCGTGAGGACAAAGTCAAGATGCACTGCTTCAGACTGGCAATTGGAGGGAGTCCACAAAGCTCTTTAACAGACACAATTGCATTCTGTGGGGGAAAAAATGGATTTGCATTTACTGTGGCTCACCATTCCATTCTGGTTTATAAAAGTCAATTAATGCCTCTTCTACACAAACAAACACACACACACACACACACACACAATTTCAGGAGCATTTGGAAAATTCTAAGAATAAGTTTGTTCCTGTGATGTTACTGTTTTGAGTTCATTCAGAATACAGTGTCAGTGAGGAGAAGAAACTCTTAAGAATTAAAAGATAATCTGCAAAGAATAAAATAAAATAAAGAGTTCTGACCTTTGTTGCTTCTTTATGATTTTTATAGAAAAAATATTTATCTGCAATTTTTTTAAATTAAGGAATATCAGAGATATAAATTCATCTTCCCTGATTTTGCTGAAGGGTTCAAAGGGTTGGCATACTCCACCCTGACCTAATTGGAGGAGGGAAATTTACTTTTTCACAAATAAAACTTAACCCAAAACTTTGTCAGCAGTTTGTGTTAGGGTTTCTCCACACAAACAGTTACTACATGGCAAGCCACTGTAAGTATCTCCAGGGAACCAGCTTGCCACGTATTAACATCCCGTGCAGACACTGCTACAGCACAGTGAAATTTCTACCAAGCTGCACTCTGGGAATTTCATTGTGCTGTAGCAGTGTCCATACAGCAAGCTATTGTGTAGCAAACTGGTACATTGTAGATTCACACCCTGGCTTGCTTATCAGAAACTCACAGTGTAGGCAAGCCCAAAGAGTTGTGAAAAAACAAACTAGATTCTCAAGTCCAGCTCTTTGGTACCCAATGCAGTTTTATGCTTTCTGGTCCTGGTCCAGCATTAGTCTGTCCTGAGGCACCATGGCACAACTTGAGGGCTGGTGTTAGTGACATCCTAACTGGATGTTTCAGCAGCTAGAGATCACTAGCATCTAGATGTGCATGTCTAGAGATACTCAGCCTCATCCCCTTTAACTCAGATCTATGCCACCTGCAGATTCCCCCATGTTGGTGGAAAGCTCAGACAGCCAATCTGCCAGCCCCACAGGTGCTTTGTTCTGGCAGGCCAGCAACAGTGCAGTCAGGATCTGGCTCAAAGAATTTTAAACAGTCTGACTAAAAAGCTCTTTCCTTCAAGTGCTCAGATTTCTATCTTTTATGTCAAAATTACACCAGCTCTCCAATTGTCCATTGTCCTCCAAAAAACATAAATTGGAAAAAACTGATGTTTCTCACGAGAAAAGCAAGGAGGAGAAAAATCAGCGTCTTTAAGGGCTGCATTGTGGATCAGAAAGAATAAAAAAGGGCATAAACATTTTTTCTCTTTCATGGGTCATCTGTAAGAAAATCAGGTGACCCAGGTCAAACCTAATTAAAACGCCAGAATTTATGCAGAAGTCAGTAGACATGTGGTTGACTTGTCCTCCTGATTTACCTTCTTCCAATTCATATTATTGTTGCCAAAATCCACAAAAATCCCAGGAACCAAACATTGTAGCAATCAACAGAACACAACTGTTACCAGTGAGCATTTTAGACCAGCTGTGAGGATACAAAAATTTGGATCCACATCAGATCTGCATCTACAATAATGAACTTGTGACCCGCACTCCACCGTTTATATTATTTGCATCTGCACCCGCACCCAATCTCACTGTTAGAGCCCTGTGCAGATACAAACATTTGGATCTGAATCTGGTCCGCAAAGATAGTAAACAATACAGCTGCAGATGCAGATATCTGCAGATATAAAATGGATATCTCTGGATTTGCAGGACTCTGTATCTTTGCAGGTCAGAATATGTTCAAGTAATTAACAGAGGCTCTTCTGTTAACCAAATATTTTTGAATGGTACATTAGAAAATAAAATCTGTTGTCTGGTTGTCATACAAAGAATCTTTGAGAACAAGATCTAGAACCAAAATTTAGTTTTTGAACATACGCTAATACTATTTTTAGGTCAGGTTTATAAATTATTTTCTGGTTATACTACTTAGTGTATACAGCTGTAATCTAATATTTATTGTTACAGAATAAAGGAATGTAAGGGAACAGAAGATGGAGTCAGAGGTTCAAATTAGTTATTTTCAAGGCCTGCAAGGAAGAAAAAGCCTGGGAAGAGTTTCCCATTCTTAAAAATATGCTTAAGATATTCCTCTGAGAGTGATTTATAACTTATGTCGTTTTGTAAACCTTCCCAGCTGCCAAGACTAAATGTGCTTTAGACTCTGTCCAGAATTGCAGGGTCAGTGAAGCAATATAAAATGTGCTCTTGTCCTGTTTTCCAGGGATAAATGCACTGTTTCCTTTGCTTTACCAAGGAAATAGCTATTGTACATTCTCCTATATAACTAAAATTCTTATTGTTTAACCTTATTCAGTTTTGTTTCTCTTTGGCAGCATCTACACTACAGATCTGATTTTCTCCTAACTGAACCAGTGAGAATGCATGAAATTAAGCACAAAGAGTGCAAACCTGCCATGCTGACTGATGTTCTGAACCATTGCAGTATTCTCCTGTCCATTAAACTTTTCCAGTTGTACACTGGGTGCTCATCCCACAGTCCTGACACATCTATAGGCACTGGATTCTGGGGCTATGGTACAGTAGCAGGAGATCTATCCATTTCAGCCCAAAATGTGTTAATGCCGTCCACATTGCACTGAACCAGTTCAAACTAAACCAGCATTTAGCTAAAAGCAAAATGTAATCATGTTAAAAGTATAGAGCACATATGTATGGGGAGGACTGTGTTTTAGGTAGGATCACATAGTTCTTAGAGGAATACACATCTGTTATGTAGATAAGACCTTAATGACTCAAACATCTGGGTGTTTCTAGGAACGTGTACGTGCACACCCACTTTTCTCTAGTTAGCAAGATAAATGTAAGCTGATATTCTTCAAAAAGGAGACAAAATTGGATGTTTCTCTAGCCCTATGGCCTAGAGATACAAGCTAGTCCTCAACTCAAATCTCCCACTTAGCCAAAATCAGCAGAGTGGGGTTTGATTTTTTTTCTTCTAAATATTTTTCAGAAATTAAGCAGTTGCTTGGCCTGATGTCTATACGTTAATTAATGTCAGTAAATATCAAGCCTTTGCATTTAAATAGCAAGAGCTAGATATTCTTTTTAGTTATACCGGTCTAATTTTGAAGCAAGTCCATTGACTTCAATGGAGTTACACTGCTGTGACTGAGATCAGAATCTTTACCCAAGTATTCAGTACAAAGCAATAATGAAGTAAAAAGTTTCATACCTGCATGTTTTCTCTCATGTCAGTGGCCTCTCGTAATGGATGCACTGCTAGTTTAAAGATATCATCTATAATCTTGAGACTTGTGTTCCTCAGCATGGTATACTCGCTTCCTTTCTTTCCTATTCTCACCGACAGACTGCGCTTTTGTGCTTTTCCTCCTCCACTTCGATTAGTTATTGCAATGTGAACAAAAAGTGTAACATGCTCCATGATATCTCCAACAAAGGAGCGCAAGGGTATATGTCGATATCCAGGTTGTAAACATTCGAGTGGTATGGTATACTGGCCTATAAACTCATCACCAATATAATCATCATCCAAAACAACAAAACGGATCATGGCAAGTTCTGGTAGATTTATTTGGAATTCAAAACTTTCATCAAAAATAGGATTGTCACTGTTTTGCTGAACAGTTTTAGTTCTTAGTTCTGCACAGTCTGCAGGAATTCCATGAATTTCTATGCAAACATATGGGTCTATGACATCCCCTTTTGCACAAGCTCCCTTTGGCTTTGGAAAGTTCTGACCACTGATAATTTTGACGTGTAGAACTTGAGGAGAGACCCCTGGAACGATGCCCTTTGTATTTGCACTAAAGTAAGATACTTCATCACGCATAACAGAAGGTCTAAGGACATAGCCACATTCCCCGTTCTGTGAAAACCAGCCAGTATGTAGATCCATCATTGGTCCTGGAGTCTGATAGTTCATTGCCACTATCTGACAACCACAATTCCAAAAATCTTGGGGATTTAAGTTACTAGAGTCTATCCTCATAGCACTTGGGTATATCCTAGACAAAAATTTCTTGTTGTAATTGACAAAGTCCTCTGGATACTCATTTGCAATTCTACTGGCCTCTGCCTCACTGAAAGAGCAGATTTCCCAATAATTCTGACTTTTCATAGATACCACAAAATCTTTGTACTGGACAGACTTGCATACCGATACCAAATCAGACAACTCTCTGCACAGCCAGATCAGCCTTGGTTCATTCACATAATCTTCAGACATTCTTCGAGATATTTCAGCCTCTTCATCTTCATCAGTGACTTCTCCTTCTAATAAATCCTGGTCAGAGGGAAGCTTCTTCCCTTTCACAATGATCTTCATTTTCAATTTCTCAGGTGATGGAAGGTAGGCTTCTGAAGGTAAAGGTGCTTCTGTGTAGAGTTTGTTTCCAAAAATCTTCTTCATATGTTGAACCATTACTTTTTGTTGTTGTATTGAGCAGTGGTTACCCAAGCAGAGAATGAGAGGAAACTCTGAAGTAATGAAAGCTAATTTATTTATTACCTCAATAACATTTCGAAAGGCAAGCGGTGATGTCATGCTATTACGGTTACAAATGATGGGCTCATTATCTGGACCATCACAAACATCAAGCTCAATACTCCTACAATTCATTTTTAAAGCCCTGACATATCCATTAATATCAGCTGGTCCTCTAAACTGGTCTTCTATTAGATAGGTATTGTGAGATGCATTGATATAGTAATGTGATAAAGGCTGGGTCATATCCTGGACAACTTTTCTGTGCTCAGGGTCAAAAATATCACATTCTGGGGACACCAAATACTGTGTAAATCCATCAATTGCAAGAAATCCCTTCAATCGTCCTTCTTGAGAAAGTTCATACCTGCGGATAATGTCTAGACACATTTCTTCAGTTATATGAGCAACTCCTTGCTCAGCTTCTAAAAAAAGCATGAGGTCGTTAGCATCTAAATATTCTTTGTTCTTAGATATCTGCACTAGTAAGAAATAAACTTCAGGTCTTGTGCAAAGTTCGCTGAATGCTTCACAAAATTCCTCTTTAGTTACTCGAGTTGTTAGTTTTTCTTTGCTTTTCTGGATTTCCTTAAATTTTAACCTAATCTTTGATTCCTTTAGCGTAGGATTAAGCTGTTTGATTAACTGTACAGCTGTATCTTCTAACATTATGCCATTACCATCAACATCTGCAGCTTCAAATACAGTTTTTAGCCACACAAACCGTGGGGTATTCTGGCTGTTTTCCATCAAATCCAGAGGTTGTTTGCTACGAGAAACCAGGTACCGTAAACCTGACACCCAAATGTTGGCCACATCAGCTGAATTGGCAACCAGGTCAAGAGACTCATAGTTCTCCCCATGAATAACAGAGAATGCACAGTCCTCACTAATCTGGTCTGCAAGTCCATTGTTCCTGAATGTTTCAGTGTTCTTCCCTAGTCTAATCTCTTTTACAGCAGAAATATCAAGCTTAGCCTTGTCAAGGTCTTTCTTGGAAGGTTCCCAGCGAAGAGCTTGCAAGTCAGGGTCTAGAGTAAAAAAACGATTATAAATGCGGGAATTTGGACGGACTTTCTTCAGTTCACACCCAGCCTGCATAAAGCTAATACAGTCACTAGCACTGCTTATTTTCTTCTCTGATGGCATGCTGCTGAAGGACACCGTTTTCTTCCTTCCACATTTTTGGTTGGAAGGATCCTGTAAAAGAATTTAAAAATAATTAAGTACATTTTCTTTTCCCTTCCCATAATTCAATTCTCTACTCAGCTAAAGAATATAACTACACAGTGTCTTGCTTGGCTGCAACAACATAGCTGTCACAATCACTCCTGCGAAGCATATTGGAAGGAGAGGGGTTGTGGACAACCAAGATACCTGGAGGTGTTGGGATTGGGGAGGGTTCACTGAGCGGTGAGAAGCTTCACAGTTATGGATTTAACATGGAGGGTTGCTATGCGGATGAAGGGGGGGGGAGCCTAGAAGAGCCTGTGTGAGGGAGGTAGAAGGAGGGCGGTGGGAGATGGCCCTGCCCTCGGTCTGACCCGCTTTCCATTCCCCTCCCTCAGTGTCGCCCCTCTCTTCCCATCACTGGTGTTTCCACAAATCCCCAGCCGCCGACGTCAGGGGAAGAGGGGAGACCCGCAGCGGTCACGGACAGGCTGGCACGTTTCCAACCCCGCAGGCTGCAGAGCACAGCCTGGGAGCGTGAGCCGAGCGCTCCCTGACGGCTCAGCGACCGGACGGGAAAGAACAACAGGCCTCTCGGGCAGAGCCCAGGGTCCCATCTCATCACCCGAAGCCGGGGGGAGCCCGCTGGGCTGGCAGCGCTGCGTCCTCTCCCGGCCCCCAGCACGGGCTCCTCCCGTCTCCTCTGCCCGTCGGCCCCACCCCAGCGCCACCCGACCCACCAGGAGGGCGCCAGCCTTCCCTCCCAGCTTCATGTTGCCTGGTAATGGGACGGAAGAGGGGAGACCAGCCAGGTGGGCGGCAGAGAAACTGACTAGTTACCTGCTCAGCAGGCGCCACAGCAACCCCAGTGGCCAGGAGGAGCAACTGCAGCCCCAAAACCTAAAGCTGGCCCAAAGCTTCAGGAAGATTAGTACAGAAAATATAACCTCCCTATAATCTTTGAAGGTCACAGGGCTGGTTTTCAAATAAGGGCTCCATGTTTCTGTGTGCTATTTTGTGCCCATGACTTCGCAGTAGAGAGCATGAATGAAATGCAGGCATAAAACTGTTGGTGCAATTCTTCAATGTGGCAAAACAGTGCCTTCCAAAACAATGACCTAGTTTGAACACCACGCCCCTATTTCTTGCACTGCAGTTCTGACCAGAAAACCAAATACTCAGTACATAGTATTTTAAGGATTCCACCATGGGTCTAGATGACTTTACCTGTTAAATTAAATCCCAGCATATACTGCTCTGTAAAAAACTAAATATAAAAATTGAGTACAAATGTTTGCATTCTTGGGTTAGCTATTTTGAGAAGGTAGGTCTTGGTTAATGTTTTCTGTTTTTGAAGTATTTCTCAGTGCTTTATTGTCCATCTTACATACAGCACTCTCCCATTAGCTCATTCAATAACATCTGAAGTGTTATCAAAGAAATGCAACCACCATATTCAAAACCAACTGACTCTATTGGGAACAATTACAAAACCACTAAACTTTAGTATTAAAGGTCTTTAACTATCTGTCAAGGCAATGAATTAAAACTTTTAATGACAGGCAAAATTACTCTAGCCATTTATTGTAGCATTTAGTATGCTAATTAGAATTAAAATAGGAAGAAAGAAAGTCAATGAACCCAGCACATTAGTTCAGTCTTTTTTTTAAATTTCACCAGAACATTTTTATGTTCCTGAGTCATCATTCTGCAATTTAATATATTTCTGGTATGAAAATCTTTAAGCAACAGATGCTAATGAGTATAAATGAATGCAGCCAATTAAACAGTAGTTTTTATAAGAGCCTTTTCCCCCTACTTTTAGATTCTTAAACAAAAAGTTATTTAAATTTACAACAACATTATGTTCGTGGTTTTTAGCAAAATCCATATGAAATTCCATCTTTTAGTGGAACCGTGCAGATCCCAAAACTAGGAACCTGAACCTACTTCCAATGATTTCAATGGAAGCCGGAAAAACCTCATACAGCGTTGCCAATTTATGCAGTTTTATGGTGAGTCTTGTGGTATTTGGTGTCTTTCCCACAACGATATTAATAGGCAGCAGGCTTAAAACAAGCAAAAGGAAGTACTTCACACAACATACAGTCAACCTGTGAAACCTGTTGGCAGGGGATGCTGTGAAGATCAAAACTATAAGTGGAGTCAAAAAAGAATTAGATAAGGTCATGGAGGATAAGCCCATCAATGGCTATTTGCCAAGATAATTAGGGATGCAACTCTATGCTCTAGGTGTCCCTAAGTCTCTGAATGCCAGATGCTGGAACTGCACGATAGGGAATGGATCACTTGATGATTGCTCTGTTCTGTTTATTCCCTGTGAAGCAGCTGGCATTGGCCACTGTCGGAAGACAGGATACAGCGTGAGATGCACCACAGGTCTGATCCAGTATGACCGTTCTTACGTTATGTTCTTAAAGCCCCAGTGTCTGTAATCAAAACATTGCATGAGAATCTCATCTTTCAATTAAAATACAAGATAAGTTTCTAGTCCTCATGATTGTGGGGAAATGGCTGAAAACATTTAAAAAAATGCACTATAAAGGCTTAGAAACCAGAAGGCATATAAAAGGTACCCAATGTGTGGTTTTTTAAAAAAATCTTGTGATTTTTAAGCTAGTCTCATATTTTGGGTGGACACATGATTTTTGAATGTTTGGGGGTTGGCAGTACCACTCAGATTAGTTTCAAAAGAATTAACATTTAAAGTCTTCTTGAATAAATACAGTAACTGGGACATTTTTAGACTTTGAATCTACAGCAATCTATACTATGACAGGTATCCTGGGTCAGATCCTCAGTTGGGGTAAATCTGTCCCACTGATTTCAGTGGAGCTACACTGATTACACAAGCAAAAGAGCTCTCATTTTGCATTTCCCAAAGAGGGCTGCAAAATTTGTTACACAACATGCTCACCAATTGGCTTCTGTGGAGAACACACGTGTTGTTTAGTTTTAGTTGTGAAATGGCTGTAGTTTTTGATGACAATGATACCTTGAATCAAACTCATTTATTTTAGGTGACAAAAACAATGGGCCTTCCTGGGACCACTAAGTGGTGCCTTTAATGCTTGCTCTTAATCTTTAGGGTTTATTGCAGAGAGTTTTTAGTTGGTGTCATATGGGCAATTTAAAAACTGTAGAAAAATAGTGTTTCTTCTCCATGAAGGACTTTTTCATATCTGTTTATCAAGTCAATCAATTCAGATCGAATCCTGGGGACTAATTATGTAAAACGAGCAGGATTTGAATGTTATTGCAACTGATATGATTATTTTAATTGACATGAATGACTAAGTATTCTAATCTACAATACATGGAGGAGAAAACTATGCAATTTGCAACTGCAAACTGATCCAAGAATGAGCTCATAACCACTCCAGGTGTTCCTGATTTTGGTCACTATTGTATGGTTTCTTTGTAATGCTTTTAAAATGAAGCCTGACAAATTAGTATATAATTTCAATTTAATAAGGCAGTTTTCATTTCAAAATGTAAATCATCAAAAACATTTGTTCATGTTTTGCAAACATTAAATGCTCAAAAAATATGTGTCCTTAATCTTTTTTAAACTATAGCTTATTAAATCTCAGGGAGAGGACATATTTTTCTCTTGAGGCACATGCTTACCTAACATTAAGAAAAGAATCTAATTTACACTCCTCAGTTAGTGGTGGAACGGGTTCCCACTAAGGATATTTCGGTGAACTATCTATTTGTTGTTCCAGAGTTTGTTTATTTAAAATAAAAAGAGCAAGATTTACTAACAAATCAGCCTAATTTCATCTGTAAGGAGGCATCAAACAAAGATTTTCCTGATAATTAGATTTTATTTCACCCGGCTGAATACAAACTATTTAAACAAAATAAAAAACCCCAAACAAAGTGTGTTTCTTCTCAGAACAAGCCGTACCCTGGCCTCTGCTCTTGCACCTTTACACTGCTCTAGTGGGGCAGCTAAGGATTGAATCCGTGTGGTGTAGCCAGCTCCAAGCCCTGCTACCTCTCAACCCTAGGGAGATGATACAATTTAGAGAAGCCTCTGGATTGCTCTAAATTATGCAAGGGGTCAATCCAGTCCAGCCTGTCCCAGAGACTGGAGAGAAGCAAAGGGGGCTTGAAGCCAACTTTGTTTCCACTCAGGTCCAATGTTGAGTTTAGCTCAGTAAGATCCAGGGC
The DNA here is from genome assembly GCA_032164245.1 of Sternotherus odoratus. Classification (NCBI taxonomy): domain Eukaryota; kingdom Metazoa; phylum Chordata; order Testudines; family Kinosternidae; genus Sternotherus; species Sternotherus odoratus. The sequence continues at coordinate 17,510,907 of JAVMKO010000011.1, forward strand.
TCAGGGCCAATATAATTATTTACTTTCTTACTTTATGTCTCTAATAAATTCAATTCCCATGTTTTATTCTTCTAACAAACAACATTAAACTACAAATACTTTTATGCTGCAATGTCTCTAATGGCTATAACTCCTGATCTGAGTCACCTTTCAGTCAGAATTAAATACAGGAATGATTAGACACCTAACAAGCTAAAAGATGCCAAGAGCTTATGTGTATAAATAACAAAACTGCTTTCTTGTGCTAAATGCCAAAGGTATTCATAGCGCAGACTATACGGAACCTCTCCATGTTATTCACCTACTGAAGAACAAAGCTTCTCTTTTATTAATCCAAAACACTCACTCAGTTCAAAAGCACAATGTGATATTCCCCTGAATCCTTGAAATTTAGAGTGTCTTTCTCAAAGACCTTAGATAAAGCAAAATAGATCTTCGCAGGTAGTAAGCACAGTAGGACTTCTATTCATCCCTCTACTGCTGCCATTGAATGTATTATGACAAAGAAAGAAGGGAGGGAGGGGGAAAGGTTTGCCTAGTCAGAAACCTACATAAAAATTGAATACAAACAAACCACCTTTTTGCCAACAACCTCACTGCTTGAGACCTCAGCCCGAAATTCTTATATTTCAAAATCAACACCTGACAAAGAAGAAATGCTTAATTTCAAACAAGTTCCTACTGATTCCTTAGCAGTCATTTTATTCCTGGATGGCTATAGCATCCACACTGTTGGTGAGATTCACCCTAACTTGCACAAGGCTCTCAGCACCTCTTAAATCCTGTAGAAGTGGGCTATGTATTCATAGTTGTGCAGAAAACCCTTTCCACTCCTTGCATGCCACCAAGGAGGATATGTGCAGGTCAGTAGTAATTCTAGCTTTACTTTCTCAACCATTATAGCAGCATCAAGTTGCCGTAACATACACAGCCCTGTGTGACTTCTCAGAAAAATGTATTTTCCCCTAACTATAGGCATACACTTCCTCTACATTTCTCCCATTATAGATCCAAACTCACCTCAGTTCCACACAAACATGATGTTCTCCCTTTTCTTACTGGAAGAGTGTCACAAAGCTGAGGGGAATCAAATCTCATTCCTCTGGGTGTAAACTGACTTTTGCAGGGTTCAAGCAGATCTTTTTCTTCCCTCCGTACAACATTGCACACTAGAATAGGCAGGTGCATTTTGGGAGGGATGGGGAGTTACAGCTTCCTCCAAAGGATCATGTGTTGGCTACTATCAAAGGAAGAATGCTTGATTTGATGGTCCAGAGATCTGATTTAATATGTCAACTTTTAAAATGCCATGCAGACCAGGAATCCTGAATATGAGCCTTTAAGAAATATTAGTTACAGTAGAACCTCAGAGTTACAAACACCACAGGCATGGAGGTTGTTTGTAATGCTGAACAAAACATTATAGTGGTTCTTTCAAAAATTTACAACTGAACATTGATTTAATACAGCTTCGAAACTTTACTATGCAGAAGAAAAATGACGCTATCCCTTCAGTTTTTAGTAGTTTACGTTTAACACAGTACTGTGCTGTATTTCCCTCTTTTGTTTTGGTTTGGGTTCTTTTTTTTGTTTTGTCTCTGCTTCTACTTGATTGCGTACTTTCAGTTCCAAATAAAGTGTGTGGTTAACTGGTCCGTTCATAACTCTGATGTTCTACTGTATATTTAAATGAATTAATCCTTCATAGTTTCACGCTTTCTGGGAGGTTTTGCTTGTGTCCCATATTAGGAGTGTTTGTCTCTACACTATATTGGGTTCAAATTTGGTCTATACAGCACTCTAGGAAAATATTTAAGATAATTGCCTGGGATCTCAAAGGCAGCCATAAGATCCACATATATTTGACTATAGACATGTTTTGAAATCAAAAAGAAGAATATTTCAAAGCTTCTTTCTATGGAAAACATAGAGTCTCGAAGAATGGGATTCCAAAAATGGGAACCAAAACACCAACTGTAAAGTAATGGTTATAAGCACTGCTGTTTTTCCATGGTTGAAAAAACCCATAAATAAATTCAGATTAACTGAACTGATTCATCTTAACTTTTCACATTCTGTAAAAAAGGAGAAAGCAATAACTTGTAGACATTTCCCATCACAGGGGCCTTCATGAAAGACAAAAAATATAAGTGTATGGAACACTATTTAGGAAGTCACTATTCATAACTAGTGTGTGTACAGCTTACTGCGGATACAAAGAGAGGGAAATCCTATATTCACTACAGGAAGTAATAATGCTTTCAAAGTACCGACATTTTTCAAAAGTTTCCACAGATTTGTGTTCCTCAATTTTTTGGGTGCCCAACTTGAGACCCATAGGGCCTGGTTTTCAGAAGGAAAGAGTTCCCACCATTCCAGCAGCAGTCAAGAAGAGCTACAGGTGCTCAGAACCCCTAGAAAAATCACACCACAGGCATCTCAAGTTGGGTGCCCAAAGACTAAGGCACCGCCAAGGAGTGCATATTGTTGAAAATGTTGGTCTGTACCTTCTACTACAAAACAGATTGAAACACGTGGGTTGGAGTAGGTCATTTATAACTGTTTCCTTACAAGTGAAATAACGGTTTACCAGATGCTGACCCACCATAACCTCTTGTGACTATGAAATGAGGCCTTGTCCTTTTATGACCTATCTCTGTGGGAGTCTGTTTTGTGGACTTTTCTGAGCAGGGAATGCTTACATCTTTTTCTTCTGTATAGAATATTGAGTATTACTGAACTCCCAATTTGTCTTTTGATAAAATCCTTATATATAATTATTGCAAAGGCTTAAGTATACCTTTTAAAATGCATTTAAAACATTTGAATTGTTTCATTAAAAAGTGGCACTATGTCTCTAATGTTGAAAATGCCTATGTGTTGACACTGCCCTTAGAATTTGCTTCATATATGAGTGAGAATAGTAGCTAATGGAAAAAGAAGGAGCAGGACAAATGTTGTAACTTCATAACACCAGCCCAGAAGAGGGCAACTAATGTGGCATTCCATTCCTAAAGAAAGGGAGCAGAGTTTGGGTTGTGCTCCTGATTCCAAGTTTTGCTCAGGGATACAAAACAAGGAGCATAGATTTTCATAGACGGAAGCATTCTACTATCTAATTGAATCCATCCGTCTGCAAGGGCAGGATTAAAAAGTTTGAGTGATTTTGCTGCTGTGCAGTAGTCAGTGGCGTCGCTAGGGTTGGTGTCACCCAGTGCGGTAAACTGGGCGTCACCCCTCCAGATTTCGCCGAGCGGCGCGCGCCGGCAGTGCGCAGTGGGCTGTGCGCTGCGGCGGGCGGGCGCTCCGGTTGCCGTGGCTCGGCGGAGGCAGCAGCCGGGGCGCCCCCCCCCCCCCCCGGGGCTCCCCGCACGGCTCCGGCCGGGACCCTGCAGCCCCCCGCGGCCGGCCCGGGGCCAGAGGCAGCGCGGGGCGGGCCCAGGGCCCCCCCCCCGCCCCAGTCCCGCTCCATCATTGCGGGGCGCAGGGCACACGGCTCCGGGCGCAGCCTCCTGCGGGCGTCCCTGTCCATGGAGGGGGGCCCGGGGGCGCCCGGCGCCGACAGCCCGAGCCGGGCCGTGGAGATGGTGTCACCCGGTGCGGTCCGCACCCCCCGCACCCGCCTAGCTACGCCAGTGGCAGTAGTGTAACAGGGTGCTGGCTAAGAGGCTCTGAGCCAGCCCCTGTTAGCTCAGCTCCTCCTAGCTCAGCTCCCAGCCAGGGGAGTTAATTGGAGCTGGCACAGTGTGGCTCTTAGAAGGGCTTAAGGGAAAGCACCTGTGAATCCTAAGGGCCAGAAGACTTTATAAAGCTGGCAAGAAGGAAGTACGGGGAGAGGAGAGGAGGGAACAGGAAAGGGAGGAGTGAGTGGCTGTTGTTCCTGGCTCTCTGCAGGAGCTAGCTGTCTGCCAAGTGGCTACCTAAGTGTATTATAGTGTACAGAACTGTATATAGGTGGTGGTGGGAACTAGCACAGGGAAATAAAAGGGCACTGGTGTTGACTAAAGAGCGGTCTCAGACTCATTTGTGCCACGAGCAGTGAAGGACTCGTCTACAAGTAGATATGGCAAGTTATCAAAATATAATAGAAGGAGAAACTAATTCACATTAGTTAGGTGACTTGTCTATCAGAGCTGAGATTTAGAACTTGGGTTTTCTCATTTCCAGGTCTGCACAATGACCATTAAACAATGATACCTTAGGCCACAATCCTAACACTTATGCACACGTTTAACTTCAAGCACGTGAACGATTGTGCTGAGTTCAGTGAAAGTTGAGTACATGTGAAAGTGTTTGCAGGATCAGGGCCTTAGTTTGCAACTAATTGTCTCAGAGGAAAAGGGCTGCTTCACCTCAGATTTAAGCTGATTACCAGAATAGAAGAAATTCTATTATCACACATACCCTCCTTGTCAGAAGTACTGAATACAGTAAACCCTCGATTTAACGGACCTCGATTTAACGGACTTCGGATGCAACGGACAAAATTTCTGAGCAAGTCTGTTGCATTCCTGGTCCATTTCTGGCGGGCTGGCTGCCGGCTCCCGCCCGGGTCCAGACAGCGGGAGGGTTGGCTGGCGGGTTCCGGGAGCTGGGACCTGTGCGTGCTGGCTGCCGGCTCCCAGCTCCCGCCCGGGTCCCAGCAGCGGGCGGGCTACAGAGCTGCCGCCCCGACCCTGTGGCAGGCGGGCTGCTGCTCTGACAGCTCTTTTTTTTTATTATTATTAAATAACGGACTTTTTGATTTAACGGACACCCCCTCGCCCGAATTAGTCCGTTAAATGGAGGTTTTACTGTATGTAAACCTCGGGATCAGTGAGTCACTGGTAGCTGTGGAAAACTCCACGCTACACAGCCTAAACTCTGACCAACCTATAGTTTGCCATTTAAATCATAGAATAAATAGAAATAATTACAAGGAATACACACACACACACACACACTCAAAATGTCCCCTCCCCTCACCAAAACTAATAGAACTCAAATTGGCAGGTCAGAAGTCGAGAACTAGTGCAGTGATACTGATCAGGCAATGACCCTACACATGTGAATCCCAAGCTCATACACTGCTTTAGCCAGAAATTAAACTACATCAAATATACCTAACACGTTAATAGCAATGAAGTTTCCTTTAAGAAATACAAAAGAGCAAAAGCATCACTAATGGCAGACACCTGAAGTCCTTCTAGAACTGTAGGGCCTCTGTGGGAAGAGCTGACATTTATTGCTAAATGCTGAGGGCTAAACTTAAGCACAGTTAAGACCAGTCTGCAAATCCACTTATCTCTCTCAGAAACTAGTAGCATTTTCACTGAATGATCTTGCTGTTAAAAGAAAAGCTTTATTCTAATCTCTCCCACTTCCCAGGAACATGGGATCTAAAATAATTCAAAAGTAGTCTCCCCTGTCCTTCAATTATATGGTGATAAACTAAGCATCCTGAATAATACATAGGTTATGGAATACCATGTGATATATTTAATCAGCAAACTGATAAAATAAAGTACTTCCAGGGGAAGCAAGTTAAGTCTGCTGATACTTTAATGGCAAAGGAATATTTGGAACTACTGCAGGTGCTCAAGTAGAATTCAAGATACAGTTCTGGTCTTTGTAATGCTTAGAGGCTTAGGTTACTTGGTCTCTCCCCAAACACCCTGCACACTTCTGTCCCTCCTCCTCACCAGATTGTTGATTGAGAATTTTCAAAGAAGAGCCTATGGCACAGTGTAAAAGTGTCCCTTTTAAGTTTCAGCATAGAACCACCCCTATTGTACACTGTTCTTTCTCAAATAGTTCTGAGTGTTGTAAATGATTGAGAACAATCATTTTCATCCTGGTTTATTAAGATGCAGGACACAATCCTCATTCCACATCCCAAGTGTGTCATGTTGGTCATTTTTTTCACGTAGCAGAGATAGCTGCACCAGAAATACTGTCATGGGTATACAAAGTATGCATAAAATTGGTCCCAGGCAATAATATTATATATATATATTGCAGCAGAATAGCACAATATATATAAACTGGCATATTGTGCAGGATCAGACCATTTCATAAAGGTCACACACCCAACACACACAACCACCTGCCTGTTTTCAGCTCTGCTTTGTGGTCATTTCTGGAGTAATACACAAGAAAACCATCCAGAATCAAAGCAAGTAGGTGAGATGGTTAGGAAATAGCACACTTAAATAAATAAAATAATAACAGTCACTTTGTCACCTGTGGTAGTTAAAGCACATTGCAAAGGTGGATATAAATTTTGTTTTATAAATGTGTAAACCAGAGCATGTAGAGATTAAGTGACCTGCCCAAGGTGACACAGCAAGTCGGTTTCAGAGCTGGGATTGTAGCACAGGTCTCCTGAATGTCAGTCTTGTGCTCAAATCCACTAGACCACAGCTGTCCCGAGAGAGAGAGAGAGAGAGAGAGAGAGAGAGAGAGAGAGAGAGAGAGAGAGAGAGAGAGAGAGAGAGAGAGAGAGAGAGAGAAGGGGGTTGGGGAGGCAAACAGACCAAATACTAGTATATTCAACTTCTGAAATTCAAAATTAGAACAGATATGCATTAGCAGGGAAGAATTCATGCTCTGAACCAAAAACAGATTTATGGTCGCCAGAGAATATCCTAGAATGGCTCATTTCACAGATTTCATCAATTTTCAATATAGTTACTGTTACTAGAACAAGGGTGGGCAAACTACGGCCCACGGGCCGGGTCCCATCCGGCCTCTGGGGAGGCTGCCCCCAGCCCCTCCCCCGGAGCCGGACCGCCCGGGCACCGCCGCAGGGCCGGGGCTGCACGCTCCCCGCCCCCACCCCAGGAGCCGCTCTAGCATGGCTCGGGTGGCCAGGGCAGCGCACTCGCCCTCGTCCCCCAGAGCCACTCCACACGGGGAGCGCTCTGGGGGCCAGGGCTGCGCGCTCCCCCCTTCCCCAGAGCTGCGCAGAGTAGCTATGGTAAGGGGAGGTTCCGGGGGGGTGGTTGGGGGGTGGTCTGGAGAGGGCAGTCAGGGAGCAGGGTGGGTTGGATAAGGGGTGGGGTTCTGGGGTTGTGGTTAGGGGGCGGGAGGGTGGATAGTGGTCAGGGCACTCAGGGGATAGGGAGCAGGGGAATTGGGTAGGGGGTGGAGTCCTAGAGAGTGGTTAGGGGTCTCTAGATGGGGGCAGTCAAGGGACAAGGGTGGGGGGGTTGGATGGTTTGGAGATTCTGAGGGGACAGTCAGGGGGGCAGGAAGTGGGAGGGGGCCAGATTAGGGGTCGGGCCTTCCCTACCCGGCCCTCCATATAATTTTGCAAGCTGGATGTGGCCCTTGGGCCAAAAAGTTTGCCCACCCCTGTACTAGAATGAATGAATGGGCAAAACTTTCTGTCAAGTTTGTACCAATTTTAACAAACGTTATCTCTGCAGATTTTAAATATCAGACACCTAGGACAACAAGGAAAGCAAAGAAAAAGATACAAAACCAACGGATCCATTCTTATGATTGTAATGAGACTGAAGCAGCACAAAATCAGTCATCTTCAAAAATCAGGCTTAAGGACAGAATGATACAGCTCCTACAGTCATTTGTGTATATGCTGCCAAAACCCACTCCTGGACTAACCTGGAGAATTCAATAGCTTGTGAGAACAGATGTTAATGTTGAAGGCCCAGATCCAGCCATCTCTACTGACACAAAATTCCTTCCAAAGTTGCCTGAGTACAGACTGAATAAAGACTCCGGGATTTGGTCCAAAGTCTAACATACTAAGTCCTGACAATACAAAATTTCTCTTTATCAAACTACTCTGGCACAAAACTGTGTTTTTCTCTAACATAAAATAAACAGATCAAGAGTATCAGATAGGAAGACGCACAGAAACACGTGGGGCAGAGTTTCAAAGGTATTTATGTACCTAAAGATGCAAATAGGTCCCTTGTAGGATTTTTGGAAGCATCTAGTGTAAGAGGACTGTTGTCCCTTTACTAAAAATCAGTGGGGGTGTTTTGGTTGCTAGCAAAAGGGGAGGGCTTTATGGGAAATCAGGACCCTGACAGTCCCCAGGGGCAATGGGGAGAGGTCAATGTTCCAGGTCAGCCAGATTGGCATGGTGGGCAGGCTAATCCAGGAGTCAGGAGGCCCGTCCTCTCTGTGAGCTGAAATTGTCTGGGTCAATCAGAGTGGGGGTGAGCTAAGGAGAGAGCAGGGGCCCAAGCTGAGCTGGGGAGCAGAGCTGGGCCAGATCCGGGGGGGGGGGGGGGGGGGCAGAAAAGCAGCCTAGAGAGCAGACCCTGTGCTGGGAGCAGAGCTGCAGCCACAAAGCCAGAGCACAGCCCAGAGAGAGCAGACTTGCCCTGGGAGCAGAGCTGCAGCCCCAGAGTCAGGGACACAGTCCAGGGAGAGCAGACCCTGTGCTGGGGGCAAAGCTGCAGCACCAAAGCCAGAGGGGCCAGAAAAGCATCCCACCAAGCAGGTCAGTGCTGGGAGCAGAGTCACAGACGCAGTGTGCAGAGCAGACCTGTGCTGAGAGCAGAGCTGCAGCAACCAGAGTCAGAGGGGCCAGCGAAGCAGCCCAGGGAGCTGGAGGCAGAGCAGCAGCGGCAGTGTTGACGTAGAGTGATCTGGAGCTGAGGTGGAGCGGTGGAGCTGGGGCTGGAGCAGTCCAGAGCTGGGTATGGTGAGCAGCTGGGAACAGCGAGGGGGACCCTGGGCATTGGACCCAGCACAGGGAGACGCCTCAGCCAAGAGATTCTGCAGACCAGACTGGGAGGGGAATCGTAACCCCGACAGGGTGGGCGGATGCTGGGAAGAAGGGTCCTGCCACCTAGAGCATGTGGCCACTGCCAGAGCAAGTGTCCAACCCACAGCATCCCTGCAGCACAGCCAGGGCCTGAGAAGGAGGCCTGGGAACTACAAGGAACAGACGGTGAACTGCCCTGACATACCAGAAACACTGCTTGTGATGTTCCCTACCACAGAGTGGGGTGATGTGTTTTCCTTTAACCTTTTTCCTTATTCTTTTTAAAATTAATTGCTGATTAAATAAACTGTATTATTTTAAATCATATGTAATGATCAGTGGGTCAGGGAAGTGTCCAGTGGAGAGAGAGTTCCCCCGAATGGGAACACCCCAACCCCTGTCCTAGGTGACCAGGAATCCTGGGCCCAGCCCTGTTAGGGTTACAAGGACTCTGCCAGACAGGAGGGTGGAAGGGGAGTCCTTGGGGCAGGGAGGCCTCTGGGTAAAGGAAGTGGGAGCGAGGACTCAGATCCTTCCGCTAGCCCATTTCACTGGGGTAGTGCAGAAGCCAGAAAAGTTCCCCACAATTGCGCTTACAAAGGCACCTCATTCCCACTGAAATCAAGGTGAGTTAGGCACGTGTCACTACATCTTTAGGTGCCTCTGACAATTTGGGCTTTAGCTAATTCAGTTGTGCATACGGTTCCACCCAGATTCTCTCGCATACTCACCATTTTGAGAAAGCAAGGACCCTAGACATACGTTATATTATGTATGAATGAAGGGGAGGGGAGGCGGGTATCCTGGCAAGCAATAGCAGCATTTACAGTAGGCTTCTCACCACATCCTGGGACCAGCCAGACACAAAAGAAGGAAAGTCACAGAGGAAGGAATGTCATCAGGAGCTTAATAATGGCTTTGTAGTGAGCTTCTCATCAAAAGGGGAGGAAATGTCATTCCCCAGAATGGCCACCCTGAGGGAACAGAAGAATGCAGGCAGGATGCAGACAATGACCTAACAATTCTGAGATGCTGAATAGTCCCCAGTGGAGAAATTCAACAGGAGACAAAATTATAATGGCTTGTCTGCTTTCCTCTGCCCCGTTGAATTTCATCACAGCACTAGAATTTAGGATGGGGAGGAAAAACACAAGGGAAAACTCAAGAGCAAAATATTTGACATAATTTATTTGCTGTGTCAAAAAAAAAGCAACCCTCTAATGCCAGCGTTGTTCAACGTGCTCAGTTCTACCTTGAGGAAAGTTAGATATATTGATGGACAAATTACAGAGAAGAAAAAAGAAGCACTTTAGAATTCCAACTTGAAATGCTTTCTGGAAATAAGGTTTCCATAAGGAAAGCACAGTTAGCTTTCCTGGAGATTATAATACTAAAACTAATCATTTCATGTAGACCCAATCCTGCAATCAGATGCATGTAACTGAAGTCAATGGGCACCAGGCAGGCACAAGGGTCCTGAGAGCTTTCATATAATATATGAAAATATATATATGATATATATAGAGAGATATCTATATCTATCTATCTATATATTACACATGCATTTCTTTCATTTGGTGTATAGGTTGGGACTCCCTGTAATAATGATATCACCCAGGGGCTCATTCTGCCTCCGACCCCTTCCTAGTTCATGTTAGTAGCATTTGACTTAGCAAGAAGTCTCATTAAGTCCCCTGGTGTCCACGGTGAAAGGACTGCTCCGGGTGGCTCAGGATAGCATAATCTAGCCCTTACTTACCAAGCAGCTCTACGAAGATCTACAGAGAGATAATAGATATAGTTGCTCCGTGCATGCCCACCCCTGTACCACCAAAGGGCTTACATGTTGCACAGGACTTTTCCTTGCTGTTCAGATTTTTCACTCTTGCACAACAAACCCTTGATTTCATGTATAGCGGCAGAGTTCCTACTAGTTATATTTAAATATAGGTTTTTCGTGTAGAAGGCACCAAAAGTGAAATTCACCTTTGGCACTGACAAAGCCTAAGAGAACAGGCTTGGTAGAGAACTCTGTGTGATTGGATGAAGTCAACTCTATCCAATCCAACCAGGGGACGGGCGCTACTCCTCCATGCAGTTCTGTGGAGATTTCAGAGCACTGGAGACACACTAGTGTGGGTTCAAGTCTCTCTTTGCAAACTTCCCTTCACTATCGCCTTAAGAACCTAGAACAAGGGTGGAAAACTACGGGCCGCAGGCCACAGTCAGGGGATAGGGTGGGGTTCTGGGGGGCAGTTAGGGTGAGGGGTCTCAGGAGGGGGGAGGTCAGGGGACAAGGAGCAGGGAATGGAGCTTAGATAGGGGGTGAGGCCCCAGAGGGTGGTTAGGGGCAGGGGATCTCTGGAGGGGGCAGTCAGGGAACAAGGAGCAGAGGGGGTTGGAGCGTCAGGGGTTCTGAGGATGGCAGTTGGGGGGCAGGAAGTGGGTGGGGGGTCAGATTCAGGGCGGGGCCAGGCTGTTTGGGTATGACTCAAGTCCTGAGAAATGGACTGAATAGCTCCACATACTTTAACATCATGTAACATGAAGACAAGGTTACTTTTATTCCAAGAAAAGCAGTAATGGAAGGCCGTGGAAGGGTGAGAGATCTCAGCTCTAGTATCCTCAAGGTCTCCATACCAAAAATCTTCTTTTGTTTATAGATTCTTATTTCTTTAGATTGCTACTAAAATAAAAAGGTTCCTCCATTCAAAGCCTGAGGGGTCCTGGCATAAATCTCAAGAAGAAAAAGATAAAAATTAGCAGTTTACCTAACAATAGCCACAAAACTGCCCCCTACACAACTCCCATCCCTCAACACAGACCTACCCACTACCGACCCCTCCCCCTGCAAAAGTTCAAGCAAACTGCTATACCTTACAGCATGGATTTATGGCCAATTTCCACGGAGGGGAGGAAGGGGCTTGGTTCAGAAGTTGAGGGCTCCTTAGGGAGAATACTGTAACACTCCCCCCTCCCCCCCACCCTCTTTTAAATGACAGGGCTTCCAGATCAAGCACCTCCATGTGGCACAGGGAGAGAGCTGGCCTCTCAAGTAGGAAGATTCCAAGTTATTTAGGACTTTATAGGTCAAAACTAACATTTTAAATTCAATCTGGAGACTAGTAGGCAGCCACTATACGTCACAGAGCTTGGATGATGGGTTTCCCGTGGAGAAGCATTGTTTAACATGCTGGACGCTGCATTCTGCACATAATTAAGTTTCCAGATTGATAAAAGGCATAAACTCCAGGTAAAGTACACCGCAGTGATCCTCGCTTGAGTCGACAAAGCCTTGGATTATGGTAGCAAGTTCTGCATCTGAAAGAATTAGTCAGAATCTGCAAACCAGGCACAAATAGTCAGAAGTATTCCTGCCATCACTGCTATCATATTGTTTAGCAACCTTTATTGAAGAGCGAGAACTAATCTGAAGTTTATGTATGAAATTGGATAAGGGAATGTTCCCCAAAGTTTGGTGACCTTAATTCTGGTGCTAGATTTGCAACCCAGCCTTGCTAGAAACATACATTTCTTTTATTAATGTACTAAGTTCACAAATCTAATCTAAATGAACAGCTGGGTTATTCTTCCTCTAGGCATAATAAACCCTGCATGTTTTGAAATGTATAACTCGTATTTCGCAAATATCTATTTGCTTTCAGTACAGGCATAAACCAGAGGTGTTATGAACCTCAGCAAGTAGTCTGAATAGTTGGCCGATAAAATAAAGTAGATCACAGATCAGGAGTTGAAAAACACAAAAGAACCAAGGTTTCAGAGCCCTGCTAGTGGTACAGGGCACCACTGCTTGGGAGCTCTACAGGGAACAGAGCCTGGCTGTAAATGTAAAGTATTGCCGGAGAACTGGGGGAGGGATTCCCAACTTGAGGAGGCTGGCTAGCTCCAATCAAGCTAGTGGGCTAAAAATATGAACAATGGAAGGAACTAGCTGGTCCAAACATGTACCTGTCTGAGATCTTAGGTATGTACCTGGGGTAGTTAGCCCCTCATGTTGTGGGAACTACATTCTATTTTTAGCCCTCTAGATTGATCAGAGCTAGCCTGGGTACGTCTCCTCAAGCTGGGCATCACACCTGAATCACATACCCTAGAAGCTTTCAATTATGGTGTTACCCTTGATGTAAAAGCTACTGTGCTCTGGGGAATGGGAAAATGAGCACCACAATATCTGCACATATCCGTATAACTTTATTGCTTTTTCCCTTGCTAATCAGAGATCCCAAAATGGGCAGAGTGCATACAAAAGAACATCTCAGTGATGTTCTGAATAAAGAGAGAATGGGCAATTTCCCACCATCACTAGTTGTAATAAGATTTGGAAGCGGCCGGCTACATCAGCACTGAATGTGCTGTAAAAATAATCCTACCTACTTGCAAGATGTAAAGGATAGTAGTGAAAAAATTTCACTTGTACTCTACAGGGAAATATACAGGACTGAAGATGTAAATACTAGAGAGAGATGATCCTTATATTTTTTTATTCTCTTTATGTATTGAAATGCACAACATTGTGTCACACCCACCCTAACACAAAAACCCAAATATAAAAAATCTAGATTAAGTCCACATCTTCCTTTATAGTTTGTACTCATATTCACCTTGTTCTTTGAAGCATATTAGGAAAGTATATTAGGAACAAAAGGAATTCTAATAATGATATTAGTCCACTATTAGATAGAAATGGTAGGACTATCAATAATAATGCAGAAAATGAAGAAGCGTCCATTTAATATTTCTATTCCATATTTGGGGGGAAAATGATGTATTCATATCATGTTGATGAAATACTTTCCATTCCAACACTAACTCAAGCATATTAAACATCAGCTACTAAAGCAAGACATTTTTAAATCAGTAGGCCCAGATAACTTGCATCCAAGAGTTTAAAAGAGCTGGCTAGGGGCTATATGGACCATTATTATTGATTTAAACAAGTCTTGGAACACTGGGGAAGTTCCATAGAACTGAAAGAAAGCTAATGTGCCAATATTTTTAAAGGGTAAATGTGATAACCCAGATAATTATAGGTCTGTCAGCCTGCCACCAATTCTGGATAAAATAGTGGAGCAGCTGATACAGGACTCAATTAGTATAGAAGTAAATTAAGGTAATATAATTAATACTAATCAATAAGGGTTAATAAATAATAGATCTTGTCAAACTAACTTCATATCTTTTCTTATGAGATTACAAGTTTGGTTGACAAAGTCAATAGTGTTGATACAATAAATTTCTCTAAAGCATGGGAACAAATATTTGATAATTGAGGGCTCTTTGGTCTAACAGACAAAGCTGCAACATGATCTAGTGACTAGAAATTGAAATTAGGTAAATTCAGACTGGAAATGAGGCACAATTTTAAAATGGTTAATTAACCACTGGAACAATTTACCAACCGTCAATTTTTATCGAGACTGGATTAATTATGGGGAAGTCCTAAACCCAGTGTTATATAAGAGGTCAGACTACAAAGATGATCACAAAGGTGTCTTCTGCTTTATAATCTAGGATACTCTTAAGTAACTCTGTTCTACACTTTTCAGATGAAATGATCAAATATGATGGTTTATGGTGCTTTTGTTGTCATGATACTGTTGATTATTATTCAATTGGGCCTGAAATAGGATGGCTAGTTTGCTTCACTTGGATTCTTACAACAATCCTCCATGAGTAATCCCATAAAGCACCCAATCTCCATAGCATATTATTTATTTTAAACCCTTTATAATCAATTTAGCATAAAAATGATTAATGAATAAATAAGCTGAGTCAGGTCATCTCCAGCCCTTAAATGTATCACTGATGCACCAAAACCCAGTGAAACCACAGAATCAGAATAATTTGGTAATTCTTATGTCATTTATAATTGAAGAGGAACTGTAACTTATTAAATAGGTTTTAAACAGAACATATAACAGCAAATTAAATATTTGTGCAAGCAAAGTTTGGTTGTTTGGGCTTGTCTAGAATGTATGTAAGAAGTGAAATCTTGCCTCAAGCACGGCATTTAAAAAATTTCCAGATTTCCATCAGAAAAAGAAAACGTTCAGCACATCTGATTTACAACTGGAGGAATAAATACATCTTTAAGAAAAATATTTATAAATTTAGGAGTGTGTCCTTGAGATATAGGAGTTTTTATAGGTGGGTGATACAGACCCTCTTGAGTGGTACACATAGCATCTCCATGGAAACACAGGGATACCGGATCTCCCTGCATCATTTATCTGAGGGATTAGCTGCTTTTCTGTTCAGTTAGGAGAAGAAGAAAGCCATAATGAGTGGGGGGAGGAGAGGGTGGCTATTCACATAGAGCACCTGGCAGGATTGGGGCCTTACATTTTTCAGGATGCCCAAACTGTTTCCCATTTACTTCAACCAACTGTTCACAAGATTCCTTAGAGAAATAGGTTTAGGGAAGGACTGCTAATTGTTTTCAAGTAATACAAAGGTATCTGAAGTATTTCCACTGTATATATTTTTCCTTCTGTTATGTGTTCCGTGCATTCCATACAATTAGCTCATTTGTACTTTCAACCTCTCTGTTTTTAATATATACTGGGGCTGAAGTGTTATGCTAAAGTTGCATAGAGACTTGTGTCCACCATTTATAATCACAGTACAAAGCATAGTAAAGGAGTCAGGGAAGTAGTTTTGCATGTCAACCTTTGAAACACACTACTGTAACATAAGGAAATCCAGAACTCACACCCTAACCCCGAAATGCAAATCACACAACAACAGCATCATTCATTTAAACTTCTCCCCTATGGGTAATATTCTGAATTCCTTTGTGACAATGGCCTGATGAGCCCTTAGGAGTCAGTTGTGGTAGCTGCCCTCACTAAATGTGAATCTAATAGAAAGGCAGGCAGACGCAGAGTTCTTACTAACATGAAGTCGGGATGGCTGCTTTATTCAAAAACTGTGCGGGAGTTATGCAGGTTACTCCAAATGAGTGCCAGCTACCCTTCATGATAAACCACATAATCTATAGCCCATTTACTTAAAGAAAAACTATTTTGGAAATATTTTAGCGAGGTGCATAAAGAAATATTGAAGTATTTATTAGTATCCATGCCCCGGTAAAGCCAGGCTCCCATAGAGGCAGTGTTGCCTAGTGGTCAGAGCACTGACCTAGGACTCTGGAGTCCCGGATTCCATTTCTGGCTCTACCACTGACCTGCTGGTTGGCACTGAGAAAATTATTTCACTTCTCTGTTCCTCAGTTTTCCCATCTATAAAAATGGGAATAATGATACTAATCCTCCTTTGCAAAGTGTTTTGAAATCTACTGATGAAAATCCTATATGAGCGCTAACATCATGAGTTCAACTGTGCCTGTCTCAGCTGAAGAAAAATTGGTTCCGTTTTATAAAAATACAGTTACTGATTACACTATTAGACTCTTTTTCAGTTATATGAATTTGTGGTATTACAGGTATTAACAAGCATAAACACTATTTGCAGTGTAATAACAATGTAATTAGTCTATTATTAATTATAAACATCACATTAAAACAATAAATGTTAAAACTCTTAAAACAACCTCCAATAGATTTTGTATACATAAAAATACTATAACTATAATATCAGCTATCACGAAACCTTCCTGGTCTAGAAATGAGTGCTGTGTGCTTTACTGAAAATTGGCAACTCTTCCACTCTGACTTCTGACTCTAAAAGGCTGCTAGGTATCAGATCAGTAAACACTGTCAATATTGTAAATATTGCCTGTGCTAGGCTCTGGATCTCTAACATCAATGGGCCTTAACCATGTTCTTAAAACACAAACCTTTGGTATCTATGCCTGTGAGGTTCTCTCAGCCAGGATTCATTTTATCACCTTTTAGGAAGATTATCTCTGAGCAATATACTTTCCCATCTCATAAAAAAAAAAGGCAAAAAAAAAAAAAAACCAACCACCAGATCTCGCCCACAATGGAGTACTAGGATGAGATACCATTTACATTCTTCTGTTCTATGCCATTAGTAGAATCCCTGCAACTGAGTAGCATCCATCCATTATACTTGTGTTCACAAATGAATGTTCTGAAGCATTCAGCTAAACACTATCATTACAGAACCGCTCCTTTCTGTTTAACATATGTAGCCAGAGTACGCAGATGTTGAACTGATTATATTAGCCAGAAATAAAACCTGTGTTATGATGGTACTTATCTTCCACTAGCTGCATATTATCTTCTATATTTTTGCTCTTTTTCCAGAAGAAATCATTTACAGAGACACATTTACATTCTTTTCTGACAATCAGAACACTATTAAAGGACACTAACAAAGTCGTCAGGACGTTAGCTGTTTGCTTTCTCCTTTTTAACCAGTGAATCAAGCCTAGTAGCTAAATTATGGGCCTGACCCAGCCTTCCTGGGTTTCAATGGAAAGGCTCCCACTGACCTACCTGTAAGAGTAGCATCACACTTTAGGGCTTCAATCCTACAAAACACTTCCAATGCTGAATTTTACAAACGTACATGAGCCTAAGCCAGCTATAGTTAAAAACATGGACACAATGAATTACTGAAAAATATACTTATGAATTATACTTATACTTAAAATTATAACTCTACTCCATGCTGATTGGGCCTCAACTGGAGTATTGTGTCCAGCTCTGGGTGCCACATTTCAGGAAAGATGTGAATAAATTGGAGAAAGTCCAGAGAAGGGTGACAAAAATGATTAAAGGTCTAGAAAACATGACCTATGAGGGAAGATTGAAAAAACTGGGTTTGTTTAGTCTGGAAAAGAGAAGACCGAGAGGGGACATGATAACAGTTTTCAAGTAAATAAAGGGTTGCTACAAGGCTGAGAGAGAAAAATTGTTCTTAGCTTCTGAGGATAGGACAAGAAGCAATGGGTTTAAATTGTAGCAAGGAAGGTTTAGATTGGACATTAGGAAAACCTTCCTAACTGTCAGGGTGGTTAAGCACTGGAATAAATTGCCTAGGGAGGTTGTGGAATCTCCAACATCGGGGATTTTTAAGAGCAAGTTAGACAAACACCTGACAGGGATGATGTAGATAATACGTAGTCCTGCCATGAGTGCAGGGCACTGGACTAGATGACCTCTCGAGGTCCCTTCCAGTCCTATGATTATATAGCAAAACAAAAGATATGCATGCCAAACAAGCATTCCAGTGTAGAAATTACTATGCAGCAACAACTAGTGAGGGAGTTATTTTCATGCACCACAGCAGAACTGAAGCAAATGTGTTTATTAAAATTGCTTTTTTAAACATCATAAACCACTTTTCCACAGGAAAAAAAACAAAAGAGAACTCAGTCTCCATTCATCAGGTCATTTAAAATACATCATGATTTGCAACGGCTGTATGGTTTAGTCATTGCTCACTTAGGCCTTGATTTTGTGAACACACTTACATACACACCACAAGTACTTCCAATGGGCACGGTGTTAGTTTGCTAATATATATTTCAGCATAAAGTATATATGTTCTTTTAAAGACTTTAGAATTTTTAAAAAACAGTGTGTTTCCTTGAAGACCACAAACAGAAACACTGAAAAATGTTGAGCTATTTTATTTCATGTCTTTCAAGTGACAATGGGAAAAGGTGATTTTTTTAATAGAAAAGGTTTTTTCTAACTATAAAAGAACAGATTTCAGTGTGTTAACTTTTTGTATTTTTTCAACAGTTTCTGTTGGCACTGTTAGTCTTATTAATTACACCATCTTTAAACATTTATGTGCAGTAACATATAGTAATTACAAGTGGCTTAGGACCAGAGTTACAGTAAAATATTCTAATAGAAATATGACTTATTTCAAAGACATTTTAATTCAAGGTTCAAAATTAAAGTTAAGCCACCAATTCCCATCATGAACCTGATCCAAAAATCCACTGAAATCAGGGATAAGACTCCCATTGGCTTCAGGGCACTTTGGATCAAGCACAGTTTAAGCCGCAATTTATAGAATTATATACTTTTTTCCCCATACAAAACTCAAAGGAAAATCCTATGAATGTAAATTTCATTTCACCATATTTTGGAGGTCTCTTTTTTTGCCGGAAGGCTAGTAGAGACCATGATTTGCTTTACTTTGTGGATTATTTTTCACTTTTCAGGCTCTCAATGAAATTTCCAACAGCCATTTTCCAGCCTTAACCCTAAAGCAAAATTTTTTGTAACCTAAGGGCAATAAACCTTTCTATTTTCGTAATTATATTGCTGTAGTCATTGGCAATGCATTTAATCAAATTTCAAAATAACAAGGCTTTACTGAGAGAACTGTCTTGTATTGCCAAAGAGAATTTATTTGCTCGTCTTAATTAAGTCTCTTTTCTCAAATGTAGAAAGTGGTGACTTCAGTATCTGAACTGCCTTATATAACAGCACAACATTATCCTGGGATATTTAGGTTGATTGCATAAGTCATACAATGCATTTTAATGTCATTTCTAGCATTCTAGCATTTTCTGCATGATTATAAAATCAAAACTAGAGAAGTATCAAAAGCTGATAAACTGGGTAGGCAGTGAATTGATGTACACTGTGAGATGTGCATGTGTTTCATTCTTGTAGTTCAGCAACAGGGACAACAGTAAAGACCAACGGCCAAACTCTGCTCTCAGCATGAATCAGGACGAATTCTGCTGAATTCAGTAGAATTACTTTTTCTTTACCTCAGTGTTAATACAAGCACAATCTGACCGCAGCTATCTATATATTTGATATGTGGAAACCCAACATAATTGATTGCCTCAAGTTTTCTGCTAAACCCATTTAATTTAAAAATTGGCAGGCAGGAGGCGGGGGCAAGACAATAAGGTAAAACTAGATGATTTATATACAGGAGTAAAAAATAATCCATGCAGAACACGATAGATAACAAATTTCATAACTTATTAATTTCAGTGGTTTCATCCCTACTGTTTTAGAATTTTTAAATCAATATCAAAGTTAATGGAAACAAACATGAACAAAATGTACTAGAGTTTCTTCTGACAATACAATCAGAGGGATTATATTGAATGATTGGAGATAAACACCAACTCTTCTTAAGTAATTAAGACAACAATACTTTTTGAATGGGTAGCAAAAAAATTAGTACATTTCTAACTAACTCAGTTTGCAAATTTATCTGTCAATGAGTTCTTTCATTACTACATAAATGGAGACCTATCTCAAATATATGCATAATTTAACTGACTCTTTTCTATTGATCAGAGTGCACTAATTTATCTGAGAAAATTGAAGCTACATTAACTCCTTAATGAAAAACAAATGCCATGTCCCAGTGATCCTTTATAACCCTTCCATATGCCTGCATCCTAAAATAGCTCATGTGTGTGCTGCTTTAACTCTGGCCCCATATATAGTACACCAACACATACGCAAAGTTGCAGATTTCAGTTCTGCAATTTCTACACTAAAATTACTAGCACATTTAGAATAGATCACATGTTCACACAAGCTTTCCAAAACTGACACAAAACACACCTGCTTGCCATCATTGATAAATCTGATACTGCACTTACGTACACACACCAACAGAAACCCATATACAACACTGCATGCAATGCAATTTATGAAAGCCATGCCAACCCACTATTAATCAAAACATGATCATACCAACAATAAGGTAACGATTAGCACCATTTCAGGACAACTACATCTCTATTCCCCCTCTGCGGTCCACCAAGGGCACACACTTTAGGCTTTCTAACTCCCATCCATCATCTCTGTGAGGCACAGACCCACGTCTTAATCCCTCCTGACTAGGTATTTTAAGGCTGCACAACTTCCTGCCTCACCCTGAAATAGGCCCAACAAGCAATTCTGCCCAAAAAGGCTAGTGCCTGCATTTGACTTTCTCTCTGAGACTGTGACCAGTGTATTACCCACAGTGTTAAGTTACCATACAGCTCTTCCTAAGCAAGCACATTTATTTTTAAGATAAAAGCATCACACGAAAACATTAAAACAATAAAAGAACCTACACACGTTAAAAAGCTTACAGGGGGCTCACTCCAACTCTAACCTAGGGCTCCGCTACGTTTCAGTCCTTCAAAACCCACAACTGGGTTTTCCCCCTGGTTACAAATTCATGTGTCTTGGACCCAGAACCAGAACAGAGACTGGGCAGATCAGCTATTTCTTTATATAGAGTGAGCCTTTGATCTTGGCTTCTGTAACAGGCAATCAGGAGAAAATGACTCTCTCCTCAGGGCTGGGTTTTCATATAACTGGACTAGGGGAATCTGAACTAACCTCTCCCTAGAGATTCCCCAGGGAATCCACTTCACACTTACTGTATCAAGAGTCCATATTTGTCTGGTACATTTTCAGTACAGGCTTTTATGCTCCCAGGCTTTGTGTCTATCACATCTTCCCTCTATTGAGGTTGCATATAATCCTAGCTCACAATAATATATAAATTGAATACAGTAAGTTCTTCCAAGGATATTACAGGAAATTGTCATATCTGTCAAAGTGTAGACAGCACGTACACCGACAGCATTTAAGCACAGACTTACCCGAATTCAATGAGATTGAAAACACATGCTGATCACACCTTGGAAGATCTGGACCTAAGTAACTCACCCAAGATCACACGGCAGAACAGGAGGCTGACCCCAGATCTGCTGACTGCCAGCCCAGTGCCTTCACCACAAGAGCATGCTTCCTTTGTAAGACCTTATTATACATGGATGTGATGTTATATATGTTTAGTGAAATCAGAGCTCAACTGCGGAAATAGATCATCATCCATACAGTAAAAATAAGCCAAATGGCTATGTATTAGTAAAACAAGACTTTTCTTTGGATGTGGCAAAACTATGATTGCACATGTCACTCCAGCACACCCACTGAGCTGGAATGCTTACGAAGAGGTATCTTAAGAGTGCATACCTCTGAGGAGAGTGATGGATCACATTTTGAACCACAAAGAGGATTTAAAGCAGATAAGAGGAACTAATACCTAGTACTCCTTTTTTGAATCCTAGTAAGCTCTTTGCCTCAATGATACATTTTGGCAATGAGTTTCACAGATAAATTACACAAAACGTAATAACTATGTCATTCTATCAGTTTTTCATTTGTTTCTTTTTAATTTCATTGGATGTCCCTTTGATCTTGCATTACAGAATCACAGAGTTAGAAGGGACCACAAGGGTTATCAAGTCTAACCCCTGTCTAATCTAAGAGAAGATAGGAGAGGCTGATTTATCTTTGCTATAACATTCATCTATCATGATGGTATGAAGAGTGTCTACTTTAGTAGGGTTTTCTAAATCAGTGGTTCTCAATCTTTCCAGACTACTGTACTTCTTTTAGGAGTCTCATTTGTCTTGAGTACCCACAGTTTCACCTCACTTAAAAACTATTTGCTTACAAAATCAGACAAAAATACCAAAGTATCATAGCACACTGTTACTGAAAATTTTCTTACTTTCTAATTTTTATCATATAATTATAAAATAAATCCATTGGAATACAAGTATTGTACTTACATGTTAGTGTGATACTGAGCCTGCTTCTCCACTAGTTCACAGGGGTGCCCTATGGTGGCAGCCCCCAGGCTACTGTCTGCTTGCTACCTGCAGATGTCAGCCCTGCATTTGTGACCCCCCAAACCATCCCATGACCCCCTCAGGGGTGCAGGCCCCAGGTGGAAAAACACAAATCCACATGAGTTGAGTACCCCCTGAATGACCTCTGAATGTCCCCTCACCCAGCCAGGGGGATGACTACCTCTGGTTGAGAACCACTATGTTAAATAACTGGTACAATACAACAATCAAATTGGCTTCACGGGTATACCATGTTGACTACATTAAGGCAATGCTATGATGCCAATATTGTAACTAGAGACTTTCACACAAGAAAAAGTCCTTCACCTTGTGGTACAACATCTGTCATATGGGTGCAGGCAGAGTAGAGTGGAGGGGAATGGGCCTGGAGAACCTAGTCACTTCTTTTCCTAGTTAAACAACATTCTCTCACATAACCAAAAACGGGGAACACGGCTTGACAAATAAATGCATTTTAAGTGCACACCTGGAAAATTTTTATACTTTGTCCTTGAAAACTGCAAGGAGATAATATTGAAAGTATAGTACAGTATCCAAACTGTCATTTTAAGTTTTGTGTGTGTGTGTAAGAAAATATCTATACACAAACATGCATTCTACTCTTTTAGGGGACCCTCTTATAGCCTTCCTGAGGACATTTTTAAAAGATACTTGACACTTGGTACAGTCTGGTCCATTCCAAAGACAAACATTGTCCACTACATCGATATTTTCATAAGACCCAGAGAGAAGTCATGTCTGGTAGGGATGATTAAGGGTAGGAGGAAGTGAGTGAATTCCATCAGATATATGGAAATCAACTCAACCTCCCCCTTCAATTTGGTGGTAGAATTTTTAAAAAGGAGCATGCATGAGATCTTTCCAGCATACTGCTGCTGTAAGAATTAATCAGATGCCAGTTTTCTTGAAATTGATATGTACATTTACATTAGCTCAGTCTGCATGTACAATTTCAGTTCCCTTTCATTTTTCACGCCAAATGATGTCAGATTTTAATTAAAATGTTTTAACTGAAAATTAAAATGTCAATAGTGATGCACAGATGCTGCTGAACAGATTTATCATGTCAGTAACATAAATAAAAAACAAAAGAGAAAAGAAACGGGAAAAAGCCAAAAGATCAAAAGTGTCAACTGATATTCTACTCAGTCATTATCAGCGACTGACCAAAACACTGGTTGGATGTAATGGGGTTTGGATCAGGCCCTCGGCACAGATCCCCTTTGCACATCCCCCCTTGGTGCCAAAAATGGGCTTGAAGCATCAAGCCCAGGACTGGCTGAAATATGTAGCTCAACCAGGGCAGGAAAATGTAAAATGGAAGGGAATCTAATAGCCGTATGTTATTGTGGGGCTACTATATGTTTCTGGAGGATCTGCATAGCTTTCCTCACTGATCAGATAAAAGGTGGCCTCTTCGAAAAACTGAAACCTTGGATTCCATTTTTGGTACTCAACTGGGTCACCAGCTAATGAAAAGAAGCTCCTGGCAGCAACGTTTGCTGTCCTCATTCAGCCTCAAAGGGATCCTTTAGTTAGTGGATGACACGTTGTTTTAGTCAGGCCAGACCCTTGGATGGCTGAAATCAAGCATCTGATGAATTACATCGTGCTAACCTTTTGGAGCCAAATATATTTTCCTGTCACTAAACTCTTCTTCTGCACATTTGCTTTCATCTCCACAAAGAATTAAACCAGGATATCAAAGGAAAGTTCATTATGCTTTTCTTATCAGTAAAAAAAAAAAAAAAAACTGCTCACAAGAGAGCACCAGCTTCTAAAGAATTCCTGTATGTGTCTGAGTTCACAGAGAACATTTCCCAGAACACTTCACACGGGGCCATTATGTTCTACCAACATTTCATGTGAAGTTTCCCATTACTAGTGGAATGTTCTTCCGCGGTCCCAGTGAGCAGTTCACTAATTATAAGGATCTAGGTATGTCCATGTCGGTGCGCTTCCCCAGAAAAGGGTTATTTTACAGAAGCCATTATTTCCTAATTACTTTAAAATCTACAGGGGACAGATTTCCTGCCACCACCACAACCTTTCCCTACACATCATTCCAGCCATTATGATTAAATTCTGGGTTTATGGGGGACCCCAATGTAACTTTTGGTAGCTGCATTTAACCTCTCCAAAAACTAACTAAATAAGAAAGTCCACAGGCTTCAGCACCAGAAGTGAGAAAGGATAAAATGTGTACCATGGTGTACGTTTTCAGGAGGCAACCCCCTGCCCCATTATGATCAAGCTTATTCAAGCTTGAAATTGCTCGCAACAGATTCCAAACTCTGTTTCTGCAGTTTTGAAGCATGTACCACTACATACTTGTTAACTTTTCAGGTCACATCCCCTAAGGTCTATTCTGGCCTCATTATTACCATCTTTAACTTATAATTTTCTTAATCTGTAAGGGTACAGACTTTCCAGTCTATGTTAAAGGATCATCAGCATGAAGTGAAACCTGTAGGCTCCTCTCCTTTAAAGCAAATATTTCTGACCCAGAGCTCTGTCAGTGTGATTATAAAGGAGTCTGGATGAAAGCTACCTACCATGGGACCCCGATCCTATATTGTCCTGATCTCCTTCAAATATCCTCTTAAGTCAATTTGTGTTGTGGGAGCTCAACACCTCACAGGATCAGGCCTTATTTATGCCGTTGACTGTTTAAGGAGAGGGGCCATTTCTGCATCCACAGTCGAAGTATCTTCTATATGGCTTCTTATGCCAACGAGGTGTTTATCGTTACTTAGCTTTCCAGCTGCACAGTAAGTAAAATAACAATATCAGTAGAGGACTTATGAAATTCTGCAATGCCCTACCACATAGTTGTGAGTCCTTGAGTAAACAGAAGACATGGCTAGCCACTGAAAAAATTAAATTATACAGGACAAGTCATAGTAGAGAGTGAAAAGAACACTAAGACATCTAAGCCTAAAAGTACATATAAAGAAAAAAAAAAATCATTAAAACATGGACCATCCAAAGATGAACCTAACGTACAGATATTGTATTTCAAAAAGGGACAAGCTAAATAGCCTTTGGCCTTAGAGATCCATTTTAACTTCTTCCTTGTTGCTAAGAAGGAGCACCTAGAAAAGGGAGCTTTCATTTGCCAGAGGATACTTTGAAAAACATTTCTGGTGGATGAAGGGAGGGTGGTTTCATCATTAATGCTGACTTTGTGATACCCTCTGACTTGATGCAGATCTACGATTCAGGAGCTAATGGCTCAAGCACAATGTCTGAATCTCTGTTTGAGTGTTCTCAGTTACTAGATTTATCATACTTCCCATCGTTCCTAAGGTTTTTTAACATTACTGCATCTGTCAGCTGCTAGGAACCAAAATGATTTCTTTGCAATATTAAAAAAATATTTTAAAAAAAAGAATATTAACCAATGCTGAGATTAATAGTATAGAATATTAAAATTCCAAGGAGCTGAATTAGAATATATATTTGCACAGAATAATTTGCCTGAGGCTGGACATTATGGCGAGAACTATTTCTCATCCTTAGCCAAGCCCTGCTGCTACAATATAAAATGGGTCAGCTGTATAAAAGGACTCAGAACAGGAGAGAAAGAACATAATCTAATCTCTTCTATTGTCTCCAGTATGTTGGCATCTGTCCAGTTGCCATTCCAGGTCCTGATGTCTGACACACACTATGCGGTCATGTATTACAAATTCCTGGGAGCATGGGACTTGATCAGCAGTCCTCACCTTTAGATAAGGACAGATACCAAACAACAAAGGAAACAGAATGTTCCTGAGGGTCAGAAGCGTGAGCTCCAGTCAGTCTCCCTCTAGGCCAGCAGAGTAGCCAGAAGCTCTCGGAAGCAGGATGCTGGCAGCCCCATGAAAAGGAAGATGGAGAGACAGTGTGCAGTCATCTCACGAGTGATGCCAATATCACCAACGCATGTTGGGTCCCAAAATTCAAAGACCCCCACCCCCAAACAAACCAATAATTTTAAATGTTCATTTTATAACAGGGATGAGGCCCTCCATTCCAAGTTTTTTTATGCACCCAGTGCTGATATAGTAAAGCGGTATGAAGTATCTGTTCCCATTCAGTGCTTTTGGGTGCCCCTACTGGGCTTCAGTAGAATGAGGAAGGTACATCCCTTTCAACATTTCTAAGCCATTCAGCACTTCGGGGTAAATGGGACAATTCATGTTATATATTTCAGGTGCCAAAACTTTTAATAGAATATTAAATAACTTTCCAGGCTATATATTCTAATTGCTTAATGAGCAGCTAGTAGATTCCTTGTTTTGGTGCTTGAAGTTCCAAGGGGAATTTGAGACTAAGAACTAGCACAATCACAAATTTCTCATTTAAAAAAAACTGGTCCTCTTTGCATTTTTTCTTACCATTAACATTCTACTGCACTTATGCTAGAACATCCTGAACAAACAAGAAAACTTTTGGACCATTATCCAAGAGAAAATGAATGATTTTGTGGTTAAAGCCCAGGATTGGGAGCCAAGTGATCTAGGTGACATTGCAGGCTCTACAAAGGATGTGACCTTGGCCTATCTGATGATATCACAGAATTCCCCGCTGCAGGTACATGCCTACTGAGTGCCCTGGAGGTCAACCACAAGACAGAGTGATTGACAAGGACTCGGGAGATCTGATTAAATGTTTAGCCCTGCACAGACTTCCTGAGACATGCTGGACAAAGTCATGTGATCTCTCTTCGCCTCAGTTCCTCATCTATAAAGCAGGAGTGACATTCCTCTACATCTCAAGTGTGTTGTAAGGATAAATTCACTGGTATAATGAAACAATGGGGGCCACAAGGACATGTGAACAGGGCCTGATTTTCAGAAGTACAGAGGACTTTAATTCAGATAAAGCCTATGGGAATTTTGGGTGTTCAGCACTTCTGAAAACTCAGGCCCTTACAATACATCCACATATGTGCACCTCTTAGAGAGGTAACCATGGAGATGACGTGTCATGGAGAGCTTTGAACCAGTCTTTGACACCATGGTGGATTTAACCATATATGATTAGCTAGCTGACTTCTGACTTCCATGCAGATCCTTTTCATGCTGCTCCATTTAACTTGGATGAATAACACAGTAAATAGTGGTGGGTACACATTCAAAATAATACTCTGGCTAAGAGACCTGGAACACAATAAATTGAAGTCTGCCACTTCTGCCTGACCAGTTAGAATTCAACCAGCTATAACAGAAGTTGAGAGCATGGGCAATTTCAGCGAAGTGTTAGTCCTCATGAAACATTTCTGGAAACAGATCATAGATATTTGAATTTAGAGTTATCTATGATCTGACTTCTTAAAATTCATCTATTCTTCCTTCAAACAAATATTACTTAAGTCTGCCTTCTGCTCTTGCCTTCAGTTTAAATAATTCAGTCACCACTGTAGGAGGCCATTTATTCCATTCACCTTGCAACAGAAAACCATTTTCTCCTGTTAAAGCTGTAGACTCTGGAGGGCTATTTCCTCTTTTGTGCCTTCTTCATTTCAAGGCACAGTGTAGGGGTTAGCCAAAAAGAGATGGGAGACAACTGTCCTTGCTTAAGAAAAGGAAAAGTCAGTCATTCATAAAGGGCCCGATTCTGATCTAACACCAGTTCTATATTAGTGTAAGTCCACTCTCAGATTTACCCCAGTGTAGGGGTGAGAGATGAAACTGATCCGGTCTGTAGAGACATTGTGCATTGTTCTACGGTACTGCGGTGTGACTAAACATGAAAATGTTAAAACCATGTTTTCTGATAAACTTGACAAGTTATTTGAAGCTATTACAGTTTTATTAGAAGAAATATTTCCAATCGCATTGATTAAATTATGACTAATGACTTAGACCTACAGACATAGACCTCTAATCTCATCATCACTAATGACCTCCTGAAATAGGAGGGAGGAAGTCAGCATCTTAGAGACAAAACACACTAGTGAAGCCCTTTTCATCAGCCTCATTGTACATGGCAAAACCAATCATGGAAACAAAAAGATCGCTGCAAGCAAAGGCCCACTGTGCACATTAAATTGCTTAAACCACCTTTTGTTTTAATCATCTCTTTAATCACTGAGCTTCCAAGCACCAATAAACTTTCAGTCAATTATTTTTAATCAAGAAACATCTTATGTAAAACCATGATCCGACATTCTGTGTAGCCACAGGGAAATGTATTGAAACATAAGCTATTCAACTTCTAATCGGCTTCCTAAACCAAGCAGTTAGCACTGTGTACCTTCCAACTTGTAAGCAATTTATGAACAGCCTGCAGACCAAGCAATTAAAAATATAGCAACGGCAGCCTAAGTCCATGTGACAAGTAGCTGTATCTGGATTGCTGATTTTCCATCCCCAGCTGACAACTTGGTTTCAAAATGCCAGCGGAATGACTGCTGGAACCTTGCTCAGGAGGAAATAGGGGAGGGACGGTAGCTGTGTCCCTAGATTCTGGAGGTGGCCAGAGACTGTTCCTGGCAAAATTTAGATCTACCCCAAGAGCTGGTACAACTTAAACTCTGGCTCTGTGGGCCTTTGATCAGTTCCACACAGTCAGAACGCGGTGCACTCCAGTGCCACCTGCAGCAGCCCTGAGTCATGCCGCACGCGAGGGGGACAAAGGGCTGTCCTGCCGTCCCTGCTCAATACCTCACTTTGAGGATATTCTCTGGTGCAGAGAACCACTGGAATTATGACATCTGTGAACTGGAGCAAAACCCAGACTTAGGGAAACACAGACACTTGTGGGATTCAAACGCTGCTGGCTCTGAAAGGCAGCTGGCTGCAAGAGATAACTCCTAGTGTGTGAGTTACGGCTATAACTCAGTTTAAAGCTCTTAGCGACTGGTCATGCTGAGAGTCTACTCACCGTTCTGTTTGTGATCTTCACTTTATTTTGCACCATACACCACATAAACTTTGTATTGAACCTAACATCAATTAAACTGGACATCTAGACTGTTACAGGTTTGTCAGCTACTGGGGGGCACCTTTGACCATGTGTGAGAAGTAGGAGAGCAGCCTGGTTTGGGAACATGGTCAAAACAATGAGAGTTGCAGTCTCCCTGCCCACAGGCTGTGAAAAGTAGGGCAACCCTATTTCCCTAAACTGAAAATGAGACGAGCTGGGTTGGCCCAATCCCTCTGGCATGGTGACTCATCGCTCCCCAAACATTCTTCTGCGTCCCCAATGGAGCCAAGTAGCAGAGATGGGGGCAAGGGGGAAGAAGAATGGCTATGGACTGGGATCTGGGCAGCAAAGTAGGGTGGGTGAGTATTTTTGGGGTTGGAGCCAGGACATGAAGCTATTGAACTATGATCCAGCTAGTGGTGCAATGCCACTTTAGGGGCTGAGGATAGCATAGCGAGAAAGAAGGAGGTAGTAGGAGAGAACAAAGAGACTTCAAATGGCAACTCTGAGAAGGTGGGGAGAGGCCAGGGTTGTGGCAGAAATGGGCCACTGGAAGTGGCACTGGGGAGGAAAGGAGACTGGTTGGGCAGCAGGGGTGGAGAGGGCTTCGTGGACTGGCTGGCCCCACTGTCTTCATAGAAAACAAAGAATAGAGATTGAATTAGGGCCCCAACAGCACTGTTCGCTGATTGGATGCCAGAATAAGCATGTGACATCCCATTGCTTCCTGATTGGAGGGGCAAGGCATAGCAGAGACGCATCAACCAGGCTCCTGCGCAGCCTCTTAGTGGGGGGTGGGGAACGGGCCTTGGGCTCACCGCAAGGGGTATGACTATGTCTCCCCCCAAAATGTTTCTGCTTGCTTCCCTGAATGTTCCACCACACAATCTTTAGGAGGGCTCTTTGGGGGGGGGGCAAAACTGGGTATTTTCCCCATCTGCTCTTACTCTCATCAGCCATCAGCTGGCAAGAACAAATGGGACAAATGCCCAATTTTGCCAAAAAATCAGGATGTCTGGGACAGAGCTTACAAGGGGAACTGTCTGGCCAAAACGGGCCTTATGGTCTCCCTGTGAGAAAAGGAAAATAGCAAAGAATTCAAGAGGCACTGAACAGCACAACAAGTTCAAGTGCAAGTCACAAAAACAAACACTACATTTAAAGAGACCTGGGCAACGGGAAACAGTAAGTCCAGCATGATTTCAGGTGCTCTACTACCCCTGAGCCTCCCTGATAATTTTTGTGGGTTTTTTCCATCACAATTTCCTATTTTAAAAAATATTTCTCTCTTTCCAGCTGCTGTGTGAAAATCCCAAACAAAGAGAGACAGTGCAACTGACTATTCCTTACATGCTGTCAAAATCCACAAACTAAACAACTTTAAAAAAAAATGTTTTCTCTAATCTATCCCAGTTATAGTTATCTGAGATGTTCTTTAACACGAGTAGGTAAAAAAATTGCTAACATCAAGGGATTTTTTTTCTTTTAAATTGAGGATGTCCCTTTAAATTAAGTATTACCAGAAAAGCTTGTTAAGGAAAAAAATTGTAACTGATAATGCCTGAGCAAGGATATGCAGCCAAGTTATCTTTCTGGATGCTTTCTTTTAAATAGCTGTAGACGTATGTACTTTTTAGTCTTATAGAGACTGTGCAGCATTGCAGCTCATGTCTCATTCATTAACTAAACATCACTGATATCGTTTTATCTATGAAGTTAAATGGAAAAAATACACAAAGCAATGCTTTACATAACCACAGAAGGCTTCTTCTCCTCACTAGAAAACTATATAGCATACTTGACAGTGATTGGAAGCAAAGACCTCTCCTTCACTTATAACAAAACACCAAACTAACATGGTTCCATCACAAGTATGTTACTTACATGCCATTAACCAGCACCCCAAAGAAGCCTCCTACTCAGTCAGGGAAAAACTCACTTCCCGCTAGCATCTTCTGAGTAGTAATAACAGCCCCTTTGCTAACAAAGATTCCCTCAGATGTAGCTAAATGGGAAACTGGCCAATGGGAGTGCCGAGCCAGTGCTCGGGGAGGGGGCAGCATGTGAAGTTGCTTCCTTTAGGCTGCTTTGAAAATCTCACCTACTGTATTTAGAGAGCCCAGAAACATGAAGTTAAAGTTACACTTAAAAAATGTATTCGAGTACAAAATGGTCACCTCTATTCCTGACATCCTGACAGAACAACCAAAATCCAAGAAACAAACCTGACCTCAAACAATGTAGATTTTTAACACATCAGTGATTCTGAAGCTGAGAAGTGACTTAATGGCTTTAATCTTCATAAAGTGGGTGTATGTTGCTGTAGCATTTAAACTTTAAACTACTATTGCAAATTGGGTCTTCCTTCTTTCCCACCCACCTTCAGATACAAAAAAAGGACAGATTTTTATGTCCTTACCCAGTGTAATATATTTTGAGCAATCCCTCAATAGTGTATGGATTTTCAAAGGTGAGCATGTTATACGCTCGAGATGTAGCACAGACACCGTGGTCTCGATTTTCAGTTGACTTCAATGGGCTTGTGGCTGCTAAGTATTTGTGGAAAAGTAGGCTGATTGCTACCATATCTGGAGCTAAAAAAAAAAATAAAAAAAAAAAACCTTCAAAGAAGCAAACAAAAACTGAGTAGCTTACACATTAAGGCTGCAGGGCTGGTGCAAAATCATTCTTACGAATCTCAAATAGCACCTATGTTCTCCCGTGTCTGATTCCACAAACACACTTAAAACTACTAAGTTGTCTGCAGCCACAGACTATGAACTTCTTAAGGTTCTTAATACTACTGCTTTTATCAAAAGGTCTGACATGGAAGGCATAATAAATGCGTAGGAGAAGAGGCTGGCAAGGGACAGACACAGTGCAGGTGTTACATGGGTGACTTTGGGTGAGTATTTCCAGATTTTCTAATGCTTGCTTGTTTTGTAAATATAACCTGAAAAACCAATGTTCTGAGTAATGTTTGTTTTGCTTTATGAATATTGCATTCTCTTAACAGATTTTTTCTTAACCATTAACTCCCATTTCAAGTTTGTTTTGACCCTGGAAATAAATGTTAAGCTCAAACAAGCCTGTATCAGTCATTAAGTTTCAAACTGTGCAAACACTGATTGTGTTTTTTGCTATTTATATTTTATGATCTGTTGTGATACGACAACCAGAAATGTTGTATTATAAAATATATTACAAGGATTAAGTACTGAGAATAAACTGGAGGAAAAGAGTATCTACCCACATATGGTAATAAAATGAAAATAACAGATTCATGGATTTTAAGGCCATCAGACCATTGTGATAAGATAGTCTAAACCGCCTGCAGAACATGGGCCGTGGGATTTCATCTAGGATGGATTGGTTCTTTTTATCTTTTCCCTTTCTTTGTAAATAAGAAGAAAGATCTTAGAAGTTAGACCTGGTACTCACCTCTCAGTGACACAATGAAGACAAAGTTGTTCAGAGGATACATTTCATTCCTCATTTGGAGGGACAAAATCAGAAACTCATAGGACTAGATGATAATCCCTGGAGTTTATCAAATCCAGCCACCTGTCCATTCAGTCAGCACCAAGTAAACCTAGAGCAGTGGTTCTCCACCAGTAGTGTGTGTACCCCTGGGGGTATGTAGAGGTCCTCGAGGGGGGTGCACCAGCTCATCTAGACATTTGTCTAGTTTTACAACAAGCTACATAAAAAACACTAGCAACGGAATGCAAACTAAAATTTCACACAGGCAAAATTAGAAAAGTGCAATTTGTCACTAATACTGTGCTGTGACACTTTTGTATTGTTCTCTGATTTCATAAGCAAATAGTTTTTAAGTGAAGTGAAACTTGGGGTACACAAGACAAATCAGACTCCTGAAAGGGGTACAGTAGTCTGGAAAGGTTGAGAAACACCATCCCTGACAGTTGTTTGTTCCACCTGTGCTACACTGTCCCGCTGGAGATCCTTTTGGACTGTTCAATATCTAAGGACCACCCTTATTTACATGGAATAGTGTCTTATTCTGCAAGTCGTCCCATGGAAATCAGTGAGCTTGCTGACAAGAGTAGGGTACAACTAAGGGTGGTTAGCTAAGACGCTAAGCTTTTATGGCCAGCTCCATTCCCATCTGACAACTTGTTTAAAGTGGTGGTACATTTTTAATGCATAATTGCACACAACATTAGAAAAAAATAACAGAGAGCATATGACAGTAATGCTATAACTAGGTGAAGTTAAATATCTTGGCTGTTTTAATATGATGGTGAATTCATTCTACATATCAAAATACCCATTTAACCAATTACAGCAGCACATGTATATTCTTCTAGTTTACATTTTATAAATCAAAGACAGTTTAGAGTGGACATATGCAATTACCCTCATATTAATAACGTGGCAACTTTTTTTGGTTGATGGATATAGAGTCTTATCCTGTTCACAGTGATGTTAATTGCAAAACTCCCTGTTGCTTTCAATGGACAAATACAATTGGTGAAAGCTTCTAAGGGGCAAAAACAGCTTCCACTCAAAGACTCCATGTGCCAAGTTCCAGACGGCAGCAAACTTTTGTGGCTCAATGATAACCTATTGAAAAAAGCATGCTTTTGAATGCAAAAACTCACAGAACTCACCATAACAGTTCTCCCACTGCATAATTCAGCACCAGTATAATAAAGTGTATAATGATTTAATGTTGAGATTTCAAAATGACCAAATGGAACGAAATCATCAATTTAGATACATTTCTCAGACATCAAGCTCATGCTTTGGCAGTGAGGTGGTGCCAGTCCTCCCAATGGAAGTCACAGGGGGTTATAATTCATCTGAGGGATTTTGTTTACTTAGATCATAGAACTTAAAGGCCCAGGTTCATAAATATCAGCCACAGCACAGAACTCACGTGTGAGGCTCAATACTCACATTTTTGTAAAAAAAAATTTAAATGAACACCCTGAAGTCACTGTCTCCTGGAGGCCAAAGTCTGCACTTAGCTAAAGCCTCACAACCCTTTTGATGCCAGTGTTTTTGCAAGGTTCTAGGAGCAGAATTTGGCCCTATAAGGGCAGCATAACTTACAGAAGACAACTCGATCTCTCTTTGCAGATCTCTGTTTGCATATCTGGCTGTGGGTTTGGGTTCCATATCCATGCTTCTGCCAAGTATGGTCAGTGTTCAGACCCAAACCTATATCCATTTATGGGCCACTATTTACATGTACTGTACAGTATTTCTCTCTCCTGGAGCTATTCAATTCAAATGAATTCCTAGCCATTTCTTTCCCGACATAACAAATCAGAGATTAACATTATGTGAGAAATAAGCTTAGGCTAAACACACTGGGGTCTGAATTTAGTGTGCATGCACAATACAAAGAGGTAGCAAAGGGGATGGTACATTTGTCCATATTTTTCACAGAATATTTTTAACTTTAGACATTTCAACTTATATGTATTCTAACAAAATAAATTTTACTCTCAGTTACACCCAGGCAACGCCAAATCACTGAGCACTTTGGCCAAATCTATATGTATTACTCCAGACAGGTAAGTTTTGCAACATAGATCACAAATGCTGTGATATCCCAGAGAGCTGGATTTTGTATTTTTATTAAGTTAACTGAAGTGAGCATAAAAATCACAAAAAAGCAGACAGCTCCCTGGCAGGGGCTCCTGCTTATTCTTCAGACACATCAGGTCAAATTGGGTTGGACAGAGTAGGAATGTCTAAGCTATTAGTTGAGCTACTATTTGGTGGAAAATATTATTAGACATACGACTTAGAGTAGTTATTTATCCTCAACAAATACAGTAGGTCCTCTTAAGTCTCATTTACATTATTTACTGCTATGATTAATAGTAGTGAATATTTATGTTATGGTAGTTTCTAACAGCACAGCTGAGATTAGGGTCCCTGTGATGTTTCGCAGGGGTACTCATGGTCATGAAGCACCTCACTGCCACCTACCCTTAGTGGGAGGGAAATCTTGTCTGTGCCAGTTGTGAATCAGCTCCCTCAGGCTCTGGCAATAGGGTGACAACTTTCTAATCGCACCAAAATGAACACCCCTTCACTGCTCCCTGCCCCAAAGCACCACCCCTGCCCTGCTCTTTCTCCAAGGCCTCATCCTCCACTCACACACCCCCTCCCTCTGTCGCTCGCTCTCCCCCACCCTCACTTTCCGGGCTGAGACATGGGATTGGAGTATGGGAGGGGGTGAGAGCTCCGTCTCGGGGTGCAGGCTCCAGGGTGGGACCAAAAATGAGGGGCTCTGCATGTGGGAGGGGGCTCTGGGTTGGGGAAGGGGGTTGGGATCCAGGAGAGGCTCTGGCTGGGGGTGTGGCTTCTGGGGTGAGGCCAGAGAAGAGCAGTTTGGGGCACAGGAGGGGGGTCTGGGCTGGGGCAGGCTGTTGGGGTGGAGGAGAGGGTGCAGGACTGGGGTAGGGGGTTGGGGTGCTGGACGAGATGCAGGACTGGGGCAGGGGTGCTGGAGGGGGTATGGGGTGCGGACTCCATTTGGGAAGTGCTTACCTGAGGCGTCTTCCGGAAGCGGCCAGAATGTCTGGCTCCTAGGCACAGGGATGACCAGGTGAGTCTGTGCGCTGCCCGTGACTGCAAGCACTGCCCTGACAGCTCCCATTGGCCCTGGTTCCTGGCCAATGGAAGCTGCGGAGCTGGTGTTCAGGGAGGGGGCAGTGCATGGAGCCTCCCTGGCCACCCGGCACCTAGGGGCTGCAGGAATGTACCAGCCACTTCCAGGAGCCACATGGAGCCAGGGAGCCTGCCTTAGCTCTGCTGTGTCGCCAACCAGACTTTTAATTGCCCGATCAGCAGTGCTGACAGGAGTTGCCAGGGGGTCTTTTTAACCCAGCATTCCAGTCAAAACCTGGATGCCTGGCAACCCTATCTGGGAACACAAGGCCTTCCAGACCTCTGCAGGCCTTGATTTTTCTGTATAGGTTAGCAAAAGGCACATATCAACCCCTGAGCATCCCTCCGGAGCACTCAGCCCTGTTTCCTAAATGCTGGCAGAACACTCAGATTCATTACTCCCAAAGGGAAAAGGACACATCAGCTTACTGGTTTTAAAGTAGGATCACCACGTAACATGCAGCACTGAGATAGATTTATAGTGAAAATAGGAATACATTTATTGTCAAAGAACAGAGATTTAAAGGATAATAAGTAAGAAACATCGTTACACATCAAACAAAATCATAACATGCTTTCTAGAGCCTAATCTTAATTAACAAAACATCCTCCTGTTTCCCTCAGGGTAGCTTATCCCATGTCCTTTCCCCAACATTTTCAACCAGTTTGGATGAGTTTTTTGTTGCTCTTACAGACTGAAGGAATATCTGGGTGTTCATCTGTTTATGTTTTAACTTTAGCCTCCACAATCTATTGATCAGCATTTTGCTCAGACAATCAATGGGCATCCATTAAGAACCATATAATCTGTAATTTGCGCATGACCAGACAGACTGAAATAAACATCTCTTTCACTCTGCCTGCCAGGAGTATGTAAATGATCTTTCAGTGACTTGCCTCAACTCACACACCTACAGAACATAATTTTTAGTATGCACTAGCAAAAATACCTGGCATTGCTCGGGGTATTTGTAATTGGAAACTGGGATGTAAAAAGACTACAATGTTTTTTATTAATACAAATTTTGTTCAGAAGTCTCATTTTGTCTAATTAATTTCATTCTCTTGCATTTAGATGTGGGGAGGAGGGGGGAGAGCTGAGTGAGTGCGGGGGCTGTTGGAGGGGGGAGGGGGGTGAGATTTAAAAAAATTTCAATTCTTACCTGAGGGGGGAGAGAGCTGAGCGAATGCAGGGGCCATTGGAGGCGGGAGGGGGGAGAAAGCTGAGCGAGTGCAGGGGCCGTTGGAGGGGGGGGAGGGGGAGAGAGCTGAGCGAGTGCGGGGGCCATTGGAGGGGGGAGGGGGGAGAGAGCTGAGCGAGTGCAGGGGCCATTGGATGGGGGAGGGGGGAGAGAGCTGAGTGAGTGCGGGGGCCGTTGGAGGGGGGAGGGGGCAGAGAGCTGAGTGAGTGCGGGGTCCGTTGGAGGGGGGTATTATTACATCATAACTATGTCACAGAGAACAGCAGGTGTTAACCTGCTGCCCAGCTGATGTTAATGGGCTTTAAAGAATTTCATCCCTAGGGGGTGTAACAGGTGAGATTTGAAAATTTTTCGATTCTTACCCTGATTAAGACCCTAAAGCCTATAACTGTACCAAATTTCAAGTCTCTAGCTCAAACGGTGTGGAAGAAGTAAGGGAACATACATACACGCATGCACGCACCATTTGACTTTTATATATATAGATTAAGAACCTCATATTTTTCCATAATTACATTTCACAATAATTATGATAACAGTGTAACACAGGTTTTCATTAGAGACCTTCCATGCACTCTTTGGTGGACTAGTATATAGATGCCAGCTACAGGAGATCTCTGTAATCCTTATATATCCCTGTGCCCTCTGCCAGTTGGTTTCAAGAGGTCTTGGGTCACAATCCCATTGTGCTGGGTGTTGTCTCCTTTCAGTTTGTACACTCCCAGTCCCGGAGGGCTTTCTATTGACCCTATTAGTAGTATTCCTATAAAAAACGTGCTTAATAAAAGGAAATCTGTAAGGTCACTCACTGTATACATTTGCTTATCAGTTATGTTACCATCAGATAATAACTGTATTTTAATATAATTTCAGTGCATTATTGGGAAGCATTATGTATAACCATTTAATTTAAAATTAAGTCTTTATAACAACAGTAGTTTTCTTTCCCCCTGCTACCAGAAGGATAGTTTATTTGTTTTACATTTGCAATCTCAGCCAACGGTTATTTTCAAATTGAACTACAGAAAGAGTTTGTAAAAATGAAAGTAAATGTAATTACAAAATTGAGTCTATCAAGATATGAATTACTCTGGCTAATCTTATCAAACTCCATTCAGCTGTAATCTCCCCTGGAAGCAAAACAAAGTGGGGAAAAAAATATTTTTTTAAGCTCCTTTAAGTTTTCCACTCTCATCTCTTCTAAACAAAAGGTTCAAGGTCCCGGTGGAAAGAGTAACAAAGCCATCAAGTCTTCATCAAGGAGCGTGTGTGTCTTGCATTTTCCCATGAATCCACTCTCCTTAGACAAACTAGCCCGATGATGATGAACTGTGGGAGTGAAATGTCCTGACTCATTTGTAACTACTGCCGAAGCTCAGTGGGGATGTGCAGCTGAGACAGTCTCACAGCAAGCAGCTAATTTGAGGAGGAGGAGGAGTATGTTTAATATTACCATTCTCAGCAGTCTCCTTACACTGTGCACAGCATTTGTGCTAAATTTAACATCTGTAGTAGATCATCCAGAAAAAATTTAAAACGGACACATACATACTGTACAACCTTTTATTTAAGTAACAAGATAAAAATACTAACTGAACCTGCCTTTGGCTCATAGCTTCTGATGAAATTCCACATTGTCAATTTCACCCTTTCCAACACCAGGTAATTTTTCTGCTTAGAGTTAATCGTCAAAATAAGATTCCGCAGACCAAAGCAGATCTACCAGCAGAGCAGAAAGGCCTCTCCCAATAACTCAAACCATCTTTCTATGGTCTGAGGCCAACTGGTATCATTTATTCAAGCGCTGTTGTTTCAAGTAAATGCCTGTGTTAATGAGGTGTTATGAATACTGTAACAAGAGACTCCCATTCTTCTTAGCCGGCATGTGTCAAACAAATGGACAAAGATCTGCAGCGTTTATTCCTTTTTTTCCCCTCCATTTAGATACAAATACCTTCTAGATATCATAACCAAGGAAGGAGACAGACAGGTGTCGGGCATACAACCGGGCATACATATGGGTCCCACCATACTGAATGCCCCTGATTGACAGCAACACACACTGAGCATGTTGGTAATAATGCACAGAATTCAAGGGGCACAGCTTGACGGAGGATGGGTGAAGAATTTAGAGGGAGGCATAAGATCTGCAACAGGCCAAAGAACAAACATGCAGTCCAGAAGGATGTAAGGGGAGAATACCACTGCACGTGTCCTCTTCCTCCATGATTAGGGTCAGCCCCTCAGTTGAGGATGTGTTTGGTTAGCCCCTCAAGTAGGTGTATAACCAAGGGAAGGCACAAAGAGCCCTGTCTGATGCATGTAAGAGCCAGGCAAAATTGCAGCCCCAGTGCTCTGAGAAGTGCAGGGATTGTTCCCTTCCCTGTCTGCCAGGGGACACACTGTACCTCAAAGAGTGGGAGTGAAAAGCCAGGGCCCTGGCTCCATCTTGTCACAGCCAGCGGAGCTGCTATCTGTGCTTATTATGGGCTATAGCAAGTTGGCATCATCAAGCCATTGGATGGGATTGTGCCCGTAGGGAGAAATGGAAATGGGAGAGTGGAAAACAGCTTGACGGGAGCTGGTAGGTCTTCCACTTCACACTGCTGGGCAGCCTTTTGGAGATGAGGCACCTCAAAAATAAACTGTACTTCCAGGAAAAGGGTACACACATGGCCCTATACCATAATTCCTATTACTGCCTATTACTTTCCCATTACTGCCCTCAGTGTTCTCGAGGGAATGGCAAGACAAGGACTTTACAGTCTCCTTGTCTAAAGTGTAGGCTTTAGTGTAACTACTGTGTACTATATTCAGTAGCTGTCTTCCTTTGATTGCATTTCATTTGCATTTACTGTAAATTTTGAACACTATTTCCTGCAGAGGAAGCATCTTTTAGATGGAATCTAGCCTCTTAAGACCTGAAAGTTAAATTCAGCATCTGAGCTCAGATAACTAAGAGACCCTGTTCCACAGAAAGAAATAGCCCATAGAAGGGACCTATACTGGCAATTTAAAAATAGACAAGTATTTCTCAGACAGCTATTAATGCTTTATTTACTCAGTTAAGCATGTGCTGCTGGGCATCCAACCTGAAACTGATAAGAACACAATTTGTTAATGAACATAGTTTAGAAGAATTTATAAAAATTGATTGCAATGAAATTGCACAGGTGTGACAGAGTGAAATTTGGCTCGCTGTCAATTAGGTTTTACAAAAGTTCTGTAACTCTAAGGGGCTGTTTTACAGGAAATGCTGCCCATGGCTTTCTACTTCTCTTATACATTCACCTTCCTCTTCCAGCCATATATAGCTTTCATAAAGGGCCAGATTCACTGGTACAGATTCACTGGTATGGAGAATGGTCAAGGGAAAAGAGGCATGGTCATGCTATCCCTCCACTAAGCTGCTCCAAAGCCCCCTAGGGACTGTGACTCACCAGGGCAAGATAGAGGAGACTTTAGGCTGGACAAGTGTTGGGATTGTCATAGGATCAGACAAGCCAAGTTTCTTAGTGCAAGAATGGAGAGGAGAAGCCTGGAGGATCTATCCCAGTGTCTCTAAATATTCTTCTTCACATGAACAAAGATGATCTTTGTATGGACTTCAATGGGAATGGGAACAGGCTCCTTATATTTCACTGAAGAATATTTCCCTAATATTTGGAGTGTCATGATGAAAAGCCACTCCTGTAATCCCCAATATTTACTTACAAACCACAAGTCCTTTGCGTAGAAGACTGAAACTGCCTACTATCTTTTTAAAGGACTCAAGAGGTTCCTTTCCAAAAGTCGGTTTTTGGAATAAAAAAGTAACACAACTTTCTTAGTGCTGTGCAGTAGAAGCAATTAGAAATACATGGGAAAAATACTGAGGCTCAGTTTTCCAGAGTGTAAATTGATGAAGTTTAACTGATTTACAAGTAACAAAACAAAGAGAGGTAGCCGAAAGACAATTTTTAAAAAACATTTACAAATATTTATAAAATACTTATTTGAAATAAATTATTTGAAGTTTGGGGGAGAATTCCTATTTCCCCACCTAAGCCTCCACATTTCTCAATTCTGATTTTCAAACAAGCAATTTGGGATATAAGGGCCAACAAGAAAAATGTCAATGCCAATGAAATCTCCAATGAATTATTCCTTTCACTTCTAGCCAAGATAAAATGTACAAGCTCTGTTCTTGTAACAACATATGTGATTTCTCTTCAGTTGATACATTACCACTTTTTAATGACTTGTAACTGGAACAAGACACATTTTTCCATGCTTAAATGTGTAAGGTAGGAGGCAAGGAATAAATATTTCAGCAACTACAAGGCCGCTTCTTGAAAACCGGATATATTACAAGACTCCTTGGAGATGTAGAACCTAAAATCCACTCCTTGACTGAACGTTTTTCTAACAAGCTGTTTCTAACTGCTCAGAACAGTGGAGTGACAACAGGAAAATCTTGAAGAATATCAGATGAAAACAGGAAGAGTTTTCTTTACCACAAACTACCTTACCGCACAAGCTGTTCAAAAAGAAAAAAATTGATCAGAAGAACTTCACTTACTTAAGAGAATAATTAATCTACCAATGTCAGAAGTCAGAGTAAATTGAACTAATAACAATTTTGGTGAAAAGAGTGTTTAAAACGCTCTGTGACCCTTGAGCGAGTGGCTGTCACTGTAACAAAATATTTTGATAGATACACCAAGATTCAGCAAAGGCCAGATTCCCTCTACCCAAAGTCACATTGAGTAAGACCTTACTCCACAAGTGGTCCCATTGATTTCAATAGGACTAGTCACCTGGCCTAAGCACCCATCGCCCTTTATTGGTAACTCCAAAACAACACAAGCCTAAAATGCATCCCCCATCTTGGGCATTCCTAAGATTCCCTTCTAGCGGCACCCTCTGTCTAAGCTGCCTGGTCCCCTCTAGCTCCAAGACACACTTCCGCCGCTTTCTATCATGACTGGAGCTAATGGGACACATTTGTGAACAGGACTCAGCTGTCATTGCCATAAATTTTGAGGCAGAGTTTTACCACTTGACTCAAGGGTAACTCCATGGAAGAATGCTGCACATTCCTATACAGTTTGCAAGGCTGCCTCCTTCTTCCAGACCCAATTGTTATTGAAGGCACACATTTTATAAATATTCTGTAGTTTCTAACTGGCCTGTCTGAGCTTCCTTACATTGTACTTCTGTCTGGAGAGAGACAGGCATTCCGGGATATGCTTTCCCTTTATAGCAAGGTTCCTGCTGCCAAGACAAAGTGACTTGCATCCATATTCAAAATATGCCCAATGCCTTCTCTCTACACCCCTTTCTTTTTTCCCCTCTAAGA
The DNA here is from genome assembly GCA_032164245.1 of Sternotherus odoratus. Taxonomy (NCBI): domain Eukaryota; kingdom Metazoa; phylum Chordata; order Testudines; family Kinosternidae; genus Sternotherus; species Sternotherus odoratus. The sequence continues at coordinate 17,553,338 of JAVMKO010000011.1, forward strand.
CACCATTTCCCATTTCATCAACATCCCATATGAGAGGCAGCTAGGCAGTGGTCAGAGCACCATACAAGCTAGCAGGGGTGTCCAGACATGACACATGACTGACCCTCATGATCAGGTACTGAAATCTTTTTGCCACACACAGCACTCATTAGTGACTCAGGCTCATCTTGAAGGCTCTATCCCCTGCAGGGAAGCATAACGACTTGGTGACAGAACACAAAGCCGGATTAGTTCTGAGCCTCAACAGATTATAGATGTAAAAGAACATAAGCATGTCCCAAGCAAAGTGATGCTATAACCAAGTTAGTTGCTATCAGTTATTTTCTTTCTGGAAACTTTATGAACAGATTCTCAGATAGTGTCAATGGTCAGAGACAACTATCTGACAATTGACACCATCTGAGGATCTGGCTCATAAATCCTAATTCCACTTTATACAAAAGGATGCTACATCGCATTAGGAAATATCCATTTTTTGTACTACAAGCTATTATTTTATTACAGTATTGCCTAGAAACCTCTCTGAAACACTGTGCACCCATAGAATAAGAGAAGTCTCTTCCTCAAAAAGTTTGTTGATTAACTGGCTAAATTTATGAGTGAAATTACATTTAAAAAGCATTACACAAGTACACTGCATTATAATTGGTGTAGGACATACTATCACAATTCCATTCTGACCATTCCATGCACACCGCTTTTGATTCCCCTCTCCCCCATGAGACTCACCTTTCACAAGAAACAACTTCTAAGGATGATACAATCTCTGTTGCAAACTGGAAAGGGAGCAATGATCATCCCTAGAATGACTATTAATTACTACTGCTGTTATACGAGTCATCACTATATCTGCTCTGATATTCAATACCACAGAGGTTATCCCACAGTCTCAGATCCAACATATACTTTCCGTGTCTTTAGCTGTTAGAGAGAGCTGGCACAGAGCATCATCATTTTACCCCGGATTCCTTGTGCCTGTGTCTATATTAAGGGTTTAAAGTCATTAACTGAATTGATGTGTGCATCTCTCAGCCACAAGTCTCTCACTAGTCTCAGAAACAGGAAATGAAATAAGACCATTAAAATAAATTGCGTTAAGCCACTAGTCAAAGTACTGGACATTTCTTCCCAGAACCTCTGACCTCCATTTAATATCTCAGGAAAACAATATTTGGGGCTTTGGGTATTCTTTCCCAAGGATCAGGTTTCCTCCACCTCTGCCCTGTAACATCACAGAAACTTTTCCAGTGGCCAGAAGAGAAGAGAATGCAATTCCCTCCAGAGCTCAACTGATTACCACTGCTCTGATTGCTGCCTAAAGTGAGCTGTGCTCTTTTATCCCCATCTCAGAAATTGAGCACACGGTCATTGCAATACACCTAGCTCTTACAATCATACATGGCAGTGCAATGAACTGCCATTAAACCACCACGGTTTGCACTGGAGTGGATAGATCCCACAAGCATCCAGTATAAACTCTCCCTTTACAATGCCTGTCCCAAGGATGGTACCAGAAATTTCCTCTTATTCTTGGAGGTGCACCATTCTCTTTATGCTCCTCTTCCCAACGGTCATCTTGACAAAAGGGACAAGCAGCCCTATCCGAGAGCTTGTCTTCACATTCAGCGCTACAGCGGCATTGCTGGAGCCCTTTAGTGAAGATGCTATGATACCCATGTGACAGCTTCTCCCATCAGCATAGGTAATCCACTTCCCTGAGAGGCGGTAGCTATGCCAGTGGGAGAAGCTCTATCTACACGGGTGGTTAGGTCAGTATAACTACATTGCTCAGTTGTATGTCTGTAGTAGAGACTTGACCTTACACTAAAGCAAAGACTACTCATTGAAAAGCTGCTGTCCAGCCCCCAAAGAATTCCATTAGAGCAGATAGCCATTATTCCCACTCAACTCATGATGCTGTATAGGGGAGAAGAGTACAAAGGTCACTCCCAAATCCCAATCTTGTGTAAAGTTCAGGGTAAGCAGCTCCAAAGACACAGAGAGACAATTTTCAAATCTATAATATTTGACAAAAATATTAACCTACCCATTTACTTATTACTGGTGTCTGTACTGCAAAACAAAAGACTCCTTTTTATCAATACATTTTTTTGGAGAAATGTTTTCCAGGCTTTCTGTGATGAAAACAAAAAATGCTCCTGAACTCTCCTCTTTCTCACAGAAAGAAGCCACCTCGATAGAAGTGATATTATAGCATCTAAAAGCACCAGAAATCAAATACAGAGGGTATCAAGGCTTCTGTGGGAGAAATTTCAATTAAATGCAGTTTGGGATTCTTTTTATTATTATTATTATTGTTGTTATTACTCCCCCTTCACATTTCCCCCTCCATTTTTCATTTTAAAAAAAGTTAATTAAATATTTTGCCCCTGCCAGGACCATTTCCCTTTGTTTTGTTAACACTGAAGATTTCTTTTGTTCACTGAGCACATCCTGAGGACTGCATTTATAACCTAGCCTCGGTGGAGATACTTTTTTCTTCATTCTACTGGCATTAGCATCAGTTTCTAATACCATCAATAGTTCAGAACTACTCCTAGAATCATCTTTCTTATTCTTTTATTCCTTCTCACACTTGCTGTCTTTAACACGTTCATTTCTGGTTTTCTGCATTCAAGTTAACTTGCAAAGAAAAGAATGTTTAGTGAATCTATCCTCATCTCTATCTCACATACACACACAGACACTAACATGTGTGTTAGTGTGTCATTGAAATTCCTTTTCAAATAATTACATCATATCCCACTTACTCTCCAATTATTTTCAGGTAAATCTTTTCTGCGTAAAACCTCTCCCCAAGGTGTTGATTAGCTAAACATAGCTTGGTTTACACAGTTTGGGACTGTTGGAGCTTCCTGAGAGGTTAGCGGCCAGGTGCTTATCAGCAATCCGCGTGAAACTGTGACAAGTGTTTGATGAAAGCTAGGTGAATGGTCATAACTACAAGAGGCCATAGAGAGCTTGCAGGCCAACACATCTAGACAAGCCTCCGCACAGAATAAACTCAAAAACCAAAATAGCCTCCAGACATATGTAACAGGTGCTTTCAAGGCTCTGATCCTGCTAAAGTCAACTTAAAAACCAGTGGGTTCCAGCCAGCTTATTAAAAAAAAACCCAACGGTACTGCCCTAGGCAGCAGAATGTCACTTCCAGAGCTAGGAAGACCCTCAAGGCAGCTGCAAGTTTTACTTTAAGTAAAATGCTCCGTCATCTAGCTGACTGTTTTTAAACAGATTTAAACAACAACAAAGTCCCATCAAAGTCTCTTCTCCCATAATTGTTCACGTGAACTTCTGTCTGAAAATCAGTCTTTTGAGCCATCCAATCTGAAGTAGCAAGGACTGAAAAACAATGTTCAGTAAGAAGACACCGAGCTGACATGCCAAATGCTTCCCAAGCTTACTCCCTTTCACTGGATCCTGTGCTTGGACATGTTAGGTATTTCATGGCATCAAATGCTAAAAGAAAATATTTAGCATCTCCAAAACCTTTTACAAACATTGGTTGAAGTTTCATTTTAAAAGATGGGGAAACTGAAGGACAGAGAAGTTAAGAGAGATATTTGAACATTTGGGTGGCTAACATTAACCACATAAATCCATATTTAATATATCAATGGGAGTCGTAGGTACTCAGCACCTTCTGAAAAGCAAACCACTTATTTATATGCTCAAGTTTGGCCACTTGAGTTGGAAAATTTTATCTCATGCCACTTGCCCAAGGCCACACAGTGAACCAGTACATGAGCCAGGATTAGAATTGGGCTCCAGTCCCATGCTCACACTTCTAGACCTCAGAGCGACCCAAAATTCATCTGTAACACATTAGCTAGATCAGGGAAGTTGTAGATATTTGTAAACTGAAATGAATCAATAGGAACATATGATCTTACACTCTCATGCCTTTGCTGATGTTGCACTATGATTGATGTTTGTGTATATGATTTCATCCAGCTTTAAACAGTTTTATTTTAAATATCATTTGAACATATGCAGAAAGTGTTGATTTATTCTAGTTGCAACATGAAGCTGACATTTATGAAATGTCAAAGGACTAAGTTCTATTTTGTGGCTAAGTAAAGACTGCCAATATTTTTTTCATCATTCCTAAATTTTGCCTATCATTTTGAAAGAGGGGAAGTTCTCTTCTACTCCACAGTAACCCCGTATCTCTGATTTGACAATAACTGACTTCTGTGCAGCAGTCATGAAATTGAGTTTCTGCGCTCCGGGACAGGAGAATAGAGATCTTTTAAAACTGTAAAATCTAGACAGATTTAAAAATGTATTTGGGCCCCCATGATAGCACATGAGCCAAACTTTTGAATGCAGTCAGGAACTAGTCACCCACTTCAAAACTACTAAGCACACCACCGTATCACTGACCTAAGACAAAGAGTCAAACCAATAGCTCTCTTATATTGCCCCCTCTTTGGGCATTGGATACATTTGTTTTTATTCATGGAAAGCAACAGCAACGCTCAGCTGAATTATATTTCAGTATAGGGCTGGAGGACTGTAGTCTAGTGATTAATGCAGAGGACTCTGCGTCAGGCCTCCTAGATCTATTCTCGGCTCTTCTGCTGACTGATTGCATGACCTCGAACTGGGCATTTAATCTCTCTCTTCCTCAGTCTAGCCCTCTATATTAAAAGCGTACCAACTGGTACATCAGTAATAACAGGAGTGTTATGATCATTAATTAATGCAGAACTGCAAGAACCTTAGATGAAAAGTGCTACAGAATTGCAAGAGGGCTTTATTATTGTAGCTGTCCTTTATCAGATGTATGCCACGAAAAAAGAAATCACGCTTTGGCAACCTCTCAGTCTACCCCCTCTCCCCCCCCCCCGCGCGCGTGGAACTTTTCAAACCTCTTTTAATCTGCCATTAAAACTATATATCAGTCCATAGCCTTCCACCGATATAATACTCTAGCTGTTAATATTTCTGAGGTTTGTGACGGTATCACTCTCACATCAGTTACCTGCAAAGCCAATTCTCCTTGAGTGGCATGAAGATAATTGAAATTTACAGTCTTAACCAGCCAGTGATGCTGAGCTTCCACCTACTGCTGGAACTGCTGCTAAAAAACCAAAATCACTCTAAATAGAGGGGAAAGGCATTACCGGGGAATATTTACAAATGTGTCCTCTATTGGTATCTTGTAGCTTTAGGTAAACAAAGTTTGCTCTTAAAATTCATACTGTTTAAAAATTAAATGCTTGATGTACAGTGCATCTAATTATATCTTCATACCTAAAAGGGGTTCTTTTAATAATATATTTTTCAGCAAGATGGAAAAATAATACTGTATGAAACTGTAGAGTCAAATTTTGCTACTTACACGGTGCAACCACACCAAGGAGAAGCAGAGAGTAACTGGGAGCAGAAACTGGACCTAAACGTTGTGCCATTTCATCAAAGAAAATTCCATTAGTACTGAGGTAAAATTCTAGTCCCTTTGAAAGCAATGGGACTTTTGCCATGGACTTTCCAGGGACCAGGATGCAGCCTTTAAGTACAGTAAAACCTCCATTTAACGGACTAATTCGGGCGAGGGGGTGTCCGTTAAATCAAAAAGTCCATTATTTAATATATTAAAAAAAAAACGAGCTGTCGGAGCAGCAGCCCACCTGCCACAGGGTCGGGGCGGCAGCTCCGCAGCCCGCCCGCTGCCGGGACCCGGGTGGCAGCCAGGAGCTGTCAGCCAGCCCACCCAGGTCCCGGCTGCTGGGACCCGGGCGGCAGCCGGGAGCCGTCAGCCAGCCCCCGAGAAATGGATTTCGGATGCATCACACTTGCTCAGAAATTTTGTCCGTTGCATCCGAAGTCCTTTAAATCAAGGTCCGTTAAATCGAGGGTTTACTGTATATGGTAGAAGTAGCAACTCCACTTCTACTCTCATCATGTTCCTTTGAACAGGTGAGCTCCTTAGTTGCTTCCCATCATGAAACATTTATTCCTAGTTGATAAGTATCACTGAGCCTTTATCATCAACTATAATGAAGGTAATTGTTCATTGCTGAGCCCAAAGAAAACACAGGAGAAGAACAAACAATAACAGTGTTACCCCGGAATGCCCATTATGCCATCAGAAGCCAGAATGAATGATCAAATCACCATGTTAGGGACTCCAAGTAGCAAAATGAGAACAGAAAGGGCAGCAGCACTTTGTCATGCTGCTGAAATCCTCAAAAATACAGTATGGACTCATTGCATTCATTTTACCCCAAAAGGAGATAGAAAAATTAAGCTGACTCAGTATTCCCTGTACTTCACTACACTTACTACTGGAAATACCTTGAGTTCTCCACATACTGACACTATCTAATTGCACATAATTATCTAAGGCAACAGGCAAGTTTTTACAGCAGCCACTACAGTAGAATGCCACCCTTGAACAGTTACCGCTGTTCTGAGCAACATAACAGTCCCAGCAATTTCCAGTGAAGTATAGGAAATGTCTCAAATCAGCTGAATTTTTCAGAAGAAATGTTTTAAGTTCAACCACTGTGGGTCACCAATTAAAGACTACATGAAATAAGTGTCAGATTCACCAGGGGTTAAGGCAGGATAAACTCTGCCCAAGGTCACAGGGGAAGATCATATACCAAGAGACAAAGCTGAGCTAACACCTTCAGTTATGTCATGGCATGAGGGATGCAGTGGCCAGTATAGCCTAAAGAAATCAGATGTGCTGGATGCAGCAGCTCATGCCCATGGAGTTCCTATGCCACTGCAGCAAAATTACACCAGTTCACTCCCAAGCAGAAAAGTCAAGGGAGGAAGGCAGCAGTAAAGCCACTGCTCTCTGTGAGGTCTTACCGGCCCAGGTAATTCAGACCCCTATGCATCAGCAATCCAATATACTTTAAATGTATTTATGGATAAATGTCAAAATACAAAAGGGACCAAATTCTGCCCTACCATCCTTCAGTAGGGTTGCATGGAATACAACTCCGTCCACACTAGGAAATACTGGTGTTTCAGTGACCAGATGTCAAACCACCATGATATCTGAATTGGTGACGACCTTGGTTTAGCTGTAAGTGTACACAAGGACAAACCACAAGCAGAACTGGATCAGCTAACCGTGGGTAGCCATTGGTTGGAACAAGGAACTTATGTGATCGAAAGGATGCAGAGCAGTGGTAACAATGCAACCCTTTGTTTTTATTAGTTTCTCCTGCAATGGCAATTCAACTGGTATACGAGAGACAAATGCTTTGGCATGGAAAAGACAGTTTCCAGCTGAGATCTGAAAATAGATGGAGAGATACAGGACGACCATTCCAGATGGCAGAAGATGCACAGAAGAAGGCTCGTACGCTAACAGATGGCACAACTGTGTGAAGGGACAGAGGAAAAAAGCACTGGTAAACGACTGGAAGGGCCAGGCCCAAGGTATGTGAGGCATACTGGAATAAGCCCATAGACTATTTTAAAAACGAGGCAAGCAATTTTGATCCAGATATTGAAATGAATAGGAAGCCCACTGTGGAGATCATGACATAATGTACATTAATCTTTTATAAGAGCAAAACTATAAAACAGTAGGAAATGCCTGTCTGCCTCATCCAGAGACTAAGTGAAATTGCAGCATTCAGAAGAAGAAAAAGTCTGGGTAGAATTAGGAGTATCCAAATGAAATGTGCTGATTAATACTGAGTTGAATTATGTACTGAGCTGTTTTAAGAAGATTAAAAGCATGAGCTTTTCAGTCAGGAGAACCAAAATAATTAAAAGACTCCCAGTATCATCGTGTGGTAAAGCACACAAGTATAAAGACAGAGTTTCCTGTCATTAAAAATACCATTCTCTGAGTATGTACTTTCTAACAATAACATACATTATATTATTCTATATGCGACACTGGATACATGCTAGCCTTTTCTGAAAAACAGACAAACAGACACTGGGTAATATTCTAACTATCAAGCAAATCAAGCTTTAAGCCTTTTTTCTTTATGGTTTTTACTTAATCTGCGGGGCATACTCAAATATGTGCATTAATTATCTCATTACTATGTCAACACAATTCCACATACAGTATTTCAATGTTCGATCAATGTATATTATACAGCAGTATTCTAAGGAACTTTGGACTAATTTCAAACTAAAACTAAGTAAAAGTGAATCTCAAAATCTTTGCCCATTTTAGTTAATTTCACCCAGTATTAAAGTATTAAAGCATGGGGAAGACCTTCTATTAATAGATATTATGTAAGTGCAAACAAAGATAAAGTAAGTTCAAAAGGGGGGTTCATTCTTTTGAGGGTTTATTATTATTTATATTGTGAAATCACTCCACGCCATGACTGGAGACCCATTGTATTATGTGTTGTAGAAATATAGAAGAAGATACAAACTCCAACATAAAGAGATTGCAATCCATAAAGATGAACCTTCAAAGCAGAGTGAGCATGGCTATGGCAGCATGTGGCATATTAGTTTCATGTCTTTTTATAAAATAAATATTCATATTAGCTTATATATTTGTTTTCTTCATACATTAGAACAAAATTGGGGGGGCTTGGGGAACACATGAAGTTGAAGTGGGGGGCAGGGTTGGTTGGAATAAGAGACAGTAAATTACAATAAGGAGTGAGTGGATGAACGGAGAGGGAAACTGTGGTATGGAAGTAGGAAAAAGAGGGGATGGGGTGGAGGAGTGTGAGAAGCACAATGAGAAAGGGAGAAAGAGGTTGGGTAGCTGAAGGGTAGCAGTAGGAGGAGAGGGGGTGTGGAAAAGGGGAGTCAGCCACCAACAAATGAGAAAAAAATCCAAGATTCAGAACTGAATAAACAATGTTGTGAAGCCTCTGCCCAGCATTAAATCCACTGTTGTTCCCCCTGTAGAGGTTGGCAGATCTGGTTCCCTGGAATGGTCCCTCTGGGTTCAGTGGAAAGGATCAATGGAGCTGGAAAGACCTGACTTATCTGTGGTTTGGAGCCCTGATCTTCTAGAGCAGTGGTCCCCAACCTTTTGATCGCCGCGGCCCGGTCAACGCGGGCGAGTCATGCTTGCGGCCTGGTGGTGATTTTAATTTTTCAGTCTGTGCGGCGGACCGTTGTATGTCCGCCGAAAAGCCGCAGAATTAAGTTTTTTTTTTTTTTTAAATCGGCGCGGCGGGCTCTTCTATGCTCGCCGAAAACCCGCCGGATTGGGAAGCCGCCGGATGCGGAACTGAAGAGTGACCGGAAGGGAAGCGCGGGCACCGCCGCGCATGACCCCAGGCAAGCAGCCCCTAGACTCCGGCGAGAAGACCGCCCGTAGCAGCCCCGGGGAACGCGCCCAGCCCTGCGGGAGGGGGAGCCGGACGTGGCGGTGAAGGAGAAGCCCGCGACCCCGGCCCTCACCTTCTTCAGCGCGCCGGCCATGATACTTGGCGGCACGGAGGGGAAGGCGGCTGCGGCCCGGTACCAAATGCTCCACGGACCGGTACCGGTCCGCGGACCGGGGGTTGGGGACCACTGTTCTAGAGGTCTCCATAATCCGTCCCTTAGGCACTTCTCCTAGCTGTGGATGTTGCTCCAATATGGAGAGCAAGGTACAGAGGAAGAGGTTTTGTTTATGAACATGTCACATTACTGAAATAATTTGGGACCCTATACATCATTGCTGCAACCAGGGTCCTATAGTGGCACCAAATCTTATGTACAGGGGGTCATAATGGGTGTCTATGACCAGGTTATGGATTGCTAATTGTAAATATGACATTGGTATGTGTGTATCAATTTGATAGTTGAAGTTATGAATATTGGCTCTGGACTGTCTTTCCAAATATTGTGCTGCCAGGGGGACATTCCAGAATACCGGGGGTCAGCTCTGCTCGGGGCTTGATGGGCCATTAAGAGCAATCAGCGACACAATGGACTCTGGGAGCTTGGAATGCCCTAATCCAGACAAGAAGCCTACAGAGAACCTGCAAGGCAGCCTGTGCATAATGGCTTCTGCCTGCAAATGATGAGTCATGCATGAACATGTGATCTGCCCATGTGACTCCAGGACTCCATGGGGCTGGACTTTTCACAGCAGGAAGAAAGAGGTGTTTGCACCTGGGAAAAAAAAACTATAAATGAAGCTGCTACAGACTCCATTTTCGTCTTTACCTTCAGCATGCAGCCTGTCTTGCTTCCAGCTCTGAATGGACTTTGCTACACAGGTGAACTCTGAACTAAGGTGCTGACCCACCCCGAAATGAGGTGCATTCTAAGACTTTGATTTGAACCTGCAGTTTATTCTACCTTTGCTGCAAGCCTAAACCAAGAGATGTACCATTACTGCATGTAATTGATTTCTTTTAACCATTCTTAACCCTCACCTATACCTTTTTCCTTGTATAATAAACCTTTAGATTTTAGATTCTAAAGGATTGGCAACAGCGTGATTTGTGGTAAGATCTGATTGGTATATTGACCTGGGTCTGGGGCCTGATTCTCTGGAATTGGGGAGAACCGTTTTCTTTATTTGGGGTACTGGTTTTCATAACCATTGGTCCCCAGGACAGGTGGCTGCTGGTGGTGATACTGGGAAGCTGGAGTGTCTAAGGGGATTGCTTGTGTGACTTGTGGTTAGCCAGTGGGGCGAAACCAAAGTCTTTTCTGTTTGGCTAGTTTGGTTTGCTTTAGTGTGAAGAAACCCCAGCTTTGGGCTGTAGTTGCCCCTTTGGAAGCAATCTGTCCTGATCTGACACTCACAGTTGGATCCCACCAGGAACAGCACCGTCACAGAACATAATAAAATAGAGGACTCTTCCCAATGGCACAAAATGTATCTCATTAATAGACCTTCCCTGTCGGCCAAGAGAGAGAGCAGCTTCTCATTTAATGTCTTCTGCAAAATACAGCTGCAGGCACATTGCTTGTTTGAATCAATGATGTTAACCTTCAAATCCTATGAGGCCTGTTAGCTCCGTAACTTTATTTCTCAGCCTTCCAGACTAAAACTCATGCCATGTTGTTTACCTGATGTTCTATTTACTGCTAATGAGCCCAATACAGACATTAGAATTCTTACAGCCACAAACACAATTTGCAACCAAAAACAAAACCTGCTTTATAAGCCAACTTCCCTATAGGTGAGATTTGTCAGGGGAGGTCTATTTATCCAGAGAACACTAGAATAGAGAATGAATTTAAACTTATTTGAGTTCACTAAACACCTAATGAGAAAATTGCAGCCTAGGGTAATAAATGGTAACTTGTTATTACAGATGAAGAAAGCTGGGATTGTTCTTAAATACTACTTCAGTTGCTTTGGCCATGGTACAAAGGACTTGCACACTATTTATTTAGATGTGAAAATGATGGGATTTGTATGCTCTGCAAGTGAGTAAATATCATGCTTATCCCACTTATTAAAATACAATGTCATATAGGGCAGGATTATTTTCTCATAGAAGTCAGGGGAAGTTTAGCTATAGATTTTAATGGGAGCAGAATCAGACTCAAAACCTACCTTTCCCAGACCTCTTTTAGGCAAAGGTGGCAAAAAGATAGAGCAAAAGGGTGGAGCACACCATTCTTTAACAACTAACCAACTGTGCCTCCTTTCAAAAAGAAGCAGCCCACTGTTTCTCTCATAACCTGGGACCACCACCGCTACAACTTTGGAAACAACTGCAAAAAAATTAGGAAAATGTAGCTATTAGTATGAAATTCTAGTCATGACTCCACAGTTCGGGTTACAACCAGGCCTCATTTTAAGCCATATTATTTTTAGCCCCTTATATAACCTTATACTATTGAGTATTTAAGCCAAGGAAGTCCCAAAAAGACAACATGAAAATGATCCAGTTTTCTATTTGGTTTGGAAGCCAAAAACTACTTTGTGCCATCGCAACATCATGCCGTAGCACAACTAAATGGAGGATAAAGTCTCAATCTCGGAAACACATGACGACAAGGAGACCATTCATCCACTAGGTAATGGATGGAATTTAATCATAGCAAGCTTCCAAATTAATTTTAATATTTTTGGCCTTTATCTCACTGTGTAATATGCAAGTACACATACACAATCCCCACTCATTACTAAACAATCTATTCATTATTACATTCAGTGTTTTGCTATTAATATATAATGACAGGCAATGTCATCTTCCTTCAGATCAGGGTGTTGCATTATACAGTTGACATCAATAAGGTTAAAAAGGCATTTTTGTCTCGTAATCTTTCTGAATGGAAGTACTTTTGTGACAATTCATTATAAACACCATAAATATGAATTGACAAATGCCTATAATTCATTAAAATGCAACAAAATGCAAGTTCTGATATGCATTTCTATTGATCTGAACCAGAACTGATTTAAAGTGTCTTATTTTAACTATTAGTTCACTGTGTCTTGTTTATATGTCCATTTCGTCTATTAAATTAAAGAAAAGGCACATCCCCATGCTCATGTTAAAGACCCTAAACTGTTAAAGGCCCAAGCATCACAGATGTCAAATGTGAGAATACAATGCGTACTTCCCAGACAGGTAAGAAATACATAGTTGAAGTGCAGAAGTCAGATGAGAGAATCTTGTGTCAGAGACTACACAGACTGAGGCTTTAGCCATTCACTTTGAAACACTAGGTCAAACATCTGTTAGCAGTCAGAAGTGCAATGATTTTGCTTGTCTCCATTTGGTCCCTTGTGCCCATTGGTCCGTCTCACAAATAGTACTGCACGATTAGGTACAAAATTTAATCACAATGATTGGTTTCTGCCCAAGACCATCCCTAAATAACAACAGACAGAATGTAAGAGGGTCAGGAATGAAGTGCCTTTGCAGATCTGTGAAGAGATGCTTCACTGATCCACTTTCTCTTCCTCTCTTTCAAGAAGAGCACAATTTCATGGTATTGTGATAAAAATGAACGAATGAATAAATAAGTCTCTTGATTAAAACATCCAGTATTATCTCTAGTTGGGAGAGAAAGGATCACTTCAGCAACCATTTGCAAATCAAGAGTTTCAACATGACAGTTTTTAAAGGCATGAAAACCACGAAACCCCCAACTTAATGGGAATATGCCCTGGCACCAAGTAGCGATAGACTGCAGCAATGTGCTAACGACTGACTCCCCCTCTCTATCTCTGTGGCCAACAGAGCCTAGCATGCTGCAGAGGCCTCATGTGACTCCGAGGCAACCTCCTGTTGGCTAAATTAGGACTAATTTAGGAGCAATATTGACAACCTGCCAAGAGAGGCATGGCTAGTCTGCCACAAAATGCTGGCAGAGCTATAGGGCTTCATTGGAGGGGTGGCAGGCCAGGAGTAAAAAAGTTAACTCTTCGCACAAATACAGTATTTCCTCACATGTACACGGATGAAAGTGTTGTTTTTATTTCACCCAAAGGCCTTAAATCCAATTGGTCCTTCATATCCTGTGATTTCTCTCTCTCTCTCTCTCTCTCTCTCTAATCAAAGCCATAAAATCTTGAGAACAGAATAATTTTTGTAACATGGAAAAGTTCATCAAGAAAAACGAGCAAAAAACCAGGCTTAAATTGTTGTTGATAGGCAATGAGTACATGAAAACAAACACAGGGAAACATCTGTACCCAAACAGGGATGGGAAGGGATGTGTGAGCTGCCACCGATGTAATTACAGCAAAGTTCCCATTCCCAAAGAGGAGGAATCTCTGCCAAGTGGAGTCACTGAGGGATTTTGTTAAGGATGGTTCTGAAAAGATTCCAAAAGCTCCCCACTTTCACCCTTCCTCTCCATGGGTCCCACTTCCAGCTCCAGCCCACCCTCCACAAAAGCATTCCTAGATAGCTCCATTTCTCCTATCAAGTTTGCACCTGCACATATTTTCTCGACAGCATGCTAACAGCTCCAGGCTTTCCCAGCACCTTATCCCTCCACCCAGGTGCAATCTCCCCATTGCCTGAAGACCCTGATAAATGCAGCCTTCCCCAGCAGTCCAAGAAGCCTTCTCCAGAAGCATTCCTCCATAATTCAAGAGCTCTACTAGATGAAATCATTTCAGCTTCCATGATTTACGCTAGCCTGCAATGAAAATGCAAGGAAGATTTCGAATATAAATAAATGGCAGTAGCCTTCTGAAGGCTGAATTTAAACTATTAAACTCACTCCAACCGGGGGCAATAAGTTAGAGTCAGGCTAGAGTCCTGGGGTTTAGTTCCATCCGTTAGCAAGGTATCCTCTGCATCCAAAAGATGGCTTTCTAATTCACAGAAACTGAACTGCAGCTGCCAGGCCTGAAAACATCTGTGTCTTTGGCACAGCGTATGCACATTTAATTAACAGAACATAAGCACAACCACTAGCAGTACAGCAGACTTTCATGTTCTGCCCCAGTTTGTGCTGTGGAACGGCATAGACAGTTTGCATGATAACAGGTAGATTATAAGGCATAAAACACTGCCACCCAAATGGCTCAAGTAGCCAAATGCCATTGATCACTGACATGCATCCTACTCTAAATGCTTCCCACTGAACTTTTCTGAGCCTTTTAGAGTTCAGTTTATTGTGATCAGAGCTTGGTTCCAGAATCTACGGGTGTGTCTACACAGTGTCAGCAAAGTGCACCAGAGGGAGGTGGTTTGTAAAGTGCACTGGGCTCCAAATGTAGTGTGTAGCCCAGCTACTGTTAACATGTACTAGTTCCCTTTTAGAGTTAGAGTGCAACACATCAGAGAACTGTACAAATTACACCCTTCTGGTGCACTTTACTGACACTATGTAGACAAGCCCTAAATAATCACTGTGCACAGCTGCAGTGTTCAAGCTGTCATCCTTACTAGTTACAGGCTTTTCTGAATGTTCTCACATACTTGTGTTTACTGCCCTTACTTGTACCCAGGGGCCTGGACTCAGATCCTCAAAAGATATTTAGGCACCTAATTTCCACTGATTTCAGCAGGAGTTAGTTGCCTAAATACCTCTGATGCATTACACATGTTAACAAGTGCTGCTAATTTTTCTTCTTGTCCAACAAGACCTTAAAGGTGTGGTTTCATTGGGGGGAAGGGAGGGGTCCTCTAGGTATTACTGGGTAATTGGTGCCATCCAGTTGCACACTGTTTCTAAAAGGTTCAAATCCAACATAGTACTTACACATCTGCTTAACATTTTCGTTCAGTGGGGCTACTCAGTCTTAAAGGCAAGCACAGCTTGTGCGCTTTGCTAGACCAAGCATTACACATCAAAAGTGAGATCCTCAGCCTTGCTCAAGTTCCTTTACACTGGGGGTAAAAGGAGTGGAGCAGCATAAAGGGGACCTAAAAATCCCACTGCTGACCGGGGAAGATTCCCCCTGCACAAGCACTGAGGAAGGCAGACAACAACCTGACTCCCCGGCAGACCTCCTCACAAACTCTGGCACAGAGGGTGCCCATGGCGGGCCTTAAGACATGGCCATAGCATACAGTGTTGCAGCCCATGGGGCAGCCCATGAAGGTTTCCAGGGCAGTACACTTGCCACTCCAGCAGACCAGATCAGGTTCAAATCAGAAGGCTGACTAGGCGGCGAAACCTACCGTAGCACCTCATCATTGGATTGAGAGTTCGGAGATGCATCTCTTAAATCCTACCGTCTATCACAGAACAAACATGTCTGTAAAAGCATTTGGGGCCAACCCTGTACTACTTATGCACCACACTCATGGAAACCTCTAGGAGTTGTGCCTGAGGAAGAACTGCAAGGCTAGGATCTTCCGGTTTGGTTTAATGAATTAAAAATTTCTCTGGCTTTTCTTACGGTAAAATAAATGGTACCAGGCACATCTCTGTTACACTTCAACAAAATGCCAACAGGTAGATTAAAGGTCCATGAAGATCAATCTGTCTCTTCAAGGCACTGAATGTTTATTAAGGCTTGAACTTCAGTGCCTATAGTAACAGGTTATAAAAACGTGTCAGCAAAATTTGTGCTGGAGGTGCTAAGTGTAAAAATAGCTAAGCAGTTAAGTATTTGCAAATTTTGCTTATAATATAGCCGCTCCAGGCAAATACACTGCTATTAGCATTTCAAAAATAGGTTCAGAATGAAAGGGAGCTTTAAAAATACCATCATTTTTGGTCTCCTAGCACCCATGCTAAACTAATAGCCTTTATTTTTAATTTAGAAGAGTCAGTGCGAAAGCACAAGGCGTCAGCCTCTGCTTAGGTAATTTAAATTGCTCTAATCAGATGAAGCAGGCCCTGCTCCACTATTCACGTATGTTGCTTATAAATTCAAGAGTTCAACTGCCTGAGGAGTCGCTCAAATTTTGTGTCTGGGTAAATAATATCCACAGTCTAAGCCTTGATGCACAATCCGGATAAAGAAACAGTGTCTCATATAAACCTAAATTTGCACCTGCTTCCCAGTAATACCTCCCAAGGTATGTCTACAAAGGGATAAAAAAAACCTGTGCCTGGCCCGGGTCAGCTGACTCAGGTTCCTGGGGCCAAACAACTGCTGTGTAGACATTCGGGTTCAGGCTGGAGCTCAAGTTCTGGAACCCTGCAAGGACAGAGGGTCAAATCTTGGGCTCCAGCCTGAGCCTGAAGGTCTACACCGCAATTTTTAGCCCAGCAGCCTGTGCTCCATGGGTCTGAATCAGCTCACCCACGCCAGCTGTGGCCATGCCATAGGTCTTTTATGCCTGTGTAGACATACTTCCAAAGAACCTCTCTTTAAGGAAACAGCACCACACTTCACTGAGGTAATTATTATTAAAACAGGTAAATTAAAGTACAGAGAAATTAATCCATTTGCCCAAAGTCACTGGGAACTTCGCTATTGCTATCGCTATCAAACACTAGATGGGTCACAGTATAAAACCACAGAACAGATATGAGGCTGAGATTGTGTGGAAAAGATAGTAAGTGATCATGTAAAGATAGTATCATGATGCATACGTACCAGGGAACAGATTTAAGGTTGCACAGGAAAACTTAATTCAGGCATTTCCTAACTGTAGAGTGCTTGATCTTACAACCTCAATATTCTTTTAATTTGGTTTGTTGTATGTAATAAACATACAGGGCATGTCTACCTACACATTCACTGCTCAGCAAGCTTGTGTGTAAATGCACAGCACTCCAGCGTGTCACGCAGTAACCCTGCTACTGCACACTGAAAGTTCCCTAGTTCGCATTGCAATGCACACCAGGAATTAGTGCACAGACGCAGGGTCCCCGTGACACATAGTGCATGGTACACTGAGGTGCAGTAAGTTTACACCCCAGCTTGCCATGCAGCGTTTCTGTAGCTATGCCCACAGTGTTCTATTTCAGCTGTTTTATAATAAACACGTTTTTTCTGATCCTCACACTATTCTTTTTAAGTAGTCAGTTTAGACCTGCGGCTTTGTGAATACTGTTGCTAATTCAGATAACACAGAAAACTCTTTTAGCTACGATGTAAAAAACCTTGCTAAAACAGATACACAAAAGAGAAAGAATTGATAAATGACAGGGGAGATCCAAAATTAGATGCTTGAAATGAAACACAAGGAATGAATCTAGCACAATGCCCCCACACTTCTGAGGAATTCTAAATATAAGGCTCTTTAAAAAGTAATTATCCCATTTTAATCTGTCAGGCCAATTTCTTCATTGTAACATCACTGATTCTGAAATATTATACCTGTCTATCTAAATTAGGGATTTCTATAGAGCTCTATTTCCATTTCTGAGCATGTTACTACTCATTTATTATCATTTTAAACTATTCCATTTCATGATATGGTTTTTAACCATACCCAAAAGGGTTTAGAACAAAATTTTCATCCATGCTACGAAGAGGTTACAGCAGTTAAAAGCAGAAAGAGGTTTCAAAGATTTAGAAATATTTTTAGACACACGTTTTATGAGATCTCTATGCCACAAGTGCCTTTTGACCTAATGTTTCTAAAAATAATACAGAGTGGGATGCTCGTAAAAAGAGTTTTTACTATGGCTTTCTTTTTCTCACAGCATAACAGGCTAAGGGCTTGGCTACACTTGCAAGTTTTAGTGCAATAAAGCTGCCCAGAGCGTTCTACCTTACTACCCGTCCACACTAGCAAGGCTCTGTCTCCGCAGCTGGAGAGCTCCTGGTACTCCACCTCCCCAAGAGGAATAACATTTGTTCGGCTCCCAATGGAGCACTGCGGCGCCAACGTGGATGCCTAATGCACTCTGATTGGCCTCCGGAAGTGTCCCACAATGCCTGTTCTATCCACTCTGGTCATTATTTTTGAACTCTGCTGCCCTGTCCTCAGGTGACCAACAGTCAGACACACCCTTTTAAATTCCCTGGGAATTTTGAAAATCTCCTTCCTGTTTGCTCAGCCAGGCATGGAGTGCTCTCGGTGCCTTTCCAGGTGACCATACCTCCATGCGCCAGGCAACCCCCAGCATCATGGAATGGTGAGGTGCTGGACCTCATCAGTGTTTGGGGGGAGGAAGCTGTGCCATCCCGCCTGTGCTCCAGCCATAGGAATTAGGATACCTAGGGGCAGTTTTCAAGGGCCATGGTGGACAGGAGCCATGACTGGGACACGGTGCAGTGTTGGGTTAAACTAAAGGAACTGCAGAATGCATACCGCAAAGCTCACGAGGCAAACAGACGGCCACTCCGGTGCTGCCCCCGCAACCTGCAAATTCTACAATGAGCTGAATGCGATACTTGGGGATGATCCCACCTCCACTCCAATGACCACCATGGACACTTCTGAGCCCAGCACAGCAAGAGGGGAGGAGGAGAAAAGTGCAAGCGAGGGTACCGAGGCGGGGGAAGACAACCCGTAAGCCCTCGAGCCATCCAGCCAGGAGCTCTTCTCGAGCCAGGAGGAAGGCAGCCAGCCACGACATTGGTGCTTGGGGGAGGACAAACAATAGAGGAAGTTCCTGGTAAGCGGCTTTTTTTTCAGGAAGGAAGTTTTTAGGTGTGGGCTCTTGTGGCGACGAGGGTAAGGGCTGCATACATGCCTAGATGCCGAATAGGGCATTGATGTGGCTCTAGCAACCTGTGTGCGCAGGTTTATTGGAAGAGCCAGCGTGGTTCTTGTCCCAGTCAGGCTAATGTGTCCGGGCCACTCTGCCACGAGGGGCAGGGGAACCATTGCTGCACATAGACAAGCTGCGTATGGGCCAAGGCAGAACACGCATTGAAGTAGAAGACCCTCCCTTGCTTCCCCAATCACCCTCAGCAGCGAGATATCTTCCAGGACGAACTCCTGTGGAAAATGTTGGGATAGTGTTCAGTGGAGCTGAATTTTCTTTTCAATAAATGGAGTTTTTTACTTAGAAAAAATACTTTATTAGTGCATAAAGCAAAAGATACCTTAGCCCAGGAAGGCAACAAGCACTGCAAGTCAGTGTACCAAACACAGCCACCGTACTTAACTCCCATGCAGAGCACCAGACATTACTGGTGGCTTTCAGCCTCAAATTGTCCCCTCAAGGCATCCCTAATCCTTGGAGACCCACACTGGGCCCTTCTAATAGCCCTGCTCTCTGGACGTGCAAATTCAGCCTCTGGGTGTTGAACCTCCGAGGTCCATGCCTGAGTGAAGCTTTCAGCCTTCCCTTCACAAATATTATGGAGGGTACAGCACGTGAATATAACCACAGGGATGCTATCTTCAGCCAAGTCCAGCTTCCCACAAAGGGAGCACCAGCAGCCCTTCAAACAGATAAAAGCACACTCCACAGTCATTTGGCACCGACTCAGCCTGAAGGTGAACTGTTCCTGGGTGCTGTCCAGGATCCCTGTGTAGGGTTTCATGAGACACGGCATTAAAGGGTAAGCGGGGTCTCCAAGGGTCACAATGGGCGTTTCGACTGCCCCACCAGTGATCCTCTGGTCTGGGGAAAAAGTCCCAGTTTGCAGCTTCTTGAACAGGCCAGTGTTCCGAAAGATGTATGCATCATGCACCCTCCCGGGCCAAGCTGCATTAATGTCAATGAAACGCCCACGGTGATCCACAAGCACCTGGAAAACCATGGAGAAATACCCCTTTCGGTTAATGTACTCAGAGGACTGATCAGTATTAGATATCTAAGGAAGGAAAGCTGAAACTCAAGACCCATAGGCTGAGGCCTACAAGATTTTAGCTTATCTATTTTAGGACTTGGAGCTAAGAAATGCTGAAATAAGTAAGGGATGGTCTAGTAATGCCTATAGGGGAAACCACTTCAAGGAGGAGGGGGAGGGGTGTAGCCGCACCTCCCAGCACCTCTGTCCTCTACACACCCTGACAGGGCTGGGCACAATCTAGGCCAAAGTAAATACCATTGTACAGTATTTGGGATTCTATTTGAGGATTTCCAGACCGCTTTCATGTCCGGCTTTTAAATGGCCCTCTAAACAAAGACTACAGAAAGTTCTGAACCCAGCCTCACAGACATATGCAGCTGAATGTTTCTGAGTTTAACTTCCAAGGCTTTTCAAAACAATCATTCTGTCAAAATAGCACATGAATGAAATGCTCTCTAGCCCTCCCAAAGGCAATGGCTGATGTGCTGCATTCCAGGAAATACAGCTCACTGTGATTTTAATCTACATATTGGCAGGCCAGGAATTTTTCTTATTCCTTTTGTAAAAAAAAAACACACACACAGCACTGGCAAACGGTATGTTCCTCTATTTATGATATATATCTCAGAAGTAAAAACAATATATTAAAAAGAGAAGGGTTGTGCCAATTTTTCCTATGCCAAGCACCCTGACTTGCCTCTCATTTTTCTACTAAATTCCTGTGAGTGTCCTTTCTTCTATCAATTACAGTTGCCATCACATCTGAGCTAATCTTAACTCACACAAAAAATACACTAAGTGCCTACCAAAGCAGATCACACTTTGTTCAGATGTGTCCTTTTCCAATTCCATTACCATAATTTTGAGCCCAACCCTTACCCAAGACAGCAGTCCTTATTCACAGAATACTCTCCTTGAAGTCAATGGGGTCACTCACAAGAGTAAGATATATGGCCCCGATCCTGCATATATGCTTAACTATCCAGATGTCTTCACCTTTACCGCTGTGTGCCCCCATAATGCAACAGAACTACATACATTCAACACATGCAGAATTTTTTGCAATTTTTGCTTGTGTAAGGGTCCCAGGACTGAGCCATTACATTGCAAGATACTAAAGGCAAAGACCTAGTTCTCCTATGTTTGAACAAACAGGGCACAAGGAGCTTTAAAAATACTAAATAATAATACATTTAAAAACTTTTCTTGGAATTTAGGTACTTTTTTGAGCCCAAAGAACTTACCTACTTTATATTTATTGTTTGAGCACATGTATTAGATACAAAAGTGTGGCGGTTCTTAATTTTCTGTCATTACATCTTATATAGTATGTCCTGAGGAGAATACAATACAGGGCTTGGTCCACAATCCTGTTTAGCTTTCCAGGACCATAGTAAGAAGAGATTCTGTATACTTAACAAAATCCCTAATCACCAAATTCCCTTTATTGGCTACTAAGAATTTAGGGTGGAGAGCCTTAGTTTCAAGGCCCGCAGGTGATTGCAGCTGGACTTGAACCAGTAGGTATAAAGTTCATATCAGCTGTTAATAGAAGCAACTGCATCATTTCCCTAGAGAGTCTTTGGCTCACAAGTGGCTATTGGATTAATTTATTACCTATCAAAGAATGTCACCGGAATGCCTCAGCAGTCTGGAACATTTGAAAGGGCAGCATGTTCAAGCCAGCATCTGAAATAAGGAGACGACAACTTGTTTCACATCCCTCCGAGCCCACCCCACCCACAGCAAATGCATTGTGGCAAGTGTTGTGAGCCTTGTTTAGCAGATCAGAAGCTTACTGCATCTTACCATCATCAATGGGGTAAATTCATGCTTGGTGTAAAACTCCACTTACAATAATGGGGTTACACCAGGAATGAATGTGGCTGTTCTGCTCAATGATCTTTACAACACAGATCAGCCTCTTCACTGAGATAAAGGACACTACTTTGTCATGAAATCCATCTGCTATAGGGTCCTTTTCTGAGGTTATTTTCATAGGGGTGCCAGTAAGGAGGTACTCTCCAGTACACATTACCGGCAAGAGATTTGTAGCAGATACAGGGTACCAGAAAGACTTGGGGCTGTACTCTGCTCCTTAAAGGAGCTCCTTAAAGGAGCAGAACACGGCTAGGGAGGACATTCATTCTTTATATGGCTTTAACTGCACAATACATATGTTAACAAACAAACAAAGGCTTTGTTTAAGTTTGTTAGTACATGCATTGTAATGTTACATTGGTCAGGAGTCTTCAAGAGGGGAGGGATGGGGGGAAGGAAGGTGTTTGAACAGTGTTTTTGATTCTGTTTCTCCCCATTGTCTGAATTATCCATGACATCCATACTGCATCACATCAAGTCCAAATCATTAGGGGAATGCCTCTCCTTGCACAGACCAGAGGACGTTTGGATTCTGATGTCAGACGGTTCTGCAGCCTGATGAGAATCAAGTGTTGTCCCCAGTTGTCCCCCTAGAATTCTTCTTTGCAGCCAAACCAGTCTAACGTGCATTTTGTTAACTGGAACTGGAGCAGCAAAACAAAGAAAACAAATGCCTCATTTTCCAGCTTTGTGGGTGAGAGAACTGTAAGTGAATATTGTAATGCCAGATACGGACAACCTTAAACCAGCTGCCTCAGGAATCTGTCAAGAACTTTGCTGAAAAATATGTTCCTCATCTTAACAACGGAGCTAAAACTTATCACACATTTGCACATCTTTATTCGAATGAAGCTCCTTCTGATCTGACATTGTCAGTTTCATCCAGAACAATTTACAAACTTGGAACCTAATCCCGTAAACCCTTAATCATTTGATCAATCCCATTGAAGACAATGGGACTATTGACCAATTTTGTGGGCTGGTAAGAGTCTCAGGAGTCTGTTGAAATAAAGGAAGTTGAATCCCCCATTAAAATGCAATGTTTGGGTGCAATACCATAAAGCAGTTTAGGATACAGTTCTACTTAAAATTTGGCTTTTAATAAGTCATGCATATGCTCAAATGGTTCCTCACCCAACCCCCATATTCCATATAAGGAGACTAAATACTACAAATTTGGGGGGAAAGTGAGTAGTTAAGCATGTTGATGTTTGTATATACAAAGGGGAGTGTCAGAGGGGATGGGGAGAACTTGGGGGCTCCTGGCTGGGGGTGAGAAGGAGTCGCGTGGTGGGTCAAATAGGAAGGTCACGTACCCTCCCCTTGTGTCCCTCCCATGCATGCAGTACCGGCAAGAAATTATTTCTATTTGTATCACTGTATTTAGGGGACATATTACAGACTTGGGGGAGGGGCGGGTGACAGAAGGAGAAGCTTACGATGGAACGCTAATTTTACAACCTGTAATTTTACAGTACAACTTAGAGCCTCAGCATCAACCTTATGCTGTGACCTTGATCCGATCTCACAAGCTCAGCAGAGATGGTCCAGGTCAACTGAACTGTAAAACCACTGACCTGACCACTGAAGAACTCATGGATGCTAAACCCATCAGCCTTGCAAAATCCAACTCATGTACTGCAATTGCATTTTACTCACCTAAATTCCTCCTGCAGTTTTCTCTGGGAAATGTAATTTTCCCGACTTATCCTAACACATTGTGTGGGATTGTCGAGCTCCATTAAACAGCTGCTGTGTCATCTTTTCAGTGCCAAAATGAAAAGGCCCCCAGGACTAATTCTTTATATGTTACGTGCTATTGGGTGAAAGATATCTGAATTTTAGATCATAATCATCATCCCATGAGTTAAGAAAGTGACCAGCAGTGGGATACTGTGCCCAGAGCTGCATGGTGCCCTATAATCAATGCTCATGGAGGAATACTACAGATAAAACATTTTCAAACCTCTGAGAAAGCCCACCTTCCAGAACTCACAGGAAAAGGGGGGCTGACACCTCAGTGCTGTGCGAGAACCTACACCTCCCATCAGCCATCACCAGCTTCAAACTGCCTCCCACTCAGAGGAATATTGCTCTGTGGGCAGCTGCAGGTGGGCAGAGCTGACTGTCTCCAATGGGGAGAGATGACCAGGAGTGTCCAACATGCAGCCAACCTGCAGGTCCAGAGCTCAGCCGAGACAAGAGGGGAAGTCATCAGAAGCAGGGGACTATAAAAGGAGGAAAGCCATGGGGACTGAAGAAGAAAGGAGAAGGAGCAACATGTAAGCAATAGCTTCACATGCATGCTGGTGGGGAGGGGCACTATGTGTCTTCTCATTAATTTGGGGGGATAGCATACCCTCTGGCATGTCTAAGAAAACAATAACCTAAAAGGTTCAAGAATAGCAGCTGTGTTAGTCTGTATCTGTAAAGAAAGTAAGGAATACTTGTAGCACCTTAGAGACTAACTAGTTTATTTCAGCATAAGCTATAGCCCACGAAAGCTTATGCTGAAATAACCTAGTTAGTCTCTAAGGTGCTACAAGTATTCCTCGCTTTTAATAACCTAAAAGCCACCCCAGCTGTACACAGAACCATCCATTCAGTGGCCTCCAGACCCCCACTCAGCTTATTTGGAGAACTGTCCCTTGCAAAACTTCTCATGTCGGCAACTCCATTGCATGGACTCTGTTCAGGTGGAGGAAATCCAAATTAGTGGCCAAAAGCATTTGTGTGGTGCAAAGGGAGCCGCTGAAAAAGAGATTTCACAGGGCCTGTAGTGCCATATCTTGCGAGGACTTGAGGTGGGAGAGGAAGAGGGATCTGTGGATCCACCTCTATTTTAGCCTGACATTAGCAGTGAAACATAAGAGGGATTTGCTTTGCAACAGTACTTGATCCATCTCTCCATGGCAGAAATAACATAATGAGCTCAACTCTGCCCTGGTTTATCCTCCATATAACCCCATTAGTTTAATATCATTGCACAAGGTGTAAGTGAGAGCAAGATGTGGCCCATTTTATCAACTTAGTGCAACCACATTGTGGGGTTGTGCAACCACCCCTGGGGGGTTGCGAAATGTTACAGGGGGTTCTTGGGAAAAAAATCCCTAATGGTGGTCAGAGCTGTCTCTAGGGATCCTGGGCAGCATGGGGCCAGCAGCCCGGAGCCCCTGGACTTCCAAGAGCTAAGCAGATCAAAGTAAGCATATCAATCACACTGAGGAGAATTAAACTTCAAGATTCCGTATAAGAAATGGAAAGGAAGGTGGATATTTTTTGCTGTTTTTAAAATTAAGCAGGCAGCTAGTATTGTTTTTAAAATTATTATGAAGAACAAGTTTAAGCTTTGTTGTAACGTGTGTTGTTTGCCTGGACTGCTCAAGACCTGAATGCTTGTGTAGGAGGAACTCTTGAAGTTGGCTTCTTAAATACCTTCATTCTGCTTCACATCTGATACTCCTTGATGAAACACGGGAACCTTGTCTTATAACAATTCAAAGTGATACAAGCTATAAAAGTGAGATCTTGGAAGAGTGTTCCCATTTGCATAATGCAATAAAAATAATGTAATGATAAATACTAATAATAAATAGTGTGTAATAAGAATGTCATAAAAACTAATTTTATATTTCCAAGATCACTGCTTTATAATTTATATTCAGGTAAAGGAGAAAATCCTTGGAAATATTTTAGGAGGGCGGTTCGCAAGACTTTACATTTTAGTGAAAGGATTCACAGGTTGTTAAAGTTGGGAACCACTGCAGTAGCTCAATTCCACCAATTTCTGGAGTTACAAACATGATTTGTAATTTTACTATTTCCATAGCACAGGCAAAGTTAATGCAACACATGTGGTTGATATAATGATGCCCACAAGTACCCAGACAAGTATTCATACACTGTACTTGGATAAATGTTTCATACATATATACATGTATGCACACATACGCACACACATATATAAACATATATAATATATACACAACAGTACATAAATATGCATATTCATATATGAATTATAAATATGAGAAAGAAATTGCATGCTCTTCAGGAAAGGGACAGTGTTTTCACATGTGTTTATTTAGTACCTAACAGAATGTAGCCTCCTTCATGACTGAGGTCTCTAGATGCTAACATAATTTAAACAATAAATAATAGTGATAATAGCGCAATAGGGAATTAGAATATGCAATACAAAAACAAAAAGCAGGGGGCTCACCAGTGTTCTAACCGAATGATTTGGCCTTTAATTTTTCTAAACTGTGACATTTAAATTAACTTCATTTCCATGCATCACTTCCTTAAATCATTGCACCAGCAAGCAGTTTTCTGCATGAGATGGCTTTAACCTGCAAGTCACATATTTCTGTCCTATAGAATGATTTGCACACATTAGTCAGCTAACTTTAGAGAGTATTTTGAGAAACTCAACACTATTTCTGAATAGCTATTACCAAATAATGAACAGCTCTGCGCTTGCCAAGTCTTAGTTCCAGCTGAGTATTATTTTTTAACTTAATAATGCATGAGTCCTAGCAGAGTTATCCAGACAGGAAAAACTTATTTAAATAATATGGAGATATAATAGGGTGTGAGCAACACAAATAATGCAGCTGTGTACCAACACCCATGCCCCCGCTCCTCAAAAACCCAAAAGAATTCTCTTTCTAAAGCATCTAACCCCTTGGAATTGCCAGCTTCAAAACACACAAGTGGGTTATACTCCTAGGAGACAGAATGGGTAATTCAGCTGATTAAAAAAACGAACACTGTTTTGAAGGAGCCATGCAATTTATCGAAGGCAAAATTCACATACCCTGAATAAATTCCAGGTCCCATAGGAGGGACTGGAAAGAAGAAAAAATCTACTCCCTCCCCCCTCCCCAGCCCTCCCATCCCAACTGCTACTTCAGATACATGTGCTGGTTGTTAGGGCCAGGGTCACCAATGGGGAGGCAAAGAGGCAATTGCTCAGGGGCTTGAGTGATTTAAAAGGGTCTGGGGGCCCACAGCTGCAACTGCTACTGTGATAGCAGCAGCAGCTGGGATCTCCAGGCCCTTTTCAGTTGCCCAGGTGGGCCACAGGGCCCTTAGGCGCACATGGGGTAGTACCGGCGGCAGCAAAGGCAGCTGGGCGGGCATGTGGAAAACCTGGCCATGCCGGAAGAGCGTCCATTGACTGTTCTGCCCTGTCAGCGGGCCTGGATAGGGCCAATGGATCTGCACCATCACCAACCAAAGATACCCTTTGCACCTATCCAATATAAATCCTCTCTTCAGTACAAACACGGGAGTGTGGAGACCCACCATCACCTTGCAGGCACTCACCTAGTAGTTCACACCATGGAGCTTAGGTCAGGACCTTAGACAAGAGCTCCACACGTGGGTGGCTTTTTCCAGTTGAATAGGTATCAAGCTTGCTCAGTTGAGACATTCCAAATGTTAGCATGGGAGTGGCCTGCTTGAGAGACACCCCCCACCACCACACCATACCTGGAGTTCCTCCAATCTAAAAGAAAGGGAGCTGATGGCAAGGCCAGTGAGCAGCAGGGCTCCCTTAGGAATGTAATCCAAATCCATTCACATGTGTTGACCTTAGGGACACAATGCCCATTAGAGGGCCTTTTGGGTGGGAGGATTTTCATTCAGGTGCTATTATGAGGGAAGGCATATCCTTCTCCTCCCTCCCCTGTACCTCACCCCCAGTTATGAGGCTGAATTAGTAATTGCTATATATGGTCGAGAATGTTGCTGGCTGTTGCCTTTATGTTGATTTATTATTTTTAAATATTTGTTTCAAGGCACCTGGAGTGTACAACAGGCGCCTTTGTGTTAGTTTTCTAGATCCACAGAAATAAATAAAGTGTCAGATCCATCTTTCGCAGCATGCAAGCAGCAAGACTCCCTCTTGCTCCAGAAAACTCCTGTCTCACTCCTACACTACAACAGTGGAGAATATCCAATCAATTAAAATAGGTAGAATGCAAACCTTGTTCATTCTTCTCAGCCTTCTATCTCACCTACAAGATTAGGAATGTTTGCATCTCTGTCATTTACAAAACTGCAAGCAAGCTGCACCTACTGGTACTATTAATATAATCTGTTCCTTCCAACCCATACTGGCTTTTATCCTCATCTGTCTTCTATTTTTCTCATACTTGCTTTCAGGAGCACACTCAAACCCAGTGGCATGCAGAAGTAAAAGTGAACAGCATTCTTTCGCTGAAGCCAATGGGACTACTTACATGTCTATATAGCAGGGTTTAATATTTATACCAATAAAACTTATCTGTACCATCTGAGGCTCAAGAAGAGAACCTTTCTAAATGATATTTAATTAAAACCATGCTATTTGGGAGCTATTCTGTCCAGAGTGATGTCTCCCTTTTTCCCCTTCCCTTGTTCTATATTACTCAAGACATTTGCAGATAAAAGGATTATTGCGTCTTAAGAGTATATCTGCTATAGTTGCCAGTCCCACAACTGGGATAAATCCTGCTTCCTTTAGTCACACAAATAGTCTTATTGGTTTCAGTGGGACTATTTGTGCAAGACAAGCAGGATATGACTTGTGCTCATAGTCCTCTGTGGGCACATCTACCCTGCAATAAAAACACATAGCACCGAGTCTTGGAGCTGGGGTCAATTGACTGGCTTAGGCTGCAGTGTAAACGTTCTGAGACCCACCCCCCCTTGTGGGGTTTCAAAACCCAGGCTCCAGTCCAAGCCCAAACATGTACACTGCAATTTTTAGCCCCTCCACACAAGACCACACAAGTTGATCTGGGTCAGCGGTGTTTGATTGCAGTTACACACACCCCTCCTCACTGGTGGCTGTCGATATTACTGTGATGTCATAAGTTTTCAAGTTCCTGCTTTCGTGTGACTCCTTAGAAATAAAGGATAAGACACAATAAAGAAGACAAGCAGTAGAACTTTTTCCCCTCAACAAAATGTTTTCCATATGTGTCCAGAAGATTTCAATTGCTCTTTAAATTGTCTGAAAAATCTTACCCCTTCTCTGATATTTCCTTTTCCTAGTGCATAGAATAACCTTAATAATATCTTGGTAGTTGAAATCTTAAACATGTGCTTCACTCTAATTGTGTTTTCCAAAAACATCACCATGATCCAAACTTAGTGCTCCTGAGCTCTAGCCTGTTACACTGTTCAACTGGCTGCATTTAATATGTAGTGGGAAGATAATACACAAGCTAAAACTAGCATGTCAAATCTGTCACACCAGATGACAAATCTGGAATCTCTTAAGGGACATTACCAAAAAAAAAAAAATTATACACAATATGGGAGGTAAATCCTGAAAGTTACTGAGATGACTTTTAGTTTATAAGAACTGTAAGAATATTAAAAATACGATTTTCTAAAAAAAAAAACACCACAGTACTTTCCACTATTGGTTCAGAATATAACAAATAGGCAAAGGCATAATTTTCTCACTACTTCCTTTTCATTTATATAACTTCTAAGAGATAAATCTAGTGCTTATAAACATAAAGAGATTAACAGTACAGCCCTGAATGCTGAACTCCTCTTTTTAGCCATAAGCCAGAAAAGTTCTACATTTACAACTGTGTTATAATACTGCATCCACTCTGACTTGGAGGTTCACTCTTTCTATGTATTCTTCAGTCTGGGCCTGTTTTGAACAAACATTGGAAAGTAGCCCTAATCTGGACAGCTGGGTACAGCACCTGGTGTATATTCCAGGCCCCTATAACACTATCCTCAGATGGCCACTTCATTCTGAATTTTTTTTAATTAGCTAAATATTTCCCTGTCATAGCTGGAATGGGCTAATTCTTCAAGAAGTGATAGACTAATCCACTGGACTGCTCTGATGTCCCTGCTCCTTCTTGAGAGTAAAGAAAGAGGTGAATGTGCAATTAATCTTTTTAATCCAATCCACATCGTGTTAGTTTAGTAATGACCAATGCCACTAGGAAGAAAAATAACATCTCCCCTTTCAACACAGGAGTTACTTCACTGTATAATTTATGATACAACAAAGATGAACACAATTTTTAACACACTAAACTAGTGTTTAAAATGTTTGGACATTTAAAATAGTTTACGGTTTTATTTTATTTTTAATTGTGAAATTTTACACTTATTTTAAAGCTTCATTTTTTCTGCTAACCAGACCGATGCCATAGTTTTCTTAATACAAGCATCTTGTCAAATATGGTAGTTTAGGTCACATTTTTACTTTTGAACGTGTCCTGTTCTTTTTCATTAATATCATTCTGGTAGCCTATTTAAAGCTTTAAACCTTGCAGCAGAGGTTTAATTAGGTGTGACTATTTACAGTAATGTATGCTCCACCAGGAGCGAAGAGGATAAGAAGAAGAAGATTCCTCATTTAATTATGTATGGGGCATACAGTAGCTTTACATTTCTAGAGGTGAAACCTTCCTTATCTCCAAGATCTCAGGCAAGGTTTGGTGGAGCTTCCAAACAAAACACAGCTCACAAGGTAACCACACACCGAGAAGCCCTCTGCTGTGTGCAGAAGCTGGGGAGCAGCTGATAAGAATGGAATAACTAACCTATGGAGGGGAATCTGAGAAAGGTAGGGAGATAAAATGGGGACATGAGGATGAAGATATTAAGGGGGCTGAGAAGATGAAGAGAATGGGGCATGGTCTGAAAATAAAAAGACTCAGGGTGACGACTGAAAAGGATGAGGACAGAAGGAAGGTGACCGACGAGGGGAGGAGAAATTATTTGCAGATATTCAAGTTCTCATTGAACAATTTGCCTAAAATGGTGCTACACGAAACAGAACAGCTATGCTCTGGGATATCTACCAGTGAAATCAGAAAGTACTTTGGGGACGAGTTTATCTGAAATACCTGAAAAACAAAACACCGTCTAATTAACGTAACATTACCAGCTACCTGATCTGAGTGATTTCCCTAGAGCCAGCAACAAATTATCAGGATGGGTCTGAGACTCTTAAGGAGCGACATGTCATCCATTCCATTTAGATAAATAAAATCTGCTCTCATATTTCCTCCCTCACCTCTCACTTTCCTTTTTATTTATTTATTTTGCTGCTGCTGAGGGAAGGAAACAGTCTTGATCTCTTAGGCGTTTATTTGCTCCTACTGTTTAATTTCCATATGAAGTTATATTCCTTAAAATATGTCAGCCATTTCCATAGCTGCTAAATATGATGCCACAGGACTGTGAACAGTGTTAAATAAATGCTAAAGGAACAAAAGATCTTGTATTCATGCAAATCTTCCAAATTAAAAAATAACCACAGGAGATGAGCAATACCGAAAACACCAGGAGAAATAAAAAGTTGTCATATAAAGTTTTGGAAGTGTCAGTTGGTCTTTTAAAACACTGAACACAGAGCAGTTGTTCCAATCATTTTACATATTCATATAGGACAAGGATGGATAAATCATTAATTTAAAAATCAGATATTGTTTACATATCATTTTTTTAATTTAAATTAAATACTTTTCTTTTAAAGTTATTAAATTCAAATTTATTTTTAAATAGAACAACTTATGTTAAACCCTAAACTTACAATATGCTTCCAACATCATTTAAATTTAAAAATAAATAAATTGTATCACACATTTTCAGCCAAAGTTTTAAAGAAAGTCAAACCGCTGAATGGGTGGAAGTCACTGGCAAACTTGTGGAACCAGAGTTTATGGATGTGCTAAACCAGATTGTGACAGCAGTAGCTTCTTCTGCAGATGCAAAGAGAATATTTCCTTCATTTTGGTTTATTTAGTTAGTTCAATTCAATGACTTGTTCACTCAAAGTTGAGAAACTCACTGGGAGTTTAAAAAAAAACAAGAAAGCTTGTTTTTTTCTTTCAATCCATCAATAAAACCTACGTGTGACAGGATGAGATCTACCACTTCTATAAAACCTGAAGGACATTGTGATCAGAAACCAGTTGAATTCGCTATCTAGAGCTAGTACTTCTTTTGTTTAATAAATCAGTTAGCACTAAATGAAAAATGTGTTTTAACAAACACTTTTTTTCTCATGTATCAGCACACTGAAGTTAATTAAAAACTCACTAAACACAAAATATTTTTGTGCATTTTAAATTGAATTCCAATTTCCATCCAAATGCAGCTTGACACAACCACTAGTAAATAAACTTGTCATTCATCATTTTCTAACATAATAAAAATGTAAAACTTAAGTCTAAATAAATGTATGTTATGCTACTAAATTGCTCAAATAAATGAGCACAGATATAGTGTATCCTGGTGGTTAGCAAAAAGAAGCACCAGATTAATCCAACCAATGAGACAGCCTTTCTTTAGGGAAATAACTAAAGTAGCAATGCAAAAGAAGATTAAAAACAATTACTTAAAACAAGGTTTCTTGTTTTGAAGTGGAAGCAGATTAAAGCACACCAGAGAACTTTTAGTGTGCAGCAGAAGGGTCCACACAGACAGATATGTAATGTGTGGAAGGCCAACACTCAGTGTATTTGCAACCCTGTTACCATGCACTCATTGTTCATATGGGAGTTGCCTGATAAACAAACTGTTAATATAATTGATACAGTATAAGTGACTTGAGTTGATAAAACTTCTCTAGAATCAGTGGATTGCTAATAAATGCTACGTATAACAGCTGAGAAATTCTTCTCAACAAGAAATCCAATACTGGAGGAAACAGCTCCAGGAAATCCTCCAGGAAATCCAGAACTGGAGGAAATAGCGTGGGTAGCGTGGGTAGCTACCCAGCGTGGGTAGCAGGGGTAGCTGTTTCCTCTAGGAAATCCAATACTGGAGTCAACAACTACCCACGCTGGGTTTTGGGTTTGTTTGTTTTTTTTAAATTGATGCTGATTAATTATCTCAACCTGGAAAAAGGTGATTAGTCCTTTGTATAAAATAAAACACTGAAATAACTCAGTTTATACAATAAATGAAAACAAGTAAAAATAATTACGATGGATCTTATTTTTCTCTTTGACTCGGACAAAAGATAACCACTTTAATTCAAGTTTGCCAAGCACATCTCCCCAACACAATGAAGGCAGATATATAGTTTTCTATTTAGAAGGTTTTCATGTCTATCTTCAGAGGTCCTTAATCTGACTTTAGTCCATATTAAAAAAGCAGAAACTGGGACCTTTGTTCAGAATAGGCTCCAAGCTGCAACAACAGGAAGCTAGAATACCTTCTTCTTTTCTTTTAACAGACTAGCAAGGGAATGGAAATGGTCCGTTTGGATAAAAATATGCTTTAAACTTAATACCTTGGTTTATCATTTAAATAAGCAGTATTTTCTTCTTTAAGAAATGTTCAGACTTCACACAGACAAAGAAAGGACAAAGCTACTGATAAAACACCCATATTTTTCTCCTTTTGTACTAGACTTGATGCACAAACTTTCTTTCAATGCTAAGGCAAAGTATGTCCCCAGGGAGGTAAAAGTGTAGTTCAGATGATTTTCTCCCACTAATTTTCCATATTTATACTTACTGTACTCAGAAAAGTTACCTTTGCCTTATAATTCCATTATCTAACTCTCACTCAGTGCTATCCAGTGTGCAAAATTTTTGTAAACCATGATACTTCTTTACTAATACCACTTCCCTTGTCTGACAATTTCCCCATCCATATAACTGTAATAGTAATACCGACTTCCTTTATAAAGCTCTTTGAGACCTACTAATGAAAAGTACTATATAAGCTCTAGCTATTATTTCAGTCTATACAGTTATTCTGTGACTTCCTCGTAACTGCCTACGCTTTTCCACCAACACAATCTTCTTACAAGTCATGCATCTGGTCCTCTTCTTCCGTTGCTTTAACTCCTTCCATATCCAAAACCAGCCACGCATTACCAATGGACCTTCCACATTCACTAATATTAAAGAGAAGACCAACCAGTCCACAACCATGGTATCCAGTTTTTACCTCAAGTGGCAACACTGCCAATACTCCCCCAGTCACCTCATCAAACCTGTCAAAACAGTTTCCATTATGCCTTCATGTTCTACTCAGCAGTTTCTTTTTCCCCTCCCCCTTTTCAACCAGGGTAGGAAATCATTTTCTATTGTGCATGATGATGAGCTGCTGTTACACTGGTGACTGCACCTACAAATACTGCACAGGAGGTGCTTAGCCTGTGCTCTATTGCCATCTACAATCCACTCAATTACCTAAAAATACCAATTTCCAAGGAAAGTGAAAGTTGCCATGCCAAAAGCCCAGACGGTCCCCCTAGATGCCTGCCGAGAAGAGACCCTCTGCATGAAGAAGGGGTCTCAGGTGCCTCCAAATCATCATTCAGGCCCTGCAGAGTTGCTCTCCATATTACCTAAGCTGTAGGTTGGGGAAATGAGTGGAGGCTGGGTAGCTTGGGGAAAGAGTAGGTGGGCTGCGCCAGGGAGGATCACATTTTCCCCTTTGTGGCCTTGGGAAAAGTTAGTCAGGAAAGATAATACAGCAGGAGGGTTCTCTCTCACAACCTGAGGCTGTGGGTTTGTCTACACTGCAATGTAAGCCCAGGTTAGTGGGACTCAAATCAGAGGTCCCTGGGTTAGAGAACCCAGGGCTTTCGTGTCTACATTGATTGTCAACCCTAAATTAAGAATCTTCTAATCCAGGCTTCTGGTGTCCACACGGGAGCACGCAGACCTGAGTCAAACCAACCACAACCCAGACTCTGTAACACCCTCCTGAAATGTGGCTGCTCTAGCCCTTTTACCAGGGTGCAGTGTGTTTGAACAGCCTGCCAATACATCCTGCCAAGCAATCAGTCTGGTCTGTGCACTCCCAGCTACCAGAGCTAGAAATAAGGAAGAGGCATCATTTGAAGAGCTTTTCTTGCTTGCACTTTCACTGCTGTTTTAGGGAACGGGCAGAGCTTCCATGAGATGCTGGTGAACGTTTCGTCAATGTTTTCTGGCCCACTCAAGACACCTGAGAGAGTTTATGATAGAGCAAGAGGAAGGGGAAGAGGATACAGACAAGACTGACTCAAAATGGGTGATGCCACTCAGGACACTCGCTATAGCCTCTGATGCCTCCTGCATAGACCAGCACTTCTGGAACAAGGCCACAAGCACAGACTGGTGGGACCACATCACCTTGCAGACTAGAGATGAGGAGCAGTGGGTCCAGAACTCTCACATGAAGAAAGCTACATTTCTAGAGTTTCCCCCCTCTCTCCAGTGTAAAGACACCCAGTGTAAAGACACTGTGAAACCCCACTTGAGACCTCCCTCCAATCTGACATTATTCCATTAATAGTTACTCTTTGCTTGCAGTTGTTTAGCCGATTATGTATCCACTTAATGGTAGTTCTGCTGAGCCTGCATTACTCCATCTTACTTATCAGAATGTCAGGTGGGACTATGTCAAAAGCCTTGCTGAAGTCCAGGTACCTTATGTCCACTGCATTTCCCCTATCCACCAAACCAGTTATCCTGTCAACAAAGGGTTATACCGAGTCTTATTCAGGCAAAAATCCTGTGAATTCATCCCATTCAATTTTGCCTGTGCTCAATGGGCATTCCAACTGAGTTTAAAATAAAAATCTCAGAGTCTGACTTTTGCAACAATTTATGAATGACAGCAGTTTTTCTCATGTGAGTAGCCTCATGTGCATACAGGCATGTTGTCTTAGCCACAAATAAGGACTTCACACTTTATGGCCTAATCCAAATCCTGCTGATATCAACCAGAAATATTCCCGCTGATTTCACTGGGAGCTGGATTAGGATCTTAATCCATCGTAGGGACAAAACATTTACCAATCAGACTCTTACTCTGGTCTATATCAACTTCTAGGTAAGTGTACTTTACAATTTAATTAATGTGGTTAGATCTAGCCTTTCCAGCTAATGAAAGTGAGAACAGAAAAACAAATCGAAGTAGTGACCATGTTTGATAAAGAGAGAGAAACAGAAAACATCTGCCCCCTTTCAACTGAAAAAAAGAAAGGAGACCTGAGAGGTCATGTGTACTTTAAGAATATTGATTTGTTCTCACTCTGCCAGTCTTGTCAATGCAATCACTGCATTCTCATTTGTATAAAATATCCACTCAGCTAAAGTAATGTTACAAAAACTAACCCATCTAAACAAAAAGTATATTTTGCACAATGCCAGTACAGTTCTCTGTGTCGTGCAGAAGACAACAGAAATGTTTTCTGCACAACTTTTACAAATGTAGACCCCACCCTGTTATCAACTGTCTGCCCATATGCTGGCAAGCCTCCCCCACCCAAAAAAAAAAAGAAGAAAGAATCTAATCCTGTAAAATGCCCAGTTCCTTTCTTTTACTGGCTGCACAACCTAACGCCCAATGATGTTCATCGGCAGCTCACAAAATAGTGTCTTAAATGGGGACAAAATAACACAGGCAGACTGCTCTTATCAGAAGGATATAAACATAGGCGTTTGTAATCTTTTTTTCACAGCTGGATTGCTGATGACGTACACAGAAAGCAATTGCAGGCTTTGTTTGAATACCAAATTAACTAAATACAAAAGTTACATTACAATTACATCCAAAATTGAAAGTGAATGAAAATATGGGTCTGCAGTATCTCCACTGCTGGTGAAGATGCTGGAGTCAGGTTAACAAACAAACCGTTTCATTTCTAGAAGCCAGGCAGAGATTGCTGGTCTGACAGATAAGCAACTCACCTTTCTATTTGAAAACTGTATAAATTTAATCCATAAGCCACTGAAAGACAATAAAACATGGATCTCTACAATGCCATTTTCACAGAAGCACTTAAAGAGTCCTTCTGGAATTAACTCTAGCCATTTGGTCTAGATAATACAGTAACCTCAGAACAGCTCTTGCAGTGTTTCAGGAGTGCTGCAATTAATATATAGGCACATTGGAATTAATTAAAGCACATTGGAGTGAAGTATAGCAAGTGATGACCATATATGAAGCAAAGATCCTGCTTTTATACAAACTTCTCTAATATTAAACACAGGAATTAAAATAACTGAGGATTCAGCCCAATACATTTAAAGAGACAATTAATCTGAAAAAAACTTCAACATCTTGGCTTCTTTGGAGTTCACAGTGGAAGTTTATGGGACGAGACATATGGGATATTTCCTTAAAATCTTGCACTGGCTCGAAGGGATCCAATTTATTATAATGTGACATATTCAAGCATGTGCCGAGATGTTATGTCAGAAGAACTACAACTGTTAAAGTATCTATTAAAAAAACAGTGGTGTTCACAGCTCCTCTGTTAAAAGACCCATGGAAGAAACCATGTTGACGTCAATAGAATGAACCTACCCTAGTGTTCCCTGGCTCAGTTGCCCTTAAATCTTACTCCTTCTAGCAAGAAGTACGTGCATGGAGAGGGGAAATACACAAGGCTACAGTCAACAATTATATAGCAGTGTCTAAGCTAAAAGTTCTTAGGATCCACACTTGGCCTACTCACGTGGCTCAGGACATTGACACTGAAAAATTGAGTAGACTTGTAAAAAAAATCAAAAAGTTTCCAGTCTATAGTAAAACTGATGTGCCTAAAATGTAAATGTTCTAGAGTTATTTCTTGTTGGAACAGATGTTGAGTAGAGTAGAGTAAAACATATATCAGGAGGAATTTCATCCACAGAATATTCTCTCTATCAGTCATTTCATTGGAGCATGAATATAAAATTGTGGGAGACAGTAACCACAATTCAGTAAAATGTAACCACAGCAAGACATTCAGTTAATCCATCTTTCACAACCATATTTTTCTATTGCAACTATAAATATTTAAGTAATATAAACGTCACTTGTTCTCTATTTCATTCATCTGAAGGCATGCCAACACTACAGAGTTTAAACTTGCAGTATTTATATCCTGAGATATTTACATGTTTAATGTAGATAAATCAGTATTGCCAAAATCAAGCATTCAAAAATCATGAGTCATACCCCCAAATATCATGAGATGGGGTTAAAAATCATGAGACTTTTTAGGTCAATTTTCCTTCTGGTTTCGGAGGTGTCAGGGTGCAATTGTTTCACATTTGCAAGCTTTTTTCTGAAACCATAAAATATTTTTAAATAGAAGCTGAGATTCTCATGCAATCTCTTGATTCCAAGAGCTATGCCTTTAAGAAATCCACCAAAAATCATGATAAGATTGTGAGAGTTGGGAACACTGAATTGTTGACATGATTTTCTCTGTCTGCATACTCAAGGGCAAAACAGAGTTCAAGAACAGAGTCAATTGGTTACTCTGCTTTAGAAGAGAAAATTTGTATATTTGTATTCATTATTTGTCACTCCTTTAGTCAATCCCAGTTTTTATGCGCATGAACTTCTAAAGATAATAGTGTTGTATGCATATCCGCAAGCCACTATGCATATGTCAGAACAGTACATAAAGAGAAAACGGTCTGTAGTTAAAGTGCATAAAGTCTGAGTAACATTACCCAGAGCCCCAAAAGCATGTAGTTCTCAGCTATGTAGTTACTGAATGTATGCAAGGGGGACGGTACAAAATTGGGAGCGAAAGACTCAAGAAATAATGGTATAGCACATCTGATGTGTGGAGACAGGGTACAGGCTTACCACCTTCATTCAGCACAACTCTCTGTCTGCAAGGTCTGCTTCTCTTCTCTCTCCTCCCCAAAGCCCTGCTGAAAGCATCCAACTCATGACTGTTCTTCTAGCCCTAGGTTGAAACCCTGGCCCTACTGATGTTAATGTGATTCTCTCTTTTCTGAGGGCGGAGGAGGAAGGTGGGGAATTTTGCCAGAGTGGTTCGGGATTGGTCCAGAAAGAGCTAATATTCTTTTATCAATAGCTATACTCTTACCTCTAACTAATTCCCACCACAATTTGTGCATACACAAGATTTTTCTTTCATGTCATTCAATAGAAATGTTATATAGACATTGAATATTATCTCAACAAAATGGTCTCTGGAATATTTTCAGAATAAAATGGCCTCAGGTCCTCCAAGCAGGTTGTGTATAAAATTCTATACTTGGCTGGCTTTGCTTTAGCATAATTTGGCAATACTTCTCTGAAACCAGAAAATTGCCAAGCAAGTGGCCTATTGTTGTGACTTCTGACTTTCTTTGCTCTTTCAAAATAAAAGCATCTTTTCTTGGGATAAGGCTACTGACTATCAAAGGACAGTTCTGTGATGGCAATATTCTTAACAACAACAACAACAGACATATATATGACTTCCCTCTCCGAGTGCTTCACAAACATTAATTAATTAAGGCTCAAAACACCTCTCTGAGCTAGATATGTATCATCCCAGTTTTTATAGACTAGGAAAGAGACAGTGCGTCTGTCTACATTGCAATTAAATACCCACATCTGACTTGTGCCAGATAACTGGGGCTCAGGATAAGGGCCAGTTTAATTGCAGTGTAGACACTTGGACTTGGCCTGGAGCCCAGGCTCCAGTTCCCTGTGAGGGGAAGGGGAGGAGTGTCCCAGAGCCTGGGCTCTAGCTGAAGCCCAAACATCAACACCATAGTTAAACAGCCCCTTAGCCTGAGGAGGCTGGCATTGGCCAAGCATGGGTTTTTAATTGCAGTGCAGATATACCCAGTAAGATTGCCTAAAGTAACACAGGAAAGTCTGTAGCAGACCTGAAAGCAGAACTCTGGTGTCCTCAATCCTGGTTCTGTGCTTTAGCCTCTAAACTAAGTAGTGAACTGAATCACATGGTTAGGTGCTCCCAGCTTTCCTAAATTGGGACAAAAGCACTGTTGCCTGGGGATAACCGGTTCTGAAAACATTTGCAAAAAAGACATTTCATCAGCATGCATGTTAACTGGATATATTTTATGGAGATATAGCCAGTGTTTAGAATACTACAAAGGAGTTCTAGCCATCCAGATGGTTTTCTCCTCCACAATAATCTGTTAGCTAAATTTGTCGAGAGAATGCTACCTACCTTGATAGTCAAATTCAAATTGACATTGATATTTGATCATTCCCAGAGGCTCTGACAGAAAGCCCAAATCTACCATTCAGACAGAAAGGGGGTGGTCTTAAGTGACTGAGATCTTATGGAGCTTACCATGATATTGGTCATTCCAATATCTGATATTTTATTATTTGTCTGCTTTTTTAAATGATGATGGGCCATTTTATGCATACTTAGCTTGAAGACAATTACATGTGCCATTTCATATCTTCCTTTCGTCCACTAAGTTAAAAACATTTGGTGCATAAATTTCAGCATGCACAATCATCATTAAAAAGATACATGGGATGGGGAAAATGCTTCTGTAATGACACAAATGGTGGAAGTCTGCAGGAGAGAGATGGTACATGGAAAATTTTACAAAGGCCAACCATCTGGTGGTCAAGGAACTTCTTTGCTAAAGTACTGGATAATATACAAGACACTTAATGGACAACTCATGATTATATGAGTAACATATGTCCACATCAACTCAATGCCAAACCCAAGAATGATTGCAATACACTGGTCCAGGCCAACGTGAGAAGAAAAGCCACTGCACTCTGACTTCAATGAATGCCACTCAAAAACCTTCCAGACAGGTTTCCAAAAGTTATATCACAGGTGGGCTGCCAAAAAAGAGATGTTACAATTGCACTGGAGGCTCATGCAAAGTCGATCCAATAGCATCTGAAGACTAAGGACCGAACAAAAATTAGTCATCACTTCTGACACTTCTATCAGCCCAGAGGAATAGATTGAGATTCTGTTTCAATGTTTCAAAAGTCCTACTAGTAATAAAAGGTTTATCTTCACAAAGCTCAATATCTCTGAACAGCTTTCACCATACTGGTTTTATGACTCTTTGCCAAAACAAAAGACAGCCCATTTGAAATATTGAATGACTCACAGGAATACAAATGGTCATTGACTCCTCGATACTATTAAGAAGCACAGCTCTGTGAAGTAGTATTAGGCAAGGTTATACACAATGAAATCCAGCAGTATATTAAAAGATGATGTTTGGGTCAGTTGCTCTGATTAGTTATAACATGAAATCAAAGGAATTCTGGCCGACATAACATTGAAGAGGGTGTATGCTCAAGAGAGCAAGTCTGGATGCTCTCTTAGAGGCAAACATAAAAGTTATCCAACTTCTCTTTGGTAAAGACCTAATTTTCTTTTTATTTTGTTAAAACTTCCCTGCGACTTGAACTGAAAATATTGGAACAGCTGACAGATGGCTGGTTGTGTATGTGTGTTTCCATTGCCACAGTACTGTTAACTTCTACATTCTGCCGCCATATACAGCCTCTCACTTTCATCATCTCACAGAGAAACTGTGAACAATCAGAAAAACCAAAGACTCCGCACACTTTGTAGAGATCATAAATCACAATAGTTTTCCTCTAGCAGGTCAAACAGCACTTGCATATCCCTAACAACAAAGATGTCAAATATTGGCATGATTCAAAGTCAATGGAAAGATTGCCATTTCTTTAATGAGCTTTGGTTTAAGCCCCATAGCAGCATCCTTGTTACAAAGTAAAGGCCCACCACTTTACATTTTGATAAATGAATCAAAATCTCACTCTTTCTTTAGACTAGAGTATACTATATGCCACGCCATTAGAATGTGGGTGTTGAGAATCACACTTGTAGCCTCACATTTTAAAATGAGTCTTGAATTTTAAAAATGGGAGGCTATACCTTTCTCTGAGGACCTCACACTGTGGTTTATATGGCACCAGAGTACAGATTTATGAGATAATAGTTTAAACCTCTAGGAGACCTGTGTATACAGAGCTCGCTGTACTTGAAATCCAGTTTGATTTCTTACCATTAATGAATGTAGAAACAAAATTCAGTGAGCGTCATGAGACAGTGTGTGTATTCCAGAGTAATTTACCTCTGGGGAGGAGATATCATCAGCACTGGAGCAGAAGAGATATTGTAGCTTAGGAATGATGCTCATTGGTGAAGCTGATGAGACTTTGCAAAGCACTCATCAAACCATTATTTGGTTCTAACCTGTACAATTAGTTTTAGCAGCAGCACTGGAACACTTTGTATAGTGGGGGTGCTGAAAGCCATTGAACCAAACTGTAAACCCTGTATATGATGGACATCACTTAAAGCCAGAGGGTGCTGTCCCCATTACCCCGAGTTCCAGCACTCCTAGTGAAAGAGGGAGCGCACAAACAGAGGGAACCTTGAAGCAAAAACGAGGAGGGGAGAGGCATCTACCTTTTCACCTATTGAAACTTGACAGTGTGAGAGGGAGCCTGGTTTTCTGATTAATAATCTTTCAATTCTAGAATAATACAAAGCCAATGACTTAGACAAGCAATTGTTGACTTTACCTGCAGTAAATTTCATGTTCTACACACGTAAGTCAAAGCAGAGACAATTAGGCGGTAAAGCAGATGGATCTGTTAAACAGTTGA
The DNA here is from genome assembly GCA_032164245.1 of Sternotherus odoratus. Taxonomy (NCBI): domain Eukaryota; kingdom Metazoa; phylum Chordata; order Testudines; family Kinosternidae; genus Sternotherus; species Sternotherus odoratus. The sequence goes on from JAVMKO010000011.1 coordinate 17,595,594, forward strand.
ACACGTCAAAGTCTTCTATAGTTGGGCTACAAACAGCTTCCTTCAATTTACTTAAAGGCATTATCTATTAAGTGCTTTTTAAACTTACTTTAATGCTTTCATAAAAGCAAAAGTAAATGATATTGCAACAAAAATGCAATCAGTTCTTTCTAATGACAACTTAAAAGCTCTAAAAAATATGAATGTGAGTTGTCGTGAGGCTGGAAACTATGAAAACATCAGGCGCCTTATTACATTCCATTATATTGTTAAGCATGTCAAGTACTGCGCCTTTAAGCTCTTTAAATCAACACTGTGATATAAATGTTAGTATATTTGTTTTTATGAGAAAGTTTCTGCGTATTCCTGGGGTACTAGCAATCTTTGTTTAATAAAACCTATTTTTAGAAAATCTTTCATTTAAAGCGTAACATTTTTGTGGCTATCAAACAACAAAGAAAAGGTTGGAGTGGTAGGTGTGTATATACGAGAAATAAATATTCAAATTCCAACAGCTGAATCTGAATAATCTCTCTGATTTGGCTTTCTGGCGTTCCTATTACAGATATACTCCGTTGATAAAAATGAGATCTATTCTAAAATCACTAATGTTCTCTAATGAATGACTATAACACAATCAGAACATTTATTTTTTCACATAATTTTTAAACCCTGCACATTAGGTGGCATTAACATTGTTCAGACGGTGAAGTTTTAAATTTAAAGCCCTGCAATTAATTTACCTTTGACTTCTCTGAAAATTTTTGGCACCAATCTTACATTCGTTGTTCATCTAAAACTCACAGTGATTAGAGTGAGGGATTTGGGCATGCTGGGTATTTTCCATCAGTTTCTTTATAAACCCTGCAATAGATTATTGATGATGAAACCAGTAGTAGGCTTGATCCTGCATCACATAAGTTAATAGGAGAATTCTTCAGTGATTAGATGGGAACAGGATCAAACCCGATGTGCATGACAAGACGTGTTGGCTAGAGAAAGGTATTCACGTGCACTGATGTGCAAAAGGTCAAATTGTTCAGTGGAACTACAATCACAGGAGAGGTAAATATGATTTGGTCAGGAATGTGCACCAGTCTCTCCAGCAAGAGAAGTGCTCTGGTTTCTTTGCAAAAAGACCTGCTGCTTCTAAAGCGTGAGGAAAAGTCAATGTAGAATCTTCAGTAATCCACCATCACTTCAGTCTTCAGGCTTGTTCACATAGCAAGTAAGTGAACAGCAAGCCAGGGTGTGAATCTACGGTGCACCAGATGGAGCCGCGTGGACACTGCTGCCAGGAAAGTCCCAGAGTACAGTTTAGCACAAGGAACAAAATGACTGTCATAGCCTATTATGTTAACCATTGTGAAGCTCAGGCATCATTCTCTCTTCCCTTCTGTTTTCACAGGTTCCTAGAACTTATGTAGCATGATGATTTATTGCTTGCTGTCACCGCTGTATATAAATGGGACAATAAAGACTGATCACTGTGGGCAAATATCTTTTGGTTGCTATTAGATTCAAAAAGCTGTTTCTTAAAAAGGTAGAAACTGATTTCTTTAATCTATGGTGAAGTCTATGCCCTTGACCCTAAGAATAGTTAACAATAACAGTAATTTTATCAAAGTACCCAGCTGAAGCACTAACAATGTTTCACAAGCTGAGGAAGTGTAACATGGGGTCAGGAGGGTTTAATCTCTTATATAATTTACTGCTTGAAAACTAAAATAAAGCGCAGTACAGTTCTGCACAGCCAGAAATGAACTAAAAGATAGTCCACTGTCATTTTGGACATTGGGTATTTCCTTCTGACCCTGGAAAAGATCGTAACTCTGTTAAATCCCTAGTGCATTTTAAGTAATACGGGCAAGACATTCATGCTGTATTTATTAGTTTTGACCCAATCTAGGCTCTCTTTCAGATGTCTTCCATCCTCAAAAATCCTTAGGAAATTCAATTAGTATGCCTAATTAGTAGTTTTGGCCTCACTCCACACATTTTAGAAGGAGCAGACCTAATCACACAGAGCTCTGCCTCTATATCTTCTCAACCTTTGAACATACTCTGTACATCTAAGTTCCGGAGAGGGAGCCTGAAGCAGATTCTGTTACCATTTTGAGATGTGTGGCAGCCATATCACAACACTTTGTACAGTACATCTACTCTTCTATGTCCACCTTCTTTTTGCTTAAGTGAAATATTAATTTTGTTACCTGGAAAAGAATTTCAGGCATCAATTTCTCTTTTCTACGTTACCTGAAATTCACTCTCGAATGAGCTCTCTAGCTTCTGTTATGCACCTGTGGCAAGCCAATTTGGAAGTTCATTTGACCTTGAAAGATGATAACTCAGCAAAGCGATGGGCTGCAATCTGGGTGGTGTATTAATACCAGAATGCAGCTTCGTGACCATTCATGTATGTTTTCAGGGTTTCTTATGAATATAAAGCAACAAACATATATAATGTCCAGGCCCAAGTAGGAAGAGCCACTGTAAGTGTGCAATATAGAGAGAACCAGCCCTAGATGTTATAGAGGATAAGCGACATGTCTTTATCAAGCTCCTTTCTCCCTTGAGAGGTGTGGCAGAGGTGTACCTTTCTAAGTGGGAAATGAGGGAAGAAGAAAAGGCAATTTAATCTCTGCTGTGGAGCCAGATGGAACTACTAACATCAAGCAGAATAGGGTTTCTGGCTGACATGCTGTGGCTTCGGCCTCCTGAAGGTGGGGAGGCATATGCAGCCACATCAACAGTTCTGTCTCTACCGTGAGAAATAATACGGTTACTTGATGATCATGTGACAATATTGGGAGAGAGAGAGAATGCAGAGCAACCATCACATTTTGCACATTTTCCCCCCTCCCCCCTTCGACATATTGATGGGCTGAGTTGTGTTGACAATGATTCCGCAGCAAGCTACTCAGATGCAGTACAATGCTGGGGCGTGAAACAGCACTGGAGAAGCTTTTCCACATCAAAATAACTTTGCCAGGACTTTCAAACTAAGAATGAATCCTATTCCTTTAATATTACAAAGCCAACATTTCATCACATTAATTTTCTTTCACCTGATTTGCCTACTGATTACATCTTCCACAATTGGTGAAATTCTGATAAACACAAAACCTCCTGAGACCAGACCCTCTGTTCTGGGCAAATGCTGAGCTGGAAGCCCCATACTAATAAATGATTGTTTCTTTATATTTTAGATAAACCCAACTATATTTAGTTGTGATTCATCCTGCTTTGAGATGGGGGTTGGACTAGATGACCTACTGAGGTCCCTTCCAACCTTGATATTTTATGATTCTATGAACTAGTTTGTTCCTTTCATTATTGTTTATTTTGATACTTTTCTTTGGTAGTCTCTTGACTTGCTGTACCAGTACAAGGTTAGTAAAGAGAGCCAACATCATTTTAGGACTTGCATGATACTTGGTTCTGTTCCCAAAAATATTGTCTCCCTGTGATTAAACCAGGGAAGGAGAGTGTTGCGAGAAGACATTCTATTTTCTCAATACATGAAAGCAACACTGTACTCTTATTTATATACTGGGGTGCCCTAAAGTGTACATAATGCTGTAGTGAGGGTGAGCTGTACCAAACATTAACAAGTCCCTCCTAACCCTAAAGACATGATTAGGTATAACAGCACAGTACAATACAGAACACACAGAGATTGGTGTGCAGTCACTAAAACAGAAATGGGTTGGGTTTTCAGGGGCTGTATTTATTAAGCACGACAGAGAAGCAGCTAGATATATAGTAAATGAAAGATTATGCTCATTCACCTGCATGCCCCAACCAATTCCTTCCATGCCATATCTATGTATGCTTGGAACAGACACAGTGATGGATTTAAGCAACTAGGGTGACCAGATGTCCCAGTTTTAAGGGGACAGTCCAGATTTTTCAATCTTTTTCTTATATAGGCACTTATTACCCACCACCCTGTCCTGATTTTTCACACTTGCTATCTGGTCACCCTATAAGCAGCAGACCCTAACTTAACATTGGGGAAGAGTGCTATCTGCTCCCATCTCCCCAAAGCAAGCATTTAAGTGGGTCCAGAACGGAGGTTGCAGGACTGCTGCTACTCCAAGTTATGGGTTACATAGTATCTTTTCTGCCTACTCTTAGTATTCACCTCGCTCACCTTCCTCCCCAAAACAGGTCCTGAAAGAAACCTCAGTCTAAGACTTCAGGTCTCCTCTTTTCCTGTAGGCCCAAGGTTCGCCCACAAAATCCCATCTCCCTTCATTCTGGGTGCTGACCCGTTTGGCCTTGTCTTTACACTGGACACAAGTGGAGATGAACTAAACATTCATACCAACTGGAATATTAATAAGTCTAAATCCTATTTAGAAGGCAGAAGAAAACCTACAACACCTCTGCCAATTTGGCCTTGACAGAAAATAAATTCCTTTCTGACCCCTAAATCGGCCATTGGTCAGACCCACGACATCTCCAAGAACCCAGTTCTATATACCACAAAAACAGGGAGGGAGAGAGCTACAGACTCCAAAAGACCTGGGCAAAAATTTAAATTAATGCAGGGGGGAAGGGAGTGAGGAGACAATCCACTCCAATCTCTCTGGCTAGTCCATAGCGGGCTGAGAGCTCATGGAAGAGGGGCCAGTCACCCTTACATCTCTCTGGCATGCACTCCCCCCCTGCCATTTCATTCCTCTTCCCCTCCCCTCCATACAGTCCAATAAAGCCCCGGTGGGGAGGCAGGGAAATCATAGAGAGCTAGTTGTAGGATAAATGTGGAGACTCCTGTTATTTATCCTGCCTCTCTAGGTTCTTGTCCTGCACCCATCAATAGAGCATGAGCATCAAAAGTGATGTATGTACCACTTTAAGAACAAATGAGACAGTCCCTTCCCCAAGTAATTTACAGTGTAGGTTAGACAAACATCACAGAATGGTGAGGGATGGCAAAATGCAAGGAAGTGGAACAAGAGATCTTACACGTTATAAGGCCATGAGATTACTTGCTTTCATGTTGTGAGTATCATGCTATTTCCTATTCTCAGAACCTTGGCACAGGATTGAGGGCCACTCCCATCCTGTTATGTTTACTGTATTACTATGGGGAACCTTTTTCCCATTTGAATTTATTTCCTTTTTTAAGGCAGTTTTACAAAAGCTATTTTTACTAGTTTTACTAAAAGCTATTTCTCTCTCCCAGTTACTGATAACCATTCATTCTGATTTCTGATAACAAGATGATAGACTTTGCTCACAGGTTTTAACATCTCATTCCTCTTTCCAATTTCTCTATAATTTCTAGGACCAGGGAAGAAGAAAAAGGCTGGCACACAGCCACGCTAACAATCTGCTTGACTTACTCCAGCAGTCTAATATGCTTAGATTAACTAAGGGCTTGATTCTTCAACTGTTACCTCACCTCTATGACAACTACTCTTTTTTTGTAATAAAGTTATTTACAAGCAGTACTGCCTGACTTTCCCATGATGCAGCACTTTACGATTAACAGTCATAAAGCAAATACTGTATAAGAAGGATCCAGATGAGATGAACCATACGAATAAAAATTTTAATTATTTTTAAAGCCTGTAGCATTTCAAATCTATTAGTACCTCTCAAGGAAACATAACAGGCCACATTCAACCTTGCTCTTTAACCCCATTCACTTCAATTGATTTATACCCGAGATGAATTTGCTTTATTGTAATTTTACAAAATACTCCCCGCCTACCTGCCCTTTTCACTGGCATCAGTATCCATCACGGCCCTGATGGTCAGTCAATGAAAGCCTGCAACATTTAGACTGTAAACTTTTTGAAGCAGGGGCCATCTTTTTGTTTGGTGTTTGTACAGCACCTGACACAATGGAGCCCTGATCTCAAAGAGACATCCCTATCCCCCATCTTTTATATATAGTTATCAACCAGTTCAACCTGGAGGTATGCCTATACAACTGTTCATCAGTATCCCTCCCACTGAATAACCATCTCCAAGAAACCCATGGATAAGTTAATATTCCACGACTACAAAGCCTAAACAAATTACGTCTTTTAGAGAAACTGCCATCTTTCACTGCAAATGCTACCCATCTCTTTGATATATCTCAACATTTAGATGTACTGTGCCACATAACTACTAGAGGTTATTTATATGAACCTACTGGAAGAATACAGAGTGCGCCACAACATGGAATGTCACTGTAGATATAGAAAGTCAACTACTTTTCCACGATTTTTCATACAAATACCAAGTGTTTCAAGGAAGCTTTCTGCTAAGTTCATAGTTATAGTAGCAAACATGAACTGAAGATTGCATTTTTTGGTGCATGCTTTGAGAAGGAGATAGAGGTGTTGATTTCAACCTATAAAGCTCTACATAGTTTGGGATTGGGTTACCTGAGGGATCATTGTTCTCGTCATCAAGACACTTAATCAGTTGCAATCAGTGGAGATTAATGAAAGAGAAATGACAAATGAAAGCACAACATTTGTGAGAGTGTGATCAAGTTCACACATTTTCTTCCCCACCAGTCCATTCTTAGGAGTGCTTAGCAGTTGGTCTATCTTTCTATCTATCAATATCTGCAATCTAAACAGACAATCTGTTTCATACCTACACATGCAACAAACTCAAACTCTCCCCAAAACAACCCCCACCCAGGAAATTAAGAGGTAAGGTCAAAAAAACATCCTTAATTCAGCCAGTTGTGCACATGCAATACAGCTCCTGGGTAAAGAAGGGAACATTTCTGAATTTACACAGCTTTACACAAAGATTGTATGTATATAAAGACAAGAGACAACGGTGTCAACTAAGGACGGATGAGTAATAAGCTCCACATGTCCAAACTTTCAGGAAGGCCTCAGGTCCTTTTTTATATGGCCACAAGAGATGCATAAACCCCAGGAAGCTGCATACTACACCATCCCAACCAGTACTTATATCAACCGGGACTTGCGTACATGTGCGTGCACCAGGACTCATCTACTCCAAGGAAGCGAGTCATTGATCCTGGTTCTCTTCGCCCTTAGGCTGGGTCCTGGAGGTTAATGCAGCCCCGCTGCAAAGGGACACAGTTAATGGTAAAAAAAAATAAAATCAACCTTGGGTCCTTAACATTAAAGCAAAATAATGATATTTGGGGGGGGGGGGGAAACACTAGAGGTTGCTCAGGGCAGTCCCCTCAAAAACAAGATACATCCCCTTCTAAATTGGGACAGGTTCCAAGAAGGCAAGAGCAGTAATCTTAGGGAGGAGCATCTCTACTACCAAGCTGATATAATCTCCAATGCACAGCACACATGATTACATCTCCAAAACTCCACTCCTGCACTCCTCGCTCAACCACGGTAACAGATTTCTAGACAAACACTCTGCATCTAAGGTTACAGCTTGGCCCTATACTTACATGTTGAAACAGGTGATGGCTCAGTAATCTGAGAACCACTGAGGCTCATTATGTTTTCCCTGCCCATTCTCTTCTGACCAGCACAACCAAAAAGTTCTCTCTGGGCTGTGTTGAAGTTTTTCTTTATGGCCTTGATTTAGCACAGCATTTACACACATGCTCAATTTTAAGTACCGTATTTTTCGTCTTATAGGACGCTCCGTCCTATAAGACGCCCCCTCATTTTTAAATAAAAAATCCGGGAAAAAAAAAAAAAAAAAAAAAAAAAAAAAAGCGCCTCGCTCTCCCGTCCCCGCCGCGCGGGCGGGCTGCCGAGGTTCCCCCCTCCCCGCCGCGGGCGGGCTGCCGGGGTTCCCCCCTCCCCGCCGGACCAAAAAAAAAAAAAAAAAAAAAAGCGCCGACTCGCTCTCCCGCCGCGCGGGCGGGCTGCCGGGAGCGTCCCGGTTCCCCCCTCCCCGCCGCGGGCGGGCTGCCGGGAGCGCGCCCGCGGCGGGGAGGGGGGAACCGGGACGCTCCCGGCAGCCCGCCCGCGCGGCGGGAGAGCGAGTCGGCGCTTTTTTTTTTTTTTTTTTTTTTTGGTCCGGCGGGGAGGGGGGAACCCCGGCAGCCCGCCCGCGGCGGGGAGGGGGGAACCTCGGCAGCCCGCCCGCGCGGCGGGGACGGGAGAGCGAGGCGCTTTTTTTTTTTTTTTTTTTTTTTTTTTTTTTGCATTCGCCCTATAAGACGCACCGACTTTTTCCCCCCCGTTTTGGGGAAGAAAAAGTGCGTCTTATAGGGCGAAAAATACGGTATGTGCATGAATTCATCCCTGTTCAGCAAACCACTTAAGAATATGGGATTTAAACAAGTACTTAAATGTCCAGTTGAATCAGGGACTATATTTTAATGATTTGGCAAATTCTATGGGTCTGCTTACCATAGCCACTACGTCTTAGTGAGCTGCACTACCGAAGCACCCCAAAGTGAACTAGAGAGACACTCAACCTCAGTACCATTGCCTGGCATGGATGGGATGATGATGACTAGTCTAGATTTTGAATGATGCATTTGTTCTGAGTAGCGTGAGAGTGGGATTTTTACAAGCACTCAGTATTGGCCAGACTTGGCTCTCATTGACTGGAATGATTGGACTTTATAGTTGAAGTCCAAGACAATCAAACGCTTTTATGTGTTGCTGTGTCTCTCCATTTGTGTGTCTTTTTTTGTGTGCTCTCTAAACTGCAATACATTATTTTTTTTATGAACTTACTGGCATAAAAGCTAGTGCACTGATAGTTTATTATCCAGTCTCCAATCCAGAGAGAATTCATTCCTGCTATCGTACTGATCCATCAACTCAATCCAGTGTTAACAATCCCCAGCCACAGGCCCTAGTGACCCTCCGTTTCACATAGTTGTATCATGTTAAATGGAAATCTGTTTACTAGAATTTTTACAAAATTAAGATTTTCGCTATAAGAAATCCATCTAAAACCACAATTTAAAACACTCATTTATTCCTCTGACATTCATTTCATTGTGGATTGGAACAGCAATCCCTTTTAGTATTCTACATCTGAATTAACTGTCTTAGGGTCTGCATAAGAGCAGAAATAAACATAGCAAATCATCATAATTTACAAGTGTTCTTTCAGAGAGACACTGAAAGGAATTGCAGAATATGTATTGCATACCACTTTCACTAGTTACCTTTTGCAGAACAGAACATTCCTATGAACAACCCTCTACTATACTTTGCATTTCATTCCTCCTCGCTTTCAAATGAAAATAGGATAGAATTAGAGGCAATCCTTTCTCCTTCAAGAAATATTGAATCTAGTTATCAAAAAGTAGCACAGGGAAATAGGCCCAAACCTAAACCTACTCCTACTCCTAGCTCCTACTCATGTTTAACTTTACGATCTGAAGTTTTCAGGGCTGGTTTGTTTCATGGACAGTAACATCCTCAAAAACTTGCCAACTGCAAGACAGCAAATAATTCTGAAGTTGCACTGCCTCAGGAGTAAGCACCAGGAAGGACTCTGGCCTCAGATTCCTTCCCTGCTCCCGCCTTGCCTCTGAGGTTGGTATATTAACCTGCCTTCGCAGTACCAGATTACTCCCCTTTCCCCAACCCCCCCAGCATTCCACCAGCTCAGCAGTGCTGGCTGGCACACTGAGGGGCATAAGAGTCAAGGTCTGCCCATTCCTGGCCCATTTACTGGGCAGGTGAATAACAGATGCACAGCACTTGCTTACCCTGTATGATTCAATCCTAGGTTTGGGGAGGCCACACAGAGTATGGGATTCTTACTGGGTAGCCCAGGCCATAATCTGGCTCTTAATAAGGTTATTTCATATATCTGCTATATCCCCTCTGGAAGGCATAGAGAAATATGAGGAAACACCACATACTAAGGTAACTTTATCTAAACATTTGTACGCTTTTGAAGTGTGACCACTCTATGTCAACTCACTCATGAACAGCGATGGAGAAACTCTGTATGGGAAAGATTGCACAGACAGATACTCCTCTCTTCTGAAAGAAAGAGACCAGTTCTCATCAAGTACCAAATTCTACAGCCTACCATAACGTGGCACTGGAATGGGGATTTCCATTCACAGGGAGAGAAAAAAGAGCACAATGTTTCTCATAGAACCATTACAGAAGGGCAGCTGGATTAAATCTACAAATCTATATCTCTGACATATAATTCCAGCAAGGAAAGTATTTAAACACCCCACAAGTAAAGTTTATATACTGAGAGCATAAATCATTAAAATAAGAAATTTCAATCTAGTCCATTGGGAGTCTCTAATCCAAAGCAACACCATCCCCAGGAAGTGCAATTCCCAACACGGGCCCCAGTCTAGCAAACTAAACACATGCCAAACTGTAAATGTGTAATCCCATGTACTTAAAGTCAGGCACATGCTTAAGTACTTGTTGAAACTGGACTATAACTAAGGAAAATGTCAAAAACCATCGAGTCCACCACTTTGCCAGTACAGTGGAACCTCAGAGTTACAAACAACCTCCATTCCCAAGGTGTTTCTAACTCTGAAATGTTCGTAACGCTGAACAAAATGTTATGGGTGTTCTTTCAAAAGTTTACAACTGAACTTACAGAATGACAGTCTACTGCTGTCATAATAAATGTTGTGTTGCAGGTTTTTTTCAGAGTATATTTCCCCTATTGACCCCATCCCCTGTGATGGTGCTTTCATTAAGGAATTAATTTCTCCATCTGCTGACCTGACTGAGCCTGAATATAGGCCCACCATTTTCCCAAGGCAATGGAGTGGAGAGAGTGTGGGAGAGCTAGGATATTCGATAAAGTGGACTATTATTTAATGATTCATTGGTAGGAATATGATAATATTCTAATGGCAACCCCATAACTATTGTAAGATGACAGCTATTGGTGTCTGAATACTGTCTTTCTAATTAATGTGTATTTATTTAGTATGGGTCCAATCCTCCTATCTAACACCAACCAGATTCACATGGGTCCCAGGAAGAGATGTGCCTGACGAGAATTTCAGATTGTAACTCATGACTTTAAAAAATACAGGTCAAACTGTACTTTATTTAATCTATATCCCCTCACAATTTTTCAACTCAGAAAAAACATTTTGTTTCATATCACAGTCAGGTTATGAGCAATTATTATCACATCTGTGATCCTGACGCATTTGATACGACCTGCACAAGTGACAGAGAGATGAATGTTTAAAGGATCCTGCAAGGTGACCTGCATCCAAACCTCCCACTAATGTGATAAATGAGTACTCTAAATGAAGGTCAGAGTTGCAGACGTTTATGCCTGTAGGAAGCTCTAGCACTGCTGTACTACTACTGTCTGCGGCATTCTCACACTGAAAATAAAGAATTTCACACCATCCTTTTATGCAGTGCTGTTGTAGCCATGTCAGTCCCAGGACATTAAAGAGACAAGATGGGAGAGGGTTATATCTTTTATTGGACGAACATCTGCTGGTGAGAAAAAAGCTTTCAAGCTACACAAACCTCTTCCTCGGATAAGGGAAAGGTACTCAGAGTGCCACAAGATCAGATAATTTAGCACAGGGATTCTCAACTTTCTCTGCGAGGCACCCCCAACATGCTATAAAAACTCCAGGACCCAGCAGATGGAGAGGAAGGGAGATGTGAAGAGGGACTCAGGGCCTCAGGCCACCGGACAGGGCCTCAAGCATAGGCACAGTTTGATTTCAATCTGGGGGGCAGCAGGGCCTAGTGGGGCTCAGGCCAGTGCCACATGGCAGGGCCCCGGGAGGGAACACCACTTCCACCCCAACTCACCTCAGCGGGACACCCAGTCTGTCTGGGTTGCGAGGGGTGGGGTGCAACCAAAAATTATAACTCAAAAGGCGTGGGGGAGTTTCAGCTCAAAAACATTTGAAAAGGGCTTATAGTGCAGGCAGGGGGTAGTTTGGGGATGCATGCAGGCAGGGGAGGTAGCGCAGGGGACAGGGAAGGGAGGTAGCTAGGGGCTATGTGCCCGGAGCCCAGGAGGCCTTCCAGTGCAGTTGCTGCTCCCAAGTCCCGAGGCTCTGCCGGCCCTGGAGCCAGTTCCCCCCGCGCAAGCGGCTCTTACTAGCTGCCCAAGCAGTCAAAGGGGGCTAGGAGCTGAGGAGCAGCAACAACCCTGGGTACCAGCAGCAGGAGATGGGGGAGCTCCATGGCAACAGAACTGCCTGGCTCCAGCTTCCAACCTCCAACCTGGTCAGGTGGCTGGGCCTCTATGAGGGTTGGGGGAGAGAAAGAGGTGGGGGAGCGTGTGGAGTTGCCCCAGGACTGTCCTGCTGTGGGTAAGGCACTGCAGTTTGAAGGACAATGCCCCCCATGTCCCCGCCCCCAACTCTGCCCATGGGCTCGGGGCTTCAGCCCCATGGGGACCCCAGGATCCAGCCCCGTCGCTCCTGGTTTTAACCTCGCGGGGCACCAGGGTTCAGGACTCTGGGCTTCAGCCCCATGGGGGTCACCAGTCTCAGGGCTTCAGCTGGGGATTGGGGCTCTGGGTTTCAGTCCTACACCTCCAGGCTTTACCTCCAGGACTCAGGGCTCTAGTCTTCAGCTGCAGGGCCCTGTGGCCCCCCTGAAATGGCTTGCAGACCCCTCAGCAGGCCATTGACCTCCAGTTGAAAACCACTGGCTTTGCATAAGTAGTTAGCACATATTGTAAGGGACTGTTCAAGGAAAGAGAAAGGGAGACATATGTTATGGCCTATATTATTTCCAAATTGCTTTTCCAAATAAGCCAACCATATGAATGTAATTTATAAAAGCTTGAGTCATAATGTCACACACCATTCATCATGACCTATCAGTACAAATGAAAATCACTTTTAAACTACTGTGAATTAGCTCTCCTACCCCTGCGCCTAGAAAGGTTATCCAATTCTTAAAGGAACACTCCTCCAATATAATCAGTTACTCTAGGCTAAAATCAAGCCATTCTTTTGTGTCACTGTTATCTATTATTTCCTGACTGATCATGGAAGTCCTTTAAATATAGATTTGAACACTATAAAAAAGGAAAAATGTTTTATCTAATGAGTAAAAAACACCAATTATCAAGCCTGAGCCATAGTTTCAGTAACTGCAAGATTAAACACCATGTGCTAAATTCTGCTCTCATTGATATCCTGCTAACCGAGGTGAAGCCACAGATTTTGCACAGGGGAAACCATAGAGATTCTGCACCCTATAACTTGAGCAAAATTGTTTTTAAACTATGAATTTAAAGAAGCTGTAGAACCACCAATTCAAGTTTGTCTTTCAAGAATACAGTTCTTTAAAGAGTTAAGGACACATTCATGCATCCGATGAAGTGAGCTATAGCTCACGAAAGCTTATGCTGAAATAAACTAGTTAGTCTCTATGGTGCTACAAGTATTCCTCGCTTTCTTATTCATGTCCTTGGTCTCCGAGAATGTACCAGTGCGAGAGTTTGAAGAGCACTTTTAGTCACTTCCATGAACCTCCTTCCAGTAAGTCACCCTTAATTTACACCTGCACCTTCAGGACTTTTATTCCTCTCACAAGACCATGTCAATCTCCTAGTAGCTATGGGAATCACTGAGCCACATCCTTTAAATTAAAAATGTAATAAACTGACAAGTCAAAGATCCTCTTGGGATTAACAGACACCAGAAAGCTTATAAACAGTGTGACAACTAACCAATATTTCTCAACAGAAAAGCTATTCAACATATTTCAGTATGTTACAGCCCATTAGAGGCCACATGTTTTTAAATGCTCCCATTGGTTAGGACATGTCATGCATAGAGATTTATGAACTTTTTAAAAAGTAATAATGGACATTAAAAGACAGTTTTTTCATACCAAATATGTCAATTGCTCATGCTGTGGCCCCGCTCCATGACTAATGTAAAGGGACTGTTGTCCCCTTACTAAAACTCAAGGAGGGTTTTTATGGTGGGCTAACTCCCAGTACCAAAACAAAGGGGCAGGGTAGATGGGAAATCAGGACCCTGAGACTGACAGTCCCCAGGGACAATGGGGAGAGTTCACAAAGACTTCTGAGGTAACAAAGTTCCATCAGACTGGATACCATCTCTTACACTCTTCCGACCCATGTCTCCAGGTCCAGTGCCATATTCCCGGTGCCTGCTAGGGGAACCCAAACCCTCCCTCTACAGTGGGTTCAAGCTAGGGTCTCTATATGCAGCAGCCAAGGACAGTCCCACTCCTTGCTTCTGTTTCCCTGGACTTCCTCCTACCCAACCTCTCTCAGACTTTCCTTCCCACAACTTCTCTGGGTTTACCCTGCTTTCAGGGTAGAACCCAAGGCTTATTCTCTCCAGCTGGTTTCCTCCACACCACCTCTCAATTGCCAGGGACTGGCTGCAGACTCCCTTCATGCTCTCACTTCTGGGCTTTGTCCTATCCCAGTTCCTTGTCCAGCTGGGCTTCATCAGCCATTAGGCCTTATCAAACCCTGGTTCCCCCACAGGTGCAGCACGTAAAGTTAACTGACCCCTTCTGGCCCTCACTAGCCTGCTCAGGGCTTGTATGAGGTAGGCACTGCCTCTCACCATGTTATGGGAGACACTGTAGTGATCTACCTGTGGGTATGTTAAATACTGACTTTCTAATGGCAATCACTGTATTAGTTTATCCAAGTCCATCCCACTATCAATGCTGGATTGCTCCCTATAGCACCATTTTCCAATATTTATCTGGTACTAAATGTCCCAAGTGATTGATCTGTGACTACTTTCCTAGGGAGAGAATTCCAAAGTCTAATTATCCTCAGTGCCTAAAGGAAAATTAAGTTTTCCTTCCCATGTGAATCACATACAGAACAGACTTTCTCTGTCACTGCAATTTGCTCTAGTCTAGAAACCTTGGCTTCACTGTAGCCCCAGAGTAAGGTGACTATAGAACCCTAGCTCTATTAGGCCACTCATCACAGTGAAGATATGGGAAGGGGGGAATCAAACTCCCCTCCTCCTTGTTTAGTCCTATATGGCTCAACATGATGCATGAGGAAACAGTGCATGACAATCTGTAACTGACTGAGTTAAAGTACTAGAATGATGGAAAGACTGCATGGGACCGGTTTGCTGCCTTCACTGTCAAATGATAGACCATTTGGTCTCTTCATTTACAGTGTTTTTACATTAACATGAAATATGCCAGAGGGATCAATTACTGAATTATGTTGTAAAATTACGTTTTCCACAGGACCTAAGTAGTTTTATAACAGGATAATAGCAATGTTTAACAGTAAAAATGTATTTCATATAATGTCCTTTATCCAAACTAGACTGCATAAATGTTTAGTTAAATTAAATAATGCGGCTACAGTGTTAAACTATAAGATAACCGGAGAAGAACCAAATTAAGTGGTTCAGTCCCAGAAAAGAAAAGAAAACATATCTTCAGCTAAAAGTTGAAATGAGGTGGAGAAATTCAGGATGAGAGCTGTTTCCAGTGGCAGGAGCTGTAGAAGAGAAGGCTCTTTCATCAGCAGTCAAGAGATGGGAGGATAGGGTCTCAAAGAGCTATCTGCCCCACACCAGTTTTCCTCTGAGCCCTGCGATGTCTTCTGTTTATACCCTCTTGTGTCTCTTCTCCCTCGGAAGTTCTGCATCATAACAATCTACTCTGTAAAGGAGGAACACTGAATGCAGCTCCCTGTGTAGTCAATATATACCTTCTCTATACTTTAGCTATTTCCTCTAGCAAATGTATCAGTGGCCAGATTGGCACCTGGGGGGCAAATTTGGCACCTAAACTCAAATCCTGCAGTGCAAAAGGCTGGTTTCTTACAGCGTACTTTACATAGCTTAATTACACAAAGCACATTATAGTCAATAACCATAATGACGAATACATTTATACACTTCAACCACCACTTACACAGCAATGGTTGAACAGAACACAGCAAGCACAGACCACAATTCAGGACCAAATGAAGATGAATCTAGCCACCTTAGACAGCAAGGGAAATATGTACGGTAGGTAGGCAAAATATAAACATACTCAAGTGGAATGCAGTCAGGACACTCTGATTCGTACCTTTATGCTCATGTAAAGTCCCAAGGGATCCTTAATGACCATAAGTGGAGAAGGCCTTGCTTTTAAATCTCACCCAAAAGACAGCACTACAAACAGCACTGTGCTCTCTAACCCCACTGAAGTAACAGTGCAGTACTGGCACAGAAGAAAGGGATTCAGTGGAAGCCATTCTAATACAACTTCATGCAGCACCTAAGGAGGTTTTTTAGGTCTGACCCTATTTACTGAGAGTTCCAGCAAGATGACAGGATGCCTCCAAGCTAAAACATGCTTGAAGAATCACTGAATTTCATAAAATAGTCATGAATGAAAATGGACCGCCTTATTTTAATTTACTTTAAAAACACATGGCAGGCCTACACTGGTGTGTATTTCAGAAGACTCAATTGAAACAGGATACTGATGACACAGACACTCTAGTATCTTGATCAAATATCCTCCAAGAAAGTAATCTACTTAGTATTATCTCTCTAACAGTACCGCTTCTCAGACTATCACGGTTAGTCTGAAGAGTCTTGAATATAAATGAACACATTTTGCTTTCAGTTACACCAGAGGTGGGCAGACTATGGCCCTTGGGCCACATCCCACTCGCAGGACCAACCTGCTCAGCCCCAGAGCTGCTGGCCGGGGAGGCTACCCTCGGCCCCTCCCCCGCTGTCCTCCTCCCCCGCAGCCTCACCTTGCCGCACCACCAGCCCTCTGGCCTGCTGCTCCTGCAGGGGAGTGTTGCAGTGGCGGGGCTGGCTCCGAGGGAGCCAGGGAGGTGGATAAGGGGCAGTGGGTCATGGGGGGGGAGGGGTAGTCAGGGTCAGGGAACAGGGGGTGGTTGGATGGGGCGAAGGTTTGGGGGGAGGGTGGTCGGAGAGAGGGAGTGAGGTCTGGGGGGGTTAGGGGCGGGGGTGTAGATACAGGTCAGGGCAGTCAGAGGACAGGGAGTGGTTGGATAGCGTGTGGGAGTCCCAGGGGACCTATCAGTGGTAGGGGTTTGGACAGTGGTCAAGGCAGTCAAGGGACAGAGAGCAGGGGGGCTGGATGGTTCTGAGGGAGGCAGTCAGGTGGCAGTAAGTGGAAGGGGGCGGATAGGGAGCTATTTGTAGAGGCCCAACCTTCCCTACCTGGCCCTCCATACCGTTTCACAACCCCAATGTGGCCCTCTTGCAAAAAAGTTTGCCCACCCCTGAGTTACACCCACAAAACTCATGATTTCTGCAGGGTTTCACAAGTGTAACCAAGGTCAGAATTTGGCCCAACACATTATTTTTGCTAACAAGGCTCACCCTGGTGAAAGACAAATTCTGACATAGTTTATGTATTATAGCACATTTATTTGGAAACCAACCATGGGAACATAGTTCCAGATTAAAGGCCTCAGGGGAACTGTTGCCAGAAGAGTTATGATACATTGTGTTGCATTGGTGTGAAATACTACAGTCACATGTATCAATTAATACTAAAGTTCACACAATGACTAAAAACATTCCAGAGCAATAGCAAATGCAAAACAAGCAGCTTTTACCAGAATTGATACCCATGGATCAGTTATTATTATAAGGCAAAGGTTAATTCCTTTTGCATTTAACAATTCTCTAATGACTGTATGTGTTAACACTGAATATATCTGTAGCAGTACACAATTTGTCTTTGCTTTTAACAAGAAATGGGCCAAAACCAAAAACAAATGTGAACTACTTCAGATTTCAAGGGCGAGGGATTCAGGTTTGATTGCCAGTATCCAAACCCACCCTTGCTCTTTGTATTCCAGTTTGAATTCACACACAGAGGGGGATTAGTTTTCCTGTTCAGGTTCAGATGGGCCTAAATCCTGTGTAGAACACTCAGTCGTGGAGGATTTCTGTTCTCTCTACAGGGACACCAGCACAATCAAATCTGAACTCTAGCCTAGATCCAGCCTTACCACTGAATCTTAATCAAAACCTGATCCAAATCCAGACTCAGTCTCTTCAGCCATTTCAGTCTGTTCTGAATACATTTGGGGAATGCAGATTATATATCAGGGTGGCCAAATGATGACTCACAAGCCACATGCAACTCTATTACTGTTAAAGTGCGGCTTCCTGAGCCCCCCCCCATTCTCCACCTACCAGACTGGGGGGTGAGGAGCTCTGCTTTGCAGCAGGGTGATGGGTAGGGGCTTCTGCCCAGCAGGGAAGGAGGGCTCTGGGCTTCAGCTCTGCGTGGCACACCTGTCAGAGCTCAGGGCTTCAGCCCCAAGCCCCATCAAGGCACCTCCTGTAGGGCTGAAGCTCCAAACCCCGGCCCCTCAGCAAGTGTGCCCCAGCTCTTGAATGTCTGAAGATTGTCATATGCGGCTTGGAGGGCCAGTAAGTTTGGCTACCCCTGTTTTGGATTGTAGTATTATATCCTCTCTCTCTCTCTCTCTGCATGAAGAAGTAGGATATTGATCCCCATTGGGACACCTGTAAAGAGAGTTTCTGATTGCACTGTTCCCAGAACCGGCTGAGCTGTCCTTCCTGTGTCTGCATCTCCTGGGTAGAATTGCTACATGAGCTTCTGCTACAGCTGCATTCCCACCAACTTTTTCCCATTGCTCCTCTGGCAACAAAAGCCAAAATTTAGCCCTGAATGTATCCAATGATGTTATATCTCCCTCTGTTTTTCATTTTCTCACTTTTTTTCTCCTTTCTGCCGAATGGGATCTAGTTTCTTTATGGTTCTTTGTTGTATTTTTCCTGCTAGACTTTAGGGTTGCCACGCCTCCAGGATTGTCCTGGAGTCTCCAGGAAATTAAAGATCAATCTCTAATGAAAGATTATGGCAGGTGATGAAACCTCCAGGAACACGTCCAACCAAAATTGGCAATCCTACTAGACTCCTGCTGATGGAGCAGCTTTATAACTCCTTTTTAGCAGATATCTTCTGCAGCAGCTGTTGTCCAGGAATTTCCAAGGAAGCAATAATCTCTTCAGTCATGTTCCTCCTATTCAGCTACACCTGGTTCTGGCTGCTCATGTTCATTAGAGTGAGGATGCGAACAGTAGCTGATGCCAGCTACAGTCGGTGGTAATTGCATTGAAGAAATCATACTTTCAGTTCTATGCTCAACAGAAATAACTCCCTAAGCCGGTCGGAGAGAACATTCTCATTTCAAAAGATTGGTATTACATTTCTCTTCACCCAGCTTTTCCAACTATTTCAGAAATGAAGCAAATGTAAATTACCCCTCCTTGTCCTTCTGGCTTTTTCTCCTTTCCTGCTTCCTTTCCATTCTGTTCCTCTCTTCTGCGTTTCTCTTATATTTCTTCTCCTTCAGTTTTCATTTCACGTGGATCACGTGGGTGTCAGTCGAATATTGGTAACTTGTGCTCCAATGCCCTTAAGGAATCTGTTTTTGCCAAAGGGCAAATTGTGTGGTCCAGCCTATGTGGTTACACAGGGGAGCAACTGGGCATAAGAGGGCCCTGTTCTCCTTTCATGGGCTACACATGCTGTGGTAAAGCACACGGGGGACACTTAGCCTCAGCTGAGCCATTGCATTCTCCTGCCCTGAGTGTGTGGGTGGGAAAAGGCAATTAATGGCTTCACCCCTTCCAGTGCACCTGCTAGAATAGCTGCGCTGGCACATCAGGGGAAATAGGCTATGCCTGTACCAGGGAATTCTTGCTGCTGGGTTCTCTCCACATTTCCCACAAGCTGCAGGAAGGGGGGGGGGGGAATCTGCCTTCAGTGCTGCCTCCTACACAAGGGGCAAAGTCATAAGTTGGCCCTTAATAATGCGAGCCTCCTTGGACCAAAGGGAACCTTTACATGTTTCCATTTAAAATTTCCCCCACTTCCACTGTTGTTTGCGCCTTTCAAGTGAAGATTCTTTATACAAACTTTGCCCGTCCTTATGTGAAGTTCTGTTATGTTTGTGTAAACAATTAAACAAAAATCCGTCAGGGTTTAAAAAAAAAAAGCCCATGTAAATCTGTTTTATGAAGCTAACCTTTCCAGGTAAAAGCCAGAGACACAGCATAAAGATTCTTGGTCTGTATCCAGGGAGTAATGAAATCTCCTACGCGGCATTCACAATCTCTTTCATGTCTTTTGTGGTTTGAAACTTTAGATCGGGGTAGCCAACCTGAGCCTGAAAAGGAGCCACAATTTATTGCCAAAGAGCCACAGTAATATGTCAACAGCCCCCCACCAGCTCCCCACACTCCCACTCCCAGCACCTCCCACCCGCAGCCCCAGAGTCGGTGCCTATACAAGGAGCCTCACATTCACTTCTGAAGAGCCGCATGTGGCTCTGGAGCCATGCGTTGGAGACCCTGACCCAAAATATATCTGGGAAGGGACATTTCTGGCCTATCAACATTGATTAGGCTTCTTTAAGGAAGCCAGTGATCTTTTCAGGGAGCTGGGCGATTTGGCCAATGCAGATGCATCTGGGCCTAAGATCACTTCTTTAAAAAAAATGTTTTAGCACTTCCCCTCACCCCCACAAAGGGAGTGTTAGAAATAAGTGTAAACCTCTTCTAAAAACTGAATAAGAGCACAATAATATTATTCAAGGGTGCATTCACAAATTTATTAACATCGCCTCTCTCAGAGAGAGAGAGCAAAGAGTCCTCTGACAAATAAATAACTAGCAAAGGGATATTACTGACTCTGACAAAGAGACAGTGGGTGGCTGATTCAGTTCCAAAGAGCCTCATAAAATGCTACAGTAGACAGAGTCAATGGATGGAATAATTCCTTTTCCATTTCACGTCTCGTCCATTTCATGTCATACAGACCTTCAACCCCAGTTGACAGATGTAAAACATTTATTTTCCATGTCCTTGTAATATACACCAGTAGGAAAACACAACTGAGTCTTAAAATGAAACAAAAGTACAGTATAGGGTTTTCTTCATTATTAAATAAGGATTAAACCTTTATAATTTGAGGCATTTCCCTTAAGCATTTTGATAGACACAGATAGGCCCTGATTCAGCAAGTTACTTAAGCAGGCAATGTAACTTGAATAGTCCACTACCTTCGGGAGGATTAGCCTACGAGGCTAGTGGAGCATAAATCACATTTACAGAAAATGAGGCTTCCCCTCTCCTCCCTCCCACTCTCCCCAGTGACCCACTTCTGAGAATATAGCTTGAAGGTGCTTCATATCTTGCTGTTTGCATAACTTTCCACTATACAAGGCTCTCAAAATGCATGCATGCTCAGAACAATTGACTGAACAGATGATGGAACATACGTAACAATGCTAAAACTGCATGTATCCGACGAAATGGGTATTAGCCCACAAAAGCTTATGCTTCAATACTTTAGTTAGTCTTTAAGGTGCCACAGGACCCTTTGTCACTAATGCTAAAACTGTATAGGGTTTGTACTGTTCAGGTTAAATATCTTTACTTTCTGAAAGTAGCCCATTTGCAGGAGATCAGCAGTTTATTGTTTGAGAAAATAGCAGGAAAAGGAGTGGAAATATTTGTAATTCATATTCTTGTCCTCCCAAACTAATGTGCTTAGAAAGAGATGTCTCTGAACATCACATTTGCCGCTTAGGTATGGAGAATGCTCATTTGGCATTTGGGTGACCTCAACATTCTCAGACCATAATGGAGAGTAAGCACATTAGGGAGGTTCATATTGGCCCTGGAGGGCTGATCTGGAGTGGTAATTATAACACATTCATCTGTCCTTATCTATAGCAGTGGTTCTCAAACCTTTGTACAGGTGACCCCTTTCACATAGCAAGCCTCTGAGTGTGACCCCCCTACCCTAAATTAAAAACACTTTTTAATATATTTAATACCATTCTAAAAGCTGGATGCGAAGCGGGATTTGGGGTGGAGGCTGACAGCACATGACATGTAATAACCTCGCAACTGCCAGACAGGTCCCGACCCCCAGTTTGAGAACCCCTGAATCTATAGTGACTAAGGACATGAAGTGGTCATGAGAATATATTAGGGGAAATCCATTGTATTTAAAATAAAAGTGGAATACTGTGCATCACCCCAAAACCCTGTTACATTTAGCATTGATATACAATAATTTTTACATGATAACATGTGTTCACTTGTTTCATACATTTATGTGGTTTGTAGCAGAGCACAAAGGCCTAGAGCAGGGGTGGGCAAACTTTTTGGCCTGAGGGCCACATTGAGTTTACAAAATTATATAGAGGGCTGGGTAGGGAAGGCCCCACACCCAATCTGGCTCCCTCCCACTTCCCGCCCCCCACTTCCCCCTCAGAATCCCCGACCCATCCAAACCCCCGCCCCCACCTTGTCCCCTGACTGCCCCTTCCAGAGACCCCTAACCACCCCTCAGGACCCCACCCCCGACCCAATTCCCCTGCTCCCTGTCCTCTGACTGCCCTGACCCCTATCCACCCTCCCACCCCCTAACCACAACCCCAGAACCCCACCCCTTATCCAGCCCACCCTGCTCCCTGACTGCCCCCTCCAGAGCACACCCCCCCAACCACCACCCTGGAACCCCCCCCCCCAACCTCCCTCCGCCCCTTTACCATAGGTGCTTGGCGCGACTCTGGGGGCATGGGGGGAGCATGCAGCCCCGGGGCTCTGGGAGAGGGGGGAGCACGCAACCCCGGCCCCCCAGAGTGCTGCCCACACGGAGCGGCACCAGGGGAGGAAGGGGCATGTAGCCCCGGCCCCTGGAGTGCCGCTTATGCGGCTCCGGGGGAGGGACAGGGGCAGCATCCCCAGCCTGGGGGCCGGATGGGACGGTCCCGCGGGCCGCAGTTTGCCCACCCCTAGTCTACGTTAGGAGTTTTTGCCAGTATTGCTATACCTGCATGGCATTATTGGTGAGCATTTTCTAATGTAGATTAAGTCCCACTCTACTTTACCATAAAGATGACTTTACAATGTAATCTTCAAGTTGGAAAAAGTAACAATAACCTTTTATACTTATGGAGGGGGGAGGGGGCAGGGTGTTATTGAAGTGGAGAAAAAGTCTTCCTTTAGGCAATCTTTTTCCAAAATATAGTTAAAATTTTGAACAAAAAGAGGTCTATTCTCCTCTCACTGTGCACACAACTTTTCTTGATATTAATGAATATTATTGTTCATGTGCTGAAGTGAGAAAGGCCTTCTCAGAATGTTAATAGTGCTCTTAAAAAAAGAGAAATAATCCATTAGAGAAGTACTACACATTACACCCTTGGCGGTAATGTCAGCATGTATGCTCAGCACCTTTAATACTAATTAAGGGCATCCAAATCTGAGGCTTGTTTAGTACATTATTTATCCTGGGTTTTTGCTTTCATGATTAATAGGGTCAGGAAAAAATTGTTCAGTGCCAATAATGGCTTGTGTTAACCACAGGGAGCTCCACTCAGCTCTTCTCTTCACAGTCATGGCTATGTTAAAAACCAAGCAACATTTACAGTGTTTCTGAGTGCAGAACCCAGGATGGCTCATCTTGCCAAGAGTCATTCAAGCAGTGTAAGTGAGCGATAATGTAATTTAAAAACAAAATGCTTGTTCAAATTAAGAGTTTATCTGGCAGCACATTTTACAGGTCAAAATTAATCCAGAAGATTGATTTTTCTTACAGCTACGTCTGTTTGACTAACTGTAAGATTACAAGCCAGATTCTCAGCTGGTGCAAATGGGCTCATCTCCAGTAAAGTCAATGGAGCTGTGCTGCTTTATCCCCACTGAAAATCCGGCCTATAGAATTTACACCCACTTTATACGTGTAAACGGTTAGCTGTAAATTTATATGCAAGTTACAGTTATAAATAAAACATTTCTCCATGCTGGGCCAAAAGGAAATACAAGTGCTGTATATATTGTTCTCTTTTCTACCTCTAACATGGTCCTATCCTTTCTCAGAGCTATCTGTCAACATCTGCTATGGTCATTATATCCCAAAAATATATGAAGGCTACTACAATTGCTTGAACATACAGTGCACTGATGTTGATCATAGGAAACATTATGATCTCCATAGAAATGAAGCCATTTCATCTCTTCCCTAGAAGCTGTATTAACATCCCCCTCACCCACGCATATCCGAATCATGAGACTCAATCCAATGGGAATAGTATGTCTACTCCAAGTAATTATTTCCTTCCAAACACAATTCATCAAATCAAGCCAGCAAAATCACTAAGCCAAAAACAATCCTATGGATGGCTCTTTCCTTCAGTAGACCAGTAAAGATGAACAATCTACATACATATTCAACATACTGTGAGTTTACACAGTCAGGCAAACAACCTTTACTAACTACAGGCCATTCTTGATCGCTTAAGGGAAAGGACCAAACCAGCACATATGCATTCCCAGTTCATGAACACTGAGGGCCAAATTCAGCCACTGAGGTAAGCAGGTGCAGCTCCTGTTGCTTTCAATGTTATTTGTAAATGCTCATTCCTACACTGAATGTAGTCCCAAGCAAGTCTTAATAGTCTATATTCAATGCAAGGCAGCTTATTAAGTTAAGATAACATTTGTGCCGGCTCAAAAAAAGAAAGAAATATACAAAGTTATATAGCAAAAACCCACTTTTTCATAGCATATGTTTCATGTGCATAAATATTCTGCCATTTTTTGCAGCACACAGCTGCTGCAAAAGTGCCTGAAGCCTGTGCTTTTATATAATATTCACCAATTTGTAAATCACACTTGGTTTTAATGTGAAATTCTGAGTTCCTCTAGGAAATTGTGTTCTCTACCAACAAGCTAAGTGGCTCACTTTCAGTCAAACTGCTTAAGGCTATGGAAGTTCAAGTCTACTGTGCTTACTCAAAACCGTTCCCATATGAGTGAGGTTTGTTTCTAAGAAGTGTTGAGCCAGATCCTCCACTCCTGTAAACTGATGTCAATGGAGCTACATCCATTTATACCAGCTGAAGAGCTAAACCATCATATTCAACTGTGATTTCTAGTGAGACTCTAACCTCTAACCTCCCTTAGGTCAAAGCTTTTTTAACCAATAATTGGGTTTTGTTCGGGGAACAGGGGTGTTAAGTGATTCAAAGCCTTTCTTATTTTCCTAAGAAGAAGAAAAAATATCCAATGCTTCTCTCTCCAAGAGTTAGTCACAATAGTCACACTGCTAATTTTGGCATATTTTCTGGATATTTTACAGCACATTCTCAACTGCATTATGCAATCATTTCATTGGTTTCAGCTGTTTCACTTGGCAGTCAGATGTGTTATGAAATGATGTTATCTCTTGGTAAAAACAGAAACTAGAACAGGGCTAGACTTCCAGAGGGTACCTAACCCTAAAATCAGTAGCAATGTGAAAACAGACATCTTCGTTTTGGAGACCTGTTCCCTCTGTTTCTCATGCGCATGTTACTTCATGAACACTGTGATATCAAACTGGCACATGCTTTCTAAAAGAAAATTGCTCAATGGCAAGAACAGGGCCGGCAACAGGAATTTTGGAGCCCCGTATGCAGATTGTGCGGGCCCCCCCCCCCGGCCGGTCTCCCGCCACGCGCGGCCCCTGGCCGGTCTCCTGCCGCCCGCGGGGCCCAACCCCCGCATGCGCTGTGGCCGCGTGGCCCGGCCAGGAGAAGCAAAGGGGGGCGGGGGGAGGCTGCTGGGTGCCGGGGGAGCGGCTGCCCGCAGCCGCGCCTTGCTCAAAGGCCGGGGGACAAGGGGGTACAGCTGCATACCGAGCCCGCCCCGGATTTAAGGGGCCCCCCCTTACGTCCGGGGCCCGGTACAGCTGTAACCGTTGTACCCCCCTGTCGCCGGCCCTGGGCAAGAACTGAATTTTTATTTATTGAAGAAATTTATATAATGATGAGGCAAGTTAGCATCCAAATTACTCTGTGTACAGCACAAGATGTCAATACCTGACACAAAGTAAGTCCCTTTGTTCCTAAAGGAAGCTTTTAGTTGGAATAGTCAGGTGGCAAATAGCATACAGTGATAACAATTATTCTTTGTTACCTTGTGATAAATCATGCGATGTAACAGATTGTGCTCCAACAGAGTAGAGTACAAAGAGATAGTCAAATTTTACAGAACTATTTTTCAATCTCTAATTTACAAGGACTAAAAATGCCATTATTTTTGCTGTAATAGATGCAGTTATACAGCTTTCGTATAGGACCCTAAATCAGAAAGAGGAACTTTATACTTGCCTTGAATATTTCTCTAAAAATCTAAGCCATAAACTTCAGCAGTTATACTCTACTATCATAGTCAGTTATCCTTATACTCGAGCCTGGCAGAATTTGATTGTATTTATTAATATATAATTTTAACAGATAATATTGCTATTTATGTTTACATATTTTTTCTATTTTTATCAATTTAAATGTTCACAGTTTCACACAGTTATGGGTTTTACTTTTTTTGTTTGCATAGATGTTTACTTTTATTTATTTATACTGTGGAAAATTATAGGCGGCAGACAATTATTTAAGGACACTGAGATTCAAAAAGTTAAAGCTTTATAAACCATCAAAACACAAATGGTCAACATCCAATGTCAAACTATACAATGTAAATATCCTTAAATCAACCTCTAATAAGTTCTCAAGCAGCATTTTTCTTACTTTGTCTATCTGTATACTTTGTTGATCATCGATGGAAAGATTTCTTTTTCCCATCAGTTTGTGTGTGTACAGTGAAATCGACATTTATCAACATTTATTGATAAAAACCTGATCTTTCCAAGCCTCTTTATATTTAATATGACATGATCATAGATCAGTGTTTTCTTTTTAAACGGAATATAAGTTTGGTTGGTGTCGCCTCAGCTAATATACCTGAAGTCAGATACGTGTTGCATTTTCCTTAGCTTAACCCTATGGTTCTTGGCCACCCAAACAATTTCCATTAAGCAGAAAGCTCAAAGAATAGAATAGCTCATTTTTGCTGCCTGCATGGAAACTGTGTATCTGAACTGAGGATGCTCCTCCCCCACCATTCCAATCAACGTTACAAGCCAGGCTGGCTAGGATATCCCTGGGGTAGTGACCTAGGATATTAGGCAGTTTTGAAGAGAAGGCAAACCTTTCAAATTAACAGGAACATTTGGAGATCAAACTGTCCTGTGTGCTCTAGAAATGATGAGAGTACAGACATGCGAATGAAGACACCTGGAATTCTGTCCGGGTTCTGCCCAACTTCTGTATAACATGGAGAGTTACTTTCCTCTTCTTTGCTGTAAACTGAGGTTAAAAACACCCATGTTTGTAAAGTGCTTTGAGATCTTCAGAAGAAAGAAAAGCTATGCAAGTGTAAAATACTGTATTATTTATTAATAAAGGCAACATGCAACTGATTGGACCTAGCTAGGTAGAGGATATGTTGGTATCAAAGCCAAGCCAGTTTATTCACATCCTCTCTTTCCTACATACAGAAATACTCACAACACAATAATGAATTTTTCATAATCCTGAATATCAGCAGATGTGCAACAGTGAACTTCCATTTTGCCATTTTCCACCCTGCACATTCAATCCAATGTGTCATCCTGCAGCAGATACTATCAACTATAGAATCATAGAACTGTAGGGCTGAAGAGCAATCAATAGGTCCTCTAGTACACTAAGGCAGGGCCCAAGTCAGAATCCATCCCACTGAATTTTACTCAGTAGGCCTCTAAACTAAGTAAAATATCTGGAAACATTTTACATAGTGTAACTAATTCCATGAATATCACATACTGACCCTTTGCTAATCCCTGGGTAGTCTTCACTTAAACCATTTCCCCTTCTTCTTCTTCTTCTTCTATATATAAAAGGACAACATACTCCACTTGGACTCTAATCTTTGGGCACCCTAATTTGAATGCCCCCAACTCAGCTTGCAGGTATAGAATGTCAGTGAACTTAGATGGCTCATCTAATTTGTGTGCACAGGTGCATTTTGAATGCACAAATCAAGTTGCAGGGAGGGTGTCTAAATGTGCATGCCCAGAATTATAGCATATTTTTAAAAAGTTGTGAATCTCACCCATGTCTATTGACGCTAAAATTGTCTGACATGTTACCTGCCTTTCCTATCAGCGGATGCAAAAGTGACAGTTAGTATGTCATTCTTCTTATCTCTTGACACATCTAAAATGAAATAGTAGTTTAAATTGCCACAAGGATCTAATATTACTCTTCTTTTAGCAAAATGGACTACTTTAAATAACTTGCATCTTCTCTGGTTTCCACAACAGTTGGCACCCATGGGCATTACAGTCTAAGGAAGACATTACCTTGGTTAGCTTGAGGGCTTGTCCAGCAGCTTCTAACATACCAAAGGGGAGAGAATAATCTTAGAAGGCAGAGGAGAAAAAAGCCACCTAATTGGGTGGGAGAAAATCTTTACCATCACTTTCTTATCCTTAGTCCCACCTAATATTCTGCATCCCCTCATGGTCATGACTGGAAGGGTGAGGTAAAAGTCCACTGGTAGATAAGAATTCCCACTAACCCACACACACACAAAACAACATACTTTTTAATACAATGGAGCATGCAATTTTCTGAGTAAAGCACAGTTAGAAACAGAACTCTTAAAAACACAGCAAAGAATGGTGGACAATGGCTATTCTACCTATTTATGGTCATATTTCTCTCTACGGACAAATACCTAGGGAAGCCTTTGTAAGTCTTGTCTGGCAGCATGAAGTATGGTCTAAATAGTAGAAAATTCAGTCTTTAAAACAATGTAGTTGAGGTAGATAGGAAAGGGGGAGGACTTAATACATAGCCCTAGGGAGCTCAATACGACTGCAGATAAAATCTACAGTGTAACAGCACAGCAATCAAAATTACTCTCTCATATTTGGAACTAAAGGAAACTATTATTCTCTTTTCAATGGCTGCCTTCCATTTTCAGCATGTTCATTTTTTAAAAGAAATACTTCGGAAAGGCTCTTAAAAATAAAATTGAGCTAATTTTGGGGATGTGCCTCAAGACTCCAATCCTGCAGACACTTATGAATGTACATAAGTGTACTATCATGCATAAGCTCATTGAAATCAATGGGAATATGCATAAAAGGAAAATGAAACATGTCTGTAAAGTGTTTACAGGATCAAGGCCTATATGTTAGAAACATTTTAATAGTCTGGTTCATTTTTAAAGAGTGCCTCTCAAATGCTCTAAATATACATACACATTTTTTAAAATAAAAATTAAATTTAAAAGAGAAAATTAGAAGTAAAAAAATGTTATTGTCTAGGTTGTTTGTTTAAACAAAAAAATTGTACGGGATGAGGGATCTGCAGTGCTATAATGGACATTGTTAAAAACATTGATTACAAATATATGGCTCAACTAGAATATGGGTCACAAACTGTATTTAGGTAAATACTATTTTTTAAAATTTCCTTAAATTATAAGTATGTATGGTACTAGACATGTTAGTGACAAAACCCACGTGGGGGGACATTCAGTGTTACTTATACTGTTCTAGATTTTACATAATACCTTCATACCATTTGAACTCATTCACTCAAACATTCGTCAAAAAATCACTGAAGTCAGGTAAAGATCTTGCCTCTGCATTTGATATAATGAACAGCCCAGAGGAAGGAGAATTAGGATCATGAGCACAGACAGACTACCAGTGCAGAAATGGTCAAGCACTTCGAAAAACAAGGTTCCTGTGGCTAACCTAACTACTTGCTGAATGGGGTTCTTTGGACCCTATGAGAACATGCAGCATTAATGCACACATACCCTACTCCAGAAGTGTGCAGAACCCAGTGGCTTCTCTCCATTTTTCAGCAGAAATTTAATAAAGCAGATTACTGTAGTGAGCTCTGCTATTACTAAAACTTCACTGTTGTGGTCCGATACTGTATGTGCTACAGAATAATTGATGCTCTAGTAGGAAAAATGGTCATATCTAAATTTAAAACAATACTTGTCAAATAAATGAGAAATGTACAGTTCGTGATCCATCAGTCTGGCTTTTTTATTGTGTTTGTTAATTTGCTCTTTCATTCAGAAAATGCAAAACAATTGCAACAGGTCTCCCAATCATTAATTCAAATTAGGAAGGTTTTATTGTTCATGTTATGCCTCATCCCCACAAAATGCCCATTGAAAAGAATGGCACATGTCAGACAGAAAAAGGCTTGCTAATACAACCAATGATGGGCCAATCCGGTAGCACCATGTGCTGTGCTTCAGAAGATATGGGTTTGATTTCTGGGCCTGGCTGACAAGAGCTATGTGTATGAATACAGGATGCCCAGTTCCAGTGCAGAGAGGAAGAAGTTTCCGCCTAATGCTCAGCTGCTGATCTCCCAGACACTAAAGATCAATGTCGGCTTGCTCAGAAGTGCATTACTTCCACTCCTCTTTGGCCCAGAGGATAGGGACCACAAAGAAAGGCCTTGAACCCACTTACAGTATGAGCTCTGTACAATATTTACCACTTGTACTAGTAATGAGTGCAATATCTTAACCCTTTTATAAACTGTCCATATGCTATCACTGCCTGGGAAGAGATGTTCAATGACGTAAGACTGAAGATATATTTTTAAAAGTTTCACACTCACTACAGAAAGTACATGTACCTAGGGATGAATGTATGAAGGGGAAAAAATCCAAGTCAAGATGGTTGTTAACTTGTCCCCTCCCATTTAAACATATTTAGAGTTTTAAAAAGTTAGGACAAGATATTTACACCAGACATGTCAGTACCTGTGCACCTCAGGATGAAGTGATGTCCAAAAACTTGACCTATTTCTTCACTTTCAGGAGACCACACCCAGGACATGTGTCCTCTTAAAGGAATGCTGGGAAACTTAAAATTAGACACAACAGCTTTGCATCGTAGGCATGTGTGTGCACAGAACATCGCTCCAGCTCACCCACTCTTCCTTACTACCCTAATCCTGTTAACAAGCAAGGTACTGGCCTTGCTAAAAATCTAGCATAGCAGCCTCTGTGTTGGGGGAGTATTACTAGCTCTTCCAAGATCTAAAGGAAAAGATTAGTAAAGGTACACTACATTTTTTGCCTATCATCCACAGTGACATCCTCCTGAGGAAAAATGAGGCTCTCTAGGCCCACTGTCACTTTTACATGCTTAGCTATATTTCTGGCCCGTCTTCAGGCTTTCTTATGTGCGCACTTTCACATGCCAGGCCCTGCACCCTTTGACTCCTCTCAGAGTGGAATTCCACTTCTCTCCCACTCACATGCAAGGTCCCCAGTCTACAGCACTCCTGTTCACTTCCCCACAGCCAGTTCTACATGCAGGCAGGCAGGCAGGGGGCTGCTGCCCTCAGCACCTTCTTCTAGA
The DNA here is from genome assembly GCA_032164245.1 of Sternotherus odoratus. NCBI lineage: Eukaryota > Metazoa > Chordata > Testudines > Kinosternidae > Sternotherus > Sternotherus odoratus. Next base: position 17,626,757 of record JAVMKO010000011.1, read on the forward strand.
GGACACTGGACCAGTGCACCACTCCGCTGGGGCCTTTGTGTTTGTTTTTCCTCCAGTCTAACTGATCAGTTGTTTTCACTTCTCTGATTGGGCAGCTTTTTTTCCCCCTTTTGCTCTGCTAACTGATCGGTGATTGGTCATTATGTGGTATTTTATTTTGGCTTGGACAGGGGCGGTGGGGTGGCATGGGAAGAGGAGAGGGAGAGGATGTTTTCTACCCTTGCCAGGAAAACTGACCAGGACTGGTCCTGCACAAACTGATTCTTCAGTAGGTCCAACTGAGTTTAGAACATGCAAGAGACTTCTCTGCGGGAGCTATGGCCAGTAGGTAAATTCAGTGACTCAATACAGCTTCTTCAAATCAAAGTATTTTTTGTATTTATTCATATGAACTCAGCATTCAGAGAAAAGGGTTAAAACAAGAACAAAGACAATATGCATCTTGTTTGGTCTTAAGCATGGTCTTCATGTTTCACTCAAGGCTCAGGCAGGCCCAACTTAACCCGAGTACCCCCACTTCTAGGGAACTGGATTCCATCTGCTTCCCCACAGATACAGCTTTCTCCTGTTTTTAAAGGGTCTACTTTTTATCCCTTTCCAAGTTTGTCTGCCCTGGGTCTCCTGAACCTGGTCAAACTGGTTTATGCACCCCACCAGAGCGGGGGAGGGAATCAGGGATAGGGAATCAAACCAATTGCTCTCTCTGCATTGTCTGTTATGTACTAATGATTGGGTTACCTAAAGCCACTGTCTGGCTCCTGGGGAAGTGAGATGACTCCTGCAGGTGTTAACCCTTTGAACTCATGTAGCAACCAGCACAACCACCCCCATATAAACAGAGGTCTACATAGTATTCACAAAAACAATACAGATATTGCCCCATATCCTTCACACCTTCTTTTCTCCCCCTCATCACCACTACCCTCACCTAAAGAGGTTCTTCAATAGGCCATCAGCACTGCTTTGAACTTCAACCAGAAGACATCTGCTCAAGATTTCCAGTAAGTGTTGTTCTTAATGCTCAAAGCACCGCCTCTGCAGTGAGCTTCCAGCCCCTGCCAGTTGGTGCACTCAAAGTTTCAAGCATCTTGTATGGCAGCACACGGCACTGCTAAGAATAATGCTGACCTAGCTCAATGATAACCCAGCTATTCTTTTACCAGAGGTGAACTTCATCCAGTATATTACAACAAACTCACTCAACTCTTCCATTGGTTGTTGGATTTTAATTAATTAATTTAAGAGGACCTCAATGTCTCTACAGGGCTAAGTTCTGCCCTTGGTTATGCCAGTGTAAATTCAGAGTAACTTTAGACCACATCCTCAGCTGGCTTAATCAATACAGCTCCAATGAAGTCAGTGGAGCTGTGCCAATTTAAACCAGCTGAAGTTCTGGGCCACTGTCTTCAACAGTAGCACATCTGAAGACAATGAGTCACCCACATTTAACTGAGCAGAATTTGGCCTTCATATTCTGATTTGGTGCAACTAAAAAAGTAGTAAATACATTCTTCCAAAATCTACTGCTGGACTCTTTAAATGATTTCCTTTGCACTTCAGTGGCACAAACCTAAGGTCAGTGTCTGATATGTGATATCCTCAAGACTGAGCTAAAGAAGGAAATAACTTTCTTTTCTTAAGCCATTTAATGATGTGTTGTGGAAGACTGAAGAAAAATGTAACCACAGCAGTTTGTACAGTGGTTTAAGCCACCATGGGAATTAATTATAGATCCTGTTGCACACAAGTGCCCACAAGAATAGCTCCCCACAAATGTTAGTCAAGATTCTAAAAAAATCACAACAAGGTTATTAAACAGATCTTGACATTCCTAGGGAATGCCTAGATTCACCACAACAATATCCCTATGGAAGGGTAGGGAAATTCTAAAACGTGTCGGTATCGCTCCCATTAAAATGGAAAGATTGTGTGAGTAACATTCTGTTACTCATTACACCTTCCAGAGGAGCACCACAACATTTCTGTTGGCAGGGGACAGGTGTCTGCAAATCTTTCAGTACAAAGGCTGCAGTGTGTATAAGCAAAAGTCCTATAGAAAACACAACTGCCTTTTCCCAAGCTTCCATGGATGATGTTACCACTTATTGAATCTGAATCCTTCCATGCTGGCAAATGTCAGTTAGGGCACAAACAAACAATCCTTGTCTATTCTGGGCCATTCTTTGTGTGTCTTCTATGTTGTTAAATGCCATAAGTTTTCCCCTTTAAGTACTGTTCGACAAAGGGATTCTTCTGGTCAGGCCCATTCACATGTTTCTTCAGCTGCCCTATCACATGCTTGCCAGGCAGACACTGGCTTTATGCTCTACACATGTCCCAAATATTTCTATCTTATTTTCTGCGCAACTTTAGAGATAGGGAGTTGTTGGACTCTCTGACGTATCCCAGCATTTGTTTTAAATTCATTTCATTTTAATACCTAGTATTTTCTGGGGATATTTGCTTGTGAAGGCATTTAAATAATATCCATCTGCACATTTAGTGGATTTCTAGCTTTCAAAGCCTTACGTTAAAGTGGAAACAACATTTGAGCTGAAAACAAGTCTTTATGATGTAGATTTCTGATCACCAAATCTTGTGTGAACTGGCAAATGGGGCTTCTGCCTTGCTAATCCATGTTATTTCCTTCTGGACATCCCCACTGTCTTGCATGTTGCCACCAAGGTATGAGAAAGACCTCACTTCTTGTATTCCTTTGTCTTCCAATGTAAGGCTTGAGTTGGGAGTTGCTGGGATTCTCATTAGATTAGTTTTTTCATAACTCGTTTTGAACCTTGTCTTTTGTGACATGCTGGGCAGTCTTTTGGTGTTTGTTTTCATGCTGGTTCAACTGTCACACCCCTAGAGCCATATCATCAGGAAAATCAGGCCTTGTCTACACTACTGGGGTAAGTTGACCTAAGTTATCTTAGGTCGACTTACTGCAGTGTCTACACTGTACTTTATCAACAGCATATCCCATCGACATACCTTGGAGCTAGAGAACCGGAGCCAACCTGAGAGTGCTCTGCAGTCGATTTAGCAGGTCTAGTGAATACCTTCTAGTGAAGACCTGCTAAATCGACACCAGGTGCATCAATTGAAGCAGTAGTGAAGACAAGCCCTAAATTGTCTAATAGACTGTTGTTAAACCAGGCAATGCATGTGTTGTATCTGTCTATATTTTTTGCTCATAATGAAGTCAATGGCAAGGCCAAACAGGAAAGGTTAGAAAATACATGTGGTTTGACACGAGCGTTTATGTTTAACTGTTCGCTCGTTTGTATTTACTTGCACCTGGGCATAAAAAGATTCATGTTAATTATTTTTATTGTCATACCATAAGACATCAAGATGTTCTAGAGTGAATGGCGATGGAAGTTATAAATGCTTACTTAAAATCTATGAAGTCTCTAATACAGTAGACTCTCAATTATCCAGGATTGGGTTAACCAGGATGTGGATTAACCAGGATGTGAAAAAAAATATGCATAACTCGCAGGGTCGGCTCTTGCTATGTTGCCGCACCAAGCACAAAACAAAAACACAAAAAACAAAAAACCACCACAGTGCAGGGCAGCCAGTGAATCAACACTCCCTCCCCCGGTGCAGGGTGGCTGGTGATCCAACCTCTCCCGTCCCAATATTTCCTATGGATGGTGATTATCCGGGATTTTATTAACCAGGATTACTTTTTTCCCCTATCATCCCGGATAATCGAGAGTCTACAGAATGTGGTTTCTGCCATACTGCTTAAAATAATACTGAAGAAATCTTTACCTGTCACTGACAGGAATGCAAACCATACCAACTATTCCAGTCATCTTTCTTTGGTATTTGACTATAAGGACATTTTTCAATTGTTCTGAAGGCTTTTTCCTGGTTTCATACTTTGGGGAAAAAATGGTGATTTTATCAATGGTCTGATCACCACAAGTTTTCAAAATTTCCCCAGTAACTTGGTCAACTTATTGACACCATATGTCCACTTAAATATCTATAGACACTTTTTCATTATATGTAACAGCTGCTGCTCTTCACTGTATTTTCTTAAAAAGCAGCTACAGTTCTGGGACATGGTCATTAGAAAAATTCATATGCCACTAGCTGGAAAGTGAAATATCTCATTAACAGAAGACTTCAGTTATCAATGGCTCTAACAATGTAACAACTAATCATAGCACTTCTTTGATTAAACAGGTGTTACCCTCTGAAAGTTGGTTCAACAGGCATTTCCAATCTGCAAGCTACAGTAGACTCTCGATTATCCAGGATGATAGGGAAAAAATTAATCTTGGTTAATAAAATCCCAGATAATCACCATCCATAGGAAATATGAGGAGAGGGGTTGGTTCACCATCCACCCTGCGCCTGAGGGAGGAGGTGTTGGTTCACTGGTTGCCCTGTGCCCTGGTGGCGTTGGGTTTTTTTGTATGCTTGCGGCGGCAACAAAGCCAGAGACGACCCTGCGAGTTATGCATATATTTTTTTGACATCCTGGTTAATCCACATCCTGGTTAACCCAATCCTGGATAATCGAGAGTCGACTGTATTCTTGAATACACTGCAACAGAACACGTAAAAGTTCTAAAACTGCTTTCTTACATTTGAGCCATATGTTAGTACACACAATATTGATGTCATGTTTTAACTTTGACAGCACGGTGGCCACATTCTGCAGGCCTTATTCAGACAAGACTCCCTCTGATGTTTTGCCTGACTAAAAATTCCTTTCCACCCCTTCCTTTTTACAATGAGTTGTATTGGATGATATTTTCAAACAGAACACTGAACACCCTTGTAGCAGAGCACTAGCTCTGGGCTGCATATGCATGACTCAGGGACCTGGCCAATTAACTGAGTCAGGTGGAAAAGTGTCACGTGATCACCCAAGGGGAACCTGCTCATCAGCATGAGATATATCCTCAGAAGGAAGGATGTGGGAGCAGCCTTCCAGGCAGGTATTGGTCTGATAGGAGATTCCTGCAAGGAGCAGAGACAGAAGCTTTAAGGAGTAGAAAAAGGCAGGTTGCAGGTGCTGGGTTTTAGGATGGAAAACACAGAGTATCAAAGATTCATTTTGATTTGCATTGTCATTGAACTGGTTAATAAAATAAAACCCCGAAGAAAGGGAATTAATTTCTGTCAGTGCTGGAAGCTTTAGCTGACATATTGGCTGGTGTACTGGGCCCTCACAACCCTCACTCACAAGAGGTCATAAAGAAAGATGAATTTTAATTTTAGGCAGCTAAAATATTGATGGAAGATATGAAACATGAATCGCACACTTGAGAACAAATGAGGAAAAAACTATCTAAATGTAAGTGATGTAAGAAATACAAAACCAAAAGTATTTGCTAATTACAAAGTAGGGAGCCGGGTTGTTTTTCTTCCTCTGAGTACCCAGTAGTTTTCCAAACTTTTAAGCCACATTAAAATAAACAATTAAACTGGTCATATTTCAATTTGACATTTTTTTTACAATTTCATAATCAACTTGTAGCTTTAACTACCTTGTCACATTTCAAACTTCAACACACATTGCCTCAGTGTCTATGAAATAGTTCTTGCTAGACACAACTAGAGAGTAAATATGACATTTCTCTGTACACCATCGTGGTGACTTAACTTTCATGAAATGAACTAGATGGACTGCAGGTATTTTTATATGACTCATGGCCAGCAATGAATTACTGGAACTTTGTTACATTTTCCAACAGTAAGTAACTAAAAGCAATCATATTATCTAATTAAATGTTCACCTAGAAAGTAACAGTTGCATTTAATAAAGTATCACTATTAATTTCTTGGTTGACTACTAACCATAACTGGAATATTACCAAATACATCATCAGCCTAAAATGCTAGGGCTACCTATACTGTATGAGCCCTCTGATTTTTTTTAAACAAACATGTAAAGGCAATCTAGCAAAATCTTGAAACATGGGGAAAAAATTATTTCTGGAAAAAAAATCACTACTTAATAAAATGGCAGGTCATTTCTGCTTAGTTTTTCAAATGACAAGACACCTATGAAGTAACTGTTGTTGCTGTCACGCAACCAGTCTAAGGCTTTATATCTCACTTTGCATATTCCTCCAGCTGTCCAACAGCACACTGTCATGGCAGATGCCCCCGTTTCATTCTTAACCAATGTCCCCAAAATTTCCATTGTTCATAGATAACTAGAGAATACAGGAGTTGTTGAATTGTGATGAATCTTGGCATTTTTATGGATTTATTCCATTTAATACCTAGTAGTTTTCTAAGACATTTGCTTTCAAATGCATTGATATGTTAAGAGAAATGGCACATACATGCTTATTATCTATGGTGTACAAGAGGTACAACATATGTTAGGGTGGAAACAAGATTTGTTGTACCTCCTATATACACAACATATAATCATGTATGTGCCATTTCTCTTAAAAGAGAGCACAACGTAACTAAATTTGAAAAAATATCCGTGGAAAATATGGGATGAGGCAATAGTAACTATCAATTTAAGAACCTTTAAACCCCAAAAATTACCTTACATGGTAATCTTTAAATTCCCTTTGGCCGAAACTTCATATACATAAGGGTTCACTGAGTACAACACTGATTTTTACTTCAAAATGTATGAGAGAGTACAAGGAAGTACTAGCTCTAAAGATCAGACTTTTTTACATTTTCTAGGCTCCTGGACATACAATGGCATATAAATTACAATATAAAAGGACAAATAAAAAGTCTAATAACCCTAATGGGATGGATGGATGGATTCTCATCAGTTGTTGTAGTCATTACAGCCATACTGATTTCTATCAGGTGAGGACGTGGTCCTATGTCATGTTTAGAATTACTTGGTAAATCACACGATTATCCTAGAATCAGACAGGTAGCCGTGTTAGTATGGAATAGCAGAGGTAACAAAGAGTCCTGTGGCACCTTAAAGACTGACTAAAGTATTGAAGCATAAGCTTTTGTGGGCTAATATCCACTTTGTCGGATGCAAGCAGTGGAAGTGTCCAGGGGCAGGTATAGATAAGTAGGCAAGAACCAGGTTGGAGATAACAAGGTTAGTCCAATCAGGCTGAACCAGTTTATCATCTCAAATCAGGGAGGGTGAGGTATTCCTCTAGCAACTGAACTGGAGGTGTGAATTCCGAGAGAGGAGAAGCTGCTTTTGTAATTAGCAAGCCATTCAAAATCTTTGTTCAATCCCAGATTGATTGTGTCAAATTTGCAAATGAATTGCAGCTCTGCAGTTTCTCTTTGCAGTCTGGTCTTGAAGTTTTTTTGCAGCAATATGGTGACTTTTAAATCTGTAATAGTGTGTCCAGGCACGTTGAAGTGTTCTCCTACAGGTTTTTGTAAATTGCCATTCCTGATATCTGATTTGTGTCCATTTATCCTGGACACACTATTACCAGTTCAGTTGCTAGAGGAATACCTCACCCTCCCTGATTTGAGATAACAAGCTGGTTCAGCCTGATTGGACTAACCTTGTTATCTCCAACCTGGTTCTTGCCTACTTATCTATACCTGCCCCTGGACACTTCCACTGCTTGCATCCGACGAAGTGGGTATTAACCCACGGAAGCTTATGCTTCAATACTTTAGTTAGTCTTTAAGGTGCCACAGGACTCTTTGTTACCAAGATTATCCTAGAAAGTCATGACCCTCCTTAACATTCTACAGCGCTTTCCTCAGAATACATTTCAGGTAAGATTATAACATCCATCTCTTGGGTTTTCCCACAGTCATCCTAAGCACTCATTCTTTCACCTTACTCTATCCATCATCCAGAGAGTTTTTGCTTGCTGAAGTTTTCCCAGCAAACAGATGAGAAGATCAATCAAGTTACCTTGAAGTGGTGTTCAATCAACTGCTCGCTGGATCTTTGACACCATTGGATAGTTTGGGAGATTTTAAGCAATTTAAGCATGATTCAACTTTTGATTTTTCCTGGTAGACCTCTGTCTGGTCTGAAGATACTAGGGTGTTTTGTTTTGTTTTTCCTTTAGTGGACCTATGTAGGAGGGATCTGATCGTGCTACAAGGAGCCTTCACTTCTATGACACTGGTTCAAATTATATTCAGGTTAAGAATGACAAAGTAGTTACTATTTGATGTCTGTTCAGTGGTAACCGTAGTTTAGTTCGATAAGACAGGTGCCTGCACCACAGGAACTATAATAACTGGCATCTTCTTGGTATTCCCAGCAGAAGTGTCAATGACTTCATATGCATAGCAACTGAGCATCTTCCTCCCCACCCCCACCCCCCAGGCAGTGGCAGAGGTAAGGAGCTGTGCACACAAACATCTAGCTATTACTGAACATAGGAAAAATGGGTCATTTTTATTTCTCTTTTCACCCTGACAATGGATAGAAACTGGCTGGGATATACCGTATATATGCGTGCATGCAAACAGCAGGAGATTGCCTAATGGGCATAGAAAAGAGCCAGTTTTCTCTCTCCCGTATTTAAGCTGTAGATGTCTACAGCATGGGACCACAGCTTTAAAAGGAAGGGGCCATGTGACTTTAAACCAGCTAAATGAAAGGTAGCCTTCCTGTAGGCAGTCCCCAGTGAGTGAGCTGCTGACTGGGATAGGACACATGGGCAAGAATGAGCAGAATCCTGCACGATTTCCCAAAAGCAGAACAGGGAACCACTGATTTGTCTCTAGGGTAGAGCTTGTACAGTCACTGTAGAGCACTGGAGTCGGCTGAAAAGCTTGTTTACTCCAGGGTTTGATTTTTTCTGGCTTTGTTTTGTTGTGAAACAAGTAAAAATCTTATTGGAAGGAAACACTGTGCAAAGCAAAGAACACCTCTTAGTTTGTCTGAAGGCTTGCCGGCTCCAGAGCAGAGTGGATTGTTTTCAATAGAGACTATTCACATCACTGCTTTTAATCAAGATTTCTTGTAAACCAACAGTACAGTAAAACCTCGATTTAACGGACCTCGATTTAACGGACTTCGGATGCAACGGACAAAATTTCTGAGCAAGTCTGATGCATCCCAAATCCATTTCTTGCGGGCTGGCTGCCGGCTCCCGGCTGCCGCCCGGGTCACAGCAGTAGACGGGCTGGTTGGCGGGCAGGCTGGCTGCCAGCTCCCGCCCGGGTCCCACTAGCAGGCAGGCTGCCGGCTCCCGGGTCCCGCCCGAGTCCCGGCAGCCGGGACCCGGGCGGGCTGGCTGACGGCTCCCGGCAGCCGGGACCCGGGCGGGCTGGCTGACGGCTCCCGGCAGCCGGGACCCGGGCGGGCTGGCTGACGGCTCCCGGCTGCCACCCGGGTCCCGGCAGCGGGTGGGCTGCGGATCTGCCGCCCCGACCCTGTGGCGGTCGGGCTGCTGCACCGACAGCTCGGGTTTTTTTTTATTATTAAATAACGGACTTTTTCATTTAACGGACACCCCCCCACCCGAATTAGTCCGTTAAATGGAGGTTTCACTGTACTCAGTTTGTTCATACAGTCCCCAGGGATCATCAGTGGAACTCTTGTTGTGTTTTTAGGGGCTTCCTCTGGTTACAAGGGTTCCAATTCTCATCTCTCTCCCGTATAATCCCTTTCAGGCAGTGGAGATGTCAGCATACTGTTAGTGAGGATGAGAAATGGGTCTTTGGTTTCCATTGTCTCTGGACAGACACACCTAGTGTATACACAGTGCTTCCAGTAGAGATCTCATAACTTCTCTTCTGACTTCATTTGAAAATACTTGATTTTTGCCAGTTTCCAGAGCATGTATTGCTGGGGTCCTCTTTGACTCAGAGGGCCCATATCAACAGAATTGGGAAATTATCTTGCTATCATCTCCAGAAACTCTCAATGTTACCCATGCTGCCTTGCATGCAGTATGCAGAGACACTTGCAGCATGCCTTCATCCTGTCCAAGTGAACTATGTAGACCATTGTCAAATGGTCTCTCCCCCTACATCCCTCTATTGCTTCTCTCAGACTGTCCTGAAGTTCCCCAGCCACACAGAGGGCTGCTCTAAATCAGCTGTCCTTGGCTGTTCTAAAACAGTGTACCTCCACTCAAGTCACTGCTAGAGAATCTGGCCCTGCGTATGTAACTTCTTTATTAAGAGAGCTCAACAAGATTCTCCAAAACAAGCAACAAATGAACTATAGATGTTTTTGCTCACACATAATGCTGTGAATAAATCTCCCCTTTTATCCTACATCTGTAAACATTTAGTAGCCCGTACTCCACAAGTTAGAATCTACGCTGATGATTCTTTACCACCAACCATTGTCATGGTATCTGATCACCTTTCACATAGAGTCAATAGCAAAGTTGACTTTCTTGGGTTTCTATCACTTCTCCCTTTTTGAGGTAAAAACTCGGCCTGGGGTAGGATTTTTTTGGACTGAGTTTTGCTCTTTTTAAAAAAATTAAATGTTATTCATTTCCTTTAGTTTTTCAGTGGGGTTTAGGGGTAGCAGGGGCAGTGTTGTCTCAAGGACTAATAATTATTTTTTCCTTAAATTCTGAGCACATTTTACTTTTGTTTGCTTCTCCCCTATGGACCTCTTTTCTTTCATAGCTTACATGCTGACAGCACTATTTCATTCCAGTTGAAATATTCCCAAGTCTTTAAATCAAGTCTGAAGACTCAGATATATATGGTTGCCTATTAATAATCTCTTAATTATCACTGATGTTTTTAGGTGCCTCTGGGTGCTGCTCTGATGGATGCTACACTGAGCATGTGAACATGAGGAATCAGATTGGATTTTGTTCCCAGGAAAGAGCCACTGAAAATGCACACACACAAAAAAAACAACTTCAAGACACATGCACTTTGTCACTGAACTGGATATCAGAACTATATATCCTGTTTAACAACAATAAAATATTCCTTGAGAAGAATTTTTTTTCTTGAGTGCTCCAGTAAACAATCCAGGCAACAGTGTGTCAACTTTGTATTATTCAAGCAACATACAGAGGACTACAATACATGAATTATAAAGTCTCTAAAATATTTTTTAACAATCAGGTTCTTTTAATACAGCCTCTGAAATGCAAACAGCAGTACCAAGGGAAGAGCTACCAGGGGTTCTCAAACTGGGGGTCGAGTTCCCTCAGGGGGTCAAGAGGTTATTACATGGGAGGTCGCTAGCTGTCAGTCTCCACCCCAAACCCCACTTTGCCTCCAGCTTTTAGAATGGTGTTAAACATATTAAAATGTGTTTTTAACTTATAGGCAGGGTCGCACTCAGAGGCTTGCTATGTAAAAGGGGTCACCAGTACAAACATTTGAGAGCCACTGAGCTAGCCCTTCAAAACCCCAAGGTTAATGTGTTAACACAAGAGATGTTTTGTGCAGACTTTGTGTGGGGTGCACAGGAAATTATAGTAAGAACTGGCCACACCTTATTTACAATTCCCCTCCCCAGCATCAACTCCATGGAGCACATTAACTAGGTGTCTGCAAAGTTAGTTCCTTCCAACCCAAACCTCTTGTGTCAAACTGTAAAGAGAAAATAATCATCAAAGGAGACAAAAGAGGAAAAACTGGGGAAGTAAAACCACATGACCACAGATGGACAGAGCCTACTGTGTACTTCAGACTCTTGCTTTTGCCTGCTTTGTCATGAGTAATTCTTCTGTGAACTCGATTACATATTATGATATAATGGGGACTTTAAAATGAAAAACAAACTGTTGTTATAACATAGTAAAAACGGAATGGGATCATTCTCTCTTATTCTACTTTCAATATAAACATTTAGGTAACAAAAGAAACTGACAGGAAGATAAGAAATCTACACAAACAAGTACATCAGCCACTCCTGAAGAGAGGAACCATGATTCCTCTCTTTATTTCACTCTCTTCTTTAACCTGCAGAGAACCTATAGATTGTCCATGATTCTCAGAACACATCATATTCATCTGAAGAAAGTGTCATTATAGGAATCAGGAAAACCATTCAGAGTGAAGGCCAAGATTTTCAAAAATTCATCGATTCCAAGGCCATGAGGGACTATTGTCCTGGGCCACTGAACTTCCCCCAAATAATTGCTAGAGCATATATTTTAGGAAAACATCCAGTCTTGATTTAAAAGTGATCAGTGCTGGAGAATCCACCATGACTCTTAGTAAATTGTCCCAGTGGATAGTTACTCCCATCATTAAAAATGTAAACCTTATTTCATTCTGAATTCGTCTAGCTTCAATTTCCAGCCATTGGACTGTGTTATACCTTTCTCTGCTAGACTGAAGAGCCCATTATTAAATATTCATTCCCTATATAGGTACTGATAGACTGTAATCAACTCACCCCTTAGCCTTCTCACTCCCTCAGTCACTCTAAGGCATGTCTTCTAATCATTCTCATGGCTCTTCTTTGGACCCTCTTCAATTTATCAACATCAATACCTCTCTGCTAGGGATAAGCTGAAAACAGGGTGGTATGCTGCCTTCCAGGACCCAAGATGTGAAATGTGACTCCAAAATCTGTCACTACAATCTGATGAGGTTCAAAAAGGGAAAGTGCAGAGTCCTGCACTTAGGAAGGAAGAATCCCATGCACCGCTACAGACTAGGGACCGAATGGCGAGGCAGGAGTTTTCCAGAAAAGGACCTACGGGTTACAATGGACGAGAAGCTTGATATGAGTCAACAGTGTGCCCTTGTTGCCTAAAAGGCTAACAGCGTTCTGGGTTATAGAAGTAGGGGCATTGCCACCAATCAAGGGACGTGATCATTCCCCTCTATTTGGCGTTGGTGAGGCCTTATCTGGAGAATGTCCAACAAGGATCAGACTGTCTTCCTTGGAAGGTTGGGGAACTCTTTGTAGGCAAGCTTAATTTTCATACTGATTGGGCTGAGCTGCCATACAAATGTCTGTCCATATATCTTTCCATTCCCTTGGACCTGCTGGATCTTGAGCAATATCTTCCATCATTTCCATGTTGAGAACCCGATGTCTATTTGAAACTTCTAGCTGTGTGGAATTCCTCCTGCTTCTCTTTTCTTTGGTGGTCTCATCCTGCCTATCCTCACTGGTTATATGCCTATCAAGCCATGTACAATACTGCAATGATCTCTTGCCTGATCCTAACTCCTAATTTAAGATCCTAAATAAGTGTGAGCAGGTTTTCAGAAACAGTAAGCACCCAACTGCCTCCAGTTGATTTTCGTGGGTCTACTCAGGGAGTCAGGTACCACTCAATCTAAGTAGCAGTGCCAAAATCTGACCCTTAGCAAAACCATGGTAAAACTTTGAAGCTGACCATGCATTGATTTCAATGGGACTACTCATGTGAGTAAGAGCTGTATAAGGTGTTCCAAAAATGTAGCCCTTAAATAATGAATTCTAGAAAAACTGGGATCTCAAGGGAAAAATAAAATCAGAAAATAGCTTTCTTCCCCCTGCTAATCTTGTGATACTGCATTTGAACACCACATTATACAGGAAAGCAAATGCACTGACAATAACCACATGTAAAAGCCTAGACTGTGGCACTAGCTAATTTACCATTTAAAATACATTTGAACACCCATGTCAAACATAAAATTAACCAACATTGAGGTGAATTCTAAATGGTAGGTATCATGTTACTGTGAGTGTACTCCACAGACTTGGAGTAGGGGGGAGAGAGTAAGAATGTCATTAAAAATAAAAAATGCTGAGTCAGATTAATGTATTTTTCATTCCAATGAAGCAAAACTTGATTGCAGCTTGGCATCTGCCATGCTCAGCCCCTCGGCAAAGCAAACAGATTTGATTCAAATACCAAGAAGCAAGGAGTATGTAGAAATAATATATACTCTGCTCCCTCCAAAGCAGCACGTCTAATTAAAATGCAAGAGGAGAACTTTCTGGATATAGATTTAAATAAAAAGTTACCAGAGAAAACTACTCTGTATAAATAGAAGTGAAAGCTTCTGCCTCACAGCAATTCAGAGCCACGATAGCAAGAGCTCCACAGAAATTACTAATTCTCAGTTTGATTCTGTCCATCTTACTCGGTTTGGGTACGTTTTCACTGCAGAGTTAGCTGTGATAATTGACACCTGAGTTAGCCTACCTGGTGTAGGCAGCCACATGGCAATGCCCTACCTAGATCACTGCCTAACCACTGGTACAGAATTCACCTGTGTGTGTGTTGCCAGGACTTCTGGGGAGCATATCCTATGGTTCTTTGTGTGTCAGTAAAGCTGAGCTGCTCTATGATTCTTTCCCAGTGAATTGTGGGGGAATTGGTCCATCCTTCTGGAAACACAAAGGGAATTGTAACTAGGTGTTGGGGGACTATTAGCACACAAGTCACTTAACCTGCATCCTCATGGCAAAGTGGAAGGGTTACCAGCCCAAGTGAAAGCAGAATCAGGGCTCTAACCCATATCCCCAGATGAGCCAGCTACACTGAGTTGAAAGCATCTGTCATGGTGACAGGGCAAGTTGTGCCTTAAGCCACTTTTCAGTCCCCATTGAGTGCACCCCTTTGGTAACAGGTTTTGCTACCTTCCCCCTTTTTTACTGTAACCATGTAGTCCTATCACTCAGACTCGGTTTCTGAGTTGCATGCCTCCTGTGACATTATGACAGGCCCGATTGTATTTAGCATCTATAAACCTTCTTCCTCTAGGAGCATATCACTGATCAGGGTGACTCAAAAACATATTATTCAAAACAAAGCATTATTTATTTACCCAAAGGTACTACAAACAGCATGGAGCAAAGGGATACAATAATAAGAGGCCTATTCACCTGGGTCTTACCTAAATTTTATTCTTTCCTTGCAAGAGGCCAATTCCTCTCAGTCTAGACCCTCTGCTCCTGCTGCATTCTTTTAAGGTCTTTCTGTCAGAAACTGTGTGCTGCTGCCAGCTCACCCCCTTCTCACCAAGCCAGGGTCTTTAATAGTTTAGTGCCCTTCTGATCCTAGGCTCAGGCCTGGGAAAAATTAACCTGCTAGCCTGGTTGGAGCCAGACATTTCCCAATTAGTAGTTCTCCCATTGTTTCCTTGAAGACCCTTTGTATGCTCTCTAGTAATACCTTACTTCTGTTATTTTGTCAACTTTGTCCTTGTTACATTTCCTCTTCGTTACCCCCAACAGCCTCTTTTGACTCAGTGCAGTCAGGAAGGCTAAGATCAAGCGGTAAACTTACATGATGATAGTCTTAAACAATTAGTAGAGAACTCCCCCATTATCCACAGCACTACTATACTTGAGTGAGAGGTTTTGGGGACCATCACTAGTGTGTCACTAGCTTTCAATATTACTGTGTTATAAACGTGTATAGAGTAAGGTCTAAAACGGAAAGTGGTGTGGGCCGAGAGATGTGCTGGTCTCCGCTTCCCACAGCTCCCATTGGCCTGGAACAGTGAACCTCAGCCAGTGGGAGCTGCAGTCGACTGAACCTATGGACGCTGCAGGTAAACAAACCGGCCCAGGCCACCAGCATATTTCCCTGATGGGCCACGTGCCAAAGGTTGCCAACCCCTGTGGTACCTCATGTCCAGCCTGGCATACATTTGAAGAATGTCATTTCACCATATGTTTGCAATTGTACATATGTTACCCTCAATAACACTAATGATCAGAGAGTTGGGAGTTTTCAAGGATATATATTACATGCCAGCTTTTGGTGTGAGGATAGATAGATAGATAGATAGATAGATAGATAGATAGATAGATAGATAGATAGATAGATAGATAGATAGATAGATAGATAGATAGATAGATAGATAGATAATGTCAGGCCTGCAACTGTTGCTCACACAGATTAGTGAACCAATGGGCCTCTGTCAATTACTCAATGTGAGTAGTGGCAGAATAATCAGACCTGTACCGTTTCCTTGAGTAGCTACATTTATATTAAAAATGAGGGGTCAAAACCTGCTCTCACTTCCTTCCAGCAGCTTTAGCACATTGACTCACATTTATTCCAGGTTTACACCAGTGTACAGTAAGTCAGGGAGCGTCTGTAAAGCAGAATTCCATCCAATATTTCTTGGCCTTTGGGGGATAATAAACTTCCAAATGCACACTGACACAGTGTTGTCTGTCTGAGCACAGAGCCACCAGCCTGAAAAAATAAGGCCAGGACAAGTATAGACACTTATAGCATTGATCTTAATGGGGTATGACATGTAAAGCATATTAACAGCCACTTATAACAACTGAATGAGGTGCCATACTTGTTTGTCTAGTGTCACTGGGCACACTTGACATGTTCCAACATCCCATTCCCCTGAATGGAAGATCCATAGTTAAATGTTCCCGAACACAAGAACATTGCAGCAAAAGCAAAGACAGCAAAGCAAACTGGGCTCAATTTTGATTTTACCTAGACAGCTTATATACAGGAGGGGAAAAAATGCATTGCCAGCTAAAGTTCAGTGACCAGTAAAAACAAAAAAAAGTTTTTTAAAAACCAGTTTCCATCTCTGTTTAATGTGCATCTTATTCACATCGGTGTGGCATTTAGCAACCTGTAGCAATCAGCTTTCATGGGGCTGGGATTTATTTTTCCTGCAGAAAATAGACAAGAATCACATATTTTACTCCTTCTGGCTCCCCTCTGGATCCGTAGCATCCCACTACGCAAGGCAAAACACTAACAATAACATCCCTACCTCATTGTTAAAAAGAGGGTACTGTATAACCTAGTTGGATTCAGCATGTTACATAAGAGATTGATTGTTTCAATTTTATTAGAGATGTTTTGGAGGAAAGCTTTGTATGATTGCTTATCTACTAATCTTACAAATCTTTAATTTTCATTTCATATAACATCCATTTTGCATCACAGTTGTTGGTGGGGGCGTGGTTTGAGGGGGAGAAACAAGGAAAATAAAGCCAAAGAACGATGCACAGTATAATACAATACAGACCTATTTGCAGAGTTTCTTTCCTCGTGACATTCTAAATAGTATTTAAACAACAGCTGGCCTTTCATCAGAGAAAACCTAAGTTATACAATCACATTGTTAATAAAATTCAGGTCATAGCAAAGAACCCATTTGTGCAAGAGCAACAGTTGTGTTTTCCTCCAGACCATGCTTTTATGGTCTGATCCAAAGCCTGCTACGTCACTGGGAGCCTTTCCAGAGTGCGGATCAGATGCTGAATGCTCTTTTCCCCCCCTTTCTGTAGGGTGAGGGAAGAATCAGAATACATGCCTTTGTCAGCACCGTCAATACAAAAGCTCCTCCTTTTCCTTCAGTCACTGTTTCATGCCCACTCTTCTACTGGAAGAGAAGATGAGCCTTTGGAGTCCTTATATGGCACTGCCTCACTGGCTAGATAGGTTTGCTGTTCAGTGAGCCCTTGTTAATACAGAGTCCTAGTGCAAGTTGGCTTCTTTGGGACTGACATGCACTCACACCAAACCAGCATTTGGTCTTATAGGGGAGGATCACAGGGTTATCAACAGACCTGCATATGCTCCTCCATGTTTGTGAAAAATGTCATCTGAGGCATCATAAGGCCTCATTTCCATGAATGATTTAACATCAGACAACACCTTCACCCAGGTTTCGAAATGTCTGGCCAGGTCTAATCGTGACACTGATCTCAGACCTACACCCATCCCACTGCTGAATCGAGCCCAGGTTTGTACAACTGGAGTACCAATCGGTGTATCCGGAATCCCTCTGATATAGTGAAGCAGGTATACAAGGAGTAAGTAATGTTTTAAAATGTCAGCTGCCAGTTACTATCACTAAGATTATACACCACTAACCCAAAGAGCCCACCTTACATCTATTTACAGTGAAGATGTACAATTACAGAATGCGGAAGAAAACCCAGTTATTTTTGGCACTACAAAAAAAATTATATTGCAAAGAAAGAAATATAATAAAAATTTAAAATCCCATAAAATATCTTCACTGCCTCCTCTAGGTTACTAAATGAATACAGCCAAACCTTTGCGAATGAAGCATTCAGTGATGCTATTTAAGTATAAATAGCTCATCTCACAGGACTGAATGATGTCATATGTGGAATTATGAAGCACAGCTTTTCCAAACTATGGGTCACGACCCCCCCCCCCCAAGACATTGGAAAAGAAAGTGGGGAGAAGGGGGAAATGGAAGAATGCCTGAATGTGTCCGCATTGATGGCGCGCTCATCTCACAGATCTGGCTGGGTTTGGCTCTTTGCTTCAGGCATCTTGACCTGGGCCGTAATGAACATGGCCGCAACGCCACTCACTCAAATCTGACTGACTGCCAATCCCATCAGGAAGGTCAGGCCAAACCTGGCTGGCACTGCAGTGGAACTCCCTGCACAAGGGGCCAGGTCACAAGGCCCAGAGCAGGGGTCTATGCACAGCCAGTCTCACTGGCAGAAGCTGCTGCTGTGGGGTGAGTGTAGGACAGGCTCACTCGGAGAGAATTGCCACCCTGAAGCCTCCAGCATCCTTTTTTTTCCTTTAATTTTCAAAATCCCCACCCCTCAGAGCCATGGAGGATGCATTAATAGAGGTGAGCCAAAAAGGGTTGTGGCATGAACCTTGAAGTCCTTAAACCAAGATTTGAGGACTTCAATAGCTCAGATATAGGTGAGAGGTTTATTGCAGGAATGGGTGGATAAAATTCTGTGGCCTGCGTTGTGCAGGGGGTCAGACTAGATAATCATAATGGTCCCTTCTGACCTTAAAGTCTATGAAAGTTTGGGAACCACTGATGTAGCACACCTGAGACGCTATAGACGAAGACAAAATGTTCCTCAATGCCAACTTGCACAACTTTTTGATTGTTCGGCTTGTGATTTTGGCTACATAAAATATGAGAGGAAAGCGTAAGAGACAATAAGGGCATGCAATGGAAGCACCTCTTCATTACTCCCTTCACCTTAAAGTGTGCATTGGAAAACTATAGCTTGATCACTTCAGGGTCTTTTCTTGACTAACAAATCCATGTTCAGACTTCAGTGACAGACTCTAGTCAAGAGACCAAATTCTGCCCTGATAAAGTTAATTCAGTACCATGTACAAGAGCAGAACTTAGCTCAGTGTGCACTTTTTCCACAGAAGCTGACTAGTTAATCTCAAACTACTAAAAGAGATTTAACTTGATTTTGTGAGGATCACAGTCTTTTAAGTGGAGAGAAAGAGAAAGATCTAGAAAAGGGGGGAAAGAGCTAAAACAGACCCTATTGGCAATAGTTTAAAGCCTATGTAGTTCTTCACACTAGAAAATTATTTCATTATCTTGAATTTTCTAAAAACTAAAGATCTGTAGGACTCTGAAGTCTAGGCACACATGATGATTCCAGACACCAGATCTAAATTTTTAAAGGTCTGATTCATGATTTACTGAAGTAGAATCTATCCAAAGTTATTTAAGTTTCATTTAATTATGTCCAAATAGCAATTAATTAAATAATACTTGCTTAATAGGAAGGCTAGGTTTACATTGCAATCTACTTTTCTACACTCTGTTTTTATGATATTATCTCAACCTATGGGTCTAACCTAAGTTGCACCCCAAAATGTACAGCTGTGTGGTATGAGGGGCATACAGGTGCATTGCTTGGGGAAGGTGGCTGAAAAAGACATTTCTTTGTGTTTTGGGGGGAGCATGGATCTGCCCTTGTGCTAGTCTGGAATCCTGGTCTGGCAAATAAGTCAAAACATAAAAATCACCTGATGCCTGAAAAACAGTGTGGGACACTGTAACAAACTCAGCTTCTATCTGATACAGGCGCAACTCTGAATATTATCACTGAGCTTTTTGTTTTCCCCCATATGCCACCTGTGAATAGAGATAAAATAGTCCCAGGCGAAAGATCTGTACTTCTTCAAGGACAGGCTAAACCAAGCGGCAGTATGAAGATGTTATTTTCACAGATGTCTTTTTAGCATAGTCCCAAAGAATTAATCTTATCTTGCTCCTATTCCCACACATTGCACTCTTGTGTTTTTCAGTCTGGGTTATATTTCTGAGCAAATAGCTGTTCTCATTAACATCTTGCTGCCACAGAGAAAAGTCAATAATATTTACAATCCACCTCAAGTAGTGTCATGTAACTAGTTTAGTTCAGTACGTACAAGTATGCTTTTGAAAATAGTTTTAATTACTTCATTTCTTTTTAAAGGGATTAAAAAGGCAAATATTCTAATATTCACTTTTAAAGCATTTTAGATTGAGTATACAAGGCCCCGATCAAAGCATCTACAGGCCTGTCTCTAAGGCCCCAACTTCTGAAGTCATGTCAGTGATGACTTCAGAATTTCAGCTTTCCCTTTTTCACAAAAGTTATATTTCTAGCCCTCATGGCGGCAAAGCAAATCTTGAAAAGGTGACATGAGTGTAACTGAGGCAGCAATGTTTGTGGATTTGCATAACGTCGGAAAACAACAGCTCTGAGAGGTGTTAAGGGCCCCATTCATCTCAGGGAGCTGTTAACGCTGAAACTCTCTGCTTTGGGGAGGTGGAGGCAGGTCCTACCAGCACCTTACCTGAGGGAATTATGTGGCAAGTATGGCTGTGCTCTCAAACAAATTTTAATGGGGAAGTCCTATGTTTTGGCTGAATCAGAAATCAGTTTTTGGTTTGGTTATGTCTGGTTTACAGAAGTCTGTAAAACTGGTCCCTGTTCAGAGGCTGGTCCAGCGTCTTAGCTGCTTCAAAGACTCTTCCCGGGATTTGTAACTGTGAGCAAGTGTCATTCCCAAGTTGCTCTCAATGTCCACCTACTTGGTTGCGACAAAATCCCACTCTCTTTCTGGTGTCTGGGGTGTTGCTGGCAGTACTGTCCCAGAATTAACCATCCTCTGGACATCTGTTCCTGAAATAGTCTATTCTCTTCCCGTTGTTCCATAACCCAGGCATGCTGCCATTCCTGAAGTTGTCACTGCTGCTTCCAGTGGCCCATTACTTGGATCCTGTGCGTGGCCACCTGAGCCTCCTGATCCTAGCAACTGGACAACTCTACGAGGCAAGGCTATTGCAGCAAAAGCCTTCAACTCTGCAGTATCTCAAGGCCTTTCCACTGAGCAGGCATTTGATCCCTGTACATCTATAGCCTCTGTTGTTTCTTAGGTCTTTACAATATGCATAAACAGTTTCAGATAAGGTAATAACAGCAAAAAAGTCTTTATACACACAAGGCGGGAGCCATAACAAATTGTTCTTTCTGTCAATCTGACTTCTAAACCAGGGAAGAGATATTTTCAAAGTCAACAAAACTTTTCACTCCATATTACCAGTAGGGTACATAAAAACACCCTTTTCCCCCATCTGCATTTGCCTCATGCAGAGCTGATCTCAGCGTGTGTGTGTATAGCTCCAACAGGGGAACGGGGAGCTCCCATTTCCATGTCCATTCAACCCATTGGCTCCTTCTGGGTACGGAGTGGGAACTTTGCTGGCAGTCTCTGTAGACAAGGTGGCCTGGTGTGTGCATTATTTGTCCCTTAGAAATTGGATTGTGACCAGCAGCTAATTCACCATATACTCACAATCATCCTGAACGGGGCGGAAACAGAACTTTCAGCTTAGAAATAAAAGGCCCGTCCAGGAGGCATGCAGTCCCCAGGGTTCTCCCATTTGGAATAACTCAAGCATGGAAAGGACAATACAGTAAACCCTCGATTTAATGGACCTTGATTTAACGGACTTCGGATGCAACGGACAAAATTTCTGAGCAAGTCTGATGCATTCCTGATCCATTTCTGGCGGGCTGGCTGCCGGCTGCCGCCCGGGTCCAGGCAGCAGGCGGGTTGGCTGGCGGGTCCCAGGAGCCGGGACCCATGTGGGCTGGCTGCCGGCTCCCTGCTTCTGCCAGGGTCCCAGCCGCGGGCGGGCTGGCTGCCGGCTGCCACCCGGGTCCAGGCAGTGGGCGGGCTGGCTGCTGGCTCCCGCCTGCGGGCGGGCTGGCGGGCTCCCGGCTCCCGCCTGAGTCCTGCCAGCGAGCGGGCTGCCGGTTCCTAGCTCCCTCCCGAGTCCCGCCAGCGGGCAGGCTGCTGGCTCCTGCCCGAGTCCTGCCAGCAGGCAGACTGGCTGACAGTTCCCGGCTGCCGCCCGGGTCCCAGCAGCGGGCAGGCTGCGGAGCTGCCGCCCCGACCCTGTGGCGGGCGGGCTGCTGCTCCGACAGCTCTTTTTTTATTATTATTATTAAATAACGGACTTTTTGATTTAACGGACACCCCCTCGCCCAAATTAGTCCGTTAGATGGAGGTTTTACTGTACAAACAACTGTTATTTAGTAGCAAATTTAAACATCAGAGCTTACCATTGTGGATGTTTGTATAACTTGCTAAGAGATCTTAGACAAGGAACTACCCACTTGTACTGTAACCTCCCACCTATGACCATACCGTATAAATGGAAACTACCAATTCAGAAAACCTGACAGGGATATGAATATTCTTTCCCTCACCCTCTGAATTAATGATAGCAGATTAACATTTGAATGCCTGTGTTTTGAAAGGAATGAATTGACAGTTGATGCCTCCAACGGCACACGATCGTGCTTACCATTTCACTTTATCTGCATTTACCTCCAGGCGGTCTTATTGTCATTTTTGTGCTCATCCAATCCTCACAGGGGAAGAAATTACACAGGGCTGAGTGTGTCTGAACCAAGATTTTAGGGAAAAAACATACACTGCTACACCAGAACACATATGGATTAAACGTGCATTCAACTGGAAGAATATGCTGGTAAAGAAATAGGGAAATAGACATTCTAAAATGTAGAGAATCAGAGAGGTAGCCGTGTTAGTCTGGAATAGCAGAAGTAACAAAGATCCTGTGGCATCTTAAAGACTAACTTAAGTATTGCATCCGACAAAGTGGGTATCAGCCCACGACAGCTTATGCTTCAATACTTTAGTTAGTCTTTAAGGAGCCACAGGACTCTGTTAATTCTAAAATGTAGCTTGTTTAAATTCATATGAAGCTTTCATTGTATCAAATACTCTCTCGTTAAAGATGCTCCAAACCAGAAATCACTGGGGTTTCTGATCGTACAGTAAGTGGTGCCCTGTAGTGCTTTGAAATTTCAGAAGTTATTAGTACACAACAGCCAGGTGAAGGGCACCGTGCTCAATCAACTGCAGTTACAAGACAACGATTAATGGAGAAGGAAAATCAGACAGCAACAGATATACAGCTCACAAGACCCTTAAGTGACAACAAGGTTATTAAACCCCTTAAGAAGTGCACATTGCACAACACAGTTTTCTGTTGTAGGGAACATGACTACAGCTGCTTTTTTTCTCTCTCTCTCTTCAAACTACCACCACCGATAGAGAGTCAACTATTCAAATTGCCAGAGAGAAGTTGAAACCTCCTGAGTAGGGCAGCAGGGAGCTCCACAACCAATGCAGGAGAAACTGATGGCTGTATCACTTTAGGGCTCATCTCCACTATGCTTTTATTGAAGGATAAGGAATGCAAGAGGGAACATAGGAAGGAAATCAAATCAGTATCTTAGATGTCTGTATACTAATTCAAGCAGTATTGGGAATAAACAGAAATAACTAGAATCAGAGAGGTAGCCATGTTAGTTAGGCCTGTAGGTGCCACAGGACTCTTTGTCACTTCAGAAATAACTAGAAATACTAGTGAATAAACACAACTATGACATAACTGGCATCACAAAGACTTGATGGGATAATACACGTGACTGGAATACTGGTATAGCAAAATACAGCTTGCTCAGGAAGGACAGTCAAGGAAAAAAGGGAAGAGGTGTGGCTTTGTATATCAAAGATGTAAATACCTGGATGGAGGCTTTTTTTAAAACACCTAACAAAATCACCCAAAGCACAAGACTTAATGGGGGACTTCAACTACCCAGACATCTGTTGGGAAAATAATACAGCAAAGCACAGATTATCCAACAAGCCCTTGAAATGCTTTGGAGACAACTTTTTTATTTCAGAAGGTGGAGAAAGCAATAGGGGAAAAGATGTTCTAGGTATGATTTTGACAAATAAGGAGGAACTCATTGAGACTTTGAAAGTGGAAAGCAGCTTGGGTGAAAGTGATCATGAAATGATAGACATTCATGATTCTAAGGAATAGTAGGAAGGAAAACAGAAGAATAAAGATAATGGATTTCAGGAAGACAGACTTTAGCAAACTGAGGGAGTTGGTAGGTAAGATCCCCTAAGGGGAAAAAGTTTGAGAGAGTGTCACACAAATAGTGTCAAACTAACCTGACAGCTTTCTTTGACAGGGGAGAAGCAGTAGATGTGATATATCTTGACTTTAGTGAGGCTTTTGATACTGTTTCGCATGACCTCATAAGCATATTTGGGAAATACAACCTAGATCAGGGGTCGGGAACCTATGGCTCGCGAGCCAGGTGTGGCTCTTTTGAGCCTGTCATCTGGCTCGCGGCGCCCGCGAGGCTGGGGGGCGGAGGAGGCGGTGTGGCGCGGCGCTGCGCTGACCACGAGGCTGGGGGGCGGGGGAGGCGGTGTGGCGCGGCGCTGCGCTGACCACGAGGCTGGGGGGCGGGGGAGGCGGTGTGGTGCGGCGCTGCGCTGACCACGAGGCTGGGGGGCGGGGGAGGCGGTGTGGCGCGGCGCTGCTCTGGCTGGGGGCGTGTCGCTCTTCTTCCCTCGGCTGGAGTCGGGTCACAGCAGCGTGACCCAGCGAACAAGTAAGCACGGGGGGGGGAGAAGCCGTTTGCAAGGGGGCGTTGGGGGGAGGCTGGGCTGGGAGCGGGGGGAGGCTGGGCTGGGAGCGGGGGTAAGCGGTGTGGGGGAGAGATCGGGCTGGGTGGGTCAGTTGGGGGGGGGAAAGGAGAGCGCGGCGGCGGCGGGGGGGGAAAGGAGAGCGCGGCGGTGACGGGGGGAAAGGAGAGCGCGGCGGCAGCGGTGACGGGGGGGAAGGAGAGCGCGGCGGCAGCGGTGGCGGGGGGGGGAAAGGAGAGCGCGGCGGCAGCGGTGGCGGGGGGGGAAGGAGAGCGCGGCGGCAGCGGTGGCGGGGGGGAAAAGGAGAGCGCAGCGGCGGCAGCGGCGGCAGCGGTGGCGGGGGGGAAAGGAGAGCGCAGCGGCGGCAGCGGCGGCGGGGGGGGAAAGGAGAGTGCGGCGGCAGCGGTGGCGGGGGGGAAAGGAGAGCGCGGCGGTGGCGGGGGGGGGAAAGGAGAGCGCGGCGGCGGCGGGGGGGGAAAGGAGAGCGCGGCGGCGGCGGGGGGGGAAAGGAGAGCGCGGTGGCGGCGGTGGGGGGGAAAGGAGAGCGCGGTGGCGGCGGTGGGGGGGAAAGGAGAGCGCGGCGGCGGCGGTGGCGGGGGGGAAAGGAGAGCGCGGCGGCGGCGGTGGCGGGGGGGAAAGGAGAGCGCGGCGGTGGCGGGGGGGAAAGGAGAGCGCGGCGGTGGCGGGGGGGGAAACGAGAGCACGGCGGCGGCGGTGGCGGGGGGGAAAGGAGAGCGCGGCGGCGGCGGTGGCGGGGGGAAAGGAGAGCGCGGCGGCGGCGGGGGGAGAAAGGAGAGCGCGGCGGCGGTGGTGGCGGGGGGGGAAAGGAGAGCGCGGCGGTGGCGGTGGTGCGGGGGGAAAGGAGAGCGCGGCAGCGGCGGTGGTGGGGGGGGAAAGGAGAGCGCGGCGGCGGTGGTGGGGGGGGGAAAGGAGAGCGCGGCGGCGGTGGCGGGGGGAAAGGAGAGCGCGGCGGCGGCGGGGGGGGAAAGGAGAGCGCGGCGGCGGCGGGGGGGGAAAGGAGAGCGCGGCGGCGGCGGGGGGGGAAAGGAGAGCGCGGCGGCGGCGGGGGGGGAAAGGAGAGCGCGGCGGCGGCGGGGGGGGAAAGGAGAGCGCGGCGGCAGCGGCGGTGGCGGGGGGGAAAGGAGAGCGCGGCGGCAGCGGCGGCGGGGGGGAAAGGAGAGCGCGGCGGCAGCGGCGGTGGCGGGGGGGAAAGGAGAGCGCGGCGGCAGCGGCAGTGGCGGGGGGGGAAAGGAGAGCGCGGCGGCAGCGGCAGTGGCGGGGGGGGAAAGGAGAGCGCGGCGGCAGCGGCAGTGGTGGGGGGAAAGGGAGCGCGGCGGCAGCGGCGGGGGGGGAAGGAGAGCACGGCGGCAGCGGTGGCGGGGGGGGAAGGAGAGCACGGCGGCAGCGGTGGCGGGGGGGAAAGGAGAGCGCGGCGGTGGCGGGGGGGAAAGGAGAGCGTGGCGGCAGCGGCGGTGGCGGGGGGAAAGGAGAGCGCGGCGGCAGCGGCGGCGGGGGGGAAAGGAGAGCGCGGCGGCAGCGGCGGTGGCGGGGGGGAAAGGAGAGCGCGGCGGCAGCGGCAGTGGCGGGGGGGGAAAGGAGAGCGCGGCGGCAGCGGCAGTGGCGGGGGGGGAAAGGAGAGCGCGGCGGCAGCGGCAGTGGTGGGAGGAAAGGAGAGCGCGGTGGCAGCGGCGGTGGCGGGGGGAAAGGAGAGCGCGGCGGCAGCGGCGGTGGCGGGGGGAAAGGGAGCGCGGCGGCAGCGGCGGGGGGGGAAGGAGAGCACGGCGGCAGCGGTGGCGGGGGGGAAGGAGAGCACGGCGGCAGCGGTGGCGGGGGGGGAAGGAGAGCACGGCGGCAGCGGTGGCGGGGGGGGAAGGAGAGCGCGGCGGCAGCGGTGGCGGGGGGGGAAGGAGAGCGCGGCGGCAGCGGTGGCGGGGGGGGAAGGAGAGCGCGGCGGCAGCGGTGGCGGGGGGGGAAGGAGAGCGCGGCGGCAGCGGTGGCGGGGGGGGAAGGAGAGCGCGGCGGCAGCGGTGGCGGGGGGGGAAGGAGAGCGCGGCGGCAGCGGTGGCGGGGGGGGAAGGAGAGCGCGGCGGCAGCGGTGGCGGGGGGGGGAAAGGAGAGCGCGGCGGCAGCAGGGGGGGGAGAGGAGAGCGCGGCGGCAGCAGGGGGGGGAGAGGAGAGCGCGGCGGCGGGGGGGCGGGGGGGAGGAGAGCGCGGCGGCGGGGGGGGGGGCTATTATATGGCTCTCTGAGCCAAAAAGGTTCCCGACCCCTGACCTAGATGGAGTTCCTATAAAGGTACATGGCATAATCGTTTGGAAAATCATTACCAGAGACTAGTTATCAGTGGTTCGCAGTCAAGGTGGAAGGGCGTATCAAGTAGGGTCCCGCAGGAATCAGTTCTGGGTTTCGTTTTGTTCGGTATCTTCATCAATGATTCAGATAATGGCCTAGAGAGTACACTTATAAAGTTTGTGGATGACACCAAGCAGGGAGGAGTTGCAAGTGATTTGGAGGATAGGATTAAAATTCAGAATGATCCAGGAAAACTGGAGAAATAGTCTGAAATAAATACAATTACATTCAGTAAGGACAAATACAAAGTACTCCACTTAGGAAGGAACGATCAATTGTACACATACAAAGTGGGAAGTGACTGCAGAAAGGGATCTGGGGGTTACAGTGGATCATAAGTTAAATATGTAACACTGTCTAAAAAAAAGCAAACAGCATTCTGGGATGTATTAGCAAGAGTGTTGTAAGACAGACACGATAAGTAATTCTTATCATATTGAAGAAAGTCCGGAGAAAAGCAATACAAATGATTAAATGTCTAGAAAACATGACCTATGAGGAAAGATTGAAAAAATTAGGTTTGTTTAGTATGGAGAAGAGAAGACTGAGAGCGGACATGATAACAGTTTTCAAGTACATAAAAGGTGGTTGCAAGGAGGAGGAAGAAAAATTGTTCTTGTTAACCTCGGAGGATAGGCCAAGAAGCAATGGGCTTAAATTGCAGCAAGGGAGGTTTAGGTTACTTGGGGAAAAACTTCCCAACTATTCAGGTAGTGAAGCTCGAGGACAAATTGCCTAGGGAAGCTATCCCACTCTAAAAACACAGCAGGAACAAGGCACTTCCATTATATTGTGAGGTAAACTAAGCATGGTCAATCTCCCCCACATTTGTTATCTTGCTGTAAAAACCAACCAAAAAAACCAACACACACTTTTTAAAGCAGTGAAGACAACGCCTTAAACACCGTTCTACTTCACAGCCAAAATGTTGATGCTGTCTGTTGATGAGGTGACAATATCCTGGACATTCCCACCTTGCTTCACACTAGAAACACATCCCTTAGAGTGGGTTGGGAGAATCTATTATACATCATTTATCACCGGAGACCCAACAAGGAAAAAGAAGTTACTAACCACCTTCCCTCTCCACCCCCACACACGCCCGAGAGCAGATAATGGGGGATCAGCAGCAAATGAGACAACCCAAAGTTACTAATAAAATAGTACCATATAATAAGTGTGTAGAGTATGGAGTAGTTAGTAGCCTCGTTTTAAGCTTGAATGCTGTGCGAGTTACATAAAAATAATCTGTGCAACATGATTCTCACTGAAACTTGCATGTAGTCAAAGGTTGTAAAAGCCAAAAGGAGGGTAGAATCTGTAAGAAAAAAAACCTTCAGCACAAATCAGAAGTCAGATGAGGGGACAGAAAAAAATGTGTTATAGTATAGCTGCCCTCCCTTCTGGCAGCTCTTCTTTTACATAGCCAGCAGCACCTCCACAGCAGAGAGAGAAATCTTCTAGGAAGACGATCTATTGTACAGTGGTAGCAGTTAACGTTTTCTGTGACCTTTTTACATAAAGTGTTACCAGATCAAGAGGTATTTATTTATTTCCTGTACATACAGGATGACATCTGCTCCACCTACCTGAAGTCCAAGGATTTGGGCTCTGTGTGGCTTAATACAAAGCAGCTGAGGAATACCAATGCAGGAAGGGTGCAGGGAGGCTATGCAGCTGCCATTGGAGACTGTTATTGAAGACTTAGCTGAAATATCAGCTGTAACCTCTGTGCACAAGACACAGGGGGAACTAAGGCTACGAGATCTTGTGTAGAAGTACAGTAGTTCTCTCTCGGCTCACTCTCATTGTGGTTCTCTGAAAGAAACTGGCACAACAACTGTTCATGGCATACAGAGGGTGCAGGCCCCTCTGTGCAGCCACTCCATCAGCACAGTCCCTCCCTTCCCACTAGTCTCCCCCCCGCCGCGAGCCCCTCTCCACAGTTTAATTGCTGCGGAGGGCCTTGAGATGGCTGTCCCCACTAAGAGTAAGTGTGGCCCATAGAGCGAACCATTAGTTATACAACCTAAACAATGGAGTGGACTAGGGATGTAAAAGGTTAACCAGTAAGCAACAATCTTACCGGTTTACCCACCTTGATCGTTCACCCCAGGCTGGCTAGCAGGAGCAGACCTAGCCACTTAATCAACTAACCATTCAAATGACATTTTAAATTATTTAAACGGTTAACTTTTAAAATGGTATTTACATCCCTACTGTGGATAGAGCTCTGTAGGCAAGAGAAGCTCGTTGCGGGTGGATTAATTCAGTCGATGAGCAAGCTCTCCCCCATCGGTGTAGAGTGGCTCCACTACAGAGCTTACAGTGGCACAGCTGCATTGGTGCACCCACTGCAAGCTCTCTAGTGCAGCCACAGCCTTAGGGACTGAACCCAGTTTGGTTGTGTTTTGCACTGGAAGAGCCAAATCACATGCTTCACCCCATAGCTCCGGCGTACATTATGGCACCAGTGGTTTCACTATTCAGAGCCAGGGAATGATCAGGTTGCCCATGAATGTAACTGGCAACCAGGAACTCCTGAGTTTACTCCCGTCTCCGAGACCTATTCCCTCTGGGACCATGGCATGTCATTTCACTTCCGTGCCTCAGTTTCCCCATTTCCACAAAATGTGGAGAATGTTTACCTCCCTTATGGGATACTAGGAGGATTAATTAATATTCATGAAGTGCTTTGAATATGGAAAGCATGATGTGAAGTATTCTGATTATTTCTGCCCTCCATGTTTTTTTGTTTTGATCGTTTTCCCTGGGTCTCCTAAGGCTCTCGTGTTTGCAGAATCCACGTGAATGAATTATATGAATGAATGAATTAAACAGAAGAATAATTAAAGACACAGAAGTAGCTCAGCTGAACCTCGCCAAAATGTTCTTAGTATTTCTTTAGTGTTAGTGACCAAAATTTAATCTGCCCTCCATTTGATGGCAAATTAATATCCCTTACTAGAGTAACAACCCATATTGGTTAGAGAACTCCAATAACAGCATGAAATGAGTAACTGTTTTGGCTGCATGCTGACACATTAACCTAATCCAAAAGCAATAGGCTAGAGAGTAACCTCCTTTTACAGCAGTCAAGAATTGAAGAGGCTGCCTCTGAATCATGCTGTTCCTTCAAGCTGTATTAAAACATTCATAATAGGATGTGACGTTGAACCAAAACAAATTGTACCCTACCAGCATCTCAGATCCCAACATCAATGATAATTCAAATGCGTTCAAGGCGGCACACTCAAAGTTTTTATAAAACTGATTTGCAGGGCAACTATGCCCTACCAGTAACCGTGGTGTGAAGATGTTTTGATAAGAAGGCACACAGTAAAAGCGAAAAGTAAAGGTGACACTCTCCTTTCAATTATACTAGTACAGCTCATTTCAGTCAACGTAAAGAAGAATTTGGCCCCACTTGTTTATTACACTGGAATCCACAATTTACCAATGCTCTAGCCCCTCCTAGATTCTGTAGCAGGGAATTCCATGAACATTCTAGTTCAGCAACCAGATGGGCAAGTCTGCTTTGCTACCGTGTTTCCCCGAAAATAAGACAGTGTCTTATATTAATTTTTGCTCCCAAAATTACATTACATTATATTACAGCGAGAGGCAAAACTGGAAGTACGTCTTATTTTCGGGGGATGTCTTACTTTCGGGGAAACAGGGTACATAGCTAATGGGATCACACAGGGGTAACAAAGAGTCAAATGTATACCTGAGCTAAACTGTGGGCATTCTGGTCCAGATTCAGGAACACACTTAAACATATGCTTTTAATCCATACTCTCTTAGGATTCTTAGTTAATTCACTTCTCTTACCAAATTCATTTAATATCTCCACACAAACAAAGAGAAGATGTGCAGAAGGAATAGATGGCATCATGAAGATTCATGCTGACATATCTTATATTGACAATGTATGTATTCATTGCATTCATTTATAGAATACCTATGGAATTAACAAATCAGTTATTTACAACTTAGACTGATTAGAACTAAAGTGGATTTTTTTAAAAAACAATGAAAATGGGAAGCACCTAATTAGATGAAGAAGTTTAGCAATTAAAATGAAAAAGAAAATGGGGGGAAATTACATTAATTGCAAAGCTGTTGATCTGCACCAAGAAAAGAGAGCCATTTTTATTGTGTGTGTTATGGTAGTGCTCCCAAGTTCATAGAAATGATCATTCCTCTATATCCCACTATGCCCAGTCAGCCAAAACTTTTAGCAGTAGCATCTAACACCAGAACATACAGGGAAGGGTACCCATATGGAAAATTAACTGATGCTGCTAAAATAATACACCAAGCCTCTAATGATGTGGAATGGTATGTGACAATAGCCAGCTGGCTGCCTTACACAGTTTTGAAGGGATAATATGATTTGACTGAGGGCAGTCTTTTTATCCATGGCAGCCTCCCTCATGCAATCTCGAACTCAACATCATGCCTTAGAGATCGATAAACCTTTCTTAGGCCCTTGAAAAGAACAAAAGGTGAGTGACTCTCTCATTTCAAGAGTGCTTTTAAAATAAATCATGTCCTCCTTAGCTAAGCCAGACATGTCTGGAGATACCAAATTTGTCTGGGACACGAGCATGACTTAAATAGTGATAGAAACATGGAAATAATGTCATCACCACTCCTCTTTTTTGCAGTCTTTTGATTTGAAGTACATTGAACAGAACCTCCAGTTATCTTGCACAATGTCGCTATGTTATTTTGACTATTGAAAATACAGCTTTGGAAATTTTATACAAAGCAGTTCAATTTATTTAACTACTATGTTGCACAAACCAAGAATTTTTTTAAAAAAACTTTTATTCTGTAGAACACAGGACTGTGTCATGCAGATAAAGCACAGAACAGAACAACTTGTATTTCTGATACTTTTAAGTTGTAGGAACAAAAATAATATTTTTGTAGTATTTTGACAAACAGATGTAGAGCAGAAAGTCTCTGTGATTAAGACAAAACACTACAGTACAGACTAGAAAGTTTGTCTTTTATTAAAGATTATTAAAACACTTGGAGCTCTTGATTTCTAAGTGCCATGAATTTAAGTACAACTTTTTAATTCTGATTTTCATACAGATGCAATATGGATGAGGAAACATTACAATTAAATCAAATTAATTGTATTAAGAGAATGAGGCTATGGAGAGAAATTACAGCTCTCTTTTCAGCTCTATTTACTCTTCGTTAATTTGGTAAAGTGTGTTATTGGCAACTTCTCAAATTTTATGTTGGTTTTACAAGTAAAATTAAACAACCTTAGGTAGGTATAAATACAGCGTTGACTAATGCAGCATCAGCTGATATTTAACAGGAAGCAACCAATTTTCTCACCACCACTAAACTGTTTCACACCCATTAACTTTTTCAATATACATAGAGTTGCTATTACTCAACCATTAATCACGAATGAAATTAATTTCCAGTTTGTCAAAGCAGTAGCATTAAGTGCACAAAAGCTTCATTTGTTGTAGTTTGCAGGCACTGATCCACTAATGGAGAATACATGTTTTTTGTATAAGTGATGTGAGCACAGTCATGGCCTTCCATCAACAACTGCCACCTATCTACAATATATACATCATGTGTGTCATTTTTCTTCCAACAGAAAATTGGTTGCAGTATGTCATGTGCATTCATGCATGTTCCTCCCTATAACAATTGATCAGAGGCTGCAGAAGTGTATTTTGTTTTATTTTCATATGCAGAGATTTGCGGCTAGTGCCTTTTTCCTCAGCTTCCTGCGAAGCGCCTGACTGATTAAATGAAAATGAATACGGTAACAAAAGTTGCAAAATGGGCTCTCCGAAGTGTTACATACACAGAACTTCAGAACCTCAAAATCACCACTCGCACCCTATGTTCAGCCTGCTCAGCGTTTCAACAAAGAGCCACCACTGGAATCAGGGAGAGACTCAACCTCACCTGCAGCCAAGTGCCATAGCTTTCCAAGCAACTACGTGAGAAGGAGAAGGTGATGTAGCATCCAAGGACACCACAGCCTAGCTCAGGAGCGTGAGGGAAAGATGGCCCTAAGCAAAATACTGTGGCTCTTCACCAACCCAGGGCTCCCACTTTGCTGAAGGAGTCCTACTAGCATCAGCCACTCAAGCGTTCGGGTTGCTGTGCACCAGAAGTGCAGTGCAAAATAGCCCAAATACAGGAGAGAGTCAAGGTTCAGACAGAGGGCTAAACTGTGTCAGAGCGAGTGTGCTTCAGTTGTGAGTACTGTCCTGGTGACTATAACTCAGTGTCAAGAAAACAATCACAACCAAGACACATTTACCTTTAAAAGCTGATTTGCAATACATGTTTGTTTTCCAGAAACCAGGATAAACAAAGCTCTTGACCTCCTGGCTGCCACGACAATACTTCATGGAGGCAGGTACCAGGTTAACAGAGAAGATTATCTGTTGATGGTATCAGGCTTCTGCAGCCCACATGATCTTCGTATGACTTGGAAGCCTGAGTGTGGAGACCACTCTCACAGCTTCTCTTACTGCTGCTTTCATGTGGCAGACACGTAGCTTTTTTATTGACTATCCCCTAAAATTGTCTCTTCAGTCTCTAGTGATTTTCTTTCTCCTCTATTCAAGCCGGTCAGGGGAAGGAATGAGGGATAACATATATAAATTAATTCATGGTGTTAAAAGAGTTTCTAATTAACACAATATTCAATTTACACTATTTACCCTGTTAGAAAATCCATTTTAATTAACCTGTGTGAAGATCGTTTAAAAGCACCTTAGGGGAAGAGAAAAACCACCCGACAGATTTCAGTGCTAGACTTAAATTAGATAGATTAATTCATTAATCTGATTACAATCTATCAAACCATTTTGGAATGGGTAGAGTAAATACACTACAGCTGTCATCAGTGGCAGTGTGGCTTTGTAACAAAGGAAATCATATAATTACATCATATTTCATAAACACTTCCTGTGCTATGGCTAGACTATGCCTTTGGGCACAGCCTCGAGCAATGGGGAACTGGAGAGGTGCACCACCCCAAAATGAGCACTAGCAGGCACTGTGCTCATTCAGTGCTTCTCTGTTGCACTTGGGAGCACAGGAGGGTGGGTATGGAGGCTGTAAAATACAACATCTTTTAACACCCCAGCAGCTCCAGCTTCCCCATTGTTCACACACCACAGCCCCAGCTGACAAAATCAAACTCATGTAGTGCCATGGAGTGGATGGGTCACAACGGAGCTCAGTTCCGTGCCACACAGAGGCTGTGCAATCCACCTGTATGATCTCTTCCCAACTCCGTGGCAGCAGATTCACAGCAATTCTGTTCCATTTTGGCCCTTCTGCAGCCACCAGGGATGCATGCCAGAAGCCAGGATTTCACCCTTTCATAGCAGAATATGAAATAAGAGAAGAGTGGCCACAGCTCCGTTCGCATAATATAGGATCTTTGAATGTTTTTAAGTATATGGACAAAATCTAGATAGGACTGTATTCAGCAAAAAGAAGTGAAAAGAAATCTACAGGCATCGGTACGTCCACAAGCCCTGTTTGGTTTTTTAACTGCAACATGTTCTCCTTGCTCGACGTCCGTTTAGTCATGGCAGGGGAGGGTGACTTTGTGTTGTTTAATCGTAGTAACTAGCTTTAACATGCTTTCCACCCGCACCTGCCCTCTTGTCCAAGACATTCCTTTAATAGCAGGAACCTCATTCGTATGGAAGAGACAATAGCAGCTTGCCTGTAAATCAGAGCTGGATAACAAGAGGGAGGAAACAGGAGAACCTAGGAGTGTAAACCCCACACAGTTGGCTGTGCCTATCATTCTTTTTAAAGGTTTTTACATTTCTTTAAAATTAGGATTTTTTCAGACTAACTTCTTGTATATCAGCTGCCCACACCAAAGGGATGGGAATATGAAAATGCCAACAAGTTACTGAAAATGCACCCACTAAAGAAAAAAAATACATGAAATGTGTTAAAGTTGGCCTAGTAGACACAGATGCAAGTTCTTGGTGGGCTATAATTCAGTCAAAGGAAATGAACAATGAACTCAGACTGAACAAGCAAAACATTTCTCTTTAGCTTGGGAGGTTTTTTGTTTGTGTTTTGAAATCATTCTGGAAGCAGCCTTCCCTTCCCTATTCAGCACAGAAAATTAAGTTTGCACAAATTACACTGCATATGGAGCCCAGTGATTTACCACATGGTTTGTGTCTAATTTATTAATCACTAAACACCATGTAACTGAATGTAAACCATACATGATTGACAATCTCTCAATTTACTTGTTAGGGGAAATGTTAATATAACCTGGAGACGCACACTAGCTTTCACAATTTGACAATCAGGAAACTGATTTACCCTCATGCGAATTGCACATGGGGTGACCAGATGTCCTGATTTTATAGGTACAGTCTCGATTTTTGGGTCTTTTTCTTATATAGGCTCCTCCTAACCCCCTCCCCTCCCCTTGTCCCAATTTTTCACATTTGCTGTCTGGTCACCCTAATTGCATAGGAGCTTGAAATGTGGTTGGGGGGAAAAGGTGTGTGTATGAACTGGAGAGCTACTGTACATCACATTGGGCCTGATTCCCATTAAGGCTATTATACTACTCTGGTGATGGAAAGCAGCCTTAAAGTGGAAGCAAGCCCATTGACACTACAGTAGTTCACAGCCATATGGAAAATTCCATTTTCACACAGTGCCAGAATCAAATGGCTAGGAGATTTGATAGAGAAACACTTTCAAATATATTCCAGGGTAATTATTTCTTATTTTCCCCTCCTTCCCAAGAAAACAAAGCAGCTGAATTCAAAGCCAGACCGATAAGGCTGATAAAACAGGAAAGTCAGCAGGAGAGCAAGTAGGGTCAAATTGTACCTGTTGAGCAACGTCCTTTTTCAGCCTGGTTCAGAGAAGTACAGCACCACGGGGACATTTTGCTTCAGTGAGGCACAATGTCTCCTAGAGCTCTCAGGCTGAGCATGGGGGTAAAGAGTAATTTGCTACCTCACTTTAAAAAGGTACAGTTAGCGTAGGGGGCAAAGATGTGATAGCTCCACTACTCACACACCCACTCCCATTCCAATGAGTTACTTGCAGAACAGGCAAGGAGGGAAAACAATTGGGTAGCCAATACCATCATCAGTACCTCCTATTTTTCCTGACAGGAACCCAGGCCTCATTCGATGCACAGGGTGGACCTACTCTTCAGTGAATGAGACAGTTGTCTGTCGGATCTCTGTCTCATCTGTTGCAGAAGTTGAACGTTCTATGGTGTGAATGAAGCAAGAGACTGCAGGAAGAGAATGAATGATTTCATGGTTAAGACAGTTGAATGCTGCCCTGGAGAAATGGATTCTATCCCTGTCCTGCCTTTGTTTGTTTAATGGTAGTGAAATTACTTCAACCAAACTTTTCACAGGTGGACACTGCTTGCGTGTTCCTCATTTTCTGGGTTTCTGACTTGAGACGCTGGGTGGGGTCTGATTTGCAGAAGGGCTGGGCACTCACAGCTGATAATGATGTCAATGGGAACTGTGCTTCAAATCTAAGCGGTGTACAGTTAGCTACTCTGAAAAATTAGATCCTAGACTTTTCCCAATTGGGCACCCAAAATGAAAGGAAAGTTTTTACCTTAGTCTCTCTGTGCCTCAGTTCCCCCAATACATCCTCACCTCACAGAGGTGCTGTGAAAATGAATTAATTCATGTTTGTGAAGCACTCAGATACTATAGTGATGAGTGCTACAAAAAAACCTACAAGGACATTAATAATTCTGGCTTCAGATCAGGGCTTGAATAATGTGCAGTAAATAAGGCTTGGAGCCACACATTGAACAATGAAGAGAAAAAATATTGAATAGCTTCTCATCAAGTGAGCACCATCCATCCTGTGCACTGAATGAGGTAGGGATCTGGTGAGGGAAAAAACAGTATGTGATCATATACTTGAAGACTATCAGAATGCATACACACAAGGGGACTACATTAAGTGTGCACAAGCAACTTTAATTCTGGTATTTCCTAACTTTTAAGTGCTTTGCAACCTGAATAATGTTCTTTTAAGGTAGGGGGTGTGTGGGTGTGTAACTATAATCAAAACTTTCTATTTCCCATCAGAGGTTTAAACTAAACGGAATGTTGTGATATTAGTGCAAAACATTCCGGATCTGATTCTGCCGTCCATGCTCCAACTGAGTAATGCATCACTTTGAGAGGAGATCCAACAGCGTGCAATTATAGGAGTGATTCCCTTGCTGCCGGATATCTGCAAGGCTGATGGGAGAGAAAAAAGCAAATGGGATGGAAGCAACAGGCTTGCTCTCCCTGCCCCTGTAAAGCAGCCAGAGAAGAAGTGGGAAAGGATAAGGAAGACACACCCTCCATACTTATCCAGTTTCCAAGATGGGGAGAAACAGCCTCCCTAAACCTCATGATGCTGCTGTTACGATGCTGTGTATATATATATTGATGCGGAGTCGCAAAAACAATTCAATGCCACGATGCAAATATTGTGATATGTCAGATGATTCTAGTCAATAGCAAAAACCTCAGCAAACTTGAGAGCCTCTGCTCTAAAATATACTTACTATAACAGGAGTGATGGAATATAATAAACTGCCTCAATCTGTATTGTATGACTGTATAGCATACAGCACAGGCAACTCAAAGATTTTACTGCATTAGCCTTTGATCTCTGAAGACAGATTAAATATAATCTCAGACCAGACATGAAATTAATTTGATGAACTATTGATAATCTATATATATAAAAGTCAAATGGTGTATGCGTGTGTGTGTATGTGTGTATGTATGTTCCCTTACTCCTTCCACACCGTTTGAGCTAGAGACTTGAAATTTGGTACAGTTATAGGCTTTAGGGTTCTAAACAGTGTAGGAATCGAAAATTTTTCAAATCTCACCTATTATGCCCCCTAGGGGTGAAAATCTTTAAAGCCCATTAACATCAGCTGGGCAGCAGGTTAACACCTGCTGTTCGCTGTGACATAGTTATGATGTAATACAGTAAAACCCCGATTTAACGGAATTCGGATGCAATGGACAAAATTTCCAATGCATCCCAAATCCGTTTTTCGCGGGCTGGCTGCCGACTCCCGGCTGCCTCCCGGGTCACAACAGCGGGAGGTCTGGCTGGCGGGCGGGCTGGCTACCTGCTCCCGGCTGCCGCCCGGGTCCTGGCAGCGGGAGGGCTCGCTGCCGGCTCCCGGCTGCTGCCCGGGTCACAGCAGCAGGCGGGCTGGCTGCCGGTTCCCGGGTCCCGCCCGAGTCCCGCCAGCAGGCGGGCTGCCGGCTCCCAGCTCCCGCCTGCAGGCGGGCGGGCGGACTGGCTGCCGGGTCCCACCTGCGGGCAGGCTGGCTGCCAGCTCCCGCCCGGGTCCCACCAGCGGGCGGGCTGGCTTCCGGCTCCCACCAGCGGGTGGGCTGCCAGCGCCCGCCCGCTCCTCAGCTCTCCCGGCTCCCACCTGCTGCTGCCCGGGTCCCTGTGGCAGGCGGGCTGCTGCTCCGACAGCTCTTTTTTTATTATTATTATTATTAAATAACGGACTTTCTGATTTAACGGACACCCCCTCGCCCGAATTAGTCCGTTAAATCGAGGTTTTACTCTAATACCCCCCTCCAATGGCCCCCGCACTCGCTCAGCTCTCTGCCCCCTCCCCCCTCCAATGGCCCCCGCACTCACTCAGCTCTCTCCCCCCTCCAACGCCACCCCACTCGCTCAGCTCTCTCCCCCTCCCCCCACTCCAACACCCCCCCACTCGCTCAGCTCTGTCCTCCCCTCCCCCCCTCCAACGGACCCAAGCAACGCCGGGTATTTCTGCTAGTATAGCTTAAGCCAAAACAAACCATGCACAGCAACGTCTGTGGTTTTTTAACTTCTCCCACATTTTCTCTTTCAAAACTTTAGAGAAAATGTGTCTAAATGAGCCTGGATATCAAGATAAGAATCCATACTTTTGAAAGGCTCTTGCAGTTAATTTATCCCTTCACTTTCTCCAGAGCTTTCATTAATCAGTGGCCTAATTGTTCAATTCACCTAATTCATATTAAAAACACCTCGCCAAACATTCTTGTAAAAATCTGTGACAAAACAGACACATTTTCAATACGAGTTTAAAACAAAAAAACATCAAAAGAAATTCATCAAATGGGCTGATCCAAAGTCCCTTGAAGTCAATGAGATTCCTTCCTGGGAATTTGGATGGAGAGTTAATTTACTCTACTCTGAAAAAACATCAGTTGAACCTGAAATAATTTGCACTTTTCAATCTATATTGTTCTCTTCAATCTATACTGTTTTAATAAAAAGCATTTAGGTGTGTGGTTCAACTCCAGGGCAGTTTCACTTAGTCCATTTTACACTTGAACTTGCCAGCAATCGATATTCTTCCACCTAAAACACAATTTTAAATCAAACTCTTGGGGCAAACCAAATGTTTTAAATCCCAGCATAAAGCAAAAGCCATTAGGCCATGTGCAGTAACCCAACAATCAGTCTAATTTCAAAACAAGTAGAGCGCTATTAGTCTGTTCAGGCTCTTCAGTTCAGGCTCCTCCTCTGTTCAGGCTGTCCATTTCAGCCATTGCTGACTACTTTCCACAGTAATTTACAAAGCGGTACAGGCTGAATTTTGCCCTTTGTTAGACCTGAGCATTCCCAATGACATCACCCCATACAACCTCACTTTGTGATCAGTAGTACCTAATGGAACATAAATGTTTACAAACCCATTTCCTTTGCCCAAAAGGGAAAACAAGCATAAAGCTTTCTTCTTCCTGCTCTGTCAAATGCAAATTGGGGCAGGAAGAGACACCATTGGACAAGGCGCACACCGTCACTCCTCTTGTTCTGAAGCACTGTGTAAGGGTGTGTGATACTTCTTTAAATGAGGTTCTCTCTCAAGAGGCTCTTTGGATAAAATATTCTCAGTCAGAAACTGAACCATCCCCACATACATTTGTATGAAGTGCACAGCAGCACTACTCTGTGAAAACTCTTCCTCCTAAACTGTTATTTAGCAAGCAATCCATGGACATATCAGGATGCCTTTTGTTGCCTCCACCACTAGCATGGAAATACAAGTATAGTTCAAATGTTACTTTAATGTTATTCTTTGCATCAATATCTAGATGCATTTAATTGGCCTCACGGGAACAGACTGAATGATGAAGCACCAAAGACTAAGATTCAGGGGATCCAATGAATCTTTACTATTAGATTTCTCTAGAAAGAGGGAGATAAAGTTGGAATTCGAGGGGAACAAATGGATTCCCAGAAAGAGAAAATTGACAGAGACGCCTACAGATCTTTGATTGGGCTCAGCCAAAGCCTAATTCAAATGTCTGAAGTTGGGCCCCAAAACACAGATTTCAGATCAGATTCTAAAACAACCTGGACTCAACGCTCATACATTCACCATCGGGCAGCAAACCTTTTTTAAAAACATTCAAAAAGCCAACTTCAGCACATCAAAATCTAAAACCACAGCAGTCTCTTCTCCTCCCCCACATACATAACCACATCCCATCTATAGCCTGATCTCCCAAATCTCTTCATCTGACACAATCATGTTCTCTCTCACACACACTGCCGATATAGCTGTGCCTTTGACTAAGTATGTCTTGTGGACCAGAGTTAAATCTATTAATTAGAGTATGCAAGGTGAATTTTCACTTCTCAATATTGTCATTAGCAGAATGTATGAGCTGCAAGGCTAATAGAATATTTATGGAAATTACCCATTGTTATTTCCAGTCTTTTAATGCTTAGGGGGTTGTTGTTGTTTTTTAAAATGGTGATGGTGTAGTAATGCATCTTGTATAA
This sequence comes from Sternotherus odoratus, assembly GCA_032164245.1. Lineage (NCBI taxonomy): Eukaryota > Metazoa > Chordata > Testudines > Kinosternidae > Sternotherus > Sternotherus odoratus. Next base: position 17,667,573 of record JAVMKO010000011.1, read on the forward strand.
GTGTTATACTAAATTACCTCTGCATCTGTAGCACCAAGTTAATTAATTCTTAGTAAGGGAATTTTCTTTGTTTCTAAAAGACTTACTAGCCCGGAAAGTTTAAGTCAACTTGAGAATCCTAGTATTTTGTGTAGGAAACTTTATGCACTAGGTACAATGTTTTTTTCTGCCAGGTGCGGCTCTCCCTCCCTGTGCACCTCCTCATGTACACAGAGAGCACAGGGTCAGTTAAGTTCCTCTATTGGCACCTTTTAAGGTGTGCTGTAGTGAAGCTCCTCACCTGTAGACTCCTTCCTCTCCATCCTGGGCAGCAGGTCGCTTGCCAGGACCATCCAGGTATATCTCATTTGATCAATTCCCTGTCATTGGACTAAAGACCCTGCTTCTGAAGAACTTTGGGGTCTGCTGACAAGGTATCTTTTCTCCTGTCTGAAGATGACGGACATCTAAAAGCTTTTGCACCAAACGTGTGAAATTTTAGATCTCTGGTTTCCACTCCCAACATCTGGTGGACCACTCATCACAAATGAAACAGCAATTTTGTGTTTATATTAAAGTAGACACAAGTAATCTACTTGAAACCAAAATATTTTTCCTAAGACTTTCACTGATAATATGGTAAGATTATTATTATTATTTGTATACTGCACTGCATATTGCCCCATTCTTAATCTTAACATCTTCCAGCCGTGAAATTAAAAGAAAATAAAGAAATAGATGGATAAGATAGTAATTAGTAGCTACTTTAGCAAGACATTTTATTCCCACATTACAGGCAGACAATGCTATAGCTAGAAGGACACTATCACGTTGCTGTCTGAAGTGTTCTTACCATCTCGTCTCACAAATAACTCCTAAAATTATTGTCACAGGAAGAAATTAGGGATTTTTATTTCTATTTTTCAGTTTGCTTCCTGAATTTGACAAACTTTGGTTTTTAGTCAGTATCACTCTTGCCCCTGTGGCATATACTAATATACTGTTTCCCTCTTTGTTTTGTGTGAGTCTTTCAAACGCCATAAAAAAAGGAAAACATTTAAAAGTAGGATAATGTGACTGCAGAAATACAGAAATGGATAGGGTGTCTGAAATGTGGGTATAGCAACTGAAATAACTTAATTCTGTTTTTTATTCTATTCTTAAGAAGCCTCTAGAAACACTAAATTCTATTAAATAATTTTCTTTGTCAAAATATCTTTAAAAGATAAGATCTCAATAATGAATTCTAAGAATAACGAAACAAACAGGTTTCTTATTGTTCTTTTTACATTGTGTGTGGGAGTTGTCAGATAATTTTTCATCTCAGACATTTGGAAAAATTAAGATCAAAATGTCTTTCTTGGAAAGCAGTGAGATTTTTACCATGTGTGTACAGTACACATGCCTTAGCAGCATGAATGCTTCAAAGAGACTGGCTTTCTGCCACTTCAGCACTTAATCCACTATAACAATTTCCTAATTAAATTATACTGTAATTGTGATACATTTCAGAACACTCTTGAAAATATGTTACAGAACATTCAATGTCTGCTCCAAAATTATTAGTCACATTTCTCCCCAAGCAAATCAAATTATTTTTTAATTTAAAATTTTGGTGATATTTTAAATGTCTAATTTTGCTCATTTCTCCATTTACTGCTCTTTGCTCCTTCTTTTGTCAGACCTATTGAAGGAACATTTAGGAATTAATAGTTGTCTGCCACTGGAAATTTATACTACATGGCTTGTAACACAAGAAACAGACAACTGATGGAAACCGTTGTCTGAATCCCTCTGAAGCTTGGCTGGTCATTATCCATGAAGCAATTTCAAGGCATTAAAAACAAACTGGTTTTTAATAAGACAGAGCAGCAAACAAGTTCCCACCCTTTTCATAATGGTAAGAAAACTGTTGGGGACCTTATGATGCAGGCCAATAAGCTGGACAGCTTGTTAGGAGTTTGAGCATTGGCCTGCTAAACCCAGGGTTGTCAGTTCAATCCTTGAGGGGGCCATTTAGGGATATGGGGCAAAAAGATTTAATTGGGGTTGGTCCTGCTTTGAGCAGGGGGTTGGACTAGATGAACTCCTGAGGTCCCTTCCAACCCTGATATTCTATGAGTTTGAGCCTGTAAGAGAGCTGTGCCTTAGAGAGAGGCAGTATGGGGGGGGGGGGGAGAAGCCAGTTATGTTTTCTCTCTCTTCGAAAAAGGCAAAATGGCAGGAGCAGGGTTTATACAGGAGCCCCATGTTAATAATCACTGTGAAATATTTACCATCCAGAAGTTTTGGTGGGACTGTTTTAATGATTACAGGAACATGTATATTATTTTGCAGAAATACTTCATGGTCTTGCACATATGCATTTAGATTAGGACTCAATATCTGACTAGAATGCCACACAGAAAAGGAGGTTAATTCATTTTCATTCCCACGATTTCATTTCACTTCTGTTGAAAGGGCTTTACCACAGAACAAATAAAAAAAATTGGGCATCTTTCACAGTTTTGATCAGTGCAACCTTCCCCCTTGCATTACTACAAGTTTTTTTACTAATCTAAAATCTGTCTCCTGGAGGAGGACAAAAAAGTAACCATCTACTCTTAGTTCATTTCCACAGATTTTATGACCTCCTATTAACATGATACATTTAAGAGTTAAAACCTGTTGCATGAACTAGGTTCTCACCAGGTGTGATTCCAGCACATATTTGTTTCAGAATATCCCCAAGCCCCCAGATGCCAGAAACTAGTGCTGATTCATTTGGTTTCCTCCACATCAATGATGTGGATCCATTTTACAAAGCTCCATTTGATTTAGCTGACAGGAACGAAGCAGACATCACTAATAACGAGAACTTTGGAGGCGTATCATATAAGAGAGGAGAAATTAGCTAAAATGTTTTGGTTGTGTTATGGAAATGGAATGGAGGCACTTTCCTGCCTTGCTACAGTATTTATCAATACGTCAAATTTAGAAGGTAGTAGTAACTTGCTTGTGGCTCTCAAAATACCCAGGTCTTGGACCACTACTTTAAAAAGTCAATGTATCTCTGGTACTTACACGGCTCCCATTACCATAGTACCTGAGCCCACCACAATCTTTAATGTATTTATCCTCACAACAGATAGAGAATTGCTATTAGCCCCATTTTACAGGTGAGGAACTGAGACACAGAAAGACTAAATAATTTGCCTAAGGTCAAACAAGAAGTACCGGTAAGTTGCATAGCAAGGAATTGAACTCAGCTTTCGGAATCCCAAGCTAGTGGTCTGAACTCTAGGTCATCCTTCCTCTCCTAGTTTGCTTTAGCTCTGCAGGTGTTGTTACTTTGCAAAGGTTTAGAATCACATCCTGCAAGGTGCTGAACTCCCTGAGCTTCCCTTGAGTTCGCACTCTTGTTTTTCCGAATTCCTAAACCAGCATTGTTATTCCTAAACTCCAAGCTCATTCCATATAGAATAGAATAGATCTCTTCCAACCTTAATCTTCTATGATTCTATGAAGGAAGCACCCAAGCTCTGTGATAAAAAGGATGATAAAAAAGCTCTTCTCTTGGGATGAAATTATCCTATGTGGGCAGAGGACCAGCATAAAGCTTATATTTTATTTTAGACCTCAAAATAAACCAGATCAACACTGACAGTAGCTTTGATTCACATAATTCATTCGATGCTCCAGGACAAATGATCATGGGTCGTAGGGCCATGGCAAGAGACAATGACCATAAGTGAAAGAACAACAGCTAATGGAAGCTTTATCCTGTGCATTCCTAGTGGTATCCTATGCATATCCTGGAGCTGGAATGTAATAGAAAAGCAGACTGATTTTCGTGAGCCAAGTTACTGTGCTTCATAGTTCCATATCTCCTTGTATAGAGGTTTTCAAAGATGATAGAACATGCACCAAGTCCCATATTTCCTTCCAGTGATGAAAGAATGAGTGAGTAGCCTTTTCAGCTGGCGTTAGATACATCTTGCTTCATATCCTTGTCATCATTTTTCAGCTTTATAAATTAAACATAAATACATTACTTATGAATGTGAAGGACTAAGGGCACCAGTTTTACCCAGGCTGATTGTGAGCAAACGGAAATTGAGAACAAACAGACCCTGCCTTCTGTCAAGTTTGTCATCAAGATTTCTTAAACTGATTAGGCCTTTGTTAAGAAATGGTGACAAAATACAGATTTGTTGAAGAAATGTTATTTGTGGTTTGAACTGTATTTTTTGAAATCATGCTTATCATAGGAGGGGTTGGCCTATTATAAAGGTTACTTGACACTTCCCATTATAAGACCCTGTCTATTTTCAGTTGCTTAAAACTGCCAAATTTTAACCATTTGGGCTGAAATTTTCTACACAGGGTGTCTGTCTCAGGCTGAATTGTTTAGGAAACTTTCAGCCAGAATAGTTCAGCCATTTCTGAGAAGAAGGCAAGGGAAAAATACACTGTGTTTTGCCTATGTTCAAAAATTCTTATGACTTTTTTTGAAAAGCATATGCACAAGAGAATTTTAATTCTGGCATTTCCTAACTTTTGAGTGTGCTATTGTGCAATCTGAACAACGTTCTTCTTCTGTCGGTTTTTGTGTGTCTATGTAACATATTGTTAAATGTGTGCTTATTTTCTATTAGAGCTCATCTCATCTCATATTTTATGGCCTAACAGCACTATCCTGCTATCCTGGTAAATTGCCCTCACTCATAAGGCTAACCAGTGGGTATAATCATTGGAGGATGAGTTGCAGAATAAGGCCCTACAGCCTCTGTAGACTATTTTAGGATTTTCTTTTAAAATCAATGAACCTATTTTAGGCATGCTCCAGAGACACAGGAGGCCCAAGAGGCTGTCTGTTAAAGCCATTCAGTTTTAAGGTTTGCCTCCTTACAGAAAACACACCACCAGTCCTTATTCTCCACTGCCTTGCCCTTTGTATGTGGGTGTAAAATGGCCAAAGCGGTGCAGACTCAAAATCTATTGTCTTTATATTGCAGAACACATAGCAGAAGCCGATTCTGGCAAGAAACAGAATTAGTAAGCAATAGGTGGGTGGATCAATATGCTCATTTTCCTCCACTATTTCCATTTCAAGTGTCAGTGTCCCAAAATGTATTTAATTTGTACTATAAATTTTGATTCCCAAACTGCTCCCATTCTGTTCAACAAAACAGTCTGCATATACACTTTTAAGAGGAAATATTGCACAAAACCCTGCTGAAAGCAGGGACCCTGCATAAAATCTGTTGCATCTACATTGGCTTCTGGTTCTGAAATAAAGTGTTAAGTATTTGTCTGCCTGGGTCCAATGATAAATCAGATGCAAACACCCTACTATTTATCTTCGGCCACCAAGTCTACATCAGCGCCCATCCAGCAGCATCAGCATGCTGACAGTGTTATCACTGAAGGTTTCTGTGGGCTATTTATCATTGTTATGGTAATATCCCTATGACTTAGATTCAAAGCCCACTGTTAAATGGAGAAATCCCTCTGCCATTCCTTAAAAACAAATTCTTTGTGATAGCTCCTGCAAATGTAATAAAAATATTACATCAAGAATGGAAGCAGCGCTTTATAGCATGCAGAATACGAGCCTCAATGGAAGCAAAGAAGGAGTCAGTCTACAGGCTAGAATGGAACTAACCCTGCACAGATGCACAAGGAGTGGGACAAGATGTAGGAAACCTTCTGCCCTTTGTGTGTCTGCCTGGGGGCTACTCAAAATCCTAGTCCAAGTACCAAAAATATCACAGAGTTAATACTAACTAAATTCCCCAAAAGGAACGTGCAAGGGTGGGTCGTGACTGCCCACACTTTCTACACCAGCAACTGATCTGGACCAGAGCAAGGTGGGGTGGGGAGGCAGAGACTCACTGCATCCAGTAAAAGGAGACGGCAGGAGACAATGCCCCTGAAGGTATTATGCCCAAGTCGGCACATCTCCCCCAAGGCAGGCAGCTCCACAGTCTAACCTTACTCAGAGGTACATCCCACAATCTTCTCCTATATCTGCAAACCAGAACTATACCTCTAGCACACAGTGATTCTACACACAGTACACACACTTTTACACACGAGATCTCATGCAGTAGGTTCTCTGTAGGAACTCCAGAAGTTAAGGATTTTCTTCAGCTGGAGCTTCATGAGGTTCAGCTGGCCATGTTAGTCCTGCCCTTTATCTTCTGTTTTATTAACAAACTATATTGTTTCCTAGTATTTCCTGAGTCTGATTCTCTACTACCTTACACCTGTGCCAGAAGGAGTGGAAAGGAGCTGTCAAATGCTACCATTCTGATCTGGTAGCTTTCTGAAGTGGGCAGCGTGGGGGGGGGGGGGGCAGAAACACACAGGCCCACCGACTTTAAAAACAGACAAGGAGACGAAAGCTCTTCCAATAGGAAATTCAAAATACTACATGGTAAAGTGGAATAAGAGTGTCTTAATTAGCAAAATCAAATGGTTCATCTGCTATAAACACAAACTGTCATAACAGTAAAACAGCCTTAAAAGAAACAGTCCAGGCTCAAAATCTACTTTCTGCCCTTACTATGATAATAAAGAAAAAGCCTCCAAAAATACATTACCCACCCATCAAAGATGATTACTCGCCCCAGATCAGCAGCGTTTTACAAGGTTGCCAGGGAGTAGGATTTACTGCCATGGCTTTATTTCTAATTGTCCATTTGATTGCTCTGGGAATGTGATAAAAATGGCAAATAAATATCAGTTAATGAATTGTAGAATTAAACATGTTATAGTTACAAAAACCATTACAGCCTTCCAATTAGTTTACGGTTGTAAAACTACACTGACACTTTTTGATCCCATCCACACACGGACGTAAGGCTACATGTAAAATTTTCTTTATTTGGAGTATATGTGTGTGAAGCAAATAATCAGCCTCAGCTGCATTCCACACCTGCCCCTCTTACCCTATTCTCCCCTTTGCCCTTTCCCCCGCACCCGTTTCCTTCAGCATCTTCTCTCCCTTTGCTTTTCCTTCCATTTAGCTTATCCCCTAACTGAACCTATTGAAAATAAAATCATGGTGCTAACAAGATATCTGCCACCTTCCCACTGTCCACTATGTGTGTGTTCTACCCCCCAACCCCCCACTCTGGGGCTGTCTGGTCTATTTAGACTCAGCTCTTCAGGGTAGGGACTGTTACTTGTTGTGTTTGTACAGCACCCAGAACAATGGGATCTCCAGGCGCTACCGTAATACAGCCAATAAAACATAAGAACTGTAGATTTTGGCAATGGACTTGATCCAATACTAATAGATAAAACCCAATGCAAAAAAAAACAAAACCTACAATTCTTATGATTATTTATCATTAGGGCCCTACCAAATTCATGGTCCATTTTGGTCAATTTCACAGTCATAGGATTTTTAAAAATCGTAAATTGAATGATTTCACCTATTTAAATGTGAAATTTCATGGTGCTGTAACTGTAGGGGTTCTGACCCTAAAAGAAGTTGTGGGGAGTCACAAGGTTATTGCGGGCGGAGGGGCTATGATACTGCCACCCTTACTTCTGCGTTGCTGCTGGCAGCAGCTCTGCCTTCAGAGCTGGGCAGCTGGAGAGCAGTGGAGGCTGCCGACCAAGAGCCCAGCTCTGAAATCAGATCCACTGCCGGCAGCAGTGCAGAAGTAAGGGTGGCATGGTATGGTATCACCACACTTACTTCTGCGCTGCTGCTGGTGGGTCGCTGCCTTCAGAGCGGAGGTCTCAGGGGAAGGGAAACAGAGTGACCAATGGATCCAAGACTTTCCTTAACTTCAGACTCCAAGAGTGGAAAATCCACACCTCTTTATGAGCAGGGTCCTTAGTTTTGCTGACTTTTCTTTTTTAGCATGTTACAGATCGAGCTGGAGGAGGACAGAAAGAAAACTCACAGATTTTCTCACAAGAATATGACACACTGTGTTCTCCTCTGTCAGGAAAGAAGGCGGCTAATTTGGTTCCAGCAGATAATGCAGAAACCTAGCCTGAGGGACAGAACTATTAGAATTAACTAGATGTTCAATAATTAAGGAGTTTCATAGGCCTGTCTCTTAAGCTTTGTAACATGCCAGGCATTCATAAAAACTTTAACTCTCTTCTGAACTAGTGAAGGTTTCTGGCAACACTAGGGCTCACCTAATGGTAAATTTAATGCTCAATTATAGTAGAATTCTTACACAAGCCCCAATTACTTTAATAATACTAATTTACAAATCCTAAACTTACAAATTCTAATGCATGCTAGTGCCTGCACTTTAATTCCTGTGGGGCTCAGACCACATCATTATCCTTGAAATTAATATCCGGTGAAGATTAATTTACTTAAGTATTTATACTATGTTCATACAGTTGTATCTGTTTAAGACTGATGATTGCTTAAAGTTGAGCCTTCAACCGGTGATGACTGACCCTCAAAAGTCGGAAGATCAGATTTCATTTCAGGTGTGCACTCAAAGCTCTTATTGCTTGGTTTAACTCTCTGAAAAAGGAGACTGAAAAATGTTATGAATGGCTCATGAGAACATAACTTGCTATGGAACATTCTACTTCCCATCAGGCTGGAAAATAGCTTGGTAATAGACACTCACGCATTTTGGCACCTCTAGTTCCAGCCAAAACATGGGCAAAGCTATATAACAAGTGTGACAGGTTGGATCACAGAAAACCCCTTGGGAACTGCCAACCGATGTGCTTAGACTACCTCTAAGTGATTGAACAGTGAAAACTGTACAAAAACTCCAAAGCAACCTGCAAAGGGGGGTGGGGGATGAGTTTGTCTACCTTTTTTATTTTTTACTCCTCTGTCTGAAAGGTTTGGGGGAGGAGTTAAGATTGGGGGAGTGCTTTCATATTTTTGTTTAACATTAGAAATAGCAGGAATATAAAATCTTGTCATCTCTGCATTTTTCCTAGTGGTCTCAGTTGAACAATCCACAGATGTGAACTAAAACTTTTGTTGCTCTAGTGGAGGTGTAGAACCTTTAACAAAGATTGTTTCCTCCAACAGTTTGAGAGTGTTTTAATGAAACAAGTTGAACTGAACATAAACTGGGAGGGGAAACCTCACCAAGAATTTCAATAGTCTGAATTAAAAAAAAAACATTTGCTCTTTCAATTAATCAGGTTTCACAGTATCTAATGTCAAATACCTGTAAACTCTCTAATCATCCATAAACCACGCCAGGAAAAACAACATAGGTGAAACCCAAATTTCTAATGCAAAAACAAGAAGTAGCAGTAGACATTGAAAAACAAGATTTCAAGCTCTTTGCACACAACATCAAGAATCAAGATAGGACACAATCCAATTTTTAATTCCCACTGCAGGTCCTCTCCATGAATCAGTTCTACTCAAAAATCTTTTATATCTTTCTTCCTTTGCCCCTTCCCTGCTTACAGGTTTATCAGAATTCCATTCATGCTGTCATTTTCCCCTCCCAAAAGCTTCCCAATTATCATATCTGTTCTGGCCAGCTGATTGTGGCTTTTGGAGAAAATGAACAAACTGTAAAAAGGGAAATGAAGCAATGACAGGAATTAGAAATATAAAATCCTCTGTTAGGCCATCTAATCCATTCCCTGAGGGTCAAAGGAGGTTAGTTCCTGTACTAGAACTTTATTCAGTTTCCCAAACAATGGGGTTTTTCACCCCTTCCCTTGGGAAATTATTTCACAATGCAATAGATGTAAATGTCAGGAAGTTTCTCCTGATGGTCAGCCTACATTTTCAAGCTCTTAGGTTTATCGCAGAATTATATTGTGTTTAATAATTTAGTTTGCATTGACTAGAGTTAGAAAATGCCCAACAGCTCACTATCAAAACTACACTGCAGGTAGTGAGGACCCAATCCTGCAATTAGCTCGGCACAGGTCAATAAGAGGTGGTTCTTCTCAGTAATAGAAGTTATTTTTTAAAAAAACACCTTCTTTAAGATTCTAAATTGGCCTTTGAAATAAAGTTTATTTGATCCTAGAGTTTAATCACAATTATCTGACAGGAGGTTTCTCATGGTTTTCAATGTTCCAACTTTCTCATAATATCTGGTGTTCTTTTTAATGCCCCACATCCTAGGATCAAATAATTATGTCAGAACCTCAGTTTTCATAAACAAGTTTCTAGCCATGATGGTTGGGAGGAAAAGCATGAAAACATGACAAGAGCATAAACGTCCAGAACCCGCAAGACAAACAAAGGAACCTCACATTTACTGTTTAAAATCTCATGATTTTTAAGTCAATCATGATTTTTTTCCAGCCACACTCATGAATTTTAAACAGTTGATGTTGTCAGTATTGGTTTTTCCCTGGTCTGCAATGACTAGCCTCACGTCAGCTGACCCAACACTAGACCACTGTATGTCTAGACTAGACACAATATAATCTAGGCAAGCCCTAAAATGGCACTCGCCTTCCTCCCTCCTGCTATTACTGAGGGCTCCTGCATGTGATGTAAGTAAGCAGAAGCCCTAACCCAGTGATGGCGAACCCGTGGCACGCGTGCCGCTGCTGGCACGCTGAGCCGTCTCTGTGGGCACGCCGTGACTACAGTCATACACTGTAGTCACGGCGTCGGCTCCCGCAGACTACATCTCCCACAGTTCTCTGGGGAGAACCCTCCCCAGAGAACACTGAAGCCACGCCCCCCGCTCTATCACCTGACACACGGACGTCACAGGAGCGACTGGGGCAGGGGCCTCGCTGGAGTCGGGTCATAGCAGCGTGACCCAGCGAACAAGTAAGCGCCGGGGGAAGGCTGGGCTGGGAGCGGGGGTAAGCGGTGTGGGGGAGAGACCAGGCTGGGAGCGGGGGTAAGCGGTGTGGGGGAGAGACCAGGCTGGGAGCGGGGGTAAGCGGTGTGGGGGAGAGACCAGGCTGGGTGGGTCAGTTGAGGGGGGTTGGAGGGAAGGAGGTTTGGGGGGGAGAGACCTGGCTGGGTGGGTCAGTTGGGGGGGGTTGGAGGAAAGGAGGTTTGGGGGGGGAGACCTGGCTGGGTGGGTCAGTTGGGGGGGGGTTGGAGGAAAGGAGGTTTGGGGGGGGAGACCTGGCTGGGTGGGTCAGTTGGGGGGGTGGGAGGAAAGGAGGTTTGGGGGGGAGAGACCAGGCTGGGTGGGTCATTTGGGGGGGTGGGAGGAAAGGAGGTTTGGGGGGGAGAGACCAGGCTGGGTGGGTCATTTGGGGGGTGGGTGGGAGGGAAGGAGGTTTGGGGGGGAGAGACCGGGCTGGGTGGGTCATTTGGGGGGTGGGTGGGAGGGAAGGAGGTTTTGGGGGGAGAGACTGGGCTGAGTGGGTCAGTTGGGGGGGGGTGTACAGTTTTTTTTTGTTTGTTTGTTTTTGTTTTTTTCAATAAAAAAAATGTTTAATGGAAAGCTCTGTTGTGTTTTTCTTTTTAAACAAAAGCTGTTAATTAGTTTGAAAAACTGTACGAATTGTTTTTTCTAAACTAAAACCTCGTTATTCAGGTTTAATTGCAGTGTTGGCACTTTGAAAAAAACAAGTCGTTTTGGTTTGCAGTTTGGGCACTTGGGCTCAAAAAGGTTTGCCATCACTGCCCTAACCTCACACCAGGAAGTGAAGGCAGGGTCTGGCGGACCGGGGTAAAAGTCTAAGAATTAATCAAAGCTTTCAATTGCAGTGATTTGAACAAGCAAGTTGGGAATTGACATCTTTAAGTCTGGTTCTAGTTGTTTAAAAAAAACCTATGGCACTGGATTCTCAGGTAGTGTAAATCAACTTACTTCTCTGGCCAACGGAGCTCTGAACAGGGCTAACCTCTTTAGCCGGCTCCCATCTGCAGTAGTGGGCATGGCCGTGATGCCCATTCAGTAGGTCATGATGAGACCCAGTGACCAAGGAGAGCCTGAAGATCAGCGGCACAATCACAGAAGGGAGCAGAAGGAGAAGAGACTTTTTCCTCAGGTTTTTAAGCATTTTGTTGATGATGGTTGCCCCTCACTGCAGCTAGAGAACAAACTAATTCTCATTGATCATCATCCCAGTGGTCATATGGGTTTGTCCCTCTGACTCAAGGGGAAATTTCATTTAAATCCAAAAATTCATAGGTGTAGAGGAACTTCTGACACTCCCTGTCCCAGAATCCCCCAAAACAGCAGTGTGACAAGTATCCCATGCTGCCATTAGTGGCCCCACCCATCCAATGGTTGCGCAGCCATAGAAAGAGAGTTGCTGTTGCTCAGAGAAATTTTAATTCACAGTGCAAAATGCATCATGACTTGTAGAGAAGCATGCCACACAGCATGCCACACAGCAGCCCTCCAATTCAAACTTCTCCACACCCTCTACTTACCACACTCCAACCACGCATAATTAGAGGTAGCTACACACTTGGGAAGAAGTCCCTGCTCAGCGATTTTTCCCCTCTATGTGCCCACACCCTCTAATTCCACGACATACCCATAGTTTTGCTCCCCTCCGGACCAGTAGCAAAAGACCCTACATTTGTAATGTAAACCACCACAAGATTATACTCACTGGCCTACCACAATCTGCCCTCGGACACAGTTGTGAAGTCCCTAATTGCACAGGAGTAACTGAGGGCAGAATTCAGCTCAATCTACACAAAATCTAGTTTTGTGTTGATTTACATTCCCAGTGCAGTGCGGACTGTGGGGGTGTAATAGGGATGCCAACTTTCTAGTTGCATAAAACCAAACATCCTAGCCCTGCCCTTTGCCTGAGGCCCCACCTCCACTCACTACATTCCCCCTCCCTCAGTGGCTCACTCTCCTCCCACCCTCATTCACTTTCACTGGGTTGGGGGTCTTGGGGTATGGGAGGGGGAGAGGGCTCTAACTGGTGGTGCAGGCTCCGGAGTGGGTACAGATATGAGGGGCTTATGGTGCAGGAGGGGGCTCTGGGCTGGGGCAGGGAGTTGGGGTGTGGGAAGGGGTGATGGCTTCAGCTAGGGGTATGAGCTCTGGAGTGGGGCTAGGGATGAAGGGTTTGGGGTGTAAGAGGGAGCTCCAGGCTGGGGTATGGGGCTGAGGGATTCAGGGTGAAGGAGGAGGGTGAGAGTTGAGTTATGGAAGGGGGTGAGGGCTCTGGGGTGGGGCCGGGGATGAGAGGTTTGGGGTGCTGGAGAGGGCTCCAGGCTGGCAGGTGGGGCTGAGGGATTTGGAGTGCAGGAGGGGGCTGGGGCTGAGGCAGGGCTCTGGGGTGGAGCCAGGGATGAGGGGGCTCTGGGCTGGGGCAGGGGGGTGAGGTGCAGGGCGGTGAGGGCTCTGGAATGGGGGTGCGGGCTCTGGGATGGGGCTTGGGATGAGGAGTTTGGGGTGCAGGAGGGTGCTCTGGGTTTGGGGTGGGAGTCAGGAAGGGGTCAGGGATGGGGCATTTGGGGAGCAGGAGGGTGCTCTAGGTTTGGGGGGGACTCAGATCTGGGGGAGGGGGTTGGGGCTCAGGGTTGGGGGAGGAGATTGCCTCAGATGGCTCCCAGTCAGTGCTGTGGAGAGGGGGATCTATGGTAGACTGCCTCCCTGCCCTGGCATTGCACCACTAGCACCCCGGAAGGAGCCAGCAGATCCGGGTCTTAGGCACGAGGGGAGGGGAGCAGGGAAGGAGGCTCCAAGAGCCACTCTCACCAGCGGGCACCACCTCCCCAGGTCGGCCAATGGGAGTGCAGAATCGGTGCTCAGAGCAGGGGCAACAGGTGGAGCCCCGGGGGGCCCCCCACCCTCGGCTAGAAGCCAGAGCTGCTGGGCACTTCTGGAGTGCTAGCCTGCCATAGTGCCACAGCACCGCCAACCGGACTTTTAACAGCTTAATCAGCGGTACTGAGAGGAGCCACTAGGGTCCCTTTTCGACCAGCTGTTCCCGTTGAAAACCTGGTCACCCTAGGGTATAACCAAGGACAGAAGATGGCCCCAGATATACAGCAGTCATGTCCTTAAAAATCCATTACCATGATTAGACTGACTAATCCAAGAGCAAAGCATTCCATTTTTCAAAGAATTCTACTGCATATCATGTCATTGTGTAGCAGGATATGCTAAGCTTCTGTTTACATTACATAAATTGTTTGGCTGGGAACAAAAAACAGTGCAAAATTTTTTTCCCAAGGGTTATTTTTGTTCTGTATTTACAGATTAGCACCATTCAGTGTCAATGACAATACTGTTCTCCCAATTCTCCTGATGCACAAAAACAACAAACTCTGGATTTACAGCACTGACATTTCTCAGAGAAAAGTCACTGGGAGGAGGGTGGAGGGAGGTTAGACGTGCTTCTTTTTTATGAGTAGGTAGCTTTCGAATAAAGTCTATATAAGGTCAAATTTACCCCTTAGATTTGGTCATATAACAATAGTATATAAACCTCAGTCTAAGTTTTCTCTCCAAACCTAGATGTTGTTGTTCTTATTACAGTAGCACTAAGAGACCCCTACCAAAATAGTGGACTTATTTTATGAGGCATTATACAAACACAGAGTAAAACAGCCCCTGCTCAGATAAGCTTAGTGTCTAAACCAGGGGTGGGCAAACTACAGCCCGTGAATACCTGTCATGCTCACCCCTCACATCCTAGAGGAAGCCATACCAGTCACAATGACCCAGCAAAATTTGCTCATGCCTAGTCTATATTCTCCTAGTGTAGATGTAGCTTAAACCAGCAAGAGAATGTTTTCGCAGATACAGGTTGGGGCTAGCTCATGCCAGTTCCCCAGAAATGTCATGAAACAAACGATTAGAAACAAGACTCCAAACCAACATTAATTACTATGCTGAGAAAAGTTTATAGTACAGACCTGGCCTCAGTAGCTTTATGCAAGACTTTTAGTGCTGCATCCATAAATGGGGTTTAAATCCTTGCCACTTTGTCACACTCTTACACTACATCTTTTTAGAAAACATTTTTTGGAAGGGGAGATTAAAATTAAGGAATCTAGAGGTTTCTTTTGCAAATAGTTATGATCAGCTTCTTTCAGGGGAGTCTTTAACAGTGCAATTTTTCAGGATTAATCTTGTACTTGTGTATTGCCAGGAAAACAAATCTTTTAAACCCAATCTGTGATTTAGCTTGATCAAAATATGTAACAGCATTTTCCAAGCACTCTCAAGATGCACTATAACATCAACCATCTTTTTTTATTAATAGTCCAAATAAAAGCTTTCATCAAAGTGCTTTAATACAAACAGTATTGAAGTCTGAACGCCTGAAGGACTGTATTGTTTATGTCGTACTTGCAAAGTTTCTCCACTCTCCGCACAT
Source organism: Sternotherus odoratus (assembly GCA_032164245.1). Lineage (NCBI taxonomy): Eukaryota > Metazoa > Chordata > Testudines > Kinosternidae > Sternotherus > Sternotherus odoratus. The sequence continues at coordinate 17,682,786 of JAVMKO010000011.1, forward strand.
ACCAGAACTGTAATGACAAGATGAAAGGAAAGAGGGAAAAACACTGAAACTTCCCCTCAGCTTTAAGGCCTGACTGTGCTCTCAACTCTTACAGCAAGTAGCAGCCACTGGAACTGTTAGAAGAGCAAGATCCCACTCACCATGAGTAACGATGGCACATTGAAGCTCCTCAGTGAATAAATGAACTAGAATAAATGATTCCTCCATTGTTGATTCAATCAAAATTTACAAGATGAAGAGTCATGATAACTTTTTTTGGTTTAATTTCTTTTTACCAATTTAGACAAAATGGTTAAAAACAGTAGGATAAACAGCAGGGGCCAAATTCATCTCTAGTGGAACTCCACAGGTGACAATGGAATGTGGATTGAATTTGGCCCATTGACTTCAACTAGATAGTGCAGGTATCATCCGTAAGCAAGCTTCAGTGAAGGTGCTGGTTCTAATCTCTCAGACTTCCTCAGTTTAATTGTAATGTTTGCGCTGCATCTATGCACTGGTGACTCAGAATGAAAAGTAGACCATTTTAGGGACTTTGGCCTGATGGCACAAAAGGAGTTATGTACCCTAAGCCCCTTGTCTAGGTGCCTGAGTCCCCGTTTTGGAATCACTGAAATGCTCAAAACTCCCACTGAACCCTGCAGGCTCTAAATCACTCCATGCCTAACTTTTCAAAGTAAAAGTCCATGAGGTGCCTATGTTTCTGTCTCTGGGCGTGCCTCCCTCCAGGCATTCAGGTGCCTGTCTCAGTGCACTTCACAACCCAGGGAAAGACAGGTATTTGGTTGACCAAGTCCGGTGCAGAGCCTCATCCAGTAGACCTGAGTTTATATCTCTTGTGTCCAGTACCTTTTAGGTGTGTGTATTTTTGCAACAACAGACCTTTCCGTGCCAGCTTCTGTGAGCAGGGCTTGCCTCTAGCTCACTGATTAACTTTGCTTTTTGTTAACAAAGTCTTGACCATTACTTTAATTCAGGTCTTAGGCCTCATACCGGGCTTCTGATATAAGGGTTTATGTTTCAGGGCCTCATCTTACTACAGGAGACTAGTGTTTAAACTCTCAGCACCAGTGTCCAACAGTCCCCAGCCCATTGATCAGAACTGTTAAAACCCAGGAGTGTTAAGAAACCCCGGATATTTCAGGCCACATTGGGACTAATGACAGGTCTGAGTCAATATACTGCTGTGCCAAGTCTTGATTTGGGGAAATTAACTTCAAGGCTATAGACACTAAAATAGGTTAAAAGTGATATTATGTGCTTGTCAAAGGCCCAAGAAGTCAGGAAACAAAACCAAAATCAAAAGACACATTTGATTGGATTGCTCAGAAGCATTCACTTCAGAGAAGCCAGGAAATGAAGGTTCTAGCAGGGGATTTGTAAAATTCCCTTTATGACAGAGCTGCATAATCCCACTGCACGATAATAATAATTCCAGAATTGGGGGGGGAGGGGGAAAGAGTCCAAAAACCAGCAAGAACATCAAAATTCCAACAGAGCCGACTGAATCACAGGATGGAATCATTTTGGCTCTGCCAAAGAAAAGGATATTTCTAGTACCTGACTATTGATGCTGTACAAAACAATGAAGCTTCAGAAGTCATTCCACTGAAAATGAAGGAATCAGCTGAGAATATTTAAAATCCCAAATTTTCATACACACTCCACTGAGATATGGCTACAGTTACTGATCAGAAGCAGTATCCAATCCTTCTTCTCTTTCTTGTATTAATCAAGATGGAGTGAAAAAATCCCCTTAAAAAACAAGAAATATCACTCAAACCCACACCAAGCTAAATTGTGAAACAATTTCAATAGGTAACAATGATTATATGTCACACGTATGATTATGTAAACGCCCCAGTAATTTCACTGAATGAAAACTCAGACTCATGGGTTAGCAGACAAGATTTTCATGCCATGCTGTAAAATATACCATACACCGAATGTAGCTGCAGATATTGATCTAGACAGGCTGAGGGATACAACAAAGACTTAGAAATCCAGGACAGAATCTCGCCCAAAGAGAGACAGACAGACAGAATCTAACATCCTAGATGCCGGGCTGAACAGGAACAAGTAAAAGAAACACCACTAGAAAGTAAGTACAGGGTAAAGGTGAGGGTGAAAATTCTGCTTTCTCTCGGCTGAAAGACCTCTGCTGCCTTGCCTGCCTCTGAGTTTGTCACTCCCTCTATTTTTTTTTTAATTTGAGCTTTGCAACTATGCCATATTTTGGAAGACAGCTTCACAAAAAATACTAACACAATTCTGCATTGCATAGTGGCCCTTTAAATTCTTCAGTTACGATTTTCAAATGCACTCAGTCTTGGTCTTTTCCCCCTATTTTACCATTGACTTCAATGGGAACAGTTAGGCCAATGCTGAGCACTTCTGAAAGTCCCATTCTTTGTCTCTTTTGAAAAATATGTATATCACAGTGTCAAAAAATGCTGTAGGACCTTTCAGGCTGGGGTTTCTTAATATGAATTTAAAATCTTAAACCTTAACAGTGCATTAACAATTTGTTTGCATTTGATTTTTAAATGAGATACAGTGGCTAAAGCAGTAACATAAGGGTAAGTCATTTAAACAGCAACTCCTCCATGATATTAATTATACAACTATCCTTTGGATTAAAAGTTGCAGAGTGGCATTTATGCATACAAATTAAGATCATTAGGGAAAAGATAGTCAAAGACCTTTATTTTAAAAACTCTGCATTAGATTTGGTGCATTGCAATTCACAAATTATATCAAGAAATTATTTGGAAACAAGTCTGAGGTTACACAATATCCCCTTTACCAGTCAAGAAATGATGAAGCAGAGAAGTTCAGAGTCACAAGCCCTCACGCTTCAGTCAACCATTTGCATTTATTATTAAACGGCCAACCTTAAAAGGATTTCTACTCAACTCGATTGTATGTCTCTGATTGGATCTAATGTTTAAAAGTTATCATGTTACATGCAGGCAATTTCCAAAATTTCAGGGACTGTTGTAGGCATCAAAAGTCAAAGTTATTTATTTTGGGGACAAATCAGCACATTGAAAAAGGGAAAATGGGGGGGCAGATGGAGCCATTATCATCTGTCGATGGCACCCTTAACACCTTGCATCATAACAATACCTCTGCACATCCCTCCAGTTGGGGGAAAGAAAGCACCAGCTGTCCATCCCTCCCTTCTTACCCGGGGGAAATAAATGTACTTTGGGGTGTGGGGAAGGGAGACATACAACATAAAGCATTTGGTATGGTGCAGAAAATGGGAAACCCTAGTGTGATGAGAAAGGAAAATGTGGGGGTGGGGCACAGAACCCCTGGCATGGAGAGAAGAATGGAGGGACCCTGTTATGGGGGACAGGGAGAGGAACAAAATCCTTGGCTATGATAACTGTCATTAGCTGAGGATCTGCCCTATGGCCCATACCTCAGAGATGCAGGAAAACAACCTATGGTAAAATCCAGACGAGAGTTTTGCCTTTAGCTTCAATGGAGCCAAGATTTCAAGGCATAAGTCAGTGTGCATTTACAATGCATTGAAGACATTTTATTTCTCTTTGCAAAATAATTAAGATCCTTACAATTAACTACTGACCCACTGTAATTTCAGGAAAAATGGAATGTTCTATTTTTATGTCAAGAATATTAAAGCAGACAAGAGGAGTATTTGTAAAATGAGGTAAAAGCAGCTATTTAAAGAACTAATGTCACAGTCGGGCAAAAGTTAGAAATATTTAATCAAAGCCCCATTAAGTCACTATCCAAGTTCTCTCCCTCTATACCTGATCGTTGGGATATCTGGTGCACAGAAAGAAGGTTTCAGCCTGCATACTCAACCTAGTCAGACATTGTGGCAGATTCCCTCAGTGATGTCACCAGGCTGGGTTTGTGACATTACCATTGGGTGGGGTCTTCACTGAATGGACAAGGCAGGAGGAGAGGATGAGGCTTTGATTAACATGCACATACTTCGGGCTTAAATCATTCCCTGCTATGGAAAAGTTGTGGAAGGAGAAAAGTCGCTCAGCAAAGTCCCAATTTTTAGCTTGGTTTCACCAAGAGAGATGTCATGACCCTCTAAATTCACAGATACCCCACGATCCACAGGAAAATCCACACTGCTCTGGCTGTCTACAAAGCCCGCTGCTCTATCACCCTGGTCCTCTTTTCTTCAAGATAACCCATATACCCCGAGGAGCCATGCTGTTACTGAATGCCTACCCACGTAACCCCGCCTTACTCACTACTATCTATTCCCATGCAGATGCTACAAGAGTTAATAGTGACGGCATTATGTCCAGCAGAAGTTTTACAGGCCTGAAGGGAGATGCTGCTGCCTAGATCAGCTGTCCACCAGCTCCGCCCTCCTCTCTGGCCAAACAGCTCCCTCCCGCCACCCCAGCCTGTCAAGTCACAGGCAGGCTGGCAACAAACAGGAGCTTGAACGACCTCGGAGTGAGACCACCACCACAGGCTCCTCTCCACCATCTTACTGAATGCTTGTTAGCCATTTTTTCCTTCCCTCCACATCTCACAGAAGAGGGTGTGATGTAGCCCTAGATAAGGAAGGCACCCAGACAGAAATATAAACAACAAAGTTCTCTTGAGCAAGATCTAAATCCCTCATCATATCTAGTCATCTAATTAAGCAGCAAGGCATGGGAGGGAGTAGCTTTCTGGGGGAGAGAGCTGCAAGCCTCTGGTGCATTATACAGCACAAATCAGACTAAGATAGAGGAAGCAATGCAGAGAAATCAACAAAGAGGAAAACATCAATCACTGTTATCATAAAACACTCTATGAAGCTTATCTTTAAAGCTAAACAACCACTTGAGAAGGGCAGTAATCGTCCACTAATGCAGTGCCCGGATTATTTTATTGCTATTGATCACTAAATCATTGCTTAATTTAAAAAAAAATTGGGGGAAAAAATCCTTCGGCATTCACTATTTATCACTGGCATATCTGACATCATTACCAGACAGTTTAAAAGCCCTGTAATGTACCCAGCCATCTAAAGTCATTTCACAAGGATATTTAACACATTTAACAGACTCCAGACAGCAGAAATATTGATGAAATGGTCTGCTCTGGCCTTCTTCAAAAAGAGATTTAAGAGGATACTTACAGTTGAAGCAAAACCTTGAAAAATATTTAAAAATCTTTCCCACATAAAAATTACCTCACCCACATTACCTCGTCTCCCAAATAAAAACAGACTATTGGCTATGTCCCCGTGCAACCATAAATCTATCCTTGGGCGACTCAGATTTTGAATGATACCATGATGAGTTCCCTAAACAAGGTGTTAAAGCCTTAGTTAGCAGCCAACATACTGTGACAAAACACCAATGACAGCAGTGTGAAGATACACTTGAGAGGAGGAGGAAATCACCACATTTGCAACAGTTGTTACCCAAGTAAAAACTGGCCCATAGACTAATTAAGAAAAGAGGCAAGGATTCCTAATTATAAGAATAGTCAGCAGTATAAAGACCCATGAGCTGCATAGCACATGGAAATCTATTCTCCAGCTTTATCCTCTTTCATATCATCCCTCCTCCAGATTCACATTCATCCATTAAATTACTCTACTGAAGCATAATAATCACACAGAGGTATGCAAAATTAATGCCAAGCCACAATTCATAGCCTCAGCTAACACAGACTAAAAAGGGTGGCGGAGGGCGGGGGGGGGACAATTCTCTGTAAATGAAGTGCACTGCAAATTACCCCCACAAGAATGTTTTAAGTTATGTAATTGCAAAACACTGCATTAATTCAATGGTGCAGCTGAGATTTTACAAAACACACAATCAGAAAGTTTAAAGTTGAGGTTCTCACAAATACTGAATGCACTGGTACATATGTAGTATTTTCTATGGACCAAATTCTGACATTCTTACTCTATGGATCCAGTCCACCCAGTCCACATGGCTGATCAATTTTCTCTCTCGTGGAAGGCTGGCAATTGCAGGTATACAACACTTCTCACAATGTGGCTCTTGTTTAAGACAATTGGGAGTTTTTCCAAAAGACCTGAACGATTCTGAATAACTTTCTGCCTTAATATAGTATGGGTCAAATCCTACTCTGATGCAACAAGCCAACAGAGTGAAGATAACCAGAGAGGCTGGTCTGTGAGTCCTCTATACAATTAGACGTATTGGCATAAGACAAGATTCTGCACTGTGGGTTACTTTTTGCTCTTTGTACTTTTTTGCTCCTTTGAGCAGGAATGAAGTGCATGCTGACCTGTTGGTGGATAGGACTCATTGCCAATTGTCAAACCTGCCTGGGGGTACATGCACACCTCTTTTTCAGCAGACCAGGCTCCTTGGGATATAGCATGGGCTCCTCTTGATTAGCTGGACCCAGTTCCTGACATACTCTTTTTCAAAAAAAGAGATACTTCTCCATGGCTGCTTGTGCAGAGAGAAGGTGGCCTCTGCTCTTTCTTTCCTCTTCTTAGTGCCTGTCTACACACAAAATTGCTTTAGTTAAACTGGTGCAAACCCCTTTGTGGACACACTTATATTGGCTTAAAACTGTTTATGCCCATTTAGTTTGCTGCTGTTAACATAAACCAGCTTTAAAGTCAATTCAAGATTGTTCAAAACACAAAATTCTACACTGATTTAACTAAATAAGTTTAAAATAATACCTTTATTTAAACTATTGTGTTTAAACCCGGCCTTACACATCAGTACAGTAAAAAGAGGGGAAGTTAACCCTATAACATACATGCAATGTTGGCAAGTTATTTTGCAGTGGAAGTCATAAGCTTGAATTTCCAGCATAATTTTGCATTGCCATAGTTTACTGTATTTCATTTCCTGGTGTTTTTCCTATATTTTGTTTTGGGTTTTTTGTTATTTATTTATTCTTTAAATAAAAAGAAACAAGTAGTTCCACTTTGAAATAAACATTGAAAAAATTACCAAATGTAGCTCATCTACCCTTCAATAAATGGAGTTAACATACTCCAGATTTACAATATCATACAGCAGAATTTGGCCCAAGAAGTCCATTATATGCAAAATATGATGTGAATGTCAATATATATGTAGCACATATACTAATACATATGCTATGATTTTTGAACATATAATCATTAAATAAATGGAACTGTGCTAGTTGCAACATTTGGCTGTACAGATACACTGTACATATACTATTATCCAGAATACACCTGAAGACCTGTACATTCATTCTGTGGTTTGTGATATGCCATTTGTGGTGTACAGTATCACTACCAGCCTGAGAACAACATGGGTTACATGTTTATGGATTGCAGCACACCTGGGCTATAACATAGGCCAGCAGTGGCACTGCACAACATAAATGGTATTTCACAGATGGGTCATGTCTGTCACTTAGTTATCACTTCAGCAACACACTACAAAATGCTGTTGTGCAAGTTAGAAAAGCAATTTTTATTCTCATTAGCTGTAACACATAATGGACCAAGCCAGTGAATTATATCACTCCTTCCATACTCTGGACACAAGATGCCAAATGCATTTTCATTATAACATGGTTCTGAGTTTATACAAGCTGAGAGGTGCTTATCTTTTGAGATGTGAGAATGTTGCTTGGAGAAAAATAGGTGGTTCTCTCTTTACATAGCAAGAAATGTGGTAGCAGGAATAATTTCTCCTATACTGCCATTTTCCTTTTGAAAACTAAGTAATTTAGGAGAAATCAGTGATGTGGAGTCAGGGTATTTTCTTAGTGTAATTTATTTTACAAATTGTACACGAGGCTTGTTTTCTGGAACAGAGAGAGTCAGACATTGCATACAAGCAATTCCCTTTTGCAGAATCTTCAGTAAGGCACCACAGTCCCATCATCTAGGAGCAGTTCTCTTGGGCCTCTGTCTCTCACACACACTTCGGGGATCTCACTGCTTAACCACATTGCTCCCTATTCCTCCCTCAACCTCTGGGCTTTTCATCTGGGAAAACACCTCGACCAAAGCGGTCTCAAGATGGCCACAAAAGGTGAGCCTGGGCATCAACCCTCAGAAGAGGTTCCACTGCCAGGTCAGGGAATCCACAGAATCCCCTTAGCAAGTCTCTGGTTACAGAGAAAATTTCATCCTGAGTACTAATACATCAACAACTCACAGCACGTCATTAGCAATTGTCACCATAACACTATTCTTTATGCTGACATATGGTGGGATCTTCATTTTAATGGATTAACTATCTTTTCATATGAACACAATGTAGTATATTCATCTAAATACAAGTCCACACATGTAGTGCAAATTCTAGTTCAAGGAGCTTTAAATTAGCAACCATACATGTGCAAATGTTTCACATCACATGGAAAAACCCATCAGAAAGGAAACAGGGAAGGTAAGTTACTCCTGCCAAGGCCGACTACACATTAACGCTCCTGAGAACAGGTGTAGAGCCACATGCTGAAGGATATAGAAAGGAGAGTGTTAGCTTTTCCTTTTAACTACAGCTCTCATTGGTGCTCCAGGAACATTCTGAGGAGGGCTGTGGCAATGGAGACTCACGCCAATTTTAAGCAAGATAAACTACATTATCTTGTGCAGGACACAGATACAGCTATGCCCATGAAGATCCACGCTGCAGAGCTCACAGCCAGATTTGTCCCTTTGTGTCCACCCCTTTCCTTTCCATCAAGAGCACTGAAGTTTATAGTTAATTTAAGGCCTAATCTCACTCCTACTGAAAGTCAATGGCACAATTTTCTCGGACTTTAATGTGAGCAGGATCACACCCTGAATTCAAAAGAGACCGTCTTCAGTACAACATTTTGTGCTTCCTCTACTATAAACTGATTCTGAACTCCGTTCCAGATCCACATTATTTTTAAACTGTATTGCATGTTTGTATTCTCTGTTTTTACCCCTATTGTGCACAAACAGAAAACTGATGTGATTCTTTTCTCTTCTTTCCTGCCCCTAAGACCACATTGCCTAGCAGATTGCTTGCAGCTCACAGGGAGTAGCACTGCGATACCAAGCCTCACTGTAAGTAGCCCAGCCTTCTGCAGATGTCCTGAAAACCACATGATTTCATCCTGTTCATTGATTAGGAGAGTCATGATCTCACCCCCAGCTAACCACATCAGGATGTAACCCTCCTCCCCGCAGGGGCTAATCTCTAGGAAATTCTGCACATTATAAATGTATTGTTTCCTGGTCCTTACACAGATTCTCTCAAGTAAGGGCAATATAGCTCCTGAATTGGTTCATACAATATATCAGGGTAGGCAAACTACATCCAGCCCATGGAACCGTCCTGTCCAACCCGCCTGAGCTCCCGGGTGGGAAAGCTCCCTGGGCCCTCCCCCCACCTTCCTCCCTCTCGCGGAGCCTCAGTATGCTGTGCTGCCGGCACCAGCGCTCTGGACCGCTCCCGGGCAGCACTGCAGCTCCTGCTGCTTTGAGCGGCATGATAAGGGGGCAGGGCTGCGAGCTCCAGTGGGCCGCGTGGCCTCCATACATGCTGCCCTGAGCAGCATGGTAAGGGGGCCGAGCGGCGGGTTAGATAAGGGGCAGGGAGCGGTTGGATGAGGTGGAGGTTCTGGGGGAGCGGCCGTGGATCGGGAATGGGGGGTTGGGTAGGCGTGGGAGTTCCAGGGGTCTGTCATGAGGCAGGGGGAGTGGACAGGGAGCGGGGCAGTCAGGGGATAAGGAACAGGGGGGTTGATGGGTTGCGGGTTCTGAGACGAGCAGTCGGGGGCAGGAAGTGGGTGAGAGTTGGATAGGGGGCAGGGCCAGGCTGTTTGGGGAGGCACAGCCTTTCCTACCCGGCCCCCCATACAATTTTGCAACCCCAATGTGGCCCTTGGGCCAAAAGGTTTACCCACCCCTGAAATATATCCTGGGGACTGAATTCTGACCCCCTTACTTGCACAGAGTAGCCCTTCACTCAACAAAACATTCCAACTGAAGTCAATAGGAATTCTTGCAGAGTCAGGTCCTACTCAGCATAAGTAAGGATATCACAATACAGTCCTAAATTAGGATTTGACCCAGAGACCATTGAAATCAATGGAGAGACTTCATTAACGTTAATGGACTTTGGATCAGTCCTTTACTGGTTCATTGAGGCAAAGGTCATCCTGACATATTATTATATACGAGTCAACTGGACAAAAATAAACCACACATTAGGTATGTAAGTGTCTCCACCTCATCCATAAAAACATGGTTAAAGCAATGAAACGCTATTGCATAACAGTGGAATTGTAAATTGCAGTTCTTGTATAGCCATAAGCACACATAAATAGTAAGTGTTTTTTATAAACTGATACAGTTTAATAAATGGTTACCTTTTTCCTCAAATATGATTGCAACACTTTTTTCCCAAAGTTATTATTTCTTCTAAGTTGCTGAAAACAATCCCAAAAAATCTATTACCGTATTTCAATACAAGTCAGTCAAATCTTGCACAGCTCAAAATGGATAATTTTATAGCAAAATTAAAGACATCTTAAACTTTCAGACGCTGTGGTGGAAAACTTAAAGGCAAAATTAATGGGCTCAGTGATAATGTATTTCTGTTGTGAAATAGTAACCAAATCCTGCACCAACTGACATTGATGAAAAGTTTGCCATTATTCAACGGGTGCAGAATCTGACCCTTTGTGAGACTGCTGAAAATGCTGCTTTCGGGAGCAACAGCCACTGTGAATTACAATGCTATGGCACCGATTTCACATCCTGGCTGTATATAAGACTTACATTTTATAACAATACATTTTCAAAATACAAGCAAATTTTAATAGCATTAAAAATGGCACTTTTCCCAGGATGCAGATATAAAAATTTCCTGCAGAAAATGACTATTTACAACAGTGACATGAGGATTCAGGTGTTGCGAACAGCACAAGGGCCCTATCCGATAAACTTTCCATGGACAAAACTCCCATTGTAATCAACAAGATTTGTATGCATCTTTCAGGATTGGGCCCCAACTATCACAAAACAGAAATACTTTTCAGAAATATTTTTCATGAAGTTTATTAAATTTCTCCAGCCAATGCACATGTAATTTTGATAAAATATAAAGAATTTACAGCATATTCAATAACCTGGAGGCGTGTCACACTCCCTTGCAGTATAATTTTTATTAAACTATTAGTTAAATTAATTTAATAAAGCTTCTATATAATTACATTTGGAGAGGGAAAAAAGAGATCTTGCACGGTAATTCTTTTGTAGAGCTCTCTCTTGATAGCTCCAGCTACAAGAAATCAGCAATCACTTTAGCTGAACAAAATGTAATTTCTAAGCAAGTATCTATGAAGATCACTACAAAAATTAAATAAAAAGAACTATGAAAACCAAAGTACATGGTCCTCCCTGCTCTCCCCTCGTAGCTTTTTAAAACCGAATCCAGTGCAATAATTGAATCCATCTACATTTTGAAACAGAATTATCTGTATTTCAATATACAGGTATGTTGGGGGGAAATCATTGCACAATATTTAGCATCGGCTATTAATTAAACATATATATATAAATAAATAACAATTTAGGCTGGAAAGCTGCAAGAGTCCATCCTATTCTCTGTGCCTCTCAGGCTCTGTATGAAATAGCCTTGTGATATTATTCCACAGCACTGGAACTCACCCAGAGGCTCAGTGGCTGCAAAAAGCTCCCAGTGGATGGATGGCTTTAGAGCAAGTACAAAGCAAGGGGAATTCATCCAGTACTACTGCAGAGCCTAGCACAGGGACAGAGGAGTGGTGGGGTCGGGAGGCAAGCTAGGTCTGATCTCAGAGCAGGTTAGAGCTATTTCCAGGCTCCCATAATTTTCACCCACCCTTCCCCACACTGCCAGAGCCCCCATGAGCCTTGCAGTAGTAGGGAACCACTAGGTCACAGGCCTGCTTCCTCAGGTAACTTCCTTCCACTCTCCTCTAGCCCACCCCGCCCTCAACGTACTTCTGAGCACCCCCATACCAGCAGCAGTACAGACCTGGCTATGCACCTGGGAGGGCGGCTACAGTGCAAAGGGAATTCACCAAGAGGGGATTGTAGTCACTTTGTGCCATGAGCAAATGCCCCTGAGAATTCAATACCAGCTCTGCATAAACTCATCACTGTGGTAGGAACCGGCCACAAATGCAGCCAATAAGACAAGATTATATGGATTCAGTGGCCTCAGACACCAGCATACTGCTTGCAGCCTTTGCTATAGGGCAGAAGTTGAAATAGCAGCTCAGGCAGGGGTGGGCAAACCTTTTGGCCTGAGGATCACACTAGGGTTCAAAATTGTACGGAGGGCTAGGTAGGGAAGGCTGTGCCTCTCCAAACCGCCTGGGCCCGCCCCCTATCTGACCCCCACCCACTTACCGCCCCTGACTGCCCCCGTCAGAACCCGCGACACATCCAACCCCTCCCCCGGTCCTTGTCCCCTGACTACCCACTCCCAAGATCCTCCATCCCTAACCACCACGCCCAAGACCTCACCCCCTATCTAAGCCCCCTGCTCCTTGTCCCCTAACCACCCCCTCCAGAGGTCCCCCTGCCCCCCCCCATCTCTTATCCAACAGCCCTGCTCCCTGACTGTCCTGACCCCTAGCCACACCCCTGCCCCTTCACAGGCCCCCTGGGACTCCCATGCCCTATCCATCCCCCCTGTTCCGCATCCCCTGACCATCCCCCAAGACCCTCTTCCCGTTATCCAACCTCTGGTCTGGCCCTGGCCCCCTTACCATGTCACCAGACATGCTGCCACACTATACCACAGCACGCGGCGCACTGGGTGAGGAAAGCAGAGGAGGGGCTGGGAGCAGTCTCCCCAGCCGGGAGCTCAGGGGCCGGACGGGAAGAGCCTGTGGGCCGTAGTTTGCCCACCCCTGAGCTAGGGAGAGGCTGTGGAGTTCCCCCAAGTACTGCTGTGGCAGTGGTTCTCAAGCTTTTGTACTGGTGACCCCTTTCACATAGCAAGTCTCTGAATGAGACCCCCCTAATAAATTAAAAATACTATGGTATGGAGGCTGAATATTTCATTAAACAAAATGCCTCTCTGCAAAACAAAAGACCAGAACACACCTGTTATTGCATAGGGATGTGAATTCCATCTGAAAAACTCAGCCAGTCTAGGGTTCTCTCTATACCACGAGGTTGGCTATCCACACATCAATGACCACACTAAGGAAGTCTCCATGTTACTGCATTAATCTGAAATCTTTAAAAGTCATAAGCTATCTATGGGCTAAATTCATATTAAAAACAGTTGCATTATGTAAGCAGATGCAGACGTTCCTACAGAGCACAGAACTGGAATGCCTTATTCTCTATTCACAAAGAAAAGTTGTCAGGTATGCTTTGCACTGGATTCTCAGAGTGATGCTCAAGCTGCCTGGCTACGTTTGACTGTTCTGAGCTCAGCAAGAGATTCCGTACTCTGCTCTCTCAATAAAGAGTGTTTGCTGATTGAACAAGATACCTGGAGGATTAAGAATCAATCCTTCGTGATTTAAAAACCCAGCTGACATTTAAAAACAAAGAATTGTAATATAATCCTGCACAGTTCTTCAGAGGAGACATTCCTACTTTTTACATACACTTCATAACTAGGTTTCTCTATACCTGGTGTGGGTTGTAGCTTACACTAGAGTTAGTCACTGCTGAATTTGGTCCAAGTGCTTTAATCAGAGGGTCACTGCTCACATTTGGGATGAATTTGGCCCTTTGGTGTAACAGCATGTCTTCCTTCAGAGAGTTCATTAACTTCAATAGGATTACATGAAGTATACATCAGCTCAGGATTGACACTATGGGTAAATGATGGGTGGGAAAGGAAGATGGCAGCACTCTGAAGACTATATATACACCAAAATTGAACAGAATGCTGGCTATACCCTTGCCCATATGAATTCAGAATGGTCAGTGTACACACAAAATTCTTCCCCAGAGGAAACAGGTGTCAGGAATTCTTCATTTATTGATCAGTCTTCTGTCCACTGTGCCAATTTTGTCCATTTGAGCTACTAGAAATAGCATAATTTTAAGCACATTTATGTTTGTGTGACAAAACCAGATTCCCAATGGATAATCTATGGATAAATGCATTATCCCATGACGGCTCATCACCACAAACACACACCAAAAAAATCTAATCATAGTAAGGCCAAATACTACAGAACTCTATAAAATCATGCTTTCCCTCACCAAAACAGGTAGAAAATAATTTTTGAAAAGCAGTTATATTTGATGGCATGTAGCATGCATATCGACACAAAGATAGGCATGCCAGAACAGGTAATGAAGAACATCTCTCAGCCATTTTTTCTTCACTCAGAGGCCTGTTAATGCCACCAAATGCTGCTGCCCACCCTCTTACTTTGTGTAAGCAATTTCCATTCTGTTGTGTTTTCTCACAATCTGGAAGTGCTAAATAAAACTAAGACATCTGTAATTTACAATCAAAAATAAGTTACCAATGTATTGGAATGGCTTAATGAATTTTCCATAATGTAACTGTCATGCATACTTTAAAAACATACATATAGGGATACTAATAATTCATGAGTTTACAGATCCAAATTGATACAAGAAAGATCTCAGATCTGTGCACCTTGGTGGAAGTTGGGTCTACAAACTAATAAATCCTTACGTTAGCTGAAAGTTGTCTAAATGTAGAGAGCTATCCAATCAATAAGGAGCTATCTGATGACTGTTTGAGGCATTCACTGCAGATGGCTATGTATCAGATACAGAGATGCCAAACCTCCCGGGAAAGGAGTCTTTGGTCCTGATTCTCCTTTACCCTGCACTTGGGTAATCATTTACACCTGTGCAGACAAAAATTAGGATGGAAGTATTTTAAATGATTACACAAAGCAGGGCTATGACAAATTAGGCATCTAGAGACTCTGGTCCTTAGGCCCTTGGAGAGGATAGTGAAGAAGCAGAGCACAAGCTGGGGCTGACTGACACCCAAGAGCTGAGTCCAAAGGAGGAGCTCCTAACTACAGCTCCAATTTGGAGCTGCCAGTCAGGTAAAGACACCAGGACCAATAGGATGAAGAGCTCCCTGGGTAGCGGGGGTGAAGGAAACAGACCTCTCAATATATTTTTTAAAAGACACTGTTTTCAGGGAGTGGGAATGTGACAGTTCAGGTGATTGTCCAAGGACCCTCTCCTTTTCTTCTGCAGCACCTCAACAGAGATCATTACAGCCTGGGGATACAGTAGTCCTATGGGCTCTGGTTAGAGGAGAACATTGCTGGATGTGAACAGCTGTTTCGGGACCATGGAATTCTTCTGTTTTCCCTTGTGTGGCTCCATGGCACCTGCATGTGGAGCCACTCCAGGCCATACAATCACCAGGCCCAATCTGCTGACCCTCTATGGAGCAGGCTTAGATGGGATTGGATGTCTTTACAGAGAAATAAGTGATATGTAACCATGAGTCAGGACTTAGCCCCTAGGACAATCTATTTCTTGGACCTTCTGTAATCTGATCAACTGCTAAACTCTTTTAGAATTAAATAATTAACAACTCTTAAAAATTTACACCACCATGCAAACTGGCTTTAATAGGCTACTCCTGAGTGGTGTAACTGAGAGACTCAAGCCCACAGAGTATATATTTATAACCAGAACTGTTTAAAAGTCTCAATACAGGTCACTTACATCAGGTAGCTTCCTAAACTTTGATCCACATTATCCAACACAATGGGGCCAAAGTCACCTCCAATCTAATGTCAATAATTTAAATGGCATTACAGCAGGGATAAATGTAGCCTATTTACCTACAATCAGTTAAGTAAGAACCTGTTCAGAGTTTTGAGAATCATAGCAATGACCCTTTTAACTTCATAAATTTACAAGCTAATCATGAACTAAGATCAAGTGGAATAAGTGTGATAATATCCGTACTTATCATTTAAGGGGGAAATTAGTTCTATTAGCAGTAATTTTCAATTTCTAAAATTAAAAAAAGGTTTTAAAAAACTAAATGATCTCTGCCCTAGAACGTACTGTTCCTGAAACAGTGAACCACATTATCACATATACAGAACTCAATGTTATTAATACCACCAAGCTCTTACACAGCATTTTTCCAGTCTGTAGATCTCAAAGTCCTTTACAGAGGAGATAAGTATTATTATACCCATTTTACAGCTGGAGAAACAAGCAGAGAGAGAGAGAGAGAGAGAGAGAGAGAGAAGAGACTTGTCCAATGCCTTATCCACCTGGGTATACCACTGCCCTAAGAAAATATTTTCTAGACTGAAAGATTTAAAAACAAGACTTTGATTCCACACAACAATTCTTATAGTAGCAATAATTGGAGAGTAGAATCCTTTAAAAATGTTTCCTACTTTAAAGAAGTTAGTGTTTTGCAGAAGTTATCTTAACCTTTTGACCCAGCTGGGGTAGTGCCTAAAATTGTATTTTTATTCCATGTCCAAAATTCCAGCAAGCTGGTCATATGGGAATGAATAGTGTGGTGCCAAAAAGAAAAAAAGTATGCTCTTAAATATGGATTTGAAACATTTATATCAATTATCTCTCTCTATTTATTTGCAGAAGATATTAAGGTGTTGCCAAAAATTAAGCCTACCAGGTGCATACAAGAAAATAAAAACAGTACGCTAATCTGGTGTGCGAATTTGATTAGCAAGATGTTTCACCACAAAGGATGCATTACTGGCTCCAACAGAGAACAAAAAAATGTCCATTAACTCAAATGAAATATTTCTGTTGCAGATGGACTTAATTTCATTGGAGCGGAAAAATGCATAAAATGTTGCTGTAGAAAATACTCTGCTGCCCTGCTCAAATGTAAACAATTACAGCTTTATTAACTGCTGCTTAACGTATTTAGTGAGCAAAATAAAGCATGCCTCTGCTGATGCCCTATCCCTCAGTGTCAATATACCAATGGAACATTGTTATAGAATGTACTATGCACCTATTGCAATGGCCTTTGGGCACCTTACATTCATGAAAAAATGAAATAACCATTATTTACCACATGGCTATAATTTCTGCCAATAATATCAATATCTTACCAAGAAAAGCCATCTAATGGGAAAGCCTACACAGTCTCCACCCAAGATGAAACAAGTTCTTGGTTAAAAAGATGAAGACCTGCACATTCAGGTGCTGGCAGACCACCAGATGGACTGAATCCTTTTGCTTGGGTGCCCTACACAAAGGGCATGCTTTCTCCAGTTCTCAAGAGGTCAAATTTAGGGATAGTCAATGGGACAGCTTCAGCTGATCTCAGCTATCAGATAAGTCCTTCAATGAACAATGCTATGACCCATTTCAGCACAAGAGCTACAGTGGAGACACTGGGAATGTATTATTACTTCACTGCAGAACTGGTCTGAAACCAGATTATCTGTTCTGAAAGAAATCCAACTTTTTGGGGTGGGAGCGAAATCATTCTGAATCTGGAATGTCAAAATTTTGTGGAGAACAAAAATTCCAAAAAAAAAAAAAAAATCTTTATTTGTGTCCATCAAAACATTTAATCTGGATAACATCAGAATGTTTTGATATGGTAAAAATGCTTCATTTTGGACTATCATTTTGATTATATTTTTATATTATATTAAAACTCTAAATATTAAAAGTAATATTTTACTATGTCAAAATTAAATGAATCAAAACAACAGGTTTAATTTTGTCTTTATCTGAATGTCTCAACATCCCATTGAAAATTTCATCAAAACCAATATGTTACAGGGACTTATTTTGATTTTAATGAAACCACATTTTCTGACAGAAAACTGTTACCTCTAAAAAAAAATTGACCAGCTCTATATCAGTGTGAGCTTTGCCTCAGTAAGGGCTGCAGGTTTGGGCCCTTATCTTATGTGTTCTGATACAACCCTAGATTAGCCAAATACTGGACATGAGTGATGAGATTCATCCCATACCTCTCTAAGCACATATACCGTGCTCACTACCATAGGATTTGAGACTCAAATCTTCAAAGCTATTGAAATCACTAGGAGTTAGACACCTTATCTAAGGATCTAGATAAAAGTGCCTAAAGAACAAAACAAAACAAAAATCACAGCCACTGTACAATCTGGCATGAGAATTCTCTGGAACCAAAATACTGATCACTGAAAACACTGTGATTACCACAAATATATAGAAAATGCAGACTTTATCTACATAGCCTTAGTTTTAGGAAAATATCAAAATTACCATAATCTGGAATTACCAGACAAGTCCCTGACTGAATCATATACAGTAAACAGCACCTCCCTTCCTCCCCCCTCCACTTGCTTTATATGCAAAGTCCATTTTTATCAAAGACCTATGTCTTAGAGTAGGACATCACTGGACAAAGATGTTCTTCCGTTATGGGGAAGAAATACAGTTCCAAAAGTATACAATTAATGTAGGCAGAGCAGGGATATATATATGCTTGAGTTGCCTCTGAGAAATATCTTTGCAAAAAGTTGCATAATATTTCAGTGAGAGATATACATGGAGATTACATAAGTGGACAACCTGCCTATCACTTTATTAATCTATTATACTTCCAATTTCCAGAAGGAAAATAATAGCAGCTCACTTCACTGACATGTCTATGCTGAGAAGCCTTACAGGCTAGAACACTAAGAAGGGACCTCTCCCTTTTAAAACTCCATCTTCTATTCTCCTTACTGAGGAAGGATAGGAAAATTGCAATTATACTTTCAATCTGGAAACAATTAACTTTGATTTAGCCCTGGATAATTCACTAGAAGGGATAACAATTATTGAAAGCATCTGAGAGTAATTTAACCAATATGACCCTGGGCAAGTCCCTACCCTTCTGTGCCTCGTTACCCCTTCAGTAAAACAGGCATAGTAATAATTCCTTTATACCATTCTGAGTTTTTGTTTGTTTATACTGTAAGCTCTTCAGGAAAGGGACTGTGTCTTCTTATAGGTTTCTACCACACCTAGTGTAGTGGGGGGGCTAATCTCAGTGGGGACCCCTACGTGTTACTGGTTTTCTAAATAATAAATAACCATGACTTTTAACCAGTTGTGAAATTAGTAAAAAGTATTTCTCTCTTGCTCTCCAAATAATGCCTCATTTGTCACCTGTGCACACACACTAAATCATAAAATTACTGATGTTTAGACAAATAACCTTTTGTTTTACTTCTTCTGTTTAAAGCTTCTCAAGAGGTTAGAGTTATAATGAAATTTGAAATATCATGCACACCAAAAAAATCAATGGGAGTTGTCTGCTTTGCAGGCTCTGGCCTTTAATGTATGACATAGTATTTCACACTTGTCTTTTGCCAAAAGGTTATACTGAAGCAGCATAGAAACATAGGTCCTTACTACTCCTTTTACACGGTTGGGGGAGGGAGGGGTGAAGTGGTGGGAGCTCGCCTGGAATTCCTTCTTGCTTCATTTCAGCTTTCTCTTTCCTTGTTGAAATTCAGGAAAGCAAATTCCCTTGCTATGGACCTGGTCACAGCATGATTATAATTCTTATTAAACTTAATTGTGAAGTAGAGTGGCTGAATACAAATAAACCTCCTAAAGCAATGTCCCTGAACCTGTCTACAAAGTTTGGACTTGCATAAAATTCTCCCAAATAAGCTTTGATAATGATTTAGGAGATCTATGGGTGAAATTCCCAATATAAAAGATTATACCATCAATATTGGAATCAGAACTGATTGATGATTGGAATTAAAACTGAATTAAATGAAAGGACGCCTGAAAAGATAGGAAGTAAATATTCAAAAGTATAAAGTCAATTATTTCTATTTTAAAATTCCCCCTCCCCATCAATTACAGAGTTGTGAATAAAAAGTTAGCAAGTTAAATTTTCAATCAAAAAAAAATATTTTCCTCTCTCTCTCTAAATGAGAAAGAACATGTCCAAGGACAAATATTCAGACCTTATACACACTGGACATTATCCAAAAGGGTTCATATATTACTTACAATATAAGTCCAATTTAATTTGCTACAGAGATTTATTTATTTTTTAATTTAAGACTGTACTCAGTTCTTAACGCAAATATCCTTTGGAAGTCAAAATAAGGTTGTCAATTTTGGTTGGATGTATTCCTGGAGATAACAGATTACATGATCTTTAATTAAAGATTAATCTTTAATTCCTGGAGACTCCAGGCCAATCCTGGAGGTTTGGCAACTCTAGATCAAAACACTCCACTGATGCAAGCAGCTCCACCAGCTTGCATGGAGATTCACCCTCTTATGCTACCTCTGAATTTGACACAGAAATCCAAAAGGTGGCTACAAAAACTAAATTTAAAAGAGTGTACCCGGTACTTTGACTAAAGTAAAGCTGGATGACTTGAACACTCCTAGTTCAGTTAGACTACTCAGATCCCTGAAGAATCAAGTCCAAAGAAAGTACTGGGATTCTTTTACAATTTATTTTCCACGCATGTGCTAAGGCCTTGACCTCACACCACTAAAGTCAATGGGAACTTTCCCACTGTATTCAACAGATGCAGGATAAAGTCATTAAAAAATGCCTCCAACTCATTTCACATAAGCTACAAAACAGGCATCAGAGAATCAAGATTTTTAGTTACAATCACCTGAGCTGGTTTTAAACCAGTGACCAAGTACTGGATCCTATTACCAATCCCCTCAGCCATCCAGTCCAGTGGCCTCTACAGAACTATACAGACACTTCGCTGCGGCCTTTGAATGACTGTTGTGCATGTATCTATCATTTTCTCAAGTCCAACTTGCTTTTCAGATGATAAAAAAGAATTTAAAGAAAGCAACGAAACAACATTCTGATTCTGGATATGTGCAAACACACCGCTCATTTAAGCTTATTTAGATTTAATGATTTATGAACACAATAATAAAAGTAAGATTGTAAAAGTCATTTTGTTATTTAATGTGCAATGTTTAAATGATTAATTTCCCTGCATATGAAAATTCTTCATCTGAAAACCTTACTGTGGTAAATTAGTTATTTTTTAAATATTGATTCTATATAACATTCCTAAAACATTACAAAAAGTCTTGAAAGATGCAGACAAAATTAAGCATTTAATTCTTACTCCAAAATAAATGAAAACCACTCCCAAAAGCATGCAATGAGAAAATACCAAAGGAAAACTGGGTTTCAAACTGCTTTTCTATAAACACTAAATAAGGCAATCCTGTGGGAAAACAAACTTAATTCTTCGTAACTAGTCCCCATAGCACAATAAGTCAAACAGAGGATCAGTTTCTTGCAATTTTGCATGTCAACCACCCAAACTGAAAACCACATGAAATGAATCAGAATGTATTCATGATTTGTGACACCTTATGGAGCAACGTATCTTGTGAAGTTTTTAGACAAACTTCAAGAGAAAAAGGAAAGTGTTCATCTTGGAGTGTTGGAGTACATACTCAAAGAGCCATGACTTTAGTCCATCAACACATTCAAATGTGTGTAATTTTAAGCACCTGAATAGTCCCATTGAATTCTATTGATTGTTTTTAGCTAATGCTTATAGAAAGTTACACATATGCTTAAATGCTTATAGAAAATTACACACATGCTTAAATACTTTGCTGGATTTGGACCGATTTGATGCAGATTAGTAGTTTACACTGGAATATTTCAAAGGAGCCAGTTTTTGTTCAAGTACACAAGAATGAAGAGTGCAAGGATCCTCCCCCTGCACAGAGGTTAAAGTTAGTTAAAGGCTGTTGTTTTTTTCTCATCCAAGCACAAGGTCTACTTCTCGAGTCCTAACCAGGCCAAAAGAACCAAGGAGATATATGGATATCATTGACACATATCTATTACAAAGCCTTTAGCGTGCATCTTCAGAGCTCTCATCTGAACTCTGTCCACAAATTCATCTCTCCAGGATTCACTGTGTAACTTAAATATTTACAATGAGGGACTACTTAATTCAGTATAAAAAAAAAATAGCAGCTCTCTTTCCTTGAGATCTTTCTTAAAAGATCAATTGAATATATAAATAGAACCTGGGAGACTTCCCAAACAGATTACAAAAAAACAGTCAAGGGTTTTAGGGTCAAAATTGAACCAGTTAATTTAACTGTAACAATGAGGATGTGAAGCCGACAGTATTGTCTAGCAATCTGGAATGCATTCAGCTTTTCAACATAATTTAATTTATTTATCAGTGCATATTTTTCTAAGCAAGAGTGAGAAAACTATCGAAAGTTGAACCTATTTAATTCCGCCTTCAAGTTTTTCACAAATGCTACATAAAGATGAGCTGCGAAACAAAAAACTTTATTGCTATTTCAAAACTTGCCCTATTGTGAAGTTAGCAAACATTACCAAGAACCATCCCCAAAAAAGTGCAGTTTCAAATAAGAAGTTTGAGTTTAAGCCTGCTTGCAAAAATGTTGCATTCAATTGAATACATTTCTATTGAAATCAATGTCAAAATTTCCATTGTCTTCTGCAGGTACAGGCCTGGGCCCTTCGTCACATGAAATTAGAGATCACATGCATTTTTTGCTAGTAACTGTTGTTGGTCACATAAAGTGATCAGAATTCCCCATATTCCATTACTTTCCCTCCTGAATTAATAACAGCTTGTTAACAGCACTACTGCTTTAGGGCCCAATCCTGCCGCCCACAATCTGGTTTCAATGGGAGCACATATTTTTGGCTACAATGGGACTGACTGCTCATGTGAATAAGGACAGCGTCAAATCTGTACATTGGAAATTTATGATTAAATTGGTTTATACTCCTAAGTGTGTGCCTATAGCCCACTCTATAAAATTTTCCTTTTATCTGATAAAACGATTGCATCTCTGTTGTTTCTAACCAACCATTTTCTGATACTTTTGCAACAACTGAGGTCTTTTCTTCTTTTTATCCAAGTTCACATCCTGAAAACCAGTCTTCTTTGCGAAATCCACAAACCACAAAACAACAAGCTACTTCAAGGTATTTGTTGCCCAAATATACCATCCAGTGTTCTTCAACACAGCAGACACCTCTGTAGTCTGCACCCTTAGCATTCAAAAGGTTTGGAAAATAAACACGTATTTACACACAATATTATACAATCAGTTCCACACAAATGCTGAAGATGCCAGTTTGGAGCACACCCAAAAAACTGTGTGTGTGTGTGTATATATATATACACACACTGGCCACTGTATATACCTTAGTACACTCTATATTCACACTCTGTTTCTATCGGTGCTCAAAGCTGTTATATGTGAATAGTTTGGGCTGTACCTGCCTTCCTTCATTCCTAGATCTGCTAAAGGGAGGGGAGAAGCTGTTGCTGCTGGTAATATAGAGCAAGGGGTGGGGGAAGGAATGGCTGCAATACAGTAAACCCTCGATTTAACGGACCTTGATTTAACGGACTTCGGATGCAACGGACAAAATTTCTGAGCAAGTCTGATGCATTCCTGATCCATTTCTGGCGGGCTGGCTGCCGGCTCCCGGCTGCCGCCCGGGTCACGGCAGCGGGCGGGCTGGCTTCCGGCTCCCGGCTGCCGCCCGGGTCCAGGCAGCAGTCGGGCTGGCTGCCGGCTCCCGGCTACCGCCCGGGTCCAGGCAGCAGGCGGGCTGCGGGGCTGCTGGCTCCCGGCTGCCGCCCGGGTCCAGGCAGCGGGCGGGATGCGGAGCTGTCGCCCCGACCCTGTGGAGGGCGGGCTGCTGCTCCGACAGCTTTTTTTAAAATTATTATTAAATAACGGACTTTTTGATTTAACGGACACCCCCTCGCCCGAATTAGTCCGTTAAATGGAGGTTTTACTGTTTTCTGCTTCCTAACCAGCTCAGCAACCACCCTGAGCCATCCCCTCCCCCCCATTTTTCTTACCCACTCCACAGATTCTTGCCTATTCAGCCACTCAGCTCAACAGCAAAAGATCAGCAGCTGACAGTGACAGAGGGGAGCATCAGTTGAGATTTGCTGCACAAACTAAGAGCTTAAATCAGTCCCCAGTCATCTCTCTGTTGCTTCCCCTCCAGCTGGATAAAATTTTGAATGGGTGGGAAGGGGGAAAACAAAGTCAGTGGTGTCCTCTGCAGGCTAAAAGCTGGAGGGATAGGTCCCTTCCCAGGTATTCCTCCCTTCATTGTTCTATTTATGATCATTTTAATAAGGTGCAATGTTGCTTCTCCTATTTGTTTCTGCACCTATGCATTTTTCATTCTTACCTGAAATC
This sequence comes from Sternotherus odoratus, assembly GCA_032164245.1. Lineage (NCBI taxonomy): Eukaryota > Metazoa > Chordata > Testudines > Kinosternidae > Sternotherus > Sternotherus odoratus. Next base: position 17,706,928 of record JAVMKO010000011.1, read on the forward strand.
CATTCATTCCTAGATTGCTCCTAATTCTTCCCCATAATGTACCCTAACAGTTCAAAACATCTTCAAGAAATAAGAAGCTGAAAGTCTGCTATGGCCTCTCAAGCTTGTGCATAGCACAGAACACACTGTAATACAGAGAGTGGCTTAGGGGCCCATCTCTTCCCATTTTGTATTGTGAGGGTCACCCCTCATCCCATCCCAGACACAATCATCTCTAACCATTCACACATCTGTGGCATCTACAACAGCAACAACATGAAGGAGGCATATTGGGAAAGTTTGTGAGTGTCTTTTAATGCTAGGTGGGGGGGGGGGGGAAAGAGAATGAGAAGAACCAAAATGATGTGACCAGCCAACGCTCCACAGGCCACCCCCAAGTGAACTGCAAACCATCCGCGGTCCCCACCCCACAGGTTGCGAACCACTGGAAAAGGGGGCACTGGACAGCTGAGAACTGGGCAAACATCTCTCTCTAAACTATTGGGGGGGGTACTGGCTGAAGCAAGTGGGAGACTTTCTGTGCTCCCCGTCAACAACGGCTTCCAACAAGGCTCCCCCTGCTAGCGCCCCGCTTTCCAAGAGAGATGTGCTTGTGAAGAGGCGCCTCTAGGTGCCTGTGCACACCCAGTTCGGCTTCAGGGCAGGTTCCTAACACGCGCCATGGGGGTCCACGCGCGACCAGGACCCACGCGTGCCCTCCCCCAAAGGCGCAGGGGGCTGCCCGCCTTACCTTAATAATACTGCTCCTGCGAGGGGTCGCCTTGGCGGCTTCCAGGAGGCTGGCTTCGGGATCCGCGGCCACCCCCGCCGAGGTCCCCAGGCTGCCGGGAAAGCGCTCGGCGGCGGCTGCCATAGCCAGTCCGCTCCGGCGCTCCCGTCTCCTGCCGGGAGCCACCGCAGGGATTTCCAGGGATACCGGCTCCAGCCACAGCTCGCCTTCCTCCTCGCCCTTGTGGGGAGCCGCGGGCTGGGCAGGACCCGCCGCCGGCAGCTCCCTGCTGCCCGCGCGTTCTGCCATCGCCCTCCCGCGCGGGCTCAACGCCCGTCGGGGCAGGAGCCGGCCCGGGGGGAGGCACGGGGGTGGGGAGCGGGGATCTCCAGCCTCTCCTCCTAGTGCACCGCGGCGGCAACTTTCTCGGGAGGAGTCATTGTTAGCCAGGCTCCTGCTGCAGCGGGAGGCGGCCAGGCAGCCCCGCCAAGGCAGCCGCCCCGGAGGCGCAGGGGGAAGGGTCTCCCTTGTAGCGGGAGGGGAAAGGGCGGGCGCACGCCCCGTTTGTGTCAGGCAAAAAACAAGGGGCTGGGCGCGTGTGCAAGGCGGCGGCGGCGGCAGCAGCAGAGCGCTCGGGCTAGGCTGCAGCCCGCGCGCCCGCCCGCAGGAAGTGCCGCGGCTCTACTCCTCTGTTGTGACAGAGCCAGGCGTGTTTTGACAGGCCGGGCTGACAGACAGGGACCCGGACCACTTAGCTCTTAGCAGCCGCTCCGCTGGGGCCGGAGGCGCCCAATAGTAACCGTCGGGGTGTGCGGCCATGGGGCAGAATGGAATGTGGGCTCTGCTGGGAGTCCCAGCGAATGGGGACATACAACTGGAGCTCTCCAGCGCTACACACACTATAGATCATACACAGCCCCACATCTCACACGTGCACACAACTGTAGATCACACACACACACTCTATAGATCATACACAGCCCCAGATCTCACCCGTGCACACAACTGTAGATCACACACACACACTCTATAGATCATACACAGCCCCAGATCTCACCCGTGCACACAACTGTAGATCACACACACACACTCTATAGATCATACACAGCCCCACATCTCACCCGTGCACACAACTGTATATCTCTCTCTCACACACACACACACTCTATAGATCATACACAGCCCCACATCTCACCCGTGCACACAACTGTATATCTCTCTCACACACACACTATAGATCATACACATCTCACCCTTGCACACAACCGTAGATCACACACACACGAAGTTGTGAAGTGTGAGCAGGGGCGGTTAGAGAGGGGAGTGCAGAAGGGAGGGGGAGGAAGTCGAGTTGCCCCTACGAGCCAGAAATCCCATCCGCGCAGCCTGGCTTTCCAAGCAGAGCGTGTCTTTGTGCTGTAGTAGTCACGGAAGGGGAGTAATACCCAGGAGAGAGACAGGGGCGAGGGAAGTTTTTGGCGTGTGACGACGTCACGTTAAAGGAAGAAGAGAGGAGAGGGCGGGGTGGTATTGGAGCGGTGGTCATCAAAGCGTGCATGCCTAAAGAGGGACGTTGCAGGGATGCTTTGAAATTTGACCCTGTCTCGCTAAAGATACGCTAGTTGGGGGTGGGCAGGAGAAAAGGTTCAAAATCTTGCACATTTAGAGGAGTTCGTAGAGGTGTTATGTTCACTGTGCGGGGGAATGGTAGAAGACAGCTGTGGCGCTGAACTGGAGTAAGAGCGAGACTTCAAAACAATCGCTCAATAAACTCATGTGTACGAAAAAGGGGGCGGATCTCGCTATCGCCCAGGCTACTGTGGTACCCCCGTCTCAGGCTGAAGAGTGGGAGGGGAAGCCTCACTCCACCGGGATCCCCTTGTCAATGGAAACGACCGCGCGGAGCAGATCCCCTCTGTCGGGCGAGAGGCAAAGGGAGAGCTCCGGGGTGGAGATTCTCACTCTCGGAGATGTGCGCGCTGCCTAACCTGTTTTCAAAGATAGTTACTTGCTCCTGTCACCGCTTTATGCAGCAAAGCACCCGCTGTAATTCAATTCATGCTGCCCCAGCCGTTCAAAGGGGAACAGAGGGGGATGCAGGGAGTAGTCTCCTGTCTGCCTGCTCCCTATGCAGTACGTGCTTTGACCTGGCCTCCGAGAGACCCGGCCTGCTGCTCCCAGCGAAGCCAGCGGGAAGTTTCCATCTCAGACTCCAGTGGGAAAAGTTCCGGGCCTTGCCCTTCTCGGTTACGCCTGTAACGAATCAAACGGCGCCACCCACCGCCGCCTAGTCTCTGATGAACGGCGGGAACAAGGGGCCGCCGCAGAATGCTCCGTGCCGGGACATGGACAACGCGGGTGAAGCCGGTAACTCAGTCGGCTAGGTCCAGGCAGAACGGCATCCCTGTGTTTCAGCGACGACGGCGCCCTCTAGCGCCCATCCATTAGAAGTTCCGGCAGCAGAGAGGCTCTTGCATTAATCAGACACTTACTGAGGACAAATAAGAGCCAAATGCAGCAGCCCTATTCCAGCGAAGGTCAGACTCAATAAGGGAGGCAGGAGCTGGTCCAAGTGCACTCTATGAACTGTAATAAAAAAAGGCAGGAAATAATTCAGACCGGAACTTTGATTGCCTCTGGTTCAATCCAGTTGTTGGCAGAGGGGGCAGAGCTTAAAGCCTGGCTCTAGGTGGGTTACTGAAGCAGGAGGTCCAGACAAATTTAATCCCTTGTCTCCCCAGGAAGCCCTCCACCCCATGCCTCAAACCCACCTCCTGAGTCCAAAGGAGGGCAAGCAGTGCCAACACCTTCTGCCCAGCTGCCAGGGAAAACCAGTGGGGCAGCTGCACAGAGGTGGTCATGGAGGCCCTAGTACAAGTGATTGCAAGTTCTGTGATCTAAAGGGTGTTCCACTCATGCCAGCTCTAAATCTGACCCATAAAGAATTCCTACAGGATTAAAGTTTTTTTTAATTGTGATCATTTGATCCAATAGACCAATGAATCTCTATTGTATTACTGTAGTATCAAATATTTAGGAGTATGCAAATGCAATCCGAAAGTACAGGGCAGAGTCCAGAATACAGATTTTTCTCCCCACAGGATCTCTGCCTCATTTAGCACACAGAATGGGAATGAATGTCACTAGTGATGGAGTCTGTCTGTAGAAGAATGGCTTCTCCTGTTTCCATCCCCAACTTCAGTCCCCCTTCTCCTTGCCCACTCACATGCAGTACATCTCTAGTTCCAGACTCTCCACATCCTATCTTCTAGTCCCGGTTTCTGCCCTTCCTCCCCCAATCTACTCCCATCTCTGTGCCTCCCAGGTCTGACTCTTATCCCCATTGGGTTTGAATCAGGCAGCTTCTTCCTCCATTCTGTCTCGGTCCCCTACAAGGGCCACTGAGACCACAGGAAAGTCAGAATCCCCACTCTCAGCTCTGGTACTGAGACCTAGGCGTAGATCCTAACTAGCATGCAGCAACCCAGAGCTGCAAATACAGGGGAAACCCTGCTCATAGCCAGGCTGGAGCATGCCCAGAGTGGAGGAAGTCTTCAGGGAAAGTTAGCTATTAAAATCTAAGTCTAGTGATTGTGTACAAACTGATTCTTTCAAAAGCTTATAACTATGACAAATTTGGGGCCATTTTCACAGGAATAGCAAGAGACATTGCTGATATGAACACCAACCCTCCGTCGAATTTAAAATCCCTTCCCCAAGTCATGGGAGTGTTCGAGCTCTTCAAAAAGGAGGTCACCAGATTTTTTAAGTGGTTAAAACATTTTTACAGTATCACTATTAGAAATTGATTAACTGTTTTGGTTTAAAGTTTTCCATAAACATGCAGCCTAAAGGAGACACATGGTAGGTGATATTTCACCCCAAATGGAACAGGGTCTTAGACATGTCAGGCAACTGTAGCAATAGGTGGGGCTACCATCCCCACCCCATACTTTCCTATTTACACGAATAAGTAAAACTTTCCTAACTGCTCCCATCTTCCTCCTCAGCCTAGCTATTGAAGTGTTGGTTGATTGCTTGTAGGCATCACAAAACAAAGGGCCTTAAGGTGGGCTTTGGAGGAGAAGAGAGTAGTAGTGGTCTATAAGACCAGTACTATTAAGTATCATTAGGCTTAAAACTGGAGTGGATTGCTACTTAATAGCAATGTTCATTCCATTTAATGAGTGCACTCATACAGTTTAATTCCTCTAACCACTTCTGGCCTCTCTTTAGCTCTAATACACATAGAAAATATCAGAATAGCGGTTCCTAGCTCCTAGGATGTTCTTTCTGTGATAGAGAAGTGCTCTTGATCACACATGGCATAGGATAGCCTTGGAGGCCTTCTTCCCTCTTTCAGTCTTGCAATAGTTTCCTCAGCCTGAGCAACTGTGGACTAAGACACACCGCATTTGTGGAGTCTCATTTATTAACTTTTTACAGAGTACATACCACCCTTCCTTGTTAGACCCTAAAGTCCAACCCTCCTTCTAGCTCTAGGACTAGTGCCAACAAGCACCTTCTTCCAAAAAAAAGTCACCATCTTATCCAAGTCTTTCTCCCGGCAAAGCATTTTCAGGTCAGTCTGGTTCTGGTGTGTACAACCAGAATGTAAGTGTAAAATAGCTTTTGACATATTGTATTGTACAACTAATTCTTGGTGGTGTTTACCAGGTAAGATCAGGGGATGCTCACTGATGTCAGTTTCACATGAATCCTGAATATATGTTTTTCCTCAGCTCTCAGCAAACAAAATTTTAAGAGTTGGAAAATTTTAAAAACTGGTAATTTGGGGCAAACTTTATCTCCCAATCCTCTGGACCAAAGGACTCAAATTTGCATTACTAACTCTACCCAGCTCTTGATGTGCCTCAGCAGTTTTCAAAGCAATTTCTCTGGGTGTATCCAAGTTAAAGCACTTTGAAAAATCAGCTCTAACACAGAAAGCTTCTCGAGCTTAACTATAGAGTCCCTGCCACTCCTTTTTAATGACAAAATGCCTGAGCCTTGTCCACACTGCAGTGTCCATTAGCTCCCCTCACTAGCAAATTATGGGTCAGCTTTTGGGAAGGAAGGACAGTAAAACCTCGATTTAACGGACCTCGATTTAACGGACTTCGGATGCAACGGACAAAATTTCTGAGCAAGTCTGATGCATCCCAAATCCATTTCTCGCGGGCTGCCTGCCGGCTCCCGGCTGCCGCCCGGGTCACGGCCGGCAGGCGGGCTGGCGTGCGGGCTGACTGACGGCTCCCAGCAGCCAGGACCCGGGCGGGCTGGCTGACGGCTCCCACCCGGGTCCCGGCAGCGGCGGGCTGCAGAGCTGCCGCCCCGACCCTGTGGCGGTCGGGCTGCTGCTCCGACAGCTCGGTTTTTTTTTATTATTAAATAATGGATTTTTTAATTTAACGGACACCCCCTCGCCCGAATTAGTCCATTAAATGGAGATTTCACTGGATTTTACTCTGTAAATTTCAGTCTCTCCCTCAGGTGGGGCAGGAGGGTGAAGCATTTCCCCCTCTATGAATGGAAAATGCAATTGGTAGGATTTTGGGGTTTTACCTCTTCTCAAGTAATGAGGATGGAAAAGGACTTTGATGTATGTCTGACAATCTCTTCCCTTCCTGGGATGGTGTGGGGACTTTTGCTAGGCATTTCAATGAGGCATCTAGGTCATTCTCAGAGTCCTCCCTGAGCTCCAATTTGCAATACTTACACCACCCTTCCCTGGTACTATTCTTGTATGTTTGTGTGCCAGTCAGCCTGTGATCAGTGTTTTGCAAGTGTGTGTAATGAGGGTTTGTTGGTGAAATGATACTCACTGAGGGGGAGGGGGAGAAAGAATGTGTACGAGTGTCAGAAACTCAGAAGCACACAGGGAATGGAGGAGCAGCCAACAGCTTTGTGCTGCTTTCTCCTGCTACTCCAGGCCTGGAAGTCAGAAACCAACCCCTACCCAACCCAACTGCTGCTACTGGTGGCGCCCCAGGGTCTAGTAACTCACCCTGTGGAGGTGAGTAAGCAGCCCTCCCATGCCCAGTGCTTTAGGGTGCCTAAGGAGCTAAAGGGGTTTTTGTGTGGTGCTTAGGAGTTGTGCATGCCTGTCCCAGAGCAGCAGGCTGAGCTCTCAGGGTGAGTGACAGCACCAGCAGGTGCAAGGGATGGTGACAGCACGGGGAGTTCCACTTTCCAGGCATGGCCCCTAAACACTGATCTCTTATAACTCAATGAAAGAGCTCTTTTCCCGGGGTGGGGAATGAAAACTGCCTAAGTTGCAGGGAAGGGATGATTACAGTGAACTGCAGGGGACTGAAGGGGGGGATTGGAAGTGATAAGGACATGTGCTGAAGGGAGCAGCAGGGAGAATGGGGAGTGGGGGTTAGCAGGTAGGATGTGTTTTGCAGAAGATGAAAGGAGGAGCAGTAACTGAATGGGCTGCAGGGGAGATAGAAGATGACTGAATGGGCTGAAGCAAGTGGCAGATGGGATATGGGGAGATAACGGAGTGGAACTCAGTGAGGGTTGGAGGTGTTATCTGTTGGGATTGCAGGGTGCCGATAAGGGATGGGAGTTTAGATATGTGGGACCCATGGAGAGAAATGTTAGGCGGCACAAGGGGATGAAGTATCTGTGTGGGGGCCCTAGAGGGAGGATAACTCTGTGGGGTCCATTGGAGGGCAGCTGTGCTGGAGCCCTGGGGAAATGCTGCCTTATGCTGTTCCCCCTATGGACACAATGGGACAAGGTAGCTATGTGGAGCCCATGGGAGCAATGGAGCAAGGTGGCTGTGTGGGGGTCACGAAGGGGAAGGGAGGGAGGGAGCTCTGTGGGGTGCGTGGGGAACGGAGGGCAAGAAGTTGTGTGGGAGAGACAATTGACCGCCCGCTTCTCTTTTTCCCCGGCTGCCCCAGACAACTCCTAACATCAATCCCCACCCCCCGAATTTACCTCAGTGCTGCCCCCTATCCGTGCGCTAGGCAGGGAGAAGACCCCCTCCGCAACACACTCCGTTTTCCGGGCCCTCCCGCCCCGATGTGACTCCTGCGGCTCCGTGTGGGGTTTACAGCCAGGAGCGCGTCGGGCTCGGAGCTGCCGCGGCGTGTGGCGGGAGCTGCGTGTGGAAAACGTGCTGCTGGGACTTTGAGGCCAGTGTGAGGCGGGAGATGGAGCCCGACAACGCGGTGAGTAGCGCGGGTGGAGGGACCCGGCCACTCAGGAGATAAGCTGCGACGTCTCTCCCACCCCCCAGGTGGGTCAGTCACAGGGCGGCTCGGAGTGGGGTGGCTCCCGGGGGAAGGTGCCTCAGGGCCCGCGAGTGGTGCGGTGAGTGACTGCCCGGGGGTGTGACGTGCGGCAGTGAGCGTTGGCTGTGCGGGGGAGGTGGCTCTGTGGTGAAGGGTCTCAGAGACTCGGGTGTGTCCTTCCCCTCCCCCCATTCAATAGCCCCGGCCCGTCTGAGGGGTCGGAGACGACGCGGGCGGTGAGTGAGGCAACTGCTCCCTCGGCCGAGCACGGCTTTCCCGCCAAAAGCGGCTCGGGAGGGACAGCCCCGCCCACCGCTCGAGCGAGCCGTTCGCCCTTCCCCGGCACGTGCTTTTCACTCCTCCCTCCCCTTCTAGCGCGAGGCTCTTACACCCCCCCCACCCCCGTGACCCGCCGGGCGGGTGCCTACGCGCCTGCGCTTGACGGAGGGCGGGGCTGGTGTGAGGAGCTCGCAGGAGAGCCCGGGGTCTTGCTGAGGCCTTGACTGGCTGTGGGGAGCACCAGCCCTTTATTTCTTTTGCTGGGTAAGGGGGCAGCAGGGGAGTTGGGATGGAGGTGACCCCACCTCCCTCTGGCTGTCTCTCCCTGGCTCATCTCTTGCAGGAGCGTCATGGAACTGCATGTCTCGGGGAAAAGCAAGCCCTGAACACACCATAGCTACACATCCGTGAAAGCCTTGGGCAGGGGGAGGCAGCAAAAGTGTATGGACTCTACATAGCGCCAAAAGCAGTGTGATAGGGGGCTTGTACCAGGGAGCTGCATACTGCAGCGGACTTTAATCTACCTCTCATGGACAACAGCACTCATGGCAGAGTTTGTGATATACCAGTTCTCAGCCACAGAGATTTATAAACGCTGGAACCAGTGCATTGGACTGTACCTGCAGATTTAAATCCTCTATAGTTCATATAGCACTGATTTCATATGCTCATGTGGACTTACCCACTAAGTGAATAAACTACCACATTTTATGTTAACCACTATGAATATTCTTCAAAGATAGCCCCAAATGGACAGTACTGCATTAGTTCAGCCTAGTAATGACAAAACATGAATTAGCATTGCAAGGTTTGCCTCGTCCAGGAAAGAATACAATCAAATAGCTTGTCACAAATGGAAACAAAGATTGTATGAACCCGTGATGGGGTATGCTACTCACTGATGAACAGTTTCCTGGCAATTAGCTCTGTGAGGCTGATGGCCATCCCTGTGATGGCACTCCGTCTCTCCCTTACTTCAGGTGTTGTGGCTTCCTCTTCATAACTTAGTCCTCCAGCCAGGTCACTCAGCGGGTACTCCTTGGAGGGAAGTGGGTTGTCTTTCAAAGTCTCTTTCCACAAGCAGTGTCAGGCAGTCCTCACATTCGCTGCCTTATGTCACTCTGTCCTTGACTCTGGCAGTTCTTATTTCCACTGCCTTAACACTCCCCTCTACTCTGGGTTCCAGTCCAGGGCCCTGTAGTGAACAGTTGTAGCTGTACCCCTTACTGCTCCCCACCAAACACCTTCCTACCATGCTGCTTTTCCCTTACCTGAGGGTAGGGCACTGCAGGCTTCCTCCCTAATGCTTTCCTTCACTATAGCCAGCCTCCTAGCTTTATAGAAGCCTCCCACTCCCATTCCCTGGCATTTGAACTTCCTTCTAATTAGCTTCCTCCAACTCAGACCTCCCCCATTTGCAGTCTAATTGGCTGCATTACATGAGATGCACAACTACAAAATGTAAATTATCTGGTTAGGTGGAAGTACTGCTGAAAAGGATCTGAGGTTTACAGTGGATTACAAATTGAATATGTGCCAACAATGTGGTGCAGGCGCAAAAGAGGCAAATATAATTCTGGGGTGTATTAACAGGATTGTTGTATGTAAGACACAGCAAGTAATTGTCCCACTCTACTTGGCACTCTTGTTAAGACCTCTGCTGGAGTACTGTGTCCAATTTTGGGCACCACAGTTTAGGAAAGATGTGGATAAATTGTAGAGAGACCAAAGGAAAGCAACAAAAATTATAAAAAGTTTAGAAAACCTGATCTATGAAGAAAATTTTAAAAAACTGGGCATGTTTAGACTTGAGAAAAGAGGACTGGGGGGAGATATGATAACAGTCTTCAAATATGTTACGGATTGGTATAAAGAGGGCCATGATCAATTGTTTTTCATGTCCACTGAAGGTAGTAATGGGCTTACTCTGCAGCAGGGAGACTCAGGGTAGATATTGGGAAAAACCTAATAAGGGTAGTTAAGTTCTGGAATAGGCTTCAAAGGGAGATTATGGAAGCCCCCTTATTGGAGGTTTTTATAAACAGGTTGAACAAACACTTGTTTGCCAGGAGCTCAGGGGCTGGGAAGGATGGTCCCACAGGCCGGATGTGGCCTGAATGCCATAGTTTGCATACCTCTGGTCTAGGTTTACTTGGTCCTGTCTCAGTACAGGCAGCTGGACTTTGGGACTAGGTCCCTTCCAGCCCTACCTTTCTATGATTATATAAATAGCTTGATAGATAGAAAAGGGAAATTGCCTAATTCAGGGTGAACTGAAACTAAGGCTAAGTGTTTTTAAATACAGTTTATAGAACTCAGAGGTGTTATATTAATAGTAGGTTACACACTATGGTTGGGGTTTTTTAAAATTTAAGTCAAAAGAGTAAAAAATAATGCTAATATGTGCATCATTGCTAAGTTAATTGCAAGAACACCTTTAACTTTGGGAGTTTCATGACTTCTGAGTTCTAAAATTATTTCGCAGTCTTACTATTGTATTTTCATGTGAAGAGTTTTTTCTTGCATTGAACACTACTTGCATTTTTCCAAAAAGTTCATTGAGAATTCAAAGTAACAGCCTCATGTTAGAAAGTGGGGAAATGGAGATATTGGAGGTTCTGCAGAGGTCAGTATTGTGGTCACGATTATTCAGTATATCTAATAATGTCGTGAAAAAAAATAAGTTAAACATTATCTTACATTTATTTCCTGATGAAACAAAACTGGGAAGCAATACACACAAGATGAAATGCTAAAATTTAGAGGGAACAAGATATTTGAGGAAATTAAAACTTAATTGTATGAGTTCCAATATGAAAAGATGCAAGATCATTAGCCTGGCAGAATATGTCTAGAAAACAAATATGGAGAAAAAAAATGTACCTTTCTGTGGATAACAAATTGAAAGCAAGTGCACAAAATATGATACCCATTTTTAATGGGTCAAGCAGTTGTACAGTGTTGTTAGAAGAGAAATAACTTACAAAATTAAAGCAGTATCACAACTCCTTACTGTGTGCGTGAGACTGAATCAGGAATACGTGGTGAAAATCCTGGTCTCATTGAAGTCGGTAGAAGTTCTGTCATTGACTTCGATGTAGTCAGGATTTCAATCGCTGTTCTTCAGGTTCCTGCACATGAAAGTTGATATGAAAAAAATCAAAACAGAATTTAAATATTGGCAGTCATAAGGATAATTTTGAGAATTTAAATTTATGCAGAAAGACAAAAAATAATGCATAATGGATTATTTGAAAGCATACATCCTATATAATAAAAGGCCAGAGGATGTTTGTCTGAAGCCGTCATGCGCAGTAGAGATGGCCCGGACAAACGGCATGCTGGGAGTTGTAGTTCGGCGGCACAAAATGGCTGCTGCGCATGCACCACCGCGAGCCATAGAGACAGCCCGGACAAACAGCATTAAGCACTTTGGCCCATGTACACGGGCTGTTACACTAGTATATAATACTTTAGAATTACATGAAAAAAAGTATTTATACAGGATACTGTTGAACTGGAATAAGGCAAGGATACACTTAGTTTGGATGTTAAACCGTTTTTTAAAATAGAGATAGTCAAACTGTGGCAGCTGCAGGAAGCTGGTTATGGTCTCTTGATCCTTGGGTGCCCAAACAGAGGAAATTAGAACAGTAGGCCAGCTACTCTAACGTCCACCATGCTCATGGCCCCAGCAAGCTATACCTTATCCTTTCACTTATGGCCAGGTAAGGTGTAGCTGGCATTGGTGGCAACTGTGTTGCCTTTGTCAGCTTTACACCAGCAGAGACTCTCCATGCACAGAGGATACTGTCTGCTAGAATTTACAGCCAATTTAAGGCCTTTTTGCACTGTTTAAGAAAAGCTAAGTGGCCTTACTGGACCAGAAAATCCAGCCCTGGGAGCCTGATCTTTACAAGTGCTGACACCTGTTTCTCCCATTGACTTCATTTGGAGCTGTGGGTACTTAGCATTTCTGAAAATCAGGCACAAGATATGTTCAAGGCATATAATTTTGGAAATGCATAGAAAGCATAGTATAGTGCAACATCCAGTCTGTGAGACATGTGGTTGGACAGAAGGTCCATTTCAGTTCTGTTATCCATGATTGGAGTACAGTGGGAATCCTGTCCTGTGGTGGATGATGACTGCCATTTGTCAGTTTAAAGTAAGGTGCCCCTTATTATTATTATATTTTACAATAACAACCAGAAGGCCTAGTCAAGATTGGGCACCCATAGTGCAGGGTCCTGTACAAACAAAATAAAAAATAGACCATAACCCAAAGATCTTGGCCCAATTCAGTAGGATATTGAAGCATGACATACTTAGTTGGTACATGTTTAAGTATCTTACTGAATAAGCCCAAATATGGACCCTGGAAGAAATGTGGATAATTGCCATTGGTTAGAAATAAATAATCATGGTAAACATTTGACTGTTCAGCATGTTGTGTGTTCTCAAAGAATCTCCACATGTTTTTCTGTGTGGATGTGTTTTGCTTTAGTGGTTTATACTGTACAAAATGACAAAAATAAATTTTACAAAAATATTTTTCTCTCAAACAGCAAACCACAAATCAAACACAAACAGAATCTTTGTCTCCATCCCCCAACACTGTGTCACCCGTGTCTTTAAATAACCCAACGAGTGCCCCAAGATTTGGAACAGTTATTCCTAATCGCATCTTTGTAGGAGGAATCGATTTTAAGGTATTTTTTTCTAATCTTTTTAGATAAGTAATAGCAAATAATTTGATATTTTTCTTTATTAGTCTTACTTTATATATTCATTAGTTTTATGCATGTTAGGCATAAGTGCATATAAAATATATTTTATTGTGTTTGAACTTGGTTCATGGCTTGTTCAGGGTAAGCCCTTGGTGGGCCATGAGACACTTTGCTTACTTGAGCATCCACAGGTACAGCTGTTCGCAGCTCCCAGTGGCCGCAGTTTGCCGTTTCTGGCCAATGGGAGTTACGGAAAGCGGTGACCTGGCCTGCACCACTTCCCTCAGCTCCCATTGTCCGGGAACTTTACTCTTGGATTTAGGGAGGAGGAGTGATATTCAAGTCAGGAGAGCAATTCTACAGCCTCTGTTTTGTTGGTACTTTTAAGCCCTCTTTTGGTGTACTGTGACTTTAATCTTCTGAAAATGGGACTCGGTGGGATTAATTTCCTACCTGCTCAGATCTCCTTTTGCCTACTATTCTTCCCTGTGTTTTTGAAGTTCTGGGGCTGCACACAGCTTCACTATCTCTGGTTTTTTGTTTTTTTTGGGGGGGGGGAAGAGGGAGAGAGAGATTGAATTTGAAGCACCAAGAAAATAGCACCTTTTTATAAAATACATCTTGAAGGTAAAATCTTCCCAAAAAGTTCTCACCAAATGTCTCAGTGACACAACCATTATGATAACTTACATTAACTCTGTCATCAGTAAAACCTCTCCCGCTCCTTAGAGGCATATACAAGGCAGGGTAAGCCTTGGAGAAGTGGAAGAAGAATTTTTCCAACATATACCATACATTTTAAAAAATGACTGGTGAATCAAAGAAACATATTAAAACTTCTGATGTACTTCCTTGAGGCTTTGAGTACTCCAGGTCCATCTAGGAATGGCTTGAGGCATCCAAAGATCAGTGTGCACCAGAACACTTCCTTGAAGCATGAGGTTCAACACATGCCAAATCAATGGTCACACAGGATCAGAAAGTGTATTTATTTCATTGTCTGTACTTTTGGATACATAAATGCATATCTGGAAGACCATATTTGATGTATGTTTTTATCAGTACAGAAAATGAACATATTATGCATATGTGGCACACACTGTTTCAATAATAGACTTTATGGTAAAAGGGACCATTATGATAATTTAATTTGACATGCATAATATGGGCTAATAATTTCACTGTATCTGAATGATTGTTTTTCAAACTTAGCAAATTCTTCATAGAAGTCTACACACATATGCCTAGATTTAAGTTTTAAAATGATCTCTAAATTATAATGCCTCATGTTGTAAATGGCAGTAAAATATAGAAATGAAAGACTTATCTAAGACAAAATGAAATTCAGATATAAGTAAATTACAAGGGAAGATTATTAAAGTAAAATTAAAATGTAAATTCAGTAGATATTTAGACTTATTTATGAAGATTAGAATCATGTAGGAGAAAAACTGAGATTACTATCTGGTCCTTCTCTTTCGCTCTCACACCCCACCCCCACCCCCACCGTCTCCCCAAAACAGTCACAGAAAGATTCACCTTGGAGACTTTTAATTATTTCTAGGGGTTTTTTTTAATACATAGTTGCTCCCAGGATTTACAAGTAGTTTATTGTTAAATGTGTCCAAACCAAAGCAATTTTGTGGTTATTTCTTATTTAATAACTAAACAAATCCATTTGTATTCTTTTTGTTCTTTTGCTTTATTTTACTAGACTAACGAAAATGACCTAAGGAAGTTTTTTGCCCAGTATGGGTGTGTGAAAGAAGTGAAGATAGTAAATGACAGAGCTGGAGTATCAAAGGGGTTAGTACAGTTACAATATATCCATTGTGGACACTGAAAACATGATAGTAAGTGGAATAGAAGTTGATTGTGATTTTCATGGCTTATAACATTATTATTGGCATCACATTATATGACACACTCAAGTTTCAGTTCATTTGTTTTCTTTCTTACAGTGCCCCAGAATGGTAGTGTTGATAAGTATATGGTTAGCATCACTATTTTCCTCCTCTCTAAACACTTAGACCTCACTTTAACCTGGAGTTTCACTGGCAAGAATGTCCATTGTGTTACAATATAGGTGAGAACCTCCTTCCCATTCTAGCCCCTTTACATCATGTAAAAGGGTCAGAGTGAAATAAAGAAGCTCTAAAAACCTGAATCCAATCAGGATTCCCCCAGCTCAGGACCTAAGGCTGTATTCTGAGGAGCTGCTTGCAAGCTCTAGTGCAGGGGGCATATTGGGGGCAGGGTTGAAGGGACATGTTGCAGGCAGGGCCACAACATGTAGCACTGCAAACATTTATGTTGTATATAGGTAACTGGGGACATGCTGCCATGACTCAGGCAAGCCACTAGGGGTGTCTATTATGCCAGGGGCCACAGAGCAGCACAAAATCAGGTGTGTGTAAAGGTGGCATAAAATCACCATCACTTTCCCCTGAGCTGTAAGTTCTGTGCAGCACATCTAAGAGTTTCAGTAGGACCCTTGTATAGGAGGTATGGAGTACCTGCATAAGTATTAGATCCGTTCTTATGTACGAGGCTGTCATAGTTTTCAGCATCTTATGTTTGCAGCTTCATTTATCCTCGTCCCTTGTCACTGCAATCTCTGAAACTCACTCTGAATACATAAAGAAGAAGCTTCTGCCCCACACCAGAAGCAGAGATTTTCTTCTCACCTTCAAGGTTGTTACCAACTCTGCCCCTTCCTACTTAACCGCTTTTGTCTCTTATCCTTGCATCCTCGATGTCTGCACCTGCCACTGTTGCCACCTCTATTTGTCTACCTCTCTGACAGTGATTTTAGTGTTTTTTTCCAGTGTACCCCTTGGTAACACAGAGACTTCCTTCCCTGAACTGATCTACCAGGCATCTACCTATCCTCCAAATCTCTGCTTCAGTTCTATTTCAGCCTTGATACCTAAAAGAAGCTAGCTGACTAATATTAATAAGTGAAGGGGTAGTTGAAGAGTATATATTTTGCTTACCTGCTTTAATCCATTTCTCTCCCTCAAAGTTTTTATGTTGCTTTTTTTCTTAGACTGGAAGCTCTTTATGGCACGGATTGTATCTTCCTTGGTGTGTAATCATCACGTACATTAATGCTACCAGAATGCCAATAATAAATAACATACATGAATTGTGGATGAGGAAACTTTGATGTAGAAGCCTTAAATTTTGAATTAACTTATTTATCTATTTTAAGCTGGTAGGTTGATTTAGCAGCAATAAAACTGCTCTGACAAACCAGATTTTTCAGGAGAAGTAAATTTTTCTCAACATTGGCAAAAAACCTGTTACAAAAGCATTTCCCAGCATAGGGTTCACTCTATACCTTGGTGTAGCGTCCTTTCTTCCCAAAGGTATTTTCGCTTCAGTTTGTTCAAGAAGATCTTCTTTTTGCCCTTCCCCAAAGCAACTGTGTAAGGAAAAGAGAAAGGAAACTGAAGTTAAGCTCTTGTGTACTGCTGAATAGATAGTTCCTCTGCACCTGGCCACAGTTTGCTTGATTTCTGAATCTTAACATTTATTAACATTGTTTTTAATATTGAATTTTCCTGATATTTTAAAAGAAATTTAAAGCCACTTAGACTCTGCAAAGGACCTTAAGTGAGATGTCAGTGTGAATGAAGTAGAAAACTTTGATGGTGTCTTGGTATGCAGGAAATGCCACAATGAATGAACCTAGTTGCAGTAAACAGTTTTCTATCCGTATCTTCAGATATAATTATATTACTGTTATATATTTTTAATATTACACAGTTTTTGGAGGTTCACAGTTGTATGGCTATTATATTTATTAGCCAATGCTTTGTCATTTTTGTTTTTTAGTGATTTAGTTCATTATGTGTTTGCAGCTTCCCTTACTATTACTTTGAACTTCAGCCAGGACTTTCATATATGTTATCGTTATTAAATAGAGTCTCAACTTCCTTTTATAAGTGTCATTTTTATTTTTTATTTTTTGCTTCATTAAAAAATTAAATTTGGTAGGTTTACACTCATTACAGATGTGTCTGGTAGCACTACCTATTACTAAGGTTGCTCCGCACTTCCCATTGTAAACACCCCATTTTCAATTGCTTATAACTTTGCCGGATTTTAACCATTTTGTCTGAATTTTTTCATGACAGGTATCTGTTTCAAGCTGAATTTACCTGGAAATTTCTGAGTACAAAGCTAGGAAAAAAATACTTATTTTGCCCATTTAAAAAAACGGATGACCTTGTCTTTGAAAAGCTCCAGTGCCCCCATGCTTTGGAGATTTGGGATTTGGAAATTTAAGATTTGGCAGGAGGGGTGTCATTTGTGTCAGGGATGTTCCTTTTGCCATTCCCACAAAAATTTCCCCAAATTTGGCTCAGTTACAAGCTTTTGAAAAATCATAGTTTATACATGCTCAGTAAAGACTTTGATTTTAGCAATTACATTCTTGAAGATTCCAGTCACTCTGGGCATACTGCAGCCCTGGGATGAGCAGGACTTTCCATGCAGTTTTGCTCTGGGCTGCTATGAGGATGCTGGGTCCAGGCACCTGAACTCGGAACAGGGAAACGGTCTCTCTTGTGTTCTTAATAAACCCTCCCCTGATTGGCCCTTCAGCATGGAGGAGGAAGTTGCTTGATTCAGATGCAGAAAGGACAAGAGCTAGAGGAAGGAGGAAGAGAAAAAGTGGGAGTTGCGGGGGTGGCAAAGACTGGGACTAGCTGGGTATGGAAACTGGGATTGGGATTGGTGAAAAGAATGGTGGGCTTGGAACCGGTTGGCTAGGGGGGAGTGGTACAGTGAGATTGGATGGTGTGAGAGAGGGGACTGTGAAGAATTAAGATGCTATTGGCTGGTGCTATAAAAAAAGCCCATGAGGATATTAATAATTATGCCTTCAGGGAAGGGTTTGGATAGTATACAGTAAATTGGGCATCAAAATGTAGTGGATACTTTTCACTTTAATCTCTGTGTGACTCAGTTCCCCATCCTATATAATAATCGGCTAGAGAAGTTTGTGTGAAGCCGTCATGCGCAGTAGAGACGGCCCGGACGAACGGCATGCTGGGGGTTGTAGTTTGGAGGCACAAAATGGCCACCGCGCGTGCCCGCCTGAAGGATCCTCACTCACACGGAACTAGAGCACCAAGGAGCAGTTATACATATAAAGTTAGACATAGTTGGAGGGAGCTGAGCGGGGGGGGGCGTGTTGGAGGGGGGAGGGAGCTGAGTGAGGGGGGGTCGTTGGGGGTGAGGGAGCTGAGTGAGGGGGGGTCGTTGGGGGGGAAGGAGCTGAGCGAGGGGGGGTCGTTGGGGGGAGGGAGCTGAGTGTGGGGGCCGTTGGGGAGGGAGGGAGCTGAGCGGGGGGTTTGGGGGGGAGGGAGGGAGCTGAGCGGAGGGGGCGTTGGTGGGGAGGGAGGGAGCTGGGTGTGGGTTGGGGAGGGAGGGAGGTGGGCGAGGGGGGGCGTGCGTTGGGGGGGGAGCTGGGCGAGGGGGAGGAGCTTAGCGAGTGGGGGGGATGCAAGCCGTTTCCATTGGCCCGTGTCCTTGGGCTTTTACACTAGTCTATAAAATGTGGATAATAATACCCCTTCCTCTCACAGGTGCTGTGAAAATAAATTAATGTTTATAAAGCAGTCATATTATAGTGATGACCACTATAAAAAAGCCCATGAGGATGTCAATTCTGTCTTCAGAACAGGGCCTTGGTCAAGGTCAGACATTGAACAATGAGGAAAAAACAAAATATTCAATAGCCGCTTATTAAGCACTGTTCACTGAGTGAGACGGTGGTCCTGTGAGAAAAATAGAATGTGATCATGTAATTAAAGACTATTATAGTTCATACACATTTGGGGCCGAATTAACCTTATTTGTCATTTTGTAACTTCTTAGTACTTTACTTTTGAAACGCAATGTTTTAACATAGTATCTTGTGTAATATAATATATATTATAAAATGTTTTAGGTTATAAAGTAGTATGCCAAGAAAAATAAATTTGTGTAATTTTTATTTAGGTATGGTTTCATCACTTTTGAAACTCAAGAAGATGCACAGAAAATTTTACAAGAGGTAAGGTGATATATTCATTGTTATACTCATTGCTTAGGTAAATTATTTAATTTGGTATTAGTGTTTGCACACATCCATTACCAATGGATATTTGCCCCTTCTGTGTTTACCTGCTTGGATTTGAAGGTATTAAAGAAGCCCAGGATGTCTGTGGGCCAGTGGGTCAGATTTGTTCCTTTCCTTTCTTTGTAGAAGGATGAAGAGAAGCAGCAGTAGCATTATTTTCCCTTCTGAACCCACAGAATATCTAAGAAAACTACTAAGAAAACATTTCAAAGATTTAGTTTTAAGGGAGGGTGGGTGCTGGGAGTCTGTGGAGCTGACTAAGACAGGTGAAGCGGATGTTTCAGTGTCAGGTACCTTAACTTTGTAGAGATAGCTATTTCCAGCCTCTTCCATGTATACTACTTGGATCTGAAGTTTGTTGTGAATCCAGTTCCTCTTGGTGCTTTGATTTTCTTGAGTAGAGAATCCAGCTGTCATAAGACATCTGTAAAGGAGACTATATTTTTAGGGCTGATATTATGAGGGAAATTGAAGTTAATCTCACTCTCTTCAAGGAGGAATCACCGAGGTTCACTTAAAAAACTCTGAGATCTGCGAGGCCCACTTCCAGATACGCGTAATTCTTGCTCCTGTGAATGTGAGGTTTGCCCCAAAATGGACCTTTCTTGTACTTCTCCTAGGATATAGGAAGCCACGATGGCTCCACAACCGTAACCTTTTCCAACCTGTTCTCTTGGCCTGCTCAGGCTATGTTGCCTGGATGTTGCCATGGGCTCAGTTGTGTTCATGAAGTTCCCTGAAGAAGACCAGAGGGTGTTATCTCAAGCAAAGCCTCTTCTAGACTGAGTAGAGACCTATCAACAAGTAGAGCTGATTGAAATTTTAAAAATCTGGCCTTCTGGTTCCTTCAGATTTCCTTTTGCAGAAGCAAGATAAAAGGGACACTTACAATTTAAAAATCACATTGCTGTCTGATTTTTGTTTTATCTACTGTAGATGCAAAGTAATTCTGTACTTACGTCTACTATAAATGAAAGAGATTAGCAAAAGTTTGCAGTTGGTATTTTTTATAGTCACTTTTGACGTTTTCCTTTAAATGATAAGGAGCTGAAAGAAGATGTAAATAAAATATCCCCATCCTATTTTCATTTACATTTTGGCCTTGTCTACACTAGAAAATTAAGTCAGTTTAACTATGTCACTTAGGGGTGTGAAAAATCCATATCCTGGAGTGGCGTAGTTAAGCTGACCTAACTCCCAGTGTAGACAGCACTAACCTGCACAGAAAGTTAATATGCTGCAAGCCTCAGTGTGTGAATTTACAGCACACCGGCTGAATTATTGCTGTCATCCTTTATAAATATACAGTAGCCTTGCAGTGTATTAATTGCATGTTTTAATATAGTTAAATTTTAAAGTAAACTCAGATATTTTTTGAATAACATTTATTTTTAAAAGGAAAAAAGTAAAACTGGTGTTTTTACTAGCAATTATTTGTGTCTCTGGTGGCCGGTCAGTAAGACCCATTAGCATTCAGAAGTAAATGTTACTGAGCATTTGCCCAAATAATAATAAGCACCAGGTACATATTGGAGCACAATTGGTCATTTTTGCAAAATGAAGCCAAGGACTTAAATAGTAAAAGTGTTGTTTTTTTAGTACTTGAGGTACACTATCAGAGATCTGAAAGAAGCTTGTTGGGTGTGTTCACTATCATCTACTCTTAGTTTTACTTTCAGTAATTATATGCACCTAAAAATAAAAAGTAAAAGTACTGAATATTAAGTGTTTTTCTTTGTTTGTTTTAGGCTGAAAAACTTAATTATAAGGATAAGAAACTGAATATTGGTCCAGCAATAAGAAAACAACAAGTAGGGATTCCTCGTATGTATTTTCATTATATTCTTTATCTGTATGTGATATAAATAGAACTCTTTTAACCAAAAATATCTGAGTCGGACCTGTACTGTAGTAATCCAGAGCACTGAATATGATTGGAATAGTCAGCAGATGGAAGCATTGACATACTAACAAAAATGTCAAAAGAACCAGATTTCTGGGCACCATCCTTTAACCCCTACAGAATGTTCCTTAGTATATTGCATGGAAGGGATCCCATGGATGATGATTGTACCCACTTAATTGTTCCCATGGAATGTGACTCTTTGGTATGGCAGTATGCCCCTTCCTAGGTGCCACAAGCCCTTATGGTGACAGAGCCTCAAAGCTAAAGACAAATGTGTTTTAACTGCAGGAAAAGAGTACGTGACAATCTGCTGTATACAGCATTTTTCTTTTGGAAAGAGGGCCCATGTTATATTGACATGCTACATATGTTGCTCTAAGGAACATTAACTCCCCATGTGTGCTATGTGAAGCCGTGTTCAAAGATCATAGCTGCTGAAGTATAACCAGTGATAGCTCAGCAGTGGATTCAGATGTGCTGGAAGTAGCCAGTGATATGTGGTTTAAGGGTGGCAAGAAGTGAGAATGTATTCATCTTACAGCCACACTGAAGGAGACTTAAACAAGATAATATATTCTGTGTGGTACATGTTCCTCTTATCTACTCCAGAGGTTGCACCTAACTGAGGCAAGGACATTCTCTGCGTAAAGCCAGGGATCCATGAGGTTTGGGACTTTTATACAAGAGGCACTTTGACATATGTATATTTAGATATCCACTCCCCCTGCCTATTCTCCAGTGTCACCTGTCCCATATTGCTACAGGGATGATGCAGTGCTGCTTCAGTTCTTCAAAAACTTTTCAAAAAACCTTTGATGTTAGGTGGTCCCTTTTTGTACATTTTTACATGAGAAGGAAAATAGTTCTACACCTTATACTGCTGTGATATGTCAGCAAAAAAAAGCCAATGTAGTTTTGGGCTTGCATACACAAAAGGCACCATGTAATGGAATAGGAGGTTCCTCTCTGTGTTCCTCTGGAGCAAACACATTTGAAATATTCTATTTATTTGAGTGCACTGTATTACCAGAAAGATCAGATAAAGTAGGGGAGAATTTAGAGAAGGTCAACAAATACGATTAGGGATCTAGAGGAACTGATCTAATGAGAGAAAATAATCATTATTATGAATACCCTAACTAAACCCTGACTAAGAGTTGGTGTGGTGTTCGATAATAGCCTATAAATATTTGAAAAGAGAAAACACAAGTGAAGAGACCCACTACTTAGGAGAGTGAAGGGCTATAACCTTTAGCAAAAGATTGGAATTTAGAAATGAAAAATTTAGGCTGAATATCTGAAATCTGTTGGGGTGTGGGATGGTCTCATAAGAGAAGTAACGAAAGCCATATAGCTTGAAATATTTTAAGTTGACTGGATGTTGTACTAGTAAATGTGTCATAGCAAAGGGAATACTCAGGGGATGGAATAGGCTTTCACTGTCTTTAGTTTCTGTGAATCTATACTTGGTCTCCCACAAATTTGGCCAATTTATCTAATACCAAAATGTAAACTTCCAATATTGATAAGATTGTCAACTAGTTATTTTTCCACCTTTATTTCTGACTTCAGTAATAGCATTTGCTGAGGAATTGTTTAGTTCCCCTTTCTTATATTTTACCTCTTTAGATGTTTCTGATACTGGGGTCATAGTTTGTGATGCTTAGTTAATTACTAGTTTCATTTTGACCTGAATGGACAACTTTGAAGTGTTTGGGAATTTGTTTTCTTATATCAAAAGATTATTCATAAAAGAGTTTGTTACGAATCATTTTTAGGTACTAGAAGATAATTGAAAAACTAAATTTTAATGAAATCTTGATTTTTTATGTTTAAAATAGATGTAAAATTTGTCAACATTGGGAATTTGGAAATTTTCAACCAGCTCTACTGTTAGGATTATTGTGACTTACTCAAAATAACATTCAAAAACTCATATGCTTATCAAAAATTTTATCCCCATTTCTTTAGTTTCCATTTTTGAAGTTTGGGAAGACTTTGAAAATTTACTGATGACGTGTCCTGTCAAAAAGTGTGAATCCATAGACGAAAGGTTTAGCTTAGCCAGAACAGTCACGTTTCAGTACCTTTGCATTGTAATTGCTTTTATCTGCATTACAGAGTTTTGTTTTACAAACTAAATTGAGTTTAAAAAACATTTTGTTCTTCTCCAAGGGCCTCTATGTGTTGTATCTTGTGGGTTTGGCACCTCCTGGTATTGAGCTGCCGAACCGCCTTGAAAAGCTGTTTGCGTTGGGTGTACACAAGAATGACATCATCACCCTACTCTATATAGTGGAGTATGCACCCTAACTAATACGGCTCCTTCACTGCCACTGCAGAGACCAGATGGAACTCACCTTATCCTGTCCTCAGGACTAGACTACCTTATAAACTTTTCTTGTAAGTCTGTAAATAGTTAGTATTATTTAGTGTAGTGTAGTTAGTTAATTTTAGAATAGTGTAAGTAGCCATTCCCTTGGTCTCTGGGCTTCTTTACCAGAACTATAACAGGTCCTGAGCCCTGTAAGGGCCTCAAGAGGTGCTCCTCTTGCCCAGGGTATTCCTGAGTCTGACGCCCACATTCAGTCCCATCTGTTTTTGAGTAAAGCCAACTTTTTTACCATTGCCATGCCTTTACTCCCCAGGCCAGAAGGGAGAGATATTTGAGGCTCCAGACTCATCTGGCCTCACAACATGTACAGCCTGAAACCCTGGCAGGCCCATGACTGGTGTCAAGACCGCGATCAATCCTGAGGTCCTCTCCTGTGGGACAAACCCTTCTACTTGGTCTTCTGCGCCATCTTCCACCAAAGGCACAAGACTGGAATCTACTTGGCCCCATAAAGGGAGAGATTCCCTCAGCCACCAATGCTCAGTCCTGTCAGTTCTGTGGCATCAAATCAGTTTATGGCACAACACTAAAAGCTGAGCTGGCACTGTGGCATAAGGCTTGAAAAGTCCCAGGTCGAACCCTTCATCCAGCACCACTGCCCTCTCTTCCAGCGCAAAGTCCTGTATTGAACAAGTCCTCCAGCACCAATACATCAGTCATGGCACCACAGGACTCCTCCAGGAAATCAGAAAGAGAACAAGAAGCACTTCTCCCCACTAGAGGGGCACAAACAAAAGAAGAGGAGAAACTATCATCTTTTTACTCTCTCTTGCTCTCCAACACAGGAGTATTTTGGAGATTTTTAATGATACAGCTGTCTCGTCAACACACATCTCCAATGACAGACCTCTCAGCACCAATGAGCCTGGACATGTCACTACTATAGATCCCAAGAACCCCTTCTCTCGCCCCGTGCCTGAATCGGAGGACCACCACTGAGGCTACTGCCCATTTCATCACATACTTTTCCACCACTTGACTCTACTTCTGTAACTACCTCTCTGATTCAAATCTGCAGTTGTCTCAGAGTAGCTTTGACACCATTGAAGATGATTTTGAAGGCTCCCCAAGTTGACATCAGGACATTGGACAACTTTCCCCTCCTTACATCCAGGCTTAAGGGGCATTTAGTTGTCAGGGATATTAAACACAGATCTATATTTTCTGATTGTATTGTTTCTTTGTTCCTGAAAGGCATGACCAATGTTTTTCCTACTACAAGGGAGCCTCCTCTATTCTTGGGGCTTAAATCTTGCCCCTCAAGAAAATGTCTTTGATGCATCTATCTCTAAAGACCGCTTTTCTTAAAGCCATCACCTCTTCCAAGAGAGCTGGATAATTTGTGCATTAATGGCCAGACCATCTTATACTTAGGTACATAAGGACTAGGTCATTGTGAGGCCCAATCTTAGCTTCAGGTCCAAGATGCTGTCAGATTTCTATTTTACTACCTGTCCCTCCTAGCTTTCTTTCCAAAGCCCTGCTTCCCACCCAGGGAATTTTATCTGTATAATGTGGACATTAGAAGGGCACTGTGTTTACCTAGAAAATACAAAAGCCTTTAGAAAATCCAATTTATAGCCTATGGGGAAAGATGTCAGGGAGAGCTTATTAGCAAAGAAAGGCTGTCACAATGGATAAAAAGATACATAGAATTATGTTACATTTTAGCTGGAAGCATAGTTCCCAGTGATTTAAACATGCACTCCACCAGAGCCATTGCAGCATCTGTGGTTTGAGAGACATTCCTGTTACAGAGGGCTTGTCTTCACTACCCGCCGGATTGGCGGGCAGCAATCGATCTGTTAGCGATTGATTTCTCGCGTCTTGTGAAGATGCGAGAAATCGATCGCCTGCAGAACCCCCATCGACTCCGGAACTCCAGCTCGCCGAGAGGCGCAAGCTGGAGTCGACGGGGGAGCGCGCCGCCAACTGCCGCCGCTGTGAGGACAGCAGGTAAGTCGGCTGAAGATATGCAACTTCAGCTATGTGATTCACGTAGCTGAAGTTGCATATCTTCAGTCGATTCCTCCCTCCCCCCAGTGAAGACCAGTCCAGGGAGATGCAGAGCAGCAACATGGAGTTGATATATGGAGTATAAAATTTGTTATATGTTGGGCAATTAAAATGTTCATTGGAATTTTCTATTACTTCACTTGTTTTAAAACCTGCAAGTTTGTTTAATTTTATTTTCAACCATCCTTGTTTATTTTAGGATCTAGCATAATGCCAGCAGCTGGAACAATGTACTTGACCACTTCAACTGGATATCCTTATACTTATCACAATGGAGTAGCTTATTTTCATACTCCTGAAGTTGCATCTGTTCCACAGCCATGGCCTGTAAGTAATATCTGAAATATTATAATTTGAGAATACTGCATAAGGTTCTGTTCCATGAAGCTTGTTTCCTTTTGCTTCTCAATTGTATTTTCCATCTTTCTTCTCTCCTTGTTATACAAAATAGATAAAACTCTGAAGAAAATTAATTACTACTGTGAAACTTGTTAACTGTACAATATCTTTGATTGTAGGCAGTATTGTTATAGCTGTGTTGATCTCAGGATATGAAAGAGACATGGTGGGTGAGGTAATTATCTTTTATTGGGCCAACTTCTCCTGGTGAGAGAAGCAAGCTTTTGAGGTTACACAGAGCTCTTCTTCAGATCTGGGAAATGTACTCAGTGTTTCCCAGCTAAATACAAGGTGGAACAGATAGCTTAGCATAAGTATATTTCACATACACGTATTTCAAAGGACCATTTAAGGTGAAGTGGCTCCATAACACCTCTTCACTCTTAGGAAGATTAAAGGAGATTTCACGTATACACACACATCGAGGGGGAAAAACTGCATGGGGGGGATTGTGGGTTGTAGATTGTTGGAATAAACCATAAATCCAGTGTTTCTGTTTGGTCCATGATTTTTAGTGTTTAGCAAAGTTACAAATTTAAGCTCCCAGGCTCTTCTTTTGAAGGGGTTGTTCAAGTTTCTTTTGTGAAAAATGTGCTCACCCACAGATTATATAGTAGTTTTGTCTCATCATTTTTCTGTGTTAATTAATTCAAGAGCGTGATGATTGTCTGGTTTCACCAACATAGTTGTTATTGGGGCATTTAGTGCACTGGGTAAGGTACATCACATGTTGTGATAGGAAAGTGTAAGACTCATAGATCTTGAAAAGCACGTTGTTGGGGCATAGTAGTGAAGATACATCTATAGGTTTTGCATCTGTTGTTGTAGCAGGGGGTGTGCGCCATTTTCAGTTGGTGTGTCCTAGTCTGTGTGGAGCTTGCTTCAGATAATGAGCATGGAGAGGTTGGGGAGTTGTTTGAAGGCCAGAAGAGATGGGAAAGATTTATTTCAGGATGTGGTCCTCGTTGAATATGGATTGTAATTGTTTGGTGTTATCCTGTAAGTGCCAACTGAAAATCATGGATTGAATTGAGACACTGGTTTTATGGCTTCTTATAAACAATCTATAACTCAGTAACCCTTCCTCCTTCCCCCTGCTTTTTCCCCCCTCCTTTCCCTCAGTAGGTGAACAACCACCAACATTGCCAGCTAGTGGTCTGGTGGAGGGTGGGCAGGTTGTCTACCCATTGAAAATATCATCCTGTCCTTCAGCCTCCCCCTCCAACCTCCCCTTCCCCCGATCAGCTCCAGGGGAGATCTTACAGCAGCTCAACTGTGCCAGTACAGCTGTGCCATTGTAAGCTCTCTAGTGAACACACAACCTCTGAGTATATGTTTCCCAGACCTGACAAAGAGCTCTGTGTTCGCTCAGAAGCTTATCTCTTTCACCAACATAAGTTGCTCCAATAAAATATATTAACTTATCCACCTAGTCTCTCATGATGTTTGATGACAGCTAAGGAACTGGCTGCTTTTCTGACTAATTGCATCATATAATGACAGGTTTCAGAGGGGTAGCTGTGTTAGTCTGTATCAGCAAAAAAGGAGTCCTTGTGGCACCTTAGAGACTAACAAATGGGCATAAGCTTTCGTGGGCTAGAACCCACTTCATCAGATGCACTGAGTGATAAATACAGTAGGCAGGTATAAATATACAGCACATGAAAAGATGGGAGTTGGCTTACTAAGTGAGGGATCAGTGCTAATGAGGCCAATTCAATCAGGGTGGATATGGCCCATTCCCAACAGTTGACAAGAAGGTGTGAGTATCAACAGAGGGAAAATTGCTTTTTTGTCTTCCAGCAGATTTTGTGTTTTGTGGAAGGAACTTAAATTAGGTTTGAAGCTGCACTCCATTTCATATCCACAGGGTTGGGCAGGGGTGGGGAGAATTTGAGGAAATAGGCTATGTGAGCAGCCCCAATGAACACTGCTTTCAAGAAAGTTCTGAGTTCATGTGCCCTAGGCCATGTGCTTTGTCTGCAGTGTGGAGCCATGCAAGTGATCAACTTAAAGGATCATATTTACTGTAAGTAACCATTCTTTATAAATTATTTTGTTTTTAAAATGGTAAGTTGTATAGCATATAGTACTTAAAGTGTATGTTTTAGTAAAAGTAACAATTCCGGAGATTAATGTATTAAAATTTCTAATTTATCTCTCTCTTTTTTTTTAAAGTCACGTTCCATTTCCAGTTCCCCTGTAATGGTAGCTCAACCTGTTTATCATCAACCTACATATCCTTACCAGGTAAAAGTTAGAAAATGGGTATATCATTTCATAGCCTGAGGTGCTTTTTTGACTGAGGTCTCTGTGGGTGCTCCACTTTACATGATTTCCCAGCACAGTCATTCTGGAACCCATTGGCAGCATACAGGCAATATTTTCCCAAGCCACCAAGCAGCAGGGAAACGTATAGACACTTCTCGCCAAAACCAGTAGTACCACGTGACATCTCCCAGGAACAGACTTTTGAGGAAATAGATCAGGAGTTAGACCAGGAGGCTATTCCTGCAACCAACTTGTCTTCCTCACCTGACAAGACCATCATGCCTCTGCCCCCTACTACCGGAGACAATTTCAAACCGTTTCAAGAGCTGTTTAAAAGAATAGCTAACATACTTCAAATCCCTCTTGAAGAGGTTGCCGAATTTCAGCCCAAGCTCTTGGACACATACCACAAATTGACATCTTCTAAGATTCCGTTGCCATTATGGAGCCCATCATAACCATCTGGAAAACCCCCACCAGAATCCAGCCTACATGTAAGAGGATGGACAAAAAGTATTATGTCACTTCAAAGGGACTACAATTTTTATTTTCCAATCTCCAAATTCTCTTGTGATGAACACAGTTAACGAAAGAGGTAGCCGCCATTATTTCATTATGATAAGGAGTGGGAAAGGCTGGATTTACTTGGCCGCAAGTCCTACTCATCAGCAGCATTGCAGTTTAGAATTGCCAATTATGAACCTCTCTTGACAAAATATGAACACATGACTTATTCAAAATTAGCAGACTTTATTGAACTTAGGCCAGAGGAAAAGAGACAACAGTTTACATTGCTCATTTCTGAAGGCCACCTTATAGCTTGAACAGCCTTTCAGGCATCATTGGACTCCGCTGACACTGTGGCACGGACCATCGCAACAGCTGGTCCTCCTGGTTTCACCTGAAAGGCTTCCAAGGAAAGTGCAATCTACAGTAAAGGACCTTCCTTTCTATACACCTGCAACAAAATGCAAGCAGGACAGGTATTATACGTTATAACGTCCTAGACAGACTCCATACACACAGAATCAGAGACCGTATTATCCTCAAAGATGTAGGCAAACACCACCCAAAGATCAAATTTTTCACAGTCCTCCACATCACAACAACCAATCTCCAAACACTACATTTGAAGGTTTGGTTGAGGGCTTGACAGACCTCCCCCAACTATTGTTGCTAACTCCGCACTGCACCAACCATCTGTTTACACATCATCTGGTACCATTCTATCCATTTTGGCATACCATCACTTCCGACAAATGGTACTAGAGATCATCAAACCGGCTACTCCATCCAATTTCTCTCCTTACCCACCGTTCCTCCCTGTCCGTCTTTAGGGACCCCTCTCACAAGTCATTCTTGAGACAGAAAATAGAATACCTCCTTCAATAGTCGCGGTAGAACCAGTGCTGCTACAACACAGAGGGAAGGGTTTCTATTCCCATTATTATTTTTTTAACACAAAAGAAGTCTGGAGAATGAACATCCATTCTCAACCTCAGGAAAGTAAATAAATTTGTCAAAACACAACATTTTAGCAACTAGAATTCCTGCACTGGAACAAGGGGATTGGTTTGCAGTCCTTGATTTGCAAGACACATTTTCACTTTGCTATACACCAGGGGTCTCAAACTCAAATGACCATGAGGGCCGCATGAGGACTAGTGCACTGGCCCGAGGGCCGCACCACTGACACACACACATACCCTCGCTGCCCCGGCTCTGCCCACACTCCACCCCTTCCATGAGGACTAGTGCACTGGCCGGAGGGCCGCACCACTGACACACACCCTGCCCTCGCTGCCCCGGCTCCGCCCCCACTCCACCCCTTCCAAGAGGTCCCACCCCTGCCCCACCTCCTCCTCTGAGCACGCAGCTCCCCATTCCCTCCTGGAAAGCACTAGGCACCACCAATAGCTGTTTGGCAAACAAAGCAAGAGCAATATAGGAAGTCTAGAGCTAGAAACACGCGCGGCCCAGCCAGGCAGCAGAGAAGCCTCCACTTCTGG
This sequence comes from Sternotherus odoratus, assembly GCA_032164245.1. Lineage (NCBI taxonomy): Eukaryota > Metazoa > Chordata > Testudines > Kinosternidae > Sternotherus > Sternotherus odoratus. Next base: position 17,737,022 of record JAVMKO010000011.1, read on the forward strand.
CTCCTCCGTCCTGCAAACTGCTATGGGGGGAGGAGGGGCCCAGGAAGCTTGGCGGGCCGCAGGGAAGGGCTTTGCGGGCCGCATGTGGCCCCCGGGCCGCATGTTTGAGACCCCTGCTATACACCCAGCACATAAGCGATTCCTCTGATTTGTACTGGGACAGGACTACTTCCAATACACAGTACTACCCTTTGGCCTCTCCATGCCCCCGAGTGTTTTCTAAAGATCTAGCGGTGGTGGTGGCCCACCTATGCAACCAAGGGGTCGTGATTTACCAGTATTTAGCCGATTGTTTAATCAAGGCTCACATTCAAGAAGAAACTATCAAAGCCACTTTTCACCAAGTTTGGTCTACAAATAAACCTTCAAAAGTCAATGCTAACACCAGTTCAACAACTGGACTTTCTAGGGGCCCACCTAAACTCTATATAGGTGAAAGCATCAGTACCACCTCAGAGATTCGTCGCCCTGACAAACTTGATCAATACTTGTGGATTGTGTATCATGGTATCTGCCAGGACCTCCTTCATCTACTAGGTCACATGGCAGTGACCACATATGGCATAAAGCATGCCAGACTACGCATGCACTGGAAGCTTGGCTCAGGACAATGTACATTTCAGACAAAGACAGACTGAACAGACCCCTAAGCATGCCAATGAAAGTCAAGGACTCATTTCAGTGGTGGACCTGCCAACACAAAATGCCTCCTCCCCCCATGATAATTATAACAGATGCCTCTTTACTGGGTTGGAGTATCCATTTAAACAGCCTCACAGCACAGGGCAGGTGATCTCCTTCAGAATCAGCTCTCCACATCAACATTCTGGAACTGTGAACGGTTCGCAATGCCTATGCACACTTCATGCCTCTAATCAAAAACAAAACCATACAGGTCGCCTGCATGTTCCACATAAACAAACAGGGAGGAGCAAGATCGCACTCCCTATGCACAGAGGCTATAAAGTTGTGAACATTGTACATCCGACCCAACATCAGTGTGTCAGCCACCTACCTACTGGGATCTCAGATCATCACAGTGGACACGCTAAGCCGAAAATTCTTACATAACCATGAGTGGGCAATAAACACCTCAGTGGTCCAGAACATATTTCAACGATGGGGGCTCCCCTGGATAGACTTATTTACTATGAGCCGGAACAGCAAATATCCATCATTTTGCTCCAGAGCAGGTCTGGGACCAAAATCCAGAGGAGATGCTTTTTTTCATCCGATGGTACGCACCTCTACTTTATGCTTTTCGTCCCATCCCGCCACTGCCCAGTGTCATACACAAGATCAGATATGATCAAGCCAAAGTAATCCTGGCAGCTACTCCCCTCATGGAGGTTTTTTTTTTTTAAGTGCTGGAAGAGCTCTTTCTCAGCACTATGCCGCGACTACACAAACCACATTAAAGTGCTGCCACGGCAGTGCTTTAACATTGCCAGTGAAGACATGCCCTTACTGTAAATGACAGTAACAGAATTCTCAGCTAGGAAGGTCTGTGTGCTTTCTTGCTTTTTTTCCTGTATGAGAGAGGCACTTGGGTTAGATTACAGCTCAGGATCTATTTTATTTATCCATTTAAAAAAACACAGAACAATGATTAGCAAAACTGTATGACTTTCATGTGCGAAAGTTTGAGCAATTTAAAGGGACAGTCTACTTAACAGAACACCAAACACCAAAATAAAAGTAATGTAATTTAAATGAAAATCCATTATAACTAGAATATAGGGTCTTAGTTACATTTGAAACTTAACTTTCATGTGTTTAAGAAATGCTGAACAGTTATTGTGATTTTTTTTTCTGTATGGTAATTTAAATAAATTACCAACAAATGTGAAACTGGTGTAATTATATTGCATGATTTTGACAAATAAAATACACAGAATTTTGGATTTTTTGGCACAGAATTCCCCCAGGAGTAACGTATACTTAGACATCACCCCACACATTCATACAACACTATGTCATTGACCAAGTCTCAGCATTTGACACTCAGCTTGGACACACAGTCCTATCGTCCATTGACAATTAGCTCCGAACACCTCCTTCCAGCTGAGAGGCACTGCTCTACAGTCACCTAAAGTGGAGCATCCACAGAGACATCACTCGAAGAAGAAGAGAAGATTTCTCACTTTGTGCAGTAACTGAGGTTCTTCAAGATGTGTGTGTCAATGTAGGTGCTCCATTACCCTCCCTCTTCCCCTCTACTATGGAGTTCTAATTCGTCCTCTGCAGTGGAGAGGGGCTGCACAGTGCTAATCAACTACCGCAACAGGCGCAAGATGGGGAGAGTGCATGTGCAGCCCAGCCAGGTATTGTTATCAAAATTCTCCCGTTAGAGGCACAGGGTGCACAATCACCTAAAGTGGAGCACCTACAGGGACACACATCTCAAAGAACCTCAGTTACTGCACAAGATGAGTAACCCTTTCATTCTTTCCAACTGTCTAGTTTTGCTTTCACTACTCTCTCAAAACCATAAATTCTTAACATCTGTTCCTCTGACCAAACAATGCTCCCTTCAGAGTTTACTAGTGCAATACCTAAAATTTAAAGAATCAGAGAGGTAGCTGTGTTAGTCTGGAATAGCAGAGGTAACAAAGAGTCCTGTGGCACCTTAAAGACTAACTATAAAGTTTTGAAGCATAAGCTTTCGTGGGCTAATACCCACTGCAGCCGACAAAGTGGGTATTAGCCCACGAAAGCTTATGCTTCAAAACTTTATAGTTAGTCTTTAAGGTGCCACAGGACTCTTTGTTACCTCTAAAATTTAAAGTCACAGTAGATAGCACACTGCAGTATTCCATTCCTACAACCCCTCATTGGGACTGAATTTTCTGCCTGTCTACCTGGAATGAACTCTGGTTCTTTCTTTATGGTAATGCTAGATAGCTGGGTCAATCCCATACTTGCTTTAAAAAATGGAGAACAAATCATACAAAGTTGGAAATCACTAAGGGTTTAGGACTTGATCTTACAATTAGATGCACTAGTGTGAATTCTAACACACATGCAATCTCACTGATGTCAAAGGGACTTTTGTATCACAAGGGTTCTCATCAGTAGTTTTGTTTGCAGGTTGGGACCTTAATTGGAAGATTTGTTCACTGGAAAGTTTCTGGCTTTATTGATCAGTTGTGACCATGATAAAAATATCTTTAAAAGTAGACTGTTGCAAAGTTTTAAAAATACTTTTTAATTGTAGTAACACTGTATTTTATCTATTTTATTTATTTTAAAAAAATTATTTTCAAATGTGCTTAAGTGATTTAGGATCCTAAGTACCATTTTCAAAAGTGCCCAACCCAGAATCCCATTGAAAGTCAACAGGACTTATGTGCCTAAATTACGTGGATTCTTGAAAATTTTACCTTGCATGCTTTTCATCAATTAAGACCTGCCAATATCTGTTTTATTTTCAAACAACAATGTATGTTTTCCATATGAGAAAGTTTATTATTTCATAGTTCAAACAATCTTATTTTTATGAACCTAGGCACCTGCACAATGTCTTTCAGGGCAGTGGCAATGGAGTGTTCCACAGGTAAATATATTTTATAATTGCAGCATTTGGTCATTGTTTGAATGCACAGTATGCTTTTTCAATTTTTATATCACTTGTCCATAATTCAGTTGATGAAATGATATCTCCAAAGACAGTTATTCAGCATTGTTCAGGTTAATATTGTTTGCTATATCTCAATAATTCAATCATGCAGTATTTCCTGGCATAAAGGAAGGGATATAGTACAATTTAATAAAATAACACATCCAGTTTGTTTATTGACATAATATTTCTTTACCACAAGAGAGCTTTGTCCAGCTAGTAGGAGTTCTCTAGTCTATGTGGATGGGGAATCTTACCATCCAAGGGATTTTGAGTCTGAACTCAAAGGGAACATTAAGTTCTTGAAACACAGGACAATTAGACTTGCCCTGATTAGTCTAATAGCAGTGGTCTCTGTCACCATTTATCCCAGCCTTAGCCCCGGTCGGCATTACAAACTTAGGTTGATATAGCTGCATTTCTGAGGGATGGGGAAAGAAAGAGCGATCCAGTTATACCAACTGAATTCCCATGTAGACAGTGTTATGTTAATGGAAGGACTTCTCTTGTCAGCATAGCTATTGCCTCTTGGGGAGGTGGAGTACCCACGCCAGTGGGAGAGCTTCTCCTGTCAGTGTAGGTAGCATCTTCCCTAAGCGCTACATCAGCAAAGTTGCACCACCAACTACTCATGGAGGTGGTTTTACTATATCCATGGGAGAGTTCTCTTCCATCAGCATCAAGCAGCTACATGAGCGATCTTACAGCAGTGCAGCTGCATCAGTAGGCCTGTGCTGCTGTAAACTCGCTAGTGTAGACATGGTTACACACGCTCCTTAAAAGGCACAAGGGAGTTACAGACCTATAGAAAACAAAAAACATCTGAACATAATCCCTTTCAGTGTTATCTCACCCTACTTTGTGGGTCTTGGGTTTGGTCCAAGACATTTAAGGGGAGGTATAGTCCCTGCTGCCTCCATTTTCTTTTTTGGGGTCTTTTGTTTCCATAGAAGAAACGACTTCCTTTTCCTCAAGAGCATGTCCTTTTTAAAACAGCCCCCAGTACCTTGTCTGTCCCTGCTCTTCTATTAGGGGGTTGAGCAATGTCTTCTGTACATAAATATCCTAGAGCTCAGGGCAGTCAGATATGCCTATCTACAATTTCTACCATTAATCAGGGCAAATACATGGTGGACAACAGGTCATGCATATTCTGTATCAACTGACAAGGAGGGGAAAGATCCCCTTCCTTCTGTGCTGAAGCTGTCAAAATTTTTGAATTGGTGCATATGCAATAAGATCATCATCACAGCAGCTTACCTCCCAGGCGATCAGAACGTAGCCACGGATACCCTCAGATGGCACTTTTCTCAAGACCACAAGTGGGAAATAGATTCCATTGTACTCAATCATGTATTTTGGCAATGGGGAATCGCTCAGATAGATATATTCTCCATGTAGAGAAACAAGAAACGTGCTCAGTTCTGCTCCAGAGGTGGCCTGGGTCTCCAGTCCTTTGGGCGATGCCTTTCACTTTCTGGTTGTCAGGTCTACTATATGCATTCCCTCCAACTCCTCTATTATCCAGAGTTCTGCGCAAGATAGAGGGGGACAAAGTTATTCTAATAGGTTCCACCCTGGCGCAGACAGACATCGTTTCCTTACCCTCATAAAGCTGGCCTCTTGTTCACTGATCATTCTCTGGACTGCTCCTTATCTTCTTTCCCAAAAAGACAGGAAGTCTCAGAGTGCTTCACCTCAAAGCATGGTTACTCAGTGATTTGTAGGTTTAGAAACAGCCTGTTCAGGTGGGAATAAAAAGAGTACTATATCATGAAGGAAACAGTCTTCCCACTATACTTGCTCGCAAAAATGGATAAGAGTATGCATTGTGTGACCTAAAGCACATTCCACCTGCAACCTCATTGCTGTCATATATACTGGACTACATCCTGAATTAAAATACTCAGGTTTGTTATTGAGCTTTGTTAGGGTCCACCTGGTAGCTTTCCACTCTTTAATAGAGGGTTATTTCGTGTTTGCTCACTCAGCTACAATAAGATTCCTCAAGGGAATCAGAAATCTCTTTCCACAACTCAAATGTCTTATTCTGATTTGGAATCCCAACTTGGTTCTTAACTTGAGGACTCTGTTCGAGCCACTGACTACCTGTTCGTTCCTCCATTTATCAGTGAAAATGGCATTTCTGGGAGCCATCATGTCAAGCCGGCAAGTTAGGCAGATAGGGGCCATTATGGCATACTCCCCTTTCACTGTATTTTTCAAAGACAAAGTCCTATTATGACCACACTCCAAGCTCCTACCAAAAGCACCTTCAGAATTCCACACTAACCTTCACTCTCCGATCATTTACCCTACACCTCAGCTAGGTAAGAAAGAAGCACTGTTACACACACTCAATATTAGAAGAGCCCTGGTCTTCTATTTTGACAGGACTAATTGTTTTAGAAAGTCTCCCAGATTGTCTCAATTGCAGACAGCTCAAAAGGATCATCAGTTTACAAACAAAGACTCACTAGGTGCATATCCATCTACATTCATTGTTGCTACCAACCTTGCAATCTCCAAGCACCCTTGAATATATAAATGCTTTCTACGAGGTCCATTTCTATATCGTTAGCCTTTCTGAAAAATGTTCCCATTATTGAGATATGTAGAGCTGTGACTTGGACCTCTATACATATCTTTGTTGAGCATTATGCATGAACTCACAACTCTGCTTCTGATGCTGTATTTGGCTCTCCTGGCTTTCTTCAGTATTGGACTCACTCCAAAGCTCCCTTCTTCTGAAGGGGAACTTCTCAGTAGCCTTCCAGAATGGAGCACCCATAGGGACACTACTTGAAGAAGAAATGGCTACTCACTCTGTTCATCAGGAACTGTGGTTCTTCGAGGTGCACATTCCTATGGGTGCTCCACCAACCACCCTCCTTTCCTTCGTCTTTGGAGTTTTCTGCTATGAAGCTTGAGAAGGAATGGAGGGCATTTCGGCCCATGTGGTCCTATATAACAATGGTGCTAAGCATGAGACTGAGTAACATGCATGTGTAGGCCTAACAGACACTGCTATGCAAAATTTCTGATCAAGGGTGCAGTGAGCGCAAGCGCACCTAGGGTGCAGTACCCATAGGGACACACATCTTGAAGAACCACAGTTATTGAACAGGGTGAGTAACCTCTTCTTACAAATAGAAATGATGTTCACAAGCCAAAGTTGAAATTCGTAAGTTGACACAGACATATCCTCCAAACTGTCAGAGCCTCCTAGAAGCTTGTCCTAGTAATATGACAGCACTAAAACAATGCCATATATAAACAAGAAAAAGAAGAGAAGGCCAGTTCTATTCCCAAGGAGCTTCTCTCCACTGTGCACTCTAGTGGAAGCTACTAATATGAAAGCTATTCATATCAAAGAGTTACTGAACTCAGTCACCAATTGGGTAAGCCAATGCAAGTGGGTCTGAAAAATGCCATTGTCATTTGAGCATACAAATTTCAGACTCCCTCTTAAGGATCTGATTACATCCGTGAAGAATTGCAAGACAAAAGTCTCCTTTTCCAAGATGGAATTAAAACTTGTGTTGTTTCATGCAAGACAAGCCAGCAAGGTTGGAACAGCTGACCAACGCATGATACAAATCTTGAGGGAACATGAAACAGGACTCTCTTTGTAATGGACCTTTATTTTTGGATGTTCTCTCGACTAATAACAGATCTAGGCAAAACTGAAAACATTTAATATATTTTTTAGTTTATCTGAAGGTTTTTTGTGGGATTATGCATGTGGAAATTTTTTACACTGGTTCAATTATTTGTTTTATGATTGGGCCACGTTAACAAAACAAAAAAAGTATTCATGCACTTTTATAGAGTACAGTATGGGCACAGGAGTTTGTGCTTGTTGAGCTTCATGCAGGTTGAGAGCCAATAATTTCAAGCTTTTTAGGGCATGTGTGCAAAGTTAGACTTGTTCCAATTATTAAAACTCATATAATTAAACACTTATAAGACTGGACACTTAGTTCAGCACCTCAAACTTACACAGTGCTTGACAAACTAAGCAAGACTGTTAATTTATGAGTACTTATAAGTATTTATTCATGTAGTATTATTTTACATGAGATAGTAGGATAGAATTAGGTTTTGCATAGGATAGAATTATGGTTTTGCATACCTATGTGCATTGTGAGTGGTTCTATGCTAAAAATTAAAGTGAATTTGTTGCTAGGCTGTGGCATCTAATGTTTCATAAGGTAGTAATTGCAATCATAGGAAATGCAACCTTAAGTAAGTTAATTACATTTTTGTGAGGGGGGGGCTTTTATTTTTTAAGTGTATGTGGGATAAAATTAACTTGTTCTCTGAAGAGTTGTCCTAAATTTGAAGACTAAATTTAGTCATTACAGTGTGGAATGCAGGAATGTTTATCCTGCTTTAAGTGTAAATCTCAACACAATTTTAATTTATGAGGTCTTTATCAATACCTTCATAATATCATAAAAGATTAACAGAATGCTTGGGTAGATCTAAAAATTACAAATGAATATGTTTTAAAAACAAAATACTTGAAAATTGCTTTATTTCCTATTTAAACACCACAACTGGTGTTCACGTTTCTGTTTTTTTATTGTAGGAATTTGTGATGTCACAAATACACAAAGCAATATTTACTCTTCTACTTTAGTTATTTTTTGGGGAGGAGTCAACTATTGCAGGAAAAAAAACTATCACATTTTTGCAGGGATTTAAAAAACTTTCAATTTGCTTTTATAATGTATTTATAAATATATTTTAAGTTTATGTTTTCAGTTATGGGTTTGAAATCTTAAACAACTTTTTATATTTTAGTTTATTTTAATAGCACATCAGTTTACTTTTAATGTGATTAGAAAACTTCCTTACTCTCTCCTGCTTCCTGACTTGTCTTTTCTCTTTTTTCTTTTCTACCAAATTGCCCCAGTATTAAAATGTTAAAGCAACACCATCAATTTTAAAATTCATACTTGTGTTTGCAAAGTAGTATCTGAGATTACTATAACTGAATGAGAAATTGTTTTTATTTTTACAGTTTGTTGACTGAGTGCTTTTGACAGAACTTCATGTACACTCATCTTAACTTTCCCCTGTATGATCAATCAGTTACTTTTCCCCTTTGTTTGTGTTGACCCTTCACGTAACAGAGTTGAGACATTTTTAAAAGAAGAAAAAATTATTGTAAAAACACAAAAATAGCAAGGGAACACAAGCCAAGTGCAGTATCTAAAACTTTTAAATATTTTTTTTAATTTTCCTAAATGTCAGTTTCAGTTATTTAAGTCTTTAGTTTGGTGTTGCTTGCAATTGGCACTTACCATTTACCACTGTTGTTTACCATTGGCACTTACCAGTGTTGCTTACCACTGTTCAGTAACCTGTACTAAATCTTGTTTTATTTCAGTCTCCTGCCTCTTCAACCTCATTCTTTTATCTTCACCCTTCTGAAGTTATTTATCAGCCACTAGAAATTGCACAAGACAGTGGATGTGTACCTCCTCCTTTCTCTCTAATGGAAGCTGCAGTTCCAGAGGTACTTTCATGGAACATTTATATACAATACTAGCAAAAATACCCGGCGTTGCTCGGGGTATTTGTAATTGGAAACTGGGATTTAAAAAGACTATCATGTTTTTTATTAATACAAATTTTGTTCAGACGTCTCAGCGTTGCTCGGGTCCGTTGGAGGGGGGAGGGGGGAGAGAGCTGAGCGAGTGCGGGGTGAGTGCGGGGTCCGTTGGAGGGGGGTATTATTACATCATAACTATGTCACAGAGAACAGCAGGTTTTAACCTGCTGCCCAGCTGATGTTAATGGGCTTTAAAGAATTTCACCCCTAGGGGGTGTAAGAGATGAGATTTTAAAATTTTTCGATCTTTACCCTGATTAGGACCCTAAAGCCTATAACTGTACCAAATTTCAAGTCTCTAGCTCAAACGGTGTGGAAGGAGTAAGGGAACATACATACACGCACGCATACACACACACGCATACACCATTTGACTTTTATATATATAGATATATATACTTATATGCAATAGAAACTTGAACATTTTTTATTTGAACCAGTTAAACAACCAGTTTAAGCACACACTATTCAGTGCAACCATATCATCCATGCAGAAGTTTACAACCCTTTGCACTTTTACTCCATGCCCACACTAGAATTGTTTTAAGTCACTGCGATTGCAGTGCCTCTTGGTTACCTGTATCAGAGTTTCTGGCATTACTTCTAGCAGAAACACTGGATTTTGAAATATTTTGAAAGGTTGCCACTGGATTGTGGGCAGCAGTGGAAGGACTAGGTTAAATATTTCTGCTAGTTCCACATTGATGCTAATAGTTCAGATTGAATAAATTTAGATTGAATTGCTTTTCAGGACTGTTGAATTAGTATAGTCTGATCTGAATGCTTCTAAGAAAGTAAATTGGCTGGAATACTTTTCTTTGGAAAATATGGTGTTTGACAAATGTTCTGGGGATTAGAATAGTAAGGTTTTCCAGATTCTAAAAATTAAATCTTTTCTGCCATTTTGTGCATATGAATCTTTACTTCTTAGTCAGCAGCAATCCCTTTTTTGCAGTCTTTTTTTCCCAAAAATTGTTAATTTTTAGAATGGAAAGAAAGTATTAGAAAATTTATGATAAAACCATTTGTTAGTAATTCAATATATAAGAAGTGGAAGGAAAATATAGCAATGTTTTACAGAAAGTGGAGCTATGACAAACACCTGTACAATTATTGTGATATATTGGTACAATATTCTTTTCTTAAAATAATTCTTCATCACCAGAGCAGCTAAAAGGGCTAGGAAGGGGGGTGGCCAATGCAAGTATTTTTCACTAAAAACTATAGCAAATGACAAAACAGTATGTGCAGAAGCCTATACTTTTTCTCTCTAAAACAAATATATATTGACATTCCTATGCAACTGCACACACTGCTCCTTTTCTGGCTAATTTCATATTTATCTTGCATGCTCTACCACTTGTGCATGAATCAGAAGGTTACCAATAATGTACAAAAAATATTTAGGAGGCTGATGAACAACAAATAAAACCAGAATTAATTTAGGAAAATATGGCTGTATCATGCCCTGAATCCACAGATACATAGTCTATTGATATTAAGGGACACTACATACATACATAAAATGAGGAAGACTTTGTAGCACCTTAGAGACTAACCAGTTTATTGCAGCATAAGCTTTCGAGGGTTATAGCTCACTTCATCGGATGCATGGAATGGAACAGAAGTAAGATGCATTTATACACACAGAAAGAAGGGGGGGGGATTTCTCCTACTGATAATGGTCCATCTAAATTTAACAGCCTCTTAGAATTGGTATGTTAATGTTCAACTTTTTTTTTCTTTCTGTGTGTATAAATGCATCTTACTTCTGTTCCATTCTGTGCATCCGATGAAGTGAGCTATTGCCCACGAAAGCTTATGCTGAAATAAACTGATTAGTCTCTAAGGTGCTACAAAGTCTTCCTCGTTTTATTTACGGATACAGACTAACACGGCTGGTAATCTTAAACCTGTACATACATACAGTACACCTGTTCAAGAAAAATGCATTCTGCATCTTTCCGGAGTAAATATTTTTAAAACAAGCCAAAAGTATTGGTTATGGAGTTTCAATATTAATCTAATGTATATGCTATTCCTTTACAGTTGTACGTAAGCTGGATTCATAGTAGAGAAAATAATCTCTTTAATGTGCTTCCGGGTTAGGAAAAAAAGTGGGTGCACTGAGTGGCACTAATAAACAAGTATGTGATATTAAGTGACTTACCAAAATCTCTTCTCAGTGGGGAAAAAATAAATTAAAGAAAAATCACTGATTAATGGTCAGTAGTCAGGTTAACTTAGTCTACAATTTTTAGCAGTTTAAATCATAAGAGAACCTACAAAAACATACAACTATAGAACATCCTTTTGTACTCTTAAAAATATTTTTATTAAAAATGTTGTTGTTTTTTACAGCCATATTCTGATCATGGAGTTCAAGCAGCATATCACCAAGTTTATGCCCAGAGTGCCATAGCTATGCCAACACCTATGATGCAGCCTGAGCCAGTTAAAGTAAGCTTTGTAGTCTTTTTCTTTTCTTTTGGTCTTATGTACTGCCAGGTGGTAAGTTAGCAGGACAAGAATGTTGCAGGGGTGCTAAACTATTTCTTTGCATTAGTCTTCACCACAGAGGATGTTGGGTGAGATACCTACCTTGGAATTATTCGACTCAGGTTATTCGATTTAGTCAGAAAATAAGGTGTCAAATGAGGAAGAGCTGGAAATAATTGATAAATTAAAGAGTAATAAATCACCAGGATTTCTGAAGATGGAGGAAATCTGAAGAAATTTAATAATGAAGTGACTGAGCTGTTAATAAAAATGTGCCATCTCTTGTGAAGATTAGCTGCTATTCCAGAGGACTAGAGGTTATCAAACAGCAGTACTTATCTTTTTAAAAGACTTTAGGGATGGCACAGGGACTTATTGACTACTGAGCCTTACTTCTCTAGGAGAAAGTAGACTGAAACAATAATTAAGAAATAGAATTTTAAAATATGTAGCTGAACTTGCTGAGACAGGGGCAGACAAGCACAGCTTCTGTATGACAGAATCATGCCTTTAATATACTAGCATAATTCACAGTGTTAACAAAGTAAACAAAGAACAGGCACTGCTTTAGCCTGAGGGTATTTCCCCTTCCAAATATCAAAGGACTCCTACAAATAAATGAGCTGTGAGATAGTCTCAAAGAAAAGATCACAAGAATCCTTCATAATGAAAAGTCTGTTAGGCAACTTAATTTAGGGGGTAAATACCAGCTCTCCCAATTATGAAGGGTATATAGAACAAAAACAAGGGGCTATCCAATGAAATTGAAAAGTAACAGATTTAAAACAGAAGTAAAAGGAAATACTTTTTACACACTGTATTGTGCTTCAAAGCATAAAGCAACCACTAACTTTCTGGGGTTAGGAAGGGATTTATCCCTAAAGCAAATTAATCTTTAATTGTCCATTTTGAGGTTACTTACATTTCCTCTGAAACATTTGGGACTGGCCACTGTCAGAAACAAGGGTATCACTGATCTGATTTGATCTGATCTGATCAGTCACTTACTTGTATTCTTCCCAAAACCCCATGCTTTTTCCAAAAACAGGAGACGTCACTCTCTTGACAGGAGGAGTGCCCTGGTGTTCTGCCTGCAAAGAATCAAATCCATAGCAGAAAGATGGCATGAACATGTCATATCCTCAGGGGATTTCTAAGTGGGTTTTGGGATTAATTTTAGAATGCTACAAAACAGCAAAACTTCCCCCCTCTTGGGAACACCAAGCTGCCTCCAAGGAATCCTTATAAAAAAACCTCCAGCTACAGTAATTAATCTCCATTTTATAAACAATGTGATAAACACGGCCAATCCTTTTATATATGTATGTGTGTGTGTGCTCTGTACCCTGGACCTTTCATTGCTCTGTACCCTGGACTTTCTTGTAAACAGGAAATTTTAAAATCCCCCATTAATGGAAAACCTATACCCATTAGAGATTTCCAATAGAGGGGGCTAGAGAATTAAATGTATTCTTGAATTAAAATTAGGGAGCTAAACTAAAAAAAGTCAGAGGCTGAGTATGAATCTGTGAAGAATACTACATGTAGGAGTGATTCATACAGTCAAGAAACATTTTCCTTTTCTCTCTGTACCTCATCTTCATAGCTCTTTTTATATTTTTATACATTGTAAGCATCTTCATCAATGTTATTGTCATAGGTGAAGTAAATTGGGTGTGATATTTCTTCATTAAATCCTGAACAATCATGTATGCCCCATACCATTAAGCATCATGATGATCATAGTGCTTGAAGTATCCAGTTTACCTTCCCCTTTGTGTATGGAAGGTTTTAAAAAGGACTTGCGAGATTATGCTTATTTTCTGCACTTTTTTACTGAACCATTCTTTGACTTAACATTCATTTGCTTTATTAAAAATTGTTCTCTGTAAAAGTTAGTCTCTAGACTAAAGCCTCTGCTGTTAGGTTAGATTCTAGATGAGACAGATGCCTCCAGATGGAGACATATGTGTCTATCAAGAATAACAGATGCCAGTGTCTTCAACCATATGGTGTTTTGGATTTGGAATTTTGCAGGTTGGGTTTGAGGGTTTTTGTATTTTTTTAATACTGAGGGTGACACTTTTTATTATGGCTAGTAAGTAAGATCTCTGCAGAAAACAAACTTTTTTTTCTTACAAGTTAAGTCATTGCTGTCAAAGGTAGGCAGGTTTTTCTATTTTTTAAGGATTTTGCTTTCTTTACTGCCTGGGATTGTTCTAGGTCCGGATACTGTTCATTTCTTTTAAGAACTGAAGTCATATTTTTATCTTTGTCTAGAATTGAATCAGAGCATTTCTAAGCATGAGGATGTCTCTTTTTTTCTTAGAATAGGCCATATCAGCTATTGAATCCAGAGTTATACAAATGTAACTTTCCTAATATTTCCTTATATGTAACTATTTACATCCCCTCACTATTTTTGTAGCTTTTCTCTTAACTCTCTTCATTTTCTTAACATCTTTCTGCTAATTAGAAGCCCAGAACTGAATGTAGTCCAGTCACAATCAGTTCAGTTCACCAGTGGATTCAGAAGTTCCTAGGGTTTTAAATAAGCTACCCACAGTTCTAATTCGTGTTGTTCATAACATTGGAAGTGCCACTACTTTTGTTTTTAAATGGCTTTGGGTTTTGTTTTTTATCTTATAGGAATATGCACCGGGTGGGGAAGAGCAAAGGCCCATTAAAAAACAGGGGGGCCATGTGCCCCCACTTTTTAAAACCTTGCTGGGAGTGTGTATACCATAGTTCAGCTGGCTGGAATCTTGTTGACTTGTTCTTTGATGTGCTGCAGGCTGGCAGCCAGGCCCTCACCTGCAAACTACAGAAAGTGTGGGGTGGTTCCTCCTGGTGCTGGGGACTGGCCAGATCCAAGAAACAGGATAGACCCATCACCAGAGGGCCAGTGGGGTGAGTGAAGTGAGAAGCAGGCTGAGTGTTAGGCGGGTGGACAGGGTTGCACACTCCAGGACCATCAGGCTGGTGGTGGGTGTTGCGTGCATGCACACACACACACACACACACACACACACACTCACTCTCTTCTCCCACGCCTGCAGGTCTGGAAGGTTATTCTCTCTTTACAGCAAAACCTCCATTTAACGGACTAATTCGGGCGAGGGGGTGTCCGTTAAATCAAAAAGTCCGTTATTTAATAATTAAAAAAATGAGTTGTCGGAGCAGCAGCCCGCCCGCCACAGGGTCGGGGCGGTAGCTCCGCAGCCCGCCCACTGCTGGGACCCGGGCGGCAGCCAGGAGCCGTCAGCCAGCCCGCCCGCGGCTGGGACCCCGGCGGCAGCCAGGAACCGTCAGCCAGCCCGCCTGCTGGCGGAACTCGGCCGGGAGCCGGGAGCCAGCCCGCCCGCCCGCAGGCGGGAGCCGGCAGCCAGCCTGCCCGCTTGCGGGACTCGGGCGGGAGCCGGCAGCCCGCCCGCTGGCAGGACTCGGGTGGGAGCCAGGAGCCGACAGCCCGCCCGCTGGCGGGAGCCGGCAGCCCACCCGCCCGCGGCTGGGACCCCGGCGGTAGCCGGCAGCCAGCCCGCCCGGGTCCCGGCTCCCGGGACGTGCCAGCCAGCCTGCCCGCTGCCTGGACCCCGGTGGCAGCCGCGAGCCGGCAGCCAGCCCGCCAGAAATGGATCAGGAATGCATCAGACTTGCTCAGAAATTTTGTCCGTTGCATCCGAAGTCCGTTAAATCGAGGTCCGTTAAATCGAGGGTTTACTGTACTTTCATAACTGCTTTACATTGGGAGCACTTGGTTTTACTGCACAGTGACTTTGATCAACTCATATCAAACATGCAATACATACATATTGTATGTATTTTTATGGTATCTGGGTGCTGCACAAATCAGGTTTCTGGATTCTCTCACTTTGTACCAGTGTAACTTAGGAGTAACTCCATTGCCATAAATGTAGTTAAACTGGAGATGAATGAAAGGAGAATTATCTTCTGAATATTAGGAGTATTGCACTGAATGTATAGAGACAAAATCCTTCCAGAAATTACCATCAGAGATTCATAATTTTAAGGCCAAAAGGCCCATTATAATCATCTATTCTGATTTCCTGCATAACAAATCACAGCATTTTACAATGTGGCTCCTGCATTAAGAGCATAACTTCTGGTTGCACCTGGTTTGCATCCCTTTTAGATTTGTCCCCCGAAGCAACCATCTCAGTCCACAGATTGTCTAATAGATCAGACTTTGCATTTAGTGTTGTTATGGCAAGGTGTTCCTTTACCAAATGGTCTCAAAGCCTTTTCTAATAGGACAAAGTTAGCTTCTACATTTTATGTGGAAAAACTGTCCATTTCTGAAATTTCTAAAGCTGTGCATGGGACTCAGAATTCAAAATCATTCTTTTTATGCTGGAACTAAGCTAGGTGCCTGTTCCAAGAGAACAATTCTGAAATCTGTAAGTACTGCTTGTGGTTTTTCACTGCTAGTCTGTAGTGTAGGTATGGTAATCTTCATTTCTCCTTCATGTAGGTAATTATTATTATACTCATTTTACGGGTGAGAAAACTGAGGCAGTGTGAAGATAAGTGTCTTGCTCAAAATTGCACAACCAGTCTCTCACAACACTGGGAACAGAACTTCTGTGTTCTGTCTCCCTACACAATCTGCTTGTCTCAGTCTGTAGAACAGAAATATTGTTTGAACTCCACTGAGTAATTTTGATGCATTTCATATTAATGTGTGTTGGTTCAGGGAAATGTCTTCTATCTGTACATTGTTTCCTTCTGTACTCTTTGCCATCTATTCTTTCTCTGTATTTGTAGTCTGCTCTCATTTCAGCTTAGTTTTTCCCTCCAGTTTCTCTGAGCTGTATGTTCTCTCTCTTTACTTGACAGACACTGTGGAGCATTCATTATTAAGCCATTTGGGCAGCTCTAGTCCAGATGTACTGATTTTCTTGTCCAGTCCTCCCCACGTGGCCAAGATCCATCTTCAGTGAACCAGCTAGCGACTGCCCATTGTGAAACTTAGGGTCAGTTCATTCTTTGCAATGCCTGATTGTTGCAAACTGGTTAGGAGTCAAGTGTGCCAAAGTATAACCAGCCCAATCTGCAAGATTCACTATCTTATCTGCTGTAAGTTTGTTTCAGTTCCTTTGTTAATCTGAACCAGTTGTTCATTTTTATAAAACAAGTTTTGTGTAGTCCATATCATTCATCCTTGAGACAGCGAATCTTGCATATTTTTCCTCCACCAGTTTTTTCCTCCTAGTTCAACTTCCCAGGATTCTGTGCATGTTTTCAGTTATTTTTCCTAAAAGTACGATTGATTGTTTTCAGTATTTTAATATGTTTTATTTTGAAACCTTGTCTTTAAGTTGAAATTTTAAAACTGAGCCATTCAACTGCCAAATTATTCTATTTAAAAAAATTTAACATCCTGTTTCTCTTTTCTTTTGATAGTGATCACTTTTGATAGTAGTCCCTTTCTCTATCCATCCCATTTTGAGTGCCCATCTCTAGTTTTTAACATTATTTCATGCTCTGGAATTATATATTCAGTTGCAAGTACACAACCATCCTCTTTATTATGACAAGGAAGCTGTTCTTTTTTAAAAAAATCTAGGATTTTTAATAGAAAAACTTAATAGAATGATAACTAAGCACTCAACAATCATTAAATATTAAAGGAAAAGTTGCACCCTAACTTTTCTTCCATATATATACATTGTGATAGCAGGTTAGAGACTATTTTTCAGTTATAGACTGTTTTTTCAAATAATACCCTATCATGCAGTTTTTCTATAACTTTAAATATACACATGTACAAAATTTTGTAATACTGTGTATTGCCAGGCAGAGGGACTTGCTTATATGTAGTTTATATGTATATTTATTTTTTATGAAATTTTGTATTTAGTTTATGCAGATTTTTAAGATGTATGTTTTGGGTTCTATTGGTTAAAAATATCTAAAATGTCTAAAAATAATTAAAAATAGTTTCCAAAGCATCTCAGTACACTTTTTCTCATAGTTATTTTCAACTCAAAGAATGCTCTGTCACGTAACAGAGAAAGGTATAAGATAAAAAATATAATTTTTCATGTCCCTCTATCGTAGATTAATTATTTAACTTTTCAATAAATGTGGGGCCATAATCTCTCATAAATTGGGTGAGTGGTAGTTGAAATTTCAACATAGCTAAAATTGATTATTAACTGTGTTTATTTTCAAAACTCTGAATTGTGAAAAATGACATTAATATGGCCTTATTGATTAAAATTTACCATCAGAAGCTCTGTTTACATGCAATATATCTCAGGTGTGCACATGCACATAGATGAAAAGTAACAGCATAGAATAATAGTGAAAATGAGCTTGCATGAGGCAATTTAGAATTAAATTACAACATAATTTTTTCAATGACTACAGTCCTAATAATGACAGTTCATCCTACTGTAAATACATTGTTCCTACATAATAAAAGAAAATAGCAGGTTGACATACTGACATTTTTGAGTCAGCTGATGAAAGAAATCAGTTTCCAGTTTACTTGTAATTTTCTAGTTAGAAAAACTTTCATAGCAGTAGCATGAAGTATGAAACTATGTATAAATTCTCTTGTTTAAAAGACAAGATTCTGATATGCTATCCCATGTAAGTGTCTTACTCAAGGGACTGGGAGCCAGTGGAGATGAGGAACGTGGGTGAGGGGGACACAGGAGGCTAGGGTGAGGTTTGAGAGACAGATCAGATGAGGAGCCAGGAGGGGGAACTTGTACTAGCTGGGCACAAAAGAGTAGGGTGTAAGGATCATGGGCAGTTAAGAGGGAACTGGGAATGGCTGGGCAAGGTGACTGTGGGGACTGGGAATGAATAAGGTTGGAGACAAGGGCTTGCTGGGCATGAGGTGGGACTGGGATGAGAAGAATGAGGGCAGTGGAGACTGGAACTAGTTAGGTGAGGAAAAAGAGATCAGAATGATGAGTCTGTAGTGGGAAAGAGACAGGACAGGGACAGATTCAAAGGGATATAACTGAAGGGATCAAGCTTGGAGATTATGTGCAGAAGAACCTGTGCCCACTAGAGAGACTCCCTCCAGTAGCCTGGAATGGAACCCAGGCTTCCTAAGTCTCACAATTCCTTTGCTATTAGCTAATATCTTTGAAACCTACTGGCAGAGGGTCCGTTCCTCCTCTACTGTTGGTCCACATAGAGGACGACACTACTATTGCTATCAGTTACTTAGCTCAAATGGCCGAGGCCTGTGTGGTAGAAAAAAAGGTTCCAACCCTGCTGGTGATTTTGTGCCTGTAAATTGATGGATGTGGAACTCCCGGGCATATTGTGAAAATTAATTAATTAATATTTGTCAAAGACTTAGATACTATGGTGATGAGTGCCATACAAAAGTACATGTGGAATTCAGTAATTCTGTCTTAAAAGAAGGGTTTGAATACAAGTCAGTAAATAAGGCATGGGGCCAAACAGTAAACAAAATATTTGATAGCTGCTCATTGAGTGAGCACAATCAATTCTGTGCTCTGAATGATATAGCCCTATAGAAAAATAGTATGTGGACATTAGAGATGGTTGGAACATTTCCAACAAAACACTTTTTGTCAAAAAATGCTTTTAGTTGTAGCCAAAATGTTTCACAGAAATGTATTTATTTCAGTGAATTTTTTAATTATAGGGTTTCTGAGGTCCAGGGTTGACTCTGTGGTGAGGGTGGAAGAGAGAAACACTCACATCAAAAACTTGATCCTTTTCATCTAAAAACACGTTTCAACACAATTCTGTTTCACAAAAAATTCTATTCCAGTGCTAAACAAAGAAATTTTGAAACCTCAAAAAGTTGCCACAAAACTGAATTGTTGTTCTCTGGCCAGCTCTTGTGGTCATCTAATTAAAGAATGTATAGTAATGTAGGCGCACAAGGGGACTGAATTAAGTTTGCAAAGCGATTTTGCATTTCCTATCTTTAGAGTGCTTTTCTTTGCAATCTTAATGATGTTCTTTCGACATAGATTTTGGGTGTAATAGTTTATGTTAATATAACCCTATCCGGGAAAATGCTGCTTAAAGGTTTACAACATGTGTGAAAGACAGAGAAAAATATTTTGCTAGATGTAAGATATGGATTTTGGGAAATCTATATTTTAGCAAAGGTAACTGCCATATGAATGTCTTAAGTTGCTGAACACCGGTTACTCCTGTTGAAGTCAGTAGATGATCATCAGCTCTCAGAATTTGTTCCTAATTCAACAGATATACTTGATTATTATGACATTAAAATTAGTTTAAGTATACAAGAATGGGGAAAACATTGCAAGACATTACAAGTTATGAATTTTGTATGGAATATTTTACAAATAACATACAGTAGAACTTCAGAGTTACAAACACCAGAGTTATGAACTGACTGATCAACCACACATCTCATTTGGAACTGAATGTAAACAATCAGGCAGTAGCAGAGACCAAAAAAAAAAAAAAAGGAAATACAGGGAAAGGTAAACTACAAAAAATAAAGGGAAAGTTTAAAAAAATTGACAAGGTAAGAGAACTGTTTCTGTGCTTTTTTCATTTAAATTAAGATGTTAAAAGAAGCATTTTTCTTCTGCATAGTAGAATTTCAAAGCTGTATTAAGTCAAAGTTCAGTTGTAAACTTTTGAAAACAATCATAATATTATGTTCAGAGATGCAAACATTTCAGAGTTATGAACAGTCTCCATTCCCAGGGTCTTAACAACTCTGAGGTTCTACTGTATAACGTTATGAAGAGAGACTGGATTTTAAAGTATAAACACAAAGGAGCAAAGTTATGGTTTGAGCATTCAACTTTCACTTTGTGTTTCCACTTTTAAGCATTAGTTTATCCATCCTTATCAATGGGCAGTGTGATAGAGGAGGGTCAGGGAGCTATGTCAGAGTGCTTGAGGGGAGATGTATTAACTCAAGGCTCATTAGGACGTGGCTCCCTGTAGACTAGGGAAGCAGGCAGCAGGTTAATTGGAGAACCTGCTGTCAATTAAGGCCTTAATAAAACCCCCTGCTTCAGGCAGATAGTGGAGGGAGTTTGGAGGGGTGAGCAGTTTAGAGGAGTTGGAGCAGTGAGCAGTTTGGAGGAAAGCAGAGCAGAGTTTGGAGAAGTGCTGCGGTGAGCTAAGAAAGACCCAGACCCTAGGTAAAGGAACACCTGGCTTGTGCAGAGAGAGGGCAGGAAGCCCCCACAAGCTGAAGGGTAGGAGAAGGAAGTAGCCCAGGGGAAGGAATAGCGTCCAAGTGGTTTACTGCTATCCTCAGGGCCCCTGGGCTGGGACCCGGAGTAGAGGGTGGGCCTGGGTCCCTCCCTCTCCACTTCTCTCCTCTAGGATACTAGTGGGACAGTTAATACCCTGTTCAGGGGCAAGAAATAGCCTCCCTTAACCCCCCACAAGAAGAGAAAGCGTGGGACCCATCAATATAGTGCCGGAAATTTGCCACAGCAGTTAATATGGGCAGTGCAACTTGTTAAACCAAATTGATCCAGCCTGAATGCTGCTGTCCTTATCTGTGAGCTATCCATAAATGGAGGTAGTCCTTAACCCAGCTGTATTTCACCAGTGACTACTGAATCCAGTCAGCCTAACCCAAGGCCTACCAAAACAACTCACCTGTAATTTTGAACATCCTGATATTTTTAAGATGGTTTTGGGTCCATACTTATTCACTGTTCAGTTGGCTGATTTCAAGCAGTCACAACTTTAAACCTAGTGTATTGATATTTTTCAAATGTGACTTGGCTTTTAAGTTACAGTCAAATGTACAAAACAAGGGAAACCTGTACAAATCAATTCAAAATATTTTTTCAAGGTGATGAAAACTTAAAGTTGGTAAATGCATCCAAAACTGGAAGGATCTTAACAAAACTTTCCCTGAAAAATAGATAGCAGAAGTAGTCTTCTGCAGATGTATAAAATTTGCAGACACACATATTCATTTTACTGAGATTATCTCTTAAATCTCACAACTTCTGAACAGAGAGATATACTAAAGTGTTGAAGAAAATTCTTCTTTGAGCTAAGAACAAAAATCATGAATTTCATCCTAAAGCATGGTTCCCAATTTTTTTCTTTCTGAGGCACCTTCAACATGCTATAAAACCTCCATGGTCCGCCTCTGCCACAATAATTGGTTTTCTGCATATAAAAGCCAGGGCCGGAGTTAGGGGATAACAAGCAGAGCAGTTGCCAGGGGCCTCATACCACAGCGCTCCCATTAAACTATATTGCTCTGACTTTGACTTCAGGCCCAGGCGTCAGCCTCATGTGGTGGTGCTTGAACTTTCTACCCTAGGCCTCAGCAAGTCTAATGCTGGCCCTGCTTGGTGCCACCCGCAACCTGCTCACAACTCCCCAGAGGGCCTCAACCCCCTGGGTTGAGAACCACTGTCCTAAAGGGTGTTGTTTTCAGAAAGTTATCCATACCTGAAAACAAGTGCTTAGAAAAAATGTCTCCTCAGTCATAACTATGGTATTAATATGCTTTAATCTTATTTACATCCATCATTCACTTCAAATGACTTCTTGTATCTGTGAATATATGCCTATAATAGAATTTTTAAAGTTAAGGTAGCTGTGATTTTGTGGATTACTTATAGGTCTATAAGTCAGAAGATCTATGCTGTGTTCCCAACTTAGACACAATGTGCAATCTTAGACAAGATATTTTTATGACTGCTTGTCAGGGATGCTCTACTCACTGCTGGGTGACATCTCCTGGCGATTCCAGGGATTCGTTCCGCCCAGTTGCTGCTGTCTTCCTGCTCACAGAGTCACGGTATGGCTGCTTCATGACTTGGTCCCCTTTCAGGGGAGTCTTTCCATCTCTCTCTACACAAGCAGCATCAGGCATTCCTCATACCCACTGCCCTATGTCACTCCCACAGTGACTCAGGCAGTCTTCCCATTTACTGCCTCTAGCAATACCACTCTGCAGTGGTTGGTAGGGAAACCCAGGCCCATCACCTACTCTAGGTTCCAGTCCAGGGCCCTAAAGAGAGCCATTAAGGTCTGGAACTTCACCAATCACACAGCTCTCTTCCCTGGACTATTTCCTACCATGCTTCTTTAAGCTCCTCCATCAGCCTTTGTAGTCAGACCCTTCTCTCTTAGAGCTACTAAGTAAACCCTTCATTATGGATTCCTGTCTCCCCTTCCTGTTCCGTGACCTCAGGGAGAGAGAGTACAGGCTTCCTCCTTGCCACCTCCCACTGATGCCAGCCTCTTGACTTTATAGAAGTCCCTCACAGGTGAGCTTCTTTCTAGTTAGCATCCTCCACTCAACCTCCATCTCCCCCATTTGGAGCTTAATTGGCTGATTGCCGCCCCCCCCCCCCCCCGGCCTAATTCACTTCTTTCAGGGCCAGTGTGGGGAACCCATCCTAACTAAACAGGAAGCCTGTCCTACAGGCAGTGGTGCCACTGGACAATTAAGATGCTGACAGAGCACTCAAAGAAGACAAGGTCATTGCAGAGATTCTTTGCATCAGTCTTCATTGCAGAGGAGAGCTCCACACCCAAGCCATTCTTTTTAGGTAAAGATCTAAGGACCTGTCCCAGGTTGAAGTATCAGCAGAGGTGGTTTTTGAACAAAATTGATAAATTAAGCCATAATAAATCATCATGACCAGATGGTATTCACCCAAGCATTTTGAAAGAACTCAAATATGAAATAGCAGAACTACTAACTGTATTATGTACTCTATCACTTAAAACATCCTCTGTACCAGACGACTGGAGTGTGATTAATATAATGCCAATTTTTCAAAAAGGCTCCAGCGGTGTTCTGGCATTTACAGGTGGTAAACCTGAAGTAAT
Organism: Sternotherus odoratus; assembly: GCA_032164245.1. Classification (NCBI taxonomy): domain Eukaryota; kingdom Metazoa; phylum Chordata; order Testudines; family Kinosternidae; genus Sternotherus; species Sternotherus odoratus. The sequence goes on from JAVMKO010000011.1 coordinate 17,760,589, forward strand.
TACTGCAGTAATTTGGTACCCCAGGCAAATTTTAACAGTAAAGAAAAGACTTATCAGATACATAGAAAATGTGATATGATGGGGAAGTCATGCCTTACCAATCTATTAGAATTATTTGAGGATGTTTGAAGTCTTTCAAGCAAGTTGACAATGGTGATGCAGTCGATATAGTGTATTTGGATTTTCAGAAATCTTGGACAAGGCCCCTTACCAAAGACTCTTAAGCAAAGTAAGCAATCATGGGATAAAAGGGAAGGTCCTCTCATGGGTCAGTCACTGGTTAAAAGGTAGGAAACAAAGGGTAGGAGTAAATGGTCAGTTTTCACAAGGGAAAGTGGTAATAGCCGGGTCTCCAAAGGATCTATACTGGGGCCTGCACTGTTCAACATACTCATAAATTATCTGGAAAGAGGGGTCAGTAGTGAAGTGGCAAAATTTGTAGACAATACAAAAATTACACAAAATAGTTAAGTCCAAAGCTAATTGTTACAAAGGGATTTCACAAAGCTGATTGACTGGGCAACAAAATGGCAGATGAAATTCAGTGTTGATAAGTGCAGAGTAATGCATACTGGAAAATATAATCCCAACTATACATACAAATGGATAGGGTCTAAATTAACTGTTACCACACAAGAAAGTGATCTTGTAGTCCTCATGGATAGTTCTCTGAAAACAATTGCTCAGTGTTTAGTGACAAAAAAGCTAGCAAAATGCTAGGAACCATTAGGAAAGATGTAGATAATAAAACAGAAAAATGTAATGCCACTGTGTAAACCCGTGCCCATACCTTAAATACTGCATGCAATTCTAGTTGCCCCATCTCAAAAATGATTTATTAGAATTGGAAAAGGTTCAGAAAAAAAGGCAACAAAAATTATTAGGAGTACAGAACAGCTTCCATACAAGGAAAGATTTAAAAGATTAGGGTTATTGATTTTAAAAAAGAGACCATGAAGGAGGGATATGACAGATCTATACAATTGTGAATGGCATGGAGAAAATGAAAAAGGAAGTGTTATTTATCCCTTCACATAATACAAGAACTAGGAGTCACCCAATGAAATTAACAAGCAGCAGATTTCAAACAAAAAGGAAGTACTTTCACACAATACACAAGCTGCGGAACTTGTTACCATGGGATGTTGTGGAGGCCAGAAGTATAACCAGGCACTAAAGAGAATTAGATAAGTTCTTTCAGGGCCAGTGACTATTAGCCAGAACGGTCCAGGGTTTTGGAGGTAGGATGTTGGTGTAACTCTTCCCTCTGAGTCAGTCCACTGAGTTATGATACCCAAGCATACTGAGGTGGTGTGGTGGGGGCAAAGGACAAAGCTATGCTGGTAGACATTTTAGGGTTTGGAAGAGCTGTAAATAAAGTACTGAATTCTTTTGGTCATTAAGTGATGGCACTGAACACACAAGTATGGATGTGTGAATCCTAGTATTGTGGCTAAAATTCCACTTTAGATTTTTACTTACCTACATTTCCCCTTACAGTTTCAATTGAATATGATATTTTTCACTACCTATTGTGATAGAGGAAGACCAGGGAGCTGTGGCAGAGTGTTTGAGGGGATATATATCAGCTCCAGGTTCATTAGGGCGTGGCTCCCTGTAGACTAGGGAAGCAGGCAGCAGGTTAATTAGGAGCACCTGCTGCCAATTAAGGCCTTAATAAAAGCCCCTGCCTGAGGCAGACAGGTGTGGGTGTTTGGAAGGAGTTTGGAGGCGTTGGAGCAGAGAGCAGTTTGGAGGCGTTGGAGCAGAGAGAGTTTTGAGAAGTGCTGTGGTGAGCTAAGAAAGACCCAGACCCTAAGTAAAGGAACACCTGGCTTGTGTAGAGAGAGGGCAGGAAGCCCCCCACAAGCTGAAGAGTAGGAGAAGGAAGTAGTCCAGGGGAAGGAGTAGCTAATCCCAGTGGTTTACCGCTATCCTCAGGGTCCCTGGGCTGGGACCCGGAGTAAAGGGCGGGCCCGGGTCCCTCCCTCTCCCCTTCTCCCCTCTAGGATACTAATGGGACAGTTAATATCCTGTTCAGAGGCAAGAACAAGGCTCCCTGAATTCCCCCACAAGCGGAGAAAGCGCAGGACCCATCAATATCGTGGGAGTAATTTGCCACACTATCCTAAACTGTTGTTCAGTCTTGCTGCATGCTGTTACAGTTGCACTGCAGTTGAGATCCTTGTGAGTTTGTTTGTAAAGTGCTTTGGCTTGAAAACTTTTAGATATGAATACATTTAAATGTATTCATTTTATTTTTAAACAGAAAGTGTCAGTGTGATGTGGTAAGGATACTTAGGCCAAATTGTGGGACGTATCTTCAGCTTGTGTAAATCATGTCACTCCATGGATATCAATGAAGTTATGATGATTTATACCAGTTGAAGATCTAGCCTTATATCTACAATTGCACACGGAACTCATATTGGTATCTGTGGGAATTCTGCATTCATAGTTTGTGAGTCCTAAGTTATTTGAGGGAGCCCTGCAAGAGTCTGACAGATCAGTAGTTACATACATTGTAAGAACAGTATTTGAACCATGAAATTATGCTATAAGAGGGAAAAATAGGAGATTTACAAAGTATTTTTCCTCTATTGTCTTTGCTTGCTAAAGAAATGACTAAATACATTGGAGCCCTGATCCTGCAAAGACTTATGCATGTGTTTAACTTTAAGCATGTGAATAGTCCCATCGCATCTACCATTGACTCCAGTGGGACTATCCACAATGTGTACGTCCGTCAGCTGCATAAGGTCCTTATCCTCCAAATGAGAGATGCTCACCAGTGTTCAAACAGATGGTACATATCCTAAATATATATATATCTATATATATATCTATATATCCTAAATTGGATCTTTCCCACTACATGTTTAGTGTAATAAACAAAACACCATTTTTAAATATGCAGTGAAAATACAACAATATTTTTCTTTTTCTTTAGGAACCAAGGTTACATTCTGTGAGAAGGAATTTTTCACATCCTTCATCTGTAAGTTTGAAACCTCGATATACACGAACCCCTCACTTTCATACTAGGAAAGATTACAGAATGGAAGATACAATTCTCACTCCACCTTCCTCTACAGACTCCGTTAAATAGAATCTTAGATGTCTACTATGCTAATATGTCTAGCACACAGAGGGTATGTAATTTAGTAACTCAACATTTACTGAGTATGCCTAAGTTAAAATGCCTTTTTTTTTTTGTAAAAGGAATAAAAAGAAATCTTGCAGTTCATGTCAGCAAACACAGGATATGCAAGATAAAATCATGGTTTCCTTTATCAATTAATGCACATTTAGGTGACAGACTTGTAATTTGTGATATACAAACTATTGTATATGCACTATTTATTAAAATAGTTTGAAAAACAGCATATTTGTATTACAGGAAAAATCTAAAATTCATTTTTGTATCAGATATATTACAACTGACATTTTCAACATTTGAGCCATTTTCTTGTATACTGACAGCATATATTTGATTTGGATACCAATTATTTTATTTTACATACTGTTATTTGAACATAGCTGTATTTTTTCACGTCATGTATAGTTTGTGTAACTTTATTTTGTTGTTGAAATCAAATCAAATAAGAATTCTTGCATAGGTGTAATTTTAGTTACTTTGTGATAAGAATTTTTAAGAATATAATTTGGACCATTTGTTTATAATTCTGTACCTTTATCTGAGGCTGACACTGTTCTTAAATACAGTAAACAATACATTCATGTTTATGATATGATTTTTAGCTATAGAAAATGAGCAAGTATACTATAGAAATATGATACTTAATATTTTAAGACAACTGAAAACCTTCACCTGGCATTTAAGTATTAATATTTTTCTACTGTTTATGTAGGATTAAAAACTCTTTTAATAGCTATATCATGTGTTGAGATGAAAAACAATTTTCTCCTCAACTGCAAGGACTTAAGAATTTATTCCTTCTTTTTCCCCTTCGCCTTCCTTTTTACAGATTCCATCTATATTATTTAATTTTAAATTCCTGATCAATTAAAACATGACTACTGTATTTAATATGAGTGCAAGCCATGGTTTATTGTTTATGTAGTACTGAAAGTCTTTATCTCCACCTTTCTTATGTATGTAAAATGTTTTAAACTCTTTTTTTAATTTTTGAACTGCTAGATAGTGACTTTCCAACTGCATTTGCAATATTCTGTTTTAGTTTTATATCAGATGAAGATCCTGCAGAGTGGGCATTATATATAGCAGTAGTAGAAACATACAGAAGTGGTGTTCAGTCTTATTTAAAATCCACTCTAGCAGTCAGTGGTTTTCTTTTATACTACCCTGGGCCTGATTCAGCTCTTTCTTATACTGGTTTAAACTCCAGTTGATTGACATTGCTGTGAAAGGAGAGTCAGGACCATAGTATATCATTTTATTTACTGTTTTAGTAACACGCCAAGACTAAAGCAGTTTTGCACCATTGTTGAACAGAAACAAGATCACACACAAGATTTATACCTCTTGTAAAAAATGTTTGTGATAACCCAACTGTAATTTTTAAACAGTTTATGTCAAAATGTAAATATAACTTGGGCTCTTGAGGATATCAGTTCATTGTTTGGGGGCAGATCTTCAGCTGGCTTAAATTGTCATAGTTCTATTGAGACAATCTATGCCAGCTGAGCATCTGCTCAGTTATTTTTATATTTGGTTTAGGTTTTAGAATTTCTCTCAGTAGATACGTTATAGACATTTTGGCACATCCTAAAACTGCTTCATCTATGTGGAAGCATTTCTCAGTTGTAAATATTTTATAAGCAAAGGTAGCCAGGAAAGGTCTTGTGTTCTGTTATTTCAGCCTTATTTCTAATATCATGAAACCACATATATATATATCTATTTGATCCATGTTTTCAGTATGAGTCATAAATTCTACCTTGTTAGAGTTCACAGTTTTAGTTTGTTCTTTGTTCTGCTAAAACATTATTTTTATTACAATATTTTTTAAATTATAGAGGTCCAAGAAGTAAATTTGTTGTTCAGAAATGTGTTCAACAATTTTGGTTTAGAGCTGAAGTCTTTTGATCTAATTTCTCAAAGGTGCACAAATATTGTGCTGTTGTTGATGTATCAGGTAAAGGATATCTAAAAAGCCCAAATATTCACACATTTAGTATTTCCATTTATAGGAACAGATTTTAGATTATAAATATTGACTTTTGGTTTTATTTTCTTCAGAAACATAAGAGGGAAAATAATCCGTGAAATATCTAATGTAAGTCTGATAATTTTATTAGTAGTGCAAAAAAAATGGCACTATATCCATTTTGAAAAATCTCTCATACTCAATCTGAGTGACTATGCATTTATTTTATAAATAACCTAATACATTCCCAGGGCTACAAAAGCAGATGCAGTATCTCATCTGAAGATCAAGCTTTTAACTATAGTATTAATTGTCCTTTTTAAAAATTTAAATAGTTGCTTTCTATTATAAGTGTCCATTAGGGAAAGGTTGAATTAATATGTTGTTTGAAGAGTTATAATACAGACTGGAAAAACTGATTCTTTCTTTTGTGCTTCAGTTATAAGAATTCCAGTTTGAAGAGTAAAAACCAAATAAGAATATTAAAGTTTCAGAATTTTTAAAAATTATTTGTTTGTCCACACTCCCATTCTTGGACTTAAAAAATATTCCAGATTTAATTATTTGGTAAATTAATACAGCATGCAATTATAGGAACATTAAATAATATAAATCTAAGATAAATAAAATGATGGGATGAGCTACTGTGAGCTATATGCCATATAAGGGACTCAGAATTCCTAAAAACAAGAAATTTTAGTAGATATTAAATGACATTTGTTTGTAAACAAAAAAATAATAATTTCCCTCTTCTCCAAGCTGAAGTACAAAGGACTAAATCCTGAGGTCCTTACTTCAGTGGGAATTTTCTTAAATAAAAGTTAAGTAAGGACTTCAAAATTTGGCCCAAAGACACTTGTTCTGAAAAGTAAAAGTTAAACTGTAGCATTTATCATTTCATTTTACAATTTGGACTTTCTCTTGACTTCCTTCCCCTTTTGCCTTGGAAGAATGCCCGAGCTACAGTGTGCACATCAAGTACTGCCCACAGATTTCTACAAGGAAGTCTGCTGCCACCCTCGTCTCCAGTGAGAAGGTGCAGTTTGCTAACATTGTACTGGACTCTATCTGTGTGGTCTAGAACAGATCAAGATACAGAGCATTGAATACTGGGACCTCAAGCCTCCAAGAGCCATACATCATTTTTTTAAGATTAAGTCAAGATTTTTAATAAAATAGGAGGTTAAAATTAGGCTCCTTAAACTATATTTAGAATCCTGATTGGTTTTCAAAAGCAAGGAGCACTAAGCAGCTGCCATTGGCTTTAGTTGCAGCAGTTGGTGTTGGTAGCTCAGTGTTTTTGAAGATCAGAGAGGTGACTAAATATGGCTAGGCTCCCTTTCTTTAAATTCTTCTCCTAGGATGTTTGCAACCTAATCCTTGTTATGCAAATTAGGTTCAGGCCTTAGGCTTCTGATCAGTGGGACCTTCATTAGGCACAGTTGGGACAATCCTGCCTTAAAATTCAACTCCCATATGTAGCTATACTCTCAGCATGTTCCTCTTGTAGAAAAAAAAAATACATTAAGAAAGAACTACCCCACTCCCTCTTTAAAAAAATCTGAGTGTCATTATACTGATACTTCCAATATAGCTTTTTTGTAATATTCATTCCTACCCAACACCCCCTTTTGATGCTTTTCTATCCCATTCTCCCGGTTCTTGGAAATTCCCTGCTTTTGTACAGAAATCAGACAGCTGCTGCTACATGCAGTGGTCCTGATTCTGCAATATAATCCATTGACACCTGTGAAGCTCTTCACTTGTGCATGGGAGGAGCCCTACCCAAATCAGATTGCAGGATCATTGCCTATACCGATACTATTTTTTGTCAAGATAATCAAATATGACTAAATTGACACCTTCTCAGCAGTATCCTTATCCACTGACAACCTTTGATCTGGAAGCCAAATTAATTTTCTGACTTAGCCACCCAGTTTGTATTTTCATTATGCTAGAAAGCTAGCTTTCAAAGCACTACTAACAACTGATACTGACTGAATTTTGTATTCTAGATAGTTACGTGGCAAAATGCTAGTGTGAACATTTGCTGTAGGGAACACTGGAAAATCATATTTACCATAGGTTTTGACTGACAGAAAAATTACATCTGAACTGATATCAATGATTATCATCACTCCCAAACATTTTTTTTTATGCATTAGATCAAGGAATGTCATAATGTTAAGTAAAGTAGATTTTCCTCTTATTTGGATAGTAAATATCTGTTTTGAAAGGTTAGAAGTAGCATTAACACAAAATATTAATCTTTCTTGAGAATTAGCAAATAATTCAGTTTCATCATAAAACAATTTAATTTGCCATTTTAATGTGATTTTTTTGTATTTAAGGTATTCTAAAATGTATTTACCAAAATAAGTTGCATTAAAACAACAATTTTCTGTGTCCTACAATTTTTTTAACATTATGTTAATGAACAAACTGCATTCCAATAACAAGTTAGTAAACGCTAACAGAACACATGGCTTTACCTGCATAGTTTTAAAATGTAGGAAGTTTCAAGGATGCGCCTTTATTGTAAGATAGGTTTGTAGAAATGTGGTAAAGGTAAAGTAGTGCAGTAATTTCTGCTCACCTGGACTAAAGTTTTCTTCACTTCATGACAACTCTCTATTTAAGTGAAGAAAACAAACATTTAACAAGTCATTTTTTAAAGAAATGAAAAATATAATAAGGATGTCTTGATACATCTGTACACTCCTATCGAAAAACTAGAAACTGTTGTGCAAAAAAAAAGTTTGAAATGTGGTAAGCACTTATCATGCTTAGCTAGCTGTACTGTGTAGCTCTCATTTTAAAGAAAATACAAAATAATTTATTTAAGACAGAAAAGTACAGGTCTCTTTTGGCCTTCATGGACCTTTTGAGATATTAATATTTTTAAAATATATTTAAAATGATAGCTTTAAGAGAGCCATACTGTTATTTTATACATATCCATCAAAATTAGCTGATGTTAATAAATGTATACATTAAATATAAACAGAATGCTCTTTATGTGGTTCATAATAAAGTTTCTGAGTATTTTGATTTTTGGAAATTGAAGCATGATAAAACTAAAGCTGACATGTGACATACAGTTTAAGTTTTGTATTATATTAGTATGCAGGATTTTAGCTAATCAGATGAATGTTTGCTTTGATAATGTAGTCCAGGTGCATTTAATCTGGTTACTGCAGCCTTGTTCAGGTGTTGTTGATGTACAGAAATAAATGTTTAAACAATAAATTCATAGACCTTAAGATTTTAGTAAACCTGTTACCATTTAGAATAGTAAAACATTTAATTTTGTGTTAAAACTGTATGTGTGAAATAGTTATAAAAACCCAAGTTTCTGTAGTTTGTAACTTCTAATAAAACTGTTTTTTGTAACTAAAAGTAAATAAATTTTCTTCTATTTACTGCTCATGGTGTAACTTATTTTTGATCAAGTAGACTAAAATAGTGTAAATTATAAATATAAACATTTATATTTATATCGGAAATTGTTTAAAAAATTAATTTGTAAACTTCTACAATAAGGCTACAGCTTTACTGTCACTTAAGGAGAGATGTTTTCATATGTGTTAGATTAATTACACTGTCTGTTTAGGAAGTTAGGTTAAAATAGTATCCAGGTGGAGGAACAGAAGGACTTTTCTTGCTCAAACCACCATCCTCAATGGGCCCATGTTCAAGTTTCCCTCTCAGGGTCCCTTGGCAACGTATCAGTTTCTTCAAACAACCAGGAGGGATATTCCAGAAAAGGATGAGACAGAACAAAATAAGTAGAATTTGCCAAACCAAGTAACTTGTGAATGGTATATTCTGTTCTCTGAAAAATAATTTTCAAGTATGTGTGGGTGTGACTCCCACTGTAGGTATGCATGATCCTCGTGTTTTCAGGGCAGAACATGTGCCCTGTGCTGTCTCATGCTCTCATGTAAACGCATAAAGCGTGGAGCAGCTGCTTTTCTCCCTCTGTTCCCTCTTATTGCCCATGACAGTAAACTGAACCTGGACTGTGTCCAACCCACTATTGTTTTTCAGCTTCAGACTCAAACTTTTTGTGAAGAACCTTTTTTCACCTCCTTATTAATGTGTTCATTATTCTTTTTTCTTGGGTGTTCCATCCCCACCAGACAGCACCAGAAGTTGCAGGGTGAGCAACTTCATATTAGCTGCTAGCAATAGTGGACTCTAACCCACAGTATTGAAACCTTGTTCTTCATGTGATGGTCATATGGCCTTAATCAATGTGCACAGCAGATGTCTTTCCTGCCTCTGGGAAGTGTTCCATTCCTGACAAGTGTTCCATCCACCTGAAAATTGAGATATGGGAGTCTCAAATTACGTCTCAGAGCAATTATTAGGAACTTAGCTGGCTTTGGGTGCAGTTGCCTGGAACTTGACTGATCCCGATAAGGTGAAGCCAAGTGACTGTGCTTGCTGATTGGACAGAAGAGCCAGCAAATAATCCTTTAAGCCTTGTAGCAACAACAGCTTCTCAGTCTGTTTTATACTGCAACTGTGCCAGACCTGCTTCCTGTACTGGTCTTTGCTCCAGTCTGCACCTGTTCCTGCTCCAGCCCTAGTCTCTACCTTGCTCTGCACACCGTCTCCCGGCTCTGAGCACAGCTCTGGTTCTGTACTGACATCTGATTCCTGGCTCCAACCAGAGGCTTGTCTCCTGAACACAACTCTGGTTCCGCTTTCCAGCTCTGTTCTGACCAGTGGACATAACTCCTGTTCCAACAACTAGGTCACACCGCCTACATCCCCAGTGTGTGTAACAACAATCCATGAAGTTCGCATCTGATCCCAAAGAGAAAGAAATCCCCCAAGCTGGGGCTGAGACTAACATCAGCAATTGCCCCAGAATCCAAGTACCATACCACCAGTTCCAGTGGGAAGAAGTAATCTAAAAAGGTGCCAAAACCATTGACACTGGCACAGGATCCTTGGCTGATCCAGTCAGCACTGACATTGGCACCAAATGCATCTGCACCATTCAATTTAGATGCCAAGCAACACACCTGCATTGAGTGCAAGCTCAGACTGGACAACATGCCCATCCCATAAGGAGGACCCAAAACACTACTCCTTCAATACTGAGGGATGGGAGCAAGGCACCAACAATGAAAAGACTATACTGACGTTGACACAGAAATCTACCCCAGTACTAACACTGACAAAGACCCCATCCTATTACAGAGGTGCACCTTCAAGGAGCCACCTTCACCCAGAATGCCTGCTTGATCCATGTCCATGGCAGTCACAATATGCTTGGCCTCCTGGTTAAGGCATCTTGAATGCCAAAAAAAGTGTAGGCGACAATAGAATACTTGCCCTTCCAGGGTATGGAGCTCTTCAGCAACCGGACATGCAAGGCATTCCATTCCTCCATGGATTCAAGGGCAATGCTGAGATCCTTGGGAATTTACACTCCAGTGCCATACCACAAGATGTTCCTGTACCAGTCCCCACAAAGCATAAAATAATCTTATTTTCATCCTCACCAACTGTAACGCTTGCCTAGAAAGCAACCCTGTTAAAACCAAGAGGTGCCGATCATCCTCCTACTCTACTGTGCATCAGGCGCCCTCCCAGAGGGAGCAGATTTGACAGGGATATTGAGTCATGTTAACACCATGCCAGAAGTTGCCTTGTCCCCACTTCCATTAGGTCTAGTCAGAAATTACAGCCAACAAATATCTGCTGTACTTTGTCACCCATCGCTGCTCCATCCAATTCCTTTTCTTGTCCCCTGTCCTTGCCCACTACCCTCCCCACCATCATTTTCTCTGTCCTTTACACTGCTCCATCTATTTGTGACAATAGCTGGCCACTTCAAAGGTTAGGCGATTTCATTGCAAAAACCATCACAATTGATGTTGCATTTCACTATGTTACTAGCTGGTCTCCCACCAATTAGTAAGGCTCCACCAGAGTCCAATTGACATACTTGTACTTCTGAAATGTGCCGATATCTGAAATCTGCAAGGCACATGAGGCAACCCACTCATTTGTCAAGCATTATGCACTGATCTTAACTACTAGATAAGATACCACATTTGGGAGAATAGTATGCCAATCTCTATTTCACTGATGTAGCTGATACTACTAATTCCCATCATCCTGAGAGGATACCTACTGACAGTCACCTTCAGTGGGATCCACACTGGCACATACTCAGAGAAGACAGAACGGTTATTTACCCTACAGTAATTGTGGTTCTTGAAGATGTTGTGGTCAGTGTGGATCCCACGACCTACCCTCCATCCCTACATGGACTTAGAATTGCAAGAAACTGAAGGAGTGTTCCATCCTGAATGCCCTCTCACTGGGTCATGAGGAGACTCTGGGTGCATGCATAGCCCCAACTAACACTGCTATTGAAAAAAATTCTGAGTTCATACACCTGAGGTAGGTGCATGCACACCTCCAGTGTGATTCAAACTGATTACATCATCTCAAAGAACCATAGCTATTGCAAGGTAAATATCCATTCTTTACTTACAAAAGATTCTTTTTGGACTCTATACTAAATACATTTCTTATTTTTTATAAACTGTGAAACAGTTCTTATACATTTAAATGTTGCTACAAAGAAACAACTAACTAATGTTGGTATAGCTTTTTAAACATACATTTTGTTTAACTAAAAAAATACTGACAGTTCTTCATAAAAACATTTACAAGTGTAAGAACTATTTTTCTGTTCATGAAAAAGCAAAGTTTTTTTAGTATTAGCTTTAAAGTTTTAGTATAAGGTTAAAATAATAGTATTTGCTGGAGGGCCTGAGCCAATACTGAGCAATTCTGTATATAAATTATTTGAATACTGAAGTACCCAGCCTCTTCAGAGCAGGGCCAGCGACAGAAATTTTGGGGCCCCCTACTCTGATCGTTTGGGGGTCCCCCCCCCAGCCTATTCTCCTTCCCTCCCTGCCTGACCCGGCCCACCCAACCTAACCACCTCCCCTCCCCACCCATTCCTGCCTGGCCCACCCCGGTGTTGGGGGTGATCTTCGGCGCGGGAGAAGAGGCACCCTCCCCATTGGTTCCCCGCCAGCCCCTTGGCCGGCGCCGGATGGGCTGCGCGCACCCGGGTCTCCCCAGCCCGCTCGCTGGCCCCCGCGGATCGGCGGCGGCGGTACCTGTGTCTGCGGTGGAGTCGTTGTGGCAGGAGGGCTCCAGCGCAGAGGGCGGGTTCATGCACGCGGTGCTGGCGCTGCCCCACAAGCCCGACACCACTGTGCGCTTCTTCGAGCGTGGCGAGCACTATACGGTGCACGGCAGGGACGCGCTGCTGGCAGCCCGCGAGCTCTTCCGCATCCGCGGCGTCATCCAGCTGCTGGCGGGGGGCCCAGGCAGGCCCGGCGACAAGGGGGGACGGACGACTATGGGTAGAGCTGTGTACTGGGCCCCGGACTTAAGGGGGCCCCCCTTAAGTCCGGGGCCCGGTACAGCTCTACCCGTAGTACACCCCTGTCGCCGGCCCTGCTTCAGAGTGCTGACATTTTCTACCTTCATTCATTATTCTAGGACTCCTGATTTGGGCAGAGAGCATCATCCCTATATCATGAGGCAGTGGTCTTTCTGGACACTGGAAGGGAATTTAGCAGGGAAATGTAATTTAAGGTGAAATAGTTTTGCGGTCGTGGTATGGTTCAACTCAGATAAATCTTTCCTACAGTGTGCTTTACAGTCTAACTGATCAGTTCCTCTCAAATTTAAGCCCAAAGTTTCAGAGAGCCTTTTTCAGTAGTCATCCTTTTTTGTTCTTTTTTCTCTAGATTTTTGAAGGTAAGCCAACTTTAATTTAACCCTTAGTCACAGGAATCCTAAAGGCATATTTTGTACATTCCTATACTTTATTAAATGCCTTATGTCAATAGTGATTGACATAGTTCTTATTATAATGCTGATCTCTTAACCTTTGCATTCATGTACCTGCGTTGTCTAAAGACCTGAGCATTCAAACCATAATTATGAGAGATGGTAAGTCCAAATATTCTCTCATTCTTTGTTTTTCTGCCTCTGGGTCTAGGAATTATCCACTTTTTCCCCCTCAGTTGCATATGTCTTGGATCTGTCTGAAACCTTAGTAACTAGTAAGATTAGTTTGTTTAGTTTTTAGAAAATTAGTACAACTTTAAGGTTGCTTTAATTCATTATGTGGCGCCCATCACTCCCTAATCTCAAAATGGAAAATCAGAACAATAGGTCCATCTGTAAAATATGTGCAGTTTGCAGTAAGAGGTCTATTGCACCTCAGCCTACCAGTGATTTAAAATGTCTGTGTGAAGACATTCTGAACGATGCACGGCCAGTGTTAATTTTGCCCCTTGGCTTGGATAGATTGTTTGAGGTCATCGTCCGCCTCAAAGACCCCTTATGGACTCACTTAGCTCCACCCAGTTGAGCCTCTTCTGAAAGGAGTAGTCTCACAAGTCAGAGAAAAAAGTCTGATCTAAAACAGTTTCTAGGTCCTCTGATACAGTACTTGAGGTATGTTCTGAATGTCAGAAATCTTTGGTTCCACTCTTGGCTTAATTGACCTAAAGGAGCCATGAAGCACACACATTAAGCATGCACAAAATATGGCTTTTTTGGACTAAGTTCTGGTAAACTTCTTAAATGAAAGAACAAACTATGTATTAACATTACATACACTACAGTGGAACAGGAATAAAATCAGAGAACATGAAACTATATAAACTTAATGTGCTAGATTTTGGTAGTCAGTCACAGAGAGGTTAGGACTAAAGCTGGGTGAAATTTTTTGTCAGAACTTTTCTTTGGTGAAAAATGCAGATTTAAATCAACCAAAACATTTCACACATTCATGTTGATTTCAGTGAATTGTTCTGAACAAAAAAAAAAACAAAAAAAGATTTTAGAAATGTCAAAACAGTTAATTTTGATGTTAAATAAACATCTTGTTTTGATTTTTGGACTATAGTCACACACCAAAAGCACAAGAGGAGGAGGAGCTGCCCCTCAACCTTTAGACCAGTGGTTAGGGCACTCACTTGAGATAGGGGAGATGATCTAGGTTTGAATCCCCATTCCAGAGCAGAGACTTGAACCCAGTCTCCCCCTGCTAGGTGAATGCCCTAATCCACAAGTTAAAGGATATTTGAGGGTGGGTCTACATGCTTAAATGTTCAGTGAAGGAGGGACTAGAATCCAGGCATCTGCCTCCATCCCTTCCCCAGTGAATGTCCTAACTACAAGACTAGCAAATCATTTTCACACTCCTCTCTCTCTCACAACCCAAAACTAAATTTTTCAATTCACTGAAGTTTCCAAAAAATGTTGGGCTTGGTTCAACCTGACCTGAACCAACTTTCCCCACCTATGTTTTGGAATTGACAAAAAAAAATCAATTAAGTGCCCAGCTCTAGTTAGGACACTGTATGCAAATTGACAGCAAAATCAAACTCCCTTCTCTCTGTCTCACCATAACTGGATCAGCTAAAGCAATACATGAGACCTTCCTTTCCAAACTGCTATCCTGATTTAATAAAATACCACACATTGAGCCAAATTCTCTGCACTGTTTCATGTGCACATCTCCCACTGAAATCGCTGACTATTATCTTGCTGTGATATGCATCCTGGCACAACTGCATGTACCTGGTTGTATGTTAGGGCAGAATGGGAACCAGTGATTTCAATGTGAGTTTTGTTCCTGCACCAGAAGACAAAATTGGGTCTACTGTGTCACTGTTGCCTATGCTGTTGCTACATCATATCACATTTTCTCCACTGTAAAAAGCTCTTTTATGTTACAAGTTCATAGAGCTTTGTGATGTGATTTAAAACCATCCCTTTATTAAGATGAAAATCCATTGCTGTACTAATCACTGTAGTAAGTCTGATGAAATAAAATCTTGAACTATTTAATGTACTTGGAGAATGGAAGGAAAATGGCCACAGAACTTTATTCATACTTCAAACAACAGTCTCTTTCGTTTAACATAAGATGCATTTTAGTGTGATCTTTTAAAATAAAATATAACAAAAGTTGAATTGTCTTTTATTAACCTGGATTTTTTAAAATAAATTTTACAGTAATCCTATATACTCTTCTTGCCAAGAAAATTCTTTATTACAGCATGATCATGTATGCTTTTCCATCTGAAAGAAAATAGGAACTAAACTTTCAAATCTAAAATAGAGTCTAAACTGCTTTTCATTTACTTTCCTCCCCTTTGAGATGCCAGAAGCAATTTCCTCTTGAAGCTGACTTCCTTTCTGGAAATGATTTTCGTCTCTTAACCATGTTGAGACTCTCTTTTCTCATTCTTTCATTCTGACTTGCTCTTTTTCCTCTCATTTACTACTGCATCCGAATAGATCTTCTGACAGTAGGTAATTATATATGTTTCCCTCTAACTTTATTATTTCAGTTCTTTTTTACCTCATTATCAGTCAGCCAAGAGGGACAGACAAAGCACTATTGGTGTCCTCTGCAACAGAACGCCGATGGGGGAGCTGGCTGTAAATTGACGTGGCATGGAAAATCTCTGCTAAGTTGTAGCAGCTTGAACGTTTCTGTAAAATCAAGCCCACTCTTGCTGAGTTAGTAGCTTGCAGTCATTATCAGTGCAATGCTCATATGAAAAAATTAATAGAAAATGTCTTCACTTTCTAACTTGGAAACTGACATTTTTCTGTTTTTGGATTTTTGGCTGCTAGTAAACAAAATCCAAGGCAGTTAAGTTTGTTACTTTTTTTTTCTCAGAGTAACAGAACTTGCTGCTTTCCCCACCCCCTTTCCTGTAATTTTTCCTTTGCAGATCTTGCCATGGGGTGCGGACTACGAAAGCTAGAAGACCCAGATGATAGCAGCCCTGGAAAAATATTTTCTACGTTGAAGAGACCACAAGTGGAAACAAAGACTGACTCTGCTTATGAATATGTATTGCTGGATTTTACTCTAGAAGGTATTTTTCTTCTATTTTATCTTATAAGTTCTTGCAAAAGGTGGAACTACATTTTACTATTTTTATTTCTTCTGACTCAAATAAGAGAAAGATAAGTTCATTTACCTTATCAATGCTAGTCAATATACCAGCCTTTTACTTGGAAATATTAAATCCAAGGTCCTCAGATAAAATAAGTTAAAACTTCTTACATATTAAACAAAAAAAGTTACACAGTTGTCCTTATTAAGGAAACTGGACAAAAATTGCTTGAAAGATTTTCCGAGATTCAAGTGAGCCAGTTTCTGCCATCCTTATTGACTTTGAGTAACACACACACCCATGAGTAAGTACACTCAGCATGTGGTGGAATCTGGCCCTAAATGAATAACTCTTTTTAAAAATGATTCAGCTTCCAAAAACCTATAGTTATAGCTTATTACTTTACGTGCAAATAGCTTTTAAGATGCTATAAGGAAACATTTTTTCAGCCTTATGGCAGATATTTTAGTAAGAGTCTTACAGACTAGTTATTAATGAGCCTATTTTTAAATCCTTCTTTCTACATCTTACTTTAACTGTTTACGGGTCTTTTAAAATTGTGCCTGAAATAAAATTAAAATCTCTATGTACAGTTAGAGGCAGTGCTCTGTGAAGTACTTCAGTTTACAGGGTGCCCTCTGTCTGCCAGTGTAATTCCGTTCCAGAAAGTTGAAAACACAAAAACAAGCCCAGATGACTGCCCTCTGACAACAGACAGCTCTGTGCTGCAGTTACTTTGTAGGACCTCACATTTGATAACTAAACAGTTTTACTACATGTTCTTGTTGGCAGGGATTAAAAGTAAATACACTGATAAATGGAAAGAGTCAAAAGGGAGGAAATTGTGACATTATCTGTTATGTGACTTGACCTAGGTATTTGAACTGCCAGATTACATTAATGTTCATGTTTATACATATTGAAGTGTTGATGATTAAGTAAGCTGCATGACTTGGTGAATAGAAAACATAACATTGTACTAAATTATAGTACTTGACAACCAACAGTATTTTTAGCTTTTAATTAGAAAGAGTTGTTCATTCACATGTTTGGTTCAGGAAACAAAAGTTCTTTGTATTGAGAAGTGGTAGTAACAATATACTCCAGGACTAGAGCTGGGTTGTGTAATAAACAAACTAACTACCTGCTGCTGTATTGCTATGAATGTGTAGGATAATAAAACTTCTTTCCTTGACTCTGAAGTTTGTTTGGAGTTCCTAAATAGTTCATTGTGTTCTAAATCATATTTTTATGCACGTAAAAGTTTATGAGAACACTCTGGAAGGGATTTGTTTTAAAGAAGTTAGTTGTTTTCAATGTTAAACTAAATATGTACTTAATAGGGATCGAGGAGGAAAGGTGGTTCTTTTAGCATCATCATATGTAATAACTGGTGTCGCATTGCAAAAATAATATGACCACATTTTCAAACCATGGTGCATATCATTAGACTCACAAATCCATATTAGGCACTTGACTAAAAGTTATTTGATATTCAGTGCTGCCTAGTACCTTTACTTTGCATTCACTTCATTGGGAATTATGGGCACCTAAGTTTGAAAATGTAGGCCTATGTGTGTAAAACAATGTATTTTATATTCTCATGTACCTCTGCCTTTCAGAGCTAGGTTTACACACACCACACACACACACAATCTCAGTACACATTTGCTTTCACCCTCTTTTACTAGGAAAATTCTAAACTGTAGTGAACTTTGGTTTTGATCATGGAGTACAGGGAGTGGCCAATTTACTGTAGGGCCTGTTTTGAACCTGAACCTTTTCTCCTTCATATAAACTATCAGCTTCATTCTATATCTAGTTGCACCAGAATCTTTGGGCTAAAGGGAGCTCTCAGTTAACATAATTTATGATCAACCAGCTTGTATCACTTCTGATCAACATGAATCTCATGTTGCCAGAGACCTGAGTGCTGTCTTCATAGCACTTTCAGTTTCTACTGGTGAGGAAAAAGAAGATCGTGCCCAGCATGTACTGCTCATTGTGTGAATTTTTACATCTAAGTACCTGATCTGGTCCCAAGTGAAAATCTGTTTAAAATCTTATTTTTACAGCCTTTCTATCCCCACTTTACATATATTATTGTATACTGGGATTGAAAGTATAACAAGCACAGCATTATATTTAAAGCTAGTGCAAAGTCTATGCTCAAAGAAACAGAATGAAGGGCTTATCAAGGAGACTATTAAATCTCACTGATTCTCTATCAAGCCCTTACACCAGTTAGAGCAGCCTAGGAACTATCAACCAGCTAAGCAAAACTAGAGCACATTGTGATCAGGCCTCTCATTCGTGTCCCTAACCTGCTCCTTCCTAGCTGCAGGGATTGGTAGTCTAAGAACTGGCTCCCTGCCCACTGGAGGTGTCCCTACACTAGGGGTATGTCTTCACTATAGGTCTAGGTCGATTTCCCTTAATTCGATTTTCTAAACTCGAGTTTAGAAAATCGAATCAGTGTGTCCCCACCAGGACAGCAGGTCGACAGTGGTCGACACTGTCTGTCCTTGAACTTTTGCAGGGGGTCGACATAGCCCGCATTGCACTGTGGGTAGGTAGCCCACAGTGCAATGCGTGCTGGACCCCCCCCCCCTGCCCAAGCAGCCCCACGGACCCCCCCCGCCCGAACAGCCCCCCCCTCGCCGTACCCACCCGCCCGAGGGGGGGTGGGGGAGCCAGCGCGCGGCTGCTTGGGCTATCGGCTCAGCTGCCTGGTGAAATTGACCAGACAGCTGAGCCGATCCCTCAAGCAGCCCCGCGCGGGCTTCCCCCCCCCCCCTCAGCAGCCCCGCGGACCCCCCCCCCCCGCCCGAACAGCCCCCCCGCCCAAACAGCCCCCCCGCTGGACCCCCCCCGCCCGAGGGGGGGGGGAGCCGGTGCGGGGCTATCCGCTCAGCTGCCTGGTGAAATTGACCAGACAGCTGAGCCGATCCCTCAAGCAGCCCCGCGCGGGCTTCCCCCCCCCTCAGCAGCCCCGCGGACCCCCACCCCGCCCGAACAGCCCCCCCCCGAACAGCCCCCCCCTCGCGGGGCTGCTCGGAGGTCGGAGGCTTAACTTCTGATGCCTCTTCACTAGCCCACAGTCGAGCTTGTAATGTCGAATTTAGCCTTACTTCTCTTGTTAGGCAGGAGTTCCGAAATCGATCTTGAGGGCCCTTTAAATCGACTTTAAGGGCATGTATGTGAAGACTGGTACACCTTTAATTCGACCTAACGTCATTAAGGTCGAATTAAAGTGGTAGTGAAGACATGCCCTAGGAGAATCCCTAGGTAGCAAGATGCAATCAGTCTTCACTTTGCACCACTTGAGTGGAATAAAGGAAGTGGAATAGAGAAGAGAATCTACCCAACTGTGGTTTTAAGTGTCCGTTTCTTAGTGCCAATTTTATCTCTGGGGCTATGAGGCGTGTCTCACATAAGCAGCTTGACTAAAATATTTTAGAAGGTCAACTAAAACATGTAACTGGGGATCTCTAGAATTTTCCCACACTCACGATAGTGCATTACGCTGCCTTCATATCTCTTCTTTTAGTAGAAAGAGGAAAACTGTCTTTGTTCTTTGTATTGGCATGCTGAAATTTCAAACAATAAAAAGCGCCTATCACTTTGAATAAACACAAATATATATAAAAATTGATTTGCCATCACTTTTTAACATTTCAAACTTCTGGGTAATATTATTGTAACTGTTTTGATTGGCTATTGTGAGAGAACACAAGAAGATAGAAATTCTATTTAAAAGTTAGAATAGTTTCAATAGTTTGCAATATGAGAGAAGGGGGCCATGTCTTACACATACCTGCTTTTTTGGCTGTGGCATGCAGTCTAAGTTATACCATATGTGTTTTCAGTAAACCTGAACATGTCCATTGGCTTCACTATGCAGACTGTGCTTAAAGGACCTATGGTTAGGAAACTTATAGCTCAGTTTACTTAGGGCTAAATCCTATCATCTAGCATGCAGAGGGTGAGGGGGAGAAGATATTTGAAATGAGCCTTTTTTCCTACACCCCACCTCTACACAACCAGCAAGAAATGTTGCATTTGCACTGTACAATAGTGAATTGTAAGGTACGGTATAGCCAGATAACACAACAGTCTTTGCATTATGTCTCTAAGGGAGCATAGTTTGTATTAGTGGGAGTATCTAGATTTGTGTCAGCTAGTGCCTCTTCTGCCATCAGTGCATATGTGGGGTGCATGTTGTTCCTGCCCAGAGGGGCAAAAGAATGTTCTCACCCCAGTGTGTCATCCAGCCGTTGTCAGAAATCTGCCCTGTGCCAGCAAGATTCCTGTGGCAGAGGGTACACCAGGCATCAGGCTTTCCCTCAGAATAGGATTTAATAATACTCAGTAATTACTTTAATAATACTTAGTCTTTAATTTTTCAAAGTACTGTACAAACATTAACTAATTAGTCCTTTTAAAAAAACCTGTGATATACATATATCACTATCATCCCCAGTTCACACAAAAGAACCAGGCACAGATAAATTGAGACTTTGCAGACCACACTGCAGATTAGTGGCAAAGCCACTAATCACAAATTTAATCTTAACCACCAGATCCTAAAAGGCTGATGAAATGGAGTGTCATAGTCAGTATCATATTCTACATGTGTGTTTACCTGAGATATGGAAAATAGGTGCACACTCTCTGATTTGTACGTTAGACCTTTTACAAGTGGGGAGACAACATATAATGTGCTTCAGCACATCTCTTTTCTGGGGAGGTGATTAAGAAGAGGGAGATTAGGAACCTGAATTGAACCACAAGGAATACATTTTAAAAGTGGTGTTTTTATCATTGTGCTTTTATGTACTTTTTCCCCTTTATATCAAAGAGGCTGATGTAAAATTAAAGGAGAGTGAACTCATTTCAAGTTAAGTTATTTTCTTTTGAGAGGGAGAAAGGAAAATCCTAAAATAGCACTTAAAAGTGCTTTTTTTAAATCTAAAAACTACCATCAGGATTTTGGTGTTTAATTCCAATCTGAGTCACACATAGATACTATTGAACAACATTGTCCTTTCTTCTTTTCATCCACCAAAAGTATAGTGAAAAAAACTAGGAACCGTAAGAACTCTAAAATAAACTAAAGGACTTGCAGCAGGTGTTACTGCTGGAGAGTGTCAAATTCCAGTCAAAACAATCTCTTCTCTAGAGTCCACAGTTGTGCAGTGGGATAGAAAACATGATACTGACAACTGTATCTGGGGCTGTAAATGAGAAGAGAGGTTCTGCCTTCTGTAAACACCAATTGCCTGATTTTCAGAGAGGCTGAGCCCACTTCTCCAACTGAAGTCAATGGGAGTAGCAAGTACTAAACACCTCTGAAAATCAGACCATTAACCTCTTATGCAAGATTATTGGAACTAGTGAACATCATGAAACAATTATATCTGTGCAAAAGCTGTGGCTTATCTCCAGCACAAAATAAAATGTGCCTCCAAAAGTACTTATTTGTGTTCCTGCTAATTCCACTGGACAATGTGAGTATATTGAGCCATCACAGTTTGAGCACAACTTCCCAGGGTGACCCAGGGGAATTCTGCTAAAAACTGATGGCCTGGTATGGCCCCTCGCAGCATACCATTTGATTTACTTTGGGATGGGATCAGGATATTAGTGTCTGGGACATTGTCTACATAAGAAATGTGTTCCGTTTAACTAAAAGTGTGATTTTTAAACTGGTTTTGTTAAACTGGAACAAGTCTCCACATGGACACTTAATTTGCTCTAACCCACACTTATTTCAGTTTATTTTGGTTTAAGAGTAACTTATTCCTAATCAATTTAAACTAGTGTTCACACATAGGTTTGCACTATTTTAACCAAATTGGGTTAACAATTGAGTCACATTAAACCACTGCAATTCTTTCTTGTAGACAAGGCCTGAATCCCATTTTAAAAACAGAGTTTTTATTCTATTCTTATGCTCTATTAATAAAGCCAGACAGATCATTAAATTGTTGCCAAACTGATTAAAAGTTACTCTGATCTTTCTATCTTGTAAAATGTATAACTTTATCACTGTTTTTATTATCCCTGTATAATTCCTGGTCAACTATGCATCTGCTAGATTTTGTGTATCTGCACAATGGGGAATATAGATTACATCTTTTGTGCTACATTAAGATATAGAAAGTAGCTTATTTATATATATGAACACATGCATACTGAGTAACACGTGCATAATGCCCATATTTTCTGTTCATTCAATTCTTTAGTGTCCTCGAATCCAGAAGTTATCAAGATCAGTTCTGTGTTGGATATAGCAACAAAAGTGGAAGAGTATTACATCAAAGGATATGTTGTAGGAGCGATTCATCCTATTATATTACCTGTTGGGCGAAGAAAGCACTTTCCTGCAAGTTATTTGTATCGAGTTGTACTATCACGACTCAAATTAAGGTAAAATAGGCAGAGGAGAAAAATTATTTGAATTAAATGACAGAGCACATTGCTTCATTAATATTTTTAAAATTTGCAAATGGCTTTTCAACTTGCATTCCTTGCAACTTTTAATACTAATCAGGACATTAGAAAGCACCTTCAAGGATGAACCAAGATCTGAATGCTCAAAAGGATTTAGGTGTTGTGATGATGAGCATCACAACGCTAAACTTTTGGGCACCTGGATAAATCACTGACTGGCAGCGCGGGGGGGGGGGGGGGGGGGGGGGGGGGGGGGGGGGGAGACGGAACCTCAGGCCAGCAGCAGCCAGTCTGGGGTTTCAGCTGCTGGCCTCACTAAGCCAGCAGCCAGCCTGGGGTCCCAGCCACCAGTTCCACTCAGCCTGCTGCCGGGCTGGGGTTCCGTCCATCCAGGCTGGTAGCAGCAGGCTGAATGATGCCAGCAACGGGCTGAGCCGCTCAACCCGCTGTTGGTCTGGGGTTCCGGCCGCTGGCCCCTGCCAGCTGGGGTTCCGGTCGCCGGACCCGCTCGGCCTGCGTGAACGGAACCGCAGGCCAGCAGTGGACTGAGCAGGACCAGAGGCTGGGACCCTGGCTGGCAGTGAACTGAACGGGGCCAGCGTTCGGGGCCCCAGACCGGCGTCAGCAGTGGGCGCTGAGTGGGGCCGGCAGCTGGGACCCCATCTAGCAAGGGGCCAGCAGCCGGAACTCCAGAACTCCAGCCCACCGCCACATGCCATCAAAAATCGGCAACGCATAAGCTAGCCGATGGGAAATGCTGACCAGAGGTGTGTGTTCTAAGCCCCCCTTCTCATAGAAATAAGCACCTAAGACTAGTCTACAAAGAAGTACCCATCTCTGTAAGTCAGGCAAATCTCTTTTGAGTTAGGGCACCTATGCCATTTTAGCAGGAAGACAGATGTCAGTGACTCAAGAGCATAAGTACTCAACCTCAGGAGAGACTGTCGAGAACCAGGGCACAAACTCCACATTAGTTGCAAGTTCTATAATTAGATTTCACCAATCAATTATCAAGTGTAAACTTCCGCATGTACAGCCTTAACATGGAGCCACATACAGTCCAATACTGTCTTGTTGGGTACTCCAATCTGTCTTGTTGCCCAGGTAAGTCTACCTTCGGTAGATGGTCCTTTGCACCAAGGATCACAGCAATATTAAGGTTGCTCCCAGTCTCAAAGGACCAGTCACTTACCCCCAGTCAGTTTCACCTTAGATCTCACACCAAAGACAATGCTTGTAGCCAATCCTATAATAAACAATCTAAAGATTTATTGTACAGGAAAAGGAAATAAAAGATCTTTACAAGTCTAAACCAGATGACATTCACACAAAATGAGTTGCAATCTTAAATTTCAAAAGATAATAGAAGCAAACTCTATACGTCCTTTAGGGTTAATCCAGGCTAAGCACTGGGGTTCTCTTACTGATGCCTAGAAAACCTAACCCCTTAGAGTCCAGCATAGAGATACAATTAAACTAACTTCTTGTTAGGAGTTTTTATTCCCTTCCCCACTTGAGCCCTAGCTGCAAACTCAGCAGATGAGAGGAGTTCACTTGCATGACTCATCATTATCGGAATGAAATCAACAAATTGTTTCATTGTCTAATGTTCCACAATCCTTTGCCTGGTGTTGATCTTCCCTGCTGGGCAGGACATGACACCTTCAGTATGACACCAGCATGTCACAGCATTTCACACTAGTTAATGTCTCTCTCTTGTCTGGTGATTTACATAGTTACAGCGGCTTCAATACAAATGCTCAATTATCATTTTATAATATGGGATACAGATGTTAAGTGAGATTAATGCTTGCAGCAGCTTACGAGCATTCCATGAAGTCTAAGCACTAAACACATTATTGCAATTCTGATACCTATTTTAACAATACTAACACACAGGTAAGCCAGACTGATTCCAGCTACGTATTTGTCAGTATTTAATTGAGGCATGGGGATCTTGGCATGGGCTGGCACCTGGTCTGCCAGCATTGTACTGGGGTGGGTAGGGAGGACCACCCTTGTAACATATAAATCCAGTGGCTAGGGTACTCTCCTGGGTGGTGGGAGACCCCCCCCCTGTTCCCAGTTCCCCTCCACTTATTGTGGATAAGCAATTTAAACAGCGATCTGCCACTTGGGTCAGTGCTCCAACCCAGGGGTGGGCAAACTTTTTGGCCCAAGGGCCACATCGTGGTTGCGAGTATTGATTTAAAGAAAAACAAACTGAAAAAAATTGACAGTGTGCCTTCTATGGAACAATTAGTATCTATTAAGACCACACTAGCTTAAAAATACTGGAAGCTTCTCTTCCAGTTTCCTTAATCCCACATTCATTCATGGATGCCTATACAGAGTCCTTGTGTTACAAGATTACAAGTTGGTCACTCTCCTGTTTGTCCTAGCTATTAAGGAGCAAACAGATGTGCCTCACGTCAGTTCTTTGGTAAATTGCCTTCAATCAGCGCCTGGAGTGAATTCACTTACAATGTGATTCTACACTGAAATATGACTCTGTAAAATTATATTGTGGGGTTCAGTTTTCCTTCAGTGCTTGCAGGCAAAACTGGCTCAATTGACTCATAAAATCATATGTTTTCTCATAGTCAACCATGCATACTAAACTTGGGATCTGATAATCAAGCTAGTTTAATTCTGATGTATTAGTAGTCAAAGTTTCTACAGTGGACATTTAGCTAAAAGTTCTGCTGATACACATAGCTGGAAAGAGTAGTGAAAACTTTGGCTGATATTCTGTACCACTAGGAGATGCAGTATAGAAAACTCTATACTGCTTTTGCACCCTCCTTCTTCAGGCCTCTGAGAACCAGGAGTTGCTCTAAATTACAGTGCCCATTCCCGACCACTGCAGCATATATTTGCCATCACAGAAGGGAAAATCCCTCCCCACACTCCTTTCTCCACATCCTTGCACTATGGGGATTCTTCTACTGTATGCTTCCCCTTGTCCTGAAACTCCTGAAAAGCTTTGCATGCTCCACCAGGATCCATGAGTTTGAGTAAGATGGCCTGGGAGAGAAGGTATCCCTCCTGATTCCTCCACACAAGAATCAGTATTTACACTCTGTGCTGTGGATCCCTTGTGAACACATCTACTACAGCTGTGTTTGTGTAATGCAAATATTGACAATTTAAATTGACAATGTATATACACCATATTGCAATTCTTAAGGACATTTTTCCAGAGAAGCAACTGAATAATAAACACTGTGTAGCTAAATCGCTCTACTAAAGTTATTTTAGTCACTCCGCATATGCTTTTTTAAGAAGAGATCTTTAATCTATAACTGTACAACACTGATTATACCAAGTCATTACTTGATGTAAATTGTAAAAGATTGTGTTTGGAAATGACTGTCATATCATAAAAATCTGAACAGGGTATTGTGTATGTAGAACTCCAGAATCATGGCTATATTTTTTAGATTAAAATTACACTCTCTAAACCTGTTAGCATTTTATTATATGTACATTCATTTATTTACATTTGACAGTGTAATCGAAGGTTTGTAACATTGTGTTTCTATTATTTGAGAACACATGGGATTTATTTCCTATGAAAACACTCCCTTTTCACTAAAGTACTTTAATATTTCAAGAAATGGGTACAAACTTATACTCATATTTAATATAGCTTTTGTTTGTGCTTTCATGGTAAGGTATAGTACTTGATATTTTGTGTAAGTGTAGGAAAGGAACATTTCTAAGCAGAAAGTGTGAAAAAAGTATTGCCAAGATTTCATTCATAACTTTTTTTAAAAGAGAAAAGAATTCTACTTGCAAGCATTTTGTGCAAGTTAGCAGGCTGCTAACAAAGACTTCTTTCTTGTGTTCCAGCCCAAAGCATACAGCACCTAGAAGACAGAGACACCCCCAGCTCGTGATTGAGGAATGTCCTTTAATGTATGAAACACTGACAAATGAGGTGGTGAAAGGATTGTTAGAAAAGGTATGGCAGTTTTGGGGAGGAGGGGGAAATTAGCTTCTCACAGGATTCTTAACTGTAACATATGTATTTACATTTACAGGTGACTTATTTTTCAATTTGCAAATTTTAAACTTGTTTTCTGTCATATGAAAACTACTAAGGCACTCATTTAAGTAAGAAGGAAGTGTTGCTTTTCCCCCTTCAGCACTTCTTTTTTTGTTTAGCACTCTGTCTTGAACCCATTTTGACTTCAAACAGAGATTTCCACCGATGTCCGTGGGAGCAGGTTCTGACCTTAGGCAACAGTAATCAAATTTTCTGTAGAGATATGCACATATAGTAGCTCCTTCTAGAATTATGTTGTAATATTGTATTAAATTAAAATCTGAAAATGCATATTTACTTGTTCCTTGTTAAGTAATATACTCAAATAAAACTGACCTCTGTAGATGGATTTTCTAAGCAAGGACAAATAGATTGTCTCATCTCATTCTGTAAATTACAATAGGTATGCAAATGTGTTGCTTTCATAGAAGTATTTACCTTTGATTACTTATGGAGTAAATCTTTTTAAAACTAAAGAACATTAAACTTCCACTCTAATAAGCTTTGTCTCTCACTTCCTTTGCTAAGTTGAAGATTTATTGAAACAAGTAAGTTTTGTTATTACAAAAATTATAGTAATATAGTTGTCTAAATTAGTTGCTATGGAAAGTTTAAAGGAAGAGCATCTTTAAAATATTTTAGGACATTGAGGTTGTAGCTGAGAGAGATGTTTAGAGATTTTAAAATGGCTGTATTATATGTACTCTGTGAGGTAATCAGGATTTTAAACGAGACGCGGTTTCATGTTTATACAAATTTGCTTTGGTAAGTCAGATATACATTAACACTAAACAAATATATTAAATGATAAATAAACTTAAAATAAGCATTTGTTCAGTCTTGTACAAGGAAATCTGACGTATAAGCATTAGGGGAAATATTTTTATTAGTCAAAAAAATTATCCTTAAATTCAAGTCTTTCCAATATTTTTAAAAATGATTGAGTTGATAACCCATGTTTAAACCTTTTAAAAAGTTTAAAATTTAGTAATTTGGAGGGGGAATATTTCTTGTGCTTCTAAATCCCTTAGGCACTTTTAAAAATCCCACTCAACATTGCTTGCTGCCCTCAAAGTAATTTTGGTTCTGTTGCAAAATGGCGCCATATTTGATCCCAAGTGGCTGCATTTTAGTGGGTTGTGAAGTTCATACATGTAATAAAATGTTTGTTATTCTTCTACATAAGAGGTGCTATATACATTTAAGTTCGTATTACTAGCTAGTATTTGAACACATTTCTTGGCCTAATCATAGAAGCGACCCTGTTTGCAGAATTCCCATTAACCTCAGTGCATGGAGAGCTTGCAGAATCAAGTAAACTGATATTTTCCTTAAAATATATAACTTGAGAACTCCACAATCCTTTAAGTACATTGTGTTTTGGATATATTTGCTTGCAAATCAACATCTTCATTTATGGAATGTGTGAGACATGAAAATGTCTTATCTTCAATCTGTAAATACACAAAGTTTTCAGAATATCTCTCTTTTATACATGCAGGTCAATGAAGCTGCTAAAAGAGGGAAGAAGTTTGTTGGATTTCTAACACAGCATTTTCCTCAACCTAAATTCTGTAATGGCACAAACACAGATGGAAATGTGGACTCTGAATCAGCAGTAAGCATAACGAGTAGAGAGCACAGGAAATACAATTATGATGAAAACTATAAACACTGGAATGAAGGGACTTTGAGTGGTCAATCATCTGAGAGTGGAATAGGAGAAGAAATTCAGCCAGAAAGGGGACAGGATGCTGATTTCCAATTTGGAAAAGAAGGCAGCCCCAGCCCTACTAAACCAAGAAAAGGAGAAGGTAATGAAACACTACCTGTCTATTCCAGGAGCAGGATAATTACATTGAGTTATAACAAAAAAGGATAACAAAAATGCAAAGCAAAACTTATTACAATATAGTCTAGCTTTTAGAATATAGGTTTTAAAAATCTCTAAGTTTAAATACATATTCATTTTCAAAGCACCTTGACAAATAGAAAACAATACTAATTGTCTTCTGTAGTATGTATCCAATATTATGTAGAAATTACCTCTTCTCATATCTCCACTGCTTTAAGTGAACTGTTAAAACTTTAGACTGTTAAAGCATAGACAGTAAAAGCTTAATGTTTTTATTATTGCAGGCAAATAACTTTGTATGACCAGTGTGGGCATAAGGAAACACAACTGTGTGTGCCTGAAAAATAGTATCCTATCATCAAAGGATGAAATTGTGTTACAAGATTTATTACCCTTATTAATCAGCAAGAAACATTAATAGGCCCCTAAGATTACACCACAATGATTCAAACTCCCTAACTTGAATTAAATTAAGGGCAAAGGGGACCTATTCAGTGCTAGGGGACATAATTCAAATATACGCCTCTCCATCTCATGTAATGCATAGTTAAAGCATAACTCTTTCCTCCCAAAGTGAAAGGCAGGTTCATTAGTCTCAAATATATTAGTGGAATATAAATATTAAAATTGTAACTAAAAAGTGAGAAATCTCAGTCTCTCACAGCACTCTATACATGGATATTTTTATAACCAGCTTATCAATAAAGACATTTCCTGAATGCAAATGTTTTATGGAAATCTTAAAGATTTCTATCCTGGATGTGTCTTTCTTTTCTTCAGCTGTTAGTCACATGTTCATAGAAGTTACTAGCATTTCTAACAATGACCATTGGAAATGTAACATCCGCTCTTTTTGAACATTGCATATCACCTTAATTCCTTTTAAAAAGTTACAAGCATTCCTTTTTGAAAAAAAAATCAAGTAACTGTGTGCTATTCTGTGTGCAGATTTGCTTCCTATTCTGATATGCCATGTTCATCTCAATCCTTGTGCAGGAGATACCAAATAAAATTATATGTCTGAGTGCCAAATTTTAGGAACACAGCAGTTGTTCAGGGTTTGAATATCTAGTTCTGAGTTTATTACTACTGGTATGTAATAGCTCTGGTAGACATGAACATTAGCACAAAATGATAATTGCACTAAGATTTTATACTTCCTATTCACAAATATGATAGCATGAAGCAAAAACATTAACTGTGTTAAACTGTATCACTTAACAGTACTGGTACGGATAAAACAGTAAAAGCCCCTAGTATGGATGCAATTATACTGGTATAAAGAGGGTTACACTGTACAGGAACAATACCATTATAAGCACCTTTATACAGCTATAACTGCATCCACACTAGAGGAGTTGTTCTCGTGTAATTATATCAGTAAATCGGTCTTCTCACACCCTAACCAACATAGTTATACTAGTACAAAAACTGTGTAAACCAGGCCTTAAATGATCTGGTCACCTGGACCATCTAAAATTGAGTGTGAAGACAAGCTATTTTTATGGATGCATGTGTTGTGTGTTAAGGCAATATTACAAGTAAAGATCAACTCACCAGTGGGCCCTTCCATCAAAGCTGGATATGGCGTAGCAGACTCTCCTCCTCTGGGATCCCCTGCTGATCACCACTCCAGCCCTACAATGGTTTACCTTTTCTCATGACTCAGGCCTCTAGCCAGGTCATATTTAATCACAACCCATCTGGGATAATAGGTAGTCCAACAAAAACAAATGTCTGATCCCTCCATCCAATCCTCCAAACACAGTTCTGAGCTGAATGGTCTGTACAGTTTTTTCTTGGAGCTTAAGTAGTCCATATTCCCTTCTCATGAGCTTCAGAGCACCTTGCCAGTGGCTGGAAGGAGAACCCTGGCCTGCCCTCTAGACTGCATTCCAGTCCAGGGTGACTAGGACAGGCAGTCAAGGTTCACTCCACCAAACTGCCTGCTGTGACCTCCTTTGGCTTCTCAGGCTAGATCCACAAAGATACTTAGGTAGCAAGTCCCATTTTTTGGCACCACTATGATCCCCAACACACACACCCCACCACCTTACCCCATGCGCTCCTAACTCACTCTGCACCTACATTTTTGCAGTACAAAATGTACTCTCTAGCTGCCTACATTTCTACATCTGGGCATGCATATTCCAGTTTCACTCTAGGCACCAGGATGCTTCTCTCACACATAAATCTCAGAGCGATCCACAAACCGGGGGAAGATAGGTGTGCCTCTGCCTAACTCACTTGTAGGGCTCAATCCAATAGGCATGGTCAGAGACCACCTAAGATCACACAAGACTAGGTGGGAGGGACAAGAAGGAGTTCCCGTATTACTTTTAGCCCAGTGGTTAGGGTATTCACTGGAATGTGGGAGACCCCACTTTCAAGTGCCTGCCTCTGCCAGATGAGGAGAAGGGATCTGAACAGGAATCTGCCACCTCTCAGGTGAGAGCGCTGTCCATTGGGCAATAGCGATTCTCACTCTCATCCCAATTAATTGTTATGCAGTTGTTTAACTAAAATTCAGCAACTTCAATAGGCGATCCACATCAGAATATCCTATAGCCCAATGGCTAGCATGGTCACTGAAGAGGTGGCAGATTCCTGTTCAGATCCCTTCTCATCAGGAGAGGGGGAACTTGAACAGGATCAGAAGGCCCTCCCTTATTCCTGGTAAATACTCTAACCACTGGGCTCAGCTTTGTCAGAGAGCACTTTCTTGCTGTTTTGTGTGCAGTTAAGCAGACTTTGAACATGCCTATCTGATTGGGTGTGGTAGGAGAATTAGGTGGAAGAACACCTATCGTCCCTTAGTTTGTGGATTGCTAGCAGAACAGGTGTCTAAATCCAGGCTGCAGGGAGATCCTATCTCTGCAAGATGGCTAGGGCTTAACACACATCCCTCTTAGCAGCATATCTCATTTGCTATTTTAAGTGGCTACCTACCTAGCCTGTGGCACTTGTGGATTGCACTCTAAGGTGCCTATCTTCTTAGGCACGTACGTCACTTTTAATGGATTACTGTGCTGTTCTTGAGCCTTTCTACACACCTAAAAGTTAGGCCCTGCTGCACTGAGCATCACAACACCTATATCCTTTTGTGGATGTAGGCCCTTCCTACCTGAGATTTTTTCCCCTCACCCTGCAAAAGGCATCCTGTTCTCTACAGATCTCATCAATCCCTTATCCCAAAAGAGCAACCACAGTTTCTTCCCTACAGCCTCTTCAGCAATAAACTTGGTCTGTTTATAGCACCACCCAGCTCTTTCCCAGCTGCATTTCATCTTTAATCATGCCTGGCCCACCCTCCATATGCAACCAAATGGGTTAATTGGCCTCTTGGACCACATTAACCTTTCAGAGTCATTATGGGGTACACACCCCATCATGGTAAACTATGCATACTTAGCAAACTTCTAATGTGTAACTTCTTGCTTGAATTGTCATTTCAACTTTGGCTGCTGTCCATCACTTCCCTGGAAAAGCTAGATCGCAGATGTTTTAAAAGGAAGTGACTTTACTAGCTGTTGTTAGTAAAATGTTCTTCCTTATAAAGAGATGGAAAATACTGGAATTGTTTTTCACCATTTTGAATAGGACAAGGTTTCACCTATCAAAAAGCTGTATGTATTTTTAAAAGATAATGTTGGAATATAAAGATAAATAATGAATCTGTATCATTAAAGAGAACAGATGAAACAAAGGGGCTTTAAACAGTGGAACTTTAATTATCTAGCACTGATAGAAATATCCAAACGTCCCAAGAACCAGATAGTACTGAACATACAGTTCACTTAGCTGTGGAGGAGCCTGGCAATTATCTTTCTTTTCTGCACAGCTTTCAATAACATCAGACTTCATAGTCTTCTAAATAATACAAATATTCAGTATTGTTCAGTTACTTCAGTTTTCTCCATTCTGTTGCCTGGCCTATCCCAAGGCTGAAGAAGAGACACACAGGGACTGGAGTGAGGGTGGACACTGAGGGTGAAATCCTCGGCCCGCTGAAGTCTATGACAAAACACCTCTGAAGAGCAGAGCCATTTGGGCAAGCTGTGCAAGGAGAGAAGGCTAGGCTCCCTGCATCAGGAAAAGCACAGGAAAGGGCCAAAAGGCGCGTTGCAGTGCTCAGACTGTGCACAGATTTGCAGAAGGGAGTCAGGTCTGCACACAGACACCTTTCAAGCTTAGTCCCAGAACAAGTTCCCCACATATCCCTCATCCCACCCAGGAATATATCCTCTATATAGGTTCTGTTTCTAGCTCTGAGGCAGTCATGAAACAATAAATCTTAAGCCTGTCAATGGTTCAGAGTTGATAAATTGCCTAGTCTTCACCTCAGACTGTGGTCATTTTGGAGGGAGCATGGTGGGTGGGGGAGAAAGAAACATTTCTCTGGTATGTTTGTTTTTTAGATGGTGCTGCTTGAAGTTGCTCAGGGGTTTCAAATGTTAGTAGTCCCAGGGATTTGATTTGCTGATAAATTAGGCCAAGTTATGCACAAAAAAATGCAGTTTATTCCATGGCTTTGCCCACAAATATACCAGCAAGTGTGTGTATGTCTTATATACCTAGATAGTAAACATTTATTTAGCTAAAGCTTTATATAACCAATCACCGCAGTGTTCTTTAAGAGGTTTGGATTTGTAGAATTAATTCAGCTGGAACTCCATTTACTGGTTGTTATGTTTGTTTAGTATAATAGCATTATTTTAATGCTTAGATATAGTAAATAAGTGAGACAGTCATGGTTTTTCAGTAGACTCCCTAAAAATATTAATGATTTTAATTAGTTAAAGCATTACCATCAACTCACAAGCTAGTCAGTTTAAAAAAAAAGTTAAAAGTAGTTTCAAGCACTACGCCTTTCCCTGAATCACCCTGACAGTTCTTGTGGTTTTATAATTACATTTTTCTTCTTTTTTCAAGTTTTTTCCCTGCCATGTTGCTGTTTGAAAAGTTCCACATAATCAATGAAAACTGACTAGTTGATTGACAGGGAAACCATGAAAATTATGTACAAAGTGGTCTCATTGTATAAAACAGTTGAAAGTAGAGAAAAATAGTTTGTCAAATAATTTTAATGGTTATTTGTAATAAAAATAGCAAATAATGTTCAGACAGAAGTATAATTTTTAACTTGATTGTATTCCTTTAATTAAGGCATCACTTTTTCTGACCTTTTTCTTTTCTTGTACTTTCCCTCAGATAATAAATTATATACAGTCTTCAATGTTTTTGATGATGACTCAACCTGCTGGACCTATCATGAGGGCATTTTGTCTATGAAAGTAACAAGAAAAGGGGCAGTCATTAGTACTCTGGATGCAGACTGGCTAGAACTAACCACATTTTATTATAAACAAGGATTGTCATTAATTGATTCTTTTGTATACTGGGAAACTTCTAAAGGTAAGTACGTGTATTTTTCATGAGGTTTTAAACCGTTGTGTTTCTTATGCAAAACATAGGTCAGCTTTTGCTTCTTAATATGGAAGAGCAAATCTGATGTTCCTGTTTGTAAAAAAAATGATGGGTGCTATGGTAATTTTTGTTGTTGCAGCTTCACAGAATGTGAAACCTATTTAAAGAGGAAAAAAAGCCTATCACTGTTTCCTTGACAGTCATATCTTAAAATAATTGAAATTTGTCTTTCGTTCTACCCAGCTCAAAAGTTTTCCGAAGGGAAAAATATTACTGTATCAATTAGAGCAGCACTTACTGCTACAGTGAAACCTCGATTTAACGGACTAATTCGGGCGAGGGGGTGTCCGTTAAAGCCGAAAGTCCGTTATTTAATAATTTTTAAAAATCATTAAATAACAGGACTTTTGGCTTTAACGGACACCCCCTCACCCGAATTAGTCCCTTATATAGAGGTTTTACTGATCATG
This sequence comes from Sternotherus odoratus, assembly GCA_032164245.1. Classification (NCBI taxonomy): domain Eukaryota; kingdom Metazoa; phylum Chordata; order Testudines; family Kinosternidae; genus Sternotherus; species Sternotherus odoratus. The sequence continues at coordinate 17,794,959 of JAVMKO010000011.1, forward strand.
GGCAGGAGCTGTCAAACCCCCCCCCCCCCCCGGCTCCCCGCAATGGGGAGCCGGGCGGGTGGGCTGACAGCTCCCGCCTGGCTCCCCGTTGCGGGGAGCCGGGCGGGAACTGTCAGCCCACCCGCCGGGCTCCCCGCAGCGGGGAGACCGGCGGGAGCTGTCAACCCCCCCCTCCCGCCCACCGGGCTGTCAGCCCAGCGGGAGCTGTCAAACCCCCCCCCCCCCCCCCCCCGCCGCCCGGCTCCCCTGCAGCGGGAAGCCAGGCGGGAGCTGTCAAACCCCCCCCCCCCCCGGCTCCCGCCCGCCGGGCTGTCAACTCCGCCGCCCGGCTCCCCGCAGCGGGGAGCCCGGCGGGAACTGTCAGCCCCCCCGCCCGGCTCCCCGCAGCGGGGAGCCCGGCGGGAACTGTCAGCCCCCCCGCCCGGCTCCCCGCTGCGGGGAGCCAGGCGGAGGGGGGGTTGACAGCTCCCACCCCGCTCTCCGCTGCGGGGAGCTGGGCGGGAGCGGTCAACCCGGCCGCCCGGCTCCCCTCTGCGGGGAGCCAGGCGGGAGCTGTCAGCCCGCCCGGCTCCCCTCTGCGGGGAGCCAGGCAGCCGGGTTGACAGCTCCCGCCCGGCTCCCCCGGGCGGGAGCCGGCAGCCCCCAATAACGGATTTCGGATGCATTGGGAAATTTTGTCCGTTGCATCCGAAGTCCGTTAAATCGGGGTCCGTTAAATCGAGGGTTTACTGTAACGCTATTTTATTCAAATATTTATTGCTAATAATAATTACATAGAGTAACAAAATATTAGGCATAATATTCTCAGAATGCATCCCTAATTCTCAGAATGTGTATCAACTGGTATTCACAGATATTCCTAGTCCTTCCAGTGAAATTCTGAGTATACTCAATTCCCATTGAGTATACAGTGTTATACTATAAGATAACTACTAAAGACCTGTTCCTTCAGTCTTTATTCCGGCATGATGCAGTCTCAAGTCAATGAGAGTGTTTTTTTGAGTTAGGATGGAAGGATTAGGCCCATAGGGTGAAAACCTGGCCTTGGTGAAGTCAGGGAGAATTTTATCCACTAACTTCACTGGGGTCAGGATTTTACCCCTAGTGTTTTTCTAATAGTATCTATTAACAAAATTGCTATGATAAAATGGCTATACTTTTGTTGCTTATGATGTACGGCAACAGGGTCCACTTGACCAGTTAGTGCACAACATGCTGGTACACACTAGAATTTACATTTACGTCTCCTTGGCTATTGAGTCTTTTTTTATCTTATTTATCACTGACTACCACAATGTACTCCTCACTTACTAAAATAAATGTAGTAATTAGAGATGGCACTAGGGTGACCAGATGTTCTGATTTTATAGGGATGGTCCCGATTTTTGGGTCTTTTTCTTATATAGGCTCCTATTTCACCCCACCCCTCCCTCTTTTTCACACTTGCTGTCTGGTCACCCTAGATGGCCCTAAACCAAACTTTGCATCTGAACACCCATGAGCTCTGGAGAAGTTTGGAATCTGTTTTAGAGCCAGAGTTCATTCTTTGGCTCATCTCCAGAAATGATCACCTCTTTTGTAAGTGTTGTGATGAGGCAAGTCTCATTTCTGATCATTCCAGATGATTAATGTACAAGCATCACATCGCCCACAGCCAGCCAGGTGCTTGTTTTGGATAGTCACTGACAATAGCCACATTATATTTAAACACGACACCATACATTGTAGAAGTTAACATGTAATCCTTTAAACATTTATTTAATCAGCAAAGTATGACATATAGGTCACTCTAATTACACAGCAAGCACCTCAAACAATTCATTAAAGACCACGTTTCTATTAATCATTTAAATAACAACATTTCTATGTGATTGGGTATTATGTTGGTTTATAGTTTCAAAGCTCTTTAAAAGACAAGCCCAGACCTTCACACCAGCCTATAGTTCCATTTATTTCAGTCGTTTGGCAAGAGAGGGAGTTATTTCTTCTTTTTTCCAATAGTAGCTAGCCATAGGGTTTGTTGTTGTGGTGCTTTGTTTTTTATTTGTTTTAAAAGTAGCAAGATTTTACCAATGGCTCTGTTACAGGGGTTCTCAAACTGTGAGTTGGGACCCCATAGTGGGTCATGACCCCATTTTAATGGGGTTGCCAAGGCTGGTGTTGACCATGAGCCCCAGCAAGTCTGAAGCCCAAGTCCAAGCCCCACCGCTTGGAGCTGAAGCCAAAGTCCCACTGCCCAGGGCCCTAATTTCATTTGATGCTTGTAGTAGGCTCTTTCTTGAACTGGCAATGGACCCTGCCAGTGCCTCAATTTTCCCTTCTTTGAGTTCTCAAAACGTGCCCCTAGCCTCTTATGCAAATCAAATACCATCTCTTCCTGGAGTCTGGTTTATTAAAATCACACAGTTCCAATATCAACTTAAACCAAAACAAGTCTTTCCCCACCATCCAGTTTCTTCAACCCTTTTCTGAGCTCAAAAACAGTACTTTCCAGCTCCTGTTGCCAGAGTTTCCTCAAGCTTCTTCCTCTTAAGGTTTCTGTCCTGCCTCTCACTGAAGGTGGCTCCAGCCAGACATTTTAATCTAGCTGCTGTAAAGAACTTCTTCCCCGTTCCTCTATATTACTCAGTCCTTTGTGGATCCCCTCAAGGAGCCTCCCGATTTCCTGCAAGTCTTTCTCCTTGGCTGTACTGAGGCTTCAGCCTCCAGCTTGTATGGGTGCACATGTGCTTGCTTGCTTGCTCTCTGTTCTCTATATTCCTCTGGGGAGGGGTCCTCTAACAGGCACGTGCTTAGTTTATCTAGAAAGACCTCCCCATACTCTTTCCTAGCCTCTGATCTAACACTACTTTGACAGAGCAAGCTCCTTCTTTTAGGAAGTCCTGTCCCTTGGCTACCATCATGTGATGGTCACCTGACCACCCATCACCTAGGACCAGATGAGAAAGCACAGGTAGGGTTGAGTCCAAATCCCTTGAAAAGTCAGCCCACCCTGTGACAGATCTTCTGGGTTTACTATGCTACAACTGATACCTTCAAAAGCTGTTTCTTACTAGAAAGTCTATGGCTTCAGTATTTGACTACTGTACTATTTAAGATGGAATTGTGATTCATTTTTAAGTTATATATTTTTCAACTGAATATGAAGTTAGAAAGAGGAAATTATCTTACTGGATTTAAAAAAAAAATGTGTAGCAATTTGTTTTGCAAGTATTTGAAACTGAACCTTACATACCAAATGTATTTTTTGTGTCAAAATTAGTTAATACATTGCTATCTTCCTTAGCTAATATTGGTTGATTTAAGATTAGAATATAATGCAAAGAAGAGAATATTTTGTAGTAATACTCTGTTAGGTGAACATACTTGAACTGCTTGACCTATGTATCTCCTTGAATTTTACTCTTAAGTTATTTTGTGCTGAATGAAGAGTTTATGTTCCTCTAAAATGGCATTTTGTCTGTTGCCGAAGTTTTCTTGTTTTTCAGTTGTCCTAGATTCTAAATGGTCAGTGTTCTTTTAGAGTTGCTTATGGCAGCTGTGTATGAATTAATGGAGCACAGGACTTTAATTCAGAAAAGCTGCTTTGTAAAAGTTCATTGAAGTGTTTCATCACAGACTCTCTCAAACAGTTTTTGGAAGACTCCAACTCATTCTGTGTAAAATAATCAAGTATATTAAGAGGGGTAGCTAAATATATTTTAAGGTAAATTTTTAAGTCATTTAGTATCTACTTGTTCTCTGACAGTTCTATCCCCATTGTACCTATCAATTTTTCTGTTTATATGATTAACTTTTGCTGTGCATTACTCAAAATCTCTGTAAATCATGAGGCCACAGTTCTAAGCCAAATTCATTCAGTGCATGTGTATGTTTGAGAAAAGACTCTCATTCTTCAGTTTGCAGACAAAAAGGCATCCCAGAGTTACTAGAGAATTATTTTTAAAGGCCTAGAATATAAAAGTGAGCAAGCCAGTTATTTGTGACTTTCATCAGACAGTATGGTTAAGAGGAGGAGCTCCAAAAACTCTGTCTTTTCCCTCCCTCTTAAAGCAATAATTCCTGCAACAGCAACTTAACTTGGTTCTGTTTGCCTGGTTCCATTGATCCTCGCAGGGTCCTAGAACCCGGGCTCCAGCCTGAGCCAGAATGTCTACATCGCAATTAAACAGTCCCATACCCTGAGCCCACATTAGCTGGCACAGGTCAGCTGCAGTGTAGACATACCCTTTGACTTTACTGGGAGTGGAATCAAGCCCTTAGACTTTAGTAGATTTCTCCCAGTGCTTGAAATAGAGGGGACAATACCTATTATAATAGATTGAGGAGAACTGCTTTAAACAAAAATTAAATCTCAGCAGCTGTTGGCCCACAGAATTTCCACAAACTTCCCATTCTCCACAACTCTTTACCATTTTGTTCTTAAGAAGAACTCTCCCATCGTTAACACCTGGGGAACATCTTACTTTGGCATTCCACACTGCCTCCTTTGAACAACTAGTGCCTCTGATTCAGCCCAGTCAGATTGTTATATATGGCAATTGAGATTTTGGGAGTAACAATTCTGGATTAAAATGAATACATTTAAAGAGACAGTCTAACGTGTGGATGGGCTTTTCTCCTTCTGATTAAGTGTCTGTAACCTGGGAAAGAGTTTACAAAGGAACTAGAGCTGAATTTAGCTACTGGATTCTTTCTTGCCTGATTTTGTTTGGTATTGATATCAACCTAAAAAATAGTTTATATAATCAGTTGAATATTTGGGCCTCCTAGAGCACTGAAATCTAAAACCTTTCTGAGCAATAAATAAAATAAATAAATAAAATTGAATTTAAACAATGTTTGCCTCCCCCAACCTTGACTACTTTTCTTGTGTGTTTTTATCCTTTATCCTCTTTTTTTTTTTAATGGGTTTTCTTTTTAGCAGGAATTGTCTTCCTATTTGTCTGTACATCACCTACTACATTTTAGGCTTTATTGCAATATGAATAAATAACACCACATGTAGCCCAAACAACTGAAGAAATGATAATTTGGCTTAGGCCCTATGGAAGTTAAAAAAAGAGCATTTTGGCAAAGAAAACAGAAGTTTTCCAGAAGCTATCAGAACAAAACTTGACAGTATTCTGTGTATCAGAGTGGTTAAACTAGTTCTTATTTTAATGCAAGAGAAAGTATAACGAATATTGAGTCACAACAGAGTTCATTATTTCTAAATCAGAAAAAGCTATCATGGCAACATTTTATTTGCTCCTCTGTTTATACAACTATCAATGAGATATTTTAAAAAATATTATGCGCTAGAATTTGCTTTGGGTACTAGCATTTGAAATGCTAAACTACTGTCATAGACTAGATGGACAAAGGGGCCAAATTTATTCCTTCTGAATCTCCACTGAAGTTTGTAGAGTTTCACCAGTGAGGAATTTGTCCCAAAATATTTTGTGAATATAAAAAAAAAATGCTGAGATTTTGTAAAATTCCAGCACAGAGAGGTGACTTTTATTTCAATAATTGCATAAAATACAGAAGACCTGTCTGACAAGATTGAAATATTAAAGATGAAAATATTTCCTAGTTTTGACTGTCAAGCACTTGCCTAAAAACTGAAGAGAAAATCTGCAGTTAATAAATTTATATAATTGAACTTTTTGCAAACCCTAATAGTGTGTGCAGGTGTATTGTGTACACACTCAATCACATACATTTACACACCAACCACATTTTGAGTGCATGTGTGTAAAAATTAAACATTGTACACTCTATTCCTATACATGCATGCTAGGCCTGTATAAAAGTACACATATCTCCCAAAACAGGTAATATTTACTGCAAATGCAGACCCAAAAAGAAATAAGATTATTGTGACTCTTTTATATTTAGCATTGATTAAGAAACTGATGTTTGAGAGAGTCAAATTCATACCATATTTTGAAAATGTATGCCCATCGGGTAAAATTCAAAGTCAGAACAACTGTGGAATTCGTTCAGTTATTCTCCAAACAAAATTACAGTATCACAGTATTTCTGCATAACCATAGGTTATGTTACAGAGACAATCTTCTCTTTACATTCATGGTATGTTGGAGAGGATTTAAAGCTGATAATCTGAAGAGTATTTCTATTTTCTGTTTAAATTTAGTTTAATTTTTTTTAGTTTTTAAGATTCTCGGCTATTGAGGTACCACTACAGAAAGGGCTTCCAGATTGCTCTTAGGAGATGCACTATGCTATCAAAGACAGAAAATGAACCAACATATGATGCACAGCTTTAGTTTGGGCCAGCTGGATATTATCAAACTCTCACAAGAAGTAAGTCAGGGAGGTGCTCTCTGAAACTTCCTTCCCATCAGGAATCCTCCTACATTTAATTCTGTTTCAGGCTCTTCCTGTGGCCATTTAATATTTTTTTTAAGTAACCGTGGATAGACACTGTAATTTGTTTTGTTTTTCTTTAATCCTCTCCCATCTCCAACAACCAGATTTTTTTTGGTCAGACATATGTCATTTCAAAGTTGACAGAGTTTTTGTATCTGTGTGCTTCATAAATGGTGGTTATCTTTCTGTTGTATGAGAAACAGGCTTTCAAGCTCAGATATGGCAATTGCTTGCTAATGCTTTTAATGATATGGAAATTTTAATTTAATTAATAGCTGACTCCCTGTAGAAAAGGGAAAATACAGTAATTTGATTAAGAATACGACTTCATAGCTTACAGAGTGGTGACTGAGACAGCTGGAAAAAACATTAAAAATGAGGTAACAAAGAGTCCTGTGGCACCTTAAAGACTAATTAAAAATGAATGTATTTGACGTCTCAGATAATATGATTTCAGTGGGACTATGAGCAATGTATAAAGTTAAGAAGATGTGTACATCTTTGCAGAATATGTGCCTAAGTCTTTATAGTTCACCCCTACACATGTCCTTGCTTCCACAGGAGACCACATGCCCAAATCCTTAGAAGGATTATTTATATATGAAGAAGAAGGTTCAGGAGTTCCAGGTTCTAACAGGAAAGGAAATGACACAATAGTTGTAGAACAATGGACTGTCATTGAGGTAACTTGCTGTTTATTTGCCAATTTAACATTTTATCTTTAATTTTCTGTACTGTTCTTTCTTAATATGTTTGTATCAAAATTAGATACAAGTTTAATATGCCTTCTTACAGTCATCTTTTACACAAACAAGACTACCATGAAATAATAAAACTGAATGCTGAATTTGTGTATTTTTAATCAAATCCCTAAAATAGGAAAATAAGATCTAGCAAATCAGACGATACATGTAGTGTAGAAATTTGATCAAAAATAGATGAAAAATCATCTTTCACACTTGCTTAAGAGTGGCTTATTTGTTTTACAGACTATGCAATGTTTGAAGATGTGCTTTAATTCATTTCTTTCTACATCAGCGGTTCTCAAACTGTGGACCAGAACCCCAAAGTGGGTCATGACCCTGTTTAATGGGGTTGCCAGGGCTGGCTTAGACCTTCTGGGGCCTGGGCCCGAAGCCAGAGCCCCCCTACCTGGAGCCAAAAGCTGAAGCCCAAGGGCTTTAGCCCTAGGCAGTGGGGCTCAGGTTACAGACCCCCTTGCCTAGGGCTAAAGCTCTTGGGCTTTGTCTCTGCTCCCCCATGGGTGGCTGGGCTTGCGTGGGCTCAGGCTGCAGTCCCCCCTCCTGGTGTCATGTAGTCATTGTCAGAAGGGGGTCACCGCGCAATGAAGTTTGAGAACCCCTGTTCTGCATCCATTTATGAAACATTTGATGCCAGGTTGCTGACTTAAATAGGGAACCAGTAACCACTGCCAAGTCTTCTGCTTTAAGTAACTAGTTTCTCAATCTCCAATATGGTCAGGTCCCATAATCTCAGAAAAGTCCCTTCTGTTCTCAGTAAATGTGATCACATAGGATTGTCTTTTTAATCAGTGATGTTACAGTGTTACCCTTCTCAAGCTCCATCTACTATGACAGAACCCATCGGGGTCGGCAACCTTTGACACGCGGCCTGCCAGGGTAAGCTGCTCTCCTCCCCGGCAAGCTGAACTGGTTTGTTTACCTCCCGCTTCTTCAGGTTCGGCCTACCACAGCTCCCACTGGCTGTGGTTCACCACTTTAGGCCAATGGGGGCTGCAGAAACCAAAAAAAAACCCAAAATTTAAATCTTTCATTTTGCAATTTTTGAAATTAAAACATTTTGATTTTTCTGTTTCAAATGACTGTTTCAAAATTTCCTTTAATTTTATTTTTAAAATAAAAAATGTTTTTAATTGGTCAAAATCGAAACAGAACGTTTTGTTTGACCAAAACTAATTTTTTTAATTTTTCAGAATTCCCAGCAAACTGAAAAAAATAGTTATCAATTAGCTCCAATTCAGCTGCCTTTTTTATATACCAGTATAAAGTACTATTATGTGTCAACTGGGGAAAAATTAAAAAATGTAAAAGAATTATTTTACAGGCACAACATGGACCTAGTCTGCAAACATTTGGCACTTGAGTAACTTTATACATGTGAGTAGGGACACTGAACTCAACGGGACTGTACAAAATTGAGACATGGTACAAACAAGAATAACTTCACTGAGATCTGAATTTGGACTCCAGTATGTAACACTTAGGTGTTTCCTTTGGCAGCTAGATTTCTATTGAGAATTAAGCCGATGGCTGTTTTGTCGTGGGCAGCATTTCAATAAGGCTGGACTTTAAAAACACAGATCAACAGAGCCAGACGTGTACCCAGAAGCCTGCTGCTGCAAGACAAGCCCAAGAAAGAAAACAACAGAACACCACTGGCCATCACCTACAGTCCTCAGTTAAAACCTCTGCAACGCATCATCAGTGACCTACAACCCATCCTGGACAATAATCCCTCACTTTCACAGGCCTTGGGAGGAAGGCCAGTCCTGGCACACAGACAACCTGCCAACCTTAAACAGATTCTCACCAGCAATAGCACAACGCACCACAATAACTCCAACTCAGGAACCAATCCATGCAACAAACCTCGATGCCAACTCTGCCCACATATCTACACCAGCAACACCATCACAGGACCTAACCAGATCAACCATACCATCACTGGTTCATTCACCTGCACATCAACCAATGTCATATATGCCATTATATGCCACCAGTGTCCCTCTGCTATGTACATCGGCCAAACTGGACAGTCCCTACGAAAAAGGATAAATGCACACAAATCACATATTAGGAATGGCAATATACAAAAACCTGTAGGAGAACACTTCAACCTGCCTGGACACACTATTACAGATTTAAAAGTCACCATACTGCAGCAAAAAAACTTCAAGTCCAGACTGCAAAGGGAAACTGCAGAACTGCAATTCATTTGCAAATTTAACACTATCAATCTGGGACTGAACAAAGACCTTCAATGGCTTGCTAATTACAAAAATAGCTTCTCCTCTCTCCAAGTTCACACCCCCTATTCAACTGCTAGAAGAATAACCCACCCTCTCTGATTGGAGATAACAAGCTGGTTCAGCCTAATTGGACTAACCTTGTTACCTCCTACCTGGTTCTTGCCTACTTTTCTATACCTGTCTCTGGACACTTCCACTGCTTGCATCCGACGAAGTGGGTATTAGCCCACGAAAGCTTATGCTTCAAAACTTTATAGTTAGCCTTTAAGGTGCCACAGGACTTTGTTACCTCTGCTATTCCAGACTAACATGGCTACCTCTCTGATTCTAAAAGTTAGTGTGCAATATACTTACACAAAGAAGTATGATTGATACACAGTCCTGGAGAAACCGCACATGGGAAGGAAAATGTTAATTGTTTTTAGACCTGGGTATTCCAGAGGTCTTTGGTGTTGCCTATATTGTAAAGGCCATTTTTCCGCTCTCCTTCTGGGAGCATTCATGTGTGCTCCGCTGCTGGAAAAAGCTGGAAAAATTGTATACGACAATAGGTTTCTAAGTCATTAGCACATTTAGAAGTTGACTTGTTCAGTTTTCCATCTCCATAGGTCTCAGATTCTTAGGATCCTAAAATAATATTTTCCTAGATACTGATAGGTTTTCTAATAATTATTCCTTTACATTTTTACCTGCAAAAATTAGCTTTGAGCTTTACTCAGTGGCATGTTTGTTCAGAATGCAAAGTAAAAAATCAGGTTAAAAAAAAATCAATGTAATTAAAAATGATTATTCTACTATTATAATAATCAAACTGGAAATTTTCTGTTAGGCCCTAAGTCAACAAAGTACTCCAACTATATATCTAACATTAAGCACACAAGGTGCTTGCTGAAGTATCTTGAAGAATTAGGGCTTTAGTCCTAAACCCATGTAGTGAATTAATACCCCCATCTCTTTGTGTTGACTATAGTCTGACACTACGATTGTGAATTCTTCAAGGCAGGGACTGTCTGTCTGTTATATGGGTGTATAGTGCCTAACACAATTACGCCCTGGACTCAAGGTGTTATTGCAGTAAAATAATAAATAAATAATAATAATAAATAACAAAAAATAATAAAAATGTAATTTGTTATATATGGAAATAAGGTAAACCTGCAGAGTGCACTTACTGTTTTTATATTGATTTATTAATGTAGGGCTGTGAAATTAAAACAGATTATGGACCTTTACTGCACACGTTGGCTGAGTTTGGATGGCTTCTTACATGTGTACTGCCTACACCGATCATCCGACATGACAGGTAAGCAGAAAGTAGTTTAAAGAATAAAATATTCAATTCTGGAATGTATTATAAATATAAATCTCAGAGTGTCCATTTGTATACATAACTGATCTATCTGCAATAAGGAAGCATATATAAATCAAGGGTCTGGAACTCAATTTACCTTAGGGCCAGTGCTAGTCCTCAAATCCTCCCAGCAGGCCAATAATGTCACTCATGCTGCCCAGAACCCGTCCCCCAAAACTCTGCCTCCCCAAACTCTGCCTCAGGCTCTGGGAGGGTGTTTGGGTGAGGGAGGAGGTCTGGGGGAGGGGATTGGAGGGCAGGCTCTGAGAGGGAATTTGGGTGCTGCGTGCAGGCTCTGGGCTGGGGTAGAGGGTGGAGGCTCTGGGAGGGAGTTTGGGAGTGGGAGGGGGTATGTAGGAAGGGGAAAAGGGTGCAGACTCTGGGAGGGGGTTGGGCATGTGGTGTTTACCTGGGGCTCCAACGCAGGGCGGGCAGGGGGGCCTCCGCACGCAGCTTCTTATTGGCCACAGGGGCTCTAGGATTGGTGGCAGCGCACAGAGGCACAGCCCCACCCTGGGGCCAGCAGCCACTGGAGCAAGCAGGCAGACGCTGCTCAGCTCCGCTGCGCTTCCAGAGCCACTGGGGGTGAACACCCAGGGCGGCAGATGGCACCAAGGGAGAGACCCAGCCCCAAAACTGCTGGAGCCCCTCAGACCATATTGGGGAGGTTTGTGAGCTGCAGATGGCTCGCGGCCTGGGAGTTTGAGACCCCCGATATACATAATGTTAATGAGACTCAGGATGTAAGTATCTTTATTTAGATAGGATTTTGTGGATTTTAAAGAAGTGCCTTGTGATTTAGGGCCATTGACTTCAAAGGGTTTTGGATTAGGCCCTGAGGCTGCAATTCAGCAAAAAAATTAAGCGCATGCTTAATTCTAAGCATGAGAATAATCCCATTCCTATTTAGGAAAGCATTTAAGATTTTACTTATTCCGTTTGATTTTAATGAATAAGGATGGGATAACTTGTATGGTTAAAGTTAAACACAACAGTGTTTTGCTGAATAGGGCCTCAGAGAATAGAAACATGTTTCAACCACTTAAGAAACAATGCTTTCATAAAACCAGGCACATACTATTTATAGCAAATTAAGGCGTGTGCCAATCCAGCAAAATTGAGCCTGTTCATCTCCTTTGATTGTGCCATGTTTCATCATTATATTCATAGCAAACTAGTGGTGTATTTTTTTTTTTGTCGCTTCAGGTAATTCCTTCTCACTTCCCCCCCCCCCCCCCACACTTTCTAATGCATAGGCTCCCAAGCTGGGGGTCGGGACCCCTCAGAGGGTCTCAAGTTTATTACATAGGGGGTCGCGAGCTGACAGCCTCCATCCCAAACCCCACTTTGCCTCCAGCATTTATAATGGTGTTAAATATACAAACAATGTGTTTTTAATTTATGGTGGGGGGAGGGTTGCACTCAGAGACGTGCTAGGTGAAAGGTGTCACCAGTGAAAAAGTTTGAGAACTACTGTTAATGCATAGTATTTAAATCTATTTTTAGATTAAAGGCAAAATTTTACTTTTGAAATTTGCACAGCTGATTTCACCTCTCTTACTCTGTTCTCACAACATATGCAGAATTTTCATAGATCTCTATGGGAGATCCATGAATGTAGGAAAAGCAGATTATCAAATCTGAGATCCACCAAGAGAAGATTTTCACTTTATCTATTATAACAAAAAATTACAAGTGGCCTTTCTTAATAATACACAAAATATAAAAAGAGCAAGTGCAACCCTGAAGTAAGCATATACAGCTCTTTAATTTCTGCTCCTAGCCAGTTAAGATTGCCCAGTGCTAAAGTAATTCTGGCATTTCCAGAGACTTTGTCCTGTATGGAGCTGGGTTTCTTAAACTAGATACAAAAATGAATTTTAGTTAATTTTCAATTATTATAGTTAAACTAATTAGCTGACTATTGTAAACCTAACTCAGCAAAGGCAGATCTGTGTAACAGTATTTCTGACCATCAATTAATTAGCTTAATACTGTTATATTTTTAAATTAATCAATCATATATTTAGAACGCAATTTTAAACAACAGTTCCATTCAGAGTAAGGTGTCTGTACTATCATTATCAATAGCAGGTGTCATAAGTGTGGAGTGTGCCTTGCCTGGGTGGGGCTATGTTATCTGAGACAAAGTGTGGTCAGAGCCTCAAGACCAGGGGTCTCAAACTCAAATGACCACGAGGGCCGCATGAGGACTAGTGCACTGGCTCGAGGGCCGCACCACTGACACACACACACACCCTCACTGCCCCGGCTGTGCCCCCACTCCACCCCTTCCATGAGGACTAGTGCACTGGCCCGAGGGCCGCACCACTGACACACACCCCACCCTTGCTGCCCCGGCTCTGCCCCCCACTCCACCCCTTCCAAGAGGTCCCACCCCTGCCCCACCTCCTCCTCTGAGCACGCAGCTCCCCATTCCCTCCTGGAAAGCACTAGGCACCACCAACAGCTGTTTGGCAAACAAAGCAAGAGCAATCTAGGAAGTCCAGAGCTAGAAACACACGCGGCCCAGCCAGGCAGCAGAGAAGCCTCCACTTCTGGCTCCTCCGTCCTGCAAACTGCTATGGGGGGACCGGGGGGGGGCGCCAGGAAGCTTGGCGGGCCGCAGGGAAGGGCTTTGCGGGCCGCATGTGGCCCCCGGGCCGCATGTTTGAGACCCCTGCTCAAGACCATGAGGAAGGGAGGGGTTTAGTCAGTTTCGGTTTTGGCTAGCCATGCGGCAGGAGCCAGGGTCCGAGTTCATCTCTAGCTGTGGAGATGACTCAGCGTTTTCTTCTTATATTTCTACTTAGCTAATGTAAGTGATCTTATATATATATATATATATAAAGCCTGTGCCATTTGGGGTGTCTCTTTCCATTTTAGAAGGGAGGTAGAGAACCCCAGATTGTGAAGTGTACTGTATCTCTGTTTTATTCTTTTTCTTTATTAAATCTTGTTAGTTATAAAAGCGTTTGGCTTTATTTCCTTAAGGTTCTCTGCTTCCAGTCTGGAAAGGGAGAAGGGAAGGGAGTAGGCAAACAGATCAGCTCAGGTTATTAGCTGAGAAACGGTGCCTGTCTCTTCAACTAGAAGAGGGGGGGAGGGGAGGTGAATAGCCCCCAGGTGTCTGGCTCTGGCTCTCGGGGAGGGAGACAGGGTTAGGGGAAGTCTGTCTCTGCCTTCAGCCGGGAAGGGGGAAGGGAAGCAGTCTTCAGTTGTCTAACTTTGGCTCCCGGGGGGGGGACAAAGTTAGGGTAAAGGGGAAGTTCGGGGGCCCCTCCAAGGTTCTGGAAGTACACCCAAATGGTGGCAGCATTGGGTAACCCCAATCTCCCAGCTGGCAAAGTGGCTGGGAAGCAGCTTGGTTGAGTGGTTTGGCTAGTAAAAAGTCCCAGCTTTTGTACTCGAGAGCACAGGGCTGGGGTAACAGACTCTTACAGCAGGTCTGTAATCGCAAACATATATTATTTAACATATATTATTGCAGAAATACTATATGACCAACTTCAAACATACTAAAGAAAAAGCCAGAATAAATTCAGTTCTGTAGGATTTACATGACAACATGCAATACTAATAGTATATTTGAACAACAAATTTAAGAAAAATATAACCCAAACTGTAAAGTAAAGATTATGATCAAATTATATGGATACTCAAAACATTCCCTTTCAAAACCCTCAGCTAGGGAACTTCTGCATCCACCTTTTCAGTTCACTTAAAGTAATGAACTAACTCATGTCAAATTTAAGTCTTGAGGAAATTCTGTTTCTCTTATTTCATTTTGAACTAAAAACATTTCTGCTTTACTTCCTGGCCCATCCATGCCTCCCCATGAAAAAAGAGAACCAACAGGTCTGTCAATTGGAGCTGTGCTTGGGGCCTGATCCTAAGCCTGTTCAAGTCCATGGAGAGACAGACTCCCATTGACTTGAGAAGCCTTTGGAACTAGTTGCATGACTCAAGTCAGCATAAATTGGACATGAGTGGAATGCTTCAAGAAATGCTCGAAATAAATAGACTTGTTCCGGTGAGTTGACACTGTTTCTGACTCAACCTCCTTCAAGTGGATAAAAAAGTATAACTGGCCAGTGAACTGTTTTCTCAGGATTAGATAAAATCCCTTTAGTACAATTAGTTTTAGACAGGAGAAAGTTTTGGGCAAAAAAAATGGCAAATTGACACAATTTTCTCACAATTTTTCCTATATCCTACAATTTCTCATCAATTCTAAGCTTTCGTTTTTTTTAAATTGTAAGCCCTTTCTTTTGTGAGGCCGCCATGTGAAATAACATGCTGTTACCCTTTTAACTCATCCATCAGGAAAACTTTCTTCACCTAACAGTAGCAGCAAAAGTGGGAACACCAAAGGTATTATGAATTGCAGTGCTTACAAAGGGATCATTTAAAAGTTTGTATTATTTGACCCACCGTCCTCTATACAAAATATTAATTAAGCCTGAGTCAAGGAGCTTTTCTAAAAGATGTGGGGCAGGGGGAAATAGGCCAAATCCTACACCTATGGAGAAGCTCCAGTAGCCCTTCCGGCCTTGGTTTCTCCTCCTTTGTAGTTGGGGGTCACAGGTGGCAAATTATCTTGAGCTGCTGCTGCTCATCAACTTCTTGCAGATTTCAGTCCCCACTTGTAACAGACAAAAGGATTCAACGTATGCATCATAGCCCTGCAGACAGAACATGAGGCCACTTAAGCAGGGGTGAAAACAAGGAAAACTAAACACTTAAGAAATGGGCGTGTGCTGCAGGAAGTGCTCTTAATGATTCAGTAGGTTGATACTCCTGATTTACTGTCAACCCAGTACTCCAGCATGATGCTTAGGTGATGATTCTTTGTGGTGTGCTGTCTTTTAAATAAAGCATAAAATTACTGTTACTAATTCTGGTCATGCAAAAGGAGGGAAATTTTATCCTGGCCAGATTTGAACCTTGATAGTCATATTATGGCTATGTTAAGAAAAAAATCTCCACTGGATAAAGTATTTGTTTCCTAAATTATTAGATATTGTTTGTGTGTACTGTTAAATATATGTTGTGTTAGGTTGTCTGAGGAAGTGCCTTTGGAAGAAATTAACTTACCGTATTTTTCGCCCTATAAGACGCACTTTTTCTTCCCCAAAACGGGGGGGAAAAAGTTGCTGCGTCTTATAGGGCGAATATACCTATTCGCCCCATCACAAAAAAAAAAAAAAAAAAAACAGTGCGTGCACCCCGGTTCCCCCCTCCCCGCGGCGGGGAGGGGGGAACCGGGACGCCGCCGGCAGCCCGCCCGCGGCGGGGAGGGGGGAACCGGGGCGCCGCCGGCAGCCCGCCCGCGGCGGGGAGGGGGGAACCGGGGCGCCGCCGGCAGCCCGCCCGCGGCGGGGAGGGGGGAACCGGGGCGCCCCCGGCAGCCCGCCCGCGGCGGGGAGGGGGGAACCGGGGCGCCGCCGGCAGCCCGCCCGCGGCGGGGAGGGGGGAACCGGGGCGCCCCCGGCAGCCCGCCCGCGGCGGGGAGGGGGGAACCGGGGCGCCCGCGGCGGGGAGGGGGGAACTGGGGTGCCGCCGGCAGCCCGCCCGCGGCGGGGAGGGGGGAACCGGGGCGCCGCCGGCAGCCCGCCCGCGGCGGGGAGGGGGGAACCGGGGTGCCCCCGGCAGCCCGCCTGCGGCGGGGAGGGGGGAACCGGGGCGCCGCCGGCAGCCCGCCCGCGGCGGGGAGGGGGGAACCGGGGTGCCCCCGGCAGCCCGCCCGTGGCGGGGAGGGGGGAACCGGGGCGCTTTTTGTGTGTGGTGGGGTTTTTTTGGGTTTTTTTTTTTTTTTTTTTTCCGGCTTTTTTACTTTAAAAGTCGGGGGCGTCTTATACGCCGGAGCGTCCAATATGACGAAAAATACGGTAAAATGAATCTGATAGGCACTATATAAATGTAAGTCCCTATATAAAGGGACAGTATGAATTGATAAAACTGTTATAAAGAAGAACTTGTACCATCGGTCTGAGTAGAATTTATATTGATAACTTCTATTTCCAGCTCTCAAAAAAGCTTTTTTTTTTATTAAAAAAAAGGAAATTCCTGAAAAGCTAGTATTTATAGGCATTATGCCATCATCAGAATCCAAATTAAAAGTCTGAATACAGAAGAGCATTCTATGTCGTCTATACAGCTGTTCCTTTTCCCAGACTTTGAACTCTGACCTCGAAACCAAGATAGAATATTAACAGGTTTCAGAAACAGTATCTAATAGCCTACACTGCTAAGAACAGTCACAATTAGCATTTTCATCTCCATTAAATGGAACACTTTGGGAGGTTATTTAGTAGAGCACTGGGACTTCTGGCAAATAATTTTTCCATATCTTAACAAAGTTAACTTGTATAAAATAATTCTCAATGAAACTCTGTTTAAAAGAAAAAACTTGTTAACAGCAAAATCTGCTTTCCATTTTTAATTTTTTCTTTAGAAGTTTTCTTTTTTCTCTCACTCTTGTCCCAATTTATCACACACAATCTGTTCTCTCCATTAACCATTAATGTTCATTGTTTCTCTTAGTAAAGATGTGACGGGCTCAAAAATGACATTACTAAAACTCAGTGATCCTCCTACCATTAATGTTAGCATAGAAACTCACATTTAAGGAAAGCAGGGTTGGGTTCTAGCCAGATTTCTAATGTGATGAATGGACTTGCTTTGCTGTTTCATGTGGTTCTGATCTGTGATGGTGTGATACACTAAAGCTGTAGATTAACTTCTGGAACTTTTACTAGTTTTCCTGTATTTGCAATAGATATTCTACTTTATAGAATAAAAGCGCCTATAAAGGTATGACAACAGCAGTTCGTGGATGATTGTCTCAGATCTGGGAAAGGAAGTGATGTGCAGAGTCTGGCGAGCCTGCCCTCTCCTCTAACTCCCCATCTTAAGGGTTAGGTCACATAGGACATAGGAAATATTTCCTTAAAAACAGTTCTCTTTGCTTTTAAAAATATAGTAGAGAAGCGGGACATCAGGACCCACAGCACTGTATGTTTGTGCAATGATATTTTAAAAGCAAGCAGTGTCCTTGTCGGAATTAGTACAGTATTGCCACATAGGATCAGCATTGTTGTGATTGTTGTTATTGGAGTACAGTGGAGAGTGTCTTGGAGAAATGGATACCTGATGTGACTTATTTTAAAATATTTGAGGTACTGCTTGATACTATTATCCGGCTAGCTAGGAACTACTGAGGGGTCTACTGAACTTTGATAGGGGCAAGAACAGAAATGGAGTAAAGACTTGTGATAATTCTGAATAAGAAGTAAAGGGCATTAGCATTCTCTGGACTGCTTATTAAAGAAAAAGATAATTTACAAAGAAAACCTGAAATGTAAGAAAACATTTTTCAGACTCAGAAGTTATTTTCCAGGTTTTGGGAATTACCAAAAGTTCAGATGCTCAGGATGATATTAGTAATAATTTTAGGAATGAAATTTATTGCTTCTTCTTGGTGGTGGATAAAGCTTTTGGGGGGAAAATCTACCCAACATTGCCTAATGCTGCGATAGTTACTGATATAGATTTACTCTAAATTCACATAATTGAGTGTGTCCTGGGGGTCTAGAATTAAATCTCTTCTGCATCATTTTTTGATGAATTTTCCCTGTTGTACTAGAGGACTCTCCAGTTGAAAGCAGAGAGACTGAACTCTGCACACTAATCCACGATTGTTGGAAAACTGATGGCACAGCATTATTTTCAGGATCGCAAACAAACGGAGTTTGGTATTAGAATTTACAACCCAGCTTCTTGGCTTCCTTTCCAGGAAACATCCCTAAACTTCATCTTAAATATTTGAAATATCCTGCCTGATGCTATCACCCACATACACTATATTCAAGCATGACAAATAGTATCTTAGTATCAGAGCTGGTGGCAACCTTAACAAGCTCCATATTTTTTTAAGGACTGATTTAATGATCATATGTATATTAAGACGATAAATTTATTGCCCACACACCATAAACAGACAAACAAATTGCCAGTAGGATTAACAAAAGAGTCTCTGTGCTGCTCTCCCATAACCACCCTGCCAAAAAGGACACTGGGGGGGGGAGGGAACAGAGATCTCCCCTACAGAGATTTCAGCAGCTGTGCTTTGTAGTGACCTTTATTTCCCCTCACTGATTACTGCAGTCCCTGAAAATGGGCAGGACAGAGTTTACAAGCACAGGAAGGCAAATATAGTGCAAAAAACTGTCATTGCTGTAATTAGTTTATTGTCACTAATTACTTAACCTAAGTTCTCATAATGCGTTGGGCCCAGGAGAAAGAGGGAACATGGGAATGAGAGGAAAACTTGAAATAGCTCATTTCATGTTTTTTTTTCTCTTTCTAATTTAAATTCTGTGGCCATCCCACTGTCATTCAGTTCTATTGAGAATTAAGCCCATGGCTGTTTTGTCGTGTGCAGCATTTCAATAAGGCTGGACTTTAAAAACTGTTAGTTTGGCTGATACCTACCCAGCATTCACCATCTCCCCTTTCCTTGATCTGAGTTTAAACATTTAAAAGCTTAATATTATTTGTTTTTCCTGTATACGAGATGGGATGTACAAGTACTATACAAAATCAGGCAGAGGCCCTGCTCCATGCTAGAGAAACCATTCAACCTGAAAGAGAGGATTCACACCTGGTATCATTGACGCAGGCATATAAGCAGAAGGGGAATGGGGGGGGGGAGCTTTCAGAGCATGTCTATACCCAAGTACAAGCCCACTCGACTCCCTGAGCTAATCCATGCCACAACAGTCGCACTGTTTGGGGGGTGGGTTTTTTTTAAGTACAGCTAGCATCTGTCTGTCTACCTGGCCTGGGACTCTCGCTCCCAACTGCAGCATATACATACTCTTCAAAGGGAGGAGATACTCATGCCCTACTCCTGGGAATAAGAGCCAGGAAGCTCTCAGACCAAATCCCAACCAAGATGCATGAAGAGCCTGAGAAACAGACTGGCTGGTCACATCAGAGGTCTGTACTATTTGACCTCTCCTCTTAATTCAAGGAGGTCATGAAGCTAGGCCACTCCCAGATCAAGAGGCATTAGTAGTTTGGGGAAACTGACAGCTTCATCCCCTCCAGAGGGCTGTACTCCTCAACGCAGAGTCTGTTAAGATTGTTTATTTTCCCCAGCCAAGAAAAGTGTGCAAAGGCAAAACTATGGCTATGTGAAACAGTCACCAATATATAGCCGTGACCATTTTAAATAAGAGTTTACATTTTGTCCTTCCACTGTACCACTTATCTTCCAGTAGTAGTCACCTGGGTATAGACAACTAGAACCGTTACTCTCTTCCACCCCCTCAAAAAAAAAAAAGTGTAGGGATTTCATCATTAAATAAAGGAAATGCTGAGTTTGGAACAGAAGCTAATTTCTCTCATTTTAATAAAAGTGGACAAATTTACTTAAAGTCCAGAGCTAAACTAAATATTCATTACAGTGATATTCAACTGATAGACAACCTTTCTTTATTGGGGGGGGGCGGGTGCTAGGGATAAAATACTATGTCCCTGTATTAAACACCCTTGCTTCTAAGCCCTGTATCGTACTTAAAAGGTACATGCACCAGAAGTGCCTTTTCCGTAGACATGGTCCAGGAGCCTTCCAGAGGATATTGGCTTCAGTGTTAAGAACAATTCCTGGCTTCCGGGGAGAACGGATTCACCGCTTGCCACCTGTGCGATGTCATCGTCGTCCTCCTCTTCTTCTTCCTCTTTGTCCTCCAAAAACTCATCCTCCTCGCTCCATGCGATTCCTCCCTTGCAGGTGTCCACGGACAGTGGTGGGGTAGTGGTGGCGTCATCCCCCATAATTACATGCAGCTCACGGTAGAAGCGGCATGTGTGGGGCTGTGATCCAGAGCGCCCGTTCGCCTCCCTGAGCTCCTTGGTTTTCACACGACACTGTTCTGCGTCCCTGGAGTAGCCTCTTTCCTTCATGGCCCTGGAGACTGCCTACGTATTTGCATTTCTTTTATTTGAATGTAGTTCTGCCATAACAGATTAGTTTCCCCAACATGCGACGAGATCCAGTATCTCCCATTCGGTCCATGCTGGAGCTCGTCTGCGAATCTGGTACTGCGTGGTCTCCTGTGATGGTGGGCTCTGCATGGTCACTTGTGCTGATGAACTCGCCACTCTGGCCAAACAGGAAATGAAATTCAAAAGTTCCCGGGGCTTTTACTACCTACCTAGCTAGTGCATCAGAGTTGAAAGTGTTGTCCAGAGCAGTCACAATGGAGCATTCTGGAATAGCTCCCAGAGGCCAATAACATCAAATTGCGTCCACAGTACCTCTAATCCAGAAATGCTGCGTCGATTTTAGCGCTACTCCTCTTGCCGAGGTGGAGTATAGAAACTGGATTTAAGAGCCCTTTAAATCGACAAAATCGGTTTGGTCATGTGGACGGAATCAGTTATATTTCGAATTAACTCTACTAATTCTGAAATAATCGCATACTGTAAACCAGGCCTAAGATCTACCATGTGTTTGTTCTCTGATCCTCTCCCTAGGGGGAGAAGTGTGTGCAGTGAAGTGTGTTTGTTTTTAATCGTGTCTGTCTGTCTATAAGTTTGTCAGAGAAAGGAAGGGAAAATAAAGAAAGTCCTATTGACTTTCAAGAGCAACATTAAAAAGATTGAAACTTGAATGTTAACACTATAACAGTAAAGTGCTAAAGTAGAAACATTGACACTTGAATCTTCCAGTAAGATGGATTCATCATTTAAATATCTTTGAACATTATAGTAGATAATTCCTAATATAGAACAATTTCTGAAGTGTAATTTACTCATCCAGCTCCCTTTGCTTCTGCATTGATGTTTAACTGCATGCATAAAAATAAAAGCCAATATGTTTTTACATTTCAGGAACATAGAGGGGAACAAAGATACACTGTAATCTGTGTCTCATACTTTCAGCATCCCTTGACAATCGTGAGCCATAGGATTCATTACTGTCAGCTAATCTTAGCAGGCTGATAACAGAACAGTATTGCACTGGTTAGACAACCGGGCAGCATGTGAACAAATAGAAAATAATTTCAAATGTTACATAGCTCAGACAATCGTAGAAACTATTGGGCTGTCCCAGCTAAACCAAACATCACATCAAAGATACTCTGCTGTGCCAAAGAGAGATCATAAATGTCAATCACAAAATATGTCTCAGCTTTGTAGTGAATTCACAAACATCTTTTAAGATCATGTTAAATTGCCCTGAAAATCACTGCGGTGCTAAAATAAATACCCACATAACATTTAGTGTGGGTGAAATTGTACTCTCCCATCAAAAGTCCAAGTAAATGCAAAAGAAAAGATACAATTTTCCACCTAACAACCCATATCAGGGTATAGGTAACCCAGGTTCGGCTGGATTTCAGCTACTACTTTGATCCATAGATTCCCCCTGTACTTAATCACAGATTCTCCTCTCCCTTCTGCATGCTTCCATGTCAGTGGATCATTGTAGAGCTGAGCCCCAGAGTGCACAGATGGCTGTGGAGTTCAACTACATTTTGAGATTTGTGCAGCCCCTTGATGATTAAGATCATTTCTCTTGTAAAGAATAAAAAGAAGGCAGAAACACAGTGAGAAGGGATGAATTTCCTATTTTGAGTCCAATTTTTTTAAATTATAGGAAAGGCTCAGTTCTTACATTGGTGTGAATGCAGAACATCTTCATTGAAGTCAGTGCAGTTACTCCACTGTAACTGAAATTTACACCAGTGTAGCTGAGAACACAATTACAGTAAACCCTCGATTTAACGGACCTCAATTTAACAGACTTCGGATGCAACGGACAAAATTTCTAAGCAAGTCTGATGCATCCGAAATCCATTTGTCGAGGGCTGGCTGCCGGCTCCCGGCTGCCACCCGGGTCACGGCAGCGGGCGGGCTGGCTGCCGGTTCCCGGGTCCCGCCCGAGTCCCGCCAGTGGGGGGGCTGCCGGGTCCCGCCCGAGTCCCGCCAGCGGGTGGGCTGCCGGGTCCCGGCTCCCGCCCAGCTCCCGCCTGCGGGCGGGCTGCCGGCTCCCTGCCAGGACCCAGGTGGGCTGGCTGACGCTCCCAGCTGCCGCCCAGGTACCAGCAGCGGGCGGGCTGCAGAGCTGCTGCCCCGGCCCAGTGGCGGGCGGGCTGCTGCTCCGAAAGCTCGGTTTTTTAATTATTATTAAATAATGGACTTTCTGATTTAACGGACACCCCCTCGCCCGAATTAGTCCGTTAAATGGAGGTTTTACTGTATTTGGTCCAGTGTATAATAATCGGAGTATGAAATAATAGAAAATACACAGCATTTATTTCTTTTAAAAGTATCTGAGCTAATTGATTTTTTCATGTAGTGAAACAACAGCCTGGAGTATATACAATATGTGGTCAAAGAAAAATGCTGATAATGAAGAAAGACTGCTGAATAAGTATAACTGTCTGATTTCTTTCATTCAGAGGAGTCCTGAATAATATAAAAATAGTATAATGGCATGTCTTAGCTTATCATGAAGAAAGATACTGTTAGAATTATATCTCAGATGGATGTTTTAAATAAATTAAAGTTAAATTGTTTATCTGAACAGTGCTCTGAACATGGAAATGTTTTTGTTAATACCTCCTCCTGAAAGCATAAAAATTGCTCTTCTGTCAAAGCAATTTTAAATGAACTCTATCCTGAGTGAGAAATATCCTTCTTTTGCCAGTTACGGTCATACTAAGAGGCAATTAGAGTCAATCCCCATTATCAGCTGCCATCTTTAAAACACTAAGTTATGTATAAATTAATTGCATCAATAACTAATGGTCTTCTAAGTTGGTCACTCACCGTATATCTTAGAAAATGCTGGTGATTCGTCTCATACTTTTTGTTGTTGTTGTTCCACATAAGAACTTAGTAGTACACAGTAGCAAATACATTAGGGCTTGTCTCCATGGTGCAGAAGTGCACCTCACTGGGGTGTGAATTTTAATGCACACCAACGTGTGGCTCACTAACTGACCTGTGTAGACACTGCTGACACACACTAAAAATCCCCTATTGTGTGTTAATATAGACCCATTTCAAACAGTACTACATTAATGCACACTAGGGAACTTTTAGTGAACACCAGCAGGGTCTACACGGGCCACTTAGCGCACAACACATTGGAGCACATTAGAATTGTGCACTGATGTGCACCACCACACTGTGTAGACAAGCCCATAGAGACCTTCATGCATAATAAAAATTGTTGCTCAGCCAACATCAGTCACAAAGCAGCCCCTGCCTACTAATCCAGGGAGCACACTTGAAAATTGTTTTGGAAGGATTCAAGTTCCCCAGCTATCTTTGGGAAGGTTAAAGTGCTATGATGATAGTTCGTTTGGGAATGTCACAGGGGAGAAAAAAGAATAAATGATAAAGTCTTAATATTCAAAGTTAATAATCCTCAGAGGTGAAAACTTATTTGAGGTGTTCACAATCTCACACGTAGAAAATGTGATTACATAGATGTGTGTCTATGCGTGTGTGTTGCATACAAAAAAAACTATATGAATGTTCAGGTTGCAAGCTAAGTACTAAAAAATTAGGAAGCGAGGAATACTTGTAGCACCTTAGAGACTAACCAGTTTATTTCAGCATAAGCTTTCGTGGACTATAGCCCACTTCACTGGATGCATAGAATGGAACAGAAGTAAGATGCATTTATACACACCGAAAGAAGAAGAAAAAAAGTTGTACATTAGCATACCAATTCTAAGAGGCTGTTAAGTCTGGATGGGCCATTATCAGCAGGAGAAAAAAATACCTTTTGAAATGGATTTCTGTGTCTGCACGAGATAGCAAGTGTTGAAGGTAAATTAACTAGGGAAATGCAATCAATTAGTGTAATGAGAGAACCATTCGCAAGTTCTATTTAGGGAATGCCAGAATTAAGATTGTCTATGAGTATACAGGCTTCTACCACATGAGCTAACTGTGAAACTGGCAGCAGTAGTAGGCTATTATTCTCTATGTGACTCAGCCACTAGAGGGTGATGAGACACAAATTTAGCTGTGTTTAACACAGGGGTCAGCAATCTTTCACAAATGGTGTGCTGAGTCTTCATTTATTCACTTTAATTTAAGGTTTTGTGTGCCAGTAATACATGTTAACATTTTTAGAAGGTCTCTTTCTATAAGTCTATAATATAGAACTAAACTATTGTTGTATATAAAGTAAATAAGGTTTTTAAAATGTGTAAGAAGCTTCATTTAAAATTGTTAGAATGTAGATGCCCCCCCCCAGATTGGTGGCCAGGACCCTGGCAGTGTGAGTGCCACTAAAATCAGCTCATGTGCTGCCTTTGTCACGCGTGCCATAGGTTGCCTACCCCTGGAACAGCTATTTGACAGCAGAGGAATGTGGAGACTCAGCAATCCTGGATTCGATTCCAGGTTTTGGAGGTTGTGTTGTTTAGTGACCTATAGACCCTTCTGCCCTTGTACCTACTATTCTCTCTCTCTCTGATTTCCTCTGCATTTATCTATCCCTACCTCTCTGTATCCTCCAGGTCAGTTAGCTGCTTCTTCACTGCCTAGACACCGGGAGCATGGAGAGAGAGTGAGAGTATCTTTCTACTGTCAGTTCTGGTGCCACAACAGCCTCCAGGGGTTGGGAACAGTGATTAATTGCAGGAAAAGCCCTCCTCCCCACCATCCAAACTCTGGGATAGAGCATGCACAGTTGTTCTGTGGAGAAGGAGCATGCTCATTACAGTCGATACATAGGAGCTGTGAGAATATGGGGAATGCTAAGTGCTTACAAAATTTTTAGAGAATGATACTGGCAAACTCTAACAAGTCTCTATTCAGCAAGTCTGAGCTGCACTTTTCAGAGGTTTATTTCTTAGATTTTCATGGGGCAATAAAAGGAACATTCCTGCCACAAGGACACCTCATTTTTCCACCCCCATCAGCTAAATTTCAAGTGCCTGCTCCAACCTATGGCATCATTACAGCTTCTCAGTAAAGGGGTTTGTAAGAATGTTTTAACATGGGCGAGACATTTTCCCTAATCTCTGCCTCAGAAATGGCTGAAGTATTTTATCTAAAACTTTCCAAAAAAAACTTCAGGTGAAGACAAGCATTGGCATGGAAAGTTCAGCCCAAATGGTTAAAGTTTTGCAAAATTAAAAGCAACTGAAAACGGCCTATACAAGAAAGTGTTTGGCAACCTTAATTATAGGCAATAATACCAACTCTTTCTATGTTGTGTGTGCATCATAAAATGTGCAGTTACCCTGAAAGTCTAGGTAAATCAAAAGCAAACTACAAATCAATGTTATTGCCTCTAAAACACTCAAATTATGTGCTTTAATTTGCAGTGAAGGAAATCTAGCCACGAAGCAAGTTGTTTTCCTTCAGAGACCTGTTATGTGGAATCCGACCACCCAGACTCCAGAGGTGAGTAAAGATTATGTTCTAACTGAGTCAATATAAACAGATAGTTGAATATGGACAGAGATTGGTGACTGCTGATTAACCTTTTGCATCACAGTTTTAGGTAATGATTTTCAGTTTCATACAGAAGCAAACTAGGATTTGAAATCAGGGAATAAAGAGTGATAGAATGAGCCTTAACTATAGAAAGCTAGATGCAGGTTTCTAGAGGATATTAGTAGTTGTCTCAGTAGTAGGTTGCGTTGGGGTTTTTTAGTTTATTTTTGTTTGTCACTTCCTTCACTGGTTTGTATTTTATCTCCATTTTTCTCCCAGCAATGCAGTTAGTTAATAAGTGAAGCAGTACCTGGATGAAAACAATATCTTGTATATAGCCTAAAACCTATTATCTAGACTCAAATATTGTTTCCAGAGTTAATCACTGCTCTGGTTGGCTATCCTGTAGCTTGTTCCTTCAAGAACTTTGGCAAGCCTTTCCATGCACTGCAACCATACAAATTCTGCTGGTTTTCCACATCAGAAAGAAAACTTGATTCTGATCTCAAAACTCAGTGAGAAGAATATGCAAGTGATAGCATAATCTTTAGGTGAGCTGTATGACAGGACATATGTTACCACATGAAAAAAATGTGTTAACAATAAAGCCCCCAAAATAGCCCCAGCAGCAGCTGAACTTCAGCTGCTCCATTCCTTTTGGGAAACTCCCTCCTCCTAGCAGTACTATAAAAGGCACATTGAGCATGATACAGCTGGTGGTAATAACCACCATGCTGTCAAGGGCCAGAGTTGCACAAACAGTTGCATATAGGCAGTGTAGTAAATTCTGCTATCCGCACAGCCCCAGCAGAGAAGGCAGGACAAACCCTGCACTAGCAAGCTCTCCTTTGCCAAATAGCTTTGCAAATCTCCTACTGTGGACCTTCCCTTCTATTTTCTTCCTGGCTTTCATGTGCAGGTCACACTTTCCCCCTAGCTAGATTTGCCTCTACACGGAGCTAGCATTCTCAGCCTTGTAAGATGCTGCAGATATGTTCATCTGTATCCAGCCCCAAATTAGCAACTTCACCGATAAACATTTTTGTAATAGGATTGTGCGATATAATGACATCTTCCCTTTGTCTCTCTGTGTTGACAACTCCGTTAGCCTCCCAGAATCTCAGACTCACCACCTTGGAGTCATATTTGAACCCTCCCTGTCCGTCTCTCCTCACATCCAAGTTGTCACCATATCCTGTACTAATCTCCCACCCCCTCTCTGTTCCCGGTCCCATGCCCCGATTATCTCTTGCCTAGACTAGCATAACTTTCTCTTAGTATCAGAGGGGTAGCCATGTTAGTCTGGGTCTGCAAAAGCAATAGAGTCCTGTGGCACCTTATAGACTAACAGATGTATTAGAGTATAAGTTTTTGTGGGTGAATACATGCATCTGACAAAGTGGGTATTCACCCACAAAAGCTAATACTCCAATACATCTGTTAGTCTATAAGGTGCCACAGGACTGTCGTTTTCTCCTCTCAGACATCCTCCCAGACCTGAAGAAGAGCTCTGTGTAAACTCAAAAGCTTGTCTCTCTCACCAACCGAAGTTGGTCCGATAAAAAAGGTATTAACTCACCTCCTCTTCTCTGACTTTCCTACATCTTGTCCCTCCCTTTCCAATCTACAAATATGTACAGCTCAAATTGTTATCTCCAGTCATGTCACATTCTCTTCATCCACATACTTGCATTTTTTAAATCCTTTCACTGCTTTCTTGTCTCTTTACTCAAAGTATGAGCTCCTTGCTTTCAAGACTCTGTATGCTGTCACTCTCACCTACATATCAGCAAGCTTCAACCTATTCCTCCTCTTAGGTTTTGCCAGCACCTCAGGTTTGAATACACCCTTTGTCTTTTGTCTCCAGCTTGTTGCTTTGCAACTTTTTTCACACTGCCCCTTTGCCTGGAACTGTTTCCTTCCTCCAGTACACCAAACATCCTCGGTTATACTCTTCAAATCCTGTTATTTTCTCTACTCACACCTGACATTAAACTCTTAATAATTTATCTCATTAAATTTTTTTAATTACATCTTGTTAGTTTCAAATCAGTGTCAGTTGTTAACAAACCAAACTATGTGACTTTTCTGATGTTTTCCTTTCCCTGTGTTTTTTTCTATATTCATGTATAATTTGGATTGTAAATAATCTCTCTGGGATCTTGTCTTTCTGTATATCTGTAATGCACAACACCGACTACTACAAGTTATTAATTAGTATCTCCACCATCTCCACCACCACCTATAAAGCAACATAGTTGCTCGTGGTCAACTAAAGAACAATTAAGCCAGGGGTCCCACTGTTAGAGGTTTACAATCCAAGTAAACTATAGTTTGTTAAAAATAATCCATCGGAGTGACTGATCTATTTTGTAAGAGTGCTTGAAGTTCAAGACAGGAGACATTTGTACCCACCCGTTTAAATCCTCTGCATCATCTAATTTTGTGATGATCAGCAGTCAGATGACCTTTAAACCTTTGAGCTAAAGAACCATAAGGATAGGATGTGCTGTAGCCATTCTTCGATTTCATTGTAATCTAAACACCTTGACTTAAATATTAATGTACAGGAAGTCTGTAAAAAAGGAGTAGTTGATGTGTATCTACCTATTCTCATATGGGACCAGTGTATTTAAAACATAAAAACTCAGTATCTAAATACACATGCCCCTTCTAGCACTGATGAATGTTTTGTTTCTCTAGCAGGAAACCTCAATGCACTGAGGTCATTTCAGTGTGGTTGAATCTGGAGCTGAATAGCATTTTTTAAACTTTTCCTGTTTTTCCATTTATAACATGATTTTATCTAAATCTTAAACTTGACTAAAGAGACAAAATGGCATAAAGGATAAGTCATTTCAACAAAATGACCATGAGTTAGCAACCAAACAATTCTTAACTCTATACCTTCATTTAAGGGATGAAATCCAAATGCTTGCTAATTCTGCCTGACTAATGTAGTCTGTCTCACAAGCTGTGTACTGTGCTGATAGATTTCAGGTATAAACTCAGTTATTGAGATCTGAAGCATTCTCCATTTGTAACCTCTGCCCTAAAAACCCTTTATGAATACATTCTGGTTAAGATGATCCCTGCATGGGCTAGTTATAATCTGATATACGTGAGGTATTAAACGTTGGCAAATGAATGTTTCTTTTTGCTTAGAGAGCCCTAGGTGACCTCTGTGGTGCTGAGGATTACACTTTGACTTGTATTTTATTCCTGACTATGTCTCTTTTCTGATAACTGTTGTGAAGTCTGCATTATGTTGAAGCTGCAGTTTTTCAAGAACCCTCTCTAGGCTCAAAATGTAGGTTTTATAAAAACAAGAGAATTGTTTGTTGTTT
This sequence comes from Sternotherus odoratus, assembly GCA_032164245.1. Lineage (NCBI taxonomy): Eukaryota > Metazoa > Chordata > Testudines > Kinosternidae > Sternotherus > Sternotherus odoratus. Next base: position 17,824,525 of record JAVMKO010000011.1, read on the forward strand.
AAAAATAAAATTCTGATGGAAAAAGTTTTTTTATTTGGATCTAAACATTCCCTAAAGCATTTGCAACTCAAACATTGCAGCACAATATAGTGCATGAGAGTCAGAACGTGAAACTGACTCGGTTACTTCATTGTCCAATTGGCTGAATGACACAAAGTAAATAAATAGTATTGCCTATCAGCATTTAAATATAATGAGTTAAGCTCCAGAAACTATGAGATTGGCTTAAAAATCATGAGATTTTAAAATCAGTAATATTGAGGTTCTTTTTATTTGCTTTCTCATATTGGAGTCTTTAGGGTTCACAAGCTTTAAGCTTTCCTCTGCAACTTTAAGGGCTAGAAATGCACTTCATTTTCATTTTCTAAGAAAGTTGAGATTGCCAGGTAATAACATGATTCTAGCGGCAGGGACTTTAAGAAAAACACCAAATATCACAGCATCCATAATAAAAATAATGAGAGTTGGCAACACAGTAATTATCAGCCCCTATCCTCCCTTATGCTGCAAAGGGTGTGGAAGCCCAACCCCAGGTAGCAGCTGCTATATACAGCTTACTTTTCTCAGTGGCAAGCAGCAAGGATCTGCACTGTTTTGGGGAAAATGCCCCAAACTTTTTCTGTGGCCCCACAAACCCCTCCCCCCCCCCCCAAAGAAAGCATTAATTAGGAACGTCCATTTCCTCTCTCCCCCACTTCAGGTTTTATGATGGGGTGATAGAGTTTTGTCTATGATATCCTTAATTTACTTGAAGAGGTATAATATTTCAATGGCCTCTTGGATTACAGGGTCATATTATTTTTATGTTTTTCATCTAATGATGGTTATAACATTTGTTTTCCTCAGCAAATTGTTCAGAGGGTGGTGCACCTAAGTCAGAAAAGCAACTCTGAATGATAAAGCTCTTACACTGACCCATACACGAAGTTTTATTTTACTTTCTTCCTTCCTTTCGTGCAGGCCTCGCCACCGCCTCACTGAGGCAGCCAGACAAAACTGATTTCCCTTCTCTTTCTCCAGGGGCCACTACTTCCCTTTACTCTTAATTCACAGCTTGTCATGTATCAACCACCTCCACATCCCTTTCCCTTAGCCAAAGGGGGCATTTTTTAATAGTTTCAGAAGGGGTGCAGAAATAAGTTCAAACTGGATAGGAGAAAGTTAATGCTGTCTAATGGTTTGAGAATGGCACGAGGGGTCAGGAACACCTGTGTTCTCATCTTGGCTCTGACACCGACTTTGTGTGACCGTAACCAACTCATTTAACCTATCCATGCCTCAGTTTGCTCAACTACAAAATGGAAATAATTATGCCTATTCACAGGGGTGAAATGAGAAATAGTTGGTTTGCATTTGTAAATGGCTCTGAATCTGTAAAGTGCTACATAAGTACTAAATAATATAACAGCTACTTTCTGTTAACATGGGTCCTGTGTGCTTACTGTAACCTTGGTCCTGTACAGCATCTTTCCCTGCTTTTTGATTTGAGGCAATTACTTTCTTCTTTCTCAAACTTAATAAATTATTTCTTTATTTTAATTCTTTATATTTATTTCTCATTTCTATTTTCCAAAGTTTGTAATATAGGGCAGCTATATTCTGGAACAAGCCAAAAAATTGCTGAGGTGTCTCAAAAACCTCCTCTGTAACTACTCCTTAAATTAAATTCATACACTTTAGGAGTAGAACCTTTTTTATCCTTTTAGCTGTTCATTCCAAAGTCCAGTTCTAACTCAGTTTTTTTGCCAGTTCTATTTAACTCAATGCTCAAACATCTCTTTTGTTTCAGAAGAAATCCACAAGGCAGCTCAGAAGTGACGAGAAAGGCAAAGTCTCTAGCAGAAGTATTGGATTAGACACATATACATCTCACCCTGCAGAGAGTGTGCATCCGCCTGATGAGTTTCATCTTTCTCCTTCTAAACAATATTGGATCAAGGAGGGATCTGCCCAATATGAAAACTTCTCAGGATTCAATAGCAGTGACAGTGTGCTAAGGGAACTGGATGATGGACAGTTCGAACAGGAAGATGGAGCCACTCAGGTCACGTGTATGTGACCAAGTAAGTAACTGTCCATCAACAGGAGGGAACTGTAAATAATTAAAAGAAATGTAAAGGCTGAATTTACTACATTACTTTATATGCATTTGTATAATCCTTTGGTTTTCCCAGACTTATGTTTATATATGTTTTGCTTCTTTCTAGAGTTATAAGGTTAGCAAATAATAATACTGTAAAATACCTTGGGTTTATGTCTGTTCTTAACGGAACATTGCAGTTCTAGAACTCTGCTAACTTCTTTGGTGATATTTTCAATGATGCTTATACACAGCAATGGCTGATCAGTTATGGCTTGTGGTCTAAGAGACAGTGGAGTGGGGAAACATGCTTTCCACAAGTAGAGGGAGATGATATTTTTCTAAGAGTATGACAATTGTTGGAGGATTTTAAAAATTTAACTATAAAGTACTTCACTCTCCTTTTAAGTTTTAATTGCAATTTTCAGTTTATTTGGCTTGCCTAAATCCAGAACCTGTTAAACTTAGAAATGTCAATGCTGCACTGAGAGTACTATAGCGGGATGTACCTAAGACAGAAAGCCACATTCCAGCTTGCATATGTGCAGACTGTTAAAACCAAGGGCAATGGGAGTGTGTGGGGTGGATGTTTTCTGTCCTCATTCAGTTCCATCTAAAATAAAGGAGCTGTCAGGGACAATCCAAACCTAAGACAAAGGCCTCCCAGGGCATGTGTTACCTTACTAGTCAGTGGAAACAGATAATTTAGAAGGCTATGTAAAGAGTATTACCAGTAAGATTATGGGTGCACAGTAATGCTGCTTGTATGTAGCTCTGTTTTGGGGCAGTCATGTGAAGAGGGAAAATTTGATCATACATGAAAATATAAACGCTATGTCTCAATGAAATACAAATATCTGTGTGTGTAAAATGTATTCACCTGATCATGAAGTTCCTGGCTGGAAGAGTCTTGCTTGCAGAGGTAATTATGAAAACTATTATAGAACAGCATTCTCAAGGAGAGTAGCTCGAGAGGCTTGAGCATTGAGAGACCCTAACCTTGAGGTAGGTGTGTTGGAAGAGGTGTTAATAATGATTTTCTGCAGCTGTATTGCAATAATACTTAATTCAGTCACTGCCTAACTTGATCAGCCATTTAGCTTATTAAAAACCTCTGGAAACAAGTCATTAGTATAAAGTAACAGCTTTCATCCTTTATTCTGATCAATGTTGGGCTCTTTAGGCAGGTATTGTAATCCAATCATTGCCTATAGAAAGTTGCCATTTAATTAATAGAGAATGCAAAATTTTTAAATGAGAAAAGGATGGAAAGTGGGGGAAGCCAAAGCTAAAATGCCTGTGCTGATGATAAAGGTGGTTGATTGCAACTAAAACTTGTATTATTCAAACATTTATGGATATTATAAGCACAAACTATGACATGCACCTTCACAAGGCATTTGATTAACAGGATCAATCACTAATCTCAGTTAAACTGATGGGAACAAGATTTGGCCAAAATAAGAATGGCACAGTACTAAGGAAATGTAATTAAATTACAATCAGCTGGATGGAAGGGAGGCCTTGCTTTACTGACCCTTCTCTTTCCTTAACCACTTTGCACACATGATGCATTAGGTAAAATCTCCCTCTAGTATTATCCTATATACATCCCCTTTGAAGTGCTTCTGTTCCAGTAGAATATTTGTTCTTCAAAGAAGGCCAATGTGTTCTAGTGCCATAGTGTGATCAGCAATGGAGAGAACAGCCTTAACAGATGGCAAAGGGACTTTTGGCCTAGACTGGTAGGATGGTAGAATTCACAGTGTACAGATGGAATGATACTGGGTCTCCCATGCCCTCAGCCAAACAGACCCAGCATATGACTGCAGTATCTCACCCCATTTGTAGGGAGCTCGCCACACCTCCCAAGGTAGAGGGGACATAAAAATGTAAATCGGGCTCCTTGAACCACCTCCAGGGATCCAGCACAGCAGCCAGCTAATATAATTAATCCTGTTGTTCAGGTGGTAGTTTGTTTTGCATTGCTGAAAGTTTGGGGTTCAAATTGTCATGATGCAGGAATGGAGGGGGTGTAACAGGTCTTGCAGTTGTACATACAAATGTTTTTACTTTTTTCCTTTTAAAAAAAAACTACATTAGAAATGGTTTAGGTTGCAAAGTTGAGCACGTGCAGGTTAGGAGATGCCAGATTTAGGGCTGCCTATGCAACCTTCGTCTGGCTCCCTGGTGCCTATTAATTATGGTACTTCAGAGCATAAGAATGGCCTTGCTGGATCAGACCAAAGGTCCATCTAGCCTAGTACCCTGTCTTCTGACAGTGGCCAGTGCCAGGTGCCCCAGACGGAATGAACAGAACAAGTCATCATCAAGTGATCCATCCCCTGTTGCTCATTCCCAGCTTTCTGGCAAACAGAGGCTAGGGTCACCATTCCAGCTCATTCTGCCTAATACCCATTGATGGACCTATCCTCCATGAACTTATCTAGTTCTTTTTCTAACCTTGTTATAGTCTTGACCTTCACAGCATCCCCTGGCAAGGAGTTCCACAGAGTGACTATGCATTGTGTGAAGAAATACTTCCTTTTATTTGTTTTAAACCTGTTGCCTACTAATTTCATTTGGTGACCCCCTTGTTCTTGTGTTATACTGGGTTATGGTAAAGTCTTTAATTGCATTATCACATGCTGTTTTTTCTGCAGGACCCCTGCTTCAATCAGTACACACAAGGGGAAACTTAAAAGTTAGGAAATGCCAGATTTATGCTGAGTGCTTGACTTTGTAACCAGAAAAACAAATGACATTAAACGATAGTTAATATACAATAAATACTTAGAGCAGGGGTGGGCAAACTACGGCTTATTGGCCCCATCCAGCCCCCAGGACCATCCTGCCCAGCCCCTGAGCTCCCAGCCAGGGAGGCTCCCCCGGCTCCTCCCCCACCTTGCCCCTTCCCCTGGAGCCAAGCTGCCGCGCAGGCAACACGCTGGGGGTCGGGGCTGCGTGCTTCTGCGGGGCAGCGTGTCTGTCTCTGTGCGGAGCCAGACATGCTTCTCTGAGCAGCTGCTCTGAGCAGCATGGTAAGGGGGCCAGGACTGGTGCCAGGACTTGGATAAGGGGCAGGGAGTCCCAGGGGGAAGTCAGGGGACAGGGAGAGTTGGTTAGGGTGGGGGGGTCTCTGGAGGGAGCGGTCTGGGGACAAGGAGCAGGGGGGGTTGGATGGGTTGAGGGTTCTGAGGGGGGCGGGAAATTGGAGGGGTCAAATGGGGAAAGGAGCCAGACTATTTGGGGAGACACAGCCTTCCCTACCCAGACCTCCATACAATTTCGCAACCCCAATGTGGCCATCATGCCAAAAAGTTTGCCCACCCCTGACAGAGTAAGTCAAATCCGCAGAAGCAGCTAAATACACACACACACACAGGAAATAGGCAAATGTATCATTACAATATACCAAGAACTTTGTAACATGCAAACTTAAAGCTTGTTTTAAGATATGAAAGCTCTAGTCCAGCTACTTTTTGCAGGAAAGGGCTAACTTGTATTCCTGTGTGGGTTAGTTTAATGGTAGTAAATCCTAGAAAACATAAAACTTAACATGTTACTTGAAGTTGCAGTTATCATTGAAGAGTATTAAATTAAGTACAGTTAATCTTTCTGGATAAAGTTAAATATGTTCACCTCAAAAAAAAAAAAAGAACAAAATCTAATATAACATACAGTAGCTTAGAACTAATTTTTCATTGATATCAGCTGTTGGAATCTCAGAGAAGCAATGTAAATAAAGAATTATCTTGCCCATGTGCATAAATTTTAAGATTTTTCCATACTCTGAACAGAGTTTATGTGCTAGATTCACACCTACTTGCACGCTGAGGCAAAGGGATCTTTCATAAGGTAAGTGGTGTTTGTCTAGAAAGAATCAGAGAGGTAGCCGTGTTAGTCTGGAATAGCAGAGGTAACAAAGAGTCCTGTGGCACCTTAAAGACTAACTAAAGTATTGGAGCATAAGCTTTTGTGGGCTAATAAGTGGGTATTAGCCCACGAAAGCTTATGCTCCAATACTTTAGTTAGTCTTTAAGGTGCCACAGGACTCTTTGTTACCTCTGTCTAGAAAGAGTGGTTTTTAGCACATCTCCACTTTTAGAAAAACAGGTTTTTGTTTGTTAATTGAGAGACAAGTGATACCTCTAACAGTAAAAATAAAATCTGATTATCTCTGTTTAATTTCCTCCTCTTTCCTGCAAGCTTTAACCTTAGCTCAGTCTTTGTCCCTGAGCTAGTACTCAGAATCAGGCTTTCATATTTTACCAGCTTCTGTGAATCCTTTCCCAATCCTATAAACCCATTGGACAAATAGTAAAACTGTAGGCTAGTGCCCATAAATATATCCTACAATTATTATACAGCTGTGCTGAGGTCCAACAGTTTTGTATTTCACTCATCGAATACATATTACTGTCTTCTTCCCCGTTTAGGAGGCCCAGTGTACATACTATTTAACTCAGATGTGATTTTCCCAGAATGCTCACCTGATATTCTAGGGCTTTTTATTTTCTTTTGCTACATAACCTGCAAGCGCAAGGGCTTTCATAATCTTTCACCGTCTGCCTATAAATTCCAGCCACAGACTTGAAGTCACTTAAGAAAGACAGACGTTTCAAAGGATGTTTGCTCAGATCTGGCAGCCTGGCCCTGCGTGGGCAACTGGTCCTTTCGCGATTCATGGGGCCCCCTTTCCAACTGCTGGCCACGTGCTTCTTCCTGTATCTTTCCTGGAAGGCAGTTTTCCTGGTTGCCATGGCGTCGGTGAGACGTGTCTCCAAGCTGAAGGCCCTCAACTTGGAACTGCCTTACGTGGTCTTCCACAAGGATAAGGTGCAACTCCGACCACACCCGGCCTTTCTCCCCAGGTGGTGAAAGCCTTTCACAGGATATTTTCCTGCCTGTTTTTTACCCGAAACCTCATGCTGGTCCCCAGGAGGAGCTGCTCCATTCCCTAGATGTCCGCAGGACCCTTGCCTTCTACATCGAGCGCACTAAGCCATCAGGAAATCGACCCAGCTCTTCGTTGAGGTGGTGGACCGGATGAAGGGCCCCCTGGTCTCCTCTCACAGAATTTCCTGCTGGACCACATCCTGCAGGTGCACTTGCTATGAGCTGGCTGGCGTGCCGACCCCAGCTCTCCCTGCACACTCCACTAAGGTCCTCATCAGCGGCGTTCTTGGCCCAGGTATCGATCCAGGAAATCTGCAGAGCAAAGACTTGGTCCTCGGCGCATACCTTTGCCTGGCACTACGCCATCGTCCGGCATACCAGAGACAACATGGCTTTCGGTAGAGCGGTACTCAAGTCAACATTCCTTCATACTGACCCCACTGCTGAGGAAAGGCTTGGGAGTCACATAACTGGAATCAATATGAGCAAGCACTCGAAGAAGAAAAATGGTTCCTCGCCTTTGTAACTGTTGTTCTTCGAGATGGGTTGCTCATGTCCATTCCAAACCCTCCCCCCTTCCTCTCTGTTGGAGTAGCCGGCAAGAAGGAACTGAGGGGGTGCTGGGTCGGCTGAGGCATATATTGAGCGCCATGCAGGTGCCACTCCGGGGTGCTCCACAGCTGATCCCACAGTCGCTGCTAGAGTAAAATCTTGCCAAAGGCTGTGCATGTGGCACGCACATACCTAGAATGGAATGGATCTGAGCAACACATCTCGAAGAGCAACAGTTACAAAGGTGAGGAACCATCTTTATTTAACCTGACAGAATCATGGCTAGCTTTCGGCCCCCCTCAGGTTACCACTAGACTATTAATGAAGAATGAATGTCTTGTGAAGCATTTGGCACTGCTGGTATAGGGAGTAGACTAGCTACAGCTGAACACATGCCAGCAGGCAGGCATTTTAACCAGCTGATGACTAGCCCCTTTATTTAACTTCATTCTAGGGAACAATTACATAGCTCAGGCATGTTGGAATTGAGATTAAATAGACGTTGCCTATGGCAAATGTTCCCTATTGCAGCAATAGCTTAGGCAGTGACACACCAGACAGCTGTAAAATGACATATTTTGGCTTCTGTGACCAGGGCATATTGATACCTCTGTAATAGTTTACACTGCTAGTGAACACAGACCAATGTGTTTGTCAGTCTGACTCTGTTTACCAATAATGTGTCACAGGCTTGACCACTTTCTATTCACAGCTGACTTGTGTTTTTATAATTGTAACAGGATCTAAGTAAGGACTTCAAACACTCATTAATTTCTTTTTTCAATTTGCTGGTCCTATAAGCCAATGACCAAGTGCAATCTCATTCTGAGTCCTGATCCCTAGCCCACTCCAAGAGATCGGGTGGCTGCTTTCCTTGAAAATGCCAAAGGCCATTTAGACATGTCCATGAGGCTCGGGGTATGGGCAGGACCTTTCCACTCTTCCTCTAGATCAGCAGTGTCCAATGGAAATTCAATGCTAGCCACACTTGTGGTTTTGAATTTTTCTTATTCGCCACATTATAAAAAAACTAAAAACATACTCCAAATGACATTTCAAATTATTTTTATTAATATAAAAAATAAGTAGATATTATAAAAAAATAGATACTACTAACACAAAATTACTTCAGTGTGACACTTTGCATTCTTTTTCTTGATCTGTACTTGGATTTTATAAAATTTATTGCAGAAAAAGTGTCTTCAATACACCAATGCATTGCTCATGCATTAGTCACATGTGGCTAGTGGCGAATGTATTGGACACCGTTGCTCTAGATTCTCTGCCTCCAGCACTGTGGCCATAGCAACAGTTCTGCATTGCTGCCTTATCCATTGCAATCCTAGCTTTAATGGCTCATTTCGGGGAATAGCGAAAACATCATTCTCTCACCTTTTCTTTAGGGGACTGACAATTCTAGGCTATAAACTGATCATCAACAAGTTTAGACTCAAAATTAGGTGAAGGTTTTTAACTTCAGAGGAGTGAAGTTCTGGAACAGCCTTCTCAGGAAAGCAGAATGGGCAAAAAAACCTAATCTGATTTGAGGTCTTTTCTGCTGCAAATCTTGGAATCTTTCCTCAAAACTGTCCTTAAGATATTTAATCAGGCTATCTAGTTTTGCTCCATTTTAGGGGTTCTGCTGCATTTTTTTGATCTGTCTGGAAGTTGTGACATTGAGGGAAAGTGTCAACTCTCCCTCAAGCATTTGTCTGTGAAACAGCTGCAGTTTGTTCATGAACGCAAATTCACTTTTCACTAGATCAGACAGCAACCGGAATTTTCCTTGCAAGTCCACATTTAGTTTATCCAAATGCCGCTGCATGTCTGCAAGAAATGCCAAGTCTAGACCCCACCCAGGATCTGTAAGCTCAGGGTGTATTCTTTGCTTCTCCTCCATAAACAATTTTACTGGTGCCAGGAGCTTGAAAAAAAACAGGAAATAACTACCTCTCGAGAGCCATCGAACTGTGCAGTGAAATGGCAAATTGGCAAGGAAGTCATCTTCATCCAGTTCTTCAATTAGATTTTGAAATTGTCTGTGATTGAGTGCATTTGAGCAAAGGAAATTCACAATGTGCAAGACAAGTTTCATGACATGATCAAATTTGAGATTTTTAGATATCAAGTGCTCCCGATGACCAATATAGTGAAATAAAATGAGGAATACTTCTGGCACCTTAGAGACTAACCAGTTTATTTTAGCATAAGCTTTCGTGGGCTTCAGCCCACTTCATCGGATGCATGAAATGTCCAACATTTGGGAAAGCTCTCATCAGACTTACAAAGCTTACTAATCCATTCACAGATCCCCACCTGGAAGGAGCTCTGTCCATTGCAATGGCAGTGAGCTTCTGTAAAGGGAAGTGGTGTTTCGCAACTACCAACATCAACGCCCTCTTTAGAGCTCATTCTGTCCTTTAGTGGCATGATATCCAGGAGATCTTCTCTTTCCAACACAGTCGTCGGACACCGTCCGGACAAATACCGATAATTGAGCTTTATTCTGTCCATCGCTCAACTCCTCCAAAGCGATGCTCAAACGCAACTTCAGTGTGAGTAAGTACAGTTGCACTTCGATGTCATTGTTCAGGTTGGAGATTCTGCATTCTATTGTGTGGCGTGAAAGTTGCAGGCCAGAAATTTTCTTCTGTAGATTCTCGTTCTCTTTTGACAGGACTGAAATCACATCAGTGAGGCACATTTGTATAAACTCGCCTTCAGAGTCGGGCTCTTTTACACAGGCCATGTGCCAGACCACAGAAGAGGCTAACATTACAGGCTGTGATCGGTTGGCAAATGTGGTGAAGAACTGGGCTTCTACATCTGTTTGTTTTTCAAAGTTTTCAGTTTTCAGGTGCGGAGTTCAGAACCTTGTGGGAATTCTTGATCCATATGTGCATAGCTAGAAGCATAATGATGCTGCAAGTTTGAAGATTTGAACAGACACACACACATCTGGCAAAGAAGACACATGGCCTTACCATTACGTTCAATGAAAAAGTACTTATGCTTCCACTCCTGTTGGAAGCTTCGATTTTCATCTGTGTATTTTCCTTTCCACTTGCACGTGCCTTCCATTGTTAGATGGTGTGAGAGAAAAAAATTGATTTACCGGTAATATTTCCACACCAGCTAGTCACTGTGTGCTTTATTGAAGAAGAACCAGGCTCCAGCCATGGGGTTGTTGGAGTCCTGGCTCTGCCCTAGACCCTGCCTCCCACTCCACCCCCTTCAAGTCCCCACCCCCTCCCTGCCCTATTCCGCCCCCTCCCACAGTGAGCCATGTCCTTGCTCCTCACCCTCTCCCTCCCAGAGCCTCCTGGCGCAAAACGGGCAGCAGGCAAGGGGACAGAGGAGGCGGCGGTGAGGAAGCAGGGAGGCTGCGTAGCAGGTCTTTGCTCCTCTATCCTCCAGTACCACTATCAGCTGGTTAACGGCTCTGGGGAGTAGGGAGAGGAGCGAGGATGTGGCACCCAGCCTCCCCCATCTCCCCTCCAGAGCTGCCTAAATGCCACAAAACAGCTGATCGTGGCAGGAGGCACTGGGGGAGGGAAGGAGGCTGAGTGCTTCCTCACTCCTTCTTCCTCCCCCTCACTCCCAGAGCTCGGGTGGGAGGAGCAGGTGCTGATGGAAGGGCAAGGTGGGAGGTGATGGGGGAAGGGAGGAGGACTGATAAGGTACCCACTTTCCCCCCTCCACCTCCCAGAGTTGGCTCCTGGCAGGAGCAGCATATTTTCTTTTCAAGAGCCACATGTGGCTCTGGAGCCGCCGGTCGGCCACCCCTGGTCTAAATGATCATCATATTTGGGGTCGGGAAGGAATTTTCCTTCAGGTCAGATTAGCAGGGACCCTAATCTCATGTAGATAAACAAACTTGTGTAAATGATGAATTCTCTGGATCTTGAAGTCTTTAAACCATGATTTGAGGACTTCAATAACTCAGCCAGAGGTTAGGGGTTTATTATAGGAGTGGGTGGGTGAGGTTCTCTGGCCTTGGTTGTGCAAGTCAGACTAGATGAGTGTAAGGCTTTTTTCCCTGAACAGGACCACCAGCTGTATTCCCCTCCAGTGGATGGAGCAAGCCAAAGGCCATGAGCTGCTCCACCGGTGTAGAGACATGCTTTCTCACACACACAGGAGGAGCCTGCAAGCCCTCACCCAGTCAAAGGAAGAGTCTCAGAGTCTAGACAACCTGTTCAGGTCTTCCCACCAGCCACACTGCCTCAAGAGGTATGTCCACAAGGTTAAAGTCCATCCTCTGTAGCTTTTGGGACACAACAAACTGAACCAATATCACCAATCAATGACTTCCTAGAGAATCTCCATCCAGGCTACCGTCAAAGAGCTGCAGGCCCCCATTTCTCAACTGAGCAGCAAAATAATTTAGCCAGGCATCAGGCACTGGTTTAGACGACTCCTCCATTATATGTTGAGGAAGGACTGTGCTAAAGGCATGCTGCATGGGATATGACCTCAAGGGGAGCCACAGTCAAAAAATAAGCCCCTTCTCCTACAGGAACAATCATTCTCCCACCAAAAAGGAGAAAAGGCCAAAATCCCTCTCCATCCTCATTTCCTTCCACAAGCTTTGGCTCCTCCCAAACTCTCAACTTCAGATCATAACCCCAAACTTAAGAAGCAGGAGAGGTTCTTTCTGCCAGGCATACATTAAACTGTGAGAAAAGTGGTGACAACCAGTGAAATCCAGCCAGAGAGAGAGCAGGAGAGAGGGGTAACGCCAAGAGCTGCCTCCCTAGCCAACACAAAGACACACAATGTACCAACCCCCTCTATACTCAGCCTTTCAAGAAATCTCTGAGGAGGAAGGGAAAATGGTTCAGTCATCAATCCCTGAAATTCTGGACAGTCCCAAACCCCAAAGATCCTCCCAATTTTCCCTGAAGTGAATGCAGCAGTAGCATTTCTGGTAAGACTTTCTTCCCAAGAAATCCTGGAGGCATTAACATAGACACACCTTTAGAATGGAGGGACTTAGAAGCTTCAGCAGCAGGCCTTGAGCCCTCATTGGTAACAATATACTTCCCCAAACCCACACTGACCTAATGAACTCCAGAACCATGATGAATTCAAGTCAGTACTAAAGGAAATAAACCGAGTTACAGCCACTATATATGGATCCAGGTCTTATTCTAGACATCAGGTGAGTGAGACAGTTAAGCAAGAAAACTTACTGGAGTGTCATGTTCCTTCACCTGGTCTCTTGAGCTATATGGGTGAAAAGTATTATATAGTATAATATTGCTTAATAGGGCAGCTCCCAATTAATGAGCCACAAAATAAAACTAATTTTTCATATTCATACTCCAGAGTGTCCCTGTTTGTGTAATTTATATCTTCACCAGATATACAGCATATGTTTTTGTATGTGAACTAATACAGTATTTATAAAATTACTGAAATAGTATTAAGAATCAAGCTTGAATTATTTTCTGGCACATGGATTAACAAACAAAAATCAAGTAACTAATTTGATTACACAGCATCAAAGCAGAAATTTGACTTTACATGTGTGTTACAAAGGGTCTCTTGTCTGTGCACCATAACAGAAATACACTAAAAATGACTGAAAGTAGAAGTTTGGGATATAATTAGACTGTTCATAAGCTTCTAAAGACCTTACACTTGCCAATTCCTAAGTTACTTCCCGACCACATACCGGTATACAGTTTCTCACTACTTCTGGTAATGTATGTGTCTAAACACAATAGTCTACTGTGTCCATCACATAGCTATAACTGATTCATTCTCACTACAACAGTTTGTGACAAATATCTTGGTAAGTGTAAAAAAAAATCCCAACATCTCCTGAAGTTCAGGTGCTATATATATAACCAGATTGGTAGTGGCTTCTTTGCAAAGTTGAGGTCCTTTTTGTATTTGTGACCAGGATTTTATTAGTGTTAGAGGCATCTATACCAATTCAGCTATCAGTTTTTCTTAATTTTGTTTGGCTAAAATGGACAGTTTTGGCTTACTTAAACCACAGTATTTTATACCACTCAGAAGGAGATTAAATCTCTTATCAAGCTATATATTTTTCCCTTTAACAATTCATGGTACATAAAACAAAGCGGGAGTTTGATTAGATTTTTGAACTCTCTATCAAACATTAGTTATATTTATATTTAGTACATTTACTCTTCTGAGCAAAAAGGAGTCCAGGTTGCTGTTTTAACAATTCCAAGCTGCTTAGGCCACAGAATGGAAGGGGGAATTGGAATTTTGATTTTCAATACTGATTTGCTTTGTCCAAACAGACAATTGGGATGACATTTTGAATTAAAATCTCTTAGTATCTGTTTAATGTTGACTAGCAGAATTACTGTGGCTAATACAAATCAAACCAAGAATCAGAAGAAACAGATTATTCAGGGGAAAATACTGAAATCTGTCCTTTGCTTATAATCAGACCACTTATTTAGGTGTTTGTATTAATAATGCCTAGGGAGAAAGTCTATGAAAGGAATTTCCTTAACCTTCTTTGTATTCTAGAATCATTTAGCTCTTCGCTGAAGCAAGACAGGACATAAATCCAAATTCTAGCTTCAGCCTCTGGGAAGAGAAACAGATTTGTGAGTAAATCACAACATTTCTACATTTTTAAACAAGGATTATTATTTGACCTCAAAGCCTATTTTGTATCCAGAGATGAGAGAACACAGAATTTACTCTAGAGTCCAGAAAGCATGAAATATCCAGTTAGATGGATTCTTGGAAGAGAGAAAATGAGAACCTTTTTAACAAACTATATTGGTATGGAAAGAGTTTTTGGTGTGTTTTTTTAGCCTCTTGGTTTTAAAACTTAATTCAAAAGACAAATGTAGCTCATTTTCCTATTGTGTAGAATGTAAATCTAAGTGAAACCATTAAAATATTTACTAAACAAATCAATGGTTTGCTTCGGCTAACTTAAGTGTTATGGTACCACTCGTATGTACAGTGTGCCATTATGTACTGTCAGAGTACTCATGTAAACAGTAGCAAGGAAAATATAAGCAGTGTTTCAGTGAGGCTTTTTATATTCAGCTTAGATAGTACAGTGAGTCAACTTTACAGTATGACATAATAGGAATTATGTGAATGAGAACAAACAAGATTAACAGTTCTGGAGGCTTTTACTAGAACTCAAATAATGAGAGAAAGGGAATAGAGAAGTTTAAGGTTTTAATGAAGTTCTCAGCACTGCTCCGCTATCTTAAATTTTATAAAAAATGTTTAGTGGTGAAGACCACCAGCTTTTTGCCTGTCCAGGCCAATGTCAGTTTGTCAAAGTGGCTGTATAACAGAAAATGTACTAAGGTCTATCTTGCAACAGTAGATTGTTACAAAGCAACATGCATCTTATTACCTCCACAGTGTAATCCTCTACCCTCAAAATACAAATTTCAAGATATCAAATCAAGTCATCTGACATGTATAAGAGAAAGTGTGCAAACACAATAGCTAAAGCTAGTCACTAAGAGGGCATCTGATGCAGTGACCCTGCTGACCATTAAATACAGTTTTAAAAATGAACACACACAAAAATACCTGCCCCAAAAAGCAGCATTGTATAAGCTCTTTAAGACCTCTCTCCAAGTTCTCATTGTTTAAATTCCCTTTATATCCAGATGGTACAATTGCTTAGGGTATACTTGACTTGTAATAGTTTGAATTTAACTACTTAAGGCATGTTCAGTATATTTTGATGAAATTACTATTCAAAAATAAATTAGCTCTCATTCCCAGGTAAGCATACCTTCTAGCGGAAGTAAAGTTTAGATAAATGGCCCATGACAACATAAGTCTCTACTATGTGAAGAAGCCACAAAACTAACTTTATCTAGGCAAGATCCATTTAATAGAAGAACACTGCTAGTGCTTTCAGACTCTCTTCATTTATGTACACCATTAAGTCTGCTAGAATAGTCTTTAAAACATTTAATTCTTATCAAATTCTGGACAATTCAACACCATTAAGCAGCACTCATGGAACTTATGAGTTATTGCAAATCTGCAAACAACTCCAACTATGGATGTATTTCACCTCAGAGTGGATACAATCCAGGTGAATGGATGAAAGCACATTGTTAATCATACTCTCAACATGAATCAAAGTATTGCAAGGCTAGAGTTCAATTTTTTTGCTAAGACTATAAACAAGACTATGCTAGTACATTGTTCTGTAGTGTAATATGAACACTGTGAGGTATACTCTGTAAGTAGTTACTATAGATATGCACATGTATAAAACCACTAAGTACCTTGCTATAGGCAAGAGGAAAAGTCATTTTCAGCCACTGCTATTCTTTTGAGAAGTCGTGGGAGGAACGAAAGTAGAGGACTTTCATAAGAAAAAATAATCTTTCCTTGCCTTAAGACTCAACACATCACTTTCATGATGTATACAGGCCTCCACTGTTACGGAAAGGCAAGTCCAGAACGTACACAACTGTCTCTCATGTAGATCAAAAATATACTTTTGGTAGCACAGTAGTTATCCTTTTGACATTACGAATACCGTAGTTGTGTTTAATATTTGGATATACACATACAAGAATAGTTAATACTATATTTGCACGCCCAAAAGCACAAGTAAAACTTAGAAACAATTTAATTCTTTTTTTAAAAAAAAGAAAGCTAAAATTAGGAATAAGCTACATTACAAGGACCTTCTTGCAGGATTCTAAATTTAAGGTACGTATTAAACTCGGAACTAAGGCTAACGTTGCTATTTCATTAGAAAATGGCTTGTGTGAAACCCTAGTCTCACTTATCTTTTTAATCGGACACATTTGAGGATTGTGATCCAATGATTGTTTAGCAGCAATTTTACACAACTGTAATTCTTTTATTAACAGGTATTATAAACAGATAATACTAATTTTATTTAAAAACCATGAGTGCCACATTGATGAATATACAGTTCATGAATAACTTAAAGTATTTCCCATATTAAAAGGCAATGCACACAGCATACAAAAAGTATACTAAACAAAGCTAGAATAAGGATACATGATTGAAGTGTCTAAAATGATATATACAGTACATAATGTCAATTGTGTGTTCAGTACAGCCACTTTCCGTACCACAATTCCCATCATGCCTCACTTTCCCCAGACACTGAATTCTGCACCTCCTCTTCCAAAATTGGTACAATCAGGTTATCCTTGGACATCAAATTATATTTCATCACAAATTTAGTGAACCGGTGACATAAAAAGGTTTCATTCTGAGGATGGAAAAAAAAAATAATTTAAAATTCCAATATAAAATAAAATGCAGTATGACATATAGGAGAAGGGGGTATTTCAAACTGAATTGTGGGAAATTTATCTCAAAAACCCTGGAGCATAAATAAATTGTCCTCTAGATATTGTAAGTTTTAGGAACATTGGGTGGCTTACATCTAAATAATAATACCACAAGGAATCCATTAGTAAAATGGACCAAAGTCATTCACATGAAACTTCACACAATTCTTTATATACGTGCAGCTTGGCTAAGGAGGTCTGTGTAGTAAAAGTGTTAAGAGAAGAAGATATAAAAACTGCAGAACAACAATGCCTGGCATCACTTTAGTAAATGCACTAATGAAAGTAAATGCAAAGTACTCAGTTTCTTACTTCATATTCATCAAATATCTGCCGATGATGAAAATACGCATGGGAAAATATTCTGTAAATCCTACGGCACACTGATCCTAGTTTGGCTACAGACGATTCCTTTATGCTAACCCTGTAAGCAGAAGTCAAATGTTATGCAGTACTCAGTTTTACAAATCTAAAGGTTGAATACAGATACAGTATACTCTCGATTATCCAGAATTGGATTAACCAGGATGACAAAATAAATACGCGTAACTCGCAGGGCCGGCTCTGGCTTTGTTGCCGCCCCAAGCGCACACACAAAAAAAACCCCATCGGGGCAGGGCAGCCAGTGAACCAATATCCCCTCCCCTGGGCGCAGGGTGGCTGGTGAACCAACCCCCCTCTCCCTATATTTCCTATGGATGGTGATTATCCAGGATTTTATTAACCAGGATTAATTTTTTCCCTATCATCCTGGAAAATGGAGAGTCTATTGTATACACAAGCACATGTGTGCCTGTGTATTTAGTTTTAGTTGTTTATACAGGAATAATTGACCTCACATGAAATTGCAAGAGTTCGCTTTTGTGGATGACTGATAATATTTAAATTCTGTAATTATTACTCTTGAAAGAATTTAGTAAAAATATTAAGTTGGCTCATTCTGCACATTTAAAACTGCAATTTTGATTGCAGAAACCCTGGCTCCTTCCCACAGATAAGCCAATTTTAAAAATTAATCTGATAGGGGCTAGATTACCCCTTTCTAGCACAGAGGGATGCAGACTGGATACTCCTTCTCCAGAAGGACTACCGTGCAATATGGAGGCTCCTTCCCAGAAAACACAGCTTTTATTTTTCCATCCAGGGTTCCATAAATTGGCATGGAGACTACCTGAGAAACTGAATCTGTGCATGTCATTGGCCAGACCTCTGTAGACAGTGGTGCCCACTTTGGGGACTGTACTAGTGTGGGGTGGGCTTCCCAGTACAGCAGGTCTAACAGTACCTTGAGCCACCACAACTCCCTCCCTCCTTTGAAGTGGGATTTTCCCCACTGGAGACCTAGAGCCCTGGACCACACTGAAAAACCAACCTGATTAAATTGGATTGGCAATATCTTCCTTTAAACCCCTTGGTTTTAGCTCTAACAAGCTGGTGGCAGAGCAGCCCTAAAAACAGGACCTCTTCCCATACTTAACAACAACAGTAACTGCTGCCACATTTAGTATTTTTCATCATATTTTGTAATACTGTATATGAACAATACAGTAATTTATTCTACTAGATACATGAAAAACAATGTGCATTACCAAACACTGTTTCTGATTTGTTCCACCTATGAACAAGATATTCTGAAAGAAAATAACACCCCCCCACACACACACACACACACACACAAAATATTAAAGATGGTGGTTTTAAGAATTTTACCTGCTGGGGAAATATTTATTGCTATTTAGAAGACATGCAGCTCCATCAAGTGTGTGCCTGGTGTAGTCAATAGCAGGACACTAAAAAATATTAGGAGGGGAACACAGTTATGACACTTCATCACACATACCAGGAATATTTTACATAGAATTATCAGATACATCACACAGCCATTTTGAATTCGAGAAGTTCTGGAGTTTCTATAAGGGTTTGAGTAAACTTCTCCCACATTAGAGCGGTCTCTGCCTCCTATAGTTTATTACTTATAACTCCAAGTACCCTGATTGCATTATTTCAGGAGAATGGCTATTTTGGCGATGGGGCATATGCACAGGAGTAGAAGATGTTCTAATTAAGTGTCTCTTTAGTACCTAACATGACAGAAGTTCTAGGATGGAAGAACACAGCCAAAGAAAATGTTCATCTCACCACCTACAAGCTAGTTTGGCTTCCATGGCTCAGTCATGAGGGCAGACCATGGACTGCTCCTCAGCTTTAACAAGAAGGATCAGAGTCCATGATTTTCCCACTCCTTGTGCTCCACCCATTTCTCCAATAACTTACACTAAATTCCTCCCTATCTCGGAGAACAAAACTTATTTTTATGGAAAATTCAATTGGGTGGGTGTCTGCTTCATCTTGACTGAGGAGAGAAAGAGTTTCAAGGTAGCTGGCATCATTTGGTTTTCTGTGGCTGAGTTTTCTATAGCCCGAAGTATGGGTTCTGAATAGCAATACACGACTAAACACCCTGAGGAGAGGAAGAAAAAGAGAGTCAAAGCTTCTCCCAACCCAGACGTGGAGGTAACAGGGGCTAAATGGAATTTACCAGTGCTTGAAAATATTTTTTTCCCTTATCTAAACCTTAATCTATGTATAGAATGTATCCATTTGTTCTCTATGCTTGTACCTTTGAAGTGGTAAACACTAACCAAGATTCTGGATGGTTCCTTTTTCTGATTTTGTATGTTCACTTCTAATTCCATTTCTGTTTGAGAAAGTTTGTTTCTCACCTCCCCCAAACTTCTTTCTTCTCTTACTTCAAATAGAAGGTGTCATCATGTGCTTATTATGCCTTCCCCCTCCCGCCCCTCCACCAATTGCACATTATTTCTGGTGAAATATGTTGAACTTCTAGCTATGAAACAGGCATTTTTATTGATCTGTACAACAAGTAATGCAATGGCACGGTAAGCATCCCCAACCATCCCACCTGACTGCCTCAACCCCCCTGTAAAAGGGAACTTTCTCCAGGGCTTCGAAGAAAGTGCAGTCTCCATAGCTACTTAGTCCTTGATCTCTTTGCTAAGACTCTCAACGTTAATAATGGTTGTAATGTGAACAGGTGTACACCAGGGCCTACCAAGCTTGCATTAAATGTTACTGACTCTTCTTCATGCACCAGTACAGAGAAATTAAGTCAGACTAGTCAGCAGTCTATAATCTTACACCAAAAACCAAGGGCCAGTATAGCCCTTCTCAAGAAGAAAGCCACAGGAGGGCGTCAGAGGAGCAGAGACTTGAGAGTGGGAGGAAAGGGGAGAAAGAAAGGAAGTTTTCCAACTCCATGAAACTGCAGGGAAAAGCAGCTCGATCTGCTAAAAAAGAAATCCCTTTCCGTTGCTCAGTAACAACTATGGAGGTGACCAGAGAAAATTTAATACAGATTAGAGCTATATTACTCTTCCATATTCCCACACAAAAGGTGAGGGGGAAGTAGGGATCTGTATGAGACTTATGGAGAGCAGCTGGTTCTCTGCTCTTCTGTCTCCTATGAGTCACTATGGAGGATGTGAGAAGCAAGCAGGGAGTACTGCTATGAAAGTTGTATTCCCACATATCCCTTCAATTTAACTAAGACAAGGTATGCACGGATGGCCCCTTCTGTTCATGGATTTCTGAAGAAAATATGACAGATATATTTCAAAAAAATACCCTCCTTACCTCTTTGGGGGTTTTGTGGGCTGCACAAAGAAAAATCCATTGTTCAGTTGCTGTCATCTGAGTGCATGTATCTGGGTGGCATTCACTCTGATGAAACAGTTGTTCAGTTGATAAAATGCCAAAGAGCGAAAGCAAGATTTGATCATTGTTAATAATTTAACTCTCAATTCCTTAAAATCAGAAAAATATTTTAAAGCTACTTGATCAACTAAAGTCTTCTAGAATCCTAAAACTATGTTCCTAAAATCATGGTGGATAAAAATATGTGAACTAAAAATTTGCAAAGCTTTGCAAGCTAATATTACATCTAAAAATACAAAAACAATCTGGTCTCTGGCACAAAAGTTAGAGAACAAGAAAAGAGTTACCTGAAGCTTGACAGCAAGTCCATTGAGCTCGAGACAGAATTGTCTAGAAATTGAAAATAGCATTGTCAAAACAGTTTTCCTAATGGAAACATTTTAACACAAAAAACAATTAGTCATAAATACTAATAGTTTTATAAATCTCTAGCATTTTTAACAATTACATTGGTCTCTTCTGGGGTATAGAAAGCAGAAGGGGAATGAGATCAAATGTAAAAAATATGGTTGAAAATTTCAGCAGCTATGACATTTAGAATCTTTGGACATATCTGTAGAATATACAAGGAAGAAAAGAACAAATGAGACTATAAGATGACAGGAATGCAAAAAAAGGTCAGAAAATTTAATTTATTATTCATTCAGAGGAACTCATAACTATATTCAAGTTTATCCTTTTGGACAAAGAAAAAAACTGAACAGTATTCTGATAGCAGAGACTAGGAATATATTTTCTCCCTGAGGAAAATCTATATTTTACAAATTTTCCTTTGATATCAATTCATGTTTAAGAAAAAAAAAAAGCAAATCCCTTAATCATGCACTGAAGAAAAACACATCATAAAGTGCAAACTGATCAAACCCATCTATGCTATATAACCTGAAAGTCCAATTCTGTGGCTTTAGTGCCATCCCCAAATGCTCAGGAGACTCAGACCTCCAGGAGTACCTCTCTTTAAGTCAGCCTGAGTTGAGGTGTAATGCAGTGAGGCTATGTGTGAAAGCTGCTGATTACCTCACTCTCAGGCACATTCTATCAGACACTCTACCTGCCCCTGGACACTTCCACTGCTTGCATCCAACGAAGTGGATATTAGCCCACGAAAGCTTATGCGTCAATACTTTAGTTAGTCTTTAAGGTGCCACAGGACTCTTTGTCACTTCTGCTATTCCAGACAAACACGGCTACCTCTCTGATTCTAGCAGACAGTTTAGTGAAGGTTTAATGTTTCAGAGAAAGCGGGGTAAAATTTTCAGAAGTGATTAACTGAGGCACCTAAGTTCCATTTTCTAAAGAAATATAGGCACTTAAGAGCCTAAGTCTCATTAAAAGTCACTGGGCCTTAGGCTCTCAAGTGCCACATTTTTAAAGGTATTTAGGTGCCTAGTAGGATTTTTAAAAGAAGCTAGGTGCCTAATTCTCATTGGGAGGCACTAACTTGAAACTATCCTTATCCTTGAAATGTATGTTGATGGAATGACAAGACAGTCAAACTAAGAAAAAATGATTTTTTTCAGAATGCCAGGACACTAATCATAGCAAAGTGATGTAAAAATCAAAGCAGGAATAAAGGTGGAAATATCAGTGAGCAGAATATTGATTCTGTACTGTAATAAAAAAAATATTTTCAGGAACAAAGACAGTTTGGAGACATAAAAGGCATCTAGGTAGCCATCTTAACCAATGTTTTATAACATCCAACAGACAAAAAGAAAGCCAGAAAAACTGTCATGATTTCTCTGATAGTGACTGGAATAAAAACGGAGAACAGTATTTTCTTACGGTTTGATAAAAACAGGCCTCATCGCTCTGGAGAGCATCTAAGGATTACAATAGTCATATTTTACTAAGTGAAAGTAAGGAATTGATGAGAGGGGGAGATGATATGGAAATTCATGGGGGTCCTTTCAGTCCATACTGACATGCTTCTTGAAGCGAACTGCAAAGATTTATTTAAAATAAGACAAACACGTAAGCTGACATCACAAACTTTTAAAAGCAAAAGGGAGTTTAAGGGAATCCTCACAACAATGAACTTGGTAATCAAAAAAGGAGCAAATAAATTCCATTTTTAAGACTACAAATCTATTACTAATGCCTAATTCTAAAATGTTTAATAGTACAAAGTTTTGCTCTTACGTTTTTGGTTTGTTTTTTTACACAGTTGTAAACAAAAATAGTTAGAGTCTATGAGATTCAGACTATTATGATTCAGTACTACTGTGTGGTGGGTTTCTACATTTTGACAAAGCATGAATTCTTACCGTAAATGTTCGTACTTCCATACACCTTCATCCTGCCCTTCAGGAGGTTCCAGGATTTTGTCAATGTTAGAACAGTCTGCCCTTATGTTTTGTTGGATATACTGAGAAGAAAAGTAATAATTTCTGAAAGTTGTTTAAAGATAGTAGGACACCATATTTAGGACTGCCCCCAAAACCTACTAGTTCCTAGAGTAAGGATAACAACTACTTATTTCTTTAGTCTAGCTGGAAGTGAGCAAAGTAAGACCAAAATGTAAGACCAAAAATGGACCAAAGTAAGAGGACCAAAAAAAAAAAATAAAAAAAAAATAAGTAGCAATAGGTGAAGAAGGGCCAAAGCAAATGTTCCCAAAATAGTGTGTGAAAAAACATGTCTTCCCTGAATGAAAAATGGTAAGAGAAGCAGTGAGGTTTATCAGGTAGCAATAAAACCTGTTCAACTGGTGAAACCAGAACCAGGATTCTAGTGATTTCTACACACAATATTATTGTATTAACCAGTACACTTATTTCTATTTCTCTATGGAATTATGAAGTTATTTTTGTAAAAACTCTATCACAACCAGGAAGAGAATGTGCCCTGTTACTTACATCTTGCCAAAAGTCACAAGATTTGGGTGATTAAACTTACACACATGAAAAAATATTTATTAGAACAAAAAATACCTGTTGAACAGCTAGTGTGCTATCCATTTCTTCAAATGATTCATCAGGCCAATTGTAAAAATCCTATGGGGGAAAAATATATAACAGTTTAATAAAGGATAGAAAAGATATCATGTAATTTGCAGCGAATTCTGAATGTTTAATATCAGGAAATTTCAACATACTGTAGGAAAATAACCTTTACCATTCCAACAAATAGGAAACTACATCTAGAAAGAGATGAAGCAGATAACATTGCAAAGAACTATATGGGACTGATGTTCACCCTCCTAAACACCAAAATATAAAACTTACAATAAAGAAGCTACCACAAAGCTATTTCATATCTTAAAATTAAAGTTAAAGCTTTGCTTGACTTGTAATACTGTAAATGTCATCTCTTCCATTCCTTTTCATGTGCTAAGAAAAGTCAGATCTGGTTAATACTTAAAGACCCCAAAAAGAAGCCCAGGGTTCTGGAGGAAGTGGTATTAAAGTGATTTCACAAATGACACAGGAGACAGAAGTAATCGGGTACTTCCAGCAGCACTTCTAGGTTGTTATGATGGGGTGTTGGCCTAACTCGGCCAAGGCACTTAGCTATTATTCCTTCATCCTACCCAATTAACCTGCCTGACTCTTTCCTTATTTAATGTTTTGTTCATTTCCGTCCTAAACCCTTAGGTAACGTTATCAGAGGCTGTTAAAAAGAGGTCACATTTCACCTCCGAGGTGGCTGCCTGTCAGCGGCTGGGGAAGTGATTCATACCCATAGGATCGGGATGAAAAGATGCAGGTACATGTAAGAGGACTTTCCACATAGTCACTAACATTGAGCGACTAGGGCGCCTTCCTGAGACTCTCGAACATCTGGGTGCCCGGGAGGGGGGCTCCGGTCAGTCCCTCTCTTCCGAGGCTGAGCACGGACAGACTCATCCCCTCCGGCCGGGCCAATCCACACCCAGCCCCCCCGGGCGGCGGGAAGAGCGACCAGCCCCTACCGGGGCAGCCCGAGCGAGGCCCCAGAGAGCAGCCCCGAGCGGCCCGGCTCCGGGGACAACCCGAGCGCGGGGACCCAGAGCCCGCTACGGGCCGCACCGCCCGGGGAAGCGGAAGGGGAAGAGGCCCAGCAGCTCCGCGCCGGGACAGACCGGACCCGGCTCGGCTCCAGCCCTCGGGAGCGCGGCGGCCGAGCAGGCCCAGCCCGCCCGCTACTGCGGGCCCCTCACCCCGCGCGGGCAGGGAGCGGCGGGCGCGCGGCGCCTCACCTGGGCCTTGGTGCCCGGCCTGTTCCGCCTCAGCACTGCCGTCCCCTCCGCCATGACCATAGTGACAGCGGCGCCAGGACCCGGATGCGGCAGCCGCTGACGGAGTGGGAGGAACAGGCGCGGCGGGAGCAGAGGGAGGGAGGCTCGGGAAGAGTCGGGGAGGGTGGGAAGAAGGCGGAACAGCCGGCGTGACGACCCGAGAGGGAGGGGGGGGGGTTGAAGCCGCTTCCGCGAGGAGGGAGGCAGGAGGAAGAGCCGGTGGGGAGGCGGGAGGGGCAGCGGTAACTAGAACAACCCTCTCGAGGCAGGGGGCGCGCGCTGGGCGCGCGGAGGGGGAGGGGGTGGGGGGAGCGAGCTGGGTCACGGGGTTGCCTCGAGCCGCCCCCACGCGCTGCCAGGGCCGGCTCTCCCAGCGGGGCGGGGCTGGGGGAGTTGTGTCCGCCTGGGATTCTTCTACATCCGGGGATCTAGAGCTAGGGGCGGTCAGGAGGCCGCGGCCCGTGCCCCATAGCAAATAGCGCCCCTGCCTGACATGCCGCTCTGTCGTCTCCCCCATGTTGGGCACAGCCACCCCCACCCTGCTGACCCTCCCTGGGGCGGGCTGGTACATTGTCCCTGGCCTCTCACACCCGTGAAATCGCCCTGGAGCCAGCATCTCGACCAGGGTGGGTCAAAACTCCTGAGGACTCGGGATCGAGACCATCATCCCCCATCAGAGAGTCTCTTTCACCAGCAGTAACCCTGGGGCCAGTGCACACCACAGGGAAGAGCTCCAGTGTCCCTTGCTCGGTGCCCAGGGCTTGTATTTAGAGAGTTGGTAAGGACTAGGGTTTCCTTCCTGACTTGTCTCAAGAGGAAAATCCATGGTCCCCTCTGCTTGCGATTTCAGTTACATGGCCGATGATAGGAACACACAGCCTCAAAACACCTGCATGAGGGAGTTTCACCTAAGAAAAGATCCTGGCCTCACAAAAATAATAGGATTCATAAACACTTAGGTTAGAAGGGACTACTGTACTCATCTAGTCTGAGCTGGATAACAGGCCATAGAGCTTCCATAAAATACCATACAACTTTCCACAAAATAAGTTATACCTACTATTATCAGATGTGAACTTGGCTCCCAAAGGCTAGCAAGCTCACCAGGTTGTTGCTTTGCAAACAAGCTGCCTGTATGTTCAGAAATTCCCATTAATTTATTCAAAGATCCTGATGTTATCTCTGATTTGTCTGCAGCAAGGACTGTCATATCGAATGTTTACATACCTCCAAGCACAATTGGCCTTGATCCTCAAATGGGGCCTCTAGATATAAAAAAAATATTAAAGCTATTTTTAAAATTATATAATACACGGGTTGAGAAAAGAATGTCTGTAGATAGTATAGTGGTTCTCAAACTTTTGTACTGGTGTACCCTTTCACATAGCAAGTCTCTGAGTGCAACCCCCTTATAAATTAAAAATACTTTTTTATATATTTAACACCATTATAAATGCTGGAGGCGAAACAGAGTTTGGGGTGGAGGCTGGTAGCTCAGACGCCCCAATGTAATAACTTCATAACCCAACCCCCAGTTTGAGAACACCTGTCTTAGATTATCCACAAATACCGTTTATTTTTAAAGTCATGAGATATATATTGTGATAGTCATCAGTAACCCAAATTTAGGTTAGTAAATTTAAGAATACAGTTTAGAACTTAGCATCCAAGTATTCAGGTACATCACTCATGAGAAGTTATACTGAGTTGGTTGTGGAAAGCACATATATCAATGCACTGATTGTCCTTCAGTAATTGAGACTTAGATAGACTATTTAGAAGATAAAATCCATGAGGGAATTATTTCAGTTACTTTCCCAACTGCACTTCTCCTCAGCACTCCAGCTCATCCCTCCTGGTATTGTCAGTGTCCAGTGATGTGTTCTATATAGATGTCCCTCAACCATCTGATAGCGTCCGACACCATGAGTTGCCACATCAGCTGAGCATTGACCAATTCCACATTCTCTCAACACTCAGTTGTTACTGGGGGTCCCATGCACCCAAGGCTTCGACGATCAGTGTGCAGGTCTGAACCTGGTAACCCTTAGCTCTCAAGGTTTCAGACAGAGGGGTTCAGGCATCGTGCTTTTGAGCTCGGGCATTGTGGAAGGCCGGAGTGCTGTTCTAGAAGGACACTGTGACATCCACCATTATGATCTTCTTTTAGTGAGGTGAAGACTCACTGGTGTGGCGCCTCCTGGTGGTCATCTTGGGAAGTAGCTCTTTTCCAGCTTGGAGAGCCCTCTGCTGGCCACTGGCTCGCCTGCCTCAGGCCCTATGTCCCTCCTGGCCCCCGGTGCCCTTTTCCTTGGGGTTCTGCCCCAGCAGTACCCCGACACACTGTGTCTCCCATCCCAGGGGAACCCCCAACCCTCTATCCCCACTTTGCCTCTGTGGCTACTGCCAGTCATCATCTTGCTCCCACTCACTGGGGCAGACTGCAGTCTGTAATGGCCACTCATCATTGGCTCAGGCTGCCCCTCTGCAGCCCCAATATGTTTTGGCCTTAAACAAAACCTGCAGCCTGGGGGTTTTCCAGGCTAGAGCTCCCCAGCTCCCTTTGCCCTTTTCCCCAGCACTGCTCCAGTTCAGATACCTGGATCCCAGGCAACCAGGGCCTTCTCTCTCTACTGCTAGAGAGAGTCTCCTTCAGCTCCTGACCCACAGTCCTCTTATAAGACCAGCTGTGGCCTGATTGGGGCATGGTCCCAGCTGTGGCTGCTTCCTCAATTAGCCATTCACAGCCTAAACCCTCCCCACAGGGCTGCTTTTACTTCTTTGCTCCAGGAGTAGGGCAGCTGCTTTCCCCAGCCACAGCCCTCTGCAGGGCTGTTTTAACCCTTCAGGGACGGAGCAGGGTGATTACCTTGCTACAGTCCACATTGGTGATAATGAAGTCTGGTGGCAATTAGCTGTTGGTTCTGGGGATGGCGGCATTTATGTCAACCTTTCCCCCAGGTGGCAGGATGGCTCTTGCCAGGCGATCTTGGATGTTGTTGTGTCACAGCTGACAGTTTCTGGAATAGGGATTGCAGCTACACAGGACATGGGATAGTGTCTCATTGGCATAGGCACACTTGTCCTGATTCCTGTGGCGGATAACTTCGTTGCAGTTGCACCAGACCCTGGGATGAACTGCCATTCAGCAAATTGGATGAAGCTGCCCCCGAGGAGGAAATGGTTGCTGGCGTCCCACCTTACACGTTACCTCGAACGCCTGGCCCGGCTTCCGCTTCAGGTTTTCC
Source organism: Sternotherus odoratus (assembly GCA_032164245.1). Taxonomy (NCBI): domain Eukaryota; kingdom Metazoa; phylum Chordata; order Testudines; family Kinosternidae; genus Sternotherus; species Sternotherus odoratus. The sequence continues at coordinate 17,852,575 of JAVMKO010000011.1, forward strand.
ACATATTGGCAGCAGCAGAGGGCATTCTTCAGGGTCCTCTCCAGGATGGTTCTAACTTTTTGAGTGATGTTAGTGTGATCTGTGTTCTTCACCTATGGCGCCAGGACTCCCAGCTCCTGGCATTACTTGCACCACGACCAGCAGCAGCTAATATGCTTCTCCAGTCATTGTCTAGCATCATAGGCACAAGTCCAGAGCAAAGCAGTCTCCCTCTCCCTAGAAATACTAGATATAACATGAAAAAATTTAAAGTGACAAAGTAGTAAAAAGTTATAATGTAATTAAAGGGGAATTTAATTATTTTAGTACCGGGGGGGGGGGGGGAAGGAATCAAAACATTATAAAAGTAATATTTTAGGAAGAAAGAGATAGGGCTGCAAAATTGGTCTGGTTTCCATCAGATATAGAAATAGAACCAGCAAAGGAAAAAAGAATCAAAGAGGTAGCTGTGTTAGTCTGGAATTGCAGAAGTGACAAAGAGTCCTGTGGCACCTTAAAGACTAACTAAAGTATTGTGTTAGCCTTTAAGGAAAAAACTCTCACAGAGATGGAAAAGCTTCTGTAGGACAGGGAGGAGGGAATGGGGATAGAATATTTTTGTCAAGGTCTAATACATGCTCATCATAGAATATCAGGGTTGGAAGGGACCTCTGGAGGTCATCTAGTCCAACTCCATGCTCAAAGCGGGACCAATCCCCAACTAAACAATCATTGCTATCTGAGTGCTAGTGGGGGATAATGGAAAGCAGAGAGGAGGAAGGGAGATAGACTAAATTCTGCTGAGATGGGGGTTGGAGGTTAGGGAGGAGGGGGAAAGTGCCTGATAGTGGAGGACAGAGAGAAGGAAAAGACAGAGACAACTGCCTGTAGGGAGTGGAAGACCCAATAGAACCAGGACTGAATAGGACAGGACTGATGGATCAGAAGTTGGATGAGACTGAACATCTTCTTGGTATCAAAGATGATAAAGAAAAAGGGGTGGGGGGCAAGGAGTTTTTATCAATTTAAAAGGTAAATAAATGATCTTGCTATATCAAAATGTTTGTAGCAACCTCTGTCCTTCAATAAAGGTGCATAAGGGCCATAGAGCATGCATTCTTATTGCACCAAGCAAATCTATATATATAAAAGTCAAATGGTGTATGCGTGCGTGTATGCGTGTATGTATGCATGTATGTACGTTCCCTTACTCCTTCCACACCGTTTGAGCTAGAGACTTGAAATTTGGTACAGTTATAGGTCTTAGGGTCCTAATCAGGGTAAGAGTCAAAAAAATTTCAAATCTCACCTCTTACACCCCCTAGGGGTGAAATTCTTTAAAGCCCATTAACTTCAGCTGGGCAGCAGGTTAACACCTGCTGTTCTCTGTGACATAGTTATGATGTAATAATACCCCCCGTCCAACGGACCCCGCACTCGCTCAGCTCTCTGCCCCCTCCCCCCTCCAACGGACCCCGCACTCGCTCAGCTCTCTGCCCCCTCCCCACCTCCGACGGACCCGAGTCGGGTTTGGTCAGGGGGTAAGTGAGCGGGGGGTGTTGGGTTTGGTCTGGGGGGTGGGAAGGTGTCGGGGTGGGTGAGGGGTGCGGTGTGGGTGTTGGGGTTGGTCGGGGTGTTGGGTTTGGTGGAGGGGGGTAAGGTGGGGGTGTCGGGTTTGTTTGTGGTGGTAGGTAGGGGTGTCGGGTTTGGTTGGGGGGAAAGTGAGGTGGGTGTGTCAGGTTTGGTCTACGGGGGGTGAGGTGTGGGTGTTGGTCAGGGGGTGTTGGGGTTGGTAGGGGGGTGACGTGGGGGTGTTGGGTTTGGGTGGGGGGGTGAAAATGTGAGTCGGGGTTGGTCGAGGGGTAAGTGAGGGGGGGGTGTCGGGTTTGGTCGGGGGGGTGAGGTGGGGGTGTCAGGTTTGCTCTCTGCCCGCTCCCCCCATCCAACGGACCCCGCACTCGCTCAGCTCTCTGCCCCCTCCCCACCTCCGACGGACCCGAGCAACACCGGGTATTTTCGCTAGTAAATTCTAAATGAGATACACTTTTAAGCTGAAAGATTTTTCCTTGCATCCCTTGCAGGGTCATTTTCTGTCTGAGAGCACATTTAGTGTAACTTTTGCCTATTCCCCGCATTAAAGGGTTCATAATCTACATTGAAAACTTTGTTTCCTTCTGTTAAATCATTCTGATTTTTTGTTTTGATTGAGGAATGTCACTAACAGCATTCAGAGAGAGACCAGACCCCTGTTCTCAGTGGCCAGATTGACAAATCAAAACCTGATCAAGATAAAGTGATGGGAAATAGGGGATCCTCAGGGCTCCAACACATATATCCAGAAACTACCTCAAGGAGCTGACAGTGTGACTGGGTTGGTGGTTCCATATAAGATTATTTTAGTAATGTTGAAGAGGTGACAGTTCAGTACATTAATGCAGTTTGCCTTGCATGTTAATTACACCTCCCCCCCCCTCCACCGGCACATTGTAGGCCAGCTTTCCAAGCTCAGCAATTGTTTGCTCTCTGAGGCAAAAGGTTGAACATAGCACTTCTGTGTGATGGGTGATAAAATTAGAGAGGGAAATAGTGGCCTATAATGAAGGATTAGGTAAAAATATCTGGAATAATATTCCATCCTATTTAGACGTGGTACAATCCAAAGTTAATGCCTTGAAAGATGGGTATTCTGTTCAGCTAAGCATGGCACAAGGCAGACCACTCATTAGCTGGAGGGGTTCACCTGCCACTAGTCACTGATCTTTTTCCTTTCCATACTTTCTAAAGGTTAACTAACATTTGAAGCAGAGAAGGAAGTGTTCTTTACTCCATCTCCTAACTCAAGAACTAGGGGTCACTAAATTAAATTAATAGGCAGCAGGTTTAAAACAAACAAAAGGAAATATTTTTTCACACAATGCAGTCAGTCTGTGTAACTCTTTGCCAAATAATGTTGTGAAGGCCAAGACTATAACAGGGATCAAAAAAGAACTTGATAAATTCATGGAGGATAGATCCATCAATGACTATTAGGAAGGATGGTGTCCCTACCCTGTTTGCCAGAAGCTGGGGATGGATGACCGGGAGGATGGATCACTTCATGATTACCTGTTCTGTTCATTCCCTCTGGAGCACCTGGCCACTGTCAGAAGACAGGATACTGGGCTAGATGGACCTTTTGTCTGATCCAGTATAGCTGCTCTTATGTTCTTGTTCTTATTATTTTTCCTGGGTTAGAGCTTCTGGCTGTAATATGCTTTTTCACATAGAAGCTGCACCAAGGCACATTCCTGCCTCATCATCACAGGGGATGGGCAATCTAGGACACCTAAGTTTCCCGAAGATAATACAGCTGCTCATAGGCAGCATCTGTAAGGTGGCAGAAGGGGAATGAAGTTTGAAAGGCATACCTATGCCCCTACTCCTACAATCAGATGTAGTTATTGAAATGCTGGGGAGAAAGTCCAGGAGTGAAAAGAAGTACAGTAGACTCTCGATTATCCAGGATGATAGGGAAAAAAATAATTCTGGTTAATAAAATCCTGGATAATCACCATCCATAGGAAATATGGGTAGTGGGGGTTGATTCACCAGCCATCCTGTTCCAGGGAGAGGGGTGTAGACTTAGATCGGTGAAGGAAATCATTTGGGGATGGAGCTGCCTTCTCTATAAACAGTCAGCTGCCCCCTGCACGTGGCTAATAAATGTGATTGGCCATGCAAATGCTCCAAAAAGACTGGCAACTGGCCCCCAACTTGTAATGAGATGTACAGCAGGGTGTGTGTGTGTGTGTGGATAAGTGTTCACTATGAAAATGGTTATACTTCTCATTTGGTAGCCATTAGTGTTGCTATTCTCTGGCTTATATAAATAATTCTAAAGCAACATTAATTACTTTCCTACAGTCAGTCCCAAGCACTGTGTGTGTATGTGTGCGTGTGGATACATAATACACCCAGTCTATATATTCTATGTAATGTGAATGAACAGTCATGTTTTGAGCCAAAACTTCTCATATCTGGTCTCATCCCAAAGTGGAATGTTTTCTTTGAAAGTTTAAGGAAAATCTCTTCTCCCTCTTCTGCCTTCTGTGACAGTTTTCAGCAAGTCTGCTTAGCAGGGGAATAGAATATCAGGTTACATTGGGAGGATGGTCTCTAAAGATGTAAGAGGAAGGACCAGATCCTCAGCTAATGCATATCAGTATAGTTGCATTACTTCCCTGGAGTTTAGGGTGACCCAATGTCCCAATTTTATAGGGACAGTCCTGATTTTGGGGTCTTTTTCTTATATAGTCTCCTATTACCCAGTCCCAATTTTTCACATTTGCTGTCTGGTCACCCTAGGAGGGGGTGTTGGTTCACTGGCTACCCCGCGCTTTGGTAGGGGTTTTTTGTGTGTGTGTTTGGGGTGGCAGCAAAGCCAGAGCCTGCCCTGAGAGCGTATTTTTTTTTTGTTGACATCCTGGTTAATCCACATTCTGGTTAATCCAATCCTGGATAATTGAGAGTCTACTGTACTTCTTTCCCCCATTTCACCTACCTGTAGTCTAAAAAGCAGACAACCTCTGACTCAAGATAAACAGTGGGAAATGAGATTTTTTAACAAGTGGCTGCCCTCCTCCCAATAAAACCTGAGGGTAACTATTGGCACACAGTCATCAACTTCAATATGACAGGGGCAGACAAATCACAGTTGCTAAGTCATCCTGGGCCTGCCCCCGGCGATAGCCTTGCAGAGAAAAAACAACCTTCACCTTCTCTATAATCTATGCATATTGGTCCATCAGTCATCTAAGCACTTTATTTATAGTGCAAAGTGGATTCAGGGCCACACTATCACTTTGCACTTGTAAACTATAATACTTTTCCCCCCCAAGAACCACAACACACTTCACAAACAATTACAAAGGCATTATCCCAGTTTTCAGATGAGAAAGCAGATCTTAAATCCCCCACATTTTTAGTCAATTCCATAAAGTTAAGAAGTGACATCCATTTTAGGCACTTACATAAGTGGCCTGATTTTCAGAAGCGCTGAAAATCTCAAGAGTCTGGAGAACATAAGGAGGGAGCAAAGTACTGCAACATTAGCATGCTCAATACACACAAGTGACTTTGGGTTGCCTGTGCAGAACCTAGCACAATGGTGTCTGGTCCATGACTAGGACTCTTAGTCACTAAATACAAATAATCAGTGGGATACATGCTAAGGAAACCTGTATCCCTCAGGTCCCCCTTGCTGAAAATTACATCTGCAACAACTATGATGCCCACTTGTGGTAGCCTGGTACATTGGGGCATCAAGCAAACCATGGCCTGCAGGGCCATCCTGTCCAGTTCACCTGAGTTCCCAGTTGGGGAGGCTCCCCACCAGGCCCTCCTGCACAGCCCTCCACCCCCGCTGCTCCTGCCAGGGAGGATGGCATGACTGGCTCTGGCGAGCAGGGGCAAGATTGTATATGGGGCAGGGAATTGTGGGGGGGGGCAGTCAGGGGACAGGGAGTGGTTGGATAGGGCATGAGAGTCCTTGGGGGCCTATCAGGGAGTGGGGGTGTAGATAGGGGTTGGGGCAGTCAGGGGACAGGGAGTTGGGTCCCAAAGGCAGTTGGGGGTGGGTCACCAGAGGGGGAAGTTAGGGCAGCGGTCCTCAAACTTTTTGGGCCGCAGCCCCTTTCCGCAGTGGGGCATCCATTCGCGGCCCCCGGGGTATGTCCGCCAAAATGCCGCTGAACTGAAAGCTTCAGCTTTCTGCGGCGGGATTTTAGCAGTACAAAAATAGACCGCTGCTAAGTTCGGCGGTCTCCTGCTTGGGATCGGTGGTGGGGTCTCGCACACCACGGGGGGTGGTCTCACGCACCCCACTTTGAAGACCACTGAGTTAGGGGACAAGGAGCAGGGGGGCTTAAATGGGGTGGGGTCCCAGTGTGGGTGTTCAGGGGACCAGGACATGGGGAGTTTGGATGGGTGGGGATTCAGTCAGGGGGCAGGAAGTTAGTTAGTCCTCTTCGCTCCTAGTGGAGCATAAGGCAGGAAGTGGGAGGGGTTAAATAGGGGCGGGGACCAGGGTGTTTGGGAAGGCACAGCCTTCCCTACCCACTCCTCCACACCATTTTACAACCTCCTGTAGCTCTCGGGCCAAAAACTTTGCCCAGCCCTGGCCTAGAGATATCCACTACAAAGAAGAACCCTGTGTGGAGCTTATGTTTAAAAGACTCTTTATTTAGAGGGACTCTCAAATATTAGGTTTACCTAGTGACCTACATTAAAAGAATCTCCACTCCAGTTCTTATCTATGAACAGCTAGCTTGCAAAAACAAACTAGGCTGTTAATATTTTACATCTCAGTTAGCTCAAAGATTCAGTTTAACATGTGACCTGTTTAAATCCCAGAACAAAGCATTATTGTGGAAGATAAATGATTGCATCATAATTGTTGTAGTAGCAGAAGGTGCATTTGCAGAGGGTTATCAGCATTGGGTTACACAATCAGTTGGTTTTAAAAGTTAAGGTACAGTAATCTTCAGTTTCAGAAATAAAATGCATCACTGGAATGAAGAAGGTAAAATAGAAATGGGGCAGCTTTCAAGGTAGATAAGTGTTTAGGCTAATAAATGTTAATACACGAGTTTGCAGTTAGTCAGCAGCTTTCATTCTAAACCACCTTGCAGACTATCAGACAAGTTAATAGGAGTTTGTCTCAAACCAGAAATGACCACCTGATTTTGCCTAATTTGGACACAGGCCCACTGAAACGCAAGTCTATGAAGAGGTGGTGGTAACCAACTAGTACTATAAAACTGGGGCAGGGAGCATTTTGGCTAAAGACACCAGGTCACGTAAGATCATTAATGTCCACACATAACACAGGGGGTCTTGCCTTACGGTCTCCTCCAGAACAGTCACAATTGGCAATATTTATCTACCTTGGAAGAGCAAAGGACTGAGCAAACATTATCAGCATATGATCAATACAAAATAGAACCATGGCTCTAGGAAATCCAGCTATTTCCATCCTGAAGTTTAGACCATTTAAACTCTCAACTCATGATATTATTTAGAGCAGAAAAGCAGCATCTTTTATTAAAAGTTCTATCCTGTTGCCATTAATTTCAATGGGCTCAGGATTAGGCCTATAATTTCTTTACATTTTTCTTGGAACTTTGATTTCACAGTTATTGTGATAGTCTAATATGCAGATTGGCTTTTGTATAAGTAGCAGTACAGTAAAACCTCCATTTAATGGACTAATTTGGGCGAGGGGGTGTCCGTTAAATCAAAAAGTCCGTTATTTAATAATAATAATAAAAAAAGAGCTGTCGGAGCAGCAGCCTGACCACCACAGGGTCGGGGCGGCAGCTCCGCAGCCCGCCCACTGCTGGGACCCGGGTGGCAGCCGGGAACAGTCAGCCAGCCCGCCTGCTGGCGGGACTCGGGAGCCAGCAGCCAGCCCGCAGGTGGGACCCGGGCGGGAGCCGGCAGCCAGCCCGCCCGCCCGCAGGCGGGAGCCGGCAGCCAGCCCGTCCGTGGGACTCGGGCGGGAGCCGGCAGCCCGCCTGCTGGCAGGACTCGGGTGGGAGCCAGGAGCCAGCAGCCCGCCCGCTGGTGGGACTTGGGCGGGAGCCGGCAGCCCGCCCGCCCATGGCTGGGACCCCGCCGGTAGCCGGCAGTCAGCCCGCACGGGTCCCGGGACCCGCCAGCCAGCCCGCCCGCTGCCTGGACCCGGGCAACAGCCAGGAGCCGGCAGCCAGCCCGCCAGAAATGGATCAGGAATGCATCAGACTTGCTCAGAAATTTTGTCCGTTGCATCCGAAGTCTGTTAAATCGAGGGTTTACTGTATTTTTCATACTCTTATTGTTAGTTTAGTCAGTAGTAACAACTATACCCATTTCTTTTGCTTCAACACCCCTCCTCCCCCAGGAATCAGAATTTCATTTAGGAAGTAAATAAATTCAATTAACACAATTAAATCAGGTCTGTGCAGGCCAAATATTAAACCTCCTTATTGAAAACTTGCTTACTTTCTCATTTTTACCATATAATTATAAATCAAATGGAATATAAATATTGTATTTATAGTTCAGTGTATTAATATAAAGCACTATAAACAAATTATTGTCCATATGAAATTTTAGTTTGTACTGACTTTGCTAGTGCTTTTTATGGAACCTGCTATAAAACTAGACATATCTAGATGAGTTGAGGTTCCCCTTGGAAGACCTCTGTGTATCCCCTGTTGATGAGATAATTCTGCTCTAATGGTTATGTCTTTACAGAACTCATATCTAGCAGTGAGGCCATATAAATACACTGAAGTATATTTTGTAAGAACATTGTCATCTTCTTGACATTAAGCTTCATTACAGAACAATTTTGCTGAGTGGACAGACAGCATATTAAGATTCTACTGTGTAACTAAAATATTAGACTCCTTTGCCTACACGTCTTTGGGTGAATCAGAGAGGTAGCTGTGTTAGTCTGGAATTGCAGAAGTGACCAAGAGTCCTGTGGCACCTTAAAGACTAACTAAAGTATTGAAGTATAAGCTTTGGTGGGCTAATACCCACTTTGCGGGATTTGTGTGAATGTGGAACTTTTATATGAAGTAACAACTGTAATGTTACTATACAAGATGTGTGGTTCATATTAAACCAAAAAAGATGTTGCCATAGGTAGGCTGAACAAGAAAGAAGGTTCACCTAGTTCAGCAATTACAATAAAACACCACTTTTCATCTCTGTACCACTCTTCTGTGGAGAGGGTTTAGTCCTTCCAGCTATTAGTGTATTTCTTGGAAACAAAATAATGTTTGTTATAAGTACAACAGTCCTACAGGTGTGCCTGAAAGTCATATTTGGATGCAGTCAGTTTCACTGTTTCTGGGGAACAGTAAGAGAAGCACATGAACAATGAAACCATGCAAACATCTATAAGGGAGCAACAAACACACACACCAAAACCCCACCACACAAAAATTCCTTTAAAATAAAAAAAATTCAGAACAGTTCAGAGGGTGTCTAAATTGAATTTTCTGAAATCTGGAAAAGTTACAAAAATTCAAAGTAACATGAGACTGAACTGTTCAATGGAACTCCAAAATAAGAACCAATGTGTTTCTCTGACTGTACATATTCTTTTATTTTGAAGTGTTTGAATCACTACAATGGGACTGTAGGAGTTATTTCAGAGAGACTGGTTATCAATTTATTATAAAATAAAGAACAGGAAATTATTTACATGATGGAAAATGATTTCAGCACTTTAGTGGAATGGACAACTTCATGATACTGCAGCCATTTGAGAAATTTAGTCCACATATTTTCCAAGAATGTCACCATCTCTAAATAAGTAATACTCCTGCAAATGGAGAGAAAAAGATAAGTTAATATCTGTTGCAGCCAAATCTCACAGAACTAGTAACTGGCTCCAAGGTCAGTAGCACTAAATATTGTAGTTACGGAGATTGATTTAATTCTGAAGGCTGAGGCCAATGCTACACAATCAAAGGAAATATTAACTCAAGGACTTTTATAAATATCTGTTGCCCTGAGAGCCTGTCACTATTTCTTTCATTCCAGGGGATATTTTTCACCCCTTTATGCAAGGCTCTGGGGTAAATTTTCCTGGCAGGAGCATCCTCTGAAACCATGTTTGCAAATTCATGGGAGTAGTAACAAAGTGGTAGAAGGCTCTGGAATCTTCTCTCCCCCTCTACAAGGAGGACAGAGAACCACTTTCTCTCCGCATCTACAGGGAAATGTCAGGTGCAGAATGTTTCTCTCTCAGCAGAGCATCACAGATGTGTAGTGTGCAAAAGCCACGGGGCTAGCCTGATGCTCCTCAGTTTGAATGTTAGCAGTTGTATCTGTCATTCGGTTTGTCAACAACACTATTCCTTTTTCACATGGTCTATTAGCTAGAAGGATTTTAAAATAATCCTGAATATTAGTAAACCAATTTGGTTTGCAATTATAAAGTTCAGCAAACAAACCTTGTCCTCCAGTACTACTTTAGTACCGCCATATTCTGGTAACAGAATCTTCTCGCCAACTTTTACACTAACTGGCTGAATCTCTCCAGTCTAAAAGGGAGAAAAAACACTCAAGTTTCTACAAACATCCTACATTTGTACATAAGCACACACATTTATTTAGGAAAATTTAAGTACAACTGTTTAGCAGTGGAAATACTAATCTTGGGGGGAATCTCTGCAGCATATTCAAATTCTGCATTTTTTAATTTGTCAAAGCACCACAATATAAATAATCATAGCAGATTCAAAAATGTTGGAAATTTATTTAAAAATACCCGTTAGGAAGTATATCCAACAATACAGACAAAAAAATCCCCCCAGCCAGTGAGAGTTTAAACCCCCCCTAGGACAACCCAGTTCCTGTTTTCTTGTTATGTTTATGTTGGTGCCCAAGTCTGGATGTGTCATGTGCCAGCTGGGTGCATCTTCTTGGGGGAAAACTGCCCCTCTGGTCTTTTAGTCGATTCAACCCTACCCCCAGGAGTGGCCAAACCACAGCTTCTGAGCTGCATGCAGCTCTTTTACTGTTGCAGTGTGGCCTGCAGAGCCCCCCAGGCTTCCCATTCACCCCCTACCAGACTTCCCCATGGTGGGGTGGTAAGGTTGGGGGCTTCTGCCAAAGATGTCTACTCTTCTGGGGGTCAGGGCGGGGCCAGAATTTAAAGGTTCTCCCAACTCCCTTCCCCAACATCTTGAGTCATGCTCCTCCCTTACCCTCAGTGGCCCCTCTCTGCAGCTCCCAGGTGATAGCTCTGCATGGAGAGGCAGCAGTAAACTCCTGGGAGAGGCTGCTGCTTTAGCTCCCTGGGGATAGGCAGCAGCAAAAGCAGCAACTCGCCCTACAGCTCCCAGCTGCTTTCCACTGCCTCTCCCCCCAGTCACAGCTCTCAACTTGCAGACTCTGGAAGCTGCCGTGCAGGTACAGGGGTCACATGGCACTATGAGATTGAGCAGGGCTAGCGAAGCCAGGCAAAAATCATGGGGGGGCGGGGGGGGGGGAGGTGAGGAGGGAATGACCCCACGGGCACCCCCTATGCACTGCCTCTGGCTTTTGCCCAGTAGGGGGAGGGGTTTCAGGGATTCATTCCCGGCAGGTGCATATCATGAGCCCCAGCAGGCTCACCTATCTCCTATTTTACACTAGTAAATCTGAGCTGAACATGCTCATATAACTGCACCTTAAAAATGAAAAGATTTCTATATGTAGTTTCTCCATATGCCTTGAAGGCTACTTCTTCATTTTGTGATTAATTTCCTTACTTACTAAATACCAAATACAGACCAACTTCCTTCCAGTTGAAGAATTTTAATCTACAGTTGTACTACAACCAACACAGAAGTAGCAGAAGTCAGAACATTTAAAATAACTTCAGTGAATGCGCAGATGATGTTTTGCACAGCACAAGAATATAAATGACAGTATTTAATATAAACCATACTTTGGGTTTCTTTCTGCTCCTAAATCTTGGGAACATGATTTAATCCATATGGCCATTCAGCAATTTATTCAATGATCTTAGAACAATCCTTTAGCCTCCCAGCATGGCTGGACTAAATCTTTTATCAATTTATGCCAGAGCAAGAAAAACAATCCTCATGGAAGAAACACCTTTATAAAGAACTTATTTTCTTCAGAGCTCTTTACAACCATCAATAACTCTCGCTCTCTCAAAACATTTGTGAAATAGGTATTATTCCCCATTTTACAGATAGGGATAAAGAGACAGGAACACTAAGCTGATCTCCCCATCGTACCAGTGCCAGGTTAGGAGTTTTTGGCTCCCTCTTCTTGTGCTCAGACCCCACTTGTTTTTGTTTTTTTCCCCTCTTCAAAATACTATGCTTATTGTTTTGATCAGACAATATAAATTTAATGACAAACATCCTTTAGCTATTTTGATTTTTTATTCAGATAACATCCCGCTTCTATTCCTTTTATTCAAAAAAGTTAGCGAGGTGCAAAATCTGGCCATATTTACCTTTCCTTTGGATCCTGATCCAACTGCCACCACTGTTGCTTGTAGCACTTTTCCTTGAGATTTTTCCGGAAGCATGATGCCTCCTTTGGTTACAGTCTCAGCTGCACACCTTTCAACCAGAACACGGTCAAACAGGGGAAGAAACTTCCTAAATGCTTTTCCTGCCTGTTGAAATAGAATTTGATATTTTTGTCCTGTACATAAAAGGGGCCCGCCCACTTACATTTGAGACTGCAACAAAATTGCAATCCAAAGTTCCAAAAACACGATTTTACTATTTAAATACAGTAGAAAACTAAGGACTGGATTCTAAGAACCTGCAACTCCCACTGGTGTCAATGAAGGTTGCAGATACAGTACTCAGCAGCTCTCTGAATTAGGCCCAAAAGTTATCGAAGCAAAACCAGAGCTAAATTATTGTTGTAAGAAGGTATCCCATAATTCTAGAGAAGGAAAAGGCTCCCAAATAGTCTCAATATGTGCAACAAATAGACAAGTTTAACAGTTAAGATGCACAGAATTTTAAATAACTGCCTAAAAACTTAAAATATTGACAGATGAGGAAAGCTTCAGGGAAACCCTATGTAGTTTAAACTTTTGTAGATCTAAAAAGCATAAGATATGTTATTAAGAATACAGTAAAACCCCGATTTAACGGACCCCGATTTAACGGACTTTGGATGCAACGGACAAAATTTCCGCTCCCGCCGGGTCCCATCAATAGGCAATGGTAAAAATGTTACCAGCCTAGGGCTGTCAATGCCAGCCTTAACTACTGAGTCAGCAGGTAACAGCAGTGTTTGAGATCACAGAGCAGAAGCCACATACAAGTTTGCAATCCCTACAACTTCACTAAGCAGGCAACACAAGAAAAGGAAGCACAGGGAGCAGGAACACATTTAGTTAAAAAATAATTAAGTTATGATTTGTGGGAAACTGCCAAGTCACATGACCCTGGCTTCCTGCTCCTTTCCAGTTGCTTCTACAGATGTCTGGACCCCACAGCCTGGACACTTGTAGAAGCAGCTGGAAAGAAGGAGAAAGAACAAGATGAGGTCCCTCCATTAGGGGCTGCTGCTACACAAGAAAAGAAGAAATGAACTGTCTTCACAGACCAGTGCTACTAACAAAAGCACAGCTAATTGGAAGCAAGGAGCTGTTCACTAAAAGCTAATTGTGGGTCATTCCCCATTTCTATTAAGACATGGGCAACGCTATCAACATGTTGAAAACAGTTTAAATAACTTCGATTTAAGCATTTAGGAGCTTTTATACGAACTCCTGTTTTTTTGAATCAGTGATTTCCCTGACAGGAAAGACAGCATGAGGGAAGAATCAATATAAGAAACAATGGAGGAGTCTGGTGGCACCTCAAAAACTAACAGATTTATTTGGGCATAAGCTTCCGTGGGTAAAAAACCACTTCTTCAGATGCATGGAGTAAAAGTGACAGATACCCTGTTTCCCCGAAAGTAAGACATCCCCCGAAAATAAGACGTACTTCCAGTTTTGCCTCTCGCTGTAATATAATGTAATGTAATTTTGGGAGCAAAAATTAATATAAGACACTGTCTTATTTTCGGGGAAACACGGTATAGACATAAATATATTGGAACCTTTTTACCCATTAAAGCTTATGCCGAAATAAACCAGCTAGTCTTTAAGGTGCTACCGGACTCCTCCTGGTTTTTGTGGATACAGACTAACACAGCTACCCCCTGACAATATAAGAAAGACTAGATACAGAAAAAAGTTGAAAGGATTTTTTTTCCTCAAAAACTGTAGGGGTTAACATTGTCTAAAGACACATACAGATGCCTAATAAAGAGCTCACTCCCTCAGGATGTTAAGACTTGCCTTTTTTTTCTTTCTTTTTTTAAAAAAGCACATTGTTTCCAATAGGTGACAAAGCAAAAATATTTGAAGAGAAGGACATTCTTATTCTTCCTGTTTCTATTAGTGTATCAATTTCTACTGTATCTAAATGACCTTCTGACCATTCAAGGTCACTTTCACAGACAGGTCGAAAAGAGAACAAATACTTTAATTAAACTATATTAAAAATATTGTTAGTGGGTAAGTTACAGGTCAACTTGAAATACATTTTCACAGCTACTAATGGTAGCCAGAAGTTTTCTATTTCCACTAGCACACAGCAAGAACATGGTCTTTTTCTACAGGCTTAGCTCCTATGCAGCTGGTGTTTATATGGGATCACTGGCTTCACTCAACAAGCCTCCTGAAGAAGAGGCTGGAAGGCCAGGTCGGGGTCTCGGGCATGAAGTGCCCCATGCCCAGAGCTAGGCCACGTGCTCTAATCCACCGACACCCCCATGTGCTCATCACTGCGGCACTTAGAAGCCCACACGCCGGCTGCAACGGGGAGCGGGAGACCCTGTCTCTCAATGGGGAGGATGTGGGGGGAGCCCCGGGAGCGCCCGTCCCCGCGGGCTGCGATGAAGGGGGGGGGGGGGGGAGAAGAGCCCCGGGAGCGCCCGTCCCCGCGGGCTGCGATGAAGGGGGGGGGGGGGAAGAGAAGAGCCCCGGGAGCGCCTGTCCCCGCGGGCTGCGATGAAAGGGGGGGGGGGAACAAGAGCCCCGGGAGCGCCCGTCCCCGCGGGCTGCGATGAAGGGGGGGGGGGGGGGGAGAGAAGAGCCCCGGGAGCGCCCGTCCCCGCGGGCTGCGATGAAGGGGGGGGGGGAGAAGAGCCCCGGGAGCGCCCGTCCCCGCGGGCTGCGATGAAAGGGGGGGGGGGGGAAGAGAAGAGCCCCGGGAGCGCCTGTCCCCGCGGGCTGCGATGAAAGGGGGGGGGGGGCGGAAGAAGAGCCCCGGGAGCGCCCGTCCCCGCGGGCTGCGATGAAAGGGGGGGGGGCGGAAGAAGAGCCCCGGGAGCGCCTGTCCCCGCGGCCTGCGATGAAAGGGGGGGGGGGGGAGAAGAGCCCCGGGAGCGCCTGTCCCCGCGGGCTGCGATGAAGGGGGGGGGAAGAGAAGAGCCCCGGGAGCGCCTGTCTCCGCGGGCTGCGATGAAGGGGGGGGGGGGGGGGGAAGAGCCCCGGGAGCGCCCGTCCCCGCGGGCTGCGATGAAGGGGGGGGGGGGGAAGAGAAGAGCCCCGGGAGCGCCTGTCCCCGCGGGCTGCGATGAAAGGGGGGGGGGAAGAGAAGAGCCCCGGGAGCGCCTGTCCCCGCGGGCTGCGATGAAGGGGGGGGGGGGAGAAGAGCCCCGGGAGCGCCTGTCCCCGCGGGCTGCGATGAAAGGGGGGGGGGAAAGAGAAGAGCCCCGGGAGCGCCTGTCCCCGCGGGCTGCGATGAAGGGGGTGGGGGAGAAGAGCCCCGGGAGCGCCTGTCCCCGCGGGCTGCAGTGGGGGAGATAACCCTGTACCCACACGGGGGGGGGCACCTAGAGCAGTCCGTCCCCCCCCCCCTTGTTGGAGAGAAATACGAGCACAGCCCCCCGCTGCTTCCCTCCCGCCAGCGCGGCGTCCCCGCCTCGCAAGTCCGGCCGGCGCGCGAGGGGACGGAGACACTCACCATGGCGCGTCGGGTCCGTCCTGCTCGCCGCTCTGCGAGTTATTGAGCGCCGCGGACCCACACCTAATACACGTGGGGGGTGCCACTCCGACTGCGCATGCGCCACTCTCTGCCCGCTAGCGCCACGCGCCGGAAGGCGGGGTTATTTCCGCTGTCCCTAGAAGACAAATCTTATTTCCACGATTATTTTTTACTCTCGCAGGCATTTTACGCACTAAAACCGAATTCTCTATGCAGCAGAGCCGAACCCCAGTCTCAATAGGGCCTCGTTCAACCGAGCATCGGACCAACACCCGGAAGTGATGTAATGCCACCTTTGACCTGTGGCGAGCAGGAGTATTCCAGAAGGTTCTGGAATTGGGAGGCCCCGGAACCTGTTTGATTCATACGCGAGTAGCCGGAGCTCACGTATGGGACGCAGAGCCCCGCAGGCCCCGCCCATTCCCCGACTAGACCCTTGAGCGATTGGCGGAAAGCAGCGCCCCGCCTCCAGCTGGGGCAAGTTTATGCTGTTATGCTGGTTGCGGGGCCCGGCTGCACAGGACCCCACATGGGTCGCTGCCTGAGCGGGGGAGGGGCAGAGTCCGCGAGTACCGTGTTCCCTCCAGGCTCCCGTCGCGCAGTTCCCCAGCGCCGCGCTGCTCGTCCAGCTCCTAGCCCGGACCCCGCCGCTGCCTCGCCCGCCCTATACAGGTGAGCGACCCGGCCCGGCGCCTGGTCCCCGGCCGCTCTTGGCTGTGCCGGGGCCGCTGCTCCCGCCAGCCACGTGCGCCCAGGGCACCGCGCGGCGCTGAGGCGGCGGGGGACGGCTCCTCGCGCCTTCCCCGAGCCCTGCCCGCCGCCATGGCGCGCGCGCCCCTTCCCGCACGTGTCCCAAGGGGGGGGGGGTCGGCAAGAGACTCTGCCCCCGCCTCGTGCCCACGGGTGTGTAGAGAAGGGGGGACCCCGGACTCCTGCCCTCCGGGGGCGAGGGAGGAGACACCGGCCTCTGCGATCCCTCCTCTTGCTCCGCTTTGTGTGTGTGAGATCTTCCCGCCCTTACCCGTGTATCCGTGTGTGTGTGTATCTGTGTGTGTATCTGTGTGTGTGTGTGTATCCGTGTGTGTGTATCCGCGTGTGTGACCCCTTCGCCTCCAGCCCGGGGGGGAGGGGGGGACTGTGCGTGTGAGACAGTTGGGGGTGCTGGTGTGTGCGCGCGCACGTGGTTTCCTCCGTCCTGTGCGCCCCACGCTTCTGCACTGGAGGCGTCACCAGCCCTCGGCTGTCCCCGCGGGAGTGGCGGCGCGGACCTGTTAGCAGGATGGTTTCATGCCCGTCGTTGCTGGGCTGCACTTCCAGCCTCTCCCGTGATCGCTGGGGCAAGGGGCCTCCATGAGGGTGGCTCGTCCAGCAGCAGGGGGCGAGTGTCTCTTGACCTTGTTCTGTCCCGATGGAGAGAACCATGTGGAAGGCGGGGTGGGCTGGGCTCCGCAGACTTTCGCTGCCAAATTATCGATACTGTTGCAATTTTTTTGGTTAGTTTATCACCAGATACTCTCTGCCTTGAACTGTTCACTTCTCCCGTCGCATTCTGTTTTTGAGACAGCAACTTTACTTTTAGGATGTTTATGCTGATAATACTGCTGAGCTCTGACAAACTTTTTCTAGCCGGCATCTAATAGTCTCTGTGAAATACCATCCACCACCTTTCCTGCTTAATCAGACATGGTACTAGTCCTCTCAACACTTGTCATTGCTGTGGCTATAATCTCTTCACATACAAAAAGTGAACTTCACAATGCTCTTGTGAACTTGATAAACTTTATTCCCATTTTACAGAAGAAGAAATTGAGGTGCAGAAGTTGTGACTTGCCCAGGATCACATAGTGAATCACTGGCGGAGCTGGGATTAGAATCTAGGGTTCCAGACTCCTGGATTTTTTCAGTTAGAAAAATTAGGACACTAGAATAGTTGATCAGTCACAACTTTCTTTAAAACTCAAAACATTACTAGCAGCTTGTTTACTCTAAATCTTTGGAGGAGTTTGAGAACAAAACACAGGAATATGGTTATTCAAAGGACTGTGACACAACTTCCACTGCTTGCATCCGACAAAGTGGGTATTAGCCCACGAAAGCTTATGCTTCAATACTTTAGTTAGTCTTTAAGGTGCCACAGGACTCTTTTTCACCTCTGCTATTCCAGACTAACACAGCTACCTCTCTGATTCTTAACATTAATGTAGTATCTTACTTTTTTTCCTTCAGAAATGCTCCGTTTATCAACAGTGCTTCGACAGATGAGGCCAGTGTCCAGAGCACTGGCCCCACACCTACTACGGACCTATGCAAAAGAGGTTAAATTTGGAGCAGAGGCTAGAGCTCTTATGCTACAAGGAGTAGATCTTCTAGCAGATGCTGTAGCTGTCACCATGGGACCAAAGGTATATTAAAAGCTATGTGTGTAATATGAATACTTGTATAGTACAGCCCTGTTTTATAAACTAATTAAGAATGAAGGAATTAATAAAATGGACCATTTCAGAATTACAGTAGGTACAGTGCATAATTTATCAATCATTCAATCACTGTATACAGAACAAATGGTAAATGTATAGTGCACTACACTCTTGTTAAAGAGAATTGAATCTCTTCTTTGCCGCTAAATCTGTCTTTCCAGTGCCGCACAGCTACTTAAATGTTGGCTGGACAATTGAAGTCCCATTCAGTGGATGGAAAATTACTTGTAGCAGGATATATTTATGGTGGTTGGTGTAATGGGGTCTGTGAACGGAAAAATAGAGGCAGCTTACCCTCCTGCAACAAATTTAGGCTTTTAGAGTACTAGCAGTTATATCCTGCTGGATCATATGAGGTTGGAACAGGACAAGACATAGTTTGGAGAGGGCTTGTGATTAAAGCAAGGCCATGGACATTATACATACCTCCAGGGCAGTGGTTCTCAACCTATGGACTACTTGTGGCCCAATCAGCACACAGCTGTGATGCATGTGCCACCCTCAGGGCCATGCTGGTAGTATATGTTGTGTGGATGCAGCCCACAATGCTAAATAGGTTGAGAACCATTTCTCTAGGGAGTATAAATTTCAGACTTGGTCAGTGTTGGTTTCATCTTGACTTGACCTGGTAAATAAATAAGAGCGAGCAAGTCCCAAGGGTGTAGTAATAAGGGTGGATAATGGGTGAATGCACCTTTAGGGCCCAATTTTCTAGATGTTTATCCCAGTGAATAATCCCATTGAATGCAGTTGGACTACTCCCATGGATATAATTACACACATTAGGTGTTGGCAGGATTGAGGCTATAAATACTACTATAGAATATTTGCATGTAATCAAGTTTGTCTCCAAAGGTAAATGCTCCATCACGTAACACTCCTGAAATTTTCTTTTTAAACCAAAAACACAAATTAGGTATCTATAGTTTTAAGAGAGAAACTTTCAAGTGGGGAGGAGATTCTACTTCATTTATTTCTTCAATCACTATGACAAGGTGACCCCTGTGCCACAAACCACACCATGATGTGTGTGCCTGTCTGTCTCCTTGGTCCAGCCATTAAAGAAACATCTCTTTTGATGTTCAGTTCAAAGGCCTGTTTGTAGTCATAGTTCATTCTTGTAAATGTTCAATAATTTGCTGAACCCTCATGATAAAATCATTTTCCAAAATCCCAAAGTACAGGAGGTTCTCATCTTTTTTCCATGCCCGTTTCTGGGACATAATCTCCCATGTTCCTGAGCTCTGGTCTTCAGGCCATCCACTTGAGAGCTCCCATATTTGCTTCTTCCTATGGACTATTCTCTGGTAGCCCAAAGTCAGTTCTCTCCCATGAGAACTCCCTAGCAGTGTTCCACTCACCCAGGCTTCCCTAACTGAGTCCTAGCCCTGTTCTTTGGAGCCATTCTCGTGACATACATCAATCCTATTGTTTCACACATGGCTTCCCCTAACCAGGCTCTTCCCTTTTTTCCCTAGGGTTCTTGTAACTCAACAGGAGTTCACCAGTCCTCATCAAGAATGTTCTTTACCTTTTGTTCTTCCCAGTGGCTCTCTGTATTAGCATTCCTTTATTGCTTCTGTTTCTTCCTGCATCTGTCCTTTCCTCCTCATGCAGCTGTCATCTGCCCCTTTTCTGACTTTCTCCTTTATATGGCTTAGGTGCCTTCTCTTAACCTCATTTGGGAGGCAACTAATCAGTCAGGTGCACTGGCCCCTGCCCACTCTTACAGGAGCTAGTCACCCTGTGATAATTGGAGTTGGCACCTTCTCAGCTTTTCTGAAGGGCAAAGGTGTAGTGGACGTAGGCAAACAGCTCGTTTCTCAAGGATTGAGAAGAGGTGATGAGATTGAGGTCCGCTCTATACCTAAAATGTTACTGCAACACCCAGTGCAGTTGTACTGCTCTAGCCCTTCGGTGAAGATGCTACTACACCAATAGTTAATCCACCTTTTCAAGAGGTGGTAATTGTGTCAGTGGAAGATGTCCTCCTCTTGACATAGTGCTCTCTACAGTTAGGTTGGCATGTAGTGAATTACAAACTTGTATCAATGTAGTGAATTACAAACGTGTATCATTATATACCTAACTTCATTATGGGAACTCCTCACTAACTGTTGTAGTTATGTTCCTGAAAAATGGGACTTTAAGCAAAACACTGTTCAGCTAATCCAATTTCCCCATAAGAATTAATGTAAATGAGGGGGCTAGGTACCAGGGACATTTGTTCCCCCAGACTATAAACTTACGCCATACACACACACACACACACACACACACGTGTGTGTACACAGCGTAAGTTTTAAACAAAACATTTAATACTGGTACACAGCGATGATGATTGTGAAGCTTGGTTGAGATGCAGGAGTCAGAGGGGGGGATATTTCCCAGGGAATGTCTTACTGCTAAATAATGAACTAGCAATTGGCTGAACCCTCAAGGGTTCATAGTCACACAGAGACGTATGTGTGAGAGACTCCTCCCCCCCCTCCCCCCCCCAAAAAAAAGTATGGTGCCTTGATAATTAGATCCAGCTCCCTCCCTTGTGTGTGTCCCCTGGGCTGTGGAAGATGAGGTAAGCGGGGGAGGGGTACACATGGATATTAGCCCCCAAATAGAACTATTATAAATCTCACTCTGACATTGGAAAGTGGGAGCAGAAACTTTCCTCTTCTTAAAAATAAGTTTTATATTTTGAGTTGGCAGTGTTAACAAATCTGTGTGTCTTGGTGAAGAGTGGCTGTTTGATGGTATGTCTACACTGCAGTAAAACACCTGCAGCTGGCCCATGTCAGCTGGCATTGTTTCGGCTGGAGGGCTATAAAATTGCAGTGTAGATGTCTGGGCTCGGGTTGGAAGTTAGGTTCTGGGATCTTCTCTCCCCGCGTGGGGTCCCAGAGCCAGGGCTCCACAAGCCCAAGTCACCTAATGTGGGCCATCCATTGGTGTTTTATTGCAGTGTAGACATTTTATGTTGTTTAGATGTGCCAAGTGGTAATGCTGTAGTAATCCCTTTTTGTCTGTGCTGCTTAGTATCATTTTAATTGATACTAATTAATATATCTCTTATGTATGTTGGATGATTTTAGGGTAGAACAGTGATTATTGAACAAAGCTGGGGAAGTCCCAAGGTAACAAAAGATGGTGTGACGGTAGCCAAATCAATTGACTTGAAAGACAAATACAAAAATATTGGAGCCAGGTTAGTTCAGGATGTTGCCAACAACACAAATGAAGAGGCAGGAGATGGAACTACTACTGCAACAGTACTGGCACGTTCCATTGCCAGGGAAGGCTTTGAGAAAATCAGCAAAGGAGCTAATCCTGTGGAAATTAGGAGAGGTAAGAATTTAACACTTCGTTACGAGTGCACTTACGGTTTTCTCTAACATTTGTCTCCAGTTTCTTTTCTCTGCTTCACTCATGGCAAATTTGATTGGTGTTTGAGATAACCTGCCTCCACATGACCCTTTTGGGAAGAGGCAGAACATAGAAAGGAGTCTAACTTTGCTGGCAAGTGGGTGAACTAAAATTGTCAGGCCTTATATAAAATTTGTGTATCTTAAAAAAATAACCTGTGGTATAGAGCTCTTTTTTTTTCATCATAGGATCACATTTACTTGTCATTCACCGTGACAGATTTCAGTAAAGTCTGTCTTCTGATAGGCTTATCTTATGGACGTTCTAAACATGTCCTGATTTATACAGTGCTTAGTATTATGTGCCCAGAGGATTTATTTTAAATTCTATTTAACTTCTTTACCATGTAGTATCATAGCGCTCTCTGCTTTTCTTCTTCCCCTTACTGAATATTCGGTATGTACTTGCAGTTTAATATTGAGTGTTTAAAAAAAAAAATCTGTCAGTGTCTTGTTTGTAAGATTGGGACAGGCTATTCTTTGTTCTTGAAAGTGCATAGCCTACACTCAGCAAAAAAGTAAATACAGTAAACCCTCGATTTAACGGACTTCGGATGCAACGGACAAAATTTCCGATGCATCCGAAATCCGTTATTCGGGGGCCGCCGGCTCCCGCCCTGGGAAGTGAAATTGACCAGGCAGCTGACCCGATCGCCCAAGCAGCCCTGCGCTGCCCCCCCTCCCCCCAGCAGCCCCGCGGACCCCCCCGCCTGCCTGAAGAGCCCCCCCCCTGCCCGCCCACCCGAGGGGGGGGGGGGAGCCGGCGTGGGGCTGCTTGGGCGATGGGCTCAGCTGCCTGGTCAATTTCACCTGAAATTGACCAGGCAGCTGAGCTGATCGCCCAAGCAGCCCCCGCCGGCTGCCCCCCTCCCCCAGCAGCCCCACGGACCCCCCCGCCCGCCCGAACATTCCCCCCCCCGCCGGACCCCCCGCCCGCCCAAACAGCCCCCTCCCCCCCCGCCGGCTCCCCCACCCCACCCTCGGGCCGGCGGGGGGGGGGGTCCGGCGGGGGGGGCTGTTCAGCCGGGCGGGGGGGGTTCACAAATCCCGCTGGGCTCCCCGCTGCGGGGAGCCGGGCGGGGGGGGTTGACAGTTCCCACCTGGCTCCCCGCTGCGGGGAGCCGGGCGGGAACTGTCAACCCCCCCGCCCGGGGGGTAAAACCTCTATCTAACGGACTAATTGGGGCGAGGGGGTGTCCGTTAAAGCTAAAAGTCCGTTATTTAATAATTTTTTTAAATCATTAAATAACAGGACTTTTGGCTTTAACGGACACCCCCTTGCCCGAATTAATCCGTTAAATCGAGGTTTCACTGTACTCTACTTTGTACGCAGATGGGGGGAAGGAGGTTGCTGCTCTTGCATTGTTTAACTTGCGTTACAATTCTGAGGAATAATGAAGCTTGTCATGGGACTTGACTGTTCTGCACTATGTAAATAAAATTTGAGTAACCATAGCTATCCTATTCTTCTATCAAGGTGTGATGCTAGCAGTAGATGCTGTCATTGCTGAACTAAAGAAACAGTCCAAACCTGTTACAACTCCAGAAGAAATTGCCCAGGTGAGGCTTCATTCAAGAGTAAAAATAATCGTAATGGAACCAGCTAAATTACATTTGGGGTATATGACATCAACTTGCTATTGTGTTGATCAGACTCTTACTGCAACTCAAATTGAAAATGCAACATTTTATCCTTAATTCTTTGTAGCCTGCCTGAGCCTCTAGTGCTCTCCCTCCGCTTTCTCTAGCTGCTTTCTGTTGAGGCATGGTGGGGCCCAGGCATCCCCCAGGAGGGAGCGCCACCCAACCCCTTTCTGCTCCCAGCTCGCCTCCGGCACTGCCCTCAACCCCAGGCTAGGGCTCCGCTCCTGGTCCCAGACCCACCCCCAGCTGCGGCCGCCTTACCTCGTCTACATTTCCCAACCCCTACCCTGGAGTTGTGGCTGGAGGGAAAGATGGACAGGCAGGATTAAGGGGGGCATGAGCCTGAAAAGTTAATGACCACTGCTCTGTATAGACCAGCTGCTGCTCTCCAGTCCCATTCAAAGGCTATAATGAGGTACAAGGGGGCTGGACCATTGGCCTTTAAAGGGTTCGTCCACTCTGATAACTAGCATTTGTTTAAACCAGCATTGATCTTCAGATGACCCATTAGCCTCCCAAGTAGGTTCTGTTTTCATGTGACAAAATACAAAAAGTGACTATTGCTATCTGTATTCAGAAGTGAATACTGCATATATTGAGGAAAGAAACAGCTGTATTTTAAACTCATTTGTAATTGTTCACTGGCTATCTATGGGAGAAACATTGTTAGATTAATGGTTAGACTTCTCAGAAGTTTAACATAAGATGAAGGCTTTTTGGGTCCCATACCAACTCTAATTTGTATTAATGAAGAATGGAAGAGACTTTCCCTGAAAAGGGTGTGGCTTTTCACCTATCTAATACTGCATATATAATCACGTGGCAATGTTAATGCTGAAATTATCATGTCATGAACTGCATCCTCTTGTTCTCTGATCTGTAAATCTTTAGTCTTACTGCTCCCTTAAAAACAGTCTCTAAACTTAATTTCTGTAAACAGTTATTTTTCCCTTTAACACTTGATTAATCAACTAACATCTGATTGAAGGTTGCTACAATCTCAGCAAATGGAGACCAGGAAATTGGCAACATAATCTCAGATGCAATGAAAAAAGTTGGACGGAAGGGTGTTATCACAGTTAAGGTAAGAGTAACTCTTAGGCCCGTTGAAGGTTACCTGCTGTCGTCTTGAAGATAAACTTTCCAAGTTAGGAACATTTTCTGAAAGCCCAGATAACCAGAGTAAGAAGTGAACTCGCTGCACTTGTAACTAAACTCCTTCCACTTAAATCTGAAACCCAGATCTGCAATATGTTGCTGCTATATGTTGTTGGTTCTTCCTTTTGTATGGCATCGCTGCATGTACTCTGCCTTCATTACAGAACTCCAATAAATTGGAGTTGGATTAGGAGCCCAACAGTCTGTTAACACTAGTGTTTGTCTCATAGCCGGTAGGGAATAGTGCAAAGAAACTAGAGCAGCGGTCACCAACCGGTGGTCCACGGACCGAGAAAATTTTGGTGGTCCGCGGCATCGGGTTCCCTCACGGCCGCCCCTCCGGGCAGGCAAGAGGCTGCGGGCGCCTGTCCCGCCCTGTCCCCGGCGGCCAGCAACCGCCAGCTCGCTCCTGCCTCCCGTCTCGCACCACTTTCTTAGTGTTTTTGATCTAATTCTTGTGAGACATTATTTCCACCACAGGAGGTATGGATGTGTTTTACAGAACACAATTTGTGTGCGCTGATACCCTCTAGAGACTATCTCTTTTAGATTGAGCCCTCTTTTTCTCCTTCATTGTTCTTTTTCCCCTATAAAGGGGAGAGGACCTAAAGAATATAACCACAGTGAAGGTAGCACAGAGAGACTTGAATTCCATGGTGATTGAAAATGTTAAAAACGTGCATAGTAGCATTCTGTTGACTATCTAAACTATAGATTAAATATACATTTTTATCAAATTTAAATAGGATGGCAAGACCCTGAATGATGAGTTGGAAATCATTGAAGGTATGAAGTTTGACCGAGGCTATATCTCACCATACTTCATTAATACAACCAAAGGTGAGCTTGCAAATTTCCATCAAAGTTCTTCGTGCTATTGGCCTGTATGAACAAAAAGAATGTCTTCCTAGAGAACTTAACAATATAAGTAAAATGAATTTTGGGTAAAGTGTCAACATTTTATCCATAACTTTTCTGAGCCCAGAGATGTTTCCCAATTTGTATTAAGTTAGCTGCTTGCTTTTTTGACTAAAAAAGGTTTTACCTTTTGTTAGCTATATTGGTTCTGTAATTGGCGTGTGAGCCAGAAAACGCAGTTTAACTTTCTGACCCTAAGTTTATTTTTCAGAACTATTTTTTTTTTTTTTTTTTTTTTTTTTTTTTTTTTTAAATCTTGTTTACAAGAAAATGCCATGTTGGTTTCTTCAGAGTGTAATCGCGTACTAATGAAATTTAAGACTTTTATTTTTACATGGAATAGAAGTATCATTTGATCTTTTGAGAAACATGAGCGTTGATTTGCGTGTCTAGTTCTTGCATTCTCTTGTAAAACTAGAGCATTCTTTCCTAGATAAGGGCTGGGGAAAGGTAAAATATCCTTCACTCCACAAATAGAAGTAAAGTGGTAGGAAGATGTCGGTAGGTGTTCCTTTACTCCAGAATATACATTGACGTGTGCAAAAGTTTGTTATAACCCTGAACAATACATACAAATACAGTAAACCCTCGATTTAACGGACCCCGATTTAACGGACTTCGGATGCAACGGACAAAATTTCCGATGCATCCAAAATCCGTTATTCGGGGGCTGCCGGCTCCCGCCCCGGGGAGCCGGGCGGGAGCTGTCAACACCACCCCCCCCCCCCCCCGCCCGGCTCCCCGCTGGGGCGGGGGAGGGGGGGTTTGACAGCTCCCGCCGGGCTCCCCGCTGCGGGGAGCTGGGCGGGGGGGCTGACCTCTATATAACTGACTAATTTGGGTGAGGGGGGTGTCCGTTAAAGCCAAAAGTCCTGTTATTTAATTATTTTAAAAAATTATTAAATAACGGACTTTCGGCTTTAACGGACACCCCCTCGCCCGAATTAGTCCGTTAAATCGAGGTTTCACTGTAATACTTTCAGGGTTATAAGTCCTCAAATACAAATTTAGGACGTGACACATTTGTGGCACAGCTTTAAGTCAAAGTGCTAAAATTCATAAGTGGCTTGATCTTGTGCAGTAGCTTTCAACTATTTCTGACTATGTAGGAGTTTTCATGAGAGAGAGGAAATAGAAATGCTACAAAATCACAAACCGGCATCAGGTTTCAGGAGTAGAACTATAACTTGAAACTAGTTTTCACTCTTTTATTTGTCTGAACTTCATTCTATCTAATATAAATGTAAATGGAGAGTGTCGTGGCCAAATTTGATTGGATTTGGGGATTGTATAGGGTACCTTCATATATACTTGCTAAAACAGACCACTTAGCTAGTTCAAACAATACTTATTGCCTCTGCAGGACAGAAATGTGAATTCCAGGATGCTTATGTCTTAATC
This sequence comes from Sternotherus odoratus, assembly GCA_032164245.1. Taxonomy (NCBI): domain Eukaryota; kingdom Metazoa; phylum Chordata; order Testudines; family Kinosternidae; genus Sternotherus; species Sternotherus odoratus. Next base: position 17,879,131 of record JAVMKO010000011.1, read on the forward strand.
AGTGAGAAGAAAATTTCCAGTATTCAGTCCATAGTCCCAGCTCTTGAAATTGCCAATGCTCACCGTAAGCCTTTGGTCATTATTGCTGAAGATGTTGATGGTGAAGCCCTCAGTACTCTAGTCTTGAACAGGTAAGGCTTGAATAGTCGTACCTCCATATAGAATCTTGTCAGCATAATTAAGAGTCAGGAAACTGTGTTGTTCACTTTGTCTTTAAAAACAACAGATGTTCCTGCATGGTTTACTCTGTAGAGCAGTAGGACCAAAAGTATGTCTGAACTTGACAACTTTGTATTGCTGCTTATTTAGGTCGTCTCTCGGGAATGCAGACAAACAGTAACCACTGTGAATAACCCCATTCATCTAATTTGGGTGATAACTCTGAATCCTAGTGATCTGATGGTTTAATTACTAATCAGTTTAGTAGAAAAAGCCCATTTTGGGATTTGGGTTATTATGGGATTTGGGTTATTATCCCATTATGGCTTATGGGATCCATTGAGATGGCATTTTTGCTTTGCTTGTCTCACTTGCACTCAAGTATCATTTACATTCTTTAGTTCTCTCCAGTGTAATATAGGGAAGTGTAAACAATTTAACACTGTTAGAATTCGTGTTCTCACTGAACTTTTTCTTTTCAGATTAAAAGTTGGTCTTCAGGTTGTTGCTGTAAAAGCACCGGGTTTTGGTGACAATAGAAAGAACCAGCTTAAGGACATGGCAGTTGCTACTGGTGGTGCTGTAAGTAAATTATATGCATATGTATGTAAATATGTACAGATGTATTAACTTTGTGGCCAGGCACCATTTTGATCTTTAACTTCCTCCAAAATGCTACAGAGGACAAGTATTTGAGGGATTGGTAACAGGGTACAACACCTTTCAGGTCACTGATTCACATTTGATTCACATGTCATGCCAGTGTATAGCATGGTAAATTTCTAGCTGGTTATTAGGTGTCTGCTTCACATCTGCAGTTCTTGTTAATAGTCTCTTCAGCATATTGGATGGGCATGGAATTGTTCTTGTCCCTAGGTCATCTCTCCTTAAGAGACACTTGACGTGACAGGGAGCTGTGGGAGAACTTGCACTGTGGCTGGTGTTTTGCCTGTTCAAGAACTATTGTAAAAAGCTTTAATATGCAGGGCAGTTAAATTGGACCTGGAAATGTCTAATTTATGCACTTTTTCATTTAAAATGTTAATGTTTATATATGAGTAAGTTTTGAGAAATGGAGTGCAATGCAACTTTATCTGCTTGTGATCATTAAATAGCTTTTTCACTGATTGCCTTTTAACATCACATATAGACCTCCCCAGTAATCTTCAGGATAGTAGCTGGGTGGTGCCCAGGAAACTTGTCAGTGTTGTTCTGGAAGTTTTTACTACTTATAAAACTGAACAAAAGCTTTAACAAAATTAATGTCAGTGATCATGTCATGACTTCTCAATGTTCAGTGCAGATTTAAGTCTTCTAGAGTTTGGTCTGAAGGAGCATGGAATGTTCTGTTGGGCAGTTTAATTTTTTTTTGTTTAAATCTATGGCTGTGGCAACTATAGTAGTAAAACACACAACACAGCAGCATTATTCAAGACCTAAACTAATTCATGAAAATTATAGACTTTGCTGCAGTGAAAAAGGAAATGGGCTAAACAAAATCTAAAATCCCCTAAATTCAGTTATAATAATTTCAGGCATCAGGAAACTCCTTGATATGGCCTGACAATATATCTGTAACACAACTGTCACCCCAGACATGCTGGAGATAAATGTGCAAAGTATTCCTTTTAGCTGGGCACTGCTGAAGGTCTGTAAATTAGATCCCCCCCCCCCTTTTTTTTTTTTTTAATGGTGGCCAAATTCATCAGTATATACAAGCATTGATGATAAAGTTAGGGCCTGTCTGTACAGGGAAACTTTCTGGCATAGCTGTAACAGAATAATTATTCCATTATAGCTATTCAACACCCCCATGTGGCAAATCTATTTTGGGATAAAATCACCTATTCCAGAATTACTCTGCTTCAGAAGCAAAGTAACTAATCCCAAATAAATCACATTTTTGCCAGAATAATGTCCATATCAGGGAGTTAAAGCAAAATAGTTATTCTACTATAGCTGTGCAGGGAAATGTATCCATGTAGATAAGGCCTTAGAATCCAAGCTTTCATATGATCTATTTCAGGTATTTGGAGAAGAGGGTTTGAGTCTCAATCTAGAAGATATTCAGCCTCATGACTTTGGTAAAGTTGGTGAGGTCATTGTGACAAAAGACGATACCATGCTTCTGAAAGGAAAGGGGGAAAAGGCTCAAATTGAAAGGCGTATTCAAGAAATCATTGAACAATTAGAACTTACTACAAGTGAATATGAGAAGGAGAAACTAAATGAACGACTGGCCAAACTCTCTGATGGAGTAGCAGTACTGAAGGTGAGGAACTTAAAACTTCTTCCTTATTAGACTAAAACAGTGGTTCTCCAACTCTGGGGCAGGCCTCCAAAGGGAGGTGCAATCTGTGTGGTGTGGTTTTTGTTTGTTTGTTTGTTTTGTTTGGTAGGGAGTTCTGGCTGTCAGTTCTAGGGGGCTGGGGCTTCTGCAGAAGGGGCCAAGTACACCTGGGAGGTGGGCATAAAGGGGACAGCTGGAGCCCTGCCATTCTGGCTCTCCTCCCCTCACTTGGAGGTGAGTGGGCTTCAGCTATCCAGCCTCGGGATGGCAGCAGCGCAGAAGTGAAGATGGCAATAGGATGTGAAGTCTTCTGGGAAAAGGGATACTGATGAATATCACTTTTCATATTTCCACCTTCTGTACTCCTGGTGCAGTGCTGCCTTCAGAGCTGGGTGCCTAGCCAGTAGCTGCTGCTGCTCTCTGCTCTGCATTCAGAGCTAGGTGGCAGGATATGTATTGGGGTGGGGACATAAACTACTACAGACACACAGAAGGAACATTGTTCCAATAAGTTTGAGAAGCCTTGATTTAGAACTATGCTATATCAAATGGACAACCAACAAAATTTTACTTTTCACTAAATCACTTTGACTCTTTAAATGCTTAGCAGGGGTGTCCTCTTTAATCTCCACTTCTAGAGTGCTAGGGGAAAAACCCCACTACTTTAGTCAAACCTGGTAAATTGGACCTGTGCTACACTCCTTTTTTCCCCCCTCGTCAGGATTGCTTAAAATAGGTTGATTTTCGTGTTCGATAAATTAAATTCATTTACATGCCTTCTCTTCCCCCTCCCCCACCTCCCCACTGTCTAGTTGAAGCAATTATAGTGTAGGGCCTATGGTTGTATCTTCGGGACTTTTAAGACTTGTCATGGAAAACCTGTGCCCTGTAGCAACCCCTGCTGGCTGAGCATGGCACTGCCAATACTCCTAGCTCTCCACACACTGGTCTGTGCTGGGCATGTGGCTATCACCTCTTAAATCCCACCCCTTCAGACTGGGAAGGAGCTAATTAATTATGGCACAGGTGGGGCTAACTCATCTTTTCTCTGTGACAACTTGAAATTTAACATTTATGTAATCGCATAGTGCTTCCCTAGGTGCAGGAATGGGGCCTACTTGGTCACAAGGCTCAACACTGTTGGCATGAAAGTTAATAAAGACTGCTGTCTGTGTTTATACTTTAACCAGATTACTTTACTGATTCACACTTTGGATTATCACACGGGTACTCTTATTGGGCATCTCTGAGGTGGATTTATTTGCCACTTTAAAGGGTCAAAACTGGCAGCCATTCACTGAAACTGGGGAGTACCAATATGTGCCATTGGTCATACTTTTAAGATTAGTACGGGTGTATTCCAGAGTGGTGCCAACTGCAATTGTCCCTTCCGTGGCTGAGTGCTTTTAGTTCAGGAGAGGCAGTTTGGCTCACTACTTACGTTTGGAGGCTGTTGAAAGGCCGAAGTGGTGTTAAGTTAAGTAGAAAATTGCCCAGTAGCTAGGGCACCTAGCCATCTCTGGGTGCTCTTAGACTAAAATGGAGGTCTTTATTCTTTGTGGCCATTAATAATCCAAAAGATACTGTTTACATGAAGAGGGCTGTTAATCACGATCTACAAGTTTACTTTCCTGAGGCAGTGTGGGTAAGATATTCTTTATTGCACCAACTTCTGTTGGAGAAAGAGACAAACTTTTGAGCTTACACAGATCTTCTGTGGGTCTCTTCCTGTCATTTCAACTGGATAAGAGATTCTTACTCTAATCCATTTTTACAGCAAGAATACATATTTTTGCTTTTCAGGGATGGATGAAGTCATATGAATGGATGAAGTCACACTTAGAAATGTGAAGCATCTTCAGTTGTAAAGAGTTTTTTGCATTTAAGTACATAACACACTTTGATCAATTTCTGTATGTTGCTTTTTGGCACTCAAATGGAAAAGTGAATTTGTTGTTTAACTGGCCTGCAACACTGCTCAAGTCTGCAGCACTTTCTTGCTTGAGAATGTATGGGGACTTTATGGAACTGACAAGACATGTGGCTTGTTTACTCTAGATTGGTGGCACAAGTGATATTGAGGTGAATGAAAAGAAAGACAGAGTTACTGATGCACTGAACGCTACTCGTGCTGCTGTAGAGGAAGGTATAGTTCTAGGAGGTGGTTGTGCATTGCTTCGATGCATCCCAGCACTAGATGTTTTAACGCCAGTCAATGAAGATCAAAAAATTGGTAAGCAAACTACTTGAGAATGCATTTTAATTTGAATAACATCTTCCTAGTGATACTGCTTACCTTCAAAAACAGCTGCACTTTGTAGGTTAGAATACAGTTCATTTCAGTGAGTCTTTTATGGTTATTTGCTGTGGTTAACAAGCAACCTTTGACACTTCTGATAATCTGTTGTACATTAAAAATGGGGAGAAGCTTTCCTTCTGGTCTAATTTAGAAACAGCAGGAATAACCTCTCACAGAATAGTGGTTGTTATCTCTTGCATTAAATACCACTATTACTTTTGTTAACAGTTGCAGTAAGAATTAAAGATTGAAAACATGTCACTTAATGTGGGGAATCTAATTTGACAGGGGCTTCTAAAGATTCAACTCAGAGCGGATCATGCTGTATCAACTTTTCCTACCCATGTTTTGAGTGGGGAGTGTTTATCTTCAGTTAGAAAAGTTCATAGCTTATTTTCAGGATGGTAATTTAAACCAGTGCTTGAACCTTGTACTAGTAGTAATGACCTCACTTGTAATGCTGCCCAGCATTATCAACACTTTCCTACAGAAGGCAGAAAATTTTGTTTGCTCTCCTTGTAACTTCTTAGCACATCAGCATGGTGGAGTATTTGACTTGCAGTAGAATGAATGGAGAATTGTGTTCTAAATACAGTACAAATACTTTTTACAGGCATAGAAATCATTAGGAGAACACTGAAAATTCCAGCAATGACTATTGCTAAGAATGCGGGTGTTGAAGGATCATTGATAGTTGAAAAAATCATGCAAAGTCCACCTGACATGGGGTATGATGCAATGCTTGGAGACTTTGTAAATATGGTAGAGAAAGGAATCATTGACCCTACAAAGGTAAATGTTTTTAAAAGCACTTTTAAGGTTGCCTTATTTTAAGGGGGGATGGGGAAGAACTAGTATTGAACTCCATTTATTTTTTTCCCCCTCTCTTAGGTTGTAAGAACTGCCTTGATGGATGCTGCAGGTGTTGCTTCCCTCTTATCCACAGCAGAAGCTGTAGTTACTGAAATTCCTAAAGAGGAAAAGGAAGTACCTGTAGGCGGAATGGGTGGAGGAATGGGAGGTGGTATGTTCTAATTCCTGGAATACTGATACATCATGAACAGTGATGGCTGAGACTGACAGTTTGCCAAACTTCAGATATCAGTGCAAAGGGTGGAAAGTGACTGAAGTGAGGCTGGTGTTTAAAAGAATCACTGTAACCATTAGTTACTGGATTTCATTTAACCCACGTAACTGTTTAGTCACTGTCCAGGCCTACAGATAATTTATTTTGTATTTTTCAATAAAGACATTTGTACATTCCTGCTACTGGGTGCAAGATCCACATACCAATGTTCTGCTTTAAATTTAATCAACTAAGGCACTTGAAATTCTGTTTAATCAGAATTTATTGGTGCTTGCCACTACTAGGAAAAGTTCAGATGAAACCATTGTGTGCAAGACTTAAAAAAAAAATTGTAAAGACAAATATACAATTATGTGACAACCTCTATGTAATAAAAGATTGTTCAAAGTTATGAAATGTATTACCTTATTCACCTCTCTACAAACCTTTAACAAATCAAACCTAATGATACAGGGATCACATTTAAACTGTGTTAGGAATCTGACTTAATACTCTAGCCCTTTCAAGTACTTGTTTAAGAAACAATCCTCCCCTCATGAGTGAGTATAAACCACAGGTAGTTTTGATGAAACATATCCATGATCAACTGACATTTAAGAAAGATTAATCGCTTACTAAGTCAACTGCATTAAATTTATGGCCAGGGCCTTGTCACTCTTCCTATAGAGTACTAATTCTGTTTCATGTATTGGATCCTTTTAGCACCGTTGGGAAAATTATCCTTTCATATCCTCACAAAACTACTAAACTGCCTAAGGTTATTTTAAGAAAACAAATGGTGTGTCTCTACAGAACCATTATTAGGTCTTGTAAAAAGTAAAGTAGTACCCCTGTGCTTGAAGACTTAACAGTTTTGTATCACCAGACACCTACTAGAACAGGGCAACAACCTTTCAGAAGTGGTATGCCGAGTCTTCATTTATTCACTCTAATTTAAGGCTTTCCATGCCAGTCTGGGTTGGGCTGGGGCTAGCTCTGGCCTCTGGAAGGGGCAGGACCTCAAGGGGAAGGGCAGGGTTGAGGGGGTCAGAGCCAGCCCCAGCCCACACTAGGTAATTGCCCCCCCCCATAGCAGTGGGAGCTTGGGGGGGGGGGTATTTAAAGGGCCCAGGGTTCCCGTTTCTACCACCCCAGCAGTTAAAATAGCTGCTGGAGCCCTGGGGTAATGGCATGGGGCTCTGGCAGCTATTTAAATGGCCAGGAGGTAAAAGCAGCAGGAGCCCTGAGCTCCTTTAAATAGCCCCTCTAGCCACCCCACTACTGCTACCCCAGGGCTCCAGTGACAATTTAAAGGGCCTGGGGCTCTAGCCACAGCTGGAAGCACCAAGCCCTTTAAATTGCCCCCTGGGGATGCTGGGACACCCTGGTACTGTACACCTGCTCTTGCCAGTATACTGTATTGGGTTGTACCAGCTTACGTTCACCTCTGCTGCCAGCTGAGGTCCTGGCTCCACTCAGCCCACTGCTGGCCTGGGTGAAGGAAGCCCCAGTCTGGCAGCAGGCTATGGGGGGGCTGGCAACTGGAAGACCCCAGCTGGCAGGAGCCTGCTGCTAGTGGGTGGGCTGGTGGCCAGAAGACCCCAGCTGGCAGGAGCCTGCTGCCAGAACCCCAGACTGGCAGTGGGCTGAGCTGCTCAGCTTGTAGCTGCTCTAGGCTGCCGGCCCTGCTCTGCCTGCCACCACTCTGGAGTCTCAACCACTGGTCCAGCTCACGCCATGCCAGCCTGGGGGCTGGCGGTGGGACCCCTGCTGGGAAGGGGCTAGTAGCAGGAACCACAGATCAGCTGCATGCCACATTTGGCACACATGCTGAGGTTGCCAACCCCTGTACTAGAACATGGAGAGAAGATTTGACACTGTTTTAAACACATTGGGTTGTATATTTTTAACACCTGAAGTTAAATAATCAGCTGCCTGAAGAATGTTGCAACTCCTGCTGCCCTCCAGGGAAAGTGGGAGAAAGTCTTCCTTCAGTTTAAAGTTTGCAGAGGGATGGAAGGCTCTACTCAAGTCTCCTGGTTCCCTGTTCCCAGCAAACTAAAGCTATTCTATGGGGAAGGGAAATTGTGCACTCAGTGTAGTGCCTGCAACTAATTTAAAATCAACCCAGTTTAAGAATCTGAAGGGATTCAAATTTTCTGGGATATCCACTCTATATACCTCTCTCTCTCTCTCAAAGGAAAAAGGGGTAACCTTAGATTTGAAGCTAATAATTTCACTTAATTTCATACTTGATCTAATGGTAAAATTTCAACCAGAATTAGTCAATTCAATAGAATACAGAAAAAGGATGCATATCCATTCACTTAGTTTCTTTAATTTTTAAGAGACAATTTAGCTCCAGCTTGGTTTTGGAAAGGGGGAAGAATAGAGAAAGTTGTAGACAAGGGGATAGCCCTAGAGACTGGAGAGAATGGTGCCAGACTCCTCAACGGTGTTTAACAATCCTTAGCATAACTTACCCCTTTCATTGTTTTAAAGTTATAGTCATCTGATGGTGGTATTGAATGTGTGGATTTAAGTAGATTTATTTTAAAAAAGCCTAACTGCTCCCTTTAGTCAATTACATATACTGTGTACACCCCTACCCTGATTTAGTCTACTCTCAAGTTGTAGAACAAGTAAGTGCCACTCTTAACTTCTGTAATGTGTCAGTTTATATTTTTACCACCGCTACTACTAAGATAGCCCTGCTTTGTCTACTGGAGCCTTGTCAGTTAAAGTGTATTGAAACCATCCATTAGAGCATTCTTCTTTTAGTCTCTTATGTACAAGACTAGTATTCCTCATGCAGGAAAAAGTAGGAAGGGGAATTGTCTTAAACTTTCCCTGAACTTGTTTAGGGTGATGCTGATATCATGAGAATAAGTTACATCTGTTCAAAACTAATAACTTAAACTTCATACACTTATAACAAACACTGCAAAAAAATTAACAGTTTAGATACGGCAGTAATGCGGATGTGCTGTTAATTATATAATCAAACTGTTTGGCAAGGTCAAGGCAGTCTTGATTGGCTGGCTTGCAGTAGCTGTCACTCAGTTTGTTACAAACACCACATCCTGAATTGCACTTGAAGCTTAATATTCCTCTATGTACATCTGGTTCCATATTATCTGCATGTTTTGTACAGCAGTATATTACACACAAAGCTAAGTTAACAAATAGATGCCCACAGAAAAAAGCACCTCTTATAAATAAGGTGTACAAATTAGATTATTGTAAAGGTAGAGAGCTAACATTTTTCCCTTTATGTGTGATGAATTTCATGAAACATTAGCTCCCGAGGTATACTAGTTTCTGGGCCATAGAGTTTGGATGCTCTTCTTTCAAAGGCAGCTACCATCTGTTTAACAACTTCATCAAAAAATAGTGTAGCAAGTTGAGAGTGTAGAAGTGAACGAAACTCAAAAGAAACCTGTTTGAGAGATCAAGAAAGAGAGATTGTTCTAGCATTTACCATTTAATTAATCATCCTGCTTTATCAGAAAGTCAATCACCATTTACTTAATGTGCATTATAGGGGAAGTTTGACTGGTATTTTTGAATTGTATCTCTAGCACAATTTTTAAAAAAAATTGTAGGAAGGGGAGCTTTAACCCTTTGCAAATGAAGCTTATATACGACTGTAAAAAATTTCAAGTAAAAACTCATAAGCCATTCAACCCAGTTTATTTTAGATAGCATCTTTCATACATGCTGTGTCCCAGAATACTTCAGTATTAATACAAAAGCATGATATGGTTATAAAAAAGTAAAGATGGATGGAAGAAAGCACACAGTTATAAATTAGTGACCGAGGAAAAAACAGACATAGGTAAATGAGTAAAATGTGAAAAGAGATTTGCATTGGTTAGAGGCAGGTGCATAAGGGCTGGCAGACACTGAGTTAAGGCCAGAGCCCATTTAAAAAAAAAAATTGAGCTAGATCCTGAAATGGGGAGGGAATGTAACACAATTGAAAACAAGAGACATTTCATTTTAACACTACCTCTAGTTTTTACCTCAGCTAGTAGTTGTCATGCTATAACTACATTTAAAGCAAGGAAAGAACAATATGACAATTAGGGAGGAAGACCAGCTGCTACTCTTCCCCATCCATCTTTCAGTGACTTAAGGCTATAGCTTTAATTTTGCAGCAAACTACAGTTGCTCTCACCACCTTTGGATCGAAGTATTCCAATTAGTGAATGGTCTTCCCCTTAAACACAAAATGGGAACTGATTTTACACAGCACTGATGCACTAGTTATAAGCAGCAAGCCTAAGAGACTACTACTACAGTACTAGATTTTGGATCCTATCATTCTCTCTAACCATTTAACTATTTTTATATTTAAACCAAAAATATCAGTATAAAACAAAAATTGTAAAAGGAAGCTTAAATAACTCATGACAGCCATGTTATTGTTTAGTGAAGTAGCCTGTCATATTACTTTGTGCTGTCCATGGTTTTACTTTAGTTAGGGAACACTCATCTACCCTATAAACTGGAATCATGTGTGTTAACTTAGTTACATTGGTTGCATACACCAGTCACCTTGTAAGAAATTTTTACAGAATTCCCATATGGTTTAATAGGTGATAATTTACCACAATCAATACTAAGAGCTGCAGCCTGGTGTTAGGATGCTGCAGGTGCAGTCTTTCCTGTAAGAGGTTTAAAGTTCAAGTGTCATTCTTTTTTAGAGTCAGTATTAAGAGTGGTGTCTCAATTAAATTCCAAATGAGGCACTCAGACTGCCTATAAATTGCCCCTAGAGCTTCAACTAGATACAGCAGTCTTCATCTGGAGTTGTGTGAAATGGTGCTACATATTAATTGCTTTTATGCTGGAATGTGTAAGTAGATTGTGTACAGGATAAGGGTTTTAAGCACATGCAACTTTACTCAAGTAGGAGTGATGTTAAGACAAGCACATTTTACAACTCAAGTTCTTTAGGGAACAAGAACTCCAGCGCAGGGACCAAGAGTTGTGTCCCAGAAAAAATTACTGTTTAATTTTGTTTAAGAACTTCTGATAGTACAGATTTTTCCAGTGAACTGCAGATATCACTATGCTGTACTTAAGGTGTGTAGGAAGAATGATTAAAAAGGGCTAAAACTAGGTTATTTGCAATAACTGAGGATTTAAGTGAAACAACTAAAAATTTAGTTTAGGGATGTAGATTTAGCAGTGAACTCTGAATGAGAGGTATCTAGTCTAAGCTGTGTTTTACTCTGTCACATTACAAAAGGTTGTGGCGAAGTCTCTGATACTTCTGTTCCCAGCAGTATATGCCAATAAGTGACGTCAGAGAGATAACATTTTATTCAGAGAGTAAGCATAAGGAATAACCACCATTAGTGTGCTTAACTTTTCTAAACTCAGTACAAACATTTACTAATCCCTAACACCATGCCTGTAAAATACTGTAAGATAAGTATTAATCTTAGTTTCACAGATGGGGAAAAAATACTTATTAAATTACTTAGCTGTAGCCACACAGCAAGTCAGTGGCAGAGCAAGGATGATTAGCATTCCAAAGTACCTCACTCAGAGTCCTCTTCTACATCCAATGAATAAAACTCTCTCTACTTCTGTTACAGACACAAACCATTCAAAATAGTGTGGATGGCAAAGGGTTATGATAGCAGTTCCACATAAAGTCAAAGAGTGTCCATTTTAAGACCCATTTTGACTCCCTTTAACAAAGGTGTCAACCTAGAATGCCATAAAATGGTTTAGGTTAAAAAATTTTCCTTAGAACAAGGTTCTTGGGTTATGAGATTTAAAACCAGTCATTCTAACTTTCCCAACTCAGACAAGGTTCAGCATTTCTGCACAAATCACCACTGGGAGCTAGCTCGCATACTGCTTTTTTTGAGGAACTTTAGGACAATACATTTTTCTGGGGAGCTCTTACATTCTATGAGTAAAACAGCTTGGGGGTTCATAGATTGTTTACAGGATAAGGGTTTTAAGCACATGCAGCTTTATTTGTGAGATTGTGGCATGTCCCGTGAGAAACAACTGAATTTTACAGGCATGTGCTTGATTTTCTATTACTGAATTTGTGATGTCCTCAATCCCAGTAAACTGAAGGAGATTAGCCCATGCAAGAGTGTCTCAAATTACAAGAGGCACCAAAAGAGCTCTCTCCTATTTACAAAAGAGAGAGTTTCTCACATCAGAGAACTCCAGCAGGTGGCAACAATATGTATCCAGATCAGAGTACAGCATTTGCTGCTATAGGCCAGGCTATCTACAAAGGTGCAGTTTTTCAGGTGGGTCTCTGGCTTGGGAATGACCCAAAAAAAAAAAGCAGACACACACACATAGGAATTAGGAGATAAATTTAAAAAACCAAAATAACTAAAAAGGGAGATAGAAAGTAAGTAGGAGAAATTACAGGAGCAGTAATACAGGGAGGGGGAAGCTACCTAGAAGTATTAGCAAATCAAATATTGCATCTAAAGCGCTAACAGTTTTGAGCTGCAGTGGTTTCTCATAGACCAGAGAGGCATTATTTGCCCTGAATACAACTCCAGTGTAACTGTGTCTGGAATACTACATCTAACTGCAGCCACCTCATTACCAATCCATATAAACTGCATGGAGGCAGTTCATAAGGGAGCAAAAAGTGATTAGGGGGCTGAAGCACTTGCATTGAGAAAAAAATAACAGAAGAGCTCAATACATACAGCTTGGCTAAGAGACAACCAAAAAGGGACCAGATAACAGTACAAAGGAGAAAGAAGAAAGGTCTGCACACAAAAAAAGAAAAGTGTCTAGTCCATGCTAAAGAGCAGAGGGAAAATACCACACGTCTTAACTGTGAAATCTATTAGAGGTTGTGGAATACCCAACCAGAGTGGTGAAGTCCTTCCTATTGGAATATTTCAAACTAGAAGTGAACATGAGAACTATCCTGTATTTGTGGGGACACAGTCTATCAGGGGTTCTCAAACTGGGAGTCGGGCCCCTCAGGGGGCAGCAAGCTGTCAGCCTCCATCCCAAGCCCCGCTTTACCTCCTGCATTTATAATGGTGTTAAATATATAAAAAGGCATTTTAATTGAGGGGGGGGGCACACTTGGAAGCTTGCTATGTGAAAGGGGTCACCAGTAACAAAGTTTGAGAATCATTGGTCTATATCATCTAGTAGGATTTTCTATCACTGACTTACAATTATCCCATATTTATTTGTTTGTCTAGCAGCCTGGAAAACACCAATATTAAGTTTAGTAGTTTTGGGGGGTGGGGGGAAGGGGAGAGAATACTCAACCTCCTGAAATACTGGACGCTAGTGTTTTCATCAAAGTAGTATTTCTCATGAGGACTACCAAGGGAAGTTATCACATGGTAAAATTTAAGAGTAACTGTAAAGTTAGCTTGATTTTCAGTGCCTGTGCTTAACATATTTTTCGTTAGCAGCAGCAGCACACATGTTTATCATGCCTGTAGTTTGTTTTTAAGTACATTTCCATGTCCCAATTTCAGCAGTCAGTGAGCTTAATTACCATACTTACTGAAAAATCCAAGGTACATGTTCTTGGATAACCTGGAATTCCTGGACCGAAACGCCACACAGTTTCAAGATGATTAAATAGTTTCCCATCTGTGCAGGATGCCTAAAAGAAAGTTTAAGAATTAAGTTAGAACTAAGCTCTTGTACATTAAATATACAAGGCCAAAGTCTTTCCTTTTGGAAACTGGTATTAGGAAAGTTAATGTTTTCACATTTCACTACTTGTTAAAGAGCATGGTGCAGCTAAGATTTTCTCCTACATTGAAGCCAAGATAAGACCAGTTGACCTAAAATAATTTCAAACAATGTAACCAAGTTACCTGCATCAGGAGCAGTTCTTAGGTGGAAAAAGGAGGGTGTGGATGGCGACAATTTCTGTTCTCAGATCCACACAACAGATTTCAAACCAGGTCACAGAACTAAGAGATCAACATATGTAGGAAAAGCAGAACAGTGCCCTAGTGTTGTAAATTGCAATTATTTAGTTCCATTGTGTTGTATTATAGTTTTAAACAAAGCATTTGATATTTAACCTTTACGATTTCTTGTATGTAAATTATATGCACTGAAATGCCTCCAATATTTGTAATTACACTGTATAAATGGTCTTAATTTGTAGATATTGTCTTTTGATAGTAAACAGTATTAGTGGCTATATGTTAAACTACAGCAGGTCTCAACTACAGACACCTTTGTAAGTTTGAGATTTCACAAATATTCTATCATGAGAAATATAGGTCATTAAGGAATATACTCTACCACTCTCACTGAAGAGTCTCATTGATTTCAATGTAAGAAATTAATCTCTAGAAGAATAGCAGAATCTGGCAATAAGTGTACATATTTGGCTTCAGTTCCCAGCAAGCAGTGTTTAAGGGTGGATCTGATTCGAGTCCTCGCCTAAAGCTTTATATTAGGGGAGTATACTGGTGTTGGTTTCCTAACCTCCACTCTGGGATTAGATGATCAATGTGGCCCTTATTTTTACTCACTCCTGTTTGCTGTCCAAACCCAGATTTGGGCTGATCATACTTCCAAGAGAGAAGGACTGAACAATGCACCCTCTTCAAGAGAGTCACCCAGATGCTGTTCCCCAATTGGCTTGGAATTTTCAGAAAGAAATTACATGGTGGTGGTTCTACCCTGGGAAACAGCATGCAACTCTTCTAGTATTGATGCATCCACTGAGGCTAGAATTTTTTTCCTTCACGTCTGCCACTGTTGATACAAACTATTCAACTCTGTCAGCAACAGCAATGGTGCGTAGGTGCTGCTGGTGTTTTGGCCACCATAATAACATAACACAAGTTAGAATGCCAGTAGCTCCTTGTCTACAGTACCATTCCTACATTGCCAACACTGATGGATCTGAACGGTGTGAATTTTTAGGGAAAAAAATCCTCGTACAGTCAAAAGCAATAGATCTAGGAGAAACCTTGATCACCAAAAATAGATTTCTCCCTTCACTACTCTTGGGGGTGAAGTACTCTACTCCAGCGGTTCTCAACCGAGGGTCCACAGAGCTCCATGGCCATGCCCGGAGCCCCAGTGCTGAATCCTGGAGCGGCACAGGCTGAATCTGGAACCCCATTCCCTCCTCCCCCAAGCCAGGAGTAATGTAGGGCTGAATCCGGCACCCCCTTTCCCGCCCCCCACTCCCCGAAGCTGGGAGCAGTGCAGGGATGAATCTGGCGTCCCCTTCATTTTTGAATTTTGTTTTGAAGTCATAGTTTCCTGTTTTCTTTAAAGTACCAAGTTTATATAATCACCTATTAGGAAAAGTTACACACAAGAAATACACAAAATAAGAATTACCTTAACCAAGTGAGGTCTCACTAGGGTAACAACTGATGTATACTTCTCTACTACAGGAGGAAATCCTATTTCTAAGTGGGCTTTGCAGTATCCAGAACGTTTGGATAATATGTCTGACTTTTTACACCAAGGAACAAAGAGTTTATAGTCCTCCACAACAGCTACCACTTCATACATTTCCTGCATGGAATACCTGGAAATAAAAGCATGACATTAACAGTTATAAAACTGTAGTAATTTAAATATAAAAGCTTTCCAAGTTACTATAAGTTACATGGGCAACTTTAATTTTGGTATTTCCAAACGTATGAGTTCTTGACTTTTCAGCCTTACATCCTTTTAATATTTTAATAGTAATTTATACAGCACTGTAAATGCTGACTACACTTTACAAAAAGCTAAATGAAGAACATTTCCATTCTGAAAATCATACAATTTAGATACAATCAACTGAAGACAATATAGCTATTATTTAAAAATGTACAGGTAACTTAGCTAATTAAAAATAGTTAAGAAAGAGTTGTAAGCAATTTGGCACAAATCAGTATTTGCCCAGGGAAAGCAAGACACAGGAATAGAAGAGGTGCTGCAGGGTGGGATGAGGTGTATTGGTAAAGCTAGGTGGGGAAGCCAGCACAGTGCTTACCCACCATCTGTTCTGTCAAGCTGCTGCTATTAATCCCTGGCATTCGAGAGCTAAAGTCCCAATCCTACAAACACACAAATGAGTAATATGTAATTTCATGCATATGACTAGCCCCTCACATCCGTAAGTGTTTGCAGGATTGGAGCCTAAATTACTCAGTATTAAAAAGCTAAAAGCCAATTTCAAGCAGTCTGCACATGCAATTCTTCAAGACAAACACTGTTGGGACTACATTTTAGAAATGTCTCAGAAAAGGGGGAACCTTTTAGTCTTAAGTTCTGGGGCTTTTTAAACTACTTCTGTATCAAATGAACTTTACCAACAAACAAAACAAAAAGACTAAAAAGAAGCCATTAGACTAAGATGCTGGATTTAATAAAAACCTCCCAATGACATTTTGATGAGTCAGAATCAAATTCAAACCCTTAGGGTGAAAGTAAGGTGGAAATTCTACTAGTCTTGAACTAGTTTTTAAATTAGGTAAATATGGAACAGAATTTTTTTTACTGATTCTGACCCATATATGAAGTTTCAGCCCAGGATAAATATTTATATCATCCTAATTTGTAAAGGTCAAACAAGGATATCAGAAGATTGAATAATAGGAAAAATAGCAACTTTTTTCCCCATCAAGGCTATTCAAATACTGTGAAAGTGACTTTCCACAGAACAGTTTTTATACCTCTAGTTAAGACTTCTAGACACATGCAAAATTGCAGTAAATTATACAGAAATACAGATTTAAGTATGTATGATTCTGTAGATCTTTATCTTTTCAACGCACCCTTTAGCAAATCAGCCACATTAATATGTTTTGCAGCTCTGCATGCTTTTAAAATTTACAAACTTTAAAAATCCTGTATTATTACAAAAACTGATACAACTGCTAAAGGCAAAGCTGCAGTAGTTTTTCAAAAGTTGGTTTCTGTTGGGAAATGTTTTTTTGGGGGGCGGGGGATGTTTGAGGGGAAAAGGGCAGCAAGAGAAGTTGAATATATATCAAGTTTGAAGGGAAAATTACAGCTTACTTTAGGAATTCCCTTACTTTTACAAAGGGAAGAAAGCTACCTTGCAGGCAAATAATAATAATAAAAAAAACTTGCAACAGTTTGACATGGAAATTGCCCTCACTGAGACATGTCAGAGTCTTCTGAAGAAAAAGGATTTTAATTTAACCATTTATGACTCTTTGAAAGTAAAATATTGTGCATATACAACACAATGAGTATAGTTTTAAGCACCACTTGGAGCAAAGATAGGCTTCATTGCATACGTTTAGCTACACAGTCAACTCCTTAGTCCTTCAAAGGGACTGTTACTCAATTCCAAGTGTTTCTGGAAAACAGACTTACCGTATGTTCCGGCGTATAGGACGACAGGGCGTATAAGACGACCCCCGAGTTTCCCAGTAAAAAAGCCGGATTACAAAAAAAAAAAAAAAAAAAAAAAAAACCACCACACACAAAAAGCGCGTGCACCCCGCTCTCCCGTCCCCGCCGCGGGCGGGCTGCTGGGAGCGCCCCGCTCTCCCGTCCCCGCTGCGCAGCAGCCGCGGCGGGGACGGGAGAGCGGCGCACTCCCAGCAGCCCGCCCGCGGCGAGGACGGGAGAGCGGGGCGCACGCGCTTTTTGTGTGTGGTTTTTTTTTTTACCGGCGTATAAGACGACCCCTGAGTTTAAGCCAGGAAAATAGTCTCAAAAAAGTCGTCCTATACCCCGGAACATACGGTAATTAAAGAATCCTCCTGCTGCTAGAGTCTCTTTTCTTCTATCTGCCTTTAACTCTTCAACTCATAACTCCTCCTTTCTTTTTATTTCACCTCCTCTTTTCTCTTTAACTACTCTCCCCTCCCTATTATCTTTTATCATGGGGGGAAATCTCAGCTTAGTCCCATCTCTGTACCCTTCATTTCTCCAATCCTTCAGCATGCAGTGATCTGCCTAGTTTAACCATCAAGATACATCCATCACCTTCCTCAGCAACTCAGTTATCTTAACCCTTCAGCCCTTGTTCTCATATCACCCTCACTCTGTGCCCAGCATTTTGTTGTCTTTCTTCATATATCTTGTTTAAACTTCACATAGCAAATTCCTTGGTGGCATGGACATTCTTATTTGTTCGAAGCGTTAATTACACTTATGATGCTTTAGAAATAGTAAGAAAGATCAGCCCCTACCCACAAAGTGCTGAGCACATCCTGATAAGCACAGAGTGCCCTGCCTTCCAAAGTGCATAGCACTTGCAGGATTGGACCCTAAGGAAGTATGGGGATGGGTTTAAATTAAAGATTAAAACATTTTAAGGAAATTTGGGGGGGAAAATTAAAAACAAAATTCTGATCTTGAGTTTCTCCTAAAACAACTGGTTACGTTACAAACAATTAAAGCAAAGTAGAACATGCAGCCACTTTTCTGTTTTAGGTGTCCCAATGTCAGTCACCAAATGGAGAAGAAAGAGATCCTGAACTCAGACTCTTGTGAAATAAAATATCCTCACTGTTCACTTAATTGTAATATTAAAGGCTTTTTGCAGGTTTCCTAACAATTTAAAACTGTGGTCCCTAAACTGTGGGGCACACCCCCCTAGGAACATTCGGAGGGCATAATGGGGACGGGGCCTGGGCCTGCCTCCACAGGGGGCAGGGAGGGGTCACCACCCAACCCCTCACTGCCCCCAGCTCTGCTCCATCAGCCACATTCCCGGCTCCTGTCCCTAGCCTTGGTGCAGCTCTGCTCCTGGCTCTGCCCCCAGCCTCAGCCACAGCTCCATTCCTGGCCCAGAGACAAGGCCGGGAGCAGAGCTGCACCTGGGAGCAACCCCAGCCACAGATCCCCAGTGTGGACCCTGCCTTGGCCCCTTTACTCCTCTCCGTGTCTACCTCCCCCACCAGCCTCAGTCCCAGCAGCAGGATCCAGGGTAAGGGAGGGTGGACCCTCAAAAGTTTGGGGACCACTGATTTAAAGTAACTCTTCAATGTTCAAAAAGCATTTCACTCCATCTTTAAATATATGTCAACAATGCAGACTTATTGATCCAGCAATAATGTCACCTTAATAAATATAACTATATGTTTGACAAATTAAAAATAAAAGTGACAGACATATCTGGATTGTTGCCAACACCCCTCAGCACCAAGAGACCAAAGTAGTATAGTATTGCAGCTGGCAGGTAGTCCTTTTCTCTGCTCAGCCATATCCAAGTTTATCAATTAAACAAAAGTGCTCTACAGGAGGAGAGATACTACACTGCAACAGCTACAAAGAAAAGATGTATCAAAAGTGAAAGGGAAGACTGTTTTTCCTCCATCCTAAAAAGGAAAGTTCTGCTTTGCATTCCAGAGAAAAAGGACCATAAGCATAACAGCTGTTGGCCAAGTTATTCTTTTGGATACACACACGTAGCTCAATAACCTTTGTTATTTTGCTGGAATTAGAGTAGCTTTTTTATTTTAATTATTTTTGAACACCGGGTTTAATTTCTGAACAAGACAACAATACATACTAAACCTTTCAAACCATTAAGTGATTTTTAGTGTCTTCATTTTCTGGTAGTCAATTTGAGGCACTTAAAATGGGCCCAATTTTGAGAGATTCTCTGCACTTTCTGAAAGTCAGGCTCATTTAAAATCATTAGTCAGCACTAAACATAAGCCATAAACATTTCTAGTATTTCTGGTTATCTACAACAACTTGTGGAAACCAAATGCACACAGACATCTATACATCTATTTCCATAGTTCTATTATACAAACCCTATAATTCTTCTCTCAGAATATTCTTTTCTTTTGTTTCCAAATGGTGAAGCAATGTTGAAGAAAGTTCTTCTTGCGAAGGTACGGTTTGTTACGGATGCTTGCATTGGAGGAATTCTGCTCATCAGAATACCACATGAAGCCAAGTGCCTGCAATTGTGAAAATGTTTTATATAGTGTGTTTCTGATTAACAAAACAAAGTATTAATGCACTGAAGTGAGACAGATAGATATTACCTCATCTCATCTATCTTGTCTCTCTAATATCCGAGGACCAACATGGCTACAACACTGCTTATTTTAAAGTGAGACATACAGGCAATCTGTTCCATAGTACAGTACTGCTGAAAATTTTGGATTCAGATGTGAAAATTAGCTTCATAACAGTCTGTAAACCATTCAAGATGCAACGTTAACCTTTTTTTGCCTTTGGCGAAACTAAAAATAGCTCTCAGTCATGGGGAAAAAAATTGGCACATAAAATACAAAGGCCTTCCATTAAGACTTGGCTTCAAGTCAGTCTGAGGCCATAAACTAAACTGAGTTCACTTTGACTGGCAGAACAGCATTTCCTGCTAATGTACAAGTAGTCTTCAGAGGTCATCTCTAATATTTTGTCCCATTCGGAATATGTGAACAGGAAAAGAAATTTGGACTTTGAGATATGCAGATGAATTCTATTAAAAATACATTCTATTTTTATGTTTCAGATTACAAGAAATTAGTTTCTCCTCCCCCCTTTTTCTCTTAAAAAGCAAGTTCCTGTCTGCACGGCCTTTTGGAGAGGAAACTACATTCCTTATCCTACTTTAGGCATTTGTTTCTCCTAAAAGAGTTGAGATCATCATATATAATCTTGAACTCAAATGTTTTCAGAAATAAAACCTCACCGTTTACTTTTCAGAAATATTTATGAAGGTCATATCTGTATTCTGTGAATGAATTTAAGATTATTGAAAAAGACAAAGCATATTTCAGTTTTTAAATGTGAATCTACACTGTTAAATTCTCGACTCTGCTTGAGTTGGAATCTCTCATTGTTAAGAAGCACGAATATATTTTATACAAAAGTTAGCCTCAGGAAGTCCTAATTCTTAGCATCAATGCATTTAAAAGACAGAGCTCTATTACCTACCAGTGGTCCCCCTCCCCATAATATCTAATGAACTATTTGGATTTCTATCGTATTTCTAACAACACAATCAGAGCTGTAACTCTAGAATCAAGCAGTCATATGGATGTGGAGTTAAAAATGGAACTGACCTTCCCCAATAAGCTGAAAGTTTTTTTACATAGTGTACTGATGGATGAGTCTCCTTAACCACTGGAGACTAGCAAGTTATGATAACCAAGTTTAAACTGACAACTATTTAAAGAAGAAACTATTAACTTTTGCTGGCCTGTGATTGCACAACACCCACTAATTTTCTACAATAATCAACAGTGTAAACTTATGGGGCAGATATTCAGTACATTATGGAAGCATCACATACCTGCTCTGCACTCACTTTAGTGGAGCTTTATTACAGGACATTCAAATAATGCTGTAATTATGCAAACCATCTTACAAATATTGTTGAGACACAATCCCTGCTTTGAGGAGCTTACCTAATAGAAATATCTACTTGAGTAACTAAATTCTATTCAAAACTATCATGAACATTTTTGACAAAAATGCTTAAGCCCCTAAAAACTGCAATAAGTATCCCTTGATTGTACAACTACCACAAGACTACACTTGTATTTAGTTCTGGTTTTCACCATGCAGCAGACAGAAAACCAATCTGGGAGGGACTTCAGAAGAGAGCAAAGAACACTATATCAGAGTCTGGACAGATAATATATACATATTTTGCGAGGTAATAAAACATGTATAACAAGATCATAGATAACAAATTTTTAAAATTTTAAACACCAGAAACAGAAAAGAATTACTTGGGATTGTATCAGAGATACAACCAGGAGTATTGGTGTGAAATTAGGAAAGGGAAAGTTAGGCTGAGTATCTGGAAAACTCTTAAGAATGAGATCTATTTGATTGTAGGACAGTTACATCTCAAAAGATGTGAATATAGTCCCATAATTTAGCAATAGCCTGCACAAGATGTGTCAAGCGGTCCCATATAGAAACAATCTTGCAGTGCCAGGGAGATTTATAGAAATTGGATATGGATAAAGATGTATTAATTATTTTATCAATCAGGCCAATCTGCTCAGAAAACCTGGGAAAGGCCGTATTTTGGAAAACTACCCTTATTTTACATTTAAGTTAGCCTCTCTCTACCACTGACGAAAATAAAACATGAGAGTTTTTAACTATATATAGTACACTGTCAAAAATGTGTATTTACATTTCTGTAATGATACTAAAAATATTTCAACCCATTTTTCAGCTAGACTTGTTTTGCAACTTCCAAATTCCAATCCTAAATGTTAAACAACATAAATAAGAACAATGAAAAATAACTGCTGATAGATAATGTCTGGTTTAGAGTTTTAATACCATTTAATAGGCAGGTATGATTAACATAAGAAGAAATTACAGGTTAACAAGTATGAGGAGGTTTCATATGGAATACTGCATCAGTTTATTTTCTCTTGATTTCATCTGAAGATAAATCAGATATCAAGAATGTGCTGTCTTTGGCTCCGATTCAGGAAAGCATCCTTATAAAAGACATCACTTAAATATGTGATGCTAGTGGGATTTAAGCATACGCACTCTCTTGAATCAGGCTTTTAACTCTTTCAAGGTGACATCTAGTAGCAAAGTATTTAGGTTAGGTAAATAAAAAAAACAGTGCTCAAAACTCATTGTTCATCCATCTTCAGACACTAACTATTCCCAATTTTACAGATGGGGAAAACAGATATAGAGTATTAGTGACTCAAACAAGGCCACAGAGGGCAGATAGCAGCAGCGCCCATATCAGAATTAAGAAGTACTTGGTTTCTAGTCCTGCATTCACCCCTCTCTAGCAACAGGCCAGCCAGCTTTCACATCTTAGTATACTTTTTTACTATTATTCAATCCGATCATTTGCTGCTTTATCTCTAAATGCCAAAACACCAAACTACGGTACCACATGGCTTTCATGCTCTGCAGAGTAAACAGTTACTACTGTATCTTCTTACAGGTTCATAGGACACATACACCATAATTAAATTTTAAAAACTAGATCTGTTTTAACTTTAAAGTTGATTAGACTCAAGTACTAGAAGAAGAGAGATATTTAGCAAAAGATGGAAAAGACTGAGATTAGTACTAAGGATGTGCCAGTGTAACCGTGTTCAGTTTCTCAAGTATCAGTTTCATAAACTTAATGTCATCTGGTTGCTGTTTGATGGCCTATGACACCAATGTGACGTAAGTGATCTCATTCCAAATCCTAGTGGACATCAATTTCTCCCTCTTTAGTTAGTTTGGTATTCAACACACTAGCAGAGCAAGGCTCCCACATTAGAGGAGTTGTAAGCAACTGTGTTGTGTTAAGATACCACATAGATATTTTTCCTTTTCACACAATTGTACAGCTTTCCACAGTGCTCCTTTCTGCACTAGGTGACAAAGGAAAATGCACATGCCAAAGCTTTATGGAGGAGGGGTCTGAATGTCACTCCCTCTTTTATTAATAGTACATTATTGATTAAAACATTAATAGATAGAGGTATGTATTTGGTACATGCATTATACAAGTTGTTATAAAAGATAAGTTTATATAAATTTGGTACAGACTGGATCTATAGCTCAGTATTTGGTAGATCATGAGCATAGTACTTCTAAAAACCAAGAAATATCTACACTCAATTCTTTATCTCACTGTCAAGGACAGAAAATCCTGAATACACTATCATTTTAAGACAAGTTACACTTGGATCAAAAGCACCTAAACATCATGTTCTTTTTTAAGATAGGCTACAGCCATATTCAAATGTTACAAGGTAGTTTTCAACAAGATTCTAGATAACAGGCTTTTCTGTGTTAGACATGGTTTCTGGGAATGGAGTTTGTCCTCACAACACACACATTAAATCTTTTTTTAAAAAGCTACTTTCATTTAACAAGGATGAACTATTTTAGAATCTCCTGTCCACATTAAACTTCACTTGAATGTGGACAGGACATAAATTGACTTTCCCCCTCTGAAGAGGGAAAAGGGATCCCATATTTTACTACTTCAGTCCCTGTGTCAAACAACTTCATGTAGTTTATGACATCATGAAGAGATTTGGACTCTAACCTATTTATTACCAGTTTTAAGTAGGAGGAAAAGGGGAGCCATGCACACTCCTTACCTTAACCTTAACATGGAGGCACAACCAGCTCCCTAATAATAATAAAGACTGGAAGAGCCATTTTATTATTTCACTCTTTGTTAAGAAAAATAGTTTGAGTCCATTTTGCTTTCTAAGTTTTCACACAACCTACTTCCATAGTTGTAGACTGAGTTTAACAGAACCAGCTGTGACACAAAGGCTCTTAATCAACCTTAGTCTTGGCTCTTAATCAACCTTACATTTATTAAAATGTCATGACATAGGTCCTAAAATGTTTGAAATGTACCAGAAAATTATATATATTGGTTCAGCTAGAGAGAGTGTCAGTTTGTAAAGTGTTAATGCTTTGCATTTCCTTTAAGCAGAACCAGACATTTCATTCGCAGAAAAGTTTTTTTGAGTCATCACAATATTCCTGTGACTGTATTTCACCCTAAAATTATCCCCTTAACTCCAGCCTCATCTTGGGGTTTCTCCGGTGGATTTACCTAGGTGCCGATTTATTGCCTTTGATTTGGAAAGAGTCCTGGGACCCATGACCCCAAATCCTCAGCAAGACGGTGGCTCCGAGAAGAGCGAACAGTTACCACGCTCCTCGCCAGTATGTTCACTCTGGAGCCTACCGATCACAAGGCGAATGTCAACGCTGTTGATTATCGCCACTCAGTTCCCGGGCGCCGGGTGGAGCGAGTAGGGGCCGGCTCTCGGCTCAAGGAAGAGTTCCACTTCCCAGGCGGTAGGAGGCGCCGCTCGCACTGCGGCGAAGAACGGGTCCCGGGTGTGTCGGGGGGGGGGGGTCACCAGCCCCTTTAAACCGCCCCATGTCCCTTTGCCTGGCCGGACGCGAGGAAACCGCCTACCTGAGAACGCTTCTGTGCGGCCCCGTGAGCCTCTCGGCGAGCACCTTCCCAAGCGCCCGGCCGCTCCGCGCCATATTCGGCCCCACTGCCTCACCGCCCCATCCCAGTCAGTCAGCCTAACGGCGGCCACAGCCAAACCCGCCCCCATCTCTCGCAAGCCAATCACCGCGTAGCAACCGCCCAGACGCCGCCAATCACCGTGCCCAAAGTCCCTTACGTCAGGGCGATGTGGGCCGCGGTGTCCTACCCTCGACACACACCCTGCCACACCTACCCCATGACTCTCGTGCGCGAGCGCGACACAGAGCGACGGGGCCGCGCGCAGTCACAAGGCGTTGGGGGAGGGGGGGGTGCCTTTGTCGGGGTTACATAAGGCAAGAACGAGAGGGGCGGCGCCAGTGCTGGAAGCAGCCCATTGATTGGCTGAATGGAGTGACACTCAGTAGCCCTTAAAGTTAGATGGCCTAGGGTCGGGAGTAAGACAAGGCATGAGCGCGCGAGGCAGTTCCCCCACGAGCCCTCCGTCGCGGTTCCCGCCTTCCAGCTCACCCACTGCCCCCTAGCCTAGACCATGCTTCGTCTCCAAGCCTCCCCTCCCCTCAGACTCTGCCCCGCCTGGTCTCGTTTCCTCGCGCCTCAGCCCGTCCTTGGTCTCCACTACCAGCCCCACCCCTCAGATCCTGCCCTGTGGCCCCGTTCCCTCATCACCCGCTCCCCCACTCCTCAGATCCTCCCTATAGCCCCCTCCCCTAGTCACCAGCTCTCCCACCCTTTAGAGCCTGCCCTATAGTCCCCTTCCCTCGTCCTCCCACCCTTCAGATCCTGCTCTATAGTCCCTCCCCTTGTCTCCAGCTCCCCCTCACCTGAGACCCTGGCCTGTACCCCCTTCCAGCACATGCCCCTGCCCCACATCTCCAGCCCCTCCCTCGCCACAGACCCTGGCCTGTACCCCCTTCCAGTACACCCCCCCCATCCAGCTCCTCCCACCCCATAGACTCTGCCTGTACCCCCTTTCAGCACCTTTCTTCCCGTCCACCTGTCAAACCCTGCCCTATAGCTCCCTCCAATGCTTCTCTCGTCGCCAGCTTCCCTGCCCCTTAACTCCAGCTCCCCCTCCCCACTCAGGCATAGTTTAACGTCTATATTTTTGGAGCAGCTCCCATCTAGTCAATGGGGCTGGGGAATTATATGAGGCTTGCATCTTGGTGTGGCAGTGCCCCCCTGCCTCAAACTACACCCATGCTCCCACCCCCAGGTCCTGCCCCTTGTCTCCAACTCCCCAATCCACACATTCCAGACCTAGCCCAGTAGTGTCCAGTGCTCCTGTCTTCAGAGACCCTTCTCCCTTGCTGCCCGATCACTGCTCCCTCCCTACAGACCCAGTCTATGACAATATTTTTATATTGATTATTCCTAAGGAGAACTGATGGTGCATCTAACTCTAAGTATACTTTGTGCATAACAAGGAAGAAGTTTACCTTGTATATTCAACTCAAGAAGTAGGAAGGTCAGTGCTTCTAAACATGCGCTTTCAGGGTTCGGGAGTCAGGTTTGTAACCCTAGAGAAGTTAAATACCAAAGCAGAGGCTGCATGTAGGCCTACCTTCCGGGTATCTGGGTTCTATTTAGGAGTGCTTAATATACCAGGAACTGTAAGGAATAGTATTCAAAAGATCCAGTTCCACAAGTTGGCATAGTTAGGGAACTATAAAATACTCTGCCAATAAAAATCTAATTAGAAGTGTTTCTATGGATTTTTTTTCCATTGAGTGACCAGCTGTCTTCATACAAATCTGACACCAGGAATCATAACATTCAAAAACCAGTAGGAGAACACTTCAATCTTCCTGGCCATTCCATTAAAGATTTGATGGTTTCAGTTTTGAAACAGAAAAACTTCCAAAACAGACTCCAACGAGAAACTGAGGAACTGGAATTAATTTTCAAATTGGATACAATTAACCAGGGGCTAAATAGGACTTGCGAATGGTTCGCTCATTACAATAATTGATTGCATTTCCTGAGTTAATTTCCCTGACAGAAATCCATTTCAAAAAGGTTTTTTTTCTCCTACTGATAATGACCCATCTACATTTAACAGCCCTTAGAATTGGTATGCTAATGTACAATTTTTTTTCTTTTCTTCCTGTGTGTATAAATGCATCTAACTTCTGTTCCATTCTATGCATCCGATGAAGTGAGCTATAACCCGCGAAAGCTTATGCTGAAATAAACTAGTTAGTCTCTGAGGTGCTACAAGTATTCCTCACTTTCTATACTGCTAATGTTCACTAGTGCCATATCTTTAGCACTTCTCACACTCAGAACTTTAATTTATAACAGCAGAATTACTACAAGTTTTGTATTACAGGTTATAACAGTTTATTACAAAAATTTAGAATGTACATTAAAAATTAATAAAAGTGGGTTCAAAATAGGTATTTCAACAGTTAAAATGTTTTATGGTGTTATCCTCCTCTGTTATAATTCCAGACTATTTTAATAGTTATTCATACTTGTACATAAGTCATTTAATAAAAAAATAGTCCCAAAAGAAAGCACAAGACAATACCATTAAGAAATTACAACTATCTTACAATTATTTTAATAGGCCTTAGCCTCTTTATGTACAATATGCAACTTTGAATTTCAGACTTCTCTTGACTCCTGAGGGAATTCTGTGCCGCTGTGCATGCATAGAATTTATGTCCCTTGCAGATTCCTTTGCTTCTCTGCAGAAAACGGACTTTCTGATGGGAAAGCAAAGGGAAGCTATAAGAACAGCCCCCCCCGGAAATATGTTTCAGGTACCAAGGGCAGCTCTCAGAGAAGTAAATCACTGTGAGGCAGGAGGCAGGACTGAGGAAGATCCAGCTGATGCCTCTTACCTCAGTTGCTAGTCTTGGCTGGGCAGGACAGGACTTCCTCTTTCCTTGCATGGCACCCATCCCCAGATTTCTCACCCAGTTGAAAACTGCATCCTCTCCCTCCCCCTGCTTCCTGCATCCGTTGCACCTCAGCTGCAGGAAGAGGGATCCCTGTACAGGGAGCTGCTTCCCCATCAATCCAACCCCCACCCACCCAACCCCCCATGGATTCAGACCCCCCATACCTGCCCCTTCTGCTAAGCCTCACCCCCTGCACTCAGAACCTCAGATGAGCCCCACTCCCCCCTGCACCAGGACCACTCTGATGAGTCAAGCACACCCAGATCCACACCCCACTGAAACCCCAACCAGCTGCATCTGGACCCCATCCCACTGAACCCCCCATACTCCCAGCATCTGCACCCCACAACTGAGCCCCCCACACCTAGACCCCCCTGCAGAGCTCTATTATCCCCACACTGACCCCCTATGCTGAGCCCCAACCACCTTCACCTGGACCCCCCTACAGAATCCCATTACCGTTGCACTCAGAACCCCTCCCCACAAGCCCTGTGCATCCAGATCCCCTCTGCACTTGGATCCCCCACTGAGCCTCCTGCACCCGTTACCCCACACAGAATCCTCTCAACCACCCCTTGATTCCCCCACATTAAGCCCTGCCACACTTGGTGCCTGCCTTGCTGAGCCTGCCTGCCCACGCCCTGGAGAAGGGCCCTGCAGTGTTTCTACAGCCCAGTCCTAGTGCTGTGTCAGGGTTGGGTGCAGCCTCACTGATGAGTCTGTATTCCAAGGGGTAGCTGCACAATGATCTCCCACCTCTGTGCAGCCAGTGGCCTGTGCTTCCCAACGCCATGTGGCACCTCCACATTTATTTGACAAATAAAATGTGTTTTGCAGAATATTAAAATATTGTGCACAGAATTATTTTTTTGGTGCAGGTGTTTTTTTTTTTGGCTCAGAATGCCCTTAGAAGTATCTCTTTTAACAGAGTCATAAGTACAAATTATTCAAGAGTAGTGCCCTCAAAACTCATATGTAAAAAAGCAGGTTTTATTTAATCTTCACCCAGCCCCCTAGCTCCTGACTAAGAGTAGCATACTGAGGCACAGAAATGTAGTGCCAAGTTCTGTATCACTCAATATAAAAATATGCCATGACTGCATTACATTAATAGGCTAATGGGGAGGGTTTTTTGGTGTCCTGTCTAATCAGCATCTTCAGTCAAGGGCACTCCCCACCAACTGAACTACTATTAGAGCGTGCCTGATTAAATTTTATTTTCGTTTTTCAAAAATCTTTTTCTAAAAAGGGTGTGTGGCTTTATGCAATGTATTTTACTCTATGAAAAGTAGTTCTTACAAAATTAATGGGAAAACCGATTTGTAGATAGAACAAAATTTGAAAAGCATGAGTCAAATAGTTCAATTGCAATGAGCCATTTTGAAAATCCTTGCTTACATTTTAAAGAGATCCTCTTCACTGGAGTCTTTTCAAAAAATATCCTCCTCAGAGTCATCTATAGTGTCCTGGCTATTAGCAATTGCATAAAACTCATTATTAAACAAAGATATCATCTCTTTGGATGGCTGAAACTGGCTGCAGCAAATCTTATTTCGGTGCATATACGCCCTGATCCTTAAGATATTTTCAAGTAGGCTGTCCTGCAGTCTGTTCTTTAACTTAGTTTTTATCAAATTCATTTGTGAGATTGTACACTCCACAGCTGCAGTGCTAAAGGGCAAGGTGAGAAGGGCAAGGGCAAATAATCCTAGCTCAACAAAATCCTTATCACCAACTTCATCTGTGTGTTTTGCAACTTCTATCCAGAACTGTTCTATTTGGCTATCTTCTGTGTTCATCCATGAGACTGCATCCAGATTTCTCCATTGCTGTTTCAACTTGTTATGATCCCCTCTACATAAGGACAAAAAAGACAGAGTTGAGAATTCAGGTTTTGTAGGACTTAGAACAACTGAAGGGCTCAGAGCGCTGAGAGATTCTAGATGATGGACATTTGGAGGCAGTCGGAGCTTTATTTGCTTAGCAAACTCAAGGATACAATCTCGACATCTGCTTTGGATGGTCTCTACTGTATGTGAGGAAAGATTTGCATTTATTAATTCAGATAGGAATGCAGATCCAAAGTTAACCTCTGAAAGAGGCATGTAATTCCTGTTACAGTGAATGTCATAATTTACAATGGATGACCATGTTGTAAAGACACAAGCTTTCATGACTCTTTGTACCAAATTCTGATAGAACAGCATTAATTCAGCAATAAGATTAACTGGATTAACTGTTTCAAATTGAAATAACTTGTTGATCCTATTAGCTTCCTGAATAAGAGGTTGCAGAAAAACAAGATAGAGTCTATTTACTGGATCAGAATACATTTGATAGAGAAGTTCAGCACTGTAGTCACTTTCATTGTCTCTTATAGACTGAAAGTGCAACATCAGAGCTTCATATTGATCAAGTATTCTGTTAATACAAGGGCTAATGGATACCCATCTTGTCTCAGTAAGCTGCAGTATTTTCAGGAAATTCTCTCCAACACTGATGGCAGCATATAGTTCATGGTACTTCTTCTGGTGGAAAGTGCTATGGGAAAACCACAAGTATGTCCGTGAAACCATATACTCTATGTTCAATGGAAGCACATCAATGGCCTTTGAAGAACACAAATAGAGAGAGTAACTGACGTATTTGATGAAAACTCCACACGGATTGAGTTCATAAAACTTTTTGAGCAATGAATTTTTATTTCCACATAGGTTTGTATTGAAACCATCAGCAGCAATCCCAACACACTTTTTTATGTTCAGCTTGTTCTCATTTAGAAATGTCAAGAGGGCTTCTGTGATAGTACCACTTCTAGTCAAGTTAATGATCCCTGCAAAGGATGATACAATACATTTAAGCTTGTTGCTAAAGTACCTTACTATCAAGCAAAGTTGCTTTTGTGCTGATACATCTGTACTTTCATCAATGATCAATGAGTAGTGTCCATTGCCAATGTCTCTGAGAAGTTCTTCATGTACAGTAGGACCAATGACATTTCTAATCAGTGTGGAGCATTTTGTTCTATGCAGACTAATGTCCTTCTCTGGTATCCCTCCAACAATGCAGCCTAGGTGATCCACTGTAAAAATGCTCATATGGCAAGCTATGTGTGCCGCGAGCTTCAGTGCGCATACATTAACAGACTGATCCATTTTGGCTTGCGTGATATCATCATCAAATGAATTTTGGTTTTCAACTTCAAATTCAAATGAATGTGTTTTCATATCCGAAGAATGTGAAAATAAAGCAACATGTCTTTTGTGCTTTTTTGTTTTGCTGTGTGCAACCAAATCACTATGATGGGCTCTGATTTCACATATACAATATCTGCATGCTGCCTTTGTATCATCTCCTGGTACACTTCGAATCCATTCTTTTAATCCAGTTTCCCTTTCCCAATCTCGACAGTATCTTTTTCCATACTTTTCCCACTTCCCAAGTGGTTTAGGTGCCATCTATGGTCATGTGCTATGGGCTTCTCCAAGAACATAAGATTCCTTAAAAATAAAAATAGACAATTACTATAAATCTCCCAAGATAAAAGTAACATGAAAATTTTGAATCCCTTACTGGAAGATTAACAAAAAAGTCACATACAAAAAAGAAAAAAAAAAAAAAGAGGATTTCACCAATAAATTCCGACAACCAGTTCAAACTCTTCAAAAGCGTGGAAGTGAGAAAAGGGATTTAAGTGCAGCCACCTTGGTTCTGTTAGAAACAGAGCAAAAGTCAGGCTAACTATAACCCTAATAACACGAGACTTGCAAAGGCAGGACTGGGGAAAGCGTATGGAAAATTGCTAGCGATGCCGTCTGACCTTGTTTTTAGGTAAAATAGAATGCAGTGGTAGCAGAAAATCATTAACAATAAGAAGATATCAGGAAGGAAAATGTATGAACAAAGTGCAACTCATATTCGTCAATGCATGCAACAGGAACTATAAATATTTGTGATAAACCGCTTGTTTTTCGGAGACTTGTCTAAGGCCAAGGTAACTCCTGCCTTGCAGAGACTCCCCCTGCAACTGCTTGAATAAAAATGTCTCTTGCATCCAACCTGAGAGAGAGGATGTGTTTTCTTCCACAAAAGGAAAAGGCTTGCTAAACCTTATAAAAAAGTTCTATATGTAAGTGTAACTCAGGGTCAAATATTCACACCTGTTACATTTCATCTGAATAAAGACTGATAGTTCAAAAAGTTCAAAAGTACTTTAACAAAACTTATGTAAGCAGCAAATTTTACAACTGTAAGATGCCTTCTTCTTCCCAAATGGGAAAAAGTTATACAGGACATAATTAACATGTTCCCTCAAGCTATTTTACTAATAAATGTCTTGTGCCTAATACCCAGGATTAGGAATTCTGGGTTCTATTCCCAGCTCTATCCAGGCTTCTTTTGACCTTCAGCAATTCACATTAATCTCTAATTAGGCACCGAAATAAAAATGGACTGATTTTTCAAAAGGCGATGAATCCCTCAAACTCTCACTGACTTTAGTGGAGTCTGAGGATTATCAACATTTGTAAATTTGTGGCTAATTAGGGATGTAAGTGCCTAACAGTAGACACACAATTTTAAAAATGTTAACCTCAACTCTGATTTTTGGTTTATCCATTTATAGGGACAATACTTTTTTTACTATGCAGACATTCTGAGTCTTAATTAATGTTTTTAAAGTGTTTTGAGATCTTTGGATGGAAAGAAGTATGTAAGTGTTAAGTAAAAATCAGTCTAGCTTCATAACATCTTACACTTTTATATTACTCAAATATATCACCAAAATAATTTCCATATAAAATACATTAATTTTGATTTAGTTGTGGATTGGTCCTGCTTTGAGCAGGGGGTTTGACTAGATGACCACCTGAAGTCCCTTCCAACCCTGAGATTCTATGATTCTATGATTAATCCCCACTCTTCCCAAAAAGTGCATAGCCTGCATTAAAGGAAAAAATTGTCCACAAAGGATATAATTTCAGGTCATATTATACAAATTATATTATCAAAGCAAAAGGGGAATGGACTTTTTGGCAAGGAAACATAACATTTCAACATAGTAAAACTATTCCAATTAAACATAAAATACATACCGTATTTTTCGCCCTATAAGACACACTTTTTCTTCCCCAAAACGGGGGGGAAAAAGTTGGTGCGTCTTATAGGGCGAATGTCTTATAGGGCAAAAAAAAAAAAAAAAAAAAAAAAGCGCCTCGCTCTCCCGTCCCCGCCGCGCGGGCGGGCTGCCGAGGTTCCCCTCTCCCCACCGCGGGCGGGCTGCCGAGGTTCCCCTCTCCCCGCCGCGGGCGGGCTGCCGAGGTTCCCCCCTCCCCGCCGGACCAAAAAAAAAATGTGCGTCCCGGTTCCCCCCACCCCGCCGCGGGCGGGCTGCCGGGAGCGCTCCCGGCAGCCCGCCCGCGCGGCGGGGACGGGAGAGCGAGGCGCTTTTTTTTTTTTTGGTCCGGATTTTTTATTAAAAACCGAGGGGGCGTCTTATAGGCCGGAGCGTCCTATAAGACGAAAAATACGGTAGATAACCAGAAGAAAAAATAAAGGGGGAGTATTTTAAGCCTTAAGAGCATCACTTAATAACTAGATTTATTTAGTTTTTTACAGTGCAGACTTTCAGAGTGTCTTCCATCTAAATAACAAAGAATGCTTTACATGTAACTGTTAAGGCAATACAATTCCGTGTGGCAGGGAAACAGGACAAGTCACTATCCATTCTGTTACAAGGTGATACAAATTGGTGGCAGAGTTCGAAATTAAACCCAGATTTCCTTTCTCCTAGTCCTATGCTTTAGTCACAATACAATGATTAGATTAGAACGCTTCTTTAGCTCTCGTCCCCTAAAACCCCCACTCTACTTGCACTACATTGATAACATCTTCATCAATCTGGACCCATAGAAAAGCAGCCCTTGAGGAATTCCACAAGGATTTCAACAATTTCTATCCCAACATCAAGTGATCCATTTCCTGGACACTACAGTGCAAATAAGCAATGGTCACATAAACACTACCCTATACCGGAAACCTACTGACCGCTATACTTACCTACATGCCTCCAGCTTTCATCCAGACCACGTTGCAAGATCCGTTGTCTACAGCCAAGCTCTAAAATACAACCACATTTGCGCCAATCCCTCAGACAGAGACAAACACCTACAGGATATGTATCAAGCCTTCTTAAAACTACAGTACCCACCCACTGAAGTAAAGAAACAGATTGACAAAGTCAGAAGAGTACCCAGAAGTCACCTACTACATGACAGACCCAACCAAGAAAGTAATAGAACGGCACTAGCCATCACCTTCAGCCCCATCAAGGATCTACAAAACTATCCTGAAGGACGATCCCTCACTCTCACAGATCTTGGGAGACAGGCCAGTCCTAGCTTACAGACAGTCCCCAACCAGAAGCAAATACTCACCAGCAACCACACAACAAAAACACTAACCCAGGAACCTATCCTTGCAACAAAGCCAGTTGCCAACTCTGTCCACATATCTATTCAAGGTACACCATCATAGGACCTAATCACATCAGCCACACCATTAAGGGCTCGTTCACCTGCACCTCTATCAATGTGATATATGCCATGATGTGCCAGCAATGCCCCTCTACTATTGTACCTTGGCTAGACTGGACAGTTTCTATGCCAAAGAACAAATGGACACAAATCTGACATCAAGAATTATAACATTCAAAAACCAGTCGGAGAACACTTCAACCTCCCTGGACACTAAATTACAGACCCCTAAACGTGGCAATTCTTCAACAAAAAAACCTTCAAAAACAGACTCCAACAAGAAACCGCAGGCAGAACTGGAATTAATTTGCAAACTGGACATCATCAAAGTAGGCCTGAATAAAGACTGGGAGTGCATGGGTCATTTCCCCATGCTAATTTTTCCCCTACTGTTACTCACACTTTATTGTCAACTGTTTGAAATGGGCCATCCTGATTACCACTATAAAAGTGATTTTTCCTCCTGCTGATAACAGCCCACTGTAATTGATTTGTCTTGTTAGTTGGTAAGGCAACCCCCGTCTTTTCATGTTCTGTGTGTGTGTGTGTTTGTGTATATATATACGGTATATATATATATATCTTCCTACTGTATTTTCTATGCCATGCATCTTATGAAGTGGGTTTTAACCCAAAAAGCTTATGCTCAAATAAATTTGTTAGTCTCTAAGGTACCACAAGTATTCCTCATTCTTTTTGCTAATACAGACTAACACAACTACCACTCTGAAGATAATGTTAGAAAGTGATAAGAGCTTTACTAGCATATACATGGGGATGTCAGGGCATTGAGCCCCCTGGTGGGGCAAAGATGGAAGAAAGTCACCCCTCACAAGCTTAATAATGTATTAAAATGTGAATATATGAACAGCACTGGCAAAATTTCGTAAGAAATTGTAAGCTAAGAATCAGAGAATATTAGGGTTGCAAGGGACCTGTGGAGGTCATCTAGTCCAACCCCCTGCTTAAAGCAGGACCAATCCCCAACTAAATCATCCTAGTCATGGCTTTATCAAGCCTGACGTTAAAAACCTCTAAGGAAGGTGATTCTACCACCTCCCTAGGTAACCCATTCCAATGCTTCACCACCCTCCTAGTGAAAAAGTTTTTCCTAATATCCAATCTAAACCTTCCCAACTGCAACTTGAGACCATTACTCCTTGTTCGGTCATCTACTACCACTGAGAACAGTCTAGGTTCATCCTCTTTAGAATCCCCTTTCAGATAGTTGAAAGCAGCTATCAAATCTCCCCTCAGTCTTCTCTTCTGTAGACTAAACAATCCCAGTTCTCTCAGCCTCTCCTCATAAGTCATGCACTCCAGGCCCCTAATCATTTTTGTTGCTCTCCTCTGGACTCTTTCCAATTTTTCCACATCCTTCTTGTAGTGTGGGCCCCAAAACTGGACACAGTACTCCAGATGAGGCCTCACCAATGTTGAATAGATGGGAACAATCACATCCCTCGATCTGCTGGCAATGCCCCTATTTATACAGCCCAAAATGCCATTAGCCTTCTTGGCAACGAGGGCACACTTTTGACTCATATCCAGCTTCTCATCCACTGTAATCCCTAGGTCCTTTCCTGCAGAACTGCTGCCTAGCCATTCGGTCCCTAGTCTGTAGCAGTGCATGGGATTCTTCCGTCCTAAGTGCAGAACTCTGCACTTCTCCTTGTTGAACCTCATCAAATTTCTTTTGGCCCAGTCCTCTAATTTGTCTAGGTTCCTCTGTATCCTATCCCTACCCTCCAGTGTATCTACCACTCCTCCCAGTTTAGTGTCATCTGCAAACTTGCTGAGGGTGCAGTCCACACCATCCTCCAGATCATTGATAAAGATATTGAATAAAACCGGCCCCAGGACCGACCCTTGGGACACTCCGCTTGATACCGGCTGCCAACTAGACATGGAGCTATTGATCACTACCCGTTGAGACCGACAATCCAGCCAGCTTTCTATCCACCTTATGGTCCATTCATCCAGCCCATACTTCCATAACTTGCTGGCAAGAATATTGTGGGAGACCATATCAAAAGCTTTTCTAAAGTCAAGAAACAACACATCCACTGCTTTCCCCTCATACACAGAGTCAGTTATCTCATCGTAGAAGGCAATTAGGTTAGTCAAGCATGATTTGCCCTTGGTGAATCCATGCTGACCGTTCCCGATCACTTTCCTCTCCTCTAAGTGCTTTAGGATTGATTCCTTGAGGACCCGCTCCATGATTTTTCCAGGCACTGAGGTGAGGCTGACTCTCCCGTAGTTCCCTGGATCCTTCTTCTTCCCTTTTTTAAAGATGGGCACTACATTAGCCTTTTTCCAGTCATCTGGGACCTCCCCCGATCGCCATGAGTTTTCAAAGATAATGGCCAATGGCTCTGCAATTACATCAGAAAACTCCTTTAGCAACCTTGGATGCAGCGCATCTGGCCCCATGGACTTGTGCTCGTCAAGCTTTTCTAAATAGTCCTGAACCACTTCTTTTTCCACAGGCTGGTCATCTCCTCCCCATGCTGTGCTGCCCAGTGCAGTAGTCTGGGAGCTGACCTTGTTCGTGAAGACAGAGGCAAAAAAAAAGCATTGAGTACACTTGCTTTTTCCACATCCTCTGTCACTAGATTGCCTCCCTCATTCAGCAAGGGGCCCACACTTTCCTTGACTTTTTTCTTGTTGCTAACATACCTGAATAAACCCTTCTTGTTACCCTTAACATCCCTTGCTAGCTGCAACTCCACATGTGATTTAGTCCTCCTGATTTCACTCCTGCATGCCTGAGCAATATTTTTATATTCCTCCCTGGTCATTTGCCCAATCTTCCACTTCTTGTAAGCTTCTTTTTTGCATTTAAGATCAGCAAGGATTTCACTGTTTAACCAAGCTGGTCGCCTGCCATATTTACTATTCTTTCTACACATCGGGATGGTTTGTTCCTGCAACCTCAATAAGGATTCTTTAAAATACAGCCAGCTCTCCCGGACTCCTTTCCCCTTCATGTTCATCTCCCAGGGGATCCTTCCCATGAGTTCCCTGAGGGAGTCAAAGTCTGCTTTTCTGAAGTCCAGGGTCTGTATTCTGCTACTCTCCTTTTTTCCCCATGTCAGGATCCTGAACTCGACCATCTTATGGTCACTGCCTCCCAGGTTCCCATCCACTTTTGCATCCTCTACTAATTCTTCTAGTTTGTGAGCAGTAAGAAAAGAAGCTGAGAACATTAACTCTCTCAAAAATAGACAACAATGGAGTTAGATTATGTTAAAGTGATGGAAGGTCATCTAGAATTTGAAAGCAAAGATAGACCCCTACATTTCAGATGGAATTTAAATGTATCAAGAACAGGGATTCTTAAACTGGGAGTCATGAGGTTATTACATAGGGAGCCACAAGCTTTCAACCTCCACCCTAAACCCCACTTTGCCTTCTGCATTTATAAGTGTTAAATTTAAAAAAGTATGTTTAATTTAAATGGGGGGAGCGCACTCAGAGGCTTGCTGTGTGAAAGAGGTCCCCCAGTGCAAAATTTGAGAACCACCGATCAAGAACATTAGAAATATTTTATTAGAAATAAAAACTGAGAGGCATGAATTATTCAATGGAAAATACACAGTAAATTGTGTAAGTATTATTACATCTATTATATTTTTAGGAAGTGGAAGCAGAGGCATGAAATCCCTGCTGAGAGTTCTACAGATGCTTTCACTACAGTGCTTAGCCTTCAGTGGTTAGGGTTCTGGGACTTAGGAGCCAAGGAGTCCAATTCTTACTCTCTCAGACGCTTCCTGTGTGACCATAACCAAGTTACTTAGTGTATGACTATCATGCAGTGGCACTGCTGTGGCATAAACAAATCCTACATCAACCGAACGGATTTTTCCAACTGTGTAGCTAATCCACTTCTCGGGGAGAGGGCAGATAGACCCAGGTAAGAAGCTAGTTGCTTCTACAGTGGGGGTTAGAACCTAACCACATAAACAGGGCTTGAAGTCTTTCATAGCCTTGGCAAAGGCAGTTCGGTCAATCTGATTCGAAGCTTCTGTCTCTGCACCTCAGTTTGCCATCTGTACAATGGGAACGCTGGCACTGCCCTACCTCTGCAGGGTGCTGCGGGATGTGGAGACAAACACGTTAAAGGCTGAGGCCGGGACCGGAAGGAGGGAGCCGTTTCATTACCTAGAGATCATCCCGCTCCTGCGGGATCAGTCCTGGCTCACAGCTCCGGTCCATTACTCGGCCCCTCTCTCTCTGGGCTCAGTGACCCCGCCCCGCCCGAACCCGGGGCTCCGCGAGCTCCCCCCGCACACGCGGAATCCGCGCGCCACTTTCCACCCCACGCCCAAGGCTCCGGGCGCGGGAAGCCCCCCGCGCACCGCCAGGCGAGGCCGCGAGCCTTCGCCCTTCTCATACCGCCCCCTCCCCGCCGTCACTGCCGCGCCTGGGCCCCTCTTACACGCAGCGGGCCCTGAGCTCGCCTCCCTGGCTCAGGGGGAGCCAGTAAAACAAAGGCAGCACGTCCCGAACACCAGCGCCTCCGGGCGGCGCCTTCCCATCGCCGCTACCGCCTCGGACCGGGCCGCCCCCGCGCCAGCCGTACAGGTAGGAACCAATCAGCGCCCGGTTCCTCTGACTGACAGCCCGTTGTCCCAACCGGGCTGTTTGCTCCCGTCCACACTCCCTGATCGACAGCAAAGCCACCCAATCGGCTATTGCTCAAAGAGGTAAGGGCCCGGCCCCGCAAGGCCTCACTGCGGGCTTGAAAGAAGCAGGCGCAGAGAGCGTGTCCCTTCACAGCGCCACCTGCTGGGCGACGGAGGGAGAAACTGCAATATCATAATGTTATGAACAGTTGGAATCTATTGATTATTTGCAATTAATGTTAATATCAATATAAAATCGCACTCGGTGTTCTAACGTACTCTTTCTCCCTAACAAAGGATATCAAGATGTTTTGCAAACAGTGTCCCTTATTCTGCATCTGTATCCACTATCACACCTACCTATGCCTAGTCCTATGCAAGAGATGAAGTCTGTGCTGCTCACAAATCCTGATGTAGGTTCAAGGCTTTCATAGACAAGGAACTGTAAAATTCAGCTACCTTCGATGAGAAGAGCAGCAGCAAACATGCTTCACAAATGCAGGATGTGAGGCAACGAACCATTTTATCCAACAAGGTTGGTGGAGAAAATAGGCAGAGTTTCAAAATCTATCAGGGAATCATCATCTGTGCAGATTAAAGAGATTCTGTCATCCAACTTGGCCATGTAGAAAATTAGGTTGTCAGCTCTCTGCAAATCCTGCAATTTGCTAGGAATCCAAGGGAGGCGAAAGTAAATGACATTAGCCATTTATGGATTTGTCTCCTTTCATGCTTCTTTATAATAAATAAAAGAGGCCCCAAGAGTTGTTTTTTTTATTTCTGATGTGCTTTTCTGGTTGATTTTTACATTAGAAGTGAGAATTTACTCCACTTTTTTTTCTTTAAAATTATGGATTACTGGATAATTATGAGATCGAAACACTACAGAAGTGCACTCCATGCAGCCGGAAGAGGTTTTTTATTCAGGCTCATTTCTTTATGAGAAGATCTTTTAAATTCAGATACCTGATAATTTCACATGCAAGAAATTTAAATTCTGTTAGATTCAATATCCACTAAGGATTTAGACCTGATTATGCAAAGATTTATGCACACATTTAATTTTGTGCATTTTGAATATTCCCACAAGTCAATGGAACTACTCACAGTAAGAGTAAGAGTTACAGACACGATTAAGTCATCACAGGAGTGGGGTATTAGATGAGATCTACACTATGAACTTTTATTGGTATAATAATGTCAGGTGGAGGTGTGATTCTTTACAACATTTTTATACCAGCAAAAAACCCTAGCACAGACAATTATACCGACAACATTTAATTTGGAGAACTGGTGCAAGCCATATCAGCAAAATAACTCTTGCCTGAATAAGTGCCCGTTTACACTGGCAAGTTTCTGCACAGCAAAGATGCTTTCTGCGTTGTGACTACCAAGGTGTACACACTGCCAACCAACTTAGTGCGCAAAATCTGTGCAGTTGTAGCACTTTAAAAAAATCACCCCAATGAGAGGAGTAGAGCATTCTATGCCGGGGCTACAGCACTGCAGTGCCAGTGCAGACACCTCAATTACAGCACTGCAATTGGCCTCCAGGAGGCATCCCCCAATGCCTGTTCTCATCTCTCTGGTCATCAGTTTGAACTCCACTGCCCTGCCCTCAGGTGATCAACCATTATCCCCACCCCATAAATTCCTTTGGAATTTTTAAAGTCCTCTTCCTGTTTGCTTTATGATGCGTGCAGTGGTGTCAGCGCATCTTTCCAGGTGGCCACGCCTGCTCCCGCACCAGGCAATCCCCCACTTGGAGCAATGCCAAGCTGCTGGACCTCATCGGTATTTGGGGAGAGGAGGCTGTCCAGTCCTAGCTGACCTCCAGCTGTAGGAATTATGATACCTACAGACAGATTTCACAATGCAGGACAGAAAGGGGCCATAACTTGGATAGCTTGCAGTGCAGGGTCAAAGTGAAGGAGCCGTAGAATGCCTACAACAAGGTGTGGGAGGCAAACTGCCACTCCGGTGCTGTGCCCACCAACTGCTGGTTCTACAAAGACCTGGATGCGATACTTGGCAGTGATACCATCTGCACTGCAAAGATCACTGTGGGTACTTCGGTGGCTCACATGCCAGTCAAGACTGGACGAAGCCAGGAGAAGGAAATCTTGGACAAAGAGGGGGAGGAGGAAGCAGGGGATGATCATAAATGCATGCACCCTGGAGGAGGCTAGCCAGTCATAGCAGTTGGATCTTGGCAAAGTGCAAATACCCTGTAAGTGGATCTGATTTTGGGAATCGATGAAGCAAGTTGTTGGGAGCAGGAGCCGGCAAAAAGCAGGCTTGTAGGGTGACCAGAGAGCAAGTGTGAAAAATCAGGACAGGGGCTGAGGGGTAATAAAAAAAAAAATTAAAAAAAATAAATGGAGATATACCAATCTCCTAGAACTGGAAAGACCTTGAAGGTCATCGAGTCCAGTCCCCTGCCTACACTAGCAGGATCCGCCTGCCTACACTAGCAGGATTGAGTACTGTCCCCTGACAGATTTTTTGCCCCAGATCCCTAAATGGCCCCCTCAAGGATTGAACTCACAACCCTGGGTTTAGCAGGCCAATGCTCAAACCACTGAGCTATCCCCCCACCCCCAAAATTTTATATTTTATATTTTTCTATATAAGAAAAAGACCCCAAAATCAGGACTGTCCCTATAAAATCGGGACATCTGGTCACCCTTAGGGTGACCATTTGTCCGGATTCTCCCGGACATGTCCGGCTTTTTTGGATAAAAATAGTGTCCGGGGGGAATTTGTAAAAGTCTAAAGATGTCCGGGATTTCCCCCCAGTGCAGAGCACGGCGTTGGGTTCTGGCAGCCAGAGCCTCTCGAATCTCCCTCTCCCGCAGCTTCTGGCAGCTGTAGACGCACATCCCCTCTCCCAGCTCCTCCTTCTCCCAGGATGTTGACAAGACAAGACCCGGGGTATCTGGGTATTAGCCCACGAAAGCTTATGCTTCTATACTTTATAGTTAGTCTTTAAGGTTCCACAGGACTCTTTGTTACCTCTGCTATTCCAGACTAACACGGCTACCTCTCTGATTCCTCACTTTTATAGCAGCTTCCCTCTTATGCAAATCTGTCCCAGATTCAAAATCTGGGTCTGTGTCCTTTGTGCTGCTTCTCTCTGGATGTTGTCCCAATATTGCAAAGAGGGTGTACCCAAAGGAAGATGCTTAATTCTAACCCCGCCCACAGGCTGTCAATATGTCTATTCTTCCTTACTCAGCACGCACTTCACAACTTTGATTGCCCTTGGTCTGGCTCCCATCCCCTCTCCAACCATTGCAGCTGTCTGGTGGTGCCTGGCTTCCAGGCCTTCCTCATTCACTCAACAGGGCAATTGATTACAAAGTGGAGAAAGATCTTATTCTACTTCTAGCAAAGAGACATTTTCTTTTACCTTCATTATACTACCTTAGGGGCTATAACATATTACCAAAGTTCAATACAGAGTTTCTAAGACAAGGTTATACGGGAAAGCATAATACAAAAGTCATATAAAAGTTATACAAAAATGCATATTGCCAAGATGTATCTACATTGTGGTGCTCGGTCATTCCAGTCAGCACACGGGCACTCAGGTTGATGATACCTGTCACAGGTTGATGATAAGCGGACACTTTCTTGGCATGGTGCCACAATCTCCTGCACTGAAAGGGAAGGGAACATCTGCCACCAACGGATATGGCTCAGCCTGGGGGAGAACACATGGCATCGTCTCTAGTCCTGATCCACCATCTTGTGCTCCAGGATGGTTGTTTTTAGACGTATGAAGATGGCTTACTTTATATTCGGGAAGTTAAGCTGATTCAGTGACGTCCGCCTCCATTTTGCCCAGTTGCAGGGGCGAGCCCGGCTGAGGGAGCCCCGCGGGACATGGGAGCCGTGACGTGGGCACAACGGCCTGTGAGCGGCATCTGCTCCGGGCATCCCTCCTGGGCGGAGCTAGGAAAAGCCCCACCCCAGCTCCGACCCCTCAGGAGGGGGCTGCCTGGCACGGTACCGTGACGCCACGGGGAGGGGGGGGAGAGGAGGTGTGCGAGGGGGAGGGGATGCCCGCTACAAAGAATCGTCCCCTTAGCCTCCCCCGTGCGCTTTCTCACGCCCGTGAGGTGCAGCACGGCACCTGCGCAATTGTCGCCTCCCCCCGTCGACGTAAACCGCGCTTGCGCAGTGAGTCTCCGTCGCCCCGACCGTCTCTAGCGGATGAAGACCGCGCCTGCGCAGTGAACCCCCCCCCTCGTAGCGGAAGTGGCTGGGGACTGGGAGCTCCAGTTCCGTCTCGGTGTTGTTCGCGCTGCACAAAATGGCGAAGATCGCCAAGACCCACGAAGGTGAGAAACGGAGCCACCACCGTTTGGATGCGCTCGCCTGGCTCTCCCCGTGCCGCCGGGCCCGGTTGACTGTCTGGGGAGCGGCGCAGGCCGCGGCGAGCGGTGGGCGGGCGCGAGCGGTGGGCGGGCGAGTGGTCGGGGCCTGTGTGAAATGGCGTCTTTGCCTGCGTCTGCTCCAGCCCTCCCCGGGTCTGGCCTGGCCCCATCCGGCCCGCCCCGCTACGGGAGAGCGGCGATGGGTTAGCGCCGAGTGAGGAGAGCGGGGGTGTAGACGCCGTAACACGGGGGCGGGCGGAGCGGGGCACGAAGGCGGCGCGGGGGCCGGCGGGAGCGGCTGCGGTTCATTTTTTGAAGGTGACGTCTGGCCCGCCAGCCCCCGGCCCGCCTCGGGTCGGAGCCCCGCTCTGTCCTGCGCAGTCGCCTTCCCGGCTCCGGGTAGGGGCGAGCCATGTGCGGAGCCAGTCTGGGCGTGTGATTCAATGACGGAAACCCCGCCTGGCTCTCACCGTGTTCCCATCCTCGTTGCCTTTCATTTATAAATACAAACACGGGTTATTGTCTCCTACTGTCTAAAAATTGTTATCAAAGCTAGGTGGTGGTATTCCCGCTTTAGAGATGATTGCAGGGCAAGTCTGGAAACACTAAACACTGCAAATTAGAGTTTACTAGCCTTCCACACCAGAGATTGGGACTTGGTAACACTAGTTGATCTTCGTGCCTGGTCTCTTTCTCGCTTGACCTCCTCCATATCCATAGTATTTATTTTGTAATAGAGCAGTTGATACTGGGTTGCTAAGGCAAATAGAGATACTTGTTATTTATATAGTGCTAAGGTGTAATGTTGTTCTTGTAAAAACTGCTAGCCACTCTGCCTAGGTGAGGTTATATAGTAACCTGTCCTCTTCGGATGAGAACCCAGTCCTACATGGGAGGAGAACTGTTGACTTAATTGAGGTTCTGAGCTGATGTAAAAGGATCTCTTCAAGCACAGTCAGTTGCAGGATTGGCCCCTTAATTTGTCACTATAGTAACTGCTTTTTAAAAAGTGATCAAGTGGGAATTAGCCCACGAAAGCTTACGCTTCAATACTTTAGTCTTTAAGGTGCCACAGGACTCTTAGTCTAGAATTGCAGAAGTGACAAACACGGCTACCTCTCTGATTCTTGCTTTTAAAAAAGGTTTATTTGGGTTATTTGTAGCCAGATTCATTTCCCCAACTGAGCATACACAAAAACTGCCCTGCAGGACAACATCTGCAATACTTCCTGCTTCTGAAACAGCTTTAAAGCAAATCGTGAGATAACTGATAGAACAAGGGCACTTAGTAGTCCACCACACATATAAACAATTTCTTTTTTAATGCATCATACATGACTCTGAAAATGA
Organism: Sternotherus odoratus; assembly: GCA_032164245.1. Lineage (NCBI taxonomy): Eukaryota > Metazoa > Chordata > Testudines > Kinosternidae > Sternotherus > Sternotherus odoratus. The sequence goes on from JAVMKO010000011.1 coordinate 17,923,669, forward strand.
AGGGAGACCGTGTTCTGCCAGGATTTGCCTTTGATACCAAACTTCATAACCATAATTTACTAGTGCAGCTCTCGTGTTTGTGATGGTGGACCCTGTAATGTAGACGGGGTTACTACTGAATTATGTGCAAATGATGAATTAGTTACAAAGTTTTCTACTTCAGAGGAACCCCTGTTCATGAATGGTAGCTCTCAGAAGCTCTTAATAGTTCACAAGAGCTGCAGATCTAGTTCCAGATTGAGGGACAAGACTCAAGAAAGCTTACATTATTTTGTCATGGAAGCTCTCACTTTCTAAAGTTTGCAGTGAGTTTGTGCACTGTAGTATACATGACATATTTATTCTGGTGACGTGAACTTGCAATTTTTCACCTTTCTCTGCCAGCATAGGCCCATGGTGTAGATGCAGCGTACAGTAACAGATGAGGGATTTCCATCACTATAGGAATGCCACTGTGGGTTTGGTCATTGGTCAGCATAGGTACAGCACTCAGGGTTGTGGATTGTTCAAACCCTTGAGTACCATAGGTGTGTCTACCTAAATTTTAAGTATAGATAAGGCCTATCCTGCAGAGAATCTGAGTATTCTGTGGGTTGCCAGGGCCACTGAGTTTCTTCAGTGTCTTGTCAATGGTACCAGACTTCATAACCATAATTCACTAAAAATGGCAACAATACAAATATAAATTCTAGGTTTGCAAACATGCACATGCTTAATTTAACCAGCTTCATACTCCATTGATTTTAAAGGGACTATGGACTAAGCATGAGCATGTCTGTGAGATTAGTTAGTCTGACTGCCAAGGTGTTAGCCTTGGATCACAAATGAAATGAGTTTTTGTTTCATACTAGTTCTCATAGTATATTGTCAACATGAATAACAACCAAATTCGTGTTTCGTGTTACTTTGCGAGCATGTTCAGTGTTAAAACTGCAGAGTGTTGTACTAGGCCTTATGGCTAGGAAAACAGTATCTAAGTTTTAGCTAAATGTTTTAAGGATGTCCAAATATTATATAGAAATTTTCCAGGGATCAGAACAAAGATTAACAGTTTCAAAGTCTTATTGTCAACTGGATAATTAAAAGGGAAGCTGTCAGGTATAATTATTTTGCTTATGTATGAGCACCTAAAATTGATTTGCTAGAAATAAAAGTGAAACTGAATAATTGTGCTCAATGTCCAAACTGTTGACCCTATAGCAGCGCAGCTGATCTTAAACTAAAGTATTTGCTGCCTAGGATTGTACTTTTTAAATGGGAAATAATGCTACCTGTCTTTGATTTCCTGCGCTTAAGTGGATTTGGAGTTGGATGAGTGATCTCTACAAAAAACACCTGCTGTAGCTTGCCTCTTCCCTATTGATGGAGCTTTTCCTTTTAAAGGGGTGTCTTCACCCAGCTTTGATTTCAGATCTAATTTTGAGTTTGTAGAGCTGACAGGTACAATTAAAGAAATGTAAATATAAATCTGGAATCCTAAAAGACCTTTTTCAGAGACACTTCAAAGTTAGCTTGATTTGATTCTGTTTCTATGTGGCCCAAGATTTTAAAGTAAGTTTTACAAAACCTAATATTAGTAGCTTTTAGTGAGAATAAAGATTTAGACACCAGTCTGGGTCGCAAAACCTGTACAATTTTAAAAACTAAGCAGTTTTTAATTTAGTGTTTAAAATTTTTACAGCATTTGTGACCCAGCATAGTATCTAATGCAAGATAAATGAAAAATGAAACTGACAAATCCATTCATCCTGGAAAGTAGAAATGAAATGAAATGAGCAATAATAAAGAACACAAATAGTAAAAGGTTTTAAAAAATCCTTTCAGCTTTGATTATCCTAAGATGATATACCAGCTGACTGTGCTTCTTAAAAATTGAGCATTAGACCACTTGTGGTCGTTACAAATGTTTATGGGATTTCTGCAAGGGTGGGATATAAATCCAGTATTCTGGTCAAGTATTGGGTTGTGTAATTGTTTGGCCTGTTGAAATTGCCTCCTCCAGTTTTGATCAGATAATGTCCTAAAATATCTCTCTCTTGAAATGAGTACAATAGGAGTGCAAATACAGCCAGAGGTTTTGTGGGGATTTCTGTCCTCTTTGCTGATGAATCCACTTCTTCACTATCACTTTGACATATTTTGAATAATTGTAATATTAAATTATAATTGCAAGTTTAATTCTTGGTGTGGCATTATAAGTGGCAAGAGCACACTATAATCCCATTTACAGTTATAGCTTCAAACAGTTCTAGGGGCAAATAGTTCCTTATTTCTTATTTGCTGGTTTGATTGGGAATATAATGGAGTTTCCCATTTGAATCTTCTGGAATTAGTGAATGTCTGGCATTGTTATAGTTTTATCATCACTCTAGTTGAGTTAGGGCCTGATCCTGCTTACATTGACAACAGTAGCAAAGATCCCTAAAACCAAATGTCTTTTTAAAAAATTTCTAAAGCTTCGAAAACAATGAAATATTGATAGATTTCAGTCACAGCTAAGGTGGCTTTATTTGTGGCTGTTTCCCTTTTTGTCCACAAACAGAATTACAAGCAGAAAAAATGTCCCTGAGATACAATTTTTTTTATTATTTTTTTTTTTTTTTACAATTCACTCACTGACAGAGATCTGTGTTAATGTACAGTTAAGGATCCCTAGACGTTTCTAGTGTCCTTCCCAAAAACTGAGTTCAGCAAAATCCAGATTTCTGAAAGCCAAGAAATACAGTGTTAGGGTACACACCGCCGCACTCTTAACTCTACTGTGTTGGAGCTACAGTAGCCATTGGAAATTATCGTCATGCACTCAAGCTGCATTTACTGTGTTAGGTGTAACTGTGTAGGTACTTAGAGCAGCTTGTCAGAGCTGTGTGATTTTGTTGGCGGCCATGCCTGAGTCCTTGACCCTTATTTGTGATCAAAGGAAAGATGAGCATGTGTGCCTTGAGAGAGCCAGTATGTTTAATTTCACAAATCAAGACAGTGATTTAAATCACTAAATGCAACGCATCAATAATGATTTTAGTCAACTTTTCTATTTTTAACTTATTTTCTAAAGGTGCTTTTTCATTTGTTGATCTAACCATTAAAATGGGTTGATTTACTACTAAATAAAACCTTTGCACTACATTTGGTACAGTACATCTATTTGCTACCTGGGATGGTACATTATGCCTTTATATATATATATATATACACACACACAAATGTTGTATAGCATAATATCTTCACATCATTATTCATTTTTATATTTTTAGTATATTAACAAATGGTGAATGACATTGCTTATTTACTAGCCAATTCACTTTTTGCTCATGGTTTGTGTCAATTTGAGATCGGATGATAACTGGAATTAAATACGCAAAACCGCATATAAAATTTATTTTTAATAAACAAATCAACCTTCAACATTTTGGATACTAAAACTTCTCTTTTCAAAACATGTTTCACGTTTATAATTCAATAATAATGCTAGGCCTTAATACATTTTGTATTTAATTTCAGATTTTATTTTTAAATGGGTTTATTTTTAAAAAGAAAAATTTACCATAATTTAAATAACAATCAGAAGATTTCATTGAAATAAAAAAGTCCGTTTTATTTATTTTTTTAAAATACATCATCAACTTTTATGCTCCCTGGTAGGTTGTCAGAATCAGGGCAGGGAATTTCTTGCCATGGGAATTGTCAGCAGTTAGGTGAGAGATTGAGCATGGTCATTAGGTTTGATGAAGGGCAAGTAATAGATGCCAATGTATCTTTCTAAATACATAAAGGTTAAGGGGTTGTAAAATTTAACAAACGTGTTCTGTGGAGAAGGCTAAGTGTTTGAGTGTGGGGCAGTGTTGGTAGTGCCTGTTCATTACACTGGAAAAGCAGAGTGTGGGTATATATGCCATTAGTATGTGGGGCCATCATTCAGAGGTAAGAGTTAAAAGTTGTGTGGACATGTACCAGAACTCTCTGTTCCTTGTTTTCCAGAAGTTTGAGTGTGCCAAACCTGAATTGCTGGAATGGCATGAGATACTACTGGGCAACCCTTAACTCTGTGTTAACAAAGTCTTTTTCAGTTAATTTCTTAGGTTTTTTTTTTTTTTTTTTTTTTAAACAGAAAAATGTTGTTGTTGGGAGTTACTAGTCATTTAGGCAGTTGTAACATAAGTGTGTAGTTGAAATGCTACTGCTGCCAGGTAATACCTAGCTCTTATGTAGCACTTTTCATCAGTAGATCTCGAAGAACTTTACCAAGGAGAAAAATATCATGATCTCCATTGCACAGATGGGGAAAGTGAGGCTCAGAGCAGTGAAGTGAGTTGTCATGACGATGAGCCAGCATGCTAGTGGTAGAAATGGGAATAGAACCCAGACTTTCTGAGTTCTAGTCCATTGTTCACCCCATAGGCCACATGGTTGCTATGGGTCCTAAGTGCTCCCCTCCCCCCCCCCCCATACACTTTGTTATAGTTGAGTGGGTTAATAACCGTACTTTGAACTGTTTGGAATTTGTTCTAAGGGGGCAGTGAGAGGACTCTGGCATAGTTTGTCTTAAAAAAAACTTCATGGTTTTGTTTTATTATATGCTAGTTATAGTAACTTCAAGTGTCTGAGAGAAGACAGGTGTGTTTTCCTCCTCCCCTGCAAAGTACATCCCACCTCATGCCATTTCTAGCTTCCCTTCCCTTTGTTGTCCCATTAAGCCATTCACAGGCCAGGTATTTGCAAAAAAACATTGGTCAAATCTGTGAACCTTAATACAAGCTGTTTTTTTCCCCAATGGACTGAGGAAGTGAGTATTAGCCCATGAAAGCTTATGCTTCAATACTTTAGTTAGTCTTTAAGGTGCCACAGGACTCTTTGTCACTTCTGCTATTCCAGACTAACACGGCTACCTCTCTGATTCAAGAAACAATAGGAGGCTCTGAGAAGTGTGAAGTAGTCCATTGATCTCAATGTTTTAGTTCTCAGGAGAGCACCCCTTGGAGAAAATGCAGCCTGAAACAGCACCTCTGAGAGGTGTGAACTTCTGTATTCATCTGAGGCCTTGTTTACACTACAAAATTGTTAACCTATATTACATTGGCATACAACTTCTGCAGTAATTAAATTGCTTTTGCATGTCCACACTATGCTCCTTGTGTCTAGGTTAACCAGATGCCCCAATATTGAGGCTTTGTCTTCTATTCACAGTTATATCCCTCACCATCCTGTCCCGGAAAAAAAGTGTCCCAATTTTTCACATTTTCTATCACCCTACTGTGGTTCACGTCTTCTCTAGCAGTATTTGCAATCAATGCAGAGAGCAGTGTTCATAGGTAGCTATCCCACTATGCAACATGCCACCATCTAATGCAGGGTGATTTGGGGGAGTTTTGCAAAGTCTCGTGGGGCCAAACGAGTCATGTAGGGGTGACTGGGAACATGATTTCAGCATCTCATAATTCAGTGTTCTTCGTTACATAATGTTTTGTGCCTCCTTTCAAAGTCCCCTCAAACTGTCCCTTCTCACTATCTGCCCTGTGTGTCAGAAGTATGGATCCCACATAGCTCTCCTATTCCAATGAGTGTTGCGAGCACCTGATCTTGCAATATTTGCAAAGCCACCAGAGGAGCTGCGGAGAACATGACCGTTCCTTGGAGGTTAGATTTCGGTGGGATATAGAAAGAAACAATTTAAAGTTATTGGTGGTATTCACGGAGCAGCAGCAGATGATGAAGCGCTGGTTGTGGATCCGGTAAACGAGCACCGACTATTGGGTTTGCACTGTCCTGCAGGTTTTGGATAAGGAGCAGTAGCTGCAGAATTTTCAGATGCACAAGGCCACATTCCTGGATGTGTGTGCAGTGCACTCCAGCACAGTGACACCAAAAGGAGATCTGCACTGACAGAGGAGGAGCAAGTGGTGATTGCTCTGTGGGAACTTGCAGTGCCCGCTTCCTACCAATCCATCAAAGGACTGACTTTGGGCAATGTGCAGAAAATTATGCTTTTGCAGCAGTGGGGTTCCCAAAATGCAATGGAGCGATAGGGAGATGCATGCCATCTATTTTGGCCCCAGAACACCTTGCCACAACTTTTATGTGGTAATGCAAGCATTAGTGTCCCCATTGATCCACCGTACCAACATCAGTGTGGGCTGATCAGAGAAGGTGCATGACGTACGCATCTTTAAGAACACAGGTTCTGGACAGAAAGCTGCGAACAGTGACTTTCTTTCCAGACTGTTAGATTACCATTGGGGATGTTGAAATGACAATTGAAAATTGATAATTTCTTCCTAGATATTGAAGCACAGATCCGAGAAATTCAAGGAAAAAAGGCTGCCCTTGATGAAGCTCAGGGAGTAGGCCTTGATTCCACAGGATATTATGATCAAGAGATTTATGGAGGCAGTGATTTTGGGAGATCCAGGATAGTCCTTACTCCCATGGCTCTGGCAGCTGTACACCAGCTACTTCAGCAGTACCAAGGAGTGCTTAAGTTACAGGCTCATCAAATGTAGAATGACAGTTGAATGTGCCTTTGGCTGTTTGAAAGGTCGCTGGTGCTGTCTACTCATAAGACTGAAACTCAGTGAAAAAAAAATCCCAATAGTTATAGCTGCCTACTGTGTCCTGCATAATATCTATGAAGCAAAGGGGGGAAGTTTCTGCTGGGGGTAGGGGGAGAGGGAATGGTGGAGGAGGAGACATGAAGGTATAATGGTTGTCTCCTGACTTTGAGCTGCTGGATACCAGAGCAGTATGAAGAGCTCAACCTACAGCTATTCAGTGCATGGAGGCTTCGGTATGTCTACACTACCATGGCAAGTCAACCTACGCTATGCCACTCCAGCTATGTAACTTAGGTCAAGATACCACTGGGTTTACACTGTGGGGGTGTCAACAGGAAATTTTCTTCCATCAGCTTACCTTATTCTTCTAGTCAGGGGTAGGTTACAGGGGTTGACTGGAGAGTGATCTGCAGGCAATTTGGCGGGTCTTCACTAGACCCACTAAATCAACCGCAAATGGATCGATCCCAGTGTGTCAGTCCCTGCGGTAGTGTAGACCTGCCCTTCGAAAGACTATTTCATTAATGAGCTCCAGTAATGTGGGCTGCTGTAGTGTGCTCTGCCTGGCATTGCTCTTTTGCACCCTGTTATAAACCTTGTAATGAGTGCTGTGTGTGTAACATTACAATATAACATTGTAAATGTGCCCATTACTATTGTTTGTGAATGATGTCGGCTCTACCCAGCATATGTTATGAACTAATAAACATGAATTAAGTTTCCAAAAATAGACTTTTATTCCATACCCATGCAAACAGACACATTTATAGATGAATAAAACTTAATAAATAATGGAAAGCGGGTTAGTGAGTGTCATTCGGTAGCTAAGATAAATGTCAAACAGTTTGAGACCATTTTAGGCATGATCAGAACTTTGGTTTAATCCTTAGGTCTGCTCAGAAAAAGTTGATCGAATGTGTCAATCTGATGAACAGACTTGGGGTAGGCTATATCTCAAGAACCCCCCCAAATTTGACTCATTTACCGTAAACCCATGCCCCTCTGTGACACACCAAATTGCAAGGCATGCAGATTTTAGAGAATTTAGAAGAGTTTACCTTTAGACAGAAAGGTGGTCTTAACTATAACTCCACTGTAATGAATCATGAGGTAACTTTACGTGTGGAATCCAGTTTTAACTATCTGAGTTGAATCATTTATTCGGGTTCTGATTTATATTAAACAATTCAAGAAATTTTTGTATGAATACATTACATGGATTGAGGAATAGGATTACCGTATTTTTCGCCTTATAAGACGCACTTTTTCTTCCCCAAAACGGGGGGGAAAATGTTGGTGCGTCTTATAGGGCGAATGTGCGCCCCGGTTCCCCCCTCCCCGCCGCGGGCGGGCTGCCGGGAGCGTCCCGGTTCCCCCCTCCCCGCCGCGGGCGGGCTGCCGAGGTTCCCCCCTCCCCGCCGCGGGCGGGCTGCCGGGAGCACTCCCGGCAGCCCGCCCGCGGCGGGGAGGGGGGAACTGGGACGCTCCCGGCAGCCCGCCCGCGCGGCGGGGACGGGAGAGCGAGGCGCTTTTTTTTTTTTTTTTTTTTTTTTGTCCGGCTTTTTTATTGAAAAACGAGGGGGTGTCTTATAGGCCGGAGCGTCCTATAGGGCGACAAATACGGTAGTTTCTGCTGACCAAATTTAAATGAGATCGCAAAATAAATTAAATAAATTCATGGAAGCTGTGACCTGTCCATCAGTATTACTACAAATATCCATGACAAAATGGGGATGTATGGGTCTCCACATGGCTTGCAGCTGCACAGGGACTAGGAGCCGCTCGCAGCTCTGGGGGCCCCGTTCCCCCTGTGGCCAGGAGCTGCAGGGTTCCCCCGCAGCCCTGGGAGCTTGGGCAGTACCCTGCGGTAGCCAGGAGTTGTGGGGTACCCCTTTGCCTGCAGTGGCTTGGAGTTCTGGGGCCAGCGGGAGTACCCTGCAGCTCCTCCATGACTAAATAGTAGCCTTAGTTATAAATAAATATGAATTATATCCTTTAAGTCACAGTATATGAAATAGAACTATTATTTAATTTAAGCAAAATGTTTTGCAGTACATTTAGATATTCTAATATACCTGCATGAAAGATGCTACTATAAGAGAATCGCTTTGGAATAGGGATTAAAAAAATCAGTCTTTTCTGTGTAATGTTGAATATTGATATATTACTTGCTGGATTTTTCTCAAATGCCTCACAACTTATCATGCTTGTAAACTTTGCTTTGTCAATGAACTAGATAAGAATTCTAAAATTCATAATTTCTTCCTAGATATTGAAGCACAGATCCGAGAAATTCAAGGAAAAAAGGCTGCCCTTGATGAAGCTCAGGGAGTAGGCCTTGATTCCACAGGATATTATGATCAAGAGATTTATGGTGGCAGTGACAGCAGATTTGCTGGATATGTGACTTCTATTGCAGCAACTGAACTAGAAGATGTAAGTGATCATATTCTTTGATTTAGGGAAAGCAGTCAAAATAATTCAGATCAATTCAGATCTTAATTTTGTTTCTCTGAGTATTTTTAAGTTTAGCAAATACAGGGAAAAAAACTAGCAGATTTCTTTATAGATTGAATAGTTTAATTGTAAAATGTCAAACTAAAATTTACATAGATTCTAAGAGTAAAAAGACAGAAAAAGACCGAAAATACCAGTCTTTTTGCTGGTATTTAACTCCTCTCCTCAATAATGTCGTTAAATAAAAGACTGTCAAAATATTTATTCATTCCCAATGTTTACAAAGTTTAGGCAAATATTTTAAGTCTTAACCAAAATTCTAGTTGTATGAATAGTCACAAAACACCTATTAACTCCTCTGACTATCATGAAGTAGACTGTATAATTTAATAACCTAGGTATACTCTTTTAAAAAGAGTATATGGGGTAGGGGGAAGAGTAAACAAAACAAAAATTAAAACGTGTAATTCACAAGTTGATTACATACTGGGTATCTTGATTTTTTGCTTCTTTTTTTGGTCATGTGTTATTAGTTGTCATTAGAAGAGGTCAAAGGCTGAATTTAAAACACAGACTTCCTAATGAAAGGGATAAAGACAATTTAATAACTGTTTTGCATATATTTCAGTTCAAATGGCTTACTTTTCATGGCTATTTAATAGTATTGTTAAAACTGGCTACTGAACTGTAGAAGGGAATGTGTGTACTGAAAATAGTTTACTAACTATATGTGCAGTTTATATATTGTAGGTAATTTCCACATGAGAATTTCTAATAATATTTTGTTCAGATTTATGTTTGTGATTCAATAGCTATTATTGAGTTGGCAGTTTCTTTATAAGTTTCTGATTTCTTCCAGCCCCCACGTCCAGGTTTCCCATCAGAATTCACTCCTGAAATTTTGTCATTCACATAGGCATTTTCTTTTCAAAATTTCAGATTGAATTACTTTACTAGGGATTGTGTAGCATGATGATTCTTTTTATTAGGTATATTACATGTCTCTGGCATCTTAAATTTCCAACAATTGATGTTGGAGATCATCTGCTACTTCTATTTAACAAGTATAGACAGTTTACTTCATGCTTGGCAACATGTTGCAGAACCCATGACGCCTGCACCTCGCGAGCTAAATTTTAATAATGTAGGTAGCATCATCTGCTCAACAGTTCATTTTTTGGGGTAAAACTGTACCTTTATGATCAGGGGGTTAAAGTATAGAGTAAATGTAGCTGATTCTAGTTTAATATAATATAGAAATCTGTAGCTTTAGAATGTAAATCTTGCAGCATGTGGTTTAATAAACAAATTTATCTTTCTGAAAATTTTATTTTGACAGGATGATGATGACTATTCCTCTACAAGTTTGCTTGGTCAGAAGAAGCCAGGGTACCATGCTCCAGTGGCATTACTTAATGACATACCACAGTCAACTGAACAGGTAAATTGTCTTTAATTTATGAGTATAGAGGAAAGTCATTCTAGGTTTTTTGTGTAAGTGTTTTAGGCTTTTAGTAAAACGTTTTACAGTGTATTATCTTACAGTGGCTCCTGTAGCTTTTATGTTCCATATTTTTAAGACTTTAAAAGCCTTTGGAAAAATACATTAGTTCTTAGACTATGAAACTGGCAGTTTTATGAACCACAGCCTCTTGTTTGCTCCAGCGCAATGTTGGTGAAAAGGCTGATTCTGAAAAACGGGGTCAAGTGTTGTTTAAAATCCTCTTTATAAGGAGGACAAAAAACTAGAGTTAAGTGAAAGAGCAATTCATTTAAAGCATGATAATGTGGTTTAGTCAGATGCGTATGCTGGGCAGAAATTCACTGCTAGTAATATTTTTTTCCTGTTGTAAAGAGTAATTTTCCCTCAGTTTACTGTTCCTATGTGTTATGATTTGAGACTGGTTAGGATTTATTTTACAATGTGACAGTACTGGAAACCCACATGTGTTTACCTTTCTACCACTCATCAGATATCTTTCATATTGCTATTTTATATAGTGGGCTAACAATCAAATATTCTTCACTTTAAGTATGATCCCTTCGCTGAACATCGTCCACAGAAGATTGCAGATAGAGAAGATGAATACAAAAAGCACAGGCGGATGATGATCATTTCTCCTGAGCGTCTTGATCCTTTTGCAGATGGTAATTGGTTTCACTTTTTTATAGGTCTTAACAAGTTTGTTGTCTTAAATTGTCTTTAGCCCTTTGATTTCTTTTGGCATGCTTATGAGCTTAGTTTTGTTTTAAACATCCCCTTTTTATATAGATTTTTATAGATTTGGTTGAAATCATAGATGTCATATTTTTCATCTTTATAACACAAGTTTTCTTTCCAGGTAGAAGGACAAGAAAATAATGAGCCATTGCCATAGAAACACAAAGGGTTAAAGGTTTCTCTTTTTATTTTGTTTTGGGTTGTGCACTGTATTTTGAACAACTTATATATTTTGTGCTCAAAATAAATGTACTTTGAGTACATGGAAAGTTTTCATTCCAAAACATAGATTTACAGGATTATTGTTTTTGAAATGCTAATTCTCAAAATAGAGCACATAATTTTTACCATCTTATGTTAATGCAGGTAGTATAGCTGAGTGAAACAAAAAGCATATAAAGAGACTTTGATACTTTTAATAGTGCAAGTCTGTTCTGCTAATTTTAGTATGCAAGTCAGCACAAGGGGCATAATGGGCCTGATGGAAGCTTTCCTCAGGTGAGTGAGTTTCACAAGTGAAAATAAGGCGCCTGTTTGCTTAAAATTAGTCTGTTGCAGGTTTTACAAATTAGAATTTCAGCCTGCATGAATTAATAGGGATATTAATTATTTTACTTGCTTAATTGTAATAATTGATATAAACATGTTTTGTCAGAATTCACAGGCCCATACTAACTGTCCTTAATTTCTTTCCTACAGCAGTACTGCTATATGCCAGTCCTGTCTGCATTCTTAAGGGTGCAGTTCAACACATCCTGTGTAAATTATGGTGAAAAAGTATTCCAAAGGAAAGTCCTATCAAAGCTAGTGTCAGAATGACACTGCCAATTGGGCAATGATCTTCAGTATAGAAAATGTTTAAGAATTTTATTTTTCCTAAATTGTAATGCTATACTGCTTGTATAGCAAATCTGCACATTTTTTTAGAATAGCGTGTCCATGATAAGTCTCATTTTTATATACTTGGGCTTCCGTAAAGTATTTAAAAGTTAAATTAAAAACTCAAGATACACAGAATAAAACATGGTATACAAAAATCTTTTTGCCTGTGAGTATCATCAAGGTGGTAAATGTACTGTATTACAATCATCTCGCAATTGTAATTGTACCTTCACAAGAAAAGAGGGTCAAATAGTATAATTTCATTTTTTTTTATAATATAAAAAATGAAGCCCTTCTATAATATGACACCTCAAAATAAAGAACTAGAGGGGTTTTTTTTGGTTCAAATTTGTCAAATGTATAAACTGGTCTTTATGCTAAAACATTTTGAATCATTATCTAGGTATACAGTAGTTATTCATAGTCAGATAACAAGTAGGATTTAACAGCTTACACAAGGTAATGTTTTGAATATAAATATCTTTCCAAAGTGTTACTAATGGTAAAGAGATAATTTTCTAGGCTTCTATTCTGCTGCTTGAAGTCAGAACTGCTGATGGACACAAAGGCACGAAAGTGTACGTATTCCGGATTAGCAACCCAGGAACCCATCACTTCTGAAGACTCTTAACTGTGTTGTCATTTTATCATTTTTATCTGCTTTAAAATATTTGTTTTAAACTGCAGTAGTTATGTTTGTGTTCAAACAGGTTAAATTGATCAACAAACTGAATAAACGTAAGATACGTGTAATTTTTAAAAAAATTCAATCAAAAAAGTAAAATTAAGCAATTATGGAATAATATAATATTAGAGCAGGACAATGAAAAAAGTAGATTTTTTTGATTATCCTGTACTTATTGTATTCCTGTCCTGTTGCTGTTCTCTTCTGCAGGAGGGAAGACACCTGATCCTAAAATGAATGCCAGAACATATATGGATGTTATGCGTGAACAGCATTTAACAAAAGAAGAGGTCTGTTATTTTTTTGATCTGAACTTAATGCTTTATTTGTTTTGTCTTAGATTTTAAAGGAACGCGGGCCTTATGCTCCTTTGAAATCCAATCTTCATGTCTAAATGGCTATTACTTGTTTTAAATACCACATTTGTTTGAAAGCTTATCTGCTAGGGTTCAAAATAACAGCTAAGGTAACCATGGAGGTGAATCTTTTTTTATTGTTTCTTTAATACACAAAATAAATTACTTCCTGTTCAGTCAGCTTTATTGTTCCTCCTGAATAGTCAGATTCCCATGTTGATCTTTCATGCAGTATAGGTGAGATATTTTTAAAAAGTTGATTCTAAAACCCCGAAATAATTGCCAGAGGATTCTGATGATAGGTATTATATCTGAATGTGCATTTAGTTCATTTAAAAAAACTTAAATAACTAGAGAATTCAAGTTGATTGTGTTTCTTTACATTTGCCCTAAAATTTAAATTTGTTTTTTTAAAAGAAAAATAAAGTATTTTAGAAGACTTTGAAATGTTCCCCAAGCTGTATTATAATTGATTCCAAATAGGTGTTTAAAGGAATTTTTTTGCTGCAGTGTTTGAAACATGTATATTGAGGTGGCTTCTGAGACCTTATCTGTTTAGTAGCCCCCAATACCCTATCCACTCGCTTCCCAAGAACTCAGCTTAACTCCAAACTCGTCTTTGAGGTTTCGTTATTGGTAAACAGTCAAACTACACGTGAGCTGATGAGGCTCAAGTATAGAGAGTGGGTACCTGGTATACCACTTACCCAACGTTAGAGCAAACCTTTTCCTTTAAATACGTTTACACATGAAATTGTATCTATATATATAAAAGTCAAGTGGTGTATGTATGTATGTATGTATGTACGTATGACTGCGAACTCCTCCCGCACCGTTTGAGCCAGAGACTTGAAATTTGGTACAGTGAGGGGTCTTGGGGTCTAGATGCTGGTAAGGGTCGAAAAATTTTCGGATCTCACCTCTGATGCCCCACAGGGGTGAAAGTCTTTCAGGGCCAATCACATCGGCTGGACGGTTGGTTTGGTGATGATGTCATAATACCCCCCTCCAACAGACACCTCACTCGCTCAGCTCACCCCTCCCTCCTCCAACGGAACCCCGGAGATCCCTCAGTTCTCTGCCCCTCCCCCCTCCCAACGGAACCCCGGAGATCTCTCCGTTCTCTGCCCCTCCCCCCTCCCAACGGAACCCCGGAGAGCCCTCAGTTCTCTGCCCCTCCCACCTCAACCCCGGACTCCATCAGCTCTGTGCCCCCCCCCCCCCCCCCCCACCTGCGAAGGTCCCCGGAATCCCTCGGCTCTGGGCCCCCTCCCCGCCTGCGACGGATCTGAGTTGGGTTTGGTGGGACGGTAAGTGAGGTGGGGGTGTCGGGTTCGGTCGGGGGGGTGAGGTGGGGGTGTTGGGGTTGGTCAGGAGGTGTTGCGGTTGGTGGGGGGGTGAGGTGGGGGTGTTGGGTTTGCTTGGGGGGGTGAGGTGGGGGTGTCGGGTTTGGTCGGGGGGTAAGTGAGCCGGGGGGGTGTCGGGGTTGGTCTGGGGGGGTGGGAAGGTGTCGGGGGGGTGAGGGGTGTGGTGTGGGTGTTGGGTTTGGTCTGGGGGGGGGAAGGTGTTGGGGTGGGTGCCCAGACCAAACCCGACACCCCCCCCCGGCTCACTTACCCCCCGACCAAACCCGACACCGCCACCTCACCCCCCCACCAACCGCAACACCCCCTGACCAACCCCAACACCCACCCCTCACCCACCCCAACACCTTCCCATCCCCCCAGACCAAACCCGACACCCCCTGGCTCACTTACCCCCCGACCGAACCTGACACCCCCACCTCACCCCCCCCCCACACCAATCGCAACACCCCCAGACCAAACCTGACACCCCCCGGCTCACTTACCCCCCGACCGAACCCGACACTCCCACCTCACCCCCCCAAGCAAACCCGACACCCCCACCTCATCCCCCCACCAACCACAACACCCCCTGACCAACCCCAACACCCACACCTCACCCCTCACCCACCACGACACCTTCCCACCCCCCCAGACCAAACCCGACACCCCCCCGGCTCACTTACCCCCGACCGAACCCGACACCCCTACCTCATCCCCCCAAGCAAACCTGACACCCCCACCTCAACCCCCCACCAACCGCAACACCCCCTGACCAACCGCAACACTCACCCCTCACCCACCCCAACACCTTCCCACCCCCCCAGACCAAACCCTACACCCCCCCGGCTCACTTACCCCCCGACCAAACCCGACAACCCCACCTGACCCCCCCCAAGCAAACCCAACACCCCCACCTGACCCCCCGACCAAACCCGACACACCCCCCCCCCCCCCCCGGCTCACGGTGCACTGTGTAGCACACAGATTATTAAATACACTGTTCGGTCGGGGGGTGAGGTGGGGGTGTCGGGTTTGCTCAGGGAGTGAGGTGGGGGTGTCGGGTTTGGTCGGGGGGTGAGGTGGGGGTGTTGGGTTTGTTTTGGGGGGTCAGGTGGGGTTGTCGGGTTTGGTCGGGGGGTAAGTGAGTCGGGGGGGTCTTGGGGTTGATCGGGGGGGTGGGAAGATGTCAGGGTGGGTGAAGGGTGGGTGTTGGGGTTGGTCAGGGGGTGTCAACTGTCTGCCCCCTCCCCACCTCCGACTGACCCGAGCAACGCCGGGCACTTATGCTAGTTTACTATATATTGCATCAGACATTAGCTTGGGATTAGCTTGGTTACCTTTGTAGGTACTACTCCCTGTACAGCATGATCTGTCATCCACTGTCCATGTATGACTTACTCTTTACTTCATCTTCATATTACCAACGTATCTTGTGCATTGTAAATCGTTCTTTGGGTGTTTCCCATTATCTTAAAAGCTTATCACTGCATTTTCTTTATTGCATACAATCAAACTACACTTGAGTTGAACACGCAAATGTAGGGCCTACTACATATCTGAAGTTACAGAGCAAAACTCTTCCTTTGTATCTATTTATAATTATATTGCATTTACTATACATTGCATTACGTGTTTTGAGATTAGCTTGGTTACCTTGTAGGAACCAGTCCATATACAGCATGCTCTATCCATGCACTGTTCATGTATGATTTACTCTTACGTTCCCAATTTACCTTATCTATTGTTATCTTGTCCATTGTAAATGTTGTCTGGGTGTATCTTAGGTGGTACAGCCATTCTGTTTCCAACCTACTAATCCATTTACTTCCATAATCCCATCTCTCAAAAGATGAAGTCTCACTTATGCCAAACCAGGCCTACAGCATTCTGCAGTACTAAGAATTCTAGTGTGAAACCAACATTGATTTTTGGTCAAAGATGAGAAAAAATATAAAAAAGTGTAAATGTTTAAAAATTGATATTTAAAAGTTTCTTTTTTAATAAAAAAAAGGTGCAAATTGTGCACACACACACACACACCCCTTCAATGGAATTATGCTGATTTACCCCACTGGAGGATCTGGCCCATGTATTTTATTTTGTCATCTTAATATTTATGTACATATTGATAAGTTAAAATAAAGAGTTCTGTATGAATTATATATCCAACTAGTCTAAAGCAGTTGTCTTAACATTTAATTAAGATCAGACCTATTGCTAACTCAAACCTAAATGAATAGCTTCAAATATTACATGCTGTGATGTAAGTCATTTAAAAATATTTTTAAAAAATGCTTTTCTAAGCACTTGGGTAAAGTTGCTTGGTTGAGGCAAATGTGTAGTGAAGTTTTTAAATGTATATTGTCTTAATGATCACACATTGAAACGTATTCTGTATTTTATCACTTATAAAATAAAATTTGATTTAACTTTCCATTTGTAATACGTCTAGAACCTTCTAGAGAGAGGATGGTAAGACACATTTGGTCTAAAATACTGGTCTTGTAAAAATCGAATACAAATATAGATGTTTCTCTGAAACATTTAAAAATAATCCAGTGCAAACTTTTTTTAAAATAAATATTCTACTGCAGAATGCTGAACCCAAACATTGCAGGTTTATGCTAGTGTAGGGGAATTTGAAATTAAAATTGATTATAAACAGTGTCAAAATGTCATTGTCTAAGCAGAGAAAAATGCAAAGGGAAACCGCATAAAAGTAGATTTGACTTTACTGTCTGTTTTAGTAACCTACAATATTACCCTAAAACAACTTGTTTCAAGAATTTTTTTTAACATGAGTGCCCTTTTAAGGAATAAAATCTCTATTTTTTTTTTTTTTAACAGAGGGAAATTAGGCAACAACTAGCAGAAAAAGCTAAAGCTGGGGAACTTAAAGTCGTCAATGGCGCCTCCTCCCAGCCACCTTCAAAACGCAAACGGCGTTGGGATCAAACAGCTGACCAGACTCCTGGTACTACTCCTAAAAAACTATCCAGTTGGGATCAAGCAGAGGTAATTATCCCTTTATTGGATTACCTGTACGTTGTAAAAGCTGTCAATGTTTCCAGCAAGTCTTTAGAGTTCTACGGAATCTCCTGACTTCTGTAGATATATCATGGACTGCACTTTTATTATACTAAATAGAAATAAAGCACCTATCTTTGCTTACAAAATAAAATCAAAGGTAGCTGAGGAGTTTTAACAGCTTGTGCTTTTCTCTTGGTTAGACCCCTGGACATACTCCTTCTTTGAGATGGGATGAAACTCCTGGCCGTGCAAAGGGTAGTGAGACTCCTGGAGCAACCCCAGGCTCCAAAATATGGGATCCTACTCCCAGTCATACACCAGCAGGAGCTGCAACCCCTGGACGGGATACACCTGGTCATGCAACTCCAGGCCATGGAGGCGCAACTTCCAGTGCACGTAAAAATCGATGGGATGAGACCCCCAAAACAGAAAGAGGTATTTCTGAAATTTCTAGAATCGATGCAAAAGGTCTTGATTGGATAATGGGATAAGAACTTTTCAGTTCAGGTTATCAGTATGAAAGCAAGTCAGTCCAGAAATAGTGAAAAAAGTTTATTGCTCTCTGACACCCAGTGGCTGATGCATTTTTCAATTGGGGCTAGTAGTCAGAGTTCTATCACAAAAATGTGACCCCTCGTGGTTTTAGTAAAGGCAACTAAGGCAATGCAGTATGCTCACTGTATCAGTGTGGCTGTGGTGCCATAGTTATGCCACTGTAACCTTGTAGTGTAAATGCAGCACACACAAGGGGTTTTAATGTCACTGTAGGAACTAAGTTTCATGGAGCGACAGCAGCTGGGTTGACAGAAGCATTATTCTGTCAACTTAGCTGCATTTACATGAGGGCACATACCACTGAGTGCCACAACTGTGTTGATCTATGTTTTAAGTGTACACCAGGCTTAAGAGTCTTTTAGTAGTGACACTGCATTATCCGCTGCAGTGACCCTTGAAGATGAGGGTTTTGAAGCATGCTGACAGGACAGAGAAGCTCACATTATATTGTCTTTTATGTATATATAGAAAATGTTGCTTATTCTGTCAATTGGATGTGTTTCATAATATTTATACATTTATACCTCTCTTTGCTTTGACAAATTCTATTCACCTGTTAGACTAGAAAAAAATCTTTGTCATGTTAAATTGTTAAAATATTTTAACAAAGCAAGTATTGGAGTGTTTAATCTAATATATAAAATATTCAAATTCTTTCAAATATATTGCAATAATATCTAGTAATGATTGCTCAGATGAAACCAAAGAAAACAAAAAAGACAGACTCTCTTCCTCCCTAAGATTAAATTTGTGTATGTATTCATTATACTGAATATACTTTCCAACCTGGAGACCTTCATAAACAACCAACCTTCCACACAAACAGACTTTACTAAAATAAGACCGGAGATCTACATCACACACTTCACCTCTCTACAAAAGAAAAAGGACTGCAAACTATCTAAAATCCTACCTACCACATGGGGCCACAACAGTGGTACCCCTAACTCACCCAGCAATATCATCAATCTATCCAGCTACACACTCAGCCCGGAAGAAGAGTCTGTCCTATCTCGAGGACTCTCATTCTGCCCCACCACCCACACAAACATGATACAATTCTGTGGTGATCTGGAAGCCTACTTTCGCCGTCTCCGACTCAAAGAATACTTTCAAGACAACATGGAACAGCACACTGGTACACAGATACCATCCCACCAGCAGCACAAGAAGAACACCACCTGGACTCCTCCACATGTGGAAATGACAGTCTGGACCTATACATAGAATGCTTCCGCCGACATGCACAGGCAGAAATTGTGGAAAAACAACATCGCCTGCCTCATAAACTAAGTCGTGCAGAACGCAATGCTACCCACGGCCTCAGAAACAACCCTGATATAATCAAAGAGGCTGATAAAGGAGGTGCTGTTGTCGTCATGGACAGGTCAGACTACCAAAAGGAGGCTACCAGACAACTCTCCAATACCAATTTCTACAGGCCACTTCCCTCCGATCCCACTGAGCAATATACTAAGAAACTGCACCATCTACTCAGGACTCTCCCTGCACTAACACAGGAACAAATTAACATACCCTTAGAGCCCTGACCAGGGTTATTCTATCTACTACCCAAGATCCACAAACCTGGAAATCCTGGATGCCCCATCATCTCGGGCATTGGCACTCTCACTGAAGGACTGTCTGGATATGTGGACTCTCTACTCTGACCCTGTGCCACCAGCACTCCCAGTTATCTCCGTGATACCACCCACTTCCTGAGAAAACTACAATGCATTGGTGACCTTCCAGAAAACACCATCCTAGCCACCATGGATGTAGAGGCTCTCTACACAAACATCCCACACAAAGATGGAATACAAGCTGTCAGGAATAGTATCCCCAATGATGCCACAGCACAAGTGGTTGCTGAGCTCTGTGACTTTATCCTCACACACAATTATTTCAAATTTGGTGACAATATATACCTCCAGACCAGTGGCACTGCTATGGGCACCCGCATGGTCCCAAAGTATGACAACATCTCTATGGCTGACCTGGAACAATGCTTCCTCAACTCTCATCCACTCACACCCCTTCTCTATCTACGCTACATTGATGACATCTTCATCATCTGGACCCATGGGAAAGAAACTCTGGAAGAATTCCACCATGATTTCAACAGCTTCCACCCCACCATCCACCTCAGTCTGGACCAGTGCACACAGGAAGTCCACTTCCTAGACACCACAGTGCAAATTAATGACGGCCACATCAACACCACCCTCTACCGAAAACCTACCGACAGCTATGCCTACCTCCATGCCACCAGCTTCCATCCCGGACATACCACACGATCCATTGTCTACAGCCAAGCACTGAGGTACAATCGTATTTGCTCCAACCCTTCAGACAGAGACCAACACCTACAAGATCTTCACCAAGCTTTCTCAAAACTACAATACCCGCACAAGGAAATAAGGACACAGATCAACAGAGCCAGACGTGTACCCAGAAGCCTGCTGCTGCAAGACAAGCCCAAGAAAGAAAACAGAACACCACTGGCCATCACCTACAGGAGTTAAAACCTCTCCAACGCATCATCAGTGATCTACAACCCATCCTGGACAATAATCCCTCACTTTCACAGGCCCTGGGAGGCAGGCCAGTCCTGGCCCACAGACAACCCGCCAACTTTAAGCAGATTCTCACCAGCAACAGCACACCGCACCATAATAACTCCAACTCAGGAACCAATCCATGCAACAAACCTCGATGCCAACTCTGCCCACATATCTACACCAGCAACACCATCACAGGACCTAACCAGATCAACCATACCATCACTGGTTCATTCACCTACACATCTACCAATGTCATATATGCCTCCCTTTGCTATGTACATCAGCCAAACTGGACAGTCCCTACGAAAAAGGATAAATGGACACAAATCAGATATCAGGAATGGCAATATACAAAAACCTGTAGGACACACAATTACAGATTTAAAAGTCACCATATTGCAGCAAAAAAACTTCAAGACCAGACTGCAAAGAGAAACTGCAGAACTGCAATTCATTTGCAAATTTGACACAATCAATCTGGGATTGAACAAGGATCTTGTTTTTGTAATTAGCAAGCCATTCAACTTCTCCTCTCTCCGAGTTCACACCTCCAATTCAGCTGCTAGAGGAATACCTCACCCTCCCAGATTGGAGATAAGCTGGTTCAGGCTGATTGGACTAACCTTGTTACCTCCTACCTGGTTCTTGCCTACTTATCTATACCTGCCCCTGGACACTTCCACTGCTTGCATCCAACAAAGTGGGTATTAGCCCACAAAAGCTTATGCTTCAAGGTGCCACAGGACTCTTTGTTACCTCTGCTATTCCAGACTAACACGGCTACCTCTCTGATTCTATTATAACTGATGGTAGACTTTAATATTAAGGATGAGACACATTTTTGGTTATCTGTTTAGTATCTTTGCTTAGCTGATCTACCAGTTGTGGAGCTTGATGTTTCTGTTAGTATGTTGTTCTGGGCAAGGAGGTGAAAGAGTGTAAGGGAGATCAGATCTTCATACTGTAGTAATTCTTCCCTTTTAGAATGTTATATTTGTTTGTTTTTCACTTTCAGAAACTTTAGGACTTTGCTTGTAAGATCTGACGTGCAGCCATCATAATCTGAAAAAAATGGGCTTTTATTTTATAGATACACCGGGACATGGCAGTGGATGGGCTGAGACTCCTCGTACAGATCGAGGTGGTGATTCAGTTGGTGAAACCCCAACTCCTGGAGCAAGTAAAAGAAAGTCACGTTGGGATGAAACACCTGCTAGCCAAATGGGTGGTAGTACTCCCGTTTTGACACCTGGCAAAACACCAATTGGTACACCAGCCATGAACATGGCAACCCCAACGCCAGGTAAGATTAATTCATTAACTAAGGCTTCCGTTTTCTATTACTTCATATTAAAATGTAAAAATAATTTTGATTTATGTGTAGGCATCCCTGTTCTTTTTGACTATGGAAGCCCAACTTTGTCTGTGTGTCTGAATGTCTCTAATACAGTAGACTCTCGATTATCCAGGATTGGGTTAACCAGGATGTGGATTAACCAGGATGTCAAAACCAAACAAACACGTAATTTGCAGGACTGGCTCTGGCTTTGTTGCCGCCCCAAACACACACAAAAAAATCACACCAGGGCGCAGGGCAGCCAGTGAACCAACACCCCCTCCCTCCGGCGCAGGGTGGCTGGTGAACCAACCCTTCCTCCCCATGTTTCCTATGGATGGTGATTATCCAGGATTTTATTAACCAGGATTATTTTTTTCCCTATCATCCTGGATAATCAAGAGTCTACTGTAATTTAATTCTGGCAGGGAACGCAACAATGTAACCTCAAAGTCTGCTGTTTGTTGAGTTGATAGGCAAGAATTGCTAAAGAGCTTCCTGAAAACTCTAACTCAAGAGATTGGAATTCTGAGGCCAGTTCTGTACTCAAGTGCTGAATATTTCTTCATTCCAGACAATGTTAAAGAAGGTATCCTTGAAGATAAAAATTAAAATACTTTCTTTTATGTAAATGTAGGTCATATAATGAGCATGACTCCTGAACAGCTGCAGGCATGGCGCTGGGAAAGAGAAATAGATGAAAGAAACCGGCCACTATCTGATGAAGAACTGGATGCCATGTTCCCAGAGGGATATAAGGTAGTTGATCTGAATAAATCTAAGCAGTCTGTCACTATATACGCCAAGGGTCTCAAACACTCAGCCGCAGAGTTATTTGCTGCGGCTCGCCAAGCTTCTCCCACCCCCGGAGTTATTTCTTGTGGGCACTTACCTCCTCATACCCTCTGCTCTCTTCCCCCTTCCTTCTCCCCCCCCCCCCCCTCCCAGTGTGCCCCATCCCCGCTCCTCTGCCTACCTCCAGGAGCTGTTTGGCAGCGCTTAGCACTTTCCAGGCGGGAGAGGGGAAGGAGTAGGGAGCTGTGCGCTCGGGGAGGGGGCAGAGAAGAGGTGGGGCCAGGGTGGGGATTTGGGGAAGGGGTTAGAATAGGGGCAGGGAGGGGATGGAGTTGGAGTGGGGAAGAGGTTGGAATGGGGGTATGGAAGGAGTGGGAAGAGGCAGGGGCCTCATGGAAGGGGTGGGGGCTGGGGGAGGCTTTTGTACCTTTATATGAAAAGGTGTCTGATTCACCCCCGGGCCAATACACTAGTTCTTATGTGGCCCTCATGGTGATTTGAGTTTTAGATCCCTGATGTATGCTGTAACATACCGGTGAATACATTTTCCACTCAGAATATGAATTTTAACAAAATAAATGTTATGATTTGAATGTTTTGCACTAAGTACAGATGAATTCTTGCTAACATTTATTAGTTTAGTTGGGGGTATTTTATAAATATCCATTAGCAGAGAAAAACTTAAGAGGTAAATTAAAAGGAGGACAGTTTTTCTCCTGCTTCACCTTAGGGAGCTCATGCTAATTTCAGAAGGAGTTCCCTGTGTGGAATGGCTGCAGAACTGGAGCCCATGGTGTGGTAAAACAGATCAGACAGAGATTGAAAACTTTCAATAAGACGGTATTAACATGCTACATTAGGAAAAAACCACCCACTTATTTTAATATTAATATCAAACACTTCATAAAGAGACACTTAAAAGCTAATATTTCATCTCTGTTCATGAGAACTTTACAGTAGTACTTATGATGGTTAGGACTCCTCTTGACATCATTCCTGTAGTTTCAAGACCAGCAGCATGTACACAGTTTTAAAAAAAATTATAAGATCACAGTTACCTAATTTACAACAATACAAAGGTAGATAAAACATGCCAGAAGACTGTCACAAATTGATAGAATAAACAGTTAATATGACAGATACCAGTCATTCTCTGTATTTTTGTGATGTCTTTCCTGTTCTGAGGCTGTTGTGAGTGTCAGGTAATATTGTTTTTAACAGTCTGCTTTGCAGTCTGAAAATACTTTTTTAGATTTTAGTGTTCAGATGTTTATATCTTCCTTATTTCAGTGCATTATTTTTATCTTCATTTCACTTCAGGTTCTTCCCCCTCCAGCTGGTTATGTGCCTATTCGTACTCCAGCTCGCAAACTTACAGCAACTCCCACGCCACTGGGTGGTATGACTGGATTCCACATGCAAACAGAAGATAGGACCATGAAGAGCGTTAATGACCAACCATCTGGAAATCTTCCATTCCTAAAACCAGATGATATTCAATACTTTGATAAACTACTGGTAAATGAGATTTTATTGATACTGATTTAATGTCTCTTATATGGGGCTGGAGATGGTAGAAAAACTCTGCATTAATTAATATATTTGTAATTATTTATAGGTTGATGTTGATGAATCAACACTTAGTCCAGAAGAACAGAAAGAGAGAAAAATAATGAAATTGCTCTTGAAAATAAAGAATGGTACACCTCCAATGAGAAAAGTAAGATATTCTTCTGATGTGGACATACCACTTTCATTTTCAAATACTGTAATTTCCTTCCCATTTATTTTAGGATCCAGTTTCACCTCTTCTCTTCTCCCCTCCCTCCCCTCCCCCCCCCGTAAAACTGCCTATGGCTTGCTCCAAGCTGCTTCTAAAGGACTTTTTATTTCGGTCTGTTATTTTTTTCTTCTTGCTTTCTCTCTGTATTGTTTTTCCCTTATTTATGCCTCTTAATTTTTCCCCTTTATAAATTATGTATTGGTCACAACTATATTAAATAATTAAGTATTTCTGTTTTATAATAATTACATCTATAAAGCATTTTGTGGCACATTTATATGAAGGTGGTTATATTTTATTGTATCTTAAGATCATTGTTCCAAATGCATTTCTGGTAACAGCATGCATGCATAAATCATTTGAAATCAGTAGAATTGTACTTCTTTATGGCTTGATTTTGCTCATTACGCAGAAATGTTGTATTGTTTTGCTTTCATTCTGTGTGGTTTAATTCAGAGGGATTTCTTTTTTTAGGCTGCTTTGCGTCAGATTACTGATAAAGCTCGTGAGTTTGGAGCAGGCCCACTGTTTAATCAGATTCTGCCTCTGCTGATGTCACCAACACTTGAAGATCAAGAACGTCACTTGCTTGTCAAAGTTATTGATAGAATTTTGTACAAGCTGGATGATTTGGTCCGACCATATGTGCACAAGGTCTGTTTCACTGAAATTTACTTAGATTTAATATTTGTTCTATGAATGTGGTCTGTACTCTCTACTGACTGCTCTATAATAGTTACTTTTCTGTGGCTCAGATTTACAGACATTCATCCATGCATTTGAATCCTTCATTTTAAAATTTTTTTTACATTATTGGTAAGAGTGCATAGTTAGAGATTGTCCTCTTTATACGTACGTAATGTAATACTAAAATGCTTTTAGATAGTCATTTACCAGATTTCTTTTGCAGAATATCTTTTGTAAGTTGTATGAATAACGCATCAAAATATACATTTTAAAAGCAAGGCTGTCTGGAGGTAAAAGATTGTAGTAGCTGATCTGGTATTGGTATGGTACCAATATTGCTGGTATTGGCGTCCTGTCTTAGAGGAGACAGGTAATCTAGAAAATCAGTATGAGAATTAATGCTGAATGAGGGGGTAAAATATTAAGGGAGATGGTATATGTTGAATTTAATGAGCATGGGAGCCATGGAATCACCATGTTAACCAGCCTTTTCTTAGGGCCAGAACTACTGAAGTGACAATAATACTTGAGTTGAGAGAGATTCATTAATACAATTTTGAAGTGTTTAATTTGTTCATTTGTTACCCATTTCAGATTCTTGTGGTCATTGAACCACTGCTGATTGATGAAGACTACTATGCGAGAGTGGAAGGCAGAGAAATTATATCAAACTTGGCTAAGGTAATAACACTGCAGCATCCTTCCTTTTTTATACTGAATTTGATAGTGATAGCTAAACTATAACTTGGAGTATTCTGCTTTTTAGTATTAAAAATGTAATGGTTATGTGATAAACTTACAAAGCCAGCAAAAAAGTTAAAAGTTCATCATTCCTGTATACAAGTATATGTGTTATATTTTTTTGTCTTTCAGGCTGCTGGTTTGGCTACAATGATCTCCACCATGCGACCTGATATTGATAACATGGATGAATATGTCCGAAATACAACAGCCCGAGCCTTTGCTGTTGTTGCCTCTGCTTTAGGCATTCCTTCTCTGTTGCCCTTCTTGAAAGCTGTATGTAAGAGCAAAAAATCCTGGCAAGCTAGGCACACTGGCATCAAGATTGTACAACAAATTGCTATTCTTATGGGCTGTGCTATCTTGCCTCATCTCAGAAGTCTGGTTGAAATCATTGAACATGGTACGTTCTGTTTTTTGTTAAATGTTTTCTCTAGTTTGTACATAAGGCTGTTGGTTAAATTAAGGACTTCAAATTCTTGAATGTCAGGCCTAGAGTTTGTATTTCTAATAGAGACTATATCAGAGTATTTGTCTTTCCTTCTTATAGTTTTTGTCCGAGATTTTGGTCTATAGCCTGGTTTAAATAACTGTAATAAACCTTTATATGTGAATTGTTATAACTACAAAGCAAAGAAGACAATAACTTGAAAATAACTAGTACTTCTAATTTCTTTTGGACTATTAATCCTTTAGTTCTTGTGAAGTATAGTTTTTTCTCTTTGGATCATGTTTTGACTAGTAGATGACGACAATACCGTTTAATTTTGTATAACTGCATATTGTCCTGCGTTCTCAATCTCTCAACAAATCTTGTATAATTTAAGGTATTCTCTATATTAATGGTTAAATTACGGAGAACCCTTGGGTTTCAATGAGCACAGTGCAAACCAGTTCTAATTGAAGAAGTTTGTTTGTTGATACAATAACATCCACATGTATCAAGTTCACACTACAGCACTTGGGATGACTTGTAAATTGCTCACTTGTTTTAGTGAAACATCTGCTAGTCAGTTTTAACTGCCGTATTATGGAGCTCTTGGGACTTCATTGTTAAGATCTGGAATTCTAGGCAGTGAAATGTTTTAAAACCCACAATAGAGGCACTTCATAGATTGTAAACAATCCATATACTTTTTCTGAAATGTTTAAAAAAATCAACTTCTACAATGTTAGAGCACAGCCTGATCTAGTTGGGTGGTTTTGTTCAATTCTATTTTCTCCAAGAATTACAAAATAACATGAGGTTTTTTATCTGGATTTCCCCTGCTCATGACTTCTCTACAATGATTCCTTTTTGTGAAATAGCTTGCCAAGTGGGAGCAGCACTTCAGTACCTTTCCTGAAGAGGCCTGAATCTTAAGAGACATTTGAAGCTGAAACTCCTCATTGTTTTTGATTTTTAGAAGTTTAGAGCAAACAGTTCTCTGTGTAAACAAGATATTGAAGGTTTGTGCCAGAAAATGCTGAGCACAAGATGGAAGGGAAAAGTGGGGAGCATGCATTAACAAAAGAAGGATTCTTTCCTGCCATCTTGCACACATTCCCCCATTTTTCCACGATACTTTGTAGCACCTAACCGGAAATAAACTGGTTAGTCTCTAGGGTGCTACAAAGTCTTCCTCGTCTTATTTACGGATACAGACTAACACAGCTGCTAATCTTAAAGATTTGATGGTTTCAATTTTGAAACAGAAAACCTTCCAAAACAGACTCCAACGAGAAACCGAAGAACTGGATTTAATTTTCAAATTGGATACAATTAACCAGGTGCTAAACAGGACTTGTGAATGGTTCTCTCATTACACTAATTGATTGCATTTCCTGAGTTAATTTACCTGACACAGAAATCCATTTCAAAAGGTATTTTTTTTCTCTTGCTGATAATGGCCCATCCACATTTAACAGCCCTCTTAGAATTGGTATGCTAATGTACAACTTTTTTCTTTTCTTTTCTTTTCTTTGTGTGTGTATAAATGCATCTTACTTCTGTTCCATTCTATGCATCCGATGAAGTGAGCTATAGCCCACGAAAGCTTATGCTGAAATAAACTAGTTAGTCTCTAAGGTGCTACAAGTATTCCTTGCTTTCTTTACGGATACAGACAACAGGGCTGCTATTCTTGAACCAATCTTAATCCTGTCATTTTTCTACAGTAATTCAAGCTCTTTGTAATGGTGTAAGAGGCACTTACTGGCTATGACTTGTTTTTCAGGTCTGGTGGATGAGCAGCAGAAAGTGCGTACTATCAGTGCTTTGGCTATTGCTGCTTTGGCTGAGGCAGCTACTCCTTATGGTATTGAATCATTTGACTCCGTTCTAAAGCCCTTATGGAAGGGTATACGTCAGCACAGAGGAAAGGTATGTCTCTACAATCTGTTCCACTCTCTATTTTGAATGTAAACTGCTGTATATGTTTTAATACCCATGGTAAATATATTGTGTATTAAAATAGGGTCTGGCTGCCTTTTTGAAAGCTATTGGATACCTTATCCCTCTTATGGATGCTGAGTATGCCAACTACTATACCAGAGAAGTAATGCTAATCCTTATCAGAGAGTTCCAGTCTCCAGATGAAGAAATGAAAAAAATTGTGTTAAAGGTATGTCAAAATCACCTACACTGTCAATGTAATTTTTAAAGTAAACTTAATATTGTGATTTAGATCAATAAAATGTCATATAATAAGCATTCTTCTTTTTAAAAAAAAAAAAAAAAAAAAGGCTATAGCATTAAAACTGTTTCATTTTTATTCCCCGCTAGGTGGTAAAGCAGTGTTGTGGTACAGATGGTGTTGAAGCAAACTACATTAAAACAGAGATTCTGCCACCATTTTTCAAACACTTTTGGCAGCACAGAATGGCACTGGACAGAAGAAATTACAGACAGGTATAGTTTCATATGGAAAAGATTTTAAACTGCTTTGAATTAAATTTATAAAATGGTACATATAGAGATGTTTGGTGGTGGTGCATTTATTTTTTTTAACTTTTTCAATGTATCTTGAGACCGCATTCACTTTGGTCAGAAAGATGTGGATAGATGGTTAAAAGGCTCAGCATCCTTAAATGGGATACAAAACATTTTGCTTCTAGTTTACCAGTTTGAATACCAGTCTCAGTTGGTAGTGCAAAAGTAAGTACCATCTGATAGCTTATTTGAAATGACTGGTTGGTTTCAGTTTCTAGTGGATTGGTGTCCCCATCCCCAAAGTGTTACCACTATTAGCTCAAATAAACACCCAGGTTAACAGTCTCAGAGAGGACTTAAATACTCCATTCCATCCACTCTAGAATTGGTCCTTTCAGCTGAGAGACATTAACATGGTGTAGTGTTTTAAATCATTTTCAGTCCATCCTAACAGGAAACAAACTTTGGAAATTCACACTACCACTGTGAATGACACTAGTGCTCAAACTCCCATTTTAAAAAAAAAACGTGTTTAACTATCTGGATGATACATCCACTTCTCACATTCGTTTAAAAACAGCATGTTTTGTAATATTTAATTATCGATGCAAGGAAAATGCCGCCACTGCCTTACTTGAAGACAAAGAACAACCAGGTGGATTAGTCCATTTGAAATAATTTTTCTCCAGATAAGAATGTGACAAGAATGTGAGATTCTGGAAATTTTTCTGCTTACCCAGAACCGCGAAAATGGCTTTCTGCAACTTGATTGTTGCCTGAGAAGGTTTATTCTGTTCTCGAGAGTATATGATACCAGCATGATGCCCTTTCTTTTCTTGTACTAGGCTAAAGATTTCCCAGGTCATCCTAGTAGTTTTAGGAAATCTTTGTAAACGCTCTCTCTGATTATTTTGCCCAAAGCTATATTTATTTATTTTTGTTCCAGTTGGTCGATACCACAGTGGAGCTGGCAAACAAAGTCGGAGCAGCAGAAATTATTTCCAGGATTGTGGATGATCTGAAAGATGAAGCTGAGCAGTACAGAAAAATGGTTATGGAAACAATTGAGAAAATAATGGGAAACCTGGGTGCAGCAGACATTGACCATAAATTAGAAGAACAGCTTATTGACGGTATCCTGTATGCCTTCCAGGAACAGACTACAGAGGTATAGTTAAAAGATGCTCTTAGCAGTTACTTATTTAATTTTATCTGTTTACACTGTTCTGGAAAAAATAGTATTTACACTTTAAGTCCGAACAAGAATTATGTGGGTTTTTCAATTGGAACAAAGAGCACTGAAATTTCTAAGGCAGTTCTGGAATATTAAAATGGCTTGTAATACCTTTTATTGGATCAACTTGTGTTGGTGAGAGAGACAAGCTTTTGAGCTTACACAGAGTTTCTCTTCTGTGTAAGCTCGAAAGCTTGTCTGTCTCGCAACAGAAGTTGGTCTAATAAAAGATAGTAGCTCCCCCACCTTGTGTCTCTAATATCCTTGGACCAATGTGTCTCCAATAATACTGCATGCAGTTAGTAATGTAGTTGATCTTGCTTTTCTAACTCTTTGGTTTTGTTGTTGTTCAGGACTCTGTGATGTTGAATGGCTTTGGTACAGTGGTTAATGCTCTTGGGAAAAGAGTAAAACCATACTTGCCCCAGATCTGTGGTACAGTTTTATGGCGTTTGAACAATAAATCAGCCAAAGTTAGGCAGCAGGCTGCTGACCTGATCTCTCGCACTGCAGTTGTCATGAAGACTTGTCAAGAGGTATTCATTTCTCCCATTCCTCTTTTCCATAGAAAGTCATTTTTAAATGAAAGGAAAGTGAGAGCATTTTTGTTAACTTTTATATCTTGTTACTTGGTTCTAGGAAAAACTGATGGGACACTTGGGTGTTGTCCTGTACGAGTATCTGGGTGAGGAATACCCTGAAGTATTAGGCAGTATACTTGGAGCACTTAAAGCCATTGTGAATGTTATAGGTATGTGAGTTTTTTTTGTATCAGAGACAAGTGGAGGGGTGGGGGGGAGTTTAAGAGAATCTGAGACTTAATAAGATGTCGTTCTGTTGAACAGGTATGCACAAGATGACGCCACCAATCAAAGACCTGCTGCCAAGACTCACACCTATCTTGAAAAACAGACATGAGAAAGTACAGGAGAATTGTATCGACCTAGTTGGGCGTATTGCTGACAGGTGAGTTGTTGTGGTATACTTCTGAAACACTACGACATGTTAATTGCTTACATAACATGTCACAACATTTACCCAATTTTAATGTTTGATAATTTAGTTGTCCGGTTTGGGATCTGGATTTTATAAATCTTTGGGACTCTTGGAGTTCCTTAAGCTTTATTACAAAGATTGTTCCTGTTAACAGTTTTTCATGATTAATAAAATGAAATATGTAGATACAAAGTATGACAGATGAAGTATGTGTTTAGTCTCATACACTATTTAAATGATATTATTTGCTACTGTTAGTCTTTAATTGATTTGCCACTTTACATAGAATAGATGCGTAGAATGAAGCTTAATTCTACAGTCTGCATCTGAGTTTGTGTACTCTTATAACAAAGTTCATACAGGCATCCAATTAACTGTTTAAAAAGAGAAAAGGTGAACCTGTGCTACTAACACAGGAACATAGATGTACATCTTGTAATCTGTTTTTTGCTTAACAAAGGTCTGACTTCACTAAAATACCTGCATTTCCTTTCTTATCCAGGGGAGCAGAATATGTTTCTGCAAGGGAATGGATGAGGATCTGCTTTGAACTGCTGGAGTTGTTAAAAGCTCACAAGAAAGCTATCCGACGAGCCACAGTAAACACTTTTGGTTATATTGCCAAAGCTATTGGGTAAGTATGTTGTCTTGATACTGATCAGCATGTGTAGGTCCTTTCTTAGAATGGTGGTGATTTTGGGGTTTGAAAAAAGAACATTGAATTTCTTTTGTTTTTAAATTTCAGCCACATTGTTTAAAATCAAATTTTTTTTGTACTTTGATTGTAGTTTGCCTCCTATAAAGTGAATAATAGTTATTCTTCAGTAACACATGCTGTTTCAGTAGACTAGGGGCTGGACTACGTTAGTGTTAAGATCGTCGCCCAGGGCTATGTAAAATTTCACGCCCTATGTGATTGATTAAGCTGATTTACACCCCAGTATAGACACCGTTAGGTTGATGATATAATTTTTCCATGAACCTAGCTACCACTTCTCCATCCCCTTGCATCACTGCATTTAGTGACAACACTATAACGCTAAAGCAGCACTGCAGGGTTTCTAGTGTAGATATACCCTGGCTTTGTAGGGCAGACATGATTAAAGCACATTTTTATGTTGGTAGAAAGAGAAAGTTAAGTTGTAGCCATAGTCTTCCAGTGCTGCATTAGAACGGTTCTAATTTTTAAGTTTATATGTTTTTCTGATTGAAAAATGGAGGAAATGGTACATTCAGGTGTTTCCAATTGTTTTTGCTGTTGATTTGTATTACCAATTTATAGTCTTGGCAGACTATAGAGTAAAGCTTAATTCTGTATAAGTAGCCTACATATTCTTAGCAAATGGTCAGGCATCCAAATAAAGAAATCCTATTTAAAAAACAGATACAAAGTATCTTGAAGCCCTAAGATTGGGACCACATCATACAAGCACTGTATGAGTATACAATGTAATCCAGCTAACACTTGGCACGTGTGTAATTTATGCAAGAGCATAAATGCTTGCAGGATCAGAGCTATAGTAACAGAAAATTCTTACTCCAGAGTTTACTAGCTAATTTGAGGCAAGATACAACAACTGAGTTCCAAGTGGTGAAGGATCGATAAGGGTCATGAAAAGATCACACAGATATTTAGGTTAGCTATTGCACAACTCACTGCCTTCTGCTAGAGCCAAATTAACTGTCTCTCACTGAGATACAATCTATTGTTGACTGGTTTTTGACATTAAAAGTAACTTAGTACATATTTCCATTTTTTCCACTGACAAACTCCTGCATTTTGTCTCTTCCAGACCCCATGATGTGCTGGCTACACTGCTAAATAACCTGAAAGTTCAGGAAAGACAGAACAGAGTATGTACTACAGTAGCAATTGCTATTGTAGCTGAAACATGCTCACCTTTCACAGTACTGCCTGCTCTGATGAATGAATACAGAGTTCCAGAACTGAATGTCCAGAACGGTGTATTAAAATCTCTTTCTTTTCTGTTTGAATACATTGGAGAGATGGGAAAAGATTACATTTATGCTGTTACACCATTGCTTGAAGATGCTTTAATGGACAGGTCAGTCATTTATCACTTAAGATACTTGTAGTCACATTCAGGTTCTCCTTGTTACATTAAACACGTTTCCATCCCATGCCAGGTTCCTCAACAACAGAAAAATGTACATGGAGATGATTGTTTCATCAAAAACATTAATAGAATAACAATATAATTCAAGCCAACTGTCTCTGTGTTCCAAACTACTACACATTCCCTTTTTAGTAATACCATTGAAGATTGAAAGTTTGCAAAAGAGATAATTTACAGAATAATTGACCCAGGATGTACCATATTAGGACTACTTTAAATTAGTTATTTTTCTAGACTATTGAGCAGCGTTAAATGATAGTAATTTCTCCTATGAAACTGTTAGATAATTTTTTATTAGCTGATTTGAAGTGTAATTTTTCTGCCCCATGCTGTTTGCAGGGAACAAAAGAAGGGTATCATCAGAACTCTTTAGCATTCTTTGTGTCAGAAAAGCATAATGATTAGGGCCCTACCAAATTCACGGCCCACTTTGGTCAAGTTCAGAGCCCTAGGATTTTAAAAATTGTAAATTTCATTATTTCAGATTTACATAGCATTGTAGGGGTCCTGACCCAAAAAGGAGTTGCAGGGCGGGGTGTATGTGTGTGGTCACAAGGTTATTGTAGGGGGGTTACAGTACTGCTACTCTTACTTCTGCACTACTGCTGATGGCAGTGCTGTCCTCACAGCTGCGCTCCCGGCCAGCAGCCTCCGCTCTCTAAAAGTAAGGGTGGCAGTACCACAAGCCTACTAAAATAAACTTGACACCCCCCTCCCATACCGCAACTCCCATTTGGGTCAAGACCCCCAATTTTAGAAACACTGGTCTCCCCCCATGAAATCTGTACAGTATAAGGTAAAAGCACATACGACCAATTTCACAGCGGGACACCAGATTTCACGGTCTGTAATGCATTTTTTATGGCTGTGAATGTGGTAGGGCCCTAATTATTATGATTTCCAAAAGAAAGTTTTATTTGCAAGCAAACTTGTTAAATAAGCAGGTTATGTTTTCTTTGCAGAGACCTTGTACACAGACAAACAGCCAGTGCTGTGGTGCAGCATATGTCTCTTGGAGTATATGGATTTGGCTGTGAAGATTCTCTGAATCACTTGTTAAATTATGTGTGGCCCAATGTGTTTGAGACATCTCCTCACGTCATTCAGGCAGTTATGGGAGCACTGGAGGGCCTAAGAGTTGCCATTGGACCGTGTAGAATGTTGCAGTATTGTTTACAGGTATGTTTACTTGCATTGGGGCAGCAGGGAAAGTAATTTGTCAAACCTTGATACTCAACAAGGAAGAGACTCCTGGAAAGCAGAAATCCCAAAAGTGTGTTCAGGATGATAATGAACATCAGCTTCGGTGTAATGTTCCCATACGCCACAGAGGTGGGAGAGTAACAGTATTACTTTGTGCTTCAAACTATTTTGAAATACTGTATTCAGTTTTGTGCACTTCGTTTACATATTTCTGATAATATTTAGGGAGTTTAGAGAAGGGAAACAAAAGTAATCATGGGGCTGATGATGGGGGGGGGGGATGAGTTTCGTTTGGTTACCTTCTGAGGGTATAAACAGCTGTGGACTCTTGAAGGAAAATACGAGGGACTGAGAGGAACAGTAGGGGTGTAAAAGAAAATAATAGCTGCAATTAAATTGAATTTAAGTTAAATACCAGGAAACAAACAGATAGTGATTAGTGTTAGCGTGTAGAATGGTCTGTTCACCCCTCAAGATGATAAAAACCAGATAGTTCAAAACACTGGAAAACTATAAGATAGGAAATATTCTCTCAGCACTGTGTTTGAAAGTTGTTTATTAGTGAACAATTATATTATGGTAGCATTCAAAGGCTCCATTGCTATACTGTCATAGACAATAGATGCTCCTTGATCCGTGGGATTTGCAGTCTAAAAGACAAAACAGATGAGAGGCAGGGGGTGAGGATATAACATTCAGGGAAATGAATACAGTGCAGAACTGACAGCTTCTTTAGTTGCATGTCTGGTGTTTTATTTTGCTCTTTAAGATGGTAGGGTGAGGAGTTAGGAATAAAGGAGTAGGAAGAGGAAAGAAAGGGAAGGGGGACATCTCTGCTTATTCTGGTTTGTATTCTTAATTTGTATTTTCCTCACTTAAACTACTAAGCAATAGATTAGTATTTACCTAGAGCCTTAAAATTCTACCTGTCTGCAGGGGAAAGGGATAATAATAAGAACTTAACTCTTGTATAGCACCTCCATGTGTTCATCTCTGTGCTGTACAAAGGAGAAACTGAGTAGCATTATCCCCCTTTCACACTTGAGGAAACTGAGGCACAGAGAGGTAATGTGACTTCCTCTGGGACATAGCAAGTTAGCACAGCCAGGAATAGAACTTGGGTCTCCTGATGACATCCAGTTCAGTGCTATAGATACTGGAGCTTGGGCTCATCACCTTTCTAAAAGGAACAAAACAACCAGAAACTCGGAGTGGAATTCAACCAGAAGAACAGATGAGATTTGAAGGGTGCAGAACTCCTAAATTTGAGTATTTCCTTTCTATACAACGTAATGACAAATCATTGTTTTATCTTCATTAGAAAGTTAAACAAGAAATAGCAGTAACAGGAGAGAGTTCACTGTGTTTTCTCAGCTCAGTTAGTTGGCATTTATTTTAATAACTAAACTCGATTAACAATAATTGATTGCTTTTTTTGTTTTATTTTTACTGTTATGCATAACTCAGATACCAAGTCCATATGTACATTGCTTGTTAATTTTATGTTTTGTTTTTATTTTCCTAGGGTTTGTTTCACCCTGCCAGGAAAGTCAGAGATGTGTATTGGAAGATTTATAATTCAATCTATATTGGCTCACAGGACGCCCTGATAGCACATTATCCAAGAATCTACAACGATGAAAAGAACACCTACATTCGTTATGAACTTGACTACATCTTATAATCTTATTGTTCAGTCGTTTGTGGTTAATGCACAGCTGTTCCACACTTAAACTTGCTTCAGATTTGGTGATGTAAAATTTTAAAGAGTTGCAGATCAGTCTAGATCTGGTCAGAGGAAGAGCTAGAAATCCATTAGCATGATTTTTAAATAATCTGTCCCTTTTTTTATGTTAAACAGTTAAAGCCAGTAGTGACCAAGAACACAGTGTGATTACACAATGTACTGGAGGGATTTCATTTTGGATTCATCTTTATGAAGATTTAGATTTCATTCCTTGTGTTTAAAGGGGATGTTTATTTGAGAAATAAACATTTGTGTATAAAATACTAATTTGTGTGTGTGTTTTTGGACAGAGAGGCTTGTGAAACGAATCTCTTTGATAGATTGTTAAGCATTTGTTTATGTAAAAAAGGTGGCGTACATTTTAACCCTCATTTTGTTATCCCCTAGTTTTGAATAAATAAGAAAAATGTACAAACTGTAGTTGATGTGTGTATCTTTTATAATGGGTTAATGAAACTGTAATGTAGCTGGTTGCCATAGTTTTCACACTATGTGCATGGAAACTCTGGCTTTTAGTTACTGCTTTCTGTCAGATTGCTTCAGTCAAAATTTCATGGCTGTGAAGATTAATTGTTGTTCTGTCATTGTAATAAAAAAATTGAAGCTTTTTCTAGATGGTCTAAGTAAAAATGCATTGTCAATTGAATGTGAATCTGTTTCATAGCCTTTCATTCTGGGCAGGTACACAGATTAAAAGTGACCAGTGTAGTGCTTAGGTCTGATTTAGGCCAATTGGATGTTTGTCAGAAACAGTGCCTGTAGTACCTGGCTTGAGGCAGCTGCTGGGAGTGCTTAGCAAATGGATGGGAATTATTGGAATAATTTTGTCCTTCACAGTTGGCGGTAATAGGGGAGGGTAGAAGAAACACCTTCCCTTCTTCCTGATCACCCTCAATTATACATACCCCAGCAATAAAAAGTAAGTAAAGAATAAGGGCGTTGTAAAATGGAGACATGGAAAATCACACAAAACATGGGATGATGTCCTGACATTGCCATGTAAGGTTATCGCTCTGATGATATTGCATGTAAATGAAATATTAGGATGAAAACAGTAGTTGTGAGATATCAGTGGCATTATTTTGTGAGTGATTTACACTCCAT
The DNA here is from genome assembly GCA_032164245.1 of Sternotherus odoratus. Classification (NCBI taxonomy): domain Eukaryota; kingdom Metazoa; phylum Chordata; order Testudines; family Kinosternidae; genus Sternotherus; species Sternotherus odoratus. The sequence goes on from JAVMKO010000011.1 coordinate 17,960,988, forward strand.
TCTGTGAGCAGTTTGCATTTCCCCTTCATATTTCCATTCTAATGTTCTAAGCTAATTTGTTTCTGCTGTTTGTATCAATGCACAACATTCTTTTTTCCTATTTAGCATACAAGCTACTATTGTTTATCCTAACTTTCACGGCCACTTAAATATGTCAGCCGAATTGTCTTTTTTGTTTGTTTGTTTTTTAAGTACTTGTATGTTAGAAATTTGCAACCCTATTTCTGTGGCAGATCATTACGTGTTACTTTTTCTGACAGTATTGATTTTGGGTACTGAAAATATGACCATAATATTTCTACTTGAACTAAACTATGGAATTTATTGCATGACAACAGCGGAGAGTTCTTGATGGTGGCTTTGTAGTTCAGTAGCTCTTTTCCTCAGAGAACCATAAGCAGCATTTTTATATTGTCACTTGAACTTGCTTATAGCTTTTTCTTGTTCAGCAGTACTTTGTTTGCATCTCTATAGGGCCTCTCACTTTGATTTCAAAGCATTATACAAATATGATAAAGCAATTAGTCTTTCAATATCGCTGTAAAATAGGTCCGTGTAAGTCTTCATTTGACTGGGGAGGGAAGGAATGGAACTGAAGCGCAGTGAGGTTAAGAGACTTGCCCAACATGTCTGTGGTAGAACAGAATAGAAAACAGGACTCCTGACTCCCAGTTTTGTGTGTTAACTATTCCATGTTTTCTAAGATATTAATTTGACCAGTAAACACATGAGATTATTCAGCAGGAAATGGAAACTAGCAGTTAACTATTAATTTAAATGTTCTATGAGGGGAAAAAATCCTTCACATAATCTCTCACCACCCCCAAACACACACACACCCAAAAAATGGGGAGGGAAAAGAGAAAAGGATCCTACTTGATACAATAAAAGTATAAAAATTTCATTATGCTATTTTAGCTTTATGCTTTATCTCCAACACTAGGTGACAAAAAATATATTTTAATAGTGAAATTGAAAGGAAATTCTTCATGCCAAATACTGATAAAACAAGTTTGCTTGTTACTACTCAATAGTCCACTTGCACTACCTTAATTTCTTCCAACTCCCTCACCACAATATTGCCTTTTCAGATAAAGTCCAACTCTTTTTTGGTTTGGCATTTTTGGAAATCAAAAACTGAACTTTGGGAATGTTGTTACATGCTTTGATGCAGCCACACTTGTGTAGTAAAAGCAGGTCATGAGTCCATTGTATCTAGGACAACTTGATGATTCTTCCATCACTGTCCTGCTGGATGAGGGCAGAGAGTTATCATAGAATCATTGGACTGGAAGGGACCTCAAGAGTCATGGAGTCCAGTCCCCTGCACTCATGGCAAGTCTATATTATCTAGATCATCTGTGACGTGTGTTTGTCTAACCTGCTCTTAACTTCGTGATGGAGATTCCAGAACTGCCCTAGGCAATGTATTCCAGTATTTAACTACCCTGACAGGAAGTTTCTCCTAATGTCCAACCTACACTACCCTTGCTGCAATTTAAGCCCATTGCTTCTTGTCCCATCAGAGGTTGAGAACAATTTTTCTCCCTCCTTGTAACACCCTTTTATGTACTTGAAAACTTATCAGGTTCCCTCTGTCTTCTCCAGACTAAACAGACCTAATTTTTTCAGTCTTCTCTTATAGGTCATGTTTTCTAGATTGTTAATTTTTGTTGCTCTTCTCTGGACTTTCTCCAATTTGTCCACATCTTTCCTGAAACAGGCGCCCAGAACTGGGCTCAGTACTTCAGTTGAAGCCTAATCAGCGCTGAATAGAGCGGAAGAATTACTTCTTGTGGCTTTCTTATAACACTCCTGCTAATGCATCCCAGAAGAATGTTCCTTTAGCCAATAAATAAATAAATAGTGTTGTGCTGTTGACTCATATTTAGCTTGTGATCTGCTATGCGCTCCAGATCCCTTTCCGCAGTACTCTTTCCTAGGCAGTCATTTCTTATTTTGTATGTATACAACTGATTGTTCCTTCCTAAGTGGAGTACTTTGAATTTGTCACAGAATTTCATACCAATATATAAATATGTTGGGCAGCATGCAACAATATCCATCTGTAATTTTGCAAACCAAACTGATTTAATCTTAAATTCACTAGTAAAATTAGATGGCAACGGTTTAACGGAAATCGGAGGGTTTTTTTTAAATTATTTTCATCTTAGTAAGAAAAATGGTTTAAAGGTACATGTAATGTCAAATGAACCTTCACAATTAAATACCCTTTTGGTCTAAAAGAACTGAAGATTAAGGTAGCAAATTTTGTCTTTGAAGATTGCTAAACACCACCACAATGGGCGTTCAAAAGAGGAACCATAAAAATGACAGACTGTTAAAGTATGATTAACTGAATAAAACCAAGACACATGCATCATGGAAATAAGATAAATAATTAACAATGCCATCAAATATTCATTATTTTGTCTTTGTCAGAACTTGCATACTCTAGGATTGATCCTTAACTCCCTCCAAAATGTGGATTAAAGTGTTCAGAATTCAGGGTAGACATCTGTTTACACCAGTGTTTCAACCTCCGGTTTGTAACCCCTGGCGCTCATGAAAGGCAATGGGGGCAGGTCACAGGGCTTTGGGAATTTTATTGTTTACTTTAGAATAAAATTTCTAGGATATTTCCAGAGTAGCCCATGTTGGTGAGGTCAAACGTAGAAAGTTGGATTATGTAGATTTATTTTAACCGTTGATAGTTTCTTCTCATAGTACATGTAAGTGTCTCGTACAAATTTCATTTCTGAATAAGTGGTCACCAATCTGAACAGGCTGAGAAACACTGGTTCTGCAAGTGCTTGTTCATGTCCATTCCAATCAAATGTGTGCTTGGTTTTGCGCAGTTACAAAGTTGCCAATCCTAACCTCCTAGCCCTGCCCCTTCTCAGGGCCCTGCCCTCCTTGAGGCCATGCCTCCTTGCTCACCCCTTCCTTGAGGCCCTGCTCCCCCAGTCGCTACATTCCCCTTCCCTCAGTGGCTCACTCACTGGGGTGGGGGTGGGGGTGAGGGCTCTAACTGGGGCTGTAGGCTCGGGTGGGACCAAATATGAGGGGTTCAGGATGTGGAAGGGGACACCAGGTTGGGGCAGGGTTGCAGGAGGGGGTGAGGGCTCTGGCTGGGGATGAGGCAGCTCTGGGTTTGGGGGAGGATCAAGGGATGGGGCAGGAGGTTGGGACACTGGTTTACTTCCAGCAGCTCTCAGTCAATGGTGCAGTGGGGCTAAGGCAGGCTTCCTGCCTGTCCTGACTCCACGCTGTGCCCCAGACGGGACCAGCAGAATTGATTTTCCACAGTAATTAGTGTGTTATAGGTTCAAATCACAGCTCCAGTTGACTTGAGTTGCAGATGTAAGTACTCAGCATTTCTGCAACTCCGGTTCCAGATGTATTACAGTGGATGCCCAAAAATAAGGAATTCACAGTTAGTGGCCAATTGTGGTGCTGATGAATGAAACAGACTTTTGTAAGGCCTATAGCTTGCTTTTGAACCAAATTCCCAAAGTACTTTGGGAGTCATGTTAAGGAGAAAATAGTTTGCTAAGAATTGCCAGAAAAGACCTGACAATCTTTAGAAGACTTGTTAAGGGCTATTATTTTTAGTGATGTATTAACAAGTAACAGATTGCTTAGGTCAGCAGAATTTAATATGCTTATCAAAAAGATGGATATGAGCAACAGATGTTTAAATATACTGGAAATTTATGGGGAAGAATAAAAGGTCTGTGAAAAAGAGAAAATAATAGACTGAAATGGTAAACAGGTTCTGAATTTGGCTTACAAACGGACATTTTTATACCCACACAACTAGTGCAAGCTAATTGTCATGGTGTTGGAATAGGTTCTCACAGTTTGTGGTAATGTCTATTGCTTTCTGCTATTCTCTGTCTAATTAACTAATTGTCTAATAAAATTCACTCAAGCTAATTGATCTGAGGTCTATTTAAAATAAATTCAAACCCTTGGTAAAATTGGTAACAGTGAGAAGTTTGATTAATTCATTCAGACTTCTTCAGCATCATAGGAACTTAGTGGCAGAATCCTATCTTTCAAGGTGTCCTCTTCCTTAACTATCAGACTATTCTTTCTCTTCCTGTCATTCATGGCCTCATTCACTACACACCTTCCAACTTCTGCAACAAATGAGGCAGGGCTCCTAAAGCCAACAGTCTCCTTCACTGCAATCAAGGCCGGCTCTAGCCTTTTTGCCACCCCTAGCAAAAAAAAATGTAAAGCTTCCCCCCCCCCATGGGGGGGAGGTTTTACACGTTTGCACTTTGCAATGTGTGTTTTTTTTTTAATTTAAAATTTTAAAAAAAAAGAAAACAATTTGTAATTAGAAAAAGTAAATAAATAAATGCTTTACTCACCTTTACCAAGGTTTGATTACTTTGAAAGTTGAAAAGATTTAAAACAAGTTCAAACACAAGCTAAATATTCAATAATACACGCTTAACCACTGTCACTGGCGCAACATGGATAGTGGCACGAATGGCGCTGATAGGGTGGCACAGTACACAAAAGTAATCGTCATTCCTGATTTAATTAATAACCATTAATGTTAACACATTTACGCACATTCACATTATGAGTGACCATGACATGATATTTTTCATGTCACACTCCTATTGCACCAGTAGAGACTTTTTTGATCATGTCTTATTTTTTTCCATACATTGGTGGATTTTTCCAAAAAAAGGGATGGCTGGCACCGGAGTGCTGCCCCTAGAAATGTTCCGCCCCAAGCACGTGATTGCATTGCTGGTGCCGACAGCTGGTCCTAACTGCAATACTCTGATTCATCCTCAGAGCACCAGGAATAAGGCCAGGGCTTCCTCTGGAAAAAGTATATGATTATGTAATTGAATACTGTACCATAATGCAGGCACACAAGGGGCTCAATTAAAATGGTAAAGGCTAGCTCAGTTTGGGTATTTCCTAACTTGTTTTTTACTGTACAATCTATAAAATGCAGTTTTTCTATGTAACGTCCTCATTTAAAAAAAAAAGCTAATTGAAGAAACAAATGCTATCAAGTGGACTTATAACAACACCTAATTTGGGTGATCAGCATGATTTAGGCCTTTAAATAGAGAGCACAGGCCTCTACCACTTGAGCTTCAGCAATAATAGGCTGTTATCCTCTAGGTTGAAGGACACTAAAAGGGGATGAAACACTGCCAATGGGCTTCACAGCTATTTGCTGACAGAATAGGAAGGTGGGGAAGATTAATGTTCAGATTTTGTAGGAGGGTGTTCTCTAGTGTTTATACCCTCTTCTTACCCTGTGCCTCTAGCCTATCTTTGTTCCCCTCTGCAATGGAGTGATTACCCCCACACAAGGCATGAAGGGGTGAATGAGCCCTATAGGCTACAGCTGGAGGAAAGCCACAGCATGCTAAGTTGCTGATGAAGTCCAACTTTGGGAGGAGCTGGGTTGGGCTGATAAGGCCAGGAAGCTGGCAACCGTCCAGGGTTCTTAGACTGGAACCTGGAGTAGAGGGTGGGTCTGAGTTTCCCATTGTCCTAGGGGGAAGCTGGAGAAGATTGCCTGAGACCAGTCATGTGGAAGGACTATAGTGCCTGAAGTGGAGAATATGTGCTGAAGGAGCTGGCTGGAGAGCTGAGTCATGAAGAAGAGGCAGTGGTTCCTGGAGCAAGGGAAGGGCTGCAGCTGGCAAAAGAGCCAGAGCATGGTGGAGTGCAACCAGGAGGGGGTGTTGGTTGTGCAGAGCTAATCCCCAGAATGGTCAGGAGGGGGTGCCACCTGCCCTGAGTAGAGTGCCCTGTCACACCTTCTCTTACCCCCAACACAGGTACTATCCACTCCATGACTCCTTGTTCCACCCTACTTTCCGTGCCACCATCCCAGCTCCTTCCCATCTGCCCTATACTACTTTCACTCTCTTAGCTCCTCCTCCATCTGTTGTCCCTCTGCTCCTGCCTACTGTCTAGCTGCCACATTCATCTTTCACCCGTCTGTATTTGAGTCAATTTGCTCCTCACTCTGGGTTTCGGGGGGGGGGGGGGGCATTAAAAGCCCAGAGAGTCTCCTGCTCTTAATTTCTATACCAGGCAATATAGCAGCCCCTGGCAGTCAGGAGGAGCCATTTGAAGGAAAAGTTCTGTTCAGCCCCCACAGACCTGGGCTAGAACACATGCGGCACAGGATCTCCGAGTGTCAAAGAATTTGGCTGCTAAATGCTAAAAAATCTTTTCTGAGCATATGCACGGGGAGACTTTTCTAAGGCTGAAACTGGCCAAAGGTGGGTGCTTTTCAACAGGAACAACAAAACACGCATATGGACTCGGGTCAAGTCCCTGTAGCAAAGCATGGAGGCATTATGCCTCTCAGCAAAATGGTTGTGGTTTTTTTGTTGTTTGTTTACTTTTAAAACATGGTTAAAACAATGTACATCACCCTAATCTCATTCTTAGGGAAACAGCTACAGCATTTTTTTTCAAAACTTTAAACAAAAATCAAGCTAGGTTGGGAGACCAACATGGGGAAACTTCATCCCAAATAGCTAAAGTTTGGCACAGTTCTAAGCAACTGAAAATAGGTCTGAATACAATGTGTCAAGCAATGTTGACTATAAGTCGTGCTACTACTGCTGCCTATAATCTTCTTGGTATTTGGGAGTCTCTCTAGGTTAAATTGTCATTTACGGCTATGTGATTCTCTGGAGTTGTGTGGTGCAACTGAAGACAGGACTCAGCCCGAGAGATGTATTCATTCTCTGTTTGAAGCATATATTTCACAAGATCCTGTGCTACTAGGCTCTCTTCCTCAACTTGCTAGTGTGATTGCTATGTTGTCCAAGTAAAATTTTAAGCACACAGCTGCATCCCACTCAACATTTACTTTCTCTGTTTTGCTGTTACTTACTCAAGCAAATAAACTTTTTCAGCCCTTTAAGAAACTATGCTGTGAAAAGATGCAAAAACAACCTTCAAACCTTGTGATTCTCCCTTTTAAGAGCCAGGGCATATAGCTGTGGAACTGGTATTTATTTATATGCTGAGAAATTGTGTAAAAGAGTGTCTAAGCCACTACTACTCTCAGTAGGAACCAACCTTAAAAAGTGTGTGTGTGTGTGTGTCTCCTTCCCTGTCTCCCTCCCTCCCATTTCATTGAAAAGCAGGTAGGGTAACCTTCAACCTGAGACTCTCAAATACCAATGCATTGTTCTAATACAGCTATTTTGATTGAAAAGTATTTTTTTTCTTTTTTAAATTTTTTTTTTTATTTGGGTCTGTCAAAGTACAAAGCTCTGAGGCTGTCCAAACTCTGGTAGGCCCAGAGCATAAATGATTTTTAAAAAAATAGTGGAATTAGCCACTTATTATTTTAACTAGTAAAGGCAGATATTGTATATTAGATTTTTCCAGAGTCCAAGGCACTAGTAATGGAACAGAGGTTAAAGGCATCTGAAATTCACAATTAAAGAATGGACTCTTTGTTTTTTGCACAGTACACAGCTGAGACAGGAGGAGGAGATCAGGAAATGAAAACCAGGTGGTTACTGGTTTGAATTTTAAAAATGAAAGATATGACTTTCAAAAAGGGTTATTTCCTCATTTTTAAAAAAGCAAATTCACTGAGAACAAAACCATTTAATTATCTCTTAAGTTTGTTTGCAGATGTCTCTGTTATCTTATTCGTAGAGTCTCCACACAATGAAACGCTGGAACAGAGCCAGACATATCTATAGCATTATGTTCTCTAGTTAATTTTGACAAGATGGGGAGTGGAAGTACATAGCTCTCAGTGAAAGCAGGCTGAGGTTCTTAGCTAAATACAATTCTATAGTAGGCTTTCAGCTATATGCAAGTGTTGAAGTGTTAATGACATTCTCACATGGAGGTACAAATCTTGTATGTTTCTCTGTTTTAAACAAATATTTTTAAAAAGGCAGGGTCATAAACATTGAGAAATAGAGGTTGATGATTCTCTTATTTCCTCCTCATCATCATAAACCCTTTTGTACTAAGATGTATTCACCTCCGGCAGGTCTACATTTTAATGTCTTTGGTTTATTGATTTGCAGGGAGTAAATAATGCTGTCTGGCAGGAACTGTTACCAGTTAAAGCTCAGAAAGCACAGAGGGTAAATAACACTCAAGTTTTCAAGTAGACTTGGTTTTTTTGATAAAATGTTGAATCATTAATTTATAATAACCTAAAGAAGACACCTATGTACTACACTTGGCACTTGTAACATTTAAAGAACCAATACAACTGATACCAGCCGTGAATCCCAAGACAACTTCATCCCCATCTCAAGCAAGTAGAAAACTTTCTTCATCAAAATTGCTGTCTCCTAAAATAAAAATAATGCAGTCTTTTCAAAAGCTTAGGCAAAAAGCTGGGTTTTGCCATGGGTTCTGAAGGTGAATAATCCAGGACTCTTTTGGACCATGGGCAAAAGCTAGTTTCAAAGTGAACACTTCACTTGCAACTCCATCTCTGTTTGTAACAGTGATTCCCAATCCTTGGTTCATGAAGCACTTCCAGGTGATCTGCTGAAGTGCTGCCCTCATGTTAGTGAAGGATCTGCAAGTCTTCAAGATGTCAGATTCCCTGCTTAGATTATGTGGGGGGGTTTAGTAATGAGTGAGTTAGAATGGGCTAAGGTGTTCTGGAATTCTAGTGTAGATAAGGCAATGTTTAGTGTTTGCTCGCTGGTCAACTTGAAACCCAGCTTAATTCAACCAGTTACGGTGCTAAAATAGAACCTCCCTTTGCCTACATTAAAAGTCTAGTATATGTTAATTGGAACATGCTAACTACTGTTCTTAAAATATACATCTTTATATCAAGATAAGCTTTTAGTTGTACCCTAGTTTGGGAGTCTGGTGAAGTTTCATGGAAATAAGATGAATAATAAATATACATATGTGGTAGCACTTGGGTGCCCCAGTCCTGGACCAGGTCCCCATTGTTCTAAGTGCTGCACAAACACAACAATTTACTCTAGTGGAAGTAGTTATATTTTAGATGTGTAAATCAGATGTATGTGTAAAGTTAGTGCTCATTCATGACAGGTTGTTCTGCTCATATCACAGAATGCTTTGGCCACAGAGAGAGGGTAGGATATACCCTATATGCTGTAGTATAGATACCTATAAAATATGCCCACTGTTCATACCTTTGCTGCTCTATCAATTCTTGTAATTGTATAGCTTACTGAGGTGGGCATACGATTATTGTTCCGAATCATCACTTGGAACTGTGATATAAATCCCTGTTTCTCCAGGTGCCCCCCTTCTTCCTCTTCTTAAAAAGACCAGTGAGGTCTGAGAGAGCCTGGATTTGCCCTTCCTGTTTCTCCTTTGTAGATGGCTTCCTATTTCTAAAGAGTTTTTGGGTTTTGTTTTGAAATGTGTGACTGTAGTATTCAGAGCGCTTTGGAGACTAAAACCTGGTGTCTTTCCACAGAGTGGATATGGTCGGGATCGCTGCATTAAAAGCTTTCCTACAGTGGCTTTCCAGTGTGCCCCAGTGTAGTGTGGAGGGGCCACCTTTAGGAGTGTGATGATGATGCAGCTTCCTACCTTAGTCAACCTTTGGTATTCCTGCAGTGACCGACAGGGATCCTTATCCGATATGGACACCTGTCCGTTCAGAAGGGTGCTGAGGCCGCAAGCCTAGCTCACGAATCAAAGAGCTTCCAAACACATCTGCTACAGGTTTTTGTCTCCTTTCTCTTCTTTTGGATTTCTGGTGAGGGTCTCTATTGGTTCTTGAGTTTTGTCATTCTTTAGTCATTCCACTTTCTTCCCCATCAGTGCTGAAGTGTATCTGATCATATTGTCTCTGATAGTGCCAGTTGTTGCTTTCACATCATCTTTGTAAACACAGATGCAGCCCTTTTGGGCTGTGTTCATAATGTGTACATTTTCCACCAGTAAACAAACAGTTCCATCTGTTTCTTTCATTCACTCCTTGTTCCAAAAAAACAAAAAACAAACCTTGTCCTTTATTTTATCCTTATCTATTCCTTTCCTAATGTTTCCTAACATTGTTGTTTGTTTTTTTGAGTGCTGCTGCACATTGGGCAAGTGATTTCAGGGAACTATCCACCATGATTCAAAGATCTTTTTTTGAGCGGTAACAGCTAATTTAGACCACCATTTTGTACATACAGTTGGGATTCTGTTTTCCAATGTACTTTGCATTTGTCAACACTGAATTTCATTTGCCCTTTCAATGCCCGGTCACCCAATTTTGTGCGATCCCTTTTTAACTCTTCGCAGTCTGCTTGGCACATAACTATCTTGAGTACTTTTGTATCACATGCAAACTCCACCATAATATCCCTTTTTCCACTTCATTTACAAATATGATAAACAGAACTTGTCCTGGCCCAGATCCTTCGGGGAGAAAAGCCCCCCATTTACCTCTCTTCCCTGGGAAAACTGATGGTTTATTCCTACCCATTGTTTCCTGTCTTTTAACCAGTTTTTTATCCATAAAAGCACCTTCCTTCTTATCCAATGACTTTGCTTAAGAGCCTTTGGTGAGGGATCTTGTCAAAGTCTTTCTGAAAGTCCAAGTACACTATATCCACTAGTCCATATGTTTTCTCACGCCTTCAAAAATTCTAATTGATGGATGAGGTATGATTTCCCTTTACAAAAGCCATGTTGATTCTTCCTCAACACAGTGTTAGTCTATGTGTGAGATGATTCTATTCTTTACTATAGTGCCAACCAATTTTCCTAGTCCTGAAGTTAGGCTTACTGGTCTGTAATGCCAAGATTGCCTCTGGAGCCTTTAAAAAACGCACACACCACCAGTGTCACATTAGATATCTGCTAGTCCTGTGGTACAGAAGCTGATTTAAATTATAGGTTACATACCACAGTTAGTAGTTCTGCAATTTCAAATTTTAGTCCCTTCGGAACTCTTGAGTGAATACCGTCTGGTCCTGGTGACTTATTACTGTTTGATTTATCAATTTATTGCAAAACCACCTCCACTGAAATCTCAGTCCCTCAGATTTATCTCTTAAAAAAGAATGGCTCAGGTACAGGTATCTCTCTCACATCCTTTGCAGTGAAGACCAATGTAAAGAATTAATTTAGATTCTTCATAATGGCCTTGTCCTTCCTGAGAGCTACTGTTCCACCTCAGTCAACCCATGGCTTCACTGATTGTTTTAGGCAGGCTTTTTGCTTCTGATGTACTTAAAGTTTTGCTGGTTTTTGTGTCTTTTGCTAGTTGCTCTTCAAATTGGTTTTTGGCCTGTCTAGTTACACTTTTAGACTTGGCAGAATTTGTTCCTTTCTATTTTCCTAAGTAGGATTTGACTACCAATTTTTAAAAATGTTGTTTTATTTCTCATCGCCTCTTTTACTCTGTTTAGCCATAGTGGCATTTTTTTGGTCCTCTTACTGTCTTAATTTGGGTAGACATACATTTTGAACTTCTGTTCTGGTGTTTTTTAAATTTTCCGTGCAGTTTGCAGGCATTTCATTTTTGATGTTGTTTTTCATTTCCGTTTAACCAGCCTCCTCATTTTTGTGAAGCTTCCCTTTTTGAAGTTCATTGCTACTGTGGTGAGATTCTTTGGTATTTCCCTCCCCCACCATCCTGATAAGGCAGATAAATTTAATTACATTATGGTCGCTATTACTAAGCAATTTAGCTATATTCATCTCTTGGACCTGTGCATCACTTAAAACTAAATCAGTAATTGCTTTTCCCCTTCTGGGTTCCAGGACTATCTACCCCAAGAAGCAGTCAGTGTCTAGAAATTGTATCTCTGCATCTCAGTCTGAGGTGGCATGTACTGAGTCAATATGTAGATAGCAAACCCAATAATGGGGGATTTCATCTATTTCTGTAGCCTCTCATCTCCCTGAGCATTTCACAGTCACAGTCATCATCTTGGTGAGGTGGTTGGAGGCATATTCCTACTGTTGTACACTTATTATTCAAACATGGAACTTCTATATGTAAAGAGTCAGTGGCACTGTTTGGATTCATTTCAGATTTTTACTATATTTGGCACTATGCTTTCTTTCCTGTAGTGCCACTCCCCCACCAATGTGACTTACAATCATTTGAATATATTTTGTACCCTGGCATTCCCATGTCCCATTGATTATCCTAGTTCCACTACGTTTCTGTGATGCCTCTCTATATCAATATCCTCATTTGATACCAGGCACTCAAGTTCATCCATCTTAGTCTTTAAACTTCTTGTATTTGTATATGACTTATACACATTTATCACTATTTAGTTGTCTGCCTTTGTGTGGTGTAATTGAATGGAACTCTTTTGACTGTTTCTCTTCAGTTCCTACCCATACTTTAACGTCTGGCCCAGTGGGTGACCTTGGGCATGTCATTTTACTTCTCTGCCTCAGGTTTCGCCATCTGTAAAATACAGGTAATGATACTGACCCTCCTTTGTAAAGGGAAACTACATAACAAGGAGGAGGCTAGTTAAATTAAAAAGCAACCGTCAAGAGTGCTTTGAGATCTAATGCTGCTATATACCAGATGATATTATTATTTGTAAAACATTCAAAGGTCCTTCAATGGAAGGGTTCAGAAACAAAGTTGTTTTTGCATTAGCTTAAGCTAAAAAGCTTGTATAATAAATGTCCTTGTTTAGGTCTCAAATCTACTTGTTTTGTTATCTGTAGGTTATAGTAGGTAAGATATTGAAGTCCTGGGGATACAGCCATCTTTCTGGATAGCAAAAGAACACATTCTGGAAATACTTGCTCAGATGGACATACCGTAGCTAGTAGTAAATAGACATAGCCACTTGCAGTAACTTGAACTTTGCTGTCTGAATTCTCATGCTCTTCTCTAACCATGCTAATCCCTCCCTACATTTTTCCCCCCAAAAGGGAATGAAGCTGAAGAATATTTTATTCTAACACAAGCAATTATTATAATAAAATTACTGTAAACTTGTAGTTGCTGAAAATGTAATAATTTGCATGTGGAGTAAACTATTGTCTGCCCACAGGAAGACATCTGAGAACCCAGATGGTGTTATTTATTACAACTGAACAATGCTTTCTGAACAAACACCAGCCTTCAAGGAGGCAGGGTCCCTTGGAACTCTGTTCTGAGAGAGAGCGGCAACATTAAGAATTTTTTTAGTGTTTCTTTTTCATACTAGCTAGAGTGAACTCAAGCCATCTGGAGTGGGACTGGTGAAGAAGAGTAATCTGCTGTCAGCAGTCTTATGCTGTTAGCTAGTCAGCAGTGTGACATGAAGGACTTAGCTAGGAGTCTCACACTGAAATGCATATCCTCATGATTAAAACCAGTCCAGCCTACTTGGCATGCTTATTCAAGATGTTACTATTTAGTGGGTGGTGGTCTAATAATTCAGGCTTAGCTTTTCCTGCCTTTGATTCTTTGTGCATAACCTATTCGGTTCCATAACATACTGTTTGGAAAATTATAGTTTACTGCATTGCCAGCAATAAGAAACTCATGGACATGTCCCAAAGTGCTACATTGTAACTTGTTTCCTGCACTAAAGGAACTGCAAAATCTGCCAGGAAGCCCTGCACGGTGGAGCCATCTCCACAGTACATGTGTGATTTAAAACAGCCACTTCTAGCCAATGTTATTTACCTGTGGAATTACATTGTGTGGTCAGCAATATTAATATAAAAGATGAACATAACATTAAACAGTAATGGTGCTAAGTACATGCAAGCACAAACTTGTTCTTGACATTAAATGAGGAAATACACGATTTCCTGCTCCACTTGCATTTGTTTGTGTTCCTCAGGATAACAGTTCATTGTACCTTTCACAATCCCTGAAGTCATAGGCTGGACTTCCCAGAATTCCATGCAGACCCATCAGGCAGGACCTGACTTCGGACAGCTTTGCACCACTATGACTGCAACTACAAGATAAGTCCTCCCATGCTCTTCATTGCCCCAATAAAAATACAAGAAGCTAGGGGGGCAAGGCAGTTGTAGCAGACACTTAGAAGCTACAACATTCTCATAAACAGTTTTCAACCTCTTCTTCTTCTGGTTCTGTCTCCAGGCATAGATACAGGTGCTAGTTATGTCAGATGGAACACAGCCCTTCTCGAACCCTGACCCCACAAAGTGCTCCATATAGGGATGACCCCTACACAGATGCATAACCTTATTGAAGGTTACTATAGACCATAGACTCCATCTTCAAATATGTGCCTACACTGTGTGTTGGTTATAGGCCTTGTGCAAATCACATATACCCCTGTACTGTGCATACAAATAATTTTTCCTTCTGTTCTCCATCATTTAACTCAAGCCTATTTAACAAATATTCACTTTTTAAACAAAGCTGATACAACCCGGGAACCTAAACATCCATGTAATATGGACTCTAAGTGGATTCTATAGTGAAAGACAGATCCAGTTAAGATGGATTTGAATAGTTTAATGGGGGGGGATCATGATGTCAAGGGGTTGACAACAGTGTGCTCTTCCCATATTGCTAAATGGGAGAGGGTTCCTGATTTGGAAAGGGGGGTGCAGAGAGAGAGTCTTTGTATTGAAACACTTGAGGACCACTGGGTTAAAGAATTTCTGATTTGTTTGTGGAAAGCTGTAAGAGGGGAAGAAAGATTCGATGAATCCCTTCTGCACAGTTCCATGTACCGGACAGTTCTAGCAGCAATGTTCAATGGGTCTTTAGTATATATGTGGTATTTTCTGTTCCTGTTTTCCTGGTTAAATGTGTTGCTGTTTGTTGTACAGTGTGTGTCACAAAACTTACAGGTTGTGCAACACAGCTAACTTCATGTTGCTGTTAGAACACTGGTGTTTGTTTCTCCTGACTGATTTTTATCAGTGCATCTTTACAGTTTCATTGACTTCATTTTGCATTTAATATAGTGTATATATTATGCTAATGCAGCAGGGAAATAGGAGGACTAAGAGTGAATCTTTGTATAAAACAAGCAGTAGTTTACTCCAGGTTACTCTTTGATAATTGTGGAATAGTTATAGAGTTCCTGGTCCTCCACTGTTTCCAGAAATAACTTGGATGTGTTGCAGCAGGGAGCGTAATAAACACAGGAATTTCATGATTAAAAGGTTCTGCAGTTTCTGCTTTCAATGTGGCTCTCTGTGTTTGTTCTCACACTACATTGTGTCAGAAGTGAGTGAATCCCTGTCTAAAGGAGAAGTAAAAGAAATAAAAAAAACCCTAGATTGCAAGTGTGATGAGTGAGGCGGTGGAGCAAGTGGGAAAAATCTGGAAGGAGACCAGTGAAAGCTGCAGCAGTAAGGAGGCAGAGCACAATGGCACAAGTGGCTCTATTAGCATTGTTTGATTTTTGGCAACTCAGACAGCGGGGCTTCCTGGAACCAAAGATGGGAGCAATTCTTGGTGGCTTCAGGTTTAACAGAAAAAGCCCAAGAATACCCAGAAAGTGCCCTGATATTTGTGATGCTGCTGCAGCAGCATCCTGTATGCCCTACCCCACTCTCTGAGGAAAAGAAAATACTTCAAAGTCAGAGACTTTTATGCCCATTTCATAAGCAAACAGAATATTATACATAAGGGTCCAATTTAATAGGCAGTAATAGGAACGAGGGGAAACAGTGGAGACTTTTATTAATGTCATTCATAGTCCTGCTGAACATTGCAAATATGAAGTATTAAAAGAACTAATAAGACAAGGATAATTGTTGGTATAAGATTACCAGCTTACAAGCACAGCTTCAGTTAAACCCAGATCTCACCTTAGCAAATGTCAAAAAACATAAAGAAACAGTAATGTGACTGACATGCTTGCAGCATAGTGGAGACGGCATCAGATAATATTGACACACAAAAGAGAAGAGAGACACACGTGAGAAGAGCAGTCAGGCCAGATTTACAATGTAAGAACCCCTCACAACTAGAGCGGGAGACCAAAGAACCTTAATAGGAGGGACGTTTAGAAAACTTATGGAAGATATAGCAAGATAGCCTCCTTCATACCTGGGTGAGGGCATGTCCCTTCGCAAGGGGACACAGAAATGTAAACAGTATTAAGGAATTTGATGTGTATTTTGAACTGTGTACGCGTGTGTATAGGTCGGTTTAGAGTTTGTTTTCATGATTTATTATAGAGACAGGGAGATGTGGAGTGGTTATGGCGTTTCTGATCTTCCACCATGACCAGAGAGGACCAGGATGTGTTCCAGTCGGGTGCATAGGAAACATAGGAACTTTGTGGCTAGGGGGGTTCTCTTGTTGCTGCCTAACTTGTGGCTCTTTGTGTTTATGTCCTCACACTTCAATAACCACTTTAAAAAATAAAAGTGTGGATCAGAATTTGGTGGATAAAATTCCCTTTCTATTAAAATGTTTGGAAGGGAAAGGGGTTTTGGGTAGAGGGTGCTCTGTTTACTTTTGGTTTGGAAACATCCTTTATTTGGCATCTGTAAAGCATTTACATTCCCTGGTTCTGGATCAAAGTCCTTTCCTGGGTCATGTTACTGATTTTCTTCTTTAACTGGAGCACCAAGAGAAAAATGGATTTTTTTTTCTCTTGGCCTTACAGAGTTAGCATGAGCCAGTGGTAAATTCAAATACCAGCTTTTACCAAGGAAGTAACAAGAATGGGGCATAATGTCTCTTAACTCTGCCTCCTCTCATCTTGATGTAAATAGTGTCAGTTACCACTCCCCAACAATTTCCTCAAATTAACATTGCAAAAAAATTGCAAGGATTGTATATTATGAATATAAAATATTACCACATTTTAAAATCCATTGGATAAATAAAATTAAGTATGAGCTGGACTTCCTCATTTCCTCAGGCTCTAAAGGCATTTATGTGCAAGCTCTTCAGGTTTCTTCTTTGGCCCGTAGTTTGTGTGCTGCTGTAATATACTTTAAGAATAATAATCCTAATGTAGTACTTTTAGAATGAAAATATTAACCCTTTTGGCCCAAGCAGTTAGCTGCTTTTTGAGGCCTAGTGGGATTGCATCTTGCTAGGAAAAGAAATTAATGGTAGGAGTCAGTTATTTCTTTGGTGAAATCCTATTTATAGTGTTCACAAAGTCCTGTTTCCCTGAACAAAGTAGGATCAGCAGGGAGTTTCCTTGCTCACCGTTTCCAAGCACTTCCTGTCAGTTCTGTGCCCCCAGTCCATGCAGCTCTATCTGGTCACTCCCTAGGCCAGGCTCATGAGTGCTTCCCTCCCTTCCTACTGGCTTTCTGCCGCTCACACATACACAGCTGCAAGTGATCAATCCCCTAGATCAGGGTGGGCAAACTATGGCCTGCAAGCCGTTTTAAGGTGGCCTGTGAGCCGCACCAGCAGCTCAGCCCCACTCTGACTGGGGCACTGGGCTGGGGCCAGACCATGAGGCTCGGCCCTGCTCCAGCTGGGGTGCTGGATTGGGGCCACATCACGTGGCTCCTGGAAACTGGCATGGCCCTGCCCTAGCTCCTGCACGCTCCAATCGATGCTACAAGGGTGGTGCCTGCAGATGGGGCAGCATTCAGAGCCGCCTGGCTGCGCTTCTGTGTAGGAGCTGGAGAACAGTCGTGCGGCTGCTTCCATGGGCCGCTTGAGGTAAGTGCTACTCGGAGCCTGCACCCCCTGAGCCTCTCCCCACACCTCAACCCCCTAACTTCCTGATCCCCCTCCTGCTCCCAAATCCCTCGTTCCCAACCTGGAGCACCCTCCTGCGCCACAACCCTCTCATCCGCAGCCCTACCCTAGATTTTGGCAGAAAAAAATGAAGGAACACCTGATAGATGCATGAATTTAACAGTATTTATTCCACTCTGCTCAGCACAGCACAACACAACACTGCAATGACCATGGTTTAAAAAGATCTCCCCAAACTAAGTGATTGGGAAACAAATGGCAAATTAAATTTAATGCGGATAAATGTAAAGTAAAGCACATTGGAAAAAAATAACCCCAACTATATACAGTGAAACCTCGATTTAACGGACCTCCATTTAACGGACTTCGGATGCAACGGACAAATTTTTTCAGAAAGTCTGATGCATCCGAAATCCGTTTGTGGAGGGCTCTGCCGGGGTTTGAGCTGGGGGCGGGCTGCCGCCCGGCCCCCACCAGTATGCAAGGTACTTGGAGGGTCCCGGGAGCCGGGACCCTGCGGGCTGTCTGCCCGCTCCCAGCGGCCACTGGGGTTTGAGCCGGGGGCAGGCTGCCACCCGGCCCCCAGCCCCATGCAGTCCCGGGACCCTGCGGGCTGTCTACCCGGCTCCCCGCTGCGGGGAGCCGGGCGGCAGCTAGCAGCCTGCCCGCCCGGCTCCCCGCAGCGAGGAGCCGGGCGGGAGCTGTCAACCCGCCCGCCCGGCTCCCAGCAGCGGGGACCGGGCGGGTGGGTTGACGGCTCCCGGCCGTAAAACTCCGTATAATAGACTAATTCGGGCGAGGGGGTGTCCATTGTCAGCCGAAAGTCCATTATTTAATAATTTAAAAAAATTATTAAATAACGGACTTTCGGCTTTAACGGACACCCCCTCGCCCGAATTAGTCCGTTATATCGAGGTTTCACTGTATACAATATGATGGGGACTAATTTAGCTGCAGCTAATCAGGAAAGAGATCTTGGAGTCATTGTGGATAGTTCTCTGAAAATGTCCACGTAGTATGCAGCGGCAGTCAAAAAAGGAAACAGGATGTTAGGAATCATTAAAGAAGGGATAGAGAATCAGACGGAGAATATCTTATTGCCCTTAAATAAATCCAGGGTACGCCCACATCTGGAATACTGTGTACAGATGTGGTCTTCTCCTCCAAAAATATATACTGGCATTAGAAAAGGTTCAGAGAAGGGCAACTAAAATGATTAGGGGTTTGGAACAGGTCCCATATGAGGATTGATTAAAGAGGCTAGGACTTTTCAGCTTGGAAAAGAGGAGACTAAGGGGGAAAATGATAGAGGAATGTAAAATCATGAGTGGTGTGGACAAAGTGAATAAGGAAAGGTTATTTACTTGTTCCCATAATATAAGAATAAAGGGACACCAAATGGAATTAATGGGCAGCAGGTTTAAAACAAATAAAAGGAAGATCTTCTTCACACTGTACACAGTCAGCCTGGGGAACTCCTTTCCTGAGGAGGTTGTGAAGGCTAGGACTATAACAGAGTTTAAAAGAGAACTAGATAAATTCATGGAGGGTTAAGCTCATTAATGGCTATTAGCCAGGATCGGTAAGGAATGGTGTCCCTAGCCTCTGTTTGTCAGAGGAGGGTGATGGATGGCAGGAGAGAGATCACTAGATCGTTACCTGTTCGGTTCACTCCCTCTGGGGCAGCTGGCATTGGCCACTGTCAGTTGACAGGATACTAGGCTGGATGGACCTTTTGGTCTGACCCAGTATGGATGTTCTTATGTTCTTAAGATTACAAATCCATCTGGTTTCTTGCTGCATTGTGTGTTTAGCTCTTCATCTATACCATCTAAACGCCTGCAGAAGTGTCATTTTAAAAATGTTTGAGATGCAGAGAGGCATGTGGATGGACAAGAGAATTACTTCCTTCCCTCCCACCCTTATGCCATGGTTTGTATTTTTTTAAAACTTGCTGTTTACATATTTTTCTCATTGGCATGTTAGACTCATGAAATAGACTCATCCAGGAATAAAAACAGATTAAAATGGTGTCAGGAAGGAATCTTCCTTGTGGGGAAAAAAGTAAACCAAATTTTGCCATCTGGAAATAAATTATTAAGTGAAGATGAATTCAGGTGAGCAATAAAAGGCAGTTCATGCAGGTGAACCCTAGTACCTCTCCCTCCACAGGCTCCAACCGGTTAGACAGTATCAGAATAATCAGACCCCCCCCCCCTTCAGTGCCATGAGGCTACTTGCCCTCCCACCCATCGTAGCAGTACTCTGCTCCACCTAGAGAGAGCCTCTATTCCCCTCATTCTAAACAGAATTGTTAGCCCTCAACTTTCGTTCGTCATTCAAATTTCCTGTTCACGGAACTTCTGTGCCTGGTTATTTCCCCTCCACTATTTCATCACCTGATGATGCCCGCTGCAACATATTGGGGTGTGACTGTGCTTTCCTCTGAATAAGCCTTTTAGAATGAGTTAAGATTGGGGATAGGGGACAGGGGACCACAAACGTGCTCTGGAGTGCTGAGGACATCAGAGAAGTTAGATTTTACCATGAGGTTCATCTCTCAACAGTAGCAAATACAGCTGAAGAACGAGATATTTACTTAAGCTTTATAGATAGGGTAAGGATAATGCAAAAATCTGGGGATGATTACCTCCACTCCATCTGCAAATGATCACCCTACTTAAATATAGCGGCAGGCCCAGCTTTGCAAAGGGCATTTCAGCTAGACGGGAGGTCCAGATTCCTGGCTCTCTTCAAGTGACCACATCCTACTAAGCTGCAGAATCATTACACCGATGTAGTGATCTTACCATCTGTATGAAATGAGAAGCGAGTGGGGAAGCAAGGGACTAACTTGCAGAACAGTTTGTAATTGTGAATAGTGTAAAAGTCATGCAGCAGATCCTGATCTCATTCTCACTTTAAGAACTGGTCTACAATGCTCACTAGAGGGGTGTGATTTCTTATGCACACCAACCTGTCACATACTGTCTGGCACACAATAGGATGTGTTAATATAGTCCCATTTCAAACAACACTACCTTAGGGAACCTTTAGTGCATGGTAGCATGGTTCAGGTTGCCATTTAGTGTGCAATATGTTGGTGTAATTTAGGACTCACACACCTCTAGTGTATTGATTCACTGTGTAGACAGGCCCTAAATCTGGAATAACTCCTTTAGCTTTCAGACTGTTTCCTTTCACTGTTTCATTTTCATTTTCCATGTTTAAAAACATCCTAATCTACTTGTTATTTAAACAAAGTTTGTTTTCCTCATGTAGGTCACCTGTGTTACCCTCTTGGTCCTTCAGTGAAGTAATAATGCTGAATCTGTGATGTCAGAATCACTTTCACAGCAACAGGCTAGGATACCTTTCTAGCTAGGGTACTTATAAGGGCCCTCATTACTGTAGTATGTGAGCCCCTCACACTCTTTAATATATTTCTCCTCACAATACCCCTGTAAAGTAGGGAAGTGCTATTGTTTCCATTTTACAGATAGGGAACTGAGGCACAGAGAGACTAAGTAACATCCCATAGGAAGTTTGAGGCAGAGCAGGTCTATCTGAACTCAGGTCTTCTGGGTCAAAGGCTGGAGCCCAAAACAAGATTCCATTCCAGGACCATGTGAAAGTGAGGTGGGAGTTCCTGATTTAGCAAAGCATCCCTACTGAGGACAAGCATGTGCTTAAGTTCCATTGAAATCGATGGGAATTAAACACATGCTTAAAACTAAGCCCATTCTTAAGTGCTATCCTGAGTAAACATGGATTTAAGCATGTGGTCAAGTGCTTTCCTGAACTGGGCCTCAATGAGGAAGCTTATTCATACATCAGTCCATTCAGTTTCAGCAGGGATGTACCCACGTGTGTTCTCATTTCACAAATAAGATTAACTGGATTCTGGGAATTCTTTCAGGAACCAGGATAGGACAGCATTAGGGCAAGTGGGAACAAATGCATCATACTTCCTGAGTTAAGTGTCTTCCAGCTTCCCAGGCAGAGGTCACTTATGCACTGAGGGCATTTGAGGCCTTCTGCTGCAAATTGAACCCATACTGGCTAAAGCCAGTGGAGAACCCTTATCTTGTAGGAAATTGTTAACGTCTCACTAACGAAAGGCAACCTATCAGCAACTCACAAACAAATGGCAGTGTGACCTTTGCTCAAGAAAGAGCAGACTGAGAGGGGACATAACAGTTTTGAAGTACATAAAAGGTTGTTACAAGGAGGTGGGAGAAAAAATATTCTTCTTAACCTCTGAGGCTAGGACAAGAAGCAGCAAGGGAGATTTAGATTGGACATTAGGAAAACCTTCTGAACTGTCAGGGTGGTTAAGCACTGGAATAAATTGCCTAGGGAGGTTGTGGAATCGCTATCATTGGAGATTTTTAAAAGCAGGCTAGACAAACACCTGTCAGGGATGGTGTAGAGCAGGGTTTCTCAAACAGGGGTCGTCGAGCGCTCCTGGGGGGGGGGGGGGTCACGAGCTCCTGCCACCACTGAAAAGCCGCCAAAGTTCTCGGAAGTGCTTGGCATGTCCACTGAAAAGAGCCGCCGAATGCGGAAGTAATCAATTTGGCGGCTTTTCGGCGGACATAGAAGGGTCGCGCCGTGCTGCCGGAGAGGAAAAAAGGGTCACGGTCCCAGCAAGATTGAGAACCGCTAGTGTAGATAATACTTAGTCCTGGCATGAGCGCAGGGGGTTGGACCAGACTCTCAAGGTCCCTTCCAATCCTATGAGTCTATGAAATGCCAGTGTCTTTGTCCACTATCCTCCAGTCTCTAACCTCCCCTTTCCAGAAAAGACCATTGAGGAGGTAGTAGCGCACTAATTCCAACATTATGTGACATCTGCAGATTCATTAGATCCCAACCAGTAAGGGCTCAGGCGTAGCATAGAGATGGTGGTGTTCACTGTGGTCAACAAAATCTCTCCAGACAAGCGAGGGTAAGCAGGCATCTTTGCTGATATCACATGGTCTATCAGAAGCCTTGGATTTCACTGTTCATGAAGTGCTGTTAACACAACTGTGGGACCAACTGGCAGGAGTGGGCAGAATCACCTTAGAGTAGTTCCTGGTCTGTACTTTTAGGGTAATTGCCAGAAGTTATTGTGGAGTGATTTTACTCTCCTCAGGACGCTCAGGAATGAAGTCCTGCAGGGCTCAGTTCTATCACCCCCTTTCTTTGATTTCTGTGTGAAAATGCTGGGTGAGAAGTGGCATGGCCTATGTTGTCATACTGCTGAAATCCTGTGTCCTCATGAAACAGATATAGCCATCTCCCAGACTTCCCAGTGTCGGGCAGAAATTAGGGCCCTGGAGGAAAGCTAATAAAAATCTGGAAAATCTAGCAAAGTCTCTATCTGTTTTGTAAATTGAAAGCATCTACATACTTATTGTCCAAGTGACTTAGAATCTCAAGTCTTGCTAGGTTCACCTTTATGAGTTCCCATGTGCCTAAAATGCAATCATCCCCATGTTCGTTACCTTTAAGCTAAATGACTACATCATGCTTGACTTGATAAGCTGGTTGGGCACTCAGAAGCTACTGCTACTGCAATGTGCAACCTCTGTGCCAGCTTTCCGAATAGAGGAGGACCCCAAGAGCCCATTACACCCCCATTATTCTGCAGTGATTTCTAGTCTATTTCAAAATGCTGGTTATCATCGTCCAAGCCCTAAATTATGCCCAAGTTGCTTAAGATATCACCTTTCACTCTGACCTGTGACTCCAACTGCATAGGGAATGACTAGGACACCTTTCCCAAGTGTGAAGCAGGAATTATAAAAAAATAATAATTCTGGTTTCCTGCCAGAAATATACTGAAGCCCCAAGTTGGTGACGTTTCTCATGGGTTGTAATTGTAAGGCACACCTTTTTGTCTAGGGTTTCCATGTACTGCTTGCTGCCTTTGGTATTCCTGGCATTTAGCCTGCTGCATACATTTTCTTGTTTTTCTGTCCTGTAAAGTTGTGGTGTTACAGGGTGGGATTGTGGTCTCAGTACATTTGTTCTGTATATTTCGCTACAGTTAACTTCTCTTAATTCCACCATGAAAAGTACACTCAGACACCACAGTGCTGGGCCCTCCATAAATACTTCTATTAATAATCATTCATAATTAATAATACGTACTGAATGCTCCCAGTGGGTCTGAGTGACAATTTAACACATTGTGTAAATACTCATTTAAGGACTTCTTAAAATCCAGAGACTTAAAAATTGACATCGGGTAACTGTCTGGGTTCTTTCAACCTGGAAAGTCCCTACTCAGATGTGGATTTGTGCCATGGGACATATGGTTGGGAAATAGCAAGGGAGGGGTGATATTATGGTTGACCAGAAACAGCAAACTTCAGAAAATCTTATTTAAGCATTTTGTAAAGAATTTTGTAAAACCAAATAAATCACTTATAGGCAGAAAAGCTGAGCCTGATTTTCAGAGGGCTGAGCAACCCCACATACAGCTGAAGTTCATTCAGCTGGCATGAATCAGCAAATTCCATTCAAACTGATTGGCAGCAAAGTTCCACTGACTTCAAGGGAGCTATGCTGAATTGTACTAACTGGGGATCTGGATCAGAAGGAGCTATGGGCTTAACAGCTCCAAAACCCAAGCTCTTTATGTACCTACCAAGTTTCAGCTCAGAGCAAATATTATGGTGAAGTTCTAAATTCCTTAGGAGTTTATAATGGAAATAGTGACAGATCCTCACTTAAAATAAAGGCTACGTTTTTCTGCTTACTCTCAGCTAGAAGTTTCTTTGACATGCTTACGTTTGACCACAGTGTGATAAGTGGGTAATTCAACGAAGTCTGTGAGTTAGCTATCAAAGTAGTAGGTCTAGTTAGAATCAGTGAGATACAGAAAGGTCCCTGCTCTATATTAGACAGCATTGCAATCTTGCCAGCGGCCCTTCTTAACATTTCTTTTGACACACAACAAAACTGCTGATGCAAGCTCACTACTTTAGGCATATGAGAGACCATAAGGGAATGAAATTTTTCAAGGAAAATTGCCTAGCAGAACTCATAAATTCCGAACAGCTCCAGGGCTGTGGGTTTTGTTTATCAATTTATATTGATTTATAATTTTTGGAGAAACTCTTAAGAAGCTGCATAGTGTCAAAAATATTTTTCATAATTTGCTTAATTTAAATCACCATTTATAGCAGGGGTGGGAAACCTTTTTCCTGCCAAGGGCCATTTGGAGATTTACAATGTCATTCGGGGGCCGCTCCCCCCCCCCCCCGCAGGAAGCCCATTCCCCCCTCCCGCAGGAAGCCCATTCCCCCCTCCCCCCCCCGCCTGGCGGCCCGTGCACATCCCTGGCCGGCGGCTCCTCGAGGCGCTTCCCGGCCTCTTCGCTGAGCACAGAGCCGCCCCGGGCCGCCAGGAGGGAGCGGCTCCGCGTTCGGCGAAGGGGCCGGGAAGTGCCTGGGGGAGCCGCCCCCGCCTGGCGGCCCACACGCGTCCCTGGCCGGCGGCTCCCTGAGGCGCTTCCCGACGTCTTCGCCGAGCGCGGAGCTGCCCCGGGCCACCAGGCGGGGGCGGCTCCATGTTCGGCGAAGGGGCTGGGAAGCGCCTCAGGGAGCCGCCAGCCAGGGACGCGCGCGGGCCGGATGGAATGCTTTGGCGGGCCGTATAAGGCCCCCGGGCCGGAGGTTCCCCACCCCTGATTTATAGTAACCTCTTGGAAGTTTGAAACGAACACTTGTTTCCTCATCAGGCTGGTTTTCTTCTGTTGCAAGTACTGCTCATTATTATTAAAGAAAAAAGCCTACAGAACCTCTAACATGCTGTAGCAAAGGGCCAAAATGTTTTGCTTGCAGTTGAGTTACCTGCAATGTTTTAAGATCATTGTAGAACACTGCGGTCATTATGAGGATGGCTTGCTAATGAAGGATTACTAAAAAAAATAAAATTAAATTAAAAAAAAATAAACCAATAAAGCATTGGCTTATTTGTTTAAAAAGAAATACTATCTTTGCCTTATACAGAATTATCTGAATTTGGAAACTGGTCCAAATATTAATTTTACACCTATCAGTATTTATGGAATTCCTGTAAGGAGGTTATAATTGCATGTATTCATATAAAATTATATAAACAAAAAGTAATAATAAAATGATTTGAAGTCTGACATTTGATCTACTTACCATGGATCTTTTTTATAATATAAAAATAACTCTTTGAACTCCTTTAATGCCTTTTGTCCAGTGACAAAAACAGTTCAAAACATTTAGGCCCTGATTCTCTTTTAACTTCTACTGGTATTACACCAACAGAGCTGTACTGACTTCAGCTAGACTACACCTGTTTTACTTCAGTGTTATTTAGAATAGATTCAAGCCCTAATTAAGAACCCAATCCCCACTTTAATAAAATTAATTATGTGAATAAATATTTGCAGGATTAAGCACCACAAATCTGGCTTCAGGTCGGGAAACATTATGTCCATTTTCCAGCTGTGGAAAGTGAGTCACGAAGAGAGGAAAGATTTGATTCCCCTCTGCCTTTTTTATTGTGTATTTTACCTGTTATTGCCAGTAACTAGGTAAGGGGGAGGGTAACAGACAACCAAGCCATATGGGTCCTACAGTCTCCTCCACTCCATTTGTAAGAGGGAAGCAAAGGGAAAAGTAACTGAGGTAGGAGGGTGCAGCAGGGGGAATCAGTGGCTCTATAGCAAACCTAGGGAGGCACTTCTACTGCATATTCTGAGGTCGAGGTTCCATTCATAAAAGGGGGAAGGGGTGGGCAGAGATGACTACCACTTCAGGTTCAGTTAATCTCTCACTGCAAGCTAAGTGACTAGCCAAGGAAGCCTGTGCCAGAATTGACTGTTGGGAATATAAACTGTTTTTCCCAAGTCCCAGTCCAGGTTCTGTTGTCTGCATTATGTATTTGTGTACGATTAGCCTGTCCCAACTGTGGGTAACTTAAGCCCTGATTCTATTCTGTGTGAACTAACCTTTATACCTGCTTGGAGTCCCACGGGAGGCAGACTGTGAAATCTCAGGCTCTGAGCCTGCAAATGTGCAACAAGGGGTCACAAATTGTGCGCATGAAGTTACTCTTGTACCTAAGTGGTTGGGGGCCTTAGATCACAGACTCTCAGGGTGGGGCCAAACTCCCTGATTATCCTCATTAAATAATACAATTCTTCCCACCCTTTCATTCTAAAGACTGCTTTGTAGGAGCAAAATCAGCTCTTGGGCCATGCCGTCTCCTCCCTTCACTCCCACCCTAAATTCCTTCTCCATTCTGGTGCCTTCTGGACCCCTAGGTAGGACAAGGTGCATGACTCGCTAAAGGGTGGCGTTTGTGTGTGTTGTGCCCATATAGCAAGGTGATCCGTGCGGCTGCCCCCTCAACGTCTAGAGCCGGGACGCTCAGTGAGAGCTGGGCCAGCAGTCAGGCATGCCCAGGGCTGTGCTGTAACAAGTGAAGGGGGGTGGGGTGGAGGGAAGGGATTTGGGCCCGGCTGCGGCAGGAACAAAGGAAATCCTGGCGAGGGGAGGTGCAGCAGGCAGGGTGAGTGTGGCCCAGATGTGAGCAGCGGCAGGAAGCGGCCCTGGGTCTCTCTCTTTTTGGGGGGGGAGAGGGATGCTCTGGGGGAGACGCGAGCAGTAGGAGGCAGCCTTGTCCTTGCCCAGAGCGGCTCCGTGCGTGTGTTGTGCACGGGGTGATGTCAGTGGCAGCTGGGCTTGTGCAGTCCCCACTTCCTGTATCAGGCAGGCTCGCTCAGCGGCAGGCTCGCCCGCGCCTCCGGACCCAGCCGGCAGCTGGATTGTCAATTTCGGGTCTCCCCGCAGCAGGGCCGCCTTGAGCCCCCCCAGCCGGGCTGACCTCTCCGGCCCGCGGAGCTGCCTGTGCCTGAGGCGGGCCGGGCCGGGCCGGGCCGGGCCGGGGGAGAATGGCAGTCCTCAAACTCACCGACCAGGTAGGAGACCAGAGCCGGGCGGGAGGCGAGGGAACCCCCCGCGCGGGCGAGGCGAGGAGGCGGAGCGGGCAGCGGCGATGGCAGCTCCAGCCCGGAGGGGTTTGTTGTTGTGCAGCTCGGCGGAGCGAAGCCTGCGCAACTCCCGCCCGTTTGTGAAGCACAAAACCCCTCCCCGCGCCCCGGCGCTCTGGTGTAGCGCGCCCGGCGCCCATCGCCGTTCGGGCGTGTGTGGTGTGCTGTTGTGTGGTGTGCTGTTGTGTGGTGTGTTGTGTGTGGTGTGCTGTGTGTGTGTTTCGCCCCGGGGAGACGCGCACACCAAGGGGGCTCATACGGCGATCGGCTAATCATGTGCCGCGTGACTAGTCCGTCAAGTTCGGCATTGTGTGAGGGAAACGGGCAACTGTCAAAATGCCAGAGAGAGGCGCCGTTTGCTGGCGTCTCTACAATGGATCGGGGAGAGGGTTCGTCACCGAACAGCCCGGTTACTTCGCATCGGGCCGGCGGTGATTGGCTCGGCGCCCCATTCCGGCGCAGCCTAGACCGGATTCCATTGAAACCAGCGGAGCAGTGTGTGGCTCCAGGTAGATTTCAGTGTCACCCGGAGACAGGAGGCGGATTAGAAATGTTAGAACATTGACTTTAATGAACTAGTTGCGTTTTCTCATCAGTCCAGAGTTGGAATTAATTCATTAATGAGTTGCTAATTTAATTGGCCTTTTCCTCCCTCTGAACATTAACCCTTTGCAACTGCATGCATGGTTGTTATTTGGCTATTAAAAAACCCCTCAGATTCCTAGTTGCTCTTTAAACTAAGGTATTTAACGATACAACTCTTCGTGTAGGTTTCTTTTAAAAGGTTATTTCACACAGAAATCATAATATGGGGATGTTTTTAACTGTTCTTTGTTTAGCCAGTGATGGACCCATTTTTATATTCCTTGTGGGGCACCTAAAACTCCCCTTGGAGTTAACTGCTCTGCAGGATCAGATTTTAGAGCCACAGTCTTGACCCTGTGAACTCCCATTGAAGACAATGGGATTCTGCCTGTGTTTTTTCTGTGGGGCGCAGCTTGCAGAATTAGGTCCTATACATGTAACTTAAGTGAACCTAGTATTCTGTATAGGAAAAATGTTTTTCATTTGCTTTTGAAAATTTTACCCATTGATGAGTTAGAGTTGATTGATCATCCAACTTTCAAGTCAAATGTGCAGTTTTACAATTCTCAGAGCCCAACTGTAGGATAAAAATGGATGTTGGCTATTTGTGTAAAGTATCTAAAGTGTATTAACCTTTTTGGGGGAATTCAGTGGTATTTATTACCATGATACAGCGTAATTATTTTTCTACTAGGCCTTCAGGTTTAAAGAGTGCATTTTTGGTTTTGTTGCCATAGAAAATGACAATATTAAGCTCTCCGTTTATGGTAAGTTTAATAATAGAGCAGCTATAATTTGTATTAAATCATTCTTACTATTGATAGTCAGAAGCATTTAAAAATATTTAGTAAAGTGATATTATGGTTCCCACAGCCTAATTTATCAACATATTGTATGGTCTGTTACACATTTGCTTGTCTTAATCAGCTATTTTTAGTTTAAATAGGTCTGCCTATAATCTGCATGTGGGTGTCCTTCAAGTCTAAAACTTTCCTGTTACTTTTAAAATGATCATCGGTGGTTATAGGCCCTTATTCAAACAACCCCCTCCCCCTAACACACACATGCATGCATTCTCTTTCTCTCTCATTTATTTGGAAATACATAAATAAAACCTTCCACTAAAAAAATCCTCTACCTGGCATTTGCCTTAAATTTACACCTAATTTTAAAGGAAAAAATGAGCTACTCTTAAAATAAAATAAACATTGAAAGGCAACTGTATAAATTATAGTAGTCTAAATGTATTTCCATAATTTAACCAAAGACAGTGTTTATAGTTCTGTCTCCTGGCATGTCACTTGATACACTCATGTCTTTGGATGTGGTGTTTATAGCAAATGAAGAAACTGTTTCACACCATGAGATTGCATTCTGCCCCATAGTGCATAGAACAAGTCTCATAAATCAGAAGATTCAAGTGAGATCTGTCAATTGAAAGTCTAGGCTGCAGCATAATATTAAAGGTATTTGCACTTTAGCTGGTAAAGGAAGTGTAGCTTTACATCCAAGTCTGAATTTGTGTTTCATGAGGTCCTTGGAATTAAAGCCCTAAAGGTTTTTAAACCATTGCTAAATATCCTCAACAAGGACATTGCTTCATCACAGTGCAAAACTGTAGCTTGAGCCTAGCAGATTTCATTTTGTGAAATCTGTATTGCAACAAAGTGTGCTTTGGGGGGGGGGGGGGAGAGAGAGTCTGGACTTTTTAAAAGATTAGTTATTTCTCCTCTTCCCTTCCCCACCTCTAACATTCTCCAAACCTGGTAGATGGATTTATCAGAACTGGCATGGTGACGTTGCAGTATGCCTTTGGATGGCAGCACGCTCTAAATACTCTCTGCTTGACAGTGTCATGGGTCACTCCCAGTCTGGCTTCAGGGCATGATATGGCAACAATTCTTATTTTGGGGGTGTCCTCCTCCTGTCCATAAACATATCCATACACTTCCTCCTGGACCTCTCTGTAAGATTTGGTACAGTTGATCACCAGATATTATTGTCTGACTTGTATGAGGATGCAGAAGTGAACAGAAGTGTTTCAAAATGGCTCGGGGCCTTTTCTTTCTGTCTTTCTTTCTAGAGCCCAGAAAGGTGGAAGCCACTAGTTCTCCATTTCTAAAGTGCTTGCCTTTATATTCCCACCAAGGCTCATCCTCTTCCCCGTGTAATTCTGTATTTATAAGAGAGCCATTGGGAGGCCTTGCATGAAAACATGGGCTGAAGTGCCAGTAGTGTGCAGAGGACGCCAGGTGCTACATCCTCCTTTACATCAAATATAAGCAACACTGTCTCACAGCTTTTTCCATGCCTACCTGAAATCAGTACCTGGGTGAAGAGCAGCTGTCTAAAACTAAACCCTGGTAAGACTGAGGTGATGTTGGTAGGAAGAATGACGCACTTTGAAGCACTTACATCTTGATAATATCCTCCATTGCCCACAGTAAGTATCTTCAGATTTAGTTGGTCCACAGGCTACGTTGCTCCATGGGATTGGTTCTGTCTGCCTGAGAGATTTCTTTTCCCTCTGTAAATGTAACTTCCCTTAACAACTGCCTTCCACTGGAACATTGAAACTGTGGACCAATGGGGTCCAACAAGCCAGTCTACCTGCAGTTCTGTAAAAGTTTGATGATACTTAGTAGCAAGAAACGAAAGAAGCCGCATGCTGTTATGAGGAGTAAAGACAAGTCTTATTTCTGTGACTTAGGTTTTCCTTATTTTTTTCACATGCATACACTTACTCTTGTCCTCTCTCACATACATAGGCAACCAAACAAAGCAGGCAAAGAAAGATAATCATAAACTAATTAATTATTTTTTCATACAGGGTCAGAAAAAAGAGATTGTTGTTATTGTTCTATTTTAAAACACTTGAGAAGTGATAAGATACTCTGGTGATGGAGCAATAAAGTAGGCATACTTTATAAACTGTCCTGGTTATATTCAGATATTTCTTAGGTAAAAGAGCATAGTTTAAAACTATATCTTACTAGCATAAGTGCCCGGCGTTGCTCGGGTCAGTCGGAAGTGGGGAGGGGGCAGACAGCTGACACCCCCTGACCAACCCCAACACCCACACCTCACCCCTCACCCACCCCGACACCTTCCCACCCCCACTGACCAACCCCAACACCCCCCGGCTCACTTACCCCCTGACCAAACCCGACAACCCCACCTGACCCCCTGACCAAACCCGACACCCCCACCTCACCCCCTGAGCAAACCCGACACCCCCACCTCACCTCCCGACCGAACAGTGTATTTAATAATCTGTGTGCTACACAGTGCACCGTGAGCCGGGTGTGTGTGTGTGTCAGGTTTGATCTGGGGGGATGGGAAGTTGTCGGGGTGGGTGAGGGGTGAGGTGTGGGTGTTGGGGTTGGTCAGGGGGTTTTGAGGTTGGTGGGGGGTGAGGTGGGGGTGTCGGGTTCGGTCGGGGGGTAAGTGAGCCAGGGGGTGTCGGGTTTGGTCTGGGGGGGTCGGAAGGTGTTGGGGTGTGTGAGGGGTGAGGTGTGGGTGTTGCGGTTGGTCAGGGGGTGTTGCAGTTGGTGGGGGGGTGAGGTGGGGGTGTCAGGTTTGCTTGGGGGGATGAGGTAGGGGTGTCGGGTTCGGTCGGGGGTAAGTGAGCCGGGGGGTGTCGGGTTTGGTCTGGGGTGGTGGAAGGTGTCGGGGTGGGTGAGGGGTGAGGTGTGGGTGTTGGGGTTGGTCAGGGGGTGTTGCGGTTGGTGGGGGGTGAGGTGGGGGTGTCGGGCTTGCTTGGGGGGGTGAGGTGGGGGTGTCGGGTTTGGTCGGGGAGTAAGTGAGCCGGGGGGTGTCTGGTTTGGTCTGGGGGTGTTGCGATTGGTGGGGGGGTGAGGTGGGGGTGTCGGGTTTGCTTGGGGGGATGAGGTAGGGGTGTTGGGTTCGGTCGGGGTGTAAGTGAGCCGGGGGGTGTCGGGTTTGGTCTGGGGGGGGTGGGAAGGTTTAGGGGTAGGTGAGGGGTGAGGTGTGGGTGTTGGGGTTGGTCGGGGGGTGTCGGGTTTGCTTGGGGGGGTGAGGTGGGGGTGTTGGGTTTGGTCGGGGGGGTAAGTGAGCCAGGGGGTGTCGGGTTTGGTCTGGGGGGGTGGGAAGGTGTCGGGGTGGGTGAGGGGTGAGGTGTGGGTGTTGGGGTTGGTCAGGGGGTGTTGCGGTTGGTGGGGGGGTGAGGTGGAGGTTTCGGGTTTGGTCGGGGGGTAAGTGAGCCGGAGGGGTGTCGGGTTTGGTCTGGGCACCCACCCCAACACCTTCCCCCCCCCAGACCAAACCCAACACCCACACCTCACCCCTCACCCCCCCCCCCGACACCTTCCCACCCCCCCCAGACCAACCCCGACACCCCCTGGCTCACTTACCCCCCGACCAAACCCGACACCCCCACCTCACCCCCCCAAGCAAACCCAACACCCCCACCTCACCCCCCAGACCGAACCCGACAGCCCCACCTAACTTACCGTCCCACCAAACCCAACTCAGATCCGTCGCAGGCGGGGAGGGGGCCCAGAGCAGAGGGATTCTGGGGATCTTCGCAGGTGGGGGGGCACAGAGCTGATGGAGTCCGGGGTTCCATTGGGAGGGGGGAGGTGCAGAGAACTGAGGGATCTCCGGGGTTCCGTTGGGAGGGGGGAGGGGCAGAGAACTGAGGGATCTCCGGGGTTCCGTTGGAGGAGGGAGGGGTGAGCTGAGCGAGTGAGGTGTCTGTTGGAGGGGGGTATTATGACATCATCACCACCTAACCGCCCAGCTGATGTGATTGGCCCTGAAAGACTTTCACCCCTGGGGGGCGTCAGAGGTGAGATCCGAAAATTTTTCGACCCTTACCAGCATCTAGACCCCAAGACCCCTCACTGTACCAAATTTCAAGTCTCTGGCTCAAACGGTGCGGGAGGAGTTCGCAGTCATACATACGTACATACATACATACATACATACGTACATACATACACCACTTGACTTTTATATATATAGATTTGTTTCTGTTCAAGCAAGTTACATGAGCTCATTTCTGTGTGATGGCAATGGCTAGCTAAACAGTTGGACCACATGGTTGCTTTTTAATCATTTAACCAAAAGAAGTATTTTTAACCCTCACGCACTTGTGGAAGTGAATCTATCACTCTTCCTTTTGTTTCTACCCCCCCCTCCAAAAATTGTATATGAATGATTGAAATAGTAAGCTTAAAAAAATGAACAAATCCTAAATTGTGATTAGACACTTAAAGTTTCAACTTTGCTGACATCTTTTTTATGTAGTAGTATTGAATGACAGTGCTACTTAAAGCCTTCCACATCCATTCCAGATAATCCACTTGTCATATATGCAGTTTCTTGCATCCCCTATGGTGCATGCCAATCACAACAGGCATGGTAAGTTTAAGTGCTTTTAGACCTACAGATGAAAAGTGATATTTCAGTACAAAGTGGCATTGCTATTTATTATCTATCTTCTCCCCATGCACTTTAAGGTCTGACCATTTATTTTAGTGTTTTATATTCAATGCGGGTGTGGCTGTATGTAATAAGAGCATATGCACATGAACTAGAATTCAGCACGAATGAGAAACTAATGTTTTGACAACTGGGTTGTCCTAGACATTCAAACATGGGCTCTGTTCCCCCAACTCAAATAGGGCATATGTGTGCGTAGGGGCGAAGGGGAAGAAAAAGAGGGGGTTCAGTATTTTTATGATGTAAGGACTGAGGATGTCCAATCATACACAGGGTATTGGTGTATTTTGATTTTTCCACTTTGAGTTTGAGATACCATTTTTTCCCTTGTGCCATCACCATCAGAAGAGGAATACATTAATGAGCTGGCGCTCTCCTGTGAGCTGCTTTTTAACCAGGTTGTTTAAACTATGCTATTGTTTCCCGAAGATGTAGTTTTATCTGTCTGTGCATCACCTACTTGAAAGGGAGTTCCAAGGAAGATGGAGCTTGACTGTTCTCAGTGATGGCAGATGATAGAGCAAGGAGCAATGGTCTCAAATTGCAGTGGGGGAGATCTAGGTTGGATATTAGGAAAAACTATTTCATTTGGAGGGTTTCCTAGGGAGGTGGTGGAATCTCCATCCTTAGAGGTTTTTAAGGCCCGACTTGACAATGCCCTGTCTGGGATGATTGAGTTGGGGTTGGTCCTACTTTGAGCAGGGGGGTTGGACTAGATGACCTCTTTCCAACCCTAATCTTCTATAGCTCTATGATGATTCTATGTTCTTTTCTGTTCTGAGTAGCTAAAGATCAGAGATCTATTCCAGACCCAAGTCTCCCAAAGTGCAGTCCAATGGGTTGTCAGTCTCTTATTAATTACTCCCAGTCAGACTTGACTTAAGTCTGTTTCTGTATATTTATTTATTTATTTATTTATCGCATTCAATGAACTTTTATTTTAATGGAAGTTTATTTGTGACCGTGATGGAGGTGGGATGTAAACCTTCACCGGGGCTCCTAGAACACAGGTGATTGTTGTTGGGAGTGCTCCACTGAGAGTGTAAAATCCCTAAGAGTATTCAACTCAAAAAAATTTACACCGCTTGTGGAAAATCATTTAGTCAGAAACTTAATCTTGGTACCTTCTCCATCTCATTCTGTACCCACTAACCCAGGCTTCCTTTGCAGAGCACTAGTAATAACAAGTTCAGAAACCGTCCCTAGTTGGTAAAGTTTCTTCCTGTTAAGTTAGAGGATGCATTTAGCTTACTATGTTTTATTTGGGATGCCAGTTTTTTTGCCCGCTGAGGGTTTGTGTTTGCACTGCTTAAGCAAGAGTTACCTTCATGCTATTTCTGAATGTAAGGTTCAATCCAGAAACTCCTGCTTCTGTTAATTCGTTCGGGGTGTGGTGGGGGTAGGGGAGAAGGGCTTCAAAAACATCCTGTTTGTGGGTGTTCTTCAGATGTTGACGTAAGCCCTTCTGTGGCTAATTGTTGGTTACAGATACATGTGTTTGTGCTGAATACACCACTCCCTCTTTGATTTACAAATATTCTCAATGTCCTTTAAACTAAGATTATTCACTTTAAAATTTGCATAAAAGGGCTGCCCAGCTGCCTCTTTCTAAAGGGCCATAGTACTTAGTGCTCCAATCCTGCGCCACTGAGGTGAATGGGAGTTTTGCTGTTGCCTTACAGGAGCAGGCTGTAGGTCCTTGTTGACTCTAAGGGCTGGTCTCCACTGGGGGGGAAATCGACTGTAGATACGCAATTTCTAGCTAAAATCAACGTCTCTACAGCCGACTTACCTCCCATCCTCGTGGCGGTCGGCGGCGCGGTCCCCTGTCGACTCCAGCTTGCGCCTCTTCACAAGCTGGACTTCCGGAGTCGACGGGGGAGCTGCTGGTGGTCGATTTATCACGTCTTAACAAGACGTGATAAATCGATCACCAAAAGATCGATCCCTGCCGGCTCAAGTGAAGATAAGCCCTAAGGAGCCAAATGAAGTCTCTCTCATGAGCTCAAGTCCTGTGTGTGAACGAGACAACAGAGAGAGTTCTAAATTACACTCTTACCACAAGCATGTTTTCAATGGTATTTTTTAAAAGTAACGGAGCCTGAATGTGTGCGTGTGTTTACAGGGCTGCCATCCTCTTGAAAATCATCATTGTGTCTGAAAACATTTACATTTTGAAATGTTAAATTGTCCAACCATATTCAGAGCATGAAATAAGGTGTTGTGTAGACAAGGCCAGCGAGATACAGGATCAGGAAGAGGCTTGCTTTCTTGGCTGAGATTTCTGCAAGTGGAATTACCTATTGGGGTAGCTTTGTTGCTGGTTTGTCATCTGTGTTCAAGTAAACGAGACCCGTGGACATGCTCTAAAAAAATAAATGTAGACAAGGAAATATTCAGTCTGTCTGTCTGCAGATTTCTCTTCCAATGGGAAAGTGACACAGTCCTAAAGTCCCAAGAAATGTGATGGCACCATAAAGGAGCAATACAGTAAGGCTCTGCTATGGATGTGTTAAGTGTCTGGGAAAGTCCAGGTATATGTCATGTTAGACCATTGCTCTTTCTTGAATATTATCAGCAAAACCTCATATTTCTTTATACACTTAAGGTGTGGTATTTTATCTCTGCAGGACATTCATCTTCTGACCTTTTCCTGCTCAATTAGGTATGATTTGGTTGTCACGGCTATGTTTAACAGAGATGTGTTCTATGTAGTTTGGGGCACATATTTGCCTACTGGGTTGGCTCTCTAGGAAAGCTGTCTGCCCCCTCCCCCACTGCATCCTAAAAGTTAGGCCTGACCTGGTGGTAAAAATGCCTTAGCTGGGGCCCCAACATTGCTGCCAGTGATGAAGCTGTGCAGTTTGCTGGTGCCATCATTCCCTTGGCATTGTTTAAGGGTTGATGCAGCTCCACCAGCACTAGCAATGATAGAAATGCTGCCATAGAGCAGGTGTAGGTGTCTTCAGCTTTGGGGCAGATCATCAAATCGCAATTGATTGAGAAATGGGCAAGTTAAGGTTTTGACAGTAAGACACTTCCAGGGCCCTACAAACACCAAGCATGGAGGGTGTCTCTCCCCAATCTCTCCCCCTGAACGAGTGGCAGCAAGGCCTCCTGGCTTCTTCTCAGGAGCAGCCAAGATTCTCTGTCCTCCCTGGAGAGAGAGGGTGATAGCTGAAGGGGTCACCTTGTACTTATACCCTGATTTGCTACAGTATGTACTTGGGTGGATGGTTAGGCTGGGCCTGCTGCTCTCTAACCCTCCTGTCACACAACAGAATTCTCTACTGGGGGCAGTGGGCCTTGGGGTAAACACTTCCTTGAGTGGCCTGGGGTAGTTCATCTGCTCAGAGACATTGGTTCAGGCTGTCTGCAGACTCTGGCAGATATGGCTGCTTTGATTACACGCACAGTGAGCCATGTTTTCAAGCTGCTTTTTCTGCAACCATGAGGGCTAGAAACTTTAAATTAATGAAAGCTGAGATTCTGGTGTACTCACATGGCTCCAGGAGCCTGGGTCCTAGGCACAGAGTTTGACTTTTGTCACACTGGACAGATCTTGCATTTTCTATTCTTGTTATTAAATGTGTTGCTTAATGCACTGCTACTTATGTTTTAGAAAAACATACCATTAATTATATAGGTGAAACACATTCAGGCTAATGTTGCTGATAGAACTTTAACTTTTGCATTTCCTGAGAATTTTAAATGTTAACACTGCAGCTAGAATGTTCCAGTGACAGAATATTTTTGTACTTATTGAGCTATAGAATTGTTTTAAAATACTACGTCTCCCCAGGAGCATATATTTGACATTTGTCACTTTATTTTCTGGAGATCATAGCGTGATAAGTTCCCACAGCCACTATCCTATGTCTTCAACTTGGGTTTAATTGCTGTATGTGAAACCTGTGACTACTTACTATTGGAGCCCTCCTGGGTTGGCAATAGATGAGAATGGAAGCACAAAACGTTAATTTTAAAGGGAGAAGATAATTCTGCAATTGTGAACCAATGGACTGAGATAATGTCTTGGCCAATAAATTACAGATAACTGAGAAAATCTGGAAAAGTACTTACTTTCTGGTGATAAACATTTATATGTATTTTGCTTTTTTAGAAGAAAAAGCAATTAACTATGTACTGGAAACAAACTAGTGGATGTGTAGCTGAAAATAGAGACCATTTACTATGTTTGTACCATACAGTATTGTATGCCCTAGTTTGAAATAAGCTTGTCTGGTTGCTGTTTGTACTTTGCATTATTAGCTGGCTTTACATGCAGGAACACATTCTTGTGCTGGAATTATTTGTAATGGGCTTGGTTCCTAATTTTAAAAAGGATGCAGTGAGAAAGTGGCCTTGCAAAGCCTCCACTTCCTCTGTACGGCTGCATGTTACTGCATCTTTATGAGGAAGTAAGTAAAACCAAAATGGTTGATTTTTGTGCAAGTTTTGACACATACCTGACTGAAGCCATTTACTGACATAAAGCTTCCAGTATTTGTGCCCTCCGCACCCCCCAAAAAATCCCAATACAAAATCCCACCACTCAAGTTAATGCATTACATAAATATGAGATCTGTCTAAAGGCCATATGTTGATATTTTGCATCAAATCATTTCTTAAATCGGCATATAATTCCTAATGACAAATGGTGCAATAGTTAGGTACTGCCACTTCTGCTCTGACACTTATTTGTAAATTAATTTGATATGAGCTATATTTTTCTTATGTAGCAGCTTCCTAACTTTGTTAATTTGATAACATGCTATCTTTTGGCCATGTAAATTTTTTTTTCTTTTTTTTTTTTTTTTTTACTAAAATAACTGGTTGGTTATACAGTAATTAGTTGCTCACCAATAACTAACAGTTTAGTAAAGGCTTTATAAAGCATACCTGCCAACTGAGTACATCTGGCTTGAAGAAATTTTAACTGTTAAAATGTAAAATCAAGTATATTTGTCTTTGAGGAACCTTTTTTAATTTGGGCAGTGTGTTGACTCTAGCTTCCTCTTCATTAGAAGGATGGAAACATGAACTTTTCACCTTTTAAATAAAATTATTTTGGGAAGCAAAACTGCTGTGAACATTCATCAGCCTTTATATGCTTTGCTTGATTAATAATGCAGTTAGTACAGTTCAGAGAGACAGTATACCCATTTTAACATTCATCTTTGTCTACTTCAAGACTAACCTTACAGGTTCCTCTCATTACTAGGGTTAAATGAGTGTTGACTGTGTTCTGAAATCTTAACCTTGGCCCAAGTGCTCCTTTCAGTTATGCTGGTGTATATTCAGAGTAACTGTGCTGAATTTAATGGCGGTACTTCAGATTTACACTGATATAAATGAGAGCAGCGTCTGGTTTCTATGAATAATGTCAATTTGCATTGCCTCAGCATTTTTATTTTATTAAAACTGAACAACCGTCCTCATTTGATTGCAGTCCTTTTTTTAACCTGTGGAAACTGGTTAGATTGCTCTCTAAGGGTCCAATGCTGCTAGATGCTGAGCTCCCCAAGTGGCCTCCCAGTACTGAAATCACTGGGAGTACTCATGGATCTGGTTTCCATTAGATACAGTTACCAGTTGCTGACAATGGCTGAAGTACTAGGTTCAGTGCTGGTTCCACTGTACACAGTTAAGCTGCAAGTCTGATCCATGGTTTTCTGAAATGTTGCTGAACAGGGTTTGTCTTGGTCTGTGCTTGAAGTTAAACTATAGACAGTGGAATCAGTGCTGAAACAATTGCACACACCCATTGCCTTCAACAGGTGATGTTTTGTTCTAGTGTAGACAAGGTCATGAAGGATTTGATGTGTATGCAGGTGACAGAAACTGGTCCTTCAGGCTCTTCCATCAGTAAGAAGTTTAACTTGACTCTTCTTATGTTCTTGACAGAACAGCTGGTCTCTTAGCAACTTGGTTTTTAGTTTAAAAATAATTTTTTGTTTGTTTGTGATATTCATCAGCCTTCGGAGGAGATTGCTCAGAGATCTGTAATAGGAGTTTTGCTTTTACGTGACGTGTTAATTTACACAGAAGGGTTAGGTCTAGCCTTTCAAACCTGGCTGTCTATGGTTAGATTCATTTCCTCTGTCCCCAAGTTGCTGGGAACCCACAGATTCCACTGAAGTCAGTGGACCCTGCAGATATTTGGCACCTTTGAAAATCAGGCCACTTTTAGTTCCTGATAATGGTTGTGCCCGTGTTTAACTTTGCTCACTGAGTAATCCCATTGTATGAGCTGCTGAAGTCTTAAAGCTGTGCAAGCTCGAGAAGTTATTCAGGAGCCTAAAAATAGATGTAGGCTTGAGAAATGGGGAAATTTGAAGACAATTTGAAGCAATGGGGAAATTTGAAGACAACCCTGGAAGATTTGGCATTTAAAAGATTTAATCTGATACAGTGTCAAGAGGTATGTGTTAATTTCAAAACTGATAAAAGGAAACACTTTTTCACACATGTACATACTTACTGTGGCGCTCATTGTCACAGGATGTTAGTAAGATGCAGGGTGTGATTGGACATTTGCATGAATAACAAAAATACCCAGATCTGTTAGTTAGTCTTTTTCAAACTTTTTAAGCATTATCATAGACTTTAAGGTCAGAAAGGATCATCTTGATAATTTAGTCTGACCTCACCACAGAAACTCAGCCACCCGCTCCTGTAAATGATACCTAATCTCTAATAAAATGAGATTGGTGTAAACCTTGAAGCATGAAGCCTGTCATGGGCGCAGATTATTTTGCATCTGCCTATTGTGGGGTTCTTGCACCTTCCTCTCCAGCATCTGGTGCTGGCCAAAGTCAGGAGACTAGATGGGCCAGGGCTCTGATCCAGCCAGGGAGTACATGTGATATCAGCATGGGTCCAGTTCAGCAAAGCGTTTTAACTTCGGACACATGCTTCAGTGCTTTGCTGAATCTGGACCTGTGTTATTTTCCTGTCTTTGAACTCTGTCTATCAACCACCAGTGAAGTCAATAGAAAATATTCCTATTGATTTCACTGGGCTTTGAATCAAGCTCTTTGTCTCTGAAAGATAAATAACTTAACATACTCTGCTTAAAAAAACACTTTTAAAAATATGTGCATGCCAAATGGTATCACCGTGGAGAGAGAAACCATATATTTACATTGTAAATCATTTGTCTTTTTAAACTTGTTTTAATCTCCAGATGTGGAGATGGAAACAGTGAACTAACTACTTCTAACTCAGTCTGCAAAAAGTCTGGCTGGGGGATGGGCACTCAAGGGCTCACATTTTACATAGGTGTACATCACCAGTTTGTAGCAGGGAAAGTAATTTAAGTATTTACACACCCAGATCTTTAAAGTATTTCTGATATTAGTGTGGAAGTGGATGATTTTTTTAAAAAAAGAAAAGATAAATTGATAACTGCTATCCAGCAGCAATCTGGCAGCATTATTCTCAACTGTTCATTACAATCACTGACTGAACATGTAAAACTAATAGAACGTGCACTATACTCATAGTGCAGTCAGTACAATAAGATATACTACTCAGTTTAGTACTGTGTGCTCTTATGCAGCAGCTCAATACACCTCATTAAGTGATAACTTGCATATCTCACTGGCAAAATTGGTTGTTGTTAAGGATATTGACTATTTTTAACTTGTCACCTTTAATAGGTTTATTTCCTTCTGTCCATTTCCTTTCAAGGAGTTTCTTGTTTTGGGCTGAGCAGTGCGGTTTTTATTGGGACTGCTTTGGTTATGGTTCATGATCATAAAAATTACACTGCTGTTTTGTTTTATTTGTATATTCTTTCAACGCTCTGCACAGGAATGCAGAATGTGGAGGTCTTTTGAAATATCATTTCCCTAGGGCTAGATCGCAGCCTGGCTTGCATGGTAGCCCAGTTGAGTAGAGGAAGGCAAGCTGCCCCCCCCCCCTCCCACTATCCAGGTAGCTGGCAAAAGGAAGGAAGTAGCTATGCAGAGAAGAGAGCATTTTTCTACAGAGCTTCTGCGATTCCCTCTTGCAAAGCTGCGCTGGAGGAGAGACAGGGTGTGAAGCCACCCTAACACTGGCTAGCATAACTACACTAGTGTGCCAAGGGAAGTATGCACTATAACCAACCAGGAGCGTTGACACATCCTGAAGAAGGTGATCATTAGATTGATATAAAAATCCTGAGGTTTAAAAGAAGTGTGTGTGGGGAGGTTCATTTGTTTGCCTTTTGGCTCTTTGAACCTCCAGGGTGCACTTGGGTCCCATTTTCAAGCTTTTCTCTGCCACCAAGAGCAGTAGAAATTTTTCTTTTTTAACGGAAGCTGAGATTCTCAAGTAAGCACAGGACTCTAGGTGGTGGGGCTTTATGAAAAACACCAAACATTGCAAAATTTGTAACCACACACGAGTTCAAACCAGCAAGTGTATAGTAGTGTCAGGTGTAGACTCAGCATAGGGTACTCTGCTTGTGGCACAAAGAGAGTCCAGGAGGCAGACTGTCAGGATCAGAGTCACCGTCTGTTTCTTGTTCAGATTCAGAAGGGCAGTACAACAATGCTGTCCCTTGCTTGAATATCATGGCAAAACCATGACTTGGCCCCTAGCCTCCTGCCTACAAGGCCCAAGATTCAGTGTGTGACTATTCCTCCCGTCCCTTTCCCATCTCACCTGTCTTGCTCCATACTTCTGTGTCATCCAAGATTTAGTTTCCTGGGTGTTTGTGGAAGGACCAGGGAAGTAGCGGATGGCGTTTTCCTATTAAACAGGAGTATTTAGGACCCTGCAGTGTGCTCCACACGGGCCTGGAGACACCCTGATTTCCCACCTTTATGTCCAAGAGTTGCTCTGCGTAGACATAGCTCTAAGTCTGCACTGGAACATGGGTGGCAAATATCACATTAACATTGCAGTCTGACTCCTTGGTTGGGGTGATGTGGGTGACAGATGTCCTGTTGCTGTTATTGATCTTTCTTCAGTTGTGGTTTAACATGTTATGGGGGGAAGAATAAAAGCTTAAAATATCCCATATTGTCTGTGCGCTTCCAGCTGTTTTAATGTACTCTCCAATATGACACATGCATTTATCTCTAATTTAAAATCAAAAGGGGACTTATTTTCTTATCCCCTCTGGAAATGTTTTCAAAATGCTGTGCAAACCTAGTAAATACAGTATGCCAGATTCTGTAGCCAATGCTTCTGTTTGAGTAGCGCATGCTCACACGAGTTATCCCATTCAATCCTATTCATTCCGAGTTAAAGCCCAAATGAAGAGAGTTCGCATAAGGGCACTTGTTTTTAGGAAAGGGTATTCTCCAGATGGAGCACATGAGTGAGGGGGGTCATGTGACTGCAGAATGAAAACAAGGGCTGATCTGTAAGAAGCAGCCTGAACTCACTGTGGAGGGAGACCTGCAGGGAGAATAAGATGATGGGATGGACTCGGAAGAGGCCCTCGGAAAGGTGGTAGAAAAAGCCTAGATGGAAGTGGCCATGTAGAAAACAGTGAAGCAAGGGTGTGGAGAGGGTAAAGTGGACAGTCGATACATAGTGGGAGTGTCTGACAAACTTGAATTAATTTATACCCTCAGTACCTCTGTGCGGTAGGGAAGGATTATCCCCATTTTACACATGGGTAAAATGTGTAAAATGAGGCACAGAGAAATTAAGTGGCTTGCCTAAGGTCACTGAGGAAGTACGTGGCACAGCAAAGAATTGAACCCTGATCTACTGATTCCAGTGCCTTCCTCTCTGAATGTTCTTGATTAGTGTTTACTAAACTGGCTGAAGTTAAATCATATGATGTCATAAAAGGAAAAATAAAGTTTCATAACAAGGGGTTTAATTTATACTCCACCTACAAAATGTAAATAGCTCTTCTGTAATATTTGTAAAATTCATGTTAAACCACTATGCTACTAATGAGGATGTGCAATATCATGAAATCATTTCTAGGTTGTTGACTAGTGCTAAGTCTTATTTTGGATGACTCTGAAGTGGATGTTCATTATCAGTATCTAATCTTGATCACATTAGCTATGGTAAAGGCTATACCTCTTCCTTATTTGGACTGGAGATCTTCGTGACACCAAAACATCGGCTTAGTGAGACTGTCAAGTCTGGAGAAGATAATTGCCAGAATTCTGGAACATATGAATCTCGTATGCCAGTTTAGGGTCCCCGCATATTGAAAATACTGTGATTTTAGTCTCAATAGATTATTTGATGATCTCTCGGGCCATGATGTTATAAAACATCAGCAATCTTCCTAGCGAGGTATGTGATGGTTCAGGGTATGAGATGAACCTTTGTTGTGGTATATAATAAAAAATAAAGATATCTGTGCAAAGTGACTTGAGAAACCTTTTGTGTATTGGTGTTTAACATCGTGGGCTCACAGGCAAATGTTTCCATGAAGAAATAATCTCTCCACCTTTGGTCTCCAGCAGGACAGAAATTTGCTGGTTGTTTTTAGATGGGCTCCTTTGCATATGCTTACATTGTGTTATGATTATTTCAACCTTAAAATGATATGCACCCTTTTAAACAGACAGTTAGCAATACACAAGAAGCTGACTGGACAGCATTAGCAGCAACAGATTCAATGAGCAATGAAATTGGGAACAGCTTTCCCTCCCCTGCTGTGCCTTGTGTAAACTCTGTGCAGCAGAAAATCTGAACTACAGAGTACCATGCTGAGTAGGTATCTTTCAAGCCACGCAGAAGATCTGCTGAGAAGCATAGGATGTACATGCCTGAGTACAAATGAAATGTCCCAATAAAATCCAGAATTGTTC
Organism: Sternotherus odoratus; assembly: GCA_032164245.1. Lineage (NCBI taxonomy): Eukaryota > Metazoa > Chordata > Testudines > Kinosternidae > Sternotherus > Sternotherus odoratus. Next base: position 18,005,452 of record JAVMKO010000011.1, read on the forward strand.
TTGTGTTGTATGCCTATGTAATACACATATTTTCAGAACCAGCCCAGGCTCTGTTAATTTCAAGTGCCTGTAGAAATGGGAGTTCTGGATGGTAACGGGTCCGATGGTATTCTTAGGTATATTTACGGATGCATCATTTTCCAGCTGTTAGGCTAAAAATACATCCTGTTCTGGCTAGGATTACATTTAGCTTATTAAATAGTTTGCCATAATAATAGTACTGGGCTGGCACTGATAACATTTCTTATCTTGAAAGCACTTCACAGATGTGAACTAGTGAATCCTCTCAACAACCCAACTAGGTAGAGAAATATTATTCCCAATTTACAGACTGAGATGAGCTGCGACAGAGGTTAAGGGACTTGCCTGAAGGCACAGAGAGTCAACATGAAACAGGTTCAGTATTAGAAGCTCCTAGCCCCCAATCCTCTGCTCAGACCACACAAGTTCCTAATGCCTTTTTTAGTACTGCAGATGAAATCGGTCTTCTGTCTATTAAAACTTGCTGCCCTCCAAGATGGGTGTGCACTCTACCATCAGGCTCTCTGGAAAGAAAGGCAAAATGAGAGTGAATCACAGTGCACACACTATATCAGGAACTGCTTTTTATACAAATTTGTAAGAAGAGCATTTCGGGGACGTCTTCCTCAGAAAAGTCTTTCGGACACAGTATTGGCAAAAACATAGAGAAGCTGGACAAGCATGCATATACCATCGCCTTTGTCTTTGTCATACATAAACTCCACATCAAAAAGCCCTAACAAGGAATTCGGCACACAGCCTTGTACTCAACATCTGTTTTTAGTTACCAGTATAGTAGATGGCAGGCAGAGTTTTCAGATTTTGAACCACAAAAGTAACAAAACTGGCTTAATGCATTATTTGGACATGTGTGCCCAGTCTGTTGTTCAGAGACTGTCAGAATAAATTACATTAGTGTTTATTAGGATGTTTGAGCATCAAAGTGAGCTCTACATAAATAGCTATACTTCAGGTACACAGGTAAAACCCGTCAGGAATAAAGCTGTATTTGAGAATAATTACTCTTGTTAATACTTACACTAGTGTTTTTGTTTGCTGGTCTCCGAAAGAGTAGTCTTTGAGGGAAGATAGTCCAAATTATATAGGATCCTTTGGAAATGTTCAGACGATCTATTAAATTAATCTTTAACCCATACAGTAATAAATGGAAGGCCCAGTAGATGTTTCACCACTAATTCTCTCTGTAAAGGGATAAACAATTTGCTTAGTCAAAGGGGAACTATCACATACTTCTATCCTGAAGTGTTAAATGTATATATGAGTTACACATATAGAGGGGAACATACTAAAACAGAATTGAGACAAAGGACATGTCTACACTGAGGACGCTTTCCAATTGGTTTTAAAACTGGTTTAGCTTCAACCAATTTTAAAATCGGCTAGAGCGAGTGTAGACCTAGTTTAAAATGGCCTGATCCATTTTTGAATGAACTGGTTTCAAGGCACATACAAAAACTTCCCGGTGTAGGAAAGTCCTAAAGGCTAAATGGAACACCCATGCAGTGAGATGATGGAAGGGGGCCAGGCAACTCTGAGACTTGCCTTGTGGTGTTTCCTTGGGGCTCTCACTTCAGCAGGGAGGGCTTGGGTAGGGCTGCAGGGCTCTGTGGGGAAAGGAATCCCTATTTCCGTGGAGGGGCTGTTCTTCTGTGCTGCTCCTGTAGACTTTTACATAACCAAAGTCAGTACTAGAGCAAGGATTATAATGTAAGAGTGCCTGGTTCCTGTAATGCTGCCTGTGGACAGACTACCTGCCCCTGTGCTAACTGCCCCTTTCTGATTGGAAGCAGGTGCAGACACTGATGGTTATTATATTTTATTATTTGTGTTACCATCATTTCCAGGAGCTCTAATTATGGATCAGGATGCCATTTGGTTCGGCAATGTACAAGCACAAATAATTGCCCAGATACCTGCTGCGAGGAAGGGGAGGATGCTGCAGAGACTGGCTTCTATTCTTGGCCCCTGCAAAGGTTCATAGAATCATAGGACTGGAAGGGACCTCAAGAACAAAGGTGAACAGTAAATTATCACCAATTCACTGTGAGACTCACCCTAGGACTTTAAAAGTCACTCCATATGAGACCGTAGAAGAGAACCTATCCCAAAAGTAAATTGTACAGAATATACCTCTTAAAATGTTGCACATTCATTAGCCAACATGTGCCAGTTAGTTTTACCTGATGGTTATTAAGTACAAGATTGACAGGAATAGTATTTGGATGTGGCTATTTGGTAATTACAGCCATTTATATAACAGCAGTCAAACTGTTGATGTGAGCGAACTCTATAATTGAGACATTTGATTAGAGGGTTGGGAGTTACAAAGGAAGTGTTCGGATGCTGCACAGAAGTATCTTGATTTCTATAGTGCAATAGGCTGAAAATATTTGAAGTCTCTCCTGTGAGGGATGAGGCCTGTTCATATTCCTGTTAGTCACTGGCAAACCCCCCCCCCCAGTTATGGTAGGATAGTGATAGAGAGAGGAGTTAGTCCAGCGGTTTGGGTGCTAGCTCGGGTTTGGGAGACCGGGGCTCAGTTTCTTGCTCTAGCCATAGGCGCCAACTCCATGGGTGCTTCAGGGCTGGAGCACCCACAGGGAAAAATTAGGGGGTGCTCTGCATCCGCCGGGAGCCAAGCTTCCCTCACCCCCTGCCCCACCTCCTTCTCCTCCCCCCATAAGGGCACTGTGCCCCCACTCCACCTCCCTCCCAGTGTTTCCCGAGAACTCTTTGGCAGCGTTATCACGCACTGGGAGGGAGGGAGGAGCAGGAACATGGTGTGCTCAGGGGACGAGGTGGAGAAGAGGTGGGGCCGGGGTGGAGATTTGGGGAAAGAGTTGCAATATTGGCAGACAAGGGGCGGAGTTGGAGCAGGGACTTTGAGGAAGGGGTTGGAAGAGGCATGGCAGGGTTGGGGGGCAGAGAGGGGTCGAGCACACATGGGAAAGAGGGGAAGTTGGCGCCTATGGCTCTGGCACAGATTTCCTGTGTGATCTTGGCAAGTCACTTAGTCTCTTTATGCCTCAGTTCCTCAACAATAAAATGGCAAGAACCGCACTCAGGGGTATGGGCTTTTTAAAGATTGTAAGCTGCTTAGTTACTACTGTAACAGCAGCATAATTAGTGATTTCAATGGTTTCAAGAGTCAGTGTGGTGACAAAGTTGATGCATGTTTTGTGATTATATTTTTTTAAATGGAAGTAAGAAGAACTTTTAGCTCAAAATTGTTTGTGACAGTTGTTTGTGTCTCCAGTGGAACAGGACTGGCAAAAAGCTGATGCAGGGTTTGTCGTTCCCCACGCCCCCCAAAAAACCCACAAAACAACACAAAAACAAACATGTCTTTCATTAATTTTTATATGTGTTGTATTTACCATATTGAAACTGGCTCTATCTTTTGGAATGACTTTCATCAACTCCTTGTTTCTTAATTATTGTTGGCTTAGTATGAGTACTAACAGTGCTGGAAGGGTGGATTTGTAACCTGCCATTGTACATTTTTTAATAACCGGTTTATTTGCTTCTCACTCGCTTTTACAGCTACATTCTGCAATGCCTGTAAAGATGAAAGCTTCATGGAAAAAAATCAAAAGACTGATTCAGAGAAATGGTTTCCCTCCATCTCCACCCTAATTTAAGAACCCCCATAATATAATAGCCAGAACAATCCTACAATAACAACCCACTGTATGGGGGGGGAGAGTGGGGGCTGGGGGAAGAAGGAAAGATGTTTTAATTTTAGATTTCCAGGCTAGAAGTAAGCAATACCGTATCGTGACATCCTTGCTCTGCGCTGGTGCAGGTAGTGGCTCTGGCTTCAGAGCTGGCCTCTAGGCCAGAAGCCACCACTCTCCGGCTGCCCAGTTCTGAAGGCAGCGCTGTCGCCAGCAGCAGTGCAGAAGTAAGGGTAGCAGTACTGCAACCCTCCTACAATAAACTTGTGACCCCCCCCCCAACTCCTTTTTGTGTCAGGACTCCTGCAATTACAACACTGTGAAATTTCAGATTTAAATAGCTGAAATCATGACACTGACAATTTTTAAAATTGTATGACCATGAAATTGAGCAAAATGGACCATGAGTTTGGTAGGGCCCTTTATAATCAGATGAAAAAGGTCCTCAATGCTCTAACTACAGTGGGCTCAATCCTAGTCTCACTGAAATCCATGGTGCATTGATTTAACCCCCTTACAACAATGTAAACCACTAGGAGGGGTTTGCTGGTATAGTCATACTAGCGAACTCCCCCCAGTAGAGACATATCTCATACCAGTAAAACTTATACCAGTTCTTCAAAGAAAATAAGCTATACTGGAACAGGACTTTTTTTTCTGGTACTGCTGCATCTAAAGTAGGTGTTTTTGCCAATATAAAAATATTGTAAAGAATCACCCTCCTGCAACTGACATAATTCTATTGGCAAAAGTGACGAGTGTATGCCATCAGTGGCACCTTGGATCCAAAGACAATCACAGATTCATTAAAGTCAATGGGTGTGCCAGGCACTCTTTTAGGCTCAAGAGAAGGAGCAGTCAAACCCATCTATGTCATAAAAATAGCTGCAGACAATGGGGCTACTGCCCAAAGGATTGGGTTGCATAGTTAAGGCATGTGAACTGTGTGGTTTCCCTGGCTGGAAACCCAGGGCCTAAGGGATCTGTGGCAGGCTGTATGTACAGGAGACAGACAGACAGGAGAAGGAGTTGACAGTCTGACCCCTGACAGGAAGCAGAGGGCCAGAACTTCTAGGGTCCAGAACCTGCTGAAGTGGCAGACTTGAGGATTTCTGAGCATGGGAATGGTCTGCTTTTGGTTTTCTACTGTGTTTCAGGAAACAGGACCTGGCATGTAATTTTTGTAACTAAACAAGAGTACATCAAGACTATATACATGACTCCCACCACTGATTGATCTTCCTCACAAAAATGGACCAGCAAAGCCCCAAACTCAAGCTAACTGCCCAAACCAAAAGAGGCAACACTCAGGGACATTAAGTGCTAGGCTCATTCTTCAGAGAAGGGGCAGTGAGAAATGGCTACATCTAGACAATTTTCTTCTGCTAAATTGGGAGGATGAGTAAGAAAAAACAAACACCCTCTCCTTCCCCACTAGTCACTTATATTTATGGGTCCCCAAAGAAGTGTTTTTCTCTCCCTCTGCTGGCTATATACTTTTCTAATAAGCGCTCTTTCAAGGGCTGTGCTGATCCAAATTGATGCACAAAGAAAGATGGTAAGTTGTAGGGTTTTTGTTGGCAAACAAAGATTTTTAATTATAGTTCTAAAATCTGAGAAGGGGAAAAGTGTGTCTTTAAGTGGAAACTGTCAAACTAAAGGAAAAGTGCGCTGTCTTGTAAATGTATAGGGAAGTTTAAATAGGGCTGAATACACCTAGTAATATAAGGTAGATTTGGATATAACCTACTGAACCTTTCCTGTAACCAAATACATTCTTACTACTTAAATCTTGCTAATCAGTTGCTTTGTTAAATGTTTTAAAGTCTGTAACTTTCTTACATGATATTACTATATTTTCAATATGCTATAGGATAAATGAAGAAATCTGAATTGAAATAGAGTGGTACATGCTAAATTGCCACAATCACTAACTTCCATTAGATTTTTGGCAGGGTTAGAAAACTGGGCATTTTAGACCATTTTTGTGATATTGGTCTATTAGACTATTGCTGTACTACAAAGACCAGTGTGCACAATTTGCAATGCTAGGAGCATAAATTTAGTCAGGTCTCTTAAGCTGTCACATCAAATCCCCTCTGTGAAAGATAGAAATTGACTCAAAATTTTCTGGTATACACATAGGATAACATCCAGAGCAGGGGTGGGCAAACTTTTTGGCCCGGGGGCCACATCTCACTGTGGAAATTTGTATGGCGGGCCATGAATGCTCATAAAATTGGGTCTGGAGTGCAAGATGGGGTGAGGGCTCTGGCTGGCGGTGTGGGATCTGGGGCTGGGGATGAGGGGTTTAGAGTGTAGGAGGGTGCTCCAGACTGGGACCGAGGGGTTCAGAGTGTGGGAGGGGGCTCCGGGCTGAGGCATGAGATTGGGGTGTGGGAGGGGCTCAGGGGTGCAGGCTCTCGGCAGCACTTAACTCAAGCAGTTCCTGGAAGCAGCGGCATGTCTCCCCTCCAGCTCCTATGCAAAGCTGCGGCCAAGCAGAGCTGCGTGATGTCCCATCTGCAGGTGCCACCCATGCAGCTCCCATTGGCTGCAGTTCCCGGCCAATGGGAGCTGTGGGGGCGGTGCTTGGGGTGGGGGGACACATGGGAGCTGTGGCATGGTGGCATGGAGTGGCCCCTGACCCCACTCCCCAGCTGAAGCATGGGAGCGTGGCAAGCCCCAGACCTTGGGAACTTGAGGGCTAGAGTAAATCGGCTGGTGGGCTGGATGTGGCTCGCGGGCCGTAGTTAGCCCACCCCTGGTTCAGAGCTTCATTTTATATGTCTATTAAACTATATTAACACTCCCCCTTCATCCCCCAATTTCTAACTGTTTATTTCCAGCAGTTGCTGGAACTTGGGCATAATAGCATTTGTCTTGTTGGAATGTATTTTAAAGGGTCAATCAAATCTTTTGAAGTTAAGCTCCAACTGAGGGGAATAGAGCTTTGAGAAAGTTAGTTAACGGCAAATATAATGTAAACAGGGCAAATTCTTAAATACACTTAATTGTTTCTCGTGATTAGAGTATCTGCACTGTAATTGCTTGAGAGATATTGAAGGCAATATTAAATAATTCAGGATCTTGAGAGCAAATAGAAAGATTAAACAAGGAGGTTAGCAAGAACAGCTATAGAGGATTTCTGCATACCCAGAATACCTGAGGCAGTTGGCATTTCACATATGCAAATCCCATCTGATAGACAACTCCTCTGGGGTCCATGCCAGTTCTTCCTTTTATGTCCAAGCTCTCAAGCCACATTGTAAACACTTCCTTTGTTATCATATTTGGCTGTGATCCACAGCTACACTAAGTTGCTCCTCCTGGAAATTTCCGATCTCATTGAATGCAGCATGCCTCTCCACTTGACTGAACCGAGATTGCAGCTGTCACAGGGTCTGTGTCGGATACAGCTGGGCCTCTTGCTTGCTCCAAAGGGCACCGCACCAGGGATGCATTTTTGTGCATCTCTTGGGAGAGGTGGAATCTCTTCTTCACACTTGCTGTGTTTAAGTTTTCCTCAGAGGCTTTCACCTTGATGACATGGACATATGGGCTGCTCCATTGTGGGAGCCCTTCTGTTTCTCTTGATGGATCGGGTATAGGAGAAGGTATCTCTTACAGCTTGCTAACAGTGTAGCCATAAACACACTCACACAGTCTTCCAGGAGCCCTTGTGCCCATTATTGCCCCATCTCCTCCCCACTTCCCCCATAAACACCACAGAATGTAGTTCTGGTTCTAGAATGCTTAATTAAGCGTATTGTTTGTAAAAGCTTGATGTGATTTTTTTTCCTGGTTATACTCTACCTTTGAGGCCAGTAAAAAGCAAGGAAGTCCCTGGTATTATTGTGTCTCATATACTACAATAACATTAGGATACTTTGCTCTTTCACAATACTTCCTTTGAAGAGCTCAAACCACTTAATTCTTTTCAAATTCTTCCCTTTGTATCATTCCTGGCAATTCTGCTTTCTTTCCTGTCAACAAGGCTTGCAGCTTGGTGTTGAACTTGTCTCCTGTGTGTCTCCTCATCCAAGGTCCACTGAATCCTGTTTGTTTTTCCCCTTTGGTATCTCCTTTCTTCACCTGATATGCAGGTTGCCTATTCTTTGGCCATCTCTTGCCTGTACTACTCCAACCCCCTCCTCTCCGAACGTCTCACTTCAATTCCTTTCAACTAACCCAAAGTGCTCTGTGAAAGCTATGTTCTGTGCTCACCACTCCAGATCATTCCCCTCTTGGGATGCTTTCAGTCATTTCCTGCCTTCTGAACTGAGTTCATGCTTCTCATCCTCACCTTCCATGATTTTGTTTGGCATACTCTCCCGGCAATGCTCCTACATAGCAGAGCTTCCAGAGCATGGAGCCATCTGTAGAGTTTTGCTCCTGAGACCACCTCTGTTGACCAAGGGGATGGCTAAGCAATGCATCCTTAAAAACTATCCAGTAGCTACAAATGAGGTGATATTGTGGCTGATTCACTACTTCTGCTCCACAATAGGAGTGAGTCCTTAGTCCACACTACGGAGCACCAGCAATCTGATGGGAGGCTTGGCAAAATGAAATAAGGTATTTTTTGTTAAACTGAAGAATACTTTTTATGATTTTACACCAACATAATCTGTAGGTGAATGATGGGCTTACTATAGAGTTTCAGCTATGAGACACAGAAAACCCATTCAGTCAAAAACTCTTCTCATGAAGATCATTCCTTTATATGTGGTCATAAAATATTGTGCCTCATATTTTATGTCCTCTGGTTTTGAATGGTCTGGTACTAAAATATGTGTGAAGTGCTCATATTCATGGTATTAGAGGGCACCTTTTTTTACAGCTGCATTTGTGTTTTTTTTTAATTTACTTTTTTATTAAAAATGACTTCTGCTGTGTTGCTCATACAGCTAAGGTTAAAACAGTGAAATCACATCCTGATTCTAAAAGCTCAGAAACATTACTGAATTGTAAGAAACCTATTCAGTGTATAACTGCAGTGCGGGCTTAAAAATGTCAACATTAAGGCCACGTTTGCACTAGAGAATTTACAGCAGTGCAGCTGTACCGATGCAGCTCTCCCATCAACATAATTAATCCACCCCAACAAGCAGCGGTAGTGATGTCGGCGGGAGACACTCTCCTGCTGACGTAGCGGTGTCCACACCAGTGTTTCTGTCGGTGTAACTTATGTCACTCAGAGGGGTGTTTTTTTCCTCACACCCTTGAGCCGCATGAGTTATACTGACAAAAGTGCTACAGTAGACATAGCCTAGATAAAACCACTACAGTAAGAAAAAGAATTAAGACAAAATCAGGTTTGTGCAGCATTGGAATGACTGTTCAGCATTGTTTTTTTTTATCACATTCTTATTCTACATCTATTTCCTATTGTGGAACTATGTGTAGTAGTCTATACATCAACATACCTTTGGAATGTTACAGTATAGTGAAGCTTATGGTTTAAGCTACCTCATAGTGGGGACTATGTGAACAGTACATAAAAGGCCTGAATTGTATAAAACTGGCTTCTTGTAAAACAACCAACCCCTCCCCACCCCATTCTTATGAGCTAGGAAATGGCTATCAGTCATTTTTAGATGAAGCACAGACCATAAAAGGAACAGACAAAACTTGGAGATGCCCCAGTATAGTCAAGGAAGTGAAACAAGGTTTCCAATACCAAAATAAGAAAAGTGCAGTGTGACCTAGACTTAAGGTATCTTCCTCTTCTATTTTTGAAGTGTATGTGTAATAGGTGGCTATAAGTACTTTACCAGGCTGAGCTTCTGTGGCATTTCATAAGTGATTCTTATTCAAAGCCCACTAGAGCATGAGTCTGACACTACATCATTGTTACTTGCACTAACATTGATTTTCTCCATCCTTGGGCTACTTCACTGAATTGATTTATAGCCTCACAGTGTCACATCCTTTAGTATGATCTTATTTATTTCCGACACCGCTCTTCCACCACTTTTGAATCACAGTAGAATATGTTTAAAATTAGTGAAAGGCAATAGATTTTTTTTCTAACAGTTCTTAAAAATTTGTAGATTATAAACTTTAAAGACTATTAGTACTAAATTGTCTGTGCTGGCCTCTGGGCATGTGTATATGAAACATAAGCTAAATTCTGGCAAATATAAAGTAAAGAAAACTCACAGAAACTTAAAAAATGAAAGAACATCAGTCCCCATCCACCACACCTCCTTTCTAGGCACAGCCTGAGTGAATTGATAGGTCTTGAAATGTGGCTTTGAAAGTCAACTAATTCCAGTTCTTTTGAAGGACAGGAAGAAGAGAATTCCCAGTTTGTAGTGTAGAGAGGAAACAAATTAGAGGGGACATGATAGAGGCATATAAAATAATGAATAGTATGGAGAATGCCAGTCAAGTGCTCTTATTCACCGTTTCTCATAATACAGGTCATCCAGTGAACTGAGAAAATATTTTTTTATTTATTAATAGAACAGTTACCTTTACATATGGAATTAATTGCCACAAGATACTGTTCAGGTCAAGAGTTTAGCAAGTCTTTTTAAAAAAAGGATTACCGTATTTTTCGCCATATAGGACGCTCCGGCGTATTAGACGCCCCCGAGTTTTTAAGTAAAAAAGCCGGACCAAAAAAAAAAACAAAAAAAACCACCACACACAAAAAGCGCGCCGCTCTCCCGTCCCCGCCGCGCGGGCGGGCTGCTGGGGGAGCGCCGCTCTCCCGTCCCCGCCGCGCGGGCGGGCACTCCCAGGGGCCCCGGGGCCCGAGCTGCTCCCGTTCCCCGCCGGCCCCGAACACATGCGGGTGGGCTCGGGGGGGAAGCGCCGCCCCGCCCCGCCCTGCCCGCCGGGCCACCTGCAGCCGCCCCAGCTCCAGCTGCCCGGTGAGTAATATATTCGGCGTATAAGACGCCCCCCCTAATTTTGAGGATATTTTTGGGGGTTAAAAAGGCGTCTTATATGCCGAAAAATACGGTAGATATTTACATGGATAACAGTGTCCGCAGTTGCACAGTCATGCTTCAGGCCATAAACCAATCCCTAACTGATGGGGGAATCTTTCTTCCTAATCTCTATCAGCCATTCATTCCATAATTGCTCACTGTAGGGTTTCTTGCACTTTCCTTTGAAGCATCTGGTGTTGGCAGCTGTCACAGAGAGAATACTGGACCAGGTGGACTACTGAGATGATTCGATGTGGCAGCCCCTGTGTGTTTTTATATCTGTGAGCGCTATAAAGCAATGTGTGATTATTTTGGGTTCACTTTTATATACATGATCTAATTTAGGTACATGATCTAATTTCAGTGGGCATGGATTTTTGTGCGGAAATCCTCAGAGCAGAAATCCCAGCGTGGCAAAATGAGACTAGGTTAAGCAGGGAAACCTCCAGGGAAAAGGAAGAAACATTTAATTTTTGATGCTGATCTGATATTAGTGCTGTGAGTGGTGCCTAATGAGTGGTGATTTTATGGTGCAGCTTCTAGCTTTCTAGGACCTGAGCCCAAATCACCAAACTAATTAATAAAGACCTTTTCAAAGTCGATAACCTTATTCATTAGTATTGTCAGGAGATTATTTTTAAAATATGTTTTAAACATATTTTCAAAACAGTATACAGCAGTATTCCTCCAGTAAACTGGAATATTCTCTCTCTTCACATTATGGCTATCTTTCTTTTATTCAGACCATTGCTGCATCAATTGGAAAATTCCTCCCAGCTTCGAAGTGCAAGGAATTTTTTATTTCCCCAGCCCAGGTACAAGTTCACTTCCCATTCTAGTGCTGGAGATCTAACATAGCTACCTGCATCTGTACGCAAAACATGTGCTGTCTGCTAGACTATCAGCCTTGCATTCTCCCCTTCTAAAGGGGGAGGAGGGAGGTCATGAGCAAGGCTTTTGACCTGTAGTTTAGTCAGTCTTCCCCTTGGCAACTGGAAGTCTGTGATCTTGTTGTTTCCATGTGCTGCTGAAAGAGAAGAAATGGAAAAAATCATGGTGGCACATTACACTTTATCTTTATAAAAGTGCACCTCCCATCAGACAGAAACAAACTGATTAAACAGGAACCTGGAAGCATTTCTTGTCCTGAGGGTCTCCCTGAGGCATGGGTAAGTGGGAAGGTCCTGGTGCCTTGGGTATCTGATGGTTATGGGATGCTGGCTTGGGTAACTGCAGCACATGTGAATTGGCACTGTTGAAATATTTATAGCATTTTTGTCTTACTCTTTCATGTAATGTAAGGACTGTTGCTGTCTGTAACCCTTTTTTAGTTGGATATAGAATTTCTACCTTAAACCCTTTCATGTTGCTGTGTGCTATTAAACCATTGCCCCATTTTACCCCAGAGGTGGTAGCATTTCAATGGTGGGTGAAATCCATAATTTGTATATAAGTTTGTTAGTAAGGTATTTGGGGATCTTGGGATGAATGGTGCTAGCAAATGTAAGATGTATATTAATCTGCTTGTTGTTTATACCTTTGTGAATAGTTTTATTCTGGTTCACAATATTTTTGGACCATGTCCACAAGCAAGTACCAGTTATGCCTGTCAGAGAGGAGCTCATATACTGTATGTGGCATCAGTTATTGCATTCCACAGTTGGCATCTGCTCTGCACTGGCCTTTTGTTGCTGTGTGCCTGGTTAAGAGCTCAGTTTTATATTGCAGCCTTTCTTTGTTTGAATACCAGTGTTAGTTCAGTTTGTTGATACTGCACTTATGACTAAGCTGGGATATCTGTTATCCTTCCCATCACTTAGGCATGTAACTTCAAGCTTCTTGTTCAAATTCTCTGGAGATAAATCTGTTCCTGTTTTGAAAATTATATGGTTAAACAGAGGATGGAAGGGCCAAGTATTATTTTTTCAACCATATTATTTCAGGTACGAAAGAGTTAAATTTAACTTTTATTTAGGAAAAATACGTCTTTCTGGATATGTCATCATTTGTGACAATAGTATTGATACGGTGGTATACATGGACTTAGTGTACAAAGAAAATCAATTCTCACTTCAGCTTCAAAAATAGTGGGACTGTAGCAACTTCTGTGATCAGAGTGTGGCTTTGGGTCTATGCTTGTAATTCTGGAGGTAAAAATAAAATTGTAATTGTTCAAATTTAAGTGAATCCCTGCTGCCCTAGCATTTGCATATATCACCATACATAGCAGTTTGGTGGGGAGGACAAAAAGAGAATCTTTAATAGCAGTTTGTTATGTAACTTGTGACAGAACGTATTTTATATGCATTGTTTCCCCACCACCACTCACACCTAGGGATCAATGTTCTGTGGAAGCAGAGGGATGTGAATATTGCTATGATGTAAGCATTACCTAATTTTCTATAATGAACATTGGTAATGCATTATGCTGGCTTTTCTGTTTGCTTCCATTCAGTTTTGAAATGATCTTGTTTATAGCCTAACATGTCAGGTTGACATTCTGACCCAGTTGCCAGGATATACAAATAAACTTGCTTGAACAAATGACAGTGAGTCTCTATGTCTAGACAGATGTATTCTGTAATTCACTCTTGAAGGCTGAATGAAACCAAATTGTTTTTCAAAATGGTGGGTCAGAGTGAAATTTAAAAATTACTGTTGGCATGAGTACTTCCTCTATTAGAGACAGTTTTGGTAGTAGTGAAACTAGTTTTCTACCACTTGGGAGCTAAAAGTGTATAATACAAATCTTACATATCCACGGTTTGCCCATACAAAAGAAAAATGAAGTCTTTGTATCCAGTTTCCTTTTTTAGGCCCTACATCTACTATCACTTAGAAACAGATGTGCCTGAAACTTAAGACCATCTCTCATATATCTGTACCTAAAAAAACACTGTGAAGATTTCTTCCGTGTTGCTGAGGTATAGGATTTACTGTAGTGGTGATTAAAAAGCTGGCTGATAAAAAAGGTAGTTTATAGGAATTATTTGTCCAGTTCTTTGCTAGCCTGAGGAAAATTATGTATCAACTGGATTTTGAAGGCTGGCTAACCTACGAGGTTTTGTAAGAGTAGCGCTTTCTTGATCCTTGATATGAAGACGTTTTGCAAGATGAGGGGCTGAGTCATTGTGAAATTCTGTATCCATGTTCCAGGTGAGATGAGGGAGCTTGGAACTCTTCCTGTGTTGCTCTCAGTCAGCTGCTCCTATGACTGAACTGGAGACTTTCTGATAGCAAGGAAGGTAGCGCTGGTTCCTGGAATTATTGGATCAGATCTTGTGGTTTTTCTTGCTGGAGAATAATTTGCACACTTTCACTGATTAAGTTTCACAGACTCCCCATCCACTTTGTGTTTCTTACCCGGTTTCTGTAGCCTGTATTCCTCTAGGTCGGGGACCATCAAGATCTCCATTGGAAGCATCTTGTGTGCCTAATTGACTTGCTGGTGAGCATCACAAAGGGCTTCTCTTCCTCCCTCACCGATTCCCTGAACCAGGCAGAGCACGTTTTCCCACTTGTATGTCAGTACGCAGCACCGGTATGGAACTGTTGGGCGTCTCCTGTGAGCCTGCTTTTGTGAAGAGGTTGTCCATTAGATCTCTACTCTAATAAACATGGAATGGGTTTATTACAAGATGGGCCCTGCTTCAGTCATAACATTTATCTGGGGCATTTTATTGGTCATCATTTGGAGAATATGTTTTGGCCCAAGATTTTCAAAAGTAACCAGAGATTTGTTGGAAGAAGAGGGAAACTTGAGGCTCCTCTAGGGGGCCTGATTGTCAGAAACTGGGTGCTCTAAAAATCTTACCCCTTTCATGTCTTAAGTTAGATGCCCTGAAGTCACTGGTCACTTCTGAAAGTCTTGATCTAGCTTCCTTTAGGTTTTGCAACATTTTAATAAAGATCAGTGTGCTTGTGCTAAAATACTGGGGGTACTGATGGTCTGGGTAACTGGATTGAGGTAGCAGAATTGCCAGCTTCTTGTGTACATGAACTGATGTAGTTCTACTACTGTAGTATTGATTTATTTTAAAAAGATGGAGAGCAAGCTAAATGAACAAAAATAAAAAGCTAAGTTCTCTGAGGTCTTGGATATGATCTTCTTTTGAACGATCATAACTGCATGTGTCTGATTCGCTTTCAGTGGCTGTAACAGATGTGAAGATATTTTATTGTAACTATGCCCATGAGATCCAAGGCCCAGTCCGGAAATATTCTTGCATGAAAAATTCCTACCCAGTGCAGTTGGGTCAGTATGTGTGGGAGAAGAGCTACTGGATAAATATACACCATGTTGTAGTAGAAATGGGCCAGACTTGCAAAATCGAGTTCCAGAGGTGGCTTCTGAAGATCTCAAAGTGACGAAGTTTGGTGTTTGGGTTCTGTAGTATTTTGGGCACATCGCTACAGCTTAGCACTTGTGGAACTACAGCAAACTCTCTCTGTTCATTTTAGAAGGAGCAGCGCAATAGTTTATTTTTCTGTATTTAAACTCGTGGGCCCGCCTGAAATGCAGATTTAATAAAAGCCCAAATTAACTGTCCTTAAAAGAAACTAAACTGATTTTGAAGAGATGATCACTTATTTGTTCATCTCTGATGTGATATGCAGGGTTTGTGAGAGTTTAGCCTATAATGTTGATAGCTGTGTTGGAAAAAGAAAAAAGATCAAGGCAATTAGCTGGCTTCACAAGAGCAGTAGAGAAAATTCATGTCAACCCTTTTCCTCACTATAGAAGCAGAAATTGAGTGTCTGAATTACGTAATCATACTAGTAATTTTACTAGTCAACTCCCATTGGTGTCTGAGACTGACAAATGTAACGATTCGGCACGCTTGCATGTAGAGAACATAAGTGCGATGTAGGTAAGTTTGTGTATATTACAGCTTTGAGTAACTGATTCATAAATTGCAAAGCACTGAGTAATTGATTCATGAATAATGGCTGTAATATTAATAGGATTCCCACAGGATTAAAATGTGAGATCTATGTAAACAACTGACACCTCATTCAAAGTAACATTATCTTTAGGAGTAAGAATAAAGAGTAAGTGCTTTGAACTGTGTGTGCACGTTCACAAATATAGTTCTGATTTAGTGTTCGTTTTAGCCAACCAGATCAAGGTTTGTATTATCAAAATGTAAAATGTTTTATGTAATGCAATTGAGAGGTTCAGTAACCTTCTGAAGCTATCTTCAAAATGAGCTTTGTAGTGACGCACTTAAAATGCTTGTGTTTTTTCAAAATACTGTCTGTATAATACCAGGCCTTGAATGACAGTGCAGAGAAGGAAAAAACAGAAGTGTTTTGAAATCTAAGCAAAACAAGACTGTGAGTAGGTGATGTTCTCACCCTTTTTCAGATGAAATCTACGTTCTGCGTAGAAAGTGAAACTTCCTCCTTTCTGGGGATAGATTTTATTGGTAACTCAGATAATAATAGTACATATTAGCCTAACAGCCTAATGCTTCTCCCCAAGCCTTGCTGTTCCGATGGTTTCCAGTATAACTTTCATGTTTGTCCTAAATCTTCCGGAGTAGAGGGTCATGCCAACTTCTCTTAATCTTGGTGGAGTTAACAAATGGCACTTGCCACAATACATCAAGAGAATTTACGTCATCAGGAGGGCAATGAGTTCCTATACAGTGTTGCAACAGAGTGGCAAGGTGTACAAAGATACATCACTACTTATAGTTAGTTGGATAATCCATCAGACAACTCAGTTATGTGGCAGAACTTGCTGGCTATAACCTAAAGCAGCATCACAGAATTACACAAATATCACAAAAAATCTTTCCCGAATATATTGTATCACCAAAATGGTTCTTGCAGAATACAGGGATAGAAATGAGCTTGTTTTGTCTCAGGAATGTCTTCTATGCTTTCTCTAAAAGGAAGCTTGCCAGGTTCTCTTTATAATGGCAAATTATGTGTGTAGCAGTCAGAAGCTCCCTCCCTCCCTCGCTGAAGAAAAAGCAGTATAGTAATATCGTGTTATTGCACTGAGCACCCTCCACCCCCCGGCAGTCTCGTTGTCACACACTTCCCATATTTCATACTTCACATCTGACAAACACATTTTGACCTGCTGTTGCACTGCTTTGTCTTGCAGTGGCTCATTAATAATGAAAGGGATGAATAATTGATGGAGCTGACTGCCTAACCTGGGATCTAAGGGCAATGTGTGGGGCCTCAAATGTAATAGAGATAGAAGTGCGCTACAATCTGAACTTTTTTCCTCTCAATTCTCATGGCTGAATTGGAAGGTGTTCTGTCGTCTGGAGTTCCCCCCCCCCCCTTATTTTAAGACCGAACCATTTTGAAATGAAATAGCATGACACAAACTTTGTAGCTCAGCAGTAGTTCAGGAGGAGGAGTATTAGGAATTTCTGATCACCAAGTATCGGGCTTTTTTTGTGAACCTCCTCACTTTCTTTCACCATCCTCATGTTTCTCAGCATTGTGGGATCATATACATCTTTTCAGTATGAGTTATACTGACTAAGGTCATAGTTGCTGGAAAGAGAGTCATATCAGATTTCTGGCTATGGTTTCCTATCTTAATATTAGTAACAACAACAAATTTTCCAAGGCTTATTTGTTAAGCCTTAAGATGGACAGTACTTTGTTAAACAAATATATGTGAAACTATTTTCTATTGACATAAATTACCCTTGAATTTATTTTTAATCAAAAGCTATTTTAAAGACTGTTTGGGGGCATAGTCAAATTTCTCTCTCTCTCCCCCTCTCCCCCCCCCAAGAATAAAATTTCTCAAGGTTTCTCCCTTCCTTGTTTCTCCAACATATTCAGAAAAAAATTAAAATATGAGGTTGTAAAAGTAGATACATTTTCAGTAAACAGGGACAACTAGCCTTTGGTATCCTGACCCCTGAATGGAGGTTTTTAACGTGGGCTATTAGGGGGTTCGATTCTATATTTTTTTGTGCACTGAGAACTTCCATTAAATTCACTGCAAGGAATGCAGGATGATTTGTTCTACATGCTCAGGTGAAATAAATGGGAAGCATTAAACATCCTATTGGGTGGGTAATTTTTTCTTTCTCCATCACTTATTAATGATCTCATTCCCCTCTTTAAAAGAGATTTTAGGATAATCACAAACAGGAAATAGAAATTAAACAGATTTTAGGATAATCACAAACAGGAAATCAAAGAAATTAGCTGTATCAACCCTTGGTGTTCCATTATATTTTGTGAACTAACTTGAACAAAATAGACTATGCTACTACACAAGCAGAGAGCTCCAATTATACAGATAAATAAAAACAGAAATTGTAATAACATGGGAGCAAAATCAGAAGTTTCATAAGAAAGACTGGAAGAGATCCAGTTCTGAGTTCGTAGTTGACGTGGTTGGTTAGTTAATTTCAAGCCTGGGAGGTCAATCTGCTGTTTGCTATGTTCTAACATAGCTTATGTAATGGAAAGCTTCTTTTTCAGTGCTGCAGATAAATTTGCTAAAAGTCTGATTGCTCTTCCATTATTCCTACAAAAGAATCTGGCATGGCTATAAAATTTGGCGGCAGTTTACCATTTTTTATTGCATGAATTCTGCTAAAGAGAGGGAGATACGGCTGAGGTCCTTTTGTCCATCCTTATTTGGGTTCACTGAATAATAATGATACTCAATGTCTGTATTTATATTGAAGTCTGAGCATTTCGAAGAGGAACTGAAATAAAATTTTGAAACTTCCTGTAGCTTTTCAAAAGGCAAACTTTTCTTGGGTTGTAACTACTGTTTTTTATTTATGCCAATTTCAAAATCAGAAGCTATATTTCCCCCCGGACAATAATCCTGCACATGCTCTATGTAGGCTGATCTGTGCTCCCATGTGGAGCTCCAGTTTTTCAGTAGGTCTCTGTGCAGGTGTTCTTGTGTTAAATCCCGAGAAAGGTTTGTGTTTACTCTGAGGTACTTCCTTGAGCTGAGGTCATCCAGTGCAGTTGAACTGACAAAGGGTATGTCTACACACTACCCGCTGGATGGGCGGGTAGTGATCGATCTATCACATCTAGTGTATATGCAATAAATAGATCCCTGAGCATTCTACCCTTCAACTCCGGGTCTCCACCACCACAAGAGGTGGAAGGGAGTCGACGGGGGAGCGGCAGTGGTCGACTTGCTGCCTTGAGGATACCCAGGTAAGTCAACCTAAGATGCGTCAACTTCAGTTACACTATTTGTGAAGCTGAAGTTGCATATCTTAGGTTGACCCCCTCCCCCTAGTGTAGACATGGCCTTAGATTTAGTGACTTCAAAAGAGATTGGAAGGGAAAACAGAGGTTTGCTGAAGTTATGGTAGGACCCTCTGGAGTTATAAAAGCTGCCCTGATTATGTTTGCTTTTATATTGGTTGTCTTGTTTACTGAAGGCTAAACTACTTCAATATGACTGGAGACTCGGCTAATTTGTGTTCTTATGGATGTACAAAAAGCCTGTAGATAAACCATAAACACCAGAAAGAGCGCCTCATTTTGCTTAATCTGTGGCTTCCTGTGAACTTTCTTTGCCTCTGTGGCAGGGCCCAGGTCTGAGCGACTGCAAAGAAGTTTCTAGGGGTTCCTGGGAGAAACAGAGATGGATGATAGCAGTTTTGTGTAACTAGATTGATTTTTTTTTTTTTTTTTGAACGAAACTGAAATGGTGGATCCAGCAAAGTAAACATGCACTTGGTTAGGCAGCATAGCCTCTGCTGGCTATATTCTGCTCTGCTGTAATTACAGAGGGAAATGTCTCAATAGCGGAAGTTATTTGTAACCTAACTACTGCATGTCAGTACTGTTTGGTCTGTACTAATTCTGGCTATTTCTAGAGTCCCAGTATAACTGGAAGCTCAGGAAATCCCAGGGTCAAGTGTCCTACAAACAACGCATCTGGCCAAACCAAAAGTTTTAGATTTTTGTTGTTTCTTTTCAGAGAGGTCCACATTGAAATTATTATTAGAAATGTTCAAGACAAATACACCATACTGAGCCAAACTAGATGCTTACCTTTTTACATAGATATAAGCATTATTTTATTTTATAGTTTTTAGGGTTAACAATTGCAAAACTAATATCAAAACTCAACCTGTTTGTGGTCTTTAATTGTTTAGTTTTTCTGCTCTTCGGATTATATCTTCTGTAACTTGACTGAACTAAGGCTGGGACCCTTATCAACAGTCTTGGATTTAAAGAGTAAAGGCCACATTCATCCAGTTTGCACTGACTTATTTAAACTCCTTAACGCTCTCGCTTATTAAAACATGTAAAACCTGATGTAGAGTTTCCGAAGAAGGTGGTCCGGGGGAGGTTGTGTTTCAGTGCTGTTCTCTCTTGGTGGGAATCCCTGTGGTGCCCTATCTGGAATCTGAAGATGCATACCTTTGCCCTTTTGAGCAGGAGGGGTATGGTGGTAACTCAACTGTGGCCCAAAACATTTTGCTGGTAGAGGGAGATCTAATTTTCACCTCTATGCATCAGCATTAATGATTACCCTGGCCCTAAATGTTTGTGTTGGGAGTACTGACAGAGTGTTTTCAACACTGAAGAAAGCCAAACAACAATAAAGGTAACTTTATAAGGGCTAGTGCTCTGCACTGCCCTGAAGAATAGATTCGTTGTCTGGTACAGTCTCTTATTCCTTAGCTAGCAGAGCCTGTGGGTTCACACTCCCCTCTTGAGGGAGACAGAGGAAGGGAGTGCTTTATGTCTCTCAAAAGCAACCACTCCCATCTGATAAATGAGGGATATTGTTGCGCTCTCAAATCAGGCCTGCTCAGTTCTTCCGGAAGGGCAGTGGCTGTGATGCAGAGATTCAAAGGTGAGGGGAAATTCTAATGTGCAATTTCCCTTCCAATATGCCACATGAGATGAAATTCTATTGTAATTGTTCTATCCAGCCATGCCCAGAAATAGTGTGTGACCACCCTTAAATCCTAACATGCAGATACTATGGTGAGGGATGAGGAAATTTATTATTTTGGATATTTACTGTAAAATAGCATGGTGTTTTATATGTAGCAAAAGCAAGTGTATTTGATGGTATTTATTATGAATGATTCAGATGCACAAGTACAAGGCAAGTTCTTTCTAGTTTCATGTGATCAGTATCGGAAGCATATTACCAATATGCATCTTAATGACTTACTGCTCAAACTGATGTATGGGGAACATTACACGCAGATTTCTTATTAAGGTTTTATATTCCTTCCAAAATATTTATGTAACTTTGATATTAAGTAAGAGAGGAGTCAGTCTGAAATTACATGGGAGCATGTCTTCAGCATAGTTTTTGATCTAATTACTTCAAGGTTTGGATTTTGTCAAGTAATTCTCTGTCTCTCTAATACCACAAATAGTATCTGGTAGTAAGTGCTAGTTGGAGGCAGTTAAATTTGGGAGGTGCTTTGTTATGCTGGGAAGTTAAGAGGTATTCACCACAGAAGATTCTGGACCAAATTTTGCTCACTTACACTGATATAAATTCTGAGCAAGTCTGGCTCAAATCCTGCAACTGGCTCTGCGTGGGCACAGATGCCTACCTGTTTGGAGCTCTCAGTCTGGAACCAGAGCGGAGTGCACTGGGCCTGATTACGATCTCTTGTGTGCTCATTTCACCCACCAGCATAACTGAGAGTTATTGATAACAGCAAGACTTTCAGAGCAAACGAGTGGAATGTCATTAATGCCAACTCTGAGCCTGTCATTAATTCTGTTGTGATAGTTAGCTTGGAAGCCCAGTCTTGCTCAGGTTGGAGTCAGCGGGTACTTTGTCATTTACTGTAATAGGAGCAGGGTTGTGCCATGCACATTCCCAGCTGATGCTGGGTGTTAAAAATGTACATTTACAGCCTTATTTATTTCATGGCTGGAGTGTTTTCTTATTTAAATATGACCAAGGATGAGCCCAAACTCCAGCCAGTAGCCTCAGATAATTTCACATGGCTCCCAAGACAGATGGGACTAAGCCATTGTCCTGAGCCAAAACAATTCTCACTGCTTTAAATTTTGTGGTTCAGGCCTGTTAGCAATAATTCCCTGATACTGTCATGTTTGAAGGTAGTTTGCTGCATTACACTTGGGTTGACTTCTGTTTTAATTTCTGAGGAGAGTTGTATGATAAATTTAGATACTATCTTGCCACATCAGCAATAAAATTCTTTGGCTCTGGATTAATTGTGGTTTTTATACTGCGCCCATTGGTGTAGCATCCCGGGGCCCATGTTATTTGGCCCTTCATTGTTTTTAATAACATGGATGTTGTGGAAGAAGTAACAGAAGTCATGAATTTCCTAGTAAAGATTGAAAATCTCTCTGCTCATGCATTTACTTCCTTTCTTAAGGTCTGGCAAGTTAAGGCCTTTTTGTTGAGTCTTCTGACTGTTCTGTCTCTGTGTCATAAGCTTAAAGCTTGTTTTAAAACATGAATGATTTATTAACTATTATTACGCATGGATATAAGTAACCCTCCTCATGTTTGTAACAAATGTACGCAACGCAGCTCATGAATTACAACTGCTGTCATATTCTGTTCACCAAAACACAGCATTGAAGAGCTTTTGCACTCTTCTCTCTCTCTGCACACACACCCCCATCCTGTTTTCTTTTCTCCCCTCCCTGCCAGGCTTGCTCTTTCCTTTCCTCTTACAGAAATAGTATCCAAGTGGACAGAACTGTGTTTCTAATTGCTGGCAATACTAGAGAAGTGACAGATTGAGGGCATTGGCTAGATTCAGTCATAATGCAAGTAAGTATTGTGCACTCTCCCCTATACAGTTCTGCTAATGTAGGAGAGGAATGAAATGCAGCTTTTCGGGCCATTTACTTCTCCCGAGTTGGTTTGGACATCTCTCTCTGTGTTTATATCTATGTATAAAGTGTTAAAAAAGCTCACCCCTTCAAGGCACTGGGTGTGCTGTGTAGACAACTACAGTACAATAATAAACAATAATTAAAATCCATGGTATAAATGTAGAACTTATCAGGGCCAGTCATGCTAACAGCGCCTTCAGCCACCATTCATGGAGATGGAGAGGCGGGACGGCAGAAGGAGCCAAAGGGAAAATTCAGGCTGACTCAGGGAGAATTTCCCCTCTGGCTCTAAGGGAGCAGACATTATACTGGCAACTGCATTATTTTTTTGCAAGGTTTCTCTCCTTCTCCCCCATACAAGGTCAGCTCTGTTCTAGGTGGGGATGTGGCCCCCATTCTGTCCAGCCTCATTAGGTGGTTAGTTCCTAGAACATTGCCACCACTTCCCATGACGGTTGGGCTTAGCTCTTGCATGAGCACACAAAGTAGGGGTGAAAAGGCCGTGTGTGCTCTGTCCCCATCCTGTGCAAGACCAGCCACAGTCTGAGTAAAGAGAAATGGAGAAAAGCTATTATCAAAACCGTATTCCCAGTCCATAATGACAACAGGTTTTACTGGCGTGGATTAGATACGTAATTCATTTTATAAATAATTCCATCTCTGGTTTAGTAGGGAAGGGTTTGTAGGTTAGCAGCACAGTGCCAGTGCCCCGGGGGGAGATCTAAGTGAACATGTTTGAAGGTCTTGAAGAGAGTGAATACTGCAGGCAGAGAGATCACAATGATCAGGCAATTTCTCTTGGCCTGGGAAGACAGGTGTGAAGGGGCTAGAGTTATCTTGTTGGTTTAATGTGATTAGCTCCTGGCACTGTGTTGGAAGGAGCCATTGTGATTCACGAGCCATTAATTAAAATAAGCAAGAAAATAACAAAACTGTTCTGCATGCTGCAGTTGTGCCTGTCCTGCTGACATCCTGGTTTCCAGAGCAGGCGGGGGGAGCGTTCTGATTTTTGTTGGTTTTGTTCTTCATTTC
This sequence comes from Sternotherus odoratus, assembly GCA_032164245.1. NCBI lineage: Eukaryota > Metazoa > Chordata > Testudines > Kinosternidae > Sternotherus > Sternotherus odoratus. The sequence continues at coordinate 18,028,970 of JAVMKO010000011.1, forward strand.
TGAGCCTGGGTTGCGTTAAGTGAAAATGTAACAGCCATCATAATCTCTTTGAGACAGATGTTTATACAGAGCCTAGTACTATGGGTCCCAACCCAGTTGTCTCCTTAGATGCCACAACAATATACATGTCTTAGCCCACGAAAGCTCATGATCCCTAAAATCTGTTTGTCTATAAGGTGCTACAAGATTCTTTGTTGCTTTTGCAGATCCAGACTAACACGGCTACCCCTCTGATGTTAGATGATGATTTTCCAGGAGTTGCTATAACATTTTTATAGATGATGGTGACAGTGTACCATTCTGAAAAATGTACATACCTTCCTTGGCCTCTGGTATCCCATAGTGAGAACAGAAAAAACAGATTAGCCCAGTAGTACATTCTTAACCTATGATTCGAAGTAATTATCACATTAGATCAAACTCCATTACTTGCAGTGGAATTGAGTGCTGTCTTTTATTGCAAGAACATCTTGGAGAAATGGGAACTTATTTTTAGGCCCCATCACATAATGGATAACAATCTAGGAATTGAGCTCTTCAGGCTCAGCATTTTGTGTCTTAAATTCACTGATAAGCGCTCATTTACATACTGTATATTAGATGTTTTTTAGACATCTGCAGAATGTAGGACAATATTCATAACCAAAGCTATTCATAAAATATCTCATTGAATAGAAACTTTCTATGGAACACTTTTTTAATGAACATATTTATGCCTTGAATAAAGTTTCATTATGAAAGAAACTGGATAATTAATTTTTTTAAGACTTGACCAAGTTACAATACAAACAAAACATTATTGTCATAGTATGTTTTTAAGTGAATTATGGGGGGTGTAAAGCTCTCTGAAGGTCTGGATTTTTTAAATGTACATGCACATTTTGTCTGAAATATTCATTTTTACTTTAAAAGCTGCTAAAAAGCTAATCTATACATTATAAATTGTAAAATTTTGTTCCTTTTACTTTGAATTATGGAAGTGATGGAATACTCCATTTAACACAGGAATCTAAGCACTTAAAATTTCCAGATCTATAATGTAAGGAAATATTAGTTCAGATTTTCTCTTAAAAATGTGAAACACAGGGATCTTTTATGTGAACAACAGTTCAAAGAAAAAGTATCACTTCATAGTTCTGAGATTTGCTTAAAAAAATTAGTTTCCAGCCAACTTTATTCTGTTAAATATCATCTCTGTTCAGGCTGTGATAGTATCAAAGGCTGCTTTGTCTTTTCCTCTTTTGTGATCTCAAAGGGGAACAAATTGAAGAACTTTGTTACGTGTGTGTGTGTGTGTGTGTGTGTGTGTGTGTAAAATATAAAAAATTTAAAATTGCTAATTTGCTTTAGGTAGTGAAAAATATAGCTACTGGTACTATGTTTTTTGGCCAGTTGCTATTGCTTGCTGTTTATCAATGTATCTAATGTTTTTGTTGGGGGGAAATATCCATGGTTTCCTGCCACACATACTAAGTAAAACTGAACTTAATTTGTTGTCCTTTTGCTATGGGGATGAGCACAAATTTGCACATCATCTTGTGCTGCCAACTCTGCTGAGATGTCTCCTACACATTTCTTTCCGGGTGCCCACTTACACTCTCTCTTGTGTGCTTGCACAAAGGGACTGGAATTTATTCATGGCTTTACTAACAAAATATTAAAACTTAACAGCAACTCTATTGTTCTTATCACATACAAGCTGCAAGAGAGGCTGAGGAGCAAACTGGTTTATTTGCATTTCAGATGCCAATGAGAGAGGCAGAGTAAAGAGGTGAGAGAATGTGGTGTAATAGAGTTCAATTCGTTATAAAATTGGCACTGTGAGCCTGGAGGAATGGGTCAATTTCTTTGTCACATAAACTGTACTCTCAGAACAATGTGACAGTCCCCCAAATCATGACTTTTTAAACTCTGTTAAAACCTCCTTCATTATATTTGATAATAAAATATCAGGTTTTTTTCTCCCTCGCTCTTTCTCTCTCAACATACACACCAAAAAACCCAACCCAACAACAGAGGTTCAGTGATAAACAGCGGACACTGTCCAAAAATCACATGACTTTTTTTTTTTTTTTTTTTTTTTTTTTTACATAATCTCTTTCCTGAATGGAGCAATCTCTCCTATTCTTGTGTATTTCATGCTGTCCTTGCTTTTGAGTCATGTCATCTATTTATTTTAGGCCTCTGTAGAGCTGGGAGAATTTTTTTTTTTTCAGGGAATTTTCCTAAGCAAGTTTCCTAAGGGAAACTCCTTAATTCCTTTCCTAGTTTATTTTTCTAATTATGCATTGGTGGTTAGTGTAATACTCCTGACATGTAGCAATGGTGGCCAGAGGCAGGTCCAAGCAACAGGGTTTGTATCCCAATTTCTCCAAAGTATGAGGAGTGTTCTGATTGGGCTTTTGTTCCATCCCAGCATAGAGAGAAGAGAGGGCCAGGTGCCAAGTTTCGTTCAGAAGTTGAATATTGTGGAATATTCAGATTTCGGCTTTGATTTGGGTGTCCATAAAATAATGCTATGAATGTTGCAACTAACTTTAATAACGAATGCCCATCAGTTGGCACACAGAGCACCCCATTATCTCCCCCATCTCTTCTGTGTAGCATAATTTTTCTTTATTGGACTTTATGTGGAAGTAAATGTCTAATAGGCTACTGGTGGAAATTCCCTCTCCTTTTGGTGACTGTTCCTCTCACCCTCCTCCCGAGGATGCTCAATGTTAAAACCCAGATAATTACAACTAAGGCATGGTGGCTTCTTCCTGTCATGTTATATGTGTAGTCAGTTATCTGACAAGTTCCACTGATGAGGAAAAACGTTAAGGGTTTTTCCTCATCAGGAAAAAATATAAATTCTGTGTTGTAGCTTATGTAGCAGTGTGTTGACCTCTGAGGTTGAGTGAAGTAAAAAGTGGTTCCCTGCCACCAAATGAGAAGGAGTGGTTAAACATTTAAAAAATGAATTTACTCTTTCCTCCACAAAAAGACATGCTGTCTTTAGGCCTGGTGAAATGATAGAGCAGCTCATGAAGCTGACTTTGAAAGCTGACCAGTGTTGTTTACCCTGAGCTTTTTCTTTGTACAGTTGAAACTTACTGATCAATTTCACTTTTAGAGACCCATCTAGATGTAATCCTCCGGAGATTCACTGCTCGAATTCTTCCCTGACACACTGACCTACTGCTCTCTTCACATTTTCACTATAGGTTACTATTGTGATCTGTCACCCGTCCCCCGCTTCCCTCCCCACAAATAATTAAGGACCCGACTGAAACTTTGGCTTATAGCAGGAAGATAGATGAAATGCCTGTAAGGTAAGAAAGGACCAAGCTAGTGGAATGCAAACCACCAACTCCTATACAATAGCTCCACGTGTTTGTTTGCTCTGCTCTCACTTTCCTGGAAGGATACTGTCAAGCTGTGCTCTTAATGGCCTGTCTAATAATGCTGGAGATTTTGATGCTGCAATTGACAATGTGGGGCTTTAGGTGAATTATTTTTTTCCTTTTAGAAAAATATATGCACAAAAATTGCTCTAGTAAACAAACCATATACAAAATTTATAAGAACATTATCATAACCCTTAGCCTTAAAAAGTATGGAGATAATGAGTTAAGAAAAATATTCACTTACCCTCACAGGTTATATATTTCATTAAGTAACTTAATATGTCCTGTACCTATTCACACTGAACATTCTATTAACCTTAATTCTGCCTCATAAAACGTACTTACATGTGAGTTCTTTCCACTTGTAGCAGCGCAGTACCACCTAGAGCAGGAGCCTGGGGGCAGAAGGAGAAGTCTATGGCAGCTGATCTCCCCTGCACTGCTGATGTATATGCATTTTGTTCTTTGAATTGTGTCTGTGTGTGGGTTTCTTTTGGTTTCATTGTGGGAGGTACACTCCTGTCTCTAATATTCTTTGGTAAACTATTCTTCTGATAAACTAATTAACCCAATCCAAGCTGAACTACGATATGACACTCTACGTACCTCTCTTTGTCCTCGGTTGCTGCTACAGTGTAGCTGGATTTTCTGAACCCTGGAATGTATTTTTATTTTGTTTTTCTGTTTAGATATGAAGAAAACTATACTACTTCTGCTGGCCTCCACATTTCTGTAATAAAAGGCACTGAAAACCAATCAAAACAGGAGCCTGGAAATGCTGATATGGAAAGACTAAGCAGTTAAGGTCTCATGCCAACTTCACAGTTAATTGCAGCTAACAAGAAGAGGAGGAAAGAAAGAGGAACCATTTTAGGGCTTTCAGTTAGCCAATGCTGTGCATCTTACTACGTCATTCTGTTAGCAGAAATCTTCCAGCGTTTTAATAGTTTACTGGCTACATTCAGTTCCCAATCCTGCAGTCCTTGCTTTAGCAAGAGGAGGTGCTGCTTTGGAACTCCCTGATGGCAGCAGCGTAGTCCTATCCAGGAAGGTTGTCAGTGACAGCCTATTTTAGAAACTGCATGAATTATATAAAACGAACAATGAGATTTTTCCCCCCAGGAAGTTAAAACCATTTGTACGTTCATTGTGAGTTCAGAACAAACATTGGGAAAATAACAAATCCTCTGGAGAAATATGAGTCTCTGTGGGACAGTTCTTGCCCCCCCATCTTCAGCCTGAGTGTGTCAGCTTGTTTCTGGGTAGAACCTCCTCCCAGAGAGAAGGAGGCTGGAATGTTGCTTACATGGCTTTGGTGCTCTTCTCTGTGATCCTAGAGCGTTCCCTCTGTGGGGTGAAGGGGTAGATCACCTGATCTGTGCAGCCGTAACCCCACACCCTCTGAGTGACCCTTCAGCAGTGGAGATTAAACCTGGGACCTCTGGATCTTAAAGCTTGTACCTCTTCTGCCTGAGCTGAGAGACCTATCTCTGGTAGCCAAAGCTATAGCAGACATATAAACCTCTATATGTGTCCCAGCCATCACTTGGGATGGATGGCAGAGCATCACAGTAAGTGGACATGGGATACACAACATTGGGTCTTATTGGTAGTGTGGTTTAGAGACACTGAACACTAAGCTGCAACTCGGGGGACCTGGGTTCTGTTCCTTGCTCTGCTACTGACCTACTGCTTGACCTTGGACAAGTCACTTCCCCTTCTGTGCCTCAGTTTCCCTCTTGGTAAGATGGGGGTAATGATACTGATCCTCTTGTGTAAAATGCTTTGAGATCTCCACATGAAAAGCACTACATTAGAGGTAGGCATTATTATGATGTCATTTCCATCCTCCTCATTCCCTGTTCTCCATCCCCATTGTTTGTTGCTTTCACTCTTTGCACCATATGCAGAATCGGATTGTGAGCCTTGTAGGCATAGTGTTGTTTCTATCTGTTCTTGAAAGGGCGCCAGTAAATCATAATATTCAGTATTAGCACCCTTAGAACCTCTGTTTTACCTCATCCTTATCTGCAGTGCTCTGCTTGCTGATCTGCTAGCTGGCCCTACTTAGTGAAAATGTTCTGCTGCTTCATGGCAAACCACAGGCTGATCAGATGGCTGATAAACTGTGGAAGATGATGAGAACATAGGAGCTGCCATGTTGAACCACTGATTTTTGGCACCATGTCTCCTACCCTGCCTTTCTTTTTAAAATTAGAATTAGAGGGTGTTATCCATTGGCAATTCCCATTCAGATTCTTGTTTCTCGGCTGACACCGTGAACTGGGTACCAGTGGTAATAGTGGTACTGATCTAGATTCAAATCACTGCCTAGAAGTGAAAAGCTCCACTACTATCCCATTGCCAGAAACCCCCCAAACAGACCTCCCTTCCCCTTTTTTGTCACAACACCCAAGGGACCCAAAGTTTCGATTATTGTCATGTTTGTATTTAAATCTATTGTTCCCAATACTCTTAGGTAAATTGTTTATATATTCCATACCACTCTGATGGGTTCTTATCCTTTCTGTACCATGTTCCCATGTTACAACAGAAAAAAGGTACAGGACCTCTCTTCCATCTTGCTATAAAGAGAGGATGTGGGAGACTGCATAGTTTTAGGAGCTGGATATTATTGCTGACTAGGTCTTTTAAAAAAAAAAAAGTTAAGACATACAGTGCATGTCTGAAATGATGTTTATCCTACAGTGTTTATTAAGCCTGAGTTAATTTTCCTCCTCTCTTTCTATGGCTTCAAGAGCTTAGCCAACAATGTGTTATAATAACGGGTAGTTTGAGAGCACTGGCCTTGTGCCAGCTCCCCATTCTGGCTTTGTGAGTTTGTGTTCAGGATTTATGGTTGGGTCATACCACCTGTCAGTGTGTTACTTCTCTCACCAGAGCAACCCCGAAGCAGTTCCTGTACAAGTCGTGGTTTGGTTCACTCCTGCAACAGGGGTTCAAGCTGCCATGGAGTGACTTAGCCTTACAACTGATTGTTGTTGGGTTTTTTTTTTACAAAAAACTTGTAAAGTCTTAATAACTTTTCCCTCCCTCCCCCCAAACAGGTTTTGGAGACTGTCTGAAATGAAGTAATTGCCATGGAGGAACATGGTGCTAATCTGACACTGTTAAAGATATATCTGCACCGCCCAGCTTGTAACATTTATAATTGCATTTAATTTCCCTAAGCACTTGTGTTCAGGTTTTTGGTTGTTGTAATGTTTTTTCCCAAGACCATAGACGTATGGGTCAAGTCCACTGCTGGCATAAGTGAGAGCAACTGTTGACTTAGTGGATTTTCACCTATTTGTGCCAGCGGTAAACTTGGCCCTGAAGCATTTCTACATGTTTGTCGCAAACATGACACCTGCTTCTGGTGGTGGATAGCTCCCATTTCTAAACCTGAAATGCAGCGAGATAGAGTACTTAGTCACAGACCTTTTCAGGTAGAGAGAAATTTCTGTTGGTTCAAGACGAGCCTGCTTGATCTTGGCTTTGGTGGGAATAATGATTCTTGAAGGGGAGCATTTGTCTGACTGATCGATTGTTTTAACAAATGGCAGCTGTTTGAAGCTGCTCAAAGGTTGGAATGCTGTAATAAAGCCCAGGAAGATGGATTTGTGGGCACAGGGCAGGTGAGATAGTGAAAGGCACAGGATAGATAAATTACAGAACCTTGTGATAAATGTATCACCGGCTATCTCCTCCACGGATGAAAAATATAGATATTCATATGATCTACTGCGGAGCCATATGATGCGTTTATTTATCATGCACCTTTGTAACCTCCCCATCTGCCCATTCCTAGTTCATTGTTGGCATAAGTGGGTTCAGTTCCATTATCTTCAGTGGATTTTCACCCATTTATACTAGTGGGACCCAGCATTCACGTCTAGTCCTGTAGGGTACCAATATAAGACTTCAAAGACCAGCAAATTTTAGGTGTAGAAGAGCTGTCCATGGCTGTGGTCTGAGTCTTGCCCAGACTGGGCTTTGGAGCAATATAATTTTGAGGGGGGAGGAATTCTTAATTTCCCAGGAAGTGGAAGAAGTGTTTTTCTGACAGGTCAATTTTAAAATGAATGAATGAAATGAATAAATATAGTCAGTTATTTGGAACGGTATCACAAGTCCCAGGAAGATGGATTAGTGAGCGGAGGGCAGATAAGGCATTTCAAGGTACATGATAATTTCTCTATCACCTGGCTTCTCAATGTTTTATCTCCACATATGTACAGTGTGTATAACTCACGGTCTAAAGTAAGGTCTAGAACAGAATTTTTTTCCTGTAAAGCAATCTCAGTTGGTAGTGTTTTATTTTGGTGCTTTTTTAAAAAAATGTATTTTGCAACGTAACTATACCATCAAGTGCTTTTGCCAGTACATCTTATACTGGTTCAGTGACTGAAATAAGTTACACCAGTATAAACACTTTTATGTATAGCTTCTTCTAAGCTAGGGCTTGAAGTCTAGCTGTACCCTCATAGCCTGCCAGTAAAAGGTGCTTTGTAAAGTAGGTAAAATATTCCTGCCCCTGGGCCAGATTCCAGACTGAGCCTTGTTTGTCTTTATAGTGAAAACCACATGTAAATTAAATTAATGTAGCTACCCTTGATGAGTTTTATTTACCATAAACAAAATTTGAATATGGAAAATATAGAAAAATAAATCAGGGAAGGAGAAGAAAAGCAGGAAGTGAGAACTGGATAACAATAAATGTAGTTATGACAATACTTAGCACCTACGTAAGTGCTATATAAACCTTGGCTCCTCACAAGACCCTTGTGAGTAGGCTGACCATACGTTCCGTTTTGAACGGGACAGTCTGGTTTTTTACATATTTTCCGACTGTCCCGTCTTTTTTTTAGTATAAATATCAAATTTGTCCCGTTTTTGCTTTTTGCTAAAAAAAACCCTGAATGCGGCTTATTTCACAGGGACCCTCGGCCGGGTCCCGCTTCCTCCCACCCCCTCTCGCAGCCCTTCAGTCCCTTCCCCTCACGGCCTCGGGCCCCCCTCCCCGGCCTGCTCCCCCCTCCCCTCCGCCGCTGCAGAGCCCGGGCGGCGCGATTGGCTGGGCCGCCCCCACGTGGGGTGGAGTGGAGCTGCTGGCTGGGCAGAGGCTGCCTGGCGCCTCACTCCCCCTGCCCCCCACATGTGGAGGAAACGCGATGTGCGGCCCAATGAGGGGGGGGGCACGGGAGGTGTGGGCGCGGGGATTGCCGAGCTCAGGGGGCAAGGCCGGCAGCTGGGGCGGGCGCCGAGTGGAGCCGGATGGGAGGAGGAGCTGGAAAACATCGTCGCCAACACTGTGCTGCTCAAGACATGCGAAGGTGTGTGTGTGGGGGGGAGCATGGGGTGGGGGGCATGGCTCTGTGTGAGGGGGGCAGGGGGAAAGAGGGCAGAAGTGGGGGCACAGGGTTGTGTGTGAAGGGAGGTACAGGGGCTGCATGTGAAGAGGGGCACAGGGGAAGTGGGGGGGCATGGCTGCTTGTGAAGGGGGTGGTAGGTGGTGGGCACGAGGCTGTGTGTGAAGGGGGTACTGGGGGAGTGGGGGGCATGGAGGGGGGGCACAGGGTTGTGTGTGAAGGGGGGAGCTGGGGGCTCCAGGGCTGTCAGTGAAGGGAGGTACTGGGGAGTCCAGAGCTGGATGTGAAGAGGGGCAGGGGTGGGTAGGGGAGATGGCAGCTGGGTAGGGGTACCATGGTTAACCCCCTCCCTGAACACATGGATGCGGGGGTTGGGCCAAGCCTCAGAGCCCATTCGGGACGTCAGTCTTCAAGGCACAGCTAAGGCCTGGGCAGGTGGCTGTGGCATGCGTGGGCGATGCGGTGGGGTTGGTGAGAAGCCATGTTTCTGCTGCAGGAGATGTAGGGAGAGGACTTGGTCAGTCAGAAGGGTTACTGATAGTGGAGGCAGTTGGGGGCCTGCCTGGAGGAGGAAGGCAGAGTGGCTGGCCTGGGGGAAGCTCTTGTTGCACAAGCTTCTGCCTGTGAGATGCTACGCAGGAAACTGAGCCATAGCCACAAGCTGACGTGGTTGGGGGAGGCAAATAGGGGATCGTTTGAGGTGTCTGAAGAGAATCATGGAGTGTGAGAAGTTTTATGATAAGGTATTGAAAGACCGAAATTTGCTGCGTAAGATTACTTCATTGGAGAAATATTCATGGTACGATCGTGGTGACATACAGTCCCCCTTTACGTCTACCTAAATTTTTGTATGAGTTCTGTCACTGAAGAATAATTGTTAGCTCAAGTCAATGTGTTCATGTAATAAAACTTTTTTTATCGTCTTACTTTTTCATGAATACAGAATATTACATAAACCCGTCTCGTTTTTGCTATCCCAATGTCCCGTTTTTGTCTCAAGGAAATATGGTCAGCCTACTTGTGAGACAAGTGGAATTTGAGGCACAAAGAAGTTGTGAATTGTCCACAATGTAGAACAAGTCACTGGAACAGCTGGGACTGGAACCCTGGTCTCATGACTCCCAGTTTTGTGCTTAATAAACTAGATCATGTTGCTTCTCATATTATATTCATGTGGGCTGTTGGTCCCATTTCACCACTTCGACACAATATATTCATCCATTAGAAAATGTATAGGGCAAAATCCTGCTCCCACTGAAGTCAGCAGCTTTTTTCCATTATGTCAATGGCAAAACTCCCATTGATTTGAGGGTATTAGGCTTATATTACACTTTTGCCATTTCCTCTGATGGGAGCAGGTTGAATCCTTGATCATAGCCAAAAGGTCTTATACAAAGAACTGTTTTTTATCTTGGTTTTTATTTGTTTACAGTTTAGCTCATTTCCCCCCTAATGGTCTTATTAACAACTATTTATTCAGTGACATCCTTAGCCTTTTTTTGATCTGTTTTTAGAACTGAATATATAACACCAAACTTGTGTGAACGGTATGATTATAATCATTTTTGTAATTGCCCCCAAGATTCTCAGTTTTCAATCCAATAATAAATGTATATTGCCATTTATGTTCTCTTTAAATATCTTGCTAAAAAGGCCCAGGGGAAAAGAAATAGTGCTCATATGAGAATGAAAAAGAATACTGCATCTTGGAGTTGGACTAATAAATGAAAACGACAATTTGAAAATAATTGTTTAGAAAAATATTAAGATGAAATATTTATTAATTTTCAGTGTCATTCCATCAGCTGTTTTTGTAGACTATTACAGAGAAATATTCCTTGTATTTGATCATTCTCCACATCTTATTTAAAATTCACGGATTATGGCTATGTTATCCAAAGGTAGCTTGGTTGGAATGCAAAATGAATTATTCAAGTAAAAAATAGTGCATAAGAACAGTAGGAATTAAATTTTATTTCCCAGTCAGACTTAGCAGTTTTAATGGCCGTTACATTTTACTTAACTGAATTGCAAATAAGAGAACAATCTGAGTGTCGTATATAAATTCTCCTGTCAGCACAGGTAGATAAATGTATGTTCCATAATGGGTGGAACAAGACTGGGGTTTGTGGTTTGCTTTTGAAGTTTTGTTTTGTGTACTCATGCATTCCATGTATACATGTTCAGACTTCTCAGAAGTTAGCATAGCTGCACCATGAAGACTTGAATTAATTGCCCTGTCAGATTAATTATAGTTCTTTAAAGTGATTACAAGTTAACTCCTCTTCTCCTACAATATGTGACTTTTACACGTATTCAGCATCAGACGAGGCCTGTATAGAATATTACCTGTTGCTTGGGATCAGATCCAGGAATCCCATTATATGACTCAACAGAATCTGATGCACAGAAGTCTTTGGTATACAATGCAGTGTAACCAGAATTACACATATGAGCCTGGAATAGCTGAATCAGTGCTGCTGGAGCAGTAGATAAGATATATTATGTAATTTTCTGTTTTTGCAAGGTAGCTTAAAATATTAGCAATATTTCTCTTCTGATTCTATAGCTTATTTAGCTACTGTGCATTACAGTGATCCATATCTGGAGTCAGCATATTTTTCTGCTATGCTGCATATGGCGAGGGATTGAGGTTTAATTAATGGGAAATTGTATAAACAGGAAAGCCAGTGATACTGTAATATACCTGCTTTTCCTTCATGTGATAGAACTTTTCTGGGTATATGCCTCCAACTGAAATGAGCTTGTTTCCATTTGTATTGTGGGCCTGATTATTTATTCCCTTGCATTGTGTTGGTCACTTAGTGCTGTATAAAGTTCATGTAAAACACTAACAAATCAGAATGATGGCATTTTGCACTCATTCTGCACAGGTGTGACTGCAGTGGAGAATGCAGCACAGTATGATTCTGATGTATGTGCAGCATTCTGTGTGCATCTCTGGACATTCTGAAGGTACTACATTCAGCCTATATTGCTGCTGACCTCCTTTTACTCCTGTGATGAAGTAATGAAAGGGCAACAAATGGACATTTTTTTTTAATAGATACTTTGTGAGATGCAATTTTCAAAGTAGCTAAGTACTTTGCAGATGTGGGTTAAACAAACAATGCCTGGGAACATATACAGTCCATGTTAGGCTTCACACAGATAATACTCTTTTGTTGCTTGCTTTGCCTTGTCCCATTAGCAGAGATTAGTGGTGCAGACCTACAGAACATGCGTGATTGGTACAACTTTTATAAGCCGGTGAACCAGGGCTGCTGATCTTGGTATGAAATCTGAAGTTTTTCTTCTAACGAGACTGCTTACCACAGCTGATGAGCCCCATCTGCCCATTAGAGGCATGGAGAGGTGAAGTGATATGCCCAAGGTAACCCAATAGGTCAGTGGCAGATCCATGGTTGGAACCCAGTTCTCCTGAGTTGCAGTCAAGCACTCTTGCCACTGACTCCCCTGTTAATGTTCTCTTTTGTTATATTATCCAATTAGGTACGACAGGTATGTGTTGTCTTTTGGGTGACGATATCTTTTATGGAATGGTGGCCAGCTGGCAGTCCTGAAGACAGAAACATGTAGAATCTGGGCAGTGGCAATGTGCTTCAGCCCTGGAATGACCATCTCTATGGGTGAGAAAGGAATCTGTTTCCATTCCTTCTCTTCCATTGGCCTCTTTGCTTAGCCTGCCAACAATTTGGGTGCCAGTTGTGGTGGTTGTTTTTCTGATGTGGACACTTGTCTCTTAAGAAGTGGACAAGAACCAAGACCCCCTAACTTCTTTTTGCTTGAGCCAATAAATGCCCAGTGACTGGGTAACAGCTAACAGTCAAGACTGGTCTGGGTTGAAGTTGAACTGATGTCCCAGAACTGAAAGACTTTGAATTTTATTAATCCCCTCAGCTAGCTGGAACCTTCTATCTAACGTGGGTTTAAAGAATAGCCTTATACTAAAATGCTGCAGAAAACTGACAGAGGAGGAGACTAAAGAATTTAGCTGAGAGTTTAAGGTTAATGGTTTTTCACTGCATTATCCTGTCTTGTCTTATAGCAATGGGAACTAAAAAGTTTGTAAATATGTCCCCTAACATCCTGCATTTCTTGTATATATCCAAAATTCTTGTCTGTGTTCTCAGACTAACTTATGTGACTGATTTTAGTAGAACCATTAGACATCCATTATACAAATTATCAAGATACACTGAGCCTATGGAAAGTGATGGCAGTGAACAGTTTAATATTCTGCATGCTTTTCACCAGCATACTGTAATATCTATATAGTATGTGAGCTATAAATGCTAATATCTTTACTTCCTTATCATGGATATAAACATCTAATGATTTTCATTCACTTGAGATTTTATATAAATGATCCAGAGTTACATTCTAAACACTTTGTTCCCAGTTGATACTCTGCTAACAGGCCTCAGATGACATTATTTCCTGAAGAATGGGCACATTTTTATCTGCTTCCGCTTATATTCATAGAGAGAGAGATGATTGTCTTTGAGTCCTGACTTTGATTTGCTGACATTTCAGCCAGGCATGTGCTTTGGACCTGAAATTGGGATTGACATTCACTTTGATAAGAGGTCTCCTTCTGCCTTCCCCAATAGAAGTCAAACAGCTGGGGGTTGCAAATGAATAGATAACAGTGGTGAGGAGCCAGCATTTGTGTGAGCCTCTAAATCAGGTTTTTTGAAATAGCATAGGGTATGTAGATGTACATACCAATAAGGAATGTTTGACATCACATAGGTTTATATGAGAAGATGTTTCTCCATTCTAATAACCTCCCTAGCCCACCTTACCTCTGCGAGTGGGACAGAGGATGTATTGGTAAAAGCAAAAGAAGTTTTTAAAGAGCATTGAAAACCTTTCTACTTGCTGTGGTGCCTAGGAGTTCTGTTTATAGATGGTATCAACATGTCCTCATGTAGTGGGCGATATCTCTGTTTGAAAGACATCTTCTTCTTTCTCTTAAATAGGTGCATAAGGTACATTGAGACAGAATACAAAGTGCAGTGGCTCCAATTCAGAGCTCTGAAGAGCGAAGGCACAATTCAAACTTTAAAGACTAACAAAAGTATTGAAGCATAAGCTTTTGTGGGCTAATACCCACTTCGTCAGATGCATCCGGCGAAGTGGGTATTAGCCTACGAAAGCTTATGCCTCAGTACTTTTGTTAGTCTTTAAGGTGCCACAGAACTCTTTGTTGCTTCTACAGATCCAGATTAACACGGCTACCTCTCTGATTCAATTCAAACTTAGACATTTAGAACCAGTAAAAGGAAGTCCGGCATTATGTAGAGTATCCTATATTTGAATTCCTAAAATTCATTGCCACAGGGCGCCAGTCTTGACTTTTTTTTTTTTTTTTAAAAAGGAGTGGATATTTGATGGTTGCTGATGATATATGCAGTGGTTCTCAAACTTTTGTATTGGTGACTCCTTTCACATAGCAAGCCTCTGAGTGCAACCCCATCTTATAAATTAAAAACACTTCTAAATATATTTAATGCCATTATAAATGCTGGAGGCAAAGCGGGGTTGAGGTGGAGGTTGACAGCTTGCAAGCCGCCCCCCCCCCCCATGTAATAACCTTGTGACCCCTTGACGGGTCCTGACCCCCAGTCTGAGAACCCCTGATCTAGAGAGAGCTAGCAAACTAAGACTGTGATCAGGATCATCATCTCCAGGTTTCAGGAGCATAAAATGATCATTCCAGGAAACAATCCCACGCTGCCTTGCAGGGTTGATTAGATTCATTTTGGTACGTGAAGGAGTATTACTTTCTCTGGAGCATTTGATACTGAGCTAGATGGATAAGCAGTCTGATCTGGTGTGGCAGTTCATGTGTTGGAAGCAAAAAAAAAAAAAAAAGGTATCTGACTTGAGAAAAATGAAAAATTGAAACCCAAGAACAAATTTGTTTTAATAAATAAAACCTGGTGAGTTATTAGTAACTAACGAGATTGTTTATTGGATCGATTAGGTTTATTTACTCTAAGTGGGGTCTGAAGTAAATAGAGGGTTAGGTTCAATGCTGACGGACTCTTGTGGCTGTTTTATGAGCATTTATATTGCGATGGTAGAATGTTGATATCCTGAGGCTTCTGCCATCTTGAAGGATGGAAAGTTCATGACATTTGCTATTCTTGCAAGATTTCCCTTGTCTTGGACTGAAAGTTCACAAAACCAGCTGCTCTCTCATGAGATTAGTCTCTGCATCTGATCCAAACTGGGAAATAGGCCCGATCAGATTCCGAAACACAACTGTCAAGGGCCAGAATTAGAATCCAAACCCTCAATCCCTTGAAATTTGAAAGCCTTTGGACATGGGGTTCTGGTTTTTGGTACTTGTATTTATAGCAACCACTCTGCTACCTGATTTGGTACTTTGTTTATAAAGAAAATTTAAATGAACTGCTTACCTTGGAGCAGGGCCGGCGACAGGAATTTTGGGGCCCCGTACGGCAGACCGTACGGGGCCCCCCCCCGTCTCCCGCCGCCCGCGGGCCCCCCCCCCTGCCAGTCTCCCGCCGCCCACGGGGCCCCCCCCGCCGGTCTCCCGCAGCCCGCGGGGGCCCCCCTGCCGATCTCCCGCAGCCCGAGGGCCCCCCCTCCGCCGGTCTCCTACCTCCCGCGCGCCCCCCCCCCGCCGATCTCCCGCGGCCCGCGCCCCCCCCCAGTCTCCCGCACCCCCCCGGCCTCCCGCGGCCCCCCCGCTCCGGCCTCCCGCGGCCCCCCCGCTCCGGCCTCCCGCGGCCCCCCCCGCCGGTCTCCTGCCTCCCGCGGCCCCCCCCCGGCCGATCTCCTGCCTCCCGCGGGCCTCCCGCAGCCCCCCACCCCCGGCCGGTCTCCTACCTCCTGCGGGCCCCAAGTGCTGCGGCCGCGTGGCCAGTCTCCCGCCGCCCGCGGGGGCCCCCCCCCGCCAGTCTCCCGCCACCCACGGGGGCCCCCCGCCAGTCTCCTGCCGCCCGCGGCCCCCCCCGGCTGATCTCCCGCAGCCCGAGGGCCCCCCTCCGCCGGTCTCCTACCTCCCGCGGCCCCCCGCGGCCGATCTCCCGCGGCCCCCCCCGGCCGGTCTCCTGCCTCCCGCGCCCCCCCCCCACCGATCTCCCGCGGCCCAAGGCCCCCCCCCCCGCTCCGGTCTCCCGCGGCCCCCCCCGCCAATCTCCTGCCTCCCGCGGCCCCCCCCCAGCCGATCTCCTGCCTCCCGCGGGCCCCCCCCTGCCGATCTCCCGCAGCCCCCCACCCCCGGCCGGTCTCCTACCTCCTGCGGGCCCCAAGTGCTGCGGCCGCGTGGCCGGCCGGGAGAAGCAAAGGGGGGCGGGGCTGGCTGCCGGGAGAAGCAAAGGGGGGTGGGGCTGGCTGCTGGGGGCCGGGGGAGGGGGCTGGTGAGCGCGGCAGCAGCTGCCTGAGCCGCGCCTCGCTCACAGCCCCAGCGACAACAGTTACAGCTGTACCGGCCCCAGACTTCAGGGGGCCCCCCCTGAAGTCCGGGGCCCGGTACAGCTGTAACCGTTGTACCACCCTGTCGCCGGCCCTGCCTTGGAGACATATACAGTAAACGTGTATGCATCATACTTCCAGAAGAGAGATCTGATTTTGTCACTTTATCAAAATGAATTGTGAAAGTAAGAAATAGATTAAACAGTGTTTGACATTTTTTCTTAATCTGGCAAACCCCAGGAAATGAACAGTTGAAACTAAAACACCTCCTTTAACTGCCCCTGTTCTGCCTAAATATTGCAACACATATGGCATATAAAGTTGTTCATTGAGCAGAGACCCCTGCAAATTTTGGCACAGTGGGACAACAGAAGGATCTAACTATCCATTTCCTATTATTTGTGGGCTTTAGTGTGACCTGCATTGTTGTTTTAATGGAAGCTTGCTTATTCCAGTATTTCGTTAGACAGCCAATGGTTAGATATTGTAAGTTTGTTTAATTTTCAACAGGTCCAGACTCATTTTACAGCCTGCTGGATCCTTCAGAGTGTTCATTTGTTTTTCTTAGTTTTTCCATCATGCTAGCAAATTTATTGATGATCAAGATCTTCTATATTTAATGCTACCAGATTGCTATTCGATGAAGATTAAATAAGTTTCGTATAGTGGTCAGATAGCATGAATCAGTTAGTTTTAGACTCAAGTGGACTATGGTGTTAAGCCTGCCACAACCTGGCAAATTGATGGGTTAAATAAAATATATTCATTGTTAGGTGTTGTCAGGCTCTGAGCATGGATTTAAAATCTCAGGTGAAATAAATACAACAAGGGGTGTTGTGACTGGTTGGATTACATATTGTTACCTATTTTAAAAATAGAGCAAATTAGGAACACCAGACCAGTGTCACAAAATGAATGTGATACAACATAATCATAAAAATTGTGTACATTAGAGCATTACTTTAAAATTCCAATTCAGGGTAGATTCCTGGCGTCTTAGAAGTATACAGAAGCTTCCATGATTTTTAAAAGGTTATGAAATGTATGATAATTGGAACTAAAGAAGTTACCCTGGCCTTCAGATAACATTAGCCAATTGTCTAAATCAGCATTGAAAATTCACTTCCATTTTAAGGCCATGAACTATAATTTTCTTAGTAATGTAAAGCGGTTTATAAGTGCTAACCATCCAGTCTAGCCTTATGGAATACTGTCAGGAAATGTACTTCTAGTATTGCCATCCACTTTTTATTACAGAATCAAGTCCCAGTAGTGTACAGTGGGGGGAGGAGGAGGAGCGGGAGATTTGTTGTAATGGTCATATTTTTATCCAGGTTGAGGGGCATGACAATTCTTCATGAATGTGTGAACTCCAGTGACATTTCTTACTGACAGAAAGAGAATATCTCTATTGTTGTCTGCTCCAAATTACAGCAAACCAATGCTGTCAGTAGAGCAGAGGCTATGCTGATAATTAACTGGGCTCCATTAGGTAGGTAAAACGGACTCAGATTAACTCTGTGTACACTGGACCCTGGATTTATAATAGGTGGTGCACATAGTGCCACGTATAATACGGTTGCCTGACACTTTCCATTTTAAGACCTGGTTTTCAGTGGCTTATAATTTTGCCAAGCGTTAATAGCTTGGACTGAAATTTTCCCTGGCTATTGTCTGCTTTCAGCAAAACCAGTTCAGCTACATCTTAGAATGAGGGTAGGGAAAAACACATTGTGTTGCCCATGTTAAAAAAAATTCTTATAGCCATTTCATTTAGAAGCTCTAGTGCCTCTTTGGTTTACAGCAGGCATTTGAAATTTGGCAAGAGGATTGCACTGGTGGCAGGCACAGCAAATGGCACATCCCCATGAAAATTGGCCCAAATTTGGCCAAGTTAAGAGTCTCTGAAAATCTCAGTTATCACATAATCTGGAGAATTTAGCTGCTAAAATAGCTCAACTAAGATTTTGTTTCATGGGCCTGCTTCATCCCTGGGTTGGGGGGCTGAGCATCAGTCCCCCTGAAATTGATCCTCCCAGTAGCCAGGGGCCGTTGTGGTGCCTGGCACCGGAAGATAGAGCAGGATGAAAGGCAGAGGCGAGAGGGGAGCTGGGGCAAGGATGCCACAGGCAGCTTTACATCCTGCGTTTCTAACTGTTGGGTACTAGACTCTGCAACCTTCTGTTTGTTTCTCCAATGTGGGGTTTTGCATGTAATCTAAAAACGTGTTGAGTATGTTCTAGCAGGACAAATAACCCACCATCCAAAGGGACAGACATACAGGACTCTTGCTCTCTTGTTACTCACAGTGCTGGATTTTCACACCCCAGCCGGGTGCTTTCTGATGACTGCTGAATGCTCCTGGAAGGGTCACATCACCTGCAGAGGGAGGACAGGCAGGAGGGAAATTGTAGATGTCTAGTCTGGCTTGAATGTTCTGAACAGCTTGGTAGTTAACTCCTTACACTTGCAGCTCTTGCAGCATTTGTCATTGTTGTGGTTGGCAGGCATGGCTCTGCTATACATACATATATAGACATCTTCTCTCCTCGCATTCTCCGAACATCCAGCAAACTTTGCACAGAGGATCAGTTGGCTGTTCACTTATCCCTCTCAGGCAGTTGAACTTTGTCAGCAGGCCTTAAAACCCCAAATGCAGAATCCTGAGACGAGTTGAACCGCAGAGAGCGTGTTGGCTTGGGAGTCACTACAGCTGCAAATGTCCAATCTGAGCCAAGTGTGGCAGGAGGCTGAACAGTGATGAAGAACTGTGGTTTACTTTCCTTATCTCTGTTAAACACTGCTCAGCAAACTAAGTACCGAGTGCACTGTAGCCAGACTCTACTCTCTTATTGCAGCAAGCCCAATGAAAGATGGAGTCAGATAGCAGTCAGTGAACAACCCCAAAGGACTGACACGTTATCAGTTGCTACTTGCTACAAGAGCAAGTAATTTTGTAGCACTTCTATTATCTGAAACACAGACTGAGCTCACAGGGTAGGATGAAGATGGTTAGAAAACATGATTATTTTTTTCCACACAAAAAAGTGGCTTAAGTATTTTCTGAGGTTTTTCTCAGAAACTGTGGCAGAACCTCAAATTAGCGCTAGTGTCGTCCCACAGCTCTGCCTCTGAGAGCAGAATTGTAGCACAGTGATATTGACGCATCTGCATAACCTGAAACCAGATTGGAAATGTCAGCAGTTGGTGTGCAAAAACAATTTTGTTTAACATTACGGTAGTAATGGCAAAAATTCAGTGTGGTAGAAATCATTATGGTGCAGATAGAACAAAGTTACTGATTGGGAACAGGTGATGTTAGAATGTATCCAAAACACACATTCTGCCCCATGTTCTCAAGGTTGAGAAGCACTGGACCTTTGGGCTGCGCTCTCTGTTGTTTATTTTCAGCTGGTTTGAGAAACATTGTAGCACAATGGAAGCCTTTGTCTGTTCCCCTCCCCGGAGGGGGGTAGGGGGTGGGGGTGGGGGAGAGCACACAGTCTCCTGACTGGATTTAGCCCTGAGAATCAAGGAATGTGAAGCTAATAAAGTTGCTTTAATATTAGGCTAATACAGTGGTTCCCAAACTTTACCAACCTGTGATCCCCTTTCACTAAAATGTCAAGTCTCACGAACCCCCTTGGAAAAATGAATGTTTCCAGCGATTTCTCCTTTACCTGAGTATAAATTTTAAAGGCAGTGATCTTGGAAATATAACATTTGTGTTTTATGACGTGCTTATTACACACTATTTATTATTAATTGATCCTTACAGTATTTTTATTACATTATGAAAATGGGAGAACTCTTCTGAGATCTCACTTTTGTAGCTTGTATCACATTGAATAAGCCTGTTATGAGATAAGACTCCGATGTTTAATCAAGGAGTATCAGATGTGAAACAGTTTGAAGGTATTTAAGAAGCCAACTCCGACGCAAGCATTCAGGTCTTGAGCAGTCCAGGCAAACAATGCACGTTACAACAAAGATTAAACTTATTCTTCATCATAATTTTGAAAACAGTACTAGCTGCTTATTTAATTTTAAAAACAGCAAAAAATATCCACCTCCCTTTCCATTTCTGATGAGAGTGAAAGCCTGAGCGTGCGGGAATTCTATATACTGGGGTAAAGTACTCTAAGTAGAAGCTGGATTTAGATGTGGCTGGAGCACCATGGAGCCTATGCCTGGCTATAGATAAGATTTTTTGGTGTGTTTAGGGTGATTACTGGATCTGGGAAGGTAAGAGTGGTAAGTCTGTAGGCTTCCAAAGTTGAAGTATGGGAGTGTTCTAGAAAGAGTTTGATGGTTGGGTTGTGGTGGTTGTTGTGGAAATCTATGAGGGAGTTTTGGACATCTGTCAAGAGGATGAAAATATCACAGGTGTATATAAGGTGCATAGGATTGGACAAATGCACCACAAAACCAGAAATTCTTCCTCACAGTGGTGCATGAAGAGGTTGCATACTGGGGAGTCATCCTTGTACCCATGGTTATTTCTATTATTTGGAGACAGTGTGTGGTGTTGAATGTAAAATTGTGGAGTAAAATATCAGTAAGTTGCGATGAAATATATTCTCATGTCTCCAAAGGTTTCATAGCTGAACTTTATAAGGATGGGATTTTCAAAATCACTCAGCATTGGCCTCTCTTCCTGGTGAAGTCAATGAAAGTTTTACTATTAACTTGAATGGGAGTGGAGTGAAGCCAACTCTGTATGCTTTTGAGAATCCAAGCCTAAAAGTTCAACAGTAGTTACTGCCTATGGTAGCCTGTTTGCCCACTGTGCCCAAATGAGAAGAAAAGTAAATTTTGCTTAACCATTTGAAAATGCAGTTTTAAAAATTAACCTTAAACCTTGTGCTCATGTAAACCAGATTGAAAGTCCTGACCTTTTCCACTGATTAGGTGTAGAATATAGGTGGCGACAGATTTATCCCCCACACTATCCCTCTCTAACTTGCTTTTCCTTGAACTGCAGAAGCACCTGTAAATGTGGGAGTGTCTGAGAGAAGCACTGTTAAAGGGAAATGCTGCTAGAATCTCAACAACCTCCACCAGGGCTTGATTGCAGCTGCAGGCTGTGAAATCATCAAAGGATAGTAAAATAGATCTTGACTGGGAAATCCTACTGTTGTAATTTGTTTAGTGTTTTTTTTTTGTTTTTTTTTTGTAATGCAGTGTAGTTATTTAGTGAAGTGGCCAATTTGCATCTCCTGATTTGATTACTCGATTAGTTGTGCGCTCATCTGAATTTAGCAATTCAGCTGATGAATTGAATCCAACTTTCTTTGTTGCTATCATTAGAAAAATGTTTTAAATAATGCTCAGTTGCAATAATAGAGACCAAAATATTGTAAGGCAAGATGCCACTTACTTGGCTAATAAGCAGTTCCATAAATTATCTAATTACTTTTTTTTTTATAATGTTGCCTGTTTACAAGAAAATTGTAATATCAGACTATATATGATGGAACTGGAGAGAAAATAATGATTTAGTGTTTTATAAAAGTCTGTTTGAAGCTCAAAGCATAGATTTGTTTTAAGGAAAACAACAATATTAAAACGTTTTTAACAGAAATGTTTTAATTAATTTAAATGATAATTTTAAACTTTTCCCGGATACCCAAAACACTACAGCAATCTGTTTTGTGTAAGATTAATTTGCTTATGTATGAAAGAGTGAAACAGAACTAATTTTTCATTGTTTAAACTTAATTATGTGGAAAAATAAACAGCATAAGGGTTAAAGTTTAGGGTTTTTTTAAAGTTCTTTCGGGTTTAATAATCTGTGGCATGGCCTAGCAAAGTGCTGAGAGCTGGTCCATAGGTTTTTACAATAGATACAGTTTTTTTTTAAGAAGCTGAAATCTTTTTCTATCTATCTAACCTATATTACTTCCAAACACCATAGTATCCGAGCACCATGTACTCTAATTAAACGTTTAATAGAGATGTCCATAGAGTGCTCCTTACCTCTGTCGGGTTCATCAGGTTTTACTTTCTATGGTTAGTTTGCTAGCTGTAATTTCTTGTCATCTATTATTGTGAGAGAGCTTTTGCAAACAGATGAGTCTTGCAACATGGTTTGTGAAAATGGTTGGGGCTGGAGTTGGCTGTCATTCCACCCCATTCAAATGTCTCCAGTGGAGAGGCCCTTATCTTTAGCTAATGAGAGTTTAATTCTGGGAACTATCTTCTGAATTGCCCTAGAGTAGTGCTGCTGTCTCAGTGGTTCCTGAATGGAAAAGTGGTCTTTAATGTAGCTGGGAACTAACAAATGGAAGACCTTCAAGATCAAGACTAGTGAGTGAGAATTGACACTGGAAGTGAACAGAGGGCTAGTATGGGGCTTGGTAGAACTGCTAGGATGTTTTCTTGGTTGTTTTCCCTACTTAGCAGGTGGACTTCTGTATTCTGCACAAGTTGAGTTCTTGGGCTTCCTCCATCTTCACCGTGAGATACGAAGAGTTACAATAGTCTATTGTGAATCACTGTGGGTAGAACGTCTTCTGAGAGGAAAGGGCATAGCCTCCTGTCAGTCAAGTTGAAAGAAGCCAGTTGCTCCCACAAGTGATAGAGGAGTATCCTGGATTAATGATAAATGTAGGTAGACTGAGATTTTGGACCACAGTACTTTGATGAATTGAGAATATTTGTCTTCAGTCAAGAGACATCAACGTCCTGGCTATCTCTTCAGAGTATTTACACAATTTTAATGTCAGTCTTGTCTTGGGTTCAGTTTGAGCCAGTTGCCCTTCATCCAAGTGCTATTCCCCTCCACACAATCTCTTTGTGACTAATAAGGAGCTATGGGATAAACATCATTAGCATTGATGAGAATCTGGCATTTCAAAGTCTTTCCAAAAGCATGGTAGATATTGAAGAAGAGGGAGGGATAAGAGCTGTAGAATCCCGAATATAAAAGCTACTGGGGAGGAAGAGCAGATTGTCATTACAGCTCTCAGGGCCCGGATTTAGACTGAAGCCTCTACAAAACCATTTGCGGCATCTGTAGAGTGTTGGCGTTTGTACACCACTTGGTGTGTCAGGCCTTGAAGATCATAGCATTGGTTTCAGGAGTGATGCTGATGCTGGATACCATTGTGTTTTTTGCTTGGCCTTGTGGTTTTGTTGACAGCCAATCTTGCATTCATCAGAGTTCGAGCTTATTGTTGTCTTTTATGTGGTTAGTGCTGAATGCAAGGGTGTTGTCGGGGTATATTGAATCAAACTAATTTTGCTAATATTTTCCAGATTCAAATTAGAGGTGAAACGTCTGTTTAATGTGCTAAGCCGATTTCCTGGAGGACTTTAATGTTCCAAATGCAAATATAGGGATGAAGTGTTATGAACTGATACACGCCGTCACATGCTTACAGTATAATTAAGACAAGTAACATTATAGTCAACCTTAATCTTTTTTTTTAAAATCTGACTTTTGCATTGCAGTGTAGCTGCTAAACTACACAAAGGCAATATTAGATCAGAAACAAGCAACAAGAAACAGCATTCTTTCTGAAAACAGGAATAATTTCCCTAAAGCTCTCTTCCCTGCCACCAAGGAACTCCAAGGGAAAACCCTCCTTCCCAAATTTCCCTAAAACTCTGACTTCAGTGTCCAGCCCTCTCCTCTGAAGTTAAATTTGCTGCTCCTTCAAAGAGTCCGTAAACAGCAACTCATTAATTTAACCGGGGTTTGACAAATTATTTTATTTCAATCATAGGGTGTGTGTATAAATATAATTCAATACAAAATAATCTATTATAATAATATAATAGAAATATATTTATATATTATAGCCTATAATATGAACCCATGTGTGTGTTTATATTAAAAGTAAAACAAGTTTATTAAACAAAAGTCATAGGCTTAAGTGATACCAAGTATAAGGAATATAGATAGAAAGGGTTACAAGCAAACAAAAGTAAAAATGTTTCTAAATAAAACCAGATTTAATAAACGATACTCTCGTTCAGACAAGAATTTGTCATCAAGTCTCTTTTCAGCATGGCTGATCAGACTCTGTGGCCAGGATCCTTCACAGATCTCAAAGTTCCTTTTGTGTCTTCAGTTGAAGGATGTCAAAATAGCCTTTTCTCTCTCCTTATATCTTCCCAAAGTTCATTGACCCCATTTCCAGATGCAGGAAGCCCAACTGGAGGCTAAGCTTGCTGTATCCACTGCAGGGGTTCTCAATCTTTTCTTCCTGAGGCCCCCACCACATGCTATAAAAACTCCACGGCCCACCTGTGCCACAGTAACTGGTTTCTGCATATAAAAGACAGGGCTGGCGTTAGGGGGTAGCAACCAGAGCAATTGCCTGGGGCCCCAAGCCACAGGGACCCCGGTGAAGCTTTGGCTTCAGCCCCGGATGGTGGGACTCCGAGCCCGGGGCTTCACTCCCATATGATGGGGATTTGGCTTTCTGCCCTGGACCCCAGCAAGGCTAACACTGGTCATGCTTTGTGGCCCCCCAGAAACCTGCTTGGGGTCCAGGACCCCTGGTTGAGAACCACTGCGCTAGGGAGATGAAACCATGTTTCTTTTTGCAACCGGTCATGATAGTTAAGAGGTTATCTCCCCCACTTTCTAGTTGATGGCTTTGTTTACCTTCTAGGTAAATGTACCTTTGCTATCTGTACATTCTGGGGAGAGAAGCCAATTGTTTTGTAATTTACCTGCTCCTGGTAACTGCAATTCAAAGACCTCTGAACTGTATAAAGAATGGACTAAACGTGTCAGAAGTATACTTGTTCTGAGCAAACACTGTAATGCTTTTTACCTTAGGAATAAAATAGGCTTGCATAGGCAGTGCTGTGTGGTACCTTATAACCATAGTAATTACACATGTTAACATCTGAAGAGAAAACAAGCAGGTGTGGTTGGGCAGCCTGCCTCTGCTGGGAATAAAAAGGGTACGTCTTCACTACAGCAGTAGGTCGATTTCCCTTAAGTCGATTTTTTAAAGCAGACTGTATAGAGTCGATTTTGTGCATCCCCACTAAGCACAGCAAGTCGGCAGTGTCTGTCCCCACAACTGTGGCAAGCGTCGACATAGGGAGTGTTGCACTGTGGGTAGACATCCCACCGGGCGGGCACAGGGGGTCCACGGAGCTGCTTGGGCGGGTACAGGTGTCTGCGGAACTGCTCGGGGGGGCGGGGGTTCCGGCAAGGAGCTAGCTGCTCGGGCGGGCGGAGGGGAGCCGGCGTGGGGCTGCTCGGGCGGGCACGGGGGTCTGCGGAGCTGCTCGGGCGGGTGTGGGGGGGGAGCCGGCGCGGAGCTAGCAGTTCGGGCTGGCGCGGGGCTGCTCGGGCGGGCATGGGAGGCCGCGGAGGTGCTCGGACTGGTGGCTGGTCCCCTGGGGAGCAAACGGGCATTGTGGTAGGTCAGAGGCTAGCTGTCACAAGCATCCTCACTAGTTCACAATCGACCAAGAGAGGTCGATTTCAGCTCTACTCCTCTCGTTAGGAGGTGTACAGAAGTCGATTTTTAGGTCCCTTTAAATCGACTTAAATGGCATGCATGTGAGGACGGGTACATGTTTATATCGACTTAACGTCGTTAAAGTCGACATTAAGCCGTAGTGGGGACCAGCCCTTAAGACCGTGAAGGCAGGGAATTGTGCTGCTTGGAAATACTCTGGTCAGAAGGGAGTAAGAGACCTTGGTGGATTAGCCACTGTGCCAATGGGACCCAGACCAATTATGGGGTCCCCAGAAAAATGGGTGTCCCCACTCCCAGACCCCTCTGCCCACCTGGTGCTCCTGTTGGGCAGTGGGGTCGGGGCATGGGGGCTTGTCCCACTCCACCTGCCCAGTGCTCCTGCCAGGCAGTGGGGTCAGGGCACGGGGGCTTGCAGACATACCTGCACTAGCTTTAATCTAGTTGGCAAGGGTTAAATGGTAGTGAGGATATAACACAGGTTTTGGTGTTGGGAAGCCAACCTTGTACAAGTCTGCTGGGGACTTTGGGTACATACTAGTGTTGCAATCCCAGCCAAGGTCCACACTACCACATCTTCACGGCTATCTTTACGGCCATAGCTAGATTAAAGTTAGTGCAGTTATGCCTACTTCTGCAACAAGCACATCTTCATTTGTGATGCATTTCCTCTGTCACATGATTGTCTTTAGGAATGCCTATGTCTTTAGGAATGACCAGGAGAAGCCTAAAGAATTAACAAGAGAATCACTTTTCTATTTCTCACAACTTTTGTAGACTTTTCCAAAACCTTTTTAACTTACGAGAAAACATCTTTCAAACTGGCAGATTTGGCAGCTTCTCTTTCTTGTCTTGCTTCGAGGGGGAAAAAAGAACTCCTGTGTTAACAAAGATTGCACAGGCTCTTTGAGTATTGGAGTCCTGTACAAAGATATCAACGATTACTTCACTTGGAGATTTTTTGCATAAAAATTGAATCAAGGTGGTGTCCTCTTCTCTTTGAACTATCCAAATTCTTTATTGAAGCTCAACTTTAAAACATTCCCTGCTTCCCCAACAACTTCTCCCAGATTTGTTGATCTGAGGTGTCTGTTCAGCTGTATTCGTGATGGTTTTTAATCGTGCTGAACTTGATGTTGATTTTGGATCCTGACACCACCAGCACAAGAAGAGCGTTTCATTGACAGGTTGGGAAGAGATGTTTTGTTAAGAATAACGGCTGCTGGGGATAGTGGAAGCTGGATGAAAGAGCCTATCAATAATGTGAGGTGACGCAATTACTAGCACTGGTAATACAAGAATAGGTTTTGGAGAGGGAACTGAGAAACAAAAGTCTGCAACTAACGTGAGTCGTGAGTTGGCTGATGTACTAACAGTAATAAAGAGGAAGAGTAGGAAGAAATAGTTTGTGCACAGAACAGAAATAACCTCAGAAAGCAGAGAACTAGAGTGTATATGCCTACCAAATACTTATATTCATAATAGTGTATCATCATAAGACTCAAGCTAACAGAAAAAGCACCATTGCCTATAGAGGACTGAACGTGATGGGGGAATCTGTGGATTTTGTTGTGGTTATAACAAGCACTAGTATTTTGTTTAATTTTTATTAAACTCCACGACTTGTGGTGTTTTCTGCAGAATCTGGATTTGGCCCTTTGTGTTTCTGTACAAGCATAATGTCTGTAGAATCACACCCAACATTACTTCAATAACTGCCCCTTCTATGGATTAATGTCCAGTGAAAATGTGAACAGATGAATGTTCTTCATAGCACTTTTTTAAACTAAAGCTGCAAAATGCATGGTATCCTATCCAATTTGCATGGAATTTTGCATGCTTATAGGTATGCTGTGAACTTGGGGAAGAGGTTTTGTCTGCTCAGTAGTTTGTATGGGCTTAATCTAAAACCCACTCAAGTCAGTGGAAAGATTCTTATTGACTTGAGTGGGCTTTGGACCAGGACTTATGTCTGAAATGTTGGTTTCCTTCCTCAGTTCAGGGCTTCCAGTCTTGCTGCAAATTAAACCAACAGCATAACTTGCATTGCCTTAAATGAGAGTAGAAATGTGTGTGAACTTTTGAATACCAGATTTGGATCTGGTATTTGCTTCTGTTCCAGTTTGAAGTTAATGGCAGATATCCCATTGAGTTCAGAGGGAGGAGGACTTGGCCCCTAGTCAGTCTTAATTGTGTTGTTTAATGGGATGGATTAGATGTTTAGCTTTTTCTAATGTGGCTGTTTTTTTAGGTATCCATTTTGAACAGCTTTTTTCTCACTTAGCACCTGAAATGGTTTGGCTCCAATACTGTAAGCAATATTTGTTTCCTATTCATTAATTAGTTGATGCTGTAGATAACTGGGGAAGTATTTTTGGTAATGAGTCTTTTAAAGTGGTGGAGGGGTGGAAGTGAATCTGTTGGTAAAAAATATCCTGGAAAATTGAATTGATACCAATGTGGGTGATGGTTGATTTTGGCTAATATTTCCCCCTTCCCCCCCCCCCCCACTGCCTTTGTGCTTCTTTTTGTGATGAAATATCATGCAGAACAGGCAAAATGGCATTTAAGCTTCTATTAATGTAGAACATTTAGACAGATAAAGTTCCTCCCCAGGCTGCTGTATTTTTTTTTTTAAACTCACATAGCTGTATTGTCACAGTGGCCAATCATTTGGATAGCATGTAATGTAGTACAAATCCCCAAGGCTTGAGAGACTTCTCTTTAACATTGCCAATGGGACTGCGCAAACCAAGCTGTTCTCTATGATCCCACCTCTACCCTTCCCGCTCCCTTCCTTCCCCGCCCCTCCCCTTTTGAAAGGTCAGAAGTTCTTCAT
The DNA here is from genome assembly GCA_032164245.1 of Sternotherus odoratus. Lineage (NCBI taxonomy): Eukaryota > Metazoa > Chordata > Testudines > Kinosternidae > Sternotherus > Sternotherus odoratus. The sequence continues at coordinate 18,057,492 of JAVMKO010000011.1, forward strand.
TCCTTCCAAGCCATAGTGGGGAAGAACAAATGACTGGGTCTGAGTCCAGAGCAGGAGGGCCAGGTTCTGAGATCAACTCCCCGTGGACTTAAAGTTGCTGCAAGATGAAATCTTTTTCAAAGGTTTCCAAGTATCCTCAAACAGTTTCTGTGACCAATATTGAATTGAGCTGAATCTTCTGGAGATTTTAATGCTGCTTTGTTTACTTAAGCGCATCTGTAACTTATTTATCTAGTATCCTCAGCATTTGTTTCTTTATCAAATAAATCTAAGGTATTTTCTTCATTTTTGGGAAAAATCCTGGTCTTGGTGGCCGAGCGAGGTAGAAATTGAGTAACAGCTTCCGGATCTGATTGTTGGGTTTTCAGATTACATTAGGACATTGATTTTATAAGCATGGTATATAATCATGGAAATATTGATATTTTGACCAAGCTCTACAGAAAACAGACCTTTTAGCTAGGAAAGTGACTATAAATAAGAGATGAATTGAAGAGTAAGAAAGAGCTTTAAAACAGATTATTATTCTGATCTCATGAAGGTTAAATAAACATGAGGAGTCTGTTTCTTCATTAGCGTGAGCCCCTAGCTTTCAGTTATGCAGGAATGGATTTTTAGAGGTACACAACCTATGCGATTGACTTGTTGAATAATTTTCAACCATGTCACACCCAAATATGGCACAATTAAAGAAGTGGAGATATAAGCAATTGAAATATTTCAGATCATAGCAGGATGATTATAATCTGGTTATAATGATTAACATTGTAGCTTTTGGTTTACGTGGTGTGTGTAGGTTTATGATGATCGGAGATGAGATGGTTTCATAAGTCAAAAACTACGAAGACAGACAAATTGGCAAAAGTTGAATTTTTCTTCCATTTTTGTGTTTTGCTTGCAGCTGTTGCATCGCATAGAAGGAGATGAGGGGATGTTGACTGTCTTTAAAGGATCATCCTTTAACAGTGGGGAACAGGGATGAATGCGGGTTTGCATGTGTGAATGAGGCTTTAAGGATATTGAGAAATTCAGAGGTTGGTTACAGCTAAAATGGAAATGGTTGTTCATTAATAAAAAGTTCCCCTCCCCATAAAGTCTCCAGAACATAGCAGACCCACCACAATGGTTTATTTTGCTCTCTCCTGCTACTGATTATTTTATCTCTCTTGACATTCTGAATCTAATGCTCTTTTGCTCACTTCTGGTTGGGAGAGCAAGTGAAAAGCTCTTTTGAAAGCTCCTCACCCTTTAGAAAGCAAATGGTTGGGTCCCTGTTGAAGACAGAAGGCCAAATGTAAATTGGGATCAGACCATTTATGTCAAAGTAGCTAAACTTATTTACACCATCTGAGGGTCAGATTGTAAGATTATAATTTCTTTTCTATCTCTATCTCTATATATAATATATATATATATATATATATATATATATATATATATTGCATCTATATTCGGGCATAATGCTGTCAGAGTTACTTCTGCCCATAAAGCTGACAACCATGGGCTTATCCTGGGTTTATCCTAGGTAACTCCTGGCTCAGTTCATACTACCGTGTTTCCCCGAAAATAAGACAGTGTCTTATATTAATTTTTGCTCCCAAAATTACATTACATTATATTGCAGCGAGAGGCAAAACTGGAAGTACGTCTTATTTTCGGGGGATGTCTTACTTTCGGGGAAACAGGGTATAGTTGTCCACACTCTGGATCTTGTTTTCTGGTATAGGATGGGAGGTGAGTAGGGTTTGCTGTTCCCATAGTAGCACTGATGGTCCCCATCAGGATCAGTATTGTACACTGAATATAGTCTTCTTTATCAAAAGGCCAGTAGAGTAGTTTTGGTTTATTTGTATTCTTGTAATTTGGGATTTATCTCCACAGAGATTTTTAGTGTGTGGTCTTCACTTCATTCAGAAGTTATGTCTTATTGGATTCTGTGGACTCTTTTAGGTATAGTGTTGTTCTTACATCTCTGTCATTCCTATATAATAAATACAGTATGAAAAAGGTTTGCTAGCTAAAATACTGACATGCTACATACAGAGTATTGAAATAGATGGACAATGAAGCACACAATGCTGGAAATATGCAGCAAGAATAATTTATTACCAAATGCACCAAATTTATTACTTATTGATTTGGTGCCATTATTGTGCTCAAATGCTATACAGTACACAAAATGTAAAGACATTTCATGTCCCAAGGAATTTGGGGAATTCCAAAAGCACTTGGAGATTAGGAAGCCAGGAGGACTTGGTCTCCTGAAACCCATGTGTGCTTTTGAAAACTTCCCTTTATAATCCTAAAGATAATGTATAATTTATCCCTGCACATATTTAATTTAAGCTTGGGGAAAAGTCTGTTATCACCAGGACTGATGAATAAATCAAATTTTCCTCTGTTATTTTTCTGGTCATCCTTGTTTAACACAGCAAAATATTGCCAGATTTTAATCAGTCTACAGCATGGTTTCTGTGTCCATTTGATTCATTTAACACCAAAGCACTGTTTGTTAATTGTTCAGGTAATTTGGAGATGTGATCTCCAGACATATTTTAAAATGATACAGAAATTGGGGCAAATGATCAGTTTGAAGTAGTTGGTATGAAGAAAAGACACTTAGCAAATTGAATCAATTTGTTTTGCTCTTTTGCTTTTTAGAAGTGACCTAAAATTTAAAAAGTTGTTGTGAGTTATTCTCATAAGTTTGCCACAACATAGCTTTGTCACTGAGATTTTCTGGGGAGAAGAATTGCAGGATTCCAGGATTTGCAGGAAATAACCTCTGTTTCACCTGGAAACATTAGCCATCCCTAGGGCAAAAGATTGCCTATTTAAAGAAAAATTGAAAGCAGCCAAGAACTGTAGCCAAGCTGACAGCCAGGAATAGAACAGGGATCAGAGAAGAGATTATTGTATTTGTACTGTCGATAGTAGCACACAAAATATGTGTGAACGCAAATATTAGGCTTCATCTTGCATTCTTTGAATCAGTCCCTTAGTCTTTTCTGAGTATTGTAAAGGCTCAAATAGATTAATTTGTTTTGAATTAAAATGTCAGCTGTCTCACTGCATTGTCTGTATGACTCCTTTTACCTTCTACCTTTTGCTTTGCTGCATGATTTTTTTTTGTTCTCCTCTTTTGCTTGAAATGCCTTTTGAATAATGTGGTTTTTAAAATATTTTTTTGTAGTGTACTCTACATCAAGTTGATGTATAATATATTATGGAACTTAATGGGATAATTAAACTGGAGGAAGCAAAGATTTGTTTGTGTCAATATAGAGTACAGGATGATTAGTACAGTACAGGGTAGTATCTTAGCGGGTGACCAGCCCGTTGAGATTGTCGATGATTTCAACTGCCTCGACTCTATTGTTGATAACATGGGCAGCGTTGAGAAAGAGCTTGAGGAGAACTTGAAGCCTGCACTGCAAAAGCATCATCAGTAGTAGGGAACCTAGTTAAGAACGTCTTTCACAAACTAAACTCCTGATAAGTAGGGAGATGAAGCTGAAGGATAATAATGCTTTGGTGTTCAGCATTTCTTAAAGTATGGTACTCCTAACTGGATATGTGTATACATAATTATTAATTTTATCCTCAAAATAATAGGGAGAGAGGAACAATTTCCACCTCAACCTTCCCCTTAACTAACTCTTTTCTCTTCTCTCCATCCCCCATTTCCTCCTTACATCCGCTGTATTGATCCAGTCCACAAATTCCCTGGTTTCTTCTCCTGATTAGTCTCCCGTAAAGAGACACGGTCAATTTAAACATTGTCTGTCAGAACTTTTTTACCTGCTTTTGTTACAAGCAGGGGTGAAAGTAACAGAAACTTCTTACCGGTACGGGGCTGGCCCAGCTCTGGCCCCCAGAAGGGGCGGAGCCTCTTCCGGAAGAGCCATCCCGCCCCCTTACCGGTAAGGGGCCTCCCCCCGACCCCCCACACTCCTCCTCAGCCCAACCCTCCCCTCCCCCGGCTCTGGCGGAATTTTAAAGGGCCCGGGGCAGTAGCCCTGCTACCAGAGCCACACTGCAGCCTCCCCCGGGCTCCCACAGCAATTGAAAGGGCCTGGGGCTCCAGCTGCTGCTGGGAGCCCCAGGTCCTTTCAGTTGTGCCTGGGGAAGCTGATCCACCCCTGTACGGCGCACCGACTCTTGCCAATACACCATAAGATTTTTTTCTTCTTTCTGCCTTACTATATATTCGTACATTCCACTTCCTAATTTCAAGCCCTGAGACAATTATTTCACTTCTTGGGTAGTTAAACTGTGCTTATAGGCATTTTCTTTAGTAAAATAACCTGAGATGCATAATAATCACTAAGAAATACACTGCTCTTCATATTATTTTCTGCTTCAATATGTCTATGGAGTGGTTGTCATTAACCACTGACATCATATGCGGACAGCTAGAGCTGAGTAGTATCTAAGGGAAAACTGGTAACCGCATACTTAGATTTGGAAATAACTGTTCTGACTGTGTGGTATCTGTTGGCAAAAGCTGCCATTTTAATGGGGACCCCTCTCTGTACACGTACGTGTTCATGCATACAGATCTACCTGGTGCAAGCTAATAAACCTTGTGTATAAGATTTTCATGTTGATTTGAGACTGGCGAAGAACTGAATGCATAAATGTTAGATGTCAGATAAATGGTAAATGTTAGAAGGAATAAGATGTTATCTTTAAAAGAACAAAAAACAAACCTTTTAATGATTGTTTTCTGTTTTCAGCCACCACTGGTCCAAGCAATTTTCAGCGGTGATCCAGAGGAGATACGCATGTTGATCTACAAAACTGAAGATGTTAATGCTCTGGTGAGTGACTGACTGTTTGTGCGTATGTATTGTTCTTGTAAACTGTCATGACTTTGATATGAATTATTTCATTAGTATAAAAAAATCTAACAAAATGGAAATATTTGGTAGCTAGAGATTCATGGCTTAAATAGATTCCTAATTATTACTGGAACAAATAATTATCTACAGCTCAGGGTAGTAATTCCCTACATGTACCATAATTACTTCAAATGTGCAAGTCAGCCAGGGACAGTAAATTTTGTCCAAAACCCTATTGTTGTGAAATAAAAAACAGCTGAAAGTAGTATATCTTGAATCTCTGTACGGTTTCTCACTAAAAATGAGCCCTTGCAGATTTGGGACTGACCTTCATTCAGGATTTGAATATATTTAACATTAAGCTAATTTCAATACAGCTATCTCAAACAATGAGATTAAGGAAGCTGCAACTTGGCCAGTGATATACACACAGAGGAATTATTGCAGGATAGATTGGTTTATGTCTATCTTAGACAATGGTAAACAGCTGTAAACAAGCAGAGGTTAAGTATTTAATAGCAGAAAATCTTAAAACTGAGCCTGCTCTTCTTTAGGCACTTGTTTGTTTTTTGCCTTACTCTTTTTCCTGTTGTATTCAATTACAAGAGAACTGTTAAAATGAGCAGTTTTTGCTAGTATCTTGAGTACAGTTGGTAAGCTCTGGAGCTGGCTAGACGGTGGAGCTGAGACAGCACAGAGGTTTGTAGGCTGTCAACTTGGTCTTTTAAGTTAAACATCCTTTCCTTGTGTCTTTTCTGGAGCTAAAAACTCACTGTTATTTTATTCCTAGCTAGTTCCAGTGGTTTGTTTACAACATAGGAGACTCTTGGTTGGAACTACAGCTCCTGTGGCCATTGTGGGCCAAATATCTGGTTGAAAGAGGTAGACTTAGAGATTAGTTTTACAGCTGCTGTAGCAGTGATCCCCCAGCTTTGTTAAACAGGGCTCCGTCCAACTCCCAGTGATATCAACAGAAAGAGTTACACTAACTTAAATGAGAGTCGGATCTGGCTCATATAGACAGCTGAGGTGAAGCTGATGATTTTCTGTAAGCATCAGTTCTTGTCCTCTCCTGAAATAAGATTCTAAAGATGCTAATTGTAAAATATTGTCTCCTTTATATCCCCTCTATTTCTGTTTTCTCCAATGGTAACAATGGAATTTTGACACACCTGCAAGGTGAGTAATTTGTTCTTTATACTGCATATTTGTTTGTCAAAAATAGCTCTTGTTGTGCAGATCCAGATGGTTACATGCTTTCAAGTTTTACCCATAAAATGTTTTCATGTCCCCTTCAGTCCAAGGTTGCTGGGGATTGTTGCTATGGAGATGTACTCAATTCCCAGGTAAAATATTAAATGGGTAGCATATGTGTTGTATGAGGATACCATGGCTTTTAATGGAAAAAAAGATAATTGATGTGAACATTTTTATGCAGAATTCTGTTCAGTATAATGAAAGCCCTTGCAAGTGTGTGTTGATGCACCAGCTTCCCTGTCTGCATATAAGAAATTGAATGTTCTTTGCAGTAATTACAAAAATATTTTTCAGGATATATTCAGAAATATAAATTTAAAGTAGTAATTTCAGATAAATACCAAACACTGGAAATGTCACTAAAAGAATGGGTAGAAGACGCCACAGCTCCCATCTGCTGTGAGCTGGCTAGTAACGGTAGTTGCATATGCGAATTATCTTCAGTCTGTTTCTAGTTCCTTCCATGTAAGCATTTCAGCAATGCTCGGCTACTTCTAGCCATGTGACAGGATGCTTTGGCACTGCTTGTTAGTGACAAGGTTTTTTGTTAATCATTTTTGGTTAATAGTAAAAAATATTGAAAGAGTTAAAATGTAAATACAAAGTACAAATATGATTTGACTGCTCTCACAGTGAGCTTTAAGAATTTCGTGAAGTCATATGTGATGTTTCAGAGTCCACAGCAGAAGAGCTGTTAGCAATGCAGAACAAAATGGGACATGGGAAACTATGAAAAATAAGTGAAACCTAACAATACTAAACTGTCAAAGCAACGTGAGAATTGTCCTTATCTAAGGAAATAGAATATTAATCTTGGGAAAAGACTTCAGAGCAAATCCTAAATTAGAAGAACAAATTGTGTAACCTAGCAATATAAACAATATTTTTCCTAGCCTGGAAGTGTGTGTTTAAAAAAATAAATGACTCTGAGGTCTAAATGATGCTTCTGTAATTGGGACTTTTATTTTGTAACCAAGAAAAAGTTGTAACTGTTTGGCTTAGGATGGCTTGTTTGTTTTTAGTTCATTTTGCCAAGATAGAGGTCAGAGTGACCGCTCTGTTTCCCACTGGTCTTCATGGGGAACAAGATGCTGCTTTTACATCTTGATGGCAATGATACTTTTTATCTAGCAGACTGTAGTTGTTTCTTATCACTAAGTATTTGACTGCTTTTACCCACAGATGGGTCTGCAGGCAATTTTCAGTGGCCTACAGTCCAGGGAATAGGGATTTTGGTTGGAATCCCCGTGTCTTAGTTCTATAGACCAACGTATGTTGTACCTTGAAACCACTGAGCTAGCTGCAGGCAGGTATTTTTAACACTTACCCTATCTACATGGAAATATAAATGTAATTTTGTTTCTTTTTTAATTTGGAGAAGTGGGGGGGGGGGGGCAACAGTTGAGATTTTTTAAATTTTTCATTCATTCTTCCCTAAGAGCTTTTTGACCCTCCCTCTAGCACTAGCCCTGTACACAGTGTGGACTTTTGAAATGCAGGTAGCTGTTTAGGGGTTCACTCACCCAGGATTCCAGCCCACCAGGCAGAAGAGCAGGTCAATATTTTTCAGAGAAAAATGGCTTTTCAACTGAAACAAAATAAGTTATGGAAAATTTTCATCTGGGTTTAAATCTTCCACTTTAAAAAGATAAAGAACAAAAAGTGTGAAAACTAAAAATTTACTTTGTTTTCCCCTTTTCCTTCTTTTTTCCTTTTTTTTTCTTTATGCCAAGGAGAGAAGGGGGGGGGGGGAAGGGGGAGGGGAAAGAGGGGAATAAACCAAAAAAATGTTTTGTTTTAATTTTTGTTGAAAAAGGTGACTCATTCTGAAAAAAATGAGTCTCCCAGAAGTTTTATCATGTTTGAGCTTTTCCATGGAAAATATATAGCATTTTTCACCAGCTCTACAAGTCAAACCACCATATGCATGTACTGTTTATTTAAACTCCTAAACCACTTTGCTGGGATATTTGTTACAGTTAATCTACGTAGGGATTTATTATTAACTTGGGTTGGGATTTTCAAAGGTGCATAAGGGAAGTAGTCACTCGAATCACATTGACTTTCATTTGGAGAGCTTGCTGACATACCTCTACATTACTGGACCAGCTTGTGTGTGTGTGAGACAAAGTTTCGAGCTACACAGGAGCTGCTCTCCGGGTCTGGAAGAACACCACTGCATACCTCTCCATTGTTCTCCACTTTCACCTTTTCATTAAAAAAAATTAATAAATTAAAATCTCCAGCAGTCATTTTTTGAAGATCTACACAAGTGTTTCCTGAAATGGAATGATAAGGACTAGCTGGAAGGATGGGGAACAAATTCAGATGTGTAGGCGGTGTGCAGAGGCAACTGATTTCATTTTTCTTAAAGTAGTCTTGTGTATAGGAAGAGGACCAGCAGCAAAACAATACCGAGCAATTTTGCTTACCTTATATAATCCACATTCATCCAAAATAATGGAGATATTTATTTTACATAAAACTTAATATTCTCCAGTGCAATGTCTTACTCTACAAGTATTAGACTAAAGGTATTTTAAGTATAGTACCAAAACCCATAAGAATGACCCTTGCTAGGAGTCAAGAGAGTAAGGTAAAGAGAGTTTTGAAGATTCAATACAATTTAATAAATGGTGTTTCAGGGAGTAGAAGCTGTGTTCTTTTCATAAAGTCACATTTGTGTATTGATGATTGATTAATAAAAACATTATTTAAGACTTAATTTGGCCCCTATACAATTCACATCATCAGCCAATAAGATAGACCTCAGAATGACTGAGACTAAAGTGATCTGCAAGCCACATATCTCCCTCAAATCCCATTTTATCAAAGAAAAGGGATTAGTCACTTCAATTTAACAGAAACTGCACATGACCTTTTCTGTAACAGTGACAAAATACCCTGTCAGGGTGTTTACTTCCCCCACTCTAAACTCTAGGGTGGGGGCCCCTCATGAAAGACTAATCAACCCCAGCTTATTTTCCCAGCTTAGGTTAAATCTTTTCCCCCAAAACCCAAACTTCTCCAGTTGGGGTTTGGAAATCGCTGCCACCACTAACGTAAATCCCCAAAACTATGGGGTGGGGCACATTAGAACCCCAATAGTAACACCCCCTCCCCCTCTTTACCTGGGAGAGATTCGAGAACACAAATTCTCACTAGCTGGGAGTCTAGCCTGACCCAAAACCAGGATCAGTCCAATGGAATTAACAGACAATGCTTATAATATATATATAATATATATATATTGTGGCAGGGTGGGCCTGACCCAGCCTGCTGCCCCTTTAAGAGGGAGAAAAGCCCTCTGCAAACCTCCCTGCAGAGAAAGCCTAATTAGCCACCTGGGCTGCAGGGCAATCAGCCTGGATGGGTTGCACCTGGCAGCCTCCTCAGGGGGATATAAGCCTGCCAGGAAGGAAGCCCAGGGTGGTAGTATGGTAGTGTGGAGTGAGAGAAAGAGCTGTGTAGAGCTGTGAGCTATAGAGCTGTGAGTAGAGCTGTAGAGCAGAGGGGAGCCCAGCGGGCGGGCTGACAGTTTCCGCCCGGCTCCCCGGTGTGGGGAGCCGGGCGGGGGGGAGGGGGGCGTTGACAGCTCCCGCCGGGCTCCCCGCTGCGGGGAGCCGGGCGGGGGGGGGGGGTGTTTGACAGCGCCCGCCGGGCTCCCCGCTGCGGGGAGCCGGGCATGGGGGGGTTGACAGCTCCCGCCGGGCTCCCCGCAGGGAGCCGGGCGAGCGGGCGGGGGTGTGTGTGTGTGTTTTGACAGCTCCCCCAGGCTTCCCGCTGCGGGGAGCCGGGCGGGGGGACGGACTAATTCGGGTGAGGGGGGTGTCCGTTAAAGTCAAAAGTCCTGTTATTTAATGATTTTAAAAAATTATTAAGTAACGGACTTTCGGCTTCAACGGACACCCCCTCGCCCGAATTAGTCCGTTAAATCGAGGTTTCACTGTACTGGAATAGAAATACTCCACATGTTGTTTGAAGTCTGATTATGAAATGCCACCTGCCACTGCAAATACCTCTTTCCTGTGATTTCTGTTGTGTGCCTTGTTCACAGACATAAGCAAGCTACTGTTGGGACTTTGGGGCCAATATATCAGGGGAAACTCCATTGTGCATGCAGTTGGGAGACAGGAGGTCTGGATTTATTGCCATAACTGCTACTGACGTGCTAGTGACTTTGGGCAAGCTGCTTAGATCTTGTCTACATGTTGCGGCTGTGCATGCCAGAGGGGTATAAATTGTAGAGTGAAGTGTTGTACTCTAACTGCTTCGGTACTCCCTGATAACGTGCTCTAAGGGTACGGCTATACTACCCACCAGATCGGCAGGTAGCGCTCGATGTATCAGGGATCGATTTTATCGCGTCTCATATAGATGCGATAAATCAATCCCCGAATCGATGCCTGTACTCCACCTCAGCAGAAGGAGTAAGCGGGGAAGCAGCCGTGGTCGACCCGTCGCCATGGGGACGGCCAGGTAAGTCGACTTAAGGTACTTCAACTTCAGCTACGCTATTCATGTAGCTGAAGTAGTGTATCTTAGTTTGGACACCCCCCCCCCCCCCCCGTAGTGTAGCCCAGCCCTTAGAGTGTTACTGTAATACTGTTTCAAGCAGGATTACCTTGCTGTACCATGTAGACAAGCCTGTTAATTCTTTGTGTTTCAGTTTGCTCATGTGAAAGCAGGGGATAGTATTCACAAATCTCTGTAAAATACTCTGAGCCCTATGGAAAGAAAAGTGCTATAAAAAACTCTGTTGTTATCCTTATCACTTGCGTAAGAGCAAAATGCATTTCTATTCTACCTCATATGGTATCCACATAATCGCCAGCTAAGGACCCGGTCATGTAAATCTTGACTCTTGGGTCCAATTGAGGACCCTAGGTGTATGTCTACACTGTCATAAAACCCTACAGAGTCTTGGAGCCCTGGTCAGCTACTTCTGGCTCATAGGACTCAGGCTTCAGGGCTAGAAATAATAATGTAGACATTTGGAGAGGGGTGGTAATATTAATGGGCTCTTCTATTGTTTTGATTTATTGGCTGACGAGTTACTTTGTTACCTGTATATGAATATTTAATGCTGGGCAGTCCTGTTATTGTAGGTTTTATTAACTGACAGGGCAGTGACAGTGGCTGTTTTTAATGTTGTTTAGTTCTAAATATAAACAAACATATGAAGCGCATGATAACGCTAATAACATTCAGTACTTATCTGGTTAGAACGGTTACCAGCTCTTGTGATTTTATCGGGAGTCCTGTAATATTTGTTGGATTTTTTCTTAAAGCTCTAGACCTTGGATTCATGAGAATACAAAAGAATTTTGTCTTTCATTTTTAATTACAGTAAGTTTCTAGCCCTCCTGGTTGCAGAGATAAGCTTGAAAACATGAACCCTAAAGGTTCAAAAGCCAGAAGGCAAAGAAAAAGAACTCCAAATATGTTGTTTTAAAAATCTCTGTGTGTTTGAGCCAATCTCAAGATTTCTTTGGGGGAGGCCTGACTCAAGACTTTCGAATGCTTGGACTTGGCAGTACCGGACTAGACTGTGCCAGACTTCTCTATTTTGAGCCAATGAATTACTGATAACAGTTTATGAAAGGCTGCATGTATTTGGTTTACCTTTGTGGAGAAAGGGCGTTCTATCTATAATGACCTTGTGAACTTTTCCATTCCTTTCTCAAAAAGTATTATTTTTAGAGCCATGTGCTGTGTTATTCAATCAAATTGCATTACAAAGGCTGATGTCCAGAAGGTTTTGAATTATATCACCATAACAGTAAAGCAGCAAACATTTCAAAAAGGGATTAATTGAGGACAATGTTTTCCCTCATGCATAAGTGTGTCTTCAGGTTTGGAAGGAAGAGAGGTACTGATGAGATACAAACTACATTCATTATATCTGTGAAAACGAATACCCAGAAAAGGATAGTTTCTGTGTGATGCTTGATGGAAAAAACATAGCATGTAAGGTGTGGATTGTTAAAGAGAAATGCCTGGTTTAGAACTTTTCATTCATTCTTTACTGGCTGAGTCCCATCTTTCTAATATGAGAAACGGGTAGAAAATCAAATATGAGCTAATAAGCTGAATGTTACTCTAGCATTAGCTCTCACCAGGGTTGACCATACTTTATAGCTGTGCAATCTTTGCTGTTTTACAGGATGGTGAAAAACGCACCCCACTTCATGTTGCGGCTTTTCTGGGGGATGCAGAGATCATTGAGCTCCTCATTTTGTCAGGTAATGTGAAGTCTGAATTATCAACAGAGAAGCCAATGTTACAAACCAATGTGAATGCCCAAGGGAGGCATCTTTAACTTACATGGGGAAAATCACATTGAAAAACATGCAGAGGGAAAGGATGTGGAAAATAGCAGAGGGAGATAATATTGAGAATGTGCTGCATAATTTGTGTGTTGTGATCGTTTTGCTTTTATCATTTTCTTTGGTGGTTTTCGAGGCAGCTACCTATTTTTCTTCGAGTGATTGCTCATGTGCATTCCAACAAGTGTGTGCGCACTGCGCATGCACGGTCCCGGAAAGTTTTCCCTAGCGGTACCCGTAGGGTCGGCAGGGGCGACCCCTGGAGTGGCGCCCTTATGGCAATGTATATATGCCCCTGCCGACCCACCCCCCGCTCAGTTCCTTCTTCCTGTCCATGACGGTTGCTGGAATTTCCGTATTAGCTACTCAGCAGTATCCTACTCTCAATAGTTCTGATAGATTGTGTATATAGTTCGTATTACTTTAGTATTAGTCTTACTTATCTCTTATATAGATTAGATTCGTTAACGTTGTAGTTGATCCCTCCGTCCCCGCACCGGGGCATGCCTGGGGCGCCGGGCTTTAAGAATTGCGAGCTCTGCGGGAAGCCTATGCCCAATAGTGACCCTCACGCCAAGTGTTTGAAGTGTCTAGGCGAGAGCCATCAGTCTGAGCGCTGCTCCATTTGCAAGAACTTCAAGCCACGAACAAAGAAAGAAAGAGATTATCACTTGAAGTTGATCCTGATGGAATCTGCCCTTCAGCCACAGGGAGATCTCCCATCCACATCGGTTCGCAGCGCCCCGGCTTCGGTGCGGGACCCCGCGGCACCGAAGAAAGGCAAATCGCACCGGCACCAGTCTCCGCGCCGCTCCAAAAGTCCCCGACGGCACCTTTCTCAATCTCTGGTCCCGCAGAAAAAACAAAGAGGCTGCTCGCCGGCCCACAGATCTAAGGCAAAGTCCTCGTCGACGCGGCAGACTTCGGGTCACATTGATGAGCCCCGTAAAGTGCCAAAAGCATCTGGCCCGGTGCGCGCTCATACATCCAGGGATGATGTAGCGCAGCACGAGCCCTTCCAGGATTTTCCCATGCCGTCGCCCCCGGACACCTTTGAGGCAGCCCGAGAGCTGATCGAGTTGTCGGGTGACGCCGGTCCGGCACCGATTTTACCACCTTTATCCCTTGTGGCTCCGGCTTTGGCAGCGACCCCGGTACCGTTCGTGGCTCCGACACCAATCTCCAGGTCGGTGACGCCGATTATACCCCCAATGCCAACGGGGTCGGTACCGGCGGTGCCTTCTACGTCGGCACCTTCTCTTTCCTCGGTGCGGGCTTCCTCGGCTCCAACGGTGCACACTTCTGCGGAGATTCCACAACCTCCCTCTACGGCATCGCAGATCCACCCGGGCAAGCCCACGATGTTCCAAAAGCACATCGCGGCACCGGAAGGATCGGCACCACCATGGTCCATCTCGGAGCATTCTTCTGACTCAGACGCCGGCTCCTCCCACTCCGGTCGCAGCCACCGCACCGGGGTAGCGTCCCTCCATTCAGGTCGAAGTCACCGCACCCATAGATCCGACCGGCATCACTCTCGGCACCGTCGCTCTTCGTACCGTTCAGCATCCTGGCCTCAGCAAAGCCAAGGACCGGTGCAGTGGCCATTCTGGACTCCGTGGGCTTTCCACCAGATGCAGGGACCACCGTCTGTGTCCGCATCTCTGCCCTCAGTGCCGCGGGGTCCAGTCTCCGCTACAATTACTAGACCTCCATCCGACGTACCGGAAGATGAGCCGGTACCGGGTCCTTCGGGTCTGGGCCATCACCCTGTGTCACATTCGCATCACTCCTCGGCAGGCTTCCCCACTGAGCCACCCACGGGAGATCCCATCCAAGAGGGACCTCACTTCGCCACTTCATCCTCCTCTTCACCTGACGAGGCGGTGGCAGGCTCATCAACATCGGGCCTCCCACCTATGGATGTTAAGGGGCACCAGGACCTCCTCAGGAGGGTGGCCCAGAACCTTAACCTTCCGGCAGAGGAGGTGCAGGAAGAGGAGGATCCCACTGTGGACATCCTTTCTTCTGATGTACCGGCTAAGATAGCCTTACCTTTTATAAAAAAGATCGAATCCACTTTGAACACCCTGTGGCAGACACCTTCCTCAATCCCTCCGACTGCAAGGGGGGTAGAATGCCGTTACTTCGCACCCCGAATGGGTCGAGATAAGTCACTTGTTGGAATGCACATGAGCAATCACTCGAAGAAGAAAAGACAGTTACTCACCTTTCGTAACAGTTGTTCTTCGAGATGTGTTGCTCATGTCCATTCCAAATCCCTCCCGCCTCCCCTCTGTCGGAGTACCGGCAAGAAGGAACTGAGCGGGGGGTGGGTCGGCAGGGGCATATATACATTGCCATAAGGGCGCCACTCCAGGGGTCGCCCCTGCCGACCCTACGGGTACCGCTAGGGAAAACTTTCCGGGACCGTGCATGCGCGGTGCGCACACACTTGTTGGAATGGACATGAGCAACACATCTCAAAGAACAACTGTTACGAAAGGTGAGTAACTGTCTTTTCTGCTTCTTGATGGGTACATGGATCAGTGAAAGGCTTAACCAGCTACTCACAGAAACAATTTCCTGGGTTTTCTAATGGTCATCTTCTTCTCAGATGCCACTATAGTTGCTGAATATTGAGGAATGATATAACTGCTTATCACATAATGCTATTTGTCCCATAAGTCTTTCTGCTTTGGTACTACCATCTGCTCATGGGAGTTCTTGAGCGGGTGAGGATAAATCAGAAGAGCCTCTGTGGAAAAAAAAATTGAATCACAGAATAAATCACTTGAAATAAAAATTTGATGCCCGTCATTGGGATTTAGCCCAGGCAGTTTGCATCTGACGACTCTTACTTATCAAACCAGTAAAACAGCGTAACACAACAATACTTCTCCAAACCAGTGTAACACCAGATA
Source organism: Sternotherus odoratus (assembly GCA_032164245.1). Taxonomy (NCBI): domain Eukaryota; kingdom Metazoa; phylum Chordata; order Testudines; family Kinosternidae; genus Sternotherus; species Sternotherus odoratus. The sequence goes on from JAVMKO010000011.1 coordinate 18,072,846, forward strand.
CATTGGAATCCTAAATTGAAATCTGGTTGGGGCAGAGATTGTCTTTTGTTGTGAGTTTGCACAGTGCCTAGCACAATGGGGCACTGGTCTATAATGGAATACTCTAGGCACCACTGCAATATAAATAATAATCCTTTTATGCAGATCAAATAGGGTAACACCTCACTTCTGTTTTACTCGCTGTATCAGCATTATCTGTACATGTAAATCCATCATCAATGAACTTCTCAAATCAAACATCTAACTCCTAAACCAGACATATGTTTTGCATGGGCATGGCAAGTTCTATTAGATGTAAAACTCCCAGGCTGGTCAGATGGATTATAACTGTCTGTCTCATATTGGCACTTTGACAAACTGTAATGTTATTTTTCTGAAGCCAGGTGACCTGGGAGGTTTGAAACCTTTTCCAACTTTTAAAACCTGAAAGGTAACCTAGAGAAATTGCTTCCATTCTGATCATTTTAACCAAATTTTCAATGACCAATATGACTGAGAGGCAAACTTTTAAGCAGTGAGTTTTTGGAAAACACTTGGTGCTTAGACGTTGAATGATCCACTACAATCAGGGAAAATTAAAACCAAAGTCCCTTTATTGAGTACATTATATGAGCTTAAGTTCTAATGCAAAATTAGGTTAAAACATCTGTTTGTTAGTGAAGAATTTGAAGGCTTATTTGTGATATACAGAGGACGCTTATACTTGTCTAAAGCTTATCCAATTGTATCCAGGACAGATTTGCAGACAACTCTGCTAATTTGTAAAATGTTCTGCTTTCAAACGATAACATCAGTATTTTAAAATAAAGTTACCGTATATACTCGAATATAGGCCGACCCGAATATAAGCCGATGCACCTAATTTTAGCACAAAAAGCTGGAAAGTTATTGACTCGAGTATAAGCCGAGTCCCCCCTGCCGAGGTTCCCCCTTCCCCGCCGCGGGCGGGCTGCCGAGGTTCCCCCTGCCGAGTTCCCCCTGCCGAGGTTCCCCCTTCCCCGCCGCGGGCGGGCTGCCGAGGTTCCCTCCTCCCCGCCGGACCAAAAAAAAAATGTGCGCCCCGGTTCCTCCCCTCCCCGCCGGACAAAAAAAAAAAAAAAAAAAAAAGCCTCGCTCTCCCGTCCCCGCCGCGCGGGCGGGCTGCTGGGAGCGTCCCGGTTCCCCCCTCCCCGCCGCCGGCGGGCTCCCGGCAGGGACAGGACGGGTCGCGCCCGCAATGGCCGGGGCTCCCCCCGTGACAGGCCGCGGCACGGAGCCGCCGGGCCCAACCGCCCCGGGATCCTCCCGAGCCAGCCCTGCTACCGCGCAGCGGGGGCCGTTCCCCCCCCCCCCCCCAGCCCGCCGCCCGGGCCGGGCCCTGCACTCACCCCTCCCCGGGGGGGGAACGGCCCCCGCTGCGCGGTAGCAGGGCTGGCTCGGGAGGATCCCGGGGCGGTTGGGCCCGGCAGCTCCGTGCCGCGGCCTGTCACGGGGGGAGCCCCGGCCATTGCGGGCGCGACCCGTCCTGTCCCTGCCGGGAGCCCGCCGGCGGCGGGGAGGGGGGAACCGGGACGCTCCCGGCAGCCCGCCCGCGCGGCGGGGACGGGAGAGCGAGGCTTTTTTTTTTTTTTTTTTTTTTTTTTTTTACCGGGTTGACTCGAGTATAAGCCGAGGAGGCTTTTTTCAGCCCAAAAAGTGGGCTGAAAAACTCGGCTTATGCTCGAGTATATACGGTATGTCTCCTTGTTTGTCTTACTGCCTCAAAGGATTGCTTTAAAATATTACTTAAAACTGAATTTGTGTCCCCACATGGATGTGCAAGCTCATTTTCTTAGTGTGTGTTCTGTTGAATGAGAAGCTACCCACTCTAGCTGCCCCAAAATGTCCTTGTTACCCCTTCAACTCAGCAACTGACCCAACAGTATCCAGCTGCCCAATCTTCCCCCATTGCCCCTTTAAATAGTTCCCTAACACTTCCAACAAGCACTCCAAGCTGAAGAATCCTTGTCTTCCTCCTCCTGGATGAGTGACTGTGGACTTGACCCTGAGGTGCTGACTGCTGTCTGCTTCAAAAGCTGAAAGGCTCAGTAGCTTGCAGGATCAGGTCCCAGCTCCCTACCTCCTCAGCTGCCACATCCCTTGCACATTTGCCTGGTCCTGGAAGATCTGCTAATCTTTGATAGACCACCTAGCCCCCTTCTCCTTTTCCCGCTTTACTGCTGAACCCTTCTGGTTTTTGAAAGTAAGGTAATTTTCTAAGAATTAACAAAATAGAAATAATCTGATGCTAGCAAGGTTGTGATAAATTATGTGCATATCTATACGGCATAGCCTTTGTTGCCAAGAAACATATTAATATCGTTGTTGTATTACTATTGTAGATATTACATCAAAAGCATGTCAATAATCTGCACTGTTTATTTGCAGGGGCTCGTGTCAACGCCAAAGACAATATGTGGCTAACCCCTCTTCATCGGGCTGTCGCCTCAAGGAGTGAAGTGAGTGAGGTTTGATTACTCAGCATTGCATGCAAACAACATACTGGGGGAAAAAAAACAAACGATTACCACAGTAAAGTATAAATGGAGACAAAAAAAAATGTCTGGAAGGAGGAAAGGGGGGGGAGGGAAAGGATTTTCTAATTGCAAAAGCCTTTGCTTTTCACTCAAGCAAGAGTAATCAGCTACTGTCTGTGTGTCATTCTTATTGTTAGCCTGCTGGATACTTGTGGTTTTCCACTCCTGTGTACCTGACTGTTTTCCCTAACATGATGCCTAATTTAAGTTACTGTAGCACATGACTGTCAGCAGACAATCAGTAGATAGAATGATCTTGATGTAAGTGGGACATACTGTGCAGTGGAGCTGGTCTAATCACTTTAAAATGGTCAGACATAGTGGGTGTGGGAGGAGGTAAGGGGGAGGGAGTGTATCTAGTGATCAAATGTGTAGTTTGATTTGAGTAACCTTATTCAAAGGCATCCATAAAGCTTTCTTTTAATTCTCCTGTTTCACCCGTAAAATAAGTTGTCTTATTTTTTCCCTTTGGTAACAAGAAATCTTTCAGCATCTCACTGTTGTGTTTTTCATTGCTATCTCAAAAGATGAGGGATAATAATTATCAGAGAGAATAACCCAAGCGTGACTGGATTTTCAAGCATACCATCATTCTGGGCTTCCATTTTTGGCCACTTTATGTATTTTTATCCTCTTAATATTGAGTTGAGATGATGCACGCAACTGCAGACTGAATTGGCTGCTGAGAGGAGCATTTGAAAGAGACACGAGCTGGCTGTCCTCCAGAAATTGATGGAATCACCTCCATAACAATCCTATTGCTTGCCAAGCCTGGAGGCAGGAATCCTTAGCTCATTTCTGAACTCAAGCATTGCTTAGCTACTAGCAGAGCTTCCTAGCTGCCGGCTTCCAATGAAGCCCACTGAAAGAAATAGCTAATAGAATATGAATACTGTAAAGGAGTGAAATATAAAAAAGCCACATTAAAAATAAAGGTCAGACATAAACCTTCAATAACAGCCAGAATCTTTATGACCCAGTAATTACAACCTATATGGTTTAGCGGTTTTATATACAGGTGAATTTTATCTGTTGTGACAGTCCTAGCTAAAAATGCATGTCTTACTGTGGCTTTGTGCCTGAGCCTTAACCCTTTGCTGCTGAAAGCAAGTGAAGACCCTGTGCTGCGTTCCCATTGAGCAGCTTTTCCATAGTTCTGGTAATTCTAGCACTGCAAAAGGAACGATATCACAGGTACAGTACGTGAGGAAGCGATAGAAAGCTTCCATTCGACACTGAGATTCTGTCTCTTCCAACCATTTAGAATCTGACAAAAACACATGCAAAAAATGTTTTACTGGATTTTAAACTCATTAATACATACAGTTGATTTCAAGGATTTAATTGGTTATTTAAAAAACCACAACCCGTCAAATGTATCTGTCCTGGCTACTTCATATTTGTATTCAATTTTAACATTATACAGTTAGAGGTGGTTGAGAGATTTCACTCTGATAATTGGATTATACTGCAAATGCTAAAAGAAATACAAATGTAGAGTCCTAAGAAGTACCATTGTACTAAATATACACATGGAAATTACTGTAAAATAAAGGTCTATTTTATATCCTCAAAAGCCAGATAATTAAAAACACCTCCCTAAAGAATTGGAATAAAGTTTAGCTCCCAAATGGAATGTAAGTGGAATACATATGTCGATGTAAATGAAAGTGTATATATCCATTTCTTAATGGAATTAAGAAATTACCTGCCAAGTTTTATTTTTTTATTTTACTTTTACCTTCCAACACCTGTTTCTTTCTATCTCGAGTCAAATTTACATTCATTTTTCCATTGACTTCAAGTAGAATTTTGATCCTGAGATGTACAAAGTGAATTTTCTTAAAGTAATTTTAAAATAATTGGCCTATAGTAGTAGTAGTAATAATAATAAAGTATTAATTAAAACTTCTAAGAGACTAACAATGACATATGATTATCAACACTTTTAAGATACTCAGTTTCACTTATTGAGTAAATTTGCTATATACTAATTGATGGGATTGCCATAGAAGATGAAATTGCTGAAATCAATAGAGGACAAAGGAGTAAAACTCTTACAGTAATAGTTCTAGTGTTGATCCAGGCTGTGTGCGCTCTCCCAGGCATGTGATGTGTACATACATGATGTATTTGTAGTACATTAATAAAACTTTGCCTAGTCTTGACAGAAAACATTTCTGTATATAAAAAACAGTACGGTATTGTATAGGAATATGGGTGTATCCCTTTAAATGGTTGTGACTTATAGTTAACAAACATGGTTATTTGGATCCCACTGTGCCCTCACATGGTTCCTTCATATTGTGTTTGTGAAAAGAGCAAAAGACACACAAAATACGATTTCTCTTTCCTCACCTGGAATATTTTTGAATGACTGACTCTGGTTGTCTTTTTCCCTGCTCGCATCTGAGTTTTCTGTGGGTACAATAACTGTCAAGAACTATTTTTCCCACACTTCACCCTATGATGTGTAGAGAGAGATGTTTATACATTGACATGCCCTATATTTATTTTAATAGCTTGTTTATAACTCTGCTTCCGTTGCAGGAAGCAGTACAAGTATTGATCAAGCATTCAGCGGATGTTAATGCTCGGGACAAGAACTGGCAGACACCGCTGCATGTAGCAGCTGCAAACAAAGCAGTGAAGTGCGCAGAAGTAATCATTCCAATGCTGAGCAGCGTCAACGTCTCTGACAGAGGGGGGCGGACAGCGTTACACCATGCAGCTCTGAATGGCCATATTGAGGTAAGGGGCCTAGAAGCCGTGTTGATGTAATTTATTGATTTGTGGCACTGCTGTCTGTGTCAAAATAAACCATGAGTTCATGTATCTCTGTATGACCTTCATATGAGAGAAATTAGACCAACTTCTGCTCTCAGATACACTGAAATCAGTGAGCTGGGACCATTTGTAAATGCAAGCAAAATGTGGTCCAGTGTGTTATCCTGTAGTTAACTGCCTGTGCAATGCAGAAACTTATGGGTACAATGAACTATTCAAAAATGGTTGAAGAAGCATTAGCATCTCCTAAGAGGAACACAAGTGTGTGCGATATGCAATCGTGCTTTTCTAATTAGCGTTCTAGAAAATTTGTTTCTGGTTTAAAAATAGAATATGCTACTTCCATTTACTTTGCAGGGTTGTGGAGTAAGTCCATCAACAGCAGACATTCCTGAACTAGTGGGGTGTGGAATGTATTCTGGGGGTACATGAGAAACTTTAGAAAAAAAAACTTACTGCACACATTTTACCCACAGTCGTGAATAACCAACTAAGTGAATTCCTCCAGACACATCAGGTCTTCAGTGGTGAAGTTGACTCTAGATGGTGCTGTGCATTTTGACGGATTTCTGTTAAGCTTGCATGGCATTCTACAGAGTCGTTGCCATCTGTACGTTAACCCGTTTGCTGCCATGCGATGTGCACATTTAATTGTAAGCATCGACCACAATCACAATTTTTCTGTTTCAGTCAATGCCGTACTGTGTTTGATTTTTAGTGAGAGTCGCACGTTGATTTTTTTTAAATCAGGATATGTACTTGTGTAGGGAGGGGCACAACCTACTACAAGCACAAAGGGTGTGTATGTGCGATCAGATACGTTTGAGAACCACTGCTCTACAGTATTCACTAAACCAGGGGTTCTCAACCTTTTTCTTTCGGAATCTCTCCTCCCCCTGCCCTCACCATGCTATAAAAACTCCACGGCCCACCTGTGCCACAATAACTGGTTTTCTGAATATAAAAGCCAGGGCTGGTGTTAGGGAGTAGCAACAGGGCAATTGCCTGGGGCCCCATACCACAGGGCCCCCACAAAGCTAAATTGCTCAGATTTTGGCTTCTGCCTCAGGTGGCAGGGTTCAGGGCCCTGGGCTTCAGCCCCGAGTGATAGGGCTTCAGCTTTCTGCCCTGGGCCCCAGTTGGCCACACTTGGAGGACCCTCTGAAACCTGTCTGTGGCCTCCTCATGGGACCCCAGCCCCCTGGTTAAGAACCACTGCACTGAACAATTACACCTTTATATATTGAAAGCCACTGTATTAAGGTCTTGATCCCAGCACAGAGATCCATTGACATCATGCAGCTGCAGCCCATGTGATATCCTCAGGGTCATACAGGTAGCATATATAGTGTGTGGGTATGGTCCACTAACACATAGAGAGCTGCATATGTGGCCCACAATGGTAAATAGGTTGAGAACCACTGTTCTAGGCCTAAGTGTGGATAAAAATTCTCCAGCTGAGATGAATACAATTGACAAAAAATCAGAAGTTGGTTTTTATGTGTAGTAACTTACAAAAAACAGTCTACAGGTATTTACTATAAAAGGGGTTATAGAGTCTGCCCTTTAAAAAATTTTATATTTTAGGAAAGAGTTAATAGTTATCATTTTAACATGACTGACTTTGTTTGATGTAATGCCGTTTAATGGCAGAGTGTAATAAAGTGCACAACTAGTAATAGATTAAATAGTTTTAACAAAATCTCTGATTTTGCCATTGAGTATTGAAGAGCTTAAAGTGTTTGTTTTGCTGGTTACAGAAAATTGTTGTATGTTTTACATTCAAATTGTTTTGTGTGTTTTTGCTTGTCCTTATTTTAATGTCTGGACAGTGCTGGGAGATCTGGAACTTTTTACCTTTAGTCATCGCAACTGAAGCTTTGTATTTTCTGTTAGCTGTTTGCTGGTCTATATGAAATTAGTTGGTCTCAGTCCATTGCCAGTGGGCAGGAGGTGATTTTAAGCAAGCCAGTCTCATGATAATTAATAGCAAATGGCACACTTGTTGGCAGTGTCAGCAGAGGGAAGAAGGCGTGAAGGCTCGATCATGCTAGGCATGGAGGATTAGACCTAATCCAGCAAAGTATCTACGTCCAGGGTGGTAGCATTATTTGATAGATTGATCTGTTGTAAATGGAATACATGGCTGACCCAAAGATTTACTTTTCATTGTTGTTTTAGATGGTGAACTTACTTTTAGCCAAAGGGGCAAACATCAATGCTTTTGACAAAAAGGACAGGAGAGCAATTCATTGGGCAGCATATATGGGTAAGAACCAGGTTGTTGTCTGTTTTATTACTGACGTACCGGCAATGTGCTCTATATTATACAAGACCCAGTTCCTGCCATGTGTGTGTGATATATAGTCTTTTGTCTGGTGAAATTTTTTTCCCTAGAACCTAACCCCCTCATTTACATTAATTCTTTTGGGGAAATTGGATTCGCTTACCATCATTTCACTTAGTCACATTTTTCAGGAACATAACTACAATGTTGATGAGGAGTTCCTGTATAACCATTTCCACTCTTAATTGTCTTCCTTCATCACAAGGCAGCCAAGATCACTTGATTCATGCGTTCACATCATTGCCAATGTTCATCAAATTTACTTTTAAAATTAATAATAGACCATATCATCCCATCCATTTTAAAAATAATATGCACTATAGAAGTCATAGAATCATAGAATATCAGGGTTGGAAGGGGCCTCAGGAGGTCATCTAGTCCAACCCCCTGCTCAAAGCAGGACCAATCCCCAATTCAATGGGAGCTCTGCTGTAAACATAGTAGAAGTATAGGGACCATAATGTTGGCCAGTGCTCTGCATGCTCTTACACAATTCTACCACCACATCCCCTGACCTGCAATTCATGGGCCCTCAAACTATCTGCACCTTCATTCCTGACCTAAAACATACACTTTAACTCTAATCTTGGCCCCTTGAGGGAAAGAGATAACAGGTAGTTTTCAAACTATGGGAAAATATAGTGTAGTTTTGTGATGCCCACGTATCGAGTGAGAAGGCTGACTTCTGACCTAGACTGGGCAGAGAGCTGGAACATTTTTCAAGACAAACACTCATTTCATCCAGATTCCTTAATGAGAAGTGGTGCTAGTGTACGCTATGCCTGCTCAGGGTGGCAGTCTGTCCCCATCTAGTCGTGGCAGGGTCAGCCAGAAATGGATGAACCAGCTACAATCTTGGCTGACAGTGATTTGTTTTTTAGGTCAGGCAGTGGAGGCTGATGCATTAAGATCAAGAGGTCCCAGGTTTGATTCCTGCTGCCCATGCCAAGTGAAGGCCTGTAGAATAGGTGAAATAGTTCAGCCTGTGCTCTCACCAGCAACATATCATAGAAATCTCATAAATTGGAGGGATAAGTGACATTGAACTGAATTTTTACATCCAAATCCAGTTTATCTGTGGCTGTTAGAATGAGGCGTTACTAACTTGAGGTCACAAAAAATGGAAGGAAATCTTGGAAAGAAGCATTCCATATCCTCAGCTGCTGTAGCAGGCTCATCAATCTCTAGCTGGCCCAGCCATCACTAGAGGGGGACATGTCTTACCCTAGGATTAAGCAGGCATGGCTTACCCTAGGATTAAGAAAACTTTCTTGCAAAATGAGCCATCTGTGAGATCATTTATGAAGCAGAAGCAAAAAGAACAGTGAATTAGGAAGAAAGCAGTAATTTGAGTAATTTACACTGTAGGAGCATATAGGTCACTGATGATTTCCATTCCCCCATCTTTTAAAGGCCACCTGGAAGTTGTTGCCTTGCTGATTAACCATGGTGCAGAGGTGACTTGTAAGGACAAAAAGGGTTACACTCCCCTTCATGCTGCAGCATCCAATGGGCAGATTAATGTCGTGAAACACCTTCTTAATCTTGGTGTAGAGGTAAGTAGCAATTGGTGTTTTAAAGAAAAGTCACAAAATACTGAGGTTTGAGTCACTATTTGTAATATTTTTATATATTCTAATCTGTACTTTAATCACGAAAAATTCCCTGGCTTTTGTTCTCCTACTTATTTTGAGATTTTGTCTGGCTGGCGATGCTGCTACAAACATTGGCAGAGTTTTTGAAGAAACCATTTCCCATTCTCTGGATTACGGAATCTACCTTACACATTGGACAGCCTTTTAGGCCCAAATGCCATGTACAGTAGCTGTCAAGAGATGTGAATTTTGTGTATTATCATCTGAATGTCCATTCCCAGCAGACTAAAAATCTCACGAAATTGGGGAACATACAGCATTTGTGTCTGGGAAGTGGGGAAGATGATTCCACCCTGGGCTTTGTTGACCTTGCTTCATCTAATTTTGTAGAACAACTCATTTCTACACAAGCAATTCAGAAGTCTATCTACAATTTTCTTAATACCTTTATTATATGGTGGTATTGAGTATTGGTTTCTTATTAGACTGCAGTATAAAGGACTGTGTTGTTTCTTTGCCCTCCTACCCCCCAATAAACCTGCAGAGACTGACCTGAATTCTGGCTCGTTACTAAACTGAAACCGCAATAATTATTTTTAAAGGAACCTGAACTTATTATTTCTCCTACTTTCCCTCTTGGATGTAACAGCTTTCCAGTTTATTTTTTGTTTCATGGTCATCATCAGATTGTCCTGCTGCCAGTTGTTAGTTTTACATTGACTTTTAAAAATGGACACCAGGGCAAAAAGTTAATTATAAAAGCAAAGCATTCAGAATGAAGCGTTACTGGGGTATTTTGTTGTCAGTTACATTTGTTTATGAACATTGACCCATGACAATTCAAGCCTCCACCTATTTCCACTTGCAGTGTGCAGTGAATGATGTAAAGCAGTGATATTCAGACTGTGGCTCTCAGCTGCAAGTGGATCTCTAGGGTATCTCCTGTGGCTCTTTGCAGCACATGATATTAAAACAGTGTGATTTAATAATTAACCAAACAGGGTGTTTTTACTGTGTTGATTAATCAATTCTATTGTGAACTTGCACTATATTATTAACTTATTTGCTATGAGAATAATATATGTATGTAGTTTAAACAGATATAAACTAAATATTTCTCCTGTCATTCAAACATTGTGGCTCTTTTGGGTAATGTTGATCTCTCCTTTGGCTCATGAACCACTGAGGTCTGAGTATCATTAATGAAAAGGCATGAGCCGATGTCTGTAATTTTAATGGTATGTTCTTGTCTCATTGCAGATTGATGAAATGAATGTCTACGGAAATACCGCGCTCCACATTGCGTGTTATAATGGTCAGGATTCTGTAGTTAATGAGTTGATTGACTATGGTGCTAATGTTAATCAACCTAATAACAGTGGATTTACCCCCTTGCATTTTGCTGCTGCCTCTACTCATGGAGCTTTGTGTCTTGAACTGCTGGTGAATAATGGAGCAGACGTTAATATTCAGGTACAGCTTATCTTTCATCTCTTCAATTTTAGCTACCTAAATATATATCCCTGTAGCGGTGCGACTCACCCCCTGTGGCGTCTCCTGCTGGCTGCCTGGGAATTAGCTCTTCCAGCTCAGAGACTCTCACTCTCCTGGACCCCGGTGTCCTTTTACCTGGGGTGCTTCCCCCTGGCAATACTCCCACACTCTGCCTCTGGGTCTCCCCTCCCTGGGGAACTCCCAGCCCTCTAACCCCCACCTTGCCCCAGCCTACAGCTACTGCCTGTCATCATCAAGCTCCCTCACCCTGAGGCAAACTACAGTGTAAAAGCCAGTCAGCATAGGCAAGGGTTTTTTTGGACCTGCTGCCTTTCCCTGCAGCACAGTATCCTTTCAGGTCTTTCTATCAGGCCGCAACCTGGGAGAACACCAGGCCTGAGCCCCCCAGCTCAGCCTGCTCCTTCCCCAGCACTGCTCCACCCTCAGTACCCTATCACACAGGCAGCCAGGCCCTGCTCTCTCCTAGCCTGGAGAGAGACTGTTTGAGGGCTTGGCTCACAGCCCTTTTATAAGGGCCAGCTGTGGCCTGATGGGGCCTGCCCCCAGCTGTGGCCACCTTCCCAATCAGCCTTGGCTCACTGCTTTCCCCAGCCACAGTCCTCTCCAGGGCTGTTTTAAACCCTTCCGGGCTGGAGGGGGGTAGCCGCCCCACTACAATCCCCTTTTGGTTTAAAATCTCTGCATGCCACAAGAGGCTTCAAGTGAGAATAACATAGCGCAGTGTTACTGTAAATTCTTCAGGGAATTGGCTGATGGAATAACACCATGATGCTGGGAGTTTGAATTAAGTTTTCTTCATGGGAAGCTCACAGTGCCTTGATTGATATAATGGCACCCTGAAACACAAGGCCAATCAGTTTCTGAGGACTTGCCCTGTTACTTAACTACAATCCCAGAAGTGCAGTCAAGACCGTATCCAGTGAGCTACAGTTATCACAGAAACTATTATTTTGGGTATTCACCCCCCCCCCCAAATATGTTCAACACAATTATGCCTGTTCCTCTGGGCTTCTGTCCAGTAGTAAAAATGTCAGGTACAGTCCAGCACAATAGGACTCCAATACTGGTTGAGACCTCTATATGCTCTTGTATCACAAATGCTACTTAGTGATCATGATGATCAGGGAATTCTGACTCCAACTCAGGAGCTGGGTTCTGTTGCTGTATTTGTGACTGATTTGTGGTGTGAACTCTGGCAAGTCTGTACCTCAGTTTCCCCATTTGTAAAATGGAAATAATAGTACTTACCCACCTTTGTAAAGTTTTTTGAAATTAATAGATGCTCGTAATCAGTATTATTTTATTAAAATTAAGTTGAGAATTGTGTTTGGAAATGAATCCAGAGCCTGATTCAAATAAACAAGGGATGGCTTGAGCCATCAGGTTTAATATTCTTCCTCTGTTCCTCTTCAGGCTCCCTGTCAATATACCTGGTCTTTTCTCTTGGCTCCAAAACATTGCCCAGTAGACATTCTACCTTTCCTTAACTGTCGGCACCTTTTTTAAATGGTTTTTGATAGACTTCCGATTTTTCTTAGGGTGGCAGTTTATTAACCACAGCTCTTTTCTTTATGTAGTGGACTGCATTTTAATGTGTGTCTATTTAAGTTGCAGAATAGTTTGTATTTGTTTACACTTTCCAGGGACTGCTGAAACTTAATTTGTGTTCTTCCTGGCTTTTCCCCAAGCAATATTGAAGATAAGGAAGTAACATGAGAATTATTCATAATGTTTAGAAAGTAAATAACACTCAGGAATATATCACTTATTCATTGCCAATTTGGACCCTGCATCCCACATTGGTGGAATGTTTCTGAAAATTTATTCACAACAAACACTGCCATTATTTCCCACTCCCATTGCTGAAGAAGGTCTGACTCCTACAGAAAAAAGGCATTTTGCATGTATCCTCTCATGAATCTTGGTTTCAGTCCTACAGCCCTCTACAGTTGATGGGAGTTTAGTCTGAGTAAGAACTGCAGGATTGAGCTCTAGTTACTTTTATTATTTCAAACTATTAAGAGTATTTGAGAAACTCTACATTGATGGCATTACTTTATACTGGAGGTAAGTGTCTTCTGTTTTGTTTTTGTTAGAGTAAAGATGGCAAGAGTCCACTGCACATGACAGCTGTCCATGGGAGGTTCACACGGTCACAAACCCTCATTCAGAATGGTAAGTTAAGTCTTTCTGATTCTTAATTATTTAATCAGCAATGATCTGCTCAGAGATTTTTCCAAGCCACTTACTGGCTGGAGGTGGCAGTTATTCTGTGTTAAAATGTGGAGGGACCAAACTTCAAAGGCATTTAAGTACTCTACTGAAATCTGATGTCTAGGTAGTCTGAAAGTTCTCTTTTAATATAATCGTAGACCAAGCTTATAATTAATCAAGAAATCCCATTCTCTACCAGGAGACAGTGGTCTGTAATTTGTGTGATTTGTGTGTTTCCTGATCTGAAAATGAAAGCAAAAGCAGCATTCAGATTCTGTATCTTTCAGAAGAGGCCACAACTTGCTTCTTAAAACAAGCTTTAAAAAAAAGGGAGGGTTAGCAGTTTTTCCACTTCCAGGAGTCCTCCTCACCTCCAGACCTCTAAGGATCTCTTTTCCCATGTTCTCCCCTCACTTCTTAAAGATCATAATTCCATTATAGCCACCTCTCTTGCTAAGGAGTAAATATTCTCTTCCTTGATGGCCTGGAGAAAACATAGCTGTGCAATACTAGGCACTCTTTTCTTCTCCTCTGCCTTTTGGACTAAGCCTGTTACCCCTACAACCCTCCTTCCATTCCAGGATATGAAGATACAATAATCATTCATATTTTAGACAACTACATCTGTATTTGTATTAAATTATAAATCATTTGGCTTTAAACCATGGAATAAAGTGCATTTTTCTCTTGTAAGTACCTAGGGAGAGTTGGAATTCAGCTTCTGCCATCCTCTATGTCCTCCAGAAATATTCAGTATTCTCCAACTGGCTTGAACATGGCTAAGCTTTGCAGGGAGTGTTCTGATAAACATTGGGGACACATTTTTCAAGTGGCATCAGCCTAGCTTCTTAATTTTTGTCTTCAAATTCTACTCACCCAGAAATGGGGATTTCCTAAAGGCCCGATCAAAACAATCCTACCTGTGACATTTTGTCATTCTCCTCCTCTCCTTCTTTTGTGTGTTCATTTTTGTCTGTTCAGATTGCAACCTCTTCAGGGCAGTGACCAGTCTTTTTTCTTGTGCGTAAAGCACCTAACACATGTTAAGTTGTTCTTCTATATCAAATATAATAACCCTGCAGTTTGTCCTGTTATTACTATTGATCTTTACCCTTTATATCACAGTAGCATTCACAGATGTCAACCAGGTGGAAACACCTCTGTAACAGGCATTGTAGAAACATATTAAAACCACAACTTTAGCTATACTGTCATCACCAGCTCCAGCATAACAACAGTCTAAGAAATTACAGACTAAGACATAGCATGAGGATGAGACAAACAATGGATGGGAAGCGTAGAGGAGGACACAGTAACAGAAATAATAAGCTGTTTTAGCACAGACTAGCTCTGTGAGCAATTCGTAGTCAATCTGAAGAAGTGATCACAACAATCTCCTGCCTACTTACTATTGTATGGCAGTTTCTTGTGTAATTTAAGCAGAGGTGAGTTCTAGGGTGGGACATGAAGAAGGATAAAGTGGCGGCTTTACGGATTTTGACTGAGAGTTTTTCCCACTTATAAGAGCAGCCTGGGAGAAAGTACAAAGGGTCATGTGGTAACGTGGACAAGCAGGCAATTCAAGAGCCAAGGCAAGAGCTGCCCTCATGATAAGGAAACAGGGCAGATAGGTGGGTGTGACTAAATTGTGAAGGGCTTTGAAGGCTAGAACAAGGCACTAGTGTCTGATGTGGTGGAAGAGGGGGTTAAATGGAGGGTCTTAAAGTGTGTGTGTGTGTGTTTGTGTGTGTGTTTGTGTTGAGAATAAATGTTGAAAACATCTGATAAGTCTTCAAATTATTGTCCTGGTAATGTTAAATCACTGTTTTATTGTTGAGTTAGGTAAAGGCTGAGATGAGGCTAGAAGGCTGATTTGATTCAGCTGTGTTCTCTCACTGCTGTTCTTTCAGTAAGATTTTCAGTTGAGTGATCTTCTGTTTTTGTTGGGTCCTATGATTAAGAAGTGAAGTTGTATTAATGAAACACTTTGGGGATCACCAGTATACATGTCATGTCTCACATTTTTGCCCTAGTACTGTCCAATTTAAAATAAATCACATGATTTAGAAGAGCACCAGTGGTGATGAATCCACTAGAAATGCTGAGAGAGTGAGTGAAAACATTTAATGCAAGTTCTTGATTGTAATAATCCTAATTCTTCGCACTTACATAGCAGTTTTCATGTGTAAAGACCAAAGTGCAGGTATTGTTTATCCTTATTTTAGAGTAGTTATCCTTGTTCTAGGACAGAAGATAGAGAGGTGAAATAACTTGGGCAATATCACAGAATATGTCAGTGGCAGAGTCGGGAATTGAATTCAGGTTTCTTGATTCTCAGTCATATATTTTTTTTAAAATACCTTACCCATGTTTCTAACTATACCCTCAATTATTGCAAGGGAAAAGAATAAAAAATCTGGTTTATGCCTTATAGGCCTGTCAGGCTGACATTGATCCCAGTCAAGATAATGAAGCGGCTGATGCAGGAGTTGATTAATAAAGAATTAAAGTTGGGTAATATAATTAATGCCCATCAGCATGGGATTATGGAAAGTAGATCCTGTCAAACTAACTTGATATCTTTTTTTATGAGATTACAAATTTGGATGATAAAAGTAATTGTGTTGATGTAATATACTTAGACTTCTGTAAGGAGTTTGATGTGGTACTGCATGGTATTTTGATTTATAAAATTAACATGGCATAACATTAAATGGATTAAAAGTTGGTTAGCTGATAGGTCTCAAAATGCAATTGTAAATGGAGAATCATCATCAAAAGGATGTGTTTCCAGTGTGGTTCCCACAAGGATCAGTTCTTGGCACTTCACTATTTAACATTTTTATCAATGACCTGGAAGAAAACATAAATTATCACTGAAGTTTTGCAGATGACAAAAATTGGCAAAGGACAAGTCACTGATGCAGAGCAATCTGGATCACCTGGGCTCAAGCAAACAATATGTGTATTAATATGGCTAAGTGATGTGTACATCTAGGAACAAAGAATGTAGGCTGTACGTACATGATGGGGAACTCTATCCTGGGAAGTAGTGACTGAAAAAATTTGAGGGCAATGCTGGATAATCACTGAATGTGAACTTCCAATGTGATGCTGTGGACAAATGGGCTAATGAAATCCTTGAATGCATAAACAGGATTCTTGAGTAGGAATAGAGAGGTTATTTTAATTTTGTATTTGGCACTCATGTGACTGCAGGTGAAATACTGTGTCCAGTTCTGGTGTTTACAATTCAAGAAGGGTATTGATAATTTGGAGACGGCTAAGAGAAGTGCCATGAGAATGACTAAAAGATTAGAAAACATGCCTGATAGTGATAGAGTCAAAGAGCGCTATCTATTTAGCCTAACCAAGAGAAGGTTAAGGGATGGATTGATTGCAGTCTGTAAGTACCTTCACAGGGAACAAATATTTAATAATAAGCTCTTCAGTCTAGCAGAGAAAGGTATAACACAGGGATCGGCAATCTTCACATGCAGCCTGTCAGGATCAGCCGCCTGGCGGGCTGGGCCACTTTGTTTACCTGTCGTGTCCACAGATTCGGCTGATCGCGGCTCCCACTGACTGCAGTTCACGGCTTCAGCCCAATGGAGGCTGCGGGAAGCAGTGGCCAGCACATTTGTTGGCCTGCACTGCTTCCCACAGCCCTCATTGGTCTGGATCCGCGGCCAGTGGGAACCACGATCGGCCAAAACTGCAAACATGGCAGATAAACTGGCCAGGCCCACCAGGGGGCTTAACCTGATGGGTCATGTGCAAAAGGTTACTGATCCCTGGTATAACACTATGCTCTTGGAGGGTTAACTTCCCTAAAGCTGTGGCAAATATAGTGGTCAGTTACATGAAATCGTGATGTTACAGAAGGGTTATGGAGACAAGCTGAAAGTAAACCTGGTTTAGTGTTGTGGGTTGGGCTGTTTGGTTAAACACACCCTCTCCCCCACCTCTGTTTTGTATCTGTGCTGTTTATTTTCTCTCTCTGTTATAAACCTTCTCTTACAGCAGCCTGCAGCGCTTAGTGCTCTATTCCAGGTTACTTGGCATTCATTTCTCTTCCTGTGCGTCTTGCTGCACCTACAGTTGTGTTGTGGCATGTAGTTTTGATTACATATGAATTTACACCTGAAGAAGCACAGATAGGACAAACAAGATAGGAATCAGCTATGCAAGTGCTTGGGGTTTTCTCTTAGTGAAAACCCTGAGAAATCTGTAGGTTGGGCTACAGCTACCAGGCAGCACCACTGATCAAATATTGATAGACTTGGCGAGGGCGCAGTAAGCAGCCAGGTGAGCCACCTGGAAGGGCTCCCTCTTCCATCATTGATTTGTGGACACGGCTGAGCACCCGTGATCTAAAGAATTGTGGCAAAATTTCAACAATGAATTTTGTTGATTTGATTTAGGGGAGCTTTTCATGCTTTTGTATCCGCAACAATTCAGAGTCGCAGCAGCACCTAGAGTATCTGTGTACCACACTAGGCAATCATGGGGAACAGCCTGTGTGAAATATACAGAGAGGTGGGAATATAATGAAGTGGAAAAAATGCAGCAGGCAGAATTGTGGCCATCCTGCATGACTGGCACAGCAAATGGCTTGCTGTGTATTGATACCCTGTCCCAGAAATTCAGCATTTCTGCTGCTAGTAGTCAAACTAAACTACAGCTGTAACTATGGGGGTAAGCTGCATTCATCGGAAATAACTAAATGGTATTTCTGGTCACTGACTCTCACTAAATCCTTGTGTGTTACACTGTGTGAAAATGTCTTTTCCAGGAGGTGAAATTGACTGTGTTGATAAGGATGGCAACACCCCTCTGCATGTGGCTGCAAGATATGGACATGAGCTTTTGATTAACACCCTAATAACCAGCGGAGCTGATGCTGCCAAGTAGGTTGCTGAAGAAATGCTGTTCCTAATGGTCAAATATTATGGGTAATGCTAGATAATGCTTATTTTTCAGGTTCCAGTGTATTCAGGTTAAAATATATATGCATAATTGTGAATTCAGTAACAAATAGTTTGTATCTAGAAGTCTATTTGAAATCAGTATAAAATATAAAGCTACTAATGTCTAACATAAACACATTTATGTCCCAAAGTTTATAATACTAAATTTATTTATTCCTTTATCTAGTATCCATTGGTGCTGGATAAGTATCAGTAGAAATGTTCAAAGACAAAGCAGGGTTTTAGTCAGTAAATTTTTTTCAGACTCTAATGCAGACATGGTGCCCAGCCTTTGTGTCTTATGGTTTCAGATCTTCAACTGGCTGAGATGATGAGGCTGATTTTGTTTGGGGGTTTTCTTGAATGAAAGTGAGAGAGAAATTTCAGTATGTTGTTCAGCTCTTTGTGCTCCAAGGGGTTGATTTTGCCAGGCTGATTTTACTCTGTGTTGTATGTGTATGAGCGAGAGACTGCATTTGACTATGTTCACAATTACATACATGTATACATATTGCAGACCCAATCCTGGGGGGTGCATTGATTTCGGTGAGAGTTGGGCATTTAGAACCTCCTAGGACCTCGCCCTAGAGTAGTGAGGTAACAGAGCACTAAATTTCCAAAATAGTTGGCGGAAAAGTAAAATTAACTCTGAATGGGAAAAGAGACAGTATTGAGAGTTTAGAGATACTGGCATTTGGACCAGCCTGGTAGCTGCAGGGTAATGCCAGGGGCAAGCCTGGTTTAGATATCAAATGTGAATTTCTTGTTCCCTGAAAAAGCAGGGAACAGAGAGAGCTACCGGTAATTATTTGCCCATCTCTATAAATGAAGCATCAAGATTGTTATAAATGTTTTGTAATATTCACTGTACACATCTAAACATGCAATCGAGTATTTCCTGACTAGAACCAACCATAAATATTTGTGATGTCTAATACTGCTGTAGTTGCTGGGGAATATCCTGCTTTAGGACCCAGGTGAACCTGTTTTCTTTTTAAAGATGTTTGCAGTTTTTCTAGGCTTTTCATTTGGAGATTTTACAATAAGTATTTTTTCACCACGTTATGCTATCTGCTTCGTTAAAACTGCTTCTCGCCAGACAAAAACGTCAGGGTCAGATTTATACCAGCTTGAGAATCTGGTCCTTTGTGTCTAAATATGATTTTTGCCAGCTCTTTCTAATATATAAAGTTTCAGTCCATCGGCTTTTTGAGGTTTAAGGTAACAATGAATAGCAGTGAGATAACTAGCTCTTGCAATATAGGCTGTCTGCTCAAAATTTCTATTTCACACTTGGGTGACCTGTGCATTGATCAAATAAAGTACTCCGCCTACAGCAGAAATATATGAAGTGAGAAGTCTGCTTATAGATGTAGTAGGTAGATCCAAATGATGGTCTGAAAAAGAAATTACGTATCCAGTACTGCCAGAAGGAATGAGCTTTTAATATGTGTTGTATGTAAATAACTTTGGCTTAATTCCTTGAACTGGCACTGAAAAGGAAGAATTTCTACAGTGCTGCTAGCAGAAATGGCAGACAACAAGGTCGGCTATTTGATGCAACTGCATTTCAGGGGAATGGAAGGTAAATAATGTAGGGAGCAGTTGTGAGCAGCTCTATACAGTATGGCAGATGTGCAAATTGCATCTCTTGATGGACACCAGCCAAAATGTGCACTGAGGTGGAAATCTCTCTACAGTGATGTGGAAATGTGGCTTGAGATAACTAGAGGGGAAGGGGAAATTGATGTAAAAGTCAGAGATGCATGGAGAAGACTATGACTATATAGAACACGTCCTCTTTGTGATTTCAAGTTAAATCTACAGCTTAGAAATGCAACCTGTTTAGACAGACTTGAGCAGCTTGGTGGAGCTTGTGCTATTTCCTTTCAAAGAATAACGGGTCAGAGCATCCTTGGGCAGGTTTACTCTGTGGGAGACCTAGACGCTGCCAGGGCATTGATTAAATTAAATTATACAGCACTGTAGATCACTTCTGATTGTGGTCAAGTAGGAAGATTGATGCAATATGAAAGGAAAAGAGGAATGGGAATACAGATTTTGCAAAAAAAAAAAGCGTATATATTTTTTTAAAAAACTGCACTCGTGTTTGTGTGCATAATAAAATGTTCTATGATGTGAGAGAGAAAGGGAGCACATATTTGCACAAACTTCCACCTGAGTTGTATGCACAGCTACATATTTTGCAGTTTCAGCTCAGTTGCCACCTTTTGTAAATTTAAGCCTTTGTTTTAGGAGCTGGATTTTAAACAGCTTATTCTGGTATGAAAAATCTTTCACTAAAGCTTTGTAGTTCTTCTCTAAGAATTTTTCTGCCAACAAATCTTTCATGAAAACAAGTTCCTTCAGGTCAATACCTGAAATCCTGCCTAGTGATATGATCATGTTACATATATCCTTGAGTTGTCTTGAAGAAATTGAGTGATGGCTATGAATCCATCTGGCATCATCCAGGAATTTAGTTAACTGTTTTTAGCTGCATCTGCAAAAGCAAACAGTAGATTCTCATCTCATACCCAGTATCTGAGTTCAGAAGCTCTGCAGTGAAATGCACCAAAGGATTCTCTGTCATAATATTAGTAAAGTAATGTAAGCATAAATGGCACTTTGCAAAAACCTGCCAAAATTCAAGAGTCTCAAAACCAGGAGCCTAAACGTAGGTTTCTAAATTCATATTTAGCCTCCTGCCTGATTTTGAAAGGCACAGAGCACTCCACATTGCTGTCAGTGGGAGCAGTTGAGTGTTCAGTATGTTTGAAAAATCAAGCAAATGTCTGAGATGGATTTAGGACCATGAGTTTAGGTTCCTGTTCTGGAGTTTGCCGAGGTGTCTGCTCTGAGGAGCCTACAGTCTAACTGAGGAAGGATTTATGGGATAATGATTTGAAAACAAAAATGCCTGGAGACACTGCTGGTGAGGATATAGGCAGGGTTGGGGAAAGTGGAGGGTTTAAGGACGGATGAGATGAAGTAGGATGTTTGGCACATAGGAATTGGGAGGTGTTTACAAGTGTAATGGCCAGGGCCGGCGACAGGGGGGTACTACGGGTAGAGCTGTACCGGGCCCCGCACTTTAGGGGGGCCCCGGTACAGCTCTACCCGTAGTCATCCGGCGCGGCTTTCCCCCGGACGAGCGTGTGTCCCCGGCCGGAGCAGAGAGCCCGGCCGGCGGCAGCGGCTCAGTCCGGAGGAGAAGGGGGGGGGGAGGGAGCAGCAAGGGCGGCTCACGCTGCTCCCCGTCTCTCGTCTCTCGCTGCCGCCAGCTGGGGGGGGGGGAAGTGCCAGCGGGGGGGGGGGGGGGGCGGCTGGGCTGGGGCCCCCTCAGCCTCTGTCAGCTGGGGGGGGGGGAGTGCTGGCTGGGCTGGGGGGGACGGCTGGGGGGGGGGAGTGCTGGCTGGGCTGGGGGGGGGCGGCTGGGCTGGGGGCCCCCCAGCCGCTGTCAGCTGAGGGGGAGCGCCGGCTGGGCTGGGGGCCCCCAGCCGCTGTCAGCTGGGGGGGAAGCGCTGGCTGGGCTGGGGGGGGCGGCTGGGCTGGGGGCCCCCCAGCCGCTGTCAGCTGGCGGGGGGAGCACCGGCTGGGCTGTGGGGGGCCGGCTGGGCTGGGGGCCCCCCAGCCGCTGTCGGCTGGGTTGGGGGGGGGCGGCTGGGCTGGGGGGGCCCCCAGCCGCTGTCGGCTGGGCTGGGCTGGGGGGGCCCCCAGCCGCTGTCGGCTGGGCTGGGCTGGGGGGGCCCAAACTATCAGAGTAGGGGGGCCCCAAATTTCTGTTGCCGGCCCTGGTAATGGCAGCCTGTCAGAAGCGGGAAGGTGCAAGTGGCAGGAGACAAAGAGAGCAGTGAGCTGAAGGAGCCATATGGTGTGGAAAGAGGAGAAATGTATGGGGTGGGGCAGAACCTCAAAGGTGAGGATGAGGACCTGGAACTTGCTGTAGATGGAAAGGGCAATTTTGTGACATGTGTGAGGCAACAGGGTGAGGTGGTCAGAGCACAGGAAAATTTCCTTACAGTGGTATTTTAGATGGAGTGAAGTATGGAAAAAGGAGACACTAAGAAGCCGAAGATGAGAGGGATGTGCAACAATCTAGGTGGGAGCTAATTAAGACTTACACTGGCATGTTAGTAATAGGGATGCAGAGGAAAGATGGGTTTTAGAGACAATACAGGGATTCTTTCATCATTTACTTTCACCTCATGTGATAGAATACTTGTGTTGCAACTGACAGTCACAGTAGAAATTGAATCTAAACAAAATCCATTCCCTTAGGTTCTTCTCTCTTACATTCTCATCTCGTTTTAAAACCATACCTAGCCTTGCGGTCAGACGGTAATCAAAATCGGATACGAGCATTATGCTTTAACAAACATACTAAACCCCAGAGAGAGATTATAGAAGGTACAGATACAATTAATGATGCAAGAAAGAGCCACATACAATTAATGATGCAAGAAAGAGCCACCTGCAGAAGTATAAACACAATATTTTTTAAGAGGGGATTTTTCATCATCTGTGCTGAAAGTAATCCATTATTTTATTAACTAATAAAACTGTTCTGCCTAACAGGTGTGGTATCCACAACATGTTCCCCTTACATTTAGCAGCACTAAACGCTCACTCGGACTGCTGCAGGAAGTTGTTGTCATCAGGTAAGTGAGTCCAGCTGCGACCGTGGAGCTTAATTAATGTCATGAACATGCTGCTTATGGCCCCTGTTTTATTCAGTGTTGTGAATTGTCCAAATGAAAGACTTCCTGCTTCATGTGATTGTGTGGCTTGGCATAGGGGAGTGTGCATGGCTTTCCTAACTGCATGCTGATAATTACTAGCATCCTGTATTGTTTCATGCCTGAAGCCCTTTGAATGCTTTTT
Organism: Sternotherus odoratus; assembly: GCA_032164245.1. Lineage (NCBI taxonomy): Eukaryota > Metazoa > Chordata > Testudines > Kinosternidae > Sternotherus > Sternotherus odoratus. The sequence continues at coordinate 18,095,713 of JAVMKO010000011.1, forward strand.
TTCCCCTGGCAGTCACAGAGAGTTTATTTTAATTCACAAGGAAGGGGAGGAAAGGGAAAATCCTTTACCAAGCTGTAAAAATGTGAGATACTGTAGCTTCTTCTGAAACAAACAACTGTAGGCCTTGATTCAGAGGGAAGCACCCTTATGGAGGAAAACACTTGAGCAAATGCTTACATTCCGTTGAATTTGATGGGATTAAACACATGCTTTCCTGAATCAGGGCTATGGTAAAGAAAATGAGATAGCTAAAGTTCTCAGAGGGGATTGGGGGGGGGGGAGAGTGTTAGATTGCTGATACTGCTCTTTCAAAGAGAGTAGTTAACAAGGTGCCAACTCTTGACTTCCTTACGCAGGCCGAAGTTCCACGGAGTTCAAAAATGGAGAGCAGTTCATGTATTTTCCAGAAAAATGTATCATTCCTTAGCATGTGAAACCTCCCACAACCATTCTCAGCCAAGGTTGAGTCCCCTGGGATATTTAGGGAAAAAATAGCATGAAAAATGTAACTGCATAGCCAATTACAGCCAACCCTGATGAGCTCTGTCACAGGCTGTTAGGTCAGCAGGGGAAGCAGGCTGCTTAGGCAGCTCAGGGTTAATTCTGTAAGAATCTGCACTGGGTTTTGCGTCTACAGCCTTGTGCATCTTTCAAAACATCTGTTGCACGTTCCTGGAAGCATCTTTCCAGAATCTAAAAACAACCTGGAAACCACACAAATAAATAAAATGCAACTCCCTGCATGCTACGGCTCACTCTGTGCCTCTCCTCATTTCATCTTTTTTGTGTGTCTGCCTAGCCTGCTATCACAATTCTCTCGATAAGAATCTGCCTCATAAATGCCTGTCACATAATTTAATCGTTATGTAGCCCAAGGCTAAATGTGGAAATAGATTCTTTTTGACTTCATGGTTCTTTTTATAGAGCCACCAAGCTTGAGCAGCCACTGTCCGTTTCCATGACAACCACTTGCTGACTAGAGTTGCTTGCATTCTGGTTTTTCTAACTAACTGTTTTTTCTGTCTCTGCAATGTTTCTTGTGGTTTAACTAGGACAAAAGTATAGCATAGTGTCCTTGTTTAGTAATGAGCACGTGCTGTCTGCAGGCTTTGAAATAGACACCCCAGATAATTTTGGAAGAACATGCCTCCACGCTGCTGCTGCAGGAGGGTGAGTAGTTACAATTATAGCTGTTATGCTAGTTGTAATTTAATTGTGGAGTTGGTGTAACTCAATCCAGCTGTACTATCTGCAAAGGAATTTGTTCCAATTAAAGAGGAGCAAAACAATCTGATGTAAAATCTTTCTCTCTCCAGGCTGTGTTCCGCTAGCATTTGGTAAACTGAGGCTCAAATTTAGGGCTACTTTGGAGTGTGTAGGACCATCCTGGCCCTTTATTATAGAGAAGGCTAGTTTGTGATTTGAAACACACACCTCTGGGAGGGTGTAACAATCCCCTTGTCTTCTGCCTATAAGCAGACTGTATAGACTTTGGGTCCGGGTACCAGGAGCAAGAGAAGCTACACACTCACTCGCTTCTTCCCTGATTGCGTGGGTTGGACTCTTGGCTCCATGCCTCTCACTCACTGGCCAGTACTGCCATGCCAACACAGGAGGCGGGGTTCTAGGTTAAGGCTGACTTGGGACGGCAGTAAATGACCGTCTCTTAAAGGTGGATGCAGGGAAGGAATAGTGGCTCTCTGAGATGCTCCTGGTGGGGTGCAGCTAGGCACTGCCCCCTTGTTGTGTCCTTGCATTAAAATCTAGTTATAAAAGAAGATTTTTAAGGCATTAACATGCCAATCTTTTTTCCAGGTTTCAGTCATTGAAAGATTATTTTAAGCCTCTCAAGCCCTTGAAAGTAACCGAAAATCCAGAATCAAAAGGTTTTCATCCTCTGATGATGCAATTCAGATGGGTGGTGGGATCCTAGGAGTGAAAATGAATGAAAATTAAATTTACATCAGTTTCATTTGTAGCACTCCTGCCCAGTTCCTTTCAAGATTTGAGGTTAATTCCCAGTGGATTTGTTTGAAATGAACACAGAAAAAGCACAAATCACATGGAAAGCTATTGTTTTCTGGCTCTTCTGTTGCGGACTTGATGGCTCAGAAAATTGCTAGATGGAGCCTCTAGAACCCATCCTAGATTGGCAGTGGTTGTACTGACCTGATATGGTAACTACTTGGTGACTATTTGGTAGCCTTTGTAAGAATGAGTTGTCAGCTCCCTTCTCAGTACACCGTTGTCCACTTCACAAAAGTCGTCACCATCACAAGTACATAGTGAAAGTGTTCCAAACACTGGATAGGATTGTTCTTGTTAAGCTTTTATTTAATACGGTTAACAAAAGATGTATAGTAGTTGGATGGACTGAATTACTCTGACAGACCATGCTTCAGAAAGTACCTCTCCTTAAAGCTGAATTCAAAATAATACCCCAGGTGTCTGAAAGAAAGGGACTGAAATAAGAGGCAAAAATTCCTCATGAAAATAAATCAGTTTTTAACTATGGCTGACTGCAATTGTCATCACTAACGAGAACTCTCATTTTTGATATGTTGTGAGGAGCATTTTGTAGATATTTTATACACTGGAAATTTTAGATTGGGGTGAACACAAGTTTTGTTCCATTCACTTCTTTTAGACTGGAACTGGAGCTGTACATAAAACACATATTTTCCTCTTGATGCAGGCCTGTAACTCCCATTAACATTAATGGGAGCTATATTGGCATTGAGATGAGACTACCTTCCAAAAGATTCTACTACTGTTTCGTAGTAGAAATTATTTATTGCTCCTCTGAATGACAAAGGAGTCTTGGAAGATTAGTGTGCTTCATTACATGATCTTCTGGTTTGGTATTGTACATTTATTTACTTGAATTACAAAGACATTAAAATGCAGCTATTTTATTTTCCATTAAGAATCACTTCAATTTAAACAATAACAACAATTAGTTGTATCCTATTGAATTCATTCAGCGGGAATAAAAACTATGAATGACCCTATCTGAATGCAATAAAGCTCTTAAGGTTGTGCTTAACTTTTAAGCTTGTTCTTAAGTCTCACTGAAGAAAATGGGTCTTAAGTAGATGCTTAAAGTTAAGTTTATGCTAAATGCTTTTCAGAAAAGAGTGGACTTTAGCATATGCATAAAAAATTAATCCTGGCCTTAAGTGCTTTCCTGAATTGGGGCCTATTATTTGTCCTCATTATTTGTCCAGCATTTTGTAAACTTACTTCAAACTTCAAAATGTTCTTGGAAAAGTTCTCAGCTCAGAATAGGAAGCATTAGCAGCACAACTCGCTTTGGAAATTTTTGACTGCCTCCTCTGACCTTGAATCCAGGCAATATTTATTAGTTTCTATTTATATTATGGATTTGTTTTTATTAGGGATGTCGAGTAATTGCAGTTTACTCACGTGATTAACTAAAAAAATTAATCATGATTAATCGCATTTCAAGCTTATCCAGAAATGAAGGTCTGATCTTTACAAGTTTCCTTTTTCTCACTTCTTTTGTTCAGGCTTGAATTGCAGTTTATGCCCAGTTTCTACCCTGCAAATAGTGAAATAACACTTATTTTTTTGGGTTCTGACCAAGATGAAAACTTTGTTTTTCTCATACTTTGTTTTTCTTCCTTGTCTTTTCAGTAACGTCGAATGTGTAAAACTCTTGCAGAGCAGTGGAGCAGATTTTAATAAAAAGGACAAATGTGGGAGGTATGTAAATTGTGAAGCTCTTTTCAGATCTATTTCAAAGAAAGAAAGAGAGAGCCCTCAATCTGGAAATCATATGTTCCACTTAAAAAGGTAAACCATAAAAGGGGGTAGGAAATCACCATTCCCAATAGGATTCTGCTGCTTGAAGTTAAATGCCAAAAGGGCAGGTGCAGACTGCATTAAATACATGAGAGCCAAGCCCATGCTCTTGAGTCTGTCGTCTTTAAAAATATCAGGGGTTTAATTTTATTCCTCATTACTGTTCACACTGCTTGGATCCTTGTGCTTTTGTGCTCAAGATAGCACCTTCACGTCACTGTGGGGAGAGCTACTGCTCATCCGCCTGCTTTTTAGACTTTCTCAAAGTAAAGTAATTCCAGTATTATTATGGCAGAAATGGATGTGCTGATTCAACTACCTGAGCGCCCCTGCGTTTACATTACACATTCAGCCAAACAGTTTTCACCCAGGCCACAGATGAAAAAATACTACTCCATATTTAAGCGCTGATCCTGGAAAAGCATGTGAATGTGCTTAACTTCATACGCTGTTAGTAGTCCCATTGATTTTAATGGCTACTCATGGTGTGTAAAGTTAACCATGTGCATAAGAGTTTGCAAGATTGAGGCCTTAGGCTCCTAAACAAATTTTCAAAATGGCTGCGCTCTCAGCGGCTCCCAATGTAGTCAATGGGAACTGCTGAATTGGTCTGCCATTTTGGAAATCAAGTGCATTTTTCAAGAGCCTAAATTATTTTTGTTATGGAAAGGGTAAAAAAGGTGCCAGATCTTATACACTATGCACTTTTGAGAGCAGCAGCTTAAAATAACCCTCCACAAATCTCCTCCTCCCTCTTGAAGAATTTTCCATCCTTCACATTAAAATTTCTCTTCCGCTACCCCCCACCCCGTTTTAAAATCAGAAAACTAATGAGCCTTGTAATGAACCCAGACATTTGTCAGATTTTGGCTATTTTGGACCACAGGCGGGAAGAAATTTCAAATCTGTGTTCACAGAATTCCCAGGCAAAAGCTCCCTGTCATGCTAGCTAGCAGGGCACCAGCTCAAATGCCTTTGCTTTCCTCAATGGTGACAGTGCAGCAAAGCTAATACTGAAATGAGTTAGGAGCCTCCCCACTTTTGAAAATCTTGGCCCCAGTAGGTGTGATTTACTTGCTTTTGAACTGCGATATGAGTAATAGCACAGTTCAGTTTAAAGAGCTGGATAGGAAGGAAAGTATAATCCAAAAAAGATACATAAATGTACTGGAACCAAATTAAGATAGAAAAAAGAGTTTTGCAGTATTTTTAAATGGGTACTGCTTAAGGACCATTTATGCTGTTTATCCCACAAAGGACATTGTAAAAGCCTTAGGAAATAAAAGTTATAATCTTGTATATTTAAGGAGGTTTTGCTCTTGTTCGTAATGACATAAACTAATCTAACATTAAAAGGCTCTAACGTATAACAGGCATTATTGGCATTCCATCCTAGAGGTGCAGCAAAGGGCTTTCCGATTTGTTTTAAAACCATATGCACTAAACAGACACAGTGAGGTATGTCACCTTTCAGCAACAGCTCTGAAATAAAAACAAAGCTGTTCTTTATCCCATGGAAATGAAACAGGTACAAAACTGAGCGTGCTAGTAAGAAAATGAAGCACTCTTTAGTTGTTTTCATTTCACAGCTTCCCCAAAAAATAAGTGAAACAAAAAAACTTTTTTGGGGGGCAGAAGAATTTTAATTGGTGGAGATTTTTCATGTCTTTGAGTGGAAGAAGCAGCCTTTGAAAATTTCATACCCAGCAGGGAACTCCTGCCTTCCCAGCAATGAATGTGCTTTTTGAATGATACTCATGCTTCTGAGTTGGAGATGCCAAATCTCTGACTCTGTGAACTATACTGCACAATGAATCCTTTGGAATCTGTCAGTGTGACAGGGTAGATAGATCATCACACAGCTATGTCAGCCCCTCCCCCCCCCCTTTGCCCATAGGCTCTGATTGAGCCAGGCAACATCATGATGTTTTGAAGATTAAATATAGGCTGATGTTTCATTGTGTCATCCTGAGTTGATGCAATAGACTGTAGCTGAGCCGGCTGAGCTACTTTTATTGGAGGGAGAGACAGGACACAAACCAGGCAGAGAGCTCTGGAAACATAAAAACTGCCCTGTGGACGGTGTTTTGTTCAGTTTTATATTGCTTGTCTGTAGTTTAGACCAGGGGTCTCCAAACTACGGCCCGCGGGCCGGATGCGGCCCGCGAGGCCCTCTCATCCGGCCCGTGGAAGGCAGGGCTGGGCCGGGGCGCGGGAGGCGCTGGGGAGGCTCGGGGGCAGCGGCCGGGGCACCCTCCATCGCTCCCGGGGTAAGGAGCCCCCGGCGCCGCCGCCATGGGGGCAGAGCAGGGTCCCCCCCCCCGCAGGGGCGGCGGCGGCAGAGCTCACCAGCTGCCTCGCTCACCAGCCCCCTCCCCCGGCACCCAGCAGCCAGCCCTGCCTCCCTTCTTCCGGCCGGCCACACGGCGGCAGCACATGCCGGAGGTAGGAGACTGGCTGGGGGGCCGCGGGAGATCGGCGGGGCGGGGGGGGGTGCCGCGGGAGATCGGCGGGGCGGGGGGGGGTGCCGCGGGAGATCGGCGGGGCGGGGGGGGGGGTGCCGCGGGAGATCGGCGGGGCGGGAGGGGGGGTGCCGCGGGAGATCGGCGGGGCGGGAGGGGGGGTGCCGCGGGAGGCAGGAGATGGGGGGGGGGGCGCGGGAGGCAGGAGACATGCCCCTTGGAGCCCATGCTGGTGCTGAGTGAGTATTTCCTTCGCAGAGAAGGAATCACTGTCTGGCAGATTGCAGGGGGAGGGTGTTACTTAACCAAATTGTTGCTGTTATTTCCAAATCTGAAAGATCCAAGATGGTAGAGAAGTTTTCAAGATTGGGACTCCATTGTGATGCTGGGTGCTGTATAAACACATAGTACACTCCTGATTTGGGGAGTTTATCCTGACGGGGGGGCACGGGGGCAGGAGACGGGGGGGAGACAGGAGACCGGCGGGGGGGGGGGGGGCGCGGGAAGTAGGAGATCGGCCGGGGGGGGGCCCTCGGGTGGCGGGAGATCGGCCGGGGGGGGCCGCGGGAGGCAGGAGATCGGCGGGGGGGGGCGCGGGAGGCAGGAGAGGGGGGGGGGGGAGACAGGAGACCGGCGGGGGGGTCCGCGGGAAGTAGGAGATCGGCCGGGGGGGGCCCTCGGGTGGCGGGAGATCGGCCGGGGGGGGGCCGCGGGAGGCAGGAGATCGGCGGGGGGGGGCGCGGGAGGTAGGAGACCGGCGGGGGGGGGGCCCTCGGGCGGCGGGAGACTGGCGGGGGGGGGCCCACGGGCGGTGGGAGACTGGCGGGGGGGCCCCCGCGGGCGGCGGGAGACTGGCGGGGGGGGCCGTACGGTCTGCCGTACGGGGCCCCAAAATTCCTGTCGCCGGCCCTGCCCCCCCCCCGCCCTCTTACACCCGCCTCCCCCCCCCACCCTCTTATCTTGTCGGCCCCCGAACCGCTATTTAATAGTTAATGCGGCCCTCGGGCTGAAAAGTTTGGAGACCCCTGGTTTAGACCATTAAACTTCATGAAGTGAATGTGGCCAAAGACTAATTTGTGTTTTTTGGTTGAACAAGAACCTGTAAATAACCCCAAAACCTGAGGGTTTTTTTGCAGGGGAGGGGAGGTATGAGCATGGGGAGTTGTTTTGTTTTACCTGAGGCCTCTCTAGGAATGGTGCAATTGGGACTCATAAGTATAATCCACATCACGTTTTAGATAGTGTCTGAAGTAATACGTTGCTATTTGTTTTGCAGGACACCTTTGCACTATGCAGCTGCGAATTGTCATTTCCATTGTATTGAGACACTGGTAACCACAGGGGCAAATATTAATGAAACGGATGATTGGGGACGTACTGCTTTGCACTATGCTGCTGCTTCGGACATGGACAAAAAGTAAAAAAGCCTATTTGTATTCCTTGTTTTTACTGTTTCTAGCTAATTGTCATTTATATTCTTTTCATGCCACAAACTCATTTAAACAAACAAAAATAAACCCACTAGCAAAGGTATTCCTTCTCCTCTTCGTAGACGCACCCATTATTGAAATAGGTTTGATTATAAGCAGTCATGTATAATGCAGTACACAGCTGCACAATATATCTTTTTATTCAAGTTGCCACATAAATCCCCCAAATGCTGCCCACCTTCTTTCTGAACGACTTCCCCTCCCACTTTGCCTTCCTGTTTCCTTATTCTGGTGGTTTTCCCACAAGGGAGAGTTCAGGGAATTTCCCATTCCTGCTCTATTGTTGTGGTCTTTTTAAAAGGATAGAGGCATGAGGCAATGGGAGGGAGATCTTTCCAGATGGGGGACGATAACAAAGACAAGCAATTGCCAGCCTACCCATACTTTTCTGCTAGAGGTGGTCAGAGAGTGGAGCAGTTTCTACTGTGGGGGTGCCAAGAGTCATTCAGTGAAACTGTAAATCCTGTGTATCTTGGAAACCACCTCAAGCTGGGCCGTGCACATCATCTCTTGTTCCAGCACCTTTGAGTTAGGCCCCTGTGAACGTCACTGTGTGGGCTGACAGAAACAGAAGTCGTTGCAGATTAGAGGCTGCTAAGCAACTGAGGACTCAGCAGGAGAGGCAAGAGTCTGTGTTCCAGCAGAAAAGTGGGAACAGCCCCTGGCAGAAAAGACCGCTGTACTTGTGGGAACTGGAGGTTCATTGCTTGGAGGTGTTATGCAGTGCTCTTAAGCCCATTGGAAACATAATCGGATTCTAGCGGGTTTAAGAAACTCTCCACAACAACTTCATTAATGACATCTCCCCTTCTCTTAAATCTCTGGTTAGTCTGTACAATTTCTTATGTTCAATTTGTTACATAATTTGGTGATGTCTGCCCTCTGACATGAAGTATAGATCAAATGGTCTTGATTATAGAGTTCGGTCTCCTTTGGAATTTAAAACCATTAGTCAGTTGTTTTCATTTCCTGTTAGATATCCTCACAGATATTCCTTCTTTGCTTCTCTCTTGGTCTAAGAGATCATTCAGTTTGGTTTCTTGTACATTTACATCTTGTAGCAAATTGTTTGACATACAATTCATTTCCAAAGCCTCATTGCTCTCTTGAAATGGCCTCTGCATAGCCCCACGAACCATTCCCTTCAATAAAACAGATAGGAAGTACATGAATGTCACTCTCACATCCATTTGGTCCTAGCCATGAGGCAGCAGGGTCTTTAAAGGACTGCACTTCCTGTACATCCATCCCTAGTATATGATAGAGTAGAGGGAAGGCAAGTAGAAGTTTCTAGGTATGTCTCCATCAGGAGCTGCTACTCCTTGTACTGAAACTCTTGGTTCAAAGCCAGTTTTTCAGATTTTGGGCCTCTCCTGCTGTCTGGGTTCTGACATGACAAGTCAGGGGCCTGCCTATAAACAGGCCTTTGATGAAGCTTAGGATGCATGAAGCCAGTTTAAGCAGTGGCAAAAAACCGGATTCATTTAGTCAAATCTCCAAACACAAGTAAGATTGCTTTTCCCTTGTTGCACCTCTGGTTGTTTCTATGGTTTCGAAGATGGTGGAGGGTGGCAGTACCTGAGACCCCCACAGGATACAGAATCACATAAGCTAGACCAGCTTTGAAAATGGTCTTATTTGTTGGTGGCTCTTGCAATATGCATATCAAAAAAGATACTAAACTATCAGTTGGCAACAGACCTCTATAATGTTGTCTTATGGAGTAAAACTTTCCTGTCTTATGAACCTTTCCTGAGAAGTTAAAAGGGAGACACATGTTGCTGGATATGTCTAGCACTGTTGCTCATTTTCTGGCATCAGCAGTGATACTTCACAATGTTTTATGGCTCAGACTGTCTGGGTTGCTGCAAGTGCAGTCTAATGTTTTAGATTTGCTCTCTAGAGACCGTGAGGTAATAGTAAATCTGTTGAAATTAGAAAACTAGATACTAGATCTATAGCTAAATCCCTAGGGTTTTCTTACCCATCTTTCAAACCATAGTTATCTTTCTGATTTCAGAATCTCCCCAGTCCTCTTATCTCTTTGGGTGCCAATCCCAGCAATTAAAAAAAGCATACAAGCCTGCTAAGAATCTAACGATAACAGTAAAGACCATGTTTATCTGCCGTGGCATATGTCCTCCTTGCCTGGTGTTTCACCTGGTGGTGCCATAGAGCTTGGAAGGAGCAAAGGAATTTAGGGCTAGAAGGGGTCATTGAGTCCAGTCCTAAATTACAGGGAGTCTTGTCATGTAATCCAAATCATGAATTCATCATGCTCCATCTCAAGATGAGTAAGGATGTCTGATCCCACTACTCCTGTTGCTTACAGTCAGCACAGAATCTGTTGAATCTTGGAGACCGCAGAAGGAGGTGGCAGTTAGAAAACACTGAGCAAATTTGATGTGGAAGGCCCTGAGACACAGCACACATGGATGCATCTTCTCTCCTCTCTTCCCCCAGTCATTTTTCATAGAAAAAACACATTTCAAACTTCGTTGCAACTGGAGCATTGGATTTGAACATCTTGGGGAGTGTTCTTGTCTTCTTATTTAGTAGCCACTGAATCACTTAGATGAGTGAGTAAGATTCAAGAACCCCTGGCTGATCTGCTTTTAGTATGCTGTGGAACGATATGATGCTTTTGTGGCCTTAGCCTGAATTTATGCCTGATGATTATTTCATGTTCGTTGTCCTGTCTTTTTTCCCTCTAGAGTTTGAGACTTTATAGGAGAGGCCAGGTTGTATAGCCTAAGGGCGAAGAGGGCCAATATTTTCTACCTGGACAGAACTAAGCCATTTTGTAGGTGATCATGGCTATTTCTAACATATGGAAAATATTCCAGAGGTCAGGGTATTTAGGTCCAAAGACCATTGAAGATGCTTCTTCTTTGTATCCAGCCTGGTAATGAGCAGGCAGGAATCTCAGTTCAGGCAGGACTGTTCTACCAGCTATTCAGCTGTCTTGACTTCTTGTCAGTAGAATGTGTGTCTACCCTGAGAATTCACAGGGCATTTTAATGATTTTAGATAGGCCACTTACCAGTAAATGGAGATTTCTGAATGTATTGCGTCTGCAGATCAGCACAGACTCTCCTTCCACTCCTCTTCTTGAGCTTTTTGAATAGATTTAATTGAGATCATCTGAATGTGGTTAGCAGATACAGCCTTTAACTGTGGCTGAGAATATTTGGTTCCATGGTCAATGCATGTGCCATCCTCTAACACATTTACAGCATTGAATGGTTCATTTACTTCTGAGGCATGACACATGACTAATAGGGAACATCTTGTGTGAATTAATGGCACATATTCTGCGTATCTCAGATATCTATGATGTCGGCAGTCCTACTGGACATGAGATAGAATTGGGATAGTTACTGGGATACAGAATGTCAAATCTGGATGTGGAGGATAGGACACTGAATGTTTTGAAGAGATGCACCATTCTGTAACTGCTCAAAATCCAGTCTGGAATCCATGTGTTGTATAGAGACTAAAATTAGTTATGGGAAAATTTGGTTTGGCAAAAAAAATCCAAGTAGACCGAACTGTGTTTTTGAGTCAAATATTTGTGAAGATTCATGGCAACTCAGACATTTTTTTTCTCTCTTGGCACTTGATTACTACAGTCCTGAGGTCAAATGATGTCTGTCTACAAAATTTATCCCATTATCAGCAATCCCCACCAGACTGATCCCCTTCATGTAACATGACCAGAGCCACTCCACTTTCCAGTAGACTCAAAAGTTTGAACATTTGTTCAGCTCTTTATGTGTCTAAAGAATCTTTCTGGAGTGTCATCATAGTGTTGCCTAGAACCTTAGCAGAGTGTGGGAATTGTCAACAACACATGGAGAGCAGAGCAAGACAGGTCAATTTAGTGGTGGTGGTTAAAATTTCACAGGGTTATATCACTCAGTCAACAGAGGAGTACATCAAACTACCATGGGTAGAGGATGGAGATGGTGATTGGGAATAAAGGTTTGCAAAGAAGGGTTTTTGAGGGCAAGGGGCAGGCATGGGGAAACAAAGTTCCAGAAAGTGTTGAACAAACTGGTTATGATAGAAATTAAAACTTTTTGATTACTTTTGAAGTTAATATAATATATGGAGATATACCTATCTCATAGAACTGGAAAGACTTTGAAAGGTCATCAAGTCCAGTCCCCTGCCTACACTAGCAGGACCAAGTACTGTCCCATGACAGATTTTTTGCCCCAGATCCCTAAATGGCACTCTCAAGGATTGAACTCACAATCCTGGGTTTAGCAGGCCAACGCTCCACTGAACTATCCCTCTGCCCCCAAGTTGACATACAGAATGAAGAGCTGGCATATTTTAGGGTGTGTTCAGTGTCTGGGAATGTGATCAGCTCATCTGCTAGGCCCTTTATATAACCTTACTAATGCCTAGAAGTGGAGGAGAGAGTGGGGTGGTAAATTACACCAAAATCACTGATCTGACATTTTGAAAATGAGTTGCATTTTTCTATCCCTTATGTTAAGAAGAAAGAATATTTTAGGTAACTCCCACGACAATGCCGAAGAACTTGAAAGAGCCAATGAGATGAAGGAAAAAGAAGCCGCATTGTAAGTTTGGTGTCAATACAGCAGTTAGACTCCGTTTTTAGAGAATGCCTCTGCTTCTTTGGGCTGCAGTTATACTCCTGTCTTGTTCACTCATTGCTCTGTAAGACATGATGCCTGATGCTATTGGGAGCTAACCTGAGTAAAATGCTCTTTGATCTAGTAATGTATTTTCCAATTCTGTTTCTATGTTTGTTGCTTTTCCTAACTACATGTTTATTGCATTGGTATTCTAAATAATTCTTTAATATCACACACTATTTTATTTCACTATTATTTATTTATTTATTTCACTATTATTTATTATTATTATTTTATTTGTTTATTTAGTTATTTATTTATTCATTTTTTATTTCACACACTGGGTTTGTATGTTGCAAGGAAAATATAACCCTGTGTCCTCCAGAAGGGGGGGGAGTGAGGACAAGTGATGGTGTCACTTCCCCGTTTTATAGCTTCTTCCATGTGGAGGGAAGTTCAAGCAGAGTCTCCAAGCACAGTTTGTAGAAAAGTTCAGGCAGAAGATGGAGTCCAGTATCACATGATCTAGTCACGTGCCCTTGCATATTTTAATGAGTCATAGCAGACATTATCCATATACTGGCTGAAGCGTCCACAGGTAAACCCATCAGGTGGAGATAAAGTTGTTCTAGGGCCTTTTGTGTTTCCTAATGGGCCATCACCTTGAATGGTTCATCCACAATGTGCTGGCTACACTGGATGTAAACTACCTTGAGAATGTTACCCAGGAGAAAACACATTTGAAATACTGGTACAAAGTCAATATTCATAACTTTAGATACAAAAATGATACATGCATACAAATAGGGTAACAATATTCAGCAAATCATAACTTTTCCATTGACACTTTACATGACATACTTCCTAGAAGACATACCATAATAATATCATTGTACATATGAGTGTGTCAGTGTGTTGCTTTGTGATACAGAGTGGCACAGTATCAAACAAGCTATTCCAAGACCAGCAGATATTGCTGCACAGAAGTTTAAGGCAGGAAAAGTCTTGTGTGATACAAGATTCTATGTGGAATATATCATTTAACAGCCAGCCTTTTAGAAAAGAGGTGTCAGTATTGCTCATAGCTGCAGTGGAGATGATTCTGTTAAATGGTATGATCTGTAATTTAAATGTATAAACTATTCACAGGTGTCTAGAGTTCCTGCTTCACAATGATGCCAATCCATCGATCCAAGACAAAGAAGGGTACAACACAGTGCACTATGCTGCTGCTTATGGCCATAGACAGTGCTTGGAATTGGTGAGTCAGCTCAATCAGTGCTAAGACTTCCATTTTCAGAAGATGTTCGTGGTTATTTATGAACTGTACAGCATTGCTGTTGTTTGAGCACCAGGGATGTTCGTGATGCTGAAGAAATGTAGAGGAAGGTACACTACAGACCAATATTCAGAACCAGATGTAACTTGGCATTGTTTATTGCCTTTTCAAGACAAATCCTTGATCCCTGCACAAAGCCAGAGTAAATGGCCCTCAAGTTGGGGCAGAGAGATGGCATTCTCCTTCCTTTCTCCCACCCCGTTTTCCCGGGGCATGGAGCACAAAGCAAGTTGTTATATCTTGTCCATGAAGTCATACTGGATGTGCCCCAGTCCCAGCTGTTCTTTTGCATTGCTATGAAAAGAGCCACTAAGGAGGACTGCAGGAGATAGACTCGAAGCCTCTGTCCCCTACACAGGGGAACCATAATGGGTTTATCTCTGATTAGAAATTTCCTTGCCTATAGGAATGGGGCAGAGTTTGGGTCTTTGTGTTTAGGTGGTGTTGAACATGTGCTATGTGTTTGCTTTAAGGCTTCAATTCAACAAAGTACTTAAGCATTGCTTAGCTATAAAATATGTGATTAAGCCATTCTCTGTTCAACAAAACACTTAAACACACGAGATTAATGGGACTTAAGCACATGTTACATGCTTCACTGGATCAGAGCCTAAGTGTTGCATGGCTTTGCTGAGTTTTGATTGCAGTCCAAACATTACTTAAATGTGTTTTTTACGTGGCTATTCATCATAGATAGCACATTAACCAAATGATCTAATGAAGCTGAGTAATGGTAGCATGACACTCCTTACTATCAACCGCACAAAAGTAGTACCTTTCCTTACACAGTATGCAGTAATTGCAGTATTGCGATAGTCCATGTCAACATTATACTCCCTAATTTTCATATGTTTAACCATATCAGCTAGGGATATGATTTACTTGTCAGCAAAAAAACAGAGTTGCTAGAAAATTATATAGTGTGAATTTATAAAAAGCTATGAATTGTAAAAATAAATAGCATGTAATGCAGATTAGCTGAAGTGCTTGAAATTTGCAGTATGAAGAAGATCTTATTAATATTGTTGGATATTTGGAGGCTCTAATCATACCAAAAGTGGCTTAAAGTTGAGAAATGAAATTTTATATGTACTCAGTCCTCATGGATGCATCTGGTGCCCTTTTAGTACCTTTTTTTGCTTCCTTGGTTTGTTTAATAGGCCAATATATTTCTGCATTAAAAGGGGTGATTGCACAATACACATGGGTTACTTTTCATAATATGCATATTAATAGTCACAGTTGCCATATGGGAAATTGTGTTGATGTTCTATATCAAAGTCACAAAAGCAAGGAAGCTCTACATTGACATTTCGCTATGGCAGCGCTAAGTCCAGGTTTTAGGTGGAACATTAAGCCATGCTAACTTTTCCCCCTTAATTTGTGAGCATACGTGTTCCCTCTCCTTTCTCACTGCTGCCAGGCTTCCCTTGTTTGGTGTCTCCTCCGAGCAATTTTCTCATGTGTCCTGTCCTGTTTGGGAAGCTGTCCTTGTGTGGATCTGACACAGATGTGCAAGGAAAGCGCACACATTCTGCTCTGAGCTCTCATTCTCGTTTGTCTGAGTTCTAGGGCTGCACCCTGCCGCACTGGGTCAGATTCTGTGTTGTGCCTCCCAGAGGCCAGCGGCAGAAGACAAAGGGGACTTTGCACCACCTTTGAGATCTTGCCCATCTTTAGCTGTTCCCCTGGCCAAAACGGACTCTGAAATAACTAAGGCAGTGTGAAGGGTTATAGCCGCCTCCTTGCTGCTGCTTGTAGTGCAAGCCAGAGTGGCCATAGCAGAGCAGTTCCATCTCCAGCCCATCCACTATGCTGTGACTTGCAGACAGGCCAGTGTAGCTGTTGTGTCCTGGGATTATTTTATGGAGATGTGGTAGAAGATTGGGTGTCTGGGTGCTAAAATATGAATCTATATAGTTCAGGTGAAAAGGAACAGCAGCAGTGTGTGTTGTGGGAGACCCTGGCATGGTTTGGTTATAATTTAGTGTTACCTCAACAAGAGAGGTGTGTCTAGGATTTTGTCTGAAACCACAAACTTTAGTTTAGCTATTTAACTACAGTGGATTGCCACGGTTTTACTTAGTTAAACAAACCAGCCCTTAATTTGTATTCATTTTCATCCGTGATTTTTTTTTGTACTGCAAGTCCCTCCTTTTCCATGTTAGGAAGAAGAGTAAGTCGTCAAATTCTGATACCTGCTCTTCCATTTACTCATTCGAGAGAAAGACAATACAAAATCTCCTCTTCATCCTAGACTGAGATTTAGAATCATGCCCAATCTGACCATCTCCTCTACCATAAATACAACTAGCGACTTGTAACAGAGTGGCTTGGCCCTTAATGGCTGGAGGGCCTGGGGGCAGCTTACCCTGATCGTTAAAGAAGCTAGACCTGTCTGAGAGAGCTGCCAATTCCCTATAAAGAGCAGCAGGTGGCTGCAGTGAGTGGGGGAGCTCGGAAAACAGAAGCCTGAGAAGTGGCAGCTGACTTGAAGGAGCAGCTGCAGGGAGCAAGACTGGCTTGTGAGGAGACATTGAACTGTGGCCCTGGTCTGGGAAAGAAGGCAAGGAACTCCCCAACTAAGGGAAAAGAGACACAGGGGGATCAGAAGGACCAGTACGTGTCTCAGGACTAAATAAATTGGACCTTTAGACTGTGTGGCGTTTAAGGAGCCCCATGAAGGAGAAAACAGGGATGGAGAACTGCAGAGGCACCCCGTCTGTGACAAGGAGCTCAGGAGGCAATAGTGGCCACACTGCTACAAATTGGTGCAGTCATCGGGATCGCTGAACCCCTTCCTGTCAAGGGGGGAAGCAACAATGGTGTAGCGCTGGAGAGCAAGAGGGAAGAAATACTGCAGTATCTGGTGCATTCTGCAATTCATCAGACTTTTCAAAGGTCTGGTTATATTCATGTTTTTCTGTTTTATGGTGGTTTCTGACCTAAACTGTGTATAAAAAAATCCTATTTCAAATAATTGGTCACTTCTAAATTAAAAGATATAAAGAGGAAGAGACAATATAAAATGGTGATAAATTAGGAGAACTGATGTTTGTTTTCTGAAGCATCCCACTGTTATCAGCATTATTTAAAAAAATTCCTTGGTTTCAGTTGGGGAAAGGATAATTGTCCATGGAATATGATGTTTTTTGGCTTCTCTGTTATTCATCGTGGACCCTATCCTAGGAGCAAAGGAGCCCTCTCAGCTCTCATTAAGATTAAATAAATTATTCCAGATTCATCAAATAATTAAGGTTAATTTCTGCTCATAATTATGCTTTTCTGTAAGGTTGAGGTTGTACATGTATAACTGAGGGCGAGATTCTCTCCTCAAAGCATCAGTGATCTGTAGTACCCTCAGTATTCACATAACAGCCCCATAATATTCACATAACAGGAAGATGATTTTAGAAAAATGTCCAACCTTACAATTAAAATGTGTGATGCACATATAACGCTGTGAGAGTATGTTTTATTAAGACATGTAAGCTTCTCCCAACGTAAAGCAGGGCTCTTGACACTGGAAAGTACATCTCAGTGGGGCAAAAAGACCATGGGCATATTAAGGCATGACAATCTCCCTTCGTTCAACACACTCCCCAAAGTAGGAGGTGCTAGCTGGGGGGAGGGGTGTGGGTTAGGCACCTGGAAGATAGTCCCATGTCAGTCTAAACAGGTAGGGCTGCTCGGGTGTCTCAGCCATGACTTAAAGTTGCCTTTCCTCCACCAGTGGAACCTTTGAGGGAGGGTGGCATGGAGATGTTACCTGTCCATCCTTTGTAATGAATTCTTCATCTGGTGTGTAGTATCTGCCTGCCACAGGTCATGGAGTTGGAAATCCTACATCTTCCCACACCAGCTGGTGTGAAGTGGGGTAGCTGGAGAGAAGGGGATTAATAGTGAAAAGGCAAATCTTTTGACCCAGTCGGATCAAGCTTACATGGTCACCCACTATCATAATATCTTGTTGTGAAATAGTGTTAAGTCAGAGGGCTTGTGTCCCTGATGACACGTGTGTCATCTGGGATGCTAACGGAATATCTGCACAGCAGTGAATGACATCATGCAGCTACACAAATGGGGATGAGAGACTTCAGGTATCCACTATCTCCTTCTGTAACCAGCCATTCATAAAAGACTGAATGATAGGCACACATATTTGAGTAAATGTGTGTCAGTATCTGCCATCTGCTTTCTTTCTGCTAAAAATAACCTCTTTTCCTACATTTGTATAAATCTGGACTGAGTCCTTTAGTATTCTTGGAAGTCACTAACTAATATTTTGGAGTTATGGTGAGATTAACATCACAGAGTTAATACTGGTGTTTTTTAAAAAACCTGTACATTTCACTGAAATGGGCTATTAATGTAAAATCTGAATTGATGTGCAATGTGTGAAATTTAAGCTGTAATTTCTCATTTAAGTATTATCTGGAAGGCCAGTTAAACCCTTTTGATTTTATGTAGGTCTAGAGTACGTAACATAAATGTCCTTCTGCAGAAGTGAAATATTTTGATTACTATAAAAAGAATAATTAATTTTTATGACCAATCTATTATACCCTTTGTTCTATCTTCAAATGAATTCTACCTTTTGGCTGAGACAGAAAGTGAATTAATGCAACTGTGATACAGTTTAGGGTGGGATGAGAACATCCTTTCACTGAAAATCACATCTAATAGAAGAGGCATATCTCAATGTGTCTCTTTCATTTAACGGAGGCGGTCTGTTGAAGTGTGAGAGAGAGCTCCTGCGCTTAGAAAAACATCTTAAGAATGCAGAGGAAGTACAATGAAACCTGGTATGTGAAGAAGCTAAAATCATTAACCCAGTAAATCTGTCATATGGTTAAAGCTAATTTTATGTGTCCCTAATCAACAATCATCCATCCATCACAGCAGGGAGTAGAGGCTAATTATTCGTGATAAATTAACCTCATGTTGGTTTGGATAAGCATTCAAAAGTTCCCTTTCCACATCTGGCCGTGACTCAGATATTTGTCCAGATGCAGCTGTTGGGCTTCCTTGTTGCCTACATCTCCATCTCTTTATTATGAGGACACAGTTCTATCTTCCCCCTTTGTGACTGCCCTAAATTGAAGCAGTTACCACTCTGATTTTTCAAGGGTGCTGTGTTTCAAGCGAGAGGTGGCTGCATTTCAGTGTTGAGTGACTTAAGGCACATGCACTTGGGTGTATTCCAAGACCTGGTGGCTCCCAAGATCTGAGATGTTAATGTGACATCATTCATATATAGGAATTAGAGTTTTAATTTTTCTTTTCCCCGGAGACAAATACAATTAGCTTCCTGATAACTAAGGTACTTGATTTTTACTGATGGAAGGATGCAAGAAGTGATCCCATTGAAACTTTAAAAAATTCTCTAAAAATGTCTGAATTAGTTACTAGTAAATAAAAGTCTATAAACAGAATGCAGTGTTTGACGTTTTATGATGTGTTGTCAAGATTTTAGATCCAATTCTGGAAAAATTAAGCATGAACTGAAAATGAAGCACATGCATAAGTGCCTTCAGCATCGAGGTTTTTATCAACACTTGTTTGGGATGACTTGAGTAACTTGCTCATGATTTTGATACCTGAGTTGTTAACCATCCCAGACTTAGTGTCAGACCAGGACATGGGTGAACAGGTCTAGTGGTTCCAGCAGGTGTCAGGTCTAGTGGTTAGAGCAGGAATTGGAGCTCTGGGTTGGAACTGGAGTCAGAGGCCGGATGCCAGAGCCAAGGGGTTGTACCAGAGATGAGCTTGACCCTATTGGCATTATTACCGTGGTGGAGAAGAGGTGCATAGAAGGAAACGTATCCCCTTTCTGCACTTCACGTTGTTGTCAGGTTATTTAAAAATTGGAGTCTGGCAGGTTTTCTTCAGGGGATCATTTTGGGTAAAAGTGTGCATTGTGGAAGCAAGGGTAAACATCAGGAGCATATACAGGAAGTATGTTCGAGGCAAGCTCTGGATAATTAATCCTTTTAAAAGTGGCTTTTAATAAAAGAGGGATTTTGGTGTCTTCCTTGGAAACTGTATTGTGAAGAGTACATTTAAGAATTGCATTCTGTGTAGACAAGGCAAAAGGGTGACTGCACCTCAACTGGTGTAAATCATCCTAGATCTATTAAAGTTACTTACACCCTTCAATGATGGGACTCTTTATTTCTAACAATAAGAAAGATCTACTGGTATAGCATGAAGTATTCTGAGAAAAGAACATATCCCTGGAATCTGACCATAACTCTAAATAAGAGTAGTTCCAACCACCATCTCCACACAAATACAGGTATAAAATGGAGGGAGAAAAATGTGCAACAATATTTTACGGTGTAACTGGAGTTCATTATGGTAGGAAAATTACAGCATAATACATATAATTGCATCTCTGCAGTTGTTTTAAAGTAGTGTAATGAAGATAGAATTATGATCTCTATTCTAGCCCTCCTAAAGGCAACTTGCATTATTTCTTCACATGTATTTAACAAAGAGAAAGCTAGGTTTTTAGGAAGGCAACATTGTAAAACTGCATGGTTTTAACATTAACTGAAACTGACTTTCCATGCAGGAAACAAGGTTCAAAGCTGTACATTTTTTGAGCACAGGAAACTTTTGTGGCTCATTGTGGTTTTTTTTTTTTTTAATTTTTTTTTTATTAAACTTAAACCTCAACTACTTTCACCTTGTGTGTGTGTGTGTGTGTGTGTGTGTGTGTGTAACAAAACTGGGAAATACCTTAGAGTCACTTCACTGTCCTAATGTGTAATTCAATTAATAACTTTATTAAACAATATATAAAATGGAGTAACATGAATTGTTCTTCTCTGACTGGACTCAGATTGCATTTGCAATAGCTATTAAATATCATTCAGGCTTCCTAGTGGCACCACCAGTTAGTAACGTCTCCTGCATCACCATATTGATGATTAATCTTTGAGTGGAATGGGAAGAATTCTAGCGTGACTTTGTTTAGAGCGGAGTCTACAGAGAATCTGTTAGCACATGGCTGTGTGTTGGAGAGAGTCATGGAACTCCCATTACCACAAATGATAATTATGTGTATAAATCATATGCGAGAATCAAAATGTATCTATAAATAGCACATCGGCAACATAATTATCACCTGTAACACCGCCATTAAAATTATTTCTTATTGCTAGTTTTAGGTTAAGTCCAAATTCCATCCAATGGTAAACAAATACCCTTGTTTCTGTGATCTGGGTTGATGAGCTAATTGGGTTGCTGACAGAGTTTTTTAACTTTTTAACAAAGGTTTTTTAATGGTTTTCTTACTCTCTGTGTTCATTGATATAAGTTTTAAGACAATTAAAATAAATAAGTTTTTTAAGTTTTTCTACTAGCATAAAAAGCACTTTATAATTTTAAGTATATATCTGTAGCAGTACCCATCAAACAAAAAGGTTAGTGATTGATCTGTATTCCATAGTATTTCCACCCTACTTTTCTTTTTTTTCCAGTAAAGAAAATGTTTGACTCCGCATAGTACATAGTCAGAGGCCCAGTATTTCAGTAGGTTTAAGATTAGCAGCTGTGTTAGTCTGTATCCGTAAATAAGACGAGGAAGACTTTGTAGCACCTTAGAGACGAACCAGTTTATTTCAGCATAAGTATTTTTCAGTATTGAGTTATCCCATTTTCTTTAGTAAAGCTACATATATAAGTAAAAACTTGCAGGATCAAGACCTTTAGATCAGAGACCTATTTCATGAAAAAAACCCACAAATATTTTTAATGCCGTTTATTGTAAAGCAAAGAACTAAAAAAGAAACATCTACAATACACCAAAATGTTTTCATATTCTGTATTTTAATTATACTAATTACCATTTTTAATCAGATTGGAAGCAAAAGTCCATTGGATATAGTAAGTAAATGAAAAAAAGTTGCATGTTGTGTATTTTGCTTTTCATTTAAAATTCTTACTGTTACACACTTTCTTGTATTCACTCTGTTATGAACTCAACAGAACAATCACAATTTCTTAACCAGCATGCTGTGTACTTCAGATAAATGCATGTCACTTTTATTTAAATCAAGACTTCTGATTGCTGCTTCTTCAAGACTAGATTTCATTCTTCCACTTGAAAATATTTCATTTTTCTTCAATCAGTGTGATTTTTCTAGGTCCAGTGGATCAGTCACATGTATCTGATTGGTATGTCACTTTCTGTATATAAATTAAAGCTGGAATCAGGTCTATATAACTGTCACTCAGGAGTGTGAAAAAATCCACACCCAAGTGACGCAGTTAAACCAACCTAACACCCAGTGTAGACAGCGCTAGGTCAAGGGATTAATTATCTGATCAGCCACTTCGGGAAGATGGTTTACCTTCACCCATGGGAGAACCCCTACCTTTTGTGTAAGTAGTGTCTTTACTGAAGCGCTTTAAGGGCTTTAAGTGTAGACAAGCCCTAAGTACGGTAATTTACACAGAGTGTGGACAAAGGAAAGGAGCATAGCAGGAAAATCAGATAACCAGGAGCATGTACAAAAGGTGAAGATTTAAATTGGCTCCAATCCTATTATACCTTCTTGAAGTCTCTTGGTCTCTATAGGCCTTGTCTGCATTAGAAAAATTGCACTAATCTGTGAATGAAAAGTGAAATCAGTCTAACTGAACTGGTGTAAATCTGAATTGTACAGGCACCTAAATATATTTAATCTTTAAATTGCATTGGATTAATTCAGTAAATTACCGAGCAAATTGTTGGCATGAGGTAAATTGATTTATAAAGGGTTAATCTGGTTTAAGATCCTGATTTCATTAACATTCTCAACCACGTGCTCGTTTCCTGGATGGGGGTTCACACCATTTTCACTTGATCAAGTTAAACCTATGCAGCTTTACTATAGTATATTTAAACACAGCTCTGCGAATATCTTTTCCCTGCAGGGTAGACAGTGCTTGAGTTTTCATATTGCAATGGAGAAGGGGAGATCAGTTTCAAACCTACATGTCAGTCTAATATTTATACTCTGTTTTGAAAGTGGCATTCCAAAACCGTAACTAGTTGCTTGTTCTGGATGACCTCATGTATTAGAAGTTGTATCTGTACATATTTTTTAATGCAAAAGTGCACTGTTCTAATATTTCTGTTGTTTTAAGTGCCTTCTGATTAGCTCTGTGTGAGTGTGAAAATTTCCATATACTATTTGCTCAACACCCTTTCAAAATAAATACCACTGCTGGATTATCACATGATACCCATTGTCACAGGGTCCACACAGGACCCTCTTGCTTCTCCTGTGTTCTGGATCTTCCAATAATAAAGGCTTCCACACCCTCTTTTGGTGTTTTCTAAGTGTCCTTTATTTACAGTGCAGTTTCAGTGTTCACTGTGCCAGCAAAGTGCTCCCCTGGTCCCCCAACAGTTACCTTCTCTGTCCTGGATCTAGAGTCTCCAGGGCCCTGAGGCACTTTGCCCTCCGCGAGGAGACAGAGCAACCCCCCTGTCCTCCTCCTGGCCTGCCTCCCCTACTGACCAGGGCTTAGAGCTTTTCTAGCCCTCATTTAGCCCAGCCTAGTGCTGTGGGCTAGCCCTTGTTAGGGCTCCCAGCTGGGCTCCCTGCTGGTCAGTTCTACCCTCTGTCTTTGGCCTTTCTGCCAGAAAGCAGGGTTTAACCTGCCAAGGCAGGGCAATCACAGGGTTTTTACCCTAGCCCTGCCACACCCATCTAGACTAAAGGTCTGCTATTTTATGTGATTAATATTAATTTAAAAAGTTCATTAACATGTTTAAAATATTCATGTTTGAATGTAACTCTGAATATCTATATAAAAGTTACAGTGTAGAGTGGGGTACTTATGAACAGAAGGGCTCTTGTTAACTTCAGTGGGAGCTGGATCAGACCTTTAATTAACACAGTTACCAGCCACACACACACTACAGTGCATTTTTGAACTTGTCACATCTTGTTTGCAGCCAGGCATTTCTGTCTATTGTATGATTTTAAATAGCACCTCGCACTGTGATATGTATGGACTGAAATTGCTTCTAATGTCTTCCTTTCAACAGCCTGATTTAAATATTTTATGAATGACTAAACTGTTCATCTGCCATTCTGTCTAATGATGATTATAAATTTCAGAAATGCCACGTAGAGCTTTTCCTCATTTTTACCAGAGCTAATTCCTACAATCTATTATATAGTCTGTAAGAAGAATATAAACCATCCTATATCATTGAGTGATATATCAGAACCAGAAAAACATGGACAATAATTGATCATAATCCATTATTACAGCCAGATGATTAAAACAGGCAGCAAATCCTCTTGATGCCAATAAATACCCCTCCTGTGAAAAACCGTGCAAGAACTATAAGTATTACTAATCGTGGCACAGAGTTGAGAGGGACAGGATGCAGTTTAGAATACCAACTTCACAGGGTAATTAACTAGCAGTGACATAACTAAGTCATTGCCAAAGAATTTGCTTACATTGTACCAGCTTTGTGAAACAAGCATCATGATTCTAAAAACACCTGCAGGGAAATGGGTTCAGAAGAGGTTGGCCGGGTGTGAAGGAAAATGAAGCCTTTTCTCCAACTCTTCGTGCTTAAACTGACAATGTTTAAATGTGCTTGTATCAAGTGAGGAAAGGTAGAAAGCATAGGTATCCTATCCCTAATCTTTTCAAAAGTGTCACTCACCACTTTTACTAAAAAGGGCCCTTTCTGATGTTACGTTATTGACACCCACTTAAATGCTGTAGAAGATTAGTTAGTAAGCAACTAAAAGGATTAGATTGCTCAGGGGATTAGAAATGGGATATGAGAAGCCTTTCACTGCCAGGTATTGGTTTTAGTCCAGTTCAGTAGGTACCAAAAGTTGCTAACATCTGATGGTTATTGGATGGTTTTGTGTGAAATAAATTAGTCTACGACCTTTTTCAGTGGACAAGTGTCCACATCACAAAAGAACAACCACCACCAAACTTTGCCAGTTCTGTTGGTTACGAGTATTTTGGTCTTGAGGGCTGTCAGTCTGACACTTTCATGAGCACTAACAAATTTAAAAAAACAAACTAATTGTATGTAATTTCTGTACAAGTGTAATGCGAAATGAATGCATTACGGAGTTAGAATTATAAGTACACTCCATATAGACACTTTACTTTACATTTTCCTGTTCTTATGACAAATGTGACAATAGCAGGAGTGTAGACAGCTTTTTCTGAGGTATGGAATGGAGCTAGAGATAAAATACTAGCTGCTGAATATCGCTTTCATGATATTAAATTTATTCACTTTTATTAAAGTGAGATAAATGAGCTTATGTTCCAAACTCAGTTTCGTTTATTTATTAATTGAATCCCAAAATGGGTGGCGGGCAGGTCTAAAGTAGTCATGACAACTCCCCTCTCCCCCAGTTTCCTAGGCACGTGAACAATTGTAATTTATTATGAACAAATTGTAAAGCCATGGAAATACTGACACAACCTTAACTGCAGAGGCATTTTGCACGGTAACATGGACCCGGCCTTTTGTGGGTGTAATGTTTAATTCTATAGAATCCATGTGGAAATTTAGCTTTAATTAGTATGAAGAGTTGCACATAGCAAGATGCACTCAAAAATCATTATTTGTATCTGTTTGAACTACTTAAGTTTGTTTTCTTTGATAAATTTCTTGTCTTATATTTTCTGGCTGAGAGCCCAGAGAGTTACCAGGTTTACTATCAAATTTGTATTTATGCTTGACTTTATGATGGAGACATTCAGCATTTTGAGTAGTAAGCTTATTAAGATCTAAAATGCAGTATCTAAAATGTTATTATTCTAAGACACTAAGATTCCCTTTGTGAGAGCTCTCCAATCCTGCAGTTTCTTCATTCTAGAGCCTTAATTTTGGCAACTTGCAAATTATTTTTGCTCTATTCTAAAGACAATTGTGTGTCTTGCTCAAAGACTTTTGGAGCCTCCTAACAGATAAAGGGGAAAATATCCATGTTAATGTTCTGATCCCAAAATGTAGTGGTTTGGTGTTGAATAAATGAGGAATTTAATTAAAAAGGGATGTGTTAAGCAGACAGGGGAACCAATTAATGGTCACTTTTATTTTTAGAGATTTAATTACTCACTGGAGAAAATAGGAATTCAAATTAATCATCTTTACAAGAGCATGCCTCATGGAACTGAAGACTGCTGGTCAAATATTTAGATTAAAATGGTGCTGAATACTAATGTGTGTATATTGGCTGCTCACGGGGAAATTTCTCCAAAGAAAATAGATATATCAAAAAGGCACCTTAAAAATAATCCGAGTTATCATCAAATGCATCAAAGATAATTTTTACATAAATGGTTAAATTACTTTATAAAGAGAGATGAAAACAGAGTAGGAATTAGAGATGAGCCCAAACTGGAACACTAAACACTAAACCCAACTCCCATCCTCACACCACCCAATATTCTGAAAGATCAGAGTTGGATTTCATTCCTGATTCAAATGGCACGATTAAGGGCTGTATCTGCCAGGAGTATATTTATTTTGTGTTAATATACATGAATATTGAATTATCAGTAGTGTCCAACATTAACATATTTTTCTTTCCCAATCTTAATATTTTTAAAAACACTAACCATGTATTTATAAATAAAATAAGTCTATTTTCCTAGAATTACAGTAGACTTATACATACGCATATCTTTCTGGCATTTGACTATATCGGGGGTGGGCAAACTTTTTGGCCCGAGGGCCACATTGTGGTTGAAAAATTGTATGGAGGGCTGGGTAGGGAAGGCTGTGCCTCCCCAAACAGCCTGGCCCCCACCCACTTCCTGCCCCCTGACTGCCCCCCTCAGAATCCCCAACCCATCCAACCCCCCTGCTCCTTATGCCCTGAATGCCCCCTCCCAAGACCCCCCACCCTAACTGTCACCCCAGGATTCCACCCAACTTCCATTGCATCCTGTGCCCTGACTGCCCCGACCCCTATCCACACCCTTGGCATACCCCCGGGACTCCCATGCCCTATCCAGTGCCCCCATTTCACATCCCCCCACCCAACTTCCACCCCATCCAACTACCTCCTGATCCCTGTCCCCTGATGACCACTCCCTGGGACTCCCTGCCCCTTATCCAACCCCCTGACCCTCTTACCCCATGCTGCTCAGAGCAGCGTGTCTGGCTCCGCACGGCCCACTGGAGACAGACACACTACCCCGCAGGAGCGTGCAGTGCCATCGGAGCCAGCCACGCTGCTGCAGCGCTGCCCAGCAGGAGCTATGGGCCAGAGCATTGCCCGTGCAGTGCACTGAGGCTGAAAGGGAGACGGGGCAGCGGGGGAGGAGCCGCAGGCAGCCTCCCCAGCTGGCAGCTCGGGCTGGGCAGGACAGGCCCGCGGGCCATAGTTTGCCCACCCCTGCACTAGATTGTTAACAGATGGGAATCAGGTTGGATAGTTATGATGGGTCAAATTTATTCTTGGTGTAACTCTGTTAAAGTCAACGGAGTTACCTCAGGGAAACATTTGATATAGTGTCTACAGTTTATCTCCTTCTCATACAAGCATCTTCATACCTCCTTCCATGTTGCCCTATATGTCTGGAATGTTGCCCCTGATACTGTATATGCCACAAAGCCTTCCTCTCCTCCTTGAAACTCACCTTTTTCTACAAATCCTCAACTATCTATCTGCATCTTAAAAATAAAAAACTATAAAAAGAAGTATCATGGCTTCTGCAATCCCACAAATTTATTAATTACCCATTACCCTTTCTATCAACTCTTGTCTGATATTATTTCCTCCAGCATCCTCTTGGTGTCATACCCATACTCGTCTTATATCATAAACGCCTTAAGACAGGGACTGTCTCTGATTGTAATGTAACATTCCATGCACACCTGTGGCACTGTATACAAACACAACACCGCCCTATCAGCTTCACTTGAACAAGTTTTTGGACTCCACTTTCTATCTGTATAGCACCTAGCACAATGGGGTTCTGGTCCATGACCAGGACTCATAAGTGCTACAGTAATATAAATAATAATCATCCCAGTGAAATTTTGCTAGCTGCCATGTTCCCTTCAGATGGCAAATAGTTATCCCACTTGACAAGCCTGTAAAGTGCTTTGAGAGCTGTCTGTAATTGTGATCAGTTATGAGATGTGCTGGCCTTGTCATTATAAAGGTAATCCCTGCTTTGATAAGATTATACAAACACATTACATTTTTCTTACAGTTTTATTTATCATTCACAATTTGAGCTAAGGGCTCAGCTCTGCAATCCCTTGTTCCTTTGTGAGTAATCCTTTCTCATGCAAGTCGTCCCTTTGATTTCAGACTCTTAACATGGATGACAATGTCCTGGAGCTTAAACTAGTTTTGACTTCGTGTCAAATAATTGGAAAATATTTTGTGTGGGAGGTCACAACAAAAAGTTGTTCAACAGTCATAAAAAACCTTCCTCAAGTATTTGTGGGAAATGAGTGCAAACAAAATATTTTTGTCTGCCTGCTAATTTATGACACTTGAAGTGACAGAGGTTATCATATCTGATTCTGAGTAAAAGTCAAGCTAGGACAGGAATTTTGTTAGTACAAGAGGTCATTTCCAGGGAGCCTTCCAGGTGGTGATAGTGTTACAAAAATCCACACATTGACTTTTGCTTTCTAATTTTATCATTCAGTTTAGTGTAGCTGCATATGAAGCCTGTGTATATAAGAAGTTTTGTTTTTTTAAATGACCAAATTTCTTAAATCGTGACAGGTTTAAGATTAGCAGCCGTGTTAGTCTGTATCCGTAAATAAGATGATGAAGACTTGTGGCACCTTAGAGACTAACCAGTTTATTTCAGCATAAGCATCCAATGAAGTGGGCTATAGCCCACGAAAGCTTATGCTGAAATAAACTGGTTAGTCTCTAAGGTGCCACAAGTCTTCATCGTCTTATTTACAAATTTCTTAGTTAAATCACTCAAAAGAGAACAAATTAAGGGGGCAATCCTGCTGCCATTAAAATCAGTGCGTAGTTTGACTTCAGTGGGAACCAGATTGACTTTTAAATCTAGCATCTATTTTACAGAGACAGTTGACTAAAAGTAATTCTGTTTTACATGCAGTAGAATACACCATACTCTGGGCACTGAAAGCCACTTGTATAGAAGTAGAATTCTTAGTGTGTTCTTTTATGTTTAGAAATCAGGTATTCTTGAAGATTAGTATTAAAATCTTCCTGGTACTTTAGTTGGTATCCAGTAAATCTGGCAAACCTTTCTCTCTTCACCAAAGTAACCGTAAACCTGCTTTTAACTAGTTGTAACTTGTAATCGGATTTGTTTTGATTTAGGTTACTGTGGAAGTAGTTATGCTTTGCAAGATGTTTTAAAACTCCTCTTCTTCTTCTTTTTAGCTTCTGGAAAAAACCAGCAACATTTTTGATGAACCAGATTCCGTAGCCACTAAAAGTCCTTTGCATTTAGCTGTAAGTATATGACACATGTTCAGTGTTTGATCAGATAAATAACCACTTAACCTCTTTGAAGTAAGCTTTACCTAAAATGAGGACCTGCATTGTAACAGCTGGAAAGGGACTTGGGGTCAAGATTTTCAAAAATGCTTCCTTGATAGGAATTTTTAACCCCCCCCCCCCCCCAAATGTAAGGGAGCTAGGTGCACAGCTCACATTGAATTTCCTTTGAAAATCCTAGTCCTAAATCCTTATGAAGGTACCTAACTAAGGGTATGTCTGTACTTCAAGCCGAGATGTAATTCCCAGCTCCAGGAGACATACGTGTGCTAGCTCTCACTGAGCTAACCTACAAGCCACCCAAGTGACCTATCTAGCCTCTCTGAGGGCATGCACTTTGGGTGGTTAGTTGCTTGCGCCACCATGGCTACATTCTGTTTTTAGTGGACTAGCTTGGTCAGCGCTAGTGTGGGTACGTCACCCGGAGCTGGGACTCTCACCCCTAACTCCAAGTGTAAACATACTTGACTTGGCCGGGTTTTCAAAAGTGCTGTGCACTCAGCAGCTCCCACTGTAGTCAATAGGAGCTGCTAGCTGCTCAGCACTTCTCAAAATCCAGCCATTTATGGTCCCTAAAGAAGGATTATGGGGCCTCACTTTAGGAACTCATTTTTGGAAAATCTTGATGATTCTTTTTTGAATATACATATGATTCTAAAATATTTGATATTACTGCTGGTGTATAACCCATAGACTCATAGACTTTAAGGTCAGAAGGGACCATTATGATCATCTAGTCTGACCTCCTGCACAATGCAGGCCACATAATTTTACCCACCCATTCCTGCAATATACCTCACCTATATCTGAGCTATTGAAGTCCTCAAATCTTGGTTTAAGGCAGGGGTCTCAAACATGCGGCCTGGGGGCCACGTGCGGCCCGCAAATCCCTTCCCTGCAGCCCGACAAGCTTCCTGGCGCCCGATCCCCCCATAGCAGTTTGCAGGACGGAGGGGCCAGAAGTGGAGGCTTCTCTGCTGCCTGGCTGGGCCGCGTGTGTTTCTAGCTCTGGACTTCCTAGATTGCTCTTGCTTTGTTTGCCAAACAGCTGTTGGTGGTGCCTAGTGCTTTCCAGGAGGGAATGGGGAGCTGCATGCTCAGAGGAGGAGGTGGGGGTGGAGCCGGGGCAGCAAGGGCGGGGTGTGTGTCAGTGGTGCGGCCCTCGGGCCAGTGCACTAGTCCTCATGGAAGGGGTGGAGTGGGGGCACAGCCGGGGCAGCGAGGGTGTGTGTGTGTGTCAGTGGTGCGGCCCTCGAGCCAGTGCACTAGTCCTCATGGAAGGGGTGGAGTGGGGGCACAGCCGGGGCAGCGAGGGTGTGTGTGTGTGTCAGTGGTGCGGCCCTCGAGCCAGTGCACTAGTCCTCATGCGGCCCTCATGGTCATTTGAGTTTGAGACCCCTGGTTTAAGGACTTCAGAGTACAGAGAATTCTCCAGCAAGTGACCCATGCCCCCTGCTGCAGGGGAAGGCGAAAAACCTCCAGGGCCTCTGCCAATTTGCCCTGGAGGAAAATTCCTCCTGACCCCAAATATGGCAATCAGTGTAAAACCAATGAGAGTCAGAAAAGAGCCAGACCCAATAGGTATGCTGTAAATATTAAGGACAATCAAATCTTTAAAGGCGGCTAACAGTCTAATTCATACCTAAAAACCAGGAAATTTGGAGTCCTCAAGGTTAATCTTCCCTTGGATACATATGTATGCTTCCTGTTAATGTTAATAGGAGTTAAGCAGGGGAAGACTTAGCTTCTTTAATCCTTAGTTGATGCTATTTTTGGAAAGTCATAATTTTTAAGGATGAAAAATAAGATTTGACTGTGAACTTCAGTGACTATTAGTGGTTTGGTTTGGTTTGACATTTGTTTCCTCCTTGTCTGCCTTTTTCATGAACTGTTTCAACTCAGCAGATGTTAATGCAAAAAGCTCAAACCGAACAACTCCCCCCTCCCCCCCCTCTAGATAAGCAACTCAGTTTCTGCCCACTAGAGTTGGGTGAACCCTGCAAATAATTTTCATGGCTATTCTCTGGAGTTTATAAATGAATACTCTTCAGCTGGTTTCATCCCTCTTTTTTATTTGAGTTTAGTGGCTGGCATACATGTTCCCTTAAACATCAAATATAAACAAATTTTAAATCTCATAACGGTGAACATTTGCACCAGAAACCTGTCCTGAGAATTGGTTTTATTCAATCAGAGACCAGAAACATTTCATGTAACCTCAATTCAATCAAAATAGCACAATTTTTTACTTTACAGCAAAGTGCTTCCTCACAAATAAATCACAGCCCAAGGATTGTTAGAAGAAATTATTCAAAATCAGTCTGAGTAATGTATAAATTAAAGAACAACACAATCTGTACTGGAAAATGGGTGAAGTGTATCAAACCCTTTGTTTCAAATGATTTTTCTCTTTCTCTTGTAATGCATGTTCAGTGGTTTGTTTTTCACCAAACTCTCTCTGCGGGGTTTAATTTAAATTTTCCTGAAACTGAATGAGCAGTGAAACTATATGTTACATATGCTATCTGTGGATATACACAGGTTCCCTAGCATATGCGCACACCTGACTTCTGATGATTACTGCATCTTGTTTTTGAAGCAACTGTTTTTCTGAAAGTTGCTGTGGAATCTTAAAATTCAACTAAAATCAAATAAACAAAGCCCCGATCCTGCAAAGACTTAAGCACATGCTCAAATTCATACAACTGTGAGGAGTTTTTTTAAAATGGGACTACTCACTAGAGTAAGTATGTGCATAATTCTTAGAAGAGTCAGAAGCCTAAGGGAGAAAATATCTTCTGGTTTCCAATTAGAGAGTTCACTAATTTAAGGGAGCCCCATTTTTCTGTTGTATTGATACATTCAATAAAATCTTATATGAGACAGCAAATTTGCCATGGGAAATTTTGCAAAAAGTCATGGATTTTATCAACATTTGACTCTTTCCCCCCCCCCCACTCAAATTCCTTTCCTCCCTCTTCCTACCCCATACAAATTTAATTTGGGCAATTCCTGATTTTTGGCTGCTTACTAATGCAACTCTAAGGTTCTCTTAATGCTGTTTTTTGTATGGAATACTCTGGGTTAAAAAGAGAGGGCTAGGATTGGGGGGCTGGAGGGAAGGTTGACAAAAGGAGGGGCTCATTCTTGTGGACTTCCGAAGTTGCATGAGACAAAGCATTCCGGGGTGTCTAGCCAAAAAGTTCCACAATTTTTGGCAAGTCACTATTTTATTTTTAAATCAACTTGGTGCCAGAAGTTTTTTCTTTTTCTTCTCTACCCATCCCCCATATCACATTGGCCGGAGGTCAGGACAGGCAACAGAGTGCTGGATGAATGAGAAGTTTAACATCAACTATCTTTCATCCTGTCAGGGTTAGAAAGGAGAGCCAAACACCTTTGTAAATGGGAAATTCACTAGGCAGGCTTCTCCAATGAAGCATTCTCTGGCAGTTAGCTCCAGAAGGTCCCCAAAATGTGAGACCCTAAAGCTGCAATATTAATAGATAATTGAAATAGCTTTTCTGTGCGTTTTACTACTTAGAATTTTTCTCTTCCAGAGATTCTCAATAATTAGGCTCATGGTGCTAAGGAAATTTGGCCTCACCGTGGAAGTAAATATTTGACTTTAAATATCGAAAGTATTTTTTATTTAAATGACATTCCATATAAAGAATATACAAAGATGTTGTGGGTATATGTTTTATGTGGACTTGTTTGGGCTGGCATGAAGAACTCATTTGTGGCTTTGCTACTTCTGAGTAATGTGACTGTGCCTGACTCATCTTGTTCAAACCTCTGTGGCACACTGCACCATCCTGTGTCTTCTCTCATATTTATACCCTGCATGTGTCATTACATTGAGCTCTCTGTATACATTTGATAAGGCTTGATGCAGAAATGATTGGGTGAGGTTCTTTGGACTGTGGTATGTAGGAGATTAGAGACTAGATGTTCATTATGGCCTCTTCCGTCATTAAAAAAACACAAATTTTCAGATGCCTGCAACCCTCTGGCCTCCTATACCATTCACACTGGGAAAACCCACATGTACTTGGGAGTTTCAGGCCATAGAACCATGAAATATCAGAATAAAGTATCTCTGTACTATAGTTGCCATTGCGTTCAAATTACTATCCCAATGAAAAATGGTATTCCTGGGCTGCACATATGTTGTGCTTTTCAGTCAGGAGAGTAGTGAGTCAGATCTGTATTGCTTTATTCCAAACATAACCTGTCTTGGATTTCTAGGCCTACAATGGTCATCATCAAGCCTTGGAGGTACTCCTCCAGTCTCTGGTAGACTTGGATATTAAGGATGAGAAAGGACGCACTGCCTTGGACCTGGCTGCCTTTAAAGGACATGCAGAATGTGTTGAAGCTCTCATCAGCCAGGGTGCTTCCATCTTGGCAAAAGATGATGTCACCAAAAGAACCCCACTCCATGCCTCAGGTGAGTGTTGTATGTTATCTTGAGAGAGAAAACCTATAACATGACACAGGTTAGTAGGGATGTTTGCTTGGTTACCATCTCTTTTGAAGGTTATTGCTAACCTAATTAATTACTGGAGAATTGAGATTTCATCCTTAGTGAACTGCTTCCAGGAACTAGAGCTAATGTCTATCCATTCCTCAACCTTCCCTCTGTCCTCATGAAGTGCTCCAGTTCTCCCACCACAGCCTGACCAGAGACCACATTCACCAGGCCTATTTCCTCTTTCCACACCTATTTCCCTTCTCTGATGCATGAGTTTTCCCCCACCCCACCTCATATTGAATGATTTCAGGCTAGGGAGTCAGATGAAGAAACAAGTAGCAATGAGGCAGATCTTACTAGGAAAAAGACTGAAAATCAAGGCGGATTCCCATTGATGAAGTGAGGTAGTTTGTATTCATTCTAGATAAGTCCCACCCTGCCCTTCCATTGCCAGAAGCCTTCCTTTATTCCCCCATTCCTTTATTTCCCCTCAAACCCAGAGAAAATCACCAGTTTCTAAGTGTTATCCACCTAGCTAGTAAACTTCTTGGGAACCAGCAACTTCCAAAAGGGTTAATAGTCTCTCTCTTCTTCTCTTGTTGAGTGTTCCTTTGTAATCAGAGTACCTGACTTGCTAAGTATGGAATTGGTGTCTTACATGTTAAAGGCTGTTCTTTGACATGTTAAAGATTTCTGTATATATAAGTCCCCCCTCCCCCTCGATTTATGTATAGCTGACAAACAGAACAATAAACTTACTTGTCATCATGTTTCATCACTGATGGACTCAGTATAGTCTAACAGCAGCCTCTAGTGGCAAAATAGAATCAGTACATTGTTTGCTATAGATCCGTTTTCAGGGCCAGACTTGCTTGTCTTCCTGGCAGCTGTTTTTTTTTTGTTTAGAATAAAATGGGCACACATCTCTAAAATCTATCTGACCATTTTTAAAATGCAATCTTATATGCAAATGGGCAACATAAGATAAAATATGCTGTGCCTATTTTGTCTCACGGCTTTGTCTGCAGTGCATTTTAACTGTATCTGAGGAAAATCTAGATTGTAAACCTATGTTATACATTTAAAGCCTTTTTAAATTGTAGATCAAAGATGCATATGTTAATATTGCCACAGTACAGCAAAGGAGATCTGTATGGCACCTGCACAAACTGATTATCAGAAGTCAGTGAATCTTTATTTTTTTAAAAGAGTCTTTAGATGATTGTCTAATGTGTCACTGAGTGTTGACTGTAAAATTCAGTGCAGATATAAGGGTATAATTTCTTTTTGATACATCACATGCTCTAATTCCTGTATTGGATTAATAGTGCATGTGATGCAAGAGAATATATGCTTTACAACACCATGATTAAATATAATGTATGCACATAAGATTTGCACTGAGAGAGATCATCCTCTGTGTATATGTTTGCCAAAAGTATTGATGTCCTTTGGTTTCCTTTCACCTCATCCTCAGATTGTGCCTCCTGCTTTATTTCCATATGTTCTGTCAAAAAGCCCACATCCCTTTAAAGCTGCTGAAAATTACAGTTTTTCTTATCGCTCATATTTTCCAGTGTGTATCTATAGCCTCCCAGAGTCCTGCCTTATCATGTTGAAGGCTTCTGGTGGGCTGGAGATGTCCCATTTAGGCAGCTAGTGCACAGGTTGTTAGCCTGCAGCTGAATATTTAGCCTGACTATATTATTGTTCCTGTCAGCTGTAACGTATTGGCATGTAGCAAATGTTGACTGCATCTACTCCCTTTGATTGGGTGGAATATATCAGAACTACTCAACGGTTTAGGCCGAAGTCAGCAAGGTTCTTAAGCACCTGACTATCCTTTGAGTATGTGAGTGGTCTCAGAGAAGTAAATGAAACAAGTGGTGTGGTTGAAGTTGGATGTATGATTCAGTATCTTACAATCATTTTACCTTCTAGTGGCTAGACACCTGAAAAGAGGATAGAACTGTTAGTGATTTTCCATGAGCTTTCAGAAGTAACGTTAGCTCAAGAGGCAGAGCCTTGTGGTACTGATGTTTTAAAATTCTGCAGGCCTTAGCCTTTTGTTGTTTTTCAACTAGGGGGAGCATGGTGTCTGGAGTTGCACAGTCAGAGGGGCTCCTGCTCTTCCACACACCTTCCCATTGATTGTGACATTTAAAAATTGCTGTATTTAAATGACATCACATTATTCAAAGACCAGAGCACATTCAGCCCAAGACTGGCAAATCATTATAGCTTCAAGATGTGACAGAATCACTATTGAAGACTTGTGCTCACAGACAGCTCCTGCAGACTCAAAAGACACCCTGGGAGATTGGTATTTTACTTGGATAGAAAAAACATAATTAGTCTGCCACCAGAAACCTCCGATTCTGTTTGTATAACATGGTCAGGACTTAAGGATTGTCTGCCTGACCTCTCTGTAATGTCTCAGTAATGAGGATGGGCATAACAGAAGGTTTCCCTCTTTCCTTAAAATGCGGTCATACTCTGGAAAGTTATTTGTGCAAATGGCATAGCTGCTTTCCATGTTCATTGTGTTTCAGTGACTCAATCTCATATGTGCTCAGTATAGAAAAAAAAGCCTGATTCACCTCTGCCTTTCTGCAGTCTTATGCTGGTTTAATGCCATTTAAATCAAAAGAGGAAAGCCTGCCTAAAACTAGAATAATGCAGTTTTGACTCAGGCCCAGAATTTTCCTAACTGCCAAAGTTGCAAACTGAGTTTGGGCTCTGAAGGACAAGCAATATTCATTCTGGCTTGTGCATCATCACCAGTGTCAAAGATTTTACAACTCAGAAGTAGTTCATAATTCTGTGGTAGTTGCATAAGTTAGAGTCCAGACGCCATTCTCACACAGGTGTGAGATTCTGGATTCTGCAGTGCTAACAGAAGTAACGTATGGTAAACACTTGTTTTGTTATTTTGTGACTCAAAATACAGACAGGGAACAGATCTGCTGCATATGGAGATGCTATTGTTACAGTTGTTATTCATACCACATTCACACTCTAATCACTGTTCTTTATCTTGTCTACCATAGGGTTTACGCTGCCATCCATCACCATAATATCCAAGTGCCTTCCATGTAAAATCAGTAGCAATAGTTTAATCCCTAGAGGGCTTCCTGGAGTTTCTGGCTAACCTGTAAATCTACTGTAAAACAGCATGGCCTAGGTTTGCACCCAGAAACGCATGGGACTCTAGAGAAAAGGGTTGAGCTACATACATATTAATCAGAAGGCAACAAAACTGCATATACAGGATAAAGACTTGAGAATAACGCTTCTTAATTTAGAGAGAGAGAGAGAGAGAGAGAGAGAGAGAGAGAGAGAGAGAGAGAGAGAGAGTGTATGTATGAGCAGGGGTGCTGGCTTTGTCTTCACCGACACACAAGTTGTTTTACAGCAAGATAACTAACGTGTGATAACTATCTTCCTGTAAAATCCTAGTGCAGACAAGGCATCTTTAGTGTCTACAGCGACGTAACCAGGCAAACTCAGTACTATATACTCTACCCTTCCTAGCTGGCCTCATGATAAAACTAAAGTGCCTTGTCTCAGCTGTTTTTAGTGCGGGCTAGCTAGCACACAGAGGTAAAAACACACCTTTATTTGTCAATGAAGACATAGCTAAAGAGAGAGAGGGAGCATATGCTGTCAGGGTCAGAAAGAGGGTGTGCATTCATGTGCGTGACACCCCTTCCATCCCGCCTTGTTGCTGTTGATGGGATTACCAAGGGAGACATTACTAGTCCAGAGTAGAAAGAGAGACACCATATGTGACATTTATGTATTCTTTCGCTAGTAAAATAACACAAATATTACACTGAATAGAGCTGTACACAGTACTATAACACACCCAGTCACAAACATCCCTCCATGAAATGACTAGGAACTAAAATTCCTATTCCTCAACTATTCTGTGACACATCCTGAAATTGAATCATTTTTATTGCGTTGTTTAGAGTGTTCCATACAAAAGCTATAGCAAATAAATGAATGTTCACAGGATGACGACTCAGCAGCCCATGGATACCACTTCCATGCATCCGTTATTGAAAAGTCTGCGCAAAAAATCACACTGAATGAAGCACTTACATTACTTTGTGTGTGTGCTTGAGAGGAAAGAGAGAGAGAGAAAAAAGGCTTCCGTGTGCAGGCACACACTCATTCTTTCAAATAATTACACAAACACACGAACAAAACTGTTGAAAGTAGCTCTGTTTGGTGTAAGGCTTTGTCATTTTACTAGAGAAATAATATAACTAAAAATATATATTTTTATTGGGCATGTCCAACAAGAACACCTCCTGCTTTCTCCTGGGTATATTCCCTGTATGCTACATTATTTGGCCCTGTATAATGGTGACTTTCTCTGTAGCCTAGATTAGATGTGGCTCCCTCTGCAATTCCATTAACCCCAGTCTCTGCTCTGGCGAGGAAGGGGGTCTCTAGAGAATTGCAAATGTTCCCTCTAGCATTGAGTGCATAGCTTCTCTAGTGCTTAGCTAGCTCCTACTTGGCTTGGGACCAAGGGACCAAACTCCTGTTCCTTGCAAAATCTATAATACCAAGTGACTGCTGGGCCAACTCCTGAGAGTTTCTTGGAGTGTCTGTTCTATTGATCATTTATCTAAACACTTTTTACACATTGGTGTGAGACGTGTTGATTTCCCTAGTTCCTATTAAGGGAGATATTTTACTGTGAAGCAGTAACTCCTTTGCACTGCAGAGCTGTTCACATGTTCTGGGTATGCCATTACTTAATGGTAAATGTCAGAGAAATTCTTATTTTTGTAGCTAGAGCAGCAAAGGTTATTTCTGGGTATGCAATTTAAATCCAGGATGATGTGTACAAGTTTCTCAGGCAGCGCAATGTGACATGGCACTGTGCACAATGTTTGTTGCATCAGCCCATAGAAACCAGGCGGTGAGAAGGAACAACTCTCCTGTTCGGATGGGAACAGGATCACATTATATACAGATGATGGAGAAATTATTGCAATTAAAAACAACCCCTTTCTCCTCTCCCCTCCCCACCTCATTGCTGTATCATCCATTTGGTGGATTGTGTAAACACAAGTCCTGCAACAGATGAAAAAAGCAAAAATGTTTTCACTATCTAGCCCTACTAAACATCATGTGTTTAACTGAGAGAGGTTTTCTCCAGGTCTGTAAGGGCTGTAAAATTGTAAGTGTTATTTTTAATTTTTTTCCTTCAGTTGAGCAATAGTTCTGAAATCCAATGTTAAAGTAGAAAAACAGAGGAAAAACTCAGGTTGAATTCTTGGCTCTGGTTAATCCTCTGCACTGACGTACAAGGAAATTCCTCAAATCACTGGGCACCCTGACCGCCTGCTAACTGTGTTGTGAGGGTCCAAAGAGTCCTCGCTAACCTCCATCAGCTAAGGAAGGTTGCCACAAAGTGGGGCCTGGAGGGACGAGAGGAAGATGGGAGCTCTCTTTTGAGAACTGAGAGCCATCTTTTGATGATAAAGACTGAGAATTTCAGAAGTGACTGTGATTTGGGTGCCCAGTTTGAGTGCTCTCAAAGCGGCCTGATTGTCAGAAGGTAGGTTGTCATCACTTCCTTAAAATCAGGCCCCTTTGAGGGCCCCTGCTGGGTATCCAAAATAGCTAGTCACTTTTGAGAGTCTTGGCCAAAGGCTGTGGGGAAAGTAGGAGGGAACAAGGGAGGAGACACTAGCCTTGAGACGAAAAAATTGACTTCAGAAAACATTATTTATTTGAGACTCAGTGAATTCTTGACATTTATGCCATTGAGTTGGCAATGAGGGGTGGAGGCAGACTTGATGTCCTCCTGCCAGGTACAACTTGGGGAGCAGTAGCAAAAGCTTCCCTCACTCCTCTACCAGTGTTTCCTCCTTCCTGTTCTGTAGGGACTAACTTGGAGGGTGTCTCCAATCAGTCCTTATGCCTCTTGGATGCCTGTTGTGGAGACATGTAGCAGTAAAGTGCCCAAGGAACAGCACACAGGTCCAAGCAATAATAATAAGATTTGGTCATATAACTGCCAATGCATTAAAAGTAAAAAGTATTGTCTCATCCAGTCTGCAGGATTCTAAAATGTTACTTCCTTTGGTAGGAATCTTCTCAGATATGACTGAAGAATATCAGATACTTTTTTGCATTGCTTGTTTGTGATATCTGTATGTAACAAAAACATCCTCTTTTTGCTGCAGTCAGACCCAAGAGCACAATTTCATTAGCACAAGCTAAGTGAAAATTACCTGACTGTTCATTTCTGTCATTGCTGAATGTCTTTTCCCACCTTAAATACACCTCAATAAACACCAATGCAGTTCTGGTGTTAGCTTTATAAGTGTGTGTTAGTTTTTGTATGTTTACAGACTGGTAAATACGTGTTGTTTCTTTCTAGTCATCAACGGTCACACACCATGTTTGCGGCTGTTGCTGGAAGTTGCAGACAATCCTGATGTGACAGATGCCAAAGGACAGTAAGTTTCTTTTGTTTTGATACAGTACTGTGATATGAAAGGGAGCTTCATAAATTGCTCACACTCCCAGCATGTATGAAGTGCTGAATACAGTACAGTATACATCTCCTGCCCCACTCCAATTTTTCCTCAAAGAACTTGGCAAACATTACAAAGTACACATTCAGTTGATCAAAGCCACGGAATAAACATTAGCAAGGGGTAAACATTATTTATTAATTTTTGAGGTAGCATCTATCTTTATAAAATTCTTCTGAGATGTTTAAGGCTAAATTCAGTTAAAAACTGATCAGTTTCAAGCTATTTCTAGGGAGACTCTCATCCCTCCCAAATCATTGATATTTTAGGATATACTTGGTCTTTCGGGACAGAGAATTAGGAAAGAGTATTAGTTGAATGTCACACTTAAATTGGAGTTGATGTTTGGTTTTCACTTCTCATTAAAAGGTAATTATAGAGGGAAAATGCAAGTATATTCTAAACGTGGAAATTGTGAATGGCTTTAAAATTTCAGACAGATGACTGCCATGTTTTTAAGGGCATCAATTTCAGACCCTAACTATCACCTTAAAACAAAAGGAGAATAAATCCCATTTTGAAATGACGTGGAAGAAATATTGCTCGTGTCTGGCTGAGGGATGATTGGTGCAAATGATATACTGAGTACAATTGCCTTTCCCCTCCTTATTGAACAATTCTGCCCAGGATTTTTTAAATAATTTAAAATTACATAAATAGTTACCTTAATAACTAGAGGGGGTGATTACACAAGTGAGTGTCGTGGTTTATCATGAGGCTGATATTCTGCTGCAGGCTGCTATGGTAATGGGTTATTAAAGAACAAATTTGTAGCATGGACTGACTTGAACAATGCTGCAATGTAAACTGCCTACAAATCAGATATGTGTTTCTCTGTTAATAATTATTTTGTTCGTTCCATTGCTTAACAGTAAAACTGTTCAAGAGTACCTTAATTTGGGTTATATAGAATATAGGGCATGAAGATGGTGGTGGAGAAAGGAAGTGTGGGGACAATGGCAGGAATTCCTGGTTTCCCCTCTTCTCCAAAGGATAAGTTAACAATGGCATGTGTTCTTAAAGCTGTGATTACTTCTCATTTTCTAGAACACCACTGATGCTAGCTGTGGCATATGGGCACATTGATGCAGTTTCCTTGTTACTTGAAAAAGAAGCATCTGTAGATGCAGCTGATCTCCTGGGATGCACTGCTTTACATCGAGGGGTGACTATTAATTTTATGACCCTTAGCTCTGCATATTAACTTTATGGCTATGGCTTTTCTTTTATGAACAAAGATGTATTAAATTGAGAGATGATTGTAAATAATTGAAAATATTAACAAGCTTGGGATGGTTGCGTTAAAGAAGTGAGGAATAAGTTTTGAGTGGCTCTCTTCTAGCAGTAGGCTCCTCAGTGAAGATGCAGTTGCTGAGAGAGCTAATAGGGTTACATGTAAATATGACCATGTAATGAACAGTTTTCCAAAGAGTCTTGGAAATATCTGTACAAAATAGAAACCATTGCATAAAGCTTCTGTTCCATACTGATAACAATACATGAACATGATTAAGATACTGCAGAAAATAAGCAAATCCGTGTCAGAGGCAGCACATGTGATAGTAGTAGTTGGATTATTGGAGCAGCTTTCTAAAATATTTGATATTTTTGGTAGTGGGGCTGTCGCTCCTCACTCACCCTTTCTTCCCTAGTATTTGTGGTTTAATTTTTGACTGACCCCCATTCAGTTGGACTCAAATATGATCTTTAGTACTCCACCCTTTATTTTAAGAATCTCCATGTTCAGCCATAAACACCTACTGGTCCAATTTGTACCTAACTTCCCGGGAGGTGCTCATCCTCAAACTGTGAGGTCAGGTTAACTGGTGTCCTTGGAAGCTGGTACTAGTGCTTGTCAATACAAAACGGCACTCAGGGGAGCAAGTAGCTTCTCACCAATTTCCTGGAGCCCAACTTACCAGCCAGTATTCAAAAGCATGTCACGTATCGCACATATCCTTTGCCACAGTGCCAACACTATATCAGCCTGCTGAGTCACTTCTTTTTTGTTGTTAGATTATGACTGGGCATGAGGAATGCGTTCAAATGCTGTTGGAACAAGAAGTATCTATCTTGTGTAAAGATTCCAGAGGCAGGACACCTCTACATTATGCAGCTGCTCATGGTCATGCCACTTGGTTGAGTGAATTACTGCAGATGGCGCTGTCAGAAGAGGACTGTAGTTTCAAAGATAATCAAGGTTATACACCATTGCACTGGGCTTGTTATAATGGTAAGCTTTTCTCTTTTTATACCTTTTGCCAAACTCAAATGTGGGTTTGGTGTTAGGAAGTAGAATAGTAAAATAGCTAGCAGCATAAACAATTTGAGATGCAGATTCTCTCCTTTTGCTTTTTGAAGTTGTAGCAAGAAATTGCTACATTTATCCTTCAAGTCAGAAGGCAGGGAGATTCCAGCAAAACAGCAACCTCGCTGCAGAGTCAGTCAGTAGGTGCACGCCTCAGTCATGACGCACACTGAAGCCATCCTTTGGAGGATGGGCATGAAATCTGGCTCCTTTAACATCAATGGCATAACTCCCATTGACATCCTTGAGGCTAGGATTCCATCCTACAAGAGTCACCACCTATACACTGGTGCATGAGACTATCCCCCCCCCCCCAGTTACTATAGTACACACAGTACAACATGCTTGCGTTAGTAGTGTCTTCTCATTTAGGGTGGTTTGAGACTGTAAATTGAAGACTAAGCTTCTAAGTACAGAGTGATAGATGGCTGACCATCTCTGAAGAGCTAAAAGAGTGTTTTGCAGAGTGTCGTAGCCCAATGTAAAAACATAAAAAATGTGAAACATAGCCCAATGTGAAAACATTAAAAAAAAAAAAGCGCCCAAATTAGATATCGGTCTAGTTTGCAGCACCTCAAACAGGATCTCACGCTCCTTACGTTTTATTGCATAAAAACTTACATATACAGTGCAGTCTAGCTTATTTCAAATGCTGAAATGCAGTGCACATGGGACCTGAATATGAATTTTCTTGCTTTTTATAACAATAAATGATCTGATCTCTTGTAGGGAATGAAAACTGCATCGAGGTACTATTGGAACAGAAATATTTCCGCAAACTTAATGGTAACAACTTCTCTCCATTGCACTGTGCCGTGTAAGTAGAAATAGCAATATAAAATCTGGCTATTTTGCTTTAGGATATATCCAGAAACTGTGTAGTATAAGAACAATAAGGTTATCTGGGTGTAGAGATAATAGTACCAGCAAATTATTTTTAGATCTGATGATGGTCATATACATATCCTTGTGGTGAAAAACTGCTGCTATTGAGCCATATGAA
The DNA here is from genome assembly GCA_032164245.1 of Sternotherus odoratus. NCBI lineage: Eukaryota > Metazoa > Chordata > Testudines > Kinosternidae > Sternotherus > Sternotherus odoratus. Next base: position 18,139,299 of record JAVMKO010000011.1, read on the forward strand.
TTACTGCAGTTTGAGTGAATTTGTTGCAGTCTCACGATTACAGGGCAAGCTGCACCTCTGTCCCCTTTCTGACCTGAGTGCAGCATTAGAGAAAAAAGGATTTAAAACAAGTTTACACAAACATTTACCTTACCTCAAGTTCAACCATCCCCTAAGGGTGACATAAACAGGCTTTGCTTGCTGAGACATATCCAACAGGCTCCAGGGGCGGAGGCCGGTTTCAGTCTGGTTCCCTCAAGCGCACGCTCTCCCCCTCTCTCTGTCCCTCTTTCAGCCCTGCTACAGTTCTTTGTTCTTCTATTTTGCCAGGTTCTGGCCAAAACCAGTTTTGTAGGTTGGTTCAAGATGGAGGCAGAATCATCAAAGCTCTGGCAGTTCTGGCACTGTGTCTTAACAACTCTGAAGTGTTTACTAATAGATGGCTGCCTTGAGCCATTCTTCTCCTTCCTACCTACATTTAAGACAGACTTCTATTGAGCTAACCCAACAGATTAATACAATAAACATCCCAATAACCAGGCCAACATACACTGTCAATAAAATTCCTACAGACCACCTCCAAATCTGCATGTCTCACACACACAACATTAGCTTAATTTAGAGCAAAGCATACACAGTATTTTGGGAGAATGTGCTTTTTGAGGGGAGCAAGCCAGCAGAAAAATCAATAAGAATTATAGAATCAAACACAAACATTCATGATTCTTGCTGAGGTTTAGAATTCCTGACTTATGAACTCCTCATTCTACTGGTAGAATTATCTTCTCCCAGAAATGACTGATGTGCGGATCCTATATAAAAACCTGTTTAAAATAAAACCACTTCTGGTTGATACATAAAATCTGAACACCAAACAGTCACTTTAAAAAAAAAAATGATCTCCTTCTCCCCAGTAGAGCAATCTGGAGACAGGGACCAAAACTCAACAAGCTTTTCTTTGGGTTTAAGATAATAGAGGTTATTGTCATCCATAAAATGAAAGCATTTCTATGGAAATAGTGGCTTGACTAAAAGGTTACTAAAAAGTGACAGTATTCTATGAAAAATTAGTTTTCTATATTAACTATAAAATGGCATATGCTGTATATAACAATTACAGTTAATATTTTTAAACATTAGAGACTTCATTGAAGAGTAAGGGGATAATATTCTTCTCACCTTAAATGCCGGTTGGATCATGAGACAAAGTGATGGGTGTTGTAAAGTTTTGCCAAATACAGACCACCATTCCTCTCCTCTCGCCTCCCCACCCCCAACCTCTCAACTCCTTGGCAATATTGAGACTTTGTGAATACTTTAAATGTTTGAATAAAGTTACTTTCACTTAAGCCCACACATCTGAGCATTGCCTAGGCTCAGATATGTGATTTAAGTTTAAACTAATTTAAAGGGCTTAAAGACATTTTGGGGAGTTCACTCAAGGCCACTAGTTCTGAGAAGGATTCCCCGTAGCCATTTAAACCTTGACAGGTGTTCCAGTTGAATTGGAAGGGGTGTGTTTGGTTTGGGTTTTGTTTTGTTTTGCTTTAAGGTTTAGTTGTACTAAGAAATTTAAGGTTTAATCAGCACATTGAACCTTTAGCTTGTTTTGTGTGGGCAGAGCTCTGTTGAAGGGATCGGCTGTGTGCAACCAGTTGCGGGTCCAGGGCCTATTTTTCTTTTGTGATTCAAATCCAAAATAGTAGCTGCAAATTTGATTGTAGTGGAGCTACACTGATTTACAGCAGCTTGGATCAGGCCCATATTGTTAAAGCAAAAATTAATTGGGACACATTACAAATATATAGAAAGAAATACTAATGTACTGTCAGTTGGGGAAAGGAATGAAGTGTGTATGGGCAGAGTGGAAAACAGTTAGACTTTTTTCCTTGTTCTTTCCTTTATAGAATCAATGATCATGAAAATTGTGCTTCACTGCTCATTGGGGCCATAGATGCCAGCATTGTCAACTGTAAAGATGACAAAGGAAGGTAAGAGTTCAGTTTCTTGAATAGAATGCATTTCACCTTCATAAATCAGTCTAAGATCATAATTTTTGCTTTGTGCAACTAGTCTACATCTGGGGTAAAATTTGTCAGACCAGCTCCTGATGACCCAGAAGTTGAACTGTAACACAGGAAGTGATGATTCACTTTTAGAAAGAACTAGCAAAAATACCCGGCATTGCTCGGGTCCGTCAGAGGGGGGGAGGGAGGAGAGAGCTGAACGAGTGCGGGATCCGTTGGAGGGGGGAGAGAGCTGACCGAGTGGGGGGGCCATTGGAGGGGGGAGGGGGAGGGGGGAAAGAGATGAGTGAGTGCGGGGGCCGTTGGAGTGGGGGGAGAGGGGGAGAGAGCTGAGCGAGTGGGGGGAGGTGGGGAGAGCTGAGCGAGTGGGGGGGCCGTTGGAGGGGGGTATTATTACATCATAACTATCTCACAGAGAACAGCAGGTGTTAACCTGCTGCCCAGCTGATGTTAATGGGCTTTAAAGAATTTCACCCCTAGGGGGTGTCAGAGATGAGATTTGAAAAATTTTCGATTCTTACCCTGATTAGGATCCTAAAGCCTATAACTGTACCAAATTTCAAGTCTCTAGCTCAAACGGTGTGGAAGGAGTAAGGGAACGTACATACACGCACGCACACGCATACACCATTTGACTTTTATATAGAGAGAGATATTAATTATTTTATGTTGCTACCAAAATAAGTATTACTTTGATTTCTTTAAAATGCCCAGGGCTGAGGGAACCCAGTTTGGTGGTAGTTAGGCTTTTTTTTTTTTTACACCCTCTTCTCAGATTGGTTAAAAGGAAACTGGCTCCAATTTGTGGCAAATGAAAAAGCTGAGTTAATTCCTGGTTGTAAAATATAAAAATTGTATTTAAACACATTCAGTTTTGCAAGACCATAATTTGTGAGGGAGAAAAGTATTTAACATCTGAAAGAACTCGTATTAAACCAAATACTCTACTGACTCTGAATGACAGATGGGGGCAACTGGGTCATGTGCACACCCAAATTTAATTTATTTGGGGCAGTGAGAATCTCCTCAATGTATTTATATGTATGTACTAGCGAAAATACCCGGCGTTGCTCGGGTCCGTTGGAGGTGGGGAGGGGGCAGAGAGCTGAGCGAGTGCGGGGTCCGTTGGAGGGGAGAGGGGGCAGAGAGCAAACCTGACACCCCCATCTCACCCCCCCGACCAAACCCGACACCCCCACCTCACTTACCCCTCGACCAACCCCGACTCACATTTTCACCCCCCCACCCAAACCCAACACCCCCACGTCACCCCCTACCAACACCCCCTGACCAACACCCACACCTCACCCCCCGTAGACCAAACCTGACACACCCACCTCACTTCCCCCCAATCAAACCCAACACCCCTACCTACCACCACAAACAAACCCGACACCCACACCTCACTTACCCCTCGACCAACCCCGACCCCCCTCCACACCCCCCCAAACAAACCCAACACCCCCACCTTACCCCCCACCAAACCCAACACCCCCTGACCAACACCCACACCTCACCCCTCACCCACCCCGACACCTTCCCCCCCCCGACCAAACCCGACACCCCCACCTCACCCCCCGACCAAACCCGACACCCCTACCTCACTTGCCCTCCGACCAAACCCAACTCGGGTCCGTCAGAGGTGGGGAGGGGGCAGAGAGCTGAGCGAGTGCGGGGTCCGTTGGAGGGGGGAGGGAGCAGAGAGCTGAGCGAGTGCGGGGTCCGTTGGAGGGGGGAGGGGTTAGAGAGCTGAGCGAATGCAGGGTCCGTTGGAGGGGGTATTATGACATCATAACTATGTCACAGAGAACAGCAGCTGCCCAGCTGATGTGATTGGCCTTTAAATAATTTCACCCCTGGGGGGCGTCAGAGATGAGATTTGAAAAATTTTCGACTCTTACCCTGATTAGGACCCTAAGACCTATAACTGTACCAAATTTCAAGTCTCTAGCTCAAACGGTGTGGAAGGAGTAAGTGCACGTACATACACGCATACACCATTTGACTTTTATATATATAGATTTAGTTTTGTTAAAGTTGTATAATAATTGAATTGCTGCCCATTGCATGCTCTGGGTACCCTTACAACAAATAAAATTGTGGTCATGTAATTAAAATTAAATACCTCACTCTCAAAGTTCTCCAGATAACAATAAAGCTAAAAAGAAAAGAAAAAAAAAAAGCCATAAAACAAAACAAGAATCATCAAACACTGTTGGAAACAATTTTCCCCACCCCAATTTTCTTTCCCCAAATGTGTCAGACTTATCATGTGGAGACGGAGAACCCATCCTTAGAACTGTGGGATCCTTTCAAAATTAAAATAAGCTACAAACTTTATAAAATCACTGCTACGCTCTACAGTAATGTTGTCAAACATTATGGGTTACAGTACTGTTACTGCAGTGTTTAGGTCATTACTGTAGGTAGAATACTGTAGCATTTTTTAATAATGGGAAGGCAAGATCCAGATTTTCCTTGAATTTTATCTGTCACAAGCTTATTCAAAAAATTAAGAATAGGGAGGTCTCCTAGGTTTTTTTCCTTGTGCAGTATGTTCTGTTAAGTTAAACATCCTGTTTTTATGAGCTTGTCCACAACTCCATCCACCTGATGCTTGCTAGTTTTAGACTTTTCATTGGAGAAACACTGAGGATGCAACTGTTACCTTTATTGCTTATAAAAGTAGCATCCTAATTTGCCGTGTTGAGAGTTTAAAGTTTCATAAGAAAAAAGCTTCAAAACTTCTTGTAGCCTTAAGCTGAACAGTAGAAGAAACAATAATATTGTAATTCTTTATAGATCATTTAATATCCTAAAGCTATAACCATGCTGTTTTTTCTCTTAGAACTCCACTTCATGCTGCAGCCTTTGCTGATCACGTGGAATGTTTGCAGCTTCTTTTAACTCACAATGCACTGGTAAATGCTGCAGATAATTCAGGGAAAACACCACTTATGATGGCAGCTGAAAATGGACATGCAGGTTCTGTAGGTAGGTACCTACTTGCTTCTGTAAATCTTGGAAGAAAATGAAGGCTACTGTACTTACCCATCCAAGTGTCTTAGCGGTTGTTTTTTCCCCCCCTTGGGGATTAGAATTAAAATACTAAGAGATATTAAGAGTACATATGTAAAATAGATGGGCACACATTTATGTAACAGGTAAAAAGGAAGTTAGCTTCATATTATTAAAAAGTCTGATGTATTTATTGCAACCAGAATTATTTATGTCAGTTGTTTTCACTTCACTTTGCAAATAGTTTCAATAACAGATAAACCATGCCCTTTTTTTGCCAGAAGTCATGTAGCGTGTGATTAAAAGGTGCTCTTGGTATTAATTCCTTCATTTGTCTCATTTCCCTGATTATACAGGGCAATAGAATCTCCTTCTAGCAGGAAGATAGAGTAATCTTTTGTAGTTAAATTATTAAAAGTTGTGCATTTTGAAGTGCAAAATATTGTTTTGAATGGGCAACTGTAAATTGAGTCTGGATTATTATTTTTTTAAAAAAACCCTCTAATGAGAATTAACTAATATTTTCTCTCCAGGCTTGACTGTGTAGCTCTCATCCTGGATGGCTACACCCATTATCTCCCCCAAAGATATAATGAGTCAGCAGAACCCACTTAATCCTCTTAAAGCAGAATCCACAGTTGTTAACTGGGTGGACTGTTTCAGGCCAAAACTGCCATTCTAATGCTGCAGATTTCATCAGTAAAATTAAAATGAACACATTTGAACTGCCAATTTTGGGTAAAATGAACATTTAATTAACTGAGGTAACAAAGAATCCTGTGGCACCTTAAAGACTAACTAAAATATTGAAGCATAAGCTTTCATGGGCTAATACCCACTTCGTCGGATGCAAGCAATGCATTTCCACTGTCCACTGCTTGCATCCAACGAAGTGGGTATTAGCCCACAAAAGCTTATGCTTCAATACTTTAGTTAGTCTTTAAGGTGCCACAGGAATCTTTGTTACCTCTGCTATTCCAGACTAACATGGCTACCTCTCTGATTTAATTAACTGTTTTCCATTTTCAACCAGCTGTTAGCTTTGGTTTGATTGCTGATTAAATGCACAAATTACAATTTGTTCACTGATCATTTTCCCTTCACATTTGTATGGTTTATATAGAATAAGGATCCATTTGACCATGTACAGTACTGTGTGCACATATTATGGAGACTGGAGCTCATTTTCTCCTTTGCAGTTTGCATGTGCATCAGTCTGTAGGATTTATCCCATGGTATTTGTTTCTGTATTTCAGATTTTTTGGTGAACAGTGCCAAGGCTGATCTGACTGTAAAGGATAAGGACTTGAATACACCCTTGCACTTGGCTAGCAGTAAAGTATGTTAAGTAACTTTGTAGACTACATGCACGCACACACACAGACTCGCATTATATATATATATGGGTGTGCATTGAAGAGGTATTTAAAACAAGGTGTTGGCAGAGTATTGAAGACATTCATTTCTCAGGCTAATGAAATCCTGAGTGCAATGAAGCTGTGACATACACAAACTTGGGGGGCGGAAGGGGGAAGGGAGGAAATGTAGTAGAGTTGTCTTGCACTTCAGTCTGTCCAGCAAGGTTACAGTAATTTGAGAGGCAAGATTAATATAGGCTGCTGTATCTTACTACTTTTGAGATACTGATAACACTGATAAGGAAATATTGCTAATGTGAAGAAGTTATGAGACCATTGTGAATTTACTGAATAGTCTCACTGTTGTGTAGTATAATACAGATTTACATAATCTGTTGGATTTCTGTAGAAAGGGATAGAAATTTCCCTTCGGCTGATGCCAAGCTCTTGTAAAAGTTGAGGCAGAGATCAGGTTTGGTCATGGTTTTCTTTTCAGGCTCTGTGTCCACATATTTAGTAATCTCAGTAGGCTTCATCTCCTCTCTCTTCCTATTCTTCTGCTGCCACTACCTGGCTTAACAAGAAAGAAATGCCCTCATTCCCTTAACAGGTTTTTCTTTTTCAATTGCACCTTTTAATAGGTGGGAGTTTAGTAGTGATCAAGTTTGTTCAAGGCTTCTTTGTCATACCCCACTGTAGGCCCACCCCCCTCAATTTATAAAGAAGAATCAACTATATTTATTTGTTAGCATCTCCTAGCAGCTTTTTAATAGGGTACCTTTGGCACTGGACCACCTTCAAGGAATGGATACCAGTGCTAGACACCTATACTCCAAAACCTCAACTCTGCAACTTGTTCTGCCCAGGCTGACCCCTGCACTCATACAGAAGAAGTTGCAGAATTGTGGCCCAATTCTGCATTGTTTAATAAAATCTTTGGAAAGTTTAGTTGTCAATAGTGCCCTTATCATACAGGGGGAAAATATTTCTTCAACTATCTACTTGAAAAAAAATATTTTAAAGTCTCTCTGCCTAATTAAATTGCATATGCAATCAGGCATTTAAAGGTCAAAGAAGTACTATTACTAGTGCTAAATATTGCTTATTCATTAAAAAAAAATACAATCAGTTAACTGCTCTTTTAAAAGATCACTAATGTTTCATGAAGACATGGATTCAAATACAGCTTAAAGTAGGGTCTATATGTATAAGGCATGCAGTGTTCTAAAGGAAAAAAGCCACAATTGGCACATTTGGATTACTTAAAATTCACCCAGTAATAATGGTAGAGATTGCAATCTGTGTCTCCTGGCCTTTGAAATTCATCAAGTATGCACTCTTTTATAAACGCAGAAGCATGTTTGTAATTCTAAATGCATTTTTTAATTTGGATTTCTATTTTTAATTTATGTTGCCTCAATTTTAAAACCCTCTGCAGATTAACATTATTTATTTATTTTTCTTTTTAATATTAGGGTCATGAAAAATGTGCCTTGTTAATACTTGACAGGATCCAAGAACAGAGCCTTATTAATGCAAAAAATAATGCATTGCAGACGTAAGTAAATGCTGAAATAATTTTACTATTTATTCTCTTCTCCTCTTATGTATCATTTTTACCAGAAAATTCAGATTTGGAATTTCAAATTAATGTTACTTTAATTTTTTTTAAAATTAGATTTTTCATAAGTGTCTATCTTAAAATGTTTCATTGTGGTAGAATATCTGAAAACTTGAATTTTGGAGTATCTTGAGGAATATAATCAGCTATATTTAGTCCTATGCAGCATGTAGTATAAAGTGTTTCTGTGAAGATCAGCTGCTTTAGTCTTTTAAAAAACAGATAGCTTTTCTAGTCAATAAAGCAGAAATCTTAGCCTCTTGTGCTGAATGTGAATAATGTCTTTAAAAAGAAAAAAAGTGTTATCCCTTGCAGATTAAACAAAGTAAATTAAAGAAGAGCAACACTTTTTTTTTCCTGCTGTGGTCTTTAGGAAAGTAGTAGGGTCTGATCCACACATTGTCCGACCACACCAAAAGAAAGATACGAGGCAGTGGATGTGGCTTAATAAGGCTGCAACTTTCTTCACTTAAAATAGGTGGAAGTACCTGGCAATAAAATTGTACAGTGCAGGTCATCATCAGTTCCTTAATCAGTTCTACGTAATCCCAAATCTGGTTGGACCTTGCAGCCCGAATCCTCCTCCTTTAACTCCCTTAAGGGATGCTTTCCTTCAGATCCTTTCCCAATCTATTTTATCCAATAATTGTAACTTTTGCATTGCACTGGACTTTTGCATTGCATTTTATATACTAAATTGTGACATTATAACTTAATTTTCTGGCCCTGTCCCACCCCACTGGGTCCCAAACCTACTGTGAGAGGCAAAAAAACCACCTCATCCTGTCTTGACCAACCTGGTGGTAAGTGAAAAATTCCTTCCTAGCCACTAAGGAAAGAAGGGCAACTGGTGTAATGCCCACAGTGGGTCCTGAAGAAATCTGGTCCTTTTTCAGATTTGATGGATGAGAGGATGGGTGCTCCTGGCTTGGTCTGATGAAGGAAGGCTAGCAGTAATTTTTTATTCTTCTTCGAGTAGATTCCCTGTGGGTTGGCCAATTCATGTGTGAAGCTGTCTGGTAGCAGTGCCCCTTCGGCTTGTGCACGCACCCCACACATTGCGGCTCTATGGGGATGCACAGGTGAACTGCCCTCAATTCCTTCTCAATTACCTAGGACCTGAGACAGGGACTACTGCAGTGGTTCTCAATCTATTTACCACTGTGGATCATATCCGTATCTCACCACATTCTTATGTCAGACAACACGACAACCGTATTCTACATAGATGTGAGACCCATTCCCCCTGTATAAAAACTGTCAAGTTTATGGAACTGGTGTATCAATAACCATATTACCCTATCAGCAGTGTACTCCTAGGAACCAAAAAATGGGCTTGCAAATAGTCTCAGAAGGCACTTTGCCACTGACCATGAGTGCGAACTGCTTCTTTGCTCAGTGGGGAATTCCCTACCCAGATCTGTGCGCCTCCCAGACTAATGGGAAGTGCAGCAAATACTGTTTCAGGGAAGTTCAGAACCAGTTCTGCAGAGGTAACAGCACAGCAAATTATATAGGCCCAGACCAGTAAGGGGTTCTGTCACTGCCTGCACTATAATCTGTGACTCATGGCTTTTGAATGTTTGGGGTCTGCAATGCTGCACATAATGATTACCCCTGTATCTAAGGGTAGGATCAAGACCTATCTTGTAAATTGAGGAGTTGATTTGCTCCCACTGACAAGAGGGCAGGTGTGGAAGGCTGACTGAAACTTCATCCCCGAAGAAGAGGTGAAAAACACCACAGTCCATCTCCAGGGGGAGAGAAGGGATTCTTTGATTACCAATTGGGATGTATTGCAACAGTGCTGAGTAGATTCTCTCCACCCCCTACTACTTCAGCAGTGACAGGATCTAGCAACAAAATGTATAATGATTCTTGCATCCTGCCAGAATTTTCCTGCCGAACCCAAAGGAGAGAAAGTGAAATAATGAGTTTTTATGTTAGAATATCTTAGTTTGGCCATCTTAGCCAAACTGAAGATGGGACAAAGAAAAGGCATTTTGCTAAACTGAGGTCAATTCCCCTGCTGCAAACAAGGGAGGTATGAGAGCTTTTCAGATAAATATTTTATAACAAAATGTTATGCATGCACTAAATAGGGGGTGAACGGATAGTGACCTTGTATATATCTATACTCACACATACGTGCATGCACCTATAGAAAGAGCGTGTGTGTGCATTCTTGTTTGAATGTAAAAACAAGATGTTTTAGAGATGTGGAATTTAAATTTTACATTTAAAAGATGTGATGCTATTTAAAAATCGATCTAGAATACAGTTCTAAGGATCCAGAAAAGCAACTGAAAATGCTCTTAAGTGTTACTTAACCAAACGTTTCAAATATATTTCAAACCATACTTGAATCTAGGCTCTGTTTTGTAGACCCCTCCATATTGCTGCACGAAATGGCCTAAAGATGGTGGTTGAGGAGTTGCTGGCTAAGGGGGCGTGCGTACTAGCAGTAGATGAAAATGGTAAGTCAAACGATGCAATTTAACAGTCTTAAGTGCACCTAAGGTGATTTTTACAAGTGACCAAAGAAATAGACCTGCAAACTGGTTAATTAGACAACACTGATGCCTATATTCCTTTGTGAATAAGATGTTCAGTTGTATAAGTACCCAAACAAGAATACTATTTCTGTATATTTTAAATCAAACACACTGCAGACATCACAACAGTCCCCTTAATGTTAATTTTGCATGTCCTGTCAACAGCTGGTCTTCCTTTATCTCCTGGGTGCAATGGTGGTTTGAATTTTCTAAACATGCAAAAGGCAACAGAAAATTCTGACTCCTTGCTCTAGAGTTAAGGATTATACATCTCATCAGAGCATGTTTAATGGTTAGGAGAAAAACCACCAGCAATTGTTTGTTTGTACCCCAATTCATTCTGAGATCAAAGTTAGTAATCAAATTTTCTGACCAAATCTAATATGCTAACAAATTATTACCACCTTGCAGTAAGGGTGAATACAGTGTGAGACATGTTTAACTGGTGACTAAACTTAAAAATACTTTTTTTCAGATCTCTATGAAATCCTTTTTCTAAACATAAAATACACTGACCCTCGCTCTAGCCTGTGTCGCTATAGTGCAGGTTCGCGTACAGCATGGTCGTTGCCATGGATCCCAAATTTAAATATTGATATTGGGATCCATGGCAATGTGTCCCCCGCGTTAGCGTGGGACTGCGCATGGATCCCGAACCCTGGGCTATAGTGGGGTCCGGTGTATCTGTAAGGGGAAGTCAAAACTCTGTTTTTATGGTATTCTGAAATTAACTTTTAAAATTCCTTCTTTCCTGAAATAAGCTGGTTTCTTTTACACCACTGACTCAATGGCATTTAAGTATTTGAGCTAACATTTCTGTGCTGCAATTTCCCGACCTGTAAAGTGGGAATAATATTTTTTACCCATCACTTTGAGATCTATGGATGAAAAATACTATAAAAGTGATTATTTTTATTTGCCAAATATATTAGTCAGACTGCATGAATTAATTCTATTGAGGTCATCTGGATCTAAGTCGTAGACAGAATTTGGTCCCAAGTAAATTCATTTGTAAGAAGAATGTCTATTACACCAAAACTAAAATATCATGTTTTATTACAAAGAAGACCTGTGGAGCACTGTTGAATGTAGCACGAATTATGATAATAAAATGTATTAACTAAATGTAATTACCTGCTTATTATAGGTATTGTAATTAACAGCTCCTGAATATTTCACAGACTTAAGCAATTGCACTAATATCATTAGATAACTCTAAAAAAATTTTGTTTGCCACAGTCCCATAGCATGCAATCTTCTACATCCCCTCCAACTCATCTGGGAGGAGCAGAAGGTTTCTAAACCATTTAATCTTCCTGCTTAATTTTTTTCCCTTTTATTACCCTTCCCCTCACCTTTATGCTTTTAGTGAGTGGCTACTGTTGTGGTACCTGATTGTAGCTGAATGCAAAGACGTATTGCTTTTCTCAATGCCACTGATTTGCCACTCCATCTATTTGCTGTTAAAATGTTCTGAAGAGCAGTGCTGACAGGATACCATTCCCAGGATCCAACCATTTCCATGGCTTGCAAAACTTCCACAAAACTGAAGAGTCAGAACCTCAAGGTCATTGCTGAATCTGAATCTCCTAAAGTGCACTGCTACTACAATTTCAGGCTGGCCCTATGTTTCTCTTTTTAATAAAGCAATCTACAGAGATTGTTTTTGTTCAGCGATCTAAATATTCTTTGTCAGAAAAAGCAATTAATTGAATGGAATTATATCCGAGCTTTCACTGTTTGCCTGGCTCCCATCTTCCTGAAAAAGTGTACTTGAAGTATCTATTATATGACTACAAACAAGAACTCTATTAATAAATAGCATTTGGCAGCTGATTAAAAATAAATAACTGGAGTCTCACTTACTGTATCAAAAGTTGTACCTAGAGCTTGATGAATACTGCAAACGTTTTCTTCAAATATTCTCTCAAATGTAAAAGTGAATTTGCCTAACCCACTTTCTACAAACGTAGGAGCTATCAAGTTTTAACTTTCCAGTCTCTACTATTTGCATTAGAAGTGGTATGTTTTATAGGAGATAGCCACTTCTAGAGAGTGGGGCTCTAAAAATCCTTTGCAGAGCTCGGGATAGAAAGAAGTAAATGATCCAGATTTGGATCTAACCCCACACACTTTACAACTAATACAAAACCAATTACTTTTGTGAAATTATAAAGAGTGAAGATTAAATTTAAACTCTTCACCCAGAGAGTACATCTGACAGCACTGTAATGATGACTGATGTCTTGGACAAGGCTTTGCTGCCCTGAAAGGAAAAGGTTCCGATTTTTCTAATCCTCCTCATCTACCTCTCATAGAGGGATTTCAAGCCAACCTCCAAATTTTAAAAAATGTCACACTTATCCAATCCTAGAACAAAACTAATAAAAAAATGTGATCATAACTAATAACTAATCACTACAGTTCAAATTTCTTATCTCCACTCTTAGAATACTTGTAATGGACTGTGGGTTATCATCCTTAGAAATTTTAAAGCAACAGCAACCAAACCAAAGCACAAAAACATATCTGAGTAACTCAAAGTAATGATCTGCTCATGGACATCGTACCCAAAGAAAAAGAGATTAATCTAATATTATTACTAATAATTTATTAGCTGCAGAGTATTTGTTTGGCTGTAGTTGTATATGAAACCCACTGAGGGTACATCTTCACTGCAGAATTAACTTTGGTGACTGGCACTTAAGTATAAGAACCATGGTTGGCCAAACTCAGCCATACCAGAGAATGCATCCTCAGTGATGCTGTACTTGCCTTGTGTGAGCTGCTAGGAGTATGGTTCTTAGAAGTGCAGTAAGTTTGACTACTCTGATTCCCAGTGAATTGTAGGAGAACTTTTTTGTCCTTTTGGACATACAGCGGGAGTTGTGGGAAGGCACTGGACTTGAGTGATTTAGCCAGTGTCCTTACTGCAAAGATTAGCAACCCACTTGTAAGTAAAACCCAGTCTTTTAAAGCTTTTTGTGTGTAGATGGGAGCTGGGGTACAAACATCCAAATAGGAGCCCAAGTAACCGTTACAATGAAAATTGGGTGATTGGCTGCTTGTAGTGAGGGAGACTCACCAGCATGGGGCCTTCTGCTGGTCATCCTGGGAATTAGCTTGATTCCAGCCCAGAGCACCCTCTGCAGGCCGGTGTCCTGTCTGTCTTAGGCCACCAAGTCCCTCTGTCCAGACGCCGATGCCCGTTTACCTAGGCGTGCTGCCCCATGGCAGTGCCCCTTTATCTCAGGGTTCTGCCCTGAGCAGTAACTCACACTCTGGGTTTCCCCTCCCAGGGAAACCCACAAACCTCTATCCCCACCTTGCCTCAGTGGCTACTGCCAATCATCTAGCCCCCTCTCACTGGGGCGAACTGCAGTCTGTAAAGGCCACTCATCATTAGCAGGGGGGCTTGACCAGCTGCCTCTGCCTAACTCCAGGCTGCAGCCTCTGCAACCTCAGTTCCTGGTTTGGCCTTTAGCAAGGCCCGCAGCTGGAGTTCCCCAGCTCCTCTTGCCTTTCCACAGCCCTGCTCTGTTTCCTGTACCCTGAGCTCCCAGGCAGCCAAGTCCTTCTCCTTCTAAAGCTGGAGAGAGGCTCCCCCAGCTCCTGGCTCCCAGCCCTTTTATAGGGCCTGCTGTGACCTGATGTGGCTGTGGCGCTTCCCCAATCAATCTAGGCTTTTTACTCAGGAGTGGGGTAACTGCCCCGCTACACTACCATTAGTGGTTTCCCAGTTCACTAAACCCTTATTACATTTACCACATTTTAAAAAATATATTGCATACTTCCTGAATAAAACCATTCTCTTGACAGGAAGGTAAATTTTGGATAATAATCTATATAGTCATACTTCCTATAAATATCATGTGTCGGTGGGTCTAGTCACTTTCTCTGATAACTTAATTCCTAGATAAATTACTTTATAAAAAACTCTATCAATATTATAAAATCTTTTAAAAATTGTTTATGCAGAACTTAATATTTTTATCTAATGCAAATTTATCTTCAGCTGAAGGTCATTGTTCTCAGAATGTGATTTGTTCATATGAACTGAAGTGGAAATCAACTTCAGTTCATAGTGCCATACGCTTATTTATGTTGTCGTTTTGCAATCATATTGTCTGTGTTGTGGAACTGTGTGTTTACCAAATGTTTTTATTCATTTTGTGAAAGGCTGTATGCTGCCTGACTTTTAAAATAGTGCTTTTTGTGGTCACATTAGCTTAAACACTCCATAAATTGTGTATTTTCCCAGCATGCCTAATTTAAAATAAGTAACACACTCTTTTGCCTGGCATGATTGTAACTAAACATACATCTCCTTATTATGAAGTCATCTAGAGATGTATTTGAGGAATGCTCATTTCCCTTCTCAGTACCCCAGTACTAACCATTGCCTTGTCTGCATTTGTGCCCAGGTCATACGCCAGCCCTGGCTTGTGCTCCTAACAAAGACGTGGCTGACTGCCTGGCACTCATTTTGGCTACCATGATGCCTTTTTCTCCTTCCAGTTCAATGATGCCTTTCAACTTCGTTTGTTTAAAAAAAGACAATTTAAGCAGGACACATCTCTGCGATGGCTCCAATATTGGCAGCATTAACTCTTACAGTAAACCATTGAGTAACAATATAGGAACAGAGGATGGGTACAATGAAAATGATTCCGATTCTGAAACGTTTTGACTTTGGTATTCAAAGCTTTTTCTTAATTGCATTTGGGGTGGGGTTGTTTTTTTTTTTTAAAAAAAAAAGCTTGAATCCCATGTTATATTTTTAAAGTATTATTATTGACCAAACTTCCGGAATTAGGCATTGAAAGGATTAGTAACATTAAAAATAATCTAGTTTTTAATATAGAAGTTAGGGATTTTTGTTTGAATGAATTTATATTTATGTTCTGTAGCTTCAAGTTTCACCGTGTTTTCTTTAGGCCCCAAGAGCTCCTGTGAAAGTTTCTACCTCTTTTTTTAAGTAGAAAAAGAGAAAATGCCTTTTTCTTTTTGACAGCACAAATGAACAGGGAATTATTGTATAAAATATTCATATGTCCTAGCTGTATAGTTGGCACACAGATGTCTTTCCAATGTGGATTTCTTAGATTCCAAGAAAGAACCCCAACCCTCTCCTCATTGTTGTCTATTTCCTAGTTAACACAGGTTCTGTTGGGTAGATAATAGTTTGTTACACAAACCAAAGGTAAAGTTGTGCATCTTTTTAAAGTACTGCCTGTATTACCTTCTCTAAGGGAAATAAAACATTTTACACTCTGCATGTATTAAGCACTTAAATATACAGAAGGCACTTTTTAAAGATCTTAGGTACAGCACACAATTAGAAGAATACTGTTATAAAAAATTTAAGGCCAAATCCTGCTTATCTCATACCAATATTTCCTCACTGACATCAGGGGAATTACTTGTGTGAAGTTGGCATGATTCAGCCCTTGATTTGTTTTTTTTCAATTCAGCACAAACATGTATGGTTTATTTGCACTACAGAATTAGGGTCATTAGGAGCTTCTGTTACCTGAGCAATTAACCACCAATCTGATATCAGGGGGGAAAAAAAAGCTGTTGATTGTGATGCATCTACATTTTGTTGCCAATTTAAATTAATATGTTTTATTTTGTTTTCTAAACTAATATAGCTTGTTTTTACCAGGAGCATTATCAGGTTTTAAAATACTTTTTCCAATATTTGGGTTAAAATGAATAGAGCAAAGGTAAATACAGAGCAAGTGAAAGTATTACATCAAAAGTGGACATAACCAAACGCCAGTAAATTTGAAAGCATATTATGGAAAGGGAATAATGTACTAGAACAGCCGATTGACGCCAGCTTTCTTAAGCAACATCAACTTTGTGAATATATCTACTCCTTCTGCCAAAGCTTCTAGGTCAAATGGACCCCGTTCCTCGTCTGGAACAGATGTACAAAAGGAAGACTGAGACTTTAAAAAATAAACAAACTACCATGAACTAACCAGCTCTATACCATGAGGACCAAAATGCTTCAGTATTTAAATGGAAAATTTTAATTTTTTCAGAATACAAGTGACAGAATGAAGTAATTTTTCTAAACAATAAAAATGTAAACTTTTTGAGTAACGAATAGCCTGGGATGTATTTTACATTTTATGACACAAATTTCTAGCTGATATCAGTTAAAAACGTCCAGCTGTGTTGACCACAGTTTATTTTTTTTCCAGACTAGAGAGACTGTTCATATGCTTTTAATGTAAATGTGTTTTATATTTATTTGAAATGAAACCAATGCCCAGGAAAAATAACTATGTATGGCTTGTTCTCCTTTTTTGTGAATCTTATTTGGCATAACACAAAATGAAATGTGAATATAAGCCAAGCCTGTTGGCCTGAGTGGGGAGGAGGGCGGGAGTGTGTAGTGTGGCCACAGGGGCTCAAAACTAACCTCAGATCCTTACTCATATGGCTGGATGTAATGTGAAGATGAATCAACCAGCTTCTGTTGGTAAGGGGTGGAGAGTGAATTTGTGCATTGCACCACTCGAGAACCCTTTATCAGACACACTAGAGCACAGTAGAAACTCGCAACTTCCTAGCAGGGAAGGGGGCATCATTACACAGCTAAGGTATATGGCACTGGGAGGATAGAGGAGATGCAATGTGGCTTGGAGTAAAGAAATTTGTTGGAACTACCTATGATTCCCACTCAGGCTGTTTGCAGGCTTAAGTCTATGCTGGAAGGATGGGAGGTATCTCTTCAGTAAACACTTAACGCAGGGCAAAGGAAAAAAATAGTTTTGTTTTTTAAATTGCCAGTTCTGACAGTATTCTATATACTCAATGTCAACATTTGCTACAATTTGTTGACAGGTTCCCATTTTTCATGAGGGGGGAAAGACATTTTAAGTATGTAATTCTTAGTGAGATTTTCAATGCATATATGGGTATATAGTAGTATACATAATATATTACCCGTATTTTGCCCTGCTAAAGTTAAATAATTTTAATGTCTCTATGATATTATGAAAGGGAAAATTTCAAATCTTAAAGTTTAAAAAAAATTACCCAGGGTACTCCCTTTAAGGATTCACATTTCTCTTTTTCTATATTTTCCTGCAGTGGAAATCCCAAGCACCTGAACCATGGGCTTTCCCCTCTTACATTAGTACTGTATGACTATTCTGATTTCTTTAAATTGCTAAAGAGCAATAACTACTTTACTTAAAGCACTGAAAATAAGGGGAGAAACCAACATGGAAAGAATGATGGGCTCTGTGGTGTCTGTTTAGAAGTGAATGGAAATCCCACATTTTGCTTTTTGTTGTTTCTAAATAGAATGAACACTTAAAACTTCATTTCCCATGTGTGGTGGTGGTGGTGGTGGTGTTTTTTTTAAACACATTAGAAGGAGAAAAGGGCCACAGTTACCATAGAAATGCAGAGGTAATAGTCACAGTGGTCATTAAAAAAAATCAGCATTTCCTATTAGCTACCACACAGTGATAGCTAATATACCAGTATTTTAGTAGGAAGTAATTGTGGTATTTGTCAATAAATGCTGACTTTATGATGACCCATCGTATGTAACATTATATAACTGTAGATTATTATTGAATTTCTTGGATCATTCTGTGGTCCCAATTAAAAACCCATTGAAGTTAGCAGAATAAGATTCCTATTGAATTCAATTGACTTTGGATTGAGTACAATCTACAACTATCTAAAGAGTAGATATCTGGTATTATGTCTACTTTAAAACAGACAGAGGTACCAAATCTAAATTTCTCATTGACGACAAACTGGCCATACAGCTTTATCAGTGATTTCAAGTATGCTATATATTACAGGAATCATAGAAAAGATATCACGTAGGTTTTGTTGGTTACCCTCTTAAGGGCACTGGGAAAGTCGTATTTTGAGCATGGTACTCTTAGGAGAAAAAAGGTACAATATGGATGAGATTTTCAAAAGTGCACAGCTTTGGTTTAATTCTGCTCTTGCTGACGTCAGTGGGAACAGGGTTAGATAAAATGTTGAATGCTTTTGAAAATACCACCCTCATTTTTATCAGTTCAGTAATTTGTACACACTTGTAGAAATAAATTTGTGATTTAGGACTTGATCTTGCAAACATTTAAACATGGGGATAACTTTACCCTTGTAATAGTCAGTCCCACTGAGTTAATGAAACTATTCACAGGGATAAAGTTACTTATCTGCATAAATATTACAGGATGAGGCACTTCAGCTCTGATTCTGAGAGTTATAATGTTGTTATATGGGCTACCTCTGCACCTGTACACAACATGGGGCTCTGTGTGAATGCACTGGTCTGTCCCCATGGTTCTACATGAAGGATCAGGGTTTTCGTTTATATTTTAACCATAGTTGTAGGTGGACTTCATTGCAGGAATGCTTCTCAAGTCTCTATACTAAATACTAAAAGTTACAATCTTCAAATTGCCTAAAATCCACCATGATTCTACATTGAAATAGCTATGGGAATTTCAGTTTATCATTACTAAAAGAGCACCATGGTATATTTGGTACTTTTTTATGCAGTAAACAGCTGCTAGATTTATTATTAAATTGGAACACATACATAAAATGGATTATTATCCTTTGTAATGTTGATAAACTTGGTTATGTATCATTTGGGATGAATTAACGACTCTGTGATTTTTTTTGTCATGTAAGAAACTTTAGAGTGCCTTTTTATATTTGTGTATTCTGGAAGTGTTTTGTGAAACTTGTTATCTTTTGTTTATTTCATTTGAGTGTTATCAAAGCAATATAATACCAGTAAATTTTCATTTCAAGCCTTTTTGGAAAGTATAAAGTAGGGGTTTTTTTCTTTTTGTATGTTCTACCTGCATTGAAATGAAAATTAATCTGCTAAATTTCTATAGGAAATTATGTATAATTTTTGCAATGCTGAAAAGGCTTATTACACACAAAGTAAATGTTAGGTCAGTGTTTATAGGGCAGGATGTTTTAAAATAGTGACAATCTGAGAGTGTGCATAAAATGTAATTCTATGCGTTTCTTATGCAGTGATCTACATATTAAAAGCCAATAACCTTATGTTCAGTTTTGTCTTATTTTATGCTTTAGCATGTGCAATATATCTTTACAAACCATGGTGATACAAATCTGGTGCCAGTGTTATATTTTGCATAACATATTTGTAATAAACAATATAAAATATTGTTTGATGGTTTTGGTGGGGTTTTGTCTGTAATGTTTTCTTATGTAAATTGGAGTTTAATGACTTCAGTAAATGTCATAACTGCACAAAATGAGGAAAAAAATACTTAGTGACTAACTTAGAATCCAATCTGAATCTGTTCAAGCACAGCTTAGAATCTTTTTCAACTACTGAATGCTGTATTAATGTAATGAAGTACCCTGACTGTAAACTACTATTGAAATGCATTCAGATGGTTATTTTTACAAATAAAAACGGTACAAATGTTGTTGCAAAACCGAGTAATATATTGTTTGGTTAAAACTATTGTATATTTATCAACATCTTTTTGTGAAATTACACTAGAAAAATGTTTTAAGCAGTATAACAGAAAAAATATGGATAATATAGGTTCATTTTATATTTCTACATTTTCTCTTATGCATTGGCGATCTCAATTGGCTCAAGAAATGGACTGATAGTATTAACATGGGTTATACTTTATATAAAGTAGCAGAACTTCTGTATAAGTAATTTTGTTCAGATACGTATTTGAACAAATGCCACCTTAAATGATTTTTTTTCAAAATTACGTAGCTGCAAAAATATTCAGACTATTTCACTAAAACTGTATCGCTATATCTTTAGAGAGTACACAATACTAAAATTAATTCAACAATACAATTACCTACTTTAATTTTATAAAGTACATGATCCTCTTTGTAGTAAAAAGGGTTAATATCCATAAAAATGAGCTGCATATATAGCTTGGAATCACCTACTGTGGAATACGCATGAACAATCAATCGAAGAAGAAAAGACAGTTACCTTTCATAACTGGTGTTCTTCGAGATGTTGCTCATATCTATTCCACATCCCGCCCTACTTCCCCTCTGTCGGAGTGGTCTGACAAGAAGGAACTGAGGGTAGGGGAGCACGCAGCGCCCCTTATAGCACGCCAGGGCAGTGCCATTCCGGGGGGCACTACCCTACAGGTACTGCTAAAGGAAAAACTTTCAGCACCGGTGCACGTGGTGAGCACACATACCTACTGTGAAATAGACATGAGCAACACATCTCAAAGAACACCAGTTACAAAATGGTTGTATTGTAGTTCCTCTTATTTCCTGAGACCACACTCTATTCTTTTGGAGTTTTGTAAATAATTTATACCATAGTAGATAGTTCCTCCCAAATCTGAGGATGTCACATCCTCACACAGAAGGTTCGTGGGTATCTCTCAGCCTTGAGTTATTGTTTGATTCTGACTGTAAGATAGAGAACGTTGTCCTTAGCAGACCCTGTTGCAGGAGAGAACATGCCTCAAAGACCCAGAGCTCTCCTAGAGTATGAGGCACTTGACAACCTGTGGGGGCTCAGTCTCACAGGCAATAGGGGAGCCACCCTTTAGAGACATCTGTTATAGCTGGCCGCATAAGGGAACCAGAGCCAAGTCCAGGTTAGGAGGAGGGCCAAACTTCATTTCAGTCAGATCATTCTCCCTGGCAGGGTCAGTTCAGACTTGGAAGAGGTGACTAGGGAGGGAAGTCCTGTAAACATTTGAATCCTTGTAACAAATTCCTCCCAAGATTCTCTATTTAGTGCCAGAGCTGTCCAGCCGAATGACTACACTCAAACCCCAGTAGGCCTCCTCCAGAGCAGCAGCTCTATTCCTCCCCTCCCCCCCCCTTTAGATAAGAAAAGTGTAGACCAACGGTCCTGAGAATCTGTTTTTGTGGAAGCTCCTGTATCTGCAGATGGTTGGGAGCCAGAGAGAAAATGCCACCATGTTTCCTTGTGGTGCATTTTATTTTTAAAGTGTGTAGCAGGCCAGCCCCTCTGGAAAAGGCAAAGTGTCAGCATTTTGTCTCCACATGTTCGCTGGGAGAAACTATGACACAAGCGTCTGGATTGATAACGTTCTTGAAAAATAAACACCAGGTAAGGAAAATATCCCTTTGTGGATCTTCTGCTCAAGTTATTGTTTGTATTACACATTGGTATGACAGCTCTATCATCAAGGAAGCTTTGGTTTTGTTGTTTTTTCCCTCATAGCATTTTGAGCACTTTTAAAGTAAAATGCCCTATTGCATTTTGGAAAAAACTCAAGTATTTCTGTTCAGTTGCTGTTTTTGAAAGGTCTGATGTCTTCCTCAAATCCAAAAGCACCATCAGATAAACTGAGTAGCTTGTGTTTCCATGTATTCTCACAGCTACCTTCAACAACCTCATCCGTCCTTAGCCCCCTGCTCTGTATCTCTTACAGAATGCCGTGGAAAACTAGCAAGTGCCTACTAGCAGAGTTTCTTCCTTGTCTACCTCCCTCCCCCTCGGGCATTTGGGTCCCTTGCCCAACTGGCAGGTTGTTCTGTTCTCCATTCTCCCCCCTGCTCTCTGCGAGTCCTAGGAATCTGTATTGCTGTTGGCCCCCATGGACCCTAGGGTTGCCAACTCTCTAACCGCACAGAACCGAACAATTCCCCTGCCCCTCCCCTGAGGCTCTGTCTCCTGCTCAATATATTCCCTTGCCTTGGGTGGCTCCCTCTCCCCCACTGGGGTGAGGTTGGGGTGTGTAGGAGGGTGTGTAGGCTCTGGGCTGGGGCCAGAAGTGAGGGGCTCAGGTGTGGGAGGGGGGCTCTGGGCTGGGGCAGAGGGTTGGAGGAGTGCAGGAGGGGGTGAGGTCTCCAGCTGGGGGGGCAGGACAGAGGCATTCAGAGTGGGCTGTGGATTGATGCAGGGGCATGGGGTGCAGGTGGGGCTCCAGGCTCGGCGGTATGGAAGAGAGGTTTAGGGTACAGGAGGGGGTCTCTGGGTTTGGGGGAGGGGAGGCCTGAGGGCTGGGGAACGAGCTTGGGGCACAGGCCCGTGCCATCATGGGCGGTAAGGGGGCGGTCCCTCTTTCGTACAGGATGACCTTCCCAACATGGCAGGCGCCTGTCGCCGGCTGTAATTTCTAAACGTGATGTACATGTTCATTCCGAGCTCGACCTTCCTAACATGGCGGGTGCCGCCCCCCCCCCAGGTCCGGACCTCTCCAACATGGCTGACACGTTCACGCTGGCTTTGACCTTTCCATCATGGCGGTCCGCGCCCCAGGTTTTTGTGCCAACCACGCCCCCGCTCCTCCTCCTCGGGAGACTGGCTCTGCCCCGCCCCCCTTCGCTGAGCGGCGGGTGGAGCTGGCGGGCGGCTGGGGCGCGGGCGGCGGGGGGATGGGCAGGGGTCCCGGGGTGACGGCGGCGCTGTTCTACGGGGCGGCGGCGGCGCTGGTGCTGCTGGGCGTGCGGGACGTGCTGTTCGGGCACGAGGAGAACCGGTGCAGCATGACCTACATGTACGAGTACCCCGAGTACCTGGTGAGTGCGGGACCCGCGGTGCCATCCCTGCCCGGGGCGTGTCACTCGCAAACCGGCTTCTCCGGTTCCCGGGCCCCGTCCAGGGCGTTTGCCAGGACCCGGCTGCTCTGCTCAGTCCAGCGGTCCCCTCGGTTTCACTCCTGAGGGGCCTTAAGCGCCTTTGGTCGGACCGTCCCGGCTCCCACAGGCCCCTGGATCCCTGCGGTCAGGCCGGCAGCCTGCGCCCAGGTTAGCCCGGCTTGTGGTTCAGCCGTGCTGGGCGTTCACGGGAAAACGGACACCTGGAAAGCAGCAGTTGCATGCCCGTTAGAGGGGAACTCTTCTGTCCTCAACCGACTCCTCGTCAGTCTGGTTTTGAATACACGTCATCTGGCCGGTGGGTCATGCGATTGAAAACAAATCCACTTGAAATTGTATTAAGAGCTTGCACAGCAGCGGCTAGTAGTACGAGTATACCTTGTATCATCTCTCTTGGGCGAGGGAAGACATTCACTCTTCCGGGGGAAGTTTATGAAAGTGATGCTGCACACAGTGCTGTCTCAAATGCACAAAGTAAACAAACCGAAGAGTGCTTTTTCTGCAAACTTTCAGGTATAAACAGGTTAGTTGCTACTTGCAGCAATGATAAGGGCATCATTTTCAGACAAGTGAAACTCCATCTCCTGAGCTTGAGTGGCAGATGAACCTTTAAGGTTTTACAAAGAAAAATTTGGGGGCAGATATGATCTCTCAATGTTTCTTTAAAAGCTTATGATAGATTTCTTATACTATTATCCTACTCCTATCTAACAGATTTCCCCTATTTCTTTATAAACATGAAATAACAAATAGTATTTAGAAGAGTAAATAACTCAACTTTAGAGAGAAATATTTTCCATTAGTAATATTTGCTATATATGTTGATAATATATGCATCACATCCCAGAAAATCCCGGAAAACGGACTTTGCCACTGTCGAGTATCGACTGATGTACATTGAGCAACCTCTCAATTTATTACAATAAGAACCAGCTTTGTGCCAACTTGACCAAGACTAAGATGACAGCCTTTCATCTACACCAAAAAGCCAAGCGGAAACTAAACCTCACCTGGGATGGAATCCCACTGGCTAATCAGCTGAACCCTGTCTACCTGGGAGTGACATTGGATGGGATAGTTTCCTTCAAAACTGGGAAAGTTAGCATCTGTAACAACAGCCTCTGAAAGTCAGTCACCTCAAAATGGGGAGCCAATCCAGCTACAGTGGAACCCCGCAATACCACGGCGATCTAGTTCCAAAAATATTGACCGCGGTAAATGCGGGGTTGCAGTATTGCAGGGTTGCCCTACATCAAAGTGCCGCCCGCTGCCGCTCTTGGGAGCCACACCCTCCCCCCCCTCCCCCACTGTAAGCAGATTCACGCTATCGCAGGGCGGTATTACAGGGCTCGACTATATTTTGCAGACCACTGCCATCACCTTGTGCTACTCCATACAGTATGCATGTCCAGTGTCAGAATGATCCGTCCATGCTAAACGACAGTTGTCGTGGAATAACAGGACATCTAAAGCCAACACCAAAGGATAGCCTGTATTTACTGGCTGGCATTGCACTACCTGATATCAGGAGGAAGGTAACAAGTCAAAGGGAAAGATCATGGCAGATGAAACTCAAGTCATTCATTATATGATCACGCAGGAATAATCAAATGCCTTATATTATGAAAGAGTTTTATAACTAGTGTTGTGCCTTTAGATATAACAGTTGGCAAGGCACAACTGAAGCTATGGAATGAAAGACTACATGCAGCCAGATACACTGAACTAGATCTGGAACCCCAAGAGGACTTTCCCAGAGAGCCCAATACAGACTGGTCACTGTGGCGATATCTGAACCGCCTGTGCAGGCAAACTGGTAGATCAAAGACTAATATCAAATAGGATTATTTAATTACACGAATATATGGGAGTGTGGTGAGATGCAGACCATGGTGCACTTAGACATTTGCTGACTCTTTGGGGAAATCTGTATGAAGGAGGACCTTGCTGCAGTGAAAGAAAGAGCCATCTCTTGTGGATGCTTCTGGAAAAACCTCTAGTTTGTGGCAAGGACACAAGAAGTCCCTAAAGTGACACTTTCATATAGAGTAGGACATAAAAGCATCTGAACAAAAAAAAAATCTGATAATTGTTTTTCTTAATTTTGTTAGTGAAAGATAGAAAGATTTTTGGGATTTTCTAAGGACCACTTTGCCCTGAATCAAATGAAAACAACTGTTTTCCTTTTAATTCACTTTGCAAATTATCCTTTATGATGACAAACATTTTTCAAACACAGGATTATGACTTTATTGCAGAATCTAGTAACAGGAGAATCCATGCTGTGGAAGAGAAAGCTGGTGTTATGCCCACACGTTCTGTACTAGTACCGTGATTTTTGTAAAAAAATATTCCCTCCTCAAAACAACTATTGCCATGTCTATGTTAGAGATCTTACAGCAGCACAGCTGTACCAGTGCAACTGCGCTGCTGTAAAATCTCCTGTGTAGCCACTCTGTGCCAGCCAGAGAGAGCTCTCCCATCCACATAATTAAACCACTCCCAACAAGGGGTGGTAGCTATGTTGGTGGGAGAATGTCTCCCCCCAGCCTAGTGCTGTCCACATCGGCACGTCTCTTGGTGTACTTTGTCACTCGTGGGGTGGCTTTTCATCTCTGAGCAACATAAGTGACAAAAGTGCTAGTGTAGACATAGTTTATGCCTTCTACTTCAGGGATGTTTTGTCTATCCACATCCTTCATGAACTTAGATCTGAGGCAGGGACTAGCCTAAATCCCATTATCCATCGGCTGAATGACTTGTCGGTGGCTGCACTGTGTATAATGATGCAGTGCTTCTAATTTTTTTAATGAAATGTTTCCCAACACAAATACATTTTAGAAAAAAGTCACTATAGTAAAGTGATATTTAAGCATCCTATATATACTGTACTGAAAATCACTTTTCCAGCTAGTTGTCAGTTATTTTTCAGTGGATATGATGAAAACTGGGGGCATTGTTTGTGGAGGAGAAAAGCACCAAAACACTTTTCTTTAAACAAAATATTGCATCTCCTATTCTAAACAGGTAACTAAGCAGCAAGTTAATTTTAGGATCTACTAACTTGGGGACTATAATTTTAGAAAAGGAAAGCACAAGAGAAAGCTTACTTAATGTAAATACATGGGCTAACTTGCTTAAGTAGTTACTTCATTAAACAAAATCATGTAAGTAATTAGGATCTTTATAAATACAGTATTCAGAGCTACTGGTAGCCAAAACCTACTTCAGCTCCAATCTACATAGTACTACCAATTTACAAGTACAGTGAAACCTCGATATAACGGACTAATTCGGGCGAGGGGGTGTCCGTTAAAGCCGAAAGTCCGTTATTTAATAATTTTTTAAAATTATTAAATAATGGACTTTCGGCTGACAATGGACACCCCCCTCGCCCGAATTAGTCCGTTATGTCGAGGTTTTACTTTTATCACGGCCGGGAGCCCGGCTGCTGGGACCCTGGCGGGAGCCGTCAACCCACCCGCCCGGGTCCCAGCAGCCGGGCTCCCGGCCGTGATAAAAGTAAAACCTTGGGCGGGAACTGTCCGACCCCCCCCCCGGAGCCCTCCCCTGCCGGGAGCCCTCCCCTGCAGGGAGCCGGGTGGGGTGGGAGTTGATAGCTCCCGCCGGGCTCCCCGAGCGGCAGCCCCCGAATAACGGATTTCGGATGCATCGGAAATTTTGTCCGTTGCATCCGAAGTCCGTTAAATCGGGGTCCGTTAAATCGAGGGTTTACTGTAATTGGCAAAATCTATGTTTTGATTATAGGACTGGAAATTGTCTAAAAATTAACGCCCACCAGTATGACTGTTCTATTCACTGATTGTCAGCACTTACATTCTCATGTGTTTTATAAGCAAGTTTTGTGGTGGTGAAATATGCAAGATTGAAGTGTCAATCTACAGTACAGTGGTAAAATAAGCAGTGATAGTGAAAGCTTCCCCACACTTCCCTAGCAATATGCCTGAAGTCATAGCTAGAGGGACAACATTACAGAGTGTTCTGTCTCCGAGTATCTAGCTTTTGTTGTTTTGGGGTGGAGGGGAGCGGGAAAGAAAACGAGATGGCTTAGGTGTTGTATTCTATTATTTATTGTTTGTTTTACTGTGAACCTCAGGAGCTGTACATACACAGAACAAAATCCATCTGCTATTCATTTTTTAAAGTGTCTGTCTAAATGTAGCTAAGGCTGGCAGTGACAGAAAGTTATTAGACAAGAACTTGGTGTATGTCAGAGCTACCTAGCTTGACTTTAAGTGGCAAGTTTCCACATCACAAAAGGTACATTCACTAATAATTGGTGTTCTTATTTTCAGTCACCCAAAACTATGCTAGTAATGTCACAAAAACAGATAATGACATGGTACCTAGCCTGAGGCACTTACAACCTAAATTTAACATAACAAAACGTGAAGATCCTAAAGTTATCTATTTAGTTTTGTACTGCTGCCAGTCATCATAGCATCTGAGTGCTTTTCACTAAAATCAATAGCAAAATCCCAAGTTGGCTTCAGGAAGTGTCTAGCATTTCTCCCCGTTTGGGGTCTAAACTTAGTTTGCGGTGGGGCTAGTTTGTTTGTTTTTTATTAATACTAGTTACAGGATAGAAGGGGTGTCAGAAGTGGACCAAAAAAGCAGGAGGGAAAGGAACTTGAAGGACAATGCAACAATTATTTCATTCAGTTACTCAATAAGTCTCACACGTATCTTTCTGGTTACGTTAACTTGGTTTTTTCTCTTATTTTCCATTACAGTGAAACCTCGATATAACGGACTAATTCGGGCGAGGGAGTGTCCGTTAAAGCCGAAAGTCCGTTATTTAATAATTTTTTTAAATGATTAAATAACGGACTTTCGGCTGACAACGGACACCCCCTCGCCGAATTAGTCCGTTATATGGAGGTTTTACTTTTATCACGGCCGTGAGCCGTGGGTCAGCCCGCCCGCCCGGCTCCCCGCTGCGGGGAGCCGGGCGCGGGGGGGGGGGGGGGGGGGAGTGTTGACAGCTCCCGCCTGGCTTCCCGCTGGGGGGAGCCGGGTGGGAGCTTTCAAACCGCCCCCCCCCCCGCCCGGCTTCTCTGCGCCAGGCGCCCGGCTTCTCTGCGCCGGGCGCCCGGACTGACAGTTCCCGCCCGGCTCCCCACAGCGGGGAGCCGGGTGGGGGGGTTGACCGCTCCCGCCTGGCTTTCCGCTGGGGGGAGCCGGGCGGGAGCTCTCAACCCCCCCCGCCTGGCTCCCCGCAGCGGGGAGCCAGGCGGGAGCGGTCAACCCACCCGCCCGGCTCCCCGTTGTGGGGAGCCGGGCGGGGGGGGGGGGGGGTTTGACAGCTCCCGCCGGGCTCCCCGCTGCGGGGAGCCGGGCGGGAGCTGTCAACCCAGCCGGCTCCCTGGGGTGGGAGCCGGCAGCCCCTGAATAACGGATTTCGGATGCATCGGAAATTTTGTCCGTTGCATCCGAAGTCCGTTAAATCGGGGTCCGTTAAATCGAGGGTTTACTGTACTCACTTCTCACAGGTTGTCAGGGCTGATTCCCCACTTCGGCACTTTGACTGTAAAAGGTGGGGACCTGCAAGCATTCTAAAAAATTAATACTGGCCACTCCAAGCTTATATTAAACTTCCGAGGTTAAAGCTTTTCTCTGACCTTGGCTGGGTAGATTCTGCCTAAACCCAAGTGCAAAACCCTTTTGAGAACCCAGGAAGGGGCACTTGGGATTTTTTTCCTGTGTAGTAACCTCAACCCCTTTCACATACACATCCCTCCAGGGAAGAGCTGAGAAAGAAAAATGAAATCAGCTGTTGTCACCAGCTAATTAAACAACATGTGCACAAACCTCTTAGGACACAACAATGCAATTCTCTTTTCTTAAAAAAAAGTAAATTTTATTAAAAAACAAAAGGAAGAAAATACACCTGGGAACTTATGGTATTGCTAGATTTAAAAAGAGCAACTACAATAATTAAGCATCAGAAATAGTTTCTTGAGGCCCGGCTTAAAGGTTACAAGCAAAACTAAATCACTTGGGATTAGCACAAAGAAGTTCACAAGCCATAAAAAAATAAAGGATAAATCTAATCGTTCCTAGATATTTTCTGGTCTACTTACATATCTGGGGTTTAAATAAGTAGTTTCTAGGTATGATTCTCATTTTTTCATATCTGGCGCTAAACTTCTTACAGCATAGTCTCTGCCCTGTTCACCTTTCCCCAGAGAACGGACAGACAGACAGAAGGGGAGTCTTTGTTTACATTTAAAAAAAACTCTCGTCTTCCCGTTGGCCCATTTTGGGAGGTGCCCACTCATTTCTTTTTAGCTATGCATAGCAGCAAGACTTTTTAACACTTTACCGATAGAGAAATTAGAAAACAGCTACTAAGAGGGATTTTATAGCTACTGGCTGGCTGCATATCCATACCCCCCCCCCCTTCATTTATCACACAGGTGATGTGGCAAAAATGAATTTTTATGACAGAATTTGAATAAGGTGTGGGAGATGGCTTGGCATAGAGATTTTCAGTACACTGGAGACAGGAATGGAAGGGAATAAAAGAGGCAGCAAGGTTGGCAAAATTGGTGGGACAGGATGTGAGGGAGTGTGAAAGGAAACTGCATTCATGACCCATTATCACGCAATCACAACTTCTCTCTCAAAGCCCTGTAGCTTCAACTTTGCATACAGAGCAGTGGGAGAACCAAGGAAGGGGTAATGGCACAGCTACACTAGGGCTGTGTCTATACTGCCACTTTATAGCGCAGAAACTTTCTTGCTCGGAGGTGTGAAACTCCTCCCCCCCTCAGTGATGAAAGTTTCAGTGCTGTAAAGTGGAAGTGTAGACAGTGCACCAGTCCTGGGCAGCTACTCCCCTCACGGGGTGATTTTTTTTCCGGTGCTGGGAGAGCTCTGTTTTTATTACTTGTTTATCGTGTAAGGATAGTAGCAAATTATTCAGGAGTGGATACAGTGGCCTTCATGCTTTTCATAGTAGGTCATTTGGCCACACTGGGGTTTTGAATGAGAAACCAGTTTGGTGTCATTTTAATGCATTTTATTGAGAGAAATATGATACTAAACAAATATATTGCTGACTATTTTACTTAAAATGTCTTTGTGCCAACTAAAAATATAAAAAAATGCAATAATAAAATCCAGATTACAAGTGAGGTCAAATTGATAAATTAGTGAGTTAATAACATGAAATGGGATGAACAGTTGATCAAAGCATTGAATCTACACAGCCAATAATCAAATTATGAGGTCAATGCATACATGATAAACATTACACAGACTAAATCTCAAATGCTCCAGAAGGTGTCTCTTTCTCAGGGCTTGTCTACACATAAACTACTACCGTTGTAGCACTTCAGTGAAGAAGCTACACCAACAGAAGGGGCTCTCCTTTTGGCACAGGTAATCCACCTCTGGAGAGATGGTAGCTAGGTCAACGGGAGACCTGCACTGTGTGTGTGTGTGTGTGGGGGGGGGGGGCTAGATTGGTTTAACTGCATTACTTGAGACTACCGGCATAGTTCTACTGAGCTAATTTCTTAGTGTAGACTAGCACTCAGCCTTGAAATGTCACTTTGCTCCTTCAAAGCCCAATTAATTGACTTATATACTCCATTTCCTCCCCTTCCAGCTAACTTCTGTACTTTCACTACAGTGGTAGTCAGCAACTCAGATTCCTTTTGCAGGCTGAGTAGTTAACACTGACATCTTTAAGAGCTCAGGACGTTAAATAAAACAAAGGAAAATGATACTTAAAAAAAGAAATAAGGATCTACTCTTCATCTTACCTGGTCTTAGGAACAGTGGAGTCAGGAGCTGCTGTTTAGGGACTAGAGGATGTTGTTCTGCCTTGGTACCTTATGATGTACAATGGGCTTCCTCGGGGTAATTAGCTGGTCAAGAAGACCTAGCTTGTGGTGGTCTGCATCACCTGTTTCCTGAGAATAGCCCAGAGAAATTAGGGTATCAGCTGTTGTTGATGTAATTGTGGTGGTCTGAGAGGAATACACTTACATCCATGACTTGTAAGGTTGTTATTCAAGCTTGTTGCGCTCCATGGTACCTCCCTGGAGATTTTCCAAGTGAATCGGGCTCACAGCTCTTACTCTGTAATAATGTGGTCCAGTCCTGGTCATGTGTGGTCAAGCATAATCTTTGGTCTATTTTGGAGGCTCCCTCCCCCTCAACTGGCAGGTCTTTTGTTCTATACTGCAAGCACATGCTTAATTTCAGCAAATAGGCATGTGATCAACAGGAAACGATATAAAACATTCCTCTGGGTTAAGAGATTTACTGGACTCCTAGTTCATTAAGGACATAAATTTGATTTATTTCGTTTTTAGCCCATTCACAAATCTACTTGCTCAACGTGTTCTTAAAATACTTCTTTGGGGCCTCAGCAAGCAAGAAATGGGGATGTTTCAGTTTGTGTCTTAATGAAGTAAAACGGGTGGGCAAACTACGGCTCATGGGCCGGATCCGGCCCGTGAGGGCTCTGGATCCAGCCCACAAATTTGGCAACTCTGTGGTGCTGCGGACTTCGCTCTGGGGAGTGACTGATGCTGTCTCAGGAAGGGGGAGCAGAGGGCTCCATGAGCTGCTCTTGCCTGTAGATACCTCCCAGAAGTTCCCATTGGTCGGGAATGGGAAACCGTGGCCACTAGGAGCTTCAGGGGAGGTATCACAAATGTGCAGAGCCCTCTGCTCCCCCAGGGGCCGCAGATACATGGTTCCAGCCACTTTCCAGAGTGACACGGGGCCAAGTCCACGGCAGGCAGTTAGGGAGCCTGCCCTGGACCCGCTGCCACCCCGGAGCCGCTCCAGGTAAGCAGCGCTGGGCCAGAATCCATACCCCAAACACCTCCTACACCCAGCACCCCTGCCCTGAGTCCGCTGCTGTAGTCTGCACTCCAACTCCCTGCCCTCAGCCCCTCCCGTACCCTGTGCCCCTCCTGCACCCCAGCCCCTGCCCTGAGCCCCTTGCTGCACTCTGCACTCCAACCCCCTGCCCTGAGCCCCATGCCGCACCTTGCACCCCTCCCTGCACCACTGTCGTGAGCCCCCTTGAGCACCCTGCACCCCTCTGTACCCCAACCCCTTGCCCTAAGCCCCTTCCTGCACACCACACCCCCTCCCACACTCTCTCCTGCACCCCAACTCTCTGCCCCAGCCCTACAGTCATGGCCTTGCAAGCAATTTCCCCACCCCGATGTGGCTGTTGGGCCAAAAAGCCTGCCCACCCCGATGTAAAAAGTTGTCCTTACTTCTGACAGAGTCTAGAGAGAGGCTACTTATAAGGTACAATACATTGCTGTACACACAGCTTTTTGATTGATATAATATACGCACTTGCCCTTTTGAAGCTATAACAGTAAACAGAAGCTAATGTACAGTAAACCCTCGATTTAACGGACCCCGATTTAACGGACTTCAGATGCAACGGACAAAATTTCCCGATGCATCCGAAATCCGTTATTGGGGGCTGCCGGCTCCCGCCCCGGGGAGCCGGGCGGGAGCTGTCAACCCGGCTGCCCGGCTCCCCGCAGAGGGGAGCCGGGCGGGCGGTCTGACAGCTCCCGCCCGGCTCCCTGCAGAGGGGAGCCAGCTGGCCGGGTTGACAGCTCCCGCCCGGCTCCCCGGGGCGGAGAGCGGGGTGGGAGCTGTCAAACTCCGGGCGGCGGAGTTGACAGCTCCCGCCCGGCTCCCCGCAGCGGGGAGCCCGGCGGGAGCTGTCAAACCCCCCCCTCTCCCCGCCCGGCTCCCCGCAGCGGGGAGCCAGGCGGGGGGGTTGACAGTTCCCGCCCGGCTCCCGGCAGCGGGGAGCCAGGCGGGAGCTGTCAAAAAAAACCCCCCCGCCCGGTTCCCCGCAGCGGGGAGCCGGGCGGGGGGTTGACAGTTCCCGCCCGGCTCCCGGCAGTGGGGAGCCGGGCGGCGGGGGGGGGTGTTGACAATTCCCGCCGGGCTCCCGGGAGCCGGGCGGCGGAGTTGACAGCTCCCGCCCGGCTCCCCGCAGCGGGGAGCCCGGCGGGAGCTGTCAAACCCCCCCCCCCCCCCCGCCCGGCTCCCCGCAGCGGGGAGCCAGGCGGGGGGGTTGACAGTTCCCGCCCGGCTCCCGGCAGCGGGGAGCCAGGCGGGAGCTGTCAAAAAAAAAAACCCCGCCCGGTTCCCCGCAGCGGGGAGCCGGGCGGGGGGTTGACAGTTCCCGCCCGGTTCCCCGCAGCGGGGAGCCGGGCGGCGGGGGGGGTGTTGACAATTCCCGCCGGGCTCCCGGGAGCCGGGCGGCGGAGTTGACAGCTCCCGCCCGGCTCCCCGCAGCGGGGAGCCAGGCGGGAGCTGTCAGCCCACCCGCCCGGCTCCCCATTGCGGGGAGCCGGGCGGGGGGGGGGGGTTGACAGCTCCCGCCGGGCTTCCCGCTGCAGGGGAGTCGGGGGGGGGGGGGTTTGACAGCTCCCGCCGGGCTCCCCGCTGCGGGGAGCCAGGCGGGCGGGCTGACAGCCCGGCGGGCGGGAGCGGGGGGTTTGACAGCTCCCGCCGGGCTCCCCGCTGCGGGGAGCCAGGCGGGTGGGCTGACAGTTCCCGCCCGGCTCCCCGCAGCGGGGAGCGGGGGGGGCGGGGGGGGGTTTGACAGCTCCCGCCCATGATCAGTAAAACCTCTATATAAGGGACTAATTCGGGTGAAGGGGTGTCCGTTAAAGCCAAAAGTCCTGTTATTTAATGATTTAAAAAAATTATTAAATAACGGACTTTCGGCTTTAACGGACACCCCCTTGCCCGAATTAGTCCGTTAAATCGAGGTTTCACTGTATTTCATCCTTCCAGGCAATTGTTAGTCAAGATGACAAGGTTCTGTATTACAGAAAATGCAAGTCCCAAATTGATTAAAGTTGCAATTAAATTTATAAAAGTGGTACAGAAAAAAAGAGTATTAGCTGGAGAGACCACAAGGCTGCAGTATAAAACACCTTTTTTCCCCCCTGGTTGTATCATAAAGAATAGGTCTCCAAAAGGTAAATAAATTATGTTTTATTTCCTTCACTTATATTCTACAAGAAAAAAAAATTCCGTAGCATTTTTTTCCCTTTCGTAAATTTCCATAAACATTAATGAGGCTAAATTCTCTTCTTTGTCTGTAATGATGCAAATTGCTTCTTTTGTAGCTACTATTCATTAGTATTTTAGGAATCCAGTATCTTGAATTGTTAGGAGTTGCTAAAGATCCATTAATTTTAGTCAGATACTGTATGTTTAACCATATGTATTTGTTGACACAGAAAATAAAACTACCTAAGAAAATATCCAGACGTTTTCCAGCCTATGAGCTCTATCTCTATGGGGAAGGGAATTATGCTGAAGAAAACAAAAATCTGATACTGACAGGAATTCCAGTTCTCTTCCTTCCTGGGAATGCTGGGAGTTACAAACAAGGTAAGAATATTGTAAAGTGCATTTTGAAAGTTGTACAAACAGAGTTATCTTTTTTTAGTTAAAGGCAGAAAGAGTTTAGTCTCTGAAATATTACCAAAGAAAGACACTTTTAGTGGTCAAAGCTTCCACAGGCATGATATCCAAATGCCTCATTGCTACTACTTTAAGAGTAAGTGATGAAGAATTTCCTTATGTACAGTGTCCAGGAGATAAGGGCCGTATTCTCAGCTGGTGTAAGTTACTGTGGCTCAGTTGAAGTCAGTGAAGCTATGCTGATATTCACCAGAGGAGAACCCAGTCGAAGATGTTTACCTGGACTTCACAGTTTTTAAAGTCTGTAAAGCCATGGACATATTTGCTCAGCCACTGATAGCCTCTCATTGCAAAAGAAAAATAGTCCAACTGTAGAGGAATGATTAAAAAACGTACAGGAGGTTGGTATTATGGAAAATTTTTCATACCAATTGTATAGCCAGCAAAATAGACAGAAGACACAAAGATACTTAAAAATTTGGTTACCTTTTATACAATACTTAGACAACGTACATTTCACCTGGGTAAAAAAAAAACCCCACAACTGTCCTTTTCTTTAATATTAACTCTTGATAGACATGTGTAGTCTGTTTAAACATGTGTAATCAGACATTTCACTCAATATAATAAATTAACTAGAAATGACGTCAAAGGTGTTTTATGTATGCTGTCTGTGATATGGTAATACTGTAATCAATAGAGAGCCAATGACTGTACTCCTGAATAATGGCTCTTTCAACGAAAGCTCTGATTATTTTTTTGTTTCTGATATTTACATGGCAAGGATTTGTAAACCTGTTAACACTTCATAAATAAATATATAGTAAAACAAAAATGAAGAAATAGCATAGCTTTAAATAACTTGACTCTATATAATGTATTATTATGCTATCTATTAAGATTACAGATTTAATTCTGGGCCTGATTCCCCACAGCATTATACCAGTTTTATCCCAATGTAAGTCCATTGAAATCAAATTGATTTTACTTAAAACTGAAATAATGCTGTGCTAAATCAAGCACTCTGTGTTAAAGACACATGTATATTATCTGTACTGTGATTTTAACTAAATTCTTTTACACAGTGGTGAAAATGCCCCTAACTCAGCGCTACATTATTGCTACCACTCATGGGCTCCAGAGGTGACTTTGGGGTCCTATTTTCACTATTGTGGATACATCCTAAAAAGTACTTCCCACAGGGATCACTCTGTAATTCCTCTAAATTTCACTAACATAGGCAGGAAAAATCCACAGGCTGCTACTCAAACCAGGTCTGTTATATTACACCATTATTGGCAACCTGGCTGACCTGCAAAAATCGGATTGATTTTGACTTGACCGATATTTTAGAACAGTCATATTGAATAAAAACACAACTGAATTAGAAGACTGGGTAAAATTCACTCAGTTTTAGATACCTTAAAAATAAGCATCCACTCCTCCGGATTCCCTGCTAGTTACCTGATGGGCAAGTGGCTCCATCCTGGCATGTTGTTCCAAGTCTTGTAGCCTGTTTCTACATTCAGTATAAACTCATTATCTCCTGCTATACTTCATTCCATTCGGAGACTGGAAATAATAGTTGTATATTTGTAGAGGAAAATGAAGATATGTGAGTACTTTGCAGTTACGTAGTGCTTTACGTTTTTGAAAGTGCAGTGCAGCCATTAACTAATTAAATATAGCATAATGAGTGTTGTTCTGAAGATGGTCATTCTTCATTAGACCATTACTTGGTTTATAAAGTGCTTTGAAATAGAATTACTCAGCGCCCTAATGGTGATGTAAAAAAACCCCTTTGTGTTTTTGTAAACAATTAGTATATGTCCCCAAATAGTTTTAGTTAAGCTGAGTAAATAAGCCTTGCATTCACTTAGCCAATTAATAACTTATGGTGACCTTTTTAACCTTCAAAGGTAGCTTAATTCTTTTGACTGAAATTATACATACTTTG
Organism: Sternotherus odoratus; assembly: GCA_032164245.1. Taxonomy (NCBI): domain Eukaryota; kingdom Metazoa; phylum Chordata; order Testudines; family Kinosternidae; genus Sternotherus; species Sternotherus odoratus. The sequence goes on from JAVMKO010000011.1 coordinate 18,175,889, forward strand.
TCATAATGACATAGTAAAACATTTCATAATTTATAGATTTAGAAAACATATTTAAAGGCATGCAAGGGCAATGGTATCCAAAGAAGATTACTGAACTAATCATCACACAAAATGAATTATGTTTAAAGTAGTACAGACCATATTGTGAGCTAATTCAGTTTCACAAAATGTTGCTTTCTAGGAGAGACTGACATTTTGTCCCCAGATAGACTTTTCCCCATTCTCAAGCATTCTTTGTTGTAGTCTTTATACTAGGGCTGTCAAGTGATAAAAAAATGTAAACACAATTAAAAAAATCTTGCGATGCCAGCTACAACAGAGTCATGCAATCGCCTGTTCTCACTTTCAAGTGACAGTGTAAATAAGAAGCAAGTAGAATTATCTCCCGTAAATGTAAACAGATTTGTTCGTCTTAACAATTGCTGAACAATTGCTGAACAAGAATTAGGACTAATTGTAGGCTCTAAAGTTTTACGTTGTTTTATTTTTGAGTCCAGTTATGTAACAAAAAACCCCTATATTTTTAAGTAGCACTTTCATGATAGAGATTGCACAACAGTACTTGAATGAGGAGAATTGAAAAATACTATTTATTTTATCATTTTTACAGTGGAAATATTTGTAATAAAAATAATATAGTGAGCACTGTACACTTTTGTATTCTGTGATGTAACTGAAATTGATATATTTGAAAATGTAGAAAAACATACAAAAATATTTAATACATTTCTATTTGTATTCTATAGTTTAACAGTGCGATTAATCGTGATTCATTTTTTAAATCGCAATTCATTTTTTGAATTAATCACATGAGTTAACTGCAATTGACTGACAACCCTACTTTATACTGTCTTCACAAACTAGTCATTTGCAACCTGGGGTGGATCCCATGTCTTTCAGCTGTGGAGCTTCTAAGAGCGATATTTGCAGCCAATTCTGATAGAGGTTCCTGCTCTATTTCCCCCTCTCAGTAACTGAGGGTAAGGCTACACTACCCGCCAGAGTGGCAGACAGTGATCAATCTATCGGGGATCGATTTATTGCATCTAGTGTAGGCATGATAAATCATTCTCCGAATGCACTCCCCATCAACTCCTGTTACTCCACCTCCGCAAGAGGCAGAAGCAGAGTCGATGGGGGAGTGGCAGCAGTCGACTCAGTGCCGTGTGGACAGCCAGGTAAATCACCCTAAGATATGCCGACTTCAGTAGCAGCCAGGTCTGGAGAGGGAAAGCAGGATTTTCTCTCTGCAAGGCTGAAAATTTGGGAAGAAAGGAGTGGAATAATCATATCTACTCTTGTGATGAGAATGAAGCGAAAAGTGCTTTCTCTATTTAGTTTGGAAGTCAAGCTGCCCACGTCCCATGACCTGGAAAAAACTAATTGGAAGACCCTAGCAATGGTAGTGCATCTAGCATAAGGCTAACATATTCACTTTGCTAGGCTGTGCTGTTGATGGGTAAGGAGGAGAAAACCAGATCTGGATGAGATTGAACATCTGTGGTCCAATCTGATGCTCTTGAGCAAACTGTATATAATCCAAACAAACTCTCTTTTCAGTGGTCATAGAGGTTTATTATATGGTTTACTGATTTAATCTTGCAAGAAGTATGGCATTTCTTTGTAATTAATTTGTAAACTTTCCCTTTCTTATCAGGTTGGGTTTTCTGTATTTTCTTTTGTAGGTTTTTTATATGAAACTTTCAGTATTCTTTGAATAGTATCTTCTAGAAAATTGAAAAAAAAAATTATGTTCTTGCTTATCTCATTTTTACATTTCTTATCAACTGATATTTTTCATCCTAATTTCTCATGTATGCATGCCTTGAAACAAGGGAAGTAAACTTATAGGTTGGTAGAAGAGGAAAGCTTTCCACTCTTTTTGATTTATACAAATGACTTGCATCAGGTGAACATTGATCAGGTTTAAAGAACTTGAATATCCAGTGGTAGTAAGATAACATTTGTTTTTGACCACCTACATAGTGGCTGGTTTTTATTGGAGAATCCAACTGAATAGTAGTATTAAGTACAGGTAGAAGAAAGGTGTTTCTGTGATTAACTAGTGCAATTTCTTTTCCTAGTACGTTCTCTTGGCTCTATAGCACTTAGAAAAGCAGAAGACATTGACTTCAAGTACCATTTCAATTTCTTCACTGTCAATTTTAATGAGGAGCTGGTTGCACTATATGGTGGTAGTCTGCAAAGACAAACCAGATTTGTGCACGAGTGCATTAAAGTAATTCTTAAGCTATACAAGGTAAGACATGAGGTATGCACATGAACAGTATTTTGAGTTATTTTCCATTTCTCCTAAAAATGGGGATGGTATTTTTGTTCAGTGGGAAATTGTGGGATGGAAATTTTAAATTGTAATAGACATATTGGCTATTAATTATATGGTGTAAATTATGTTGATGAGAGAAAAATACTCCTGCTTTATTCTTGATTTTGTAAACAAATTTTGGATTTTGTTTACACTCTCATGGCGAGGACACACAAAGCCTTGGATAGTTGTCTCATTTTTTTAAATAAAATATTTCCATGTAATATGTAAACTTAATTGTAGTAGAAATGCGGTAGACTAATTTATGTTTCTAGAACTGTTTGTTTAAATATTTAATACAGATTTAGAAAACATTCCTCAGACTAAAAGTTTATGTGCTGGTATGCTTCCTTAAGGTTCTCAAACATTATAATATCAGCTATAAATTACAGTTTTTGAAGTACAGCACCTCCTACATTCTAACTTTTTCTTGTGATGAGCCTGTGTTTACTTAGTGATTTTGGAAGATCAAAGCATGTAAAATATGGGTCAATTAGTAATATCTTGTCAAACTATTAAACCAGACTGTTTTCTTTGAGCAACATGATTAATTTCAGAGAAAAATGTACAACTGTTAACTAAATGATAGGTCAATGTCTAAGGCCTTGTCTACACTACAAGGGAAATTCAATCTAAGCTACACAATTTGAGTTACTTGAATAGCTTACTGTGGATTGCCACGGACTCGCAGGGGCGAGGAAAAAAAAATTGCAGGCCTGTTATTTACCAGGTCGCACGTGGCAATAAACTATATAGGTAAGAGACGCAAGGGGAGTGTGGGTCAGGACGTGAGCTGCAGATACACACACACACACACACACACACACACACAAGTAAAAATAATCAATTTAAAGTTTTACTGGGGATAATTACAAGGGGTAAGGGAGCAGTTTTTGATTAGCTAATAGACTTAATGAAACTTAAAACACACAATGACTAAAATACCTACTAACAATATTTACAAACAAAGATGCAGCATTTAGTAATAATTGATACTTACAAATACAAACCAACACATAACACGACCGGTAAACGTATAAGCTCTATTTGAAACACGTGAGCTGAGAGAGAGGCTTCAAGTTGATCAGGCTTGGTTACGTGGGGTACACGGGATACACGGATACACGGGATTCGTTTTCCTCTCTCTGTCTGCACATGGCAGGCAGAAACATAAGTACCAACTATGACATCACAAAAGTGTCATAGGGGACAGGGCCCAAAACTTGTTTGTGTTCGCTTCTGATTGGCACAAGCGAAGTTTACACCAAGTAGGGGAGCAGGTGCCTCAAAGTCTGGCTTCGCCCCCAAAAGGGGAGGAAATGCATATTGTTATAGAATGCACACAAAACTGAATGACAAAAGACGAGGCCAGGGCAGGAGCAGGTGACTCAAAGTCTGGTTTCGCCCCCCAAAGGTGATAAAACGCACAGTGTTATAGAATGCATGCGAAACTGAATGACAAAAGAAGAGGCCAGGGCAATACCGGGATGGGCAAGTGTTTACAGGATGCAGACAGAAACTCATCTGAACACTTACTAGCTTAGATCTACTTACTGCAGGGCTCACTAGACCCGTTAAATCAACTGTCAATGCATTGATCACTGCTCATCAATCTCCCAGTAAGTGTAGACCATCCCTAATTTTCATCTGTTTAAATGAATGTTCACAAATTGTAACTTTGAGTGATTACTATTTTCTTTTTCTGAAGGATCAAGAATTTCCTCCAACAAGTGTTGCAATAGTAGGTCATTCCATGGGTGGTCTTGTTGCAAGAGCATTGCTCACTCTAAAGACTTTTAAGCCTGAATTTATAAACCTCCTCATTACACAAGCCACACCTCATGTTGCACCTGTAATGCCTTTAGACAAATATCTTACTGGTAAGTTTAATTCAGTTAAATGTTGCATTGGGGTGTGTGTGTGTGTGTGAATCTACTGCATTACTGTGGCCTGAAAACACATTGTTATGGAAAAAGAGAGATCTTCCAGTCTCTTTCTCCTATTTGACAGAACTGGGACACTAAAAGAACATCAGTTTGTCACATAAATATCAAAATATTGTCTTTCAGCTTGTAACTTGATCTTAGTGTAGTGGGAGGAGCACTTAATTTCTAGCATCTTACACAGAAAATAGAAGTAATTTGGAACCTTGTAAATTACAGGTCAAAGTGATTCCCTGTTTCCCCCTTGAGCGAATGCTTCTTTGTGTTAAATCTTCATATTCAAGATCACCTTCTCTTCTGACTGAATACCTAGTTATTCTGTTACTTTTTATGCAATTTGCCAAGTTTAATCCATCTCTCTCAGTGAACTCAAAGGTATATGGGTTAAAATATATTAAATACAAATATTGGTCCTAATTAAGATTAAATGTTTGCAGATAGCTTTAAACATACAAATCTGCAGAACCCAAAAGGAGAAAATATGACTGTATTGATATTATATCAATATTCTACAGTATTTTAATTTTTTTATGAAGTTAGAGCTGATAAGAATGCACATTTCAAAAGTTATGAATCTGTACTGTGTAGTGGGTGACCAGGTGTCCGGTTTTCGACTGGAACACCCAATCGAAAAGGGACACTGGCGGCTCCGGTCAGCACCGTCAGCTGGGCCGTTATAAGTCCTGTTGGTGGTGCTGCGAAACTAAGGCAGGCTAGTCCCTACTTGTCCTGGCTCCTAGGTGGGAGGCTCACAGAGCTCCACGTGCTGCCCCCTCCCTGAGCACCAGCTCTGCACTCCCATTGGCCAGAAAACTCAGCCAATGGGAGCTGCAGGGGTGGCGCCTACAAGAAAGAGCAGCGCGCAAGCCGCCTGTATGCAGGATCTGCTGTCCGCTTCTGGGGTGCAGTGCCAGGACTGGCAGGAAGCCTGCCTTAGCTCCCTCGCTGTGCTACTGGCCGGGAGCCGCCAGAGGTAACCCCGTGCCTCAGCCTAGAGCCCGCTCACACACCCTGAACCCCTTTGCCCCATCCCCAAGCCTGGAGCCCCTTCTGCACCCCAAACCCTTCATCCCCGGCCCCACCCTAGAGCCTGCACCCCGCTGCACTCCAAGCCCTTGTCTCAACTTGCAGCCCCCTCCTGCACCTTGAATCCTTTATTCTCAGCCCCACCCCGGAGCCCTCATCCCCTCCTGCATTCCTTCCCCAGCCTGGAGCCCCCTTCTGCACCCCAAACTCCTCTTTCCTGGCCACACCCTAGAGCCCACACCTTCAGACAGAGCCCTCACCCCCTCCCTAACTCTCCACCCCAGCCTGGAGCCCCCTCCCACACCCTGAACCCCTCATTTCTGGCCCCAACTCAGAGCCCATGTCCCCAGTTAGAGCCATCAACCCCTCCCACACCCCTACTCCCTGCCCCAGCCCAGTGAAAGCAAGTGAGGGTGAGGGAGATTGAGCCACCGAAGGAGGGGGGATGTTGTGAGCGGAGGGCAGGGCCTCGGGGAAGGAGTGGGGCTAGGTTTTCGGTTTTGTGCAATTAAAAATTTGGCAACCCTAACTGCAATAGTATATTTTATTGTGCTGCTATATGGAGAATTTTTTGTGTTCTATCTTTTTGTTTGTATTTTCTGGCAGCTCAACATGGGTGATCCCTATCCCCTTGATTTTGTCACTGCTGCCTTTCTATTACTTTCTCCTTCTACTGTTGACTGATATCACAAATGCATACTTCCATTTAGCCTTCCTTATGGATCACTGTTACAATACTATGTACACGCCATTATAGTGTTATGTTGTGTGTTGTGGTTGATGCCTTGACCTTTCTCGTCATGAGACTAAATATCTTCAGCTGGTGTAAAAAAGCATAGTTCATCTGACTTGCCTGATCACTCCTGCATTGGATACAGAAATACAGTATTGTTTTCTAGTAAAAGACTCAAAAATGGGAATGGAAACTTGACTGCTGGGTAGGTTGCCAGCATAGCCCACGAAAAACTTTCTCCTTAAATGCTGTGAAAATTTTTTCACTGTTTCTTTGTATAAAATGAATTGTAACCTATTTTCAATTTTTTGAAAGATTTTTATACAGCTGTAAACAACCATTGGATTTTAAAGGCCCAAGATGTAAGAAATCTAACTACCCTTTCTGTGGCGGGAGGATTCAGAGATTACCAAGTTCGTTCAGGACTCGCTTTTCTACCCAGATTAAATCAACATAGCAGTGCCTTATTTGTTGTGGTAAAATCTTTTTTTTTTTTAATTGTCTTCTAATGGTATTATGTTAACTGTTTATGGGCTGTATGTACCTGTGTCTGAATACAGTATGTATGGCCTAGTATAATCAATTCTTATTGCAATACTACTAGGTTTTAAAGAATACATCTGATAATGAGATGTGCCATATACAAATTTCACTGTAGAGCACAAAGGTGAGGTAGAGAAAATATTTCATTTTCCAATTACTTTTTCTACTCTGCTTCACAATCCTCAGATACGGTGGATTTAAAGCAACTTGCATCACTAGTAATAAATAACTGAATATTTGGTTTTTTCTTTCACCTGTTTTGTAACAGAACTCAGTTGGCTAGTAACCAAAGGGTAGTATTGGACAATGGTTATTTTCAACAAAGGCTTTTTCACGTGTTGTTCAATAGTGGTGGTCTTGTATATATAAGCTGAGCAAGAGGTACCAGAGGTTACATGTATATTGAAGAATGGTACATGGCGGTAACACTTTGTTATGCGGTAACACCCAGATTTATATTTCTATCTCCACCAACCCCATTGGAGGTATGGAGAAATTTACTGGAAATTTTGTTGTTGGCTGGTGACTTGAAACTCAACCCAGATGAGTGAATTATTTCCCTGTTACTGTTTACTCCATGTTATAATGATTACATTGAAAGTTTGAAATAATTCCTGAGAGGTGCTTGCCATTCATCTTAAGGTTTGCAGCCTGTTAATCTTGTTGAATTCCTACCTGATTTTGAGTATCCAGGTGGTAGCAGCAGTCAAGAATATTATCTTTTTTTGGTAATAAATTTGCATATTTTTAGTTTTGATGCAGACCTCCCAGTGGCGATCTATGCCTTTCTCACCTCAAGCTGTTCTACATCAGACTCTACCTTCATATTATTAGAAAACTGCAGTTGGTGCAGAACATAAAGGCACTTAACTGGCATTTCACTCAAATAACATGTTGCAATTGTGCTCGATGATCTTCCCTGGCTATGAGTAGACTTTTGATTTGAAATTTAAGATGTTAGTTTGAACCTGCAAAGCCTTAAATGGGACCAACCCTCTTACAAGCCCAGTTTTTCCCCCAGAGTGGTAGCTGGCTGAAAGGTTAAATGGTTGAAATGTAGAGTTGCTAAATATGGGGTATGGGGATGTGTGTCTTGGTTCTGTTATGTTCCATCTGATACTGTTTCCCCCTCTGTTCCACGCTGAATCTGTCAGAGTCCAGAATTGGTGACATTCAATCTACATTGCAAAAAACTCCTGCTTTCCCAGGTTTTGGATGTGGATGCTGATGGATAGTTGGGAACATGGGAGAATAGAATCAATTTAAATAAATTGAGATTATTTTTTTTTAAGATAGTGAACTGTAACTTTGGGGAAAATTTATATATTTAAAAAAAAATTAACCATGAGAATTCAAAGTGTGATCCTGAAGCAGTAAGTTTTTTCCCCAGCTTTATCTTAAGGCTAATAATTTTATAAAAGCCCATATTATTAATAAATATTCAGACATAAATCACAAATAAATTTTCAAGTTTCTAATGTTTAAATGTTGAATCCCAAAATAACGAATATATTTCTTTGCCCTTCCCCAAACAGAGCTCAGCAGTGCCTAGAACTTGGGCCTCAACAGACCACCTCTCCATAGTATGGTAAGCAAATTGAGCAAAGAAGTTAGGTAACTGACATGACCTCTTTCTCTATCCCTTATCTTCATCACCTTTCATAAATTCATTTCAGTTTAGAGAGTAATAGTCTGAAAATATCTAGCCCATACCTTTTGTTGTTGCATTTTTAAATATAGTGTTCCTTATGTTTTGTTCTAGGTGTAAAGAACTGATCTTGGCTACCATTAGGACATTTTTTGATCTTATTGATGAAAACACGAAACAGGTTTGTAGTTCCCATCTCCTGCATGCCCCATAAATACTGGGAGGAAGGTGGGGATTTTCTCCCCCCCACTCCCCAAAATGATGTTTTAGCTACCATTGTAATAGGGACAAATATTTTATATTACTTTCTGATAATTATGTATCATGTTGAAAAAATTGCTGGCTTTTTGATGTCTAGTGCTCCAGAATCTTGTGTTTTGGGTTCTTTGAAGAATGTGACAGTGGTTAGGTTTTTGCTGCTGGCTGAGTCAATGAGTTAACTATAGCTGGGGTAAAACCTTGGCTTTCTCACTGTGATAGAGTGAGTTAAACAGACCTGGGACCTTGTGATTCTGAACAGATCTGCTCAGCTGTACTGTGGTAAGGTATACAGATTTGCTTACGTTTAGTGTCTTTTTGCAAATTCTTTTAACAAAACAAAAACCCTGTACAGTAAAACCTCCATTTAACGGACTAATTCGGGCGAGGGGGTGTCCATTAAATCAAAAAGTCCGTTATTTAATTAAAAAAAAAACAACTGAGCTGTCGGAGCAGCAGCCCGCCCGCCACAGGGACGGGGCGGCAGCTCCGCAGCCCGCCCGCTGCCGGGACCTGGGCGGGAGCCGGCAGTCGGCCCGCCCGCTGTTGGGACCCGGGCGGCAGCCGCCTGCGAAGGATATGGATCAGAAATTTTGTCCGTTGCATCCGAAGTCCGTTAAATCGAGGTCCGTTAAATCGAGGTTTTACTGTATGTGAATTTGAAATGCTTGCTTAGGGGAAATCAAGGGAAAAGCTGATGTTTACTTCTTTTCTTTGCTGTCTTCCCATTTATTGCTTCTTTTTACTCCCTCTGTCTCATTTTTTCTTTTCTACCTGCTTAAATGTTATGTTGCCACTGCATGTTAATGTTTGAAAAACTCTTTGAAGAACCTTTCACCATGTTTTCATCCTATTTCTGAACCTTTGTGTAAAATTGAAGAACTGGGAATGAGGCTGAGAGGTTTGGTCTTTCTTTGAGAGCTTCACTGCTCTCTGAAATTTGTTCAGTTGAACCTTTTTAATATAGGTACAAGGAAGTTGACTGGTCTACTGGGGGTGAAGTTTTTCAGAACTCATTGGCGATGGCCATAATACTCACAAATTGCAAAGCTATGTTTGCGGGAAGTAGGAGGAAACTTACTTTGGGAGGTTAATTTAAATAAAGAAATGTCATAGGTTTGAAGCTACTCAGACATTTGAAGTGTATGTAATTGGGCCTAGGAAGTTGGATTAATGGGCGCAAGCAAATGAATCAGTTATAGGTAAGGCTGTGACTTTGTCACTGTGGTCGTGGAAGTCACAGATTTCGTGACTTTCCGAGACTTTCACAGCTGCAATGGCCAGTGCGGCTGGTCCCAAGGCTTCCAGAGCAGCTGGCAGCCTGGTGCCCCACAGCCAGCTGCACTGAGCGCTGCTCAGGTGGGCCTGGGGTGACTGGTCCTAGGGACTGCCCCAGGGAGCGCCCGAGCAGAGGTCCCCAGGGTCTTGGAGCAGGGGTGGCTGGGAGGAGTCAGCCCCCACAGCCAGTGCAGGGGCTAGCCTTTGGCTCCTGGGCCTCCACAGCAGCGGTGTCCTGAGCCCCCCTCCCCCCAAGAGCAGTATCGCCCAGGGCACCACGAACTGCTAAGTTTTAGTCATGGGTATTCATGTAGTAAAAGTCACGGACAGGTCATGAATTTTTGTTTATTACCTGTGATCTGTCCATGGCTTTTACTAAAAATACCCTTGACTAAATCTTAGCCTTAGTTATTATAGGTGCATGAAAAATTAACTTCTTACATGGGTTTGCAGTTTATCACATAGATTTCACCTTGTGGTGCATGTATGCTTCTGTCTCTGTATTATACAAATATAGATAAAGTTTTTTGATTTTATGTATATGTAGTTTTAACTTTTTGTATAGTTTGAGCAGTTTCAGTTTGCATATAGCAGTAATTAGGTATAGATGAATAGAGTATTTTTATTAGTTATTGAATTGAAACTAGAAACCATATTATCTTCTGCCTTTTTGGAATTCTGACTTTTACTATAAATAAAGCTGCGTTGCTGGCTTAATCTTTTGGTAATTCTTGTAAATCACACAAAATGCTAAGTAGATTTTTAACAAATTGTCTGGTATTTTTTAGATAACTGAGGATCCAAAGAAGAGAATGTTAGTGTTGAATCATCACTTTGTGAGGCACCCAGCAAAGTTCTTTGAGGAAGATCCTGAAACGCTTACTGAACTTAAAGGTATGCAAGTCTAGTTGCTTTGACCAGGATCAGGGGACACATTTTGTCTAAGGGCTGATCTTCACTGGGGGGGGATCGACTGAAGATACGCAACTTCAGCTACATTAATAACTGAAAAGATCGCCAGCGCCGTGGGTGATCAATTTCTCGCGTCTTAACGAGACACGAGAAATTGATCGCTAAAAGACCGCTTGATACCCGCCGATGCGGTGGGTAGTGAAGACCTATCCATAGAGTTAATCTTCTCACTACCGAGTTCCTGAAGCACACTCTTTTTCTTTAGGCACCACTCAAACACCATTTGGAATGCATAGCGACAAACTATGGTCTTGATTCTAGCTGAACTAGGCTTGATTGAAGACTGTAGTGGACAAATAAATGCCACTTCTGCATTCCCCAGATTCTGGGTAGTAGCCAGGGAACAAAAGTTGTTCCAGTTTAGCCTGGCTGACTGATTTCCAGCAACCACAGGAGTAGTTGGAGCTCAAATGTTCTGACTATAGCCTTTCCCATGTCCATCCTCTATCCTGGTGGGGGTTGGTACATATGTGTTGTTAAGCCACTATGCCAGTGGTGTCCAATTAGCCTTATGGTGAATAGGCTATTGAATTGTGGCTAATGCATGAGCAATGCACTGATGTATTAAAGACAGTAGTACTGGAAGACAGGTTGCGTGCTTTCATATACAGCTTGTTAACGTGGCTAGGATATAATGCGAGAGAGACAACAGCATAGATGACAGTGGATGCGTGTGTGCTTTGTGTAATAGCGACAGGCGCTAGTGCATATGTGTAATATATTTTTTAATCCTTTTTTATAATGTGGCGAATAAGAAAAATTCAAAACCACAAGTGTGGCTAGCATAAAATTTCTATTGGACACTGCTACACTATGCTAATTCTGCTGCTTGGGGAATTCTGCTGGGTGTCCAGATGTGCAGATTCAGTGGCTCCTTTCCCTTGACAGAGCGGGACAGAGAGACCCATGATATAATGAAGAATTGGCTCTTCTCTGGTGTTGGTGCATCTGCAGAATTCCTTATTTACCATTCTCTGGCTGCTAGGAAGTTAACAAGGAGGATCCATGGCTATAGAACCCAGGAGTAATTACCAAGGCTTAATTTTGTTGAAATAGGCTGCAGGGAGGTGAATCATATTTTTGCATTTCTTTAGTTTACAATATCATAGACATAATATTATAGATTAGGTTTTCATTAATCAGTTAGTCAATTATTCCCCACCTCCACTCCAGTAGCAATTTGGAGTATATTTATGTGCAATATTTTCAATACATTTTTCTCTCTCCTCATTCCCTTTTGACACTTGGCTGAATTTATCCATGCTGTGATGCCATTAAGTCAAAGGAGTTACAGTAAGGGTGAATTTGAGCGTGTGTGTTTTGTGTGTCTAATAAATCTGTTTCTATTACTCCTCCCCCTTCATCCATATTTCTTTCTGTTCATACTTTCTTTATGTAGCGGGTCTTTTGCTCCTAATTCTGCTGCCTGAATTTGGGTTTATTATGTTCCTTTCCTGTGAGACTGAAAGTGTGGTAAGGGCAAAGAAAGTATGCTGTGCTGCTGTATTTTCAACATTCTCTTGTCTGCATTCAGCCCCCATACTGACATTGATGCCCACCAGATGCTAATGCTATTTTTCTTTGAGATCTTTTATTTTAATAGCAGCACGTATGGATAAATTTTGCAAGTAATAAAGCATCGCTTGCTTTGGCATGCTGTATAGACAGTTGATTTTAACAATTGTATGCAATTCTGAATAGCAGTTATGAGTATTGGATTACATATTTTAATATTCCTATGTCTAACTTCTGGAGATATGAACAAGAAGTTGGTAAAATATGATTGATAAAGTAGACTATTTGTGTTTTGTGAAGATCTGCTGAAGATTACTATTATACGTCATAGGCATTCCTGCAGGAACATACAACTAGAATTAAGGTTTTCATATCACACACAAGTGAGCAAAATAAAGCATATGGTTTACTTCTAGGAACTGTGATTTGGATTAAAGTCAAATCCTCAAAATGGACCTATACAGTTTACAATGTAAGTAGCATTATTTTTTTTCTAATTTCAATTTTGTCATATCTGGGTTTTTTCTAATAAGCAATATTTTTTCTTTTAAGGAATCTGATGGAAAATATTTCATGTTTCCTCTTTCAAACTACAGAAAAACCTACAGTCATGTCCACTGTCAAAACAGTATGTTGGTGAGAAAATACTTGCTTTCTATGTTTTTATAAATATATGTTAACTAATTTCAACTTTATGAAACTGAGTTGTTGTTTCCATTTAAACAGCTGTATTTAGATAACTTCTCCAGTAATTATTAAACAGAGCCAGCTTTTTTACTGTAATCCCAACCTATTATTATTTGTTATGGGGAGCATGCCTTTTAGTACAGTAAAACCTCCATTTAACGGACTAATTCGGGCGAGGGGGTGTCCGTTAAATCAAAAAGTCCGTTATTTAATAAAAAAAAAAAAAACGAGCTGTCGGAGCAGCAGCCCGCCGGCCACAGGGTCGGGGCGGGCTGCCGGGACCCAGGCGGCAGCCGGGAGCCGGCAGCCAGCCCGCCAGTGGCTGGGACCGTGGCGGCAGCCGGGAGCCAGCAGCCAGCCGCCTGCGAAGGGGACCGGGGCCGCAGCCGGGAGGGGTCGCGGTCTGATATGGGTCAGAAATTTTGTCCGTTGCATCCGAAGTCCGTTAAATCGAGGTCCGTTAAATTGAGGTTTTACTGTAGTTGTTATTTTTACTGTGTTCATTGTCATAGTATCGGAGTACTGCACATCTATACTAAGGCCTTGTCTATATGAACAAATAGACTGCTACAAACTGAGGTATGAATCCACCCCACACTAGCTTGCTGAGGTCTAACTGCATGTGTGCCTTGCTGACGCATTAAGAGTTTAAGGTACTTTAAGATTTTAACAAACTGTTAACACATGTCAGCACATAGATAGTTATATCGTGGTAGACTAGTGTGGGGTGGATTCACACCTCAGCTTGCTGTGGTCTGTTTGTTCATGTAGACAAGCCCTAGACTGACTTAGAGTTGCCTATAATAGTTTTTTCAGTTCACCACTCCAAACTTCAGCAGCTTTGCGACTGTTTCTCAACCCCATTCTCTCTTGTCATACCTTGACATGCAAATCGTGGTATGAAAATGTTCAGCCTTTAGCACAGTTCCGTCTCCTCTTTCAGTCCATTGCACATTCCATTCACTCCTGGGCCCTTTATCTTTGGCTCTGTTGTGTTTAGTCTCCAGTGCTGTTAACTGCACTGTCCTTAAGGATTGGTTTCAATAGTTTTTGAATGGAGAGTAGATCTTTAATGTAGCAAGGCCCCATCTTATGCCCTCATTTAGGAAAGCATGTGCTTAAGTGACCTCCCTGAATAGGGAGGCTATCCCAAAATGAGGCTCTAGTAAGGGCCTTACCCAGAGCAATATAAATGAACTGGGAGCTAGTAGAGGGTATGGAGCACCACCAGTTGATGTGTTTGCAGCCGTTTTTCTTGTTGAGGAGATGGGCTTCTGAGTGCTGTACAATTGGAGTTTGTGTTTCTTCCACTTTGCAGTAGTTAACTTGCATAATTTGCAGTCGTTTAACTTCAAGGCAAACATATGGATCACTTTGACTCACCTCCTCATTTGAGAAGGAGTGTAGTTTCTTAACTGGAGGCGGAAGACTGCATTTCTCACCACTGTTACTACGTAGGTATTCGAGATGAGCGAAGACTTCACTAAGACTCCAAGATTTCATACAACCTTGGTGAATGGAGGGTAGATGCCTTTAGTGGAAGGGAGAGGTCAGTGTCTTGGTTAGCTCCTATAAATTGTTCCCCTTCCCATCACTTCATGACTTCAGACTGAAGCATCACTTCAGACTTACCTGAGTTCATTTTGACAAAGTTGGCCTTAAATGTCCTGATCTTATGCATTCATTCTGATGATGTTGAGAGTGGATGCAGAAGAGGAAGGTATAAGGCTGGGTGTCATCAGTAGAGCCCATTAGGTATTTTGCAACAAAGCAGGTTTTCATCAGGAAATGCCAGTTTGTCACAGAAATGCATCTGGTTTGAACTTCTGACAAAACATACAGGGGTTCAATGGAACCCTGCCTGGCTTCCTGCTAGCTCAGTTAGAGGGCTACCAGGGTTCATGGCTCTGGGGCAGCCCAGACTTAAAACCTACCCCATGTCTGGGGACCCAAGGGCTTCTAGGCACCCTGCTGAAGAACTAGGAGCCTGGAAGTCCTTGGAGACCTAGATAGCTGGAGCCTGCTCCCTACTGCAGAGCCAGGAACCTAGAAGCTGTGGAGACACTGGGAGACCCAGCTTGAGATGTGGTTCTCAAGGCTTCTGGTCCATGGAACCAGGCACTGAAAGATGCCTGGATGATCTTGGCTCTGCCATGGTTCCCAGGGCTTCTAGGCTCCCAGCCTATTTGAGAGCCTTCTGCCTTAGGAGCTGCAGCTGAGCCAGAGGCCTCAAAATTTGGGCTTCTGGACTCGATTTTATTTAAAAAGAATGTAAACAAAATGTTTTGATTATTTCAATATGATTTTTTTTCAGGTGTTGCCTTCTGTGGGATATTTTGGAAATTCTGCTTTTTGTTCCAAAATGGAACAGCATTTCGCCCCGAGAATTTTGGCATTTTCTGCAAAACAGAAATTCTGTCTTTTGATCAGCTCTAATCATTAGCAATGTTGTGTCTGATTCTTGAATCAGAATAGAATTTGCTCTATAAGATGTAAAACAACTGAAGTTCTTTAAATCAGACACAACATTGCTTGGTAAGAATATATATTTTACTTGGGCTGCTTGGGTACTTTGGAACAAGGGTTAATTTCTAACTAAACTGAATTTGTCATCACATTTATAAAGTATATTAATTGCTTACAGGATTTTGACAAAAACAATTGCTGATTGCTAAAAATATCTATTGTTTGTAGTATACAGTAGACTCTCGATTATCCAGGATTGGGTTAACCAGGATGTGGATTAACCAGGATGTCAAAAAAAATGCGCGTAACTCGCAGGGCCGGCTCTGGCTTTGTTGCCACCCCAAACACACACACACAAAAACCCCACCAGGGCACAGGGCAGCCAGTGAACCAACACCCCCTTCCCCTGGCACAAGGTGGCTGGTGAACCAACCCCTTCCCCCCGTATTTCCTATGGATGGTGATTATCCGGGATTTTATTAACCAGGATTAATTTTTTCCCTATCATCCTGGATAATCGAGAGTCTACTTTGCTTGTGAGGTTGGTGAGGAATATAGAGGGAACACTTTTGCCACCTGTGGAATGCACAGCAGTCGGTTAATAATAATACAGTAACTTTACACAACAGTTTGGGACAAGAAATGAAGATCACCACCACATTCTGTTTGAGGGATTTCGGTAGGCACAATATAACTACCCAGACACTGGAATTACCAGACTCTCTCTTTAGAAGAGTTTTTTGAGACTTCTGAACACTTCCAGTTTGTTTCTTTCATAAGAAGTAAGTGTTCTAGACTGCAATATCTTCTGTTCATTTTAATGGTTGGCAAAAACAAAAAAGGGAAATTATTAAACATATTTCTTGTTTAGCCAAAGATTCTCATTCTTGTATTTGAGCTGTTCGCTCTACTTCATCTCATAATCATAATTCTGAGTTTGTGGTATTAAGCGTCTTGACAGCAGACACGATGTCATTAACAATCTACAGGGTCAAGAAAAAGAGATGGTGAATCTTACTGATTACAAATAAATACCTAAGGAAACAGATGAATCATACTTCATAAGCAACTGCATTTTTGTGTTTTGGTGGCGTGTGTATAGTCCCTTTTAGGAGTGCTTGGTGGATATAGAGAGGGCCACTATAGAAGTGTGTGATAAGGATAGGAAAATGAAGATTGAAGTCTGCTCTTTTTAATACACTTCAATGTATATAAGTATTGAAGGAGGTTTAGAACAGTGGGTGATGTCTGATGTGGTGTCACAGTTAGGCAGATATAAATTAAGAGTGGATCATCAACACTAACTACATTTTTTTAGTTGTTTAGTATTATAAACTCACATTGAAATTTTACATTTTCACATGGTATTGATTTAACAGGATACAAGTAGCTGGATTTATGGCTGTTTAAACAGTAGTTCATCTATGTGGTGAGTATGAAGGCTTCTTGTAATTTATTTAATTGGTTACTATAAGATCATTCAGTCTCATAACACAGAGCAATTTAGGAGGAAGAATTATAGGGATTTAAGAAGAATTACTGCTGTTAATTAATTGTTATCTGGTATAATGTACGATCGGTTTTTTTAATATTTAAATAAATTTAAAGCAATATTAAGTGACCTAGTATTTAAAGAAAAAATATAACTCTAAACTTTTATGGCAGTGTAACTTGTTTTGTTCCTAACTTGTAAGTAATATCACTTTAATAAGTCCTCTGACATGGGACTATATCCATTGTATGCAAGGGATGGACTGAATGATTATCTTTTTCCTTAACTACTGCTATGAATTTATCATCACTTGAGAACATTTAGAAATGGAGGTGCTTGTTTTAGCAACTTTATTTTAGCAAAGGAGTTTCTCAGATTTAATTGATAAATTTTGGAATTTTTAATGATTTAATGCAAATTGAAACTATTTTTAGGGCCAGATTTACTAGCCTTTTAAAATCTGCTGCCTCTGCTCCACCCCAAACTCCGGTCCCGCAGCTGCCATTGGCTGGGAGCCACAGTCACTGGGAACTGCAGGGGCGGTGCCTGTGAGCAGAGGCAGCACTTGGAGCTTAGGGAGGGAGTTGCCGTCACCCTTCCAGGGAGCCCTTGTCCCCCAGGTAAGCACTGGCCCACACCCCAACTCCCAGCCTTCAGGCCTCCCACACCCAGACACCTGCTGCTACGGGACGTTGTGAGGGGCTGAGACTGCCCCCGTGACAGAATCCGTGACCTCTGTGACAAACACGGAGCCTTAACTATAGTAGACCTAGAACCTGTCTCCTGTTTTTAGCCTTGTGCATTTCTATAGAGCTACAGAAAGGCTGGTACATTAATACACTTTTACTGCCTAGCTCCTTTCACAATGAGTATGTGCATTTTTTATATTTGCACGTTAAATTATTTTAACTTTTATAGCTTGGAAGGTTTTGATTTATCCTGGAAAGCTGAGTTACTGCCAACCGTTAAGGTAAATTGTACTATACATTATTTTGTTGCAACAAAATGGAGTGAGCACTTATGTTAAGAGGTTTTGTGTGGGTTTATGAATAATTTAATACATTCACATATTGTATAAAATTGATATGATTTCTAAGCCAGGTTTCCTGTTTGGATATATGCTACTGGGGGAGTGGGAAACTATCTTAATTAAAAATTCAGCTTCTTCCCCATTTTTGAGGGCATGTGAAAGTGATATTTATTCATACAATAAATTCTAAAATAGAGTTCAGGTTAAAAGTCCGTATCAGTGACTTGGTTGTGAGAAGTCCAGCAAGAAAACTGAAGTTTTCAAAAGCAAATGTTAAAAAATTGGGCAATTCATTGTTAAGCCTATAGAAAACTTAAAAGTACATTGTAGTTTACTTAAACTACACTAGTAAACTTGTGTTCAAAAATCACCTTGGGTTTATAATCAAAGAAAACAAATAGTGTTTGAGTTGTTCTAGAATGCAACTTGACTTCTCTGTTACTATTGGCAAAGTCAGTACCTTCTTCTGTCATTCTACTCTTGGGAGATTTCCCTTCACTTCCTTTCTTATGGCAGAAGGCTTAGCTTGTATTTTACATCTTGTAGACTTTATATAGTTCCCTTCTATTGGCAGACATTTTCTTTCATGTCAAACGTTGATAGCACAGTTTGAAGCCACATAGATAAAGACAGTAAAGGCTTCAATCAGACTGAATATTGTGTGATCGTTAATGAAACTACAATGGTACATATTCATCATCGGGAGTGACAGTACATGAACAGTGGTTGTTATAGTACAGTGAAACCTCGATATAACAGACTAATTCGGGCGAGGGGGTGTCCGTTAAAGCCGAAAGTCCGTTATTTAATAATTTTTTTAAATTATTAAATAATGGACTTTCGGCTGACAATGGACACCCCCCTCGCCCGAATTAGTCCGTTATGTCGAGGTTTTACTTTTATCACGGCCGGGAGCCCGGCTGCTGGGACCCTGGCGGGAGCCGTCAACCCACCCACCCGGGTCCCGGCTGGGGCGGGGGGTAGTTGACAGCTCCCGCCGGGCTTCCCGCTCCCGGGAGCCCGGCGGGAGCTGTCAACTCGCCCGCCCGGCTCCCCGCAGCAGAGAGCCCGGGGGGGAACTGTCAAACCCCCCCCCCTCCCCCTGCAGGGAGCCAGGTGGGGGGGGAGTTGACAGCTCCCGCCTGGCTCCCCGCTGTGGGGAGCCCGGCGGGAGCCTTCAACTCGCCCGCCCGGCTCCCCGTTGTGGGGAGCCTGGCGGGAACTGTCAGCCCGCCCGCCCGGCTCCCCGCAGCGGAGAGCCCGGCGGGAACTGTCAACCCCCCCACCCCCTCGCCCGGCTCCCCCTGCAGGGGGGGGGGAGCTGTCAACTCGCCCGCCCGGGTCCCCGCAGCGGAGAACCGGGCGGGAACTGTCAACCCCCCCCGCCCGGCTCCCCGCAGCGGAGAACCGGGCGGCAACTGTCAACCCCCCCGCCCGGCTCCCCCTGCAGGGAGCCGGGTGTGGGGGGGAGTTGACAGCTCCTGCCGGGCTCCCCGCTGTGGGGAGCCCGGCGGGAGCTGTCAACTTGCCCGCCCGGGTCCCCGCAGCGGAGAACCGGGCGGGAACTGTCAACCCCCCCGCCCGGCTCCCCCTCCAGGGAGCCGGGTCGGGGGGGGGAGTTGACAGCTCCCGCCGGGCTCCCCGCTGTGGGGAGCCCGGCGGGAAATGTCAACCCCCCCCCGCCCGGCTCCCCCTGCAGGGAGCCGGGCGGGGGGGGGGGGGGAGTTGACAGCTCCCGCCGGGCTCCCCGCTGCGGGGAGCCGGGCGGGAGCTGTCAACTCGCCCGCCGGGCTGCCTGCTGCGGGGAGCCGGGCGGGAGCCCCCGAATAACGGATTTCGGATGCATCGGAAATTTTGTCCGTTGCATCCGAAGTCCGTTAAATCGGGGTCCGTTAAATCGAGGGTTTACTGTAATCCATTTCTCAACTGCTGTCCAAATATATGCAGTTTAAGTGTGTATCTCATACTTCCTTCAGCACCTACTGTATCTGAAATCTGTAACTGGAAATTCATAATAAAAAGGTACAGAAAAAACAGTTTAATAGGAGCAGGATTGGGCCATATCTAAAGTGTTGTGTACAGTCTTTCAATATTCATATTAAACTTCAGCAGAGTATGTGATGTGGTACACAGTTTAGTTCACTATAGTACACAGCTCTCTGTTAATGCAGGACACTTATATATGAACTGTTTTTTTCCTTAATTGTAACTGCTATTGTTTGTGAAGCTTATAATGATTACAAGTGTTCACATTAACTGTGAGATTCTGTGATGTACCTTCAAGAGGCACAGCACAGAACTCAGTGCTGGCGGTGTGTGGGGTTGTGATGGTAGCTCTAAGTCTTCTTTTGAGCACTCCCAGTCATCCGTAGGGTCTGAAGCAGGTCCTGGCATAATTTAGATAGCCGTGGGAGCCTTTCTCAGTTTCAGCAATCTCCCAAGGCTGCCCCACGACCTGCATTGCTTCTTGGAATCTTAGTAGCACAGTGTGCTCTGGTCCTGCCCTGGCATACCCCCTTAATACCAGGGCTTGCTGGTTTCTCCCCTGGCCAGATATGAGGTTTTTAGGGCTCCTTCCCCACATAAAAAGAGCTGGAGTAGGAGTGAGGCTCTCGCCTGAGATTTTAACTGAACCAAACTATTCTTTTACTGTAAGTAATTTTTGTTTTCCTATTTTAGGTTGTAACTCTGAAACTTCAGGAATATCCTTCTTTATCGGATCTTTTAGTTTACGTACCAGCTATTAATGGCAATAAGGTAACAAAGATGAGACTTAAAAACCCTTTATTCAGCATCTGTTCAAGATAAATTAATATACTATATTTTGTCATTATTGGTTGCAAGGGAAAATGTATTAAATATGGAGAGTTACACTAAATGTCTTTTACAAATTATAGTTTTGTCCTACAGTGTGTGATTCAAAGGTAGATTTTTCAACTAATTTTAATATCTAGTCTACCGAAAGTAGCTATAATTCCTAACATGAGTTACAGATTGTATATCTACTCACAAACAAATTGTATATCTACTCACAAACAAAAGTATAGAGCAGTGATTTTCGAACTGCTGCTTGCTTGTGGTTTTAGATCTCTTCCCTCTGTTAATCAGCTTATTTTTAAGACAGCTGAATATACATGAATACTTTCCTAGTACTATGTTTTCATGTAAGTAGCTGTGACAAATATTTGTTGTGATTGAGAATGTGAGAGTAGGTGGTCTGTATAGTCATGAATAAGAAGGGAGATTGTTTCACAGAGAGACCATCTTTCTGTTAATTTAAAGGACATACTATAAACAGCTTGAAAACCACTTTTATAAAGGAAAGTTGAGAAATAATGGTTTTAAGGTGAGGCGAGATAATTGTTTTAAATAAACTAAATATATTTTATAGATTGTGGACCAGATTCTCAGCTCAGCTCAGTCCATTTATCCTGCTCCAGGGGCACAAAGTATAGTTAAAACTGGCATAATTGGCCAGTTAAATATTCTTCTTGTGTGGGAGAATCCTTGAGAGTCACAGCCAGCCATATACCACCCTCTTGTGCCCAGAGTAAGAGGCACTGACTGAGAGATACTAGTGTTTTGGCAATCCTACAACACGTTGCAGCTGGGTGAAAATCAGAGCAAGCTATTCTAAAGCTGTTCTGGCTTGTGCTAGTGGCTGAACCAATGGCTGGCCAGCCACTGTGAGTGAAGCATGGAAACATGACTTGCAGAAACCTTTGAACGTTGTCGTCTGCCTGGGGTTCTGAAGAGAGTATGGCTAGACTCCGTGCTCTAGCTTTATGTTCATTTCAGATCTATGAAATAAAATAATATGTCTATGTTGCAGTTTACTTTGGACTGTGAATTCTTTAAAGAGGATTCTCGAACAGTGCAACTTCCTGTCACACATCTTTTTTCTTTTGGTAGGTATAATGCACTGCTCTTTCAAAACTTGAAAACTGCATTTGTTGGCATATTTTGAGTAAGAAATTTGGTCTTAAAATAACTCCAAAGATCAATTTTTTAGTAAGTTTAAAGATAATTTCCTATTAAGCCAGCCTTATTTCACCCTCTTACTATTAAGGATTTCATAAATATTGTATATCAGGTGTACATATAAAGTATCTCAACTTCCAAGGAAAACCTTAAATGTAGCGAACTTTTCAAGCAAATCAGTCTCTAGTCCTTTACTTTCCTAGATTTACTAATTGGAAATAATATAGGGTTGTGATTTCTACAGGGTTTTCTTCAAGCAAAATTGTATTAAATTCAACGGGCCTAATTTACAATGTGCAGCTCCAACACTTTGGCCAGGTAAAAATACTGAAATAAACAAAATTGATATTAACTAACTAGTTCTTTTGGAAATGCAAGTGAATAAATGTTTCTTGGATTTGTTTGCTTTTTATTTAGATATACCAAGCTTTTAAAATCTACATTGAGAGCCACTGCCATCCACACAAAGGTAAATTTAATGTTTTCCTGAAGTGCACATAAATGGTTGCAGTAAAATGTACGATAGAAAAAAAGCTGTCAAAAATATATCTGCCTCCCAGCTCTCTCATGTTCCATACTGTAGTGTGATTGCTATCAAGTTCTTTACTTTGTGTGTATATATATATATATATATATATATATATATATATTTTGCTGTGAAAGTTCCCAATATATATATATATATATATATTTTGCTGTGAAAGTTCCCAGGCTTAGAGCTCTGGAGACTGAAATCCTTTGTTCTATCCAATGAAGACATAAAATATGGGCAGTGTCTGTACAAGTTTCCCAACCCTGCCAGTGTACTTCACCTTTCTTTTTAGAAAGACCATTTGTAAAGGTGAGGGAGTAGTCTGGTCTCCTTAACCATTCCATCCTTGGTGTCTCTGCAAAGAGAGTTGCTACTTATATTAGTGGGCTTTTTTTAGTTTGACACTGTCTGTCAGGATCTGGACTATGAGGTCTAGAGTGTTCGTATGGCAAGGGCTTTTAATTGCTATTGACTGGAGTAAAATCTGAATTGTTGACTTAGGGATGAGACGCTCTGTGTCTTCTTATTGCTTCCCTAAACCATTTAGAACCTTCAGTTCGGTGTAGAAGATTTTTATGGCTTTTAAAAATGAACCCAAATCATCTTTGCGCAGGTCTCAATCTGTTTACACACTTCTTTTAAACAAAAACTGGAAAAAAAAATCTGTTTTGAATATCTGTTTGAAAGAAAAAAATCTATTTTCATTTAGAACCATTCTCCCACATACACAGTGATACAGATTATAATTAGCAAGGTTTTATTTAGGTTCCTGAAGAGCCATGCATCAAGGAAGATCTCGCCAGGACTATAGACTGGGCCATATCATATGCCCAACACTGGAAAAACCTATGACTGGCAGAACGACACAAAAAGATCTAGGCACAGTGGGGTGCCGGTTAAGCTTTCCTACTCCGTTTATTGGAGGATAGTTGACACATTTCTCTCTTAACTGTCAAATATATATATATCTATGTGTATATCTGTCCCAATCAATCAATCACACACACATGCACGTGTGCTATTCCAAACTTTATGCTGTCCACCGAATATGAACCCTCAATATATTATTCTATGTCTTTTAAATTTAGATTTATTTCCATACAGATTGATATAGTCTATATTGATATAATTTATATTCTCCATTTAATCTTGTCTTACAAATAATCAATTATTTTTAAAAGTGCAAATTGTAACAGTTGTTGCAGATATTTGAAATGTAGAAATAATCCAACAGTCATGTTATCCATTGCATTGAACTGTGAATGAACTACAGTAATTTTAATCTCATACTATAATGTTTTATAATTCACTAGCAAAAATACCCGGCGTTGCTCGGGTCCGTCGGAGGTTGGGAGGGGGCAGAGAGCTGAGCGAGTCCGGGGTCTGTTGGAGGGGGGAGGGGGTAGAGAGCAAACCTGACACCCCCACCTCACCCCCCGACCAAACCCGACACCCCACCTCACTTACCCCTCGACCAACCCCGACTCACATTTTCACCCCCCCACCCAAACCCAACACCCCCACGTCACCCCCCTACCAGTCCCAACACCCCCTGACCAACACCCACACCTCACCCCCCCGTAGACCAAACCTGACACACCCACCTCCCTTTCCCCCCAACCAAACCCAACACCCCTACCTACCACCACAAACAAACCCGACACCCACACCTCACTTACCCCTCGACCAACCCCGACCCCCCTCCTCACCCCCCCAAACAAACCCAACACCCCCACCGTACCCCCCACCAAACCCAACACCCCTTGACCAACCCCCCCACCCATCCCCCACCCACCCCGACACCTTCCCACGCCCCCAGACCAAACCCAACACCCCCGGCTCACTTACCCCGCGACCAAACCCGACACCCCCACCTCACCCCCCGACCAAACCCGACACCCCTACCTCACTTACCCTCCGACCAAACCCAACTCGGGTCCGTCGGAGGTGGGGAGGGGGCAGAGAGCTGATCGAGTGTGGGGTCCGTTGGAGGGGGCAGAGAGCTGAGCGAGTGCAGGGTCCGTTGGAGGGGGTATTATGACATCATAACTATGTCACATAGAATAGCAGCTGCCCAGCTGATGTGATTGGCCTTTAAATAATTTCACCCCTGGGGGGCGTCAGAGGTGAGATTTGAAAAATTTTCGACTCTTAGCCTGATTAGGACCCTAAGACCTACAACTATACCAAATTTCAAGTCTCTAGCTCAAACGGTGTGGAAGGAGTAAGGGAACGTACATACACGCACGCATACACCATTTGACTTGTATATATGTAGATTTTTACTTCTGTTCCTTTCCAGGAAGGAAAACGAGTGTTTACAGACTCCATGTACCATGGTCACATGAAGACTCAATAACTGTCTCTAAGTAAGGAGTTTTGAGATTCTGTTTTTCCTTGCTATCTTTCAAAGTAGAGTTTATATCCCAGACATATTATAGGAGTAATCTTTCGGGAATTCGATTTCTCTCTCAGTCTTAGACATTTGGGCAGCCTCTCCCTTCCTCTAAATACCAGAGAGAGATCTATCCATGCGATTCAGGGGATTGGCTTCACCTCTTGCATCAGATTCTTTAAATCCACCAATGAAGATAGATGAGTAGTGCAGCACTCTCCCCTTGCACATTGAAAATTTTTGCTTATAAAGCTGATTTAGAGGGAACAACAAGCAAAATCTTGACTCCTTTCCCTTAAAAGGCCAGTGTTTCCAGTGCTGTTCTTTCTCTCTATGTACTTGCTCCTCTCCCATCAGTGTAGACAGGCCCTTCAGCAACCTGAAGTTCAAGAGATGTTATATCTGTGCAGGAAGACATCCTCCATAACTAAGTGGATCAAGTGCTGTATGATAGCATAACAGAAGCCAGAAAGGATGAGAACCTACAGAAAATGTGCCATGGGGTGGCATCCTGAATAGAAGAGATGACAGCCATCACAAAGGAAATCTTTAAGCAGTTATCTGGTCAGCACCATTTAAAGCACTACACAGAAGCACCCTTTGGACGTATGCTTCTAGCAGTGCTTCCAAATTAGATTAATACAGTGAAACCTTGATATAACGGACTAATTCGGGCGAGGGGGTGTCCGTTAAAGCCGAAAGTCCATTATTTAATAATTTTTTTAAATCATTAAATAACAGGACTTTTGGCTTTAACGGACACCCCCTCACCCAAATTAGTCCGTTATATAGAGGTTTTACTTATCACGGCCGGGAGCCGTGAGTCAGCCCGCCCGGCGGCAGCCAGCAGCCCGCCCGCCCGGGACCCCGGCTGTTGGGACCCGGGCGGGAGCCGTCAACCCGCCCGCCCGGGTCCCAGCAGCTGGGACCCGGGCGGCAACCAGCAGCCGGGACCCGGGCGGCAACCAGCAGCCGGGACCCGGGCGGGCTGGCTGACGGCTCCCGCCCGGGTCCCAGCAGCCGGGACCCCGGCGGGCTGGCAGCGGGGAGCCGGCAGGCAGCCCGCCCGCTGCCTGGACCCCGGCGGGAACCGGCAGCCAGACCCCGATTTAACGGATTTTGGATGCATCGGACTTGCTCCTAAATTTTGTCCGTTGCATCCGAAGTCCGTTAAATCGGGGTCCGTTAAATCGGGGTTTCACTGTATTACTGATTTTTAGAAATGGGAAACACTTTTTCCTCCTGTATTTCTCCCTATTAACTATTCCTTTAGGTCAGGGGTGGGGAGCCTTTTTTCTGTCAAGGGCCATTTGGACATTTATAATGTCATTCGTGGGCTGCTCCTCCCCCCCCCCCCCCCCCGAGGAAGCCCAGGCTGGCAACAGGAGCTGAGACCCCAGCTGTCAAGGGGCCAGTGGGGGAAACCCCAAAGCAGTGGCAGGCGGAGTGCTTAGCCCTGCATTGCTTTGGGGTTTCCCCCGCTGGCCCGCCACCTGTCCCAGTCAGCTCCCGCTGTCAGCCTGGGTGTAGGGGGTGACCTTCCTTTACCCCCGCCCAGCCTCCCCCCATCTAACCACCTTTCCTCCCCCACCCCTGCCTCTCCCGGCCCATCCCACCAAAACTAACCTCCTCCCCCCTCCCACTCCCAACCCAGCCTCCTGCCCCCCATGCCTGACCCGCCCAGCCCAGCCTCCCCCCACCAAAGCCTCGCCCACCCCATCCAGCCTAGTCTCCTGTCCCCCTCCCCGCCCGCCCAGCCTGCCCCCCCCACTGCTCCCTTGCCTGCCCCTCAGCCCAGCCTCCCCCCCATGCCCCCTTGACCGTCGGCTCCCCGCGGCTCCTCCTTTCGCTGCCCGGCTAACGGTGGCCGCGCAGCGCCGGTGGCTCCCCCAGGTGCTTCCCGGTCCCTACCTTCAGCACGGAGTCGCCAGGTGGGGGCGGCCCGCGCGCGTCCCCAGCCGGCGGCTCCCCCAGGCGCTTCCCGGCCTCTACCTTCAGCGCGGAGCCGTGCGGGCCGGACGGAATGATTTGGTGGGCCGTATAAGGCCCGCGGGCCGGAGGTTCCCCACCCCTGCTTTAGGTATCTTTCTGATGGCTTCTTCAGGGTCCATGTATGTAGTTAACACAACTGAAAAATATATTTCTGCTAGATTATATTTATCCTATTACAGGGGTAGGCAACCTATGGCACGAGTGCCAAAGGTGTCGCATGAGCTGATTTTCAGTGGCACTCACACTGTCTGGGTCCTGGCCACCAGTGTGGGGGGCTCTGCATTTTAATTTTAAATGAGCTTCTTAAACATATTTAAAACATTATTTACTTTACATACAACAATAGTTTAGTTATATATTAAAGACTTATAGAAAGAGACTGTCTAAAAATGTTTCAATGTATTACTGGAATGCAAAATCTTAAATTAGAGTGAAGAAATGAAGACTCTGCACACCACTTCTGAAAGGTTGCGGACCACCGCTAGTAAAAAAAAATTAGGCCTCGATTCTCTGCTGCTTCAAAGCTCTACTTGGTGTATTCAGGAACAGCAATCAGAGTTGATTATGACCTGGGAGCTTCTTTATCCTATGCTACTGCCAACTGGGGTGTAGCGTAGATTATCCTGACAGACTCCATGTCCCATGACTATGTGGAGAAGGTGGAACAGAAGTTCGTTACTCAGGCTATTGGTCCCTGGAGACTCGTCCAGGCCACAGGAATTCTCACAAGGGAAAAAAAGGGCCATGTTCCCTCTTTGTGCTGCTAGAGGTGAACAAAAGGGACAGAGCGTGGCAAGCATCTAGGCCTAGTGTATCCATGGAAGTTTGGAAGTACACAGGGGAGTGTAAGCGGGCCTCTGACCGCCCTCTTGAAAACAAAGGCAGAAGACTCCTTTTGGCTTCACCAGTGTCTTTTATTTGTTCACACAGTGCAAAAACCCCACCACCTATATACAGCTTGCTATCAGTAGAGCTCAGGCTCAGCCCTCAGCTTGGCTGGCCTTAGGAATAGCTAGCCCTTGCAGGCTTTCAGTCTTTGCTAGCTTCCTTAGCAGCTACTTACTACTCTGCAGATTCTCTCTCTGTCTCTTTCTCCGTCTCCTTCCTACCTCTTCACCTCTCTCCCCTGGCTTCCTCCCTGGCAGGCTTTATATCCTGTGGAGGCAGCCAGGTGGAGCCCATTAAGCTCTCTGCAGCCCATTAAGCTCTCTGCAGCCCAGGGCTACAGCCAGGTGGCTGATTAGCCTGTTGCTGGGGCTTGGAGGGAGCAGGGGCTGACTCAGCAGGCGCTGAGCCAGCTGCCTGCTACAGGGAGCTTGTTGGGTTTGAGATTAGAACATAAAATGGGTTTGAAATAGGCTTAATTGTGATCTATTGCAGGTTTCAGTTAGATTTAATGTTTTGAAAATAGTCTTGCCTGTTCATTTCAGAGCTCTGAAGATGTTCACTTTCCCTTTTTTGCACATATTCATCCTCTTCAGATCATGAAGGCTCAAGCCCCATTTAACAGTTTACTTGTTGAGGAAGGGATTGATTTTTTTGAGTCAATCAGAACCCATGACTGACTTAGGAGTGTTCTGAGGCCTCCTCCCCTAGGGGATTGAGCTTGAAGTTTTCCTGGCCTGTGCCAGCTCAGAGAAAAAGAGACTTGGATTGATGTTCTTAATGATCATATAAATAACCACTACTGTGCCAACAGGTTGGTCCTTGCTGGGATGCTTTTATATGTTGCTAGTATTTTTCAGCCACTTGTATTGAACACGGTAAAATATTTCTGTATCTTTTGATTATAACTAGAGAAGTTACTAATCGATTTCATTTCAGAGTTCCATCTTTTACTGAGATTTCTGCAAAACTGCACATTGCACAACCTGAAAATGACAGCACTGTTGCAGTATTAAAAATGTATTCATCTTTAAATTGTCAATATGAAGTAAGTGACAGGAGTTATTTTCTTTGCCATGTATAATTTGTCTATCTGCATATTTTGAGGAATTAACAATTAACATTTTTTTTTCTTGCTTATCAAATCTAAAGGTGTTTAATATTCTCAATCACTTTTTATTTATGTAGTGCAGTTAAAAGTAGTTTGGAGCAGGTAAAGGGCTATTGAAAGCTGGGCTGACATCTTCGAACATATAAAACTTTTTAAAATACTACTTGAGCTTTCCCTGTCTGAAGGTGATATGATGTCCATTTCAGGTAGCAATCTGCTGCTGATACACAGGAATTTTTTTCTTTCAGAAAGCCAAAATGTGAAATATAGTGTTAATTTTCTATTTTTTGTGCTTAGCATTATTCAAAATGTTCATCATTTGACAGTAATATGCAACAAAATATTAAAGTTATTTTTAATATGTGTGTTCAATTAGGTAACCATCAAGACCTCATTCTCACAAGTTCTTGGGCAAGTAAGGAAACCTTTTTAATGTTTAATTTTGTTTTATTTATCACTAGTGTAAGTCTGTGGTTGGCCCTCTTAGTTAATGCCAAACATAAATGAAAACACATGTGACATTCCTGAGTACTGTGTCTTGATTGAAGTAAGTCTTTCCTGTATCTGAGAAAATTATGTGGACTATAAAAGCAATATTTCAAGAGTGATGTGTGGAACCCAAAATGCTGCCAAAAATTGTGTTTAGTTTTTTTTTTCTTTTAAATGTGTATACACTATTTTCAAACTAGCTGTTTACTATGCCCTTCTTGGATTTTCTCAAGATAGAGTGTGCGTATGACTCTAAGATACCATCCAATATTAGATTAAAGTACTTTTACTCAGGTAGACAACATACCAGGATAGATATTGCCCTAAATTTTTAAATAATTATAAAAAGTATTCTAGCTTTCCTCAGAGCTGTGTAGATTTTTTTTTGTATGTATGGGTTATAATATATTTTGCACTGATTCTGTCATGGCAAGTTATACTAAAAACAAACACTTTAATATTTTAATAATAGTTAATGGTTAATAATAGAATTAGTAATTTGATTAGCTGTGACTGCAAGGTGTTTTAAAAAACTAAATTGAACAAAGTTAGTGCACAGTTTATAAACTGTTCGTATATCAGTAAGAATTGTGACTTGTTACACTTAAGACACATTTTAATATTAACAATGTGTTTTTAGCACCAGCTTGGGTCAGTTCCCTTCCTCCATCCCACTTTCCACCCAGCTTTATAAAATCAGTAGACAAAGATACAACAAATGATAAACATTAAGGGCTTGTCTTTACTGCATTGGTAACTTGAGTTATAGTTCAAGTTCTTCTTCGAGTGATTGCTCACATCCATTCCACTATAGGTCAGGCACGCGCTGCGGGCCTGGTTGCCGGGCAGATTTTTCCCCTAGCTGCAGACTGGGCGAGCAGGGAGCCCCCTGGAGTGGCGCCACTGAGGCACTCTATAAGTACCCCTGCGACACAGTCTGGCCCCCAGTTCCTTCTTCACCGCTCGCGCTGGTAGTCGGAACAGGAGTACTGCTCTTGAGCGTCCTCCTTATCTCCTAGCTGTTATTCCTATTGTTCTCACTAATAGTTGTTGTTAAGTAGTTGTTAAGTAGTTGTTAAGTAGTTTATAGTGTAAATAGTTAGGTGCAGGGGATTTCCCTGCCACCGGAGCCATGTCATCCAAGGCTCCGGGATTCAAGCCATGTGCGGAGTGTGGGAAGCCCATGCCTGCGGGGGACCCACACTCCAAGTGCCTTAAGTGCCTCGGGGAAGCGCACTTGGCAGACTCCTGCAAAATCTGCAGGGCCTTCAAACCCAGGACCCGCAAGGACAGAGAATCCCGCCTGCGGCAGATCCTGTTAGAGGCGGCCCTCACTCCGGACTCGAGTGCGGCACCGGGCCCCGCACCCAAGCCGGCCAAAGCAAAGCCTCGGCACCGGTCGCGCTCCCCCAGCGCTAAGCGCAGAAAGGACTCGGAACCGCGCCCAGCATCGGCACCGGACCGCGTGCAGCCTCCGGCACCGCTCACGCGCCCACGGTCGCCGCCGGGGAGCCGACCAGAGGCACAGCCGCCCGCACCCGCACCGACGACTCCGGCGCCGCAGGAGGCCCCGTCGAGTCCGGTGCCAGTGGTCTCGCCACTCAGGGTGCCGATTCCGCAGCAGCTTCCCTCCACGCCGGAGGCGTTCGCTGCTGCGAGGAGGTTGCTTGCGGAGGACACCCCTCAGCAACCTGTCCGGTCTAGGGGCAAGCCGCCCATGACCGTGACGGAGATCGCGGCTCGAAGCCCGGCTGGGCACGGACGCCGATCGATCTCGCGGCGCCGATCTAACTCCCGGTACCGGTCAGCTTCCCGGCACCGGTCGCAGTCTCGGCGCCGCAATGAGTTGAGACCATGCTCCGGGTCTCCTCATGGCCGATCGCGCAGATCGCGCTCCGGCCGCCGGTCTGAGTCCTGGCGCCGGTCGGAGTCCCGGCACTCCCGCACGGACAGACGCCGGTCGTACTCCCGGCACCGGTCGCACTCCCGGCACCGGTCCGTCAGCTGCCACAGGGGCCGCTCTGGACGCCGTTCGCCGAGCCGCTCATCTTCCCGGCACCGCTCGTCGTCGTGGCACCGGTCACGATCAACACGGCACCGATCTCCTCGGCACCGTTCGTCGTCGCGGCACCGCAGACATCGGCGCTCCACATCTAGGCGGCACCGCCGCTCGCCCCGGCACCGGACCTCATCGCGGCACCGGCGATCAACCCGGCACCGATCGTCATCGCGGCACCGTGGATCCCGCAGAAGTGGATCCAGCAGTAGCCGATCTTCAGGGGGCAGTCACTTCTCCCGGCACCGGTCGAGAAGCCCTCGGCGCCGGAGGCGTAGAGAGTCGGCTGGCACACAAACCCAGCATGACTCTCCGCCCAAGGCCCTCCAGTCGGCCACCATAGCGGCTCCATGGCACTCCTCTGCCTCAGCGTCCCCTTCAGTAATGGGACCAGCCCCAGCCACCCTAAACCCGGCCTGGCCAGAATGGGTGGCATGGGAGCATGACCAACCGGGGGAAACCCAGTCCGAGCCAGGGTTCCCAGTATGTGCGAGGGCTGCTCGGCAGGACCTACCAGGGCCATCCTTGGCCAGCCAGCCGTCGGCAATACACAGCCCCCGAGAGCCAGGGCCTTACGCCTCCCCAGTGGGGGTAGAGGCGGTGGCGGGCACCTCTTCCAACAGCCCACCCGCCCTGGAACTCTCTAATTACCAGCACCTCCTCCAGGCAGTTGCGAAAAATATGAACCTGCCCCTTGAGGAGATCCAGATGGTGGATGACCCGGTCACCACCATGCTAACAAAGGGCACCCCGGCACGTGTGGCTGTGCCATTCATTAATACGATTAAAGCGCACACCACGTCGGTCTGGAAGACCCCCGCTTCCATCCCCCCCACCGCCCGGGGGGTAGAGAAGCGCTACTTTGTCCCGGCTACGGGCTATGAGTACTTGTATGTTCACCCTACGCCCTCCTCCCTGGTGGTGGAGTCGGTGAACAATAAAGAGCGCAATGGACAGGAGGCCCAGGTACCTAAGGCCAAAGAAGCCAAGAGGCTGGACCACTTTGGCAGGAAGGTCTACTCCTCCGGGGGCCTCCAACTCAGGGTGGCTAACCATCAGGCCCTAATGAGTAGGCACCACTTTGATACAGTGGAGGCCCTCAACAAATTCGAGACCGCTCTCCCCCAGGAGAGCAGACAGGAGTTTAGGGCCCTTCTGACTCAGAGCAGGGATATCTCAAGACACACCCTGCAAGCGGCCCTGGACTCAGCGGACTCAGCGGCCAGGACTATGGCCTCGGGCATAGCCCTTCGCCGGGCAGCATGGCTCTCCTCATCCAGCCTTGCCCCGGCGATGCAGTACAAAATCCAGGACCTCCCGTTTGAGGGACAGGCCCTCTTTTCGGAGGACACAGACGCGCGGCTCCAGGCCCTCAATGACAGAGGGGTGACCCTCAAGGGTCTCGGCATGCACACCGCGGGGCCGCAAAGGCGCCCCTTCATCCCGCCGCGCCGCAAGTTCTTCCCACCCGCCCGCCAGCCACAGGACTCCTCCAGCAGGAGAAACCGCCCCTTCCGCAAGCGTCAGGGGCCTAGGCAGGGCGGGAAACAACGGGGACCTAAGCCTTCCCAGGGGCCTAGGTCCAACTTTTGATGGTGCGCCCGGGGGCAGCTTAATAACTACAGTCCTGGATCCTCCCTTCGGAGACCGTTTGTCTCACTTCCATCGTGCATGGTCGGACATCACATCAGACCAGTGGGTCCTCCGCACGGTGGAGGTGGGATACTCCCTCCAACTCTCCTCCACTCCTCCAACCCACCCACCTCCCTCGTCCCTCTTCAGGGACCCATCTCACGAGCAACTGCTTGTACAGGAGGTCAGGTCGCTCCTCGCACTGGGAGCCATCGAACCTGTACCACAGGAGTTCAGGGGAAGGGGGTTCTACTCCCGCTACTTCCTAATCCCCAAGGCGAAAGGGGGCCTCCGGCCCATCCTGGACCTGCGCGAACTCAACACCTACATGATCAAGTTCAAGTTCCGCATGGTCACCTTGGGCACTATTATTCCCTCTCTGGATCCGGGAGATTGGTTCGCTGCCCTCGACATGAAGGATGCCTACTTCCACGTGAGCATCAAACCTTCTCACAGGCGCTACCTCCGCTTTCTAATAGCGGAAGAACATTATCAATTTGCAGTCCTGCCCTTCGGCCTGTCCACCGCGCCCAGGGTCTTCACGAAGTGCATGGCAGTAGTGGCGGCGTTCCTGCGCCGCCGCGGGGTACAGGTATACCCGTACCTAGACGACTGGCTGATCCGGGGAACCTCCAGGGACCAAGTGTCAGAGCACGTGCGTCTGGTCATCAACACCTTCGACCGCCTGGGAATCCTCCTCAACGAGGAGAAGTCCACCCTGGAGCCCACCCAGAGCATAGAGTTCATTGGGGCCCTACTAGATTCCAGGGTGGCAAGGGCATCCCTGCCTCAGCCCCGGTTTCTCGCCATCCAGTCGGCCATCAGGCAGCTTCGCAGCTGTCCAATGTCCACGGCCAGAGTCTTCCTCAGCCTGTTAGGCCACATGGCATCGTGCACCTACGTGACACAGCACGCCAGACTGCGACTACGCCCACTGCAATCGTGGCTCGCAGTGGCCTACCGGCCAAGAAGGGACAGTTTGGACACCCTCCTTTCTATCCCCAAGGCCACCCTATCTGCTCTGACTTGGTGGGAAGACCAGAGCAATGCGTGCCGAGGGGTCCCCTTCCTCCCCCCCAGCCCGTCCATGTCCCTAGTGACGGACGCCTCGTCGATGGGTTGGGGAGCTCACCTAGGGGCTCTCAGGACACAAGGCCGCTGGTCGGAGTCAGACCTCTGCCTCCATATCAATGTCCGGGAGCTGAGGGCCGTCAGACTTGCGTGCCAAGCGTTCCGGGACACGCTACAGGGTCACTGTGTGGCAGTGTTGACGGACAACACCACTGCCCAATACTACATAAACAAGCAGGGCGGGGCCCGGTCCAGTCCCCTGTGTCAAGAGGCGATTCTCCTATGGGAGTTTTGTATAGCCCACGACGTTCACCCGGTGGCCTCTTTCCTCCCCGGGATTCAGAACACGCTGGCGGACCACCTCAGCAGGTCATTCATGTCCCACGAGTGGTCCCTTCGGCCGGATGTCATCCGACCGATCTTCCTGAGGTGGGGATTTCCCCACATCGACCTCTTCGCCTCCAGGCAGAACAGGAAGTGCCTCCAGTTCTGCTCCTTTCGGGGCGGCTCCCGGGGATCCCTGACAGATGCCTTCCTCCTACCCTGGACGGGGCACCTGCTCTACGCGTTCCCTCCGATCCCGCTTCTCCACAAGGTGATCCTGAAGATCAGACGGGACAGGGCACACGTCATCCTCATAGCCCCGGCCTGGCCCAGGCAATGCTGGTATGCGTCCCTCCTCCGGCTGTCCAGGGCCCCCCCCATCAGCCTCCCGCTGTGGCCCGACCTGATCTCGCAGGATCACGGTCGCCTCCTGCATCCGGACTTGCAGTCCCTCCACCTCACAGCGTGGCTACTCCATGGCTGAGAGGTCCTGAGCTCTTATGCTCGACGGAGGTACAGAATGTCCTTCTGGGAAGTAGAAAACCATCCACCAGAAGTACCTATACAGCCAAGTGGACCCGCTTTTCTGCATGGTGCAGACAACATGATGTAGTCCCAAGTGAGGCTGCTATCCCGCGCATATTGGACTACCTCTTAGGCCTTAGAAACCAGGGCCTTTCTACTTCTACTATACGCGTCCACCTCGCTGCCATATCGGCTTTTCATCCGGGCCAGGCGAACCACTCAGTCTTTTCAGATCCTGTGGTATACCGTTTCCTCAGGGGCCTGGATAAACTGTACCCGAACGTCAAGTGTCCCATTCCACCCTGGGACCTCAACCTGGTGCTCTCACGCCTTATGATGCCCCCGTTCGAGCCCCTCGCCACGTGTTCCTTACTCCACCTTTCCTGGAAGGTGGCATTCCTTGTAGCTATCACCTCGGCTCGTAGAGTGTCAGAGATCCGCGCACTGACCTCCGAGCCGCCCTACACTATCTTCCACAATGACAAGGTGCAGCTACGCCCCCACCCGGCCTTCCTGCCTAAGGTGGTCTCCCCCTTCCATGTGAACCAAGACATTTGTCTCCCAGTCTTTTATCCTAGGCCACACACCTCTGGAAGGGAACAACAATTACACACGTTGGACGTTAGGAGGGCTCTTGCTTTTTATTTAGACAGAACAAAGCAATTCAGGAAAACAACGCAACTCTTCGTGGCTGTTGCAGAAAGAATGAAGGGCCAACCAGTTTCCGCCCAAAGGCTCTCCTCCTGGATCACCTCGTGCATTCACACCTGTTATGAACTCGCGGGCAAGCCGCTTGAGAGAGTAACAGCA
This sequence comes from Sternotherus odoratus, assembly GCA_032164245.1. Taxonomy (NCBI): domain Eukaryota; kingdom Metazoa; phylum Chordata; order Testudines; family Kinosternidae; genus Sternotherus; species Sternotherus odoratus. The sequence goes on from JAVMKO010000011.1 coordinate 18,211,609, forward strand.
CATTCCACGAGAGCGCAGGCGTCCTCTGCGGCCTTCCGGGAGGGAGTCCCTATCACGGACATTTGCAGGGCGGCTACCTGGTCCTCCGTCCACACCTTCGCCGCCCACTACGCCATAGTCCAGCAAACCAGGGACGATGCGGCGTTTGGGTCAGCGGTCTTACGATCAGCAATGGGTCCACCCGACCCCACCTCCTAGGTATTGCTTGTAGTCACCTATAGTGGAATGCATGTGAGCAATCACTCGAAGAAGAAAACAGGGTTACTTACCTGTAACTGTTGTTCTTCGAGATGTGTTGCTCACATCCATTCCAGACCCGCCCTCCTTCCCCACTGTCGGGTTAGCCGGCAAAGAAGGAACTGGGGGCCAGACTGTGTCGCAGGGGTACTTATAGAGTGCCTCAGTGGCGCCACTCCAGGGGGCTCCCTGCTCGCCCAGTCTGCAGCTAGGGGAAAAATCTGCCCGGCAACCAGGCCCGCAGCGCGTGCCTGACCTATAGTGGAATGGATGTGAGCAACACATCTCGAAGAACAACAGTTACAGGTAAGTAACCCTGTTTTTTTCTCCTCCTGACTCCCATCTATGCACACAAATCTTTAGGTCAAGTTAAGTGGTGTTTTAAACTTGATCTAGTTACCCCATTAGGGTATGGAGATGGGTGAAGCTTGAGTGGTGATAGTGCAACAGGGATGCAGCAGCTTGAATTAGAACAATTCATCAGCTGTTTATCCAATCACTCTCTGTGTATCTCAAGTGTTGTTTTGTATAGGGTCACTCTCACTACAGCTAGGCTAGCTTGAATGGAGTAACTAGAGTGTAGTGACTTAAGCTAATTGTTGCAGTGAAATCAAACCCTTTGTATTTACATGAGTTCAAAAGGGTTAGGGAAACATAAAAGGAATCTTTTGCCTATTTCAGACCTAACTGTGTCTTGTCGCAAAGTAGGGCGCAGTCACACGATCCAGAATGGTTCTGAAGAGGGCTAGACTATATAGTTGCAGGAGAACCAGTGAACATTAGCATAGACAAGATTCTGGAGTTCCCACTGTTAGACTTCAAATGGCAATAGCAACTGTGGGAGATTTTATAAGGAAGAGGCTAATGTAGATGAGGCTAAAATGTAGACTAGCAGCCAAACCTTTCTGAAGCTTCCAGAAGTGTTTGTACTTGAGTCAGGCACAGTGCCTCCAGGAGCACCTATTGGGACTATGCACCTGTCCAGGGTCCAGTGATGGGCTCTGTCTTAATAGTGTAATGGAGCTCTGAACAAGAAAAATCCTTCAGTACAGATCACTGGCACATGCTAATGATGGACTTGCCATGTAAGCAGAAATTCCTCAGTTCTAAGTGAGGAGTAAGACTCAGTTGTGCCAGTTTTCGATCAGATATTTAGACTTAAACCTCTGAAAAGGGTGCTGCTGTGGGCGTTCTTCACTTGCCTCCAGATACTTATTTTGTTCCATTTAAGACATGGAAATGTTGCTTGGTGGTGAACATAACTTATTCTCATAGCAAAAAGACCTCTAATTAGAGTCGTCATCTGTTTCTTTGGCAGACTTTGTCACACAGGAAGGATGCATTTCCATGTAGAAATAGGCAGGCCATCTGAAGCTTCATGGTACCAAAGTACTGGTAACTAGGAATGCCGTTCACAAGTACAGTGAAACCTCGATATAACGGACTAATTCGGGCGAGGGGGTGTCCGTTAAAACCGAAAGTCCGTTATTTAATAATTTTTTTAAATTATTAAATAACGGACTTTCGGGTGACAACGGACACCCCCCCGCCCGAATTAGTCCCTTATATGGAGCCAGCCCACCCCACCGCCTCCCCCCCGCCCGGCTCCCCGCTGCGGGGAGCCGGGCGGGGGGGTTGACAGCTCCCGCCCGGCTCCCCCCAGCGGGAAGCCCGGCGGGAGCTGTCAAACCCCCCGCCCGGCTTCCCGCTGCGGGGAGCCGGGCGGGAGCTCTCAAACCCCCCGCCCGGCTTCCCGCTGCGGGGACCCGAGCGGAGGCTCTCAAACGCCCCCCCGCCCGGCTTCCCGCTGCGGGGAGCCGAGCGGAGGCTCTCAAACGCCCCCCCCCCCGCCCGGCTCCCCGTTGCGGGGAGCCGGGCGGGGGGGTTGACAGCTCCCGCCCGGCTCCCCCCAGCGGGAAGCCCGGCGGGAGCTGTCAAACCCCCCGCCCGGCTTCCCGCTGCGGGGAGCCGAGCGGGGGCTCTCAAACCCCCCCCGTCCGTCTCCCCGCTGCGAGGAGCCGGGCGGGGGGGTTGACAGCTCCCGCTCGGCTCCCCCCAGCGGGAAGCCCGGCGGGAGCTGTCAAACCCCCCGCCCAGCTTCCCGCTGCGGGGAGCCGAGCGGAGGCTCTCAAACGCCCCCCCGCCCGGCTTCCCGCTGCGGGGAGCCGAGCGGAGGCTCTCAAACGCCCCCCCTCCGCCCGGCTCCCCGTTGCGGGGAGCCGGGCGGGGGGGTTGACAGCTCCCGCTCGGCTCCCCCCAGCGGGGAGCCGGGCGGGAGCTCTCAAACCCCCCCCCCCGCCCGGCTCCCCGTTGCGGGGAGCCGGGCGGGGGGGTTGACAGCTCCCGCCCAGCTCCCCGCAGAGGGGAGCCGGGCGGGAGCTGTCAGCCCACCCGCCCAGCTCCCCGTTGCGGGGAGCCGGGCGGGGGGGCGGGGGGGTTTGACAACTCCCGCAGGGGTCCCCGCTGCGGGGAGCTGGGCGGCAGCTGTCAACCCAGCTGGCTCCCTGCGGCGGGAGCCGGCAGCCCCCAATAACGGATTTCGGATGCATCGGAAATTTTGTCCGTTGCATCCGAAGTCCGTTAAATCGGGGTCCGTTAAATCGAGGGTTTACTGTATCTCCAAAATGTATACATCTGTCTAAAATATTTCCACCTTTCTAGCCCTCTGTGTTAGTGTACATTTAAAAAAATTATTGGCTGTCATTTTATGACATCAGTTACACAGATTTGGCGTGCTCAAGTTAACTGTGTAACATCCTTGTTTTCTAGGTAATAAGGTTTCATGGTGGTTCCCTTCCTGTGTATGTTATTTCTAATATGCTGCTTGCATATGGAGGACAGTTAAGCGCCTTAATTTCAACAGGTAACATTGTGTAAAAAGATTTATTATTTATTATTATTTGTGGTTTATGATCATATTAATCCCTCAGAATTAAGAGTTATCTTCTTTTTAAGAGTTGGGCCATGATATCAAACAAACATAAAAAGGAGCACACTGTTTTTCCCCATTAGTGTCATCTAGCCACATTCTGCCCTGGTTAGAAATTTAAGAAAAAAAATAGTTATAGGGGAAGAACTTATTTTGAAAGAGTTAAAAAAATAAACTGAAATGTGTGCAGGAAACTGGTAATCTCTTGTCACTAAAAGCATCTTTATTCAAGATCAGGTGATGTTAGTATCCCACACAAACTTTTTTTTATCTTGACTCTCTATCTAAAACTGTTGTCCCATGCCATTTGTTTCTGAGCAATAAACTGATTAATAATGATTTTGAACAAGAACCTTGCTGTTGTACAGTACTAGTCTTAGTATGATATCGTTCTTCTTTTCACTTTTGAAGCTTTGTGTTTAATTTCACTTTCTGTTTTTGAGCTTTTGTTTTGAACTTCTTGGCAAGGTATGAATTGTGTCTTTATAAATTTCTTTTCTAGGTCAATGTTCAGATTTTGTTCTTGCACTGGCTAGAGCAGCCAAACCCTACAAAGTGGACCCTATTGTGAATGTTCTTAAATTTCTATTGGGGTAGGTTATTTTCTTGTTTTAATTTTGTGTAGCAGTTTTCAAAGTGTAGAAGTTTTATTTATACGTTTTTTAAAAAACAAAGTAGTATTCTTTTATTGTCTTTGTGATCCTTTGATTCAGAGACATCTTTTGCCGTTTGATGTTGATCTGATTTAAAAGCCTGTAGTGTCAGGAATAATTATGTATATTTTGTTGAAACAGTGACCAGAAAAGACCACTAATATTTCTTTCATATTTTGGCAGGTTTAACTGGTTTAAAGCTATATGGAATGTATTGTTTTTGCCAGAGTTGGATGCTGTTTTACTGAATAAGCAGGATATTTGGTTCCCCCTTGTGTCCCTGATTCTGTTTCTTTTTGGGACAGGAATTGCCTACTGGAGTGGCATACTCTTCTCTTCATCTCTAAGGCTCTTGTCTTCATTGTGGTTATGTTTGACAAGGTAAAACAGGATAATACTTATCTTCCTATAGAGGACTGTAACGATGTTATGTAAATCAGGGATACCTAACGGTTGTAAGATTGGAAATTCTTGAGTGGATAAGATCCTACCGTACAGTTGCAAAACTCCTTTTTATTGATCATCAGGATTTTCTCACACCAAATACAAAAGAAATATAAGGAGCCAGAGTGTGGCCTGTACTATACTCCCAGGCAATGGGACATTAAGGTGCCCCCTTTCTTGCACTAGCTACCTATATTGCCATTTTGATTTGGGAAAACTGGGAAGAAGACAGTAACTCTGTCACCGTCTCCTTCGCAGACTGCTCCAGGGACAGCACAACAACATGCACCCTTGCCTAGGGGAAGTCATAAATTCACAATCTATTATTAGTGTCTGATACCCTCAATTATAGAACACTGAGGACTCTGTACAATAAGAGTTGTACAGACACACATTTCAGTGTACAGAAAACATGTATTTTACAGGTATATCTGAAAACACTTTAATGTTCAATTTTTATTTATATGTACAGACTATTAAAATATAAGAAGCCTAACAAGATTTTTTGAAGGAACAGAACATTAAATTAGCCAAATTGGATTATATATTTAATCATATTTTAATAGTTTGGCTGTATTCACATAGTAATTAATTTAGTGCTTTAGCTCCAGAAACTCAGTCTCTATTTGCATTTTTGACATTCCATCAAGTAGGTGGCAATAAAACACAACCTGTCACATTTCAACTAAGATACTCTTATCACTGCTGAAAGCTAATAGAACTTTCCTGATAAAGCTGTAACTTTTCAGTTTGAGGATATTTTTATTAAAATCCTGCTATGGATAGATTTCTCTTATAGGTGCCCAATTCTTGTTCTTTCTTGACTAAACAACGTAACTACATGCTAACTCTGAGAACACTCAGGATAGGGTAAAGAAATGTAATACCCATGCTCCACCGTTTGTACTGGCTGCCAGTAATTCAATAGATTTCATTCAGAGTTTTGCTATTTTTTTTTTTTAAAGCCCGGAGTAGTCTAGTCCTGAGGTTTGTGAATAACGGTATCTTTCTATGAATCCCTAGAAGGCAACTGAGTGTGGCTGGGTTGTCCTGAGTGTCTATACTTAAGTGGTGTGCTAAGGCCAGAAGCAGGGGATTTGTGTTTCAGGACCCTTTTGTAGAATTTTTTCTTAAGTACTGTCGGTCACAGCCACTGTGTAGCTGTCTTCAGTATTTGGACCTAAACTTTTTTATTTGGAACAGTCCATATTTTACAGACTCCTTTCCTTTTTAGATTATAATTTTTGCCCACATTGAGTTGAATGAATGGTTTCTAGACCACTAGGATCAGTGTTATTTTAATGAATGTTTTGAAACAAGTATGATGTCTTGTATGTTTCTAATAGGTGCATTATGGCACAAAGTAAAAATGATAAATGTCCCCTTAGTTAGAGTGCTGCTACTTGGAGAAAAGTGTAGAAGTCCTATAATCTTAATCCTCTAGCTCAGCCATCCAATCCAGGATATCTAGCTGTCTTGGCTCCTCTTGTTTGAAATTCCTGTCCATTTGGGCATCCTTCCCCTCCTCCTCCCAGTAGACTTCAGATGCTGTTCAGGTTCCTTCTCTGTCTCTTCCAGAATACATACCTGTTTGCACATTGTGAATACTATATCTGTCCTCCTGACCTGAATCCATACAGCACATCTTCCATATTAAACTACCTTGGTTCAATTGCAAAACTTTCTCAGCTGATGTTTCTTCCATTCAATCATGTCCTTGTCTCATGTTTAAGTACTACATAATAGAATGTCTCTTCTTTTATGTTATTTTTTCTTAAGAGCTAACCTGTTTGCTGTCTTTCTGGTAATTGGTAACATTTAAGTTGAATTCTTGCCTTGTTTTACCCATCCTGTCCCTCAATTCCACTCCGGCCAAAGATTTTTCCTATTAGGAGATAACAGTATGAGTCCTAACTTTAGCTAGTATCTCAAAGTTTAAGATGACCTGTTGATATCTAGCATCTTCTTTTGATCCTCAGAAGATCATTGGGCTTCTTCACCAACATCCAGTTTTATCAGTTAGCGGAGTGTGTTCAGTCCTACATTTCACACATCTTAGTCAGCCCAGATAGCTTCTGTTTTTATTTTCAGTTTCTGTTGTAAAGTTTCTATTTGAAATATTTTTAGCATCAGAATGGCCACTGTATTTCCACAAAGAATGTACTTTTCATTAGGATTTTTGTTTTTCCACTCATTTTGTTGCTGAAATACCTCCTCTCAGCTGGTCTTTGGAATCTCAAAAACTAATTCTTGACTCTTGGTACTGTCAACTGAATGTTCAAAGAATCGGGATATCTGCTCCTGTCTTTCTGAGACTTTGAGCAGGAAATAATCTCTATTTGAGGAAAAATGTGTGTCACAAAGTGAATTTTGTTTAGCACTTTGTTATGGCTTCTGTATTGTCATGTAACACTACATTTTATTAACACTGCTAATAAAAAGAACCACTGTGTATTGATCTAGTACTACAATAAAAATAAGCAGATAGAACTAGAAATGTATTGGACTGGAAGGGACCTTGAGAGGTCATCTAGTCCAGCCCCACACTGAAGCAGGATACCTAATATACCTAGATCATCCTTGACAGGCGTTTGTCTAACCTGTTTTTAAAGAACCTCCCTTGAAATGTATTTCAGTGCTTTTTCACAATTACATCATCTTGTTGGTTCATATTCAGTTCATGATCCACTATAACTCCCAGATTCTTTTCCGCAGGAGCACTGTTTGGCCAGTTATTCCCAGTTATTGGCTTCTCCTGAGGTAACCATGAAGATTTAATGATTGATGCAAAACGTAGGCCAGTGTTTTAAAAAACATGATTTTCATGAACACAAGAAGTCAGATTATGAACTATAATTACAGATAGTCTCAGACACTTCAAAGGCCATGAATTTATTAACTCAAATACCTGACATTCTTGATGAAATAGAAGCATGAGGTAACAAACTGACAGCTGAAGAGTATTTCAGGCACCATAATTTGCATGTGATTTGATTGGTTAACAGTGTTCTAAATTTGCTTATGGACCTCTGAGTAACTAGTAGCTACTTATTACATAATTGATTTAAGTTATTCGTGAACCAGAAACTTTTTTCCTTCTATGGAATTGTGGATTTTTGTCTCAGAACTCTAACAGATAATAATCTTGTCATTGCAGACCCTCTGGACTTCCTAAAGACAGCAAGTTGATGACACCAAGAAGAGTATTTATGGCCATTCTTCTGGTTTTTATTAGCTGTACTACTTGTGGGGCATTTGCTATATTAATTATCTATCTTCATTACATGTTCAAGGTATTCAAACAATAAATAATTGAGTCACTATCTGAATTAAACTCTTTAGATATTTTAATAGTAGATGAATACCAAAGGGAAAATATAGAACAGTTTATCCTTTTCAGGATTTAAAAAACACTCAAATATACTTATATGCAGAAACTTTTAAAATCCATACTTTTCTGGTGTGCTTCATAATCCAAATGATATTTTTTGTCTTTTACTCATCTGAGCATGTCCTCGTGAAGGAACTACAAATGTAATCTTTGTGTCTCTATTGTAAAGTGATATTATGCACAGGTGTCTAGTGGAGTGAGTCTACTTTTCAAACCCAAGTTTATAAAACCAAGGGCCTGATCTTTCCCCCTTATGGAAATTTGAGTAATGGGAAGGGACTTTGATAGGAGGAAAATGCTGCAAAGATTCCATCACTGAGTTTTCCCAGCATTTTTCTGGGGTAGAGAAAGAGGGGACATGTGCGTGCACACTGTCAAATGAGTAGCAATTTGGTCTCCACTCCCTGTATTCCCTGTGATCCAAAGGAGGCTAGGGCTATCTGCATGTTACTTCCAGGATGACCCCCTTCAACACAAAATGGAGTAAGGGGACAGTGAACATGCAGATTTTTCCCTGCTCTCTGTCAAACTCAGTGGAAAAAACAGAGAAGCTAATACACCCTCCATTCCGAGAACTTGAAAAGGTGTCGGAGGACATTTCTGGGGAAGTCCTTTATATTACAGCTTCAGTTAAGCTGTGCTCCCAAGGAGCCAAAATATCAGAACAGAAGACTCTAGAGCCAGCACAGAGGTTTTTTTATTTAGGCACTGCAGCTGTTGTGTGTAGAACCTGTGTAAAAATAAACATGTCTGTCTTCTCATAGGTTATTAAGCTACATTTGAATGTAAGACTAGAGCAAAATGTTCTTAATATGGTAAGTCTATTTAATACTACTGATGACAGAAAACAATCAGCACCCCTGTAAGGGATTGTGTGTTTATCATGTCTCAAGAATGTTGGGTGGCAAGCAACATTGACAACTGTGATTTACCCAGAGTTGGTAGCTTTAAAATGGAAATAAGTTTAATTGGTGATTTGAAGACTAGAGGGATCTAGAACTAGCACTAGAGGTAATGGCTTCTTTGGTTCATTGGACTAGAAGAGGAAAAAGCAGAAGCTCCTGAGTGGCCCGTGTCAGCATTGTTGTCTATTTTATTCTCTTATTCTTGAGATCACTGAGGTGATAACCTAAGATTTGATGCTATTGGTAAGAAGCCTTTAATTTTAGGATAGGAAGAAACAGTAATTATTTGTCTAGCTAATTATTTTGGCATTTTCCTGTGTGTAATTTTCCTTTTGTGTTCCCAGTATATAATAGGGAGAAAATGTTCTTTCTTCTAATTGTATAGGCTGGTAATAACCTGTGCTCTGCCTATAAATACATAGCTCAGGAATTAACCATGGGTGGGATACAAAAAGGAGAGGTAGTAGGACTTAATTAATAAGGTCTTACAGGGGGAGATATGGACTAAAATTCTGATGGCCAGGAAGCTGTTAAGAATAAATGGAAAACTCAGTATTAGACTAGTTTCATGCATGGGGACATTTATAATATGTTCTGCTTCTTTCTCCCATTACTTATATAGAATCTAGGGATGTGTGTATTAATATATATGCTCAAAATACCTTCCCATCACTTTCCAAGTTTAGAATTACATGCCAGGGAAATGAAATAAAATACATCTTTAATTCACTAACCTAAAAGTTGTAATTTTTTTTTTGCCTTTTTCTAATTTTTTTTCTCCTGCCTTATTTCTTTCCTTCTATCTCTAAGTTGTTCTGTCCATCTCCTTAACATTCCCATTTGTCTTCTCTTTTCTTTTATTATTCTCTTCTTTGAAAATCATCATCCCCTTCTTTTATCTTTCATCTTTCACTCCTGCTGCCTGTCTCCAACCCTGCTTATGATCTCTTTTACCTTTCTCTCTGCATTCTCATCTCTGATCTTCACATAGACTCTTTACTGTCCCCTGTATTCTGTTCCGGTTTTTTTCCCCCTGTCCTTCCTCCAGGAGCTCCAGGAGCTCTCCTCATGGTACCTCCACTCCCCATATTTATTCTCATTCCTTCTTGGAGTCCTGAAGCCACTGCTCTAAAAGGAGAGACTGTGGTTGAATTAGAAGCTTTAAAAGATGAATATTTCTTTTAAAAATGGCCTTCTCAGGGAATCCAAGATGGGGTCCTTTATCCTTGGCTAGATCTGCGTAAATTGCAAATCTGTTAATTTCCCTGCATCAAATATGACACATTGCTACTATGTTAATGGGGGTTCTTTATATTAATTCTAGGGCTGTTGATTAGTTGTGGTTAACTCATACGATTAACTCAAATTAATCACGATGAATCGCAGTTTTAATTGCACTGTTAAGCAATAGAATGCTTCATGAAATTTATTAAATATTTTTGTATTTCTTTTCTACATTTTCAAATATATTGATTTCAATTACAACACAGAACACAAAATGTACAATGCTCACTTTATATTATTATTTCTATTACTAATATTTTACTCAAAAATTATAAAAGAAATCGTATTTTTCAGTTTACCTCATACAAGTACTGTAGTGCAATCTATCATGAAAGTGAACTTACAAATGTAGATTTATTTGTTTTGTTTTTGAGTGCAGTTATGTAACCAAAAATGTAAACTGTCGAGCCTACAAGTCCACTCAGTCCTACTTCTTGTTCAGCCAATCATGAACACAAACAGGTTTGTTTAGATTTACGGGACATAATGCTGTCTATTTCTTAAATACAATGTCACCAAAAGTGAGAACAGGCATTCACACTTTTATTGCTTGCGTTTCAAGGTATTTATATCCCAGATCACCTAAACATTTGTATACAGCTTCATTTGTATACGGCTTTGGCCACCATTCCAGAGGACGTGCTCCCATGCTGATGACGTTAAATAATGCATTAATTACATTTGTGACTGAACTCCTTGGGGGAGAACTGTATATCTCCTGCTCTGTTTTAACGGCCTTCTGCAATATATTTTGTGTTATAGCAGTCTCAGATGATGACCCAGCACGTTGTTTGTTTTAAGAACACTTTCACTGCAGATCTGACAAAATGCAAAGAAGGGACCAATGTGATATTTCTAAAGATAGCTACAGCACTTGAGTCAAGGTTTAAGAATCTGAAGAGCCTTCCAAAATCTGAGAGAGACAAAGTGTGGAGCATACTTTCAGAAGTCTTAAAAGAGCAACACTACAATGTGGAAATTACCGAACCCGAACCACCAAAAAAGAAAATCAACCTTCTGCAGGTCGTATCTGACTCAGATGATGAAAATGAACATGTGTCGGTCTGCTCTGCTTTGTATCCTTATCGAGAAAACCTGTCATCAGCATGAATGAATGTCCTCTGGAATGGTGATTGAAGCATGAAGGGACGTATGAATCTTTAGGGCATTTGGCACATAAATATCTTATGATGCCAGCTGTCATAAGTATGAAGTACCTTAGAATTACTGTTTTACCTGTGAAGGGTTAACCTGAAACAGGAGAGGGGATGACCTATCGGAACTGCTAATACCTGGCAGACAAAGGGGTTACTTTCATTTTGTTCCCGGGCTTTTTTTCTCTCTCTCTCTCTGTCTCCTCGGCTGCTAGGAGTCTACCTGTGTTTCCCCTGGCTAGAGGAGGAATCATACCGATGTTTCTATTCTACAATTCTATAACCTTCTAAGAAAGCCAAAAGTCCCAGCAGTAAGTGTTTTGTTGCTTGTCTGTATCACTTGTAAATCGATCCATGGTACTGCTTTGCTGTTAGCTAGCAGTGGAAGAAATTCCAAGGGACGCGGTCCAGGAGGCTGAATGATGCAAGTAGTTTATTCTCTGTTGATTTCTGTACAAGGGATCTGTACTTATTAAAATCTTTCCTTTAAGAATTTGACTGTTGATTCCCATTGGATTGATCCTAGGCACATCTCACAGCAAGTGAGGTTTGTGGTCTTTGTTCTCAAATCTCTGCCAGGAAAAGGGGGGGATATATGGAGGGTGTTACTATCGGGGTTCCAATTTACCCTACTCCATGGTTTTGGGGGCTCAAATTGGTGGTGACAGCATTTTCCAAGCCCCAACTGGAGTTTGGGTTTTGGGGGAAAAGATTTAACCTAAGCTGGTAAAATAAGCTTAATTTTCTTTCATGCGGGGTCCCCACATCTTTACCCTAGAGTTCAGAGTGGGAAAAAAGACCTTTGACACCTGCTACAACAATGCCATGTGAATTCCTGTTCTCACTTTCAGATGACGTGATCAAGAATCAGGCAGCATTATCTAATGCAAATGTAAACAAACTTGTTTGTCCAAGCGATTGGCTGAACAAGAATTAGGACTGAGTGGATTTGTAGGATCTAAAGTTTTACATTGTTTTATTTTTGAATGTGGGTTTTAATATAATTCTACAGTTGTAAATTCAACTTTCATGATAAAGAGATTGCACTATAGTACTTGCAGTTGGGGAATTGAAAAATACTATTTCTTTTATTTTTTTCAAGTGAAAATATTTGTAATAAAAAATAAACACAAAGTGAGCACTGTACACTTTGTATTCTGTGTGGTAATTTAAATCAATATATTTGAAAATGTAGAAAACATCAAAAATGTTTAAATGGTGTATCCTATTATTGTTTAACAATGTGATTAATCGCAATTACTTTTTAAAAATGCTTGATAGCCCTAGTTAATTTTATTAGACTTATCTACTCTGTTCCATTATTTTCATTTTTTTTTCTTTACAGGATCCAAAGCACTCAAAAGAAACTTCAGATAATTCCAATAAGGAGACAGTAAAGAACTGTGATTCAACAGAGACCGTTACAGAAGCAGCAGTAGCAGCATCAACCACCACCAATACAGCTATTGACAATGTTGTAAACAGTCTTAAGATACATATTACAATCATCAATTTACTCACATGGATCGTGCTACTCAGTTTACCATCTTTAATTTATTGGTTTAAAAATCTCAGGTAACCTTTAAACTACCAGCATAAAAAAAAAAAATCAGCTTTATAGTCTGCTTAGTACTTAGTCCCAAAATGCTGAGGATTCAAAATTACAAAGCTTTCTCTGACTATTAATATTATTACTTTATAGTAGCACCCAAAAGCTCTAATCGAATTATTTAAATAACAGGTATCTGTACACATCAGTTTTCTATAATGGTTTATGGTTAACGTAAATCAAATTATATGATAGAGACTTATTTCATAAGGGATTTGCAAGCAAGGCCAAATCTTAGTCTCCTATGACTTTCACTGAAAATGCTCCCCCCATCATTTCTTTTATTCATATGGGATTAGCTGTTCACATGTTGCCAGGCTGATTGTTTTACTTCTGTGTGGTTTATAGTGGTTAAAAGAATATGGGAATAATATGCTGTCTTTGCACGATTTGCTTATTTTGTAGGTATAATATTAGACTTGATCCTGATCCATGTAGAACTACGGCTATTATTCTTGTATCCACTTTGGGAATTCTCATGAATTCAAGTACTACTAAACTAAAATCAAGGTATGCTAGCTAATCCTCTATTTTTTTTTTCAGTCCTCTTGTAGACCATATACCGGTACCTGTCTTCATGTTTAATTCTTACTCCTGAGTCCTCTTCCACTACTGATTATTTTTAGCTTTCCATTCAGACTTTGAATCCTTCACAGCTTTATTCTTAACAGGTCATTGTGAGTCTTAGGCCTTGTATACATAGGAAAGTTATATTCGTATAAGGTAAAGATGTGAATTTAAGATCCATATTGTTGCACTGTGATAATTCCCTGAATAGACACTTACTCTGGACTTAATGTCTTTTTCTGGTTTACTTTGTTGCTTTGGAAGATGTTCAAGTTAAACTGAAAAAAATCAGCTCTTATTCTAAAATATATGAGGGAGTTGCATCATATAATTAGGGCAGTATAACTGGAAAAATTTCCCATATAGGCAAGCCTTTAATAAACAATTTCATGAAAAACGTACTGCACATTCATCATCGGCTTCTAAATTAAAATACTTTATCTTGTTGCGCACAGTGTGAATAGTCAACCCAGCCTTTAACAACAGTGAAGTCCTCCGTGAATGGTTTCAGTTGACAATGCTGGTAGATGAAGTCCTTTATTTATCCATAGTACAGGTACAGTGCAAAGAGCCACAGCATAAGGTTTTCCAAATTACCCATTACACATTAAAATCAATATGTTCTTCTTAAAAGCAAGTTCAACAGTGCGTTCGCACCAAAGTGCCTCTGTCCTTTCCAGGCCTATTAGAACTTCTGGCTTCTATGCAAAAGCTATCAATTAGTACTAATAGTGGAAAGTGCTATAAAACATCAAGCACGTTTTTTTCTTTAGGTGTAAAATAATTATAGAACATTTATTTTTAAATATTATTTTTCAAAATATTTTAAAAATGCACATTAAGGTGGCTTTAATTTTTTTTTTTAAGATTATTTTTAGCCTTTGTGTTGTATATTCTTGCTTTGAGATGAGTAGCCTTAATGGGGAACAGGTAAGTTCTTTAAATGAAAATCCCTGAACCTTAAAATCAATACATCCTTCTTAAAAATCATGTAAGATGATGTGTTTGCACCACTTTGACTCCTGCTATATGGCTTGCAGTTACAAAAATGGTAAACTGTTTTTCTCTCTTCTCACAGTAAACTGTCGAAAATTGCAGCGCAACTTCCTCTCCCTTTGTCTGTAGCTGTGGTGGCCTTTGGACCAATGCATTTATACAGAGTACCATACTTCGTAATCTGTTCTCTTCTTCTACATGTGTTATGTTGTATTGTGTAAATCTTTAGTTTCCCAAATGAAATCAGAAAAGTGGTGTGGCTCAGAAATGGATGCTGGTAAAAAATGTCAAGTTGAACAAAGAAATGTCCACATATATGTAACCACTAATCAACATTATTTGGAGAAGATGACAGAATTGTGAACACTTCTTGTGAAGTTTGGGGTGTTCAGGAAATCTCAGAAACCTGTTCATGGTGTTAGTCTACTAATTTGAAAAATTGATGGGAGAATTGCAATATTTCTCTGGACACACAAATCTCCTTATTAGCATAACACTTCAGTGTTCTAGATTTCAGTAGGCAGACTGTTCTGTAACCACACTGCAGACATTTTTTTATTTCTGTTGACACTTGGTTTTCTGTTGAAACATGTTTACTGTGTATATGTATTGAACCTACATCTTGTTCTTGAGTTCTAAAATGTGATGGGTAAAATTCACAAATGATTGAAAGTGCACTGTATCACAAACACTAAATAGCCAAGAATACTTTTAATCATTTTATGCCACACTAACAAGTTGTCACAGTTTTCTCTTTTCTTGTATCTATTCCAACTAGAATCTATTGTGACTACTGATCCGTTATTTCTAACAAATCAAACATTTTTATCAGTGTCTGTGGCACATTTGTGTGATTATTAAAAGTGTTGGTGGCTTATAAACATTTATCTTTTGTAAGAGTGATAAAGCTATATATACTTTGTTGTTTTTATTCAGGAAGGATATCATAGATTCATACACAATTTCTGTAATGTTGTTTTAAAACATTAACAAATTCTGAAGAAATCCTGTGCCAGAATTTCAGTAATAGTGGGAAATACTGACCATAATAATCAGCTCTGTAAAGTAGCATCTTATTGCCTCGATCCTACAGTGACTGGCATTATTAAAATACCTAAGACATCTGTAATGTATGGAAAATCTCTCCCTTCGTACTGTATAAGTGTTTTAAAACAAAACAAAAATTGTATCCATCAAGCTAAAATCTATAATCCTTGTAAATCTGATTGATTGATTCTAAACAGAGAAGGGTTGTCTACTCATTTCTGTGTATCTTATCTATCTCTAATATTTCTGAGGCACCTATCACCTTAATATCAAAGCACTGATCCTATTGGATAGCTCTTTTTTTCTAATCTTCTCTTCTCTTCTTACAAATAGTTTGAGGAAATCCAGTACCTACAGTCAAGTGACAGCTTATGCTCCATGAAGCAGTAGACCCTAAACCCATTTGTTCTATTGTATTGTATCATTCTTGCTAAAGTGCCTCAGTTCATTCTGGCTTGTTTTTAAGAGTCATTTAGTTGAGCTGGCTGGGAAGATTTCCCAGTTGAAAGTGTGAGGTGACATGACAAACTGCAGCACCTTACTTTTGTCAACTCAAACAAGTCAGCAATCCAAGCTATCAGTGAACTCTTAAGACTTCTGTAAGTATGAAAAAGATAACAGTGGCTAACTGTGTCACCATTACTGTTATCAGTAATGTATATGCTGGTTTTCTAATCTTAACATTTATATAATGCTAGGCTATTCATAGTTTTTGTAAATCAGAAAAGGTCTTTGAACAAACTACACTCTGAAATTTGATTTCTACCCAAATGTATTCTACAGTATGTATGTATATGACACAAACCATCATAGTATGCTATGTGTATTTGTAGCCAAATTCTGCAGTCCTTTATCCTAAAACCTCATATTAAAATATAGAATAAAGTAATAATATTTCTAGTTTAGGATGATTGTGTAACAAGTGAGTGAGTGAGAGTAGCAGAGCCATGTAGAGTTTTCTGTAAGCCATTACAATCAAATGAAAGCTATTTATCCTAAGTTGGTCTTCCTTGCTGCATATTGTATTGTTTCTACCATCAGGACTAATTTTTGTAACCCTGACCACCGAGTAGTACCTTATTCTGCAAATAGACCCATTTACACTATTGCAGTGGTTAAATATCCTCACGGTTAAATATTTACTTCCTGTTTGAACTTTGCCAATTTAACTTCCAGCACTATCTTTTTTTTAAGTCCTGGTTTTGCTAAATAAGACACCCCCCCTCCAATACTATCAGAGGGGCATGTGTAAATTCTTGCAGACTGAACTCTCTTATTGTAAAATGAGTTTTCCTGTTCTTCGAATCCCTTCTAGTTTTTCAACACCCTTTTTAAAGTATGGACACCAGAATTGGCCACAGCATTTCAGCAACGGTCCCACCAGTGCCTTATGCAAAGGTCAAATCACCTCCCCTCCCTGTTTGTAAAACACTTCTGTGAATGAGAATAAAACCTCTCCTTAGGCTTATTTCTGTTGATTATGGCCTTCTGTGGGTACATATGAAAGTCTTATTTTATAAACTGCCATCTACATAGCATATATTAAGACATTATGAAAATCAGAATAAAATGTTACCCTATTTTAAGTAAACTATCCATTAAATATCAAATACAGAAATGTATTTTTACTGCTTTGTAGGACCTAACATACCATCTGTTCAAAATGAGAATTGATGGAGGTCAAACTCAGAATATTACTGGTTTTTTTGTTTTTTATTTCCCCCTAAGACAAACATCTGAGCTGTTACTATCCCAAACCACCGTCATAGGGTATCGAACCACCTTCCACATTAGGTAGAAATTACACAAGTCTCTTGCATTTATTAATGGTGCAGTTTATATAGCGATGTTTTACCATGTTGGTACCAGAGATTAGAGAGACAAGGTGGTGAAGTATTGTCTTATTGCATCAACTTCTGTTGGTGAAAGAGACCAGCTTTCAAGCTCTACAGCTAAATCAGCTGTGACCCTTTGAACACCTTTCCCAGATCTGCAGAACAACTCTGTGTAGCTCAAAAGCTTGTCTGTTTCACCAACAGAAGTTGATCCAGTAAAAAGACAAAACCTTATCTGCCTCATCGTTCTAGTGTATATAGACCAGTACCTTTTCTCAAAGGAGATGATGAGTCTCTTAGGATTCCCATACAGTCGTCTCAGACTCTGTGTTTTGCAGATTTCTTAAAATCTTTGGTCTAGATTTTCAAAAGTAACCAAGGATTGGTTGGATGACCAACTTGGAATTTCTTTTAGGGACTTAATTTTTCAGACTGTGCTGAGCATCGACCTTCTGCAAATCAGGCCCCTTTAGAGGTGTGTACATAGATATGTTTGTTTATTTAATGCAGGTTTACGTTTGTTTGCCTCTGTTGCTTTCTTTAAAAAAAGACAGTTTCATGAGGTATAAGGTTTATTTTTCTTGTAGAGATCCTGTGGGTTGGATTGAGAGTCCCTATATTTAAAGTGGGGAGTAGGGGTAGAACCAATAATCTTTTAAGCAGCACAGTGAATCAAGTTGACTCTGTGAATAATGGTAAACATAACTATGATACCTTATTAATATACTGTGTTCCAATATTTATGAAACAGTTCTGAGCAGATATCTGGAATATGTTGTAAAAATTTTCATTGGATTCAGTTTCTAGTTTATTCTTGTAATTTAGCCTACCTTCTCCTCTCCTATGGTTGAATGAGTGAAAGTAGTCTGAAAACTGAGTTATCTTGTGATGTTTTAGGGGCAGTCCCCCTTCTCAAGGTGAAGATGGCTGTTGACATAGAGGGGAATTAGGACCTTGAAAATAGCCCACCACAGGAAAATTGTGTCCTACAAATTTAACGGACTAGGGACTCTTACTGCCTTGACAGCAGGTCACGCAGTAGCCATGTTGTCTAACTCCTGTTCCCCATCTCTGACCAGAGTTAAAGCTGCAGGGGAGGGTATTAATATTGCTATATTATTTGCTTGCACGTTTCCAAATGCATCTGTCAGATTTGGATGGGTGCATGCCATGTATAGAGTAAACGTTCCTTAATGTACCTCAAAATCCATTCAGTGTAAGAAGTCTTAAGTATGCTTTTTGGCTTGTTTTTATAAGCTTTCGGAAACACAATCAAAACCAGGACAGGAACACAGTAACAAAATCTAGTAACTTTAGTTAAAATATAGTAAAATCAATATTTTGAAAATGGGCTATAACTATAACTTTTTACTAAGGTGTCCCCAGAAGATAGTATCCTCAACTGTTCTTGACTTGATGTGTATTGTCTTTCTTGTCACTGTGACCAAGCATACAGGTTTTTTCCGCACTGTCTTGTCATCCTGCAATAATTAGTATCTGCTTTGTAGCTTCCAATTCATCATGTGACCATAATGTGTAATGATGGAAAGGAGAACTTGTATCACCTTGGTTGTTACATTGGCTTGAAAAGACTCAGCTATCTCAAAATTGAATGAATATTGACCACAAGGGGTAGTATATATTTATTCAAAACAAAACTGGACTTCTGCAAGTTGGGTGTCAGCATCATCCTAAATAGGGCTTGGGTGTGGGTGTGTTTACGGAGGTTTGTTTTAAAAATAATTGTGAAACTGGCTAAGAAAGCATTATCTATTATTTTTAATATTCAGCACAGTTTAATTTTTATCGTTTAGGGAGCTGATTCAAATAGCAAGCTATTGCACATTGCAAATTAATGTTATAATAATACAGGACTGAGAAATAAACTAAAAATAATACACAGTATGAGAAATTGGGAATGCTATGTGATTACATATTATGGAGCATCTTCATGGAACAGAACAAAATGTAAGTTAACCCAGCCAGGCTACAGATGAGCAGTCATATTAAAAGTTGCTGTTGAACAAAAATCACAGTCTTGATGATAACATGAATCAGACTGATATATTTTATTTAAGTATTTAAATAGTTACTGTTTTTATCAGTACCATTCTTGATACAAAACCTATTTTTTCTGTCCCATTGCCAGTAATAAACACCTCAAATGCCAAGTGAAAATTAATTTATTATATTTAATAGCTTTTGATATATCTGCTTTCTAAATCTTGATAGGAGAGTATAAATACAGTTCTAGTGTCTGCACAGATTTAAACATTAATGAAAAACATAACTGATGATCAGATGTCTTTCAGTAACATTATGAGAGATTACTTGCATATTTGAACCCCAGTGTTGCTTGTGCTGAGAGAAAAGAAAGTAGTAATTTTATAGATATAAAATCTGGCAGCTTAATAGAACTGTGATGTGCTTTTTTGAGTGTGTATTTATATAATAATACTGCTGCTGCTGTTATAAATTGTTAAACTACTAGGGAACTGTTAACCACAAAACAGCCTAAAATCTTGAGATTCATTTATATTTCGTGTTAAATGTTAGACATTTGTTCAGTTCTAGTGTTAGACTTTTTACATTCCATTTACATACATTTGGAAAATAAGTGAGCTAGTTTTTATAACACCTAGCACTCTGTTGTATACTGTTTACAAAATGTTCATTACCGTTGCAAAACATCCACGTTTGCCACCAGAGGTTTATGTAACTGTTATATATCTTTTGGTGTTTCTGCCAGTGATCAGCAATTAACAGACAAATCCATACTGCCCTAAATAAAATCAAGTTTTTCTTTCTTTTTTTTAAACCTGGAACTTTAAGCTAGCATTCAAAATGAACAACTATTTAAAATCTATACAAGGAGAATGGTAGTATTTTGATATATTTTCTTAATAATGAAACAATGCAATCAGAGTTCTTAATTTAAAGAGTTCTATGTATTTTAAAGCTTAAACTAAATAAAATGTATACATTTGTACTTTGGAAAACCCTTAACTAACAGTATTTCTGTGTTTTCTAATAAATTTTAAACTACTTTAGAAAAAATTCAGCACCCTTTTTTAGTCAGGCAAATCTGCCTATGCCCAATTCTGCAAGGTACTCTAGCATGTGTCGACCGAATTGAGGCCTAAGAACTGTGATATTTGGCCCTTTATTTGGATTCAGACTTAAGGCTTGATCCTGCAAAGCCTTACATAGGTAGTCCTGACTCGTGAGTAATCCCACTTTATACTCTGATCTTGCAAGCATGTCTGCATGGGCACAAGGCCTGACTGTGAGGAGCTTCTTGCAGGATCAGGACCATAGTCTATAAGGGCGTATGTCAGTAACGGTTTGCATTCCCTACCCTAAGGCATATCTGTCAAGCGTTGTGTTCACAGTAATAAATGCTATAGCTAGTATCTTAAATTTATGCAGAATCGGTCCATTAGAAATAATTGTATTAAAGCTTTGTGTGTTCATCAAAATACTAACAAGAATTTCTTTCCATTTTCTGAAATAAGTGAGAAAATGTATTTATTGTAAATCTGAAAAGGTGTATGAAGCATTTTGATTTTTATGTTTTTAATTTCTATGGCAGTGTTTGACAATTAACTATTTTATTCTGGTGGAAATTCAAACTTTAATATTCAGTTATGTAACTACAGTTTGAGAACAATATTGGAGATACTTCAGTAACTGACAACTAAAGCATTACAGCACTCTACAAAGAATAAACATGACATAAAATTAGAGTGCCAAACCAAAATGAAAGTAACGTAATATTTTCTTACTGTAATTTAAAACATGTAGTTTTGTGGGGCAAAACATTGTGCCTTAAACAACTAAATGAATACAGTACACTGCAGTTCTAGCCTGTAAACATTTGTAGCCTTTGATTACATTGTGAAAGTCCATATGAAGTTGGCCAAAGAATTTTTTTAAAGTATGGATCATAACTGCTACTTGATTGAGTAGCAGGAGAGAGGGTAATGTTAGTTTCTTACTCTCCCTGTATTAACTGTGGCATTCTTAGAGGCCTCCACTATTTTTAAATACAACTAAATTTTCTTGACATTGGTTGCTTTGAATCCAAACCTTAAAGTCAGGAAATTCAGAATTGTTGTTTACATTAATTCCTGAACTCCTTCCATTGTGACCAAAAAGTAAATAAATAAATAACCAGAAAGAAGCATTAGCAATCCCAATCTATGGAAATTAATTTTATTTATAATAAGATTTATTTTTTTTCCCCCTAGAAAGCTTACCTGAAGCTGTGAAGACCACAGAAAGTATTGTATTTAACCCAGGCCCAGTTAATATCTGGGCCTGTTTAAAAGCAAAAGGGTATAATACTGTAGTGGCCCTATAAATATTATAAAGTGAACTATATTTCTGAAGAAAAAATGTTTTACATAAACCTGCAAAGGATTTTAAAAATGTACTTATGTCATATTTTGGTTCTTTCTGATACATGAAAGCCTTTCAGATCCTTTTATTATTCATTTTGGTGTTTTAATTTTTTTTAGGAATATGAGGATAGAAAACTGGCTTTTCTGGCTCTTGTTATAGGATCTACTGAATTTCAGAAGATTGTTAGCCCTCACTTTTTACTTGAAGGAGAAAGGGATGTTGAATCTGGAACAAAGATGCCTTTTCTTTAGAATGCTAAGTAGTCATTGGACTTCAGAACTTTTATTTATTAGTTCCTGTTTAAATGTGTGAGTAAAAATCTTCTCCTATCAGTCACTCAGCTTTCACTCTCTTGACTCTTTAGCTGTTGTCTTCTTGCTCGTTCCGATCATTGTTCCATTCCAGGCTAGCCAAAACCTGAATTTCCAATATGAAAAACCTTAAAAAAAAACAAAAAACCACACACAAAAAACACCACACACCACCTAACAATATTGAGAGCACTTTTATACATCATAAAGAACCAAAAAAAAATTGAACAAGCCCAATAATTTTTGTTTCCTTTGTGGATCATCATTTAATTTCTCCTCCAAATGCCATGATGGACTCTTGCCCCTGCAAAATATCAGTTCATACCATTTTAAAGTAATTACAAGAGCTCTTAAAAATGTTGGAAACCATAAACAATTTTGGAATCTTTATAATTTAAAAACAGCCTAATTGACTTCTGTAAAATTTTTCTTACAGCGTGAGATCTTGTATGGTCAGTTTAAACCTGGTATGAATGTTTTTGGTAGAGTTACAGGTTTATAAAGATTGTTGACAGCGTCTTAACTAAAGTTGTGTGAATGTTGAGGCTCTAATAAGTTATCATACTTTATAAAAGTGATTGTAATTAAGTTCTCAAATACACTTTATGCAATATATGATAAATATAAATACTTAGGATCTGATCCTGTGAGGTGCTGAACACTCCTTGAAAGATGTTGAGTACCTTACTGAAATCAATGAAAGGTGAGAGCGCTCAGCACCTCTCAATATTGTGCTCTTGGAGACCAGTCCTTTTTCCTATTGACATCCATGGGAGTTAGATTTGAACGGGAACTCGTCTGGGACCTTCATGTACTCTGTGAAGGATCTATTCTCTGCAGTATGTACTCCAGATTTAATTTTTACTTGTCTTTTCCAAACATGTGCATGACTGTTTGAGTACTTTGTCCAATATATATACTGTATTAATTGCACATCTTTTTGTATGGTATACTAACACTTGCATTAATATAAATGGTTGTAATTCACAAAAAGTGCCACTGTGTGCAGAGTGTTGTGAATGTTGTTACCTGTATTTGTACCTACACTATTGGGCATAGTGGTGAACATTTGCCTTCAGTCTTTGCTCAGGTATTGATGTGGAGCGGTTTAGTGCTTTTCTTTCTAAATTGTAATACTTGGTATTCTAGATATTTGAAAGGTAAAATAAAAAAATAAAAACAGTGAACAAAAGACTCGTATATTAATAGCATTACTTGGGGAATTTAATAAATTTATTTGTTCAGCCCTAATGAGTACCTGACTTACTTGGGTCTCGGGAGGCAGTAATTATATAGAGTAGATTCCAAAATGTTCATTTATGCGTAGCTAGTAGGCACACATCATCTGCCCAACTCTCATAAAAGAAAACATCATAAACTGAGATGATGCTTGCTGAAAAATCTAACTATTCTTTCCTCACTTCTAGTCAGTCTATCTTTCCCAGACTATTACTGTTTCACATAGCATTGTACATCAGGATAACTAGTTTTCTCACCTTTCTCAGCAGCTCTGGGATCTGGTGGGTAAGTTAGGTTACCAAAGTTATTTTGTTACCATTTAGCAGGTGCCCAGTGCAGGTACTCAAATAGAAATAGGGGAATGAAGACATTTTAGTAATTTTGTATGCACGCCATCATGAAGATTACATATTTGTACAAGACTTTCAGATTAGAAATATACTTCCAGGACTCAATTTGGTCAAAATCTTTGTTCTTCAAACTATCTCATATCTTCCAAATTCACCAAAGCTTTCATTTCTATGTACCAATCAGATATCTGCAATCACTATTCAGACTTTCATTTTCATAATGTAATGCATTTGATTATCAGGGTATCTCATAACTGCTTTTTCTGATTTGTAGTTGGTTAATGCATTTCTGGGATGTCTCTCTCACATACGCAAAGTGAAAAGGTTTAATTAAAAGGTAGTTGGATTTTGGTTTTATTTGAGGTATTTTGTTTAGAATTTTTTGGCGTTCCAACAGTCTTGCCACATTCTCATGCAGGAGACTGATTCTCAGAATTTCTGGGGTTATATTACTAGGACCCTTAAAGTGAAACTACATTTTCAACTGCTACTCTCTCTGCTCTAAAATCAGTCTGCCTACTCCAACAATGCATTAGTGTATTTTTGGTCTATGTGATCCAAGTACAATTGAGTTTGAGAACTCCTCTGTGAGGTCACCTTGACTAATGGACTCCTGTCTTCTTTGTGGGAGATAGTGTGGTTTAGTACAAAAGACAACTTCTTGACTGACTTTTGCACCTTATTTAGGATTTTATTTGTTCAGATGAGATGTGATTTCATCATAAAGGTGTTGTATGGGAAGGCAGAGTCAGAAATACATCATCTCCTCTTTCCTTCCCTTAGTTCTAGCAGAGGTTTTACTCATTTAACTACAGACCTATATCTCCTACTCAGAAAGAATCAACCTGGTATATATACAAGAACAGTAGGTTAAAAGTAAGTAGATTCAAAGTCTAAGGTTAAAGCATTATTTATTGTCAACTACCTTTTGCAACTTGAAAATATAATCAAAATTTAATTTACATGTCTTTGTAACATGGCTTCCATGTAGGATTCCCTTCCTAGGCAGTCATTTCCCATTTGAATGTGTGCAACTGATTGTTCCTTCGTAAGTGGAAGGATCCCACTTGATAGGTTCTTTCACTTGACTGAACCACTGATAACTACACTCTGGGAACTGTTTTCCAACCAGTTATGCCACCTACCTAATAGTAGCTCCATCTAGGATAGTTTATTTATGAGGTTACGTGAGACTGTCGCAGGGCAGAGGTTTTAAAAACCTCTGCTGCCTGCTAAAGCCCCTGCTTCCCTGCAGCGTGGCTGGATTTGAGGGCTAAACCCCTGAGCAGAGAGCCCAGCTGAAGGCACTAAGTAGGGCAGGCTCAGTGCAACCTACTGAGCCGGTGGAACCACTGGGGCTGAGGACTGGGGAAGAGTACAAACCCAGGGAAGAGCTCAGAGAAGGGGCTAGCCAGGCAGGAGGATGGGGGCACTTAGCTCTGTCTCTGCTGGTGGATACAAACCTCAAGGGGCCAGGGGACCCGGTGAGGCATCTGTGAGGGGCCTGATTTTGGGGAAGTTGGGACTATGTCAGCACTGTAAATAAAAGAGCACGGGTGAAGCACCAGAGAGGAGTGTCTGAGACCCTTTCTTTGTCGAGCCTAAGCATGGGGCACAGGGACTAGGGGAAGGAAGCCTGTGCCGCCCCGTGACAGAGAGTATCAAAAGCCTTACTAAAGTCAACATATAGCACATCTACTGCTTTCCCCCATCCACAAGGCCTATTACCCAGTCAAAGAAAGCTATTGGGTTGATTTTACAAGATTTATTCTTGACAAATCCATCTTGACAATTACTTATCACCATATTATCTTCTAGGTGTTTGCAAATTACTTGCTTGAATATTTACTCCATTATCTTTCTGGGTACTGAAGTTGAACTGACTGGTCTGTAATTCCCTTGGTTGTCCTTATTCCCCTTTTTATAGATGGACAATATTTGCCCTCTTCCAGTTCTCTGGAATCTCTCCCGTCTTCCATGAATTTTCAAAGATAATCGCCAATGGCTCAGATATCTCCTCAATCAGCTACTTGAGTATTCTATATTCTGTATATCTCTCAAATTTTTCATAACTAAACCACTGTCTGTGTCATTCAGGGTTACTGGAATGTTCACAGTGACTGCCATGGTCTTTGGACCCGGAACATACATGGGCTAAGATACAACTTATAAATACAAAATCTTTTTTTCCCCCTGATATAAGTAGAATTGCTCAACATCAAAGACAAAAATTAGTAGCACTCTGCTTTTAATTCCTGTCATTAGGGTTCAAAGCTTCTATAGAGTTGTCTATTTCTTTGAAAAAAATATAAATAGCTGATATATATCTAGGGAAGTGACCATACTTACACACTTTTTATGCTGCATGACAAAATGTAAAGTTTTCTTCTTTAGTTGTTTGCTTCAGAGGTTCTCAGTGTGTTCCATTCCATGACCACGCAACACAAACACACTTTTGTGACACTCCCATATTCCCCATCTAGACATAAAGAAAGAGGAAGAGTATCACAATTCCCAGGTTGAGAACCCCACAGTCTATCTGGATTTCTAAGGTTTTTCTTTCCCTTCTTCAGAGACCTGGTGGTGTTTTAGTGGACTTTGATGTGGTTTACAGTGGGGTTTTGTAAAATCAAAACCTTGTAACGCTTGTTTGGTTTTCTTTGATTAATAATGATGTGATTGTAATTTTGATTAAAAACATAAAAATCATTGACAAATAATATGTGATAAGTATGAAGCCTAAGACCCAATGAGCCTTTGCTTTAGCTGACCACAGAAGCAGCTATTTTCTCCTGCTCCAGGTTCTGAGAACTTTTATATGATATTTTTGACTCTGATTATATTCCTGATTATGTTTGGAATGAAATGATTTTAGTTCACAGGACAACATAAACTATGTAAACAGCAGTTATTGCAGGCAGAAAAATAGTATCTCCTTCAACTTCCCGTGTTGCCAGAACAAACCGCTCTAACGCTTCAAGACCGAGACAAGTGATACTTTTGTACTTGTGCCCATTGCCATTAAAGTCAAAGAGATTTGCACTGGCTTATACAACAGTGGGATCAGCCACAATCAGGGAGTTCTAGGAGTTCAAATGTGAGATACTAGGTTAGAAAGCTAAATTTCAGTACAGGAGTTCATTAATGCAGAAGTAGTAATGGGCAATTTCAGATGTTTTATTTAATAAACATCTGTTTATAATGGACATCGAAATTAAAGATTTTTTTCAACACATCATTCAATTATTTTATTAGTCATATTCAATTTAGTCTGCATCCAGTACATCATGTAGCTAAGATGCCCACATTATAATAAAACACCCAAAATTGCTTCTATTCTGAAGAACTATTTAGATGGTATAGTTTATGTCTGTTCATTTGTGGGAGTTTTGGAGTGAATGCAAACAGAAAAGCAGTAATGGCTTCTACAGGAGCAGGTCCTAAAAAAAACGAGATGAACGAAGTATATTTACTTTTTCAGAACATATCAGAAATGTTTTATTTTTCCACATTACTTCTAATTATTTTTCTCACTTGTTTATATTTTTAAAATAATTTGTATTACAGTAGTGCATAGAGGCCTCAACAGAGGGGAAGGCCTTATGCTAGGTGTGTACAGATGCTTAGCAAAAGCCAATCCCTGCCTGAAGTCCTTACAATAAACAGATACGGTAAGACAATCCCCATGTTACAGACAAGAAAGTGAAGCACAAAGATTGTGACTGGCTTCATGTATGATTGTGGGCAAATGGCAGAGCCAGACATTCAATCCAGACCACTGGAGTTCCAGTACTGAGATCTCTTAACCAAGGAGCAAAAGTTTGTTTTTTCATGCAAGGTGGCCAGTTAACTTTTTTAAATAACTCTTTCCATGGGGGGAGGAAAGTAAATAAGCAAAGACAAAGATGAATTAATTATTGGATCTGCTTATGTTCTCTTTCTGGTCTCATTGAAATCTGCAGAAACCTCCAAGACACAAACAGTCTCTTCTATGTCTAAAAAGAGAGAAATTCTACAAACAGAATTGCTGGAGTGAAACTTGCTGAATGTCCTGGAACTTGGCATGAAACCAGAAGTTTTTCCCACTAAGGGACACTGAGGTTGTTCCCAACTTTCACCTGCTTGACAGACATATAAAGAGGGGGGGGGGAGTAGAGGGGGGTGTTTGTGTGTGGCGACTAGCTTATTCTGTCAGACTGGTTAATGTAAAATAGCTGAAACCCCATGTAGTTTACTCAGCCTTTTCTCCTTCATTCTGTTTCTCCCATTGTTGCTGTCCCTGGTGCTGATCTGAAAGCCAGAATGCACGTATTTAAGAGCTTAATGTTTCTAAGCTGCCCACAGATAACAAAAACAAAACAGTTAAAAATAATCTAGTCTAAATACTACAATAACTCCTAGTGTAACCTTATAAAATAATCTATGTTATAGGTACACACATTACTATAGATAGCAAAATAATGCAGCTGAAATTTTGTTAGCTATGTAAGGGTTCCTAGCGCCATAGATCAGTGTCTTTAAAAAGTTTAAATCTCACTAAATAAAAATACACACCTACTGGTATGGCATTTTATATACATATTTTTTATTATTTATGAACGGATGCTAAAAAAAGATCAAGATTCCTAACTTGAAAAGTGACAATTTGGTGCAACTGCTGTAGCTAAAATGTTCTTAAAATGTTCTTTAAACCACCAGGAGAAAAATATGAGGAGAACTACAATCAAATTTCATAGCAGTTTTGAACTGATATTATTGAATAAGAACAAGTTAAACAGTATAGTACTTGTTAGAATATTTGGCTATAATACCCTGGAATCATCCACTCTGGTATCCCCAGATGCAATGTGTAAATGAACACGGATAATATCAGGTCACTGCTTTCATTAAGGTGCTAAGATTTTGCATCTTGAAATAGACCTCACCTTGCTCTCTTCCAGCACCAGAAAATTGCTCCATATCTATCTTATCTTGGACATCCTTCTGCCAGATATAATTATCTGAAAAACAAATGTATAAAACTGATTTAAAAGTAACATTTTATTAAGCTTCCACCATTCCTGCAGGAAAATTCTTTATTTTGCGATCCACAATCTTTCAGTGATGTAACTGGAGGAGGAGGGAGGGCAGCGTGTGCCGTAAGATTTAGTAGCAATAGGCCTTAAGAGTTATTGAGGATGAGATTCTCAAGGGTCTTTGTCATGGATGGAAATGGAATCATTACTGCAATACTACTAACGTCATTGGCACCCACCCACAGCCAGGCCACTAGCAATATAAGTGGTGAGATTAGTCTGTTTTGCAGATTACAGGCAGGCTAACCAGGAACGGGGAAGCCAGAGCAAAATTTACAGGTAAGCTTTATTTAAGGAGAGAGTGAGAGTAAGTGGGTGTTTTTATGTTGCATCAAATTGTAAAATGTTCTATATTTATTTATTTATTATTTCATACATAGATACATAATATATTTACTACATTTAGTTTTTTCTCAAACAGTTTTACCATTGGGCTATCTGGATTTTTAATTATATTGATATATTTTCCTCAGGGCACACACAGATCTGCTGCTGTAACCAAAAGGTTAGCTATTTTAGAATGATCCTATGATGGAAATAGAGAGGGGATCCAGTGTTCAGAGGTAGCAATGGACTGAGAAGCATTTCTTTAGGACTAATCTGTTCCTCAAGACACACCAAGGGCGGGGGCAGGGGGAACCACACACATACATGCTCAAATATATTCTCCAGTAGGTAGATCCTTCTTCTCATGGATTGATTTGTTTTAAACCATTTATCCGTATTAATTATATGAAATGTTTGCTTTCATGTGTCAGTAGTGCACGTTTATAGAACTCATACAGTCTGGTTTTTTCCCCCTCTCATGTGCAGCCTGCTCATCTCTCCAGCATGTGGAAAGTGGCACTTCTGGTTCTGTGCACTCTGCTTACTCTGAGGGGTTTGGCAAAGGGAGTTCCGCTCAGGCCAGAAGAAAAATGGAAACCTCTGGACAATCCCCGAAACCGAGATCTGGTAAGGAAACCCTGCAGGAAACATTGTAATGAAGCCCAGGCTTTGTGTGTGTTTCACATATTTAGGTGTCTCATTGTAAGAATTTCTTACCTTTTGTAGTTAAAAACTTCAAAGTGAAAAGGGACCTTCTTAGCTAGTGTTAGTAACTCTGATGTGCTTTGAATGGTCAGTTTCAGCAGCCACTGCACATGCTTAAATTTAACTTGAAGAAACTTTCAATTTAATGTACTGCACAGGGATATTTATCATACCTATGTACAGTACACATTAATTTTAAAAGAGGTATTTTGATCTGTTAAAATACAACTCATTTTATCCTACGGAATAGAGTGCTCTGTGTGTTCTCCTAGTCCTGTTCTTGTTGACTGTATAGACAATATTGTTTAAGTCAAATGGTAAACCATGATTTGAAAACAAAAATATATTCACATCTGACACAGCACCTTGTATGGTTTAAGATATGACAGCCAATTAACAAAAACTGAGAATATTTATGCATCTGATTAAGTGGGTTCTAGCCCACGAAAGTTTATGCCCAAATAAATTTGTTAGTCTCTAAGGTGCCACAAGTACTCCTCGTTCTTTTTGTGGATACAGACTAACATGGCGGCTACTATGAAACCCAAGAATATTATATTACAAAGGATTATATTTATAAGGTCTTATGCAAGAGTTGTGAGAATCATGTTAGTGATTAGCAGCAATGTTTGTACTTGTTTGGAAGGTGACCAAATATATATATTTTTAAAATACCCATTAAAACCTAGTATTTTTGAAATCTAATGAAGACTACCCAGCCAAAGGATCAGCTCAAATCAGTTGCAGGTGAC
Organism: Sternotherus odoratus; assembly: GCA_032164245.1. Classification (NCBI taxonomy): domain Eukaryota; kingdom Metazoa; phylum Chordata; order Testudines; family Kinosternidae; genus Sternotherus; species Sternotherus odoratus. The sequence continues at coordinate 18,241,823 of JAVMKO010000011.1, forward strand.
TTTTAGGATAAATAAAATTGTACTGGAAAACCTGAGGCTACTCTGACTGTTGCTAGAGGCTGCTCTTAATGCAGGTTTCACTGTGTGCCTCTTTTAAAGAAAATGTTAGCAAATTGGGAGGCATAATACTCTAATCACATTTCTTAAAGATCTTAAAAACTTTAAATAAACTATCCTCGTGTATATTTGGAACACATATCAGTCTGAGGGACTTCCAGATATTTTAGGCTGTTTAGTAACCTTCACAGTTAAGGTGTACTCACTGTGTAAAAGGCATGCATTAAAAAATGGGGTAGATACCCCATCAGTTAAAATTAATCAGATGCTTAAAGCCTAGGGCTCTGAAGAAATAGTTTAAGACCTTTGAAGCAGTCTGATTCAATCTTCCTGATTTATGCCACCTCTTATTTGGAGAACCAAAGCTAACAAATATTTTACTAATAGTCTCAGTGGCAGAAATATTCACATTGTGGGAACTGGCAGTTGGGAGAGGTTTTCTTCTCTAGGTTACCAGTTTGAATCAGTACAGCTCAGCTGAGACCTCACTGATTAAGGGGTTGGTGATCTTTGGACAGGTGTCCATATCCCAAGGCCAGGTTCTGACATCTTTCCTCACGCTGAGAAGTACCTTACCCCACATGCAATCCCATTAACTTCAGTGTCAGAATCTGGCAACAATTGCTGGGTTGGCGTGGACAGTCCCATCATAGGGGCTAATGACTGACCATACTTAGCAAATGAACATGATTAAATCACTGCTAGGTGGAATCATTCCAGTTCTCACATTGTGAAAGCAGAGTGGAGCAGCTTGCTCAGCCATTGCCTTATGTTTGTGGATAAAATAGAGGATTTCATTCCCATCCAGCTCCTTTCACAAGTAGTATATTTATTTTGCTTTAATGGATATGATTATTCATTTTACATTTTTGAAATGCAAACTGTCTTCAGTTTTTCAGAACACTCCAGGCTTATTTTTCGGGAAGAGGTCTTGATCTGAGAAAGTTTCTAGATACTTTCTCCATGAATAATGACAGACCCAGGCCTGTAACGATCTACTCAGATCCTACCACTTCTGCATTTGCAGATTATGAAGAAAAGAAAAAAATATTTCAAAACTACTTCAAAGGCTGAAAGAAGCTGCTGAAGGTAAAAGTGATTGTTTTTCCTCTGTGCTGATAGTTACATGTGGTTGAGATACAGATTTGGATTAGAGTAATTTTTCTTTTCTCTATGAAGAATAAAAAATAACTAGCTCTTGATAACACATCAGGAACGGGTGGTATTTTAACTCTCACTCAAAGCTGATTTAAATTTAAGGAGAAATTTCTGGGGAGTTCATTTCTTTCTGGAATAACAGGCATATATGCATGATAAGCAATATTCTGAAGTCAGAAGTGTATGCACTCCTTATGTCTCTAATTTATTTCTAGGCACAAATACTTGACCTTTGCTGGATTAAATAGGGAAAGATTTCAAGAGATCAAGTAAAACCTAGTACAATCTAAATTTTTCTAGTGGAGTTGATAGCCTCCCATGATATGTGCACATCAAGGAAAAAACAGACAAAAAAGAAAACATTTACAGTAACAAAGAGTAATCTGCCTTTTAAAGCTCTGTAAAAGGGATGCTTTTCTTATTTCTTCAATTAAAAGTGAAGGGTGGATAATATAGTTGAAAACTGATTAGTATGTCTATACTAATAAAATAAAATAAATTGAGCCTGCACTATTAGTATATCCATGGCCAAGTGTACCACAGGGAACTTGGTTAGTTATTTTATTTTTATATACTATATAAATAATAATCCTTGTTATGACACCATGATTAGGGTAGCTAAGTATTATTGCCCCCATTCTACAAACAGTAAGAACTTCAATAGGATTTGGATAAGGTCCTAAGTAACTTGCCCAAGGACCTACAGGAGTCAATGGCAGTCAAGATTAAAACTTAGGAGTTCCTGGCTTCCAGTTCTCAATGAACGAGGTACCATACCACCACCATTTATTATTTTGTAGTGACAATTGCATTAATATTTTCATTTAAAATCACTTTTTGATAGGTTTAATTTGAAAAAAAGTCAACATCACACAAGCAATGTAAAATGGATTAAAAAGTGTTTTTAAATATGTGCTTTACCTCAGTCAGAATGTATTACTTTGGTGAAGGAATTACAGAGTAAAAATCTATTGCTTGTGTAATGCAGGAATACAGATTAAATAATCATAGTGGTCCCTTCTGGCTTTAACATTTGTGAAGCTATGAATTTTCTAAACTTAAAATAATTCAAATGTGATTTGAATGACTCTCTGAGGGTGTTTTTAGTAATAAATAGTGGGTAAGAGATGGTTTCTGAACATACATTTCTGGCTTTTCATAAATGAAAATATTTGCTTTGAGTGTTCTTACAAAACAGTTTATATTTACTGTGAAATTAGTAAATTACTTGGCACTTGTGTTTTGCTGCATCAGCCACACAGAAGATAACTCCAAGTCTGGGGCCTAAGGAACATAAAACAACACTGACGTTTGACACAAACTGATGAAGACCTAGAAACACAGAATTAACTGTGCTCCCCTATCCTTGATTTACTCTGTTGTCTAAATATTGCATCACATAAGATCAGATTCTGGGCCCCCAAAATAACTGGAGATTCTGTTGTTAACGATGAAGATTTGAAATCCCATCCTCAGGCATCACAGAGCTGTACTCCACAAAGGTCTCTGGTCCATAAGCATGCAGGGAGATGGGCAAGACTGTGTATTTGTATTTGTGTATTTGTACATATGCAGCCAGTGGCTGATCCTATGAAAGGTGAGTGGCCAGAAACAAGCAGCCACAGTAGCTCCACTGCCACTCCATGGCCTTGAGGAATCTGGCCTTACAGAGATTACTCCTAGTCTTACCTTGAGCCTTACAGAGATTATTCTCAGTCAGAAAAGATAATTTACTATTTAACAATGCTCACACTAATAATTTGGGATTTATGAGCCCATCTAACTCAGTGGGAATGTTTTAGTTAGAGTCCTTTGGCTTTAGATCAAACCCCATGTGCTTTTAAATGCTCCTACTAACTGTCCTTATTTTATTATTTATTTATTTTTCTTTCAGGTGGTCACTTTTGGACTTTGTGTGAATTGGAAGCAAAGTGTTACTGCTTTGGGGTTTCTAACTATTATCTGACAATTTAACGTTTTCTTCAGCATCCGAGTCTTTACATGTACAAATCTGACATCTGGCTGTAATTGTCATATTTGCTCACTTTTCAGGTGGGGAGGTATGTATAGTTGTGAAGATTGGTCTGACAAGATTTTACTTGTTGAAATGTAAATGAAGGAAAAGTTCAACCTCATGTAGCATGTCCGCCTATTCCTAATTGTCTTTGTCAAGGAATGTAAATAAATGTTATCTTTTAAATTTATTACATCTAGGTTTTAGATAACTATTTTATTGAATGGAATTTTACTGAGTCTTTATTACAGTGCTATATATTTGGTTTGGAGAAGTGTGGAATTTAAAAAGAAACCACTTCAGTCATTACAGAATCCCATCTTTTTGTTCTCTGTTTGTACAGCACCCATCCCACAGAGGCCCTCATCCTTTACTAGGGCTCCTTGGTGCTACCACAATACAAACAATAATCTTTTTAAATCTTCATGAAAGAAAGAGAGACTCCTCAGATCTATACATCTGAGAGAGATCCCAAGATCATCCTACTGAAAAAGGCAGGAGATAATACAAAAAGAGCCTCCATAAATGTGGAAATATTAAAAACCCTGTGAAATCCTAAGATATACATTACAGTAAAACCTCCATTTAACGGACTAATTCGGGTGAGGGGGTGTCCGTTAAATCAAAAAGTCCGTTATTTAATAATAATAAAAAAAATGAGCTGTTGGAGCAGCAGCCCGCCCGCCACAGGGTCGGGGCGACAGCTCCGCAGCCCGCCCGCTGCCTGGACCCGGGCGGCAACCAGGAGCCGGCAGCCAGCCCGCCCGCTGCCGTGACCCGGTCGGCAGCCGGGAGCCGGCAGCCAGCCCGCCCGCTACCGTGACCCAGTTGGCAGCCGGGAGCCGGCAGCCAGCCCGCCCGCTGCCGTGACCCGGTCGGCAGCCGGGAGCCAGCCCGCCCGCTGCCGTGACCCGGGCGGCAGCTGGGAGCCGGCAGCCAGCCCGCCTGCTGCTGTGACCCGGGCGGCAGCCGGGAGCCGGCAGCCAGCCCGCCAGAAATGGATCAGGAATGCATCAGACTTGCTCAGAAATTTTGTCCGTTGCATCCGAAGTCCGTTAAATCGAGGGTTTACTGTATTAATGTCATATTCAAGGTCTCCTTCAGAAACACAATAGCCATCACAGTACTTATATGTTTTGGCTTTTATGTTTTGCTAGGAATCTCATAGTAAAGAATCCCTATGATTCCCACAGTTTAGTAATTGTGGCTGAACCATTAGAGATTTCCAGTACCCCATTCTAAAATGGCATCAGGAAATCGTGCATTCAGGTTACCACAGTTACTTCTCATTTGGAAGGTACGTCACTGATCCTGAGAAGACTTTTACACACATGCTTAATACAGTACTCCACATGTGAGTAGTCCTATTGACTGAAGTTAAAGGATGAAATCCTGTCCCAATTAAAATCAATGGCAAAAATCCCATTGACTTCAATAGGATCAGGATTTCACCCAACCTGAGCACATAGATGAGTCTTTCCAGAATCAGAGCCTATCCCCTTGTTTAATAATAGGTTTGAAATATGGGGGTAATGGCTCCATTGCTGTTTCAGTACTGACATGGTCACCAGCTATACCTGCATACTTACAGAACCAGGACAAGAAGGCAGGACACTGGCTTCAAAACACAGGCATCTGCCATCTAAACTAAACTCCTTTAGCTGTTAGTTTATAAAATAAAATCCCTTCAACTACTATCACAGGTATAGAGTCTGGACCCATCTAGCCCACCAAATAAAGACTTTTTTTTTAAAGGAACAGGAGAATGACAAGCATATTTAGAAAAGCTTATAGAACTTGATGTAAATTAATGCAAACTCATTATACATATCTGTAAGTGATTTCATCTTTGCTTTATAATACAATAATTGCTCTAGAAACATAATCACTGCCCTATTCCAGATGGGTCATAGAAATGGTTTCTCAATTTTTAAGAGTTCACTACTCTGTTTCTACTTGATGGAAAGAAAAGAAAAACCCCTACAGATATATTTCCTCCAAGAAATCCATGTAATCAGTAAAACCTGAGTTATTAAATATGCATCTAACTTTTATATATTTCCTGTATCAGCTGGCTGAAAAAATTTAGGGGCTCATCCCACACTGCCTTTCAGTTTCACAAAGTGAGGGCAATAAGGGTGTAAACTGCTGCTATTCTGACTTGGTAGCATTTCATACTTAGCCCTGCTATGAGTGCAGGGGACTGGACTAATGACCTCTCGAGGTCTCAGCCCTATAATTCTATGATTCATAGTCACATTGAAATGTGCTGTACAAGAGTGAATCTGACTTAATCCTGACCAAATCTAGGGTGCTTTCCCGATACAAATTTCCATAAATGTTTACATCTAATGGTATCTTTATAAATCAGGGAGTTAAGACTTCTGTTCTTCCTGGATAGCTGCATTCATGTATTTGATCTATCTGTACCCATCTAATACAGTGATTGCTGTAGTTTATGTTCTACTCATAGTCCTTCACTTCCTTTATCTGGTTGGGATTCAGTAACTCCTGTCTAAAGTGATCTTTCAACCACTTAAAACAGTGCAGGAATAGGAGCTTTCAGCAATCAGTAAGTACCTCCTTGATGCAAAGACCGCTGAAGTTAAAGGAAAGACAGAGCTTCTTGTGATGCCAACTTTTCCTAACCTACTGCTAAATATTTCCCAATTCTGGTGGAAAATTCCCAGAGTCTGGGATTTTTTCACCAGAATTGGGAAATTTTGCACACTAGCCTGTGCTTCTGTATCCTGGGAAATTTCCCAAAATCTGGGAACTTTTGAATAAAATGTTTCACCTTGGGAAATTGCAGGGCAAATTGGGAAACTGCAGGGCACATGCTGTTAAAGATTCCCCGATTTGGGGAAATTTCCCAGGCTGTAGACGCACTGAGGAGACTTCCCTCGAACTGAATCCGGAGCAGGCCGTACGGGGTTACGGGGAGCAAGCGTGGGCGCTGCGGGTCACTGGTGTTTAAGGAGAGGTGGGGGGTAAACTGAGCACAGGCGACGGCTCATTTCAGCTCCGCGGGGAGGCGCTGCTCGGCTTTGCCTCGGGGCTGGGGGCGGCTCGTCAGGCCCAGGACAGTAGCGGGTCCGAGAGAAGCTCCCCGCTGACACGGGCTGGGCTGCAGGTCGAGCGGGCCCCGCAGGGGGGCGGGGAAGAGTCAGGACAGAGCAGGCCCCGTCTCTGGCTCCACCCAACCCCTCCTCGGTGCCAAGGAGGCCAGCGGGTTCGCTTCCTTCCTGCGCATGCTCAGAGCTCAGCCAGCGGGCGCTACCCCGGAACCGCTGCGCTGCGGAAGCGAGCTGCGACCGGACCCGATTAACGAGGGACGCCGAGTCCGTGCACGAAACCCCCCCCCCCATCCCCGCCCCGCCCCCAGGTTCGCGGCGCAGCGGCAGGGCGCGCGATGTCGGGCTTCAGCCCCGAGCTGATCGATTACCTGGAGGGGAAAATCTCCTTCGAGGAGTTCGAGCGGCGCCGAGAGGAGCGCAAGAGCCGCGAGAGGAAGGTGAGGGGCCCGGCCGCTCCCCTCAGGCGGGTCACGCCGTCCGTTGGCCCGTTAGTGCCGCCTCCGCTGCCCCTTGGGCGGGAGGCTCCGCCCACGCTCCACCTTGCCCGGCCTGGCGGGCGTGAGGGGCGTTCGGCCGCTCCGCGTAGAGGGCGAGTTACAGGGGCCCCAGGAGTGTCTGGGAGGCGACGTGTCGCAAACCGAGTGGGGTGTTGGCCGGGGAGGGTGCAGGGCAGTGGCCGGAGGGGGTGGAGTGTAACGAGGCTGCTTCTGGTGGGACCCAACTGCGAGTGCCGATTCAGCACAAAGTGCTTCAAGCAGGTTACAGCCCCAGGCTGGGTTTCCACCTCTAAGACCGACAGAGAAGACTTCGGTTTTACTCCAATGGCTAACCACAAGTCACACAAGCAATTCCCTTAGACACGCCAGTTCCCCAGTATTGCCACCAGTCACACTCCTTATGGGGATGAATGGTTATGAAAACCAACACGCCAGTAAAAGAAAATAGGTCCTCTTGATCCCAAAGGACCAAGCCCCAGACCTAGGTCAATATACAAATCAGATTTTACCCACAAATCACGCTGTTGCCAATCCTTTAGACTCTAAAATCTAAAGATTTTTTTCATAAAAGGAAAAAGATATAGATGAGAGCTAGAATTGGTTAAATTGAGTCAATTACATAGAGTAATGGCAAAGTTCTTGGTTCAGGCTTGTAGCAGAGATAGAATTAATTACAGGTTCAAATCAAGTCTCTGGAGTACATCCACAGCTGGGGTGGGTCATTCAGTCCTTTGTACAGAGCTTCAGTTTGTAGCAAATTCCTCCACAGGAGTGAAGCAGAATTGAAGACAAGATGGAGATGAGGCATCAGCCTTTTATAGTCTCTTGCCATGTGGTCTCCGCTTTCTTTGTTCCAAAGACAAGCTGTCCATCACAAGGCGTGGGAAAACCGTAGAGTTCTGTCCATAGGATGTCCCTGCATACCTTGCTGAATCATAAGGTATATCTGCCTTCTCTCAATGGGTCAGTTGTATAACTGATGGTCCTTAATGGGCCATAAGCAGGCTAGGCAGAGCTGATACCAACTTGTCTGGGATGTCACCCAGAAGCATAGCACAAGTTTGAAATACAATATAGAGCCAATATTTATAACTTTAAATACAAAAATGATACATGCATACAGATAGTATAATCATAACCAGCAGGCATGACCTTATCTTAGATACCTTGCAGATGACACTAAACTGGAAGGAGTGGTCAATATGCTGGAGGGTAGGGATAGGATACAGTGGGACCCAGACAAATCAGAGGATTGGGGCAAAAGAAATTTGATGAGGTTCAACAAGGACAAGTGCAGAGGATAGTGTACTTAGGACAGATGTGCACTGCTACAGACTAGGGACCAAATGGCTAGGCAGCAGTTCTGCAGAAAAGGACCTAGGGGTTGCATTTGATGAGAAGCTGGATATGAGTCAACAGTGTCCTTGTTGCCAAGAAGGCTAACGGCATTTTGGCTGTATAAGTAGGGGCATTGCCAGCAGATTGAGGGATGTGATCGTTCCCCTCTTTTCAACATTGGTGAGGCCTCATCTGAAGTACTGTGTCCAGTTTTGGGGCCCACACTACAAGAAAGATGTGGAAAAATTGGAAAGAGTCCAGAGAAGGGCAACAAAAATGATTAGGGGGCTGGAGCTCATGCCTTATTAGGACAGGCTGAGGGAAGTGGGATTGTTTAGTCTACAGAAGAGAAGACTGAGGGGGGGATTTGATAGCTGCTTTCAACTACCTGAAAGGGGGTTCCAAAAAGGATGAATCTAGACTGTTCTCAGTGGTGGCAGATGACAGAACAAGGCGTAATGGTCTCAAGTTGCAGTAAGGGCAGTTTAGGTTGGATATTAGGAAAAACTATTTCACTAGAGGGGTGGTGAGGCATTGGAATGTTTATCTAGGGAGGTGGTGGAATCTCCTTCCTTAGAGGTTTTTAAGGTCAGGCTTGCAAAGCCATGGCTGGGATGATTTAGTTGGGGTTTGTCCTGCTTTGAGCAGGGGGTTGGACTAGATGACCTCCAGAGGTCCCTTCCAACCCTGATATTCTATGATTCTGTGACCCTCTTTATACAAGATTTGGTACCACTATAGGACCTTGTTTGCAACAATGATCTATATGGTCCCAGCTTATGTCAATAATGTCACAGGGAGTGAAGGGGGGAAATGGCCTGGAGGAGGGATGGGGCTGAATGGCTGCTGGCCAGGGAGGTTGCAGGGCAATGGCCTTGGAAAGCTCAGGGCGGCTGTTTTAGCGACAGAACAAGGCTACAATGAGTTGTTTTTGGCAACCTCTGGATGGGCGGAGAAATTCCTAAACTTCAGTTTTAGAGTCTGCTGTGCTCGCAGCAGCAGGAGGGCAGAGACAGGGGATGCCCAGCAGCGTATAAAAAGCAGTGTAGGCAATGAAACGGCTTAGAGCAGGCGAATAGAGTGCCCTGTGCTCCTAACTCTCTTGGGTGTGTAGCTTACACACATCACTACATGCCCAAGAAGTGCCTCTCACATCTACACTGCTGCTTTTGGCAGTATAGTGTCTCCAGTGTTGTGTCCCTGCTACCAAAGTGTTTCTACGCCAGGGTGAAAATTCCCAGCAATGGGGAAAGGCTATGTCAGTGGGAAACTGTTGGAGCTTTTCCCTGCCTCCGGTGCCTTTCCCCGTTACCTCCCTCCTGTCAGAGCCTTTCACTTTGGTGTGTAGGTATGTGCTGCAGTGACAAGCGTGGGTGCAGCCTGACTTCCACCACGGCACGTAGCTACGCATGTAGTGTCTGTGCTCTACATGTCACCAGAAGTTTGGACATTGTTAATCCATGCAATATTTTGTGCATTTTGAACTTGATTTATGATAATAAGATGTGTGAGAAATTATTATTATTTGATACTAGTAAGATAGGACTCTTGTACATTGCCATGTTTCTGGAAAGCAAGGGAAATTCTTGTTGAATGAAGCCCGACACTGTAAGGAACAGTAAGTTCTTTTTGCAGTGTGGGTAGGTGTCTGGCTCCAAAGAGGATCTTGGCATCCCTGGCAGGAATGCGGGTTCCCACACTGCAAAGTTTGGAGGGGGTTAAAATTGGAGAAAATGAGGACACTGACGAGAACAGAAGTTTCTTATAATCAATGTTTGTGCCTGTTTTAATGGAATAATATAGCATCTGTTCCATCAGCAATACAAAAAAAGCCAGAAACCCATAGTCTAAATGCCAGTAATTATAAACACAGGTGGAACAGTAAAATTAAATTAGTAGTTTTATTGCAAACTTTGTAACTAATTTTGTTGATATCCGTAGGATGGAGAAAGTGTACCAACTGAGGAAAATACATACGACCCAGATGCTCCATCTACATCTGGAAAAGGATCTGGTAAATCCCAGAGTCGCAGTGAAACAGAAGGTATGTGTCAGTATGGTGGTTTAAGGGTAGAAATGTAAAAATCACAGTATTTTATTGCTGAAACCATGTGTTCTTTGATAGGTGACTGTCAAGGCTGATTCCCCACTCTGGCACTTCGAGTGCAGAAGGTGGGGGCCCACAAGGATTCTAAAAATTAATACTGGCCACTCCAGGCTTGTATTAAATTCCCAAGGTTACAGCTTTTCTCTGACTTTGGATGGGTAGGTGCTGCCACCACCCAAATGCAAAACGTCCTTTTTACTCAGGAAGGCCCTTTTTACTTGGGAATTCCTCCCTATGGGGTACCCTCAAGACCTTTCACACATACCCCACCTCCGGGGAAGTGCTGAGAAAGAAGACAAAGGATATCAGCTGTTGCCACCAGCTAATTAAACAACATGTGCACAAACCTCTTAGGACACAAAAAACCCAATCCTGTTCTTAAAAAAGGTAAATTTTATTAAAACCAAAAAGAAAGAAAATACATCTGGAACTTAGATTTAAAAAGAGAAAATACTATGATTAAGCCTCAAGAATGGTTTTCTTGAGGTCCAGCTTAAAGGTTACAAGCAAAACAAAAGCACCTGAAGTTGGCACAGAGGAATCCACAAACAAATAAGAATAAAAAAAGAGAAAAACCTAGACATTTGCTGATCATCTTACATATCTGGGGCTTCAAATTGAGTAGTTTTAGGTATGATCTGGTGATTTCCATACCTGGTTCACACCTTTTTACAGCATAGCTTCAGCCCTGTTTTGCTCTGCTTTTAAACTTGTTCTCTCCAGAGAACAACAGGCAGACAAAAAGGAACTCTTCAATTTTAAAAAGTTCTAGCCTTCCCATTGGCTCTTTTGGCCAGGTGTCAACTCACTTCCCTTTACTTTTACATTGTCAGACTTTTTAACCCTTTACAGTTAAAGCAAGTAGAGAACAGCTACTAACAGGGCTTTTACAGCTAACTGGTTGCCTGGGTGTCCATAAAAGGTAGCTCTTCCTCCCCCCACCCTCTTTCATTTACCACAGTGACTTTTAAAAACAGGTTACAATTTTGCTCAGTTAGAGAATGTAAGTATGAAATGTTTGTTCTCCATCATATCCAGCCTTGTCATTGCACCGGTGGGTGCTCTGTATCTCCAAGAGGCAGGCTCAGTCAATCATAGGCAGGAATTGGAGGAATTATGGGAGGGAGTCACCAACAGCAATTGCAATTCCATCTGTACTACCAGCAGTATTTTAGACCTGCCTTAAACACCAACACACACTGATTCATCAGGGTATGTTGTAAATCTGTTCTGACTCTTCAACCAGGAGAAACGACAGATGGAGTCAGTAAATCTGTCCATCGGGTCTTCGCTTCCATGCTTGGGGAAAATGAAGAGGAGGAGGAGGAAGAAGAGGAAGAGGAGGAGGAAGATGAAGAAACCCCTGAGCAACCCACAGCAGGAGATGTTTTTGTATTGGAGATGGTGCTTAATCGAGAGACCAAGAAAATGATGAAAGCAAGTATTTGCATTTAAAAATCTTAGTCGTCTGCATGATACCACTGAAGCACAGTGAATAAATGTTTTCTGTAGCTTCATTTTAGAGACATGATGCTAATATTTGAAAACTTCACTGAAAATGTTATACATGGTGTCTCCTGATCCCTTTTAACTGTTTGATTTGTTTAATGTCTGTGTATCTTGAAAGATTCCTGTTGAACCCTGAGTTGGTTTGTTGACTGCGCTTTATGTAAGCTTTCTTCGGCTATCATTGAGATCTGTCATACTTGGGTTTTGAGCTCCATGTGTACTTCCCATCCTCAAGTTTTGGTTTAACTGAACTGTTTTTGTTGCAGTAAGATTTCACCTAAGTCACAAATTCAGCTGCAGAGTCCTCCTCTTTTATCCCAGCATGGGGCTGCTCATATAACTTGCTTAAAGAATATGGGAATAATTTTTTGTTTTTCTATAATTAGGTTTTAAACTTTTATAAATGGATGTTGAGATTACATGATGAGCTACCAAAATTAGTTCAGACAGTTGTATCAGCACCAGCGGTACTGAAACAAATTAAAAATTGTTTATATTTGTTTAACAATAATTACAGATGTGATTGATCTTGAATTTGGGCATAATAGAATAAGGCTGGCATTTGAGCAGTTCAAAAATAATCGGACAATTGATAAGTCAAATATTGTCAAGTAAAGCCAAAAATGGTCAAATATTTTAGAGTACTAATTTATTAGAACAGTAACAAAAGAGTAAGGCTTTATGGCTTTATGATCTTCAGTAGGCTTAGCCGTAGATGCTTATGCCTAATTATAACAACAAAGCTACTTAATTGAGTTATTTTAACTCAGAAAAATGCAAAACACAATGAAATGAGGTTATAAAAAAAGGGAGAATGACATCATGATGTAATCTAAAAGGTGGTCCACTGCCTACATCGGGCATTCTTGTTAAGATATTTGACAGTGTTTGACCCTGGTGAAATAATAGGTGGTCAGTTTGATATTGTTTGACTGGTCAGTTGATCAGCTTGCCAAACCTATTATGATATATTTATATTTGTTTCTATTATAATCTTTCAATTTAGGAGAAAAGACCTCGCAGTAAACTTCCCCGAGCCCTGAGGGGCCTCATGGGAGAAGCGAACATTAGGTTTGCTCGAGGGGAACATGAGGAAGCTATACTGATGTGCATGGAAATCATAAGACAAGGTACTTCAATATTTCATGGGAGCATGTGAGACTTTAATATACCAGCCATCAAAAGGAATAAGATTTATCTGGAGTTTTTCATCAAGGAAACTGTACAAATTAAGTGTGTTGCTTTATTTAATATCAAATATGGTAGCATCAGGAACTGGTCTATTTGTAAATGGTCATATCATTAATTTGGTATTAGGAATACTCCTAGCTCATCTTTAATCTTTCTCTTTCTCTTTCTCTTTCTCTTTGTTGTTGTTTGTAAAAAGGAAATTAAGACCTTGATCCTGAAGACCTATGCCCTTGCTTTGCTTTAAGGACTTAAGTGCCATTGACTTTGCAGAATTGGGGTCTAAATGGTTTGTAGAAATAGTTTGCTGTATGGCTAAGGTTGTAGTAAGGTTTTGTCAATTTGTTTAATTATACATAAGATGAACAGGGAGATTGTCTGTCTGAAAGTTTCTTCTTTGTTTTAACAAATTAATTAAAGAATATTTCATATACTTCTAATGTGCATTTTTTTTGCAGAAGCCTAAATTATTTTATTTCAGGTTGGTTAAAAAGTTTAAAACTTATTGAGTATTTTTGTCTTTAATAGCTCCTCTTGCTTATGAGCCATTTTCTACTCTTGCCATGATCTATGAAGACCAAGGTGATATGGAGAAATCATTGCAATTTGAGTTGATTGCTGCTCATTTAAACCCTAGTGACACAGAGGAGTGGGTTAGACTGGCAGAAATGTCACTAGAGCAGGACAATATTAAACAGGCCATATTTTGCTATTCAAAAGGTAATATTATGACTATTTTACTATTCCTTTGTACTTGTGGTAATTTTATTTGATAATGTAATGATAATCATTTGATTTGATATCCCGTTCAGTTTTCTGTTCACCGAGACTGTGGTAACATTGTTTAAAACTGATTTGATCTTTATGTGTAGGCATATCTTATTCTAAGAGGTCTGAGAGTTTTTCTGTCTTATTAAAAGTGTGTGGGAGCATTAAAAATCTATGGATGATTGAGCAATCCCTTTTGCTGAGTTTTGAGAGACGATAAACATAATAATCTTATATGTTTGAAAGCGTTACATTAGTAGCTAACGTACTTACTAGATAAGTCTTTTTGATTTTGGAGTGTTTCCTCAGGCTGCAAATATTGTTTTCTGTTCTATTTTTCTTATCTTCTAAGATGATACTGACACTTGTCACGGGCTTTATCATGTACCATTCAGGTGGATAGTCAAGAAGGCATAGTGAGCCCAGACTTGCATTTGTCTAAGCTATTTAGAGTACTGACTACTTGTAATTGTTGTAGCTCTGAAGTATGATCCTACCAATGTGCGTTATCTGTGGGAGAGATCAAGCTTGTATGAGCAGATGGGAGACCATAAAATGGCAATGGATGGCTATAGACGTATCTTAAATCTTCTGTCCCCTTTTGATGGAGAACGCTTTATGCAGTTGGCCAGGGACATGGCGAAGTAAGTTCGTTTGTCAGTAGCATGACTTGATTTTCCAAGATTGAAAGAAAACTGATTAATTTAAGCTAATTCCCTTTGCCCTTTAGAAAAATTATTTGGAATTTCTTCTTGTGACTTCTACAGCCTTTAAAATAATGGTCTTTCTGCAAAACCTAGTTTGTTCAGGAGCAGTGCCTGAAATCAGGGACTGAAGCCTTTTCTGAACAGTATTATGTATCCAATAATTAGTGCTGAAATTAACTGTTTGATTAATTCAGCAAGTCAATTACTGCTGTATGTCTCAGTTTTCTCATCTGCAAACAGGTTGAGAATAACTTGCTTCATCTCACAGAGGCCCTGTGAAGCCAATTCTTCAATAATTTAAAGTCCTTTGAGATCTGTGGAGCTGCTGTATGTATGCAAATTAGTGTTGTAATTTCAGATGAGATTACCTTAATACAAACTTGATCACTGGAAGGGAAAAAGAAAAAAAGCAGGAGAAAGCATTTTATTGGGTTTTTAAAAGAGAACATGTAAAAGAGAAACTAATGATAAAAACCAGTTAGCCAAATGGTAAAAAATTATCACAAAGTTGAAAAATCTGTCCCTTTTCACTTAAAAAAAATTGACTTGCTCTAATAAAAATGCTCATAAGGAGAAGACAAATGAAAGGGACAAGGGAATATGTTCAAAATTTGCACGATTTGAAAATTGTCACTAATATCTCATACCATATTTTTATAGAAGTTACTATGAAGCCAATGATGTCACCTCTGCTATTGAGATAATGGAAGAAGCCTTTACGAAACATCATAGTCTCATCTCCATGGAGGATATTAATATATCAGCTGAACTGTATATCTCCAACAAACAGTATGACAAAGCTATGGCGGTATGAGAATGAAATACTTTTGTGTCAGGGTTAACCATTGTGTGTCTGCTAGAAGGACAGATTTATCTTGAAGTTTTTAAGCAACATAGTTTTTCCAGTTTTGTGATAGTAAAGCAAGTCAGATACATTAATATTCATTACTCCAGTCTGTCAGTAAATTAGCATTGAAATCAAGTTTGATTTATTTGTTAAGAGGCAATAGAAGATGTGTGTGTATTTTGTTTCTTGGGAGGGTTTTAAAAATGTGATTTTCTTTGATTTATTTGTTAAGAGGCAATAGAAGATGTGTGTGTATTTTGTTTCTTGGGAGGGTTTTAAAAATGTGATTTTCTTCTCCTTAGAATAAATGTATTGATCCAGATAGCCTGATGAAGCTAATTAGTAATGATCTGTGTGTCTATGACACATCAGCACAGATCATTCATAGTTTAGGGCAAGAAGGGACCATTAGATCATCTTAGTGACCTGTAATACATTACAGGCCATTACACCAAGTTACCCTTGTGTTGAGCCCAATAAGTTATGCTTTAGTCAGGTAGTGCTTGGCTAAAGCATATCTCCCAGAAAGACACCCAGATTCGATCTGAAGACCTGACAAGGTGAAGAATACACCGCTCCCCTCAGTAGTTTGTTCAAATGGTTAATCACTCACTGTTCTAAATTTGTGCCTTATTTCTAATTTGAATATGTTAGTATTCAACTTCACGCCATTGGTTCGTTATGCCTTTCCCACTAGATGAAAGAGCCTATTAGTACCTGTAATTTTTTTCCCCAAGAAGGTGTTTAAACACTGCAATAAAGGCACTTCTTCTTTTTGGTAAGCTAAACAGGTTGAGTGCTTTTCTGTCTCTGACTGGTAAGGCATTTTCTCCAGCCCTTCAGTCATTTTTGTGGCTCTTTTCTTCACCATCACTGATTTTTTTCAAGATTCTTTTTAAAATGTGGAAACCAGAATTGTACATATCATACCAGTATCAGTCTCACCTATGCCATATGCAGAGGTGAAATCACCTTCCTGCTCCTACTCACTACTTCTCTGTGGAAGTCCTAAACATTTTACATCAAGACAGTCTCTGTATTAACATGTGGTCCAGACTCTGGAAAAAAAAACTGAAAAACTCTGTATTCATTAGTTTTTGCATTGGTTACTCTGGCAATAACCATGTTGTGAAGCTGTTTACCTAAAACAGTTATTTTATGGGGCTGATTTTATTGTTTCTAATTGCTCTTCCATTTTTAGGTTATTACAGATTTTTCAGGAATTGTAGTTTCAAAGAAAATGACTGAACAAGGCCCTTCTGAGGAGAATAAAGGTAACTAGCAAACAAGCAGCTAGTAGGATGCCACTGTCAGTGTAATATACCATCTTCTTTTTAGTGCATGTTCTTTTGAGCTATTCTGGATTTTTCTTGAAAAGTTCTTAATTGTTGTATAAAGACATGGTCTATTAAACTTTTTATTTAGTAAATTATTTTTGCCCATAGAAGCCAGTTGGCCACTCTGATGTGGTGACTCATTAAACCCATAAGTTGTAGCTGTCTAGTGAAATTGCTAAAACTCCCACTGAGGTTTTCAGATCAGACTATTTACTTCTCTTAGATAAATAGCTTTTGAAAAAACACTGATTTAATAGCATCTTGACCCAAAGATCTGGCTTTATATTAAATGAGATAAAACTAATTATGTTCTTTATAACCCTACTTGTGCCATTACAAATTCAAGTCTTTTCGTTTATGCAGATGTATAAATATTAGTTTGGGATCATAAATTTGCTTTCACATGAAAGCCATTGCTTGGTTCTGAAAATGTTTGTCTGCCGTGTTTTTAAATGGTTTGTCAAGCTGAAAAATTATTTTTTTTAAAAAGTAAATCTAGCCCAGGCCAGTAGTATTTGTCTGTGGCTAACCAGTCGGGTGAGCAGTGAAGTCCAAACCCAGTACAAATATAAGACCTGGTTGTGCACTCCTTTTTTGGGCAAAACTCCTGAAAATTCTTCTCACCACTAAACATAAATGAGGAGCAAAACTATTACAAATAAAAAAATAAATACAGTTTATTATGTCATGCCAAATCACATAGTTATTAGGACCACCCTATACAATCCACTTATTTTTCCTTTTTTTCCTCTCTCTACTCTTTAAAGCCCTTGTCACTGTGCAATTTTTTTAAAAGATCGCCTATTTTTCAGTAGCTAACAAAAAGCTACTAATCAAATGTAGACACCAAATGAAATAATTTTGGATTCACTGGAAAACTGCTAATGAGTTTAATCTGATTTTTTGTTTCCTGTCAGACATGAAAGATGTAGTGGCTGTTGTGGAAATTCAGGAGAGTCAAGTGGCAGTGATTGACTACCAAGATTTTCCTGCTGAATCCAGCACTGTTCGTAAGTAATTTAATTCTGAATCTAGTGTAAATGTGAAACATGATCATGGTCAGTATTCAGCTTTTGAAGGTCTGGGCAGCAGTGAAGGTTTTTGACAGCAGGGTTGTTGTATTTAATCTAGAAAAGACTCTTGATCTGCCTTTCTTCCTTGGCTGAAAATTATTGCCTCCTACCCAGTCTACCTTCAAATCTTAAAAACACCCAGTTTCCTGAAGTTATCCACTTTGAAACTGCTGTTTTATGATGATTTTTAAAAAATTATCAGCAACTGAATAACTTGGCATGTATGTAGTGCTTTATTTGTTCAAATAAATGTACATCATTGACTAATCCTCACAACTGTGACTTACAGGACCTGGAAGTGTGTATTGTGAATGGTTGTGTATTAGAAGTGAAATGGAGTTTCTTGTAGACCTGAGGAGTCTGTAGATGTGTTTGGGGTTCATGTTGATTGATGATGAGGCATGGATTTGATGAGTTCCTTGACATTTAGTGATTGCGTTTCCAGGAAGTATATTTGACCAAGCGTAAACCCAAATTAATGAACTTTTAGCGTGGGATTTCTATAGGATTTAGTAGTTAGTTACTCTTATTAACTTCTTTGACATGTACAGCACACTTCCCATTCTCTCCTTATTGCAGTCTTTGTAGGTATTATTTAGCATTCTGTAGGTATGTGCTCTGTGTGTTACAAAATGCAGAAAGAGTCAGTCCCTGTTCTTATAGGGCTTATGGTCTAATGCAGGGGTAGGCAACCTATGCCACGCGTGCCAAAGACAGCACGAGAGCTGATTTTCAGTGGCACTCACACTGCCTGGGCCACCGGTCTGGAGGAGCTGTGCATTTTAAATGAAGCTTTTTAAACATTTTAAAACCTTATTTACTTTATATACAACTATAGTTTAGTTATGTATTATGGACTTATAGAAAGAGACCTTCTAAAAACGTTAAAATGCATTACTGGCCCGCAAAACCTTAAATTAGATGAATAAATGAAGACTCGGCACATCACTGCTGAAAGGTTGCCGACCCCTGGTCTAATGTGGAAAAGTAGCATAGGTGGAACTACAGTTCACGTGTGTGCATGATAGTAAAGGAGCTGGGACACTGAGCAGGTCAGTATAGGGAGGCTTTGTGAAAGAAGAGAGTTTGAAGGAGGAGAGGGAGGGCACTAAGGACTCTGTGGTGCTGAGTATTTCCTGCAAGGCGCAGAGCACCTTCAGCTATTGCTGAAGTCAGTAAAAATTGGTGGCACTTGGCAGGATCTGCTGCTTAGGTCACAGACAGTAGGAAGTTGCTTCAGACATCAGGGAAAGCAAGAAAGAAGTGAATCGATTAGGGCTGATCTGATGCTCATTGAATCAATAGAAAGATTTCCATTAACTTTTGTGGAGCTGAATCAGGCCCAGAGAAGAGGGTGCGGAGAAGTGTAATGAGCAAGAGGTGTAATAGAAAGGTCTTGAGGATGTGGTGTCATTAAAAGCTGTGGTTTCAGAACGAAGTGTTGTCTTTTGTAGCTGAAGATAAAGTTAGCTGCTCTATACCTGATGGAGTTCCCATAGACATCACAGTAAAACTAATGGTGTGCCTGGTTCACCTGAACATCCTAGAGCCACTCAGTGTAAGTAAAAACTAAGACATAGATACATTGGGGGTAATTTTGGTAACCCATGTAATGCGTTGATCTCACTTTCTCATGAGGACTTCAATTTGACAGCGTGTTATACTGTTCGTTTTCTAAAAATGACCACAAAGCTAGAAAGATCATCACAACAGCACTAGGAGGCATGTGGAATGGATTTTAAAAATCATAATTATAATTCAATCTCAAGACCTCTCACACACCATCCTGATGGATCTCTTTAAAAGAGTATTTGGATGTGAAATTTGCCTGTCCTCTATCAGAGCCAAAATAACATCATTCTTTTAGGAACCTATCCTGAAATTCTAATCTCATTTTTTCCCTTTGAAGTCACATAAAAATGAAGGGTTCAAGTTTCAGGATGGACCACTTATGCATATGGTTTCAGATGTTGAATAGAAAATGTAAATATCCCATTGCCCTCTCCAATATAAAATGGGTTAGTACAGTAATAGTGTATGCATGTGGTTGGTCTTAGTATTTAATTTTCACTTGTTTTTTATTTTTTGTGGGGGAAAGCCTCTTTTGACTACTCTAGTGGAGCAAAATCCAGAGGACATGGGGGACTTGTACCTGGATGTTGCAGAGGCGTTTCTGGATGTTGGAGAATACAATTCAGCACTACCACTCTTGAGTGCCCTAGTTTGTTCTGAAAGATATAACTTGGCTGTAGTTTGGCTCCGGCATGCAGGTAAGGACATTGCAATGCTGTTTAACACTTCTGACTGAAGAGTAGAAACTCATTTCCATATGATGCTAATAACATTCTGGTGACAGTGCTGTAAAGGCCTGAAACTGATAAGTGCTTTTGCAGTGCTGATCATCATGATCTCCCATTGACCTCTTAGGCCATTAGTTAGGAATGTCTGCGCGTCAGATAGAGAGTTCCTGTGATAAATTGTCATACGTGTTGTTACGATTAGAGAGTATCACATTTATCCTTGTGGTGGAAGGTTTTCTTTTATGGAGGTCTCCTTCTAGTGTGTCCGAAAATGTTCAGATTTATGTTGAAATTGTTTCAATCACTATTTAGTCTTCGCAATGAAGACCATCGCTCAACTTTCTGTTTGTGGTGATTGCTGAAACGTGGTTTTGTGTTTTTTCTTTTAAGATTCTACAGGTTAAATGACCCTGTTATTCTCAGTGTTTCTATTTTAGTAATATGTGCTCAGTGTAGTTCTATTGTAGAGCCTGTGTATCATACACAACTAGTCTGGTTTGTATGAAAATAGACACAGTATCATTTCTGTCCGATAAGAATATTGTATTTGTTGGTGTTTGTTCCTAGAGTGTCTGAAAGCCTTGGGATACATGGAACGTGCTGCAGAGAGCTACGCGAAAGTTGTTGATCTTGCCCCGTTGCATTTGGATGCAAGAATTTCGCTGTCTACACTTCAGCAGCAGCTGGGCCGGCCTGAGAAAGCTCTAGAGGCTCTGGAACCAATGTATGATCCAGATACATTGGCACAAGATGCTAATGCTGCCCAGCAGGTAGGTGAAATGCTATATAATGTGAATTTTTCTTTCTTCTTCTGTGTCTTGACTCTTTTGTCCACAGTTTTGGTGCACGTAATACTGTTATGGCAAGAATGTATTGCTAAATGCATTTCTTTCGTAAATTTCCTTCATGACATTTAGCGTGGTTTTGTAAAGAAACATCGTAGTTTTAACGTTGGTAAAAGATGCAAGCTTGGCAATACTGGAAACTGTGGTCCGTATGTCTACAGCACAGGTCACAATGGGGGGTTATGTGAAACATTCCCTAGTATGCTCCAGAGGGACCAGCAAGAAGGTCTATGTGTCTATTTAATCCTGACGCCCAGTATCTAAATTCTGACTCTGATTTTTGTGTGCTGTATGATCAGTCTAAAGCAGGGGTCTCAAACATGCGGCCCGGGGGCCACATGCGGCCCGCAAAGCCCTTCCCTGTGGCCCGCC
Source organism: Sternotherus odoratus (assembly GCA_032164245.1). Classification (NCBI taxonomy): domain Eukaryota; kingdom Metazoa; phylum Chordata; order Testudines; family Kinosternidae; genus Sternotherus; species Sternotherus odoratus. Next base: position 18,263,017 of record JAVMKO010000011.1, read on the forward strand.
AAGCTTCCTGGCGTCCCCCTCTCCCCCCCCGGTCTCCCCATAGCAGTTTGCAGGACGGAGGGGCCAGAAGTGGAGGCTTCTCTGCTGCCTGGCTGGGCCGCGAGTGTTTCTAGCTCTGGACTTCCTATATTGCTCTTGCTTTGTTTGCCAAACAGCTGTTGGTGGTGCCTAGCGCTTTCCAGGAGGGAATGGGGAGCTGCGTGCTCAGAGGAGGAGGTGGGGCAGGGGTGGGACCTCTTGGAAGGGGTGGAGTGGGGACGGAGCCGGGGCAGCAAGGGCTGGGTCAGTGGTGCGGCCCTCGGGCCAGTGCACTAGTCCTCATGGAAGGGGTGGAGTGGGGGCACAGCCGGGGCAGCGAGGGTATGTGTGTGTGTCAGTGGTGCGGCCCTCGAGCCAGTGCACTAGTTCTCATGCAGCCCTCGTGGTCATTTGAGTTTGAGACCCCTGGTCTAAAGACCAGTTACTTCACATCAGCTGTCCAACAGATTTTGTCTACTACTGATCTGATTGTAAGTGGTGACATAGTTGATATGTTCTATATCCCATTTCCAGTAGCTACTCCATCGAATAAGATCTGTACAGATTTTCTTCTAAATTTAAGTGCTGAAACAAAACAACTGTTATCTGAGGGAGGTTTTGATTTGATTTTCCCATGCTGTCATTAAGATTTTACTACAGTTTTCTAAATATTATTATTTTCTTTTTTGGTACTAATGCTGTACTAGCATCAGAAAAGTAATGTTTATAAAAATACTAAATGTAGGTAGTGCTAGTTTATGACTTAATTAACTCTGCTCAATGTTATCTAGGAATTAAAGTTACTGCTCCATCGGTCAACACTGTTATATTCTCAAGGCAAAATGTATGGTTATGTGGACACTTTGCTTACCATGCTAGCAATGCTATTAAAGGTAAGTTAATTCTTGTAGCCAAGCTGTACTGGGTGGGACAGACATATCCTGTTTAAGCGAAAGGATAAATGTACTCAAAAGTATTAGAAATCTATAGAAATAATTGTAAACCAATGTCTTATATATATGAAGTATCATAGTTTAATATCCTTTATTATCTGGTATACCAGAGTCTTTCAGAGCTGCCCCCATCAAAGCCACGAGGTACCTTTTCAGAATTAGGCCACTAATTTGTAATCAAAATTAATGCTCTATTCTGTATAAGCAGAACTTCTATTGTATGGTTTAAACTACTGATATGCCTCTTTGTACATGACCTGTTTTTACTGGTATTTTCTCACAAGTGTCTGCATATGTTATGTTAAATGAAATGTACATGGGGGTCTTTACTGGATTATTTCAAGAGTTTCAGGTTCCATATTATTCTTCACTGTGCATAGAACAATCAGAACATAGAATCACTTTTTAATCTTTGTGGTAGGCAGTATTGTGTTCACCATAAATTACCCAAGCCATATAAATAAGATGATCTAAAGTGAAATGATTTAAATACCTTTCCTTTTATGTTCTTGTATTTTTGTTCATATCGTAACAAAAACTGTTTTTAAGTAGAATTCACTTAGTTTGCAAGTTGTTTGAGTTTTGTTTTATTCAGAGTTCCATTTTCCCAAAATTGGTACAGTTTGGGGTCACAGTGTACCTATTGGATAGCTGACTGTCCACCTGTTTCCAAAATCTTGATACTGGTAGCATGGCATCTTTTTTATTTTGCCTCTAGGACAGAAGTTTTGATTCGGCTATAAACAGAAGTCTACCAACCTTCATAAAATTCAACTCCTCTAGAGAGCTTTTATCCTTCTCTTTTGGATAACTCAGTCTAAACAGGAACATGAAACAATGCTAAATACAATCTTATTGTTTGTGAACAATAGTCAAGTGTGCTTCTGCTTATTATGACATAACTGATCTGAAAATGATTTTTGAACACAGCTAGAGCAAAATGTATTGGCAACAGGATATATTTGTATAATCAAAAACTTAGAATTGTTGTCCTTCATAATTGTTTCCAGGTAGCAATGAATAGAGCTCAGGTGTGTTTAATATCTAGTTCCAAATCCGGAGAGAGACACCTTTATCTTATGAAGGTATCTAGGGATAAAATTTCAGACAATGATGACCAAGAGTCAGCAAACTGTGATGCAAAAGGTAACAAACTTCTTTTAAAAAAAAATCATTTTAATTTCCTACATACCAAAAGATCCTGGAATGATGTTACATTCCAAATCCTTATTCAAGTGTACATGACTTTATTATATAGTAGACTCTCGATTACCCAGGATGATAGGGAAAAAAATAATTCTGGTTAATAAAATCCCGGATAATCACCATCCGTAGGAAATATTGGAAGTGAGGGTTGGTTCACCAGCCACCCTGCACCGGGGGGAGGGGGTGTTGGTTCACTGGCTGCCCTGCACCCTGGTGGGGTTGTTTGGTGTGTGTGCTTTGGGGGCGGCAGCAAAGCCAGAGCTGGCCCTGCGAGTTGCGCATATTTTTTTTGACATCCTGGTTAATCCAATCCTGGATAATTGAAAGTCTACTGTACCTGTTTCACCCCCATGCTTTATTCATACAGTGCCTAATTTAGGCCCTGATCCTACAGTCTTTGCTTAGATTGAAGTTTAGGAAATGATTTTCCTAAGTAAGGACTACTTGAATGAGTAAAGATTGCAAACTCTTGTTGTTTCTATGAAAGAGAATATATTAATGAATGAGTTACTTCCATCGAGCAGAGCTTCGCCATTGGGACTGCACAAGCCTATATTGATGGGCTTAGGAAAATCATGTTTTCCCCTCATTTAAAAGTAAGCTAATCTAATCTGACAGTCAGATAGTACAGTCAGGGCTGCTGCTACGGGAAAAGTCTCTTTATGCATAACAATATTTAAAAACAAAACAGAATGCTTTGTTTTCCAGCTAGATCCAAACTGTGACCGATTCAGACTTGTAGTTATTTAGCATCATCAGATGAATGGGGAGGTTTTTAATGTGTGTTTCTGTAATACTGGAGCAGCTTGAATTGCTGCTGTTTTAAATTCCCCGGAATTCCGAAGTTCTCACTTTAATGGTTATGGGTTTGTGTTTAAAAAACAGGAATTTCATGAATTGTGTTTTATGAAAGATTTCAAATACCATTGAAATATATTCCACTCTTAATGTAAAACTCTTTAAAAAAACAAATAACAGTTGACGTTTAAAAGGTGTATGTGTGTGTATGTCTTTAGCCCTTTAAGGCTTTAATTTCCTTGACTGATTGGCTTTATTAATATTTTAGCAATATTTGCTGTGCTTACAAGTGTACTGACAAAAGATGACTGGTGGAACCTCCTCCTGAAAGCCATATACTCTTTGTGTGACCTTTCCCGATACGAGGAGGCAGAGCTGCTGGTGGATTCCTCACTGGAATATTATTCATTTTATGATGATAGGCAAAAACGCAAAGAGCTGGAGTACTTTGGTCTTTCAGCTGCAATTCTGGACAAGAACTTCAGAAAAGGTTACAACTATATCAGGTGAGACGCATTGGATTGTAGCTGATCACAACGTTGTGTTCTTTAATGGTCTGTATAATGATTTCCATTGAGGTTGTAGTTACATTGCTGAGAACATTTGCTGTTGATGTAAACTAGGTAATTTCTGAATTGCAGTTGGGCTGATCTTTTGTTTCTAAAAAAACCAGAATACTGTTCACTTTAAATTTGCCTTAAAAGCAGATTCATTGACTGAAATGATGGGGCTCTTTGGTGTCCTTTAATTGCAGAGCACTGTAATACAGTAGCTAGTTCTGTGTGCAATGCAGCTATTTGGTCATCTTGATGTATGTTATGAAAGTACTCTACAAGCTTTCTTATCCCAAGTTTGTCTCTTTCACTGATCTAACGTTTTCTTTTGGGAAGTCCAACGTGAAAGAATTGTCTTAAAGCAAATTGTAGCTCCTGTGGCTTCTCCTACAGACTGTTCATTCCCCGATTGATTGCATATTTACATACAATGTATTCAATAAATGCTTTTCACTTATATTTTAGGATCATGTTAATGGAAAATGTTAATAAACCACAACTCTGGAACATCTTCAATCAAGTCACCATGCATTCTCAGGATGTACGACATCATCGCTTTTGTCTTCGATTAATGCTGAAAAATCCTGATAATCATGCACTGTGTGTCCTAAATGGGCATAATGCATTTGTATCTGGTAGTTTCAAGCATGCTCTTGGTAAGGCCATCGTTGTACTTTACTAATATCAACAAGTATGACTTTGGGGGGGCATGAAATGTTACTCTCCTGTACCTATTTTTACCATCAAATTTCTCATATTTTGAGTATATTTTTCAAAGTAGAGTGAATGTGCCCTTCAGGTAGGAAAAAAAATCACTGAGTATTTATTTCCTCTGAAGTTGGGCACCCAAAGTCACCTACTCTTTCAAAAGTCTTGGGTGAGATCCTTGTCCTGTTGAAGTCCATGGGAGTTTTGCCATTGATGTCAGTATTTCACCCATTCTTGTTATTCTTCACAAGGCTGACTGTTTGACATCTTTCTCAGTGCTAATATTCGAGAAAAAGAAAATGTGCGGAATGACCCCTTTTGAAATTAAAATTTGTGTTCCATTAGAAAGTGGCATTTTCTTTATAAAAAAGACAATAGGAAAATAAGATGTTTCATTCTCATCAAGTAACCGCAAGGCACTCAATCAGAAACATTGACCGTGTTCTGAATTATGATAGTCTTTACTCTTTCATCTAAAGAGCATTAACCAGGCTTTAAAATATGCAGGAGAGGCCTACCTCTTTAGTTGTTTTGTTTTTAATATGCTTAAAGCAACCATTTCATCACCATGGTGCAAAAACAAGGGGGCAGAACCTCAACTGGTGTAAGAGATCGTAGCTCCATTGACATCAGTTAAGCTATGACCGTTTATACCAGTTGAGGATCCAGGTCTCTCAAAAGAAAATACATTAGAAAGCAGTGTACACCAAAAGTCTAAGGAATTTACTCAGGATGTTTCAAAAGATATTGTTGCTGTTGCACTTTGCCACTCTGAGCTACAACCCCAACAACACCCTCTTTCTCCTCTCTCAACACGTCTTTGTTTTTATTCGGATATGTTTGAGTCTGAGAGCTGCTGAAAACATGAAATATGCTGCAATTCATATTCTCTCTCTTTCCTGTTTTGATGCAGTCATTTTGAAATCGGATTCTCTTTCTTGTTTTCTTGCTTTTTTCAGTTCACACTTCCCAAAAAGTGTTAGGTTTTTTGAAAAAAATGAAGCCCAGTTTTATAGTGTGTGTGTATGTGTCAGATCATTTACTCCTCTTTCTTCTAGGACAATATGTGCAAGCCTTCCGGACCAACCCAGAGGAACCTCTCTACAGCCTGTGCATAGGCTTAACTTTCATCCACATGGCATCTCAGAAGTATGTGTTAAAAAGACATGCTCTTCTTGTACAGGTGAGTTCTTTTGTTCTTCTTTGGGCATATCACATGCTGTCATTTAGTCCTCTCATGGCTCTCACAGTTACAGCTCTGACACATTACTAGAGCTGACTGACATTTAACAAATCAATTTAGGATAGGATTTTCAAAACCCTCCAAGTACCTTAGGAGCACATGTACCAGTGACAGTCAGCTTGTGCTCCTAAGTCACTTCAGTTCTTGAAAATCTCCCCTTTGTGAATAAAGGCAATTCAGTTCATTTTGTTGTGGCTTGGGGAATCTTTAATTATTTGCATATATTTAGGCAGCTGCCATGTATTCATGAAAATATAAATAATTTCAGCTTCACTAGCTTTAATATGGATGTTTATTCATCTGACCCTTGTGCTGGAAGTGAAGCATTCACTACTCTGGTTTTTAAGACAAGAGTCCTTTACCCAAAGAGGGAGCAGAAACACGCCCAAATGACTTAGATGCCTAACCACAAATAATGTGGCCGAAGCAAACAGTTCACAAATAACCATAGGTTGAAAATTTTGTCCAAAATATTTGCTGAAAACCTACAAATGAAGGGAAGATCATAAGAAGATCATCATTCTGGATTGATTCATGAATGATTCATTAACAAAAACGGGCTAATTCCTAGAGAGTATAATAAACAGTTTGACAGTTCTAGTCAACTGTACAGTAGGACTGAGAGTCAAAAAACAGTTCTTCACTGAGCCCATTGAGACTGGTGTATAATGCATGCGGGAGTGTTAATCAGTGAGCAATCCCTAGTAACTCGTTAAGGGCTTGAGCTCACAAGATGCTGAGTGCCCTCAATTCCCACTGAGGCAGCATTGGGCCCTATGAATGGTTTGGGCGGGTTTGTAACTATCCAATTGAGGAAATCTTGTGCTCTTTACCCTGAAGGCACTAGGGACCATGGTATAATGGTGTTAAAGTGATTTCATTTTTGATATACTGCAATGGCTCTGCTCAGTTGTATAACTGGCTTTCAAGTTTTGTAAAGTGTGGAAAATCAGCTGTGCCTAAGATCATTATAGATGAATTGCCTATAGAATTTCATTTTTTAACCAAAGCCCCTGAAGAAAATGGCATTGATTTAATTTAAAAAAGTAACCAACTAATTTGCATCTGGATTTTCAACCTTATAAGTCAAATTTCAACCCATACTCTTCAGAAAAAGATTTCAGCTACTGTCTGTTTTTAAAATATGACACACATTGAAAGTGTTAATGCAACATCACTGTCCTTTGTGTTGATTTCTCCTGGATCTCTGTATTCAGATTTAGATGAATTACTGTGAAGGTTTACACAGATTCCTGGATTTGCATGGCCCACAGAGACTTTCTTCTTGGATTGCAGCTCCAGCACAACCCACCCTATCTTTATCCACATTCAGACAGTCCCATTTCTTCATATCCTCACCTGCCAGATAGTTGGGTCTGAACAGCCCCCCACCGGATCTGAAGCCTGTGGATCAGGCCCATTTCTGGTGCTGGCACGATCCCGATTTTCTTTATTATTTCTAATCCTTTCCTTGGGAAATCTTTTTGCTAATTTAAAATGCTGCTTTTTTTTTTTTTTTTACAAAAAATAAAGCTTCCAATGTATGTTTTGTGCATAGGGATTCTCTTTCCTTCACCGCTACCTGGGCCTCCGTGGACCATGCCAAGAATCTTTCTATAACCTAGGCCGTGGCCTTCATCAACTGGGATTAGTGCATATGGCAATCCATTATTACCAAAAGGCACTTGAGCTTCCTCCTCTCATCTTAGAGGTACCATATGGTTAAACATTTTAACTATAAAAGTAAAACCAGATCAGCATTACTAATATGTTTTAACCAGAAGTAAAACTTGTGCACGAGTCTCTAGTTTATAATTGCATTAAATAACCCCAATAAAAAAAGCACTTAATTTAATTGTCATCTGAGCTGTATTCATGAACATGTATAACTCAAATTGCTCAGGTAATGATTCAGGTTTATTTTATTATCCGGCTGGGTGTCGCAACTGCAAGAAAATGGTTGCTGAAGAACTTTGCCACCTGAATAAAGAAGCATACATAAGGTCCATTTTAAAAGCCAGAATAATATTAAATATAACTGGCATTTTCTCTGTTTCATGAGTATGAAGGTTTAGTATAGAAATATAGAATTCCAGTGTAATTATCTGAATGTGGTGGGAATGAACTGAGTACCTAGACGATAAAGAACTTGCCAACGTGTGTTATTGCACTGATTTTGTTATGTATCTTATGGTATAGTATCCATGCAAGCTAGTAAATGATTTTTTAATTTTTTCAGGGAATAGAAGCTGATCAGACAGACTTGCGAAGAGATGTTGCCTTCAACTTGTCACTAATTTATCAGAGCAGTGGAAATTTAAGAATGGCTCAAAAGCTGTTGTATACATATGGAATCGTATGATGGAGTTTGTGGCACCTGTTTGTGACTAAGAGGTTGCCTGCTTGGAAAATAACATTTGTCATTTCCACTGGGGCATAGAGGATCTCATTCATTACACACTACGGGAGAGACCCATTCAGAAAGCTCTGTACATATTTTTTCTACACTGATCTAGATGTGATTGGATCAGAGTTGTTAGTTACTGTATATATTTTGTTTCCTAAACTTTTGAGTTATTTTTTCCATTTCCTGAGGTTGCAACAGTAAAATGCCCCAATACAAACAAAATTCGACAAGTAGGCTTTTGTGAGCAGATTCTCCAGACATATCTAGATGTTGGTCAAGCATGTTATTGCTAAGTTTTTGTGAAGCCTGAAGTTGGTGCTGGTACACAGAATTCTCAGCTGAATAAGGGACTAAAAATGATGCACACTTTTTTTGGAGAAGATTTTTAAAAAGTAATTTAACTGGCTACTGTCCAAGCTCAATTCTGTCCATTAGTTACATTTGCCCTGTACTGTACAGAATTGAATTATTATATAGGAGAGGGAAGACTGAAGAAATGGGCTTGAGGGTGGGGGAAGATACAAGTCGAACACCCCGAGACAATAGGTGCTTTGGTTTCTTGAGAGAATTTTTCCAGAGAGAAGTGGGACGAACTTAATGTTACAAATAACTGCAACTCCAAGACCTTTAAGGTACTTAAAAAGGATGATAAGGATTCCTGGAAAAATATTTTATTTCACTTCAAGCTGTGTCTGTGTAAGAAAAGTATTTTTCTTTTATTACTAAATCAGTGTCACATTGGTAAATGGTATCCATTTTCTGGAGTACTGTAAATTGGTCTAGTAAATATCTTTAGTTATTTATGAAATCAACAATCATTTAAATAACTTATTCTCAGCAAAAATAAAAAAAAGTCCTAAGTTGTTTAGTGGGCTAAACATTTGTTAGTGTAATAGCCTGCAGCCCATTATCTTCCTGTATTAAATAATTAAATATTGAGAGAGAGGTGTTGCAAATTCTGTATATTGCTTTGCTAATCAAGAATGATAATTCCAATTATACAGGTGTCATATATGTTACTCTTGTCCTGCAGAGAGAGAACCTCATGCTGGCAGTGATGATGATAGCCCTGTCTTTGAAACTTGTCTTCAGTAAGATTTGTTTTAAAAGCCTTTGTAGCATTACACTAAATTTTGGTATGTGTATTTTTTTGAGCTGGCCCAGCTAATTTAAGTTTAGTGGTAACATGGATTCAATTAGATTACTCATTAGTCACTTTGGTGGTATACCAGGCTCATGCATTAAATCTCAGCCACTCATTATAGCTCTTGAAGAAAATTGGAACAACGGTCTTGCCAAATTCTCAGTTCCTGGGGATCCAAAATATAATTTGTTTATATTAGATCAAATCAGATCAAATGGTCAAACAAAATGATGACACATACATACTATTATTGAAAGTTTGCTGTTCACTAATCAACACAATTAAAAAAAATCACACAATCTGTGGACTTCTAATGTGCTGAAGGCAAGAGAAAATGACTTGTGTTTTGGAGAATAGATCATAACTAACAAGCATTTATAGCATCCCGAATATTATATCTTCTTCCCCAAAAGTCAGCTTTAATTCTGCTATTTTTTAACTTGAATGCTAGACCTTAATTTGGCTTCCTTTTTTGAATCAGTATGATTGTCTCTAATTATATGATCAGATACTGCTTTTTCCACAACTATAGTCAGTGCACAGGACGGATGGTACCCAAGGAATTAATTGGATCCAAAACATGAATGCACAGAAGTTTCTCAGAGAACCTTGTTAAGAATTTAACCTGTGAAAAACAATGTATTTTTTTTTCCTAACTGCATTCTCAGAAGTGGCCAAACTGCTTTTGCTAAAACAAAAAAAAATCAGCCAGAGCCAGAAACCTTTAGCTTTAATGGTTGGCAAAGTTGTAAGCAATTCATAAGTGGCTTAGAATGGGAAAAAAAAATTGTTAGGCTACTTTAACTATACTTGCTGCCATATCTGACATTCCTTTTCCAGTTTAATGTAAGAAAATAACTTGTAGATAGTTCTGTATCAATAATAAATTATTACAATATTGGGCTTAATTACCTGGATATTCTTGTTCTTAACTATTAGAGTACAGTAGTGGTAGGTAGCTTGGACATCCCGAGAGGGTTGTTTATAAAAATGTCTACTCAACAGGTTCACAAATGCTCCTTGTCCTCAAACCCTAACCACAAATGTGTTCTGTCAGAGTGATCCTGGGAATGCTCACTATTAGCACATGTATGTACATTCATTGAAGGCCATGGATCCAGAGTAAGGGCTAATAATGTCTAATGCTATAGCTCTATAAGTGAACATATTTTTATTCAGTTTTGCCATCTTCCAAATATTACTGAGGTAGAAAATGTTTGTTTAAAAGGGTGCTTTTGGAAATCCCACCCCATGAAACTGAGTTAAAAGAGCACAGTCCAAGGCTTTCAAAAGTGTGTGTGCTCCCACCTTCATTAAGTGCGGGGGAAAGTCCAGTCCATAACTGTGTACTGTGAGACCGTACCTCATTAGAAAAAAAGCTGCCCCCCCCTTTGAGAATTCAGAACTGTGGAGACCACCCAGCCCAGAGCCTCTCAAAAGCACACTCCTAGCACTCTCTGCTCTAAAAGGCAGTGGCAGGTCAGTGCAGGGTGACAGCCTGCCAGGGAATAGCTGTGCCCTGCAGGAAAGGCGGGCTAGTGACTCTGGACCTGATATTCTTCCTTCAGTGTCAGTAGTCAGTGCCCCAGCATGGTGCTAGGAGCATCTGCTTTCTGATTCAGACACAAAACCAAGCTCCTGCCCAAGCCCAGGGTGCTGTCTTTTGGAATAGCATTAACCATACTGCCTTTATCGATTTACTATGTAGTTGTGATTGATAGAAAGTAAGGATACCACAGCCTATCATGCTACTCCTCAAACTGTGCCACGATGAAGGGAGTATTCAGCAAAAACTATTCAGTGCACATCAAGGTGTTTTCCCCAGTCCTCTGGGCTTTACTGTAGCAGGTGAGTATATAGCCCGTAGTTATGTAGTGGTTAGGATGAAAGGCACTACAGCAGTGCAAGTATTACTCTATATAGATTATGCTTAGACTGCACCTAGATCTCACCACACTCAAGCCTAAACATCTCAGGACAAGTGTATATCATGTACTTGTTTAAAAGAAATAACAGGTTTAATGTGCCATGGATCAGAATGACAAATAGCAAATACTGTAGTAATTAAAGCAGATTTAATTACTTTAAATACAAAGTTAGCAAATTAGATATCTATACACAGCAATTATCCACACAGCACTCTAGTGCCTGTATCTGTGGAAAGAGGGCCTGATGAAAGAAGGAATCCATGTCCACTAGTCACTACAATGGCTCCTTGGTAGCAACAACTCCTACGAATGGAAACTGGATGGTAGCAATTGGAGCTGTCTCCCCTGCCATGGGCCTATACCTCATAGCATCTCTTTCTAGACAAAGGGCAGCGTGTTTTGTCGTTAAGTTAGCCACATAGCTTAACTAGAGCAAATAGATGCAGTGTGAGATAAGGTAGCCAGTCCACGCTAGGTTGGTTTCAGGCAGTGCTTACAGCTTGGTGCTAACATTGGCAGAGTTCGATTACATTACTGATACTGACCTGTGGAGAACAGGGCTTTAGAATGGAATCCGACACATACGCTCATTTTAACCTGCCACTCAGAAGTGATGTGGTGTGTGGAAACTCAGCTCACCATTTGTAAGTTAGGAGGAGGAACATAAGGTTGTATTGAAGACTTCTGCTTAGGAATTTCAGCACTAGAACTAGGATTTAAGCCAAAAGCTACTGAAGTTAATGAAAGATACCTATTAGCTTTAATGGGGTTCCAATCAAGTGCTTGATCACTGATGTCAATGGCAAAATACCCATTGACAGTAGTAGGGACAGGACCAGGCCCTAAAATAATGGTCCAAGCTGTTGTCGTCATATAAACCTAATTATGCTACACATGAAGGTATATAAAATGGGTGGAATGATTATTTGCCAAGTCCCAGAAATATTCTTGGCCCTGTATACACCACAGAGGAAGGCTTAGCCTTTGCCTCACAGAAACAAATGGATCAGACAACTGGAGGAAGCTTAGGAAACAGCACTGCAATTATTAAATTAAAAATAGGTTTGTAACACCATATCTGATGTAACTGGGTTCCACTGTAAGCCGAGACAGACTGAGTTTTAAGGGGGGGAATCTGAGCTATTCATAAGTGCTCATTCATTGACCTGTGGATGAAAATGGTTTGTTTCTATATAATAAGGGGCAGGTAGTTAACATCTTAACCCACCGCAACTATAGCACCTGCTCTGGACATCTGCCGTTTGGGTAGCGTGTGTCAAGGTGGGGCAGAATTAACCAACTCTACTAATCACCTGGGTACCAATGGTGTACGGTGTTCTACCTGGCAGCTTCTCACACCCACATAGAGCACCTTCCAGCAATGGAGCTTCAAGTAAAGACGGCTCCAGGGGCACTGTCCTCTCAATGCCCAGGCCTCCTTTTATTGCTACGAATGGTAGCTGCTCCCATCAGCTAAGGGATCCCCCTGTACTGGTCAGGCAACCATCAGTATCCAACAGTTGACAACTGTCCTGTTTCAGCAAGTTTACGATCACTAGCCTAGGAATCCAATAGCCCATCCGCTGGATAGGCAGAATCCTTGCACAGCAATCTGAGCTCTCAATAATAATGATGCCTCCTCATTCTGCAGGGCTCATTCCAACCCACTACCCTCCTCTTGAGCTGCTAAAACACATGAGAGATGTGACTGGAGACAAAGATCCAGAACATAAACTTATTTATATAGGAAGCTTTAGAGATAGGAATAATTTCTTTGCTATAAATTATAGTCTTGCTAATCAGAGTTCCATGATGAAGCATTTAAGCAAACTAGTCCACACTCAAAGACCATGTTAGGGTGGGGGAAATGGAAATTTGCCTCACAAAATGATACATTCTAGTGTGTGTCAGACAGGTGAGACGTGTTAGCTAAGCTGAACTGGAGTACACAATTTAATAGACCAAAGCCTGTCTGCACCGGTCTCCCATCAGCCAGCCAGTCATGTTGCATTTTATTTGAAGGATCTTCCTCACTGAATCAGAGTAGACCCAGTTCATACAGGACCTCTGCTTATACCCACTCAAAAAGGTTCTGAAATACACAGATGCTTATAGATCAAGATACTTCAACCTTAGGGCTCATCTTCCAGCATGTGAAGGTCTGGTCTGAACTGTGGTGTTCACAGGTGCAGGGTGATGTGGCAGCCTGGAATCTCCTGAGGTGGATGACATCACTTCCTGTCTAGCTCAGATTGGTACCTCCTGGAGATGAGTTTGAGCTGCTGTTTAGTCTCCCAGCGATTCAGGGAGGCTTGGCTTGGGAGTTTTGCAGCCTTTTCTTTCTCCGTCTGTTAAAGGACAGGGTACTGGATGAAAACTGATCTATCCTCTCTCACTCCCAATGAACAACAGTAGAAAATACAGAAATTGCAGCAGCTCAAGATACAGGTCAAACAGCTATCTGGGAACTGCCACAGCCGTGAGAGACAAAGGCTCTGAGATCTCCATACAAAACAAGGTAAGGAGAACTGTCTTTACAGAACTGTTTGGATGAGAGTCGGGGAGAATGACAGCAGTCATGGAGAAAAGCAAGAGAGGAAGGCACACTAGAGCCACTCATTTTCAATACAGTATTTTGGGTAGGAGCTTAATGAGACCTAAAATATAGCCAGAGAGAAGCAGGATATGGATAATGGAGAGAAAGTGGCTCCCTCATTTCCCCAGCCCCCCCTATTACATTAAACAAATGTAATTTGCCCACCAAATAAGCACATTCTGTGAAACATCAGCAAGAAGTGAGAGAACAAACTAAACTTCTAAACCTCTGTCCAGGGGCTTACTCCTTTGAGAGTGTTTTCCTGCCCCAAGGAGTTGCTAGTTGGGCTGAGAAAGGTGTGGGCTGATAGGAACTGCAGAAATCAACAGGGCTTAAGAAACCAAATTTCTGATTGTCACCTTTAACCTGCTAAAGAAATGAGATAGGAAAGAGGGGGAAAGTTTTGGTCTGAGGTTTGCTCTTCCCCTTGCTTGAGGTGGGGAAGTTTTGTTTGGAGATCACGCCTTTGTGCGCCTGCTCTGCATTCAGCAGAACATCACAATGGGGCAGTTTTCTTATCGTTCTCCAGAAACTCCTGCCCATATTATATGCATCCAAACAAAACAGTTGGCTTTCTTCTGGCACTGGTACTCACCTCTGCCTAGGAAACATCTTCTACAGTTTTGCATAGCCTTGCTATCACCTTCCTTTCAACAAGTGCCAGCACTCTTCCCTGCCACAGCACCATCTGGCTGTACTAATACTATCACTCCTCTGACATACCCCAGGAACTCTACTACAAGGCGTTCCCTGTTCCTCATCCTCTCATTAACTATGTGCCTCTATCTTGAAAGTAAAAGCAATTCCCTTATTTACCTCCTTGCCATAGCTCCTTTCACTGGAGATATTCTGCTGTTTGTTTTTCACTAGCTCTAGCTGTAGACTGTCAAACTTGGATTTGAACCAGCGGTGAGCTTCCTCCAGGTTAGCTGTGATCTGAGGAAGAGAGCAGTGATTAGAAAGAGGTCCAACTTCTGTGCTTCACACCAGACAGGCAGGATCTCAAATCCAGACCTCTTTAAATCTCCCACCTTTATGCAAGCATAGAGCAAACCACTTGGCCATCCTGGCCTCCTTCCTGCAACATTGCAGAGGACGTGGAAAGGTCCACACTGCACTGCTGTTACCCTCTTATTGGTTAACTAATGGGTCTCTCATTGGCACTAGCCCAAGAGAAGACAATTCTAACTAAAGGGAAAAGCATCAAGAGGTGGTAGAGAAAGAGAGTAAAATGGAGGCTAAATACAGCAAGCCACAGAAGAAAGAGGGGAGAGAGCATGGCTTTTGCTTGGCACTGGGGTGGGTCATTTAAAGAATGACAAATGCTGTAAAATTACCACTCTCACTGTATTAGCAAGTTATTTCACATCCAGTGTTAGCAAGAGCTCTTAAGGACAATCCTACATGCAGATGCTACAATGTACTGTAAAGTTTGAATTGAATTGAAAGGACCTTTGTTACCTACTCCTACCTATACTGGAGACCTCCCTTGTAAAATAACTATAGTACTGTCCAATTTGGAACCAAATTACTATAGCAACACTTCTGTAAGATATCATGCTTTGGGCTATTACTGTGCAATACAATCGGCGTTCAATAACTGATGAGGTGTATGGGGAAATGTGACTCTCCTTAAAAAGAGGAGGTTTGGTGTAATTCAAAATGGTACAACATAGCAGCTCACACTGCTTAATGGAGAGGACAGATGTGCAGGTGTGTTAAACTTGTCAACACACACCAGCCATTGAACCAAATGGAAACTGACAGATATGAAGAGAACTTCCTCTTACAGACCTAACTAAACTATAGTAATTTGTATAGGAGACTGTTAAGAGCTCTAACAGAAGAAGGGCCTGGGATAAGCACCAGTCAATTACCATGGGAAGAAAGAGACTGGCTGCACCTCACTTCCCACCTCATCAAAGGCTTGCTCTTAATACTTAAAGGTTCCCCCAGGGCATGTCCAACAAACAAATCTTGTCATCCCCAAGGAAGGATAACTCTTGCTTTGTACCAGAGGATCTCTTCTTTCCCACTCACCTGCTCCGATTCTACACTGGCTTCTTTCAATTTCTGCTCAGTTTCTTCTTTGCATTTCTTCAAGTGTTTGACTGTATCATCTAGCTTCTGGAGAGAGGAAAAATAACACCCAGACCTCTCTCTTTATTTTGCTCATGCAGGACATAATACAAACCACTTCTATATAACAGAATGAGCAGGAATCTGGACTGGAAAGTTTTGATAAAATAACAACTCCCAGCCCAGTAGGTCAAATATTCAGTTCCATAAAAGTACATGCCATACATTGCTGGCCACGCACCAATAAACAGCTATAAAGAGAGGTTATAAAAGTCCCTTGGCACGGGAATGAGCACCCACCACTGGCAACAGGACCCTACAGGTGTGGCCCAGCAATATACTCAGAGGCAATAAGCATTCAGCCTCCAGGACAGGATCATATAGCTCAGCACAGATCATGCTGTATTTCCAAGGCTGTGAGCATTTTACCTGACACTGGTTCTCTAGCTGCTGCCGCACTTTCTGCTCCATTTCCAGCTGGATCTCCAGCTGTCTGTTCCGGGTTGCCACTTCATGCTGGTTTCTGGCCAAGGTCTGCATCTCACTCTGAAGACTTGTTAACTCTGTCATGAATTTCTGGATGCTCTGTGACTAGAGATGGCATGAAAGTGAGATCTCTGTGACCACAGGCAGATTCTAATCAAATGGAAAGGGGAAGTTGTATAGTGAGCTCCTACCTGCTCGTAGTTTTTCTTCTGATACTGCTCCTTGATCAGCTCCATTTGCCTCAGCTCAGATTCAATCTCCTGAACATAATTTTAAACGAAAGGGGGAAGTTCCAGTGAAATTGTTTCATGTGACTGAGTTTGGGCTGCTCCAAACACCATCCTTACTGTGTGACTGAGGTTTGGAGTAACACATGCTTTGCTGGGACAAGCAGGCAGCAGAGTGGCATTGGAGCCCAGCACAGAGGATCTTCATTAAGACAGGGAGAGGGAGACACAAGGACCCAGCAGTGTTCTACTGACTGGAGATCACTCATTTATATAAGGACACAAAGGCATCCAGAAGCTGTAGGCTCTTCCCTTCAGCATGATCCACTGGCAAAAAGATGCCTTATCCAAAGCACTGAACTGGGAAACAAAGTACTGCTGTGAAGTGATCTGTTGAACTATAGAGTGACCCCATAGCAAAAGCTGCATTTAATACAGGGGGAAAAGGACAAGCAATTCCCAACTGTTACTGACAACCAGACTCCTATTGGCACTAGATTTTTTTCCATACCAATGGCAGTATTCTGGCCTGGTTTCACTGCAATGACAGCAGTAGTTCTTCCCATTCTGGGGAGAGATGGTGTATGAATGGGGTTTTTCAGAGTGAAAAGGTATCTGCACAAACCTTTATCCTCTCTGTGTTCTGGATGTTGTTAGCCTTGGAGGCCAAGTAGTGTCTGAGTTGAACTCTTTGGCTCTTTAACTTCCCCTTGTAACTGACCAGGGATTTTTCCAACTCCATTATTTTCTGCCGCAGCTCCCTGTTAGCCCGGGACACTTCAGCAGATTTGGAAGAAGCCTCTTCGAGAGCTTTCTTCAGCTAGGAGGCATACAGAAGAAGTTAGTTCATGTTCAACCCCAAAAATGTCTGGCTAAGGTAATCAGAGAGACATTTCCTGAGAACATCACCAGGAAGAGTGCCTTGTAAGTAGCTGGTAAGCTAGAATCTCCAGTTATTCATAGGGAATGAAAGAAAACACATCTTAACCTCTGGGTTTCTGAATACTTCTATGGTCAGAGGACACAGAGTATAGAAAGAATATAGCCCACGACAGACCAAAGAAGCAGAGACCGCTGTTTTACTGCCTCTTCTCTTCCATATACTATGTTTTTATATCAGGGATTTTATTGTAATTGGAGGCTGTTATCAAACATCATACAACCTTCAAACTATAGCCTTTTGGTTCTTTCTGGAAACCATATTCTAATTAATTGTTAGTTTATTCCATGGGAGTTAGAGGGCAATACAGTTAGGTTTGCACAAAAAACAAAAGGGGAGAGACAGACATGATAAATATACATCACTAACTATGCTACAGCCACTAGAGCATCACCTTGTCCACTATAGGCCAAACACTCTATGCTGCTACCAAGTGATACCGCAACGAGGAGTGTCGTGGATCACTTTTGTTTTCTTATTGGGAAGCGGAGCTCTTTGCGGGAAACTGACCATGGAAGGAATCTTGCAATTCTGCACCGCCTCACCTCAGCCGATTCCCTGTGACTTGCTTTCCTTGTAACCTCTCGCTCGGTCTGAAACTGCTTCTTCAAGGACTCCAGGCGTTCGGTGTACAGCTTTTCTTCCATTTTGGTTTCTTCAATTAGCTGCTCCCTTTCAGGAAAGAATGAGGATACAAGCTAAAGGAAATAAACCATACCGACTGAATTCATACACTACAAGTGGGAAGACCTGGCCACAAAAAGAAAATAGAAAGAAAAAGTGATGGCCCAAAAATATTTCCTGTGCTTCGGTGGGCCTCATTTTGCCACAGTATGTGCGCCACAAAGATTTGACTTAGCTTTTGAAGCATGGCAGTCCAGGAGGCCAATTCAACCTGTTCATCCAACTGTATGTTCAGCACATTTGCGTTGCTATTTGGAGCTAGGGTGACCAGATGTCCCGATTTTATAGGGACAGTCCTGATATTTGGGGCTTTTTCTTCTATAGGTTCCTATTACCCCCCACCCTGTGTCCCGATTTTTCACAGTTGCTGTCTGGTCACCCTATTTGGAGCTGCTGTTGAGGAAAGAAGACAGATTCTCCTTCTGTGAGGGAGCCTTTCCCCTCAGAGCCAGCAGGTGGCTGCTCTAGGCCAGCCTGCAGAGTTCTCCCAGAAGAATGAGGGAGAGGGCTCCAGCTCATAGCATTCCTCATATTGAAGTTTTTCCATAAGCAAGCAGCCTGCAGTTTCCAGGAGCCAGTCTCCTTCCCTGCCCCCATCCCTACTGTCAGTACAGGAACAACAGCCATATTGCAAGGCTGTCCGTGGCAAGTCACTTGCTCAAACAGCAGCAGAGTGCTCCTGCATTCTGGGCTATGCCACACATACAGCCCAGAGGAAAGACTGGGCTCCATTTGCAGACTTCCAACACTGCAGAGGAGCCTGGAGAAGTCACTGCATCAAACAGCTCGTTCATGTGGCTTTGTATCAGCCCATCAATCCACCAAGCTGCCGGCTCAACAGCCACACCACAGAGATTATTGCTGCAACTATCAAAAGGATGGAAAGGGCCACAAGCTCTGCAGCTAGAAATGGGAAAGCAAAGTGTTCCTCAGCCATGGCACCTGGCATGTGTTCTTACCTGCAGTCCATCAGTTGCTGATGCTCAATTTCTTTCCTGGTCAGTTCGTCCTGAGTATGTATCAGCTTGCTCTGCAGGGTATTATTGGCCTGCAGAGCGTGTTCCAAACTCAAAGCAAGTTTCTTGTTGTCTACTCTAGCAACTTCTAGTGCTTTACAAAGTGGGTCCACCTCAGGAGGAAAGAGAGTGAGATCTGATTTATATTTAGTTGAATGAAAAGAACTTGTATGAACACTCCTTCCCTCATCACCTCCCCAGTAAGAACAGAGGGATCTTTTTCCCAGTCAGTGTCTTCGCTGGACTGGAACTCTGGCAAATACAAATGGTGTGTTCGCAGCCTCTGCTTTGAGACTATCAACTGTGGGCAACCAGTGGCCAAAGGGAAGTCCTCAGACTCAATTTAAGAAGACCAAGCATCACATCCTGCTTTGCATCAAGGCTTCACAAGACAGCAAACTTCCTTCCAAGTGAAGGCTTTCCATGGTAGGCATAACCATGACTGACACTAACAACTGCCCTGTCTACATTAAAGACAAAATTGTCTTTACGTATTAGTTAAAACAAAATAGGTTTTAAAACACAATATTTTTTCCTGGTATAGACACGACTCAAGATGCCTCCAATGTCTGCAGCAAAAGACAGGAGACTAGACTAAATATTCCTAAATTTAAACACAATTTAGGCAGCAGCAATGCCCCCACCCCTCACATCCCCCCAAAAAGGAGAGGTAAAGAGGAAAATGTGAAGAACAAAATAAAGATATTCATGAGAAGGAAATGTACATTTCAGAAACATTTGTCCACATTCTCTGTTCACATTTGGAAGTTTACCTCTCTCAAGGCACCTCTAGATGGAGTAAAACTTCCTTTCTATAATCTCCTGAACATGAGCTACCCCAATGTTTACAGATTTTTGCCTTGTAAGTTTCCTGGCAGGTAGCCCCCCACATTCCATATTCCAAAAAAGCAGGATGGTTCAGTACCACAGAACTAATCCAACCTGTTATCACTGGAAAAACTTGGTCTCTACCTGATTATTGTGCTGAGTTTCTATGACAACCAGTTTGGCCTGGTACTGTTCCAATTCTGCCTCTAACCTCTGGATTTTTTGTTGACTCTGGGTCCTGCAAACAAAAGGAGTGAGAGAATAAAGAATCGATCAAGGGACACATGGTTAACAGCAAAGCTCGCTATGCATTCCTCTCCCTGTAGAGCAGAGGTCGTATCACAGTTCAGTTTTCTACCTTCAAAGTATTTGGTTTGGAGTGGAACTGAATTTTAATTTCTGTCAATCTTCTTTCTCAAGCTCCAATTTCTTCCCCCTCTGATGCACACCATGAGAATATGAATTGGCTTCAGCCACTGATATCCTACCATTTGGTGTTTTCCCAAGCAGTATGTAAAGGTACATCAAATGACATTAATGTTAGCTAACTGGTATAGCCATAGCTCTAGGCATCCAAGATTAGTTTTAATTTTATAGCATCATGGAGTTCCCAGCACTGATTTGCTGTGCAGCAATGTACAGCCATCTCCTAGTCATGGAAATCTGCCACACAGGGATTGGTGGCCTATAGCAGTGGTCCCCAACCTTTTTTACAACGCGGACCGGTCAATGCTTGCGGCCCAATGCTACTGAGATCCGCAACCCCTTTTAAATTTTTCACTCGCCGCGGCGGACCTTTGTAAGTCCGCCGAAAAGCCGCCGAATACTGCTCACGCGCCGATGCGGAAGTGCATTGAGTGCCCCGCAGCGCTGCTGAAATGCGGAAGTGCGCTGAATGCCCCTGAGTGCCTCGCGGCGCTGCTGAACAGAAGGCGGCCGCGGCCCGGTAACAATTGATCCACGGACCGGTACCGATCCGCGGCCCGGGGGTTGGGGACCACTGGCCTATAGTATCATGACTGGCACGATATACATGGCTCACAGGAGTTTCCTGCCCATAAATACCATTGTACATGTGGCTGGCATGCTTCTCTGGCTCACATCACAACTATAATTACATGTTCTGCCAATTCCTCAATCTGAAACTTTCTTTTACAACTAGCACAGAGTCCACAAACATAGGGAGGAAAATGTTGCAAATTCTCAGATATCTTTGAGCTGTGAGATTTTGGGCCGGAGCGTTAACTGGTTCAAACTAGAATAAAAATCACAAAAAAACACAGAATAAATTCTGTCCATAGAGGAAATGGAGCAGTCTTTCCATGTGCTAATCAAGTTAAATCAGAGACAAAAATATAGCAAATGTGCTATTTACAGTTACACTACAATCTCCTCTCTGCTAGATACCTACATAAACAGATATTGGCTTTATAATAGAGCAGTTCCCCTAAAATTTAAAACAATCAATAGTTACTACACAAAATAAGACAAATTGCAGGGTATGTGCACCCTGAAATTTGCAGAGATACTCAAGGAATTATGCCTCAGTGGGGAAAAATGTTATACGTTAGCAGGGATTGGCAACCTTTCGCAGATCCCACTCGCCACGGTTTGCCACTCCAGGCCAATGGGGGCTGCGCGAAGGGCGGCCAGCACATATCTCGGCCCACACCGCTTCCTGCAGCCCCGTGGCCTGAAGTGGCACCAGCGAACCGTGACCAGTGAGAGCTGTGATCAGCCAAACCTGTGGATGTGGCAGGTAAACCAGCCCAGCTAGCCAGGGGCTTACCCTGATGGGTCGTGTGCCAAAGGTAGCTGATCACTGGGTTAAGGGTATTAAAACAGTCTGTAAAATGTTTTTGGATATTGACTCCCACAACCCCCAGTTATAAATCCCTACACCTAATTGACTTCTGGAGATATTTGTATGAAGTAAGTGCAGTGTGCCTGTTGCACAAGAATGATAGGTAGGTTAACAGAGAAGACAGTGTATTCTCAACTACAGCCCTCACAGAACTGGTCATGTGTACATGAGGGGCAAATCAGCTGGTGCTTTACCACTGCTATGCCTCCGTTCTCCCAATATTGCAGAAAAAACTAATTGCAAGGATTATAAAAACAAACTGGGTTCACTGGGAACTACCTTATTTGATCCTATATAGTCTGCTTACTTCCCAAAAGGCAAATCCTGGCCTTGAGCCCTAGGGAAGAACCAGTGATCAAGCCATTCCCTGGCCTGGCTTGTCTAGTTTTTCCACTACGTTGCAGATACGGAGAGTTTCAAGCAGTTACCGGTCTTTTTTGAGCCCTGTGATCTCGGAATCCTTGCGCCCCAGCTCAGTTTGCACCTTCTCCAGAGCTGCCTGCATTCTGCTGTGAGAAGCCAGCACATTCTCCAGCACAGCTGTCACTTTGTCGTTATCCTCCTTTGCCTCCTCTAGCTGGCGCTGTAAGTTTGCCATCTAAAATACAAGAATGCGGGCAGAGGGGGGAAATTGGTTAACTTCCAATAAAGATTACTTTGAGCATACTCTTTATATAAAGCATAAGTAGGCTACACCCCTGCAGGCACAGGGAAGATTGGTCTTGTCTTTGTTGTATTAATTTAGATGGAATATATGGGCCAAAGATGTTAACGGAACCCAGTCACTATCCAATATTAAACAGTTTTAAACAAGCTTTGGGGTTTCGTATATAGAGATTTACCATGGCAAACATACAATTAAAAATCCTTGTAGCCTTTTATTAAAAATGAAGGAAACACCGTTAAAGCATTTCAATTAAAAAATATTAGATAAGGCTTTAATTTCAAATACATCCCTCGTTTCCTTTCCTTTTAGTTAAGAGTTTTTTAAAAGGAAAAAAATCCTTGTCTGATAGTTTTTTAGATGGTATTAAAGATGATAATAATTGTCCTTTTGAGAAAAAGAAAAGTAGTAAGTAGAGATGGATGATGATGTTCTTGTTGTTAAAGTCCAATCCTACTACCTAAAAGATAAATCAATACAAACACCCAAGGAGAGAGAAAAGAACAGCAGAGACAGAAAATGAAGTTTCTGTCTCTAATGTTGACTTTCACTTGCAACTTCACTGCTGGAAAAACACGGGCACAGTACATGGTCTTATTCACTCCGAGACCTAGCAAACTTGTACCAGCATCAGGCTATTTAGGAGGGCATTTTATTTAGCTGCCTCTTTCTGGTCACACGCTTACCGCTATGTTACAAAATATAATCTTGGCCAGCTAAGACGGAGTTTTATTAGACAGAAGAACAAAGGAGGGGGGATAGTTAAGAAGAAATAAAGCAGGGAAGGAAAAGCACGTCATTTTGGACAGGGTGGGGAGACGAAGTCTCACATCCCAAGTGGTATTTGGGATTCTGTTGGAGCCAGTGGCAGAGTCACCTGGCTCCCTCTCTCTGGCCTGGTCAGGACATCTCTAAGGATCAGGATGACAAAGTCCCAAGAGAGAGTGAGAGTGGCAGCCAGTAGCCATTTTTTCTCTCTAAAATCACTTTCTTAAGGCCTCCAAAAAGGAGTGGTTAATGGACTAATTCAATCTATCTCCCTTTTGTACCTTTTCCCATCAACTTTTGTTATGATTTGTGACAGCTTATGAACTTTCACTTACTATTTATCTCACAATTAGGGTAAATTTATAGGCCTAATTATCAGAACATCTCCTCAGCCTGTATTTGAAGGTGTGCCAGGAGGAGAAAGGTTCTCCAGAATTAGTCTCCATTTCCCACCCTTCTTTTGGTGTAATCATCAGAGGAACCTGTCATTCTGGCTAGGGAGAGCCAGCCCTAATCCCTGCAACTTTACCAACACTGCTTGAACATGCAGCCTCTGTGGCATTCAGTTCCCATCAGCATAGGGAATGAGCAAGAGTGGAATACAAACTTTAATAGCATGTTGCGGTATTGTTCATTATAAAGGGGGGGAGGAATAGTTCAGTGGTTGGGGCATTGGCCTGCTAAACCTAGGGTTGTGAGTTCAATCCTTGACAGGGCCATTTAGGGATCTGGGGAAAAAAAAATCTGTTAGGGGACAGTACTTGGCCCTGGTACTGTAGGCAGGGGACTGGACTCAATGACCTTTCAAGTTCTAGGAGATAGAGGTATATCTCCATATATTTAAATCCACATTGACTGTTGCATCTGCCAGACTCTGTTTTGCACCCTTATTCAAAGGTTTAGGGCCCAACATAAAATTGGGAATTCCTCCCATCCATTTTACATAAGTGTTAACTCCACTGATTTCAAGATAACACCTAACTTACACTGAGAATTGGGTCCTAATTGCTGATACAGAACTTTTAAAGTAAATATTAACCGCTGGTTACTACTTTATCAATGACTAAGTTGAAAGCATTATGCTGCAAAACATCATACAGGATCGTACAGCACCTTGAGACTCAGGAGACCGTATTCTACACACATTCTGGAACGAGTATTGGAGGTCCACGTAGACGTCAACAGGCTAATAAAACTTATGTTGAAGTTTAAATTGCTGTTCTGGAATCTGAGCAGATTTGTCTCCTTTTAAAAAAAAAAAAATCCTGTTTCCTTGCCTTTTGCTTCTCCCTCTCTTCCATGGCTTCCATGTGCCCCTTAATGTTCTGACTCTCTTGCAATGCCTCATCACGGGACTTGATTGCCATAGAATATTCTTCTTCTTTGTGTTCAAGGGTGGTCTGTGCCTTTGCAAAAAGACAGAGGACAAGGGTGAATTCCAGTTTTCCAAATCACAGGAATGGGTTCTAATAGTTTACAATTTAAGGTGGAGGGATTTTGCCAGTGAAATGGTCCAGATGTCCTGAAATCTAGACACCCTGATTCAGTATTTAGAACAAAAGACTTTTTATTTTTCTAAACAAGCATTAGAAAGAAACTGCCACCTGTTATCCAGCCTTGGTATGGGAGATAAAGAGATAGAACTGGAAACTCCAACACCAACAGAGGCTGCAGTACTTTTCCTTCGGGGGCATCAAACCTCTTTTTGACTTTATGGAACACAGATCCGATACTTCCCTCAGAATCCAAACTTTAAAATAAATTAAATGTGAGTAGCAGTGAAACAAGCATATGTGTTTTCTCCTGAATCTATTGATAGGATTTATTTCCTTGGTTTTATTTTTAGAGAAGTCTTCTAATGGATTTTTAAATATTTGTTATGATGTACAGAGTCATGGGTGCTTTATCAATAGTCATTACAGTGTCTCACTACAGATCATCCATTCTTCAAGCATTTACTCATTTTAGTGCCCATTACTGTTTAATTGTTACATTTATTATCATTAGAGATCTGCAATGTTTTATATAACACCTGACAACATTAAAATCAGATGAAATAAGAAATTTAGACTAAGCAAGAAAAGAGCCACTGCTTACTAATCCGCCAATAAACACAATCATTATAATCCACAGTTTGTAACAGAGAGGAAGGAGGGAAAGTCAAATGTTGGCAAAATCCAAAAGGCCGATTTAAAAACAAATAGCTAGCATTTTACGACACTCCTCTGAATACTGCCAGCCATAACTATAGCTCTAGATATAGGAACAAGTCTTTGGGTATACCACTTGTTTTAATATTAAAAGAGAACACAAAATAGGTAATTCAAAAAGAGACGGCAGAAAGGAAAAGATTTTAGCCAAACTCCCGATATATTGCTCAAAAAATAGAAACCAGAATAAGCCCGTTAGTGTTTTTTATTCCAAAAATATAATTTTTAGTGATGTCCTCTGGGTATCAGGTACACAATATTCTCCAATCTCTGCTTGCCAAGAAAGAAAAACCTTTAAGACTAAAATACTTTTGGCTTTCTCAAAATCAAATGTGATCTATTTTTTGTCACCCAGGGTAACTCAAAGTTTGTTTCTACTCTGTTCCTTGAAACTTCCACTTGTAAATCAAGTTCACAGCTTCTCAGCTGGGTTACCGAGACACAATTTAAAACACCAAACTGATTGTCTTCCAACAAACTCATTCTCTCTCTCTCTCTCTCTCTCTTTTATTTTTATATCTATCTATCAGAAGGTGGTCTGGCCTTTTTATATCAACAGTTCAGACAAGACCACAACTACATTATCTCAAGTCTAGAATCAGAAACACTTTCAGCCTGAAAACTTTGTCTTGTAAGTGGACTTCATTAACTGAGCCTGCACCTTTCTATATAAGAAGCTCTCAAAGATACCTGTATTTGGTATTTTCCAGTATTTCCTCATTTTGCTAACAATTTAATTATTGGTGCCACAGAAACTGCTTTGTTTCCATCATCTAGTTCAGAGGTGCCCAACCTTATTACACAGGAGGGCCACATAAACTAGGCACAAATTTGTATGGGCCAAACAGATTCTACATATTTTAATAACCTTTCAAGTCACCTGTATTCATTTATATTTTAAGTTCAACTTCTTTAGCGTGGATCTGGATAGGTTATTTCTGTGTACAGTATTATCTATTTATACACTTGTGTAAACTAAAATGATGTAAACATGATGAGAAAATGCTAATGAATTGGCTGTTAGTAGATTGTACTGAAACAGGCCCATGGGCCTTATGAAATGCTCTAGTGGGACGTAGGCTGGGCACCCCTGCTAGTTTGTTTCAAAGTCTTCACTCACCATCAGGAAATCATCTTCACTAAGTTCTGCAGACCATTCAGCTTTCAATAGCCTTGGAGTGAGGACATCTATTTTACCCTCCAATCTTTCCTCCATGGTCTTAATGGCATTTAACAAAGTTCTCAGAGAGATTCTTGGACAGTCACCACATTCAGAAGCAGACTTCCTTGAATGTAGACCCGGCATGAAACGAACCCGGTGTGAAGGGCAATGGACAGTAGAAGCATGCGATCCAAAGCCTCCGGCTCCCTCGCCCAAGCCTCCCATATCTGACCTAATGTAATGAACACTGGGCTTCTGCTGCCAGGGCCTCTCTGGGGATTTTCTTCTTTTTGGTGGCATTGTTGCTACAAAACAAATCAATCAGTCCAAGCAGATAGAAATGGGTGGGAGGAGGGAAAGAGGAAGCAATAAAGAAAACCAGAAGACCGCTCAATGTAACAAAGTACCTCCAAAATATCTACCCACTGAAGACAGAATAGAGGCCACACTCACAGAAGCTGCATCTTATCCCTGCTCTGCATTACTTTATAAAGACCTTGTAAGGCATTTTAAAGTATCATTTACTATTTCTGATTAATTTGAGGGGGGTTTCAGTTTTCTTTCCTAATACTTTGCAAGATGAAATTTTCCACGGCAACTTATCCAGGGAAGCTAAATCAGTGTGGTTTCCTTTCATATCTTATTAGCACTGAGACATCACTGCAGCATTAGAACTATATGCAATGTCACTATTCCTTTCCCCTTCTTATCATACTATATACTGTGACCTCACCAAGCAGAATGTAACAGCTCACCATCTGGAACTTAATTTTGTGTCATGTGAGGCAGAACATTCTAAGGGTTCTATGCATGATTCTGCCAATCTCTTGCTGTGAGACCTTTATGTGTCTCCATTTTCCCCCTTTCTGTAGAATAGAGATAATATTAAATTATCTTTGTAAATTGCTTTCCCGAGGTTTGAAGGCTTTTGGATAGTGGATTTTGGTGTGGATCTGTGGCTCCCATTACCATAGTGTCAGACTGTCTCACAGTCTTTAAAGCAGGCTTGTCCAACCCGCGGCCCATGGGCCGCATGCGGCCCAGGACGGCTATGAATGCGGCCCAACACAAAATCGTAAACTTACAACGTTATGGGATTACGTCCACAAATACCGGAGTATTTATGAAGTTTTATTACTTAGCGATGTACATTTATGAGTACAATGTAAAATATGTACATTTATGAGTACAATGTAAAATATGTACATTTATGAAGTTTTATTACTTAGATATGTACATTATCTATGCTATGTTGCCTTTTTTTTTTTTTTTTTTTTTTGCTCATCAGCTCTCGTTAGTGTTAGTGTATTTTATGTGTGGCCCAAGACAACTAGTCTTCTTCCAATGTGGCCCAGGAAAGCCAAAAGATTGGACACCCATGCTTTAAAGTATCTGTTAGAGGTAGTTGGGAATTTCTTGATGAAATATTTGTCAAAAAATTCCAATTTGTCAAAAGTGAAACTTTTTGCAGCAAAGAGTTAAGTTAGATGCATTTTTCAAATCAGTTTTTGAAAAAAAATTGAAAACTTTGGTTTTCAAGTTCAAGACAACTTTTTGATTTTTCTAAACATTTTGAGTGCCCCAAACCAAATCTTTGTTGTTGGATTTTTGGTAGTGAAAATTTGATAGTCAACCCCAATTCAGGATGGGAGAATGTTTGTTTGACAAGTAAACACTTTTCTGCCCAGTTCCAGTATTTATCCCCTGTGACATCCCTGTAAGGTAGGGCAGCATTATTATAAGGTATGACAACTAGGTGACTTGTTTGCCCATGGGAGGTAAGTGGCAGGGCAGGGAATTGAACCAAGGCCTACTGCGCTACAGGATCCCATCCTAATCACTGCTGCATCCTGCCTCTCTAATCTGTAGTGCAAACTAGTGTGGAACATACTATCTCTGTATGTAACAGAACGTATACATTTCCTACAACTTAAGCATTTTTCTTCACCCATCTAAGAGCTCTCCAGCCCACAGAACACACTGGCAGTTACTATAAACTGTCATTTTCTTTAAGAATCGAAAGGATTTTCTTCTCTGACCACGAACTAATTTGCAATATTTAAACAGGCACTCACAGACTTTTGTTTCTTCTCAGTCACCTAAACAAGACTAGCAGCAATCATGACCCAGTGAACCAAATAAAGCCTGCAAGCTTGGTACCTTTACCCAGCACAGCATAACCCCTTTTTGTGCTGTTCCTAACAAGACTGAATAAGTGATCTAGATCAGATTAGCCTGAACATTCACAGCTTTCTTCCTTTTCCCCTTCCAGAAAAGCAACCAAATAACCTGTGACAATTTATCCTGCTACTATGAGTCAGGAATAAACAGACATGAAAATTCCTACAATCCCACCGATTTGGCATGTTCCAGCCCTAAAGACACACATTACATTTACAGGAAAACAGTCTTGTTATTTTGATACCTGCTTCAGTTGAGCTTCCATCCTTTGCATGTTAATCTTGATAGAGCCAAGTTCTACATTCACCTGTAATTTATAATAATAAAAGTTAGTATTAAACTACTGATGTTCTTGAAGGGAGCAGTTTGACTCCAATGCTGAGAATGAAGACTCCTGAGTTTGATTGTACCTGAGTATATTTTGTCTCCAAGGCTGTATTGAGCTTGCGAAGGTGGCTATTCTCTGAACGTGCATTTGCAAGAGATTGCAATTCTTTCTCCAGCTGCTGTACTCTAGTCTAAAGGAAAAGCAGAGACACAGTCAGCATTCATCTCACTGCACCTATTTAGTAAGTGAAGAGAAGGAATGAGCTTGAGACAGCCAGAGATGCAGAAAGAGTTTGTAAAACTAAAATAAATTAACACTGAGCAACATCTCCGCATATGAGGAGCAGCAAGAGCGTCTTTTCACTTTATCTTCACATAAAGGCAAAATTAAAGCAGGATGAATCATTTTAATACAAAGCTACAATATAATACAAATATAATAATGTCTGGCCCCTCACCTATGACTATCATCAGTATATTTAGGAGTAATTCTAGCTCACACACTTACCTCTCCAAGATAGCTCAGAAGATTAAGAAAATAAATGGCCTCCTCAATAAGCTTTCAGGCTCAGCTTAGCGAGCTAATGTGCAAACATTGCACAGCTTGGTGATAGCTCTTTGCTACTTAGTTAGAGACTTTTATGCTCCTGCGTGGACAAAAACTCTTCCCACACAAAGCTAGCTGATGTACAATTGAATCTAACAATGAGACTAACAACAAGAACCATGAGAACACAAAACATTAGTAGCTATCAGTCTCCTAATATCAGGCCTCCTGATATCTCTCCTCCTAACATCAGGCCTTATATTGTGGGAAAGAACATCCTTGACACAATCCAGGAGATACTACACCTGCAAATTTTCAAAGATATATAGGAGGTGTCTTGCCACCAACTCATCAATAAACGACCAATATGGACTTGGTTACCAACCATCTCATCACACTGTGTGAGCAGAATGGGAATAAGCTGCTCTCCCTGTAAGAAACTCCTCCCTCATCACTTAGCGCTTTACAAGAGACTCCTGGCCTCAAGTTGCCATGTTGTCTCTGGTGCAAACTCAATCATTTCAGATATGCACTGGTGAGCTGTGCAGCAAATGACCACTCCCGGGGAATCAGGAACAGCCCTTTGTGTAGCTGCAATGAGGTTGAGAAAACCGTACACCTACTGAATAGCTGCTCATCTTGTGCTGGTCTATCAGGACTTTAAAGCCTCCACAAGGCTGCCCTCGAAGCTACTGAATGGCTAAAGCATGTGTGATGCCTACCCAAGCCCTTTTGACACTTCTAACATTTTTTATCTCTTATGTCCCTATTATGTTTTTAAACCTCTACAATCTTTATTGTACCACTTATGCATTCACTAATAATAATAATCACCAGATGTAGTGACACTATACAAACATGTCTCACCATGTAAATAGCCACCATTCTCTCCACTGGCCTCTTCTATGCTGTTTTTCACAAGCACACCAAAATCCATGCACCCCCTTCCCAAATTCTAAGGCACCCATCCACAACTCAGAAATGAAAATCTCTCACTTTCATCATCCCCTACTATTGTGCACTTACTTTAATTTTCTTTATCCATATTTCTAACCACGCTTTCTGTTCCCTTCTTATTTTACCCCTTAGAATAACCTGCTTATCTAAGATACTCCAAACTCCCAAACTCTCTTTGACAAAGGTTTCTAAACATGCATGTTGCTTTAGAATGTCCCCCTTTACTTCCTCCTTACTCAATGATTTTTCATACATCCAGTGACTTGTTTACCAGAATCCTACAGCTGTAATAATAGGTGAGGCATCTCAACTCAAGTCTTTTACCTAAAGGCAATAAATGGTCTGACTAGGATCAAAGATAGTTTTAAATCCCAAACTACTTAAAAATATCTGGCCGTCATTGCACAAATAACATCTGCAGAAGGAAATACAAAAACTTCCTTCCAACTGTAATAGTGAAAGTGTGGTTAAATAATCCTGGATCAACTGGGCAGAAGGATTTCTCCCTGCTCTGAACAAACTGAAATAAAGGCAAAAATCAGGTACCTGAAGCTTTCCTTTGTCGTAGGCCAGTTTATTCTTATTGTCAGTCAGCTCTGCTAGGACCTGTTCAACCTGCTGTTGAGCATACTGGGAAAACAAGAGCAGAGGTCACCCTCTCCTAGGAAATACAAGCCAAAATGGACTTGGGCTTCAGCATCTTGTCTCTCCCTGAGGCGTAGCCCTTTTCCCCTTCAAGTTTTAGCACTACCTTTGTCCTCCTGTTTTGTCCATATTTTCATTTTAAAAAGCACAAGAGTTGTCCCCAAGTAAAACAGAGCAGCAGAAAGATGTAGTCGTATCACTTTGGTACTAAGCCACCTCAACCTATAGGAAGAAGCAGGCGCACACTAGTTCTCAACCATTTAGACCAATCCCTGGACCACAGAGCCTAATCTCAAGCACAGGCAGCAAGAAAGTGAATGGCAGGAGAATCTGTCCTCTGGTAAGAGGGAAAGGAGGAGAAAAGGAATTGGCAAATGACAGAGAGAGTGAGGAGGGCAAGGGCCATAGGCAAAAAAATGGTTCAGAGTGAGAGCAGGTACCAGACAGAACAAAGAATTGAAAAATTATGGAGACTAACTATTTTTAAGCTTCAGAACATTCTGTTGATTCATACTCCTATCATGAGTAACTAACTATTGTAAGGCTAATTTTGTGTGTGGAGGGGAGATGGTAAATAAACTGTCACTTAAGTTCTTTAAAGTTGGAATATAATAATTGTCTTATTAATTTTGATCATCACATGACAGACATTCATAAGATGTTTCAGCTGAATTTTCTCTAGCTTCCTGATTTGAGGTCCTATTTATAATGAAGTTTTTCTGAAAGTCTCATGCTGACACAACTAGTGTAGACAGTTTTTACTACCATGAGATCTGGACCTGTTCAGTACAGTTGGAGGACGCCGTGGTAAAAACTCTGCAGCTGGTCTACAATAACACTGCCACTGTTTCTAGCACTGGTCAAGTTACAGTGCTACAGCAATAGTGAGAGAGGATAGGAAAAAAGACAGCAGAAATGACATCTCAAAGTATCAACAGAAGTGTTAGCCAGATACAAGTCAATTATCTTCTATCTTATGGTATATATAGGCTAACTTCCCACCTACACTACAGAATGGAATAGAATACCAATGGGAAAATCCCTGATATAGTTGTACTTCAGGACCCCATGGGTACATACTCAGGGTGGCTAGTCTGTGTCTCTGTTTGCCACTGCCTGTGTCACCCCGGCTACATGGCTATTTTTAGCACTCTGGCTCGAGGACAGCTAGCACAGCTACCTCAACACAAGTTTGGAATCACGCCCCTAACTCCAAGGGTAGCCACAGCATGAGTGGTCCCTCCCACCCAGCATGAATACTTTTCATTCTTTAACAAATTTAAATAGAAACCTGTAAACAAAATTAACATGTAGCAGTTACATTCCATTCGTTTGGAAACTAGGCACAGAAATATCATGTGATCAGGATAACTAGTTCAGATTGCAGTTTGACTCCTGGCACACTCACTCACCAGTCAGAACACTAGGGTTACCTACCTATTTTAGAACAAACTGCAGATGAGAGTATATAGGCCAACAGAAGCTGACTGAAAATGTCAGGTTACCTGCTGGTGTTCCAGCACCATCAAGCGGTCCATTAGCCTCTTGTTCTCCTTCTCCAGATTCTGCAGTGTGGGTCTCATAGCACCCATTTCAAGCTTCAAAACAAGGAAAAATCCAATTCCAATCATGTCTTTTGTGTTTCTTGGATATAATATAAATCAATGGACCAAATTTCAATTCCAAGTGTGAGAATTATTCACAGGCCCTCATACCCAGAGCTACTTGCATTTACCTTCCCTTCAGCACAAGTGATTCAACCTTCCCCAAAACGTTAACCTGTCAGGTAAGCTCAGCAATAACTATGCTGCAAACACACCAAAGTATACATCACAGATCCAACATTTAATTTCTCCAAGCTAGGCAGGTTTGAGAAAGCTACACAGACAATAAGTTTCCATAGCTTCAAAATTCAGTGGGGGCTGAAAATGCTGTTGAGGTGGTGCATTCAACTGCTAAGGACCAGCGAGAGTCTTATGTGACCACCAATCTCCAGCAATGGTGGAAACTGTAGTGTAGATCTGAGTCTAACCATAGATGATATAGCTGTAAAAACAACTGAGTTCTGTCTCACCACAGCTACTTGCTATAGTCAAAAGAGCTGCATCAATAGTAAATTATGGCTGTAAAGTTTGCTAAAGCAGATACAATCCTGTAGACCAGCCCAGAGATTCAGGTCTCCCTTCCAATCCATCTGGCATCACTAACATCAGTATTGGAGAAAAGTCTCACCTCCCTGTCGCAGGTTCAGTTAAGATAACACTGTTTGTACTATGGATACCAACCCAAAAGAAGAGAGAGAATCAGAAGACAGATCGAAGCCATGCGTACTTGGTAGTACCTTGTTCCCAGTTAGTTCCACTTCCAGTTTGTCCCTCTCCTGTGTTATGTCACTTGCTGCTTTCTTCATCTGCAATAAGGAATCAAAATAGTCACTTTTAAAATCAACCAAAAAGCTCTACTAGAGATCCACCCTAGAGATCCATTAATACTTCCAGCAGAGAGATGTATAACTTCATCTCAGACAGAAGGGTCTCAGACCAACCCTGAAATTAGAAACAACTCTCTGCACTGGAGCCCTCCCATCCGCTTTCTCTTCTTTACTACACATGCAGGGCACCTTCCTCATTTCCCTTCTCTGGCAAGGCAACATCATAACTGTTACATTGCAATCTACTCTCTTATGTCCATCCACTACACCTATCACCAATGCTGTCTGCAATGACACCAAAGCATCAGAATGGGAGGAGGCCAAAGATGATATTCCAACCCATCTTTCCACATTTGCAGAGAATATGAGACTAAACTACTTCACCATGGGGCCAATACTGAGGAGGATGGGAATTTTAGCAAAGCAGATGCAAATGTCTTCTTTTACTTTAAAATACAGTAAAATATCCATTGTACTTCTTGCTGAAGACTCTCCTTCTCCATCAGTAGAGATCCTCTCTCTGTCAGTGCTGTCTCCAGTTCACCTCGTAGTCTAGCAATAGTAGACTCCAGGAGCACTTTCTGTGTGGTTGTTGTCTCCTTGGCAGAGCATGCTTTTTGTCTGCAGCCAGCATGCTCTGTGTGCAAGGCCTCCCTGTGTAAGTGAGACAGGAAACAGCTGAATTGGAGTTCTATACCTCACAATCTTGTCGTGATCAGAAAATGGATTTTATGTTGCATACCAGACATGCTTTTTGGTACCTGTTTACTGTGTTCAAAAGTCCCAATTAAGTGTCAGCCAGCAGGAATAAGTAGAGCCTGTAGGAGGCTTGGAGAGATACAGGGACCAGGAAACACCAAAAACGGCTAGTATGCAAGGGAGAAAAGATCAAAGGATAAATTATTAAAATATTCCTCACTCACAGCTCTTTTTGAAGTTGGGCTTTTTCGTTCTGCAGGCTTTGCAGCTCTCCTATAATGTTGGCACGGGCAGCATCCAGCAGCAAGTCTTGTTCCAGCAGTTTCTGAGTCATTCTCTCCTGTTCTGCCTAAAGAAGGAAAGGAAATATCAGTGTGAAAACTCAAAAGGATTATGCAAAAGTCTACAGCAAAAAAAAGATTGGTAGAAGGCACAAAGCTGCTATTTAAATGAAAATTCTCTCTCCTGGTCAGTTCAGGGATTTCTGTATCCTCTCTTAGTACTGAATATTATAACACAACTTGCTCCAATTTTTCAACATCTTTCTTGAAATGTGGATGCCAGAATTGGACACAGTATTTCTGTAGACACTGCACCACTGCCAAATACAGTAGTAGTATAATCTCTCTATTCCTGCTTGATATTCCCCATTTATATATCCAACGATTGCATGAGTGCATGGCCATAGCATTACAGCAGGAGCTGATGTGCAGCTGACTAGCAACCACAACCCCCACATCTCTTTCAGAGTCACTGCTTTCCAGGATACGGTCTCCCATCGTGTTACTATGACTTATATTTTGTTCTTAGAAGACCTTACATTTTGCTGTATGGAAACATATTCTCTGCTTGTGCTCTGTTTAGCCTGTATTATTTACCACTCCCCCACTCTCTGTGTCATCAGCAATCTTTATCAGCAATGATTTGCTGTTTTTTTCCACGTCGTTCATAAAAATATTAAATAGTGTAAATATTTGGTGGCATTTTTTGGCCACCCCAAATACCCTTGTAAGTAATGCAAGAGAGCATAAACACTCCTTTTTTTTTAAATTTAAAAATCTGTACTTGCTATGTAAAGGGTATCCAACCACTGGAATTTCTTTAGTCGATTCAAAAAATCATAAATCTGATAATGTCTCTTTTAAATAAATACTTGCTAGACACATTAAACCAAAATAGTGAAGTCCTTAATCTTTGAGAAATCAAAGTCCCAGATGATAGAGTGATCGATTGCTATCAGTCTAAGTTTTGAATTCTCTATCCCAAGGGAAGAATGCTTTGTGCCATTCTCTGATGACACCAACTGGCTGACAGAAAAATAGTTAAATGCCAGAATGAGCCAGGGTTAGTTCTGCACTGAAGAGACGGCAGGAACTGTGTGGAGGAAGGAAAGTATAAGAGAAATATACTTTTTCTCCAGAGAAGAAATAATAAATTCCAGAAGGTGATACATATTGGAATGAGTGACCTGGTGAAAGATTGCATCTAGTCATTTAAACACACTCCTGGGTACCAAATTGTGCACTGATTCTCCCCTCACATTAATTTTCATTTTATCAAGGACATTGCCTGTCATTTTGAGCAGGAGGAGGATGTAGAATTACAAGATAATATGGTTTTACATTTTATTGGGGGTTTGCTATCAAGTGTTCAAAAACAACTATGTCAAGCTGACTAGAATTCAGAGTCTTAATCCATAAAATATTTTACTGGATTCATGTAGGCTACTGGTTTATTAAGCTTTTCCCTCATCTGCTCTTCCTGGTCTCTGAGCCATAGGTGCTTCTGGCTATTTTACTAGCCTAATTGTAAACTGCATACCTTAAGCATGGCCTGATGATCTGAAATAAGTTTAGCATTCTCCATGGAAACCTTTCGAAGTGTAGCACTCAGTTCTGAGCACTGTTGATTCAATTGGTCATTAATGGCCTACAGAGGGGAGAAAACACAAGTTTTATTTCAGACTTTCTACAGTAGAAATAAAAACACTTACAAACCTATAAAAGAAATTGATCTTTCCTTTACCCTCATCATCTTGCAGTTTTGAAAGTCAGTCTGCTATAAACAGGTCCACTGAGAGAAGTGTTCAGATAACTCCAGTTTTCAGTAGAAGGGTCACAAAGTGTGCTGCTGTAAGACTGGCACAAACCAGTATTTGAATACTTAGTATTTGAAGTAGCTCAGGGTGAGAACAAAGAACCAGATTCCATTCTATAGTTTAAAAAATAAATTGTCTAGAACCAGTCACTGCAGGACTATCTAGATGCAGGCTGTCCTTTGCCTTTCTCCAGGAAGTGACAAA
The DNA here is from genome assembly GCA_032164245.1 of Sternotherus odoratus. Lineage (NCBI taxonomy): Eukaryota > Metazoa > Chordata > Testudines > Kinosternidae > Sternotherus > Sternotherus odoratus. The sequence goes on from JAVMKO010000011.1 coordinate 18,299,589, forward strand.
AACACAGAACTGGAAATCAGGAGATCTAGGTATTATTCTCAGCTCCATGATAAAATCATTACAGAACGCTTTTTTGAAGGGACATCTCTTTACAATTTACACTACGGCAGTGCTGCAGAAATGCCAAGACTCTAACGCTGGAAAGATCCAGTCACTTCACTGGAGAGGTGCTTCTAAACAGAAAAACTGTTGTACAGGATGGAAGTGAAGGAGGGCATTAGAGAGCCAAAAACTCCAAACATTTTGCAGCAGATCTTGTTTTATTAAAGCAACAATTAAGTATCTTTCATAGATTCTAAGACCAGCAGGGACCATTATAATCATCTTGCCTCCTGCCTAACACAAGCCATAATAACATATCCAATAAATCCTGCATCAAGCCAATAAATTCTGTTTGAGCTATCACATCTCTTTTAGAAAGCAATCCAGTCTTGATTTAAAGTCTTCAAGTGATGGAGAATCCACAATTATGTTCAGCCCTTATGCTGAAGATGTAGAAACTTCAATATGTAGAAATTGAGCCTTCTTAGAAGTCTAAGTATATCCATAAAAGCAGCCACAAGAATGGAAGCCTATGTTACAATTGTGGCTAAATCGGAGACCATAAACTAAAGTGAATATTTTGGGATTTCAAATTACAACCTCAAGAAATTAAGTCATTTAACATATATATCTGAAATCTTTTCATTGTCACCAGCTCAGCAAGAAGACTGTGCAGCTTTCATTGTGTAACTTTACCCCAGACCAGGGAGGCATACCAAGATGTGAGAATCCCACTCAAATAGTCATTGTAGATCCTGTCCCCTATATTTTAGCTCCATGATAAGGTAAGAGATGCTACTTTTAGTACCTGTACTTTTTCTGCTGTCTCTCGCAGAGCTGTTATTTCAGATCGCAGCTGCACATTTTCCTTGTGTTCTTTGCTGAAAGACAGCTGTGCATTCTAAAGGGAAGAATCAAATAGAATTTCTCCCTGAGAAAAGGTTAAAACAGACAGTTTATCTCATCATCCAGCCAAGAATTTCAGGGCACTTCACATTTGTCTCTCATCTTTTGTTTGTTACGGGCTAACCCCAGCTCTGTTAGTGCTACCTGAGCACTTAGAGATGCCAGCCTGGGCTCCATTAATATAAACTTCCTTTCCCAATGATAGCCAAGATTGAGACTCCAGTTAGCCTTTTCTGCATGTGTATTTTCTTTATTTGGATAGTCAAGCACAACAATTCAAAATACCTATTTACCTTTATTGTCAGTGATCTTGGCATAATCCTTGACCCTAAACTCTCCTCCTGCCATAAATCCTACATCTGCTCCTCTATCACCATTGCTGGTGATACCAAACCTTTTTACCAAACCTTGACTTCACTAAAATCTTTTTACTTTCAAGCACAGCTTTGGGCTGCATATACATAGACCACATACAGATTGTAAACTCATTTGGGGCAGTAACTATTTGTTGTATTTGTACAGTGCCAAGCACAAGGAGGTCTTGTTATATCACTCAGGCTCCTACACACTACCGCAATACACAAAATACCACACTTGGAATTTTGCATTCAATTCTGGACCATTCACTGATAGGAGCCCTTCTCCATAGTAGTAAAAATTTCCACAACCAGTAGAGGTTACAGCAAATACATCCAAAAATCAAAGACAAACCTATATTAGGCACATAATTTGTGACATTAATCCCTGTTTCGCTAACTGTGCAGTATCCTTTAAGGGCTTGTATTATACAGGGAACTGAGAAAAATTTATCCGAACTAACTAAAAAGTGTGAATTTAAAATGGATTAGTTGAACCACATTAAGCCTTTATGTAGATGTTCCTATTCAGAATTAAGTGGCCTTAATTTTATTTAGCCTGGAGTTTCTGAGTGGCATTTGATCACATTAAAAAGGCGCTATCCAATCTCACCAACATAACAGTCTCTGTACATGAGAGGAATAACAGGATATGCAGGTCAGGACTGAGGTACAGTGGAGAGAAGGAGAAAAAGCAACCCTTTCCCCCTCCAACAGTTGTTTGAAACTTACTTTTGCTTCTTCACTGAGCTGCGAAATGATGCAGTTTCTGGAATCTAAGGCAGAGCAAAATCAAAACAAAGCCATGAAACTATACGGTTGTAAATCAAAATGTCACCTTTTTAATTAAAGTGGCTTGCTTAGGTAACTGCATATGGAACAAATGTGCAAGATTTCCATAAATATGCTGCTCTGTCTGATAACACTTTTATTGATGGAGCTAATCTTTCAGCAGGATCATTGTAGAGCAGATCCTTCCTTCCTGTTAATCTCAGGCAAGAATACTACCATTTAAAAAAAAAAAAAAAAAAAAAAGGAAAGCACACAATTGTACCTCACTTATGCATGCAATTACTGTGATTGCACATGCTTCCTGAGTAACTGTGCTCATAAGCTCAATTATGTGGCAATTGTACACACAAATTATGTGCAATGCCATATATGTTTACTAAAAACTCAGGCCCCTAGTTTTAACCACACACGGTACAAAACAAATGCACTTGTGTTGGTCTGAATGAACTATCTGTATAGCGTGCCTCTTCCAGTTCTGCACTGCTTCTGAATGAGATTCTGACAAAGGTGAAGAGGACAAGAGATACATGAATGAAAAGAATATAAAAATGAACCCAATCAAAGATTCTTGGTTACAACATCCAGAGTACAATCTGGAAAGGTCAGTCAAAAGATATTTGAAATAACACAGGAAGAAAGCCGTAATCAGAAGGATAAGTTCACTTTGTGCATGAATCTCTCCCACACAGGTAAGCAAACTCCCTTTAGAGAAGCTAAAGAAAAAATGTGAAATGAAAAATGCCATTTCATTTCTTCCTAATTCAATCTGTGGGGAAGGGAACAAAGTAAATGGTGATAAACTAAGTTCTCTCTAAGCTGCATGGCCACGCAGCTGCCTATTAAGCACCACACAGGCACTCAGGGCTCTGGCAGGGAGAGATGCCTCTTCCAAAGCCCCAGACCTACCGTGTTGCCTCTTCCCCATCCCAGCCCTGTCCAGGGGACAGGCACCTCTCCCCTGACCCCAACCCAGCTCTGCTGTGGCCAAGGGACAGGCACCCCTCCTCTGGCCCCATGAATTTTGCTATGTGCACCTATATAGAGGTGATGTGTCCTAGTAGGTGTTGGAACCCTGCAGGTCAATTATTGCTGTCTCAGTGAGGCAGATATGGCTCATTACAATTTGATCCTGAATATAAATGAAGTGGGAGTGGCTCTCTGGCAGAAGGAACTAGATCTGGAACACAGGTCTTGAGGGAAGGAATCCTAGGAAGACTGTTTAGGCAACATTGAGGATTTTTCGTGGGTGGAAGGCAGGGATTTTTGATTTTATTTTTGAAGAAAAAAGATCACAGGAGGAGTGGTCCTTTTATGCTGCAAGTATGTAACTTTTGTTTGGAATGGGGTGGAGATCCCACCAGCTTACTTCACTGAAGCAGGGACTCCTGATCAGATCAACTAAATTTTCATTCACTGACATCTTTGTTCTGAGGCTGTTGTGTTCCTCATTAAATCCCTCCTCTGCATCACAGTGCTTGTCACAGCATATCCCAAATGATCTAAAGGAAAGTGGTCAGGGAACTTTTCATGCTGTACTAACTTACACCCCAGCCCATAGCTCCAAAAGACTAAGTTCTTAGAAACCAGCATAATACCCAAGGATCAGTTCAAGCATTAAGTCCTATAATAAGTCCTAGCTCAAATCTTCTCTGAGACTTGCATTGATGAAATCTATTCAGAAAATTGCTATCAGTCTATTCCTTTCTCCCTATTATTACTGTAGCCACTTTTTTCCAGCTAGGAAAAGGTTCAGCAGCTTCAGATAAAAGTCAAGAGAAGTCTCTTGAAGAGTTCATCACCTCATAACCAGCAGTTCTCCCATTAGCCAAATAGGATACAACTATCAGAGGACTCTATTAGCTTTGAAATGATGGACCTCTGCTGTCTGATAGAGAAGGTATTATAGGGCTAACAAATCAAAATCCTAGAAATGTAGGACTGGAAGGGACCTTGATGGATCATCTAGTCCAGTCCCCAGATCTGAGGCAGGACTAAGTATTATTTATTCTAGACCATCCCTGACAGGTGCTTATCTAACCTGGTCTTAAAAGTCTCCAATGACAGACTCCACAGCCTCCATTGGTAATTTGTTCTAGTGCTTAACTACAGTAAACCCTCGATTTAACGGACCCCGATTTAACGGACTTCGGATGCAACGGACAAAATTTCCGATGCATCCGAAATCCGTTATTGGGGGCTGCCGGCTCCCGCCCCAGGGAGCCGGCTGGGTTGACAGCTCCCGCCCGGCTCCCCGCAGCGGGGACCCCTGCGGGAGCTGTCAAACTCCCCCGCCCGGCTCCCCGCAACGGGGAGCCGGGCGGGGGGGCTGACATCTCCCGCCCGGCTCCCCTCTGCGGGGAGCCGGGCGGGAGCTGTCAACCCCCCCGCCCGGCTCCCCGCAACGGGGAGCCGGGCGGGGGGGGGGCGTTTGAGAGCCCCCGCTCGGCTCCCCGCAGCGGGAAGCCTGGCGGGGGGGGGGGCGTTTGAGAGCCCCCGCTCGGCTCCCCGCAGCGGGAAGCCGGGCGGGGGGTTTGACAGCTCCCGCCGGGCTTCCCGCTGGGGGGAGCCGAGCGGGAGCTGTCAACCCCCCCGCCCAGCTCCTCGCAGCGGGGAGCCGGGCGGGGGAGGGGGTGGGGTGGGCTGACTCACCGCTGGCTCCATATAACGGACTAATTCGGGCGGGGGTGTCCGTTGTCACCCGAAAGTCCGTTATTTAATAATTTTAAAAAATTATTAAATAACGGACTTTCGGTTTTAACGGACACCCCCCGCCCGAATTAGTCCGTTATATCGAGGTTTCACTGTACCTTTACAGTGAGGAAGTTCTTCCTAATGTCTTACCTAAATCTCCCTTGCTGCAATTTAAGCCCAGTACTTCTTGTCCTATCCTCTTCTTTGTAACAACCTTTTATATACTTGAAGACTTATCATATTCCCCTTCAGTCTTTTTTTTTTTCCCAGATGAAACCAACCCAGTTTTTTAATTCTTTCCGCATAAGTAATGTTTTCTAGACTTTTAATCCATTTTTATTGCTCTCCTGTGGACTTTCTTCAAATTGTCCACATCTTTCCCAATGTGTAGTGCCCAGAACTGGACAAAGCATTCCAGCTGAGGCCTTATCAGTGCTGAGTAGAGTGGAGAAATTACTCCTGTCTTGCTTAAAACACTCCTGTTAATACATTCCAGATTTGTTTGCTTTTTTTGTGTGTGCCACAGTATTACGTTGTTGATTCTCATTTAGTTTGTGATCCACTTAACACCAGATCCCATTTTTGCAGCACTCCTTCCAAGACAGTCATTTCCCATTTTGTCTGTGTACAATTGACTATTCCTTCCTAAATGTAGTACTTGGCATTTGTCCTAGTGATTTTCATCCTATTTAAGACTGTTTTTCCTGTTTGTCCAGATCATTTTGCGTTCTAATCCTGTGCTCCGAAGTGCTTGCAATCTCTCCTAGCTTGGTACTGTCCATATACTTTATAAGTGTTCTCCCTGTGCCATGATCCAAATTGTTTGAGAATATTGAGTAGAACTGCACCCGGGAGAGATTCCTGCAGGACCCCACTCGATGTACCCTTCCAGCTTGATTATGAACCATTAACAACTATTTTCTGTTTTGTTTTTGCAACCAGTTATGCATCCTCCTTATAGTAGATTTGTGTAGGCTAGATCTCTCTGGTTTGTTTATGAGAAGGTCAAGTGTGCCAGTATCAAAAACTTACTAATATTGAGATATATCATATCTACTGCTTCCCCACATCCACCAGTTTGTTGTCAGAGGAGGATATTAGGTTGATTTGCCATGATTTGTTCTTCACAAATCTATGTTGATTGTTACTTATCACCCTGTTTTTCTTTTAGATGCTTACAAATTGATTATTTCTCTATCAGCCTTTTGGGTACAGAAGTTAAACTGACTGGTTTATAATTCTCTGGGTTGTCCTTATCCCCCATTTTATTGATATATTCTATATTTGCCCTTTTCCAGTCCTGTGAGATCTCTTCCAGCCTCCAGGAGTTCTCAAAGATAATCGCCAATAGCTCAGCAATCTCCTCAGCCAGTTCTGACTTGAAGATATCTAACTTGTCTAAGTAATTCTTAACTTGTTCTTTTCCTATTTTTGACTTTAGATCCTACCCCATTTACACTGATGTTCACTATGTTAGTCATCCAGTCACTGATAACTTGTTTGGTGAAATCTGAAACAATCTTAGCTAAGAACCTATCATACCCAGGTCAGCTTTCAGCTGTGTACACTCCTGCCCCAGATGTGTAGTTCTCTCCTCCTCCTTCTGTAGCCTCTCTCGGGCAAGCTGGACATCCTTGTGCAGGCTATGGCAGTCCTGCTGCAGCACCTGTACCTATAGGGATATCACACAATCAGATTTTCTCTGGGATATAGAGTTTTATAAAAACATGGGAATCTAAGCAAGTTTCAGAACCCAAAAGGTTAGCCTATTGCAGGGGTGGGCAAACAATGACACACTGGCCAGATGCTCCAGAGAGAATGAATAGTGATCCATCCCATTGTTCAGTCACAGTTTTTGGCAGTCAGAGGTTTAGGGACACCCAGAACATGGAGTTGCATCCCTGACCATCTTGGCTAATAGCCATTGATGGACCTATTTTCCATGATTATTTTTTTAACCCAGTTATACTTTACATCTTCATAACTTCCCCTGGCAATGAGTTCCACCAGTTGACTGTGCACTGTGTGAAGAAGCTTGTTTTAATCCTGCAGCCTTATTCATTTCATTAGGTGACCACTGGTTCTTGTACTATGTGAAGTGGTAAATAACACTCCCTCCCCCCCATGCCATTCCTGCTTTTATAGACCTCTGAGATATCCCACCCTTAATTGTCTTTTTTTTCTAAACTGAACAGTCCCCATCTTTTTAATCTTTTCTCAAATGAAAGGTGTTCCATATCTGTCCTCTTTTCCCCACTTCTGTGTACTTTTTCCACTTCTAATATCTCTTTTTTGAGATAGGGTGATGAGAACTTCATGCTGTAGTCAAGCTGTAGGAGTATCATGAATTTATATAGTGGCATTATATTTTCTGTTTTATATAGCCGCTTCCTAGTGATTCCTAACGTTCTGTTGCTTTTTTGACTGCTCTTGTGCATTGATGTATCCAGAAAGCTATCCACAATGATGCCAAGATCTTTCTTGAGTGGTAACAACTAATTCAGATCCCATTATTTTGTAGGTACAGTTGGGATTATGTTTTCCAGTGTGCATTACTTTACATTTAGCAACACTAAATTTCATCTGCCCTTCTGTTGTCCAGTCACCCAGTTCTGTGAGAGCTTTGTAACTCTTCACCATCTGCTTTGGACTCAACTATCTTGACAAAGTTTACAAACAATACAAAATTATTCATTTCACTGATTACCCTTTTCCACATTGTGTAGGAGTACAGTGAGCAGCACTGGTTCCAGTACAGATCTAGGGACTCTATTTACCTCTCCACTGTGAAAATTGACCATTTATTGCCACCCTTTGTTTCCTATCTTTTAACCAGTCTCATGGACTTTCTCTGTTACCCCATGACTGCCTTTGTTTCTCAGCCTTTGGTCAGAGACCTTGTCAAAGGCTTTCTGAAAGTTCAAGTACACTAATCCCACTGCATCACTCTTGTTCACATGTTGGTTGATACCCTCAAAAATTCTGAGTGGTGAGGCCTGGCTTCCTTTTACAGAAGCCATGTTAATCTTCTCCAACAAATCCTGTTCACCTGTGTATCTGATAATTCTGTTCTCTCCAATAGTTTCAATCAATTTGCCTGTTATTGAAATTAGGCTTCCTGACCTGGAATTGCCAGGATCACCTCCGGAGCCTTTTTTAAATTTCAGCATTCAATTAGATATCCGCCGGTCACCTGGCACAGGAGCTGATTTATGAGAGAAGTTCTAAAGCAGTTAGTAGTTGTGCAATTTCATAGTTGAGTTTTTCAGAATTCTTGGGTGAATAGGAGCTGGTCCTGGTGACTCATTACTGTTGAATTCATCAATTTATTCCAAAACCTCCTTTATTTAACACCACAATCTGGGCTATTTCCTGAGATTTGTAACCTAAAAAGAGTGGCTCAGATGTGGCACTCTCCCTCACTCCCATTGCAATGATGATTGATGCATTTAGATTTTCTGCTGCAGCTTTGTATTTTGTGAGTGCTTTCTTCATCTCCTCAATCGTCCAGTGGGGCCACAGGCTTCCTGCTGCTCATGTGCTTAAAACTATTTTTGCTGTTAGTTTGTTTTGCTCATTGCTCTTCCAATTATTTTTTGGCAATACTTGACTTGCCAGAGTTTTTGCTCCTTTCTATTTTCCTTATTAGGCTCCAACTTCCAATTTTTAAAGGAGGTCTTATTGTTTCAAGCCATCTTTTACTCTACTTTTTATCCCTAGTGGCTTTTTATTTTTATTTTTTAAGATTGGGGCATACATATCATTTTGAGCCTATATTATGGTTTTTTAAAAGTTCCCATGCAGTTGGCAGGCATTTCACTCACAAGAGTTGCTTTTAATTTCCATTTAACTAACCTCCATTATGTGTAGTTCCCCTTTTTGAAGTTCAGTGCTACTGTTCCGGGTTTATTTGGTATTTTCCTCCCTCCAAGGATATTAAATTTCATTACATTATGGTTGCTGTTACGGAGTGGTTCAGCTATATTCACCTCTTGGACCAGATCGTGTGTGCTACTTAGAACTAAATTAAGAATTGCCTCTCCCCTTGTGGATTTGGAACTAGCTGCTCCAAGAAGCAGTCATGAACAGTGTCTAGAAATTTTATTTCTGCCTCCAATCCTGAGATGATGTTCCCAGTCAATAGGGAGATAGTGGAAATCCCTCACATTACTATTGGGTTTTCTGTTTGTGTAGTCTCTCTACTCTCCCGTCTCACAACCAAGGTGGTATATTCCTACTGTTATTATTAAAGCATGGAATTTCAAGATACCATGACAGTATTTCATTCATTTAAGAATTTTATTTCCTAATGCCACTCTTCCATCAGTACAACGAGGAGTCCGATGGCACCTTAAAGACTAACAGATTTATTTGGGCATAAGCTTTCGTGGGTAAAAAATCCCCACTTCAGATCCATGGAGACAAACTAACACAGCTACCCCTCTGATACTTTTCCATCAGTGCAATTTACTCTATCATTCCTATATATTTTATACCCTGGTTTCATGATGTCACATTGTTTATCATTTCAGCAAGTTTCTGTGATGCCTATTATATCTATATTCTCATTTAATACCAGGCACTCAAATTCACTCATCATAGTATTTAGACTTTTTGCATTTCTATACAAGCACTTATAAAATGTCACACGATGTGCAGGCAGACAACTAAATAGTAATTGAATAGTACTGTTTTTCTTCAGTCCATACCTCTACTTTATCAACTTCTATTCCCTTTAATAAATCCTCTAAGGGATGGGTTTGTCCAAACTGTGTGCACCTCTGCACCTGTTGGCTTACCCTCAGCCCTTAGCATAAAAATTCTATGACCTTTTTAATTTTACATGCCAGTAATCTGGTTTTGTTTTAGTTTAGGTGGAGATCATCCTTCCAATATAGGCTCCTCCATTCCCAAAAGGTTCCCCAGTTCTTAATACTCCCTCCTCCCAACACTATTGTCTCATTTGAGACCCTGCAGTTCTGCCTATTTAACCAGCTCTGCGCATGGAACTGGAAGCAATTCAAATTCATACTACCATGATGGTCCTGAATTTTAATCTCTTATCCAACAGCCTAAATTTGGCCTCCAGGACCTCTTAGCTTTCTCTATGCCAGTGGTACCTACATGTACCAGGACCACTGTCTCCTCCCAAGATCCTCCCATAAGTCTGTATAGATGTTGCAAGAAGTATGTAACCTTCGCACTTGGCAGGAAGTTCACTGTGCAGTTCTCCCAGTCATCACAAACCCAGTTATCTATATTTCTTATAATTGCATTCCCCCATTACTGTTACCTGTCTCTTTCTAATAACAGGCATCCCCTCCCCAGAGAGGTATGCTCTGTGAGAGGATACCATGACATCATCTGGAAGGAGGATCCCAACTGTGGGATTGTTTCCCTTCACTTCAGCTTGATGTTCTCCTTCCCCAAGACACTCATCCTCCTCAACAGCACAGGGGCTATGAGATGGGAGCAGGACTGCTCTATAGAAAGTTTTATCTATGTACATCTCTGTCCCCCTTAACTCCTCCAGTTCAGCCACTCTGATCTCAAGAGCCTGTACTGTCTCTACAGACCATGAGGTGCTCGCACTGAATGCACACTTATGCCATCTATCCACAAGGCACGTAATCCTACATGCTGGATTCAGTGCAATAAACTCAATCGCCCTCACTCTGCTGCAGGACTTGCTGCTTGTATTATTTTTACTTTTGCCAGATCTCACAATTGCTGGCCTGTTTCTCTGAAGAGCATTCACATTGAATTGCTTGTCAGCTTTTAACACCTCAGTTATTTAATCAAGATTCCCTTTTCCACACTGTACATACTGAAGTTAAGTGATTACAAAGATACGTTAACTCCAGCCTCATATTATTCTTCCACCTAGAAGGCCAAAGTGAGAAACAAAGAAAAAGTGGAAGAGGTGCTGTGCTTCTCCAACCTGTTCCCGTTCTGCCTCCACCGTTCTCTCCATATCCTGCACACGTCGCAGCATGGTTGCTTGGGATTCCTCCAAAGACTCCCGCAGGCTTGCCTCCTGGGAAAGCTGCTCCCTTAGCTACAAGAGACAAAACCCTGGGTATGTGGCTGGAGACGACACCAAGCCATAAAAGCGGAGGCAGATAGGGATTCAATACAGCAAAGCAACCATTAGTGATCTGCTGAAGGTGATGTAACACTATGGAGTAAGTGTTTCATGGAAGTGGTAAAGCACAGAAGCAATACCAAATACCTATAGAAAATGTATTAATCAGACAGATTTGGCACCTGGACCAAAATTTGTGTTTCCTGAGAGTGTACTCCCCTGCAATGTGCTCAGACACCCAACTATTTTCTCTGCCTCAAATCTCACTGTTCTTGTGCCACATTACCATTCCTCCATCCAAAAGCCTACTGGAGAGTCTGACTGAGTCAACACTGCTTCTGAATGTGTTGGAAAGAGTCACTGTAGAGATGACACTTCTTCCACTGTAGGGACTGAGAAAACACAGTGGGCCTGATTTTGTTCTGATACGAGTGCAATTCCAATAGACTATCAATGTAATTGAGGGGATACACCTCCCCTTTTTCTCTCTCATTTTATGGAGCGAGGTGGGAAGAGATTTTTCCCAATGAAAGGCGCGATTTGCATAATCTCACCAACTGCTTTGATTACCCACCTCATATCCTTTCTGTTCCCTAAAGGCCTACCACTGCATATTGCATCAAGCATCCTTGGCAGAGACATTATCAGGACATCTTTTAAGTCTTTCAGAACTGCTGCTCATTTGGCTTGAAGTTATTAAATGACAAGAGGGACATAACCCACATTCTCCAAAAGGATTAGCCTGCTTTGCAGAAGCTCACACCCTACTTCATCAGGACAATAAAATGCCTCATACCTTGTTAGGGACTAATTAAAGAAAGAGTACAGGCATCTTCTACAATTTGTTCACTAGCTAGCAGACATTAAGTCACCTGTTCCATTTTTGGATGCAATAAAATCTTCTCCATGAACACAAGCAGCAATTAGAAGATTGTAGGTTAAGAGTAAAACCTGCTTCCACAGTATGGAACTTAGGTCTCTTAGTAACTTCAACACATTTTTGTATCTTGCATGAAAGACGTTCTGTCTTAAGTTTGTAGATCAGCAGCCTTCTTTCAGATTTGCATATTCCATTCCTGGTTTTCATAGATTCATACCCAGATCACCATCCAGGCTTTTCCCAAAAATCTTATCACCTCACTCTTCCTTCTAAACTTCTTTTACGCTTACCTCCTGAAGTCTACGGTTCATTATGTGTTTTGTTGTCCTCAGCTCCTCCGCTGCAATGGCTACATCTGTCTAAAAAGGACCAAAAAAATATGCCACTACAGTATGGGCCACTACAGCATACCAGTAAGAAACTGCTGACGGAACAGTGCTTTAACATCCCTGCCCACTTTTGCCCCTCGCCCCAGGGCTGCAGAGAGTGGGGAGGCAAAAGGGGCAGCTGCTCTGGGACCCAACAATTTTAAAAGGGCCTGGGGCTCCCAGTCACTGCTGCAGCGGTTGCCCCGGGACCTTTAAATGGCTGCCGGAGTCCTGGGCAGTGCAAGCCAGGCAGCGCTGAAGGGTTGGCTGGGGAAGGCTGCTCCCCTCCCCACAGCCCTGCCCTGTCCCTTCTACCAGGAGGCTCTGCCCCTTCTGGGGGTCCAGAGCTGGGCCTCCATACCGGTAAGATTTTTAAGTTACTTTCACCCTGGGTGCCTGTCCCCACAGCTGCAGGTCCATGCTGGGGCAGGCAGGGAAAGGTGACTGGGCCTGTCCTGTTCAGCTCCTACAGCGAGACAAATCACCCTACCGAAGCCCTGTGCCTCTGCATGGGGTTAATAGGCAGCTTTGTGTGTGTGGCCGAGCAGGTTAGAGGGAACTTAGCTCAGCACACCATCATACACACTCATAGCCAGATCCTGTACCTTGGTTGCTGTGGCAATTTCCAAAGCAGCACTTAATCTTTGAACTTCTTCCTGGGCCTTTTCTACATCTTCTTTTGCCTCACTTAGCTGTTGGCGCAACTTCATTGCCTCTAGCTGCACAACCTTCAGTTCCTGCAAGTGTTCCTCCTGCATTGCATCCATACGCTGTTCCAGGTGGGCTGCCAGACAGCAAGAGAGGATCAAAAATGGTCATTATAAAGAACGCAGAAAAAATGCACCTGAAGGGCTGAAATAGAAGGAGGACATCTGCTACCAGCACAAAAACCAGCTTTCTACTTTCTGTACCTGCATGCTTGGGATTCAGCTCCTTTTCAGTCTGCAACCGGAAGAGGTTTAGCTTCAAGGTCTGCACAACACTCTCCAACCGGCAGGTCCGATTCACTAGAGATTCGCAGTTCTTCCATAGCATGTCACTCTCCCCTACAAACGCTACCCTGGCCCGAACAGGGCGAACAGGCTGGTGGCTCCCAGGTGTCTCTAAGGGCTTTGAATGGAAGAGATCAAGGCTGAAAGAAGAGAACATGTGGCACTATTTACGTCATTTAAAAACACGAACACTCTCGTTTCAAGCCGCTGGGCCGTTTCTTGCTCTGGCTGAGGGCTGCAGCATGCGCCTCTATGACCAACTTCTACTCGCCAGAGCAGCCGGGCTAGGAGCTCGCTCACCAAGAGGAGCGGCGGAGAAGTTACTACGAGCACCCGGCGCGACCCCCGGGACAGAAGGGGCGGTACGTGTCCCCCCCTCCCCCGTACCTCTGTCCGTTCACACCGAGCCACTCGAGGTCTCTCGCCAGGGCGCTGGTCTGCTCCTCAACGACGCTCATCCTCTGGTGCAGCAGGGCGAAGGCTTCGGGCGCTGTGGCGCTGACGCTCATGGGGGCGATGGTCGGCCTGGCCATGGCTGCCCCGCAGCCAGCAGCGACCTGGGGGGGACGTGCCCATGTCAGCGGGTGAATGAACAGCTCGGCCCCCGCCCGGCCCTTCGGCCCCTCCCCGGCCTATGAGCTGCGACCCCGCCGCCCCCGGGCCCAGCCGGGCCCCACGGGCGAGGCGGGCTGCGCTCTAGCGCCTCCTCCCCCTCCCCGGCCAGTGTCGCCCCTTACCCCGCTCGCGGACACTGCGCGGCCCCGTTTCCATGGAGCTCCTTCCCCGCTTCAAACCGGCCCGCGGCTTTAGCGGCCCACATCCTGCGCACGCGCCTAGACCCTCCAACCCCCGCTGCACTCTGGGATTTGTAGTCCTTCCCGCTCCACCCGGACACGAAGCTGAACAGGGGTTGGCCTGCCGGAGAGGCACCTGGGATATTTTTTTTTCCCGGACGCGCAAGCGCAATGAACCACACCAAGGTGGAGCGGGTCATGCTGGGAATCTCTCGCTATAGAGCAGGGATGGGCAAACTGCGGGTCGCATCCCGGCCACGTCCCGTCCCGTCCCGTCCCGTCCCGTCCTGCCCGCCTCCCCCCTGCGTCTGGGCTAGATTCACAAAGGGTTCCGGGATTTTGACACAGGCACAACATCTAACTTGTAGGTGTCTAAAAAAAATCACCAGAACAACACTGCAGCCCGCACAGCCTGTGTGAGTTGCCTAGATCCTTACACAAGGGATTGGGGGAGAGAGGTGCCTGAGTGTGCGATCAGCAAGAGCCAGCACCCTAGGTCAGAAACCACCTAAACTAACATCAGGGCTGTGTCCTAATCCTTTCTCTGCTCATGGAGATAACCCCAGACTGCGAGGATGTACCTAAGTGCCTGTCTCTTCTAATGATTCATGCCTGGAACCTCTCTCCGGGAAGCAGGAGGCTCATTCAGGCAGGCACAGGACTACTACACAATAAATGGAGGAGGAGGAGAAGGTAGTAGCAGTGCCACCCACTTTGTAAGTTTTAGTTCTGTGGTTAGAGCACTCACCTGGGATATGGGTCACCAAGAATCTAGTCCCCCGTGCTCTACTGTCTCTAGTTATTTATTCAAAATGGAACAGCTTCAAGAGAAGAGACTGAGGGAGCCCCACATCAGAAATATCCCATAGCTCAGTGATTAGAGCACTCCCTTGAGAGATAGGGAGACCGATGTGTAAATCCTACTCTTCCTCTGGCAGAGGAAGGAATTGAACCCAGGTCTTCCACAGCCCAGGTGACTGCTTTAACCACTGAAAGCCTGAGTGCAAAGTTGTAAGGTGGGTACCCCACATTCTCTCCCTCCTAGATTTTGAATGGGCCGAAATCTAGTACACAACCTCGAAGAACTCTTAGGGGTTTCTTTCTCTCTCTACTCCCAGGGGAATTTTTGTGTCTATTGTTACACACAGACTTGCTGACGGGTATTTGAAATAAATTACCAAAATAACTGAAACTGGCATGATTATATAGTGTTTTGACAAAATGTGCAAATTTTAAATATATATGCAGAATTACTATTTTTTGTGCAAAATTCCCCTTATATAGAAGAACTGCATATTCCTGAGGTGTACATATAAAAAGAGCAACTGATATATAGGTTAAATTGAAATGAGATCCTTTCATAAGTTGCTGTATGGGGACAATATTTGACAAAAGATATCTCGGCCTGAAGGCACAGTACTAATTTTGTAATAAACAGATCAAACATATTTCCAATTTAGTTTGCATTAAAATAAATGATTGAGCTGAACTTCTTGTTCACATTCTTGATCTTCCTTTAAAAAACTGCTGTGAAAGAGTAACATCACATCAAAACTGCAGGAGTAAAAAGCATAAATCAACCTGTCTGTGGTGTTGTTTATGTTACACTTCCCAGAAGAAGAATCTGATCAAAGCACTTAACTGTGAGGGCTGAGATGAAGCAGTCTAATGTGCTTTGCAGCCCCAGATATCCTTGCACAATACAGTTTCACTTCAGACTTTAAAAGAGCCTAGAACTCTGATTATTTTATTTATTGTGCACAGACAACGATGCGGGAGACAAGACCCTGTGATGATAAAGGGTTGTTTTCTTGAACTTCTGTGTTCTCAACATCAATCTCCACTTGTGTGCAAAGTCCATACGGTATCTACCTGTACATCTGATAATCATTAGAGTTGCATGCATATGGAAGTGCACAGAAATTTGTAAGCAGAGGCATATTGTAAACCAGGCTCTAAAAGTAATGCTAGATTGAGATCTGACTTTTCTAGGGAGACATTTTCATGCCTCTTCCCTTTCATCCTCCCTCTCTGCTAGACACCTTGTCTCTTCACTTTGTACGTTCTGCTTTTCTTGCCTTCTCAGGCAAAGGTGCATATGGTTCACTCTACATTCCCGACAGATCACAAATTCTAAAGAAGCTGTTGTAAAAGCTGGAGACGAAAATGCTGGTTATCTACTTAATTTCCCTGGTAGGGCAACTTTGTTCTCAACAGTTTTCTTTTAGTTGTGTGAAACATTTAAAACTGGACTTGTCAAACAATGGGGCTTCTACTGTTTCCCTTGGGATACTATTTCACAATCAAATAGAGCCCATTGTCCAGAAGTGTTGCTTACTCTTCATTTTTTTATAATCACATTGCTCTTAGTTATACCATCCATCACTATTTTAAACAATTCCTCTCCCTTCTTGTTTACATTTTTATTTAATTATAGGTAGTTATATCCCAACCTGATCATTATTTTGCAAAGCTTTACATATATACTCTTAATCTTTCCTGCATCTATAAAATCTTGTATTCTCTTAATATTTTTCTTGCTGTTCTCTACATTCCCAGTTGGTCTACTTTGTTTCTGTTGTTTAAATGCCTAGAGCCAAACTCTGTATTCAAGGTGGGCTCTTGACCGCTAGCACTCCACAACTATTGTTTTTAGGGTTCTCTTCTTCTCAGCTAACCCAATTATTTGCCTGTTTAACCCCCTTTTGACTTTTGTTATAAAGTCACTTCAGGGAACAAATGCCATCACATAGTACTAATGGCAAGTGGTATTTCTGCTTACTTGGGAGGTGGGAAAGAATGATGCCTTTTTATTTTTATTATTTTTAAGCTGGTAGGTGGAACATAAAATCTACCAAAGTGGATCAGTTTGTCCATCTAGTCTGGGGGGAGGGAGGGCAAACTTTTTGGCCCGAGGGCCACATTGGTGTTGCGAAACTGTATGGAGGGCACAGTAGGGAAGGTTGTGCCTCCCCAAACAGCCTGGGCCCTGCCCCCTATCCATCCCCTCCCACTTCCTGCCCCCAACCCATCCAACCCCCCCTGCTCCTTGTCCCAGGAGCCACTGCCCCTAACTGCCCCCTCCAGGACCCCATACCCTATCCAACACCCCCTGCTCTCTATCCATATCCTATCCATACCCCCACCCCCTGACAGCCCCCCCCAGGACTCCCACTCCTGTCCAACTCACTCCCCCCCCATTCCCCATCCCCTGACCATCCTTCCCCCAAATGTCCTACCCATCCAACCGCCCCCTGTCCTCTAACTGCCCCCCAGGACTCCCTGCCCCTTATCCAACCCCTCCCCGCCCCCTTACCATGCCACTCAGAGCAGCAGGAGCTCGCAACCCTGCCTCCCGACCAGAGCCAGCCACACCATCACACTGGAGCGGTGGGCCAGAGAGCCAATGGCACGGTGAGCTGAGGCTACAGGGAGTGGGAAGGGCTGGGGGTAGCCTCCCTGCCCGGGAGCTCAAGGGCTGGGCAGGACGGTCCCACGGGTCAGATGTGGCCTGAGGGCCATCGTTTTCCCACCTCTGATCTAGTCTCACATGCTGCAATGGCTAATAACTGATACCGTAGCAGAGAGTGATGCACGTTGTAGTTATGAAATATTAAAAAATCACTTCCTTGGCTTGTCTCTTTGACCATGTCACCCCTCTCTGTCCATCCTTCTACTGGCTTCCCCCTTTTCTATTGTATCAAACATAAATTGCTTGTCTTCACTTTTGAGGCCCTGCTCACCCTAGGTCAATGGTTTTCAAACTGCGGGTCGTGACTCAGTCATGAGTTGTGTATGTAAGGCACTGGGTCATGTTGGCTTTCATCAGCAACACCGACTGGGCTGTTAAACATCCCATTGGCGGTGCTGCCCCGCTAAGGCAGGCTAGTCCCTACTGGTTCTGACACTGCGCTGCACCCTGGAAGCAGCCAGCAGCAGGTGTGGCTCCTATGTGTGTGTGTGTGTGGGGGGGCGGCACCTTGAGTACTCCCCCCACTGGTCCTAAGGGCTTAATTAAGCTAGGTGAGCCCAATCAGACAATTAAACGGTGTGGATGGAGCTATTTTGGAGAAGCTCACCTGTTAAGGAAGAAGAGAGGCCTGTATAAAGCCCAGAAGCTCCAAGCAGAAGGGGACTGTAGGGAAGTCTGCAGCAGTCACTTCCTGGAGGAAGGGAAGTGTGTTTTGGAGGTTACAGAAGTAAGTAGCCATACAGCTACTTCTTGAGAAGAGGGAGTTGGGGGCTGGCAAACACAGAGGGTGTGGGGAGAAGCCAGCCAGGTAGGAAAGGCTCAGGGAAAGTAGCGGGAAGGTCTAGGAGGAGAATAGACTGTGGCTGCTGATTAGAGGTTTGAGCTGGGAACCTGGAGTAGGGGGGCCTGGGTTCCCCTATCGGCCAGGGAGGAAATGGCACCAGCAGGGCAGTGAACTGAAAGACTGCTTGTGTCACTGGAGAAGTGGCTGAGTTAGGGCAGCAGACATGAGGACTGCCTGCCAGTGTAGGTGAAAAGAGACTTTGAAAGAATTCCCGAGAAGAGTAAACCATACGGTGACCTGGCTAGAAGGCTAAGTCATGAAAGGATAGTAGCAGCAACTCCTGGAGTGAGAGAGGGGCTCCAGACTTCATATTTAAACAAATTCACTGGACCCAGGCTAGAATGCGCGGTTTGGGATCCATGCGCGGTACCTTGTTAACGTGGGGCCGCATTGCCATGAATCCCAATTTAAATAATTAAATTTGGGATCCATCGTCCCGACTGCGCTATATGCGAATCTGCGCTATAGCAACATGGGCTATAGCGAGGGTCCAGTGTATCTGTCTCCATTTTACTGTCTCCGTAAAAGGGAACAGCTTTGGGGATTCAACCACTCAACCATATCTCTTTGGAAGTTAATTGTTAAATGTTGTGTCTGAACTCTTGTGGCTAAGAAGGTCAGCTCTAAGCTTTAAGCGCCTTTACTAAATTGACCATAATCAGCTGCTTTAATTAGCATAGCTTCAT
Source organism: Sternotherus odoratus (assembly GCA_032164245.1). Taxonomy (NCBI): domain Eukaryota; kingdom Metazoa; phylum Chordata; order Testudines; family Kinosternidae; genus Sternotherus; species Sternotherus odoratus. Next base: position 18,318,497 of record JAVMKO010000011.1, read on the forward strand.
TGCCTTCATTGATATACATGGCTGACTTAACCCGGCTGACAATCCAACCCCACTACCTTCATTAGGTGTTTGCCATTCAGGTGCCCAGTGGTGACCGTACAAACTCTTCACCCTTTTACTTTTCAGAGGCAAATGCCTCCTTCATGGAGTGGGAGGTGTAGCATGCCCTCCATATTCTTCACAGTGATATTATATGATATGGTTATAGCATAATTATGCATTTTATGCAAGATAAGTCACGTGAAGTGTCTTGGGGAAAGTTATGATTTGCTGAATATTATCCTATTTGTATGCATGTATCATTTTTCATCTGAAGTTATGAATATTGACTGTATATTTGTGTTTCAAATGTAGTTACACCTCAGTAACGCCCAGTAGGCAAGATGCTTTCAGTCAGCTGGTTGGGAATGAGTCATTAGAAAGAACAATAGGCCTTAAGAGAAGCTTATCTCCTACCTGTTGAGCCTTCCTGAGAATGTGGCAAACAGCATATAAGTAATGGCTGCTATGACCCGACAAGGACATGTGATCAGATCACATGTCTCTGGACACCATCTTGGGATGTCAGTTTTTTTTCTACAGGATGGTCTGGGAACCAAGCTTTGGAACTAAGGGTTCCCACCATGTACAAAAGCTGTATTACTCCTGGGGGTATTTTACGCATGTACACAGTAGTGCAGTTAATGAGCTGTGCATATTTTATTTTTTTTGTGCAGAAAAAAGCTGATGCTGAAATGTTGCTTCAGTTTCACCTTTTGCTCATGAGAGGTCACTGTGGCGACAGAACACAGCAGCAGTTCCTGGCCAGCAATGGATGGCAGTCCCAGTGACCGAGGTACCCTGTGACAGATGCATAGGTTAGATGGCTGAGCAATCAAGATATCAACTTGTCACTCATAGCCGGGTAAGCCTGGTTAATACCATACTGAGCCACTTTAGAAACCTACTATGCTTTGGGGCTAGATTTTTAGAAGTTGATGGGAGTTTTGCCATTGACTTTAATGAAACCAGCATTTCATCGCATATTTGTATGCTTTGACCATAGGTATGTTATCAACATTTTAGGATCCCTGCATTTCTCACATTATCGGTTACCTATTGAAAGATTTAATCTGTGTGATTCTTGTCTTAAATGGCCTGATCTTGGCTTGCCTTATTGAATGTGATTTACATTCTTTTCATAATCACATGAATCCTATTTTAAGACATTCAACACAGGCAAAGAGGATAAGAGGCCCAGATTGCCAGCAAAGCTGTCATAGGATGCTATAATTCACTTTGATTTGGAAATCTCTTACAGTGAGCAACAACTAGGCTAAAGACATTGTATTATTTCTCTTAGCAGAGATTCTAATTTTTCAGACCATTTCATTGCCTACTGGTGTTGTCTAGTTTGAGCCTGAACATCCCAACTTTGAGCATAGAAACCAGCTATTACAAGGCCTTTTGCATCCTATTTTTCTTATAGTCAAATAAAGTGATCACTGCATTTCTCACATTATCAGTTACCTATTGAAAGACTTAATCTGTACGATTCTTGTCATAAATGGCCTGATCCTCATGTGGCCTCAGGCCAAAAAGTTTGCCCACCCTGGTATACAGTGTTGTTTTGATAAAATATGCATAATTTAAAAAGATTGTGTGCAGAATTTGTAATTTTTTGGCATTAAAAATTCTGGGGTTGTGAAATAGTATGAAGGGCTGGGTACGGAAGGATGTGCCTCCCCAAACAGCCTGCCCCCCCCCACTTCCCATCTCCTGACTGCCCCCCTCAGAATCCCTGACCCATCCAACCTCCACCCCCCCGCTCCTTGTCCCCCAACCACCCTCCAGAACCCCACCCCTTTATCTAAGCTTCCTTGCTCCTTGTCCCCTGACCGCCCTCTCTAGTGACCCCACCCCCAACTGCCCTTTGAACCCCACCCCCATCCAACCCCTCCTGCTCCGACGCCTATCCACACCAATGCCCCCTGACAGGCCCCCCAGGACTCCCACTCCTATCCAGCCACTCCCTGTCCCCTGACCACCCCGACACGTATCCACACCCCCACCCCTAGCTCCCCCCGGAACCCCACCCCAGCACTGTCCCTCCCTGACGGCCCTACCCCTGAGTCTCCACCCCATGTCCCTTGACTGTCCCCCGTGACCTCCTGCCCATTATCCAATCCTGGCCCCCCGCTCGCCAGAGCCAGCCAGGCTGCTACAACACTCCCCGGGAGGAGCAGGGGCCAGAGCACTGCCTGTGTGGCACGCTTGCAGCTGCGGAGGAGGGGGGACAGCAGGGGAGGGCCCAGGGGGTAGCCTCCCCGGCCAGGAGATCAGAAGCTGGGCAGGACAGGCCCACAGGCCATAGTTTGGCCACCCCTGCGATATAATCATGCCAGTTTCAGTTACACCTCGCTATAGCCCACGTCACTGTAGCGCAGGTTCGTGTACAGCGCGGTCGTTGCCATGGATCCCAAATGTAAATTGGGATCCATGGCAACACGTCCCCTGCTTTAGTGTGGTCCCCCGTGTTAGCGCGGGACCGCACATGGATCACAAACTCAGGCTATAGCGAGGGTCGTGTATTTTGGTAATTTATTTGAAAATACCTGTCAGCAAGTATGTTTGTAACAATACAGACCAAAAAAAAAAAAGGTTTGTAATTTTTTTTTATAAATAGATTCCTTACTAGACATATTAATACAGAAGTTGGTCCAATAAAAGATATCAACTCCTCCACCTTGTATCTTACATTAGGAAAGGTCATGCAAAACTTCAGTTATTTGCAGTGCACACATTATTCAGCAACCTGTCAACACTTGAAGTTATAAATAAAAAAATTCAATAACAAAACTATACTTAGTTAGTTATTTGTACACAATTTTTGTAGTATCTGCCTTCCACTAGCCAGCATTCATATAGTTTAAAATAGCAGGGATTTATCTGAGTCCTTAGACTTTTGTTTATAAGAACCTTAGTGGGAAGGGTAAAGACTAGGGGCCTCCCTGAAGAGTCTCATAATATTATATGTAGTTGGATTCCTGAAACTACTTAAGGTTTTCTTTGGTAGAAAAGCTGTAGTTTGAGAGCTTCTGACAATAAAAACACAGTGATGAGATGAAAATTATTAAAGACAAAAAACACCCACAAATGCAATGAGTGGACTAATAGCACAGTGTGTGTGTGTGTGTGTGTGTGTGTGTATTCAGCTAACAAAAACAACTGTTGAAGATTAATTCTTTTGTGCTGGATATTTTTTGTTTGAAATCCATTGCCACATAGAAACAGCTGGTGCCACGGAGTTAAGCTTCCTGGATTAAAGTCTTCTAAGCTGCATTTCCATTTTTTTCAGAGAACTGAATAGATGCAATCATGGAAATTCAAATAAGATTCCACCAGCTGTTTAAAAAAGCAGTGTCAGGTTAGGTTTGACCATATAGTCTCAGATAGATATAGTTTTAAAATAGGCCCTTTCAGTGATATCTAAAAAGCTCAGTGTTTGGCCAACTTCATTATTGGCAAATTTGTGGCAAGGTTTACACAGTACATGACTTTTTGCCCACATTTTCTACTTCCTCTGATAATCTAAAGGGGGAAAAAATGACATATCCCAATTCAACACTGGCACCTTGTGTGTATGTGCCACTATACTGTAAATGACTCAATTATATTAAAAAACCACTCTAGACTTAACAGAATCACAGGCATTTTAATTAGTCCTTTATTTTTCCACACAGTGACACAATTCTTCAGCTTCCAAATCTTGAAGTCCTTATTCTGTTTCCTTTTTCTCCAATTTTTACTCAGGCAAAACTGTAATTCTTAAACCCTTCTTCAGTTCTTCTCCAACTCTCATTAGGCCAAACCCTGATGGCTCTAGGGCAGAAAGCCATCCCATGCCAGTCAATGTGGGAACTCTTCTCAGTCAGGTGGCTGGTTTTGACCCACTGGCTTCAAGAGTTTTGTCTAAATTAGGATTTTAGAATATGTCAGCTTATGAACTAAACTCTGTGAAAATAAATAATAAGCTTTTTTGTTCTGTGCTTTTCTTGAAATTTTGCACCTTTTTGCCAGGTGTGTTTGGACAGAGTCTGGTATGAATGAGCCTCTGTTAATGATCTCTTCCAAGACCTCTTTTCCCTCGACTTTCCAAGAACTCAGTTTGACTTCAGATTTTGTCGCTTGGGACGGTAGCTTTACTTGGTATATAGCAAATCTATGCTGAGTTGACCAGCTTCAAGTGTAGGGACTGAGTATAGGGCATACCGCATATCCGCAGTTACATTGCATCATACATTTTGGGATTGGCTTGATTACGTTGGAGGAACCAATCCATGTATAACATGCTCTATCCACATGCTGTTCATGCATAATTTGACCTCTGTTTTAGCTTACATTTAGCTTTTTTTACTAATACCAGGATAATCCTGCTGATTTTAGCTAGCTATCCTGACTCCAGCATACTGCTTGTTATGACAACGTAACCTTCCGTTCACCTTCCCAGTCACGCCCACTAAGAAATTAGGCAAGTTACTTATATCAAACTAGGCCTACACTCTCTCCCTAGGCATGTAGTTAGATGTAAGGGAAAATAGTCTAATTAGTTGGGTTTTTTTTAAATTGTTATAGTTCTACCCCAAAGTCTAAGGCCTTCATGCATGCCCAGGAAACTGCATATTCAACTCTAACCCTCTGCTTTTGTGACTGAAACTACTATACACGGGACATGTCCAATCAGGATACGAAACAGTCCTAACTTACTTGTGATTCAAACATATGGAACAGATCAAAGAACATTTGCAGCTGTCTGGCAAAACATTGCCTTGCTAGCACCTGTCATACACTTTAAGCTTTTCAGTAGATTTCTGCAACTGAATGCACACTTGAGGATCACAATTTCTATGCTGATACTTTCTGTTCATACTACATTCTACATCTCTCAGGAACAAATGGAGCTAGCACTTGCAAAGAATCACATATTGCAAGTTCTGTATATGTACAAATTAATTTCAACCTGCTCTGCCAAATCCTGTACAGTGCTGTTGGACTGACTAAATTAAGAAGTATCTCAAATGTATGCTTGTGATATTATCTGAGACATACTAAGCTCCATCCAGAAGGACTCTTAAATATAAGGTAGTTGTATTATCTGGAATATTCAGCCTCTCTCTGAATTTCCATGTGCCACTGTGTTGAATGTTATACCAGGAACTGATTCCGAAAGGCCCTTCATAGGTTAGCCCAAAAGTGATGGTCTGATATTGTCTGGCCGCAACAGAAGAAAGACAAGAAGCAATGATGTGATTGAATTAGGTGTCAACTTTATACACTTAAAATCTAGGAGTACCCAGCCAGCAATTGTAGTGTAGGTAATTTCCTTAATAATTTCCACATAATCCCCAATGTGGGATGATTGGGAAAATGCCACTTTTCCTTTGCATGAAGGATAAAGGGGACTAGAAAAGGATAGGTATCATCTTTCTGCTGAACCAGACATAGGAGCTCCAAAACACCTTCCTCAGCTCCCTTAAGAGTTCTTTCTTTCAAATCCTCTTCCAGTCCACTTTATGGGGCAACTGTACCTGCACTGGACATCTGACACAAGATTTATGTACTAAATTGTGATATTATAGCCTAGCTCCTCCACCCCATCCCACCAGGCTCGAAACCTGCTATGGGGAAGGTGGAAACCCACTCCACCCCACCTGAGCTTATGTGGCAGTGAGGGGAAAATTCCTTCCCGGCTCCAAAGGAAAAGAGGTTGTGAAGCCTTATTCTCTTGCAGATTTGATGGATGGGTGCTGGAATTACAATAAGTGAGTTCTAGGCCACACACTCTTCCAGTCAGAAGGAAGGGCAGTGTCCTCCCCCCAACCCCACTTGGTCCAACTTCTTCTTACTCTTCTCTGTCCACATAAAATGTTCACCTCTACTACCCGTTCATTGAAAGAGGACTCCTTAAAGGGACAATAACCCTTTTCTTCTGGCCTGCTGGACGAGGACTCATGGTATAGAGCTTTTGTGAGCACATTGTAATAGTGTTACCCATAGAAATATCAAATATCAGGTGATACTTTTTGTAGAGATATATCATAGCACCTTCCTGGAGTTATTCAGATGATATGTTTGATAAGGGGGGAAATAAAAGTAGCATGAATTAACCAACAAAACCAAATTATTTATTACTTGTTCTCTTTCCACTTGCTGCTTTCAGCTTCTTCACTAAGGGAATTAAATGTAATCACATCGATGAGTCTTATAGGGTGCATTAAGTGGGAACAAAGATTGTCCTTCTAGTTTGATTAGAACAGACTTTTCCATTTTTTCTACTACTTCATGAAATACAATGTATCTCAGATGATAAGATATGAACATTGACCTCACCATGAAGACCAGCTTGCTCACATTGCCAGACTCATGTGATCAAAGGCCTCCAATATTCTGGAATGTTTACTGCATTGTACTTTTGGCTGTCCATCATACCAAGAGCAAGAAGGTGGATGTGAGGATGCTCTGGGACTGGGGAGAGAGGGGGGGCTATTTCCTGTCTTTCATCCGATCACGCCTCCTAACAGAGTTTCTTTGGGCAGTGTCCACTAACTCCATAAACAACTTTGAGCAGCAGTAGGTGCTGTTGGAGGTTCTCTGCTCAGTGTCCCCCTCTGAATTCTTGATTTTTAACCTTTTAACCTTTGTTCCCATCCGTTTTTTTATTTGTTGTCCCCAGTACTCACTTGTGATCTGAGTAGAGCAGCTCTTCGGTCTAGGCAGAGTGAGGAGCCTAGATCCATCTGTAACAGTAACAGCAAATGGTACCAGCGTGATCAGAACATCATGGAACTACTCAACATGAGTGAAGTTAGTCCTCTGCATAAGTAATTGTAGGAGTGGTGCCTTTTTCAGCAAAGGTGAGGTGGGGATTGACACATAAGAAAGAAGCAATTGAGTGGGAGAGAGGGTAAGTATTTGTTTGATCTGGAGAGATAGGCCACCTTTATCTAATCCTAGTTTTAGATAGGATATCAATGCTGAAGGTGCTCTAGACATGATTCTGATAAATTGTGGGATATATGCCCTTCGTTCCTCTTTGCATGATGTCTTTAGAGGGAGTAAAGTAGTCACTTAGAAGAAAGATGGGAGGGGGGGAGGGAGAAGAAGGGGAAGAAAGGAATCTCTCTGAAATGGCTTCATATTTTAAGACAAACACACAGCCATACCTCTCCAGCAACTGAAATCACATCGAGTAAGAACAGCAAGCAGTCCTGAGAAATACCAAACAAGATTGGAGAGGTTTAATAAAAAAATCAGCACATGCTATTATCAGATATTTGTGTTGTGAATTTAGAAGTATAGTTAGGAATCCTATAGGATTGTGACTACCAAAAGCAGAGAGAGAAATATAGTGCGTGGTTTCTACAAATGCTTTTTGCAGTACTTTTTTTGTTATTGCTGCCATGTATATTCGGGAGAAATCAAGAGGATTTTAAAGATTCATGTGCACTAAAGTTGATTGCCCTCTGCAAATGGAATGTTCCCAATACAGTTTACAGGACATTCTCAAAATCTATTTTGAGTGAGTGAAGCACAAAAATTCAGGATGTGATTTATGTGGTATTTGAATGTGATAAATTAGAAGTCTTAAGCAGTGTGCACTAGTGTCAGTCAAAGGGCTCTGTTTGTTAATTCAGTGGGAATAATTCATTAGCTAACACTTTTCATCTCCTATATTTCTCCTTTTGAGTTTAAAAATGTCACGACAACCATAAACAAAGCACAAGACATTCTAAAAACATAATGAAACTCATAACATTCCATATTTTTCCTTCCCTTACTAAAACAAAAAGAGGAATCAGCATAGTACTGTCACTAGTCATAAATAAATAGAATCAGAAAGGTAGCCATGTTAGTCTGGATCTGCAGAAGCGACAAAGAGTCCCGTGGCACCTTAAAGACTAACAAAAGTATTGAAGCATAAGCTTTTGTGGGCTAATACCCACTTCGTTGGATCCAACGTAGTATTAGCCCACGAAAGCTTATGCTTTAATACTTTTGTTAGTCTTTAAGGTGCCTCGGGACTCTTTGTCGCTAAGTCATAAATAGTATGTGAGGGATGGCTGTGTTTAAGAATGCCCAGATAAGGGTGATGTGGTCATAATTCAAGTCTGAGTTCTTATTGCAAGCCTAGAGAAAATGATCTTTTGAATGATGTACCAGTATATGACAACTTTCAGCTCCTAAGACCCAACGGCAAGTTTGCATTAGACTGCTCATTCAAATACTAAGAATGCTCAAATTACAGAGTAAAATTCAGTGCCAACACACACAATATTATGAAAAACATAATTGGTGGTTAGTAAAAAATAAATAAAGTAAAAAATTATACATGCCACAGACTCAGGAACTTTCTTGGCTTTCATAACTTGACTTAATTTGGAATATAGTCACAAATGCCAACATCAGCAGCACTCTATGTGGTATCATATAGATGAGCCACATACTGAGGGTAAAATCCTAGCACTTTTTAAGTCAATGGGAGCTTTGTAATTGATTTCAATAGAGAGGATTTCACTCAGGTTGCCAGGAATGGATTATAGACTGCATGGAATCTATTTATTTTAAAATACATTAATTTAATCTGTCATTGGCTGGTTATTTTTTTATTTTTATTTTTTTTTGCTTGAGTAATTCACTAGCTGTACTTTTTAATACAATCCAAAGGAACTGAGTGACTTGTCCTAATTACAAGTATGGCAAGATCACTTGCCATTTCAACTAATATACCATTGTAGTAAATAGTCTGAGCTGTTTGCCCTTTTCCACAGTCTGTTTTGTAAGTAATGTTTCAACTGTGTCCAATATCAAAGAAAATCAAGGCATGAGATGCTGTCACATAGTAATGCCCAGAAATGGAATCCTGTAGTAATAGGTTTGTAAAACAAGCTAATTTTGTAGACAATAGTGTTAGTTAAATTTTGGGTCCTGATCCTGCAATGTGATGCATGTGGTCAGAACCTTGCCAGTGTGTGGAGCCCTATTGTCAATATGTCTCCCCACAGATGAAGACATCTGCTTGTTTGCAGCACATTCCAGGATCAGGGCCTTCCTTGGAATGTAAGCATGTGGTCCTACCAGAGGACACCCAAATGACACCATCTGAATTCCTGACTGTACAATTACTATGTAAAGCATGCATTACCAAATACTCTGCTTAGACAGAGAGAATAGCACAGGCACTAGGACCAGGCAGGCCCATCAACAAGCTTTGAGATCTAGAGAAGGAAGGAGATGTGGATGTTAAAGAATTGGGGTTGAGGTTGGCTGTCTTTGGGAGAGCAGAAATGGCATGTTTGAATATATATGGGAAGAGAAGAGTGATTCATAAGAGACTGAAATGAAGGGGGAGGAGGGGATAAAAATTGAGATTAGCAGATGTAAGGAAAAAGGGTCAGGTTGACAATCAAAGGGCTTGAAATGGATAGAAGATTGGAGATCTCAGAGTAGGACACAAGGTTTAGAGAACAAAATCCAAGGAGGTCAGAAAGAAAGTTGGAGAGCAAGAGCTCCTGCTCATTTTCTTTTTTTAAAAATTAACAAGATCCCAGATGGGTGGGCAGGCTAAGAGAGGAAGGACTCAAGCAGGAGAGAATAGGTGAAAGTGGAAGATGCCTTAAATTGGATAATCAAAAATAATGAAAAGGTGTTGAGAAAGAGGTAGGATTTCTCAGTCAGGAACAGAGGGAGGACTGATTATAAATGGAAGAAGTCAGCAGTTTTTTGGGTCTATCTAAGACATGTAATATGTTTCACTTTAATACACAAGCACACTTCCATACCATAGACACGGAAGTGCAGTCACCTTTATAGTGCAGACAGAGAGATGGTCAGCTGTCCCATAGCCCACTGCATAACAACAGGGAAAGAGAGACATTTTGGCACCCCCTTTATGAAAAGTACCAGGGACTGGGGAGTGTGAGGTAGACAGGACTAAGACTTAATTTCAAAGGTAACTATTCCTCATGTACTTGCTGTAGTTTTTATGATAAAATATTTAGTGTTCCTATAACTCCATTCGCCTGAGGATCTAGAAGTGCTTTACAAATAAGCCTCTCAATATTTCTGTGAGATAAGTAGCTATTATAATACCCATTTTATAAATGGGGAAATTAAGCTACAGAGACATTAAATTACTTGCTCAGGGTCACAAGGTGAGTCAGTTACTGAGCTGAAAATAGAACTCAGAACAGAAGCCCTAACCCCCAACCCCCTTTCATTATCCACTAAACAAAACTCCCACTCTGTAAATGTACTGATATTCTGTCATTGGATGGTACATATCCAGAAAACAATCATACTAATTCTTACTACCTCAGCAACCCTTCAAAAACAGTAAAAGTGATGCCTTTCCATTTGAAATATAAAAATCAATTATTTTGAATGGTTAAATATTTGTAGGTATTACTTTGGAAATGTTTGTGGTTTTACAATCACATTTCCTATTTAAAAAGATTTTCCTCTCCTGTAGTGCAGTGTGAAAGACCCCTACAAAGAACAGGGGGCAATGACTAAAAGTGGAAACAGTGGAAGTGGCTATACCTTCAGTGCTGTTAAATACACGAATTAACCAATTGGAAGAAAAATAGAGATGATCCTCTTTAATTGATAGGAAGGATGAGTGTTACTGGTAATAACAACAGTGGGTAAAACCTTTGAGACAGAAACCTGATCTTTTAAGCAGATGCTTTCCCTTGAGGTAATATAAAAAAGGAGCACCTGCATTACCTTACCTCTGAAATTCTGTGGGGAATTAGCCCTGCACCAAGGTCCTGATGTACACTGAACAAAAAAGATGGGGCTAGCCCCAAATGATTGCCAAAGTGCCTGCTCAATGTGCAATTGGTGGCTTCATAGTTGGGGCTCGTTATTATCATGCTCATGTCCTGTGGGGGTGGAAAAAAAGAGAAAAGCCTCATTTGGGGTATAATCACTTGGCAAGTTTCCGATGTTGAGAGGGGTTCACTTGAAGGGGGGGGGGGGAGGATTAGGACTGCTGGTTTCCCCAGTCCGGGGGGGGGGCTCGAAAGGGACTGGAGGTTCTTGGAATCCCGCTGAGGGACCCACATGCTGCGGGGCGGGTGTGAACATCTGCAGCGGGGAGCGCCCAGCGCCCCCTAACCAGGCTGCCACAACGGAGCCTGCTGCGCGGGCGAGCGGGGAACAAGCCGCTGGAGCTGCCCGCCGTTCGCCCCAGCACCTTGCCAGGCTCTGACGGGCCCGGGCCCGCCGTGCCCGGGCGGCAGCTGGCAGAGCAGGCTGTGGTGTTTTTCCCGCCCGCGGGCGAGGGAGGCGCAGCTGGCGGGAGTGACATCCACCCCCAAAAGGCGGCCCAGCCCCGGGCTGCGCTGGAGCCGGGAGAGCTCAGAAGTCAGTGACCCTCCTCCCTGCCCCCGGCGCCAATAGACAGCGCTGCCCCCACGCTGCAGAGGGCACCGCGGGTCCGTCCTTCCCCCCCTCCCTGCAGCTGCTGACTCAACCCTCTGAGGAGGTGGGGGGCGGGGAAAGGAGGGGCTGGGCCAGCCCCCCCGACCGCTCGTGGTCCCCATTGTTTGGTGTGGGGTTGGAAGTGACGGGGCGCAGCGCGGCGGGAGGGGGGGGGGATTGAGCCTGCTGCGGGGGGAGGGGAGCGGCAGGTTAAGCGGCAGCTGCTGCAAGGACTGCACGACTCCCGCAGCCCCTCCTCGCTGCAGTCCGCCCCCTTCCCAGAGCCGGAGGCTGCTGGAGGGAAGGGAGGTGCCGGTGCGTGGACTAGGAGGGGCCCTGCGGGAATCCTCGCCCTCAACGTGCAGTTTGGCTGGAAACCCCCCTGCCCAGGATCCAGGCGCTGCTGGTGGTAAATTGAAGGGGGGCTGTGTGCGCGCGAGGTTAGGGGGGCTGGGGTGGGGGCACCCTGCTCGCTGCGCTTCTCAGAGGCGGAGTCGCCTACTGCTGATCATTTGCTGGGTTTCCATCCCCGCGGCCGTCTCTGCTGGGGTAGCAGGTAGATGGATGGATGGAGAATAAGCTGCTTTGGTTCGCCTGGTCTGCTCATTATTAGGATGCGTTTCCGTTTTTTTGGTTTTGGTATACAAGCTGTTGGAGATTTTTTTTTAAAAACAACCCACCTCTCAATGAGCCTATCTGATGAATATTCTAAAAGTGTTCGCCCTTCAGCGTAGCCAGAGGGTGGAAGAGCTGCATTACTTTTCTCCGGTTTTTTAAAAAAATCTGTTGATGAAACTGTTTTTTATGACATGAAGTAACCTGGAACTGCAGGCTTGGATGTTTACATTTCCTGTGTGAAATGCAATGGCAGATGTGTCAAGTTCCTCCATTCCCTATCTCTTACAGGCTCGTCTGTTTCACGTGTGCCTGTGCGGAGGAAGGCTGCATGGATTTGTTTGTGCGGGGAAAGAAAAAAAAAATGATTTGGGGGAAAATGAAGGTTATACATTTGCAGTAAACTAGTGAAATTGGTTAAGTTTACAATGCAAATAAATGTTTATTGGAAGGAAATTTAAATGTTGGAGATTCACAGTCACTGGAACACTAATTTAGAATAACTTCATGTGAAGGACATAGGTAGCTAACTAGTTCATAATCCCCACTATAAAAAATGGTCCTTAGACTTTTTGTCTGTTTAATTATGACTGGTCATTGTGACTGTTTTCTATCCAGAAAACATTCTTTCTGTCTGTCACTTTGTGCATTGCACTTATCTCCTCCAGCGTTTCTCACTGTTTAGCATGATATTTATTTATTGTGATTCCCAAGATTTTCTCTAGTTTCTGGGATGGGAGAAAAGTGAATGGATTGACATAAATTCCTGGTATGTTGTATTGGAACTAATTATTTTTCATGTTCATAATATTTTAATTTTCTAGAAGAATAAGAACCCGATTCTTTTATTTTGTAGTCTTCTTATCACTCTTGTTATTTTCTTATGTAGCATGGAGATTATTTTTTCTTGGCATGATTGATTTCTCTAGCCTCTTCTGGGCAGATGCCATTACAAACCAAGAGGGTTTTTGAAAAAGGAAGGAGCCATTTGTTTTTCTAAAAAGATTTATGGTCTCAGTAAGACTATAGGAGCTTATTGTGTGGGGACAATATTGGTTTACCTAATTTAGTACTCTGTTCATCTAATGTTGGATTATCATCAGGAGCCTGTATAGCTTGTTTATAAATAAAAGACAGACTTTATTTTCTCTTCTGCTAGGAACCTATGTAAAAGTAGCCTCTATACTATACAAAAATCTCCACTAAAGGCCCAATCCTGAATTCTTTGTGTACCCAAATTCCCATTGATGATCTTGAGCAATAGAGAATTAGGTCCTTACTTTACTTTACTTTAGAACTATATAGAGCTATTTTCAGTATGCTCTGAGATGTCTTTCCTGATTTCTGTTTTCAGGAGTTATATATTTCTTTTAATCTTTGATAGTTTGTACATATTTCAATAGAAATTCCTTGCAGCACTGAAAAACTGAACTTGATGGCGTGGGAAGATGAGATGAACAAAGTTCTTACTAACATACTACCCAAATGGGGCATTTTTCCTTCTGTTAGGCTCTATCATTACCTTTTGAAAAAGTCTCTCTTAATGAGTGATTATATATGATTGATGTACATGATTATAAAATATATCATTATTAGCATATCAAAGAAACCTACTAATGCTCCCATCCAATTTAAACCATTGTGTAGGATCAAAAATTCCAAAAGGTGCATAGGCTTCAAGTGACAGGTAGTTGACAAAACTGACCTGCATATTTTGAGAGACTATTTTTCATATTTAATCTTTCAGTGAATTTCTAGATTATGTTGTAAAGAAACATAACAGGATCCATGCATCTTTACTGGCTTGCACTGGAATTTAACACAGTCACCTTAAACTAGACAGAATGCATGCATGACAATCCCTGTGATTAACTAAAAACTAATTTTTAATTAGGCTTTATAAGTCATGCTTTATAGTTGTACTTTACAGGCCTTCAGTTCATTTATTTAAAAAAAATTTAAACAGCCTAATCACAACTTCAAGGCAAACTTGTAGCATATCTTTCAGTCTGGCTGGTATATTACTACACCATTTGTTTTGGCTCAGAGCCATGGAATGTCACTGCAGGGATCCCCTGCCTTCTTAAAAGGCATACTTTACCATGCTCTTGCTTGTTTTCAAAGTTGATTTCTCTTACAGAATTTTTTTATTGTTTTACATTTACAATGATTTTCAAACCTGTTAAATTCAGGATGGCGTCTCCCTTTAAGAAGTTCAGTGAGTCCTTATGTGACGTTTATGGTGGCTGTCTGCCAGAACCATATGCTGTTTTGCCAGCTTTCCTGAGAAGAAATGGAACAAATTTTGCTTTGCAAGATTAAATAGTCATACTGAATTAAAAAAAAGATTATTGCTTTTGTAAAGCAGATTTTATACACTATTACATTTTTCATTATGTGGAAGCAGTCAAAGGATGGTATGCTGTGTAATATATGGCCCAAGAAGCTTTTTGACTTCTGAACTGAAGAAACTGAGTCTGTACATCATGGTTTTAAATAATTTCAAGTAAATAATTTTCCATGTTTCTTATCTTAATCCAATCCAGATTTTTCTGTTTTGTTTTTTTAAAAACCCTGTGAGTATCTGACAGAACTAATATGTTTGATCCATTATATCCATTCAGTCCCACTGACTACAATGTAATGGCACAGACATAAGGAAAATATTTTTTACTAATCAGTTTTTGTCAAAGTATTATTTAATTGACTTAAATGGGACTTAAACATGTGCTTAAAATTAAGTATATGTTTAAGTGCTTTGCTGAGTTAGGGCCACAGAACATAGGAACTGGTGGCTTTCATAACACAGGATGAGAAAACGCCTTCAGCAAAGCGTAGTTGTGTTGATGATCTTGATGCTCTCATTAAGGGCCGAGATAGTCAACAGCTGGACTGTGGGTAAAATTTGGACCACCAACATTCTTCTGAATGGACTGCTAAATCTTTTTAGTCACCTATTATCATTATTGTTATTGTGTTGTAGAAAATATTTCTCTGGAGTCTGGACCGTGACCAAGAAATTTTGATCTTGACAAAAAATAATAGACTATTCCTGTACTGAGGGGTTATACTTATAGCTCTTGTCTGCATGTCCCTCATTGATGGTGAAAACTTGCTAATGCTATGGCAGAGGCATTGGGGGGGGGGGGGCATTCCAGCTATTAACTTGCATCTTGGCATATGAATTTCAATGCCACAAATATAGAATTACAGGTTAAGAAACTTAATAAAATCCAGTGAGCTGTTGTATGGTACTAGGTTCTAGAGCAGGGGTGGGCAAACGACGGCCTGCGGGCCACATCCAGCCCGTGGGACCTTCCTGCCCGGCCCCCAGTGCCTCCTCTGCTGTTCTCCCTCTCCCACAGCCTAAGTGTGCCATGTGGCCACTGCTGGAGCAGTGCTCTGGGTGGTGGGGCTGCGAGCTCTTGGGGCAGCACAACTGTAGAGCTGTGGCCTGACCTGGTGCTCTGCACTGCATGGTGTGCGGCTGCTTGTCCTGGTGCAGCCGTGCCGCCAACCACCTGTGCTCCGGCTAGGGAGCGGGGGCGGGGGGAGAGGGAGGAGGGTTGGATGGGGGCAGCAGTGTGGATAGAGGTTGGGGTGGTCAGAGGGCAGGGAACATGGGGATTGAATGAGGGCATGAAACCTGGGGGGGGGGGACAGTCAGGAATCAGAGGAAGGGTTGAATGGGGTGGCAGGGGACCAGTCAGGGGTGGGAGTTCTGGGGGCGATCAGGGGACAGGGAGATGGAGCAGGGGTCCCAGGAGGGGCCGTTAGGAAGGAGAGGAGTTGGATGGGGAAGCAGGGATAGTTAGGGGCAGGGGGATCCAGGGGCGGTCAGGGGACAGAGACCAGGGAGGTGGATGGGGCAGAGTTCCCAGGGGGCTGTCAGGAAAGAGAGGGGGGGGGGTTAGGTGGGCCAGGAGTCCTGGGGGGGGCTCTCAGGGGCAAGAAGCGGGGGTATAGGGTGCAGGGGCTGTGCCACACCTGGCTGTTTGGGGAGGCACAGCCTCCCCTAACCAGCCCTCCATATTATTTTGGAAACCCAATGCAGCCCTCAGGCCAAAAAGTTTGCCCCACTAGAGAGAGGATCTGAAACAAGCTTGTGCCTGAAATGAATTGTGCTCTTCATTACTGCCCTAAATGCTTTATGAAAGTATATAGGATGAGTCCAAACTTAACTGGAAAATGAGATTTTGCCTGCATGATGCATATACCTTTATTCAACGAAAGAGGGTTTAGAGGGCTGTTGGTTGCTGTCCACTGTGAAGTTTGTGGGCATTAGGGAGGATGTTGAGGGTTATTTGCTAGATCTGATGTAGTGTTTCAGTAGAAGGCAGAGCCATTGCAAATTTTTGCAGCATATGCTAGTTCATTATGCTTTTTAGGTGATGACATAAAGCCTTTGTCCAGTCCTATTGGTGCCCTGGCAATGTTGAGAAGTATATGGTTAACTGTCATCATTAGTTCAAGCTTCCTCTGCTGCTACCTCCAATATACTATCTCATTCTTGATCTGGAGGGCTACCTCTAGTGGAGGGACCGGGTTGAGTCTCTGTGCCTGTTCAGTTCATGGTTTTTCTTCTGAGATGGTCAGTTTTGTTGGTAGCTGTTGTGAAAGTTTATGTAACATGGACAGTTGTTGTATAGATAGACTGTTGCTGGCATTTGAACCACCCCACCTCCTGTGCATGTAAAATACCTGAAAAATATAATTAATTGATTGAGTAATCTGAGCTGCTTGCTCTCCGGGGGGATAAGAAAGTAAGCTTGGTGA
Organism: Sternotherus odoratus; assembly: GCA_032164245.1. Classification (NCBI taxonomy): domain Eukaryota; kingdom Metazoa; phylum Chordata; order Testudines; family Kinosternidae; genus Sternotherus; species Sternotherus odoratus. The sequence continues at coordinate 18,335,351 of JAVMKO010000011.1, forward strand.
TCCTTAACATAATAAATAGCTTGTTTCTCCAACCTTTATACAGCTATTGAAACACAATAGAGAAAACCCCTTGGGAATTGAGTAAAGAACAAACAATTGTGATATGAAAAGAGATCAGCTGAGCTGTTAAGATTCTCTTGGAACCAACTACAGCCCAGTCTAAGTTGAGGAAAAAACATGTGTAGTGTTTGTGAATCAGCATATTGGTCACAAATATTTTTGTCATTTTTAAAAAACAATTCAGCCCATTTTAGCATCTAATAACATTGTCATGTACCCGTAATATTTTAATTTGGTCACCTTTATAGAATATCAGAAAAAATATTGGTTGGCAACAGCTGATGTTTGGATGCTGAGCCCACCTGAATATTGTATGGAGGACAGTTAATTGTGTTTTCATTTGTTCCATGCCTGAGAGAGAAGCTTCATAGCCATTGGTTGTCAGCTAGTTGAAAATCAGCCCTGCTGTTTAAATGCATTGTATAAAATGAATATAGCGTCACTAATTTAAAAATTCCCTGAAGACTAAATTGTAATTATAGGAGGTCAAAGACAGAAATAAAAATCCCTTTTTCTCTAAAAATAATCAACAGCATTTAAACAAATCACAGGATAATGTTCCAAGTCATCCTTGTCTGAAAAAGTAGCCACAGTAAGAAAAAAAGACATACCCAGGTGAGAGTGACAGCTGAAGTCAGTGGTCCTTACAGTTAGTAGAGAGAGGATCAATCATAGCCTGGTGGAAAGTAATGAGCCCCTGATCTGGACACAGCAGTGAAATGAGGACAGACATGCAGATGCTTTTAAGTGGCAGGCTGCAACTTTTATAAAACTTACACACAGGGCAAGCAGGCTACTCTAGTAACCTGATCATCACCACCATACTCTCCTATAGCAGACCTTGAAGTGATTTCAGTGCTGGGCTACTGCCGTATAAGCCATGACTCAGGCTAGTTTGGCTCTGCTCCTCTTACCTCCCAGGACTCAGTTCATTCGAGGGGCTTGGCTACACTGACTTTTTATAGCACTCTAACTTGCTGGCTCCGGGGAGTGAAAAATCACCCCCCTGAGCGCAGCAAGTCTGAGTGCTTTAAAGTGCTAGTGTGGACAGGCTCCGAGTGCTGAGAGCCGTGCTCTGAGCTAATCCCCTCATGGGAGCCGCCAAAAGCCCAGGTCTCTTACCTCTGGGAACTGTTCTTTCTTTCCTTTTATCTGCACTGGAAGCTGGCCTTAAGTAGTGACAAATTAACAGCTCAACCAAGTACTTCAGGTAGGTACTAAGTAGGTTCTTTGGTACTTGGTTGAGTTGAAGGAGCTGCAACAACAGAAAAAAACTGCTTGGGCCTCTGCCAATTGGCTTTGGGATCAGAAAGGATTTTTTTCTCCCACAACCGGTGATCAGCTAGACCTGCAGCTTCTGCCAGTTTGGATTTCCCTAACTAGTTGAGTGTGAATAGGGTTGGGCTGCTGGAATGGAGTCAAAAGAGGCTGCACAGGGCCTCTGGTTAAATCCCCAGAGCTGGGGTGCAAGGGCCAACTAGCACTCCTATCCCCCAAGTTGCCAATGGGTTCCAGAGACTATAAGGTGGGGGAGGCGGGAGGGGACTAGGAGGGAGAGGAGCAACCCAGTGTCTTTCATTGAGTCTCTCTCTCCCTTAGAGCTGGGAGTGAAGGGGGGAGAGCCTCAGCAACATCAAGTTCCCAACCTGTTAAGGCAGGAGGGTGCATTTCATCTGGACGCAGGCACGAAATTAGGACAGAGAGATAGATGGATTAAGCATCAAGCCATAATTTGTGTCTTTCCCCTCCACAAAGGGGACAGAATGTATCAAAGGTTGGAGACCTTTCACTGTGAGGGCCACAATGTCTTACCTTGTCAATGTCAATGCCTGTTTCACAACTTGCTCATGCATTATCCATATTAAAACAGTATTAAGATATAATAGGTTGAATTTCAGGCATGAACTATTTGAGTAATCCCTTTAAATCCATCAGTAAGCAACATTTTAGTAAATAAAAATTAAGTTAACAAGTTTGTTTTCTGCTTCTGTAGATAAGTTTGATTTCTTTCACATTTGTTGATAAACCTGTATGTGTAAAGAAAATCAATATAAGGAATTAATTAAAATAAATAGTACATACTCTTGATATTAGTGTGTTTATAAGGTTCTTGGTTCTGGCAAGGAAGGAGCCCTCATATTACTCTTTTTCACTCACATAAATTGATCTTTCCAATGGTGCTCTAGTCTAAGTGATACCATCCACTTGAAATCTAATCATCTAAAAAACACCAGTTAGTTTCACACACTCATGTGGAAAGCAGAGAAACTGACTATATAGACACACAAAGTGTTATTAAATGCACAAAGCACTAAATTGGAAAAAAATTGAGAAACACATTTTTCCCTCTAGTCTTTGAAAGTTGCAGGGGTTACAAATAACTATAGTGTTTCAATTTTTTTTCTGACAAATGTGATTCTTAAGTTGATGGCATCCCTTTAATAGCAACTGAAACATTGTTAGGTGCACATATCCATATATTACAGTTTAATTAAACAAAGTATACATTGGTTAAACATGTATGAGGCTCATCTCTTTTCTAATAGAGTAGACTACTTACTTTCATAAATGGTAATTCTGCAGAGCTCAGTATTCCAAATGCCTCAGAATTAAGAAAAGCCTGGAGCTTGAACTTCAGTGCTGAAGGGGAAAAAGAGTTGGCTGGAGCGGTCTCAGAGACACTCTGTGTGTGTGGTTGATATTCAAAAGATGAAAAGCAACAAACCGAGAGTAAAACATTTCTCTTTCAGCCAGATCAGCCTAGTGCATTCTCATGTGGGCTGTAGTTCAACTGTAGCGGGTCTTGTTTGTCAAGTAATTATTTTGGAGACGAGTCCACAGCCCTTACTTAAATGGAGTAATACTTTCTCCTGCAAATAGTTCCATTCAAAACTGAGCTCTTTATTCAGAATGGATTCTTTATTATTTAAGAATTCCACTTAAAGGGGAAAAAAAAGAGAAAAGTTGCTGTTTCAGGACTGATCTTTCACTTTTACTCGTGGATAAATTCATGTATTTTTTTTTATTCTTTAGTCTTCTGAAAGTTCCTAAATTTACCATAAATTTAAAAAAAATTAATTGGATGAGTTCAGATTTTGGTAATGAAGCTTTCTAGGTTGCTGGTTTGAATTTCGTTGCTAGTGACCAAAAGTTTTAACCATTTAATGGCCGTTCAGTGGCCTGTGAAAAATAAGTTAGTGGTCTCAATTCAGGTCCATTGTTAGATGATTTGGAAGAAAAGAGTGTGTGTTTCACGTTGTCATGTTTTTTGATTCAAGCCTTTCTAGGCGTAACATTTTCTGAAAAAAGAAACAAATAAGCCAGATTTTCACTTGATGTAAACTGGCCTAGCTCTTTCTGGAACTATACCGATTTACAACAGTTCATAATCAGGCCAGTTTCAGTTGTTAACCTGACTAGCATCACACAATGTGATTAGATGTAATGTACCAGTTCTCTTTTTCTTTGTCATTTTGTTCTATGATTTTTGAAGACACTACGGTGTATTTCTGTAATAGCAAACTTGCTTTGAAAATGCTATGAGATATGGTTAGTCTCTCTCGGAATTTACTACAGAGAAAATACCAAAATAAATTGCATTCAACAAACATGGAATTCACACTGATACGTACATATTATAAAGCATTTTTGCTGTATATTATCTTTTTTTTTTTCCTGTCAAGAGTTTAAATACTTAGGAATTCTATTGTTACAGTTAGTCTCATCTTTGCTGGACTTTAAAACAGTAGTCTGTTAGGACTTGAATTAAAATATTTTCTCTCATTAAAATGTACATAATATTTTGCATTTCTGTAGCTATTTGGAAAACCTCTGTACCATACACGTACAACGTATGCTTGTGATGCTTCTTGTCAGCCCATTGACTGGAATTAGCCATAGTTGTTACCGTATGTAATTTTATGGAGTATAAATATTCTGCAGTGCAGCTTGCTGTTTTAGTTCTGTAACCACATTTTCATCTACAGGTAATTGTCGATTATAAATTGTAGATAAACTATGTGCCTGGAATGTTTTTTATTGAGAAGATCAGAATATTAAATGTATTTTATATGGCAACTGAAAATTAAAATAATTTGTACAGGAAGTGTTTGCACAGAAAAAGTAGAGATTGTAACATCCAATTGTTCATCCTATATCCATGTACACAGAGGACCCCCCCTATGGGGTGAGGGAGGAGGAAGTTAGCTATCTGCACAGTAGTGTTCACCCTAGACAGTGCAACAGGTCCTGTCCTGAAACCCACAGGGGGAAGAAAGGACAGGATTTTGAATAATTTTGACATTTGTGTTCCTGTAGGACAAACCAGATCACAAAGCAGGTGAGACCTGGGAACAAAACATTTCCAGTCAGGGAAATCTGACTATGGAACAATCTTCTGGAGGAGATTAGGTGAATCCAGAGTCTGTTCATCTTTGGGAAATGTTGCAAAACCTTCCTCTTTGATGAAGTCGTTCCACCATAAGCGGTGCTCATAGTATGAATGCTGCTTCTGCTATGAGCCTCCTGCCAACCAGCTCCCTCCCCACTCAAAAAACCAACCAAACAAGAATTCTACCCTAAGCAGGGTTTAATGCCCAAAAGGGAGAAGTGCTCAAGACTCCATGAAGTTCACCATGGATTTTGGTATTGCTTTGATTTTATGTGGAAGGTATTCCGATATTACAGTGATGTGTGGCAGCATAAAACCTGAAGATAAATATATTTATCTCTCTGTTTTTTGTCTTTAGTCATCTGTACTCTTCCTCCATAGATCTAATCCCTCTCCGAGGCTTCTGTCAAGATTCCACTTAATTAACTACTTCTCTGCTCCCATCCTCACTTCTGAATCTCTGGTTGTCCTTCTTTTCCATCAGCATTTTCTCAGCATCTTTTTGCTGCTACTTTTCCAGCTATCTCCTCCAAATCTCTGTCCTTCCAGTCTGTGGGACTGAAAAGCTGTGCATTAACCAGGGACCAGAAAATGATGTATGTGACAGGGATATATAAGTATGTAGGATCTCAGCCCCACTGATCCATCTATGGTAGACTCTAGCCATGGTAGTAGGGTCTGGATAGGGTTAGTAACTATGCTTTTTTCCTGCCAAGCTCTGCTTGTGTTCTGACTCCTCAGAGAGTGGCAGTTATTATTAACTTTCCCCAAATATTGCTGCTGATCTCCCATATGTCTGCAACAGGTATGCTGCCTCCTAGTGATCCTCCTAGCTTTTGCTTCCCCCTCCTAGGCTACCTCTCCAGGAACATGTTTTGTGGATTGGAAAAATAGACTATTTAGAGAAGGTGCATCCACCCTGGCTGCTCCCTTCCACCGTGTATGTGAGGTAGGGGGAGCAGAGAACTTTTAGGGTCTATGAAAAATACCTAGAAGGGTTTTAAAAGGCTTTGCCTGTGCATGTATTTTCTCAAACAGAAATTGTTGTTATTGGTCTTCCTCCAACTCCGTTACAGGAAATAAAGCCTAGGAAGCAGGACTAAACACAGAAATATTTAGCAACCACAACTTATTTCACAGCACTTTTAAAATCTTGTATGGATTCATAGAAAAGCTAAAAGTGCGTAGGCACACAGAGTGTCACTTGAAAGTTAATTTTATTTTTAACAGAAACTGGAAAGCATCAAAGCCATCACTTTAAAAGAAACCCCTAAGGCTATTTTTAGGACTTTTTTTGTGCACATGTAATTCCAAAATAACATTTTCAGGTAACTGGTCAATAACTGGCAACATATTTTTAGCACATGGATTTTCTCACAGGTAGTGCCTATAAAGGCCCTTCAGTAGTGACTGCCCTTTTTTGTTAGGACAGTGACACCCTGATTTATAAACTCTCTCAGAACTCCTTATACTGTAGAACCTTAGAGTGATGAACACCTCAGGAATGAAGGATGTTTGTAATTCTGAAATGTTAGTAACTGAACAATATGTTATGGTTATTCTTTCAAAAGTTTATACTGAACATTGACCAAATACAGCTTTGAAACTTTACTATGCAGAAAAAATGCTGCGTTCCCTTTATTTTTTAGTAGTTTACATTTAACACAGTACCACAGTACTGTTGTTTGCTTATTGTGTGTGTGTGTCTCTCTGCTGCTGCCTGATTGTGGTTCCAGATGAGGGGTGTGGTTGACTAGTCAGTTCATAACTTTGGCATTGGGAACTCTGAGGATCTACTATATTTGTTTTGTTGGTTTTGAGTACTATGAATATCATCACTGTGTGTGAATATGGGCTGTACTGATAGAGACCCAGCTTTCAGTAACTGAATCTAATGAAATGTAGAGATGGTCTTGAGCTTCCAAATTTTGATCCTCTGTCTTTGGGTGTGTTCAGATCCTGGGATCTGGTTAGGATGCATAACTAGTGGAAAAAAATTTAAAAACCAGCCTGTAATACTCATGAGGATTTACAGATTGTAATTTGTAGCAGTGAACTTCGTACTTCTTTCATTCTGTTTGAATTCTGATATAACACTCCAGTGCTGTCCGTCTCATTTGAGGCCCAGATTATCAGGTCATGCTCCTGCAAAATTCCCATTAAACTTAATGGGAGCCTTGCATTGGTAAGGTCTGCAGAATCATGCCTTTTTTTATATTTGTAAAACAACAAATTAGGTGTCTAGCTCATAAAGAAGAGCAGTCAGTAGAGCTGAAATGCTCTGTGTTTCAGAGAACTAGAGGCCAGCAAGCAATGTCATGGAGGATGAAAAATATTTGTAAATATTTGATGCAGCTCTGATGTACCAGTCACTTGTTGCTCTTCAGTTGCATCTAATGGCCAATCAAGAGGAGTTGTTAACTGAATTTTAGAAGCCTTCTCTTCAGATGAAAGTTAAATATATTCTGTAGAAAGGAATCCAGAGAACAATGTATCTTGTGTATGACAAAAATAACTCAATTAAGCATTTAATCATAATTGTGAAGCTGGTTAAATTCATTTGTCTGGAAAAGAATCCAACAGTTTATGCCCTATATGTGGGATGTATGTCCATAGTTAGTTGAATAAGCAAGTACTATACAACATCATCATAATGTAGCCTGAACCACAATATTTGGTGTCAAATTAATCAATTATTATAAATGTAGAGATCTTTACCACACAACACAAAAGTGTACAGAAAGGGAGATCCCATATAAAGAAAAAACCCACCAAAACAGTGATATGAGTCAGACGTCCCCATTGCCTTTGTAATGTCCTCCATTTGTCTCATATGTGAGGTATTTCCATTGCCCTACCATCACATTGGTCAGATACCAAATTAGGAGTTGTGTTAAACTAGTCACCCTTCTGTGTGCTGTTTCCTGATCTAGTCACAGTTACTATTTCTTCCTCTGCCTTCCTCCCGTTCACTTACTGGGGAGCTGCCTATATTTTGATAAATGAATGGATAGCTTGTCTGGTTTCAATATAGCGTCTAAGAATGCTGTGGCTTGGATTGACCGGATTGCATATGCCAAATAATAAAAATTATAGCATCCAAATACACTTGGGGGTACTGTTTCTTGTTCTTTCTATAGCAGTGGAAGGACACTATCATAAAAATCTAGTGATTCAAATAACTGGCTTCTTCTATGCTGCCATCAGTAGATTCTGCACATTAAATGACAGGCTTAAAATATTACATTGGTATTTATTAAATAATTTGTCATCTAAATCAATAAAAATTCGGGTAGCACTTGTTGAAATAATTGTTGGCTGTGTAGTCCACACAGTAAGAATGCAAGATCATGTTTATCTAAATTAGGTCATTTAAAATACATTCTTCGATAGAAATGGATTATGATGATGACTGTAGTAGATTGAAGAAAACAACATATAACAACATGGATGTTTAATAGTTCTGAAGTGAGAATAGGCTTGGTTTTTTTTTAGAAATTTTTGATAAATTATGGACATTTTTGAGTGAGATGTGAAAAGCCATACTTTGAATGTGGAAATAGCCATTTAATGATACATAACATAAAATTAAATATAACTTGTTGTTCATATAGCTTGCATTCCTGCATTTCAGTTCTCTCTCCATCATGTCAATGAGGTAAACTGACATTCTCATATTGTCCCTCTTAGAAATTCTGTGGTCCTGGTACCTAAAGAAGATTTAGAAGAATACTGGATCTGTAAGGATAACCATATTCTGCTTTGCTCGTTTTGGAAAAAAAAGAACTTACCTGTCTACTTTGCTTGCAGCCCCCACCCCTCTTTTTTGGGGGGGTGGGGGACTAGTTGTTTTCTGCTCTTTACAGTTTTATAAGAGCATGTTTTTATAGCCTTCAGAGTGAATGTGTTGTTGGTAGGGGCTCTGAATAGACCGTTAAAAATGTCAGGCCTTGGTTTTTGCTGGTTCAGTCCAGAGTATCTTTGTATGCAATATTTTTTTTGTTTCAGTGCAAACACAAGTTATTTGTAAGTGTCAGAATTGAGTTGTTTATAAAGGCCAATTACAAATGGTGAATAAAAATAGGGATACATAAAGCTATTTAAAAAAACCCACAAAAGTTTGGAACAGGAGGAAATTTGAATCAAAATTTGGAAAAGTACACTACAGTGCAGGATAGCTGAGTATGAGGAGTAATCTGGGATTACTTTTTGGAGACATCCTTTTTTAAACAGGTTTACAAACAACTTTTGAGTTTTTAATACTTCCATAAAATTCTTATAGCTTTAGATCAGTGAGATTTAAAATGTAAATATATTGGAGGTTCCTTTCCTTATTCCTATCTCCACATCTTTCCAATGGGATGTCAGGTTTGTTTATTTTTTTTCTGGTCAATTGATGGGATTCAGGACTTGTGATTGAGGATTAACGAAAGCTTTGGTTAATCCTCTATTCTGATAAAAAGGGAAAGTTTTAGAAACCAGCAATGAGTATATATGTTTTCACTCAACAGTTTTGTTTGGATTTTCTTGAAATTACACTGTTGGAAAATATCAATGAGTATATTAAATATTGGGATAAATAGACATTAAAACTGCAATCAGTCTTTGTGTTTTTTACCCATAAAGGAAGAAAAGGTGACTATTCTTCTGTTTTCGTGCTCCAAGTAAAACTAGGCTTGTTCCATAGCTGTTCCTGCTGAGAAAAAAGCATTAAAGATCTCCATAATCATTGATTTGGCTTTCTTAGCACTGGTGTCTTGGGGTTCTCCTGGGAAACGCCTAAAAGCTGCAAAGAGAGGACCTCTGTTTTCTACTGGGGAGTTCTCTTGGTTGCAGTCCATTGTGAATTCATAAGCATTCATGAATAGTGAAACCAGGCTATAGTGAATTCATCAAAGGCTTTCTTGCGCTGGATATGCCTTTTGCTGCTGTCAGTTATTTGGCTTCTTTTTCCTTTAGAAGTAGGACAAATTCTGCTTGCTCTCCTGTGGCCAAGCTACCAGATAAATGCTTCTAGCATCTTTCTTCATCCTCCCCTCCCAACTTCTGTCCTTGCATAAAAATATGTGTAAGCCTTTACTGTGTGTGATTATAAATGTTCATTTGGTGTTTTTGACAGGGATTTAAATAGCGCAAGCCCTTTGGATGACGTAGGTCTGGCTTCCATTCTGTGGCACTGCTCAACTATCTCTTTCAGATTTTATTGACTCTGAGGGTTAAGCTGCAATCTTGCAGACCCAGAGCATATGTGAAAACACTTTCTGGTGAGAGGTTGGCAGAAACCAACCTCTTCTCTTTGATCAGGGCCTCCTGAATATTGGTTCGGGGATCTCAGAATATAAATATTTTGAGTGTGAGTGTCATGGCTGCCGCAAAGCTTCCCCATCCTCTTCCCAAATTGTACATCTTGTACTTGTGTCTAATACAAATTGTACCCTCTTCCAATTTTGTGGTACCAGCTGCCAAGATCTCTCAGATATTCCTGGTGACCAATCTGTCCTTTACTAGTTGTGGAAGCTTCTCTGGATCTTTCCTTGTCAAAATCCTGTTCCCCATCAATTTTTTTTCCCTATAAATCCTGATCCCAACCTCCCATCAGCAGCCTAAACCCTTCTGTAGCACATCTCTGACCACTTAGAACTCTGGAAAACTCACATTAGCCCCGAACCTCTCAATTTCACTGTTTCCTAAGGTGAAACGCTTATATTTTGTTGTGTTGGCTGAATGGTTCTAATAGTGACAGACAGTCAGGGGCGGATTAATTGCTCCTGGGGCCCTAAGCACAGCCAAGCAATGGGCCCCCCTTTCAACTCTCACCCCCATTCACAACCCAGCTTTTACTCGCAAAGTGACAAAGCTGCTACCCAAACACAGTTCAGTTGAGAGGGACAAGAACAAGGCTCACAATAATTTAAATTGAATATGGGTTGAAAACTTGAAAGTGGACACTTGATAAAAACTTCTTAAAATGTATTTATTCATTTATAAAAATGATAATGATTTATTCATTCATTTATTTTTATTTACTAACTTCCTCCTTGATTTTTGGAGAGCAAAATCTTTAATTATATCTTTAAATGTCAGTTCTCTGACTAAATCTGCCTCTATATTTAAAAGAGCCAAATCATCCAGCCTGTCTTGGACTATCCTTGTTCTATTAGGGTTTTTAATACCCTTTAACCTTGAAAAAAGAGCGCTCTGCTGTACAGTTTGTGATCATTAAAGTCAAAAAGATGCGAAAACCGATGTCTACATTTGGAAATACTGACATAGTTTTGTCATCCACAATTACTTGATAAAGTTCAGCAGGAGAAAATGTACTTTTGCTAGTGTTAATCAACTTGTGAAGCACATAAGAATGAAACTGCTGAAGCTCAGTAGAAAGGTTAGTGTCCAAATCCTCTGGCTAGGCCTCAACTAGCTTTTGGGAACACTGAGTGTATCTTTCTTTTTCAGCAGATGAAATGATGTTATTTGGGACATCACTTAAGAAGAAAATTTGTCTGCAATATCAACATATATTTCTTCCCTTCTTCTCATTTGGGTTTCTAACTGATCAATGATTACATTATAGGTGGCAATGCGGAATTTTTCTCTAGGGGTCAGCTCTACTTCTGGTGCATTTCCATCATTGGGTAGCGTCTTTCTAATACGTTTGCGAGTGTGAGATGTTTTGTAATCACTCCCCTCTGGTAGCATTTCTTTTGAAAGCTTCTCAATTCTTTCAAAATCATCTCGCTTAGCCCGCAGTTTTTCTGCTAAGGACATGTATAAATCTGCCCAGGTCTTTAAGACCACAGCCACCTTTTGCAGAGCTTGACTTGTTCTGTAAAATTCTTGCAAAATGTCATCCCGCAGGATGAGCATAAAAACAAACTCTAGCTCTAGCATCTTGTTTGCAATGTTGTCTGCTTCCCATCTACTGTCTCCCTTCTACGACTGGTCATCAGCTACACATTCTAAAGCTTCCAAAATCTTGTTGAAAGAACTCCAAATTGCATTTGTTGCAACTGCATGTGCCTCCCATCTGGTATCAGAGAGGGATTTTAACACTTTATTATCTCCCAGACAATCTTTCAGAATTTTCCATCGGTTTGTTGATGCCGAGAAAAAGGTATACAGCAATTGGACTGTATAGAAAAAATTAACAGCCATTCCACAACAGTCAACAGCACTGCGGCCAACCAAATTTAATGAATGGGCTGCACAGGGCACATAGATGGCAAATTCATTGCGTTCCAAAATCTTTTGCTGCATGCCTTTGTAACGGCCTGACATGTTTACAGCATTGTCATAGGATTGACCCCTGCACTTGGAAAAATTAAGTTCGCAAATTTCGACTAAGTATTCCATTACCTGATTTGCTATTTCCTCTCCAGTATGGCTTTTATCGATGCAAGGAAAGTCTGTGGGGAAAAAAAGTGTAATCGACGCAACATTGGGGGATTTTTTTTAAATTGCAATGTCACATTTAAATAAAAAACTGATGAGCTTTATATAGCCAGGCACAAGGGGCCCTGAGGCCCTGGATTAGGGCCCAAGACATTAATTGAGACTTTTTAAAATTTAAGGCCATGCAAACTTGTAATTTTGTAACCATTTTTTGTTGTTGCTTGGGACCCCTTTTCTCTTGGGGCCCTAAGCACATGCTTTTATAGCTTATAGGTTAATCCACCAGTGCAGACAGGGAGCATTTATCAGTGGAACTGAGTGTCCAGCATTCATTGATAGGCTAGTTCTTTTTCTGCCATTCTGGTTGAAAGTGATTTTTCAGAGGTGAGAGGAAGAGATAGCAGGAGAAAGAGTAGTCCATTTAAAGCACTAAAAATAAAATCCACAGCCCATCTGCATAGGAGTGAATTCCTCCCTAAATGAATGGACAAGAATAAAACCTAATTACCTAGTGCTGTGGGTAGTTTAGCAGACACTTGATAATTGGGTAAAAGACCACAACAAAAAAGCAAACCTTCCATAAGTAAATCTTAGAAAAGGAACAGCTCTGATTTAGTTAATTAAGTTCATCTGTATAATATACAGTACTAGCAGAAATACCCGGCATTGCTCGGGTCCGTCGGAGGGGGGGAAGGGGACCCAGCGTTGCTCTAAGAGAGCTTAGCGAGTGTGGGGTCCGTTGGAGGGGGGGAAGTGGGAGAGAGCTGAGCGAGTGCGGGGGCCGTTGGAGGGGGAGTGGGGGCAGAGAGCTGAGCGAGTGCGGGGTCCGTTGGAGGGGGGTATTATTACATCATAACTATGTCACAGAGAACAGCAGGTGTTAACCTGCTGCCCAGCTGATGTGAATGGGCTTTAAAGAATTTCACCCCTGCGGGGCGTCAGAGGTGAGATTTGAAAAATTTTCAACTCTTACCCTACTTAGGACCCTAAAGCCTATAACTGTACCAAATTTAAAGTCTCTAGCTCAAACGGTGTGCAAGGAGTAAGGGAACGTACATACACGCACGCATACACCATTTGACTTTTATATATATAGATGTATGACTAGCCCGGAATGCTTTATCTCCAGAGTGGCCTGCCCTGTAATCTTCACATGCAAACTCTTCTTCATGTAATTGGATTATGTGAAACTATTATTTATCTTTGTATAACCAGTGCATCTAGTGAGGCTTTCTTGCAGAACTTCAGGTGTAATATTATCTTGGAGGCAGTGTATGTCAGAAAATAGAGTGGGTTATACTGAATTTAGAGGGCTATAATCCGAATTCTGTTACACGTACTCTTTTGATCATCTTAAAAAAAATACATATTTTCTAGAAGCTGTGAAACTAAGGTTGTTTTTTTTTGTTTTTGTTTTTTTGTTTTTTTTTTTTTTTACAAATAGCCACATGTGCTTTTGCTTTCCAGTTTCCCAAGATGATCATGACCTTCCGTAAGGTTACTGAGCACCAGAGAATTGCTTGGCCATTGAGGATTAAGAAAGTGGCTGTAGTGTTGGTCCTTTCTGTTTCCATAGAGTGATAAGAGAAAATGTAGGACTTCCACCCATTTGTTAGCTGAACAGAATCAGACATGATCATTTTTGACTATCCTGTCTCTCAGGCCAGAGGGAAGATTAATAGGTTGGACAGGGATGGCTTGAGCCAGCCTGTGACATATTGGTAGTGCTTCGAACTAGCTCTGTGAGAAAGCATTTGCTAACACAGTGAGCCAAATTCTGCTCTCTGCTTCATATTCATGGCTCCCATGGAATTAATTGGGAACCCCATGTGCATCCTAAGACAAAGTTGGGAGTTTTCCTCTGCAGCCTGGGTCACTTGCAGGTTTAAACTAGTGTAAATGGATGTTTCTCTGTAACTTGACGTTTTTAAACCATGTTTTGAGGATTTCAGTAATTTAGCCAGAGGTTAGGAATCTCTTCTCATAGATTATTTCCCGGAAGCCCCCTCTTGCATGTCCTCCTTTCTCCAAAATTCTCCGCCTAGCAGACAAACAAAAAGCTACTTGAGAAGGCTCCACAGCTGTATCATGTTGTTTTCATACTTCCCTGCCCCTTTTTCTTCTCTGAGATCAGTTGCAGTGTGTCTGCCTTTTCCAATCCAGAATCTCATGTATGCTCAGCATTGAACATCATGAGAGGCAGTCCTATCAACTTAACAAAAAGTAGCATTGATATGGTCTGCACTTTCAGAGATGATCGCAAAGTGATCATGATTATGTTCATGTGTGAGAAACTCAGTTCACATTCGCTTGATGCTATCGCTATGATATTGACACACTTTACAATAGATTTTACACGAGCTGGCATTGCTCTCTGCTGACTGGGTTGGGGCTCTGGACACTGAGCTGAGGAGTGAGGTGGACTAGACTAGAGGCCTCTGCTCTGCAGGGCAGCAGAGCTCCTGGTTTCAGCTATGGGGCACCAGAGCTTGGGGCTTCTGCCCTGCGGGAGGCTTGGGTATCCAAACTTCAACGACAGGGCCCTGTGGACCCCCCAGAACTGGCTCATGGCCCTCCCGAGGGCAACGGACCCTTGGTTGAGAACTGCTGGTTTACACCATTCAATAGCATCAGGCTGGAGTCACGGTTTGAAAAATATTTACCAGATAGCTTGGCTCTGCTCCAGACAGCTCTGACTGAATTTAAACCCTGATGACAAGGAGGGTGAGGTTCTATGGCCTGCAATGTGCAGGAGGTCAGACACTAGATGATCATGATGGTGCCTTTTGACCTTAAAGCATATGAGTCTGAGGTGCTATGGTCTAGCACAGTGGTTTTCAAACTATGGAAGGCACTGTAATGTGTCGAGGGAGGCGTGAGCTGCGTGCTGCCTTTTTTTACGAGCTCTTGCTGTAAGTCCCAGGTAGCTAGAACTTGTGCAGAAGGGTGATGCATACCCGAGAGGTGGGGACAAAGAGGACAGCCAGAGCCCTGCTATTGGGTTCTCTTCCTTCTCCCACCATCAACCCCTCACCGGGAGGCAGCCTGGGCTCAGGCTCTCCTCCCTCCTCCCTAATACCTCACTTGAAGGCAGTAAGACTCTGGCTGCTAGCTCTGGGGTGACAGCAGCAAGGCAGAAGTAAAGATGGCAATGAATATCACTTTTCACAGTGTTACCCTTCTGTGCTTATGCTGCTGGCGTGGTACTTCCCTCGGAGGTGGTGTTATATGTACTGTGGGGGGAGGGGATAAACAACTACTGACACAAAGGGGCGGGGGGGGGGGGAGAGAAAGTCAATTTGAGAACCACTAGGCTAGTGGATAGGGCTCTGCACTGGGAGGCCTGGTTTCTATTCCTGGCTTGGTCTTGCTGTGTGACCCTGAGCAAATCATTTTCCTTGCCAGTCTGTTTTATCTATGCTGAGTGTAAGCTTTTCAGGGCAGGGCCTATCTCTCACTCTGTGAGTGTGTATGTGTGTGTGTTTGTACACAGGATCCAGCACAAAATGCCTCTGAATCCTGCTTGGGTGCTGCAGGCACTGCTTATAATTGAAATAATAAACAGTCTTAGATTGTAGGCTGCGTAGGTGAGGATCATATTTATGTTATATGTTTGCACAGTACCTGCCAGTGTGAGGTCCTTGTCTGTGACTGGAGCTCCTAGGCACTACTGCAATGAAAACAATATATCATAATAGCAATAAGCACTCTGTCAGAATTTGGCCTATAGTACGAATTACTGAATGGAAGCTGTACATGCAAATTCTGAGGGCTAATAGTGACTTATCAGAGCTATGCTGTGTGCATCCAAAGACAGAATTTGGTTGGGAGTTAGTCTCTTGAGCAGAGACTGGCAGTCAGACAGCAATGTATTACGCTATTTGAGAGTTAGTTTTGTACTAGGATCTTTCTATAAATATTGAGGGCTAGATTCACAGCTGGTATAAATGGGCTGAGTTCAAGCGTACTGGCTAAGAAGTTATCAGTGACTCTTTGTAGCCACAAGGAGTTACATGGCAAAATTGTATTATAGATTTTGAAGATTTTTCTATTGGTCCATTCAGCTGTTGACCAGTCTTACTAAGACGCCTGTAGAATTCCCTATTTCTTTGTGCTTTCCTAGTCTTGGGGTTCCTTCTCTTAAAAACTTGTAGTGCTGCATAATGTAAGGCAAAATGCAACTTCAGTGCTGACCCATATTCCTGGTAACTTCTGTTTGATGTGTCAGCTTTCTTGCTGGTTGTATTCATACTGGACACCATTGGCAAAGCAGTTAATCTGTTAAAGAGACTGAGGTTTAGGTGACAAAGTGTTCTCTAAGAGCCTTTGAATGCTTTAGTGGCCTGGCCCTAGGCAAAAGGAATTTTAAAAAAGGAGTCCTTGTTTTTCACATAGAACATGTGGGGAAAATTTAATATAAATTGTTTATATTTTTTGGTATTGTATCATAATTTTCAGAATGTGATATCTCCCCCATAAAGAACATTTTGCCATTCAAGCATTGAAGGAAAAATTACAATTCAGTAAGACAATGAAAATGTATTGTTTGCAATAATTTGGGAACATATTCTGCAAATAAAGATACTTCATTTTTAATAGATAGCAACCATTCAGTGTTGAAACTAAATTTGTGTCTTATTTTCCCTCCCAATCTGTGTTGTAATTATATTAGCAATTGATACAGATTCTCTGAGGATGCGGACATAGGTTTAAAGGTAAAACACTTTTGGAAACATAATAGCAAGTTTTGTTGTCGAAACTGGCAAAAATAGTAAAAGGTATGTCAGCATTAAGTTCATACAAAGTCAGCCAATAAATGGCTTTTTCCCCCACCTCAGCATCAAAGATTCTCAATGCCTTCAACAAATCTGATTTTAGTACACTTAGTTTGCAGATTATCAGAGACAGTGTTGTGTTAATCATTTTATCAACATTTAACACTTCTGCCTCTGAATAACTGAAGATCATAGATATTAGCTAGATGATTGGGTGCCCTTTAAGTGAAGTGAAAATCACTGTTAAAATTAAGGCCACAATCACAAAAATAAATACAGCACCATAACTGGAAATACTCTTTTTAAAAAAGAACTTGAACTTTCTCCACCTGCATTTCTCATATGGTTGCTTTAAAGTTACTTGGAATTTCACTGTTTTCTCCAGGGATGTCAAAATATGTTCCGAAATGCCATCCTGTAAGCTAAAGCCTGAAGGCTGGATTGGACCCTTGCATGGAGAAATCTGGCTAAAATTCCTCAAGGTTAACTCTACAGTTTCATTTAATAATCCCCTTGGTTAGATGAGGGGGTGTGTGTGTGTGTGTGTGTGTGTGTGTGTGTGTGTGTGTGTGCAGAGAGACTATAGGTCCTGGTCTCCCAAGCCCCAAAAGAATCCTGGGCAACCACAAGAAAATGAATTCCTGCCTACTGCTGTGTGGGCAGAAGTGTCCATGTGCAGGGCTGTCCCTTCCAGGTACTCTGCTACTCTTCCCTCAGCAGGTACCTGGGTTGTGTCCCTTTGCAGCTCTTCTGGTGGAACATCAGGTGTTAATCATAGGCATGTGCAGCACATTTCATTAGGGTGTGCACCTAGGGAAATTTTTTTTAAAGGTGCTGCACTCTGCATTGAAAACTACTTTTTTTTTTTTTTTTTGGCAACATCAGTGTGTGCTTGGGTACACCCTGTGCACACGCCTGTGGTGCTAATGCTACTTTTGGCAGTAGTACCTCCAAATCAGATAACTCCTCAATTATCGGTAGAGATGGTGATGGAGAAAGCAATGTCTGAGGCTTTGCGCCCCCCCCCCCCATTTCCTCCACCTCCAAAATAATAGCGTACAGGAAAGAGCCTGCTGAGTCCCAGCAGTAGGGCTTCCATAGTTTTTCAGATTCGGGGGATGCTGCTGCAATTGTGCTTTCTCCATTCTGCATTTTCAAGAGGAGTATACTAGAGCGCTCTCCCTTTGGTTCATAGAAGTATAGGGAAAAATATTGTTTCAGGTGACTTCTGCCATCTCTATGTACCAATTGTTATCAACTGTTCCAGCTTTGTTGTTAGTTTTTACTAAAAAAGCATTGTCTACACCAGGGGTGGGGAACCTTTTTTCCGCCAAGGGCCATTTTGACAGTTATAATGTAATCCACGGGCCGTTCCTTCCCCCCCCCCCCCCAAGCCCAGGCTGGCAATGGGAGCTGAGACCGCAGCTGGCAAGGGGTCAGTGGGGGAAACCCCAAAGCAGTGGCAGGGGGAGTGCTTAGCCCTGCACTGCTTTGGGGTTTCCCCCACTGGCCCCTTGCCAGCCAGGGTACTGCCGCCTGCCTGACCCGCCCAGCCCAGCCCCCCCCCCCAAACCTCCTGCCCAGCCCGGTCTCTTCCCCCCCCCCCCCCCGTCGGCTCCCCGCGGCTCCTCGTTTCGCCACCAGGCTGAGGGTGGCCACGCGGCGCTTCCTGGCCCCAGCGCGGAGCCGCCCCCGGCTGGCCGGAGCGCAGACCTGCCCCCGCGCGTCCCTGGCCAGCAGCTCCCCGAGGCGCCTCCGGCCTCTTTGCTGAGCGCAGAGCTGCCCCGGGCCGCCAGGCGGGGGCGGCTCCGCGTTCGGCGAAGGGGCCGGGAAGCGCCTGGGGGAGCCGTCCCTGCCTGGCGGCCTGCGCGCGTCCCTGGCCGGCGGCTCCCCCAGGCGCTTGCTGGCCCCAGCATGGAGCCACGCCCGCCTGCCGGCCGGAGCACACAGCCGCCCCCGCACGTCCCTGGCCAGCGGCTCCCTGAGGCGCTTCCAACCTCTTCGCCGGGGCGGGGCCAGGAAGCGCCTGGGGGAGCCGCCAGCCAGGGACGCACGCGGGCCGGACGGAAGGCTTTGGCGGGCCGTATAAGGCCCGCGGGCCGGAGGTTCCCCACCCCTGGTCTACACGTAGTATGTATGAAGAGTTGGGGGAGAACAAGGCCGTGTTTTAGGTACTGGTGTCCATGTAGAGTACTCGTGATATGTGTGTGCTGGAAGCATGTTGAAAGCAATGTGATATTGAGGGTGGGATTTTTCTAAATCACTGTTGGTCTAACTTTGCTGCTCCTGAAATCCAATTAATGTTTTACTGCTCACTTTAATGAGAGCAGAGTTAGTCCAGTGCTGAGTGCCTTTGAAAATCCCATTTTGAGCTTTATGTTCAAAGGGGAAGTTGAAATTGATCATTGCAGGGAGTTGATAATTGCAATTCCACCTGGAAGAGCAACAGCAACCTTCCCTCCAGGCCCTCTTCCCCCTTCCGGCTGCAGTTTATACACCTAGCTTGGAATTGCTGCAGCCCTAGATACTAAGCAGCTCCACTAGAGTAGTAAGAAGATTTTGTTACCTTTATCCAAAAGAGCTTCTTCCTCCCTAGGCTGCTGCTCTTCCTTTACTGTGCAGCGTGTTAAGGGGGATGGTCTGATTTCTGTGGTTACACAATGACTGAAAGCTGTGTGATTTTTCTGGGAAACTATGATGAGACCATTAGAACATGCATCTTGGTACTATGAGAATGGATTCAGGCTAAACAAAAACAGGAGTGCTGGGCTAACAGTGCTGATTTAGAATTGCAATACACAAAAATACTGGGATAAGTATAAGCCTTACAGTGAATAAAAGGCTTTCCTCATACAAGATCTAATTCTTTCTTAGTGAGCAGTACTGTATCAAGTATGAGCTTCCTCACTTATCCCCTTTAGTGTGACCTGAAACCTGACCTATATTCTAGTTGAGAGATTGGCAGCCTGGGATGGTTTGTTTACCTGCAGCCAATGGTGGATTAACCTATAAGCAATAAAAGCATGTGCTTAGGGCCCCAAGAGAAAAGGGGCCCCAACCAACAACAAAAAATGGTTACAAAATTACAAGTTTGCACAGCCTTAAATTAAAAAGTCTCAATTAACGTCTTGGGCCCCCCCAAATCCCCCAATGTTGCGTCGATTACACTTTGCGAGTAAAAGCTGGGTTGTGAATGGGGGTGAGAGTTGAAAGGGGGGCCCATTGCTTGGCTGTGCTTAGGGCCCCCGGAGCAATTAATCCGCCCCTGCCTGCAGCATCTGCAGGTTTGGCCAATCGCAGCTCCCCCTGGCTGCAGTTCACTGTTCCAGGCCAATGGGGGCTGTGGGATTCAGTGGCCCGCACATCCCTCCGCCCACGCTGTTTCCCGCAGTGGATTTCCCTGACAAGCTGCGTGCCGAAGGTTGCCAATCCCTGTTCTTGTCTATACTATGTGTAGGC
Source organism: Sternotherus odoratus (assembly GCA_032164245.1). Classification (NCBI taxonomy): domain Eukaryota; kingdom Metazoa; phylum Chordata; order Testudines; family Kinosternidae; genus Sternotherus; species Sternotherus odoratus. The sequence continues at coordinate 18,355,427 of JAVMKO010000011.1, forward strand.
ATTAGAATGTAGGGCCATTCTCATGAATGAAATATGAGAATATGTAAAAGATATTTTGAAGGTGAATGGAAAGTTGTTTTTGTTTTAAATATGCTAAGACCTGAGATCATTCCTTTGGGATTCTAATTTTTTCCTGCTAAAGTAGATTTAATCAGTAATGCTTAGTTATGCAAAGAACATCATTTTCTCAGCTTTCAGTTTTATAAATGTTGTCAACTGCTGCCTGGGACATACAGAATCCCTGAGGTCCCACATCTTGGCAGGTTCTGAACACAAAACTCATATTTTTAAGTAGGTTGTTAAAAAAATGTTTTTAATCTGTTCATACACATTGGGTTAATGATGTAGGTTCTTAAACAGTATTTTGTCTTTATTTTCTGATTCTGTATTTTTATTATTTGAAGAAAAACAATTACAGTTACAATGAAATAAAAATATTACAAAGATAAGTACTATAGAATCCTACTTATTGTCTCAAGAGTATTGTTTTACATTTCTTTAGTACTCTGTTTCTTAGAAAGCTCAGAGGAGAACCAGCAAAGCAAGGAGGAAAGATTAAAAAAAGCCATGATGGGAAGATGACCCATAGAGCATGATGTATAGATAGAACAAATAGCATGAAGAACTAAGCAATTGTCATCTTACAGTGATTACATCAGTCTGTATCTATGTATCTGTTTCTTACGGGGCCTGTGAGTAGAGTTCATCTTTCATTTTACTGTTCTATAGTTAACTGTCAGGCCTAGTTTGGACATTTTGAATGGAGCCTATTGTATGCAATAAATAAATAAATTCTGGTGAATTTGAAGAAGGCAAAGATCAGTAGAGGTTATTTTTGTATGATATCCTGTTTGGCTCCACTGTGTGGACAAGGGGATCGCTAAATCCAAATCTGATTTGATCTACTTTGAAGTGCCTCATTTCCCCCCCCCCCCCGCCATGACCTTAATTTAAATAAATATACATTGATTCAAAGGGGGATGGGTTGCATGGACCCCAATTTTCTTATAAATACTACAAACCATGATGTTGTGCTGACAGAAAATAAATGTCTATAGTTATTATCAAAATGCTAAGGTGTTGAGTGCTATATAAGTACATAGATAGATTCAGTGATAGGTCACCATTATTTTGTTAAGATACTTCACAAAAAAATATCATACTTAGGTTTTCTAACAGGCTATGTCCTATATGGGAAGGTGGTGCAAAGAGGATTGACGGGAGAGAGGTTTAAAGAATAAGGGGCAGAGGAATCTATTTATTTAATTTTTTATTTAAACACTTTAAAGATTTCTTATTGTTATATGGAAGGAAGGATGCAGTATCACTTTTCAAACAAACTTGTGTATTAAATTCACTTACTGAAAAATATTTTCTCTATATTTTTGATAAATATACTGAGTACAGTAAAACCTCGATTTAACGGACTAATTCGGGCGAGGGGGTGTCCGTTAAATCAAAAAGTCCGTTATTTAATAATAATAAAAAAATGAGCTGTCGGAGCAGCAGCCCGCCCGCCACAGGGTTGGGGCGGCAGCTCCGCAGCCCGCCCGCTGCCGGGACCCGGGCACCGGCTGCCGGGAGCCTTCAGCCAGGCCGCCCGGGCACCGGCTGCCGGGAGCCGTCAGCCAGGCCGCCCAGGCACCGGCTGCCGGGAGCCGTCAGCCAGCCCGCCCGGGCACCGGCTGCCAGGAGCCGGGCGGCAATCGGCAGCCAGCCCGCCAGAAATGGATCAGGAATGCATCAGACTTGCTCAGAAATTTTGTCCGTTGCATCTGAAGTCCGTTAAATCGAGGTCCGTTAAATCGAGGGTTTACTGTACACTGATAATTGATAAGCTGGTAGTGTGACCAGGTGCCTGGGGTGGACAAGACTGATAATGGCATACTTAGGGCAGACTGCAAGAAATAGGGCAGACAATCCCCCAAAACTGGTGATTTATTCTATAATTAGATTCGCCAAGGCAGTAACAAAAGAACTTCTGCAGTACCACACTGGTTAACCAGAAGCCAAACACAGGTATTCCAGCCCTTGGCCCTCATCAAGAAAAACAGGTCTAATATGGGAAGGGGTTACTGTAAACCTAATTCACCATATGTGAGGTTCTTACTAATTCCAGAGGATCAGACTCTTATCCTCAGGTCAAGATGTATCTCAGATCTTACCCAAATATCACGCTGTAAGCCAGTCTTTAGTAAACTAACTAAAGATTTATTAAGAAAAGAAGAGTTGTAAATAGCTGTACATGCAAATGTTTGTAAAGGCCTTATACCAGGGTTATAGCAGTATGGAATAGACTGCTGGCTTGCAAAAGTGTCTCTGGTAGTGTCCAAAAGATTGGCAAGTTCTCAGTCCATAGTTCAAAATACTCCTTTTAGTTGTAAATCCACAGTCCAGAGAATTGGAGCAGGAAAGAGGCAAAACTGAGGAGTCTCAGAGGTCTTTTATTTCCTTTGCCATGTGCATGGAAATTTACTGTTCCAAACCAAACTCACAGCCCCTGTGTATGGAAAGTTACTGGCCCAAGATGGAGTCCAGGGTCATATTAGCATATCACATGCCCTTACATGTTTTGCTGAATCACTGAGGGTGGGGAGCGCGTGTGGCCATTGGCTCCTTGCTGTCTGAGTCATCTGTGCAGGATGAATATCTTCCATGACTCATTGTGAGAATGGACCATCATCACTAAGCTATCTAGCTCGGATGTAAATCTAATTGAGGGGTGTCATCCAGGAGCAAAACACATGCTGGAGATACAAATACATAGCCAATATTCCTAACTTTGGATACAAAGATGATACATGGGTTTAATCAGGATAATCATACTGACTAGACTGTAACTTTTTGATTGATGCCTTACATAATACACTTTGTGCAAGATTTGTTGCATTTATAAAACAGTGGTAATATCCTTTATATAAATAGTCATATTTAATCATACCATATCACAGGTAGGCAGGGATGAAGAACCTGTAAGGGGCTACTGTCTCCCTGGAATTGCTTTGAATATATTTGATGTTTATTGTATTTCAATGGGAAAATCATTGTTTTTCCCAAGTATATTTATGAATTCTAGAAAGAAGTCTTGTCCAGAAGGGATGATTTACCTGCATCTAGAGAAGGGTTTCCTATCAGACGGAGGGAAATTTTCCAACCTTCACTTCAATTTGTGTCTGAATTGCAAAGGAATTCTTCAGTACATTTAGTTATTTTATTTATTTAGCGCTAAATCCTGCGGTTTTTACTACGTTAAGTGAAACTCCCATTGAATTTGATTTGAGGTACATCATTTAATGGGGATTTTGCCTCAGTAAGGACTGTAAGATTTGACTCTTAATGTCAATTATTTTTTTTTGTAGCTTGTCCCACTTTCTCTAATGCTGATCTCAAAGTTATAAATGTTGCACAGACCAAAAGTCTAAAAAAAAGGTAAGAAGCTCCTATGACAATGTGTCAATGGTGAAATATATTTACATTTTTTAACATAATAAAATTCCAAATATTAAAACCAAAATTTGGCTTCAGAAATACTGATTTCACTATATATGTGCAACCCTTCCATTTTACTACAGAAAAATTCAAAATCCAGAAATGAAATAAGACGATTTAGCAGCATTTCAACCTTGTTGCTGAGGATAAATCTGTCCCATGCCACTCCCCACGTGTGTGTTTATTTAAACAGAAAAATATATGAGTATGTCACTGTTCTTCAAAATGTTTCACACTCAGTGCATAGAGGTCTCGGAGCACATTGCTACTAATAATTTATTGCCTATTCACTAATGCAAACTTATGAATGATTTACTACTCACAGCAGGCAAGGCTACATAATTTAAGAACAATGCAGAGTAAGGATTTCTTTCTGCACAGGGCAGTAGGCACCAACGCACAAAACAGATTTAAAGCTAGACCGATCCCTTTTTCTGTGGTCAGGAAATACATTTTTAAAGTATAAATATAAATAGCTGAGAGTAAAGGACGTTAAAGGTCAAGCATCCCATCATGAATGTGCCTGATCTCATTTAGTTCAAGAATCAAAAATAGGTCAGGTCAGCACTTAGATCGAAGGCTACCTGGAAATACAAAAGACCATGATACTGTGACAAACTCAAGGTGCTATAGAGATATAGTTGTCAGTCAACAAAATGGTTAGCACCCATTGTGTTCCTCTTCAATCAGTCAGTCAATAAATATGCACACCAAGAAAGCATCTTTGAAGGAAGGTGGGATGCATCATTTTTATAAAGGATTTAAATGCAGCTGGAACTGTTAAATGCAATATAAAATCTGGTTATATATTCTGTGGCTAGTGAAAACAGCTTGTCTTATTTTCTTTAACATTATTAACTACACTAGCAACAGGACTAAAGTGACTCAGTAATGGCCTTGTGCTGGAAACTTGCTTTAATTCAGTTTTGTGGTTTGTACCACTAATGGTTGTGGGAAAGCTGATTTTTATAATGAGGAACTCCAGAAGAATCCCTGGCACTGTACCTTGTAATGAGATTTGAGTGACCAGCATGGATATGGCTGGGCTGTTTTGAACTGCGTTCAGCAATTGAGTTTTAGTTTAGATTCTGGACTTTGCACTAGAATATGGCTCAGCACAGTTTGGTTCAGTGACCAGTGTCAGCCATACAGGGCTAGAATTGAATTTAAGTGCAGCAGAGCACATGCTGTTTGAAGCTATAAGCCATCAATTTCTGCAGCATATGAGCTTCATCTTTTTTTTTTTTTTTAAAGTACTGTTTAAGATATGAAGTGCTATCTTCCTCTGCGTCTGCTCACAGCTGTCACAGACAGCAGGAGAATGAAATTAACAGTATTCTGGTAATCTCTGATGCTTTTCAGATCCTGTTGACAGTGTGAAATTGAAAAGAATCATATCAATTTCATTCTGGTCCTGGTGGGGAAACCTAGGAGTTGGCCTTGCAGAATTCCATTTTTATATATAATTTTGACAGATAAATGAAAAACATTGATATTATCTATTTAAATTTTCACCATTGCAGGAAATTATGTAGGAATATCAGATAACATGGCAAGTCAGAATTATTTAATTTTAATGACAGTAGACACTGATTTCCAAAAAGATAAAGCTTTGTAACCATCCTATATAATAAAAGGCCAGAGGAAGTTTGTCTGAAGCCGTCATGCTCAGTAGAGACGGCCCGGACGAACAGCATGCTGGGAGTGGTAGTTCGGCGGCACAAAATGGCCACCGCGCGTGCGCCGCCGCGAGCTGCAGAGACGGCCCGGACAAACAGCGGTAAGCACTTTGGCCCATCCCCAGTGAGGTAACAGGGCACAGTGCGGAGAGGCAGTGGTAGAGCTGGGGGGGGGGGGAATGACCCCAGTGAGGTAACAGGGCACAGTGCTGAGAGGCAGTGGTAGAGCTGGGGGGACCCCAGTGAGGTAACAGGGCACAGTGCTGAGAGGCAGTGGTAGAGCTGGGGGGACCCCAGTGAGGTAACAGGGCACAGTGCTGAGAGGCAGTGGTAGAGCTGGGGGGACCCCAGTGAGGTAACAGGGCATAGTGCTGAGGGGCAGTAGTAAAGCAGGGGGGACCCCAGTCAGGTAACACGGCACGGTGCAGCAGCACTGAGGGGCAGTGGTAGAGCAGGGGGGGACCCCAGTGAGGTAACGGCACGATGCTGAGGGGCAGTGGTAGAGAAGGAGGGGGACCCCAGTGAGGTAACAGGGCACGGTAGAGTGGGACTGAGAGGCAGTGGCAGAGCGGGGGAGGGACTCAGTGAGGTAACAGGGCATGGTGAAGAGGGACTGAGGGCAAACACCATTAAGCACTTTGGCCCGTGTACACGGGCTTTTACACTAGTTAAATATACAAACTAAATATGCTTAACTCAAACTCTAATTCGTTCTCAAGCAGCATTTTTTTAATTTTGCCTAACTATACTTTTTGATTATTAATGATAGTAATGTGTGTGTCTGTCTATGGGGAAATTGACATTTACCAATAAAAATCAGATCCTTCCATAACTTACCTATCAGCAGCAGCACTAGCAAGTACTGGACCTTTTCACAGGAGAGTACAAAAAACAAAATGCCTGATGTGGCCGTATACTAGCAGAGACCCCCAACTTCTCCAGGACTTCCTGCAGCTCTGCATTGACTCCCTGCAATGCAACTTCATTTGAAGTGTGCTGATGTGGACCTCACCAGCTGGCATCTGTTTCTGGTACTGTCCTTTAAGGGGGAAATACATGAGTGTACAAAAGAGCAAAAATCAGGTGTTTTTTTCTTTCCTTAATCCCTTCTCCACATTATCAAGGAAAAGTAATTATGAATTGGAGATTTTGAGATGGGAAAGTCTCATTGTTAAGTGTGTGGTTGTAATTCTGAAAGGGGGGGGGGAAAGTTGCTCAGAAGTTGTTTTGTCACTAATTAAAAACAGCAGCAGTACAAAATAATTGGAGTTGGTTGTATAACTTGTTTTTCTGTGATCTCCATCTAAGCATGGAGGAAGGTGGCAAAGTTTTTACTGTCCCAGTGTTGGTGGTGAGAAACGATTCCAGACACTAGGACACATCACGTTTAAAACTAGTGGGCTAGATTCTATTCCAACCTATTACTCATTTCAGTCTCAAAAGTCGGTTGTGTTGTCTGGCTCTGTCAGGGCAGAAATTAGCCCATTGTGTCCAGAGATATAAACAATAATCTTTCTCTATAAAATGTTAGGTTCAAGAATAGCAGCCGTGGTAGTCTGTATCCGTAAAGAACGTGAGGAATACTTGTAGCACCTTAGAGACTAACTAATAAACTAGTTAGTCTCTAAGGTGCTACAAGTATTCCTCACTTTCTTTATAAAATGTTAGTTTTTCTTTTAATTTTGCCTTGTTTGGGGCAGAAATTTTTAAAATTCAGTCAAGGTTTCTTAGCAAAATTAAATGTATTTGTATACAGTACAACTATGTTGAGAGTAAATGGGTTTCATTAGGCTTTTTTGTAAGTCTATGGTTTCAAAAATCTTAGTGCTTTACACATTTGTCAACAGATGTCCTAGGTAGTCTAATTTTATTTTGAACTTTGGCTTGTGGTGGGAAAATTTGAAGGGAAAGTTGTTGGGTTTTTTCTTTTCTTTTTTTTTTTCGTCCCCAGTTACTTGTTTTGCCTTGTTTATGATTAGTACAGGTAGACTAATCTGTGAGTACCATAGATATAAAGTTGTATTAATCTACATTAATAAAAGTAGATTGAAGGAAAAAAGAGAGCCCCAGAGATGTACATATGTATGTGTTTTTTACATATGTATGTGTGTGTGTACGTATGTTTTTAATACATATGTATATATTTATGCTGTAGTATATGCTTTTTAATTTTAATTTTTTATTTTATTTTTATTTTATTTTTTATTTTAATTTTTAATAATATATTTATGCTGTAGTATATGTTTTTTAATACATATGTATATATTTATGCTGTAGTACATGCTTTTCCCTTAGGAGAAAATTTCAGACAGTTTAAATTATATGGTGCTTTTGTAATGAGAGCTGGTGTTTAGCAACTGAACTGAATCATCAAACTCATGTCATCTGAGAACTGAAGGAGACAGGCTCTCTCTGTCTGTCCCTGCTTTATGGAATCTTTATGGTGTTAGAGCAAAACTTTGACACTGTAATTTTAAACTTATTTTAAAATATCCAGAGAGGGTTTCCAGAAGTAAATTCTAATGTTGTTCTTCATTTACTAAAAAGGAGCTGAGAAGATGAGTCAGCAAATAGAAAACATGGTTTGTTTTTTTCAGTGGTATGGGCAAACCTCAGACTGAAAGAAACAGAAAAAAAAATAGACCTGATTTAGACAAAATGGTATTGCTGTGTTGCTATTGCCTATTCATATTTAGCTGTCCCATGTCCTCTGTATTATGAGTGGGGATGGAAAAGAGAGAGAAAGGTGTGCGTATGTCTGTATTGTATACTGGATATCGTTCCCCTTATCTGTTTCAGACTGACAGGTGAAAAACAGAGGGAAGGGCAGGGGAAGGGATCTATAGGATGTGAAGAGTGACTGAGAATGACTTTTCTTTATTATAGTAAATGAAAGATACAGCCAAACAGAAGAATATGTTACAGAGAAAAATATTAGTTTAAGGAAGAGTAAAAAGCTATCACATGTAAAAAAAGATGAGAAGAAAATAAAAAGTACAGAACAAAGGGTAAAATGGCTAGGATACTAGTAAAACGAGGAAGAAAAGTTTATAAAACCAGGAGATCAAAAAGATCAAATAGAGAGACCAAAAATTGGGGCATCCCTTGGAAAATTTTGCTCTTCTTTGCCTGGTACAATTAATTTATTAAAAAAGGCAAGTAAGTGATGGTAAAACTAAAATATTTGTTATCATCATCGTGATAAGGCTGAGAAAATCGATTTTTGTGCACGATAAATTTTCATTATGGTTTTTTCACTTTGCTTATGAAGGGAATGCAGTATCACAGCCATCACGGTTTTTCATTTTGCACATGAAGGAATGCAGTAACACAATTTGTTTTCTTTTCCTGTCAGTTTTCGCTAAGGAAAACTAACTGACAGCCAGATCTCGTCTCCCTGTGAACAACTTCTCAGTTCCCCCTCAGCCCCCCACTTTGCAAAGCACGTTGCACCCAGCTGAATGCTGGGATACCTGCCCTATCCCGCAACTGCTACTGCCGCCAGAAGCGCGACAAATGTATCCATTATTTTGCGCTACAAGGTTTCAATCTGTACAGTCTCTAGCGCGATACCTATTGCGCTACATTGGGAAGCGCTACAAATAAACACGCTATAATCTTCAGTCTAACCATACTCTCAGAGTGCTTCATGAAAGGCAAGTAGTTGTTATCCCTGTTTTATGACTACTTTATAGACGTAGAGCTGATAAGTGACTGACTTGCTAAGGTTACACAATGAATCAGTGCCCGAGCCAAGAATAGATCTCATGTCTCGAGACTGCCAGTGCTATCCTCTTATACACTGAATTTTTGTGTCTCCTTCATTAAAAGAATGAATGAAAAAATTGTATAGTCCTGTTCTCGATAGAAGACGATTTTGAAGATAGTTTTTTAAATAAAAAATATTGATTGTTTGCACACACACAATAGTATTGGCTTATTTCCGTCTTACAGGCTTTTTTATAATCAAAAGATTTTTAAAAAGAGCACATGGTGGTGCTTTGAAAAACATTCAGTTCCACATACTTTGAAATTTCTTCATCCAAAAAGAATTTGGCTTATGCTGATACTCTCCTGAGAATAGCAAGTTTATTAGGCTCTTTAATAAGCACAGCTTTGGGTTTGACTGCTTTTCAACAATATACCAATAATTGTCTTGTCTTTAATATTCTCTACAGCTGCAAGAAGTGCATGGCATGTTTCATAATAAGCAAATCTAGGTCATTGGAGGGAAAACAGGCCAGTCAGTATAGTTCTTGACTGTAACTGGCCTGTCTACTGAGGAACTGGATGAAAGGATCTATATTTCAAAACAATTGTTACTATTTTTCAGCTAATGTAACTTGAAATTTAGTCCATTCAAAAAAAGAATTAAAAGCAGTTTAAGGTATTTCATCTGTCACTGAGTCCCCTGTCAATTTTTGAAGTTACAGTTAATATTTCCTATCTCAGCATGTCATCTTCTCCCTTACCACTCTATAACAGACTCTCACAAGCAACAAATGAAACAGGACTGACTATTCAGTGCAAACAATGAAATTGACCAAACACCAATTACTATCAGATGCACAAAATAAACTGGGAAAAAATAGAGAAATAAATTTCTCCCTCTAATAGCTTTCAGTCACAGTCATCTTCAGTGTTACTTTAACAACACTAGATAAAGAACTTTGAGACAGAAGTGCCATTTTTAAACTTTCTTTAATTTTTCCATGATTCGTGTTTCTCAGATTTCCTTTGGGTTGGCACAATCAGTTTTTTTCTCCAGTGTGTCATGGCCACTTGTCTCATGTATGCTAATCAACAGGATAATATATTTAAAATATAGAATCCTGTTACTGGAAATTCATACATTAATGATAGGGTGATAAACCATTCAGTTTGATTTTTTAAAAAAAATCTCATCTGTTTGCCACAAATGGGTTAATAACTGTGTATGATTCCCAAATGTGTTTAGAATGCCCTTTGTCTGACTGTTTCGGATATATTCCTCGCAGGCACTCAGGGAGTAGGTTCTAACCCATTGGTTCTCAAACGGGGGTCACGACCCCTCGAGGGGTTGCAGCCCACTTATGTGGGGTTCACGAGCCCCAACCCCCATGGCAGTCTGCCGGCTCCAGCTCTCACCCACATGGCGGGCTGCTGCTCCAGCCCGATCCCCGCGGAACGGAGGGGCTGCAAGCCCAGAGTGGTGGAACTGTGAGCCCTGAGCCTTGACCCCCGCACGGTGGAGCAGTGGGGCGGTGAACCCCAACCTCAGGGCAGGGCTGCGAGCCAGGAGCCCCAACCCCCGACTCCGGTAATGGCAGGTGGCTGTGAATCTGAGCCCCAACCTGAGCTCTGACCCCAAACCTTGTGCTGGGCTGCCAGCCCCAACCCCGATCCCTGCACCGGTTATTAATTACTGTCAAATATTAAAATAAAATAAAATTCTACTTAAAAAACTTTTCCACTTATATTTAATTTGATAAAAATATGTTTCAGTCTTAATTTAAAAGCAGTGAGAAAAGCATTGACAATATTCTTTTTAAGAAATAGGGTTTAAATTTACTATTTAATATAGTGTTAAATATCAAAAATGTGTTTTTAATTTCTAATGGGGGGTCGCACTGAGAGGCTAGGTGTTCAAAAGGGGTCACCAATACAAAAAGTTTGAGAACCACTGTATCTAACCAATACTGTACTCTTCATTCTTTCCCATATTTTAATCTGAGAAACTCTTGTTTCTCTGCCTGCCACCTGCTCCCATGTACTTTGCATTTATATAATAAAATGGTTCTTAATCTTTTCCATACCTGGGGGTCCCCTTTTCCATACTGAGACCACTCTACGTCAAGTCTGGATGGGATCCCACTACCATTTGGCAATGTGGGGAAAAGCAGGGTGCTTAGGTTGAAACCCTGTGTTATATCATCCAATTAACTCCCTTTTAGAGAACAAGAGCGCATCCCAGCAAGGCAGGGAGACAGAATGCAAAATGTTGGGCTCCTGATTGCAGCAAAATGGCCAATTCCATGGTGAAGGTGCTGGATTCTGTGGCGCATTGGAAAATTTTCAGATTCTCTGGGTGCATATTCACAGTGTCTTGATTTGAGTTGAATGGGACAGGTCACTCCCGCCCAGACCCACACTCCTACCTGCACCCCGAGCCCCCTTCTGCACCCAACTCCCTCCCAGACTCCACACCTGCACCCCAACACCCAGGCCTGAGCTCTCCCCCAACACCCAAATTCTCTCTGAGCTGGCACCCCAAACCCCTGTCCCAGTTAAGTCCCCCCTCCCAGTACCCTAACCTAACTCCCTCTCAGAACCCACACCCTCACTGGTTGTGACCAGGGGTCTGGTTTTGGAGCAGAACACCTGGTCAAAAAGGGAACCTGGTGGCTCTGGTCAGCACTGCTGACCAAGCTGTTGACTGTCTGGTTGGTGGCACCGCTGTGCCGTGCAGTGGGTCTGGCAGGTTCCCTACTAACTGCCATGCCATGTGGCTGCTGGGTCCGGAAGCAACTGGTATGTCCGGCTCCTAGCTTTACTGGTGGCCGGGGGGTCTGCGTGCTGTCCCGTCCGCAGGCACAACTCTCATTGGCTGGGTCAGGGCAGGGGAGGAACTAGTGTGACTCACAAGTGTAAAAATGTAAAATAATATTACTTTTGTTATAACTAATATTATGTAGTTTCTGCCTCTTTTAATAAGAGTCAAGAAACCTTTGTGAAAAAGACCGGAGCTATAGCTGTGGTTTTTTTAAATAATTACATCTTTGACTGCTAGAGGTAGTTTCTGTTTAATAATGCAGCTGTAAGACACTTGACTGATGGGGCTAGCATGCTGTGGGTCTAATCATAATTATAATACTCTGGACGATGCCAACAATCATAATCCATTTCCAGGGAGCTTTACCTCATTTTAAATTAAAAACTTGCTGGAAAAAGAGAAAATCACAGCAAGTAACATTCAGCACTGCCATGAAATGTTTGGGTTATTTTAAGAAAACAAAAATACCCGTATACAATAGCTTAAGGCTAGAGGTACGAAACCAGGAAGAAAGCTCAAGAATAATCCACAGGTATCTGTAAACTTGCTCAAAATATATGTATTTAAAATGAATAATGAGGTCTGCCATATTCTGTCTGCAGCAGACATCCTTCAGTGAGGATATAACTGTGATGCAAGTGACCTTGTCTATGGTTAACTTGTAAAATGGTCAGATACCTTGCCTTGCTGCTATTGTTAAGAGTGTGAGATATTCACACTGCAATCTGTAGACTATGTAGTTGTCTGCGTTTAAAAAAAATAAGGACCACAAATGTTAGTTCACTGCCTTATGGAAGTGCAGCACCTTTTAGACCACTTTACATTAATTCTTAATGGTTTGACTGGTAATCCTTTTTGTTAGGATACATTGTTTTCTTCTAATGGAATAAATAGTTTTCACTGTAAAACTCTCTTTCCCCAGTGGAAAGAAATGTATTTATTGCTTGTATCTACTATGAAAGTAATCCTTGCCTGGTCGAAATTATCTATTCCGTTGCATTTTTATTACATTACTTGGAACAGTTTAAGTTAATAGATATCCGCTGACCATGTTTGCAGATTGTGGATCAGATGCAGATGCAAATTTTATATCCGTGCAGGGCTCTACCTATATGTATCATTTGCCTTGATAAATCACTTGCTTACAGAAACCCATACCAATTCTAAGAGGCTGTTTAATTTGGATGAGCTATTATTAGCAGGAGAAAAAAACTTTTGTAGTGATTATCAACTAGATCTATGTCTGACAGTTGACAAGAAGGTATGAAGGAAACTTAACTTAAGGAAATAAGTTCAATTAGTGTAATGACTAAGCCATTCACAGTCCTTGTTTAACCCATGGTTGATAGTGTCCAATTTATAAATTAATTCCAGTTCGGCAGCTTCTTGTTGGAGTCTGTTTTGGAAGTTTTTCTGTTTTAAAATTGACACCTTCAGGTCTGTAATAGAATGGCCAGGGAGATTGAAGTGTTCTCCTACTGATTTTTGAATGTTATAATTCCTGATGTCAGATTTGTGTCAGTTTATTCTTTTGCATAGAGACTGTCCGGTTTGGCCAATGTACAAGACAGAGGAGCATTGCTGGCACATGATGGCATATATCACATTGGTAGATGTGCAGGTGAATAAGCCTCTGATGGTGTGGCTGATTTGATTAGGTCCTGTGATGGTATCAGTTGAATGGAGAGGTGGACAGAGTTGGCATCGGGCTCTGTTACAAGGATAGGTTCCTGGGTTCGTGTTTTTGTTGTGTGGTTGCTGGTGAGTATTTATTTCAGGTTTGGGAGCTGTTTGTAAGCAAGAACTGGTCTGTCTCCCAGGATCTGTGAGAGTGAGGGATCATCTTTCAGGATAGGTTGTAGGTCTTTGATGATGTGTTGGAGAGGTTTAAGTTGGGGACTGAAGGTGACGGCTAATGGTGTTCTGTTATTTTCTTTGTTGGGCCTGTCCTGTAATAGGTGGCTTTTCCCTGGCCATTCTATTACAGACTTGAAGGTGTCAAATACAGTGACATGGGCTAACTGAACCTCAGCCCTTACCCCTAGAATACCTCACTCAAGGAATTGGCCTATTTGTGCTTGATCTAGAGCAGGGGTTGGCAGCCTTTCAGAAGTGGTGTGCTGAGTCTTCATTTATTCACTCTAATTTAAGGTTTTATGTGTCAATAATACATTTTAACATTTTTAGAAGGTCTCTTTCTGTAAGTTTATAACATGTTATATGTTAGATATAACATATAACTAAACTATTGTTGTATGTAAAGTAAATAAGGTTTTTAAGCCTCCCCCCCCCCCCCAGACCAGTGGCCAGGACCCGCCCGGGCAGTGTGGGTGCCACTGAAAATCAGCTCGCTTGCCATCTTTTGCACAGGTGCCATAGGTTGCCTACCCCAATCTAGAGAAATCTTAGAACCTATAGTTTTCCCTCTTAGACTTTCTATAGTTTAAAAAATAAAATAACTTTGTTTTACTTTGCTATGGTTCTATGTGCTTGCTAAAGCTGTATACAAATCCTATATAATGTCTGTATTACTGTGTTACTTTTTTGACTCCTTAATTAAAAAAAGCTTTATCAAATACTACTAGAAACTATTTATTCTAAATAAAGATATACTGTTGTAATTGCTTAGCTAAAAGAGGACGTTGTTATCTCTGTGTACTGTGAGCCTGTATGAGACTTAATCCACTTATTTATTGGGGCTACTTCTAAATCTTCATTGCTGGATTGACTTTTTTTTTTTTTTGGTTTCTGCTTTTTTCTAGTCTGCACACAGTAACTCCTTGTTTGTTCCTTGCAATACAAATTTTGATACAAGATGCATGTTCGATTTTGAATGCTAGCAAGACTGCCACAAATAGTTTGTGCAATGTGCCTCAGTTCCAGTGTATTGAATAGTATCTTTAGATGGCTGTAGTGGTAGATAAATGAATTATGAGCTTTATTTGGTCCATATGAGACTACTAAAGGGTCAGTCCGAGTTCGAGAAACCTTTAAACTAAGGTCTCTCCATGTGGCGCTTGATCCAATATCCTTCAGCTCTAACACTTCGTGCCTCTCTTTTGTTCTTTGCAGATCCCGAAGTGAGTTTTTTTATGTAGACCGACGAGAGAGAGAGAGACACAATGGCAAATTCAGCCAGAGAACATCTGCTTTTTGTGCGACGACGTAATCCTCAACTACGTTATACTCTGAGCCCAGAGAACCTGCAGAGTCTGGCATCTCAGGGCACCATACCTGAGAACATGAACTTACAGCGTGCCAACAGTGACACTGATCTAGTGACCTCTGACAGCCGCTCTAGTTTGACAGCAAGTATATATGAATACACCCTGGGACAATCTCAGAACCTTATTATTTTCTGGGATATTAAAGAAGAAGTTGACCCAACAGACTGGATAGGACTTTATCATATAGGTGAGTCAGAACTATTTCTTAATTTTTTGTGGGTTTTGGTCCTTTGCTACCTTGTCTTGACTTTCATTTTCTCCAGTGGCGCACATAAAGATAAAATGTAAGATGAGACTGCACAAAATTACTCTAAAGCTTTCTCTTTCCTTCTTGGTTTGGTGAAGTGTGAAAATGTGTAGCCAATTAATGTAGATATTGGTTTCATACTTGCCTCCTAGATGGTGAAATGCTGCTTCCTTAGACATCAGAGGTTGTATGCACACACAATCTTCCTATTTCTATCTTTAATTACTGTTGACTGATGGCTGCGTTACTGACTTGGAAATTTAGGTGGTGGGTTGACATGTCCCAATACTTATTCCAAAAGAGATGTACGGTCAACAGAGCTGTTAGCTGTGCCATTCCCCCATAAACTCAGAAGAGTTGCAGAGGGGTCACTTCTTCATCTCATTCAAAGAATTTCAGATATATTGTCCCATTAGCGGGGTGATCCTTTCTGAAACTGTGACAAATTAATGGTAACATAGTGTTTACAAAATACCTGTTGTGTGCCAAATGCTTCTACCCCCAGGCCTAATATCTAGCACTTTTTTTTTCACTTTAATGTTTATAAGTAGGCAGTAATAACTTCTTCCGGGATTCATCTTTATGGGTTTACCAGAAAAGGTTTACTTAGACTTGTAAACAGTATTTTTTTATTTCTGTCCAGGTGGGTTTTCAACATTTGCGAAAATATATTTTGTACAAATTCTTGAAGCTGGCCGTTGCACACTAAAATGTAAAGGATTACATCTGTATAAACAAGAACTCCTATTCATGAAAAGCAATCCTTCATAACCCCTCCAAAATAAATAAATCACTGGTCCTCCCCATTTTTTTAATGGAACTTAGCCAGGGAGGGAAATATACTGTAGACAAGGGTCTAGCTGCTGGATCCCATATTGTCACCATTTTAATTAAATCCCAAATCAAAGCAAGAGAAAACCTGTCTGACAACAGGAACCTTGTCCATCTTGGAACTAACACCAGCTCCGCTTACTCAATAGCTTCACCAATGAAATGTTACTTAAATAAGATCTCATCTTGCATTCACTGAAATTGGTAAGTTTTCCCATTGGATTCAGTGAGAGCAGTTTCCATCCTCGTGTCCATTTATTCAGCTGGTCAAAGAGCAATTTTAATCTGGCTCCAGAATAAAGATCTTTTCTGCTGTGTGTCTGAGTCTCCCAAAGTGCAGAACAAAGGCACAGACTGACTCCAGCCTGTGATGAGAGTGCAAACAAACTCAGACTGCCTCCTCTGAATTCAAACCCTCTGCATGTTACAGTGTAGTGCAATAGTGCATAATATTCATTGTGAATTTCTTATCTGCTTGTGTTTAAAGTGAGAGGAGGTCCAGCTACTCATTTTTTTTAAACTGTTCCCCTTTCTGTCACTTTACATCTTTCAGCACTCGATGAAGCTCCTTACTTAGGTCAATGAGTGATTTTCTATTATTGATTAAAATAGGAACCAGATCTCAGCAGAATCTTTCCCTTTAAAACTTGTTTTTATTTTGTGTTATGGAGTCACTGCTCTTACTCTTTATATAGCTAAGGCTGTAACTTGCTTTCCAGTCTAACTCTGGTTATGCATCTATTCAAACTTGAAAAAAATTCCCTTTGAATTGAAATTTGGTAAGTGTGTTTCCTATTCGTAGAAGAATATTTTTATGGTGAGAGAGAAGGTTTGAGGTTGTTTGGATAAACTGAGACAGACTTTTTTTTTTAAATGTAATTTTTTAAATAATAAACAATAATAATTCTAGTACCTCGAGCTAGAAAGCTCTAATTTGTTTGTCATGAGGCCTAGCTAAGAATGGGATGTCTTTTTCAGATGGTAGGGTGCAGGAATTAGTACCTATCGATTTTTGAACTTCACAATGCTTCATTAAGTTCCAGTGGACTCTAGTGCTCACAAAAGGTCCACAGGGTAAATCCTTCCATCAGCTGAACAGCTTCAGCTTTGAGAGATAGGATGTGAATCAGGCCCCAAATCACTACCAGCAGAGTGTTCTTTGTGAATATTATGATGGCTCTACATCACATTTGTAATTAAGCAAAATAGACTCCATGCTGTGGGAGATATACTAATCATCTTAGTCTTCACTCATCAATATGTTAAGATTTTTTGTGGGGAGGAGAGTTGGGAAAACACCCAGAAAATCTTTTTAGTGTCATAAATACATAGATTCTAAGGTCAGGAGGGACCACTGCGATCATCTGGTTGGACCTCCTGTGTAGCACACCCCCAGACTAATTCCCAGAGCAGCTTATCTTTTAGAAAAACATCTAATCTTGATCTAATAATTGCCAGTCATAGAGAATCCACAGTAAGCCTTGGTAAATTGTTCCAGTGGTTGATTACCTTTACAGTCAAAAATTTACACCTTATTTCCAGTCTAAATTTGTCTAGCTTCAACTTCCAGCCAGTGGATTATGTTCTACCTTTCTCTGGTAGATTGAAGAGCCCATTATTAAATATTAGTTCCCCATGTTGGTATTTATAGTTTTCTCATAAATGTTTTAACATTTCTTTGTGTGTGGGGAAAGAAAATTCACAGTATCACTTAAGGTAAACAGATGTCAATTAACTAAAACAACACTATTAGAATTTTGAAATCTTGTAATATTGAATGCCTAGAAATTGAGAGTTAAGGCTATCGTTACACAGACATTTGAGAATCAGAATACCCATAGCCAAGCCTCTACAAACAACCTTGAGTCTGATCTTGTCCTTCCACACTCTCCACTTATTTTAGGAAGCAGTTGTTGATTAATATTAGGACATTATAAAGATGCGGTATATACGTAATAAGTAATCACACTGCCTTCAGTTCCTTACATCCTTAACCACAAGGTATCCTCAACTCCCAGGCACTTCTTTAGAAGTTGAGGTCACTCAGGCTTCAAACAATACGTGTGTGTGTGTGTAATTACACATACACATAAAGCCCTAATTTCATTCATAGTGCAGGGGTTATAAATACTTAATTGGATTTAGCCCTCCTGTTCTTTATTTTAAAATAGTCTGTTTTATACCATCATTCTCCTTTGGCACTTTCTCCTGTAATTGACATACATGTTAGTGAATTGCACATAATCTAAGAAAGCTCTCTGGCTCTTTGCCAGCATAATGCAGTAGCTGCATTTACCACTCTGCCCTTCTCCAAGTACAGCACAATCTCTGAAGGAAATACCAGTAGACAAAGGAAAATATTTATCTCTTATCTTAAAACAAAACACAACCTTGTTATTTTCCCATTTACATTGACTAAGAATTTAAATGCGCTCATGAAAGAAAAAAGTTGATCAATCCTAAAAAAGAAGTGGTTATTCATTCCATAAATTAACACCGTGAGAAAACATGAGCATTTTGAAAATAAGCATCATTCTGGCTCTGATTTTAATAGAGAGGTCTGTCAAAGAGTAAATTAGAGAGGAGCTTTGCTGCATTAGAGCGTTTTTAGAGGAAAATTGTAAGAGGGATGTTAAAGATTTTCTCTCTTTCCTTCTGTCTTTCTGGAAACATCTCATTTAGATCAGAGAGTCTGGTGCATTATAACGTGCTGCTTTATTGCTCTTAGTTTCTCAGAGATGTGAAAGAAATGGTTTAAAAAAAATCCCAGGTAGACTTTTGCTATACATTAAAATGTTATAGACCGCCTTCCTAGTAACAGAGGGAAGCTGACCGAGAAAGACGGACTTTCCTCTTTGTTTCTGCATGGTCAGTTAATTCTCTCACCAGTTTTCAATCATCCAGTGACAGCTATTTAAATGCTTATTAGTTTGAGTTTTACCGAATGGTTAAAGTTAGTGGTGTCAAACTTATTTGATAGAAATTCCTGTCAAACTTATTTTATTTCTGTTTCATTAGGAGACATAATGTGAGTCAACACTAAAATTCACCTGCATCAAGTATTGATGAGCATAAACCAGCCTGTTCATTGTATTATTGCTAGTAATCAGAATTTCTGTGGGTAGTATTAGATAGCATGTGTGGTTTATGGTTTTGATTTTAAATAATATATAACTAGTCATTTTTACTGCCTTAAAAAAAAAGGTTGTTTAACTGCATAGCTGTTTTCAATTATTTCTTCATTTGTATGTTTAATGACCGATTTCAGGTACTCAAGTGATTGGCTATCTTTGTCCCTGGTACTATATATATACAGTAAAACCTCGATTTAAAGGACCTCGATTTAACGGACTTCGGATGCAACGGACAAAATTTCTGAGCAAGTCTGATGCATCCCAAATCCATTTCTCGCAGGCTGGCTGCCGGCTCCCGGCTGCCGCCCGGGTCACAGCAGCGGGCGGGCTGGCTCCCGGCTGCTGCCCGAGTCACAGCAGCGGACGGGCTGGCTGCCGGCTCCCGGCTGTCGCCTGTGTCACGGCAGCGGGAGGTCTGGCTGGCGGGCGGGCTGGCTGCCTGCTCCCGGCTGCTGCCCGGGTCCCGACAGCGGGAGGGCTGGCTGGCGGCTCACGGCAGCCACCCGGGTTACGGCAGCAGGAGGGCTGGTTGGCGGGCAGGCTGGCTGCCGGCTCCCGCCCGGGTCCCGCTAGCGGTCGGGCTGCCGGCTCCCGCCAGAGTCCCGCCAGCGGGTGGGCTGGCTGCTGGCTCCCGGCTGCCGCCCGGGTCACGGCAGCAGGAGGGCGGGCTGGCGGGCTGGCTGGCTCCCGTGCGGGTCCCACTAGCGGGCGAGCTGCCGGCTCCCAGGCCCCGCCCAAGTCCCGCAAGCGGGCGGGCTGGCTGTCGGCTCCCAGCAGCCGGGACACGGGCGGGCTGGCTGCCAGATCCCGGCTGCCGCCCAGGTCCCAGCAGTGGGCGGGCTGCGGAGCTGCGGCCCCGACCCTGTGCGGTCGGGCTGCTGCTCCGACAGCTCGTTTTTTTATTATTATTATTAAATAACGGACTTTTTCATTTAACGGACACCCCCTCGCCCGAATTAGTCCGTTAAATGGAGGTTTCACTGTGTATATATATATATATATATATATATATATATATATATTTGAGTTTTGAGGACTTGCCTAGAGTTGGGTTCTTAGTTCTTTGGTAGCCATTTTTAAGATCCTAATTTGAAAATGATAGTGATTGGTGGTATCCAGAAAAGAGAATTGGTCTCTCTAGGAGTGGTACTGTGCCTGTGTTTAATTCTGCAGAGCACTGCCATTCCTTCACCCTGCCCCTCCCCCTGGAAAGAAGGAATAAGCATTTTTTCTGCCCACAAAACAGTTTCACTCAGGATTGAATGGGGTTTTCCTACTCTTTCCCCCCAAACTGATATAGTTGTGCTGCTTAGTGACCATATTTTGGGGCGCTGTGCTCCCTTACATTTGTAACAACTTTCGTTCAGTTGACAGTGCCAAAGTGTTCAATCTTTATACAGTAAAACCTCGATTTAACGGACTTCGGATGCAACGGACAAAATTTCTGAGCAAGTCTGATGCATCCCAAATCCATTTCTCGCAGGCTGGCTGCTGGCTCCCGGCTGCCGCCCGGGTCACAGCAGCGGGCGGGCTGGCTGCTGGCTCCCGGCTGTCGCCTGTGTCACGGCAGCGGGAGGTCTGGCTGGCGGGCGGGCTGGCTGCCTGCTCCCGGCTGCTGCCCGGGTCCCGACAGCGGGAGGGCTGGCTGGCGGCTCACGGCAGCCACCCGGGTTACGGCAGCAGGAGGGCTGGTTGGCGGGCAGGCTGGCTGCCGGCTCCCGCCCGGGTCCCGCTAGCAGTCGGGCTGCCGGCTCCCGCCAGAGTCCCGCCAGCGGGCGGGCTGGCTGCTGGCTCCCGGCTGCCGCCCGGGTCACGGCAGCAGGAGGGCGGGCTGGCGGGCTGGCTGGCTCCCGTGCGGGTCCCACTAGCGGGCGAGCTGCCGGCTCCCAGGCCCCGCCCAAGTCCCGCAAGCGGGCGGGCTGGCTGTCGGCTCCCAGCAGCCGGGACACGGGCGGGCTGGCTGCCAGATCCCAGCTGCCGCCCAGGTCCCAGCAGTGGGCGGGCTGCGGAGCTGCGGCCCCGACCCTGTGCGGTCGGGCTGCTGCTCCGACAGCTCGTTTTTTTATTATTATTATTAAATAACGGACTTTTTCATTTAACGGACACCCCCTCGCCCGAATTAGTCCGTTAAATGGAGGTTTCACTGTATGTGTATATATAACAATCTGCCTGGATTAAGCCTTTCTATTTTGATACTAGAAAAACTGGCCTCCAGCCGGAGCATGCCCAGCAGGGTCGAGAGGGTGTGGTCTCCTCGACCCAAAAAGAGGAATTAACCTCTGCAGTCCTACTGCGGGACATGCATGTTTTAACTTTCTCTGATAGGGTTGAAGAACCCATCCTATATTATAAAAGACTAGGGAAGTTTGTGTGAAGCCGTCATGCGGCCCGCGCACTCGCTCAGCTCTCTCCCCCCTCCAACGGCCCCCCCACTCGCTCAGCTCTCTCCCTCCTCAGGTAAGAATTGAAAAATTTGAAAATCTCCCCCCTCTCCCACGTCCCCCCCACTCGCTCAGCTCTCTCCCCCCTCCCCCTCTCCAACGGCCCCCCCACTCGCTCAGCTCTCTCCCCCTTCAGGTAAGAATCAAAAATTTTTAAAATCTCACCCCCCTCCCTCCCTCCAACGGCCCCTGCACTCGCTCAGTTCTCTCCCCCCTCCTCCCCTCCGACGGACCCGAGTTGGGTTTGGTCAGAGGGTAAGTGAGGTAGGGGTGTCGGGTTTGGTCGGGGGGTGAGGTGGGGGTGTCGGGTTTGGTCGGGGGGTAAGTGAGCCGGGGTGTTGGGTTTGGTCTGGGGGGGCGGGAAGGTGTCAGGGTGGGTGAGGGGTGAGGTGTGGGTGTTGGGTTTGGTGGGGGGGTAAGGTGGGGGTGTTGGGTTTGGTTGGGGGTGAAAGGAGGGGGGTCGGGGTTGGTCGAGGGGTAAGTGAGGTCTGGGTGTCGGGTTTGTGGTGGTAGGTAGGGGTGTCGGGTTTGGTTGGGGGGGAAAGTGAGGTGGGTGTGTCAGGTTTGGTCTACGGGGGGTGAGGTGTGGGTGTTGGTCAGGGGGTGTTGGTAGGGGGTGACGTGGGGGTGTTGGGTTTGGGTGGGGGGGTGAAAATGTGAGTCGGGGTTGGTCGAGGGGTAAGTGATGTGGGGGTGTCGGGTTTGGTCGGGGGGGTGAGGTGGGGGTGTCAGGTTTGCTCTCTGCCCCCTCCCCCCTCCAACGGCCCCCGCACTCGCTCAGCTCTCTGGCCCCTCCCCACCTCCGACGGACCCAAGCAACGCCGGGTATTTTCGCTAGAATATATATATATATATATATATTAATTGGACCAACTTCTGTTGGTGAAAGAGACAAACTTTTGATCTTACACAGAGGTTACCTCACCTCCCTTGTGTGTATATGAGACAAGCAGCACCAGTGAGAGAGTGTTCATACTGTTGAACTTTGTATACATTTGGTGGCAAGGAATTAACAATTTGTATTGAAATTAAAAATTTAAGAAAAACCGCATTGGCACTGCGACCATGTGAAAGATTTGATTGTAAAAAAAACCATTGTTGTTGAAACTTGAAGCCAGGCTAGGGGTTTTGTGAGTTAATTTTTAAATAGCTTGGGCTAAGTTCAACCTTGGAGTCAGGAGGCACAGATGCTGTTGTATTCAATGGTTCTACTTATGAACTTATTTAAGAAATCAGAAAAGCACAAAACAAAGAAAGGGTGGTGCTGGGTTTGAGAGACACATTGTCATTAGTAGATTTTTTTCTATGGCCAAATTGCCTGGGGTAGTTTATTTGTTTCCTAATTTATGGAGTTCCAGTTCTGAGACATAGGCTTTTACTCTAGAGATCCTGTGCACATTTATAATGCTGAATATCAAAGGTCATTTATATTTATTTCCATCAATTGTTTCTCACAATCTGGTTGACATTATTCTTGAATAAATCCAGCACTGTTTCACAATAGCATGTTCTTTATAAGGACTGGGGTAGAGCTATAGAGCACAATTTAGATAGGAGGTTTAGTATAAACCAAGATTGTTGGATTGGAGAGTTTTGGAGCCTTTCCATTTCAGGTCAGACAAGATTAAAAAGAAAAAGCTTTCACATAAAATGGATTTAATACACTTAAGATGGCAATTCAGATTGTACAGAGAGATTAAAAAAATTAAAGATATCTTATCCTAGCCTCAGAAGCTTTCTTTCACCCCTGTAACACAAGCCATATGACCCAATATCTCTTTTACATCCTGGAAAAGCCTGATTATGTATTGGTTTTCTTGTTCAACTTCTGTAGAATATATTAAAGTAGCAAAATGTTCTGTGATACAGATGAATTTTCATTTCTATTTGATTGCATGGGTTATTTGTCTATACTCTTAAATTGTTATTGTTGCCCTATTTTTAAAAATATATGCTAGTCATCAGCTGCTAGAGATTATTTTATGTCTCTCTCTCTCTCTCTCTCTTTTTTTTTTCTTTCGCTACTGCTAAAATCTGTGAGGTATCGTTTTGGAGCTTGGATCTGGATATAGCAGGGCAAAACAGTTTTTGTTCCTTGGAGGTCAGTAGGACCTTTGACACAGTCTTCAGGGGGAGTGGGTCTTTGGTTTAGATAACAATCTGTGTATTCTAGGTTTCTCTGTGGTGCCATCACTGTTGTATCTCATTTTGTTCCCCAGTTAAAATTGGAAACTCTTCTTCCTAGAACCCACAGCCACTGCTACGTTTGGCCTAAATAAATAACATTTTTTAATTACCTTCATTTGTAGCTGAATGTATTGGCCCATGTATCCTCATGTGAGAAGTCCATCCTCAAATGAGGATTTCCATTGATTACAGTGGGGTCTGCTCAAGTAACTAAATATTTTTCACATGAGCAAAGTTGTGCAAGATTGAGCCCTTTGCGTTTAGAAGGTTGTGTATGCAGTTTTTCCCTTTGCCTATATGACTGCACAACACCAAGACATTAGTGCTACTGTAGAGCCAATATACACTGGTAATAAATGATTATGGTAATGTTTATTCTCAACCCCCCCCTAAAACTGCATGTACTGGGGGCCCCACAGTGATTAAGACAAACATCTATAATAAAGATTGATGGTCTTTACAAGCCATGCTTTTCCTCAAGTTATTTTCAGTGCTAGTTCTTCTCTTCCTAATGGAGCCTGAATCTGATTTATGCCTATTTGAATAGCTGCCAACTTTTCCCCACCACAAAATCTAATACTTCACTTCTACTTTTTAATTTAGTAGAGTCCTGCTCACAAAGCAGTATAATCACAATGGGATGCCTTTTGTGTGTGGTCCCTGCATCACAACAATAGAAGGAATCAAAATAAAGGATACTCTTCTGTGTAGTCTCATTGCCAGCAGTGGATATCTAAATATCTATTTTAAAGTGAGAATGAAGTGAACTCTTTGATTATTCAAGGACCTAGATCAGGGGTGGGCAAACTTTTTGGCTTGAGGGTGACATTGGGGTATAGAAATTGTATGGTGGTCTATGAATGCTAACAAAACTGGGGTAGGGGTGCGGGAGGGGGTGATGGCTCTAACTGGGGTGCGGGCTCTAGGGTAGGGCCAGAAATGAGGCATTCAGAGTATAGGAGGGGGCTGCGTATTGGAGTCTGGGGGGGGTGCGGGCTCTGGGGTGGGGCTGGGGATGAGCGGTTTGGGGTGCAGAAGGGTGCTCCAGGCTGGGACCGAAGGGATTGGAGGATGGGAGGGGGATCAGGGCTGGTGCAGGAAGTTGGGATACAAGGGAGGGGTGTGAGGGCTCAGACTGTGGGTGTGGGGAACAGTGGGAGGCATCTGTGGATGGGGCGGTGCCTAGAGCCTCCTGGTTGCTCCTCCACGTACAATGTAAGAGCTAGAGGAGGGTTGAGCTGGAGAGGGGATATGTCAGCTGCTTCCTTGGAGCCGCAGGGAGCGGGGCAAGCTCCCACTCCCCGGCGGGAGCAAGGCAAACTCCGACCCAGCTCTCCAGTGGGAGCTGAGGACCTGATTAAATGGTCTGACGGGCCAGATGTGAGCCATAGTTTGCCTGCCCCTGACCTAGACTGTCAGGGGGAAAGCTCCATTTGGGACAAGAGAGTTGTTAGGAGACACATGCTTCAATTAATTTTATTTTATGTTTCTAAGATATTCTTGTCTTCAAAATTAAACAAATGATGCTTTGGTCATGACAGCAACTATAGAGTTCCACTGTGCACTTTCAGCTGTGCGACTTGTCAGTATCTTTCCACAGCAAGAACGTCTAATATATATATGATCCTCTGGATGGAAACCAATGTTCTTTCCATCCTGCTTTTGTGATGCAAGTGGCTGCTCCAGATGAAGGCTAGCCTGGCAAATATAAACATTTGATACCTATAAAGCAAACCAATGTACACTTCTGAATCCATACTGCTCTTTTAATTCAGTATTCCCTAGCACATTCCCTAAGATTCCCTAGCCTTTATCTCTAAGAAGCTTTTTAATTTTCCAATACTACTTTCTAGAAAGAGAAATATGAACTAAATTGCAAAGCCCACTTATGTAAATATATCTCAATACAATGTGATCTTTTTTATTAAAATGTACTGAACCTTTTTCAGCGTACTCGGGGAAACACACACAACTCACTGTAAGTATTGATATCTAGTATATTCAATATTCTAGCCAATCCACGTCATTCCTAAATAAGCTGGGATGAGGGGGGAGAGGGAATTTTTTATAATGTCCATAAGTGTGCTTTGATGTCTGGACTCTCTTTGCTGGCAGGGGGGCCTGAGGAAAAAAAGGATTTAAAACATGCTATCTCATTCATACTAATAAATAGAAATGCTACTGATAACACCGTAGATAGCTATCCCAATTAGGAGAACAGGAAATCACCATTACTTAGGAAGGCACCCTGCCTTTCATGTTTGGTTAATAGTTTAAAACAACACAACCCCCCAAGTATTTCTCAGAACTCTAAAATTATTCTTGTACAAATTGTTTATAAGAACTCTGTGTAAGTTTGCAACTTAAATATTTCCTTCCTGTTTTTCTTCTCTAAAGTGCATACACAGGGCTTGCTATTGTGTAGTGAATGGAATGATTGGCTGCCGGCATTGGTATGATTTTATTTAATAAAAATGAGTAGCTGGATGTAAAGAATGGATATTGGAAATGTAAGAGGAAATGTTTATTGATGCAGAAGATGGGGGAAGGGGTGAGTAAACCACCACGTCTACATCTCAAAACGGAAGGTGGGGTGAATGGGAGTAATATTATAAAAGGAGAATGAGTTTAGAAGACATATTTGTTCTCGTTTAAATAAATATAAATGTCAAAAGAGCACTTAAATGCCAGATGTGCACTTTTAGTGGTGTTCATCCTTTATATACAGGCACAAGGCCATCTCTTCACACAACCCACAGTCAGCCTGTGGAACCCTTTGCCAGAGGAGGTTGTGAAGGCCAAGACTATAACAGGGTTCAAAAAAGAACTAGATAAATTCATGGAGGATAGATCCATCAATAGCTAGTAGCCAGGATGGGTAGGGATGGTGTCCCCAGCCTCTGTTTGCCAGAAGCTGGGAGTGAGTGACAGGGAATGGATCACTTGATGATTACTCATTGGTACACCAGGCTTTGCCCACTGTCGGAAGACAGGATGCTGGTTTAGATGGACCTTTGGTCTGACCCAGTATGGCTGTTCTTATATTCTTATGTTCTTATCTAATCAGCTTTCAACAGAAAGCTGATTAGGAAATGTCATCTTAAAAAACATTTTATAGGGGTTTAGATCACGATACTCTGTTCAGTCTACAGTAGGAATTCAATCCATTGCTGACAGTCCTTGTCAGCAGTGGGGCTCCTTTGAGCTTATGTTGAAATCAGTTTAACTGCTAAGTTAGACAGGACAAAATGCTCTGCACCAGGGTTGAAAAAAGTGAGGTTTGGTTCCCTGCTTTCCCCATCTGGAAACTGCTCTCATTCGTGGAGAGGTAAGGGATAGCTCGGTGGTTTGAGAATTGGCCTGCAAAGCCTTGGGTTGTGAGTTCAATTCTTGAGGGGGGAAATTTAGGGATATAGGGCAAAAATGGGATTGGTCCTGCTTTGAGCAGGGGGTTGGTTGGTTGGACTAGATGATCTCTTGAGGTCCCTTCCAACTCGGAGATTCTATGAACCATGAGACTTACACTTCTAGGCTAGTAAATCCTGATATTATTGGGGAGATTATGCGTCAGACACAACTCCTGCTTCATCTCATCAGCAAGAGTGGGCTGCGTACCAGAGAAAGAGCTATTATTGTGAAAGACGGGGAAACAAAGGAGAGGTGTCAAAACAAATGAGCAAAAACTCCTCTGCTCTCCTTTGATTGGAACCGTTTGTTTTCCTTTTTCTTTTGCTTGTTTAGTGAGTGAGGATGAGAAGGAACCTGTTACTTTATTATACAGTATTTCACTTAATTGTTTTTCTTGAACATTTATCTCCTCCTTTCTCTCTTGCTAGTAGTAATGATTTTAAAGTACCTTGCTCTGACCTGTGGTTCCTCAGTAAAAATGATATTGCTCCTGAAGAAGAGCTCCATCACTTCTCTGGCAACTTTCTTTATTAAGAAAGGTCCAGATTTTCTTTTGTAACAGGAGACTGCAAATGAAAGTGCTGTGTTTCGTTTAGACTTGTTCTTTAAATTTCACATCCAGTTTACACTCTTTAGGATTAAATTTCACATCCAGTTTACACTCTTTAGGATGGGTTTGGATACGACTGCTCCTGTCTCTGCGATCTGAGCTTGTGGAGATTAAGAGTGGCAGGATCTATTTCTGCCGACTTTCTTTACAGTGGTAAAGCGTAACCCAGCAGTCTAACAAACCATGTTAAAACAGGGAAAGCCTAGAGAAAACGATCCTGGGAATTTATGAAACAAGATGCCATTCATTGACTGGTGCTGCTGCCCTGGAAATGAAAATATGGTGCTGAAGCAATGATGGCAATTTGGTATTTTTAAAGTGTGGGGAAACACTCTTTATATTGTCAGTGCATAACAGGAGATCTACTTTATCTTGGAAATTGAATTTCTCTCTCTAATAGTGTCATGGAACTAAAGTAGATTGAAAAAAGGAGCTTGGATGATTGCCCAGGATCTTTTCAATCGTCTGCATCTGTTGCCCAAGAGGCAATGACAGATGTGTTATTAAATTGCTATTGCTTGAATTATGTCTGTCTGCTTGGGAATGTTGTGCAGTTATATCTGGTTAATCCAAATCATTTTACAAAACCCCATTTTAATTTCCAGTAGAAAACAGTCTCCAGTTTAACCAAGGAGTAGTCCACAGAGTACATTTTGCTACAGTAACGCTGGTTACTTACCACAGTATAATCTTGCGGATATTTGTTTGCAAGGAAACTCTAAGCACTGCCAGCAAATTAAGGTTTTATCTTGGTAAGTGGATATGAAATGTATTACCCTGAAAACAACAATATGGCTTGACATGATCCAGGAGAACAAGGAAAGTCAAAGTTAAGACTGCAGCTCTCCCTTATTTGTTTCAAGCTAGTGGAGCACATAAAACGGGGTGCCCACACTTGGAGCCTGGTCTCTCACCCCATGAAAAAATGAAGAAGTGAGTCAAAGATAAAAAATGGTCATGTTGATATTCTGAACTCTGCACAAATGAAATCACTTTTTGGCTGAGAAAGCTTGAGAAACTTCAATCCGAACAATTAATTTTCTGAGAATGACTTAAAAGTGACCTGGAAATGAATAAAAGCAAACCATTTGGGTTCATTCCTCTTTCAGATGCATCATGAAGAAAGATTGGAATCTCCCTCACAGCTTCTTCCAAACTTGTTGTTTGCTTGCTTGATTTTTACATGATAAATTAGATAACTGATTGCATCTAATTGGATTGTTTTTCTTGGAAAGATTCATGGAAGCTTGTTAAATTAGTAGGACTGTGACATCCTGAGTACCAAAGAAGTGGAATGTGAGTAATTGAAGGGGGAAGTGATTCCTTACACTTCTCTATATAGTGGTGCAAAGTGTGCTAGAGGGGTGTGATTTGTTAAAGCACACTGTACTGGCCTTTCATTGTCCTTGCAGACCCTGTGGCTGACTCAAAAAGGCACCTCGTTCGCGTTAATGTAGTCATGCTTAAAACTCTGGTGGTGGTTTCTGCTAACTATCTATTTAATGCAAATGTCTTGTGAGGAGAGCTGTTTAATTGGAGACTGAACAGTGATCCTTCAATTAGAGATTTGGAGCTCTTTCATTTGCTAACTGATTCCTTCTAGATGACTGCAAGCAAAATGAGAGAAATCCAGACCAGATATTTCTGATACCTGTAGATGTGATATATATTGATTTTTAGTAAAGGTTTCTGATGTATCCACATGACAGTCTAATAAGCAAACTAGAAAATGTGGTGTAGGTGAATTACAATAAGGGTGGTTGAAAGACTGTACTCAGAGTAGCTTTGCTGTCAAACTGGGCAGAGGGGACACACATTCAGTGAGGTCTCACAGGGGGTCTGTCCTAGGTCTGGTACTATTCAATGTTTTCATTAATAACTTGGATAGTGGAATGGAGAGTATGCTGATCAAATTTGCAGTTGACACCACGATTGGGTGAGGGGGGTTTACTAATACTTTGGAGGGCAGGATTAGAATTCAAAATGTGACAAATTAGAGAATTGGTCTGAATTTAGCAGAATGAAATTCAACAGAGACATGAAGGAAAAAATCAAATGCACAACTACAAAAAGGGAATAACTGTCTAGGCAAAGAATCTGGGCGTTATAGTAGATCACAAATTGAATGTCAACAATGTGATTCAGTTGCAGAAAAGGCTAATATCAAAAAGCACAGAGTGAGTGGGTAACAATGGGAGATGAAATTCAGTGTTGATAAATGCAAAGTAATGCACATGGGTATGGTGACTGGATGTCCCAATTTTATAGGGACAGTCACAATTTTTTTTTTCTTATACGGGCTTCTCCTGTCCTGATTTTTCACACTTGCTGTCTGGTCACCCTACACATGGGAAAACATAATCCCAACTATACATATTAAATGATGGGGTCTAAATTAGCTGTTACCACTCAAGAAAGAGATCTTGGAGTCATTGTGGATAATTCTCTGAAAACATCCTCTTAAGGTGCAGCGGCCATCAAAAAAGCTAACAAAGTTGGGAGTCATTAAGAAAGAGAGAGATTATAAAAAAGAAATTATCATTTTGCCTCTATATAAATCCATGGCATGCCCATATCTTGAATACTGCATGAAGATGTGGTCACCCCATCTCACGAAAAAATGTATTGGAATTGAAAAGGTTCAGAAAAAAATGATTAGGGGTGTGGAACAGCTTCCATATGAGGAGAGGTTAATAAGACTGACTCTTCATCTTGGAAAAGAGATGACTAAGGTTGGGGGGATTTGATAGAGGTGTATAAAATCATGACTGATGTGGAGAAAGTAAATAAGAAAGTGTTATTTACTCCTTCACATACCACAAGAACTAGGGATCACAAAATGAAATTAGTAGGCAGCTGATTTAAAACAAACAAAAGGAAGTATTTCTTCACACAACGCAGAGTCAAATGTGGAACTCTTTGCCAGAGCATGGTGTGAAGGCCAAGACTATAATGGGACCTAAAAAAAAAATTAGATACATTCATGGAGGATAGGTCCATCAATGGCTATTAGCCAGGATTGACAGGGAAGGTGTCCCTAGCCTGCATTTGCCAAAAACTGGGAATGGGCAACATTACCTCCTCTGAAGCATGTGATATTGACCACTGTCAGAAGACCGGATACTGAGCTAGATGGACATTTAGTCTGACCCAGTATGGCTGTTCTTAGTATAATTCTGGGGTGTATTAATAGGGTGTCATATGTAAGGCATCGGAGGAAATTGTCCCAATCTACTTAGCATTGGTGAGGTCCCAACTAGAGAACTATATCCAGTTCTAGGGGCCACAATTAAGGAAAAACATGGAGAGAGTCCAGAGGTGAACAACAAAAAACGATAGGTCATGTTTTCTGAACCTTTTATGAGGAAGTTTTTGTTTTAAAAAAACCTTCATATGTTTAGTCTTGAGATAAAACGTACACCAGGACATAAGTCTTCAAATATCTTAATAGTTGTTATAAAGAGGACGATGATCAATTGTTCTCCATATGCACCAAAAATAGGGCAAGAAGTATTTGGCTTAATTTGCAGCAAGGGAAATTTAGGCTAGATATTAGGAAAAACTTTCTAACTATAAGAATAGTTAAGCACAGGAATAGGTTTCAAAGAAGTTTGTGGAATACCCATCACTGGAGGGTTTTAAGAACAAGTTAGCTATACACCTATCAGGGATGGTCTTTAGGCATACTTGGTCCTGTATCAGTGCAGAGGACTGGACTAGATGACCTCGTGAGATCCCTTCTAGCCCTACATTTCTATGATTCTATGATATTTCAAAGGTAAAAACAAGTAGGCGAAAAACACTATAAAGAAATAACATTTCAAGCCTTCTTAAGGCAATAATTAATAATAAAAAAGGCACACCCCTTCCCCTCTTTTGTTCCCCCACCGGTTGGAAACATTTATCTGTGTCTTTACCAGTGACCAATTAGATAAAATATTTAAAGATATATGACTGTATTAAACTGCGCTGAAGACTTCCAACCTGTGTAGACGCAGCCACAGAAATGTACATTTTTGTATCCACTCTCTGGATGCACTTGTAAGCAGCTGGATTGAAAGTTAATTTTGATGTGACACTGAGTCACTGCTGCTTGGGACACTACTCCTACTAGTACAAGGATCTAAGAATAGGAAAAGGGTAGGTTTTTCAATACTTTTCTTTGGATGCTTTATTGTTTGGAAAATTGCTTTTACATTTGTTTATGACCTTACTTTAGGCATGAAACCATGGCAGAATGAGTGATGCTTGTAAGGGTGCATATTAAGACTTGTCAAAAAAATTTCAGTCAAAACTTTTTTATTGAAAATTGGCATTTTAACTAAATGTTTTTTTTTCATGAAAAGTGTCTGCTTTCTGTGGAAAATTGTAGATTTTTGTCCAAAAACTTAAATTTTTCATCTGAAAGCCAATATATTTTATTTCAGATATGCTATGGCAGAGCCTCACTGGAGTTGTAGCTCAGTTGCTTCATATATTCCCATTCTTGTATGAGAGCCAGGATCTTCAATTAGACTTCAATTCCCATGGTGTGCTGCAGCCTAACCTCGTGAATAAGTGAGATTGTGGTGGATCATGGGAGATACAGCCCAAACAGGGACTACCCCAGACTATAGAGACTGATAGGAGCATAATGAAGTAGAATTTTCCTGAGGCACTATGGTGGCATTTCTGTATTGAAATATTTTGTTTGAAATACTTCAGATTTCAGTAATTTTTGTGGGGCAGGGTTCAAAGTTAATATTTCCTTGGGAAAAAGACCTTATGTTTTTCCACAGTCCATAAGGCATATAGAAGTAATACAGATGTGAACACATTATCATTAACATCCATGGAACATATGATTCTTGAATACGGTATGTTGGATGAAATATCTAAGGTACTTTAAAACCTCTTCCTCCTGTTCTTTCTTTCATGAGTCTTAGGCTGGGTTATCTGTCTCGTTGTATGTGCACATTGGATGCATTTCTTCGAGGATGTGCTGGCTCATTTCCTTGAATACTTCTAAGTTTTCTGACTTTTATTCACTCATATAGATAGCTGTAAAAGGTTGAAGAAAGTGAGTCATCCGCCTGAAATAAACCACTTACTGGACTGAAGATACTGAATTCAAGTATCATATACTCCATGGATATAAATTTATAGGTAATCTTTGAAAAAAGATGGTGAGGACTCTGAATATTGTATTCCATATGTTGAAATAGCTTTGGAAAAAACATTTTAAACTCTGAGCTTCATTTTAGAACATCGATTTAATGTCTGATTTCAGAATTCCAGTCACTAATGTGTGAAAACTACAGATTATGAAGAGACAAGGAGACTTTCTTATATGAAATTTGGGACATCAGGGTGGCTCAAGAGGGGTAGTTGCATACCAGGTGTCCTTAATATAGTATTTTGAGTTTTGAAATTTTGAAATGTAGCAGATGCAATGTACGTGTAATCACTAGTCATTTTATTGCTTGCTAAAAACGTACATTTAGGCTTTTAAGCTTCCTCTGGAGCTATATCAGGAGACATTCCATGTATCCTCTGATGCAGGGGTGGCCAACCTCAGCCTGAAAAGGAACCAGAATTTACCAATGTACATTGCCAAGGAGCCACAGTAATGTGTCAGCAGTCCCCCATGCCCCACCCCCCATTTCCAGCACCTCACACCCACCGGCAGCCCCGACAATCAACTCCTTCTCCTCCTTCCCTGCATCTCCTAGTCAGCTGTTTTGTGGCATGCAGGAGGCTTGGGGGGGGGGGGAAGGTGAGGAGTGAGGGCATGGCAGGCTCAGAAGAGGAGGCAGGAAGGGGTGGAGACAGGGACTGTGACAGAGCCAGGGGTTGAGCAGCGAGCACCTCCCCTCCTCCGGCACCTTAGAAAGTTGATATCTGTAGCTCCAGCCTCGGAGTCGGTCACTCTACAAGGAGCTGCATATTCGCTTCTGAAGAGCTGCATGTGATTCCGGAGCCTCAGGTTGGCTACCCCTGATCTAACGGTATAAGGCAGACGTGTTTGTCCTCAGAGAGAGAGAGCACACAACATACTCTTTTCCATCATGAGGCACAAGCAGCCCAAGAGTGGGTGTCTGCATGCTGCCAAGTTACTGAGTTGGCATCTGACTACAATCATAAGTACTTAGTTTAAAAATAGATGAGAAAATACTATTTTTGTAAAATGTATGTTTCATGTTATGCATTGCCTCCATAAAGTTTTGTTTTCTTAGAATTGTTTAACATTTAGAGGTGGAATCTAGCAAGACACCAACTGTAAACCTCAGGAGCTGAACCATAATACAGAATCTGAATGCTGCTGAACTTTTGGGAAGTTGGGATCTGGATGCAGATCTGAACTTTGTGACCTCCACATCCATTGCTAATTATCCGCCGTGTTATGGTGTGATGGGCATATGATGGTAGCTAGAAACATTTCAGTCCAAAAATGCTGACCTGCATTTCCATTGTTGAAGCTGTGAGCAAATTTTCCATTGTCTGGCATCTTAGTCAACTGAGAGGTCAAGAGCTCGTGATGGAAATCATTTGAATTATTCTCTTTATTACAGACAAAAAGGGGCCGTGGATGTGGCATAGTGAAGCAGGTACGGAAGTGGTACTTTGGAGATCTGGATTTTCCTCATGACTCTGTCATTGACCTGCTGTGTGGCTGGGCAAGTCACTTCACCTCTTTGTGCTTCTTATTGGGCAAGTGGGTCTCAACACCTGTGGCAAGGAGACCACATAGCAGAAGGAAAACTCTGATTTCAGACCAAGAACATCAGGCTTGGGCAACTGGTTTGTAACAGTTGTGCCAGTCACACATGCTCTATGGGTGTGCACTGCCAACCCCAGCTACACGACAGAGTGATAGGGAAGCAAAATACTAGAGACAAACAAGGGAATTTTGTGCCAAATGTGCTCTGTCTAAAACACTTCCAAATGAGCACTTCCAAAAGAAGGAAAAGAAAAGTAATAATGATTAAAATAACTAATACAAAACACTGAGGGATCCCATCTGTCCTTTGCTGGCTTTCCAGAGCCCCTAATTATCTAGGGAACGTGAAGAGAGAAGAAAGCGCAGAATGATGCCAAAGAAGGCAATTCCCCATTGTCATATTTGGCTTCATAAAAGTTGTTCCTGGTGCAAGCTATATCTCCTATATGTCAAGTGGTAAAACAATAAGAAGGGAATGCCAA
This sequence comes from Sternotherus odoratus, assembly GCA_032164245.1. Lineage (NCBI taxonomy): Eukaryota > Metazoa > Chordata > Testudines > Kinosternidae > Sternotherus > Sternotherus odoratus. The sequence continues at coordinate 18,390,394 of JAVMKO010000011.1, forward strand.
TCAGCCAATTTTTTTCTCTGTAAGGGATTTAAAACAATGGGAGGAGAAAAGGTCATTTGTGTTTCCTGTGGGTGGTGGACAAAGACTGTTGTATGAGTGGAATTAAAAGATAAATGATGAAAATGTGGTAATCTTCCATTTATTTCTCTAGAGACAGGTCCAAGAGGAGGCAGTATTATTCACTGATCAAATATTTATTGCACATAGTTATATATAGGTTATTATACTGTTCTCATCTAGAAAAATCTGAAAGGGTTTTTCACACTGCTTATAAACCATATGCCATATAAATAGAAGTCCTTTTACTCATTGTCTGAAATACTGCCATGGAAATATTGCTGTCTCAGACATGAAACATGGAAGCTATTAATGGTACATAACTGCATTACTCAATGGTTGAAGACAAGAATTAAATGTCATAGCCAAACAAAAGTGCTGGGAAGACTAATCAGCCAAATGCAATTAATCACACTAGAATTTGGTCAGGACTCCCCTTCTCCTGCAACACTCATCGCAAAGGTTCTGGTTATAAATCTCATCTGAAACTTGGTACAGTACTTGCAACTGCATGATGCTTCTTGCTATCATACTGGAGAACTGACTCAGAAAGAAGAGGATTGTATACTGAGCTGCCAGCATCATTTCCTGGAACATCTTGGTTCTCCACGTAAATCTTCCTTCCCACTACTGATGAGACTGGACTGTCCTTGCTTATGAGATCACAACCTCAGTTGGTAAGGATGCAGGCCCCGCAGGATGCAGGAAAGTTGCACTATAAATTAAAAAGGGATGTGTGTAAAATAGCTTACAGATTTAAACATTCAGTGTACAGTTTATGAAAGAAGCAGAGGGAGGTAGATGATAGTGGGGTGGTGGTGCTGATTTAGAAAAAAATAAACTTCATGATGAATACGTATACTCTGCTCTGCAGAGCAAGATCAGTATTTAATAATTCCAGGTAGTTACAGAAAGCAATGCTCCTCAAGCCTTTTCACAGGGTAGACCACAACAGATAGAGACTTTCTTGTGGACCATTTTGCCTCTCATTTCACAATTGCACAGCATCCTTGTGGTAGCTGCCTCAGTTATTTACATGGGAAAATATTAGCAAAGTATTTAGCTGGTTTTGATGTGATTTAATAGCAGGGAAAAATGAATTAGAACCATGTAAATAGTCCATTCTTCTCTGCAGACTGCCATTGGTCAAAGGACTGTGATTTCAGAACCAGTAACAGAAAGCATCATAGAAATGGAGTATAAATAACACCCCATTCTCAGCTGTAATGATACAGAAACGATATAACAATTTCCTTCCCTTTAGTGTGGATATTTTAGATACAATAACTTTGTAGGCTTACACTACAAGAGAGTTCCCTGTACTCATCAGCCCAAACCAAGAATCTGCAGATCTGAGTGGTGGTAAACTAAGAAGCAGATAAATCAACCTTTATTAAGAATGGAAGACTCTGAACAGCCTTTTTAGCTGCATATGAGAGAAAGTGCAAGAGAGAAACTTTAAGGAATACAATATGAGCCTGAAGACTTCCTCTTCCATTTTTGTTTCCTGCCCTCAGTATATTTTGCTTTAATCACTAGACTACAGTTACAAAGCATGTAGTGTTTAATAGTACTAATTAAACTGTACTCCACATTTTACTCATGTGTAATGGTTTATATTGCTGGAGTTGTGTGTGATATAGCTACATATTTGTTAAAGTTCCACACTTCCTGTAAAGAGTCCAGTCCATATGCACTTTAACTGCCTTTAAATGCCAGTCCATTCCAGCAAGATGAATTAAAATCCAATGGCTAAATATTTTTGTAGCGGGGAGATATGTACAAAAAATCAGATTTGCTGCTACTTGGAGGCTTGAACTATTCATATTGTAGCATGATGTCACTTCTAACATTTCATCAGAAACAAATGTTATGAACAGCCTGTGTCAGGAGCTGTGCAGAGTTGGGGTGGGCTGGTATGCAACAACATTTTGAGCTACAGAAAGCTCTGCAGCATTTAACTATTTTTTATTATTTCCTTTACCCTTTATTTGTTAAGGGTAAAGTTCACCCCTGTGCACTTAGATGGCTGAAGTGGGACTCAGGTGGAACATAGTTGTTATGTTGGTCCACTAGGTCAGTGTAAATGTCATCCTAAGTAGATGGGCCATATAAAAAGTTAACATAGACCACTTAAAATAATGCACTGGGAGTCCCAAATCAGTATTGCAAGTCATCACAATGAAGAAGGTAAGAAGCATCATGTAGAAGAAAAAACATCCAATGATGAAGAAATGCTTTTCAGAGCAGTAATGCTTCTTCATTGAACACTCTTCCTGTGAACCTGTTCACCCAGTTGGTCAGTCCATGGTTTGCATATTGGCTAGGTATCGCAAGGTTGTGCATGCATGGCTACTCCACTTAGTCATTCCAGTTTGCGTCTCTGCAAGGGTGTGTTTGTGGGTTGTATCCCCCACTCTCATTCCCAACAGATATAGCTGGGAAATTATTTTGAAGATATTGAATACTTTTCCTTCTGGTGTTCATGTTGTCTCAAATGTTTGTTCTGTGACTGGAAATCATGTGCAGCAAATTTACATGCCTTGAACTTACACTCCAAGGACAGATACAGAGATCAGGTTTAAAGTTTGATTCATAGGCTTTTTAGTTTGACCTTTAGAGTTGAAGCAACAGTAGGCAATGGGAGCTACAGCTGCAAGTCCCACGGCAATTCTGGCCTGGTGATTAATGCAGTTTAAGTATTTATGAAGAAGCTGCACAAATGTCTATTAATCTTTCTTAAAACAGTTGAATGAAGAAAGCAGCAGTCACATGCATCTGCAGCAGTGGTAGGGGACCTACAATGTGATCTAGCCACATGTATAAAAAATGAAGCTGGCTGTTTTTTGAGAGCTGCTTTTACATTTTTGAGTTAGAAATAAATGGGTATCACTAGTGGGTGGGAAATAGTTCCCCCCCCCAACAGTGTGTGTGTGTGTGTGTACTTACCCTCAAACAAACTTTTGAAATATTAATCTTAGTTGTGTTTGCAGAGATCATAATATGGAGGATTCCTCTTTATAGATGTTAGATACCTCTCTATGCTCTGCCTTATAGCTGCAGGTATAAGGGGCTCTGCCCTATATATTTGTATTCTTAATAACTTTAAGCCATGGAATGTATACCCTGGTAAATGTATGTAATAACAATTTACATCCTTATTTCATAACAAATGCAATCTTAAGGCTTTTATTTAATTATTTTGAATTCTTTTGGAGATTGGATACTGCACTGGGCGTGGATGGAGATGTGGAGAAGAGGGAGAGTGCCCTGGAAGAGGGATCAATGAAAGAGCAATGGTTGACATTTTAAAAGAGCAAAGGGTCTGCAGAAGTGCTTGTGTAACTTGGAGAAATTTTGAGCTGTAATATGCTCTGAAAGAAGGAAGGAAAGGATGACAACACAAGCTGGAAATGAGACCCTAGACTTGCAGGTCTGAACACTTTCTTGCTTTTAGTTTAGGAATGAGGCACACATGGACAGTGTCCAAATAGAATAGAGAGCAGAGTTGGGTGCACCCAGCCACGTACCACTGTATGTGACGAATTGTTGGGCACATTTAGACTTACTGTGTTTTGGCTCCTCAGCAAAGATCTCAAAGACCTGTTATGCAAACCTTGGGCTCCAATCCAATAGCCAGTGTCAGGTCAGGGACAGTACAAATGTGTAGGCACTGAAATAGAAATGAACTAACAAAATTTCCTGTGCGTGCCTGGCTTGGAAAAATAACATCTTTGAAAGTGCCTTTGGAAGTTAAGAGAATGCAAGTCCCTTAACTATTTCTGGGGTATGCTGTTTCTGCTTGACTTTAATATACGTAACTGTCAGGGTTCGAGCCCCCGGGCGGGGGCAGTATGGCCTAGTGGCCGGCATCCCTGAAGGCCCCCCTGCTGGGGCAATGCGGCCTAGCAGCCGAAGTCCATGTCAGCCCCTTGGCTGGGGCAGCACGGCCCAATGGCCGGAGTCTATGGTCGCCCCTCCGCTGGGGCTGTGCAGCCTAACAGCCAAAGTCTATAGTCGCCCTTCCACTGGGGCAGTGCGGCGTAATGGCCGGAGTCTATAACAGCCCCTCGGCTGGGGTGGTGCGCCCTAACGGCCGGAGCCCATGGACGCCCCTCTACTGGGGCCGTGCGGCCTAGCCAACCACTCAGCGGGGAGGTCCCACCGCAACACACTGAGTGTCCTCAGGTGGGTCGTACCGCTCTCTCTATCCCGGGGTCAGTTCCTATCGGCTCCAGAAGCGGGGTCCTCCGGTGGGTAGCTGCTCCCCCGTAAGTGGCTGGGTTCACGGCTTCCTCAGCGTGGTCGTAGTCTCTGGCCCCCAGTCGGCTGTGGTCGGCAACGAACTCAGAGGCAGGGTCCTGCCACGGCTCCGGCTCCGGCTCCGGATACAGCTGGGGCTGGTCCCTTGGGAGAGCTCCCCAGGCACGTCCTCCTCCTCCGGCTGCCGGCCCAGACTGAGCTGTGCTCCCTCCCTTTATACAGCCTGAGCACTTGGAGCATGCCCAGTGCAGCGGGGGCAGGACTTCCGCTGCTAGAACTTCCGGCCAGGGGCTGCCCTGGCCCGTGCGGGGCCGGTCCGCCCGGTCACAGTAACCATGTTATGATTTTTTTAAAATTTTTTTTTACTATTGAACAAAATAGCTTCTAAAAAGGACAGAATGTAGTTATACACACACTCCATCCCCTTGTTTCTGATGTCTGTAGTTTCCTTTGATATGGTGATTGGTACTGTATTGCCATGGTGCTTACCAGTTCCAAGAAAAGAGGCCTTTGTGCAAATGAGATAGGCATCTAGTCTTTATTCACAAATGGCCATTTGTGCAAATAATTGTGAGTTTTGCATATGCAAATATGCCTGCACAAAATCCAGAGGGCAGCTAAAACTTTATTGAATATGTGTCTTGGTCCACTGATCTTTCATTTAATGTTGTCACATGCATTCAGTATTTGAAATTCAAACTCTGTTGGGTAGTTGTGATTGTACATACAGATCACATGGTATTCTCTGTGTTCCTTAATTTGATGAGCATAACTCTTAAAATTAAGTGCCAGTACTCCAAGACGTGTTTTAATTTGTATCCTAGTAGTGCCTAGAGGCCTCAGCCAAGATATGTGCTGCACAAACACACACTGAAAGACCATGACTGACTTAGAGTATTTGAGTTTATACTTTGCTTTCCATGAATATTATCTCATATTTGTTAATAATTTTGCTGTTTTCTGCAAACATTTCTGTCAGTAAATATTAATGGAAAATGAGCTGAAAAGCTTCACAAACAATATATAAGTTAATTCCATTTTTTTAGCAAATAGTTGTAGAAAACTTTTGAGGCATTTGTCCAATCCTAGTGTGAGTAGAAAATAACCCTTATTCTGTTTTTAATTGACACATTAGTATGATCAGTAGTTAACATTGCTTTGGTAGTTGTTTTGAGGCCTTCTGTAGTCAACTGCAGTTTCTGACCTCTCAGTTTATTTAGGAAAGCCCTTTTCATTGTGTCATAGATTAATGTAATAAAGCAGGATCTGCACACCAGGATCTGGGGATAGGAAGATGTGGGGGGGAGACAGTATCTGATCATTAACCTAAAATCAGTGCAAATGTTCTTTGAAGTCCATAGTATCAAGGAGTTGTGAGGCAAAGGGAATCGGGGCGACTCCCTCTAATCACAGCAGAACATTTTGGTGGTATGAACGTGTTTACTGAAACATTGTACAGATTTTATCAAAATGAGGTTTTTTTTGGTTATGTTTTTGTAATGAAAGTAAGTGCATGTAATTGATTATAATGGATACTTCCAGAAGTATTGGGTATTCCCCATAGCTTCTTGTTATGAATATAGCCATTCTACTATAGTGAGTGGGCTTGTTTTGCTGCAGTCCCTACAACTGGAACGCACCTTTTGATACAGCCTGACATACTTCCCCCACTTTTTCTTCCTTCAGACCCTTCTGAAAACATACTTCTTCAAATAAGCCTGCAAGCCTCCTAACCCTCATGTCAAAGATTCACTAACAAGCCAGTCAGCGTCAACTCGTCACCAAAAGGAACATTAAAATAAAATATCCCAAATTCCATTTATTTCATGAAAGGGGCACGACAGGAATAGATGTGCAAGTTTTGCACTTCCTGAAGGCTACAGGGGATCTCTGTGCCAGCCTACCTAGCTCAGTGTAGATGGATAGAGCAGGGAGCGGGCCAGTTTGAGGAGCTCACATGGAGCCAGTGCCCATGATATTCTATAAAAGTGGCCTGGGGAACTATATTTCAGCTAGACCCCCACGTCCAGGTTCATGGGTCTCACCTTTCAAATCTCTTCTCTGCACTTCTGCCATATAAAACCTGAAGTGCATTTTATCTGAAGCCAGCCTAAGGAGATAAACTTTTCAGTAACATCTAAGTCCCTTCATGGGTCATGCCCGTTACAGTTACAGGAACTTCGGACAACAACCTAGCAGCAATGTTATAGGGTGCCTATCAAGTGGGGTAGTCCTCTGTGCAGTCACTACTACTGCTAATGCTCAAGGAAAGGGACAGGAGGCAGCAGCACAGGAAGGAAGGAGACAGGAAGATTTGTTCTCTGCAAATCTCCAGACTTGTAATGGCAAATATGTGGGAAGCAGGTTTTGGAAATACCCTACCCTGCTTCATAGGTAGCCGACATGAGTCATGTTTTACAGTGTAGTCCTGAGGAAAGCTTAACATGCTGGCAGTGCAATTATATTAATGTATCCAAGCAAAATATTTTAGTAGAGTTGCCAAGTAATTCTGTTGACATGTATCTGATAATACTTGTTGGGATATTTTTAATAATAAAAAGAATTGAGAACAATTTGTCAGTCATTTTAAGCCTAGAAAAACATACTGCAGCAACAAACCTCTCTACCAGCCTTTTGTGCTGTTGATGCATTTCAATACACAGTGTACAGCTTTTAAAGGGCAGATATATGTTTCATAACATTTCAAAATAATATTTTTAGAGATTTATAAGTAAACACTGTAAAAGTAGAATGTGGCCATTTATTAATCTATTTTAAGATCTCTCACAGCACTCTTTGCTGTCTGCTCACAAAAACACAAGGCTTTTTGAAGAATAAGTTATGTATGGGAGGTATGTATGTGGGACTGAAGGTACTTAAGGTTAGCTCAAAAGCAGATGGCTCGTTGAGTTGCCATGTGGATGATCTCAACTGAGCATCACAAGATCCAAGGGCCTGCTCCTGCTCCTATTGTGGTCAGTGGCAAAAGTCTCATTGACTTAATGAAGCTCAGATTGCAGGTTAATGTCACACAATGAATTTCTTCTCTTAGAAAGTCCTTATGTCAGCTGGTGCGAGGACAGAGGACATATTTTGAGGGTTTTTAAAATATACGTGTGTGTGTGTTTTAAGGTGACCAGATATCCCAATTTTATAGGAAAACTCACGATTTTGGGGTCTTTTTCTTATGTAGGCTCCTATTTCCCCCTATTTTTTCACATTTGCTGTCTGGTCACCCTAGTGTTTTTAGTGGAACCTAAAGAATAAATAAAAACCCAACATGTTTTGAAAACTCACTCTATTGCATCTAAACTTGCAGTTCAGGTAAATTAATGTAGACAGAATCATAAGTGTGTCCAGTTCATTAGAGAAAAAAGCCAGGATAAAAAACGAGCCCTCAGGCTGCACTTGCTAATCTCTAAATAGGTTACAGCTAACAAATGCATCTCCTTTCATTGAAAGTATTTTTATGAGCTTCCTTTTTAAGCATGAAAGCTCATTGGTTTAGCAGTTTTTTCATCATGATATGAGTGTGGGGGGAGGTAAGCTGCATATATTATCCTAGAGATTTAAATGCAGACAGTTTAGTTACAAAGCAACAACAAATCTAGGTTAACTAACCTATTATATCCTTGATTGTTTTGCTATTAGTTCTGTGCTTTGTCATCCTCAAGTTGACATAGACTTTTTGGAATTCTATGGAAAAGTTAAAGAAGGGGCGGGGGAGCTAGGAATTTGAATATTGTAGAGAATGTTCTGCTTCTTTTGTTTTTTATTAAACTTTCAAGAGGTTTATTTACATTATTGTGTGTATTTTGAAATCAGTGGGCCTATTCAGTGCATAAATTTAACCATAAAGTTAAGCATTGGCCTTTTTCAGGAGAGGGGCCTTTGTAGTAGAAAAGTAAAGTTCAATATGATACGTATTTGTAAAAAGTAGGAGACATCAATGCTATGAATCATGGTGTTGTGGTGTGCTTGACACTTGAGCTGGTGATGGGACAGGTGCGGACCTACTTTTGTGCAAAGGCTGAGATTTTCAAAAATAGGGGCCTAAAGTTATGTTCTTATTAAGGTGCCTAAGTCAGTGACCCGATCATCAAAAGTCCTGTTGAATTGAGACTCCATTGGTAGCTCTTCTTTAACATTGATTGATACAAGATTAAAGAAAATAGTTTTGGCTTTAGAAAGTGGGGAAAAAAACCCTAAAGGGCTTTGGCTAGCAATGGACATCAGCCAGAAACAGTGTGGCTGGGGACATAATCTTACAGACATTGCAGCAGCAGTCCCGGGAGGGAGTGCTTCTGAGCCTGATTCAACGGGAACATGCCTTCTACTTTGGATCTCTGGTTTCCATTTGAACGCCAAACCTGCCCTCTACGGTGCACCTGATATCTTAAGATGACACAGGTAACCGCAGCCTTCCCTTGTCTTGCTTTTTAAAACAAGCCTTTTCAGAAGTGGATAATACATGATGCTAGCTATGTAGATGCAACTCAGCATGGCCGTCAGCATGTTGTTAATCATCCTTGCTCCAGAATGATGTTGTATGGGGCCTTCAGGCTCTTTAAACATTTCCTTCTGTAGTGAAGCAAGGAGTCACTGGTATGGCACCTCCTGGTTGTCCAGGGAATTAGCTGAATTCCAGCCTGGAGCGCCCTCTGCAGGCCAGTGTCTTGCCTGCCTAGGGCCCCCGTGTCCCTCATGAACCCCGGTGCCCTTTATGCTGGGATTCTGCCCACTGCAGTACCCCACCATGCTCTGGGTCTCCCCTCCCAGGAGAACCCCCAACCCTCTATCCCCACCTTGCCTCAGTGGTTACTGCCAGTCATCATCTAGCCCCCTGTCGCTGGGGGAGACTGCAGTCTGTAAAAGGCCACTCATCGGCAAGGGGGTTGGACCAGCTGCCTCTGCCTAACCCCACTGCAGCCCCAGTACCTTTCATAGGCCTTCAACAAGGCCTGCAGCCTGGGGAGTTACCAGGCTGGAGCTCCCCAGCTCCCTTTGCCCTTTGTCTTTCCCCAGCATTGCTCCACTTCAGGTATGTTGTTCTCAGGCAGCTAAGACCCCTCCAGGGCTGTTTTTAACCCCTGTTTTCCAGGAGTGGGACACCCCGCCCCACTACACCCTTCATAAACTTGTTACCTGAGTCCTAAATCTACACTTGACTTTAATCAAAGTTTGGGGAGACTAAGAAATAATTCAAAATGGTTAGGCCCACTTTGTGTGTTTTTTAGAAGCAAAATGAATAAAGTATTCAGAGTTATATTTCCTTATGACTATTACAGTACAATAATGTTAACTGTCTAGAAAATATCAGGAAGCTTGCTTGAATGGCATGCACTCTGACATCATAGTAGCAGTTTTAATACTTACCTCCCATTGTGGCCATATACAGACTGGTCAAGAAATGGATGAAAAAGAAAGCTCCTTACCACCACTCCTCTTGATTTGTACCTCCTCTATTTCAAGCTTATATGTGTAAATTAGGAACTGAACATTATAGGAAAATTGTAGTTGATATAAGAAGCTGAGATGCAGTAATATGGTAATTAAAAGTTAGAAGGAAGCCAAAATGGTCATTGTGGGGAGGAAAAAAGAATGAGAGAGACAGCATGGACTGAGTTTTCCTTTTTTCTTACCTATTCTTTTCACAGTATTTCTTGATTCTTTTCACAGTACAGTGAAACCTCCATTTAACGGACTAATTCGGGCGAGGGGGTGTCCGTTAAATGAAAAAGTCCGTTATTTAATAATAATAAAACAAATGAGCTGTCGGAGCAGCAGCCCGACCACCACAGGGTCGGGGCGGCAGCTCCGCAGCCCGCCCGCTGCTGGGACCCGGGTGGCAGCCGGGAGCCGGCAGCCAGCCCGCCCGGGTCCCGGCTGCTGGGACCCGGGCGGCAGCCGGGAGCCGGCAGCCAGCCCACCCACAGCTGGGACCCCGGCGGCAGCAAGGAGCTGGCAACCAGCCCGCACGGGTCCCGGCTCCCAGGACCCACCAGCCAACCCTCCTGCTGCTGTGACCCGGGCGGCAGCCGGGAGCCAGCCTGCCCGTGGCTGGGACCCCGGCGGCAGCAGGGAGCCGGCAGCCAGCCCGCCTGGGTCCCGGCTCCCGGGACCCGCCAGCCAACCCTCCCGCTGCAGTGACCCGGGCGGCAGCCGGGAGCCGGCAGCCAGCCCGCCCACTGCTGTGACCTGGGCGGCAGCCGGGAGCCGGCAGCCAGCCCGCAAGAAATGGATTTGGGATGCATCAGACTTGCTCAGAAATTTTGTCCGTTGCATCCGAAGTCCGTTAAATCGAGGTCCGTTAAATCAAGGTTTTACTGTATTTCTCTTCTTACTTGTTATTTTTGTCATCCTCTTATTTTCTCCCTAAAAATATGAAATACCCATCAAAAACTAAATGATGGAAGATATTGCAATACTTTTCATTTCTGGGGGGTCTCTTTCTATGTGACGGTGACAAAACACTTTAAAATATTTAATTAGAGGTACCTCAGAACTCACCTGTGATTTAGGCAAGGGATAAATTTAGTGACTGTTCTCTAAGAAAAAATACTTTAATATTTCTTTTATAGCACATAATACATTGTTTTTAGATTCTGGTTGTCTTTTGTGGTCCAATATTCTAGAAGTTTGGGCTGTGTTGTATAAGATATGTAAGCATGGACCATGCTCTCCTGGCATTTGTATTGCACAGTAGAGACCATTCACGCCAAGAGAGATTGCAGAAGTGTGCTGTGGCAGTCAAGTAATGTATAAAAAGGATGCACGTAAAATGTAGATGAGTGTGAAATGCACATCATTTTACAGTGGTATTAATGAGATCTTCAGGAAAGAGTTTAATCTTGAGGTCATTTCCTTCCTGTTACTGCACTCTTGGATCTTTGCCAGAGTGTGATGGGTGAAGGGCTTTATTTTTATCTTTGAATACTTTGAATTTAAATGATTTCGACTTCGAATACTGAAATGTGGAATTCTTCTCAATTCTCCACCACTGTTCCCTGCGACACTTCTGAAAAGAGTTACTTTTTGTAGTGTCTTTCTCATGCCCTTTGTGCCAGTTAAATAACCCACTAAACTGCTGTTGTGAATCCAAGATCACCAAGAACCCATATTGCATAGGACAACATAGAGACACTAATAATAATTTGAAATGTCAGTGTCCATGATGATGAAAAAGGGGGTTTAGAAAGGGAGGGAAATAAATTGGTACAAGCTGCAAGGCTGGATAAAGCTTTGCATGAAAACAAGAGACGAGTGCCTTCTTCACCCCTCAACTAATGTCAACTTCAGTAATGTAACATATTTGAAGCTTACAGTTTGGGTGCAGTACTAGAGACTTCTTTGGGTTTTCACTTCTGTGCAATGTCTGGAGCAAAAGTAAGGATTAACTAGTTGAAAATTGGAGAAATATAACGGCTCATTTAGGAACAAAGAATGTAGACCATACATGTAGGATGGGAGACTTTATTCTGGGGCCTGGTGACTCAGAAAATGATTTTGAGGTGGATAATCAGCTGAACATAAGCTCCCAGGATGTTGATGTGGCCAAAGTTGCTAACGTGATCCTTGGATGCATAAATGGGATAAGAGTAGGGAGTTTATTTTACCTCTGATTTGGCACTTGTATGATTGCTTCTGGAATACTGTGTCCAGTTCTGGTGTCCACAATTCAAGAAGGAGAGAATATGTACATTTTTAACAGTCAGGTAATTAACCACTTGAGCAATTTACTAAGAGTTGTAGTGGATTCTCCATCGCTGGTAATTTTGAAATCAAGATGGGATGTTTTTGTAAAAGCTCTGCTCTAAGAATTATTTTGGGGAAGTTCTATGGCCTGTGCTATACAGTAGATCAGACTAGATGACCCTAATGGTCCCTTCTGCCCTTGAAATCTATTAAAAGTTTCTTTGGGAAGAGGGGAATGAGGATGGCAGTTGGTTTGGTCTTCTTCGGTTTTTCGCTTTCCTTTTAAACATCTGGAATTGGCTGCTGCTGGAGATGGGACACTGGTATGGATGTTCCAGTACTTGGAGGTAGCACAGAAAATCCTCTTAGATGCCTGGGTGATGTGTGTCACTAACATGCTCAGGGTGTAACTGATCAGCAGATTTAGGGTCAGGAAGGAACTTTGTTTTTGTTTGTTTGCCTTCATCTGAGAAGCGTGGATCACCTGCTGGGATCATCTGTGCATATTCCACCTAATCGGTTCCCTGCCATTGTCAGGGCTGTGATCATTGGTGGTACCTCTGTCTCTCCTGTTCTCTGGATGATATTTAATGGCCAGTGATATACATGAGGTTAGACTATGTGATATAATGGTTCCTTCTGGCCTTAGAGTCTATGAATTGAAGTAGTATGCAGCTCATTCCTGACCATCCTGTGGATCAAAAGAGTAGGCTAAAAAGTGCTAATCCTCCTTCCTAAAATGTAAACAAACACACTATAATAAGCACAAATAACTCTGGCTGTCATTCAAGTGACGTTGTCCTCTAGTATGTTCCCTGTCGAGAACATTGGTCAGAGATGACCTCAGTTTGGCTTCCTGTGTAAGTGGAATCCCCCCCCCTTTTTTTTTTGCCATGGAAAAGGCTGTAAATGTATTTTCCTTTGTGTTTAAGCAGAAAAAACACATTGCCATCATATGAAAGCTAGAGTTTTAGGAGCAAGCACACACTCCGCAAGGTTAAAAAGATGGATGTTAGCACTAAATCTCTTATTGCGGGTCTATAAATCTGAGCATATTCATTACTTGTGTTCCTTGTAGAAGGACCATATTACTATTTTGCAGGACAGTACCTGGCCCAAATTTCCGAGTCTACAACTTTGACCTATAGCCTCATGGCAGGCTGTAAAGTGCTTTCCCCGTCCTCATGTGGTGAAGCACAACTGTAGCATATCCCTGTGTGTGTCACATATTGTCAGTGTCTTCTGTAAGAGGCCAGGAACCAGGATGCCTACATCTCTCCCCTGTTAAGCAATAAGATTTTAAATGAGTCTTTTATCTTATCTGTTATATTTGTCTCTTTCTGTGCACCACCTGTAGATTTAACTGTTATGTCTTCATTAGAATCCCCAATAGCATAAGTAAATTGTAAGGCAGTCTTTTTAAATAGATCAAGAGCCTGTCTCTTCTTAAAACATTATTGGGGCTTGATTTGAAAATAATTAAATCCTTATGTATGTGTATTTCTCACAACCTGTGAAAGCACCTATTGTGTTCCTAGAGAGGACGTGTGCTTTGAAGTTACAATGTATTTTTCTCTGTTTCCAGGACAGGTAAAGTAATTGCAGCTATTATCTTGACTATCTCAGTTTAAACAGAAATAACGAGGAGTCCTTTTGGCCCCTTAGAGACTAACAAATTTATTTGGGCATAAGCTTTTGTGGGCTAAAACCTACTTCATCAGATGCATCTGAGGTACCATAAGGACTCCTCATTGTTTTTGCTGATACAGACTAACATGCTTACTATTCTGAAATCAGTTTAAACTGTCAGTTTGCCAATAAGTGTCTGGGCTTGATCCTGCAGACCTTTGGTCAAGTATGTAGACCCACTGGATCACTGTGGAGCTGCTCATGTGAGGCTGAACTATTTACACAGTTAAGAGTTGCACTGTTCATCCCAGAAGTCATGATGCTGACCATAGAATTCAGTGTGAGATTTGCCATTTCAGTGGGAGCAGCATTTGGCCCATCAATCTTCCGCTATATTGTATTTTAAATCTCCCTTATCATATCTTCCTCAGGTTTTTCCTATCACTGCTCTTTGAGGCAGGGATTGCATCTGTGATTGTTTGTAGAAAGTCAAGCGCACTGATGGCACTATGGAAATAATACAGAAAGTTACCAAGTTTGTTTGCAGCAAACTCATCTCACCTGATTGATTGAGGGCGCTTTACTGAAAGTTCTCTCAAGTATGAATGAGCACTTCTGTGGGCAGTTTTGGGTCCAGTTTTGGTCAATATTACCTAATTATTACAAAAAAAAACCCAACAACCCAGAAATCTCTTAGCACTATAAACCTATGCAGTGCTTTACAAACATACGGTAAGGCAGGGCTTGGTGAGGAACCTGTGGACCAGATCCTGAGCGTGATTGAAGAACTCTCAATGACATTTAGGGAGGGGAACAGGAAGCAACCACCTTTTGTGCTCCTCTGATCCTGGGGCTATGCTGGCACAGATATAGTCCATGGTATAACTTAGAGCAGCCTTATGTCAGCTGCCAGTGTCCACAAGTAGGGGATTCTAGCAGTCAGATCAGCTGATATAAGGGTGCCCTAACCATGCTACCTTTCTCTGCCCCTGCCGCCTATGTTGCCATCAAAGAAGAGGTGGCCTAGTAGAAGAAGCTCTTTGCCACCTGTTGATCCTTTTGTACTGAGAAATCCTCCAGTGGCTGGCTACAACAGTTTTATGGCATCTTTGCACCATCAGAATGACACAAAGCAACCTGAACTGCTCTAAAATAAATGGCTTTGTAGGGAAATCGTAGAGTGTGGTGAAATACTAGGAAAACAAAAGCCAGCTTTCCCAGTGAGCTCCTGATTGTGTTCTTTGTTGTGACTGGCTTGTTGTCATTTCTGGGATTTTAAAATCCTCCTGTTTACATCAGTCTGCTTAACTACATGTGGGATGTAACTCACTCTTTGGAATTCTCCCATGGAAAAGTAAAGGAAGGAAGCTGAGGGAGGATGGAGCTATTGCATCCTGTACCCTTCAGAGGGGAGTGGCCACAAATAGCTTAGTTTGAAGGACGTAATACTCTATATATTTTAACTTAGGATGTTTGAACCTAGATAAGCCCTTGATTAAAGGAGGCCAATCAATTGTGTGTAACTGGTGGAAACTCCTCAGGAGTTTGAGAACATCCTTCTTAAATCCCTTCCGTCTAATGACAGAAGGAAGAGAGAAAATGCAGAAGCACGTTTTTGAAGTGGTGATTACACAATGATGATAGTATAGTGTTAGTGCTTCAGCACTGAGCTGCACTGTCTGATTCCAAAAGGCTACTTTTATAAAACTTACCGCATCCCATTGGAAACAGGGCTGACGCATGAATAACATGAACCATGCAGAATACTTCCTGTTGAACGTCTCATTTTCTGATTCTCCAGTTCATTAATTGGGTCTGATATGAAGGAATGCAGTTTAGGATCAGCAGAGTTCCTTTGCAGTAGTGAGGTAAGGCTAGAATGTGCAGTGAAGTGTGGATCCTTTACTGGCAACTTTAGGATTGTATTAAATATGCTTTCTATGTTTAAAATTGTTTTTCTCCGGGAAAGACTGTGAAACATTCACAGTTGGCTCTGGAGAATTAATTAACTTTTATCAGAGTGTAAATCACACTTAATCTCTTAACATTTGGAAGTAGGGGAAGGTTGAAAAAGGCTCTGAATGGCATTTAAGTGAATTGTTTTAATACAGTTTATCTAGAGACTTGCTTTCTGGGGATGCTTTTGTCCACAAGATTTAATTTGCTTGCTAAACTTTAAGAGGAGGTGTGAGGCCTGGGGATTAAATTTGCCTTCTCCCCTTAGCTGATACCACTTTTGATTGCTTTTAAGCATTTTTTTTTTGCAGATGTAGAAGATAAGTGAGGTTGTTTCACTGCTTAAAGTACACGCACAAGATTCTCCAGTGAATTATGTGATGCTTCTTTTATTTGTGCCCACAGAACTCTTTAATATTGCAAAACTATGCGTCTTTTTACAGTGTATCAAAATGAAAACTTTCAATGTGAGAAGGTAGGGACAGAAATTGTGTGCCTTGTCAACCACATAAATCCAATACAGATTTTTATTAAACACAAAGAATTCTAACAACTGAAATAACAAAAAAATCAATGAAATTTACAACATACATTCTTTGTTTCAGTTGTTAGACTTCTTTGTGTTTAATAAAAATCTGAGTGCATTTACGAGCATCATAATAAGAATTAGGATTGATATTTTCAAAGCAGTGCTATAAAAGTAAAGGATGTTAAATCGCCAGCATTTCATGGAAAATCTCAGCCTACAGGTCTGCTGGTGATTGGTGCAAAGT
This sequence comes from Sternotherus odoratus, assembly GCA_032164245.1. Lineage (NCBI taxonomy): Eukaryota > Metazoa > Chordata > Testudines > Kinosternidae > Sternotherus > Sternotherus odoratus. The sequence goes on from JAVMKO010000011.1 coordinate 18,406,767, forward strand.
TAAGTCCTGCCCAATAATGAAAACAAGCAATTTAACTAACATTCTAGTAAATAAGAAAATACTTAGTGAAAATGTTCAAACGTTTTTATAGTATGTTTACAAGAGAAATTTATGTCAGGTCAGTGAAACTCACCTTGAGACAAAAATATACTTGTTAAAAGAATACACTCGCTGCACATCAGTTTCCGCTCTTACTTTAAAAGAAAGCCTGACAGAAATAATAACCTCTCTTAGAAGGATGCTTTGAAACCTTCCCCAGACGGAGATCCACTTCTGTATTACATCACAGCACAAAGCCAACTATTACCCCTCTCTGGATAAATAATGTGGAATGTAGGTAATCTTCAATGCATAATAATTTATTGAAACTCATCTAAAATGTTGAAGGTCCTAAAGTTTTGAAAAATGTAATTTAAAGATTTTAACTCCTAAAGAACACACTTCTTTTAAAAAATGAAAAAAGCTACAAAACAAGCCATAACAAATCAGAAATCTTCACATAAAGTAGAACAAATAAATTCCAGAAAAAAGATGTGAATCTCAAAGGAAGGTAATACATTAAAGCATGGACAATGTTCCTAGCAGCATGATCAATCTTTTCCAGGCTGTGCTGCATGAATGTTTTTAAAGATCCTTTTGGAGAGCTTTAGATTGCAAGACCCTTCTAAATTTGGTGAATGATGATGATTTAAAATATTCATAAATAAAGCCATTCAGTGACTGAACGTATTTGACTGAACTTTTCCTCTAAGCTGTATATCGCAAACTCTTTCTAAACCAATTAAAGGAAAGGAATTGATTTATACTAACTTTTTAAGTAGTTAAAAAGCTATGGGCAGCATATTTTTTCTTTTTCACAATGTGAATAGTCCTCCATAAAGGTTCAGTGTGGGAGTATGTGATTTTTATAATTTTTTTTCAAAGGAACAAAATATTTCTTGAAATTTGTGCTCAGTTTAGCTGATACATGTTACAAGCTGTCCTATAACGCAGACTAATGAGCCTGTAGTTCTCTTGTCTCTGTTTCATTATCTGCAAGTTTAGGCACTGGGAGACAGAACCATCTTTATAAATGATGCTTCAGCAGCAATGCATTTTTTAATTATGTAAATTCAGAGGTAACATAGTGCAACCGTGATTATTCATTCCACACTAATCCAGACATTCGTATATCCAAACAGAATAATGGGTTCCCTGACTTAAGGTGAGAATGTGACTTTGTTTCAGATAACAGTTGGTTCAATTTAAGTGCTGCTCTGATAATCAAGGAGGGGCTGCCTGAGTGGCTATTGTAGAAGGTGTTCCTGATATTCTTGATCGGTAGTGTTTAAGAAAAGAACTGTGAGACTAAGCACCACAATATCTCACTTACACAGTACACATTTCAAAGCCTGATGACTGGCTTCCATGTTTATTAACTAAAGATTTTTGGCATCCTCAAACTAGGTGAGTTAGAAGAATCTCATAGGAAGGACCTTCACTTTAGAACCTTCTTAAAAAACACACCCACATTTGCATTATGAGTTTTGTGAAACAATATGAAGGATCCATTCTGATTGATCAAGTAATCACAACAATCATAATGTAGCTCCTTCAGAGAGTCCTAGTAACATGGCCACTGACTTTCTGGCCAAGGAGGACCCGACAAGACTCTCCTCTGAGCTTATCAATGTAGCTTCTTACTTGGCCAGGGAATTGCTATTGAGTGATGGAAAGCCTTTTCGTACTTTTCAAAAGTTTGGATGCTGCAGGTCAGAGAAACTGAGGCCAGAAAATTAGCATGTATCTGCACATGGCTTTTCAGAGCACTGTTACTATCAGGCTATCCTCAGGCTTGGTAATTTTGTAATGTCTTTAGAAGATTCTGTTTTTAACTCTTGTCATTTGTTGGTATTTTATACAAGTTGATTCTGATGAGGTTTATTATTAGGGAGTTGATCCTTTTCCTGGGACAGAGTAGCAAAGAAGATGACACAGAGTTGAATACATTTATTTTCCTTGTTAGATGCAATAGGATTTCTAATGTCAGATACTCACCCTACAGCAGGAGTGCATATCCTGTGTCGTGAGGTGCTGATAAATGGCAATACATTTAAGGAGATCTGCCAACATGTTTGGGGTGTGACCCAGAAGCAATAACACTGCTAACTAAACTATCAGCCTTTGAGAATACTTGACCCTTTAAGTGCTTGGATTCATATTTTGCTGAAACACTTCATTTTCAAATCCCAGGTTACAATTTCAGCTGGCTAGAAGAAAGAGGAGAAAACAAGATCAGCTGAAGTTTGCATTCTTTGATGAGATAGCGGTAATATGTACTTGAAAAGACTCTATGCCAGTGGTTCTCAAACTTTTTTTTTTGTGGACCACTTGAAAATTGCTGAAAGTCTTTCCAAATGTTGTTTTTACTGTTAGCTAACTATTGTAAAGCACTTTGGATAAAAATGCTGTATAAAAAAACCCCCTTAAAAATAATTAAAGATTTCTTGTGCTACGATTAAAAGCACACAATTCATATTTTAATATGTGTACTCTTACCTTTCTAATGCATTGGATGTACCCTCTCTCCCCAACCATGGCAGCCCCTGAGTTGGGGCTGGGAAGGAGGGGTCTCTCTCCGGCCATAGCAGCTACAGAGCTGAGGCTGGGAAGGAGAGCCGTCTCTCCTCGGCAGCCGCAGCCCTTGAGTTGGGGAAAGTCGCCTCATTCTTTGGTTGCCACAGCGCTGCACGCTCCAAATTCCCCTCAACCCCTCTTCTCACCCCACTACCCCCTCCCACCTACCCCTCCATTCCCCCCAAGGCCACTATGTCACCTTACATGTGCATCTTCTCCAGGGTCCAGCCACCTAATTAGTGGAGCCACGCCTGTGCGACTCCATTAATTAGGTGGGTGGCTCTTCATTCTCTTGTATGTGACCACCCAGTCATGCACCTTAGAGGGAACTATCCGCCGACCACCTGAATGGAGCTTGTGGACCACAGGTGAGAACCTCTGCTCTGTGCTATAAGTTTTCATGCCTGGGATTATTGTAAGTACAGTACAGTAAAACCCCGATTTAACGGACCCCAATTTAACGGACATTGGGATGCAACGGACAAAATTTATGAGTAAGTCCAACGCATCCCAAATCCGTTTTTCGGGGGCTGGCTGCCGGCTCCCGGCTGCCGCCCGGGTCCAGGCAGCGGGCGGGCTGCCTGCCTGCCGGCTCCCGGCTGCCGCCCGGGTCCAGGCAGCGGGCGGGCTGCCTGCCGGCTCCCGGCTGCCGCCCGGGTCCAGACAGTTGGCGGGCTGCCTGCCGGCTCCCCGCTGCCGCCCGGGTCCAGGCAGCCGGCGGGCTGGTTGCCGGCTCCCCGCTGCCTCCCGGGTCCAGGCAGCGGGCGGGCTGCCTGCCGGCTCCCTGCTGCCAGCCCGCCCGGGTCCCGGCTGCTGGGACCCGGGCGGGCTGGCTGATGGCTCCCGCCCGGGTCCCAGCAGCCGGGACCCAGGCGGGCTGGCTGGTTGACGGCTGCCGCCCGAGTCCCAGCAGCGGGAGGGCTCAGCTGGTCTAAAAGAAACCAGCCCCGAAAAGAAAAAAAAGCTGTTACAGTAAAACCTTGATATAATGGACTAATTTGGGCGGGCTGCTGCTCCGACAGCTCGTTTTTTTGTTTTTTTTATTAAATAACGGACTTTGGGCTTTAATGGACACCCCCTCGCCCGAATTAGTCCGTTATATCGAGGTTTTACTGTATATATATTAGTGACATTTTAAGTAATAAAACTGTATTACTGTTCTTTTCTTTATTAGATAGCATACACATTTCTAGGAACATAAGGCTAATTCTACAACCCTCATTCATGTGAGAGCTCTCATCAAGTCCAAAAGGACTACTTGCATGAATAAGGACTTCACATTAAAACCCACAGAGGGCTAAATTTTTCAGTGAATACATTTTAAGAGTGTAGCAATGTGCACTTATGCCCATGCAATTAAATAGAAATATTTTTTTAAATTAACATGGGTAAACAAATGCAATGAGAGGGAAGGATCTGTGAGTCTAGTTATGAGCCTACCGAAGCATGTGAGCTCAACTAAACTTGTAAAATAACAGGTGAACTTTTTGTATAAATAATTCCACATTGACTTACACCAGCTTGCCTGTTGGCAGTCAACTCCTGTTTGTGCACCTCTTTGCCCCCTGTGAACAACTTCTAAGCCTGCAATCCTTTCATTCAAACAGGAGCCGGGGTAACTGAAAAGTAAGTTGTCGCCTGGTGAAAATCTATTTTATTGATGCCAACACCAAAATGTTAATTAACTTAAAAGAGTAACATTTCCCCCTCCCAATCCTTCTTTACTTCTTTGCAGATACCTTGCGTTCTATTACGTGTCTGATTCTGTACATTGCTGAGAGCATCCTAGAGGCTTTGAACACCATTAACGCCTCTGGAGTCAGCTAAGAAATGAGAGTGCTGAGCTGCCTTACAGCAGTTGCTAGGCATCTTGCAGAGCAAGATCTTAGGAGCATTAAATCGCCTTCCTTTCTTCTCTAGGGGATATACTTTATTAAAAAACAATATATTAAAAAAAGATTGTACGTGAACCACTAGACTGCTGCTCTGTCCATCGGGTTTCAAAATGTTCCAGCTGGGGAATGCTGGATTGTCACATGAGAGTGGGGCAGCTCTGATGAGGCTGTACCATGTGGCACCTCTAAGATGAAAAACGTAGTGTTTTCAGTTGCAACATGCTACTTATTTCCCATTAGCCTAGAGATATTTAAAGTAACACTAAGTAAAGTCTTTGGAAGTTAATACTTTGCCTTTGCAAGTTACTTTTAACAAGACACCATACATTTATTATATTTGTGCGTCTGTCTGCTTTCTTTGCATAAAGGGATATAAATACCAGCAGTGAAGTGAGAGGCCATTTATCATTGACTGTTTAATCTGAATTCTCAAAGTCCCTATTTTAATCCCCATCAGTTTGGACTAGAAACCACCACAAACCAAGCATCCTGTTTTGTGCAAGATTCAAAATTAATGGCCTTTTGGTTGAATGGGATAATAAAAAAATAATAATAATAATTAAAAAACCCAAGCATGCAGATTATAAAGAAAATGAATTATTTACCCAAAGAACTGAGGATTATTAAATGTGAAAGAATGTTAAGGCCTCTCTTGTTGCTGGTCATTTCCTGACTACTATCACCTGACCTAGATCTGGGTTACATGCTGGGCAGAATCCACTGATGTTAGTGGCTAATATTAGATGCAATTTTACAGAAAAGGATTTTGTTTTTGCTGTTCCAGATGAGAATTCTCCTGCCAATTTCTGGGATTCCAAGAACAGGGGAGTGACGGGCACGCAAAAAGGACAAATCGTATGGCGAATTGAAGCTGGCCCCTATTTTATGGAACGTAAGTATCTACTTGTGTAAAGCAGGGTGGGCATCAACATGGAAAGCAGCAGTCCCTAGGGGCTGTTAGTTGCTATGACTTTTTGTCAAAGTCTGCTACACAAAGCAGTTTATAGTTAGTGATATTTCCATGTCTGACAGCATTTTGAAATCACCTCTGTTGGCTGTTTTTACACATTGGAAGGGAAAACTGAACAGACCCTTGAGTTTCCCTGAGTGTGTTTAGGGTGCTGTCACATGTAGGACTGCTTAGTAGCGCCCTTGCAACACCAGGCGTGCCCTGCCGTAGTCTAGAAGTTGTGGTCGCTAAGGATGTAAAATACTAAACGGTTAACCAGGGCTGGCTCTACCTTCTGTGCCATCCCAAGCAGCTCAACGGGAAAGATCGTTGAGTTGCCGCAGGCATGCCACCGAAGAGGGAAGAGCGGCTTTTGGCGTTGAGTCTGCGTCAGCTCCATCGAAGAGGGAAGGTTGTTGAGCTGCCGCAGGCGTGCCTCTGAAAGCCGCCTAAGAGCTGCCCTGACAGTGGCTGGAATGCTGTCCCCTGCCATTTGTCACCCAGGCACCTGCTTGCTAGGCTGGTGCCTGGAGTCGGCCCTGCGGTTAACCGATAAGCATTAGTCCTACCGGACAACCGACCCTAACTGTTAACCCCCCCAGCCTTGGGGCCAGCCAGCTGTGCCCCAGCCCCTCTTCATTGAATTGGTGAATTGGAGCCTTTACTGTAGAGGAGTAAAACCCCAAATGAGTAAATAATGAAATATATGCATGTTGTGTTTATAATAAATACATATAGTTTTGGGGACCTTTAAAAAATGACTTAAAAGTAAAGGGTTAGAGCTGCTTTATATTTTTCTGGGGGTTTTTTTATATGAAACTCTTTCTGGAAATTTTCTATTTCAATCATTCACTTTCTGTTCCTATTATATTGTTAATCAAAAAAATGAATATTTGCAGGAGGAATTTTAGGGAGAAAAAGCAAAACTTTTTTCCACCACTTTGTACAAAATCAAAAAAAGGATTTTTTGACCAGCTTTATTAAAAATAGTAAGGAGACCTTGAGTATGTGACTCCAGAAAGCAGTTTAACTATGGAGAGGTAGATAAAAGGAGCAAGCTTTAAGGATAGATTTGAAGGAGAAGAGGTTGCTTTGAGGATGGTGAGAGGAAGCTTTTCCAAGTATAGGGAACAGTATGGGGGGAAAAGGCAGAGTTATATGTGGGAGAAGAATCATTTCCCTCCTATGTAAACTAAAAAATAATATTATATCCACACTCCAATTATTGATTTCTGGATACCTTGGTTTCCTTTTACTGTCCTCCATATGCCCAGATGTTCTTTTTACAGCAGTAGTTTGCGGGTTTCTTTCTTTTGTGGATGTTAAAACAGCAGATGTGCATATGAAAAGTGGCTTTAAGTCACCTGATTTCTTTATGTCCCATGAATAACCACCACATTCCCCAGCTCAGCTGCATTGGTTTGATCTTTATTTAAAAATCTGAATTAGGAGCTCCCAATTTAGTGGATTAAGTAAAGTAAAATTTTAAGGCTGCCAGCCGCCTCTGAAACACTGAGTACAGTGGTAGCTTCTCTTTGAAGTTAACTCCTTGAGAGGTACTGGCAGCCAAAATTCAAATTACACAGTTGTGCCCCTTCCTAACTCTGTCACCAATCTTCATAGCCAACTGGGCTTCTGTGAATTGTTACTTTTCACGTGAAAAGGAGCTGTTTTACCTTCTGTAATTTTGATCAGCTGGGAGAAATCAGTACGATAATCCTGGAAAGATATGGATGAACTTGTTAGAAATTCTAATCTATCTGGCATCAAAGGTGCAAAGACAATTCTGTCATAGAAGAAATGAGGAAAGCTTCAAGGGCTGCTTTGCAACCCAGTTTGCCTGAAAGTAACAAATGTTGCTTCATGGTATTTAAAATTGAGTGGTGTGGAGGAAGTAAATAAGGAAAAGTTATTTACTTGTTCCCATAATAGAAGAACTAGGGGCCACTCAATGAAATTGGCGTGCAGCAGGTTTAAAACAAATAAAAGGAAGTTCTTCTTCACGCAGCGCACAGTCAACCTGTGGAACTCCTTACCTGAGGAGGCTGTGAAGGCTAGGACTATAACAGGGTTTAAAAGAGAGCTGGATAAATTCATGGAGGCTAAGTCCATAAATGGCTATTAGCCGGGATGGGTAATGAATGGTGTCCCTAGCCTCTGTCTGTCAGAGGGGGGTGATGGATGGCAGGAGAGAGATCGCTCGATCATACCTGTTAGGTTCACTCACTCCGGGGCACCTGGCATTGGCCACTGTCGGTAGACAGGATGCTGGGCTAGATGGACCTTTGGTCTGACCCAGTATGGCCGTTCTTATGTTCTTATGTTCTAAAAAAGAAAAAGAAAAAAAAGCATGTCTGTTGTTACCTCATTTTATGTTGGGATGCTGTTAACTGTTTTAGCTCTTGGTGCAAATTATTCCCTTAATTAATACATGTAATTGACATGACTAACCACTGTACATATCCTTCAAGAAGTGTTATGTACCTTATAGTGTGTGTGTATGTATATGTATATAATGAATAATATACTTTATTTTTAGATCACCCTTCTATTCCACCAATGGTCTGTGCATTTCACAACATGGTTCTGAAAGTACAATAGAATGTTATAGAAACATAATAAAAAGTTCTAATAGAATCAAAATGAAATTAATTCAGAGAATTCATTAAAATAAAAGAAGTGTGTGGAATGGAAGAGAAGCATAGGATAGGAAGCTAATAAACACTGGGGGCAGGGGAAACATCAAATTGTTTCAGCAATATTTTAGATGTGTACTAAGATGGATGTCTGGCAAATGTCACACACCTAGGCCCGATCACAGAAAATGTACAAATGCTCTAACTAGTAATCAAAACAAAGACCAAAAATAATAATTGTGCACACACCAACATATTCCAAAAATATCCACACCCAGTACGGATGGGAGCGAGCAGGGAATGAAAAGGAAGGATGAAATGAAGCACCTGCTGAGTACAATGTCCTGCTCACCTCACAAATAGCTGGTGCCCTTGGGCTTATCCCCTCCAGAGAAAGGGGCTGACTTTATGCTGCAGCGCCAGCCATAACAGAGGCAGGTGTTCCTTTCTTCCAGCTCCTAGGCAAAGGGCAAAAGTGTGATGTTAGCATGAAATGTAACACTCTGTAGTTGTAGAAATTCAACAAAGCAGAAATGAGCTGTGATATCTCTGAGATAGCAGCCTGAGATTTAAAACAGAAATATTTCATTACTCATGTCATGTAATACAGGTTATGGAAGCTGCCTGTTTTGGGAGGAGGGAGGTATGGTGAGGGGCTAAAAGCTGTGATTCTCTAGTCATCTCAGTTAAGCTGCTGTATGCATTCAAGAAGGATTGTTTAAACACAGAATAGTGATATAAGCTCCATGAAGGGATTATCTCTGCTCTTGGTGAAATAAAATTACCAGTTCAGTGAGTGCTCGTCTGAGTTGGTGGCAAGATCATGTACCGTGTTTCCCCGAAAATAAGACAGTGTCTTATATTATTTTTTGCTCCCAAAATTACATTACATTATATTACAGTGAGAGGCAAAACTGGAAGTACGTCTTATTTTCGGGGGATGTCTTACTTTCGGGGAAACAGGGTAGGTACAGTAGAGTGTAATGTATTCAGACCATTCTGAGATGCTTTGGAATGTTACTGAAGGTATTGAGTGTCCATTCTGGGGATCATGCCATTAGGTTTGTGATGGGCTGGGTCACAGAAACCTCCTTGGGACTGCCACCTGATGTGCTAGATAGAACAACCCTGCACCAGTTTTCCCTGGCAGCTTGGGACTTCAGTACCTTACCTGGTTGTGCCAGACATGCTAGCCTGCTGCAAACATAGACCCAGGTCTGAGCCACGTCCCCCAAAAGCTGCTGGCTTAAATGAAAACAGCTTAAGAATGCTCCTGTCTCTAACACCCAGATACCCAGTTCCCAATGGGATCCAAACCCCAATAAATCTGTTTTACTCCGTATAAAGCTTACACAGGGTAAACTCATAAATTCTTTGCCTTCTATATCTGATAGAGAGATATTCACAGCTGTTTGTTCCCCCAGGTGTTAATACTTGCTCTGGGTTAAAAAGTAAAAAGTGATTTTATTAAATATAAAAAGTGGGATTTAAATGGTTCCAAATAATAACAGACAGAACAAAGTAAATTACCAAGCAAAATAAAATAAAATATGCAAGTCTAAGCCTAATATAGTAAGACGCTAAAGGCAGGTAAATCTCCCCCTCAGAGATGTTCCAATAAGCTTCTTTTACAAACTAGACTTCCTCCTAGTCTGGGTCCAGCAATCACTCGCATCCCTATAGTTACTGTCTTTTGTTCCAGTTTCTTTCATGCATCTTTTTGGTGTGGAGAGGCTCTCTTGAGCCAACTGAAGATAAAATGGAGAGGTTTCCAGGGGCTTATATAGTCTCTCTCTTGTGGATGGAAACCCCTCTCTCCCTATGTGTAGAACCACATCTACAAGATGGAGTTTTGGAATTACATGGACAAGTCACATGTCTATGCATGACTCAGTTCTCTATAGGCCAACACCATTGCCCACATGTTGGACTGAACGTTCCCAGGAAAGCTCAGATGTGGATTGGTGTCTGTCAAGGTTCATTGTTAGCCAAGTACTCCCAATTATTTAACTTCAAAATGTCTTTGTTATATTTTTTCAAATATATATATTCTGTACTATGTTTATTTCTGTAATATTTATAGAAATATATTGATTTGCATACATTTGTTGCACTGCTACCATGGGTTTAAATCTTGAACAGTAGCACATGGTAGCTGCTGTTGGGATTTTTTCTGATACTCCAAGTCTTGTCACATCAATCACCTCTGAATCACCTCTGGGATATTTATGGATAAATTACTACTGTCACTGCAGTACAACATTCCAGCTCAACATCTGTGCATGTAGACCAGCCAAGTCTTCATTTATTCACTCTAATTTAAGGTTTTGTGTGCCAGTAATACATTTTAACATTTTTAGAAAGTCTTTTCCAATAAGTCTATAGTATAGAACTAAATTATTGTATGTAAAGTAAATAAAATGTTTAAGAAGCTTCATTTAAAAATAAAATAAAATGCAGAGCCCCCCAGTTCGGTGGCCAGGACACGGGCAGTGTGAGTGCCAATGAAAATCAGCTTGTGTGCCGCCTTTGGCATGCGTTCCATAGGTCGCCTACCCCGATATAGACCATTTGTATTTCGTATTAATAGGAATCTCAGTTTGGGGCCTGAATGGAATGTGAGATAGGTTCAATGAATGTACTAATGCATATATGTATGGTACATTTGTATACTGTCTGCATCATGCTGGTGTAATGATGTTGCAGTCAGAGTTGATATAGAAGGTGTCTATATGCAACCTCTATTTTCAGCTAATTATAACTTGGGCAAAAATAGTTCTTTGAGATCGAAACTTGCTGTACTTGGGCTCAGTGAAGCTCATTTTCCAATCATCTCCTGTTGAGTTTGATTTGAAAACATTTTTGGCTTATTTTCACTTAGTGAGAGGTAGAATTTGAAAAGAAATTTGTGACCATTCCTTCCACTCAGTTTTTTTTTTAAATATTTGTTTTAAAAGCTGAATTCATCATACCATAAACCTTTGAGGATTAATGCTATGGCTGGTTGACAGGGAGGGGGTGAAGGCATTGTTAGGAAATCTTAGAACTCAAAAATCAGTGTTTTCACAAAGTTACATCAATGAGAAGTTGTTTTGACCAGGAATATTTATTGCAAGATGACTATCAAATATTCATCAATTGTATCCATTTTAATTTTAATGTTCCTATTTTCTTCCTCTTTTAATCCCCTAAATTCTAAGGGCCTGGCTCTTGTTTGCATATCTTACTTTGCAAGAAATTAATGGGACTATTAATGGAGTAAGGTACAACTCAACATGTTGTACCTTGAGTAAGGGTGGCAGAATCAAGACCAGAAGATAAATATCTTAATATTTCTCAATCCTATCGGGGTCACCTCAGAATTAGGAAGTTTAGAGTATGCTGGAAATAATTAAGCATCAGAATTCTGAATTAGCTTTAATTAATGAAGAGGATGACATGGCACCTCCAGAGCTCTGGAATGCAATTCTGCTATTATGTGATCCATGTCCTTTAATTGTTCCATCTGGGGACTGTTTATCTCATTACTGCATGATTGTTGTCCCCAAACTATTTATAAACTGTTTCCAGCAGCATTCTGTATTCTGCTGAAGATGGTTTGGGATTCCTTAGAAATGTTCTTGTTGTTGTATTTTTTTTGTTATTAAATCTGTTGCCTTTAACCATGATTTTTGAAAGTCAGAATAAACCTAAACTTTTATCATCTTTTTTTCTCATTTTCATAACATATGGCAAATCTCTGTAATCTCACTAAGACAAAACAGACAAAACGACTACTTGTGGTTTGCTGAACTGGAGCTTAATATGCAGTTTAAATGATTGTGCATAATAATATTTTACACTTAAAGTCTATCCAAGGATATCAGCATTTTACAAGCCCCATTTTATTTATACGTTAAAGGAGGCACAGATCCATGGATGTATGTGGAACGGGGTGCAACCTTAAGCTCCCTGGATAAATATACTTGGCCTTCACTCAGAACAGTAACATGAATCCTTGTAAAACATGAGTGGGCAGTCAGTAAGGTTTGTGGAATAATCAAGTGATTTGCATGTGAAATATTGTGATAGCTGATTAAAGCCAATAACATAATGGTGTAGGGGCCAGAGAGAAAGAAATGGTAGGCGAAGACACTAGAGGGAAACAGATCAGAGAAATATAGGGGAAGAGGGTGAAGGAGAAAACAAGGAGCATCAAAAATGTCTTTGTTCTTGACAGTGGTAGATCTAATGCTGACCTCATCAGTTAGAAACTTTTCTTTCTCTGATCAGTTTAATTTCAGCATGAGTTCTCTCAGCTTTCCAGCTGGTGATAATATCTGTTTTATAGTAAGTGCGGTGCATTCATGTGGACACATTGACCTGTGTTCTCTTTTGGTTCTTTCCTAAGGAATCTCCAGGACCCACTGATAGTGATTGGGACACATTTGATATTGTCTCATAGGATCTCAGGACCCAACTACTTGATAAGAGGCCAGGAGGAATGGCATAGTAGTGTGAAGCCATAGATGACTGGTTCATCATGGCTGCCATAGCTTTGGAGAGTTAGGACCACAAACTGGATCTTATTGAGCTAAATCCTGATGACATCAAACTAGAGACATGAGCCTTGTGTTCTAAAAGGAAGTATTTCTATGATGAGTTTATATTTTTGTGCTTAGGCATGGATGGGAGACTTGTCTTCAAGTGAAATTTTGTGAATACCTGGCATATCAAAGCTCAAACTCCTGGAAAAATCATAGTAATATGTCTTATGATTAAAGTGCAAACATATACAGTGAAACCTCGATTTAACGGACTAATTCGGGCAAGGGGGTGTCCGTTAAAGCCGAAAGTCCGTTATTTAATAATTTTTCAAAATTATTAAATAACAGGACTTTCGGCTTTAACGGACACCCCCTCGCCCGAATTAGTCCATTAAATCAAGGTTTTACCGTCAACCCGCCCGCCCGGGTACCTACGGCTGCTGGGACCCGGGCGGCAGCCAGCAGCCCGCCCGCGTCCCAGACTGCTGGGACCCGGGCGGGAGCCGTCAACCCGCCCGCCCGGGTCCCGGCTGATGGGACCCGGGCGGCAGCCAGCAGCCGGGACCCGGGCGGGCTAGCTGACGGCTCCCGCCCGGGTCCCAGCAGCCAGGAGCTGGCAGCCAGCCCGCCCGCTGCCTGGACCCGGGAGGCAGCGGGGAGCCGACAAACAGCCTGCCCGCTGCCTGGACCGGGGAGGCGGCAGCCAGCCCGCCCGCTGCCTGGATCCCGGTGGCAGCGGGGAGCCGACAAGCAGCCCGCCCGCTCCCTGGACCCCGAAAAACAGATTTTGGATGCATCGGATTTTGTCCGTTGCATCCGAAGTCCGTTAAATCGGGGTTTTACTGTATTTATAAATGTTTTTTAAATTAAGTTGTGGACTTCTGTTTAGCACTATCTAATCAGTCGCAAAGTAAAATAAATTCCCAGCATTCTATGGAAGTAATCTTTCATGTGTTTTCATTCCTGTTTTTTGAATTTGAGAAAAATAAATAGAGATTATAGAAACCCTTATGTATATGCAGTACTTTGGACTGCATCCAACAGTTGAGTTTTGTCAGTAGATAGTGCTGTGAAAGAGTGCCCCCCGCCCTAATTAATAAGAGGATCTGTACATATACTGTTAAAGGGCTTCCACCCTGTTACAGCTGAAGTACAATATGGGTTTAGCTTTTCAAAAAAATTGAAGGTGACTTGATATGGTGTACAAATACTTTCCTGGAGAGAAAATAACAAGTACTAATGGGCTCTTTAATCGAGCAGAGAAGTGCATAATAAGAACCAGTGGCTGGAGGCTGAAACCAGGCAAATTCAAAGTGGAAATCAGGCATACATTTTTAACAGTGAGGATGATTAATCCCTGGAACAAACTACCAAGTGGTGGATCCTCAATCTCTTGGTGTCTTCAAATCAAGACTCGGTCCCTTTCTGGAAAAGAGATGCTTTAGTCAATTACAACTTGTGTTTGAATAATCCATAACTTATTGGGCTCAATACAGGGATAAAGAACAGTTACTTACCCTACAGTAACTGTATTTTTTTTGAGGTGTTGTAGACTGTGGATCCCATACCCTATTCTCCATACCCATGTTTGAGTCCTCAGCAACCTTGGGCTTAGAATTCCAAGGGAGCTGGTGGAGACCTGCCCCACCCAACCTTTCTGTCCTTATACAAGAGCACAAGGAGGCACAGGATACATGGGTGGCCCTAGCATGCACTGCTATTCAGAATTTTTCGCTGTGATGTGCATGGGGCAGATTCCCACTTAAACTGGGATCCACACGGATTATTGGATAACCACAATTATGGTAGAATTAATAACCATTCTGTATTCCAGAACAGTATCCACATTTTCAAAAAAGGTTTCATATGCAGTTTAGGCAGAGCCTCAGCTTTTAGCTCTCGGTTAAATTTTCATCTCAGCATAAGCATGCTGGCACTATTTACAGTGATCTAAAAACATCAATGGATTAATCTAAGCATATTTGTCTAATATTTTCCCCTTGAGAGGCCAAATAGTCAGTTCCTTAATTATTGCATAAAATGTCAAGATACAAAATATCTTCAATTAAATAGACCAAAAGTTGAAAAGTAGCTATAACGAGGGCTATATCATTTCCAGTGTTTAATAGTTACATGACAGAATAGTTTAAGCATAAAACAATTTGCATGCAATACAATATGGTCTCTTGCATTGAAAATATCTATTTCTAGGTCTGTTGAAAATCTTAAGTAATTTTAATTCACCTTTATTTTTAGAATAAAATGGAGCCTCCTTCACAAGACAGGGCCAATACTAAATACAGTATTCAGTGATCTCGTCTCCCTGTTACTTGGCTCCAGAAGATGTATAAAAAGCAGGTCAATATCTGTCTTGGCTGGTGCTTTCATGTGGACCACATGCTAAAATTTATTACCGGTATCTTTCAGACCAAGTGATTACTGTGAATGGGCCACCAGGGTTTTATTGGCTTTGAAGTGATTTAAGGATTTGGCTTTTTCTTTAAGAAAGAAAGATTTTCAGGTTTCCACAATTTGAGAGGAAAGGTAGATCATAAGTTTCATTGAAATGCCTTTATACTGGAGATGGGATAGATTAATAAATAATGTTGGTAAAACTGCCCATCACTCATTTCCAGAAGAGTGGACTCCAATTCAACTGAGTTTCCCCATAAGTGTGAGGCTGCCACTGTTTGTTCTACATTAACAGTGTGTGGATTCCACATGAGTTTTTCTTTGTTTGTTTTCCCAGCTGAAATAAAGATCTGTTTTAAATACTACCATGGTATTAGTGGAGCCCTGCGAGCTACTACTCCATGCATCACTGTGAAAAACCCCGCTGTGGTGGTAAGTGGAGCCTTTATAGCAGTTTGTAATTTATCTGTAAGGAGATGATTTAACTTTGTCAGTCAAGCCCACTTAATATCAACATCGATCTCCAAGTTTTGCCATTAACTGGGATTTTTCTGATTTTACCTGATGCAGTCCAGTTGTATTATAGGCTGCATAGAAGTGATGACTCTTGTTAAGGTTGCCCAATACTTTTCATTATAAGACTGTTTTCAATGGCTTATAACTTTGCTAAACTATAACTGGTTTGGTTGAGATTTTTTCATGCTGTGTGTCTACCTTGGGGTGAATCCTTTTAGAAAGTAAAAGCCAGAACAGTTTAACTGTTCCTCAGAATGAGGTTAGGAAATATTTATATTTAGCATGGACAAAACAGTTGTTTTGTTGAGAAGTACAATGACTTGAAATTTAGCAGAAGAGCCTTTTGCTGTCCCTGTAGAAATCCACAGAACTTTGGCCAAGTCATGAGCCTTTGAAAATCACAGTTCACACATGCTCAGTACGGGGAACTGGGACATGGAGCCAAGTATGGACGGAATGAGACTGGGACGCTGAATTGGGTTTGGAGGGGGCTGGGACAACTGGTCAGGGAGGACTGGGTCAAGGATAAGTTTCCTCCATTCAGTTCAACATTTCTAGAAGTAAAAATACATCAGTGTTACAACAGTTTCATTGCAATGGAATTTACATCAAGGCTGGCACTTTGCTGGCATATAATGCTAAACAATGACAATGAAATACAATCTTAAATACCCACATCTTTCACCTATTTATTGTATATACCCACACAGTATAGGTCTCCTTAGAAAGGAGGAGTGCAAGATGAAGAAAATACTAATGACATGGAATAAATTACAACTTTCAGTACTGACAGCTCTATAGTCAAGATTATTTGGCTGCACATTATTTTATGGAAACTGGGTACATAGAGTGACAAACTGAAACAAGTGCAGTACAAAGTTGGGAATCCTTTCAGTGCATATAATAATGCATTTATTTAATAGAACTGAATTATTGATTTTAAATTATTAAAACTATTTACTTAAAATTAGTATTTCATAAGAGTGTGTTTAGCACTGGGATAAATAATAATTGATGTTGAGAAGAAAATCTAAATCTACTGCACTACAAGATGCTTAAGGAATAGTTAAGGATAATTTAAATTATTTTCAGGTATTATCTGGAATTGTTCCCATCTACTCTGGTAATTTCCATTTTAATCAGTGTGCAACTCTCATTAGTTCTGCCTCCTTTTAATAAGTAATTAACAGTCCAATAAATTGGAGTTTTAGTCATCTCAAGCTTGAGATATGGGTAAGCTGAAACTCAGAAAAGGTATGTTTTGTTTTATTTATATATATATATATATATATAATCATCCTCATGAACATATAAAAACAAATGAAAAAAGCCATGATATGCTTCCTTTTTTTGTTCTCTCTTTAGACAGGAGTGGAAGGCATGGATGGAGGTGCTTCTGCAACTCAACAATCTCGGAAGCTAGTCAGCTTTGCATTATCAGGTAAGATTTCAGAAATATCTGCCATTATCCCACTAAAAGAAGCATCAGTTTTGTCTTAGATTGTTACTGAAAGCCGGAATTAACTCCAACTGTGGCAAAGCAATTTGAAAAAATAATATACTAAAATACTCTAAGATGGAAAACATTTCCTCTTCAGTTGCATCTGTCTTCTTTAGGAGCACACTCTAGTGGTTCAAATTATATATTTTCATTGAGAACGTATATGCTGAAAGTGAGCAAGATTCATTGTTATCCAGAAGTGAATGAAAGTGATTTGATGAATCTAGCATGAGAAGTCTCCAAAAAAAATTTCAGTGTGCCTCAGGGAACATCCATCACAGACTGAGTAGTGATACAGCTAGCTTTTCTGCACATAGAAAAGAGCTAATGGAAGTTAGTCCCATTGCTTTAAGAGAGTGCCAGAAAAAACAAGGGTTATAAATAGTGAAATCTTTTTGATCACTTCCCCCCCCGCCCCCATTGGTAACAGAGAAAAGGAGTTAAACTCTTACTCATGTTGATTAGTGTTTACTCTACATGTGGTCTCAAGGGAGTGAAATATCTCAAGGAGGTAGAATCTGGTCCCTAAATCTTGAAGAACAGACAACAGAAACCTCCGAGATTTCTTTCTCTCTCTCTCTCTCTCTCTCTCTCTCTCTCTCTGTCTCTAGGACTAGGACACACTAAAGCTGCCTTTTAGAATGGTTTTGTAGAATTAATGGGGAAAAACAGAGCGCCTACAGAAAATAAATAGGGTTGGATAAAAATCACTCTAAAAACCTATAGAGTGTAACAGAGAGTTCTAGCTCTACTGCAAGAACTGTACGGTTGATTTAAACATTTTATAGAATAGTAAATGTAATAAGATTTTTCCATAAAGGTGCTGCATCTGGGGAAAAGTAGTATGTTTTTTATGTGTTTGGACTTTTTTGTGTGGAGAAGGAGATACTTCTACCTTGTAAAACAGAATTTTGCAGGGTAGTGTCTTTGTGTGAATGATATTGCCCTCCAGGGCTGGCCACAGAGAGGATCAGGGACCTAACTAATGTTGGCAAAAAAGGTCTCTTTTGTCTTAAGTGTTGTTTTGGAGGTGAAAAATTAAACCCAGCCCCCTGTATGAGTGTGATTATAGAGAGATATCAGTTGTTATTCCACTACTGAAAATTACATTTAAATAATGGCCAGAATACCTCTATTTCATACTTAAGTGATTGCATTACTCTCCAAAGTTGGTATAATATTGTTTCAGAGGACAGTTTAATTCACTATGATGAAGTATCCACTTTTGCAGAGGATTGTGTCTCCTACAGAAGAAATGACCCACAAGTAGGAGATGTGAGACAAGTCTATCTAGGAGTTGGAAAGGTGGTGTAAGGGGGGAGTAGTAATACAAAAAACACCTGCAACAGTGAATAACCAGAGGACCCATCATTTTGCAGTGTGTACAATCCATCTCTCACTACAGATGGCACACTGCTAGGTATTCATAGAGGTTTGGTGGTACAGTGCTGAGGGACTAGTTCATTGCCATATGTAGAGTCAGAAAAGAATATTCCAACTGGTCAGATTGGCAGCAACTTTGGGGGATTTTTTCCATCCTCTCCAGGGTACGGTGCAGGTTTCTTGTCAGGATCATTTAGGTTCCTTTCACTTAATCAGTTTCCATTTCAGGGGTTTTGAGGATTGGCACATAATAGCTTAGTTTCTTGAGGGCTGTAATACTTTGGACTAATTTCTCTTGCTGGGCTTAGTGTGCGGATGCTCGTAGCCTGTGCTACATAGGAGGTCAGACTAAATGATCTGGCAGACCAAAGAAAATATCCTTTTAAAAATTACACTGTTGGTTGCCCTGATGGAGGACTCTCTCAGAGGAAAGGAAAAATCAAGTAATCTTTTCATGAGCTAAGCAGGAAGGTCAGTTATAGTAGCAAAACCTGGAGAGACTGAATGAAAAAAATTAAAACAGCAATTGGGCATCTCTAGCATAAGAGATCATTTTAATTGCACTACACCTTTTAGCTATAATCTTTACAGAATGTGTCAAATTGGTCATGATGAAAAGGCCTCGGGGTGCTTCAATATCTGTTTGTTTGACCCACAGGAAAATGTGATCAGAGTGGCTCCAGCAGGAATAAGTCTAGATTTTCAAAGTAACCGTTCTTTAGGGTTCCCAGCTTGAGCTTGGTTTTCAAACGTCCCAAGTACCCACAACTCAAATTGAAATCAAAGTGTAATGTAGGTACAGTAAAACCTCGATTTAACGGACTTCGGATGCAACGGACAAAATTTCGGATCCATATCAGACCGCGACCCCTCCCTGCTGCGGCCCTGGTCCCCTTCGCTGGCGGCCCTCTCCTGGCTCCCGGCTGCCGCCCAGGTCCCAGCCGCTGGCGGGCTGGCTGCCGGCTCCCGGCTGCCGCCCGGGTCCCAGCAGCGGGCGGGATGGCTGCCGGTGCCAGGCTGCCAGCTCCCGGCTGTCGCCCGGGTCCCAGCGGGCGGGATGGCTGCCGGTGCCAGGCTGCCGGCTCCTGGCTGCTGCCCGGGTCCCGGCAGCAGGCAGGCTGGCTGCCGGCTCCCGGCTGCCGCCCAGGTCCTAGCAGCAGTCGGGCTGGCTGGCTGCCGGCTCCCAGCTGCCGCCCAGGTCCCGGCAGCCGGCGGGCTGCGGAGCTGCCACCCCGACCCTGTGGCGGGCTGCTGCTCCGACAGCTTGGTTTTTTTTTAAATTAAATAACGGACTTTTTGATTTAACGGACGCCCCCTCGCCCGAATTAGTCCGTTAAATTGAGGTTTTACTGTACTTACCACTTCTGAAAATCTAGTCCAAGATTTCTTAAGTTGGGCACCCAGTGTCAGAGAGAATTTTTGAAAGTTTGGGCCGTAGTGCAGTAGTCAGAAAAGTACAATCTCACTTGATGTACTCTGCCTTCCAATAGAGTTTGAGTGAAATGCTATTTCAGTAAGGTTCCCTTTGCCTTTAAATATCAGGTACTTCTTTCATATCAACTGTCCAAGTGGACAGAAGCAAGTTTTGCATAAACAGAATGACAATCTCAGACTTAGTTGCTTGGAGATCCAGATCATCTGGGATGAAGATCCTTGGATCACCTAGCAGTGAAGTTTGGTCTTTGTTTTATTTCCAAACCACTGTCTCCTTTTCACTTGTCTTCTTTTTGCCTGTCTCTGCTTCCCTAGCTCTCTGGGTTTGAGGCAGAGATGACTTTAACATTTTTGGATGGCTTAGCATTAAATTTCCCATCTGACCCTCCTTTTTTCCCAAATTTTCCAAATTCCCATGTTTATTTCCTGATTCTCACACAAGAGATCCCCAAGTTCTTCCTCCAGTTCTCCCACAGTAGTGCATCTTCCCTCTTTCTTCACCTCGTCTCATTCCAACACCACTTTATCTATTCCAATTCCTGATCTGAGTTTTTCCTCCAGATGGTTTCCCTGTGGAGTACTGGAAGACTTTGTCAGCTCTAAGACAGTTATGGTGGCCCAGAGCTGCTCCTATTCTGATACACCTTCTAGGAGAACACATAGTAGTAGCTCCTCCGCTCCTTGGTTACTCAAATGATGGGTGGGGAACCCTGTCTCCTTCTGTGCTCTTTTCCCCACCTCTCTGCTCTCTTCTGCTGATCTCTGAATGATGTGATAGACTTTTAGGTGTCACCACAAGTGAAAAAAGGCAGCACTTTCTGGAGAGCAAAATCCTCCCCTGGGAGTAGGATGTCTCCTCACCTGGCAACTTCTGGGGAGCAAACTCCTAATTTAGGCCTCTCAAAATTAGCCTTGGCCTACTAACACGATGCAGTAGTGGTGAATGAAATTGAAGTCTTCCAGGTCTTCTCTTCCTTCCCCATCAAGGGCTAGCCTTGTTACTCACCTTCTCCATGTACCAATCAGTGTAGTAGATTTCTGCAGGCTGCTGTCACCAGGAGCATGCCCCTGGCTCCCCACACTGTCAGCCCTCTGGGAGTGTGCTCTGCTCCACATCCCTTTCTCCCAATATGCAATCATCTCCTGGGAAGCATTCCTCTGCTCCCTGACACCTCTGAAGTGCGGTCAGCTCACTCTAAGATGGCGCATACTGTGTCCATGGAGCTTGCTAGTTCTGAAAACTGCCCGCACCCATGGAATATGAACTCTTGGTAAAAGATTAGCACAGTGAAACCTCCATTTAACGGACTAATTCGGGCGAGGGGGTGTCCGTTAAATGAAAAAGTCCGTTATTTAATAATAATAATAAAAAAACGAGCTGTCGGAGCAGCAGCCCGACCGCACAGGGTCGGGGCCGCAGCTCCGCAGCCCGCCCACTGCTGGGACCTGGGCGGCAGCCGGGATCTGGCAGCCAGCCCGCCCGTGTCCCGGCTGCTGGGAGCCGACAGCCAGCCCGCCCGCTTGCGGGACTTGGGCGGGGCCTGGGAGCCGGCAGCTCGCCCGCTAGTGGGACCCGCACGGGAGCCAGCCAGCCCGCCAGCCCGCCCTCCTGCTGCCGTGACCCGGGCGGCAGCCGGGAGCCAGCAGCCAGCCCACCCGCTGGCGGGACTCTGGCGGGAGCCGGCAGCCCGACCGCTAGCGGGACCCGGGCGGGAGCCGGCAGCCAGCCTGCCCGCCAACCAGCCCTCCTGCTGCCGTAACCCGGGTGGCTGCCGTGAGCCGCCAGCCAGCCCTCCCGCTGTCGGGACCCGGGCAGCAGCCGGGAGCAGGCAGCCAGCCCGCCCGCCAGCCAGACCTCCCGCTGCCGTGACACAGGCGACAGCCGGGAGCCGGCAGCCAGCCCGCCCGCTGCTGTGACTCGGGCAGCAGCCGGGAGCCAGCCCGCCCGCTGCTGTGACCCGGGCGGCAGCCGGGAGCCGGCAGCCAGCCTGCGAGAAATGGATTTGGGATGCATCAGACTTGCTCAGAAATTTTGTCCGTTGCATCCGAAGTCCGTTAAATCGAGGTCCGTTAAATCGAGGTTTTACTGTACCATGATTGCACCTCTCATTGAAGCTGAAGGGACTGAAACTGTTTTAAGGCCAGAAGGGATCACTAGATTATTTAGCCTGACCTCCTGTTTATCCACATCTTTCCCTCTCATTCGAGTTGAAAACTCAGCCTTTAGCTCCAGCAATTAAAGTAATTACAAATGAAGGCATTTTGTTCTGCTCATTTTAATGTTTTAGTACTTGGTTTCTATTAGTGAAGTCCCTCCAGGACAGATCTCTGAATATGCCATCTATTGTTTCCAAAATAGCTGCTCGGTGGAGCACCTAACTTGCAGGTATGGGAATGGCGGGGAGGAGCTGTCTACATCAGTTCTCTCACTCAGAATGTCCTTTCCCTCTCTACTGCTGCAATGCTGTGATCCATTCTTCATCTGCTAACACTCCCATCAGAGACGAATATGGATACATATAACATCTCATCTGGCTTGACCCTGTGTGGTACAAACTAAACATCTGTCCATTCATAAATACCTTTACTCTCATCAGCACTGTAGTTACCAAGGGAGGAAAGCAGTGAAGAAAGCAGTCTGCCAAAAAAGACAAACTTAGACCCTGCACTGTCTCCAGAGGATAGTTGAAACAGGTGCGCGGTCAGGGTAGATTTGTCCTTGCACTTCTGCTAGCAGCAGAGCATGGAAACAACAATCTTGTTTGGGAAGACTGGGAAAAGTAGGTCTACAACTTCTGCTTTGCTGTAAAACTAATATCACTTAATTATAAAACAAATTTTGGCTACAGACTGTGAGAACTCATTTCCCTTGTCTACTGTGTGAACAAAACTGGAACACAAATATTTGGAAAAATCCTTTTAATCCATCCTTTTATGGAGGAGGTACCTTTCACATATATATTTTTAAAAGACAGCTCTTTTTCATTCTCCAATCTTTTCTCAGAGCACTTTAATTAACTATGTGCAGATAAACTCATTTAAAAATTCTGGCCTTTAAAGATGATGAAAGGATAGATGGTTTTTATAAAGAGGTCTCTAAAATTAATTGGGAATACTTAGAAAGCTGAGTGGCTGAATCTCCCTATCCATTGCTGCTTATAGGCCGTGACAGTGCATGTCAGAAAGCATTAGTGATCAATGCAAAATTGGGTTGCCTGATGAAATAACACATCTGCCTTAGGCTATAGGATCTTGAATGTTCTTAATCTCTGTGTGTATTCAGAATAATTTAAAATTAAGTTCTGTGGCTATATTTTAAAAAGTAGGGGGAAACATTAAAGTCTCACTTGCTAATGAGTTCTTGTCTCTTTACGCATGAATTGCTTTTCATGGCTGGTGGGTAACCTTTACAAAGAGGCATAGAAGGCTGCTTCTTTCCCAAGCATAACTGCTCCGGCTTGGAGAAGGAGTGCCTAACTGGTTCAGATGAGAAGTGCATGATAGAGAACTATGGTGTTCTTTTTGTCATTTCAGTTATGAAAAAATTGCTCTTAAAAGGATTTAGTTTGTATTTTATTATATTTCCTATAATACTATAGTACTATTTTAGTGTGTCTTCACCTTCAATGTTTACTTTTGATCACTGGGTTGGGGTTTTTAGGTTGAATCCAAATTCAGTGTCTCATTTTAGTACAGTAAGCTTTTTCTGCATGTGCAAAAATGACATACAAAATCGCATCTCTGACCTTGAGTGTGCCAGCTTTGCTGAGGTTGGAGACTGCACACTACATGCTAGGATAGCTCATGAAGAGGGACCCAGAAATCTGTGGCTTCAGAGAACCAGAAAATAAATACTTGAAAGTTAATTTTAAAATCAATTATTGTACTGAAAGTTCCCCTTTTCCCTGGCGATTTGAGGCTTATGGCCCCAGCATTTAAGCAGGTGCAGAGGATATGAACAAAAGTTCTTCTCCAGGTGAGCATCAGTGTAAGTTCCTTCATCATACAGAAAATAGGACAAGGCTGCCAAACTTTGTTTCCATGGGGGAAAAACTCTATGTAAAGAAAGAAACATCCTCAGAAAACTCCTCATCTCCTCTCTTGGGAGTGGCTTTTCTTCCTCTGGGCTGAGACCATGTGCATCCCAGCCTAGATCACCATCCTGCTTTCTGAATATTTGGGGTGAGCTTTATGCTTCAATGTATGAATCCTGAAAAACATTGTTTCATTATCCTACTTCATGAGTGGCTCTTCCTTTTTTTTTTTTTTTTTAATTTAGCAGCATGTGGAGGAGTTGGGGATTTGGGTGCTTTTTCTCTGAATGCAAATACATTAAGTACAGAAGAAAAACAATTCTGCAACTCAGAGTCAGAAGAAGAGCCCGGTCTAGTCTCAGTACCTCATCTGTTTGTTCACTAAGGAAAACCGAGTGATTTTCTGCCATAGGAAACTTTCATTCACTAGATCTAATTAATCACAGTATGAGTAATTTTGTGTTACTTTATTTTAACAGTTTATGGTAAACTGAAATCCGAGGTAATATTTTTAGGACTACCTCATTTGTGAACTTTGTGTTTTAATCTTTTTGTTCCTTTTCCTTCTTTCTTTCAAGATATTAGAGCAGTTGGGCTAAAGAAAGGGATGTTCTTCAATCCTGATCCTTACCTAAAGATGTCCATTCAGCCAGGAAAGAAAAGCACATTTCCTACATTTGCCCATCATGGTCAGGAAAAAAGGTCTACTATCATCAGTAACACAACTAATCCTGTTTGGCACAGAGAGGTAATGTATACCTTTTAAGATCTCTTTCAGTTGGCTGGTGCAATAAGTCACTAGGATGGTATTTCCTTCTTTTATGCATTGGTCCTTATCGTCTGATGCTATAAACTGGTTATTTAAATTGACATGGAAATTGCAGTAATTGTAGGAATCCTGTTGTTGGGTAGGAGCAGTTATCTTCTGTAACATGTTTGAACCATATGCTGTGAGCTTCTCAGTCCCTTTTCTGATAGCAAGTTTTAGAATTGCTTAATAGCCCTGTGGATTCCTTGAAATTGCATGAATAAATTAATTAGAATTGATTATATGTCATGAGAACAATCATTACAAAAAGGCACAGGAAGTTAACATTCATATTCAGGCTCACCCTGGGCAATGATTCTGACTACAGTTCATTGAGGCCATGTCTACACTACCCGCTGGATCGGTGGGTAGTAATAGATCTATTGAGGATCGATTTATTGTGTCTAGTGTAGATGCAATAAATCGATCCCTGAGCACTCTCTCCATCGACTCCGGAACTCCACAGTCATGAGAGGCAGAAGTGGAGTTGATGGGGGAGCAGCAGCCGTCGACTCACCACCATGAGGATGCCGAGGTAAGTCGACCCAAGATACGTCGACTTCAGCTATGCTGTGTAGACCTGGCCAGAGAAATTATTCTCTCTTATAGTGCATAGCAGCTGGTAAGTTCAAAGATTTCTCTGTCATCAGGCAGGCGGGATGACCTTTGAATTATTATATGTAGCTTGACAAAAGGCAACTTTTCAGATGTGTTTTCACAGGGAAAGCTGTTTTAGTGTTAGAATGGACACTGAAATGACACTGTCTCATATGCGTTTGAGTGCCAAATGGCGAAAGTGTGCATTGAAAAAAACCCACTGAACTAGAAATAATAATAAAATGAAGACCTCTTAGTAACCAAAACCTGTAACCTTTTGATGGCTATTTATGGTTTTGTTTTGTTTTTGTGAAATGAATTAAGGGTTTGAGTCTACACTCTAGTGTACATGTGCCCCCACCACTGTTGGTGTCTGACTTCGTAGACTCAACAGAGAGGTCAAGGACTGAGTGGGTATGAGAATCTTAACAGAGAACGGGGTTGAAGTAGATTAGCAACAAAGCAGGATAGTGTAGGGTCACTGTTAACACTGCCACTACTCATGGTCTAGCTCAGGGGTCTCAAACATGCGGCCCGGGGGCCACATACGGCCCGCAAAGCCCTTCCCTGTGGCCCGCCAAGCTTTCTGGCGCCCCCCCCCCCGCCCCCCCGGTCTCCCCATAGCAGTTTGCAGGATGGAGGGGCCAGAAGTGGAGGCTTCTCTGCTGCCTGGCTGGGCCGCGCGTGTTTCTAGCTCTGGACTTCCTATATTGCTCTTGCTTTGTTTGCCAAACAGCTGTTGGTGGTGCCTAGCGCTTTCCAGGAGGGAATGGGGAGCTGCGTGCTCAGAGGAGGAGGTGGGGCAGGGGTGGGACCTCTTGGAAGGGGTGGAGTGGGGGCGGAGCCGGGGCAGCGAGGGCAGGGTGTGTGTCAGTGGTGCGGCCCTCGGGCCAGTGCACTAGTCCTCATGTGGCCCTCATGGTCATTTGAGTTTGAGACCCCTGGTCTAGCTGTTCTGTGGCTAAACAGAGGGCATTTCCCCCAGTGATATCACCCTGGCATCATTCACAGTCTTTCAGATTTCCCCTACAGTTAAACTCAGAAATAAGAATTTTAATTGCAGTTCTTGTCTTTCTTTCTAATAACCACTAATAAAAGTCAAAAATTCCTCTATTCGGTTTCCTCCTTTCTTCTCTGGTTTCTTATTTTTGCAACGTATTACTAAAGTGATAATGTATTCTACAGTGTTCATTGGACCACAAACTATATCCATGTGCTCTAACTGCTGTGTGTTTCCCTGTAGCAATGCTTTGACCGTACCAATTTGTGATTGTATTATATATGCTGAACTTAGTACAGAATTGGTCCTCTCCTTTTCTCTGTGGGTTCCACAATGACAACTTGCAATTTTCTATAGCAAACATATGATTAACAGCCTTTAAATTCAATTCATCACAGGAAACTCAACCCTGATTGACAAGGATGAAAATTTTTATTTTTATTCATGACTCTCATTCATTTGCTGATTTATGAGTCTGCCAGATGTGCAAAGGTTTGAACCTGTCTGGTTGATGTCTATGACAAAGTTGAACTGTAGCCTCTAGTTTTGAGAATTATTGAGAATTATTTGGCCAGACTATTTTTAGCCATTCTGGTAAGGTGGTGATTTGTATTGAAATCTGAAAGGTGAAGGCCAGTGAAAGTCTAACTAGTTGATGTAGGTAGTTCCAAGCAGAAAACTGAAACCTCACCAAACTGTCATTTTTGATTGAAACATAGCAACATAGAAACGAAAAAGCCATTTATTTGAGGAGGAGGAAGGAAGAAACTTTTTTTTAAAAAAAAATGATTGTAGCATCATTTTGTAATCTGGAAATGGCTGTCATCATCAATAATCATTGTATTGGGTTGCCTGTCACAAACAGGTGGTGTAAATGACATATATGGTGAATAATGGTATAATGATACACAATTGAATGTGTTCTTTCTTTCAGAAATATTCTTTTGTTGCACTTCTAACAGACGTCTTGGAAATTGAAATTAAAGACAAATTTGCCAAGAGTCGTCCTATCATCAAGCGCTTTCTTGGGAAGTTAACAATACCAGTCCAGAGACTATTGGAGAGGCATGCAATAGGGTAAACTAACTTGTTGTTAATTAAGTCAGTTGGGAAGATCAGATCAGCATCTGCGATACTGGCACAAAGCAACCTTTTTCTGGCTAATTAATTGTATACTTATTGTGATAATGTACCACAGACTTGCCATAGCAGGAAGTTAATCTCTCTGTAGCCTTACAATCTCTGATACGAATATGCTTGCATTTCTGTTTTAAATTTGTGTGTGTAACCACCTGTGTGTGGTTTGTTATTACTTATCTTTTTAAGGTTTCTGAGGCAAAGAAAAATTAACTTGTTGCTAATAAATCAAGAATTAAGCCATAGCTACTTCCAGCAATATACAGTAGTGTTCCAACTTAGAACAAACAGATTTTATTGTCTTGTTTCTTTTATAGTTCAAAATTTTTTAATTATTAGCTTAATAGTGAGAAAGATTTCACAATGGTTTAACTAACTGGGTAGAAATGAAAGGATTGTAGTTGGTTATTGTTCTGAGTGTTGGGAATATCACAAAATTGAAACTGATTTTCACTATGAATAAAGGTTTGATGGGCCCCAAAATTAATCTGTTGTGCTTCTAAAAACTTTTTCTTGTCTTTTTAAAAAAATAGTATAGAAAACTAAGTTTTGAGATAGTCAAAGTGATCATTGGTGGAGATGGAAAGACTGTCCAGTCTTGCATGGTGGTTGGACAGGCTCTGGAATTCTTTAGTTAGGCAAGGAGGGAAGGATGAAGGCAAGGGATCTGGGCTGGAACACTGGGGCCTGGCATTGTGGGTCAGGAGGAAGATGTCTGTAAGTTAAGAGTGGGCCTGTTAGATAGATAATAGTATGTACTGTATACAAATTAAAATATAAATTAAGGAATAATCCAGTACAGTACTTTGTTTTATCAGGACCTTTAAAATTCATATGGTACATTTAATAATACTAGGAATAGACAACAAATAATACTACCCTTAATATTCACACATCTGAAGACAATGGGAGGAGTTGAACTGTGTCAAACACTCTTCTTTTAGGGCCTGATCCAGAGCCCATTGAAGTCAATGAGTCTTTCAATTGACTTCAAAGAAGCTCTAGATCAGGCCATAAGAAGAGAAACAAAAAGTGCATATCTTCTTCCCTGGAAGTTGAAGGGCATAAGAGTAATATCATGTTCTTGCATGACAACCAGGATGTAAACTAATAGCGCCCTTGGAAGAGAAAGTTTGCAGATAACCTAGGATGGGTCTTACTCCTGCTTTCAGCTTCTTGGGGGCGTTAACCAGACTTGTCAATCAGGCAGCCTGGAAGTGGCCATATCCATGAAAAACCAAGCAAGCTAGCCAGTTTGACCTGCCTCCAGCAGCTGCTGAAAGACTTTACCAGACCTCCTGCTTAGAGCAACAAAAAAACAACCACCCCAAAACAAAACCAAAAAGGATTCTAAACATTACAGGGCTATTATTTAGCCTCAGGAGTGGTGGTGGTGGTGGTGGTGGTGGTGGTCTGCGGCTGGGTTGCTGGAAACTCCCTTATATTGATGTTGCTGCCTGCACCAGCTTCCTGTGTAACATGTCTGGGCAGGCATTTCTGGTGGAACACCTCACGGCCAATAAGAGGAATAGAGAAGTTGGCAGAAAAGAATGTAAAAGTACCTGGGCTCATCAGACTCTATTGTGGTCAGCCGTGCTACAGCTGCCAGGTTGATTGAACCCTGCTCGTGTAGTGGATTGGACATTCCACACCAGTGGGGCTGATGGGACCATGCTCACTGTGAATCAACCAATCCCAATATAGCCAGTCCTGCAAGGCCGAGAGGGAGAACAGCCCAGATATGGAGGAATAAGCAGGCGGTAAGGGGCTACTGAACAGCACTTATTTTTGACTAATTTAAGGTATAAGTCAGCCTTTACGGAAGTCTGCCTGACACTGAGGGATCCATTGAAACAAAGGTCTATGCCATGCAGCTTTTGTGCAGCTCTGCTTGTCTCGCTAAGGGGTTCAGTGAAACAAAGGGCTGCTACTGTTTAGCATGGCAGGGCCTAATATGGGATTTAGTGAAACAAAGGCAGTGTAGAAAAATTGATGATTTAATTTTTTTAAAAAAAACCTTAGAAATCTGATTTAAAAATTTTAAAATCTCAATTAAATATAGCTTTATTTTTTTTAAAAAAACCTGTTTAAATTTGATAGCTTATTATAACTTTAAGCCTTAACATAATGTATTAAAATAATTTAAATACAAAAAATAATGTAAAGTAGTACATATTTGCTGTCCTATTTTAAAGAAAGTCAAACTACTGAATTGGTGAAGTCACTCGGTATGTATCTAGAACCAGAGTGTGTTGAAGTGCTAAACTGACTTTTGACAGCATGTAGCTTCTTCTGCACGAGCAGAGAGAATATTTTCTTGATTTCTGTTTATTCATTTAGCTCAGTTCAATGACTAGTTCATTCAAAGTTAAGAATCCAATTGGGAGTTGAAAAAGCAGTTTCAAAAAGTAGATGTGAGAGGATGAGATCTACTAATTCTAAAATATTGAAGGACATAGGTGCAAAAATTAGTTCAGTTCCCTAACTATAGATAAATCTTCCTTTATTTAATAAATGTTACTTTATCAAAATGTGTTTTGCATTTAATTTTTTTTGTATCCAGCACATTTAAGATAGTAATATTATTTTTAAAATGTATGGGGTTTTTTGTGTTTTAATTGAATTTGCATTTCCATCGAAATAGATCTTAACACAAATGAGAAGTAAAAATTAATCATCTAGAAAATAAGAAATGGCATAATTCACCATTTTCTAATCATAATGAAAATGTGAAAGTTAAGAATATGAGTTAATGTAGGCTAAGCAATAATATTGCTTAAATGTGTGTGGCTATAGTGTATCCTCCAGGTTATCAAAAACAAAACAAAAAAAGGACCAAATTTAGTATAACGGCTATATTTAGTTGAGATCAACATGTTGTAATGGTTACCAACAAATTAGACTCAGCCATTCTTTAGGAAAATAGCCAAATTAGGATTGAAAACATGAATTTAAAATAATTTAAATCAAGGGTTTTTTGCTTGCTGATTAAAATCAGGCCACCCAGGACCAAGCGCAATGCTGTGTGGCATCTTGTGTAAGCCTGCCTGGTTCATGGCAAGATCCAGTGAGACAAAAGGGCTGTGCCATGTGCCCTTGCCTCAAGCAGGGGTTTAGGGAGCATCAGTAAAGTTTAAGGAACCCTACCAAGGGATTATCTGAAAAGAGTGAACATTACAAATGTTACACTTATCTCAGTATGCAGCAGGTGGTGGTGTTCTCGCTCCAGGGTCCCTCTTTAGGAATATTCTATTCTCATAGGTGATAGAGGCCACTCTCTCTCCTTTTGTCCTACCTTTTAGGGGATGGCAAACTCCATAAATCAGGGTACACTCTCTGGCTGGACTTCAAGGTTAATTTCTCTCACTTTTCCCCCTATAACTCTGACAAACTGGAAAGGAAAGATAAAAGCATGCTACAGATTCTGGCCATAGGAGTTACTCCTTCACAAAGGAAATTTCTAAGGCTTGATTTTTCTAGTTAAAGGAGAAAAAGAGGTGCAGGGACTTTCTTCCCCTTCCAGTTCACTGCAATGCAAATCTT
Organism: Sternotherus odoratus; assembly: GCA_032164245.1. NCBI lineage: Eukaryota > Metazoa > Chordata > Testudines > Kinosternidae > Sternotherus > Sternotherus odoratus. The sequence goes on from JAVMKO010000011.1 coordinate 18,437,754, forward strand.
TTCAGAGTAAAAGCCCTCAAAGGGACAAGAAAGAGCCCAGAAAATGCAGAGAAGTCTTCTCATTACTCACTTATGTGAGAGCTGTTTCAGTCACTGGGTTAGAGCCCTCAAAGGAAGAACCTCAGAGTCAGTTTTTCGAGGAGCAATTTGAAACCATTCTCAGGATTATTATGCGGACTGTATATTCTTCCAAAAATCCAATCCCCAGGCAAATCAGGTGTTTGTTACCGTTAAGTGTCCTGAGCACAGGTGCTTTGGTGAGTCTAAATGGCACTACCAGGGAAACCCTCCTTTAATAATAATATAATGTAAAAATAATCATAATCTCCGGTAGCCAAAAAGGAAATACAGACTTTACGGTGGGTCTTGGCACTCTTTGAGCCAGTTATGAGTTATAGGAGTTATGGCACTCTAGCTGAGCTGATTAAATACACAAAGTGGCACGAGAGAAGGAGGAGATACTGCAGGAAAACGGTCTGCATTTTTTCAAGCAAGTATAATTACAGGCTGATTCGGGTTGAAGTGGTTTCCCAAACAGAGAGCAGGAAATTTCAAGTATTGAATCAATGTTGTCAGAAGAATGAATCTTAGTCAGAGATATCCAGTGTGGCTTACATCTGAGAATTAAAAGCATTCCAAACCAAGATTGACATCCCCTTCTTCTTCCAACCAATTGAAATGCGAGCATATGAAGGCTGCAGTACTCATCTGCTTCAAAATTGATCTCCCAGGGAACAAGAAGACTTACACTTTTTCTTTGTCTTCTTTCTAGTGCCCAAATTCCAAACAGCGAGGCTCAACTGGAAATTCTTGAGTAGATTTTCTCCAAAAGCCACAGTTCAGTTCAGGATGGAGACCTTAAATTCTACCAAAGCATCAATGTCCATCAATAATTGATCTGATCAGCACCTGTTTACATACTATTATGCAACCCCCCCAGAGGAAATATCAGTATGACAGACAATAGACAAAGTTACCAACTATACCTCTTTATTCCTGAGTCTACCTGTCTTTCTAGAAGTGTTTTCCAAAATGCAAATCTGTGCTGTTTTTTCTCTAGTAGAAAGGGTTCTCATTTACACATAAGGTGTCCCATCCATCAGATTACTGTTCCTGGGGAAGTCCCACAAAGCAGCCATTGTGCAGTTCAGATTTTTTGGAACAATGTGGTTTTTGGCAATATCACCAACATCCAGATGATGTAATGCAGTCAATATTACTTCTGGGAGCAGTTATAGATATCAGCTTCTAGAGGTGTTTATTTCTATCAGAGATCAGGATTCAGAAGTCAGTATTCAGAAGGCACAGTGTTACTCATTCTCCAGTCACATCCATCATGGTTCTGATGTCATGGATCAGAATGAAGGCTTTTGGCAATGGCAATAACATTCTGTTGAGAGTGAGATTCCATGTGGGTTATTTTCTCCATACATTTCTAAATATCTTGAGTTTGTGGTACCCATCATTCCTGTTTTCCCTTGCCCCAGTGCCAAGGAGTATGGAAAGTCACAGCATGTTCTCAGTCAGAAAGGATTGGTGAAGAAAATCCATGGCAGCTTCAAGAACAGGGAACCTTATTGAGGGAACCATTTTATCCAAGGATAATGGAAGATGAAACCTCCGACATTGTGTCAGTTGGATCAAGGTCAGGGAAATCAGGTTTTTAAGAGTCCAGTCTCGATCAGCCAAGATGTACCGGAGGTGTCTTACAGCACTTCAGCAATGGCTTTTATCAACAAAGTGGGGACAGATCTTCAATCTGGCGGTGAGCATCTAATCTCTGTTCCTGGGTGCATATTTAAAAAACAAAAGAAATCTGCTGTATGCTCAAGCACTTCACATAAAGAGGAAATAAATATCATAGCATCAGTTAAGAAAGCAAAAGGAAAAACACAGGAGAGTGGAGTCTATAGCCCAACGTCTTCAAGAGGAGAGACAAGCTTGAGGTGCCTGTCTGTCAATGGACCTATCTGCAACCAGAATCCAGTAAAGAAACTGAAGTGTTGTTCCAGATGAAGAAATGAATAGGCCACTGCTGCAATTGTTCACTTTCTTTCATGGCCGGAAAGCATGACTTTTTGGGTGTGGGGGTCATAACATACTCTGGGACAACCACAAGAATTAGAGTGAGTGTGGGTTGGCCCTCCATTGTCAAGGGAAGTTCTGGGTCTTGTGTCTAATTCAAGTGGGAGGACCACTTGGTTATGCCACCTCTACGAGAAGAATGTACTCCCAAGGACAATACTCTGCACCCAAGGCCCTAAAATTAAATCTAACTAAATACACAATATGTGAGATGTATCAGATAAAATAGATTCAGATATGTTTATAACACCCTTCTCTTTCAGCCTTGAGAAGGTATTTTACAAACGGCATCTAAAGGGGCTGGTCTATACGTATAACATAGTGGCAAATTATAGGCCTGGATGGATTGCGTCAATGCAAAGTTGCAAAGTGGGCCGAAAGATCAAGTGCTCATTCATTCAGAGACTTTGAATCCTCCTGATCTGAAGATTCATACATACAACATACAAATACAGATGTACGGTGGCTACCTGGTCATGTTTGTTCACACTTTCACTAAGTTTTGCAAATTTAAAGTTTTGCAAACCACCTCAGCCTCTCCCATTGGATAGAGGAGACTGCTTTATATGTTCACCCTGGAATATATTTAAACAACAATGAGAGCGCTCTCTTCTTATTCATCCTTTGTTTTCCTTCCCTGGTTATACACTTCTTTTGGACACCCCATTGTAATGGATCTGCGGACTTTCCCTATAAAGAAGAATAGGACAATTTCTTTCTTTATCCAAAAATTTCTTTTCTTCTAGCAGAAAAGTCCACAGATCCAACCCACCCAGCACAAGAATTATGGTTCTGAGGGAGGCTTAGTGTCTCATTCTCCTCCATTTTCTTTATGGGCACAATATGTATATTTCCTTTAGGTGGAATTTGCACTTGTGGGAGCAATGGATTTGGGGTGGATTTTCACGTTGCTCTGCAGCATGAAATCTTTGCATAATTTTTTTTATTAACCTGTGAATTAAACTTTAAAGGACGTAGCTCTACAAAACAGCTTTGGAAGTATCTTGGATTGGCTAGCTGACTGGGTCTTCGGGAGTGTGGCCACTCCCAGCCTCACTGATTGACAAGTTCGGTTACTGAGCTCAAGAAGCTACATGCAGGAATAAGACCCATTGTATTGGATCTGTGGACTTTTCCCCAAGAAGAAAGGAAATTTTGGGCTAAGGTAAGATGAATTTCCCTATTTTTAAATAGATATTACCACCAAAATAAGAAGCTGCATAAATGGAGAAAGGCAAATTTAATTTGAAAACTATTTTAAATTTTAAGTCGCCCAAGGTGATATTTACACAGGTAAGTTTTTTTTTTAAAGTATACCATTAAAATATTGATGGTGCCTTCTATTGAGTAATTTTGTTTTAAAAGGGTCTGCCCATACACTTAATTATAATATCAAGAGTAGCCTAAGTTCATATATAAACTGACTTTCCTAAGAAGTACCACGTTAAAAAAACGAAAACATTGCTTATTAATTGTTTGGTTTCTAAATGTTGATACTTATATTTATTCTACTACAATAATTTTGTTCAGATTTAAGTTTAAATAAATTATGATACATCAGAATAAGAGGCTTATTCTAATAAATTTGAACAGTGCTTGACACTAGAAGAATATAACTGTGAGCAACTGCCAGAATACTGTTTAATGTGTTCATTTTCACATTGATGCTCAGAACGTTCTTCTAGCTCTCTGTTTCATAGTAGTGATTTGTGTGAAGTCTGGGGACTAACTTAGTGATTTTGGTGTGCTTATCCATATGCAGGGAGTTGTCTTCTGTATGTTTTTCAAGCAAAAATTCTGGAAGATATTTTCAGTCTCCATATTTCAGTTTTGTATACGTTATCTTAAATCATTCTGAGGAGGGCAGATTGCACATTAGGTGCACAAAGAGAAAATGGGTGAATATTCAGTTTGGTGATGTGTTAGCATTAGAACTACTTTAAAACAATCTTGAAAAATTCTTTTGATCCCTCATCTATTCTTTTTATCCTATATTGATTTTTTTAAACTGTCCTCATAGTATTCCAGTAGAATGTTTAAACGACATGACTACACATTTGTCACATGCTTTGTTCTCTCACCCTCTCCTCAGAGGGAGAACCATGTGCATGGGAGTTTCTTCTTATATAAAGTGTGTGTCTATATAGACACACCAGTTGCTCTGTGTTTATATTAGAGTAGGCAAGATCAAAGAAATATTCCTCGCACTTGCAGTGGAAGGTGGTGTGAGGTGTGTGATAGTCCTTAGTTCCTAGTTGGGGGTTCATTCCACAGTCTTGGACTGCCTCTGTAGAAAGTTCTGTCTTCCACAGAGACATGCTTTACTCTTGTTGAGAGTGCAGTTGTGCCAAAGGACAATCTTCATCCCAGAGCTTTGGATGGTCTTTTAGGTATCCTTGGGCCAGTCCTGGGACCTCTTGGAAGGTAGGGACTGAGACCTTGAACTTGATTTGATATTCTTTGGGAAGCCAGTGTAGGTACTGGATGAGAGGTTTGATATGTTCCCAGTAGCCATTGTGTTGCTGAGAAGGTGTGTGGCAACATTCTGCACTAGTTGGAATTTCCTAAGTGCTGAGGGCTACTGATTTCATTTTGTATTTTCTCTCATAAATACAGAATTGTACAATGTGCTACCTAGATGTTTTCTACAAAGCTCTCATTAGAACAGAAGAGTATAATGCAAACAAATTCTAATTAATCCACCTAGTGCATTTTTTAGCACTGGGTCATCTTTTGAATAAAAGTCAATTTTGAAAGTTCAGAACTGTAAGATTTTGGAATTATTTATTATTGAAGTTCATTCTTCAAGTCTTGGCTAATTTTGAGGAATGTGAATATTCAATAAACACTATACAAGCTGAAGTCTGGAAGCTGCCATTCTCTAAATACACTTAGAATTAGCCCCAATTTCAGCTCCTAGTCCAAATGTGCAAACCTCTTAAGCAAAGCCACAATTTGCAGCGATGGAACTTACTCTGATTTCAAAGAAGGCATTATACTGCTATTATAGAAGTGTATTTTGTCTCTAACTGGATAACTTGTGATCTAGCCACTGATATTGAGTGATGGAAGGGGCTAGACATGTTTATTGAGAAGGTACTTGCTTCCCATGAGGGCTTTTTCCTGTTATGAGCTGGGGATGAAGCAATTTGTCTGTTTTCCAGTTTAAACATTTAAGGTCCTGATTCCGTATTAAATTAGTCCAACAGATTACACCATCGTAAAGACAGAGGAACACAGTGGTGAATCAGACCCTTATTTTGTAAATTTAATGTAATGCTGTTTAAAGAGATTCTTGCATTGATCATCCACTCAGATCTAATTTCCTACCAGATGTGCCAAAGCAGCTGAATAAACAGGATTTGTTTTCACACACAAAGTACATGTTCACTGTGGTTGCCCTGTTGAACAAAACTTGCTTTGGTCTGAGGAGCACAGTAGGAATATTGCATTTTGTACACAGAAACCATAAATTAAGGGTCAGGCTTTTTTCCACGTCAGTGATGTCACTCTTGAGTCATAGGAATGTAATGGAATGTCTGAAGCTTGGAACTTGCCATTCTCAAGGTACATTGTGCTAATTTAGGCTTTGCCTGTATTTGAAATTCGTCCTGATGTGGGAGCACCAATACTCTGCATATTTGTGTAGTTAAAGTGCCAACACATTTTGAATTTTTTGTAACTGTTGTGGAAAATATGAAACATAGCCAATGCTAGTGACACTTTTTTTATGTGAATATCAAGCAGATGTGAATATGGCCTGTCCTAATGCAGGCATTAACGGTGTGATTCTCACCCCCCCCCCCCATTCTGGGCCATTTATGCTGTGTAAAATGGCCGTAGTAGCATAAAGATGCTCTAAAAGCTCCTTTTCCATCTTGGGGAGGATTATGCCAGCACCCAGCACAGGAGCTATGAAAGATCTGAGGATCCCCTCCTATCCCCTGGCAAAGAGGACATGCCTGATTGGGGACAGGAGTGGTGTGTCTATGACAGGGCTGTAGCATGTAGCGATGTGGAAATTCCACCTGGTTCTCTGACCCATAGAGTAGCCAGGAAGGCTGCTGCAATTTAAGTCTACACAAGGGGATTTTTATATATCTATCCAAAGGCGTGAATTTAAACCACTATACTTATACTGATATTACCCCTATGTCCCATGTGGGTACACTTACTCTAGTACAAAAGTGACTTTTTTTGGTTTAGTTTGTTGTTTGGGAAGGGGTTTAAGCTGAACCAAAAAAAGTCTCTCTCATATTGGAATAAGTATGCCCAAATGGGGAGTTACACCAGGATTACTATATTGGTATAAATAGTAAAACTTTCCCATGTAAACAAGGCCTTAGACAAGTTCCCCACAGCTGTTTAAACTATGTTGGAGATGTCTCTGGGCTGTGAGCTCTATGCTGTTCAGAATCTCATCCAAAAACCCCAGTTCAGGAAGCATTTAAGCACTTGTTTAAGTCCCATTGAAGTTAAGACCGTGCCTAAGAGCTTTACTGAATAGGAATAGATTTAAGCATAAGTGCTTCGTTGAATTGGAACCCAAAAATAAAATGATAGTGTCTCTTGTTCAGGTAAACACTTAAAAATATTTTCTGTGTAGTAAAAACCACCAGAGGGCAGAAAGATTTCAGAAATAAAAAGGTTTTGTAATCTTAAAGTGCACACTTGTTGTTGTTGTTGTTTTTCAGTTAAGAGAAGATTTGTGGGTGAATGAAAGTTGTCAGTGCACAATTTATATTTGGAATAAGGACAAAATCACAGTTTATGTATATGCTATGTTGCTTTATCTGGTAATTAATTGTCCTTCAGGAAGTGTACAGTCTGCATGCTCCATTACTTGAGCCAATGTGAGGCTCACTTTTATGAATTTATGATTCTCTATTACCTTTTATTATGCCACATCTCTCTGACAGGAACCTGTGATGTAAAACATTTGAAAATTTTAATAATAGTAAAAAGTCTAGAGAACAGTATTTTTTTTCTTTTCTGCAGAGACCAGATTCTCAGCTATAACCTCGGCAGAAGGCTCCCAGCTGACCACGTAAGTGGGTATCTCCAATTCAAAGTCGAGATTACATCTTCCATTCATGAAGGTGAGATTTAAAACCTGTGCATGCACTTGCCTGGGTAGAGAAAATCATTATGTGTTATGACCTCCTGTTACACCTACTAATCCTGTTGTGTGTAGGGCCTGTACCATAGAAAAGCTTTGTGTGACAGTGATAGACCAAACATTTCAGATACTACTTTTGAGATTATTAGTAGTAGTTCTACTAAATACTAATTTTATCCCACTTATTTTCTACTTTTATTATCGATATATTCTAATGTCCTTATCATACTGTATTTTCATTGTAGGGAGATAAGTTGACCTCATACATCCTTTTCAATTTCTAAAGTATAAAAATGTCTCTGAGGATATGTCTACACAGGAACTAGACACCCAGGGCTGGGGGCGTGGGCTGGGGGGCTATTTCATTGCTGTGTGGGCTCATTCTGGAACCAGGCTTCAGGACCCTGAGAAGTGAGAGGGTCCCAGAGCTTGGAAGTCTACACAGCAAGGAAACAGCCTGACCCCAACAGGCCCAAGTCACCTGCACAGGTCAGCCACGGGTATCTAGCTGCTGTGTAGACATACCCTGTGAGCCTCCTGCCTCCCTGGGATTCAGAGCCAGGCTCCAGCTCAAACATCTCAGCTGCTGGTTTTAGCCCTGTAGCACAAGCCCCATGAGTCTGTCAGTTGACCCAGATTCTGAGACCCGCTGCTGAGTCATTTGTGAAATGTAGACACACCCTTACTGTCCATGTTTAGATCCTCCTTTTATAAAGAGAAGAAAACCTCTATGTAAAACTATTGTGTACAGAGTGTGATATTTGTAGTTTGTGACTGCCTCATAGAATTTCAGGTACTGGCTGTGGTGTGTCTCGTTGCCTCATAAGGGGCTTGTCTTCACTACTGCAGGTAGCCATCGATCTTTTGGCAATCGATTTATCGTGTCTCATCAAGACGTGATAAATCGATCGCCAGCGGTGCCCCCGTCAACTCCTGGAACTCCAGCTCGCCGAGAGGCGCAAGCTGGAGTTGATGGGGGAGTGCCCCGCCGCCTGCCGCCGTCGTGAGGACAGCAGGTAAGTTTGCTGAAGATACGCCAACTTCAGCTCTGTGATTCACATAGCTGAACTTGCATATCTTCAGTCGATATCTCCCTCTACCCCCCAGTGCAGACCAGCCCAAGGAGACTGTTGCAGTTAATGTCAGTCTCAGGTTCTGTGCAGATCCTGCTCTTAGGAACAAGAACACAGACTTCAGAAAACGTTTTTTCCCCTTGCTTTGAATGTTTCATGTCAGAGCTAATTTTGGCAATGTGCTGAATGTAAAAAAGCAGGATGGGAGTTCTTTATAGTGATACTTCATGCATATTTTACTTCCCTTATTGTACAAAATAGGCTAAACTTATATTGAGCTAATTCTTTAAATGTTGGTCCTGCATGAGTAGGAGTAGAGATTTTTTGTGTGTGTGTGTTTTTTTTCCCCACTTCACTGTTTGTATGCAGCGAGTGGGTATCTTAACAGTGTGTTTTTATAGCATAGTGTTGTGCAGAGATATTAGAATGAACTGCACAACACAATGCATATATTCATGTGTTTCATTCCCAGTCTTTGTGTTTCGCTGCAGATGCTTCACCAGAAACAGTTGGTACTTTGCTAGGAGTGAACTCTGTGAATGGAGACTTAGGAAGCCCTTCTGATGATGAGGACATGCCAGCAGGGAACCATGAAGCACTTCCGGTTTGTTTAAATGGCCCAATCCTGGAGGAATCTGTTGGAAATGCAGTCCCTATGCATTCTTTAAGGACTAGTACAACTCTAGAAATGGACCCGGAGGAGTTAACCTCTACTGCTGCAAGGTCATCACCTAACAGAGGTCGTCAAGACTCCCTGAATGACTATCTGGATGCAATAGAGCACAATAATCATCCCAGACCTGGGACATCTGCCTGCACTGAGCGTTCACTTGGGGCATCCCCTAAACTAAGGAGTAGTTTTCCTACTGACACGAGACTTAATGCTATGCTTCACATTGACTCAGATGAAGAGGAGCACGAGTTGCATAAAGATCTGGGTTTTCAGTCTTCCTTGGAAGAAGATGGTGGTTTAGTAATGTTTAATGGTGCTACAAGGAGAGTTGAAGGAAATTTTTTAAGTTATTCATCATCAAATCACATAATGCAAGGTCTTGCAGAGGATGGGAAAGCACCAGTCCTCGAAACTCCTTTGCAGCCCTCTGATGAACAGCAGGAGACTCTCCAAGGGCTTCCACCATCAGAGTTAGCAGGAGAAGAAGGTGAAGACCAGCCAGGTTCTCAGAACAATCTGTCGGTAGAATGGGCTGGTAGTGAATTGTGTGCCTGTCAGGTGGCAGAGCAGCCTACTAGCAATGCGGATACGGGAGCCTCAGACTCTGCAGTTGGTAGCAGAAGAGGTATTAGTGAAACGGAATCCATTGACCAAGGATCTGAACCTTCCCAGCTATCCTCAGAAACTGAGCACAGTGATCCTGCTCGCACAGAAAGTGTCAGCGAGGCCAGTACCAGGCCAGAAGGAGAGAGTGATGTGGAAGGGGCAGACAGTTCCTGCAATGAAAGTGTGACTACACGTCTCTCCTCAGTCGAAACTCGGTGTTCTTTTGAAAGTGCCCGGTTTTCTGAGACTCCTGCCTTTTCTTCTCAGGAAGAGGAAGAGGGAGCTTGTGCCATCCATGTGACCAGAAGTGAGCCTGCTGCAGAAACCCAGGACTCTGTGTGCACTCCCGGCTCTTTACCTGCGGTGCGGTTACCCACTACTCAAGAGGAGGCTCAGCAGCTAGCTGAAGGAGGTGAATTACAGGATAGAGATGACGCAGAAGAAATTTGGCAGCGGAGGAGGAGTCTGCAGGCTGCAGCTGCAAGTAGCCAGTGTCAAGATGAAGAACCTGGAGGTGCGCAGGCTGCTTGCGAGGAGGGAGCTACACAAGTTGAAGGAGCTAGTGGAGGTAATTAATACGGTAGACAATAAATGGGACTGTCTTTCAAGTGAGAAGGCTTTTCCTCAGTCATTAGAAGCGCTGTTTAAAAATACTTCATAAAAATTTCAAAATAGTTCTGCTCTTGGTGGGTTTTGAAATATTCTGATTTAAAAAACATTTAAATAGAATTTTAATCTGTTTGTTATTGTTTTGAAAATCAGATTACAAAAATTTAAATGGAAAGTGATGTATTTTAGAAAAGAAATCACGTCCTGTTACTGTGTTGGCTAATCAAAATTATTAATGGGGAAAAAAACAAACCAGAGATCTAATAAATGAGAAGTTGAGCTCCTGGCACTTTTATTGTTTTGGGGAAACAATCTTTATGCATCCTAAAGGGCAAAGAGGAGAAAAGCTCTATTTTTTAAAATAATTATTTATCAAATTTAAAGCTGATTCCCCTCTCATTTACAAATTCTGACCAGCTCAAAAATGTCTCTCCATCGGAAAAGATTTCATACATTAATTCTATTTACAACAATTACTTGTAAAGCTAATTTAGGATTTAAAAATTGCATGTCGTACCTAACTTCAGTGTAAGTAGTAATATATTATAATAAACTACTTGTCCCTAGTCACAATTTACCATGTATTCATTCACTTCCTTTTTCTGGTGATGAAGTGGGGACTCTTGGGAGTTCCTTGGTAGCACTTCACCAGCATATTTGAGGAAGCCTGGGATATCCGCCAGCCTCTGATGGAGGCAATCAAATGCTGGATACTGCTACAGTAAGTCATCCCTTCCAGTGAAGGCTTATTTCAAGTACATTGAATACTTTTAAAGAACAGCATTTAGATTTCTTAATGTACCAAATTTCACCAAAATATCCCTGGGAATAGTATTCCCAGACTCTCTCAGAATCCTCACACTTCACCAACACAGAGAGTGAATTCCCAGCCCCATTAAAGTCAATGGAGGTTTTGTCATTGACTCCAGTATATATGGAAATATACCTATCTCATAGAACTGGAAGAACCTTGAAAAGTCATCGAGTCCAGTCCCCTGGCTATACTAGCAGCACCAAGTATTGTCCCCTGACTGATTTTTTTTGCCCCAGATACCTAAATGGCCCCCTCAAGAATTGAACTCACAACCCTGGGCTTAACAGGCCAACGCTCAAATCCTCCCCCCCAGAAGTACCAGGATTTCACCCACAGTGTACAAGATGTTTATACTTTCAGTATGTTTGGTATATTTTTCAGCAACAATGTGTACTTCTTTCCAGTGGAGTGCACTTAGTAATGTATGATAGCTTGACAAATGGTGTGGTCTCTCCCCTTTGATTATGAGTATGAACTTTTATTTGAGGGAACAAGCCAATAAGGAGACTCCTTTATTCCTTCTCTTGATGAGCCATCCTCACCCTTTGCTTACATAACTAAAGGAAATTATTTTAGTGGGAGATCTTGTTAAAGTATTGTCAATAGACCTCTGTTGTCCTATTATCCGGACATTACAAGCCAGATTCCTTTGTGGTGTAAATTGGCATGATTCTACTGAAATCAGTGGAGTTGCAGCCATGGACTCCAGTATAGAACTGGGCCTTAAGATCTTAAAACAGCAGTTACCATATTTGAACTGGGTTTCCATGTTGGTTCCATGAGGTCTGTATGCTGTCTGAGGGGCCAGATGTGAGTAGCTGCCCCCTCTAAGACTTGAAATTACAGACAGAATCCATGTTCCTTGTTCTGTTCAATTCAGAGGCCACTCAACAGCTTCTTAGCACTGAATGAAAAAATAGCTGAATGTCTTCTGTGTTTAATTCTAGGTTCCCAAGCAAATGGCCACCAGACTTTGAGGTCACTACCTTCAGTCCGTCAGGATGCTAGTCGATATCAGAGAGTGGATGAGGCTCTGCCACCAAGTGAGATTCTGTTTTACTTTAATCAAAGTGTTCAGGATATAAATTACTGTAGGAGTAACGTGACCCTGTAATTCAATGAGAATTAAGATCAGCAGAGGAGTTCTGTGTGGGGAACAAGGCTATGAAATGTTTTGTCAGAGAGACTGTGTTTGGTTTGGAAAGTGCCACAATGTTCTATGCTGATTAAACTTCTTGTGGAGGTTCACTAAATGAAATTGGTAGAGAGTTATGGGGGAAAGAAATTGCCTTTTCAACTTGTGATCCAGATGAGTAGTGATGTGCGTGATGTGCTGTGGCAGGGTCTAGGAGACAAAGATATCCATGGGCTCTGGAAGCTGTGGGATACTTCAAAGCTGGTGGAGAGTGACACTGAAATAATGTAACTCTGCAACACACAGTGCTAACTGGAGTTCCAGGATCAGCTGGAAAGCTAGAGCACGGGTTAAGTGATACCAAGTAAAAAATAAAGCAAATAAATAAAGAGAACATTAGCACCCTACACCTACTGCATCCTGTGCACTGTACATAATAAATAGATCCCATCACACAGCAGCTGAAAGCAGGAAGGCTAAAGCTTCAAGCTTTATTTGCTTACAAGCAAATAAAAGTGAAAACACTCATCTGGAAAGGTACAGTCTTTGTTCAGAAAGGTCTTTCTCTTACCCACAGTCTTCTTTCCAAATTATTACTGACTGGTGTGGCTAGAACCCATCACAGAGATCAAATCACTTGGTTTCTATGTCTCCTTAAGGTGAAGGATAATTTAGGGTTTTTTTCCACCTTTCATATAGTGCAGTGAACTTCTGAAATGTATTCTTCTGAAGGTACCCCCCCCCCAAATAAAATCCATTAGTTCATGCTGAGTAAAGGAGCCATGGGTTTTGGAGGATAAGGCTCCATGCTGGTTCCTCCTCTGCTGGTGATTGCTAAAGTGGAAATTATCTCTTCCTGCTGCCACCTATGATACAAATAAACAGCCCACTGAATTTGGCTACACCTGGTTTGAGGGGTGACCCCTCTTTTTCCTGGACAAAGCCTGTTAATCCACTCTACCTGGCATACCTGGTTTAAACACCTTTTAGCCATAGAGTTTAAAGCATAATATCTATGAATATCTTTAATTTCACATACAGCAATGTCACATATATTTTGCAATGATATTATCGGCCGGTATGGTGGTAGTTTTCAAGTGATACCTCACAAAGCATATTTTGTACAAAACATCATTGCATTAGTGCATAGGGTGTGAATACACAGATTCTGCCTAGGGTCACATATCTCTAGTCAGTGAAGCATCAGCACATATTGAATAATCCATATTCGATGTGAATCCTGTAAAAACTCAGTATAGTGGGAGGTTGATTTGCAGAATAACATCTGAGAGAAGCCTGGGGTTTTATCTATGAGTCATGTAGACAGGGGACAATCAAAAAGTGCTGGATCGAAGGAATCTTGTAGAAGAGAAATAGAAACTCAGAACAACAGGTGTAGTTTTAAAAGTAGCAAAATTTAAAGAGGAAATTATACCTCATAATAATTTATTGCCGTTCAGACTGGGAGGCCCGAATCGACAGCCACGGGAGGATATTTTATGTGGATCATGTAAACAGAACAACAACATGGCAGCGACCCACAGCTCCTCCAGCCCCACAGATCCTCCAGAGGTCAAATTCTATACAGCAAATGGAGCAGCTGAATCGCCGGTGAGAATTGTTGATGTCAGTGATCATTATGTTTATAGTACCAAAAGCGTGCTTGGCATTTTACAGCCAGGATGAGGACTAGGTCCCAACTGCTTCCATGAGTAGCTCTACAGCATCTTTTGTGGACCAGTGGATCTTAACTGTGGTTCTTCTGAATGTCCTTCTGAATTTGGATGCAGGCTACTAGCATCTATGTTCCATTAAAGTTCCATGGCAACCTGGTCAAAAACAATGGGTATGGAACCACAAAAAGTCAAGCCACAGAAGGCTATGAATAATCAGACATCCATGGATTTTAGGCTGTATGGGAGAAAAAGCAAATAAAAAAAGTTTCAGTAGTTGGGGTTTCCTAGAGCCAGATGTAGGGTATATTCAACCTACAGCATATGTAATTCCACTCTTGTAATTCTAGATATCAGAGTATTCGTCGAACGATGACTAATGATAGGCCTGAAGAGCACCCACAGGCCATTGATGGAGCTGGAGAGGATAGTGACTTCCATCATTCTAATGCAGGTAAAAATAAAATTCATGTCTGTCAATGGAAAGTTCAGCCCATCGGCCATTTAGTGAGAGCGAGATAAGGAGAATCCTACTTTCTGTCTGCATAGAACTGGATCACCGCTGGCTGTCATTTACTGTCCTGTTTCTTCAGGCTGTAGTTCAGCTTATTAGGGTTTATTCAATCAGCATATTGAAGAGGTGTGTGTGTGTGTGTGTTTCAGCTTCTTTACTCTCTCGCGTTAGGAAGCTATGTAAATAGCTAATGTAGGCCATTTGCATAAAAATGTTCTGCGGCTGCCAACGTTTTTAGTTACGATTATTGATGGTGGCATATAGTGAGCACCAGGCTAGTCTGCAGCAATTCCTTTCACTCTGTTAATATGAATTTCCCTTTCTTCTTGACTTCTGAGCTCATTATCAATGTTGTTTCTGTTGCTAATGTTCGGGAAGATGAGCTTATAGGACAGTTTTTGAATGAATTAAATAAGCAGAAATATATCAGTGGGAAGTAACCTGAATCCTCCATTTTGTCAGGCAATTTCAAGTTTGATATTCAGTGAGGTTTTTCCTTAATGACGGCTTTTCCATTGTTAAAGTTAACCTCTTGAAGCCAACAGTCAGGGTCTCTCTCAGTGCATAATGTCATTGTTGGTAATGAGGGTGAGGGAGGCACAGGGACCGCTGGAGGTGCCAAGAAGTTAATTAGATGTTCCACTACTGACAAAAGAAGTGATGAGACTGTCATCTGAGAACAAGGCAGCATCCCCATGATGGATGTACAGTGGGAGGAACTGAGGGAAGTACTGCATGAGCAGTAGCTCTAAGAATCGTTCTGTCCTCTTATTCATCCCTCTTCTCTTCCATTTTCGGAACTCATTCAATGGTTGAAATATTTTTCTCCATATTGTTTCAAATAGTACATGTTTCCCACTGTCCCCTTCTTTATTATGTTCTCTATCTTTCTCAATTTGTGATTATCATTTTCTTTTCTTTTGTCTCTTCCATCACTCCCTGCATTTGAAGTCCCTGTTCTTCCCTCAGCTTTTATTCCCACTTAACACCTGTGCTTTCCCTCTCTGTCTCCTTTATTAATTTATATATTCTCATTTTTTAAAGTATAGTGTTCTTCCTAATGGAGCTCATTTGTCATTTATGGATGGCTGGGCTTCCTGGAATTAGTGAGGAAGGATGACCCTGTGCATATTCACACACACACACAAGAATGGGCTTGTGAAGGGTGGCAGATGGCATGATTTGTAGTGGATGTGGATATGATCATTGTGATCCCAAGCTACATTTACAACCTCCCATATATTTTAAAATCTGCATCAAAATGTGCTGTTGGTTTTAAAAGAGCCTTACTAGTTGCCCTTTCTAGTTGAAAGAATACAACAAATGATACCCATGGTTCCTCTCCAGTTCATGATATTTGTGAAAAATCAATACACAAAAGCTCACGGGACACCCAAATGTTTATCATATCCATCTGGAAGCATCGAGCTGAAATAGATTTCCTTACCAAACCTTTTTCTTTACTCCATTGTGTGAGCATTTTGGTTAAACACTATACAACTGATCAGTGCTTCATTGCTGGCTGTATTGTAATAGGAGAAGTAAAACCTATAACAAATTACATTAATTTTATATGTGCTGTACGTATTCACATTGGTTGGCATTAAAAAAATTCAGTATTTGTTTACTGTTACAGCACAATGGTATCTGACATACCACAATTACCTTCTTTTCCATTTGTAGGAATATGGCTCAGATATCTCAAGTGCCATTGCGTGGTGACTGTGGGTAAATATGAATTTGTAAGAGTGATGTATATCTTACATCAGAGACAATTACAAAGTATTACTACACTGTTACCCTGGAAACCTCGGATATTTTCAGCAAATGTGCATTGATAAAATAGGATTATTTGAGATACTCTTCTGTAGAGAACGTTTTAAGAACCTGAGAGAAATGTCCATCAAGGAATTATCATGAGTGTATAATGCAAATCAATGTAGTTGTTTGCAGTGAGGTTTTGTTGCAATGAGGTTTTGTTTAAGGTTATTACTGGAAATCTTTGTCACTCACTTTGTTGTTAGATTTTCGAAGGGAGAATGTGCTGCCTCACTCTACCTCCAGATCCAGGCTTACTTTATTGCTACAGTCTCCTCCAGTGAAATTCCTTATCAGTCCAGAGTTCTTTACAGTGCTGCATTCTAACCCTGTGAGTATAGTGTATACTGACATGGAGTTTCATAAATATACATTGATAAATATGGCACATCTGTGGTGCCTGTATTTTTCTTGTATGCAACAATCCTACTCAATATTTTGAAACTGAGATATGAAAAAGGAAACTCCGTATGGGGCATTTATTACTTTATTATTCAAACTGTGCATATCCATGAAAACACTGTGGAAAACTGACAGTATGTACTAGCTGTTAACATGAGGCTCAAGTCAAGGTTTCCAACTTCATCTGTGCTAAGGACCTGCAGTGTTTATTTGTTATGGGTCTGGTTCACCACTGCATTACATTAGATGTCCAGAAAACTGGAGTAATGCAATGGCAAATCTTTTCTTTGTGTTTTTTGTTTTGGCATTTTATTTATTTATTTTACAGTGTAACTGTTAAAGAATCAATATTTACCCATTTACCACCATGTTATTTTAGATTCTTCAGTTATTGTGTACTTTACACACATTTAATCTCTGCATTATCAGATATCACTCTAGTAATTATGATAAATATTGACTTGTAATAGCTACTACTATATACAGCGTTGTAAGTGTACATGGCATTATACAATAGAGGGAAAGTGTAAAACAAATACATCTCTGCCCTGAATAGCGTACAATCTACAGACATGACTGGATACAGTGTACACTGGTAAGAATATTCAGGCAGATATAGCAAATCTCACTGCTCTAGTGCATTCTTTTGGAGCTGGGTGTTATATAAAATCTGCCCCTGGAGACATTACGGTGTCTTCAGTTTTTACTTTGGGCTTATCTGTTTGCCCAGTCTAACTGTTGCAAAACATAACTAATTTGCTTTTTGCAACAGGGGATCCACCTATAAAGGCCCTGTTAGGCCAATTTTACTGTTAGAAGAAGCAGTCATCACTACACCAATATCAGTGAAGTGGAATGCTGGAAAATATTGTTTGTATTTCATTGGATGAATAGAGTCACGCAATGAAGACTTCATGGTTTTTCTTCTGCTGCTGCTGTTCAGCTGGAAACAGCTTATTTCAAAGTTTATTAGAGCTGCAAGCCATAAATTTTCATGAGGAAGGCTGCCTTTGCAGGGAAAAAGAGATAAATATTTTTGTTTGATTAAAATATAGATACTTTGGAATAATTGCAAGAAAAGAACATTTATGATAAAAAATATTGAGAAGTGTTTATTTCATAACTGCTTCCCACTGTGCTATTCTTTCTTTAATGGCCATTCTTCAATATATCTGACTATTTATCTAATGATCAGGGCCCCAGTTCAGCAAATCACTGAAGCACATGCATAACTTGAAACATGTGAGTAGTCCTGTTGACTTCAGTGGGACTGCTCCTGGGCCAGGACCAGTACCCATTGAACTCAGGCTTAAGTGCTTTGCTGGTTTGGGGTTCAAGTTATTATCCACTCACTGGAACATAGGTCACACGTCCAACTGTTGGACTGACAGTCTGTCTATGTAGATGTTTAACTTCTAATGTCCTTTCCTGAAATTATTTTATTATGAATTTTTCAGAGTGCCTACCGCATGTTTACAAACAACACGTGTTTGAAGCACATGATCACCAAAGTCCGGCGGGACACCCACCATTTTGAGCGTTACCAGCATAATCGAGATTTGGTGGGCTTCCTCAATATGTTTGCTAACAAACAGCTGGAGTTGCCGAGAGGTTGGGAAATGAAGCATGATCATCAGGGCAAGGTACCTGGAACACACATGTAACACTGGTTGGGTTTTGTCTTTGTCATGATAGGATTGAAGCATTTGCTCTTAAAAGAGCAGAGATGCAAATGATTCTCCAAGAAGAGTGAGTACTACTCTGGCTGGGTTTTTTTTTCTTCCTCTCCCCTGCACAAAGTAGTACACCCTGTCTGTGCTGAGGGATCCTTGTTGGGAAGAGAAACTGAGTAACCTTAACCATATGGAAAAACATTTAGTAGAGAATTATAACTTTTCTACAGGGACATCATTCACTTTTAGATTCCATAATATTGTTTAAAACTTCTGTAGAATGGAATTTATACATTTATGAATCAGAGATGTTAGTCTGGAATAGCAGAGGTAACAGAGTCCTGTGGCACCTTAAAGACTAACTATAAAGTATTGAAGCATAAGCTTTCATGGGCTAACACCCACTTCGTCGGATGCAAGCATTTATAGATATCTCAGCTGAAGTTTTGGTTCATCCCAGACACCAACTTGTAAGGCATACTTCTTTTTAGCTCCAGATTACCAGACAGCAGCTTGAGAGTTCTGGTGCCGTCTACTGTACTATTCCAAATATGTTGAAGCCTCAGTTTCTTTTCCATTCACATTTACTAAGGCCTGGTCTACACTGGTCTACATGTTGTCTGAAAATCCCCAAAAGCATGAGAATGGCAAGGAAATGATTCCCAAGTGTGACACTAAAACTGGAGCAAGTTTAAATAGCTTGGAATACAGAGGGTTTTCTTCTCTCTAATTGTATTGCAGCTTGAGGCTGTTTGGGTTTAGGACACATAGGGTGACCAGACAGCAAGTGTGAAAAATTGGGACCGGGTTGAGGGGTAATAAGAGCCTATATAATAAAAAGACCCAAAAATTGAGTAATAGGAGCCTATACAAGAAAAAGACCTATAAAATCGGGACATCTGATCACCCTAAGAACTCATGATCACGTGGCCTTGTCTCAGCAAATGGCTGACTACTCAATACTTGTCATTTCTTCTTATCACAGGAAACTATAGGGTCTGCCTTGAATTCTTTTTTTATATTTTTGGGATCGTGTTTTCTGTATCCCTGGTCGACTCTCTAAGTTGACCTACCTAGAATAGCTCTAGCAGAAGGATGGTGAACATGCCTTTTAACCTATAATTACATTGTGTCCTCAAACATAATCGTATGGTTGACATGTGTACACACCCCATCTATATTTATAATTATATGCTAAATAGCTTGTTAAAGTGCAATGTTGTTGCAACTAAGTGACCTCCTTTTAGATGCATATAGATGAAATGAACTGATGAATGTGCTGTCATAACTTCTGTTAGACATTTAAAGTCGCAAAGCAGTGACTGGAACCCAGATCCTTCTGTGCTTTAACTCTCACACACTTTCTCTCCCACCAGAGTACTTACTGCAGGAAGGTGTATTTAGGAAGGTCCTAAGTTGCAATGAATATTGACTCTGAAATCTTTTTTTTTTTTTTTAGGCTTTTTTTGTTGACCACAATTCCCGCACTACCACGTTCATTGACCCACGGCTTCCTTTGCAGAGTAGCAGGCCCACTAGTGCATTAGTGCATCGACAGCACTTAACCAGACAGCGCAGCCACAGTGCTGGTGAGGTAAGTCTGAACTCCTCTTCCTGCTACTTCGCTAACAAGGATTTCAGGATCATCCAGTTTTCACATCATTCTATTTGAACATTTTTTTGTCAATACTTTAATGCGTCCACCAGTGTGGTTTCCACCCACAAACAAGAGATGTTCTTACCTTACCTTGAAAAGCCAGTGATGGTCTTTAAAGTACAAGGAAAGGTCTGATTTGATCATGCTAATAATCTGATAGGATTTTATCTGCTGCTATTAAATGGCAGTAACTCCGTCAAACCACAGGAGGGCTCTTGAATACAGATTTCTTCACCAAACAGCAGTAGCCTTTTTTTTTTTTTTTTTTCACAACCACAGGGCAATTTACACTGACAGGGGAAGTGTCAAAGCAAGTAGGTGATTTAATTTAGAAAAACAAGTTTGTGTGCATGCACGCCTAAATATTCTACTGTTTTCCCATATATGTCGTGGTATATAGACCAAGAAAGGTAAAAATTCTTACCACTGACAGAATGTCAGATAGTTACATTTTATGGTCCATAGGACATCACACTAGTAATAATAATATAACTTGTTTAGAAAATGGATTCTAAATAGAAATACTTAAAGCCCCTTATCTGTAATATAAAGAAATTCTGTATTTGGGTTCTGATTACAAAGCTCTTGAACTGTATTGTTTTCACTAGAAGGCTGTGAGCCAATTATGTCATGACTGTTTAAGATATTTTTGTATTTATATGCATATGCAAATACTGTAGGCTCGTTTCTTGACTATACTGAGTTTATTTTCACTGCAGTTGAGGAAGGGGGTGGGGAAAATGGTTCTAAGCCATCTTTTCACTCCCCTTATTTAGGTCTGGTCAGGGACCAACACTGCACTCAGTGTAATTTAGAGAAGCTAGAGGGCTGCTAATTTATGCTGTCTGTGCGTAGCAACTGTGGCACATCAACAATCTTGGGAATACAGTCAGATGCTGTATCTGTACGTGGAGCAAAATAAGCAAAATAAGAATGCAACAAGATCAAGCCCACAAAAGCCAGAAAATTGAAGAAGTTGCTCTGACATTATGGTAGGCTGACCAGACAGCAAGTGTGAAAAATCAGGACGGGGGGGGAAAGGGGGGGAGGAATAGGAGCCCATATAAGAAAAAGACCCCAAAATCGGGACATCTGGTCACCCTACATTATGGTCACTACTAGAAATTGTTTTAAAGTGTCGCTTTTCTGTGAAAAATAATTCTGTACATATAACACCTTCTTGCTCCCCATGTGAGTTCAGAGTCCTATCTGCTCTCTTTGGTGATACAAAAGAAGTTTGTTGCAGTGATTTTTACTCATTTGTACCCTGCAGAACCCACACAGCTGAAAGAGAGTGAGCTGGATTCTAATGCTTTTCTTAGTCGTCATGAGAATTGTTTCCTGTCTATTAGATCTAGGCCATGATGAAGAAGGTTCATTTGTTTTTTGCTTGGTGCTGACTATAATTATTACTGTACTTTTAGGTAGGAGAGGATTCCCGTCATTCAGGACCACCAGTTCTACCGAGACCGTCCAGCACGTTTAATACAGTCAGCAGGGCTCAGTACCAGGACATGGTTCCAGTGGGTATGTTAGGACTTGGAGTTCTCTTGAGGGAAGTGTACTTTGATTTAACTCTGCATGTCAGTGTACACTGCTGGGTTTTTCTTATTTTTGCTTTTACTGTTTGTTATGACTAACTCGATCCATTATCACTCCATATCATGGAATTTCAATATGCGTGTGTAATAGTGAAAAACTTCCAGGCATGACCAATTTATTAATACCAAAATGTTTGCTAGTTAATGCAAAGGGTTTCTTGCATTAAATTTTCTAATTAACTTCCCCTCAGGAGTAACTAGAAGAGTTACAAATAGAGGACCTGACCCTGTATTGACCTGGACCCTATGTAGTCCCATTAATTTCAATACAGTAAACCCTCGATTTAACGGACCTCGATTTAACGGACTTCGGATGCAACGGACAAAATTTATGAGCAAGTCTGATGCATTCCTGATCTATTTCTGGCGGACTGGCTGCCGGCTCCCGGCTGCCGCCGGGGTCCCAGCCATGGGCGGGCTGGCTGACGGCTCCCGGCTGCCGCCCGGGTCCAGGCAGCGGGCGGGCTGGCTGACGGCTCCCGCCTGCAGGCGGGCGGGCTGGCTGGCTGATGGGTCCTGCCTGTTGGTTGCCGGCTCCCGCCCGAGTCCCGGAAGCAGGCGGGCTGGCTGCCGGCTCCCAGCTGCCGCCTGGGTCCCGGCAGCGGGCGGGCTGCGGAGCTGCCGCCCCGACCCTCTGGCGGGCGGGCGGCTGCTCCGACAGCTCTTTTTTTTTTAATTATTAAATAACGGACTTTTTGATTTAACGGACACCCCCTCGCCCGAATTAGTCTGTTAAATGGAGGTTTTACTGTACAAATATTAGGCTTTTATTTCAGAGGGCTTCCATGAGGTGTGATTCACCTTAGAAGTGGTCAATAGCCTAAATTTTGTTCTCAGTTACATACACAAACAAGCCTTTTGACATCAACACCACTAAGAAAATAATTTAGTGAATTATTTATTAACTGAATTAACAGGCATTGTGAAAACAATCATGATTGATTAATCTGCTTGGTCTTTATTCAGTAGCACAGTTACTTGACAGTCACCACAAGTTTAAACTCCTTTCACTTGCTATGGACACTGCATATTTTCCAGGTTCAGCATTTGGTGGCATTTGGTGGTGATTTGAACAAAGATACTTTTAATTTTTGTTTAATAATTGACAGTGGAATGGGCACAAACACTTTGAGTGGCCTCTCACTTCATAGGTGGAACCACTTTAGAGACACAAGTAAATATAAAATATGTATGTAATCCTTTCCTTTGTAATAGAATAAACAATACAAATAAATACAGAAACAAAAAGATGGCCACTGCCAGCCACATTTCAATAGCTTTTCATTACCTTTAACTGTAATACTTGTCAGACCTTCTTAGAAGTTTCACTAGTGACTGTATCTTACTCCTATGTGGCACAATACAAGTTGTCTGCCAGTCTGTCCAGCAGTAGGATTGATGTTGTCATTAGAAATGTGTGCAACTATGTACGGAGCAGGAAGAGAAAATGATGCACTATGTTTTAATGCAACATATCATAACCATGGGTATTAGGAAGGACGTTGTAGTTCCCAGTTACAGATCCAGGGAGTTATAAAAGCATATGATAGTTTTATCTGGCAAGGAATATTCTACTACTATTTGAAGAGAGGTCAAATTGCCGTACCAACACTGACAGTGTCCTTGTGAATCTTTTATTGATCATTTTATTCCTTTCTCAATCTGATGTTACAAAAAGGAAGAGGAATAAAATCTATGAAGCGTTGAGTCTCTCTTGAAAACAAAAATAAGGAAATTCATCATTAAGGCAGAAAAGCTAGCCAAATACAAGTGTCCTTGTGTAATATCAGGGTTTAGAGCTACAATACCAAGGCAAAGTGACATGAGTTAAGGCTTGTATGGAAGCCTAGGTTTTCAGCCTTATGTGTGAAGATATTATTTTTCTGAGACTATATCGGATACTTAATATGAGTAAAACAGTCATTTTTCAGAATAGTGGAGGCAGGGAGAGGAGAAGGAAAACAAAAATACCCGCACATTAATGTGCAGCCAACAAAAAGCACATGTAATTTACTATTAAGCAGTAAGTTTGTTTTCACCTGGTCCTGTAAGTCTAAGAATAAAATAGTATAGAAAATAAGGCCCCCTACACTTCATTCATGTGGATATATGTTCCAGGTTGGCATGAGTTGAGGGTGTATGTGATGAAATATTATGAAACTCTTTGATAGTGTTTTAATCTAAAATTTTATTCATAATAAACCAAGCCATGTATATCCAAATTCAAAAACCAGCGCCAGCCTCTAGGCTAAAAATGTAGCGAAAAGATTGTATTAATGTAGTAAATAAAAAGATTATGAATATAAGGACATAATTCCTTTATTATGCAGAAGTTACAAAAATAGAAAGCTGTTTTTCAAATGTACCTGCTTGCAGTAAGCTGTTTTTGGTTGTCACTTGCAGCCTACAATGACAAGATTGTCGCATTTTTGCGACAGCCCAATATCTTTGAAATCCTACAAGAGCGTCAACCAGATCTTACCAGGAATCATTCACTCAGGTAATGATGTTGATTCTGTTCTCCAGCTTTACTTTCAACTGACAGTCCCGTTTCAGAACAGCCCATCAATTAGTATTCTTTTTTTCTGGAAAAGTTTACAGTATTAAAAAAAAGGGCACATTGCTGACTTGCTGGATGTCCATTGGTCATTTATAAACTTAAACCCTCTCCTTTCTCCCCCACCTGCCTCTCTTACCCCCCAGAAATCCCCCAAACCTTGTGTAATTTCAGCCTGTCAGAAGCAAGCTCAATCAAAGAATTGCAGGAAACATTCCTTTAATGTGCTGTTATGTAGTGGCCTTGGCCTTTGCAGTAATGCAGTTATGCTCTTTCAGGATCTTGCACACATGCATCAAGCCTATCTGCTGCAAGGCCATAAATAGTGCACGTTAGTCTCTTCTCCGTGTCTTCTTCTTTGGTTCTCTGCTCAGCTCCTCAGCCATCATCAGGTGGTGTCCAAGTAGGGCAAGTTTTCGCACGCTGGGGAGGGATGCGGGGTGTGTGTGTGTGTGTGTGTAAGGAATAAGGGGAGCAAGTGGATCTGTCCTTTTTCTTTCCCTCCCCCCTCATCCACTGCAAGTGTGACCATGCGCACTTCTGTGCAAACCACAGCTCCTCAAAAGATACCTGGCTCCTCCCCCTGTTCTTAAACTGCAACTTGACAAGCTGGTCTTATCTTCTCTGCTCCCTTAGCACTCTTCCTAACGACATTAGTGCATGTGGCCTGACTCCCAGAGTCACCAATGAACTCTGCCATCACCAGCAACCCGTAGCCTTGGGCAACCAAGGAAGTGGGAAGTGTGTGTGTGTGTGTGCGAATAATAATTTTCAGTGAGGAACAGGGAAGAAGAGAATAATGGAAACAAAAAGAGATGGGATGAGGAAACCCATGCTAGGCAGTTAGGGGAGAAAATGAGCATAGATGGACACCTCAGGATGCTGGGGCATGGAGCAAGGGGAACAGGAGCTGGAAGAGGAGGTTGCCAGCCTGCCATTCCATTACAAAGACAGAGCATTGGGGCAGGGGGCGGGGAGGTTGGAACTACTGACGTAGGATATCTCCAGAAGTCACGGAATCTCACCGACAGGCAGGCAGGCAAGATGTGGCCATTTTGATGGTGTTGAATAGGTGTAGGTCTATGGATGTGAGGCATTCACTTAGAAAGACATTGATTGGGGCCCTGCTCATCTTTCTTGATATATACTGTAGGGTTCTTCCTAAACCTAGAGTTGGTCCTGTTTTTTTGGATAAGTTCAATCAGCAATATCAATTTAGCATGTTTAGAGATGCACATTTTGAGAGTTCCACAGATGGTTTAGGAACAGACCCATATAGTTCTTGCACAACCCCATGAGATACATAGTATACTATGGAAGATGCTTTATAATATTATATGGTGGTTATGGTATTTTATAGCACAGGTTCTTTATATAACTGATACAGGGTGAAATTCACCCTGTTGTAGAGGGTAAACACAAAGCCACCCAGTCCTCCTTACTCATGTACTTAATTTTAAGAGCATGAGTAGTCCTATTGATGTCATTGGGATTACTGATGTGCGTAAATTAAGCATGTAGTTAAGTGCTTTGCTGGACTGAAGTCAAAGGGTTTAGCACACTGCAGGATTGAGCTTTAAATCCCTCATAAAACTGCTGGACTTGTGTAAGTCTTATGCTGACCCTTTTCACAGGATTGAATTTCACCCTTAGGATATACCTATTTCATAATTCAAATATATGTTTTCTAGCTGTAAAACTAGCTTGCTGTTAACATGGGAATTAGAAAGTGGTGTTCAAATGTGTGTCCCCAGAACAGTCTTGGACATTCTGCTGTTGAAAAATGTGTTCGTCATTGCTGCACATCCATCATTATGGTCGTTGTCGATTTTGATCTTGTACACCATGGCTGCCAATGCAGTGCTCTCACTTCCCAGAGTCAGTCTCACATGCTCTGACCGCCTGATCAGTATGTGCTGGTTCAACTGCTAGCACTACTTACCTGTCACCTTTTCTGTGCAGTGATGCAGAGGGTCTGACTGCACAGCAATTAGAGGTGTGACTGCAGCATGTGTAGCTGAAGTAACTGGCAGCGAAGCCGCAGCAGCACAGGCTGTACACTCAAGTGGCTGGCCTGTGCTGCTGCCCCTGCTGCCGCAGCTTCACTGCTGTTGTTGTTGGAGGTAGCTCAGGTAGGTCTGCACATGCAGCATTCAATCCTCTGGTTGCAATGTAGACATGCTTTTAGTGACCCTGCTTCCTGCATGCCCTGCAAGTTCTCAGAACTCAGCCAGCTATCCTGTTTTGCAGTTTCCCTGAGCTTCGTGTCCTAACAAGTAGACTGATGACTGATTTATCCTCTGAATAAGTCCTGGTTGACAACACTGAAATCAAGTACCAACAGAATTCACACTTTCCAGAAAATTGAGGGAAGGAGGAAAATTAAAGCCCCACAGATCTCAGCCTGTCAAAGCGTTTTCTGTTTGTACCCATATTATTATGCAAAAGGCTGGTCTCATTTGAATTGTGTTCAACATGTGAACAAGCCAATTCATCCGGTAATAAAATAAAGCCAACTTCTGTTTTTTTCCTCTGAGATTCTTGGCTTCAGTTACTCCAGTAGGAACAGCCCCGATGTCGATTTCCCCCTTAATTTCTGCCCTGTTCTTCTGATTTGCAAATTGAGTAAATGTTGAAAGGATTATTGACGCTATCAGATTTTTCTTCTTGTAGTATCTTGGTTCCTGGATCATAGCATTAGAGCAAGCTAGCAGCTGGGACCTTGTCAGAATCAGTTCGTTTACAGCTTAAAATTTACAGACCACGGTAGAAAAGTGTTTGTATATGCCAGTAGATAGAATGTGCCAGCAGAGAGGATCCATTATTCACCAGGTACGGTTTGTCCTTGCTGATATCCCTATAGTAATTAGATTGAAGAAATATGTCTGACTCTCTTACCTGCCTTCGCAGAGGGGTGGAGGATTTTATTGAATCGAGGAGCATGATACTTTGCTCAGTGTATGTAGTTGGTTTGAGAGAGGGTAAACTACATGGCCAGATCTTTGTTCTCTCGCTTCTTAGAGTTATGATGCGTGGTTAAGAATGTAGCTTCCTTCCTTTGCTCTCTAACCCCTACTCCCACACTCTTTAAAACCGTATCTCACATGGTTTTTGTAGGACTGACACTTCCATAACATCACTGCATATTTTTTATAAAGATGCCTCTACCTGTTTTCCTAGTTAGCGCTTTAAGGCCCTGATTCAGCAAGATACTTGAGCATGTGCCTGATTTGAAGCATGTGACTCTGAGTAGTGCCACTGAAGTCACTTAAAGTTAGGCACATGCCTTAATTACCTTGTTGAATTAGGGCCTATGTGGGGTGATGATTAATAGTGTGTGTATGGCCAGTATGCACTCCTCCTGTAACTGTGCTGTATTTGTTCAAAGGCGCATGTTGCGTTTAAATTACTATGGAAGTTTAAAAATAAAAAAGATCTTGGATGAACTTTTTGTTTTAATACATGTGCACAAAGTTGGACAGTATGTAAATAACTGAGCATGTTGTTATTGACATTCACTCCTCCATAGCTAGGGATTATAAATTACTTCCAGTTGTACAGCAGCTTTTTTCTGGATTGGCTGGACTCTCTCTCTCTCGCTGACCATTATGGGGGTGGCAGGCCATTACTGGGCTTTTTCTGGTGTTTCCTGAGTAGGCGTGCAGGGCTTGAACTGCATTTTATGTATTTTCCCTGGTGTCTTTACTTTACTTGGGGCTTTTGATGAGGAGTTTTGGGCCAACCCGTCTGTGTCAGTAGTAGGAGGCAACAGCTCTTGTGGTCTGAATTTCTTCTCTTTGTCTGTGGCTTTTAATTTGTTTGTGTCTGAAATACGCTGGTTTACTGCTGGAAAGTCTGTGCTGTTATTTTTCTGAGGAAGTGATAGTTCCCAGATGGATTTTTTGTTGCTTGCTGAAGGTACAGCAGTTGTTTAGTTTTTAAGAATGCACACTCGCTTGATTCAACATCCCAGCCCCATTGAAGTCAATGGCAAAGTTCCTATTCTCAGGAGGGCCAGGATTTCATCCTTTTTTATATAAATGTGTGACTTGACTTCTAGTGCTGCTACTGCCATGGTTTCATCATTTCCCCTTCTCTGCATCTCCAATGCTCTCATCTTCCTCTCCGATTGCCTCACCATATCCCGTTATCAACTTTTGCTTCTCTTTCTCCCCATTTCTGGTCATGTGAACACTACTTCATTCTCTTTCCTACCACCTCCCCACTAGTTCCTCCCACCTTTCCTCCCTGTCCTCATAAATCTTATGCTCCCAAGTGTGTTTACTTTTCTTTCTCCTCTTCCTTGCTCCTTGTCACCTTCAGACATTATACAAGTTCCCAAGCCCCTCATTCTTATTCTCCCGTCCTCAATCCCGTCTCCTTTCCTGGCATTCCGTATTTAATGAACCTGACATTGTTCCATCCATTCGTTCTTTTCCCCTTCTCAATGGCTATGTTTTCTTTCTCTCTCTGCCATTTTTAGCCCCTTTGTCTGCCTCCCTCTATTTTCTTTGCCTTCACTTAAATCTGGCAGTCTCCTTGTGACTTTCTTTGGCCATCCTCTGACAGATTCGTAGTATCACCTTTCCCCTACTCCTTCCCACAGCTTCTCTTTTGAAGTTCATCTAGCCAACCTTTTACTACTGTTCAAGCTGTTGTCATCTTCCATCCCGACTCAGCTGTTCTCTTTGATGGACCTCATGTCTGATTCTGAATAGTTTCATATTTTGTCTTGATAATTCCTCCATCTCCCTGCTGAAATCTCTGCCCGTGTTTCCTCTTATTGATACTCCCCAGTTTCTTTGAGCTATAGGTCTCTCCCACCAGGGCCCATGGGAGGCCACCACAGCCCCCAAAATGGCCAAGTAGCTACGGTTGTTGGGGACGTGCAGAATCAGCACATCCCATCAAAAGCTTGGTGCAAACTAAATCACCCACTCTCAAGGAGAGGCCAGTGGTGAACTCTTGCACCAGAGTGCAACAGATTTCACTTCTATAGAGCAAACTATAACTTCTGAAGCTGGTTCAAGGTCTTGTTCTCCCAACTGTTGCAGTTAAGTAACACACACACTTCGTTCACCCATGCCCCCAGTAATTGTTTGTATTCAAAGGCATGCATCTGGGGATTTAAAAAATCTAAAAATCACCAGCATTGCACAGAAATAGTTTCTCCTCTCTCCATGTTCACATTCAAATGCTAGAAGAATAACCCACCCTCCCTGATCGGAGATAACAAGCTGGTTCAGCCTAATTGGACTAACCTTTTTACCTCCCACCTGGTTTTTGCCTACTTTTCTATACCTGCCTCTGGATACTTCCACTGCTTGCATCCGACGACGTGGGTATTAGCCCACGAAAGCTTATGCTTCAAAACTTTATAGTTAGTCTTTAAGGTGCCACAGGACTTTGTTACCTCAGCATTGCACAGTGTTAGGCATGTATAGGATCCAGAATAGTGACTGACTTGAATTGGGAGGTGAAGGAGGGAAGTGTGTGGGGGTGGGGGACAAGGGCAGGGCTGGGAGAAAGAGAGAGATGCATGCATACACACAGCAGAAGGCCTTTCTGGAAGCTCTGTAAGTGCAGTGTTGTACATAAAACCTACCTTAAAAAGCACGAATGATCTGTAACATACAGCTTGAATTTGTACTAAAAGGGGAAGGGCAGAGGAAAGGAGTTGGAGAGTACTACTTTAAGCAGTTCACTTTCAGAATAGCAATGTCCTCCCACAGGGCTCTGTCTGCTGCTTTGAATTCAGGGCCACAACTGATATTAACTTGAGGGATTGATTTTTATTGGTTGGATGGCTGTGTTTCCTGAAGCAGCCTGAGCATCTTACAGAGGAGGCCAACGGGAGAATCATTCTTCTGAACAAATTTAGGGTTTTTTTTGGTTGTAAGATTCTGTTGTTCCCATGGACATGGTGTGGCAGGGAGAAAAATGGTGCCTGAAATACAGAGGCATAACCCAGAAATCTATTTGATATACCCAGCATTTTTTCTTGTTGCCCTGGTGTACATCGGTGCCTTACTTGCAAAAGATGTTTTGGAACTCTTCCTTTGTTTAAGCAGGGAGAAGATACAGTTTATCCGGACAGAGGGAACACCTGGACTAGTGCGCCTATCCAGTGATGCAGACCTTGTCATGTTACTAAGGTAGGCAGCAGTGTTTCATAATGAACAGTTGGAAATATGCTGTGAACAGCTTTGTGTGTACTGACTGGGTGACCTAAATGTCTCTCCTTCAGTTCTCAGAATTGCAGCTGGGG
The DNA here is from genome assembly GCA_032164245.1 of Sternotherus odoratus. Classification (NCBI taxonomy): domain Eukaryota; kingdom Metazoa; phylum Chordata; order Testudines; family Kinosternidae; genus Sternotherus; species Sternotherus odoratus. The sequence goes on from JAVMKO010000011.1 coordinate 18,468,031, forward strand.
GAGCTGCAGCAGAGGATTCAAATTCTTGATTTTCCCAGTGCTGAGATTCCAGATGTTGGTTATTAACAGGGAGATCACATTTTCCATAGTGGTGCGGCAAAGTGATTATCCCTGCGGGAAGGAGGGATAAAATAGTATAATACTGCAAGTAGAATTTAAACCCAGTTACAGTCCAAACTATTATAGGATTCTCTTGCAAGGAAAAGAATAAATGGTCTTGTCTTAATTGCCCTAAATTGTTTAGTTATAGTCATTGTTAGAAGGACAGAGATTTATATAGATCAGTACAGTTTGAAAGTCCCTGCTCTGTGCTCCTTCAAGTATAATTTCTGTTTAGCTCTGTGATTTGCAAGTACCAGGTTTTTGGAAGTTAGCACTTGATATGATTCCGTTCTTTGAGCTGAACACCACACTGTCTACCTTTCAACTACGCTGATAGTTTTTGCTCACTTTGTTGATGGGATGATTGGTTATCGATTTTTAGGAGTAGGGAACTCTCCCTTTCGTGTATCCCACTTCAGCATTAGCTCAGAAAAGAGACACAAGGTAGGAGAAGTAATATCTTTTATTGGACTAACTCTTTTTGGTGAGAGAGATGCAATTTCAAGCTTATAAAGAACTCTTCAGACCTGTGTAAACTTGAAAGCTTGTCTCGCTCACCAAGAAAAGTTGGTCCGATAAAAGGTATTACCTTATACATCTTCTCTCTGTAATCCTAGGACCAATATGGCTACAACACTGCATACCCAGAAAAACAGGAAGCTGAGAGTTGCGTCTTTCTTATATCCAACACATTGTATGCTCATTCAAGATGCATGTATGATAGAGGGAAAATCTAATATGTTTGTAGAAAAAGGTTTTAAATTTAATGTTAAAAATAGTCTAAATTATGAAGTGTTGGCATTAATATCATTATTATTTGGGGGTGACATTGCATGAACATAATGGTCCCTTTTGGCCTTAAAATCTGTGAATTAATTAAAAGCTATTAACATTTTAGTCTGAAACTGTGCTGATGCTATTTAAAGAAAAAATAAAAAGAATAGGAAAAAAACTAGATTTTTTTATAAGTATATAATACATGATGAAGTCACAGGTTTTACAGAGAGAAACTGAAGTTCACTTCTAATTCGGTTTTAAATAGACATGATGTAACTCATTTTGTTATTGCTCCTTGAATGTATTTTTCTGTTAATCTATAAATTTTGCTAATACTGAAGACTCCAAGTAATTCTTACAATGGAAATATAATAATTTGATACTATGATTGATATCTCTCTTTTGTGGAAAACATAATTTAAAAAATTCAAAAAGACAGAGAACCCCCACAAAAATGTACAAAACCAAGTATCTGATTTTTCAGATTTTATTTACTTAACACATTTCATATGTTTACAGTGATTTTCTCTTAGTTTAACTATTAAGAGATTTGATCTGGATTAGCCCTCTTTTCAGTCCTAATAATAATTATTGTACTCAGGAAATACATTACTGAATACATGATTTCTGTGTTTCCATTGGTTCTGAAGAGCCTCACTAAACTGGGTTGAGTTATTTGGTAAGTTAGCTATAGAGGGAGAGTAAATATTGATGTAAAAGCGGAGATGGGGTAGTTTAAAACAGTAATTTAGTGCATGTGCCTGATTGGTTATTTTAGAGTTAAACAGGAAAAAAAAATTATAAAATGTTGTAGCACAGGCTAGAGACCCGAGGGCCTTGTCGAGGTTAAAAGTTGTATGGAGGGCTGGGTAAGATAGGGAAGCCTGGCCCCGCCCCCATCTGACCCTCTCCCATTGTCCACCCCCCTCAGAGGCCTTAACCCATCCAACCTCCCTGCTCCTTGTCCCCTGACTGCCCCTTCCAGAACCCCCTGCCCCTAGCCAGCCCCAGGGACCCCATCCCCTATCCAACCCCCTGCTCCCTGTCCCATGATCACCCCCTCCCGAGACCGCCCCCAACTCCTAACCACTCCCTGGGACTGCACCCCCATCTAAGCCTCCCTGCTCTTTGTCCCCTGATCACCCCTTCCTGAGACCCCCCCCAACTGTCCCCCCAAAACCCCACTAACTAAGCCCCCTGCTTCCTGTCCCCTGACTGGCCCCACTCCTATCCACCTGACCTACCCCCTGACAGAGCCCCGGGACTCCCTGCCCCTTATCCAAGGGCCCGGCCCAGCACCGACTCCCTTACCATGCCGCTCAGACCTGCCAGAGCAAGACATGCTGCCCTGTCCCCTTACCACGCGGCTCAGAGTGGCAGGAGCTCAGGCCCACCGGAGCCAGTGCTGCCTGGCCGTAGCAGCGGTCCAGAACCCTGGTAGCATGGCACGCTGGGGCTATTGGGGAGGGAGGACAACAGGGGAGGAGCTCAGGGGTTGGGCCAGACGGGCCCACAGGCCGTAGTTTGTCCACCTCTGTTCTAGCAGGAGCAAGATTGGGCCGCTTCTCTATGCATCCTAGTCTTCACTGCATTCAAAATGTGGGTATTTTCTTACTGCTGGAGAACATTACACAAATTGTAAAATGTTTTCTTCAATGCATCAATAAAACCCAAATTTCAGCTGAATATAAACACTTTTCTATATAGGGAATGAAGGTGCCTTAGTTAAAATAGCCTGAGAAACTGATATAACACAAAAAAAAACGAGGAGTACTCGTGGCACCTTAGAAACTAACCAATTTATTTGGGCATAAACTTTCATGGGCTACAGCCCACTTCATCAGATGCATAGAGTGGAACATACATGATGTAACACAATATTCTGTTTCAGAGATGGGGTTCCTAGTAGAAGATAATTTGCACTTTGAGCTTGTAAACATACCATTAGGCAATATCCTATGCAGTTCTAGTTTTATTTTGATAATTTAAACACAAATCGGTTCTTAATTTATTCCCAGATTGAACCAGTTTTTTTCAGATTTTATCCACATTTGAAGAGCATAGTTCATCTTTTCTCTATGAAAAAATGTATACTGCAGATGATTTTTTAGGAGTGCAAAAGTATTATCAGTAAATATCCATTCTTCTTCGAGTGATTGCTCACATGCATTCCACTATAGGTTAGGCACGCGCTGCGGGCCTGGTTGCCGGGTAGATTTTCCCCTAGCTGCAGACTGGGTGAGCAGGGAGCCCCCTGGAGTGGCGCCACTGAGGCACTCTATAAGTACCCCTGCGACACAGTCTGGCCCTCAGTTCCTTCTTTGCCGCTCGAGCTGGTAGTCGGAAGAGGAGTTCTGCTTTTCAGCGTCTCCTTATCTCCTAGCTAGTCGATTGTTCTCTTAATTGTTCGTTGTTAGCAGTTGTTGTTAGTTAGTTTACATAGTCTTTGTAGTGTAAAGAGTCAGTGCAGGGGTTTTCCCTGCTGCCGGAGCCTCTGTCTTCAAGGCTCCGGGATTCAAGCACTCAGAGTGTGGGAAGCCTACGCCTGTGGGAGACCCACACTCTAAGTGCCTCTCAAGTGCCTGGTAAGTGCACTTGGCAGTTTCTTCCTAGATCTGCAGTACCTTCAGCCCAGGACCCGCAAAGACAGGGAATCCCGCTTGCGGCACGTCCTGATGGAGGCGGCCCCGGACTCCAGTGCGGCACCGGACCCCGCACCCAAACCGCCGAGAGCCAAGCCTCGGCACCGGTCGCGCTCCCCCAGCACCAAGCGGAAGAGGAGCGCTCAACTTCGCCCTGCTCCGGACCGCGTCCAGCCGTCGGTACCAGTGCCGCGACCTCAGCCTTCTCCGGGGAGCCGACCTGAGGAAGAGCCGCCAGCACCCGCACCGCTGACTCCGGCGCCGCAGGAGGCCCCGTCGAGTCCGGTGCCAGTGGTCTTGCCACTTGGGGTGCCAACTCCGCAGCAGCTTCCCTCCATGATGGAGGCGTGTACTGCTGCGAGAGGGTTGCTTGCCGGGGACGCCCCGCAGCAACAAGTCCGGTCGACGGGCAGGCCGCCCATGACCGAGGCAGAGATCGCGTGTCGGAGCCCGGCAGGGCATGGACACCGCTCGATCTCGCGGCGCCGACCAGACTCCCGGCAACGGTCACCCGCCCGGCTCCGGTCGCAGTCTCGGCGCCGCAAGGAGTTGAGACCCTGCTCAAGGTCTCCTCCTGGCCGTTCGCGCCACTCGCGCTCTGGCCGCCGATCAGAGTCCCGGCACCCTGGTAAGGGCCGGTCGTACTCTCGGCACCGGTCGCACTCCCGGCACCGGTCCCTCAGCTGGCGCCGAGACCGTCCGAGACGTCGCTCCACAAGCCGCTCCGCGTCCAGGCACTGCTCGTCGTCTCGGCACCGAACCCCGTCGCGGCGCCGAAGGTCCTCCCGGTACCGATCATCGTCTCGGCACCGAGACTCCCCGAGGCGGCACCGTTCAGGTAGCCACGATTCCTCGGATGGGCACCATACCGCCCGGTACCGGTCGAGAAGCCCACGGCACCGGGAGTGTAGAGAGCAGCACCGGTCCCCGTCGCGGCGCCGAAGGTCCTCCCGGTACCGATCATCGTCTCGGCACCGAGACTCCCCGAGGCGGCACCATTCAGGTAACCACGATTCCTCGGATGGGCACCATACCGCCCGGTACTGGTCGAGAAGCCCACGGCACCGGGAGTGTACAGAGCGGCACCGGACCCCGTCGCGGCGCCGAAGGTCCCCCCGGTACCGATCATCGTCTTGGCACCGAGACTTCCCGAGGCGGCACCGTTCGGGTAGCCACGACTCCTCGGATGGGCACCTTACCGCCCGGCACCGGTCGAGAAGCCCACGGCACCGGGAGCGTCGAGAGTCCGCCGGCACGCGGGCCCCTCGCTCGGCGGGACCAGTCCAAGTCACCCAGAACCCTGCCTGGTCAGAGTGGGCGGCATGGGGGTACGATCGGCCCCGGGAAACCCAGTCTGAACCCGGGTTCCCGGTGAGCTCAGAGGGTCCAGTGGACGTGCTGGCAGGACCATCATCGCAGTCCAGCCCTCCACGGTACGTAGCCCTATGGAGCCGGGTCCCTACGCCTCCCCCGTAGGGGTAGAGGCAGTGGCAGGCACTTCATCAACTAGCCCGCCCGCCTTGGACCTCTCCAGTTACCAACATCTCCTCCAGGCAGTTGCTAAAAACATGAACCTGCCTTTGGAAGAGGTCCCAGTGGTGGACGACCCGGTCACCACCATGTTAACTAAGGGCACCCCGGCACGGGTGGCAGTGCCGTTCATTAATACTATTAAACTCCACACGGCGGTAATTTGGAAGACCCCCGCCTCTATCTCCCCCACTGCTCGTGGGCTGGAGAAGCGTTATTTTGTCCCAGCCAAGGGATATGAATACTTGTATGTTCACCCCACGCCCTCCTCCCTGGGGGTGGACTCTGTTAATAACAAGGAGCGCCACGGGCAGGAGGCGCAGGTCCCCAAGGCCAAAGAGGCCAAAAGGCTGGACCACTTCGGCAGGAAAGTTTATTCCTCCGGGGGCCTACAACTCAGAGTCGCCAACCATCAGGCACTCCTGAGTAGGCACCATTTTGACACGGTGGAGGCCCTTACTAAATTTGAGACTGCTCTCCCGCAGGAGGGCAAACAGGAGTTCAGGGCCCTATTGCTCCAAAGCAGGGACATATCTCGTCATGCCCTGCAAGCGGCCCTGGACTCGGCCGACTCTGCGGCCCGAACAATGGCCTCGGGCATTGTTCTCCGCCGGGCAGCATGGCTCTCGTCATCCAACCTAGCCCCGGCCATGCAATTTAAAATCCAGGACCTCCCCTTTGAGGGACAGTCCCTCTTCTCGGAGGATACGGATGCCCGTCTCCAGGCCCTCAAGGACAGGGGGGTAACCCTCAAAGGCCTGGGCATGCACACCCCAGGTCCACAGAGGCGTCCCTTCATCCCGCCACGCAGGAAATTCTTCCCACCTGCGCGCCCGCCCCAGGACTCCTCCCTCAGGAGAAGCCGCCCTTACCGCCGGCGGCAAGGGCCTAGGCAGGGCGGGAAACAACAAGGCTCTAAGCCTTCCCAGGGGCCCAAATCCAACTTTTGATGGTGCGCCCGAGGGCAGTTCACCAATCATAAACCTGGATCCTCCCTTTGGAGACCGTCTGTCCTACTTCCGCCGTGCATGGTCAGACATTACATCAGACCAGTGGGTCCTCCGCACGGTGGAGGTGGGATATTCGCTCCAGCTCTCCTCCACTCCTCCCACCCACCCACCCTCCTCGTCCCTCTTCAGGGACCCCTCTCACGAGCAACTCCTCGTACAGGAGGTGAGGTCGCTCCTCGCACTGGGAGCCATCGAGCCCGTACCGCAGGAGTTCAGGGGGAAGGGGTTCTACTCCCGCTACTTCCTGATCCCCAAGGCGAAAGGGGGCCTCCGGCCCATCCTGGACCTGCGCGAACTCAACACCTACATGATCAGGTTCAAGTTCCGCATGGCCACCTTGGGCACTATCATTCCCTCTCTGGATCCGGGAGACTGGTTCGCTGCCCTCGATATGAAGGACGCTTACTTTCACGTGAGCATCAAACCCTCACACAGACGTTACCTCCGCTTCCTGGTAGCGGGGGAACACTATCAGTTTGCCGTCCTACCCTTCGGCCTGTCCACCGCACCCAGGGTGTTCACAAAGTGTATGGCGGTAGTAGCGGCATTCCTTCGGCGCCGCGGGGTACACTTATACCTGTACCTCGACTATTGGTTGATCCGAGGTACTTCCAGGGACCAAGTGTCAGCTCACGTGCGGCTCGTTATCAGCACGTTCGACCGCTTGGGAATCCTTCTCAACAGGGAGAAGTCCACCCGGGAGCCTACCCAGAACATAGAGTTCATAGGAGCCCTACTAGACTCCACGGTAGCAAGGGCATCCCTGCCCCAGCCTCGGTTCCTCACTATCCAGTCGGCCATCAGACAGCTACGCAACTGTCCGATGACTACGGTCAAGGTCTTCCTCAGCCTGCTAGGTCACATGGCATCGTGCACTCATGTCATACAGCCCGCCAGACTACGGCTACGCCCACTGCAGTCGTGGCTCGCGGTGGCCTACAGACCGAGAAGGGACAGTATGGACGCCCTCCTCTCCATCCCCAGAGCCACCCTATCCGCTCTGGCTTGGTGGGAAGACCAGGACAATGTGTGCCAAGGGGTCCCCTTCCTTCCCCCCAGCCCGTCCATGTCCCTAGTGACGGACGCTTCGTCACTAGGGTGGGGAGCTCACCTAGGGGAACTCAGGACCCAGGGCCGCTGGTCGGAGTCAGACCTCTGCCTCCACATCAATATCAGGGAGCTGAGGGCCGTCCGGCTCGCGTGCCAGGCGTTCCGGGACACATTACGGGGTCACTGTGTAGCGGTGCTGACAGACAACACCACAGCCCAGTATTACATAAACAAGCAAGGCGGGGCCCGCTCCAGCCCCCTGTGTCAAGAGGCGATTCTCCTGTGGGAATTCTGTATAGCCCACGCTATTCACCCGGTGGCCTCCTTCCTTCCCGGAATCCAGAACACCCTGGCGGACCGCCTCAGCAGATCCTTTATGACTCACGAGTGGTCCCTTCGGACAGATGTCATCCGGCCGATCTTCCTGAGGTGGGGGTTTCCCCACATCGATCTCTTCGCCTCCAGACAGAACAGGAAGTGCCTCCAGTTCTGCTCCTTTCGAGGCAGCTCCCAGGGATCCCTGACAGATGCCTTTCTCCTACCCTGGACGGGGCACCTGTTCTACGCGTTCCCTCCGATCCCGCTTCTCCACAAGGTGATCCTGAAGATCAGACGGGACAGGGCACACGTCATCCTCATAGCCCCGGCCTGGCCCAGGCAATGCTGGTATGCGTCCCTCCTCCAGCTGTCCAGGGCCCCTCCCATCAGCCTCCCGCTGTGGCCAGACCTGATCTCTCAGGATCACGGTCGCCTCCTGCACCCGGACTTGCGGTCCCTTCACCTCACAGCGTGGCTACTCCATGGCTGAGAGGTCCTGAGCTCTTATGCTCAGCCGAGGTACAGAACGTCCTTCTGGGTAGTAGGAAACCATCCACCAGAAGTACCTATACCGCCAAGTGGACCCGTTTCTCTGCCTGGTGCACACAACATGACATCGTTCCAAGTGAGGCTACTATCCCACGCATATTGGACTACCTCTTAGGCCTCAGAAATCAGGGCCTTTCTACCTCTACTATCCGGGTCCACCTCGCTGCCATATCGGCTTTCCATCCGGGTCAGTCGAACCACTCAGTCTTCTCCGACCCTGTGGTATACCGTTTCCTTAAGGGTCTAGATAAGCTGTATCCGAGCGTCAAGCGTCCCATTCCACCTTGGGATCTCAACCTTGTGCTCTCACGCCTCGCGATGCCCCCGTTCGAGCCCCTCGCCACGTGTTCCTTACTCCACCTTTCCTGGAAGGTGGCATTCCTAGTAGCTATCACCTCGGCTCGTAGAGTGTCAGAGATCCGTGCACTGACCTCCGAGCCGCCCTACACTATCTTCCATAAGGACAAGGTGCAGCTACGTCCCCACCCGGCCTTCCTGCCTAAGGTGGTCTCTCCCTTCCATGTTAATCAAGACATTTGTCTCCCAGTCTTTTATCCTAAGCCACACACCTCTGGAAGGGAACAGCAATTACACACGTTGGACGTTAGGAGGGCTCTTGCTTTTTATTTAGATAGAACAAAGCAATTCAGGAAAACAACCCAACTTTTCGTGGCAGTTGCGGAGAGGATGAAGGGCCAGCCAGTTTCAGCCCAAAGGCTCTCCTCCTGGATTACCTCGTGCATTCACACCTGTTATGAACTTGCGGACAAGCCGCTTGAGAGAGTAACAGCACACTCCACGAGAGCGCAGGCGTCCTCTGCGGCCTTCCGGGAGGGAGTCCCTATTACGGACATCTGCAGGGCGGCTACCTGGTCCTCCGTCCATACCTTCGCCGCCCACTACGCCATAGTCCAGCAGACCAGGGACAATGCGGCGTTTGGGTCAGCGGTCTTACGATCAGCAATGGGTCAACCCGACCCCACCTCCTAGGTATTGCTTGCAGTCACCTATAGTGGAATGCATGTGAGCAATCACTCGAAGAAGAAAACAAGGTTACTTACCTGTAACTGTTGTTCTTCGAGATGTGTTGCTCACATCCATTCCAAACCCACCCTCCTTCCCCACTGTCGGTTTAGCCGGCAAAGAAGGAACTGAGGGCCAGACTGTGTCGCAGGGGTACTTATAGAGTGCCTCAGTGGCGCCACTCCAGGGGGCTCCCTGCTCACCCAGTCTGCAGCTAGGGGAAAATCTACCCGGCAACCAGGCCCGCAGCGCGTGCCTAACCTATAGTGGAATGGATGTGAGCAACACATCTCGAAGAACAACAGTTACAGGTAAGTAACCTTGTTTTCCAAAAAACCACCAAACCATTCACAAAGAACTATTGCAGGTATCTGTAATGAACAGATTTGATATGAAATCTGTTGTATTTTAACTACCGGTAGTTAGATTATTATATCACTGAGAAGTGAGAGAAGCACAAGACAATGATGTACTGTACAGACTAACAATTGAAAATAAAGATTCTTTTCACTAGTCGATTCGATGTGTATGTGTTGTGATTACATCCAACAGCTATGCTATTTCATATTTTATTTTATATACATATTATGTAAAAATATTATAAACATGTCTGCTTTGGATGTTATGTTTTTATCAATTTGGAAAAAATCAATGAGATTTAGGGATATGCAAACGTTCCATACATTGTCTATGAATCAATTAATTACAGTTAACTTAAGCGATTAATGCTATTTTAAAAAACAGTCATGATTAACTGCAGTTTTAACTGCACTGTTAAACAATAATGGAATACCAGTTTAAATTTATAATAATTATTTTTGGATGTTTTTTACATTTTCAAATAAATCTATTTCAGCTACAACACAGAATACAAAGTGTACAGTGTTCACTTTATATTATTATTTTTATTACAAATATTTGCACTGTAAAAATTATAAACAAAAGAAATAGTATTTTTCTGTTGACCTCAGACAACTATTGTAGTCTCTTTATCATGAAAGTGAAACTTGCAAATGTAGAATTATTTTTTTACATAACTGCACTCAAAAACAAAACAATGTAAAACTTTAGCAACTACAAGTCCACTCAGTCCTACTTCTTGTTCAGCCAATTTCTCAGACAGACCAGTTTGTTTACATTTGCAGGAGATAATGCTGCCACCTTCTTATTTACAATGTTACCTGAAAGTGAGAACAGGCATTCACATGGCATTGTTGTAGCAGGTGGTGTAAGGTATTTACTTGCACAGATAATCTAACATTTATATGCCTCTTCATACTTTGACTACCATTCCAGAGGACATACTTCTATGATTAATTTAAATTGGTATTCTCTTATTGTTTAACAATACAATTAAAAGTCTGATTAATCACAACTATTTTTTAATCTCACAATTAATTGTGATTATTTTTAATCATTTGACAATCCTACCATGAACTATTAAATGGTATCTAAATTATAGATTATTTCAATGTTTCAGGCTGTGAAAGTTTTACTGTACATCCTAGAAAACATTTTTAAAGTCACAGAAAAATAGGTGAGGCACACTGAAGCCTAACCTGGTGAAAACTATATATGATACATTTTTCTCTGTGCATGTAAGGTAAGAATAAATGAAGGATTAATTCCTAATAGACTAAAGAGTATATTGTTCATTTCACTAAACCAATTCATACATACTGGTTACACAGAAGTTCAGAGTATTTGGCTGTGTTCTTATGTACAGTATTACAAATCTTTGTACAGGAAAGTGCCCATGAATGTTAATGGTGTATTGACCGGGAAAATGAATAAGCAAAAGTATAAAACAATGTAACTTAAAGGGTTCATTAAATATATGGACCTTAGTTTTGAAAATAATTACACATCATGATATTGAGATGTCACACACAAAACTAGGAACTGTGACTTCCCAGTCACTTGCAAGATTCCAGTCCTTGTTATACAGAGATAACATTGAAAGAAGGGCAACCAACCCCTGCTTTCTCACATTCTGAGCATGTGTGTGGGAGATAGGTGAGTGACTTTCTAAAAACCAGACTGGCTTTGAAGACCACATTATTGCTAGAAAGTAGAACATATAATTGGCTCAGATAAACATCTTCTGTCTTCTCCTGTTTGCTCCTTTTTACCAGTTTGTTCGAAGAAGAAATAATGTCATACGTGCCACCACATGCCTTACTTCATCCCAGTTATTGCCAGTCCCCAAGAGGTTCTCCAGTATCCTCACCTCAGAACTCTCCAGGTAAATTTTATTGAAGTTTACAGTGGGATCTTTAGGGAGCAATACCAGATATTTAGCCCTGGTCTACACTGGTGGGGAATTGACCCATCATACACAACTTCAGCTACATGAATAGCATAGCTGAAGTTGACATACTCAGGTCGACTTACCTTGGCGTCTTCACGGCACTGAGTCGCTCCCTCGTTGACTCCGCCTGTACCTCTCTGTGCGGTAGAGTTCCGGAGTTGACGAAAGAGCACTCGGGGATCGATTTATCATACCTAGACCTGGTAGTCTAGTGTAGACTTGGCCTTGTGTGGACCAAATAAGACCAGGGAATAAGAGTTTTGTCATTGATTTCACTGAAACCAGGATTTTACCCTCTGAACAAAAGCAGTAAAGGAATTTTTTGTCTATTGGATTACTATAATTACTTCGTTACATTGAAAGCTTTAGTACTGCATCATGTTTCTCAGAAGAGCCCTTTTGTAAGACACAAAAATCTTTCCTGATGATGAAGTTATAGACAGTGAGATATGAGAATCCACTGTAATGCAACAGAGGTTGAAGTTACACAACAAAAGTAGACAAATAATGTAAATGTAACATTATTATTCACTCTCCAGTTCTGAAGAGTGTAATCTCATTTTCATATGCAGTAGGAACATAAAGCTATTTGTATGGGGTTTATTTTCCATGATTTTTGCTCTTTAGTCCATAAATAATGTCTAAATGACTTGTATTTATTGGGAGTCGTAGCGCTGCTGATCTGATTTCAGAGGTTTATTTGATGGATTCTTTGCAGGCTATAGTGTCTTGGTGGCCTTTTGAAATAAGTTGTGTGTTTTCAGTCCAGTTCTGGTAGGTTCTCATCATAAAACCCACCACTGAAAGTGGTGGTAATTGGCACTCTTGTAAGCATTTTCACCAGAGTAGTTAAGGATTGAGGTCCTGATCCAGCAAAGCACTTGAGCCCAGGCTTAACTTTAACCATGTGAGTAGTCCCACTGACTTCACAACATAAATGAGGAAACTAAAATACTCTGTCTCCTGAGAGATGACCTGAAAAAAGTTTAGGGTCTTGGAAAGTGTGTTGTAGCTTGCATGCCCTATCTATAGAACAGACTGTAGGGATGTTACTATAGCATCTTTCATGAGCACTAGGATTTACTTTAAAAACGTTGTTTGAAACATATCTTTGAAAAGGAAAATTGAGAAAAAGAATTATTGGTGGTATCCATGTTCTTAAAGGGGAAATAACAGTACACTATTCAGATAGGTCTGCTTCTTATTTTCTTGCAAGGCATGAGAAGTTTACTTAATACTGCTCTAAAATTTTTCAATGGGTTTGGGGCTTCTTTTTTAAACAAATTGAAATAAAACAGTTCTAAGGCAGCCTCGTACCATAGGCCTACTATTAACAAGGATAACATTGTCAAAAAACCTGACTTAGGCTCTTACGTGCCTGAATCACCTTTGAAAATGGGACTTAAGCACTTATAAACCTGCATGCCATTGATTAGCAATGAGAATTAGGCACCTAAGTAATTTTAGCATGTCTGAAAATTTTACTCTTACTGCACACAGGACACAGTGGCCTAGTAACTGCTGTAATCCCCCAGAGTATTAGTTTTATTACAATACTCTAATAATCTCATTATAGTATTGTAGTAATGCTTCTGTCATTATTAATTTACATTTTGCTTCACTTAATTACCGTATATTTCGGCATATAAGACGCCTTTTTAACCCCCAAAAATAATCTCAAAATTAGGGGGGGCGTCTTATACGCCGAATATATGAAAAGCACCGGGCAGCTGGAGCTGGGGCGGCTGCAGGTGGCCCGGTGGGCGGGGCAGGGCGGCGCTTCCCCCACGAGCCCACCCGCATGTGTTCGGGGCCGGCGGGGAACGGGAGCAGCTCGGGCCCCGGGGCCCCTGGGAGCGCCCGCCCGCGCGGCGGGGATGGGAGAGCGGCGCTCCCCCAGCAGCCCGCCCGCGCGGCGGGGACGGCGCTCCCCCAGCAGCCCGCCCGCGCGGCGGGGACGGGAGAGCAGCGCGCTCCCAGCAGCCCGCGCGCGCAGCGGGGACGGGAGAGCGAGGCGCTTTTTGTGTGTGGTGGTGGTTTTTGGGTTTTTTTGGGTTTTTTTTTTTTTTTTTTTTTTTTTTTTGTGTCCGGCTTTTTTACTTAAAATCCGGCTTTTTTACTTAAAAACTCGGGGGCGTCTTATACGCCGGAGCGTCCTATATGGCGAAAAATACGGTACATCATAGTATCCTTGAGATCAGAGCTCTGTTGCTGCAGCAGAACTAAGGCCTAATCCCATTTCTGATTCTAGCAAACCAGCGTGACGGGGCATGAATCTCTCAAACTGGAAACTTGCCTTGGGCTCACAATCAGATCTGACAATAAGAAAAATGTGTTCAAACTCCAGAACTTGTGCTTTGTTTCTGACTGGTAAAACTTGTTTCTAACTGACTTGAAAGGGTTCACACTGGGGCACCAAAGCCTAGAGGGCTGAGGAATAAGGGGGAGTGACAACGGTTATACAAAGTTAGACTGCTGTCACTTACCATGTGTTTGAGTGTGCATAGTGCAAGTCAAGCCTGCTGCTGCACAATGATTTTTTTTAAACCACCAGCCACATGTTTCCCCTCACATTGCCCATTATGGTGTCACCTGCCACGCCAGGATGTTAGGGCAGAAACACTCTGGCGAGAGGAATGGATAGCTGTTATTATCCCCACCCACTCCCTCGTCACTGACCCCCATGATTTGCCCACCTGGTTTTGACCTGCACTGTCACCAGGGTCCCCATTGAACAGGTTCCAGAGAAGGCAAGGTCTTTCTGTGCAGCCACCAGTATCGCTGGGGCCTTTGTGACAGCCCTTTGTGCAGCTGTGGTGCAACACAGACGATGACGCATGTTATCAATGAATGCCTGCTGACTAGGTTCAGTGGTGACCTAGAAGAACTGCATTATGCCACTGAAGATGCCATCACTTAGCTAGATGACTGTGCTCATGCTAAATAAATCTGTCTGCAAACACACACTTTAGAACTTAGTGACAATATCTGTGCATGCTTAAATAGTAATTAATAGTTTAGTTAATTCAGACTAAATTATTTCAAATACAGCAAAGTCTATTTTCTCCTCTGAGGTCCACATACAGCAGTTTGATGTGTTCAGATGTAGCTGGTATTATTTTATTGGAAAGGAATAGTGAAAGATAAGCAAGAGGAAAAATGTGGGCTGAGATAAGACCACACCTGGAAAATTCAAGCCCATCAGGAAGGTTATCAGAATGTTGTGTTTTTGTAGCCTTGCACTGAGCCCAAGAGAACTAATTATCTATGCCCCATTCTCACAAGCCTGGGGTAGCATGTGTGTTTCCTGAAAGTTAAAAGACTGTGCTCTGTGGGACCCCAGGGGGACTCTTTGCTGAAAACATCCTGCTACCACTGTCCTATCAGCAGGGCGCTCTTCAGCCTATTTCAATAGTGGCATTCTGCTGGGAGAAAGGTCATCTCTAAAACAGCAAGGATCTGAAGCCTTTCCCTTTTGTAGCTCAAACCAATGCCCTGAACTTACGTGGAACCCAATCAGAAGCCAAGTCCAGGTCTCAGAGCACGATTGTAAAGTTCTCCCTGCAAGAAGTGTTGGTAACCCAGCAGGCTGTTACATGCTGCACTATCTGAAGGTTGCAGGCGGTCATCGTGAAATGTGATTCATTTCACTCTTAATATGGATTTTGTTGCTGTAGAATGAATGCTGCCACTCTCCAGTGTTTCATTTGTAATGAGAGAGATGCCAGGGATCAAGCCTTTTTTTTTTTTTTTTTTTTACTTTCGTAAGTGATGTGGCAAGCCAGAGGCACAAATTTAAATGCTGGATCTCTCCACACAATCCATGAACTGGGTTGGCAGGAGGGGCATAATAGGTGTAAAATATGTTAGCTTCTTTGAGGTGGTCCTTCTCGTCAGATTTTGTTGTTTTAATAAAATCTTCTTCTAAGAGGATTCCTAATGGTTTCTGGTGGATAAAGCCCCCTAACTTTCCAACAGACCTGTTAATGGGCCTAATCTGCCCTGATAGAGCTGAATGTTCAAAATCCGCTTGTTACCAAAAAAAAAAGTGATGTGGTCAAACTGGAAATCTGACATGCTTTGGGGAGAGAGGGGTACAGAGTTGTAGTGTTCGAGCAAAGGTGCTTTGAGGCATTTGGCTTCCTCCGAATACGCAAAGATACAACATCTCAAGAGTACCATGGGGAGAAGAGAGTTTCATCCGCCTTCGCCTCCCGAAGAAAGGAGCGGTGTATGCTCTCAGAAATGCCTGCAGCAGCTGCTGGTAACTAGCAGGCACACTAAAGTCTGGTCATGCACCCATTTTAACTTGTCACTCCCACCTTAGGGCTATGGAGCATGACAGGCTACATTTTGTATCTACGTCAGTATAGTTAAATTCCAGTTATCCACATCATTTGCATTTAATATTAAAAAATGTGTTTTCTGTTTATCCAAAGCTTTGGCTGTATCCTGAGAATTTGGATAATCAGAGTTTACCTGTATAGTACTCAGCTTTGGCAAAAGGGCACTAGCCATATAGAGGCTGCTCCTACAACCCTCTTTTCCCCTCTACTCCATGCCATGCACCTGTGAAGGGCAAGGCAGCAGTTTGCGCTGAGTTTTTCATGACTGTTTTGATAACTACTCTATTCTCAACAGCAGTGAAATGTACATCCACAGCTAGTGTTGCTGCTATTGCTTACATTTGTGGCAGCTACTGTTTGTGTAGAAACTTTTTAATGTTGTTTGTTAAGAAGAAATTAAAAATGAATATCCATATACATGCACCTTATTGCTGCTGCAAACTTGGCAGTCTTTTTATGATCAAAAGGAATTTTATCCTCTCCATTCTCATTTCTGAAGTGGGTCCGCCAGAACAGGTGTAGGCCCTGATTCAGCAAAGTATATAAAGCAACTGTTTAAGGTGAAACACATAATTATTGCCATCCCTGTCCAGAAAAGCACTAAGCACATGCTTCATTGCTTTCCTGAATTGAGACCTAAATATTGAAATGTGAAGATGTAGATTCATTTTTCTTACAGTTGCAATCTCTGTTCTAACCAACACAAAAAGATAAATAGAAACCCCATTTAATGGGCCTATCAGTCATTTGTTTTTGTAGATGAAGCCCTATGATTTTTAAGGAGAAATCTTTGAAGCAGGTTGTCGTTTCTACTGGGGCTCTGTGTGTTTTGTATGCCAGACTGTACAGCAAGGGGCTGTGATCTTTAATTCCTTTTAAATTTCTTGCAGTGACATTAAATCAGGCTGAATTTACCGGCTTTACCATGAATGTGATATTTAACTTTATAGGAATTGATTAATATCCATGTATCCTAAAATGTAGTGGTGTCAAATTAAAAGATTTCTGAATGCAGAGGATACACTTGTAATAGGGATCAAGTCAGTGTTTTGATCAGCAACCTCAGTTACAGATCTCTTCAGCTACTGTGCTCTTCTATTAAAGGACACAAATAGTCATGAAATTACGCTCTCTATCTCTTTTGGAGAATATAATCTGTCTGAGACTTCAGTATGATTACCCATATCATTTGTATTTTTTGTAGCCCTTCCCTTCCCCCAACACTCTTGGTTCATGAGGTGGAAGTAATTGCTATAATTGCCCAGGAATTTCTTGGCAGTTGCAGCTGATTTGCAGCAAGAGATTGTCATGTTCTGACAGAATAATTTCTTGATAATTTTTGAACCATGAAGCAATACGTTAACAGTTTTTTTTACCATGATGTATCTGTTAGCAAAAGTTTCCTTTGGGTGCTGTTACCACAATGCAGATGAAAGTATGGGTTTGTCACATTCTTTGGTGAACTCGTACCTCCCTCCACCCACATCAAAATAACCTCCAAATAAACAAATGATGGGGAAGTGTCACAGGGTCACAACTCACCAGTGTGGTGCCTCCTGCTGGTCATCCTGGGACTTAGCTCTTCTGGCCAGGAACACCCTCTGCAGTGCAGACCGGTATCTCGCTGTCCGCTGGCCCCGTGTCCCTCCTGAACCCTGGTGCCCTTATTCCTGGGGTGCTGCCCCCTGGCAATATCCCTACACTCTTCTTCTGGGTCTCCCCTCCCTGGGGAACCCCCAAATCTCTATCCCCCACCTTGCCTCAGTCTAGGGCTACTGCCAGTCATCATAAAGCTCCCACTCCCTGGGACAGACTGCTGTGTAAAAGCCAGTCATTGTAGGCAAGGGGGGTTTGGACCAGCTGCCCCTGCCTAACCCCCAGTATCCTCCTTAGGTCTCGCTTCAGGCCTGCAGCCCGGGGAGTTGTTAGTCTGGAGCTTCCCAGCTCCCTTGCCTATTCCCCAGCAGTGTTCCACCTCCGGTACCCTGTCCCTCAGGCAGTCGGGCCCTGCTCCCTCCCAGCCTGGAGAGAGACAGTTTGAGGAGCTGGCTCTCAGTCCTTTTATAAGAGCCAGCTGTGGCCTGATTGGGGCTGGCCCCAACTGTGGCCATCTTCCCAATCAGCCTTGGCTCACTGCTTTCCCTTAGCCACAGCCCTCTCCAGGGCTGTTTTAACCCCTTCTGGGCTGGAGCGGGTGACCACCCTGCTACAGGAAGACATCAGTTAATGGACGGTATATATTTAAATGGCTACGTATTTTGGAGTATTCAGCAGAAATGTCCAGTAGGAAACACTTGGGATACCCATTAAAATATGAACAGCTACAGCAGGTTCAATTGATGTCTGTAGTTTAGTTTTCCAGAGACATTCTGCACATGTCTCCTGGATCTCCGAAGATCTCCTGCCATATTCTCCCTCAGAGCCCAGTCTTCTGACTTTCAGGACACACACATGTTCTGTCTGGCTTCTGAGGATGGGCAAGGATTATTAGTTCTGATAGATTGAGTGGCTGAGGAAAGGACTATAAAAACACAGTGTTCTGATAAACTCTCCATAAGGGCTTGAATTCCTCTCACATGAACTATTGCCACCCCATCCTTCTGGTGTCAGGGAAACACTTGGGATTCTTTAAGGGACCCGTGGATGGCATTCGTTGTTGACTGATATGAGAGACAATTTCCTCTACCTCTCCCACATCTGCCCAGAGACCGAGTATACAGCTTCTTCCAGCAGTTCCATTCCAGAGAATGAGGATGCTATCTCATCCACATCACCCATCTAGCTGATGACTAAGCAGGCTGCTCTCTCGTCCCAGCCTACTTGTCCAGAGTCCATGAGCACAGGAGCCAAATTTTCTCGTCACTGGTGGGTGCTCGCACCCCTCTAGCCATCGCCCTGCCCTGAATTTCCTGCCCAAACTCTGCCTCTCCCTGCCCCATTAAACCCCTCCCCAAAACCCCATCCCAGCCCCATCTCCTCCCCTGAGCGCCGCATTCCCCCTCCTCCTAGGCTTGCCGTGCAAAACAGCTGTTTTACCCCGCAAGCGCTGGGAGGGAGGGAGAAGCAGGATGCAGCGGCGCACTCAGGGGAGGAGGTGGAGCGGAGGTGAGCTGGGGGAGGATCAGGCTGGGAGCTGCCGGTGAGTGCAGAGCACCTACCAATTTTTCCACCCACGGAGTCAGCGCCTAAGTCTGCAAGGCCAGCCCTCTCCCATTTAGAATCTAAGCAAACTGCCGCCTCTTCCTCTTCCTCTTCCCCTTGCTGAAGGCTATGCACATTGCCTCCACAGTACTGAAACCCCCTGTACTGGGTTAGCCTTATACAGGGAGAAAAAAGAAAAGTGATATATTGAACTGTCTGATATTTTACTTATAAATAGTTTTAAAGGCAATTGCATGCACACATGAGATTACTCACAAATGAGTAGTTAGGAGCCTAGCCATATTTTTGGGTGTAGGAAACATCAACCCTCCGGGTATATTTTGAGCCATATATATTTCAATAATCCAGACACAAGAGAGGGAGAGGAATTATTTAAAGTTATAGGTAAGTGTGGATATAAGAAATTAAAAGGGCAAAATGGAGGTTGAATCTGAGGGCACCTTCTTGCAGTGAAATCTTTTGGGCTGAGAAATAGTCTCTTGAAGGAAGTAGAGGAAGTTCACTGACTGAGATGTTTAAAACTAGACTGGACTAAAAACAAGATGGTACCACTGGGTACACAGCTGAATTGGGAGGGAGGTGGGATAAAACTTTTTTTATTAGTATCATTAGTATCAGTGGTTTATTTACCCTATTTGCAATAACTGTGCATACAAGTGTAGGTGGATGTGAAATTTTTTTGGCGTACAGATATCTGCTTCTCTTTAAAGAACTGTTCCTTAAACGTATATCTGAAAATATGAATTCACCTTTTTGAGTCATGTTTGAAAGAAACCTAGTACAGCATTTCATTTGATCCAGACATTTGAATGAAAAGAAAAGTGTTCAGTTTTTCCGCTCTCCTTTGTTGTACTTCACGGAGTTAACTTTTCCACAGTATCCTCTCCTCAATAAGGTGAGAAACTCCATGCTTTGAAGGAAGGTGTATTACATACATAGGACATACTAGTTTAGCTTATTAGAAATATTTTTTTTTCTGAGCATGCATCATTTTAGTGGTTAAACACAGGTATTCATAAAATGCACACATGCCAAACAAAAGTTGGATCTTTTCCAGTTTCGTTTGCTTTTGTTATGGGTTGTTGTTTTTTTTGGTGGGGGTGAGGATGGCTGCTTTGGATGGCATCAACATTTTAGGACTTATTCTAAAATCTTAAAGCCATTGGACAAACAGCAATCAAAAACACCTAATCCTACCATAGGTGTGGAGATACGGATCTCTTATCAGTGTATAAACTAGCATTTTAAAAGAAACCAACTGTATCCTATGCTTTCGGTCAGCAATGAACCTTCTTTTCAGTCAGAGCTGGAATGTGATGCTTTGTATAGCTACAGTTCATTTTCTGCTTGGTGTTTGCTGCAGGTACTCAGCGTGCTAATGCCAGAGCTCCAGCTCCTTACAAAAGAGATTTTGAAGCCAAACTGAGGAACTTCTACAGGAAGCTGGAGACTAAAGGATATGGACAAGGGCCAGGGAAATTAAAGTATGTAGAAGCATCTTATCAAATAGGGTTTATCTCCCAGGCAGAATTTCTATCCTTGCAAGTATAAGAACCTCTCTCCACTGGGAATCCCATTGGTAACATGGTGGATTCTTGCACTTATTGAATTCAATGTGAAGTGTGTCATAAGGCACTCAGAGCCATCTCACTCACAGCAGAGAGCACATTTGAAGCATTTCTTCCCCATGTTACTGCCTGCTGTCGTTTCTTCTTATGCACATTCATGCTACTGCAGTGGCAGAAAGTCCTTTAAAGAGCAGCACTCAAAGAATCAGGGAGCAGTTGGGCCACATCCATTATAGCAGTCACTGTGGGGCAAGTTGAAATAACTCTATTTTCTTTTGTCTTGCCCAGCCACAAAAATAAATATACTTTCATATGATTCATCTTCCTGCAGATACAGAATCTTTGCTGAACAGAATTTATATAATTAAATATTATTAAATTCCAAAGAATTTGGAACTTAAACATAGTTTTTGGTAAAGTTAAGCACTCGATATGTGGGAGTGCCGAAATGAAGTCTTCGTGTCACCTTAACTTTGCCTCCTTGTGAATTCCCCTTAGTATAGAATAATTAATCACATGTTTACATATGTGTCATCGGGCAGCCCCTTCCGGAATCAGCCTCCTGCAGCAGGCCACAGTATGACAGGGATGCCTGCTTCAGTTTCCCCTCCCAGCTGACCCAATAACTTCAGACTTTCTTGTCTCAATACTGTTCCTCCTTGGAGCTGGTTTATCACAACAATGAAGGCCAAATAATCCATAACAAAAGTCTCAGACATGGAGTCCATTTCTCACCCCAGTGCAAGCAGTTATTAAAATTCAAGACATTTCATCCCTCAATTTCCCCCATGCCACACGCCTTTGATGGTGTCAGGGCTCTCAGTCCTCTCCTGTCGTTGTACCAGGATAGCCACTCCAGCCCTTCCAACCTGAGTTCAGCCCTGCTCTTCCCAGCGTGAACCCCCACGGCCTCTCTCCTGGGAGCTTCCCTTACTCCCACTGTCTCTCACAGCTCCTCTGAGTCCAGCTCTCCAGCCATGGGAATGTCACTAAGTAAGCTCCTCCACAGCTCCTCTGCCTTCAGTCCTCTCTGGCCATTGCTTCTGGCTGTCTGACTGAGAGACAGCAGGCAATTCCTGCTGCTGGTCTTGCTCCTCCTGCCTTCAACCCTCTCCAACCCTGACTCTCTGACTTGGAGACATCAGCCAGCAAGCCCCTCTCAGCCTTCTCTTGGTAACCACTCTCTGAACCAATTTACTCTATCTCACTGGGATTTCCCCTCCCTGGGTCTTTCCTTAATCCTTTATAGCCCACCACTGCTGCCCTGCCCTCCCCCTCTTAATTGGGCACCTGCTTTGACATACAGGAGATTGGATCTACGTCGTGTACTGGGTCCAGCCACCATGTGATAGAGCTATTATGTTAAGAGAGAATCATCACATCATACTGCCCTGATTAAAAAAAAAAATCGCAACTGTGGTCCTCAAACTCCTATAACGTAGCCAAATAAAAACCTACTTTTAGTGGAAAAGATAAGTTTTCTCCCAAAGAACTATCTTCCTGCCTGATTCCAGTTTTCTAGTTCCAATCACTGTGGCACTAGAGTTGTTGTTTTTTAAATCACTGCATTTAGAAAGGGCAAGATGTATTTTTCTTTGCCACTTAACCATTTTTGCTCAAAAAAGAACTAGATAAATTCATGGAGGATAGGTCCATCAATGGTTATTA
Organism: Sternotherus odoratus; assembly: GCA_032164245.1. Classification (NCBI taxonomy): domain Eukaryota; kingdom Metazoa; phylum Chordata; order Testudines; family Kinosternidae; genus Sternotherus; species Sternotherus odoratus. The sequence goes on from JAVMKO010000011.1 coordinate 18,490,087, forward strand.
GCCAGGATGGGCAGGGATCGTGTCCCTAGCCTCTGTTTGCCAGAAGCTGGGAATGAGCGACATGGAAAAGGTCACTTGATGATTACATGTTCTGTTAATTCCCTCTGGATCATCTGGCATTGGCCACTGTTGGAAGACAGTATACTTGCTAGATGGGCCTTTGGTCTGACCCAGTATGTCCCTTCTTACGTTCTTATGTAAAATTTCCAAAAATATTCATCTTTGGGCTGAGTCCAGGCTCTGAGCATTTCAGGAGAAAATTTCTTAAAATTGCCAACAACTGAAAAAGGACTTGAATGGAAATGCTTACCTTGAATGTAATGGAGTAAAAAATAAAGAAAAGTAAGCTGGGTGTTTTTTTTTTTAAAGAGCTGCAGTAACCAGTTTGGGAAATAGCTTGTGCAATAAGGTGGCCACTACCAGCTATAAAGGCCTACGATGTATACATGCTCCTGTTACCTTGTTTTTCTGGCTTTATGAACTACAGGTGTATTTCTGGTAGGATTTAGCATCATACTATGAGGTTTTAAGCAAAAGAAACAAAACTATAGTTTATTTTGATACAAAAAGGCAACTTTTTAAATTAAAAGTTGTCTCTAAGGTGTTTGAATTTTTACAAATAATATACTACTGCAGCCATTTTGATATGACGGGCAGGAATAACTAGTAACACAATTTAAGGTGGTTATATTTCTTCCTGTTCTTCCCCCTCTTCTTCCGAATGGAATCCAATGCTGCATAATCATATTTTGGCCATGCACATAAATGTTCAGTTTGGTGTAGGCCATTGTTCCAGACCCTTGATTTTTTTCCCCATTCTACACATTTTCCAGTAACTAGAGCATTAAGGGTGGGTTTTTTTTTCTTCATTTAGTACCAAATTCTGCTCTGAGGACTATTTGCCACTCCAATTGGCATTGCCTGTTCTGTGTGTAAATACAGGATATTAAACTCCAGGGCTGTCAATCCAGCACTTTTCACCAAATTTTACCTTTTGCCTTGGACTATATTGCTTTAGTTGAAGAGCCAGATTCTCAGTTATGTTAAGGCCACTTTACACAGCCCTTGCATGATAAACCTTTAGAGTGGGTTTAAATGCTCACTTCAAAACCCCTTCATGCTGCCAGAATGATGCAAAGCAGACTGTGTAAATGAGAGCTGGACTTGAAAAATTTAAAATCCTATTTTTTTACTTGGGAGACATTTTATTGAATAAAGTACATCCAAGAAGCACATAGGCTAACAGATATTAGCTGCTAAATCTTGATCAAATGGTTGTATAAAGAGAAGATTAAATATTGTTTGTATCCATTATCCTTCACAGTTACCATCCAGTGTAACTATGTGTGTTCACCTTTGTGAATTACTGTGTTTAAAATTATCTTGCTGTGCAGATTAATCATCAGGAGGGACCACTTGCTGGAAGATGCCTTCAATCAGATTATGGGTTACTCAAGAAAAGACCTGCAGAGAAATAAACTCTATGTCACGTTTGTTGGGGAGGAAGGGTGAGTAGAACAGGGAAGTGGGCATGAACACATTAATCAACTATGTTTGCAGCTGTGCTTGGCTATTTCACCATACTGTTGCGGTCTAGAATGGAAAGAGGAAGGATTGTCGTCAGGAAATGCCACATATATAAGACTAGAACCTACAGCTGTTCATATTTTACAAAGCCAGATAATTCATTTTGATGCTTTTGGTAATGCATCTTGCTTTTTTTTTTTAGAAAAAAAAAAGCATGTATCTCCTATGTGTATATGGAATTTCTGCTCTAACCAATATATACTTCAGTGTGTCACTAAGGAAGCAAACAAACCCAAACCTAGTTGTTATTTTGTTTCTATTTCTTTCATCTCTACCAGCGTGTTCCTCCTCAACAAAGTAGGGGGTGTTTTGATTGATGGGAGTTAAGTACAGGGTGGACTAAAGGACCAGTCCTTCCAATTGCTGTACACCCTCGACTCCCATTCAAATCAATAGGAATTAAGCACCACATACACCTTTCAGAGTCAGGTTGTTTGTCACAAATAAAACTTTCAGAGGCAACTAGTCAGTTGCTATTTGTTAAACAGGTGTTTCTAATATTCCACAGCCATGCAGCAAATGCTTAGCCTGCAGCTTGCAGGATACTGATGTGTTGTAGCATTTGTATGATTTGCATTATGAGGCCAAGTTAGGAATTTGGTCAAAGCTCCTTTATCCAAATGAAACTTTGAACAATTTATTGCTTTTCTCTTTCTTCCTGCTGTCTCCCTCCTCCAACCCACATTCATTTTTGAAACCTTTTATAATGTATTATTTCAGTAGACACAAAGAAACAAATCTTACTTCATCCTGGCAGTGTAGTCCAGCACAGTTCAAATGCGGGGGGAGGGGATACATATCCAATCCTTAGCACCAAGCCCTGCACTGCAGTGGCTCCTGGCATGACAGTACTCAGAAGGTAGGTAGGGGTGGCAGCACAGCAGGAGGTAGGTTGTTGAAGAAAATATTCAGAGGCCACTTTGAGGATCCTTTGTTTATCCTTCATGTTGTGGTAGTGATGTGTAAGGAGCATAGAGAGCTGCTTCAGCCAATAAACTGAAATAGGTTCCACAGCCACACTACCACCTGACCTCTGCCTTGCCAAGCTGCTAGGATGGGTGCTGGCATGAGGATTTTCCCCAAAGGTCTGATTTTCAAATGGCAAAACATGCAAATTAACTTGCATTTTCACATCTGATTTGCACAAACAATTGTTGTTCATCTCTGACCTGTTATGAACATGATTAAAACTGTAATGACTGTAAACATATACTTAATTTCATTAATTTGTATTTCAGAGATTGTGCACTGTCTTTAAGGGGGCTGCAAAATAGGTCTTGTACCAGTCTTTATAATACTATTGGTTGTTAGTACCACGCAGTTTGGCATTAAGTTTCTAGAATGCTTTTCATAGCTCTGCTGTAGTAAAAGAAGCTTGTACAAGATTAGATAAATACTCCTTTTAAAGGTTCTAAACTCTGTAGTGTGTCTAAGGTTCATCCTCAACGGCCAAGTTTTAATATGACCTAGTTAAAGTTTTCAGGTAAAATGTGGTGGTCTCACCCTAGCTGCAAGTGTAGGCTTGTTCACATACATCATATCACCATTCTGTCTGGCACCATTCAGACTGACAGGTACTCTTGATTCAAGAAAAACCCAGAACTGGAATGGCAGGACTGCAACAGTACAGGATTAAGGTGTTTTGATTGAGCTTATATCAGTCTTTGTTTTTACTGCTAGCAGCTTCACCCAAATTTAAAATGTATATGAAATGATTGCAAACCATACACGAGAGAGTGGGAGAAGGGGACGGGAAGACCTGAAAAAATACAATAAGAAAATAAAATGGAAGTCAGCTAGATTGTCTTCTTCCAGATCAGATCATGTCAGGTTTTTACTTTTGTAAACACAAAATAACAAGATGAAGAGTGGCCTGGATGAGGAATGCATGTTACACACACCGTTCCTTTCTCCACTCGTGGCCACCTCTGTACAAGATGCCTTTCTTTGAGGAAAAGAATGAGTTATTTTGTGGGTAACATCAAATCAAAATGACAGTAAGTATCTTGCTAGCAAAATGACTAATCTCAGCTTTATACAGTCATTTGATCCTGTTTTAATGGTGGGAGGATGTGTGCAAACAACTCTTTCAGCATAGATGATGCAAGGAGGTGAACCATGCAGAACTGCTCATTTAGTTAGATGTAGGACGACGTATCTGGGGGTAGGGGGGAAGGGAAAGAAATAGAAGAAATTTTGGAAGAAGCATGTCCTCCTACTCCACACTCCTCTTTTTTTTAATGCAAACTAAACTATTGTTTGATAATTGGACAGGAACTTGGTTTTATGTTTCTGTTCCTCATCCATTTGTAATGCGGTAAGCATAAGTGGTAAAGAAATAGGTAATGAAATCCCCACTGAATGTATATGAGAACAATTTGATTAACTCTACACTTGTTTGCATTAGCACATAGGGTAATTTAAAACTCACTGTTTCCATTCAGACAATTTTATCACGACTCTCACAATAGTTTGTGTTTTTTCTTATAAAACCCCAGTTCCTGAGATTATGAGAATCTCCATTTTACTGGTTTTTAAAAAAAGTAAGTTCTAGTCCTCATGGTTGCAGAAAAGAATCGAAATCTCAAAGCAAATAAAATGAACCCCAAATGTATTAGGTTTTCTACATTTCATGATTTTCCAGCCAAATGTTTGGCTTTTGGGATCAGATACTTTTAAAAAAAAATATTTGGCATTGGTAAAAAAAGGATAGCTTAAAAGGGAATAGTTTTAAGGCCTTGATTTACTGTCAGTAGGAAAATCAACTGTCTACCTTAGATGTCTTTAAATATGACTTACTATTTTCTGTCATTTTTATTTAATGGCTGATTTGATGTAAGTGAAAGCCCATGTCTTGGACCTTCTCAGATGACTAAAGAATTAATGTACTGCTGTTTTTGAGGCCTTGAATTCTGTAGTATCCTCATGCCCTGATATCCTCATGCCCTGCCACAGCCCCTGTAAGTCAGGTAAAATGACTGGAGTAGTATAAGCAGGCCAGGGCCAGTCAAGTGGTCGCCTAGGGTGGCACGGTTTTTGAGGGTGGCATTTTGCCACTGTCGGTGGTATTTCAGTAGCAGCTCCTCCCGTCTTCGGTGGCATTTCGATGGTGACTCCTCGTCTTCTCTTCGGATCCTCGGTGGCATTTCAGCGGCGACTCCTCCTGTGGTCTTCTGCTTCTATTCTGCTTTCCCGCCGAGGGCAGCAAAAAAGCTGATGCCGGCACTGAATCGGGCCATAAAAGCCTCAGTGGCGGTGGGGGGTGGATTGCCTTGTTGCAGGCACTGTGGAGGCTGACTCCCAAAGATCCCCTTGCAAGTCCTGGTGCAGGGGGTTGTGCTCGAGCCAGGCCAAAGCATACATCAATCACTGTGACGGCGCTGGGAAGCACTGTGGGCCATAGGTTGACCCAGGGAGACTGCTGTAATTCAGAAGAGCCCCTGGGACTGTCTAAATTACAGTGTCTCTCCAGCCCTCAGGACTGGGAGGGTGCACAGATGGCTTAAAGTTAATTTTACATTCCCAGCTCCTGTTAGAAGTACAGCTCAGAATCTCACCCATGATTTAAGTCCAAAGAACTGTTTAGACTAAAGAGGTCATATAAAGTAAAATAATTTGTCATGTTTTCTTACTCTGTGGCTGTTCTTTCCATAAATAAATGCTTATTTACCACGGATGATGGTAACTTTGAAAAATAACAAGCATCTAACTGTATCCAAAGGTCCTGCTGCTACAATCTGTTCTGCATGTCAAACAGCTGCCTTGCATGAGAAGGTGGTAGTTTAAAATGCCTAACACTCCTCCCCAAGAGAATTGAAACATGCTGCCAACCACAGTACTTCTGCGTTTGAAAACCCAAATGCCTCCGGTTGCAGCTGTTGTGTGGCTGAGTGCCTGTTGTATGGAGTTTTTACATTCTTGTGCCAAGTCTTTAGTTGTGGGACAAACCTGACTGACAGTCTAAGAATGTAATGAATGATCCATCTGATGTGAGTCATATTAACTGTATGTATAAAAGCAGCTGGATGGAATAGCTAGAATTAGATAAAACACAAAAGTTATATTTTATCCTGGGATTTCATGGCTGCCATGGGACTATCTCAGAAGTTTAGAGGCTCAAGTCCTATAGTTGACCATATACTTGATGGGGTGTTTGGGCTTGGATTAGAGATCCACCAACTGGAAATTTACCCATCACATGGAACTATCCTTTCCTTCTGCAGTTTGAGGGTGGACACACCTCTCCCATCCAGATGAGAGACCAGTCTTGATACTCCTCTCTAAGATGTTAATGGAACCTAAATGCTTCCAAATGACTGAGGGGAAATATTTTTCCTTCAGACAGAGCATTCATAGCTTCATTCTCATCTTGACTGTGATCCCTAGACCTTCTCTTCCCAACTTCATCCCTGCAGGTCACACGCTGGTTTACAGATGTCAGGCAATAACTGGAACTGTAGAGATGCCTGGCAGAGTGCTAATGGCAGAAGTCCTTTACTGAAGCTGATTGATTTGTGCAATAGATTTTTGCATTCTTGTGACATGGATGTGTCGGAGGCAAAGGAGAGTCTCTGCCACCATAGCATTAACTTCGTCTGGATTAGTGTTTTTTTTGTGGGTGCCGATCATCACAGATAGTCTGAGCTGTCGTTGCTCACTAACTGTGTTGTGTTCCTCCCATTGTGAGGAAAAATTACATTACTTGATGGACAAAATTGCCCAGGTTCATACTGGACCAGTGGATCTGTGCAGCTGGGGCTGTACGTTGAAGGGGACTAAGGCTTCTGTGCTTGGGTTTCAGTCAGTGTCGTTCACTAAGGTAATGGAAGAAACTTTGTCACAAATATTTTGGGACCCACACAGCTACAGAAACACCGCAAACAACTCTTCATGTTGTCCTTGTTTGGTAAAAGCCAATGGGAAAGAGCTGGGCCAATTGCTGGTGGGGATTGAGAGTTTCAATTGGGGAGGGTGGATTGCTTGCCTACCGTAAGAAAGCATTTGTATGTCCATTGCTCAAGAAACCGTCATTGCTATTGTTCTTTATCTCCTTTTCCATTTGTGGGTAAGATTATTGAAAAGGCTATGGGAAGAAAACTCTCATGGTATCTAGAGCCCTCAGATTTCCTTGACAATCTGATTGCAGGCTTGGGCATGGCATGGAGACATCTTTGAAATCTCCTAGTGATGGATTGGGTACCCAGGTTGATATTAGGTCTGTCAGCTGCCTTGAATAACTCTTGAAGGTAAAGTAGTGTAGATATTCATGGAACTCTAGCAGAAACAGTCACTAAGGCAGTGGTTGACAAACTACAGCCTGCGGGCCACATATGGCCCATGGGACCCTCCTGCCAGCTCCTGAGCTCCCGGCCAGGGAGACTAGCTGGGGTGGTTAGGGTGGGGGGATATCAGGAGGGGACAGTCAGGGAATAAATCAGGGGGCTTAGATGAGGGGTGGGGTCCCAGGGGGTGGTGGTTAGGGTGGGGGGATCTCGGGAGGGGGAAGTCAGGGAACAAAGAATGGGGGGCTTAGATAGGGGGTGGGGTTCTGGGGCAGCAGTTAGTGTGGGGGGGGGTTCCAGAGGAGGCGATCAGGGGACAAGGAGTGGGGGGGGGGTTGGATGGGTCAGGGGTTCTGAGGGTGGCAGTCAGGGGGTGGAAAGTGGGGGGGTTGGATAAGGGGCAGAGGCAGGCTGTTTGGGGAGGCACAGCCTTCCCTACCCAGCCCTCCGCACAATTTTTAACCCCAATGTGGCCCTCGAGCCAAAAACTTTGTCCATCCCTGCTCTAAAGTATCTGGCATTTGCCAACGTCAGAAGACAGGATAGTGGCTAGATGACGTGACCCAATATTTCCATTCTTATGTTCTTATGGCAAGGTTTGTTGTATCAAATAAACCTTCTGTAATAAATTAACTTGAATTTTTTTAAAGGTTGGATTACAGTGGACCATCAAGAGAGTTTTTTTTCCTGGTGTCCAGAGAACTCTTCAATCCATATTATGGTTTATTTGAATATTCAGCCAATGATACCTACACAGTACAAATAAGTCCCATGTCTGCTTTTGTAGACAATCACCATGAATGGTAAGAAATAATTTTAATAGTTTTTTTCCCCCTATTGTTTCCACTTGTGGAGAACCAGCTCATATTTGTTCAAACACAGAGTTTGATATTTTTAACCAGCAGTAAAATACTTGCATTTCTTTAGACTTTCCTCATTATTATTATTTTATTTTATTTGTAGTTGGTTGTAGCAGACATTCTTTTTTCTCACAAAGTCAGCAAAGATGAGATTTGGAACATATGCATTGTGGGTTTGGCTCACTACATGAAACTCCACACTTCTTGTACAAGAGCAAACATTTGCTTCACCAAAGCACTGTCAGTCCTTTGTGCATGAAAAGCAGATTATGTTAAACATTGGCTTGTAGTCACCTCACTGTATGAGAGATTTCAATCAGCTTTTATTGCATGTTGTTTGTTTGGGATTTCTCTGTGAATATAGGTTGTTCCCAGTAAGGCAGTCCACACCTGGTGGAAGAAAATCTCTTCTTGTTTTTATGTTTTTTGCTGTTTAATCAAGGTCCATATATGTGATAGTAGCCTTTAAAATCTGTGAAAAGGATATACTATGAGGAATCTGAAAAACACAGAGGAAAAAGCCTGAAATAATGTGCAGTATATGTATCTATAAAATGTATCATATACACACACACTCAATTTCATGATAAAGGGCCAAATTCTAAGCTGGTATAAATCAGCACATCTCTAGTGAAATCAGTGGAGCTGTGCCATTTACGCTAGCTGAGAATCTGGGCCTAAGGTATTTAAATTACAGTAATAGGGTGAAAGTTGCAAGTCTGTAAGACAGAGGCAAATTAGAGTCTCAAATTATGGAGGATCATTGCAATGAAGTGTAGTTGAGAGTTAAGCCATTTAGTGCTGGCTGGCTGCACTGCACATCAACTGAAGCAATGCACTTGGTGGGCTCTGATAAAAGATTAAAGAAAGCGAGGAATACTTGTAGCATTTTAGAGACTAACCAGTTAGTCTCTAAGGTGCTACAAGTATTCCTCACTTTCTTTACGGATACAGACTAACACGGCTGCTATTCTTGAACCTGATAAAAGATTGTTGTTACTGAACTTCTGTATCCAAACTGCATAGGCTGCATGTGAAAAAACATGACATCTGGCAGAACAAGCTGCAGGGCTGTGCATGGCCATCTTCTGCCCATCCATGAATTAGAGAGATGGCCAGTGAGTGAGTGGGACCCGACCTATTTGTTTCTGGAGAGGCTAGTGCCAACATCAGGGAGAGTTCAAGGAATGCAGCTGTGCACAGAGGGAGGAAGCTCTGTGTGTCTCTTCCCCATATTGCACAGCCTCCATAGGGCCAGGAATAACAAAGCCTTAATTTTCCCCTACTAAAGTAGTTCTATATCTTACCAGGAAGTCTAGAAACTTTATTTTCTTTCAAAAGGAGCATTAGGCTTGAATCCGCTTTCAGATACATGGAGGGCGGCATGCCTAGTTTCTTTAATGTTTTTCCCCCCAATGTTCTGCAATATGCGCCATTATTTCTGACAGCAGAATTGTGCCCTTGGAGTCTAACAAAGCCTGTGTGAAGGCCCTAGTGTTGCAAGCAAAGCGGCCACATTCACAATTTCTAATCTTCCAGAAGCTATGAGTGCACAAGGTTTTTGGGGGGGGAAATGGAATGGTAAGGATGATAGTTTCCAGCGCCCCCCTTCCCCCCTCCCAAGTTACATGGAGCCCAACATCCACCAGTCATGAAAGAGCATGGAGCCACCCACTAGCTCGAAAAGGATGCCTAGAATCCTCTATCAGAGTCAGTCTCTCAGTGCTCATAAAGGGAGAGTGAGGAGACAGAGGGGCAGAAAACAGCTGTCATGTTTGAAAAAAGGACCTAGTTTGGGAGGATTAGAATGAGTTCAGTTTAGAGTTCAGTAGCTGAAAAGTGCCAACTTCAGCTTTGAAACCCCAGGTACTTTCCACGCCTTGCAGATTATTTCCCCACTACATTCTACTGAGAAGCTAAAAAGAAACAAGCTACCACAATACAGTTATAGTTATCTGATTTACATATACTGTTCAACTTGGTACACAGATAAATGATAGGGCAGCACACAAACCACGAAGTCTCAGTGTACTGGTTATAACTCATTTCCTTTGTCGTTCAGGTTCCGGTTCAGTGGTCGAATCCTTGGTCTTGCTCTGATACATCAGTATTTGTTAGATGCCTTCTTTACACGGCCCTTTTATAAAGCCCTCCTCAGAATGTGAGTAGAAATGTTCTGCTTTTCTCTCTCATGGGAAATGCTATTTTTGACCAGCAATAAATGTCAGGTTCTTGACTCCAAGAAGATAGGTCAATATAATTTGATCATTTAGTTTTAAAGTAGATTAAGGCCCATTTATGGTACTACCAGTTACTTGATGACTTAGAAGATGTTGTTGCTGATCAGTATCAAAACCTTGTGATTTCTGTCAACCAGTTACATCACCTGTTCCTTTTATCAAATTGTACTCTTCAAATCCTGCAGTGAAACATCAGATATTAATAGAGTGCTTGTTCATTTGTCTTTAATGACTCATAGGACAGGATATGAATCAAACCTTATTTAGACTTTAAGATCAGGGTTTTCAAAAGCCGTCTCTGATTTTTGGCTACCTCCATTTTGGGGTGTCTAACTTGAGATACCCTGGGTCTGATTTTCAGAAGTACTGCGTCTCCACAGAGCAGCTGAAGACAATAAGAACTGCAGTTGCTCAATACCTCTGAAAATCAGATCTGATGTATCTTGAGTTTAGGGACCCCAAAATCAGAAGCCATACCTGAGAATTTCAGAAGATGATTTACAATTATCTGTAAATCACCATTCACATTTATGGTGCTGTGCAAATAATACAAGTTTATTTTTACAACAACCAAAACTGTTGTAGGTACTTTGCAGAATATTTTTTTTAAAAGATATGGTCCCAATCCCAAGGAGCGTACAGTCCAAGGTTAGCGGTGATGTGACAAGGGAATTGGAGGCGGGAGGGGAGAGAGTGGAGAGACTAATAAAACAATATGGCGAGATGGGTGGTGAAAGACAAGGACTCCAGCAGTAATATCATGTGGTTATTTAGTTTAGTTATCTGTTGGTCATGTTGGCTTGCTAGAAGTTTTTTTAAATAGCTGTGGACCAGATTCTGCCACCTGCACAAACAGTGGGCCTGATTCACAATCCCCTTATGGCCTGGCCAGCAGAAAGACACTACAAAGCAGCTTTATAGATTCCCCTTGCTCATGCATTCCCTCCTGGGTCTGCAGCTCCACAGAAGGTGTCTGAACCAGCTCTGCACACATGTTTGCAGGAGGAACTGGTGCACGGGGCATTCCCGGGTCAGCAAAGGGAATGTTGTCCCAACCGTTCTGCACTGCTGCTAAGGGCCATTGCTGCAGGATGCAAGTTAAGGTAACCTTTAGCCCAAGACCACTCCCGGTACCCTCTAGAGAAAATGCAAGCCATCTTCCCTATGTGCCTGCACCAGCCCTAAAGAGGGCATAAGAATAAATTCCCCTGGTGGAGTAGCAGCTTATTCTCTGAGTGGTCCTAAATGTTAGGCTGTTCACAGGTTAAGATTCTGCTTCAAGTGAATAAGGCTAACAGAATCTGATTCTGTAATAATAATTATGGTTGTTGATTGACTTCTTGTGGGGATCACGGATGATGCAAGTGGTAAGGAGACCCTTAAATTAGGAGAGGGCAGTTGGCTCACAAGCCAAATTTGGAAGAGCATACCATGTTTAAGGGCTTTATGCAAAATCACCCAGGCTGCCATCAATGGCAAAGTGGAGAGAGCAGGATGTGACAGATTAAGACCACCCTCCCTATTGCAGACATTCGTTACTATTAATAAAAAGGTCCTGTTTCTTTTATGAGGTGAATTACATATTCCGTATTGATGGATCTTTACACTTAAGCATTACAAGAATTAATAGCATTTTTTGTAATCCACAGTCGAAATAAAGGTATTAGTCATTGAAATATGGTGCAAGTGGTCAGAATTCAAAATAAAGTGAAATTTACAAGCACAAGGTCTTTAAAATGGAAATTTAGGATTTTGTAGTTTAACAACAAAGAGATGAAAGTTATGCAAGTAGTTGCTAATATCATTGCTAAGCAAATACAGAGTTTCAGAATAGTTTCTACTAACTTGACTTCAGAACGTCAGCACAAAGGAATCCAGTAACCACTGTTCTTTGTTCTGTTGATTTCTCTGAGCTCCCTTTATTCTGTTTGTTTTGTAGGGCTGTCCTGTCTCAGCTCTGTTAATGAGCATGCACTACTGCTGTCAGCTATATTTGTATATTTTCTTCTTGTTTATGTTAGACTCTGTGACCTGAGTGACTTGGAATACCTTGATGAGGAGTTCCACCAGAGTTTGCAGTGGATGAAAGACAACGATATACATGATATCCTAGATCTCACATTTACTGTAAATGAAGAAGTTTTTGGGCAGGTGTGCAAGATTGCTACTTTCCTTTCCTTTCCTCTTTATATTCTGTTGTTAGGTAACTGTTTCTTTGGACTGAAAAATGATGTCATTCCCAGCTGATTTGAGTTCATTAATAAAATTCTTGGTTGATCAGAACAATTTAAAAACCTATAGTAAGATTATCATTCGTTACCTACCAATGCAATGCCTAAAGAATGCAGAAGTTGGTTTGTATCTCTTATTTTGAAGCTGCTTGTTCTTACTTTGTACTTGATGTGATCTGGTGAAAACAGGGATTTTGGTTTCATTTAATCAGTCTGAGTTTATGTACTCCAGTCTGTTAAACCAATCTGTGCTTGGCCTATGATATTTGGAAATTTGCACTGCATATTTAAAAGAAATCTTGAGTTTATAATATATTCTTCGTGTCTTTATATTATTTTGGTGATGGTTTTCCTCTAAGATCACTGAACGGGAATTGAAACCCGGGGGTGCCAACATCCCAGTCACAGAGAAGAACAAGAAAGAATACATAGAGAGAATGGTGAAATGGAGAATTGAGAGAGGGGTTGTGCAGCAAACAGAAAGTCTAGTTCGAGGTTTCTATGAGGTAAGAAGTCCTATTCAACTCTAGTTCCCATATGTATATTATCTAGCTTTCTCTATATTTGCATTTCTAATATACCCAACCACACAGTATTTCAAAAACATAGGTAAAATCAGGAGTGAGATTATATGTATCCTACAGTGGACCTAATGTATTTAATAATAATCAAATATCTTTTTGTATATGTGGAGGTCGCTTGGTGGAGGTCATTGAGTCAAATAACATGACTATGTTCTAAAGAAATGGAAAACATTATTACTGCTATTTGCATTAGCAGCAGTGCGGACTCAGATAATAAGGAGAGTTTTACTCCATGTCCAGCATTACACAATTGGCTGAATATATTTCAAGATGTTTTCCTTTACATTTTCCACCTTGAACATGGACCTTGACTATATTGACCATTATTGCCTTGGAAGTATTTCTGTATTATTTTTCTAAATAATTTTCCTTCTAAAGAAACTGAACATTGCTACAGTATGAATAGTCCTGTATCTGCATCTTTTGAAAAATATTTTAACCTTAAGCCTTCCCCTTCATTGAACAAGCCAGAACATTACTTGAAAAATGATACAGCATTAGTAACTGGAGAGTCTGTTTAGTAGGAGGCAAAAATAACAGAAACAATGAGAGCACATTTCTATATATTTTATTTCCTTTCACAGGTGGTTGACGCGAGGCTGGTGTCTGTATTTGATGCAAGAGAATTGGAACTGGTTATTGCCGGCACGGCAGAAATTGACTTAAGTGACTGGAGAAACAACACAGAGTATAGAGGAGGTAACATTGATTTTTTTTCTAGTCAAAGTTAGCTCTGGTATGCAATGAGTGAACCTGGAAGTGTCCTTTGTCTAAGATTTTGCTAAACCTATTCTATGAAATATGCCAATTAAATAAATGTTGGAGCCCATTTGAAAGTAATATTTGGAATGTCTTTATTTTCCTGGTTACCTTTTGAATTAGGAGCAGACATTTTAGTTGATAAAAGGGATAAGATCCCAAATGGCAAGAGCATGTTTGTATTTTGAATTTACAGAGAGGTTGATGGCATCTGAAAGTGAGTAGGCAAACCTTTGACATAAAGGTGTTCTCAGAGTCCATTTACAGCAGCAGGTAAAGATTCATGTTATATCTGACTCCAAACCCTCTCACATTCTCATTACGCTCAATCTTTCTCTCTATTCTTACATTCAACTGTTCTCTGATTTTTCTCCTGCCTGACTGCATAAAGAGAATGGTAAGGCAGCCATCTTTAGTAAGGACCACTTCACTTCCATTTCAAAGGCTATCTGGAACTGGTAATAAGCCTACCCGAGTGCAGTTCGGCTTCAATTACATCAAGAACAATGGAACGGCTTTGAGTGAGGTGGTTGCAATTGCTACTGGCATCATCAGCTTTTAAAAAAACATGAAAAACCAAAAACCTAATGTCACCAGAGTTGGCAACTCTGATGAGTGACTTGCTAGTGGGTTAAATGTCTGCAAAAGGGAAACTGAATGTCTGCCTTTAATTTGGAGCAATGTGCAATGACCCTGGTAAGAGCCCTGGTTTAGTCTCACTTGTTGTCCTTTTCTGATATGTGATTATAAGTATGGAGGCTAAGACTGTAACTAAGACTGAGCTAGGGAAGGCCATTCATAATTAATATTTCACATGTGTGTTCTCCTGCACTTCTGTAGCACATAATGTTAAGAGTTAAAGGTGATGTGGCTTTTTGTTGTTGCTGTAACAGGTTACCATGACAATCACATTGTAATTCGGTGGTTCTGGGCTGCCGTAGAAAGATTCAACAATGAACAACGGCTAAGGCTATTACAGGTGAGAGATCAGTAGATTTGTATAACTATATATACTACCATTTCACATTAAATGTTGAACTACTTCATCAGTTTCAGATAATGAAATCTTTGGATAATGTGATGTTTGGACAGGGGAATGGCCTGGTAACTCAGCTGTCTCAAGATGCTTACTTTTAAATAATTGAAATGTCAGAGCTAACTAAAAACAAGAGTCCCCTTTGATAGAAAGTTACCAATATCAGTATGAGTGTTGGGTTGGGTGATTTTTACTATTTGACTAAAAAAATCCTCAACATTTGTATTCAAAGGAAAGAAAAAAAACGTATTAGTATTTACCTTTGAAGATTATTCAAAGGAAGAGTTATGGAGGACTTGGCTGAGGTGTTCAAAATTATGAAAATGATACTGAAAACTGATCTAGTTGATAGCCAGTAAATTAAGAACAAATAAATAGAAACGCTGCTTCACACAATATGTCCATCTGTGGAATTCATTCACCTGATGAAGGATTCAACAACACTGAAGGCAGTAAAGGAATTTTAATGCATGTGGGTTTTTCACAGAGTTACATGTAATCAAATCAGGTACCTCTTGAACACCAAATTCTTTAGAAGGGGCTAGATCTGATTTTATCTGTGTTTGCCACATAATAGCACTAGTTTCAAATCCATTGTTTTAAACATTTCAGAACTGGTATCTGATAATCATGTTAACTGTATCACTAATATGCCTTTTTCCTGTTACAGCTGGCTCTGTGTAAATGCTACATGGGAAACATTACTGAGGCTGGGCTACACTACGGGAAGGGGTCGACCTAAGATACGCAACTTCAGCTACGCGAATAGCGTAGCTGAAGTCGCAGTACCTTAGGTCGACTTACCTGGCCGTCCACATGGCGGCAGATTGACCGTGGCCACTCCCCCTGCAGACTCCACTTACTCCTCCTACCGAGGTGGAGTACAGGCATTCATTCGGGGATTGATTTATTGCGTTTAGATGAGACGTAATAAATTGATCCCTGATACATTGAGCACTACCCACCAATCCGGCGGCTAGGGTAGCCATACTCTGAGGTGTCCCTTTTGATGCAGAATGGCTGTGTAACTTTACTGCTAAGATTTCCATTTGTAATTATAATTTATGTAGGGATTCTGCAGCTGCAGGTCAAAAAATATTTTATATAGGTGTTGAATCACAGACCATTAAAAAATAAGCAGGCTCTATCTGTCACAAGACTCACTCATCAATGGATGGTTCTAGTCAAATCTTCTCTGTATAATGTGATAAGAAATTCTCACTGAAATCTGTGGGAATTTTACCTAAATAAGAATGACAGAACTCAGCTCTTAGCTTACATCAGTCAGTAAAGTGCTTTGAAATCCAGTTGGATGAAAGGTATGACATATATGTAACATCATATATGGTAATTTACTTATTAGTTAGCCCCTCTTAAACCTTATTAAGTGTATTTTATTTTCTCCCTCCTCCCTTTTTTATTTATTAGCTTGATGATGCTAATAATGTGACTTTAATTCTACACTGATTGTGCATCGTAGTTACTCATATACTGGCTGTCTATAAGTGAAATCTGTAACAGAAATTAGTCTAGTAAGCCCTCCCTCCTAGAGTGCTAATCAAGAAATATGCCACTTTCCCTCTCCAACATTTTAAACAGGACTTTAATATTCTGCTTCCCCTTCAAATAAGGCCTGATCCTGCAAACTCTTGTACAGGAGCAACTTGACTTAGTGGGAATGCTGCTGTGAGTAGTTTCTTATGCATGAGCATTCACACAATCCTCAGGTGGTATATCTGTCATCCATGTTGTTCTTTTTGTATTGGTAGTTTGTTACAGGCACATCCAGCATACCTTATGAGGGGTTTGCATCTCTAAGAGGGAGCAATGGGCCAAGAAGATTCTGTGTAGAAAAATGGGGGAAAATCACTGCTCTTCCCAGGTAAATGTATGGTTTGGAGTTGTTGTTTTTTTTAATCTAAGTAAATTTTAAACTACTTTAAAGAGTTCAGTTCTCTGTAAGCCAGTCACAATAGATGTCGATATTCTTAACTACCCTTGTTGCTAACTATTGGGGTCATGCAGAAGCTGCTTGAGAAACAAACAGCTGTCATAGATTGACTGAGTATGCTAAGCTGCAGGGGAAGCTCTGCTTCCTAGTATTTCCAGTGTGTATGACATATCTGTATTTCTTTGAACTGAAGGGGTTGTTTTCCTGGGTGGTGGGAAAGACAAACTAATCGTGCTTAGGAGTCCGTATCTTAAGTCAATTCATTCGACTTTGCCAGGTTTACAACTTCTCTTCTAAAGTGTATGGGTTTTTTGTTTGTCATAAAACCAGGCATTGCTTCCCTAAAATAATATATATGATGTTCTCTGAAAGGTAAGTTATTGGTCATTGCCATAAAATGGATATCAGCTCTGGATTAAAGAGACCCCTTGTATTTACAGTCTAGTTCAGTCCCTAGGAGAGTGAGGATGACTTCAGCATTATGTAGAATTCTTGCGGTGGTGGTTTTTGAATCAGAGGAAAAAGTGTGTTCTGAGGAGTGATTTGAAGAAGGCAAAATACGATGTTAAGAGGGGGTGATGATTTTAAAGGGAGCAAGTAGTAGAGAGGCTTGGGCCAAGTGAAAAGGGGAGTAGATTAACACTCTAGGAGGGAGGGTTTACTAGACTAATTTCTGTTATCCAGTGAAAGAATTCAAGGTGGAAAGTGACATGATCAGAGTGGCAAGAGGGAAAAGTAAGGAAGGAATTGCTTTCCTCATTTTTCCTTTTGTGATGCCAGGAAAAGAGCTGTGGTCTTTAATGATCTACATGACTGATGACATATGAGCCAGGATCTAAAAAGTTGTCTTAACTGAATTCTGAATTAAGAACTTTTCTGCAGTGAGGTCAGTTTTGCAGATTAGTACGTTTGGGGAAGATTTCCTCATCCAATTCTGCAGCCTTTAGAGGAAGTTACACTGGTTGGAAATGGTCACTTTACTAATTTTGATTACCAGACAGAAAGTAAAAGTATAAACAATACTATGTTGTTGAAATGCACAGATCCAGTATACCAGTTTGTGGAGTCATTAGCTCAAACACAAAGCCACTTTGTCAGTTAAGAGTATAAATGGAAGTCACACAGCTGAAGATCAAAGGTATATTACAAGAATTCTTAGAGTTTATATTTCAAAACAATTACTGTTGTATCTTTTGGGGTCAAAGGGTAATTCATTACATTCCTTGCTGGACCTCTCATCTGTAAAAATAAATGTTTTAGGGGGTGTAGTGTTGATGATTTTTAAAGTAACTTAAAAATGGGAGAAAGAAAATAAATTGTGAAAGCTCCATTGAAATAGTGTTCTGGACCCATAAAAACCCACCAAAGCAGGGGAACTCAAATGGGGAGACTCAAACTAGCTGTCTACCGTTTATTGTGCCAAATTCACCTCTTAGGCAGCAGGATCCAAACTGAAACAAGACCACACTCTTGAAAGCTGCTCATTCTACCATGGAAACCAGAGCCAGCGGGTACACTCTACACAGGGGGAAGGGGCAGGACAATCCAGGAGATTCAGCACCTCTCTGAGGGAGTTTCTTCTGGCAGGGCTACTGCAGAGCTCCAGCTGTAAAATAAAACTGCTTCACTTTGGAGAAAGAGTGGAGATATGTGCTGAGCACCTTTACCAGTTCAGCCCAGTGGGTGCAGGGGAGGATGCCAGCTGCTCGCCTCTTTGCCCATGGTAATGAATATGGCCCTTGATCTTTAACTTTCAATCCCCTTGCTTTGGAGACATGGGGCCACAACTTTACTGCTGCTTTAAGTTATTTTTAGGAACATGAGAGCCAAATAACACAAGTTTATTTGTCATGAGTCAGCCACTCCCAATGTTCAAGACATGGCACCCTAATCCCATAGGAAACGCATGACTTACCACGTCCATCTCAAATTTAGCTCTGAGCAGAATGTAAACTATGTGTTTGCTTTTCTAACATCTCCAGTTCCTATGTACAGAGTGGCTTCAGCCTAAGCCCCACCAGCTTCAAAAGCTTTACTGTGCAAACACTGAGTAGCCCTGGCTGAAGCTACTTCTCTTAACAAAGACACTGAGTGGCAAATTTTCACCAGGCTCCTAAAAGAGATCCTGCAGATGTGGATGAATTGTTGGACACCCAGTGAAAATTTCACTCTGAGGCTCTTCATGCCTAATGGTTCTATGGTTTTGTATTAACCTAGGGACAAATTCTTCTGCCCTCACTCTCAGTGAGTAGTATTTTTATTCTGTGAATAGTCCCACTGATTTCAGTGGGACCCCTTGTGGACTCTGGTACTACTGGCAAAATCTGGCTCTCAAACTACAAGTCAAGGGTTTTTTTGTTTGTTTTTTTAATTCATACTAGACAGAAGAAATAAATGAATGAAAACATTTTCTAATAGCTATTCCCTTTTCCTGGTTCTGGAGAGCCGAGGAAGGCTAATACAGATTCATTAGATGATTCCATCGCTTCCACAGTTCTGATCATGTTATAATCAGCCTTATTGAATCAGAACAATGAAACTTCTATAACTTGCATGTCAAGTTGCCTGGCTTCTATTACTGCTCTTTCCACCATATGTTAGTGGCATGTGAATGCACTGACAAGTTAGTTATTACCAGTTTAGTTTTGCCCCTGCTGTTCCTGTCACCACTTTTACTTTCAGCTTGTTTATCTTATTGTATGTCAGGCTAACTCAGAGATCACTTGGGAGACTCTTGCTCTCTGTTTCTTAAATGTTTAGATGTTGGTAGTGTTAATTATATAGGCGCTAGTGACGATGAATATATAAACATTTGCACATGAATAGCATTCTTCTGTTATTGCTAAGGTACTGGACTTTGGACTTAAAGTTAATTTGTCTGTAATACTGTTTGAACTCCACTGAAGGGGGAAATGATTGAATGTCAAGACTCCAGGAACTAAGTAAGATACATGTACCTTTATCACAAAATGTGAGAGCAAAAAGATGATACAGTTAGCTTGAAATGTCCTGGGAAAGCAGTATCCACAGTAAAATCACTCTCCTTGCAGAATGACAGAGTCCTCTGTCTGGTGGAAGAAGAGCACATTTCCTCAACAGGATCAATATCTTTATTTTTTTTTTAATGAATTAGCTCTCTAAAAAAATGATCACGTTTTCAATACACTGAAAAAGTCATCCTCGAAAACGGAAAGAAAACCCAACTTGTCTTCCTACTAAACCAAGATGCAAGATTGTTAGCTTGCAGTGACTTCCTTATTGATTCATGCATCATGGTTTTTATAATTTGTGGTCGTACAACCCACATTATGCATGATGCATAATTCTATCAAGTGGATGTCTGTTTGTTTCAAAGGAACTCCTCTCCTTCCACACCCTTTCTGAGTGCATTAATTTTCAGAAGCAAGAGGAAATCATTCTGCTGGTTGTGGGAGCACCCGAGGATCCCAGGAGGATTATTACAATGGTCCATATTCCCCTTTTCTGGGCCTGATGGAAAGTGAATCTCTCTGAAGTTTATTTCATAATGTTCCCTCCAAAATCTCCTTCCAGAGGGTTAAAGAGGGGGAATCAGTTGAACCCACCCACCAGATGCAGGAGTTTAGGCCACAGAACACAGAGAATTGGTGGATGTACAAGGGCCATATAGCTACCTGACAGCATTGCTCTAACTGTAAGCCTTCCTACTGTCTTTGCCACCACCCTACCCCACCCCTTAACAAGGGTCCCAAGCATGAAGGGACTCCACAGGAAAGTTAGGTCCTCTAAGTTAGGTCTTCCTGGATCCCACAGAGAACTTTCCACAATGGTCTGGGAAGAGAAGAGAGGACCAGTCTGCTGACCTGCTTCCTTTCCAGGCAGGCAAGGGTTGATCCTTCTAGTGGATGGGGAGGAAGGGAGAGAGGAACGAGCAGCCTTATAGCATACCATGGGGGGTGAACTCTACCTGCTGAAAAACATTCTTATTCTGATAGAGTTCTGTTAAGTCTACAATAATTGGATGGAGCAAAATAAAATATTTTTTCTAACACAGCACTACATCTGAAGTTTGGTCTGATGTTTATAATGATAATCTGGCCCTGCATACTGTGTGTTTCCCAAAGCGTGGTATTTTTATGACACTATAATGCTGTTTGCTAATTCAGTGTTTCACCTTCACTGAGGGCTTATAATGAACTCTTAGCTTCTGTGTTATAAACAAGCTAGACTGACTCACTCCTTCTCTTCATGTTCCAACCTGGTAGTTAGGATCTGATTGACACTTAAGATGATGGTCCCTAGATTTTTCACCTGGGGGCTGGGCACCCCCTTGTTTTGAGAGGGCTCACTGTAAATCCAGTATACCATTCTGACTGCTGCTGCATGGGGTGTGTTGAAATAGGGAGTCTCAGTGCTTGGTGGAGGGAGAGTTCCTGACATTATACACTGTGTGTTTTTTAAATGTTTGCTGTTCAAGCGGTGACAGGCAGGCCACTGCAGAAAAGGTTTCTGCTTGCCAACTGGAACAGGTTTAAACAACAGTGTGGTATGATTGCAAAAGTAAAAAGTAAATGTAAAGAAAGTCCTTCCCCTTCAAGGGCCAAACCCAAATACAGAAGGACTTTTATCTTCCAAAGCAAAGGTCTAAAGGGTTAGTCAGTTTTCAAAGAAGAGGAAATGAAAACTTCTTGGAACTTTCATCTCAGAACCCCTCTCCCAAAAGATCCGACTTGCATTAGTCACTTGGAGCTGTGCCATTTATTTCAGTGGGAGAAGGATGGAATTACCCTGCTGCTCAATAAATCCCAAATCAAATTCAGGCAACTCTGGTCCTTTCTCTAGTAAAAGGATGGGGTATCTAGGATCTTCTTACAATGTGCATAGAGATTGTGGTAGGTAGATTATAGAAATCAAGGGGGGAAATATATTCCTGTCCTGTCAAGAAAGCCAGTGTGTGGTTGAGAATTATATACATATATTCATTTAACTACTAAATATATTTTTCTGTAGTAGATTACCAAGATCAGATCCTCAACTGGTGTAAATCAGAATACCTCCACTGACTTCAAGGGACCTTCCTACACTGATTTACACCAGCTGAAATTATCAATGGAAAAGACCTAATTTGCTAACTAGTCTATCTCCTGTCAGTAGGACTGTTCCCTACGCATATTTTCCAGTATTTCACTTACTCTATCTAATTTATGTGCATTCGTTCTTCAGAAATAACCTGCTCAAGATTACAGACCTAGTATTCAAATATCACTAATTATTAACAGAAAATACTAATTTAAAAAGTATGTATTTTAAGCCAATTTTAAGCCAAAACAGACTGCCTCAATTGTGCTCCTAAATTAAAAATGTTGTGTGTGTACATTTTACAGGCAAAATTTAGTCAATCACTACTTGTGATCCACATTAAGGGTCAGAATTTCAAAAATATCTTTGAAAATTAATTCATTTTTTAACTTGAAAATAACAGTGTTGAGTAACACAATATCATTACACAAAGCATGGTATTTTGAAAGGACCTTCTAGCACACCTGAATTTCAAGTTACTTTCATTTGAATTTCTGAATAACCATTGCTTAGTTGCCACTTTTTTATTTATTTATTTATATATTTTTTTTGCAGGGCTCATACGTGTTTCAATCGTCTTGACCTTCCCCCTTATCCATCATTCTCCATGCTCTGTGAGAAACTGTTGACAGCAGTTGAAGAGACAAGTACCTTTGGACTTGAGTGATACGCAAACCATAGTGCCCAGCTCTTTGGACGTTTGTGGATCTCAAGAATGAGTGAACATTTGTATTGGATTTCTTAGAGGGAAATTGTTTTACAATGCAATTCAAATAATGAGATTTCCATGAATGAGTAAATCTAGCTTTGGAAGCAGTTACAAGCATTGTGATAGTGGCAGAGTACTCTACGGTAATACTGGAGTGTTCCTGGTGTGCAGGGAAAAACAACAGTCTTGCAATAAACAGTTTTTCTTGACGGCCATGTTTGTTATGGTCCAAGCAAAAGATGTGACCATGCATGATCAGTAAGGTGGCTACTGCAAAATCTGACAAGCCTCGAAACTGGATTTCACCAAAGTCCTTGAATGTAAAGTTCAAGTCAGAATGTGAAATCATTCAGCCCATCCCTAAATTAGCTAAAATCAAACTATGGAATTCTTAAAAAAAAAAAGTTTCCTAAAGATACGTTACATTATGCCATATTCTATAACAGAATATCCATTTCTTGCTAAACCTAAGACTACGAGTGCCTGCATGGTGTGCACCATAGATTTCAGCTTCCTGGGGCAGAAGTGAATTTGAAGGAAAATCAGGAGCAAGGGATGTCACAACAATGGCTTGCAAAAGGAGGTTTGTGAAAATGTATATGCAAGTGGCGTGTGTATGGCAAATGAGCTATTACAAGGAGAACTTAATAATGACTGATTTTATGATTTATACTGCATGGAAACTGTTTTAAAACATAAGTATACATTTAACACCGCATATCAGGAAAAAAAACTTACACAGTGACTTCTGTTTATTTTTATAGGTTCATTATGTTAAGTTCCTCAGAGTGTAAATAAGAAACTAGCAAACTAAAAGCTATTTCTGTTCATTTCACTTTTCATGCATAAACAGACATTGTGCTAGTGTTTTATTCTTTAAGCACTCTCAAGGGAAAAAATGCCTTTTATTTTTATATGATAAGATATTCCCAAAAATATTTTGCACTGAATGTACCAAAGTTGAAGGGACATTATGAGCAGACTGACCGTAAACTGCATTACTCTTACAAGTATCTAGGAAATAGCTTTTTAAGAACTCAGCTTTCTTCACAGTGCCATGTCTGTAGATATCAGGACTGTGCACATAAGTAATAATTTTGTAAAAATCACTACATGTGATATTGTAATATGCATTTATTTTGAATGCACTTGGTTCATTTTTCATCCATCAAATAACCTTTAAGGGAAAGAGTGTAATACAGATGTTTCATATTTTCCCAGCAACTTTTTATTTGTATAGCACTGTAAAACACACTAGCTTATTGGCAAAACCATGGGCGATACTTAAGAGGATGAATCTTTAATAGTAATGATTCCACTCTTCCTTATCAATGAGCACCTCAAGTTATAAACTGTTTGTAATGTCTTTCTAAGTTTGCATTTTCACTGTTTTCTTATCAATGTTAATTAAAATGGAGTCCTTTTCAATGGTATATCTAAAACTGCATGAATCCACCAATTTAATTTAGCTTAGTTTTGCCAAAGTGCACAGGTGTCACTGGCACCCATTCCTCATAATGATCTTTAGTTCTAAATTAGTTTTGCATCTGTGCACTTGTACAGCCATTGAGAAATACTACATGCATCGTGCCAGGGTTCCAGAAAACTGCAACTGGATGTTGGATGGCAAGAACAGAACTACAGCTCTTTGTGTTCCTTTTGATGGCACTCAAGCATTTCAAGACCTGCTTTGTGGGAGAACTAAGTTTAGGAGTAACCTCAGGATTCCCACTCTGGGGACTCTCATTGCGTAGGTGTCTCAGTGAGGTGACTAGCTTTTTTTTCTGTATTCATAACAATAGGAGTACACATCCACTCAAGAGAACATTGGAATGGCAATAAAGATGCTATCAGAAAAGATTACTTTTTTACCCTCCCAGTGAGAAAGTAGGTGCTGTTGTGGTGGTAGGAGTGGAGTGCTGGGTAAATTTAAGTTGCTCCAGATCCCTCCCCACCCCATTCCCCAAACGATATAGGAAATAATGCCTGTGTTCAGATAACAGAGGAAACCCCACTGTCAAAAATAAACTGAGAATATCTTTTGACTTTACAAATAATGGGTTCCTCCCTAAAACAATGACATCTGGAATCCCACGAGTTTCCTTAAACTGCTCCTGGCTTGTACTAAGTGGCAAAGAAAAGTCAAACTGTGTTGTTCTATTTTTACATCCAGGTTTATCAGTGTTTGCTAAGATATCACATTAATGGTCCAGGATTTGCTAATGCATGTGTTGTATCAAAGAACTGATACACAGTAGATAAATTTACTTGTGAGCAGGTCATTTCAGCATGGCTCATGTTTCATGTGATCAAATTCATTAAGTACCTGGCCCTCTAGTCACTTAGAGCCAATGAAACTTTTGACTGGCTAAGAACCACAGAATTTGGCTCTTGTAATATTACAGTATCTTTTTCCTAAAAAGAGATCCTTGCAGGAGATCAGTGCTACAAACATCAATCCAGAAACAAATTGGAATTAAAAGGGTTAAATATTTGACACACAAGTTTACAACAGGCTGCATTTGAGCTATACTTTTGTACAAACCAAAAGTAATAAATGCATTTGTCACCTTTTATTCAAAAAATGAGATGTCCTACTTACTTCTGTTCTGCAGTCCGCCCTTTTCACCAGTTGGTGGGACTCTGCGGGGCTCCATCAGGATCACCAAGGTGGCAGGTCTCAGCAAAAAAGACAAAACCCAGCGACCACTAAGATCCAGGAGGAGCACGCTAAGGGGAGGGGAGAAGTTCTGCTCCCTCCTCCTGTCTTGCCTGCACCACACTGGACTCTAGGGAAGTGCCACCTGAAGGTGATGGAGAGCTGGGTCCTTGATGCTGCAGCCCTCGGCTAGCTTCTTGCAGTATTTTAAGAGACGCTTCACTGAAAAGGAGAGTTCAAGGGAAGGAGCATAGAAGCATTAACAGCCCCACACACCTGTTATCCCACCAGCAGCAGAGCTCATTCAACACCCCATCCCACAAAAACCAGCCCTGGATTCCTGCAGAAGATTGCAGGGTGTGATTACAAGGATTGTGGGGGGTTGAACTCCTAACAAGACTATGGCTGGTCCGGGGGCTATGGATGGGGCGAAAGTTTGAAAATCCCTGGCTTAAAGCAATAGATCATTTAGAAGATCTTACTTGGCTGATAAGGAGCTTTCCTGGGGAGGAAACAGAATAGTCTAGGAGAGCAGAATGAAATAATCTGCCCCATTCAGCCACTGCAAGATACTGACTTGTGCCAACATAATCCCCGGTACCCTCATATGGCAGAAAGCCCACTTGGATGGTTGCTCACAGCACCAGATTTAAGGCACCTACAACCCCATCCTCTTCTCTGACAGGGGAGACTGAGCCAGCCAGCACTAAATGGAAGTGGTGCAGGTAGGCTTCTTCCCCTGACAGAACTGCCAGGGTAAAGGTCTTGTCTCATTTCTTCTGGGGTAAATCCTAATCTTGGGTGCCCTCCTAATGGGAAGGTGGGATGTAATTTGCACAGCTCTAGTGAACTTAATCATTAACTCTGCCAAATACACTGGAATAGCATCTAATTAATGAACACATCCCAACTATCAGAGGCATGGATGCCTATTATGTCATATGTAGTCTCTTGTTCAAGGTATGTATGTCAGAGCCTTTTACTTTGACCACTCAAATCATGAGACAGTCTTCTGTTATGATAAAAATGCCCTCAGCAGCAGATTGTATATTAATTTATTAAAGGAATCTTCCTTCAGCCCAAAATAAATGCCTGTGTAACATAATCTTGATTCTGCAAAATGGAGGCAGAGATTTCTTTTTCCCAGTTCATCTGTTACGCTTCGCAATAAAAAAATCACTTTTCAAAGTTAGAGAAATTACTTTCATTATCCATGTTGTGGACCAGAGACATACCATAAATAAGGTGTTAATATCATTCAGAGATAGAGTGCATGCATCTGAGGTGAAATCATCTTGGTGCTCAGAGCCAGCTATGCAACACATAAGCTTCACGGTAAAGTTGTTCACCCCAGGTCTTACAGTAGTGAATATACAGTAGAACCACAGAGTTATGAACATCTCAGGAATGGAGCATGTTCATAATTCTAAAATGTTCATAACTGTGAACAAAATGTTATGGTTATTCTTTCAAAAGTTTACAGCTGAACATTGACAATGCAGCTTTGAAACTTTACTATGCCGAATAAAAATGCTGCTTTTTAGTAGTTTAACACAGTACTGTACTGTATTTGCCTTTTTTTTTTTTTTTTTTTGACTTGGTTGCTGCCTGATTGTGTTCTTCCGGTTCCAAATGAGATGTGTGGCTGACTGTCAATTTGTAGCTTTGGTGTTCGTAACTCTGAGGTTTTACTGTACGTAATATATAATCTTCAAAGGAAGTTGAAAAGCCAGGCAGTAACATTCTGGCAGAGCTTCTAAAAGAAAGTGTCTGGCATGATGGAAACTGGCAGAGAACATTGAACTGGTGGTTGGTTTGTTTTTAGAGTACAGAAATTTAAAAGGTTTGTGGTTTGCTATGCTTTTTCAGTGCTTCTAGAAGTCCAAAATCGCTTCAGTTTTAAGTGGTATCATGTGGTTGCTAAAGTAATCTCTGCAGTATTTAATTGCAGATACCCATGAAGTCTCCGCAGTATTAATGAATCTCTACAGTGTTGTTTGAAGATAGTCATTGTGATGTTTGCAGAGACAGTGTTCTGGATTGAGAGAATTTACACACAAATGGTAAATCTATATTAACTGTGTTTGACTAGTTTTTTATAATTTGATATTTCCATAATGTAATACAAAGCCGTTTGAATCATGTTTCATGGTTTTAATTTGTCTGTATTGAATTACAGTTGTTTTTAGAACTGTTGCTCATATTTATTTAACTTGCCATTGATTTGGGAAAAGAGGAAAATTTGCTCCTAGTAACACTAATGGGAATTAAGTACTAAGTAATATCTGCTTTGAATTGATAATAGACATTTATCTTAACATCAGTCTTACAAGTAGAACCTGTTTTTAATTAAATCCCATTCCATCACCCAAAAATGAGTTTTCTATTCCCTCCTCCAGCACCTCTCCATCCCAAACACAATTTCAAAATTATTACTGACACCTGATTTTTTAAATGTTTCCCAAGTGACCAGCCATTGTTGGTCTACCCAGTCCAAGGGGCAGTGGCAGAAATTTTCAATGATGACTTGTTAACAGATTGCAAATGAAAGGCCTTTAAAATTGTATCTGAGCGACCACAATCGTTGTTTTAGAACTATTCTAGTCCTTTGGTTAAATATTTTTAACATAACAGACTAAAAAGGCTGATTTGAAATTGCTCTTGTCTCTTAGAAAAATAAATACAGATTATATAGCATTTTAAAATATATATTATTTAAATGGACACTGTCAGATTGAGCTATATTTAAAAACATTCTTTTCTGTTACTAATAGCACTTTAGATTGTTAAAACTAAGCATATAAAATGAAATACACTTGGAAATTTTTGTTTTACTTGCATATTTTTCAACATGCACAATGCAAATACAGTGGTTGGTTTGGTATTACTTATGGTCAGTTTCTGGTCAATTGCACTTTCTATTCTCATGCACTAGTTTAGAGGATTTTT
The DNA here is from genome assembly GCA_032164245.1 of Sternotherus odoratus. Classification (NCBI taxonomy): domain Eukaryota; kingdom Metazoa; phylum Chordata; order Testudines; family Kinosternidae; genus Sternotherus; species Sternotherus odoratus. The sequence continues at coordinate 18,517,992 of JAVMKO010000011.1, forward strand.
TATTTTATTTTATGGAAATATTTCTAATGTTTTTACATATTTTTATTTTAAGGAAACCTAAATTTGAGGGTCTAAACTTCCTGGCTGTGTCCCTTTAAAAAAATTAGGGGTGCCATCCTAACAGACCTTTGTCAAAGCCATGTTATACTCTGGGTGTTTTAAACTGTTGAATCAATACATTGGTAATTTTTAACTTTTTTAAATACCAAATGTAATAAGAGTACATCACAGAATAGCCACTGAAAATTATTCTAAGACATTTTTTGATATTATGATAAAGGCAAAATGCATCCAAGCTTTGTTTCTTTCTATTATCACCCCCTAAAACTTTTGTAATAAAAGGTTTCTAATGGTAGTGCTACTTCATTGTTCAGTATATGGTGGCTTTTTTCTTTGTACAGACAGGAATTCCTCATTTATCCATAACTAGAAAGTCCTTCCCTCCCCATAAATAATAACTAAGAGCCATGTTATGCCACTAATTTACCAGAGTTCTCCACTGGGAACTTCCCATTTAAAATCTATGGGACTAAAAGACTTTAAAAATGGGGTCTAGTCAAAGTGGAATTCTTTGTGCTTTCATTCATTTCCTTATTTTGGGCAGTCTCCCAGCAACCCTTTTCTCCCACTTTAGTTGCATATTATTTGGACTATTGCCACACCTAACCTACAATCAACAAGCAAGAGCTAGCAACCATCTATGATACTGCAGTGTTAGAGTCGGGATAGTGAAGCTAAGATTATGGCTTGCTGCACTTGTCCCTCAGGAATTAAACACATCTCATTTGCTACAAGACTAGCGCCACTAAGTAATCCAAGGAGCTAAGTGTTTTTTTAAAATTTAGTTTCTTGACGTTAACAAGTTTTTTGCATGCAGAGCCGCCCGTTGGGTACAATGAATCAGGGCAACCACTCTGGGCCCCGGTGTGATGGCCAGCGCAGTGAGTCCCATGACGGATTTGTCACTCTGCCCCAGGCCCTGCACTGCCCCTAGGGACAGCCCTGTGTGCCCATCTGCACATGCTTAATTTATTTTCTCACCTCCAAGCTTTGCTACTAAGTGCAACTACTTTTGGCTATGCGATCAGTGAAAGCCCCTTACCAGGGCATAGGTTAATACTGATCAGGATTTCTGGGGAAGGTGTGATATATATATATATATATGATTACATCCAAAATATTTCCTTCCATAGATAGAGTATATTGCCCATCCAGTACTTAAAGCTGGCTCTTCTAGAAGGATAGCTTAGGATTCTAGCACTCCTCCCATGTTTCCATTTCCTGTTTGGTGGTATAATCAGGTGTTAGCACATTCCATTAAGTCAGCAGTTAAGCATCTTTACCTTGCATTGTGAAAATTATACTTTGAATAGGTAGGTAGGTATATTAGGACTGTACCATGTTCTCCAACTGTACAGATGACTGGTTCAGTATGAAAATTTAGCCTGAGACATTGGATTTGATTGTACTGTTGGCTGCTGGTTTCCTGGTTTCCCATTGGGGCCTGAAGCTGGATAGTTTTTAAAAAAATAAATAAAAGAGAAGTAACTACTGATGCCTCTTGAGTCATGCCAGTTCAGGAATTTAATCGTAGCTCTTGAGCAGCTGTGGGCATGCCATGAAAAATGCAGTGGGAGCTGAACAACACAACAGCAGCCATGGAGTAATGCTACTAAATGAAGACTTTTGTGCCTTTTGTGAATCGTGTTGGGGAGTATGCTGTGCAGTGCACATGCAGTTACTAATAACAAAAGGAAACTCTGCATTCTGAAGTGAGGCATTTGCTTGAAAATCTGCACTAAATAATACACACAAATGGAAAAGTATCATAAATCTATAAATAAGTTAGTTAATATTCCTGCACTGGTAAGGCTTATTTTAGCCAAGAAGTATTAAAAGTCTTCGTAGTCTGACCTGGAGGTTCAGAAGTCTAGCTTACATGTATTTTTTATTTAATTGAACAGTTATCAGTATAATGGAGTCTTGTATAAAGAGTAGTACACAGGTTTTTATTTTGGCTTACGCATTACAAGTAACTGTTATGCATGTTACTGGATATATTTTCAAGTGAAATAGTATCAGATAAGAAGCTATTTAAGTCATTGTTCTTGATAGTAACTTACATTTTAGATACGATGGTCTGAATCCAAAATTTCTAACACAGTTTCTCATCTGTATTTATTTGGAAAACTCCATATAATGGATTTCATTTGTTTGTATGTATTTTGGGATGGGATGGGGGGACACTTTGTTTGCAGCACAAGAACCATGAAACTCCACTGAGGACTTTTGTTAACCTGGACCTCCTGTGAAATTTCTCTCCAGGGGATTGCCCTAAAGCCCTGTGAAGTGAATAAGATGACTCCCATTGACTTCAGTGGGCCTTGGATCAGGCTCAGTTGCATAGACCTGACCTCTGTTACACTCCACTGATGTCAGTGAGAGACTTGCTGAGTAAGGACTTAATAAGGATTTTGTGATTTCGCCGCTGTGATCTAAAAAAGACCACTGGAAAAAGTTTGCTATAAAAAAAACAAAAACTCCCTGAAAGTTGTCTCTTCAACAAGCAAATCAAGCTGGTAAGAGCTTCCTACAGAAAAAGTACAATTTATTTGACTGTCATGGTTCTATATAGTAGGACATTATTTTGCAGTTAGCCTTCAACGTATAGGAGACTGATGTTTTATTATCGGCATTGCAGATGGAACTGGGATTCACAATGGTATTGTTAGTAAGTATGTAAATAATTATAGAAAGATACTGTTTTTTTATTCCATTTCTCTTCAAAATGCTGTAATGTTGGGGGTATCCATGAACCTGGATCAGCAATTATTGAGCTATATGTGTGTGTGTATGTATGTGTGTATATATATCTATATTATATATAGATATAGATATATATAGATATAGATCTATCTATCTATCTATCTATCTATCTATCTATCTATCTATCTATCTATCTATCTATATATATAATATAGGTGTCTTTAGTGTAACTGGCTAAACATTGCTAACTACAAAAGGTGGTGTGGGGAACAAAAGGGAAAACTATGGAGAACGTGGGGGAGTGTGGAGTACTATTACCAGTGTGTGAGGAACACTGGAACCCCAATGTGTTCTGTGTACTTGCTCTTTCTTAATCAAAACTACTAAATGTGAGCTGTTATTATGTTTGAAAGCACGTAGGATGACAAACTTTTATCATGAGGATGCAGGCATCCAGAACCAAACAGGTATATACATGCATCTCCCTTACTTTTGACAAAGTGTTACGTGAGCTAATTTTATACTAGTTCTTTGTTTTAAAAAGATTTCAGGCACTGTAAAAAGAACACAGATTCTAAATTTTAAGTAGGCCACATGGTATTTTTTTAAGCCTTTCCATGCTTTTTTATGTTGAGTGTCTACAGGACTGTGTATCAAATGCAATACCAATTTTTTCTACCTTTCTACACACCAGTTTGTTTCATCTGGGTTTAGTGTGCATCTTTTGTAAGAGACAAAACGAGGGAGGAGGGGGATGGGGGAAAGAGTTACGATGACGTATGTCTCTTTTTCCATTTCACATTACATCAGCTATGTGTCACCTTGCTTCAAGGCAGAAAGAGTAGATAATGCAGCTGAGTATGTTACATGGATGGCATTACATAGTGCCTGTACTTGTGGAATGTACTTAAATGCTTGGCTGCTTACAGATTTGTATAATTATCTACTCAGATGAACACCTCTCTCTTGTGTTGTATTTATTATTATTCAAAAATGTGTTGAGGGAAAGTGTTTTACTGTATACAATTCATTTTATTTTCATACTGATCTCTATTTTGTTTAAAACCTTGTTCCATCATGAAATCACTTAATCCAAAATAAATCATCTTACAAATAACTTTGGAAATTAACTTTTTCTGTATGTATCTGAAAGTATTTTGGTCTAATTTTTTTTAAAGATTAGTTCTCATACATGGATTGTTTTAAATCCTGGCCAGTAGGTTTAAACTTTTAGAGCATCTCATTGACACTTTCATTATCTTACATTAATTGTGCTGTGTTCTGGAAAGTGGCAGATCTTAAAAGGAACAACATTTTAGGAACAAAGGAAGTAAAGATTCTGTAACACTCAGCCTCAGTTTTTGCAAAAGAACCACACTTGAAACCAAAGCAATGATAAATGAAATTAACAAAGGACAATGCCCTAGAATCTCCACCTTGGAAAGTGACCAGAATTCACTAAATTGTTTCAATGTCTACTCTTCTAGAGAGGATCGAAAGCTGCAAAGGTACATTTTATTGACAATGGTTCATGTGAGATAGCATGATATTTTAATAGGCATAAATTTTTGGGAAAATATGCATTTCTGTTCCAGTGTTTAAGATCATGATGACTGTTATTCTTAAATCTCCATAATCAATAGATTATTATAGATTATTGGCAGAGAAATTGCTGAGAGTTACACTTGAAATACTGGCTTCCAACATAATAAAAGTAAATGGTCCCCTGCTAAAGAATTCAAGCAGTTTTTATCATTTAGTATGCTAGTTCTAGCAAGAAACATTGTCCATTATTTATTGGAGCCAATTCTGTGTTTTTGCCAGGTCAGAAATAGTCCACTTTCTGTAATGGTTTGATAACAATGTTGCCATCTTTACGTAACATCTTATATACAATTACATTTATAGTTTTGTGTTAAGATCATTTTCTTCCTTGGAATTATTTTTTCCCAATAATTCTTGGTATTACAGGGTCTAGTATTAAAGGAAGCCTGAAGGATTAAAGAGAGGTCTGTGTGCAAATATTGGTGTAATGGTGGGATACTGTCATTTTAGATTCAATTTTCTGCTGTTGCTCTTGGATTCATAAAATCATAAACTCAAAGGGACCTCGAGAGGTCCTCTAATCCAGTCCTCTGCACTCATGGCAGGACTAAGTATTATAGACAGGTGTTTGTCTAACCTGCTCTTAAAAATCTCCAATGATGGAGATTCAACAACCTCCCTAGGGTGGGTAAGCACTGCCTGACAGGAAGTTTTTCCTAATGTCCAACCTAAACCTCCCTTGCTGCAATTTAAGCCCATTGCTGCTTCTCCTATCTTCAGAGGTTAAGAAGAACTTTTTCCCTCCCTCTTGTAACGTACTTGAAAACTGTTATCATGTCCCCTCTGTCTTCTCTTTTCCAGACTAAAATAAACCCAATTTTTTCAACCTTCCCTCATAGGTCATGTTTTCTAGACCTTTAATCATTTTTGTTGCTCTTCTCTGGGCTTTCTCCAATTTGTCCACATCTTTCCTGATATGTGGCACCCAGAACTGGTCACAATACTCCAGTTGAGGCCTAATCAGCACGTAGAGCAGAAGAATTACTTCTCATGTCTTGCTTACAACCCTCCTGCGAATACATCCCAGAATGATGTTTGTTTTTTTTGCAACAGTGTTACACTGTTAACTCATATTTAGCTTGTGGTCCACTGTGATCCCCAGATCCCTTTCCACATTATTCCTTAGGCAGTAATCATTCTGACTTATCATGAAACGGTTTGATCTAAATAAATGATAATTAACCTTCTATGATGAGGAATTGATCCCTCTTCCCAATTTCTAGCCAAGATTGGGGCTTGGATAAAGTTCAGTTCAAGCTGATGCTGCCAGGTTGGGTGCAGCAGCTGGATGAAATACAGAGGTCATCTTTGTCTGCTCATCTGAGGAATTTTGCCTACCTTTTTGTTACTCTGGTTTACAGTGCGGGGGTCTTGTTGGATCTTTGGTTGTTTCTAGATGCAGAAACCAAGATGCTTTTTACCATCTGTGTTTGGTGAGGATGTTGTGATATTGCCATTTGCAGGTGGACCTCATTGCAGTTATCAATAAGCGTGTCCTCTACAGAAAAGATTGCTGCAGTGTGATCTACTTGCAACTACAGCAGATAACCATGTAGTGGCTGTGGTGTCCTGGTGAAAAATGTAACTGCCCACTTAATTAGGGTATTTCTCATGCTTTAACCTACGATTTGTTTGGGAGCTGGGTGCTCTCAGGAAAAGTCCCTTGTCTAGAACTTATTCACCCACCTCGGCCTCACAGAATCCAAAGGACAGATTCAACCCTTGTGATTGTGGAGATGGCCACACTGTAGGGAATCATCCCAGAGGAAGGCAACTTTAAACTCCAACTGGAGATGCATTGAATTAGCATATTTCAGCCAGTCAGGCCTTGGCCCTGCCCACTGTGTGTTGTGCTGACAAGCCAGCTATGCCACCTTGCACCAAACAAAGCCAGGGGAAGAAGGTAAAAGACTAGAATGTGACATCAGGGTATAAGATTGGCTATGTTGAAAAGATTACGATAGTGGGGACATTGTAGGAGACAAACACTTGATAGGTTACGCCCCCTCTCACAAAGAAAGCAAATGCCAACCAAGGTCTGTTAGACCTAAAGGCATCATCAACTAGATGGCTGGACATCATACACAGGAGCCTGACCAGGCTGGGCTTAATGGAGGAACAAGACCCCGACAGGAAGGAATGGTGAGGCTGTACTGGGTCCAGGGGTCTGTAAAGATGCTTTTGATAAGCAGAATTTCTTTTCAGGGTAACTGGCAATTAAAGACCTCCACCCTAGATTTTATCACAGTAGATTATTATTTTTAAATGAATTAACCTGATGCATAGATAACAATAAGCATATTTCATGATCCAGCATTATTGTAACCTTCATCCTTGCATTCCTCCTATCCCACGCTCTGTTCATATCTTTGCTGTTTATATCTAATTAAAATTATAAAGTCCTTGGGGCAGAGTCCTGTCAATTAAATTTTTCTCTAAAGTGTCATTCATGCCTCTGTGGCATGATAGAAATATTAAATATTACAACAATACTCCCATATTTCTTGGCTTTTTAAGTGTTCATTTGGCTTTCAGAACCACAAAGCATTGCAGTTCTGTCCATGAAAGAATATGTGAGATACAAGCAGCCACAGAAGGACATAAGTACTGTCATTTATTTTTTTGGTACCATGTTGTATAATAACCTACAGCCTCTTAATTGCATTCATCTTTTAATTTTCATCTTGTGGACCATTTGGTATGTTTGGAATGCTGTTTACTTTTCCTACTGTGCAGAGAGCACTCCTAATCAAATGGATCTCTGTATACATTGCACATTTCTATTCTGTGTGTCAAAGCTACTTGAAACTATTTATAATAAACTAAGTGCATAGGATGGTAATAGCTCTATGAGAAGAACCTAGTAAAGATTTAAGACTGTAGTAGTGAAAAATCTGTGTTACTTACCATTCTAAAATCTAGATGGATGGTCCTGAGTGAGTACTTGTGTTAAATGTGGTGCTGATTCTTAAAATGTACATTCAAAAAACCAAGTGGTATAACACATTCTATATTTTTCAGAAATGGTTCCACCTTACCAAAATCATGCATTTGACTTCTATTGCCTTATTTGTGAGGTTCTGATATAAATATCACCTCCACCAGATGACTTATCCCAAAGTAGGTGGTGGTTGTTTCATTCTATAGAGCCCACGCTTTACTTAAATAATATTAGCCAAATAAGGTTGCAGTAACAGTCAGCTGATGAAAATAAACTAAAGCAAAAAAAAAAATGAAGTAGTTGGCTCATTTATCACTGGAGTTAAAATTTCACTTTGCTCTTACACCAAAGATAAAACAAAAATGAAGTCTGCAAATTCTAGAGCAACCGCTTAGATTGCCTCCTCACAAAGGGAATTCAACTTGGCAACCAATCAAATCAGTCACAGATATTTTAGAACTGTTTAAATGATTCAGCTGGTTTCAAAAAGCCTTTAGAGCCACTGTATGTCCTCAAAAAAGCTCTTGGAAACCAAAATGAAGCTTTTACATCTTCAACTTTTATATTTTCAACTTTTATTTCAGTCTTCTCAAGCAATGAGTTATAAAGCCCTGAATAGTCATCACATAATTTTTTATAAACTATTATTCATACGGGTCATTCCTATGTGGTTATCCCCTGATGTGAAAATTACTAAATGCAAAGTAATAGCTCCCTCACTCTTTGAAATGTGCAGATCCAAGTGCTATTCCAATGAGGTCCTGCAGATTCTTCTGGGCTCACTCATATTAGCACTAGAAAAAACTGCCAGAGCCTACTAAGTAATTCTTGTGACAATGACTCTTCGGTGACATGGCTGCTTTAACCTATAACACAGTGAGAAAACCATAATCAAATACAACTAGTGTTGACATGGTTAGGCCCAATCGCCACGTGATAGCTATGGGTTGAAGGTCTTGTCTGACAAGAAACTGCATTACCAACTAGACAAGGAGGAGAATGTTGAAGGCACATGTTTTCCGTGTTGTGTACAATATCTCAGAAATCAACATGCATTTTTGCAGCCCAGCATCTCCCATAATTGTGCTGTGTGGGCTATCTCTCTCCTGTCCACAGTTTGAAGAGGCAGTTCAAAGCTGTGCTAGCCATGTCCCATTCTCCAGCCTGCTGCAGATCTTTTGCCTCTGTGGCATCAGTCAATGGCACTTGTCTTTGCTCCTGATCTTTCCTACGCCTTTTTTTTCCTTTGAGGACAGTAGGGGGAAGTCTTCTTTGTTCTCTCCTGGACCAGGTATTTAGCAGCACATGGCTGAAGCCTCTTGGAGTCCCTGCTGCAGCACTTCTCTGCCAAGCTCCTCTGGCCCCTTTCAGTGATTGTAGAGTGGGTGTAACCCACACTCCTTCCGGGTGTGGTGGTCTGTCCCATCTACTGCATGCATCTGACGAAGTGGGTATTAGCCCTCAAAAGCTTATGCTTCAATACTTTAGTTAGTCTTTAAGGTGCCACAGGACTCTTTGTCACTTCTGCAATTCCAGACTAACATGGCTAACTCTCTGATTCTGTCCCATCTAGTGGCACCGAGACCACTTAGAGAGCAATTAATGAGTCTGCTCTACAGCCTTAGCTAACAGCCAGTTGGCTTTTAGCTCATGTGATAGTCTCATGTACTAAGCTCCAGAGATCCCCGGCTTGATCCTGCCCACCAATGACCGGGGGTCTGTTGGTGTTGCACAGGTGCAAAAGCATTAGGCTAAACTTAAAAGATGATTCATCTGTGAGCTAGCTTTAACAGACTCTACAGAGGACAAATCACGCCCTGCCTGTTTTCAGCAGCTGAACCTAGTATGCTCAGGCATGGAGCCATGAGTCAGACAGCTATGTTGGGACCCTTATCCCTTCCAAGAAGCTGCAACTTCACCACAGAAAAGCCCAACAAGGAAACACAGCTTCTCTCTGCTCTAAGGATGAGGAGGACTTCATTCAACCAGCCCTGGGAATAGATCCTGTGGCAGCTTAGGAGCACAAGAATAAGATCCTAGCATGGCTCCTGGTACCCCCACAAGACCTGAGACAGGTCCTAAGTGAAGAGAGAAGCAGAGCTCACAGTCGGGAATTGAGTCAGGAATTTCTGACAGTCTCCATCCACCAACCTGGGGGAGTGGGAGCCTACAACTGAGAACTCTGAGAGATAAGTTTCTCGAAGTCTGTAGGCCCTGTGCAAAATTATAATAAATAAAAACAAAAATGGGTAAGAAAAAGTACAAAAAAAGTAAAAGGTATTCAGCTCTGATTTAGACACTTTCTCTTCTACGAAGGAAGGAGAGCTATCAGACTCTGATTCCGAGCAGGATACAGACAAAATACAACCAGTTTACCACCACCACCACCTCCTAGCAGTTTGAAACCATGGATAAAAAGTTGTATCCCCAATTCAGTTCCAAGCCTCAGAGGAAATACCTCCCTTCCAAACCTCTCCCGAGGCAGCAATCTCCCTGTACCCATCCTTGAGGAAGTAATCAGGGAGAAGTGGGAATTTCCTAAAAAGGGTAACCGTGTTAATAGGCATGTTCTCAGATTCTACAAGATCAATGGAGCTGTGGCATTTCTAGCAAAGGATACGGTTATTTCATCCAAAGGGGACATTTCCCCTCAATGATCCAATGGATAGGAAGGTTGAAACAACCCTTACAATGGATTTTGGTGTTTCCTTAGCCATCCTCGGATCATCTCTGGTAGCCAAGTGCTTTGTTCAAGCCACATGACTGGAAGACCTTAAAGCCCTTAAGGGCAGAGACTAACCCAGTTTTAAATCTATATGTAAGAAAACCTCCTTATCATCAACCTCCTTATTGGCTGAGGTTTCAATGGATGCTATGAGGATTTTTGTCAGGAGACATGTATGGCTTTGTCCATGGAACATAGATACTCACTCCAAACAAATCTGGTGCTCCTCTAAATTAACAAGATCTCTCTTCTTTGGAAAAAAACGGACAAGATAGTGTCTGAAAACACTGCCAAATTTAAATAGTCTCTCCCCTCTCCACTTAATGCTTTTAAAGTGGACTACAAAGCCATTATCACACAGACACACTTGGAGAGGTTCCAAAGGAAAGATAAAAGATATGTCAAGGGAAAACTTTGGAATTGAGGAGTGCAAACCTAGAGATACTCCTGCATCATCCAAAGGCTCATTATGACAATGGGTGAATGTGCCTTTGTCGTCTATCCAGACCTGAGCTTGGGAGCCATGATTTCCCACTTTCCAGATGACTGGTTTGCTTCTACCACAGACAGTGAGGGATAATGTATCAGGGATACTCCCTTGAGGTAAGGGCTCCACCCCATCCCTTCTTCGTCCAGTCTTCCATCAACAGCAATCCTGCCATGGGCAAGCTTGTAAGAACAAGTTCTCCCATCTCCTGGACAGAGGAATGATAGGAGTTCCCCCAGAAAAGTGTTCTTAGGGTTTCACTTCATTATCTTAATTGTTCAGAAGTGCACCAAAGGAGTCGGGGTCATCCTTGACCTCAAAAGACTCACTAAATGGATGAAGAAAACCAAAATTACAACTGGAGAATCTAGCTTTGATTATAACATCCCTGTTTTAAGGGGACTTCCTAACTTCAGTGAAGTTATCCCTCCCCATTCCCGTCCACTGCTTGCTACTTCCCATATGTAGCAGAATTGTGGGAGATGTTAGGTTGCAGAATGGAAACTTTCTTACCCAATAATTTCCTTTCTGCTAGCTAGCATCTCCCACAGTTCTACCCCCGCTGGACAGCTCTCCATCTATTTGGATAGTTACCTTATAAACAAGGAGTTACTGTACATAGTTACTTGGTTAGCATTGGAATTATTATTACTAATTATTGTCTACAATTTTTTACATGGTTTTGGAATTAATCATCTGGTAGCACGCTGGAGAAGGGGGTGTGGCTAGCACAGGCTATGCTACTGCTTTGAATTGCCTCTGGAATCTGAACCAGGAAGGGAATAACCTATATGTCACAGAATTGTGGGAGACCCTGCTTGCAGAAAGGAAATGATCAGGTAAGAAAATTTCCAGTCCACACCACTGAATGATTTTGCCTAAACTTGACCTTCCATGATTCAAATGATATGACCTCCAACTGGTGTGCTATGTACTTTTTGGCATCCCCTAGTGGTCTTCATCTAATATTTCCTCCATAACATTGTCATTTTTTATTCTTTCCAAGTTTTAGGACTCCAAAGTGACCATTTGTGTACATATTGTTAAACCTTATTTAAATGTTAAGATTAAAAATGATTAGCTGACAAAGGAATATATGTGTATATGAAGTAGATATATTCTGTCTGTTAAGAGTACTTCATATCTAGTACTATACACAGAGCAAGTACAGAGGGGAGGAGTTACCAGTTCTTCTGCCTTATCTTCAGATGCTTTGGAAATGTGGCCCTCAGCTATTGCATTTGCACACGTGTAACCAATAAAGTAAATAAGTAAAAGGAAAAAATGTGTAGCAATCACTGTCTTCAACTTCATTTCCCTGCTCTCCTGGAGGGAAGTGGTGGATAAAGTTTTAAAAGACTTTGGAGCCAATCAATAGACACTAAGTCATGAAGCTACAGCAATCTATATATATAAAAGTCAAATGGTGTATGCACGTTCCCTTACTCCTTCCACACTGTTTGAGCTAGAGACTTGAAATTTGGTACAGTTATAGGTCTTAGGGTCCTAATCAGGGTAAGAGTCGAAAATTTTTCAAATCTCACCTCTGACGCCCCCCAGGGGTGAAATTATTTAAAGGCCAATCACATCAGCTGGGCAGCTGCTGTTCTCTGTGACATAGTTATGATGTCATAATACCCCCCTCCAACGGACCCTGCACTTGCTCAGCTCTCTGCCCCCTCCCCCTCCAACGGACCCCGCACTCGCTCAGCTCTCTGTCCCCTCCCCACCTCCGAAGGACCCGAGTTGGGTTTGGTCGGAGGGTAAGTGAGATAGGGGTGTTGGGTTTAGTCGGGGGTGAGGTGAGGGTGTCGGGTTTGGTCGGGGGGTAAGTGAGCTGGGGGTGTTGGGTTGGTCAGGGGGTGTTGGGGTTGGTGGGGGAGGTAAGGTGGGGGTGTTGGGTTTGTTTGGGAGGGTGAGGAGGGGGGTCGGGGTTGGTCGAGGGGTAAGTGAGGTGTGGGTGTCGGGTTTGTTTGTGGTGGTAGGTAGGAGGGTCGGGTTTGGTTGGGGGGGAAAGTGAGGTGGGTGTGTCAGGTTTGGTCTACGGTGGGTGAGGTGTGGGTGTTGGTCAGGGGGTGTTGGTAGGGGGGTGACGTGGGGGTGTTGGGTTTGGGTGGGGGGGTGAAAATGTGAGTCAGGGTTGATCGAGGGGTAAGTGAGGTGGGGCTGTCGGGTTTGGTCAGGGGGGTGAGGTGGGGGTGTCAGGTTTGCTCTCTGCCCCCTCCCCCCTCCAACGGACCCCGCACTCGCTCAGCTCTCTGCCCCCTCCCCACCTCCGATGGACCCGAGCAACGCCGGGTATTTTTGCTAGTAGACAATAAATCGGGGTACCGCCCTTCAGTCTTAAATGCCTTAAAAAAACATTTCAGTTTTTAAAGTGGCTGCCTCATCTTTTCTCTGGGGGTGTAAATGACAGGCCTTGTTTAATAGTGTTATCGTCCTTGGGACAGTCTCCACAACCACCACGATGCAGGTTAACAAAGCTCGATTTGCTGCTAGTTTTTTTTATTGAATTCTCTGTTCTCTGACTAGTTCCTGAGAGGTTTGATATTTCCCTGAATGCGCAGGGCTAAGGTCAGAGCTGACATCATCATGTAAATCTCAGTGAATTGGCAGGAGGGCAGGTGCAAGCTGTGGTGGGGGCAAAAGTGTGGGTGGGGACAACAACCGTGTTGAACAAAGCGTGGAAGAGCCTTCACCAGGAAGATTTAAGATCGGGCACGTCCCCTCCCGCCATAGAGTTGCGGGTGGTTTTTCCAGTCCCAGCCGCGCCTTTCCTCCCACTCAGCCCAAGTTACACCACCGGCCTGGGTCCTAGCAAAGAGACTGGTGTCGCACCAGCATCTGCCTCTGGCTCCTAGTGCCCCTCCTTGCAGGGGGTCAGCTTCCTCCTTGGGGGCCAGGACCTCCCGCCCCTGGGGCAGGGCGGGTACTAACTTGGTGCACTGCACACGTGGATTCACAGCGGGGGCTGCACTGGGCCTTTCCCCCCGTGCGCTCTGCTCCCCCTCGCGCGCCCCCATCCCCCTCTGTGCCCCTCCCTCGCCCCTAGGGCTGCCCTTCGCCGACCTTCGAAAGCGACCGGCTCCCAGGGCCCTTCCTCAGGGGAGGGGGGAAGTTCCTGCCAATCAGTGAGGGAAGGCCCCGCCTACCACCGCGCGGATTGGCTGCAAACTGGGTCCGAGGGGCGGGGCTGGAGGGCGAGCGCCGTTGCAGCCGCCGCCGCCGCCGGGTTGCGCTTTTCAAACGCCAACTGTGCGGGCTGCGGTTGGGGCGCCGGGCAGAGCCGAGCGCGAGGGCGGCGCCGGCTGTTTGTGGGGGCGCGCGAGGAGCGAGGTGCTTCGGGGTAAGTCGCCGGGGGGACCCTGGCCGCTGCGCGACGGGGGGAGACGCCTCTGTGCTGCCCCCGGGTATCTCCCCCCCCCGCGAGAGCCACCGACCCGGGTGGCACCTTCCTCCTCCCACGGCTGGGGGAGCCCCCGCGGCGTAGGGCGCGGGCGGCAACAGCTGGAGCGTCGCCAAGGCAGGGGCGAGTGGCGCCCCGCCCTGTCACCCTGATGGGGGGTGGCCCCCGCCCAAGGAACCGGCGGCCGAACGCTCGGGGCGCGCGCGGGGAGTCTCGTCGTGACCGGCCGTTCTCCCGCGCGCGCTGTCCCCTCAGCCAGTGCCCGCCCGGCGGCGCGCGCTCGGGGAGCCGGACTCGAGGAAGAACCTCTGTGGGGCCGAGCGCCGGCCTCTGGGACGCGCTGGGCGCCTCTCCGGGTAGGCCGATGTCCAGGCTGGGGAGCGTTGCGCCGCCGGCGAGTTAAGCCCCGGGTCCGAAGAGCGGCGTTCAGGTCGGGGCTGGGGCTACGCGCTGTTAATTTTCAGCACTGGAGAGGTTGCCCCAACTAACACATTTGCGAAAACTGGAGGAGTTCCCGTCTCCTTCGTCCTCTCCGCCCGGCAAGACGCCTGTGGATTTCACTTCGTTCTGGCACGTGAAGGGGGTAGCACAGGCCTGACCTAAAACTTAGCAGCGGATGGAGCTTGGTGTGAGGCGCAGGGTTAATGACTTTAGCGTCTGTGCCTCCCTCTGTGACCATCATTCCCTACAGCGCTGCACAGCAGCGAGGGGAGCCCTGGCCTGGGCGAGTTCGGAACATCACTCTCAGGCTCTGGACGCGGTGGACGCTACTTCCCACTCCCTTGGGAATGAACGCGCTCAGACATCTCTGCCAATTCTAGACACTGCCCTGATGTGGTTCACAAATACCCGGGGTCTTCTCTGCTGAAACTGGTCTGGCAGCTCCAGAGTATAGCTTTGGGGTTTTTTAAACTTCTTTCATTACATTTAGTTGGATAAATGATACTTTATTGTATTTTCTCAGGGTTTTTTTTAACCTACTCCCACTACTCATGCTTGAAATATGTCCAATACTATAGCCAAAAAAAAAAGCAATGTTTGAACCTTTGTTTTGTAATGTTACTTTTTTTTAAGACATTAAATGTATATAAATTTGAAATTTTCTTTACTGAACTCCCTTTGTTTCCATTGGAGTTTAAAAAACTAAGGAGCCTAATCTTGTGAACACATTACATATTTGTCCTGCTTTGAGTTCGGGGAACTGGACAAGGTGTCTTATGGAGGTCCTACACTTCTATATGACTTTTGTGATTGCACAGACCTGCTTTGGGTCATCATGTGGCATCTCTGTTTTCTTGTACCACTATCAGGTGATGATATTTGGCAGTATTCTGGGGCTTATTTTTTTTAATTTAGTTTGGTTTTCACACTGGCTCTTCAGAAGCAAAGCACAAGATGTTATTGGTCTTACATAAACAATGGCATGCTTTCCCCCCCTTCATATTCTCAAGTAACTTCTGTTTTTTTAAAAGCTGCATTTGTTATCTAATCATACCAATGTAAAAGGAATGCCAAAGTTGGCACAATTTAATTTTTTTAAATAGTTTTAATCCTAAATAGATTAACAAAACTAAAGATGATGTCTCTACAATTTATAAAATTCTAGTGAAAAAATTAGTTTTAAAACAAACAAACACTGCAAGTTTGAAAGCCGAACAATGCAGTAACAAGAACCTAAAAGTGAAACCACAGTACATTTTTCTCCATTTGGGCTTTTAAAGGTAAACCTAGTATAAGTAAAGAAAACGAGGAATACTTTTAGCACCGTAGAGACTAACCAGTTTATTTCAGCATAAGGTTTTGTGGGCTATAGCCCACTTCATCGGATTCATAAGTGGGCTATAGCCCATGAAAGCTTATGCTGAAATAAACTGGTTAGTCTCTAAGGTGCTACAAGTATTCCTCATTTTTTTATGGATACAGACTAACACGGCTGCTATTCTTAAAACTAGTATAAGTAGTGACAAATTAGGCTTTCAGCATTATTTCACTTTCATAATCTAAGTTGCTATTACTAAAATGGGTAAATAAAGGCTTATTTATAACAGGACTTTTTGAAGTTGTCCTTCAAGTTGTCCTTTTAATATGTTGTGTTTGGCCTAAATTGTGTTCCCTTTATATTTTAATTAAAAAACTTGTCAAAACTTTGAAACCATGACACAGTCTTTGAATAATCCACAAGCTGGATTTAATGAGTGTTATTTCTTATAGCCAGTAAGTACATGAGTCAAGGTAGTTCCATTCTGAATGTATAAATTCAGAGAACTGGTGATTTCACCTATTGGTGTGAATGTGTTAGATATGAATGATAACTGGTTTTAAGGAGATGTAGTACGATATTTCTTTTGTTGTGTTCCTTTATCACCTGCACATTGGAAGATAAACTGCTGGCCGGAAGGGACCTCAAGAGGTTATTTAGTTCAGCCCTCCTCACTGAAGCAGGATCAAATGTGCTTAGATCATCCCTGTAATAGAGTTTTGTCTTGTATGTTCTAAAAAACTCCAATGATGGGGATTCCACAGCCTCATTTGGTAACCTATTCCAGTACTATGCTATCCTGATAGTTAGAAAAAATTTCCTCTTATGTAACCTACATCTACCTTGCTGTGTAGATTAAGGCCATTACTTTTTGTACTGCCTTCAGGGGACACTGAGAACAGCTGATGACTGTCCTCTTTACACACTTTGTGTATCAGGAACCCACTCAGTCTTTTATCAAGACTAAAACATTCCCAGTTTTTTTTAATCTTTCCTCATAGGTCAGGTTTTCTAAAGTTTTTATCATTTTGTTGATCTCCTCTGGATTCTCTCTAATTTGTTCACATGGTTCTTAAAGTGTGGTGCCTATAACAAGACACAATAGTTAGGCTGAGGACTCTACAGCACGGGTCTCCAAACTTTGAGACGAGGACCATCTTCGGCCCGCGAAGCCCCTTCAAAAGCTAAGTGACAGTGAAAAAAATTAAATATATGCAAAATCCCTCCCTTTGCTCCTCCGGCTGCTGCCACAACCCTCCCTTTGCTCCTCCGTTTGCTGCCGTGGGGGCATTCATCCCTCCGCACATGAGGCCACCGTCAGCAGCTTGTGCGGGGTGGGTGGGGTTAGTGGCAGCTTCTCCACATGCCTTCTCAGCTGGAGGGCCGGACAGATCGAAGCGGATCCAGCCCCCAGGCGGTAGTTTGGAGACCCCTGCTGTACAGTACCGAAGAGAGCAGGACAGTTACCTCCCATATCTTGACACTCCAGTTTATATACCCCAGGATGCTAGCTTTTTTGTTTTTTGAAGCTGCATTCAATTTGTGATCCATTATTACCCCCAGGTTGTTTTTAGTAATACTACCATCTCGCCAGTTACTCCTCATTTTGTAGTGGTGCATTTGATTTTTTTTTTTTTTTCCTTTCTAAGTGTAGCACTTTGCACATATTGGCATTGAATTTAATCTCGTAGATTGCAGAATAATTCTTCAGTTTATCAAACTAATTTTGATTTCTAATCCTTTTCATCAAAGGGCTTGCAACTCCTCCCAGCTTGGTGTCATCCACGATTTTTTTTAATCATACTCTCCATCCCATTATCTGAGTCATTAATGAAGATATTGAATAGAACTGGTCTCAAGGCAGAGCCCTTCAAGACTCCAGTAGATACTGTTGAACTTTCAAACCTAGTATAAATTTCTATTAATTTCAATTTTTAACTGTTCAAAATCATGTTTTAACTTTAGTCTTTTTTTGTTTGATGGCTGTTGTCCTTAAGTAACCCTGTTCTGTTCAGATTTGCATCACACTTACCATACAATATGAAAGATCACTACTTGCTGTTCTGAGACTTTGGCATAACTGTGTGAGGCTGTATCCTTCAACAAGCAGGGAGTCATTGATATACTTATTCTTTTAGTGCAGCCTGAATATCTCAAATGCCATCATTTCAATGACCTCTTGATGTCTCTCTAAAAGACCTCTAAATTTAAAGTAAGGCCTGAGTACTGCAATTGGATCTATGTGGCTGACCCCTTTTGCCTTTCTTGGTAGCCCCCTCAGGTGCAAGGGTCATCCTGTGTAGACTTGATTGCAGTATCAGGATTTACACGTTCAACTTAATTTTTTTGTGTCAGCTGTTAAAAAACTAAAGTTTAAGATATTGAGAGTAGCCTAAAAACTGATTTGCAATGGCTCCTTAAAGTATGTCAGAGACTTATTGAATGCATTTATAGTGCTTCACCTGGTTTAGAGCATATTTCCCCCTGAAATAGGCTGGATGTTTGTCTTTAAAATTTAGGAAGGGCAGTTTAAAGTATGGGCTATAAAAAAGGGAATGGGATTGAGCTCTGGCTGCCTCAGTCTCTTCCAACTGCAGTAGCAAAGAGACCAGAAACCTTACCAGATTAATGGACTAAGGTGTGTTAGAATGGAGTGTTCCCAGTAATGCATCTGCCTTCGTTTGGTTAGGTTTTAATTAGCTAGCTCCCCATTTCTTGTTTTTTGTTTTTGTTTTTTGGTCAAAGGCTATTAGTGCCCTGCAGGAGTACTTGGTTCTGAAACATTGGAACTGGAGACAACCAGAGTTTGAGGTGTGCCTCTTATCTTGCTGTTTCTTATGCATCATCTGGCCTGTGTGGGTTGGTGTGGGGTAAGGTCATCTACTTTCTTGTTGTTTCACATGAACACCTTTGATCTTGGGACCAGAAAGGAGCATCAGAATCTCTTCCAACCTATGTTGTTGAAGGTTTAACTAGAAATGGTTCCTACCAGGTCTGAAATCCAAGTGGCTGTAAGTGCTGGAAGACCAGCCTCTCTCTGATCCCCAGGTTAAAAAGTCTGGCCAGGGTCCAGAACAGTTGTTAGACTCCCTGGTTTGGGGAAAATCTAAGGTGCTGGTCACTGAATTCGTGGAGATTGGCTGTGGCAGAGCATAAAACTTGGCCTCACATTTGTCAGTATCTGATGAAAGAGCTAGTCCTTGAGAGCATAGTCTTAATGTTCCAGCACTTCTGGATTTGCATATTGAAGTGCAAAATCTATGCAGAAGTCAGAGCTACAGCAAAGAGTGACATTCAGGGCCATATTATGGAACCATACCCTGCCCCAGATTCAATGTCCAAAACCTGATTTTAAGTTGCTCACTGCTTCTTTGGGGCCATTGATTCTTAGTGGAATCATAGTTACTGTGATAGCTCAGGTTCATTACATCAAGCCACTGGAACATCCTCATTTGACTCTGCTCCAGTGCAGTGCTGGCTGGGTTTTTATTTTCCTTTTCCAGGAAAGAAAATGGAAAAAAAACATATGTGGATAAACCCATTTCCCAAGTGATATAAATCTCACCAGAGAAGTTTGAACTTCCCCCTGAACACCTACTGGTTTTCCAGGAAATGTTTTACCCCCTGTTTGCTTAATCAAGCCATTGTTCTCACCATTGTAAACCTTCTCAATCAATGCTTTGATCTGGAATTGAGCCACAATCAGCCTGATAGTTTTCCTTGCCTTTCCCCTCCCAGGGAATGGATTAGGGATCCTCCAGAGTAGCATGAAGACTCCTGGTTCCAACCTTCCTAATTATGCTATCACCCTCCTTCATCCAAGGAAGTTTGATAAGAAAATCCCTGCTGGGTACTGGCATGACTTGGGTACCACGATGGTGAGATTTTGGAAGTGCAGGACAAGGCCCAAAGAGATGTCTTTGAATGTAGCTATGGCCTACTTACACAAACACAGGCAATGAAAAGCACAGTACTTGGTTATAATTTGTTTTGTAGGCAGCTAATGTAAATAATGTTGGAGGGTGTATGTTAATAAACTTGTGTAGAAGTATATTACCAAGGTAACAGAGCTGAGATGCACATCAATAGGTTCTAAATGACCTCACCTAATTATTATAAAATAGCTAGTAACGCATAAGCCTGGGGAAGGTGTGCAGATTTATTCCCTAGTTTAATGTTGTATATTAAAGGATTACCACAACTTTTAACAATGAGAACTTTTTTATTAAACTCTTATACAAACTATTCCTCTGTTCTCCTGTTTTCTTTGCTATTTTGATAGACATGGTAAAACCAGGGAGGACCTTCTAGATGTCATATTAACAGATGTCGCAAACAGTTTTTATATGTCCATAGCTCAGCCTGTTATCCATTGACTTCAGTTCATAAGTGGTCCTTGTTCTTGGTTAAAATCTCTTTTTTTTTTTTTTTTTTTTTTTTTTTTTTTAGAGAGACCAGAAAAACCATTCATATTTCAGAGGTGTTTAAGCAACTGTTTTTGATGACCTAGTGTTATGAGATGACTTTTCCCGCTGTGTAGTAGTGGGATTTTTGTAGTATTTGGTCGTGTTTAAATGCATATGTTGCTTTGACAGGTGAAAATAGATAACCAGCAGAGGAGAGAAGACCTTGTGTTAATTATGTCCAGGAGAAAGTCAGAGAACAAAAGCTTTTTAGGCTTGTTGTCCACATCTCTTCAGACACAAATCAAGATGGATAATTTTTACAATTTTTACATGCTTGAACCTAAAGAGCTAGGAAGGTAAGAACATTCTGTTTCTGTGATGAGTATGTTTGTGTGTTTGTTTGTTTGGGGGGGAGGGGGGGAGGGGGGGCAGGAAATGGATGTAACTTCACATGGAAAAGAAATCTCAGCTCAGAGGAGTATTTGTTGAAAGAGTAATATAACTCTAGCTATATATAGTCTATCTTTTCGGAGCATGCAGAGGTAATGAAGTGCACATCCCCAGACAAATGGAAAGGTCTATGTCGGGTCTAGAGGAAGATGCCATTTAGATGGCTTGCTAGCCCTTTCCACACGAGTGTGTGTAGATTTGTATGTACAAAATCCCCTCTATATGTGTATCCGGAAGCATGATTTTTTCTTATATACACATACTTCAGAAAGATGCTAAAGTGGTCATAATCTAAATAAGGCATGGAAAAATTTCAAAAGATGGATAGTGTGAGGAGTAATTCTAAGGAAAGGTGGAAGGCAGCATTTCCTAAAGTTTTGAAAGTTGAGTCCTGCCTTCAACCCTATCATTTCATGGTTTTAAAGGGCTACCCAAAATGGACAATCACTTGAAGTAGACTGTCTAACTCTTGTATGTTACTACCACTCCTTTCATACATTCTGTATATTAGTGAAATACTGGAATCTCAGACAAACACAGCTCACCAGTTACTCTGGTCATATTTTCCAAATTTTTTTTGCAATCCCATTGTCTAGACTCAGAGACTTACTTTTTTAAATGCAAGATGAAAATCTGGAGAACAAAATGAGAGGCCTGTTTTCCCCCTTTCTCTGTCCTCTCCCGCTAGTCTTTGCCCACACTCTGGGGAAGCATTGATGTATAGATTGCTTGAAGAAATTGATTTTAAAGAGCAGGGAGGGACACCTTGGTGTATTCTGGGGATTGGGAACAGCCTGGTAAGAGGCACAAAGCCAAGTGTAGAAAGGACACAAAAGGAGGAGTTCAGAGAGAAGAATGGGAAATATCTGGAAATAAGAGTGGAGATGTAGAATGTAAGGTTTTGTAGGTGAGGAAGTGCTTGTATTTGTATGGTATGGGTCACATAGCCAATGAAGGGATTCTAAGTATAGGGTGATGTGCTTGGATCAGAGGAAGTGTGTGATACCAATAGTCATGTTTTAGACTGATTGGAGTGAGGAGATGGAGAAGGCTGCACTGGTCATTTCATGTGACAAAGGTGTTAACACAAGGGACAGTGGAGATGTCTTATTCAGTAGCAAAATGTTTCTACTTCACATGTCAGAAGTAAGAGAGTACATTCATGTGTAGATCTTACCAAACTTCATTAAATGTATCTCTGTATGGCCTGTGTGCATGGTGGTGGTTTACCAGGGATAATCTTAACTATTCATTTCTTTATTTCATTGTTAAAATGAAATGAATTTCCTGCCTTTCTACAGATACTTTTTGATTAATAAAAATAAAAATCTTTCCCTGAACTTATTGATATATTGTTTGTCTTAACTCACCTTACAGGGTTATTTTTTTCTTAATTCACACAAATTTAAACCTTATTAGTAATAACTCTTGTATCCTCTCTTCATGAGATATTATCACTGACTTTTCAAAGCTAGTGTTCACTCTAAGTGGAAGGAAGATGTTCGGGAAATTGGCAGGAAAGATCTGACTGTTTACATGAAACTTAAATGGTTCCTCCTTTTTAAAAATTGTGGTTGGCAAGGTCAGACACCCACCAAAAGCTTATCTTTTTTCTATCTTCAAATTTTATTATGTTATAGAATTCAACTGATTCATGTTAAATTATTGCAAAGCATTTTCACAGCTGGGAAAGCAGTTAGCCATTTCAAGTGATCTGTCATAAGATGGTGTGCATCTCAGGTTAAGAACATTCCTCTGTCTACCTCTTTCTTTTAACTAATTCATTTGTTGATATTTATACAATACTAGCAAAAATACCCGGCGTTGCTCGGGGTATTTGTAATTGGAAACTGGGATGTAAAAAGACTACAATGTTTTTTATTAATACAAATTTTGTTCAGAAGTCTCATTTTGTCTAATTTCATTCTCTTGCATTTAGATGTGGGGGGGAGGGAGGAGAGAGCTGAGCGAGTGCGGGGCCCGTTGGAGGGGAGGGGGGAGAGAGCTGAGCGAGTGCGGGGGCCGTTGGAGGGGAGGGGGGAGAGAGCTGAGCGAGTGCGGGGGCCGTTGGAGGGGAGGGGGGAGAGAGCTGAGCGAGTGCGGGGGCCGTTGGGGGGGGCTATTATTACATCATAACTGTCACAGAGAACAGCAGGTGTTAACCTGCTGCCCAGCTGATGTTAATGGGCTTTAAAGAATTTCACCCCTAGGGGATGTAAGAGGTAAGATTTGAAAAATTTTCGATTCTTACCCTGATTAGGACCCTAAAGCCTATAACTGTACCAAATTTCAAGTCTCTAGTTCAAACGGTGTGGAAGGAGTAAGGGAACATACATACACGCATACACCATTTGACTTTTATATATATAGATCCACCTCTATATGTTTCTGTATTGTGTGTAGTTTTATTTTTTTTAAACGTTTTGTTCTTAGTTGTTTCACTATCTGATGTGTTGCAAGATAGTGAGGAAGTATTTAGTCAATATTTTTTAACAGTAAATACTAGAAATTTGTGGAATTTTACCCCATTTCATAATTAATAATTTTATACTAATTGGAAGGTCTATTTCATGTTACTTGCAAATGGAAACTGTTTTGATGAGCAGCATTAGCATATTTTCATATAGTGAGTTTGATTCGTACTTCAACAGGGGCCTCAATGCAGAATCCAGTTTTGCACATGACCTTTCTGCTCGCAAATTCTATCACCTCTGCATATGAAAGCTAATGCTTGAAAAGGTGTCACCTACACACTCAGTGATGTATATAGACAAAGGGAGGTAACTGAAAATCTACAGTATGGTGATCTTAGTATATAAAACTCTAGAAATGTTCTTCATATTTACACCATTTGAAATTTTTAATTTTATTTTAAGTGCTGTAATTTTAATTTTATCTTTAAGTTCTTAAAAGTCCAGGCTATTTGTGTGTGTGTGTGTGTGTGTGTGTGTGTAATTCTGAAAATACTTCATAATTGTGGAAGTAGGCACTTTTGGAAATATCCTCATGATCATAAACCTTGTTTTTTCAGGAGTTTGTAATTTGGCTTAGGCCGGGAGTACATTTTTTTTCTAATTTTCTAAAAGGTCATCTTGGTTTTTAGAAACAGAATGTGGCTTTCTTCTTAAAACTCATCTTTACCAAAACTTATTTTTGCTTCTATTCTTAAACAGTTGTCACGGAAATGAAACAGAATGCTTTGTCTTTATTCAAGAAGGGGAGTGATGTCTAGCAGTTAAAAAATAGAACTGAGTGACAAGATTATTGGACTGGTAACAAAGTCCTGTGGCACCTTAAAGACTAACTATAAAGTTTTGAAGCATAAGCTTTCGTGGGCTAATACCCACTTCGTCGGGTGGCACCTTAAAGACTAACTATAAAGTTTTGAAGCATAAGCTTTCGTGGGCTAATACCCACTTCGTCGTGGGTATTAGCCCACGAAAGCTTATGCTTCAAAACTTTATAGTTAGTCTTTAAGGTGCCACAGGACTTTGTTACCTCTGCTGTTCCAGACTAACACAGCTACCTCTCTGATTCAAGATTATTGGACTGTATTTCTGGTTTTATGATTGACTTGCTGCATGAACCTGGGCAAGTCTCTTGCTTTTCCATGCCCGAGTTTAGCGATCTCAAAGTTCATATTGTAATTCAGCTTTCCAGTTTGTTTTTAAAATAGACAAACAAAACATGTAAGGATTTATTTTCTTTATAAAAATGCACAAAAGCTGAAGCTTTTGTTTGCAATCTTGATAATTGTTTGTGGAGGGAATTTGTGGACCTTGAAAATCTCCTACTCTTAACGGGTGCTTCTTCCCAATAAGGCACACTTTTTTAGTGAAACCTTAATAGCCTCCCTTCAATTATATCTGTAATTCCCAAAAATTACTTAATCCTAAATTAGAAATGAATTGTCTAAAAATAAACAAATAGAGAAACTTTTATAACTATTGAGCTGTGTCACAGGAATGGGAGTGAATCTTAAATGTGTGTGCAGCACTTTGAGATCTTGGCATCAAATGCCCTACATATACAAAATATTTAAGTGCACATTTTAATTTTTTTAGCTAACTTGAATTGGACATTGTAAAACCATTAATAGATCTATAGTAAGATTAAAAATCACTTTATATTCGTGCATTGGATGGTTGCTGAAATGATAGTGTTGATTTATTGAAAGATACAGTACACTAGCCAGGCTTCTCAAACTATTGAGATGTGGTCCAACCTGTTGAAGAGATTCTTTTGTGGACTACCTCCCTTTTTGTTCACTATTGCATAACATCCCTGTAGTAACAACAATGACTTATGTGGAAAAATATCTAATTTTAGTTCATTTCTGCAACCTGATTGCATATGAACCATGTATTACCATGGTTTCCTGTCTGAGAATGTTTTAATCTATAAGCATTGAAGAAATGCAGTCATAGTTTCTTAGATGCCTGAAAAAAACCTGCTATTTGGTTTTGTAGCTCACAGTGAAACCATGTAATATAGGTGCTGGCTAACTGCTTTTTTTTGAACTCGTAATTCTCTTTGGAGAAGAATGTACAAGAAAAATATTAACTTACTTATCTTCAGGACCCAAAAAAGTGGTCTTTGGGGCTTGAAAGCTTGTCTCTTTCACCAGATGTTGGCTCAATAGTATATTAGCTCATCTACCTTATTGCTCTTGTATCCTGGGACCAACACAGCTACAACAACACTGCAAACAACTACAGTGGAACCTCGCAATACGGCGCCCCTCTATAGCGTGAATCCACTTATAACACGGGGCGCGTGTGGCTCCCGATGGTGGCGGTGCGCGGCACTTTGATGTCGCGCAATACCGCGACCCCGCGTTTACTGCAATCGGGTATTTTTGGATCTTGATCATCACGGTATTGCGGGGTCCGACTGTATTTATCTTAAGTATTTGTGAAGTACACTGAAGCTTAGATATGGGCAACTGTCATAATTTTCACTAAAGAAATCTTAATCTTTTCCATTCTCTTTGCAGAGGAAGATGTGCTGTGGTTAGAAAATGTATAGCTAAATCCACAGGCCAAGAATATGCAGCTAAATTTCTAAAGAAGAGGAGAAGAGGACAGGACTGCAAAGCAGAAATTTTACATGAAATTGCTGTGCTTGAATTAACAAAATCTAATCCTCGTGTAGTTAATCTCCATGAAGTGTATGAAATGACAAATGAAATAATCTTAGTGTTGGAATAGTAAGTATGCATTACATCAATTTCACTATTTATAGTAGATTTGTTAACGTTCATTGTTTGTATTAGTTGACCGAAAGTAATCAGGTGAACAACATATGAGTGCATATACAGTGCAGTTAATATTTCATTTGTTCATTTTGTCCCGTGTCCTAGAATTTTACATGTATGATTTATATTCCTGTCAAAATATGTGTTGAAATGATCATAGTTAATTTATATGCTTCTGTTCTTTGTAAATGACAATTTTTCATCATCAATTCTAAATAACTAATAAGATAAATATTGTAGAATCAATAAAAATGTTTGCTATAGTGACATAAATCAAGAAAATTGAACAACATGTATACTAGTGTTAAACTTAAAGTCCAAAAGTAAATGAATATAATTAGATTAATAAACATACACACTTAAAACTTCATTCAGGAAATGCAAAAATTAAGACTTGAGTGATAGAATTAACATGGTTGCATTACGCAACTTCTGTGTTTTATGGTATACATGTTGGGGGAGACACACCACTAGCAACCGTTTGTATTTCACCAGGAAAAACAAGAGTCGAAGATGATTGTGATAGCATTGGAGTTGGGACTTTTACTTTTGCATCTTTTACTCTTTTTTTTTTTTTTTTTTTTAAAGGGGGGGAATCACTGGTGCTTAATATATAATGTTTAAATTAACTCTAGGTTTTGAAATTAAATCTTTTTCAGAGGATTAATATGGAGAAGGAATGAGTTTCCACTTTTTTTTAAAGATACGTTTCCCCATTAACTTGAAGAATTATGAAGAAAAATGTATGTTTATATTGTGACAGACATCTTTAAGATGAAAAAATTGAGGAGATACCCTAAAGTTCAAGAAACTTCTTAACTTATTGCTGAATATAGATATTCACTTATTGCTGAATATAGATATTCAGGTTAAATGTCCTCCATTTGGGGAGAGGAGAGACTAAATTCCTTATTTGTATTAAAAATAACAGACCTCTGAAACCATAAGTTTTAAATATGACTTATCCTCTCCCCCATCCTCCTATGCTACTTGCTTTTATCAGATGGTGTTATGTTTTAGCCACATCCTTTCTAGCTAAGAGAAGTAGATCATTTTTCAGTTCCTGGCTGAAAATTAGTCAGTTCCAGTTTTGTTTCAGATTCTGATCAATAATAATTGCACTCATCATAATGTGGTGGAGGCAATGTTTTTTGTTTAAAAATACCCCAATCAATTTAAAATACACAAAACGGGTATTTCTATTGGTAATCAGGTTTTGTAAAATCTTCTGTATAATCACGTTGGGTCAAATTCAACGAGTGTTTGTGTAAGTAGATATATTTTTTTTAATTATAGTTTTTTCCTAGGAAAACAGTCTTTCTAATATCAGGCCTCCAAGAGAAAGTATACGCTGATCCCATGTAAGGGGTCTGGGTTTTTTGCTTGTAACTCTCTTTACACTTCATGACTTTGAGAAGTGACTCCAATTAGTATTTAGTGGCCTGGTTCTCAGAGGTGCTGAATATCTACTCCCATTATAAACTTTCTGGTTGTTCATGACCTCTGAAAATCAGGCCATTTATTTTAGGTACCCATGTCTGAAAATGGTGGCTGATGTCCGTACTAATTTTGATATCTGAAATTTGTCAGTTCTTGCTAGCTGTGTGTAAAACATACACCCTTTTTTTTTATAGGAACAGTAATGTCCAGGGTGTGAAATATGCTACCAACTAGATTTGTTTTTCTGAGCAAATAAAGTTTTTTATTTTTAGTGGCTTCATTGATTCTTAATGTCTTTCCAAGGTGGAGTGTGTCAAGACCACCCAACTCATTTAATGTAGGTTCTAAAATGTGTGTCAAAGTGTGGCTGGGGCTGGGGAGGAATAGCTCAGTGGTTTGAGCATTGGACTGCTAAACCCAGGGTTGTGAGTTCAATCCTTGAGGTGGTCACTTAGGAATCTGGTGCAAAAAAAAAAATTTAAAAAGCTCAGGGGACAGTGCTTGGTCCTGCTAGTGTAGGCAGGAGACTGGACTTGATGACTTTGAAAGGTCCTTCTAGTTCTATGAGATAGGTATATCTCCATATATTTATTTATATACAAATGTCAAAGGCAAGTGCTTTTTCTATCAGACTGTTTCCCAACACAGCCTGACGGCTCAAGTAGTTTAATCAGTCAAACTGGAAGCAGGGACAAAGTCCTGACAGATTTTGGACTTTGTTTTCCCTAGCTTTTATCTTTTTTTTTTATCTTTATGCTTATGTTTCAGCTCAACAGCTGTTTGTTTTATTTGTATAATTAATGAGCTGCAACAAGGTACTCATGGTAAGCAGACTTAGTCTTAACTGGCTATTTTATAGAAGTGTTCAGCAGCCTTTAGTTCAATTTCTTTAATTTCCGGATCTTACCTGATTATTTTCTTATGTTTGTGAGGTGACGAGTTGCTTACACTTTTTAATTGTGAAGTCTTTAGTATAGAACTAACTGGTATCCTGTTAAGTGCATATCCGTTCATTCATTTAACTCCGACAGTTCTTTCACAGACAAACTGCAAAGCAAAAACATCATACTGTTTTATGGCAGTAAAGTTTTCTAGTTTCTGTTTTGGTCAGATTAGAAATAGGGTATGTCTATAATGCAGTGTAAGCCCAGGGTTCAAACTCGGGTTTGAACCTTCTGTCTACGCACACATTGTGCTAACCCACAGCCCCAGGATCCCATGAGTATGGAGGGTCCAAGCAGGACCCACGGTTCAAGCAGTGTTGATGCAGTGCCACTGGACATGTGCTCTCGGATTCTGCCAAATGTATTCCATGGACCAACTGTCTTTTGTCCTCTGGACAATCAAGTTTTCCCACACTGCCACAAACAGAGTTAGAGTGGACACGTTTTGCGGGGCAGCTAGGGAGTCTGAGAGATGTACTCCTGAGGGAATTCTGCGCCAAAAAGTAAAATTATATGCACAATATTTTAAAATTCTGCAAATTTTATTTGTCAGTAAATAAATATGGCTCCAGCATGGCAGTGAGGGTTCAGGCCATTGGCTGCATTGAGATGAGAGATCATCCTGATGCTCCACCTCCCCAGGTACAGGGAGTTGGCAGTGAGGTTGCACCTGACCCTGACACAATGCATGGGCTGGGCCTACCCCAGAAACACCCTGAGGCCCTGCCCCTCTGCACCAGGCACACCAGGTCAGCTCAGTGGGATCCAGATGTGGGGTGAGAGGCTTCTATGTAGGGCAATCTGAGTGCTAATGGCTCAGTGAGAGATCTGGATGTACAGGGGCTCATTGGGGGGTTCCCATTGCAGGGGCAATAGGACCCTGCAGGGGATTCAGATGCAGGTGGTTGGGGCTCAGTGGGGAGGAGGGGTTGTGTGGGGAGATGAGGCTTGGTGGGGGAAGCTCTGGGTGTGGAGGGGCTCAGTGGGAGGGTTCGGTGCTGGGGGAGTGAGGCTTGATGGGGTGGGGATCCATGACCAGCTGGTTGGAGCTCAGAAGGATGGGCTCACAGGGCTCAGGCTTGGAACTACAAGTCAGCTGACACAGGTGTTTAATTGTTCTGCTCTAGGTATCACAAGATCTTCTGAATCTAGGAAGTAGGCTACCAGAAGTCAATATTATCTAAAATATTACAATGTGCATCTTTCATATATATCCATTAAGTTCATATTTAATAATACAAGCAAACAGCAGATTAAAAAGTGCCATTACCTTCTTTTGTTTTCTCTTGAGCTACTTCATTTTACTTAGATTGCACCTGGCAGCTATAGACGCTTATCCTCAAATCCATCTGTTGTTTTTTATTCATCATTCATCTCAAAGTAGAGAGAGTAGAACAGGGGACTGAGGCACTGAGGAGAGATTCACTGCTAATTTCAAGCTGTACATGCATGAAGAAGGAAACAGTGGCACAGATACAAAATGCATGCTGTAACCAAGAAACGACATGCATCACATTTATTTATTTTCATCTTGTTTCCTTTATGCTATCCCAGTGGTTGGCTTTATTTTCATGGAACGAAGTGGTATAGTTGCTTCAGGGAAAGCATGGATCTGGTTTTCCAAAACCTAAATAAACTTTATATCTGACAAAATCTCAGGTTTTTAAATAGTATGCAATTCAGAAAAATACATGGCGTACGTATAAGCATTTTTTACGTGGTGGTAGTACACAGTCATTGTACAGTTGCAGATTTTAGATGTCTGGATAGGTGTTCTTGGATAGGATCATCTAAAGTGATCCATAGTGAGAATTTCTGAACACCACATAAGGGTTCTTGTTAGAAGTCATTGGCTTTAGACGAATGGTTTAAGGCATAGCAAGGATTATGAATTTTCCTTTTAGATAAGTTTTCTTGGAATGTTGTTGCTGATATCCCCAATGTAGCGTTGGAAAAATCGTGTGACTTTTTTTCCCCCCCCCCATTTAAAAAAATCTCTGCTCTGGGGCTTTCTTATGCTGTCATTTTTCATTGACTCACTTTTTTTTCACTAGACCTTTATTTGCTGGGTTTCTCAGCGAGGGTGCTGGTTCATTGACCTTGAGCAATCTTGACCAAGGAATAAGCTTTTGCACCAGTACCACAACATTACCAGACTTCTTTCCTAGTGACTTGTCTCTTCTCTTCCTCTCTTCTATCTCCTCTTCTCCCCCACCCCCCGGAAGAATTTTATCTTTAGTTTTTTCTCAGCAGGACCAGCAGTCCAATATGATGATGGTGGTTTTCACTTTCTTCTACCATCACCAAATTAATTTCCTTCTATTTCATTAGAGGCTCTTCTTGAATGTATTTTGAGTGATTGACTGCAATGTTTTTCCACTGAAGGAGTTCACCCAGCAAAAATATTGTTAATTTCTAGCTAGGATTATCATTAGTAACTGGTTTAATTGACACTTTTGCCTTGTTCACGAAAACTTAGTTTTGACTTTAAGGAGGGCTGGAAGAGAACTAAAGATAAACATCCTGCAGCTTGGTGTAAAAGTTTTAGAAACCTGGGCTGAAATTTTCAGATCAGTGCAAGGAATTTAGCCACCCCTTCCATTTGGAAATCTCAACACACATTTCCTACTATGAAATTCCCTTTTCTGTTTGCATATTTTCATGTTAACTTTTTTTTTTTTGTAGATAGGCTGATGAATACAGTAAAAATACCATAAAGTTTTAGCATTTTTAACTTTTTCAACAGCCTCTCTTTAAATGTGCAATGATTTAAATTGTAAAGACATTTGGGCAGTTTTACTACTCTAATACTCTTCTTAAATTTCATTGTCAAAATGATTAAGCTTACTACATCTAATGTGGCTTATGTATATTTATCTTCTTGTTTCAGTGCTGCTGGAGGTGAAATCTTTAATTTGTGTGTCCCTGACTTAGATGAGAGAATTGAAGAAAATGATATTATCAGACTTATTCGACAAATACTTGAAGGACTCTGCTGTCTGCATGAAAACAATATTGTGCATCTTGATTTAAAGGTAAATGACACGTGGTATTCCAATAACTTACATTGAACCAACCAGCAGAATGAAAAAAGCATCAAAATCAAGTCTGTATAAAAAGGAGCCATGGGATATGTCTACATCAAAACAGTTTTGAAAACATGATGGAAGTACACTGGCATAACTTACACATCTTAAAACTGCATTAGGGTGTGATTAATTACTTGCATCTTTTAGTGCATGTACAGTTGATATAAGAACTTTAAAAATGCACATAATGACAGTATCTTATGTAGTCAAGGTTCTTGCATTCAATATAGCCAAGTTAATTTTACTGTATGTAGTATTTTCTTGTTAAGTGTTCCAGTTAATACATTGTGATAAAGAACAAAAACAGACTGTATATCTTGACCAAGTCAGCACTGATATACAAACTAGCACTTGCATTTACAAACTCAATTTTTTCGAAGTGAAAACTGAACTCTACATTACAGAAGAGTTTTTTCACTATTTATCCCCTTTTATATTAAATTCACTGTACTAAACCTTAAATGGAACTTCAGAGGCCTGACTGGGTCATGTGTCACCGAGATGAAAGGAATGTGCAAGAAAGAAGAATTAATACATTTGCTACTACTATTTGAGTTAGTCTTTTGCAAGGCTGGATTTAACAGGGCAACAGCACATGTTCACACTCTAATAGCTGTATCTTCGCAATGGAAAGAAACTTTTACAATAAATATCGGACTGAACATGGGAAAATGCAGCGGGATTCTGTGCATTCCACAATTTCAGTGTTTTCTTGAAAATTATTATTCTCCTGTTCCTCATAAGACGGTGTAACTTTGGAGTGGATTGTACTATCTGAGTAAAATATTGGTCTTCCACATTTGCATTTTTAGCAACGACGTAAGAGCTGCAGATGACGGGGCAGGCTTTGGTCGGAGACTGTTACAAATGGGCATCACAAATGCTTTTTGTGGATTCTGTTTTAAAAAGGCAATATTAGCAACAAAAACAATGTTTATACATAACCTACATATTTATGCCTTAAAGACTAAATATTCATTTTTCTCCATTTAGCCCCAGAACATCTTGCTGAGCAGTTTCAATCCTCTTGGTGACATAAAAATTGTAGATTTTGGTATGTCTCGGAAGATCGAGAATGCTAGTGAACTGCGGCAAATCATAGGAACTACAGAATACCTAGGTGAGGAAGGGCTGTTTCCTTTAAAATTCCTGTATCTAAATGAAAACAACAGTTCACTGAATTTGAAAGCTAGACATATTGAGCGTATATAGCACTGAACGTCCTGAGTCTCTTGTACCTAATGTCTTGTGTCCGCTAATGATGGCCACATTGTGTAGACCAGGTGAGATTTAATTGTTTTCTTATTAAAAGTTAAAAATATTTGAGCACTGAAAACAGAAGTCGTATATAAAGTTATACTGTTGGCTTTTTAAAATTGTGTTTGTTAGAAAATTACATAGTTATAATTTTGCTAATTCTTTCTAATGACTAGGTGGCCCATTGCAAATACATGCTAATATGCAAAACCTTGATTAAACTGAGCAAATAAAAAAAATGATTAATGTAACTAATAGATATAGTTAATTGGGTTTTAGCTCTAATTTGATTCCACAGCACACTACTGGTTTATTATATTGCTTTAAAATCTTAATATGAGATGAGTGGAAGCATCTGCTATTAAAATCTTGTGGTGAAGAAAGATGGACAACTCTTTGTTAGGTGTGCATTCTAGTGAAGCTGATTAGTAAAATAGTTTAATCTTGTGGAGGGGAAACATCTGGATTTTTTAAGACCTCCTACTCTGAGGAAACTTCCTTCATATTCTGTCTTTAAAATTGGTACAGTGGAGCAGTAGTGAACAGTTAAGACTGCTTGGAACTCATTCAATACTGTGGCTCCACTGACTTTAAAAATCACTTGAGCTAAACCAGTTTGAAAACTGATTAGAATATCTGTGAAACTTCCTAGTATAGACCAGTCCTTTATGTTCAGCCTAAGATCTTATTTATGTAAAGAAAATAATCACTCGAAGTTTAACTCTTTAGAATGCTTGGTGTCAACACAAATGCTTCAACCAATTTGCAAGTATTCTAAGAATTGGCTGAAGTAGAGTAGACTTTCAGCAGTTCTAAAAACCAATTCAGTGCTATTGTGGCTTTGGACAAGTCAATGTGTGTCAATTAGGTCTTCTTACTGCTGTCCTATACTATGCTGTAGTGACCTTTTTGGCATCAATACAGTACTTGGCTCTGGAAGCTGTGCCAGGAACTTTGGGATAGGCACCTAAAAGGCATTGCAGTTTAGAACAGCACTAATGTGGATACAGGACAGGTCACAAACTGATTTAGCAAGTAGCATCATAGGGTTGGTCCTCACTACCGGGGGGGATCATCGGCAGATACGCAACTTCAGCTACATGAATCACATAGCTGAAGTTTGTGTATCTGCAGCCGATTTACGTGCCGTCCTCACAGCGGCGGCAGGCGGCAGTCGGCAGCGCACTCCCCCGTCGACTCCAGCTTGCGCCTCCCGGCAAGCTGGAGTTCCGGAGTCGACGGGGGCACCACGAGCGAGCGATTTCTCGCGTCTTCACAAGACACAAGAAATTGACCGCCAAAAGATAGATTGCTACCCACCGATCTGGCGGGTAGTGAAGACCAGCCCATAGTGTGAGTGCACTGTAATGTTCGTGTTTAAAATAGCTCCATCTCAGTGGTTCAACAAAGAATTGAACTGTAAATGGGTCAGGTGTCTGTAAAAGAAGCTTCCAGTCTAGTCTTACAATTCTAAACAACCTATGTGTAAGAAATTGCTAATCCATAAGTGATTTTAGTGCTCTTCAGAGATGTGCAATTTATTTCCTTTATCTTCAGTCTTGTAGTTAAATATAGTAGTAGTAAAAACTTCACTACACAAACTACATGTTTAGTCCTATAGTCATGTATTTTTCCATAAAATTGCCAAAAAATCCATAGTATGACAAATGTTGTTTCAATAGAACATAGCATATTACATATTTTTAATCATGCATTTAACGTTATCACTTTATTCCCCCAGCTCCAGAAATCTTAAACTATGATCCTATTACCACAGCTACAGATATGTGGTAAGTTTTTCTTCTAAAGACAATGGTAACTAAGCTTAAAGAAATTGGACACTAAATATTTCATATATCAGTTACTCTTGCACACTTTTTTTTTTTTCTTAACAAATCTTTTACTTTTCCATAGTTATCTACTATGGCAGGATCACTTTAGCCAAAATGTTAATTTCCCACTCATTACATTTAAAGCACTGTATATTTGTTGCATTTAAAAGGTACTCCGCAAAAACAATATAAACTTGTAGCACTGTGTAGAAGAGTGCATTTCTTGTGGCTGAGTGTGGCATAGCAACTCAGTTTTGTCTAGCGCTCCCTCTCAATGATAGTTCTGGTCTTGTGTTGCCTGTCTGATGAATCAACCCTCTGGTCAGGTCATGTTTTAAGTCTGCCCTTTATGGGGTACAGAGAGTCCAACAAATAAAAATCTAATCTTGTCACAAAAGGTTTTCAGTCTCAACATTACACCTCATGGTCATCATACCCCTCTGGTTGTCTTTATCTCCTTTTCAGATTCTTTGCACCACTTTCTCTGGTATTTGATAGTGGAACCCAGGCTTTCCCTCTCCTCTGGATTACAGAATAGGGACCCTGTAGCTAAAAGTATAGTTGTGTCTATATTCAGACTCACCCCATTATTTGCCTGTGCCTGTCTCTCCACAGCCTCTTTAATCTCACCCTTCTTACAAGCCTCTCCCCTGGATTCCGCCAATAAATTCCAGTTTAAAACTACAAACTCAAACCTTTTCCTGCCTTCAGGTTTGATCTTTCCTCCCTCTCTCTTCTGCTCTTTCCCTTGCTTTGTTCAACAGCTGAACATCTCCAAGCATGCAGAAGTCCAGATACTGCCTTTGTCAAGGCTTCCCCACAGAACCTCCTCCACTCAAGTGGTTGGTGGATCTTTACCCGGGTATCTTCCTAGACTTCTCTACTCGGGAGACAAGGGCTAACCATCTCCTAGACTTTCTCATTACAACTTCTATTCCAGAGAGTTACTGCAGAGTTCCTCACTTTTTACCTACAACTCCTTTCTGCTGCAAACATCTTCTGATTATGGTCCTCTCCCAGCATTTCTCAAGGTGGGCTTCATCATCAGTTAAGAGCTACCACCTGGCAGGTGCAGCCTACTTTTAATTGGCCTCTCAGGCCTACATAAATCTTTTCATTGACCATCAAACACTGAAACTAGTATCTAACAATCTAGTATCTTATAAAACATGCTATAACTACTAAAAATGTGGATTCATGGTGGCGTGAACACAGTGAACCAAATAGACATTCATATCTCAAAACAGCCTTATTTCTATACATGTGAAATGTTTATTAAAAAAAAAAAATTGACCATGAATGTGTACTGAAAATCTCACGTTTTTGAATTTTACTTCCTCCACCTTTCCCTTTTTTCTCTCTCAAAGTTCTTAATTTAGAAAGCTAACTGAATCTGCACATCTTCATGAATTTTAAGAAGTTCTTATTTTTTGATCTCGTACCACATAGCTCCAGAAAAATAACAGCTGGTAAAGCTCTCTTGCATATAATTTGCTTCTGAGCCTGGAGCACATTAAAGGCAGCAAAAACAACCTCTTTCCTCACAATTTTTCACTGTACAAGTTTTTTTTTCTATTTTTTTTTTTAAGTCTTTCCTCACACCAAGAAACCTCACCTCTTTAATCTTCTTATAAACTACATGGTGTGGAGTTCAACTTTACTTTCTCATTCCCAAATTGTGCATCAGCAATAGGATACTGTAGCATATGTCTGTGTGACTAAATATCCGCCTTCTACATTCTCCACAGCTCTCCATGAAACTGGAAAAACAAGTTTATTTTCTTGTGGGAATCTTATGTGCATCTTTGCTGCAGTGTAGGTTTCCACTTCTACCATGAATTTAAAAATGTTATGCTCCTGCAGTTTGGATTCTTAAATTTTTGTACATGGTAGCTGCCCTTCTTCAAGAGCTGGTCTCTATGGGTATTAACTATGGGTGTGTACATGTTCCATGTACTTTGGACTGACAGTTCTTCAGTGGCACTGTGTGTTGGTCCATGCCTGAGCCTTACACCTCATGCTGTGATCAGCACAGACCAGCTGCCTCTACAGTTTTTTTGTTTGTTTGTTTTTTTTTCCTACTTTTGGCAGTCTGGGATGGAACTTCCTGTAGCTTTGCTGGTTCAACTTTCTTGTAAAAAATATTAGGTATTGTTAGTTAAGTTTCATATTTAGCATATAGTCCTCATTTAGATCAGCGGTGTCCAATAGAAATTCAATGCTAGCTACACTGCTAGCCACACTAATGGTTTTGAATGTTTCTTATTAGCTACATTATAAAAAAAGCCATATGCAGTAGCCTATTATCCACATGGCTTGTGGCAAACGTATTGGACACCGCTGATTTAGATCCTGGGGATCAGAGATTCTTCCTCTCCCACTCTCACTAATCCCCCAACATTTGAGACACTTATGCCCAAGGTCCAGGCTTCAAGTCTTACCTTTCCTGCCTTCGGGGACGTTCCAGTATGTGATCCCCACGAGAGCTGCCTTTGCTGCCTGGGGGAGTCACACATCTTATTTTCCGTCCCTGCACCAAACAGTCCTCAGAGTTCAGACTTTGAAAACACCCGGTGGAGCTCATCATGAAGCCTTGGGATCTTCCTGCTCACTATTTCGTCAACTGGAGTTGCTGAGCAGTGCCCTGACGGAACACTCCAGCAGACCCAATGACTCCTTTCACGCAATGAGGATAAGGAGAAGACTCTTCACAGGAAGGAGGGAAAAACATTCCATAAGTCTGTTAGGAAGAGGGCAGCTTTCCTTCTTGCCTTGGGACCAAGTGACATCCTCTGCCTCAAAGCTGGAGCTCATGGAGATCCCAGGGCAGCAACAACAGTGCCGGGAGCTTCTAGTACTCCCAAATGGTCCTGAAAAGGTGTTCTTAAACAGTAGGAACAGATTGCCTTTGACAGTGTACCATGCCAGAACAGTTGCTGGCTATTGGTCAAATGCATTTACTGTATCTTCCAAAACTGTGTAAAATTTAAATGTCAGGGGGATGCAGTTTGCTATAAAAATCATGTTTAGAGTGGGGAGGTTAAAAAAAAAAAGAGGAAATTGCTCTTTATTCTTAAAATAAGAGCAAAAAGAGTTTCCTCTTTCCTGCAAGATGTATTTTAAAAAGGTGAATCTTTTAAACATAGTAGGGTATTGAATCGATAGCAATTTCTTAATTACGTAACACATTCTTTTTGAATTAGAAAACGAATATCCAGTTTCTGGTAAAGGAAGGTCATAACTACTGAGGAATTGCTCCATAATCTGGGGTAGAAAGTGGTGGTAATATAACCCAGTCAGGGAAAAGCTTCTTTGGGCATTCTATTTCCACAACACTAAAACTCAACTTTGTGGTAAGGACAATCTTGACCTCCAGGCCTTGCCATAGTGGCAATTCATAGTCATGGCGCATGAGCAAGTTTGAAATGACTTTATAGGCTAGAGGTTAGAACTCTCACCTAGGATGTGGGAGACCTGTTCCAATTACTTTAATTTATAAAAAGTGGAACAGCTTCTACAGGAGAGATTGAGACAGATCTATACCAGAATATTCCATAGTGCAGTGGCCAGGGTATTGTTTTTCAGTATTGGACAAAAAGTTCAAATTCCTTCTTCACTTCAATCCCCAACCACTGAGCGAAAATTTATATGGAAACCACCACCACCTTTGGCTGATTTGTGAGTCTTCTCTTCCTTTTTGTTAAAATACCTAAATTCAAAAGGAGAAACCAAGCCAGATCAAACCAAACATTTTGAGTTTTTGACTTGCTGAAAAAAAAAATTTTTTTACCTGAATCTAAACTTTTTTTTTATTAGAGTTGCTAGTGAACTGAAAGCCATTCTTACCCAGCTGTAACGTAGTTCTATGCTAAATAACTTATGTATTAAGGAGATTGAATGCTCCTGGTTCCTTTTAATGCTTTCTTGTACTTTGGGGATAAAGGTGACATACCTGTGGAATAATGATGTCTCTAGACATCAGGTGGCTTGCTAACCATGTTTCTCTTGTACATCTGTATTGATGAATTTAAAACAAAGCAATAATGTTGATTTTGGAAAACACTCTATCCTACCTCTAAAGTAAAAGGTAATTGGGTGATGGCGGCTGCAAGAAAGAAATGGCTGGAGCAGATTTAAGCAGCCAAGCAACTTTCACTCTTGACTGCTAGGAAAAGCAAGTGGCATACCAGCAAAATCGCTTAATGCTCTGAACGATGCATTAAAAAATACACATCAGGTATTGCATGTATATGTAATCAAATTGCTTAGAACTATGGCATACTTTGTTTCTTTTACTGCGAGTGCAATAAGAGCTAACAAGGAACACTGACCATAGCACTAGTGATAAAGGGGGGTAATTCATTTTGGTGTCTATTTTACTTATAATTTAGGATGAAAGTAAATTACATCTTGTCTCATTTTAGGAATATTGGTGTAATCTCATATATGCTGCTAACTCAAGAATCTCCATT
This sequence comes from Sternotherus odoratus, assembly GCA_032164245.1. Taxonomy (NCBI): domain Eukaryota; kingdom Metazoa; phylum Chordata; order Testudines; family Kinosternidae; genus Sternotherus; species Sternotherus odoratus. Next base: position 18,556,828 of record JAVMKO010000011.1, read on the forward strand.
TGTGGGGGCAGATAATCAAGAAACTTTCCTCAATATCTCTCAAATAAATGTGGATTATTCAGAAGAAACTTTTGCAGCAGTTTCATACCTGGCCAGAGACTTCATTCAAACACTTCTTGTCAAAAACCCAGAGTAGGTAGCAGAATCTTTGGCACATCTCTCTATTTGTTTGTAAGCATCTGGCAAAGCAAGGCTTGATCCTGATTTGAGGACTTTGAGTGCTACTGTAATATAAATATAAGAACAGTGATCATTAACATAAAAATTTTGGTTTGTAGGTTTTCATATGGATGCATTCTATGTGGTATAAATATTTAGAATGTGCTGGAGTCAAATGGAAAATCTGACTTGACCAGTGAGATGCCAATAATGGAAATTCTGTTTAAATGTTGAATTGTAATGTTATCAGTCTGATTGTGTATCGGATTATCTGGTGCTAATGTCCAATTGTAACTGATTTTTCCATGTAGTAAGATGCTATTTGCTTTAGAGCAATTTTACTTCAAAATCAAATTTGCTCAACTTGCAAATAACTGCCAGATCACATACTCTGTCTTGAATATTTTTTTACTTATGAATTGTAAATACTACTACTTCTGGCCAAATTTTACCTATAAATAAATGATCTTAAGATGCAGAGGGCAAAGTTTGATCCTGCATTTGCATTTTGGTTAACAACTCTGAAGCCTGAGCCAGACAGTCCTCTCTAGTTGTGTTAGCAGTAAGAAGGCAACAATCTGAGGGTGCTGTAAAATTGTCCTAATACCTATTGTTGTGGGACTAAGACTTCACTCTCCAAGGCTGTCCATCTTTTTCATGTCCAAACTCTTGTTTTTTTTAAAATGTTTTGTGAAATAAGATGCGCAGTCCATATAAGAGTTTAATACTTTCACTTTTTTAAGTAAAACAGCTTACTTTTGATTTTCTTTTTTCAAAAAGGGAAAGACCAACTGCAGAGGCCTGTCTCTCTCATTCTTGGCTGAAACAGGGGGAATTCATATTGTTGCGTTGTCCTGAAGAATCTTCCTGTCCTTCTCCAATGCACGAACACACAAAGTGTTCAGAGGAAAGGAATACTAAATCAATTTGTAATGGTACCTGCGGTGACCGAGCAGATAAAGAGAACATTCCAGAAGACAGCAGTACAGTCTCTAAACGTTTTCGGTTTGATGAGTCATTGCAACATCCTCAAGACTTCACGACAGACTTAGTATGTTAACATATGCCTGTCTGTCCAGGTCCGCTGAACTGAATTTAGGATTATAATGTATTCCAGTGGTGAATATTGTGAGATTATGGCTCCATTCGTGCAGCATGGTTATATTGAAATGCACTTTCGAGTGATCCTCTGATGCGTACTTCCTTTCATGTCCATTGCTGGCAATGGCTATTACTCCTGAGAAACTGGCATTCTAGCATCATGGGAAAGCCTTACGTTTTGAAGGTGATTTAGTTGAATATATTTGCACTTTTCAAGTTTTAGTCCAAAAAATGTTTAATGTAATAGAGAATAAAAATATAAAAACTTTGAATGTTAATAAACAGACTGACTAAACAACTTATAAAAATGCTCACGACAGTGATCTAATATAAGCACACTTTTGTGACTAAGACTTGATAATGGATTGAAGCAGAGAAATTGAAACTAATTTCTGACAGCCTTTGGCTGCAGTGACAGTGCCATCATTTCTTAACTAATGTTAAAAGCAGTGGAATATTGGGATGTATTGAATGCATTCAGCAAATACTGTTTACTTAGAATGTTTAGCTGTGGTTAAGGATAATCTTTCTACCTTAGCTGACTGGTTACACGTGGATAGTGTACTGCATGTGGCATGTACTTTTATTATGCTAGCATGAATATTTCTGGAATACTAGAATAGAATGAGTAGGTTGTCAGTCTTATTGCTGAAGATCCTTGCTTCATAAACCAATCTAATTGTAAGTGTGAAAAGTCTTGCACTGAAGTGCATATTGAAACAAGTGTACACGTGCCAAAGAAGTTGTCAATCTCCATATATATCTGGATTGTATTGAAATAGATTGCACAGTAAATCTATAAATATTCCAATACCCATAAAAGTTAAGTGTACATACCTCTTAAAAACATCAGAGATGATGAGACCATGCATCTGCATTAAGTATGTGTTAAAAAGCTGATAGGTGTGGGATGGAGAATGTGTTAATTAAGGATGTGTTAAAAAGCTGATAGATGTGGGATGGAGCATGTAATAATTTTTCCAACCACACTATTTTTCCTCGAAGTACTCATTCATGCTGCTGTTGAAAAATTGGCTGTAAAATTTCAAAATTAAAATTCAGAGTTGTTTTGGTTATATAAATCAATCAATTTTTGAAAACATTCACATCTATTCTGTTTTGCACTCTCCATCCTACAAAATATAAAGGCAGGGTTGTTGTTTTTTTTTTTTTTTTTTAAATTCCTCTTGTTCCCAGGGTCTGGAAAAAACAAAAAACCACTGCATTATGCCAAGTTTCAGTTTGGTGCAAATGTTGATCAGGTCCTAAACTGAGTTTATTCTGGAAATGCTGACAAGTTATCATATCCATAGTAGCACTGATAGTGTGAACATGGGAGCCTTTCCACGTAGGGAATAGAAGTAATTAAAGCTCTTTGAAATATTATGAAAGTAAATGGCACTTTAAACTATGTCCTGGATTAGCTTAGACTGAATCCTCCTCAGAATGGATGTATCCTTTCCTATTGATCTGAATGGAAGTTCCAACTGAGTAAAATGTGCAGGAACAGGCCTTAATCTTTCATGTGTTAAAATCCAGTCTTTTCTCTTTGTAAAGACCGATGTCCATGTGATAGATATTGTTTTTAATACCAATATGTGTTCAAGCATGAACAAGCTGAGCTACCTAGTTATTAGGGACTCCAGTATCTCATCTCTGCATATTAATGTTATGTAATGTATACATTATTCCTTTCTGTGAATCGATAACCAAGAAACAAGTTGACTTTGTGGAGGCAGTTAAAAGACAAGTTAGATTTTTATTTTAAAATTTTGGAAGACCTTGCTTTTACCCAATAGAAATATTTTTAGTTTAAACTATCTTCTCACAAGAACTTAATCTAATTACAGTGTATTGAAATAAAGAGATTTTTATACATTAAGAATTGAAAGTCCACTTAAGATGGAGAGGAAAAGTCAAAATAGTACAAAAGATTTAGCTATAAAAAGTTGTTTACAAAAAAAATTGTAATATCAACTGTCCAAATTAGTGCTAAATTCTTAATTTTAAAACTGGAAGCGCTCAGACATTAATATTACTATTTCTTTTAACATATGATACAGGTTATGTAAACTATAAAGTCATAACTATGTACACCAGCACTTTAAACAAAATACAGGAAATATTCCATAAAGAAACTTTCCACTTAGGTATTTGATAAATGTTTACATTTCTTATGGCTTTTTTCTGGTCTTAAGTTATCATTTAAGTTTGAATAAGTGAATTTTTTGTTTTTATCCAATGGCGCTTTTTCAAATTTTGTAGACATTTGTATTTTTGTATGTAAATTCAAATATAACTGGAGACAGAATTTTAAATTGTTTGGATTAATATAAATGTTTAATTTTATAAGAATTTTGTATTGTGCATGCCATCATTTTCTTTAACATATGTAATTTCATTTAAGTTACAATTGTTCTTTGGTAGCCCATTGTGCTCAGTGTCATGTTATTGCTGACTAGGAAAAATGGATGTAAATGGTCATGCCAATATTTTATTAAGGTAACTGATGTAATTTCTATGCAATTCCTGAATTATTTTATATAAACAAACATTTTATATTGAAATGTGACTTTATTCAACAATTTGTACACTTAGTATTTTCTAATCAGAAAAAGTGGCTTTCCAGCTAATGTCCTGTGCTCTGTATAAAGTTCATCTGATAAGTTAGTGAATGTAGCTTTTTGAAATGCCACCACATTCTTACACTTTTATTAATTTCATATCTAGAATGCTGCTTACATTTGAATTTAGATTAAATCTGAGGAAAAAGGTGTTTCTGCTTAATGTACATTGAGTGCCAAAACTCGTGTCCTTTTATAGTTTAATTTTAGGTGTAAAATATTTAGGAAAGGACAGGCATTTTAAAATACACCAGACCCCTGCTAGAGCGCGTGTCTGTATAGCGTGAATTTGCTTATAGCGTGGTCTTGGTCATGGATCCCAAATTGAATTACTTTAATTGGAATCCACAGTAACGTGGTACTGCGCATGGATCCCAAACCCCGTGTTCTAGTGTGGGTCTGGTGTATTATACAAGAAAGAAATGCTGGTGGTCAGGTTTCATTAGTCTCTCTGTAGAGAGCCAGCACTATGATAACCAGCTAAAGATAGAAGATAAGTGAAATGGAGGCAAAAACATGAAATGGGCCAGTACAACTATTAAGTGTCTTGACTTAAAACACTAACCGAGTGGTGATCTGCATGTGTCAACGGCATAAGATAAACAGGTATGTAATATCCATGTTTATTTAGCAGATGGTGGTCCTTTCTAAAGGCAGTAAACTCCTTAAAGTTAAGTTGAATGTTAATAGGCTGATGGCCTAAAAATAAATTATACTCTTCTGGATTAACTTCATATATTGTGTGTAATAAATGGCTAGTAATTCACTAGTACAGACTTGCTACATAAAGATCCCATTGGCATAAGGGTCATTCTCTTTGTGTTTAGAACTTCATGACTGAGCTGTGTGTTCTGTGAAGGGAACAGTAGCCCCGTGTATTTGTTTTGGCTTTACTGCAGTACCCTTCAAAAGGGTTTTAAGTCTCTCAAATTTTCTGCCCATAAAACTTTTTTGTAATGTGCTTCATATACTAAAAACAAAATCCTAATTATTAAATACTCATTTTCCCATTAGCAACATTTTAGAGCTCATTTTGAAATAAAACAAGAATGGTGAATCCCTGCTCTAATTTTGGTCTCCCTGAGAAATGTGATGTTAGCAGAATAATCTCTGTTTTAGGTAGCAATTGATAACGCCGTAAATTCAACCACAAATATTTTAACAACTAGAAATTAATTGTATAACATTTTCAAAAACCCACAGCAGAAAGAACTGGATAACAAGTTTGCTGGACTCTGTGCTGAAAGAAGGGGGGAAAATTGTGCCTTTATTTCTGCAAACTATCAAACTTGAAAGTACTTCTTTGCTAGCTTTGTATATTAAACCAATGGGTAGCATGCTGTACTGATGAGTCATCATATAGAAAAAAATCCCATATTAATTTCAATATAGAAAAATCCATATGTAGTTTTACAGTTTGTCATTGTATACCGTATTTTTCGCCCTATAAGACGCACTTTTTCTTCCCCAAAACGGGGGGGGGAAAAGTTGGTGCATCTTATAGGGCGAATGCAAAAAAAAAAAGCGCCTCGCTCTCCCGTCCCCGCCGCGCGGGCGGGCTGCCGGGAGCGTCCCGGTTCCCCCCTCCCCGCCGCGGGCGCGCTCCCGGCAGCCCGCCCGCGGCGGGGAGGGGGGAACCGGGACGCTCCCGGCAGCCCGCCCGCGCGGCGGGGACGGGAGAGAGAGGCTTTTTTTTTTTTTTTTTTTTTTGTCCGGCGGGGAGGGGGGAACCCCGGCAGCCCGCCCGCGGCGGGGAGGGGGGAACCCCGGCAGCCCGCCCGCACGGCGGGGACGGGAGAGCGAGGCGCTTTTTTTTTTTTTTTTTTTTTTTTTTTCCGGATTTTTTATTTAAAAATGAGGGGGCGTCTTATAGGACGGAGCGTCCTATAAGACGAAAAATATGGTAATTCAATTCAAATGTGTAAGATATAGCTTAGAAAACTATTATTCAGAAACTTTTATGTAACCTTTACTTGATTAGCTCTCACAAGACAATAGAACTCCTCCTAAGTAAGGTTTCCAGTATCAGCCTTTGCTGCGACAACACTTCAAATAGTTATAGCTTTTAGAGCAGAAGGAAAAACATGATGAATTTCTGACCCTAGAGAAGACTGTGATAAAACTCCTATTGACCTCAGAGGGTTAAAGATTTTTACCCTTGAAATCTTGGGAAAGAATGAAGCACTAAACTTCTCTGGCCACGAGTATATCACAGAATTCAGCCACAATAGTCAAGCTAAAATTCCTGTTGAGATGGTTACCATTAACTATTCATTCTAGTCTCAGTACAATATTTATATTTTATCTAATCACAATCCAAATAGCCATGGGTATTTTTAAGAGATGTTGGCACTGATGGACTTTCTAGGTAGGTTTATGGTGAATATTACCATGTATCAGCAGGCCTTACAGAATTATGTAAGTAAGCGTCCATGTCCTCTATTCCTAGTCTCCTTTACTAGCATGGCTGGGGTGGGTGGCTGGGAGGAGTACACTGTAGAAATGTTGCAGAGAGAGATTTGCATAGTGCTGAAGGTAGTGATTTGTAGTTGTTCAGTACCTTCTGGGAAAGAATTCAATATCTGTGGAAATGGCTAAGAACATTGGCCTGGATGTGAGCTGACAATTTAGAGATGGAAAGTTCTATATCCCATAACTAGCCTCTTGACTTTTCCAGTTCCTTCCTGTGAAGCACCCCTATGGAGATTAGGAAGTGAAAGATTTAATCTACAGCACCTGGTAAGGAACACTACTAATGGACATGAAAATCTCAAGCACCATACTGATGACACCTATGTTAATCCAGTACCATGCTCCTATATTTTGCAAGTGCACATTCATGTGTGCCCTTATGAACTCAAACACACTCAGTTTCCATTCCAAAGCCCAGTCCCTAGCTCATGAATGATTATTTGACCAATTCTCTAGTCATGTTCACTAGCATGTGAGCCACTTGTGTAATATAACTTCCAAATGTATACTGCTAAAACCTTTTTCACATTGTGCTGCATATATTCTCTTGTGTGTGAACATTACATAGTGTTAGAGATTTACTGTATAATTATAACCTCTAGTATGGCTCATCTCGTCTCAGAAGTAGTCCAAATTTCAAATATAATTCTCATTCTGCTCTTCTGCAGATGCAAGGATATGAGAGAATTAATTCAAAAATACTTTTACAAAGCTGCTTTTTTTTTAAAAAAAATCTGGCATGAGGACAAATGCACTGAACAATTAATTGCTGATGTAAGTCTACTGAAGCTGATAAAGTAACAGCAGTGACTATTTTGGCCCTTTATTTTTGAGATCCCGCAGAGCCCGTGTGGTAGCATAGGTCAAAGTCAGAATAAAACCCTGGAAAATCTAATGGTGTACTTGGCTAAATCACCAGCATTAAAATGCTGGCTGGATTATTGCCCTATGCTGCTGCTGATTTAGATAAGCAGACCTTCTATTTTGTCCTTTTATAAACCTCCTTGCTGTATTATGTTGCATCTGTGACGTTCGCTTGTAGATCAAGGGCCTGATTTCAAAAGTGCTGAACCTGCAGAGTTTCTATAGATTTGTCAGGAATGCAGGTGTTCAGCATCTCTCACAATCAGGCACAGTCATTTGACAGTTTACCCAGGGCAGCAAACATTGGGCCATTTCCCAACATCATAACTTTCCCAGCTACGTAGTGCTAATGGCCTGCAGACAATAACTAATGAAGCAAAGAACAAAACTGAAAACAAGTTTGTTTGTTTTTTTTAAAAAAAGCAAAATCCAGCATCAAAAACTGCCTTTATTGGTTGCTGCAGACACCCGAGTTATAGATGATGCACTAACATCAGAGGATCATATTATTAATTTGCAAAACACAGCTGTGGGTGTGGATATTATTTTAATGATAAATAATAATACAAAGTGTCTGCCTGAAGGAAGTTACAGTTGTAAATTGTTAAGAGATAACACAACACGAAGGTGATGGGAGAAATTTGGTAAACAAAATAGCCTTGGAGACGAAACTGAGATGCAGATTGAAATTTCTAAAGTTTCTAAGTAACTTAGGAGTTTATACCTTTGAGTTTCAATGAGACTCCTTTGTAAAGGGCACAAAAGAAATAAGGTTCTTGTATAACCCAAGTAGGGACAGCTACAATCTGGCTTTATATTTGTTGTTTATTATTAAAGTCCAAAACATGTCCAATATAGTTTAGGAACTGCAAATTTTGCATTTTAAATTTTTTTTCCTGTGAATTTAAATGTACACGAATATAAGGATTTCTACTTTATTTCACTTTAATAGTGGGCAGAGCTACCAGTAGGGACTGCCTTCAAATAATGGAACACTGCTTAGTTTTCCTGTCTTTAAAATGTTGCCATTTCCCTCTGCTCCACTCCCTAACCATCTTCAACCTCACCCTCTACCCTACTCTTTTGTACTTTTCTTCTAATCCAAACTAGTCTTTTTATAGGTTATAATATATACTATGTGTACTTTGGCTGGTCAAGGTAGACTCTGTTTTTCCTTGTGTGTGGTGTACGTTTGTTTAACATACATTCTGCAGTAGAAACTATTGTATGGACTCTTTCCTCTTTCTTTCATGGTTTACCCTGGTGCTTCTCCCCACCCCCTTACTTATAAGATATTTAATTGAGTAATGAAGTTGTTTTGTTTTGAATTCAGCTGAATTATTTTTAACAGCTTGGTTGTTGAGTTTCTCATGAAAGAGAGGTATGGACCAAGCACAGGACTTGGGAGCCAGAGACTTAAGTTCTGATTGCACTTTTGGCACTGAATCTTTCTATGGCCTTGGGCAAGACCCTTGAACTCAGTTAATAAAGGTTCTGTTTAAGTTAAAAATACTTAGGGATTTGATTCAAGCATTCTGCAAGTGACAGACAAGGCAGTTGCATTTTTGAGAGGAGTAAACCTGTGTGGAGGGGGAAAATAGTAGGAAACAATAACGTAACCTGAATCTGGACTTCATAGGGACTTCTGACTAAAGAAGGAAATTCCACAATGTGAAAGGTACAGTTATTTATAGAAAAAAAATTGTAATACTTTCCAGAGCTGAGATTAAGGACTAGATAAAGTATGACTAGGCGAGACTCTAATGGCTGTTCATTGTGATTTTTTTTTGAACCAGAAATATGGATTTGCTGAATCAGCATTTACCGATCACTGAAAATAAAAATTGTTACAACTTATGTTGGCTTGATTGGATCCAGCTATTGTGGAGCGATACAATCTGCTCTAGTGATTTCCTTTCCTACATTTCTGGATGACCAGATTGGCAATATTTGGAGCAGGCAGGCATGTGTGTGTCAGAATGCTTAGGGCACCCACCTGGAAGATGGGTGATGTGGATTCAACTCCCTGCTCTATATCAAGCAGAGTGGGGATTTGAATCTGTCTCCCACACCCTTGGAGAATGCTTTTTTAACCATTAGGCTATTGGGATGACAGAAGCTGTTTCTCCTCAGCTGTGTTCTTTGTGGATTAGGCATGCTCTGAGAACATCTATCAGATCAGCACCTACAGGTTAGACAGGCAGGGTACACACAGTTCATAAATGCCACCAGGACTTAGGCAGGAGCTAAGCACCAAGCACTCAGAGTTTTGTGCATGCACTTTGGCAGAAATTTAGGCACAAGGGGACTTTATTAGCAGAAACTTAGGTGTATAGGAAATGTTGGCAACTACCGTGTTAGGTGGCATCTGAGAAAAGATTTTTGAGGATCTAAATGTTGGATTTAGGTACCTTAAGTGGTGGTAAGACACCTAAACCTTTGTTGATCTAGCTCTGAGCCTTTATTGAATTTGCAATTCCACACACTCCTCTTTAAGTTGAGCCATCCACTTGATAAACTGTACCTGCAACTAAGACTTCCTCTCGTGATCACAAATACTTTATCATTGAAAGAGCAGAAAGGTTCATTTGCTGGATAAGTAACTGTAATTATTAATGTAAAACCTTTTACCAATTGAAATGTTCAGACTGCATGCTCTGTTTCAGACTTCTAACCTTCTGTCAAATTAGAACTGGCTGCTGATATAGTGACAACATACTTTTCTAAAGAACTGGCAGATCAAATAAGGAAAGTTTTTTTTTTCTGTTGCCCTAAGCAATAATGTAAGTATAGTTATGTCACCAGAAGGTCACTGACTAATATAAGCTGTTTTATTGGACAAATAAAAGGATGAAGTATTACTTTAGATAGTCATAGCTATCACTTTAGATAACAATTAGCTTTTTGCTTACCTGATAAAAACTGAAATATGATCAAATGAATACATATGCTTCAGATGCCTATGACATACAAGGCTGAAAGTCTTCCACTGAGAAATGCTTTTAGCCCCATCCTCTTGTGCATCTATTTGGTAAGCAGCTGTCCCATTTGGTGGTGACGCATATTGTAAGTTACAATTAGTTTTCTTTTAGTATGTGGTTGTGTTTAATATAAAACTATTTTGTCCTGAAAAAACATGATCTCAGCTGACATACAGAAATTTCACCAATTTTAACTAAATATGGTTTCTAAATGGATTTAGTTCAATTGGTGCAACTCTTGTGTGGACACAAACTGATTTAAGTGTCCATACAGAAGAGTTTAACTGAGAGCCGTATTGATTTAGTACCAGATTTAGTTAAATTGGTGCAATTTCTGAGCGTAGTCCAGCACAAGGTCTCAATTTTGTCCTCAACCTTAATGAAGACAGTGGCAACATTCCATTGACTTCAGGGGAAGCAGGAGCAGATCCTAAGCTTACCAAGCAGGGAACACTTCTTCACATGTTAATACTTGAATTGTGGTGCGGTGGGACAATGAAAATTGTAACTATAAATTAGTAGAAAAGAAGTACATTATGTTTCTAGTGTTCATTCATGAATATACTGTTTTTTCCTTTGGCAGAGCATTCCAGTTTTAATGTTGAATGTACACCCCTCATTGGCCCAAAAGTTAGTTTCCTTAATAATTGCATTATGTGTACTTAAGACCTTATACAGTACTGTATTTAAATCAGAAAACAATTTTTGTTCCTCTCTTGGATTTGCCTGCTATTAACAGGTCCATGTGTTAAGTTTGTTCTATTTTACGTTCTAGGAATAATTTCAAAATCAGTACAAAACATTATTTTGAATGTTGTAGAACAGAAAGTTTTTTGTTGTGACTGTTAGGGAGGTGGATATTTCATCAGGAATATTGACAATACTTGTTGACATGTGAACCAAAGTGGCTGACGTCACACCGGGGAAGCTGAAGAAGCCACAGGTGGCCGGCCTGGACTGGAATACCGAGCAACGGTCTCTGAAAGAGATGGCCCCAAGGGACCTCCTGGCATAAAAACCCTCCCAAGAGTGGAAGCAAGTTGGAGATTGGCAGCGAACCACCAGGATGACTGGTGCACTGGACAGAACTCCTGTATACCACCCCCTTTTCCTCAGGCCTGGCCAGCCTGGGCAGCGTGTCTGTGAGTATGAAAGTGGGCTAGGGATTGAGCACTAATGCGTCTTCCTTTGAGTGACGTGGAAGCAGTTCCTGCACTCACCGCTATCTTTTTATTATTTTCTTAATAAAGCTTTAAACTTCAGTCACAGGGTCTGTTCTCTTCATCTCCACCCCCAGGATCCTGTGGTCTTCGCCTGATCAACAGAGGCCCAGGCACATTGGTAACCAAAATCTCTCACAAAGTGGTGTCTGACCAACTTCTGCCAAGTTTACACCGAACTCTTCAATGTCTGCCTAAGTTCCCACGTTATCTCCTTTACCACCGGAAGGGCTCCGTGTCTGTCCCAGATGCCATGACTTCTGCAAGGGCGTGTCCCAGGGCAGGGCCGCCCAAGCACCAGGCTCTCAAGACAGCCACCCTAGCCCCTGCTGGAGCATTCCTGGCGTGGCCAGCAGGGGCAGCTGTGGTGTGGTGGGCCCGGCAGCTGGTGCCATGGACTCCGGCGCCCCCCCACCCCCCCTTGCAGTCGCGCGCCCCCCCGCGACAAGTCCAGTGGTGCAATGTTAGAGGCTCCCGCTTCTTCGGAAGAAAACAAGCCTCCGCCATCCCCGGTCCCGCTAAGGTGCGCCCCGCGCCCAGATCGCGGGGTTAGCGGCTCCAGGTACCCGCCTGTTGCCCGCTGCCAGCCCCCGCCCAGGAGCGTTCCGAAGCGCCGGGCCAATCAGGCGCGCGCAGGGCCGGCGGGGACCGTTGGGATTCGCCCCGCGTCTCTGGGCGGAGGCGGAGCCTGAGCCTGAACCGCTGCTAAGCAACCGGGCTTCGTTCACCACAACAGCCCCGCCTCCTCCCGCCGGTAACTGGGCCCCGGGGGAGCTGGCGGGAGCGTGCGCGTGAGCGGAGCCGCGGACATGGGCAGCGAGCAGGTGAGGGGGCCGGGACTTGGGGGCGACCTCCCCACGCCGGCTCAGCGCCTTCCAGACCCGCTCTGCCCCAGGCCTTCCACAGCGACCCCCCCCGACCGCCGCCCCCCACTCCGCTACAGAGACCCTCACGTGACTCAACTGACGTGTCTCCTGCCCCCAGAGCGACCCCCGCACTGACCGCTCGACCTGACCTGCCACACCCAGCCCTGCACGGGCCTCCTGCCCCCCGCCCGCCCGACCGCCGCCTGCTCCACACTGACCTCCCTCAGAGACAGCCCCGCACCGACCTGCCCCTTCCTGTGTCAGCTACTCGCCGACCTCCCACAGTGACCCTCTGCCACTGCACCGACCTTGCTCCCTCTTCCCAGTGCCTTGCTACTGCACCGACCTAGCTCCTTCCCCTACAGCTCTCTGTCCCCCCGGCCTCAACATCTGCCCCCCACAGTTACCCCCAGGCTCTGTGCTGATTTCACCCTCCACTCCCCAATGATTTCCCTGCTGTTGCAATAACCTACCTCAGTGATCCCTTTGCCACCCTGACGACCTTGTTATTGCTGCTGTAGCCTCCAGGAACTCGTGCCTACCGCCACTATTGTGGTGACCTCTTGTGCCCCGTGCCATCACCACTTGGCATTACTCTTACCCACTGCTACCTTGTCCCCTTCATGCTCCTGCCACAGTTGCCATAATGACTGTGTACGTATTTGTCACTGACTCTATCTTTATATCACTTCAGGCAGGCGTGTATCACTCTCACATTTATATCACAACATCCAAATGGGATGAGATTTCAGTGCGTAATCAAATGTTGCCATGTTTCATCAGATTTTTTAAAACCGAGTAAATGTACATGATATTTTACAAATAGAATAAAATATGTGCGCTACACCTTTAAGTTTAGAAGATGCAAGACAATGGGCACAGCAGTAGGAAAGAAATAGGGGAGTTATAGCTATGAAGAACATGGTGTTAAGCAGGGGTCTCAAACTCAAATGACCATGAGGGCCGCATGAGGACTAGTGCACTGGCCCGAGGGCCGCACCACTGACACACACACATACCCTCGCTGCCCCGGCTCTGCCCCCATTCCACCCCTTCCATGAGGACTAGTGCACTGGCCCGAGGGCCGCACCACTGACACACACACATACCCTCGCTGCCCCGGCTCTGCCCCCACTCCACCCCTTCCATGAGGACTAGTGCACTGGCCCGAGGGCCGCACCACTGATACACACCCTGCCCTCGCTGCCCCGGCTCCGCCCCCACTCCACCTCTTCCAAGAGGTCCTACCCCTGCCCCACCTCCTCCTCTGAGCACGCAGCTCCCCATTCCCTCCTGGAAAGCGCTAGGCACCACCAACAGCTGTTTGGCAAACAAAGCAAGAGCAATATAGGAAGTCCAGAGCTAGAAACACGTGCGGCCCAGCCAGGCAGCAGAGAAGCCTCCACTTCTGGCCCCTCCCTCCTGCAAACTGCTATGGGGGGACCAGGGATAGGGGGGGCGCCAGGAAGCTTGGCGGGCCGCAGGGAAGGGCTTTGCGGGCCGCATGTGGCCCCCGGGCTGCATGTTTGAGACCCCTGGTGTTAAGGATTCATGGAGAAAATAGGATTTGAAGAAGAGAGAACAGGTGCTCGGCTTAGGGTTGTACACATAGCTTCTCATCCTGCAGATATTTATGTATAGGCTTAACTTTACTAGTGTAAATACTGTAATCGTAAAATCAATAGTACTACTACTCACAGTGGGAAAATTAAGTATATGCATAAGTCTTTGCAAGATTAGAACCATAGGGAGTATTGTAACCTCTTCCCCTCCACCTGGTAACTCCATACAAAAACAAGCCTGAATAAGACCTAGCTGAGTGTGTGTTTGTTTTTCAAATAGCCTGATAATAGAATCATAGCGTCATGTGCAGAATGTGTGCATACTTTTAAACAGAGGAGGGCATTCTTTTACTTCAGCATTATTTTGCTTATGGATGGATTCAGGCAGCTTTGTTACTTATATTTATGCTAATGTAGCGCATGTAGGGGGGTTTCTTTTGAACTGGATGGAAATGTTTTATATTTTGACTTCAGTAAACAGACCGAATGAAATTTTTTGAAATGACTTGTTTTTCCTCTCTGACATTTATTTAAACATGCATACTGGTTGAGTAACAGAACAGGTGATATAACCATATTTGTCAAAGGAGACTTTAACATTCATCTCATTAGTGGAAAGTTGATTGCAGGATAATATCCTCTAGGAAAACAAAAAGTGCAGTGTCTGTGCTCTGAATTCTTTTAAAACGGGTATCCAAAAGTGATGATATCCTCCTTACAGCTGTTCATATAATTTTAAAATTAGTTCTGAAATGTAAACATAAACTGACATTTTGTTTCTGGGTTGCTGTTCTTACAGCATTTTTAAGTGGCAGAGCTTTCTCTAAAGTCATTATAAAATGTATTACATTATAAACTGCAGAAGCAAGTTCGATGGTAGCTTGGTACAGTTTGCTGCAGATAGGGAATTCTTATGAGGGAGGGAGCATGAACAGTTTAAGATTAAATTAAATTATTTTCAGAATTATGCATGGTATAAACATTGCGGATATAACGGAGTGCTAATTAGCAACTTCAGCTATGAATGTTATGGAGATAAATATAGGGATTCAGGGTGTTCCCCTGAGGTACAGAGCATCACAGAAGGAAGAATAGGAAGAGGCCAGTATGGCTCCATCAGAAGCTCTTTAATAACTGGAAAATCGAAAAGGAATCCTACAAAATGTGGATACATAGACAAATTGCTAAGGAGGAGTACAAAAGAATAGCACAAACATGTAAGAACAAATCAGAAAGGGGAAAGCACAAAATGAGTTACACCTACCTAGGAAGGACACCAAAGGCGATAAGCGGTTCTTTAAATACATTCGGAGAAAGAGAATGATGAAGGAAAGTGTAGATACTTTTTGAGGATGGAGAGCTAGAAAACGGAGGTGCTTAATGCCTATTTTGCTTCACTTAAAAGGTTAATGGTGACTAGATACTCAACACAATTAATATTAACAACAAAGGGGCAGCAATGCTAGCCAAAATAAGGGAAGAACATGTTAAGGATATTTAGCTAGGTTAGGTGTATTCAGGTCAGCAAGGTCTGATGAAATTCATTCTACTGTACTGAAGGAACTAACCTAGCTGAAGCAATCTTGGAACTGGTTGCACTTATCTTTGAGAACTCCTGGAAGAAGGGTGAGGTCCCAGAAGACTGGAGAAGAGCAAACTCAGTGTATATATATCTTTCACAAAGAGGACCTGAGGAATTATAGACCAGTTAGCTTGACTTTGATACAGTGAAACCTCGATATAACGGACTAATTCGGGCGGGGGGTGTCCGTTAAAACCGAAAGTCCGTTATTTAATAATTTTTTAAAATTATTAAATAACGGACTTTCGGGTGACAACGGACACCCCCCGCCCGAATTAGTCCATTATATGGAGCCAGCCGTGAGTCAGCCCACCCCACCCCCTCCCCCCGCCCGGCTCCCCGCTGCGGGGAGCCGGGCGGGGGGGTTGACAGCTCCCGCCCGGCTCCCCGCAGAGGGGAGCCGGGCGGGAGCTGTCAGCCCACCCGCCCGGCTCCCCGTTGTGGGGAGCCGGGCGGGGGGGGGGCGGGGGGGGGTTTGACAGCTCCCGCAGGGGTCCCCGCTGTGGGGAGCCGGGCGGGAGCTGTCAACCCAGCCGGCTCCCTGGGGCGGGAGCCGGCAGCCCCCAATAACGGATTTCGGATGCATCGGAAATTTTGTCCGTTGCATCCGAAGTCCGTTAAATCGGGGTCCGTTAAATCGAGGGTTTACTGTACTGACATTCCCCAGGGTGAAACCTGAACTGCAGTTCCCCCTTACCTCTCCAGCCTGGGATGCCTTTTACATTGCTTTGCTAGTGAACAGCAAACCTCTTCAGGCTTTGATCACTCTCCACCGCCAAAAGCAGTCACTCTCAGCTGAATAGATGAATTCTATGCCCAGCCATCCATGAATAGATACAGAGCAATACCCGCCAGAAATGTGCATCTTGTACTGTTCAGTAGCCCACTGGACCATAGAAGCTTATAAATTAGTCAATCATTCCAATAAAGCATAATGAATATGTATCCACTGTGTTGTCTCAGTTGGAGGCTTCCCAAATACTTCAATCCAGATACATTGGTTTAGACAGTATTTACATTTATTAACTAGAGAAAGGTAGATGTTATGTGATTTACAAGTGATAAGGCATAAAAATCATAGTTAGTTACAAAAGAAATAAAATGATAAACATGCAAGCTAATTCCTCAACTTTACCAAGGCTAATAAGTTTAAAAGCAAAAAGGTTTTCTCTCACCCAAAAGCTTTCAACAGTCTGTACTGGATGGAAAAAACCTCCAGGCGAGGACCTCTCTTCCCCCAGTTCAGTGATGCATCTGTGTCTTTCAAGAAATTTTGCTGCCATGAGTAGGGATGGGGGAAGAGAGGTATCTAGAGACATCTCCTCCCCTTCATATACTCTGATCCTTCGTCCTGGAAAAGTCTTTGCTGTGTCATGGGGTCAGGGAGTTCTGTGGCATATGTGAGCTGCCAACTGTCCTTCAGATGAATTGTAAATTTCTTATTTACAACTCCCCTGCTGGTGCCTATCCAATTAAGCAGATGATGGTCTTTTAGCACCTAGCTGACATGCCAGTGTGCCTTTGTCTTTGAAAAAATGGTCTGATAATGTTACCTAGAATTACAGCATATTTCACTAACATTCATGGCAACATTTCACACTTTTATATGCAGTGAAGTTACACACGTTTCAGCAGGATAATAATATTCAGCAGATTGTGCATTTTCAAATGAGATCTCACAAAGCATATTTTGTACACAATATATCATAATCAGATAATGGGAGAACATGGGGCACAATGTATTACATGGAGGACTGTGTGTCATAGATACCTGGAAAGATACTGTAACAAATTATGAAACAATCAAATGGTAACCCCCCTGAAGGAATATATGGTTAGAAGGAATAGTCAGCACAGATTTCTCAAGAACAAATCATGCCAAACCAACCTAATTTTCTTCTTTGACAGGATTCCTGGCCTACTGGATAGTGGGGAATTAGTAGATATGTTAGGTAAAATAGCAAGTCCCTACTCACCTCTCCAACACCCGAGTTTGTGCGGCGTTGGTATAGGGCTCACAAGCTGTCAGAGACCAGTACACAGACACCAATTCATTGATCAACGGGCTCACACTATTCTTAGCTCAAAAGCTTCAGAGTAAGTGTGGCAACTTTATTAGGGGTAAGCATCAATATTTATACACAGAAGTAAACAAAGTGATTAACAGGTCATAATGGTCATGCATAATCAATCAAGATTGTACTGGGTAAAACAGGTTAAAATGTAAATTCCAAAAGACAAAGGGGAGATGGCTACTTAAGAAGAGGGGGTGTATGTCAGGAGCTGTTCACAGGTCAGAGCTTTGATTAAAAGTTCAGACAGAGACATCAAGTCTGGGTTAAGTTTAAGCTCATCAAAAGTTCAGACTCAACAGATGTGATATGTATCTAGATTTTAATAAGGCTTTTGACACAGTCCCGCATGGCAATTTCATAAGCAGACCAGGGAAATGTGGTCTAGAGGAGTAAGGTGGGTGCACAACTGGTTGAATGACCATACTCAGAAAGTAGTTATTAATGGCTCATTGTCAAACTGAAAAGGCATATATAGTGGGGCCCTGTTTGGGTCAGTCCAGGGTCTAGTGCTATTCAATATTTTCTTTAATGATTTGGATAATAGAGTGAAGAGTATGCTTATAAGATTTGTAGATATCACCAAGCTGGGAGGGGTTACTAGGTTTTAGGAGGACAGGATTAGAATTCAAAATGACCTTGACAAATTGGAGAATTGATCTAAATTCAACAAAATGAAATTCAGTCAAGGCAAGGGTAGTACTTTTTACTTAGAAAAGAAAAAACAAATGCACACCTACTGCTGAAAAGGATCTGGGGTTATAGTGGATTACAAATTGAATATGAGTCAATGTGATGCTGTTGAGAAAAAGGCTAATATACTTCTGGTCATTGTCCCACTCCACTCAGCACCGGTGAGGCCTTAGCTCAGGGGTGGGCAAACTTTTTGGCTCGAGGGCCACATCGGGGTTCAGAATTGTATGGAGGGCTGGGTAGAGAAGGCGATGCCTCCTCAACAGACCTGTCCCACCCCCTGACTACTCCTCTCAGAATCCCCGATTCTTCCAACCCCCACGCTCCTTGTCCCCGACCGCCCCCTTTAGAAACTCCCCCTGCCCTAATCACTGCTCAGGACCCCACTCCCTATCCAACTTCCCTGACTGCCCCAACCTCTAGCCACACCCCTGCTCCCTGACAGGCCCCTAGTACTCTCACGCCCTATCCAACCCCCCTGATCCCATCCCCTGACCATCCCCAAGACACTCTGGGCCTTATCCAACCCACTGTCCCCATCCCCCTTCCAATGCTGCCACGCTGATCCTCTGGAGCATGCAGGGTGTCTGGCCTTGATCCAGACACGGTGTTGCACAGACCTGCTGAGGCTGCAGGGGGGAGGGGGGAAGGGAGTCAGCGGGGGAGGGAGGATGAGCTAGCATTCCCAGCCTGGATCTCGGGGGGCTGGACAGAATTAGGCCGTGGGATGGATGTGACCTGCGGACTTTAGTTTGCCCATCCCTGTCTTAGCTGGAGTACCACATCCAGCTGGGGGCACCACACTTTAGGAAAGATATGGACAAATTGGAGAGAGTCCAGAGGAAAGCAACAAAAATGATAAAAGGTTTAGAAAACCTGACCTATGAGGAAAGGTTAAAAAAAACTGGGAATGTTTAGTTTTGAGAAAAGAAGACTGAAGGGGCACTTCATAAGTTTTCACATATCTTAAGGACTGTTATAAAGAGGACAATGAACAAATATTCTCCATGTCTGCTGAAGGTAGGACAGGTAATCTTATCAGTATGCGTTTAATCTGTAGCAAGGGAGATGTAGGTTAGATATTAGGAAAAACTTTCTACATATAAGGATAATTAAGCCCTGGAATAGACTTTGAAGGGAGATTGTGGAATCCACGTCATTGGAGGTTTTGAAAAACAGTAAAACAGTTTGGAAAAACGTGTGAGGGATGGTCTAGGTTTACTGGGTTCTTCCACAGCGCAGGAGCCTGGTCTTGATGACTTTTTGAGGCATAGGTGCTGACTCTGGGGGCACTAATCAAATAGTGCTCAGCACCCACCAGCAGTCCTGTGAATCCGCTCCTCTCCCTCGCCCCCACAGCCCTCCCTCCTTCTGGCGGCTCCACTGATTAGAGCCTCTTCCTCCATCCCAGCATCTCCCACCATGATCAGCTGTTCAGTGGTGTGCAGGAGGCATGTGGGAGGAGGGTGGCAGGAAGAGGCGGGGATGGGGGAAGGGATGGAGTGGGGATGAGGCCTGGGGTGGAGCTGGAGTTGAGCACCCCTGGGACCTGTGAAAGTCAGCTCCTCTGTTTTGAGGCCCCTACAGTTCTACATTTCTGAGCATCTGTGATAAACATAAAAGACAGCATGGGATTGTTTTGTTATCTTGTGTGCAGAAAGGTATGTTGTGTATATGTTGACAAAATTTTATTATGAATAATTGCTGGTATGAAGTGACTCTTTAAGAGTATGTTTACAGTACAGGTGGGAGTGTACCTCCCAGCTCTGGGTAGCCAGACTTGTGCTAGCTCTGCTTGACCTAGCATGCTAAAAATATACAATGTGGACATTGTGCAATGGGTGGCAATTTGGCTAGCCACCTGAGCTCAGATCCAGGCGGGCTTTGACTCATGTGGCTAGCCCGAGCCTCTGCCCATGATGCAGTGAGGATTGCCACCTCTCAGATACAAAAACTCCCCAGGATATCTGGGATGATCCTGAGTCCTTAACACTGCACAGCTGGCATTATGTACTGAACACCCTTACATATTTCCTGGGACCAGTCGGTAGTGTGTACTGCACACCCTGAAAAATTTCCTACCTTAAAAAAGGGACAGTCCTGGGAAAACCAGAAAGGTGGTAACGGTAGCTGCTGCAGTCACACTGCTATTTTTAGAAGAGCTAGCACAAGTCTGTTTACCCAGGTTCCCAGCTGTACGGGTGCTCCCAGCCACAGTGCAGTCATAGCTTTTGAAACCATCATCTACAGAGAATAGGGTAAATGAAGTGAGTATATTTGTGAAAATTATTGGACAGAAAACAAAAACAAAATTATAGTGTAAATCATAAGTTTTAGCATGCTTAGAAGCTTAGTGCTGCTTGTTTAAATATTTATATAATTTATTTTCTTTTTGCTTTTTTGTAGCCCAGACCAACTGGAAAAGAAAAATTATTGAAGACAACTGTGAAATTTTTGCCACAGTTGGCTCAGGTAATATAGATATATATTTTTTGTTTTAACAACTTTTTATTTTAAAATGTGTCGGAAAGCATGGGAGATCACACAGAGAAAACTGGACCTCATTCCAATGTATACATTGGAAACAATGAGGTTTCACTTATATGTACAAGAAATATTTGGAAAACAATTAAACTAATTAACTTAGATGAGCAGAAAATATTGAAAAGAATAAAAGATACAGACAAAAACTATAAAATAAATGTTATAGAAAAATTTGAATATAATTCATTTTATAGCCTCCACAATCTAGCTGTTTTAAGTGGAAAGGCAACATACAAGTAATCCTTCAAACACTTATGCATCTGCTTAAATTTACTACCATGGGTAATCCCATTAAGTGGGACTACTCACTCCAGTGGAGTTAGCACATGTGTTTTTATAGGATTGAGGCATATGTCTTCAGGCATGTGCATGTGTTGTACTCAATATAAAGTGACAAACGGTTTTGAGATAAATGTTTACAAAAACCTATTCCATATTTCAGTGAAAGAGGAGACATCTACAGAGCATGAATAATTGGCCTGATTAATCATTGTGTTACTTTAGTTTTATGCCAGTGCCACTCTTCTGAAATTCGTTGTTTCAGAAATTGGTTTGAAACTGGAATAATGCTCTGGTGAGACCAGCTCAGTGTTTCTAATTCAAAAGATACCAAGATTTTCAAAATGTCTTGTTAGGAATGGATATCTCACTTTGTTTATTTAGAATTGGTTTCAGGTAGTTAAATGGGAAATGTAGCCCAGTCATTTTTAAAGGTTTATTCTAATAAAAAGAGTATACATGAAAACTCAATTTAATACTTGCTCCAAATGAAAAAAATGTGGTCTGTTCCCCAAATGCATCAAAGCATCATATATGCCTTTGCTAAATGTATGTGATATATCGATATGTGGTAATGTATATGATACATTTCACAGGATGCGCAAAACCATAATGAAAGACAACTTGTATACAATTGTCAGAAATTCCTCATATATTATATCTTGTGTAGGATCTTTTCAAATGTGTCCAGGAGAATAGAAAAAGAAGGCAAAATTCAGGAAAATCTTTTTAAAGAAAATCTCAAGAGACTAGCAAAACTTGGTCACTTAGTAGTGCTTGGTAATTAAACTAAAGATAATAAGTTTTTTTGGAAATTTGGGAATATTTTAAAGTGGTTATTTAAGACAAGCAGATTAAATATTGGAGGTGATTCTTAATGCAGGTTTCACTGTATAATTACTATTATGCTAAATGAAATTTTAATCACTTTATCTCTTGCATTATTACCTGACATTCTTAAACTTTTGTATATATTTAATTTTAACATGGAATTTAGGTCATGTTGAGCTTGTTTAAAATAAAACTCTATCACATTTGACTGAAGAAGGCCTTATTTGTGTTTGCCACCGTCACAGTCCCCATGCAGCGCCTCTACCTGGAGCATCCTTCAATCCTCAGCCCTTTATCCAGGAAAAAGAAAGGGACTCTGGCTAGGAAGATTTCGGTCTCCCTTTTCACTTTCTTCTTGTTCTTTTTAAATACCTTCTCAGCTGATTTGATAATTAACCCCTTACCTCATCAGCTGACAGTCTGATTAGGTAATTAAGTATTCTATCCTTCCATTAGAGTTTGTGGGGAATTAATTAGCTGTTGGCTATCAGAACTCTGTCACCGTATGTTTATGCTTTCTGGAAGATGTGATTCCCTTCATGGATAGACTAATTTCTACTAGCTCACTCAAGCTAGCATGCTAAAAATAGCAGTGTGGCCATTACAGCATGGGCAGTGTCTTGGGTTACCTGCCTGAGACCAAGCCCTCCTAACTCCCTGGGTCCAAGCTTGGGTGGCTAGCCTGAACCACTGCCCATGCTGCAATGTCCACAATGCTATTTTTATTGTGCTAACTCAGTTAGTACATCTATCTGCACTGGGAATCGCACCTCCCAGTTGCAGTGTAAACAGTCACTAATAAGGTTTCTTAATTCTCGAATATTGCTGCCCCTTGAAAAGATAAGGGCAATGCTTTTGAGTAATTGTGAGGGCAGTGTAGTTAAGGCTGAGAAGCCAAACATATTTCCAGGGACATTGGCCTGGGAAGAATAATAAAAAATTCTAGGCTGAAGGAGCTGTTTAAATAAGTTACGCTTAAGAAGCATAGTACTGGATTCTTGTAAGCAGTGTGAGATTTGCTAAGCTACTGATGGCTGAATATTGTACATTATGTTATCTTGCCATGGAGTTAGGATTCACAAAATGGGCAAGCACCAGGAAGACAAGCTTTTTGTTTGTGTTAAGAAATCAACAAAACAAAAACATTGAAGGGGATATGTACCCTGGATCCCAAATACTATTTTTTTTGGCAGCAGCAGTTACATAAATTTGTTGTAGATTTCACCTGGGAGAAACTGTTGATATCTACCGTACTCCACCAGAAAAAGATTTTATTAAACTTTTCCCCCTGTTTTCTTAGCTTTTGCTCCCCCCCCTATATTGCTCTCATCTTCATAAATGTCTAGGGTTTGTCTTAGTAGTAGGTTTATACTGTTTACTTACTCCAAAAACTGTAATCATTTACAATAGGCATAAACATCATATTTTATTCTGGGGTTCTGAATGATTACATCCTGTATTTAAAGAAAAATAGGGAATTTGATTTATTTTTGTGTTGCTTTGTTGCTATTACTATATGTTATGGGACTGCTGTTTTCTCTTGCAATGTACTGTTTTTGAGTGTGTGTCAAAGACATGTAGCTGTCTCTTGCTATTGTTATCTTATAAAGCTAAAGAATAAATTATTTATTTCAGGTAAGATCTAAGCCACAGTGGCAGCAAGCTTCTCCTTCATTTCATCTGAGAAAAGAACAGAAAGATGATGAGCCAGATCAGTTTGTTGTCAGAAATGAACTTTCACCTGGTAAAATTACCACTCCGTATTTAATTTTTTTTTAAAGTGTAAAATTGAATTAATACAAGATTATAGAGTTAGGAGAATATAATCTTATTCCCAGATTGCTGCTGATTTCCTATATAATCTCAGGCAAGTCACAGTCTTTGTGTTTTATTTTTTTCCTTTGTAAAATTGGTACAATGATACTTACTTATCTTACTAACATGGTGCAGGTAAACGCATTCATGTTTCTAAAGTGCCATAATCACCTTGGTTGAAGAATGTAGACGTGAAAAATATATTTTATTATATTATTAGTACAGTATTTTAGGGCTGGAAAAATGACTTGCCTGTTTAGTACAACAACATTTTCTTTATCTGAAAATAAATAGTTACAGCTGCTAGCAAACAACTGTACATTACCAAAAAGCCATTAGTTTAGGAAATGGAATGTCTGCCATAAAACTAGTCAAATAGCAAAGAGAATCCTTATAATATTTGCATATTTTAATATACTTCACTTAAAAGATTGTGTTGAGATCTACCATAAAAAGAGTTTATACAATGATGTCAGTTTCCAAAAGTCAGATTCATTTTTGGTATATCTGAATATTAGAAATTCTTAATTGTAATTCTTCGTGCTGTTTTTTCTTATCAAGTATCCTTTGAACCAGAATATTTGCTTTAAAAATGGAATTTTTAGTTTTGTACAAAATAGTTTAACTTAGTATCTCTAACTTTTCATATAAGTAAATTATGGAACCAGCCTTACTTTTATTGAAGGCAGTGGAAGAACTGTTATTGACTTCAGTGGTGCAGAAATGTGTTGAATTTTTTTTAATGTAAAAATCAGAATAGTAGTCAGTGAAATGCTGCATATAGTCAATGGATGAAATTTGGGCCCCAATGAGATACGTGGCAAAACTTCAGTTGACATCAGTGGAGCCAGAATTTCACCCAAAATCTAAAAAGAAATATAGTTAGGATATAAATCTACTTTAGCAGTTAACAGAAATGGGATTCTGTATCCATGATAAAAATAATTTCACAGGTCAAGAATACTTGGACCTATTCACAGGAAATAAAATTAAGAAATCATTTAAAATAGGAACTTTACAAAACTAGAAATAGATTTTATAGAAATATTCTTTAACAGTTTATATAGTACAAGCAGGTATTAGTTTTGTTTCATTAATTTTGCTGCAAATGATGTAGGGTGAGATCCTGAAGGATGCTGAGAAATCTCAACTTTCATTGAAATAAATGTGAGTTGAGGATTCTCAAATCCTTTAGAGGGTATTCAGCACATTGCAAGTTTGGGCTTATAGTATACAACTTGCATATATATATTTCATGCAAGGAGAATATTTGGAGGAGCGGAATAAGAGACGCAAGATACAGGACTCTGCAGTTAATGAATCAGTTGCTGGAACATCAACTTCTAAAGCGCGGAGCAGCTATCATCCAAAAAAAGATCGTGAAAATTTCAGAAGTACTCTTGTTAACATCATCATGTGAGTTTTCTTGTGTTTGTATAAATTAATTTTTCCCTTTTCAAAGGTGAAATGAAATTTTAAAAAATGTTAATATAACAAAAGTTTAAGATTGCAAGACAAGATTATGTATAGGAATGCAAAAAATGACCCCAGTTTAAGAAATAAAACTACTAGGTAAGATGCTCTTCTGTATACTTCTGTTGATTCCTCTAAGATTGGGAGAATATATGGATAATTTATGAACTGTGCAGACTTATCCATATTATTCTTTTGAGGAATGAAAGGCCAGGTATTAGAATTTGGATTAAGAGTAGATTTAGTAGTTGGAGTTTTTCAGGTGATCAAAATCTTTAAGATTTGGGTTGAATTCAATAGGGAATGTGTGATGGATTCAGGCTGCTTATTAGTTTTTCAGAAAGTGCTTGTTCACTCCTATTTTAAAGATTGTTTGAAGTGTGATAAAATTACCCAGAAATGCACATCCTGACATTTTTTATTGCTCATGTGACACCTTTTAAGCATAATTGTAAGCTGAGCTCCACCTTAGTTTCATAACTTGGACAGAAACCTTGTGATTGTGGATACTGATATTATTAAAACAATGAGGAGTCTGGTGGCATCTTAAAGACTAAGAGATTTAGTTGGCCATAAGGTCCCACCCAACTCCTTTGTTTTTTTGTGGATACAGACTAACATGGCTACCCCTCTGATACTGGGATTATTAAACAGCAGTTAAAATATTCCCAGTTGACTAACTGAAGAGACACTTGTTATTTTATATTATAGCAAAGAGTGACATCCTGGAAAATGTCTGTATATCAGCAGTTTGTGAATCTGAAAGATTTTTAAATTTGTTTTGTCATTTTTATCTTCTAATGACAAATGATTTTCCAAAAAAAGATTAATTGCTAAATTATATTACTGTAAGGATGTGTCACTATAATTAAAATGAATCTTTAAAATATTTTAAAGTTATTTTAAAATCTTAGTAAGATACCCTGAAGCTTGTGCTACTTCCAAATATTTTCCTTCTTGGGTAAATACATCATTCGTTACAATAAACTTAAGATATTTTTAAAAATCACAGATGCAGAAGCGTCCACAGCATGACTGACAATATTTTATTAACATAATCAGGGTTTCTCAAACGGGGGGTCACCGAGCGCTCCCCAGGGGGTCGCGAGCTCCTGCCGCTGCCAGCACCCCGCCGCCGCCGCCGGGGCCACAGCCGGCAGCCAGCCTGCGGCAGGGACGGGGGCTGCAGCCGGCAGCCCGCCCGCCACTGGGGCTGGGGCGCAGCCGGGAGCCCACCCGCGGCCGGGACTGGGGCCGGGGTGCAGCCGGGAGCTCGGCCGGGACTGGGTCTGGGGCGCAGCCAGGAGCCCGCCCACGGCGGGGACTGGGTCTGGGGCGCAGCGGGGTCCGCACCTGTATTTCCGCATTTGGCGGCTTTTCGGTGGACATGGAGGGGTCGCAGTCTCAACAGAAAAAGGGGTCGCGGTCTCAACAAGTTTGGGAACCGCTGCCATAAATGAACCATTATTATATGGTAAAATGTGGAATAAAACAATCCTTGTGATAAACCATTCCCCAAAATGAAAAGAACTGGTTTGATAAATCCTGTTACTTAACATAATCTGGAAATTTTGTAAACTAAATATATTATAAATATTTTTCTAACTGAATATATTTTTCATTATGTGTTCCTGCTGCTAAGGTGAGTATGAGATGGACCAGCCGAATACTGGTACAAAAATATTGAGAAATTCAATAAAACAGAAAGCCAGAATCTGATCCTACAGTTTAGCATAAAGCAAACAAACAAATAAAAATGTATG
The DNA here is from genome assembly GCA_032164245.1 of Sternotherus odoratus. NCBI lineage: Eukaryota > Metazoa > Chordata > Testudines > Kinosternidae > Sternotherus > Sternotherus odoratus. The sequence goes on from JAVMKO010000011.1 coordinate 18,583,729, forward strand.
GGTTAGAATTTATTAACTGTATAAATATAAAAAGTATTTGACTAGCATAGTGCTATTACAATAACAAAGTTGTGGCAATGTTGGATAAGGAAGGACATATTTCCTCTTGAAGAGCTTTCTTGTTTTCTTTAATATTGTCAATTAATTGCAATGGACTAATTTAAATGACTTGTTAGAATATACTTAACATTCTCATAATTATAAGACCATTTTTTCACAAACCATGGGTTTTACCTACATGAATTGTCCTTGGTAATATAACTAGTTCCTTGATTTAAAAGAAATTACTGAATAAATATACCTTAACTGGTATTCTAGAAGTATTTCCTGCTTAAATCTTACAATTAGATTTGTTTTCAAAATACGGTCAATAGGCACAACAGTTCTTCTTCGAGTGATTGCTCATATGCATTCCAGTTAGGTGTGCTCGCACCGCGGGCACAATTGTCGGAAGATTTTCCCCCTAGCAACAGGCTGGGTCGACCAGGGAGCCCCCTGGAGTGGCGCCGTTATGGTGCCGCATAAATACCCCTGGGACCCAGCCCCCCCCCTCAGTTCCTTCTTACCGCCCGTGTAGGTTGTTGGAACTTTGGAGTTCTGCTTTCAGCCATCTCCATTTCTCCTAGCTTTCTTGTGTAGATTAGTTGTTGATTGTTCTTTCTATAGTTAATAGTTGTAGTTAGTAAGGTAGTTAAGGGCAGGGAGGTCTCCTCCCCTGCCCGCCCGGGGCTTTATGCCTCCTAAGACTCCGGGATTCAAACCCTGTGCGAAGTGTGGGAAGCCTATGCCAGTTGGCGACCCACACGAAGACTGCCTTAAGTGCCTCGGAGAGGCTCACCTGGTCGAGAAGTGCAGGATTTGCAAGAGCTTTAAACCTCGCACCAGGAAGGACAGAGCGTCTCGCCTCCGGCAAATCTTGATGGAGGCAGCTCTTGCTCCGGCACCGGAGCCGGGTAAGGCACCGGCGCCCGCTCAAAAGGCGGTGCCCGCCAGACTGTCAGCCCCAGGGCCCAGACCGAAGCCTCGGCACCGGTCACACTCCCCGGCCCGCAAAGAGAGGTCCGAGACGGCCGTCGCGGCACCGGCAATTCAGCCGCCTGGAGAACAGCGTTCGTGGGGGAGCGTTCAGGGCAGCAGCCGCCGGCACCGGCACCGTCGACTCCGGCGCCAATTCAGGCCCCGTTGAGTCCAGTGCGTATGAGCTCGCCTCTTAGAGTGCCAGCGCAGCAGCAGCTCCTGCCATCCACTCCGGAGACCTTTGCTGCTGCGAGGGAGCTGATCACTTTGACAGCCTCCCTGGAGACCCAGAGACCGGTACAATGTAGAGGCAAGCCGCCCATGATTGCGCCTGCGGTCCCCTCCGTAAGACTCTCGGAGTCCTGGCACCGGTCGATCTCCAGGTGCTGATCGTACTCACGGCGCCAATCTGTATCCTGGCGCCGGTCGCAGTCTCGGCACCGCTCAGCTTCGAGACCACATTCCAGGTCTCCTCGCTTTAGATCCCGTCACCGCTCCCAGTCTCGCCACCGGTCAGAGTCTCTGCGCCGATCGGAGTCCTGGCGCCGTTCATCATCTAGGCGCCGGTCGTACTCTCTGCGCCGATCGTACTCCCGGCACCGCTCTCCGAACCGGCACCGGTCACCATCCCAGCACCGGTCACCATCCCGGCACCGATTGTACCGGCACCGGTCACCATCCAGACGGCGGTCCCCATACTGGCACCGGTCATCACCCCGGCACCGATCTCCGAGCCGGCACCGGTCTCCACCCCGGCACCGCTCTCCAAGTCGATACCGTTCCTGGAGCCGGTGCCGCTCCCGCTCCGGAAGTCGAGAACCTGCCCGGTCCCAATCTCGGCACGGTTCTCTGTCCATGCGGCAGTAATTCGTGGGCTCAGCGCCCCCATGGCCCTTTTCATCGGCCTCGGCCTCACCCTCCTCAGGGCAGGGTCAGCAAGTTGCAGCATAGCATTGGCCTGTCCAGGATCCATCGAGCTGGCCCACCTGGGCACCTTGGGCATACCAACAGGCTCAAGGGGCCCCGTCTGCCGTTGCTACATCGGAGCCCGGTGTACCAGAGGTGTCCATCAGTCGCCCACCTGTCGGTGGAGCGGACGGCGCAGCCGCAGGGTCATCGTCAGCTGCACCTCTCCAGCAGGACGTACCCTCGTGCCCTGCTGAACCGGAGCAGTATTCCTCCTCTTCTCCGGATGAGGCGGTGGCGGGCACATCATCGTCTAGTCCACCGCCTGTGGACTTGTCCACCCATCAGACCCTGTTGAAGGCAGTAGCCAAGGGCATAAACCTCCCTATTGAGGAGGTGGTTGACTTCGAGGACCCAGTTCCGGACATTCTGTCCAAGGGCGGACCGGCCAGGGTGGCACTTCCTTTTATTAATACCATTAAAAGGTCTATGCCACCATCTGGCAGACACCGGCATCCATTCCACCCACAGCTAAAGGGGTGGAAAGGAGGTACTTTGTCCCAGCGAAGGACTACGAATATTTGCATGTCCACCCTCAGCCTCCTTCCTAGTGGTGGACTCCGTAAATAATAAGGAGCGCCATGGGCAGCAAGTCCCGGCCCCCAAGGCAAAGGAGGCCAAAAAGCTGGACCTTTTGGGGAGGAAGGTTTACTCTGCGGGTGGGCTGCAGCTCAGGGTGGCCAACCAGCAGGCCCTCCTGAGCAGACACACCTATGACACTCTGAACTCATTGGGCAAGTTCGAGAATGTTGTTCCCCCTGAAGCCAAGCAGGAATTTAAGGCCTTTGTCCAACAGGGCAAGGACATGGCCAAAATTTCCCTGCAGGCGGCCCTAGACTCGGCCGACTCCGCAGCCAGAACGGTTGCGTCGGGGGTCACTCTAAGGCGTAGTGCGTGGCTGCAGTCCTCCAACCTCCCCACAGAGATGCAGCACAACCTCCCCACAGAGATGCAGCCTTCCCTTCGAGGGCGTGGGTCTGTTCTCTGAGACCACGGATACACGCCTGCAGACTTTTAAGGACAAAAGAGTGACCCTCAAAACTCTGGGCATGCATACCCTGGTCACCCAGAGACGGCCCTTCCAACCCCCAAGGAGGCGGTTTTATCCCCCTCCTCACCTCCCCCAAGACTCCTTCCAACAAAGGGGGCGTGGCAACCGCCGTCGCTCCTCATCATGGCAGGCGGGCAAGCAACAGCCCCCAAAACCCTCCCAGGGCCCTAAGCCTAACTTTTGAAGGTGCGCCCGGGGGCACAGCACCAGTCAGACACCTGGATCCTCCCTTCTGCGATCGCCTGTCCCATTTCCTCCGTGCCTGGTCAGACATTACATCGGACCAGTGGGTCCTCCACACGGTGGAGCTGGGATATTCGCTCCAGCTTTCCTCTACCCCTCCCTCCCACCCTCCCTCCCTGTCCCTCTTCAGGGACCCCTCTCAAGAGCAACTCCTCGTACAGGAGGTGAGGTCGCTCCTCTCGCTGGGAGCCATCGAGCCCGTCCCAGAGGAGTTCAAAGGGAAGGGTTCTACTCCCGCTACTTCCTCATCCCCAAGGCGAAAGGAGGCCTACGGCCCATCCTAGACCTACGCAGACTCAACAGCCACATGGCCAAGTTCAAGTTCCGCATTGTCTCCTTGGGCACCATCATTCCCTCTCTGGATCCCGGAGACTGGTTCACTGCCCTCGATATGAAGGACGCTTACTTTCATATTGCCATAAAGCCCTCCCACAGACATTACCTCCGTTTCCTTGTGGCGGGGGAACATTACCAGTTTGCTGTCCTACCCTTTGGCCTGTCCACTGCATCCAGGGTCTTTACCAAGTGCATGGCGGTAGTAGCAGCGTTCTTACGCCGCCGTGGGGTACATCTCTACCCGTACCTGGACGACTGGCTGATACGGGGCACCTCCAGGGACCAGGTGCGCACGCATGTGCAGCTCGTCATAAACACATTCGGCCGCTTGGGGATCCTCCTCAACGAGGGGAAGTCTACCCTGGAGCCGACCCAGAGGATCAAATTCATAGGGGCCCTCCTGGACTCTACCATGGCAAGGGCATCCCTCCCACAGCCTCGTTTTCTGGCCATTCAGTCAGCGGTCCGCGACTTATGATCCTTCCCAACGGCAATGGCTCGGGTGTTCCTCAGCCTACTGGGCCACATGGCGGCATGCATGCATGTCACCCAGTACGCCAGATTGCGGCTGCGCCCGCTCCAGTCCTGGCTTGCATCGGTCTACAGGCCGAACGTGGACAGCATCAACGTCCTTCTCACTATCCCAAGGGCTACCCTCAATGCTCTGGCCTGGTGGGAAAATCAGGACATCGTCTGCCAGGGCGTTCCCTTCCTCCCGCCCAGCCCATCCATGTCCCTAGTGACAGACGCCTCGTCTCTGGGTTGGGGAGCCCACCTCGGCGAACTCAGAACGCAGGGCCGCTGGTCGGAGGCCGATCTCCGCCTCCACATCAACGTCAGGGAGCTAAGAGTGGTTCGGCTAGCGTGCCAGGCTTTCCAGAGCATGCTAGCAGGTCACTGTGTAGCGGTGCTAACAGACAACACCATAGCCCAGTTTTACATCAACAAACAGGGCGGAGCGCGCTCGAACCCCCTCTGCCAGGAAGCAGTTCTCCTTTGGGAGTTTTGTATAGCCCACTCCATTCACCCGGTGGCCTCTTTCCTCCCGGGAGCCCAGAACACACTAGCGGACCACCTCAGCAGATCGTTCCTGTCGCACGAGTGGTCCCTCCGGCCAGATCTTCCTACGATGGGGGTTTCCCCAGATCGACCTCTTTGCCACTCGGCAGAACAGGAAGTGCCTCCAGTTCTGCTCCTTCCGCGGCAGCTCCTGGGGCTCCCTAACAGATGCCTTTCTCCTTCCCTGGACGGGCCACCTGCTCTACGTGTTCCCTCTGATCCCGCTCCTCCACAAGGTGCTCATCAAGATCAAACGGGACAAGTCACGTATGAACATCATAGCCCCGGCCTGGCCCATGCAATGCTGGTATGCATCCCTTCTCCAGCTGTCCAAGGCCCCTCCCATCAGCCTCCCGCTGTGGACAGACCTGAACTCTCAGGATCACGGTCGCCTACTCCACTCGGACCTGCAGTCCCTGCACCTCACAGCATGGCTCCTGCATGGCTAAGGGGCCCGGAGCTCTTGTGTTCTGCCACTGTGCAAGGTGTTCTTCTGGGAAGCAGAAAACCATCAACCAGAAGCACCTATACCGCAAAGTGGACCCGCTTCTCTGCTTGGTGTATGCAGCGCAACACCATCCCCAGGGAAGCTTCCATCCCAGTCATCCTGGACTACCTGCTAGACCTTAAACAGCAAGGTCTTTCTACCTCCACTATTAGGGTCCACCTGGCGGCTGTCTCGGTGTTTCACCCAGGCTCGGCAGACCACTCGGTCTTCTCAGACCCTACGGTCTATAGATTCCTCAAAGGGCTGGACAGACTTTACGCACAGGTTAAGCATCCCGTCCCGCCCTGGGACCTGAACCTTGTGCTTTCCTGCCTCACCATGCCCCCCTTTGAGCCCCTCGCCACGTGCTCCTTGCTGTACCTCTCCTGGAAGGTAGCCTTCCTCGTAGCGATCACCTCGGCACGCAGAGTGTCCGAGATCAGGGCACTAACCTCAGAACCGCCGTATACGGTTTTTCATAAGGACAAGGTGCAGCTACGCCCCCATCCATCCTTCCTTCCCAAGGTGGTGTCTCCCTTCCACGTTAACCAGGACATATTCCTGCCGGTCTTCAACCCGAAGCCCCACACCTCTGGAAGGGAGCAACAATTGCACACGCTCGACGTTCGAAGAGCTCTTGCATTTTATTTAGACCACACAAAACCGTTTAGAAAATCAACACAACTCTTTGTTGCGGTGGCGGATCGGATGAAAGGCCAACCGGTCTCCGCCCAAAGGCTCTCCTCCTGGATAACCTCGTGCATTCGCACCCGCTACGAACTGGCGGGCAGGCCCGCCGAGCAGATAACAGCACACTCCACGAGAGCGCAAGCGTTTTCTGCGGCCTTCCGGGAGAGAGTTCCAATCATGGACATCTGCAGGGCGGCCACCTGGTCCTCCGTCCACACCTTCGCCGCCCACTACGCCATAGTCCAGCAGACCAGGGATGATGCGGCGTTTGGTTCAGCGGTCCTACGCTCAGTGATGGGTCAATCTGACCCCGCCTCCGAGGTATTGCTTGTAGTCACCTAACTGGAATGCATATGAGCAATCACTCGAAGAAGAAAACGAGGTTACTTACCTGTAACTGTTGTTCTTCGAGATGTGTTGCTCACATCCATTCCAAACCCACCCTCCTTCCCCACTGTCGGATTAGCCGGCAAGAAGGAACTGAGGGGGGGGCTGGGTCCCAGGGGTATTTATGCGGCACCATAACGGCGCCACTCCAGGGGGCTCCCTGGTCGACCCAGCCTGTTGCTAGGGGAAAAATCTTCCGACAATTGTGCCCGCAGCGCGTGCACACCTAACTGGAATGGATGTGAGCAACACATCTCGAAGAACAACAGTTACAGGTAAGTAATCTCGTTTTCCCTATGCACATTAAAGGCAGACTTGAGCACTACACCTGTAAAACCTTAAAGAATAGTAAACTATTCCATTGTCTGGAAAAATATTTGGGTCCATATAGAATTGTTGATTATGCTTATGATTCAGATGGTGGCAGTCATCATTCTTTTGACCACTGCTGAGATATGATATGGTATCTTTTAGAGATGCCAATACAGTTTTTCTGAAAAACATAGTGGACAGTACTGACACAAGGTGGGTGAGGTAATATCTTTTATTGGACCAACTTCTGTTGGTGAGAGACACAGAGCTGTCTAAATCCAAAAGTTTGTCTTTGTCACCAACAGAAGTTGATTCAATAAAATATATTACCTCTAATATCCTAGGACCTGTATCCTAGGCTACAACAACACTGCATAATGCATATTATGTCATTTTTGTTTTGTTAGGCAGCAAGACTTTACTCTGGAACAGCCTGTTTCACTAGATGAAACACAGCCTCCAAGAACGGGTTCTCCTACGCCCATAGAGAAAGACATTGTGGTAATTAAGACAGTGTTGTTTGCAGTATTATTATAAATGATTGCTTTTTATTTCACTGAAATAGTGACGAGGTGACCAATATTCTGAATTTGTAGGGGAGTAGGCACTTTAATTGATGTTAGTTTTATTTTGGCAAATAGTACAGAGGTTTATTGTTGATAATTTAGAATAACTATTTTTTAAAATAATTCAGTTACAAATCCTCTACATTTAAGTCAATTTTAGTTTGCTCTTTTGTTTTGTTTTTAAGTGGCCATATTCTTTTTGGCAATTAAAGTATGTGTATGATGAAAAACCTGCAAGCAGTAGCATGCTGAGAGAGTTGGCCTTCCTTACTGTCTCACTACTAGAAAGTTAAGAAGACGCTGCTTTTTAGGTATCCTGACGAATATCTGTGAGTGGAGTTGCCGCGAGGAAAATGGTTTGAGAAACAAGAATGTATGTAAGAATGTGCATCTGCTCAGACCAAGCAATGTGTTCTATCTTCAAAAGTCATTCCTACTTTTAGCAAGAATAGAATTCACAAGAGGGTTATATTTTGGGTTTGTTTCCGTTAGAGAATACAATATGTCATTTCTGCTTTTGTAACATATAAACATGCCTATTTGTGGAGAGATTATGCCGCTTTCCTTCCTTTGGCCAGAATTAGGCACTGATTTATTACTATACCTATTTATATGATTCAGACCATTGACAGCCGGTCCTACGTATTTATAGATCACCTAATTACCATATTACCTACTTGCTAAAATCTAGATTTTTAAAGATCACAGGAAAGAGTTTTATTATGATGAACTTTGTTATCTGATGATTAATTTAGATGGTAAATAAAAAAAATTTAATCCGCTAAAACAGATCTTAGTTTTCTTTCTTCTCCCCTTTAATGATTGGCATTCTAAATAGAGTCCCGCAGCTTTTTCCCCCCTGTGATGTTGGTAAATTATATTCCGCAGTAACTGTCTTTCCAGCTTTCAGACTAAAAACTAAGCAAATACCACTTGTAACAGATCGCCTTCTCGCCCCTACTCCACAATTAGGCAGGAGACTCTTCCGTGGCTCACCGTGCTCTTTATTTACAGTCCAGCTTAGTGCAAACCCCACCACCTACTATATACAGCTCTACAGTTCAGCTCAGTACTTCCCAGCTCAGGGAGAACAGGCTATAGCTCAGGTAGGCAAGTCACTTCCTCCTGGCTCACAGGGATCCAGAGTCTAAATACTCCTCCCTCCTGCTTCCCTAGCTTCCTTCTCTCTCTCTATCTCACTCCTCCACACCACCACCCTGGGCTTCCTGCCTGGCAGGCTTTTATTCCCCCTGGGGAGGCTGCCAGGTGCAACCCATAAGGCTGATTACCCTGCAGCCCAGGTGGCTGATTAGGCTTCTCTGCAGGGAGGTTTTGCAGAGGGTTTTCCTCCCTCTTAAAGGGGCGGCAGGCTGGGTCAGGCCCACCCTGCCACACACTATTAAAAATACATTGTTGTCTCATTTTGCATAAAAACATATTTTAAGTCCTAATAACACAAAGAATCTTGAAGATACAAAACAATAAAAATCTAATTAGCCTTTGTCTACGCTATGCAGCTTTTAGTGACATGTCTGAGCTGCTAAAAGGCATGCAGTATAACCAATGTTTGTTGGCAGGAGAGAGGTCTCTTGCTGACAAAAAACTTCCATGCCCAATGAGCAGTGATATCCTTTCTGGCAGGAAAACGCTCCTGTTGACAAAGCACTGTTCACACTGGCACTTTTCCTTAACAAAACCTTTGTCTTCTGGGGGGAGGGGGGGGAGGGGCGTGTTTTTCTAACACCTCTGAATGACAAAATGTTTTATTATTCACTTGCCAGTGTGGACAAAGCGTAAAATTGAACCGTCTATGTCCCGTAGAAATTTGATCATTTGAGGGTCCCTTGGGCAGCATATTATCCTCAGTCTATTTGTCAACTCCTTTTGATGTCAGTGGGTGTTCTTCCATGGTATAAACACACTATATGGCTGTTTGAGTGCACTTAGTGTAATGTAAAATATCTACTGCTGTGTTTTCAGTCAGTCTGCTTGCATCCGCTGCTTGCATCCGAGGAAGTGGGTATTAGCCCACGAAAGCTTATGCTTCAATACTTTAGTTAGTCTTTAAGGTGCCACAGGACTCTTTGTTACCTCTTTAAGCCTAAAATGCTTCTTGAAACCCCATAGAATTCCAACCCTCTGATTGTACCATGGCGGGGTTTCTGCAGAGTGGGTGGAAAATATGGTGGAACTACCACACCAGTTTTCTACAAATTAGATCTGTTTTCTGCTCGGATTTCTGCTGTTTGCCTTTTACCAGGACCATGGAGCAGACTGTATAGCACTTTGTCCTTTGTTCGTGCCTTCACCACTTAGTATCCCCTTTTCCAGCCTCTCTGTAATTATACTTTTACCTCACATCTGCAGCCTGATTAGCTTGTCTGTTTCAAAATTTATTAAAAAAATAAATATTATACTGCTCGTGCCCTGAATTCAAATATTGTAATTCAAAATAAAACTGACAAGCCTGTTGGACTATGAGGAAAGTAAGTGTTGGTGAAACCCACATCTGTGGCTTTCCTTTGAAGATTAAAAACTGCATTTTCCCTTTTTGCAGCATGGTGAATGGTTTTGAGTTTCATCAGCACTTCCCCTTCAGTCTGACCCAGCTGTCTGTTTTATTTTGTAGGAGAAAACTACTTATAATTAGTTCCATCAAAGAGCTCCTAATTTGCTTAACTTTTTAAAGACAAAATGAAACAACAAGCTAATCAGACATTACAGATGGACTAATAAAACCCAATTTAAAAGAAGAAAACATGTACTAGATAGAAAATATATATAATTTTTATTTGTGTTTTTAACAGTTATTTAAAAATCATTAGGAATTCGTTGCATAAAAATGTTTTAAAACAAATTAATTCCAAATATCACTTTTAAAATGTGCATGATTATATTTTCTTTTCTCGTGAGAACATATTAGGAAGTTGATCAGCTAGAGAATTCTAAGTTGCATCTGCAATTTAGTGGTGTAATTATCTGATTGATATGTACAACTGTGGGTTTGTGGGTCCAACAGATGTATATGCAAATTATGTGAGAATAATTGGCACCCCGAGTAGAAAATCTTAATCCCAGAAATCAGCTTTAAACCAAATAAGCAAGCAAATTCAAAGTTAAGGTTTATATTCCATCCCTAACTGCTCTTCCTGTGTCTACACAATTTTCAGCATGTTTGTTATACTGATAAAGGACTTCACAGCAAGTCAGGGTATGACTCTACTGTACACCAGTTTGCTGTGCTGTAAAGTTCCATGGGGATGCTGCTACAATTCAGTGAATATCTCTGAGTGACGTTTGTTAGAACTTTCAGTGTGTGTGTGTGTGAGTGTGTGTGTGTGTGTGTTATGGCAGTGTCCAGTGTTACTGCCTGGAAAGCTAGTGTTCTGTATAGGCACCGTTAGCAGTGTTTAATATGGATTATAATATGATATTTTTGAATGCAATTATGCCATTTTTATAACTTTTAGAAATAATTTTGATTCACTTAATAAACACATAAAGAAACCAGTTAAAAATAAAATTAAATGTACAGAAACATATATAGTTTATGATGTAAACCAACCCTTAATACTCCTTAAATATACCGTACTTATGCTTCCATCAAAAGCAGCACTAGTAATGACATCTTCATCTTTTTGTTATAATGCCAAACTGAGCCAACTTATTTAATGCCTTTATTGTACAGAAATACTACTATTACATTCACCATGGAATTGATACAGAACATGTTGCTCCAATGGAAGACTCTTGGCTGGATCATGTCTTGGATTTAGTTCCACAGCATCTGAAAGTACTCAGCAAAAGTATATATTTACTGTCTGATGAAATGAGAGAAGACTATCTTCTGAGTGTAAAGAAAGCTATAGGTACATTGAGGACAATATCTGTTCTTTCTATTTGTATGAATATTCTGAGTTACTGAAATATATAAGTTCATTGTGAAGATGATCATTAAATAAATTAGAAGTTTGTAGGTGACTAAGATGTTGGATACAGATTTCTAATAGGAAAGTTCCACAGGATTTCATGTTTTTTTTCCTAAAGGGAGAAATATGGCATCATTCAATACTTTTACTGTTTCATAAAAATTGCTTTTAATTTGTAAATCTCGCTTAAATAAAATTATTCTAAATTACATACCATGAAAAGTTACACCCATGCATCATCATTCACTTCACTGGGTTGCCCAACGTTTTGGATCCATTAGTGTAGTGTTGTTTTCCTTTCCTACACATATTTATGCTTTGGCTTTTTTTATACTTTCTTTTAGTTGACTTTGTTTTAAGAGATCCCAGGGAAAAAGAGGAAGACAAGAAGAAAGCTTTTCTTCCACCTCATCGTGCAGAGTAAGAAAACACTTATTCCTTCAAGAATACTGACTAGACCGCAGTAGGAGAGAATACTATATGTAGGGAAACCTTATTAGACAAAGGGGCAATTGATCTAAACTGGGGCATGTTACATATCACTAAAAAGAAATACTATTTAGTTATTTGTTAGTTATTTGTTGCATAAAATCATATAGTTGCATATTAAAGCCCTGCAAAATATGTAGTTAGTCTGAGAAAAAAATTCCTTTTGTAGCATTTAACATTTATAAATGATAATAAGGTTGGATGTAGTCCCACAGCAAATAATTATAAGATAATTGGTCACATCCTCAGCTGATGTAAATTGACTTATCTCCATTGATTTTAGTAGACAGTCTGCATGGATTTCAATGTAGCTAAGCCAATTTACCTCAGCTAAGGATCCATCTTGATAAGATTTAGTTCAAGAATACAATATATAGCAACAGTAATCAAACACTTTCTTTCCTCTCAGAATAATTCAACAATGTGTACACTTCTTAAGCTTTCAGTCATATTACAAAGCACCCATTGAGAAGCATACAAATAAAATATTTAACAATTAGGAATTGGCATGTAGAAATTATCTGATAAGCCTCTACCATCATAGATAAAGGAGAATATCAGTTGGCAAGCAGGCAACAGAAAGGTGAAAGATGAAACGATCCAACACATTCTAGAACTGGATTGTTTCTGCTGCTCTTCACCAAGCAGATCAAATTTCCACTCATGTGACATTGATTTCAGTGCTACAATGACTGTTAGCTGATCCTACACTGTTTAAGACAGGTATGAAAGGAGTGCATACAGTCCATTAATGTATACAAAGATATCATAGAATCATAGAAGATTAGGGTTGGACAAGACTTCAGGAGGACATCTAGTCCAACGCCCTGCTCTTATGAATGTAGTCCCTCAAGATACTCAGTCTGCAGTACTTTCACCCCAGTAGCTTGAAGGAACAACAGGCAGCCAAGCCCTTCGGCTTAAGTACAGTCCCTTGCATCCAGCTTCAGCTCCCCAACACTTCTGGAGAGAAGAATCAGCAGAAATTTTTTCATGAGATACCTTCTTCGGTTCTGAGTTTCAAGAAATGTGTGATACCCTAAAAGGATTCTAGACCATCAGATCTGAAATTGAAAAGCAGAGAGACACTGTTAGTATAGCCAGTTCACAGTAGTAACCTTCCTTGGATCTGGGAATTTCAGTACTGTGAAAAAACTCTGTCACTAGGGCCTAAAGGCATTCAGGGGATATGCTGCGTCTGTTTTCTCTGAATTTCTAGCTGCTGGTTCCTAGCTGGGCCAGAAAGGGTCTTGTACATCTGACAAAGAATGAAGCTAATATTTTGAACACACTAGATCCAGCTGTCTGTTTTGAGCCTGCACAACAACTTGCCCTAACAGTGGTAGCTCAAATCCACCATACAGATCTGCAGTCTCAGTTTATGTTACGCAGAAGGGAGCGATAAAAATATGGAAGAGACATGACAAGCTTCTTTGGATCCCCTTATTACTGCTTTTCTTCCAGAGTAAGAGAAGAATTAGTAGGAGACATGTCTCACCACCTGATTGGCTCTCTACCAAGAATTACTAGGAATCCCAGTGCACCCATTATAGCAGAAATTCTGGGAATTTCCTCCCAGAGCTTTGGGAAGATTTTGGTTATTGGATCCATCCATAATTTAGAGGAAAAGATGGTAAGCCACACTCATTTTACCAGACATGCTCTCAGAAAAGGGAGAGCCTGTAGTGCCTGAAGAATATTAATAAATTAATCCTCAGTTGGCCAACCTACTCTTTTCAGATGAGACATCTGCCCCAGCAGAGGATGCAGTATTATTTCTTGAATTAGTTGACAGAATGACAACTACTCGGAACCCCCTTTAACAGTGAGGAGTCTTTACCCATTCTACAACCTTGGCTCTCTGTCGAAGAACAGAACTATACATCCAGTAGTAGAGGGACTCTTGCAACCAGCAAAAACAATGTGCCCACTCCTGCATCTGTACAAGCTTTATCAGAGAAGACAGATACATCGTATCGGTTATTGCATATGTGATTTTCATTTCTCCTCCACATCCATTCAGTTCCAAATCTGCATGTGGAAGAAATTTCAGTTCAGAAGTCTGAGGGTGGTCAGATATATGCTATGCCATTTTATAAAGGAACCAAAAAGAGTGGACACTCTGTGAAGACAGAAATCATGGTTACTTACAGCCTCACCTATTACATATTCAAGATCATTTAGAAAAAATATTGGTTAATTACCTGTATAAGCAGCATGCATGTAATCTAATTAGTTTGAGCTCTAAGAAGTCATGAGATGATGAATAAGTTACATGTCTCTGCTTAAGTTTTAGCATACAGTTCTATCTCAATATTTAATTTTATATGCGTTCCCCAATATTCTAGAACAATATTTTTAGTTTCTGATTAGTGAAAGAGGAAATTAAGTTTTATTTCCCAAATTGTAAATCTCAATGGCATGCAATACAATTATAACTGTTAAGGAAAATATACAAATCTTTTGGATTCTTAGCATGACTAATTGGAGACTTTATTTTACTGTTTTGTTTAGAATGGCAGTTGTGCCAAAACCTTGGAACAAGTCTTTTTTGTCAGCCCGCAGTTACATAAAGGAAAATTTATATGCAATGAACCCCACAATGTTGGCTGTTCTGGACTTATGGGAGACTTCTTTTAAGTAAGTGTGGACCCTGTAGATTTCAAGCTCTTCTGACAGAAAATGTGCAAAACTTACTTATTGTGTCATTTTAGGATTTAAGGCTACATGGAATTCTTCCAAATGATTGTTGACTCTATATAGCTGGCCACATTTTCTGTCAGATCTCAGTCTCCGGTGTTCTCATGAGTCACATTAGTAATGTGAGGGCAGATCACTCCAACTCCCGTGGGTTCCTTGACAATTACTGTCTTAGTTCACATATTATATCTTACTGATTAGATTAGTAGGGAACTGTGATATGTGGGGGAAAAGTGCATATGTATAGCAGAACCTCAATTTTAAGAATTTAAGAGATTAACATCTGAAAATATTCTCGTTGTGTAGGAGGTGTGAAAGCAAAGAAGAAGCTTCTTACTTAATTAGTATAGCTGATTCTGGTTAGGTAATTCTTCATTTTGGCAGCAAGAGTCCTGAAGTAACTTTATATTGTCAGAGGGAATTATCTTTAAAAGTTTTGAAAGTTGTGGTTGATCAGGATATTATTTCTGTTTCTGATAATTCAGGACCTTCAAATATCAGTGACATTAATTTGACTCTTCAATTGAATCAACTTTCAAGTGAAAATTTTCAGATTTGAAATCCAATTAATTTTAAAATGTATATTTTTTCAGCCAAGACAATTACACCTACACCTTCTTTCATAATACTCAATCCCTTAAGACCTCTTCCAGACAGCAGGAGGAAGTGGAATTATCTTTTCCCCTAAATTGTGGGAGGTCCTCATACAAGCTTCACTTGGTCCAGCCCTCTTTGAAAATGGATGGACTTTTGCAGAGTAGTCACCTGGAGTTCTGTCCACCTTTTCACCAAGCACCTCCATGTGAGCCTGACCACACTAGTTGATGTAGAATTTTGGATGAGGAATGCTTCAGTCACTCTGTCTCTTCCCTGGAGATGCTGTCTGTGGGGAGAGGTGTCTCTTCCCTGGAGCTGCTGTCAGCAGGGAGGGGCGCCTCAGCTCTGGAGCTGCTGCCAGTGTAGTCACACAAACTGTAACTGGCACATTTTCCCACCAGTAGCAATTACCACCATGTAAGGATGGCCTTCTTTGCTTATCCAGCAAACTTTGATACCCTAGTGGTCCAGGGGTAGCAAATTCTGAGGGATAGGGGTTTCGGAGCTGCTGCTATTGGGGAGGGGTATCTCTCCTCCAGCCCCAGCCCTGGGGTTGCTGCAGTGAATAAGGGCTGAGGGGTGTCCTCTCTCCCTGCCCCAGCCACACTCCAGAGACTGCACCCCCAGCTGGAGCCCTCACCCCTGCATCCCAACCCTCCTCCCCAATCCTGAGCCCCCTCCCGTATCCTGAACCCCTCATCCCCGAACTCCTCATCCCCACTCTCCATATTGGTGCACATAACGAAATTCATTCTGCATGTGGATGTAAAAAATTAGAAGGAAGATTAATTTCAACCGCCCCTAAAGTAATCTTGTGACCTCCCCCTACACAAAACTCCATTTTGGGTCAGGACCCCTATAATTACAACACCATGAAATTTTAGATTTAAATAGCTGAAATAATGAAATTTATGATTTTAAAAATCCTATGACCATAAAATTGATCAAAATGGATCATGAATTTGGTATAGTCCTAGTTATAATTTTTAACTGTAATTTGATAATTTTCCTTTTACAAACAATAACGCAGAGAGAGAAATACAAATTCAAAAGTACATGTACTTAAAATATTCATTTTATGATTCTCTTACAGAAATTTACGCTTAGTTGATAAAGAAACATTTCACAATCGTCAGGAAGCAATGGAACTTTCATTCTTCCAGAATATTGCCCTGAAGCACATGGAATCTGCCAAAGATGTTCTGCTTAAAAAGTATGATCAAATATATCTTTATATTTAAGTTGCACAAAGATAAATATTTATATATCTTTGGAAGGTTTGGGGGGGGGTACCTTTTTATTTTTTGGGGAAGGCTAAAGAATGTCATCTTATTTTCTAATATGTACAATTAAAATGTATCAGTGTAATTGTTCTCTTTTAATTTCCTGTTGTGTAAACCAAGGATAAAGATGCTTACTCTCTTTTGTAAAATGCTTTGAGATTTATGGATGAAAAGAACTGTATAAATGCTAAGTATATCATACTGATTTATGCTTGTGTTTTTGGTTTGTTATCATAAAGACATTGTTATTGATAGGCTTTGAAGTTTGTGTGGAATAATACTAATTCACATTAGCCACATATTGTTACAGTACTACAGATCTAAATCACAGATCTCCAGAAGCAGCCTTTCTTATACTACTTGAGTGTAGATGAGAAAGTATAGTTCCATAGCCTATAGTTTTATATCTAGAACCCCTCCTATAAAAGGCCCTGTTGTGAGATACCTTGGATTTTGCGAGACAAGGCACACACACGTGGTTGTATAAAATAGATGAGTTTATTGGAAGGCCTCGGTCCCTCGAATAGGCGTTGAGGGGCTTGGGTCTATCAACACGACTGCAGAAGGGCTGCCTAGCACACCGGAGCCGTTGCTAGGAAGAAAGAGCCCACAGCAAAATACAGGTGTGGGTTTAAGTACACTCACACATTTGCATCTCATACATACTCATATCTCATTTGCAAGCGACAAGCTGATTGGTTACATGCTGTTCTGCCTCAGTTTCCCCATTTAGTTTCCCACGCATTCGTTCTCACACAGACGGGGTAAACACTCACACAGCTGGGAATGGTTCCATTCCCAAACACACAGATAGCAGAAGCTCGAGGCTATTCTCACATCTGATGATACCATTACGCCCTCTCCTGGAGTTGACTCAGAAGAGAAACTACACCTCCTAGTGGTTGCCGTCACAATTTCTTACGGTCACTACAGGCCCTAATCTTGCAATGGAATTAATTAGCACAGACCCGCTGTGGAACCCAATTGAAGGATAGGGTAAAAATGAGTATAACTTATTGTTTAGCATATTTAACTTAATGAAGACCTACTTTTTAGTAATTTGCTTCCTTTGATTTTCAATTTAAATTTTGTTGAGCAGTTTGGCAATATTATTCTTGCAAGACCCAGTGGGCCCAGTCCTGTCTTTGTTCTATGCCTGTAGCTTCCTACTGACATCAATTTTGAAGAACTGCAAGATTAGTAAGGAAAAAATATAGCTATTAACACTGTATAGTAAATTAGTTATGACAACTTAAGATAAAAATCTGTAGTTTGCATTTAAAAGTTTCTATACAATAAGGCCAACTCCTGCTCTCACTGAGTGCAAAGCATATTTTCCCACTGACTTTTTTGGCAGAAGAATCAGGCCCTAACCATGTTACTCTCGAGTGGATTCAAATAAAAATATAGGCCTACAACTCAGATTAATTTATTGTAGCATTAGTGGCACTTTTAAGATTAGCAGCTGTGTTAGTCTGTATCCGTAAATAAAACGAGAAACACATGTGGCACCTTAGAGTCTAACCAGTTTATTTCAGCATAAGCGTTTGTAGGCTATAGCCTTCATTGGATGCACAGAATGGAACAGAAGTAAGATGTATTTATATACACAGAAAGCAAAAAAAAGTTGTACATTACCATACCAATTCTAAGAGGCTGTTTAATTTGGATGGGCCATTATCAACAGGAGGAGTAGCACTGTTTCCAAAGACAATGTTGATTTTGTTCTTTCATTACTTACATGTTTAGCTCTGTAGTTGTTACAGTAATAAATCATCTAAGGAATATTATATTTACTAAAACCTGAAGACCTAACAAGACTTGATATTATGGCCAGGATTTTAAAAATGAACAACGATTTTGGGTGACATGCCTTTTTTGGTGTTCAATATGAGACACTTTACAGAGCTTGTTTTTCAGAAGGTCAATACTCAGTACTTTCTGGAAATAAGTCTTCTAATGGGGTCTCCGTTGTACCCCAAATTACTTTTTCATTTTTGAAAATCTTATTTTGAGGTGATATTGTTTCAGTATACCCCAGATTGGTGACCATTCTATAATCTGTGTGCTTTTTGGCTTCCTGCATTCATTCATTACTATTTTTGCTACTATTTTAGTTTTTACTTGTATAAAGAAACTCTGTCAAACTTTCCCCCTTCTTTTTTATTATTTGAAGTGCTGGATGTTTATCTACACATTCCAGAGTGAGCAGTTTCTTACCTTTGTCTTTAAAATGAAAACTGAGTTTATGTCATCAACTTTAAATGTTATATCTTACAACGAGTTCTGTGTTACATATTGGTTTTACTGTGCTAGAATCACATATATTCCACCCCCATCTTGGAGAGGGTTCCTCTGCATCCTTGGGAGAACCTCGAGTTACAGACTCTTTTGTGTTTGTGCTTTATGTTTCCCTATTCATAGGGCTCCATCACATGGCCAGCAACGGTTGGACAGAATTCCCTTTGTATCTCTGTCAATTCTCTTTGTTAAAACCTACTAAAGTCACTGATGAGTGAAACAAGAAACTGTTTCTTCCAGGGACTGAGAGTGCTGCCTTTGCACTTCTGTTCCCTTCGTCCTGAGAAACAAAAGACCAGAACAAGATAACAAACGTAGCTCTCTCACACTTTATATTTGAAATTTGATTCCACAATAGCAGATAACATTTTAGGTAATCGGTAAACCTTCCTAGTAGAGTCACTCAGCCATATGACACCACTCAAGTTAAATGATAGTTGCTCAGATATACTACAGTGTCTTATGACTTTATTAAAAGAGGGATAATATAAAAATTTATTTAAAAACCTGAGTTTGTTCATTCTAATCACTTAAAATAACCTCTTCTGTTCTTTCAAGGTGGTTTCCAGAAGTGCAAAATATCTATTACCAAGGTAATAAAAGAAAGCAGGTGCCCACTAATGCCAGCAGCGCCAAATTAGAATCTTTCTTCGACTGTGCTGCTACTTTAATGACTCGACAACTGCAAAACTTAGCCTTACTTTCAATGCAAGACTTTACAGATTTAATTGTACAGCCTCCAGTAAGTAGGTTTAGATACTACTAAATCAGTGTTGCCAGTCTATGTACATAAAATGACTTTCCATGTTTAATCTATTTTTTCTGAAAATATTTATAAAAAAAAGTCATAAATTGGGAAGGCAAGCTACAATCTTGTTAAAATGTCTGAGAAAAATAAAGCAAAAGCACCTTTATTTTTGTTAAGTGTAAAAAGAAATATTAACCTAGTTTGGATCCAACCAATCAAAAATATTTGTAGTTGTAGTCAATTAGATTTATAACTGGAAGACATTGATATGCATTCAAACCTTGTGGAGTGTGGTTATTCCCTATCTTTGTTCCACCGGACTACAGCCTTGTCCTCAAATCTGTATGGAACCCTACTCCCAGAGAATGCTGGTGGAGGAACTTCCATAGGATCCCAGGGAAGCATGGTGTGGAGCTGGCATGCTCCTATTTTCCTTCACAATTTGTGCCCAATCCAGCTCCCCCTTGTTTCTTTTATTTTGTCTGCTCATTCATTAAGTGATATTTATTTGATGGATAATTTTCTCTGTATTTCAGTTATATATATATATATATATATATATATATATATATATATATATATATATATATATATATATCCCTTCATAATGGTGATTTCAGCATATTTATAATATGTTATTAAATTGGTGGCAGTCTGACAGAGATAAAAGAGAGGTTTTAACAGGAAAGAGAAAGTTGTTCCAAATTTGAAAGGGTGGTGAAAAGTCCATGGAGTTCATCAGGGATTAATACACTATTAGAGATCCCATGGTTGGATTCCTTGGAAGCCCCACCACAGGAAAAAAAGAGTAGGCTAGTGCTCTGTGATGCAGATATTATCCCCGTAATACTCTCAGGCTAGTTGTTGTGGATTGTGCTTACATTACACCAGTGTATATCTGCAGTAACTTTATTAAAGTAAATGGATTTATTTTGTGCAACTGAGAGCAGAATCTCACCTTGCATGTGGTGTTACGTGTGGGAGTGCTAATAAAGTAAAGCTGCTACAACCTTGACTTGTGTAACCAACTTCATAAAGTTCTGGTTTGGAGTAAGTACATAGTGTACATCCCTGCCATATACTGACAAAATAACAAGTTGAATGTAGTCTTAATCGAATGTCAGTGTTTCGTAAATTTGATCAGAGCAATTTTACATGTAATTTTTATCACAATTACTTTATGTAAGGCATGACATTTGCAATTAGCACCCTTAAGGATTTCAGTGCTTAAGCTGTAATGGTTTTGAAATAATATTTTTTTGATTTTTCCTGTATGAGCTGAGGTAACTAATATATTTCATTCTGTTTTTGTTAGAAATCTGTTCGAGCCTATGAGCATTCAGGTTTCATCATGAGGCTGGTCCTTGACAATGACTGTATTAAGTTTGAACCTGAGTTTAATGATTATGAAGTTATATTTCTGAATATTTATAATGTTATGATTAAAGCTATCAATCTTGTGCCAAGAGTTGAGACGAAATTGTATTCCAAGTGGGTAAGAAATTACTGTTTTGTAACTTTGTTTTTGTTTTCTCACTCTGTTGTTGCCAAATTTAGATGATAGGTAATTTGATTAATAATTCTCCTTTTATATCTTTCACAGTAGTGTAATATTGCTCTGTTAATGCACCGTAGAACATTTGAAACAATTCTAACTTTATTAATATAAGATATTTAAACTATTCTCTTAAAAATCCAATGTCTATATTCTTGTAAATATCTAGTAGAAACAGGTAATGCGTTTTTATTTCTTAAAACATTTCTGACCTTAATGTTATGAAAACTGCCTTCATTTTTTGGTAATGCAAAGGGTAGTCTAGTGTTAAAATATAAATTCTTATGGACTGATTATTACTAGTAGAGTTTAAAGGCTGTCTTTTAAGGAACTAAGTTTAAATTGTTTTAATCATCTAAACATTATGAAGCAAATTAAAATAATAGCCTAAATGGGAAAGCTACCCAGGCTAAAGAACTCTAAACAAAACCATAAAAAGCTATTTTAATTAGTCTAGACAAGACTTGCATAACTAAATTCAGTTTAGAAAGCTGCATGATTATGTAATATTTAATTGATTGTGTTGTGCAATTTTTATTGTTCATGAGATAAACATAGTAAAACAAGTTACAGAAATAATGTCTTTTTCCAAAGCCGGAAAGCAAGTCTAAATCCACTAATTTGAAACCTATTATCCTCGACGAGATCCTGGATGAGCATAAGAAAAGGATCAAAGAAGAGATTGCCAAAGAAAGCATTGCACCTATGGAGCATCTCAAACTGTATGATAAGTACAGCTTCTTGATAAACAAACAAGCTGAAGAGGATATTGATCGATTCCTGTCAGAGGAACATACCTTTGAAGAAATAACAGGAGAAGCTGTTAAGTTCCAAAACCTCAGTGAGGAAATACAGTATACGTCTAGGAAGGTAAATTATATTGATTTTCATAAAAAGACATTAAGTTTATTTTAAAGATAGTTTTGTACTAGATATGCTGTTTATCAAAGTTTATAATTATTAGCAGTACTTAAAGCGAGTTGGATCTCATCAGTTTCTTAGAAGAAGCTGGTGGTTCTTCGAGTAATTTCCACGTGGATCTGACTTCTGGTGTGCATGTACCCTGTGCACGTGGGATTGGATTGTTTTGGCTAGCAGTGTCCATTGGGCCACTCCTGCAGCCCTAATGCCCCCTCTTTCACGTGAAAGCATAAAAGGCAGATTGGGCCCAACTGTCCTTCAGTTACGTCTAGCTGTCCAGGGCTGTGGCAATATCCACTACTTTTACACACTGTTTGTTTGACTTAAATCTCTTTTGTATGTATAATGAATTAGTATTTTAAATTAGATAGTATAGTGCAGGGGTGGGCAAACTATGGCCCGCGGGCCACATGTGGCTCGCCGGCCATTTTAATCCAGCCCGCAAGATCGGGTTGGGGGTGCGGTGCCAGTGGCCCCCGCTCCTGGCCCGGGGCGGGGCTGAGTGCTGTGAGCCGTGGGATCTTGTGCTCCCGAGCCGGGGGCAAACGTTTTGGCCCAAGGGCCACACTGGGGTTCAGAATTGTGCGGAGTGACAGGTAGGGAAGGTTGTGCCTCCCCAAACAGCCTGACACTGCCCGATCCCCACCCCACCCACTTCCCGCCACCTGACTGCCCCCCTCAGAAGCCCCGACCCATCCAGCCCCCTCTCCTTGTCCCCTGATCGCTCACTCCAGAGACCCCCCCACTCTAACTGGCCCCCAGAACCCCACCCCCTATCTAGCTCCCCCTGCTCTTTGTTCCCTGATTGCCCCCTCCTGGACCCCACCACCTAAGCCCCCCCACCCCCAACTTGCTTACCGTGATCAGCCGGGCGCGGGACTCATCAGTTGGAGGTGACAGAGGAGGAGAGAGACCTGAATGTGTGGTCAATCACAGGATATGACTTTGAGCCACCAGTGTGATGATACAGCTGTGAAAAAGGCAAATGAAATCCAAGGATGTATTCAATGAGGCATTTTCCATAAGGATCGAAAAGTATTAATGCCATATTAATTTTTAGTAGGGATGGAGAAGTATTAATTACAAGGCAATGGTAAGACCTCATTTGGAATATTGTGTATAATTCTGGTCACTCATGTTCAAGAACAATGAATTTAAACTGGAACTGGTGTAGAGACTAAAAGAACTACTAACATGATCAAAGTAATGAGTGGCCTATCTTATGAGAGGATACTGAAAAAGCTTGGTTTATTTAGTGAAGAAAAAGGAGGTTGAGAGAGAATATGATTACTCTGTATAAATATATTAGGGCGTAAATACTAGGGAGGGTGAAGAGCTATTTAAGCTAAAGGAGAGTGTTAGCACAAAAACAAATGGATATAAATGGCAATCAACAAATTCAGGCTGAAAAATAGAAGGAGGTTTCTAACCATCTGAGAGGGCACGTTCTGGATTAGCTTCCTGATAGCAATCATGGGGACAAACAATTTAACTGGTTTAAAGAAAGAGCTGGACAAATTTGAGTGCAAATGTAGGATGGATTTTCTTGTGATGGCAGGTAGCAGAGCTCAACAGCCCTTGGACTCACTTCTGGTTTGTGTCTTATGTTCCTAAAGCTTATGCTTCAGTGTTTCAGTCAGGGATCAGGAAGACATTCCCCTCGCCAGCAGTGTATGCCGGGAGGTTTTTTTTAAATCTCCTTCCTCTGAAGCATAAGAGATGACCATGGCTACAGATGGCCATTGGTAGGGTGGTCCAGGTCTCTGAGATGGAACCAAGTATTCTCTCTTTGAGGTGTGTGGCTGACTGATTTTTGTTTATATACTCAGGGCTAATTGATTGCTGTATGTGGGGTTGGGAAGGAATTTTCTCCCAGGTCAGATTGGTAGTGACCTTGGGAGTTTTATGACTTCCTCTGCAGCATGTGGGTGTGGGTCACTTGCCGGAAATATATGGGTTAATCTCACTTAATCATTCCCTGTCATTGTGAGGGCCTTGATCCTGGTTCCCCTTGTTCCTGCCTGCTCCCCGTAGCATATAATAGTGTAGTCTCACATGGGCTATAATGCTTTGGTTTCATTTCAGTTGCTGGGTTTAGCATGCGAGTCCTGGGTGCTTTTGGTGGCCTGTGATTTACTGGAGGTCAGACTGAATGATCTAGTGGTCCTTTCTGGCCTTGAACTCTGTGACTCTGTGGTGTCCAAACCCTGCTTTCAGGTGGCCCTTGATGTGGTCCATATCACCTCGAGATCATGGCGACAGTGGTGGTCAAGAATGTGTGTCCTTACCGAAGCCTCCAAGTCGGACGCTGTGTTCAGCAAAGTAGTGCTGCAGTCTTTGTTTTTCTAAAAACTGAACTCCCACTGCATTGTACATGTTTACTGCTGTGGAGTCATCATTAATGGAATGTATATTTGGGCAATCACGCAGGGACAATGGGAAGTTACTTACCTATACAGTAGCTGCAGTTCTACGAGATGTGTTGTCCATATGGACATTTCACCATTTCGTTCCATCCGCCTCTACTCAGAGTCCTTTATACCTGGGATTCTGTGGTGGACAGGAAACTGAATGGGTATTAGTAAACTCTGCCCTTACATGCCCTTGATGTGGACTACAGGAACTCTCGGGCTGAATGTAGCCATATGGACAATGCTGTCTCAAAGATTCAGAACTCAAGCACATCATTATTAGTGGAATGTGCATATGAACAACACATCTCAATGGACTCCAGTTACTGTACAGATAAGTAATTTTTTATTCAGCAATTTTAGATATCGAAGAATTAGGCTTGGAGAGCTAATTCTAGCAACATTTGAACTCAGGTTGAAATAAAATTATACAATAGCTTCCTCTAAATACTTCCTTCTGAAGTGCACAAATGTGTGATCCTCCCTCCCACCACTGTGGGACCAAATTCATTCCAAGTGTAACTCCATTGAAGTTATTGGAATTACACCATAGATTTATTTGACCACTAATGTGTGGATAGGAATTGAGTATACAGTCACTTTTAGGATCTGATGCGTCTCTTGCTTACGTTACTACTCCAGTGAAGTCAGTGGAGTTATTCTGGATTTATGTTGTTGTAAATGAGAGCAAAATTGAAATTGAATTAAAACCATTGCTATTAAAGATGCAGGTGAAGAGGCATACAGGAACTGCCCTCTACAACCGATGGTAGTAGGCATCCCTTGCTAATAATCTGTCCCAGTACCATGACCAAAAGACTAGTAATTTCTTACTGAAAAGAGTGTCAAGATCTCCACATCTTATGTATTTTTCATTAATTTACAACTGGTACTGTAAGATTATAACAGAGCAGCAAAGAAAGCATTATGAATACTGCTGTTCAGTATAATTTATCGTTTCTTTCATATACCTGTGTCAAGTTTTTTTTTACACTTGTGTTCTAGTACATTCGTCTAGGAATGTTTGAGCTGCACTGTGATGAATTGATAAGGGCTTTGGCAAAGCGAGCAGATGCAATTTTTGGAAAAATCGTTGCCAAAATGTTCAAAGATCATCAAGATATAAACCTGAGGTAAATCTCAAATTAAAATTGCATAAGTAAATATACATTATTTTATTTTGAGTGCTAAATTTTGTTAACACTTGAAAAGTATATTTAACCTATATTTTTCCTATTGTCTCTACTGCACAGAGATGTTAAGATATATTTGTACTTAGTTTTTCATTCAGTCTCTATTTAAATAAACTAGTGAGTTTTCCCCCTTATTTGAATATTTAGGCAGAGAAGCATGTTACATGTATAGACACATATCAGACTTTCGCTCTCTTTTATATATTTCAGGCTATGTGATGACTTTGAGAAGATATCTGAGAAAGCTCTTACCACTCCATCAAATACACAGGAGTTAATGGAACTTAAGGTATATATTTCTTCTTATATACTACAAACAAGGTATAATTACCAATATCTTGATCTGATCTTGGATACACAATGACAGTGTAAGCTTAACCAAGTTGCCCCGTGTATGGCCCTGATGGGACACTAGATGGAGAGGACTTTGAGTTACTACAGAAAATTCTTTTCCAAGGTGTCTGGCTGGTGGGTTTTCCCCACATGTTCATGGTCTAACTGATGGCCCTATTTGGGGCCAGGAAGGAATTTTCTCCTAGGTCAGATTGTAAAAGATGCTGGGGTTTTTTTTGTGTTTTTTTGGCCTTCCTCTGCAGCATGGGACACCGGTCACTTGCAGGTTTAAACTAGTATAAATGTGGATTCTCTGTAACTTAAAGTATTTAAATCATGATTTGATTAGTGGAGAACATGCCCATTAGAAACTGGATTGAGAACATAATTTCTTTCATACAGGCTATGACCGGGGTCCCAGAGGGGGCCAGCGGAGGTCACTCAATTAAGGTGAACTGCAAAGAATGGGCAGTCAATCCCCAAAGTTGGTGGATATTTTAATAATTAGATTTACTAAGACAGCACAAAACAGCTTCTTTATTCAACCTGGTTGCCCAGAAACGAACAGCACATTTCCTTTGAAGGTACCCAAGTCAGATACGATGAAGATTTATGAAAATCTTATTTCATCATATAAAAGAAAAGGTTTGGACACATTACCTCCCAGGTTAATGAATATTCCAGATCTTATGCAAATACATGCTTGTAGCCTATTTCTATTAACTAAACTAAAATTTATTAAAAAATGAAAGAGAGAGAGTATTGTTAAAAGATCAATATACATACAGACATGAGTTCAGTTCTTGAGGTTCAGATATATAGCAGAGATGGTGAGCTTTCTAGTTGCAAAGAGTTCTTTTAGAATTAGTCCATAGGTTATAGTCCAATGTTTATATGTCAGGGCATCCAGTGAGAACTGGAATTTCAGTCCTTGTGGCTTAGGCTTCCTCTACATGAAATCTCAAGCAGATCAGAGATAAAAAGGATCCGGATGCAAGGGTCTATTTATACAGTGTTCTAGAATCCACTTGACCTGGGTAAACAATAGGGTTTTGATGTAACCTTCTGTTTTCTAAACACTACCAGCAATTAGTTACACAAATTAACATAGACTAATTTATCCATTAGGTAGTCTATCACAAACTTCAAAGAGCCAATGACATTATTTCACCCATTACTGGCTTGGGCTGGATTCAGACAGTTTATGAAATATACTAGGTCCCATTCCAATATTCTGACCTAGTCAGATGGTAGGGCTACACTACCTGCTGGATCGGTGGGTAGTGTTCGATGTATCGGGGATTGATTTATCGCGTCTTGCCTAGACATGATAAATTGATCCCCGAAAGTGCTCCCGTTGACTCCAGAACTCCAGCTCTGCAAGTGGAGTAAGCGGAGTTGACGGGAGAGCCGCCGTAGTTGACCCGCCACCATGGGGACGGCCAGGTAAGTCTAACTAAGGTACTTCAAATTCAGCTACGTGAATAGCGTACCTGAAGTTGCGTACATTATTTTGAAACCCCCCTCCCCTCCCACTAGGGTAGCCCAGGCCAGAGACATGAACTTCCAGGGAAGCAGACAAATGTCTGATTAGAACTTAGAGAGGAGTTGGTACTGCATAGAAAACTTTCAAAAACATTCTGCCTGTAATTTATATATAAAGTATTTCTGCCTGTAAGTCATGTATTAAGCTGTCATTTAAAATGTATCAAATGTGAGGCTTGTGTGTGATCATCCATCTCAATAGCTAAAAAAACCCACCACATTATAGGTAACAGTTTGATGATCAAGTTCCAGTGGCTATTCTGGCATACTCAGATTCCAACTCAGCAAAGTATTTAAACAGATGTTTAAAATTAACAATGGGCTTAAGTTCATTCTTACTTAGCAAAGCACTTACGTAGGTGCTTAATTTTAAGTTAGTGTAGGGTGACCAGACAGCAAGTGTGAAAAATCGGGGGTGTGGGGGTGGGGTAATAGGAGCCTATATAAGGAAAAAAAACCCAAAATCAGGAATGTTCCTATAAAATCAGGACATCTGGTTAGTGGGATATAGGTGTGTAATCAAGTGAATGAATGCTTGGCTGAATCAGAATCTAAATGCTTTGTTTTTACACTGAAAGTCTAGCTGAACAATGACAACACTCTCGGACTTTTTCAAGTGAAAAAGAAAGCTTTAAAAGACCTGAAATGTGTGCCATCTTAAAGTATTGAGTCTCTATTGCTGCAGTTCTGTGTTAGATAAACACCATGTTAAGTTTTCCCAGGTGTGGCTTATTATTATGCACTGGGATCAAATCCCTCCTGATACTCCTTTGTCTTTTAGCTATGCTATTTTAGTTTTTATATTAAACTAAAAGACCAGTGTTCCCCAGAGCCAGAAGCCATTAATATATTCTGCTGGATATAAACTGATGTTTAAAAGATAGTTGTGGTATATATTTTACAGGACAGATTGTACCTTTCTATTGATAAATTTGTTTCATCACATTAATTATTTTTGCTGTGGTGTTGTAGTCATGTTGGTCCCAGTATATTAGAGAGACAAAGTGAGTAAGGCAGTGTTTTATTAGATCACCGTCCGTTGGTGATCAAGACAAGCTTTCGAGCTTCCACAGAGCGCTCTTCTTCAGGTCTGGAAAAGGTACTTGAATGTCACTGCTAAAAACAAGGGTGGAACAGATAAGGAGTTAACACAGGGTTTCTCAAACTGGGGGTCGCGAGCTCCTGCTGCCGCCGAAAAGCTGCCAAATTGATTATTTCCGCATTCAGGAGCTTTTCGGTGGACATACTGAGCGCTCTCAGAAGCACTCGGCATGTCCACCGAAAATAGCTGCCAAATGCAGAAGTATTCAATTCGTTGGCTTTTTGGCGGACATGCAAGGGTCCGCCGTGCCGCCTAAGAACAAAAAAGGGTCGCGGTCTCAAGAAATTTGAGAACCACTGAGTTAACACATGTTGCAAGAGACCATGCAAGGTGAACACCGCTATAGTCCTAAAACAAAGAAGGATTAGTAGGTTAAAGATCGTTGTAATGAGCCATAAATCCAGTGTTTTTATTAAATCCATGATTTTTGGTGTCTAGCAGAGTTATGAATTTAAGTTTCCAGGCTCATCTTATGAAGATGTGCAGCTTCTGACTTTGCTAGACACCAGAAATCATGGACTTAATAAAGACACTGGATTTTTATGATTAATTACAGCAATCTGTAACCCACTAACCTTCCTTTGTCCTATGACTGTAAACCAGGGGTTCCCAAACTTGTTCTGAGGTTTGTGCAGGGTAAGCCCCTGCCTGGCTGCAAGACACTGTGGCAAATTACTGACACTATACTGATGGGTCCTGCACTTTCTCTTCTTGTGGGGGATTCAGGGAGCCTATTTCTTGCCCCTGAACAGGGTGTTAACTACCCCACTAGTATCCTAGAGGGGAGAAGTGGAGAGGGAGGGACCCGGGCCCGCCCTCTACTCCGGGTCCCAGCCCAGGGGCCCTGAGGATCGCGGTAAACCACTTGGATTAGCTATTCCTTCCCCTGGGCTACTTCCATCTCCTACCCTTCAGCTTGTGGGGGCTTCCTGCCCTCTCTCTGCACAAGCCAGGTGTTCCTTTACCTAGGGTCTGGGTCTTTCTTAGCTCACCTCAGCACTTCTCCAAACGCTGTCTGCTCCAACTCCTCCAAACTGCTCTCTGCTCCAACTCCTCCAAACTGCTCTCTGCTCCAACGCCTCCAAACCTCTCACCACTCCAACGCCTCCCAAACTCCTTCCAAACTCCCTCCCCTGTCTGCCTGAAGTAGGGTTTTTTATTAAGGCCTTAATTGACAGCAGGTGCTCCAATTAACCTGCTGCCTGCTCCCTAGTCTATAGGGAACCATGCCCTAATGAGCCTTGAGTTAATATATCTTCCCTCAAGCACTCTGCTACAGCTCCCTGACCCTCCTCTATCACAACACTTTGTTTACTGGAATGTCTGTAGGTTCGGCCGCTTGCAGCTCCCATTGGCTGCAGTTCACCATTCCTGGCCAATGGGAGTTGTAGGAAGTGGTGGCCTGACCCGCACTGCTTCCTGCAGCTCCCTTTGACTGGGAATGGCGAGCTGTGAGCGGTAAACAAAGCGTCTAGTGGCCAGGCAGGGGCTTACCCCGCGCAAGCTGTGGAACAAGTTTGGGAACCCCTGCTGTAGACATAGTAACTGCCCATTTCATCTTGAACAAAGACTTTTCAAGTTTAATATGTAAGGACTGTTTTAGATATCTTGACAGATTAAAGAAATTGAGGGGTTTGATTGGAAGATATTTATGTTGTTTAATTTTGTATCCCCTAGGCCTATGTGCAGAAAGTGGAAACACGGGACATGCTTGAGCTGGAACAGAAATTAGTGGACTCTAAAAATTGCCTTGCTTTCCTGATAGAGTGTGCAAACTTTTCACCAGCAGATATTCGACTGAATAATAGTGTTTTTCAGTGGTATGCTCGAATGTCAGAAATTTTTGAAGAGCACAGAAAGATAATTAAAGAAAAAACAGAGCAATTTCAAGAGGGACTTAAGGTTAGTAATGAAAGCATTTTCAAAACCTTTGTGTTATTTGAATATTTTAAATACCATAATTGACATAAAAATCATATTGATGGGCATAATCTTTTAAAATTTATTTTACACCACTCCTTTTAAAAACAATGCAGAATTAATTACATTAAATAAACATATGACACCACACAAATCAGAATATAAAATATTAACTAATTTGTATTGGTTTCCTATTCATATGATTGCACATACCATGAATGACTTCTATAATCTAAGCCATATTTCACAGACTGCAAAACATTACTCATTGCAGTAGTCAGACTGACTTCGGTGTCTGGTAAACCAATGTGTGGGCCACAAACTGACTTCAGTGAGAGTACTTGAAGAATTTGCATGACCTGATGCAAACTCTTGGATGTGGTGACCACTAGTTGGAATCTGGATAGAATTGGAAAGGGGCATTATGGGCACAGGGCTTGAATCCAGAATTGAAAATCAGATCTTAGTATCATACTTCCCACATACATGTTTGGTGTTTTTCAAAAATTAAGAAAATGGCAATTAGTCAGAAGGTGGCATAGAATTTACTATATTGGATCAGGTCCATATAGTTTTATATTTTGTCACAGGCATTGACCTGTGCTGATACTTTAACATAACATACACCAAGGCTCAGATTTGTAATGGTATTTAAGTGTTCTTCACTAAGTATTGCAAGACCTAAGTGACTTAGACAGCTAAGTGCCACTTTCAAAAGTCACCAGGATGTAAGTGCTATTGACTTTCAATTGATTTTCAGTGAGATTTAGAAGTGGGGAGGGAGGTGGAATTCCTTTTGAACGCAAGTATATGACATTGTTTGTCACTTTATTAGATACGTTGTGAGCGATTTGTTGAGGAATTGGAGAGTTACTCTAAGCAAGTTGAAGAATTTTACACATTTGGAGACCTTCAGGAAGTCAACAGATATCTAAAAAAAGCTCAGGCATTAAATGCAAAGTTGGATGTGGCTGCTGATAAGGTACAGATTTAAAATTTGTCCTAAATGTAAATGGATGAATTTGTATGAAATTAAAAGCTTTGACAGTGAAACAATTATTGACTAGTAGGAAAAATTATTGCAAATTCAACTGCTGCTTAATTCTGTAAGATATTTACCAGTTTCCCCTGATCTTTGACACTGAAGGGTCTGAACGAGTCCGTAGGGCCCATTATTATAGCATCATAGCTATTCTAACTTGTGCTGGTGAATGTAGTCATTGTTGGGGAATGATCAGCTGTTACCTTAATAGTGATAATACCTATCTTGGTGGAGGCAATGAAGAGGGGGCTGGACTGGGATTTAGGTTCCATTTCTGGCTCAGTCATCTGTTGGGTGACTGTGGGCAAGTCACTTCTCTTCTCTGTGCCTCTGTCTGGCCAATGGGGCTTGTCAGCTGTGGCAGGCAGTCCAACTAGGAGAAGGAAAACTTCAGTTTCAAACCAAGAAAATCAGGTCTGGCCAGCTAGTTTGTAAAAGTTGTGCCAGTCACACATGCTGTATGAACCTGCACCACCAATCCCTGTTAAGGGGACAAGGGGACTGTTAAGGCAAAGCAAGCGGTAATACCTAACCTATTTATAGTGCTTTTCTTATGAAGAATTCAAAGCACTTAACAAAGGAGATAAGTTGAGCTGTGATGCACAAAGGATTTTTCAGGGGCAAAGGAACCTGGACCCAGGTGTTTATATTGACTCTTATTTAGATGTGTTAGCTGGCTTCAGTACTACTGACAATGAGGTTTTGGTAACACATGTATGGTCCCTAGCAGGGTTTGAAGGAATAGCATTTAACTGGCATTTCTGTCTTTCTGAGGCATTTCAGAAGTTAGTGTTGGGTGGGTGCTCATCCACCCTGATGGTTCTCTCTTTCAGGGTGCAGTACAGTTCTGTGTTGTCTCCTTGACTGCCCAACATTTCATGGTCTGCTTGCATTAAAGCCAATGGCAAAATGTTTATTGACTTCACTGGAAACAGAATTGGGCTGTAGGTGCCTGATTCAAAGCCCACTGAAGTTAGTAGGAAGACTGACTATGGGCTTGAGCTTTGGATCAGCCCCATAGTGAGAAAGAACCACTCTAGCGTGCTGATGGCATCCTTCTTTGTTGGCTCAGTTCTGAGCAGTGCCAAGGAAAAGTAACTGTATGCCATCTCTATGGCTTCCTTGATACTGTGCTTGAGAGGGGCTGAAATGACTCTCAATTTAATCTAGAGCAGTTTAAAGTTGATCTTTAAAGACTCTTTAAAGTTGCTCATATTAAACTGTCTCCTAGGGACTGCTCTGCCACCAAGGATCAGATGGAGTGCTGGGTGCTCTAGTCTTGCCTTTCCCTGACTCTTCCTATTCTCTGACCTATCCTCTGTAGATATTGCCAGTTTTATGTCATCTGAGTATTTCCCAGCAGTGGAGAAATACAAAACTTGAGCTTACAGTCTTATTTTAAAAGAGAGGAGGCTGGTGGGGGAGCGTTTTCTATGAAAGATATTTGACACTTGAACTTGCTCACTCTTTAGTCTTGCATTTGAGTCTGAATTTGTTGACCTTAAGAGCATGCTTCAATGTTCATCTATTTTTGTGGACTACTGATGGTGATGGGTTGAGAGAGGTGATTAGGACGGTTGTTTGTTAATGTATACTGTGATTTTATTTATATAGATACGCATGTCCTCATATTTTTGATTTTTTTAATATCTTTGCTTCTGTATCATCTTAAATTTTGGTAATATACATTTAGATGTTTTCTGTTAATATAGGTGTATAAATATGAGTATATAAATTGTTAGTGGGTGTGGACAAATTGTTCTATATTTCATACCTCACTTTTTCCTCTACAGATTGATCAGTTTAATGCAGAAGAAGAGGCCTTTGGATGGATGGCTTCTCAGTACCCTCAGCGTAAAAAAATCCAAGACACTCTTAACCCATATCTTCGTCTCTATGATATGACTGTAGAGTTCACTACCAAACACAGAAACTGGATGGAGGGATTATTCACAAAGGTGAATCCAGATCAAGTCGAGCTAGATGTTGGAAATTATTGGCGTGGATTATATAAACTAGAAAAAACCTTCCATGATTCCCCAAATGCATTATCAGTGACAACAAAGATTAGAGCAAAAGTGGAAGAATTTAAAGAACACCTTCCTCTGATCCAGGTAATTTGTAACCCTGGTTTGCAAGAACGGCACTGGGAGGCCATGTCAGAAATTGTTGGGTTTTCACTGAATCCTTCAGAAGACTCAACTGTCTCTTCATATATTGATATGCAACTTGATCAATACTTGGATAAATTTGAGGCTATCAGTGAAGCAGCCAGCAAAGAACATTCACTTGAGAAGGCCATGATGAAAATGATATCTGAATGGGATGCAATGGAATTTGTCCTCCTTTCTTATAGAGAAACAGGAACCTATATTTTGTCATCAGTGGATGATATTCAGATGTTATTGGATGACCACATTGTCAAAACACAAACCATGAGAGGATCTCCATTCATTAAGCCTTATGAAAAAAATATCAGGTAAAATGTTTTTACTAATAGAAAGCAACAGAGACTTTAAAGTTTAAAAAATGAGTTATTCTCATTAATCTAAAGATATGATTGCAATAAAATGTTTGTGTGTTTTGGTAATTCTCCCTAATAAGGGTGGTAATCTCATTTTAAAAGGTCTAAAACCATTTAGTGGTACCAGTATTTAATTCCACATAGCTGGTTTTAACTTTCAATTAAAAGTGAGGGAACTGCTTAATCACTTGATAGCTGGTGGACGCTTTTAGTGTGTTCATTTGGGATGTACATGCTGTGCTGCCAAATATACAAGATGCAGCCTAGCATTCCATTTATTTCAACAGAATAAGGCTTATCTCCACTTACTGGGGGATTGACGCAGATCACTCTCCTGTTGACCCCTGTACTTGAACGAGAAGTGCAAGCAGGGCCGGCTCCAGGCACCAGTGCTCCAAGCGCGTGCCCGGGACGGCAAGCCGTGGGGGGCAGCCTGATGTTCACCGTCAGGGCGCGGCAGTCAGGCTGTCTTCGGCGCCATTTTGGCGGGGGGTCCGCAGCTGCCGCAGATTTAGTGACATTTCGGTGGCGTGGATGACGAGACGCGCGGGACCCGTGGACGTCCCATAGAAACGCCATTGAATCCGCTGCAGCCGCAGACCTCCCACAGGTGTTCTGCGGAGCTTCTGCACTTGGGGCGGAAAAAACCTTAGAGCCATCCCTGAGTGCAAGGGGAGTTGATGGGAGACGCTCTCCTGTCAATATAGCGTGGTGTGGACCCCACGGTAAGTAGATCTAAGTACACTGACGTCAGCTACGTTATTGACATAGCTGATGTTGCATAACTTAGATTGATCTCCCCCTGTAGTGTAGACAAGGCCTAAGAAGATATAATGGCAGCATAGTTGGGGAAGTAGTGGTCCAATGGGAGAAGTGTTATCTTTACCTAAATTGTAATTTTTCTGAATATTAAATAAATTGAAGTCAGTAAACTCTACATAATGGGAATGAAGAAAATGTAAAAGCCAAAACAAGTAAAATATTATTTACATTCTTGCCTTAGTTTTTCTCTAATTTGTGTCTGGTTTCCTCAGTAAATAATTTTCTCTGTTCTTAATGCCAGCAAGCTTAGACACATTGGAGAAAACATGAAAATCTTACATTTACAATGATATATTTAAATAAAATATTTAAACTTAAATTGAATCTTCTAATCTTTGAGCATCCCTACTTGATATTAAATTGAAAAATATTGTTTGAGTGGACCCAATCAACAAATATATATAATGTCAAATATTCATCATGGAATTCCTTATTTGTGTAGTATAATGGTTGTTCTCTCTTAATGTCAAAAAAGTGAAAATTTCTTCTGAAAAATATTAAATAATAATTATTTATAATTACATATATCATAAAGTACATAAATATTGGTCCTAAGAATTACCCAAAGTGCTACAGCTGCGGCAAGACAAACAGTGGCTCATGCAATTTGTGACTGCAAATTACATAGTATTATTGAATACCTTGTTCAAACACAAACTGTGAAGGCAAATGACTTTGACATTGCTGGTTTTGCAGACTTGGAACCAGATTAACTTCATCGTGGTCTTGAAGAGATGGTGTTCTGGTGTGATGGGGAGTCAGTCCTTCAAGAAGGCTGACCTAGGATTTAATCATAACTTAGTTATTGCCAACATGAAGATCAAACTGTGAAGCAAGAAATAGCTAGCAGGTACCCTCAGAGTCTGCTATGATGTCGACAAACAGAAAATCTGTGGAACACAAATAGAATGTAGGAAGATGATTGCAGCTTTTGTTCAAACTGCTGACTTCTGTGCAGGTAGTGTAGATCAGACAGAGCACAATATCTTCTTCTGGATTATAGACTGTGAATAAACTCCTGGGGAAACAGATCCTACAGAAGAAACCTTGGATCACATTGATAATTGAGCTTGAACAACGGTGCATAGATATACATGACTCTTTTGCGGCAAATGACAGTAGGAAGGCCTACCAAACCTTCAAGACTCTTTTAAAAGATTTATAATATTTCACCCAGCACTTGTGGCAGGTATTGCTGAAAACTCTACACTGTGAACAAACAAATTCTAATCGGAAAGTTCAAAAGGCAGAGGAAATCTATTGGAGAAGTTGACTTGATTGAAGAAGTTGAGGATGTGGTGCGAACGCTGAAACACTGAGAAACAATAAAGGAATGGATAAAATAGCAGAACTATTTAAAAGAAAGGCTCTCATCTGGGTGTACCATAAGCTTGCCAATGTGATTTCAGCATCTGGAAGATGGTCCAAGACTTAGACACAGTCGCTGATGGTTTTTATTGCTAAAAAGGGGGTGAAAATGTATGAACTCTGATACAAAGCTCTCTATGGGAGTGTGATGGCTTTGGCATTTGTGGGGCATGTGCAAAGTAGTTGGTTTGACTTCAGCATAGTTGTTAGAGCTGCTTTGTTATCACCAACCCTCTTCAGTTGTCATCTTGAAATCTTAAGAAGATCCACGGATGAAAATCTAAAGAACGGGGTCCCATTCATGGATGAAAAATTAGTCATTTGTGCTTCACTGATGATAGTGACCCAATTGGCTCATTGCAAGAAGAGGTGCAAAAATTGCTAGAAAGAGTAGTGGGGGGAGTAGACAAATTAAGTCTAAAAGTATCAAGCAAAAAGACAGACACTGGTAACAACTCTGTAGAAGAGGTGGAGATATTCCTCCTCAAATCTTAAGGAGGCATTGGAGTGTGTTGAGCACTTCATATACTTGGGTAGTGTGATTACAAGAGACATAAAACCCCACTTTGACATAGAATTAGACTCACGGCTGCTGCTCTAGAGACACTCAAATGTTTGGAAAATCAAAGGTATTACCACAAAGTGTAAAATGAAATTGCTGTAGTTTCTTGTCTTCAGAATCTTGCTGTGTGCAGATGAGACATAGGCGTGAAGGAAACAGGACATTAAAAATTTGTAGCATCTTAGAGGCTAACCAGTTTATTTCAGCATAAGCTTTCGTGGGCTATCGCCCACTTCATAGCCCAGGAAAGCTTATGCTGAAATAAACTGGTTAGTCTCTAAGGTGCTACAAAGTCTTCCTCGTCTTATTTACAGATACAGACTAACATGGCTGCTAATCTTAAACCAAGACATTAAGAGGATTTCTACCTTCAAATTGAAATTCTACAGGTGATTGCTGCACATTAGCTGTATTTCACACTTTGCTAATGAGGAGGCAATCATTTAAATTTACAGCATAACTAGATTAATACCTGATATCATCAAGACAATCAGATGAAGAAAACTTGAGTTTGTGGGACAGATGGGTTAATGAATGGAGGAAGATTGCCAAAGCAAGCTTTTAAGGTTCCAAATGCAGGGAATATCTGCAACAAGTAGTTTGGCAATTTAGCTGACTGGATGGCATGTACAGTAAAGTGCGTTTCTCAAGGCTTTGAAGACTGTGAAATGTGTAGAAAGATTGCTGGCCAATGAGTCATGTGTTTACTGTTTATTGTGATGTGTTTCTGTGGTTCTTTCAACTGTAAAAGTAATGTCCATATATACAGTATAACACTGTAATTCCAACTCATGGTGTTGATGACTTTGACAAGGTTTATAATAGTGTAATGTAGGCTTTAAGGTCTGTGAGACCTGTGTAACCCCACATAAAGCCCCACTCTTCCAAGAATACAGGAAATCATTTATAACTCTCGCTCACTTGTCAGAGCACAATCCCAGATTCCCCCCTGCAGTTCTGTCTGAAGTTGGTGGCAGCAAACTAATAGGTTGAATTCTTTAACTGCTCTCCCTGACTCGTTACTTGCAAAATTGCATTTTTGTCTCCACCTTCTGGATGGAGAAGTTACTGGAGTAGGTGAAATAGGAGGTGTTATCACAGCCTTTGGAGGTTGGAGAGGTTATATGCAGGCAGAAAGCTGCCATTGGTATAGGATGAAAGAAGAAACTAGATGTGGTCCACTTATGTCATTTCACATAGGGTCCCACAAAACATAGACCAGGTATTAGTACCATTTGTGTTTCTCTCTCTCATGTCAGAGAAACAGGAATATCAAGCAAATGGCAATTAGAATTGGTCAAAAATTTTTGTCACAACAGTTTGCCCTCTCAAAATGCAGTTGTGGCAAAAAGATTTTTGTGTATGAAATGATACTGATTTTGATGAAATTTCCCATGAAAACAAATATTTTATAAACAGAAGCTTTTTTGTTTTGAAAATTTAGTTTTGGCAAGATGGTTCAATCAGTACTAAGTAACAGCTGCTCCTAATGTATTTTTAAAAACTAATCTAAAATAATATTTTGGCTGCTGTATCAATATGACATATGAACTGTCATATTATACACTGCTACTACAGGCATCATGAAATAATGTAAATATAATAAATAAAATACATTTTAAAACTATTTCATTTAAAAACAAAATATCCTATTTTGTCTACAATACAATTTTGGAAACACATTTTTTAAATTTCCATTTTGTGGAAAATTTTGGTACTGTTTTGCTTTTGTTTTGATTTGGAATGAAAACAAAGTTTGAAAAGTCAAAATTTCCCACAAAATGGAAATTTTGAGTTTCAGCCAACCGTAGTAGTAATATTACCTCCTATGGCATTGGTGAAACGACTACTGAAATTTTGTACCCAGTTTTGGTTTCAGCACTTTAAGAAGGCTGTTGAAAAACAGGGAAGAGTTCAGAGAAGAGCTAAAAGAATGACATGTGGTCTGGAAAACATGCCATATAATGAGACTAAAAGAGCGGAAATCTTTATCAGAAAGATAAATGTAAAAAGAATTTAACTCTAGTCAATATGAATACAAAGAGAGAAGATACCCTAATATTAGAGGTCTCATTAGCAGACAAAGGCATGCAATAGTCAGTGAGTAGAAATTGAAGTCAGTAAAGTACAAATTAGAAATAAAATACAAATTTTTAACAGTGAGGATAATTAACTATTGGAACAGATTACCAAAGGATGTGATAAATTCTCCCCCACTTGAAGTCTTTAAATGAAGACTTTTAATGTCTTTCTAAAAGAAACTATCTAGTTCAACCACAAGTTGCAGGGTTAAATGCAGAAATCCCTATTTGAAATTTTGTGGCCTATGTAATGAAAACTAGATGAACAGAATGTTCCCGTCTAACCTTGAAATCCAGGAAATCTATGAATTCCTGTAGTGTTGCTATGTGAGTGGTTCCAATCAAATCAATGGGTCACTCACATGAGCAAAGGCTCCAGATCATGCCAAAAATATTCTGTACATAGAATTTATGATACTGTATTGATAGAAAAAAACTTTTGGCGGACTTGCAGACTACATACAGTTGTATATGTGTTGTGGGGTACATTGTTCCTTAATTTTTCCTTATTGCAAATATAATATCACATAATTAAACTGTAAGTTCTGTTCAAGGAACATTCCTGAAAGTACATAGCTCCTCATTTGGGGTCTGATCCAAAACTCACTCAGATCAATGGAAATATTCCAATGATTTCAATGGCTTTAGATCAAGTCCTTAGTTGGAAGCCAAACTACACTAGTTGAGTTATTTCAGTTTCATCAGTTTTTGGACCCATGTTTAGGACCCATGTCACAAATAATTAATTGTTGGAAACTGCAGTTCAGTTTTTATATGCCCATTTTGACCAAAGATGGCATCCTTCATTTGAGAGTTGCATATATTTCGTGCTTATAAGTGCATACTCCCCAGTCTGTCTGCAAAGGCATTGTATGGGAAGTGAGAAATGAGGATCTATGTTTAAAAAAGCTATTGTACTTTTGGGGAACAAGTCACCATATTTTATCCTTAATATGAAGAAAAACTTATAATGTTGGCAAGTACTATATAAATTGAAGTGATTATTTATGTTGTCCAGTTCCTGGTCCTCAGTGATTGTAATTTGTATGTGTCTTGTAAAAATAATCTTAGAATTTAACATTCTAAGTAAAAAGATTTACTGTTAATATTAATACAATCCATGAATCAGTGCTTTCTGTTTTATAGGGAATGGGAAGGAAAGCTGTTATTGGTACAGGAAATCTTGGATGAATGGCTGAAGGTTCAAGCTACTTGGCTGTATTTGGAGCCAATTTTCAGCTCTCCTGACATTATGGCTCAAATGCCCGAGGAAAGTAGGCGATTCACCACTGTGGATAAAACCTGGAAAGATCTAATGAAATCTGTCTTGCTGGTAAGGACAACTCTCTTAAGAAAAAGTGGGTGTGTTTGTAGTGTGTATCAGAAAATTGCTTCTGGTGAGATAAAAATGTATTCTGTATATTTCATATATTAACACTTTTCCTGATTCTTTTTTTTTTTTTTGCTTAATGGTGGTTGTCAAACCTATTCAGCTACCTAAAAGGACAGTATATCGACAAGTTAAATTAAACAATTTAAACAGTATATAAAACAAAATAATATGAAAACAATTCACATCTTTCAGCACTAAAGACTGACTGCTATACTGAAGTGTATACTGAAACTGTGCATTTTAAAGGTTTTTATCTAATCACATAATGAACAGGAGAGAGATCTCTATCTCTAAACCCCCAGGGTTGCTCAGGGAACAAGGAGCAGGGGGATTTGGACGAGTTGGGGGCTTTGAGGGGAGCAGTTGGGGGCCAGAAAGTGGGCAGGGGTCAGATAGGGAGCGGGGCCAGGCTGTTTGGGGAGGCACAGCCTCCCCTATCTAGCCCTCCATACAATTTTGCAACACCGACATGGCCCTTGGGCCAAAAAGTTTGCCCACTCTGGTCTAGATAATACTTAGTCCTGCCTTGAGTTCAGAGGATTGGACTGGATGATCTTTTGAGGTTCCTTCCAATTCTGTAATTCTATGGGAAAATGCTATTTTGGTGACATATGCAATTTCTAGTTCTAAGGTGGGAACCAAATTGGAATGCAATATATTTTTAATGACAAAAATCAAACTCATCCATTTATGTATAGTATATTTTTCAGAGCACTGTGATAACCCATTGTATCACTCGTTAGTCCAATCCCTCTGAAGTGTCATGATTATTAAACAGAAAGGAATCTTCTCCCAGAAGATGGCACTCTGTGTCCAGAAATATAGTGTCGTGATTTTATGATTTAGAAGAAGGCACTTCCACAATGAATATGAATGTTTCTTCTTAAATCACAATATTAAACTTGACTCTGCTCCTTGCTTTTTTGCCTTTACATGCCATTGTGTTATACAACTGATGTGAGAAGTAATAGAGCTGCTTTTTTTATTTGCCTCACTTTTCATCACAAATCTGAAGAATCATCGATTTTGCATCTAACATATTTTTTTAAAGCAAGACATAAGAGAATGAAATTACTTTGTGATTTAATTTCTACTTTTCATACATTAAATAACTAGGAAAGAGGAGTGTTAAATTTTTGTGGAAAGAAATTCAAGATTGTGCTAAAACAGCTAAGACAGAAGTCTGTGGCAGATTAAAAGTAAGCTCCGTGTTTGTCATAGAGGTCATGGAGGTCACAGATTCCGTGACCTCTGTGTCTTCTGCAGCAGCCCCGTACGCCTGGCCCAGGAGTTGCCTGAGTAGCTCGGGCAGCCCCCAGGTCAGTTGCACTGATTGCTGCTAGGGCAGTCTCGGGACATCTCCCCCCTCCCCCCCCAGCAGCAGGAGTTTGGGTGTGTGTGTTTGGGTGAGGGGCCTCAGGGTTTGGGGTTGGGGTTGCTCTTTACCTGCGGGGCATGGGGGAGACTCCTCCCTCAGCTCCCCATGCTTCTCTACCGGTAGTCAGGCACCGCCCCGACAGCTCCCATTGACCGTGGTTTCCAGCCAGTAGGATCTGCAGAACTGGGGCTTGGAGCGGAGTGGAGGTAGCATGTGGAGCTAGGGAGCTGGGGCCACCACTTCCCAGGAGCTGGGTTGGGAGCCTGGCCCAGTCCCACCAACCCCCTCACACCCACGTGCCCCCTGGGATGTGACTCCCCCAGCACCTGCTCTCCCCTTCCCAGCACTGTGGTGCCTCCCTGGCCCGTGACTCGTCCCCCCCCAAACACCCACTCCTCACTCCCCAGCAACCGCTCCCCAGCATCTGCAGCGCTTCCCCTGGGCTGCACCCCCATCCCCAGCATTTGCGGCACCCCTGGAGTTCCCCCTCCCCCAGTTTTAGTCAGGGGTATTTTCAGTAAAAGTCATGGATAGATCACAGTCCTATGAATTTTTGTTTACTGCCTGTGACCTGTCCATAACTTCTACTAAAAATACCTGTGACTAAAACGAAGCCTTAATTTAAAGTAATTTATAGGATCTACGGTTGTTGGCATATGATTATTATAACAGGTCTCTTTACAGGGATTTAGTTTAGCTGAACCATTGTGTTTGTAATACAGTTTCTTTTCCTGCAAGTGATCAAACAAGTGACACTAATATTTTGAAGGTGTAAGAACAGTGGCATTCTCATTTATTCTTGATGCTTCCCCAGAACTCTAGAAAGGAAGTATGTATCGAAAGTTGAAATGTTTATTTTTGTCTTACCTCTTTTTTGCATATGAAAAGAATCTACACTTAACCAGGGAAGATCTCCCTTCTCACATTTAGCAACATTGTATTTTGAATTGCAAGATCAATTGTACTCAGAAAAATTGCTGATGATGTACATACTAAGAAAGGAAACTAAAGACTTTATTTATTCTTTTACAGTTTAGAGAGTGTACTTAAATATGCACTTTTAAATGCTGTTTTTAAAAATCTTTTATTAGCTGTGTCTGATATTTGACAGCTCAGTTTATCTTTATATGGTTGAAAAGCACGAATACTTATTTAATTCAGATTGTGTTCTGGTTTGACATAATTAAAGGTGCAAATAACAGAATGCCAAGTAATTTCAGGGTTTCTTTTTTGGTTTTTTTGCTTATGTAAAGTATACTTCATTTACAAGGGAACATTATACTCAGGTATTAGGCATGTGTGCTTTCTAACAAAATCAACTACATAACCAACTAATTTGGTGTTTCATAGGTAGGTAGACTGCAAGTACTCAAATGTCTGGTCAAAATAATTGCTAACTGGAATGGGATAATTTTAATGCTTTTTATTTAAATTTTTAATTTGCTTGCAAAGACTGGTATTTGGTGAGTATTATTTTGGCTTATACATTGACCATAAGACCTATTAAAAGATAGATCTTGATGCACAAGCAACTTCACATTCTCTGCAATTACTATGACATTCATTAGAACTAAGAAGTCTGCAAAACCTCTCATTTTCTTTCATTTGTGATAATTAGATAACTCATTTAAATAATTACAGTAACTCTTCTGAGCATTTGAATTAATTTTGTTGGCTGAAATTCTGGATTAATTTAGAAAGTTCTCAATAAAATTCTCGACATAAATTATCTTCTATGCAGAACAAAAATATAATAAGAAATCTAGTTCAGATTGACTCTCGCTACAGATTACAGAATGTGAAAAAACCTTATATTTCCCTTTATTTTATATTTTAAAAAGCAATAGCACCCATTAATATTTAGTAATGGGTGATCAAGTCTAGTTTTCTAACTCTGACATTTAAGCATATTGATCCTCCACAGGTAGGAAAACACCTGCCACCCACAATTTTCCCTTCTCAGTATTTCTGACAGAGTGTTTGTAATGTTTTACACAAGGGATAAATGGAATTTTGATTCCTAGGGTGCAACGTGAACTGTGGGACCGCTGAATCCTCTATCTCACCAGCCTGGGGTATCCCTCTCACACTGTGTTGCTGTTGTCAAACTGTGATAGGCACTGCACTTACACAGACATCCACAGGCAGGGACACATCCAACTGTGTTATCCGATGGCTCTCCCAATCACTCGTGAACCAACACTAGAGGCTCCAGCCAATTCTGCTCAGCTCCCTAGTCTTGCAACCCAGAATGTTTACTGTCTTGCGCTGGCCAGAAGGCTGGCCAGTGTAAGTTCATTATCTAGTTC
Organism: Sternotherus odoratus; assembly: GCA_032164245.1. Lineage (NCBI taxonomy): Eukaryota > Metazoa > Chordata > Testudines > Kinosternidae > Sternotherus > Sternotherus odoratus. The sequence continues at coordinate 18,627,349 of JAVMKO010000011.1, forward strand.
ATCATTTGCTCAGTGTAGAGTGGACACACACTAGCCTTTGTAAACTGAGCTGAGATTTCCCAAGCACTTCAGCCAAAACACACTGTTTTAGGTAAAATATAGAACATATTTATTAACTATAAATTAAAAAGATGGATTTTAAGTGATTGTAAGTAGCAAGCATGGGATCAAAGTTGATTACTTAAAAAATGAAAATAAATTTGTTCTACAGACCAAATAGAATTTGAACCAAGCAGTATCTCATCCTGATAGATGGTACAAGCAGATTACAGATCCTCAATACACAGGTTGGGACTCTTTTCCATCATGGGACCACCCTTCCCCGGTTCAAAGTCTTTGTCCTCCAGACATTCTTCCAGGTGTTGAGTTGAGAGTGGAGAGAGACCAAGTGATGATGTCATTTCTCTTTTATATTCTCTTCCAGCTTGCTGGACAAATCTTTGCTGGGATGTGGGGATCAGGCAGTCCCCATTGGTCAAACAGTCTCTCTTGCATACATACTCTCTTTGAGGAATATCTGGGATGGGAGAGTGGATTCATTTTCAAGGTGCATCAGCACATCTGGCTGGTACTTTGCTGAAAGTTTGACTGTGAACATCTCTCAACCTCACAACATATTTCAGTAGCACACATAGCAACTCACATAGAGTGATAACACATACAATTCAATATGATAGTAATGTTCACCAGATCAAGACTTTTAAAATGATACCTCACAAGTTATACTTTGAACAAAATAAATAATCATATCACCATGGTGATTGTGGGGGTTCTAGGATGCGACTTTGTGGTACAGAGTGTCACAAAGTGTAATGATCAATGTTGTAGTTGATCATAATATTATCCAGAGGCTTTTCTTTAAAAATCCATCTAATGCCATCTGTTTGATTTTCTACATTAGTGAATTATATAGGTTGACTACTAATTATGGGCCAGATCCCCACTTGATATGAATATATGTGGCTGCATTGAGGTCAGTGAAACTATGGAGATGTAGATCAGTTTAGGATTGGATCCTATGTTTTGGATTGTATTTTCAAATAGTAATTGTGGATGATTGAAAAATTCACTTTAATACCTTCTGTTAACCCACCTTCTTCAAAAAATCAGATATTAAAGATTAACATAAAACACTTAGAATAAAATATGCACTAAATAATGCTATGGGTTAAAGCAAAATTTCAAACAAAATAGAGAGGACTTTAAAGGTAACTTTATTCCAGATTTTTCTTTCTACGTCAGAGTGGCAGACTACTCAGTATGACATCAACGTTTTTTGAGTGGAATAATTTCGTTTTGTTTTTCAGGACAGACATGTTCTGACAGTGGTGATGATAGACAAGATGTTGGAAAAGCTAAAAAAGTGCAATGAATTGCTGGAATTAATTCTTAAAGGACTTAATGAATACTTGGAAAAGAAGCGCCTTTTCTTCCCCAGATTTTTTTTCTTGTCTAACGATGAACTCCTTGAAATCCTTTCAGAGACCAAAGATCCTACACGGTATAGTACTATTTGATATATGTGTAAAGCTCCTAATACATGCATCTTAAGGGTATGGTCCTGTATCTGTTCCATTCATAGAGCTCTCATTTTATTCAGTGAGACTTATGCATCTGAAGTAACTACAAGAACAGGCCTTGAGTTATCAAGGAAGAATCCAAACCAAAAGTGGTTACTATTAAAATATGTATTAATTAAATTCAATGTGTTTTGCCAAATTGTTCATTCTGATTACACACTCTAGAGCAATTCAGTAAAGTGAGAGTCAAGGTAGAGACTGAGAGCTAAGTTAGAAAAAGACTATAGCATTCCTGCTATTACCTATGGAGGACTGAGCTTGATGTAGAGGCTGGGAGACCTCTGATGATACTAAGCATTGGAGTTTTGGGTACAGTTCATCCCAGTGCAAAGGTCTGTAAATGCCTTGTGCACAGCTTAAACTTTATGTTAATAGATTTCATACTTTGTAGGACTATTGCCTCATTCATGGCTAGATTGTGAAACTCTCACTTATACTAAATAGTATCTTACCCCACAAGTAATTCCACTGAAGTCAATGAAAATACTTGTTACATAAGTGATTCTGAGTGGTAGGTGATAGCATGGAGTTTGGCACTCAATGTGCAGTGAGTGCACCAGAAGAGTGTTCACTGAACAGTGAGGATAAAAATGAATGTTGAATAACTGACTCATTCACTCAGAAGTGTACATCCAGTGCAATGAACGAGACAGGTGACTTTGTGGGACCAAAAAACAAAAAAAGAAAAGAAATATCCTATCCTATATAATAAAAGACTAGAGAAGTGTGTGTGAAGCTGTCATGCGCAGTAGAGACGGCCCAGAGGAACGGCATGCTGGGAGGTGTAGTTCGGCAGCACAACATGGCCTCCGTGCGTGCACCACCGAGAGGGAAGCAGGGTCTGGATATGGGGCTGGGGCAGGAGGGTGGCTGGGTGCAGGAGGCGCGGGCAGGGGGCTCTGGCCGGGCGGGGCACGGGAAGGGGGCGCTGGGCCAGTGGGGTGGAGGCGCCCGGGCCTGGCCCGGCCAGATGTGCCCAGCAGAGAGCCGAATGAGGGGGAGGGGGAGAGGAGGCAGAGAGCCGAGCGAGAGGGGGGAGGCAGAGAGACTAGTGGGGGGAGGGAGGGAGGAGGGAGAGAGCCGAGCAAGGGGGGGGGGAGGAGGCAGAGAGCCGAGCGAGGGGGGTAGGAGGCAGAGAGCCGAGCGAGGGGGAGGGGGGTAGGAGGCAGAGAGCCGAGCGAGGGGGAGGGGGGGAGGAGGCAGAGAGCCAAGCGGGGGGGGGGGAGGGGGCAGAGAGCCAAGCAAGGGGGAGGGGGGGAGGAGGCAGAGAGCCGAGCGAGGGGGATCTGGGGGAGGAGGCAGAGAGCCGAGCGAGGGGAAGGGGGGGAGGAGGCAGAGAGCCAAGCAAGGGGGAGGGGGGGAGGAGGCAGAGAGCCGAGCGGGGGGGGGAGGGGGCAGAGAGCCGGGAGGGGCAGAGAGGCAGAGAGCTGAGCGAGTGGGGGGGGGGCGTTGGGGGGGGAGGGGTGAGAGAGCTGAGCGAGGGGGGGGGCCGCAAGCCGCGAGCCGTTACTGTTGGCCCATGTACACGGGCTTTTACACTAGTCATATAATCAAAGACTTTATTGTAATTTTTATGCACAAGGAGCAGAATTAAGGTTATATTTAATCACTTCACTTGCAGCTTGTTCGATTGCTTCACTTGCAGTGTTGTTTTAATGTATCTATTTGTATGTAATGTATAACTAATTTAAGTGAAAAAGAGTTTCAGATCGTAAAGCAAGATTAACACTTACACCTGAGCCTTAACAATGTTTGAATTGCTGAGGATCTGAACAATGTTTAATTTTTAAAAAATTGCTCTTTAAAAACATTGTATGTGTGTGTGTGTGTGTATATATGTACATCTTTAGATATACGTGTGTGTGTATGTGTATGTAAATCTTTGAACATTAGCAGGTTAAAAATGTTTTTCTAAAGTAAATTCCTCAAAAATACCTTTAAGAAGTACATTCCTTTTTTTTTCTTTTATAGTATTTATGGAAAATAGTTTGGCTGAGCTGTAAAGTAAAGTTTGGTTATTTACATAGTCTTAAATTCTGTATGTTTTGTTTTGTTTTCTGCAGGGTAAACCCTCACTTGAAAAAGTGTTTTGAAGGAATTGCAAGTGTAGTGTTTACTGAAGTTTTAGACATTACACACATAAAGAGTAGTGAAGGAGAGGTTGTGGAACTCATAGACACAATCTCAACATCTAAAGCTAGAGGTCAAGTTGAAAAGTGGCTCGTTGAGTTAGAGACAGCTATGCTAAATTCTATCCACAAGGTAATAAAATATATTCTGTTTTATTTTGTGTACAATAAAACATGACAAAGCAGTCTGCACCATTACGGATACATTCCTGATGGAACAATCAAGCAAGGTAATCCAATGTAGAAATGGCATTGGATTACTTTGCAGTACAAAATTACTATACTCACTTGGTCCCGATTCTTTAAAGCATTTTGGAGTGTGTTTTGAAGTCAGTGGGACTTAACCATATTTTTACAGTTAAACATGTATTTAATTATGTACTTAAACTTGTACTTTGTTGAAATGGGGCATTTAAGCACAACATAGAGGCAATTTTGTTTTGACCTGGGCTTGTGGTTCTACTGGGAGTGTTTTGAAATACTGGTATGACATTTCCTGTCTTTAATTCCCAGACATATAGATGCTAAGGGTATGTCTACATTGCAGTTAGACCCCCAGGTCTAACTTGCCAGCTGAGGCAAGTTTTGCAGGGATTGGGCCCAGGGCTGTTTAATTGCGGTGTACATATTTGGGCTTGGGCTCCCAGAGCCTGGGCTCCAACCTGAGCACAACATTTGGATCTCAGGAATGGGTAAAAGAAGCGTTACAGTTCCCTATTAATTCTTTGCCAGATTCTTCCTCAAAACTGAGCAGCACTGATAGGGAAGCAGACTTTCAGCCCTGATCTCTCCATCCTTATGGAGCAGTGGAAATCGTTCACCTCTGTGGCACCACCATGCCTACAACAGACCTATGGAGAGCCTTCAGCTTGGTCAGGAGTCTGTGGTGTAAAGAATGGGCTGGAAGTGTGGACTTAGTGCGTAACTCTGAGGCCTCTGGAGAATCTAGTGTAAAGGCAGCTGGTTCTATTAAATTTTCACAGCTTTCCCTCTGGCCTAGGAATCTTCCTTTGAAGGGGGTTCCAGAGGCAATGCAAGCTAAGGATTCCTTGGCAGCACAACTCTAATGGATCCCTGCAGTATGAGCACCATAGAGAGGGTAGGGAAGGTTATAGAGTCATCACAAAAGCCCTGAAGATAAGTGTGGATGAACCTACCAACCAGTGGATTCCTGAGATTAACAGGATTTGACTGCAAACTTTTTCCAAATCTGCAAGATTGTACCTCCACCCAGAGTGGAACACTTAAAGAAAAATTCCACAAGTAGGAACTTGCAAAGTTTTCTTCTTCCAGATCACTATCTTATGGATATGCAGTAGGTGTCAATTACATCAATGTATTTGTGGAAGTTTGTGTACATTATTTTTTGTGATTTTGTTATTGACTTCTTCATTTCTGTAGATGATATACAAGTGACTATTGTATAAGATGAAAACTTGCTTTGAATGGCTGCACCCCACTTGGGGGATCTTGGAAGATAGATAATGTAGATCAGAATATCTTAACAAACCTCGTCATTTTCTCAGTGGAAGAACATTGAGTGTGCTATCTCCTCAAATACATAATTATTCATATATTTGATTATGTGAATGTGTACACCTGGGCACAGGATTAATTCTTAATTCTGGAGTTTATTGTTTTTTAAACAATTCTGTTGTTCACTTCTAATTCACTAAGATTTTCAGTTTTGGGATGCAGCATATGCTTCTTATGATGGACACATCTGTGTTCCCAACTTTTGTCTGTTACTGGCAGCATTGACATGAGGGAGTTAAGAATTGCAGAAGCTTTAGAATAAAATTAGTAATTCTCACACAGACTTTTTAGTGTATAATGTAGTCATCTCAGAATCCCATCCAGCCAGTCTTTTGCTTTATATTATTTTGAAATTCTCTTTAGTGTCAACATAATTTTTTTGAAACAAATTTAAAGCTGAAAGTTTCAGGTCAGTTATTCACTTTGATTTAAATCTGTTGGTGGCTTGTTGAGATTCTTTGAATGTAGTGCTTCGTTTTACATTGACTCGAGTTCATATATTTTATTTAGATGAGCTAAATGTTAAGCTTATCAAATCTAAGGGCCAAATTCTGCCGTTGGTTATGTATTTAGTTTCTACTGATGTCAGAGAGAAATGTCACTTGGACTTACGACTACAAAACTAATAACAGACTTTAGCTCAAATGCTTCATCATTTATCATTGCATTTGCTCTAGATCACTGGCAGAATGATAAAAAATGTGAAGATTTAATCAGTAAAGGGCATCAGCTTTGCTTGTAAGTTTTGTAGATGGGGGGGGGGGGAGCTATTGGCCTTCACCGTGATCTCTAGTGCAGCTACATTGATTTCAGTTGGATTACGCTTGTGTAAATTAGAGAAAAATCAGGACCATTATTCCATTATTAGAAAAGAAGCTGACAGAGATAAATCCAAATGAACCTCAACTTTTCAACCTCTTAATTCTTTAGAATTGGGTTTGGAACTAAAATGTCCAGGCACAAATACCCCTTCAATTTTAGTTCTGTGATGGATCTAAAATTGAAGGGCAAGGGGGCTCTTTTCCCGTTTTAATTTGCAGTAAGAGCTGTTTTTGCAAGATGTTTGGTTCCTAGTGGCAAAATCCAATGAGACTATCTAATGAGATTCCCAATATTAGGATCTTGGAAATTTAGTTGGATTAGTTGATTGATCTTTTGAGGTTTCCACCATCAAGGGCTGAAATTTTGAGAGACTTCTTTTGAGATTAATGCTGTGGAACTGAGCTTGGACCTGAATCTTAGCTCTGCTTTGCTCTGACTCTCAACACTAAAGCCTATCCTAAACTAATTCAAGATCTGAATAGTGTCGGTGTGTCTCAACTCTACACTATGTTTTCCCTCTGCCCCATGACTAGGTGATTGCAGAAGCAATTGAAGCCTATCCAAGAACTCTGCGTATTAACTGGGTGAGGGACTGGCCTGGACAGACAGTTCTTTGTGTATCCCAGATTTTCTGGACTTCGGAGGTACAAAAATCTATTAGAAATGGACAACAGGTAAACATTTGTTAAAGCTTAGAAGAACCATTTAAGCTACTTTCACATAAAACAGGAGTAATACAGTGTTGAATTGGGCCTATGTTGTATAAACCAGTAGAGTTCAGAAATATTTGGATAGATATCCATTTGGGGTGTAATTAAGGTGTTCCTGAATTTTTACCCTGGGAGAATATGAAGGAAATATTTCTTCTTTACTGTATGTAATAATGCTATAATCACTATATTGGAATGGAGATTCTTCAACAATTGAACATACATTTCAGTGACATGTAAGTAACAGATATGTGCCATAAGAACAAAAGAACATAAGAAAGGCCGTACTGGGTCAGACGAGCGATCCATCTAGCCCAGTATCCTGTCTACCGACAGTGGCCAATGCCAGGTGCCCTGGAGTGAGTGAACCTAACAGGTAATGATCAAGTGATCTCTCTCCTGTCGTCCATCACCCCTCTCTGAAAAACAGAGGCTAGGGACACCATTTCTTACCCATCCTGGCTAATAGCCATTAATGAACTTAACCTCCATGAATTTATCCAGTTCTCTTTTAAACCCTGTTATAGTCCTAGCCCTCACAACCTCCTCAGGCAAGGAGTACCACAGGTTGACTGTGCGCTGTGTGAAGAAGAACTTCCTTTTATTTGTTTTAAACCTGCTGCCCACTAATTTCATTGGGTGGCCCCTAGTTCTTATATTATGGGAACAAGTAATAACTTTTCCTTATTCACTTTCTCCACACCACTCATAATTTTATATACCTCTATCATATCCCCCCTTAGTCTCCTCTTTTCCAAGCTAAAAAGTCCTAACCTCTTTAATCTCTCCTCATATGGGACCCATTCCAAACCCCTAATCATTTTAGTTGCCCTTCTCTGAACCTTTTCTAATGCCAGGATATCCTTTTTGAGACGAGGAGACCACATCTGTACACAGCATTCAAGATTTGGGCGCACCATGGATTTGTATAAGGGCAATAAGATATTCTCCGTCTTATTCTCTATCCCTTTTTTAATGATTCCCATCAATAGCTATTAGCCAAGATGATCAGAGTGACCCTGCTCCCATGCTCAGGGTGACCCTAAATCTCTGACTCCCAAAAGCTGGGAGTGCAAAACTGGAGTGGATCACTGCAAAATTGCCTGGCACTGTACACTGCCCCTGAAGCTCTTGTACAGGCCACTGTCAGTGACAGGATACTAGGCAAAATGGACTATGGTCTAACCTAGTATGCCAGCTGTAATGTTCTTTATGTTCTAGATTATCAGGTGGTGTAAATTGACATAGTTTTATGATCTGGCACTACTTGTCTCTGATTGAAAGTGTTTAGTACTTACTTGTTCAAGCTACGAGGTTGGACCAGCAAAGTGGATCTGAACTACTCTCAACTTTGGGAAAGTTAGAATCAGAATTTGTGATCTAGGCCCGTCAATGGGGAGAAGGTTGCTTAAGGCATTGAACTAGGTTTCAGCATATGTAATTTTGTTGACCAGCCTCTCTACTCATACATCTCTAGTGGGTTAAAGACTCCCACCTGTGGAATTCAGAGGTGGTCTAATGTTTGTATAGGCTCCAGAACAAAATCCCAGCCTTCAGCTCAGGTCACCAGATTTTCTGACACCAGTGGTGGAACAAGTTGGTGGCTCAATATCTCCCAATGATTTTGATTTATAACTTCAATTTTTGTTGATTTTTGTGCAATAACAACTTATTATCTTTCTTTCTTTTGCTTCCCTCCGGAATTTGGTATTTGGTAGGATGGTGGTTTCAACCACCTGGGTCCACCACTGTAGTGTCTTGTCTCTAGAATCCCTTGCTCCACTCAGCCATGGCAGACGACCCTGGCTTAACCAGGAAATCTTCAATGATCTAATAAAATAAAAAAGAGTGGAAAAGTGGAAAGTAAGCCAAATTACAAAGGATGAATATAAACAAATAACACAAGTATGTAGAGACAAAATTAGAAAGGCCAAGACACAAAATGAGATCAAAGCTAGAGTCATAAAGGCTAACAAGAAAACATTTTACATATACATTAGAAGCAAGAGGAAAACCAAGAACGGGTAGGCTCATTACTCAGTGAGGATGAAAAAATAATAACAGAAAATGTGGAAATGGCACAGGTGCTTAATGACTTCTTCGTTTCATTTTTCGCCAAGAATGTTGGTGGTGACTGGATGTCTGTGGATAGTTCTCTGAAGGCATCCACGCAGTGTGCAGCGGCAGTCAAAAAAGCAAACAGGATGTTAGGAATCATTAAAAAAGGGATAGAGAATAAGTCGGAGAATATCTTATTGCCCTTATACAAATCCATGGTGCGCCCACATCTTGAATACTGCGTACAAATGTGGTCTCCTCATCTCAAAAAGGATATACTGGCACTAGAAAAGGTTCAGAGAAGGGCAACTAAAATGATTAGGGGTTTGGAACGGGTCCCATATGAAGAGAGATTAAGGAGGCTAGGACTTTTTAGCTTGGAAAAGAGGAGACTAAGGGGGGATATGATAGAGGTATATAAAATTATGAGTGGAGTGGAGGAAGTGAATAAGGAAAAGTTATTTACTTGTTCCCAAAATAGAAGAACTAGGGGCCATTCAATGAAATTGGCATGCAGCAGGTTTAAAACAAATAAAAGGAAGTTCTTCTTCACACAGCGCACAGTCAACCTGTGGAACTCCTTACCTGAGGAGGCTGTGAAGGCTAGGACTATAACAGGGTTTAAAAGAGAGCTGGATATATTCATGGAGGCTAAGTCCATAAATGGCTATTAGCCGGGATGGGTAATGAATGGTGTCCCTAGCCTCTGTCTGTCAGAGGGGGGTGATGGATGGCAGGAGAGAGATCGCTCGATCATACCTGTTAGGTTCACTCACTCCGGGGCACCTGGCACTGGCCACTGTCGGTAGACAGGATGCTGGGCTAGATGGACCTTTGGTCTGACCCAGTATGGCCGTTCTTATGTTCTTATGTTCTTATGTCTGGTGGTGACTGGATGTCTAGTAGTTCAGCAAGGATTCTTCATTAGCCTGATATATTTTGATATCTAGAGAGACCTCAACCAGTAAATTAATTAATCTAGTCAAATTAATGTTTGACTGTACCTATTCAAATTAATGTTTCTGGTGGGATGAAGATAGAAAACTCTCTGGGGCAAGGATTAACTCTTTATTTGTTCAGTGCCGAGAATAATGGGACCTTGACCCCTGGGTGCTACCACAATACAAATCTAATATTAATCACAAAATTCTGGTGATCTCACCTACATTAGAGTTTCTCCAAAACGGTTGATTGGAGTCCTATAATCAAGCACCATAAAACATGGGTAATAGTCCTAGTGGTATTCCGTTGGAAGGCACATCAGACTTCCCATCTGAGTATCATCAAATGGCAAGGTTAATTCAAATTTCAGATTAGATAAGCCTATGGGTAGCCTTTCTTGTTGCCATCACCTTTGAAAGGCAGTGTTAGGAATTTGTTCCCCTATCTATGCAAGAACCACATTGCTCTTGTCATGAGGAAAATGTTACATTTTATTTCTCCAGAAACCTTTCTGTTCAAGATAAGTTCCTCTTTCTGCAAATCCAGGGAAATAGTTTTCTCATGATTTTGTTCTAACCCTTGATATCCCTTTAGAGGGTTGTGACATAAATCAGTATTCCTAGTGCTGTAAAGGTATATCTGAAGTATATGGAATACACATGCCAATTGTACCCCGTTCATCTCATTCTACCCCAAATGCCAAAGGCTTTATGGACTGAAAGTGGCTGCAGGTCAGATGTTAAAATCCTGCACTAGTGGGCATACTAGGAATCGGGAAAACTTCACAGAAGTCCCTAGAGGGTTTGTGGGGAAAATGTATGAACCTCATCTAAGAAAGATTTGCAAACCAAATTTCCATTCTTCTGCAGAGGTATCTTTTGGTAGTAAGATTATACTAGGTTGTCTGCCATATATGGGGGGGAATTTCCATTCCTGCCTATTATTTTATTTTAATAATTAAAACTCTGCTTATCTCACACACACACACACAAGGAGTATGCAGCCCAGTCTATGAAACACAATAAAGTACATTAATATAAACCCCGGCAAATGCATAACAGACCCAAAAATAATAGCATAACAAAGGAGTGGCTTTACTGGGAACAGGAAATAGGATCTGGGGAAGGAAAGGGTCAGGGTTAACTAATAAATCATTAACAAATCAACCTATTCTCCACCTCCTAATACTCACAACTCTTCCCAGCCCCCAGATCCACCCATCACCTTTCCAAACAGATGGGGTCCCAGAACCCAGTCTCCTGTCCAAGCCTGAACATCTACACTGCAATTAAACAACCCCTTAGCTTGAACATTGCAAGCCCAAGTCAGCTGGCACAGACTAGCCATGGGTGTTGAGTTGTAGTGTAGACATGTACCTTGTCTCTGAATCGGGCTGCCCATCCACTGAGGGGGCTGAACTGCCCTTGCCCAGCATTGGTTCAGCAAACTGCTTGTTCATATCACCCAATATAGAACCTCTATAGTGGCTGCAGCAGGAGCTTCTAGTCCATTCTGCTTGCACTCCTGACTTCAAGCATGTTGGGAAATAGTGTCAGAGAGCTTTGGTACCCATTATTGTTGTAGACCCTAGGGTAGGACTCACTAGATGCTCAGTCCCGAGTTCCAGGAGATGACAAAAGTCGAAGTGAGGGTTACATGTATTTTAAAAGTAGAATTTAAAAACAAGTAACAAGCGCATGTGAAATATACCAATGAAAGTGTATACTATTATTCTTTGTCATAGTACATCTTAAAAACACAAAATTCATGGTAAAATAATCAGAATTTGTAGTAGTTCCTTAGATTAACAGTGTAATCTATTCATTCTCTCAGGCACTCGAGGATTATCTGGAACAGAATACTAGTCAGATTGATGACATTGTTACCTTGGTGCGAGGAAAGCTGTCTAAGCAGAATCGAGTGACTCTTGGAGCACTTGTTGTGCTGGATGTTCATGCTAGGGATGTTCTTGCATCTCTAGTAAGCAAGAAAGTCAGTGATGAAAGTGATTTTGAATGGTTAAGTCAGCTTAGGTACTATTGGGAGGTAAGTAATGTCATTGAATCCTATTAGAAGAAAATTTCTGTTCACAGTTTTTCAATTTGTGCTTGCTTGCTGACACAGGTAATAGTTACACTAATATGAGAATTTTTGCTGATGACAAAATATATCTGTCCAATCATTCTGCTGATTGCAAGATAAAATGGCGAATAGCTATAAATATATGATTTTAATTAAAATTACTTTTTTCATCACTGTTGACTGTCAGTGCATTTGCTGAACCTGCAAGTTTGCAGATAAAAACTAATTTAGTATAAGAGTATAGTTTGATTCCTTGACAGTGATAGCTAGGTAGAGAATTTTTTTAGTGATCTTAAGTTTTGAGTTAAGGGCTTTAGTCTGACTTATCAAGATTTCTGTATTATGAGAATGCATTGCACTTCTTAGCAAAGGTCTAAATATTTGTCTCAGATGCCATGTTTTTAAACATTACATTCCTCGGGAGTAGATGTTCCAATATAAAGAGCAGCTTGTAGCAGTAATTAGAGAAATATGTTGGGAACAGTTGTTACTGGAAGACTAGAATCACTATATTGGCCTTGTCCAGAAGATTTGCTAAAATATTTTTCAAAATGCCAGCTGGTCTTGTATCTAAACATGGACTGTTTTGAGTTGTAATACGATTTATGAATGCATTGTACTGTCACAAATTAATAGTCAATAATAATTTATAAGGATTGATAAGTTTTCATGGCTTTGAATTATTTAATAACTAAAGAGATCTCAGATAACTCATTTTGATCAAGTTTTTTAGGTAATGATTAGTCAGGGCATAACAGAAAGGAGGTGTATGTTACCAAAGTCTGCCGAACCAATCCTTGCAGCAAATGACAGTCAGGTATAATGCTGTCAGGTTGCTTATTTGCTTACAACTTGGTACTTTTATTCCTAAGTGGTTTACAGTTTCATTCTCATTATTTTCTCTTTTTTACACACAGACATATATTTTGTAGTATCTTTCCTTGTTTTCTGTTGCATTTCATACATTTCCAGCTGCATAATAAACATCTGTTTTAGCTCAAGCTCCTGTTTAGTTATGTGGTTAGTACCTTGCTAAAAACATTTATTTCTTGCTTAACAATTCTTGCAAAAATATTCCAAAGATTACTACATCTTTGCTGATAAGTTTAGCAAGCTTATTTTTTCCTTGTCTTAGCATGACCTCAGAGCATTATGGGACTCTGGCTGGCAAGCATGCTATGAGGACTTATGGGGCTGGTCTACACTAGGGGGAATCGACTGAAGATATGCAACTTCAGCTACGTAAATAACGTAGCTGAAGTCAGCGTATCTCCAGCCGACTTACTTGCCATCCTCATGGCAGCGGCGGTTGGCGGTGTGCTCCCCCGTCGACTCCAGCTTGCACCTGATGGCAAGCTAGAGTTCTTCTTCGAGTGCTTGCTCATGTCCATTCCAACAAGTGTGTGCGCACCGCGCATGCACGGTTCCGGAAAGTTTTCCCCAGCGGTACCCGTAGGGTCGGCAGGGGCGACCCCTGGAGTGGCGCCCTTATGGCGATGTATATATGCCCCTGCTGACCCTCCCCCGCTCAGTTCCTTCTTCCCGCCCATGACGGTTAGCTGGAATCCCCTTTATCTACTTAGCGGTATCCTAATCTATTTAGCTTTCGTGTAAATTCTGTATATAGTTATATCTTTAGTGTTAAGTGTTATCGGTTCTTAGATTAGATTAGTGTAGTGTCCTATTTAGCCTTCGCTCCGGGGCATGCCTGGCGCGCCGGGCTTCAAAAGCTGCGAGCACTGTGGGAGGCCTATGCCTAACAGTGACCCCCACGCAAAGTGTTTGAAGTGCCTTCGCGAGGGCCACCAGTCCGAGCGCTGCTCGATTTGCAAAAGCTTCAAACCGAGAACAAAGAAGGAGAGAGACCATCGTTTGCGGCTAATTCTGATGGAGTCTGCCCTACAGCCTCAGGGAGATCTCCCATCCACATCAGCGCGAAGCGCTCCGACCTCGGTGCGGGACCCGGCGATACCAAGGAAGGAAAATTCGCACCAGCACCGATCTCTGCGCCGCACCGAGAGCCCTAGACGGCACCGCTCACAATCGCCGGTGCCGCATAAGAAGCAGAGAGGCCGTTCGCCGGCCCATAAAGCCAAGGCAAAGACGCGGCACGCTCAGGGTCACTTAGATGAGCCCCGCAAGGTGCCACCAGCGTCTGGCCTGGTGCGCACGCACGCATCGGGAGATGGTGCAGTGCAGCACGGGCCCCTCCCGGACTTCCCGGCACCGTCAACCCCGGAGACATTTGAGGCGGCCCGGGAGTTAATCGAATCCGCCACGGAAGTCGGTACGGCACTGCCCTTCCTGGTCTCGTCCGTCTCAGCACCGGCTTCAGCAACGACCCCGGCACCACTTACGGCTCCGACACTCTCGTCGAGGTCGATGACGCCGATTATACCGCCGATGTTGACGGGGCCGGTACCGGAGGCACCTTCTGCCTCGGTACCCGTGGTGCCTGCGGTGCGGACGCTCTCGGCGCCGACGACGCAGACTCCCGGGGAGTGCACGGCACCAACTATCTACCCTGGCAAGCCGGCGATCTTTCAGGCTCACATCGTGGCACCGGAGGGCGCGGCACCGCCATGGCCCAGTTCAGCCTCTGAATCCGACGCTGCTTCATCTCGCTCAGGTCGCAGCCACCGCACCGGGGTACAGTCTCGACGGTCGAGCCGTAGTCACCGCTCCCATGGTTCGGACCGGCACCATTCACGGCACGGGCGCTCCTCTCATCACTCGGCACCGTGGTCCCAGCATAACCCAGGCCAGGCGCAGTGGCCCTTCTGGACTCCGTGGGCCTTTCAGCAAGTGCAGGGACCACCATCAGTGTCAATGTCCCTACCATCGGTGCCGCGGGGCCCAGTTTCGGCAACCATATCTAGACCTCCGCCGGATGTGATGGGAGAGGAACCGGTACCGGGCCCTTCGGGACTGGGACAATACCAGAGATCTCTCACTCACCATTCTTCTGCTGGCTCACCGATTGACCCACCCACGGAAGAGCCCACCCAAGAGGAGCCCCCTTTCGCCACATCTTCCTCTTCCTCACCTGACGAGGCGGTGGCAGGCTCCTCAACATCAGGCCTACTGCCAATGGATCTCAAGGGTCACCAAGACCTCCTCAGGAGAGTGGCTCAGAACCTGAACCTCCCTGCAGAGGAGGTACAGGAGGAGGAAGATCCTACAGTGGACATTCTCTCTGCAGATGGGCCAAAGAGGATTGCTCTGCCTTTCATCAAGAAAATTAACTCGATGGCAACCACCTTGTGGCAGACTCCTGCCTCAATTCCACCAACGGCAAAGGGAGTAGAGAGACGCTACTTTACACCAAGAGTGGGGTATGAGCACATGTTTACCCATCCACCACCGGGCTCCTTGGTGGCGGATGCTGTTAATCATAGGGAGAGACAGGGACATACAGGGTCTACACCCAAGTCCCAGGATGCGAAGAGACTAGATCTTTATGGCAGAAAGGTCTACTCGTCCGCCTCCCTCCAGCTCAGAATCGCGAACCAGCAGGCAGCGCTAGGCCGCTATGCCTTCAACTCATGGTCTGCCCTTAACAAATTCCAGGAGAAGATCCCTAAAGATTCATCTCCAGAGTTTACCGCCATAGTTGAGGAGGGCAAGGTAATCTCCAGAGCGGCATTGCAGGCAGCACTTGATTCGGCAGACTCAGCCTCTCGGACAATGGCCACCGCTATAGTCATGAGGCGAGGGGCATGGCTGCAAGTATCTGGTATCCCTCCACCGGTCCAGTCATCCATTCAAGACCTGCCATTCGATAGGCAGGGATTGTTTGCAGAGGATACGGACAAGAAGCTACACTCTATGAAGGATTCTAGGGCCATGCTTCGCTCCCTAGGCCTTCACACCCCGCAAACAGTTAAGCGTCCGTTTAGGCCCCCACAAGTCCAGCAGCCTCGCCCCTACCAGCCAGCTCCCAGGCGAGACCAAGCTCGAAGGGGGGGAAGGGGAAACAACAGAGGAAGACCCCGTTCAACATCCCGCAACGGCCAGCAGAACCAGGGGCCCAGACAACCCCCTAATGCTAGGCCCAACTTTTGAAGGTGCGCCCGGGGGCGACGATCCAGTGTCCAGTCCTTTATCTTTCCGTCCCTTCCTGCACCGCTTGTCTCACTTTCATCAGGCATGGTCCCAAATCACTTCAGACAGATGGGTTCTCAGCCTGGTGAAGGTGGGATATTCTATCCAATTCTCCTCCCTTCCACCTACCCACCCATCTTCCCCGTCCCTCTTCAGGGACCCATCTCACGAGCAACTCCTAGTTCAGGAGGTTCAGACCCTTCTGGCTCTGGGTGCCATAGAGGAGGTTCCTCAAGAATTTCGGGGCAAGGGCTACTACTCCCGTTATTTCCTCATCCCGAAGGCCAAAGGCGGCCTTCGTCCTATCCTAGACCTGCGGGGCCTCAACTCCTACATAAAGAAGCTGAAGTTCCGCATGCTCTCCCTTGCAACTATCATTCCTTCCATGGATCGTGGAGACTGGTTCGCCGCCCTCGACTTAAAGGACGCATATTTCCACATTTCAATTATCCCCAGTCATAGGAGATTCCTGAGATTTGTGTTAGGGGATCACCACTACCAGTTTACAGTGCTTCCCTTCGGTCTGTCGACTGCCCCAAGGGTGTTCACAAAGTGCATGTCGGTAGTAGCAGCATACCTGAGACGGAGACAGGTACATGTTTAGCCTTACCTGGACGATTGGCTCATCAGAGCAAACTCAAGAGAACTAGCAATCCAGCAGATAGCTCTAGTCAGAGCTACATTCCTCAGATTGGGCTTCATACTGAACGAGCCAATGTCGACCCTAGTACCCACTCAGAAAATAGAGTTCATAGGGGCAGTATTGGACTCTCAACAAGCCATGGCATTCCTACCTCCAGCTCGTGCCGAGGCCATAACGAACTTGGTTTATTCCGTCCTCCAGTATCCAACTACCACGGCCAGAAACTGCATGGCCCTCCTGGGCCATATGGCAGCCTGTACGTACGTGGTACCATACGCCAGGCTTCGACTACGACCCCTGCAGGCCTGGCTGTCGACAGTGTACAAACAGGGAAGAGACCCACTGGACCTTGTTGTCACCCTCCCACACCACACGCTGAGTTCACTCCATTGGTGGCTCCAACCCAGCTTTCTCAATGCGGGGGTCGCCTTTCACAAACCCCAACCTACAGTGACATTAGGGACAGATGCCTCCGCCCTCGGCTGGGGAGCGCATCTGGGAGACACCAGGACTCAGGGCCACTGGTCTCACAGCGAGCTGTCCCTCCACATCAACGTACGGGAGCTGAGAGCAGTTCGTCTTGCGTGTCAGGTGTTTCGGGACCGGTTACAAGGCAAGTGTGTGCTAGTCCAGACGGACAACACGGCGACAATGTTTTATATAAACAAACAGGGTGGTGCTCGCTCTTCTCCCCTATGCAGGGAAGCCCTGGCCCTGTGGGATTTCTGTATCACACACAACATCCATCTCATAGCCACCTATCTCCCAGGGATTCAGAATGTCCTGGTGGACACCCCAAGTCGCTCATTTCGGGGCCACGAATGGTCACTCAGGTGCGACGTTGCGCATTCAATCTTCCTGCAGTGGGGATTTCCCCTCCTAGACCTGTTCGCCACGAGGGCCAACAGGAAATGCCAGAGGTTTTGTTCCCTCATGAACCTCAGCCCGGGATCAGAGGCAGATGCCTTTCAGATCCCTTGGGGGGAGGGTCTTCTCTATGCATTTCCTCCATTCCCACTCATTCACAGGGTGCTGCTCAAGGCCCGTCTAGACAGGGCGTCCATGATTCTAATAGCACCGGCGTGGCCCCGCCAGCATTGGTACACTCTGTTGCTGTCTCTCTCTGTGTCCAGACCTATAGCCCTACCTCTCCTCCCGACACTAGTGTCCCAAGACCACGGGCGGTTGCTTCACCCCAACCTTCAATCGCTCCACCTCACTGCATGGAATATCCGTGGTTGAACCCCTCAGAGCTGCAGTGTTCCACTCATGTCAGGAAGGTCCTGTTGGGGAGCAGGAAGCTGTCAACTCGAAATACTTACATAGCCAAATGGAAACGTTTCTCCCTATGGGCTCAGGGTAAAGGAGTAAACCCCACTTTAGCTCCCATACCCCTTATCCTGGATTACCTTCTGGGACTTAAGAAACAAGGTCTAGCTATTTCCACGGTCAGGGTACACCTAGCAGCCATTTCAGCCTTTCATACAGAAGTGGGGGGAACATCGGTGTTTAGCAACCCGCTTGTGGGGCGTTTCCTCAGGGGATTGGAAAGGTCGTACCCCTCGATGCGACCGCCGGTTTCTCAGTGGGACCTTAACCTGGTGTTGGCAGCCCTCATGAAGCCCCCCTTTGAGCCCCTAGCCACCTGCCCACTCTCTTATCTTTCCTGGAAGACGGCCTTTCTTGTGGCCATTACCTCGGCCCGACGGGTCTCTGAGCTCAGAGCACTCACCTCTGAGCCACCGTACACCGTCTTCCATAAAGATAAGGTTCAGCTACGGCCTCACCCGGCCTTCCTTCCTAAAGTGGTTTCCGCTTTTCATTTGAACCAGGACATTTTTCTCCCTGTGTTTTTTCCTAAACCCCATGCTTCCAACAAGGAGAGAATGCTACATTCTTTAGATGTGAGAAGGGCCCTAGCTTTTTACATAGAACGTACAAAAGCTTTTCGTAAATCTCCACAACTTTTTATTTCAGTAGCGGAGCGGATGAAGGGGTTGCCGATTTCTTCTCAACGCCTTTCGGGATGGATCACCTCGTGCATCAAACTGTGTTATAACCTCTCGAACGTTTCTCCTCCGCCGTTAACAGCTCATTCGACCAGAGCCCAGGCCACATCCACAGCGTTCCTGGCGCACATTCCAATTGTCGACATCTGCAGAGCTGCGACATGGTCTTCGGTCCACACCTTCTCCTCGCACTATGCCATCGTACAGAAGACTTCAGAGGATGCTGCTCTGGGACAAGCGGTCCTAGCAGCGGGGACTAAGACTACTCCTTTCCCACCTCCGAGATAACTGCTCGTAAGTCACTTGTTGGAATGGACATGAGCAAGCACTCGAAGAAGAAAGAACAGTTACTCACCTCTCGTAACGTTTGTTCTTCGAGATGTGTTGCTCATGTCCATTCCAAATCCCACCCGCCTCCCCTCTGTCGGAGTACCGGCAAGAAGGAACTGAGCGGGAGGGTCGGCAGGGGCATATATACATCGCCATAAGGGCGCCACTCCAGGGGTCGCCCCTGCCGACCCTACGGGTACCGCTGGGGAAAATTTTCCAGAACCGTGCATGCGCGGTGCGCACACACTTGTTGGAATGGACATGAGCAACACATCTCGAAGAACAAACGTTACGAGAGGTGAGTAACTGTTCTTTTCGGAGTCAACAGGGGCGCCGCTGGTGATCGATTTATCGTGTCTTAACATTATGGAGGCAACACCGTCAGTGTGTGTGTGTCTCATGAAAAGTGGATTCCAGCTCTCTTGATTGGACATGCTTTATAGGGACCATTAGGTGAGAAATATCTTATTAGACAGGAAAGAAACTTGTTAATAAGTATAGGCTCTAGACTGTGGTTTATGTTTTCCTTTAATCTGTAACCATATGTTTCCAATCCTTTAGTCACAGGTTGTCTTTGTTCTGAGCTAAGACTTACTTAGGGAGCCAAAGAGTTGGGGTATGGAAATTGCTAGCCTGCAGCGGGAAAGAGCGGGGCTTGCAAAGTCCAGAGTGTCAGTGCTTGTGTTGCCAGAAGCTGGTACTTTTGGACATGTTTTCCCTAGTGGGTACAGATAAGGCTTCCTCATGCTGTAAAGAGGAGGTGGTGATTCATCCTCTATTCATAATTAACCCCAAAAGCGTCATACTACTGTTTGTCTTTAAATTTATGAATTAGTGTTATTGTAGTGCCTAGATAGCCCAATCAATATCAGATCTCCATGATGCCATTTGCTGTGTAAAGAAATAAGAGAAAATCAGTGTCCCAAAGAGATTTTTGTTTAAAGGATCAAGAGATGAAAGCCTACTCATCTCATTTATATACGACAAGCCATGTGACCTGCTAAGTAGTTGTTTCTAACCACATGCCAAACTGCACATTTAAAGAATAATCCTGATTAATTTTATTTTTTTTAGTTTCCTGTATTATATAAAATATATATTTTGTTCCCATAGGAAGGACATCTACAAACAAAGATGATTAATGCTGGTTTGCAATATGGGTATGAGTATCTTGGCAATACCCCAAGATTGGTTATTACTCCACTTACAGACAGATGCTACAGGTAAAACCACAAATGAGGGAATATGTTAGGGACATGAATTTATGTTACTGAAATAATTTAATTGAGTCCTCAGAATAGATGTCTGCCAAAATAAAATGGATAATTCTACTTTATTACTTGTTTCTGTTCTTTTAGGCATGATGATATGGTATGCTTGTTGATTATTAAATTAGGGTACTTGTTAATATTTTATTGTGATATAGTTGACATTTTGAGAAAACTTGTAGATTCCTGTTTTAAAGAACAGATGTGCTCACAAAAGTAACTATAAACATGCCAGTTTCTCATTCAACATGTATGGCTTCAGGTCATTTCTGCTTGGACATAGGTGCTCTGATACCACTGTGATGAGAGCCGTATTAGTACTTAGGGATTTTACTGAACAAAAAATGTTTTTACTAGTGTAAGTATTTCAGAGCTAATACCTGCTAAGGTAGAGTGTGTTAGATGCTATTCTGCCTCATAAATCAAAAACAAAATCATGTGCTAAATTTTGACTGAGGCACTTTTTATAGGTGATGCAGCTATGTTTTCTGACCCAAGTTTAGTTTAAAGTGCCACTAATTTGAAATTATATTTTAAATTATAAACTGAACAAATCTGAGATTAAATCAATATTGTAATCCATTGGTGTCATTTATTATAGGAGTGAGATTTTGGAAAGTGACTAGAAAGCAGCAGTATTTTGGACTCTGGGTAAATTACTTCATGTATGACTGAGTAGTGTAGGTGACTGCTGGTACTGTAGTAAAGAATATTTTGGGAGGAAATCCAGTAGAATTTGCTGGATATGGATATATAGACATTGAAGAGCCATTTTTAAAGTTTCCTGTGAATGCTGGAATAACTGGAAAAATAACGTTACCAATGATAGTATGGAAAATGGCACACTTTTCAACTTCGTTTTTTAATTTCAGAACCCTGTTTGGAGCACTTCACCTTCATCTAGGAGGTGCTCCTGAAGGTCCTGCTGGAACTGGAAAAACTGAAACTACGAAAGACTTAGCAAAGGCTGTAGCGAAGCAATGTGTGGTTTTCAATTGTTCTGATGGATTGGATTACCTTGCGTTAGGAAAATTCTTTAAGGTTTGGATTAATCTTTAGGGCCAGATTTTCATTTACACTATGGCCTCTTTATTTCACTCTGGCATATGAAATGGCATAGAACAAATATAACATATACTAGGACTATGTAGCGGCGCGGCGACTCACCCCTGCGGTGCCTTCTGCTGATTGTCCAGGGAATTAGCATTCCAGCCTCTGGAGTGCCCTCTGCAGGCCAATGTCCCGCTTGGAGCTGGCCCCATGTCCCTCCTGGACCCTAGTGCTCTCTTCCCTGGGGTGCTGCACCCGTGCAGACCCCCACAGTCTCACTGGGTCTCCCCTGTCCAGGGATCTCCTACCCACTACCCCCACCTTGCCTCAGCCTATGGGCTACTGCCAGTCACCGTCAAGCCCCCTTTCACTGGGGCTGACTACAGTCTGTATAAGCCAGTCATCATAGGCAAGGGAGGTTTGGCCTGCTGCTCTGCCTACCTGTGGGCTACCCCCTGCAGCCCCAGTACCCTTTTTGGGCCGTCTCCTAGGCCCTGCAACCTGGGGGGTTTCCAGGCCGGAGCTCTGCAGCTTCTGTGGCCTTCCTGCAGCCCTGCTCCACTCCAAGTACCCTAGTCAAGCTCCTCAGCAGCCAGGCCCATCTGCCTCCACAGCTAGAGGAGACTCTCTCTAGCTCCTGGCTTCCCTGGCCTTTATAGGGCCAGCAGAATCTGTTTGGGGCATGGCCCCCAGCTGAGCCTGCTTTCTCAATCAGCCTGGGAGCTGCTTGCTCCCAGCCACAACCTTTTCCTGGGCTGTTTTAAGCCCCTTTTGGCCAGAGCCAAAACTACCCCGCTACAGGCTATATAAATAAATCTATAAATATAAGAAATTTGTGTTTTCCAAAGTTCACCTTGGCAAACGATCATCCACATTTGTCTGGAACACTGCTGCTTGACTAGAATAATCTGTCTATAATGAGAAAACAAAATGCTGTGATCAAAACAAGAAAAGCAAAACATATTAAATTACAGACAAATATTCAAGGGGTGAAATTTACCACAGCATGTGCTGCAGAACCCCTGCATACCTGGGAGGGGTTTCTGTCTTGGCTTCAAATAGGTCAGTAAAGAATGGATTGTGGGGGAAAAGGCAAATTAATCCAGTTACACATATTCTGTAGCATGGCACCCCTGCATAGGTATTGTGGCAAAGCGGCTTCCTGGATTCACCAGGCTCAGGTCCTTTGTGCTCTGGTGAGGCAAGTGCCATGCCGGCAACCACCTAGAAAGCCCAAGGGCAGGCTTTGTCTTCCCCTAAGCACTTCTTTCCGGCTGGGTTTTTTTCTCTCTGGCTAGGGAAAGCTATCTCCCTTCTGGGAGAGGCTCCCTGGCCTGCTGCCCCCAACCTGCTGGCAGCCTCACTCCATCTATCTCTCCCCCCTTTCTAGCTGGGGAGGAGGGTTTAAAAAGGTCTCTGTCAGCTTTTTAATTGGGCTGAGCTGATCCTGCTTTGGCCAGTGGCAGCCTTGTTCAGCTGAACCCAATTAACCTCTAGTTACCTCTCTCACCACAAACCTCTCTGGCAGTAGCCTGCCCTGGGTTTACCACAGTATGTAAAGGGATGGCAACTGTTACTCCTGCTTCGAAAAAGTAATAGTTGCCAAGGAGGAGTGCATTGTCGTCAACCCACTGACTGTGGGCCTGCGGATGAATTTCAGCCCTGTAGTTTCTTTATTTGTCCATTTTACTCAGACTTTATGAGAGAGAGTGTGAATGTCATCCAAAATTAATGACTTTTTCTTTTGGATCCTTGCTACCGTTATCCATATCTTAGTCATCTCAAATATTAGATTATTGCAATGCACTTAAATAGACTGCAGACTGAAGCGGGTGCAGAATGCCACATCCCCCTTATTATATGAAGTATGTTATCTGGACCACATTCCACCAGTATTCTGGGACCTGCATTAGCAGCTTACTGGTCTCCAGGTGAAGTTTAGGGTGTCTGTGTTTTTTTGACCTACAAAGCCCTGAATGGCATGGGGAATGGGACTTCTCTGATTGAGAGAATGCCTCTTTCTCCATGCCATGTCTGAAGCTTTCCTCTTAGAAATAAGAGGGTGGCTGCAGATATATTGTTGTCCATATAGGCCCATTGGAGCTGAAACTTGCTTCCTTCTCTGAAATAGTCAAAATATGCTGACCTTCAGGATATCCATCTGTTTGATAGGTGTTTGGATTAAATTGGGATATTATTTTATTTTGTTGTTTTGTGTTATTGGCTGAGAAATTAATATATTTTACAGTGTAATGCTTCTAGGAAATGTTCCTATATGAATTGTGAGTTTGGTTAATTGTTAACATGCCCAAAGCTTGTGTATAGTCATCTTTTGTATATTAAATGTAAATACATATTTTTCATTATTCCTTATTCAGCTATCACTGTTATATTGAAAATAAATAATGAATATGAATTAATAGTTTGTCTGTTATACCCATCCAGGGCTTGTTATCTTGTGGAGCCTGGGCTTGCTTTGATGAATTTAACAGAATTGATTTGGAAGTACTTTCTGTTGTTGCTCAACAAATTCTTACTATCCAGAGAGGTAATCTATTGCTTTAATCACATCTTCTCTGCTAAATATGAATAAAATAAAGAGTAAGAAAAAGTAGCATTTGACTAGTAACTACAGTTACATTAATTTTCATTTGTCCATAGGTATCAATTCAGGATCTGACTTATTAGTATTTGAAGGAACTGAACTGAGACTGAACCCCACTTGTGCTGTCTTTATAACCATGAATCCAGGTTATGCTGGGCGTTCAGAGCTTCCGGATAATCTTAAGGTACTGTAGAAAGTAGTGAGAATAACTGCTACACTTTTAGTTTTATTAATTTTTGAAGTTAATACAGAAGAAATAATGCTCTTGTCAAATACATACATTACTGAGAATCAATATGTAATCAAATCACCCTCTACTGCTCAATATTCAAACTAATTATTATCTCCTCCCATGAAGAGGAACAAAAAAGAAAAATTAGCCTGAAGACTGCAATAATTAGAAAAATTATCACTGTCAACAGGTAGTTTTAAAAGAAGGCTCTAACATATACAGTTAGCAGAAAATGGGGGATCCATTTTCATGAATATTTTTGTGTTTTTGCCCTTTCCCCAGAGCAAGTGGAGAGGCAGGGAAGGAGAGCTCCCGGCATTGTGCCTGTACAGGGCTTGGAGCAAGATGGGAAATAAGGAGAAAGAATTCCCTGGTGCTGGGTCTCCCCATGGCCAGAACACGGGGCAGGTAGAGAGGCAGAGTGCCTCACTGTGCCTCTTCGTCCTTAGGAGCAGGTGGCTAGGGTGAGAGGTGGAGAGATCTGCCTGTGTTTTGACAAAAGTTTTGTTGACTCTCTTATACATTTAGTGAAACATTTTCTTTTATTGAATTGGTGTTTGCTAGTGCAATGACGTTTTTTCATAAATTTTACAACTTGCTGTGCTAACAGCCCTTTTGAATAAGAAACAGAATATTTAAAGGAAATTGCTGCATATTTTCCTCAAACCAGAATGCTGAACATTCAGAAAGTAAAAGGCACAATTCATATCTCATAAGTTGTAATAATACAAATATTTGTAAATAATGTGTTTTAAATTGGTTATTGCTGGTGATTGTTACTTGTTGAAAGGTCACTTAATTTCTTATACAGGAAGTCAGAGAGTTTGATGTGAGAAATTGCAGACCAGTGTCTATCTAGCTTTAATATCAAGTTAAGAATCAGAATTAATTGTACTGTTTACTATTTTTCAAATAACTTGATTTCTAAACATAAACAGACATATTCTTGCTTTGAATAAGGATGCACAATTACCACTGAAGTCTGTGGGAACTAATTGTGAAACCCCTTTGAAGTCAAGGAGAGTTTTGCTATTGACATCATTGGGGATCAGTATTTCAGCCCAAGTGTTCTTCTCTGAAGCAAGATATGAATGTTAAAACAAGAGACAAACCTTATTGTGCATTTTATTGATGGTTTCTCAAAGACTGTCATTGTAACATGATGTCACATTCTAAAAACTACATAGGAATGTGGAACTCCTCTATTGAGCTATTTAAAAATCCAGTGTTAACAAGTAACCAGATAATTTATAGGTTAATACAAGAGGAGCTGGAATGTCTCTGTGAGGATCAGAGCAATTTCTACAGGAACCGGCAAATCGGGGAAGAAAGCTGAGGCTAATGTTTTGTCATTGTAATTTGAGTTACTGTTATATGCAGTGTTTGCAGATTCTTTTCAAAGCAGGATTCATATGGTTATATGAGGTGTTAGGATGGGATGAAAAAAAATTATCCTTGGTATAGAAATGAAAAGTGAAAGATGTCCTGAAATGGCTGGTAGAACAGCAAAACCAGCAGTTCCTGCTATATCAACAGGTCTTGCTGCTGTTTAGGAAGAAACAGCAATAATTCAGTAAGCTCTGGCTACAGCCCAACTGTTATTTCAGCAACAGTTCTGTCAACTTCTGCTTCAGAGCTTATTAAGCCACTTGCACCAAGATTTCAGTCATTCCTTCTGCAGCTTTGTGGTATTTTGTGTGTTTTTCTGGTTTATGTTGAATAAAAAAACTTACAAAAATGAATTTTCACTCAGACATTAGGCATCTCTAAATATTTATGGAAAGTAATAAAATATATAGTATAGTCATTGACTTATTGATACTGGAATTTCATTGGATGCTAGTATAATGAAAAATTGCATCATTTTATGTATGTGTAAAAGTAGTTATACAAAGTATTCCAGTATTGTATGTCACTGTGGCTGATGTGATTTTTAATGTTTATTTAATAGGCTCTCTTTAGAACAGTAGCTATGATGGTTCCTGATTATGCCATGATTGCAGAAATTGTCTTGTATTCCTGTGGTTTTGTTACTGCTCGACCTCTGTCAGTGAAAATTGTAGCTACATATCGTCTATGTTCAGAGCAATTGTCTTCCCAGCATCATTATGATTATGGAATGAGAGCTGTAAAGTCAGTGCTTACTGCAGCTGGTAACTTGAAGGTAAAAGATTTCTTGCATTTTCTTTGGTATCCAGTATTTTAATCAGAAAAGTTTGTTTCATGTTCGTAGCAGAAGAATATATTCACACTGTCCCATAGATTTTCAAATATTTATTTAGGGTTTTAGTCCTGTTAATATCAGTCATATAAATAGCTAAAACTCTGGGTTAATATGCAAGTGGACTGGCAGTCAGTTTCCAATAAATAAGATCAGTGTTAGGTTGTAAAGACTTGATGTATGTTTATAAACCTACAGCTGGAACATATAGTATTGTCAGTGGACCTGAAACCTGTGGTGAATAAGTGCAAAGATGCACAACAGGAATCAACCTGTAAAACAAGCATCTATTTTCTGAAACTATAAAAATAAATTAAGAACATATTTGCATCATTGTAATTTCTTTTTTAGCTGAAATATCCATCAGAGAATGAAGAAATTTTGCTACTGAGATCCATTATAGATGTAAACCTGCCTAAGTTTTTGTCCCACGATTTACCACTTTTTGAGGTAAGAAGCTAAAGCAATTTTAGTAATGCAATAAGATACTCATTGATGTAACTAGCATAAACCAAGGGTGTCAAACAAATGGTCCAAGGAATATTTTAATCTTACCTATAAGCAATTTAAAATTTAGTCTTAACAGTTTTCCCCAGGCAATGGATTTAGTTCTCTTTCTAGGAAATACTGTGTCTGATTTTAATAGTTTAGATTAATGTAAATTGCCAACACAATTTTCCAACTAAAAGTGATAACATAATAATACTTTATAATGCCTTCTCTTCAAGGATTTCAAAATCCTTTACAAACAATCATATGAGATAGGTAAATAATAATATTCCCATTTTTAGATGAGGAAATTCATTGTTTCACCCAAGATTTTAGTATGATGAATAGAGAAAAAAGTCAAATAGATTCTGTGACCCAGATTCTTTCCTGCCCTGAGTGGATCTTGGTGCAGGACTAGACTGGGGGACCTGGCAAGTTAACTGTAACATTCTGAGGGTGGAGCTATTGTGTCCCTGTGTCCTAGAGGCTGTTCTAATTTACGCAAGCTGTCTGGTCCCTATGGGATCAAACAAGATGAATATTAGTGGAGTGCACGAGCATATTTGTCTCTATCTGTGATGCCACTAGACATGCCCCTCCACCAGCATTGGGAGGCAGTTGGTGCAGGAGCAGGCTACAGTGCTTTATACCAGCTTTGAGCTCCCTTTGTGTTGGGTATTCTCAACTGGCTAAAAGAGGAAAAGAGAATCTGAGATAATATGTCTTCACTACAACGCTAAGTTGATTTCCTTGCAGTCGATTTTTGTGAGCAGACTGTATAGAGTCGATTTTGTGCATGCCCACAAAGCACAGCAAGTCGGCATTGTCTGTCCACACAACTGTGGCAAGCATTGACATAGCGAGTGGTGCACTGTGGGTAGCTATCCCACAGTTCCCGGAGTCCCCAGCAGGCACCATTTCGAGTGCTGCACTGTGGGTAGGCATTTCATTATTTCGCACCCTTTTTTCATGCCGCTGACGCCATTTCGAACGGTGCACTGTGGGCAGGCATCTCATTATTTCACGGCCTTTCTCCACGCTGTGCTGATGCCATAGCAGTGCAAGCATGGAGCCTGCTCAGGCCACTGCTGCAGTACTGACCGTTGTGAAGACCTCACGCATTGTTGTGGACTTTATGCTGCATTGTCTGCAGAGGAAGGCGATCCGGAGACAACTGCGCTTTCCGGAAACTGACGACAGTGATGAGGAGGTGGACATGGACGTGCACAGGGACAGGGACACTGATGTTTTTTAAAGTAGGGGGTCCGACAATCTGGCAAATTTGGTGGCAGTGGGGCAGGCTCATGCTATGGAACGCCAATTCTGGGCCAGGTGACTGGTGGGATCGCATAGTGCTGCGGGTCTGGGATGACTCGCAGTGGCTCAGAAACTTTCGCATGCGTAAGGGCACGTTCATGGAACTTTGTGACTTGCTTTCCCCGGCCCTCCAGCACAAGAATACCAAAATGAGAGCAGCCCTCACAGTTGAGAAGCGAGTGGCGATAGCCCTCTGGAAGCTTGGAACGCCAGACAGCTGCCGATCAGTCGCGAATCACTTTGGGGTGGGTAAATCAACAGTGGGATCTGCTGTGATGCAAGTAAGCAGGGCAGCCATCGAGCTGCTGCTACCCAGGGTTATAAACCTTGGAAACCTGCAAGCTACAGTAGATGGCTTTGCCGCGATGGGATTCTGTGGTGGGGCTATAGATGGGACTCATATCCCTATCTTGGCACCGGACAACGAGGGCGCAGAGTACAGAAACCGCAAGGGGTATTATTCTATGGTCATGCAAGCACTAGTTGACCACAAGGGACGTTTCACCGACCTGTACGTGGGATGGCCGGGAAAGGTTCATGGCGCTTGTGTGGTTAGGAACTCTAGGATATTTAGAGAGCTGGAGCAAGGGATTTTCTTCCCAGACCAGAAAATTACTGTGGGGGGTGTAGAAATGCCGATCGTT
The DNA here is from genome assembly GCA_032164245.1 of Sternotherus odoratus. Classification (NCBI taxonomy): domain Eukaryota; kingdom Metazoa; phylum Chordata; order Testudines; family Kinosternidae; genus Sternotherus; species Sternotherus odoratus. Next base: position 18,656,120 of record JAVMKO010000011.1, read on the forward strand.
ATCCTTGGGGACCCAGCCTACCCCTTAATGCCCTGGCTTATGAAGCCCTACACAGGATCCCTGGACAGGGGTCAGGAGCTTAGCAAGTGCAGAATGGCAGTTGAGTGCGCATTTGGCCACCTCAAAGGGTGATGGCGTACATTACTCACTCGCTCAGACATCAGCGACAGAAATGTGCCCATTGTTATTGCTGCTTGCTGTGTGCTCCACAATCTCTGTGAGAGCAAGGGGGAGACTTTTATGGCGGGTGGGAGACAGAAGCAAATCTCCTGTCCACTGCTTGCCAGCAACCAGACCAGCAGGGAAAGTAGAAGAGTGCACCAGAAGGCGCTGTGCCTCAGAGATGCCTTGAAAACCAGTTTTATCAGTGCCCAAGATGGCGTTTGAAAACCCCCTCCCTTTCTCTTCTCATCCCTAAGCCTGCCGTCCTTGCACCCTCTTTCCCCCCACCCTCCCACCCCAACACTTGCAGAGGAAATAAATTCACTCTTTTAAAAATCATGCATTCTTTATTGCTTCTTCACAAACACAGGGGATCACTGGAAAGGTAGCCCAGAAGGGGTGGGTGAGGAGGGAAACCAGCAGTCGGGCTGGTGGATGAGGGGAGGGGAGACAGCACCTTTTAAAACTTTTTAGATAAACTCAGCCTGCTGCTGCTTGTTCTGGCTTGTCGGGTAGAGTGGGTTGGTCCCCTGAGCTCCCCCCCCCCCCCGTGTTCTCACCCCATGTCTGGGTGGGGAAGTTATGGGACTTGGGGGGGGGAGGGTTAGACAGAGGCTGTAGAGGTGATCTTTGGTCCTGCTGAAGCTCCACCAGACACCGGAGCAGGTTGCTTTGGTCCTCCATTACCCGCAGCATCCATCCACTTTTCTTCGTGCTCCTGCCGCCTTTCTTCGCACTCCAGCCGCTTTTCTTCGCGCTCCATCCACCTCTCTGATGCAGCCTTGGACTCTTGCCTAGACTGTAACAGACTTTGCCTCCATGTATTTTGTGACTCTAAAATTTTTTCTCTCCATTCACTCTGCCGGGTGGCCTCAGCGTGAGAGTTCTGCATTAGTTCATTAAACATGTCATCACACGTCTTCTTCTTACGCTTCCGTATCTGCGATAGATGTCGTGAGGGGCATGAAGGGGGATTCAGAGATAAATGTGCAGCTGCTGAGGGCAAAAAAAGGGACAAGGTTATAAGACAAATGCATTTTGCAGCACAATGGGGGTAGTATTTAACGGTGAACCACAGTATTCACAGAGCTGATATGCTTTCTGTACAAGGTCACATTCCGCACCAAAATTGAGTGGATGGCTTTAATGTTCACACAAGCATCTCACACAAGCATCTCACACACATGAGACAGCCTCAACACGGCTACTGAAATCACCATGCAGACAGCCATGGTAAGCTAAGCCATATTCTTTACAGTAGCGCTCCGATGTTCCATACTAATCCCTTCCCTTTCCTCCCACCACGTGGCTCCCTCCTCCCCCTCACCACGTGGCTCCCAGTGAACTGTGAGTAGCAAACAAAAAAACGCTGCTTGGGCTACGGGCCGGCTGGGGGGGTGGGGCGGTGTTGGGAATGGTTCGGAAACAGCCACGAGCAGCAAACACACACACGCTGCTTGGGCTATGGGCTGGGGAGGATTACTTTGCAGCAGGGGTGGGGAACCTCCGGCCTCCGGGCCGTATACGGCCCGCCAAAGCCTTCCGTCCGGCCCGCGGCCGCCGGCCAGGGACGGCACCGCGCTGGGGCCTGGAAGCGCCGCGCAGGCCGCCGCCGCCAGCTGGGGGCGGCTCCGAGCTGGGGCCGGGACGCGCCGCGTGCTCCGCTGCCGCCGCCGGCCGGAGACGGCTCAGAGCTGGGGCCGGGACGCACCGCGTGCTCCGCTGCCGCCGCTGGCCGGGGACGGCTTAGAGCTGGGGCCGGGACGCGCCGCGTGCTCCGCTGCCGCCGCCGGCCGGGGACGGCTCAGAGCTGGGGCTGGGACGCGCCGCACCGCCACCCACTGCCAGGCGGCGAAACAAGGAGCCACCCACTGCCAGGCGGTGAAATGGTCGGGGGGGAGAGACCGGGTTGAGTGGGTCAGTTGGGGCGGGGGGAGAGACCTGGCTGGGTGGGTGAGTTGGGAGGTGGGAGGGAAGGAGGTTTGGGGGGGGGGGAGAGAGACCGGGCTGGGTGGGTCAGTTGGGGGGTGGGTGGCAGGGAAGGAGGTTTGGGGGGGGGAGAGACCGGGCTGGGTGGGTCAGTTGGGGGGTGGGTGGCAGGGAAGGAGGTTTGGGGGGGGAAGAGACCGGGCTGGGTGGGTCAGTTGGGGGGTGGGTGGCAGGGAAGGAGGTTTGGGGGGGGGAGAGACCGGGCTGAATGGGTCAGTTGGGGGGTGGGTGGCAGGGAAGGAGGTTTGGGGGGGGGAGAGACCGGGCTGGGTGGGTCAGTTGGGGTGGGTGGGAGGGAAGGAGGTTTGGGGGGGAAGAGACCGGGCTGGGTGGGTCATTTGGGGGGGGTGGGAGGGAAGGAGGTTTGGGGGGGAGAGACCGGGCTGGGTGGGTCAGTTGGGGGGGTGGGAGGGAAGGAGGTTTGGGGGGGAGAGACTGGGCTGGGCGGGTCAGGCAGGCGGCAGAACCCTGGCTGGCAAGGGGCCAGTGGGGGAAACCCCCAAAGCAGTGCAGGGCTAAGGACTCCACCTGCCACTGCTTTGGGATTTCCCCTGCTGGCCCCTTGCCAGCTGGGGTCTCAGCTCCCGTTGCCAGCCTGGGCTCCGGGGAGGGTGGGGGGGGGAGTGGCCTGCGGACGACTTTATAACGGTCAAAATGGCCCTTGGTGGAAAAAAGGTTCCCCACCCCTGCTTTACAGCCACCTCGTGTGAGCAGCACAGTGTGAACATCTTTCCCCCTACTTACAGTCCCGTAATCTCAAACAGGCAACTGTGAATGACATCACTCTGCTGAGAATTTCTCAGAGAGATAGAGAACGGATGTTGCTGGAGTCTTTGCAAAATCCTGGTCCATATGCTGCAATGCTGTGTTACGCAATGATACCAGACTATTTACTAATTTCATGGCGTGGAATGGTGTCCTATCACGGAGGACCATATAAGGCGGCTCTCCCCAGAAACCTCTTGCAAAAGGTTCATCGCTACCTGCTAGAAAGTTTCATGGAAATGTCCATAGAGGATTTCCGCTCCATCCCGGAATACATTAACAGACTGTTTCCCTAGTTGGACCAGCAATGAATGCATGCTAAGTCCTTAGGGCAAGTTAATCATTAATAAATGCTTCCTTTTAAAATCACGACTCATCTTATCCCTAAAGGCACACTCACCAGAGGTTCCTTCACCGGCTGGGGTACCACCTTGGGAGGGTTGGAAGGGTAATGGCTCCAGGGTGATAAACAGCTCCTGGCTGTCTGCTAACAGGGTTTCTTGGCTTGCCTCCTGCTGCTCCGTGATATTTCCGTCCTCATCACCTTTGTCGTCATCTGACTCCTCCTCATGCCTCCTCCATCGGTGGAGGCCACGGACACCGGTGTGAGGGTGGTGGGGGCGCCTCCCATTATCTGATTCAGTTCATTGTAGAACCGGCATGTCCATGGATGGCCCCCAGAGCGTCCATTTGCCTCTTTGGCTTTCTGGAACGCTTGCCTCAGCTCCTTAATTTTCATGCGGCACTGTTGGGCGTCCCTGTAGTGGCCCCTTTCCAGCATGGCCTTGGAGACGCTGGCAAACGTGTTGGCATTCCGTTTGTTGTTGCGGAGTTCCATCATCACGGATTCCTCTCCCCAGATAGCGATCAGATCCAACACCTCACGCTTGGACTATGCTGGAGCTCTTTTCCTCTGGTTGGTCTCCTGTGATGCTGAGGTCTGCATGGCGGCTTGTGCTGCTGTGCTCTGAATGGCGACTGAGCTGTGCAGGTGAGCTCGCCATGCTGGCCAAACAGGAAATTAAATTCAAATGTTCCCGGGACTTTTCCTGTCTACCTGGCCAGAGCAGCAAGTTGAGAGTGCTGTCCAGAGCAGTCACAGTGGAGCAGTGAGGCTGTCCAGAGCAGTCACAGTGGAGCATTGTGGGACAGCCGCTGGAGGCCAATAATGTCCCCATGCGTCCTCACTATTCCACAATCGACCCAGAGAGGTTGATTTCAGCGCTACTCCTCTTGTTAGGGAGGAGTACAGAAATCGATTTTGAGGGCCCTTTAAATCAATGCAAATGGCGGCCGTGTGAGGACGGGTACAGTTTTATTTTGACTTAACGACGCTAAAGTTGACGTTAAGCCGTAGTGGGGACCAGGCCTGAGTGGTGCTAAAATGAGAGATTTGCACACACAGACATGGATATTTGTATTCAATTATCCAAAATACAGATGCAAGTGTAATTTTATTTGTTTGTGATAGCTGAATGTGTCATTTTGAGGGTGCGTTTTCAAACTTTGGCCTATAAAACATACTTCTGTACTGTTTTAGAATTAATTAAAAGGACAGGAAGGATTTCAGATTAGGGAATTCATGGATGTATGAAAGTGTGATAGAGTGAGTATCATCAGGGGAAATTAGTTTAGGCCTGAATTAGGAGTGGATGGGTCACTACAAAAATTAATTTTCCCCAGTGATACTCACACCTTCTTGTCAACTGTTAGAAATGGGCCATCTTGATTACACTGAACTCATTAACACTATACACGTGATTTTCCCCCTCCCTTCTTGTCAACTATTGAGAATAGCCCACTTAATTGTACTGGCTTGTTAGTACTGACCCCCCCCCCCCCACTTGGTAAGGCAACTCCCATCTTTTCATATGCTTTGTATTTATACCTCTCTACTGTATTTCTCACTCTATGCATCTGATGAAGTGGGTTTTAGCCCACGAAAGTTTATGCCCAAATAAATGTGTTAGTCTCTAAGGTGCCACAAGGATTCCTCGTTGTTTTTGGTCACTGTCAGTCCCTGATACCAGGTGTCTGCTACAGCACAGGTTACTGTATAATTTATCAGGTCAGGATGATATTTTTGTTGGTATCCTGACATCAGTGGCTAACAGCGTTCTTGGACGTGGTGAAAGAGAGAGGCCATAATATCTCTTTTTCTAAAATCACTAATAGTGAGTTTTTAAATTGTGACTGGGTATAACATAAGATTGTCATTTCTGAAATAATAGGTTGGATTTTCTTAGAATATAATTTCACTAAGCTTTGTAAATTTAAATTGTAGGAATGAAATTATTGCCTGCAGTATCTGTTTTTTCTTTGTCTCTTAAATATGTTGAACATCATTCTTGTTTTGTTTCAGTACTGCGAAGTACTTACTACGAGGTATTGAGAAAGAAACGTACCGTATATACTCGAGTATAAGCCGAGTTTTTCAGCCCACTTTTTGGGCTGAAAAAAGCCGCCTCGGCTTATATTCGAGTCACCCCGGTAACTCCCCTCCCCGCCGGACAAAAAAAAAAAAAAAAAAAAAAAGCGCCTCGCTCTCCCGTCCCCGCCGCGCGGGCGGGCTGCCGGGAGCGTCCCGGTTCCCCCCTCCCCGCCGCGGGCGGGCTCCCGGCAGGGACAGGACGGGTCACGCCCGCAATGGCCGGGGCTCCCCCCGTGACAGGTCGCGGCACGGAGCCGCCGGGCCCAACCGCCCCGGGATCCTCCTGAGCCAGCCCTGCTACCGCGCAGCGGGGGCCGTTCCCCCCCCGGGGAGGGGTGAGTGCAGGGCCCGGCCCGGGCGGCGGGCTCGGGGGGGGGGGGAACGGCCCCCGGTGCGCGGTAGCAGGGCTGGCTCGGGAGGATCCCGGGGCGGTTGGGCCCGGCGGCTCCGTGCCGCGGCCTGTCACGGGGGGAGCCCCGGCCATTGCGGGCGCGACCCGTCCTGTCCCTGCCGGGAGCCCGCCCGCGGCGGGGAGGGGGGAACCGGGACGCTCCCGTCAGCCCGCCCGCGCAGCGGGGACGGGAGAGCGAGGCGCTTTTTTTTTTTTGTCCGGCGGGGAGGGGAGGAACCGGGGCGCACATTTTTTTTTTGGTCCGGCGGGGAGGGGGGAACCTCGGCAGCCCGCCCGCGGCGGGGAAGGGGGAACTCGGCAGGGGGGAACCTCGGCAGGGGGAACCTCGGCTTATACTCGAGTCAATAACTTTTCCAGCTTTTTGTGCTAAAATTAGGTGCATCGGCTTATATTCGGGTCGACCTATACTCGAGTATATACGGGTAACTGCTTTTTCAGGCTTCAAACTATAAATCATACTAACTAGTTTAAGCCTGCTCTGATAAAAGCTAATGTTTATCAAAGAGAAATATTTGATCTCATAGAGCGAGTTTCCTTTCTGTTGACACTGTTAAATATGTGATGTGGAATGCATAAAATATATATTAGTAATGAGTTAGAACAGCGGATCTCAAACTTTTGAGAACCGCGACCCATTTTCGATTCCTGCCCGTGGCAGACCCTTGTATGTCTGCCAAATGAATTACTTCTGCATTCTGCGGCTTTTTGGAGGACGTGCCGAGCACTCCTGACCACAGCCGAAGTGAGTCGCAACCCCTGGTTTGAGAACCCCCGAGTTAGAACATCAAACTATTGGTCATGTATATTTTGGAACTGCATCTTCTTCATGTAACTGAAATGTTTTGACTGATTCAGTTGTTAGCAATGAATTGCATAACACCACCGTATCCAGGTGTTGTGGTTTATACTATTTGAATCAAAGAGTATAAGTCATATTATATGTTTAGAGTCACAGGATAAAGGGAGTGCATTCAAAGATTACATCCTGAATGTCTATGAAGATAAGATAAACACATATTGTAATTCATTCTTTGTCAGGGCATTACTTCAGATTTGTTTCCTGGTGTGAAGCTGCCAAAACCAGATTACAATGATCTACTAGAAGCAATCAAAATGAACTGTGATGCTATGAATTTGCAAATGACCGATACGTTTGCTGAGAAGATCTTACAGATATTTGAAATGATGATTGTCCGTCATGGTTTTATGATCGTGGGAGAACCATTCGGGGGGAAAACATGTGCCTATCGAGTTCTGGCAGCAGCTTTGGGTGACTTGTGTGAGAAGGTAACTAAATATTTTGCCAGATATTTTTGATCAAAACAGTTTTCAAAATAAGCAAATGCTACAGCATATTCAGTTCTTATACAGGAAAGTGTTTGGTTGAACAGATGTACTTGTAAACTTTCAGTAAGGTAGTGACACATTTTTTGAGGGTCCACAATACCCACAGCAGTGGGGATGTGGAAGGAAAACTCCATGTCCTTGCCTACATTAAGTTTTCTCCAAATTCTTCCTCCAAGTTGCGTGAAGAGAGAATTGACTGCTTAGGAAAAACCAGAGTCCAATATCGTACGGAACACCTGTGATTTTCATCTGTTGAGCTCAAAACACTTTACAAAGGAGGGCATAATTATTCCCATTTTAGAGATGGGGAAACTGGGGGACAACAAGGTGAAGGGACTTGTCTAAGGCCACACAGTTGGTGTGGAAATAAAACCCGGATCATCTAACTAACAATCTAGTGCCCCATTCACTGGACTGGACTGCCATTCTTTACGTTACATTTATCAGGATATTGTTTAGTTACAAAATTTGACCTCCAGCTCCTTATGATACAGTTAGGGTGTTTTTCTTTAAAATATTTTCAATTAATCATTAAAGTTCAATTTTCACAGATTTGTTCTTGTAATTCGTGGCCCCAACACTAGGAGTTTTAAGATGTAATTATATAAAATAGGAGAAACCAAAATAAAATAGATGACACTATAAATTAAACTTTGTATAAATCAACTGCATTTTATTTTTGTGTATCTAGGGGCTGATGGAGGAAAACAAGGTTCAGATCACTGTTATAAATCCCAAGTCTATAACCATGGGGCAGCTGTATGGACAATTTGATCCAGTCTCACATGAATGGTCGGATGGCATCCTGGCTGTGAGCTTTAGAGCATTTGCTTCTTCCTTGGTATGCACAAGATTAACGTATTTTGTGATCTATGTAAAAAATAATTCTGTGATAGATGTACAATATTGATGTGTAGAGGCTTGATTGTGCCTTGTATGCACAACCTGTAATGAGACAACCATTGCTACATACCCATACACCCTGAGCAGCCAGTCATTGTTCACGCTGGAAAGAGCAGTTTGTGCTCCCCTGACTGTAAGAACTGAGTGCAGGATCTGCAATTTGGCCTGGCTCTGCACATTCCTAGCAGGTACTTCTTGCACTCTTTCTGTAGTACTCCTGTGAGAGGCTCCTTGCATCATTTCCCTTGGTGGATACCTGTGTAGTGACCAGGAAAAAACTATTCCTAAAGAGTAACCCTTTTGTTTAGCAATCCTAATAGATGTTAAATATGGTCATTTGTATTCCAGTGAATATTTAAGTCTTATACATGGTATCCCTGCCCCTACACTACTGAAGTGAATGAAGTATTGCTATTGACTCATTGGAAACAGCTTCATGATCTTTGTGTTGACTACAATGAGAGGTGGAGGTGGCCCATGAAGAGCAGGCTACTGCAATTATCTGCCATATTAGATTCTGACCCTGTATAAACTTAAACACATTAGTAACTTATTGAAGTTGATGGAACTACTCACGTGAGTCAAGTTACACACGTGTAAGTGTTTGTGGAAGTGGGACCTTTATACTTCCCTGTACTTCCCACAGGAAATACCTTGAATACTGCTGATGGTTATTTACACATGTTGTGTAGTATCTTACTGTGGGCAGATTCTGCACACTTAGTCATATTGAATATACCTTACTCCTTAAGTAGTCCCATTGACATCCGTGTGTAAGACTGGACTCATGCTGAGTACGAACATACTCTATTAGTAGCCTAATTGATTTCAAGATGTTGCTCATCATGAGAAAAAATATTAGAATCTGGATCAGTGCTATTAATTGAGGAATAATGTACTGCTCAGCCTGAGTAAGAGTGGCAGAATGTGGCCTAAAGGTACCAAAGGTAAGAGTTTTAAGACTAGATAATATTCATATGTCCATTTCCCAAAAATTAATTCAGAATGTAACAATCTTGCTGTTAGCACATTTTCAGAGAAATATGATTTGTGGAAATATACTAGATCTAAAATATTCCATATTTATTTGCCTAAATATTCTTTTAAAATATTTTATGTAAATCAGACCCCAGACAGGAAATGGTTGATTTTTGATGGACCAGTAGACGCAGTATGGATTGAGAATATGAATACTGTGCTGGATGATAACAAGAAACTATGTCTCATGAGTGGAGAGATCATTCAGATGTCACAGCAAATGAGTCTTATTTTTGAACCAATGGATTTAGAAGTTGCTTCCCCTGCTACTGTAAGTATCCATTTTTGAAAGAGTGGTTATCAAATATAGTCTATTATTCTGAAGCTTTGTGGCAAGATAATAGTGTGAAGGAGCTTCTTTTCCAATTCCTTTGCATTAACATTGTCCTTTGTGATAGTTTGTATTGATGCAACTTAAAAAAAAAAAGTAAAACATTTTGTAGCCATTTACTCTTTGTTAATAATGACAAAGAATGTTATCTGAGATAAGTTATGTATGTCTCTTAAAGCATACCTAGAACATTCAGGCCCTTTTAAATTTCTGACAAGGAAAAAGAAACAGCCATGAAGCAAATCTTTAAATTAACCAAAGATCAATGGACCTCTGGCTCACTATCTAACTGCACCTACCAGATGGATAGCAAGGGAAGGTGTCAGCTTCTTCTTCAGTCTGCAAGTGCAAGCAGCTGTAGCTCCTATCCTATTGTGCTTCCAATATTATATCTGGCATAATCAGGAACTTTGACTTAAAATTGAATAAAAGATCAACAATGAGAGGGCAGACTGGATACTACTAGTTGTCGATATATGCTCGGCTGTAAATTGATTATTGTTGTCTAAATCGTTTGAAGAAGAGAATACTCCCACTTTCCCCACCAGGCCAGTCAGCGGTGAAGTTGTGTTTTATTTTTTCCTCAGAGTTCACAAAAGCGCACACTGACAAGATGTGTCTTTATGTTCAGCATGGTATAATTGTCACCAATTTCTAATGTGCTCAGAATCTGGATAGGACATTTAATATTATTTAACGCTCTTTTCAGCAGGAAAAACTACAGAGGTCACACAAGGTAACAGATATACTTTTTTTTTTTGGTAGGTTTCTAGATGTGGCATGATCTACATGGAGCCTCACACGTTAGGCTGGAGACCACTGATAGTATCATGGCTAAATTTAATGCCACCTGGAGTCAGCTCTATGCATAAAGAATTTATAGTAGGCTTGTTTGACAGAATGGTCCCACTTACTGTTGAGTTCATTAGAAAATGTGCAAAGGTAGGATAAAGATTGCTTTTATGAGAAACAAAACAAATTTATGAGTGCGGTAATTCAAAAGTGTAAAACAAGCAAATCATTTCAAAAGAACATTATCAGCTTATGTTTATTATTTTCAGATAATGCATATTGGGAATTCTGTCTTGTGAATGGTCTTTTTCATTTATATTTTTATTTTGCTCTAGTATATGTTTTTGGCACATACACCATAGAGGATTATTGTCACGTCTGTACTAAATAATAAATAAATGCACACTGGATTCTTTTCAAATTATTTAGATACATGTGCCTTAGAGAACATTTCTGTTATTTCAGGAATTGTCTCCTACGTCAGACACAAACTTAGTTCGATCCTTGATGAATCTAATGGACTGCATGATGGATGAGTTTGCTGATGAGGCCAAAATTAAAGCCATGAGTGAACGTGATGTTTTCTCTTGGCTTGAGGTAGGCAACATTCTTTTTTTAACACATAGAATGGTAAGTCCCAAATTGGACTTCACAGCCAGGAATGGATCCATAAATAATAAAATTGACAATCTTTGGTTATCACAATAAACATCCTGTAAATTCTGACTGGGAAAAATTGTTACCTCCTTATTAGGTACTTTTTAATTAATGCACATTTTACTCTTTCATGTCTGATTTACTGAAATAAACCATTAATAAGTTTTATAGCACCTGGCTCTATATTTGGGATGGTGACAAGCACCCGATCATACTCCTTATAGTAAGGGCAGGTAAATCTGGCAGGGGAGTTGCCAGACTTGCAATTCCCATCCTTTGCCTTGTGGTAGCCATATTTCGGTTTTTAACGTGATCCGTGCACTGTACCGTAATCTGCTTGATTCTCACCTCAACAAAACTCTTTGAGATGTTTTCATACCAATTATGATTTTGAGTACATCTCCCAAAATCATGTTCTTTGCTTAGACACACCAGAGGTTAACCAGAACCCTGGTATGATGTTCTGGCCAGCTAGCAGTAAGCTGAAATGGAAGCTTCTAGGACTGTTTGGCTGAGGTGATGGGATAGCCTAATTTTGGCAATTTATTAATTTATGACTATTAGCGGTAAATATGCCCAATGGCCTATGATGGGATTGTAATAGTAGACAAAGGGTAAAATCCACATTTGATATAAATCAACATAGTTTCATTAACATCAAAGGAGTTATGCTGATTTATGACAGCTGAGGATGTGGCCCATAGTTCACACATTTTTGTGGTCAAGCTGATGAATCTTTTGGAAAATGTTTTGACTTATCATTTACTGTTCATTACCAATTAGTTTGAACAGTAACTCCAGTTTCCTAGTGTGATATCAATATTACGCAGTAATAATTAGTGGTGGTTGAAATGTTTTCATTGAAACTTTTTTACATCAAAAAATGGCTTTTGACAAAGTGGAAATTTTAATGAAAAAATTTCTGTACTTGTCAAAATTTGTCAGGTTTTCGTGGAAAAATCAAAATTAAAAAAAAGATTTTTTTTCAAAATCAAACATTTTTTAACCAGCTGCAAGGTAACTTTTTTTGGACAGTTTATTTATAGTTATTCTCCTATACAGTTTATTCTCCTATTCAGGGGTCTTCCTCACCAACCAATGGGGAGCTTTACCCTGCTTTCCAGCCCCTTTGCACCTGCTGAAAGCCTGATCTTGCAAACAATTATGCCCATTCTTGATTTTACTGCAATGAGTAGTTCTGTTGATTTCAATCAAGGGAGTAAAGTTAAGCATATCTCTAAAGGTACGGCTGCACTACCCGTCAGATTTAGTTCCCTGAACGTGCTCCCCATCAACTCCGGAACTCCATCTCAGCAAGAGGAGTAAGTGGAGTTGGCGGGGGGAGCCGCCACAGTCGACTTGCTGCTGTGGGGACGGTCAGGTAAGTCAGCCTAAGATACTGCAGCTTCAGCTACGCTTTTGGTGTAGCTGAAGTTGCATATCTTAGGTTGACCCACTCCCCTATAGTAGCCCAGCCCTAAGTGTTTGCAGAATTGGGGCCTTAGCTGGCGCAAAGGAGAAGTAAAGCAATGATGAATAGGGCCCATGGAAGGTCATCTAGTGAAATGTTGATAATGTATTATTTATTTAACAATGTAAGCTCTTTGAATCAGAAGACTAAACTCCTTTATTTTCTGTTGAGCTGTTGTGTTCAGCAAATAAAGAAATTAATTGCTGTTTTAAAAGAACAAACCAATGAATAAATCAGATCACGTTACATTCCTATAAATGGCTTTCTCAAGTATTGGAAACCACATGAGAATACAGACTGAGCTGTCATATCTTTGTAATACACTCCCTGTCATATTTCATTACTTCTATAATATTTTTATGATATGTTTAATTTATATGTTAAGACATTTGGCCTAATTGGTTCTTACTGCAATCAATGGCAAAGATCTCATTGATTTCAGTGAGCAAAGGACAGGCATATTGTAATGCACTGCTACTGAAGAACTACTTTATATTCTTCCTGCCTTCCACTCCAGGGTATTTTCCTGTTTTCACTGATCTGGTCTGTAGGAGGTAGCTGTAAGGAGGATGATCGACTAAAATTTGACAAGATCGTGCGAGAAATACTTGATGGACCAATTAGTGAGGAAACAAGAGAAAAATATAAATTGCTGAGTGGTATCGACCAACTGTTTTCAAAGACCTTCACAGTTCCATTTCCTAAAGAGGGAACAATTTATGAATATCGGTTTGTCAAAAAGGTGAGGATTACAAAACAAAATGGGGACACTCATTCTGAAGTAATCTTTTTTGAAGATTATATGATGTATTTCTGTTGCACAGATTCTCTCATTCAGTATGAATGGGTGACTTAAATGATGGAGACATCAGTTTAAAGAGGTTTTAGCTCAAGCCATATCAAGGTTTCACCCAGCTCATAAGAGTGGCAATCCTTGCTACCTCTTAAGAAGATTGTGTCATAATAATTATTCCTGGAGTTCTGAAGATATATCCCAAGTGTATGGAATACATTTGCCAATTGTACCCTGTTCAGTTGATTCTGTCCAAAATGCCAGAACCCTAGGGCCTCAAAGTTGTTGCAGACAATCTGTTAAAATCCTGCACCAGTTGGCATGGAAAGCATCTGGGAATGCTGAAGAAGGAGTTAATGCTCCCTCTCCCAGTTCCCCATTCGTATTGTGTGGAAAAACATATGAATTTCATCTGGAGAGGTATCGTTTGATAGAAAGGTGGTGTTGCATAGCTTCCCAAATAATTCCTTAACTTGCAAATATCTTGCTCTTATTGGGGGCAATTTGTATTTCTGTCTATTACTCTACTCTGATAATAATTAAAACTCCACTCATCCTTTTTTGTCTATTTGTATAATTTATTACTTACTACTTTCCTTCAGTGATGAGGAGAGAAGTTGTCCAGCAGAATGAGAAATTTCTTACTTGATAATTTTCTTTCTATTAGCAACTTCTCTCTATTCATTTCCCTCTGGTAGTCTGGTAAATGTCAGGAATATAATTTGTTAACATATTGAAATCTTTCTCTAAAGGGAGATTTACACACAATAATTTCCTTAAGACTAGTCAATAATTACAAATTGTTGTCATAATGACAATAATTGGTTACTGGAGTATTACGACGCCTTCAATAAAGTCTTCTGGTGGCTTGAGATGAAGGGTGGGTCTTAGTCTTGGTGACTCCAGACACATTGGACTCTGAGTTCCACAGAGAGGTATTACATATTAGTGATGAATTAGGAGAGAAGCTACTAAAAGAGAGAGAAAATTATCAGGTAAGAAATGTATTACTATATTTTTTAGTCATAATTTGACCTGAAAAGTTCCAGTAACTGTTTATTTGTTTTAGGACAAAATCTTTATCTTTATGTCTTTGCTCATATAAGCACCAGCTGGTTCTCTATATTTTTAAGTACTCTGAATTGAAAGCACAAAACTAGTTAAGTGCAGTCCAATTTTTGATACTGAAACAAACATGAAAATAACAACTTTTAGTAGTGGTTATCCTTTAATACAATCCATTATAGTAATATAGAGCCTTTTGGTTTTACTGCTTATTATTAAATGTTTTAATATTCATATAATTTAAAACAGGGACCAGGAGTATGGGAACCCTGGGTGGAAACACTCAAATCAGCACCTCCGATATCTCGAGATATGATGTTTAATGAAATCATTGTTCCAACTCTGGATACTATTCGATACTCTGCGCTAATGGAGTTGCTGACAGTGCATCAAAAACCTTGTATATTTGTGGGGCCAACAGGAACTGGAAAGAGTGTGTATATTATTGTAAGTGGTTTTTTTGAAAGTGTGTAGTTTAAAATGTGTATGGTAAAGACTAAACTGCCAAAATTGTAAATAAAAGCAAATCGAGAAACAATTTACTGGTTATTCAGATGTGAAATTATGGCTAATATTTACTAAACACATAGATCAGACAAGTTCACCAGTTTTTATTAAGGTCAAATAACAGTACTGTGTTCATCCTGTGTAGCTGTGAGGAGAAAAATAAAATCTTTTGCTTCACATATATGATACACTTGGCTTTTGCTGCTTTTAAAGTTTGGTGTTCACCCCTAGTGGCAACGAGATAAATAATCATGATGTGGTGTGAATCCAGTATATAGAAATATCATTTAATTTGAAATATACTAGTATGTTATGAAAAATATTTCTGAGCAAAGAAATTCAGCCTTGTGGTTCTGCTAAAACACCAGTTAGGCCTTAATTCAGAAAATCATCCCTATGCAGCAAAGAATGTAAGCACATGCATAACTTTAAGCACATCTTAAGTCCTGCCAACTTTAAAGTTAAGCAGATACTTAAGTGCCTTGCTGAATTGAGGCTTTAAGCCTATAAGTCATGATTTATTGGCATCGCCAGAACATGATGATAAAACTTTAACTTTATATTATTGTGATCACAAGATCCTTTAAAATTCCAGTGTAACATTGGTGCAACTGTGTAGACTTTACTAATTCACCAGGTAAAGTGTGCAGAGTAAAAAAAGCAAATTCCATCTGACATAAATTTTTTTGGCATTTAGGTTCACTTGAGAGAGCCAAGGAGAGCTTGACTGACTGTTTATAATGATTTGTTTCTTGTCAAAATAATCATGGATTATTTTTTATCAAATAGCCTATTATATAGTGCTTGATTATATCTCAGATTTCTTGAGAAGTTTGTTTTCTGTTTATTGGAAGTTTACAAGATGGTAAAAACAAGATCTCTTTTGTCTATTAGGGCTTTGTTTATCAAACATTTTATGTAGCTGAGAGGCAAAAATAGTGATACACACATTGATTCTGAAATTAAACTCTTAAAATAGAGAATAAACATGGTATCAAGAAAAAATATGAGGTCGTACAGTTGAACTGTATAGTATATTCAACTTTGAAGAGACTGTCACTGTTTACTGTGGGAAATATCTACTACAATATATCTCATAATTTGTTTGGTATTGAGAGGAATTTTGTTTTAAACAAATTATCAGAATGCTTTACATTACTCTAAAAGTTATTATGATTGCTTTGGATAAGTATAAAAATAGAATATTTTCATTATAGTGTTGTTTACATTTAGGAGTGCAAATACTAAACAAAAATATCAAAGGATTACTTTTTCCCCAGCAAAGGTCCTTTGAGTTAAATTCAGTTATCCGTTTACGTGAAGTTAGAGAGAGACAAGATAGGTAAGGTATAATATCTTTCATTGGACCAACTTTTGTTGATGAGAGAGACAACCTTGCCTCTCTCACCAACAGAAGTTGGTCCGGTAAAAGATATTACCTCACCCATCTTATCTCTCTAGTATATTGGGACCAACATAGCTACAACTACATTGCATGATGTTATAGATCAGGGGTGCGCAAACTTTTTGGCTCAGGGGCCACATTAGGGATCAAAATTGGGTTGGAAAGTAGTGAATGAGGCAGGAGATTGCAAGAAAAGAAAGGATAGTCTCTTGGTTAATGCAGTTGAACACTGCCTGGAGAGTTGGATTCTATCCTCGTCTCTGCCAAAGAGTTCCTGTGTAATGCTACACAAGTCACTTAAACCAAACTTTTAACCAGTGGTCACTAACCGACTAGTATTTCCCGTTTTCTCATTGCCTGACTTGAGACCTTGTGGTCTGACTTTCAGAAGTGCTGAGTACTACAGCTGCTACTGAAGTCAACAGGAACTATGCTTTGAACATATGAAGAGCTATATAATACTGAGGACTCTGAAAATCAGGTCCATGGAGTTTCAAATTGGGCACCCAAAATTAGTGGATATTTTGGACCTCAGTCTCTCTGTGCCTCAATTCCCCATCTGTAAAATGGGATATTACTGCCCCCTTACCTCACAGGAATGATGTGAAGATTAATTAATGTTTCGAAGTACTCGGGTATATAGTGATAAATGTCATAGAAAAGCCCATGAGGAAATTAATAACTGTCTTCAGAGCAGAGTTAAAATAATGTGCAGTAAATAAGGAATCACTCAGCACACTGAAATTAAGATAAACCATTAAATAGCTATTCATTACATGGGCACTGTCCATCCTGTGCACTGAATAAGGCAGGGGCTTTTAGTTTTGAGTGCACAAGTGCCTAACAAATAAAATTAGAGACATAAATAATAGAAACACATTTATTTAAAATAAGTGGTGGTACAGGATAGGGTACGTTTTCCAAAGCTTATGAATTATAATCAAGAGGAAGCTTGGTCTTGTAGAAAGCATACAACTTTCTGTACTTAAATGAAAAAGCAAAATAGCTTTCTCAGAGATTAAAACAGACAGAGATTATAACAGACATTTGAAGCTGTATAAAACCAAAAAATTGTTGGGCTCTTTCAAAAAAATGTGTATTTTTCATTGCAAATGTGTGCAATATAGTTTTTTGCATTATATGACTACAAAGGGCCAGATTATATCCTTTTATATTCCCATTGAGGTGATGAAAGGACTAAAAAAATCTGCTCCTTTGAGCCACATTTGTCAAAGGAAAGAGATTGTGCAAACACAACATTAACCTATCCTTCTTTTGACTCTGTGAAAGGCCCCCATACACAATCTTTGTTCATGTGGCTTTGCAGTTTTGGGAGGGTAGAACCTGAGAATAACTTTTCACCATGGTTTCCCAACCTTTTCCTGTGGGGATTTCTCTGGATAAGATGAGACTTGTCCTGTCAAGAGGATAATATTCTGGTTAAAGAATAGGACTGGGTGTTAGGGAATATAGGTTCTTGTATTATTTGATACGTATTCTGATGCGTTTTCAGACCATGTTAAATGGGTTTGTGATGCAGAAGAAGGTGAGGAATAAATATAAACATGACTAATGAAGGAGCCAGTCCACCAGGGAATGGAAGTAGTACTATCTCATTGGAGTCATGGCTTTCTGTGGAAACCACCCACTAGCTACCTGTTCTATATAGGAGCATCTCCTTGCAGGATAATTTGGAGAAAACTATGAAAGTGAAAACTCATGAAGCTTACTGCCTTTTTCTATGACAAAGCATGATTTGGCCCAAAACAAAGTAGGTTATTTTGTAAGTAAATTTGGCTTGGGTGTAATTGAAGGAATACATCTGATTTATGCTACCCTCAAAATTCTTATTCAATATAGAAAAGTAAAGTCTGCTTTCTAGTTTTCATTCATTTTCATTCTAATAATAATATATTTTAAAATTGGACATGGTCTAAGGACAGTAGTTACAGAGATTCTAATTTGTAATATATTTCTTGACAAATTCACTTCAGCATGAGTACAGATTGTTTTAGAATAAGATGACATAGTTTCTCATATATTCATTCCCCCCCCCCCAGTAATTATAGTCCTCACACACACAATTCCTTTTTCTTGTATATTGTGACGGGGCAAGGCCAGATGGCTATAGAAAAGTAATGGGAGACACATATATTAGCCCCAGGCTAAACAAATCCCTGTTACCAGAATAAGTAAATGGTAGCTGCTCACGGTCAATTAAGACACCTGGAGCCAATTAAGATCTTCCCAGAAGGCAGGGAAGATAGCCAGGTTGATTGGGACATCTGAAGCCAATTAGGGTCTGGCTGAAATTAGTTAAAAGCCTCCCAGTTAGTCAGTTGGGCGCCTGTGTCAGGAGTTGTAGGAGGAAGCTGTGCTGTTGGGGGAACTAAGCAGTACAAACCATATCAGATGCAATGTAGGAGACCCTGAGGTAACAGTGAAGTAGATATTGAGGAAATGGGGACTGCTGTGGGAGAGTGGCCAAGGGAATTGTACACGTCCTATTTCCAAAAAGTCAGCTACCAAAGCTGCTACTATTAGGGTCCCTGGGCTGGAGCCCAAAGTAGAGGGCAGGCCCGAGCTCCTGCAATTACTGTTAAACAATAATAGAATACCATTTATTTAAATATTTTTGATGTTTTCTACATCTTCAAATATATTGATTTCAATTGTAACAGAATACAAAATGTACAGTGCTCATTTTGTATTTATTTTTTTATTACAAATATTTTCACTGTAAAAACAAGAAATAGTATTTCTCAGTTCTGTACTGTAGTGCAATCTCTTTATTATGAAAGTTGAATTTACAAATGTAGAATTATGTACAAAAAAACTGCATGCAAAAATAAAACAATGTAAAACTTTAGAGCCTACAATTCCAATCAGTCCTACTTGTTTATTCAGCCAGTTGCTCAGACTAACAAGTTTGCTGCCCGCTTCTTCTTTACAATGTCATCTGAAAGTGAGAACAGACGTTTATGTGGCACTTTTGTAGCCAGTGACACAACATATTTATGTCCCAGATGCACTAAAGATTCATATGTCCCTTCATTCTTCAACCACCATTCCAGAGGACAGGCTTCTATCCTGATGATGGGTTCTGCTTGATAACGATCCAAAGCAGCGTGGACCGATGCATGTTCATTTTCATCATTTGAGTCAGATGCCACCAGCAGAAGGTGGTTTGGGTCCTGTAGTTTCCTCATTGGAGTGTTACTCTTTTCAGACTTCTGAAATCATACTCCACACCTCACCCCTCTCAGAATTTGGAAGGCACTTCAGATTCTTAAATCTTGGGGCGAGTGCTGTAGCTATCTTTAGAAATTTCACATTGGTACCTTCTTTGCATTTAGTCAAATTTGCAGTTGAAAATACTATTTAGTTTGTTTATCATGTTTACAGTGTAAGTATTTGTAATAAAAATAATATAAAGGGAGCACTGTACACTTTGTATTCTGTGTTGGAATTGAAATCAGTTCATTCCTTTTCTTGGTTTCTTGCGCCCAGGTCAGTTCCATCGTTAAGTAGAGGGAATGTCTTCTGCTATGCAACAGTAATCTATTAGGTCTTGCTCCTGCTGCAGTTGAAGTCAATGTCAAAACTCTCATTGACATAAATGGGAATAGGGTTAGACTTTTCAAGACCAATTCACACTGGTTCTTGAGAAGAAGCTTTGTGGGAAGAGTTAAATTAGAATAAAATAAGGAGTTTCTGAGGACCCTAACAGTTAGGAGGAGGATTTAGGAGAGGGAATGGGTTGTTTGTTTTATCTAGTTATAAATGATGTTTTCATTCTTTTCTGTCCCGTATTGTTGGCTTTTCTGGAGTGAATATATCGTAATACTATTAATGTTAACAGTAAAACCATACATTTAGATATGCTTGCTTTTCTCACATTAAGGCGTTGGTTCTTCAAATGGAACTGCAAGCACCCCCCCAAAGCAATAGAGTTGCTTTGAAGCCAAAGAGACTTCATGCAGACATAAAGATCCACACTTGTGGATCCTTTTACAGAATTAGTGCCTAGGTTTCTACAAGCAATACTTGATCAAATCATATCTAGTTAGAATTATGCAATGTTGTATTTGGAAAGAGAGATTCATATACTGAATTTGTATGATATACTGTAAGTATATAAATAGTCTGAGAAAATGTAAAATATATTTGATGAGATCTAGGTGGGGGTTTTTTCCCCTTAACAAATTGGGTCCTAACAATTTGAATTATCCTGAAAATGTTGCTTAATCTCTGGAATAAAAAATTAAAGAGATCTGAATGTTAATGATCAGGGATCAATTATCGTTCTATCATTTTTAAGTAGTGACTTGCAAAGTTGATGTGAAAACTGTCCCATATGGATGTTTGACAATAAACGTTAGTTTTGTGCCTTTTGCTGAAATACTGGAAAATTTGTCCGATTTATGTACATATGTGGTTTAATGTTTTTCTTTTCACCCTCCTTTCAGCATTTTCTTTTAAATAACTTGAATAAAGAAGTCTACAAACCACTCCTCATTAATTTCTCAGCACAAACTACAGCAGCTCAGACTCAGAATATTATCATGTCAAAGTTGGATAAAAGGAGGAAGGGAGTTTTTGGTCCTCCTCTTGGGAAGCGAATGGTAAATCAAATGTATATTTTTCTATCAAAATAAATATTTAAATGCATTATTTCTCAACTGTAACCAGAAGTAAAATTAAGCAGGAATAATTAACATAGTGTAATTCTAGAGTGACAGCATTATAATTTTCCTAATTTAGACTTTTGTGCTCCCTGTTCTATTTATGTAAATGTAAGGGAGTTGATGTCCTCAGATCCCTTGAGGGAGAGGGATATTTCTGTGGTATACTTTCTTCCACCTATCCTGAGACTTTCTCACAATGTTCCAGCATCTTTAAGGGATGGCGGGGGAGAGGGGAAGATAAGGGCAGCAGGTGAGTGATATATATCTTGGCTGTTTTCCCTGTCCCATATGCACAGGAGTAACCAGTGAAAATAAGTGCAAATTGAATCCACGGTACCCAGAATTGTTTTCTCCTCCACACTGTGTAACTTTACCATCAAAGGCATATTCTAGAGCCATCCACATTCACGTGAGCTACTGGCAGCATAATTCCTGCAGGAGCTGTGATGTCCAGAGTTTGTAGGGATCTGGCAGCAAGATCCAGGCCAGAATCTTCTTTGCTGATGCCCCTGGGTTCTGCTGGATCCTTCAGGGTCCATGTGGCTCTCAGAGTATCCACAGGTTTAGAAAGCATATTAAAAAGAATTTTAGAAAAGCAAATTTCCACCATATTTTTATTTTCAGGTTGTATTTGTAGATGATGTAAATATGCCAGCACGAGAAGTCTATGGTGCTCAGCCTCCAGTTGAGTTACTTCGCCAGTGGTTAGATCATTGGAATTGGTATGACCTTAAAGACTGCTCTATGATTAAACTTGTGGATGTTCAAATTATGTGTGCAATGGGACCAGCAGGTAAGATATGTGCATCGTATGTTCTTTTATACATGAATAAAATTCCAGGTACCTGTAAGAAAATGTGTTACTTTTCGAGAGCTGGTCCATATGTGCGTGCCACTGTTCTTATGCCTGAGACTGGAGAATTCTTGCAAGTAGTGTTCGTTGGTCCATGCCTGCACCCCAGCTGTCCTCTATCTCTGTACCAAGAGTATAAGGGGTGGGGTGGATTGACACCCCCCTCCCCTAGTTCTTCCTTATTGCTGCATGATCTGAGTCAGAATCCTCCACTGTCCAGAACTTCTCCTTTCTCTTTATCCTATAAATATATTCAAAGTTATTTTAATGCTAGCTTGTTGTTAGTGTACTGGATAGTTATACTTGGCTAGTGTTAGAATCCCCAGCCTGTGGGACACTCGTGGCCAGTAGCTTGGATTATGTCCAGGATTCGGGGATTCAAAAACATGTTTCTTAGCCCTGCTTCTTTTCAGTCAGTGACCGCATTTACTGCCCTGGGCAGCGCATATCTCTGCTGCTCCTTCTCCAGCTGAACATGGCAGGTGCGAGAGCTCCAACTTCAAAACCATCTTCAATGAGACCTCATTCAGATC
Organism: Sternotherus odoratus; assembly: GCA_032164245.1. Lineage (NCBI taxonomy): Eukaryota > Metazoa > Chordata > Testudines > Kinosternidae > Sternotherus > Sternotherus odoratus. The sequence goes on from JAVMKO010000011.1 coordinate 18,678,262, forward strand.
CAGGTCAGGGATCCAGGTCACCTGCCCCTCTCCCTCATTCATCATCAAAAGTGTGCATTCCCCTATTCCATGTCTGAATCCAGAGAGAAGAAGAGCAGAGGGAAGGACCCTGTGGCCGGGCCCACCTCACAAGAGTAAAGGGCACACTCACAAACACAAAAGAAAACCTACTTTTAGAATCTCTGAGAGACCCCATCCCAATCCCATTTGTCTGGTGAGCCTTCACGTTCAAGCCTGGAGGATTTATGTTCTTCTAAGTCTAATAGACATAGCCAAAAGGGATCTCAAATCATCAGGCCCTTCTCTCCAAACATAATTTTCTGGACTACTTTAAGGACAAACTGCCTCAGGAAGACTAGGCTAATTTCCTGCTGTGTGCAAGGTCATGCTGTGTGGAAGAACCCATTGTGTTCTAGCATGCAGAGATTAGCAGGTGTACACTGGAAAGCTCATATCATAGATTCTAAATATGTCTTACTAATTTCAAGCACATCATGCTCTACAATTTATGTCTCAGATTTTACATTATTCTACTGAAATTCTGTCCCCATCAGAGTATTAGCAGGTTTGGGGCCTAATACGGTACCCATCCCTACAAAGGACTACTGTGGAAATCGATCTGGGGGTCATAGTGGATCACCTTAAATATGAGTCAATGGTGTAACACTGTTGCAAAAAAATAAAACATCATTCTGGGATTCATTAGCAGGAGTGTTTAAAGCAAGATATGAGAAGTAATTCTTCTGCTCTACTCCGCGCTGGTTAGGCCTCAACTCGATTATTGTGTCCAGTTCTGGGCGCCACATATGAGGAAAGGTATGACTACATTGGAGAAAATCCAGAGAAGAGCAACAAAAATGATTAAATATTTAGAGAACATGACTGATGGGTTTGTTCAATCTGGAGAAGAGAAGACTGAGGAGGGAATATGATAACAGTTTTCAAGTGCATAAAAGATTGTTAGAAGGAGGAGGGAGAAAAATTGTTCTCTTTAACCTCTGAATATAGGACAAGAAGCAATGGGCTTATATTGCCACCAGAGTGGTTTAGGCTGAACATTAGGAAAAACTTCTTAACTGTCAGAGTATAATAAACTAGGGAGGTGGTAGAATCTCCATCATTGGAGATTTTTAAGAGCAGGTTAGACAAACATCTGTCAGAGATGGTCTAGATCGGGGTGTGGAGCCTGTTTGCTATCAGGGGCCCATTGACCCACATTAAAAATCAGTTACAGGTTACACACAGCCATGTAGGGGTTGCGGAGGTTTGGGGCTTCCTTTAGGTTCTGCAATGGGGCCATAAATGATGGGTTCTGGGTGTGGGAGCAGGCTCTCGCCTGGTGCAGGAGGGGGTGAGAGTTCTAGCTGGAGGTGCAAACTCTGTGGTGGGGCTGGGAATGAGAGTTTGGGGTGCAGGAGGGGGCTAGGCTGGGGGCCAAGAGGTTTGGAGTATGGGAGGGGGCTCAGGGTTGGGACAGTGGATTAGGGTGCAGGTTGGGGTACAGGGTCTGTTAGGGAGTTAGGGTACAAGAGAGGGTTCCAACCTGGGACAGAAGCTTGGGGTTGGGGTCTGGAAGGGAGTTAGGGTGTGGCAGTGCATGCTACGGGCAGGTGGTGCTTACCTGAGGCGGCTTTTGGTCGGTGGCACAGCGGGCTTAAGGCAGGCTCCCTGCTCCTGGAAGCAGCCAGCTTGTTCATTAGCAGCATGCGCAGTTTCCCTGATTGCTCCTCCACCCGGGAGCTGCGAGGCTTTGGGGGGTGAGGTGCCGAGGCTCGGGGCTTCCGGCCCACGGCACAGAGACTTCTACAGGCCGGATTAAATTAAGCAGCAGACTGCATCTGGCCTGTGGGCCGAAGGTTCCCCACCCCTGGTCTAGATGATACTTATTCCTGCCTTGAGTTGCTTCCAGTCCCACACTTCTATGATTCTGGTACCTTTTAACGTAGTTTAAAATTTACTTAGAACAGGACAGGTTTGGCCACTTCAATGTGCATTTTATAGACTATTCTCACTTTCAGAAAGTGAGATTCTGATGCCCTCATTCAGGTTGAATAGTACCTTCTTCTGCCAGTTCAGTCAGTAGTCCCAGTGCAGTCTCTGGGATTTTTCGTGGAGTTAAGATACTTTTTTATGTGAATCAGGGTGGTTGAATCTGATCCAGGATTAGTAGAAAAGTGTTAAATATTTATAGTTTAATGCTAGTTTCGTCATTTTATTTTCAGTATTTGTGCTTTCCCATTTTAGGTGGTGGCCGAAACCCAATAACTCCTCGATACTTGCGACATTTCAATACAGTTACTATTAATGAGTTTGATGATGATTCCATGTATATGATTTTCTCTAGAATTTTAGACTGGCATCTTGCTACTTGGTAAGTAACTTTTGTATATTGCAAATGGCTAAAGTAAATATTTAAACTGTGTATTTGGGAAGTCTACCAAAATACCTTTCTAGGACCCTGTTTTTGAGCGGAATTGGGTATCTGTGATTCCTATTGATTTGATAGGTTCTCAGTATTTCTTATGACAAGACTTCTTATTAGGAAACTCTTATGGAAAATATTTCTGTTCATAAACCTAACCTTTACAATGTGTGTTAGAATCATTCAAGTTGCTTCAGTTAGTTCAGGTGTCTTGAAAATATTATTTCAATTTAAAGTAAATAAAAATAAAGCCATATTAGTGATTATTCTAAGAACCTAGGATTTTCTGTAATATATTATACTAGCCCTCACCTATGCTTATCAATTCTAGCAAATTATAACTTAGCTTCTTCCTCTATCATTTTAGTATCAGTCAGAAGTCTAATTTACCTCGATTTCAGTAAAACATTTGATACGGTTCTACATGGGGAATTATTAGTTAAATTGGAAAAAATGGGGATCAATATGAAAATTGAAAGCTGGATAAGGAACTGGTTAAAGGGGAGACTACAACAGGCCATTCTGAAAAGTGAAGTGTCAGACTGGAGGGAGGTTACTAATGGAGTTCCTCAGGGATCAGTACTGGGACCAATCTTATTTAATCTTTTTATTGTTGACTTTGGCTCAAAAAGTGAGAGTGTGCTAATAAAATTGACAGATGACACAAAGCTGGGAGGTATTGCCAATACAGAGAAGGACCAGGATATCATACAGGAAGATCTGGATGACCTTGTAAACTAGAGTAATAGTAATAGGACAAATTTATTAGTGAAATCTGTAAGGTCATGCATTTGGGATTAACAACAAGAATTTTAGTTGTAAACTGGGGATGCATCAGTTGGAAGTAACAGAGGAGGAGAAGGACCTTGGAGTATTGGTTGATCACAGGATGACTATGAGTCATCAATGTGATATGGCCATGAAAAAAGCTATTGTGGATGCATCAGGTGAGGTATTTCCAGTAGAGGTAAGGAGGGGTTAGTACCGTTATACAAGGCACTGGTGAGACCTCATCTGGAATACTGTGTGCAGTTCTGGTCTCCCATGTTTAAGAAGGATGAATTCAAACTGGAATAGGTACAGAGAAGGGCTTCTAGAATGATTCGAGGAATGGAAAACCTGTCTTGTGAAAGGAAGGAGACTCAAGAGCTTGGCTTGTTTAGCCTAACCAAAAGAAGGCTGAGGGGAGATATGATTGTTCTCTCTAAATATATCAGAGGGATAAATACCAGGGAGGGAGAGGAATTATTTAAGCTCAGTACCAGTGTGGACACAGGAACAAATGGATATAAATTGGCCATCAGGAAGTTTAGACTTGAAATTAGACAAAGATTTCTAACCATCAGAGGAGTGAAATTCTGGAACAGCCATCCAAGGGGAGCAGTGGGGACAAAAGACATATCTGGCTTCAAGACTAAGCTTGATAAGTTTATGGAGGGAATGGTCTGATCGGATAGCCTAATGTTGGCAATTAATTTATCGTTGTGGTATTAATTGATCTATTAGTGGTAAATATGCCCAATGGCCTGTGATGGGATGTTAGATGGGGTGGGATCTGAGTTACTACAGAGAATTCTTTCCTGGGTGTCTGGCTGGTGAATCTTGCACACATGCTCAGGGTTTAGCTGATCACCATATTTGGGGTCAGGAAGGAATTTTCCTCCAGGGCAGATTGGCAGAGGTCCTGAAGGTTTTTCGCCTTCCTCTGCAGTGTGAGGCACAGGTCCCTTGCTGGAGGATTCTCTGCACTTTGAAGTCTTTAAACCATGATTTGAGCTTCAATAGCTCAGACATAGTGTTGTAAGGTACTTTGGATTTTGCGAGACAAGGCACACACACATGGTTGTATAAAGTAGATGAGTTTATTGGAAGGCCTCGGTCCCTTGAATAGGCGTTGAGGGGCTCAAGTCTGTCAACGAGACCACAGAAGGGGTGCCTAGCACTCCGGAGCCATTTCTAGGAAGGAAGAGCCCACAGCAAAAAACAAAGGAGAAAAAAAGTTACTTATCAGTAAAGTAACTGATGTTATTTGAGATGTTTTCCATTTCTATAAACATATTCCACAACATTCCTTCCTTGCCACCTACTTCTGAGTCCTATAGCCTTAAGATTCTGTTTTGAACTGAAGGGCAGTTGGCTACTCCACTCTATATTCCCTCAGCACAGCACAAGAAGGACATTCATGGCACATGTGTGGCAGCAATGGATACTGCTGACCAAAAGACTCTGATCTTGATAATGTATATGGACAACACATCTGTACAAGTATCTAACTTTTTTTTGTACTGCACAGTCTTGCAGGTGTGATACAAAATGAATATATATAATATCTATATATATAAAAGTCAAATGGTGTATGCATGTGTGTGTGTGTGTATGCGTGCATGCGTTTATGTATGTTCCCTTACTCCTTCCACACCGTTTGAGCTAGAGACTTGAAATTTGGTACAGTTATAGGCTTTAGGGTCCTAATCAGGGTAAGAATCGAAATTTTTTCAAATCTCACCTCTTACACCCCCCAGGGGTGAAATTCTTTAAAGCCCATTAACATCAGCTGGGCAGCTGGTTAAAACCTGCTGTTCTCTGTGACATAGTTATGATGTAATAATACCCCCCTCCTACGGACCCCGCACTCACTCAGCTCACTCCCCCTCCAATGGACCCAAGCAACGCTGAGACATCTGAACAAAATTTGTATTAATAAAAAACATGGTAGTCTTTTTACATCCCAGTTTCCAATTATAAATACCCCGAGCAACGCCGGGTATTTTTGCTAGTTTATAAATAAAAATAACTCTCTTGGGCTAAAATGGAAATCTTCCTTTTCTGGGGAAAATCTTGAATTTATCAAAATATAAAATACTTTTCTACCTCTAAAAGCTCTCTTTAATTGTCTTTGCCTTATAAGCAAACAAATATGTTTTTTCTTTGGAGGTGAGATTTACTTTTCTTCATGTAAATGACCCAGTAACATCAAATGGTGTTTTAGTTTTATTAGAGAGATGTCAGATAATCATAATGGGTGTTATTTGCCTTACGGTTAGTGGAATATCTAGATGTGAGGCCTGATTATAGCATACCTGTAAGCCTGTGCATGCTGCTCTAGCAGTGTGCAGGGGCCACAGGGGCCACCAGTCAATTAGCTTCAAGACACTTTGTGCCTGATTCTTCAACACTGCACTTTCTGTGCTGTGTCCCCTAAAAGTAGCAGCACAGAAGCTGCCCTGTTACCTTGAGCACTTTGGTCCTGGGAGGAGAAGCTCATTGGATTGTTACCATTCTTGAATCTGATAAGTTTAACTTACTGCAAAGGATTTTCACATATCCAGACCAGGTTGAAGTCTCAAACTACTGGGCAATTTATAAAAGTTTCAGCTAGGTGTTATTTGAAACAGCAAAATGTACTGTAAAATTGGGAAAGCCCTGATTAAAATTGTGCATTCAGTACCACAATAATAATAAGAAAAAAAGTGGTTGAAGCCTCAATATTTTCTACAGTTATTAATTTTGATTCGCAACCTGACTTGACTGGAAACTCCATTAATCCAGCAAGAGCAGTGGAATTTATAAGATTGTCTATAAGAGTATCCTGAGACTTAAAATGGCTTTAAGAAGTGAATCAGTATTTAAGTATATATTTTTTTACTGTGAAAATAATTTTATTCTTAGCACTTTCTTTAATTTGTCAGTTATAACTTCACATCTGAATATTTAGAATTGACTCCACAAATTATTAATGGTACCATGCAAGTGTATAAAGAAGCTATGAAGAATCTGCTGCCCACTCCAGCCAAATCTCACTACTTATTCAACCTCCGTGATTTTTCCCGCGTTATTCAAGGTGTTTGTCTGTCAAGACCTGAAACAACAGATTCTGTAGGAATGATAAAACGTCTTTGGGTTCACGAGGTAAATCTCATATTAGTAATAAATTGTATATGATATTTATGATAAAAAATTGAAGATCCAAAGTTGGATTTAGACATTTATTTTTCTTTAGTAATATAATGTAGTTGAATTATCTTATATCATAGCTATGATGTAAGAGTTATGACTAATAGCTATTTAATGATGTCATAGTCTTAAGGTGTGACTTTTTTGCTAGCTAGAAATAGGATTTTATGCATACTTTACAGGCAGAGGTTCTCAAACTTATTTGAAGTATGAACCACATCTTAATGTATTGTGGGCTCCTTTTCTTCCATTCACAATTATCCAGACTACATCTCCTGCAATAAGTGATCACACAGTGCACCTACCTCCATTTCCTCTCCTCTCCCTCCCAATGGCAGAAAAAAGAGTAAGTGGAGAGAGAGCCAGCAGTGGGCCAGGGTCACTGAAATGTTGGATGGGGAAAGAACATGTTCTTTTTCCTGTTTCCCTGTGGGTCCTCTTCAGTAGGAACTCCTGAGTCTTCAGCAACTGTAACTACCTCTCCCCTAATGATACCATCACAAGCTAACGGATTAGGGGAGTGGCATTAATTCATCTATTTAGAAACAGGAAGAAAAAGCAAAAATAAACCAAGTTTGGTCTTTCATTTATTCTGACTTTATATAAAAGTAAGGATAGCAACACCTGCCACTCTTTACAAAATGTCTTCAAAATACAGTTAATATATTTAAAATATGCAACCAGTGTGTGGAAAATGTGTTATTTTCCCACATGGAGCTTAGCTTTCATTTAGAAGATAAAAGGATCAACTAACTGTTCCAGTTGCTTCTGAACATTTATTTTAATTTTCATTCTACTGGAATTTAAAGAGAATTTGTACTTTGAAGCCATCTTTTCATACGTGTGTGTGTGTATGTATGTTTCATTTTGATTAATGCCAGTGCAAAATGAACAGAATGCTAGCATCAACTACTAAAACTATTACATTATTATTTATTATGCAGGTTCTTAGAGTGTACTATGATCGCTTAGTGGATAATGCAGATCGAGCCTGGCTTGTTGGGTATATCCAAGAAGTAGTGAAAAGTCATTTAGATGAAGACTTTCATGAACTCTTCCAGAACCTGGACTTCAATTCTGATGGCAAGGTGGAAGAGGATGACTTACGTAGCCTGATGTTTTGTGACTTTCATGACCCAAAACGAGAGGACACCAACTACAGGGAGATCAATAATGTGGACACATTGAGATTAGTTGTAGAGAGCCACTTGGAAGAATTTAATAACATGAGCAAAAAACCTATGCAACTTGTCTTGTTCCGATTTGCTATTGAACACGTCTGTAGAATTTCACGGATCCTGAAACAACCTCGCAGCCATGCCCTTCTGGTTGGTGTTGGAGGCAGTGGCAGGCAGTCCCTCACTCGATTAGCAGCACATATGGCTGATTATACACTTTTTCAGGTTGAAATATCTAAGAGCTATGGTAACAATGAGTGGCATGAAGACTTAAAAGTCATCCTAAGGAAATCTACTGAGGGTGAGATGCAAGGAGTTTTCTTATTCACTGATTCTCAGATAAAGAAGGAGTCATTTTTAGAAGACATTAACAACTTACTAAATGCAGGGGAGGTACCAAACCTCTTTGCACTGGATGAGAAACAAGAAATTTGTGAACGAATGCGTCAGATAGACCGCCAGCGAGACAAAACAAAGCAAACTGATGGTAGCCCCATAGCTCTTTTTAACCTGTTCATTGATCGCTGCCGAGACCAGCTCCATGTAGTATTGGCAATGAGTCCCATTGGAGATGCTTTTCGTAATCGCCTTCGAAAATTTCCAGCCCTTGTTAACTGCTGCACCCTTGACTGGTTTCAGGTAGAGTTATTTACACGTACACATTTTCTAATGGAAATGCCACAAATACATTACTCAAAATATGGCTTCAATTCTTTTCATGTCAAGTAGTTTGCTTTTTAATTCTGTTAATTATCAGTTAAAACATTTTCTGGATTTTCCTAGAATTAGATGTGTCCTACTGACTTCAGAGGGGTTTCACAGGGTGTAAATAAGGGCAAGATTCTTCCCAGAATGTCACAATCACTTAGATTAATATCTGAGTAAATGCCGTACAGTAGAAATTAGAGAATGAACTATCCAATGTACTTGGCTTGCAAAATCTCAGTGATGATTTGCCAGGTGCCCAAAAAAGTTTGGGTCTGGTATAGATTGGCAAGAACTAGGAAAGAAATCTCTCAGTCCGAAGCATGACCTTCTTCCCTACTAACTTGCAAACTACTACAACCTATCTATATGTTATGTACAAAATACTTACATTATACTAACAGTAAAGGTTCAAAATTTGATCACACAAGTTAGGAAATTCAGATTTATGCTATCCTTAAAATTCATTGCTGAATCCCTGATCTTAACTTTTTCTATGTGATTAATCAATGGAACAACTCATGTATAAAGTTAATCATATCAGTTAGTCTTATGAGGTTTGGAGCAATAGAAAACTCTGTAAATTCTATGCACACAGATACATGTGAGGCATAAATAGTGTGTGATCATTCAGACATACTTCTTCCACAATCTGTGAGCAAGTGTAAGCACTGATTGACAACAGCGTTGTAAGTTCCTCTGAAATTCTTCATTTTGCTAGTAAGCACTGGGCTCTCTATAAAAGTTTACTTTTCTCATGATAATAATGAAATTAAAAATAAACCTTAATAAAGGATAGTATCCAACTTCAATATACTCAGAAAGCAAGACATCTGTTTGTGTAATGCAATATGTTTTCATATTTCAGTCTAATAATTGAATGTATTGGTATTATGTGAAGGTAACAAAGAGCCCTGTAGCACCTTAAAGTCTAACTAAAGTATTGAAGCATAAGCTTTCGTGGGCTAATACCCACTTCGTCAGACTTTAGTTAGTCTTTAAGGTGCCCAGGGCCGGCGACAGGGGGGTACTACGGTTACAGCTGTACCGGGCCCCCCGACTTTAGGGGGGCCCCGGTACACAGCTGTACCCGTTGTCACCGGACCTGGAGAGCAGGGAAGGGGCGGGGAGGTGGCGCGGCTCTCCCCCGGACAAGCGAGCCTGGCCCCAGCAGGAGCTGAGAGCCTGGCTCGGCGGCAGCAGCACTGTCCGTGGGAGGGGGGGAGGGGGAGAAAGGGCGGCTCACGCAGCTCTCGCTGCCCGGGGGAGGCGGGGGAGCGCCGGCTGGGCTGGGGGGGGGGGCTGGGCTGGGGGGGGCAGCCGCTGTCGGCTGGGCTGGGGGGGGGCAGCTGGGCTGGGGGGGCCCCCATCCGCTGTCAGCTGGGCTGGGGGGAGGGGAGCGCTGGCTGGGCTGGGCTGGGCTGGGGGGGCCCCCATCCGCTGTCGGCTGGGCTGGGGGGGCCCCGGCTGGGCTGGGGGGGGCCCCAAACTATCAAAGTAGGGGGCCCCCAAATTTCTGTCGCCAGCCCTGAAGGTGCCACAGGACTCTTTGTTACCTCTGCTATTCCAAACTAACACGGCTACCTCTCTGATTCTTGGTATTATGTGCAATTTTGCAGTTGTTGGTTTTTGCTTAAAGTATTATTCTGGTCTGAAAAGTGACTGTAAACATGAAAACTCTTTACTCAATAAGCTATCTCCTTGTGTGTCAGTTATAGCCTTTGATTGTTGTAATTAAAATAAGATTTTACTACTTTTTACACCTTTTAGCCATGAAGAGTTAAAACAGCTAAGAGAGTATTGTTCCTTCTTGTATATTCTCAGCAATATTGTTTACTAAACTCCAGTTGATGACACCTTTTCAACCCCATTGAAGGTTGCAGAGAGATAATTTGGAAAAAAAAATGGGGTTTAACTTGGAGCCCAATTTGGCTAGCAAAATAAGATTTCATTAGATAATGTTATAGCCATTCTTTATATAGAAGGTTTATGCGAAGGGAGCATATACGTGTTTATTTTAATAACATTCCAACAAATTGGTAACATACAGTGTTTTTGTTTATTGGATGAATTGAGGGAAAGTTTGTCCTTTAGTTTTGACTTTAGTGGCAGTTGTCCATCATGCCCAAAGCCAGAATTTGAGTCTTTTCATTTTGCACAGTAAAGCCCCAATTATCTGACTTTCATTTAATCAAAGCTTTGTCAGATTTTCTATAGCAATATTGTGTACCCTGAATTGCACTCATTCTACTTATTTGGAGCACCATTTTTCTACCACTCTGAAACCATTTTTCATAGGTTTCACATTGAGGGATGGCCATTCAGAAAACTAGAGTTGTTCTGTATTAGGTTTTCCTTTTTTATGTGAATGCAGAAATGAAAAACTCTCTGCGTGATAATTGTTTGTATGATGGGTGAAGTAATATTATGTTTATTTTAAATCTAGACATGGCCTGAAGATGCATTGCAAGCTGTTGCCTCTCGCTTCTTGGAAGATATTGAAATGTCAGACGAAACACGTGAAGGCTGTATTGATATGTGTAAAAGCTTTCACACTTCTACCATTGATTTGTCTGACCTGTTCCATTCTGAGCTTCAAAGGCACAACTATGTTACACCTACCTCATACCTGGAATTAATCTCCACATTCAAAACGTTACTGGAAAAGAAACGCACGTAAGGACTTATAACATGCATTTTGCTAGGGGAGCCCAAAGTTCCCTTATATTATTATTTTCTACAGGTAATTAATTTGTGTAGCTAATTTAATAAAAATGTTAAGTATACTCAGCTCGCCATTTCTTGATTACATTTGCACTCAATAGACTAAAGAGCCAGTTAGACCCATAAATCTTGTATCCCATTAGGCCAGTTCTAATATTCATTATTAAGTTGATGCCTATTGATACGTTAAAATATCAATTTTTTTTCTTCTGATGCAGTCTCAAACCCTAGAAATTGCACCTGTTCTGCAGGGTGAATACCACTGAATAACACTGAGTTGCTGTATAAAGACACTTCTTTAGTTCATGATGGGTGGAGTTTTAGATCTCCTAGACTGTATGTAAGATCTGAGGGAAAATAAAAGGGCTGAGGGACTTAGTATAGTCATGCAGAAATCTACGGATATTCTTCTAGGTCACCAGTGTGCCTAGGTCAGTATTGACTGAAAGTCAGTACCATCAGAAGATTCTTTCATGTCTTAGTGAAAAGAGTAGGAAGTTTCAGTTCCTACTTGTCGCGAACCTCATTATTTCCTCTTGACTAGTGTAACCTCCTCCTATCTGAACTTCTTGATACACATATTAGTCCCATCAGTTCGATATAAAACACAGCTATTAAAATAATACTCCTTCTGTGTCCTTCTACTGGCTCCTCCTCCATCACATCACATTCCAACTTCTGATCCCTAAGGACCTTCATAACTCTGCACCCATCTACTTTCCCACTCTTGTTTTTTATCTTGTCACCTCACCTCCTCATCTGTTCATACAGTAAATCCAGCCTGGAGCACTCACTTGTCATTTTTCATAACTTTAAGACACTTATACATTACTGAATGTAAATGAGAATCAGGCACAAGTACTATATTATATATAAGAATGGTGTGAAATTAGAAATTTGGGGAATGGGCTAAGAAAAATTGACAATATATTTTAAAAATATCTGTAAAATTAAGCACTGTTTGGTGTTACATTTAGTGAGGTGATGAAAATGAAAAGAAGATATGAAGTTGGCTTGGAGAAACTGAATTCTGCTGCATCGCAGGTGGCTTCGATGCAGTATGAGCTGGAAGCCCTACAGCCTCAGCTAAAGGAAGCCAGCAAACAAGTTGATGAAATGATGTTGGTTATTGAAAAGGAGTCCTTGGAAGTAGCTAAAACTGAAAAAATAGTGAAAGCTGATGAAGCTGTGGCAAATGAGCAAGCTATGGCTGCAAAGGCGATCAAAGATGAATGTGATGCTGATTTGGCTCAAGCCTTGCCGATTCTGGAAAGTGCTCTGTCTGCTCTTGACACTCTTACTGCACAGGTAAAGCTAACTATACATATTTATACACTGACCAGGTATTCAACTAACAAAACCAAACCATGTCTGCCTTCAGAGAAAATTTGAATATGCTACATATCTAATAATTGTCAGATTTCACATTATTACTGAATTTAAAGTTGCATGATTTTGTAGCATCTGAAATTTCTTAAAACATTTAGTTTCAGAATCAAGGCATTCTTTTATTTTCTTTCCCTGTGTGGACAGCTATAACATAAACTAGTGAATTATAACATTTATATTCTCAGGAGGTATAAAATCAAACATTTCTCACTAGCCACATGGGTGGGAAAAATTAGAGGGAACGCTGCCCGAGGGTCAGTCTAAATGACAGCCCCCACTCTATGGGTCACAGCTGTGTCTGGAATTTCTGCAGTAATGCAGGCAGTGGCTCTGCCTCCAACACACACCCCTACTACGCCAGGACTTGCCCGAGGGCTCTTGGAGGGCAATCTTCCACAGTGCTTGTGCTAGGGGAATCCTCTTCCAAGCAGAGCTGGGGCTTGTAATGCCCCTTTACAACACTCCAGACCTTGCTCTGCTTGTGCCTCCGACTGAGGAGATAAAGGGTGAAAGAGACCAACCGCTCTCTAGTTCCTTCTGACCGCTGCATGGCTTTGGGTTGGAGCCTCCAGTGTCAGAAGCTTAGTCTTCCTTTATTCGTCAACCTGTAAATACAAATGTATTTATTTTGTAAATAGTTTTAAGAATTTTATCCATTATTTTTAGCTAAGTTTCGTAGTTTCATAAATTCCCCATTGTGTGGAATTCTACCCCCATGCTCCCACATACACGTCTTGATATGGGTACTGGACTGTGGCCAGGACTCTAGGCTTCAAAACTGGTTTCTTGCACATGCTCCTTACAAGTCAGTGACAACCATTGACGCTGCCTGTACTGCCTTGGGGAAGCTCAGGTTGCACTAAGGTCCAATATCTGCTGCGTTTTCCCCAGTCGTACCTTAAGAAACTCTTAATGGAGAAGGCCATAAGGCCACACTTTGACCCAGGCTAGTGGGACCCCCCCCCCCATACATTGGGCTGACTCAGCAAAGAGTGTGCTTCCTTATGCAAGGTCTGATTGAGCAGTAAGGAAATCTACCCATACAGATGTACTGGCTCTGCCTCACACAACTGCCTTACACAAACTATGTCTGCACTGTCGATCTGGACTGATAGAACCTCTCACACTCCAGGGAGAGCAGAGTCTTACATTTCACCTGATGACATGTTTGAGTTGCCAGATCCCCAGTCATACTCCTTGCCCCCAACTGGCCCATACAGTTTTGGTTCCTGAATCGCCTATGTATGTCCTCTTGGTCACTGATCAACACTCATTCCTTTTCCCATCACCTGACAAAGGGGAAGGGCAGACTCAAGCTGACTCAAGCATTGGTATCCAGTTTGCAAATTAGTTCCAGTTCATCAGTTTCTCATTGGAGTCTGTTTTTGAAGCTTTTCTGTTGCAAAACTGCCACCTTTAAGTCTGTTACTGAGTGACCAGAGAGGTTGAAGCGTTCTACTGGTTTTTGAATGTTATGATTCCTGATGTCAGATATGTGTCAATTTATTCTTTTGCATAGAAACGTTTATTTACTTGCCTCTTCAGGAATTTAGATGCCTGTCTTTAGGCACCTAAAGTTTAAAATTTTTATCTGAGTCTGATCATCTCCAAAAGAAAGTGGGATCAGTTAAGTCACTATATCTAAACAGTTTACAGGAATAGGGTAAACTTAAAAGTACTTTTCTGTCTTAGGATTTTGATAAGTAATATGTAAAATTACTGTAACTGAAGCAGTTGAGAAAGAGAAAAGTATTTCTATATTTTTTTAGTTTGATTACTTTGTGCCTTTGACAGCACTTCATTTATAGTTAGTTTCACTGCTTCCACTGTGCAGTCAGTTTCACTGTTTATTTGTGTGGGTCTTTCACTAGTTTAATGAAAATTGTTCCTGTCTGACTTTCAGTGCAAAGGCCCTTGCTCTGCCTAGGAAAGGGTTTCAGATACGAGGAAGAAGTGGAATGGGAATTGTGCCTTCTGATCATCAGCCATAAACCCATGCTGTAGTTGGGAAAGGAACTCTAGGTCTGAACAGTGGGGAAAAGACTTTCTACCCCTCCCCCCACTCCTTAGGCTGGCTCTGCCCTAAAGCATAAAGAACACTCCAAACAGTCTGTGACCAGAACAGAAGCATATGATTCCATTCCCTGGGAAGCTGGACTATCATGGAATTACAGGGGGATAAGAGAGAAATCCCTTCCCACATTCCAAAATATGCCTGGTATACTGAGTAAAGCCCTGTGGGGTACTAGGTTGCTCCGACAATATGTCCATCAGTGCTAGCTAGCCTGGCCATGCAAGCAGGCAACAGTTCAAGCTCCTGGGGACATCTAGTAAACTATTTCCATAATCAAGGTTTTTGCACCAGCTGCCTCTTTTTGGTTGAATGGCCCCCACGCCAGTATAATAGTGTGCTCTCTTCCCACTGAATAAATAAAATAACTTTCCTAGGACAGAAGAAGCCCCTAGAAGAAGGGGCTAAGCAGACAAAACACTGGGGATATTGTCTACATCTACTTTAAAATGAAAGATTTAAAAGACAGATACTATTAAAAATGAACATATGGTATTTTTGTACAGTGTACATTAATTTTTGACTGCGATCCTGAAATCACATTACATTTAAAATACCAAGTATGATTCTAGCAAACATATATGGAAAAGTAGTACTGTAACATACACAGAATGATTGTGATATGTTAGAAAAGTGGGTCCAATGCTATTTCTGAAGCAATAATATTTATGTCATTTATTTTAAGGATATCACAGTTGTGAAGTCAATGAAGAGTCCTCCTTCTGGTGTTAAGCTAGTTATGGAAACTATATGCATCCTGAAAGGCATCAAATCAGATAAAATTCCAGATCCATCAGGCTCAGGGAAAAAAATAGAGGATTTCTGGGGTCCAGCAAAGAGACTTCTAGGTGATATAAGATTTCTGCAGTCACTTCATGAATATGATAAGGACAACATTCCTCCAGCTTACATGGCCATCATCAGGAAACAATATATAACGAATCCTGAGTTTGTACCAGACAAAATTCGAAATGCTTCCACAGCAGCGGAAGGTCTGTGCAAATGGGTGATAGCCATGGATTCCTATGATAAGTAAGTAATCATTTATAAAAATAAAATCCAAGTGAGTTTAGTCTATTCTAATACTAAGAGGGATTTAAAGTTTGTTGGAAATTCTAACTGGCCTGACATATTCACTGATAAAGATTACGAAGCAACTGTTGAAAGGGACATATAGGGTCTGATTTTCAAATGTGGGTACCTTGAATAGGATGAAGAGGGCAATAGCCCATCTCCAGTAAGCAAAAAGTTAATCCTGGTTTCTATTCCCCATCCTTTTTGCATAGGTCTTCAGCAGAAGGGTAATAGGATGCCAGTGGGAAGGAAGGGCTCATCATTTAGTTTCTGAGGACTCGGTTAAACCCCACATTGGAAATTGTTTTGTTTGTATTTGCTTACCCTGATGAAAAACACCTTACTGATTTCTGCCATATCTTATTTGTGCTGAGTCACCCCATCAATTTACAGTATCATTATAACACATCCCCAGAGCTTGGATCAATCTATCAAATCCACACTTAAGTACCTAAACAGCCTACAATCTGAATATAAGCAGCAAAGGTGTGAGATGGAGAAAAATCTTTCTACTAAATGTAACAAAATTTAATGTACTAGTACATATTCTTCTTTGAGTGTTTGCTCATGTCAATTCCAGGTGTGTGCCGGAAGAATTTTCCCTTAGTGGTACCCATTGGGTCAGTTCAGGAGCCCCTGGAATCCGGTCTTCATATTGCCATATATAGAGCCCTGCCAACCCGCTGCCTGTTCCTTCTTATTGCCTGTGGTAGTTGGTTGGAACTCCCCTTCCTAGGGGTCTTCTGATTGTTACCTATAAATAGTTATAATAGTACTAGTTGTCTAGATAGTTAGTTTAATTATATATAGTTCTCAGGGTTATCCCCTTCCTACCACCCACCCAACCCTGGCACTGGGGCATGCTTCGGTCTCTAGGGTTTAAACCCTGTGCAGCATGTAATAAACTGCCCAGGAGCAACCCTCACACTTCTTGCCGAAAGTGTCTGGGGGATCTCATGAGAAGGACTATTGTAAAAACTGCAGGGGATTTGGCTCCAGGACCCAAAAAAATAGAAATCAACGGTTGAAAATTCTTCTAATGGAGGCCGCCCTTCGCCCCCACTCGGCGCCAAGTTCGGCCAAGTGAGATTGGGCCTGAGAACACTGGCACCACAGAGATCCATGGCACCATCCCTTGGTAGTAGACATTTAAAAATTAATGTTTTTGGACAACTGTTATTTGGTATACTGCAGTTTTCTCTAATTTGGCACATGTTGGGGTTTAACGGCAACCATGGTGTGAGTGTATATGCATAGGTATTGAGATATATTCGTGCGTAGTATAATTGTCATAAATTTAATTTACCAATTTATTTTATTTAGAGTGGCAAAAGTTGTTGCCCCAAAAAAGATAAAGTTAAATCAGGCTGAAGGGGAACTGAAGATTGCTATGGATGGTCTGAGAAAAAAACAAGCAGCCCTAAAGGAAGTTCAGGACAAACTGGCTATACTCCAAAAAACGTTGGAATCAAAGAAGCAAGAGAAGGCTGATCTAGAGAATCAGGTATATAATACACATAATACACATAAAACTGTTGCTAATACTGGGACACGGAAAAAGTTGTTTAAAAATAAAGGGGTTTTACCCATCACATTTCTGCTTTTATCATTCAACCCGGCTAAAGCGTAAATAAAACCCCCTGTTTTAGGCTACCATCATTTTTGTTCACTCTAATATTGGTTATTAAACCATAGGGTAGGTGTATCTTGGAAAATAAGTACCCTGTTTCCCCGAAAATAAGACAGTGTCTTATATTAATTTTTGCTCCCAAAGATGCGCTATGTCTTATTTTCAGGGGATGTCTTATTTTTCCATGAAGAAGAATACGGTACACATTTATTGTTGAACAAAAAAAAAGGAAGTTTATTACCTGTATACGGTACGGTAGTAGTTGTCATCACAAACCAGCATAACCAGACAAACATAACCAGCATAATCAGATAAACCAGCATAACCAGACAAACTAGGGTGACCAGATGACAAGAAAAAAATATCGGGACACATGGGGGGGGGGGGAATGGGGGAGGGGGGACTGGAGGGGGGGAAGTAGAGGGGATGGGGAGGGGAAGTAGAGGCTTCCCCCCCCCACTGGACCCATGGGGGCAGGGTCTGAGGAAGCCATGGATCAGGGGTGCAGGGGCCCGGCTCCAGGTGCAGGGGTGCAGCCCCACCGTGGGTTGGGGATCCAGGGCCCCAGCTGCTTACCCCCAGGAACTGTTCTCAGCTGGGCCAGGGGGCAGCCAGCAGGTGGGTCAGGGGCTGGTTGGGGGGGGGGGCGGCTGGGCGCTGTCTGTAGCCACCCTCCTCACTGCTCCTAGGCAAGCAGCCCCCTTCCCCCGCCCCTGCAGCATGTGAGGCAGCAGCAGAGAGCTGTCCTGCCGCTGCCCCTGACTCTTGATGAGGGGGGAGGGGGCTGATGAGGGGCCGGACTCAGAGCCGGTTGGGGGGAGAGGGGGCGGCCGGGGGCTCTCTGCCCCTCCCCCTCTGCCGGTGCAGGCTGCAAGCTGCCTCCTTCCCCCTCCTTGCACCACGTGCAGTGGCAGAGAGCCTCTGCCTGGGGCAGTGAGACTTGCTGCCTGCTCCTGCCGGCAGGAGGGTGCTGCGGCCCCCGGAAGGAGCGGTTAGTGAGGTTAGTGCTCCAAGACTGGGGGGGGGGGGGAGGACGGGCGGAAGGAGACGGGGGAGGGGCCCCCCAGGCGGCGGGAGACCGGGGGAGGGGGCCCCGTACGATCTGCCGTACGGGGCCCCAAAATTCCTGTCACCGGCCCTGCGTGAGTCTGTGAGTCAGTCAGACTCCATCAGGGCAAAGCGAGCAGCAGGCGGCAGCTTGTCCTGGCGGCGGCGCGGGCTCTATGATTTAAAGAACAGCTCCGGCTGCGCTGCGGCCAATCAGTGAGCTGCGCAGCGGCGCCCGCCTTTACGGTGACTCCTTACGGCACCGGTAGCTTCGGGGGGGACGCCTTATTTTCGGGGGGACGCCTTATTTTCGGGGGGACGCCTTATATTAATGCAGGAGGCAAAACTGGAGGTACGTCTTATTTTTGGGGTACGTCTTATTTTCGGGGAAACACGGTATGTAATAATTATGAAAATTATGCAAAATATCACATTATATTATATCCCATACATCTCCAATCATATCTGACTTGAGAATACAGAGTGAAATATAGAAATGAAAACATCAGGTGATCCAGAAAGGAAATCATTAGGTGATAAATTTTTCAACACTGCCCTGGCAATTTTACTTTACATTAACCTGGACTTACCACCTCTAGACTCAGGTGAGTGTAGTTAACTATTTATAGTTATTCAGGATTGCCAGCTAATGTCATATGTGGTTGTGATTTTTGTGAATTCCCTTCTTGTTCACTAATGTCACTAAACAGCTATCAGATATAGAAACTGGTAACATTTAGGGTCAGCACACTTTTGTCTAGTAAGACAAAGATAGGATTCTTTCCCTTTTGAGTAATTCATTACTTTACAAAATAATCTGTCCTCACTTTAAAAAAAGATTACATGCATATTTTTAAACAACAGAACAAAAGTTCTTTTTCAATCAGTTGTAGCCATATACAGTAAACCCTTGATTTAACGGACCTCGATTTAACGGACTTCGGATGCAACGGACAAAATTTCTGAGCAAGTCTGATGCATTCCTGATCCATTTCTGGCGGGCTGGCTGCCGGCTCCTGGCTGTTGCCCGGGTCCAGGCAGCGGGCGGGCTGGCTGGCGGGTCCCGGGACCCGTGCGGGCTGGCTGCCGGCTCCCGGCTGCCGCCTGGGTCACAGCAGCGGGCGGGCGGGCTGCCGGGTCATGGCTGCCGCCCGGGTCACAGCAGTGGGCGGGCTGGCTGCCGGCTCCCGGCTGCTGCCCGGGTCACGGCAGCGGGCGGGCTGGCTGCCGGCTCCTGGCTGCCGCCCGGGTCATGGCAGCGGGCGGGCTGGCTGCCGGCTCCCGGCTGCCACCCGGGTCACGGCAGCGGGTGGGCTGGCTGCCGGCTCCCGGCTGCCGCCCGGGTCATGGCAGCGGGCGGGCTGGCTGCCGGCTCCCGGCTGCCGCCCGGGTCATGGCAGCAGGCGGGCTGGCTCCTGGCTGCCGCCCGGGTCCAGGCAGCAGGCAGGCTGCGGACCTGTCGCCCCGACCCTGTGGCGGGCGGGCTGTTGCTCTGACAGCTCTTTTTTTATTATTATTATTAAATAACAGACTTTTTGATTTAACGGACACCCCCTCGCCCGAATTAGTCTGTTAAATGGAGGTTTTACTGTATTCCATTTAGGTGTATGTATGCCCAGCACACTGAAGCCACTGAAGAACTTTGCCTAGCAATTTCCACAGGGGCAGCACTCACACCCTGTGACCGTGCCCTCTCCTCTTGCTATATAAGGATGGCATTGCCTTGTCCCACACTCATTTCCTTCTGACTGCCTGTGGTTAGAGTCAGAACTTGGTGTAGTGTTTTCACCTCAAGTTTTCAGTCTCCATTTTCTGAGGGTTTTTTGTTTTGTTTTTCTCTAGCTATTAGTTAGTTAGAAGCATATTAGATTTAATTCAGTGTTAGAGTAGTTGACTGCCCTATGTGATGTCCTTACCACAGTTCAACCATTGTCTGTCATGTGGGGGACGGGGCATCCCTAGTAGTGATCCCCACACAAGGTGCTTGTTGTGTCTTGGTGAGGAACACATTAAGGAGCAGTGCTTAATCTGTAAGTCATTCTAGAAGAGGATTCAGATGGCAGGAGACTTCTGGCTGAAGCAGCACCTGTATGAGCAGGCCACAAGGCTTGTTTCAGTGCTGAGGCCCTTGTCTGATTGGCGATCGCCTTTGGAACTGACAAGTGTTGTTGCTCCATGTTCGGAAGAGGAGTCATTTCCTCTTCTCTGGTCCAATGAGGAAGTGGTCCCAAAAACTAATTGGAACTGTTCCAGGCCTTGGAGAGATTCTTTCTCATATTTTAAGAGGTGGCACCATATACCTTCCAGCACAAGGGTGCTCTGCTTAACCACTTTCCAGTACTGCACCAAGATCAGTGAGGCCTATAAGGACAAAGAGTCCACAAGGATGGACTTGTTGGGAGGGAGATTTATACTTCCTCTTCCCTGAAGATGCACATTGAAAACCAGCAGGTGTTGCTCTCTAAATACACTTTATTAATTGGATGGCCACATCTAAGTTTGTGGACCCTACCAGACGCCTCCAGGGAAGAGTTTAAGGCGTTTGTTGCAGAAGGCTATATGGTAGCCAAGACTCTGTTATAGTTAGCTCTGAATGGGGTGGATGCCTGGGCCAGAATTCTGGCATTAGTTGTGACCATGTGCAGGGCCTCATGGCTCATAATTCGGGTATTGTGACCAATGTGCAGCAGATCATTGAGGACTTACCTTTTGATGATAAGATTTTGTTTTTGAAAAGGAACGACAAGACCCTGCACTCTTTTAAGGATTCCTGAGCTACTTTGTTTATACTGAGCTGTACAGAGACCCCACCGTAGTGGTCAGCAGCAACAGCAGTTTATGTCTATCCACGACAATGCTCCAGTCATGTGAACTGCCCCACCAAGTTTCTGTTATTCCAATCACATCATAGCTCCTTGATTGTGCCAGGACTTCCAATTCTTCCTGCTTGTTTCCTAGGTTTCTTGCATTTGTGTACAGGCACCTAAGAAAACTAGCTGATTGCCCTACTTCCTCAGTATAAATCAGGAGGCTTCCTGTCTTGTACCCTCCTCCTTGTGTTTCCT
Organism: Sternotherus odoratus; assembly: GCA_032164245.1. Taxonomy (NCBI): domain Eukaryota; kingdom Metazoa; phylum Chordata; order Testudines; family Kinosternidae; genus Sternotherus; species Sternotherus odoratus. The sequence continues at coordinate 18,699,521 of JAVMKO010000011.1, forward strand.
CCCGGTATCCCACTCCCCCACTTACCTCTGGGCTTAGGTCACCATTTCTTGGTGAGCCTAGTTTAAAGCCCTCCTCACTAGGTTAGCAAGCCTGCCTGTGAAGATGCTCTTCTCTCTCTTCGTTAGGTGAATCCCATCTCTTCTTAGCAATCCTTCTTCCTGGAACAACATCCCATTTTTGAAAAATCCAAAGCTCTCTCTCTGACACCAATTGTGTAACCACATATTAACCTCCACAATCTGGGCCTTTTCCTTCAACAGGGAGGATGGATGAGACCACGACCTGTGCCTCAAGCTCCTTTATCCTTCTTTCCAGAGCCATGTAGTCTGCAGTGATCTGCTCAGGGTCATTCTTGGCAGTATCATTGGTGCCATTGTGGAGAAGTGGGAAGGGGTAGCTGTCCGAGGTCTTGATTAGTCTCAGCATACACTCCATCACATTCTGGATTCTAACTCCAGGCAAGCAGCACGCTTCTCGAGTCTCCTGGTCTGGTCGGCAGATGGGTGACTCTGTCCCCATTAGGAGGGAGTCTGACCACCACCACCTATTTTCTCCTCTTGGGAGTGGTGGTCATGGAACCCCCATCCCTAGGACAATCTATCCCATGCCTTATGGCCAATGGGGTCTCCTTCTGATCCCTTCCCTTAGAGGGCTCTTCAAAATCCTTCTCTGCAGTAGTACCAGTGGAGAGAGCTCAAAACGGTTTTGCACTTCTATCTGAATTGGGGGTACATAGGTTCTACTCTTTCTTCTTCTAGAGGTCATCGGTTGCCAATACTCTTCCCCATTCTGCACCACACTCTCTGATTCTTCAGCACGTTTTGCTTCCAGAACCAAACACTGACTTATCTCCAGAAAATCTTCATTTTCTCTGATGCAACACAGGGTTGATACCTGGTTCTCCAATCCTCTAACTTTCTCTTCCAATATGCAGACCAGCTTGCACTTTGTAGAGATGAACTTGCATCTGTCCTCTGGGAGAATGACAAACATGGCACATTCTGAACAGGTCACAACAGCTGATCGCTCACTATTCCATGTGTTCCTTCTAAGAGGCTCCTCAGATGTAGTATGTACTACTCATAGGAGCCTGAAAGGCAGAAACACTCTGTGCGAACTCCCTGCAGGCAAACTCCCAGGCAAACTTCCTCTGTTGGCCTCCTCCTCGGTTTGCAACCTTTCAGTGTTCTATATGAACTTCATAATTTATTTGGAAGAAACAGTAACTCTGGACTTTGTCTCAGCACAAAAAAGCAAGATAATCCATCACACAGATTATTTTCCTTCTTCAGACTTTTAAACATTTTAATCAAGTTTTTGTTTGTTGACATTTTTAAAAAAATCAGTGCATACAGGCAAATAATTGCAGGACTGTTCAGTGTATGTTCATCGGGGGGAGTGATAGCTCAGTGGTTTGAGCATTAGCCTGCTAAACCCAGGGTTGTGAGCTTAATCCTTGAGGGGGACATTTAGGGATATGGGGCAAAAATGGGATTGGTTCTGAGGGGGTTGGACTAGATGATCTCCTGAGGTCCCTTCCAACTCTGAGATTCTATGACATAAATCATGAATAAATGCAATTTATTTTTTGTTTTTGAGGTTGACTTGTGCAGCAAAAAGCTACAGAGAGCAGAACAATTGATTGGAGGCCTTGGTGGTGAGAAAACTCGCTGGAGCCAGACTGCTCTGGAGCTGGGGCAGCAGTACATCAATTTGACTGGAGATATCCTAATTTCTTCAGGAATTGTAGCTTACCTGGGAGCCTTCACATCCAGTTATAGACAAGTACTGAATACAGTTGTTTTATCTAAATGTATTAAACCAACTAAACATTTTTTTCTCCTGCTAAAATATTTAGATTTTTAAAAACATATTTTAATTGACTTCCAAAATTGACTTCCAAAATTTCAAGAATTGAAAATATCAGAGGGGTGTGTGTGTGTGTGTGCGCGCGCGTGCGCATGCACTCATGCATATAAGACTTTGACCTTCACTTAGAAGAACTCAGGGGAACTCTTCCTTCATATTTCTTTACTATTTGATAACAACATTAATTGTAAAATACCTGAACCTTGTGGTTGGTTTTCTCAAACGTCTGTGAAGTGACTGCAAGTAACTTTATGCCTTATGGCCCTGATCTGCTACCATTCTAGTCAATGGCTAAATTCACAGTAAATTCTGTGGGGGTAGCAGCAGGTCCTATGTCTACAGAATCACTGGTCAGCAACTAGAGTGTAAATGTATTTAAAGTGCAATAATTCTTTAGAAAAAGGAGAAGCAGGAAGATAAAGTGAACTTCCTATCATAATCAATTTGTGTGTTGAATTCCCATTGACATAAATGGAAGTTGTGTTTGTAAAATAACTACAGGATGAGGAGCTGAGGTCAAAATTTTCAACTATCTATTCATTTCGGATGCCTCCGTTTTTGGATGCCTAATTTGATGTGCTTTTGCTTTTATGTTCAGATTTGCTTAGCAGTGGGATATATCATTGGCTTCAGCTGAAGAAATGATTGTTCAACCTTATCTCCACTTATCTACTTCTACTGTACTTCCCATCTTTCTTTCTTTAGAAAATTCTGTAACATCTCTCAAACTTTATTTTTATTTTATCATTTCCATATTTTGACATTATTCTTTTAATGTTTTACTTTGCAAGAGCCTATTTTGTCTACATTTTTTTTGTGCCTAATTACTAAATTTTGAGAGAATGTAATTCTGTATTGGAAGAAAGCAGCCATTCATCAGGCATATACAGTATGAGCTAGGTATCAGAGGATTGAGGTTCTGAAAAAGTGATGATTGGGGGATCCTGCATGCCAGTCCTGAGAAGCAAAGGCAGTTTTATTCTTATTCATTTAGCAATAACTAAACTTTACTGGTTTTACTCAAGAAGTTTAGTGTAGCCTTAGGGGGCTGATGGTGGGAACGTATTGTCTGATATGAAACTAAAATGTTTCCTTCTTTGTGTAACAGTAGCTGTGACCTTGTGACAGTTATATTTTATTTTAATATATATATGGCCTCTTTGTCATTGTCTGTGTTATCATTATGTATTCATTCAGTGGCTGTTTCAGCCTTTCCTGAGACTCTGGATAGTACTTTCACATTTGTTCATTTTGCAGTTTCAGATTTTCTCAGGAAGCTAATTCCTTTATTTCCTCCAGTTTTTCAAAGAACAAAGCTTTTATATCTTTTTGGCACCTTGGTTTTGAATAAAGTACTAAAGCCTTCAATTGAAATCTCTGTGAATGTTCTTTATCCCCTGAGAAACATTTCCTTTCATTCTAAATTTGTGATTGCTGTTGCCTTGGAAAGGGACATGAATAAACTTCAGGCTTTGATGTTCACTCTTTTGTTTAGAGTGCTGTGTTTTGTAAGGACAGTAAAATGCTTTGGTCTACTCCAAAGGTTTCAGTCAAGATTGTGTCTCAATGCCATGTGAAACAGTTTGTTTGTCGTAAGCTATATCTACACTTGAAACACTACCGGGGCTCATTCTCTACCTACCAGATTTGGGGGTGGGAGACAAGGCTCAGGACCACTGCTTTGCAGCGGTGTGGTAGCATAAGGGCTTCTACCCAGTGAGGAAGTTGGTTCTTGGGGCGCCTGCTCTGCAGGGCTATGGTCAAAATTCAGGTTGTGCATTTGGTTGGGATTGTGATGAATTGGATGTGTGCATTGTGATTCATTATTTGTTGGAATTGAAAGGGTTTTTTTCTGTGGAGATGAGGAGATGGAGACAGTGCATTTGGATATTAGGATGTTTGGATAGTTAAGTCACGTGAATTGAGGCTGCTGTGGCTATTAATGTTGCCTTAACTGGTAATTTCTTTTTTTTTATTGCATTAAGAAGAAATGTTCGTAAGTAACCTTAATTTCAAGTGAATGAAGTTTTTGTGTAGGAATAAATATTGTTCTATTGCTATTGTCACTAATGGATCCTTTTTTTAAAAAAAAGATGCAGTTATCAAATCTGCATTAGCTTAAAATGTTTGCTTCCGCTAAGAGTTCACAGGCCATTATTAAAATCTGATTAGTTTAGGAAGAAAATCTTATGTTTAGCTAGGGAAAGTAGTGTAATCTCAAAGTGATGTTTGACTAATTAGCACAGTTTTTAAACATGTTCAGTTTAAAATATAAACAAAACCCCCTCAAATGCCAGCAGATCCATACCCAGTAGGTAACCTTTATATAGGGAAATCTTCCAGCAGCAAAAAGCTGTCCTAACAACTCCTACATCATCCATCTTCCAGGCCCTTGTATAGTGTGCGTCTGGAAACAGCATGTGTTTGGAGCATCCCTATGCCATAGCAATCCTCAGCTGCCAAAAAGCCATCCTGTGTAGAACTGACCACAAGATCAGGGGAATGCAAATGTAGCCTAGAGCCAGATATGTTGCCTCAGCTCTTTCTTGCGCTGAGTGTAGCTCAGCGTGGATGAAGGAACTGGCCCTGTATGTTCTACATGAACAGTGGTTACTCTCTTAATTACTTATGTGTGCTTTTTTAGTGTGTAGACAAGTACAGAAATGACTTCACTGTAGCAATGTTTGAGGGAAAAGAGTTGAAAAAATATAGATACATGTATTGACAGTTTTATAAATCTTATGAATGTAATAGGGAACAGACAAAACTTTAGTTAACATTTGCATTCTTATCTTCTAGAATCAAACAAATGAGTGGACATCACTGTGTAAAATGAGAGATATTCCTTGCTCAGATGATTTTTCCTTAACAAATACTTTGGGAGAACCTGTTAAAATCAGAGCTTGGAACATTGCTGGATTACCATCTGACATGTTTTCTATTGATAACGGTATCATTATCTCGTAAGTAGGAAATTCACATCTGCTAGCTTTCATTAGATGGCCTCTTACAGCATACTTTTCAGTTATTTCTTTTATGGACACATTATATTTCTGTGTGGCAAGTTCAACAATTAAACTAAACAAAAACAAGGCTGTTTCTATTTTTTACTATATACTTTTTTCAAGGCTTTTAGTGTGTAAAGTAATTCACTCCTCTCTTAATTTTCATGAGTTGCTGTAAAGGGATTAAACTTTTTAGATGATAGAAGGTTGCAATAAACTACATTTTATGAACACATAGTAATTTTACTTGTAAATTGATTAATTAATACAGTAATTAAAACAGCAAATTTTGGATACCTCTTGGAAGAGTAAGCTTGGAGTAGACTAACAGCAGGAAATGTTCAGCTCTGTGAAATGAGACTGTTATTCTGAAGCTCTAGTAGATTAATACCCCGCACTTGTGGAATTCAGAGGAAGTTCAATGTTGTTGCTGGATGCTCCAGGACTATGCCTCACATCACCAGCAAAGTTTTTCTGAAGCTGTAGAAATACCCCAGCAACCAATTATTAGCATTAAAACAACAAACTTTGTAAAATATATTAATGAACCTTAAAGCAAATATGTCCAATTCTCCCTATAGATAAAAATTTCAATTTGCGACACATTTTATTCCCATCACCTAGCAGACTACCATGGTGGGAAGCTTCTAATGGAAAATGATCAAATAACAAATTCTGCTGCAGTTTCTCTCCTCTTTCATCACTATTGGGGAGTAGTGAGCAGTGAATAAAGTAGGGTGGAGGGGGAGAAGCAGCAGAGTTTAAGAATAGGAATTTTGTGGTAGAATATTGGATAGAAATGAAAGTGTCTCTCCAATTCATATAAAGCTAGAGCTTTGTCATTAAAAGAATTAGTTGGGAACCAACTCTGGGCACCTTCCTACCAATAGAACCCTCTGCAGAAAAATGGAAACCTATTTTGCAAATCTTGCTGAGATGAGACTTATACACCTTACCCACCAATGCCACCAGTGACCTTATAGACGAAGTCTTCATTCCTAGTCTTTAAATAGTTCCCTAGATGCCCAGCACACCGATTTTAACGTCTTGCCTGCAGCAATTTTGAGGCCCTAAGGCTCTGTCATGTTGAACAGAGTGAGATGAACAAGGTACAATTGGCTAGTGTATTGCATGTGCTTCAGATCTCTCTTTAGAACTCTAGGAATGCCTATTTATGCTACAACCTTCTAAAGAGATCCTAAAGATGGTTACAGAATGATGGAAAAACTATTTCTGTGGAACTAAGGGAAGAAGAACTTACATTGAACAGAACGGTTTCTGGAGTTATAAGAGTGGCCTTTTCCTCATGGCATCAGTAATGTGGTACTTGTATAAATAGGGGAACTAGTTCCAAAACCTGGCTTCATGAAGTAAACCCAAATAGAAATGTCAGTAACAAGCTTGTTTACATTAATCAGACTGACTGATAATACTCAGATGGGGAGTATGTTCCTTTTTCCAAACTGATGCTTAATTTCCCATGGCATTTGGTTATAATACGTCAGTCAGATAGAACATCTAGTGTAGCTGAGCTTACCAGAACTTTTTAAATGGTAAGAAATTCTGCGTCTTTCCTGATACTCGTAAAATATCTGCCAGGAAGGAAGACACTTCTTGTAAGATCTGAAGGAGATATAGGAATTAGCAAACTGTCAGTGGCCACTGCTTAATTCTTCAGAAGAAGGTGCAAAAAACTCCACAATGGCCAACTATGGAAACACATTTCAATAATGAAAGTTTCTTCATAAAGTCTCGTAGGTAGTGGTTGTCTTAGGCCCTGAAACGTAAGTAATTATATCCTTTCTCAATAGTTTATGTAAGATAACTTTGGCTGTTCTCATTATTAATTTAAATGTTTCAGTCCTTTTTGAATTCTGCCAAGCTCGTGGCCTCCTCTGTTCTTGTCTCTCTGAGAGCAGCCACATCAAGTTGTGGGTCTCTGGTGCTGGTATGTCGTGGGGTGCAATCTCATGATTCCTGCACTCGTAGACTTGGGTCAGGCTGCTCCATTAGTACCAATCTTTATCACTCCACATGTCTGACTTGATAGCTGCACTTCTTTCATTCATGAGCCCCAAGGAGTAATGATAGTGATGAACAGCTGAAACAAATAACTTTAATTAGCGGTCAGAACAAAGCAATGGAGAACCAGGGATTTTAAGACAAAAACCAGGTACATGCATGTCATCTTACCTAGTTCTACCATCCAATAATGGCAGCCTACATTGGATAAGCTTCTCTAAACACATCTAGTGGTTCGTGTGTTAAAAGCCTAGTCTACTCTAAAAAATTAGGTTGGTTTAAATATGTTGGTTAGAGGTGTAAAAAAAATCCACACTGATGAGTGGGGGTGTTAAGCCGACTGAAGTCCGCCTGTAGACAGCGCTAGATCAACAGAAGAATTCTTCCATTGACCTAGCCACTGTCTCTTGGTGAGGTGAACTGCCTTAAAAGATTTGTAAAATTAAATCAAATGAAACTTTATTCTAAAGCTTCTTGAAATATTTTAACCATTTTTGTGATCAACAGGTCTGTCAAGTCAGTGGGACTCTCAAACAAGCAAAATCTGAAGGCAAAATTTGTCCCTAAGTATTTTATAAAATTGATTAGAAGGTTGTGTTTAAATTGTACCATAAAGTAAACTGCATTAAAGTCAAGCTTACGGTAAAAAAAAAATTAAGGATATATAATCTAATTCTGAAAGTTTAGCTATCAACTTTTTTTCTCCAGAAATGCAAGAAGATGGCCTCTGATGATAGATCCCCAGGGCCAAGCAAACAAATGGATAAAGAATATGGAAAAAACCAATAGTTTGCACATAATTAAACTCAGTGACCCTGAATTTGTGAGAACACTGGAAAACTGCATTCAGTTCGGCACTCCTGGTAAGTGACTGAATAATGAAAGTGTAGATTTCCAAAAGAACCTGGAGAGGGCACAATTAACTCAAAAATAAGGAAGATAAAAGTACCAAATATTGTCAGATTCATAGAAAAAGTGAGATTTTGTTATCCCTCATTGTTTTTTGATAGTTAATCAAATTAGATCTCTAGAAATTGAAGTCACAGCAGGTTGTGAGATTTTTCATCTCAAATATCAATTTGAAATCCTCTCTTTAATTTGGCTCTTTTAATTGTTTGAGATTTTGCTATACAGTACTGTATACTTGTTTTCATGTTACAATAATTCTACTTTTACCTTCCAAAAATGTATAACACACTGTCAAATTGTCTGTTCCTACATGACTATGCTTAGTTTGCAAATAGATAGTATTCATTATAGTACTTTACTGACATTCTTATATACCACTAGCGAAAATACCTGGCGTTCCTCGGGTGCGTCGGAGGTGGGGAGGGGGCAGAGAGCTGAGCGAGTGCAGGGTCCATTGGAGGGGGGAAGGGGCAGAGAGAAAACCTGACACCCCACCTCACCCCCCCCGACCAAACCCGACACCCCCACCTCACTTACCCCTCGACCAACCCCAACTCACATTTCCCCCCCCCACCCAAACCAAACACCCCCACATCACCCCCTACCAATCCCAACATCCCCTGACCAACACCCACACCTCACCCCCCGTAGACCAAACCTGACACACCCACCTCACTTTCCCCCCCAACCAAACCCGACACCCCTACCTACCACCACAAACAAACCCGACACCCACACCTCACTTACCCCTCGACCAACCCCGACCCCCCTCTTCACCCCCCAACCAACCCCAACACCCCCACCTTACCCCCCCACCAAACCCAACACCCCCTGACCAACCCCAACACCCACACCTCACCCACCCCGACACCTTCCCACCCCCCCCAGACCAAGCCCAACACCTCCGGCTCACTTACCCCCCGACCAAACCCGACACCCCCACCTCACCCCCCGACCAAACCCGACACCCCTACCTCACTTACCCTCCGACCAAACCCAACTCGGGTCCGTTGGAGGGGGGAGGAGGAAGAGAGCTGAGCGAGTGCGGGGTCCGTTGGAGGGGGGAGGGGGCAGAGAGCTGAGTGAATGCAGGGTCCGTTGGAGGGGGTATTATGACATCATAACTATGTCACAGAGAACAGCAGCTGCCCAGCAGATGTGATTGGCCTTTAAATAATTTCACCCCTGGGGGGCGTCAGAGGTGAGATTTGAAAAATTTTCGACTCTTACCCTGATTAGCACCCTAAGACCTATAACTGTACCAAATTTCAAGTCTCTATCGCAAGGGTGTGGAAGGAGTAAGTGCACGTACATACACGCATACATACATGCATATACCATTTGACTTTTATATAGATAGATAGATATCTCACCCAAGGTAAAGGAATCAGAAAATCATTACTTACAGTTAACTATTTGAGTTATTTCCATTGTTATTTTCAATGGAAAATTTAACTGCAAGTAAAGAAACAACTCGTATATCCTTTAATTCCTTGTTTCCTTGTAGGGGGGACAAAAATGTATTTCAAAATTGCCATTGACATTCAATAAGCTTTGAGTGACATTCTTTTAGAATGTTTTGAAAATCCCAGCCTAATGCTAGTATATTCAAGCAGTAGTACAGTTTGGAGAATCTTCATTGCCCTATGCAAACTTGATAAATATCATAAAGCAATATAAACTTCCTTGAACTTTTAAAAGATGTATTTAAGAAAGTTTTACCATATTTCTACCACATCCTTTGGGACCCATATTTGTATTGTGGAAGTAGTACCTGTTTGTACATCGTAAGTACACATTTAACAGAGATGTCTCTTGCCAAGAAAATGAATCAAAACCTAGTTATTGTTGTGTTCAAGTGCTGCTAGAAAATGTTGGAGAAGAACTGGACCCTATCCTAGAACCACTTCTACTCAAACAGACATTTAAGCAGTCTGGTAGTATATGCATCCGTCTTGGGGATTCCACCATTGAATATGCTCCTGATTTTCGCTTTTATATTACAACCAAGCTGAGAAACCCACATTATCTTCCTGAAACATCTGTTAAGGTGAGAAATTTGAAAATTAATGTGTTTTGTTTTAATATTAACAATACTCCCCCCCCCCCCCCGTAGGCTGCAGACAGAAGAAAGTTCAAAAGGCTGGCTTTTTCCATAACTGGAGGTGGGGAATTTGCATTCACATTTTTTGTCTGGTTCCATTTGCTATGGAACTGGGGAATGCCCTATTGTGATGGCTGCCTTACATGGAGAGAGGAAAGAAAAAGAAAATTCACAGATAAGATGGACTTTTTGTTTCTTACTGATCATAACTATGGAACAAAAACTTCATAGCACAGAGGACTGTAGAATCATCAACCTCAATTTTTCTGTCCTCAGAATCATCTGTCTTAGGCTGTTGCATGGTCTTTTGCAGACTTTCTGAGCATGGAAGAGGAACAATATTTTAATTTGATCTGTCCCTAATTATGTTATGCTTTGTAACACCTTTCATTTACAGGTAACCTTATTGAACTTCATGATAACTCCAGAAGGAATGCAAGATCAGCTTCTTGGAATTGTAGTAGCAAGAGAGAGACCAGATCTTGAAGAAGAAAAGCAGGCCCTAATCTTGCAAGGAGCTGAGAATAAAAGGTATCAGAAAATAATTGGTTAGGGACGCTACCCTTTGTCCTTCAGTGACATTTTTGAATATCCCCTTGGTTGCTTTGAATTCTGAGGACTCTTAACAGGTTTTGGGGAGAGCAGGAGCTGGCGGCAAAGGTTCTCCTTTCTGATGTTTTTAGAAATGAAATTTCAGTGTGGGTCATATTTGGTCTGGCCTGCCAGACTGTACTTGGTGGGTGTGCACAGGACCCTTTTCAACATGAAGGCAGAGCATGAAGTGTGCAAAGTTGGAGGAAGGCTGACTATACTATACCTGCTGTACACTGCATTCCCTTGGAGTCATTTCGCTTTGTAAGAAGAAGAAGTGAGTCCTGTGTGACCAAGAAAATAGCTTAATTTTTAAGAAAAAAATTTGTAAGAACAAAAATAGGTCTTTAATCCTCAGGTTACATATCTTGAATATGCATTGCATGTGTTGTACATATTGTACACTTTAGTGGACAACACCTACACATTTTCTATATGAAAATGTTTTGTTTTATTTTAGGCAACTAAAAGAAATAGAAGACAAGATTTTAGAAGTTCTCTCAGCTTCAGAAGGAAATATTTTAGAGGATGAAACTGCAATTAAGATATTGTCTTCTTCCAAAGCTCTGGCTAATGAGATTTCTGAGAAGCAAGCTATAGCTGAAGAGACAGAAAAGAAGATTGATACTACCCGGATGGGTTACCGTCCTATTGCTATTCATTCGTCAATCCTGTTTTTCTCAATTGCTGATCTAGCCAACATTGAGCCAATGTACCAGTATTCTCTTACGTGGTTTATTAACCTTTTTGTCATGTCTATAGATAACTCAGAGAAATCTGAAGAATTACAAACAAGGTAAGAAAAATAATTCTCCATTCTCACTTAATTTTTTTAAAAGTATTGTGACAAGGTGGCTCCTCAGACTCCCCGGACTCAGGCCCTTTAGCTGTTCTCTTCTGGCTGGGGTTTGGCTCCCAGCTGGCTAGGAAGGGCTAACTCACTCCTTCCTGCTTTCCTGTCTGCTGGCAGCCTCTCTGACTCTGTCTCTCACTCTCCTTCACTCCTCTCTGCTTTCACCAACCTCACTCTTCTGATTCCTCCTGCCTCCAAACTCGCTCCTCAACTCCCACACTCTTCTCTGGGGAGGAGTCTTTTTAAAGGGCTCTGCCAGCCTCCTTAACTGGCCTCAGCTGGCCCTGCTTCTGGCAGCCTTGTTCAGCTGGATCCAATTAAACTGCAGTTATCCCTCTCACCACAACCTTCTCTGGCCCTCGCCTGCCCTGGGTTTACCACACATCCCCCCCCCCTGCTCAACACCATGGGGTTGGGCTACTTGGGTCGCTGAACAGTGGACCCTCGACAGGCCATCCGCATTTCCGTGCAGGCGGCCGGACCTATGTTGCACACGGAAATGAAAGGGTTGCAGCGAGAGGAACCATCTGGTGACTCTTGCATTTTTGTCCTTGTTTTGCTGCATCCACTTCAGCGGGGCATGGTCAGTGACCAGGGTAAACCGTCTCCCGAGCAGATAGTAGCGGAGGCTTTCTACGGCCCACTTTACCGCCAGGCACTCCTTCTCTACTACGGCATATTTCCGTTCCCTGGGCAGTAGCTTCCGACTGAGGAAGAGGACTGGGTGGTCTTCTCCATCCACCATCTGGGAGAGCACCGCTCCTAGCCCCACCTCAGAGGCGTCAGTCTGCAAAAAAAACTCCTTTTCCCAATCCGGGGCTATTAGCACGGGGTCGGTGCAGAGGGCTGTCCGCAGATCCCTAAACGCCTCCTCTGCTGGAGTCGACCATTTCACGATGTCCGGGCCACGGGCTCTCGTCAGGTCCGTTAATGGGCATGCCCTGGCGGCGAAATGGGGAATGAACCGTCGATAGTACCCAACCAACCCCAGGAACGCTCGGACCTGCTTCTTCCGGACTGGTCGTGGCCACTTCTGGATCGCCTCTAACTTGTTAAGCTGGGGTTTTACCAGGCCTCTCCCCACTATATATCCGAGGTATTTGGCTTCTGCTAGCCCAATCGAGCACTTTGCTGGATTTGCAGTCAGGCCAGCCTTCCTCAGGGTGTCTAGCACTGCCTCTACCTTCCCCAAGTGTGTCTCCCAGTCGGGGCTATGGATAATCACGTCGTCCAAGTACGCGGCTGCGTACTTACGATGCGGCCGCAGCAGTTTGTCCATGAGCCGCTGGAAGGTGGCGGGGGCTCCGTGCAACCCAAAGGGGAGGACCGTATACTGGAACAAACCCTCTGGGGTGGCAAAGGCCGTTTTCTCCTTGTCCGCCGGGGCCAGGGGGATTTGCCAGTAACCTTTGGTCAGGTCAAGGGTGGACAGGAACCGCGCTGTTCCGAGCCGGTCAATCAGCTCGTCTATTCGGGGTAACGGATATGCATCGAACTGGGAAACGTCATTTAGCCTCCGGAAGTCGTTGCAGAATCGCACACTGCCATCTGGCTTGGGTACCAAGACCACGGGACTGGACCACTGGCTATGGGACTCTTCTATGACCCCTAATTTTAGCATTTTTCGGACTTCTACACCAATCACTTCCCTTCTTGCCTCTGGGATCCGGTAGGGCTTGACATGTACCTTTACCCCGGGCTCCGTGTGGATGTGGTGGTGCACCTCCCTGGTTCGGCCGGGTGCTTCCGAGAATACGTCCGGGTGGCGTCTGATCATGCTGATCACTTCCTCTCTTTGGTTTGGGGTCAGCTCGGGGGATATCCCTATCTGGCTAGGCTGGTTCCCTTCCCGGGGGGTTGCTCCTAGCGCGACCACTTGAGCCTCTCTATCCTGCCATGGCTTCAGCAGGTTCACGTGATAGATCTGCTCTGGTTTCCGGCGTCCAGGCTGTCGGACTTTATAGTCTACGTCCCCCACGGCTTCAATCACCTCATAAGGCCCTTGCCACTGGGCTAACAGTTTACTTTCAGCCGTGGGTACGAGCACCATCACCCGGTCCCCCACCTGGAACTTCCGGCTCAACGCCTGGCGATCGTAGTACCTTCGCTGGGCCTCTTGGGCCTTCTGCATGTGCTCTCGCACAATGGGGGTGACCTGAGCGATCCTCTCTCTCATCCGTAATACGTGATCAATGACATTTCTCCCCGGATTCGGCTGTTCTTCCCAACCCTCTTTGGCTATATCGAGTAACCCCCGAGGGTGGCGTCCATATAACAACTCGAATGGGGAGAATCCCGTTGAGGCCTGCGGTACCTCCCTCACTGCAAACAGTAGGTAGGGGAGCAGGGTGTCCCAATCCTTCCCGTCCCTGCTCACTACCTTCCGGATCATGCTCTTCAATGTCCTATTGAAGCGTTCAACCAGGCCGTCAGTCTGGGGATGGTAAACCGATGTCCTTAGGGCCCGCACTTGGAGCAGGTCGCATAAGTCCTTCATCAGTTTAGACACAAAGGGGGTCCCTTGATCGGTCAGGATCTCTTTGGGTATCCCTACTCGGGAAAAGATCTGCACCAACTCCCGGGCTATGGTCTTTGACATCGTGTTCCGTAGGGGCACGGCTTCCGGGTATCGGGTGGCGTAGTCTAGCACAACCAGTATGTGCTGATGGCCCCGGGCAGACTTCTCGAGGGGGCCTACCAGGTCCATAGCGATCCTCTCGAACGGGACTTCAATGATGGGTAGGGGTACCAGAGGGGCCCGTAAGTGTGGCCGGGGGGCATGCAATTGGCAGTCCGGGCAGGAGGCACAATACCGCCGGACAGCCGCATAAACTCCGGGCCAAAAAAATCTTTTCAGGATCCGGTCGAGGGTTTTATCTACCCCTAGGTGGCCCCCGAAGAGATGGCTGTGGGCTAGGTCCATCACACCTCTCTGGTGCTTCTGGGGCACCAAGAGTTGCTCTACGGCTTGGTCCGGCCTCTGGTCTACCCTGTATAACAAGTCCCCCTTCATCACATAGTACGGCCCTCGTCCCTTAACTTTTCCTTCCACCGGGACTCCATTTACCTCAACTACTTCCTTTCGGATATTGTGGTAGGCTGGATCATTGGCTTGATCCTGCCCAAAATTTTCCATTGACGGGCCAATTGGCCCCAACTCCAGGGAATCTACCCCCGGCTCCTCCTCAGGGGCAGTCTGGGGGGCACTAGGTCCGGCGTCGGGTTCCCCCAGAGCTCGCCGAGCCCTCGTCCCTCTGGGGCTTACTTGTTCCCCTACCAGCACAACCCTCCGGTACTGGGTCAAAATCTTCGTCCCCAACTCTTTAGCTGCCCTTCTCTCCCTCCGAGACTTCTTGGGTCCCCCTGGCATGGAAAATAGCTCTGGGTCAAATTCCCGGAAGGCCGGGGGCCCACGATCCCTCGGCGCTATCTCCTGGATCTCGGCGCTAACTCCTTCCGCTTCCCTTCCGGGGAGCAGGCTATCGAACCCTGGGAAGTCTCGCCCAATGAGGACTGGATAAGGGAGCTTCGGGACTACTCCCACCATTACCTTCGTGGGGTTTCCCAGGATGTCTATACTCACGGGGATGGTGGGGTAATAGTTAACATCCCCATGCACACAGGATACTCCTGAGCGCTTGGCCCGGGCGAGTTGGTCCCGCCCGACCAGCTTCCCCGAGACCAGCGTGACCGCACTCCCTGAGTCGACTAACGCGGTGGTGCTAATGCCGTTCATCTTAACGGGCCGGGTGTATCTATGGGGGGCCATCGCGACCCCCACTTGATTTATCAGGTCACATGGACTTTCTATCCCCCCCCAGTCACATTGCATAGGTTCCACCTGGTTTGGGCACTGGGCAGCTATATGCCCCACTTCCCCACATGCATAACAACGTATACCTGCTCGGGCTAGTCCCCTGGTTTTCGGGCTGTTAGGCCTTTCCCCCCGAGTCATGTTCCCCCAGTCCCCAAGCTTCTCCAGGTTCTCAGGCTGATCCCCAGCCTCTTTTCCTCCTTCCATATATCGGCTTGGAGTCACGGTAATCCGGGGTTTTGGCCCTGAGACTTGCCTCCTATTCGGGCGCGTTCCTTCCTTGGAAGTCCGAGGCAACTCTTGGGAGGCTAGGTGTCTTTCCACGAGGGATACTAGCTCGTCATAGGAGGAGGGATCGTTCTTACGGACCCACCCCCTTATGTCCGGTGGCAACCCCCGCATATACCTGTCCCGGACTAGGATTTCTACCACTTTCTCGGGGCCGTGAGTCTCGGGCCGCAGCCACTTCCGGGCGAGGTGGATCAAGTCGAACAGCTGGGACCGCGGTGCCTTGTCGGCCTTGTACCTCCATTCGTGGAACCGCTGGGCCCTCAGGGCTGGCGTCACTCCCGCCCTTGCCAGGATCTCGGCCTTTAGCTGGGGATAATCCGCCGCTGCCTCGGTCGCCAAGTCAAAATAGGCCTTCTGGGCCTCCCCACACAGAAAGGGGGCCAGGATACTCGCCCACTGCTCCCGGGGCCAGGCCTCTCGCAGGGCTGTCCTCTCAAATGCAAGAAGGTAGGCCTCGGTATCGTCGTCCACTGTCATTTTCTGTAAGTAGTTGCCCGCCCTCAGTGGCCGGGGGTCGGGGCCCCCACGGGCCATGGTGCCCAGGACTTTTATCTGTTTTGCTAGCTCTTGCAGTGTAGCTCGGTCCTGGGCTGCCTGGGACATCAGCAACTGGTTAGTCTCTTGCTGCACTCGCACTGCTTCTTGTTGGGCCGCAGTGGCCTGAACCAGTGCCTTCACCACCTCCTCCATTTTAAATTTTTTTTTTTTTTTTGAGGGGGCCTTTGCCTTGCCTGAGAGGACTGGCCACCGAGTCTACTCACTGCATCCCACCTCTGACACCACGTGTGACAAGGTGGCTCCTCAGACTCCCCGGACTCAGGCCCTTTAGCTGTTCTCTTCTGGCTGGGGTTTGGCTCCCAGCTGGCTAGGAAGGGCTAACTCACTCCTTCCTGCTTTCCTGTCTGCTGGCAGCCTCTCTGACTCTGTCTCTCACTCTCCTTCACTCCTCTCTGCTTTCACCAACCTCACTCTTCTGATTCCTCCTGCCTCCAAACTCGCTCCTCAACTCCCACACTCTTCTCTGGGGAGGAGTCTTTTTAAAGGGCTCTGCCAGCCTCCTTAACTGGCCTCAGCTGGCCCTGCTTCTGGCAGCCTTGTTCAGCTGGATCCAATTAAACTGCAGTTATCCCTCTCACCACAACCTTCTCTGGCCCTCGCCTGCCCTGGGTTTACCACAGTATGTTAATTGGCTTTCATTGTTACTCAAGAAGGTGTCACAGACATTTCTCCAAAGTAGGGTGGCCAGATGGGAAGAGTGAAATATCAGGACACACTCTGTGGGGGGGGGGGGAGTGGAGAAGCGGGGGGGGGCAGGGCACGAGTGGGGTGGGGGCTGGAGGAGTGGGGGGGGCACGAGTGGGGGGGTGGAGGAGTGGGGGGGCAGGGCACGAGGGGGGGAGCAGGAGCGGGCCGCAGCGGCTGGAGGCTCTGTCTCTGCGGGGGGGGGGGGGAAGGGGGGCAGTGGGCTCCTCTTCTGCAGCATGCTTCTCCGGGAAGCAAGGCAGAGAGAGCTCTCCTGGCCGTTGCCGTGACCCGCCCACCTACCCCTGAATGCTGTCTCTGCCAGGGGGAGGTGCCGAGGGGGGGAGCAGTGGGCTATCTACTGCTGCTCCCCTCACCTGCTGTCCCGCTCTCGGCACTGGTTGCATGCAGGGGGGGGGGTCCACTCTGCCCGGTCTCCCGCCGCCCGCCGCCCCCCCCCGCCAGTCTCCCGCTGCCCCCGGCCCCCCTGCCCCCGGCCAGTCTCCTGCCGCCCGCGGCCCCCCCCCGGCCGATCTCCCACAGCCCACGGCCCCCCCCGCCCACGGCCAGTCTCCTGCCGCCTGCGCTCACCCCCCCCCCCCCCGTCTCCTGCCTCCCGCGGCCCCCCCCCGGCCGATCTCCTGCCGCCCGAGGGCCCCCCTCCGCCGGTCTCCTACCTCCCGCGGCCCCCCCCCCGGCCGATCTCCAGTGCCCCCCCGGCCGGTCTCCTGCCTCCCGCGGGCCCCCCCCCCCCGCCGATCTCCTGCCTCCCGCGGCCCCCCCCGGCCGATCTCCTGCCTCCCGCGCCCCCCCCCCCCCCCGCCGATCTCCTGCCCCCCCTGAAGTCCGGGGTCCGGTACAGCTGTAACCGTTGTACCACCCTGTCGCCGGCCCTGGCTATATATAACTACTAATAATAGATTTACTGCTCTGCTGTATATACACCTGCAGTCACAAATAGTGGGTTGCACACATGCTTCCAGTGCATCCACACCAGTGAAATCCACACATTGGGCTAGTTCCTCAGCTGCAGCCAAGATATCCTCCTCACAGATGGTGGAGTTGCAGCTGCCCAGGAGTAGCTCTGGAGAGGAATGGTGACTCATTCTTGTCTCATTCTGGTGACTCATGCTTGCAGATAGCAAGTGAGCAGATTATTAACTTCATCGCTTTTTGGGATGCAGCTTGCTCTCCCACTCATGCCTGGCAAACTTGCAGGGGGTCCTAAACCATGTGCAAGTCTGTGTTCTTATCAGGCTCGTCAAAACTCTAGCCCTATATGTCAAATTGCATATGGCCAAAATGTTAAGAATATTTGTAAGGTTGTAACTCATCAGTGTTCTGCACTTTCAGATCAGATAAATTCTCATTCAGTGGCCCATTTGATCTTGAAGAAAGCAATTTCTTGCATTCTTTGAAGTGACCTGTGATCTATCTTGCTGCTTAATAGTTTTTGATGATGCTTATATTTTACATCGAAAAAGTCAGTTTTATTTATTTCAGTCCATTCGGTTGTTCATTTTCTATCATTTCCTTCAACTTTAGACATATGGCCACAACAGTATAAATTGATCTGATGCAATGTTTACCGTGGGGTGTTGTTACACTGTGTTCCAAGTTCTTTTTTTATAGTGTGCAAGCAAGTTTTAATTCATGGGAAGATGTGCAATTATAGTTAGTTTTGGGGGTATGAAAAGTTTGGTGTAGAGGCAACTTCAGGAGAAAGGGACCTGTGAAAGCTTCAGAAAAGTTTGACTAACTTAGTCTATGATTAGAGTCCATTCCTGAGGCAAAATTGCTCCCTAGGAACTGACCACTAGTGTTGAGCTGAGATTCCTGGAAAGACAGATTGCCCTGAATGCTGTTTGATCATCTCATTTAAGGATTTCTTTATATGTGTAAATAAAGCAAGTGACTCTCAGACACGTCATCCACTTGGAAGCCAACCTGCAATAGTCAACAGATCGGTGTCAAAAGAAGGGACTGTACATTTATGTTTGGTAATCATTGTAGTGTGGATGAGTAGTTTTCTCATTTACTATAAATAGGACGAAAAGCAGTTGTTTAGTAAACACTAATTCAACACTGTGAAGACTGAAAAATAAGATGAATAATTTCCGAGGCCCGAACGGACCACTGTGATAATCTGTTCTGGCCTCCTGTATAGCACAGGCCATAGACTCCTCCCAAATAGTTCCCTTTGTGTAAGAGCATGTCACAGTTGTAGGGTAACTGCACTGTATTCCTCCCTTCATAAGCCACTTCAGGAGTTCCCACCAAGTCTCACGACTCTAACCATAACCTTTATCCCACTCCCTTCTTTTAAGGTTGCATAACTCTCTGCCTTACACTGTCATATCCCCAGCAACCCAGTCTGCAAAAAGGCCAGTACCTGTGCTTCGCTTTCTCTCCAAGGGCTATGAACAGTGTATTGTCATCAATTAAAAGTTACCACACAGTTCTTTCTAACCAAGCACATTTATTCTAAAAGTAAGAGCATTATGGAGGAAAATACATTAACCCCCTACCCCCAGATTTAAACACACACAAACAGTTGTTGTCCATTAGTCTTATGTGGCTCTAGTAGGCAAAGTCTTTCTAAACCTTCTGCACGGGGTGTGGCCTCCATTGTATAGAAGGTTCTGTCTGTTTGCTGGCTCAGAAAGAAGGTCATGGCTCAGTTCAAACTCATCCTTTTACACCAAAACAAATGCATCTAAACCAGCCCCAGGGATGGAATGTCTCTGGAGTTGTTTAGTCTTAGTGACTTGCATTAATCACCAAACGCATACTGTTTTTAGTTCCTGTGGGAACTGTTGTAACCCTTCTCCATGAAATGCAATACAGTCATACATAAACGGTTCATAAGCATAATACAATATGGCCAAAGATACTGCATGCAGTTGCAATTTGTCTCAGATATTTTAAAGAAAAAAATCCAATCTTGATTTAAAAGTTGCAAGTGATGGAGAATCTGTCACAACTTAATAAATTGTTCCAATGGTTAATTACCCTATCTGTTAATAACATATGCCTATTTCCAGTCTGAATTGGTCTAGCATCAAATTCCAGCTATTACATCTTACTAGACCTTGGTCTGATCAATTGAAGAGCCTATTATCAAATATTTGTTCCCCATGTAGGTATGTACAGAGTGGCATCGATACACCTTGGTGGTCTTTGTTAAGCTAAATAGATTGAGCTCCTTGATTCTATCAGTATGGGGCATGTTGTCTAATCCTTTTTAGTCATTCTTGTGGCTCTCTTAACAAGCTCCAATTTATCAACATCCTTCCCTAATTGTTGACACAGTATTCAAACAGCTGTTGCACCAATGCCAAATACAGACATAATATAACCTCTTTACTCATATTTGAGATTCATTCCCCTGTTTATGTATCCAAAGATTTCATTAGCCATTTGGACTACAGTGTCACGTGAGGAACTTATGTTCAGCTGATTATCCAGCATGACCCCAAAATCTTTGTCTCTGCTTCCCGGGATAGAAATCCTCCTCTCCCCCTCCCCCCATCTTGTAGCTCTGACCTACATTCTTTGATACCAGTGTATACATTTACATTTTAGCCATTTTGAAATGCCTATTGTTTGCATGTGTCCTTCTTCCTAAGCAATCCAGATTGCTCTATATCTATGACCTATCCTCTTCATTATTTATCACTCCCTGCAAACTTTATAAGTGATGATTCTATGGGTTCTTCCAGGGCATTGATTAAAAAATATGAAATACAAAGGCCTCCTAAAAACCTGCAATGATTCCCCATTTACAATTACATTTTGAGACCATTTAGTTAGCCAGAGTTTAATCCATTTAATGTGTTGTTGATTTTATATTGTTATTTTTAAATCAAAATTTCATGCAGTACTAAGTTAAACCCCTTATAGAAGTATAAGTTTATTACTTCAGTACTGTTAACTTTATCAACCAAACATGTAGCGCCTCTTCCCCCGCAAAAAATACGTTAGTTTGACAGGATCTATTTTCCTTAAACCCATGTTGGCTGGCATCAATTATGTTACCCTTCTTTATTCACCAAGTCCCATATCAGCTAAATGAACTAGACAAATTTCTATAGAAACAAATTAGCAGATACCCTTTCCACCTTTAATTCATTTTTAGATTCTAGCAAATGAAGCTCTCCCAAATGTTCATAACTCTATCTACTCTCTTCTCTTCAATAGGCAATCACACTTGATTCCATCCAGTAACCGTGCCTTATATATCCACTCACTAGTGAACACACTTAATTTCCTCCTCTGACCTTTAAACACTTCTATACTTTTTTAAATTTCCTAATAGATCTGGTGATTATAACCATGGGGAGTATAGCAGAAGTGTGTGTGTGGGGAAGCAAGCAAGCATAATGGGCCAATTTGAGTACCATTGTGATCGTGTGTTCCAGATCATGATGCCAGTCACTTATATTTGGCCTGACTGCCCCTCTATCATGCCAGCAGGGAAGGGACTTTGTCATTGTGCCACCCAGTTCCAGTCAGGACCCAAAGAGGAAGGGGGGCTGTCCTTTTTAATCAGTTCTTCTCATTACGTACCAGTACTAGATCTAAAATGGTATCACCTCTTGTTGGTTTGGTGAAGAAGTCTGTAGGCTATGACACCTAAGAGTATCTGGTCCCTACCGTTATTAGTAGCACGTGTTGTCCAATAAATATCTGGGAAAATACCCCATAATGACACAAATTCCCATTAATATTTATTTAATTAAAAATATTAAAG
The DNA here is from genome assembly GCA_032164245.1 of Sternotherus odoratus. Taxonomy (NCBI): domain Eukaryota; kingdom Metazoa; phylum Chordata; order Testudines; family Kinosternidae; genus Sternotherus; species Sternotherus odoratus. The sequence continues at coordinate 18,720,975 of JAVMKO010000011.1, forward strand.
AGGTCTTTATCTCTATGCAAAACATAGCCTTTCTTCCTAACCTCCTGTCAAGAAGGAAAGAAATAACACCTCTTACCCCCCAAAAGCGTGTGTGTGTGTGTGTGTATGTATGTGTATGTATGCACAAATCCTTCCCCAAACTCCTCTATTTGCTTTCTCCTATGCCACTGGCTGCTGTTTCGCTGCCCTATAGGCTTGCTGATTAGGGAAACCCGCCCTCTAATCAAGGTTCATTTGTAATCAGTCTGCTTCTGTTGCAACACACTGACCTTCCCAGATTTTGCACACTGAAAACAAACCAGCTAAACAACAAACACACAATAAAGAACTCACTCACCATCCCTAAAGAACAGGGGCCTGTCTCCCTTCTCCTCCAACAGATTTTCATTTAAACCACACTGTTTTCAGCTGTGGAACTTTGCTGACTCCTGTGCTGCTTCCCTGTGATAGGATTATTATTGTTATAATCCTTTTCTAATGTAAACAAGATAATATTTTATTAAAATTTCATATTTTGCCCTTTGACACTGTCTTTCTTCAAAGTTTCATGCATAGAATCAATTTGAGTTGAACTGCTGCTGTATTATTTACTGCCAGGAAATTAATACGTGATATTTAAATGTCAGGATTTATAGTTACATTTAGTGTTTGATATGGACATTTCTTTGCTATGTGAGTGGAGGGAATCAAAATCAGATGGAAACCAAGGATGCAGGAAGAGCATCTTGATCTGATCCAATGTTCATCCATTGCCCAGTCTACGCTACATAAATAGGGTTTGACATTTCTTCCTGATCAGCAGGCAGAGATCATGGGGGCACATCTCCAGAAGATGCTCTCCAGACAAGGGAAAGTGGTCTTAGAGAGAAATGCAAGGAATTGGGCCTCTTCAGAAATATCTCTGACCTCCACTAGTATCTGGAGGGTAGGAGGATCATATACAGCCTGCTCATTCCACCTAGTGAGAACAACCTCTACCCTAACAGAAAAATGTGAAAGAATTCTGGCTCAAATGCTACATTTTTTGTCTCCTTCATGATTTTTTCATGGTTTTGATAGTTGATGGCTCTCTGACTTTGATTTTTTTTAAAGGAATGAAATTGTTAATACAGCACAGTTTTCTTATAATATAATATATGCCTATCTCATAGAACTGGAAAGACCTTGAAAAGGCCTTCACTAGCAGGACTGTCCCCTGACAGATTTTTTGCCCCAGATCCCTAAATGGCCCACTCAATGCTTGCGCTCACAACCCTGGGTTTAGCGGGCTAATGCTCAAACCACTGAGTTATCCCCCCCCCCCCATCTTATGACATCGTACTAGGAGGAATAACACTGGAAAATTCTTTCATGCAACCACTGAAGATACTGAATTTTATAAGGCACAGACAAAATAGACTAATATAAATAAAAGATTAATGCTGCTTTTTCCAAAAGAATAGTTCAACTCTCCCCTCCCCGTCACAGCCTCCAAAAAATTAAAAAAAAATCTATGTCAATAGTAAAATGTAATTCTGTTGAAGTGTTTGCATTGTTTTCCTCACAAATTGGTGTACATGTTTAATGAAGATCCATGATTGTTTTTGGGTAATGGACCAGAAAGTTTATTAGAAGAACAGAGGTCTAAACGAGCTGTAATAGGGTTGTTTAAGTATATGGGCTTTAAAGTGATACAAATTTAAGTTCTCTCTTTCTTTGACACTTGCAGGCTGAAGATTCTCAAGGATCATTTTACTTACTCACTCTATGTTAATATCTGTCGCTCACTCTTTGAAAAGGACAAGCTGCTCTTTTCTTTTTGTCTAAATGTAAATCTCCTGCAGCATGAAAATTTGGTCAGTATTTTAAAGTTATTTGCTATTTTGTATGGTATATATTAAATTACATGCCAATATACCAAAATAGGAACATGCAAGATGTAACTTAAAAGCCATAATAGGGTGTGTTTTAGTTTTACATGTTTTAGTGAGCAATTAGAGTAATAAAATATAAAGTGATCTAGCAAACTTAAATAAATCATTTTTCAATTCTTATTCAAAATAAAACCCAGCCTATTGTATTGCGAATATTTTGCAACATTATTATTTATCTGCTGACTGTTTTTATTAAATAGTTGTCAATACTTGTATTAGTGGTAAAGATTTTATCCCTATAAAATAGATGAAATTAACTAGTTTACAATCTGAATTTTAAGAGCATTTCAAAATTGAAGTTTCACTTCTTATTGTTATGATTGTTTATTCATTTATGATGCCAAATATGTTTACTATAGTACAGATTACATACCGTATTTTTCGTCTTATAGGCCGCTCCGGCCTATAAGACGCCCCCTCGTTTTTTAATAAAAAATCCGGAGGAAAAAAAAAAAAAAAGCGCCTCGCTCTCCCGTCCCCGCCGCGCGGGCGGGCTGCCGAGGTTCCCCCCTCCCCGCCGGACCAAAAAAAAAAAAAAAAAGCGCCTCGCTCTCCCGTCCCCGCCGCGCGGGCGGGCTGCCAGGAGCGTCCCGGTTCCCCCCTCCCCACCGCGGGCACGCTCCCGGCAGCCCGCCCGCGCGGCGGGGACGGGAGAGCGAGGCGCTTTTTTTTTTTTTTTTTTTTTTTTTGGTCCGGCGGGGAGGGGGGAACCTCGGCAGCCCGCCCGCGCGGCGGGGACGGGAGAGCGAGGCGCTTTTTTTTTTTTTTTTGCATTCGCCCTATAAGACGCACCAACTTTTCCCCCCCCCGTTTTGGGGAAGAAAAAGTGCGTCTTATAGGGTATATATTGCTTAGAATCAAACCCTTTTGACACAATTGTGTCTTTTAAGGCTGTTAAATTGTACCTGGTTATTTTGAAGAATAATGCTTTAAACTGATAGGGAAATGCAGCCCTTTTAATTTATATCCCCTAGGGAACAATATTATTTTAACATTAATAAAATATATTAGAATGTAAATTCTTTGGGAAAGTAGCTGAAAAGCTACTAGATCAGACAATCTTTTAAAATTCCTTTCAGGGATCTTCAATTACAAGTTCTAGCCCTCAAATTAATTTGGAACTGGGTAGAATGTTGGTGAGGGGATAGGGATTGTTGAAGACTAATATTTGGGTTTCATTTTCAGACCTGAAATTTGATCCAAAGAGTGTGAAACACATTAGCTTCCATACAAAGCTCTTGCTACTTTTTGATTCCCAGAAAGTATCAAAGTTATCACAAAAAATGTGTGTCTAACAAAGGCCGGCTTGTCAAAAATCCAGCTATCCATTTGTCAGCTCAAGAAAGAACTAGTCAAAATAAGGTTCAGAGCTGGTTCACATCTGCTGTAAACCAGGTTCAATTAAAATTTCAATTATACAGTATTCAGCTCCAGACTATGAGATTATTAAATTGAAGTTAAACACTTCATCTTTTGGAGGTATACCGCCAATATTACTGCTGTGAAAGCTTTACCCAGTTTTAATGCAGAAATTCAGAGAAGTATATCAATTTTCTACTTCATGTGCTGATATGGTATTTGTCCGCTCATTAGGTTTCACTGTTAAGATGTCTCATAGTGTTCTCTTTTACTGCAGATTAATGTAAATGAGTGGAAGTTTTTACTAACTGGTGGCATAGGCCTGGACAATCCCTTCTCTAATCCGTGCACCTGGCTTCCTCAGAAAGCATGGGATGAAATTTGTCGACTAGATGATTTGCCAGGCTTCAGAAACATTCGTAAGGATTTTATGCGACTGAAGGATGGATGGAAATCAGTGTATGATAGTTTGGTATGTTAACAGAAACAACTGAAGTCTGTTTATTACTGATTTTCTGTATCTCTTGGTTAACTGATCACATTAAAATATTAATTCAGAAAAACAGAAAATTATACAATTTTGCACTGCTATATTGTTGTAGTAAGAATTAAAGCAAATTATATGAAGGGGCACAGTACTCCCAGTTTGTCAGCTAACTTTGTACTGAGTCACAGAGCCTGGGAATGGCTGTCAACTGTCTGATATAGGCCTTCTTGATTATCCCTACAAAAGGTTATTTTCCTCCTGCTGATAATAGTTCACAGACACAACAGCCTGAGGCCTGACAAAGTAAGTGAAAGCAGGATGGTTTGTTGTGTTGGTGGGGCTAATAGCTATGAAGAGGCTACAGGAAGTCATAATTAAGCCTACCTCTCTCTCCACCATTATAAGGATGGTTTCTTATAGCTGTTGCACTAATTTGATGTTGCTTTTAGGAGCTCACATATTATCCCTTGCTAAACCATTGCCTCACCCAAATAGGCTGGTATTTTTGGCAGTAACAGTGTGGACACTTTAAGTAGTCATTAGATCCCAGTATGGACATTTTAAGTGGTCATTAGATCACATCATAAGTTTTTTGAAAAATGTTGGACTGTTTTTATTCACCTTCAGATCTTTGAGCTTTTAAAGAGTTTGTATTTTCTGTTCAGCCATGCGGGTACAAAACTTTTTTAAAAAATATAGACGCTGACATTTGTGTGCGCTTACATTACTGTAGGTTGAAGATAGGTATCCAATCAAAAGACTCATGATAAAATCATGAATTGGCAACATCACCCTACTTACACCCCAGCCTGAGTATGAGACACTGTTACACATTTATATATTAGAGGGAAATAAAAGGAAATTACAGTAATATTAGAATTACTCCAAAGCAAAGAATGGAAAGAATTTTTGGTTGTCCCTTTTCTTTTTAAATAGTTCAGTCTACCTGTATCTGTTGCTACATTGAGCAAAACACTGATTAGTTCACTGTGTTGTAACTGTTATTCACCATTTTTTGGCAGTCTCAGCTTTATCAAGGATTCCTAAAAGTAAAAGCAGTTAGATTAGTCTCACTCTATAATTTCTGAGTGCTAATTAAATACAGCTAATGTGCATGTTTGCTCATAGGATCCCCACCATGCCGATTTCCCTGAAGAGTGGCAAAACAAAATGGACCAATTCCAGAGAATGCTTATAATTCGCTGCCTGAGGCCTGACAAAGTAAGTGTAAAGACTTGCTGGTGGAGGTGGAGGGAGGAAGGGTATCATAGATTTCACTACACCCTTGCCTTAGAAATTGTCTGATTTTCCCCTATTTTACTCTCTTCATTGCTCTCCATTGTCTTTTTCTGTAATTTGAGAGAAGTGGGGCTTAAAACCAAAGACTTGTCAGATGCTCATGTATTTTAAGGCTATGCAAGCATTCACTGATTATCTGAAAAGAAATACCGTATTTTTCGTCTTATAGGACGCTCCGGCCTATAAGACGCCCCCTCGTTTTTTAATAAAATATCTGGACCAAAAAAAAAAAAAAAAAAAAAAGCGCCTCGCTCTCCCGTCCCCGCCGCGCGGGCGGGCTGCCGAGGTTCCCCCCTCCCCGCCGCGGGCGGGCTGCCGGGAGCGCTCCCGGCAGCCCGCCCGCGGCGGGGAGGGGGGAACCGGGACGCTCCCGGCAGCCCGCCCGCGGCGGGGAGGGGGGAACCTCGGCAGCCCGCCCGCGCGGCGGGGACGGGAGAGCGAGGCGCTTTTTTTTTTTTTTTTTGCCCTATAAGACATTCGCCCTATAAGACGCACCAACTTTTTCCCCCCCGTTTTGGGAAAGAAAAAGTGCGTCTTATAGGGCGAAAAATACGGTAGGTCATGGATGTAGTTTGTGACAGAATAATCTGCAGCTTTGTAAGTAGGAGTTTCCATTTGTTAGGAATGGAATGTAACTGGAAGTATGCCATTAGTTTTTCCATTTTGAAAGTGGAAAGCAAGCTACTTGTCTGTCAAATTCCTCCTCAAGTTCAGTGTTTAAGCATGCATAATTCCCTTTGTCTGCTAATTTTGAGTATGCATTAACAAGATTGCACAATTGGAGCCCAGTATTGCTGTTATCAAAGTCAAAAATGTCTTTGGTTTTCAGTGGAAGCAGGATTGTATCCTTCAGCAACATCCATTTATAGTACTTACTTCCCATTCTCATCATGCAGGAGAATACACTTCACACTATTGTTGAATATTTATTTAGTCCAGGGAATTACAAGGTTAGAAACCCTAAACCTCACCATTCCAACGGATATTTCCAGACTAGTTTCTGTAAGATCACCTACACTTGCTGGTGTAGGATGAAGTCCTGTGTAATTAGTCCACTTTGAATGGTGTGCATAAGTTTACTGGTAATGTGGGAGAGGAAATAAGGAAAGGCTGAGGCATACCATGCTGGCACTGTGCCATTAGACAATGTATATTGACTAGACACAATAGCAGCAATCAGCTTCTACCCTTCATAAATGTGAGCTATTGACAAGTATAGAATGGCTAGTGTTGCCTTCTGCCTCTATGTCCTGTCATCTGAGTACAAGGCTTATATCTAACACGTGTATATTTCACTTACCACACTGCTAGAATTTAGAATGTAAAATCAAATTCTCTGTCATGAGAGGAATAGATCATTTATGCAGTGTTTGTGCTTCAAGGGAAGCTTTTCAATAGCCATGCCAAGTCACAGTTGTCAGCTAGGTAATACACACAATATTGTAAGTTATGACCAGCAATAGTTCTTTTGTTTAAGTCCTTCTGCTGGTTAGGATGGGTATTGGGAGCTTATTGATAAGATCACCTTCACAAGCTACATATTTACTGATAAATGGCAGCTACCATGGCTACTTGAAAAGCAGCAAAAAGCCCATCAGTAAATATGTTGAGTTGAACATTCCCAAAGCTTGGGTATATCACAGGTCACGTTCACACTTGTATCAGCTGTAAATCTTTATTTAAAAATCCAGATATTTGACCATCTAAAAACTGTACAGAAGTATTGTGCTTACCAAGTCAGAGTACATTTTATTTTATAAACACCAGTTTATTGGGAGATTTATTGGTCCACATCTGCCATATACCGCAAAAGATAAGAGTTCATTACTGACGTTGTAAGTGTCTACAGAAATTAGTACTTTATTATTCAGACAACTGAATCGGACATCTATTCCAAGTACCAATAAGAACAAAAAATGTTTAGGACAGGCCATGTGAAAATTAGACAAACAATGAACAAACCTTTCTGAAAGTCTGTGGGTATTGCATTCCCCTCCGCCCCCATTGGGCTGCATTGGGGGGTCCTGATGGCTTCCTGAACTTTGTGCAGAAGAATCAGCATGTTGAGGGAGACTCTGATACTGGCATCTTTGACTCTGGAGTGTACTGGTGTTTGCTGACAAAGTGATCAGAGAGGCGTTTTCTAGTTGCATCAACTTCTTCTTTGAAGGACTTCATTGTGCTTCTGCCAGATTTGCACTTCAAGTGAAAATTTTGGATTTACTTTATTTGAACTTTGTTAGAGCTAGACAGACCAGGGGCAGGCAAACTATTGGCCTGAGGGCCACATCGGGTTTACAAAATTCTATGGAGGGATGGTTAGGGGAGGCTGTACCTCCCCAAAGAGCCAGGCATGGCCTGGCCTCCTATCCGAGCCCCCCTGCTTCTCACCTCCTGATGCCCCCCCCCCCCCCGGACTCCTGCCCCATCCAAACCTCCTTGTTCCTGATGTTCCCCCATCCACCCCCAGAGCCCTCTACCCCTGACTGCCCCCCACCACCCTATCCAACCCCTCCTCATTCCTGACTGTCCCCACCAGTACCCCTACCCCCATTAACTCTCCTGTTTCCTGGCCTCTGACCACCACTCCAAACTCCCCCGACTTACTGCACTGTCTGGAGCACGGGTGGCTGGCAGCATTACAGCTGCGCTGCCCAGAGTGCCAGGACAGGCAGCCGCACCACCCAGCTGGAGCCAGCTACGCCACTGCACAGCACAGATCACCGGGTCAGTCTGAGGCTCTGCAGCTGCACTGCCAGCAGGAGCTTGGAGTCCCGCTGCCCAACACAGTGCACCAGCAGTGCAGTGAGCGGAGGATGCGGGTGAGGGGCCAGGAGTGTCCCATGGGCCAGATGTAGCCCATAGTTTGCCCACCTCTGACCTAGATATTCAAAAGCTACCCAGAAAGTGGGATGCAGAACTTTTGTCAGTGATTGTTACCCTAATGAACTATCACAGTCTCTAAGTCTCCCATTAGATTCACTAATGGTACCTATCAAATGTCAATTTTTATTAACTAAGCAATCCAGGTCCTGGGGCCAGCTATCACTTTATACACATCAGCAGCATGACAGCTGTCACTCAGGTAACCCCAGGAGAAGGAAGGCTTCTCTAAGGTGTGATATGAATGCCATTTTCCTTTGAATTCCAGAGAGGAGATGATCTCTCAGTGAACTGGATAACTGCAGAACTAGTGAGAGGAGGGCTCCAATTTGTCTTCTGTAGTTGTATTGGAAAGCTGCTAGCACAGCAACACTGAAGCGGAGGGGGGATACAGTGCTTGACAAGAGTTATGCCTATGTTTAGCATGTCCTCTTTGAAGCCCTGTCAGTTCAAGATGGCACAGAGTATGGCTAATACTCAGTGGTGCTTCCAAGGGCTGTTTTTATATTCTATACAGAAGGGATAGTACTCTGATAGTACACTTCTATACAGAAGGGAGAGTTAGATTAAACACGTCCAGGGGAGTGAAGTTTTGTAAGGAGTTAAATTTTTTTAAAAAAATATTTGTTTAGGCACTTAAAGGTGCAGATTGGAAAAAATCCCAGTAAGTGTCTAAAGACTTTTTAAAAATCTGGCCTTGAGTTCCTAGACATGACAGCCATGGCAGGTTCCTTCAGAGAGAGATTTCTGCCTCCTTTCCTATATTGAGGCGGGGGGAGGGGGGGGGAAGAGAAGGGGTAATCTGTACTGTGACATCAGGGGCAAATTTTTACTCAGACAATATCCTCCATTTAAGCCAAAGCTACTAGACAGTATTTGCACACGCACTTACGAGAAAAGTCCTCAACCGGTCCATCTCCAGCATGTAGTATTCCTCCATTGTCAGATCATCAAAGTTCTTAGTAAGGGATAAAAACCCACAGTTGCTAGGACGTTTGAGGTGCTCTACCCTGCAGCACAAATAAGAGTTTCATTTTGTGAATAGTTAGTTTTCCACAGCATTTGAGAGGAGATAGACGAGAGTGATACAATTCCACAATTTTCTAATACGAACGAAGTCCTATAACTTTCACAGACTTGTTTTATGTTCTCTTTTCCCCCTGAATAGCAGCACTGATCAAACTTTATATGTAAAAGTGTCAAGAGGAGAGTTGTGAAACCCCTCTTTTCCTCTAATAGCAGATGAAAGATGAGCTAAATTCTAAGATAAATCTAGCAAACACCCACAAATTAGTGAACCCCCTGCCCCTCCATCCCAGCTATGTATATTCCCACCACACCAGAATATTCATTTCAACAAGAGAGAAAGCAAGCATCTTCTATGGTCTGCATGAATGTTTCAGAATAGCTGGCAAACTTCACCCAAGAGATGGTACCTAAGCTTCAGAATTAAGCAGCCTGAAGCACTTTTTTCATTGCTTCTATTCCCCTGCCATACCCCACCCACATTAGTTTTTAAACTTCAGACCACAAAAAAAAAATAAAAAAAAAATGATATAAGCCAGGTTTCATGAGGGAGATGTACACTCCAGTGGCTTTATTAGAATATAGGCTATATAAAAACCAGAACCTCTTTATTCAGATCTGCTACCTGTGTTTATTCAGAATCAGATGCTTATTTTATGACAGGACAGGACACTTATATAAGCACTGCAGAGGCAATACAGCTAGAAGGTAAAAGCTAAGTTTTTTTTAGCTTCCAGTCATATAGTTATATTGTAGGTGTAAGCCAGAAAGAATACAGCTCGAGTTTCAGATTTTATGTTGAGTTTGCAGTGCTGACAGAACTTTTTCAAATTGTAAAATGGGGAAGAGTTTTATATTGAAACAAATATTGAGAGGCAAAGAACCCTCAATACCAGTATTTGCTACTTTTCAGGATATAGCTACACTGAATGAAAAGAAACAAAAATGTTTTCCATAGTAATGGAAAATTTAAGTCTGCTGGTCTAGATTACATGACTGCTTTGAAAACAAAACCAGAACACACACAAGTCCTAGGCGGGGAAATAATGCTCAAATACATTAGGGGACTAGTCCAAAGAACATGGGGACTGTTTCAAGAAATTTGAATAGTTTCACAGGATAAAAGGAGTAAGGAAGAATATAGCCAGACTGCTTCTTACTGTGGATCATCATTTGGCTCCCAGCCCTCCAACTCTATCAAGCAGAAGAAACACTTTGCCACATCAGGTTCATTTGCACTTGGACAGCGGATAAAGCCAGCCCTGGCCATCTGCAGAGGAGAATTAGTTATGGTAGTACTTAAGTGTAATATACGCTAGTGTAATATACGCGTTGCAAATAAATATACACTAAAAGACAACAGTCCCTGCCCTAGAGAGTTTACAGTCTAAAGTGTCAGTCCTACAAGGCTACTCTTCACAAACATTGAGTCTTCCAACAAGTAGTAATTGGTTTGATAGGAACCCAAGTTTAAAACTGATAACAAGAGGGTGTAATACACAAGCTGTAAGGCAAGAAGAGAGGCTAAAAGCAATAAACATGCTTTTGAATGGAGTAGCTGTTTGCAGGTACCCATTTTTGAGATTGCCAGCTGATAATGAGTGGGTAGTTGGCGGTGTTCCATAGGCATTACAGCAGGAGCTAGCTAGTCATAGTATATTGCCAAGGAACTCATCAAGGGCTAAACCCTGTAATTTTAGCCTGAACAGTAATACTAAAGTAATAGTTTATCCAGAAATAAGCAAGACAGTTTGCCATTGTTGTTCTTGCACTTGTACATTAATACATTTTACTGCTACAGTATAGAAGGTGTTCTCAGAGGAAAAAAAAACTAAGGAAAATTGCCATCTCAAATATTTCAAGGTGAAATGGTCAGTGGCATGATCATAGTTTGTTGAACTAAACGGTCTTTTGCAAATATAATTATGTCCAGGCAACCCCAAAATTAAAAGGAGAGAGAGTCACACAAACGAAGTTAGAACTCTGTAGTTCTCATTATAGCAAGCTTCCTAGTATAGAAGTTTTAGCAAGCTCAGTTCCAAAGTAATAGGTTATATCCCACTGTTAGGGTTTAGCTTAGTTATATTCCACCACTAGGTACATTAGAGCCATGGCTAAATCAACTCTAGAGTTAAAAACTATGATTACTCATCTTTAGAGGTGGTCCTGCATGTGTTGCAGTTTCAACTTCCTTCATACTTGCTCAGATCATTCCAAGTATGCTTCATCTGAGGTGTAACCCTCAAGATATACAGCAGCTGTACCCAAGCATGACTCATAAGTGTAGGTTTCACAGAATTATGGGCTATAATATTATCATAGTATTTGTATTGTACTTCATATGTTCAAAGCACTGAGTGGACAGTAATTTTAAATGATTCACTTTTATAAGTGCTAGAGGCCCAATAATAAATGGTCTGATATTTATCCTTCCTGCTAGCTAATGAACATTATATCTGTGGATTGCTCTTATCGCCAATGCATTTTTCAGGATCGGAAGACAAATTCAAAGAACCATTTTAGGTGGGGAAAGAATCAAAATGTTTAATTTAAAATTTGAAACTAAATTTTGATTTTAGATTTGGCCAGTTTAGCACACATAGGGAACAACCAACCAACCACCTAAAATGGTGGAATTGGGAGAAAAATACAACTCAATTTCATTTTACATCAGCTCAAGTGTTATGGGTTATTTGAAATGAGTGTTTTAGATTTAATTGAAAGCTTTTAAAAAAGTTATTTTAGTAGGAGTTTTAAATAGTTTTTCTGTTTGGGCCTCCCCACCCAAAAATTCCACTATTCACCTAGCTCCAGTGGGTACTTACTCAGTTGTCAAGCTAATCAATACCTGTGAAAGTTACAGGTTTTTAATACATTAAAAACCCACAAACAAAATAAAAACCACCATCCCCATATTCTCAGAGTTAATTTAGCTTGCTACAATGGAATCTAAATAGCAAGAGTTGTTCACTTAAAGAATTCTAGCATGTACATGAGTAGCCATTGCTACAGCATACAACTTTAGGTTCAGGAGTGAGGGAACACTTTAGTCTACACAGCATGAAATCAAGCATCAGTTCATCCAGAAGTTTAAGGCAAGGTAAACCTCAGACAGAAGATTTACATCTCCCCCCCCCTCCCCCCCTGAAAAGTAAACTTCCAGACTGATGGTACACAGCTATGCATTCCACTACAGCACCTTCTCAGAGCAACATGTGAAGAACATTAAAAGTACTTACCTCTTTTCCCCTGACTTTTGTAGGCTTAATTGAGACTCTTAACTCTGTTTTAACTTGAACATGTGGTTTTAAAGCATTTTTAATTAACAAAGTCTATCAGAGAAGAGAGTGAAGTATTTGGCAGTTTTAATGAAGTTTTATATAATCTATTATTTTTGTCTTATAGTTCCTAAGTATAGACAAAATTAGACATTGTCAGACTTACATGCTCAGGGGTACATTTGCAATTCTCCATAAAAGGCCAATCTGTGAAGGTTTTTAGGCGATTCTCATACTCATACATGTCTCTAAACTCAATCAAATACTTACAGGCTAAACTAAGCTCTTTCAAAAAAGTCTCCATCTGAAAGAAAGAACAAAAACAAACAAAAAACCCTGTTGTCTGATCCTTGCCCTAACCAATGTATTACTCATTCCTTGCCTCTCCCTCTCAAATTAAAGACTCTTCATTCATTGGCTTCATTGCTCCCACCTGTAAACATGAGGGTGCTTCAGTTAAGTAAAGGCAGGTGAGTCTATGAGCAGCAGAATAAGAGAAGTCAGGTCACAATGAAATTTCTGCATCTGTCACAGTCTTATCACTCAAAGGTGTACCTTTGTTAAATGTACTGAACTAATACAGATATTTGGAGCTTATATTTCTTGATACTTTAATGATTAAATTTGTAACTTTAATACTGAGCTAATACAGCTCTTGCATTTAACAATCTAACTAGTCAAAAATGCTGCAGAAATAGTATATATTGTGGCTCAGTTAACACTGCTATTAAAAAACTTAAACTTTTGCATTTCTTGATAGTTTCACTTTCAGAGTTTAAACTTTAATAGTGCATTAGCAAAAGATTTTGCAGTTCTCTTCAAGACAACATAAGAAAAAATATAAAAATGTCCTAGACTATGTTTCAAACTGCATCACTCTGGAGATGTACTGAGATTTTTATCTATTTCACAATGGAGATGAAACTCAAATCTTAAAAAAATCTTTTTTTGCTCTGTATTCTCAGAAGCAAATGTTTAAATGTATGTCATATTCGTTTTCAAATTAGCCACTAGTTTTGTGATTTGTATGTCTGCATCCACATTTAGTTTGTGTTTGTGCAAATCCTCACACACATGCTTAATTTTACTAGCAGGACTAGTACCATGAATGGTATTAACATGTGTTTGCAGGATCAGGATCTTTGGCTTTGCTTCTCTAAGGTTGCTATTGACTTCAGTGTAGGGGACTTCTGTGCAGAATAACATACAGGATTGGAGTTTAGGACTAGTGAAAGTGGCTTGACTGATTAGCCCTAGAAACTGGAATCCTCTCCATAGTACAGATAAAACATGAGCAGTAGCAATTCCAGCTTCCTACACTGACCTACTAATCTGCCTAATAGTTACCTAGAGGAGATACCTCCAGAAATGAGATCATTCATTGTTTTAAACTATTTAGTCCTCCTCTTTACTGAATATTGCCACTTGAACCTTGATTCTGCTGAGACTTACCCATTGAATTCAGTGGGACTGTTTCTGTGCCTAATTTTACAAATAGGAGTAGCTTGTTTGACATTTACATTAAAATATTCAGAATGACAAATCTTAATGTTTAACACACATATTTCATACACCACATATTTGCTTTTCTAGATTATCCCTATGGTGCAAGAATTTATCATTGACAGTCTGGGCCGTCCATTTATTGAACCACCTCCATTTGATTTGTCAAAGGCATTTTCTGATAGCCACTGCTGTGCACCATTGATTTTTGTGCTGTCTCCTGGTGCAGACCCTATGGCTGCCCTTCTCAAGTTTGCTGATGACCAGGTATATTAACATTGCTAAGCTTTATTTTGATGACATTCTTGTGTATGTGAAGCAATACTTTTTAAACCCTAAATGTTGAAGTAAGTTGAGTAAAATGTTGAGTAAGTTCCTACAGTACACTTTTGGACTCTTAAAAATGCATTAGATCTGATTCTGTGGTCCAGAGTCACACAAAGAACTAATGAACTTTAGTGAATATTTTGTATGAATGAAGGTTTTACAACTGGCTCATTATTTGTAAGAAATTACATGTTCATTATTTACTGCATCTTCTTTCCCATTGTGATTTTAAGAACTATTAAAATGATTAGTTTATGTAATCTCTAATAGAAAATGAGATGAGAGAGTCAAAAATAGAATTTCAAAAGATTTAAACCACTAATTAGTTCTTTTCCAAAACCTGAAAATAATTTTTGCAAATATTAACCTAAAAAACACTTTGTTACAAAACCTAATGTATTAATAGCCGTGGGTGGACTTGTACACAGCAGAAGCCAAATATATTTTTATTTGATTTAGCCATTAGCAACATGACACTGTTACAAGAAAAAAGTTCTCATAAAAACATAATATTGTAGTAATACCAGAAAATTGCCTTTTTTATAGTAAGATGAATGACTTGTATTTCTTGGCAATTACTCTGTCAGAATTCTGTGCTTTTGGGAGTGACTGGCATACTGTAAATCCCCACTCAACAAGCTGTAAATATATCCTGCAGTTTGTAATAGGACATCTACAGCCTCAAACAATAAGCTGTTAGGAGAAGTCTTTTTAAATATTCAGAATTTTACAGTACAGGATTAAATTGATGGGTAGCTAGAGCCAGTGACTGGCAGGTATGAGATTAAGCTGAACTGGAATGGAATGAAAAGAAGATTTGAGCTGGGTTTAAAATACACTACAAATTAAATGCTTGAAACATATATGTAGGTGTAAATCCTCATTTCAATGCACCTATCTCCTTGAGTATCAGATACCTGTTTGTAAAATGGTATTACTATAAAAAACAGTTTTCAGGCTTTTCTTGATCACATCTTCCACATTTACAAAAAAAGAATAGGTCTGAGAAACTCAAGTGAGTCACAAGATTACCTTTCCCCTCCCATTTGTTGATGGGAAATCCAGGAATTTACCTTCTTTTCCCCTTTTTCTCAATCCCTTCAAGACTTTGTATTACAAACTACTTCCCTCCCAGAGGCTGGAGGCTTCATGGATGCTACTTTTTTCAGTTGACCAGGGGGGGTTAGCAAGTGAAGTGAAGCACACTCTACTTTACACCACGGGAAAAATGCACTGCCTGACCAGCACCTTTAGTCCTCCCAATCCAAGTTCCAGAGACTATTTACACTGCTAGACTGACACCCTTTATTTAAAGTATAATTGCTATTATTATTTTTAGGTATTTGTTTATGGCAGCATCCATGACAAGCAAGGTGCTTTCTAGACATACAGTAATCAAAGTCATGCCCCTGCCACGAAGAGTTTATAATTTAAAAGATATTTATCTTAATATGAAGATTTTATATAGCATATGGTTTCCTTCTTTAATTGGGGAATCTTAATGTCACATAAGAGAGAAGGGGAGACAGAATTTTCCTTGTAGAATGTTAAAGAAACTTTACCACCAATTAGCACACTAAAACAGACTATATAGCTTTATAGGTTTTAATTGTGTGGGAAGTGTACAAGGAGATCCTTTGGATATTCCTCGCTTCTTTGATGTCTCCTTTCCACTTCCTGCTCAGTTACTTTAGCTATCTTTTCCTTTCTCTGCATGTGCCGCTATGGGTCTCTTTCATAAATCCACTTTTCTCTGTTCATCTGTGCTTGTCTCATCTTCTTGTCTGCTTAGGATCTCAGGTTTTCTCATTCTTGTCAGTAGTAGTATCAAAAAGGAAGGGTTTGATAGTTAGGCCGGTTCATATGGTAACTGAAAACCTTCTGCCTTTAAAACCAAATTAAATCTAGGTTTCAATCCCAAAGATGCTGTCCTCAAAACAAACTATATATGGTTTCTTATCCAGAGGTTATAAGACTTATTTTTTTAGTTTAGAATTTTTTTATGTGTAGAATTCACTTAATACATTTATATAATTTAATTAGTTTGAATTTAATGTGGGTTTATACTTGTTTAACAAACAAAAATGTGGATGTTAATTATGACAGTGTTTGGTGTGTCTTTATAAGCTTTCACAATATTTTGTCACTCTAAAAGTGTTCTCTATGTACAGGGATATGGTGGATCAAAGCTGAGCTCTCTGTCACTGGGACAGGGCCAAGGTCCAATTGCCATGCGAATGATAGAGAAGGCGGTAAAGGAGGGCAGCTGGGTAGTTCTTCAAAACTGCCACCTAGCAACTTCATGGATGCCAACACTGGAGAAAGTCTGTGAGGTAAAAATCACTCATATTTTCTTTTATAAAAACTTACTGTCTGACTCTCAGATCTGCTCTGGTGTACAAAGCATCCAGAAACCTACTTAACTTACTCCTTGAGGATTCCCCTTATGTACAGGAATCTTCACATACTGGTTCTGCACCAACTCTATCTCCTGGCTCCTGGTGTAAGAGGTGTTCTCTGGAGAAAGAGTGTGGACCTGGGGCTTCCCTAAAGACCAGAGTGTAAATTTAGAGTAGCCCTCAAGGTTGCAGCCACCGTTACCCCCTTCCTCCAACTACTTTAGTTATATTTCAGTGGCAGCTAGGAATGTAGTGTTGAAAGTCCCTGGTGTTGAAAGTCATTCTTATAAATTCTTATATATTCTTATAAAAATAAACCATATTTAATGTTTTCCTCAGAGATAAATAGATTTTCTTCTCATTTTCTCTGTCCCACACATCTGAAAGAGATATATCTCCTGCAAATGTTGGCCTCAATCCTACAAAGTCTTACACCATACTTAAGGTTAAACATGCATGCAACTCTTTGCAGAAACTGGGATGTTCAGGAAGTTTGCACCTTTTCCCAGTTACAGAGCTGCAAAGGGCGGGGATTAGAGTAGGTCTCTTCTCTGCAAACCATACAATATCTTACCAAATCCATACAAAGTCCATATTGAATTTCAGATATTTACCATCAGCCATTTTGACTTTAGAACGGTTCAAAATAAAGTTGTAGGAATATTTTATTAATGGAGAAAGTACAAATTGTTAATATTCTTCTTGTACTCAGATATGGCTGAACTGTTTTTGCTCATACATTCCATAATTATTTACCTTCATATAGAGACCAACTGTGGAAAATTTTAGCCTGAAATACTAAAGATTCAGAGAGTTATGAGTAAAATAGAGCAGTTCTAGAATGGCAGCTGTCACACATAACTATATTATGTGGTTACCACTATAATTATGCTTCAAACTAGTAAATCATAAACATTACACTGATATATATTCACATTTTACAGATTGATTTGCTTAAATAACAAAGATTGACATATATAATCCTTATTATTCCTCTTGGGTTTCATTCATTGTTTTTCTGTGGTGTTTTCTTTTAGGATCTGAACCCTGATACAACACATCCAGATTTCCGACTTTGGCTCACCAGTTACCCATCTCCAAATTTTCCCGTCTCTGTCCTTCAGAATGGAGTGAAAATGACCAATGAAGCACCGAAAGGTTTACGGGCTAATATTATCCGTTCATACCTGATGGATCCAATCTCTGACCCTGAGTTTTTCAACAGTTGCAAGAAGCCTGTTAGTATTGTATTAGCCTTGTTACTTCTGTTTTTATTACTTATAAAGCAGCTAACATAAACCCTAGCAGTTACATATGTAATTGCTGGGTAAAAACTACCATATTAGTCTTCCTGCACGCAGTGAGATTGGTTTTGAATTGTGACTTCACTGAAGTGAATTTTATTAATATTTTATTTTTATTTTACCACTAGTTTCACTCTGTCTCAGCAGAGATTTTTGTGGCATGCCATTAATAATACAGCTTTCTTTGTAAGAAGCCAAAAGCAAGTTATTTCTTGATACAAATCTACAAGGTTAGGGAATCTTATTGCAGAATTATTAACTGAGGTCTATGGTGTTTAGAGTCATATCGTTAATCTTAAACATAAAAATGGTTCCTTTGTAGAACTCTGGGAGCCAAGTAATTTGACAGGTTGATTGATAGGAATCATGAGTGCCTTTTTTAGAATGACTCGTCAGAGTAGGAAACCACCTACTGTTTTCATAATTAGGTTTTTCTTTGTGAATGTTTCGGGCTAAAATTGTTTTGCACTGTTTTGCTATAATTAAAAACTGTAGATAATTGCTTTTAACTGAGATTGTATTGCCTTGCTAAGTTTTCTCAATTAAAAAACACAACTTCTTAATAGTAAAGATTTTTTGAAAGATATCTCAGGACCAAAATCTATCTGGATCATAAAAAGGTAAAATACAGAAGAACCAATGCTTTTCTAAGACCAGAGCAGCAAATACGATTGGGGGACTATATGTGGATTACATATACATTGCTGCTGCTCATATGTACTGTATAAAAAGTCATAATTGGATTGCTTTTAGGTTATTTAAAGCAGCCATTTTCAACAGGGGCCATATGGCCCCCAAGGGGGCCCTGGCACATTTGAAGGGGGTCACAGACTGAAAACTGTGAGAAGGGGAGCCCCCAGAGTTTATGGGGGCCTTGGTAACTGAACTGATGAAATGTCCAAGCAGCAACCTTAATTGGAGTCAATAGTATCACTCCCTCCCTGGAACCTGAGAAGAGCTCCTAAGGGGGCCGTGGCCAAAAAACAGTTGAGAATGGCTGATTTAAAGTATTAAGAGAATTTTTAAAACTATTGCTTGTGACAAAAGCATATATATTACAAATTGATGGCTAAATTCTGAAGGTGTGCCTGGTCAAGGTCGGTAATAAAATAGAAATATATGTTACTACTGTGGAGAGTCCAGGTTCTGGAGAGACAGCAAAGAGGGATTCTACACCTATGTGTGCTAGAGAGATTCTTCGTGCTGTTATATGGGTTATGGGGAAGTGAAAGTGTTTGGAGCATGGATTATATTCTTATTGTCATGTTCTGTTAAAAGGCTGAATTCAAGAAGTTGCTGTATGGCCTCTGTTTCTTCCATGCATTGGTTCAAGAAAGGCGGAAATTTGGGCCACTGGGTTGGAACATTCCCTATGAATTTAATGAGACTGATCTGCGAATTAGTGTGCAGCAGCTGAACATGTTCCTGAACCAATATGAGGTACAGTAATGGATCACAGGAAAGATGTTACCCATTCTGCTCTGTATGGCAATGTAAATGCGTGCAACACTACCTGCTCATTAATTTTTGCTCCTACAAAATTAATGGAAATGATTGCACAAGAAAATTTGCTAGATAGTACTTCATAAAAACAAAGTTCTAATTGTGATTATTATGGTGTCAGTATTTCTGTTATAAGTCTGCATTTCAGGGATTTATATGGACATCAAAGTTCATACCAATCCAGAAACTAATTCAGAATACTTTCATACCAGAGGTTATTCCATGCAAAATGGAACAGGTTTTGCTCTGCATATTCAGTTCACTCTTCCGCACCTTTATCTTGTCCCTGAAGGCCTTATAGAGATGCTACCAACACAGCAATCATATTAGTGTCTGAAAATGTTGTACCAAATATTATTATAACTAAATGTGGCAGGCTCAACAGTTAGGGACTTTGAGTAACATTTAGGAATTGGAGTTCTATTCCTAGCTATGTCACTGACCTGTTGTGCAAATCTGGCAAGTCACTCTGAACCTCTTTTTCTTGGTGGGTGAGGGGTGATAGTGTTTCATAGGGCTAGAGCTCTGGCCTGGGACTCAGGGTCTGCTGGGTGACCTTGCGCAAGTCATTTTCCCCTTCTGTGCATCAGTTTCCACATCTGTAAAAGGGGATAATCATACCGATTCTCCTTTGAAGAGTGCATTGAGAGTTGTGGATGAAATGTTCTATATAAAATTTAGATATTATTATTATTTTATTATAAAAGAGATTAGATCATATCAGGAAAAAGCTTTTCTCAATTTTTCTGTTGGTTTCATTGCACTAGACTTAGAGAGCACTTTATAGTTTTGTATTGTTAGTTTTCCCATTTGCTTCAGTGAGTCTTTCAAACATGGACAGCAGAGAGAAAAGCATTTTAAAATACCGGAAAATGCAACAGTAACATCAGAAAAATTGATGGAGGAACTCAAGGGTTTGATGTAATATCTGGAAGTATTTTTAAGGTTTTTTTTTTTAATTTACTATATTACAAACTGTAGTATTCTTGGACTTTTGGGCATTTTAGGCCGTGACTCTGTAAGTTGTTTGCTGCTCTCTTAGAAGCTTCTTGTACGTACATATGTCCTCCCCATGAAAAAAATGCTCTTCTGTCGAACCTTAATTTGTTACTATTGTATTTCTTAAACGCACCTTTACATAGGCTTATTTCAGGGTCTATAAAGGGGCATTTTATGCATGCATATAAATTTAATGAGCTGCAGAAGACTAAAGGGTGGTGTGAAAGTAAACATCATGAAGGTTAACAAAGTCCTGTGGCACCTTAAAGACTAACTATAAAGTTTTGAAGCATGAGCTTTCGTGGGCTAATACCCACTTCGTCGGATGCAAGCAGTAGAAGTGTTCACAAACAGGCAGTTATAGAAAAGTAGGTAAGAGCCAGGTGGGAGGTGAAAAGGTTAGTCCAATTAAGCTGAGCCAGCTTGTTATCTCCGATCAGGGAGTGTGGATTATTCGTCTAGCATTTGAATGGGGTCTGTGGACATGGAGAGATGAGAAACAATGCCTGTAATGAGCCAACCATTGTAGATCCCGGTTCAATCCCAAAGTGTGTGTGCCGAATTTGCAAATGAATTGAAGCTCTGCAGTCTCTCTTTGCAGTCTGGATCTGAAGTTCCCTTTCTGCAGAATCATTTGCAAATTCGGCACACACACTTTGGGATTGAACCGGGATCTACAATGGTTGGCTCATTACAGGCATTGTTTCTCATCTCTCCATGTCCACAGACCCCATTCAAATGCTAGACGAATAATCCACACTCCCTGATCGGAGATAACAAGCTGGCTCAGCTTAATTGGACTAACCTTTTCACCTCCCACCTGGCTCTTACCTACTTTTCTATAACTGCCTGTTTGTGAACACTTCTACTGCTTGCATCCGACGAAGTGGGTATTAGCCCACGAAAGCTCATGCTTCAAAACTTTATAGTTAGTCTTTAAGGTGCCACAGGACTTTGTTAACTCTGCTATTCCAGACTAACACGGCTACCACCCTGATTCTTGACATCATGAAGGTTGAGGGCCGAAGACCAATTCCCAGACTCTAACAACAGAAATATTGATATAGAGTTACCATCCTGAATTTCTGTGGTTTCAGTAATGGTTAGAAGTGTGAGATCTAATATTGATCTCCATTCTACATATTTTTTTGAACCAGAAAATACTTGGAATAAAATCTCTTCCCTCTTTGCCAGACTGGAACTGGTTTATAGCCCCTATGTGTAGAAGGAAGATGTTTTTAAACTTCGGTATGGCACTTTGTGTTTATTTAAGTAAAGTTGGCTGTTGTTAAAATTACAAATGACTATCTCAGTCAGCTTGTATCTGGGCAGGTAAAAGGCAGGTGGATATAATGGGATGATGGACTTGACTTATGACACTGTGCAGGGAAAAAAGTATGGATGAATTTCTGAAGAGGTTGAGTCAGTTTGCACAGCTAAAAAGTCTGCAAAAGGCTATGATCACTCTTGCCTATATGTTAGTTTCATATGTATTATAAATAAAACTCTTGAGTTTCCTTATTCCTATAGGACAATACAGTTGGGTGACTCTGTGTTTTGATTGCTGAACCTTGAACGATACCCAGATACTGGGCCCAGATACTGACCACAGTGAACATCTATCTGACTAGTTGGTTGTAAATGTTTTGAAGTGAAATGCATTAATTGATTTCATGTTATTCTCAGTAGACTTGAGTCTATTTAAATTTCCAACCTCACATAAGGCACATTTTGATAGAAGTGAAAGTTTACAGCAAGCTGTGACTTGAAATTACAATAAGAAATCAAGAAAATTCTTTTGCATACATTTCCCCATCCCCCCATTTCTTTCTGTCCCCAGTAATTGTAGGTTTAATATCCAAGTGTAAAAGCATAAGAAAGGGGGGAATGTTTACCCAAAACCCCCCCCAAAAAATCCACCATCTCTGGATCAAATCCAGGATTAACTCCCAAATTACTAATAGATGAAGCTTTTAATTGCATCACTTGGTCTGGTCTTACTATGCTGTACAAAAAGGGACCTGTGGGAGTGAGAAAAAGGGTTTTGAATGTGGCCATCTTAGTTCTTTTTGAGACAGAGCAAGAGTCAGGCTAACCCTAGCCCTAATCCTAATAATGTGAGATTTGTAAAGGCGGGATTGGTGTAAGCGTATGGGAAACTGCAAAGCGAAGCTGTTTTAACCTTGCCTTAAAATAACAATGGAATGTAATTGTAGTTAAAAACATGTAAGATAGGAAAAATGTCTAAACGAGACACAGCTTTATGTAACAAAAAGGTATAAATCCTGCTTTACATTGTTTGTACTTCAGAGACTTGTCTAAGGCCAGGGTAGCCCCTGTCCTACGGAGTCTCTCCCTGCAATTGCTTGAAAAATAAACTGTCTTTGACTTGTTGCATCCAAACTCAGCTTGAGGCTTTGTTTTCTTCCACAGTCAATACCCAGTGTATGTTGGGTGGATACTGACAAAGCATAATTAGAACACAGCTTAAGTTACCTAATAATGGTTGGGTAAAAAGATAATAAGTACGTAGGCCAAATTCTGCCTTTGAATAATATCAGCTGCATATAGTGGGGAGCAGAATTTGGCCTAATGGCTGAGAAAGGGGGAGTTTGATGGAGAAGCCTAAAATATTGTCACAAAATAATATTTCAAGTGAGAATTTTGTAAATCTTTTAAATAAATTACAAAAGCTCAAGAATAGCTATGCTGCCAAACGTTAATTCAGGTAGACCCTTGGTTTTATGTTGCAGGAGCTGCCGTATGATGCCCTACGCTATATGACCGGAGAATGCAATTATGGTGGCAGAGTTACTGATGATTGGGATCGGCGCACGCTCCGTAGCGTTTTAAACAAATTCTACAATTCTGAAATTGTTATGGACTTAGAATATAAGTTTGATAACAGTGGTCTTTATTTTGCCCCACCTGAAGGAGATGTAAGTATTTTAAAATAAATGAACTTTGCCATAGACCAAAGTGAACATTTAATGCACAGCAGCAGAGGCCACATGAATAGTTAAAGCATGGCAAGCTAGTGCAGGATGGAGTCACACACCCTCCTCCAACATCCTCCCTCCCCCGCCTGCACTTTGCCATGAACTAAACATTGGTGTAGACAAGCCCTTTGTAGTCTAGTTTCCACTTCTGTAAAATGTGGACAATACAGTCCGTAATGTAACTCAAGGGTGTTGTATCTAATTTGCGGTATTTCTAAGGTGCTTATTGCTGTGCTGTCTAAACACTGAATTCATAAGAATGAAGGATAGATTTTTTAAGGTATTGAGATGGCTAGTGGTATTTTCTATGAGAGTTAGGCACTTAGACAGTTTTGAAAAATCCCACTAAGTGCCAAAATATCTCAGAAAAGCTGGGCCTTTGTCGTGTTTACACTAGCACTTTTAAAACATCAAACATGCACTGAGAGAGAATCCTGCCACTAACTCAGAGTCCGAGGTCAGCTTTCATGATGATGGACATGGTATAAGAAACTAATTAGGATAAAATTGTGCTCTAAAATTGATACCCATCGTATTTGGTAAATCTAGCATTAGATGATCCATTTGCTCAGGACAACTGGACAGCAAGAAGGAGCTATTGCTTGCTTAGTTGGGGTTTTTTGTTTTTGTTTTTTAAACTGTACTGATTACTTTAGGGGCATGTAGGGGTGTTGTCTTTGAGCTACAACAGACATAGACTGGAGTGCCTGTTTGAACTCTAACCCTTTTTAACCTCCTGTCACTAATCTTTTAAGTACCAAAGCTACATCGACTACACAAAGACCCTTCCATTGAACCCTGCCCCAGAGATTTTTGGGATGAATGCTAATGCTGATATTACCAAAGATCAGTCAGAAACTCAGATGCTATTTGATAACATTCTTCTTACTCAGGTATGTAAATGACCATTATGTCAATTAGTCAGTACATTAAATATATTGTCTACCTACTGTACATGTTACTTAAGTTTACTGTTCAGCTGAACTGTATTTAAAAGTGTTCCTGGAAGTTTCATATAATTTCTCCGTGTTCCCACTGTGGTTACAAAACTCACTGTTCTACTGCTTCATTTTGTGGAAGATGTTGAGTTAATTCTTTGTAACGTCAATTCACAAAATTATGAAACAAGATTATTTCTTTGCAATTCA
Source organism: Sternotherus odoratus (assembly GCA_032164245.1). NCBI lineage: Eukaryota > Metazoa > Chordata > Testudines > Kinosternidae > Sternotherus > Sternotherus odoratus. The sequence goes on from JAVMKO010000011.1 coordinate 18,745,402, forward strand.
ATAGATTGAAGGAGAGAGCACTAGCTGAGCTGAACATTCCTAACTAACTTTTGTTCTTGGTATTGCTAATGTAATGAAATCACCTAACGCTCATTATTAAAGCTGTAGGTTGTTTTCATTTTGTTTTTATAGGAGGAGATGAGTTACTAATTTGAGCCCCAATCTTTCATAGACTTCAGCATATTCATGACTTTACTCACAGGACAATAGCTATTGCTATCTTTGCAGCATCAAAGAGCTACTGAAGTTCTCATGAAGACACTGAAAAACAGCCTATTAAATGACAATCTGTCCATAGCCTCTGCTTGCCAGAAGATGGGAATGAGCGATAGGAACTGGATCACTTGATGATGACTTGTTTTGTTCATTCCTTCTGGGACACCTGGCACTGGCCACTGTAGGAAGACAGGATACTGGGCTAGATGGACCTTTAGTCTGGCCCAGGATGGACATTCTTATGTTCATTTGTCAGCATGCTAAATTTTATAATGTGTACAGTTTGGGGAGGAATTGAAATGAAAATATTTGTAAAGGGTTCTGTTCTGACTACCCACATGTGCCGTGCACTGGTCTCTGTGAACTGTAGAAATCTGGCCTGGCCTCACACTTACAGTTTCCTTACTTAGTGCATATAAAAATCTTCATATTTCCATCAGCAAGTCCCATGGTTAGCCACAGAACATTAGCAGTATGTTCATTTATCACCTGTGTAAGGTTCCTTCAGTGCCCTGCCAATGTGTTCTATCACAGACTGGAGTGAATCACCTGTTGGGTGAGAGGCTCAGTCTGTTTTCATTGAAGTCACTGGGCATGTTGTTGACTTGAATAGGAGCAAGATCTGCCTTTTAGTCTCTCTGCCCATTCACTTCTTGACCCCCCTAGGCTTGATCCTTCATGACTATCAACAATCCTGGGTGAGAAGTGTGATGTTAGAGCTTGTGATCAGCCAAATTCTAGAGTTATTCCAATCATACCAAAATATTGAGTGAAAGCCCACTTTGCCACTGATAGAGAATGAGTGGATCCTCAAAATGGTCACTGCCTAACCACAATGGGCAGGATATTATTTCTTAGCTTCAGAGGGTATGTCTTCACTATAGGTCTAGGTCGATTTCCCTTAATTCGATTTTCTAAACTCGAGTTTAGAAAATCGAATCAGTGTGTCCCCACCAGGACAGCAGGTCGACAGTGGTCGACACTGTCTGTCCTTGAACTTTTGCAGGGGGTCGACATAGCCCGCATTGCACTGTGGGTAGGTAGCCCACAGTGCAATGCGTGCTGGACCCCCCCCCTGCCCAAGCAGCCCCACGGACCCCCCCGCCCGAACAGCCCCCCCCCCTCGCCGTACCCACCCGCCCGAGGGGGGGTGGGGGAGCCAGCACGCGGCTGCTTGGGCTATCGGCTCAGCTGCCTGGTGAAATTGACCAGACAGCTGAGCCGATCCCTCAAGCAGCCCCGCGCGGGCTTCCCCCCCCCTCAGCAGCCCCGCGGACCCCCCCCGCCCGAACAGCCCCCCCAACAGCCCCCCCGCCCAAACAGCCCCCCTGCTGGACCCCCCCGCCGCCCGAGGGGGGGGGGGGAGCCGGCGCGGGGCTATCGGCTCAGCTGCCTGGTGAAATTGACCAGACAGCTGAGCCGATCCCTCAAGCAGCCCCGCGCGGGCTTCCCCCCCCCTCAGCAGCCCCGCGGACCCCCCCCCGCCCGAACAGCCCCCCCCCGAACAGCCCCCCCCCTCGCGGGGCTGCTCGGAGGTCGGAGGCTTAACTTCTGATGCCTCTTCACTAGCCCACAGTCGAGCTTGTAATGTCGAATTTAGCCTTACTTCTCTCGTCAGGCAGGAGTTCCGAAATCGATCTTGAGGGCCCTTTAAATCGACTTTAAGGGCATGTATGTGAAGACAGGTACACCTTTAATTCAACCTAACGTCGTTAAGGTCGAATTAAAGTGGTAGTGAAGACATGCCCAGAGTGTGGACTAAGCCCTTTGAAAGTGTCGCATAAACTACACTTACAAATGTGGGGGGGGGGGGGGGGGAGCTCCAGTTTGGTCATTGCACTGGGTGATTGTTTCATCCCAAGGCTGATTGTTGAGCAATAACACTATTTTTAACAATATTGATTTAATTTGTTTCTGTGTTTAAATATTTCCTGGGATGCACAAGGAGAGCTCATTTTTAACCTTTGGCTGTTTATAGTCTCGAGCTTCAGGTGCTGGTGCAAAATCAACAGATGAAATTGTTAATGAAGTGGCAGGTGACATCCTGAGCAAACTTCCCTCAAACTTCAGCATTGAGGATGCAATGAGGAGATATCCGACCACCTACACACAGAGTATGAACACTGTCCTTGTGCAAGAGATGGGGCGATTTAACAAGTTATTGCAGACAATAAGAGACTCCTGTGTTAACATCCAGAAAGCAATCAAGGTACATGGCACCAAACATTAAAAAGGCAAATTATTAGGGGCTAAATTCTGTGGATTGTTGTGCCATTAACTTCAGTTGCATTTAATGGCACTTTGTAGGATGGAGCCATTTGTCTGATGCTCTAGGGCAGTTCCAATATTACCAGCTAGTCAGCAGGCTAAGCTCCAAATGGCTGTAATACATTTGTATCAGATGATTGTCTATATGTACAATGAAAGAGCAAAATAGTCTCCTGTGTAGTGCCAGGAACCCATCCATACTCACTGTGTGTTAGCAGGTTCTAGCTCTGGGGCAATTTTTTTTAATGGTCCTAAGCAACTTAGTGTTTGAGTTTTCACTGTTACTGTCTCCTAGGTGCCTCAGGCTATGTGGCTAGGCACCTATTTCACACGTACGCCGCCCCGCCCCCCCCCCTCCCCCCCCCCCCCGGCTGCTCAAATGAGACTTTTCCCTACTCGTCTGGCCTACAGGGCCCAAAGCAGTAGGCATTTTCAGTCACACAACCTCACACCAAATGAAGAGGAAAGGTTCCCTTATAAATGAGTGGTTTAGGATACTCAATTGGGATGTGCAAGGCCCAGCTTGGATTCCCTGTTTGAGATTTGAGTGTAGGTTTCTCACCTCTCACCACCCAAAGTGTTGCGCTTTCGCAGTCTCTCCTGGTTCCATGGTATATTACTAGTAGAACATGCTGAGGCAGAGAGAACGCGAGAAGGGGGCTGTAGGCCAGGCTGGCCTGTGAACCCATTCCTGGAGTTAGGTGCCTAAACTGGGGAAGCTGCCCTAACCGCTAAAAGCCAGCCTGTGCTTGCAAAAACAAGAGACAGAACCCCAATTAAAGCCTAGTGGTTAGGGTGCTCACCTGGGATGTGGGAGATTTATATGCATGGCCCTGCTCGACCTGCCTCGGAGCAGGGACGTTTACTCATGTCTTCCTCCCAGGTGAACAGGCTAATCCCTGGTGGGCGGGACTATGCTTGGGTGGTTGTCTCTGAATCCCTCTTGCTAAACTTGTTTCACGTTGTATAAATAATTAAATATTCATTGGTGCAGGCAAGTGAAATGGCTCGCTCCAATCACTGCCCTAACCCGCCCAGGAGTAGAGTCAGTCTCGGTAGCCCAATGATTAGTTATGTCTAGAACGTGGAAGAGCTTCAACAGGAAACAGCGCGAAAAACCCATTGGATTATAGCCACTAGCCTGGTGATTAGGGCCCTTACCTGGGACATAGGAGGCCTGGGTTCATGTTCCCCCCCTCCAAATTGGGCAGGGAATTGCCCCCAGGTTTTCCACATCCCAGTTGAGTACCCTAAGCACTCACAATCCTGCTCTACTCCCCCCCCTACCCCCCACTCTCAGGCCCCACTGGGGAGGCAGGTATGGACTGGCTATTTGAGAGAGTGCCCTCGGGGCTTCAGCATGTGCAAAAGCACTGAGCAGCTTATCTGCTGTGGAATGGCGTCAGCATTTAGGGGTTTTGTTCCTGTCTGTGAGCAGACACATGGGGCCTAAAAGGGACTTTGGACACATACGTGGTTAGGCTGCAGCAGTTTTGAAAACTCTCAATGGCCCCTTTGACTATCTGAGCCAAAGTTACTTTTGAAAATGGGATTTTAGGTTCCAATGTCATTTATATGCTTTTAACTATTTTATCCATGGACATAAATGTGATTTCTCCCAGTCGGTATGAATTCACGGCAGGCTCCTCTAGGGAAAGCCAAAGGGGTTATAGGAAGAGTGACAGCTTGTCTAAACGCAGGTATCAGTATTTATTGAATGTGGCAAGAAAACTTAAAGATAGCTTTAGGTGTAACAGCAATTGGGCTTGTCATGGAGGATCACTGAGGCACCTCACACTGCTTTGGACCCTTAGAAGTAGTAACTTTCAGCTATAACAGCATCCCTTTTCAAACCTTACTTTAGATAGCCCACAAGTCAGCGGGGACAGCATGTAAAGTAATGAAAGGCATAGGGGTGATGCTGTCACATAGTACAAGGTCAGGAAGGTATTACAAAATTTGAACGGAAGTTAATGTGAATAAAAAGGAAATTCCTAGTGACATAGGTGTGGCACTTTTGCATTCAGAAAAGGGGGGAACATTTATATTGGTAAGGTGAACATCCACAGTAACGATAATAAGGCTTGCCAACATCAGTAGAGCTTTGGAAGGGATATAATCGTACACATTTCAGGACTCTAGGAAGAATCTGTGCCTACAGGTTATATATTCTCTCAGGGCTTAATCGGAAGCATCTGCTACTGGTCACTGGGCTGGTGCAGTGTGACAATTTCTCTGTTTTTAGGTTGTGTCAGTCTGGTGTGGCTAAAGCTTGGATTAGCGCTTTTGCAATAAGAGCACAAGATTTTGTTAAAATTAGTTTTGGGGCGTGGTGTGAGCAGAGAAGGCAGGTTTACTGTTTCCTTCCCCACATCTGCTTTAGGGACTGGTGGTGATGTCCTCTGACCTAGAAGAAGTAGTAAGCAGCATCTTAAAAGGCAGAATTCCAGGAATGTGGATGAATAAATCATACCCAAGCCTCAAACCGCTTGGCAGCTATGTGAATGACTTTCTTACCAGATTAAAGTTCTTACAGGTGAGCACCCACCCTCTGTGCAAATCTGCTGTGATTGCTATGTAATTTTTCTCTTGGTGGCATTGACCACAAGAGAATAGAAACACACAGCTATGTATTTTACACATGGTTTAGTTTACATATGGTTGTATACAACAGTCTGCTGATCAGTGCATATAATAAACCACTACACTTCGTTATGTACCATACACCTCATTAAGATAGCTGCTGTCTATTAAAACTCCTGCCTGACAGATGGGGAAGATTGGTGCTTACAGTGGATTCTCTAAAGGCCTCTTCAGTGCCAACTGTTACTGGCACACACACTGTTGTGGTGTTCAGTGAAGTTTAATAAATAACAGGATTACATTTATTAAAGCATAAGAAGACAATACTGTTGATGGGCCTTTCTACTGAATTGCTGAAGTTCGGGAATCATTTTAATGCTAACTTTATAATACCTATGGGGCCAAATACCGTACTTACGAATTTTATGGCTACGGCGAGTAGCCACAAACTATGGAGTCCTTCCCCTCGAGGTTGCTGGTTCACAAAGTCTGATTTGACACTGACTAAAATGTTATCAGGTTGTTATGATTATGTGACTATAAACTGATGCTCACATTAAAAGCCACTTGAGGAACAGAAGTGTCCTTTTTCAGTAGCCAGAGGCATTTTGGACAACATTGTCGATAAAACAGTGTTTTTGTTGGCTGTCTAAAATACCACTGGCTTTGCAAAACGAAGTTTTGTGAAAGGACCTTTAATCCCATCCTAAATAACTTTTTGCCTCCTAAGGATTTCAAGGTACTGTACATTTTCTCTCTCTCATTTTTCTGCTGTAGCTATGGTATGAAAATGGAACTCCACCAGTCTTTTGGCTTTCAGGATTTTTCTTCACTCAAGCCTTCTTAACTGGTGCCCAGCAGAACTATGCCAGAAAATACACCATTCCAATTGACCTACTAGGATTTGATTATGAAGTACTGGAGGACAAAGAATACAAAAATGCTCCTGAAGATGGTAAATCAATTTTATTAGCCACCTACACTGGTGTACATGTAGGAAATGTTATTCAGGGGTTACAGGTAGATACATTCCTGGCAGTAACAGGCATTAAGCACTTAATGCACAGAATCCTGGAAAGTATAGGCCACAGTGTGATTCACTAATGTCACTAAAGGAGGCTTGCACATTAAAGGCATAGAAATGACAACATTCAACAAAATACCTTTGAATAACTAGAACACCACAAATTAAATATCAGCAAGACCATTCAGGTTATCTAGTGTCTGATCAGTAAACCTCCTGAAGCAGGGTTGTTCCATGCACTATGTTAACTGGGGCAGATCCTCAATGGAGCTATGACAATTTACACCAGCTGAGGATCTGGTCAAGTGCTTTACCCAGTATCTACCACTTAAGAAACTTTTCCACTATCTAACAGATCTCAAGTGGTATTTAGCCTGAATTTTCCTGTTCATTTCACCATATTATTTTAGTTCTATGTCCCAGTATTTAGACCATTTTACTAACCCAGATGTGGGGGTTACCTGTTTTAATGGGGGTCACCAGGGCTGGCTTAGACTTGCTGCGGCCCAGGGCTGAAGCTGATGCCCAATTCCCACCACCTGGGGCCAAGCCTGAGGGCTTCAGGTCTGGGTGGTGGGGCTTAGGTTACAGGACCCCTGCCTGGTCTGAGTTTTATCTTTGAGTAGCTATTAATTGCCAGTCACCACTCAGAGAGTTGGATACAGAATAGTTACTAAGAAACACCTACCTTAAGTGAACATGAAGAATTAGGGACTGAAAAGACCATCCCCTCCGCCTCCCTTCCCCTTTGAAATCAAGGATTGCAGAGGAAGGAGGCATAAAAGTCAGCCCCATTCCTACTAGGGACTCCAACATAGCTGGGCTACCCCCATCAGAGGAAATGGGCAGTACCACCTGAGGGATACTGGGTCAAAAAACTGGCACGGATTTCAGTATTATTCAGTTGCACCATAGCCTCATGCATGATCTAAACAGTGTATGATAAAAAAAACTGACCTAATTTCACACTGACTTCTAGTACATTTTGGTTTCTGTGCCCAAACATCTGTTTATAACTTCCTGCTTAACTCAGGGGTCTACATTCGAGGATTGTTCCTGGATGGAGCTCGCTGGAACAGAAAAACTAAGAAGCTAGCAGAATCTTATCCGAAAATCCTCTATGATACAGTACCTGCGGTCAGTATGTGTGTTAGAGGTCTCTTCACTTTGAACATAATGATGTCAGTCTAATATGGCAGGCTTAGCTTTGAACAATAGTGTTTTAAAGGAGTACCAACCCCCCCCCCACATTTTTCTAAATAAAAACTTTTGCCATCAGAGCTACCTCATTCATTGCTCCACGTGGCTGCGTGGTAACCAATGTAAAGTAGCAACTTGTATATTTTTTTACATATACTGAAAATATTTTGAGCAGGTCAGGCAATTTGTATCAACAAAGGCACTGAGCATCCACAATTCATACTGAAGTTAAGGGGAGGACTTTTTGTAGGGAGAGGAAGAAGCACTCCACACTTTTCTGGATTATGCACACGTTACTGGTGAAATATAGGAAGTATTTAGTGAGTTGTGACCAAATTTAAAGTCTTACAAACTTTCTCCAGAAAGGTAACGGGGTTATTCTACACTTTATCATAGATGTGGTTAAAACCTTGCAAGAGGTCAGACATTTCACAACGACCAAGTTACATTGCTCCAGTATACAAGACCAGTGAGAGAAGAGGAACCCTCTCCACTACAGGACATTCCACCAACTTTGTGATAGCAATGATTCTTCCTTCCGATAAACCAGAACAACACTGGATTGGACGGGGTGTGGCACTATTATGCCAGCTTAATTCCTAAATTTAGCATGGACATTTGTAGATGCTTATTTTCTAGATGAATCATTTGTGTAAGACGCATTTCAATTTTTAAATACTACCGTCTAGTGAAATCAAAATATTTAAACAAATCCATTACACTTCTGCCTTTCAAAAGATTTAAAAAAGAATACTAAACTATAAAATAAACCTGTGTAATAAAACTTTATAAAAACCAACCAGTATGTTTGCTCCTTGAATAATTTTATTTTCGGAAGCTCCTTATAAATAAGGAACATACATAAAATGAACACAACGCTGCTGACAGTGAACAAAACATCATTTGATCATTCCCAGCTTTATAAAAATTATTTAAATGATTTCATTATAACAAAAAAAGATTTATAGCTCAGCAAGTATCTTGTAAGATCATAATCACATTTTTAAACTATAAACCGTAATGGAAAAAATTCACACTGCATCTAGCTACTACAGTATTTTCTAAGCATAATCACCGCTGTTTGAGTGCAATGTGATCTACATCAAAATTCATATGGGATGTCACACAGTGACAGCATTGTAATATACAAGTAACATTTATGCCCTCCAATGAATACATGTTAAATGAGACTGTATCAAGCAGAATGGAATGTTGAAGCCAAGTATACTGAAATTCAGATAGTCCGTAACTTGACATAAAACTACATTGAACTGGTTTGAAATTAAACACTGGTGGAAACCTATATTAGAAGAAGCCACGGCTGTAGTATTGCTCTTCACCGTCACAATAAATAGTAGCAAACAAGGAAACAAATTCCATTCTTAGTGGAAAATGCAATATCTAATGTTCTAATATGACCATGTTTTTCCAAGAGGGAAAAAGGACTTCTGAAAAGTTAGTACCATTTTCAAATGTGAATTGGGCACTTAGCCCCCTCGATACCTTTGAGGAGATGGGCCTAACTCCCATTGCTTTCAACAGGAGTTAGACACCTAAATACCTTTGAGTCGCTGGACCCTTGAATCGTTGAAATTCAGTGGCACGTATGCTCCTAAGGACTGTTCTACACCTAAAACTTAGCTCAACCTAGCTACATTGGTCAGGGGGGTGAAAGAAGAGACGTAGTTAGACTGATCTAAACATGGGGATACACATTGCTAGACTGACAAAATAATTCTGCTGCTGACCTAACCGCTGCCTCTTGATTTACCAGTGACAGAAAAACTATCGCTATAGCAGCTGTGCCGCTGTGTAAATATCTTGATACGACTAAGTCATTTAGTTGCTTTTGAAAATTTTACCTAGTATACTTGTTACAATAATCCACTCTAAACATTAAATGAGATGATGTCTGTGCTAATTCAGGTCTGATCTAGTCTTTTGACGTGCAAAATTCCAACTAACTTCAGTGTGTTTTGTGCACCAAGGACTGCAGAATTGGACCCTTGACTTTGATACCTTCACTGAGGAAGCCACACCTTTTGCAGAATGGACACTCAACACTGGATATGCAAGTTTCTTGATACTGCATTAGGAACAAATACTGGCCGGAGCCAACTTATCCTTTTAAAATGTACAGACTATTCCAGGGGGGGAAAGGGAGCGGCTGAGAAAAAGGAACAACTATATCGCTAAACAGAAGGGTCAAAAGCAAAGAGGAACAGAGATGAATTTTAAACCAGAATGATGATACTCACTGGCTTGTTAAAATTTTAAACCAGTGCCATTTTAGCAGCTACACTGACACTAAGCAGACTGAAACAAAACTTGACAGTGTGCAGCAAAATACAGCTTACCTGGCATACATAAAAATGAAAACTAGAACAGCAAGTTAAAAGAAGACCACCACCATGCTTAGGATTGGTCCCTACGTTATCAAGTCAGACTGCAGAATTAACAGGGCTTGTACATTGGACAAATTCACAATTATAGTAGGACAGCAGGGGAGAAAAGAAACTACCGGTATTTCACATCTGGCGATACAACCATCTTGGCAGTAAGCACAGAAACTGATTCTAGTAGGTTACGGATTTTGAAGATTCACCTGATCCTCCCAACTAACTCACATGTACCAGTAATTTAATGACAGTTGCATTTATATACCCTAGCTACCTAAGATCTAAAAAATGTTAAAAAATATTAACTCCGTTATGCTGGAAGTGGGAATCTTCTAGCACACAGTCTATTGCCTGCAATGGCTGGTGCTATAAACTCTGATGCCAATGCCTGGAAGTAATACAGTCAGGCCTGATATTACAGCATTGTAAATGACCCACCAGTACTACATACAGAGGTTTTTGTTTTAAATAATCTTTGTATCTGGGTTTAGTACATTGGCTTTCAGAAGATATTACTGTAAAAAGGAGAAAAAGTTTGAATCCCAAAATAAATTGAACTGTTAAAACAGAAATTCCATTATGGATCTTTTGTTAAAGGTACGTTTGCACAAACTCACAGCCACAATTTATCAGTAGTTTAGTTTGTAAGTGGCACCCAATGTTCAGCATGTTTAGCTTCTCAAGCAAAGAATCAGAAATAGCCTATTAGCCTTCTGACATAAGGGACTTTCCCAAATTAATACTAACTCTACTTCATTTTCCTACCAATAGCAAGGAGCTAATATCAAATAAAACCTCAGTGGAATATAGCTCTTCGCAGCCGACTACACAGACCTGTGCATATTGCAACAGTCTTCCTCCTTAAACACGAACTTCAGAATGATGAAATGCAGTTTAATGTGTACCAACGTGTTTTATACAGTTTTTTTAAGTTTAAAAAAGCACAGTTTTTCCAGTCAGGTGCTGCTAAGTGTACCATTTAATTTTCTTAGGGTAACATCCACCACAGTGCAGAGGGCCAGCCTGAGGTATACATGGCACGTAAGCCTTACATGGGAATTACGTAGCACAAAGACCTTGTGCAAGCCAATTGCAGAGGGATAGATTTCACCTTTAATGTTTTGTGGATTCTGTTCAACTGTAATGTAAAAAGACATTTCCAGAACAGACTAGGTCTTTCGCTGCATGCTGACTTGTAAACAGTTGCACAATGCTTCATGTGTAGCAAACACAACTTTGTCTTTTCATATGCAACATTTCCGACTTAAGTCCTGTCACTTGAATTTGGAAGGTACAGTATGTGCACCATGTCTTATTTTAATTAGCAAGCAGCAAAATTTAATCTATGCAGAAACAAATTGACTGTACTTGTGTAGTAGTGCAAGCCACTGCCTCTTCTCTGAGCAATGTGCATACAGTACAACAGTGCAGACTCAAAGCCATACAGTTACATCATAACCACAGCGATTTCTGAAAATGGTCAAAACTGGATGTCAAACACAATTTTATCTTCATACAGTGCAATCACCAGCATGATAGCAAACCCAAGGAGCAAGCCTAAATTCTGGAGAATGAATTGTCCCACTGGACAATATCCATGTTCTTCATTATCACCATCGCCATGAAGCATTTCTGGAAGCTGAAAAAGGAAACATTTTACAATGGTTTACAAATATTGCGAGGGAAGTGAAATAACTGTCTAGTTCACAACAAGGTAATTGGTAATAGCAATACCGAGATTCAGCTAGAAAAATGGTCAAGTAAATGAAGTGCAACTGGAGTAGCAACATGTCTAGAGGTAGTCAATAAACCACCACCTGATCTTGACCTTGATCCTATAAAACCATTATCTACTTTTCAAAAAGAAGCTAGTAGGCTTCAGTGTCCTCCTTTGGGCATTCAAAGGCAGTGTTTGTGTTCACACCAAGAGTGGAACACACATCAAAATCAGCACTGAAGTTCAGATTTTGTCACGGTTTGTTTAGGTAAAAGTCAGGGACAAGTCACTAAACAATTTATTTTATTATTTTAATATTTATTATTTTAAAAAAGAAGCTGGTGGCTTGTCCCTGCCTTTTACTAAAAATATGGGTGTGTGTGTACATGACAGCGGTTGACTGAAGCCCATGGGGTGTATGTGAGAGAATGTGCCCTGCTGCATGGGGGGTTGGGGGGGAGCACCCACTGCCTGTGCAGCTGAGGGCTGCACCCACCTGAAACCCTGAGAGTGAAGGGATTTGGTCAGATGAAAACCCAAACAGGTAGGACATTACAAAACGCTGGAGGTTTACTCCATGAATTTACTATACTATACTTTCTAAGAGATAGCAAGGTCTGGATGGCTATCTAGATAGTTGCCTGCAGGTGGTTTGCTTTACTTTGTGCAATACAAAAAAATAAGTTACCCCGTCGGATTATTTAAAGTCACAGACTTCATACATGCAGAATAAGGTCATACAAAATGATAATCTTACCATATCTACCAATGCAACATAAAGGAACATGCCCGCAGTGACTGCAAAGATCCATAATGTGATGTTATTGGCATACTGTCCAACAGCTGTGCCTATCAGCATCCCTACGTAAGCCATCATAGCAGACAGGAGGTTGTACACAATGGCTTGCTTTACTGTCATACCTGCTTTAAGCAGCACAGCAAAATCACCTGAAAGTGAGACAGAATAATGAAAGTTGTGTGTCATCACTGCTACGCTCTGGCCTTGCAATATGGACAGGAACACTTGGCACATCAATTGTACTGCTCTGAGCACCCTGATATTGAGGTGAAGAGAGCGTCTGGCGGTTCCCCAGATGTGCCCCCCAACTCAATGATGACGTGTCCATAATAGGGTGAAGGTGGCTGTTGAAAGGAACTCCCTCACACACTGTATAGGAGTTGCATCACCACTAAAGGGACTGGAGTGCTTGTTGTTGCAACGCAAGTACTGCGTCCAGCCTACCGTGCCACGGGCGATATACAGAAGTGAGCCACGCTTGAAGTGGCCTGAATCTGGCATACCTGACCACGTAAGTGCAGGCTATCATGTGGCTGAGGAGGGGCAGACAGTCCCGCACCGTAGCGGTCGTGTACTGCATGAGAACATCCCACCTCTACCGTATGAAGAACCCACCAGTCTGATGTTATTTGGGACATGCACAGTAGACCCCACCCTAGTGCCAATGGGTTTCAGATACACATACCTGCCTGGAACCCCTAATCTGCAAGGAAGCAAAATATTCTCACATACTCCGTCTACTATGACTTGTATAGGCCCTGATAATCCATAACCACTCCCCATCATAGCACATTCCAAAACAGTAGTTCAGCAGCAAGATGGCTGCATCTTAAAAAGTCATGTTCTTAAAATTTTTGGGTTTTGCCTATGCAATTTTTTTCTCTAGTATCACTATATGCAATGTGATGCAGCACACCTCTTCTATTTGCAGGATCCCAGATCAAACAGGCTTGACTGGTAGTGGATACAGTAATCCTCCTTATGAACTCTTAGCTGAATTAGATTCACAGATGCCTATCCCTGACAGAACAATAAGATCACATGTGACCAACCAACAATGTACTCAACTGTATTCAATAGGAACATTCTAACAACATGCATTCTGAAAGTTTCACATTCAAAATGAATGTTGATGCTAGATTCCTACCATAGCAAACACTAAATAATGGCATAGTATAATCATGTTCTGATGTGAGTTTCTTCTGGTGTAAATGGTCACCCTAATGGTTTTCACATTGCATTTTGTTTACCCTCATTACTATTGTGATAACCAATGGATATATTTTTCATATAGCAGCTTTTCATTCAATGGCAAAGAGTCCAAAAACATCTACATTTGAAGTTTACAGAATTCATTACCTAATTCATGGGGAAGCTCATGACAAAACACTGCTACAGATGTACTAATTCCTCCTGTCAGTCCGGCACTAAAAGCTGCTCCTGGAAAGATAAGATTCAAAGAACGGTATTTTAATTTTATTGGCTATGTTAAACAACAATCAATAGATAGGTAATTCTGCAAAGGGAACTCTGTACGATTCTAATATTTTTCAGCATGCATGTGACCAGTGTTTTAACTATTTGTTCTTAGTACTGTGTATCCAGTGTGTGTAAAATTTGTGTGCAAAAGCATTGTAGCTTACTGAATTGCTATTATGCTGCACGGCATGCTGCTCAGTTCATCTGAAAAAAAAAGATCTTTAGAAAAAGTTATGGACTTGAGAACAAATGGGAAAGAGGCAAAGGGTTTAACATTCTGATGAGACATACTGCACCATGAATCAGAGAGGTAGCTGTGTTAGTCTGGAATAGCAGAGGTAACAAAGAGTCCTGTGGCACCTTAAAGACTAACTATAAAGTTTTGAAGCATAAGCTTTCGTGGGCTAATACCCACTTCGTCGGATGCAAGCAGTGGAAGTGTCCAGGGGCAGGTATAGATAAGTAGGCAAGAACCAGGTAGGAGGTAACAAGGCCTGATTGGACTAACCTTGTTACCTCCTACCTGAAAGTGAGATTATCATCTTGCCTACTTATCTATACCTGCCCCTGGACACTTCCACTGCTTGCATCCGACAAAGTGGGTATTAGCCCACGAAAGCTTATGCTTCTATACTTTATACTGCACCAGTTATACTTTTTAAAGAATGTGAACCGCACACAAAGGTATGGATCGATCACTGCTGGATCGATCACTGCCCACCGATCTGGTGAGTAGTAGACAGACCCTCAATCAAATACCTTACGAAAGTCAAAGTATATTACATCTATGCAGATATCAAGCAAACTAGTAATCTCATCCAAGAATGAAATTGTTTGTTGGACAAGACGTATTTTCCATAAAATCTTATTTACTGGCATTAATTAGATTCCTGTCCTCTAATTCTTTATCAACTGAATCAGAACTATACAATACTAATAGAGCTCACATTAAAGGGATTAAGAACTGGCTAACTGATGGATCTCAAAACAGTTTTTAATGAGGAATTATTGAACAGGGGGTTTTCTGGTGGGGTTTTGCCAGGATGAGTACTATGTATGAATATGTTACTCAACATTTTCATCAATGAAATCATATAAAATCACTTCTGATAAAATTTGGCAGAATGGTAAATGATGACTATGTATAAAAGGGGGAGTAGTGAGCAGGATGTCGTTTGTAGCTCTCTCTATAGCAATGGTGAGTCTGATGCTAGAATACCACATGCAGTTCTGGAGTCTGCATTTTTTAAAAAATGATGAAAAATTGGAAAGGGGGCAGAGAAGAATCACACAAATGATTTGAGGCCTGGAAAAAATGCCTAACAGTGAGTGACTTAAAATAGCAATCTGTTTATCTTATCAATTAGAAGATTTTGAGGTGACTTGATTACAGTGTATTAATACTGTAATCAAGTATCACAGGGAGAAAAACAGGTACTAACAAGTTCTCTAAGCTAGCAAAGAAAAGTGCAACAGGAACAATGGCCAGAAGATGAAGCCAGACAAATTCAAATTAGAAATCGTCACAGGTTTTTAAAATAGTGAGGATGATTCAACACTGAACAAACTAACAAAGGAAGTGGTTGATTTTCCATCTCTTTACATATTCAATTGAAGACTGGCTAAACATATTTTTCAGAAAGGAAACCTAACAAGTGAATGGGCTCAATAGAGGGGTAACTGGGTCTACAATATACAAATTGTCAGATTACATAAAATCTCTTGTCTTTATGACTCTATTAACCTCTAGTCCAGGAGCACAAGGAAGACATCAGCAAAGGGTACGTTTTTGGTGGTTTTACTGCAGTTTATGTTTTTCAGGGTTTAGTGCCAGCCCCAACTGCAGAATTTTTTGAAGTGATTATCTGAGAGCCACATGAGGAGCTTGGTTCACTGCTCATTTAGCAGGCAAATATGTTCCTCAACACACTCCAGCCCAGTTAGTCAGAATCGAATGCTCTACACTGCCACCTAGTGCTAAGAAAACCAGCCCAGCAATCATCTCTAATAAGCTGTACTTTGGTTAGTACTTTCCCTCATTTTTATTCCCATGTGAAATTTCAGAACAGTACACTTTCTACTTCCAAAGACACTGGTAGCTCTGGGTGAATCTAGATGAAGGATGCTAGAACAACCTATAATGCCACAAAAGTTGCTTACTTCTGTTCCAATTTCTCTCTCTAGAGGCTTGTCTACACTAAAAATTAGGTTGATTTAAGTTAGGTCAACCTATAGCCACCACAAGTGCTTACACAGACTGAAGTGGAGCATTGTGGGACACTGACAGACAGAGTCTGGGCACGGACATCCACACAGGGCTTACAGCTAGAGTCCCACCCCAAGGCTGACTGCGATGTGAACCTAGCATGGGGCTCAGTTTCAAAGCAGGGAGCCTACAGCATTGAAACTGACATTGTCAGTTTTACAGCTGCTATTATTTCACATTCGTCTCCAGCTCTGGCTGTCAGTTTGGCACCAGGCTCACAGCTGGCACCTCAGGGCCGACAGCCGGAGCCAAAACGCGAAACAATAGCAGTCGTGAAACTAACAAGAACATCAATAGGCTTCCTGCTGTGAAACTGAGCCCTGTGCAGGGCTCACAGCTCCAGGGCATGGAAGAATTCCAGCTCTGAGCCCGGCTCCTGGCTAACAGCTTGGGCTGTCAGTGCTGGGACTCAGGGGTGTTCAGCTGTAAGCCCGGCACCCATCTGACAGCTCAGGCCGTCAGCTTCAGGGGTGGGGGAGGGGGAACACGGACCCAGCTATCAGCCTCACACAGGGCTGAGAGCTAACAATGATGCAGGTAACACAGTGTCTACACGAACACTGAGTGCCCTAACTACATCGACCTAAGCACTATGCTTCTCGCATAGTAGTCAATGTAATTGGCGACGTAGGTTGTCGGGAGTACCATTGTAGCGCAGAAACTGGCGAGTCCTCTGTTTTTAAATTTGGGGTATACATTTAATTTGAGCCTTTATTATGGTTTTTTTTTTAAGTTTCCACACAACTTGCAGGCATTTCACTTTTAAACTCTACCTTTTAATTGCCATTTAGCTAGATTCCTCATTTTTGTGTAGTTCCCCTATCTGAAATTAGCCTAGACAAGACTTGCACCACAGTTGCTGGCATTTTTAAACACCAAGGTCCTTAAACCTTCTCTGCGCAAGATTAAACAAAATGCTAGTGGCCACCTGGAGCCTCTTCTGTACTAGTCCTCCTGATATTATGGTCACCCAGAGAGCTTCATTAGTGGGAAATTTTATCAAAATTGCCTATGGTAGGTACAGCCATAGAGAATATGCTAAACAGCCTGTATTTACTTACCTATTGCTAAACCATCGCTAAAATTGTGGAGGCCATCTCCCATAATTACCATCCAAGCTATATTAGCAATCCCAGTATCTTTCAGGTCCTTTCCAGAATGGCAGTGACCATGGGAATGATGGGAATGTTTGTGGTGCCAGTGATGGTTGTGTTTCCTAGCTATTTTATCTCCTTCATGGTTGTCGTCATATTCTGTATCATGAAGATCATGGTTGTGAACAGTGAGAGAGATGTCATTGTGAGAATGGTGTATGTTGTTTCCATCTTCTACAGACAGAAAGTTTTTAGGAGGGGATTCCAGCTGGCCATCTAGATCAGTTAGTTCAGTTTCATTAAGTCGATCTTCAGATACAACTGAGTCATCTGCACCTATATTACAGCCAGAAAGAGAGACATGGTGCATTAATTCTTAAGTAAGAAACCACCAGCAAGCATGCCATTGCATATCATTGCATATCAATGTTTTCAGATAGTCAACTGCTTTGCTAAAACAACAGAAGAAAACAGAAAAGCCTATTAAACATGCCAACACTTCCCAAGCTAAAGATCACTGTTTCCACATGCAGCTGGAGTAACAAAGAATTCTCTTTTGTTGCACTGTTTCCTTTGGAATGTTTGCAGGTCATGCAGAAATTTCAAATGCAATGCAACTGCTCTGCACAGTAAGTCCTATCTGTAGTACACAGAGCCACTTTCAGCCTGACCTAGCTTGTACCTGATAATTTGCTACTGACATATTTAGACAAAGCTCATGTTTTAGCAGAGCTAAAAGCAGGGGGAAAAATATGTCAAGAATACAGTAATAACATCTCTTACAGGCCAAAGTACACTGAAAACTTTACATGGTTACTTCTGTATGCATGTATACACACAGGTCATCTAACCAGCACTAGATTGCAGCAACCTCTGTGTCTGAACACAGCAGCTCTTTAAAGTTATTTCCACTGCACCTTTCTTATCTGTGCTTGTTTCACAATATGGTAGATGAGTGTGATTAGTTTTATCGGAGTACCAGAACTTCTTTTTACTTGGAAGCCCCAAGGACAACAAAGAACAAGGAAAAAAAAGTGAATGAAACACTGGGAAGTATTTAGCATGTTCCAGGTGCAATAAGTTTGCTGGTGTCAGCTCAGGTTGAAGTGATAAAATGATCTAGCTGAGAGAAGAGGGGGAGGAGAAGGATCCTCAGGAATGATCAACATACTAAGGGTTACTTCACACAGGCCAAGAAGATAACCCATTATTGCAAATCAAAGTTAAGCAGCTCTTAAATGTTCTTTGACATTTTCTTAATTCGGTTTGTGCAGACAGACAAAATTACTGGATAAACAGTTCCTCACACAGAGACTATTTCAAGAGAAGGACCTTAATCTAAGTGGGATGAGCCTTACTGGTATTGCAATTCAGAAAGCTGCAGGCTTCTACAGTTAAACAAAAGAATTGTTTTGTTTTTATTAGGAGAGTGGTGGGGGGAGATTTACTGGATGGTTTCAAACCCATTTGTGTAAATCAACACTCTGCCAATTAAGTGAAAAGATTTTTGTTTTTCTCCTTATTCCCATTTTCTATTAAAGGAAAGAAAAGCCATCGAGCACACCCAGGCTCTCACAGCAGAGTGTTTCCCTGCTCCTATCACTACAGTTGGGGCTTGCAGTCTTATAGGAAGACAGTTGATTACGTAATACCAGTCTTATTAATTAAAGATTTACAGAGAGGGAGTGCTAACATACAAAACTGAAAGCTACATGCCGTGACTCTCTTTGCTTTGAGTCTCAAATGTCAAGGACAAAGTCTCAACATTAATATCTACCTGCTAAGGGTTTGAGCTGAAGCCAGTCAGCATTTGGCCTATTATTCAGTTTGTGTTCTGAAAGCTTCCTTCCAATTGGTGATTCTTCAGTCTTCTGTTTTTTCTTGTACCACTTCTGTTTAGACTGAAACAGATAACTGTCACTGCCTAGTTCGTAAAAAAACTGAAAGGAAAGGAAGATTCACTGTAGTTTTGTCATACATATCACTTAAATATTCTGTAAGATTATCTTTTGATGTGGTTCTCAGTAAAGAATTTCAGATATTCATGAAGATCATCACTGCTACAGATCATGGGAATTTTCAGCTATAGACCACAGAGCTACATAACCAAATGTATAATTTCCTAAATTAGCACAATTCATACACAGAATACATCATCAATGCCTGTTGTATTAGCCAAGAGACACTTCCCATACAGAACTGCTACATTGGTTTAATTTGTTAAAGTTTTTAAATGTGCATTTAATGAAGAACATGTACTGCCTTCCTGTTTGGTGTGTTTTATGACCAAAACTACAGGCTGGGACCACAGGTTTTCCACACCAGTTCGGAGGACTGAATTCATTAATATTAGTGGAAGACGGATGCAAATCCATGCACCCTATATTCACACCTTACATGCGATTTTAATAATCTTTGTACAAAATACACCTTGTGAAGTACAGTGGAACCCTGCTATAACACGAGGGATGGGAGCCAAAAAATCCCATCGCACTAAATGTGGGGTCACGTTGTAGCAGGGTTCCATTCCCTGCAGGCGGGGGGCTGCAGATTCTCTCCCAGCTGCCCAGCAGGGGAGAGAAGTTGCAGCCACGCGCCTGGCACCTGATGGGGACAGAGAACTCTGGGGCTGCAGACTGCAGTCCCGGAGCTCTCTGTGGAAGCCGCTGCCCCTGTGCCTGCCAGGGGCAGGAGATGGCAACACCTGCAGCCCCAGAATCCCCTGTCCCGGCAGGCGTGGTACATATCTGACCTCTATCACTATAGTATCACATGTTCCATACTTCAGTTCATATTTTCACAAGCAGATCACCCGATTCTTGAACAATGTGCGGTGATCCTTAATTGCTTAAGCACTCAGCCATCATCTTGGCTAGTTGCTAGTCTATTAATACTGTTATGTGCAGGAGACAATTCAAGATAGCCACATCTTATGGATGAGAACAGAATCATTTACAGCTGGAAAAGCAACCCCTTATAGTAAAGGGCCCAGTCAAGTTTTTCACGTGCTACTAACCAGAATGAAAATAGGTGAGTAACAGCAAATAGTTTTTACAAAACTCAAACTGCACCATGCAGAGTGCTTTACAAGTAGAGTGTTTAAGAATTTATCTTCCTAAGAAAATCTTTGGGTTTTTTATAGGATGCAATTTTCCCAAGTATTATCTTAAATGATGGCATGAAGAATGAGAAAACGTGGTACATACCTTTTGTTTTTTGTAGTGCTTAAACATTCTTATACAGTGTTCAATGATGAATAAAAGATAAATGCCTGCAAGAGCTATGAGCCCTTTCAATACTGCATCATATTTTTCCAGAAAGCTTTCAGTTCCTGTTCCATGCCCATGAGAATGTCCATGAGAATGCCTGTGTTCATGAATATGGCCGTGGTCCTTGTGGTGACTGTGGTTATGGCCTCCTTGAGACTATTAGGAAAGGAAAAGGAAAAGAAAAAGCCAGAACATGAATTTGCTATTTCAGTGAACTGGGGTGACTTCAGGTCCATATGACATGTGATGCTGTGCTGCCAAAAAAATATATATATTACCAAAAACCCATTCAAAAACAAAGTCTCTTTTCTTCAAAAACTGTTCATCAAATACAGTAATTGTTCCACTGAAAGACCTGCCTTCAACGGCTATTAGAAACATTCCCTCAGAGAGGTTTCAGCATGGCAGTTAGATCAGTGGCTCTCAAACTGGGGGTTGTGGACTGATTCCAGGGAGGTTGTGAGCTGCCAAAGCCCTCGGCGGCATTTTGGCAGAAGCTCAAAATGTGGGAATGTGTCTGCTGAAAAGCCGCCAAACTGCAAGCTTCCGCTGTCGGCGACATTTCAGTGGACACAGATACGAACGCTCCATGTCCGCTGAAATGCTGCCAAAAGCAGAAGAGTTCAATTCGGTGGCATTTCGGGAGACGTGCTCCTGGGCCACAACACAACGTGGCACGGCAAAAAGGGGTCTCCGAATACACAAGTTTGAGAACCACTGAGTTAGATAGACAGACTTCAGCTCCTTTGTACCACTCAGGTGTGAAGAAAACTAACTGCAAATGAGAATCTGGCCCTGCTTACTAACTAAGCTAAAAAGAACCAGTTAACATACAAGAGTCGATAATCTTTACAGTCCCTGGATTGTTACCGTTGCTGCCAACAATGCAACAACTTTAGCACTAACCCAAAATACACTTCCAAACTCTTGTCAACACATACATCCCTAGAACATGTAGATCATGGATTATGCAAAGTAAACAATATGTGAACTTTATAATCTTATAGGTCCAAAGAATTATGCCAAAGGAATCCAATGGAGTTCATATAATACCATCTGTCTGTTTTCTCCCTTCCAATAAATGTCAATATACTGCAACTCATTAAAACCCCATCTTCCTTGGATTTAAGAGCAATTTCCTGGTAATACTCCTTCGGAGTTCGATTTTCTACAATATATATATATACCCAAAACAAAATAAGGAATGGGGCACAGTTTATAACAAAAAAGATCCCAAACTAGGTTAACATCCATGTTATTAAAAGGACACACACAAAATATTCAGTTGGGAACTGGTACCTTGTGACCCACTCTCATGAGTTTTCAAACCAGAATCCTCCTGAAGTACTTTCCAAAATTTCTGAGAAGTTTCAAGAGGAAACACAAAAATAGGAGCTCTACAACATTTACCAGGTGTACTGAAAAATTCAGAATCCTCTTGATACTTCAGTAGTTTTAACACTCCCATGTTTTTTAAGGAACACACAGAGGTCAAATTAACTTAAAAGAAATGCTGCTTTAAAATTTCCTTTACAGTCCCAATCTACAGCCAACCAATGAGCATAACAAATCATCAATGTTTTAAATGTTGATGTTCATGCTGAATAGTCCTCTGGAAATTTTAAAGCCTGAAATCACTGGTGTGGGAGTGAATGGTACTTACATGTGGCAACAGATGGAGTAGTGCATCTCCACTCAGTGTTCCAACTGCCAGAGCAACCAGGAAGGTTAGAAGGAATTTGAAGCACCCTTGGTTAATGATGGGTATCAAGATCACGCCTAGCAAGGAGAGCAGGCTAATGACAGTGATAGAAATGATACCACAAAGCCAGGCTGTAGGAGGAAAAAAATGTAATACAGAATGATTTACCAACAGAACATGAAGAAAACTCCTATAAGTGATGAATGACCTTCTATTAACTGATAGGAGGATGACCTGATAATCTAAATTGTACCTTTATAAACATCCAAAATGCTTTAAAATGTAAGATATACATAAATGTAAATGTAAGATTCATACAGAATCATTTTAGTTAAGCATCTATCCGTATTTCTCAGTACAAACTCAACTTTTCAGGGCTTTTATAGTTTGTCTATTAAAACCTTTTCAACAACGTTTGCACTTCTCTGAGGAAGTTTTAGGGCCAAATTCTATTCTTACCCTAAGCACTGCAGAATTATTTTAGACTCACATTGGTGCAAGTAAGCAGAATTTAGCCCCTGATTTTTTTTTTAAGCAAGCAGTGAATACTTTTATACAGGCTAGAGATTTTTAGACACAAATCAAGACATCAAGAATTCAGCATTCAAAAACAAGTAGGAAAGAACTTCGAACTCCCAGGACGCTCAACAACAGACTTAAAAGTGGCAATTCTTCAACAAAAAAACTTTAAAAACAGACTTCAATGAGAAACTGCAGAACTGGAATTAATTTGCAAACTGGACACCATTAAATTACACCTGAATAAAGACTGGGAGTGGATGGATCACTAAACTAAGTAAATTTTCCTCTGCTGATACTCCCACCTTCTTGGCAACTGTTAAGAATAGGCCACTTCCACCTTAACTGAATTGGCCTCGTTAGCATTGACCCCCCCGGTAAGGCAACTCCCATCTTTCTATTTATATATGCATACACACACACATGGCTTATTGTATTTTTAAGGGAATTAACCCTATCTCATAGAACTGGAAGGCCCTTGAAAGGTCATTGAGCCCAGTCCCCGGCCTTCACTAGCAGGACCAAGTACCATCCCTGACAGATTTTTGCCCCAGATCCCTAAGTGGCCCCCTCAAGGATTGAACTCACAACCCTGGGTTTAGCAGGCCAATGCTCAAACCACTGAGCTATCCCTTCCCCCTCATCCTTTTACACCCCCCGTGCTGGGCCCTGCGTCGTCCCTTTTCCCACTGTGTGTAGTGCCTGGAACCCATGCGGGAGTCAGTGGCCCCAGTCTGGCTCTAACCTTAACCCACCCATGCATCTAATGCAGTGGATTTTAGCCCATGAAAGCTTATGCCCAAATACATTTGTTAGTCTCTCAGATACTACAAGGACTCCTCGCTGTTTTTGCTGATTCAGACTAACACAACTACCACTCTGAAACCTGATACATTTTTGTTTCAATTTGTTCAAACTGAGAAGAATCTCAGCCCCTCCTGAATTCATCTTTAAAATAAAAGCAGACTACACTTGATTATATTTTAGGGCAGGAACAAAGATTGAAAGACAGGACTAGGAGTATGGGGAGAGAAGGAAATGCCCCGTGTCTGGAGGCTGTGAATTTGACTCTGGACTCTAGGCCATGCTGCCCTGAATACAAGGACCACTGTAGTGACTCTGGCCATTGGGTCACCCAGCCTTGAGAGGAGAGGGGCCATGTTAACTTTTTCGATTAGTCCTCACCACGGCAAGACAAATGCTAGTTATAAGGATGCAACCTCAGGGAAGTAATTACCCCGCCCCATTTAAGTTTTTAATGGTCAGTTAACTAAAAAAAAAAATCCCTCAGAAATCAGCCCTAATGAGGACCATTCCTTGTAACTGAAAAATAGCACAGTAAGGACTTGTCTATATATTCTTTGCAGAAATTTGGCAAAACAGTATATCCCTGCATACTGGGCACATACGGTATATGTATCACTTTCAGAATGTTTATATCAGTTTGGCTAAATGTAATTATGACAGGGATTTATTTTAATACAAACCCAATTACTCTTTACCTACAGAATAAAGTTATCCGTTATTACTAAAAGATTTCTTATTTTGTGGTTTATGTATTTATTCATAAAGCTACCAGCCGCCATACCATCTGGTAAAACTTAACTCTAATTAGTGGGATAACATAAATGGATTTACTATCGATAAAGAACATACATCATTATCTAATCAAGTTGACCTGCCTCAAGCCCAAACAGTTTACAAATAACAGAGTTTGTTTTTAGAGAACCCCAAACCAGCAATTCACAGACCATTACATTCAGCTGGCAAATGTTTTATTTGTACTCAAGATATCAGATGCCATAAGAAGTGCTAAATGCCTGCCATGAGTTTCACTTATTTTGCAAATTAGGTCACTCAAAACAGTAAAGGTCTTCAAGCTTAGTTATTCATCAGCTCCCCTTCTCATTATTGAAATAGAAAATACTTTCTTTCAAAAAGAAGCACTCATCTGTGGAAGCTTTGTAATTAGCTTGCCTCAAAGTATCTATAAGATGACAGTTTTCTACACTGTTTCAACATTTTAATTGGTAGAAAATACTTAGCGGCCTTTTCACAAACCCTCTTGATAATTAAGCTAGGGTCAACTCTGACTAAACTGAGCCTACCCTGTGAAACAAACAATCTGCCACCAGAGCCACCATATAGCATATTTGGTTTACAGCAATCTTTGAACAAAGTTAATAAAGTAGTAGCTGTGTCACTATGTGAGATCTTAATTATGCCGCAGTCATTAAAAATAATGACTAGATGGGCACTCTCCCAACAATTAACAACATCTATCAGGACATAATTAATACAAGCTTGATTTTTTTTTTACCATGATAATAAGCACCTGTAAACAACTAACTAACATTCACTATTAGTAACTGTGACAAAGTAGGAATAATCTGTAACATTTTTATGAATCCTAAACATGCTCAGTTTCCCTCTGCATTGCTACCATGTTGGTGCAAAAGCATTAACAGTGTCCTTGGAACAGCATAGAAAACAGGTAGGTGTGTTGGTGTCACCTCGCTGTCTGGGTGGAAACAAGAGTCCTTAAAGAACTGGCTCAAAGTAACGCAAATCAACAGAGTCCAGCATGACAAAGGGAAGCCCTGAAGACTGAGCAATGAACACCTAAAAAGAGGAAATCCCAGCAGGCAGGACATGCGAACTGGGTTGGAGAACAAGACATGAGGTGACTGGAAGAAGCCTTTCAGAGGAACTCAGGGGCACAGACCTGAGGAGACAAAGTGGAGCGAGCCAGAAACGGAGTCCTTTACAGGTTGGCTGGGTCACCATGTCACTGCTTGGCCAGAATGGACTGTAGCTTAACTTTTGCCTCTCTATGCTAACCTAAGGACTTTCGGATTCTGTGGCCACGTGAATAATAAAATGGCTACCTTGTTCTAGAAAGGCAACCTGTGTGGTTGCAAATCCTGAGGGATACATGCGTCTGCCCATGGAACCTTGGGGGCACGCCTGCTGGAGGGTCGCTCCCAAGAGACTGCTCAACAGCTGGGATGTAGACACAGTATTGCCAATTTCAAGAGATCAAAATCATGAGTTGGATCCCCAAAAATCACAAGATTGGCCTAAAGATCATGATGTCTATTTTTTAGGTCAGTCTTTTGATTTTTGAACTCCTCTTGTCCGTCCCCAGGGTGTGTGCATGTGACATAGTGTTACCCACTCCCCATATACTGGATAATGTGATTTTGGATCCTGCTGCAAGAGAGCTCACCCTCACACTTGTCTCCTGCCAGCAAATAACTGTCCCCCTATCAGTTCTGTTCCCACCCAACCTCCCTCAATTCTGCACCTCCTCAGTTCAGTCCCCCAGGTCCCATCACCAGAATGTAATTCTGACATTTGAGACTTCTCCCCCAAGATCATAAGTGAGGCTTAGGGCTTGTCTACACTGGCAATTAACAGTGTGAAAAACACTCCCTTCAGTGCAGCACATTGCAGTGCTGGAAACAGTGCCCCAGTGCTGGGAGCTACACCCCACATTGATTAATTTACAAAACAAGGTCAGTTGACAAGTTTCAACCATTCTTTTACTGGGAAATCTACCTTATGTCATATGAATTAATATTAAATAAAATGAAACACTATTAATAATTTTAAAAAACCCACCAAATTCCCTATGTATGTATCTGTGTTTTTCAGACTTTTTATAGCGCAACAGAGTCCTGGTCCATGACCGGGGCTCATAGGCCCTACAATAATAAGAATATAATATATAACAGAGTCAAAACATTCTTTAAGAGCATATGGAGACTATCTTACCTGATGCACCTATTTTATCCTTATTCGTAGTTGATTCACTTTTATCTTTCTTCAGGTCTTCGACCAGTAAATTATCATAATGCCCAATACAAAGTCTTGTGTCAATCTGATACAGCAATGCAGGGCACAGGTACGTAAACAAGTCAGGAGATATTGGAGCGTTGGTTCCAAGACCATAGTACCGCAGTAGTTGAGTGACATTTAAACACTGAAAGCAATTTATGCAACAAATTAAACATGTAGTAGTGATTTCACAGAAGAATACGCAGCTGTAGGAAATTGAAGTTTGCTGCTTAGAAATTCATTCTGAAGGTTTGCACAGAAAAGGTAGAAATGTTGACCAGTAACACGTCACCTTTGAAACAAAGGTGTATACTAAACCGGGGGGCGGGGGGAAGGGGGGAAGAAGGCTGTGAAACTATACATAATAACAGCCTCCAATGTTCAGTAGTACTTAATGTCACTGAAAATAAATATCAAAATTTTCAATTACATGGGAAGAGCAATGAAAAGCAACAGTACAAACAATGCCTGCCACGGGGGAAGAGAGCATAACCCTGAAATAAGAATCCCATAATTTCCCAACTCCCAGCTGTACATGTTTGGTGTTTTCACTTTAATTATAATCTTAAAATTGATTATACAGTACATATTTCAATGTTCTATTTAGTACTTTAAATCAATAAAACACACAGTCCTTTTTTGAGAGTTAAGAGAGAAAGATTAACATTGAGGATTAATGGGAATGGAAGAGATAATGGCCTTTGGAGAGAGATAAAGAAGCAAAAATGAATATGGGAAGGAGTATGAAGAGATAACTATACAGGACAAAAGTACCAAAGCTAGACTTTATTTAGTGATATATCTACTTCACTTCTACATCATAGTTTCTGACCGTGAAGACTGACATTGGGGACACGTTGAGGAGAGAGAGAGAGATGTTTTTCAACATCTAAAAGGTCTTTGAAAATAATTAAAAATGTAAGAGATTCAGGAAGAGGTGCAAAACCTGTAAAATGATATTTATGAAATCTGTGTAAGAAAAAATAATTCTAAATATATGATGAAGATTTAGGATATTTGAAGCATCTCATGAATGGGGAGACAGAGGAGACACAGAGTAAAGACAAAATGGGGGATAGAAAATCATGGAGCTGAACCAAAACTACAGTAGTAAACTTTTTTGTGCTCGGATACTGTTACTTAGATTGTGTGTAACAGTCAGACCCATTTATTAGTACTAGTTTTATCTGTGAATACAACTCTTCTTATGGTGTCAGAATAATAATTGTGTGCATACCAGTTCTGGTTTACACTCACCTCTTCATGGTCATCCTCACTGTGATCCTTGTGACTATGTGTTGGAAAGACAGCACGTTTTCTTACACTTCTTTGTTTATGAGGAGCTTCACGCTTGCTGGTATGGTGAAGTCTATCCTCATTACCAGGATTAGGATCTTGGTGTCCATGACCAGTGGCCTGGTCATTAGAGTGTTTCTGATCATGGTCCTGAGCAAAACCTTGTGCAGTATTTACTGATGTCTCACTGAATTTCTTTCCCTTTCGTTTCTTCTTATGTTTATGTAGTTTTCTCCCAGGCTGTTCTTGGGTAGTGTTTGTCTCTGTTGAAGGTTCATGGCTTGGCTCTCCATGTTCACTCTGACTGACTGAATCATTATGAGTATGGTGAGTACCATTATGGTCAAGGTGATGATGCAGATGATGCTGATGGTGGTGGTGATGATTGTTGTCACGAACACGCTTAATGGCAGGTTTCACAGATGACTCTATTGTGTCTTTTTCAGGGTCACATTTATGGTTTCTCTTTGTAGATACATCATTCACAGTTTGGTTTTCTGGAGCTGAGTGGCTATGAGAATGAGGGTGGTTATGAGAATGAGAATGCTTTCCTTCCTGTACTTCTAAAGCATCCAAGTGGGAAACGTGATCATGGCCAATATCCTCATGATTAATCTCCACTACTTTTAACTCTCCAAGACCAAGGCTTGTTAGCAGTTTTTCAAGACCAAAAAATGACAATCTTCCATTTTGACCATAACGCTCAAAAAGTTTTTCAATGTAATATTTTTGTTCATTTTCAGCTTCCAGCACTGAAAGTTTACTTGGTGCAGGTGCTGCTGAAATCTGAAGGTAATTATGGTTGTGTTCACGGCTCCTTTCAGGGTCATCTTTATCTGCATGGCAATGGTTGCATTGATGAAAGATAAATGTCAGCAAACAAATGAGGCAAAATTTTGTGTGCATGTGTACCTTCATCTCTGTTTCCTATGAAAAACACAAAAGAAAATACTTAAAATGAAAAAGAAAAGCTATTTAAATAATTCCAATGCAACCTGAATGTAAATCTTATCTTTGATTTTAAAAAAAGCTTTAAATCAATAAAATTATGAACTAAAAACAAACAAAAAATCCACATCCTCTAGTATTTTCTATAAAAGCCTCTTCTGGTGTATTTATATTTGTATAGCCTATAACAAGGTAGGATCCTTGAAAACTAATATAGAGCAGAAATTCAAAGTCTTTAGAACATCCATATAGTGATGAGGTTTAAAGAAAAATATCTGCATTTAAATAATGGAAAATGACAAAAATGGTAATTATATTGCACATATTTTTGAATGCACCTCTATACCATAGCACCTTCCATCACAGGATATGTTTCACTGTCATTTATGAGGATACAGGGGGCACCCACCAGCAGCACAAAGATACAAAGTTGCATGTAACCACAGTGATCATTTTAGTTGATAGTGCCCACAGAATAATTTAGCCAGGTGGTCCTGGTACGAGCCTTGTAACACTGACATAGAAGTCCCTGAGATAAGGGACTCAGCAAGATATGACATTTTATATACAAAGCTTTTGAAACTTTCCTGATTGTGAAGGACTGGGTCCTACATGAGGATCAGGGTAACATAACTTCTTTCTTATTTTCTGTTCTGCTTTGTTCTAAGAAAAGAAAAGTAGTAATGGAAGCTTCGATGCCCACAGAAGGAATTTGGTGAACAGGAGTCCTGACAGTCACAACACATAAAAACATGCCCAGCCAGATCACAATGCAGCAAACACTGAAGATAGTCTTCTAGTGGCCTCCAGCAGAGCGTGCATGTGAACAAAAATCCCTGAAAAAGCTCATTCCTACACCCCTCCCAATCCCACAGACATGAAAGGTGAAGATTCAACCTCACGAGAGCTCCTAGAGGATCCAGGTTTAGAAGCAAAATTTTTCACCTAATGCCAGTCTACCTACAACCATAGGGTTTGAAGGAAGATACTTCTGCATCAGAATGGGATTCAAGATTTTGGTTCTAATAAAATTTTGGTCAGAATATCATAATAAATTGCAGTTGGATTTTTATAAAACAACTGTTTGATCACCTGTGTAGAATGACAATATGTTCTGTCCTTTAATCAAATGCCTGTCAATTTTTAAGTCATCTGGTCAAATGCCCACAACCATCTGTCTTCTCACCCCATCCCTGCACTGGGATGAATTTGACCTACAGAGATCAGAGCTGTCTATAAGATGGGTAATTTTCACATAGCCAACTTTCTGACTTATAGAATCATTTAAAAGTGTCATTAATATCCTTTAGATACACTCATCTATTTAAGGTGTTGTATTGGTGTCCACCATCATAATGTCCAAGCACTTTTTCAGGTTAACATACTGACAAAAGTGATGCCTCTCTTTTGGCTCTTCAGCCCTCTCCGTTTACAGAAGCTCTGCTTAGGGTACTCTTTTGGGGAGCGAAACGGGGGTGGGGGGGCATGGTGGTGAGGAAGAAAAGAACAGTTACTCACCTTTCGTAATGTTTGTTCTTCGAGATGTGTTGCTCATGTCCATTCCAAGATGTGTGTGCGCACCACGCATGCATTCCGGGACCGTGCATGCGCAGTGCGCACACACACATCTTGGAATGCACATGAGCAATCACTCGAAGAAGAAAGAACAGTTACTCACCTTTCGTAACGTTTGTTCTTCAAGATGTGTTGCTCATGTCCATTCCAAGATGTGTGTGTGCGCACCGCGCATGCACGGTCCCGGAATGCATGCGCGGTGCGCACACACATCTAGGAATGCACATGAGCAATCACTCGAAGAAGAATAAGCTGTTATAAATGTCAGTCTGGGTATAGTGGAAAGGTTTTATCAAAGAGGAAAGCCTTGTAGTGCGGTTACATTTTGTATTACAGTAAAACCTCCATTTAACGGACTAATTCGGGCGAGGGGGTGTCCGTTAAATCAAAAAGTCCGTTATTTAATAATTTTAAAAAATGAGCTGTCGGAGCAGCAGCCCGCCCGCCACAGGGTCGGGGCGACAGCTCTGCAGCCCGCCCGCTGCCTGGACCCATCAGGATGCATCAGACTTGCTCAGAAATTTTGTCCGTTGTATCCAAAGTCCGTTAAATCGAGGTCCTTTAAATCGAGGGTTTACTGTATTACTAATTCCTTTATACGCTCATTTCACAGTTGCAACCCTTTAACCAAGAAATCTTTATCTCTGCCTCTCGCATGCGTCATTCTGGACTTGCTGTCTAGTGCAGACAGATATCCATTTCAAAAGGTATTTTTTTCTCCTGCTGATACTGGCCCATCCAGATTTAACAGCCTCTTAGGGTATGTCTTCACTACAGGACTAGGTCGATTTCCCTTAATTCGATTTTCTAAATTTGATTTGATTTTCTAAAATCGGTGTGTCCCCACCAGGACAGCAGGTCGACAGTGGTCAACACTGTCTGTCCTAGAACTTTTGCAGGGGTCGACATAGCCCGCATTACACTTTGGGTAGGTAGCCCACAGTGCAATGCGTGCCAGACCCCCCCCCTCCCAAGCAGCCCCGCGGACCCCCCCGCCCGCCTGAACAGCCCCCCCCCCCCCGACACCCCCCCCGCCCGCCCGAGGCTGCTTGAGCGAGCGGGTCAGCTGCCTAGTCAATTTCACCTGAAATTGACCAAGCAGCTGACCCACTCGCTCAAGCAGCCTCGGGCTGGCGGGGGGGGGGGGTGTCAGGCGGGGGGGGGCTGTTCAGGTGGGCAGGGGGGGCGCGGGGCTGCTCGGAGGTCGGAGGCTTAACTTCAGATGCCTCTTCACTTACTCACAGTAGACATAGAGAAGTCGATTTTAGCCTTACTTCTCTCGTCAGGCAGGAGTTACAAATTCGATTTTGAGGGCCCTTTAAATCGACTTTAAGGGCATGTATGTGAAGACAAGTACACGTTTAAATAGACCTAACGTCATTAAGGTCGAATTAAAGTGGTAGTGAAGACATGCCCTTAGAATTGGTATGCTAATGTACTACTTTTTTCTTCTTCTTCTTCTTTCTGTGTGTATAAATGCATCTTACTTCTGTTCCATTCTGTGCATCCGATGAAGTGGGCTACCGTCCACAAAAGCTTATGCTGAAATAAACTGGTTAGTCTCTAAGGTGCTATAAAGTCTTCCTCGCTTTCTTTACGGATACAGACTAACACGGCTGCTATTCTTGAACCATTCTGGACTTTGTAATCTGCTTTGAACCAGAGAAGCACCAGTGTATCTGAGTGGGCTAATCCTCAGGTAAGGTAAATCAGCGTAGCTCAGTTGACTTACATGGATTTACACCAACTGAAGATCTGACCCAATCGCTCTAATGTAGTCAAGAACTGTTAAATTTGAAGATTAGATCTAAGGTCTTGAACAAGCAGCAAAGACAGGCAAGGAGCCAGCGGAGGGACTGGAGGACAAGGAAAGATGTTTGCCCAATCTGTGGAAGAGGTGGGCAATCACCTTCTGCTCAAGCTGGAGCTTTTTCAAAAAATAATAGCAAACCCCTCAATACTTATTTGTTTGAAAAATTAATATGCAACTGAAGATAATGCCTGTTTAAGTCTATTAATGCTGAAGGCTCTTTGTGATTAGAATTTTTTTCTTATTTACAATCAAAGCCAGTCTATCTATTAAAACACAGAGGGACATCAAAACTCTCCCCTTTCTTTAAAATGTGATCAAGACTAAAATATTCAAGGAAATTCATGTCTAAAGAATGATCATAATCCTTTCCCCACCCTTGTAAACTTTTTGCATGTGACTATCACATACAGTGCTACTAATACATTACTTTGAAATGCAAGTCATGCATCTCTAACAGTTGTGGTTAGTACTGACTGGTACCTTTTTTTGAGAGGATAAACAGTTTAAGTGACCTGTGATCATAACTTGATGCCAATATAAGCGCACCAAATCACCCATTTCAATCTGCCTCATTTCTGAAGTTCCAGCACCCAACATTAACACCATAAAATTATTTTAAATAAGGATCAATAAAAATCCAACTCAAAAACAAACTCGTAATGAAGTATTTATTAGTACGTAGAAATCTCAAAACACGGAAAAGAGGAGCTTGCAAGTTCCAAGCATAAAAGCATGTCTGTTTATTCTGTTCCAAATTTTCAATCTATTTACAGCAGCAGCTCTCAGGTTTTTTTCAATTATTTTGTTTTTATCATCAGGCTCTAGTTTTATCAAAGAAAATATGCCCAGATCCCAGCTTCTATATGCTCCACACAATAGTCATGTGTTCATATATATAAAATAGTAGAATACTAAAGCATGTATAAATTCTAACACATTTCAATGGGACGGAGGGGGTCTCTGTGCACACAGCTGATTCCAACATGGAAAAATTGACTAGAAGTGGTCTGCAAATCTCCCCAGCTGTACAAAGGCACAAGATGGAAGGAGGAGGAGAGGGAGAACAGAGTGGAAGACAAAATAGGGTTAAGAGGGCCCAATGGGGAGTTCCTGTCTGAGTGTCCTTGCTCACCTCCAAAACCGATACTATATTAACACTGAGCACAAAATTACAACTTATGATTAAGGCCGTCTTGAACTAAAATAGGTTCAGAAGAAAATAAAATTTGGCTTCCATCGCCTATACTGGAGTAAAGAAATGTAACAAGCAATAACGTGTCAGGGATCCCTCAATAAAGTAGGCTCACCTCCCTAGTTTTGTATTTCAAATGACACCCTTGGCTGTGTCCTCTGGGGAGAGGTTTTAAATTGTTCAGTACAGGATTCTTCAAGCAATTTATTTATGATTCAGTCCCTAGGCTCCACAGTAAAAATAATTTGTTATGAATGGCTGTCTAAAAGGAAATTGGGATTTAGGGACAAGAGAACTACAGGCACAGATAACTGTAGGATAAGCAGATATCAGTAGGAAAACAAATTAAAGTTTACACAAAACAGAGATACAATTCTTAATATTCATTTTAAAATGAAATTTACAATTATATGCCAAATTAAGAAAGATCTTGCAATGTTCTTAATAGACTATCAAAGAAAGATTTGAAAGATGTTTCTACCTGCTAGCCAAGATCTCAGCCTAAACAGTGATGGTAAATAAATGCACAAAGCAAACAAACTGAAGAGAAATGTTTTCTCTATTTTTCAGTTATAGAAGTTATAGGCAGAAAGTCTGGCAGTGTGGTTTTTTTAAGTTGACTGTGATGCTTTAAAAAACAGAGAAAGTACTGTGGAAACTGCTCAGAACAATCAAACTGGTAATCCCTTATAATTGTAGAGATGACGACTTGGTAGAGACTAAACAGTTGCTTTCACTTCAACAGTTTACATCCAGTTTAAGCGGGTTTGCTCCATGCTCTAGTGTGTGTTCTCACTCATTGATTTCATCTGTGTTTTGTCATTGCATAGGCAATACAATTCCAAGGATCTGGCTTAGTAGCAGAGACATTCCACATGGTAGGAGAGATGGGGAATCAAATTTTAAATACAGTGGATTCTGGTTAATTGGGACACATCGGGACTGGAACAATTTGGGCTGATTAAGGGGCTGCCCCCAATTAACTGAAGTAAATAAAAAGGGAAGCTTTGTTTCCGTTCTTCGCGATGTGTCCCAAGTAAGTGGCTGGCCCAATTAACCAGTGGCCCGATCCACTGTAGTTACTATATCAAAATTGTTTTAGATTAAAAATCGTAATGTCTACATTTAAAATAAAAATATTTAGAAATTACTTCAGTAATGGATGTTAGTCTACACCTTACTTTTGCAATTTCTCGACTCATTCAGATCACACATTGCTGTTCTTATTTGGATTTAAGTGGATTCTTAAGGGTGACACTTCAAAAACAAATATGGAACTTATTTTCAATTTCCTAAATGTCAAATTTATAGCAAAGACAGAACGATTAATTCCAATCACACAAGTGCTTAGTTATTCTGAAGACAAGTGATTTAAAAAAGAAAAACTGTAAAGAGAAAGGAATATACTAGTATTGAAAATCATTATAGGAAATATCTGAAAAGCAGTGTCCCAGCACACAAGAAAACGGATGTTAAATAAACCCAGGTAACAATCTGTTAGCCCAAATTACTACATATATTCATTTATTTTAATTAAAGAAAACTACCCCAGGTACCTAAAAATTACCCATAATTAATCCGAGCATATGACCCCCTTAGAGTCTCAACGTTTTCCATATATAACCAGCAACATATGCACTGCACAAGTGTCATTAATGGACAATGTATGGGGTTAGTATTAGGAGCATTTTTAGACATTTTGCTTATTGCCAGTGACCTTGACTTTTACTAAAAACACCCATGACTAAATCGTAGCCTTAATTAGGATTAATTATCTTATACAATCAATATGGAAAGAAATTACTGTAAGATAATTAGAAGCATCTATTCTAGACTAGTCTTCTGCATGTAATTTGATCCACTATAAGAGGCTGGCTTATACTGTAATTACAATTCTGTATATTCATTTTCTGCTTTTGGTAGCACTCCACGATAAGGGTCCAAAGGTCAGATATGAATTGTCTCTCCCTTCACTATGATCACGTTTTTTATACATGGAAATATTTCTTCTTGTACTCCCAGAACCACTTAAATCTGTCTCTTCCCTCCTTCAGTCATTATTTTCCGCTTTAGGGCCTTCTCAACTTTGCATGATTTTGTGTCCTACTCAATTTAGTGTAGTGGCTCAATCCAGTTTATAGAGAAAGACAACTGTCCACTAAGTCTCGAATACTTTTACAGTATCAGTTCAAGCTTGGCATTAATAATTTTAGTCAATATTAAATGAATAGGTACTGATCAACAGACTGTGCCGGACAATTTTGGACAGAAAATAAAAAATTCGAGGACTTTTGTTTCAGCAGAACATCAAGACATGTTGTAATTAACATCTACAATGAGTAGTTCATTTCCTTCTTTTTAAAGATAATTGGCAAGATTATTAAAAAAAGTCAAATGTGTTAGCATAGCATAGCAAAAATACCCCAAGTGAGCAGGAGCTTTCAGAGGCATATTCTATACATTTGCCAGGTTTAAAACCCTGCCTTATCTCTTAGTTTTCATGTCACTTACACTATGGATTACCAAGTTCCTGCTTTGAAAGAGATCCCCATAAACTCTTCATTGACATCATACAGATCATGAAACTTGGCAAAGGCTGGAGTCGTATCATAACTTAAGTGGCATGTGTGCTATTTATTACAAGATTTCATAATTTGAAAGCTTTTTTAAACTCAAAATATTTAAGAATACCAGAACTTTAACTTGAACTGCTTTCTATTATTCTAAACTTTATTATTCCATAGGTAGATTCTTCTCTACCAGAGTTTCATGATAACAGACAACAGCAAAGATCTTGTTGAGACATCACACCAAGTAGAAAATCAGAAAGGCCTGGATATCAACGCCCTCCTTTTATTTAGAGTATACCACACTTTTCTACAGTTCTCTTGTGTGTCAGATGTATTTTCAAATCATCGTTAAATGTGTTTTAAATCAATGGTTTAAACCAGCGGTCGCCAACCAGTGGTCCGTGGACCACTGGTGGTCCGCGAGAAAATTTGGGTGGTCCGCGGAGCCGCAGCCGGAGGAGAGGGGCGGAGTCAGTAAGAGAGACGAGCCGGGGAGGGGGAGAAGAGCGGGGCCGGAGACTGAGCCAGGGCTGGGAGAGGAGAAGAGGCGAGCAGGGGGGGGGAGGAGAAGAGCGGAGGCGGAGCCGGGGCCGGGCATGAGAAGAGGCGATTCGAGGCGAGCCGGGGGTGGGGGGGAGAGAGAAGAGCGGGGCCGGGGCCAGGGGAGGAAGAGGCTAGGCGAGGCGAACCGGGGGTGGGGGGTGGGGGGGAGGGGAGAAGAGCGGGGCCGGGGCCGGGGGAGGAGAAGAGAAGAGGCTAGGCGAGGCGAGGCGAGGCGAATGGGGGGGGGGGAGGAGGTAAGTGGCAGGAGCCCCGCATGCCTGCTGGGAGCAGGGTGCTTTCCCACTTTGCAGGGAATAGCTACCATCATCTCTATTTTTAAATTAGCAAATTGCATTTTAAATAGTTTTCAGGGCATTTAAAAACTTTTTTCTGTAATAAATGAAAGAGCAGTGATATTAGATGAGTTGTGTGCCAGGAAGAAAAAACTACCAAACAAGGACCTTGCCAAGTTCGCTATTTTATAGCAGCTTCCCTCTCCTGCAAATCTGGGTCTGTGTCCATTGCTCCTTTTTGCTGCTTCTCTCTGGTCTGGTGCTAACCCCTAAGGGTTATGTCTGCTCTTAGTCAGCCCACTTGACAAGTTTGATTGTCCTTGATCTGTCTCTCCTTCCTCATTCACACCTCATTCATTCAACAGGGCACTTGATTATAAAGTGTGGGGGGGAGATCTTATTCTACTTCTAGCAGAGACATTTTTCTTTTACCTTAATTATACTACCTTGGGGGGCTATAACAGATTACCAAAGTTCAATACAGAGTTTCTAAAACAAGGTTTATATGAAAAGGCATAATACAAAAGTCATTTAAAAGTTAAACAACCCCCCCCCCCACCGTTATTGCCTCCCCCCCCCCCCCCGGGGCCTTTTTAAAAAAATTCATGTTAGTGGTCCGCGGGATTCAAAATTGTGAGTTTAGTGGTCCCTGAGGTCCGAAAGGTTGGCGACCACTGGTTTAAACTGTAGCATCTGATAGTAATTTTGCTATTTGCTATTACAAAATTCAAAACACTAGATTATGAGCATTGTAAGCCGTCCAAGATAAATGCAAAACGTAATTGTCTGCCCTTCCTTTTTGAAAAATCCTACAGATTACATCTACTGTATATACCTCTAAAATTTCATTAACTAATGCCAACTGAAAAGTAAAACAGGTGGTTCAAACAACAGTAGCAAATTGGTAAATTTTCTCAAGTCAAACTGATCCGAATCAGCAAAAATTATACTCCGTGGAAAAATCTGTCTGAAAGAAATTGAAGTAGATATGTTCAATCTGAACTGATAACTTTTTCTTATTTTTTTTACTTAAATTAAATATAAGTCTTTAATAAAATAAGCTTATTAAAATTAGATTTGAAGTTGACAACTCATGTTAAAGCCTAAATCTATTAAAATAATTCCAATTAAATACAAAAACCATTAAGTACATATTTGCTGCCATGTTTTAAAGAACGTCAAACCACTAAAATGGTGAAGACACTGGCTACGCACCTGAAACCAGAGTTTTTTGACGTGCTAAACAAACTTTCTACAGTGGTAACCTCTGCCACAGGTCCACAGAGAATATTTTCTTCATTTCAATTTATTCAACTAGTTCAGTTGACTAGTTTACTCAGAGTTAAGAAGTCAATCTGGAATTGCAAAATGATAATAGCCTGTTTTCTTCTTCCAATCTATGAATACAAACTAAGTGTGAAAGGATGAGATTTACTAGTTCTAAAACCTTGAAGGACATTGATCAGAAATAATCACTTCAATTCACTAACTACTGGCAATATTTTCTTTATTTAATAAATCAGTTAATTTTAAATACAAAACATGTTTTGATAAAGTTTCTTATGTTTCCAGCTCATTTAATAAAAATCAATTAAAATGCTTTTGTGCATTTTGACTGAATTTCCATTTCCATTTCCATCCAAATAGAGCTTGACACTAATCACAAGTAAAAAATTAACCACATTATTCACTATCTTTTAAAATAAAAAAAAATGTAAAAATTAGGAATTTGAATAAATGTATGTTAAGTTATAAAATTGTTTAAATAAATGTGTATCCTCATGGCTGGCAAAAAGAAGCACCAAATTTAATGTAATGGTTATATTGAGTTGTAAATCAACATGTTTTAATGATTACCAACCAATGAGAATTAACTTTCCTTTAGTAAAATAATTTTAAAATACAAATGTAAAACATAATTAAAACTGATTATATAAATCAAGGTTTCCTGCTTGCTGATTTAAATCATGATTAAAAACTGGTAATGTAAATTGTTTTGATTTAAATCAATCTGCCCTGTGTTCAATCTTTATGATGCCATGAAAGGTTGCATATAAAGAATCTTCTTAATTTAAGTCCACACTCATCTAAAGTTTAGTCTAATTATTACATATAAGTGATACGACAGTCTAACCCTGAGAAGTGCTGAGCTCTCTCAACTTCCACTGGAGTCAAAGATGATTAACAACTCATAAGAGGTGCTCAGTTCCTGAGAGTACCCATATTTTCTGATTTCTATACGTATTAAAGTGCACAACAGGTTATTTTATTCTACTCACCCTATCACAGAGCCACTCCATTAACTTTTTGTGCTATCTGTTCACTCAAATAATTTGTCCCTCTCCTCAGTCTGCTTCACTTCCAGATTAAAGTTACAACCTGTCTTCTGCATAGGCCATCTACGTGGAGCAGAAACAGCAAATGTCTAGCTACTGACATCTTAGTCCTCAACTGGACTTTGACTCCAAGGTTTGGAAAAATCCCATAACCTGATGCCCTAGATAATTATGTTACAGTTGGACTACTATTTTTAGTAATTTTACATGCCTAGCAGATTATCAGATCTTCAGCCAACATAACAGTACGTCAAGTACAAAGTGTAAAAAATAATAGGAGACGAAGGACACCTCAGGTTCTCCTGCCGTCTCATATTTTCTCAATTATTTAAACATTAAGAAATTCTCAAGTAAGCTGCTTCTATTTTCTGCATCATTCAGACTGCACCTTTATAGATAAAGTAAATTCAGTATTAAAAAATAGTTACCTTTCAGGGTAGATGGTAGCAGGAGAAAATTTCTTGGATAATACTTTGGAAATTACCAGGCAGTCAAAGAAAAGTATTTGTTGAAGGCATCAGAAATTCAAACGTCCTTCTCCACTTCCCTCGTACCCACCCATCCAAAAGCGTATGTGGACTAGGGGTGGAAAGTGTACTCAGTGAAAAGCATAGTACATCAGGGATCTTCATGGTGTTCTTCCATCACTATTGGAAGGTACTGTAAAGCACAAGATTACATAAATGATGATGACCAAAATTAGGTTAACAAACCCAGAATTTTTCTGTCCCTTGTGTATTTGTATAATATTTATCTGACACACAGCTAGGCATATGGCTGCTTCTATGAATTGAAATATCTTCCTTTAACAATCCCCT
This sequence comes from Sternotherus odoratus, assembly GCA_032164245.1. Taxonomy (NCBI): domain Eukaryota; kingdom Metazoa; phylum Chordata; order Testudines; family Kinosternidae; genus Sternotherus; species Sternotherus odoratus. The sequence goes on from JAVMKO010000011.1 coordinate 18,785,161, forward strand.
TGTTATAATATGTAATTAACATTTTGCCTTAGAAGGTAATTTCAAACCTATATTGTGAATTTAGTGTAAGTAATCAAGTTAGAGTAAAAGAATCACCTAAATTTCTGTAGATGCCTTTGTAGACCCTGCCAAAACACGCTATGAAGAAATCACACTTGGTATATTTCAATTTTACTACTAGATTGAAAATGTAATAGTATGTTGTCTTTAACTCCAAAAATGTAATCGTGCTTCTTTCCTGGTTCTATTTTAATATAAATTAATAGGAAAGCACTTACTTTAAAAAATACATACTACACACCATACAAAAATACATACTACACACCATACATTAGTACCCCTTAATGAATGATTAAATTTTATTACTTTATGAGCCAACATTCCTGTCCAAAGATTAAAAGTACCATAATTCTTTGCTCTCTTATATGAAAAACATTTAATCAATATATGTAACCCTTTGGCACTGGAAATCCAGAAAAGGAGTGCCAGAAGTCAAAGAATGTCTTTTGAAGACAACTAAAATATTTTTACAATACTTAACTAGAACCACTTACTTCTGGTGTAATACAATCATTTTATACTACTAATTTAATTATACAAGTACAAAATAAAAATACTTATTTTTAAGTATAGAATTCACAATAATTAGCTGCAGCTCCTGTCATTTTTAAAAGTCTTAAAACATCTCTTTACCTTAGCTCATCCCACTCAGAGCATTCATGCAGTTTCTTAATTCCAAGCATCATAAACCCTTTTACACATTCCTCTCTGTTTTATTCAAACATATCATGTGCTCAGTGAAGTCACTTGACATAAGGATTGTGCCATGAATCCACTAAACTAAAAATGAACCTCTGTTGACATACAAGTAAATGAGAATAAAGGACAAATGGGTAATCAAGGACTGCTGAACAAACTATAGAGCCTCCTCTAAATAACTACTTCAAATGCAACCCAGGTTAGTAGTGACCAAAAGTCTTTCCTACAGATATGTCTACATTGGAATAAGAGACCCACTGACAGCTGGGGCTGGCCCAGGTCAACTCACTTGGGCTTGTGGGGCTAAAAACCACAGCATAAACAAGAGAAGTCTTCTACTTCGTGCTGCCTCAACCCACCTGAGCAATGATCGGGGGGGGGGGGGGAGGGAATTGTAAGGGTAAAAGGATAATTCAGTATCCTACCATCATAATCATTGGCCTCTGCTTAACAATTAGTATGCTAGCTAGTTTCATTTGCAATGGCTGCTTTTTGTGATGTGGACAGCTCGCCTCACTAGATTTTTATGCTAAAATATAGTTCATTTATTTCATGTACAGTATGATACACTGGGGACATCCATGACACAGCAACTGAACACCTGTGCATGGCCTACGGCTTGTGCTGTGGGGCTGTAAAATAGATGTGTACATGTTTGGACTGGTGCTTCAATTCTGAGACTCCACGAGAGGGAGGGTCCTAGAGCCCAGGCTCCAGTCTGAGTCCTGAATCTTTATGCCAGGGGTGGGCAAACTACGGCCCGCGGGCCACATGTGGCCCGCCAGCCATTTTTATCTGGCCTGCAGCTGGACTGAGTGCCGCCCATCGCGGGTGCGCTCCTGAGCTGGGGGCCGGGGGCCGCTTGCCAAGGAGCCCTACGCTCCCTGGCCCAGGCAGTGACGCCAGCACAGCCGCAGGGCCCCGCGTTCCCCGGTCCGGGAGCGCCGCCAGTCGTGGGGCCCTGCGCTCCCAGGCAAGGGCCCCAGCTGAGTGCCGCCAGCCACAGGACCCACGCTCCCCCACCGGGGCCAGCCTGAACGGTGCCAGCTGTGGGGCCCCATGCTCCTGCCAGGGGCTGGGCCCAGCATTTCAAGCCGTGGGCCCCCAAGCCCAGCTGAGCACAGGTAAGCGGGGAGGGTAGCAGTTGGAGGGGGACTTAGGTAGTGTAGTTCCAGGGGGTGGTGGTTAGGTGGAGGGATCAAAAAGCAGGGTGGCTTAGATAGGGGGTGGGGTCCCAGGGGTGGTGGTTGGGGTGTGTGTGGGTTTCTGGGGGTATTCAGGGAACAAAGAGCAGGGGGGCTTACATAGGGGGTTGGGTCCTGGGGGGACAGTTACAGTGGGCGGGTCTTTGGAGGGGGCGATCAGGGGACAAGGACCAGGGGTGGGGTTGGATGGATCGGAGGTTCTGAGGGGGGCAGTCAGGTGGTGGTAAGTGGGTGGGGATCAGATAGGGGGGCAGGGCCAGGCTATTGGGAGGGGGGCACAGTCTTCCCTACCCGGACCTCCGTACAGTTTTGAAACCCAAAGTGGTCCTCAGGCAAAAAAGTTTGCCCACCCCTGGTTTACGCCCCTTGTAGTTTTTAGCCCCGCAAGCCCGAGTCCCATGGCTATGTACACATGAGCTACATGAACTAAGTAAAATATGTATGATTTGCAGCAGTGGTTCTCAAACTTTTGTACTGGTGACCCCTTTCATATAGCAAGCTTCCAAGTATGATCCCCCTAATTAAAAACACTTTTAAAATATATTTAACGCCACAATAAATGCTGAAGGCAAAGCGGGATTTGGAGTGGAGGCTGTCAGCTCTCTACACCCCCATGTAATAAGTTCATGATCCCCCCAAGGGGTCCCAACCCCCAGATTGAGATCCCCTGATTTACAGAAAATCTATACACAGTTTTCAGGTTTTTTTCTACTCTTTTTTCCCCAGAAGTACGCAGTTGCTTTGTTTGACCAAGGAGACTAAAAAATTGAAGTTCTAACAACAAGACTTAAGATTCAATAATATTTTTGTTGTTTTGAACAAGGCCATCTATTTCAAAACAAGTTTGTTAATGAGAAAGTGCTACCGATTCTGTTACATTTGTTCTTTGACAGTTCTCATGGATGAAATAATTCAGAAAGTTTTCTTACAGTAGCGTTCCTTTTAGACTAATATTCCACACATTAATAATTATACAAAATAAGTTAGAATTCCTTCTTGGAGATTAGAGTCCTGTGTTTTATTTATCCTCCTCCCTTTCCACAAAAGAAATCAATCATTTTTCACAGGATACACAATTAAATATTTATTTAAACTAGAAGCCATTCCTTTGGCAACCTCTTATTGTCTCCAAAAGAAAACCTATTAATGAAAAAAAGTCCTTGGATAGTCTAACGAGTGTACTCCCTTTTCAAATGTAATGTTATCTATTTTTAATATTTTTTGTATTACATTTGTTATTCTGCATGGTGGTCCCCAAAAGAACTTTTAAAAAAAAACTTTAAAAGGCATACACTCCCTTTGAACAACTTAGGTCAGTTGAAAGACCAACTAGCTCTCAACGTCTAAACACTAACCCCATGCCTTTAATAAGTATTTTCCAGTGCTTATTTCAGACTACTGCTCTCAGATGGAAAAAGCATGGCACAGGGCTTGTCTATACTGCCAAGTTGTCAACAAAACTTTTGTCTTTCACGGGTACTTTAAAAAGCCTCCCCAAAAGATAAAAGTTTTGCCTCGGCAAGTGGCTGTGTGAACGCAGCTTTGTCTACAGGAGCACTCTCCTGCTGACAAAGCGAATGCCCTTGTAGGGCTGGAGGGATTTTGTCAGCAAAAGTGCAGACAAAGCGTGTTTACACATGCTGACATTTAGCAACTTCACCATTCCCTCCCAAATAAAAATGACCTAGACATGATACTGAAGTTTCGCCAACTCAGACCCCAAAATAGTGTTTCCCTCTACCTCATTTTAAGGAGGATACCTATGTGTAGTCCTTCAAAGCACATACTACAGATGAGACATAATGATGGCTGGTTGGGAAGGCCTAAGATACACACTAATTTAGGGTATGTCTACAATTAAAAACATTTCATTGGCACAGCTGTACTGCTGTAGCATCTTCACAAATGTGCTATATGCCAACAGGGAAGTTTCTCCTGTTGTTGTAGTTAATCCATCTCCACAGGAGGCAGTAGCTATGTCGACAAGAGAAACTCTCCTGGGGCTGGTCCTCACTACCGGGAGGGATCGACTGCAGATACACAACTTCAGCTACCAGAGAGGTAGCCGTGTTAGTCTGGAATAGCAGAGGTAACAAAGTCCTGTGGCACCTTAAAGACTAACTATAAAGTTTTGAAGCATAAGCTTTTGTGGGCCAATACCCACTTCGTCGGATGCAAGCAGTGGAAGTGGGTATTAGCCCACGAAAGCTTATGCTTCAAAACTTTATAATTAGTCTTTAAGGTGCCACAGTACTTTGTAACTTCAGCTACATGATTCACGTAGCTGAAGTTTGCGTATCTGCAGCCGACTTACCTGCCGTCCTCACAGTGGCGGCAGTCGGCGGCGCACTCCCCCGTCGACTCCAGCTTGCGTCTCCCGGCGAGTTGGAGTTATGGAGTCGACGGGGGCGCCGTGAGCGATCGATTTCTTATGTCTTCACAGGACGTGAGAAATCGATCGCTAACAGATCGATCACTACCTGCGGATCTGGTGGGTCGTGAAGACCAGCCCCCGACCTCAGTAGCTATGTCAACAAGACAAGCTCAACCTGACCCCAGGTGTAGACAGAGTGTTCTCGACACCTGCGGTCAGGCTGGTATAAATGTGACACTCGGGAATGCAGATTTTTCACAAAAACCTGTAGCCAAAAACCCGTAGCTCTCACGAGGTACGTTTATAATGTACACCTGGCTGCAGAGCGGGGAGCACCCTGAAACAGGCATGCAAGGTGGAGGCCAACAGCAAACCTAGGAAGGGGAAGAGGCCCACTCAGGCAAGTCAGCCCCACGAAGCCCCGACTGGAAGCTGGGGTATTGCTCTGGGGTTTCAGCCCCATTTGGGAGCCTCCCCAACCCTGGTCGCTTCAGCTTACCAAGCCGAGCCGGGTGCCCTTCGCCCGGCCCCGCCACCACACTACAGCAGGTGCCTCTAGCGAGAGATCTTGTAGGACGCCCCCCCCCCCCCCCGGTTGATGCCGCTGCACTGGGCCGGGGGAGGGGGCGCCCGGGCCGCACCTGGGGGGTGTTGCACGAGCCCCCCCCGCACTGCGACCGGAAGCAGTCGGGGGCACACTCGATGAAGTAGCCCCCCCGCCCCAAACTCCTTCATAAGGCGGCCCCGGCGGCGGGGTCTCGCTGCTGCCGCCGCCGCCGCCACGTGATGAGGCGGCGGCCGCCTGGCTGCCCCCCGCATGCAGCCCGCGCAGGGATGGTGGCCGCTGCCCCCCGCCCCCCAGCCGGCCCGGGGCCCGGCCGCCGCCTTCTCGGCAGCGCCGGCCGGTTGTGTGGGGGAGGGAATGTAAACAAATGGGGTTTTATAGCTACCTCACTCGAGTGCCGTGTGCATCTCCCTCTCCGCTCGGTACCAAACCGCCGGGGCGCCTCCTCCTCCGCTGCGGCCGCCCCGCTACGCCATTCACCAAACACACTTACGCCGTGCCAGCCGCGCTCTGCACGCACACGGCTACGAACCCTGCGCATAGGCTAAGCAACCACCTTGGCGGCTCGGCCTAGCCAATGCGGGCTCCACCCCGCCCCCTTCTACGTAAACGGCGTAGCACAACCTCCTCTCGTCTCTCCCCCCTCCCACTCGCAGCGGCTGAGCTCATCACCAGTTTGCTGAGGAGGAAGAGGCGCATGCGCCATTTGACAACTGCGCCGGATGCTGCGCTGACCTACAAGTGCCCTGCGGGGTGTGGGCGCGTCTGCTGCGGGGGGGGGGCGGCCCCGGTCCTTGTACAACGGGGGGGGGGGGGGGCAACCAACGAATGTGCCCAGGCCGCTTTGCCCGCAGGAGAGACGCTGGGGCTGGGCAGCCCAGCCCAGAGGCGCCACGGTGATGGGCGCCGCGCGAAATGGCGAGAGATCGGGACAGCCCGTTGCTGTGCGTCAGCCCGGCCCCGCGCCGCCTGGCTGCGGCCGCCCCCGGAGCGGAGCGGAGCGGGGCTGTGCCCCTGGGACTGCTGGGTTTCGGTCAGGCCTGGTCTTCGGCCAAGTGGGGGTGGGGGGTTCAAGGAAGGTCGCTGAATTGGGGGGGGGGGTACTCAGAGATCACTTTAAAGCGGGCGTAGAGCGCCTTGGCCAGACCCCGGCCCGTGAGGGCGGCGACCCCGCTGCGCTGTTTTAACTGGCAAACGCAGCAGGAGTTGGGGTAGAGCAGTGGTTCAACCCCTTTAAATCCAACAGGTGCAACGTGTGCTTGTCTGGGCTTTGATTAGGGGAACAGTGTTCCCCCCTCCGCGGGTTTCAGTGGAGACCGTTCAAACCACAGCACAGGGCTACCTCAATTTGTGCCTCACTCTGCATCACACTCCTCTGGTGTAGAGATGTACAGCTCCATAGACTTGAATGAAGTTTTGCCCTTAGATATGAGCAGAATATTTGGTCCTTTTGTAAAAAAAAAATTAAATAAAAATTAAATATTGCATAGATACTAAACTATTTTACAGCCCTAGTCCCATATTCCTTCTGCAACCAAAATTCCCATGCACAAGTAGGGAGCCAGAATGAAGTCCTACATCTGGTATCTGATACTAGAATTTGTTACTGGGCAATAAGTCAGTATTTGCAATGTGTATGTGATTGCAAGATTTTTTTGTTTGGGTAAAGTTGCTTTTCCAGTTAAAGTCCAGGTCATCAAGCATTCTTTTAAAAGACAAACAACCCCCCCCCCCCCCAAAAAAAAAACACAAAACCACCCACCAGCACCACTGGTCATAGCTTGCTATTAGGTAAACAAACAAATATGGCAAATGTGGACAGGTCCTTTCCTGTTTAAGGGGTGGTCTGCCACCAGTTTTTGTACTGATTGAGCTATAGCAGTTTAGAAACGGACGTATTAAATTGGTGTAACTGTGGGCCGGTCTCCACTGGGGGGGGGGAATAGACTGTAGATACGCAATTTCAGCTATGAAATTGACATCTCTACAGCCGACTTACCTCCCTGCCTCACGTCGGCGGCGCGGTCCCCCATCGACTCCAGCTCGCGCCTCTTGATGAGCTGGACTTCCGGAGTCGACGGGGGAGCCATTGGCGATCGATTTATCGTGTCTTAACGAGACGCGATAACCGGCTCTAGTGAAGAAAAGCCCTTCCTGTGGGAGTATTTATACTGATATAAAGGTGAGAGTCTATACTGGTATAGGATAGGATCATAGGTTTACCCCACCTAAGGTTACGCTTAACCAGCACTGTTATACTAGTATAACTGCTATCCCAGTAAGGGGTTGCACCAATTTAACTACAGCAGTTTCTAAACACATATTCATAGATTTTAAGGCCAGAAGGGACCATTTAGTCCAGGGTTTCTCAAATGGGGTCGCCAAGCGCTTCCCCCGGGGGTTGTGAGCTCCTGCTGCCGCCAAAAAGCTGCCAAATGGATTATTTCCGTATTCGGTGGCTTTTCGGTGGACATACCGAGCGCTCTCAGAAGCGCTCGGCCTGTCTGCCGAAAATAGCCACGGAATGCGGAAGTATTCAATTCAGCGGCCTTTCGGCAAACATGCAAGGGTTGCGCCGCGCCGCCGGAGAAGAAAAAAGGGTTGCAGGCTCAACAAGTTTGAGAACCGCTGATTTAGTCTGACCTGTATAGCACAGGTCATTCAGTTTCACCCACTTAACCTTGTATTGAACTCTGTGTTTGGCTAAAGCATGTGCCACCTTTAAAGCAGCTTGGTACATCCTGAACCATAACTAAGTGGCTTGAAAAGAATCTTTCTAGTCTGTTCACAACCATTATACACGAGAAAGATCTTTTCAAAGTGCTATTTAACAGAATTCAAAGCAGCTTCAGTCCCAAATAGCCACACTTTAGTCCAGAGGTAGGCAAACGTTCTGGCCCTTAATGTGACATACCTGCATTTTTATTTTATTTTTTAAATCCTGGCCTTACTTTTTGTTTACCTTTCCAGAAACAGTGCATAGAATCACTTTTATGATTAAAAGTGTCAATAACTTTATTAGAAACACTTTTTTAATTGCATATGAAATTTAAGCACACAGTTCAAAGCCTAATCTTTTGAATTTCCAGTTCACTAAAATGCTGATAATTGATTTCTGAAGGACAAGGTGATATACTTTAGTAAATTAAAATATGATGAATGGAAGGAGAAAACAGTAGGCTTCTAGATGTTGTTTCCTAAAACAAAACAGATATTTAAATTAAACTAGAAGTCAGCACTTACTGCATTGTTGAAAGTAAGTTTAGAATAGGAACATTATAGACAACCATTTTATAAATCCCTTCAGCCACAATGAAGGTCATGCGGTCCCCTGCATGTGTACACATTGGTTCTGTTCTGAGTTTTTGGTCTGGCCCATTGTCAAATTCAGACATGGATCACTATGCAGATTCTGAAAAACACCCTCCAAAGATTCAAATCCTGAAGTTCAGCTTGAGCTCATTTCCAATTATACTAATGTATTTAGTTTAGATAGCAATAGCTTGTTTTATTTGTTAACATTAATTTTTAGGCTATGCCTATTCCATCATTTTTATAGAAGCAATAGAAAAACAGTTGTAATGAAATGGAGTCTTGTCAAGAGTTACATTTGTTATCATTATAAAACTATTCTACTTCCCTTAAAATGAGAACATAGAAGATGTTAACAATATTATGGCTATCATTGCTTAGACTGAAACAGATTTGTTTCTACAGCTCCTTAGATGCAGTGAGTCAGAAAATAACTACAGGATTGTGAATCAGACTTTTGTATGACCCTGATATTAACACCCTGGCATACAGAAGGGCTCAATCCACTTACATAGCTGTATGAATATAGACTTCATCACTTGGAAGGCCGGCCTCATTCTCTCTTTCCTTCTACCTCCTTGGATTACAGGGAACTGCATTGCCCCATATAGTCACCTACTTCCACTGGACTGTTTGCTATCTTGGCAGCTCCTTCTGTAACTGACTGTATTTGAAGGTTTCAGAGTGGTAGCTTTGTTAGTCTATATTCACAAAAAGAATGAGGAGTACTTGTGGCACCTTAGAGACTAACAATTTGATTTGGTAAAAGCTTTCGTGGGCTCGTTCACCTGCACATCTACCAATGTGAAATATGCTCTCATGTGCCAGCAATGCCCCTCTGCCATGTATATTGGCCAAACCAGACAGTCTCTATGAAAAAGAATAAATGGACACAAATCTAATATCAGGAATCATAACATTCAAAAACCAGAAGACAACTTCAATCTCTCTGGTCACTCAGGAACAGACCTAATAGTGGCAATTCTTCAACAACAAAAAAAATCAGAAAGACTCCAATGAGAAACTGCTGAACTGGAATTAATTTGCAAACTGGATACCATTAAATTAGGCTTGAATAAAGACTGGGAGTGGCTGGGTCATTACACAAACAAATCTATTTCCCCATGCTCTCTTTTTCCCTACTCTTTTGTAGAGAGGTGAGGGGTGTGATGTAGATCTCCTGTCTTATTTTAGTAAAGTCTGTTTGTGTGGAAGGTTGGTTGTTTATGAAGGTCTCCAGGCTGGAAAGCTCTTTTTTGATGTTATCCTGTTTGCTGTACAGGATGCTGATCAGATGGTTCCTCAGTTTCTTTGATAGTGTCTGGCATAATCTCTCACTGTGGTCTGTGCAGTATGTAGATAGCAATGGATTTTTCACCTTCAGTCCATTTGGTATGACGTCTATCCGTTTGCATTTGGAGAGAAAGAGGATATCTGTCTGTACTTGTGCAAGTTTCTTCATGAGGTTGATGGATTTCCACTCCATACCGTTAAATGCAGTGCCTTGCATGATGTCAAGAATCAGAGAGGTAGCCATGTTAGTCTGGAACAGCAGAGGGCTTTCGTGGGCTAATACCCACTTCGATGCTTGCTTGCATCCGACGAAGTGGGTATTAGCCCACGAAAGCTTATGCTTCAATACTTTAGTTAGTCTTTAAGGTGCCACAGGACTCTTTGTTACCTCTGCTATTCCGGACTAACACAGCTACCTCTGATTCTTTTTCCCTGTTACACCTTCTTAAAGAAAGCAAGGAATACTTGTAGCACCTTAGAGACTAACCAGTTTATTTCAGCATAAGCTTTTGTGTACTATAGCCCACTTCATCAGATGCATAGAATGGAACAAACAGAAGTAAGATGCATTTATACATTTTTCTATTACAGCATGTTCAGTTTTCTTGCTCAAGCGGTAATAGAATTACTGTGACTGGATAATGGACACATGGTTTCATTTTCATAGCAGAGTTTAGATCACACCATTTCAGTCTGACCTTGTTAAGATCCCTTGGAAGTTTGTTTTTAACTCCAATTTCTTTTATTCCATTTTCCATGCCAGAGGAAAACATCATCATAGCCATTTACAGATGACTTGGGCTAGAACCCCAAAACCTAGATCTGAACTACTATGAATTTAAATGAAATTCAGAAACCAGATGGAAATCTAACTTTCATGATACCAATAACTGACGAAACCAAAACCTGGAATCTGCATACTCCTTTAATTTGGGAAAAAATTCGATCTGGGTCTAGTTATGGTTCTAGATTTACATCTTTAAAGCAGTTTGTTCAGAGGCACTTTCTGTTTCCTGTCCTAATTAGAGTTGTAATGAACACTTGTCCCACCTTCCCAGCCACTAAGTACCAGAATAGTCATTAGAAACCTCTTTTCTTGAGGCCAGTCCACAGATAAAGGGGTATACTTATACAATTTCCTTTTAATGGGGCAAAATTGAACACCCTATTATACATCACAGTCAAAATAGTTTCTACGCTGTTTTTTGTAAACTCAAAAGACACCACGCTGCATCCAAAGTTATCATCACAAAGTGGATGGTCCTAAATAGAAATGAATGGATCAAGTGTTTTATACCCAGGAAATAAAATATTCTAATGAGTTTAGGGGCAGAGGTTTAGAAGATTAAGACAGAACAGCAGGAGCAGAAACGAAACTATGCCCTGAGGACAGCTGTATAGCTAGAGCACAAGACGACATGCTTAGAAAGTATTTAGCTCAGTCAAACCTAATTAGGCATCTTCAGTTTGTTATTAGATTCTGTCCCCTTTGATTGTAATGTTTTATATTATCAGTTGTTGTGCTGGCAAGTTCCTGGCCTTTGCAAAGTTGCTAACTGGTCAACAATGTGTGACGCCATACCTTATTTGCAACTTTGCTGGTATCAACCTGAGAAACACTCACATTGTAATCTATGTTAGTACAGATAAATAGCTATGTTCTCTTACATATGGGGGTACAAATTCTGCAATCCATTAGTCTATTTTAGAATTTATTTCAATAGTCAATGTATTAATGAAAATTAGTGGCAGCACTATGTATTTCAGGTCTCTGAAAATTTAATAAGTTTTCATTTCTAAAAACATCTGTTTGCACACATTTAAAAGGATACTTTTTAAAAAAGTTTTTTTTAAAAGTGACTTTTCATTTACTTTAATACAGTCTTAGGAATACACAAGAATATTCCTCCCCATGCCCACAAAAATTTGTTTTCTCCTATGGTGACCATTGTTTTGCTGCCCTTTAGAAGTTAGTGGGATTCTTTCCTAGGATGTTAGTGGGCATTGGATCAGGCTCCTGTGTTTTCAATTAATCTGGAGTTTTGGTTAATAGTTGGTTTTGGTTAATAATTACTATGTTACAGAACATCTGAGCCTGGCTGGGGCACTAGAATCATTAACAAAATAGTCATTGATTCTCTAACTCTTGCTGTAAGAGAAGCAGAAAACAGGTTTGTATGGGCATCAGAGCAGACTATTGAAAGTCTATTGGAATGTTTGGTTTTATTTTTTGATTGCGTGGTACACTTGGGGGGGGAGGGGAAAGGGTAATTTTCCAGATTTCAGTCAAGACCGTTGTGAACTGCAGCAGTGATTTCTTGGTTAGAAAAGGAAGGGTAGAGAGACTCAGTTATCATGTTCAGAGAGTAATTCAATTCCCTGCTGTATCAGTGGGGGGGTCTCTTCCTGCAGTAGCGTGCTTTCCAGCAGAGGACTGAAACTGTATCTAATAGCAAAGCCTATTTGTGCTATCCACCTCTTTTATCCTTCGGTGTGTGAGAGGAAGGTCTAAGGCTTGAGAGCTGTGCCAAAAGGACTAAGAGAGGAGTGAGTAACATTGGGCCTGTTGCTTTCCTCCCATAACACAAGTAGAGGGGAAGGCAGACTTGGACAATCTGTGCAGAGAGTGTTTTCAGTGTCACCCGTCTGGAGTGACATTTGCTCCGAGCAATAGGCAGCAAGCAAGGTTTTTCAGCTTGAAGTTCTGGAGCTCCCAGTGCATCCGGTCAATTGTCAGTTAGCTAGGATACATATCATTTAGTCCAGGGTTTCTCAAACCAGGGGTCGCGACCCCTCTGGGGGTCGTCGAGCGTTCCCAGGAGGGTCATGAGCTCCCGGCGCCGCTCAAAAGCCGCCGAATGAATTACTTCCACATTCGGCGGCTTTTCGGCAGACATGCCGAGCTATTTCGGGATTGCTCAGCATGCCCGCCGAAAATAGCCCCTGAACGTGGAAGTAATTCATTCAGCGGCTTTTCTGCGGACATACAAGGGTCGCGCCGCCGGGCAGCTGAAGAAAAAAGGGTCACGGTTCAGGTAAGTTTGAGAACTGCTGACAATCCCCTGCTCAAAGTAGGACCAACACCAACTAAATCAGAGATCTCAAACTTGAATCACCAGGAAGGCCACATGAGGACAACTAGTACATTGGCCCAAGGGCCGCATCACTGACACCCCCCCTAGCTAGCCCTGGCCCCAAACCCCACTCTACCCCTTCCATGAGGCCCCGCCCCTTCCCCACCCCTTCCCAGTCCCCATTCCAATCCCTTTCCCAACTTCCCTCGATCTGCTGGTGATGCTCCTACTAATGCAGCCCAATGTGCCGTTGGACTTCTTGGCAACGAGGGCACACTGCTGACTCGTATCCAGCTTCTCGTCCACTGTAATCCCCAGGTCCTTTTCTGCAGAACTGCAGCTTAACCAGTTGGTACATAGGACCAGCTAGCTCTACATACAAGAACAAACTCTAGATAAAAAGAATGGATAGATTCTAAAGTTTGACCAAGCTTGTCTCACAGCTGTTATTATAGAAGCTCACTGAGCCATCCAGTCTATAACAATTCGATGCCACAGTGCCTGAAAGGGGACAGAGTATATCAGTTCTCATTCCATTTGAACCAAAGGTTGGGGTGTGAGATAAGGAGATGAGATAATTTTCCAAGTAGGGAAAATGAAATCCCCTCCCCCAACACAGATAGAAGGAGTTGTAAATTTATGCATAGCCAGTCTGATTTCTTACTGTGTCCCAAATGAACATTCTGAAAATACTATTGAATTTCTTAAAATAAGCTTGAGGAATAGAAATACAAGACCCCTGGGAAGGACATTCATTTTCAATATATTAATTGTACCCCACAAACTCCATCTCCTCAAATTGTTAGCCACTTGAGCAATAATTGGTTCTATATTTCTCTTAGAGAGGTCCTGAATATTTTTGGGGGATTCAGTATTCCTAAATAATCAGTATCAGAGTATTGCCATTCCAAGTCTCAGGTTGAGAAAAGGCCTTTGGGGGCATTTTTGTTAATGCCTAAGACTTCTGATTTTACCATAATTAATTTTATATTCTGAGGAGAATCCAAATTTATTAATAGTGGCTAGAAAGTTAAGAATGGTAACCTCGGGCTTAGATACAAATACAAAAGCATCATCCCCATTAAGCATAATTTTGTTCCGTTTGGCCCACCTCATACTATAAAAATATTGATTTGTTTGGATGGCAATGACTAAATGTTCTAGAGCTAAATCAAAAGATGAGGAGAATGGGGGCAGCCCTACTTCATGCCACTTTGTAATGGAAATGGGGTAGAAATAATATAATAGGTAATGTTGAGTATAAATGCTTAATCCAAGCAATAGATTGTTTATCACATCCAAATTTTGCTAACACAAAAGGCTATGCAGTCAAAAGTCTAAAGAAATGACAGCTAGGGGTTCTTCAGAATCTCTTTCAGTTTTATCAATTCACTGATGCAAGTTATCTGAGCCATCTCTATTACAGTAGACTCTCGATTATCCAGGATGATTGGGAAAAAAATAATTCTGGTTAATAAAATCCTGGATAATCACCATCCATAGGAAATATGGGGAGTGGGGGTTTGTTCACCAGTCATCCTGTGCCGGGAGAAGGGGGTGTTGGTTCACTGGCTGCCCTGTGCCCTGGTAGGGGTTTTTTTGTGTGTGTGTTTGGGGCGTCAGCAAAGCCAGAGCCGGCCCTGTGAGTTGCGCATATTTTTTTTGACATCCTGGTTAATCCAATCCTGGATAATTGAGAGTCTACTGTATAAAGAAATACATGTAATTCAGGTAGGCTAATGTGTAAGAACTATGTCCAGCCACGTAGCAAAAGCTTTAGCTAAAATCTCAGCATCACTATTGGTTAAAGAAGTTGGCCTGTAGTTACTACATAATACATGTGTTTCCCAGGTTTAGAAATAATGGAAATTACAGTTTTTCTCCTAGAGTAGGCAGGAGAGTTTGCTCATTCTTGGCCTCATTTAACATATTCAATAAACTACATGTTCAGTTTTCAGAGAACATTTTGTAAAATTCAGTTGGGAACCCATCTGCTCCAGGAGTCTTTTCAACCTTCATTCCTTTTGTATCTGAGTCAGTTCTGCAATTTCTAGAGGGGCATCAAAAAGTTCTTTCTGAGAGTCAGAGATCTGTGTGAGAGGCAATCTAAGGCATATTTACTAATTCCTTCTTCAGCTAAGTATAGTTTTAAATAAAACTATTGACACTGATTATTAATATCTGACTGTGTTGTATATAATTTATTGCTACTATCGTGAATGGCAGCAATATTACTACTTTTGCTCAAGTCTGTATGCCAACAGTTGACAGCTCTCTCACCAGAGTCTCAGTAGTTTTGATTCAAACAGAATAAGTAAACTCAGTTATTTGGGAATAACGCAGAAGTATGTTGATTTCATATCTTAGATTGATAAAGGTTCTGGGTTTCTCCTGAGAGGGGGCAGTCTACATCCAAGGCCTTTAAAAGACTATCAATTCTATGTTCTCCCCATTTCCTTTCAAAGGTGGCATAAGAAATAACATGGCCTCTGATGAAAGCTTTCAAGACTTCCCAAAGCGTGGCAGCTGATAAATTGGTAGGGGCATTTGTTTCTTTAACAACAAAAACAAAAGTCTAACTCCTGCTCAGTAGTTAACAAATGAGGTGTCTAATGGCAGAGATATTTAATCTCCACATTTTAGTTGGGGGGTGCGTACAAGACATCTATAGGAGCATGGCCAGATATAACAAATGTACAAATGCCACAATCAGTGACAGAATAGATCAGGTCTTGTGACACCTAGAAATAGTCCAATCTTGAACTGGTTGAATGAGCTGCAGAAAAAGCCCCCAAGCCCCTATAGTCTCTGATTGTAGGATTACTTAGTCTCCATACATCTTGTAAACCTAAATCAGCCATGTATATATGAAAAACCTGATAAATATGTGTGTTTTTATATGGAGATGGAGAAGATTTATCAAGGACTGGGTCTAGAATTTTGTTAAAGTCTCCAGTTATAATAATGTAATAGTGGCCCATATCATTTATACTAGAAATTTTTTTGGGATCATCCTAGTTTGGCCCACAGAGATTGACAAAGATGATTATACGATTGCCAGTTTCAGCCTTGAGGACAGTAAATCTGCCATCACTGCCAGACCGTGTGCTCACCATATTAACAGTCAACTTTTTAATGTATTAATTTGGCAATACCCCTTGCTTTAGAAGTAAATCAACTAAGAACTGGAGAGGCCTACCCAATCTCTATTCAGTTTACAAGCTTCAAATTCTGACAGATATGTCTCCTAGGACATGGTAATATCAGAGTATAACATTTTCTCTTTAAATTGGGTTGTTAAAACACTTTATATTCCATGAGACATTTAATTATCTCAGTCATCATTAAAGTATAGCCAATAAAATATAAGTTTATTTTTCTGAAGAAGTGAGAAAATTGCAAATTCCCAGAGCAGCATACAGTTCTTATCTATCTAAGCAGAAAAAGTTATACAATCCTGGGGTAGGGTGTCCACTTTGCAGGACATATTCTAGAGGAGTGAGAAGGAAACTCCCAGCATGGGACGGTAACAGGAGCGGGCATAAAGAGGAATTAAATAAGTGAAAACACAAACTGGAAAAGATAGTGGAGAGAGAAATACACATTAGTGCCTTAAAATCAAAAAGGGGAATCTGTTGAACAGTCCAAAAAGATACTTGACACCCAGAGGGGTTGGCTGAATCTAGTGAAAGTTGGAGATCCTCACAGCCCCTGTGGCCTCCAAGCATTACAATTATAGTAATCACCAAGCATCCTTGTTTTCCATGATAAAAGACCCTAAAAATTCTTTGATTAAAAAAACCCCCATGAAAATCCACATTTTTCCACAATTGAAATGTAGCGCTGAACTTTAGTTTCCCTAGCCACAATACATAGAGGTATCAGCTGATCACAATGTTTATTGATATACAATAGAACCCCATTTATCCAAGCCTCCATTATCTGGCTCTCCATATTTACTGAAACAGCAACCACCTGGTGACAGCAGTGGGCTCAGGGGGTCAGTTCCAGGTGGCTGGGGCTTGGCCACCCTTAAGGGATAAAAAGTTCTTTGCCAATTCTCTAGATTATCCCAAATTTATCATTTTATCTGGTCCTGGCCCCAATTAGATCGGATAAATGGGGTTCCACTGTAAATTTAAAGCACATTCAAAAATCAACCACAAGAAGGGGAAGTTGCATGCATTGAATAAGTGACATTAACTACATTTTACTGACAGTGTCAATGTGTGTGTGTTGTGGCAGGGCGGGGCCTGACCCAGCCCTGCTGCCCCTTTAAGAGTGCAGGGAAGCCTCTGCAAACCTCCGAGTGAGGGAAGGCTAATCAGCCACCTGGGCTGCAGAGTGCTCAGGATTATGTGTTGCACCTGGAAGCCTCTCCAGAGGATAAAAGCCTGCCAGGGAGGAAGCCAAGAGTGGTGGTGTGGTAGAGGAGCTGGTAGAGTGGAGAGAGAAGGAGACAGAGAAGGTACAGGGAAGGGAGTAGAGCTGGTAGCTGAGGAAGGTAGCTGAGCTAGCTGTTCCTGAGGCCAGCCAAGTGAGGGCTGGACCGGAGCTAAAACCTGACCTTTCCTGAAACCTGTAAAGCTGTATTTCGGTGGAGGGGCTTGCACTGTAAATAAAGAGCACTGTTGGAAGCCACAAAAAAGAGTCTCCTGCCTGTTGTGATGTGGGGGAAGAGCGGATCTCCTACAGTGTTTTTTCACAAAAATGTAAAAAACTAAAGATTCTCTGTAAAAAGGCAAATGCCACATTTTTTTCATGGCAGAAACAGATTTCTAGGATCCCTGATGCCAAGTGAACCACGATACATTAGTCCATAAGGAAGCACGATCTAATAAAGCAAAGATATATAATTACCAATCTAATGACAGATATTTACACTGATGCTCCTTTCCCATGAGTTAAGGCAACAGCGAGTAAATAGATAATACCCCTTTTTTAATCCTTCAATCTGATAGAGAGTGAGTTTGCGAGAGAGCGCTTGTTTAGAGGAGACATATCAGATCTCAGAGAGAAATGGAGGAGATTCCACAGATGCGGGGGAGGAGTTTGCAGATTTTTGAGGTATTTTTCTGCCGTCTGGGGGAACTGAATGATACTATCTTCTTGCCATTCTTAATACGGAGCACTATGTCAAGCCCATCTTCCTGGCTAATTGTTTTGATTGATTAAAAGCTGCCCTCACATTGTGACCAAAATATGGGCATAATCTTGAAAGAGCAGTATTTTAATTTGTTTCTTCCATAACAGCCTCATTTTTCCTCTGGATTTCTGCAATATAAACTCCTTAGTGGTAAATGTCAGGAACTTCACAATCAATGCTCTAGGCTGACCTCCTGGAGCTGGCTTGGGGGCAAGTGTCTGGTGTGCCCATTCTGTATCAAAACAAAAATCTACAGCAGATCTTAGTTAGCAGTTTAGAGACAAGTTCAGTTGCTTTGCCCTCTGTTCCCTTGGGGACACACCACACTCCTGATGTTACATTGCCATGAGTGGCTTTTCAAGATTTCTAGCTTAGTCTTAATATCATTATAGCTCTTTATAAACTTGTTTTCTTTGAAATCACCTTCCATTTCAGAAATTCTAAGTTCTGCTTCATCTATCTGGATAGAACTTGTAGTGTACTCAGTCTGAGTCATGGTGGTCTGTATGGTGGATGCTGTAGCTTTAATTCCAACTGTATCTGCAGCCATCTGTTGTAGTACAGCCATCAGCTGTGTTCCATGAGGCTCAGACACTGTTTTGTTTGTAGAAGGCAGATCTCTGTTTTTTGGTGCTTTCAGATTTGGAAAGGAAGATGTGAGTTGGAGGGCATGTTGGGTGTTTCAGTAGTCAGGCACCATATATCCTGGGGTTGGATGGTGGGGTTTAGGAGGAGGATATTTGGTGATTCTCCATGGGCTGCTTCAAAGCTCAAGTAACCTGCATCCACCTTGGTGGCAGTGGCCTCTGGGATTCCTATATTCACTTTCCTGCATATAATGCAGGCTGTAGGGCTGTGTCGATGTACACCCATTTGAAAAATAATGATTAAAACATTTTAAATGGTGCCAATGCACAAACTGGTGATCAGATGCTCAGAGTCACTGTTGTGGCTTCATTTTATTTCTGCAGACTTGGGTTTGCAACATTCTGCTGACTGTTCCGTGTTAGAATATGAAGTTACACTGGGCAGGAACGCTACTCTGGTTAAACATTTAATTTTATTTATTTGCTGGGAAGTTCTTTGACTACAGAAGCATTTCAGGACTCAGCTGAAGTATAAACATCTCAGGACAAGCAGGCAAGACTGCTCAGCTTCAGAAACACAATTAAGAGGCATAGTATGGGCTTGCTTCAAAATAGCCTTAATGCAATTTAAGATTATTTCAGAGCAATTAAAAACCAAAATTAAAGAGCAAGAAATGACACCTGATTATATGTTCACTGCTTTAATCATGGGAAATATAAAAGCTTCAGCCTGAGAGAGAATATGGAAAGTAATCCAGAACAGAGAAGAATGCCTGAGGGAACTGGCAACGTCAAGAAGCTCTTTGCTTTTTAAATTTATTTGTTGGAAAGGTGGATGGCACATATGCTGAAGCAACATTACGATGAAGCTTTGGAGGCTATTTCTGAGTCTGAAGAATGCCAGGAAGGAAGCTGTTAAGAACATTGTACAATGTGACTCATGAGATGCATGTGACCAAATTTGGAAGACCACCTGATCTATGGGGTGGTTTGTGTTTCTCAGTTTTTGAGGGAAGTTATTATACAGTTTGGAAATATTCAGATTGTTAACGGAATGGTCGCATTCTTTTATCATGGGCATACGTCTCTCCCAAACACACCCTCATAATTCCCACCCCAAACATTCTCTCAATGTTGTGTCCCTGAGAAGACTTGGGAAGTTGCGGTCACTAAGGTCGAAGAATTTAATAAAATTTCTCAGTGTTGATGCAGCCACAGAGTCTCACATGTGTGGAGTATGCATGAAAGAGCCTGTACTTGCTTAAGGATAAGAGCCTGTTAGAGCAGAACTCTTAGTCCTATTCCCATATAGGCCTGTTCCCCCTCTTCCCATACGCAAAAAGAGGGGCATTCACTCAGCGAAGCCTGTGGCCCTTTGCCCTCCAGCCAGGGCTGGACAGAGGGATCTTCCTCCTGCATGGAACTTCAGTGACTCATCTACTCACATATGAATGCAGAATCAAGGCATAAGTGACATAAGCTAGTACTAAACAGGACACGTCTCATGAGTAGTTCTACTAAACCATGATTCAGTAAAGAAACCTAACCAAGTCCTTACAGATATTTTGGAAAATGTCCAGTTGGAAGCACCAATACAAACATTGCTATTTCTCAAGCCAAGAAGGCACAGTGATGGGGTGGGGTGGGGTGGGAGTGGACTGGAAACCCACCCTCTATTTTTTTCAAAATCAGTTTCTCATTGGTGGTCAAAATAGTATGAAAAGATTTCTAGCCCAACTGTAGAGAAAAGTGGAAATGATAACCGTTGAGGAAGTTAAAGGTTTGTTAACAAGAAATGTTCATAGCCATAGCCCAAGGAGTCAGAAGTAGAACCCCTCACTTTGTTATCCCCAAAAGGAATAATCAGAAGGAAGGATGAGCCTCCACCGACTGCAGTCTCAGAATTACCCACTGCCACAGGGTCTAGGTCATTTTCTGGAATAAAGTAATATATTAATAGAAATTAGAGTTCTGATACAAGAGTACATTTTGGTGCATCCCTCATCCTTTGGAACAGAATCCATTGTCATCCCCAAAAAATTCTGGAAGCTCTTTTGTCTACCTTAGCTTTAAAACAAACCCATTACCAATCTCATCAATCAAAACTTCATGTTATTAGAGGCAGAGGTGCCCATGTCTCAACAATAAATAACATTAACTACATTATCATTGTTTGTTTTTCCACCTGATGAAGGGTACAGTCAACTCTGTCACTGCCAAAAGTGCAGAAGTCACTATTATTTTTATTAGGCAAATGTTTGCACTTCTTCCCCCCCCCCACCCCCCCGGTACTGCATGCAATGGCTTCATCATTACTACTTGCTTTATTAATAATTATTTGCATTTTTATAAAACATCTACCTACAAGTCTCAAAGCTTTATAAAGATAAACAATGAAGACTCACAGCACAAATGCTAAGATTATCACACCCATTTTATAGACAGGGAAGCAGAAGGACAGTAGAGATGGCTTGTCAAAAGTCACATCAAATCAGTGATAGAGATAAGATTATATCCTGGAATTTCTGACTTTCAGTCTCATGCTTTGTCTACTAGCCTGAAGTCCCATTCCTCCTTTAATAGAAAGTCTCTGGATTAAATCCCAGCCTAATGCCTTCAGTAATTTAGGGACAATTGCTTCTTCAACACATCTGCACTTGTAATTATATATGAGAGTGTAAATGGAAGAGTTAAAGAATATAGAGAAGGAGAGTGGTCAAAACAGAATGAGGACAATAACTGATAATGCTAAAAAAATTTCAGTGAAAAGAACCAAGTGAAAGATGATAAAGGAAATGCAAGTGAGAGGGGAAGTAATTATTCTGGAATACTTGCCTACTCAAAAGATGGAGCAGTAAATTAGATGAATGGGAATGGATTTTTAAAAAATGCATATACAAGATAAAAACAACAAGGGAATTTGGAGAGGGATGTCAGAAATGAACAGGAAAAGAAGAGTAATGGCTAGATTTTACTGGTTGAAAGAAAGTCATGATACTTCAAGAAAATAATTTAGAGTGAAAAGTCAACTTTAGAAGTATTTTAAATCTTAGTTATAATTAAATGTTTTGGTAAGACTTTCTTTAAATGTATCTCGGCAAATTAGACTTTATTTATCTAGAATGTAAATCATTGGTAGTGCTCTGTCCAGGAAGAAATAAGGTCAATCTACTTATCTTGTTAATTAAGGATCTGATCCAAAGCCCAAGGAAGTTACTGAAGAGACTCTGGTGAACTTAAAATTTGAATAATGCCCTACATTCTGTGTGTGCTTTAATTTACATCAGAGTTACTCATATATTTCTGGTGAAATTATGCTCTTGACTAAGGGCATGTGTTCAAATTTATTACACCAGGCATATGTCTGGACAAAGTTTGACACTACTTTGGCAAAGGATAAAATTTCAAAAGCACTTACAATGATTTGGGCTTCTATATCACTTTTGAACATAGGACTTATGCCTACTTTACACTAATAGGGTTTTACTGGTATAGATAAACCCGCAAAATCCTTCTAATATAGATGCAGTTATATCCATATGAAAGTATGATTCCCCAACCAGCATAAGCCATATGAAAGTGCTTATATTGGTACAGATATAATTACATCTATATTTGGGCTTTTACTGGCATCGCTATGTTGAGGTGTATGCAGGGTGGGAATAAAAAAAAAATCACACCCCTGACATAGCTATACCTGCAAACTTTCTAGTTCCAAACTACTTTTAGGTGCTTCTGCAATTCCGCCCCCCCCCCCCACACACAATCACAGAAACTGGAATTTCAGAATAAAGGGCCCACTCCTGCTCCTATTGGAAGTACAGAATGCTATGGCCTAAATAATGTGGTTAGTTCAGGGATCAGCAACCTTTGGCATGCTGCCCATCAGGGAAAGCCGCTGGCGTGCCGGGGTAGTTTGTTTACCTGCAGCGTCCACAGGTTCGGCCAATTGCAGCTCCCACTGGCCACAGTTTGCAGTTCCAGGCCAATGAGGGCTGCAGGAAGCGGTGGCCAGCATCTCTTTCGGCCCACGCTGCTTTCACAGCCCCCATTGGCCAGTGACGGCGAACCTCAGCCAGTGACAGCTGTGATCAGTCGAACCTGCAGACGCTGTAGGTAAACAAACTGTCCTGGCCTGCCAGGGCTTTCCCTGAGGGGCCGAGTGCCAAAGCTTTCCGATCCCTGAGTTAGTGTATAACGAACTCTGTACCTTTAGACAGCTTAAGCAAAATCTTCTTAAAGTTGTATTTACACTGCACTTTACTATTACGGAAGATCACTTTGCTGTATGATATTTACATAGTGCCTTAATAATAATGTACTGAGTCCATCTAATTGCTTATCATGTTATATTTAAGGCTAGCTCTGTTTGGAGGTGCGCACGTAACACACCAGTCAATATGTGTTACATGTCCCCCTCTATGCCAAATCCACAGAGCAACTAGTCTGTTACAAATCCAGCTACAAAGTCTAGCTTTTAAGTTCAAACTGTACAAACATATAGGTCCCTGGCTCAGTCCCAAGTGCTAGTCCACAGAGATAGTGTAGTCATAGGAACCAGAGATGTTGGTTGGGGATTTTACTTCTGATTTGTTTTTAACTGCAATAGTTGTACATTTCAGCAGTATCGTCTTTACAATCAGATTAACAGGAGTCTAAAGTTAAGAAATTTTGTTTTTGTTTTAAATCTGCCCAAAAGTCCTCAGAGGGCCAGCCAATGGGTATTTTTAATAATACACATTTCTCTCACACACAATTAATGGTATTCAAGTAACAACTGTATATGGGATTTAGCAAACAAATGAAGAATCAAACAAGTATGCGTTGCAAAGAGGCTGCAAAATTCTCTCCTACCTAAAGAGTCCTTGCTGTTTGATCTGTGAGTAGTGATGGTACTAAGCCACCTACCCTGCTAAATCACATTTTAAAAAGTGCAATGATCTTTGGGTAATTACATAAATTTCATATTGAAATATGTAAGAGCTTTCTTAACCCACTGTCAATTTAAAATATACTTTATAAAAATTATGGTCTAAACAAGTTTAATACTTTTTTTTTGAAGCATTTGTAATATTGTGGGATTAGATTTGGGTATTTAATGCTTCCTCCATGTGCTTGCAGTGTCACATTGCTTATAGTGTCCTTTAAGCTGTAAAATCACTCCACAGAATAGGCATTTAAGACACATTAATATAGTTTAATTTTTTTCTGAGCTACTTCTGAACATATGCCTTCATGCATTCAGAGATGAGTTTTGTGACAAATGGCTATGATGTGTTATTACACATAACAGTATCTCTGATTCATCAGAATTATTTACATTTCACTGATTCAACTACATACTTTACTACTTCAGAAAGAATGTGTAAGTGTATGGATCATCCAGCAGATCCTTACTGATCAAACTGTCAATTTTACAAAGTAAATTACACCCTTTTCTTACCAAGCTACAAACTACTTATACCACATTGCTAAGTGAACTACTTCAGTTTTGCTACTGTGTAATTTACTAACTGGGTTGCGTTCTCTCTCAGTCAAGTTTGAAATTTCAACACCCAGTTGACATATGCTACGAAGAGGAGATTGCATCTTATTGCTCAGCAGGACTTAAAATAAAATAAAGTTGTATTAATTCAGTAAAGTAGAGTTGAAATAAATCTATTAGGTAGTCATTTAGGGCTTGGCTGTACTTGCAGATGTAGAGCGCTATGAGTTAAACCAACCTTCGGAGAGCGCACTAGGGAAAGCGCCGCAGTCTATCCACAGACAGCTGCAAGCGCACTGGTGTTGCCACATTTGCGGCACTTGCAGCTGCATTGGGAGCGGAGCATTATGGGTAGCTACCCCAGTATTCAAGTGGCTGCAGCATGCTTTTCAAATGCGGGAGGGTGGGGTGGAGTGTGACAGCGAGGGTGTTGTGTGTATGTGGGGAGAGTGTGTGTTTTTGGGGTACTGAGACTGTGTCAGCACAGTGTCTTGTAAGTTCAGACCCTCCTCTGTTCCCCGCCTCTCTCTCTCTCTCTCTCTCTAATGCTTGTTTTGTCTGGGAGCAGATAAGCAGCAGTCTGTCTGAAAGGGCACTTCCGCTTTCCAGCAGCCAATTTCACAATAATGAAACGAGTGGCCACTTGACTTAAGGGGATTATGGGACGTTTCTGGAGGTCAGAGCGCAGTAACGCAACTCCTTGTTCACACTGACGCGTCTCACCCAATATGCATCAGACATTATCCCTCTCGCTGAGGTGGAGTACCAGGAGCACTCTAGCCAGGGAGTCCGAGTGCAATACGCGCCTTGCCAGTGTGGATGGGGAGTAAGGTAGAGCGCTCTGGGAGGCTTTAGCCAAGCCCTTAGTCCGGCTTCCACTACTAAAAGATTGGTTCCTATTGTATATTTTCCTAGCAGGTCCATAGTAACTGTAAAAATGGAGGTCTACTTGGGAACATGACCCTCTAAAAATGACCTCTGGGGTTTCCATGTTTTTGTCTTAGTCTGCAAATGAAAAGATTTTTTTCCCCCTTCCCTTCTGACAGGAGCACAAATTCAACCTGAAGGTGTGAAAAAAAATCAACCTGAGTTCTCTGTGGTTCTTGCACTAAACACCATGGATCAAATTCCACTCAGTTACAGTTCCCCTATCCAATTATTTTGCATTATCACAGTGAGGGATGCAAGGACAAAGTCTGGCTCAGCAACTGGACTTAGTCAAGAATTCTGTTGACATTTATTGGGCCTCATTCATCATCATTTCATTGTCCAACAGCTAGCTGTTTACTCAGCAGTTGTAAAAGAAGGAAAATTGTTAGTTCCCATTATGTACCTATTAGCTATCTAGAAGAAATCTGAACTCTGTCCTCATATGAGGAGGAGAAAGATTAATGCACAAGCCTGTGTACGGGTCAAGCATACAGATGAGACTGCCATCTTTCACCTTCAGAAGTGCCACAGAAGTTGATTTGATACCATTTGGGGTACAAGGAGAAGCAAACAAACACACGCATCACAGACCATCTACATGGTAGTCTAGTTTCATGCAAGCCAGTGGAATTCACTACGATCTCCACAGCCATTTAGCTATCATAACAGGAGGCAACAACTTCTCTCAGTTATAGGGTGACAATCCCCATTAGGATGGAGACTAATTTAAATAGAGTACAGCTGACAGCATTTGCTTAGCATCAGCTTGTAAAATGGAATGTTCTTGAAAACAAGAATATCAGCAGTTTTCCTCTAACATTTCTAACTTTGTGAATTCCAGTGGCTGTTTTGTGGCTCCTGGGCTATAGGTTTTCAGTATGAGCCATTGGTGAGGGCTGTAGGTGAGGTGCAGTGTTCCTTGTTATACATTGTGTAAACAAATCCTTGTCATAGCAAAAATCTAAATTTTATAGGTATTACATCCTTGTGGTGAATTACTTTATATATTGGACCAAATAACCTGTCTTCTGCATTGGAGGGACATATGTTGAGTCTTTAAAAGCCAAGGGAATTACATTTTCCTTTTATATTTATATTTTCTGACTATTGAAAACCAAGCTATTTACAGGTTAATTAGCTCAGCTATGCTAACACTATTCTTTGTGCGTCTGTTGAACAAGCTGTGCACTTTACAAAATAGGATTAGAATGATCACTTCCAGCTATCAACTATGCATGTTAGGTATCCTATGTGTATGGGATGTTTATTTTTTGTCTTTAGCAATAAATTCTAAAAGCAACTTAGTAAGCACAGACAAATCTGGGTTTTATTTTAAAATTCAGGCATTTTCTTTTCTTCAAAACAGAGGCAACTGATTTTTTAATTAAATTGGATTTGTTCAGTTAACTGAACCCAATTATACTTCCCTCATTACAAAACCATTCTTAACGGCTAATCATCTTAATTGTTCTAATGATATGCAGTTATGATCTCATTTGAGAAAAGACATGGTTGGAAGCTCAAGGGTGGCTGTTGTAGGTCATATTTTATTACCTTTTTTACAGAAGCTCCTAATATGGTTTCAGATTGCTTTCATGGTACAATTTGTACCACCACAATCATCAACTGAAGATCAATGGAAAAAAAAACATTCTCACATAGGAAGGGACAGTTGCAGTTCTTTTTTGTTAAAACAAGTAGCAGCTGATTATATAAATCAGTACACAACTTGTTGAATCTGATAAATGGTGCAAACACAAACAGCTCTTAATTCAGGGCAATAAAGGATTTGGTACATTTTGCTATGGTTACATTTACTTTGTTGGCAGACAAACTGTAGAAGAGATGTTCTCCAATGCAGGAAGGGTAACGACCAAGCTGCATACCAGCTGAAGTCAACTGGAGACTTTCTATGAACATTAGTGGGCTTTGAATCAGTACTTGTATGATTGCTTCCTTTGCACAATTTTGTATTCAGGATACAAAAATATGCAATAATTGTTTTGGGGTATATTAATAATGTGTAAGGCAAAGGTTACAAAGATGTCCTAGATCTCCTAGAGAAATAGTTTATACAATAAAGGATGTGAGGATCATAGCTGACTTTCCCTCTTTCCTTTATTTTACTATCTGATTTGAATATCCTAAATTAGAGTGTGAGTGTGTGAGTGTGTATTTATATTTTACACACACACTATATATTATATATACACACACACACACACACACAGGTAGGTCCCAATCCTGAAAAAACTTACACGTGCTTAATTTGAGGAGTCTCATGGAACTAGTCACAACATCAGCTGTGTCCAATAGAAATTAGATGCTAGCCACACTTGGTTTTGAATTTTTCTTATTCGCCACATTATAAAAAACACACTACAAATCACATTTCAAATTATTTTTCAAAAATAAGTAGATACTACAAAAATATTAATAGGTACCAACACAAAATTACTTCAGTGTGAAACACTTTGCATTCTTTTTCTTGTACCATAACCCTGAAATCTGGTATATAATTCATACGGTCTTCCATACTGCTGTCTTCAATTCACCAATACATTGCTCATTCAATAGCCACAATTAAATCACCTATTTGCCACATGTGGCTAGTGGCGAACGTATTGGAAATATCTGCACTATACTAAAGCAGAGCACATGCTTAAATGTTTTCAGAAGCCAGGTCTTGCATGGTAAGGTTGTTCTGCTCTGGAAGTTCCTGGATGGTTAAAGTAACATAAAGTAATCCTATGTTTTAAAATACAACACAAAATGGATTTTAAATGACCATATTTCAGAGGCATGTTGTGTAGCTAAGAAAGGTCTAAAAAGAGTATAAAAATCAGATTTCCCAAATTTCCAACTCTGCATTTTCCTTGGCACAATCTATATACCTCATCATGCTATACGCTTGTTTCCAATCCACTTCTCCCTTTCAGGTACACATGGTGCTGAATGCATGATTTGTTTCATTTCCCCTGTGCTTTAAAGCTCTTTTCGCCTTTCTTATCAGCAGACATCTATTCTTTGTTCCAATCTCAGTTTTACATTTGTCATTCATTATCCTGGGACTGTGCTGAAATGAACCAGTATCTTGTAGTCTGGCAGCATTATTATACAATCTATAAGGAAGGTTCTTTTTGAATTTACAGAGTCTTCAATCCAGAAAAATCAGGAATAAGTGTTTAAGGGCTAATCAGCCAATTTTAGTTTTACTTAGCAGATTGTGTTGAATTCTATTTAGTTGGATAAAATAATTGCAAAGAGAACAAGCTTCCCTCTCCTAAATTAGAGGCTCTAGAAATGTAAATCAGAGTCTTAGGTTTTCTTTTTAAAAAGTTTCTAGCCTTTTTACTTGAAGATAGGCTTGGAAATGTTGAGTTGCCATGGAAACACTTCAGCTAGGAGTTTGTCCAAGCAAGTATCAGACTGGGTTAAACTCAGAACCCCGCAATAAAATACCAACCCAGAAAGGACCAAAAAAACCAAACAAACAAACAAAAAAAACCCACAAAAGCTTTCCATTCCTGGTCCTGATACAGATCCACTGAGACGAGAAGAGAAAAATGTGGAGTGCTCTCTATTCAGATAGGGCACTGCAAATGTTAATTCACAACTTTAACAAAGGCTTAGAAGCACCATGTAGAGTAGACCAATACTCCAGTACTGGAAGCCATCTGTTTACACAATTCTGAAGGTTACCTGTAAAATGCTTCCGTTTCAGTCACTTGTATGAAGAAATACATATGAACAGAATTCTGTTTTTGTGAAAGCTAAAGATCGCAGGCTTAATCTGATCCAGGCAAACTATTTTAATGTGGAATAAAAACCAAATGAAAGTATCCACTAGCTCTTATTTGAAAACAAGCTCTGTTGTAGATAATGTAGAACTGCACTATTTGAAAGAGGCCTGCAATTAATCACCCAGAGTGCATCCCCCAGGTAAGGATATATACTGAAGGGAAACATGCCTGTTGCATTTTATTTTCCCTGGCAAGATGAATGAATCAGCAAGAACACAACAGGTACCCTTTTTTAAAAAAAACAACAAAACAAAACACACACAAATCACAAAATCAAAAAAACACACACAAGAACAGGCCCTAAAACCACAATGATAAGGAAAATTAACGTATAAGAGCACTTGTAATCTGCTGTTGCTTTATAATGGCTAACACGCCAAGAGATGAGAACCTCTTGGAGTTTGAGCTTGCTTTTTTTTTTTTAAATGGCGCAGTATTTTTGACCACAGAAAAGGGCAATATGCCTGCATGAACAGAAGCAACAATATTGAGCAATTATTCTATGCAAACTGCTCTTTTAGAATGCCAAATTAGTTTAAACCAGTGGATCAATCATATGAGCAGGGGGGTAAATTTTAAGTAGATCGGTGACAGCATGTAGACTTTCAGGGCTAGGCGTTCAATATTTTAGTACAAAGAGATTTCGTTGTTTGACTCTCATTAACTTTAATGGGCTGTTTAGCTGAATCTCAGCACACAACCCTGGAAGTTTCTGCCAAACTGACCTTACCTCTGAATGAAATAACCAAATGTATACATAAAAAAATCCAGTGAATAAATCCCAAGATCTTTGCATTTTGTAAATTCCCATGTGGTTTTTGGAGTTCTTTGACTGCACTGTTACCTTTCTTACTATCGTGCTTAGGTATGATAGTGACAGATGCTCAAAATTAGAATAGTAAAATGTTCTTCTGTCTCCATGTTTCTTCCTTCACCCTCCCTCCTGTATCCTATCATTTCCTTGAAGAGCAACACCTTCTCCCCCCTCATATTTTTATCTTTTTACATTCACCAATTTTACATTCATTTACATTGTTCCCCACTCTCCCCATTACATGGTCTCCTTCTACCAACTCCACTACACTGTTCTTTGTAACTCACACTTATCTGTCCCCTTCTGGATCATTGTCTTTCCTCCACCATTTCCTCCTCTTTTTTATATTCCCCCTCCATCCACAGGTTCCACCACTCCTTTTCCTCCCTATGATAACTCTTTCCCCCCCAACCCACTTGTTTTGTAGGGAACACTTGTTCAAATAAGTTTGGTTTCTAGGTCCCAGCCATGGTAGTGTAGTTTATACTTTGGGGCAAGTGTTAGGATTTACTTGGCATTTTAATATGCATTAATTTACCTGTTTTATATTATTCCATTGTACAGATGTGGGAACTGAGGTAAAGAGGTTCAAGCCAAAATTTTCAAGCATACATGTATAAAACTAGCCACCTTAAAAAAAATCCATTTGTAGGGACCTATATGATTTTCAGAGCTGCTGAATCAACACCCCTAGATGTAGTAATCCAAGTCTGAAAACTTTGGTCTGCATGTCTTGACAAAGGCCACAGAAAGAGTCAGTGACAGAGCTGGGATTAAGTCCATCCACTACACACACTGCCTCTCATCACTATTGAGGTCTTTTTCCTTGCAGCAAAAGGTCATCACAGTAGCTGTTCAGCAGAGGAGCTTGCTTAATGTGACTAGTTTGGGGCAGTAGCCATGCAGCCTTGAGCCGTTTTCCTGTTAGTGCTTAGTTTATTAAATCTAAGTAAGTATTTGGATGGGAGAATTCCCAGGACAATCCTGCTGCAAAAAACAGCACTGGTAATTCAGCAGCATCCCATGACATGCTGGGAGCCCGTACTAAACCAATGCCCTAGCATGTTTTTAAGAGGGAGTACTTTGCCACTGAAAATGTCTTTTTTGGATGCAAGATCAAAGTTCTGACTATATGTGGTTATTAGCAATCTTTTGCAAGAGTAGGCATGTTACAGTTTGCATCATTATTCTTGCCAAAATCCAGTACAAGTGATTAGATTCTGCCTATCCGGTTTAGTTTTTATTGCATATTTTACTAGTGAGAACACCAGACTCCAAGGTGTGCATTTGTTAGTTACTATACTCATTATTAGCTGCTCTGAAAGTCCTCTGCTTCACTTTCAAGATGGGTTGGTGCTGAAGCAGCCTGGGATTGTAAGAGTTCCCTATCCCCCCTTTTTTTTTGGCGGCGGGGGGGGGGGGGAAGAAATCTAGTGGAACTGCTGAGATTCAGCAAGATCCAAGGTTCTTCTGACTAGCTGACATAGTACATTGACTGGCACACTATATCATGAATTCTTGATTACATGTAGTGGGGCCAGTTTCACAACCCTTACTTCACAGTGAGTAATATTTACTCAAGGAAGTCACTTAGTGCTATTCATATAAGTGCTACTCCATGTAATAAGGGGTTGCAGAATCATATGCAGTCACTACTTCGCTCTTATTCAAAAGAGCTAAGTCACAAGATTTTGCATGATTTACAGTCTGTTGAACAATTATTCCTGTATTCTCTCAGCTGTTCCAAATTATTTCCCCATTTTGTTGACAGTCTTTGCAAAAAGAGGGGGCTGTACCAGCTTGAAAAACGCTTCCCTAGAAATTGCAGCCAAGGGGATTAGCAACTTAATTTAAAAGGGCAGTTTTCTTATTGTCGGGAACTATTTATAAATGGACACTTCTGGCACATCACATCAGTATTTTTAACTTAAAATAATGAAATTGTGCAGTTTCTGTATGACAGGAATAAGCACAACAATGCAAGATTTAAGATAATAAGAAACTGCTGTACAGGTGAAATAGTGAATAGTTCTACAGTATTTCTGATGAACAGGTTCCCAACTGAAAGAGGGCAGGAAAATCAAAGAATGCCAGAAGCGGGTCTGTTTAAGGCCTTCCATTTTTCTATACTTGAAGGAACTTTCACAGTGCAATATCTTATTGCTTAATTCTTCAGTGAATAACTAAGACAACAGAATGGTGTTTCATACCAAGATATAATTGCTCCTTGGGTACAAAAGGCCTGAGTCCAAAGAGAGAGGGCAGGTTGAAGAGTCTATTTAAAAGCTTACATAAAATTTAGAACCTTCTAGAGAGATTCTCCCATTCCTAATATTTACAAGATCTTTATTTTATTGAATTAAAAATGGACATGATCATAAACTGACTATATTAATAGCAATAAGAAAAACATTTTGGATATAAAGTCTAAAGGTTTTATGTTGGAAGTGTTGGCAGTTACACCTTGTCCCCAGTATGATCTTGTGGCCTCCTTTCCTCAATCCAAAAAGGAGGCAAATGGGGGCCCAACTGATCCCCACATTTCCCTATCCCTGTTGTATAGAAATGTCTTGTATACTGGATCTTCATGTTTTACTTTCTCTTTTCAAGGTTATCTCCCTTCAGTGAAGATAAACAGTCCTAAGAATGTGTCAGCTTCTTTTTTAGACAGGAAAAAGGATTCTTCTTTATGCTTGTCTAGAAGAGACAGATTAGGGGCATCAGTGTTCTACAAAGCAGTCAATGAGCCTAAACAAGACAAAGTAGGAGCCTCTTGGCTGAGCTTTTTCAAGGTGACACACTGAGGGCATGTTTACACATAAAACACTACCATGGTGCTGCTGTAGCGCTTCAGTGTGGACACTCACTACAGTGATGGAAGGGAGTCTCCTGTCACTGTGGTTATCCACCATCCTGCGAGACAGCAGCTAGGTCAGGTGGCAGAATTCTTCCATCAACCTAGCACAGTTTACAATGGGAATTAGCTGGGCACTGTTCTGTCTCTCTGGTGTGTGGCTACTGAAATGTAGGTTTTCAGTGTAAACCAGCCTGGAATCTTTCAAGAATACTCCCCTCCCCGACAGAAAAGATCAGTGATTTCTTATGAGCGGAGGGGGAACATTTCCTTATTTGTGAAGGTTTCATGAACTGACCTTCAAATTTTAGGGGGAGCCTTCAGAACAATTTTACCAAAGGTTCTGGTTACTCTCCTCTCCCAATCCCCCAAATCCATTGGTCCTGGATAATCCTGGTCACACCATTTTGCACAGAACAGGTTTTCGGATAGTTGGAATGAGCCACAAGGTGATTCTTTGCCCTCTCTCCCCAGCTTAAGAGGGATAGGGAAAATTGGAGATTAGTTGTGCTCCTCACTCATCTCCTTTTCAGAATAAGAAAAGGAGGCCAGAAGACAGTACTGGGTTCAAGGCATAACATTTTATTCCAAGGAACAATTCTCCAAACAAGCCTGGGGCTCCAAGCTTCAGTTATCAAACTACTAAATCCAGCATAGTCAGCCAGCTACTCTGAGCCCTATGGCCAAAAGCACCACAAGGTAGATTGCTCTCTCTTGGGGTGAAAAGGGATTACATAGGCTACCTACCCACAATTCATCTAGCAACATTAGGGAGGTCACAATTATACATGAACTTAAATTTTGTGTGGCTGGGTAGGGATACCCAAAGAGCATTGGTTAGCAGAGAGCTCATTTCCGAGCAGCAGGAGTCTGCTCAGAGGTAAAGTGGTCTTGGTTCCTTTCCTACAAGGGCTTCACTGAAAGAGCCATCCCAGAGGACAAGAGCTGTGGACTCTGGCGAGGCCCTCTGTACTCAGCACCTTAATGAAGATGCATCCAAAGGGACTACCACCTGTCAGGGTCTTCACTGGCAATCAGAAAGGGAGTTGGACTACTGCCAAGTTCCTGAAAAGGAGGGAAATATTTTGTAATGGGTCTATATATTCTGTTGTTGGGTTTTCTCCTCCTGTGCAGATTTCCTCATTTGTACACAGTCAGAGTGCTGCTGCAGGTCGGGAAGTTCTGCTTGTTAATGCCACACTGGGAAGGAACATTTAATTTTCCTGATTTCTGGGTTAAGACTCAACCCAGTTTATCTATCGGTCAAGAGGGACTGTAGATATATGGAACTTGGCCCTTATTGCTGCTGTTACACTAGCATAACCCTTCTGCCAGGTGGTTAACAAGCACTCGCAGAACTTTCCCCCATTTATACTCTCCTCTCCCTCTCCACCCCTTTGCGCAAAACTGTGGAACATCTGCCAGAGAAATAATTAACATTTGCTAGTTTAGAATGCGTGCACCTTTTTTTCTGATTAATTTAATTTCACCCTCACTGCTTTTATAGCTGACCAACCTCATCTGTTCTTCTGCCACTTGTTCTCCAAGTTACTTCCAATGGAGTCACATATTCCCATCACACTACAATACAGTGGAATCTGGTCTCTTGAAAATCCCAGCCTTATATTCAAATGCCAACATGTGTGGGTGTGTTTAATGGACTATTAATTATTAAAAAATAAGTGCATTTGTGCAAGGGCCTCTTGTAGACCTATATGGGCTTCTTTGACTCTAAAGTTACAAAAGATCATTTTAATTTTTTCAAAAAAAGTTTTCTAGGATATGTCTCAGGCACCTAAAATCCAAGCAGCTTTGACAACCCTGCTTTAGTGTATAGAGGTGAACTGTTGTAAAACAGTTTTTATTTGCTGCATATGCAGTATTGTTGGAGCTGTGGTGCTCCCAGGGTATTACAGGGTGGGCGAGGAAAGAGATTGTCTCTCTCACTAACAGAAATTGGTCCAAAAGAAGATATTACCTCCCCCACCTGGTCTCTATTTGCTGTGTTATTGCAAGCTTTCAGAAGCTGTTAAGCACTAAAGGCAAACTGCTGTATGTTAGGAGAACCATCCCAGAGCATCTGGGTATTAACCCCCCTCTCACTAAAAATAACCTCCTCAAAACAGCCACAGAAGGACACCAGATACAGAAAGCAAGAATTGGCTGAAACTAATTATACTTACAATAGATGAGATGGTCTCAAGAATGAAAATATGATTAAATGTCTCCAATCTATGCAGAAGTATCACGTTAGAGATTCTTGCTGCAGCAGAGTGTTTGATTAGCTCTAATCATGTTAATTAGGTAAACAGTGAAAGAATGGTCATGTATTGGCAGAGGACCTGATCAGAAGATCTAAAGGGGTTTTGACTTCTCTAAGGTCTACAAACTTGCTGCTTCAAGTTGTTTTTAGTCAAGAGACTAGAATGTGCCTTTAAAGCAATTTCTTTTCAAACCCACATACTGTTGCAGATGGAACTGTAAGTTCTAACATCACTTTGTAGGTTCTTCAAGACAGCTGGAATATCATGTGCTACACAAACCCAAATTCTACATTAAAAGTCTTTACATTCATAAATAAATGGCACCATTTTGTAAGCAATCTCAGAATTCAGTTTAAATGCAATCAATCAATGCTAAAGACAAGGGGCATTTGGTTAGGTCTATGTGACTATTCCAAAAACTGGGATCTCAATTTTGTTGTATGTTGTAAATTCACAAGGAAGGTACTTTAAGTAGCTAGCAATGAAGTTTAGAGAGACAAATTAGTTGCTTTTAAAAAAGTGTTAGGCAACATTAGTCACAGCAAGTGCCTTAAAGAAATAGCACAAGTCTATATTTCAAAATAAAAGGAATATGATCTATTCTAGCAATCTGTTAGGCCATATGTACTGGCACCTGTATGCTTTATATTTCAAGGAGAGGCCCCAATTACTAAAGTAACCTGCCATCCTTTCACGTAAAGGGTGAGAAAGTTCACAGGCACATCTGAGACAGATACATGAAAACATACACCCCACCCTCCCGCAACAAAACACTCCAATACAAATACACACCAAAGCACCTCAACAAGAACAAAATCCCATCCAACTTCAGGCTCTCACATGCATTATAGAACTGCAAAAGTTGCACAGATCTAGTTGTCCTTTTACAGATCTCCATATGCAGTTTACGCCGCGCAGTGAGGAGAGACTTGCTTTCGAGCAGCAACCAGAAGCACTATTCCCAAGAAGTTTTCTTCCTTTTAGTGTTTCCAATGTTTGACATTCTTGTGTTTGCACAGCACCTAGCACAATGGGGCCCATGATCTCAGTTAGGCTGTCTATATGCTACTGATAAAAACCCAGAGATATACAGGAGCTGGATCTGCCCTCACTCACTTCCAGAAAAAAAGCTGCTGAGGTTATTAGAGTGAAACCAGTGCAAGATCAGACTCATATTTAGCGTTAGTCACAAATACTATCATACCATAAGGACTCAGATTTTGGCAAGAGAAATAAAATTGTAGTGGCACGGATAATTTTTCAAGTGCAGGTATGTTTACATTATTGCCACTCCACCCTGCTAATAATTCTCTGATATTAATTTTTCCCTGGAGTTAAGTGACAATGTTTCCTCCAGTTTTGTATTTGTCTGTGTTGTTCATTGAATCATAGCTAGGGTAGGACATCTTGTGCAAGTTTCATGGGTGCATTGTTCTCTCTCTCTAGAACCCTGGAGTCAGATTATGCTCTCAGACACACTTCAATTCCATGGAAATTAGCAGGGCTCTAAGTGCTGCTCTACTCTACCCAGCTTCTTGGAATGATACTTGTTTGCTGAGAATTCTATTCTCTTTGGTACTGGGCTAATTTAGTTTGTTATTTTTTCCTCCCCTCTTAAACTTTGAAGGGGGAAAGTTTTCTGAACGTAACCTAAATTCTCCTGATACTAGATATATAAACAGAACATCTGTGACTCAGTTGCAATTCCAATACATATCTGAACAGAACACACAGATAGCTTATTACTATAAACAGCTGCATTTAGTGCTTGCAATAACCTTGTTTCAACATCTCCTTTTCATCTCACTGCTTGTCATATTGCACATATCTCTGCTTGAAGCAAGCTGTCCCTCCATCCTGCCAAACAGAGAGACTAGCAAGAGAAGGGAGAAACTGTTCCACTTGTCAAGCTTCCCTCTAGCCAACAGGATCCTAGTTGTAAACACTGTGTGAGAATGTGTGCAGGTTTGCACTTTTTCCATTTATATTGATGAAGGTGTAAATTCTTATACAAAAGACTTAAGCTCTTTATGATCTCTTGGTAATAGGGGTGTATAAGGAACAGTGTTCTTTTAAGGTCATAACATAATAGCTAGTGTGATGACCCTCTGGAGGGTAAGTGTTCATCCAGCGGGAAATTCAGGGGAGTTGGGGGAAGGGAGGGACAACAAAACAAACCCCACATACTTTATCCTGTTTCTCCTTACTGGTTGACCAAGGAATGTGGCCACCATGTCATCTTTACTGTAATTCCCCCCACAATCATTGCTAAGATATGGCTAATAATCCCCATTTACCTTACAGATATTCAGGGTTAATTTGTACAGGCCTCAAGCTGTAGAGTGCTACGCAGAAGTACTATTATTGAATAATAATTTGTGACAAACCCCACAGACACTACCATAGTACTATTTCATACAGAGGTTTCCATCAATAGCAAGCAATATCCATGCTAGAGTATCTGGTCATCTGGTATCTCAGATAGCTTCCACCTACCACCACTCAGGCAAGGAGTCAGCAAATGGTTTTAGTCACAGAATGTCTTTAGAGAGAGAAACAGCCACATGCACCTCAGAGCACTTCAGTCAGTAAAGACAGAGGGACACGGAGAAAAGCCACCACACAGAATACATGAGTCCTGTCCACAAATGTGTGACAAGCTTCTGTTGTGGCTGACTGTCTAGGTTACCTTCAGGCTAGGTGCTGGAGGTTTCCTGGGCACCTGTGTATCAGTGGCATTACACATCTGCTGTTATAGTGGACAAAAGGTCACCTGTCTGCGGTGGA
Organism: Sternotherus odoratus; assembly: GCA_032164245.1. Classification (NCBI taxonomy): domain Eukaryota; kingdom Metazoa; phylum Chordata; order Testudines; family Kinosternidae; genus Sternotherus; species Sternotherus odoratus. Next base: position 18,822,413 of record JAVMKO010000011.1, read on the forward strand.
CTTCAAACAAAGTTTAATGCAGAAAGGTATAGACATTATTTGCTGCTCCTATTCCCAAGGCATTCATCCTCTACCCCCAGGTTATTAACTGGTTTTGGTTTCCTCTTGGGCTCTACCCACTTGGCCAAAGGACACATTCTTTTCCGCACAGGAGTGAGTTTTGCTGAGCAAATACTTCACAAGAACCAGTATTTCAATGAATTTTACATCCTATCAGCTTCCCATGACGGACCGAGTTTTATTACTTTTTACTCTTGTCAGCCGCATTGAATCAGACATAGCCAGGAAAGAGCTACAGATTTGGCTGCTTCTTGCTCCTCAGCGGGAGTGATTTGCTCAGAGCTAGTCAGCTGCAACTCCATGAGGAGTAACAGAGCTGCCAACCTAGCCTAATTTGGTAATGACCAGGAAGGAAAGAACTCAGCTTGACTTAAATCCCAGGTTCAATTTGCAGGGCTGGCAGTTAGAAGAGAAAAACCACCACATCACTGGGCAACAACAACATCAAATGTGATCCGTTGCGGTACAGATGTATATTAAAAAAAGGCACCATGAGACTTTGTAACAATTACTTTTGAAGAGGACAGCTGCACTTAAAGCAGACCCCAAAAAGCATGTTAAAAAACTTAACCCTCCAAGAGCCAAATCCTGCTTGCTTTACTTGCTTACATAATTCCAAAGTCAAAGGGCTACACACATTAGCAGGGCTGGCGACAGAAATTTGGGGGCCCCCTACTTTGATAGTTTGCCCCCCCCAGCCCAGCCGGCCCCCCCCAGCCCAGCCGACAGCGGTTGCCCCCCCCCCAGCCCAGCCGGCGTTCCCCTCCCTCCAGCCCAGCCGACAGCGGCTGGGGGCCCACCCCCCAGCCCGGCCCGCCCCCCCCCAGCCCGGCCCGGCCCGGCCCCCCCCCCAGCCCGGCCCGCCCTCCCCCCCCCAGCTCAGCCCAGCCAGGGGCCCCCCCCAGCCCAGCCAATAGCGGCTGCCCCCCCCCAGCTCAGCCCAGCCGGGGCCCCCCCCAGCCCAGCCAATAGCGGCTGGGCCCCAGCCCAGCCCAGCTGCCCCCCCCCCCAAGCCCAGCCCAGCCCACAGCGGCTGGGCCCCCCCCCCAGCCCAGCCCAGCTGGCGCTCCCCCCCCCCCCCCCGGGCAGCGAGAGCTGCGTGAGCCGCCCTTTCTCCCCCCTCCCTCCCCTCCCCCGGACAGCGCTGCTGCCACTGGCTGGGCTCACAGCTCCTGCTGGGGCCAGGCTCACTTGTCCGGGGGAGAGCCGCGCCGCCTCCCCACCCCTTCCACGCTCTCCAGGTCTGGCGACAAGGGGGGACGACAATGGGTACAGCTGTGTACCGGGGCCCCCCTAAAGTTGGGGGGCCCGGTACAGCTGTACCTGTAGTACCCCCCTGTCGCTGGCCCTGCACATTAGTAAGGCAGATGTGTTTAATAGAAGCAAAAGAATGTTGAGACTAAAGACTACAGCCTTTCCAGGGTATATTCCACTTTCAGTTTCTGAAGAAATTAGAAGGAAGTAGTAGTTCTGTAGTTTTCATTAGGAACCACTTTTAATTATTAGTAAGGATGTAGTACAGCAAAACCAGAAATAGATAGATAGGAGGTATAGTTGAACTTCAGTGACATAGTAAGAGTGTGACATAGGAGGGCTGGTAAGAGACTGATCTTCACTCCCTCACCCCAGTCACAGGTCAGAGTTATAATAATACAGTCTCATGACAAGCCTCAGTATCCACAGTCTTCAGTGACTACTGTTAAAGCCCCCTAAGTCTTCCTATAAGATGTTATTAACTTGTTCTTGTCACTGGAAGAATATCTAGTGTGCTTCATTCAATTATAAAGCATCAATTTACAGCCTCAAGTATTAATATCTGGAAGATTTCGCTTTATCTAGTACAGACCCAAATTAAGGTAAACTTTGAAATTCTGGTGTCCATAGTGTGGAAATGGTGAAACTTCACAGGGATTCAAGCCTGGATATTGCTGTGTACATATAATTGATAACTGTTTCACGCTACATTAACACAATGTTTGTCATTTTTCCCCTTAAAGAAACCAGGAAATCAAGAATGAATATTCCCAGTCTTTCAAATCCAGGTTTCCCTCCCCTTACAACATTATGTTATTGCCCTAAGACATAATAATGTAGCTTCAAAATGCTGCTCACCCTACAACCATAGAGATCTGGCTCATAGATACTCCAACGATGATCATGCATTTCACTGTTCATGCGCCAGTTGTGGGAAGAATGAGCTATTTTTTTTTTTTTTAAATAAAAGCTCCAAGGTGACAACCTATGTAGGGAATCAGGATGCCTTCCCCCTCTCTCATGGCCTTTGCTGGAGCACTTTAGATTTCCATCTCTTTCTATTTAACAGGAAACTTTCATGTACTTTTTCCTAACTTCCTCTGTGCATATGCAAACACTCACTGATCTATAGGATACATTCTCTTTTCTCCTTTGCCTCACAGTCCCCTAATGATATCCCAGATGGGGTAGCACAGGCATTAGGCTTGGAGGTTGTACACCTCTTGTGTTTTGAAGCTGGAAGGCCTAAATCAATCCTCTTCATTTCCTAAGTCAGATGTGAGTGTAGTTTCATTTCACAGAAAACCCCCTATATTTCAGCACTGCATGCTTCTGACTTTGATGTGGCTTCAGAAACAAGGGACACCAATTTAAAACACACCTCAAAGAGGAAATAAGGAAAGGCTATGCAAAGCTGCAATAGAGGGTATAGATTTTCTGCATACTTGCTAAAAGCATTGAAGTTATTCCCCATATTGTTAAGTTTTCTTTGTTATCTTCCATCTAGAGTAGATTTCTTTGTAGTTACCATAGAATTACTTGAAAGCATGCCCCAACTATTGTTATAGTATGATCCAAAAGAGCATTAACATCTGCCCTGCAAGATGTCCTGTTCTTTACCTGGGTTTCTTTTGTAGTTTGAAAAGTATGGTTTGATCATTTTTTGCTCAAGGTGTTGTACCACTTGAGGCTGTGCCTTAACCCTAAATCATCCCTTGCCTCAATTTAAAATTATAATAAAATACAAATGTGTGTGTACTTCCATTAGGATGGAAGGAGAGGAGTAAGTGGAGGAGGCTCTATCAAACTGTTGAGTTTGAACTTTACCCTGACTTGATGGCTCTGTCTGAACTTTTGATCAAAGCTCTGACCTGCGAACAGCTCCTGACACCCCCCCTCCCTTTAAGTAGCCATCTCCCCTTTGTCTTTGGGATTTACATTTCTTGAGCCATGTAGGGCTGGTTTTAACCTGTTTTACCCAGCAGAATCTTGATTGATTATGCATGACCATTATGACCTCTTAATCACTTTATACTTCTGTGTATAAATATTGATGCTTACCCCTAATAAAATTGCCACACTTACTCTGAAGCTTCTGAGCTAAGAATAGTGCGAGCCTGTTGATCAACGAATTGGTGTCTGTGTACTTGGTCTCTGACAGCTTGTGAGCCCTATACCAACTCCGCACAAACTCGGGTGTTGGAGAGGTGAGTAAGGACTTGCTATTTTACCTAACAAAACCTTGTGAGAACTTCCCCCTTTTCTCCCACCATTTCATGTATGTAACTCCTGGAAAGAGGTCGGAGAAGGTCTGCAATTTTTAGTTTGTCTTTAAAACAAATTTCAATATCTCATGAATTAGATTTGCAGACAGATTCCATGGCTAAATCTGGGCTTCAAAATATTTGATAGTACTTGGGTTACAAAAAAACAAACAAAAAAACACCTTGTAAACATTAGTTTCCTTATGCAAAGCCTATTGTAAATAAGTTACAGTGTTCCCCCTTCCCTCATCCTCTTGTATACAAATGTCAGTTTACTCAGTCAAAGTTACAGTGGTAATAAGCCTCAGCTGACAAATGTCCAGGTGCTTTGTTCTGGCATGCCTTAGTCCTTGAGTTCAATTGCTTAAGGCTACATATTGGCAAAAATACAGAGAGAAAGCTGGCAGCAGTATTTGAGTTACCAGTGCTGTTTTTATGGTGGTACTATATAGCAGCCAAGGAACTCAATAAAATGTAGCACGGAGATTAAAGAGAAGTCACAAACCAAAGCAAGTAAACGGACATTTCTGTGCGTATAAATGCTCTAAGCCATACCACCTCAAGCTGAACAAACTTCCTTGAGCATCCTGGAGAACAAGGGATATTTTTCCTTGATGTTGCCATTGACAAACGGTGGGATACTGAAAAAGAGCCAGTCAACTTCAACAATCATGCCTGTCAATTAATTTGGGTAATGATGGTCAATGTGAATGCAAACATGCAAAGTACTTTGTACTTGTGAATAGCTGCATAGAAGTTCAGTGGGACTAAGCACATGAGTAAAGTTAGCACAGGTGCCAGAACGAGGGGAGCTGCTTGAAGTGGTTTACTTTACATACAGGGTTTACAGTTCAGTTCAATGGCTCTCAGCACCCCCACAACACAAATTGTCCTAGAACCCCAGAAAGTTAGTGTCATGCATAAATCTGTGCAGGAATGAGCCCTTCCATTAGTAAAAGCAAGGGGTTTATAGCAGCTCAAGCAAGCAGAGAAAACATGCATCTCTTATTTGAACTCAGGTTTTCACCTTGTATGAATGAAGTCCAAAATCTTACAGAGAAATACAGGCACAGCCCATACATAACCTGAACTGTTTCTTCTTACCTTTTGCAGCACCTTTCAATAACCTTCACCTTTTACTTCTGATTGCAGTCTCAGATCACAAGGTATGGATATCCCAATACCAAATTTTTGGGCAGAAGTGTGTAGCTCTTTGTTTATTAATTCTGCTTTAGTGTCAGATTGTCCTCTCCACAACTAGAGTCACTGAAATAAAATTACATCAAATATTGCAAAGTTAAGTCACTAACCTACATATTTTATTTCTGGCATTCAGTGGGTCCTGCAAGCACAGCCAGAGAGCCCCACCTTTTCAGATGTCTTAAATGTTTCTTTCCCTATCCCTCCATTGCACGGTTTCTCTCAGCCCACCACTGGTACTCGGATGTATGTTTCTTGTTTTCTTTGAAGTAGCAGCAAAAATATACTTAATAGGTGCTACGCAGGGGCCTATGTTGCCTGTGGTTGGCTCCACTGGCTTAGATGGTGAGCTCTTACAACTGATTTTGCTCATGTGAGAGGATTTACATAGCATCCTTCAGCATTATAAAATAATAGTTGGTATGGCACCACCCATCTTTTCATGTTCTCTGTGTAGATATATCTACCGCCACCTTGATAGTTACATTCAATCTTTTAGACTGGCTTAGGACTTCTGAGCTTTAAATTAGTGTTTATTTTCAGATCTTTTGCCCCTCACAATTTTATTCAGATCTCAAAACAGTTGTGGCAAAAACAGAACTGGAAAGAATCTCACAAGTTTATCACCAATACAGTATGTAATAAATATGGCCTTTTCTCTTTTCCACTGCATTCCCTCCTATCACCTGTTATTCATTCCCTACAGTTATTACTGGCAAAGGCAGAGGTTTACTACCACAGTGAAGTTTGCTTTTTCTTTGAAGTGAAGTGGCAGTATTCAGTTCAGGGATAAAAGTTCAGTGATCCTTCATCTAAATTTTGGTGACTAGTGTCCTAAAAACCAAACCTACCCTCCAAAAACCAATCAAGACTCCAAGAGTCTGTCCTGATTTGGTGTCTCTCCCTGGCAACTCCCTGGCACCCCTACACAGATGGTGGCAACATGCAACAGTTTTGTTCCCTGAAATACCCATCTCAAAAGCATTGTGAAAGGCTCTTCTCCATGTAAACCTTGCTATTTATCTCCTCTCCCATTGTTAAGCATTTGACACAAAAAAACCCAGCAAAAAGCTAGAGTAGCTGCAACAAATTTCTCATATTTTCCCCATATGACAATGAACCCTGCTGCAATTGCTACACTGCAGGAGTGCTAATGGCATGGCAGCTCTGTAGTCATGGTCCCCTGTTGTACAGATTTAGAACCCTCCTCCATCAGCCCTGAACATTCTCCCTCTATTCCTTGCGATTTGTCCCCCCTCCGGAGAGAGGGAGAAAAGAAACTTTTAGGTTTCCTGAACACTAATCTCTCCTTTTCCGCCACAGGAAAGAAATCCCAAAGCAGAATTTGTCCTAAATGTCCTTGTATCGCCATTACAATATTACTCCTCCTGCCTCTATTCCCCATGTAAATAAGACACTGCTTTCTTTTGTCTTTGGCCTTTTCAGGGGACTTCATCTTAAGCCTTGTCTAAAGTGAGCTAATTTTTGGCTAAAAATAAGGTACGAGTTGCTATCACCTATTCATTATTGGAGGATGTGTGCAGGTGTTAGGAGCTGCCAGCATTTAAATCATCATGTTGCATAAATCTGCTCTGAGCCAGCCAAGATGACACTAGTCTTGAAATGCTGGGCCACTGCTATCATAGGTGGAGCAATTCAGGCACAGAGATCTTTCTTAAGCATCGCCTGTAGAGTTCCTTGCAAACTGAGCAAGGTATGCATATTTTTCTACCTTGATATAAAAGTACCACTCCAGTCGCTGCACTGACTACCCACCCTATACAATCCTACCGACTTCAAGGAAGTTGTTTAAGGGGCAATCAGAATTTGACCTATTGCCTACTGTTGAGAGAATGTTTATACTTTGATTTGAAGCAATTGACTTCAAACAACATCCAAGTTTTATGAAAATATAAATAAATCTTGGTCTGCAAATTCAATAAACTTTTCCTCCTTAATCCCAGCTTCAATAGTTAAGGGTTTTTTTTTTTAAATGAAATATATAGACAAAAGATCACTTAAAACCCTTGTCAGATATACAACACAGAACCTGCTGAAGCCCACTGCCAGAGCCACTCAAGCTTTTTCTCTTCAACTGCAATTTGAAGAAAGAATTAAAGCCCACATGCTAGCAAACTATTTACAGGCCACGATGCCTAGAGCTGCCACATGCAGCGCGGCAGGTGTCAGTCCCAAGATATTAGAGGCATAAGGTAGGTGAGATAGTTACTTTTATTGGACCAACTTCTGTTCTGAAAGCTGGTGTCTCTCACCAAACAGAAGTTGGGTCAATAAGAGATAGATACTCCCTCACCCATCTTGTCTCTTACAGTTATCACAGTAATTTCCAATACATTTAAAAAGTCTATTGACGGAGCCCACTTTTTCAGGCAAAGGGAGTTCATTCTTTTGAGTAGTGCAATCTAAGGTGCAAGCCATATTAGCTGTAGCTAATCAATAGTCTATGATGATTGACATGTTGTTCTTGCTTGGAATTCCTGAACATGGAGTTCCTGTTCAGGCTGGAATTATGACTCTTTGTTTTGAGTTAAAGGATATTCTACAGGCGGTCTCAGAGTTCTTGCAGAGTCCTGTAAAATATGTCAGAATAGACGTGACTTTTTGTGCTCTTAATCATTATGTGAGAAATTCTGATCTAAATTACACCTGTATAAATCTAGCGTGACACACAGATTGCAAGGGATTTATTCCAGACTACATCGCTTTTAACAAGAGTAGAATTTGGCCTTTTCATCCAGAAAAGCTCCTTTTAAAATGAATTCTCTTCTCATGTGACTGGCAAACTGAACTTTAAATCCCCATTTCCTCCTGCATTTCCACAGCACTCAGCATATATATATTAACAAAGAAGATACATTTTATAAAGATACAGAAACTTAAAATAGACTTTTTATCAAGACCCCAACTTCAGCAGCTGTTATAACAGTAACCATCAGAAGTCAACACTGACAGAGACCTATGGGGTCTCTTTCCATTTTACTCTTGAAAGAAATTTGCAGTAGCGAATCTCTGTGGAAGGCAAGGTTTGCTAAGATTTAGATTACCCATTTCCCTTATCTAATGAATCCAGGCACTGCAAACTTCCTAAAGCTCTAAAATGACAAACACCAAGAGAGTCAATGTGAAATTGAAAGACCATTTTTACTGCAGACTCTGGGACTATGTCAGTGCAGAAAACTGGAAAGTTTTACAGCTGCTGAGTTGTCAAAATTAAAGATTATAGGTTTGAGATGCAATTAAAAAAAGACTGGCTCAGGTCTTGTATTAGGTGAGTAATCTGCCACAGAAAACCCACTTACGGCACCAAACTATATCGAGGGAAGTTTAATTAACATTTATAAAAAAGCAGTGCATCATGCCCTTGTCAGCTCCTCTTCTGGGGCTTGAAGTCAATAGAGCCATGCTGATTTACACCAGCTCACGGCCTGGCCACTCTGTGTTTAAGGACTGCTACTCAGTGGCAATGGTCAAAATTCCAATCCATTTGCATGTCTACAAACTTTTTAAAAACATTTCTAAAGTTAATTCCAAAAGCAGCTTTAACAGAGCTATCTAGGGCTTGTCTACATTTAAAATGCTGCAGCAGCACTACTGCTCCTGCATGGCTGTAGCATGTCAGTGAAGACACTACCTGCACTGATGGGAGGGATTTTCCTGTTGATGTAGGTACTCTACCTCCCTGAGAGGCAGTAACTAGGTTGATGGGAGAATTCTCCCATGGACCCAGTGCTGTCTACACTGGGGGTTATATTGGTTTAACTGCACTGTTCGGAGGTCTGGATTAATTTTCCTACCCTTCATTAATCCAAAGACTCTGTATAGTAGTTTTCTGCAAGCTCCATCTTTCCAAGCTTCCTCCCCTGCCCCTTGATATTTTATTGGCTAAGGAGTACTTTGTATGGATAGTCATAATAGACAGAAGACCCCGTTACCAAAGTGAGAAGTCAGGTTAAACAAACTTCTCCCAAAACTCAAGAAGGAGCTTTGTTTGGTGGTGGTGGGTGGAGAAGAGGATTTAGCTCTTCTTGTAACAAAAGGGTTTCCACTGACATTCCTGGGACACCATACAGATGTAGATATCCACCAACAAGGATCCAGTGGCACCGGATATTGCTCATAATGGAGCACTGTCGTCTCTAGACTAAAACGATTAAGGGCCAGAGCAGGAAGCCTCAGAAGGACTCAAGTTCAATCTGCCTATCAGAATTTGGGCTCATACCTTGTGCTGGCACTGTAGTAAAATATTAAGTGGGGGAGGAGGGAAAGTGGGGCAGGGGTAATGCACTGACTTGTTAGTTCCACCAGTCTTTTTAGATAAGAGAATGAACTGAACTATACTGGCCAAGTGCGAGAGAGATCTGGTAGCACTTTTGACAAGAGTAAGGAACAACTGTTAGTCTGGCAAATATTTATCTCCTCAGTAAATATAGGTTTAATCCAAGGCTATGTGTACACACTTGCAGGTGTAAAATAGGACAGTATAAATATGGCTAAGCAATCCTAATGCATTGCTCTTTTGAAAGAATTTGGAATACCTTTCATACTCAAGGTGCTGAATAAAACCCAAGATCTGCTGCATGAAAAAGTGCACGCTTTACGTTTGAGACAAACTTCCTTGCCAACACATTTGGAAAGCGTTTCTTCATATCACCATCCCTCAAAAGTTCAAGTACTTTGCTGTTATGCAATAGAGTCTTCCTTGTGACCACAGGCAGATAGATATCTTGTGATGAGCTGAGGTTAAATAGCAAGGCTAAGAGGAAGTTTACAGGACAGAAAACAAAACCATAAGCCAAACAGGGTTTAATAGGTCAGTCAGTGTAGACTTCAGAAAGAGTTATTTCAAGACTGTTAAAAAATGATCTACCTTTGGCTGGCAAACTTTTGCAGAGTACAAGCTTTCAGAGCATAGCTAATGCAAACGGACTTTCATTTACAATGGTAGAAGGAACATAAAGTCCCTTTCCTAACATGATAGAGGCAAAAGTTCTCATGGTAAACACAGGCAGAGCAAACATTTCATAACACCCACAAGACCTTTGATTTCATATGGTCAACAGGCAAACAAAGTAAAGTAAAGGGATTTTCTGGCAGTGAAAGAGAACAGACAATGATTGTACTGAGTTTTTGCAATTTATGGTGCATCGATGCTGGATCTAGGACTGTTGAGAGTGCTGCTGCACCCCCTGGCTTGAAGTGGTTTCCATGATATACAAGGTTTACTGTTTGGTTCAATGGTTCAGCACCGCCACTGTACAAATTGTTCCAGTACCCACCATGGAGGAACAAAGAATTATCCTATTCCTGCGTCCGGCAAGAGTGTCGTAAGTCTTTTTCATGATTGTTTTGATGGAGCTAATATTTTGTTGACGTGCATAAAATGCACACACTACTTAACTGTTATTTCTCTTAAGTCTCCAAAAGAAGCACAGAAGCGCTGATAAAAACAAACTCCTCCCCCTCAACTCCAAAGAATTCGAGCATGATTTTTACTCTGTGCAATAATTTAGTTTACTATGAACCACCTTTGTAAAAGAGGAAAATTGCACTATAAAAAGATACATAAAATAGAGATGAAGAGGACCCCTTATGTGTTCCTTACAAATACATATTCAGTATGTGACCATTTAAGAACCAAATCTCCCAAATATACAGAGACATCACAACCAAGTATAGTTCTCACATGCTAACTAGTGAGAGTTTGCATGCTTGGACCTTTAGAAAAGAACATAGCCAGTGAGCCAAATAAAATACAGAGGATTCTTGCCAATAGAGTTAAAGCTGTTATAGTAAAATAGTGTATTTTGTTGCTACATTATATGCTTTAATGAGTTGCTGGAACCATACATACTATCAGAGTTTAGCCACTTCCTTGGGCACTATTCAAGAAATAAAGGAATGTAAATATACTTACCTGGATGTCTGTATGCTGTGTGCTAGTTTTTACAGGTCCCTTCTCTTCTCCTTTTGCTTTCCAGTCCCCTCTTTCCCCAGTGCTCACATAAAGGAAGTGGTGATACTACTTAACTTGGAATAAAGTTAAAAATCCTCTAGCAAGGGGCAGGAAGCTGCTTTTAGGTCTCAAATTATATAGTTTAAAAACTATTATAAAATAGGTTAAAAGGCAAAGCAAAGACTGCTTTTTTCAGAAGCCCTCCAGCAGCTGAGCTGCTAAACCACAGGAACTGGTCAGGCCCATACAGGTGTTGTTAATTAGTAGAGAAAGCCTTGCTTGGTACTAGCCTTAAAGATAGATGCCTTTGGAACATCAGCCTTCAAAAGCCAGCAAAAATATACTGTCATGTTTCATGGAGTATTTCTATACTGAAAGAAGATAAAATATTTCATTTAATTAACAGTACTGTTCATCTGGCTAGCTAAGGCTCATGAAATAACTGTTCCAGATTACAAAAGCCATTGAGCTACCTCTGGCTAATGAGAGTGCCTAACCAATTCACATACCTTTATGTGGCCTTGCTTTAAACATCTTTACAAAAAGTACTGCTGTCCTGTAAGTGTGTTACCAGGTTGTACATGAAAAGCAGGGTATGCATTTCTTGCAGCAATTGATTATCTTTGTGGGAAAAAACATGCTTTTCACAATCTTAGTTTTGAATAGAATATTGAGAGTCTTTAAGGGATACCATGAACTTAAAAGTCATATACTGAAAATAAACATATAGACTGCGAGATACGAGGCAGTATGTCCATTAATGGCACACTAGAATACCATCAGCATTTATATTGCACTTTCCATCTTAAAGAAAGACCTATACATAAAATAGGTAATTAAGCCTCCCGGTCCTAGGAAGTGGACACCTATTTATTAGTCAGTCCCTATTTACAGGGGAGTACAATGAAGCAGTCCTGAGAAATGATAGTGGGAACTGCTAGTGCCTGTCACATTTGGGCCAGGATTCTACCAATAGTTCTGCATTGAAGTCAGTGGGGCTATGTACAGGAGCAGGAATCTTAGTGCATGGAGTAACTTGCAGGATTGAGGCTTTAGATATTTGCCTCCTCAAAAGGTTTCCAAACGTTGGCAAAGGTATGGCAAACTAGTAGGGCTCCATGTTTCCAACAAGAGAACTGGCTGGGGGTGCCTATCTAGCCCCAACCCCTCATCCATTTGAAATGAACGAGTGACATTTTATTAATCTGGCTAAGGGAGTTGTGCATCTGGTCCCCCTGCTTGGATTCTTTCCCCCTGGACCTCACAGCCCAATGGATTTCTCACATTCAAATGATTTTGAAGTGGCTGCATCATTTCTATCTTGCTGTATTTTGATTTCAGGGCTCTTTCAGGTCATTCAAGCTTCCAAGAGACTCGGCGACAGATTGTGCCACAAAGGGCCAGGGAAGAATTCCACAGGGGCAGGCAGTGTTTCCATCTGCTGTAAGAGACCTGATACGGAGTCCTCTCCCCAGACCGGATGCAGAAGGTATGCTGGGGGTAGTAGGATAGGCATTTGCATCTACTGTGATTCTAGTTTGCTTGTGGCTATACCTGGAAGCCTTCAGGAAGCTGCTATAAACTAGAAGATCCCTGGGGTTGCTCTAATTTGTGTTGGTGGAAATTTTGGCCCTGGAGCAACCTAGAATCCTGATGGAGCAAAAGTGACAATTGCACCTCTGCCTTCCCCACCGTCTGGGCTGCATGTTCTAAGCTGCCCCTCTGGGAGGCATAACACAACATCAACCCAAGGCTGTAGGGAAGTTTAGAACCCCTGATATTGGGGTGAACTCAAACTCTTCCAAAATACACTCCCACAATTCTTCACAGGGTGGTTTGTGCTGCAGACTGAATTATATAGCACAATCATAGAGAAGGTATCTCCATATATATTGGGTCTGGTTCTAACCTCACACCGTTTTTATCCAAGCTATTGCTGTCTGCACCAAGTAGTTTCTCTGTGCCTCACGTGGGATTTACCTAGACAGCGGGCAGGGGGTGTTCCTACTACTGTTGCCTTTTCTTGGTGTTTTCAATCAGGAGCAGTTCTGGGAAACAGTGTCCCACCAGAGGAGGGTGCTGAGGAGAGACATTGAATCTGCATATCCTTTCTTCCTGCTGCTGCCCGCCCTTTGGGCTGTTCTGGGCTCTCCAATTATTGCTGTTCAGAGGACTTTCCACCCCTATGATTTATTTCTATTGTCAACATTCCATGCCAGGGTTTATATTAGTGGTAACAGCATGAACACGGCCCAGTGAACATGAACAGACCACCACTACCATCCTAAGCTAAGTAAATGACAGAAAGCAAACCCCCTCCCCACAACACATTCATCATAGTGCTTCTAGTGCTAAATTCTGACAGTTCTGGGAACTAAAAGCAGCAGAACCTAATACATATGTATTATGGATGATTGGATATGGAATATTAAATCACTGCTATTAGGAGATCTTTCTTCTGATGTCAGTACTTACAAAAATATTATGAACTTTATTCCAGGAAAACCCTACTTACTACCTGCACTTGACTGACTAGGATAGCATCATCTTGTTTCTTCTCAGGAGAGTTCTGATTTTTCAAAAGACTAAATTCCGGATTTAAAAGATACTTGAAAAATTTACCCCTGCAAGCAATATGAATATATCATACCATCTTTTCCAGGATTTTTTGGGGACTAGGAGGCGAAGACTAGGAGATTTCTCCTCAACTTCCAATATCACCTTTCACAATAATGTCAGGTTGCCATTCATTTCTGAAAAATTGTAATGATGGGAAGCAACTATGGAAAATAAGATTCCTGATAAAGTAACTTTGATGTTATCATTACAAAAAGAAATAGCACCAGTGATAAAGATAAGAGTAAATAAGTACATCAAATATAGAGATGGTGAATAAGGCAAGAAATTGTTTCTAATATGAACAAATGCATTTAAATGCTTATGCCACCAAAATGGATGCATTTAAATTGCTGTTTAGGTGCCTTGCTACATTGCTGTTCACAGCATATTACTTCCAATGAATTCATGCAATTATGGCAGGGCCAGTAATTTTGCTAATCAACAAGGTGTAGCCCTCAACCATAACTCCAAAATTTATAAATGTTCATTTACAAGATAATATGTCGTCTTCTTTGTCATTTCATAGGGGCATGTGAAGAAGAGCACTGATCTTGTGAAGACTCAAATGAAAAGTTAGATACCATGAAAGTTTAAACTAAAGATGGGATAGTCTCACATGTACTATAAAAATCTGTGATTGCCATGAAATAAGGCTCTGCTTAAAAACCAGTAAAGTGTGTAGTTATCAGCAATAAAAGTCACAGAAGAATATTTATTACTTACGTTGTAGTTGTAAATAATTACTAGAGTGCTTCAGTAAATTCTAGCTTTTAAAATTTTCTTCAAAGTTATTTAGAAATAATTTTGACTAGATACTTTCTTAGTTTCCGTGAATGTTTTTACTTGTAAGTGTTGCACAATAAGGTAATTATGCTGCTGGCACTACCCTAAGGTGCCACATTTGTAACAAATTTTGCAAACTTACTATAGAAGCAGCAAGCAAGCTGGTTAGGACTGTACCACTGTCTGACTGTAGTTCAGCTGCATATAAAAATAATTGCCTTAATCCCCCAGTCATACAGAATAGGGTAATACCCTATTGAGATTTTAATAGAGGACTTCACACCATTTTGTAAAACAATCCAGACCTTAACACTTCTCCTTTAAATCAGCTAGCCCACAGTGTGGGTATAGAGTGCATCTTCACCAGACAGTTTGATAGACTAACATTAACATACTAATAATTATAAAAGAGAAGGATCAGTATATAGTTTATCATCATCTACACCTGAAGTCTTTAGTCCCATTGTCCTCTTACCTTTACAGCAAGAGCACAGTTTCCTGGGAAGGCAGGCCCCAGCCTGTGCTCAACTCTCCCCAAACTCAGCACCTTTTCCTCAGCAGGTGTTTGTCTGTTCTCCTGTTCTGTAGCTATTTCTTTTTTCCCCCAAGTCCCACTTCAGCCTGCTAGAATGCTTATCCTTCTCTTTCCCACAGAATGAGCTGGGTCTGGTTTATATAGGCCCAAGCCCCTCCCACTCCCAGCAGCCACTGAGGCTATCTTTGAAAACAGGTTGCTAGTTTCTCATTTCATTTCATGTTAAAGACTTTTGTAAATGTTATTTTCCTCACTGGATGCCAGTGTTAAGTGGTAATCTATGTATCCAATTACGACAGTATGACTAAGAGGCTTTAATTGTCTGTTAATTTTTTTAATAACAAAAATGTTCCCTTAATAATTTGTCATTTATGCGTTCATTTATGGAGGTACCTTAATTTCACTTGTTGTACATGTATTAAATTAACACCTCTAAACTCACACACTTCACCATTGAGATTAAAGGTATTTTTCTGCACTAAGCTTCAGTGCCTGCTCCTCACTGATACAAGTTAAATCATCCCAAATTTTTCAGCTTTTGGCATTTTATCCATCTCAAAATGTTCTGCTGACAGAACTTTTTTTTTTCAGTATTGAATATTGTATTAGGCCACAATCTTGCAACCTGCAGATGGTGGCTCCTGTGTGGAGACCCATTGATTTCCCTGATCTAACTCTTCATATCAGTTTCCTTGGTGCAGAGTTTGCCTGTATGGATTAGATTGCACAGTCAAGGCCTAAATAGAATATCTCAATTTGGTTTTTTTTTCTGTATCCCAGTTTAAAACAACATTGTTGCATCCTTTATAGATTTTGCATTTTTGTGCAAGGCCCAGTCTGTCTGAGAACCCAGACGAGAGTGCCCAAAAGCAGCTTGCAGTAGTCAGTCCTTGCTCTCCTAGCTTCTTAGAAGCTTGAAAGAAAGCTCTCTTTCCCCATACATGTTGTCTTTTTTCTATTTGCTTTTACCACTTCTGTTCCTTATGGAGCAGCAGCCGGCATGGTTTTAGAGCTGCTTGAAAAACAACATTTTCTCAAGAAATTCATTTCCTTTGATTGAAGTTAGAAATTTTGATGAAAAAATGTTTTCAGAATCCCAAGTTTTAACATGTTTGGACCTAGACTAACAGCTTTGGTGCACTGATTTCCTTGGTATCATGCATAGCATCATATTATCAGTAGCTGTAGGACAGTTCTGGCTGTGCTCCTGTGGGGTGGATCATTATAAGAGAACAAATATTGGAAGGGCATGGACTATTTTGTTTTTTAATATTATTTCCCAGGGAAGATGGAGAAGGACATTTCCTCACCAGATTATAGAGTTTTTAAGGATAGTCAGATTTACGAGCATGGAGTACATGATATGACCATTTTGGTCCCAGTGAAATCTCACAAGCTTAAACCATGATTCAAACTCCATTAAAGTCAAAGGAAAGGTTTTTGTTGAGTCCAGTGGGCTTTGGATCAATTCCTTGAAGAATATTCCACATTTAGAACTTTTCCAATTAAAAATTGTTACTTTTATGGGATTTCAACAGTTATTGTAAGACACTGTGAACCTTTCATATCTGCCAGTTTGAAATGCTTGCTATTATTCCCCATGTTGGGACTTGCATCCATTGCCATAGCCAAAAATATCTGATGAGAGCCTACTTAATATGCTTACTCTATTCAGAAACTAACATAAGAAGTCTGGGAAATACACAGATTGTAATTAACATCATGTTTGCTGACAAAGAATTATTTGTGCCTTGCCAGCAAGTGGAGTCCTTATTTAATTTTTAATACAGACTTGCCATGAAGTACTTTTTGATGCTTAGATGTGAAATGTTCCAGAGCAATTTTTCTAACTTCTAGAAAGTGTCTAATTTGTGAGATTGAAGAGACATAACTTGGATTTAGATATCTTCACACCCAACTCTCTGCAGCAAGAATTATAGGTTCGATTGTAGAGGTCATATATTGTGTGCCACTGCTTCCATTGCAGAGTAATGTGATGCAACACAAGACAGCTGCTAAAGTTTAGTTATCCCTTAAGTATCTGCTGTATCCATTAGGTTGTGAAAAGTGCACATAGCTGACTATATGAATTACTTTGGAAGAGTTTAGCATGTGTGTGCAGTTTTAGTTTTCCAAAAAGCTCTGGCTATTCCACATTAGAAAGATATTTTCCATATGGCTTATTGGGAATTTAGGAGCATAAAATGATATTCAGCAGTGATATTTACTGTAGCTTATTGAATAGTTTTTACAGTGCAGAGACATAATTTTCACAGCCTTGTCAATTCCAATCTCTACACTCTGATTATTTGCCTGGAGGTTTGACTCTCTCCTTTCCCCCCATATTTTATTCTCCTTTGTTCTCCATTTTGATGATAAAAGGTCAATGAAAAGGTAGGAATTTGCTAATACAGTGGGAATGTCCTTCAGTGCAGCTCTGAGACAAAACCCTATTCAAGAAATAATGTTCACACGGTCATCTTATTCTTGCCACAGATGGTTTTATATAGGATTCTCGGTACACATTCTGTGCACAGTGCATAGCCAGCTACAAATGGCTGCACAATGGTAAGGCATTGAAGAACTTGCAGAATAATCCAGAAGAATGTAATGGCAGACACAGGCAGCTCCTTTTGTTTTCAGCATGTTTGCTTGTACTTAGTGCCTCATGAACAAAACAGCGACCTAGCACAATGAGGCCTTGATCCATGACTTGGGGTTCTAAGCATTACAGCAGGGGTTCTCGAACTGGAGCCGGGATCCTTCAAGGGGTCATGAGATTATTAAATGAGGGGTCGCGAACTGTCAGCCTCTACCCAAACCCTGCTTTGCCTCCAGCATTTATAATGGTGTTAAATATATTTAAAAGGTGTTTTTAATTTATAAGGGGGGGTTGCACTCAAAGACTTGCTAAGTGAAAGGGGTCACCAGTACAAAAGTTTGAGAACCACTGCATTACAGTAATATAAACAAACAATAACATATGGAATGAGTACTGTAGCCACAATGGGTACATTTACACAGCATTTTGGAGTCCGTGGGAATGAGCCTCCCAGCCTGGGCTGACAGACTTGGGCTAATAATGCTCCTGCTTGCACATTCAAAATAGCTGTGGAGGAAGTTTTTGAAGGTCTGGCTTAGGTTCGAACTCAGGCTTCAAAGCTCAGTCCCCTCCCTGCTCTTCATGCTTGAACTCCAGCCAAAGCTGCAACTTCAAAGTGCTGTCTACACTGCTATTTTTAAAGCCCACTAGCTTGAGTCTGTCGACCTGTGCTAGGAGGCTTGCTTCTGCAGGCTCCAAAATGCTGTGTAGACGTACCCGAAGATTTGAACACGTTTTTATTTTAATGGCAAGAAAACAACCAACCAAACAGTAGAAGGACACAAATCACTCACAGCCAAGGAAAAACAGCAAAGGCTTGGTCCATTTCTTACTAAAGTCAATAGAAAAGCTCCCATTGACTTCAGCTGGAGTTCTAATTACGCTGTAAGGGAAACTGAGTTCTAAGGTCACACAAGGAATGAACTGTGAGCAAGTCACTCTATGGAGGAGGGATCTAATATAAACTCAATATATCACTCACTGTAGATAATAATGTGTGTTCCTTTATCTCCAAAGGTCTGATCCTGGGCCCAAAACTTTTATTGGTTTCACAAGGTACAAAATCAGGCCCCAAAGCAGCAGAATCTGTCATTTGTCAGATCCGCTCCCTAGCTCCACCTGCCAGAAGCGGACTATTCAGTAGCGGCTGCAGAGCTATTCTGTTGTCACTTTGTGACCTATGTGGAGCATTCCTTTCTCCATTGTCCGTGGTGGAATGCCACTGACAGCCTGCTTCTTCAGGTTGTGCACAGCATCCAGGATTTGGTCTTAAGTAGTTGTCTCAATTTTGCTTTGAAAATTACACTCATAATAGGACTAATTTGAAAATTAGTTTTAAAGCCTCTGTTCTCTAAATACACATTCCCAACCTCCTCTCCCTGCTTCTGCTTCTTTTGCCATCCCTTTGTTTTGCATCTTCTTTATATAAACTTGACATTGGAAGTTCATCTTTCTTTAATAACTAGTGAAGTTCTCTGGCTAATGAAGGTCATGGCCAAGGTTCCAGGATTAGGTGTTATATAAAGCCATTGTACCAAGTTCCCATAAATCATTCCTGTAAATCACCCAGGAGATTTCTTTTCTAGTGTTTGTCATGCTAACATGATTTAATTTCAGGAAGAAAGGCAAATGTTATTAAGACTCAATGAAGCAAATGGAGGATGGGATCATTTAACATAACGCTGATAAAGCTGGCAGCCCGTTACATGAAATTTCTTGTCTGAGTTATGCTAATGTCTAACTTTTTTCCTATTTCTGACATTTTCCTTGAAGTGTAAAATATATTTTTTGTTTTGTTACTAATGTATTAAGTTTACAGGTAAGTTTACAAATGATAGAAAGGGGGTGAGGTAGTTCTAACCCCTTCCCCAAGGCTTTGAAAATACACTCATAATAGGACTAATTTTTTTTTGTTTAATCTGATTATAAACTAATAACTCTCAATCATAACAGCACATTTGGAGTTATGTCCCCAAATCAGTTACTGATTATTTAGTAGAATAAGAAAAAATCAATAACTGAATAACTACAATAACTGAATGGGACTGAGTTAATCTGTGAAAGACCAGTGTTAGAAATGCTAATAATTCTGTCTCCGGCTAATTCAAAACTATTGGCAGAGAATTTGGTAACATTGTACCTCTGTCCCAATAACTCATTAGTCTAACTCAAAAGGCTTGATCCAAAGCCTACTGAAATCAATGGAAGTCTTTCCATTAACTTCAGTGGATCTTGGATTAGACCAGGGGTAGGCAACCTATGGTACGGGTGCCAAAGGTGTCACACGAACTGATTGGGCAGGCATTGGAAAACTCAGCAAGGAAAAGCAATGGCAAGGATCACACTAAACTGCTAAAATAAGATTAGGCAGTAGTAGAAGGAAACTAATAAAAAAGTGACAATGTTCTTTAACTATTTCTAAAAGGAAAATAAATACATCAGAAAACGTTATTTTCTAACTCATAGGTCAGTTGTTTAAACACACTTTAGAACCTGGGTCTGAGACAGGTGACTTACAGACCTGATTCAACATAGCAGCAACCAGTTTATAATATGAACTAAATGCTAACACACTCTCAAAAAGACAAAAATAGCTTCAGCCCACGATCATTTAAAATGTAAAAGAAAAAAATCACAGAACATTCAGAATCCAAGAGCAATGAACTTGCTCATTTCAAGACTTGCCTGTCCAGAAAAGCTGAAGACCTAGAAAAATTGGCCGAGCTCCTTAGCGGGCATAAATCAGTGTAGTTCCGTCGAAGTAACGGGAGCTATGCTTATTGACACCAGCTCAGACTCTCTCTCAGAGGATGCACTGTACTTCTCTTTTTGCTTCTCCCATGCAACTGTAATTGATTCCAACAGGAATTCTGCTTCCACGTTTAAGGGTCTGATTTTTCAGAAGTGCACCACAGAGCTGGGCGAATACCTGATTTTTGGATTTGGTGGCAGTTCTGGAAAACTGAAAAGAAAATTGATTTGAATCAAACCAAATCAGACATTTTTTTGAATATTTGGAGAATTGAAAAATCCATTTCTGGTCTGTTGTAGATGTAAACCTGGCTCTTCACCAGCCCAGGAGATTGCCCTAACCACTGAGCGTAAAGTTATAAAGGGGTGGGGAGTGGGGGTGGATGGGAAGTAGAAGCAGCACCAACAGCCGGCTCTGCCTACGGTCACTTTGTGAAACTATTTACTTCAAATTTGGGAATATTTTTGATTGGCCAAAAGCTTATTTTTCATTGAATAAACTGTTCACCTGCACACTTCACCCAACTGTAATGCTAAGGACTCACAACTGCCTTTAAGGCACTGGGATTTGTGGGTGCTCAGAAAAATCAGGTCCCTGTCTGATACAGACACGCTCTAGGATATCTGTAGATATGGAAATAGGTAACAGGAGATGGTACTCAAGAATTTGCAGCATTATTCCTGGTTTTTATTGGATCTTTTTGCTGTGCACTGCAGCTAGCTTATTGCATGAAGCTCTTTGTATGCAGTGTTTACCACCACCACTTCCAGATTGTCCTCTAAAAACTGACTCCAAGAGGTGGTCTATTTTATCCTTTGTAGAAATGGATGAGAAGTCAGCTTGCATCTGATTTGACTTCATTCTAATAAATACTGCTAACTGGTCTGTATCAAAATTGATGCAAGTATGTCCTTGAAATATCGCCCTATACTTTCAGGGAAATAATGGAGACAATTCACCCTTTACATTCAGTGATTCCTGCTTTATAAGCAGAAACTAACACGGTCAAATCTAAGCCAGGCTGAAACATCAAGGAACAAAGAAACTTCTCACAATAACAAAAAAGCTCTTTCTGCTTTTGTGAAATATTTTAGCCGGGGTCTGAGTCATCACCATGGCTACAGAGAGAGATGCAATTTTCACCCCATAGTTAACCAGTGCAGCCTCAATAGTGGAATCCCCCAGCCTGGGAAGGGGTCTGACTAAGTTGGTGGGGATGTGTAGATACACTGAGCAGCTTCTAACGCCCGAAGAAGAGTAGTGGTGAAAACAAGGCCTGCCCTTTCCTGTGGATGAATTCCTGCCAGGGGCACAGGAAGACAAGGTGGGTGAGGTAATATCTTTTATTAGACCAACTTCTATTGGTGAGAGAGAGACGTTTTCAACCCAGAAATCCCAGGGTGCAGAGGGGCCAGGTTTATACCTTATTACAGCAATGAGGGGTGAATCCGGTATAGAAATAACACTCTACCCATCCTCATAAAGCTCTTTCCTTTCACTCAGTCTCACAGCTGAGGTTACTCATTGTTAAACACACAAGCACCCTTTCGCCAGAGTCCAAATATTTCCTTTTGTGAATTTCCGCCAAATACATTAGAAATTATTGTCTGGGATTCTTCCTCGGTGGGATCAGGGAATCACAAAAATCCCTGGCAATATTTTAATGAAGTTTAATGCAGTTCGTATAAAAAACAGAGCAAGATTTCATTAAGTTCTGATACAGCATTTGTAGGTGTGTCTATGGCTCAGATCCCGCATGCTTTAAATCAAGAAGGCATTAGGGCCAAATGGAGTTGCACTACGGATGAATTTGGACTGCTAACTTTAAAATTATTAGTTGTCTAAATAAAAGGAGCAGAATTTGCCCTCTGTGTTTGTAACTGTTGAGATTAATGATTGTGGCTCATCTCTTTCCACAGTACTATGCCAGTCTGTGCTCTTTTATCTCAATTACTTTCTGTAAGTGTCTTATATTTCTCTATTTAACTCCAGTAATTGTAACTGTGTAGTCATAAAGTTGACTTACTGAATATTATATGATGGGTGATTTTACATTGTTCTGAGTGCTGTATTTATATTGTAATTATTAGTGTCTTCATAAATGTGATCCATTGAAGTAATAAGGTTTTAAGAGAACTGCTGCAGCTCATTGATTTCTTCCTTTAACTATGAACGCTTTCTTACACTGGTAGGTGTATTTACCTTCATTTTTAATGACAATTGCAGAATAAAGGACTGCTACTTTAGTCCTACATTAATATTATTTAATATATATTTATATTAAAATCTGGGTTAGGGAACATTACAGTTGCAAAGTGAAGCATAAGAAATGCCAAAGTTCAGGTTTCTCATGCAGCCCTAACTCTGTCCCCTTGGACATATGTGTTGTGATATTCAATCACATGCTGTTATTTCCACAAGTTCTCTGCCTTATTCAGAATGCATAGGCAACGTGCTGCTTCTCTGCATAAGGGTAAATTTACTCAGTGAATAGGTTGGAGTCGGACGATGCATAGTTAATGGGACAGCTGTCCAATCCTTATTTTATTCTGACCTTCCCACAAGTGGACCTAGGACTCGTTTACTAAGCACCACTGCTAGTCCTTTGAGGGCCTGAGTCTGCTCTCAATTACACTGTATGAAAGTGGGTTTAGACTGGGGTAATTGCAAACTAAATTTAGACCAAAAGAAAGCATATAGCTCTTCAGGGACTGGTCCTTTTCAGTTTGGTGGTAGGATTGTAACAAGGGGCTCCTGAGAAACACATCCAGCCCATCCATGGCCTCTGAGAGCCCAATATACACATTATTTTAGGGAAAATACAGATTTACAATCCACAATAAATTTCATTATAATATGAAGAATTAAGTGGATAATTTAAGAAAGATCACAAAGAAAACACAAAGCAAACTTTTGAACAAATTGTGTGTTGGGCAAAAAAGACTCAACCTCTCAAAAAGAACTTGCTGAAGTCACAACGTTACTCCATGGTGAGCAATGTCTCCTTATTTGGCAGCCAGTGAAGCATCCTATCCCCTTTGGAAGAGTTCAAGGTTTTCCTTTTTTGGGATGGTGTAGTGGGGTGGCTGCCCCACTCCAGCAGAGAGTGGAATAAAACAGCCCAGGGAAGGGCTGTAGCTGGGGGCAAGCAGCTCCCAGGCTGATTGAGCTGAGTAGCCACAGCTGTGGCTGGTTCAATTAGGGCCCAGCTGGCCGTGATATAAGGGCCCAGAGTTTGGTGCTCGGAAAGAGAGTCTCCTCTATCCACAGAGGTAGACAGGTCTGGCTGCTAGGAGCTTGACAGAGTACCTAGAGGGAAGCAGGGCTGGGGTAAGGCAGGAGAAGCTGGGGAAGCTCTAACCGGGAAACCCCGAGGCTGCAGGGCCTAGGAGAAGGCCCCAAAAAGGGTACCGGGGCTGCAGGGGGCAGCCCATGGGTCTAGAGAAGAGGCAGCAGGCCAAACCCTCCTTGCCAGTGATGAGTGGCAATTATACTGCAGTCTGCCCCAGTGAATGGGGGCAAGTGGTGACTGGCAGTTGCCTAGACTGAGGCAAGGTGGGGATAGAGAATGGTGGTTCCCTGGGAGCGGAGACCCTAAGATCTGAGGGGGTGCTGCAGGGGTGCAGCACCCAAGGGAAGAGGGCACCGGGGTCCAGGGACTCTGGGCCAGAGCAGCAAGCGGGACATCGGCCTGCAGAGGGCGCTCTGGATGCTGGCGAGCTAATTCTCCGGACGAACCAGCAGTATCTTTCTTTGATACCTTTGAACAAACGTTTAGTGGAGTACAACACAATGCAGTCCTGCAGCTCTTCATGCTGTGTGTCCTGGCCTTTTTGTGTTGGGGCACTTTTCTTCTTCCCAGGGTGAGCCTCAAGCTCTGTGTATTTTTTGCATTGAGAGGTTTGTGGTAAACTCCCTACCGCAAGTTTAATTTTGCGTGTTCCTCATGCCACCACAATCGATGTTTTTCCAGCGGGAGTGGAGAGGGAATCACAGGTTTAGTCTGAGAGTCCAGAGTGTCATATAAATCACAAATTTAGTTTCCAGTTCCTTTGACCTGCATCTCAGATACTGGGTACCAAGATCTGCCTGTCATCAAAACAGCAATACAACCATCTGGTGAATAAGGCCATTATAAAGCATGATAGATATTCATGAACACTGAAAGTCAAATGGGACACATGAGTGCATTACCAGAAGAGTGAAAAGCAGACAGCCAAGAACTCCAACAGTTTCCATGTGGATTTTTGAATGTTAATGCAGTAGTCTACTGTGCCCTGGCAGCTTTAGGGGTAGTAGTAATTCTCACTATGTTTGTGTCACTTCAAGCAGTCTTGAGGTGGCATGGAATTGTGATGTCCTTATATATCCAACAATCACATCATAGTTTGAGAGAGGCATTGAGTGCCCATCTGAGCCCCAAAAATGAATCTAGCAAAAAGTGAACTGGTGACATAAATAAGGATTTGATTTAGTATGATGTACATCTTCATAGTGTCTCTTTAAAAATGTAGAGCAAGGTCCCAATCCAAATACACACTTAAGCAAATAAATACACCACAGAAATAATTGGGATTATGACCATGCTTAAGTGCTTTCTCTAACTGGGTTGCTAGAGAAAGATAAAAAGAAGCTCTGAAGCCCCTCTGGCACTTTTGTCCAAATTTGTTTAATTTTGAATTACGTTTAAAAATGCCAGGTTAATTCTTCAGGCAGAATTGGCATTCTTTTTACAAGCTGAAAAATTTACTGGACTACCTTTAGAGTAGAAGAGTGAGAAATCTGTTTTGGCTTTCTGATATCATGGGTACTTATTCTCCTCCTGTGTATCTCTCTGGGAAGATCAGTGTGTTGACTACATGGTATTCAACAACAAGGTCAACCAAAGTGCATGCCTACATATGTTCATTTTAGTAGATATGTCCCTTGGTTTGCTTGGGTGGGAATTATAAACATGGGTGCAGAGATTTTTTTTTTATTCTACTCACCAGTGAAAGGGTCAGATCAAATATCTTAGTCAATGGGGCAACTCCATTGGTTTTTATATATGGCTGGGTATGGGACAAAACTGTTGTGCCACTTCTGTCTTTCCCCAAACTTGGTGTACCGAACATAGGCCATATTTAAATTTAGGCCTCAGTAACTTTAGTTGGCCATATGTTCAATGAAAGTTAGCATTACTAAAAGATATTCAAAGTAGCTTTCTGGCTTGTAGGCAAAAGTTTATTAGGGTAAGGTCATCTACTTGTCCTAGACTTTGCCTCCACCTCTCAGAGTTACTTTCCAGTGTCATAATTAACTTATTGTCATGAGGCTGCATGGGAAGGCTGCCTGAGAGGGCTGACAAGTCATAAATTACATTTAAACAATTAAGACATTTATGTTGTGGTTCTAAACAGAAGTTTGCCTCCCAGCTCCTTATCACATGGCACATTCTTGCATCCTGTTTTCAAGAGACATCTGCTTTTTCTTATGAACTGTTATAAGACACATGCACACTAAGCTGGAACCTTCAATGTGATCGCAGACCATTAACTCACATCAGATTATGGCTACCAGACTGTAACCCCTGATTGGCCTTGGAAGATATTGGAGTGTCCTCTGAGATGGAGTAAAAGGACACTGATCCCTACAAAAGACCCTACCCATGTGGAGGAAAGTGGGGGCTCTCTTGTAACAATAACTGCATACACAGCTGTATCCCACTCTCTTCTCTGGACTGGCTATCCAAAGAAGGAGAGGTGAAAGATGTTCACCAATGGTAAGTCAAGCCTGAAGTCTACAACTGAGAGAGAGCAGAGACCAAGCTCCATTGCACCCCTGCAGGTGAAAAGCTTCAAGCTCATCCTGTCACTGATAGAAATGCCAGTAAACGTCAACAGTTTCTGAGCAGTAAAGAAACTTTTTGTATTGTAACACCCAAAGTGTGCAAGCTGCCAAGTCACTTAATGCACAGAAACTGTGCAGTTGCACCGCTGTAAAAAAAAACCCACACCCTCATGAGAGGCATAGAGCTTTCTGTACCAGGGCTATAGCGCCACAGTGCCAGTGTACACACCCTGGTTGATTACAGTGTTGTGATTGGTCTCTGGGAGGTGTCCCACAATGCCTATTCTCACCTCTCTGGTCATCGGTTTGAACTCTACTGTCCTGCCCTTAGGTGACCAACTGTGAACCCCACCCCTTAAATTTTCTAGGAATTTTGAAAGTCCTCTTCCTGTTTGCTCGGTGACGCATGATGCAGTGGTCTCAGTGCAGGTGGCCAGGCCTGCTCCACAAACCAGGAGATCACCCACTTGGAGCAGTGCTGAGCTGCTGGACCTCACCAGCATTTGGGGAGAGGAGGCTGTGCAGGCCCAGCTGTGCTCCAGCCATAGGAATTATGATACCTATGGACAGATTTCACAATGCATGACAGGAAGGGGCCATGACCGGCACACACTGAGGTGCAGGGACAAAGTGAAGGAGCTGTGGAGCGCCTACCACAAGGTGCAGGAGACAAACTGCTGCTCTGGTGCTGTGCCCATGAGCTGCCAGTTCTACAAAGAGCTGGGTGCACTACTCAGTGATGCTGTCACCTTCACAGCAAAGGTGGGTACCTTGGTGGCTTGCGTGCCAGTCGAGAGTGCACTGAGCCAGGAGGAGGAAATCTTGGACGAGGATGTGGATGGGGAGCGGGGGATGTAATGCTCGGAGGTCAGAGATGCAGGCAGCCAGGAGCTCTCCTCTACCCCAGAGGAGGCTAGCAAGTCACAGCTGTCGGAGCTTGGCAAAGTGCAAACAGGAGAGGAGGCCCCTGGTCAGTGGCTTTGATTTTGGGAATTGCTGAAGTGAGTTGTTAGGGGCAGGAGGGTGACAGAAAGGCGGCTTGTGTCTGAATGATGTGCCTACCACCACATGACTAGTCTGAGTGGTGGAACAGGGTGTTGATTGACTCCCTCACTTCATGGAAATCTGCCTCAGATCTCCAGGAAACTCTCATACTGGGCAATCCACTGCTGCAGGTTCTTTGGCAGAGCTGCTTTGTTTCTTGCCGCATATAAGGGTAACTTTCCCACGTCACTCTGCTGTCATGGGAGGAGCGGGGGGACCACTGCTGCACACAGGTAAGCCGCATAAGGGCCAGGGTGGAAGTCACAGTCTTGGAGAAGACCTTCCCTTGATTCCCTGCTTACCCTCAGCAGCAAGATATCTTTCATAATGAACCCAACCTGTGGAAAATGTGGGGACAGGAATGATTATAAGGCCACCCTTAGAGTGCTGGGTATCCCCGAAAGCCATATACCCAGTGTACGGTACAGTCCGGGAACACTGATTTGGAGTTCTTGTGGTTCATGTGTGCTTGCCTGGGGTCAGCCAGTTAGTGACAGGTATGTGAATAGTGGCTGTGTTTTAAATCACTGAATCAGTGGTCTCTGTGTTACAAACAATACTGCTTCTGTAAAATGTTGCATTTTGGCTTCTCATAGATGACCTTGGCAGCTCAGCCTCCCTCTTTGTTGTGAGGGGCAGAACAGCTGTGCATAGAAAGCGGCCAAGAAGAACAAAGGAGGACTTTCTTTGTGAGCTCATGATACAGGCCGTGGCCGAAAAACAAGAATTGAAGGAGTGTCAGGACAGCGAGAAAAGGGACTGAAAGAAGAACGTGGTGCACCAGAACAAAGCCACGGAGTGGCTCAAACATTATGGAGCTCCAAGCGGACACGTTCCGAGTGCTACTAGCACTGCAAACTGAGTAGCTCTGCTCCTGTCCTCCCCTGCAGCCGCTGTTGCAAAACTCTTTCCCATGCATCCCATCCCCCCGACACCACCAACACACTCTTATCAACCTCCTGGTTCCAGTCTGTATCCGTGATATTCCACTGCTCCCCTGTCACAGTCCAGCCCTATGGACTCCCAATACCTACTGCACTCAACACCCGTCCCTCTGCAATTCAGCCCTGGTGAAGTACAGCAGCCACTGCACTGTCCTACAAAGGAGAAGGTTGGATATGATACCTGGACATACACAAATCTTTAACCTTGTCCTGAGACCATCCCTTTCCCAATCCCCCTCAGTGCTGATGTGTTTCTGTTTGTCTCTCTCCTCCAGTTGTTGTTTTTAATAAAAGAATTGTGTTTGCTTGAAAGCAATCTTGATCCTATTAACTGAAATCAAACAGAGCCCTGCAAAGCAATAGGCAATTTTCTTAAACCTTCCTAGTGCATCGTCTGCACCAATCGCAGTCACCTCCTAGCACTGCACTCCCAAGCATAGCAACAAATATTAGTGGCTTTCAGCTTCAAATTGCTGTCTCAAGGCATCCCTGATCCTTATGGCCCCGCTCTTCACCCCTCTAATAACTCCATTGCAGCTCATGACATGTTAGTGAGAGCAAGCAACACATTGGTCAACAGTGCGGGAACCATTCCTGGGGACCAAAGAGGGAGAGCACACAGTACACAAGCAGTTGAAAGATGGCACCAAATGTGGATGGAGGCACAGGGATTGCTGGGATGCAACGCATCACGGGGCATTAGGACAGGACCCAGGATGCCCCACAACCTCCTCTGCCTTCCCACAACTCTTGGCGGCAGGAGAGGAAAAGATGCTCTGTGGGACAGCTGACCAGAGTGCACCGCTCTGAATACCGCTGCAAGTGCCGCAAGTGTGAACTCGCTATTGCGCAGTGTGAACACACAACACCGGTTTCCCTTCAAGGCTCTCTGAGAGGCGCTGTACATGCTGGCGCGGTAACTCCATACCCTAAGTCCAGTTACATGAGTTTAAAGATTTTGAGAAGATGTAAAAATCCTTCTGTAGCGCAATTTGAGGACTCCTGATGGACTCCAGTGCCCATTAGTGTGATAGTGTGTGTGTGTGTCCCTGAAGTAGACACAAAACACCTACGTCTGTTATCTAAACAGTAAGAGATCTCTGGGTTAAATCACGCTCATTTAAAAATGAGAATGGGATTCTAGAACTCATTTTGTATCTGTGCAAGACTGCCAGGAAGAAGTAGACATTATGTTAAAGGGGGGATGGGAGATAGACTAGACAAACACAAGCTTGATGTGAGTTCTATGAACAGAGAGCAGCCAAAGGAGTTACCAGGAAATCAGTGGAAGGCTATACTGCTTTAAAACCAAGGCAAGGACTAGTCTCAGCGTTTATCAGATTCTTAATTAAACAGCTTAAAGCAAAAAGAACTGCTTCCCTTATTAACTTTCCCATGAAAAATTGAGAACTGTTTTCCTTAAGTTGTTTATTACAATTTGATTTCATTACTTACCGTAATAATTGGCAAGCCAGATAAACTGAACCATTGACTTACTGATTATATTTTAATTATAACCTTGATTTGGCTATTGTATGGTTATTATTTTAAATTAGGTTAGGAAAACTATGTTCAATTAGCTAGTGATCTATTTTGCTTAAAACTCATTTGTTTTATAACTGCCTGTTTAATCTTTTAATACCTTCCTAAAAGATACAGTGAAGTGATTGATTGCTTAAAACTTCAAGGCAGACAAAAGTAACCTATGTAGAGGGAAAAGGTGAAATCATTAAAAATAATCCCTGAGCCCATCATGTATTTCAGTTACTTAAAATAACACCCTATATTAGAGTTCACATGCCACAGGCCTGTTGGGGAAGAGAATTGTGGGCCACGACTTAGGGGTCCTCAAGGGAATAGCCACTGAGATTCCAACAGCCCCATTGCATCCGCCTTATTGCTTAGACTGCTAGGGTTTTTGGTTTGAATATTGGGATGATGGCTGTGTGAGGATTCTGTGGGCACTCCTGTTCCAGACCAGCCAGAATGGGAGTGTGTGAAGTAATGCTGCTTTTGCAGGTAAGTGGCATCTGTTTGGTGGGTAACCCCCCAATTTTGCATATTGTAACAGAGTATTCGTTATCGACTGAATCCCCATTTCTGCACAACAAGAAACTGGTTTCTTCGTTTCTGAGCCTTATCTAGTTGCTGTGCCTTACACAATCTGCCCATGTGTTAATCTGAAGCTGTTGCATCTAAAGTTGCCATTTCTGGAACCCTGAAAGCGGATGCTTTCACAGCCTCTTCATTACTTCCCACCCTGGGCAAGGAATCAAGACAGAGACACATTCCGGATCTTCACAAGCTGAGATAAGGAAATCAATTTTACTTCATGAAAGATAAAACTATTGGTGCAGAAGATTAATGAACATCTCTAGTTGCTTTATTGCAGTGGAGTCTTAATGATTGATCCAAAACCAGACAAAAGTCTAGTACTGCATCACTACCTTGGGATACGCTACAGAGGAAAGAAGGGAATTGAGACATAATTTGTGCACATCACAAGACCACTACACATTTCAGTATGATTGGCAGTGTACTCAAGAGAGATCCAGGACTGGAATAGTGGGGGTATTTGCAGCACACTACGGAGGTGCAGTGACAGAACAGGGAATGCTTGTCCAATCCTGTCTACTTTTAATAGTCCCTGCACTTTCATGAACACTGAATTCACTCTCCAGGAAGAAAAAACAAACAAACGAAAAACACTTAACAATGATCAGTCAAGAGAATTAACTAGATCTGCTAGTTTTGAATTGTTCTTAAATATTTTCTTATGGTAATAAATTGTAATTGCTATTGCATATATGGAAAATGTAATTCTGTGCTGAATTAAATTTTGCAGCTGTGCTTATATGAACAAAATATTCCTTTGGGAGCCTGTTTGCCTAAATAAAGGTTTTAAATAAATAATGTTTGTGGAATTCTTCATTATTTTTAGAGAACCATTCAGTTTCTTTGATTGTTCTTTTCAGCACCTAAGGGTGCAGAAAAAGGTTAAAAATTGACAATCTGCTTCAACACAGAGCACTTAAAAACCTACCTAATAATGATTATTTATCTCACACCCAGCACTCCATTGACTCCAGCAGATGTTTCTTGTTCTAGACTCAGAGCAGAATTTAGGCCTTAGGTCTGATTTACTACTTTATCATTTGTTCACTACTTTATCATTTGTTTGTGTTTACTAGAGATGGATCTGAGCTACATAGTTCAGATTCTAATCCAACGTCTCAAATTTGGGAGTGTTTGGATTTGGTCTTGCTTCTTGTATGTATTTGCTAGACCACTCAGTTATTCCTGGGAGGTTCCATTGCCATGTAAGTATCTCAGTCTCCTACATAGGAAGGCAATTTTTCCACTTTTCTTCCCAAGTGGATCTCACAGCTAGCTCTATTTAACTTGGAATTTGTTGTGTAGATTTGGAGCTCAAGAGAATATCCACTCCTGGGCACAATATACAATTTTAATTTGAATAGATTAAAATAAATCTATATAAAGAGAATTCTCACATAGATGAGCAGCTGTAGATTTGTTATTTCCAATGCATGTCTTATCCTTAAATGGTAACTGCTAATATTTCATTACTGTCACAAGCTTGTCCTGCAACACTGCCTCTAATCCATCACTCCTCTCTCTGCTCTGCACAGTCAAACACTAAAAGCAGAGAAGAGTACAATGTGATTTCTAGGGCTGGCTGGGGGGAAGGGGGTATTGAAATCCTCCTCACACAGAGGCCACTTTTCAATGTCATTACTGCTTGAAAAAGTGGGTGGGAGACCAGGCAAAAAACCCAGGGCATTGGAATGAGGTGGATTTATACTTGATTCTATGAAGTAGGTGGCAGTAGTTAGGACTTTTTAAAAAAATGTTATGTGGCCCAGAAGTTATTCTGGCAGCCCTTGGTCTCAAAGCAGATGGTGGGGATGACACACTCGTCCTGTTTGTTAATGCCTGCTGTCTACAGTTTTCACTGACTCTCTCTTATTTGGCTGGATTGGCTCTTTCCATTTCGGTCCTATGATACCTAAACCTGAATGCAAAGGTTAATACAGAGATGATATCCAGAGCTGGCAAGGGGAGAATACAGTATCATATTTTCACTGGCATTTATTGGTGGAGACCAGTTTCAGGTGACTAAGACTTTACTGTAATGAGTTTTGAAACAATGGGCCCAATTCTTTGGTTTGGCTGAACTGCACACAACCACAGGACTAGGGCTGGGATGCAAGGATGATTTTAAGCAAATTTTGCCCTTCCCAGGCATAAAGGCTGGGACTTTACTTGTGCCAGGCTGTCACAGCGCACCAGTTAAGGAGTGTAGTTGGGGGCTTGCCCAACTCCGCATGGCTACTGGAAGCAGCAGCATGTCCCTCTCTGGCTCCTACATGTAGAGGCAGCCAAGGGACTCCGTACGCTGCCCCATCCCAAGTGCCAATCCCGCAGTTTCCATTGGCTGGGAACCACAGCCAATGGGAGCTGCAGGGGCAGTGCATGCAGATGGGACAGCATGCAGAGCTGCCTGGTCATGCGTCTGCATTGTAGCTGGAAGGGGGACATGCCACTGCTTCTGGGAGCTGCTTGAGGTAAGTGCCACCTGGAGCCTGCACTCCTGACACCCTCCCATGCCCCAGCCCTGATCCCCCTCCTGCCATCTGAACCCCTTGGTCCCAGCCTGGAGCACACTCCTGCACCCCAAACCCTCATCCCCAGCCCCACGTCAGAGCCGGCACCCTCAGCCGGAGCTCTCACCTCCCCCTGCACCCCAATCCCCTGCCCCAGCTCAGAGCCCCTTCCTGCACAGTTAACTCCTCATCTCTGGACCAATCACAGAGCCCACACCCCTAACCGAAGCCCTCATCCCCTCCTGCACCCCAACACCCAATTTCATGAGCATTCATGGCCCACTATACAATTTCCACACCCGGATGTGACCCTCGAGCCAAAAAATTTGAACATAAAAGGGTTAAGTGTTTTCTAGTATTGATATAGTTCCACTGTAATCAGGGACAGGTGCATATAAATTAGGAGAGAGAGGCAGGCTAATTGTTACTAATGAACTCCTTTACAATAAAAACTTCACATAATGAAATGCATAATTAAGCATTAATGACCAAGAAGATTACTGCCAATTTTATTTCACTTATACTAGCTTTTAGCCTAAGGTAAAACCTAAATGTCTTAGTAAAGCTGTCACTCATGCTGCTGCTCTTTTGTTTGCTTTTAAACTGACTCTCATTTTAGCCTTGACAAAGTTATCTGAAATATTGATTTTTAATATGGATTTACAGGAAGACTGTTTATGGGGTTTGATCCTGCTGCCAGCACTCTCATTATAGGTGGTTACCTCCTAATTTATCACACCAGGCATAATGCTACATAAGAAAACCTTGGGGCTTAGGGTATTTATAAAACATCCAGCAGAAAAACAAACCAATCCTATAGGGTAGGCATAATCTAACCAGTCAAATACTGTGCTGCAGCTGTGCTGCTGTAGCATTTCTAGTGTGGACAGACCCTGCGTGACTGGAGAAAAAGCTGGATATCTATGGCCCAAGGCTTAAACCCTAAAAATTATTTAGGTACCTAACTCCTGTTAGACAGCTAAAGTCTTTTGACAGGTTCAAGAATAGCAGCCGTGTTAATCTGTAAAAAAGTGAGGAATACTTGTAGCACCTTAGAGACTAACCAGTTTATTTCAGCATAAGCTTTCGTGGACTATAGCCCACTTCATCGGATGCATAGAATGGAACAGAAGTAAGATGCATTTATACACACAGAAAGAAGAAGAAGAAGAAGAAGAAAAGTTGTACATTAGCATATCAATTCTAAGGGCTGGTCTCCACTATGGGGGGGGGGGGGGAGATCGACTGCAGATATGCAACTTCAGCTATGTGAATCACGTAGCTGAAGTTTGCGTATCTGCAGCCGACTTACCGTCTGTCCTCATGGCGGCGGCAGTCGGCGGCGCGCTCCCCAGTCGACTCCAGCTCGTGCCTCCCGGCAAGCTGGAGTTCCGGAGTCGACGGGGGCACCGCGAGCGATCGATTTCTCGTGTCTTCATAAGATGCGAGAAATCGATCGCCAGAAGATCGATGGCTACCCGCCAATTCAGCGGGTAGTGAAGACATACCCTAAGAGGCTGTTAAATCTGGATGGGCCATTATCAGCAGGAGAAAAAAATACCTTTTGAAATGGATTTCTGTGTCTGCACTAGATAGCAAGTATTGAAGATAAATTAACTCGGGAAATGCAATCAATTAGTGTAATGAGAGAACCATTCACAAGTCCTATTTAGCCCCTGGTTAATTCTATCCAATTTGTCAGCCCGAACTTTTCACAAGCTCTGGCAAAGCAGTCCATCAGGCGCTGTAGATCGGCTTCTGTGTGGGTGGCCAGGGAAGCGTCGTCTGCAAACAGCATGTCTCTGATGGTTGCCTCCCGTACCTTACTCTTTGCCTTTAATCGAGCCAGATTGAAAAGTTAGTATAACAATTTCTTATCTTAGTTAGAACTCTAGTATGGTTATTTGCAACAGTGGTTCAAATTAAATGTGGTTTCAACTGTGTAACCAAGAGCAGAATTTGGAAAACAGAACTGTGTGGCAAAACTATGTCAAAAGTAACAATTTTATTGGCAGAATACTCTGTATTTTTATAGCATGCAACTGGCTATTCAGGCAGCTATAAGCACTTAATATGGAGTTTGGTCAATAAAACATCAATGAATGGCAAATATGGAATGCCAATGATTTCATATCAAATTTCCTTAGAGTTGTAGTTTGAACAAGTTTTTTCAGTCTTATGGGGCCGTAGTAGTTGAAAGTCTTTCCAGTACTTCTGAAAGTGTTGATGGCCCCAGAGGGTCCTGTCCACTTGCTGGATCAAAAAGAAGGCCATGAGTCAGTTCAAGCTCATCTTTTTATATCAAAAGCCCTTTCTTTGTTTCCTAGTCTCCGGAAAACCCAGTCTGAACCAGTATATTCAAACCACCCCAAGGAATGGAATGTCTCTGGAGTTGTTTAGTCTCAGTGATTTACCTTAATCATGCCCTCCCCCCTTTCATTTGGTTCCTGTACGAGCTGTGGTAATCCTCCCCCCTGGAACTGCCTACAGTCCCCGGCGCACAGGGATACATAAATGCAGTATAATATAGTCCCCAAAGACATTGCATGCAGTTGCAATCTCTCTCACATTAACACCACCATCTTACAGTTATCTCAGTGCCTGAGATGAAGAATATTTGGCTAAAACTGAACCAGGGAGAGGAGAGAAGAGGAGAGGAGTGAGAGAGATGTTTTGCTGGTGAAAAAAGATAAGTATTTAAGATAAGAAATGAACATCCTGTGTCCATAACATTTCCCTCTGTGACCCTAAGAACTCCTCAGTGTCATCTAGTAAAGGGTTTATTGTTCTATAAAAGTAACTCTTAGCTGACCTGGAAAACTCACAACTAGCATACTGCTTTCATAGTATTTATCTATGTAAGGTATTTATCTATGTAATGTCTCAAATAAAATCTTATATCATATGTATTCTCATAATCATTGTATAATGTACGTACCAATGTTTAATAGGGAGTGTATATGTTTAAGGGAGTGTATATGTTTATATGTTTAATAGGAAGTGTATATGTGTATATGTACTGAAAATATGTTTTAAAGTCACCGACCAAAGAGAAAAAACAGGTTTCTTTCAGACAAGAGTTAGGATGTATATTCACCTGTCTATTGCAGTTCACTTTTAAATTAAACACTGCAAGCCAGCACAATTGGAAGCTAATTTACACATGAAGTCAACAAGGGTGGGAAAACACCAGGCACTAAACCACAGGGAGTTGTCTTGTTTCGGTGGGCATAAAATAAACTTTGAAGAATATGATAGAATGCAAGGAGACATTTTGTTATCCATTCACTGAGGAAAACCCCAACCTCATAAAATGCTTTATCTGAAACTAGCTAGCTCTGAAAAAGACTAAATCTGTGGAGAAAAATCTCTTTTATTATATAGCTTAGGTAACCATTGATAAATGCAGACCCACATTTGCAGTTTATATTTTTTTTAATATGTAACTATTTCTGTTTTCATCATTATCCTTACTCACAATTACTTAAATCTTAACCTTTGATAATAAATTTGTTTCCACTATAAATATATCTCGGTGTTGTGATGTTATAAAACAGTGGTTCTCTCTGCAACCTGAGGGTATGCAGAGGCCTTCCAGGGGGTACATCAGCTCATCTTGATATTTGCCTAGTTTTACAACAGGCTACATAAAAAGCACTAGCAAAGTCAATACAAACTAACATTTCATACGGACAATGATTTGTTTATAATGCTCTGTATTCTATATGCTGAATATAAGCAGGGCTGGTTCCAGCTTTTTTGCCACCCCAAGCGGTGGGGAAAAAAAAGACCCCCCCCCTCAAGTCGTGGTGCTGCCGCCGAAACACCGCTGCTGAATGAAGACGGTGAGAGGGAGTCGTGCCAAAATGCTGCCGAAAGAAGCAGAGCCCCAATTAGGAACGGCAAAACACCGCCCCCCAAAGCTTTGCTTGGGGCACTGGTGCCTGGAACTGGCCCTGAATACAACTACAATATTTATATTCCAGTTGATTTATTTCATAATTATATGGTAAAAATGAGCAAGTAAGTCATTTTTCAGTAAATGTATGCTGTGATGCTTTTGTATTTTTATGTCTGATATTTTAAGTCGTTTTTAAGTGAGGTGAAACTTGGGGGTACATAAGACAAATCAGATTCACGGAAGGGGTACAATTGTCTGGAAAGGTTGAGAGTCATGGTTATATAGGAGCTGATCCACAGTTGAATCAAACATGCTAATATGTACACTGACCCCTTTGGGACTGCAAACCCGGTATTTTTGTGAGTAGCCAGTAACAGGGGCTGGATACTACATGGGAATGCTCCAAGGGAGCATTGGGGACTGGGATGCACCTATTGTTAACCTGCGAGGCAGAGCCCTGAGGACACTGTTTGGGTGGCAAGCAAACAGGTGGTGTCAGGGAGCTGGCACCCAGGTAAGCTCCAGAAAGTATTTCGCTGGAGGCAGAGGATAGCACGCATGGGCACCCTGACCCCTGCCTGCCTACAGCTGGCCAGAAAATGGAAGTCACTTCCCACCAAACATGTTATGTTTTTGAAAAAAATGAATCCCACATAGGGATGAAAGGTCTGTAATGTGAGACTTTTCACAGGAAAAGATTTCCGGAAGAGAGAGAGAAAACGGAATTGGGATTTTTTGACATACTGTTTGCCCTCCAGAAGGGTTTTTGCCAAATTTATTTTCTGCTAGGGGTTGAGAACTCCAGCTCCCCTGCAGCCCAGCTCCTCACACCCAACACTGGGCCCAGTCCTCTGTGTTTGCACTCATGTCTATGAAATAGAACTGAGTCAAATACCAGATCTAAAACCTACTGACTTTGGGGCAGATTTATCTAATCTGCTGTATGAGAACATTCTGGCCCATCTAGCCTTTTCGAAAAATTACTTGTTTAGTTACCTACACTAACTTGCATCTGTTCTGACACTAACCCATCTCCCTTTGCTGAACCTCCCTGACTCTCAGGAAGGAATATTAAACTTGTAAATGAATGTAGAGATGGACAGATAGTGAAGACAAACTGCTGAACTGATAGACAAACAACTAGGTTTCCTACTATATTATGCCAGATAGTATGGCTGTTTGCATGATTAGCTTTTGAGAACTAGAAAAATTAGGTTGTCAGTTTTCTTACTGACAACTGCATAATTCAGTCCCTTAGTAAACTCAATTAGAGCTATAGCTATGGATGGGAAAAGGCCTGAAGTCACATTATGGTCCATAAAAGAATTAGAAGTCCAATAATTGTATAATGGAAACTAAGCAACTACTTCCATCATTTTAGAAGTAACAGAAGTTACTTAGAAAGGCAGTTATTCAATGTTAATCACCGTGAACTTTTCTGACAAGACATTGCTTTCCTTGATTTAATCCAACTAGAGCACAAATGTTGTTAAATAAATATCAAGAGTTTAAGAAATATATGCAACTGGTCAGTTTGTTTAATCTAATTCCAGGCTCTGCTATGAGTCCATGTCTTGCAGGACTAATCTCACCTACCCTTGTGTTCTTTTTATAGCATAGTCTTAAAGACAACCATAGTATTTCATTTCAAAGCTCATTGACAGAACTATATATAGGGTCAGTTTGTGAGGGTGTTCAGATCAAGAATCCTTACCACCCACATGCCTTATGCTTTCCCTATAATGTTGAGAGACAGTTTCAGTCCCTGAATTCAGGACTGCACTCCCCTAGCATTT
Organism: Sternotherus odoratus; assembly: GCA_032164245.1. Classification (NCBI taxonomy): domain Eukaryota; kingdom Metazoa; phylum Chordata; order Testudines; family Kinosternidae; genus Sternotherus; species Sternotherus odoratus. Next base: position 18,860,595 of record JAVMKO010000011.1, read on the forward strand.
CAATGGTGCAGAGAGAAAATGGAGAGCTATCTTTTTACTCTCTGCATCAGCCAGTTAGAGCTGCCAGGGAAAGCAGAGTAGTGCACTATCCATTTTTTTTTAACCAAGCAAAATAACTGTGATCCTAATGACAGGTGGAGCTGGTGGTGAGGCCTATAATACAGGCTGCTGGATACTATCCACTATCTTTTCATTTGCTTATAACATTCCCAAACATTGACAATTTGGAGTGAAATTTTCCATGCTGAGTATCTGCCCCAGGCTAATGGTCTTTGGAAAGTTTCAGCTAAAACAATTCAATTGTTTCTGAGAATGAGAGTAGGAGAAAATATGTTGTTTTGTCCATGTTAAAAAATAATTCTTGCAGCTGTTTAGTTCAGAAGCACTAGTTCCTTTCCCCTTTGGAGTAGGGTTTGAAAATTTGGCATGGGCTCTCATGGGGCGAAGTTATTAGCCTTTGAAAAAAATCTCAGTTTGTGAATGCTCAGTAGAGACTTGTTGGAATATGTCAGCTAATTTCTTCCAAGATTCAGTCTGCACTGAGCATGTTCCAGCATGGGCTGCAGGGGCAGAGCAGGACTTCTCCTAAAAGCCCTGCTCCTGGTGATCGGGGATAATATGACACCAGGCACAAGAATTCACAGCCTACTGACTGCCTCTCCCTTGCTATTAAGTACGGGAAGGATCCAATGGGGTGCGCAGGGAGATAGGAAGATGGGTGGTCAGGGACAGTAGCTAGGTGAGAAGATAGGGCAGGTGGTACAACGATAGGCTTTGGATAGGGACAGGCCAGAAGGGTCTATAAACCAGTAGAGAACACTCCTCTCTAGAACCTGAAACTGAATCCAAGAGTCTTTTGCTGTCAGTAGATAGCTGTAAAACTCACTGATAAAATGTGTCTTCCCCCCCATCTAGTGCTTGATCTGTGTAAAGTGTAACAGCCCACCACTGTCAGTCACTCCATTAGTTCCAGTGGCAAAAGTCTGTGCTGTAGATCTGTGTCCCAACCCCGCTGGTGATGACCCAACTTGTGGTGCAATTTGGTTTTAAATGAGAGAATTTTTATTTTTGACTTATTTAAAAAAAGTTACCATATTAGGTAAGAGACAAACTGGGAAAAGAAACAATATGGAGAGCTGCTGCATAACACTTTGCATATACAGCTATTTAACATAATCATAGCAGGTTTCACTCATATGTCTGGAAGCTTGTAAATAAATGCATGGCTTCCTGCAGTGCTTTCCTATGAGTGAAAATGCCAGCCTAATAAATGGGTAAAATGCGTAGGCTGTGAACTTTAGCTTTCCTATGCCTCGTTTGCCAGTGACTACAAGAGACGGTAGCTGCAGAACAGGGTAAAGCAGAATAATTGGAATTTTCATAGGTATGCAGCTAATATTCTGCACATTGTATTGATAGTTACTTGGCAGATTAATTTTTAGTAATTTCTCATTAGTATGCGAATTCATACGATTAGAATGACCATGTTTTCCAATACTTCATTGCAGAATGGGTTTTACACTGCGCAAAATGACTCCTGTTTTCATCTTTAAATAAGACGAGGAAGACTTTGTAGCACCTTAGAGACTAACCAGTTTATTTCAGCATAAGCTTTCGTGGGCTATAGCCCATTTCATCAGATGCATAGAATGGAACAGAAGTAAGATGTATTTACATATACAGAAAGGAAAAAAAAGATTTTTTTGTACATTAGCATACCAATTCTGAGAGGCTGTTTAATTTGGATGGGCCATTATCATCAGGAGAAAAAATACCTTTTGAAATGAATATCTGTCTGACAGGATGTCAGCCCACGAAATAAACTGGTTAGTCTCTAAGGTGCTGCAAAGTCTTCCTCATCTTATTTACGGATACAGATTAACACGGCTGCTAATCTTAAACCTATCTTTAAAATGTGTGTGTTCTCTCTTCCTCAGTCTCTAAGCATTGTTTGACTCCTATGTATTTACTGAGTCACCAAATTTTGATCCACGTCAGAGGTATTCAAACCCAGGTTTTGGTTTAGTCCATTGTAGAGAGAATGGTCAGACATTACATTTGGATCCATGTGTAGATTCAGATTGAGTAGCTTGCACATTTGGAAGGAGGAAGGTATTTAAAATCCAGGCTTTTGATTTGTTCACACCTCTGATACTCAGCTAATGTTTGTCTGACACTTGTGTTTAAAGACACTTGGTTACTGGAGATGGACTATAAATGACTTGGAAACGAGGAATTTCTTGGTAATTACTTCTGCTGAAAAGCAGAGAGAGAGAGAAAGAGAGAAAACTTTATGATGGTTCTGCTTCCTTGTGACCCCCTTGTCCATGTCTGCTCTCCTAAAGTTGATCAAGTGGGTTCTCAGTACCTGTAAACATTGGCCTGACTACTAGTCTAAAAGTCTGTTGTGAGATGAACTGTCTTGTGTGCAGCTATCCAAGTCATCCGGTGAGAATGCCAGCTAGTAAATCCACTGGCAGCCTTTTTGCCATCTTTACCAAAAAGGACATGAGGTGTGTAGAAGAGAATTGAGGGCCCAGAGGCAGGACCCAGAAATTGACTCTTATCAGCAAACACCAGCAGCAACAGAGCTGAAAGAACAAGCCAACTGCTCACATGAGAAGGAATATGCACAGCATCATCTACCTACCATTGCATATATTTAAGGTTAAAATAAATAACCAGGCCATAAGTTTGGAGGGAATATGAACCCTCATGCTTCAGGACACCAGTCAGCCTTTTACTGAGGGAGTTAGAAAGAATTTCCTCTATAGGCAGGCTATGTCCTTTTTGGAGTTTCTTGCACCTTCCTCAGAAGCATCCAGTACTGGCTACTGTGGGAGGCAGGATATTGGGCTTGAGCGACCCCTGATCTTGCAAGGAAATTCTTGTGTTTTTATTCTGTTTCTCTGCTTCACTTTAGAGCTTTTCTCTGGAAAATTCTCCAGCCCTCTTTTGGCCTGGCTTTCTGTATGCATTTTATGGTATCCTCACAACCTTTTTTCTCTAAGCACTATGCACTTCAAAACAGGCAAGTTTCAAGTGTTTTTTTAATATTCATATTATTTTTCATATTTATTTATTTCTAAAATTCCATACACACACCCCTCCCCAGTCTACAGGTGCCCAGGGCACCTATTTCATAAATTTAAAAATCACATTGTAGAATATCACTACGGGTGTTGCTACTTCACTGTTCGACATCGGTGTGCTGTTGGTGGTTCTAGCAGCTCAGGCACTTAAGTGCTCTTTTCTCTGTGATTATCTGAAAGAACTCGTCACTAGAGATGAGTCAGTAGATGGGAAGCAAATTTTTCTTTATGAAACATTGTTTCCTTATTTCCCAAACCACTCCCTTGATTACAGCATGGCGCCTAGGTGCAGGTCTCAGCAGCTATGTTAGTTGCCAATGGGTTTCACTGAAAACTTTAAAAAATCTTACAGTTCTTAGGGATTTGTAGGTTTAGGTTTTGAAATGTGCAAGAGGGGAAGTGGAGGAAATAAAGAGCTATTTGCATAAAAACAAGCAAATTGGTTTAGTTTTTAGTCAGCTAAACACGGAGGTCTGAGCGTTCATTATTTATAGCAAAGTGCAGCAATATCTGCATTTTCAAGACAGGAATTTCTCATTTCATGTTCACTTCATTCATAAATCTCACTGTTTCAATAGACACACAATGGGACAAACAATGTCTCATGTCAGTTACTATGAATCCTGAGTAAACTCATTTAAACTACTGGATTATCAGAAACCAGTTTTGCTCTGTGCTAGCAGCAGGGGGAGCTGCTACCATAGAATTACCATAGTAACTGTGTTGCAGTAACATGCAAACCGGGTCCTAGCTCTGGCAGAGGGCTTGTGAGGCAGTGGGGAGCGATTTCTCACCATGAGCAGGTAGCCAGGCTGGAGATGTCTCTCCTGTGAGCAGGATCCACAGACGGAACAGGAACCAGTATGAGGTTGGGGAAACTTATAATTAATGTGTCAAGCCTGGAAGTATCCAGAGATTTTGGATGTTAGTCCTGACCATTTTATACCTAATAAAGCTGTCACTGGTCCAGGACTAAATGCCCATCCTGAGCCTCAGGCAGGTGTAACATTAGGGGAAGTTCCACATTGGAAGAGTGGAAATATTTCTCTTGTAGGCTGATTTTTTTGAAATGGTGGCTGTCTGAAACAGGTGTTATAGCTGGGACTTTAGAATAAGGCTCAGGGAGATGGATTTGCTGGGCAGGCAAAGCAGTCAGAGGTGGATGAGAAGTGAAGATGTCACATAATATTACCTCCTAGTATGTATTAGATGAAAGAGACTGTGTATGTGTGTGAGCTAGTTGTATACAATATGTATCACAGCAAAAACAATTATGTATATTGCTCTTAATTCACATCACTATCACTTACAGTTCAGCTTTCCCTGGTTTTATTATTAGGGAAGGATTAACAGGAGGTAGATTCCTTCTTAGGGAATTTTAGAATAAAATTGTTCTTCTACTATTGAAAAAAATAAATATTTTTTTTTTGGAGAATTTACTTGTGGGAGTCACAGACAACTCCTAGACTGAATTCAATAGATTCATTATTCAAACACAGCTCATTTGGAGCAACTGTTTGATCATAGGATATTGAATATTTTATTTCCACGTAAAGAAAGGCATGCAAAATAGATAAAATGAGACACTGGAAAGCTGTGATTACTACTTATCTTAAAATCTCATCCCACACTACTCAGAAATTTGAATTTCTTCTCCTCTGTATTAAAAAAACCATAGTATCTTTTGTCTCTTCTGGATTGAGTAATAGGACAGATGGGCCCAAACTATCCCACTGAAAGGTGCCACTGGCAATGCTCACCTTTTGGCACCTCCTCCTGCTTGTTTTGGGGATTAGCTCCGTCCACGTCCAATGCCCCTTTCCTTCCTTTGTTCTCTTGGCAGCCCCTCTCTCTCTAGAACTCAGCATGCTCCCTCCCCATGGGCTTGCCTGCTCCCTCTTCATGGCTTGGCCCTTCGGCCAACTCACTATATTGTTTTCCCCTTCTGTGGCAGGGTGGGGTTAAAGTCTCTCCAGACCAACTGTCTCCAGGCCTTCCTCTAATCTAAGACTATGCCACCTTCCTAGTTGCAGGTAGGGGAATCTGGGCCTGCCCACTACTCCAGAGTGTAGCCTTGGGATATTCTATCTATCAACTTTGGTCTGCTTGCTCCCAGAGCCCATTGCTGTTTCCCTGTGCTTCTTCCTACTTCACTTCTCTTGTTTGATGTTCCGGACGAGTCAAACTCAAGCTCCCAACTCCCAGGAACTGACTAAAGCCTACTTCTCCTGCAGTCCTGTCTGTTCTCAGCTTCCTAACTTTGTATCAGCTGATACCTGCTCAGCTGAGCTTCATCTTCCACTAGGGCATGTCTATGCAGCCTAATTCTCCCTCAGGTGCAGCCTATCAGTTTAATTAGCCTCTTCCAAGCTACCTTAACCCCTTCAGGTGGGGTGTGGAGAGAACATCTCATCACAACTGGGTGTGTTCAAATCTGGGGTTTTCGTGTAGACCATTACAAAAAATAAATTTTCTGAGACATTTGATCTGGATCCAATGTTTCCCAAAGTTTTGATTACATTCATATGCAGGCTTTGAGGTCAGGCCCCACTTCTTCATAATAGGCTCTTTTTCTCAGCTTGGTGGCCTGAACTCTGTGACAGACCGCCGTCTCCCCCCTCTCAGGAACACAGGCAGGAAACCCTTTTTTGCTCCAACAGTGCCCTTTAATCTACAGTGCAGGACCCCACCACCAATATATACAGGTTAAACAGTTCATTAATACACACTCAGCTCTTGATAGCTCATTAATACCCAGCTCTAGGGACTCTATGTAGTCCAGCTAACAGTTTACACAGCTCTAGGGACTCTAGGTAGTCCAGCTAACAGTTTACACAGCTCTAGGGACTCTAGGTAGTCCAGCTAACAGTTTACACAGCTCTAGGGACTCTAGATAGTCCAGCTAACAGTGATACAAACACACTCACTCAGCTCTGAATAGCTCCTGCCACCACCACCCTGGGCTTCCTTCCTGGCAGCCTTTTATCCCCCAGAGGAGGCTGCCAGGTGCAACCCATCCAGGTTGATTAGGCTGCAAGCCAGGTGGCTAATTAGGCTTGCTGCACCGGGGGTTTGCAGAGGGCTTTTCTCCCTCTTAAAGGGGCAGCAGGGCTGGCTCAGGCCCTCCTGGCCAGCACCCTGCCACACACCTCCCCCCTTAGCCTAGCCCCATAGGGCTGGCTCAGACCCTTCAAGCCTTTGATCAGCTCTACAAGGGCCCCAACACTCTGCGGGCTAGTGTACAGGTGGAGGCTGGGTCCACTACCCCCGGTTGGGACTTCCTCCCCACCTGCACCCGCAGAGTGGGTAACTCAGGGCGGATCAACCAGGGCAGATCAACGCTCTGCGGACAAGCATACAGGGGGAGGCTGAGTCCACTACCCCCGGTTGGGACTTCCTCCCCACCTGCACCCGCAGAGTGGATATCACCCCACACGGTTTCCGCCCCCAAACCCCAGTCCATGGGCCATCGCCCCAAATCCCAGACCCGTCGTGGTCCATCTTCTCCCCGAGGTCCCTCTGTCTCCACGTACTTCTGGTCGGGTGCACCGCAGACTTCACTGTCTCTGGCTGGTGCCTCGTGTTCCAGGTACGGACAGTCTCGGGGAGGCTGAGCAAAGCTGCTCCAATATCAGGGAGTCCATAATGTCCCCAAGTCCTGGGCCTCTGCCCACAAGGTACAGAGCAAGACGGAGGGCCCGGGTGGTCCGCTCCCACCCGGCTGTGGTGGCTGCCCTCTCAAAAAGTCCCACCGTACCTTCAGCTCTAACTGAGCCTGCTGCATCGGGTGGTTTCGCTGCAAGGCGTGCATGGCCTGCTGGGTCCACTCCTGTTCTTCCATGAGACACTGCAGGGTTCCCTCCTTCTTGGGGCCACCAGTTGTGTTGCTGGTGTAGCGATCCCACCCCTGACACCACGTGTGACAGACCGCCGTCTCCCCCCTCTCAGGAACACAGGCAGGAAACCCTTTTTTGCTCCAACAGTGCCCTTTAATCTACAGTGCAGGACCCCACCACCAATATATACAGGTTAAACAGTTCATTAATACACACTCAGCTCTTGATAGCTCATTAATACCCAGCTCTTGGGACTCTAGGTAGTCCAGCTAACAGTTTACACAGCTCTTGGGACTCTAGGTAGTCCAGCTAACAGTTTACACAGCTCTTGGGACTCTAGGTAGTCCAGCTAACAGATTACTACACACTCTAGGGACTCTATGTAGTCCAGCTAACAGATTACTACACACTCTAGGGACTCTATGTAGTCCAGCTAACAGATTACTACACAGCTCTAGGGACTCTATGTAGTCCAGCTAACAGATTACTACACAGCTCTAGGGACTCTATGTAGTCCAGCTAACAGATTACTACACAGCTCTAGGGACTCTATGTAGTCCAGCTAACAGATTACTACACAGCTCTAGGGACTCTATGTAGTCCAGCTAACAGTTTACACAGCTCTTGGGACTCTAGGTAGTCCAGCTAACAGATTACTACACACTCTAGGGACTCTATGTAGTCCAGCTAACAGATTACTACACAGCTCTAGGGACTCTATGTAGTCCAGCTAACAGATTACTACACAGCTCTAGGGACTCTATGTAGTCCAGCTAACAGTTTACACAGCTCTAGGGACTCTATGTAGTCCAGCTAACAGTTTACACAGCTCTAGGGACTCTATGTAGTCCAGCTAACAGTTTACACAGCTCTAGGGACTCTATGTAGTCCAGCTAACAGTTTACACAGCTCTAGGGACTCTATGTAGTCCAGCTAACAGTTTACACAGCTCTAGGGACTCTATGTAGTCCAGCTAACAGTTTACACAGCTCTACGGACTCTATGTAGTCCAGCTAACAGTTACACAGCTCTACGGACTCTATGTAGTCCAGCTAACAGTTACACAGCTCTAGGGACTCTAGATAGTCCAGCTAACAGTGATACAAACACACTCACTCAGCTCTGAATAGCTCCTGCCACCACCACCCTGGGCTTCCTTCCTGGCAGCCTTTTATCCCCCAGAGGAGGCTGCCAGGTGCAACCCATCCAGGTTGATTAGGCTGCAAGCCAGGTGGCTAATTAGGCTTGCTGCACCGGGGGTTTGCAGAGGGCTTTTCTCCCTTTTAAAGGGGCAGCAGGGCTGGCTCAGGCCCTCCTGGCCAGCACCCTGCCACAACTCCTTGACTAAGTTTATTTACTTCTCTTTATGTACCATTGCTAAAAAGTGTATTTTTCAACATTTTAAAAGCTGCTCTTGCATTCAGTAATAGTTTGACTTATTAAGCAGATGCTGAACACTTTAATTCTCCCATACAAAAAACAAAAGAAAAACCTATTATCAAAACTGGAAAAAGGAAGAAGAAATCTATGTAATCCTTTTTACTTGATTCACCATAATCAAAAGAACAACAACAGCTGTAAGAAAATGTGAGGACTCCTTAAAGACTAACCAGAAACCAGAGGACCCTGACTATTCCATTCACATCAAACAAAAATATTCTGTACTGGGTGAAATTACATTGTTGCTGATGACTACATATTGTGGCCCCGATTTTCCAAATGGTCTCAATTTGGCCCCAATTTTTTACCCTCAAACACAGCGACTCCAAATCCAAGGTATTTTTGTAGCAACTCCAAGAGGGTGGAGTTTTAATGAGTTCTGGGCAGAGATTAAAGACACACCCACACAAAGCAGAATCTTGTGGCAGTTTTGACACAGATACAGGCTATCTAAGCAAAGATGTTCAAACAAAGCTGCTCTTGCTGGAATTCTGAAAATGGGGCTGTGAACTGTAAACATTACAACTGTTTTATTGATATTGCCTTGATAAAAGATGGTCTAACATGAACTGCTGCCTGGGCATCTTTTAAATAAAAATAAACTAGGAGGGACTGATCTCAGTGTGTCCTTTCATCCCTCTCCCAACAAAGAACTAACTTCTTCCAGGAGAACAAACCCTTCCTAGCTGCTCAGAAGCAAGTGCATTATCATACAATTATGACCAATAGTTACACTTTTCATAATCAATGCCCTGATTTGGAACTGCAACCACACAGCAAAGCCGAGAGATTAGGGCCGGTTCCTGAGTTTTGTCCATTAACTTTTATCACTGACTTAATTGGGGAAAGCTGAGGTTCTAAAATATGGTTTAATTTATAGCACATTAGCGCCAAAAATATCAGAATTGATCAGTTACCACTTAGTACTTATCTGTTTTTTGATGTAGATGCTCACATGCTTCATTTCTGGCAGTAACTTTAAAATCTGGAGCATAATTTATTGAACAGCCAGCAGAAGAGCATCTCAGATTTTTTTTTTTTTAAAGAGTTTGCCTTTGCACAATGCATTTAAATGACTGCATCCCCTTTTCACCTGATTAGAATGGAAGGCAATCCTGCTGAAATTTTTAGTACTTGGAAAATATCCGGCTCAGCAGAAAGTCATCACAGGACAAATGTTAATATTTTTAAACTCATCTCTCCCCCCCCCCCCCTAAAGAAGAATTGAAAAAAGCAGCATGGGAGAGAGATAGCTGCTGCATTCAGTTAAGCCAAGAATTTCAGGGCGTTAACTGTTTCTTTTGTGTAAAATGCAGCATCTCTCTGCCTTTTAATCAAAGTACACAGGCAATTCTTACAGGGAACACAAGTAATGTTTCCAAAATATAGCAACATGTAAAAAAGACTGGATTAGAGGGAGAGACAGTTTCTTCCCTCTAGCACACACAAACAATCTTGGGACAATTGCAGAAACCCAATACAGATTCTAGTGAATGCTGGGGTATAAACACAACACAGATCTGCTGCCACTTTATCTCCTCCACTCTGTCAGTCACTGTTGTGGCTCCCATCACCGGTCTCTGTCAGAGAGTGGGGAGACCCAAGTGCATGGTCATCTCTTTGCCATTCTAGAGACCTCTCCCTCCTAGCTCAAGCCTTGGCAGCCACTGATACATGCCCTAACTTCCAGATTGCTCCCCCCATCACTGTATCCATAGTGTGGGTTCTGGAGCATCCTCCAAATAAACTAGGAGGTCTAGTTTCCATATCCAGCTCTTCTGGAATTGGGTCTCCATAGTAAGGCAGGATACCCAGAAAGACACCATACTTCCTCTTCCACCCAACTACCTCTTCCTTCAATATTCCCTGTTCCCGCTTTTCATAAGTCACTAGGCCCAAAGGTCTCACAAAGAACAACTAGTTTTGCTGACTGAGGCCATCAGAGCCCCATTAGAGAACAAGATCCTGGCAGCAGTGCCTTCTAGCTATACAGCCATGCTGACTATCCAACGTCCTGCCCATACTGAGACATCACTTCCTCCCCAGCCATTCAGAACAGGACTGGACTGAAGTGCATTGAAAGGACAGTGTGAGGAATCTTGCACTACTTCTGCGGATGCTGTATCTACAGTGTAAATACACAGAGGACCTCAGTCTCTATGGCTTTTAATCCTAACACTTTTCATGAAAATTAAAATTTACTTAAAATTAGAAAAAGAAAAAAGCTGTTGAATTAATAACTCAAAGCAGTTTCAAAACAAATATCAAAACACCAAACACACTGGTCCAGATAATTCATTCTGAATTACAGTGAAGATAGGGTTAGTTATGCCATCCACACTACTAGAGAAAGGATTAATCAAGTACCCAGGAAATAATGACTGCAGTCATATTGTCAAGGGTTTTCATGAAAGGTATGTTAAGCTTTGAAATGATTTGACAATTGGGCAGAAGCCAATTTATCTTCAGCCCATTTTTGGAGTGTATTAGTACTGCACTTTGTAGATCACTTGGATAACAGCCAGCGAGTCAGTGGCATGTTTTTTTCACACCTAAAGTGCAATTATATGCTTTCAGCTATAGCAAGTGGGCTCAACAACCAACAGGAGGGAGAAGGAGAAATACGACAGATTTCCTAGACTAGCCAGTGCATATTTTTTTTCTAATGTGGAATGCAAATGGTGCCAGCTGTGTACATTTAAAATCTAAAACAACATGACAGAGGTAGTGAGAAAAATCTGCACAACTCGGTGCAGGACAGATTTAGCTTTTTTCACTTAGCTGCACATTGATTCCCATTATATCCAGACGCAGTGGAAAGGTAGCCCAGTGCACTGGTGTATGAGAATGAACAATACATAGATGAATTACAGATGCGTATAGTCATTCTGAGTACAATATTTGCAAATAAATGGCACGTACATTGTGAACTGGGTCCCCAGGAAAATAATATGTGTAAGAAGTAGCGTTGGTATAAGCCAGTTTAAAATATTCATAAAGATATTGAGGGACACTAAAATGAAAACCTTGTGAATATGAAGGAAGTTGTTCCTTGGAGAAATAACCAGCTACTAGAGGACTAGATGGTGGAGTGGATATTGCACTAGGTGGTCACCTCTGGGAACCTGGCTTTATATCCTTCTAGTAAAAAAAGAGATTCATGAGCTCATATTATTTCCTACTGGATGTTTGTCTATGTGAAAAAAAATCAGCATGTGATTTGGCAGATCGTCATTCTCTGCTTAGAACAAACCCAGGGGTGGAAAAGCAGGTCATTACTGAAGTGCATTGGAAGAGCTGCATGGTGAAGCTTAGCCCTGGTCTACACTACAAGTTTAGGTTGAATTTAGCAGTGGTAGATCGATTTAACCCTGCATCCGTCCACACGACGAAGCCATTTTTGTTGACTTAAAGGACTCTTTAAATCGATTTCTGTACTCCTCCCCGATGAGGTGCTGAAAATCGACATCGCCGGGTCAAATTTGGGTTAGTGTGGATGCAATTTGACATTATCCCAGAGTTCTCCATTATGACCACTCTGGAAAGCACTTTCAACTCGGATGCACTGTCCAGGTAGACAGGAAGAGCCCCGGGAACTTTTGAATTTCATTTCCTCTTTGGCCAGCGTGGCGAGTTTATCAGCACAGGTGACCATGCAGAGCCCAACATCACAGGAGGCCAGGCTTTGAGAGAAGTCTGTGTCCATGTCCTCATCACTCTCATCACCGTGCTGCCATTGCCTCCTCGTCTTCTTTCATGGGTTCTGGTTCTGCAGAAACTGCACAATAATGCGCGAGGTGTTTACAATGCTCATAACTGCCGCGGTGATCTGAGCGGGCTCCATTCTTGTGGTGCTATGGCGTCTGCGCGGGCAATCCAGGGAAAAGGGGGCAAAATGATTGTTTGCCATTGCTTTCACAGAGGGAGGAGCGACTGACGAGATGCGCCCACAATGACCCGCAGGAATGTTTTTGCCCTATCATGCACTGGGAACAAAGCCCAGAATTCCATGGGTGGTGGAGACTGCAGGAACTGTGGGATAGGTACCCAAAGTGCACTGCTCTGAGAGTCGATGCTAGCCTCGGTACTGTGAATGCACTCCACTGACTTAGAGCGTTTAGTGGGGACACACACAATAAAATGGTTAGAATCTGTTCAGAAAATTTGACTTCTATAAATTCAATCTAATTTCATAGTGTAGAGGTCTGACATACCCTTAGATATGGACTGGCTCAAACCACACTTACACTTCTGCCAGCACGGAATTCACCTGAAAACAAGGATAACAAAGCAAAGTGTTTACTGATAACTGGGAGTTGTGGATGCGCTTCCCTTCACCTGTGTATTTTCAGTGCCATGTGTGGAGGAATGTTTGGCAGCTGGAGGCATTCCTTGGAGGCTGTGAGGTGGGTAGTAGGCAAATGAGGAGTCTGAGCAGCAGATGGAAGAACTGGATTAATATCAGAACTGTCGGGTGGATGTGGACAGGAACGGGAGTAACAGTAACGCTGAGAGATAAACAACGGGGAGCCTGAGTATTGGGAGAGGTGTCAAGGTAGAAGTTGGAGCAGCTGTGGAGGAAAGGGCTGGGGAGGGAAGGGAGTGGGAGCCTAGAAGTGACTGGAGAAGAGCATGGAGTGATAAAAGTGGTGGACAGGCTGACAGGGGAATGGGAGGAGCAGGGGAACCTCAGCTGCATCTGGCCAGCTGGCATGAGGTTAGGAGGTATGATTGTGCTGGCTAGCAGAAGAAGATGAACTGCATGCAGCTGCATGTGGGCTAGCACAAGCTGTGTTTATGAAGCAGATGTGGATGTGGCGGGAAATGTTACAGAGGAAGCCAGAGATGTAAAGTCCCCAAGTGCTTCTCAATTCATTCTGATTCACTGACAATGCGTTTGGGAAGTGCCTCCTGCCCAGCTTCTCCAACTGTCTCTAATCCCCTCAAACTATCCTAAAGGTCTCTCTGCCTGTTAAAGTCCTTAGGATCTGATTTTTAGAGGCACCCGGCACTTAAAACAGGAGCTGGGAGTGCCCCTCAACAGGAGCTGGGAGTGCTCAGAATCTCTGAAAAAATTGCACCCCAATGCTTATGCAGGAGACCCCATTCTCCTTTAAACATTCAGTTGTGAAATTTCTGACTTTACAAACCTTTTGCAAGCTTCTTTTATAGATTTTCTTTTATTTTGCACAACAAAGAGTCAACCAGGTAATATTATGGCTGTTACCTTCAGAGTGGCTATAAGACCTTAACCTAGAAGACCTATGGCAAAAGGCTGTTAAAGAAAAACAAATGGAAAAGCAAACTACAAAACAAACATTTCCTAGAATTTACTCATTTATTCTCTGTGTTTGTCTTTCCTTTATTTATGTATTTTTATAATTAGTGATTGCAGCATTTTAAGAGTATAGCTTAAGATCCCTGTTCTGCAACTTCTTGTGAGCGGGTGGGCTGCTGCTCCCATGCAGGGTCCCGGTGAAGTCAGTTGCAGGACTGGGCCTCAGTATGGTAATCTTAATAGCCCTATTGTCACAAGATCATATCACTTTGGCACCCATCCTTTAGTTCCATAGAGGCAGACACCTGTGCCCATTGAGTATGATGTTCAGTGGAGGTGCAGAACACTTGCAGGATGGTGCATTGCTTGGCATTTTTGTTGGGGAAGTTTTGCAAAATTAGAGAAAACTTATAAAGAAAACTGCAACAAAAACACACACAATGAGCTTTTTTCAACAAAGGGGCATCTGAGGTAGGTCTAGACATTTTATTTAATCCTTGATTAGATTTCCACACAGGTGAAGTTATGAATATGGTACAGTAGTTCCTCGTCTGGAGGCAATGTTTCTAATGGTTAGGCTCAAGGGACCAGAGGGCAGGACTCCTACATTTAATTGCTGACTCTGTCACTGTCTGAGATTCATAGATGGGACCTCTGTGATCATCTACTCTGACCTCCTGCATAACACTGGCCACAGAACTTCCCTGTATTAATTCCTGTTTGAACTAGAGCACATGTTTTAGGAAAACATCCATTCTTGACTTAAAAATTGTCAGTTCTGATCCACCATACCCTTGGTAAATTGTTCCAGTGATTAATTATCCTGTTAAAAATGTGCACTTTCAGATCAAAGATGATACCTAGGAGAAAAATGCTATTAATAACAGCAAGAATAAGAAATAACAATCAGAGTTACATTAATAGTTCTCCACCTGTCAAGAGGAGACTCTGCTTCAGTGAAAGCTAAAAGTAGTGTTAACTGAGACACCTCTGTTACCAATCAATGTTAGAGTTTAAAGGAAGTGTATCCCAAAATAAACTCAGTGAAATGTCAAAACATTCTCTTTCTGGAAAGCACAGTTTTCTTTGTGTGCAAAAGGTCCTTCTTGGCTCCTCTCTGTGTGTTCTCTTTAGCATTAAAAAATAAACACAAGCGACATATCCTTAAAATAACTATCTGAACTTGAGTCACCTGCATATCCCAGAAGCCCTTCAAATGAATGGTCTGTCAAACACAGTGCAGAACTGGGAATTAAAACCAAAGATATTAGAGACAATATGCTGATTCCTCAGGTCACTTTGTTTGCAGGCAAAGTTCACCTTAATGTTCCACACTGTCTTTTGTGTCTACAGAATGTATTATTCCACTCCCTGTGTTTAACAAATATTCTTTGGAACAAAAAAAGTCTGGTACATTTCCAAATACTGTGTTAGTGGGACCCTCACAGCAATCATCCAATTAGTGTAACTTTTTAAATTTAGCTATTCCATTCTGAAAAGGACAAACACAAATGGAGAAGGACAAATGGAAGAATTTCTAGCTATGGCAATGACCAGAAACAAAGCAGGTTTTTCATAGAAATGTAGGACTGGAAGGGACCTTGGTAGGTCATCCAGTCCCCTGCACTGAGGCAGGCCTAAGTATTATTTTTCTAGACCATCCCTGACAGCTGTTTTTCTAAGGGGTTCTTAAAAAACCTCCAATGATGTAGATTCCTCAGCCTTCCTAAGTAATTTGTTACAGTGCTTTACCCTGACAGTTTGGAAGTTTTTCCTAATGTCTAACCTAAATCTCCCTTGCTGCAATTTAAGCCCATTGCTTCTTGTCCTGTCCTCACTGGATAAGAACAATAATTTATCTCCCTCCTCTTTATAGCAACCTTTTATGTACTTGAAGACTTAGCACGTCCCTCTCCCCTCGGTCTTCTCTTCTCCAGACTAAACAAACCCACTTTTTTCAGTCTTTCCCTGTAGGTCATGTTTTCTAGACCTTTTATCATTTTTTTGTTGCTCTCCTCTGGACTTTCTCCAATTTGTCCTCATCTTTCCCAAAATATGGTACCCAAAAGTGGAACCAGTGCTATCAGTGCTGAGTGGAAGAAGTACTTCTCGTGTCTTGCTTACAACACTTCTGCTAATATATCCCAGAGTGCTGTTTTGCAACAGTGTTACGCTGCTGACTCCTATTTAGTTTTTGATCCACTATAACCTCCAGATCCTTTTCTGCAGTGTTCCTTCCTAGGCAGTCATTTCCCATTTTGGATTTGTGCAATTGATTAGTCCGTCCTAAATGTAGTACTTTGCATTTGTCCTTTGTGAATTACGTGCTATTTATTTCAGACAATTTCTCCAGTTTGTCAAGGTAGGATTAGAATTCAAAACTATCCTCCAGAGCACTTGCAACCTCTCCCAGCTTAGTATTTTCTGCAAACTTTATGTGTACTCTTTTTGCTATTATCCACATCATTCATAAAAATACTGTAGATCCTTGCAGAACCCCGCTTGATATGTCCTTTCAGCTTGATTGTGGATCACTGATAACTATTCTCTGAATAGTTCTCTCCAGTTGTGCATCCACCTTATAGTAGGTTCATCTAGGCTACATTTCCCTTGTTTGCTTATGAGAAGTTCATATAAGCCTGTTTCAAAAGCCTTACTAAAGTTGAGATATATCATATCTACGGCTCCCACACCCATCCACAAGGCTTGTTGCCCTGTCAAAGCAGCATATTAGGTTGATGTGACAGGATTTGTTCTTATCACCTTATCTTTTAGGTGCTTACAAAGTGTTTGATTATTTGCTCCATTATCTTTCTCATTATAGACCAGTTAAGGTGACTTGTTCCCTTAGGTAGGTATATTTGCCCTTTTCCAGTCCTCTGGGATCTCTCCCATCCTTCATGAATTCTCAGAGATTATTACTAATGGCTCAGAAATCTTCTCAGCTTATTCTTTAATGTATTCCATCAGGCCCTGCTAGTGTAAAGACATCCAACTTTTCTAAGTAATTCTTAACTTGTTCTTTTCCTATTTTAGCTCATATCCTACCCCATTTACACCCATGTTCACTGTGTTAGTTGTCCAATCACTACTAACTTTTTTGATGAAAACTAGGGGGGGAAAGGTCAACACCACTCTGGCCATTGCGGCATTTTTTGTTATTGTCTTTTCCTACTCAGTGAGTAATGGGCCTACCCTGTCCTTCCTTCTAATGTATTTATCAAAAGTTTTCTTGCTGTCTTCTGTGTCTCTAGCAGGTGTAATCTTGTATTGTGCCTTGACCTTTTTTATCTTTTCCCTACATGCTTGTGTTGGGTTCTTTTTAGCACTCATCTTGCGTAACTGACCTAGTTTCCACTTTTTGTATTGTGCATGGTGTTTAGTCTGCTGGTTTTCCACCTACTATTCCTTAGGTATCATGAACTTTATCATTTCATGATCACTTTCATCCAAGCTCCCTTCCACCTTCAAATTCTCTACCAGTTCCCCACTATTTGTCAGAATCAAATCTAGAATATCCTTTTCCCTGGTTGCTTTCTCCACCTTCTGGAATAAAAATTGGTCTCCAGTGCATTCCAAGAACTTGTTGGATAATTTATGCCCGCTGTATTATTTTCCCAGCACGTCTAGGCAGCTGGAGTCCCCCATCAGCACCAAGTCCTATACTTTGCTTGATTTTGTTAGCTGTTAAAAAAACCCTCATCTCTTCTTCCTGGTTAGGTGGTCTATAATAGACCCCTCCCATGATGTTACACTTGTTTTTTTACTCCTTTTTATATGTACACAATGCTTGCTAAAAGTCTCATGCATTAAGGCACATGCCAAATACTAACAGATGGTGAGTAGGAAGAAAAATTCCCCTTGGGGCAGGATATGCTTTCTTGAATGGGGGGCAGAGACGGGACATGGGACTAGATAGACTACTCATCTGATGTGTTATTAATTCAGAATTTATTGCTTTCATCTGGTTATTCTAACAACTTTGTTTTGCTTCAGATGATGGCACAACTTTGAGATCCTTGCTGGCACTCAGAGATTTTGCTGTGTTAGTGGTACATTTTAAAGACTCTTGCATATTAGTGAAATGGAACTGCAGATGCAATGCATGAGCCTGCGTTTACAGGATTGGCCTTAGCACAGTTGACCTGCAATTGTTTCACAAGAGATTAAACTGTTTTAATCTCTGTTCTGACTTGTGATCTGAAATATATTATACCTTTATAGGGTGTTCTGTTATCCCTGTCCTAAAAAAGAGCCATTGAGCTTTAGAGAGAAAGGAACACAAATACCAAGAGAACTCCAGGGCTGGTTATTACCAGTCTATCTGGGATACATTTAAGGCCACAGGTCAATGGAAAGCTTCTTTGTCATTGTAGTTTTAAAATATGACTTGTATAAAGGAAAAAGACTGAAAATTCAGTTAGCCTTATAACAGTGAGAACATAAAATAGAGAGATTGAAATGTGCTACGTATTAAATACAGAACCCTAATTACTGGAACTGATGTGGGCGGGAGGAGAGAATCATTTCACATCTGACGGAGCAAAATGTAATTATTGTAAAACTGGTGATAGGGCAGGTAAATGACTTGCTCCCCAAATTAAAAAGTCGAACCAATTTAATTATATCTCATCTGAACAAAACAGCAGTGAGAAGACTGTTTCAGATTGGTGAAAAATTAATGAAGTCTTTAATGAACTTTATGGTAAATTATATAAATCAGAGGTAACTTAATAAAGAGATTTTTTTTAAAGCAGAGATTAGATTTTCCGAGCTTTTAAAAGATAAAGAAAATAATGCAAGCAGAATCTTGTCTTCTATGTATTGAAAACAGAGAATGCCAATGAATGATGGGTTAACGAGTGAGATTAATGAGTAGTTTAGTGTTTTTCCATTTTGGTCTCCAAATCTGATTAGAGAGCAATCTGAAAACATTGTACAGTAACCAAAACTGTCAACATTTCACTTTTTGATGAATTTATGAAGAGGGACATGCACACACACATACAAAGTCACATTTCATACAATGAAGGTTTTTTCCAATTTTTCTGTAAGTGAAGAGTAGATTTTTGCTAGTGAAATTGACTTGATGCTTTTAAAAAATGAAAACCGTGATGATCAAAAGATAAATTCAGTTTGTAACTGGGAAAACAGCTGATTTAGATGTAATCAGCACGGTGCCTTCCATCTGAGAATCTCTAAGCCTTTCAGAAACACCAGTGAATGTTCCTCACCCCACTACCTCTGTGAGGTAGGTGTGGTATTATTATTATTATTGGGTCAGATACTCCACTGATGTAAATGGGCAAAACTTCACTGAGGTCAATGGAGCTATTCCCATTTAAATCAGGAAATAATTTGGCCCATTTACCCTGTTTTACAGATGGAGAAATTTAGATACAGTTACATAATGGAAGTAGGTTTTCAAAGACACAAATGGTAGTGAGGTGCCTAATTCCCATGGACTTTCACTAGAAGTTGGGCACCTCCAGGCCTTTGAAAATCTACCCTTACGTAATTTGATAAAGGTCACATATTGAAAGTTTTTGGTAGAGTCAGCCCTAGAACCAAGGCCTCCTTCAATCTGGTCTAATTCATGCCTGTTATCAACTATGAGGGAGACACAAAAGCAAGCTTTTGACCCCTTTTTTTTCAGAGCTCTGCGTAAAGTCTTCAGCTGTAGCTGAGGGTTGGAACCATACTTATTCCTTGTTCTTCCTCCATACAGCTCTTTTGAAAGAACAACAATCATAAAAACCCCACCGGATTTGTAATTGTACAAAATGGGTGAAATGACCACATTTTCCTAGTTCTTTACGTTTTTCAGTGCATAATGATTTGCATAACTCTAATGTTTTTGTTGCAAAATGGTGTTCTAGATAGTATTGTCTCATGTACAGACACTCAGTAAAAAAACATTACAGCAGAGACAGAGATATCATGAAAATAATGGGATTCTCATTGGGCCTATTAATAGGGTGGCTTGTTCAGCCAGCCATGTTATTTTCAATGGGACACTTTTGTCACACATTATTTAGATTTGTAAGATCTTTGGGACAGGCCCCCTCTCTTATTCTGTGCGGTGCCATCAAGCACAATGGGAGCCCAAATCACTTTTGGGCCCTGGAAGTAAATAAAACAACATCTACAGTACAACATGCCTCGCAACTATGATCCTGTCAATGCAGTCGGGGGCTCCTAAATCTTCCATAGTTCCAACAGGGCTGCTGGGAGCAGATGCTTTTGGGTAATCTCCAGAAAAGAGACACTGCATTGTGGGAGTGGATGAGGAGAACGGGCTGAGATAATGCATTAGCTGTGCTCATGGCTTCCGGTCATATGCACCAGTTCAGCAATCGCAGAGCACAAGACGTTGACTTCAGTGCTGCAATCAACTAGTGAAACCAAGGCTTGGGTTTCTCTGGTTGGCAGAGCTGTACATGCCACACACAGGGCTGACTCCTCTCAGGCTCAGTCTAGCTTGTCCTCATTATACCCCAGGCTCTTCCACAGAATTTCTGCTTTAAAGACATTCTCGGAGATCTAATCTCAAACTGAGGTAGAAAAAAATGCATTTAAGCTATTTGTATATAAATATGTAACAATGTGTAATGAAAGGATATTCCACTCAGAATTGTGCTGTAACTATGGTAACTTACACTGAAAAAGATGCATGGTTAAATCTATGAACCACACATTTACAAGAGATTTAGTTGGATTAGTCCCTGATTTATGAATATTCCAATCATGTAAAATACAACTTCTTATAGCAATTTATTTTTTAAATAGAGCAGCTGTGTCAGTAAGACTGTTGTAGCCAGCATTATATTGAACAGATTCTTCAGACTTCTAAATTTTATTTTGTCGTGTTTCTCACAGAGTTGATAGCTTGGAGACGTGATTTGCATCATTTTTATTTTGGATAATATACACCAATTGTGTGTTCATTTACTCTAACGGTTAATGCTCTCCTGTTCCATGCACTATTAAATTTACTCAGGTAGAAAGTTTAGGGAAAGAATAGGTAGACATTGGTTTTTGTTTAAATAAACTGGCCTGATGTGGTCCCCAGTGGTGGTTAGCAATTGGAGAACAAGTTCAGAAATAAATGAAATATCCCCCATGGAACTTTAGCTTTCCCTGTGATTTCTCCTAGAAGCTATTAGCTTTCTGTGACTGCCATAAACAGAGTTACACCCACATAGCTGAGACAAATTGCTGGGCTGATGTCTTCCCATCTCATCATCTCTCTGTGTAATGCTGGTCTTCATTTTTCAGACCCATCCAGGTGCTGTACTGGGGCATTATATCAGCCCCAATCAGCATATATAGAAGGTGGGAATCTCTCTTTGGAACAGAGTACATCTGGGAGCTAAACATTTGGAACAGCCACATTCGGGGAAGGAGAAAGCTTAGGCTGAAGGTGTTACTGTGTCTTATTGTTGGGTTACTAGTAAAGCCAAACTACAGGAAAAGGATGAGTGGGACATTCATGCGGACTCTGTCAAATACTAGATAGAGACAAATCCATTCACAGGCATTCAGATTTCCATTCTAATCACCATGCACTATTCAGACATCAGTCAAATCAATTTACACATGTCCATTAAAATTCTTCAGAGTCGTTTCCTCAAAGAAGCTCAGCATCCAGCCATGTGGAAGTGGGGAAACACACAGCAATATGGACTATAGTGGAAAATAGGGCACATGCATAATGCCAACACTTAGAGGCATAACCAAACATGCGGCTAGTGATACGATCTATTTCATTGTTTTACATCATGGGTAGAGGATAAAGTGATTGAATAACTTGCTTCCCTACCCCCACCCATAGATCTGTAAAATGGGTGGGGAGGCGAATCAGGGTCAAAGGAGGGTGGGTTTGGAAGGGAGAGACAAGCATCATTCCTACCAACCCCTCCAGAATTAAAGCTACAGGTGACATTAGTTTTTCAGTGCCTCACACCTCCCCATATTGTAGTAACTCCATTCAGGGGAGTTCCAAGAGCAGCCAGCTATAGAGAAAACTCTGAGAGCACAATTCCAATATGCTGTGCCTGCCAGCTGAAGTGGGGTTGGGTGGGGGCAAAGGCCCCTAGAACTAATGCACCGGCACAGGGCCTCACCTTGAGTGGTCTTGGGTCCTAGAGTTTATAATAATAAAAAAAAAATAAAAAAATGAAGATATACCAATCTCCTAGAACTAGAAAGACCTTGAAAGGTCATCGAGTCCAGTCCCCTGCCTACACTAGCAGGACCAAGTACTGTCCCCTGACAGATTTTTTTGCCCCAGATCCCTAAATGGCCCCCTCAAGGATTGAACTCACAACCCTGGGTTTAGCAGGCCAATGCTCAAACCACTGAGCTATCCCTCCCCCCCCAGTTTCTATGGCAGGGGTCTCAAACATGCGGCCCGGGGGCCACATGCGGCCCGCAAAGCCCTTCCCTGTGGCCCGCCAAGTTCCTGGCGCCCCCCTCTGCCCCCCGGTCTCCCCATAGCAGTTTGCAGGACGGAGGGGCCAGAAGTGGAGGCTTCTCTGCTGCCTGGCTGGGCCGCGTGTGTTTCTAGCTCTGGACTTCCTATATTGCTCTTGCTTTGTTTGCCAAACAGCTGTTGGTGGTGCCTAGCGCTTTCCAGGAGGGAATGGGGAGCTGCGTGCTCAGAGGAGGAGGTGGGGCAGGGGTGGGACCTCTTGGAAGGGGTGGAGTGGGGGCGGAGCCGGGGCAACAAGGGCTGGGTCAGTGGTGCGGCCCTCGGGCCAGTGCACTAGTCCTCATGGAAGGGGTGGAGTGGGGGCACAGCCGGGGCAGCGAGGGTATGTGTGTGTGTCAGTGGTGCGGCCCTCGAGCCAGTGCACTAGTTCTCATGCGGCCCTCGTGGTCATTTGAGTTTGAGACCCCTGTTCTATGGGTTTTATAGGCCAATGGCCTTTTCATTCTGTAGGGTCCTATCACTAAGAACCATCATCATATGGGGACTTCTGGGTCAGCAGTCGCAGCAGAAAGGCCCAGGATGAATGCTGATGGACTGAACTGCCCCTTCCAGCTCAGATTTCAGACCTTGGTGGGACAAAGGGTTGGGGGGAGCTACCACAGCTACTGATCTTGTGGAAGAGGACTTCATTCTTCATGAGTGCTAATTTAGCACTGACCCTTCATGCACAATTTCAATGCATTTACTTAACATTCGTGGCTCACCCCCTTCAACCTTTTCTTTCTTGAAAACAAAAGCACTTGGAATTGTTGCTTGTACAGCTGCAGTGCTTAATCCTCACTCCCTCTTTTCTTGCTCCAGCTCTGATACACATGAGTAGTCCGGCCTGGACCCCTTTCTGCTCTCCTTATAAAGAGTTCACAAAGTACGGGAGGTTTCACTTTATTAGCAGAACAGGGTCCTTATGCACATAACTTTTAATGCTCCAGTTCCCATATTAATATTTTCTGCAGGTTTGCTTTTTGCACATGGACCAGGAGAAAGGCAGAAACCTCATGAGTTTTTTAAGGTGCTTGTTGCTTGCCAGAGGTTAAAGCAGTTAATTGCAGCTCATCACATTGTCATACATTGCACTCAGGTGGTGACAGGACGGGTCCATTTAATTTTACTTTATATAGTACAAAGGTTTCAGGTCCGTGCCATAGTATTTTGGATTTGACTTGCAAAACAATTTTTTGATGTTCCCCCCCCGTAACTTAAGTCCATCCTAGCTGCTGTGATGCACACAATCTTAGCCATATACTGAAAGGTACGGGGTGGACATTTCAATAGTGTGAGCAGCAGTGTGATGTGGTGGACTCTGTACAGGGTTGAGACCAAGGGATACTTATATTCTATTTGGGACTCTGACTCTCCCCCTGATGGTCTTGGTCAAGTCAGTAGCAATTCAGCGTTCAAGAATGTCCACTGATTTTGGCTGCCATTAACTTCACCTAGCAATTGAGCTGTTCACCACCGCTGACAAATCAGGATATAACTATTTAGCCTTCTGGTGCAGTTCAGGTCAAATGCAAATGCACCTGCATTCTCCCTTCATGATCCCGCAAGGGCACCTACTTTTAGACTATTGTCTCCCTAGCCATCACCTCTCTTGGGAAAATCAAGGGCTTTTCCTGTGGTAACAAGTTCATAGCCGCCTTGGCTAAGACCAAGCACAGCCAGGAGTCTGAGAGTCATTTCTTTATATTTGGGTTTTGATCTGTGCAAGAGGTCCCCTCCTTAGGGCAAAGCTTCAAAAGGCTGAATTCTTGCGTAATGGGAGGAGTTTTCATCAGCATACACCTCCCCACTAGGGGGTACCTGAGAAATCTATTTAATTGTAAAAGTTCATATTGTTTCAAATAGTCCTTTGAAGCTCATAATTTGTTCCAGGATTTGCATTAGTCAGGTCTCCTCCCTAGAGACATTACTTACAATCCCATAATAACAGATGTATCATCACAGACCATTAGGCAGTCAGACTGCAGGGGATGGGAGTGAGAGTTCCTTCCTCAGTGTCTTCAGATATGTCTACTCTGCAATGAAACCACCCCTAGCAGCCCAGGTCAGCTGACTCAGACTCACACTGCAGGGTGATAAAAATTGCAGTGTAGATATTTGGACTCTGAGACTCGAGGAAGGCCCCCGGCCCTCCAAGTCCAGGTTCCAGCCTGAGCCCAAACATCTACATTGCAATGTTATACTGGAGCTGTAGGCCATACAGAAGACGAATACTGCGCTCTCATGGGAATTTGTACTTTTGTTTCTTAGGTGTGTTTCTCCCCCCTTCTCCCCCCAATTAAAATAAAAGCCAGTCCAAAAATGCATGGTTGCCCTTTGTTTATGAAAGTCAACAACAAGCATGCGGCGGGAGGGGAGGAAATGTTAGTCAAACCAGATTGAATTGCAGCTGGGAAAGTAAGCTGTAAAGCCAACGGCTTGAAATAAAGCACCCTCTGCACTGCACAGCCCAAGAAGTGAAGAGGGAAGTGAAATCTCTTCCTCGGTTACAACTGGAAAACTCATGAGATTGGGATGCTCTTCTTCTAGTCAGATCCAGGACTTGTGGATATGTGAGAAAATGAGAAAGAAAAATTTAGCTGAACTTTCTTCCCCACAGGACATGGCCAGTCTATATTTATTTGACCTGATCTGGCCATCTCTGTTTATGAATGCATTAACATTTCCATATTAGCTTTGATTTATGGTGCCATCTGGATCTCTGCTGACTGACTAACATCTCTGATAGGGCTTGGCAGAAGGCAACAGCAGACATGACCACACAGATTTCACATGGTTGCTCATATGCAGAGCTGGGCAACTAGTGCAAAATATTTGCACAAATCTTCAGGGAATTCCTTATGCTGTGGTCAGGACATGATTAAGGCTTAGGCACTAGAATCCCAGGTCTTGGGACCTACCTCCAAAAATCACATAGTTACATCATCAACTCAGCTTTCAGTGAAACAAAAAAGCTTCCTGCTCTCATGGTTGGGCAATAAAGCTTAACAATATGATCCAGAGTAGTCAGTGCAGTCACCTGAGTCACAAGTATGGATATACTGAGTCAGACCAAAGGTCCATCTAGCCCAGTATCCTGTCCTCTGACTGTGGCCAATGCCAAGTGCTGCAGAGGGAATGAACAGACCAGGTAATCATCAAGTGGTTTAGAAAAGGATCCCCTGTCACCTGTTCCTAGCTTCTGGCAAACAGAGGCTAGGGACACCATTCCTCCCCATGAAGACTAATAGCCATCGATGGACCTATCCTCCATTATTTATCTAGTTCTTTTTTGAAACCTATTATATAGTCTTGGCCTTCACAACATCCTTTGGCAAAGTGTTCCACAGATTGACTGTGTGTTGTGTGAAGAAATACTTCCTTTTGTTTGTTTTAAACTTGCTGCCCATTAATGTCATTTGGTGACCCCCAGTTCTTGTGATGAGAAGTAGTAAACAACACTTCCTTATTTATGTACTTATTTACTTTCTCCACACCAGTCATGATTTTATAGATTTCTATCATATCCCCCTTAATCAACTTATTTTCCAAGCTGAAAAGTCCCAGTCTTATTAATCTCTTCTTGTATGGAAGCTGTTCCCTACCTCGTAATCATTTTTATTGTCCATTTCTGAGCCTTTTCCAATTCCAATGCATTTTTTTGAGATGGGGGCATAAACACAAATAGCGCTCAAACAGAAGAACTGCCTGTGCATCTCAATTGGTTATTACTCTAAGATTCACTGCAAAGGGGGGCTCTGCCAATCCTGTTCTAGCAGATATCTGTGTGTGGCAGGAGAAGAAAAGTGCAAGATGGCTAGCCTGCTCACCCAAGCAGATACACATCAGCTGCTGGGGTAAATATGGAGGGACCCTTCTCCTGCAACCCCGATACTACTTGGGGTGGCTTCAGAGAGTTCCTTTATTCCTCTGCAAGTGGCAGCAGGGGAAGAACCACACAGTTTCCATGTTGTGGTAAGTCAGAGGCCCTGAACTGCCTAGTACCTGAGCCCCAGCTAGGGATTCTAGCTAATACAAAATACAAATATAAAATAATGATAATAAAGTCAGTGGCAAAGCTGCCCTAGGGGCCTGAATCCCAATTCCATGTTTTCCCCTTAATTCCTGCTGTATACAACTTGTCGCTTCTTGGTCTGAGCAGTTAGCCACTATTCAGGAATGTTTCTACTAGGAGGAGAAATTGATGACAGAGTCAAGTATTTTTTTAAAAAGCAATCCTATGTACATTCTTTGTAAATAAACAAAGTCCTGTTTTCCTGAACACAGCAGGAACAAGCAACACTTTCTTTAATACCACTGAGGTGCAGCATGCTTTGCAGAGTGAACGAAAGCACTGGTCCCGAAGAGTTAACCTATCAGTACAATAAATGCAGCACACTCTGCAATCAGCACAGAGAGGTGAATAAGTGTCTTTAGAGGAGTCAACTTGCTTGTTTCTAAAGTCTGCTAGCTCTCACTTGAGAACTAGACCCAGATCACATATGCTGATTTACAAAAGGATGCCCATTGGTAAGGTAACGTCTTGAGCCCCAGACTGCAAATGCTCCATTGTGACCAATGCAAGCTCCATGTGTGGGTGGTAAACTAGCAGGATTTAGCCTCACATGGTAAATGAATTATTTGGGGTGGGGAGACTACTACATCTCATTGTGCGTAAGGCTAAAAAGGTGAAATGTTTAAATGGGTTTTGATAATTTATAGAAAAGGGCCACATGGATTCAGAAATATGCCCATAACTTGGGAAGTTTGACCTATTTTGTAAACCTAATATCTGCCAGACTTCCAGGGAAATGAATAACTTTATATTTGTTTATGGAAAGAGGAGACTTGCTTAACCTTTAATGATGTTTCAGTGGATGTATAGGTGTATATTTTATAATGCCCACTTGATCTTGTCACAGCATTTCGCCAGTGAAAGGAGTGTTGTATAAGGTTTTGGGTAGTCATGATGGGAGAGACAGTTTCTGATGTCTGTTACATTAGTGTAAAGCTGAATTAAATTCATAACTCCTTTTGAGTGAATGGAGTTACGCCAGCTCCATACCATTGGAAGGGAGATTGGAATCTGCTCCCATAAGAGCTGAGAGTCGTAATAAAGGGTACTATGGTATGTTTGCTCACTCAGCTAGGTCTCATTGGTTTCAGTGATAATTTAGTAAGAATTAACTCCTTTTACCTTGATTCTGCTCTCACACAAATTTAATTACACAAATTTAATTCCATTTTGCTTCAGTGGCATTTCTCTTGATTTATACCATTGTGACTATAGAATCAGTCCCTTTACCAGCACTTTTCAGGTACAAAGTGAGTCAAACAAATCACTAGTATAGGTGCTAGGTATTTCAGTCTGAGCCTTTTCAGTTGGTGGTACAGAGTGAATAAGGACTGCAAATGCTTGTTACAAACTACTCTGAGTCTGCTGAAAAGTCATTTAAAACCAAACAAGCTACATTTTAAAATCCATGATGTTTTCTTTTGAGTCTTAAGTGCCAGAGAAGATGCTGAAGTATTCAGATGATGAAGTGAAGTCCCTATAGAGGAATTCTCCCTTTACCAGAAGATGCCCATTCATGCTTGTGCAGCCAAGCGCAACCCAGCTGCTCAGGATACAGACCTATGGAAATCCACTGCTGCTGCTGTTTGAGTGCCAAACCTAGCTGAGACAGAGCTAACATCAATCAAAGGAGGAGTGACAAACCCCACAACAGCTAAAGTTAGCCTCAGCACACAGAGATGCTGTTTCTTATAAAAGAGTTGCTTTTCTGAGGGAAATACACACGATATTGATGTTAGGATTTAAAGGGACAATAAATAGCTTAGGCCCAAGACTGAGATTTTATTATTTTTTAAAGACAAAACCTGAATACAAACTTTTCAAGAAATGTTTATGAACTGATTTCAGGAAAAATGGGGATTTTGCTTGAATTTAAACCTGTTGGGGAAAAAACCCCAAATCAAGCCGGATTATATTGGTTCATGGGAATCAGAATATGAAACCGATTATGACCAGAAAATGAAGCCAACCGCCTTAATCGTACTGTCCAAGCTGAGGCCCCAATTCCTCAAAGTTCAGAGTGATTCCTAAAAATTCATGAGCTCCCTCAGTGGTTTGTCTACCACTATCACCACAGAAGGGCTGGTCACAATTTTTCCAAATGAAATAATGTTATTTCATTTGGAGAAAAATGAATAGTTTGAAAAACTTAGTTTTCAGTTACAATTCATTCTCTCTCTCTCCCTCTCTCCAGTCAAAAAGATCCTCTATGTTCCCGAGCTTCTTTCTCTGCCTTCACCTTCTTCATCTGTTTCATTAGCAAAATGGAAAAAGAAGTAGTGAGGGGACGTGGAAAACTCCCAAATTTTTGGTAAAATATTTTTCAACAATTTTCAAAATCTGTGGGTTTTTTTTTAAATAACTTTGAAACAAAATATTCACCGTTTTACCCCTTCTCCTATTTTTGACCATCTCTACTAGCCATACACATCCATTCTCCTCCCTCTGTGGTCTCCCTGACTTGATCCCCTCCTACCATTAGTAAAGTTAGCTGACTGCCCTGTCCTGGAATAAGGCCAAGATCCTCAAAGGCATTTCAGCACTTAACTGTGACTGGAAACATTGGGTGTTAAGCACCTAAATAGCTTTGAGGATCTGGGGATCCCTGACTCAGATTCTACATTCCTCCCATTCACCCATGACATTTATATGACACCCTTCCCTTTTATTGATATTTTGAGCTTGGTACTTTAGCAAGTCTGGCTCTGTTTCAATTGAAGACAATTGCTGTCTTCTAATCTTCCCTGGATACCTCAGAATGCATTGTGTGAGTCTTATTCAGCAGGGATGCTTCAGAAACAGTGGGATTCGAAAACAATAGCAAGCTGCCTGCCAAACTTGCACAGATCCCATCACCAATTTAGTTGACTATCAAGAAAAGTAGAAAGTTGGAAGAAAAATGTCACTTAGATTGGGTAGAGAGTAATTATTAAAGGCTTAAAAAGATATAATTTGTTTTGTCCAATCCTAGCTGTTTTTATTTTTATATGTCTGTTTTATTCTATGGGATTGATAAACTACTGAATTCAATATTCATGCTTTCAGTACTTTACTAAGGAAACAAATCCATCCTCCTTGCTAATCGTAAGAGAAGTGATTTTTCTTCAGAGGCTTTTCCAGTATATTCACTTCACTCCTGCATCAGAACTAGGCCAATATCTATCTGTGCTCAGGCCCATAGCTCATGAAGGTCTAATAGCTTTTATGAAAGGAAATGATCAGGCTGAATGATCCTGTTAGTTCAAGTAGGTATCCAAGTATTTCACATTATAGGAAGTCAGGAAAAATGAAAACATTTTCCCTTAATTTTGGCGTCTAAATGCAGGCACTAAGTTCATAATTCTTGCAGGAGACTCTGTCCCTAAGGCAGCTTCATGGAGTTGGCAGTGTCTTCTGTTTAATTGAATATATAAAAGGTTTACTGCTACAACAACAGGGATGTTAATCAGTTTAAATTACAGTGTTACAACATACATTCACTCACACAGCCTTTAAAAAAAAAAAGTGCCTACAAGTGCTGAAGGGAACCCAAATGAAGGATTTACAAAATGTTACAGAAAAATCTCTAAATTAATCTTCAGGCTTTATGAATCATTCCTTAAAATACATCAGAATGCAAAGTATGGTTCAGCCACAAAGACAACTCTGCAGTGAATACGTGATTTCACTAGGGAATTTTGGAGATGGACATTTTAAAAGAGTGATTTAGATTTAGTTCTGGCAGACACAGCAGAGAGAAAACTAGCCTCTTGTTAACACTGAAAATTGTAAGGTATCCACAATACTTCTTACTTTAGTGAATAAGAAAGTAGGTGTTTAAAAAAATCAATTTTAAAAGTCCCTTATGAAAATGTTGCATAAACTTCATAGATAAGGATAACCATTCTATATGTTTTTGGATTATTCTGTAGAATTTAACAGAGAATATATGGAGGCCTAAGGCAAAGTCTTACACCATGGTATGGAATGGGTTCCCAGACTTATGGCCTCTCTGCATGGAGCTTCTACTGATTTTCAAGCTTTGTACCTCTATCTAAAGGGGAAGAGGATTCAATCCTAAAGGTGGCAAGACAGTTTTAATTAGTGGTAGTGAATATCTAAATTAGGTGGGGGATCTATTTATTGAAACAGCTTCAGTCAAGCTGGGAATTTAGTTGGAGATTGGTCCTGCTTTGAG
The DNA here is from genome assembly GCA_032164245.1 of Sternotherus odoratus. Classification (NCBI taxonomy): domain Eukaryota; kingdom Metazoa; phylum Chordata; order Testudines; family Kinosternidae; genus Sternotherus; species Sternotherus odoratus. The sequence goes on from JAVMKO010000011.1 coordinate 18,890,966, forward strand.
CAGGGGGTTGGACTAGATGACCTCCTGAAGGTCCCTTTCAACCCTGATATTGTATGATTCTTTGATAAGTTCATTCTTGAATCTACCCAGTCTGTGGTTAGACAACGAAGCACTGAGAAAAATGGGCTCCAATTCTGCTGGTTAATTGTACTGCAGTTTACTTTTAGAAGGGGATAAGTAATCTAATTTTCCCTTGCTTCAATAGTTGTTCTTTCTCACACACCCTCTACGAGGGAACGGTGTTAGTATTAACATGCATAGACATGATTTCATTAAGTGATTTTCTTAAGCTTCATGCATAATCACATTGAAAACTAATGAATAGTCATTTATGTCTTGTCAATTAGTAATGTGAAATAGTATTGGCTGAGTACTGGTTTAACCCTTCCATCATCCCAGAGGAAGGGAGTTTGGTGGGAGGTAGCTTTGGAGAAAGCAGCTAGCCATGTTATTGATTTACTCAGGGAGGCCCTTCTGAGTACCAGGCTTTGTCTATATAGAAACCCTTAATTGAGGACTTTAGCCTTTACTGTTTATCTGTTGCGCATCACTGAGATGGAAATTTGAGCATCATTCTGATTTTTATAACACTTTATTGCTGTTATTTCAGCTACTTTTAGGGTCCTGAGAATATTCCCCTTAAGGGATTTTTACATGTGTATATAGAGTATTTTCACAGAATACTGTAAGGCTTTGGCTTACACTGTGTGAGAGGCAATAAGATTCTTTCCAGATAGTCAAGACAGATTATGCAATACAAAGGAAAAACAAGGTTATAATTCTTTGCTGGGAAATGGGTCAATTAACACAGACTACTGATTTTTGAAAAGTCAACCTGTGAAACTCTTTGACAAAGGATGTGTCATGGCCAAGACTATAACAGGGTTCATAAAAACTGGATAAATTCATGGAAGGATAGGTCCACCAATGGCTATTAGCCAGGATGGGCAGGGGTGGTGTCCCTAGGCTCTATTTGCCAGAAGCTGGGAATGGGTGACAGGGCATGAGTCACTTGATTACTTGTTCTGTTCAGTCCCTCTGGGGCACCTGGCATTGGCCACAGTCAGAATACTGGGCAAGATGGACCTTTGGCTTGACCCAGTTTGGCTGTTCTTATGTTCTAAACCCACCCATCAATCGTTTAAAAGAAAGAAGAAGAGCAAAGGCAAAACGTGCCTTGTCCTGTAACTAGAGTTTAAAGCTTTGGATGATTCCTATTCCCACTCACTTCATTTCAGGCAACAATAATCCACTAGGACACTGTTTACATAGGCAATTTTTTTTTTATAATAAGTTATCTGTATTGTGTTGCAATGAATTTAACACGAGGTAGCCATCACAAAATCTTAGTGTAGACAAGACAAGTGGTGGTTTTACCTTGAGGTCATTGGTTGAGGCCCCAACCCAACGGTTCACTTTGACCAGCCACATCAAGGTAAAACTACCACTGCATCAAGGTTGCCTTGGATGCCCTAGTATTTTACAAGATAGTACTTTCATGTTAGCTAAGTCACTGTAAGGAATACTCCTTCATGCAGTATGTGAAGACAAGTGCAAAGTTTCAAACGGCAGCCCAGGGAACTAACTACATGATTCCCAGTTGTGTTAAATGAATCACATGAATAAGTCCTGCACTTTAAAAATTTAAGAGTCAGGGTCACAGAGTTATTCTTCATCAGCAAAATCTGATTTTTACAATTCCATATCAGTGCAATAGTGGGTGGGTTGGGAGATTAATAAAACCTTTGTTCATCAAAGCTAGCAAATGTGATCAGTGGAGTATTCTCCCCAGAAAATGCTGATGTTTAAAGCCGGTTGGCAAAATTTATCCTCTCTGTGCCTGCTAGTGCCAGGAACTGTGCAAAATCTTTTCCAAGTTTTTCTTAAAACCCTGGTGCAGTATCACTCAAATAGCAGTCACACGAGTAAATGAAATTTTCATGTGTCATATCCACTTTGCTAGGGTCAATGGAGAACTTACCAAAAATGTACAGGGTTGATTGGACTTTTTATATATAAGGCATAAGGCAGAAAAAAAAAATCACGTGACAGTCAAAACTGCTTGATAGTACTATAAAATTTCATGGTTACTCTGCTACACCTGATTAAATTGGCACATTTTGGCCTCTGAGCCAATATTAAACAGCTCTCAGCCTTTGTACTGTATATAGGAGAGATTCAAAAAAACTTGCAGTTGATTTAGAGTCTGTCTCATGTTATATTTTAATAATTTCTGCAAGCTGCATGAAAACAATTAAAAAATCTCTTAAGTAAAACAGCCTTAGCAAGCGTTAGAGTGACCCTCACAGTGAAGAAATATACCACATGGGGGCTTGTAGCCACAAAATCTGCCTGGATCTTGAAATGGAAGTTATTTTTTTTCGGTAGAACTTGAAATTAAACTAAACCAAAGTGTGCTCTCCTCCACCTTGGATAGTATTGTTTTTAAGTTGCTTTATGATCTGCTTTATGCTACAACACCAAACAGCTTCAACACTTGTCTTCGAATGGCTATTGCCTGGGGGCTTGAAATACTCCTGATATTTACAGGCAGGAACCACTAAGCTAAAGTAGATGGTTTATGAATAATTAAATACAAACATCTGCTCCCTTTTTGTCAGATGGAGACAGACAGCATCCTCTCAAAACATTTGCTGATCTGTCTTATCACACTGACTTCACTTCTACGAGATACAGATTTCAGGTGAAAGATTGGGGACTAGTTGTAGTTTGCTGCTGAGAAATCATTCCTTATACTTGCAGTTCTTTTCCTTCCCTGTATGCTTATCTGAGGTCTCCCCTTCAGTAAGAGGTCCTTAAAATATCTCAGCTGCCAAGGCCCAAATGTGACACACAATACATGACAAAGAGACAAAATGAGAGAATTATTCATGTGGGAAACTAATAATGTTGTAGGACTTCCTTCCTTTAGTGTAAATAATTCTTTTATATAAACCTCAGTTTCATGATTCCTCGTTCCTGTTGTAAATCATTTTCAACAATCAAAGTGAGGGAACGCCACATTTGTGTGGAAAGTAGGTGACTAAAATGGGTGATGCTTCTGTCCATAAGGGGCACTTAAGAGACAAGTCAGAAATGGTTTTGTGGTGGACATCAATGCCATCATTGGCTTCTACACCATGTTATCATCATCCTAAATCAGTAGTAAAACAATGTAAATGTCTATTGTCAAAATGCCTGGTCTGTGTAGGCAAGAAAAGGATCCTGGCCTAAATTTTCAGAAGGAACTAGTGACTCTGGGGACTCAGCTTTAAACCCCGTAGAGGGACCCAACTCCCCGTAGAGGGACCCAACTCTGAGGGTAGGTGCTCAGCATGTTCTGGAAATGTGGACCCTTTAAAAGTACATAAAAACAGAGGCACCCAAAAATCAGTTTAGTCACATTTGAAAATGTAGACCATACATGTGTGTCTTCCAGCAAGGAGAACTCATTGGTTGAAAATGGGACTGAATCAGCAACTTGGTTTATAATAGACACAGTTTAAAAAATTAGGAGAAAATTTAGCTTATCAAAGAAAAAAAGAAAACAGGTAAAAGAAGAATGGTCTGATATGTCTTCAAAATAAATTGGTGGGGTTAGTGTGAAATATTTGTGGGCCAGTAACCTTTGGGTGTGCACACTGCAATTTGGGGAATTAGGATTTATGTTGCAGGATGATTCATCCTTGAGGCTGTGTGAAGATTCATTCTATTTTTCAGAATTTTTTTCACCAAATTACCAATATGTAAAAAGGGCTCTAGAGGTGATCCTGGCAACTACAGACCGGTAAGTCTAACGTCTGTACCGGGCAAATTAGTTGAAACAATAGTAAAGAATAAAATTGTCAGGCACATAGAAGAACATAAATTGTTGGGTAAAAGTCAACTTGGTTTCTATAAAGGGAAATCATGTCATACTAATCTATTAGAGTTCTTTGAAGGGGTCAACAAACGTGGACAAGGGGGATCCAGTGGACGTAGTATACTTAGATTTCCAGAAAGCCTTTGACAAGGTCCCGCACCAAAGGCTCTTACATAGATGATACTAAACTGCTCAAAATAGTTAAGACCCAAGCAGACTGTGAAGAAATTCAAAAAGATCTCACAAAACTAAATGATTGGGCAACAAAATGGCAAATGAAATTTAATGTGGATAAATGTAAAGTAATGCACATTGGAAAAAATAACCCCAACTATATATACACAATATAATGGGGGGCTTATTTAGCTACAACTAATCAAGAAAAAGATCTTGGAGTCATCGTGGATAGTTCTCTAAAGACGTCCATGCAGTGTGCAGCGGCAGTCAAAAAAGCAAACAGGATGTTAGGAATCATTAAAAAAGGGATAGAGAATAAGACGGAGAATATCTTATTGCCCTTATACAAATCCATGGTGCGCCCACATCTTGAATATGGTCTACTCATCTCAAAAAGGATATATTGGCATTAGAAAAGGTTCAGAGAAGGGCAACTAAAATGATTAGGGGTTTGGAACGGGTCCCATATGAGGAGAGATTAAAGAGGCTAGGACTTTTTAGCTTGGAAAAGAGGGGACTAAGGGGGGATATGATAGAGGTATATAAAATTATGAGTGGTGTGGAGAAAGCGAATAAGGAAAAGTTATTTACTTGTTCCCATAATATAAGAACTAGGGGCCACCCAATGAAATTAGTGGGCAGCAGATTTAAAACAAATAAAAGGAAGTTCTTCTTCACACAGGGCACAGTCAACCTATGGAACTCCTTGCCCGAGGAGGCTGTGAAGGCTAGGACTATAACAGCGTTTAAAAGAGAACTGGATAAATTCATGGAGGTTAAGTCCATTAATTGCTATTATCCAGGATGGATAAGAAATGGTGTCCCTAGCCTCTGTTTTTCAGAGGGGGGTGATGGATCGTAGGAGAAAGATCCCTTGACCATTATCTGTTAGGTTCACTCACTCTGGGGCACCTGGCATTGGCCACTGTCAGTAGACAGGATAATGGGCTAGATGGACTGTTGGTCTGACCCAGTACGGCCTTTCTTATGTTCTTATGTAACATGCAAAAATATATTTTGGGATCACTGAATCTGCAGTTTTTTGCCAAAGATTTTTTTTAATAACCAAAAGATTCAGCCAGCTGTACTCCAGAGCACCTTCCTTAGCTTAATGGTGAATGTAGGGTCCATCCGCCTCTGAGACAGGGTCCTGTCAGGCCATATGTCTGCCTCCATATTGAATTTTTGTCAAACCTACCATGACACTCCAAACCCCACAGTGGCCAGAACTGTGCAAGTCTGCATGGCTTGGTTTTGTGAGTGTCCTGACAGCATTACAGTAGTATGCACACAGTTCAGTGGTGGAGGGGCGTGTGGGGGTAGGGGGAAGAGACAGGTAGGAGAATTACTCAGCACATTGGTGGCCAGCATGTTGACACCAATGCTCAGTAGCATGCCAGCTAGGTTTCTCCAAGGCAGAGAAGGTGGAAGAACAGGTGAAGGGACCTACCTGCAAGGGTCCACTGCAGGCGGGGGGCCAGCTGGTGAGGCAACTTGTTGATTGTATTTACCATTTTTAATTTTTGACTATAACTAAAAACCCCACCAACTTAAACATTTCTGGCTGTCATGGATAAGAGCTAAAACTTTTATCCTGGAAGTGACAGCATCTACTCTGGACACTGTTACATTAAAGATTTTTGCTGCCAATTCAATTGTCCAGCCACTAAAAGGAACTGCAAGTTGTGGTTGCCTTACAAATCACAAACAATGGTCAGAGCTGGAATATTGGGATTGAGGATCTTTACTCTCTGTGTATCAAATGCCAGTGTGGATGGACCATTTCCCAAAATTAAGATTTTTGTGTAGTAAAACAAGGCTCAGGATGTCCAAGAATTCACTTCAAATATACTGTATGGCCTACCATAACAAATTTGAATGATAGCAAATGACACTGTGTTGTTGAGCAACACTATTAACTTCTATTGACTAATAAGTTCTGTCCTTTAAAACATTAAGTAGTTTAAAAATCGAAACCATCTGATTAATAAATTCATATCGCTCATTGATACAAAACTGAGTGTGGTAATAAAACTGAATTAATAATGATCTATGTCTGATAACCGTTATTTAAGAGCATTGAAAAGCCACTGTATAAGACAATGAAATGTACTGCAAAAAACTGACATTAAATGTCCAAAATGAAACTGAGGCAATATTCCAAATTTAAAATACTGAAATCAGTGAGGACATTAGGACAGATCTGTAAAACTGAGGTAAATTTCTTTGCATAGAGTCCTAATTCACCTTTTACTCACACCCACCAACTGCCTCTACTGGAACTGTAGAATTACTTCCTTCTCTTAGCTCTATTAGCATACAGCTATGCTTTGCTGCATTAGGTCTTCTCTCATCAATGTAACAAAGTAATCAGAGAGATCACAAGGGAATCATCTAAAACACATGGTCACCTTCTAACTTAGCAGCACCAGCAGCAACAAACAGTTCCATATGAAAAGTAGCGAGCTCATTACCTAGGCCAGTATTCATCCTTTGGGAGCGCTCATGTTTGCCGCGACAATCATCATTTTTAGAATTACTGGATAGTTGGCTGTGCTATTTTTGGAAAGTACAACAGATTGACCTGTGTAATTATTTCATTATTCACAGATCTTTAAATGGTCTGTTCTTGGCTTCAATTTAATGCAACTAATTACACAACGGCTAATTTATCTGTGTGTTATAGGACTGGCCATTAATTCAGATACTTCCCAGTGATTCCTATTCAGAATAGCATTTGTTCAATAATTGTCTGTATTACTCTCCGGGATTTTACAGGTAAAGCCTAATGCTTAGCTCCCATTCTTGATTTGTTAGGTCAGTCTCCTGGATACAAATATTTATCTGTAAGACCATCTTCTCTGATTCTCTAATACTATCTGTCTTTACCTGCTTTATACACAGAAGAGGAGAGAGCAGACATTATGAACTATTTTTAGCTAGGAAGCATAGTTAGAAAGTCACTTCAGAGTTAATGGTACAGTAGACTCTCGATTATCCAGGATGATAGGGAAAAAATAATTCTGGTTAATAAAATCCTGGATAATCACCATCCATAGGAAATATGGGGAGTGAGGGTTGATTCACCAGCCATCCTACGCCGGGGGGAGGGGGTGTTGGTTCACTGGCTGCCCTGCGCCCTGGAAGGGGGGTTTTGTGTGTGTGCTTGGGGCAGAAGCAAAGCCAGAGCCAGCCCTGAGAGTTGCGCGTATTTTTTTTGACATCCTGGTTAATCCAATCCTGGATAATCGAGAGTCTACTGTATGATTAAAAATCAGCTTATCACTGTTTTATTCCAGGGAAGAGACATTTTACATTAATAACATCACATGGACCTGAAGTCCTCAAACCTTATAATGCTTTGTTAGTCTATGTTTCTTCACATACAAACATCTGATGTTCAATTTCACAACCACTTTATTACTTTGAATTTAAAGAGGAAAAATTTAAATATTATAATCAGAGCTGTTTGGTATAAAGAAAAGAACGTTTCAAACACAAAATGAGGAGGTATATTTAGAAGGAATTCACATAGGAAAATAATATCTTACCACTTGGTGTCACTCTTAACCCATGTTTGGGTCAACTCAGAACTGTTTCTATGACAGCAGGAACTATGTCGGTAATCAAGAAAACTGTCAGACTGGGGAGGATTTCAACAGCCTTATTTTGGAAACAAAATTCAGATGTTCTAGGATTCAAATAGACTGACCTAGCCGTTCTCCAGAGGATGGATGTGTACAGATATGTTCTGTAAAGACCATGCAGCCTCTAAGATAAAGAGAACTACCATTTATAATCTCTTACACTGTAGCTTGCAAAACTTGAGCCATTAAATGCAATTGTTTGATTTGTTCCTGTCTCATCTGATTCATAACATATACTGTAAGTAAAAGAAGCCCTCAGTAGCTAACTTAGTGTATTGATACAAATGTAAATTAATTCATTGAAAATTCTGCCACATAAAATCTGTGTCAGACAGTTGAATTGCTGGATAGTCATGCATTATTCACTTTTTTTAAGAAGTCATGAAACTTCAGCCTGTCAGAAACCAGCTGATTTGATAAAAATAATGTATATTTTTAAGAAAATTAATTTCACGGGTAAACCAGTCTCTGAATCACACCATCCTATAGGACATATCATTTGTACAGCCAGAATGCAACATGGGAGAGAGGATACTGTGGTCTGGCTGCCTTATCTACCTATGTTGTCCTTCAAACCTTGGGTCCAGTTTCTGCTGTCAGTTACCCTAGTGTAAACCTGGAGTTATTCCAATGAAGTCATAGTCAGCAGCACAGGCTTACACAGGAACCTGTCCAGGACTGAGTGAGGAACAATGCTGCAGAGAACAATCATTCCCCAACCTTGCTTTCTCTGCCCATGGAGCTTGTTCATCTGCCCTCCACCCTCCAGCAGGGAATTCATGTTGGCACTTTCCCTTCCATATTTCTCAGTATGGATGTGCTGATATTTGCTACCTCGTCCATGGAGGAGGAATGGGTTGAATATGGCCCTATCAAACTAACTCTTTAGCATTTTGATTCTCCAACAGACTAACTGCTCGATTGGCAAGCAGAAGAGTATTCCTAGGTGCCTTTAGAATGAGCTAAGTTTAAGACAGTAGAAGCGTCTAGTGTTAGAGACCCATGTCGGTCTGTATTGCAACACCAACACAACAAAAAGCAAGTCTGCAGCATATTTATGTCAACTCCCAGAGTACAGTGTACCCGTGAAAGAGGGAAGTGCCCAATTAAATTGCAGCCATCAGCAGCTATGCAAATTAATTTTGGAAAAGTGACTCTAGGTTCTCACCCCCCAGTGGCTCGTGGCTCAAGCCTCAATCACAAAAACCATACAGTCAAAACCCTGATTTGCACCCATGAATCTGCCTATCCAAGTTTACTAGCACAAACATGACAAATATAATCAATTCCTTGACAGCCCAACCACCACCACTCCAAACCAATCATTAATTCACTCAGAAAACAGCTGCTTTTATTAGAAGAACGATAATAGAAATACATTCATGAGTTGAATCAGACCCTCCCACAGAAAACACAAAAGAAAAATCAGGGGAACAAGTTTTCATTGGATTGCCTCACAGAATCTTTGACTAGTGATTCCTTCCTGATTGTTCCACCCAGGGGAGGGGTTTACCTCACTCCCTATAGAAAAGGCTATGGGGCCATAAAACCCCACCATTCTCCTGGGACCCACCAGACACCTCCATCTTTTAGTGGCTCCACCATCATAAGTCAAGGCTCTCAATCCACAATTATCTTAATGCAGGCAAAGGAGTCTCTGCAAGATTGAGGGATGGGTCAGCAGTCATCTGACCTTTGCCTGTGGTGTTGTACATGTACAACGGAGAACTTACTCCTTGTCAACATTCTTGACATCTGCCTCAGTCATGCCATTTTAAACACATGCTTAAAAACACTTTTTTCAAAACTCTTTAGTTCAGACACTTCTCTATAGAGTACAGTAGAAGAGTGAACTCACCACTGGTGTGCCCCCTCATGGCAAGGCATGGGATAGCAAGTACTTCTCATCTCCAAGTCACTTTATAGTCTGACCCCTTCTGGGGTACCAGAGAGTCCAAAAAACAAAAGTCCAGTGGCCACATGAACTCACTAATCCTTCTCTCTCTTATCACTGGGGTCTTCACATCACCTATCTCAGTGGGCCTGTAGGAAAACCTAATTCCTCCCTCTTTTCTAGGTTCTAACCCAGGAACCCTGCTGGAAGCAAACGAGGTCTGTCTATTCAGAAATCATTCCCCCTCCCTCTCCAGCTTCTTACCTGGGCTTCTTCCTATCTCAGCCTGTCTGCAGGTCTTCCCCAAAGCCTCTTCCTGGGCCCACTGTGTACCTATATTCTTGTGCCACTCCATGACCACTCTGTTTTCCTAGGCATCATAGTCTCTGAAGGTTCACCCTTCTTCCAGAGCAGGGGCTCACATGGCTCTCTCCTGAAGCTCCCCTAACAAATACCAAGTGGAAACATATATTTAGGTCACTTCTGCCCCTCCCCCTCAACATTCATCCCTCTTAAGTTTCTCCTATGCGCCATTCCTTAGTTGAATGTGGACTCTTAGGACTGCCTGTACTAGAGCCTTGTCTCTATGTTGAGACCCATTACAGGAGCTAAGACCCCTACTATAACTTTCTCATTCCACCAGACTCCTATCAGTCCCCCCCACCCCGAGAGGGAACTCCCAATAAGTACATGCCCTCTCTCTCTGTCTTGTAGACTGCCCTGATCCTTTCCCAGTGGTGTCCAAAAATTGCAATTAAGCCACTCAGCAAGGATCAGCTGGGGGAATAGTTGCTGCATCACAGGGGAAGCTGAGACCAACTCCCCATAATGTGCCAGTCAGCCTGTGATAGCTGCTTTAATTCAGAGTAGAACTTCGGAGTGATGAACCCCAGAGTTACCAGCTGACCAGTCAATCATGTACCTCATCTGGAACTGGAAGCATGCAACCAGGCAGCAGCAGAGACAAAACAAACAAACAAACAAACAGTACAGTCAGGGGCATGTGCAGAAACTTAACTCTGATTCCTTTTGGTGGGACATCCACCCAGGCCCCAAGGGCAGCTCACTTTTCCCCAGCTCTGGCAAGAGCTCACTCTTCCCTCCCGCCCACCCCCACAGCACACAGTGATGATTCCGAGGCCAATATTTTCACATTTTACAAACCATTCTTTTTTGCCCTCAATGCAATTATATTAATAGTCAGCTGGCTGGAGTAGTTTATATCTGCTATTCACTGCCCCTCCGTAGTCTATTAACTGCCTTAGCCCTAATAACATCAGAAGTGCTGGAATTGTTAATCGCTTTGAATGCTTCAGCCAACCCAACATTGCATGAGTAACTTTAAAACAAAGCAAGAGAATAAGATTTATCATGGGGATGAAACTGCAGAGAGACCTTACCTATTAGATATTGTCAATCATTTGCAGAAGAAATATGGATTGATAAAAGCTATTAAAAACTTGAATTAATGCATATTTTATGGACTCTACAACATTAAGGGGAAGATTAAACTTAAAGGTGCCCATTTCAGGTTTTACACAGCACTTTATTATTTTATTTTCATCCCTTGAAGTAACATGGGTGTAATGCCAGCAGACCAATTATCTTACAGGGATGAACCATTTATAGCAGTTTTGCAATCAAGAAACTATTGTCTGGAAACCTTCCTGGTGTTTAAAATGGAAAATTGCACAGACACCTGCTTTTTCCCTGTCGCTGGAATGCACTGTTTTGACATTGCACAGATGCATTCTGAAGTAAACTACCTCTCTTACCATCTCCTAATGTTTTGTAAAATGGTTTATCTCAAACTCTGCGGTATACTAAGGGCTTTCCAGCAAAATAACCTCACAATATAAATAACCCAAAGTCACAGGATCTGCTATGCACTTTGAAGAATAAATAAAACAGACAAACAAAAGAGATGCTGCTTGATCTAGTAAATAGTGGACTGGTCTGTGACTCACCACGCCTGGATCTAGCTCCAAGCTCAGTTACTGACCTACCATGTGACCATTGGCAAGACACTGCACCTCTCTGTTCCACATTCTTGTCTGTTTCGATTGTAAGGCCATGGTTAGACTGGCGCTTTGCACCGCCAAAACCCTCCTTTAGCGCTATAATTTTCCTACCGAACACACTTCAAAGGGAGATTTAGCGCAATGACTCCCCTTTTACAGCGCAAGTGTTAAACCTCCTTTTCGAGAGGGATAAGCCTTTTTGCGCTAACGTTGTAGCGCAAGGATGGGAATGTGGACACCCATCGGATCTCTTGCATGCCTCCAAGCCATGGAAAGCTATCAACAACCCATTGAGGGCCATCAGCAAGCCATTAAAGACAATGAACTTGCCATGTAAGGCAAATGACGTGAGGTTTTGTTTTTATAAAGGCGGAAGTAGCTTTGCAGTTTCTCTCTAACAACTAACACAGCAAATAACCAGTGAAAATGCTTGCAGAGGGAGCTGTGTGTCTGAAATAGACAGCCTGTCAGTTTTCGCTAAGGAAAAGTAACTGACAGCCAGATCTCATCTCCCTGTGAACAACTTCCCAGTTCCCCCTTGCCCCCCTCCTTTGCAAAACACGTTGCACCCAGCTGAATGCTGGGATACCTTCCCTATCCCGCAACTGCTACTGCCGGCAGAAGCACCACAAATGTAGCCATTATTTTGCGCTACAAAGTTTCAATTTGTACAGTCTCTAGCGGGATACCAATTGCGCTACATTGGGAAGCGCTACAAATAAACACGCTACAATCTTCAGTCTAGCCATACCCTAAGTTGTTTGGGGGTAGGGACTGCCTTTTACTACCTACAGTACAGTATCTAGCACAGGAGAGGTCTGATCTTGGATGGGCCTGCAGCTGCAACTCTCATACAAATAATAATAGAAATATGTGGTAGGATGAGGAAGGACAAAGGTTACAATTGTAAAATATAGTTACTCAGTTTTAGTATGTGCTCATCCTGCTGGTTAAATTATAACTGATCTTTTGTTTTTGTTTTGTTTTTAACATATCACTTCCTGAGCATGGCAGGAGAGGGCTTTTTAGAAGACTTTGTAGATAGAGGAAGGATCGTTTCTCCCATCACTGAAATGCTTTCATCTCTGAAGTGGAGCACGATACATGATTAACTAGCACTAGCAACACAACACAGCTCTTCAGGGTGGGAGCTGAGGAACATAATCAGCAAATAATGCAAATTAGTGCTAATCAAATAAATTCATTCACCTCCCATGATTAGTAAAGTATTCAGTTCCATCTGCAAAGTGCTGTCTATAGGAAATTCAGTCCTAGAATATGCAGCTTGATCAGTAAAGTTTGTAAATAACTTTGCAGCTGAAGCATGCCATTCAACTGGTGAAGATGCAGCTCAGTTGCCAAAGTACTTGAAAAATTCCACAGCTGAGATATGCAGTGGCTCAGCTAGAGAAGCAGGTGCCCGGATCTGTGACAAATTAAACTAAATCATCAAAGTATTCATCTTCACTAACAGGATATACAAAAAAGGGCATTAAATTCTCTCTCAATTATTAAACTCTGCAACTCAATTAGCAAAATATGCAACCATATGACTGGAAAAATGTGTTGCTAAATTAATGAAAGCAACTCAATCAGGAAATTGAGGGAGTTTGGTCATTAGATATACAACCTAATGGCCTGGTTGTATGAAAAGTCAGTAGTAGAAGCTGCACTTTGGTGACTGGCCTATATTACAGAGAAGTGAACTAAACTAGTAAAATATGTCCCTGGAGTGGGATGGCTGTTTCCTAACATAGCGGGCTTGACTGGTCAGTACCATGCAGTGTGTAGATCTTGGCATGTTGCTTTGGTGACAGATAATTTTCTGAGATGTCATCTGTGGGTATGCACTGTGTGTTGTTTTCTGATGCTGCATGTTCTCCTTTTGATGTCGTCTATAATACTGACTGAACTAGACATTGTTTCTGTCCTTGCTAACACTAGCACAGCTCCACCAGCATTGGCAAATTTTTCAGCTCTAGTGCTGACAAGGTTTTCATGGCATTTAGCATCATGTTATGTAAACCTGTTTAGAGCAGACCCCAATAAACATGGTGTTAAAAATACCAACAATCTTGGGAGCCTTGTTGCATTTGAGCTCCCAGAAGTGCTAAGCTCAATGAAGCTGCACTAGTGTTAGTGATGATGGGGATTTCTTTCTTCTTCTTCTTCTTCTTTTTTTAAACAAGAAGCTCCTAGTAGGGACAAGGCTTATGCAGCATCTACTAAGCTTTAAAAATTCTGAAACAAGATACAGAACCAAGTTTCTTCCCATATTATTTTTATACCAACTTCTCCTGTCCCAGTTTTTATTTTACCATTTTCTCAGAGAGTTTTCTATCACCTTGTTTCTTTCTTTTTGTTTTCCATTGGAAAGCAACTAATTTTTCAGACTTCCATTTTCCCCACCAAGATCTAACTATTTTTATTCATATCAGCATTTTAATATTAAACTTTCTATTTAATATAATACCAAATGCAATGTTGTGTATATATTCCTTAAATATATGTATAAACACATGTGGAAGAAGCTGGCAGTAGAAATTAACTGAAAATTGTATTGAAAATGCTCATTACACAATTGGTAAATGCTACTTATTTGGCTAATGACATCCAATTTTCTGCAAACCTAGTAACTATTTTATCAGTGAATTAAGTTTATTTTCTGCATTAGTTTATTTACTTGCTCCACTCAAGGCATTGAAATTAAAGCCAAATTCTACTCCAAAACCTGATTGTTTGTTTAAAAATGGCCTCCACATATATTTTGTTTCTCACTGATTTCCATAACAAATGGACTCTTTTTTTTACAATTAAAAAAACCCAACTTCTCAAATTCAGCCTGGAATATGTCAGTCAAACTATATTCTTTTCGCTTCCTATAACATCACTAATAAAATATTTTGTTTTTAAAAACCTATTCATGATTCAAGAACCAGCAAACAATCCTGCTAACACTATGTTGGGGATGCACTGCTATGAGAAGTAAAAGAAGATAATAAAGAAATCTTGTTTTTGTTCTTTGGGGATAGAGATGTACCTTAGAACACACAGGAAGCAGATCTGTGGAATAATAAGGCACATCATTTCCATGTAGTCATTTTTCTAACTGAAACCATACTTTAACATTTCAATAAGTTGAATAAGTTCGGCAGGTTGATAGTGAGTAAGGTGGGATGAAATTCACAACTTTACTTCAGCTATGATATGGCTGGATGCTGTGTTTTACAGGATAGGTTAAAATGACAACACAGGCTTTGAGATATTGTAGCTTCTGAATTTTAAATCCAGTTTTTGTCTACTTTCTCTTGGTTCTATTCCTCACTGGGCACTACCCACCCAAGAAGATTAAAGATTTAAACTTTGTCTCTTTTTGAGTAGAGACCAAAACTATGTATTTTCTGTATCAATTTAAAGATGGTGGAACATATTCATTCATATGTTATGAAAACATATCCTTAATATTTGATTATAACAGGTCAAGTTTCATTGGCAAGGGAATGTTCTGGAAAGATTAGAAACTAGTTTAGAAAGATTAGAAACTAGTGAATATTAGAAAAGATTAGAAAGTAGTGAATACTTAGTAAAGCACAACTTGTCCATCTTAATCACCAGAGCTAATCACCATCTTAATCACTGGAGCTGTGCTAGATTGTCAGAGCCCTTATGTGACCACCCAGGAAAAATGGGTGGAGTAAAGGTTACTGTCCTGCTTAGCTCTGTTCAGGCTGGTCTGGCTGTGGTGAGAAAAGATGGGGTGCCTTGCCTAAGGCTTCCCACTGGGAAGAAACAAACAGGCAGAGATCAGATAAGGACAGGGATTAGGTGGATTCCTGGCTGTCCCCCTCAACTCATGGGCCATGAAGTAGCTGGCCAGGCCCAAAATGGGCAGTTAGCTGCTCTGCAAAAAGGAGCGAAATAACTTATTTGTTCCCAAAGAGCAAGGGAGGAATTGTGCCTTCCCTAGCCAGCTCTTAGGGAAATGCAGCTACGTGATGTCCCATGCTCAGGGCAGATAGTAAAGGTACTGTCTAGCCTTATGGATTTTACTATTACACTTTCTAGCTGTACAGTTTCATGCTGCCTCTGAGCTAAACAGTACAACCCTGAGCTCTACAAATTCCTGCTATGAACACTCAGTCCCCACAGGGCACTTTCTGTGCTGCCAACTTTATTTTCCATTCTTGTTTTTCGAAACTTTGCAAAGTATGTAACCCTGATTGAGGGCTCCCTATATGCAAAGATGGCATTCCATAATTCAGAAGGTGCTGTATTATGTCTTTGGGAAAAAATAATGCTTACAGCTTTTCTGAAGTGAGGGGAAAATATGTTTTTATTCTTTCATCATGCTCTTATAACCCCAGAATGGTTCCCTCCAATCTTCCCAAAACAGCTTGCCTTTATGATGTAGAACAAGAGCAAATGATTTTGGTCACAGTTGAAAATTGTGGAAAAAGCTATACATTAATATTAATCGTGTTTATTATGGTAACACTTAGGGACCAACTAATAATGGGACCCCCGTTGTGCTAGGCACTGTACAAACATAGAGTAGTGGACATTTTCTGCCCTGAAGAGCTTACAGTTGAAATAGAGGTACAGCAGTAGGGGAAAGGCTTATGAATAAGCAGGAAAAGATTCATAGCCCGGATCCTGACATGAGCTCCATGCAGACAGACCTATAATTGAAACTATTTTGTAGCCTTAAGTATAGCGTTTTCTACCACCGAAATGTACTATAAGGAGTTGGCTTAATCAATTACTTTCACAAGCCCTATCTGATAGTGTCATAGTACCATGTAGCAGAATGTAACAGCACAAGTACAGGGTGGTTGCCCATTTATGGTATCATCCTAAGAAAGTGCAAAAAGTATTGCCAGAGTGCTATAGAAACTACAGAAGTTAAATGCAATAGATGCAGCCACTGAACAGAGTAAGTGTTATCATTCCTACTTACAATCGCATTCAGCCTTTTGACTCAAAACAGCTGGAATTGTCTATCTAATTGATTCAAATGTGCCTTCAACCTGTTGTTTTGATCATTGAGTTGATTATGCAAATGAGTATGCTATGGAAGATGATGATTATGTGTTTTTTCCCCTCAGATCCCGATATGGTGTAACAATAAAACTAGTGTCACCAGCAAAATGGTGTCCACTGTTAAAACAACTAATAATCTTTAGTGGCAAAAATAGCAGTAACCAAAAGCCTAAGTATTCCATCATTTTTAAAATGGTATATTAGATTGAATTATGTAAATGGAAAATGGGAAAGTTTAAACACTAAAGATTTGTACACCCAACCAGTGTGGTTTATAAAATCCATAAACTGAGAATCTTTGATACATACAAGTTAATTTTTTTTCAGACTCATATTTCAGAAATAGTTGTACCTAGTAAAGAAGAGAGATAGAAGTTGATAAAGTAGAGGTAAGACTGAAGAGAAACAGTTAAATGAAAAAAACCCCATTTAATTACATCACATGAAGGCAGACAATTAAATATTGAAATTTTTTTAAAGTACTTGTATACAAACACAAGAAGACTAAATACTAAGAAGAGTGAATTTGAGTGCCTGGTATTAAATAAGGATATTGATATAGCAAGGCATCACAGAAACTTGATGGAACAATGAGACACAGCAATAGTAAGGTATAAAATATACAGGAATGATGGAGCAGAGTCAAATACAGTAAAAATCTTAAATGAATCAAATAGTGCCATAGAATCTCTAGGGATAGAAATTCAGTGCTTGAATAATAAGAGTTTTGCAGTAGGACTATACTACTGATCACCTGGCCAGGACGGTGATGGTGACTGTGAAATGCTCAGGGAGATCGGAGAGGCTATAAAACAGAAAACCCAATAATTATGGGGGATTTCAACTATCACCATATGAACTGGGAACATGCCACTTGAGGATGGGATGCAGAAATCACATTTCTAGATACCAATGACTGCTTCTTGATCATTATCTAGTCCTTGAACTGTCAAGGGGAGAGGCAATTCTTGATTTAGTTCTAAGTGGTGCACTGGATCTGGTCCAAGGGGTGAATATAACTGAATCACTCAGTAATAGTGACCAACATTTAACATCCTTGTAGGGGAGGAATACCAAAGAAACCCACCACAGTAGCATTTAACTTCAAAAAGGAGAGCTACACAAAAATGAGGAAGATATATAAATGGCAATTACAGTAGACTCTCGATTATCCGGGATGATCGGGAAAACCTTAAAACCGGTTAATAAAATCCCGGATAATCAAGCGTCTACTGGGGGGGGGGGGGGGAGGGTTCACCGGCCGCCCTGGGGGTGGGGGTGGTGGTCCCACCACCTGCCCCAGTCAGCTCCCCTGCTAGCCTGGGTGTGGGAAGCTCAGGCTGGCAGCGGAGCCTGCGGGGGAAAGCCCAAAGGTGCAGCCGGTTGAGCACTCGAACTGGGTGTGGGAAGCTCAGACCCTGGCTAGCAGGAACCTGTGGGGAAAGCCCAAAGGTGCAGCCGGTTGAGCACTCGAACTGCCTCTACTTTGGGGTTTTCCCCCCAGGCTCCTGCCACCTGCCCCACTCAGCTCCCGCTGACAGCCTGGGTGCAGGGAACGCAGGCTGACAGGGGGAGCAGACCGGGGCAGGAGGCAGGACCCCCGCTGGCAAGGGGCCAGTGGGGGGAAACCCCAAAGTGGCGGCAGGCTGAACGCTGAGCCTGCCGCTGCTTTGGGGTTTCCCCCGCCGGCCCCTTGCCAGCTGGGGTCTCAGCCTGCAGCCAGCCTGGGTGTAGGAAGCCCAGGCTGGCAGCGAGAGCTGAGAACCCAGCTAGCAGGAGCCTGCGGAGCAGGAGCCTGCGGGGAAACTCTAAAGCAGCAGCAGCAGCCGGCCGAGAGCTAGGCCGCTGCCGCTTCTCGGCTCTCTGCCACTTTAGACTTTCCCCTTAGGCTCCTGTCAGTGGGGGGTCTCAGCTCCTGCTGCCAGCCTGGGCTTCCTACACCCAGGCTGGCAGTGGGAGCTGACTGGGGCAGGCAGCAGGACCCCGGCTGGCAGGAGCCTGGGGAGAGAGCCCAAAGCGGTGGGGGGTTGAGCATTCAACCTGCCGCCGCTTTGGGGTTTCCCCCAGTGGATCCTTGCCAGCCGGGGTCTCAACTTGCTGCCAGCCTGGGTGTAGGGAACCCAGGCTGGCAGCGGGAGCTGAGACCCCCCCCCGCTTCCTACACCCAGGCTGGCTGCAGGTTTTTTGGCGATCGATTTATCGTGTCTCGTTAAGATGCGATAAATCAATCACCAGCGGCTTCCCCGTCGACTCCGGATGTCCAGCTTATCAAGAGGCGCAAGCTGGAGTCGATGGGGGACCTTGCCACCGACCACCGCTGCTGTGAGGACGGAAGGTAAGTCGGCTGTAGAGACGTCGATTTCAGCTACGTTATTAACGTAGCTGAAATTGCATATCTATATTTGATTTCCCCCCCTAGTGCAGACCAGCCCTAAATGTAAAACCCAAATAAAAATCAAACAAAACAGAAAGAGGACCAAAAAATTATACCACCACAGATAACCAGAGTAAAAGAGACTGAGTTGTCAGAGACAGAAAAACATCTTTTAAAAATTGGAAGTCAAATCCTACTAGGGAAAATAAACTTTGGCAAGTCAAGTGTAGAAGTATAATTATGCAGGCCAAAAGTGAATTTGAAGAGCAACTAGAAAAAGGGAAAAAAATTATCAGCAATGTATTTTTAAAGTAAATCAGATGTGGGGAGCCTGCTGAGCAGTTAGTGGGGCCATTGGACCATCAAGGTGCTAAAGGAGCATTCAAGGAAGACAAGGCTGTTGCAGAGAAGCTAAATGCATAGTTCTTCACTCCAGAGGATATGAGGGAGGTTCTCACATCTGAGCCATTCTTTTTAGGGGACAAATCTGAGGAACTGTCCCAGACTGAAATGTTAATAGACAAGGTTTTGGAAAAAAATGATAAATTAAGCTATAATATATCACAAGGACCAGATGATACTCACCCAAGGGTTTGGAAGGAACTGCAATATGAATTTGCAGAACTACTAACTATGGTATGTAACCTATTGCTTAAATCAGCCTCTGTATGAGATGACTGGCAGATAGGCAATGTAACTGGTTTTTAAAAAGGACTCCAGAGGCAATCCTGGCAATTACAGGCTAGTAAGCCTAACTTCAGTACCAGGAAAATTGGTTAAAACTATAGCAAAGAGCAGAATGATCAGACATATAGATAAACATGATATGTTGGGGAAGAGTCAACATGGTTTTTGTAAAGGGAAATTATGCCTCCGCAATCTATTAGGATTCTTTGATGGTGTTTGCAAACATGTGGACAAGGGTGATCCAGTGGATATAGTTAGACTTTCAGAAAGCTTTGACAAAGTTCCACACCAAAGGCTCTTAAGCAAAGTGGTCAGTCATGGGATAAGAAGGAAGGTCCTCTCATGGATCAGCACCTGGTTAAAAGGTAGGAAACAAAAGGCGAATGGTCAGTTTTCACAGTGGAGAAAGGGAAATATCAGTGCTCCCCAAGGATCTGTACTAGGACAGTGCTGATCAACATAGTCATAACTGATCTGGAAAAAGGAACAAATTGTTGCTAGATCATTTTCAGTTCTTTATTAATGTGGGTGGGTTTTTGCCTTCCATGTTTCAAAGCACAAACTTTTTCAAAAATAATAAATTTTGTATTTAGCTCCAATTAATGAAGAGGGAGGAATCCTGTCTTAAAGGTACACAAAGCTTTTAAAAATGCTGCAAGCATAATCAGAGGTGTACAGTTCTCTTATCTCAGTTGAGAAACTGCAACAAATGTACACAGTTGGATCTCTAAATGCTTTGAAGATTACTATATTTTAAAATATTCCTCTAGGATTTAAAATAGGACACATCTCACCGCACATGCCTTTACCTCACCTCGTCCTGTGTTTAACATTTGAATACTTTTGTACTTTCAAATATGTGGAACCTATCACTTTGCCTTTAGAGAACTTGATTCATTACCATTTCAATAGAAAAGTTTTTCCTCTTTGAGAGTTCCCCTCACAGAGTTCTTTTTTAAAAGGCCTCATCTTCTTGGGCCTTCAACACTCCTCCCAGAGCTATATGATTCCATTTAATTGGAGACACTTCATAACTGTTCAAGTGCTGGATATCCCAGTCAAAAGATGGAAAGGCACCAACAATCCCTGAGAAAACAGATACATTTCAGACTTAGTTCAAGATGAGATATTTCTCAGAACTGAAATCAAAGATAAGATGAGTAAAACAATCTTGAACATTACTCAAGTTCTGCAAAACACAATGGAACAAATCCATAAAGAGAGATACCTGGATATTTTTCATTTATTTAATTTTATTGAATAAATGGGAATTTCAGTTTATTTTTTCTACATGTACAATGCAAAAGTTAATGTTAAAAATTCCATGAATGTGATTTATTTAAAAAATATTTAGAGAAGATGAGATCTGATTCCATTAAACTCTGCACATTAACCAGTTGATATATGACATAGAAATATTTTCATTTGATTTTTCAATATTATATTACATAGAATATTATATAGTCTCAATGGGCGTGATCCAAAATCCATATAAAAATATGCTCAGCACTAAGACTCCCATTGACTTTCATGGGCTTTGGATCAGCCCAAAGTGAACACTTTGGAGCTTTAGAAAAATTTACATTCTCTTACAAGTTTAACAATTATACTAACACACAATAAGAGATCTTAAATATGAAGGATATTGTACATTATCTTGTTATTAAAGAAAGGCCCTGATTCACAGTACAACTGAAGCTGTGGGATTCTGAGATCTCCTGCAAATTGGATGGAGGAAGAAAATCCCACACAAAAGAGAACTTTAACTTTTAAGTAGGTGTCTTGGAAATGTTTTAGACCTTCTTGTAGGGGATCTCAGTACCTAAACTGGAGGGGCCACTGAAAAAAGATGACCCCTTCCATCCAGAACTACATATGAATTTTAACAGTAAAGGAGGCTCATTTGATAACCTCAAACCTGAAAAGAAAAAGAGCTCTTTAAAATACAAGCGATAGATAAAAAAATGTCTGCACTCTACCAGGTATTGATATTTTCTGCTGTACAGATGCGATGTAACAATAGTCTTATGACACAAAATATATACAAAATGTTGATGTGTGAGCAGTTAAATACAATGTTAATAGGAACTGCTGCAAATTGGCTTTTAAGGAAAAAATTACCATAATGGATGAAGAGACTAAAAAGTCCCTTTCACTAGAGCTTCCTTTCTAATAAGGAAATGACTGTTTTAATTTTCCCTCTTTTGCCTCATGATGAGCTATAACCTATAACCATGAGTTACAATTATATCAGTAGAAGGTGACATAGATGATTGTCTTTATCTATAACACATACTAATACCTGTAACATGCTTAAAACATCTATTAGTCATGTATGAACCCTATATAAATTGTAATGTATCCTTAAAAACAACTTAAGCATATGATGTTCATGAATTCAGAGGGATCTCAAAGCATTTCACAAACTTTTACAAATACAGGAATCGTTTTACCTGTCTGAGAAATGCAGCCCCTTTTGGGATGGAATGTGGCAGCCATCAGATAACATATTGCAACACTAGACAATAATGTGGCAAAGAAAGTGAATATCATATCCACTTAAAACTGCAGAGGGAATTAAAGGAGACAGACTATTACTACTCATATTGAAAGTTTGATCAAGAGGTTGGAATTAATACTCCTTCCATTCAGGGCCGGCTCCAGGCACCAGTGCTCCAAGCGCCTGCCTGGGGCGGCAAGCCGGGGGGAGGAGGGGAAGGGCTGACATTCACTGTCAGGGCGGCAGTCAGGCTGTCTTTGGTGGCATTTCGGCATCAGGGATGATGAGGCTGCGGGACCTGTGGACGCCCTGCAGAAACGCCGCTGAATCCGCAGCAGCCGCGGACCTCCTGCAGGTGTGCTGCGGAACTTCCGTGCTTGGGGCGGCAAAAACCTTAGAGCCGCCCGTTTCCATTGCAAAAAAGTGCCAAGGGAACTTCAAAGATCATAGGTGGTCAGGACCTTAGTTTTATGTCTCATCTAAAAAATGTCATATCTTGCTAAGTGAAAAAATATTGCAGTAAGTACAACCGTTTTGACAAGTATTTTGTCTAGTGTCCTTAGGCAAGATGGATGCAGATAAAATCTAGCCCACATAGATACACAAAACTGATGGTTTTCTGACAGATCCGCAACTGGTAAGAAGATAAAAGTGTCAGTGTTTGAAAATAAAGCTAAAGATTTATTTCTAATCCTCTCTTCTCTCTTCTACCCATCTTTTCATCTGCAACCACCAAACAGTTTTACTCCGTTAAGGATTTATATGAAACTTTTCTTCCTTAGATTCTGCCAACTTGTTTTAGCTAAGAGAAGATTCAAGGAAAAGGTTTCAAGACTTTGCTAGGAGAAGCTGATGCTGGTATCTTTGGGGTATCGTTGCAAAGATCGCTAAAGACTGAATTAGTCTGAATATTGGGTAGTTTTGGATTGGCTATATAGCTGAACTTGACTGAAAATTTTGGTGTGATAACATAGGCTATTTGTTTCCAAAAAGATTTATTTAAATAGAAGATCAAGAGTCAGAAGCATTCTGAAGTATCATGTTTACAAAATAAGGCATTTTAAAAATTGTAATGACCCTTTTCCTGGCTATCTGTGCAGCGGGTGATGGTCACTATTTTGTTCTATAATAAACAGCCTTATGCACTGTTTTGTTACTAAAGTTCTGGGCCTCGGTTCCTCCGTCCAGCCAAGCTGTCAGTGGCACAAGACTGGAGGAGGAGGCAAACATGGCTTTAAGTCATTGTTAAACTCTCTGGATCTAGGACCGTTTAGGGACTAGACTGCTTATATATGAATATAATTTCATTTTAAATTTCATTCATATTGGAAAACACATTAATTGTTTTATGATGCTGCAGTCCCAAAGTCATTACTTCAGAGGTATCTATTATTTTCAATGGAACATGTTGTGTTTGAATAGAAGCTCATCTCTGTGTGCTTTCCAGGGCTGGCGACAGGGGGGTACTAAGGGTACAGCTGTACCGGGCCCCCCGACTTTAGGGGGGCCCCGGTACACAGCTGTACCCGTTGTCGTCCCCCCTTGTCGCCGGGCCTGGAGAGCGGGGAAGGGGCGGGGAGGCAGCGCGGCTCTCCTCCGGATGAGTGCGCCTGGCCCCAGCAGGAGCAATGATCCCAGCCGGCGGCAGCGGCGCAGTCCGGGGGAGAAAGGGTGGGGGGAGGGGGAGAACCACAAGGGCGGCTCACGCCGCTCCCGGGCTCTCGCTCCCGCTGCCGCCAGCTGTCAGCTGGGGGGTGGGGGGGGGGGGAGCGCCAGCTGGGCTGGGGGGGGGAGGCCGGCTGGGCTTCCTCCCCCAGCCGCTGTCAGCTGGGGGGGGGGAGCGCTGGCTGGGCTGGGGGGGGTGGCTGGGCTGGGGGCCCCCCAGCCGCTGTCGGCTGGTCTGGGGGGGGGCCTGGCTGGGCCTGGGGGCCCCCCAAACTATCAGAGTAGGGGGCCCCCATATTTCTGTCGCCGGCCCTGGTGCTTTCCCTTGACATTCTCCTGAGTTGAGTGCCCTGCCCACTAGAGAACACTGCTTTTTTATTCTGTGAATCAAAGCAAAACACTGGTCATCACCAGTGATAGGTATGTTCAGTATATATGAAAACAAAGGGCCAAATGCTGTTATCATTTACACTGGGAAGGGTGAGAACAGAGTTTTGTTTATCATGTCTCCTGAAACACAGCCTCCTATTTTTATTGACATAGAGATAAAATATTTCATTTAATATCCCTGTCACAGGATTTACTACACACCATTGTGGTGCCCCTGGGGGATTAACTCTCAACCAGATTCACTCCTCCTTTAGTTGCTTGTTTGTTTCTGTTTCTCCGTAACTCAGAGTCCTCCCTCTTTGTGGCTTGGCCCTCCAGCAAGACCCACTGGACACTCTGCCTCAGCTGAGCCGCTTCCCCAGTGGCTGGTAGGGGAACCCAGGCCCCTAAGTCACTACTGCACAGTCTGTTTGCTCCCAGACCCTGTCACTATTTCCCTGGACACCTTTTATACTCCCATCTGTATCTTCTAGCCGCCCTCTGGGTTAACACTTGAATTTGCTCTGCAGCCAGTAGTTACTTCATCCCCTCTCAGGTACTTGGTGGAGTCTGTATTCCCAGGCAGGATCACAGGGCTTATTCCTACCTAGGCCTAGACATAGGCCTCCTCCTCCTCTTCTCTTACCCAGACCTCACCTCTCTAGGAAGTGACCACAGTATTCCTCTTCTTGTTCTCTACCTTCTGGTTTGATATTCCCCTTTCCCAGCTGCCTCAGCCCAGGCTGGGCTTCATCATCAATGAAACCTTATCAGGTCTGACACTTTTCCAGGTACAGCCTGGGTTAACTGGTTGTGTGGAGTAGACACCACTTCACAATCACCAGTAGAAAAAAATAGTTTCTGCTGCAGGTTATATTTACCAGAGATATATACACATTCCCTAGAAAACAGGACATCATGCTGCTCCGGCTTATCTGTGCACCCACAGTTCTTTGTTCTTTTACTGACCTAAGCTATAGCAAAACAGTGTAAATCAGTAATTGAACTACATAGATCACCATTAAAAAACCCCAGAATTTCCCAATAATTGCCACATGGTGGAATCATAGTTTATCTCAGCTTTCCCCGTATTTAAGACAGCCAATAGCTGTGGTGCCTCTTTGATAACAGATGGAATTTGCATGTTCCAACAATGAACCCTGGACAGCCTTAGGCAGAGCTCTTGGAACTTATTTTCAAGGCCATCTTTGTTATGAAAAGTTCTAGAAATTTACAAGCTGTGATTAACCTCACCCGATCAAGAATGCCAAAAGTCAAATGGAAGCGGTGGGTTTTGTAGGCCAAAAGGCCAGTTCTGGTGAAAACATTTACTCTCCAACTTTACAACAACTCAGTCAGTAAAGGTAGAAAACCCTTGGAAATTGCAACACCTATTCCCTCAAATCAATAAAAATGACATAGTTGTACAATACAAATAACTCTGAAACCTACTCTCTTTAATTAGGAGTTTCGGGGAGATGCTTGCATAGTCTATCTTAGAAATTGTGCCCCTTTTAGTTTATTTAAACGGATTTTCAGGAATGAACATGGTGATAGGCAGGAAAGCCAAAGCAATAATAAATGGTAGCACCTAAGACAGGATATTGCTGGTTCAGAGAGGGGAGCTGGACAATTTATAATATTTGAGTGACTACTTTGCTTTGAGGGGTGTGTGAATTCATCTGTGTAGTGAGAGCAAATTTGTTTCATGAAAGAGACAAGGGAAAACATTTCTTTTTTCTTCTTAATTTAAAGATGTGTGGAAATTCTCAAAGCAATTCAAATATAGTAATGTAAACATGCTCACCAGTCCAAGAACAAAGCAGATATCACTGTTCACCATGTTATTTTTTTTTAAATGACATGTCAAAACGTTAAAGAGTAAAGTATTGCATGGGGACCAAATGCTGTCAAATTAGATAGCAGCTGTTTGTTCACCTCTGTTCTGTGAGTGAAAAAGAGACTGAGCATTCCTGGTTAAGTAGAGATAATCCTGTGATTTAAAAACTGCTTCAAAAATAAATACAGCCCCATTGACAACACAAAATCACATTGTGGTTCTCTAAAATATTTCTCAGATCCTAGCACTGAAAAGGAAGGTCTCACTGATGGATGACATTTTTAAATTATGTATACAGAACTGATCTGACAGTTGTATCACAATGCAGGCTAAATTCATCCTTGGCATAATAAGGGTAATTCCCATTGGCTCCAGCAGGAGTTGTCGCTTTCTTTCACCAGGGCTGAATTTGTTCCAGTCTCTCTATTTCCTTATCAAGCTAGCATTTGTCAGGATTTGGCATGGAAGGTGCTGATCCTGAAAACTGCTATGCATGTGCTTAACTTGACTTTTTTACTTCAATGGGTCTACTGACATGCATACAGTGTAAGAGCTGTCAGGATCTGGACCTTCCTGTGCGAGTTCTCCATGTGAACTGTTAGTCTATTTTTTCTGATGCACCGCGGGAAATGTGGCCATATTTGAGTGAAGGACCACTTAGTACTAAGGTAAATAATTATTTTTCTCATTAGGCAATGTGATGTTGACTTCCACCCTATGTAGAACAGAAGAGGCTCTTGTTTAAGAGACATAGCTTAATACCAGAACCAATTTTTATATTTGATTTGTAAACACAGTAACAATTGTGCAACATGTTTGTGTATGTCTGAAAAATTTAAATGAACTCCCAATTGGAGGTGTGAATGAAACTGATACTAATATGCTATTGCCATTTAGTATTGACAGACCACCCATTATTAATAGGCCTGATGTTGATCCACTGAATCTCATGGGTAACATTTCACTGGGACTTAGGTGCTTTTGAAAAAATTGGTCAATGGAAATATTCCCACTGACTTCAATGTGAACAAGTGCATGGCCAGAGATACAACCAGAGGTTAAAATAAGGCAGCAGCACAACTCCCTCCTCCCTGCTAAAGCCCATGGGAAAGCCTCTCACTGGCTTGGATGTTCAGTGCTCCCCCAGGCCAGCTCCTGTTTCAATCTACTTTAACAACTGGGGATAGCAGACCCAACCCAAAATCCAATCATAAAACCATGTATCATTGTCTCTCCTCTATTCCCTCAAGAAAATATTGCAGTTACTGCTGACTAAATAAGTAGCCAGGAAGAATCTTTTCTGGACTTCTCATTAGTCTAATGATAAAAAATAGCAATAGTCTTTCCAGTTTCTCTTTCCTCGTAGGCTGTTGCTGACACACTCTGGAGCTCAATAGTAAGCACGTGTATCTTTACCTAGAACTGGCAAGAATGTGTATTTGTATCTAGAACTGGCCAAACCGTTCACAACAAATAATTTATTTTATGACTTCTTTGACTTTATCCTCCTCCAAATGATTCACTATGCACGTTGTGAGGTTGGGCACCTAAGGGCATGTCTACACTTGAAACTCTATCTTGGCACAGCTGCAGCACTGTAGTTTGGACACTTGGTGTACTGACGGAAGAGGTTCTTCCATAGCTGTAGTAAATTCACTTCTCTGAGAGGTGGTAGCTAGGCCAATGGAATAATTTTTCCATTGACCAAGAGGAATTCTTCCATTGACCTAGCACTGTGTGGGGCTTGGGTCAGCTTAGCTAAGTCTCCGAGGGGTGTGAATTTTTAACCTGATTTTGTAATGTACACCAGCCCTAAGTCAAGCACTATTATTTCTGTTTTCTCACTATATAAAATAACCTGTGGGAATAAGAGGAGTGGCCAAAGCCAATGGGTCTTTGCTTCTTTCAGGGAGAGAGGTGGTCTGGGGAAGGGAGCCCTTTAAAGAACTAGATGGAACTAATCAGATCTAGGGAATTTTAGGACATTTCACATTTTTCTCAACATTTTTTCTATACAAAAAAACATTATATTTGCCTATATCATGTGCCCTGTATTTTAAAATAGTCGTGTTCCTTTCCCAAGGCTTGATTCTCTTTATATTGAAGTCAATGGTGAAAATCCAACTAACTTCAATGAAGGAGGATCAAGCCAAGAAGGAAGAAGAGAGAAATTGTCCATACCGTGATCACACCAAGTATTTGCATGCACATTAATGTGCACAGTCCTAATTGCAGAGATTGTGGCCTGATCTTTGTCTAGCTCAATTTATTGTATTCATGCCAGGATTTGGCCATTGGATTCAGGAAGCTGATATGTATTCCTCCGCTGTATGTGAAGAAGGACAAACACAGAGTACTTCATATATCTGGCAGATTCGTTAACTGGATTGACTAATCTCCATTTTACATTGTGCAGTCGCTAACCATTTACTTAGTGTCCTTGTTTCTTTCATTTGTATTAAATTGTATTAGTGCTAGGTCTCTGGTGTGAAGTGGAGGACACTATCTTGCACAACCACATTTCACACATCCACTAAGATCATTTATTAAATTTACTGGTCTCCCAGTTTCTATCACTGCTTAACACAATCATTTGGTGAGCTCATTCCCAGTTGCAAAGAAGGTGGTTGTCTGTCCTCTTGTATCTCTTTCAGTTAGTAGCCTCATTGCAAAGTCTCTGTTGAAACAAATAAATGTCCTGGCATAAATATCCACAGACTGGGCATGAAAGCCAGCTCTTTCCACTTGATATAGTGGGTTGGGCTGTATGACCCATGAGATTCTGTCTATCCTAACATCAGCAATGTGTTTTCAGACAGTTTCAAGTAGGTGTGTGATCTTGTCTGCCGCTAGTGGATTAATACCAGTACTACCATACAAGATCAATGCTTGATTTACTGCTAGAATTTTTTAATTTTTTAATGGTTTTCAGTGCAAATGGAAATGAAAATAAAATAGGTACCACTGTAGTATAGTATAAAAATTAAAAACACTTCACTTTGTAACTATCTTAAATTGAGCCTCAATAGTTTAATTTATCCAACTGTTTTTGCAGTCTGACATTTCTGCACTCTGGACTATGGATGAACGAGTTGTGGTCATTGCCACTGTAGGATTAACTCTAACAATCAAGCAAATGTGAAACTCCAATTTCCTGTTGATTTTTTGAGGGTGAAATCTTGGTCCCATCGTAGTCAATGAGAGTTTTGTCATTGACTTCAGTTGGATTTCACCCAACGTGTTTTACATTTTTATTGATCTGTTATAATGTAGCCATTCAAAAACCTGGTATAGTTCTACAGCAGATGAATTTTTGCAGGGTTGAACATGGGTTTGACAAATAGGACAAATTATTATTCCAGGAAATAAGTAAAGTGCCCTCTTTTTAAAAAAATGAAAGAACTATTTGGTGGCATGTGTGTGTGATGGATTAGAGAAAGGAGGATTTTCATTTCCAAATTAATAAATCATTAAACATTTTTATTTGAGTCTCCACAAGTGGCTTGTTCTTATGAACTGTGCAAAATCATTAGTCCTTTACTTGTTTATAACATGTTTTCTGAATTTAACATTACTCTCAGTACACAAAACCTGAAAACTGAGCATTTGCCAGCTGGAGTCCAAAGTGAGATGGAGATGAAAGCTTAGAATATGAGTGAGTTCATGTGTAGCAATATATGACTGTGAAGGGCTTCCAGTACTGAAAAATTGAACTGATCACATTATGTAGGACCACATGGCTACTTTTATTTATTTATTAGTTATCAGATTGCTTATTTGCATGATCGGTTTCAAACAGAAGTCATTACTGAACTCTTATTAAGTATACAGAGAGCCATAATGTTTCCTAATGTTACATCTGCTTAGGAACAGTTCTGTAGGTTTGCACTCATGGTTTATGATGCATTCTTCTTGTTGGGGAAGAGATGGGATGCACTTTCCGCATGTAGAAATATTTGGAGACTCAACCCTCCTCAAATCAGCCAGTCGTCCAAGATTTGCAATTAATACATAATCCATATGTCACGTTACAGGAATAATTTGGGACCATATAGATCATTGGTGCAACCAGGATCCTATAGTGGCACCAAATCTTATGTACAGGGGGTCATAACAGGTGTCTGTGACCAGATTATGAAGGGCTAATTATGAATATGCCATTAATGTGTGTATCTTTTTTGAAACTAAAGTTGTGAATACTGGATATAAGGTGCCTGTGGAATCTCAGACAAGCTGTTGTTAACTTGCCTGGCCTGGCTGATGGGCCATTAAGGGACATCAACCACACAATGGACTTTGTATATGCCTGTCCACACCCGAGCTGCTCTAGGAATGTCAACTGCCTGGTCAGAAACTGAATCCTGGGGAGTCTGGTGATTGGATCTTGTGACTGTAAACCTCCATTTTGCAACCGGACTCTGCAAAAGAAAGAGGAGGGTCTTGGCCCAGAAGAGAGAGTCTATAAAAGCTGGAAGAAGTGCCCTCCATTTTGTCTTTATCTTCAGCCTGCAGCCTGTCTTGCTTCCAGCTCTGAATGGACTTTGTTACACAGGTGAACTCTGAACTAAGGTGCTGACCCATCCCTAAAATGGGATGCTTTCTAAAGACTTTGATTTGAACCTGCAGTTTATTCTACCTTTGCTGCAAGCCTAAACCAAGAGATGTGCCATTACTGCATGTAATTGATTTCTTTTAACCATTCTTAAACCTCACCTATACCTTTTTCCTTGTATAATAAACCTTTAGATTTTAGATTCTAAAGGATTGGCAACAGTGTGATTTGTGGGAAGATCTGATTTGTATATTGACCTGGGTCTGGGGCCTGATTCTTTGGAATTGGGGAGAACCGTTTTCTTTATTTGGGGGATTGGTTTTCATAACCATTGATCCCCAGGACAGGTGGCTGGTGGTGGTGATACTGGGAAGCTGGAGTGTCTAAGGGAATTGCTTGTGTGACTTGTGGTTAGCCAGTGGGGCGAAACCAAAGTCTTTTCTGTTTAGCTGGTTTGATTTGCCTTAGTGTGAAGAAACCCCAGCTTTGGGCTGTAGTTGCCCCTTTGGAAGCAATCTGTCCTGATCTGACACTCACAGTTGGATCCCACCAGGAACAGCACCGTCACACCATAGATTGGGCTACAGCAGCTAACTGCAGATTTTGGATCTAGAATAATATTCCGACTTCCCTCAAATTGCAGGGGCGTTCAGATCAGCGTGAAGTGGGACCATCAATCCTAGGAATAGGGAAGCTACATTATTGTAGTGTGTAGTAATTCATGGAACAGTTATGCTTAGGGAGTGTGAACGGGCAGACTGAACCTCAGAGCCTGTAAAGTACTGAGAGAATATCCTTTTGCTGAATGGACAGTAAACAGTATTATTACACCAGTCAGAAGTGCAAAAAGTGCTACTCCATACTGTATTGTTTTCTTCCTTCATTTTCCTTAATTGGGCTCTTATATGTAGAAAATTGTTAGACAACATTCAGGCTTTCAGTAATTTATGCATCTCCATACAATTTTGTGCAGTCTGCTTTATTTCAGTGTGTTTGATACAGTTTCAGAACGGGACAGAATTATATTTATGATTCATATTCTGCTTCTTTGTAGTCTGCCAAATGACCAGATTTCTGCATCTACACAGGAGCAAATTCTCCTTGGCCTCTGTTAGATCTTACCCTGATTGTGCTAGATAAATGCTCAAAGAATAGCCTATATGATATTATTTTGATCTTTCCACTTCTTGCACCCAGCTGGAACCAGAAAGCAAAGGAACCCAAAACTAAAACTGAAACTATAAAACTTTACTATGCTCAAAAACACCTGGGTATAGATGTGGATTGAGGTTTAACCTCATTTGTATTTTACCGGATTTTATTTTACCCTTCTTTCATTGCTAAAACCAAGACTAATGGCTGAGGGCTTGTCTACACTTAAGGTTAATTCAGCACTTTTGAAATCGATGGAGGTGTCGATTTAGTGGGTCTGGTGAAGGCTCAATAAGTTGATGACAGAATGCCCTCCTATCAACGTCTGTGCTCCAGCTCTCCAAGAAGCGTAAGATAAGTTGGCGGGAGAGCGTCTCCTGTCGACACTGTGGTGTAGACCCTGCTGTAAGTCAACCTAAATTACATTGGCTTCAGTTACGTAACTTGTGTAACTGAAATTGCATCACTTAGGTCAACTTACAGCTTTAAGTGTAGACCAGCCCTGAGTTAAAATATAATAATTTATGTCTAATTTTCATCTGGTTGGGTGCTATTTAGCATATCTCTAGTCCTCAGAACATTAAAGAAGCTCATGGCATGAGCTATGTCATGTCTAACATTCAGCATGGACATCTCGTTTAATGTGTTGGGCATAATACCTAAAAATATAACCAGGAGTTACATGGGAGGTGGGAACACTTGGCAACTTGCCGAATCAGGCACTACACTATAACCCTAGAATAAGGACAGTGAAAAGGTTCACCACTCTTTGCACCAGTGGGATTTCCTGGGAGCTTCAGCATGTAAAGATCATGTCCAAAATGGAACCCACACAGCAGCCAGCCACAATCTGGGCCATACATAGGAAGTAATAGGGAAACACACTGTGTTTTGGGGAGAGAGAAAAAGAGGGAGAGAGAAGTGATGAATGACACACACACATAAATATTTCCCATTTTCTTGCAATGCAGAGCATTAGCTTGTGAGCTTGCCATTTTAAACTTGCTCACCTGTTACAACAGGTTATTTCCCCCCTCTATATTTTTTTCATAACTCATCATCTGGGCAAGGGATAATTGATCTTTTAAAGCACATCATTGTGAGATATAAATTCCATTCAGAGTCATATTTGCATTTTTAAAAGAGGCTGCAGTGCTATAAATAAGGCACTAACACAGCAGCATGCTCTGCATACCAATGGCCACATTGCTCACTTTAGTCCAGTGGAAATGAGACTTCTTAGGAAAGAGTAATACAAATTATTGCATTTGCTGTGGGGTCATGGAAGAGACTTCAGAAAAATGAGTAAGGAAAACAGCATGTTTTTCAAACTTCGCAAAACTGTTAGCATTAGCATCCTACCTACCCTGTCCTTAATGTCTGCTGACACACCTTATTCATCACAGCTCCCTAAGGATGGGATATGAGATACTCACAGGGCAGTTTTTGCTGCTGTGACAAGCCTTGCATAAATGATTGTGCCCCTCCACACTAAGGATTTGATGTGGAGGGGAATCCCACTCTAGTCTGGCTAGCAATGGGACCCTCTGAACTTGATATTATTGCATTCAGTGCTGAGAGTAGGAATGGCAGAACCTTTCTAGTATTAATAATTAATTTATTCAAAAGCATAACTTTCCACTGTGCTTTATACTGATTTAACCCCCACACATTTTCCCTTTCCATAAATGCTTATAATCTATATTAGAGAGATGCTGAGCACAGAGATAGCAAAGTAAGAGGTAAGCACAAGAGAGACCAGAATTGAAATAAAAACAATAGCAGTCGTTGTACAGTGAGGGAATCTTTTGAGTTGTGAGTAGCCCAGCGTCAATATGGAAAACTACGCTGTCAGGAAAAATGGGTTAATGTAAAATTTGTTCTTATTTGGGGCCAGATCTTCAGCTGGATTCCACTTCATCAAATTACTTAAGTATGTGTTTAAACTATAAGCATGTGAAGTGCAACTGAAGTCAATGGAACTACTTCTGCTTGAATTTAAGCACATACTTACGTATTTTGCTGGATTAGGGCCTTGGTGCAAACCAATGCTGGTAGACTCATAAATGGAAATTTATACCATGTAAGGATCTAGCCCATGGTCTTTTCCTTGTAAACATCTGGGTAAAAGAAAATAAATCTGATCCTGGTATTATTTTTTTTTACTTAATGACATAAGGCTTCCTGTTTTAGAGAAACAGGAAAGTTATCAGTACTGGAAGTTTTTTCCCATCCTTACTAGTACCATAAGATTCAATACCTTCCTTTGTTAAAAAGACTGGCTGTTGGCCAAACCTACATAATGGATATACTAATACATACGATGCTTCTGGCAGCAGTATCCTTTCATGGCTGATGACCTTTGTGTCTAAAAATATCTAGGGAAAGAAATGATAGGGGGCCTTGAGACTCTATCATAGGTTGTATGTACTGTTGAAAAAGCCCTAGCCTTAAAAGTGGCAAAAACAAGATCTTCTGCATTCAACCATATCTGTATTTTTATATAATAAGTTTCATTTATGGCAATATCAGCCTGATGTTAAATTTGGGAGGTTAGAGGTTAAGTGTAAGTGATTCAGTGAATACCAGGCACAAGGATGTTGTTTGTAAGTGGCACCAGCAAGACCATTTTAATAAGACTCTAGGGTGTAAATTAGAGATAAGAAGAAAAATCTCCCAATTAAAATTTCCCTAAAGGTTGAGGACTTAAAGCCATTACAGCTGTAGTCATACCTGAATGCAATTTTTTTTTTGCCGTGATGAGGGTGAAGCAGAAAATACTACATTATTGTAATGTAGCTTCTAGCCTGTAGCAGCGCAACGACTCACCACTGCGGTGCCTTCTGCTGGTTGTCTAGGGAATTAGCTATTCCAGTGCCCTCTGCAGGCCGGTGTTTCGCTCTCCACTGGCCCCCATGTCCCTCCAGGACCCCGGTGCCCTTTTTCCTGGTGTGCTGCCATCTGGCAATACCCCCACACTCTGCCTCTGGGTCTCCCCTCCCTGGGGAATCCCCAACTCTCTAATCCCCACCTTGCCTCAGTCTCTGGCTACTGCAAGTCAACATCAAGCCCCCACACCCTGGGCAGACTGCAGTGTAAAAGCCAGTCAGCATAGGCAGGGCAAGGGGGAATGTTGGACCAGCTGCCTTTGCCTAGCCCCCAGTACCCTCCTTAGGCCTCACTTCAGGCCTGCGGAGTTGTTAGGCTGCAGCTCCCCAGCTCCCTTGATGGTTCCCCCAGCACTGTTCCACCTCCAGTACCCTGTCCCTGAGGCAGCCAGGCCCTGCTCCCTCCCAGCTTGAGAGAGACTGCTCTGCTTCTGGCCCACAGCCCTCTTATAAGGGCCAGCTAGGCCCTGACTGGGGCATGGCTCCAGTTGTGGCTGCTTCCCCAGTCAGCCTTTCACACCTGCCTTACCCCAGCCACAACTCTCTTCAGGGCTGTTTGAGCCCTTTTCTGCCAGAGAGGGGCAGTTGCCCCACTACACAGCCATTATTATAACAGATATACCTCTGGACAGTAAGTCAAATTCTGGAAAGCCTATTCACTTCTTACACAATACTTCGTGAAGTTAATGAGTGTTTTGTTGAATAAGGAGTTAATGAAAAGTGAGTAAAGACTTCAATATTTGGCCATAAGTGCTTCTAAATAACCCCCAAAATACATATAATACAAAGTAGGCAATATACACTAAACCAGATGTAAGAAGATCAAGAAAAATAGAGAGAATGCTGTTAACACTGACAGATGTGTGATTCATAAAAAGAAGTATGAAAGAGCTGATGACTCCACTGGTGAAAAGTCAATATCTACTAAGAGCTAGTTGACTAAAGAAGTGAAAGCAAGAACTGATAATACCAAAGGATCATTTTCCCATTTGTCAAACACTTGGAAGAGTAAGAAGATACTAAAATGAGATTATACAATGCTATTGTCCTTCTAACACTTTTGTATAGCTCAGAAACAGATATGGCAGATGGTGGGAGGAGAAAACAGGAAGCTGAATACATTCCATCCATATTGTTTAAGAAGAATTATGGGAATTCATTGGTGAGATCAGGTAACCAATGAGGAAGTGCTGTGCCACACACTCAGTAATTAGACAAAGACAGCTACTGTGGTTTGGCCAAATCATCATGCTACTCGGTGGCTGAAGCATAAGGTATGTTTTAGACTGGATTCCAACTGGAGGGAAGAAAAGGCCCGGAGGACAAAAAAGACCAATCACAGGATGATTGTAAAGGATGCTGCAGTCATGGAGACAACTTATGATGAAGTCAAACATCTTGCTTTGGGTTGACAGCAATGGGGAAATTGGGTTGTCTCGTGCCACTAGACATAGGTGATTCTAAGTCTAAATAAGTCCATATGCATGTCCCTGCTTCAGGTTCCTCACTACTTTGGTGAGTTCTCTGGGCTTGGGCAGAGTCCTCTTGTGTATCCAAGATCCTTGCCTTACAGCTCATGACTTCTCTTCCAAATCATGGAGTCTTTCCAGCTGAACTTGCTTTCTCTGCAGGAACCCCCCTTGCTACAAAGAATGCCCATGTCTTTCCCTCTCCTGCTTAAAGCTTCCTGTTCCTGTCTCAGTGCATGACTAGAGTTAGCAGGAAGGACATATAAACACCTGGCTACTTTGTTCTTCTGCACTTTTCAAGGCATCAGCTCCCTGCAGACAAACTGGAGGAAGTAGCTTATCCCAGTTCCAGCCAACCTACTTAGCTTACCAGTTGTTTAGTTCAGAACACAGTCATTAAGGCTAGAAACTCTCCTTATGTTTGATCTGGGAGAGACATGCTTACAGCATTGTAAGCAAATGATGAATTCACACAATCACATATATCCATTCCATGAAACAATGATCTCCATTACAGTAACATCAACCAGAATTCATATTTTGTACAGACGAATTTGCCAAATTGTCATAGTTACACACCGAGCTGGGTGGAGATGAAAAGTCTGAGTCACAATGATTCTCCTTTTTCTTCTTGCCGCTGGTTTAAGGCACATCGCTAGGAAACAGTGTTTCTTCTTAACTGATTTGATTTATGCAACACAGTCATGAGACAAATTCTGGCCTCAGATGCAAATGCAGGGCTTCCTCTGACAATAGTAAGAGTAACATATGCTTATCCAAGAGTTGAACAGAGAGGTTTGGAAGGGATCAGTGGGAAGAAGGGAAGAAATACCTCCCAATCCTTCAGGGCATACAGTAGTTTCAGAAGGCCAGTTGCGTCTGCTGGTGCCATGATTCATTTTCATGGAAGGGTTGGCTGTTGGATCTGCATAGTCCCTAACCTCCCACATATACACCCTGGGGCAGAGGGACAGAGGAGCCCCTTATGAACCTATGCTTTGAAAAGTATATGGACACTGTGTGTCAGCTTCCCACAACCTGCCACGTCAGGGATCCAGTGACCATTTCTCCTGTAAAGCAATGGTGGTGGTGTTCTAATTGCTTTTTCTGGTTTCAGCAGCAGCAGCAGAAGGGCGACTGCACTTCCTTTCTGCATTTCAAGGTTCATTCTTCCTCCACCCGTTCGAGTCTGCAGTTTCAGCTGTCTCCTGGGGGCAGATCTTGCCTCCTGAAATAGTTTAAAGGTCTGTAATACAGTTGAATCTGAAGGAGACATATAGGAAAATCCAAAGAAACCTGGATGCTTTTTTTAACAGAATATTTAATTTATGGAAATCAGCCTATTCCAGCTCTCTAGAATGTGTGTGTCACGGCACTGCCCATTACCTTTCAAAAGAAAACGTGTGAAAGTATATGATTAAATGTGAATTTTAAGTATCAGAATTGCGGATTCTAGATTTCATTATCTTCACATTGATAGTAACAAATCTGATTTTCTTGTGCTCCCTGCTGATTATTCTTTTGTACTACTTACTCATTGCAGTTAAGGTCTGGGGCAGATTAATGGTTAGTTCTTGCTGGTATGTGTAAGTGTGATGAATATAGCTATCCTGAGGTTCAAATAAAACCACCAGAAAATTGCATTCCACTCTGATTTCATCTGCAATTGATTAAAAGTGAGGTTGATGAAAATACCCATGCAAATTAATAATATTGTTAGTCCACTCATTTTTTCTGCTGACTGAGAATATATCATTGCCTTCTGTTTATATTTATCTTGGTACATGAAACTAATGTAGCAGGAGGCATCTTCTAGGGTCTTTATTTTCCATGCCATTCATGAAGACAATACATAAACAAGATCTAATCATATTGGCAGGGTCTTTGAGGTAGAACTGTAGTGCTATACAATTTCTACACCCAGAATTAAGTCTCTGTGCCTTTCAGGAGTTTTCATACTTTTCCATTAAGATGACTGTTGTATAAGGAAAATGTAGTACCAGTGTCTTCAGTTTTAAAAGTCCTGGAGCTGAAAATTAGTCATATGAAAAGCCACAACATCCCTCAAGCTTCCAAATGGAAGCTTCAAAAGTAAGAAAGACTCCAACTGACTTGAAAAGTGGGATTTTGGTTATTCAGAAATATACACAGAAACATACACAACCTTGGTCTTGCTGGATTTCAAGTTCTGGTAAGACTTTTCCTTTATGAAATATATATTTGATTACACTGAGGCCTGTGGAACTATTTTGTAATTAAGGCTTGTCTTCAGAAAGAAAAATAAAGGATTGTCTTCTTGGTGGGGCCGGGCATGAGGGGCTCAAGGCTGAGGCAGAGGGTTGGGTGCAGGAGGTGAGGGCTCCGTCTGGGGGTGCAGGCTCTGGGGTGAGGCTGGGGATGAGCGGTTTGGGGTGAAGGAGGGTGTTCCAGAGCTACGGTGTGGAGAGAGGTGCTCTCTCTCTCCCAGCCGTGCCTGGGCTGGGGGGAAGGAGGTGCCTTTCCCCGCCATGGCAGCTCTAGGGCTGGAGCTGTAGGATAGGCACCCTGGCCCCAGCAGGTCCATACCGGGGCTGGATCTGGGCCTGAAGATGGCTGCTGGGTCTGGGTCTGAAAAGGAACACCCTACAACCTAGGGTTCTTCAAATCTGGACTGAAATCTTGGTGCTTGATCCCACCTTTAACCTGAACATACATTTTGTTTATAATTCTCCTGCCAAGAGGCAACTTCAAACAGTCAGTAATGCACAAGAAAGAATGACTGGAATTTACAGAAACATGCAAGGGAAATGAAGAGTCTTGTACTTAATTGTTAAAAGTTATAAAATGTTACTGTCTATCTGTCCGTCATTATCATTGAAATAAACAATAAATGGTAGAGGAGGGACATTGAGTAAATACAAAGTGAGAATTTGAAAGACATTCCAAAATCATCGTCTTTCATATCTTTTCAGGAAACACAAGTGGAAGACTGTGAATAAGAAAATATAAGAACATAAGAATGGGCGTACTAGGTCAGACCAAAGATCCATCCAACCCAGTATCCTGTCTACCGACAGTGGCCAGTGTCAGGTGCCCTGGAGTGAGTGAACCTACCAGGTAAGGAGCTAGTGATTGCTCTCCTGCCATCCATCACCACCCTCTGACAAACAGAGGCTAAGGACACCATTCCTTACCCATCCTGGCTAATAGCCATTAATGGACTTAACCTCCATTAATTTATCCAATTCTCGTTTAAACCCTGTTATATTCCTAGCCTTTATAACCTTCTCAGGCTACATGCAATTTTAGGACCAAATGCTGCCCTCAATTACACTAGTGCAAAGACAATGACTTGAAAAGTTTCACATTTGTTCAACTGAAGGCACAATTTAAACCATAAAGCCTGTGAGGTAAAATTCAGCAATTAAACAGGGCAGAAGAACCTAGAGAAGTCACTGAAAAACCCCTCATAAAAAGGAAGAAGAGCAAACGAAGAAAAATGGGTAAAGGCAGTTGTTGCCTCCAGTATTTTTGTCACACAGACAATAGGGTCTTCCAGAGAATTCCTTTCATGTTTAACATGAGTCTTCTGCACAATTCCAAGGGATTATAAATCAAGCTCCCAAATCTGAGGGACCCAGAGAAAGTAACCTCAGCGCTACTTGGATGAAAGTAAATGGTTCTGCTGAATGAATTTGAGGAATAATGCTCTTCTGGAGACAGGTGAAAATTGCCTGTAAGATGATTGGCTGAAGTTGATATTGTCAATTTGTTTATATCATAGCTTCCAAGTACAAGACACCTAAAGCTTGCACTCAGCTGACAGAGAGGTATGCTTCACAAAAGTGGCATCAGAATACAAATAAATTGGATACCACTTAGAGACCTGAAAAGCCACTGAATAACAGTGAGATGAAAAGCAAGCACCACTGAAAGTGACAGCACTATTTTCTTTCCTGAGCAGAGGAAATGTAAAGGAAGAAGATGAGAGAACTCTTTAATCGCATAAAGAAAAAAGATGGGGTATTTCTATAACCCAAACACCATATTGCTTCATATAATTCAAGTAAATATTTCACAATAAAAGTACATTAAACTGCACTGCAGTTGGAATCCAGCTATAGTGTTGTCACAATACAATATGTAACACACAAACATATAAGAAGAACCTATGGATTTCAGCGTGTGCAGGCTTTTATTTAGCTCTGCTTGCCATTTTGTCATAAAGCACGATGAAGATGAACAATTGAGTAGAAAGTGCTATAGAAAATATTTCACTTTTTATAATTGTACTTTGTCTAATGTTTCCAGATGTCTCTTCTAATGAAACAATATTCCCTGATACATTGCTGTATTAAAATAATCCAGGACATTAGCTTTACATCAAACTTTAAAATGCTGGCATTTCCCACATAAAGACCCAGCCAAATGAACATTTTTACATAAATGCATACTTTTTAACCAATCAGGCACGTCTCATTCATTTCTCAAGATATTATAGCATATTAATTCTCAAAATAAAGGCGTAGCCACTAGCTTTTCAGGCTGATGAGTTTCCATTGCTGGCATAAATGATATGGCTGCTAAAACAAACTGAAAGAAATGCAGATGATTCTAGGGAAGAATATACACTTACTTTAAAAAAACCAACATTATCACTCTATGATAGTTTTTTTCTTCCTTCTACACTTAGGATCTTTTTTAAAATTTGTTATTAATAAAAATGAAAAACTTCCATCATTGCTCTCTAAGACTGGATCCAATTCCCATCAAAGCCAATAAAATACTCCCATTGACTTCAGTGGGAGTTGGACTACAAAGGTAGATTGCACCCTGTCTTCAGTCAAATCTCTGAATCTGTGTCATGTGGTGGAATCCTGGAAAAATTTCCATTGACTTCAGTGGGGCTAGTGTTTCCCCCCCAATGTATGCAGTAGATAGAAGATTATTCCACATGACTTTTAAAAAATAACTTTCAAATAATGGTTCCTAACTCTCTCTCATGTGTGTTTTTCCTGTGTTCCATCCAGACTGTTGATAGGAGGTTGGCTTTTCTCGTTATAATGAAATGCTATGGGCACAGAGGAAAAACATTCTGGGATCCATATAAAAATCCCAGTAAGATAGTGTGTGGGAGCAGAGGTGAAAGGAAAGTATGTAGGCCAGAAAAACAGCATTTATTTATCAAAGATTGATTTAACACGCACCATTGGTTGCTCTCTATCCACGTCTGTACTGGTAGAAAGGGTTTGAGATAGTAGACGTGATAGGAGTCTGGATGCTGGGAAAATATGGTTTTAGAATGAGCACTATAACACACTCCCAGATGTCTACTGGGCTCAGCATAAAATAAAAAAAGTATCAATTTATTATTATTTTTTATCATTTGGTTTTAGTGCTCTAGTTATATGTATGGCTTTAAAGAGAAAATGAAGAAATTCTCCCTCCTTGGAGGACCTTGCAGATTAGATTAGAACTCTACAAAGCTCTACCTGTGATTTCATTTTTTTCCTGCCTGGCCCTTAAAATCATGCCAAATACACAGTGATTTTCTTAAAAATGTGTATTTTTTAAATCCCTAACAGTCCTTGCATTTGCTAAGAGATGTCCAGAATGCTGAAATCTGCCCTCCAGATCATTATGGTTGAGGATATTTGACATCTGTAGCAAATCCTGTCAATACTTCCCCCTAAACTACAAAATTTATGAAGGTCTTTAAAATAAAACAAAACATTTATGGAATTTCTGTGGGGGCTCAAGATGAATGTTTTATTCTCCATTCTGTTCTATTTGGCCCACCTGTTTTATTGTAACAGCAGATATACACGAGGAGAGTCATTTAAAAATATTTATTAGGTTAGTAAAGTGGATGGCTGCCTGTGATCCAGTTTTATAGCTCTACAAGGCCCACAAGCCGGATAATGGGAGGCTCAATTCTTTGTAGCTGATGGAAATGGGAACAGTAGGGCTGTGCAGAATGTCCAAACTGATCCCCAAAAGCACTTGGAACCTGCCTTGGGTTCCCATGCAAATCAGCACTCCCTCCTTAGAACATATTTGGCAGCTGAGCAGTAGATGAAGTTGGGTTTATGTTTTTTAAACTCCACCTGGAGCTCCATGAACACTCTGAGGTTGAGGTGTTTCAAGCAGAATTGAGTGAATAGGGAAGTATATTTCCCTTTAATATTTGTTTGAACTTTTAGATGAATTTATTCCTTGCCGTTTCATGTTCGCTTTCTGTGTTCATTTATGCAATCAGATTTTGCTGGTGTGAATTTCAGTCATAGGCATGAATATTCATGGAAACCACTCCTGTTGGACCAGGGACTATAATAGGGTTGCAAAAGAGAATCATTGCACCCCCATCTTTCTACACATCAATTTTTGCTCTGTTATATTGTTAGGAATAATAGGGGCATCTTGGATCTCTAGTGTCATTCACCACTGCAGCTTCTGTCTCTTCCTATGTCTTTGGGTTTTCCTTTTGTACGGTGGTAGCAGCTAAGACTTCAGAACATTTTCCTGTTTGCACATTGCCCAAAACTCCATTGAAATGAATGAGGGAAATTCATTTACATGTCTTTTAGTTCCACTTGTTCAAGACCCAATCCTGCAAATGTGGACATCAGTGTGAATAATCACTTCAGTGAAGACCATATTGCTGAGGACTCAAAAAGACAACAGTGAAGTGGTTCATATTTTGAAGGGCTTCTTCACAAACAGAAGCACTAGAGACATCATTAATTTGAAAATAAAAGCTCTTGAGACTAAAAATCTATGCTCCATAAAATCTGCACATACAGTTATATTATCTCTGGTTGTTCTATGTAACATATAAATATCAGATGTGCATAACTGTAGTTCCAGGCAAAACATGTATCTCCAAAGAAAAATAGAGACTGTCATTTTGTGTGTGTGTGTGCATTCTTGACTATCATTGTTACTACTAGGAAATGATCAATTTCTTCTGCCCTTAAACAAGAACAAATACAGATAATTCAAATTCTGACTCCTGTAGGAGCTAGGAAAGTTCAATTAGACCTGGGTGTCATTTCAGGTTTGATGAATAACCACACTGAAACATAATGCAAAAGAAAACATTATTAAACATATTCTTGTCCTACCGCACTGGTAGAACATGGGGAAATGGCTCAATTAAGTACCTGTACCACAGAATGCATATTAACTACTTCTAAAATTATACCCAGTTCCTCTCAGTGCAATTAATCTTTCTCGCTCTAAAGTGAGACCTTTACTTCTTTCTACACTCTTATTAATTTCATGGCACTTCACAAGCTCTTGTTGAACTGAAGCTGGTGAATTAGGCCACAAAAAGGTCACTTTCTTTCCTTACTACTTGCATGCTAATTAACTAGAAACCTAAACAGCTGCTTGTATCTGGAGGCATAGTATCAAAAGTGGAAATAAGGCAAGACTAGGTGATCTAGGTCACAACTCAGGCACATTGGGCATCATGTCCTACTTTGTGATCCCCCTCAGCAAGTGACATTATGGATTCCCTTTCAAGGGCATTCAGACATTCCAGAGAGATGTTACCATGTGAGAACAAAAATGGTGCCAATGGCAATGCCAGGCAGGAATCTTTCCATAGCACTGAACAACAGTCAGATGATAGGACAGTGGGATATGATGTAAAGGGTTCTTCCTCCTGCAATGTCTACACCCCATAATCGGAAGAAAAAACATATTGTGCTGCACCATTGAAAAGTCCCTTGCCACTGCCTCTGGAATTTGAAACGTTGAGGGCTTAGTCTCAGGCCTTTCCATGGGAGTTGCAGCGCATGTGAATCTAGGCCAGAGTGTTTTGTGTTTCAGCTTTGTCTAGGGGCTTGTCTTCACTACCTGCTGGATCGGCGGGTAGCAATTGATCTGTTAGTGATCGATTTCTCGCGTCTGGTGAAGACGCGAGAAATCGATTGCCCGTGGTGCCCCCGTCGACTCCGGAGCTCCAGGTTGCCGAGAGGCGCAAGCTGGAGTCGACGGGGAATGCGCCGCCGACTGCCACCTCCGTGAGGACGGCAGGTTGGACTTCATTAGAAGTTTTGTCTGTGTGTGTGAGCATGTGAGGGCTGAAGCATTTGGGTCTCCTCTTTCCCCAGTCAACGCTGTGGGTATCATCACAGGATTGAGATTTTCCTGTAAAATTCACAATGTTTTAGGGGATAGTTTAGCTCCTGGATTTAACAACCCTGCGTAGAACTGACTCATGGAGATTATGGGCCAGATCTATCCCTTGCACAAGGCGGCACAATTCCAGTAAAACCAGTTGAATTTTCCTCTGAGACAGGCCAGTCTGAAAAGGAAGGGTCTCTGTACATGTAGGTGGAATTTAAACATCTTGGTGGTGAATTTTATTGTAAAAAATATATGCGTAAATGTAAACAACCTCCTCCCCCA
Source organism: Sternotherus odoratus (assembly GCA_032164245.1). Lineage (NCBI taxonomy): Eukaryota > Metazoa > Chordata > Testudines > Kinosternidae > Sternotherus > Sternotherus odoratus. The sequence continues at coordinate 18,935,500 of JAVMKO010000011.1, forward strand.
TTAAGGGCACAGCACAAATACAACAGGGCTTCCCTCAGCCAAAGAAAAGGCATATGGGCATGGCTTGCCCCTGTTAAGTCCAAAGCAATGATCTAAAAAAAAAACAAAAATGAAAAAACACATATTATTTGTTACTTATTTCAGCCAGGCCCCAGGCAGGGAGAAGAAAATTCCTTTAATTCTATTATAAACAATGTCCCACTCCCTGGAAAGCCTGCCAAACCCCCTGCTCCTGCAAAAATATCTCTCTTATAGAGCTGGTAGGGACTAAATGAATGAATGGCCTACTGCTGGCCCAGTCATGCCTCCCTCAAACTCCTGCACCTGTGCTCCTTTCTGTAGCTAGAGAGAGAGAAAAGCCCTTTCCTGATAGCCTCTGGATAGAGTTTGTTCACGCTGTCACAAGACCAGTTCATGAAGGGCAAAATGACATCAGTTCAAACATATGGTTCGGACACAGGACTTATCTGGAGAGTAAATATGGAATGGAAATAATTGTTTAATTAAAGTTGCAAAGTGCTTTGAAATCCTCACAGAAAGGCTGCTATACAAGTGCAATATGGGTTTAAGAATCCCTTCATATCACTAGTGGTTTTTCCCTGGCATATCTCAGGGTTAAAGATTAAGATGATAATGATACTCTTTGCACTATCAGATTTTCCTAACAGCAGTGTCCTGCCTGCTATAAGTATTGCAGTGGGGTGGGGTGGGGAGAGCTTTCAATACATCCTCAGGTATTATGCCTACTTTGTGGATATTTTTGTGCATGCATTTAGGATACAGGGGACTAGAGTCAGAATCCTGGATCCAAACACTGAAACTTTGGAAGTGGGCTGGTTTATGCAGTATGTAGCTAGCCCCTATTTGTAGAGCGGACTAAACCAAAACTTGCATCTGAATCCTTTATGGAAGTGATTAAAAATCCAGAGCCAGAACCAAATTTTGTGGCTCAGGTCCATCTTTATTTATTAGGTACTGTATACAAGAAGTGGAGTGTTTATACAAATATGAAAGAAGTTGAACGAATATATTTTGCATATAGTAGACCAAACCACAAAAAGCCATTTCAAATGAAGAAATGTTAAAGGAATAATCTTGGTAATGTAATAAAATCACAGTGCATCGACTGGAATCAAGCCCAGGTGTTTGCATATCTGCTGCGATTGTTTATGGGAGCAGGGACATGGGAATACCATGCTGGAGTTATCAATGGTACATTTAGTCTGGTAACTTGACTCTAACAGTGGCCAATATTGAAGGCTTCAAAGGAAACTATAATACTACAGCATCTGATTCACCACAGTCTTGCACCTTGTATAGTGGTTTGCTCCCGTTCAAAGGGAGTGTAAAAAGCTACCAAATCAGAATGGTGCATTTCACAATCACTTTACACTCCCTGTGCATTGGTGTAGATAACTACACAAGGTGCAAGATAGAGTAGAATTAGTCCTTTATATTGTACCATACTGCATATTGCTTCACCATGGAAGGCACTCTCTTACTCACCCCAAAATTTGATCAGTTTATGCCCCAAAGCCCAAGGATTGATAGGCCTTGTAACTTTACCCAAGACAAGACAGAAGAATATATCTGTTCAACTAATACATTTTCTGTGTAGCAAACCAAATTAGATTTCATAAAATAATGGGCTCTTTTAAACCACAACCTGCTAGTAGAAGAGACAAGTAGTAAGAAATAGATTTTTGCGTAACTAGGTTATGCATTTAATAGATTGTAAATTTCCTGACATTCACCCCTTAGGCTTATATGCCTGTGAATGAGATTGCTCCTGCTGTCAATGGATTCTCTATACCATTTCTTCTGCACTACAGTCAGTTTTAATTGGTGAATCGGAATGAGAGTTAGCTCAGAAGCACTGGAAGAGTTTGACTTTAATGTTATATTAAAACAAACAAAACAAAAACATCCTCCCTCATGCCCAAACATGAAGCATTTTTGGGAATTGGGGCATAAATGAAATGAGAGTGGAATCCCGCTGCTAGGGCCACTGCAGAAAATCAGAACATTATTTGTATTTTAAATAAATGTATGATGTATATTTGAACTTGTATTTTGAAATGGGGATCATGGTGGGATGACAAAGAGACTTTTTTCCCCTTGGAAGCAAATCATTTTGAAATGCATCAGGTATAAATTTAAAGTGTTAAATTCTTTATAAGCGTATGAGCTGGAACAAACACGGTAAGCATTTTCCCAATGTATTTTCTTGCTAAGAAACCTGCCTTGTTTCTTCATCACAAAGTTTTTGGCTCACCTGATAATACATGTTTAGTGACTCTTTATGCCTCAAGTTATTTAACCCACAGACCCCTTCCTCCTTAGAAGGGTTCAGGAATTCATTTTTGTCTGTCCTTTCAAGCAAGGATATTCTACATCCTAAAACAGTGTTGTTCCATGTACACAACACCAGGAATATCCACTAAACTATTTGGGTGCATATTATAATAAGACTATGTACCTGATGGATGTGAGGCCACTATGCCCTGGTTTGAGGATTCACTATGGAGACAGGTTCTAAATGGGATGCCCTTTTCACCTGAAAAAGGGAAAGGAGATAAATTATTAGTTTTGGCCTTATTCTGACTCCACTTATTCCAGTGCAGATCAGAAGTTACTCCACTGAAGTCAATGGAATTAAACTGGTGTAAGACTGGTGTGTGATGAGAATCGGTCCCAATGAGTTTTTTACCATTATGTCTGTAATTGTTCTTGAATGAGTCTGAATAATGTGCATAATGTTACAATGCTCTTCCTATTCACCCAGGATGAATCTGGATTCAGTGACTCTGCTTTTAAACAATGCAGGGTGGGATGACTTGCTTAGCAAATAGAAATCATGGCAGGACCCAGAAAATGTGGTCACAAGGAACATAAAATGCAAATGAGTCTCTCTCTCTCTCTTTCACTCACTCACATACAGTTCATTGAGTAATGCAAGCCATGAAAGGTGTATGTGTCCTCACGATATTGAGTACATCTTCCAGGCAATGTAAGGCAACAGATTGACAATGATTTCAAGGAAAGACCTGGTGGCACATATGCCCAGGGAATTGGTGGTCCTAAAAGGGACTGGCAGGACATAGCTCCTGCATGAAGCTTGCCCAAGGTTACTAATCAACTCATTGCATAGGGACACGATGACTTCTGATTGAACCTATGTTGCTAAACCACCTCCATGTCTCTGAGGCTGGGGAAGGTTCTTCCCTGTGTTAACGGGGTGATCACTCTCTCTTAGCCAGACTAAACTATAAACACGTAGCTTATGTTCACTGTCTATGCTGTGTGCTCACTTTTGCTTTTCACTCATTCTGGAAAATGAAAACAGGCTAAAAAATTTCTTTTTAACTTTTAGTTAGTTTCACTTGCAGTTAAAGGCTACTATGTTTGGCTTGCAAAAGGTTTAAATCCTAAAATATCTATACTCATTTAAATAACATAATCATTACAACATTTATAATAACACTTTTATTTATTTATTAACAACACTTAAATGTTGGGGCATGAACTATCTCCATATGGTCCCTTTACATTTCCTCAGTGGTTTTATTTTGCCTTGTTTCCTGTCCTAAGTCCCACTTTATTTTTCTGACTGAAAAGCTGTTTGCAGAAAACTTGAACCAGATTGTCACTAATATTTTACCTTGCAGTACATTCACAGTCACATTCAATTCCCATATGAAACCTGAAATAAAAACTCTACATTTTTAAAAGATATTTTTATGATAATTTGTTGCAACGCGTATGTGAGACAGACAGGTCTAGGAGAATTTTAAATTGCTAAAAGTAGATGAAGGGTTTGCTGAGCACTTGCAATTCCAACTGAACTCCAATGACTTCAGTGGGAGTTTTGCCTCAGTAAAGATGGCAGGAACTGACTCCTGATTTATAATTGGAATAAAAGTATTTTAAGGCCTTTCATTCTGCAAGATGCTGAACATTCTGACCCCAATCCAAAAAATCCACTTGGGCCCTAATTCAAGAAAGCATCCCTCTTTGGGAAGGGTGCTTAAATACATTCTTAACTCTGTTTAAGTCCCATTGAAGTTAAAGTTAAGCATGTGCTTAAGTACATTCTTCCCATAGAGGCCACACTGAGGACACTCCTGCTGGCCACAGCCCCTGGATGTCCACCCCGCTGAGGGGTGGTGGTGGTATGTGTTTGTTTCACAGCATGCATGGGACATCAGAAGTGCTAGAACAATTTCTATAGTGGGGGTGCTGAGAGCCATTGAACCAAACCCTAAACAATGTGTATAATGAAAACCACTTCAAGTCAGGGGGTGCAGCAGCCCCTCCCTCTCCCACACTGTTAGTTCCAGCACCTATGGGGGGCATACAGAAAAATTAATGACTTAATAGTAAGCTATATATGGAAACCCATGAAGTAATGCACATACCTTCTCTGGCCTGTCTCCTGTATCAATACCCAGACTCAAGAGTCTGATGGGGAGTAGGCGTGATACCACAAAGGGGACTCCTTTCCTTTCTGCAGGGGTTTCACAGGGTTCCTGTCCCCTACTTTAGTGTTGCTAGGGGTTAGGGGTTGATCTGATCCTCACCTTCAAGAACTTTCACAGTCCCTCTGTTATGCGTCTTAAAAGCACTTACATCCATTCCAATGAGGCATAACTGAAAAATATGCTTGAATTAGAAATTAAACATATGAGATGGTTTTGATCCAGTTAGTGAGAACTACTGGGCATTCAACAGCACTGTCAGCTTGGAAGGAACAAATCAGGGTTCTTCAAAAATGAGGGTGTTGTCTTAATTGCACAAATACCATGTAGTGACATTTTAATTAAAAATAACCCTATTTACATCAATTGATTTGTGTAGCTCTCTGATCCAGATATTGTATAGCACTGAAGTTCTACTTAGCTGTACACAGCAGCAGCTTAATTTTGTGGGGTTTTCTGATTTTCTTGCTGTTCCTTTACTATACTTTTGAACCTATTTTTTGCTTTCAGCTTCCTTCCTGCTCTTACTGATTCTAAACTACAGGACATTAAAATAGAAGAATGTGAAAGGACAACTGTAACAGTCCTTCTTATGAAAAGGTGACATTTCCCCTTTAGATAAAAAAATAATCTGACTGCAGTATTCCCTATAGTTCCTTAGATTTAGGGGGAATGCTGTAGACACAGAGGTCATATTATGTAGAGATCTAAGACTAATGGCAAGTGGCTATGGGTGACCGCTTTATGACCCTTACCCAGGATTGCGTGTGCTTCATGTAAGATTTTGATTAATAAAAAAATTAATCAGAAGCTTCTTCTAAGAGTTCACATCAGAACTTTCAGAAATTCCTCCCTCAGGAGGGCACAGGAAGGAAACTCCTTTGCTCGGGAGGAATTATTTATCGTTTAGTTCTTTGTGTTTCATCCTGCTGATCACATTTAAAAGCCAGCTTTCCACCACCTACATCTGAAGTAATTCTTTCCTCTTTGAAGAATTCACCTCTCTGTTCTGCTCCTGTGGATCCAAGGGAGATTTTTAAAAAGCCTGACTTCCTCCATTCTTAGAAGAATCTGTGTCAGATGCAGGCAGGAGGCAGACTTTCACATTTGCTCAATAGAAAAGTAAAATGGAAGCAATGCAGAAATGCAATAAATAAACATGCTAAACCCAAAAAGTACAAAACCCGAAGGAGGGAATGCATTTTAAATGATCCCCTATTGTTGTGCAAGGAACAAGAACAGTACGGGTGGCGCTGTGTTAATGGCAGAGCTAATGAAGATCCCACTGTTCTTCGAGTTCCAAGACTTGTTTAAAACAAAAAATAAAGGCAACAACAATTCTGGATATGGTGTATGGAGACCACCTGTACCTTATTTAAAGGGATGTTCATTGCCTAGTGCCCCGACACCCATATTAAGTTTAAAAGGGCCATGCATGTTATGTTCCATATTTCAGCAGTAATCATGCAAAGGCTCATTCGGAGTGATACAAATACTGCATGTGATTTTGCATAGAGGATGAGTTGTACTGTTAATAGAATATTGCCATGGATATCCCTTAAAAATAAAGTGCTGCCCTGTATTTTTCACACCTTTTCCCTTTGAAATGTAAGTGTTACCTGTTTGGCTGGAATTTACAAAAATATCATAGTGAAAAGTGAAACTATTTATTTAAAACATAAAGGACCACATCCTCAGCTGAGATAAATTCAGCTTAAATAAATGTAGCTTAATTGAAGTTAGCTAGTATAGATCAGTATAGCTTCATTAACTTCAATACAGTCATGCTAATTTAAATTTCTTGATGATCTGATCTGAAATTTGCTAAATTGCTAATGCTGTTGTAACCCCTAAATACAGTGGAATTGGTACATGAGCCAAAATTAAAAACAATAAACTAATTAATGCTATCTAAAAGACCTCTCCTAGAATAATGCAAGACCCTCCTTATATTTAGTGCCCCATATACTTTGTAAGACAAATGCCCGAGTGAAAACATAAATCCCTGCATTTCAAAAAGATAGAGGGAGAAAAGGATAAACTCATGCACCTGATCAAGTGGGATGCCTGGCAGGATATTAACATAAACACATTCTCAGTGGCTTTTCATAAATATTCCCCATTTTTCTAAATGCAAGTTGCTATTAAGCCACATCTCCTACTGTTCCCATCTCCGCTGCACTGACTCCTCTCAGACATGCAGCTGTGCTTATGCCAGTGTGTACCGTCATCTTCCACCCTCTTTGCTAGGGCACTGAATCATTTTTTGTTTTAGTGTTCAAAAAGTACTTAAAATGATCAAGAGTTACGTGAGTGATTTCCTTGTTTCTTTGGTTGAGCTCCTGTCTAATGGATCAAAGCGCTACTGCCTAAAGCTGGTGATAGTCTTGCAACACCAAGTCCAGTTTTCTATGCATATTGTGGAGCTGATATAATTTCATGCACATGTTCTCTGTGCGGCACATGGTGAAGAATTTTGTTTTGTGTAAAACTGTGAGGCAAATTCTAGTTCCCGCTCCAGCCCCTACATGATGCATGGGTGGTAGAGGACAAGGGGCTGGGGAAGGATGCAGGAGCACTGTAGCGCCAATCTAGATAGTCCCATGTAGGGTGACCAGACAGCAAGTGTGAAAAATCGGGACAGAGAGTAATAGGTAACTATATAAGAAAAAGACCCCAAAATCGGGACTGTCCCTATAAAATCAGGACATGGGTCACCCTAGTCCCATGACACCCCTGCAGATCCTAGCACAGGAGGCACAGCTGGGGGTAGTAGGTGATACTAGGGTGCGTATACTCAGGATTAAGCTCTACAAGGGATTCTGAATTTCTCTGCAAACCATAATCAGCCCAAGGTTTTCTCTAACTTACGCGGGAGGCATTTTGGTTATCACAATGGTCTAGAAGGGCACAAGAGTGGCATAAGGGTGTCCAATGTGATCATCCCCATGGCTCTCAGGAGGTACAACATGGGATTTGCCCATGTAACTTGTGAAATTTAGGAGGAGGGATGGAAATGCTGAAAATCAGGAAGTGAAAACAAAGGGTCAGATCCTCAGGTACTGTAAATCCATGTAGCTTTGTTGATTAACATTTACACTTCTTCCTCCGGGGGAGGGGATTGTTACACGGGACCCACACTAGGGTCCAGGTCAGTTCTGTTAAAATCAGAAACTTGTAATAAAATAGCACAAAAACAGAAAGAAAGAAAGAAAGAAAGAATAAAATATTACTGTTTCTCTCCTGCTCTCCCTGGTGCAAGGTGCTTCTGTTCCCCTCACCTCTAACCATTAGGACTTACGAGAGACTGAAATAAGTGCTGGCTGTAATGAAGCCAACTGTTCAGTATGTAAATATTCAGCTTTTATGATTTTGTTTTCTCTGCACTGCACCTTTACATTCTAGAAGGCTGCAGGGGTAGCTTCCATTTGGTATTTCAGTTCTGATGCAAAAGCATCTTATCAAATGAAATATGTTCTCTTTTCCTGGAGAATTTATATTTATTCTTTCATTCTTTGTTGTGCCTCCTGAATCTGAAATAAAAGTAATTTAGAATGACATATACATGTATTGTTCTTAGAGTATAAGATACCATAACACCAAAGGTAGATTCCCAATTGTTTGAAAGAAATTACTCCAGCAAAACTGTCATTCTTTTCCTGCCACAGATATGAAATGAAAGGTGCTAACATTTAAGCTGTACATGTATATCTTTTTTGCATTACAGTAGTGCCTAAAGGCCCTAACAGAGATAGTGTCAGACATAACATACTAAGGGACAGATCCTGCTGGAAAGAGTTTACAGTTTAAAATGATGGATCAAAGGTGGGAGGGTGAAAAGAGGCACAGGGAGGGTAAATGACAGATTGGTCAAAAAATATAATTATATGTTGGCAAAAATGGTGAAAGAAATTGACTCTTTTTTTTTTTGTTAGACACTTTCCTGATTTTTTATCCATGCAGAGTTGCCAGCCCTCCAGGATTGTCCTGGAGTCACCAGGAATTAACGATTAAAACTTTAATTAAAGATTATGTTATGTGAGGAAACATCCAGAAATACAATCAACCAAAATTGGCAACTCCATATCCATGACAAATTTCAGAATGGGGTAGGTGGTGTTGCTGGAGCTGTGTTGGTCTCAGGATTTGAGACAGACAAGGTGGGTGAGATAACATCTTTTATTGGACCAGTTTCTGTTGGTGGAAGAGACAAACTTTTGAGCTCCAGAGAGCTCTTTGGATCTGGAAATGGTAACCAGAGAGTCCTAGCTAAATACAAGCTGGGACAGATTGTTAAACATAAGGTGTTAACATATGTTGCAAGAACCATTTAAATTATATGGGCAATTAACACCTCTGCAGTCATAGGATAAAGTACGATTAGTAGGCTATAAATTGTTGTAATGACCCATAAGACCAGTGTCTTTCCTGAGATCATGATTTTTAGTATCTAGCAGAATTTTGAATTAAAGCTCTTCTTTTGACGTGTTGTGGATATGGAGTGAACACTTTGTGTCCCTGACTCATAGAGTGCTTTTGTCTTCTTTCATTTTCCTGTGAGTGTTCATTTGAGAGGGCAGTGATTGTTAACCACATCGATTTTGTTGGGGCATTTGATGCACTGGATGAAGTACACCACATGTATAAGACCCATGTATCTTGAATGGGGTGGGGTGGGGTGTGTTGCTTATCGTAGCAGTGGAGATATGTCTCCTGGTTTTGCATCTGCTGTTCTTGAAGGATGTGGTGCTGCTTTGCATTGCTATATCCTTGCCTGTGGACAACTGGCTTCTGGTGATGAGCTTGGTGAGACTGGGGGGTGGTCTGAAGGCCAGAAGAGGGGGTTCAGGAAATATTTGTTTCAGGATGTGGTCCCCCAAAAGTATGGGTTGTAATTGTTTAACGATACTCAGTATGGGATGTTATGTGAAAACCATATATGGTTGGAGGGTTTTTTCCCCTATATTAAAGCAGGTTATCTTGGGGTATTTGGGTGGCTTGTTCCATGATGAGATCTACTTTGCTGTGGAGTGTTCTTCTTTGGGGAAGGCAGTTTTAAGTGTGTTAAGGTGTGTATCCTGGACTTTCTCCTCATAGCATATGCTGTGCTGAGCGCTTAGTTGTAGATAACAGATTTCTTGATGTCTCTGGCTGGTTATTTGCATCTGTGTATGTAAGTGTGGTAATCCATAGGTTTCTTGAATATAGTTGTCTATAGGATTCCATTATTGAACCTGATCATGGCATCCAGGAAGTTGGTGCTGGTGAGGGAGTGTTCTAGAGAGAGTTTGATAGATGAATGGTGGCTGTTGAAGCTGTGGTGGAAATTGATGGGGGAGTTTAAGTTGTCTGTCCAAAGCTTGAAAATATTATTGATGTATCTCAGGTATATCGCTGGTTTTGTGGTACAGGCCCATCATATTTGCTCATGGTACTCTTACTGAAAGAGTATCAGGACTCATAACAAAACATCTTCAAACCAATGTATCTATCTCAGAGGGCTAAAGGACTCAGTGTGTTGTTGGGATTTGCATGTGTGGTTCCGAGGAGAGCATGTTAGGGACACTTGATACTAGGATTACTATACTAGTACATGTTGTGGCTTTCTAAAAGGGGCCTGGCAGGCCTGACTGTCACCCATCTAAGGGAAACACATGTTCAATATTTTATATTTTTTTAAAAAAGCAAGCAGGCTCCTGGAGATGTCTATCTGTCCGCTTTGTACATAGGTACAGTATATAAGAGGTGATCACAGCAGCAGGTTTGTAATACCTAGAGTCCTTAGAATAGAGCTAAATCTACATATACTCAGAGATCACATGTATACCATAAGTGCATTTTAAAAAACAACACTTATTTTCATACACTCAGACTTATAGCTCATATATTTTATCTGGCTTTTTTTGGAAAGGGTGTTTTTCTGGGGATGGGGATGGCACTAATTTGCTGTGGTTTTTATAATGCTGGTCACTCTTAGTGGGGTAGTAATTGAGGTAAAATTCCGTTATAATTTTACTTGAGCATTTCTAATATAAATCAGGAAGGGGGATGAAAGTATAAGATTTATACTGACATGATGCTGACTGTTTGCTTCAGAAATATAAATACAGGACAAACTGTGTTTGCCACTACCCATTATTTGCATTTTAAAATTGTTTCTACAGAGGAATTGGGGGGAAAGGGGGATTAAATGACTGGAACTATTTTTTTCCTTATATAGCAGAAGAATTTTAATTAGCTTTATTTCCATTATTTAGCAGTTGATGTGTGATCCCTTGTCCATGGTCTAGTTTTATCATGTGCTCGGATTCAGATCTGCTCATTTACAGTGATTGTTGTCAACCATTAGGAACTGCTTAACTAGATTTATGGCAGCCTTATCCCAGTATTGTGTAAAATTCAAAATCCTTCCTTGCTTTCCTATTCATTATCAGTCTATATCTGTTCTCTAAGTCTTTCTTTAACACTTTCTTCAGCTTTCATTGGGCCATATTAAATAAGGACTAATTTTTAATGACCAGTAATTCAAAAACTCCTTGAATTTTTTTCAGACTTTGAAGACACATTTTTCTTTGCCCTATAAGTAAACCTAATTTCCCAAGGCAAAATTATGGTGAGGCTTAAAAGATTTATAATGGGAGTTGGTTTCAACTTTAAGTATGGAGAAAATACCACTGTCTATTATATGTATATGTATTGGGTATATAATACAAATCCAAAAAACAGATTGAAGGGAATCTCAGGGGGTGGAATCTAATAAACCTCACCAACTGAGACAGATAATTACAATCTGCAAATTAAATAATGTTACACACATCCTTATATAGGAATCCCAAAGTCACATGCTTCCCTAATTTACAAGTCAAATTTGAGTTGAATAGTGAGAAAAGTTGCACTATAATAGTCTTCAAAGGCACTTTAAAGAGCCTTTTGGTCTTCACCTTGCTTAGCCACTGTGTTTATGTTAGTATGTGGACACAGACAATATTTATCAGAAGGTGTTTGAATTGTGTTTTTTTGTCATCAATTTATTTCATGGTTTATACTGTTTCTTTATTACTTTAACACAGACAAATAATGAAATCACAGATGAAAACAGCCCTAACATGTTTTTCTTAAGTGTTCCATTAAGACTGGATGGAGATCAGTGAATATAATTTTAAAAGACTGCTTTCCCCTTTAGTTCATTTATCATTCTTTTTGATTTATTATTGCTTTTTTTCTTCAAAGAAAAGATCTCTTTTTGTTATGACAGGTGTGTGTGTGTGTGTGGTTTTTTTTGTGTGTGTGTGGTGAGAAACAGCTGTAAACACTGGGAAATGGAGGAAGTTCAAGAGACTTCTGTTTCCTCTCTGCGAACATACAAACAGGAATCTGTCATCTCAGCAGAGTAGAAGAGGACATTTCAAGGGAAAACCTTTGATATATTTGGTTTAGTTCTGGAAACATCTTGAAGGAAACCTTGGGAGGAAATAAGGGAACAGGACGAATTCACATCTTCAAGGACATATTGTGATGCAAATGCAATTGAGACAGGGTTAGGAAAAAGTGAATTTCCCCAGTACTGCAAGGGACACAAATAGTTAAATGTGAGCTATATTCCTGTTATATGTATAGGTCGGATTCTCTTTTGAACTGCACCTTGTGTAGACTGAGATGGAGCATTATTTGTCTGCCTGGGTAATGTTTTGCACTCATCTTGCACTCACTTGATAGTGCTATAAATGACTGCAAAAGGTACAGGGCAATGGAAAATTAGGCCCATTAAGTTTTAAATGTCCCCCAATAACTCTCATCACAGACATTCACTCCTTTTGGAATATCAGCCCCCACCATACCAATTTCACTCTCTATATCACAGAAATAACAAACCTACCTCTATTTATAGGCAAATGGTACTTTTGGAAAAGATTTCTCACTATAAAATTTCTCTTACTCCCTTAGAATGTATCAGGCTAAAATCCTACCATTGGATATACCAAGGGGGGAAAAAGAAGAAAGATGCTATAATCAGAAAGCCAACATCTGGGCATGACCAGATGACATCTTGCCATTGTGCAAAAGAGTTAGCAACTACCATTGTGGCAGGGTTTACATTGTGTACATTGTGACCAAAGGGGTGAGATTAGAAGAGGACCTGGTTAGTTCACAATCCCACCGGTGAGTGTGCTGCTATCTGCAATAGTTCTTATTAACCTTTTGCTGTTACTGAGAGGAGCAGCAAAAAGGATTGTGTGGTGCAGTTGGCCAATCGGACATGAGATATGCCGTTCTCTGAAGGCAGGATGTCTCTTGTGCAGATGTATATATGGCCATGGATGCTGTTCCATTTGCACAGCCTTTTTAATGACCAATAATGTGAAAGTTTGGCACATAACAAGCATTTGTGCACCTGTTAGTACTAAGAAGCATACAAATTCTAGTTCAGCTCACAATTTCTTTTCTTTTTTTAAAGTGCTTTATTTTGATGATCTAAAAGAATCAGAACTGATTTAAAAACCTCCGAGAGAAAATTGCTTCAGAAACCAGTTCCATTATTCAAGGCTATCATTACAGACCAAAACATTAAAATGTGAAAGGAACACAGGAACAATAAAATAAAGGTCAGTCCGCAGGATACGAGCTTAGTCAGAAACATACTTCTCAAAATCAATAGTAAAAGCATTGCTGCTTTAAAAAAGAAGAAGAGGGAAATGACAAAGAAAACAGCTCATTCAGATGAAGTTGGTTTGATTTCCCTGAGAAATGTCTTTTATGCTTGCTGTCAATGTTGGGAAGACTGCTGGAAGCATTATGAGCTCTCATTTGCATTTCACAAGTTGACTGATTGACTGTCTTATAACCACACGACAAGAAAACTAGCCTGGAAGCTTCTCGTGGTGAGGAAAAGTCATTTGAAAAGTCTAGGAAAGATAACAGTGAATAAATGGAGAAGAGGAACTGTTGCTTTAAGTATATTGTGAAAGGGTTTGTTTTCTGGAAACAAATGTTTATAGCTGCTTGCCCTTATCATTTATGAACAATTCCTGCCACAGATGCAGTCTGTACTGATTTGTCGTAAAGAGGCGTCAGGGAGGCTGTGAAGTTCATCTCTTTTTGCTCAGTTTTAAGTTATTCTTTTGGACGTACACCTTTATTTTTCCGAACAAAATATTCCCCTGCTTCATGTTATTCATGAAGATCAGCCATGCCCTCAAGTTGCTCTCAGGGACAAAGGACTGCAAGGCATCCCTAACTATGGAAAATACTAATTAAGAGGTACCATTGAACAACATGTTGAGTATCTCTTGACACATGTGCAATCCCATAGATCATAATTCTGCACCATATGTGGGAGCCAGTCCCTTCCTAGCAGCCCTTGTGGTGCTTGGTATGCCATAGAGAGAGGTTCTTCAGGACCTCCTGCTGCTATGGAAGGAATAATTGTTCATAGTGTGGCTGTGGCTGCAAAAGAGAGACAAAGTAGGTGAGCTCTGTGTATTTCAAAAGAGTGTTCCTTCTACCAACAGAAGTTGGTCCAATAAAAGATATTACCTCACCTACTTTGTCTCTTTCATGGAAGGAATAGTCAGGCATTAAGACTGCACTTTTCTCCTGTCTAGTTAGCTTTCAGGGGGTGTGGGTGAACCAATATGAAGATAAAACAGCAAGGATCACCAGAGGCTCAAGTAAAGAGCTAACATTGGGCATAGATAAATGTCAAGCCTCTGCCTACACTGCAGCCAGCTCCTTCTTCTGTTGGACAGCAAGTTAAAGTTTCTAGTAGTTACTTTGGAAAAAAAATCACTCTCTGCTGCCTGCTACATCTTGCCAGTCCCATAAATAGATGACCATATGAGCAACACAAGTTCGGGGGAGGGGAGGTTGCCATCTGTCCACCTGGCAATGTATCATTCAGTAGCAACCTCTTTTGCCACAGAGCACCATTTTTGAGTTGTGAGGGAAACGGAGGTGTAGGAAGAAAGAGGCAGCACTACCAGCACTTCATGAAAACGGTGGTGAGGAAATGGGCAGAGCTGCCAGGGACTTGCGGTGAAGTTGCAGTAGGGTGGACAATTTTCATTGGGGCCTGGGAAGGAAGGAATTCCAAATTTGTGTAGGGCTCCTCACCAAATATTGATTGTCCTTTGGCACTTTGACCATCTCTTGGATTATACAATCAGTTGTTTCCTGTGATTAGGGTGGAGATAAGGTACAATATCACACTCCCTTTTGGCTCTTACATTTTTTATCTCCTTGATGAGGCATGCATAAATTATGTTAGACCAGATTATGACCCTCTTACTCCCACTGGTGAGCAGTTACTACGTGACCCCACCAGCTTCACCGGGAGTACATGTGTGAACTGATGCTGCATATTATGAGTAGGTGAGGCGTGACAATTGGGACAATTCTTAGCACTAGCAAGAATGTTGTGTGCTCAGGAAATGGAGGACATAAAAACTACTTTTACCGTATCTTCTTACATAATATAAACAACTACAGTGAAAGACGAACAGTTTTTCAAGAGTCTGGGTGTTTTGGTGTGGAAGGCAATGTAAAAGAAAATGGAAATACGGTGTGTCATGTGACACCCTGGGCTCATAGTTCTCCATTGTGGCAGGACCTGGTGCGGGTGCACTCTGCATCAGTTTGCTCCTGCTCAGGCACTTGAACAGGGACTTCACAAACATCCTGTTTCAATAATGCCAATGTTCAGGCCCATTTACTAAGACAAACATGAGCCTTTCAAGTTTAAAAATATATATAAAGAATCGAGTCCTCAGAGCCCAAAGCCATTAGACTCAAAATCAGAAACAGAGGATCTTCTACCACCCCCAAGATTCCTTTTCCACACTGACCTTGAACAATGGTCACACTGTATCCTTACTAAACAGAAGAAAACATAAATGTGCCCCATCCATGAGCACCGTTTCAGAGTGCTCTTTGCCCCTATGTCCCAGGTTCATCAGAGAAGTGTTCCTTGCTCTTTTGGCTTAGTACCGCCTCCAAAGACTTTTCCGCTGGAGCCCTTTTCCCCCAGCAGGTTCCCACTGCCTCCCCTCTCAAGGAACTCCAGCAACTTCTCCCCCGGGGTTCTTCTTCCCTCACCTTAATGGCAGCCCATTCCTTTTACAGGAAACACCTGTCCCATCAGCTGCATCTCATTCATTAACAGGGTTAGCTGGCCCCAGGCCTCTGGCCCTTTAAAGGGGCAGATCATGGTGAAAATGTGCAGGGGATGGACTAAGCTGAGAGCTGGAGTTAGTATTTTCTCCACACAATTTGTTGAGAAGTAAACTTCAGATCCTGAATGAGGGAAAGTTTCAGCATTTTAAGTAGGTGCAAAATGTCCATAGTCTAAGATAACTGTGTGTATAATAACTCCCTACAATTCAAACGGAGAGTATTTATCATGAATTCAAGGGATACAAAGTGTCAGGTGGGTGTTCATCCTGCTCTTGCCTCTCCCCCACTTTGTTTGGAATTTTGTGAGTTTGAAAAATGTAGCCAGGGAAGCTTTTCCCCTGGGAAATATAAATCTGAGTGTAGCCTGGTTAATATCCTATTCAGACTGCATTGTGTCATGGTTTTGTCCAGAATAAATAATTAAAGAACACAAAAGGAAAGGTTGCAATCTAATTCAAGGAATCTTAGATGGAATTTAGGATGAATCAAGAAGATACATGAAATTGTTGGCCATTATCCATTATGATCGGAACGAGAATTGGCTTTGTTTTCTACGGTGCTTAGAGATGATTCTGAAGCCTCTTACTTTCCTTGGCTAATGACTTTGAAGTTTGAATATGATGTTAATGTTTATTTTCAATTTTCTGAAACATTTTGGAGCTTGGTATCTATAAAGCATTGTGACATAGCAAACAGTTATGATGGGATTATGGTGAAATGGTTTTTGACAAATTTTAGGGCTCAGATAGCTATTTTTTAAAAATAAAGTGTTGGACACATTTATTTTTTTATTGCCTCTCTTCCTTGGTCTTTTACTGCAAAGGAATTGAAAATTCATGTTCACCAATTGAAATGATCTGAACTGATTTATATTGGTGGCTTTTGTATTGTGTTTTGCAGACCCTTTGTAGTGAATGCAATGCTATTTCTTGAAGAGAATCCCATCTAGCTTGAATAAGATGTGTGTTGGGACTCACCCATCACTGTCAGACACTCCAGGATCAGCAGGTATTGCTTTGGCTCTTCCCCCCACATCTAAATGCAGGAGCTATTATATTCCTCTCCCTAGCAGATGAGATGAAACAAACAGTTTCTCATGGTCTAGACTGTGGAATTACTGCAAACCCTGTGTGTGGTTGATGCATAGCTGTGCCATCCCAAGGACTGAGTAGGGAAGGAATTGTGTCTCTTACAATGATGCAGAGAGAAAGGTAATAATTTGCCGTGGGCCTATGGCAGCAACAAATTATGACAACCCTGAATAAGCTCAGCTGTATTGGCCACTCCTCATTTCTAACTTCTTGCCTGTCTGCTTCTTGGGGAGAGTTGTGGCCACATATCCCTACTTACTCATGTATTCCCTCACTCAAGTTCTTCTTAGACCACATAGGGGACCATGGCAAGTTCTTACTTTCCCTTTCACCTCTGAAAGGTCATGCAACCAAATACAGAATCTAGCTCCATGATGCAAGTTATTATTCTCATATAGGCCACCCTATCTTCAATTTGCAATGGGGAACTTTGTACATATTGAAGCTGAATGTGTTTGTATATTCATTTTTCTTTAGATACATAATCCATGTGGTCTGGATCGTCTGCTATCCCCTTCTTCTGACAGTTTTGGGGTTATTAGAAGAGATAAGCTTTCTTTCACATACCATCAGTCAGGAATTTAGGTATCAAAGTGATATTAATCATTCTGTAAACAACCATCACTGCAAAATTGCACTGGGATCATTCGTTCAGAAAGAGAGACTAACCTTTTAAAGTGTGGTCGTATATGTCCTACATTTTCTACTGCTGCTTTTTTAAACCAATGTTTTCTAGCTTTTAAAAAAACAATCTGCAGATATTTATACTGCACAACCCTTGATTTCAGGCTATAAAATATGCAATAGAATAGGAAGATGATGTAAAGTGCATTTAGATTTTAAGTGTCAGACTTTCAATAACATTCAGTGTTGGCTTAATTCTGCTTCCATTGAAGTCCATGGTAGTACTCCCTCAGACTTCAATGGGAACAGAGCTCAGTTAATGCTAAGTACTTTTGAAAATTCCACCCTTAAAATCATGTTTTAATTAATTTAGCATTGGAAAGACATATTGTGATAAAATGATTAAAATGGACTCTTCCAAGATTTGCAGTAGAAGCCTGCTTATTCCGGTCTCAATTCAGCAAAGCATTTGAGCATTTGCTGAAGTCCATCCCTATCTTAAGCACATGTTGAATTGCTTTGCTGAAGAGGGGTGGGCTGCTGTATAGGAGTTGCAGTCCTGGCACAGACAAAACTCTTGTTGCAGTCAGGATCAGGATCATCTCCAAATATTTAAAAATATATATTTTCTCACTGCTATTTCTAACAACCCCTTGGTAAGATGAAAATATGGTTGTTTGTCATAAACCTTCTTGCCTCCATTGCAGATGTTTTCATCTGTTTTGTAGTAATACATTTACTTTCAGTGCTTGGATGCCGGCATTAACATTTTTAAAAATAACTGTATAGGAGATAAGCAAGAAAGCAAGCAAGCAACCAAAGGCAGATCACTTTCTGGGCCTGCTGTCCAGGACAACTTCCCTTGTACATTGTTAGATCTATATGTCAGATTACTCAGCAGGTGTAAATTGGTGTTGCTCCATTGACTTTACTGGAATTGTGCTGATTTATGGTAGCACGTTTTACCTGCTGTTCAGGTTAGAAATCGCTAACTGGAATAAATACTGTTGTAAAGCTTGATTATAAAGACTGAAACAAAATGTAGGTATTGTTTAAAGTGCATCTTATTCATAGGCATAGAGAGGCCAATCTAGGATTGTTTCAAATGTTTCTTATTCAAAGGTATATTAGTAGTTAGGCAGGGGACCTTGAAACTTAATAGTTACATTAATAGCTGGATACAGTACGTTTCACACTATAATCACATGCTGATGGTACCTGGTTAGCAGCACAGGCAAATGGAGATTAATGGCTGTCTTCTGAGCGGATTTATACCCTGCATAGCAGGGAGTTGGATTTTCAAATAATTTAGAGAGAACAGAGGGAAAAAGTGTTTTCCTATTTAATTCACATCAAACTGATACTAGTGCTTGAGTATACATCACTGTGCAATTAAATATTTGGCTGGTATTTCATGAGTGCCTGTGCAAGTTTCTTAGTTCCATTCTCCATTTATATTTAAGACTCCCCCAAACACCCTACAACATTCAGTGAAAAAATACACAGTGAAGGTTTTGTGTCCCAAATGAATTGCTTATAAAATCCCCTATCAGGAATGTAATGGCCTGTTTCTTTGTGTGTGTATAGTGTAAGAACTTTTAGAATGAAAGGAGAGTTCATTGTTTGAGAATAATTATCAATGGTTAAATTATGTAACAATGATCTGCCCTGAGTATGAAGCAGGGCACAGCTAAGCCAACCCAGGGAAGGAATTGCACATACAAGCGACACAAATCCCACCTTACTCCCTTTGTGCTCTAGAGCTGTGATAATTTGATACTGGTTCATATCAGAAATTTGGACTTTCCTTTCCATCTGCATGGCCAAAATTCTAATCCAGGCTCTCATTACCTTGTGTCTTGACTATTGCCATATCTGCTTCTCTGGCCTCAGCAATCCCGACCTTGTCTTGCTCATAGCCATTCAAAACACTTCTGCAAAAATTATTGTCCTAGCCTGTTGCTTAGATCATGTCACCTGCTCTTTTGCATTCTTCCCCGTAAACATCCACAGAGCTGCCTCATTGTCCTCCTTCAAATCCCTCCTTATATCTCCCTTTCCTGGGATGCCTACAACACACCTTGCAATGGTTACAAGGCTTAGCCCACTGTTTATTAGGATTCATGATGACTCATACAGTTGCATTAGTTCATTGTGCTCCACCACCTGTCTGCCTCCACTTGTGGTCCATTGTTTTATACTTAGATTGTAAATCTTTGCAGCAGGATCCATCTTTATGCTCTGAGTTTGAACAATGGGGTCCTGGTCCAACTGTTGGTCTCCTAGGTGCTACTGCAATACAAATAATAATAACTCAGCTCCCTTAGCTGTGCCCAAAGCTCAACCACTTGGTGAGCAGTGGTATGTAGTGCACTTATCTCTGTATACCAGGACCCAAGGCCTGGGGAGGCCAATCAGCAGTGTAATGACAGGGTCTTCTTCTACGTTATACCCCTCTGTGGATACGGAAATGGGACTACAATGTAGCCCAAAATGTAAAATGTATTTAAATCCAATATTAAGGTTCCACAGCAAAGCACTCAAAAGTCAGGAAATGCCAAAGATAAGGTTAAATATGCAGCCTTAAGTGAGTGAATGCATTTTATTGCTTCAGGGGTTAAGCCAAGAGATCAAGATTAGACCGATACAGAGGGCAGTTTATCCCACATCTGCCTGCTGCTGCAATGTTCTTACACCTCTGAAGCATCTGCCCTTGTCCAAGGCAAGATGCTAGACTAGCTGGACCTTTGGTCTGATCCAGTCTGCCAATTCCTTCCTTCCTTCCTTCCAGCAATCGGATGGGGGAGTTAAAACAAAGATATATTTCATTAATGAGCTGATGTGCAAACAGGGCTGAAGGTTGTTTACATAACAATAAAAGGGAACTGTGCCAATTTTCAATATTAATCAGACTGTTGTTCAAGGGCACATTCTCTGCAGGTCTGGCTGTGTGTTTTGGTGTATTGAAACACCACGTGGTTAAGATGCTTAACTATGATCTTAAATGTGGTGGGTTTGAATCTTGTTCCATCTCATGCTGATGGTCTAGTTCCTCCAGCTACAAACTAGGTACCTACTCACCTGGGTTGGGGAAGTCCAGGAGGATTGGACATAACACTCACCACATCACTCCTTTGTGTAGTGTTGTCTATGAAACTTACATCCCTCAACTGCATCAGCCCAATGAGCCACTGGCACGGGCAGATTTTACTTTGAACAGGTTATAAGTTTGTCTGTTCTCTTACTATATTTTGAAATTTTGTATATGGATTCTCAAGGGGAAAGAAAAAGAAATCAGTAATCAGTTGTGTTGTGCTTTTCTTTTCTCTCAATTTCCCCTGCAAAGAAAATTCAGAGAAGGTTTAACATGACACTTAGATTTTCAGCAGACATTAATTTTAACAAGAAAAGAGATTTCAGCCTACACACACAACCAATTGATAACCTCTTAACACTACACCTTTTAACAATAATCCTATTTTAAATGTAACCAGCAAATGGAGATGCTGCAACCTGAAGAAAATATTTTGTACACAGAAGATTCATCCCAGTCTCTTGATTGATTTCTCCTTACTCATGTTGGGTCAGATCCTGAGTTGAAGCCAATGAGCAGCTGCAGAGGGAGTAATATAGAGACAACCTTTACACCTTCCCTCTATTGGAACCACTTGACAGGTGAGGAACCCCATTACAGGCTGCTGTATCCTGCACCAGTGGAATGCACAGTGACTCCAAGGACTCCAGTGACTCCAAGGAATGCACAGCAACTAGGGTTCCCCATGCCTCTTACCCACTGGCAGCTGGGAGGAGTGGTCATGCATGGGGTTGTTATGGTGGCTGTATGACACACAAGAGTACCCCTCCAGAGTCAGAGACACCAGCTGTAGGACTACTTTGTACTGGTGGAGCAGTGCACATGGTCAGAGCTTGGCCTACGACTGGAGGTGTTGCCTTATATTCATCTTCCAAAATCTCTCCCATCCTGTGCCATATGCAAGCACATTAAACAAGACACAAGTTCAAGCACCCTTGAATCAAGCAGTGGTAGCCCAGGGGAAGCATACACACTCACTACAGGAAGTTGGCACCTGCTGCAAATTACTCCAAATTGTATCTTCAGTAACTGAGTAAGCAATGCAATGCTTTTCACATTAGGCAAGAGCAACCATTGGGTCCTCCTCACATGTTGTAAGGGAAACACTCTAGATGGTGTTGTACAGATGGGAAGATAACAGTAGAGAAGATGGTCAAGTTTTGTCCACAATCATCCTGCAACTGGGTGAGAACTTGAATAGCTCTGCTGAGCTTAAGCAAAAGGCATTAGCTGTTCCCTAAGGGATATTTTTTGCTCATTCTCAAAGAGCTATTTTTAGCATGCTGTTATTATTACTCTTCTGTGGCTACTGGCTCAACTGAATGATGCTATGTGTCATCATCAGTGGGGTGTCAACTTCCATATGGCAGCATGATACGCCTGCATATTTCCATACTAGCACAGGGGACATTGTTGGGAGACAGAGTGAATCCTATACACTTACTGTAAAGAGGCATTTGATTTCTAAAGTCACCACACTTGACCATTTGGAAAGGGAAGATTGAGGGGGCCCATAGCTTTTTGCTATCCTGAACTCCAGCATGAGACATTACAATTCCATCACCAGCAAAATAAAAATTAAGCCCAGGATTCATTCAGTTTGAAATAAGTTGAGTCATTGTCTAGGGACTGGTTTTGAATTTTTTTTTATATCAAGCCTTTAATGGCTTGGCATTTGATAGCAATGAGTTGTAAAGTGATTGTTAGTGAGCTTTTAGAAGTGTTTTTTGGAGATAAAATTTGAATAATCTATGTGGTTACATTTGAATAATTTATGCATAAAGCATCGCAGAGTTATAATTGTAATTATAATGTTCAGCTCAGTAGCAATGAGGTGCATTTGAAGTTGGATGCTGATTGTACTGTATATCTTGTGCTCTGAATTTCATTTTGTTTTGAACAAATCCTTCAGAGCAGAGGGAGCTGGCTCACAGAAGTTCTAGCTGAAGTTTTTAGGTTGATTTCCTAAGCACTTTTTTATTTTAAATTGAGTCTGAAATCCAATCTTGCATGCCTCTGTGGCATGGTGATAAAGTAAAGGTGGCTGGAAGGTGCCCCTGGCCGGAGAGGAAAGGACTTTCTACTCTTCTTGTGAAGGAGCAGCTGCTCTCATCAATAATCTCCTGAAGCAATAGGCCTGGAGTGTAAACAATATTTTATATGGATGGCAGTGGAACAGAATATGTTATGTCTGAAAGTTTTGCACTTCACTGTGGAGAATGGATTAACCGTGTGTGACATATGAAATTCAAATAGGTTATTTGCTTGAATTAAATTAAAGGGTTAAGCGGCTTTACAGACAGAAAGTTTCCTGTGTGTCAGCTTCTACACCACTTGGCAAATGTGCTTTTCAAACAGACAGAACATTCATGGCACCAGGCACATCTCAGACACGTCAGAATAGAGTCTGAAAATCCAGGGTGTTCCTAATACAGTCACAAGTTGATATTTGATTGTTCTGAACAGGTTTTATTTAGAGATGGGACTGACTTTGGTTTCAGATGTTTAAACATGCCCCCAAGAGGCCAGCTGTGAATCAGCAGGGATGACATTGTTGATCAAGTCGTTACTCAACATGAGACCGATCGACCAATCCTTAATCTCCCTCTCATAGTGGGAAGGGGCAACTCAAGTACTAGATCTGAGAAGCCTGGCAGACATGGTTACCCTTCTACCATCTCTTGAGTTGCTCACTGGGGCTGAGTTAGGATCTAGCATGTTTATCTTTTGTTGCAATATCTATGTCATTCCTCTTAGGGTCTGTACATCCTCTCTGCCACCTTGGTAAAGAATCCTTCTTTAGTTATTCAAAGGATGTGAGTGTTTAGCCAAGAGGTAGGCCCTATATAGAGTCCAGTGTCTGGAGTGGCATGCCTGCTGCTCT
Organism: Sternotherus odoratus; assembly: GCA_032164245.1. Classification (NCBI taxonomy): domain Eukaryota; kingdom Metazoa; phylum Chordata; order Testudines; family Kinosternidae; genus Sternotherus; species Sternotherus odoratus. The sequence goes on from JAVMKO010000011.1 coordinate 18,958,840, forward strand.
TGCCTCTGAACTCATGGTACACAGGGCATGCTCTAACAGGGACTCATGTACCACAACTCTCCCAATGACTCCTTTCAGTGAGCTCAGTCATATAGGATAATCAGAATAAAACATTGGATAATTCAGAAATTCTCTAGTTATAGAAGCTGGCTGAAGCTAGAACCATCTTATTCAGCCTTTCCTGCTCCCCTGCCAATGGAAGTTTGAAGGTTCTGATGAGACGGGACCCAGATTTTAACATCATCTGTCTTTGGCGTTTAGAAAGAAAATTCTTGCTGTTTTCACTCCCTCCTACTTCAAATAGAGATTGGCCAAAGCAGGGCAGTCATATCATAGATTGTGCTCTTCTCCTCAACAAACAGAGAGTCAGGGCCAGCCCACAACATTGTGGCACCTGAGGCAGGGAGTTCAAATGACACCCCAGCTTGGGCCAAAACTTTGAAAGGTGTCTTGTGCCCTCCTTTCACCAGCACAGCACTTTACCTTCTCTGTGCATCTAGAGTGGAGAGAATACATATGCACTAGCACCAGACACAATTTTCTATGCTCCGGGTCCTAGTGGCGCCTCCCAGACAGTCTGGCACCTGAGGCAGCCACCTCAATTCACTGCATGATAAGGCCAGCTCTACAGAGAGTTAAGGAGAGGGGAGAAGGGCTCTCCTCCATTTTGGGGCCTCTTTTGCAGGTGTCAGGCACCATAGGCATGCAAGGGGTACACAAAGCTACTGCACTCTTAACCCACACAAAAGGGAGGAGAGACTGAGCCGTGAACCTGCCCTTGCTCTTTACTAACTAGCAGAGCTGTCGGGGCCCTGATAGAGTCCATGCTGCATCCTTTGGAATGGGCATGCAGTGGCTGTACTTCTGCAGAGCTCTGAGGAGTGCTGGAGCACAGTGACTCCTGGAGGTCTGGCTGCAGAGTGACAGCTTTGCACATCCCCAGTGTAGAGCTGTAGTTTAATGCCACGGTATAGACCCGTCGGTGCGATATCTAGTCATAGTTACATGCTGATCCCCATTCTGGGGCTCTGAGAAAAGGCGAGATGCTGAAATGTTAGTCGCCAACAAATCTCTCGTAGGGACTGGAAAATGGAATCGATAGCATGACTATTTAAATACAATCTTTTTTTGAAGCACTGAGGAGTGCCTGGAGTCTATTAGCACTTACCTCCTGAACTGGTGTCAGTCTGAGAAAATACCCGAATGTCTGCCCCTTGAATTCAAATGACATCAGTTAACAGCATCACAATATTTTGCAATGGGTTTCACTTCATATGCTAACTACTATTCCTTTTGGTTGGCAATGGTAGTTGACCAGCATTATCAATACAGACCCAAATGTGTGCAATCCTAACTGATCATAAAGAGAGGAGTGGTTAATAAATTTCCTCTTAACTACTTGCTTCCAGAAGGGAAAAATGTGCCACTGATTAAAAACTGTGCAAGGTAAGGGGATAAAAAAGATGGTTAATTTATTAATCTGATTTATAATGAATCAACAAGCCTGAAAGAAATCTCAGGCTGGAAGCAAAAGGAGTTGCTAATGCAACTTGTTCCCCTTGAATTAAAGTATTGGGAAGATCTGGAAGATGAAATAGATATCCTCCTTCTTGAAATGGAATAAATGGAAGTCAATAGACACTCCGCTCAAGATCTCACCAATCAGCGACTTTATCAAAGCAGCCAGTTTGATAAACAAGCAATCTGTGAGGAGTTAAAATGGATTAAGCAAGTAAAACCTCCAGAAACCATGCTTTGCCTGTTTAGTGGTCAAAATTACAGTGCCTTAAGCTTTTTAGCTTCAAGCTCCTTTCAAACCACTGCAGAGCACACAACAGGCATTAACCAGTCTGCCATTTCAAAGAACACTGATCAATTCATAGGTGCTATTTTGAAGAAAATTAATCTATACATCCATTTTGCTAAAGGAAGTCAGCTTCTGCAGCAAGCTACAGTCCGATATTCTGTATTCCCATCACCCTAAAATGCTTGCAGGTTGCCTCGGCCCCCACCCCATCTGAAAATGTGGCGACCTGCAGAAAAAAATAAATTCTTGATGCCCTCAAAGCCTGTGATCCGAGGTTTGATGCTCACAAGCCTCATGCTGCTTTTCAAGGTCCAACATGAGCCTCTTGTAGAGTTCACAGATTTGAGTGGCACTCCGCTCCCTCTGGCTATGTGTCAGGCCGAATGAATAGATTCCTCAACAAGGAACCCAGGGGTATGAAATTGGTGCAAAGGATCCCCCCATCCTCTTGCAGAGCCAGATGTCTCTCCTCCCCAGCAGATAAAGTGTTAAGCTTTAACGTTTGGAGGTAAATTAAATTGATATAAGGCAGATTTAAACTGAATTAAAAGTGTGTACCTGGTTTAGCTATAGCAGTTCTCAAACTGATTTAAAGTTAAACCAGGGCAACTTTGAATGCAGACAAGGCCTTAGATTAAAAATGAGCAGAAAATGTCTGAAACTTATACATCATAATGAAACATAAGAAAGAGCATATTGGCATCTTTTTCTCCTTTTCATGTCAATGTCAAAAGATAGCGCAAAAACCATCAAGAGGACTAAATCAAGCAGTTATACCGGCCAGAATCTGCCATGTGTTGCGGAGCAGGTCATATGGAGCTGAGCGTGCTCAGTACCTCATGGATGCACTCAGCACTTACAGGAAAGCACCCAGCCCAAGATCTCCCAAGCTTGAAAGCACCTGAAAACTCAGAACCACAGATCATGGATGAGTAAGAGAAAACAGCAAGAAGAAGGGGTGAGGTCATATAGCAATATCAGCACGATAAGCCCAAAACCAATTCCAAGGGACATAATGGGAGTTTTTCCAGGTATAGGCTATAGGATTGTTCCTGAAAGCATCTGGCTCACAGTTCAGGTGGAAATCCCTTCACCCACCATTTACATCAACTATTTCTACCATCCCACGCAGCCCCCCCACCAGACACCAGAGGAAGTAAGAGTGGCATTCCACATGGAGGATGGCTCTGTTTATCAGAACACGGTTACAGTGTTGCATGAGTCCCATAGTTATCAGTGATGGCAGAAACAAGATAGGTGAATCCAGCTTTTCTGAAAAGCGGCAAGCTAGGTTTTGCATCAATTTTAGCATTTATCATAGTGAACAGATTGCCTGCGAGAAAATGTGATTATCAGACAATGTGGTTCACCTGACTGCATAAATCTTGCAGGTGGGATATGAGTCAAAATGACAAAACAACAGTCGAAACATACTTTGTAGGGATGTTACTTGCCTTCTACATGCCTGTAAAGTACCTAGCACAATTCAGACGTTCTATACATAAATTAATTATAAAAGCAGACATAATAATAAAGCAGTTTAACGAGATTAATTAAACACAGTAATTACTGAGTTATTGTTAGCCCAAGACTCTTAATGGTCCCACATGTAACGGCACACTCTGCTTTTTGCTATTGAAGGGGTTGTGAGTTTCCTAATACTGATTTAGCTGTCTCTCTTGCTTGCGCTCCCTGTGTTTAAAGATAACACCTGGGAGATTTGTGATATGTTGTTTGGACATCATAATGTGGTGAGTTGTTTCATTTCATTTTCAGATGGAGGCCCAGCTTTCCTCTCAGCTACGTCCCACACAATATGGTTGCAGGCATGTATATGAATTGAGGCTTAAAACCACCTGACTACACCCTCTCCCTCCCAACCTGCTCTGAGCATTCCTTGGACTCAGCCCAGAATCTGGGCCCATTTGTTTAAATCAGCAAATAGAATGAATGTAAAACTCAAATAACTGATTAGGGCACAAGGCTCTCCTGTGCTGCAGTAACATTTAGCATCTACTTTGGAGAATACATTTTAAGTAATGAATATGCACATCCTGTGTCCTGTGTTTGCTGTACTGTAATGAAATATTATGAAATGAGGATCAAGTTACTTCTCATTTCCCTGGACTATCCCAGGATCTGTACAAACTAATAATTGAACCACTTAATACCTCCCTGCACAAGGGAAGTACTATTATCCCTATTTGACAGATGGGGGAACTGAGGCACAGGGCTTGAGTCTCTATACTGTCTTTGGAGTTCACATGTTTTTGGGTTGTTCAGGGGCTATCTACCTGGCCCCCTGTAAGGTCTGGAGGCAGAGAATAGTCCTAGTTCAGAGCTATCTGGCTATGCTCCTGACACACCCTCTGAACTGATCTGCTGTTTACATTGGAGGGCGGGATTAGAGCCAGTGTAAAGGTCTTGTGCCTGATCAGAGGCTGTCCCTGAGAGGCTCTTTGCGAGCCCTTTGAGCTGCCAGAGAGATTGATTTGCCCAAATCAAGGGCAAGAGCTGGCTGTAAATATGAGACCCCCCTGACTCCAATTCCTATGGATGAAGCCCAAGACCGTCTTGTCCCTTCAAAGAGCTTACATCCAAGGTAAATGGATAAACAAAGTCACCAGCGCCTGACAATCCTGACAAATAAACAACAACAAAAAAACATTCTGGATCTTTTCCAAGCAAACTATTTGTTTTCTACAATCCTTTAGTGAGGCAGGGCATTCAATGTGACTCAGCAGCCAGGTCCATTTTGCAGTGCTGCAGTCAGTCTCCTAATTGTCTGAAAGAAACACAGGCTCACGAGGCGCGTCACCACACAGAAAACAAAACCGTGTTAACAGGCTGCAATAATCCATGAGCTTGGATCTGTCCACTTGCTTACGGGAGACAATTACTTCAACACTCTGAGTGGTGGCAACATGGAAAGTATTAAAGAGAAAGAGAGACTGTGCAGAATTATGCTGGCATTCCTGGCCTATTTGACAGGCTGATCAAAGCTCTACTGTTTGGCTCTGAGTATTTCTCTATCGATAGTGCTTAGTACATAATATACGTTATAGATATTTGGAGGGAAATATAGTTCAGAAATTATATGAAGGCTGTGACTATAGATGGAATAGACATTCTCAGGTTTAGATTTGTGACTTGTGCTGCAGGTAAACAACAAAGAGACCTTGTTTTCAATAATACATGCCCTGCGTTTATCCCACAGCAGGGAGCTGTCTTTTATAACTGATGTCTGGAGTAATGCTGATTAATGCTGTTCTCCAATCATTTCCCAAACTTTCCTGTTTAATGAGATGAGCTGCACCACGGCAGTTTATTTACCTGCTGGCAACCCTTTTTTTAAAAAGGGTCACTGCTCTTAATTATAGTGGCACCCGCTTATTGCTTTGCTATTAGGCCTGTCAAGGTTTCTATTATAAACCCACTTTTAGCTCTTTATTCTGTATTACCTTTCAAGTTCACTGTGGCCCGAAGCTTGGCATACAAGGTCTTAGCAACTGTTTATATATAAACAGGGATTTAAAGTAACCACAGCTTCCTCTCCATTGCAAACAACAAAGAGAGTTCCACCTCCTTTCTTCTGGCCTGGGTGAGTGCTTGAGAGTCCTCAAACCTCCTGCTGCTGAGGGGGAAAACACCCAAGGAGGGATACCTGACGTGGGAGCAGTGGGATAGGAAAGGCACATTGATCTTGTGAGTAAGCTGTTGGCCCAAGAGATCCAAGTTCAAGTCCTGGTTCTAATACAGATTTCCTGGGCGATGTTGGCCAAGTCCTTGATCTCTCAGAATAAAAAGCTGGATACTGATACTTTTCTCCCGGCCACAGTCTGTTTTGTATATTTGGACTCTAAGCCATCTGGATGCAGGAACTGTCTCTTCCCAGGTGTTTGTATGGTGCTTAGTACAGTGCTGCCCCAATTTGATAATAATACAGCTGAAGTTAGTGCTCAGTTGGGGAGTTTCAGGGTCTCTCAGCCCTTTCAGCAGCGAGTTGGGCAGTAGCAACACGTGACAGGAGAAGAAGAGCTGTCCAAGCTTGAAATCCTTTCTACACAGCCTCATGGCGACAGAATGACCTGGCTCCCGCTGGCTTCCCCCTAAAGGGAAAAAGGAAGATGAGGATCTGCCACCACCAGTGCCTGCTCCCCACTGGGATGTCTTAGTCTTCTAAAATAGAGGAACTGCACTGGCATAGGACAGTGTTTTCTAGGGAATAACTCCCTATCCTGCCTTCAGATGTCCATTCTCATTTCTGTTTTCAGATCAATACAGAGTCTCCATTTTGTTCAAGTCGCAAGATGGTGTTTATAGGAAAGAGCCCTCAGAATATTCTTCTACATAGCTCCAGATACTATTTGTTTGGCTGGCTCTGGCTTTGCCTGAGGACATGAACTGCTGTAGAAGGGGATATCAGCTGGGATCAAAGAGGGTGCAACATGCTCTGGGCACCGCTCCTCCCAACTCTCATCCCATAGGCTATGACCTCAGCCACAGTCAAGAATCTGCCCCATTGATTTGAAATATGTTTTACAATTCTGGGCCATAATCTTCATTCAAGTCAATGGGGCTGTAATAGGAATAAATTTGGCTCAGTGCTTCTAGGTGAAATTTTCTGCAGTGCACCCACATAATACTGAGGCTGGCCTAGCAACAAAATGCTGGGAGTCTCTCGACCTTTGATTCTCCTCTGAAGCATCAAGACTTCTCAAACTTGCTGAAGTTCATGGGTCCATAATCCAAGTGGAACTGCTGTATCCCATTGACTTCAGGAATGACACAATTCAGATAGTGCCTTCCTAATGACTGTAATTACAAGTTCAGCAGGAGCAGCAATCAATTGGGGATCTGGGCCACTGCCTGAGTAGGCTCTAAATTCCCTCCAGCTTCTTTGCATTTCTGCTTTCCATTGGCAGACTGAAGATCAGCACCCTGTATTTTCCACTGTTGTACACATGCCTTTTGACAAGCTGATTTGTGAACAACTGAAAAGCATGATATTGTCTAAGAGCGAACTGCACTGCAATTCAGAAAGACTGTCCAATTTGAATGGTAGCACTATGGGCATGTAGACTAAGTAAATAAAACACAATTTTTACTGAGGAGATGGAATGTGTGTTACTCAAAAGCATGAAATCCTGGTCCCATTTACGTTAGGGTTTGGCCTAAATGAAATGTGTGGAGTGAATACATTTTTACTGAGGATTAAAAGCACAGATACTTATTGCACACAGATATCTAGTATATGCTTTTAAAAATAATATAGGACATTAAAAATAATATTTGGTACTCTTCATTTCAAGCTCTTGAATACTTTACAAACATCAATTAATTAGTCTTCATGATCTAACATGTCTCTGATGTAGGTAAGTATTATAATCATATCTTTTACAGCTGAGAAAACTTTGGAACAGAGAAGTTAAATGAACCAAAATTCCCCCACTCTTCTTTCCTTTTAATATCCCAAACTTGTAAGCACTGTATTTTTTGAAGTTAGCAGACAACAGCAATGGAAACTACATGTGGAAAAGTATTATCCTCCAAGCATAGCACAGTGCCTATGATTAATAGTTCTAAGCCCATATAGTTCATATGGGCTGTTGACCGATGGATCAGACTCTCATAATGCCTTGTAGCTTGCTGATCAGCAAAAGTATCATAGTGCTTTACAATCACGCTAAGGAATGGAAATGACTAGGTTGCTAAAATTATTGGTTGAAAGAAATAGTGACTTTTAACACAGTGCCCTGCTCTTGTGATTTAGTCAGCAATGTCCTAACCATAACAGAGAAGAATATGTAAATCTAATGTCCTAACAATAAAAACAACGAGGCAGCAGACAGGTGTCTATGAAGGCAGTTTCAAATTTAAGAAATCTGAACAGAAAGTTTGGAAATTCATGTAGGGCGGTATGAAAAAAGATGAACTAACAGGTCATGTACAGTTTCACTTCCTAAGTATCATGGTACCAGGCTGTAAGCAAGTAATCAGAACCAGACAGGCTGGGATAACAGTTGTCATTGGCTGCAGGAGAGGTTCTCATGGACTGTGGTAACTATAAGTTTCAGTGATAGCCGTGTTAGTCTGTATCAGCAAAAACGAGGAGTCCTTATGGCACTTTAGAGACTAACAAATTTATTTGGGCATAAGTTTTCGTGAGCTAAAAGCCACTTCATCAGATGCATGGTGTTGAACATACATGAGGGAGGTATAAAAACACAACACATGAAAAGATGAGAGTTGCCTTACCAAGTGGGGGCAACTACACACCACACAACAAACCCCAATGCCAACTCTGTCCACATATCTATTCAAGGGACACCATCACAGGACCTAATCACATCAGCAATGCCATCAGTGGCGCATTCATCTGCACATCTACCAATGTGATATATTCCATCATGTGCCAGCAATGCCCCTCTGCCATGAACACTGGCCAAACTGGACAGTCTGTATGCAAAAGAATAAATGGACACAAATCTGACATCCGGAATTATAACATTCAAAAATCAGTAGGAGAACACTTCAATCTTCCTGGGCACTCAATAACAGACTTAAAAGTGGCAATTCTTCAACAACAAATGAGAAACTGCAGAACTGGAATTAATTTGTAAACTGGACACCATTAAATTAGGCCTGGATAGAGACTGGGAGTGGATAGGTCACTACAGAAACTAAATCAATTTGTTAGTCTCTGAGGTGCTACCAGTACTCTTCCTTATTTTTACAAGAACTATTTTCCCTTGCTAAATACTCACACCTTCTTGTCAGCTGTTTCAAATGGGCCACCTTGTTTACATTGGCCTCATTAACACTACAAAAGTGATTTCCACTCCTTGTCAACTGTTGAGAATTGCCTACTTCCAACTTACATTGAATTGGCTGGTTAGCACTGATTAATAGGGCTCAACTTTGATAGGCTCTTTTAAAACTATGCTCACAAATATTTCAGGTGAATGGGTTTGCCCAGGTCTGTGTATGTACGTGGGAACTTATGCATACAAACTGTTTAACTGCACACACAATTTGGTAGGCCTGGTTACAGAAATAACCTGGTGTTAGGGTGACCAGACAGCAAGTGTGAAAAATCTGGACAGGGGATTTGGGCGTAATGGGAACCTATATAAGCAAAAGACCCAAAAATCGGAATGGTGCCTATAAAACTGGGACAAATGGTCACCTTACCTGATGTTCACACACAAATTCAAGGCTTTTCACATGTAAACAAACGTATCCACAAATACTATAGGTATTTTTATAGGCCCTATGAAAAGTTTCTCAATAATATCCCTGTGTGTGTGTATATATATATATATATATATATATATATATATATATATATATATATATATATATATATATATATATATATTTGAAATCGCTTCCATTGCACCACTCTTGTTTTTAATAACCAGACTGTTGGATGGAAGAATCAATGTGAACAAAGTTTACAGGGTCCTCCTAACAGATGCAAACTATCAAAAGCTATATTGATAGCCATCACCATTACCAGAATGCCACAGAATCTAGTTAACTTGTAGACAAATGTCAGAGAATACAGAAACATTCTTCAAGGATGATACCAAAATTAACATTGACTAAATAGCTTTTTGATCTCTTGTGATTTTATATTTGCAAAACAAGGTAGAAAACAGTTGCTCCCTTTGATCTGAATTTAACATGTACAGTGACTTGTTATTTCATACTGTTGCAGAAGTGAGATGGGAAATGATTAATACTCAGTCTGAAATCTGGGTGTGAGTGAGAGGAAGAAAAACATTGAAAGGACAGATATGCTGAAATAAATTTATTTTGCTTTTAACTTTAAGATGCTGAAAAGCAGAATTTCCCAGTGTGACACGATAATAAAAAACTAAAGACCAACCAGTACCATAGTTTAGGACATTTTTACTACCACTACCTTCAAATAAATAAATAACATTCCTTGCTGGATTGTCTGAAACACAAGGTACCTGCCTTTTTAATTCTAAACTACTATTGTCAAGTGTTCAGTAATCCTGACAAGCTCAATGGCCCTCTCTTTGCCCTGTTCTGTTTGGAAGTTAATGGAGCACCATAAACTAGTTGAGTACTTATATCATCTTTACAAGTGACCTGAAAAGGGGAAAGAATTGGGGTTGTTCCCTTTTCTTTCCCTCTCTATGATGTATAGAGAAAGCCAGAAAGGTTTGTGAATAGGATTATTTTTAAAAGCTTTATTCCTGCTACTGCATTTATCTTAGGGATTTGAGGAATGACCTGTCTGATCTCCCCTGGTTTTGCTGAAAAACTCATTGAAAATCTCAAAGGTAGATCATCTTTCTAACCCAATTTTAATCCAATTGCAGGGGTGTGGGCACTGAAGTTTTAACAAAGACATCTCTTTTCCTAGATGTTTATTGGGAATTTGAGTTAAGGAGGTATAAACAGACAAAATAAACAGACAAAAACAAATAACTTCTCCCACACACAAATTTTAAGCAAACGGACTAAAATCACTTTCCCTTTCAGTCGCTTCATTTTCACTCATGTATGTTTTGATGTCTTAGTCCCACAAGCTCTCTAACTGCCCACAGGGTTGACAAAGCCTGAATTTCTATGATAAATACCAAACAGAAAACATAGCAGGAGGCTAGCCTAAAATGTATATAGTTCTTCGACATCCTCTGTCTGGCTGGGAAACCACTTTCATGACAATCAGCAATAATAGCAATACTCAGCATTTATGCAATCTACTGTTTTTCATCTTTAAAATACTTTACAATTATTAATAAATTAATCCCCACAATCCCCATATAAGGTAGGAAATTAATTTTTATTAGCTTCATATGCCATCATATATTTAGCAGCAGTTAAACTGTTAACAATAAATAGTTCATCCACAATTGCTTAGAAAGGTTTGTTAATTGCTGGCAGAGAAGCCAAATTATTTCTCTGAGCAGAATATGAAAGCTAGCGTTTGAATTAACTTGTGATACATCAGAGAAGCATGTTACAAAATTTCATTTTGCAAGAAAAGTCAACTTGAGCCCCCCACTATATTGACCTTGGAAAGTAATGCTAGTTTTAACTAACCTGTCACATTTTGTTCTTTTTTAAAATTCTTCCTAAAAACTCACAGAATACTGGAGGAAATCATTTGTTACAAGACCTTACACATTTTTCTTCGCAGATCTCATTAAACTAGAAGTTTGCATTGCTGGGAAAGACTTTTACATTCTGTTATATCCCGAAAGAATCATTCATAGCACTCTGACAAGACTGGCTTGCACCTCTTTAATTGTCCACACAACAATCCCAGTTGATTCTTGGAGTGCTCTTTTTATCATATTAGCAGCTCTCATTGTAATGCTGGAGCTGATTACAGCCATCTAGATACTGGTGCTAGCTTGTGTCACAGGATGATTTAGAGGGGTTCTGAAAAAGTAAAAAAGCAAAACAAAACAAAATGCAGCTCTTGTATGCTTGTAGCTAAGGCAAAGAAATGACTCGATAGCATGGACATGAATGATTTCACATTATCTTTCAATGCAGCACTCTGCCTGATAGATGTGATAGAGTTTTTAAATCTTATTTATACATTACTTTCACTGAAATCAGTTGGAGTCTTTCTATTGACTTCAGTGGGAGTCAGCTCAAGTCCAATATCATTTGCCATTATTTATAATGGAGATTTGTCAAAGTGGCCCAATCCTCACTTCAAAGAGAATTGACTTGAGTACTATACCTAAGAAATATTTTTGTATAAAAAGATGTGTTTACTGGTGTAGAGAGGGTAAGGAATTTAGCCCAAGAACCAACCTCAGTATTTTCTGTTATATCATTTTTGGGAGCTAGATAAATTAATACATTAATAATTGAATAAATGATAACAGTGGCATCCCTAATATTATTGTTGATCTATGTTCCACTTTGTCAGACCCTCTCAGGAATTGCAATACCATTAAACTATTCCTTTATCTTTAAAAAAAAAATAGTGAGATTCCTTTCTTATAGGCATCACCCCGGTCTGAAATTCATAGCAAACAATACCCCAAGTAGACTGTGCCCAGAAAACCTTGAAGAATACATTTAAAGACTATAAGTACATTTTCAACAATAGCTCCTAAGTACATCAGTTGCAGCTCACTCATAAATCAGCGTTCCAGAGATGTAAGGCATCCATGCTGTACCGTGAACTCACTAGTTCCAGGCTATCATTCTACACCTACAGTCTGTAAACTGACAACCTCAGGCCTGGAAAAATTTAAACCAGTGAATTATTTGCTCCCTGGAGCTGGTTCGTCGTCTTTTGTATGCATCACAAGTTGATATCTAGATTGTTAAGCCAGGTAACTGCTACACCATCAAGGGTAGTAAAAGGCTGCAGCCCACCCTCCAACTTTCTTCTTGTGCACTCCTCCAACACATCTAACTGTCTGCATCGTTGTCCTGCAGCCACATTATGAAGATTGGGCTGAACTAAATTTCTGTATTGTGGCAGTCACTGCGGCTGTTCCAGTCAGCAGCCTGTTAGGTCTAATCCTGAATCTGTGTCCCTGGTTGCAAACAGGTGGGTGTATGTTAAGGCATCTGAAATTCATCAGCATTCCTGTCTTTCTGTCCTAGAGCTGCTGCTACTCTGTGAGGACATAGAGTTGGCCCTGACATGTCTAATGCCTTCTTGTGTCCTCCCCGGTGCGTACCATAAAGTGAAATGAAAGCAGATAAAATGTGGAACGCAGGCTCACTTTCTATGTGACATCTAAGGGCTTGGTAACACCGGCACTTTATAGCATTATAAAGCCTCCAGGAGCGCTATAAAGCTGCCCCCAAACACACTGGCAAGGCACATTTTGCATTAAAAGTCTGAGCTTATCGCGCTATTTGTAAACCACCTTCTCGAAAGGAAGAAAAGCTTTTGCGTATTCCCTTTAGCGTGTTATGGCAAATGTAATCAGTCATTTCGCTATAAGGGATCTCTGGCACACCTCCGAGCCATTTAAGGCAATTAACAAGCCATTTAAAGCATTTGACGTCTTTGTGTTGTTTTGCAAAGGGAAGGAGGAATGCGGAAGTTCCTTTACAGAACTCCACTCTTAACTCAAGCAATTAAGCAGTGAAAATGCTTACCAATGGGGCTGTGTGAGTGAAATTCAGAGCCTGCTACTTTTCTGTAGAGAGAAATCACTGACAGCATGAACTTGTCTCCCTCCGTACACGTTCCCCGTTCCCCTCACCCCCCTCCTTAGCAAAGCACGTTGCACCCAGCTGAATGCTGGGATAGCTGCCCATAATACACCACTCCCTGTGCCGCGGCAGTTGCAGCAAATGTGGCCACGCTGTCCCATCTTATAGCGCTATGGTTATAGTGCGTCCCATATAGCGCAATAGGTAAACGCGCTATAATCCTTGTAGTGTAACCTTATGGTGAGTGGGACTGCTCATTTAGATAAAGCCAGGGCTCCCAGTAGATCTTATAGCCGCACCAAAGTGAGACTGCTGGGACCGAGATTCAGAGGCTGGAGAGAAGAGTAGTTTATTTTGATGGTGCTTGATTAGATTCTCTGACCTACAAATCACACCTGTTATTTCAGGTGTTTGTCGCAAAGCTTTTGATCACTGTCAGGCTCTGTTGTTGCTAAAGAAAAAACATGCAAAAAAAAAGTGAAGTGAGAATAATCACCCACACAAAATCATGCTGTTTGCAAAGTTTTCCACTCCCCCCATCTGAACATTTTATATCTCCCCCAGTACCTTGTAGAATTGCTGCATACAAATCTAATTTATATAATCAAATACATTCTAGTTTGAATACAAAATTCTCAGGAACATTCATATATCCCTGGAAGGATATCCCATGAGCTGATGATACTCTGTAGCACTGAACTGTATTACATGCCATTTTCCCATATTCTCTGTAGCTGCTGTCAAAGGAAATCCAAAATGGCTGCAAGAAACACCTTCCGTCAAGCCTGGTTTAGCAGAGCGAAGACTAAAAACTACAGTTCACTTACATTGTGCCCTGGCAGAAAATACTTGCCTTCAGCATTTACGGTAAGTACCATGGCTCAAAGTTGAGGTTGAATGCTTTGCTGATTCACAATAAATAAATAAAGCTTAATAAAACAGAATGTATCTAGTTCATGAAGGCTCTTGGTGGCGTTGTAATTTTGTTCTCTTACAGCTTTTATTTAAAGTTGGATTCCATGAGTCTTCTCATAATGAGCTAAAAAGTGCATGGATAAGCAGTTATTTCTGCAAAATGTGGCTCCCTATTGATGTATATTTTGCAAAGCCTGTATATTTTAATTGAATTGAAATGAGCATGGGACCCTAGGCTTTTTTCTGTCTATTGAGGCATTAAATACTCCAGAGGCATGATTAGGAGTGAAAAAGCCCCACACATCAAAGTTTATTGCTTCTGCACTTGGCACAATCCCCTCCGCCATCACAAGTACACAAAATGTAGTCTGCACTGGTTGCATGTACTAGCTCTCATACACTTTATGGTCAGACGGGATTATCATGATCAGTTAGTCTGACCTTCTGCACTCTGCTGTCTCCTTTCTCATCTTCGCCTACTTCCTATCCCAGTCTCTTTGATACACTCAAGCTTTTATCCTTACTATCCCTACTGTCTCCTTTGCCTCTGCTCTCTTCCAGTTCATCCCCTTACATCTGGTAAAGCCTCCCAATTAATAGTAGCTGATTGCTTTCCTCCTTCTCCTACCATCACGTTTGAAGACCCATCTGTTCCTTGAAGCTTCACAGCTTTAAAGATCAAGCCTCATTCTGGGTGCAACGCCGGCTCTGTTGAAGTCAACTAGAGTTTTGCCACTGACTTCAATGGGACCAAGATTCCACACTCTGTTTGTTTGACTGTACGTCCTGTTGATCTTTAGGGCCTGGTCCACCTTCTAGGGATGCCAGCCTGAGTCATTCCAGTGATTTCAGTGGAAGTTAGATTAGGACCATAGAGTACAGTATATGGGTAGGTCTGTATGGCACAGTTTATCTAATGTACAAGGCTGCATACATCAATATAAAAACAGTAATAATTAAAAATGTCTTTGTGAATTAAGTGCAAAATGAATTCAAGCTGATGTAGAAGAGTGAACTGGATCCAGTGCAAGTGTGAATAGATTTGAACTGTGGTCCCAAACTGAAATTTGACCTTTTAGAAGTTTGAGAGAGATCGATTAGTAAAATTATTTTGTTCACCAATGCACATTCTGTGTTTGGTCAGCACAAGAACAGCACACATAAACAAGCTATTTTCTCATGTTATTTCTGGCTGAAATTTGCAGACCGTAGTGGATTAGGCAATTTAATTAAGCTTCTGAACTTTTGGGTTCTTCTCCACACTGAACTGAACCTTTAGACATTTTGGGTTTGCCGATTACTGTTGGATGATACTGTTTGCATTGTCACGGAGGGAGATTATCGATGGCTTTCCATTACCATGACTGTTACAGCATCAATCTAAGACAAATGGCTGGATAATATTCAAACTTGAGCTGTACAAATGCTCTCTTTTGGGGGCTGATTAGTTTGCTCCAGCTGGCATGTTTTCACCCACAGAAAACATACCTGTTTTTTATGTTGCAAACAAGGGACTTGTGAAACTTTTTTGTGTAACCCTCTGTTGTGATTAGCTAAAGAGCCTGTTTGATCATGCTTTCAATGTATAGAGTTCAGACCAGAGTAATTCCTCATCACCATCACTCACAAATGTAACATTAAAGCAGTTGTTCAAGGATGAATTTAATCCAATAAACGTTAAGCATGCACAAAGTTGATGGAAGTCAGAGTTTCTGAGCAGCCAGGGAGAAGGGGTGAGTTAAAGAGGTGGCATTTTTAGTACTTGTAGAGCAGTGTTAATTGCATCACACTTCAGCATTCCCTGCTGGTCAAGCTACAGGTTATATTCATTCTCAGAACAGAGTAATATGAGTCACAGTTCTGACAAAGACTATAGGAAGACTTCATTTACTGTGGTAAGTGACCTTCCTTTAATGGAGTACAGCTCTGGATAAAACTTAGCAGACGACTGAAAAATAAAGTGCCCTTTTATTACAAATTTTACATTTCCATTCCTTGGGGCATTTCCCTTTTTCAGTGGTCAGCCCTCTCAGTGCAGAGTGCCTCCAGGTCAATTTCACCACTCAAAGGACACACTGACCAACTTGGGCACAGTAGGAGCAGTGTAAGAATAATAGCTATAAATTCTGTGGGAGGAGGAAGGTGCGTAGACCCAGGAATAGGCTTTCGAGCTCAAAGACTGAAAGCTTTCATTACATTAGAGGGGGTTGTTGCTTGAAATCTCATATTAACATATGTTCATTCATGTGCCAAGCCCAGCACATTGATGGATAGTAGCATGGAGATGGAGAAAAAGAAGAAGGTATGCTACTATTATGTGTCACTAAACTCATTTCACCTGTAAGGAGAAGAATATTGATTTCATTCATCTCACTTAGTTGGTCGTATGACTGAAGAAAAATTCAAGTTCAATGACATCAGCTGTAAAGATGACAGGATTGTAGCAGAGGATGGAAAGAAAAGGCAGCAGGAAAGTGATGAATGTAACTTCATTACAAGAATTTAAAAACACAATTTGTCTTCATGAGAAGTTGTGGATTCTGGCTGCACTTGGATCTATGGTGACCCTTTGTAACATCTGTGACTTGATCTATGAGTTTTAAACTCTGGTGGATTTTTGTTGTGTTAATACATAATCAAATAGAGCATAGAAATCAATAGAACTGTAACTTGGAATACTAAACCTGACTTTCCACTCGTTACCACTGGTGTAAATCAGGAATAGTTTTATCCAAATTAATGAATTGACAGATACAATCCATAATTATGGGCCCGATTCAAAGCCGATTGAAGGCAATAGAAAGACTTCCATTAACTTCACTGGGTTTTGGATAAGACCCCCACATTAAGAAATGCTTATGCTGAAACAATAGAGGAACTATGGAGCGTGAAATATCTCTTACATTTTGGTTTCTGAGGCTTAGGTTACACTTACATGATTATAGCGCTTTTGGTTATAGCGGTACCCATATACCGCAATAGCTATAGAGCTATAAGATGCGATGGCGTGGCCACATTTGCTGCAACTGCCATGGCACAGGGAGTGGTGCATTATGGGCAGCTATCCCGGCATTCAGCTGGGTGCAACGTGCTTTCCAAAGGAGGGGAGTGAGGGGGAATGGGGAACATGTATGGAGGGAGAGCACTCCATGGTGTCAGTGATTTTTATCTACAGAAAAGTATCAGGCTCTGAATTTCACTCACACAGCTCCATTGGTAAGCATTTTCACTGCTTTAATTGCTGAGTTAAGAGCGGAGTTCTGTAAAGAAACTTCCGCATTTCTAATTCCCTTTGCAAAACAACACAAAGATGTCAATTGCCTTAAATGGCTTGTTAATTGCCTTAAATGGCTTGGAGGCGTGCCAGAGATCCCTTATAGCGAAATGACTGATTACATTTGCCATAACACACTAAAGGGAATACGCAAAAGCTTTTCTTCCTTTCGAAAAGGTGGTTTACAAATAGCGCGATAAGCTCAAACTTTTAGCGCAAAATGTGCCTTGCCAGTGTGTTTGGGGGCAGCTTTATAGCGCTCCTGGAGGCTTTATAACGCTTTAAAGTGCCAGTCTAACTAAGCCCTGAGGTTTTTAGAGTTTGGGTTCACATTTTTAAAGGTAGGGATTTTTATTCTTATTCCTTCTTGTTATGGTTATTTCTCCTAAATGTTCTGTTACAAGCACCACACATACGAAGAACTGGAGGCACTGACCTTTGAGAAAAGGTTATTACTCTGACCTAGCAAAGAACTCAATCACAAATTTTGCAAGTAGGACGATTGACTTCAATGGGCTTTGAATCACATCCATAGTTCAGGACCATATGGGCCTGATTTTCTATTCCAATGGGAACATTCATGTGCCTGTAAGTGCTAACATTTTAGCAAAGCAACGAATAAAAAGTTTGGAAACACGGGCCCTTCCTGCAAACACTTATACAGATGCTTAACTTAGTAGGATTAAGTGGAATATTCATGTGCTTAAAGTCAAGTCTTGTAAGTCTTTGCAGGAACAGTGCCATGATGATTGCATTCAAGTATTTAAAAGGTCTAAACTATCACCATTGATGAGAGTGAGTGGGGAAGTGAGCATAATACACATTGCAAGACAGTGGAAAATCAGTCTTCTTCAGTTTTCCAAGCAGAGGTTGATTTTCAAAAATTTCTGCCTTCCTCTTTTTATGGTCTCAGCTTGATTTCAATTAAGGCGATGCAAGAATATCAAGACCCATTAGATTTATTATATTCCAGAAAAGGTTTTCATGGCATATGCTATTTACATATTAGAACTTCCTGTCTAGCTGAAACTCTAGTCACGAAGGGAACAAAGCTTCAGAATGGATGGTTCACACATTCGCATATCTTACTGAAGTCTAACAGGTGTTTCAACAAAATGTTTTGTATCTCATGAGCCTTTATTGTAATAGTTCTGTTTTTTATGAATCTGTAGCCAAGTTGTTGTTTTTATTGACACCTGTCCTATTTTTTGTTTCTGCTGAGTGGTAGCACATGTTGAGATCCTGTATATTAGTTTCTTATTGAAGGAGTATTCAGATGACATGGAGTCTGGATATAGTCTTAGTGCAGCTTGTTTTACTCACATATATACATGACTCCTAGAACAGAGATGGTCACAAACTATGCAACCAATTCCTGAGTCAGGGACGTCAGACAATTCTGGCTCCCAGTGAGCATCCCTGTTTCAAGAATTAACTCTAGTTAGAGAGATTAAGCAGATGACAAACTCCCTTGCTGCTTGTCCCAGATCCTCCACAAAGCCTGCATCACAAAACACACAAAAACACAGCATTTTCTTCCAAGAATAAAAACTTGCTTGCATGCCCTGAAAAAGAACTTGTACGGTAATGCGTAACAATACAGTACCACCGCTAGAGCTGCCTCTCATTAACACTTTTGTAAGGAGGTTATTGTTTCCAAGACAACTCTGTTATATTTAGATGGCTAACATGAGGCACCTGAATCCTTAAGTACCCGAGTAAGTGACCTGATTTTCAGAGGTAGTAAGTACTTAGGATGTAAGTAAGTACTAAGTAAGTACTAAGTACTATGGGAGTTGCATCTGTTCAGTACCTATAAAAATCAGGCCACTTAGATGCTTAAATATGAATTCTCATGGAGTCATAGATTTTAAGGCCAAAGGGGCCATTCTGTCATATAGTCTGACATTCTGCATAACACAAGCCATAGAACTTCCCTGAATTAATTCCTGCTTCAAGTCCAATAGTCGTGGTTGATTATTCAGTTGAGTAATTGCTTCCCAAGATAGAGTCCCCCATCCTCTGAGTATGGCCTACATTCTTTGTTTCTAGAGATACACATTTACTTTAGCCATATTAAAATGCATATTGTGTGCTTCCACCCAGCATATCAAGAGATTCAGATCACTCTGTATCAGTAACGTATTCTCTTCATTATTTATTACTCCCGCAATAACTGTCCTCTGCAAACTTTATCAATTATCATTTTATGTTTTTTGCAGATTATTGATTTAAAAATATTAACTAGCATAGGGCTGTGAACCAGTCCCTCTGGGGTCCCACTAAAATCAGAGCTTCTTGATGATGATTTACCATTTACAATTACATTTTGAGACCTACTAGTAGACATTTTAATTTATTTAATATAGGCCATGATTTTGCATTGTTCTAGTTTCTTAATCAAAATGCCATGTGATACAAAATGTGACACAACCTTATCAAAGTCTCAGTATATTATATCAGTACTGATTACCTTTATCAATAAAACTTGCAATCTCATAAAGAAATGATATATTTTAATATATCCTAATACCTTGGGACATACATGGCTACAACTACGCTGCATAAAGAAATGAAGATCTTTTGACAAGATCTAGTTTCTATAAACCCATGTTGATTAGCATTAATTATGTTAATATCCTTTAATTTTTTATTGATTGAGTTCTGTATCAGCAGTTCCATTCTTTTGTGGGGAATTGGTATGAGGATGAGAGGTGTATAATTACCCAGATCATTTGTTTTGCACTTTTTATGTATTGGCACAGCATTAACTTTCTTCTCCAGTGTTTCAAGACTTATTAAAAATCAACATTACTAGTTTTGAGAGCCCCTTGACCAGTTCTTTAAAAAACTATTGCATGCAGATTATCCAGACCTGCTTATCTAAAAATGTCTAACTTTATCATTGACCTTAGTTACTGCTAGAATGGAAAGTATTTTATTATCATCATCATGCAATATTAATACAACATTGGGCTTTTTTTTATAGAACAGAAATATTTATTGTACACTTCTACCTTTTCTGCATTATTACTGACAATGCTCTTATTTCCATCTAGTAATGGACCAGTACCTTTGTTATGGTTTCTTTTGTTCTTGATATATTAAAAAAAACTCCTTACTATTATGGCCATGCAGGCTGTCTTGTGGTCTTTTGCTTCCCTTATCAATTTTCTAAAATCAATTCCTAATCATAAGCATCCAGCTTTGAAAAGACTACCCTAGTTTCTACTATTTCTGTGTAATGTAAAGTTGAATTTCATGCCAGATTGTGTAATTTAAGCTTAAAGTGTCCATTGTCACTGAGATTTAAAAGAGGAAAAAGGGAGCAAAGAATCGAGGAAAATTTTTACAAAGACCAATCTTGCTGGCCTTACTTACTATGGACAAGGAGTCTTTTTTTATTGCAATGGGACAATTTGCATGTGTACAACAGGCAGGATTTGGCTCATATTATCTGGCCTAGATCCTCAAATTTATTTAGGTCCCTCAGTCCCATTGAAATCAATTATTCCTATGGATTGATTTAATTGGGAATTAGGTATCAAAATACCTTTGAGGATATAGGCTTCTGTTTAATCTTGCATCTAGACCTGTCCAGGGAAATAAGTGTAGGAAAAAAGCAGGAAAAAGCATTTTTTAAAGAAAATACTAGGGCAGAAAGGCATATATAAAATTTGAACTTTCTAGGAAATTTTAAAATACTCTCTTAAAGGACAGTTACAGGGATTTGTTCCATAATTAGCATTTTCCCTTCAAATCAATACAAGAAGAATGTATGAATTCAAATTCATACTCAGAGGCACTTATGCTCTCTTCAGTCAACAGTCTTAAAATCCACCAATATTGCACAGAAGCTCACCAAATCTCATAAACAAATGTTTACCTTAACATGCTTGCTATGTTACCTTCTAAATCTCGCAGGATATAATTTCTTTTCTTGTCACAAACCAGATAATATTTCAACTAGTTGTATAAGAATGTATACTGTACTCATAAACGAAGCTACATATTTATTAAAAATTCCATGTTACTTGTTTCGCATGTACTAAAAAACTCATGTAACTCCTTCCTTCCTTCCATGTCCAGAAAAGCAGTACAGTACTCAGAGGCCCCTGTGAATGTGAACCAAGAGCCCCATTTCACAGCGACTGAGCAGGCACAGTTCTCACTGAAGTAAAATGTGTGAGCTTAGAACCTCCAACAATCGGAGGATTGATATAGCTAGGTATGTACCTAATTTTAGGCATCCGAGTTTGTAAATGTAGCTCAAAGGTCCTTGTCTGTCTTTATGCCTTGCAAAATCGATTACTGGGAAGCTTTTTGCTTTTTGAATGGGTCCCATCTGTGGTGCTCGGTAGGTTAAGCCTCCTTTTCATGCAACATAATGAAACTTAAGTGGTGATGAGATCTCACATTGTGGACTGATAGTTCTCAAGATCTGTTCAAGGTAGGCAGTTTTTTTAAAAAAAGGTATTTAATGCCAAAGCAGTGCTTGCTGCTTCTATGAGTAGCCCAACATCAAAGCAGCACATTGCAGAAAAAGCTAACGAATAGTGCTGAGCTCAAGGTACAAAATGTCTGCTCTGGTACCTACTATATTTAAGAGTAAATCAGCAGCAATTCATCTGTGATATTGGTGACTTTTTTGTATCACCAGCCATTACACAGGTCTGGTTTGTGTTCACAGAATCATAGAGTCCAAGGAAAGAAGGGATCATAGTGATCATCTAGTCTACCCTCTTCTATAACAAAGGCCATCGAACTTTACCCAAATAATTCCTAGCAAATATCTTTTAGAATAACAGCCTATCTTGATATCAAAAATGTAAGTGACAGAGAATCCACCATTATCCTTGGTAAGTTGTTCAAGTGATTAATTGCCCTAAGTGTTAAAAAGTTACACCAAATTTCCAGTCTGAATTTGTGTATCTTCAGCTTCCTGACATTGGATTATGTTATACCTTTCTCTGCTAGACTGAAGAACCCCATGTTAAATATTTGCTGTGCATGTTGGTACTTATAGACTGTAATCAAGTCACCCTTTAACCTTTGCTTTTCGTTAAAATAAATAGATTGAGCTCCTTGAATCTATCAATGCAAAGAATGTTTTCTATTCCATTAATCATTCTCCTTCCCTGAACCCTCTCCAATTTTTCAACATCCTTCTTTTGCAGACACGAGAACTGGACACAGCATTCCACCAGATAGTTTTTTAAAATAAAAAATGTTAATGTTTACATACATTGTAGTATCTCATACATAGTAATAATATCCAAGAGGTTAGTCTGTCTCTGCATTCCAGCCATTATGATAAGGGTAAATAGTCTGTGATTTTATTGGAAATGTTTAAAAATCCATATCAATTCACAAATCAAATTACAGGATAACCAGCCCACCTTAAAAAGGTTTAATCTGAAATTCTTATTATTATAACTGGCTTGAATGGACTAAATTAAAGTTGACTTACTATTTCAAGGCAATTTAAATATAAACAGGTTAACTTCATACCAAAACCAACAAAACAAAAAACTCCCCCAAGAGAGAGAGAGAGAGAGAGAGAGGAAGGGGAGAAGATAAAAAACATGAGGAGGAATGGAGAGAAAAGAGAAACATGGGAAAGAGAGAACCAAGGTTAGGGGCAAATAGCAGAAATGTAGTTTTGATCCCAGCTTGTGTTTACGTATTATTCAGAGCTGCGGCGATAGGTGCCCCCTGCTAACCCAGCATGGCAGCTGTGCAAACTTCACTTTAAAGCCTGATATTTCACAAGTTCAGCTGGCATTTAAGCTCCATGAGCCTCCTCTTGAGTGAATTAATGAATGTACCAAACAGTTTTCTCTGGAATGGTAGGAGTTCCATAAAGGTCAAGTCCTTATCTTCCAAAGCATCGTTAGCTCATAATTAAAAAAGAAAACTTGCTGCTGATAGCATTACCAAAACTAAAACACCATTTCCTCCCTTTATTTTTTCTGATCACAGTCTTATGAATATGGAGGGGGGGGGGCAGGCAGGGATGTGTCGGAGGTGCTAGATCATAATTAGGTTACAATAAATCCTTTTTGATGTCCCCCTCCTTCAATCCCTTTAGCAGTATAGCGCCTGATTCAGATCCACAAAAACCACTATGTGAGGGCCCTGTATGAGTCAGGATCAGCGGCCGAGGAGAGAGTCAGGCCAAAGGGATGGCATTATCCCGCTTGCCCTGGGAGATTTTGGAGGCTGAGATATAGCTGAGCCTATCAACATTCACTAACTCATGTGCCCTCCTCGTTGTTATGGAGCCTCCCCAAGGGGAAGGTTCTAAGGTAGTGGCCAAGGAAGGAGCCTTTGTTAGCTTTGCTCCTTCAGCAGCCTTGGTGTCAAGAGTCCCGAGGGGACTAAAAGCAACATTAAACAGTCCAGAAACATAAGGCCAAAGTACAAGGTCCACCCTTGCAGCTTTCAGGGGATCTGCTGAAAACCTTCTATTACTTCCACATGAGAAGTGTGCCAAATCCCACCTATGAGGGAAGAATGTGAAGGAGACACTTCAGCATTTCATGTCCCTTACATGTGAGTAGCTCTCTAGAGGAACAAATGCTGCTGAGATAACAAGGGATTATCTGATGGTATTTTGGCACTTCCGTTTTCAGTCCTGAGCAGAACCAGGACCAAAAGAAATGATGTGGACAAGTGGCAGGGCATATTTAATAATGAACTTTTATGTATGCTAAATAATATGGAATTCCAGTCTCATGATAGTGCAACTGCACCGGATTTGTGGAGCTGCATGGGTGTGAAGCTGGAGTGGATCAGGTCCTGATTCTAGGGAACGGTTCTGTCAATTCTTATTTTATACGAATGGATTATCCCACCCCTTCTTACCATAGGAAGATGAAACAATTGCATTTTAGGTGAGAAATTCAGAGATGTTCATAGACAGTAGATATCTGATGTGTTTACATTTCTCATCTAAAGGAGGGTGAAACAATAAATATTGAGCTGAGAATTGTATAGAATTTAAAATAGTTTTATAGTATCCCTGCAGACTTACTGGCTCTGGTCATTCCTTTGTTATCAGGGAACAGTATCCCTAGGAGTAATAGCATATCAGCAAAGACCAAATTATTTAGAGTTTCATCTATGAAGATTTTTATTCTCTAATATATTGGTATTTTCTTAGGTCCCATTGTTTGGCTGGCCTCTGAAATGTGTGGAAACAGCTAAGAAAGGTATTTATAACTCTGTATTTTCAAATAATCTTTTTGTGGTTTATTTCCTCTTTTCTCTACTACCCTGAAGTCTGTACTAGAGTGTAGTTCATCAGTCAGCTTGGCTGGCTCTGAAAGGGAATCACCTTTAACCTTCTGTTTTAAAGTAGCAGGTTCACCTGAGTCTCTACTTTTCTATTTTCTATTAGTATTGCTTTTGGAATCCATGATATCACATAGCCTTTACACACCTTCTGTCACAAATATCACCAGCACTACTGAGACAACTTATTGAATCTTTGAGCCTGAGACTGGAAAGGCCAATGTCATGTAGGGAAAGTGCTTATTCAAACAATGTATGCTAATGCAGCTATTTGAAAGTCTCTGATTAACACAGCAGGAGTGTGCTGATTTTAATATTCTGCATTCTGAAAACCAGTCATCACTGGATAAAGATTCCAATGTTGATTAAATTTTGACAAGAGCCCCTAATGCCTCACTAAAGAGGACTCAGACAATCAGTCCTGCAACCTTCATCAAACTGAGCTTGCTAAAGTTTGGCAAAAAGCTGTATGAGCCCAATAGGTTTATTGGTGCGCCCTGCAACTTTTCCCCTATGGAGCCAGGAAGGACTTATAGAAATGCAGTCCCACTTGTGACAATGACTCCAGGACAGAAACTGCCCCCAACACCTTCTGGTTGGAACTCTGGTATCTGACTCCAATTGCCATAGTGATAAGATCCCACATCCTCAGTAAGTAGCCTAAGGAGGACGAGAAAGAGCACCAGGTATTTTCACAACTAATTAAAACACAAGGACTCTCCCGTGATGGATGGGGAATGAAGGAAGCTAATGCAGAAGAGAGGCAGTTGTGGTGCTAGGGAGTTCTGAGAGTAATGGCAGGTTCAGCCAGAGTGCTCAGATGTATCTCCAGTCTCTGTTGTTGGCACAAAGGATCTAATACCCACTTTATCGACTTCTTCGGGGTGGAACCAATGCTACCATTATTGCAAGTGGTAGACTGTGGACTGCCCCGTAAAGGGTCCTGTATGTATATCAGCAGGGAGGTGTTACAGCTGTCTTTCAGACTGAGGATGAGAAAGGGCACCTTAAAGAAAACAACCCCCCATATTGAAAATTGCAGAGTAAAAGTAACAGAAAACCAACCCAGATAAGAATTATTGCTGTTATTATGTTTTTATATGTGATACATGGAATAACTTTGAACTCCAAACTCCACTGATGAAAATAACACCGTGAACTGCTCACCTCTATTGGAGTTACTCCCATGTACATTGTAGGTTTGGTGTGTGGAGAGGTGCAGTGAAGAGTGACCTGATGATAATGGCCCAATGTCAACAATCTCTCAAACCCCTGCATTTTTGGCTGAGATGGGAAATCTATTTCCAGACCAATTGGAAATAAGTAGTACAAGAGACCCAAAGATAAACTTCAGATGAGTATCCCAACTTGTGGATCCTTATCCAAATCAAACATTCTAAAGTCCTTATTTTATCCAGACCTGTTTGTCCATCCCTACAGAAACAAAATATTTTAGGGGCAATTTCTGATGTAATTTTTCTGTAGAGTTTTTAAAAATTTACTAACTAGCAGAGGCAAATTAAAATCACTCAGCAAAAGCCCTTAATTCAAAATAATAAAACCTTAATAGAAACACAAACAGGCAATGTCCATATATACGACTTTCTACTTGGTAGTGGTCCATTTTGAAGGTGCACCCATATGTTTCCATCTGCAGAAAAGAAGAGGGGCAGTGGAATTCACATCTTCACTTCATTTCTCTGGGCACTGTGGATTGCCACGGGCACACAGGAGCAAAATAAAAATAAAAATGCAGGCCTGTTATTTACCAGGCTGCACGTGGCAATAGACTATATTGGTAAGGGATGCAAGGAGAGTATGGGACACGACACGAGCTGCATACACACACACACACAACTAAAATTAATCAATTTAAAGTTTTATTGGGGATAATTACAAGGGGTAAGGGAGCAGCATTTCATTAGCTAATAGAGTTAATGAAACTTAAAACACACAATGACTAAAATATCTACTAACAATATTTATAAACAAAGATGCAGCATTTAGTAATAACTGATACTTACAAATACAAACCAACGCATAACGACCGGCAAACGTGGAGGCTCTGTTTGAAAACACGTGAGCAGAGAGAGAGGGAGGCTTCGAGGTGATCAGGCTCGGTTACGGGTGTACACAGGGTACACAAGATTCGGTTTTCTTTCTCCTCTCCCTGTCTGCACATGGCAGGCAGGTCCATAAGTACCAACTATGACATCACAGAAGTGTCATAGGGGACGGGGCCCAAAACTTGTTTGTGTTCATTTCTGATTGGCACAAGCAATGTTTACACCAAGTAGGGGAGCAGGTGCCTCAAAGTCTGACTTCGCCCCCAAAAGGTGAGGGTATGCACATTGTTTTAGAATGCGTGCAAAACTGAATGACAAAAGAAGAGGCCAGGGCAATACCGGTTTGGGCAAGTGTTACAGGATGCAGACAGGAACTCATCTGAACAGGCACCTAGGACTCAAAGTTTTCACTAGGCTGCACACCATCTCTTGTATCTCAGTATTCTTCAGCAATGATCCTGAAACTTGCAGCTCGCAGTAAGGTTACTATAGTGATCTGGACTATTACTTTAGTACTGTAATACCCAAAAAAGGAGCAGGGAATCCTACACAGAGACAGAGCCCAGATGGTCCTGCTCCAAAAGGACTCCTGCCTTTAGATGAGCAGTTCTGGGAGAGCAGTCCATTAACATATTTTGATTCTTCTCCCCAGTGCAGCTTTCACCACTGTCCACATTGGGTTTTTGACAGTAGCTACGGAAATCAATAACTACCTATTCTGTATGGCACCACAACATCTCTTGCAAATAGTATCATGAGCTAGCAAAGGTGCAGAGGCTGAGGTGAATCCTGAATCATTGTTAAGACATACCACTGAACCACCCCCTAGTAACTAAAATCTATCAAAATCATGCATCTTAGAAGGGAATTTCTGTGCTTCTTGCAAGACAGCTGCATATGTCTCCTCCTAGCAGCAGAGTACTTTTTATTGTAAGCTCTTTGGGGCAGTGACGTAGACTTCTTTTTGATGTGTATAGTGCCTAGCACACTGTGGGTGCTCCTCTAAACAAACAAATTAACAAAGGCAAAATTCATACTTGTTTTTCAGTACCTGATATGTTTTGCTCAATTTTTTGGCTTCTGGTTCTGCATTTTCTCTGTACTTTTGCATTGTTCTTCATATTTTCAGGCGGAAAATATACTGTGGGCTTTTCTTATTTGCTTCAAAGTAAGTTAGTTGAGTTTTAATCAGTTATTCTTGCGGTGTACAGTTGCTAACACATTTGAAAGTCCAGTCAATTCCTTAAGCTATATTAGCTTAATGAGCCATATATGGGCCCCCATAGTTTTTGTATTTATATGGCAATTTCCTGATTAATCCTAATTAATGACACATCAGTGCACATTTGAAGTGAATGATGAAAATGATCAGTCAACCCTGCTAATGAATGCATGCACTCTAAAGCAATACCCAAGCCAGGAGTCAGAGAGGGAGAAGCTGGGTAAACATGTTTGTGTTTCTGTTTTCTGCTACAGCAAGTTGAAATCAAGCAATGTTTGTCTTCAAGTTGCAGGAAGCTCCAACAGATTTGACTGATGGTGTCTGCTTTTCTGGCCTTTTTTTAAAGGCTGCTTCCTAATTTAAGAATGGAAGCTGATAGTAAGTGAGGAGTTTGAGAACAAGGGAAATGCAAACTGTCCTAGAAACCATCAGAGAAGAATGTGTTTAGGGTCTATCTGTCTATAGGCCAGATGAAAGGGGGCAATTTAAAGACCAAATCTTTTAAAAATCTTCAACAGTATCTTAAGAGATCACTCTTGCTATTATATTCTCAGACCTGTTAGCAAATGAATGGGAAGAGTGATTATGGTAGCATTTGCCTAATGTGAACTAGTCAAAGGGAGAAGGTTGGGCTGGAGAATTCAGTGATATTTTATATACTAGAACTCTGATGTCCACTCAGGGCTGGCTCCAGCGGCAAAAAACCTAGAGCTGCCCCTGCTTCCACTCACGCAATCTGCCATTCCTTCTCGTGCACTGTGGGTATGAATAACTAGCATAAGTGCCAGGCGCTGCTCGGGTCAGTCGGAGGTGGGGAGGGGGCAGACAGCTGACACCCCCTGACCAACCCCAACACCCCCCGGCTCACTTACCCCCCGACCAAACCCGACACCCCCACCTGACCCCCCCAAGCAAACCCGACACCCCCACCTCACCCCCCGACCGAACCTGACACCCCCACCTCACTTACCGTCCGACCAAACCCAACTCGGATCCGTCGCAGGCGGGGAGGGGGCCCAGAGCTGAGGGATTCCGGGGACCTTCGCAGGTGGGGGGGGGGGAGCCACAGGGCTGATGGATTCCGGGGTTCCGTTGGGAGGGGGGAGGGGCAGAGAACTGAGGGATTTCTGGGGTTCCGTTGGAGGAGGGAGGGGCAGTGAGCTGAGCGAGTGCGGTGTCTGTTGGAGGGCGTATTATGACATCATCACCACCCAGCTGCCCAGCCGATGTGATTGGCCCTTAAAGACTTTCACCCCTGGGGGGGCGTCAGAGGTGAGATCTGAAAAATTTTCGACCCTTACGACCATCTAGACCCCAAGTCCCCTAACTGTACCAAATTTCACTAGCTCAAACGGTGCGGGAGGAGTTCGCAGTCATACATACACCACTTGACTTTTATATATATAGAAGATAGAAGATAGATATGAGCACAAGAAGAGCTTCTCTGACAATATTCTGCACTCCCCTAACGTCTTAATAGTTACGAATCTCAAAATACCTTACCAACACTTATTAATTCTTACAATATTGCTGGCAGGTAGGTATAGATTACTAATATGACTCTTCGTGACAGAGCCAGAAAGACAATCAGCCTCCCAGCCACTTGTCGAATTGTCTGTATTCATTATGTTAGTCAGAACAGAATTTAGGTAACTACCTATTCTTCTCCAGTGCTTCCATAAACAATCGGTGTAAACACACTGGCTATATTTATTTTGATCTCCTCTTATATCTGGGTCACAGAAGATGTAAGCTACCACTGCAACTAGCTGCCACAGTTCAGGGCAACTGTGATCCCAGCAGCCCCTCAAAGTCAAAGTGCTCACTGATCTGTAAATACAAATGTTTCAAGGCCTGACACCACGCAGTTGTCATATTTTTTTGGATAAAATTTAACATATAGGGTATCAAATGGAAACCGGTGATTTTCTGGTCATGAAAATTATTGTGTTATGTATCTGTGGTTAGTGTGTAAAGAGTTACGTATTTGTGCTGGAAATATGTGTCTAAAATCTGTTCAGACCAAACAATCAGAGGAGAGTGTATGAACAGGTTTGCCCTAGACAAGGACATGTGGATTTGTCAGTCTGCCAGACAATGAAAGAATATTTGCATCTAAGACAAAGTAATCAAACCAAGGGAAAAAGCTAATTGACAAGAGGATAAAAAGGGGATATGGCTCCTGCACCCTGAGGAAAAAGCAGGATGAAAGGAGAACTGTGTCTGGTGGGTTCCTTTTCAAAACACATTTCAAAGGTTTCTTGAACTATAAGAAGAGGGGGTAACAGACAGTGAGGTTATCCATCACTTGGTAGACAAAGAGGTCAGCACCTGTGGGATATGTGAATGGTGGATCGCTGCAGCCATGTGGGTTGAGGAGTATGAAAACTGGCTATAACTGAGAAATTGCCAGAGGCCAAGATTGTAATCTGTTACATTATAGACACCAGTATAGAGCAGGTGTGACTGACCCTGCTAATTTATACTGTTGCAAGCTCCCTTTTGTCTACATTCGGGGTCTGCACCTAATTAGTTACACGGGTGAAAATTTTCCTAATCTAGACAAGTCCTTAGTGTGATCTGATTTCAGTTTGTTTTAAAAAATATCACAGTTTATAAATAAAAGACGAAGGAGGCCTAGATTTCACCCTTGATATTTATATTCTTTCTATACTTACACATAACTATTGTATGGCCCCATTTGATGGCAAAACTCTTATTGATGCCAGTGTGGCCAGGACTTCACCCCAAGCAGGGAGCAGAATTATTGACTAGAAGTAAAGGGATGGGTCTGGCAAAAGGAAAGAAAAAATATATAAAAAATTCCTAACATTAAGGTCTATTAGACTGTGAAATAGCCTCCCAAGGGAAAGAGTTGAAGTGTCTTTGCATGAGTCATTTAAAATTGGCTTGGAAAAATTTACTGACAATAGACTGCAGGGTACTGGATGAACTAAGAGGTCTTTTTCATCTCTTAACTTTTACGGCTCTGTGATAATAAAAGACAGAAATCAATTCTTTCAAATGATTCAAGGGATCACTTTGCTTTAGGACGCTAAAAATATGCCTATTCATGTGGTTATGTGCCTTTAAGGTGACATTCTAACAAACTGCATTCAATTATCCCTAATTTGAAAAACGGAACTACCGTTTTCCACATTCAAATCATTTCACACATTTTTGACAGACCTTCTCTCTTAGACAATTTGCATCTTAGTTGAAGGTGAGGTGGGGTGGGGGTGAGGGCAGCTTCTGTTGTAATGTAACTGGGAAGAATAAACATTAAGCATAAATTTGTATATTTTAAAAAAGAAACAATGTGATTACCGAGAAGGCAGTTTTGCATACATACTAATGATTTGTTCTAAAAAGCACATAATTGGATATTTCTGCTACGTTCTACTACTGCTGAATAAAAAGGAAATTTTGATAGCATTTATTTTAAAAGTATATGCAGTAGCCACTTTAATTTATAAAGTACAGCATACACTAGCCATGTTGGTTTTACTGAAAAAAAATGGTCACTAGTTTAATTAAGAGAGTAAATGTGAAAAGTCAAAAATGTAGTTTGGGTAATGAAGAAATTGACCATACTGAACCCTTTGGAGATTAGGGGCTAAATCTTGGTTCCAATAACAAAACTCCCATGCAGTAGGATCAGGATTTCACTAAGGGTGGGTAGGTTGGTAGATAGATTAGGGAGACTATCCTAAACATTAATTTGTATGGCAAAGTGGAGCATCTATCTAACAGATTTTTCAAGTTAAACCATTTATTTGATTTATGCCAGTTCAAAATATATACAATAGTTCAAAATACTTTGGCTTAACGTCACTCCTTAGGAGTCATATTGGTTTATTTTTTTCTACAAAGACATACTAGTCTATAAATTGAATTGCTAAATTGCTCCTTCTAGTGGTACAATCATAGCCCTGCATTGTTCTGACCTCTGAATACAAGAAATAAACAAACAAATAAAAAATAAAAAATGACGAATTGAAAATTAACTAATGTACTTGAGTGTCTTGGACACTTTTGTTACTTGAAAGGAAACAGATGTGGACTTGAAAGAACAGATATTCTTCATAATTTTTATGTTTTCTACTTAATAACTATGCAGAAAGAGCAATTAGGCAAGCTCAGCATTGTAATATAACCACTGTATATTTTGTATATAATAGAAAAAAATTAATTATGGGCTGTAAAGAGAGAGCTAAACGTATAAACGCCAATTAAAGGCTTATATGGCATATTACAGAATTAAGCCGCATTTTAGCCAAGCATGTAAGCACATGTTTATATCCATTCATATTTAGCCCATCACTTAAGCATATCCCTATGTCCCATTGATCTCAAAAAGACCTAAATATATGCTTACAGTTAGGCATGTGCTTAAATACTGCGATGAATAGAGATGGATGGCTGAATTGGAGTCTTAGAGCAGAAGAAGTTTCTCCACCTCTCTCCAGACTCCCAAAATAACTAACTCTTTTCTTTCTTTGCTGAGCAGGATGTGGTACATCTTAGAAGTCTATGGTCTGCTCTGCACTGGAGCAGTGGGATCAATCTAAGTGACGCAATTTCATCTACATGAATAATGTAGCTGAAATCAACTTACTTAGATCCACTTACCATGGCGTCTTCACTATGGTAAGGTGACTGCTGCCGCTCCCCTGTCGACTCCGCCTGCGCTTCTCACATCTGTCGAGTTCAGGAGTCAACGGGAGAGCACTTGGGTGTCGATTTGTTGCTTCTAGACTAGACATGATAAATCAACCCTCCATTGGCTCGATCGCTGCTCACTGATTTGGTGGATAGTGTAGACATACCCTTAGAGAGAGAAGTCGAGTGAGGTAGTAACTTTTATTGGACCAACTTCTGAAGAACTATTCTGTGTAACTCAAAAGCTTTCACCAACAGAAGTTGGTCCAATAAAAGATAATGCCTTATCCACTCTCTAATATCCTTGGACTAACATGGTTACTACAACACTGGAAACAACAATTATAAGTCTTAGTCTAGAGTCACCCTTCAATAGTATGAGCGCAGAGACCTTTACTGTCCTGGGTTTGAACTAATGGTGGGCAACCTGTAGCTCACAGGCCGCACACAGCCTGTCAGGGTAATCCGCTGGCGGGCTGCTAGACAGTTTGTTTACACTGACCACCTGCAGACACAGTCATCCGCAGCTCCCAGTGGCTGCAATTCGCCATTCCCAGACACTGGGAGCTGCAGTAAATGTAAAAAAACTGTCTTGCAGCCCACCAGCAGATGACCCTGACAGGCTGCGTGTGGACTGCAGGCCGCAGGTTGCCCACCAATGATTTGAAGCATTACAATATGCTACATTTATTCCAAGGAGCATGACTTAGGTGCATTTTACTGTTATATTGGCAATCTATTAAAGAAAATAATCACATTTTAAAAGGAATTGAACCTATGGTAGCAAGGCTACAAATGGTCAAAATAGCATAAATCCTTTAACTATCCCTTTAATTTTTAGGGTGACTCTCATATTCTGCACATTTGAAGTCAATTCCTTATGATCATTTAGTTAACTTCATACCACAGCTACTGAACACATCTATTATTTGAAGATGAACTTCACACACCCTGTACAGATATTATGGACCAAGGCAACCTAATATGCCTGGGCCTCTGATGCTGTCTTCTGTGTCTCAAGCTCAATGTGGAAAGTCCATTACTGCATCTTCAAAAGTAATTTCGAAATGCAAATACATTTGCTAACAGATTCTTGTCTCAGAAAGATTGTCAATTTCCTGGCCCCTTGCACATTTATTTTTCATAAAGAATGAAATATGGGGCAGAGATTTATTTGTTGACAGTTATCAGCAGTAACTCAGACTCAACCCTGACCTAAATTCTTCTTGCTGAGAAGTGGTGAATTAGAAAATAATGAAGGTGATGTTATTTCTGAAATGCAAAACTTGAAATTGCTGGAATGTATTCAAGTTCCTTGAGTGTCTGAGAGATCAGGGCCGCTGGGTTTACTGTTCTATTTCTAATAGCAAATTCTGATGTGGACAAATTTGCATCTTTTCTATGTATCCTCATGCTAAACTGGATGCCCTAATATTGTCTGTTCTCTCTCCATTTTTTTTTTGCAAAAACCTTTATTGCAAAAAACTTTTTAACCATATTATGAAAAAACAAAAATTCACAATTCTGTGTCCAGTTGTAGACTGTTGAATTTGCACAGGTGTGTTGAGTTCAGGGCAGGCTTAAAGCACAGGCATTATGGATTCTCCATGGACTTGGTAGTATTTATGCTTGGGACTTAAATGGTTGGGCTTTATGCTGGGCTTTCACTTAGAGGTGAATTTCACCATAGGTGAAAAAAAAAACCCCACCCCTGAGGTTCCTTTTGTTTTTGTCTCCAGGTTCTCCCTATTTACATATTTTTAAACCAGCCCCTCTTTCAGAAATGAATCAAAGTAGCTGGAAAAGATTGAATAATTCCAAACCAGCCTAACTTTGATACCTAGAAAGATACTGAAGCAAGTGATTAAATAAAGCAATTTATAGTCACCTCCTAGTGTATAATAGAGTTATAAGGCATAGCCAGCATACATTTGTCAAGAACAAGTCTTGCCAGACTAGCTTCTTTCTTTGTCCTAGTGGATGAGGGGAAGCTGTGGAGGGATACAATCTAGATTTTAGTAAGGCTTTAGACACAGTCTGACATGACATTCTCATAAGAAAACTAGGAATACAGTGTAGATGAAATTACTACAAGGTGGTTGCATAAGTGGTTGAAAGACTGTCCTCAGAATGGTTTGCTTTAAAGTGGGGGGAATGTATATCGGGTTCCAATAGGGCTCTGTGCTGGATCCAGTATCATTCAATATTTTCATTAATGGCTTGAAAATTTTGAACATAACACCAAGATGAAAGGAGTTGCAAGAATTTAGGAGAAGAGGATTACAATTCAAAACAATCTTAATGAATTGGAGACTTGGTCTGAATTCAACAAAATGAAATTCAACCAAAATAAGTATTTAGGAACAAAAAAAGCAAATGCACAATTGAAAAAGGGGAAATAACTGGTGAGGTGGTAGTATTGCTAAACAGGATCTGGGGGCTATAGTGGATCAGAATAGGAGTCAACAATGTAATGTAGCTGGAAAAAAAGATAATACTATTCTGAAGTATATTAATAGGAGTGTTGCATTTAAGACACAGGAGATAATTGTTCCACTTCTACCCAGAATTGGTTAGGCCTCAGTTGGAACACTGTGTCCAATTCTGGGCAACACACTTTAGGAAAGATGTGGACAAACTGGAGAGAGTCAAGAGGACAGCAACAAAAATGATACAAGGTTTAGCAGACTTGACCTATGTAGAAAGGTTTAAAAATTTGGGCATGTTTAGTCTTGAGAAGAGAAGATTCAGTAGGGGCCTGATAATAGTCTTCAAATATGTTAAGGGATGTCAGTAAAGTGAACTGTGATCAGTTGTTCTCCATGTCCATTAGAGGTAGGACAAGAAGTAATGGCTTAATCTGCAGCAAGGGAAATTTAGGTCAGATATTAGGAAAGCTTTCTAACTAGAAAGGTAGTTAAACTTTGGAATAGTCTTCCACGCAAGATTGTAGAAATTCCATCATGGGAAGTTTTATAAGAACAGGTTGGACAAACACCTAACTCAGGGGTAGCCTAGGTTTACTTGGTCCTGACTCAGCACAGTAGGTTCAACTCGATGATTTCTTGCAACCCTTTCCAGCCCTACATTTCTATGATTTTATGAAACATCCAAGCTATTCCAGTCCTGGGCCCTGGTAATCATGAATTTCAGCTTCCTGAGTAGCCTTCACACCAGTGACTGCAGCCTTCTTTGATAATGTTTTTATTTGGATGGCACAAATTGCTGCAGCCAAAAGTAATTAATTAAAGCTCTGTATGTAGTTTTGACATCTTAATAGGAAATACCACCTTGCAGCTGAGAATTTTCAGGGAGAGATATAGATAACAATATGGAAGCCTCACAGGACCCATGGTACCCTCAGGTAAGTTGATATGCAGCAGTTGTCTCATATACTGTGTCTGAATACCCACACTTCTCAGATGTCTTTCTTTTGCTGCTTCTCTTCTTTCTCTGCATTTACTATAGTTGGCTAATTGCTGACTTCAGTCTGACATTAGGGATTGTTTTTCCCCACAGGAGTTTGTCTACCTGTCAAAGGCTTCCTTTCAATCTCCAGGGGTGAATGGATCAGAAGACAATGATTGGAGAAAACAAATTGCTCAAGAGCATTTCCCACAGTGTTGAGTCTGATACAGAAATACAAATGAGGAGTGAGAATTAGCATAGGAAGCAAAGAACACCATAACAGTGCCATACAGAAACTTCTTACCATAGTAGAAGAAAAGCTTGATTTCCTTGGCATCTAAAAGATGCCGTTCTCTACAATATTATTACTGATTTAAACAGACATGATTGGAATGTATACTGGATATCAGTCAGGAAAAGATAAACGCACAGGTAAAAGTCAGCCGTAGACGTTACCTGTAGGAAAGCTGAATTATTTTTTAAAAATGGATTTATTTTATTGTAGAGGGGAAATTCAGCAAAAGGCATTTTGAAGAATTACAAATCAAATTAAAGGAGAACACTCAGCTCTCAGTTTGCAATATGTAATTCCACACAGGGAGAACCTACATTGTCTTTATCTAGATGAAGACATTTGTTGCAAGAACACATTTAATTCACATCTAATTCTGTTGTGTTGCTCTGAAAGAAAGGGAAGAGATGGAGAAGGAGCAGGACAGGCAAAGGCTATAGAGGTGAAATCTAATCTGATCACACAGAACCTAATGGTGGCTGGCCCCTGCTTTGGTGCACATGTGAGGGATGGAAGAGGGTGGCAAGGAAAGGTACACGTGGCCCTGCCTTCATAACAGAGTGTACCTTTCTGAGGGCTTCACTTCTCCACACCCCTTGTCTAGTGAAAGAGACGGCATGTGGCTGCACTGTGTGAGGAGAACTCCAGGGAATTTGGCTCCCAGGAATAGTGTTCTGCTACTCCTAACTGTGCAGGCGGATGCACTGGAGGATGGAGCCAGCTGTACCTGTTCCTTTCCCCTCTCTGTGTACATCCAGTGGACATGCAGGGAGGCTGTGTGGATATGGTTTGTACGTGTCTTACTCCACATTACAGCCCTGTGTGGTTGTTTAGGCAAGGCAATGATCTAGTCAAGTAGGATTACTTATGGAGTAAGATACTACTCAATGTAAAGGTAGCAAATCTAACCCATAGTGCACATTTATAAAGTATGGTAACTCAGTGAAAATCTGGAAGGAATTTTAAAGAAAAAGAGCTGAAAATGGAGGTTAAGCATTCTGCTAGCATGGCCTACTATTCTATAATAAAGTATTTTGTTATGCTAATAAACACACACATTTTAGCTTGAGATATATGGTAGTACAGTGAGATCATGGGAAAATAATAGAACATGGAAGTATCATGTATAGGAAAGGTTTCATATACTGTATGATATTCTGCTAATAGAAGATGTCATCTTACTAATGCAATTTTGTATTATTCATACTTGCATATTGAATTTTCACTTTTCATATTGTAATTTGTATTTGATCTCATTATTATACTTTCCTAGATGGCCACCACTGGGGAATTGTTAGGCTGAGTATTTGGTCTAGTTTTATTTTCCTGCTCATGCTGTTCCCCTCCAAGGTGTTGTTAAACCGAGAGTTTGATGTTTTATATTTTTAATCATTTGTATAGCTCAGAGGGCTCATTAGACCTTTGTATTTGAAAGTGTGGTAGGTACAGGTATACAAATGATATATACATATAATGTGTGGGTATTGCTGTAAATAAGGAATATGGATAATAAATTAAAACATGGGCACTAAGTTGGACACCTAAATCCATTGTTATAAGCTAATTAATATTGAAGTAAAAAGTAGGTGCTGGAGCTGAGCTTCTATGAAAATCTGGCCACTTATTCAGGTCTTAAATATGGATGAAGGTATTTACTTTTAGGTTCTTGGTCAAAGTGTGCGTGAGTGTATTTTAACCCCCCAGCATGCACATATACATATTTACATTGCAAATTTAATATTATACATAGTCTCTTCTATGATGCCATTAAGCATTGCAAAAGTGGGGGCAATTTAAAAAATGCAAGTTCTATAGTTTAAAAATTCACATGGATCAAGATCTGGAGTTGAGACATATTACTATTATTCTTTATATTGTGGTAGCACTTAGAAGCCTGAACTAACAGGATTGTGCTGGGTACATTTTTTATTACATTGATAAAATACACATATTAAAACAACTTAATAATAATTGCCTTTTTATTCCTGTTACTAATTATCTATCCCAGACTATCTTGTTTCCTGGTGTCTTCAATGCTTTCTTTTAAAATGGTTCCCGTATTGCCTACTTTCTGTTTTTAGTTCTTTCTGAAGTCTGTTATTATGTGTATAAGTGAATGTGTTTGTGCCTTATTTATATGGACACCTCTTTTGTCTCATCCTTCTTGGATGTCTCTGCTAACTATTTATTTCTGTTTACCTTTTCATCACTGTAACACATTGCCCCCAGACACAGGATAATTGCTAACAAAAGGTAGGATGATACTGGAGTGAGACTTCAGTTCTGACAAGTCACAGAATTTATATGGGGGCATGCGCACCCCCACGACAAGAGTAGGACTCCAAATAATGACAGTCGTTTGAATTAGCAATGGTTATTATTACTCATGAAGTGTTGACCCCGACCAGGATTGAACTGGAAATCAGGAGCAACCTTTGAGAGGAGCAATCTAGTTTCATCAATCAGTTCCTCTTTGCAACTCTATCGTTCCTTATTTGTATGCTGCGGCAGACAAGCGGCCCAAATTTCAACTTCCTTGCACAGAGCAAGAGAGTGTGATGTGGCCCAGTATTCCAATTCTACCTCACATACATACTACACTCTGTGATCAGCGAAGAGAATTTCCATAGCAAGTAGTGACTTATTGTTATATATTCACTGTGGGATTATTATTATTTTTTTAAAACTGGTCTCTTTAAAATGAGTGATAAAATGGTAAAGCACTGGTGGGAAACGCTCTTATGAAGACATAACAACCCCATTTATGTCTGTTGTTAATAATCATCCTCACCGTATTACTGCTTTATATCTATTTAAGTATGGGACCTTTCATCTGAGGGTCTTAAAACATTTTCCAATCAATAAGCCTCAAAATATTTTGGTGAGGGAGGAAAATATTATTATTCCCTTTTCACAGATGGGACATATTGAGGTGCTAGCTGATTTCACTATGGTCATAAATGGAGCGTAACAGTCAGGGATAGAACCCCAGAAGTCATCTGCTCCAATTACAGGAGCCACTACCCTTCCTGCTGCCAGATTGAAGGAAGGGGTGAACAGTTAAGCCCCACCCAATGTACATTTTTTGAACTACAGACATCTCTTTCAATTGCATGTGCAGTTGCAGGAGTATCCCCTCGGAAGGGACATTTTCTACACTACATGGTGCACTGATAGTTGCTCAGTTTAGAAACAAAATTACATAGCAGGGAGCCAAAGTATCATCAATGACAGTTACATTATAAAGGAGATTTTTTCCCCATCCCTGAAAATATACTCCTTCTGCAAGTGTGTCTTCAGTGGGAGTCACACATAATTATAGATTCATTCAGTGGACTTTGAGTTTAGGCAGCTTGCAATTTTATAGTGTCTCTGCTTGTTCTCAACTATAGAGACTTAATTCTGGTCATTTCTGTCAAGGAAGGAAATATACTTTTCTTGTTCTCAGTCGATATTTCAGGTACTGTTGGCATGAGTTCTGCTTCAGCAGATTGTCTGTGGGCAGTTTAGCTTTTTATTAGCTTTTTCCTACAGTTCCGAATGGCTGCTTTTTATTTTATTTTTTCTATCTCCATACTGTAGAGTAGACAACAACATCAGGAAATACACTACATTTGGGGAGTGTTCGAAATCAGAACAGAATGACTATTGCTCTTTGCTTGGGAATGTTAGCTCTGCAGCACATCTGATATACGAATGTTAGTCTCTCAGCATTGCCAGATGGGTATGAATCCTGGCTGTCAGGATTTGGAGTGCTAAATTTATCACAAGAGCACTGGGAGAATATTGGTTGTTAGGTGCTAGTCTTGCTATTCACCAAGGTTGCTTCTGTTGATGCTCCCTGCTAAGATCCCCAGAGAGTCTGCTACTTGTAATTAATTATTTTCTCCGTTTATTTTGCCTGGTGTTTGAAGCTTTGAGAACATGACTGTTTCACTTGCTTCAATCTATCTGAAATGGTGGCTAGGAAAAAACTAACCTGTTGAACGTAAACTCCACTTGGCGATTTAATCAGCATTTATGCTCATTAAATCAGTCTCCAGCTTTTCCAAGCCCTCTGAAGGATATATTTTTACAAGACTCCAGTCTGTTAAGAACAATCACATACATGTTGTTATTTCTGGGGAACTAGAGGGTAGGGGAGATTTAGCTGAAGCAGAAACTATAAACCTCTAGAAGAGTCAAGCAAATGACTTCTCCCACGAGTTGCTTATGCGTATACTGTATGCCATGATATACAGTGCTATCAATCATCTTATTGCCTCTTGTTCTTTGATTGCAGCCATAAACCCCAAAAGGATTCATTAGGCTTGTTTCACTTTCATTTTCATAGTCCCTGCACTTGGAGGGCTTTTAGAAATAAAGGTTTTTGCCTGGGTGAAAGTTTTGTGAAAACATTTTGAAGATCAAACCAATCATCTAATGTACCAGACAGTCATCAGAGTCTTTCAGCAAGAACAGGATCTGGAAGAAAACAGTGACTTACTCCACTACATCCAAATTAAAGGAAAAATACAACAGCTAACAGACAAACAAGTGGAGTGGTTTAATCAGTGGAACATCATAGTTAACCCAATTGCTTCATTCAAACTTATGATCTCGAGACTTGAAGGAAGAAAAATGAAACTCAGATCAGAACAGGTGATGGTTAACCCTAAAATAACATTTAAGAAAACAGAAAAATGTACATATATAGCAAATGTGCATTTATAGATATTGTAAGTGTACGTGTGTGTATATATATATTTGTGCATGTGTGTATACACACACAAAAGTGGTGCGGGTAGTGTAAGAGTGTCACCCCCCTTCTCTGAACCCTGGGTACAGAGAAGGGACTCTTCTAAGCCAGACCAAATAACTATAAACTGTTTCCCCAGCCTAAGTTAAGTCTTCACACCCCCACACCCCCAGACTATACCAGCTGGGAAATTGGGTGCCCGAAGCTGCCACCATCCGAGTAAATCTCCAAGGCCCTGGAGAGGGGGTACTCGGACTCCCCTAAACTCCGTCTCTCTCCCTGAGAGCCAGACACTCAGAGGCTGCTTCCCCTCCCCCTCCCCCTTCTACCCTGAAGGTTGGGAGAGACAGACTCCACGCTTAGCTCACACACTGAGCTTGTCCCTTATCTATTCCCCTTCCTCCCTCTCTTCCCAGTCTGGAAGCAGAGAGAACCTTCAGGGAAATAAACCAAATGCTTTTTATAACTAAAAAGATTTAATAAGGAAAAGAGAACTGAACATAGACTACAGTACAACTTTACAATCTAGAGTTCTCTAACTTCCCCTCTGAAAAGGATAGAGACACCCTAAATAGGTACAGAACTTATGGAAATCAACATATTATACTTACAGTACAGCTAATTAGGAATATAAGAGGGAAAGTAGAGTCATTCTCCATAGCTAGAGACGAGCTCCAGGACCCTTACCCAAGCTGGCACGGTAGGCAAACTGAAACTAAAAAACTAAACTCCCTCCCTCCCTCGTGGCAGGGAAGCTCTTATGTCACTTGTTCTCAGGTAACATTAACCCTCTCCAGCACTTTACACTTATGACAGGTAGTATAAAGTTTTATGGGCATGACTTTGACTGCATTACTCCTTTCATCTCCTTTGGTATACAATACTACTTTTTTTAGTCTTGTATTTCTGATTAAAGGTAGGATAAACTGTACCAGATCCTCAGGTCAGTTGCTTTCAACGGACCACTGCCAATTTACACTAACTGAGGATTTGGCCCTTTGATTAGCAATGCATCAAACTACTTGGGAAAGTGGTGTCACAGAGTTCTGTATAACAAGTTGCCTATAACAGTGATTTATAAAAAAGCAACCAAAGCTTCATCCAATGTTATGTTTAGTAAATGTGTGTGATCTACAGCACATTGTTGATTTCCTCTGGAAGAAAGCAGTTTGATTTAGAGTTAAAATAAATAACTTGTTAACATTACAACCATCTACTGTGGATGTAACTGGATTTAACAAAATTAAGAAGGAATTGGTGCTAGAAAGTTATAATGGTTAAGTTCTTAACAGTCAGTTCTGCAAGCTGCTTCCCGTGGGTGGACCCTAGGCCCATGCAATATCCCACTGATTTCAGTTAGGCTCTATGTGGATACATGGATCTGCCTGCCTGGAGCTTCTTACAAGATAAGGGCCCTGTGTTGGAAAGGACAAGAACCTGGATGCTCCCTTAGGAAGGATATTAAGATCCCCGAGGGAGCTGCAAAGATACATTTTAAAATCCCACAACTATCATGAATATGGCTCTGCGTGAGATAACATCAGGGCAGAAGCCATAAGTTCAGCTTCCCTTTATCATGGCTCCTCCTCTGAATTTTATAGTTACAGAAAAAAGTGGAATTCTATCCAGCAAGCTTCTATTTGGGTTGGTCCAGGTGCAGCCTACTTTGTAAATACAGATCTTCACAAGGTTGAAGGAACATGACTGCTACTGAATTTTCTGCAGACTTCATGTATAACTATGAGTACATTTACTTGTACTACACACTAAGTATGAAATCCATTGACTTCGATAGGGCCAGGATTCACCCGAAGCACTTTTCTCCAGTTGAACACATGGTGAGTTGCTTACTGCTGGTGGTTGATGTTAGAGCTGGTTGGAAATTCTCTGACATAATGGTTTTCTGTCAGAACACAGATTTACCAAAATAGAAATGTTTCAAGGAGATGGCTAGAGGTCGACAAAGTTCTCATGGAACCCAGGTAGGGTTCTTAGGGAACCTTGCTTGCCAGGTAGGTTTTGAAACCTGTCTGGTTTCTTGCTTGGTCTCCTGCCAGCTTGCTTCAGATACAAAAACTATACGCGCACATAAAGATGATAATCATATCCAGCAAATCACAGCATATTCCAATGACACCTCACATGATTCATCTTGCACAAATTGCATCATAATTATGTCATAATCATATCATAATCACATCCCCATGATGAATATGGGATGTAGTGTCAGACTCTGTCTTCATAATAGGCTGAACTAAAATACTCGAACTCAGGGTGGGGGTGGGAATTCAAAATCCAGCTGTGAATCTGAATTTTATACCTCTGGCTTAATTTTGCTCAACATAGCACCTTCCTTGGTCTGCCAGAGTCCAGATTTGTTAACCTTTCAGGTATACTTCAAGACTTACTTCTTTTTGCAGGCTTTTGGAAGACATAAGTTTATAAATTCAGAGGGTGTAGAATCTGAAATGACATAGTTGGATTCTTGGGGTTTGGTGGGGCAGCTCAGTATAATTGGGGGAGTGGAGAACTGACTAAATCAACCATTGTATGCAGTGTAGTTGTAGTCATGTTGGTCCCAGGATATTAGAGAGACAAAGTGCATAAGAGAATCTATTGGTGATAGAGCCAACAGAAGCACATGACGGTTTGTGTCTCTTATCAACAGAGGTTGGTCCAATATAAGATATTACCTCACCCACCTTATCTCTCTGATATCCTGGGCCTGACATGGCTACAACAACACTCCATAGTGTAATGAAGATTATCATTTTTTTGTGTTGTAAAAGATGCAGGGAACCTATAGATTGGGATAAGTGAAGGCCTGAACAAAATGAATGAATGAACGAATAAATAAATAATAGAATAAACAATGTCTCATATGCCAGCATAATGTAGGATATTGGTGGTTTCAGAGACAGGAACTGTGCAAATGGGAGAGAAAGACAATACTGTTTATTGTGGTTTAAATATTATTGCATTTTTTGGAACCCTGTTCCAAATTTAACAGGTGTTTCTACTGCATTTCACTCTAAACTGTTTGCAGGCTGCTATATAAAACATGAGCAAACATGACTTGAATTTTGAATATGGCACATTAAAATTATGGTAAGGGAAATCTCTGATGTTAGTAATGGCCTAATATAACAAGGTCATAAATAAATTGCTCACTGTTCTCGTGTATTTTTAGTAAACAGATTTGGGAATAACACAACTAATCCCCAATGCCCAATTAAAGTCTCTTAACTAATTTAACAAATGCATTGTAAATGGGTAGCTGGAGATACTTTAAATAAACATACATTTCACAGAAGAACTTTAATAGCCAAACAATGGAAAATCAGTTGAGATGCTTCTGCCTTCTCAATTGTCCTTAATAAATTAGTCATAAGAAAACCAAACACAATTAACAAGCACAAACATCATGTGTTTTTTTGTCCTGAGAACAGCATTTTACAGTATTTGCCTTTCAAGAACATCTTAAATGAGAAGTACTTTAGACCTGAAGAGCACTGTATATATCTCCAATGCTTGTCTCTTTCACTAGCAGAAGTTGGTCCAAGATATTACCTCACTCATCTTGCCTCTCTAAGGACTTTAGAAGGTGTTTAAAGCTTCACTGGAATTTTTTTTTCCATCCCAGGGTTGCAATTATTTTGATGGGCTCTACCTTATTTTTTGCTTTCACATACATTCCAAACTGACCCTGGAAAGTGAAGCTACTAAGCACTCAAAAGCTGAGGGTGGCAACTTAGTGGTGAATTAAACTCAGAATGTGGTTTAAGAAACAGGAACAAATCTCCTCTTCTCCCCCTTAGTAAACGTCACCAGCAAACCAGCCAATGAAGTGTAACATCTGGCTTTCGGGTGGGGATAGTCCCGGCATTTTGCCTGCCCTTATTTTGTCCTTCTGCATTCCCAGTAAAGTGCTTCAATTAAAGAAGGCGGAAGGGCACATATGGCAGAAGAGCAGTATGTGTGCTGGAACACAGTTTGATGGGTCTACATCAGGACGCAGCAGCAAGTGTAAAGGAGACAACTGT
Source organism: Sternotherus odoratus (assembly GCA_032164245.1). Taxonomy (NCBI): domain Eukaryota; kingdom Metazoa; phylum Chordata; order Testudines; family Kinosternidae; genus Sternotherus; species Sternotherus odoratus. The sequence continues at coordinate 19,003,741 of JAVMKO010000011.1, forward strand.
GGAAAATCTACTCTGGAGCAAATATTTAATAAATCAGGAATTAAAGAAACCACAACTGTCAGCTGCTTCTTGTTTGCCAGAAGTGTCTGAGATTCAGTGAGACCAGCATTTGGCAGAATTCTGTCAGGCAGACACCCAGCCTTCCCCTCCCCTTCCTTAACATGTCTGACAAGCGCTTTGAGAGCAGTTGGTTGAACACAGACTTCCTGCCACCCATCTGATACATTCCCATTCAAAGTTTGGCTGAGGTCTGGGATTGTTTAGTTTAAGAGATACCCAGAGAGCACCTGTCATTTTTATTATTAGAGAATCCTGTTTGTTTCTACTTAACTTTAGCTGGTTTGGCTTTCATGTAACATTCCTGGTAAGGCCAGTACAAAAATGGCAGGTTGGCAACTTGAAAATTCTTTACTAACAGCTTTGAGTATCCTTCTAGAAGCCCTGTGACTGAATGGGACACACAAGGCTGTATGCATGTCTACACTGTCAAAAAAGGGGTGTTCTTAACTTCAGTTAGGTAACTCAGATTAGACATGGACTCTCCTGTAGCCTTTAACTCAAGCTGTGAATCCAAGATAAAAGCCGAGTTGTTATGGCATCACTGCTAGAGTTAGCTAAACCCGAGTTAAGAACACACTTTTTCGGCAATATAAACATGCCCTAAAATATATATGGGGACTTGAACTGGGGACAAACTTTTGAATTTGTTTTGCCATGTTTACAAAACACTTTGCCGCCAATCATCTTCTTATTGCCAATAAAATAAAATAGATGACTCACTTCTATGCCTCCTTTCCAAACAAAAACATTTAGATCAGTGGTGGCCAGTCTGCGCCGCTTCCTGCAGCTCCCATTGGCTGGGAATGATGAACCATGGCTACAGGGAGCGGTGGGTGCCTGTGCCTGCGGATGGTAATGTAAACAAACTGTTTTATGGCCTGCCAGCAAATTACCCTGCTGGGCCATGTGCAGCCTGCGGGCTGCAGGTTGCCCACCAATGGTTTAGATGATTCTTATCCACCATATTGACACTCCAGTTGTGAATGAATAATTCAATCTCAGTGTTTATAAATAAACAAGGTAATCTCATGACCCTGAAAACCAGGGATGTCCCCGCTCTTATATCCTGTCTCTGTGTTCCTGTCAGTTTTATGCCAAATGGCGGGGGTTTTCCTGGTTGTTTTCAACTACAACAGATTGGTCAGCTTGCAGCAGGGCTGGCCTTACCATGAGACGAACTGAGGTGGCCATCTTAGGTTACAGAATATGGGGGGAGGGGCACCACTAGGACACAGAGCGTAGAAAATTGTGTCTGCTGCTGGTGCATATGTATTCTCTGCTCTAGATGCACAGAAATGGTAGGTTGCTGTGCTGGACGAAGGAGAGCACAAGAGACCTTTCAAAGTTTTGGGGGCGTCATTTGAGCTCCCCACCTCCGGTGCCAAAATGTTGTGGGCCGGCCCTGCCTTGCAGGAACCACTAGCCAGCTTCTCCAGTAAACCTGATGTTTAACACTCTTAGTTATGACATATACTAATATTGCTATTGCTGGGGACAGTCAATGCAACTGAAGAGTTGTAAATGCAAAATAGACAAAAGGAAATATTTTTCAACACAACAAACAACCCATGAAATTTATTCCCACAAGATATAATTGAGGTCAACACCTTAACAGGATTCTCAAAGGATTAGACATCTGTCTGCATAGCCAGAATATCCAGAGTATAATAGTAAATATTCAAATACATAAAAGAAGAGTTTTGGGGACCTATAAATCTCCATGCATAAATTGAACTTTTAGGGATGGGAGGAAACGTTATCTGGAGACACAATATCCCATAACTAACTACTGCAGGGTTCTTGTGTCTTTCTCTGAAGCAATTGATGAGCAGATAGAGGACTAGATGGACAACTAGTCTGAGCCAGTGTGGCAGTTACTATGTTCCTTGTGTAAAACCAGTTCAGATCAGAGGAGAAATAGGCCCAATATATATCCTTTCTGTGGGTTTACCCAATTGGCTTGACTGAAGGGATATTTGAATTTGACTGGTTGAAAATTCCTAACCGCATCAATGTGAACTGAACATGCTTCACACAATGAGAAACTATTTTCCAAGTGTCTTTTCCATCCTGTCTCTACTTTGTATAGGGATGAATCACTGGGATAAAATTTAAAGTACCAAGATAATCTATTATTTTCTTATTAGGGGACCATACAGGTATAGTGCAAAATGTTAACATAGAAAGAATGGTTTATTTCACATACTAGACAATCTCGTAGCATAAATAAAAAATCAAATAAAATGTTGATAAATAAGTTTGAAAAACAAAACACATACATATATAATGTAACCAGGAAAAAATCAAATACTGTGATTAAGTGTCCTGTGAAGAGCACTTTCTATTGTTTTTAGGCTGATAATGCTACCACACCATACTTATAGGGTATGTCTACACCACCCGCCGGATCGGCAAGCAGCGATCGATCCAGTGGGGGGTCGGGGAGGAGTGGATCGATTTATCGTATCTAAACTAGACGCAATATAATCGACCCCCCGAGTGCTCTCCCATCAACTCCTGTACTCCACTGCTGTGAGAGGCGCAGGTGGAGTCGACGGGGGAGCGGCAGCAGTTGACTCACCGCAATGAAGAGGCTGCAGTGAGTAAATCTAAGTATATTAACTTCAGCTATGTTATTCATGTAGCTGAAGTTGTGTAACTTAGATTGACTCCCGACCCCATGTAGACCAAGGCATAGTGAATCTTCTTAATAAGACTATTGCACAGGAAACATTGAAATAGATCAGAATCAGTTCTTTTCCCAGACTCTAATTAGTGCTATATTTGTCTGATTACCTGCGAATAAATAGCAAAAGTTGAAGTGTAGGATCATTTCAGCATTCAATAAAAACTCAAAAAGAGAGAAAAAAGAATGAATATCCTCCACAAAATTGCAAAAGAAGGTTTTCATCAGTAAGTAAATTACTTGTAAACATTCACGCCTCAACTCCACATCACACAAGTGTATTAATAAGTTCAATAAAATCACACCAAAGCAATCAACTAAGGCAGAGGTGAGAAGCATGCAAGTTTACAGGAATCATTGGATAAAGAGCTAGTGGATATAAAGGGCTAGGATTTGGAATCCTTTGGTGAGCATTTATTCACATGAACAGTCTTTTTGAAGTCAATGGGTCTGTTCACATATGTAAAGGCTCACTAATGGGAGTAAGGGTTGTATAGCCTAGTCCAAAACAGTTCTACACTGCACTCAAAAAATGTAGCACCTCTTATCAGGGAGGATTGAAATTGACTGAAAATGAACATTCTGGAGAAAAATGATCGCAAACAAATTTGGTGACAGTAGGATTAGAGAATTTAGGTCACCAACGTTGCAGAACTACTGATCTGGTTATATCATTCTCACTATGACCCAAATAAAAGTCTTATGCCATTGTTTGACTTTAAATAGGTGAGCAGTCCCATTGAATTCAGTTAGACTACTCACATGCATTAAGATAATCTCATGTATTAATCTGAAGGATTGGGACCTCAGTTCTGACTTAAATGATGTTTGAATATCCAAGAACCCCAAACAATCTCTGATAAGAATAATATAAAAATCACTATTTATGTGATGTAGCTGCTGAAATAAGAGACGTACATACCATAATTTTCATTTACTTGTATAGCTTGTATCCATCTATTGTGTTTAAAGAGAATTTCTTAATGGATACGTCAAAACTGAGTTTGTTGATCAGTTCTGAGAGACAAGCTTCTCTTAGGAGCAGCAGAAGTAACAAAATTTCATTTACTTTCAGTACAACTTTGGATAAATATATGAAGAACAGAGAAAGAGACCAACAGGCAAGCTGGAACACTTATATAGACAATAGGTTGCTGCTCTTAATCTAAACTTGTTTTCAGATTGTTGTTCAAACGATCCAAAGACATTTTCTGGGAAAATTCTAAATAATTGACAATAGCACTGAATGAAAATATCAACTTTGCCACTCTTGTGAGTTGTAGAACACTGAATGTACATTTCTTTGTAAAGCATTTTGTGAAATTTCATATGATGGATGCTAAATATAAATAGATTCTGTTGGTATTCATTGTATATTTTTGCAACTATCTCTGTTACAGACCTGTCTTGCAAATCCCCCTGTCAGTCTCGGAGGACCTGGCCCAATTTCAGGATTGGGCTGCTAGCATATGGGCTCTCCAGTTTCCCTTGGAATATGAAATGGTTTTGCTGTGTACTGCTGTTCTGTGTTCCCAATGCCCTTCTTCTGATCCTGTGAGTGATGATATATAGATTGCCTCTATACAGAGCAGCTTTTCTGTTGGATAAATTTGACAAATTTGTGAAGGTATCCACTCACCTATAAATACAGAAATATTTTCTTAAATTATAATATTTGATTTACAGCTATGTACAGTATGAGGAAGATATGCAGTTGGAGCTGTTTCCCTACCACATTCCAAAATGGCTTTTGGATTAAATAGAAATTTTAATATTTTGTTTCTTTTTTTCAAGGAAAACTAAAAAAAAAATAGAAGAATTTTTAAAATTAAAACAAAAATGAAAAGTTTTAATGTTCATCAATTTTTACATGTGGCATAATTAAATCATTTACTGACCATCTTTACTTTAATGACCTGAAAGGCCTGGGTCATTATAAGCCTATCTGCCTGAAATTGATGCCAGTTAAGATAATGGAGAGGTATATATGGGACTTGATTAATAAAGACATAAAGGAGGGTAATGTAATTAGTGCAAATCAACCTGGGTTTATGGATAAAAGGTCCTGTCAAACTAACTTGATTTTTTTGTGTGTGTGAGATTGCAAGTTTGGTTAATAAAGGTAATAGAGTGGATGCAATATATTTAGACTTCTGTAAGGCATTTAACTTAGTACTCCACTACATTTTAATTAAAAAACTAAAATAATATAGAATTAACATTAAACACATTTAATGGATTAAAAACTGGCTAACTGATAGGTCTCAAAATGAAACTGTAAACAAGGAGTTGTCATCAAATGGATGTGTATCCATTGGGGTCCCTGAGAGATTGTTTCTTGGCCCTATGCTATTTAACATTTTAATCAATGACCTGGAAGAAAACATAAAATCATCACTGATAAAAGTTGCAGATGAGACACAAATTGGGGAAGTGGTAAATAAAGAAGAGGGTAGGTCACTGATTTAGAGTGATCTAGATTGCTTGGTAAACTGGGTTCAAGGAAACAGTAGGCATTTTAATATGGCTAAATGTAAGAAACAAAGAATGTAGGCCATACTTAAATGATGGGGGACTCTTTCTGGGATGCAGTGACTCTGAAAAAGATTTGAAGGTTGTGGTGGATATCAGCTGAACACAAACTCCTGGTGTAACCATGTGGTCAAGAGAGATAATGAGATCTGGGGATGCCTAAACAGGGGAATCTTGAGAAGGAGCAGAAAGATTATTTTACTTCTATATTTGGCACTGGTGTGACTGCAGGTGGAATACTGTGTCTGCATTCTGATACCAACAATTCAAGAAAGATGTTGTTGATAAATTGGAAGGTGTTCAGAGAAGAGCCACAAAAATGATTAAAACAATTAAGTGATGAAAGAACACAAGTTTAATGAACAGCAATGCAATTTATGATCCTAAATTACTTAGGACCAGCTGTTCAAAGATGTTTAGGCCATCTAAAATTGCAGATAAGTGTCTTGTGGGATTTTTCAAAAGTGCCTAAGTGTATAAGTTCCATTAAAATTGATTTGTGTTTGGCACTTCACTTGATTGGGTGCTTTTGAAAACCCCTTAAGGTGTCTATCAGTAACTCTAGGCACCTAAATTTGTTTGAACAATTGGCCCTTTGGCACTTTTGAAAATTCCACCTACAATGTTAGGATGTCTGGGATACTTTGGAGTAAGACACCTTAGAAAGCACGAGGTCTTTTCTTTTCAGCAGCATGAAGTCTTTTCTTTTCAGCAGCTATAGGGTCTGTCTGTATAGGTAAGACCTAAACAAAAATCCTCCTCCAAATGTTACATGTCCCTGTAGTTGACAGCAAATCACAAATCAATTGAAATTTTCAGTTCTCTTTTAAAAATAAAACTAAAAATTGCAAAGGACAATCTTACGTCACAAGCTTGTGTTTATGCATTTGCATTTGGGGTGTAGCACCATGATAAAGCTGAGTACAGGTTAGAAAAGAACATGGCAAACCCACTGTGTGACATACAGAAAAGAAATAATGAGATCACTTTCAAATATTTCACCTGCATTGTTTAAAAAACTTGATCTTTCACTAACAGGATCTGGGAAGGTATATCTGCACATTTCTGAGTTGTCTGGTCTTTAAAATACTTCCAAAGCCTCAACCTCTGGGCCAGTTGTTAATTTGTTTTATATTCTCATTAATGTCTAACTAGGACAGCCACTAAAAGTCAATATTGTTAATGGGAAAATCTAACAATGTAATCAAATTCTTTCTATTGGATTAACATTTTTTACTTTTAATGGACATCTTAATAAGTCATACTTATTAAGTGGAGTTTTACACAAATTAAAACCAGGCAAGAAACAAGACCAGCCCCTTTCACAATGTAACCTTTTCTCCTTCTGTTTTTCACCCTCTTGTTTTTCAGTTTATACAGATCAAAGGGTAGCTGTTCTCTTACCCGTTGTAGCTAACCTTGGTGTTTGTCCACAGCTAGAAGAAGGAATGTCTCATAGGAGGAGTTGAAGCCTCATCTCTTGTATTTTCTCTTTCCAGTTTATTTTTCCACTAGCTTCTTCTTTTTAAAAAAATGAATGTGAATTTAGAGCTTATGAAATGTGACAGAGTGATAGCCTTGGAAAATGAATTAATATATTTACCCATAACTACCTGCAGGCAAGGGCAGTGCTAGCTGCTCCCTGGTGCTCCCAATAAGATCTACAGGAACCAGCACTAGTGATAAAAGGCCATTTCAGTCTCTAGGCTCAGGCCGTCCTTTACCTCTGCTAAGACTGCCAGAATGGGTTCCCACAAGGACTGGTGGAAGATACATCAGCATTTTCTGAAAATCAGGCCCCTTGAAGGTGTATCAAGTTGGGTACCCAAAAACTGAATCACCCCAAATAACTAGTCACTGGTGAAAATCTTGTCCCTGGCTTTTAAACATTCCTGACCTGTGACAGGTTTGAACGAGAAAGTTACTGGCAAAAGGATTCATAACCTGATGTCTCTGGTCTCCCCAAATTGTCCCTTCTGAAACCCTTTCGTTATAAAATAGTCTGATGTTAAGATCTCAGCACAAGAACATTTCAGAATCATCATTACATGTTCCATATAATGGACAATATTTTTTCTAAAAAAAACATATGTGTAATTGGTAATAGAGAGACTTGGATAATAAATGCAGAAATCATGATGCAGGCAGGGATAAAATGCATGTAGACAAGTATATATTACTGACCGCTTTTATATGTAATGTTGTATGCAAACTTCTGGGTGGATCTCTGGATTTTTCTTTATTTGTAAATTTCAATTTAACATTTCATTGGTAATTAGTGATGATGTATTCATGCAAAGAAATGTGGGATAAACTCTACATATCTTTTTTTAAAGCTACTCAAACTTTTTTGTGACTTACGATTAGGAGAGAGACATAAGATATAGTGAATGCAGAGGAATAAATCACTCTCCTATTAGTCCACAGAGAAAAAATTCTCAGACATATTGGGCCTGTTTTTGAGATCACTTACATGATTTTTACCTTGATTTAACACCACTGACTTCAATAATTGTATTACTTCCAGTTTACGCGGGTCAGAGAGAAATCAGAACCCAACATGTGGGTGGTGGATTTTCCTGTGGAATTTGCAAAGAATCTAGAAAGTTTAGCATATGGCTGGTTTTCCTTTTGGTTGGGACCTGAAAGGTCTGTGTGAGAGACTGGAGAATAGCAAAGGGAAGATGGAAAAGGGGAGCAAAGAAAAAAAAAAGGGGAGGGGGCAAGAAAAAAATAATTCAAGTGCACACAGAGGCTTAGTCACTTAAAAATGAAAACACTTCTTTATTGTCCTTTAATTTTATAATTTAATATTAGGTTGAAACATTCCTTTAGATTGAAGTAAGGATGCAGAACTGTTACACAATCAAACAACAACTAGCCCCACCAATCTGATTAAAAATATTCACCTAATATATTCAGTGGATGAATTTTAATCACATAAAAATAATCTAATTCATAGTCCAGATACTCATCACCTGTGTGTCTTCTTTGTGCTACTCTAGCAGTGTTAACTGACCATAAAGATCTTCCAATGGGTAGCTCTTGGCTGGCATGGAGCTGTCATAGTTGGGTCCAATGCCCTATCTACTAACCCATCCCCATATATGAGGTGTCCTTGGGAAGGGGGGCCTGTAGGGAGGGAGCATAGCCCAAGCACTGACACTGGCACACAGGCCCCTGGGGGGTTGTTACCAGTTAGAAGTAGAAGTAGTTAGAGCGCAGTGAGGCTGCCCCAACTTAAATGTGAACTTTGCTGCCCCAAGGATCAAGGGAGCACAAAAAGTGACCAACAACCATCTTTGCCCTGTCCCCCATCTTGCCAGGTTATGTGTAACTTGGCCAAAACCAAAGATTGGAGCTTATGTGTCTACATACACAGCAAACTGCAAATATCCCATAAGCCCATGCAGAAGCACAGCAATTGAACATCAAACACACAAATATACTAAAATCATGCACAGGTGTTAAAAGAGTTATGTTCTTTCAAAATTAATATCACTTAATAGATTAAGATCTGATACTTATTTCCTATCGTTTTGGGTACCAAAGAGAAGGAAAATGAATTATTTAGTTCAGATTGAGTTTTTGTTTGTTAAGCACTTCAAATAATGCTCCAGAACATGACACCTTGGGCAGTTGTACTAGTCTAGCAGACTATTACATTAGTTACTACAGAGTCTATGGAACTGTATTTCACTTAAGCTGTAAAACCATCAGGGGTGAGTCTTACCACTGGAAAAAATGGGAAATTGAGAAGACTGACAGTTCATGCTTGTGGAACAGTCAGATTGTAAGGAAAGTTGCTACATTTGGAAAGGGGAAGTCTATACCACTGTATGTCCTTCAGTGAAGATGTTAGCAGAGAACTATCTTTTGCTCCTTGAGCTCATGTAAGTGAGAGACAGACATACCTATTCTCTCAAGCCCTTTCTTTCTTGTATGGTTGAGCAGCTTGGTTTGGAAGTATGTGAAATAAATTAATTTTAACAGATGGGAAGTTCAATAAAATTGGGACATTTATCTTTGCACTCTATAAGGTATTTCCTTGGCTTTTCTTGACAGGCTCCTGTAGGTAGCTACTCTCACTCAAAGTCGCAGCCAGTGATGAATACCTATTTCTTCCTCTCAGGCACAGTTCTAAATCTGAAATATGTGTATTGTTTGGGTGAAATGGGCTCCACTTGTGTTTTGGAAAGGCCCATTTTTAAAAATTCATATTAAGAGGTTCATGCAAGTCGTGATAAGAATAGATTGCCAGTTGGTACTGAGGGAGGAAAAAACTGGAAAACAGAAGAGAAACTTTCCTACTAAGTCAGTTCAGCTGGTCTCAGTGCTATTTCTGGGGCTGCTGATGCTATTAAATGAATGGCAACATACTGTCATATACATGCTTTACAGAGATTGCCTAAATCATCAATTCTGTGAGCTTAGATTTATTTTGTAGCAATATCAGAATATACCTCCCTTTAGCAAACGATCAAGGAAAGTTGGCATCCTTTTTGAATTATTGATGTAAAATGGTGAAAAGATCTGGATTGGTGCTAATAAATAAAGACTAAACAGCCCCAACCATTCTGCAGGTCTTAGTCTGATTTACACCCCATACCCAGCTCACTGGCTTTGGGGACAAATGTTGCCCTAATTTTCACTTCATTAATTGCGATTCACCGAAAGAGTAGCATGTGGATCAATGTATGGATTTTGGCCCTCTATTTAAATAAACAATCAGAGTTTGTATAGTTTACTGAGCCTTATGATATGGTTATCTGAAGCTTACTGGATGGTTTTTTGAATGTTTTTTATCTCTAAACTCAGGACAAATCTCTCATGCGAAAAAGCCTTTCTCGTGAGACCTGTAGCATCAGTACTTCCCATTCCCATTTAGGCTGAAAATACCAGTCTTTTTTCACAGTATTTTGTCACTTTTCACTTCTTGGTTGGAATAGAACAAGGAAATGCAGCAGAGCGCAAGAATGAAAAATAATGAAAAAACATTTCCCAGCCTCAGACATTGTTCATTTCAAGCTCTGGGGAAAAGTTCATGTTGTCTCTTATTTTTTTCCTAACTTGATTTGCCAATCCCATTGCTGAAAAGCGGGCATTTCATGGCTAAAGCTATTTAACTTTATGCTCAGTTTCCCTCCCTTTATGGCATGGTCCTAAAGACTTTGGAGGAAAATGACAACTTTTCTATAGCGGTTTTTTAATCACCCTACAGTATGTAATAGAGAATTCTAGCCCTGCAATAGAACTCCATTGGATGATTCAAAACACCCGTAGAAAGGAAATATATTTCTATCTATGCTATAAATTCTAAGGTAGTTTCAATAGAATCCTGTCAAATTTCCATATAATTCTATTGGTTTTATCCCTGTTTCATTCAGTGGGATTGTCCAAATGGAGTTTCTCTTCCCACCTTTCCCTTTCCTTTATTTACTTTCACTCTCTCTAACTTATTGTCTCTCATCTTTAATATTCATGTGTATTTTACGCTGGTCTCCTAAATTAACCTCTCCAGTCACAATGCCTCCTCCTCCATCTCCTCTCTGGTAGTTTGTCCTGACGTGTGATTTAACTAATCTCCTTTGGCAGATCATTGCTATAAAATGTCCCAGTCATGGCATATGAGTCCCCTATTGCTGTCCTTAACAATTCTTTTAAGAAAGTTGCTTTTACTTTCCCATGTGGTTGAGCTGACCTATACCATTAACTCTATATGAAAAGCTTTGTTCAAGAAGAATCAGGGTTTAAAACATGTTTCAGTGGACCCAACCTATTTTAACAGCCTACTAAAATTAGCAAAAATATATGCAAAAGGTCAAAATAACCATTTATCAGTAGATTATTGGGCTCAAAACTGTCCTGCTAAATGGTAGGCTTTGATTTTCACCACTATGTAACACCCCTTTGCTTAGCCTTTTACTTAATAGAGAAAAATGTATAAGGGCACTGTCCTCAATTTGTGCATACAACTCTTATTATGATATCTGGGCAGCTCCCAAAATGTACACTTAAAAAGATAGTTAAACCTTTCTCTCTCCTTTGTACTCAGCAGGGACTGGCCTTTATTTGGCATGATTCTGTTTTGTTTCTCTTCCTTTGTTGTTGTTGTTTTTAAACGAGGGAGCATTGTGTGATGGCCATACCAAAGAAGCAGGTTGTAAGGTTTTATTCTGAAGGGAGATGGGCTGTGGTGCACCGAACCAACTCTAGGTCTTTTAAGGTCAGCAGCTTCATACCTTTGCCCAGAGAACTACAACAATCAGTAAACAGGTGAAGCCTTTGGAAATGAAGGAGCAGTCATTCATTGTGGTTCTCTGGATACAATCAGAGCAAAATGAGTGAAACCACGTCAGTGGAATCCTTCTATCCTCTGTCACATATGTAAGGCAGGACAGCAAGTTTCCATGGCTGTTGGCATCAAATGCTGGAGAGGGAGAGATCCAGCTACGTGAGTATGGGTGTCCATGGCTAAAAGGAGATCCTCCACCAGTGTCACCTGCAACACTTTTGTTCCAGTCAGATCCTGGCCCGAAACCTTATTGGGAAGGTTCAAGAACACTGGCAGCATCTACATTACTAGTTTCCATTCTTTTGGGGTTGAAAATCTTCCCATTTGTGAAAAATCTGCACATACTCCTCCCACATCCCTGCTTCTGGGAATCATCATTCAATCTGCATTCTCTTGCTCTCCCTTGCCCCCATTTTCAGTCTCTGTTTTCTTTGTTCATTCTTGACTCTATCGTTATATTTTTGCAATCTTCATTTCCATATCTGGCTCATTTTGTTTTACTCCACTAGCTTTTCCTCAGTTTTCTCCTCATTTTCTCTGCCTCTCTCTTCCCCCTCTTTTTTGACTCTCTGTGAAGCCACCATTTCTTAGCCTCTCTCTCAAAGTTCCACCCAAGTTCCCACCGTCTCTCTGCCAATAGCTTCCGCACCTTTTCTCTCCCTTTTCTTTTTCTAGTCCCCTCCAAATTCTCACATTCCCATCCTCTAGTTTCTTTCTTCATTTTCTCCTTCTCGCACCGCTTTTTCACTTCAAGCCTCCCCACTGCTCTTCCTGTCACTCCCCAGAATGGGCCATCCTTTTTTCTCTGCCCCGTCCCACAGGTTAGCTGGCCATATGACAAATGTTGCCAGGGACAATTCTTCTAATAAGCAGTGGGTCTGCAAGGGGATTCTTGGTGAAAGTTATATCCTTTTTTAGAAGTTGAAAGAAAAAACAAAGAGAGAAACCACACGTGGGAAATTGCTGAAGGCAGAAACCATCATTATTATTGGAGGTGGACTCTGGAGCAAGGGGGAGTGAGACTAGATGGTTGGAATTGTCCCAAGGAAAGTTGAATTGGAGAGAATATACTAAAACCCCAGAACTGGATGTTACTGCATGAGAGGAAGTCGTTACCCATAATGGGGAGAACAAACATACATTTGGAAGGATGGTATCAAGGGGGAACAATTCTGATATGGGACATTACTCGTACCGTAGGAGAACAAACTACAAACCCTTGACCTTTATTCCCTTGCCAGGTAGTAGTATAGTTTCCCATTGCATGAGGATAAGAGCTAATCCTTTAAATATTATCTGTTTTTTCCTTAAATGAATCATTCATTATTTAAATGTGCTGTAATTGGGACTCATCTGTTCATCTGGGGCGCACAGAGGCTGCATTTCCCTGTGAACAATGAACCTCTACTCTACAGGAGGAAAAGGAATGTAGTGGGATTAACTGGCTGTAGAGACCCAAGAAAAAATGGGGCTCACTATGAGGAGTTTAAAGATCTTCTCACAAAGTGCCATAGTGAGCAGAGCTTAGTCAAGGCTGACCTAAAGTGAGGACTCCCAACTTGGAAGCAACCCACTGCAACAGACCTTTATGTTCTGATATATGAATATGCCACTGCTTTATGAGCAGCTGCTGATTTTATTCACTGTGTGCAAGTGTAATCCTTGTAAAAATAATACAAGTGCTGCTGGCAATGCTATCGTCAAAAATTCATGAGGTGGCTGCTGTTTAGCCGTACGGCTCACTTGGTCTCTCAGAAGAAGTGAGGCGAGGGGTGACACCAGGTCATTCGGAGCATCCAGCAAACCAGCGGCTCCCCTCAGAACAGTTCACTCTGCAAGACGCTGGCACTTAAAACAGTGCGAGATTAAAGAGCTGCTTTTAGAGTAAGGCAGAATCACAGTATTGTAAGTGCCTTTCACCATTAATGTGGACTACTGCAGTCTGGGGGACCTAGATCAGATTGAGCAAGCAGCCTGCAATTGGAATAGGAACCAAATCTATTTGTTGTTCCCATGTACCTTTCAAGGCTCATATATTATTCTAGAGTGTGAGTCAAGCTCTTGGCAAGTAACTGGTTTGGCACACTTCGTAACACTAATATGACTGGTGCATTGGATATGCTTCTGGGAATGCTACCAAAAGCAAAAAACGTATAAGGGGAGCCAGAAGTTCATGGGAGTGTGGAGGAGCACAGGTTCAAGTGATGGGATACATGTGAAGGGACACGGTCCCTGGTGAAACAAGGAAGTTTGCTTTGATCTCATTGGTTTAAAGCTGGAGTACTTCCACTGAAGTCCATACAAAGAGATCAGGAGCACGTCCATACTTGGTTGCTCTGGGACGATAACTGAATTTCCACTTCAGCAAAACTCTAGTAAACAAAATTAAAATCTATCTCCTCTTCCCGGAGGAAATTGGACCAATGTTCTTAAAGTGAGGATTGTATTGCCCTGCTACTGTGAATTCAGAGCCACTGTCATGGACCAACTGAGTGCTGCTGTCACAGAGAAGGAACTACATACAGCAGATTCTATACTGAGTGATAGATTCACTGGGGTCAAATGACTGCAGTTGCTCCCAAACTATTATTTAGAAATGTGGGTATTAGGGATGAAAAATGTGATTGAACAGAAAGAGCCTGTTATGATTCTCTTCTAGCAATTGGAGGCAAACCACACAAGCTCAAGAGATTTGGGGTCAGACCCTCAGCTGGTGTATATGAGCTTTGTTCCATTGATTTCAGTGGAGCTCTGCCAGAGACTAGCTAAGTATCTGGTTCTCCGTTTGGATAGGCAGGCAAAAAGTTGGCTTTTTATCTGATTCTTCACAGAATATTTTCAGAGCCTTGAGACATCCTCTTTCTCTGAAACAGCCCCCAGCTTGGTCGGCAGTTGACCAGGAATGTCTGGAGCAGGTCAGCTCTTTCCATTCACGCCCACAAGAACCACTTTTCTCACAGGGACAGAAAGATCTGGTGAGTTCTATGATTTCCTGGAATTGTGCATTGTAATCTGGGGTATAACTCAAGTGGAAGCCCTAGGCAGGTGACAAATTGGAAAAGATAAATAGGAAGAGTGTTGGGCCCTGTTTCCTCATCCTAAAAGGTAGGGAGTCTTGAGGCAGTAGAATAGCAGGGGAAAAACTGATCTGACCTTTCTGACAAAAGATTCAGGGAGGACAGAAACTTTTGGTCTGTTCTTATTTGCCCATAATAGTATTTATTTATTTACTTATCTATTTATTGGGCAGTGGACAACAACTGCACAACTTTGGAGAAGCAAGAAAAGTCAGATACAGAAATCCACACACCATTCTCTCATCACCTCTTTTTTCCTTATCCTTTCCAAGCCAGACCTAATTATCGCTGGCTAATTTGGGGATGCTATTGCAAAATTCACTCTGCTATTCAGTTCATCAAGAAAACATTATTTTGCAGAAAGAAAGATGACATTTCTCCAATCAATCAATTCAATAATCTCTTAAGGATGACCACATCCACAGCTTTATTGGGGTACTTTGACCAAGCTATTTTAATGGCCTAGGATACTTTAATTATTAATACATTAAGCTTCTTTTTTTTATAAAAACTGATAGTTTAGCATTTGAAATCTTGATAATGGACTTAATCTTCTAGGGCCAGATTGTGATATTCTTATTCATGATAAAAATACCTTACCCCTGGTATTTCCAAGATATTACAGTACTGAGCGTGAACAAAGATATCACAATCTGGCCCTTAGTTTAAGAGCAAAGTATGATTCTATAAAATGAGGGATCACTCCATAACGTTTCCTTTCAAATGTATTAACTGCTAAATCAATGGGCCAAAGATGAATTAGGTCCACTCAGGAACCATGGTAACATTCTTAAATATTCTGTTTAGTGTCATATGCTCTGAATTCTAAGAACTCAAATGGATAGAGTTTGTCATATTGAGAAGTGAGGTAGAAATTGCCATGGATACAAATGTTAATATTAATATTAAAATATTTTCTGAAAATTCTTGAGAAACAGAATGAAAGAAGCCTATAAAGGTGGAGGGCAAGAAAGATGTAAACATCTGGATGAATTTAATGAGTGTTTCCATGGAAAAGACACCTTGAAAACTAGCCTGAGCAGAGTAAATGAAACCATTTACCTTGCTTTTTACAAAAGAGATAAGTATCATTATCCCATTTTACAGATGGGGAAACTGAGTCACACTTTGGTGACCTAACTTGACAAGGTCAACCAGCAGTTTATTGGCAGATCTGGCAACAGAAGTCAAGTCTCTGTCCAGTGCATGTTGAGTAGTATTTAAGTTCCCGAATACTCCTGGTGAAATCAACATTCCAGTAGCAAAGACTTCCCAGGTGATGTCTAGGCAAGGCTAAGTATGTAGTCCTTCTGAATAAAGTTAACGAATGAACTTTAGGTAACTGAAAGAATATTAGCATCCAAGAATTCTCTTGATGTGCTAACTTAATACACAGCTGTTTGTTGAAGCAATTTACCTGAAGTCAGAATCACGAGTATCAATATCTCACTAGTTAGAAGTGAATGCTTAAGGTAAAACTCAGAGTTAATATATTTATTTACCTTTTTTTAGTTTCTCATATTATCTGTTTTGAACATCTTTGAAGTGTTCTATGATTTATTATTTATGCTGGTGAAGAGACGTGAGTGTGTAATTGTTAGTTTTGCAAGCCTAATGTTGTTGAGTCATTTTTTTCTGTATTAAACATCTATGGCTGATTTATTCTTGTTAATTTCTATGTAGCATTAAGTAATAGAATAAACTTGTGGAAGTTTACGAGGACAAACGCACAGAGGGTCTGTCTTGGTATATATGCCTTCACTAGTTTTCCTTTTGGATAATTAATGTTATTGGAGTATTAATACCATCTTAAGTTAATTTATTGAAAAAAAGCAATGGAGAAAATGTAATGGCATGCATGGTATTCTTTCATCTGTATTAAATATGGCTATCATTAAGATTCCATTAAAATGTTAAATAGCCAAAATATACTTTTTTGCCCAATTTTCACAAATCATGCAGTTTTGGAATATGCAGTGTTATCTTGTAGTCATATTGGTCCCAGAATATTAGAGAGGCAAGATGGAAGAGATAGTATCTTTTACTGGATTAACTATGATTGGTGAAAGAGACAAACTTTCAAGCTCCACAGAAGTCTTCTTCAGATCAGGTGAGAAGAAGAGCTCTGTGCAAGCTTGAAAGCTCTCTCACCAACAGAAATTGGTCTAATAAAAGATATTACCTGACTGTGTCACTCTTGTAATGTCATTTCTGGCAGCATTGTCTTTTAGAAAGACAGTTAACAAGATTCTTAGAAGTGACTCTTGATTTTAGAGTTTCCTAGCTTTTGGGTGCGCAAAAGCTGATGTACTTCAAAGGAGCCTGATTTTCAGGGGGTAGACACTCAGCACTTTCAGAAAATCACATTTCTGAAAAACCCTTTTCTGTGTCTCAAGTTGAATGTGTCATTTTGAAAATCTTGATCCTTTATAAAAGTCAGCGCTTCCAGGAATGATATCTCAAGGGTGGTGAATTAGCACTGTGACTTGAAGAAAATCATTGCGTTATTCCAGAAACCGCATCAAATTTAATACAGAGTGGTCCCTCTCTAGTGCTGGTTTCAAGGGAGTTTTTTTTAACAAACTCCTCTCCTTAACTAGTGAGACTATAAATAACAATGATACAAAGGGAAGTGAAACTTGCTACAGTAGGTAGGCATTGGATTTGGAAGAGAAGATGACTTGGCATGCCCTCCTGCTATACTGATATGTAATTATGTGGTAAGTGTCCTGTTTATTTTCCTATTCAAAAATGAAACTCACATCTTTATAATAATAAATAATAATAATTAATATACTCTGATAATTTGGTTGGAGCTGATTCCTCTGTTTCATTTAAATCAAACATCTAGAGGGGTAACAGACCCATGAACAATAAATAGCATAAATGATAAATCACTGCTTGACAAACTTTATTTCTCTTTGGATAGAATATAAAATTAGTGGCTGATATGAATTCCAGGCATCTCACATATTTATACTCTATTAACACACAAACACCTGATACTGAATCTCAGGCAATCTTGTTTGAAAAACATTGTCTTGAATAGGAGCACTGGCATGTGGACTAAAATCTATCTACAGCACCATAATCAAAGGACAATGGTAAATGGCAATACACTGAAGTGAGGGTAGGTGTCTGGTTGGGTCCTGCCAGTTATTTGACATTTCCATTAGTGATATGGGAAGCAGAAGTAAACAACAGGGTAATAAAATATGTAGATAGCATTTGTCAGCAGTCAGACAGGAAAGCAACACAAAGGGAACCAGAGAAATTAGAAACAGAGGAAGAGAATAACAAAATGAGATTCATCTTGGAAAATGCAAGTCAATATATCTGGAGAAATGGAGAGAACAAACTGGAAATCATTGATTATAAAACAGGCCAGTAAATGAAACATTAGACTGTCATATGGCAACCAAAAGGGTCAATACATTTTTGGGATGGCTACAAAGATATAAAGCAGAGAGTTAATAGTTCCTCTCTATATAGTTTTGATGCAACCACTCTGAAAATACTGCATAATTTTTTGACACCCCTTTATTACTAGAGGGATCGGAAGGAATTCAGACAACAGATGCTGGAGGAATTAATTCATAAGCAAAGGTTAAATGAGTGAAATATAGGCAGTTTGTTTAAAAGATAACAAAACAGTGGATGCAATAACAGCCTAGAAATATTGAAAAACAGAAACATCAAGGGTGATTTAGAGAACTATCTAGTGTGGTACACTTTGTAGGGGGAACTCTTTTTTTTTTCTTTGTTCTCTTCTATTTTCTGGTACCTGAGGCTATGGCCCTGGGCCAAAACAAACCTGCAGTGTTAGGGCCCTAACTTTAGACACCAAAGTTTGAAAATATTCACAAAGGTAAGTGCCCTGAAATGTTTGGCTGGCTGTATTCATACTAGTTTTCAGGTGGCTGTATTCTTTTTCTTAGTAGCTTTAAAAAAAATTAAGTAGGTAAAAAATGAAAAGCCTGAGATAATTGGAAACTATTTTCCTGTTCCAGGAAATTTTTTGAGATTTTGAATAAAATCCCTTTCCTGATTTGGTACAAAAAGTTGAAATCTCAAAAATGTTCAGCACCCAACAATCCAAACAAATATTAGGTTCAGGTCAATCAAAATATTAAAAATTGACTTATAAAAAAAGAAAATATTGATTTTTTTTCAATTTCAATGCTTTTCCCCATTATATATTCTCTTCATTATACACCTACTTTGCATTAGAATGAAAAATAAGTTCCATGGGGAACACATGACTTTCTTTGTGTCTTTGAGAAAGAAATTTTAATAACAAAAATACAATCTACAGTAATTGTATTTCTTAAATATGCTGCTAGGAAAAGGTGCTGAACTGACAGCTGAGGAGACTGAAATCCTGCGTTAATCCACAGAACAGGTATGGCACAGACAAGAGTAGCAGAGTTTTCCCACTAGCCTCTCAGATGTGCATCAACGCTGGGGGAACAATTTCTAGAGATGAGTGGGTAGTTCAGTCTCCATGTCCATTCTCTCTCCTTTGCTTGTATGAGACTGAAGAACATAGCCCTGCTGTCAGTTGCATACCAAAAATAAAACTTTTATAAATTATTGAACATCTTAAAATAGAATGCAACCTGACTGCAAAAACAAGAACCGAAGGACATCTCACTTGATCTTTCTACTGTGAGTGACCCAGTTCTGAGAAGTGGAATTGGACTAGGTGAGAGTAGGGATTTATAGAGATGCTTTAATAATAAACTATAAGAAATTGCAATTTTTCCCAGTTAATATCTAAACTCCCAAGTCATCAAAATAATGGAAAATGTGGTGGGTAGAGCTTTGGTAGAAGTTATCAGTTTGATTGGATTAGACTTTGCTGTTGGTCCAGTTTATACTCCTAATGTTAACAGAGGTGAATTTTATTATATTCTACAAAATGTTACTGTACCAATCCCCACTTTACAGACTATAGATTAGCAGGAGGGGTGGAAGGTGGGAAATAAAATATTAGATCCAATTTTAGATAGAACTGGACCACCATACAACAATTCTGGGATTAATGAATGTATGACATAGGATTAACAGAAGTCGGAAGAACTTTTCACTTAAAAATAGATACACAATCTTTCCCAGAGTGACAAGATGTTTTTTCCAAGCAATTTTTATCTGACCTCAACCAATGTAATTGCTGGGGTATTCTGGCTCCTGATTTTCAGTTCCATTTCCCTGCCTTGTTAGTTCTGTCTGTAGTGACCAAGAATATAAATGACAAATCTCTTTACTATAAAAAAATAAAGGTTCATACTTTTAAAATTTAGAACCAAATCCTCAGCTGGTGTTAATCAGCACAGTAGAGGATGTGGCCTTGAATGCTAATATTGTATGGTGAAATTTAGAGCAGGAAACTTCAAAATATCAGAGAAAAAATGTTGAAAAAGGGAGGATGGAGGTCTGTGTGCAAAAGAAATGCCCAGAAGGCATTCTCAGCTGCACACACATCTGCCATACCTGTGTGCACAACCTGGGTAGCTGCAGGCCCAACTATTGTCATTATTATTTATTTGTACTACAATTGCGCCTCGAAGCCATAGTCATGGACCAGGACCCTAATGTGCTTGGCATTATGTAAACCGAGTGCAAAAAGATGGTTCCTGCCCTAAAGGGCTTATGGTTATTGAGGTTTCCAATTGTGTGTTGGTATGTGTAATAACCCACTTTTCATAGAACTTTGAAGTAGCTGTTCATGCGATCATGGGTGCACTTTTGCATACACACTTTTTGTCTTCAGAATTTATCCTCTCCCTTTGGAACATGTCGGATTCCGGCTTTACTTTTAGAAATTTCTGAAATATACGTTCTTTTAAAATCTGGCTTCACCTGCTTCTCCACAGCTCCCTCTCTCTCTTCCTCTCTGGCATATGGCTGCGACAAAGTGGTGATTATGCAGTGCTTGATATCTCATGACTGAAGCACCGGCAAAATTCAGAATCGAGTCTAAATTAGGCTCACAATTTTTAATGTTTTTCAAATTAAGCAGTTAATCTGTGTGTGAGGTTTACAACTCTTTCATCCTAAAATGATAAAAAGGGAAGAAATGTAAACAGAAAATAGATAGCGAGTTATTGGGTCACATGTGGTAGAATGCTGAGGTTTTATTTTCTTTTGGAACCACTACCTCTTATAAACCTCATCCATCATGTGTAATGAGAGCTGTCAGGAATATTTAGCTGAGAAATAGCTACTTCATATGCTAATGGTGGTCCCTTAGTGAATTCATTTGGTTCTGCTACATGACATAAATGGTTTTCATAATCTAATGAATGATGTGTGTAATAGAGGTAAGGCCACAGGGAATGACATTGTGAAGCTAGTGCAAGTACAATGCATATACATATATTTGTGTCTATATATGTATACATATGCATGTATTTTATAAACACATACACACAACTGCTTTTGCAAGGTGGACAGAATAAACACAATGTAGATATTTATATATATATTTAGTAACAGTTTATATTTTAATAAATATTCTACATTATTTATTCCAAAATCAGTGCATATTTCAAAGTACCTAGATAGATAGCCAGACTTATGTTCACTTTGAGGTCCTCTTTATACTACCTATCATCTCTCATACACTACCATCTCTTGCCTCCTTTCTGTCAGTGATGGCAGCCTTCTTTCCCCACTTATTACATTTTCAAACAAGTTCCTTTGTGCTTTCTTCCATGCTGCCACTCACAGTTGGGAGAAGTTATCTTCCTCAAAGCTACCTCATTGTCCTCTTGAAAATCCTTCTTTAAAACTCTACTTTGGTGTGTTCCCTGCCTACCAAAAACTTTTCACTTGTTAGGCAACTGGTATGATGAGTTTACTGTGTATAATGCCAACTACTATTGTTTCATTGTTTCCTTGGGTTCTCCTGTCTCCTCTCTTATATTTATGCCTTATATTTAGATTGTAAGGTTTTTTGAACACAAACTATTTTGTTGTTCTGTGTTTGTACAGCTCCTAGCACAATGGGGAACTGGTCCATGACTACGAAGCTTAGATGCTACTGCAATTCAGACAATAAATAATGAGAGTGTGTGAGGTAGAGCACAATGCTCACATTATCCTTCTTGCTTTCAAAACCAATGGCTGCTGACTAGAGCTGGGCCAATACATTATATTTTAGTTCACTGGCAATTTCAAAGAGTAAAAAAAAAAATTGATTTCAGTTTGGACTGAAATCTTAATTTTTTGAAACTTTTGGTTTTTGAAAAGTCAAAACATTTTATTTTGGGTTGAATGAAATGAAACATTTTGTTCTGATTTTGATCATTTTAATGTGTATAAATCTTTTTAAAAAAGCAAAAGAAAGTACAATTTGAAGCAAAAGTAATTTTACACCAAAAATAAAAACATTGCTTTTGAAAATGGTGAAGTACAACACTTGGATTATTTCAGATTATTTTTTAATGAAGAAAAGTGTTTGATGAAACCATCACAAATTTGAAAAACATGTTGATGTTCTCAAATCTGTATATTTCAGTGGAGAAAAAAATTGGTGGAAAAATTTTGTGCAGCTGTTCTGGAGACCTCAATTTTTTGTTTTGTTCTGAAAGATAGACACGATGTCAAAAATTGTGAGGGAGGTTGAGACAATCATATGGAAATCAAATCCAACTCATCTCTCCACTTCTGAACACATGTACAAATATCTGAATACAAAATCTTTATTGGGGATGAATCAGACCTAGACGTCAAGAAGTCTGAGACTTACAGTGTAGTTACAAATTCAAGAGATGTGAGGGATCAACCCAGGAGGTCACTAGGAATAGCAAGAATCAACTAGGCAGAATTAAAAGTCAGCAAAACATCCCATTATAATTTGTTCAGAGGAATTTTCTTTGGTTTGAGGCTCACATGTGTAAAATGGACAATTATTATCCTCTAGGCGAAAAGTGATTTTTAATATGTAGTAGTGCCCCAGACATATCATTGCCTGGGCACTGCAAATACCATTGGTTGTGTGTAGCTTTTGCTCATGTGAGCATTTCTCTTACTTTAAGCACTTCAAATAGGAGTGTGAAAAATTGGGCCCAGGGTTTGATTAGGGTTGCCAACTTTCTACTCACACATAACTCAACACCAGAGCTGACAGGGTCCCTTTTTGACCAGGCTGTTCCCATCGAAAACTGGGCACCTGGCAACCCCAGGCTGACAACAACCTAGGGAAAAGTTTTAGACAACCACATATATTTTTCTGTAACTGAAAGTTCTGGAGGATTGTATCTAATGGACAATACTGTTATCTTGATCCTGGAAACACTTATGCCTGTTTGTGGGAGGGGATACAAAGGGGATACAAAGAGCAACAGTGGAACAGTTTCCAGCTGCTGTTGTGGTAGCCTCACAGCCAAGGCATCCCCTTTTCCATACAAGAGGTTGTGGGATGTTTGGCTGATGGACTTGTGTAATGGCAGATCCACGAGGCATGCACCTACCATAAACACAAACATATAAGACTGGCCATATCGGGTCAGATCAATGGTCCATCTAGTCCACTATCCTGTCTTCAAACAGTAGCCAGTGCCAGATTCTTTAGAGGGAATGAACAGAACTGGGCAATTATTGAGTGATCCATCCCCTGTCATCCACTCCAGACTTCTGGCAGTCAGGTTCAGGGACACCCAGTACATGGAGTTGTGTCCCTGAGCATCTCGGCTAATAGCCATTGATGGACCTATCCTCTATTGGATAGGAGACATCTCCTCCCCAACCCCACTTCCATGCTAGTATAACTGCAGCCTCAAGTACAACACACTTTGTAGTATAGTGGAACTAGACACTCTTGTCTCCCCCCTGTGCCCAATTATGTTGGTTCTCCATAGCCTCTCACCTCCTTTGTGCGCAGGGCCGGCGACAGAAATTTGGGGGCCCCCTACTCTGATCGTTTTGGGGGCCCCTAGCCCAGCCAGCGCTCCCCCCAGCTGACAGTGGCTGGGGGGGGGAAGCCCGCCGGGGGGGCCCCCAGCCCAGACGGCGCTCCCGCCCCCAGCTGACAGCGGCTGGCGGCAGCGCGAGCCCGGGAGCGTTGCGAGCCGCCCTTTCTCCCCCCACCACGCCCTTTCGTTCTCTCCCCCCCGTGCCCTTTCTTTCTCTCCCCCCCGTGCCCTTTCTTTCTCTCCCCCCCCGCGCCCTTTCTTTCTCTCCCCCCCGTGCCCTTTCTTTCTCTCCCCCCCCGCGCCCTTTCTTTCTCTCCCCCCCCGTGCCCTTTCTTTCTCTCCCCCCCCGTGCCCTTTCTTTCTCTCTCCCCCCCCGCGCCCTTTCTCCCCCGGACCCGGACGGGGAAGCCCTACTGTGCTGCGGAGCCTCCCGCCCTCGCCCTTTTTGCAGGCGGTGGTGCGCCGCTGCCGCCAGCCGGGCTCTCTGCTCCTGCCGGGGACGCGCGCGCTCATCCGGAGGAGAGCTGCGCTGCCTCCCTGCCCCTTCCCCGCTCTCCAGGCCTGGCGACAAGGGGGGACGACTACGGGTACTGCTGTGTACTGGGCCCCGGACATAAGGGCCCCCCCCTAAAGTCCGGGGCCCGGTACAGCTGTACCCATAGTACCCCCCTGTCGCCGGCCCTGTTTGTGCGGCTCAGCTCCACTGCTTCAGTCCCTTTCAGGCTACAAGTGCTAAGATTGGTGAGTTTGCTGGCTTTAGACAATAGCAGAATCATAAACAAAGAGCAGTATGGATTTATTAAGGATAAATATTGCCAGACTAACTCAACTGGTGATTTTATGATAGAACAAAATTATATGCTGACAGCTATACCACAAATATAATATATTTGGATTTTAATGAACCCTTGATATGCCAAACATTTTGCTCCCAGAAAGAAAATGGCTTGTAAATAAGCACTGTGATAGGGACTGAAACCTGGCAGAATGTCTGAAGCAAAGATTAATCTAAAATGATAATGTATCAGATTGCAAGAAGATAATTTATAGGCTACTATTAGGACTTGTGTTACACCACATCTTATGCAATATCTTCATTAATGATCTAGAAAAGCAGATAAACATCAAAGTAATTAAATTTGCAGATGATATTATTCTGAAAGGAGCTATAAGTATACGTGAATAGTAAATAGAAGGAGATACAAGAAGAGCAACAGGATGAAATTAGGAAAGGAAAAATTTAGACAGGAAATAAACTTCCAGACACTGAGATGTATCAGCTATGGGCCATCCTCCCAGGGACATGGTGGAAACCCCATCATGTTGGATGCTTAAAACTGCATTTGATAAAGCACTATAAAATATTCTGTACGGAACATTCCTTCTGGGGGTGGGGAAATCCAGAAGACCTAGTTAGCCTTTCCCTCTCAATCTCATTCCTCACATTCCATTACTATGTAGATTTTTTTGTTTGTTTTTTTCACTTCTCCATTTTCTGGACAGAATTTTTTTTAAGCCTGATGTGGAATCACATTAGCCAGCTTTTATTCATTGCAGCATTATTTTTTCCATTGGCATTGTAGTATTGCTCTTTAAACACAATGGGGCCTGCTTTTCAAGGCACGCAGCTCCCACTGTCTCGAAAAGACATTTGTTTTGTGGGTGCTGAACACCTCAAAAACTTAGGTCTGGTGACTTTTAGGATCTACCAGCCTTCTGTGGCACTCTTGGTTTCAATAGTTCCTCTCATTTCACCATGCTCACTAGGTTTAACTTCCTCAATTTACAGTGTTTTATAAATAGTCTTTACTATTTGAGTTACTTAGATACCTGTCATATATCATAGGCTAAGACTGTATTTTACATGTAAGTTAAATAATGACAACAGTAGGCTCCTTTTAAAAAAAGTGCATCATCAGTGCAGTCTGATTTATTGAAAACATGTAATTACCCCTCAAAGGATTATTAATGATTTTATTACATTCCTGTTTCTTTTCCTACCTGGCAGATGGAGCAATACAGATGGTTCCGCACCACATCATCAATATTATTGTTAAATTGGACTGAATGTTCTAATTTATACATCACATTTTGTCCTTATTGGAATTATACTCTCTGGTTTATTATTTAATAACCTTTATAGTTCAAAGGAGCTGCAATACTGAATGCTTCTTCTTTTTGTCTTTCTACTATAGCTAGGATTGCAGGGCCTGACTGAAGTGCTGAGTATGTGCAATTCCCAAGTCCAGCAACTCTTGAGATCAAGGGTCCAATTCTGCAGCACTTTTCATGACTAGGAATTTGTTATTGACTTCTCTGGGAGCAAGGCTGGGATCCAAGTCTTTATTTTAGTTTCCTATGGGTTTTCAAGTTTTACATTATTTTAAAAGCTATTTAGGAATGTGCTGTATGTAATACTGAAAATAGACTCAATATCTCAGTGTATCTGCTCTGCAGTATAAACACCTGTAGGTCTAGGGGAACCTAATCAGAATGGGGAGAGGGAAGGAGATGGATGCTGTAACTCTTCAGACATCAAGCACAAGGAAAAATGTTCAGCAGCAAGACGGTACAGTTTGAAAAAATAACACATCAGTGATCAGCTAGTAATCAAACAATTTGGTTCTCCAGGTGAGAGGTTCCTTTATGAAAATACTGAGATAATATTGGAGCTTTGTTAGTACACAATGGTATTGCACATTACAAAAATTGTAACCAATTCAAAATAGTCACTCTCTTAAAGTTAAACCCCTCTTTTATAATTTCTTTTGGAACTGAACAATCACATTAACAGTGTGGGGGCTTCTCATGTGCTTAAAGATAAGCACATGCTCATGTACCTTGCTGGATCAGGGCCTTAATCTTCAATGCTTATGTTGATTAGTTATTTTGTTTGACTAATATTCTACTATACAGTACATGGGTCAAATTTTCTGCTGGAGTAACCCCAGTAACTTCATTAGTTATGCTAGCAGAGAATTGGGCCCTATATCTCATTGCTAGTGGGATAGCGAAGCAGATGGAATTACTAAACTAATTGAAGATAAACACATGCTCAAGTGCTTTGCTGGATTGGGACAATTCTGACAAGTGTTGAATGTAACACTGGAAGTTATTTATTTTCTCTGTTTAAACTGAACACATGCAAGCTCTTCCTCCTGATAGCTTTCAGCATTTCTTTTCAATTGATAGATGTAATCTAAGCTACATGGCCACCCACTTCTATTTTCTATTTTAGGATGATGTTAGCTGGTCAAAGCCCTTCTTCCAGGAACATGCAGAAAGCAAACTCATTACTAAGGAAATTTAGGATAATCCAAACAAGGTACAGTTAGTTCATGGTCTAACATTTGTTAGCTGTTAAATGAGAAAAATGTGGCACAAGGCATTTCTATAATAAAGTAAGTCAAATTTAAAGCAAACACACATCCTTGAAGGGTTGCACGGAGACAGTACTTAGGCAAACGACTATTACAATATAAACATTACTTTTGCCTACACAAAACATCACAGCCAGAGACGTACTAAACTAGTAGGAACAATCAGCAGCCTATACAGGAATGCGGCCAACCACGGAAACTTGCTGAAGTCTTATGTTTTGTTAATTTATGCTCAGTGAAGCGGAGCTTGGTATGGATTAGTGAACACTGCTAGCTTTTTTGAGAGGGCGGGTATAAAAAGGGGCCTCTCATACCTTTATTGATCTCCAGCATAAAACTGGAGGAATGCAGTGGTGAACCAGGCCCATATTTGTCCTTTTCTTTCTGAAGTTACATCTGTAGGAGGACTTGTAATTGAGATGCAATTTGCCATGAATGAAAGCACATCCTCCCAAAAAAACACCCCACACCTCAAATGTCTACTGTAACATGAGAAGACTTGATACTCTTCTCTCCTTATACTGCTGCTCTGACCTTTCCCCTCTGGGCCTCTTCATATCTACCACCTCCACCCCTCATATCATTTTGCCCCCACTTACTTATCTTGCCTCCTTATCACTCTGAAGGTCCCTGGGTAGGCTTCCCCCACTGTTCCTTCTTAGAGTCTCGGGCCCTGTTTTGGGCTGGAATTCTGCAATTTGCTCACTCTAAGACCATGACCTTGGTTACAGCCTTCTCTTGGTACTAACCATGACTAATTCATCAAGTCCAACTGGGACTGGACCCTGCAAAGTTGTCTTTCAGGAACCTATGGGCAGTAGTAGTATGCAGTGTCCCAGAAGCCATTTCTCAGAAGGTTACATAGCACATAGAGGAGTGGTTTTAAAAATGACAAAGAAACCTATATTCATACTGGCCCAAGCAAGTAGCTCCCTCTGGATGTTTGTAAACAGAAAATCTATTTTTGGTAAGTAAATTTATTCAGTTTCCCCATGTATTCACAAGTCCATTGGCTGATAGGTGCTCCACAGTATGTATATTTTCTTAACTGCTAACATATCCCAGTGCTACCCAGGCGAATATTATCCCCCAAGCAATAGGTTATAATACAGCTACAATCCCCACATGGCAGCAGGATGAGCTATCTTATTCCTTGACCATTCCAAATACAAACAAAATAAATATTCAGGGGATGGTTAATTCCCTTGAGAAAGTGACAAAGAGATCTTCCCACCCATAATCAGGAGGGCCCACCACACTCAAGTGTTGACAGGATATATGAACTCACATTCTCTAGTGTTTTTATCCTTATCCTTACACACTCAGGCACTCTGCTCATGAGTTATCCTAGGTATAAATATCACCCTGTTATGAGCTGCTCATCTATTTTTTATTTGGATAGGAGATTCATGGCAGGTATCTGAGATCGATTCTGAAGCCTGAAGTCAGTGTACACTAAGATAGCATTTTTGCAGTGAGTAGTAGGGATGCTACTGAGATGAGTCAGCCTTCTGCATCCAGGTGCTTTGCTCAATCCCAAACATTATACCACAGTGAGGCATTTGTTGAATTTCTGACAACTCCACATGAAGCAGCAGACAGCAAAGGGAGGCTTAGATTTAATTTCTGATTTTCCCACGGTCTTAGGCATGATTGACAGGAATCTGCTGATTGATTTTAATGTGGCAGAGAATGAGGAACTGTGTGCCGTAAGGAAGATTTTCCATGAGCTTAGTCCTACAAAAGGTGGAAACTCGGTCAAACTACAAAGGACGAATACAAAGAAATAACACAAGTCTGTAGGGACAAAATTAGAAAAGCCAAGGCACAGAACAAGATCAAACTAGCTCTGGACATAAAGGGAAATAAAAAAAACATTCTACAAATACATTAGAAGCAAGAGGAAGACCAAGGACAGCGTAGGTCCATTACTCAATTGGGGGGAGGAGGGAAAGACAATAACAGAAAATGTGGAAATGGCAGAAGTGCTCAATGCCTTCTTTGTTTTGGTTTTTACCAAGAAGGTTGGTGACGATGGGACATCTAAAATAGTGAATGCCAGTGAAAATTAGGTAGGATCAGGGTCTAAAATAGAGAAAGAACAAGTAAAAAATTACATAAACAAGGTAGATATCTTCAAATCACCAAGTCTGATGAAATGCACCCTAGTTTATATTTGTTTTTTCACTTGTGAATTTCTCAGGGTTTTGGGAGATAGCCTGTCTTTTCTCTGTACTTTAAACTCAGCAGGGGGGGGGGGGAATTCCTCTGTGGTGTGGATTTTCCTTTGATTCTTTTTGTGATTGCAAAGTGTTTTCCCACCGATTCCTATAAAGATTTTGTTTCTTCTTTTTCCTTTAATTAAAATCTTTCTTTTAAGAATTTGACTGGTTTATTTTCCATTGTGTAAAATCCAGGCTTTTAGATCAGGTTCACCTAGCAGAATTGGTGAGGGGTTTTTCTCAAGCCTTGCCCAGGGAGGGAGGTATCGGCTTGGGGGGATTTTTGGAAAGAAAGGGGGCTCCAAGTGGCATTGCCCCTAATTCTGGGGGTAAAGCTTGGTGGTGGCAGCATCCTGCTCCAGACACAGGAGACACTTGTGTCTTCGGTTAAAACTTCCCCAAGCTGGTAAAATAAGCTTAGGGGGTCTTTTCATGTGGGTCCCCACATCTGTACCCTAGAGTTCAGAGTGGGGAGAGAATCCTTGACATGGGCATATAGAGAGAACAAATGAAACCTTAGGCTGACCGGAGGGCGAACTATTATAGTTAAACTCGGGGAAACAATGTATGGATATGCTAGAAGACACAGACAAAGATAAAAACCTTGCCAACAAAATGTTCAATGAAAGTAGCAAAATAGACCAAACACTCTTTCCAGTTGTGTTAATTCTGATAGTCACTTAACGACAAAATGAAAATAACCATTCAGAACACAAACTGGGAAAAGGCTAAGAGCATGATCAAGTATTCAAAGCCAGTGTGCGGAACAAATAGGTAAGCACTCTAAGGGATACATTTACCAAATAAAGAGTGGGAGGTACATATAAAAAAAATCTCATCAACAGATAATGGGACTTGTGCATGCACTCTTTGGAAATAAGTCCTAAAATGTATAAGGGACAGCTAACCATGTCCCTAGTTCTTTGCAATCAGTCAGCAAATTTTTAGCAATTTCTTAGATTCACAATTAGTTTAGTTTAATGATTTGCTTAATTAATGTTGAATTTCTGTTCTGTGTTTTACCATAATTAAATATTTCTCTCTAAGCAGGCCTGCAGCATGAACAGAACATAGCACTTCTACATACATCAAATATTTCTTAATGCCCCACAGATCTATGTACCTTCACAACACTTGCTACAACCCCCATGTCACTCAGCAGGCTAAAAAATTAAACTGCATAGAGGGATGGAAAATAAGAGCAATACTTGATAGTAATAAGAGATGAGAGCTAGTCCAGACATGAACAAATTCTGACACTTCTTTTGTAATAGTATATTTTCTTCAGACTAGAAGTGTCATAGGTAGTTTCAGAAAGCAAGCAACAAAACAAAATGAACAGCACAGGATATGAATTTGCTATTGCAATCATGGTATTATTGTATGGCTTCCTAAATTCATTTGTTGTTACCTGATGATGAGAAAAAAATCTATCTCTAGCATGTCACCTTTCATTAAAACTGTGTTTGTCTGAGATTTTGTTATTTGCAGTTGCTCATCTGTTAAATTAGAAGTTTTAATTCTTCACAGTTTGTCACCTTTTTAATTCCAGTCTGTTGACATGTACTTTTCTATAATGTAGAAAAGGTTAAAAATGAAATTTAAAAGAAAATTAGCTGATATGAAGGCTTCCAAAAGAAAGCTTTGGTCTTTTGCCATTAAAACTGTTTTTCGAGAATACATGTGACGTGAGTGTAGGAGTCTCAGCTAATTGGAAACCAATGACATTTCCATTATGATAGCACAGCTGTTTCTAAGTAACTGACAGCTTTGTGATCAGGGAACCACCGCTAGGGAGTAGAGCATATTTTAGGAACATTAAGAACTGGATTTTACCTTTAAGACTCAGTCTGTTTGAAGGGTGTTTGAATCTGTGCTACCCTAGGGCAGCATTGGGAAGTACTGGGACATTTGGGGGTGCATACTCCCACTGCGCGTGTAGTGACAGTCATGGCTCTGATGCCTCCTTGGGAAATTAGTCCAAGGGTTTTAGGCGGCAATTTGGTGGAAGCCCTTGTGCTCCTTTTAGGTGAGCTGTGCAAGCTGGAGGAATGGTCCTTATTACATCCTTCCTCCCCACAGCTGCTTGGCTGCATTGGGTGTGAGTTGAATTCAATATTTATCCATAAGCATCACTTAGCTTTGGCACACTGCACACACCATTGTCTAAATATGCATGAAGGAAATTTGTGTTCCTTCCGTGTTTGTATAGCTCCTAGAGTAAGGGGGTCTTTGGTCCGTGACTGGGGCTCTTAGGTATTACAAATAATAGATGTTAGGGAATACAAATAATAAATAATATGTGAATTACTGTACCTTGAAATCCCATATGTTTTTTGGAGCACCATGCTGACTGTACTCCAGTGAGGTGTGCTCTGTGGTAGCATTTGAAACTTTAAAAGCTTTAGGTTAAAATGCATCTTTCAATAGAGTTACTCTTCAAAGAGCCATTCAGAACTGAAAAGGAAGCTTTGACCATGAGCGTTCCCTCCATAATACACTGAGTCCAAACTGGAGATTGTAAATAGTTCCCTAGTGGCCACTTTTGAAGCTTTAGTTTTCTTAATGGGAACCCCTTAGAGAGCATAAACAAAACTAAAATAAACTTTGACTAGGGAAAAAAGAACAAAAACCACCACAGCTTCCAAAAGAAGCTGTATTGACTTGCTGCTCTCTGCCATTTTAGATTTCTATCTGAAGAGGGAAATAAACCATATCTGAAGCATAAGAGGCTGTGTTTTAAAGAGCCTTTGTTTATAGGAAATGTTCAAACAGGTATTTAGAAGCTAAATTTAGTTCTTGAAAGCTTCAAATTGGCCCACAGAAATTCTGTCATTAGAAGAAAGTAACAGAAAATGTTGGTGTGAGTTTCAGGCCATATTAAAATCTTGCTACTTTTCCAGCAGATTTGCCACATTTTCAAGTCCTGGCTATTGTGTACATCTACATTTTCCAGGTCATGGTGCTGTGTGTAGCCATGGAACAATATGGCGCTATAGTTAATGTTCTCAAATGCATAAAATGTCAGTGTTTTTCAATACCCAAAATCTCAGATTCTTATCCAAATCTCCCGAGTCCACAAAAGAAGACTGGAAATTCCTTAGCAATATATTTTCTCTTGAAGTTTCTGATCTTTCCTGCTTCCCACTGGACTGGAAATGCTGCCAGGGCAGTTTGTTGCATGAAGTTTCGTCGCTTAAACTTCCAGTCCTCATTTGAAATAGAGAGCACAGTAAAATAAGGCACAAAACTATTTTCAAACTGTGGAAGATACGAAGTCCACTCTCAGGTTAGGAGCAACAAAATCAGAAGCAGCTTTATTTAGCAGGCAATTGCCAGGGAAGAACACAGCTGACAGAGTATCTCTGCCTCAGTTTCTCCAAAGTACAAGCAAAATCACACAACCATTTATACCTCTTCGTGATGTACAATAATTAAAAACCTCTACATTTTATTTAGACTAGCTGCTATTTCTTCCAGTATTTTTCTCACTTTTCTCAAACATCATTATCTCAAGGCTAGGTCACTCTATTTATGCTGACTATTCTGCTGTTTTCCACTCACTTCTGAGCCCTGCTTCTGCAGATCTCGCAATGTCAGGCTAAGGCTTAGCATGACAGTTGCTCTTCTCTGACAACTTAACATAGCTACACTTGAACTCTCTCTTTCTTTTCCTCCACAAAACCTATAAAAAGTTTGAATCAAATATTAAGAAGAGGGCCTGTTCAATTGTTCAGTTTAAGCAAACTTGTTTGCCCTTCATTGGTTACTACGAGATTTGATACAGGAATGGTGAAATTTCTGGGTGTCACTCATATACCATAGCTATATTTATTAAGAAATTATTGATGCACTTGTGTGTGTGTGTGTGTGTGTGAGTGAGAGAGAGAGAAGCTTCAATCCCCCAACAATCCCCCTTCTTCTCAATTCAACCCCATATCAATATTTTTAAAATGGCTTTATCCCTTACAGTTGAAAGGTTTCAAAATTTAATAATCTGTGACATACAGGAAGTCAGAGTAGATGATTTACTTGTCTCTTCTGGTCTTAAACAGAATCCTGCAAAGGGATCTAATGCTTATAGGCTTCAATGGGAACTCCATGTAGGATTATATTTGCAGGATTGTGGCCCTGGACATTAATCCAAAAAAAAAAAAAAAGCCTTCAAGTAAAAACAAAGAGAAGACAGAGGTTAAATAAGGTGAAGGAGAGGGGAGACCCCTAAGCCAGAGTGTTTTGGCAACTGTATAGGCAGTTTAGTAGAATTAATAGGTCAACAGGTCTGATATGCTATATGGCAAATTGTGTTTGGCATTATAATGTGTGAGCACAGGTGGGAGGGTTAGCACAAAAAAATTCTAACTTATCGACTTTTATCTTGTCTTTTCAGATATGAAATGGACAAAGTGAGGTTACTGTGTTCCAAAAGAAATGTTCATTCCATTTAGGAAAGGCAGGGAACATTGTATAATACCTGGGACCAAAAGAAAGTTCAGCTTTATTGTTATATCTCAAGCAATAGGAGTTGGAAATACTCATCAAACATTTAAGGTATTGTTGTGTAGATTACATTGAAGACTGATTCAGATAAGGAGGACTAATTTCTGAAAGCAAGTGTACACCTATTTCTTAGCTCCCCTTTAGCTGTTCAGGGTAGAAAAAGGAGCTTCAACCTGTAATGGGTTAGAACTGAAATACCAGACCAAATGGAATAATCAAATGAATAGTTGTTTGAAACCCCCCCCCCCTCCAAATTATGAATTCTTGATGATGCTCCAAGTTTGGTCTCAGCAGAGTATAGCACAATTTCCCAAGCTGCGTGAAACATGAATGCAGTGAGAGAGGAAAAAATAAGAATAAGGAGATGAGGATGAATATGGTTGTTTCTTAACTGAACTGAAACAGGCCAGGAGGAAATGGGAACATACTTTGAAGCAGCTGGATCACACAATAATTGTCTGTTCATTCCCTCGGAAGCATCTGGCACTGGCTACAGTCAGAAGACAGGACACAGGACTAGATAGACTATTGGTGTGACCCACTATGGCCATTCTTATGTTCTTTTTTTATCACAACATCATTCCACTGATTTATAGAATATGCCCACTGAATAGAATCACAAAAGAACCTGTTTACTGTGGTTATTTTTTTTAAGAGGACAATTCATTTATGAATAAGAAGAGTGAAAGAGAGAGAAACTGACCAAAGTTACACCAGTTTAAATACAGTTGTGATGAGGTACCAATTTAAACTGCTTCAACATTGTATACCGACACACTTGCAATGATTAATCCTGCTTTAACAGGGGCAGGTTAAATCCATGTAAACCAATTTTAATCTGATGTACCTAAAATTAAGTATATAACTCATGACTGTGAAGGTACTACTACACACACATACACGCAATTCTGTTAAGGTACAGTAAAACTGCTGCGTAAAAAAACCTTACACTTAGTGAATACTGTGAATTCTTTCTTAGTCAATATTGTGATTTTTTCTTTTTCATAATGAAAGATCATTTTGCCTAAGGACACCTATTTATCATAATTATAGAATTAGTTCTGTGCCGCTTTCTCTAGCTACATTATGAATTGCCTACAGACAGCTGGACAGATCTGGCCCAGAAGTGTTTAAACATGTACAGAATTTGTGCCAGTAATAGCCAGCCACCAGCCAGATATTTTCCACTCACACTGATTAAAAAAAAATCATTGGCAGTAGTAAGAATAATAAAATTTTCCCATAACATGTTTGAAAAAATAGAAAAAATATAAACTTATTTGTGATGGGTTTATTTTTATAGGTTGGTAGCAAATAATTTCTTTATATGGTGCTTTAAAAGATGATGTACAGTAGTTTGAATGAAGAAATAGTGAGAAAACACACAAATAAAATAAGAAGGACATTCCCATATCTCAGAGAGTACCTAAGGTCTGCTAGAAAACCAGGATACGGAGTGTATATTAAAAAATCTGTTTTGTGATCATGGCAAAGTGATTACAGCACTTGCTTGTCTAGTGGCTTAAATTTCTCCCCAATAGCTTACTAGACAAATACTGGAACAATATAAATTTAGTAGTAAAGCTGGTTTGTCCCAGTTTTGATATTGTCCTTTCCCTTTGCTTCTGAATTGAAATCAGAGTTTCCATATTCTCATATATTCTTATTTAAATATACAGAATACTTAAATGTATTTTTATTTTTAATAACTCGTTGGCATAAAAGAACCATTAACTGATGAGGTTAAACAAACAGTTTTCCATATGGCAGATTACTCCTATTTTTATTTTATATATTTATTTAAATTTTAAAATAATAAAAAGATGCCCATCTAAGACTTTGGGCACTATAAAACATGATTACTAATACAATAAAATCCCACCAGTATCAACAGGAACTCAGCCAGCCACCTACAGAGTTGGTGGGAAGCATACTCTCAGTCATCTCCCAAAACTCCCTCAAACAGATATCGTTTGCAGCAGGTTCTGAAATTCACTAAATTAGTGGTGTTTTAGACTGACAATTTCCATAGCGTTGGAACTCCCATAGAAAATGCCTTGCTCATTGTCTTTTCTTGCATAACAAAGAGAATCCAGTTCAGGATCATAATTGTCCACTTTAGGATTCTTGTATCTTCCTGTGAAACAACTTGTATTGGTCGCTGTAAAGACAAGGCACTGGAGTAGATACACCAGTGGTCTGATCTAGTATGACAGTTTCTGTGCTATATTTATGCCCTAATTTATGTTGCTGACTCTGGCCACAAACTCTGTGACAGACCATAATACAGCAGTTCTTATATAGGCAAACTTCAATGTAAAGCAACGGGAGTTTTTCTTGGATTAGGATTGCAGAGTCAACCCTCAGTCATATACAGACAAAATAATTTCTGTTGTTTTTGTGGCAATTGTCTCATCATGCGTCTCATTTCTAAGATGTATTCAAGGATTTAATTCAGAAATCTATTCAAATGTATTATATTTATGCCCTCAGTAATTTACTGAGGGACAACGGATAAAAGCAAATGAAAAGTGGGAGCTGTATATTTTGATAGTTATGTAAAAACCATCCCTTAGCATGGTGTATTCTTTTTCTTGTAATATCTCTTAGAGTGCTACCTCACTTTTTGATATTTACTGTTGAAATAAATATAGACCCCTGAGAGTGCAATTAGTTCTTCATGGGCCCTTGCTCACATGGAGTTTATTGAACTGGGACAATGGGGATTTAAATGAACCATACTGTATGTCAAGTGAATTAGCTAAAGATATCATTTGAATTTAGCACCTTAAGTAAGTCAAAAGGAAAGTGTGAACCATGCTGGTCATTGAATCTCACCAATTAGCTAGTTGCATGCAGCTTTATGGTCTTTTGGATACTCATTTAGGAAAGAAGAAAACAAGAACAACAACAAAAAAACCCAACTGACTCTGTCAAACTTTAATGGAATTTCCTAGGCAAATTTGTCCAACTTTTGGATAGCTTGCTTAGGTGGGGAGCAACATATCACTTAAATGAGAATGCTTTCATATAATTTAATGGTGAACCGATCTAATGCTTTTTTCCCCTCATTAATGGTTCAACATAAAAATTTGCTTATAGACGATCAGCCCACATATTTGTTGATTTCACCATTTTTAAACTTTAATTATAACTTTATACAAGAATGCACAGCTATAATACAATGGATTGGTCACATTAGTTTGCTTCGATGACAAAACTCAACCTTTTTAAAACTTAAACATGCCTTTCTATTAGTTTCAATTAAATGACTTCAGTAGTCATTGTAACAAAGACAATTATGTGATACGGTATGAAATAAGTGATTGCAGTTTGATGTTTTAGTATATCAAATAACTAAGAGCTCATTAAAATAACACTTAGCATTTGTAAAGTCATTTATGTAACTAAAGCATTGTACAGGCATTGATTAATTAATCCTCGCAAGCTAGGTGTGCTACATATTTATCCACATTTTACAAATATTTTAACTGAAATAGAGAAATAAAGGGACTTACTGAAGGCCACTCATAAATCAGCGACACAGCCTGGATTAAAACTAAGGCTCTCCTGCTTTCCAGCCTGTATGCATTTCTCCATATCACAGTGTCCTTATGTGCACAGTTCATGGTGTTAAAGCAACAAAAGATCATGGGCCTGATCCAGCTGTCACTTAGACAATGAGACTTTTTCTATTGACTTCAGTGGGAGCTGCACTGGGCTTTAAACCAACAAGTGTTGATCACATTCTTTTAAAATCACTCTGTGGACCTTGTTCAGGGATGGAGATCAATGGTAGTGTCTCAGGGTCAGGTCTGGCAAAAGGAACATTTGGAATCCCAGAAAAAAATGATGATTTTGTCAGATGCATTTCCCATTTGGTTTCATTGGCCATTTCCTTCCACCTCAACGCTGGAAGAAGTGGAGCAAGTGAAGGCGGTCAGGCTTCAATTTCCCGCTAATGCCAGTTTTTGTGTGACTCTTTCTGATACCATCTTCTGTTAACATGGGCGAACCAAAGTTCTTTTGTGAATAATAATCAGCACTAACTTCCCTTCCTGCTGATTGCTGCCTGGTGGGTTTGCCGTTGTCATTCTATAGAAATGAAGTATCATCACAGGTGGTACAAAATGTGACAAAGTTAAACAGCTGGGAACAAATACTCCTGCCAGTGAGAGCAGTATGACTCTCACTGAGGTCAGTAGCTTAACTGAGAGGAGAATTTGGCCCATTTTGTCCAGATGGTTTTGTTGTTGTTGTTGTTGCTGAGAAGTCTTTTAAGTTGTCACATACTCTGTTAATTCTAACCAGATTGGCCTTTCTGTGGGGGGTTATCATAGATTGTGCTCTGTAGTTTGCTCATTATAGCTGCCTTGCTAGAACTTCATTTATACTCAATAAAACCCACTGTTAGAAACTAAAAACAATCCACATAAGTTAACATAGACTGATGGGCCGCTGCATTGTGAAATGAAGTCACTTATTCCCCACTCAGAGCAAAGGGAGTACAAACAAGGAAATGGATCCTCTCTGCACCACAATGACTTCCCTGAGCTCCTCCTGAGGTACCACATCCCCTTCTCTGGGCTCAGCCTAATGGATCAATTCAGTCTTCGGTGAGTAATTTCAGTTAAAAGATGAATTCAAGGAAACCACAATCTGCTCATGGAAAACAGGTGAACAGAAGAAGATGGAAAATAAATTAAAGAAATGCCTGTTATAAATTCACCAACTACTGGCAGTAATCCTGGTATTAATTATCCCATTTCAAATGATTTCCCAGGGTATTTAGTTCTTGAAGGAGATCTATTTCTCATTCATGGAGGTAGTAATGTTTTAAGGGAGAAATTGCTACACAGTATTTTTATCATAGTCAGCACAGCTGAGAAGTATTTCAAGTGAATTTCAAGTGCTGGCTCATCATGGCAGCTGTGGGAATAATATACCAGGGGACTCCATTTCTTCAGCAATATAACTTGGTAAGTTCTGAGCAGAGAGAACTCTCTTTTAATGGTAGTGTGGTTGCCTCTTGGGCCATTTTATGAAGCCATTGCACTCAATCTATGCTTAGAAAAATACTGCACCGCTGCAAAGCAAATAAAACCAGGAAAAAGCTTACAGTGAGATAATATATCATTTCCTCCCAATCTGCTATGCAGATCAATACAAACAGTTCAAGTTGATTGAACGGTGTAATTCTTTGTCCAGCCTGAGTCAAAAGTGTGAAACCTAATATTCTGAGACAGTCACCCAATCTTACTGTATCAATGTTTTCTTTTTTGAATACCTTAATTAATCACACACACTGATTGGTGGATGAGACCCATCTTTTATATTTCCATTTTCAAAATGTGAGACAGTTGGTTGGAGAAATACATATCTGGTGAATTTTTTCAAAGTGTGGTTTTGATGGCAGCAGAGATGTGATAGTCTGTCCCATAAACCCATTTTAGCTCAAGGATTGTTGACCTGATAGAAAACAATGTAATTTGTAAAATATTAGGGTCTGAGCTATAGAACAGGCAGCTGTGTATGAGCTAGAGCATCCGGTGAGAGAAAAAATCTTTGCCTGGAAAGTGTCACTGAAATTAGAACAAATATCCATATGCTGAGATGCCTGTTTTTTAAATGAAACTTCGGTTATTTGAAAGATGGAAATACCCAGGCCCAGACGCTTCTGAAGGACTTGGTGGTGCCTGCAGAATGTCATGAGATGGGAGCAGATTGGCAAATAAAAGTTAATAAAATAAAATGGGATTTAGTGCATCCTGGATGACTGAAAAATGGTTGAAAACTTTTTCTGATATGTAGAGGAAAAACCTTAGACTGGATGTTTAATCTGCCAAATGTCACCCTGCACTTGTGTAGTAGGGAGAAAGTGAGAAAAAATATTGTGAGGGGCTATTGAGCTACTAGGGAAAATGTTGTTTGACTCTTTGCAGAGCAGAGATATAGCTGGCCACCTGCTGCTGCAGGTCTAATGCCCATTAAACCCAGAGAGAGTCTTTCCCGTGACTTCAGTGGACTTTGGATCAGGCCTATGGTTCCAGGACATAGGCCAGCATTGCAGTTACCCTCAACAGATTTTGAAAGTACTGGACCATTTAATCCAAAACAGAACTGTTGGTGACTGTTCTGAATGCCCCTGGGGTCGGGTTTCAAGTTCTGCTTATCTCTCTATTTTCTTGACCTCTAAAAGAAAATCCTTCTTGCTCTCCCCTATCCTTCTCTTTCCTCCCACCCAGCCCTCTCCTCCCAAACACACATGTCTGGCTCCCTAAATATATATAACTTTCCTATCAGGGTCTAGTAGATGTGGAGACATCTCTTTATTGCACTCCATCTGCTGGATCTTGCATGATTCTGTATCTTCCTCTGCAGATACACAGGATGCTCCAGGCTGTGGCTGATGGAAAAGGACCCAGAAGCATGTGAGATCTGAGTGTATTAACTACTCAGGCCCAGCAAAGAGGAGGAAGAAACCTGCCACATATTATAGAACCTTCTACTGGGGGAGAAGAGGCTTATATTGCTCACGAAGGAGAGAACATAGGAGTATAGGCCAAATCAGCTGTTACAAGGAAGGAGCGATGGATGTCCTGAATAATTTCTCTGACATTCAGGTTCTCAGCATCTCTAAAAGTCACCCCCTTCTACTTCAAATGGTCCAACCCCACTATCTTGCTGAGGGAGAGCTATGTGACTAACATACAAGGAAGTGCCCCACTTTTCTAAGAAAGATCCAATTAAAAACCTTAGTTAAAAGTCTCAATTAAAAGCTCTCAGTAACCAGTGTGCCTTGCAGGCACCCTGGAGCATGATGAAACACCCACCCGAACTATTTGCAGCTCAGAGACGGCAGAAGCACCGCAGCTGAACTTAATTGTCAGCATGGCAAGCCCTTATCCTTTTCCTGGTGTACATTTTATGGCCAATGAACCCCAGGAAATAACTGCAGCTGATTATAATGGAAATGCTGAAACCTCTTAAATTATGGCATCAGGCAGGAGCAGCACTGTTATAATTACTAGACTAATGACCAAGTAATATTGAAGTACTCCTGAGTCATTTTCCAGTATTTTTTAGTACCCACCTCTTATGCCCTGCAGCGGGCTTAAGAGCTGTTACCACTCTCCTGCTGGGTCCTCATGCAGTTAGTGGGAGAGCCCTATTCCCCTCCTTGGCCACACTGCGGGGGCCTGGACACCTGCTGCCTTTCTCATCTTTGGTTCCCATGCACAGAATTGCTTATAATCCCCTCCTTGGTGTCACTGCAGGGGGCTAAAGTGGAACCAACCTTGCTACTGCAGCCTCTGTAGGAGGTTGAAGAGCTGCTGTTGTTTCCCCCCACTCTAATGAAGGCAGGGCAGGGAAACAGGGCAGCATAAGAAAGAGGAGGCAGTACAAAGAAATCATGGAAAAGATACAAATCCAAATATAGGAATAATTTCCTTGATAGCTGCAATTTCTGATAAATGTCAGTGACAAACAAGCAGTCCCTGCTAATAAATAATGTATTATAATGAAGAATACCAAAACGTCTCTGTACATTTTGGGAAGAAAAAGAGAATCCATTTCTGGTTTGGGTCTGACAGCTCAACTCCCCACACAGCACTTCCTTAACACCAATTGTCCTTCACCTAGCTGACAACTTAGAGCCGGAGGCTAGTAGTCATTTACTGGGAAAGCAATAATAATCGTCTTGTTGCTGGAAACTTGAACTTTATTTTTCTTCTGAACAGTGTTTCTGAGAGTGGGAGGCTGCAGACGTTGCAGTACTGTTTTTTAAAAAAGCTCTCCTCAGGCCTGATGTTAAAATAAATACAGAGACGTGTTTCTAATTCCAGAAAGTGAATTTACAATTAAAGTGAATTCAATTGAAAAGGAAATGCAGATTTTCTTTAAAATAATGCTCTCTTGAGATTCGTTTGTTCATTTTTATTGTATTGTATTTAGTGCTTGTGAAAAGTGTCAGGAAACAGCACTGGAAAAGAAAACCCTGCATGCAACCACAATACAAGTATTTTATGGGCAGTGGTAGGGAAATATTTCTCTCATATACGTTAATATGCCCAAGACTTGGCCTGGCAGGATCACCTCAAGGAGTGAGAGACTATAACATTTTTCATGCCATTGAATCCTTGCTTATTTTGCTGAGGCTGTCAAATAGCTATTTACTTCCTGTTGCTTCTGATGGGTTCAGTGGTGCAAGATGTCTAGATGATGTCATATGGGCCACCCAGTATCCATCAGGTGGTTAGGAATTTTGCTGTGACTGACCTGCACCATATTTAGATTAGTGACAAAGAATTGAAAAGATCAACAGGAGAAGCTTATAAAAGCTCAGAGGTAGCATTTTGCAGTAGCATCAAAGCAGTAGAGATATGTGAGTGACTGTGAGGCAGTGATTTGGAGGAAGATTCCACTCCCTGCATCCTTTGTATGTGTGTAAGGCCCATTTACTTGAGACTTCTAAAATGGTCCAGAATTTGGTTCTTTGTGATTTAAAGGGTATTGAAATTGTTGCCTGGAATCCAGGAAGAGAGAGCTGAAATGATGAATGCTAAGACTTTGCTGACAAGCAACCAGCCAAGTCATTATCATCCCTAGGCTGGGAACGAGATAGGTAAGCCCCATGTGAGACCTTGGAAATACGTTTGCAGGGTGCCCCAAAGCCTCTCTGCCCCAATTCCCCTGTTTTTTGTTCCTTTCTGTCCCAGACTGACACAAAAATAATATTAACTGATATAGGCTTATGGAAGTAACACTTCATCATGACACTCAAACCAAATGTGTAAGAAAAGGCAGCAGAGACCCCCTCCTGTGAAGTAAGGAGCAGAAGGGAAAGGGAGAAAATGAAGTGACAGAATTACCATTTTAGTCAGAAAGATCAATAGCATTAGTGCCCCCCCCCAATAAAAAAAAAAAGAAAAGAAAAAAATATTTAGGCTTGAAATTGAAGGACTTGTCTGCACATACAGGGCAGCCATTGTGCCACTGTAGCACTTCATGAAGATGCTATCTATGCTGACAGAAGAGCTTGTCCATCTCCCTGAGAGGCAGCAGCTACGTCGATGGAAGAAGTCCTCCTGTTGACATAGTGCAGTCTACACTGGGAGTTCAATCAGTATAACTATGTTGCTTGGGGTGGGGATTTTCCATATGCCTCT
The DNA here is from genome assembly GCA_032164245.1 of Sternotherus odoratus. Lineage (NCBI taxonomy): Eukaryota > Metazoa > Chordata > Testudines > Kinosternidae > Sternotherus > Sternotherus odoratus. The sequence continues at coordinate 19,046,581 of JAVMKO010000011.1, forward strand.
ACAATGTAGTGTGGCAAAGCTCTGGCCTTGTCCCTGTGGGTTCCATGCTTCCAGGCGGTTTGTGCTAGCCTCAGAGGCTCACTGTGACCCTCCACATGGCCCTTCTCTCTTTAGAGACCAGGTCACAGCCTATTGAGCCATTTTCATCATAAGCCAGTGAGGAGAAGCTATCCTTCCTGGCACAGTCTCTGTTGTCTCCCAATCTCAGTGATTAGTTTGGGGAGGTAGAAAGGGGAGAGCCAGGGCCCACCGTCTACTCCAGGCTCCAGCCCAGGGACCCTAATAGTATCAGCTAAGATGGCTGACCTTTTAGCCACAAAGCACAATACAATTCCCTGGGCTACTTCCCCACAGCAGTCCCCGCTTCTTCAAACTCCACTTCACCTTTACCTCAGGGCCTCCTTCCTTGTGTATATGTTGTCTACCACTCAGTCTCACCAACAGCACAACTTCCTCCCACAGCTCCTGACACCCACCCCCACCTTACTAACTGGGAGGGTTTTTAACTGGTTTCAGCCAGCCCCTGATTGGCTTCAGGTGTTCCAATCAGGCTAGTTATTTCTGCTGCTTTCTAGAAGCTTCTTATAATTGGCCCTAGGTGTCCTGATTAGCCTGGAGTAGCCTTTGTTTGGCTATCCAGGGAACAGGGATCTGCTCATCCTGTGGTCCGGTGCGACTGTGGGGTCTCCTTCAGGTCACTCAGTCACTCGTTCAGTCACGCATCCAGGCGGAGTTCCACTGGGCAGCGTCCACAGCCTCCCTTTGCGTTTTCATGGAGCAGTGGGCGCTGAGCGGGGTTCTCTGCTCGGTGTTCCCATCCTGTACCCTCGTTTTGAACCTGTAACCCTCACGCACTCCCCTGTCCTTTTTTCATTAGTTGTCACCTGTAATCAATTGGCCCCGGGTCTAGTGTCCCTCCTGCCAGGCTGGGGGAGGGACTTCAGCAACAGGTGGGCTAGTTATTAAATGTATTAACCTCAACTGATTAGTTTTTAATGAAAAGCTGTTTTCTTTGCATTAATATGCAATCATTACACTGATAGGTCCAAAGAGACGCATCTAATTAGAATACTCATTTAAATCTATTTCAGCTCCAATTATAAAAGTAACTTTTGAAATATCCATATGGGCCTGCTATCCTGGGTAACCAAAAGGTGCTCATCCTGTGGCTGATATACCTCCCTTCCAGCACTCTCCTATACCGTTCTGGTCTGACTCTGTCAGAGTAGTTATTCAGACATATGTTTATAATGTAGACAAATCTTAAGAAGGAAGGCAAATTAACAGAGACAGGTTAGGAGTTTAGTGAAAAAAGAGCCTAAGGGGTTTTCCCAATGACCTATGAAAGTCTGAAACCTAGTATTTTAATAGCTCAGCAGAAGATGGGAACCCATTGGAGAAGAAACTGTCCCAAAGATTTGTTCAGGTTCAGATTTGTTTGTTCCTACTCTAGTTTAACAAAATAAGCAGCTCCCCTCCGTCACACTTTTCTGTACCATAAAATTCCTAGAAAAACACAATTTTTGCCATAAAAATTCTTGCATGTCATGTTGGTTCTAGTTTCTGCCTATGTTACTGCAAAATCCCCATGTATCTTTGGCAGGAGTTTTACTAGAAATTTGATGCCTACTAGGTTTAGATAAAGTGTCAGTTTACCTGTCAGAGATAACATTTCTGATTGTTCTTTTTATGAATGTTAAGTGTAAAGATCTCATATTGCATTCCTTAGGAGCAGTACTCATTGCTTTATCTTTCTTTCACAGATGCTTTGAACTGTGGGAAAAGAAGCAGGGATAACATATGAAGTTGGCCATACAAACAGAAATGGAAACAAGATGTTATTTATACACATTTTATCTCTGCCAAGTAAAAAGATTTCTTAAGTGAATATTTGAAGGTGTGAAATGATAAATGAAACTTGTCTTGCTCTACAGTGCTCCACTTGGTACATCTTTTCTCTAACCAATGGATAGGAGATCTACATGGGAAACTCCCATTAGTGCTAATAGATGTCACACACAAATTCCCATGCATCAATAGGAGAAGCTTATAAGACTTTAACTGAATGCCAATATTTTAAGCTGAACAGAGATAAATGTGTTCTGTGCACACTCAGGGATATGTACCTTTTGACTCTGACTTACAGAAAACAGTGTAATTCTTTACATTACATTTTAATATAAAGATCACTAAAAGAATACTGACCGCATGAGCCAGTTTGAAAAACAGATTTCTGAGTTTTGATAGCAGGCCCATATGGATATTTCAAAAGTTACTTTTATAATTGGAGCTGAAATAGATTTAAATGAGTATTCTAATTAGATGCGTCTCTTTGGACCTATCAGTGTAATGATTGCATATTAATGCAAAGAAAACAGCTTTTCATTAAAAACTAATCAGTTGAGGTTAATACATTTAATAACTAGCTGGAATTTAATAAACATACAATAACAATGCAATTACATCTAAATTAATGCTTAGGGCCAAAATGCTGCAGTTTGCACTCAGCCTGCAGTAAGGTAAAATTTCCATTGACTCAGTGGGTGTTTTAATTGAATATGGATGGTAGGACTTGTCTGATGTACAGTTTAATTTGGACAAAAACTCCTAATTTTAGTGTCATTGTCAAATTATTCTAAAAATATGCACGTAAAACATCACAAAACAACTAACTTGGGTTAATTATATAGACCTTTTATCATGAGCCTCAACTAGTATTTTCCGCTCAAGGGCAAATATTTGTCTATTTCCATTTTAATTCACATGAAACCCCTCAGGTTTAATACAGACTCAGAAATTTGGGATCAGATTTTAAATTGGAGCTGGGTGTCTAAATACCTTTAAAAATTGGGTTCCTCAGTCTCATTTATACTGTTATGAGCTGGATGAAACTGTTGTGGGTTGAGTGAAAACCCTATTGAGGTGGATAGTTGTGACCTCACCTTTCAGTTACCGTGACTGTAAACATCAGCCCCTTGTAAGACAAATGGTGTGTGTGTGTGTACCTGCCCAGGAGAGTTGGGGCTGAGTATTGTTTTGGGTAGATGTGTGTGGGAGTGTGAGAGAATACATAGATACTGAGGTTACAAGCAAGAACAGAGAGAGAGAGAGAGCGCAGGAGTCAGAGGAAAAGAGACAGGAGAAAGCCAAGCAGGTGCCTGTAAGCACAGTGTGACCCTGGAAAAAGCTAGAGAGAGTGGTTTTGGAAAAAACAAGATACTTGCATGTCAATTTAAATGTGATTTATTTACCTTTGAATCAACAGATATTCACCACTTTAAATGAGACATATAATATCTATTGACAAGTTCTAAAATGAGTTTATTTTCTGTTTGGCTAACTTTAGTTTTAAAAGTGACATTTCATTAATGAGAAGAGTGTGCAGAACACACAGGTAAATTTACTAGCTGATTAACATCACGTTCCTGTTTTTTAACAGAATTTGTAATGTCTTTGGGCCTGATCCAAAATCCATTAGCATGGAAACACTTTCACTAGCTTCAATGGACTTTGGATCAGAGCTTTCCTGTGTGAAATGACTCTCTGGTGAATGAGGTTTGGTTTCTTAATCTGTCACCTTAGAAATAACCTTATGTTTTTATTTTGTTGGTACTAACTAGTTCAGCTTTTAAAATCCGATGTTATTTGTGCTATTCAGGCATACAGGATGAAATTGTCCAGGCACCTTTTTGCCTCTTCAGCTAGCAAGTTGTAAACTATCTGTCTTAAAGCACCCATATTTTACTTTTCTCCAAAGTTGAAATTATACAAATACGCACAGATTTAGAGATTCATCAGGGACCGAAAACTAATGATTTGAATTAAAAAAATACTTTGCGCCTTTTAAAGTTAATATTTGCAGTTAAGAACAATTTGGAACAGCAACAGTCCTGGAAATCTTCAAATGCTTTGGAGACTTAGACCTTGCATTACTATTTTAAAAAGGAATGATTTGTTTGTTTCTTCAAATAATAGTGTTTGGAAGTTCAGACTGCACAATCTACACATGCCTCAGTCTGGATCCCAAGTGGAGTCTGAGCTTGTTATTTATATTAGTGTTTTTCAGGTTGTTATGTAAAATAGTGTTTGAGCTCTCTGCGGGTTCTGCAGGGTGAATGACTTCCCAAAAACTCATCAGAGTTCTTTTCAGTTTACCTCCAATCTCTCTCTACTCAGTTTCAGTATAGGAGCAGTTTAGCCTTAACCACCAAAAGCCCCCAAATCCTTGGCCTTCAAAAGTCAAGTTTAACAGCGACAAGATACAAAGTAATATCACATTGTCATTAAGTCCCTATGTGCACTTTAAAGTCAGTGGAAACTGCTTGCTGTCCCCAAATCTCAAACTGAGGACTGAATCCACAGGACAGTAATTCACCCCATCAGGTACTGTAGTTTGGACAGATGCATGTCATTAAAAATAGTTGTAGGTATGACTTCATAAGCCCAAGGAATGGCTTAGAAAACAGGATTTTTGGGGAGGGATGAGGAGAATGGTGTCATCTTAAAAATACATTTGGTTCGCACTAGAGATGAAATCAAAGAGTTGATTTCATTGGGTTTTGGGTGAGGCCTGGGGGCAAAGCTCCTGTTGACATCAACAGAGCCAACATTTCACAGCTCCTGTTTAGTCAAGCTGGTTTGGTGATGGTGCTGACCAGAACATGGAGCATTCTGTCTGTATCCTGGTGGAATATTACAGTCTGCAATCATCGATGTCCTGATTGCCCCTTGCCCTCATCACTTGTCAGTCTTGCATCTTCCCTCATAGGGTGGAAACTCTCCATTCATTGGTCAACAAGTGGTGGCATAGAGAATATTTAAAATTTGATGTAGTTGTTATGGAGGCAAAGAAGTTTTCCTGCTTCTCTCTGATAGTATCCTCAGAGTTTCAGCCAGTAAAATGGAGTGATACCAGCTTCAGAATATGCAGTTATCATTTCTTCCCCACAAACTCAACACCTGGAGGAATGTAAGGAGAACAAAGACTTTCAATGGGGGCAGGTGGTCTTGGATTGGAAGGCAGTTCCAGCCTGTGTATTGAGGAACTGTTACCTGTTTGTACCATCTGTCAAAGTGAGATGCTGCTTGATTCAAATCCTGTTTAGTTTGTAGAACTCAGACTGCAAATTTATTTTATTTCTGAGGGAACCAGCTTTGATCTCTATGCTTCCTACTCATACTCACTTAAAATCAATCTTTCTGTAGTTAATAAATCTGTTTTATATTTCACCTAAACCAGTGTGGTTTGGTTTAAGTACTTGGGAAATCTAAGCTCAGTTTACAAAGGCCCATGTGTCCTCGCCACATCGAGACAGGGGTGGACTAGGTAATGAACTTACGCTGGGCAGGCTTCTGACCAGAGCAAGATGATACAGTTATGGGTTGCAAGATTGGGGAGCTGGGAGTGAATTGGCTGTAGCGTCCCTATTGAGGATTCACGAATGGCTGGGAGATCATTCATGTAACTCAGCTGGGTGTGTTCCTGCCTGTGGATGTCTGTGTAAGTGCTGTACCTGCCAGAGGTTTGTGGCTGGCTACAGCATCACAGTGTGAGATACCTCTGGTTGGCAGGACAGAGGGCTCATCAGTCCCACAGTCCAGGTTGCACCTCAGGGACCTAATACAAGTAGTGTAGTGCAATCTCTGGCCACATTCCCTACCTGCAATATGAAGTAGGACTGAGTAGACTTGTAGCCTCTACAGTTTTACGTTATTTTATTTTTGAGTGAAGTTATGTAACAAAAAAGTGCATCTTACAAATGTAGACTTATTTCTCAATAAAGGAATTACATTACGGTGCTTGTAGGGGTTGAACTAAAAAATACTATTTCTTTTATCATTTTTATAGTGAAAATATTTGTAATAAAATAATATAAAGTGAGCACTATATACTTTGTATTCTGTGTTGTAATTGCATATCAATACATTTGAAAATGTAGAAAAAGATCCAAAACATTTAATAAATTGCAATTCGTATTCTGCCATTAAAACTGTGATCAATCACTACTCATTTTTTAAATTTAATCATGTGAGAACTGTGATTAATCGACAGCCCTAGTAAAATAACACTGTGTTACAATGTACCAAGCCATTTTTCATATTCACAGGAAAACAAAGTTCCTTTCCCAAAGACCATACAGTTTAAAAATTAAGCTTTGATGCACTAACAATACACCTAAAGATATAGTGGAGAGTATATTTTTCACAACATAAAAGTAAATAAATCATGTACATCTTGAGCTGTAGTTTTATATATACTATTTTGTAAAGTTTAGAAAGATCTCATTCTAATTTTCCTCAAGACTGGGTTAGAACACAGGCTGCCCTGCCCTTCAGCTACAGATTGGCTATTTCTGACCAGAGCTCAGGTCATTGGGAGTCAGGCAATGTGGGAGAGACTGGATTGCATTTTTGTATCTGGTTTGCAGATAGAGAACTTTGAGATTCCAAATGAGTAGTGCTTTAGATTTACACATAAATTGTCTCTGAGGATTAGTGTGATACTGACAGCAAAGAATTATAGAGCAAGGGAAAAAGTTAGTTTATAAAATACCTTTGAATTGACTGTTCAGAGCCTTTCCCTTATGTGAACAGTTTTAAGGTTAAGATTAGCAGCCATGTTAGTCTGAATCCGTAAATAAAAAAAGGAAGACTTTGTAGCACCTTAGAGACTAACCAGTTTATTTCAGCATAAGCTTTTGTGGGCTATAGCTCATTTCATCGGATAAATTTGAAAATTATTTTTCCTCTGTAAATAGATTTGTTTGATAGTGTGTGGAAAAGTGGGAATAAATGAGTCACTAATTACTGTGAAGTTTTAGGTTTATCAAAACACTGTGGAAAAAACAGATCAATTAAAGATTTTTTTCCTCCTAAGCTATGAGGTCTGAATATAGGCAATCTATTATTCTAATGAACTCTGTGGTATCTATGCATAGATGTAACCTCTATTAGATTTAGGTGGCACTCATTGGACTAAATTCAGGTCAGGTAACTGGCTACCTCTCTATTAGCACAATGGAATTGCACCCTGTAGTAGATCTAGTCTGGGTAGCTGTAGAGAAAATTAACAGAAAGCCCAGGGTAAGCAAAACACATTCTCCCTAGGGGATTTGGTGTATTTACAGGCTTTATATTTGTGCAAAGTAACACAAAGCAGTATAGTCTCTGACCACTTTCCCTACCTGCATTGTGAAAGTCTACAGGCTCCAGTCATTCCCCCTCTGAGCATCTGTGCTTCTGGCTAACAAACCCCTATCTCCTCCTACAAACAGCCTGACTCAGGCTTGTCCCCACCCTTTTAAGGTTCTTAGCCCTAATTAGCCTCAGCTGCACCCAACTGCCTCAGTTAAGGGAGACACTCTGGGATTTAGTACCTAGAGTTGAATGCCACTCTCCAGCTCAGCATGTCTTTCTCCTAGGAGCAAAACTGGAACTGAATGTAGCAAGCCTGTGGTCGTCCCTCCCCCTGGCGGACTTTATACCCAGTTATTCACACCTGTTTTTTGGTCCAAATATATTACAGCCTGAGGAAAGATTTAGGTGGAAAATCAGAGCTCCCCTAAAACAATTACTGTATATTTGTACCTATCACACTCCTCTATGTCTGGTTCAAAACCAGGGAGCATTACAGTATTATGAGGTTGCCACAAGGAAAAAGTTCAGAAAAGCACCTCACTTATGGATGTTCATGTGAATCAAGGCTTGGGAAGTTCTCACATTTTTTCCTGGCAAATTGTAAGTTGTTATAGTAATATCAATACATCAATATTGGAAGATTAGAGAGGGAACTAATCAAGGTCTGTAATTGATCAAGTTTGTGTTTTGTAATGAGGATTTGCAATCACTTGAGTAGCAATAATTGTTTGCAAGGGAATTTCTGGTACATAATGCCAATGATTTCTAATATTTATTGCTCCCTAAGTGACAGATGTATTTATATTACTGGAATTTGCAGCATAATGATTCACAAGCAAGGTAGTCCACAGTTGCTAATCAAGTCACATTCATTCGGTTAAAATCAAGGGTATATTTGACTATATTTAAAAGTATATTCAAAAGGCTATGCTACTCTCTACTTCTTAGTAAGAAAAGTGTGAGCTCTTTAACAGAAATTGCCTAAATTTCTGTTCTCTCCCCTTTATGTCCTAGGAAATCTTATTAATTCAGCAAGTTTAGGGAGAACATCTAAACAATAAATGGTACACATTACAACATTAAGTAATATAGAATTCTTACATCAAGCATTAAGGACCACATTATGCTCCTAGTCAAAGTGGTATTAATCTGGAGTTATGTAATTGAAGTCAATGGGGTTATTCCAGATTTGCACCAGTGTCACTGAGAACAGAAGTGAGCTCTAATAACTGATGTCAAGAATCAGAGAGGTAGCCGTGTTAGTCTGGAATAGCAGAGGTAACAAAGTCCTGTGGCACCTTAAAGACTATAAAGTTTTGAAGCATAAGCTTTCGTGGGCTAATATCCACTTCGTCGGATGCTTTGTTACCTCTAATAACTGATGTTAGCCACAGCCAGAACTGCAGAATCTCAGCCACAGTAGTGAAGTAGCTGGGCATCACCACTTCAAATCAAATTAGAGGCTATAATGTGAGTGGGTAAAGCTGAGCTTTAAAAATGGAAAACTAGAAAACAATAGTACCTGAAACAGTTTACTCTCACTAATACACTCAAATAATCCTATAGTTTATGTACAAGACAGACTCAGGATACTCTGGATCTATTTCTATCTAGGCTAAAATTCTTTTCTGTGACCTTTGGCAATTTGGTTTCCATGTATGCAAAATGGGGATATTGTCATGTACCTATAGAATGTGAGACTCAATTAATTAAGTTGGTTCTTAAAAATACCCTAGCTGCCTCATGATCATTGTGAAGAGGGCTCACTCTGTGGTACTGGGGACTATGCCTTTCAGGGCTGAGCTTCTCAGATGGAGAACCTGGGCAGGGTACTGTGAAGTGCTTGTTCTGCTTAACCAACTGGAATTAGACACAGGATAAACCTGATCTCTTTCAAGCATTTTAAGCCCTAAGGCCCCGATCATCAAAGATATTTAGGTGCCTAACTCTCAGAAGGGGAGAGTTACAACCACCCGTCTCCTTTCCCATGTGAAGGCCCTTAGGCTAGGACTCTGGGCAGATGGAGCTGTGTTGGAGGATGACGCTGGGTGTGTTGGAATGTTGCAGAAATCTTGGCAGGACGTAATGCAGCTGAGCTGCCAGAGAGGGCTCAGCCAATTTCAGTGCCAGTCCTAGCAGAGCTGTGCTCTGTGGGGGTGAATGGAAAAGCAGCTCTCCCTACAGAATGCCTACTGGCTCTGCATGGAAGCCCCAGTGTGGCACATGCCCAATATTCATGTGGCTGGGAAGCAACGCAGCTTCCAAAATCCTTGTCTTCCCATAGCCATCCGTGTCTTCCCATTCTTGTAGGTCCTCAAATGAAGAAAGAAAGAAAAAAACCAACAAATCAGTCAAAGTGATATACCAATAAACTTAAAAATTGAATTGATTGTGCATGCATCAATAACACTGAGAAACAGGCCTTATCCACCACAAAGCAACCATGTTAAATTAATGATCAGGCTACTGCGTGGCAGCACAGTATTATGAGTTGGGCACTTTTGATGGGTCAATTAAAAGTATTTATTTAATTGTAAATACTTCAGTTGAGGCAAAGATCTAATGGTTAAGTGATTCGTACAGTTGTTCTTACATAGAAAATACCGTAGTACGATTTTCATTTTTGAATCTATTCCTGGAAAGAAATTAATATGAATGTAACAAGCATAAGTATATTTTCTAGCAAAAGGAAAGAATAAAATGTGAAATGCAAATAATTGTTAATAATAATGATCATTTGCTTATTCTCGAGGAATATTGTTTACAATATATTAGACTTGGTATCCTGACCGTTTTGAGTGTTTTTGTGGCTGACATAAAGACAAATTAATTAACTTAACCGCAATTATAGCCAAATAATGGCAACCAAACCCTAATTTATCTAATCTAGCTCCATTATTTATATTATGTTCAATCACCTCTTGTTGTCATTATTTATATTATGTTCAATCACCTCTTGTACCTAGACAGCAATATTCTCTGGAGTTTATGCTTTGGCAAGCAGAGAATACACTGTATTTTCCCCAGTAAAAAAGCTAAAAGATATTAAAACGTTTAGTTTAGCTGCAAAATACAGTCATTTCCCAGAGAGTATGCAAGACCACGGATGATTATTCCTTCTAGGTCTCACAATTAAAGGACTGAATGAACAGGACATCAGAAATGCATAATTTCAGTCCTATGTTGCACATTTCTTTGGCATAATTGCTTCTGTTGCCCTTATAGAATCATAGAATATTAGGGTTGGAAGGGACCTCTGGAGTCATCTAGTTCAACCCCCTGCTTAAAGCAGGACCAATCCCCAACTAAATCATCCCAGCCAGGGCTTTGTCAAGCCTGACCTTAAAAACCTCTAAGGAAGGTGATTCTACCACCTTCCTAGGTAACCCACTCCAATGCTTCACCACCCTCCTAGGGTATGGCTAGACTAGAGATTATAACGCGTTTTTTTGTAGCGCTTCCCAATTTAGCGCAATAGGTATCACGCTAGAGCTTGTACAGATTGAAACCCTGTAGCGCTAAAGAATGGATACATTTGTAGCGCTTCTGGCGGCAGTGACAGTAGTGAGATAGGGCAGGTATCCCAGCATTCAGCTGGGTGCAACGTGCTTTGCAAAGGAGGGAGGTGAGGGGGAACCGGGAAGTTGTTCGCAGGGAGAGAAGATCAGGCTGTCAGTGAGTTTTGCTTAGCGAAAGCTGACAGGCTCTGTATTTAAGACAAACAGCTCTGTCTGCAAGCATTTTCACTGGTTATTTGCTGTGTGAGTTGTTAGAGAGAAACTGCAAAGCTACTTCCGCTTTTTTCATCCCCTCTACAAAAGAACACTTTACGTCATTTGCCTTAAATGGCATGTTGATGTCCTTTAATGGCTTGTTGATGGCTTTACATGGCTCGGAGGCATGCAAGAGATCCCATGGGTGTCCACATTCCCAACCTTGCGCTACAACGGTAGCGCTAAAGCCTTCTACCTCTCGAAAAGGAGGTTTAATAGTAGCGCTTTAAACAGTGAGTAAATGCGCAAAATCTCACTTTGAAGTGTGTACGGAACGATAATTATAGCGCTACTGCAGGGTTTTAGCACTGCAAAGCGCCAGTCAAACCATGCCCTTAGTGAAAAAGTTTTTCCTAGTTTTTCCTAGTGAAAAAGCTCTTCACATATAGGAAGAAAAAGTTGTGTCTTATTTTGGGGAACTGTGTATACCACGGAGAATAGGGAGAGGAGAGTCCCTTATGCTTTCCCTCATGCATGGATCACCACATAAGGGCTAAAAAAGGTCTGCCTATGAATAAGTCATGAGTCACAGAGACTTACATTGAAAAAAAAATCTTCTGGTAATATGTATTAATATATCTTTCTTTTTCTCATGACTTTCATTGGGAGAAATTTACTTCCTTTACATATACAGTGCATCTGAGTTTTTAAACAGGTTAATTTACAGAGCAGGGTTATGTGGGGGAGGGGGAGCAGAGAGGGAATAAAGACCTTGCAAAAAGTCTGAGGTTAAATCTCCCTCTGAAAATGTTCTGAGAGAACATGCCATCCCATGCATTCCAAAGATAAATGTCTGCTCTTCAGAAGTGTTTTTATGATAAGAGTAAGTCAATCCTGGCAGGGATTTACGGTCACAGATGGTGGGGGGAGGAAGGGGAAGGGTTGGATTCCATATTAGACAGGATAATATCTTCTTTTCAAGATATCATAGAAATTAGAGATGAGAAAGAATTATTCTGTGATCCCAAAACATGATTGTTCTGGGCAGTACATTGTTAGAATTCTATCTAGTCTAGGTTTATAAGTCCCAGTCCCAGATGGGGCTTCCTGTCTTCCTTGGAAGACAGCTCTACATCCTAAATCATAGGCTGTATTTCAGGATAGTCAGCCTAAATTTTCTCTCTCTTAAGCACACCCCATTATTTATTATACCTACATGTATCCCACTAAATAAAACCCTTCTCTCCATGGTTCCACCCAAATACTTACTGTTACTGTAATCCTTTTGCCAAACTATACAGAGTTAGATATTTTCACTTTTACTCATAAATCAGTCACTCCAGCCCTCTTAGCATTTTTATTGCTTTTCTCTGAACTTTCCCCAATTTGTCAATATCCATGTGGTAATTTCTGAAACATATTGGCCAAAAATACGAGTAAGAAAATAATAGCGAAATTATCTCTATGGAAAAATTTGGCCTTTTGTTTAATCGCCCCCGTAAGAAACAAAAGTAACTGTAACTGAAGCCGTTGTTCTTTCTGTGCAGCTCAGACTAGCTGAAAAATGTAAGACTGTGGGATGCTGAGTGGACCGTTACTGTTTTATTGTGAACTTGGTAATACTGTTATGATAAAATTATTTAAGAAACAAAAAGCACTCAGACGCTGCTGCCTGTATGTCATTTGATTCATCTTCCCACATCATCAGGACACTGCTTCAGCTCTCCATCCCTGATTTTTAATGGGAACATAAGCATGTGCTTAAAGTTAGAACACATGATGTGATCCAGGGACCTCTATCAACTGACAGAGGATACAGGGGTACATAATGGCTACAGGGATCCTCTGGGTCTGGTGTCTACCTACCAGTCTACCAATAACTGTCATGTAAGTTTGTGTCACACTGGACATCATAATCATTGTGAGATGTATGTATGGAAAGTATGTGAGGAGTTATGTATATAAAGTAAAAATCCTGTTCTCTAGGCCTGTGAGTTAAGGCAGGTCACCAAAAGGTGATTCACATACTCCTGTCAGGCAGAGGGGAAGAGATGCTTATCTCTCTCTAGATGATCATGTTCAAATTAAATATTATATGGTGCCCAGTGGATGCCCATTCACAATTAATAGATTGTGATGCTGCAGGAAAAAACCCCCAAAATAGCAGGGTGGTCCTGTTTCTGAGTAAAGACAATCAACTATATTTGGGGTACAGAGGGACTCCCAGATGCCATTGTTGAGGGAAGTAAAATGTTAGTGGGTTTGCTTCATGAACATGGGATCTCAGCCAGGCTTGACTGAAAATGCTGGGAAGGATTTTGGATGAGATAAATTTCTTCAGACAAGAGGGTAACTTTTTAGTTCCATTTAGGCCATAGAAAGCATTCTTCTCCATTGTCAATGAAATGGGCACTAATCAACATTTGGAGCCTTAAGGCTCATGAAGTTATTATTCTGGGAGATTAGTGTTGATCATTACTGAGCTAGAAGAGGAGTGTACAGTTAGGGACATTCATATGGCAAAACATTGGGAAATGTTAAGTTTTTCTTAAGTACTTAAGGGACACAAGTGCTAATGACATTCAGTGGGGCTTGTGCTCCTAAATCCTTGAGCGCTTTTAAATATTTGCCCTATAAAACACAACCTGAACTAAAACAAGTTTTTAAATAACGTACTATGTAGAAATAGAACAAATGGTAGAAAGCAGACCTTATATTTATTCTATTAGACTTCATAAATTGTGACATAACCGTGGCAACAGTTCCTACAGAGGAGCTTTATGCTAGTGATAAACCTTTGACACAGGCAGTGTGTGGAGGAACAATTATGGACGATTCACAAATATTACTTGACATTTTTAGAGCTGGATGTGAGGGGGTTTGTCTTCTTCTCCTGCTTAATTATGACTTTTTCAAGTAGGGTGATCCTATTGCATGGGTGTCACTGCACTTACCATTGTAAGGAGAGAGAAATTAAAATTTGTGCATAGGGTGGAGCAAGAGACAAGTGGAGAGGGAGGGAGAAATTTGCACAGTCTTCTAGCTTGAATTGTTATCTGTTTTTACAACAATCACCTTCATTTAATGTTTAACTTTAGAAACAAGATATTAAGGTATTTGCAACTCACATACATGAAATTGCCTGGATTATACAAGCGGGCATTCTACTCTAAAGAGGAAAAAAAAGAGGATGAACCCAGAAGATAGTGTTTTTGTTAAATATCTAAAATAGGATATATGCTAAGCAATGTACATCAAGCTAACTGGTGGCTATAGCGCAAAGCCCAGTTCTAAACCTAATATTTCTTTTACATATTTTTTTACACTGCAATGGGTAGCTGTCCTGGCTGCAGTCAAGCACTCCCTCAGGCTACTCATCAGATTGCTGAGAGGAGATTCAGTGACTGAATCCCCAGAGGTTTTAAGTCACTGAAGCCTGAACAGAGTCTAAGCACTGCCCCTGCACTGGGTTCGCTTGGCACACTGCTAGGGTGCACATCCTCTGTCTAGCATTCCTTCTAGAGAACTGTGACCCAGCAGCCCACTGCCCAAACTCATCAAAGTCACTCATAGTTTGCCCACCACATGGCTGGTCTGGGCCCACTGTTTGCCTCTTCAAGGGGCACATGCTGCACATATAACACACAGACAGACTTTGTTTTGTTTCTTGAACTCATGAGAAATACACAGATCTATTCAAAAATAATAAATCCTACACACAAGTCTCTGACTCAGTTTCCCCATTATTCCATGGCAGTTTTTGGGCTGGGGTCAGATTCATCTAGGGGGTCAGATTCATCTAGGGCATCCATGGACCCTCTGTTGAGATGCATGGCTTGGCTTGTATCCTGAAACACTGAGCCTCCCCCCTACTGCACCTTGTCTGACCTTCGCTGACCCATCCTCTTCCTCTTTGCTGCCCAAGCTTCCTGTGTGGCTTTCTCAGTCTACCCCATGTCCTTTTTAGTGGTTGTATTACCACCTTGTTGTAATTGTTTTGCTGCTGGTAAGTCTCCATTCTCCAAACCTGTGTTTAGGGAAGCTGGGGAGAATTGGTTTTCCCACTTAGGCAACCACTTTAGTATATTTATTGTCCTGTCATTAAATCTTGATGATCCACCATTACCCCTGATCTGGCAGGGAAAGCGCTGTCAGCCCACGGTAGATTCCACATACATATGCAGGCAGCCAGTGATACAACAATTTTCATAGTCAGAACTTTATAATATCAACCAGAATTTATAAGTTGTACATGCAGGTTTCCCTGACTGTCACAGTGGCATCAGAACAAAACTAATTTTCCCTACATTTCATTGGAGACTTATATAGTTTTCTGTGATTTTGCTTAGATAACCTAAAAAAGGAAACAGTACAAACAAAACAAGAAGTTTCCTTCATTCTAAAAACCACAAGTAGATATCCAAAAGGGCTCAGCATTGGCCTAATTCTGGTCTCAGTGAAGTCATTGAGAGTTTTTCCTATTAAATAGGCTCTCTGGTACAATAATGATGGGTATCATAGAAGTATATAAGACAGATAGACAGCTTTCCCGAGCACCAAAGTTAGGTAAATGCGGAACACTTTTGAAAATCCTAAACTACAGTTTCACAATACGAAGTGACTTAAAGTATAACTAAAGGTTAGAAAACCAGACTGGATAAAATTAAAGGAACTCCCACTTTTGGCCACCTCAAATGGCCTCCAAACAAACATAACTTTGAATATACTTGGTTAACTCTTTCATCATATTTTTAAAAGCATATTTGTTTTAGTAGGTCCCAGACAATCTTCGGAGCAGAAATACCAGAATATGACAAAAGCTGTTTTTCCTTGCTTATGAAAATATCAGAACCAGAATATCAGTAACAGAAATCTTTGGCCCACTCCAGTTTGTGAGCCCAAGAAAATCAGATAATTCAGCTTTGTTTTGACATATTAATTGTCATATTTTGTTTTGACATATTAATTGGGTGCTTACCCAAATGGAACCAAAATACCAAATCCCTTCTGAAGGCCAGCCATACATTGATTGTAAGGCAGGGACCTGCTCTAGAAGTAATCTTTTATTGGGCTTTCAAACCACATCATGGTTTGACTTAATGAAAAAAAAATCTATGCAGATGTATAAGACAAAGAATTGATTGAAAAATGTCATGGAAGCATCAGAAGTTGATGCCATTTCTTGCCTCCCCCTTCCCCCACACTTTGTCCCATCAGAAATAGGGCTAGTTAAAAATTCACTCCAAAAACTAGAATGACTAGGCTGACCATATATATCGTTTTGAATGGGACAGTCCCGTTTTTTTCATATTTCCCGACCGTCCCGTCGTTTTAATCTAAATGTTAATTTTGTCCCGTTTTTTGTAAAACAGATCTGGGCAGGTCCCTCTTTGCAAGCTGCTTTCTAGGGGCAGGTTCTGATTGATTGGGTTTTTTTCTGCCTTGAGTCTGGAGCCTGACCCCGAAGAGCTTTGCTCCTTGCTGGGCAACCCAAACGAGAACAGTGTAATCTGGACGGGAAAACAATGCGGCGCTCAAACTCCGTCTGCTCCCAGCAGTGCAAGCTCATCCTCTCCCCACGCAGGGCGCACCTAAGCTCCTCAGCTGCGTTTCTTCCACGACTTTCCCTGGAGTCTCTCCCACCCCACGGCCATGTGGCTCCTGGTTGGTTTGTTACGGGGTTAGGATCAGAAGGCAGAAATTAGCCCTGCTTCACTACGGGGGTTTTCATGCCCAAGAACTATTTATGTCTCATAACTTCCGGCCGGCAGACCCCTGCCCGCCGGCGCGCTCGGTCCCCGGCTGCGGCTCCGGACAGCTCCGCTCCGCCGTCGGCTTCAGCCCGCCGCCTGCTGCCTCCTCTTCTCTCTATCCCTCCTCCTTCCCTTCTCTCCATCCCCCTTCTCCATCCCTCCATCCCTTCCTCCCTTCTCTCTCTCCCGCCATCCGCTGCCTCCTCTTCTCTCGCTCCCTCCATCCCTTCTCTCTATCCCCTTCTCCATCCCTTCCTTCCTCCCTTCTCTCTCCCTCCGTCTGCTGCCTCCTCTCGCTCCCTCCATTCCTTCTCTCTATCCCCTTCTCCATCCCTCCATCCCTTCCTTCCTCCCTTCTCTCTCTCCTTCTGTCTGCTGCCTCCTCTTATCTCCATCCCTCCCTGCCTTCTGTCTATCCCTCCATCCCTCTCTTCCTTCTATCTCCCTTCTCCATCCCTCCCTTCCTTCCTTCTCTCTCTCCCTCCATCCACTGCCTCCTCTTCCATCTCCCTTCTCTCCATCCCTCCTTCTCTCTGTCCCTTGCCTCCTCCATCCCCCCTGCTCCCTACCCCCATCTCTTCTCTCATCCATCCATCCTCTCCCTTCTCACCTTCCTGCCTTCTCTCCCTCCATCCCCTCCATCCTCTTCATCCTTCATCCCCCCTTCTCTCTCTCCCTCCATCCTCTTCATCCCCCATCCCCCCATCTCTGTTCTGTTTATTCCTCCATCCATCCCCCCCCCAGTCCCCTCTGCCCGGCGCTGGGGGGCCCAGGTGGGGCCATGGCGCTGGTCACCTCGCCCACCGAGCTGGAGTGCCTGGCCAAGCTGCTGTTCTGCCGCAAGGGGGCGCTGCACCAGAAGGTGATCCACGTGGTCAAGAGCCACAAAGTCACAGCACGCTTCTTCAAGCAGCCCACGTTCTGCAGCCACTGCACCGACCTCATCTGGTGAGACCCCCTGGGCCCTAGAGCCCCCCCAGAGCCCTCCAACCACCCCCCAGCACCCCTCAGCCCACATTCTGCAGCCACTGCACCGACTTCATCTGGTGAGACCCCCCCAACCCCGTCCCGTTTTTGCCATCCCAATGTCCCGTTTTTGTCTCAAGGAAATATGGTCAGCCTAAGAATGACACATTCACAAAAATTCTGACAATTTTTTTTGTTGCAGCTCTAATAAATAATTATTAACACAATATAATAAATAAATAGTAAATCCCTCTATTGATCAGTTGACATAGCTAGTACTTAGCACTAGGATACTTGTCTGCAAGAGGGATAACCATAACCAAGGATGATTCAAAACTGACTAGATCACAAAGCAAAGGGCTAAAATAAATTAGAAAAAACACCTGTAGAGACCAGATGCATTATCTAATATGTATTCAACAGACTTAGCCTGAGAAGGCCCTAAGCCTGGAAACAATATAAAGGTAATTTTTGCAGGTAAAAGAGATTTGTTTTACATCAGCAGAAGCTGCTCTCCCTTGAAATATCTTTTTCTGCTGCACTGACATCATACGGATGCTACCACAGCTACAGCTACAGAATTGTGCTCTCTCTCTCTCTCTCTCTCTCTCAATACACCCATAAACTGTTTCCATGGCTACAGAGGCCATGAAGAACTTGGCAGCCTGCTGGAACCCCACAGCCACAAGACCTCCTATATATTCTGAAGGCATAACATCATCTCTGAGATGGCCGTATAATTCTTAAGTGGTTACTGGGTTGGTTCCTCTGTGTTGGGGGGTGCTGGAGGTGAGAGGGGTACAGAAGGCTTGCACCCTG
Organism: Sternotherus odoratus; assembly: GCA_032164245.1. NCBI lineage: Eukaryota > Metazoa > Chordata > Testudines > Kinosternidae > Sternotherus > Sternotherus odoratus. The sequence continues at coordinate 19,064,969 of JAVMKO010000011.1, forward strand.
GACAAATTCACAGAGGCTCTTTGTGCATAATCGTGTGTGTGTGTGTGTGTGTGTGTGTGTGTGTGTGTGTGTGTGTGTGTGTGTGTTTTTGAGTGGGTGGGTGGGTGGTAGGATTATGGGAGAGGGCTGACAGATTCACCATCCAACCCTCTGGGAAAGGGGATATGGGAACTTTGGATGCTATTGAAGTCTAAAGGCTGAAGGGTAGTATTCTGTCCCTTGTGACCTTGCAGTTTCACCTTACAGGTGATATGGCATTAGGCCTGCATTATGTAATCAAAAAAACCTGGACCATACACAAATTGACTGAATTTGGCACGTAGGCCTTTTGATACAAACAAGTCAATCAAATGAAATTGTTCAGCCTCATTTGACCAAATAATTGCACCAATTATTTTAACTCCATTTCCGCTAGTCTTTAGTTTTAAAATGCATTATTAATTAGCCAATTTGATTGTAACTTTGTTCACCCGATTAATTCTCGTGAAGAAGGGAAATTGAAAGCATTTGCATTTGTTTTTATTAACGTTAAAATAATTCTACCTCAATTATTAGCAAAGCAAACAAGTGCACTTAGCTGATAGCCGAGGTATCATGATTGGAATACCTACTTATTTTTTATAATTTATTTTCTATTAAATGAATTTGCTTTCACTGTAGCCTGGCTCCTTGTGTGCTCACTTCCTTCCAGTATTCTAGTGAATGAATTTGGAGGAAGATTAATTAAGACACCAATTTGTAAAAAAATATTGTAGAATATTCACAGAATTCAAAATCTCAGGTCTTTGACCTGGAAATCTAATTCCAATCAAGGAATAGAAATATCTCGTGCGTGACCTATGCAACCAAGAAAAATACCCTCAATTTCAAATTGCTAATACTGAACACTCACCTTCATACTTGAAACATGAACAGTTTGCAATCTATAGGCTGAAGTGAAACATTGAATAAAATAACCACCAAATACATTTGATAATGGACACATTTTTAGAAATCATGTTCTGTTTGTAGGCAACTGGCAAAAAGAAAAATGGGCTACATGCAACAAAATTCACTGCAAATCACTCAGGCCTGTGGTCTCATGCCAAGATTTTGTATGTAATGCTAATCAATGTAGTTAACTATAGAGCAGTGACTGTGGTGATCCTGCAGGTGGACTCCAACTTCTGTGCAGAGCTCAACTGTCTTCTTAAGAATGTTCAACCAATTACATTGTTTTGTTGTGTGACTGTTGAAATACTTTATTTAGAATATCTTAGAGGAGAGGTTCCCAAACTTTGGTCTGTGGAGAACTGGCAGTACAAGGAGATCTGGCTAATGTCATTTCCAGTAGTAAATTGCTTTAAAAAATGGCTAAACATACATTAAATGTTGCCATAATCTCACTGTGTCCATGTAAATAATTACTGTAGCTGGGACAGGTACATTATACAGTCATGAATGGGAACAGAGGTGGTCTTCGGAATTGTAAATGGGGAAGGAAGTGGATGGTTCAGGAGAAAAATCTCTGCATTGAAATTCAGTTTAAACTGCAAAAGTATGAGAACCCCTGAATTAATGTGATAACATGATCAAGGAAAGTTCTGTTATTACTCTTGGAGAAGAGGATTGTTATTTATAGCAGGTGCTGGGTAGCAACTTCTGTAATTAAGGTTGTTAGCATTGTAAGTCCCTGTTTTCAGTCACTAATATGTTTCTGAAACATTTCCCTTTCATGCTGACATTTCCATTCTGGGTCTATGCCAAAGCTGATTTTTGTAAAGCATGACCAAAAATAACTCATCTATATTTTGAGTGAGAGGAGAATGAAAACATACGTTTTTCTATTATAAAATAGTCTTGTGACCATTTTTGAACAGTTCTGCAACCCAAATGGCTGTGATTTAAAACTTACAAGTTAACATACAAGCAGTCCTTACCCAGCAGTAGTGCATGGCTTTATTCTGAAAGAAATCGGTTTTGATTTGACCAATAATACAAAACGAATAGCATATCTTCAACATAACCAGTATATTTTTTGCTTGACTCATTAAGTATGCACCTAAGGAATGATGGACCATGCATACATTCATCGCTGAGTACACATTTTATGTTTTAGTCCTCAGAATGACACCCAAATTGCCATGACACATTTAACAAATACTGTGGGAGACTTGGGAATGTATCTGCTAAGAGATTTTTCTTGCTGCATTCCCCACCAAAATGGCTTTGGGGAGAATAGTGAACTAATGCTAGAAGGCTGTAAGTCCCATTCCCAGATTTTTCTTTTACTGGCCTTAATGGCTCTTTCCACATCATCAGTCTTATTTACTGAAGCCTTACTTCAGAATTTCTGAAGTAAGAAGGAAAAGCAAGGAAATTTTCCACATCAGGAAAATGCATAATGTTTCCATTCGTCTTTAAATGCAGTCAAAAGTGAGGCTGAAAAAAAGAAAAAGCCAGATTTTAAGTGTGACTGCTATGTTATTAAATATTTAAGGAGTGTAGGATATGCGGTCTTAACAAATACATTTATAAGTGCAGGCATGTCAATATTTTTAAAGGTCAAGTATGGTTCTTCACAGTCTTTGTAATTACAGTCTTCATTCGAGAGGGATCATGACTTTTGGTGATTTCATTTAATAACCTTAAAATTGAAGTTCAGCTCTTTGTGGAATACTCAAGGACAACTTCTCCAAATGATATTTTACTATACAATTTCAGATGATCAGAGATTTAATTTAAGCCACTATTAAGGATGAAATACATTGTTTTATATGTAAATAATTCCTAATTATTTTACAATAGTTTATTTTTAAACTATTTTGACATAGGCCCAGGTCGTCTCTTTTCCTTTTGGAAACCCACTGAAGGGAACATCTCTAGCCTTTGCTCCCTCAGTATTTTGTGCTGTCTTCCACTTCTGGAGACATGATAAGTATTAACACAGAACAGCCAGGGGCACAGGAACCAGTTCTGTTGGAAGACTGAGATCTGGAAGAACAAAAGAGACATTTTCTTGGGATGTTAGGTCACCCATTCTTTTTGCAGGGACCCTTCTAACACCATCAGTTTGGAAATTTTCCTTGCTGTGCTGCCATTGGCTAGCTCCCATGCCACCTCGGCAGGTGTGCTCTGTTTTTGAAATTGGCCTACATGAAATGTAAACTGAATACCTTTTTGATCACACCAGCAGGATCTACATGGGGTAGTTAGAGCATAGTGCTTTACTGAGCTTTACAAGTCACAACACTCTAGTGTGCTGTGCCACACCATGTAGAGAGACTCCAAGTTTCATTTTCAAAAGTAACATAGGTACTTAGGAGTGTCATTTTCAAAAGTACTTAGGCAAGTAAAGATGCAGATGGGTGCTTATTGGGATTTTAAAGAACACACAAACAGGTCAGGTGCCTTGTTGCAATTGAAATCTATGGGAGTTTGGCATTTAACCTGCTTTGGCATTTTTTGAAAATCCCACTAGGCAGCTCTCTGTGTCTTTAGGCACCTGAATACCTTAGAACATTGGTTCTCAAAGTGGGGGTTGGGACCCCTCTGGGGGTCACGAGCCAGTTCTGTGGGGGTCGTGACACTCTGCTGCCAGCAGCCAGCCCTGAACAATGCTGCTGCCGCGGGCTGCTGGCATCTGGCCCCTGCTGCTGCAGGCAGCTTGTGCCCCTGCCGTGGCGGGCTGCCAGCACCCCCATAAGGCTAGTCCTGGCCGTGGCTCCTGCCATGGCGGGCTGCTGGCGGCCCCGCGAGTCCGGTCCAGGCCCTGGCTCCTGCTGTGGCGGGCTGCCAGCACTGCCATGTGCCCGACCCAGCCCCAGCCCCCTGCAGAGGTGGGCTTCCGGAGCCCCTGTGAGCCCAGCCCCTGCCGCGGTGGGCTGCCGGCGCCTCCGTGGGGCTGCTGGAACCCCCCTCAATCCCGACCCCTGCCCTGGGGGGGCGGCTGGAAACCTCCCATCCCAGCCCCTGCCACAGTGGGCTGCAGGCACACACCCCCCGCCTGACCCCTAGGGGGGGTCATGGTTAGAGGCCCGGTGTGGGAAAGGAGTCACCACTAGAAAAAGTTTGAGAACCACTTTAGAACATCTGCCCTTTATGTCACTTTGGCACTTTTGAAAATTTTACCTGACTGCTCCATTTTTTGTAAACAAGAACGATGCCAACAATTCATGAATTTTAACCTTCCCTTGAATACCACCTTGTGCTACTTTCAACATTTACAATATATAAAACAGAGCAATAAAAATCACACAAGTCATTCAGCAGTGTAACCTGTTAAGTTTTGAAGTTGACATAATCCATACAGGGCTCATTACATTATGAGAACAATAAGACAGTGAGTAAGATCATCAAGTAAGTCCCCATGCTATATAATTTTCTCCCTTTCCTGACTCAGGATCATTCACGTTGCTTACAAAGCTTTGAGAGTTTCCCTCTACTTTAACTCCTCGAGTATTCTTTAATGATCTGACCATGCTTTCTTCTGGAGCATGTTAATCAAAGAAAATTGGATGGGATTCTCTTCTGAGTCCATATCATCTTAACTGGCCAGATGAACAGCTATTGAATGAAGCAAGGACACTCCCTCAGCTTCCTGATTGCATCCTGCGAGGAACCCTTGTCCTACCATAAAAAAGAAAGAGGAACTGGGCAAAACTCTTCCCAACTGCACACTGCAGGGAAACACTGCAAGGTGAAGAATTGTCAGTTGCATTAACAGAGGCATAGCATGCAAGTCATAGGAGATGATAGTATTACTCTACTTGCAGATGGTTAGGCCTTAGCTGGAGCACTGAGCTCAATTTTGGTCAGCACTGTCTAAAAAGGATGTAGAGAAACTGGAAAGGATCCAGAGGCAAGCAACAAAGATGACCAAAGGAATGAAAACCATATGAGCAAAGGCTGAAGGAACTGGGTATGTTTAGTTTAGTAAAAAGGAGATTAAGGGGGGACATGATAGTTGTCTTCAAATAAATACTTGAAGGGCTACCAAAAACAGGTGGAGAAAAATTGTTCTTTTTTGCAACAGAGGGCAGGACAAGAGGCAATGGGTTAAAACTACAGTATAGCAGATTTAGATTAAATCTCATGAAAAAACTCCTAACTGTCAAAACTGTAGGGTAGTCGTGGAATCTCCTTCATTGGAGGTTTTTGAAAAAAGAGGCCGGATAGCCATTTGTCTTGGATGCTTCAGACGTTACAAATCCTGCATCTTGGCAAGGGATTAGAGTGGGTGACCCTTGCGGCCCCTTCTAACTCTATGGTTCTATGATTCTATAATAAGGCCACTTAGCCACTTCCCCTGCCATGAATTTCTATGAGAAAAAAACAATTTTTTGCCTCTCTTGAAAACTTTTCAAGTTAGAATCTAGTTTCAGTAACCTAGTATTTCTCACATACAGTACAGCATATCCCTAATGATAGGACATATGAATCTGTGGAATTAAATGACAATGCAAGAAAAAATTACGTCAGCTGTTTCAGATTGATTTTAGCCAGAGGTGAAGCCAAAGGCTAAACTAATCTCTAGTGAGTTTAGAACCAGGTACATAAGGCTCACATCTGAGGTATCCAATTACTGTGGTTAGACCACATATGATGCCAGTTTCTTTATGCATAAAATCTCACTGACAGAGAAAGATAGAGTGCCAGTTTTAAATTATTCCTTTTCAAGATCCTTTTATTGTTATTGATCAGTGTGACACTACAGTAGACTCTCGATTATTCAGGATCGGGTTAACCAGGATGTCAAACAAAAATATGCATAACTTGCAGGGCCGGCTCTGGCTTTGCTGCCGCCTCAAGCACAATTTTTTTTTATGAACCAGGATTTTATGAACCAGGATTAATTTTTTCCCTATCATCCTGGATAATCGAGAATCTACTGTATTATAATAATCTTTGTACAAAATATGCCTTATCAGTATCATTTGAAAACTAAAATCTCAGTATTCATTAATATTCTTGTGTGATGTATGCACATGGTGGTATTAACAGTTAAATGTATATGCTAGAATTATGACTAACACATATTTAAACCAAACAGGTTGAGGGAGCTGGTAAATAGGTCTGCCTTATTCAAAGGAATGTGTATTTGATTCTCTGATCAGCCCAATCTTCATCAAATGAAGATCCATTTTTACATATTAGTTAAACAAATGTATTGAGCTAATAAATGGGGGGAAGAAAGAGCATGGAGTTTCCTTTATCACCAGACTCCACTTGAATAAACTTTACTCTGAGGGGTAGTTCTCAGAAGAACCCATTTCAAAGGTCTGTTGATCTACAAAGACAGGGGCTGAAGCTCAAGTGAGAAGCAGTTGAATCAATTGATTGCATACAATATTATTGTATCATAAAAGTGTATAAAGTAATTTATTTTCTGAAAACTAATGACACACTGATGATTAATATAATTGTGAAATGTATGTATTAACACTATATGAAGAAATGTGGCTACTTAATGACATTATATTCTAAAGTCTGTAGCCAAATAGAGAGAAATAGGTTCCCTCCCACACAGAAGGGAAGGCAGCTCTTTATCTGTCTTGTATGTAAGTTAAGCACGGTGGAATTAAAAAAATGAAATTTCTGTTTATGCAAAAATCAACAGTGGGATGGGAAGTCCAGAGGAATGGACAAACGGCACGAGTTCATCTTGCCTTTTGGAACAAGGTAATTGAACTTCAGAATATACAAGCAAGGACAAAACCTATCTTTGGTATCCATCACTAGACAGACACAAAGGCACAGAGCTCTTGCAAGCTGAGAAGGATGGCATTTAGCTGAGCATAAGACCACCTGTAAATATACTTTTTGTATTTATTTAACCATTATTCCTTCAGTTAGGTGTACAAGACAGAAGGCTAGAATCAGATCTTAACTATTGTCTTATCAGGGCCCCCATATGAGAAGAGGTTGGTATTCACCTGGACAAAAGTCAGTTTCCAGGCCTCACAGCTCTGGCTGAGCGAAGCCTTTTTGTACACAATCAATCCCATATAAGCGCATTGGATTTTTTTGCAAAGCATGTCGATGCCACCTGTCAGAAAAACAAAATTTAACATTCTAATAATAGCCTGTTATAAAACTGTACTTTAATAGGCAGCAAAGTTGCCCATATGCAGTTCCATGTTCACTGGAGGCTATTTCTTGACAGGTAGAGTCTGATGGCTTCAAGTTGTTCAAAAGTACATCTCCTGCCATCATTGTACATGGCTTATTAGGTTTTATAAAGATGATTTGCAAGTGATTTGTGAGGGAGATGTATTTTATAGCTTGCACTTCAAGTGTAGCAAAAAAAAATCATTTATCTCACATACAGTGTTTTCTAAAAGTCAAGAACTAAAAATATAACTAGAAGTTGCTTTGGCAAGTCTAATGCTACAGATTCTGCTACATGAAAGTATGAAATAAAATTAGACTTTTTTTATGATCAGTGTAGCTCTCATGGATCCAATTATTACTTCTTTAGATAACATTTTATGTGATTGAGATAGGGAGGCTTGTCCAGAATGATCTGAAAAGGAGAGCATAAAAACACTTGTGTGATTGCAGTATATATAAGAATGCATTCAAATAATGATAACAGACCCACAAAATCAAGGAATTTCAGAGCTGAGGATGAAAGGCCATTTTTAACTCATCCAGCTCCGACACTGTTACTCACATGGAAAATGAAACGATAAGGTATCCTGAGAATCTTAACAGAGAATCACTTAGATACACGGTGGTGGGTGAAGGATAATACAGCACCTTAATTGTGTGGAGTTTTTTTCTTATATAAATATGTCAGATTTCTAGCAGCATTTTAACAATTTTTCCTGGCTTAATTCAGTAGCTCCTTCATTACTTCTTAAAAAAGAGTAGAGACGTAATAAAATATGGTCTCTGTTCTCGAGACCCTTCTCAGTTTTCACTCAGCAAAAACTAATGGGAGTTCTGTTGTGGAATGCCATGAGGACTGGGTCCTAAAATAGGCCTGAACTGTGTTCACTACCGTAGACCTTTGCAAAAGTCAGTTTGAAAAGTGGGGCCTGTTGAATGTTTGTCCACATCACTACACAACTGTTTTTGATAGAGTAACCGGGGATGACATAGCTATATTAGCAGACATGTGCAGGAAAGCCTGCACAACTACTTTCTGCACCATAGCTAGCTTTATCCATGGCTGTTTGTCTAGAAAATTCTTGTGTTTGAAATCTCAGAAATCTGTATTTTCTATTACTTGGTAACTAAAAAAATGATATACTGACTTTTAATAACTAAAGAAATCAAAATGTGTATGGTAAAACCAACTGGCCCAGGTACAGCTCAATTCAGGCAGTAGAGTTAACGAACTAACTGACTGACATCTGCTGAGGATCTGTTCCAGTTGTAGATAGGCTGACAAATTAGGTGATTTGAAATGGCTCAGATATTACACTTCCCAAGATGGGGTTTGTAGCAATAATGGCTCAACAGTAGCAACACTTTCATATACATAGTGCTTCTAGTGTACTGTTTTCAAATAGAAATGATTCTGTAATTACTATTTGCAGTGTTGTTGTAGCCAGTTGGTCCTAGGATATGAGGAAGGCAAGGCAGGTTAGGTAATATCTTCTGTTGGACCAACTTCTCTTGGCGTAAAGGGATAAGCTTTTGATCTTCAGAGAGCTCTTCCTCAGGTCAGGAGAAGGTAACCAGAACATCAAAGCTACAAGGTGGGACAGGTGGTTAAGCATAAGGGGTTCACACAAGCTGTGGGAGACCACTTAGAATGAAGTGGGCAATTAAGGGTTAAGCAGGGTGTGTTATGAAATGTTGTAACCAGCCATAAAATCAGTGCCTCTCTTAAGTCTATGGTTTTTAGTGTTCAGCAGAGTCATGCATTTAAATTTCCAGGCTTGTCTTTTGAAGACAGTGTGCAGATTTCCTTTCAGGGCAAGGGTTGAGAGGACTATCCCATGTAATATTTAGCTTGGACACTCTAGTTGTCTCTTCCCACAGCAGATGTTGGTCCAATAAAAGATATTACCTTACTTACCCTTTCTTCCTGTTTAATTACTCATTTAAATACAAGAGCAATTTAGACTTTATAATGGTCTGAATGCCAGTGACTTTATTTAAAATACTGTAGATTCTCCTTCCAAAGACAATTGTGGAGGGTATGAAACCTTTTGTAATTTTAACAGTCACAGCAGGAAGATGTATTTGGTACTCAGCACAGGCACTCTGACTCTTTGATGAACTATGAAGTTCTATCTGTCACAGCAACTGTGAGGGATAAGGTGAAGGTCTAATAAATAGAGCAGATGAATTGAAAGATATGCGTATTAAACATCAAGGACAAATCTGAGCATTTACATTTTTCTCTAATGCATTTTTATGTTTGTAACCTATTTCATTGTATTATATTTACTCTTGGATCTAAGAACTTCTGCATGTCAGAGGAAATGTGAGGGCCAAGGTGAAAGTCTAATAAATAAAGCAGATGAACTGAAAGATATGAGTATTAAATATCAAGGACAAAACCAAGCATTTACATTTTTCACTAGAGCCTTTTTATATTCATAACCCAAAGTATCATCTACTTTGTCTAACTTTTTTGAGGACTACACATTTGGGTTCTCTACTACCTGACTGTTCAATTGTCCTTGGATGCTTAAATATTACCACAGTGGTAAGAAAAGAAAAGTACTAAATATTTCTGAAAAGAGACAGAAATTTTAAAACCAAGACTTCCTCTGGACTCTCCTGAAAAGAGATTTTCTGATGTAAATAACAATGGGTTTGAACTTTTGGGTAATGATATACAACTTTTCAGAGTTTAGAGATTTCAGATTTGAAAATCCAGCTTTGACCTTCTGTCTACACTCTAGAGCTAATATATTCAAAAAATGTATTTTAAAGAGAACCAAAAGAGGAGCTAATGAAATGTTCACCTAATATTAAGCACATTGCATAGTGTTTCATTAAGACCTTCACTGTCAAACTTGCATTCCTATAATACAATGTCAATAATAATAATGAGACATGGCATGAGAAACGCTAAGTCCATGAAATTTATCCATTTAATAAATGACAATGTTATTATTATTATTAATAATAATAAATAGTTTATTCTAATTATAATCACTGTATGACTTAAAAGTAGGGAAACTATAGGGTCTGATTATATCCCATTCATGTCTATGGGAGCAAGCGAAGACCAAGCCTGTTGAATATCATCATGTGTTGTCACTAGGGATTGAACCTGGAACCTGCTGTGCTAAAATAATAGATTCTTGGACTGAAAGGGTAATCCTGTAGGTGGTAGTTATACAGTAGATTTATTTCTGTGGCCCAGCCCCTAGACTGTATGCCTGAAGGGGAGACACCAAACACAATGAGTGATGGTTTACACAAAATGATAGGCTGAACAGTGATAGCCTTGATTAGATTCAGTGGGGACTTACACTAGGAATAGTCCCAATGAAGTCAATGGGACCACTTGTAGAGGAAGATACTATACAGTATAGAATATGGCAATCTGTCCTAAAATGATTCATTTGAATTTTAACTGGTTTGCGTAATGCCCTCTATCTGCAAATTGATTTTGTATTTTCCTGAGCAAGAAACTTTGCTAGTAAATATATTCAATTTCCTCTGGATTGGTGCTGCACAAATTCAATGTAAACTATAAAGGACCACAGCCTACAAATTATTGTTGGTGAAGAAACTTTTTTGGGAAATTTGCCAGACTTCTAAAGGAAAAGATACTGTAGCAGAATAAAAATAGATAAATAATAAATTGCAATGTCGTCTACAGCTGTGGACTGTGGTAGTCTTTCCTGTTTTGAAAGATTTTATGGTGAAAATGTTTTATTTTTTATGTTTTGAAATATACAGCAACATAAAAATGTAATGGTTGGCTTAACCTATAAAGAGTTTTCTAATCAGTTAGTTCCTGACAGAAGGTGGAATTTGTATCTCAGTGGAAGATTTACTTATTTATTTTTTCCTTTCCTTTTAATTTTCGAAGTCCAGGATGCCTTGAAGTTGCTTGACATAATGGGATAAATTTTCAAAGCTCCTTGCAGGAGAGATGCCAGTGCAAAAAAACCATCAAGCAAACACTGAGTTATGTGTGTGGATCTCCTGTGCTGTGTTTTGATAATTCATCCCATATATCTGAAAGATGATAGGATTTGCAAATAGAGTGAAATTATGGATTGGTCTGGTTACTTTCCTTCTTTTGCATTACATGGAAATTAATAAAGTCAATAAGTGTTACATTTACTGTGCATTGAATTACTTGGTTGTTTGGTACTTATTAGTGTGGTTACAACCTGCCATAAACAACTGTGTAACTCAAATGTGCAATTATGTTTGGTATATGCTGAGCTGACTCTTATTGCATGTATTTTGCTGATTTTGCAAGCAATTAATAAATACTCTTACAATGTGGCTTGTACAAAGAGCCTATAAATAACATATCAGAGTCCATTTCTGTTCAGCCTACACTTGTGCATGCACTGAGCACACTGTTACAGCTCATTAGTAAAGCCAAACAGAGACCATTTAACTAAATCACTATGAAAAGTAATTTAAAAGGAAGGTAAAGGCAATTTTGCTCAATCCTGGATTTTCATCCTGCTATTATTTTCCTTGTGGTGTATTTGTCAATAATGTCAGAGCTGCAGTATTGATAAAATGTTAATTTTTGGCTTACTGGAGATTTTTAAGAAGTGTAGAATTTTGGCATATTACCACATTTCATCCTATTTCATCATTGCAACCTGGTGACATAAACAATATGCTCTTGCATGGAGACATTACTTTAGTCTCTCTTGATTAGTTTTTCGCTTGCTATTAAATAAAGCCAATTGTGGCAGAGGGAAACTCATATTTGTTTAAAAGACTATTGTGAAAAGTCAGCAATGTTTTTTCAAAAATAAATAAAGGCTAAGACTTACAATCTGTTCAAATAATTTGTATCCTTGAAATCGAGAGTACTGTGGTGTTTTGTAATGAAGAAATTCAAGAACTTTTGAACAAGCTGGTAGTTGTTGTCATAGAAGGAATGAATACTAATACTTCCACTGTATGTATAAAACTGTGAGCATTAAAAATGACTCACCATTTCTTAGTTACCTTAGAGGTCCCAGCAAAAAGGTGGCTATGGTTTGGTTTGGTGTTGGGTATTAAATAACTACATATATTATAGCAGGATGAAAGCCTGTGGTCATTTACAATCATGTAAAGCTCAACCATCCTGGTTTTGTGCCATTTTTACATCTACTTTGCACTCTGCACATGTGGAAATGACTACATGCAATGTGCAACGTAGTAGAGAATCTGTCCCTTTAAAGACATCTTATCATTCATTCAGGGAGCTGAATCTACAGTTTTATACTCAACTAGCGAAAATACCCGGCGTTGCTCGGGTCCGTCGGAGGTGGGGAGGGGGCAGAGAGCTGAGCGAGTGCGGGGTCCGTTGGAGGGGGCAGAGAGCTGAGCAAGTGCGGGGTCCGTTGGAGGGGGGAGGGGGCAGAGAGCTGAGCGAATGCAGGGTCCGTTGGAGGGGGTATTATGACATCATAACTATGTCACAGAGAATAGCAGCTGCCCAGCTGATGTGAATGGGCTTTAAAGAATTTCACCCCTGGGGGGGCGTCAGAGGTGAGATTTGAAAAATTTTCGACTCTTACCCTGATTAGGACCCTAAGACCTCTAACTGTACCAAAGTTCAAGTCTCTAGCTCAAACGGTGTGGAAGGAGTAAGTGCACATACATACACGCATACATACACGCATACACCATTTGACTTTTATATATATAGATAGCATCAAAACAGTAGTGAGAGAGGAAGCAAAGAGAACAGCATAGAAACAGAGCAGTATTTTGTTTGTGTCCAATGGACATTATCTTCCTAAAAACTTTAGAACCTCTGGGTATCAACTAACCGTGAAAAAAATCTTCCACAAGTGCAACAGCAAAGCGAGTTTTTCTGCTTCACGCCAAGCTGATGACTTAAATGTTGTGTTCTGCATTGGCTCAGTTGGGCCCATAAATCTTGCACACTTTGCTGCTAGTGCAGGTGTTACTGCAGCTTTTGGTGTCACTATGCATATTATTGTTTCTTCAATCCCTTTGGCACTCTAAGTTATTTCCTCAGGAACTTGTGAAGATTGATTTATGGGAGTACTTGACTTTTGCAGAGAAATAGAGGAGGAGGAAGAAAGAGAGAAGGAAGGAATCCTGTGTAGTTCAGATAATACTGTTTATGAAAATGTTCAGTGTCCTGCTTGCTCAATCCCTAGAAAACTATCATTATTAATTACTATATGTATTGTCATAGCACCGAGGAGCCCCAGTCATTGACACCATTGTGTTAGGTACTATGCAAACACAGAACAAAATGACAGTCCCTGCCCCAAAAAGTTTACAATCTGAGTACAAGACAAAAGACCACAGATAGATACAAGCAAATGTATGAGAAAGTACAATGAGACAATACTGGTTAGTGTGGTAGGCAGTGATCTTAGCATACCAGCAGCCTAGCAGTTGTCAAGTTTTTTCGGCCTCACAGCAGCAGAGAGTTTTAAGGACAGTTTTGGAGGAGGATAATGAATTTGTTTTGTGGATGTTTACTGGGAGCTTCTCCTAAGTATGAGAAAAAACAATTTATTTAAATTCTTCCTTATAAATGTGAATCAAGCCATGTTCCAGGCATGCACTCTAGCATCAGTGTCCATCTTTCTGTGTAAATGAACCGTATATTTCTAAGAACTCTCCCTCACTGCAGAGGTTTGAAGCCTTTTAGGGAGAATTCCCCCCCGTTTCTTCCTACAAAACATCTTACCCGCACCCATCTGCAATATTGAGGCTCTTGGCCAGGGAGTAGTTTTGACTCCTACTGTATACAGATTTCTGTCACAACTGTCTTCATTATCATTCTGTTGGTTTAAGTGACACTAACTGGTAAAGGTGACAAAGAGTCTTGTAGCACCTTATAGACTAACAGATTTTAGGGATTATGAGCTTTCGTGGGTTAAGATACTAACTGGTAGTATCTTCACATTGCAACTGGATCAAGGTTAAGCATAAAGCTAACTAGTTAAGATGAGTTAATAATTGACTTATTTGTTTAATCTAAATCTTCATTTACAATGTTGGTCTGGCTCTACTACCTGGAAAATTCAAACAACTCGCAGTGATGGCAGGACCCAACTAGCCAATGAATAAGTAACCAGTAACAGCTCATCAAAGCAGAGGGCTTGATTCTGTCTTACATCTTATGTCAAAATGGTAGGATTTTACACTCACTTTTCAGAGACGTAAATTACTAGTCAAGGTTAAAGACAGTGGAGAGTCAGGCCCCAAACATGAAGAAATCTAAAGGCATGACAAGGGCAAAATTCAGGAAATAAGATTTTAAAGCGAGAAGGGAGTAGGGGGATATTGTCAGCTAAAAAAAGTCAGGACAAAATGTATACAACTGGTGATCTGATCGATCTGTTTGTGGATGGTCAGGTTTCATTACATTTTTGAAAATACGTAAAATAGTGCTGAGTATAAGCACCTCCTCCCCCTGCTGTGGGTACTCAACGATTCTTCAAGATTCTAAGCACCTTCAGCTCCCGTTAATTTCTTTGGAAACTCAGTACACACAGCACAAGGCAGGACTGTCCATTGAAGTCAGAAGTGTTTCCTTTGACTTCAGTGGGTTTTAGATCAGGCACAGAAGTATAATAGCAATGAATTTACAGTGGCATCCAAGCCCCACAGAGTATGCATGATTCAACTCTCAGGTACTGAGCAATCATACTAAAAAGAAGAGACAGCTTCTTTCTCCACAGGTAAACCAAATCCCCAAAGTAAAAATTCTTTCCCAAGGAAGCAAAAGGTTAATTTCAAATGCTCAAGGTCTCCCATGAATCAAATGAAGTAATCCCATGTCTGAGTTTTAAAAGCATCCTTAAATTAGCCTGGTGCACTGCATGGATCAAAGAGAAGGTTATCAAAGATTAATAAATAGAGAGAGAGGAGAGAGATTCTGGTAGAAACTCCCTCATCACTGCAAGTGAATTGAAGAGTGCAATCCACTTATAATGGACATGGTTAGCATACCACTCAGTCTTCTGACATAGAAATCAGGGCAACACTTCGAACAATCATAATGAAGGGACAAAAATCAGAGACCTTTTTAGAAAATGGATAATAAAGATGTTGAAAAAAAAATGCATGAAGGTGATTTTAGGAAAGAATAATGTAATTGAATGGGAAAAAACAGGTTTTTTTCCCCCCAGATCGAACTGTGGTTATTTTTCACTCTCAGTCGTCTCTGAAATGCAAACTACATGAGTAAATAAAGTTTCAGTGAACAGAGTGTCTTGAAAAAAGCTGCTGGTTAGATGAACCAAAAGTGATTTCCCAAAGAAAAAATCATACAAATGATGAACCTCTCGCTTCTGAATGAGCAGTCAGGAGCATCTATTCCAATACTTTTTACATGTGCAAATTCCTAGCATCTGATTACCTTCAAATGTAGGGCTGCCCTATTTGTCCAAAGGGCTTAGATGTTCTTTAAAACCTTTGGTTGCATGGAGAACAATGAATGGTTATATTGGTGTTGCAGGTGTGACAGCACTTTAACAAACTGGGAGATTCTTTTAATCAGAGATATTATGGGTCTGATGCAAAGCTCAAGGATGTCAGGGACTGCCATTGACTTAGATCAGGATCTAGAACAGGCTTATGTTTTCCCTTTGGTTATTGTGATGTCCTGTAGACAGCCAAGACCAATTTTCAAAAGTGGACTCTAGTACTCTAACCTTGCAAACAACTGTATGTATATAACTTGATCCATCTGTGTATCCCTTTCAAGTCCCCTTGGGCAGGGACTGTCTTTTAGTCTGTATTTATAAAGTGCCCATCACGGAAAGGCCTTGATTATGATTGAGGCCTCTTGGTGCTACTGTAAACAAATAACAACACTAATAATGATTATTAATTGTAATATAGTATTATCAATGTTCCTGCTATCCAATGGGTAAATTAATACTGAACTTACCTACAAATACCCTGAACTTTTGGTAGCTGCTATTTCACAGAGCACCACCACAGATGAATACTCCTGCATATTGCTAAATGGCATTTAAAAGTGGATGGAAGGATGGCGTTAATTGGCAAACTTGAAGGCTGAACAGGAATGAAAAACGGTCCCAAAATACCATTGAAATGAATCAGAGAAGCAAAAGGAGAGAAAGGATATTAATTCATGGTTGATTCATGGATAACCACTTATCATTTAAAAATGGGGGGGGGGGGAGCTGTTGACGTTTTAGACAGAACAAACAGATCAAACTTGCACATCACACTGTCTGTGAAAGTGCTGACCTGCCAAGATTCCAGCTGCATTAGCATCACAGACAGATTGGGGGTGTGTCAGTAGCATTTAGCATTCAGCTGCTATACATATCACCCATGCCAAGATGAAGCAGCCATTCACTGAACATTGCATTCTTTGTATCTCATACCACTACATATGGAAACAAAACTGTTTCATGAGACTGTGAATGAGTGGCAGCGGGGGACAAAATAAGTTGAAATCTCTGTATTTTTAATTAGTTATATTTTCAATTTTAGTCCCATTTCCTAATGGACCATCATATATTTTCACTGAGGCTTGACTTTAACATCAGTGAATATATGCTTTAAAA
This sequence comes from Sternotherus odoratus, assembly GCA_032164245.1. Taxonomy (NCBI): domain Eukaryota; kingdom Metazoa; phylum Chordata; order Testudines; family Kinosternidae; genus Sternotherus; species Sternotherus odoratus. The sequence goes on from JAVMKO010000011.1 coordinate 19,081,639, forward strand.
AGTGCATCATTTTTATTAACAACCAAATACAGGCCCCAATCCTGCAATGAGCACTTTGCAGCAGGACCAATTGCTCCAAAGGGCTAGTTGTTTTCCGCTGGCATATATCAGCAACAAGTTATTACCTTTCCACCCCTTCTCTTCCACTGTGCTGACTCGAGCCAGCTTTTCTGGTTGGCACGTTGCGGGCAGACCCCAAGGTTCCATGTATTCCCCCCTTACACACACCTGATCTAGGAAAGTAGTTACAGGTGTGTATGGGGGATGGTCTAACTTCCCCTTATGTCCCTGCACATATGCAAAGTTTGGGCAACAATCTAGTTCTTAGTTTTTAATCAGTCATGTGATTCATTTCCTAGAGTCTGACTGGGGTGGGCAGAGATTGAAATGGACTTGTCCAAGTCACAGAAACTCTTCTCCAGTGGCTGGCTTCCTTATCTTTGTATTCCGCACAAGCACAAATGAAAAGTAAACCAGGAGCCTTGTTGTCCACAAACAGTAGTTCTGTTGTCCACCTCTAGTTAGGCTCATAATGCAAAAGAGGGCTCTCCCCTGTGCCCAAGTAACTAAGGGACTGATCCCATTATACTCAAATTGAAAGGTTCCCATTGACTTTAGCTCTGATTTTAGAGCTCAAGCCAATGCTTGCCAATTTCATCTTAGACTCAAGTCTCTCCCTGGGTATTTTACACTTCTCCTCGGTTCCTATAGAGCATTGCCTAGAAACTGCTGGAAATCTTGCAATTTACAGTACACTGATAATGTCTACTGAGATTGAGATCATCATGGTAAATAGTCCCTTGATTAGTGAACATCCACAGATTGTTTTCTGCTTAATCTGTTGGTGGAGCATCATGTTTGATTATCTAATGTGATGGAGGAAACCATTAAAAATCATAATTTGAATAAGGGTCCCAGTAGTGCAATTAGAAAATCTTACCAGTAGCTGGGGAAAATATAAATATAAATAGAATGCAATACAATGGAAGTAACTGTACATTAAATTAAAAAATATATATGCTTTAGTGTGTCTTTGCAACTGTTCACAGCATTAACATTGGTTTGTAATTGCAAATGACAAATCTAAGCAGTAACACCTAATTATTATGATTGTGTTGGATTAGATTAAAATATAAAAATACTCTATTCTCAGCATATTTTTTATGAAAGCTTTGAAAACGGCAGTATTTTAATATTCCTATTCATGAATCAGACAATTATCTCATGTTCCCTTGGCTCATATATAAGAATTATGTAGCATGTTGTTGGAAATCCATTTTAGTTAAGAGGCAATTGATAACTGAATTATAAAACAGAATCAACTGTTTTATAATTCTAAAGACATTAGAGTTTTGAAGTTCCATTTCCACTCTAGTTATCATTCTTACTCTAGATACAAAAATCCACTAGGGCTAGGACTTGACCCCATGTGTTTTAAATTTGCAGCCATATCACCTTGTGTTGTGAGCCAATAAAATAGAAGAGGCTGTAAAAGTAAGTGTTGTTGGTGTTTCCCTCTGAGTTTATACTGAAACAAAGCCCTAGCATAGTGTAAGAGGCCATTTTGCATGAGATTAAATACCAAAATCCTGACTAGATTTAGGGGAGAAAATTATTTGTTAATACATCAACATTTTCACTTATTCTCAATGGATTTTTGATTTTACCTTGCTCATGACCCTTTATTGCTTTTCCTCAGCAGGTGTGCAATTGTTTTTCATTTGTGTAAATGTTGGGGAATGTCCATCATTCATGTGTATATCAATATTCACATGTGAAAACGAGGATTTGCTATTCATGCTGAAAGTGCTTTGCCACCCACATATAAAATTTCAGTCATCCAGATAGGGACCAGAAACTATACCATGTGGCCTAGGTGATCAGTTAAACAAAACAATCAATTAATAGTTAAAGCAAATAGGTTCTGAACAAGCTGTAGGCTGCAATATATATGAAGTGTTCATTGAACACTTATGAATAATGAATACATTCATAAACACCAGTAGTTCTTTGTGGGTAATTCTCAAACAGAAAAAAGGGGCGAAATTCTTTAGCTGAACTGTTCACTATTAATAGCTCATTCAGCTCTTATCCCAAACCCTTTGATCATTAAAAATTACATACAACATTGTTCAAGTTTAAGAGTGTTAATCGTAGTGTCCTTGCCAGATTCAAACATGGAAAACTGGGTAAAATTTTCAAAAGTATCTAAGTCACTAAGAAGCCTAAATCCCAGTTGGGATTCAGTGGGACTTAGGGTCCCAATATGTTTGCACCTTTTCAAATTTTTACTCACAGATTCTTAAATGCTTAAGTCACTTTTGAAAATGGGACATATGCTCCTAAATCAATTATGTGCTTTTGAAAATTGTACCCCAACTGATCAATATATCTAGCTTACATATCAATTGGTAGAGTTTAGTGATGATTTGTGGAAAGTATATACATTTTATCCAAGCAGATGTGGTAATTGAATCCAAAATGAACATGTCGAATCCAGCATAAAGAAAATATGTCTCGATTTGACAAGATCGGGTAGTTTCAATCTGTATGAATTTCAGCAAATCACCACGCCTCCCAGTTGAGACTAGAACTAAGCACTGGTAGTCAAGCTGAAAAAATGATGATGATGATGATGATGATGATGCCTAAAATGCATTGCCAGTAAAACATCTCTGGTCTGATTATAATTGTCACAGGTTGTATATGCAGAGTGAAGGTTGTGTGTCTTCCTGTGTGTGAAAAGCCCAACCTCTCATTGGTGGCCTGTTTAAGGAACACAGAGTTTCACCTTTACAGATTAATAATTAGAAAAGGGTTAAAAAGTGCAGAAAAATGTTTGCACTTCTAAACTGGAAGACTGGCGATTCAGTGCCGTGGATTAGGGGCCAGAGTCTGCCCTACTGGACAGCCTCTTAGCATTCCCATTTTCTACCTTCTCACATATGGGGAATGATCTCAGCCACTTTATGTGCTTGGAATGCCTATTTGTTTAAATAGGAGTTCTGTGCATGCCTCGCAGCAGAATTGTGCACACAGTTGTTTAGCAATAGATACCCCCCTATATAAATATTCATAAAACTCATACCAAATATATTTAAACATATAACGGATACACTAATATTGTTGGGGATAAATTTATTATGTATTTATTAGAGGTAAAGAGATGTTTCTTTATCAATATCATATATACATATATAATCCCTCACTTTCACAGGCCTTGGGAGGAAGGCCAGTCCTGGCACACAGACAACCTGACAACCTTAAGCAGATTCTCACCAGCAACAGAACACTGCACCACAATAACTCCAACTCAGGAACCAATCCATGCAACAAACCTCGATGCCAACTCTGCCCACATATCTACACCAGTAACACCATCACAGGACCTAACCAGATCAGCCACACCATCAATGGTTCATTCACCTGCACATCTACCAATGTCATATATGCCATTATATGCCACCAATATCCCTCTGCTATGTACATCGGCCAAACTGGACAGTCCCTACGAAAAAGGATAAATGGACACAAATCAGATATCAGGAATGGCAATATACAAAAACCTGTAGGAGAACACTTCAACCTGCCTGGACACACAATTACAGATTTAAAAGTCACCATATTGCAGCAAAAAAACTTCAAGACCAGACTGCAAAGAGAAACTGCAGAGCTGCAATTCATTTGCAAAATTTACACAATCAATCCGGGATTGAACAAAGATTTTTAATGGCTTGCTAATTACAAAAACAGCTTCTCCTCTCTCTGAGTTCACACCTCCAATTCAGCTGCTAGAGGAATACCTCACCCTTCCTGATTTGAGATAACAAGCTGGTTCAGCCTGATTGGATTAACCTTGTTACCTCCTACCTGGTTCTTGCCTACTTATCTATACCTGCCCCTGGACACTTCCACTGCTTGCATCCGATGAAGTGGGTATTAGCCCACGAAAGCTTATGCTTCAATACTTTAGTTAGTCTTTAAGGTGCCACAGGACTCTTTGTTACCTCATATATACACCTATGTAGTGTGCATCTCTATTTTGCTGGTTATACTTTTGATTGCAAAATGGGAGATGTGTAAATTGACAAATATACTTTTGTTTTACAGCCAAGAGGGCTGTGTTTTCCCCCCACCTGTTGTATGAATGCTGTCATAATTATTTCACAAATACATACTGTATAGTCAGAGCTAGTTAGTGAAAACCAGTTTGTAAACTTCATTTTTGTTTGGACTAAACATATTTTAGATTAACCAGACAATAATATATGCATACTCTATAATAAAACCAATTACCATGAAGACTTTTCAGATTTCCAGACATCTGGAGAAACCAAACGTGGATTAAATTGTCATTTATATTCAGAAAAGTGAATCTAAAATAACCTTGTGGGTGTTATTTACTCTCAGTGATTTTCACATTGAATTTGCTAAATTCACAAGCTTAATGATGATTTTTCTAATTGCCATCCCAGTAAAAACCCATCCCAAAACCAAGCTTTTACATCACTGCCAGCAATATGAATTCTGCATTCAGAATTTAGCTGCTAATTTTGTTGTTAATGCGGTACACTAGAATCCAGGTTGTTCTTCCATAGCTCTTTTAATGGTAGTAAATAGAGTTGAGCAGAGAATGGAAATTCTGTTTCATAAAGGATTTTGAGATTTCAAAATCTAGCTTTGTTCCAAGTGGGAAGGAAACCCAAACATTTAGGAATTCTCCACAAAGAGATTTAAAAAAAAATTCAAATAGATTGAAATGTTTTTAGCAAATCTAGCTTTGTTCCAAGTGGGAAGGAAACCCAAACATTTAGAAATTCTCCACAAAGGGATTTAAAAAATAAAATTAAAATAGAATGAAATGTTTCAGTTTGACTAAATCGTTTTATGTTGATTTTGACTTTTTAGTTTATATTATAATATTATAATATGTTCCATAGTACTGAATAAAAACATTGCAATGAAAAGTCATTGAAAAATGACAAAAAATAACATTTCATACCAAAAATGTTGAAACAGGATGTTTTGACATTATTGAACTCCCCCAGATGAAATTCCAGAAAAATTGACATGATTTTGTGAGCACCTCAGTTTTGACAGAATTGCATTCTCTGATGGAAAATGGTTCCCTTGAAGTTTTTCTGATCGGCTCTAGTAGTAAACACTAGGTTTCATCAGAATATGATCAGATTTTGCATCTTCACTCATAGTGAGTAGCATCTTATTCCATGAAGACACTTATCTGGTCCTAATAAGCAGGTATAACTTGAAGGGACTGTGATGGTCTTGGGTCCCAAGGACTGTGAGTCACCTTGTCACTCACTGCCTCCAGTCAGGGGGAATCTTCCAGTGGTGGTTGGTTGTCCGCTCTCTGATGTCGCCAGCCTTTCAGCCATTCAAGAAATATCCTCTGGGCTACGCCAGCCCTATGATGGCCTTGCAGGTTAAAAATAGATGCACCCCAGCCCCTTAACTCCTTTGAAGCATTCCCCTGTGATATCTAGCCCTTGACAATGGCTTCTTACAGCAATTCTAGATCTTCTGCTCCTTTGGGACCAGTGTACCCCCTTTTGCCAGTTTTACTTTAAACTACCACTCCTGGAAAACACAAAGCACTTGTGCGGACTTATACTAAAAAACATGAAGGTTTATTTAAGCAAGAATAGAGATTCCACTAGAAACTAGAGAGAGTGATAGAAATAAATGGTTGCAACACCAAACAAAATCATAAAATTCAAAGTAGGGCCTACATTTATTAATAGTTATCTTTCCTATTTAATAAAGTAGGTGTCTCCCTTTCCCTATTCCCCCAAGTTCAGTCGGCAGCAGTGCTAACTGGCTCCCCAGCACTAGAATTCAATCTTTCATGAAACCACCCCACTCAACAAGAAGTTTCCTCAGGGAATGGGTGGAAAGTGTCGTTTCCCATCCTGCGATATACTGAATCAGTCTTTTGTGGGTTTTTCCACAGGCAAGGCAATCCTGTGTCTGTTATAACATTCCTTTATTATCTTCAAGTGGTTTAGATTGTTAAAAATTGTCTCTGATGGTTTTCTGTTGACTGTTCTGTGATGGGGCAATGATAGAGAATTGTACCTTGCATTACATTACTGGCTAACCAGGTAGGGGTGACACCTTCCTCCTACTTGAATGGGCCATCACCGAGTCATGATTCTCTGGTGACTAACTTTTACTCCGAGAGCATCAGGCATAATTTTCAATATAGTTTAAAATAGTATTCATAAACGCATCTCACAATCATTATGAGTACTGAAAAATGTCAAGCTTTCAGTAGTGACCACACATGCAGAAGTGCCCTTTCAAAGCTCCGTTTCAGACAGTGGCTGCTTATCTGCTCCGGGGCAAATCAAAGAGTAAATGCTTACTTTGAGTGAGAGAAAGAGGTGGAGGGAGCGGGAGGAGAGAAGGGCTGAACTTACAAGGCAGCATACCGACACACTCTCAGTCCCCCCAAAACCCACTTTCTCTCCCCTGACATACACACTCCATCCCCCCCCCACATTTGAAAAGCACATTGCAGCCACTTGAATGCTGAGATAGCTGCCCATAATGAACCACTCCCAATGCAGCTGCCAGTGCCGCAAATATGGCCACACCAGTGCACTTGCAGTTGTCAGTGTGGACAAACTGGAACATTTTCCCTAGTGAGCTCTCTGAAGGCTGATTTAACCTAAAGCACTCTACATCTACAAGTGTTGCCAAGCCTTAGTTCATAGGTTTGACAGTATTTCAACAATTTTCCCTGTAGTCTTGGAAATGCCAAAGAACCTGTTTTGTAAATGATCTAGCAGGCACCATCCATCCTGAGTTCCACTGTAGCTAAACTGTTGTGTCTTGCTACAGTAGACATAAATCCAGAAAGGGCTCTTTTGTTCTTGTTTGTGTATATTGCAGAAATAATTTGTTACATGTTAAGCTAAAGTAAATTGCTGTGCCAGCTTTGCTGTGTGATAAGTTCTCTGATTACATTAACAGGTAGATTTCAAGCAGTTTGCAAAGATTAATGTAGTTTATTGTTTGTGCACCAGGAAGCAGAGATTGTTTTGTATGATTGTTTTATAATGATTATCACAGATAGTTTAAGGCCATGTACTGAAGATTTTTGTTTTTTAATTCAGGGTTAGCAACAAAGAGAAGCCAAGTTTTGATGTATTTTATGTTGCCACAAGAAAATCTGTTTAAAATCTTTTGTGATTTGATTGACACCTTTTTATGACTGGCTCATTAGAGAAATGAGTGCTTTATGTTTTATTTTATTTCCAAATACCCAGTTTCACTTGTATCAGGAAGATACGACCTTGGACAAAGATGCTCCAGAGGCATTGCTGGTTAGTAAAATGCAGTACACGTAGAAGAGAAAACCTACATCACCTTCTAGCCCTGCAAAGAATCTTCAGGTCTGTATTATCTTTCCTGAAGAACTCTCTCCACAGCGGGGATCTTCCTTTAAGAAGATTCTTGGGCAGCCATGGTTAGGGGGTTACCTAATAGTTCAATAGGAAATCTAGACCAGGATTTCAGTCTTAAATTAGCTGTCCAAGGCCATCACTAGTCAAAATGCCTTCTTGTGAAAATTCCACCCGGATTATGTTTGTGTTTCAAACGCCAAAACCTTTCAATTGACTCAGCATCAGGCTAAATGTTTTGGCTACCATGACTGTGAAATAAGAACTTGTGTTCTCCTTCCAGTTCCGGGTGGTAAACTAGTTGTCCACATTATATATGGTTTTAATTTAAACCCCTGTTGGAAGTCACAACTGCGAAGTCAAAGACGGAGCATCTGTTGAGTTGGGCCATGCAAGAAGGCCAGAAATAGAGTGTAGCGAACAGCAGAAGCAGATGCTAACAGAATGCTGTGCATATCAATCCAGGGCCTCCTACCCTGTTGATATTGCTCCACATCCTGGCCTCAACCCCTGCTCCTGTGTTGGACCAGGATTAGGGAATTACAAAAAATATGGCTGCTGGACATCTTGTTAGTATCCATTAAATGATCCTTAAGGACGTGTAACTTGGTTGTGCCCTTGTCCTGTGCTTGGCCATGCCCAGTTTCTCTTTGCGATGGTACTGAAGCATGCATGCAGGTTTTAGATGGAATTACACTCTGTGAAAACCTTGAATCCCAGGAACAGTTGGGAGGGCATAAGGAGCATACTCCACACTCTACGCTCTGCTGCCCCACGGACTACTGCATCCAGTCCATACTGATCTAGCCCTCATGGAAAAGCTCTGTAAATTGTAGTAGGATTAGACTAATAGGGCCATATAGACATTTAACAACTTAAATAATTTCATAATTTTAATTTAAATGTAACTAAAAACCTGTACATAATGGAGAATGGTCTCTTTCATATACATTTTTGAACCATGTTTTAAAATTGTATGGAAGGGCTAGAATTCTAAATTACCTACATATTAAATTCTATATGACACTAGTCCATAGGGGACATTACACCTCAGGCTGGGGAACATACGTGAGGCAGTGTGCCCTGTTATATCTGTTCTATATATTGAGGGTTCTGGGACTTGCAATCAGAACCCTTTCTGATGAGTTGTAAATTTAGTCCTTCGTAAATGAATTAATGAAATTTCAGGAATAATAAGGAATGCTCCTGAATGATTTATAAATGTCCATCATGGTTTGCCATTCTGTTCAGTGAGGAGAGTCACATGTTTTAAAAAGCCTGCTTTGGCTTTTGCAGGTTCATTACCCACTGTATATGAACAATAAATGTCCCATTTCATGTTGGAAAAATTGCTCAATAAAAATAAAAAGAAAATGCCATAAGAAACATTCATAAACAACATCTAACTGTGTAAAGTTGCTTGGCTGCTTTTGAGAGAAAAGAGAAACTGCCATGCTGGAATAGCAAATAGTTCATTCAGACAAAAACTTGAGGGGAAAGTAATAGTATAAAACAAAACCATAGCAACTTCCCTTAATATACTGGGTTAGCTGTACAATATTAAGGGCTGGAAAATTTTGTATTTGACCTTAGCCAATTTATGGCTTGACCCTTAGTCCGAGATCATGCACTATTAAAATCAGTGGAGCTTTCCAATCCTATAACCTACTATTAAGCACATAGAACTTGACTTCAGAGGGACTACTCATGCCCGTAAAGTTAAGCACATGCTTCATCTTAAGTGCTGTGCAGGGTGAAGTCAGAGTGCTCAGCACCTTGCTGGATTGAACCCTTCAATCCTGAATTATGAAGACTGCTAGCTCTTATAATATTTAACCTAGCTCAATACTTTTATCCACAGAAAGCTCAATTTTATCTGTAACTCTTTGCCAGTGCGGTTGTTTCTTCTTTTCTTTTGCTTGATTTGGTACTGTGGAAACTCAGTCTCCATGTGAGTTACAACACAGAGCTACAGTAATTTGCTCTGTCTCCTTCCAGCAATCTAAAAATGTGTTTCCAAATGGTTGTCTCCTCAACAATATTTCTAAACAATATGTCCCTAAGGGCAGGGATCATGAATACCTATGTGTTTGTACAGGGCATAGTGCAAGGGGACCTTAAGGCTGATTGAGGCCACTACCACAAAACAGCTATAATAATAGTACAATAAAGTTTCTTGACTTTAACAGCTGGTCACAGTATGGGGCACAGATTCCAACTTTACATGAAGACAGCATGCTCTCCTAGAAATATTTATACAGGTTTAACTTCCAGTGACAAGTCTTGGGGATTTTTAGAAACATAATTTTCATTTGACCTTATAAAAATCTTTTGGAATTTTCTTTTAAGCCTTTTAATCTATGGTCTCATAAAGTTAAGGCTGGTCTATGCTCATTTTTAATCAAATAAGCAAAGCAGTCTTGCACTTGGAATGCTCTTCAGAATCTACTGCCTTTGGGGCAATGGAACAAAACTTTTTTATTTGCTGTTTGTTTAAAGAGGGATCTGGAGGGTTTCAGTGAATTCTGAGTTCAAAATACAGATGCTCAAAATGTCATTCTCTGGGAAGAAATATTTGCTAGAATGAAACAGGATAAAAATGGCCAATATCTTCCTACTGCTTTGCTGTAGTCATGCTGCATTTGATACCCACATGACCAAATCACACAACCAATTGTCATTTGTGCCTGGTAGACCAGTTTTGTTGTATTGAATTATATTATTTGTGTCCCAATTATGCAATTTACCTGAAATACATTTTCTATTGGTATATACTTGTAAACAATGCCGTATAAGTGTCCAGTGACTGAATCTGTATAATTATACACCCATTTCCTTTTCTATCTGTGATTCTTCAAATATATTTATTTAATTTCAACCCTTCTTTCTTTGAAGATTGATACCCCAATGAATATGTCCTATTTCTATAATATGGGTCTCTGCATTAGGATTCTTTGGAATCAGTAAATGGATATTCAGGAAAGCACACTTTTATTAAAAACTATGAGAAGGATAAAATAGGATAAAAAAGCTCTAATAGCAGACTTTTCTCTGGTCAGACTCTGGCTCCACCGCCTATTTTTGCTCCAAACCCCAAAGTGTGTATTGGGCTATAAATCAGTGAGGCTTAGAAGGGATTTTTTAGATGAAAAAAAATCTTTAATTTCATTCAGCTGTAGTGCTTGTTGATCCACAGAACAAACATTAACTTCTTTGGAGATGACAGCCATATCAGCATGGAAGCCCTTCTACATTATATTATGTACCCACATAGTGCTTCATAAGATTAAATGAAAAAATAGATCTACATAGTGACAGGTTCAATGAGTCTAGTTTACATGGGTGATTTTTGTTTGAATTTTGAAGGTGTTTTTCTGGCAAGTATTGTGTGACTTTTACCTCCCATGAAATTGAAGGACTCAGAGCACTGGTAGGCCGGAGTAGCTGTATTTTTTTAGGGGGTGCATTATGAGGTTATCCTTGGTTGCCCTACCATAGTTTCAAAAATCTCTTCATCTTCCCAGGCAATAGAAAATCCCAGGTGTAATTCTGGACTGCTCTAAAAATGGGAGTCATGTGCTTTCATAGGTCACAAAACAACCTATGTTGGCTTGTTCCAGGTATAGTGTGGGCATATGCTGAGCAGGCTTCCACCATGGCTCTTTTGAGGTGCCTAAATCATGATTTCATTGAATTGTTGATTTCACTTGGGCTTCTTGAGGGCAGACGTGTTACTCAGTATGAGAAAGGGTATCTGAGAATCTGCTCATTACTGATTTTTTGCAAGTACAAAAGCCTTTGTTCATTGCATTTATTTATCTAAATGTATTTTTCTAAACATGTTAGAATGTTCTTTTCCATTTAAGGAAAATATTCTGTCTCTTGCCTGCTGTCCAGTCCACTAACACCTTTATGGTATGTTCACTGCTACCTGGGTTCACAGCTCTCTCATCAAGGTGCTCCATGTTGTGAAGGATGGTGCTAAAATATACTAGAACAGTGGTTTACAACTTGTGGTTTGCAGACTATGTGTTAGACTATATCTAAGATTTCCAATGGGGTCCAAACCTTCATTTGAAATATTGTAGGGGTCCACAAATGAAAAAAGGTTGGAGACCTCCATACTAGAACTTCACCAACAGGATATGCAAGCCCAGTCTGCTTGGTACTTCCTTTTCACCATTCTGTTTTTTTTGTGCTGCACCTTTAAATGTAAAAGTGTCTTCTTGATTGCTATAAGGGCAGCTGTGAAGCAGCTACCACTCTGAATGTCTGTTCAGACAGAGAATTTTACAGAGGAAGAAGTTGCCATGTTCTCTCTCCCCCTCATGGGGAGTCTATATTTGTTGTTTTCTGTAATCTCAAGTAAATGTTGTCGGGACTCAAGTGAGACAAATTTTGTTCTTTGTGACTGGCAAAGTATAACCAAGGTCACCCTTGATTTAAAAGCACAGAGGCAAGCAACTCAGCGTAATAACGGAGATGGTAAACTGAGGCGTAGTAGGCTGTACTGTGCTTTTGAAGCTTTGTGGATAGATTTCATGTAGTGAGATTTCTCACGCAGAAGGAATATTGAATCCCTATTATTCTTTGACAAACTACAACAAAATCCTTAATTTCATAAATACTAATGTTTGGTTTTGTTTATTTATTTATTTTTAAACCAAGGGGTGGGGCTCACTATTCCTAGATCCTTTTAAATGCTGGCAGGTGAAATCTGGACCCCTCTGAAGTCCAGGGGAGTTTTTTTAAATTGATTTCATTGGGGCCAGAGTTTCACTTTCTTTCATTATTTCCCCCCTCATTTTAACTATGATCACCAACCAGTCTGTTCCATTTGTGATCCCAAATGGCATTTTGGCCCAGATCCTCAAAAGTACTGAGGCACTAAACTCCTATTGATTTCAATGGGCATCTAAACAACTTTGAGGATCTGGGCCTTGGCGTCTAGAGTGACTGAGGCTACTCAACTAGTTTGTGTGGTCATTTATATGCTGATGAGTCAAAATGATGCCCAGATCCTCAGCTGGTGTAAATCAGTATAGTTTCATTGAAGCTAGTGGAGCTATGTTGATTTTCCCAGTTGAGAATCTGGCCCGGTATCACAAGTTCAATGCCACACTTTCAAAGAAAGCAAAGTTTCCGCCATTCTGAAGGAGGGAAAAACATGAAGCACAACTATAAACAGATTTGGTATGGTATGGTATCATATGGGTCTGCTAGTTTATACAGGCTGCATTTTTCTTTTATATGCTGATGTACTGCATAAAGACAAAGCAGCATTGTTCAAGACATGAATTTTTGTATATAGCTGTTGAGGGAGGAGAGGCAATGGCGAAGCTAGGCCTATAGCTAGCAGCTGCTTCTGACAGAAACAAGAAACTGCATGATGCTACCTTTTGGGGAGACGGTTTCCAGATACCATGACATGTTCCATTGTAAGCACAGACTGCTCATTTACATTTTTTGTCCTTTTCCCATATGCCTTTGCAAGCTTCGCCTACTGCAGATGGGTCCATAGAGTTGGTGATGAGTCAAATCCATCACTTCCAGTGCACAGCAGTGATCCTAAAGGAGAAATAAGTGTATTAGTGCATTAGTGATACTTGCTGCCACAAGGGGGCAATTTGACCTCAGACATTCTGCTTTCCCCATTTTCCCATCCAGGAAGCCTCATCAGTGTCAGCCTTGAAATGTTGGCAGGCGAAAACAAATCTTGAAACTGCAACCTCAGATGCCTGCCTGATAGTCATGAGCCTCTGAATATGCTTGTATATTAGGCAGGCTTGACGTGACTGATAGACAGGGGAGACATGTAGTAAGTGAAGGGTGAGGGTGGAAGAGAAAGAACCTGTCTGACAAAAAAATGCAAGGGGGTGGCGGTTTGGGGGCTTCCGGGCAAACAGCAAAGTTCCTGTAGAAGCTACACTTTACTTTGATTCTTGTTCTTTTAGCTGCAGCTCTCATAGGAATCCCTCGGGGGATTATTATGATGACTGAGTTTTTCTATTATTCATGCTTAACGCTAGATGATCTAACACTTTCTTTCTTAAACTGTTTCTGAATGATAGCAGAGCCTTGATTTGGGGGTTTAAAAGAATAAACCGCTTTAAGATTTAAACCTGTTTTATTATGTGCCTCAAGATGCTTAATAACACATGCAGCGTATTAGGTTCACATCTGTATTAACCTGGCATTTAGTAACAGCAGGCGTGGCTAGTTTATTATGCTTTGAGGATCTTGCGTCCCAAGACCCTTGTTTGTCATACTGAAGACTTGAAAAGTAAACTTACGCTCTCACACTCTATTATCAGTCTCATTGTGGGCTCAAAATCCCTCATTTCCAAGTGACAGGCCTCACAATCGAAGTCCTGTAAAACCCTTATCAGAGGTCTAACCTACCAGTTGTTTCATCCACACACAGACATACACATCTACACAAAAGGAAAGGACAGGAAGGGGAAAAGTAGTGTGTATATTACTTATAAGTTACGGGAGCTTACACTGAGAGGTCAAACTGGTACATATATGTCTTGTTCACTGGAGGTGTAACTCGTACCTGTAAAGAAAGTTCTGGTATCATTGCTGATGCTTTTCTTGGTTGACTGTGCTTTAAATTCCCAACAAAGCGTATTGAAGTTGTGATCAGTCACAGTGATAATAAGGGCCATTTCCGTATCTCATTTATGCTGAAGGTAACTGATTATTAGCTGTTGTAAAATGTTCACAACAGGGCAAGTTTTATATGGCTCTTTGGTGAAAGCTCTTTGGCCAAAGCTGTGCCACCTTTTTATCTGGTGAGGTTGCTTCTTCCTCTCTATTGGCTGAGCCACTAGCCTATGCACTGGGGGCAATGGAATCAGAGCTCCAAGCCCTCCCCACTCCGGCCTGCCTACTCTCTGTTCACATGCACAGGATGGAGACTAATAGGCATATGGATGATGAGTGATAACATGGATAGCCTGTGCAGGGATGGGGCGGGGGGAGGTGGGGAAGGATAGCTCAGTGGTTTGAGCATTGTAGGGGGAGAGGGATAGCTCAGTGGTTTGACCATTGGCCTGCTAAACCCAGGATTGCGAGTTCAGTCCTTGAGTGGGGCCATTTAGGAATCTGTGGCAGGAATCTGTGGGTGCGATTGTGGTCTGCGTTGTGCAGGAGGTCAGACTAGATGATCATAATGGTCCCTTCTGACCTTAACATCTATGAGTAGGGGCTCCTTGTGCTCCAGTGCAGCTGTGGGCCATGGGTTACAATCTGTCCCTAACTGCACTCATTCATTGCAAACTTAAATGTCCCAGTACAAACTTGGGATATAGAGCATCTGTAAACATGGGAATGAACCCTAAATAACCTGGATCATTTAAAGAAATATGACCAAAGTATATTATCTGTGGGGCCAATCCTGCAATCTTTATACAATTGTCTTCAGTGAGTCTTTTACATGTGTAAGGATTGAATTAGGAATTGGCTCTATTTTATAAAATTCCAGTGCTCTGATACAAAGTATACAATAGAAAGGAAACAATAATTATGAGCTCTGGAGACTTATGAGCAGCTGGAAGTAACCTGAGTTGGCTTTAGTTCTTGTTGAGCTGAAGTTTGAATAAATAGTTTTTGGAAATGCTAGTTGTCTTGATTAAGGTACCATTCCTGCAAGTGTTTTGGGATACCAGACCTGTGTGCCCATATGGATTCCCAGTGAAGTCTCTGGGCTCTTTATGCATGCAGGGATCTGTTCATGTGGAACAACTTGCAGGATCAGGCCCTAGCTCTAAAACATTGGCTTGATCCCATTTTCTTTCTTTCTTTTTTTGCTCATTATCTTTCTCAATTTTAGCTTTGGCATGTCTGCTGCTGACTGAGTTATTTTTTGAACAAATATTATTTAAAGAACATCATTTTCAATAAGTTCCACTAAACGCTGATGTCCACCAAACATAAATGACAGTACTGTACTGCTGTTACCTATGCAGAAAAGCTTTGTGTTTTAACAGGCTGGGCTTTCTTCACATTTGAAGAGTGAAATCCTGGTCTTATTGAAGTCAATGGGATTTCATTCTAAATATGTGTTCAATGTGTAGAGAGTATGGGAATGCTGAACAGGGCAGAGGCGACCCTAAGGTTTTTGGCTGGGGAGCAGTTCTTTAAAACTTTCAGGCAGGTGCAACATGACAGGTCAGAAATTGTGTGTGTGTCTGAATCATGTTCTTGAACTTTTAAAATAAATGCTGAGACTTGCATGACTTTTATAGACTCTCCAGCTTGCATCTGTTCTCACACTGTCAGGATGTGCAGCAGAAATCTCCATCAATGTCAGCTACAATGTTCCTTTTTTTATGCCTCAGTGCTCCAGTCTAGAAGAATGGGCCTTTTGCATCTCACCCAAAGTCAAACCAAAATGCAATTGTCATGGAACTTTGCAAATGAAATGGAATGAAAAAAGCATTTCCTGGAATATCTTTCTTTAGAGTTCTTTAGAGTGTTAGAGTGATGAAAATGTTGGTTTCCCAGGCAAGGGGTTTTAAATAAATTGCACAAGCTGTTTCTTTAAACACTGAATATGACATTTGCACTTAGTACTCCTTACTAACACCTGTCAACTCAGATAAGATAAATCTGAATTAATATATTATATGCCTATACCACCTTTCACTCCAAAGAAGCTCAGATTCATGTTAACATACATATAACCACTTTAACCACCACTGAAATGCATCGACATCTGCAAGTGAATGTGATATCTGTTTAACATTATATAACTCTAAAAAACACTATGGTATAGGAAGTGAGGAATACCTTCACTAAATGGAGAATTTAGGTAGAATGTAATTACCCAAACTGAAATTTGGGTAGTACATAGGCACTAATACCCCCTAACTCTTGTGAAAAGTGCTATGAGATATTTAATAACGACAATTGGTCAGAGTCTTCATATCACATCCAGTGATGACATGTATATCCTTCGCATGAAAACAGAAACTCTCTGATTACTGACAGTTGGACAGATATCCTTGTACTTCTGACCAAGTAGCAAGGCTGGTGTGTGTTTATTTAAATCTACCTAGAAATCAGTTGAGTATTGTAGTGGTACAGTTTCTGAATTTGTCCGGCTATACCGAAAGAAGGACAAGAGATGCTTGATGTGGGTTTAATCAGGCTGCTACTTTATTATTAGATGATGGGACTGCCCGGCAGATAAAAGTGTACAGTGCAGTCAACTCCATGATCATTCAAATAACTATCTGGGGCTTTCCCGAGCCCCCTTCATTTTCTATCCAGGTCCCCCAGGTAACCCATGGCTTAGATCTTACCATTTCCCCCTTCCCACGCTTGTAGGAGGGTTAAGGTGGGCTATAAGAAAGGAAGGCTGGCTCCTTGCTCTACCAATCATAGAATCCCTGCACTCCTCCCCTGCATTCCATTCCTCTAACTAGCACCACCTTGTAAGTCCTTTACTACACCATTTATCTGGTCACTGGCTGCCTTCCCTCTGGAGTACCTGAAGTGGACACCCGCCCCACGCTTACAAAATGAGTTGTGACATACAACCTACCACCTTTTCTGCTCACCAGAAAAGATCCATCCTGACACCTGCTGTGGGGAAGGTGAAAAAAACCTCCTTCCACTAAAGCCAATATGGGAGTGTGGAAATTTTTTTCCCCCAGCCCCTGTAAAAAGGAGTGACTAGACCATGACCACAGCAGGTCCTAACCCAGTCTAATATTTGCCACCTCAAGGGGAGGGAGGAAGGGTGGGTGCTGCCTTGCTTCCTGCATGGAGACAGGGCTTCCAACACCAGAGGCTTTCACCTTCAAAGCCTTCCAACCTCACATTCCCAGGGAGTCAGTCAGTGCCATGAAGCTGAACACCACTTACACTGCTGTCTTCCTTTGACAAGCCCAGACAACATTCCCACTGATTCAGGTGTGGTGCGGTCAATCTCCAATCAGCAGTGGCACAGATATTACTATCCATGCCCAAAGGACATGTGTTAGGTTTTCAGCTCGCTAGATGACTAGATGTTTTTTGTTGGATTGTTCTGTTTTGGTGGAAAGAGAGAGAAATGAATTGAAGTTAATTGACACTGACTTTAAAAATAACCCTTTATCATAATATGATCCATGAATGAGCTAGAGCTACTATTTACACTTTATACCCAGCCTTCATTACATTCTCTACCTGACACACTACTCCCAATGAATACATTATTTTGAACAAATTATTTTGGAAAGACATTGACAGACACCGACAGGTATCTGCAATGGAAAAATCTTCATTTCTTGTAAGCTCTAAATTTTGGAGGCTCCTCAGAACCAAAGGTATGAACTTTTTGAGGTTCACCTATTACAAATAATTACTAGATACAGATCTCTGCATAGAAATAGTCATTCAAGTTAGTCCTGAAAATTTTCAGCTGAGCTTTCTCATTTTGGGAAGAAGAGATGGAAGAATTGGTTGCTGAATAATCTCTACTTCCATAGTTATAGGTCTGACATCTAGTTTTATTCTCCATCTAAGAACTAATTAAACAAAGAATGCTGGGCATTTCTCACTGTTTATGGGAAATACACAGATAGAAGTTAATGGTAATGATTTTTTTTTACAGAAATTGAGGCAACAAAGTGCTGCAAGGTTTCATTACATAGGATGAAGAAAGAACATCTGCAGATTTTATTGGGCATATGGCTTGAAAACTTAAAGCTCTCATTTATTTCTTTCCTGGATGCTACAATGGGAATTCTAGTAGTGTGGCTGAGGAGTTGAGTATTAATGATGGTATTCTGCGGGGGAGGAGTCATGCAATTAAAAGTGTCCCAGCCAATACTGGGAAGCAGTGGAATTAAAACCATATTCATTGATTGTGCTCTTGGTGGGCTGAGCCTATTCAGCCTGTTCGCCGAGGCTTTTTAAGAGAATGATTGTGAAAACTTCTGACTTCCTGCAAATACCTGTAACCCGTCAAGCGACCCCCCCCTACTTTTCTATGGACAGCTCTTCACCCATTTCAGTACAAGATCTGATGGAAAATTTGGTCTTCCATCATTGTTGCCTTCATTTCAGCAGGATACCTGAGCACTTCCCTGCTTGACTTTAAGCACTGAAGTCAATGGGTACCACTCACTGTCATTCATATGAAGTCACACATGCATGTAAGTATCTTGTTGAATCAGAGCCTGGATGAGGATGCCCTAACAGCAGATTCTCATGCCAGCTATTCAACGAAAGCATAACCCCAGCTTATTGTGAAGGAAATGGGACATGTACTCCAGAAAAACCAGAGTGGTGCTGTAATGGGACCAATAAAAAGACTTTAAATTGTTTATTTTTCAATAAAAATTCAGATTGCAAAAGATAACAGAGTGGAAGAATGCTTTATTTTAAAAAAAGAGGTTCTAGGCAAACTATGAATGGAGATTTAACAGCAGAGCTGGATAATCTGGTCACCGGTCATCCATGAGAAGATCACAATTTCCTTGAATGAATTTGCCAAATCATTTCTACAAATAAATCCTGTTCAGTAGGTCATTTGTAAGCAGTACACTGTGAGCATTCAATATTCAAAATTCAAGCTGTTTTGACTAGAAATGTAGGTCACACAGTATATTTTTGTACCCTGACTGGGTGACCATCATTCTTAAAATATGGTGAAAATACTCATGATTATGAATAGTAAATTCAGTTAATATTTGCTGTTTCCACCTGTAAAATTGCTCCCTGGAATATTTTTGGAGAGCAAATCCAATAGTCAAGCATACTGTGAGGAGAGTGGAAAAGTGTTCATTAAAATAATGAGAAAGAATATTCATGGAATGCTGTGACAGTATTCATTCAGCTGTAGTCATCCATAAAAACGGTGATAGAAATGAGAAGCAATAGGAGAGGAATTAAGGAAATTGGAAGAAAGATAAAATAAAAGGGACAGAGATGGATGAGGAAATGGAAGGGAAAAGAAATGGGGGCTAGGGGCTTTCTTCCTTTCTGCAGCTTCCTTCACTCAGTCTTCTCTTTCTCCCTTTACTCTTTCCCCCCTTTCTGCTTTTTTGCCACATGTATAACAGGCAATGGTTGGCTAGTGTCCTCTACAATTCAAAACATCATGATAGGAACATAATCCAGTGAACAACAAATAAGGATTGGTCAATACACACTGGTCTGCTACAGGGGAAAAAGAATCACAGTATTTTAAAGTAATATTAATCAGAAGGGTTTATATAATGACAGATACTGCAAATGCATGAAATGTCATTGGGGACCATATTATATTGAGATTATGAATCCGTGTGGGCCACAGATTATCTGCAACTCCAAGTAGGAAGGTTATCACAGTTCCTCTAGGAACTAGAAACACTGGGAGGTGATGAAGGCAAATCACTTTGATTGTGAATACCTCCAGAGAGATACCCCCAGTCCCTAAATGAAATGAGGTTTTTCAGAGACCAACAGGCCAAGAAAGGACATTTGATATAAAAAAGGCTACATTTAAACTGACTCATGGTTTTTTCTCTGATCCAGCAAATGCACAGGACTATCTATTCAGAGGGGTCCCCCAACCCTTGCAGAAGTGGGAAAGGCTTTAGCCTACTAGGACCCCTTAAGACTAATAGGTAACCTCTGCTAAGCTTTCAGCATGCATATAGCAACTATTCTTATTTGCTATGCTTTTCCTGTCATCCTTTTACCTTAAAAATAAATGTGCTTAGAAGAGCCATGTGGTAACTTGTAACTGCTGGCAGGCAATACTCTGTTTGGTATTGCCTCAGACAGAAAGAAATACACAGGTGTTGGTGGCCATTAGGCAGAGTGGCTTGCTGGGGATATCACAGTGGAAAGCAGGAGCTGTGTAGCCTTAAAATCCCATTAAGGAGGGAGAAAGACACATGTCTCTGACCAAGAAAGGTGACAGCTGGGAGCCTGAAACCTTGAGTGGGGGTCCTCAAGAAAGGTGGGGTCAAAGGTAACAGTTAACCCTGAAACTATGACATATACAATAGATGAAATCACCTACTAACAATCACCTCCTGTCTTAATCAACCACTTTAGGTTATCTCAGAGGATTTGCTTCCCTTTAGAGGATTGCCTTCAGCAGGAAAGCAATTTTTGCTGATCCCTTGCATGACACTCCTCTAGTAAACATTACATTAAAATAGAAGTTTGTATTATTATTTAATGTGGCCAAAGCAATTAAATTCTGAGTCCAAACTTCCATTCTGTCTCATGTGCATCTTCTTCAACACCATCACCATATCAAGACACTACAAAGAGAGCAGTGGATAATTCTCTTAGGAGTCTGATTTAAACCAACACACCAGCCATTAGCTTTTCAGAAGAAGATAACACTATTTACCAAAGATCAGCTACGCAGATCTATTGGCTGATGTGACCCGAATCCTTGCAGCCTTTTTGGTGGGTAAAATCCACTATTACTTCCCACATTGATACATTTGTCAAGGTATTATGCAATATATACACTATTCATTCAGAATACTGGGTTAAGTGAAACCAATATAATCCTACCACTCATGCCAGCCCTCCGTCAGGGGATATGTAAAAAAGAATATCATGCAGTGATATGCATTTGTGGTGGTTTCATTATAAAAATGCTTGAATGTGGATGGCCAAATTTCAATTACAGTTATACATGTGAAACACCACTGAGCTCATGAATCATAGTCTACCTTTCCGTTCACAACAGCTTTGGGACCTATCAACTTTCAACTACAATCTTTTAAAAGTTTGGGCATCATGATGCAAACTGAAGAACATAAAGCAATGGTTTTTGGGGCAGAGATTTTCCCTGCCTAGCACAATGGGGCCCTAGCTTCTAGGAACTATGTAATACAAATAATAATAATAACAACAATGATAATCACTACATTATTTAAACATTAAGTTATTGAACTATTAATATGCCATGGCACCAAAGTGGGTCTCAGAATTATATGACCCTATGCATTATACTACATAGACTCAATTGGTCACTTTAAAATAAAAAGGAGCATTAGTCTTTATTTTCTTAATTTTTTAGATAAAAAATAGTAATCATTAAAGATAATTAGTAGCAAACAGAATTAGAGAACTCCATCTCATAAAATTGATGCCCTGCTGCTTGGTAATGAATATTTTGCCAAGTGTTTATTTTGAATTAAAGCCTCTCAGGCTTCAAATTAAATCTCAGATAGACTCTGGCATTTGAGAGATAAAATGTGAGTTTCTCTAGAGGGAAACTGTCCATTTAATTCAATTCCTGCGTCACGAGCAGTGACCTATCTAGGTGAAGGAAAACTCCTTGGCAGATAGCCAAGCTACAGAACTACCCTGTGTTGCATTTGGAAAGCGGAGAGTTGTTGATCTTAGGAAATGTTTTCAGTCTGCTACTAAAAAAATGATAAGAACTGGCAGTATAGCTCAGAACTTTGCTTTACTAGTATTCTGACCCTCCATTATCTCCTGGCCATCAGAATGGGCTGTGGAAATGTGAAGATCAGATGTATTCCAAATCATCTACCCTTTTGCAAGAGTTCTGGCCCGTGACTTATGAAATAATGGGAAACAAATCTACTATATGCATCCCACAGCTGCCAATGTTTTCTCCCTAAGAACATCTTTAACAATGGCACCATGAGTAATATGTGACAAGAAAAATGACAGTGAACACACTGCAAACAGTGAATCAAACAATAGTTATGGACTCTCCAGGATGATGGTGGAAGGAGTAATGCATCTTGAATAGCCAGGGCCCATAATCTGTACTGAATATAGTGTTAGTGGAATAATAATGTATTTGATGAAAAGTGGTAAAACTCAATGGATACTTTATACATGGAATAATATTTGACAAGTTCTATTTGTGAACAATTATTGAGCAATTGATCCTGTCAAAAATTGAGCTGTTGCTCCTCCTAACCATTCCTTTTAATGTTAAAGTAGCATTTCAGTATATAAAGAAGGGCACAAATGCATGAAAAAAATGTATTGAATCAAAAAATGATGGCAACAGATCAACACAGCTTCTAACATACTTTATTAGTCAGTGGCAAGTGGATGCATCAGTAAAAACATCTATAACAACATGATACCATTGGATATTCTTTATCGTCTTCCAAATGTTACAAGCCGAGTTTGGACCAGAATAAACAGTTCTGTAGAAAAAATACTAAATCTATTAGATACATGTGTTACTATAATATATGTTACAGATGGGAGACTAATGCCCCTAAAGGGCTTAATCCCTTACAGCATAATTTGGCTATTCTCTTGTAAGCAATGTCCCCCTCCAGAAAAGCTCCAGTAAAAAGCAAAGCATGCATGCCTTGTGGGCTTTACTGTTACAGACCTAGATGTTTGTTTGAAGGCAAGGAAATAAAAGGTGAATGGAAGACTAAGTTGTTAACAGGGGCATAACCAGATTTAGGCTGGAGTCAGTGTAGTTAAAATAAAAAGATTAACCCTGGTACTAGAGACAATGGATAAAAATAAAATAAATCGGGAATGTTCGAGATCAGCTTATACATGGGCAGAGCATGCAGTACAGGGGTCGGTTCCTGAAAAGTAATCAAGCTGGTTATGAAGTCCATGATGCAGTGTATAGTAAAGCTGAATATCAGGAACAGTTTTGCTGTGTAACTTTGGGTTTGTGACGTACCCTTCACCTAGCCCTGGTGTTTGAGCCTGACCATCTTGCTGCATGCCAAATAAAGATACGTGAGTGACAAATTCTGGAATCAAACTGAATTTGGGGGGATCAGGTGGAGAGGACCTTGTGGGGTCCCAACATTTCCTAGTCAGTGGCAGATGTTTTCATTCTGTTTAGTCAGAATACTCCAGACACACCAGCATCCTCCCTGAGCAATTCTAACCTGTCACTCAAGTGGCAGATTGCATGTAAGGGATTAAGATCATGAAGTGTGGACCTTTATTAGACTGATCTGGTGCTGGGTTCTACAAGTTAATGTGAAGGAGAAATGTTGTGCTTACTTTTAGGGAAATACTGTAAAATAACAGAAGACACACAGATAGGCAGTGCTTTACATTTTCACTCCTTTTCTTCTTTTGCGTGTGATTTATAAACACTTAAAGTGGGAGTAAAAACTGACCCCTAGCAGTTAAATTCTTTTGCAGGTAAGAGCATAGTTTTAGGCTAGCAGTTTTCTCCTTTGACTTGTTTTATCAGAGCTGGTCTGTTAATTAGATCCAGGGCTTGGCTTCCTTTACTGTGAAATATAATTCTGTTATCAGTGAAACCACATTCTGCCCTAGGTGATTTCTGCTTTGGCTTTAATCCTTTTTTTTTTTTAATCCCATGAAATAAAGAGTATTTCCTTACCAGGGTAAGCTGGATAGCCCTTTGGTCTAAATAGAGTTCTTTTACTTTGAGATTTGTGATATGCTAAATCTCTGTGAAAGTTTGATAAAAGGTAACTTTGAGGCTTTTAATTAATTATGTACAAAAAGTTGAGAGAACTCTACTGGGAGGTATTCGTAATAATCCATGCATGTAATATAGTGGGAACATTGTTTATAAATATAAATGAACTGAAAGGTTTGTAACCCTGGAACAAAAGAAAATGAAAAATCAAAGCATGGTTGGCAATTCCAAGATTAAATGACTGCTCAAGAGCCACAATTTTATCTTTGTTTTCCAATAAATTCCTGAATGCTGCCGCGGGGGGGGGGGGGGGGGGGGGGGGAGGGGCGAGGGGGAATCCTTAAAACAGCCCCTTAAAGCTCTTACTGGAAATGAGGCATGGAAATGTTGCTTTAAATATCTACCACAAATGAAATGATGCACTCTTACATTACAGAATATTTGAGCACTCACTTGTGTGTGTGTGTGTGTGTGTGTGTGTGTGTGTGTGTGTGTGTGTGTGTGTGTGTGAGAGAGAGAGAGAGAGAGAGAGAAAGGTGTTAATAAATCAGATGCAAAGCAGCAACAAATGGAAATGAAAAGTCATGGATAAGTGAAAGAAAAAAGGGTTGAGAAAATGAAAAAAAATCATAAAAAGGAAGGCTTAGTAAAATGGGATCAGAATATTAACAAAGCAAAACTTTTGTAAAAGAAGCAGAGGAAGGGCCAATACACTGATCTAAATCATTCTCTCGTTCTCAATCATTTGGTCGGGTTAGGAATCTTAACACCATATACCAGCATGGGATTTAAAAATCATTTCATCATCAGTACTTCACCTAGCTTTCAGATTTCTCTTGCTAAGCAGCAGGAAATATTTGCCTTCTGGGAAGGGAAACGCAAATCAGAACTGTGGGCTCAGGTCATTCATAGCCAGCTAGTTTGAGGGCAACAAGTCTTCCCCATTATAATCTATGTCCATCATATTATAGGAATGCAGTCTTTAGACAGAAGCATGATTTTTTACATTGCTGAGGTTGTAAAAAATCATGCTTCTGTCTAAAGACTGCATTCCTATAATAATTACAAGTGGACACGTCAGACTTCTATAATTGAAAGGAATTAGCAAAGGAATATTTTTTTAGCTCCTTCATTACTTTGTGCATTTGATAGTCCTTTGTGTATAGTCAGTTTAATTGTTCTCATGAAGACTCAGGGCTAGATTGTGTCACAAGGACACAGCCAAGAGTAGGGGGGAGACAGACTGCTGTCCTGTTCCAGGAAGGATCCAAGGAAGGCATTGTGTCTCAAACAGCTACCCCTTGCTGCAGAGGAGTAAGAATTTACTGTTGGCCTATACCAGCAGCAAAGCATTATACTCCCCTGGGCTAGCCCAGGTAGCCAGTGAGATGGGAGGACAGAGCCAAGATTCACCCATTCAGAGCATAATCCAGTCTTTCATTAGTTTCCCTGTTGCTTTACACATCAAGAGGAGAAAAGAAAACTCTTATAATATTTAAATGGGTCAGTCAGAGAAACAAATCAAGATACCACTCTCCTGCTTTAACCCTTTCTTTGCTTTTTAGTGGCACTATTTAAACCTTACTAACTCAGTGGTGCCTTTTATATGCTAATATCTCTGTACATCTGGAGAATGTTTTGGATGTAGGCAAAAAGTGAATATTCTACTTCTTTCTCCATTGAGACTAATTTTTCTTGTGCAGTATATCCTATGTGATTATGTCTCTGGAAAAGTTTCCAAAAGCATCAGAAGCAGTGTTGCAATATGTGCAAATTATAACAAAAGGAGAAATTGTTGGTGCCACCTATCAGACGAAACACAGAAATGGAAAAATTCTTTCTACTTTGCATAATACCAAAATCAGGGGAGAAAAATAATCTCTGGCTAATGCTTTACTGTATGTTTTGATTATTTCAGACTGAGATGCTTGCATATGATAAAAGCATATGATTTTAGGTTTATGTTTTTTTATGGTATGTTTGGGTTAAATGAGTTCACTTTCAAATTCCTCATGAAAACATGTATGGAGCTGAAACTGACAAGCACTGAGTTAATCTCCCTCATGGAGCAATTCCTTCTGCTGTTTTGCCTGTTGTTCCTAAGGGTATGGTTAGACTGGCGCTTTGCAGCGCTAAAACCCTCCATTAGCGCTACAATTACCTGACCGTACACACTTCAAAGGCACATTTTGCGCATTTACTCAGGGTTTAAAGCGCTACTATTAAACCTCATTTTCGAGAGGCATAAGGCTTTTAGCGCTAGCCTTGTAGCGCAAGGTTGGGAATGTGGACACCCCTTGCGTGATAATGAGCCTCCAACCTCCAGCATCCTGGCCCAGAATTCCCAATTACATCCTCTCTGGCCACCATTTAAAACTCTTCTGTCGTGTCCTCAGGTGACCCCACGTCAGACCCTCCCCCACATTCTATTTGAAATTAGAAAAAGCGGCCCGCCACTGCGGCAGGGCTGCTGGGTCCCCTGCCACTGCGGGCGGCAGGGCTGCCGGGTCCCCGCCGCTGCGGGCAGGGCTGCGGGCGGGCTGCCTGGTCCCCGCCGGTGGCGGCAGGGCTGCCAGTTCTCCGCCGCTGCCAGCGGCAGCCCTGCCACGCTCCCAGCCGCTGTCCCGGGTCCCCACTGCGGCCAGGCGGCCAGCTGCACGCGGGCCCACCAGCCCGCCGCCGCGAGTTGCGGCGGCAGGAGCTCACAACCCCCCGGGGAGCATTCCGCTACCCCCCCCGGGGGTCTCGACCCCAAATTTGAGAAACCCCGAATAAATGGTTGCAGAAGGGAGGTGTGTGTGCAGAGCCTGTCAGTTTTGGAAAAGTAACTGACAGCCGGAAGTTCCCTCCCTACGCAAAGGTTCCCAGTTCCCCCTCACCCCACTCCTTTGCAAAGCAGGTTGCACCCAGCTGAATGCTGGGATACCTGCCCTATCCTGCTACTCTCACTGCCGCCAGAAGCTCTGCAAATGTGTGCATTCTTTGGCGCTACAGGGATTAAATGTGTACAGCCTCTAGCGCAAAACCTATTGCGCTAAATTGGGAAGCGCTATAAAAAAATGCGCTACAATCTGTAGTCTAATCATACCCTAAGAGATTTTAGCATTTTAATGGAGTGGACATTAGCGTAACACTTTAGGGATACTGAAAAGCATCTAGGGGAGTTGAGAGATGTGGCTTTCTAGGTTTGTCTACCAGTTGACTGGTTATTTTTACTTGAATTTCTTTTTATTTAATACAAACGTTGGAAGAAAAGATTCTTGCCTGAGTACTACTTTGGAATCCCAGGAAGGAATCACATAGGCTTCCATTACAACATTTTTAAACCATCACATAGTAGAACTGTGAGGCAAATTTGCACTTCAAACTGTAGCTGAAATCAACACCACCCACAGATACAGATAATAAAACATCAAAAGAATTATGAAGCACACTGGGACGTGTATACATATTTTAAAACTGCACAAAACGAAGAAATCAGGGACACACACCTCAAGTTCTTTTCTAGCTGTTTGCTTATAAGGTGATTGCTCCTCATTTAAAGTGCAGAATTTTTGTAATATTTTTTCCCAGGTTCAACTGACATAACATAGAAAAATGGAATTTTTTTTATACTTCAAAAAGTCCTGATTATGGAAATTCCTTTTCCCCAGGAATCCAGGATTTTACAAGATCCAAATACACACCTAATCTCATTAACTGCACTTGTCCTGAGGTTTACAGTCAGAGTTCTGTGCAATGCACCAAGATAAAAGAATGAAGGTTTTAGGGTGACCAGAGAGCAAATGTGAAAAATTGGGATGGAGGTGGGGGTCAATAGGGAGCCCATATTTAAAAAATTTCCAAATATCAGGACTGTCCCTATAAAATCAGGACATCTGGTCACCCTAGTAAGGTTTCAGGAATACAAAACCAAAAGATCAGTTCCATGTAACTCACAATCCTGACAGTTGTGAAGCAACAGAATCACCAGAGACATCTGTGACAGCTTGGCAACAGTCCATTGGACTGCAGTGAGCAGGAGCATATCAAATCAGAGTAAAGGTGGGGATGATATTGGCAAAATAGCCAATAGCTCCAGCTTCTGAGCTCTCATTTTGAGGTAGATCTATGTGATGGTATGTGAAGCTAGAAATAACAGTCTTCAGCTCACAAAGTTTTCTTTGGTGTTAAGAACAAAGGTGCTGAACGTCTCTAGCTGGAATTGCTCTTTTTATATCAAGGGTAGCTTCTCCAAGTGGCAAATGATGAAAGCATTTAATTTCTTTCCTAGGACACTTTCCAAGGTGTTGATTGTTTTCTCTCATGCATCTTTGTTACATTTGTTCCTCAGTGTAAGGAATGAGTAGATTCAGTTTCGTTCATCCCTTTATCCTAGGCACTTCACTTCAGAACTCCCACAAAAGAAGAGAACGTGCCTTCTTCTCAATCTGATTGCCTTGCTTCACTTTCCTCCTCAGTTCTTTTCGCCATTGTGTGCTCACAGAATTTGTACACTCTGACCTGCAATGAAAATAAGCTTTTGACAAAATGATGAAATAAGCTGTTGCAAACTTACACACGACGAGTTGACCCTGACACCTGTTATATATGTGTTTAGTGACTACCTGCCTAGCTTTTAATACCTTCTCTACTGTCAATTTTTTTGAATGCTGGTTTGCATTTCACTGTCTGTCAAGTCCTAACTAAAAAGGCCTCACTAAAAAGGACAGTTCTCACATTAATTTTCTAACTAGGCCTCCAATTATTATATCTTGAACTAAAAATTGAGAGCCCAAAATCACAAGAAATTCAAATGGGTAAAAGCTGTAAAAGGTGGATCTGGATTTAGATTTTAAATACCACAAAGTTCAGGATATCTTGAATCAGCCTCTTATGAAGATAAAGTTCATCAGCAAAATGTGGCTTCAGATCCACTTTCTGATTTGTAATATCCAGAAAGTTCAGACTTGGACTTGGACTTTGGGCCCATCTCTATTAAGAACACACTCTATCACTGAGCTGTTTCAAGCATCAATTGACCGAATAATTTTTTTTCAAGTTTCTGACCAAACAAATGGCTTTAGAGATCAATTTTATCACTGGGGATACTGATGATTTTGCTAGTGCTTTGTTAGATTGTAGCATAGTTCCGTCCTGGTCCCACAGAAAAAACAATAAAGAACTGTAATTGCATTTTCTGTAATGTACAGCAGTGGCTAGACACTAACAACACTAAATGTAATAGAAATATTAAAATGAATTAACTCTACAGTTAAGTTCTGAATGCTCCAAGAGCAGTGGGTAAGATCAGGTAGCATATACTGAAAATAAGGATTTGCATACATTGTCCCTATTGTTGATGTGTTGCACAGGTAGAAAAGGTGGCTTGTACTCCCATGTGATGCCCTAGAAAGGATTGTTCTATGATTTTACTAATAGAATGAGTCAGACTTCATATTCAGATAAATGTATGTATTGAATACTTTCATTCACTGATATTGGGGAAATTAGTGCATAAGCAGGTTTAACTTAGTGAAACACCCTTACATCTTTGTAGGCAGAATTTCCAATTCTCTGAAATAATTCTATCATACCTAATGGGTCCTGGATCTTATTTATGAGCTCCAATATCAGTTTTTCTTGGTGTACAGTCATCTCTCTGGAGATGCAGAAACAGATGAAATGTGCTTATTAAACAACTATATTTGTGGACTTTGGGGGTCGCTATGTGGCATGGAAGAGCAGATTCCTTGAGCTCCAGAGCCATCCTCTAATATCCTCTCCATCCAGGGCCCCTTGACATCCCCACCAATAAAGGAACAGGTACTCCAAAATCTCTGGAATGTCAACAGGCAAAGATTTGTCTATTGTCAATTTGGGAATTGTATAAGTAGCTGAAAAAAAAAGAATGGAGACCCAGGACCCTTTGTACCAGCTGGCTGATGTTGAGGCAATGTGTCTGTGATGGTCCTGCTAGAGAAAGTTCCTGCAGACATAGTAGAGAACAAGGCCAGAGTGGCCACCATACAACTGAATGGTACCTTGATTAACTCCTCTCTGAAAGCACAGACAGGATGGGTGAATGAAGCAACAGAGAGAATATTATCGGTCATATACAAAGGGTCTCTGCCCAGGTGCAGAGAAGTCTCACAGACTTATCTTGTCTTAAATCCAATCTGGAAGACCTTGAGGTAAGATCTTGCCACAATAATTTGAGAATTATAAGAGTATCTAAAAGATGCGGAGAAAGGCAATCTCATAGAATGTGTTCCCTGGCTCCTTTCCAAAGTGCTCAGCCTGCCCAATGATTTTTAATTTGATTTAGAGAGCAAGCTTAGGTCCTTAGCTCCTAAGCCAGCATCAAATGCCAATCTCATGCACTGGTAGTCAAATTGATCAGATTTACCATAAAAGAAAAAAAATAATGCAGCTAGGTTGTGGAAACAAAAAGTGTTTTGGGGGATGCCACAAAATGAGATCATGGTCTTTCAAGATTTTGCAAATATGTGGCTGAACAGAGATCAGCCTTTAGAGGAACACAAGAACTTGCCGAACAGCCAGGGCTCAAATATTTTATAACATTGCCAACTCAGTTTTATGCCAAGGTTGGTGAGGAAGTGTATTCGATCCATAAGCCACAAGAAGCAGAACATTCTTTAAATAGCCTGAAGTGAACTGAGTACCTGTTCTGTTTTAGAGATAGTTTATTTTCCAGTTGTTAGATCTATCCTATCCACTCTTAGGAGTTTATCTAAAGTTTTTGTGACTAACTTTCTTACTTGGGTTCACTCAGCTGCTCTAAGCTTTTGCTTTTTTAACTTTTGGGGTTTGTCCATCAATTCTTACCAAATGGCTGAATGTGAAGGGCCCCTGCAGGGGAGTTAAGGAAACAGCACATTTCAAATTGATCTCCTGGGTGTGAATGGACTGTGTGGAAAGGATTTATTTAAATTGCGTATTAGCAATATTGAGTGCCTTTGCTCCAGTATTTGTTCTGAGGAATTAATGAAACATTTGACAGCATCCCTAACTGGACAGATCAATATTCACCTGTGCTTGTAATCAAACAAGCCTAGATCAGCTTGGCACTGAAATACAGCAAACAGAGCACCAAGGGGTGTGCAGCTGTTGCTCTGTAAAAGTGTGAAGGCTTCAACCAGCATCTCCTATGTTCCATTTTAAAGATGGCAGACACTGCTGTGTCACCATGCCTTACTCCTGGGGGTCCTCCAAGCCTGGCAGC
Source organism: Sternotherus odoratus (assembly GCA_032164245.1). Taxonomy (NCBI): domain Eukaryota; kingdom Metazoa; phylum Chordata; order Testudines; family Kinosternidae; genus Sternotherus; species Sternotherus odoratus. The sequence continues at coordinate 19,112,657 of JAVMKO010000011.1, forward strand.
TGGACATCCCCCATGCTGCAAGTGCGAGAGATGGCTCTTCTCCCTGCAAGGCAGCGTGGAAAACTGCACAGGAGCTGAGCAACATAGTTGCTCTTCCTATGGACCAATACAGCAGAGGAGAAGACCAATGACAGTTTGCTGATCTACATGGATAGTGATTTCTGCACTCCCTATCACCTCCTACTTCCTTTTCTCACCCTGCCTCTGCCCCTGCCCCGGCATGTCCTGTTCCTCACATTCCTTGCCTTCCTCTCCCTGCATCCGTTCCCACCACCCCACCTACCCCGCAATCTCTCTACCCTTATTGCCCCTCTTGCCTTTACCACCCTTTCCCGCCATAACTTCTTCAGCTACTTTCTGCATCCTAACACCTTCTATAAGCTCAGCTTCTACCTCTGGAACATACAATTAGTTTAGTTTTGCTGACTGTGTTAAGGATTTGAAAATTGTTGTCTTTTCATTGGGATCTCCTATGCTTGATAATAAGTTAACATATAACAACTTCTGTGTTTTTATATCTTTTCTTTAACTTGCTATTTTGTGCTCTTCCCTCCCCCTCTCTGGAGCCCTCTCCTCCCTACTCTTGGAAATCTGGCAAGCGGCAAGCATCTGGCAAGGCAATTCAAAATCTGTGGAATAAGTGCTTGAGACATTTCATCCATAGACTCCCCTCCTCATGGGTGTCTGTGTGGGGAGTAGGATGGGCTATAACAAAGCAATTGACACAAACATTCCATCACCTTTGTTAGTAAGACTACAGGTACAAAAATACTTCTTAACACTGCCGAGTGGTTGTGAATTTTAATTTTATTTCCTGGAATGTAAAGGGACTCAACAATCCAATTAAAAGGAAAAAGTGTGCTCATTATTAAAGAAGGCAAATGCAGACATAGTGCTTTTGGAGGACACACACTTGACTGCAGATGAGGCTGCTAAATTAGAAAGTGACTGAGTAGGAAAAGCAGTGTTTTCCTGCTTCGCATTCAGATCTACAGGAGTAGCATACTTTTCCATAAAGCACTGGCAGTAACAGTTTCTGAGTCAATTTCAGATGACCAGGGCAGATTTTTAAGCTGTAAAGTCTCTGTAAATGAATTAATCTGAATTAATCATGGCTAATATGTATGGGCCTTACCTGGATGATCCTGAAACCTTTCATAGGATTTTACTAACTTATATGGAGAGCCCTATATCACTACTGTGGTTGCTGGGGATTTTAATGAGGTGCTTGATCCTTTTATGGACAAATCTTGGCCTCAGGATCATAAGCCAACCAAAGCCAGAATGGCTCTGGAGTTGCACATTAAAGATCTGAGACTATGACATCTGAAGGCTTATACATGCAATGGGTAGGGACTCTTCATACTTTTTCTCCAGTACATGGGTCCTATTCCCATACAGAATTCTTTTTGATCTCCAGAGACTTGGTTCATTCTGTAATTGACTCCTCCATTAGTCCAGTTGCTGTCTCTGATCATGCCCCTACAGCTTGTCAAATAGCAAGAGGCCCTGGTGAGAAACAGCCATGTAGACGGAGATTATTCACTGTTATTAGATACCCATTAAAAAAAAATGAAAAAGAAACTGGCCGGCTCTTGTTGGCAGACAAACCCACAACATCTTCTAATGAGCTATTGCAAGAGACCGTTTGAGGGGGTCTCATATTTGCAAAGATGAGGAAACATGGAGAAAACATGATGGCCTTTAGGGAAAAAATAAAAGAGCTTTATTTGTCTTATGCTACAGCCCCCTTCCCAGGTTTGCAGCGATCCCTGATTAACTGTAGATATGAATTCAATCAAGTGTACTCAAAATAGATTGGTGAGGCACGGTTTTTCTTTACAAAAGCTGTGTTCACTTTTCCTCAATGTATTGTGTTCACCTATAGGTCTGATAATTCTGTTTTACACTATAATTTCTACATATTTTTCTGGTACTGATGTTATGCTTACTGGCTTGTAATTGCCAGGATAACCCCTGGAGCTTTTTTAAAAAAATAGAGTTATATTAGCTCTTCTCCAGTCATCTGGTACAGAGGCTGATTTAAGCAATAGATTACATACCATAGTTCTTAGTTCTGCAATTTCATATTTGAGTTCCTTCAAAACTCTTGGGTGAATACCATCAGGTCCTGGTGACTTTTTTCTCTTTCATTTATCAATTTGTTCCAAAAATTCCTCTATTGACACCTCAGTCTGGGACAGTTCTTTAAAGAATACCTAAAAAGAATGGCTCAGATGTGGGAATCTCCCTCGCATCCTCTAAACTGAAGATGAGGTCATTGAGGCAATTAAAATATGAAAGTGGGGAATGCTCCCGGGCTAGATGGCTTCCCTATCAAATTCTATAGACACTTCTTTGACCTCCAGTCTGACAAGATGCTTAAAATATTTAATGAGACAATCCTAGAGGGTGAGAAGTCCTAACGTCACACTGTGTTCCAATTGTAGGGCAATTTCACATATTAACAATGATGTCAAAATATTGGCAAAACTTCTGGTAATTAGACTGGAGAAGGTTTTGGTATTAATGCATCCAATTCCCCCTACAGGTCTTCTCAATTCCTTTTTTTGTCCAATCGAGAAAGATAAGGTGGTGGCTGTGTAGTTATCTGGATTATCCTAGTTGAGAGGTATGACTTTCGTATTCACTGTCATGCAAAAGCTCCTACCAGGACAACCCAGACATGCAAACTGGGAAAAAACATAATTTGGAAGAATTGGCTGAGTATGGGCATCCTGTGGATTTCCCAATTAGTCAAGGATGAGTTCTTCTAACATTAAAGCAACTCAGCACATGTTAATGTTTCAGTGCCCTAGGTCTGCCAGAAGCCCTTGGAAATGCTCCATAAATTCTCCAGGCCTAGATCCTCACTATATGTTTGATTAATGAAGAGGAACTCCATTAGTATGGAGGTATTTGTGAAAATGTGGGGAAGGGAGTAATCACAGCCCATAAAAGAACCCCCATGGTAGATCAGGGAAGGTTAAAAATGGTTTTGTAGATCTCATACAGCAGAAGAGTCTATTAACATATATTGAATAGCACAGATTGTGCAAGGTTGGGCCTTTCCCTCTGATTCTTCTCGTTATTGTAATAAAGAAAAAGGAAACTTGATGGATGTGCTATCTGACTGTCCAACAGTCAGGCAGCTGTGGAAAGAGGTGGACATGAGTGAAAATAGACCTCAGATTCTGCAACTAAATCTCTGTTGAAAATTATATACTAGTTTATAGAGCTATTGTGCTGGGTTTAACCCCACTACAAAGACTTTGGTGCTTGAAGGCTGCAATGATTATGAAGCACACAATTTTACAAAAATGGAGGTTATGACCAGAATAGAGCAGTGGCATTTGGACCTGTCCGAGTTATTGGCAAATGAATGAATAGCTTTTCCATAGAGAAAATAATTATTTGGAATGTGTTTCTTGATACATTCGGATAAAGAATGCTGAGATAGCTCAAATAATGCCAGACTTCCACTCCTCCTCACCTCTCTGCTTTCCTCCCCCAAAAGCAAGTCTCCTCATCCCCCCATTATTTTTGCTTATTTGTGTATTTTTTAATTATTATTCTTATTGTTAATCCCCCACTCTAACATGTTCTAATGTAATGTAGTCTGATCTTGCCTTGTCTGATCTTGCAGCTTTGAAAGGTTGTCAAGATGTGGAAATACATAATTTCCCTGGCTATCTTGTGAAATGTGTGGCAGTTGGTAGCATATACAAGGACTAAGTTATTTACCTTTCGAGAATCAGAGAGGTAGCCGTGTTAGTCTGGAATAGCAGAGGTAACAAAGTCCTGTGGCACCTTAAAGACTAACTATAAAGTTTTGAAGCATAAGCTTTCGTGGGCTAATACCCACTTATTTACCTTTGCGTATTTTACATTATTTATTTCTGAAAGTTAATCACAACCCTTCCCCAAAATACCTTCCTATATTTGTGTCAATGCCATTAACAGCGCTAATTTTTATGTTAGCTTCCTGCCTGTTTCACGTTCTGTCCCCTTTTGTATTTTCTGTTAAAGTTCTTGCTAAGACATTGTCTCCTCTATTGCCAACTCTTTACAATACCTGCCAGTGTCCAATGCTGAATTGTGGCTGATATGGTTTGGTCTGCAAGCTATATCCTATCTCACTTCATTTGCTCTCAGTTTTCTGTTAAACAACAAGTCAGAATCCACTGTTCCTGGAAGTATTTCCTTTTTTAAGTAAGCTAAAAGAATAATTTGGGCAGGAGCTTCCTTCCACAGGAGAGGCCAGTTAAAGTCAGTGGAAAAGGGGTGGGGCCAGAAACCCTTTTGAACACTTTCCTCTCACTCTCAAGGCCAGCAGAGCCAGGGCTGGTGTAACCACTAGGTGAACTAGGCAGCTGCCTAGGGCTCCAAATTTGGGGGCGCCAAAAAGAGGTGCCCCCAATTTTTTTTTACAGTATTGCTGGAAAATGAATGAATAAAGAAAAGAGAAACATCGTTGAACATGCATTTTAACTTGTTGTTCTCTCATACATTACAGCTATAGCCTACGCCAGCTCTGTGTTGCGGGCACAAGCGTACTGCCTCCCTACGGTACAAAGTGGCAATGACATCATTTTTCTCATAGCACAGCCATTACCTGTTCTGACAGGCTGTTTCTAATGCTCAGTTTACTAGTTTTCAGAGGTTGTCGACTGAGGCTAACTATTTTTGTTGAGTTCTTTCAGATCTAAGACTCTGGCAAGTACTGCTGCATCATTTTGCTAATACTTTGTGTCAATTGTGTGTATATGTTAAGTATTAGACAGAGGTGAAAGTAAGTCGGTACGCCCTGGTACGGCGTACCAGCAAGAGCCAATGCGCTGTACTGGGGCGGATCGGCTCCCCCAAGCGCAATTTAAAGGGCTTAGGGCTCTCAGCAGCGGGCTGGAGCCCCAGGCCCTTTAAATTGCTGCCAGACCGGGAGCTGCTACCGGCCGGGCCCTTTAAAGTGCTGTGGGAGCCCGGGGGAAGCTGCGGCGGGGTTCTGGCGGCAGTGTAAAGGGCCCAGGGCTGTAGCGGTGCACCGTGCTCTTTAAGTAGTTCTCGGAGCCCCGCTGCCATTTCCTTAAGGTTCCGGCAACAGGGCTCCCATCCCCACGGAGCCCCGCTGCCGGAGCCCTGGGGAGGCTGCGGTGGGGCTCCAAGAGCTATTTAAAGAGCCCGGTGTGCCGCTATCGCCTGGGCTCTTTAAACTGCCGCCAGAACCCCGCCGCAGCCTCCCCCGGGCTCACGCAGCAGTTTAAAGCGCCCGGGCGGTAGTGGTGCACTGGGCTCTTTAAATAGCTTTCGGAGCCTCCCCAGGGCTCTGGCAACAGGGCTCCACAGGGACGGGAGCCCTGTTGCTGGAACATTAAGGAAACAGAGGCGGGGCTCCGAGAGCTATTTAAAGAGCCCGCTACCACCCCAGGCCCTTTAAAAGGCCCCTGGAATTGGGCGGCGGGGGGAGGGAGGAGGCCCCTTACCGGTACAGGGGCTGGGCTGGGGCTGGCTCTGACCCCCTGGCCCCGCCCCCTCCCCCCAAGGCCACACCCCTTCAAAGCTGGCCCCAGCTAAGCCCCCGTACCAGTAAAAAAGTTAATTTACTTTCACCCCTAGTATTAGAGTTTATGTTTATGTGCGAATATGTGTGTATAGGTTACTTAAATTTGTCATATTGATATTGTCAGTTGTTGTATGACAGAGTATCTGCCATTCTAGTTTTATAATTTTTATCAATAAAAATAACTGGATATTCTAAAAGTAGAATAAAATGTAGTAGATTTTGATATGAAAGAATGAAAAAAGGAAGTATATGTGACTAAAAAGGGAAGTATTTTGAAAGTTTATAATAAGCAATGTTCCGGGGGGAGAGGGCAATGGGTGTGTGTGAGTGCAAGTTTCACCTACGGCACAAAATATCCTTGCACCAGCCCTGTGCAGAGTGGTGTTGAGGGCAGGTGCTCCGAGGCTCGGGGATGGGGCAGGTTGGATGCATGGTGGGGTGGAGTTGGAAGAACAGTCGCTTTATTCACAGTGAGTCCCCTGGTATGCTGGCAGGTATCCAAACAGCACTCCACTTGGGAGTTAATGCTGCTCCAATCAGCCTTACTTTCCCCTTCTGAGGGGTAGAAAAGTGCAGCTGTTGGGGAGAAGCGTGGTTTCTTCACAGGAAGAGGGGGGAGGGAGGGATGACTGTTGCAAAGCCAGGATTCACAAGGCTTTAGCCTGGTTTTCCACTAGAGGCTCCAGTGGACTTTTTTCCTCCCCTGGCTTTTTCCTGTGGGAAAGGATCATCAGTTCCTTTATTCTCTAAGGCTTCAATGTCTATAAATATAACTGCAGGTTTCCTTTTCATGTGCAACTCCCAATTTTGTACATTAAGATGGAGAAAATTTGGTATAACACTATTTCCCCAATCTGCTTGCTAGTCTTATACAATTTACCTACATTCATCCCTTCATTTCTAAACATTATCTGCATAGATTGCATTCCCCCATTACACTTTGAGTGGTTGCTTTATTGAAGATGCATAAGCATTCAATTTTATTCAAATCCTTCCATGATTGTTCAGCTACAGTGCTTTTAAGGAGGTTACTGCTGCCTTTATAATGTATCATAAAATGACATTTACATTAAAATAGAATTTTAAATTTTGTTTTAAACACTTTTAAATATGGCAAGTTTTGAAAGGAAAAGATACCATATGAATGCAGCACACCATGTTCATCTATGCAACTCTGCTATGTAGGGATGGAAGGAGATGCTCTTATACTGGGAAGCAGCAACTAACTTACTCAAAGTCAACAGGACTACTTGTGTGAATAACTGATGTTCAGTGCGATAAAGGAGGGCCACAGGACACAGTCACAGCATCAAGGGCTTGTTGTATCCCTTTCAGCTCAGAGCTGGTGGATTCACCCCTCAGGGAGTGAGATACTGACAAACCAGATAGCAATTTTGGTCAAGACTTTAGGTGCTAAGCGAACATCGGCAAATTCGTTGCTTGACACCAATCTACTTCCTCTGTGTGTTAGTGTGATTAAAAGATCGGTAGTGAACTTATAACAATGTTTAAACTTTATGAAATGCTTGTAAGTTGCTGCATGCATTGCTATCACTTATGATATCTTTATCACATGCTATAAGGCAGTACATAAGTTTTTGTTTTATGGCTGTAAAAAATGTTTGCTCTGAACCTATGAGCCCAGTCAGGAGGGGTCGTCTCCTAACCGTCATCAACAGTATCGAAACTAAATGTGCCATTGTGGGACATCACAATACAAAGAATATGTTAATTACACTTTCACCTACATGAAGAGGCCATGTAAACAAGGGCTTGTCCCATCAGCTTGAATTCTGGAAGAAGGAAATAAAGGTCGGGGACAAGAATATTTTCCACCTCTTTTGCTGTTTGTACTCTCACAAGTCTGGAGCTTTGAAACATAAACAGTGATCCCCAGAATCAACCTGGGTTAGCCCTAAAAGACATTAAGTGCTGATAGACTGCTGCACCTCTGTCACCTTTTGGAACCACAGACTGTAACTCATTTGTTTATATACATTTGCCTGCTTTAACCGGTAAATAACCCTCTCATTCCTTTTTCATAGTCAATAAATCTTTAGTTAGTTTGCTATACGATTGGCTCCAAGTATTGTCTTTGGTGTGAGATCTGAGGTACAAATTGCCCTGGGGTATGTAACTGAGCTCTTGGGACCAGGGCCGGCGACAGAAATTTGTGGGCCCCCTACTCTGAGCGTTTGGCCCCCCCCCACTCCCCCGCCAAGGGCTGACCCGGCTCTTGCAGGTGGGCGGGGGAAGCGCTGCAGCCGGGGGTGCCTCGGGAGCGGCGCGCCCCGCCGTCCTCTGCAGCCGCCGGGGCGGGGGAGGCAATGGAGCCAGGGGTGCCTCGGGGCGGCTCCTGGGGGGGCGCGGGACGAGCAGCGGCTGAAGGGCTCGGGAGGCAGCCAGACACAGCCGGGGAAATGCGGTGCGGTGACAGGGGGGGCTACGAGTAGAGCTGTGTACCGGTCCCCGGACTTCAGGGGGCCCCCCTGAAGTCCGGGGCCCGGTACAGCTCTACCCGTTGTACCCCCCTGTCGCCGGCCCTGCTTGGGACTGGCAGCAGTCTAAATCTTTTGTGATCTTTGGTGAGTGGCAACCATCACTTAATGCAGCTTGTCTGGCTGGCACCATGGATTGGAATGCCCAAGGCAACTCCATGGTAAGACTGTTACAGTGATCCAGGAGTTCACATTTGTTACTGGGTTGGTGAAATCTAATTATAGAACATGCAACAGTTTGGGATGTCTTCACTGCTTTTTGACAGCCTGCCCTGAGGTTGGCATACATGGTCGTGAACTACTCCAGACAGTGTGACTGGGAGATCAGGCAGTGTTTACATTGCTTCCCACCCTCAAGAGAGGTGTCAGAGAGGGAAAATTTAAATTGCAATGGGGCTCAGTAGCAGCCATGATGGAAGAGTGCTGGGAGTTTGGGATGGAGGTAGTATATGTGTTTAATTGACACATCCTCTGCCTTTTCTGGGGGCTGGATGAGTCAGTTGAAAGCCTCCATCTGAGGGCTTGTCTTCACTACCAGGGTAAGTTGACCTAAGTTACACTACTGCAGCTACATGAATAATGTAGCTGGAGTTGATGTAACTTAGGTCGACTACCCGGTGTCTTCACTGCCATGCGTTGACAGGAGACGCTCTCCAGTCGATCCCCTTACTCTTCTCAGGGAACTGGAGTACTGGGGTCGACCGGAGAGTGCTCTGCCATCAATTAAGTGGGTCTTCACTAAATTGCTAAATTGACCCCCACTGCATCAATTGCAGCAGCGACTATCTTTCCTCAGTCTTGCAGAAGCCATATACTGCTTTAACCCTCCTCCGGTGAGCTTTCCTTTTCAGGTGATAAGGTGATCCCAGGCTGTACACAAACCAACCAACCATGCCTCATGGTATTAGTCCAAAATATTACAGCCAACAACATTTTTATTACAGTGTTGTAAACAATCTTTCCCCCCCCAGACAGGATGGCATAATATGGAAGCAACACAGCATACAGGAGCATTATAGGTGGAACTGAAAGGAGTTTGAAAATAGCTAAGCCTAGACAAATGCAAATTCTCAGGCCATATCCTATGTAAGGCATGGACAGAGGATCTAGGATCTTGAGATAAATCTCACTCTGTTTCCTTTGAGTGCTCCCCTAATATTCTAGAAAAATGAGATGGCTTTGCAGAAGAGGGGTGTGTTGTTCCTTTCTACAGCATGGTCCCTTGCTATTCTGGATCCCTTTCTGCAACTGCACACAGTAATCTCCTCTGTAGAAGTTAATACTGGTTGGATTGGTACCAATGTCTGTAGCTACAGACTTTAGAGTCCTTTCTAAGTAGAGCATGCTGCTTGAGTACGTAGTTATTTCCCAGATCCAACTCTCTGGCTGGCTGGCTTTGCCCCCACTAGTCATAGAGCACTAGCATGCAGTGTTTGCAGAAAGAGGTTCCTGTAAGCTTGGGAGGAAAGGAAAACATGCCACAGAGCCTCTAATACTTTTCAAATGGCTCTCAAGTCTCACTTCCAAGAGTAGTAGTTCTCCTCTCTATATAAGGGAAAGGGAATATTCCAGTCTTGGAGGAGGTAAGTGTTGGACACAGGATTAGAACAAAGAAACTTTTGGCTCCTAGTACTGGCTCAGGTCAATAGACTATAACTCTCATATAACCATTGTCATCAGTGAGTAATACAATGGGCCAGTGGTTCTCAAACTTTTGTTCTCATGACCCCTTTCACATAGCAAGGCTCTCAGTGCGACCCCCTTATCAATTAAAAGCAATTTAAATATATATTTAATACCATTATAAATGCTGGAGACAAAGCGGGGTTTGTAACTTCATGACCCCCTGAAGTGTCCTGACCTCCAGTTTGAGAACCTCTGCAGTAGGCACTATTTCCCATGACTATCATTGTTCTTCTTCTTTTCTTCAATGCAGGTGGTCTATTTCCATTCTTGAATCCATGTAAGTCGTATTGTAACATATGAGGACAATGAATAAGCCTGATATTGTCAACTTAGATATTAAGTTTAAAAAGCTAGGCAGACAGCTTTTGAGATTGGAAGGTTCATGCATCATACTGTCTAGGAATGTGGTCAGTAGGAGGGTCATTTTTTAACTGGCACCCAATATAAATGTGTAACCCTGCACATGAATATAAATGTCTAAGTGGATAGGAATCTCTCTTTGAAGTATAGAGTGAGCCTAAGATATAGTGAGGCTGCAGCTGGCCGATCGCTTTTGTAGCTGTGCCTCTTTAGCCCCCCAGTGACAGAAGGGGTTCTCCTATTGCTGTAGTTAATCCACTTCCCCGAGAGGCAGTGGATAAGTTGACAGAAGAATTGTTCCATTGATCTAGTGTGGTCTATACTGGGGGTTAAGTCGACTTAATTACCCTGGAACGACGTAGCTGGGTCAACCTCTCTTTTTAGTGTTGACCTCACCTTAGAAAATTCCCTTGAGTTGTAATCTCCCTTCTCCCCATATGTAACCGAGGCAGAAGTGCAATTTCACTGATGGGAATGAGATGAATAAAATAAATTTCAAGTAAAGAAAGAAAAAATACGTGAATGAGTCTGTTTATGAGGGTTGAGAAAATCCCCTGCAATTTTTCTATAACATTTTTTCCCTATTGATGTGCATTTTAAATCATCACTGGAAGTAATTCTTTCTTGGGCTAAACATAAATGGTGATTTATAACTCATTGCTTCAAGTCAATTCATGTGAGACAGATTTATATATATCAATATTTGTGCAGCTACATCCACTATAGATGTCACACTGGCTATTTATTAAAAGCAGACCCTCATTTTAACCATCTTTTAAAAACTGCCATGCTGCTTCATTCATCTCCTGTTGCTTCATCCAATTTTTTCCATTTAACAAGTTATTTTATTAAAGGAAAACATGTTTTGAAAACATTTCATAGATTTTTGTTAAATGATTAATAGACAATAATAGATTAATGCATTTTTATATCACATCAGTGTCAATATCAGGAATGCGGTTTGGTAAGTTATGCATATTATAAATTGAGAAACAAATTTATCAGGGGATTTTTACTTGGAAATGACTTACACAAATAAATCAGCTCCATGAGAAATAGTTAGATTGTCTTCTGGAATATACCATATATCCTGGATTTAGGATTATACAAAATCTGCACACCAGCCTCCCCTGCAATGTCATGGCAAATGCTGGAAGAGAGATGTGAGTAGATTCACCTTCTAAATAAGTGGATCTCAACCTTTCCAGACCACTGTACCTGAGTCTGATTTATCTTGTGTACCCCCAAGTTTCACCTCACTTAAAAAAGATTTGCTTATGAAATCAGTCATAAAAATACAAGTGTCACAGCACACTATTACTAAAAATTGCTTACTTTCTCATTTTTATCATATCATTATAAAATAAATCAACTGGAATATAAACATTGTACTTACATTTCAGTGTATAGTATATAGAGCAGTATAAACAAATCATTGTCTGGATGAAAGTTTTAGCTTGTATAGGCTTCACTAGTGCTTTTTATGTAGCCTGTTGTGAAACTAGGCAAATATCTAGGTGAGTTGATGTACCCCTTGGAAGACCTCTGTGTACCCCCAGAGGTACACGTACCACTGGTTGAGAACGACTCCTCTAGACCCCAGTATGGAATGCAGGAGACTGGCACTAGAAGGGTACTTGTCAGCTGGTTCGGTCATCTCCATTGGGACAGGTAGAGCCTGTGGTCAGAAAAACCTGGCCTGAACCATTTTCCATTGGAAAATAAACTTCTGTCAGAATCAAAATGCTTTGGAAAATCATGTTGATTTCACAAAAGAATTGTTTTGGAGAAAAGCCAAAAAAAACACCAGTTGTGGCAATGTTGAAACATTTTGATTTCATGTCTTCAAATGATTTTTCATTTGTAATGTTTTAAATTTTGTATTCAACATTAAGAATAATATAAAACAATCAAATACTAAAATAGCATATTTTAATTTTGTTACAATGAAATCGATCCCAAATTATTTTTTTGGCCCCAGAATTTTCCTCCACAGAGAATTTCAAAATCTTCATGTTTTGCTCCAATTCAAAACAGAGCCAGATTTTAAAATCCCCAAATCCTTAGTGAAACATCTGCTGCACAGCAATTTATGAATTTGTGTGTTGTCCTTGCACAGGGGCCATGCTAATTGTCTCTGTATTGTACCAGTTTTAGAATATGTGCTGCTATAGAGGCGGGTATTGAAGTTTATGTCTGTGGGACATATGGTTGTGAGAACTGCACATTCTTGCTCATTTCTATTAAGCACTTGTGAGACACTCAGATACTAGGGGCCAAATAATGAATGTTGATAGACAGATTTATTAGTTGCTTTCTATTATAAGTATAGGGAATGCTGCAAATGCTGCAGTTCAGTAAATGTCCTTGTTTTAATGGCACTCTTCAAACTGGGGCCATACCTGGCAGTCTGCTGAGTAGCGAGTTAAAGGGATCTGAGACGGCTAATTTAGGCAGTAAAAGTTTCAGCCATCTCTTAAACCAAGTGCTGAAGCTTTGTTTTACTGCCTCCCAGTGCAGTGTTAATGCCATTAGCCATATATAAGGATAAGATTTAGTCACAGAGGTCACGGATTCCCTGACTTTAATGAACCTCCCTGACTTCTTCAGCTTCAACTGCGGTGGCTGTGATGGAAGCAGGGGAAAGGGTGGGGGATGGAGCTGTGTGCTGCCATGGATGTGGCAGGGACTGAAGCCCTCCATGACAGCAAGGCTCAGATAGTCAGTCGCAGCCCTCTGAGCCTCCACCAGTGTCTCTACAAACACCCACACAGCTATTTTTAGCACACTACCATGGGCCCCGCAAACAGGCTTGCACCCAGCTGCCTTATAGACATACCCTAAATTGCTTAATTCATGCTCCACCTTGCTGTGGAAACTGTAGTTTGCAGAGTAACCTTGTGGACCACATGTCAAGTAACCAAAGAATGAAGGGATTTGGACAGGAGTTTTTTTTAAAGACAACAACTTTTACCTTCAAAGCTCTCAAGAGTTATAGCTCTTTAGGAAAAACAACAAAAACCTAGACATAGGAGAGAATGGATATGCACATCTCTTCTTGTGATTCCTAAGCCAGCCAGTGTGTCAGGTAGGTGGGTCTCTCCTGTCCTCTGCCTCCTGCAATCTGATGATTGTCTCTCAATGGTCAGCCAGTGAGAAAAATGGAGCTTAGAGCAGATCTGACCCTTAAGTAAGATTTCTACCCCTTCTGTTGGGTGACCAACCAATCAGCTGCAAAACACAAGGCAGCTGATTCCAGCAGCATGGAGTACAAACCCGGAACACCAGTTCCCTACAGCCTGGCTCCTCTCTCTAGCATGCCCATTGTGCTAGGGGTTCATCCCAGTGACTGGAAAACAATCAGAGTTGATGACTCTTCTGATGGCCCTTCAGAAAGGTGTCAGGTACTACAATAAACTGCCCTGGGTCTTTCCTTGACAGCTCAATCCATCACAGAAATTAATTGTTCTTGCTACAGATACTTGTGTTTGTAATTGATAATGATAGTTTGGAGAATATTCAGAATATACAGTGGAAGCATTTGTTAATGGGTTAGGAAATCTTTCAAGTCTAAAGGACCAGTTTTAATTCAGTCAAGGTAATTAGTGACTGAATATTGTTACCATATTATGGCAGTTTATCAGACTGTAGGAAATGAGTTTATTGGCCTCAGCATCACAAAACCCCTTCCAATAAATGCAAAAATCAGTCGCATCCCACAGACTAAGGATTCAGTTGGCATGGGGAAGAACAACTCTCTCAACTCCAGCCAGAGCCCCTCCAGGTTTATGCTTTATCTGTAGGGCGGAATGGGGGAGCCTGCACAGTCACTGTCCATAGTGTCTGTGTTCTGTGGAGAAACTTTAACAAAACTTAATTGAACCTAAAAGAGGATTTGTTTGAGGTTCAGTTTGAGATTTAGGGGAAGGAACAGATAGAGCTAGTTCTTATTTTCTTTTATCCATGATATGTTTTGGGGAATGTGAACTGAAGTAGTTATTAAATGAATTTTAATAAGGAACAGTTCATTTCTGTGCTATTATAATCCATGATAGAAACATATGGGACTTTGTTCCCCTTTAGTGGCTGGAGCACATAAGAGAATAAAAAGCAATGAGGGTTGCCCGTTTAAGAAGTTCCTTCTTTAATACTGGTTTATATCAGACCCTTAGAAAAAGGAGGTGGTGGCCTCCAGAGGGAACTATTTGCAGATATTCTAAAGGCCCCCAGTTATTTATTTAAATAATATACCCTCTTTGATCTTACTAACAAACTTGACTAAATGAAGCAGGTGGTCACCGGGTTGATCCATCCACAATAAACTTTAAACCACCTTTCACTGTCTTTTACTATAAAACAAAACCACAGAACACCATAGCGAGCAGATGCTTTATTGCTCTGACTTGTATGTTTGCCATAACTGTCTGCTGCTTTTTCTTCCCAACAACTACTTGTTAGTTTCACCAGCTGCTCAACAAGCCCCACGAGTCTGTCTCTGCTCCCTACAGCTCCGCACTTCCACATTTTAAAGAATCTGCCTTGTAAACAGAGCCAATTTTCTCTTTGGTGTAAGTATGTATAACTCCATAACTTTATTGCTATCACTGGCACTGTACTTGCTTACAGATGGGGTGAACTTGGCTATTGGAATTGCAGGAGTCAGCTACATAGGCATTGGTTCTCTTAAAAATGTGATATTTGAGATTACCATAATACACCCCTACACAGAGGCTTGGAGATGCCTGTAGGTAACTCTGTGATAGTGGATGGTCTGATTACTACTCTAGGTCATTCACAAACTGCATGGCAAAATCCTGAAGTTTGTAGAGATGGCCAACTACTAGAACATAGACCTGCTCATCCCCAATAAACACAGATATGTTGTAATTTTCTGTTAGCATATCACTCCATCCCCCTCCTTCTGTCAGTAACTCTCCCTACCCTCGCTGACGCAAATAACATGGAGTAGCAATGAGAAGATGCACTGGTATGGCACCTCCTGCTGGTCATCTGGGAATTAGCTCTTTTTCCAGCACAGAGCACCCTCTGCCGGCTGGTGCTTCCTGGCAGTGCCCCCAAACTCTGGTCTCCCTCCCAGGGGAACCCCCAACCCTCTAATCCCACCTTGCCTCAGTGATTACTGCCAGTCAGCATCTAGCCCCCACTCTCTGGGGCTGACTGCAGTCTGTAAACCACTCATCACTGGCAAGGGGGTCAGACCATTGATTCCCCATTGACCACTGCTTTCTGAGACCGATCATGAACTCTGTTGATACTGTATAATACTAATTTTTGAATGAGAACATTGTGTGGTATTAAGTCAAATGACTTATAAAAACCACTATATTACATTTGCACAGTTACCTTTTATCAACCTAATTTGTAATCCTATAAAACAATAAAATCAGGCTTATTTGACAAGACTTATTTTCCAGAAAATGGTATTGATTGGCATTAATTATATTGCTAAACTTTAATTCTTTATCAACTGAATCCCTTATCAGGTGTTCCTTTCCCTCTATAGTAACTTGGGTAATCCTGCTTTCCCTTTTTGAATGTTGGCACATTATTATTCTTCCCGTCTTCTGAAATTTCCCTGGTATTACAAAATGTATAAAAAATGAACATAAACAGACCAGAGATCTACTCAGCCGACTCTCTTAGGACTCTTGGGTGCAAGTTATCTGGGCCTGGTGATTTAAAAATATTTTTATTCTAATAGATGTTGTATCACATCTTCCTTGATTACAAATGAATTGGAAAGTACTCCATAAGGCTCCTATGATACGAAGCACATCATCCTACTGTTTTCTAAATACTGAACAGAAATATTTATTGAACACTTCTGCCTTTTCTGCATCATTACAATTTTACCATATCTATCTAGTAAGGGACCTATACAGTTAATAGGATTTCTTTTATTGCTAATATGCTTACAAATTCCTTCTTATTGTCCTTACCCTGGCCAGCCATGGATTTAATCCTGATGTCTTTAGCTCCCACCAATATTGTGGATTTCTTAACTTTTAATTTATATCGATTGCTATCCAGTACCCCATTTGTTATATATTGCCTTTTTATTTCTAAGTGCTGCCTTTGGTTTGCCATTAAGCCAGGATGGGCTTTCAGCCAAAATTGTCCTTTCTTTCTAAGTTGTTGACTTTCTTTTTTAATTATCTCATAATTTCTTTTTTTAATTGTAAGTTTTACTAAGTGAATCAGGACAAGTGTAAAATCAAAAGAAATGCCAATAAGCGTGGAATGATGAAGAGGTTTTTTTCTACTGCCCTTTCTCCATTGTTGCCTCAAAGGATTCTCAGAGCGCACCATCCATCATAATTTCTACTTTCTTCATGAGATAAAAATACATGACACAATAATTGCCTCCTACTTCGTTATCCCTGTTGGTTCTCTTTGGGTTTGTCCCTTTTTCATGCCCTGTTTTTTGCATTATTTGGCACAGGTCCTGATTTAGGGAAGTTAGCGCTGGAGTAACAGATCTCTGGCTAAATTACAGTAGGATGGATTTGATTGCAAATGAACATTGGAATGAAATGCTGCTCTTGTTATTCCACACACCCTCCGCCTCTCACTCTTTCCTTTTTCAGAGGAAATGGTTTTAACAGGTCAAATGTACATGTTCTCCACAAGAAGTCGATCAATATGGGTTCATGAAGGACTTCTCAAATATTTGGGACTGAAAAAATTCCCAGAACTGAAAATGGAAATGTGGTACCCATGTGAAAAAAGGAAAAGAATGTTTCTTGCAGTTACTGTCTGACACATTCAACTGTGATTTCCAGGGACGGAAGGGGAGATGCGTTGAGGTTAAGAGAAAAACCGTAGCATATTTGGAATCAATTGAAAAAATGCAAGACTTTGATCTCAGTAACCCCACTAAGATATAAAAGAACATGAAGTCCCTGCAGAATGTGGGAACAAGAGAAAAAGGGTAGACATCTTGTGTTAATTTTAATGAATTTGCTAGGAGAAAAGATATCCTAGTGAAGGGCGTGGTACAAGAACCTAGTAGGCCAGATAGAATCCAACCTTGTGAGGTGTTCTATGTGAATAAGATGCAACAACATCTAGAATATTGTGTTTAACTCTGAGTAGTGTATGTACCTCATTATCAACAACACTGGCAACAGGAAGGTGCTGAGCAACAAAAAAGATTAGGGGTTTGGAGGGACTGACTTACTTTTTCAGTATCTCCTCATTGCAGAAGACAACTTTGCTGATCAGATAGGTAAGATTCAGACCACAAGAGGTCACTTGCTGGTTTGCTCATTGGCTTTTAACTGCCCTTGGCTTTCATTGTACTATCAAACTTTCAGTTTCACTATGGCAAAAGCAAACTGGGAAACACAAATATCTTACTTTCTTTGTTTCCAGAGAACAAATACCTATGTTTAAAAAAAAATATTGAACAAGACCCAAATCCCTTTGTTATTGTGGTTGCCTTCTGCTGTGCCTTAACAATTCTTTGGTATAATTTTTATACTTAATGTAGAAATTGCACAAACCATCTGCACATGTCCATTGACTTTGATTCCCCAGAGGACAGGCAGTAATGCTATTGTGAAACCGAGATAGAATGATTGCAGTGTTGTTGTAGTCATGTTGGTCCCAGGGTATTGGAGAGGGCAGGTGGGTGAAGTAGTATCTTTTATTGGACCAACTCCATTTTTTATTATTCTTTTTATCAGAGGCTTATAGATGGTGAGTCCTTTGGGGATGATGTTTTGTTTCTTGCATTTGCTCAGGAAATAGATGTCGCTGTTAAGTTTTGCTTCCATTTTCATGTTGTGGAGTTTCCATTTCAGATGGCAAAATGTGATATCTTCCATTGTTGTTTGCAGTGTTGTTGTAGCCATATTGGTCCCAGGATATTTGAGGGACATGGCAGGTGATAACAGATATTACTCATCCACTTTATCTCTTGAGAGACAGAATATCATTCTAGGTATTGGCATGGAAATTAGCACACCAAGCATTCATGTCACTTGTAGTTGGGTGAGAGTCATATAACAATTAATAATGCACTTCCTAAGTGAGTGGAAGCTACCAATTAAAATGACAAGTTAAGAAAAGAAGTAGGTAACTTGTGTATTTCCTGCAACCCGGCTAAACTACTGATACAAATGGTATATCTGATATTTGTAGCTAGAGCGTAGCTTTGAGTCTCAGTGTTTTGAATGACTCTCATTATACAAATTAATACAAAGATAAATTGCATATTAATATAACTACCATGATATTATAGCACTGCTACTAAAATATGAATCTTGTTAAGAATAATTAGCTGAGGTCTCTTCTTGATTTAATTAGTAGGAATGTAGGGAAATATAGACTCATAGACTTAAAAGCCAGAAGGGACCATCATGATCATCTAGTGAGTCTGACCTCCTGCATGTTGCAGGCCACAGAACATGTAATAGACCCATATCCTCTGGCTGAGTTATTGAAGTCCTCAAGTCATGATTTAAAGACTTCAAGTTACACAGCCATTTACACTAGTTTAACCTGCAAGTGACCCATGACTCATATTGCAGAGGAAGGCAAAATAAAAACCAGGGTCTCTGCCAGTCTTCCAAGGACTCTCATACAAGACTAAACGATAGTTATATAATGCAGATGATGTCACCTTTATATCTGATCACTACTGCTATGATTGTACTGCAAGAATGGCCCCAATACTTAGCCACTGCAGATACATTGCCTCTGTAAGAGAAATATGCTTCCTCTTTTATGTGAAGGAGTGTCTTAACTTCAGAAGAAACTCACAGAAATCAATAGGATAACTCATGGAAAGAGGTGCCACATAGTGTGTAAGGGTAGTAGAATTGATTACTGAATATAAAAGAAACAGATGCCCACACCCATGTTTATTTTTGCTCTTATGTTGCTTTGTCAGATTTGGAATCACATTCCTTTATCTCTTTATTCTTTAGACTGAAAGAAAATGAGAAAACATTCACACGTTTAAAAGTCTCAGCTAAAAATTCCTTCTGTCCCCTTTTGTCAACTAGGCATAACATTTTACTTTTATTTCTAGAGTTGGTTGAAATTTTCTACTGAAAAGTCTTTTTCATTGAGCAATCCCTTTTAAAAAAATGGAATTGGTTTTTTTTCATGAAAAAAGCAGTGGCATGCTTAACTGAATTTTTTATCAACATTTTTATTAAAAATGTGAAATGGTTATAGGAAATTTTCACTTACTAAAAGCCAAGTTTTCAACAAACAACACATTTTCATTTATTGAAAACTGGGGTTTTGGTAAATTAAAATTGTCAATAACCATTCTGATATTTTTTTAAAAAATTAAATACACTTTAAAAATATTTCATAAAAATGAAAAAATGAGTCTTTTAAATCCTCACTATTTTCAATCATTTGGATTAGCCTATAATGTGTGTCAGGTTAGTGTGCTGTACTATTAAGTGATTTCTGTCACAAACTCTGAGCATTTAAAAATGTTGATCACCTTCATTTTAACTCAGACATCCCTAAGATGCATGTAAACATAATGAATTCTTTAAAATTCTTTCATCTGTTAACAAGTTCCTTGCATGAATAATGTAATAACAGGCCTTTATCTATTATTAATTATTGTTATTAATCACACTTTTTATGTTAGTGGCTAAGGGCCAACCAAGAGCGGGGCTCTGTTGTGCCAGGCACTGAACAAACCCGGAGTAGCAGCCATTCCCTGCCTTGAAGAGCTTACCATTTAAATAGACAAGTCAGACACAGGGTAGGGGAAGGGGTGTAACATAGAAGGGCAGCAAATGTCACATTATCAATGTGAGGGGAGCAAATGTCACACAATTTTCACAATTTTATTTTTATTTTTAGGTAGGTGTACTTAGGAGGGGATAAGCTCAATGTAAGGGAAGTGGCTGAGGGGAGCAGGACAGTTGAGAAGAGGGTAAGAGGCAGATGTGAAGTGAACTTGAGGTGAGGGAGCAGAAGGTGTAGGGTTGAAGCAAACAGCCAGTCAACAAAGGGTGGAGAAAGTCCAGTCCAACTGTAGAAGGTTCTCTGAATGTCCAGAGGTCCATGCTTTGGTTGCTTCTGCTCCTACAGTTCCTCTCTCTAAAGTTTTTTCCCCAAGGCCACTCGGCAAGAAGGGGGAGGAAGTAAAGGGGGATGATGCACCACCTGGCTCCTAGTGTCCTCAGAATGGGGGATGAGTCTCTCCTGCACAGTTCTGGATCATGTGAGGTACTGAGAGGAGCAGTGGCCTTATCTGGGCCCCATTTTAACCCCTCTCTCTCCAATGTAACACTTCTTGGCTGCTTCTGCTGCTACCAGATGGAGTATCTGGCTAAGAGCCAAGAATACAGTTGATTAGTCCAGGGGTCTGCAAACTTTTCCCCCCGCGGCCCCTTTCCGCGGAGAAAAAAGTCTGGCAGCCCCTGGGGCTGGTACGTCCGCCGAAATGCCGCCGCAAAAACCGGAAGCTGGCGGCAACGGTGGCATTTCGGCAGGACCAAAATAGCCCACCTGGGAGTTCGGTGGTCTCCTGGGTGGGCTCAGCGGTGGTGCCAGGGGCTTGCTCACCCCCTGGGGTGTGCGCACCCCAGTTTGAAGACCACTGGATCATTAGTCTATGGCAGGGGTTCTCAAAATGGGGGTCGTGAGGTTATAAATAAATATATGGAGATATGCCTATCTCATAGAACTGGAAGAACCTTGAAATGTCATTGAGTCCAGTCCCCTGCCTTCACTAGCAGGACCAAGTACCTTCCTCTATTGCAGGTTATTACATGAGGGGTCACAAGCTGTCAGCCTCCACTCCAAACCCCGCTTTGCCTCCAGCATTTATAATGGTGTTAAATATATAAAAAAGTGTTTTTAATGTATAAGGGGATTCACACTCAGAGGCTTGCTATGTGAAAGGAGTCACCAGTACAAAAGTCTGAGAACCCCAGGGCTATGGCTAGATTGGGACAATAAAGTAAGGAACAAAATCACACTCGGAAGAGTGGATTTCAGTTTATGACTGAAGAGGTTTTTAAGAGTCTAGGGCTCAGAATTATTCCCCGTCCACAGGTTCCAAATGACTTTATCATCATAAAATTTTTAAAAAGCTCAGTGTTGACTCATCTACTTGTGTGATATTGTAACTATTCTTTACTTTGGGGCAATCCACTGACTAGATTTTAGCAGATCTGTTTTCAGGCTGGTAGATTTTTTTTTTTTTTTTTTGAGAATGAAATGGATAGTTTAACCTTTAGAACACTGGCATTTTATAAACTGACAGCCAAAGGAGTTTCTAAAAGCAGATGTTTTGAACCACTACTACACAGAGTGTGCTGTTATTCGGGTTTCTCCTTACCTTAACCTCACCTCACTAAAGATGTGTCTATACATCCTGAGTGTTCTGTCTGAAGTTCTGAAAATAATGCTACTGAGGTATCAAAAACAGCCTCTTGATTTTGCACTGAGGTATTGAACTCTTCAGCACTTACTCGTCTCATTGTTCTTGCCAGCTGGAATCCCATTCCCTATCAATTCCTACTTCTTCCATACAACAACCAAGAACTTTCCACTTGCCTATCCCTTCCATACTATCCCTCCTGTATTACGAAATACCCCCAAAATTGTTCCTGTTCAATGGGTTGCCAGACTTAAGCTGCCTGATGTTCTGACCCAGCCATCAATGCCTTCTCTCTATTCTCCATTACTGCTGGCTGACTCCATTTCAGTTCCTCTCCAACCCCCAACCAGGGCAACCTGCCTCCCCACTGCAGGTTTCCCTCCAAATACCAATGGGCACCAAGAATGGATGCTTCATGTTGGAATTGCAGGCTGAGGAAGAGGAGAAAGTTCCTGGCAGAAAGAAGGCAATGCAGGATGGGTCTTGCTTTTCTTAAGACTGGTGACCTTCCCTTTCTCTCTGTCCAGAAAACCTCCTTTCTTCCTGGCACCCTACTTGTCCAGCCCTTCCTAAATAGCAACCACAAACCCCTGAAAATCAGCCATTTCTCATATAACATCCATCTAATTTGCAGAGGATTAATGAGGAGTATCAAGTTGCACTACCATGGTCCTCCTCTCATTTATTTGTGCATCGTCAAGCCTGCAATGGAACCTGAGCTCCCCAAAGTCAACCTGGACTCAGCTGCAGATTAGAGCAAACATCTGCATGGGAGGTGCAAGTACTGACTAGTAAAAATAATGATTTTGATTCACCAGCTCAGGGCAAGGGTGGTGGTGAAATTTGTCCCATTCTGCACCTAGATCAGCTGCACCAATGGCAATGGAAATACCTGGCAAAGTGAAGGTGCTGGTACGAATGCTGCTTTAATTTTCCAGGGTGTTCTCATAATTGGGGGCTTGCAGACTTACCTCTATTCTGAGCTATTGTTGGAAAATGGGTGAAAGTTCATAAAATATTACAATAACCTATAACAGTGAATGTTGATAGAAAAGACACAAAATAGACATAGACTGTATTGGTACAAACAAAAATGGCTGCTGATATAACCGAATGACTGAGTTGAGGCTGTAACTTTTAAACAACAGGAAAGTGGAACCGGGAAATAACGGGGAAGAAGTGGGGTAAATTAGTCCTAATTTGACAGAATAATGAGGGACGGCCTATTCTGTAAATCATCTGATTTTGTGGTCGTTAACACATATTTTATTCTTTGAAATAAAATGTTGGGACAGTCTCTCGGGGGATTCCCTCACGAAAGGCCGACAGATTTATGCTTCGCTCCAGAGACTTGTTGTTCCACTGGTGAGCCTCGAGGATTATGTGACACTCAGCCCACAGGCCACCAGTATGTGGACCATTCTCACTGGACCAGACAGAATCCTGGGTTAATAGATGTGAGAACCTGCTCTTTCTTCCCTTCTTTTGTGTTTCCCTTTCTGTTTCCCACGATCTTCCTCCTAATCTCTCAGCTTTTGTCCTGATCCTGTATGATGACATGAGATGGCTCATTGGTTCTGCCCAGCCTTAGGAGGACCAGTGAAAAAGAAACATCTGCCGAGATCAGGGATCTAGAACAACTTGAGGTCATAGCAGCCTGCCAGCTTAGAGTGTTGACCTGTGACTAACCAGCTGCCTTTGACTAACCAGCTGCCTTGATATCTGAGATTTTCAGCAAAAAGCCATATTTTCCCCACCTTTACTCTTCTTTCTCCTCTCCCTCATTGTGTCTGTTTGTCTTGTCAAAGGCAGGAAAAAAGGAACGTTGATAAGCTTAGGCTCTGGTCTCACTAGCAGAGTAAGGGTTGTAGGCAGCTTGTGCTACTGCAGCCCCATTAAGGCCATGGTTGTTGGTGTTGGGAGCCAGCAGCCTGGGCTTCTTAGTCAGAGCCCAGAGAATGTATCAGGCCAAAAGTCTGAGCCAGGTAAGCTGGCACAGTGATCTGAAGCAACTGGGAAGCACTGCTTAAGGGGATGAGAGGGTCTTCAAAGTCTTCAAAGTGTTAAGAGCAGCTGATTTGATGGCCTGATTTCCAGTTCTTTGTAGCTCTGAAAATCGGGCCATGAACATTTTTCTTTTTCTTTTTTTTTAAAATGAGTATCAGAACAGGAGCTAAAATATAGTGTAGCGGATATAAAGAATGATTCTCTAAATGCTGATAAGATCTGTATTGTTATTATGCATGGAACAGAATGCACTGTACTAGAATTCATTTTTCTTACAAAATGAGCCTTCAGTGATGAACAAACACAGGTTTAAAAACAGTACGTCTGCCTCTGTAGAGTTAGATGTAACAGTTCTACACATATCACACACCACAGGCAGTTGAAGAGCTTTTTCATTGAAACTGGCAGTCATATTGGAAACCAGCTGTTGGCTGTAGGTAGATCATTTTAAAGTAGTTTAAAAAAAATCTAAAGGATAATTCTAAGTTTCTATAACACAGGCCAGGAGAATTCCCTGAGTATTTTAACCAAGAAAATTGCACAATTTCTTGACATAGTATTACCAGATGTGATGCAATTTTTCTGTGATCCATTTTGTTACAGAATGAAAGGAAATGTTATGAATTCTGAGCTTGGTTACTACAATCTATTCAGTCTGTGGAAGATGGGAAAGGGAAAATACTGTCTTAGGATATGCCATGATTGGTTACAGTCTTTGGAAATAGGAGAATCTCTCTAATTTATGTCTGTCTAAGAAGGTATCTGATTCCAGCTGGCCATACTTATGCTAAAGTATGTTCTGTGTGCCCTTGGGAAAGTCCTCTCAGGATATTGAGCAAAGCTCTCTATGCCTCCTTTTTATTTAAAATGGACGTAATTGTGTTTATCTACTGAATAGGGCTGTTGTGAAGGTCATAAAGTCTTTGAGCTCACCACATGAAAGGCATTATTGATTAAGTCCAAAATATTGCTATGTAGTAGTAGGCTGTGATGGAGAAGACTTCACTTTTCGTGTTCTTGAGTAGTATTAAGTAAATGACTGAACTGAACGATGCACTCTGGAGTGATGTATGTGTCCCTGTTAAATGATATAGTATATGAAATAAAGACTTGATATGAAATAAGACTTGATACAGCAAGGTGCTGAGTGCCCTAACCTCCCATTGACTTAAATGAGAGCAGCAGCTGCTCGCCACCTTTGAGGATGAGGCCAGAAAGAAATATGGTGTCAGGAGAGCTGCACCAGATGTCTGTTCTGCTGAATGGCTGAAACTAAATTAGATGCTGAATATTGGGGCAGAGCAATAAACAGTGCAGCTACATATATTATATTTGGTCATTTATTATAGTCAGATGTCATGAGCCTTGCTAAACTAGTATTACAGTATTTGGTTTTTAATTAAGATTTTATTATAATATAATTATATATTATTATTTATCACACTAAGCACCTAGGTTGTGTGGGGGTGAGGTGCTTTAGGACTAAAAATATTTTTAATATTGTTAATAAAACTCAGTAGCAATCATTAGCCAGCCTCAGTCCCTCACAAAAGAAAACATACCATTCAGATGCTTTTTTTATTATGTGTCAGAGTCTGTTACCTTACTCATACTGAGGGCTTGATTACACTTACAGCTTTATAGTGGTTTGGGTTATACCTGCCGTGGTATACAGCTATAGGGATAGCACTATAGCTTGTCCACACTTAGACCCACCAGCGGTATAGCGTGGTCACATTTGCAACACTTCAAGTGGCACAGGAATGGTGCATTATGGTCAGCTATCCCAGCATTTCAAACGAGGGGTGTGAGGGGCAGCGTGTTGTGTGTATACGGAGGGAGAGACCTAGTGGATTTTTGGCTTGCAGAGAGTGTGTCAACAAACTGTCTTTGAAATGCGAAGCCTGCTACTCTTCCCCTTCACGCTGGCTCACTTGGTAAACATTTGCATTACTGATTTGCCAAGTTACAGCTAAGCTCTGAAAACGTACTTCTGCATTCCTCCAGCCGAGTTCAAAACAAAGGGGACAGAGGCTTAATTGGCTTAAGTGGCCTAGGGGCATCTCCAGAGATCACTCAAAGTGATGCATTGTTAATACCCATTTACACTGGAGCTAAAATGGAGCACCCAGTATGCTACAGCTGTTAATCCTCTGGCAAGGAGGATTACCAAGTCCAGTATAAATGTGGACTTATAGCGCTCTATGTGCCTTGCCAGTCTGGACGGGTAGTGAGTTATAGTGCTCCTGGCTATAAAGTGCCAGTGTAATCAAGCCCTGAGTAACATGTCCTTCCTACTTGTGTGCTATGATCAGCAGAGAAATAGTTAACAAGGTTGCCATTTATATTGTCATAATGAAGGTTCAGAGTAAACACCAAATTGTTCTGAATATAGACGGTTACACCTCTCAAAGCTATTTTTCAGGCAGTCTGAAGACTCTGTAGACATCACTTCGTCAGCTTATACTCAGTTCACATTCTGAAGATTTACCTTTGCTATTATTTTGTTAAACAAAAACTTAAATTCTGGAGCACAATACTCACTTCATTCCTGTTTTCTGCGACTTGCCATCACAGCTACATTCATAAGGTACTCTGGGAAGCACTATCTTATGGAAGTGAATTAAGGTACCAAATCACACATACACACAGATACAGGGTAAATATAAAATGGTGAAGTTGCAGCAGTCTTCTCTCTACTCTACTCTACTTGCCTAACTTCCATCAGCCTTGGATTCTCAGGCTAGCATAGTCTGAAAGCCTTAAAGGACAGATAATTACACTGTTGCTGATGAAGCCCAGCATGAGGGCCTTTTCGCTGATAGGCCCTTGGCTATAGAATTTCCTCCTACCAGAATCAGGATGACCCTAGATCTCTCATAACCTTGCAAGGAAAATGTCAGGGCCATCTTCTCACAAAAGCCTTCGGACACGGACTACACCTAAAGAATACCCTAGCAACACTTTAATAAAGAAAAGCGCCAGAAACAATTCCCCACCCCTTTCACTCCACACAGACACACACTGAATTATAAAGCAGGGGAGGAGAATGCAGTCCTTCAAACTGAAAAGAACTTTACCTGATTTTGTTGACACTCAAATACCACAGTGTCAGAAATACCAAGATGGGTCGTTTCACATAAAACTTAAATTTGCCCCTCTAAGTCTGTAAAGCAAAGCACTGAACTTTTTCACCTGCGTCTTCCGGAATCAATTCCATTGCACTGCCCTTGATACTCAGAAAGATAGGCATCCTTTTACACTACTTAAATGGCTTTCAAGGAATAAGGACAAATGAGCTATACCATTTTTTTATTAAAGTGCCAGGAGTCAAAGCGCTTTTTTTTATTTCAGAAGGAGATAGCCTTAAATAATCATTAAAAAATGCCAGTATTGGTGTGGGGGCTGAGTTTACCGCCTGTTCTGATTTACTGGAAGACAGCTAAGTCAAGGCATGTCATAAAGATTTTAAGGTTGGGACATTTTCTTCTGTGGATCATTTCCCTGACTAGTGGGCTTGTTTCCTCCATGGCATTAACACACCTCTGCACTTGCTGCCATAGTTCAGGGAAGCTGCAGCTTCATTTCTCCTCAGTGGTCCAGCCAGGGCACCCAGTCTCAGGCTTTCAGCTCACCAGCTGTTGCCTTTCTTGGGTGCAGACCTGCCTCTTACTCCTTTCCCACTGGCGTATTCTCAGACTGCACAGTTCTCTGAGTTTACCATGTTATTCCCAGCACAGACAGACTGCCCCAAGCACACCTGCCTATTTCTGTTTAGACTCCTACAAGAGTGATTGTCAACAGGTATAAGTTACTGCACAGTTCTCTGATACAAGCCTATTTTATTTTTTGGGGGTAAAAACAATGGAAAAAAAAGCATATAAAAAACAATAGAAGAACCCACACACGTAATTAGTAAACAATCTGTTTTCCTCCCATGGGCCTAGCTTCAAAAGAGTAGATTTGAAGTAGGTCATTTGCATTCCTTTATCCCCAGATACATCCTAGGAAAGCCACTTCCCCACATATGGTTCTATGAGTCCTTTGAAATTCCTAATATCTTCCAGAGATTGCATTAGTCAGTGTCCTAGTGAAGGTACATATATGCAATTCCACAATAACATGTACACAATTGAATTTTTTGATACAATGGACCCCAAAGGGTTTGAAACTAATTCAATAAGGTTTAACATAAAGCAATAACATTCATTCTGGATATTGTCAGTCTGTCACACTTGCAAATAATGCCCATGGTACAATTCAGTTTCTTAACTGAAACCTTATTACTTGGCTTTATTTTTCTCAGCAAGTAATTGATTGGGTTGATTCCTCACTACCACACTAAGCTGATCTTCTGGGAACTAACTGCTACCTTTGGTTAGTTATTGGCAGGAGCAGCTGCTTCAGAAAGTACAAATTTACTCTTATTCAGCAGCCAATGAACTCTCCCCATTGGGCTAGGAAGAAGACAATTGTCTTTTGCCTCTCTGCTGGTGCTGACTTTTAGAATAGTAGTTTGGAGGGGATTCAGAGGAGTTGAATTTTCCCCCATCCTACAGATTCAAGAGTCCAGTCAGATATAAAGTGGAAAGGATGTCGCCGTGCCAGTGAGTTAGAGGATACTGTATGTGTGGCACTAGCAATACAATAGCTTCTGAGCTAATCCTATGTCTTTAAATAATCCTTTGTGTGTAGAGTTCTTCCAGGATCAGTTAGTTGACTGGCATAATATTTATTTCAGCTTGTGTGCAGGAGTCAAAATACCTAGTCTGCCAGGTAGTAAACAATCAGTCATGCTCAGAACTATGGGATCTTTCAATAGATTTAACTAAAGGCCAAATCCTGCAGATTTTACTAAGTCTTGACTCCAGAAAATTTCCCCATGACTTCAAGGGAAGTTTTGTCTGAATTTAAATTGAAAGAGGACTCTGAGATTTGCTACCAGTTAGAATCATGCGTCAAGGTATTTTAAGACTTATTTGTTTTAAAAATAGTTGAGGCAAACATGTCATTTAGTAGTATTTTAGTTCTCATGAAATACAATAGCTCTTTAGTTTGAACATGCCTAAAACACAGTATTCTAGGTACCTACTATAAAGATGGACTCTTGTTGTGGAGAAATAAATTAGGAACTACAGTATTGTGTAATAAAAGTAATCTTCATTTGCATGTACTAATTAATTTCTACATTATACTATCAGCATTTGGGACTGTTGGCCTTATTAGCTAAAATGAATTTGCTCATAATCTGAAACTAAAGACTGAACAAACTCAGTGAACATTTTTCTTTAAATTATCAAGGTTAATTATAAAATTAATTAGGCTCATTTGTAACTTTGATTAGGAGAATATACCTTCTTTCAGGTTTGACATAGAAACTGGATATGCAGTTGAAGGGATTTTTCTTCTCTAGTGTACTCAATAGTTTTATAAGGTTCTTATTAAAACTATTTCAGGTTATTCCAAACCTCAAATTGTTTAACCTAAAAAATAATAATCCATATATAATTGTATGCATTTTTTCCCTGTTGTTACTATACACTTTGGTTGTCCTAATTTAATCATGAAATTGGATTTTCTAGGAATTGTTTTTCATATTAAACAGGAAATTAAAATAAAAGTTTTGGATGTCTCATGTTCTTTTCATGTGCTGTCAGTGGATGAATTACAATACAGAATATCTAATATACAATATATCCTTTTACATTCTTTGTATTGTTCTATGATCTTGCTAGAATATTATTTTTATTTCCTAACACCAGAGATACCAAAACTTTTTCACAATTGCCATAAGTTAACCAAGGAGGAAATTGGGACTTATATCCTGCTTATATTCTGCTTTCATTTTCATTTTCAGTAGTGTTCAACAGGTACTAGGAAATGTTATTAACTGTTAGTATTCTGGAAGTACTGGGAGGTCCTACCTGAGATCAGCGCCCCATCATGCTAGAGACTATATAGAGTAAGACATAGTGTCTTACTATTAAGTCAGCTATTATTTGCCCCAGGTCACAGAGGAAGTCCATGACTAGGCCAGGAATCGAGCGCAGATCTCTACCATTGGAAGGGAGATTGGAATCTGCTCCTGTAAGAGCAGAGAGTCGTAATAAAGGTTACTATGGTGTGTTCTTTCTCTTAGCTAGGTCTCATTGGTTTTCAGTGATAATTTTGTAAGAATTATCTCCTTTTACCTTGATTCTGCTTTCACACTGTATTACACAAACTTAATTCCATCCTTAGTTGCATCCGATGAATTGGGCTATAACCCACGAAAGCTTATGCTGAAATAAACTGGTTAGTCTCTAAGGTGCTACAAGTCTTCATTGTCTTATTTAATTCCATTTGCTTCCGTAGCATTTCTCTTGATTTATATCATTGTGACTATGGAATCAGTCCCTTTACCAGCACTTTTCAGGTACAAAGTGAGTCAAACAAATCACTGGTATAGGTGCTAGCTATTTCAGTCTGAGCCTTTTCAGTTGGTGGTACACTGGTACAGAGTGAATAAAGATTGCAAACTACTCTCTGAGATCTCCTGCTGAAAGTCAGGAACTGTTCTTTGTTTTTTAAAAGCAAAGCTCAGGACTCGTTTGTTTTCTCCTTTGCTTACCTTTCCTTTGTAAAGTGCCTTCATATGTCACAGGTGCTATCTGAGTGAAAGTTTTTTTAATTAAAAGATGTGCTTTATTTAGACCTCAAACAAAAAATGTTTAAAACAGAACTCTTGAACTTTCCTTTCCCCCATTTCTTTCCTCACGTACTTTTGTGATACATGGAGACTTTTTGTAATTAAAGTCTTGTCAAAGTCATTCTTCCCCATTTGTTGTATTAAGGAATCTTTGCTGGTTCTAGCAATTTAATGATCTGTTTTTCTCCATCTGGAGGCATTCTCCATCTCATTATTTACTGCTTTCATGTCACAACCTCTATAGGTGCACTCATTTGCTCTTTCCTGTGGTTTTCTCAGCCAAATGTCATCCTTTCAGTATATTAAAATCCAGACGTTGCCTCAATTTCTTTTATTAGAATGATAAAGAAATACAGAAAATGACAAATAGATATTTTAATTCCACCCCATTTCTACTGTTAACTGTTTAAAAAAACTACCTCCAGTGCAGATACTCCTGTGATAGGGACCATATAGATACATGTTTCATTATCTATGACTTAGGGTAGGAAGAGGCTGCTTTCTTTTTTTATTACAGTAAAACCTCGATATAACAGACTAATTCGGGCGAGGGGGTGTCCGTTAAAGCCGAAAGTCCGTTATTTAATAATAAAAAAAAACCGAGCAGCCCGCCCAAATTAGTCCGTTATATCGAGGTTTTACTGTATAATAAACTATCACGGCAGCCAGGAGCCGGGAGTCAGCCCGCCCGGGTCTGGCTGCTGGGACCTGGGCGGGAGCTGTCAGCCAGCCAGCCCGCCTGGGTCTGGCTGCTGGGTCCCGGGTGGGAGCTGTCATCCAGCCCGCCTGGGTCCCTGCTACCTGGACCAGGGAGGCAGCGGGGAGCCGGCAGCCCGTCCGCCCGCAGGCGGGAGCCGCTAGCCGGCAGCCCGCCCGCCCGCAGGCGGGAGCCGCCAGCCAGCCAGCCTGCCCACAGGCGGGAGCCGGGAGCCGGGAGCCGGGAGCCAGCCAGCCAGCCAGCCCGCCCACAGGCGGGAGCCGGGAGCCAGCCAGCCAGCCAGCCCGCCCGCAGGCGGGAGCCGGGAGCCAGCCAGCCAGCCCGCCCACAGGCAGGAGCCGGGAGCCAGCCAGCCAGCCCGCCCGCAGGCGGGAGCCGGGAGCTGGCCCGCCCGCAGTTGGGAGCCGGCAGCCAGCCCGCCCGCTGCCGGGACCCGGGCAGCAGCCAGGAGTCAGCAGCCAGCCCGAAAAACGGATTTTGGATGCATCGGAAATTTTGTCCGTTGCATCCGAAGTCCGTTAAATCGGGTTCCGTTAAATCGGGGTTTTACTGTATTATTATTATTTGCAATGACCTAATTGGCACGAGAAACCTTTCCTGGGTCAGAACAACAAACTCAGGTAACAAACACCCACCCTGAATTTTGTAGCAAATTACCAGGCCAACTAAACTCTCATCAGTACCTTTCTTTATATTTTTGGTTCAGCTGGTATTCCAATATCTGTACCTAAATGTCAAATAATCTGCAGATGTCTACTGAGGAACTTGAATTGTAAAGAGTGCTTACCCTTTGGGGCCCAATTGTTCTGTCTGGCTATTTCCTTTGAGTTTAGGATTCAATGGCATGTAATCAAAGGGGTCTGTCTGTGC
This sequence comes from Sternotherus odoratus, assembly GCA_032164245.1. NCBI lineage: Eukaryota > Metazoa > Chordata > Testudines > Kinosternidae > Sternotherus > Sternotherus odoratus. The sequence goes on from JAVMKO010000011.1 coordinate 19,144,430, forward strand.
AGAACAAGTTACAGGATCTAGGATTAGGTTTCTCTTCCTTTCAATAAGTTAGAATTGTTTCAACATGCACGCTCATAGCTTGCCTGCTTCCTGCTGCTATAACTAGGCTCTTTTATCTTGCACTGTTATCGGATGTGTCCTGAAAGTCACTAGTTACATGCAGGGCAGTGTTCTACGTTTTGCATGGCAGAATGGGAGTCATATGGCTAAACTGCTATGCAGCATGTAAAATACCCAGAGGTGTACAACTAATAAAACTGTCAATAGCTGCCTCATTGCCACCAGACAATTAGTGATTATTTGGCCATTTAGAAATCCCCCTGTCTTTCTGGAATACTCCTTCCTCTCTTGTTGATCTCAAAGTACAAGTAAACGAAGAATGCAAACTGGTTAGAGGGTATTTATACCACCTGGTGGATCAGCGGGCAATGATTGATCCATCGGGGTCAATTATACATGTCTAGTCTAGACACAATAAAATCTATCCCTGAGCACTCTCCTGTTGACTCCTATATACTCCACCATCACAAGAGGGGCAGGCATAGTTGATGCGGGAGTGGCAGCAGCTGACTCACTGCTGGGAAGACGTGGCGGTGAGTGGATCTAAGTATGTTGACTTCAGCTATATTAGTCTCATAGCTGGAGTTGCATATCTTAGATTGACTTCCTCCTCCCCGCCGGCTGAGTGTAGACCGGTGCCAAGGAAGCATTCCAAAAAAGAAAAGAAATGGCTTGTTTACTGCTGTTTGTATTCATGGAATATCCCATAAGTCCATGGGGCAAATTCTACTTCCCCATCTGCAGCTGTGGAAAGCCATGAATGTGGTGAAACTATTATGCACTTGCTGCATGGGCACTGGCAAGATGTGGGGAGCCTGAGCCATCAATTTACACTGAAGAAGAACTTCTCATGTCCTAAAGCAGGAGGGTTGCTTGGGATGTGTGACCAGGCCATCGTTGGGTCAGCAGATCTGTAGTTATTCACATTAATTCATCACTCAGTCAGTAGAATTAAGCCCTCCAGCACTGGTCATTCTGGAACGGATGCAAATTCTATTAAAGTCAATGGGCATCTTTAAAGTTATGTTCAATTAATACATATACCAACACTATGAATTCATTTATATAATGAAGTAATAATTATCTATTGATGAATTGCAATTATAAATGTGTGAGTATGCTCAAATATGAATGTCATCTTCTTATTGGTTGACATATCAACCACCTCACCTTTATTTTATGGTTCACCATCCTGTAGGGCTCAAGAAAAGATGGGCATATATTAAGTGGTACAGCCATTGCTCTGAAAGTGCCACTACTTGGCAGAAGAAATGTTTCTTTTTATAGACAGTCAAGGCAGCTTCCCCTGCAGACCAGAAATTGCCCTGCAGATCACTCACATTTTTAGGCAACATGGTCAGAGTTAACTTCCTTGCTCATTTTTGATAAACTATAGGATGTTCTGGCATGTCATGCAAGAATACCACTGAAGCCAACAGAGTGTCTCTGGAATGCACCATGGTTTGTGTGCCTGGGGTAAATTAGAGCAGCAATCAATTTATACCAGCTGTCAATGGCCTCAAAGAACAGCCCATAATACTCTCTTTTCCCTGGTTATATGTTTGTGCCAGGAGTGAAGTAGCATAGGAACTGTCACTTGTGGTTCTGGGTCACCCAAGGAATCTTCTATGCTGGTTAAACCAGCTTTTGGACAGCTTTGTACTGTTTGCAACCCAGAATGGCTAAAGTTTTAGCTAATACATAATTCTCATGTAATGTAAGAGCCATTCCATGTAATCACTTTTACACAGAGCTGCCCATTGATTCTAGTGAGGAGTATCATTCATGGCTTGATGACGGAATATGGCAAAACTATACCTCCACAAAGGCTTGCCTGCTGTACAAGGAATATTTTCCCATTTGCCTCCCACCTTGCACACTTTTAAAGTTACTGGGACATTTAAAAAAGTTTAGGCTAAACAGTTTAACATATATTAAAAGCTGCTAACAATCCACTTTTCATATTCAGCATATTGTGCTAGCTATAGATATTCACATGGCATTCTATGTCTTATTTCTTTCTTTCCTTGGCTGACTGCCTGCAGAAACCAGCTTTGATTTTAATTATTATTAGCTGAGAATTAGACCTTTCATTTCTGCCCCAATTTAAAACTTCTTGTTCTTGGCTCACAGTAATTGTGCCAAAATCACATTTAATCTATTTGTACCTTGAACTTGAGCATCAGTTTTTCATGTTGTTGACTTTAGCTTTGCTTGTCACTAAAGGCGGGGGTGGAAACAAAATGAAGTAAAGTAACATGAAGTAAAGTAAATAGCCAAATTCCAGAGTCATAGCGTTTAAGGTCAAAAGGGACCATCAGATCATCTAGTCTGACCTCTTGTATACCATAGGCTACCAAAACCATCCAGCACCTCACACTAAACTGAACAACCAAAATTAGACCAAAGTATTACAGCCAACAGGGAACTAGACTATTATGTCCCATAGGCATCACCTGTGGCTTTGGAAATGAGGCTTAAGGAAGCTGCACATAGTGAACAAACTGACTTTCCTTATCATATGATTATTATTTGTATTATGATTTCCTCAAGAGGCCCCAACCAAGATCAAGGCCCCATGTCACTAGGCATTGTACATATATATCGTGAAAGACAGTGCTGCTTTAAAGAGATAGCATTCCAAATTGAAAAGACAGACAAAGGGTGGGAGAAAGGAATCTTCAGTGTTTCCATTTTACAGATGGGGAATTGAGGCACAGAACAATTCAATGACTTAACCCAAAATATTGATGAGACTCTATGACTGATCCAGGAACGGAACCCAGTGTCCTAGTCTAGATACATTGGTCATACCAGTTGGACGTATCTGTTGACCATTCTTAAAAAACATTTTAGTCCTGACATCTACAGACCATGAGCTTTCAATTGGTGAGTATGACAACCGGAGCCATTTGACAGTAGAAAAGATGGACAATCCAAGACACAAGAATTTTAAGGATATCCAGCCAGCCCACTGTATCTAGCAAGGAATCTATAATTTGAAACAGAATGTGGAACATTCTGTTATACCTTCTTATAAGGAAAATGCCATAAAAAAACAAATTGAACAATTTGTAATTGTGTGCGCTTCCTTTATGTGCAGCTCAGAGATATCTTAAAGTACCGTGACAGCTTGTTAATGTACCAGTGTATTTGAATACACACCAGAAGAAAATAAGTTTATGAAACCTGTATAAATTGCCAGGTGGGTAAGGGACTATGAAAGTGCAGAAACTTATTCACTTTTTTCTTTATACAAGCTGTTCTCAACATGATTTATAGGGGACATAGATATGGAGAGTTAAGCCAGACGTAGTTTCCAGGAAAAGGTTGCAGTCCCATTTCATATAATGGATTCACTTGTGTAGCATCAGAATATTGGACCAAATACCCCCAAGTAAATATACTTGACTTACAGTGCAATTTATAGTAACTATCATGGAGCTACTGAAATCACAGGGTTCTTTATGAGGTCATTTGGAGGTTACGTGGTTGGAATCTAACCATAATTTGGTTTCTGCTGCTAAGTGTGGACACCAGCTAATGACAGATAGTAAGATTTAAACAATATCCCAGCTAGGGGGACCTGGCAGCAAATGTGAAAAATCGGAATGGGTGGAGGGGAGTAATAGGAACTTATATAAGAAAAACACCCCAGAATTGGGACTATCCCTATAAAATCAGGACATCTGGTCACCCTAATCCCAGCTCACTACAAGAATATTATTTTTTATAATTAAAACACACAATAAAAGCCAGTGCTCATTATTATAGTAGGTTGATACCAGCTCTCAGCAATAGCAGAATGTGCCAGCATGGCAGGAAAAGGGCTGCTGGGGTACCTTGCTTTCCATGCCATCCCTTCAATTTGGCTGTGAATTAAGCAAAGAAACTTCATCCATTCTCTACTTCTCACTCTGGACAAGAGATCAGTAAGTCTCATCTCAGATTTCTCAAGAGCTGGTAACGGACTACAATTTTACTTTAAATAGGTCTCATTAAATTTTTCAATAATTTCCCGTGCTTTTCCCCCTCTTGCAGTAGCTTACAAAAGAAGGGTGTTTTTAAACTTGTGTGCCAGGAGTTAGGCATCTAAATCTAGGTCTAGTGGCACACTGTGCTGGCTCTATCAATGCTGCTTTGTGGATTGACTGATAGGAGGTAATGCAGTTCTGTTTTTTCCCCCTTGCATCTGTAGAACGAATGTCACCTTCATGGTCTCTATCAGCAGAAATGTCAAAGCCCTGGCATTCTAAACCTGAGACATCAATGCAATATGAGGCAGAATAGTTTTTTTCTTTCCCTGAGGCTGTTTTCTTTCCCATTCTAAGCAGCTGTCCATACCCCTTCTATAGCTACAACATTTTGGACTCAATGAACTTTATTCTTCAGTGTTTGTATATCATAAGTGATAGTGGCTGGCAGTATTGACACTCTCAATAGAGCAGGGGCCTATAAGCATACATATGATATCTGGGAAACAGCTGGAAAATGTATCATATGTTTCTTCAAGTAAAAGTGCAATGTAGTGTTCCTGCAAAGCCCTATTTAGACACTTTCACTTTTCACATCATGAAGCCTATAGCAGAGCTATTCATTAGAAGCAGAAATAAATTCCTCTATTGAGCTGAAGAGTCTGATGTTGAGAATTTAGTCATGTAATTCCCCAAAGGTTAAACGTGTAGTTTGAAAATCACTGCAGCAGATTTTCTGCTACTGTCAATAATATTCAGCTGTTAAAAAAGTCCAGAATTTTGCAATTTAAAACCTACTTTCTACCCCTGCTATATAAATTACACTAAAATGTCCCTACATTTTCAGTTTCAGCAAAAAATCTGCCTCTCGTGTCTGATTGTGCATGAGCCTTTCACACCCATAGCTCCGATCACCCTGCAGTAGTGGCTCATTTGTGTGCAGGTGTTAAAATTAGTAATTGGCTAACTTCAAAAGATTCTGATAAACATCAAAAGTTCATATGCTAAGCCAAAGATTATCCCAACTCAACTTAACCTCCTCAGGCAAAAAATGATCACATTTATGATCAAGATTTAAATTCTTCCTGGTTTCAGGTGGGCCATAAAACCAGCAGGGTCAATGCTCCTGTCATTTCCCTTAAGAGGCTTTCTATGCAACTAATTATCCTCACTCATATTGGCACTTAAATGTTTTGTAGGAAATTTATATTTGATGTGGATGGGATATTTAGAACTAGTCTTTCTTCAGAGTCATGGAGCCAAAATCTAGACTGATTTACATAAAACATATCCCCCAGCATGGAGAAGACCCATGATCTTTTAGCACCAACCCCTACCACTTGAGCTATAGGAATAATTCCTTTAGCTGTGACTAAATATTGGGTTGTTATCCTCTGTATGGGGCACGTATATACAGACTTTGGGTCAGTTTCTGTAGTGCATTCCAGCTCCTTTTGTGCCACTCTGGTAATGCAGAGGGGCCAGAAAGAAGCAACATTTGGCCACTGATGATCTCCTGGATATTGGGTTGCTCAGAGCCAGGATACTTACCTCATTGTGCAAAAGAACTTCAAGACCAGACTGCAAAGAGAAACTGCAGAGCTGCAATTCATTTGCAAATTTGACACAATCAATCTGGGATTGAACAAAGATTTTGAATGGCTTGCTAATTACAAAAGCAGCTTTTACTTTCTCGGAGTTCACACCTGCAGTTCAGTTGCTAGAGGAATACCTCACCCTCCCTGATTTGAGATAACAAGCTGGTTCAGCCTGATTAGACTAACCTTGTTATCTCCTACCTGGTTTTGCCTACTTATTTATACCTGCCCCTGGACACTTCCACTGCTTGCATCCGACGAAGTGGGTATTAGCCCACGAAAGCTTATGCTTCAGTACTTTAGTTAGTCTTTAAGGCGCCACAGGACTCTGTTACTTCTGCTATTCCAGACTAACACGGCTACCTCTCTGATTGTGCTATTGTTATTCTTAGCTGGCATGCACCCTCAGGAACTCTCTCATCTATGCCAAGTCCAAGGATAATGTAGACCCAACCTGAAAATCAGGGGGTCATAATAGGATCACTAATACCCATCTCTGGGCCATTTAACCAGCATGTTACACATACAGCCCATGCCCTCTCATTAGAAGCAAGGATGTCAGTCAGTGAAGCATTTGACTGTCACATTTAAATACATGAACACTCCTCCCTTTTCTCTTGTCCCTGAGCTCTGGAATTCTATTATATCACTATCAGAGTGCTCAGAGAAAGTTTAACCTGCAAAACTATGCACTGTAAATGACAACCATTTTCCTCTTGTGGTAAAGAAATATTTTAGAGAGAATGGCCCGGTTTCCATGGCAACCCAATGAAATTTATATGCCATGGGGAAATGTCATGTTCCAAAGAGACATAACTTCATGGACAAGTGGTACAGCACATCGGAATAGGGAATTGTAATTTTACAATGAAATTCTCCTTTGCATTTATGAGTGTTGAGTTTCATTTTCTAGTTGCAAGATCCAATTGTGCACAATTTAGCTGAGAAAATTATATTCCACATTTCTGATGAATAATATAGATCAAGATCAAACTTGGTTAGCAGAAGATCATTTTGACAAATTTGGGATTGGGATATGCAGTGCTGGCCAGATTTTGGTTTAGTAACACTGCTGTAAAAAGAAATATAAGTCCATTGACAACAGTGGAGCTAGTTCACATTTACGCCCATATCACAGAAACTGAGAGAGCAGAATTTGTCTCTAAATGTTGAGATTCATGACACGGCTTGCAAATTCAGCATGTAAAGTTTTACCTTATAGATTCCATGTTACCTTTCATATCATCAATCACCATCCATTGTAATCCACATTGCAGAGCAGAGCATTTTATGATGAGCATTATCGTTGTAGTATAGCAAAGAGCATTGTTAATGAAGCATGGAAAAGGAATAAATTCAGCTAATGGGTATATGTGTCAAATTTCAATTAGGGATATGTTGGAAAGTGAAAAAGAGAGATGAGCATACAAATTAAACCTTTGACCTTCAGAGAAAAGAAAAAAAAATCTCACATGGATTTTCTAACTCAGTGCTGCTATTGAGATCGGATTTTCTAACTAGATGTTGCAGTGTCCGGTGCAGGAACTGTGGTGGTATTTGTTTTTTTTTTAATTATTCATACACTACATTCATCCACAAGCATTGACTCAAAAACAATATCCACTCCAGCCTGTTTACCGATGGGAATATTACTGTATGCACTATAAACTGCATTGGAGATGTGCAAAGACAGCAGACATTTTATAGGAACATAAACCAGAATCTTTCCTTATATAAAGTACAGTTAGAGGGGGTTAAGAATTGTATCAACCTCTAATTTAGTATGGTACTGAAGGGTATTCCACACCTCCCCATGGCCTCGACATAAACTTTATTTAATGCAATATTTGCATCGATATGCAATATGATGATCACACATTAAAATGAAAACAAACATAAGAGGGGGAGTTGAAAAAGAAGGACACAATGTATGAAGGGATCAATACAGCCATTGTTAAGCTGAGTCAGCTGGGAATTGATATTGTACATCTTTATGTTGGATTTACCTGTGTGATGCTCCAGCTACGCAGGTGTGTGTTTAGACTTGAATTGTTGCATCTCTGTGTCCAGCTGATTGGACTTCATGAACTCTATTGTATTTTAAAAGTATGTGATTTTCTAGTGCTGCAAGGTCAAATTCAGCCCTGGTATAAAAGAGCAAAATGTTCGTTGAAGTCATATATATGGCCAGCACTGAATTTGACCCCAGTATGTTGAAGGCATTTGTCTATGTTGAGAAGTAAGATCCTGATCTATAGCTCACTGTGGTGAATGGAAAGACTCCCATTGACTTCAGTGGGCATTGGGCCAGGCCTCAAATTCATACTCAGTTTGAACTTTAAAAAAAGCAGCTGATTATAAGTTATCAATCCCAAAACGAAAATAGCTGATATTTTTCATAACTGTTGAGACGTTGTCCCTGTCCAGGTTCAGACACATAAAAAGGACATAGGGGGCACTATGGGAGTACAATGGCCCACCTACGTAGATCTAGTTGCAAAATCAAGATCTTCACTTCTAATCATAACCATTATGATGGTGGTGCCACTATCGATACACTGTAATACTGTGTATAATGATTTTATACCTCAGGTCTAATTTTTCCCTCTTATTCATGCCATGCTACTGCGAGAGAAGCTTTCCAGTGCATATCTGACAGCAACCCCTGTCCCTGCTAGAGACATATGTATGTGTGTATAGTCAGATTCAAATATGATATTTTTCTTAAATGCAAAGGAAAATAAATCAATGAATATTACTAGTTTTAGTTAGTTTGTTTTTTTTAAATAGATTGATTGATATCAATTGAGCGCCAAAAACATCTGAACACTTGACCCCAAGACCTGTATCAATCAGAATTCCCTGTGGAGATCTCAATGTATACCTACTATTGTGGTGTTTTCATTCTTCATATAACACTTCATCATGAATCTCCCTTGTCTTTGGTGTCTCCACTCTGATCATAAAGACACCTTGTGTTTCTTGATGATGTAATTCCTTTCTCTCATTTCCAAATATCCCTCCTGTCTTCCTTGTTTCACTCCACAGATGTTGCCAGGTTTAGGAGTTTGTAGAGCCAATATCAATCCATCAAACATGCTATGAAGTTTTTTTTTTAAAAATGAGACATTAAACATTATACAATACACTATTCCGAGCTAAAAGGAAAACAGGACTCTTGTTATTCACTGTGTACTAAAATCTTTTATAGAGACTGAGAACATATAGAAAATCTCTAAAACCATTTTAAAGTTTGCTAAGGTACCTTTGTAAAATCCTAATGTGCAGAACAAGCCACATCATATTTAAACAGGAAGAAATAATGAGCTGATGTTCAATTACATAACCAACTGGTCTAAGGTGTATATGTGTGTGTGCATATTTTATTTAATTTCAGTGTTTTTCGTATGCGTTCCAATCGGTGGGCAAAATTTCATAGAAGAATTAAAAGATCCATGACACACTTAGTGGGCTTATTAAAAAGCCACCACACTGCCCGCACTACTAATAGCATCACAGAAGAACCACAATGTCCTATTTCATAAACTCACCTCTTTTCTATCAAAGCTATGCAAGAGCCTGAATTTTGCGTGGTTGCCACCTGCAGCCTCACAGCAGACCAGGTGCACTTCAACATTTCTGTGAACCTGTTCTGAGCATTGGGTTGGCAAGATGTACCTTTGAATGAATAACTCATACCAAATGTGTACTTATTTAAGTTTCCCCGGTTTCCTGTTGTCCAAATGTTCATGATAAGATTGCAAAATCATTGAATTTAGTACTCAAGAATTTCTTTGTGATTTCCCCCCAAACAAGTAGGTCAAGAACACTGGTGTGAAAAAAATACTGTTATGATTATTCAAAACAAGGGCCCTATCCAATTCATGGTCTATTTTGTTGAATTTCATGATCAGTTCCATACAATGCCAGCCTCACTTCTGTGCTGCTGCTGGCAGTGGCGCTGCCTTCAGATCTGGGTTCCCAGCCAGCAGCAATGGAGCTTCCTTCATCTGCGGGGAGGTCCCCAGAGGTGGGTCTGACCTTTCCCTGGGAATGTCCTGTGCAAAGGAAGAGAAAGTCCTGCCCCTCTCCAGCGCAGCCAGGACTAGAAGCTGGAGTCCAGTGCAAGGTAGGAGCCCTCAGGGGTGTCCCAAAACCCTGCTCTTCCCCAGCTCTGGGCCCAGCACTTGGGGGTTAAAGGAGCCTTGGGATGGCTCTTTCTATGTGTGTGACCCTGGTGCTCCATGACCACAGTACACTGGGAAATCGCCCATGTTGCCCAGCTCTACAGCTGGCCATGCCCCCCCCAAAGTGATGACCCCACTACATGCCACCCTCACTCTTGTGTTGCAGTTGGCGGTGGTATTGCCTTCAGAGCTGGGCACCTGATCAGAAGCTGCAGCTCTCCACTCTCTGGAGTTCTGAAGGCAGCAAAGAAGTAAGGGTGGCAACACTGCGACACCCTCGTCCCCCCAATAGGCAGATTTTATGGTCCGTAATGCATTTTTCATGACTGTGAATTTGGAAGGGCCTTATTCATAACCTTTGATAATCAAACTTTGAAAAGAAAGCTTTCTTGTGAGGTCACCTGGTAACTTCCGTTCTGTGCCTGGATGACTTATATATTTGTCATTAAATAATACAATACACATTTTTGAAGTACAGTTCAACATTTCCTTCTGACAATATTGTAGCCTTAGAACTTTGCAATCTTTTTTTCACGAGCAAAGTGGACAAGTTTACCTCTTAGAATGATGTTTATGGTGCTAACTCTCTCATTTACGTGTTCAAAATCCACCTTCTGTGAATATTCTTCTATATTATCTTAAAGTTTGCTGTTTAATTGAACATTCGCCCAGTAACTTATCACTAGGATATTAATGGAAAGGTCACACAAAAGGGTTATTAAAACAGTGAATCAAATTACATTTTCCATTTGAATGAATATCTAGAGAAAATGATTTGAGGAATTCACCAAGCCCTACTTGCCACTGGAGCATGTGGGATTTGAGGGGTCTCAGCTTTTTTAGGATGGAGCACCAACATAGTAGTAATTTGTAAGCAGTAATAGCTAAGTTACCTTATGACTCTCTTCAGAATTTTGTCACATAATCAATATTGTCAACCACAAATATTCAAAAAAACATAAGTCAAGCTGAAATAATTATTTTAGCTACAAATCATGAGATGAAATAAATAACAATACACTGTAGGTTATGTCCACTCAGTTTGTATTTTCAAGTTTTTCTCCACAACCTTGAGAAAAAGTTGAGCGTCTTGCATAGTCATGTAACCCCAAGGGCTGGGGCTTTCAAGTAAAATGTCAAATATTATAACACTTCTGATGCAATCACAAGAGTTGGCAGCACTGTTTAATCCTAAATGGTCAGCAGTGTTGATGCTGTTTATTTTTTGCTGCCAGGAATGAGGTGATAGGAATCTGAGCGCTGGACCTTAGACATGGGGCTGCTTTCTGCTACACTCCACCAATACAAAGTAGCTCCAACACTTCCATAGTCAGAAATGTGACGATCCTTAGAAAAGAGGGATTCCTCAGTGCCATGGATATAGTGTAATGGCTCCTGTACTACCACCTAGTGGGCTGACTTAAGGTGTGACCATGGGAGAGGAGAGCTGCAAATATCTTGTTGCTAGAATGACCCCTTTGTAATTGAGACGTGGATTGGAGACAGAAAAGACTCCCCTGCACCCTTCCACCTGTATTCCTCTCCTCTAGAGAATTCTTTATCTACTGGTTAAACAGGACAGGAACCTTATTCCATATCAAGACATTTCTTTCCAAACAAAGTTGTGCATCACATAATGCAATTCTTTGTACATCAGCTACCATTTTACTCTTTAGTAATGAATGCTTATGATCAGCAAAAGATTCAAGGTCTGATTCTGCAATGATATACTACCAGGAAAAGTGCTTGTTACTACAGTAAGTCTTATTGAAATCAATGGGCCAGATTGTACCTCCATTCCTCTTTGTGTCACTCTGGTAGGAATGGAAACCTGCCCTAACAGGTCACCCATGGATTCCCCTGATGTAGGGAAAATCCTTAGGTATTGTAAAGCTCACATAGTCAGCTCTATAAATAATGCTGATTTAAGCTATGCTAGGGACAGGTTCAGCCCTTGTTGGGAACCAAGAAAAAGCCTACCATGTTCAAAGAGCCAATATAGGAAATTTTCTAAAAGTCCCAAGACACTGCATTTTATTTTTTGGTGCCTTATGAGTCTAATCTTGTGTCTATTGAAGCCTGTGCAAGTTTTGCCATTGGTGTCAGTGACAGCTGGATGGGGCCCTACCATATTCCTACTTTATAGAATGGGTATCTAAAACAATTGAAGAAATGAACTATCACGAACTTATTCCTATCTCTTATAGTATACATTAGATTTTTCTACATTTTCCCCCACTGTTTTCTGCATTCTGAATTTCTACAAGGCATTGTTAGGAGGGTGCCATTAAATATAGATTAATGGTTGCATTTTCATGCTTTGGTGTGTCATTTAATGAAGTGTATGCTTTTTCATATTTGACATCAAAAAGACATCTGCTTGAATTCTTAATGTACACATCAAATGTTTTTTTGCATTAATAGGTATAATAATCTGAGCAACAGAATATCTGCTTTTTACAACAACCACTATACATTAAATACTGATTTAATCACTTACTGCAACTTAATATGCTATAAACTGAGATAGGGCGATTTTAGTGTTAACATTACTGCTTATAAGTACACATGAGCAAACCAGTTAGATAAAATAAGAAGTTACATGCAATTTCACCTCAAATCTGAACCAGAACCTGTGTTTTTTCATGGAAATTTGGTTATTTTTAAAATTTTAAATACATTTCTGCATCTGGTTATAGCAAGAGGTAGAAGCAAAGGGCTGAATGATTGTTTCCCCAAAATTCCTAGCTTTTTCATATTTGACATCAAAAAGACATCTGCTTGAATTCTTAATGTACACATCAAATGTTTTTTTGCATTAATAGGTATAATAATCTGAGCAACAGAATATCTGCTTTTTACAACAACCACTATACATTAAATACTGATTTAATCACTTACTGCAACTTAATATGCTATAAACTGAGATAGGGCGATTTTAGTGTTAACATTACTGCTTATAAGTACACATGAGCAAACCAGTTAGATAAAATAAGAAGTTACATGCAATTTCACCTCAAATCTGAACCAGAACCTGTGTTTTTTCATGGAAATTTGGTTATTTTTAAAATTTTAAATACATTTCTGCATCTGGTTATAGCAAGAGGTAGAAGCAAAGGGCTGAATGATTGTTTCCCCAAAATTCCTAGCCCAATGCAATGGAGTTTGAATAAATTCAGATTAGATGCTGAACTTTTAGATGATGGTCTGAACCAAATGAAATGGGAGTTTAAACCTTCTGAGATGTGTGCATCCCTGCTACAAACTAGTAAGAACAAAAGTTTGGCAATAGAGTTATTATTAATCATTATCAGGCATAGCCCCGCTAGTACACAATGGTATCTTATATTATTTTACATTTCTGGCTGAGAACTGTGCTATGTTCTGTAAGGAAAAGTTTGACATCCACAGAAGGTCCTAAATGCACCATTTGTGTAGAAAGGGCCTTGTTCTCCACTGCTTTGATTTCAGTGAAGTTATGAAGGTGTAAAACGGATGTAAGCCTGATGTAAGCCTCATCCACTGCTCTGCCAGAACAAGGATACTAGGAGTTCACTGGCTCCCGGAGGTCCTGAACATGCAATGGGGTGCTGCTGCTATTACTTAGGAGGTGACTGCATGCATCCCCTTTTTGCAGCTTACCCGATGCTGACTCTGTCAGCCCTTCCCTCCCCTTTCCGCTCTCTCACCTGAGCACAGAATGAAATTATTCCCCCTCCCTTTGTGGGGCAGGATAATGGAAGTGTTCTGTATGCCCACACAGGGGCAGGATACTTTCTGATTCTGAGTTAATAGATTTGCTATTTGAGGATTAGCTAAAATATGCAGCAATTCCTGTACAATATTTAGCTATTCTGCCATAATCTGGCACTCATTTTTTAAAGAATATGAAGAGCTTTTCTTTTTTGGTAATCACCGTCTGAGGTGGTGCAGAGAGCATCATTGCTGGGGAATATGGATAGGAATTGAAATATTGCTACTTGCTAGTACGCGGCATGCTTGCCCTTCAGAATGCTCACATGATGAATGGAGAGGTGCAGAATAAAACAATACAGAAACAGCATTCCTGGCTGGGCCGCAATCATCATCATAGCTAATAGTGTCAGTTCTTCAAATGATACCAATGTATATAGCCTATTGTGTAGATAAGTAATGACCACTATGGCCTTGGTCTTCTTAAAGCAGGTACACACCCATTTTTGAACATGCCCAACACATCTTTGCTGATCCAAATCTCCATTTTAATCAGTGTCCTTGTGTTTATGTAGCTCAAACTGTGGGTTGGGACAGGGTTTTAATGGGTTGCCAGGGTTGGATTTGATTTCCCTGAGCCCAGAGCCTGGGCCACCTGGGGCCAAAACCCAAGCCCCACTGCTGAAGCCAAAGTCCAAGGGCTTCAGCCCCCAGTGGTGGGACTCAGATTACAGGACCCCAGCTTTGGGCTGAAGCCCTTGGGCTTCTTTGAGCACCCTGACTGGGGCAGTGGGGCTTGGGCTTTGGCCCCATCACCCAGGGCAGCAGGGCTCAGGGGGACTCAGGCTTCTGTCCTCCCCCCCCGGATGGTGAAATATTTTTTGTTGCCGGAAAGGGGGCGGAGTGCAATGAAGTTTGAAAACCCCTGGGATAGCCTATTTTCAGTGATTCTAGCTTTCATGATTTGTGCCTATAAAACTGTTCAGAACTTGAATGTAATTACTAGGAAAGCACTTACCAGAGAGCTTTTTCAAGTGGAATTTTGAGAAACTGTTCAGCCTTTCAGAATAGTTGGTGTGCTCCTGCATAATCTTTAAGTAATATTCAACAGAGCTGCAATAGGACTGAGTTTCGACTTATTGAATAAAATTTCCTCATGGACAGAATGGTGTCTTGTCTGGTACTGGTCTAAAAGTGTCTCACTTCACTCTATCTAGCCTTCAAGTCATTGATGGCCAGATTCGTAGAGCTCTCTGACTTTTGTCATGGATTAGTCCCAGACACTATCATGACCCGATGTTGTTGGAGAAAAAAAATTGGCTCAAAAATCTTAGCTCCCACTGTCTGTCAAGCAGCATTCTTGACCCCTCATCAACTACATGTGCGGTGTTGCTGAGCATTCCTTTTCCCATACAATTCAATAGCTTCCCTTCAGGTGTGTGAGACGTTTATCATCTGGACACTGTCTCTGACTTATTACTTACTTGGTGAGCTTGCAGACGTGGAGATATTACTCTCTTTGTTATTTCAGCAGGCTTCATCTATGTTTCAGCCAATGTACCAATCATATAGTAGAATTACATAGATGATCTGAATATTGTGACAAATTACTGCCACTATATTGATGGGTCCTGCGCTTTCTCTTCTTGTGGGGAATTCAGGGAGCCTATTTCTTGCCCCTGAACAGGGTATTAACTGTCCCACTAGCATCCTAGAGGGGAGAAGTGGAGAGGGAGGGACCCAGGCCCGCCCTCTACTCCGGGTCCCAGCCCAGGAGCCCTGAGGATAGCGGTAAACCACTGGGATTAGCTACTCCTTCCCCTGGGCTACTTCCCTCTCCTACTCTTCAGCTTGTGGGGGCTTCCTGCCCTCTCTCTACACAAGCCAGGTGTTCCTTTACCTAGGGTCTGGGTCTTTCTTAGCTCTCCGCTCCAACGCCTCCAAACTACTCTCCGCTCCAACGCCTCCAAACTACTCTCCGCTCCAACGCCTCCAAACTACTCTCCGCTCCAATGCCTCCAAACTCCTTCCAAACACCAACAGCTGTCTGCCTGAGGCAGGGGTTATTATTGACAGCAGGTGCTCCAATTAGCCTTCTGCCTGCTTCCCTAGTCTACAGGGAGCCACGCCCTAATGAACCTTGAGTTGATATATCTCCCCTCAAGCACTCTGCCACAGCTCCCTGACCTTCCTCTATCACAATATATACAAAGAAAGCGGTGCATTTTCAACTATTCATACAATATCCGAAGACTATTCATGTGAATACAATGTGGACAAATTGCAGGATGTCTCATGAAAAATATTCAGTAACATGAACGGATTTCAGCATCCATTACTGCACATTTACATGTTTTATTGACTTGTTCTTGTCCAGGAAGCACAGTAATTTAGCTCTTACACTCTGGAAAAAAAACATGTGGAATAATTTTCCTTTGAAAATAATAAATGGAAAAGGAAAACATGTTTTGTTTTACAAAAATAAAAGTGGCTCAACATTAGGGATCCTGGGTTTGGTGGTGAACACCGATCTTGTTTAAGTGATTGGGTGTACTAAAGCTGTCTCCCTTTTGCCCGACAGCCCTTTGCTAGTGCAGGAGAGCTGCACACAAAAGAGAGACCAGGCAGTCCAGAGGAAGAATGTGCAGCTAATGGGATTTCTTACGTTTCAAACTGTAGGGTTGAGTGCTGGAACAAAGCCATTTGTTAAGCATCAGGACACTGACTCTGGTGTGGTCCCTCAAAAGAATCAGTCTGTGTTTGGCTGTGAGTCTGTGTGAATCCCTGGGGAAAAGCAGAAGCTCAGTACAGCTGGGGGAAGGTGGTGATTGCTGACCTTGGATTCCTGCAAAATGTTACTGCTGGCATGCTGTTTGTTCCTACTGCTGTTCCAGGAAACACGACTGGGTATATTTTGTAAATAAACAGATTAGAGTAAGAAAATACCTGACTCCGTGTCACTGATTTCCCACTCACACAGAAACCATCTCAAATCTGTTTACTACTGGACAAAGCGGTAACAGCAGGGGAGAGGGAGCCCAAATAGTACAGCAAGAAAATCTGAACAGGGCTATTTTTGCTTCGTGAAACCCATTTATTCACCCAGACTATCTGTGGGACCTGTATGTTTATAGATAAGGGCAGATTAGGAAAATTTATTATTTTGGTATTGTTGCTCCTTGTCAAACATAGAGGCTAGTTAAAGATTGAGTCCTGGTGGGGGCTCCAGTTGGGAACAGAAATTGTTAATAGGTATTTCTTTGATGCAGTTTGTACATATTTGTAAGTAAACAAAAGTCCCCTGTGTCTGAAGGAATCACACAGCAAGAGACAGCTTCTTTTGCTCACAGCACCAAGAGCAGACTTTTCAGCCAAAAAACCCTCTCCTCCGGTTTCTTCTACGATCAGCCACTTGTTCAGCTGCTCCTTCAGGCTGTCTCTCACACTCATTCTGTCCTGAGTTTGTGTGTATTCCCTCTCCCCTTCATCTGCTTCCCTCTGTACCTGGTCACAATACCAAGTCCCTACCCAGTTTCTGGACAGAATTTATTAGGCTTTGTTTCAGGTGTGGCCCCTTCAATGTCTTTTACAACTGACTTAAATGGGGGACTTGTTCACGTCTGAGTTTAAAGAGGTTTTAACTCAATCCTTAACAAGATTTCATTGAGTCATAACACTACCTGTGATCCACTCATTCTCTTTTAGTGAACTTAGATCCAGCAAAGATTCAAGAAGTGGGTTATTTTTCTTCTAAGCACTTCTCACCATTACAATACAATTGTAGTTTTGATCTCAGTCACATACAACTACTCACTTGTGGCTTCTCTTCTCTGTCATGCCACTCAAAAGTTCAGGAATTGTTCCATTTGCTTCCATATTATACTTATAGATATGAATGACATTGTGTATTAGAAAGGCTCCAGCACACAGGATTCCTAGAAGGTCTTACTTTCCTTGAAATTAGCCCCACTAAAGTTTTCTAAAATGTGTTGCCCAAAAAGCTCCCTCAAACCCTTTAGTAAATCGTAAGCGAGACTTCAATACACAGTAAGCAAGAAAACAAAGTGAAATAATAAGCAACGGGGACTGTACGTTCCCCACTATGCTGTGTACTCTTAATCTCTGCCCACTCCCATTTCAAAAGGTAATTTTGAGGAAAACATGCCAGTATTTCCCCCATTACCTATTATTGTTTAATTTCGGATTGAAGTCATTCAGCATTAGCACAGTGCAATCCTAAATACTAAATTGACTCTTTAAGGCAAAGCTCTTTGAGTGTGTAGAAAGGCCTATGTTTTAGTGTACAAACCCAGAGGAGCAGGTTTTAGGAAGCACATGCAGTGTGCTTGTGGTCCCCATTTATGCTCCTGCCAGCTCTGCTGGACAATGCAAAACAGCAGCCTGACCCAGAGCCTCTTGAAAGTCACCCATTAACTTCAATGGGATTTGGAACAATTCCATACACAATACCTCTCCACTCCCTCCGGAAAAAAAAAAAAAAGCCAAAATGAAATGCTATGCAGAACACATAACAGTCAGTCACAGCATGCAGAGTCTTTGATCTAGAAGTCCATTCTGTTCCTGGACCTTGGTTTCCCAGGAGGCTTTGCAGAATTTTTTAAAATAAATCTTTGGGGATTTTAAAATAGGTCTTCTACCAGAAGGCAAATATACAGTAGCTTCCCCTGTGAAGCTTATCTTTCAATTGCCAATAAGTTTTGTATGGCTCAGGGATTTTTGATAGAGTTTGGCCTATTTATTGTGTTATACCTGAATGGATTGCTTTAATATACTATTGAGATGAGCTCTCACTCTGGAAAATCATTATATGGTAATGAATTATCACCCTTTCTTATCCCATATATTGGAACACAGTTTTCTCAGTCTATAGTGCTATCAGTCCAGGGCTTCAATGAAAGGTCACCTAGGAGAGTATTTTAGATGCCAGGGCAGTAATCTGTGAGGCACAAGTAGGCAGTGGATCTTTTCTTTTCTCAGCAGGGCAGGTATCTGATGTGAGATTTCTATATCTTTGTCGCACAGTAGACTTTAAAGCATATATCTCTACCTCCTGATTTCATACTGCTATCTTAATATAAAAATGATATTAAAAGCATCACACTCTTTATATCATTTGGTTTGAGATTGATTTTTTCTTTTGATAACAACCCCTTCATACTTCTACTTCACTCTGGGAGAACAAAAGCTTGACAGAGAAGGAAGTTATTTTCACTGCTTGTTTTTACCAACAATATTGACAAAAGTACACCATCATTATTCGTTGCACAGTGAGAGTATAATTGGAAGATCGCAACAGGTAGCATCAACATATAAAAATATACTAGTATCCCATAAAATGTCATCATGTTGATTTCCTCTACTACACATGAGAAGGGTGTTAAGAGTAAACCTGAAATTTATACCTGATCTGATCCAAAGCCCATTACAGTGCCCAATAGCAGCTTTTCCATTGATTTCAATGGGCTCTGGAACAGATTTATAGTGCATAGGTCAGTCAAAACTGGCAGTATGCAATACACCTAAGTACTGTGTTCTAGCATGATCAAATGAAGATTCAGACTCATCTAGTAGGAAATGTCCAGTAAATGTCTATTAATGAACAGATTATTGGAGGTGGATTTTATGAGAATTAGTTCACCTTTATGTGACAATGAAGCTTCCATAAATAACTTAATATGCCTGCCAAATAAACCAAAACTCACTTATCAAGTGATGGAATGATTAACTACCTATTGAAAGAATTATCCTATTCTATCAATTTATTCCATTACTATCTGCACATCAGAAAACTCTGTTCCTTATTACTTAAAAATAATGTTTTTGTATGGTTTCCATTTTGAATTCTTGTTCGACTTTTATTATCATTCTTCTCTTGTATTGTATGAGGTGGCAATCCCAGGGGTCAGGTGAAGGCAAGAAATTTAAACACTCAGAATTAATCTTCCTTTTCTTTTTTATAGCACTAAGGTTTCTATGCCTATCTTGACCATGCTATTGTATGGAAACCCCTCTATCTGAGACCTGAATGATGTTCTATTTGGTTCATAGGCTATGAATTTTAAAGATGAGTAAAAGGAAGCTTCCTTGGGTGAGCCAGATATGGGACTATAAAATTTGAGGTTGATCCCGGCTGCAGAAGCAGTGGTAAAGCTATAATCTACCAGGTTTAAATTAAGCGACTGTATTTGATTCAGGAAATAAGCTGGAGAAAAATATACTGGGTTCATTTAGGTGTCACCTATAAATATAACTAATTTTATACAGGTTAAAAATGGTTGTAAACTGTCAGTGAGGTATATGATGCATAAAACAGGCCTTCCAGAAAATAATTCTAGTAAATTGTACTTTTGCTTATAATGAAGCTATATATAAACTACACAATGAGGCAAGTTATGCCCATAGGGAACTGTTTTCTAGCATACCAAACCTGCTATTATTATTGCCTCATTATTCTTGATTCCTTTCTTTCCTACACGACTCCTTTGTTCATGCTTATGAAAAAGTATTTTATTTTCTTCATAAACCCTTTTCTGAAAGGGGAAGGTCAAGAGATGTATTGCTCACACTCACTATTGTATATCAACTGGTACGCTTATATGGTCCTTCTTGACATACGGAGTAGTAGGAAATTCAGATTATAAAGATTCACAGCACCTTTCCCATGATATATTATTGAGTATTGAACTATAATATTGAAGATGAAGAAACTTTGGCCATTGGCACATGAGGTGTTGTACACCACATTTGAGGAGATGGGAGGTCTCAGAGGGTGAATAGAAGCACTTACTAATCTTCACCTTGGGGTTTCTCTTTATTGGTGCTCACAGCTTCCACTCTGTTCTGTGGCATTCAGTACTTGGGTGAAACCAGTGTATGAAGTCATAGGAAGATGTGGCTTGTGATTTTATAGAAGGGCAACCTGTACAAAGGGTTGCAATTATTCCCAGGATAAGTATGATTCCATTCCTCGTCCCATCTTTTAATAAAATCAATCAATAAATAAATATAAATATATTATCCTCAAATGTATAAGTGATATCTACAGTCCCTGAAGAGCATTCAAAGATTTGCAAGGGGTTAGTATTGGAGGAGTCCCACAAGACTCTTAACAATTTTGAAAGGGAGTGTTGGGGTTTCCCCAAGATCTGTCCCACTCCGTTTCCCAATAACTCAATTTGACTTTAATCTCATCACTCATACAGCAGAGCTATGCTGAGTTGATCAGGCTCAAAGATGGGAGTGGATATAGGGTGAACCACACAGCTAAAATTATACAGCAACACTTTTCCTTATATCCTTGTATGCTGATAATACATGCATTTATACATTAATACTAAGAACATATGCATTCCTATCTATACATTGCATTCCACGCTTTGGGATTGGCTGGGTTACTCTGCAGGAACCAATCCCTATATGGCATGCTCTGTCTATGTGCTGTGCATGCATGGCTTACTTTTTACCACATCTTATATTCCTAGCTTGTCTTGTCCATTGTAAACAGTACCAAATTAGGAGTTGTACAGCTCATTCAAGGGTTTGCGGGGTCTCAGAGGGTGAATAGAACATGAATAGAATAGAGAATAGACATCCTGTCTCTACTGTACTGATCCATTTACCCTCTTAATTCTGCACAGTAAGAAATGAGGCAAGTTACTTATGCCCAGGCCCAAAGGGAGATAGGGGATAAGCATCTTAAGGCTCATCATGCAACTGATGCACATATATAGGAGTACATTTTGGGTCAGAAATGGGACTCTCCTTATGTTGACTTCAGAACTCTATAGGAAGGTAGGAGTTGTCCTTTCTAATCCCCTTGCTCTCCCATTAACTGAAGACTTTATAGTAGACCTAGGAAGGAATCCTCTATCCTTCCCACTTCCAAAGGGTAATGTTTCCCTTCTATTGATCGGAGGAAGTGCAGAAGAGTGGATCTCTGCTCTTGCAGACCTAGGGAGTCAACTGGGAGTGAGGAGACTGCCTCCCTATTCTCCCAGTTCCATATCAGGACCATTTCACAAACTTTCGAAATCCCCAGACAAAAATATTGCTATGAACAAATTAAATATTGAGAGCATATAGCAAAAATTTAGGAGCATATTTACAACATTTTTTGTCAGCAAAACCCCCCAATATCTTTCCTGACCCAACAACCAAGCACTAAAATGGCAGGACATTGAGTTAAACTTACTAGAAACTAAATCATTTGAAAGCATGGTCCCATGCAGTAAAAGTTGCCAAAATCCCTAAACACAGGTCACAGACTACCCGCTTTCAGGAACCTTTGTGCCTGGGTTTCAGTTTGGTGACTGAAATTCTTAGGACATGAGCAGTAACCAAATTTGTTGGCAAGCAATTAAACTAAGAGAAGGAAAACTCTGAATTAAATCTTCTTGAGATGAGAGAAAAACTTTTAGAGATCTGGGCGGTGGCAGTACTCTTATGGAACTCTAGAGAGACAAGTGGAAGTTCTGTATGTTCTCCTGAGAAGCAGCTGGATGGTGGAATACCCCCTGAAGGTACTCTCACAAATGGTGGGAACACTGTATACTCCTAGGCCAGGAGTTCACTCCACTCTGTTGGCAGCCCTGGGCCAATAGGATTCCAGTGGTCTAGAGACAGGAAGAATAGCAAAAAATGGTTAATCACAAGACAAAAATTCAGACTTGCAAAACAAATGTCTAATGAATTTTTGAGAGTTTCTACCCTCAATGTCAAGAATCAGAGAGGTAGCCGTGTTAGTCTGGAATAGCAAAGGAAACAAAATCTTGTGGCACCTTAAAGACTAACTATAAAGTTTTGAAGCATGAGCTTTCGTGGGCTAATACCCACTTCGTCGGATGCAAGCAGTGGAAATGTTTAGAGGCAGGTCTGGGAAAGTAGGTAAGAACCAGGTGGGAGGTGAAAAGGTTAGTCCAAATAAGCTGAACCAGTTTGTTATCTCCGATCAGGGAGTGTGGATTATTCTTCTAGCATTTGAATGGGGTGTGTGAACATGGAGAGAGGAGAAACAATGTCTGTAATGAGCCAGCCATTCTAGATCTTTGTTCAGTCCTAGAAGGTGTGTGCTGAATTTGCAAATGAATTGAAGTTCTGCAGTTTCCCTTTGTAGTCTGGTCTTGAAGTGTTTTTGCTGCAGGATGCTGACTTTTAAATTAGCTAATGTGTGTCCAGGCAGGTTGAAGTGTTCCCCTACAGGTTTGTGTATATTGCCATTCCTAATATCTGATTTGTGTGCATTTATCCTTTTTCGTAGGGACTGTCCAGTTTGGCCGATGTACATAGCAGAGGGACACTGGTGGCATATAATGGCATATATGACATTGGTTGATGTGCAGGTGAATGAACCAGTGATGGTATGATTGATCTGGTTAGGTCCTGTGATGTTGTTGCTGGTGTAGATATGTGGGCAGAGTTGGCATCGAGGTTTGTTGCATGGATTGGTTCCTGAGTTGGAGTTATTGTGGTGCAGTGTGCTGTTGCTGGTGAGAATTTGTTTAAGGTTGGCAGGTTGTCTGTGTGCCAGGACTGGCCTTCCTCCCAAGGCCTGTGAAAGTGAGGGATTATTGTCCAGGATGGGTTGTAGGTCGCTGATGATGCGTTGCAGAGGTTTTAACTGAGGACTGTAGGTGATGGCCAGTGGTGTTCTGTTGTTTTCTTTCCTGGGCTTGTCTTGCAGCAGTAGGCTTCTGGGTACACGTCTGGCTCTGTTGATCTGTGTCCTTATTTCCTTGTGTGGGTATTGTAGTTTTGAGAAAGCTTGGTGAAGATCTCGTAGGTGTTGAGACCAACTTTCTCAAAACTTTCTCAAAACTGATTTAAAAGTCAGCATCCTGCAGCAAAAACACTTCAAGACCAGACTACAAAGGGAAACTGCAGAACTTCAATTCATTTGCAAATTCAGCACACACCTTCTAGGACTGAACAAAGATCTAGAATGGCTGGCTCATTACAGACATTGTTTCTCCTCTCTCCATGTTCACACACCCCATTCAAATGCTAGAAGAATAATCCACACTCCCTGATCGGAGATAACAAACTGGTTCAGCTTATTTGGACTAACCTTTTCACCTCCCACCTGGTTCTTACCTACTTTCCCAGACCTGCCTCTAAACATTTCCACTGCTTGCATCCGACGAAGTGGGTATTAGCCCACGAAAGCTCATGCTTCAAAACTTTATAGTTAGTCTTTAAGGTGCCACAAGATTTTGTTTCCTTTACCCTCAATGTGTCATCCTTAACAACTAAAGGCGTGGCTGAGATGATTGTCTGATGTGCAGAAGACCAGATGGCTTGGACATGCAGCCTGAGAACTCAGACTGGGCTGTAAATGCTACTATGCAGGTGATCATGGAAGGAGAAATGGTGTAGAAGTTGGTATTTTGCAATTAAACTGGGAAATTATGAGGATGGGTGACCATTTAATGGCCATCGGAATAAATGAAAAAGAACGTGAGTTGTTTGTGGTATTGGTATATACCACACAACAAAGTTACCCTGAGATGGTATTGAGCATTCAATTTTCTTATTGATGAGATGTCAGATAACCAGACTCAATCAGTTTATTAATCAAAGATAGATCAGTATAATACAGAAAGCTTAATACATTACCTCTCTGGAGAACAATCTTGCATCTGTTACAGTGTTACTCCAAATTATGAGCTCAGATTTACTTATATTTATATCCCACTTGCTTATGATAGAAAATTCCACAGATTTCACCACCTTTTCTTACCTAGGTTTTTGTACGTAACATTTCATGTGTCAGGACACCTTAGAGAGATCACTAACTGTACCTAGCACACAATTCATATTTGACAAATCTCAGCAGAACATCCATCTTTTATCTGGCACACTCTATGTATACAAAGAACAGTGACACGATCAACACCTGGATAGAGCTTAGTGTACGCTAGTCATCTGCACAGTTTGGAAAGAGAAGAAAATCTCAGCAGAATGGAGAAAATGTATATTGGTACCAATATACAAGTAAAAATGCGCCATACATGCCTGTTCACAGTACTGAGAAATTAGGCTGTTATCCCACTATAGGAAATGGTTAGAAAGAATCATGTTATTCAAGGAGTGGAGTCCACTCCTTAGTTTTAGAAAAAGAAATGGGACGACTGATGCTATGCGCATCACTCAACAGTGATGGAAAAGAAGCTGGAGGGAAACTGCAAGGAAGTTTGGAGAAAGCATTCAACAAAGCACCAACATGACTCCTGGTGCCTCTATTGTGATTACACGCTGCATCCAAGGACGTCCTCCAGATAATGGTATCAGAAATGGAGACGTTGACAGAGAACTGACGACAAAGCTGCTGAGGGTGGGGTAAGTCTGGCACTAGGGAAATTGAGTGATTTATGATAAATGGATACCCAGACTACGTAAGGGACAACATGCAACACCATGGTAAGACCAGCTCTTCTGTATGGATCAGAGACATGGGCCGCCAAAGCGAGGCGCTTGAGAAGACTTGAAGCCATTGAAATGTTTGAAGGCAGTGAGAGGGTGACATTGCTGGAGCACATGCAGAATTGTGTAATCAGGAATGAAACCAAGGTTGGAGGTATCAAAGAGATCCAGTAAGAGAGGAGGCTGAGATGGCATGGGCATGTACAAAGGACGGATGAAGGGCATCCTGTTAGGGAGGCATTTGAGACTAGGATTCGCAGGTGGAGATCAAGAGGATGATGGATAGACTGTGTATGGGATGATGGAGTGGAAATGGAAGCAAGCCTGGAAAAGACTGATCTGGTGACCTGACCCCAGCTAGCTGGAGAAAAGGAAAGAAAAAGAAAATGGATAATAACAAAGCATGTGGTCTGTAGAGCAGTGGACGAAATGAAATCACTCGGGGCAAAATATCTGTGGGACAAAATCAGAGCGTGTGCATGAGAGGGTGACAATAAAAGACCTCTTGAGAAATTTCCATATTGTGAAGAGGGAAACCGATGAAACTGTTTTTCTTTGCTTTAAGATGAGTTCCAGTTTCCACTCATTCTTGGCATGTCCTGGCTAAATAACTCATTTTCATTAAGATGTTGTAATTGTGAAAATGTAGCACCTCATGTTCTTTTCTAAAGCAAATCCTTATGTCATGGTCAAAGTCTATTCTTACAAACATACTAATAGATTTACATTGGTGTAAATGCAGAGCAAAGCAGGGATAAATCAGGCCTGCAAATTCTTTAGAGATGACTCGTCTTTTCTGGGCAAGAGGCAAAAACCATTGTGGATCTACTTGGCTCAGTGTTGAAGTGGGCTAATTGAGAAGAAAAATGAACTTTGAACTTAATACAATTATCTGCCAACACAGGAACTCTTATATTCAAAAGGGAAGTTTATTGATTTCATTTGTTTTAGATAGGGAGGATGATACAACTGCTTTAACTCCAGAACTTGTCCCTCCTTTCTCCTCCCCTAATCCATTACCAGGTCAAGGTGGCTGAGGGGTGTTTTAGGGATGATAACACAAGAAGCACAGGGACATAATGTGATTGAGACAGGTTTTGTGAGAGAACTTTAACCCAGAACAAACTATGTTTTGGCCCAGCACAGCCTTGCAATACTTTGAATGGATCTGAAAGTGGAACTACTCCATATAAATTGTTCTGTTTTATCAATCCTTAACATGAAAAGATTAATATGAACTGTGTGCATGTCTGAAATAAAAATAGCCTAGGAAATAATGTCCTGGATCGGTGTCCACTTATTTCTTTCCCAGATAACCTGCTCCAGGGTTATTCTTTCTTGACAATATAAAAGCCAAAATATAACCATCTTTTCACAGCTATTTTGTTCATTGTAAGGTTAAAACA
Source organism: Sternotherus odoratus (assembly GCA_032164245.1). Lineage (NCBI taxonomy): Eukaryota > Metazoa > Chordata > Testudines > Kinosternidae > Sternotherus > Sternotherus odoratus. The sequence continues at coordinate 19,170,787 of JAVMKO010000011.1, forward strand.
TTGCACTGCAGGGACATGTTGATTCTCTTTCATTATTGCAGTTTCTAAAATTCAAGGTAGCACCATCCAAAAGAAACTAAACAAAGAAAAAAAACAAGGGGAAAAATAAAAAAGCAATGAACCACCAAACCCAAAGGCAATAATACATCAAGAAAAAAATCGGTAACATTGCTCTGATCTGTCATCTTGAATAATTTATATTTCATATACAGCTCATATTTTTATAATTCCCTTCTGAAATTTATTTCTGGAGCTAGACATAGCTGAAAGCAGTTAGAAACATAGGAATTGCCATACCAGATCAGACCAGTGGTCCATCTAGTAATAGTGAGGATGAACAGTCCAGCAGAGAGGAAGGCTGGTTCACAGAGTAGGGTGTGAGTTTAGGATTTGGGAGACTCTAGTTTAATTGCCTCTCCCAGTACAGACTTCCCATGTGACCTTGGGCCAGTCATGTAGGACCAGATCCTCAAAGATACTTATGCACATATCTCTTTAGGCCTGCACCTAAGTCCACCATTAAGGTGCCATGACCTCTTCATAACCACCACTGAGCTGCCACCTCACCCGTACATGCTCAAATTCCTTAGGGATCTAAATTTGTGTCAGTTGGCATTCGCAAAGTACACCTAAGCCCTGATACTGCAGCTAACAAAGAGTTCAGAGACAGAAAGGGATTCTCAGACTAGGAGAGGAAGGTCTACCTTGCCAACAGGGCCTAGTCCTGTAGGCATGCTCTGAAAATGCCTAAGACAAGATTCCTGTCAGACTCTGCAATAGGAGGCCCAGATACATGCCACCCATGGGCCATGGACAATACAGCAGCCATATGAAAGACAGCTGGGGGCACAAGAAAACATAGGGTGAGTGTAAGAGAGTTATTAAATGTGAGCAGAAGACAGAATTAGAGCGAGAGATGGTTTCAGATGCTAAGGCATGAGGTATATAAGCAGCTGACCTGGCTTAGGCACCTAGCTCCAATAAAGAGCATCAGGTAAGTCCTGCTCTTTTCCTCAGCATTTCACTCTCAGCTAGCTTAGGTGGCTCCCTGCTCAATTTGCTGGCTTCTTAGGATCCATTTCTTAGGATTTCTAACTCGACCCATATATTGTCTGGGGAACCTGGGTGCCTAGTTTGGGGCTGTTTATTCCACTCCATGGAATGATGGAGGATGTGATGCTTGGCAGTGCTGAGTCGAGCGATGCCTAAGCACCTTTGTGAACCGGGGCCCTAGTCTCTCTGTTCTTCATTTGTTACATGAGGATAATAGCATTACCCTACCTCACAGAAGTGTTGTGTGTATAAGTAAATTAAATATTATGTGATCAGAACCATATAAGCACTGAAGATATAGAGAAAAGCAAGAAATCCTGCAGCAGGCAGTTCAGAGATAACTTGCCCACCACTTCTTACGAACTTCTGTCAATTGGTAAAAATGAATAAATCCATCGTTTCATCTTACCGGTAGATTAATTTATGAATATTCTCACAAGTGTCACACATGAATATTTTTGAAACTAAATTTGAAGCCATTTCCCCCCCTTTAACAGCCTTTTGATTTTTGAAAGCTGCATATTCAAGTAAATAATGGCATCTTTCCCAGGTAATGTTTTCATATAATGGAAAGCATCAGCAGAGCGCAATAGTTTCAGCATGCAGGTGCTTAAAATCATATTATGTTAGTAAAAGTAAAGAAGTGATGCACTTAAATTAATCTCTAATGGCATGATTCTCATCTCACATACACTACTGCAGATGAGAAATAATTCCACTGATGTGAGCAGTGTTCAACCAATATAAACTAGTGCAACTGTGAACAGAATTGGACCCAGAGAGTGAACAGCATATTGATGAAAAGACTAAGCATAATTTTGTGTATTTGGTCTATCGTTAAATTATATATATCCTTCAATGCCTCTTCTTGTCTTCCAATGCACAATATATATTTACATGATTCATATTTAAATCCAATTCAAAATGTGTCTCATTTGTTTAAATGTTGTTAGAACTTGAGCCTTTTGCTGCTAGGAATGACATTAATGAGATATTCAAATTAAAAATCATATGGCAGGAATGCTAAACAAGGCAATGGCAAAACATGCATGTCTAGAAGACCATATGTGAAGGAAATAATTTACAACAACAGTGTTTTGAAATACAGTAGTTCCTTATACATATTAAATGTTGTGTGATAAGAAGCTGAAGAATGTGGTTGGCATAAATCCAAAGTGCCGAAGGCCAGAATTGAATGCTTTTCTTCACATTGAAAATAAACTGATTCTTACAGTCTCATTATATAATTTACAATTATGGGGTAAAATAAGCTTCCTAACCTTATATTTAAATAACTGGTCTGAAACTCGGGATGATTGATTGCTTATATATTTTTCTTGGCTTGCTTTTAATGTATTAATTAAACATTTTCTAAACTGCAAAATATGGAAACATTTGGTTGATTAGCCCCATAGGCTCCAACAATTCCTAAAATAACCGAAGTCCCAAACTACTAGCCATCCAGTTAATTGTGTTTCAGTACTAATCAGATGCTTCACAGATTTCTAACCAGAATCTGTTTCCAGAAACAAGGATTCTTAAACAGATTTCTATGCCTGTAACCAGTTCCTAAGAAATTAATCTCAGAGGGGCTTGATCAAGTGACTAAAAGTGTATTAAAAAGTGCATTAAAAAGTTGATTTATAGTAGGTGTCTTATCTGTCCCACATTTTATTAGCTAAAAGTCTCCCCTCACATTCATTCCGGTGACACCAAAAAATGCCCCTGATGAGATCCCTGTCCAATATGCCACTAACAAGGTGCACCCACCATTTTTACTCCTTTTCTGGAAAATTGTGGAATTGATTAGAACTGGGTATCATTTTTAATGAAAATCAATTTTTTCCCCACCAAAATCAATTTGTAAATTCAAATGGATTTCACCAAATTGTTTAACCTGAATTAAAAAAATTGGAAATGTTGAAATGATGCATTTTGGCATTTCCAAAATAAAGTGTTTTTACTTGTCATTTTGGAAAGGTGCTTTGTTGTAGAATTAACTCAGTTTTAGTATATGAAACACAACAGAAGAATTTGTTTTTGATATTTTAGTTTGTCTGGAAAAAATGAAAATTGTTCTCGTTTCAGATCAACTCAAACCAAAATTGCTTTCAGTTTTTCTGGTTCGGCCACTGGATAGAAAAAATTGGTAATGTGCATACCTCTACAATAGGCTATGTACATGTGCACTTGCAACTTTATGCTATCTGTAATACACTAACAACACGACTGTGGTATCAGATGATTTTCTCTTTGTAAAGCCATGAGTGAATAATGTGGCACTTTAACTGCGTGCTCTCAGGACCTGGTACTACACCATTGATATCAATGGGAGCTTTATAGCTGACTTCAGTGCATACAGGATCAGCTCTTCAGTGACAGTCTAAGAGCTTTTCCACATGTAACAGGCTACAGGGATGTCACTGTAGCGCTGCAGTGAAAACATTACCTAGACTGATGGGATGGGTTCTCTGTTGGCACAGGTAATCCACCTCCCCTCACCAGACTTAGCTAGGTTTAACTGCGGTAGTCAGGGGTGTGGATTTTTCAAACCCCTGAACGACATTGTTAAACCAGTCTAATTTCCTTGTGTACACCAGGAATCAGATGTATTGAATGCTTATTTTGGTACGTGCTCTATGTTACGGTCGTATATTGGTGGGGAAGTGACAAAAAAGGGATAGACTAGTTGGAAAGATTTCTACATTAGAACAGGACATAAGAGACTGAAGTGTAATCATAAGAGACAGAAAACTTTCTGAAGTGTTAGATGTTCATAGTGTGACGGTTTGTACTCCTGCATTCACCTCTTTTACAGGAGTATAATACATTTTGTACAAAGTATGCCTTATGAGGTATCATTTGAGAACTGATCATTATTGTCCTGATAATATATGTGTGGCAACATTGTATGTAAAGATTCATCAGTATGGCATTATTAAGACATGTACCATGGCCGGGGAGCAGCTACAAACCAATTCCTCACAGACAAAAAGCAAGCTGACTCCTCAGCCAGGTGTCAATGAAATCAAATGGACAGCACCTGGTTAATTGGCTACTCTTTGGCAAGAAAAAGGGTGTTGGTGAAATAGCTAAATCTTGACAGAGAAACAGTCTGGGGTTCTCATGCACACTGACTTTCTGTCTCCTGAACCTCACCTGGAGATGATTCTCAAAGAAGAGAAAGAACTATAAGAAGGGAGAGCAAATGCCTCAAATTATTCCTCCCTTTTCTCTATCCACAGCATCCACAACACCTGAAGAACAAAGGAAGCAGCACTGGACTAGGGGAGAAATCCTTACTGAAATAAATTCAGCAACTAAAAGGGCTGGAACGTGTGGTGAGCAAGACTTTGCTGTGAATTCACTCAAGTTTGTTAAGTTAGGCATTAGCTGCATTTTACTTTTATTTTTTGTCTCATATATTCTGACTCATATACCCCATTACTTGTATTCACTTAAAATCTTATATTTTATATTTAATACACTTGTTTTACTGTTCTATCTAAACCAGAGTGTTTCAACTGAAGTGTTTGGGAAACTTTATTTGAGATAGCAGGATTTATGCATATCCTTTTCTATTAATAAAATCACAGATTTTATATGAGCTTGTATTGTCCAAAGGAGAGCTGGGCAGTACAGGACATACATTTCTAGGGAAAGTCTGGGACTTGGAGTTTGCTGGATCAGTCTGCAGTGTAATTCAAGAGTGGCTGGCTATCGAACTCATATAGTGTAGCTGGGAGTAACTTCTGTGCTGGATGCAGACCAGAAGTGGTAGCTCTGACAGCAAAGCAGTGTAAAATGCACCCCAGTTTGGAGAACTGAGGGGACACAGCTATTCATCAGTCCAGATTGTACCCTCGATATGTCAGACATAGTTGGACAAATTCTGGTCCCATTGAAGTCTATGGGAGTTTTCGCTCAGATTTCAGTAGGACCAAGACTTGCCCAATGTTTTTATTATTGTTGCTGGAAAGGGAGCCAAAGGTTTGCAGAGGGACACTCTCCATAGAAAGGGTTCAAGATGCCATGGTGTCACCTCACCCACAGAATTGTTTATAGTATTGCCTGGATTAAACTACTTTTCATGTTCTGGGCTATTAGTGGTTCCTTTGTATTGGAAAACAACTCCTCAAAACAAGGGTAGATGCCCAGGCACACCTTTCTAGGCCCTGTAATTTCCATGAGCTACTTTGGACTAGAGGTTTCCTGGGTGAAAAGTACAGGGCTGAGGGAGGGAAAGAGGCACAGAGTTTGTTAAGTAGTAAGGCTTGTGTGAGGACCTGGAGAGAAACAGTGGTGCAGGATTGCTGATTACAGGGTGAGGGTGGGGAAGCCTTTCTGGATTTCTGCACAAAGGAGTTGCTTGGGTACTGTTTTTTATCACCCTTGTTCAGGGAACAGGACATGTGAATATTTTGTAAAGAAACAAATTACACACACACACACAAAACTCCAACCAACCGCTGATTTCTGATCCACATGGTAAACTGAATGGCAAGGTTCCAAATTCAGCTACCTCTTGGCCAAAGTTGAACATTTATTTTAAAAATGAATAAACAAATACCAAGGGCATCATTATAAGTGATCAGCCATGCATTAGCATTCCAACATTTTGTATTTTTTTTTTTGGTGACTGCACACATAAGGTTCTGAATCAGCAGCCCTTTGCTGTGATCACCAAAACAGGGATGGCATTGGCAGCTGCAGAGACAGCATTCCCCTCGTGCACCATCAGCAAGCCTCAACCCTGCCCCCAAAGGACACTCTGACAAGGCACTCTTGGAGGTTCTTTAACCCACTGAGAAGCAAAACTAGGCCAGGTTCCAATCAATTGTTGGCTTCTCTACTGAGGCTACCACTAATGGTGCTAAATTGGGAGTGTTTTTATGCCTTGGATGCATGTTCACTACTAGGATCCAAAATGTTCCCAGATCTGCTGACTGCAGATCCCTGTGCCTCCTCTTCAAACTACCTGCCTCTCCGTAAATGCCCACTGAACTTTACACCTACCACTGGGGCTGAATGAGAATCTGTTAGCTGTTAAGAGCAGAGAGTTTATGACCCACAAATTTAGCCGTGCTGATTCCATCCATTAGATGGAGTGGTACACATGCACATAGCTCTTTCATTACAATATATCTTGGCAATTAACCTCGATACCATGGCAACCAGTTCCCTTCAGACACACAGAGTTACTTATTTAAAACTTCAGCTAGGGAAGTGGCTGCCTAGTATGCCAATTATGAGGTGATAGACCTATTGTTGTGGTTTGGAGCTTGACACCTTCACATTCCACAGAGTGTTCTTTGAGTAGAACTCCTCTGGGGAAACTGAGTATAGATTCCCAGAAGTCTTTGGAAACATTTTAAAGTTGATAGGGCTGAGATGAATGAAAAGAAAAAAAGAAAAACACCACTTAGGGAACAGATTTCAAGCAAAGCATTTCAAATGGGTATAGATTTTAAAAAAACAAAATACTCTTAAAGATATCCATTACCACATCAGCTAAAGGCTTTGCAACAGTAAACTTATGCCAATATAAATGTGTTCAATTGAGGTTTTTGCAAAGGCTATATGGACTCAGCAGTCCTAAATTGGGTGCAGACTAAACAAAGACCCTTGTACCATGTCTCCTGAATTCAATTGGTCAGGAAGAGCTACAACCACCAGTACTAGGTGGTTAATAGGAGCCTATATAAGAAAAAGACCTAAAAATCAGGACTGTCACTATAAAATTGGGGCATCTGGTCACCTTCGTCTTACTTGGGAGTTGGAAGAACCAGAGCCAATTACCTGAGTCACCACAGATGCCATATGGCTGTGAGCAAGTCTCTCTGTGCTTCCTTGTCTATAAAATAGGGGATAATAGCATTTCCCTAGATCACAAGAATGCTGTGACAATAAATAAGTTAAAGATCATGGGGTGCTTAGACTCTGCAATGATGAAGGGCATAAGAGAAATACCTAGACAGAGAGGAGAACCATTAGTAACTGATATCTTTGTACAGAACCAGTGAGAAGTACTAAGTGGAGAAAGAAGACTGGGGTTGAAATTCACCTTTGAGCTTTCATCAAAAGCTTAAAAGTGGGATTCAAATATGTAAACGCCTTTGCTGGTCCTCTGTGCAGGTGTGAAATTCACCTAGATGGTTCAGAGTTAGACTGATTAAGAGAGGTGGAACTAGAATTACCCTAGCTGTTTTTGAAATGTCAATATAGGGATATATATCACTTGTCAAAAAACTAGATGTAATGTGAATAAACGCAGCAATATTTAACTTGAAATATACACAAAAAGGCAAAATCTATGCTTGCAGTCAGGATTATTGTACAACATTATTCAGATAAATCATTTTTGTGCAAGATAATATTTAAGCACAGATTCAGAGATCCTATTTTAAGATAGTATTGTTGCTATAAATTGTGTTTCAGGAAGTATTTGGTCAGTGTATATCTATACATGCTTCAGTTGTTGCTTAGTTAATAATGAGTTTGTGATAGTAATAGTTTAGTATATTTTAGTGTATTTAGTAGTTATTCATATATATAACATACACACTAACCACATACATATATAAATTACTATCACAAACTGATTAAAAACTAAGCAATGATTGCAGCATGCATTTACAATAAGGCACTGAATTACCTCATAACTATACACAGTTCATCCTCATTGAAATGTGGCTAGTTAAATGCTAGTCAAAACTCAGTTTTCCTAGGCCTGTATTTGCTTTTTGGACTGCAGCCATAGAGGCAGCAAAGAGATTAACATGCTTTTTAGTCTCCCCACCCTTACAAAATAAAACAGTTTTCTTCAGTAGAAATGTATTCAATGCTTTGAGAAGAAGAGAGAGGATATTTTCCCATCTTTATTGCAAGATTTTGTTAGCATTACAAGAAGAGACGATGGTCACTTTATGCTTTTTGTTCTTGTGGTGGGTGTATTGCTCCACTTCCAGCCTCTTGCTACAGCTCATATGCCCTCCTGTCCCTTCTTGTTTATTGGTGCAATGCTGAGCTGCAGAATGTGCCTCTTATATTTCTTCTATAGGGAATTGATCTGGGAAATAAACTTGTTAACGGAAGATTGCGTATACCTCACGATAAGTAGCCAGATGATGGGGAAAATCCTGGCTCCACTGAATTTAATAGCAAAAATCCAACTGACTTCAATGGAGCCACGATTTCACCTGTAATCTTTATAGGAGATTTATGGTAGAGCATTTTTCAAAAAGAACAGAATTATAACTAGCTGACACGACATGGTGTATGTATTCCAACATGCTTCTGACAAACTGTAGGTTTACAGTAACTACAAAGCATTTCTACTGGGAATAACAATAGGAAAACAATGCTTTTGTTTCCAAGACATTGTTTAAGAGACATATAACAATGTGAAAGCTGCCTGCACTAGGTAAATATAATGTGCTATGAATGTACAGTACAGCCAGTGACATTGCATAGCCACCATCGCTCTACAGCGATTACCTGACACTGTGCACTTGAGGTGGTCAGCTAATTTAGAGTAGGCTTAATAGAAAATGTCAGTGCAGATTAAACAAAGCAGCCCGCTTCTACACACTGTGCTGCAATGATGGAACTACTGGTTTAAAGGTGAATAATGCAGCAGAGAGTAAAAGACTGTTAGGGAAGTTCCCCCCCCCCCAAAACAGTGGCTAGATTTTGTAGCAGCTACAGACATTCTATTTACTGAGTGTTCAGGCAGGAAATACAAGAGCTGTGGGGTAAGAGGATGGAAGGGAGAAAACATGCTTAGAAGCAGCAACTTTCTAATTCATCTTGGAAGGAGGTAGGTTAGAGGCTTAGGATAGTTTGAGGTGTATTATATTAATGGTGGGGAAATACTACATGCAGGGATTGGCAATCTTTGGCATGCGGTACACCAGGGTAAACCCCATGGCAATCCAGGCTGGTTTGTTTACCTGCCACATCTGCAGGTTCGGCCAATTGCATCTCCCACTGTCCGCAGTTCACCTTCCCCAGCCAATGGGGGCTGTGGGAAGGGTATGGGCCGAGGCATGTGCTGGCTGCTCTTACCGCAGCCCCCATTGGCCTGAAGTGGCGAACCATAGCCAGTGGGAGCTGCGATTGGCCGAACCTGCAGACATGGCAGGTTAACAAACCAGCCTGGCCGCCGAAGGCTTACCCTGGTGGGCTGTGTACCAAAGGTTGCGGATCCCTGACATAATGCTTAGAAGAGATTACAGTGACACATAGGTGCTTAATAAAAGAGTCCAGCACGTATTCCTCTCAGCACAGGCCAACAAGAGCTACCTGTCTGTAACATGGGGATAGTAAGATCTCCTCTCCTTATCCTTTGTCTGTTTAGCCTATTTAGGCTGCAATTCAGCAAAATATTTCATCATCGACTTGAGTCTCTCCTTTTTCAGTAAAGCATTGAGCCTGGTGCTTAACTTTAAGCATGCACTGTGACCCACTGAGTTAAACACGTTCTTAAGTCCCACGAATGGTAAGCATGCACTCAAGTACCTTTCCTGAATGGGGATCCTTTCCTGAATCACCATCTTCAATTGTAAATTCTTCAGGGTAAGGGTGTCTCATACTTTGTTCAGCACCTAGCACAACAAGGCTCTGCTCTTGGTTGGGTCTTCTAGGGTGCTATTGTAACAGAAATAACAACCTCTGGAGGCACCCAAAGAGGAGTGGAGCAGTCTAACCACAGAGCAGGAAAAATTCAATAACGTGTATTGCCTAGGGAGAATAATTCAGTATTTTGGAGGAGAGAGGGATTGCCAATAAATCAGTTGCTCAACTTTCCAAGGCAGATTATGCAGTTTTGTGCAAGAACCTGTGAACAGAAAAAAGCCAAACAGCTCAGAGAGGCGAACTTAATGCTTTGCTACAGCTCTGTTTCAGGTTTAATATGGAAATTTTTACACTTGAATTACAACCCTCTGAAAATAAGGGCTGATAATGAAACTGCCGGCATGAGCTTAATGGCGCCAGTGTTGTCTTCTTGCATTAGGGGTTTTTAACTGATGCTTTACTGACACATAAACAATTTAGAGAAACAAAGAACAGTTTTTCCATAATAATTGCTACATTTCATTTATGGTTGTTCCATTTGGAAAAAAAGCAATGGTGATGAAAGCACAGGACGTAAATGGCAGATGTTCACTGAATGACCACACAAAGCCATAACATCAGAGAGCCTGAAAAGAGTATCGGTCCTGGGAACTAGTTACACGGTGTTGTTTCCAAAACCTAACTAGTTACTTTTGAAAAATAACTTTGTCATCACTTTGAAGTATTTTTAAAACTCTTAAATATTAGAGCCTAGGGGATAAAGCTATTTTTTGCATTGGCAGAGATTTCAGGAATGAATTTTTGGCAAGCTCAGCTGCGTTCACTCATTGCATCAGTACATGATAATGTTCATTATGATTATATTGAAAATGATCCATTCTGTGCAGTACTAAATTTGATCTAATTCTGAAATGAATTCAAACTCCGTAAAACCCATGTGTGTATGAGGAAGCAGGTTTTTTTTAATTATTATTGGTAATTATTCCATCATTCTTTCATGGTTAATTTTTATTTTGATGTGTAGTTGGATTTGGTTGTATTGTTTGTGGAATTAAAATGTTAATACTCTGACAAGTGGTGCTTTTCTTGGAAGGCCAAGAAACAACAATGATAGACAAAAGAGACCCCAGAGATCACTTAGAAAACCCATCTTGCTTCTTCCAGAAATAAGACCTATCTCAAAGGTTGAAACTCTAGAGATTTTTGAATGCTAAGAGTTTCTAATCTCTTATTCTGCCTTACTCAGCATGTGATACATATTCATGAAGGTCATTATAGCAGCACCTAGTAGTGTGGCTATAGAGCAGTGACACTCAACCTTTAACAGCTAAAGTCACTGAGGAGGGTTGCAGAGAAGTACCAGAGTATTGAACATTCAGATACTTAGAATAAAGCAATTTTCTTAAAGCTAAAACTTCAAAGCAAAAATTTTCACTTACAGTATTTGGTTACCAGTGGAAACAGGGGTTTAACTTATTCCTCTCTATGTCTATAGATTTTAAAATAACATTTTGTCTTGAGGCAACTCTGTCAGAGCACTGCATAATGCATTTCTCTAACTGGAATAGAGAGATGTGGCTGATTATGAAGACCTCCAGGTGCTAAATATCATTGACCACACTACTGGGTCCTACCAATGGTCCATCTACCCCAGTATCCTGTCCTCTGGCAGTGGCCAGTGCCAGGTACTTCAGAGGGAGTGAACAGAACAGGGGAATTTATTGAGTGATCCACCCCCTGTCATCCAATTCCAGCTTCTGGTAGTCAGATGTTTAGGGATACCCAGAGCATAGGGTTGTGTCCCGGAGTGTCTTCTCCAATAGCCAGTGATGGACCTGTCTTTCACAAATGAATCTAATTCTTTTTTAACCCAGTTGTACTTTTGGCCCTCACAACATCCCCTGGCAACACTTTCCACAAGCTGACTGTGAGTTGTGTGAAGAAGTACTTCCTTATGTTTGTTTTAAACCTGCTGTCTAATAATGTCATTGGGTGAACCTGGGTTTGTGTGTTATGTGAAGAGGTAAATAACACTTCCTTGTTCACTTTCTTCAAACCATTCATGATTTTCTAGACTCTATCATATCTCCCCTCAGTTGACTCCTTTCCAAGAGAAACATTCCTAATCCTTTTAATGTCTCCTCATATGGAAATTGTTCCATACCCCTAATCATTTTTGTTGGCCTTCTCTGTACCTTCCCAATTCTCATATATCCTTTTTGAGACACTGACCAGAACTGCATGCAGTATTCAAGGTGTGGGCATATCATGGATTTACATAGAGAAATTATGATATGTTCTGTTTTATAACCTATCCTTTCCTAATGGTTCCTAACATTCTATTTGCTTTTTTGACTGTTGCTGCACACTGAGCAGATGTTTCCAGAGAACTATCCACAATGACTCCAAGATCTCTTTTGTCAGCTGTGACAGCTAATTTAGATCCCATCATTTTGTATGTATCATTGGTATTATGTTCACCAGTGTGCATTACTTTGAATTTATTAACATTAAATTTCATCTGCCATTTTGTTGCCCAGTCACCCAATTTTATGAGATCCCTTTGTAATTCTTCATAGTCAATTTTGGATTTAACTTTCTTAAGTAATCTAGTATCTGCAAACTCTGCTGCCTCACTGTTTACCCCTTTTTTCCATTAACTCTTTCCATTCAAAAAAAATATGAGGCTGAGAGTGGTCTAGATCTGCATTATATTTAACCTAAACTGCAGGTTGCATTTGAGATTGATTCAGAGGTAGGATTTGGATTTGGTGACATTGAAATACTACAAGTTGCTGACATGACCTAAATCAAATTAATAAATAGGCCACTTCCAGTTTGGATTTGACCCAGAACCAAAAGAGTAGGAGCAGTTCAGATCCACAAATTCCAATCAAACCATTGGTGAAAAGAAAAATCACAATTCCTTCAAAGTTCAGAGTTCCATCCAAGATTTTCAAAAATGACTGATAATTCTATGTTCCTCATTTTTTGGGTGCCCACTCTGAAAATTATTGTAGTGATCTGAATTTCAGAGAGTAGATTCGTTATTACTTTCTGGGAAGCTTTCTCAAGTTAGGAACCCAACAAATAAGGTACCTAAAGACTACCCCAACTCTTTCTGTTTTGGGATTACACCTTTATGGTAAGCGTGCTATTGCAATGCCAATAAATCGGTCTTTACTGTGTGGGATCGAACCTGGGACCTCTGGAGCTTAGTGCACGAGCCTCTACTGCAGGGATCGGCAACCTTGGCACGCGGCCCCACAGGGTGAGCAACCTTGGCGGGCCTGGCCGGTTTGTTTACCTGCCACATCCACAGGTTCAGCTGATCGCGGCTCCCACTGGCAGCAGTTTGCCGCTCTCGTCCAATGGGGGTTGCGAGAAGCGGTGCGGCGCTGGCCACGTGCCAAGGTGGCCGATCCCTGCTCTGCTGCATGAGCTAAAAGCCAGCTGCCTCTTAGCTAAGGATTTAGCACAGACTCATAATATTGCTCTCACTCTAAGTGGTCTCTGTGCCACTAGATGAGACAGAACATCACACTCAGGAGGAGTGTGGGTTACGTTATCTACAGTGAAATTTATCATATACGATCTGGGACTTGGTGGTGGTGGTGGTTTTAAAAAAGAAACCAAAACAAATATTCCCCAAATAGCTGACCTTTTAATTCAGAGTTGAAAATTAATTGTTGCACATATTAGTGATAATACTTTTCAGTATATGTGTGCATATAAAATGTTAACACTATTGCTGTACAACAGAAACTGATATATCTTCTGAAATGCAGATCTTGCCAGGTTATTGTGATCCACTGGCTCCAAACACCACCACGTGTACAAACAAGCAAAGAGTAACATAGTCACACTAGAAAAGCAAGGCAGCCATATGTCCCATCTGGGTCTAGACACCTGTCTAGCATTTGTGTGCTAGTATTTCCTCTTCTGACTGCTTGGGCACTTCTCTAACATACTGGTTGCTTTAGCCCCTCTCACTATTTTTTAGCAACCATCACCCACGCAAATCATCTTCTCTGTAAAGACTTTCCTCCTAAACATGCATCTGTCACAGCAGGGGGATATTGGCCAAAATTAGTTCACAGTCCAATGGTGTGCTGTGCAAAGGGGCGAAGCGGGGTGGGGGTGGGTGGGTGGGGGATTATGAGCCCCACTGTGCAGCATTTCCTCAATTACTTTTTGTCACTGGCTTCAGAGCATGATGGAAATTGGACGGGTTAAAAAGAAAACAAGTGGCTTTTGCACACAGTGTGGATCCAGTGGGCAACAAAATGATGGAAGGGTGCCGTGAGCCGCAGCTGCTAGTCCTTGTGAACTGTTGTAGCTTCTGGGAAGAATCTGTCTCTTCTCAACCTCTTTGTACACCCACAGGATTGGACCCTTTTCTTAGCAACAAGCTGAACCCTGCTAATTCTGACCCTGTTATCAATGATCTCTGTATTCTAGAACTGCATACCTCAGTTATCTCTCCCTCTTAATCTTTTTTTTATTAATACAAACCTACACACTACCTATAGTTACAGCTCCTGAGATCCTTTGTCACTCTTGCCGTGCTCTTCTGTATCTTTTTTACATTTCTCACTAGTCTGCCTGTCGTATTGCTGAAAATTTACACAATACTCAACATGTGGTTTCATTAGCTCCTTGTTGTGTGCCAGCATCTGATTTGTGCCCCGTTCTGTCTCTTGATACATCCCAATATTTGGTTAGCACAGGACAAGAGTCATAAACTTATTTTCCATAGCTCTCACTGTCCTTTGGCCTATAATAAGGTGGTCTCATGCCTGTGGCTAATGGAGAATGGACATGGCACAAAAACCACCATCACAGCTGGCATCCTTAATGGTGAAAGAAGTAAATTCAGAAGAGAAGTCCATAGCAATAGGACTGGGTGGAAAATGATAATTAATTTAATGAAATTTTTTTGAGGTTGTGCAGTTTGTTTTTGTTTTGCATCAGGACAAAAATAATATCTCTCAAAAAGAGAGCGTGAGAGTGAGTAGCTCCAGTATTTAGGACACCCACTTGGGATGTGGGAGACACCAGTTCAAGTCCCTGCTCTGAACTGTGTAACATGCTCCCAGATGAGGGTCTTACTCACTGGGACATTGGTTATTCTGGGGTGGGTCTCTCTTTCTCTTCCTCCCATCCTAGACCCCAGGACATTTGCATTGAAAGCAAAATGTTATTCCAAAAAGCTTCAGTTTCATTGTCCAATTCCTGACTAGCACAGACCCTGAACTATTTTCATACATAAAATGAGGAAGACTTTGTAGCACCTGCTAAAAAGTCTTCCTCATTTTATTTACAGATACAGACTAACACAGCTGCTAATCTTATTTTCATACAGCTAACAATGCTCCCTTCAGCCAAGTTGGAGTTACACTGATGTGGCAGCCAGGTAATCTTACATTACTATTGTCCATGCTATTCATATTTTATAGGATAGACCAGGGGTGTGCAAAGTACGGATGCGGCCTACTGGACCGTCCTGCCCGGCCCCTGAGCTTCTGGTCGGGGAGGCTCTCACCAGCCCCATCTCCACATTTCCCCCTCTCCTGGAGCCACGCTTCCACACTGGCAGTGCTCTGGGGGATGGGGCTGTGTTCCACGTGGCTGCCTGACACGCTGCTCTTAGCAGCATGGTAAGGGGGCAGGGAAGGTTAGATAAGTGGCAGGAAGTTCTGGGGGGCAGTTGGGGACAAGGAGTGGGGGGTGGGTGAGCGGGTTGAATGGGTCAGGGATTCTGAGGGGACCAGGAAGTGGGAGGGTGCGGATAGGGAGCAGGGGCCAGGCTGTTTGGAGAGGCACATTCTTCCCTACCCGGCCTTTCATACAATTTTGAAATCCTGATGTGGCTCTTGGGCCAAAAAGTTTGCCCAGCCCTGAGAAAGAGCATGCTATTTTTATTTTATAAGATAGAGTGGCCTCCACTTTCCACTGATACCTTCCTTTTCACAAGTATCTGCTGGACAACAAAGATTTGTCAAAGCTCTGGTAGTTTTGATCACAGTTCTTTTAAACATTAAAATACAGTGCCATTTACAAATAAAAGTTGTTACTAATTATCACCAAGAAATAATAGTGATGCTGCTAGAATTGTTTAAAGTGAGGAACATATATTATCCTATTTATCTAAGCATATTATTAAAAGATTGGCTTGTTTTTATTCTGATCATATGGCTCAATTTCTCGATTCTTTCTCTCTCTCCCTTCCCCCACCTTCTAAATCATTGTAGTGTTAGAGAATATCATTTTTTACCTTATATAAAAGTGGCCATGCATCACAGAGCCACATATGATCAGGAAAGCATTTGCTATCTCAAACAGCACCAGATGTGCAAACATCACCAGAAAATGGTGCAGGAGTCTATATTTGCCTCAGAGACACTTTCCAACCAATAATAAATGAAAACTAAAAGCATGCACTCAGTAAATTTTCAAGCCAAACCGAGCAATCACCCATGATTATTTTCATATCAAATCTTTTAGAGAGTGTATAAACTTACTCTGTTCCAGTTGGTGCTTTTTTAAAGTATAGCTTTGCATTTAAAAAGACCATGACAGAAAGAAATGTGCATGGAGCAGCAAATAGTATACATTTCAGGTTAAGAACCTCCGGAAGTAAGAACAGAAATATTTCCTTGAAGGCTGATAGCTTAAGAAACTGAGTTTAGAGATGTATCCGTAGTTTGGATGGTGCCTCTAAACTTGGAAATTATTTGGAAATCATAGAAATGAAGCATCTTCTTATGGATAAAATCCGGCATTGGGACTAGTTGTTAAGAAATAGATGTTATTGTGATTAAATTGTCAAGCTGCATCCTAAGACATCTGAATTCAGTTCTTAACTCTGCTACTAATTTCCAGTGTGACCTTGGGCAAATCACTTACTCGCTCTGTGCTTCAGTTCCCCTCTCTAAAATAGCAATGGTAATGCTCCCTCTTTCCCATCCTTTGTCTGTCTTGTTTATTTAGTTCAGAATTTCTTCTGAACAGCAACTGTTAATTACTATATGCATATATGTCACCTCACCCATTACAGGCCCCAATTTTAGTGGGTGCTACTGGAATTGATAGTATGGGTGATGCGAGTCAGGAAATAAAATGCACCACTTCCTCCTCAGCATTGTTCAGGTTCTACCACAGAACCAAAACTAATCTTTTATAGCTGATCATTACAGACTCTATCTTTTATACCTGGGATTTGTCATTTTTCTGAACTTCTGCTTTCATCCTTGGCCAGAAGACCCGAAAGCACACTAGGAAAAAAACTATTCTTGTATTTACATTCTGACTAGGGAATGGAAGTGCAAGAAGCCCAAGAAAACCTATTCTCAGTCTTGCGGATTCAAGATGCTCATATCATTTGGATCAACCTAGTGATTGTGGGGTCTGAATACAAAGGGAAGCCCTAAGCCTGCAAATCTGCACATGTGGATTCTTCATAAGCACATAGCCCCTTTCAAATCAGTGGCATTTTGCCTGGGTACAAGTGTCCACTCACATGGTTCTGACTGTCAGATCAGAGCCTGAATCAGAACTCTGAGACACTGGAAAACTCCCCTCAGACACTCAAGGTTAATCATCACTACCACTATACTACTCAGGGTTGGGGTCTGTATAACTTCACTGATTTCAGTCACCTTGAGTGTCTTCAGCAGAGCTACACTGGCATAGAACTGGACTAGAGCAAAGTGGTAAACAGCTACATTGTTGAAGGTGTCTATGGTAATGTGTATTGTGTTACATTACATAATCTCTTGTATCAAAAAAATAATACATTGCAACACTTTTGCAAAGGTACCATCTAAGGGATAGTTGTGAAGTGGTTAAAAATTCATTCTCATAGTAGGCAGAATGGACACTTGTATCTACACTTGTCTTTACAAATTTTACCAAGGCATTCCCCCATCCATTCTGGTGACTTTTCTGAATCCGAAAGTACAGTACGGCTAGTAAACTATAAGAACTTCAGAAAAATTGTTTAAAGTTTATGAAATAATTTGTTCCCCAAATCCATGATAATATGGATTTAGAGGACAATTTGTTTGGATTTATTTAATAAAAGGTTACTTTTTTCCTCTAACTGAAAGAGGTAGCGGAAAGGAAGCTATTCTCTCCTGCACAATGGAAGGTAGGATTATAGAATAAACACAAGGGAGATAAGAAAGGTGAATCAATTTAAATGACCTTTATTCAAGCTCCATTGAAACAAATGAATAAGAAGATTTATCCCACAGAAAATAAAATGGAAATGGCAAAATAACAGCTGAATAGCAACCTGAAAATATTTCTATCAAAGGAAACATACAAAAGTCTAATTATATTGAAAGAGATTTGCTCAGGGTTCTTTATTTTAAAACTAACTATAACCAAACAGTGTGTTAAGAGGGGTATAAATGAAAGCCTAGAAAACATAACAATGAAACAATTCTGGTGTAGAGAATAGTACAGTGCTTTCAGTTGAGAAAGGGCTTTGTCTGTT
Source organism: Sternotherus odoratus (assembly GCA_032164245.1). Lineage (NCBI taxonomy): Eukaryota > Metazoa > Chordata > Testudines > Kinosternidae > Sternotherus > Sternotherus odoratus. Next base: position 19,188,920 of record JAVMKO010000011.1, read on the forward strand.
TGCACCATTCACCTTCCAAAACTTTAAGTGCTCCTACATTTTGGATCAACTATTTTGGAGATTGTTTCTCTAATCCTAAAATATTCTGTTTTTATATTCCTGATATAGGAATCCTTACATAGAAATTACATATGTACAGGGTCCTAAAAATTCAAATAACATCATTACACTGGTGGGAAAATAGCAAATAAAGTGTTTTTAGAAGATTTTCATGAATAAGAGCTCTTAATTTAGTTTGCTGTCATTCATACAGTCGTGTTGTTCACAGAGTGACTGACAGAACCCATCGACTCTGAACTCACTCCCTAAATGGTCCAAAATAGTATGAATATGCTAATCATCAGCGTGTGCTATAAAAGTCAGCCTGTATAACAGGGCTTCTTTGAAGGGTTCAGGACAGGAGCTTTTAAGTGGAGTGGAATGGATATTCACTGCTGTAGTATCTATTGCAGACAGGTTAGGAAGCTATTTTTCTTATTGATTCTTGGTTCTTGATTTTTGTGATTTTTGTTATTGGTGGCCAGCTCAATGCCATTCCCCTCTTGTTCCTCCATTGTAGAGAGTACTGTGGGGTGGCTGTGGAAGAGAGTAGAAGTGGGGCTGGCAAACGGTATAATCCAGAAGTCCTGGCCATCAGATTGGGTCCTTGAGGGCTGTTATCCACACATGCAGTAGTTGCTGCAAGCGATACATGGCACAGGGAGAATCAGCCCATGAATAAAGAAAGCCACAAATTAGGCCCTGTCTTTTCCCGCAGGTTAGCTGTCCCCAGGAAGAGCTGGGTTCCGGTGATGAACAGTTAATTTTGAACGGTGTATGAAGACTGATACATAGTGTAACTCTCTAGACTGATAACTAGTGCTGGTCTGCCCCGGATTGCCTGTCAAATTGCTCAAGCTGCACAGGGCCAACCCACTCTGGCACTTGTTCCCCAAAAAGCTGTTTGGCGGCACAAAGGAAATTATGCTATATGCTTTACAAGACTATCACAAATTACTCTTCCTCCAGCATACAAGCACATCCTTTCGGGATGTGGTTCCACACAGCCCCTACAATTCAGAGCAGTGACAAAAAGCCACAGTCTTGTCCCAATTGGTTTGAGTAAATGAACAGAAGCTCTGCTTTTTGTCCATGAATCTTCCTTGTTGCACCGAGCTGCTTGTTGGCTGTTCCATACATTTATTTCTCATTCTCACAGATTTTAAACTTTTCAATAGTACCTGAGACTTCCAGGTAATCTGGGTAGTATTGTGCATTTCCAGTGGTGGGGACTGAATTCAAATAAGAGATTCTTTGGTTTTTTAATGTTCAATATGTTTTAACTGCAAAGGTGGAAAAGGAAGCTAAATAATCAAGGTATAACAGGGTCTCCAAGCTGGTGCTTGATTCTGCTAGGCACAGACCTCCCTAACCCTTCTCCAGTAATATAGGTTCAAATTATTGCAATTTACAGTTCATCTGATAGAGTATTAAACACACACTTAAGTATATGCTTATGGAACTAGTCACATGCTTAAAGGTAAGTAGATGCTTAAGTGCTTTGCTGGATCAGAGTTAAAGAGATCCTTGTTGAATGGAGCTTTGGATAGTTCTAACTAAAATGTTTAGATTTTCATGAGATGGCAGTTTTATGGAGGAATCAGATTAAGAAACTTGCTTCCTTTGAGCAAACAATGGCCCATTTTATACCTCTCATTGCTGAACCTCCTCCTTTAGTAATTAAGCAAGGTCTTAAGTAATTAAAACCCTCCCCCTTTAGTAATTAAGCAGTAAGTAAGTCTTCTTGGAGACAAAAATACCAGGCATAGTTTGAATGAGAGACTGAAGTTCTCCTTGGGGGCGTGGGAGGGATAGCTCAGTGGTTTGAGCATTGGCCTGCTAAACCGCTCAGTCCTTGAGAGGGCCATTTAAGGATCTGGGGGCGGGGGGAATATGTTGGATGATTTAGTAGGAGCTGGTCCTGCTTTGAGCAGGGGATGGAACTAGATGATCTCCTGAGGTCCCTTCCAAACCCCAATATTCTATGATTCTGCTTTCATTTCCAAAACCCAGAAATGCACAGAGCATAACTGACAGGAGAATAGAGTGCTTGGTGCTCTTACCTTTGAATCTGTTTAAAGCTTCAGGTAAGATTTTTTAAAAACCCTTTTCTTTGTTCTCATTGTTGAGTGAGCTAACAAGCGCTAAAATGAAACTTCAGCTAAACACTGCAAAAATATTGCTACCCATAGCAACAGTGTTACTGTGCATGAACAATATATATATATAGTTAGAAGATTTTATTTCTTTAAATATAGATAAGGGACTTGCAAATATTTCACATACCTCTAAATATATTGTAAGTACATTTGAGATAGAAATAGAATTCATAATATAAATGCAATACAAAGTTCAGTATTGAGACAGATAACTAAGAGACTTACAGATAAAGATCTTTTTTGTGAAAAGCATATTCTACCATTATGTGCTGGAAGAAATAGTGTATTTGATTTTGATTCAGAAGAAATAGAAGTTTAGAGGACAATAGTATTCCACAAAGGATAGCTGCTATAATAACAGGAGTGTGAAGTGAATGGGAAAAGGTTGTGGTAGCCCAGTTATCTGCTAGAAAAGGCCTAGACATAGCAAAGAGCTGTTTCACAAAAGAAAGCCCCGCAAGAAAGCAAAGTGAATAGAAAAGGTAAATGAATCTTTTCAGAGTCCAGATGAAGGACGCATTTAGAAGAATGTAGATCTGGAAATAAATCCCCCATCTATTATCTAAGAAGCATATTTAGGCATCACAACTTACAAAATGTTAATGATGGCAGTGAATTAATGAATACAGGTTATATGTGGGAGCAACTGACAATTCATTTGACAGAAATATTGAACATTATAAAAGATTTTATATGCGGCTTCCTCTTGACAATAGTTCTCAAGGAAGAGTCCTATGACTAGAAATCTGAAAGCAAACTGCAGATATTCAAAACAGATTGAATTTTAACTAATTTTATAGTTTAGTATTTATTTTACCAAGCAATTTATCTCCTGTGTGCTTAACTATTTAAATTACAACTTGTTTTGATAATATCAATTATGGTGCTATGGTGACTGGGTTAGTGGGACACCTTCTTGTATGTGTAGAAACAGCACATTTTATTATATATAGTAGGGGATTTCTTTTTATTCAAGAAAGAAACAGAGAGTTTGGGAGAATGTAACTGTGGGTCATCCAATCTATAGTAGCATAAAACTGTCTCTCAATTGAATCTCTTCTTTTTTACATCATTTGGATGCTCAAGATGGTGGCATATGAGATATATTTATTTTACTGGCTCCAAAGCACATTGACAGGAGAACTGACAGCTTCTTTTGAATTTTGAGACAATTTAGTCAGAGGTTTGAGAATCTTCAAATAGAGGTTCTGAATGGACAACATGGGGTATATATCATGGGTTAGCAGTGTTGTCGTAAGTACTTATAAAAAGGACGAAAGCATAACTGCCAAGTACACCAATACAGAAGTACTTTCAAGTACGAGTATGCTGTGGAAATAGTACTTATGTATTTCTAAGTAAAAGTACAACAACAAGCGCAAGGTATTTCAACTCATGTATTCCCTGCAATGGTCTGGTCAATATTTGGACAACTACCTAAATAATATAAGTGCATAGTGGAACTGAAAATTGGGGATTGGTCCTGCTCTGAGTGGGGGTTCGACTAGATGAATTCTGAGGTCCCTTCCAACCCTGATATTCTATGATTCTATGAAAAAGAGATGCAGCTACTGAACTTGTTTTCTCAGTGCAGAACTCAGACATACATGTCTGTCCTCCACTCTACCACTGACTCATCCCTCTAGGCAGTGAGTATCCTCACTGCTGCTAATCTGGGAAGTTATTTGCAAGTCTTCCTGCTGCTGGTTGCAGTGCCCAGTTAGAAATGAAGGGGACGGGGCGACCACACTCCTTGGCTGGTGCAACAGCAGAGTCAACAGAAAAAAACTGGGCAGCTGGAATTCAGGGCCTGAAGCTCCCAAGTTGGGACAGTGGGTTCTGGAGGCCAGTCAAAATCCAGGGAGGCTGTGATTGTTTTAAAAAAACTATTTAAAAAAAGTCCTTGCTTTATATCGTCCTTTGCACAATAACACTGCTGGTTAGTAATACAGGCCAAGCAGAAATGAGGTTGATGTGGGATTTTTATGTGTGTAACCTTAGAAACATCATGATTCCACAAATGGTGCCTAATCAACCCATTTCCCCCCCTCCTAATTTCTAGCTTTTTAAATGATCACATGTTCCTACCTGGCTCTGACCCCTTGGTCCTTGTCAGTACGACTCCAATGGAGCAAAGCTAACAGGGATTCTTCTATTTTACTGGTATCAGAGGGGTAGCCGTGTTAGTCTGGATCTGAAAAAGTGACAAAGAGTCTTGCAGCACCTTATAGACCATGATATATACCCAATGATTTTAGGGATCATGAGCTTTCATGGCTAAGATCCACTTCATCAGATGAATGTGGGGCTTAGCCCACGAAAGCTCATGATCCCTAAAATCTGTTAGTCTATAGGTGCTGCAAGACTCGGTCACTTTTACTATTTTACTATAACAGCCCTAGGGTCTCCATTGGGGCTACAGGGAAAAGCTAATGAAGCCTGGAGCTATATTGCATTTTCCAGATAAGGACCATGAGGCTAAAGGTGGATGATATATGTCTTCCCCACTCCTGGCCTTTCTTCTCAGCACACTCAGTCTGCACCCAATCCCCTAGAGCAGACCCAGACTGGATTTGATTCCTTGTGTTGTTATAGATTTTGTGGCTGACATTGTGCAAGTCACATGATGTGTCTGTGCCTCAATACCTGATTGGTAAAATAGCAACAATAGTCCTACTTCTCTACATCGCAGGAGTGTTTTGCAGGAAAGCCATAAATATTTGGGATATATTCAGGAACCATGTTAGTACTTAAATAGCTATAGAAGGGGATATAACAGATACACTGCATTTTCTGGCCTACTTTTCACAAATTCTTAAGTGGGTGCAGATTTATACACAGATTCTCAAGCTCCTTCGCCTTCAATGAAGCTATGCTAATTTATACTCTCTGAGGATGACCCACAAAGGTCAGTATCCTCTCACCAGTCCCCATTTAAATTCTATCAGACTACTTAAAAGGAACAAATCTTAAGTACCGTGTTTCTGCTCAGAATATTTCAGAAGCAATTTCTCATTGGATTTTTTAGCTGTATAAAGTAACTTGAGCCACAAACCAATTGCCTTCTTGTGATTTCATACACTCAAATCACATAGTGCCACTTCAAATTGTATTCTCTATGGTTACGAGATAGGTTATCAATTATATTTCATGTGTTATACAGCAAATGTTTAAAAGTAAATTACATTGTTTATATATTTTTGCTACAGTTAACAAATTATCTCAAATGCCAAGTCGGCTGATAGTGACACAAGGGAGTTTACTGTGTGCCATAAAGCATTACAATTGATGTTAAACTCCATCCAACATAGAATTATAGACATTTAAACACCATTTGGAAGGAAAATATCTACTCAGGGGATTCAGCTGACATCATAAACTGTGAGAGTGAAGCTCAGTAATTTATAGATATCAGGAAAACAAAATATAAACTCTGAGCAGAATTAGTCACATGGTGCTAACTTTTAAATAACAACTCCATTGCATCGATTTCTTATTGCATTTCTGAAATTAAGGCAATAATTCATTTCTCATTCATTGTGATATAAATAGCAGGGCTCTGTGAACACTTCAGGGGTCAGATAACAAAGTATCTTGCTGTTTGGTTCATAGTGTTAGGAATGAACCAAACCTTGTAGTTTTAAGTGTAACAGCAAACAACACCCTTCTCCTCTGTACCCCCACAACTGTTTTCCCCACCTATCCTGCTAGAGCTCACCTCTGCCCTCTATCAGCCAGCTCTGCATCACAACATGACATCTAAGATAAGAAACGTTTGTCCTAGAATTTGTTTTTTGTAAAAAATTAAGGAAGTTAGCATCATGAATGGAGATTCATCAGGTTTCCAGCTGTGCAAACAATTTTAGCTTATGTTAACTCAACTTTTGTAAGTATGGGCTGAGGGCTGCTAAGCATCATGGGGATAAGGGTTGGAATTACCCAAGGTGATATGTGAATGGGTTTGAGGTCTGAGATGAGCATTTCACATACATTCAGTGCAGTCCCACCAGCAGGAAAGGAAGATCTATTTTTAAAAAATAAAGGTCATTGTTATAGAAAAGAATTCACCATGCGTTGCAGGAACTAGCCTGTAGAATAGAAAGAATTTTAAACTATAAATCTGAAAATAGAAGGTAAATAGTAATTCCTATTCAGATATTAATAATACTTGAAGATAATAAAGTACAGCTCATTTTAATACTGGGGAAAGAATATAATGCTTAATAGAGTCTAGTGGATTGATTTTAGCTGTATCCATTAGAGCATTGCTTGCTAGTCCAGTAATAGTTACCATAGGTTCCTCCAGAGGTTGGATGGTTGGATTTATTTAAATAAGCAGATGATTTTTATGCTTATTCAAAACTTAGAGCAACTAAACCACCATGCTCTGGAATTTCATTAGGATATCTCATCTCAACTCCTCTGGTTTTCCTGATTGATTTCCATTATGTGTCAGTTCCAAGTGGGCCAGAAATTTTTCAACCAGATTTTCTGATATTTCACTACCAGATATTGATCCTACAATCCTTGGAAAGCAAAATCCCTTTAGCTCCAATGGAAGTTATTGCCTTCAATTGGAGGTGTGTTTGCAAGGAATGTAGTGTCATGACCTAAACATATGATAATCTCATAGTGACATAACTATAGCTTCCATGAATGTTGGCCTATGGAAAATGTGAACTTCTTTCTATTCTCTGTAGGTGCAAAAACTAATCAAATTTCCAGAAGGAAAATTCTCCTTTCTTTGGATTGGAGTCCGTGAATGTGTCTATCAGGTTCCTGATGAAGATGCTTGGGGATATTCTTGCATTTTCAATCCCCCAAAAGTCGTACATTAGAAGCAGGTTATATTTCCCAGTTGACTAGTTACAGATATGAATGATGTGGCACAGAACTTTTAAGGATAGAGGTTTAAATAATATCCTGATGGCCACTTTGTTAGATGATATCACCAATAGAGCTGTCTTCCAGGGAAGAGTAGTAAATAAACTAAAGAAGTTTTGGGAAAAAATAGCCTACATAGATTGTGACTGAGCACTGACCCATAGCTTCATATCATCCAGCCCCTGAAAGGTATTTTACTTTAAACCACTGAGTCTGTCTGTTTTTCCCCCTCTGATTGTTCATCAGAACAATTAATTCACCTACCACCAATAAGCTGAGCTTATTTTATAAAGAAAAATAACAGGAGATTGTACTCTAAGGTCCTCATCCTGGTCCATCAAATGGGAGTGTTCCAAATGATTTCTATGTGAGCAGTATGGGACCGAATAAAGAGCATGTTGACATGAACTTTCTGCCTTCTGGTTAGGTCTGCTAGGCTGTGAAGTGTCCACATTTGTTGTGGTCTTCAGCAGCTGGTTCATCTTGTTGAATTAAATCAGCTTCTTAGTCCCAGAATCCAAACCTTCTGGGGTTTACGTTATGTAGAAGGGATATTTTTTTTCTGACTAATTAGGATATTTTAATTTACCAATAAGACAAAAATAGACACTATGATACATATTTAGAAATGGTTCTTCATTTTCCTACAGAACATAGATTAGCTATTGCCCAGGTGTATGCATGTTTCCACCTCTTTTGGCTCAAATGAAATGATTTTTATAGTCACGTCAGTGCAATGCAATCATCGTGTATTCAAGCTGAATCTGCATTACCAGCTAGACTCCATTCAAACCACACAACCTTCTCAGACATGCAAGGTCACTTACACTCCAGAATATCAAAGCAGTAGAACTCAATTTCATTGATATTTAGCAAGTTAAAGTGAAAATAAGAAGCTTTTTCACCTACATTCTCTGCATGTCTTTAGCTGTCCCCTAAAGTTACAGAGCCAAACATTCAAAGTTCAACATGAAGACTCTTCTCTATAATTTATGCCAATATTGTTGTCATCAGATCTCCAAAGCAGGAAGCCAATGATAATTTTTATATTAGTCATGCAAGGAATATCCACTTACTGTCCTCGTCAAGCTAAAATGAACAAAATATTTTATCAACATTTTTCAGCAATCTTCTTGCAGTTTTAGGTTACAGACGCTCATTCAAGTGTTTCACCAACCATATGTAATTAAAAAGGCACCTTACCAAAATTGTTACCATTTACAGATACTGTGACATAACTCCTGCAAGCCATTCATGAAATGAGGTTTATTGGGATTTTTGAAAAAGCCAAAATAATGTAGGCCAAATTTTCTAAAATATTTAGGCACCTAAAGATGCAGATACTCACCTAGTGGGATTTTCAAAAAACGTTGTTAGCTGCTTTTGTAAAGCCCATTAAACTTCCGTCTATATATTCAGGTTCCTAGATGCCTTTTGAAAACTAGCCATCCAAGAAGTCTCATATATGTTCAAAGGTATTTGAGTGCCGCCAGCTCCTTTGAAAATCCAAGCTGTATTTCTTTGGATGGGTGTGATTTCTGTATCAGGGCTCTCAGTTGTGTGTCATTCGTGTGCAAAAATACTGTGTGGCATTTCCCCCATGTCTAGTAGCCTTTATTTTGCCATTCTGTTTTGACATACGTTCAGCTGAACTTTTGTTTCTTCTCTGTATCTGCTCACATAAAGTCCTCTGAATGTACTGGAGATCCATTATGATGCCACAAATGTGAATCATAATACCCAGCCTCCTAGTCTACCTAAACGATCATGGCAGTAATTTAACTCTAAGAATATATACGTGCACAGTAGAAGTCATGTTTAATTATTAATTATTTGGGGAAAATATCCTATTGATTTCAACAGACTTTGGATGGGGAGAGTGGATGGGAAGGCCTTTCAGTGTTAAATGAAAAATGAACATTACACCCCAGCAAGATCTGTAATTTGGCTCTGTTAATCTGGCCAAATTATAAGAGAAAAAGCGTACACACAGTGGGATATGCAGAATGTCAGACCCTTAGCAGACATCCACCACAATTATAAAGTAGAAAATCTGGAAAAACAGATGCACTGATATGTTTGTCTTGTATTTTATTTCATTGCATATGGCTCTGTGTTATAACAGACTGAAATTATGGTTGCACTACTCATGCTGCTCAAGTTAAAATGGTGGCAATAGTTAGCCTCTCTCATATAAACCCTTTTTCAGGAGTTTTAATGGTTAGTCATAAATAGTTAGTCTGGTCTAAGCACTGAAAATTGGGCCAAAATTGTTACAGGGCCACATCCAAGTCTCTAGTTTGCAACCATCATCAATTAAAGACATAGTACTGTAGGCTGACACATTTACAGGTGCAGTGGATGGCATTCAGATAACTAAATACATGACTGCACATTCAGCATTATTTTGAAACTGAATCTTTTCTGGGACAGGCACTTTTGCTGTATCTATTTTACACTTTTCCTAACACAACAGAGTCCTAATCTTCATTGGGGCCATTCAATACCACATTATTTTATTTATTATTATGCAAACCCACACAACTGCAGTTTTAAAGTGGGAAGGTAGCTTTAAAATTTTGGACCATAAATATTCAGCTGGGAGCAATCTTTTCATTTTATTCAAATATCTACTTGCTGTAATTTGACGTACACATCGATAGCTATATCTATAACTATATATAATAGTGTGTGGGGGGGAGACAAAGGGTAAAAAGGATTTAAATTCTTGTAAAAACTCACATTTTAAAACAGAAACTGGAGAACTGAGAATTTTGAAACAAATGCAAAGTTATTAGCAAAGCTGGCAAACTTTCATGCAGTGCTGTCATTGAAATGCTTAGGGGATATAGGGTGTGTGTGGTCACTTTGGATTTAAAGGATAAGATGTAAAAGGGGGATGAGTAAAACACGAGAGGAGGGAAGGAAAAGATGGAAGAGAGAACGGAAAAAAGAGAAAGGTACACTCAGGAAACAAAAATACATGTAAAATGGCACTAAAGCAAAAATGACTGAAGTATGATGATATATTGATTAAGGGATATATTCTTTTAATAACATAAGAGGTTTGAACATGTTTCTCTGCATCATCTTCTTGATATTAAAATGCCAAATTTGATGATCACAGGCTAACAGTATTTCTTCAGAGTGGTAGCTGTGTCTGTATCCGCAAAAAGAATAAGGAGTACTTGTGACACCTTCGAGACTAACAAATTTATTTGGGCATAAGCTCTTATGGGCTAGATCCCACTTCATCAGATACATAGAGTGGAACATACAGTAGGAATAGATATAAATACAGAGAACATGAAAAGGTGGAGGTTGCCATACCAACTCTAAGAGGTTAATCAATTAAGGTGAGCAGGAGAAAAAAAATTGTAATGATAATCAGGATGGCCCATTTCAAACAGTTGCCAAGAAGATGTGAGTAACAGTAGGGGGAATTTAGTATGGGAAAATAGAATTAGGTTTGTGCAATGAATGATCCAGTCAATCCCAGTCTTTATTCAAGCCTAATTTAATGGTATCCAGTTTGCAAATTAATTCCAGTTCTGTGGGTGTCATGTTGGAGTCTGTTTTTGAAGAATTTTTGTTGAAGAATTCCACTTTTAGGTCTGTTATTGAGTGACCAGGAGATTGAAGTGTTCTCTGACTGATTTTGAATGTTATAATTCCTGATGTCAGATTTGTGTCCATTTATTCTTTTGTGTAGAGACTGTTTAAAACACAGGAGTGGTCTCAGCATCAGTTGAAATCCATAAATATCCGTGGTCTAATCCTAGCTCATGTGTAGATTCCTTCTATGGCCTGGGGCAACTCATTTAACTTCTCTAAAATGTTTCCTTTCTGTTTTATTGTGTTAAAAATATGTATTTATAACTGAGGGCTGTTGTGAGAAAAATTAGCTCATGTTGATAAAGGCCTTAGAAGATGAAAAGTGCTATACAAGTGATAAGTATTACTATTATTATAACCAAGGACAAGCTCTGTGCTTGGAAAACTTACATATAAGAACCCCATCACTGTGAACTGTTAGGGTGAGAAAAACTGCTGTGTTGCTCTAGCTTCTCTTCTCTGAGCTTTTGTATATAGGACACCATCTCATATATCAGATAACATTTCATTATCTTTTTAGACATGAGAATGCTTAGGTAATATATCATATTTTCCAATAAATCTTAGAGTTGCAAGCCTAGCAGCACTACATACACAATGTTACAGCCGTCACATGTTTTATTCCAGTTTATCAAAATCAGACATGACACCTACTGTAAATGATATTCACATTTAACAAGTAATGGTACATCTGGTTCCCATCATGTGCATATTCCAAAGGTTCGCTAAACAGATATTTTGTTTTAGCAGCAACCTGCATGCCAAATTGAAGGTTCATTAGCTTTAACAGATCAGAAATTGAATCCTATATGATAATGAGTTTTTGACCACAGCCAAAATGGCTTTGTTATTGCATTTTGGATAACAAAGAGCTTTCAGGTAATGTGGTTTTGAAATTTTAAACTAATATTCTTCCAGGCACTGGGACACCATAAAGGATTCTGAACAAATAATTATAACATTTTTTTCAAAGGGCAAAAATGTCAGCCTGTTAATAGTATTTTAAACCTACTTTAGTAAGTAGCTACCGTGGTTATTATTGGGGCGTGCTACAGAGCAGCAATAATAAATCAATGCCTTCTTTTACTAACATGTTTTTCTGACATGGCATGAACTATAGTTAAATATTTGTAGTCTCATTTCAGGAGGAGGAGGATGGGAAGAGATCATTTGGTTGAGTCCTCTACACACTAATCAAGTTTCCCAAATTCTGAGCTCAGTTCTGCAACTTGTAAATTGCATAGCAGCTATATCATGCAACTTCAATGGGACTTCTTCTATATGTGCTACTCAGCAGACATGTGGACTGGAAAATTGGGCAGTCTATTTGTAAGACCAGTTGAAATTTTCCATGTGCTTCTAAAAGATCTGGCTTCTAAAGGAAGACTCTTAGAATTCTGTGACAGGAAATTAATATGTCAATGAAGGGAAAACAAGTTATAGAAATCCCGTCTCATTTCTTTAATTCTGATTTCTGCCTTGATCCAGTACAGCAATATCTATATTTCTATGTCAAATGACTTTATATTGTTATTTTCCTTTCTTTTCTTCAGTTTCCTAGAGTTTTACCTTCTACAATCAGGCTTCGGGCTTAATCGTAAACCCATCTAAGTCAATGGGAATCTTTCACTGACTTCAATAGATTTGGATCAGGCTCGGTCTCCTGTAAGATCAGCCCCATGATGGAGTTCAGTGTTCAAGCTTTTACTGCCAGGTGCACACAGTAAAAAACACAGTTAGTTTGATCCCAGTGTCCTGACTGCAAGCATAAGACACAATACTTCAACTCATTATATCCCTTAAGTGTGGCTTGTCATGTTACTTTCAGAATTATTCATGGATAATTTGAGTCTATGAATAATTAGTTAACATAGTGTCTCTACTAATGTGAAAACAAAAAAATGTTCAGGAATATCTTAATTGATAAAATAGGTGGAAAAATCATACTCTCCCCATCTTTCTGTTAAATTCTGTTTTACTTAGAGCCATGTTTGATCAAACAAAGAGGAATGGCAAATTGGTATTTGAAATCGGTGTGGTTTTCTCTCTCTCTCTCACACACACACACACACACACACACACACACACCATGCCTTTCCACACTGGAGATGTATAAAGTTTTGCGCTTTTAACATGAATTTTATGTTTGCTGTAGGAACTCCTGAGCAGATAAAAATTAGATTGCTTTTTTCTTTTAACACTTTGATTAATTGTAATAAATACAGCACTACATTACAGCCAAAACGGATAGGTCACCATTGTCGAAAACACCCTAAATTTTATTCTACAATCTGTTGTTATCTGCATTGCCAATATCTAAAAGGAAATGAGCCAAGACTGTCCACAGTTTGGAGGGGAGAGAGTATAGATGGTAGTGTTTTATTGGGAGGTTCTGATTGACAGTTCTGGATAGAAATGGTTACATATATTTAATAACACAGTAATTTCATGGGTTTATAAAGTCTGGATTTCAAGTCTCCAGAGTGGTAGAACAAGAGCTAAATGCTATGTATATTTAGCCCAAAATATTTTATGCAGTTGGAGCTCACAGTGTGCTCCATCTTATTTGACCCTTCGACTGTGTCCCTTCTACTGCTCTCTTCTGTGATTGGAAAGTAATCTTGCTGAATCTCATATCTGCTATGCTATATGCTGAATGGGAAGAAAACTATTTCAGCCATGTGAGAGCTAATGCAAAGCCCCATGCTTCGGCCAACTTTGAATTTGCAAGGCATCTTAAGTGTCCAACCAAACAAAGATGTTCATACCAACTGACCTGCCATCTGCCCTGTCCCCTTCCACACCTTTAACCAACATCATCTATCTAAATTTTTCCTCATGGGTTCTCCCTTGAACCATTGTTGTTTCTCTACAAAAACCCTGATCCATGCTCAAGTAAGTGTTCTGATGCCTGGATCCAAAATCTGCATCAGTTCCACTGGGACTTCATCTTCTCCTGACTGATCATGCTGTGGGTTCTGCCTGTCTCCAGCACTCTGTGTTATAGTGAGAATTTTTCTATATATTGTCCTCAAAATATTATCCCTATTGACCTTGATAAGGTGCACCCTGATTGGAACAGACACACTTGGATAAGCCTGCCTCACTACATGAGTGGGTCTGTTAGCCACAGGGGTATTCACCACATGGTCCATCCCACACTCCTCCCACTGAAGTGGGCCCATCTCAACTTCCTTGGCCCTGCCCCCACATTTCTGTCTGATCAGGATTCAAAAGTACTTGAACTGCAACTTTCTTCCGGCTGTAATGAGTGATGCCCAGATAGCAACTGCCATTATCCCAATCCTGCACCCACCTGTAGTTTGCAGGGATACACCCAGATTCCACCACAAGGGGTTTAGAAACCAGGGAATCCGCAGACCTATCTTAGTCTGACCAGCGCCACTGTAGGAATGGTGGCACCTGAAGCCAACATTCTGGGCTCCTGCTAGCTCCTGGAGAATCTAGGGGAAAGGGAAGCTTCTTCTAGACCTGGTTCCTGTGTGGAGACCTCCTGCTCCAGGGAAAACCTATTTATTTGGCTTTTAAAAATGTAAGAATAGACATCGGTCTAGGGCCACAGGTGCTCTAGCTTCATTAATAACACAAGTAAATAACTAATGTGAATGTAGCGATTTCACAACTCCGCCAGCCAGCTACTGAAAGTCGTTTCCACCAGTTCATTGGTACTGGAAACACGGACACCACCAGTCAATGACTGCAGACCATGTGAAAGTCCCTGACTCTCCCCCACTGTTCCTTTCACAACTGTAGGATAAGATGGAGTGTGACCAGGGTATTCACCAGCCTTGGTTCACAGTGATTCCCAGCAATTACAGCTGCTACTAGCTTTTTCTGCCTTCCTGACCAATGAAGAGCTCATTTTTCTCTGGCTGCTTGGTTTCCATAGTAACACAAGAAGCAAGGGTGGAGGGAGCTGCATTCAGCAGTGACTCCAGCTGTTTCCCTCCTCCCAGTTCTCTGCAGCTGCAGGTGCACATAAGCCTCTGTTCCCGTAGGCCAAGGGACATGGATACACTGACTAGATAAATGAGCCTGCAAGCTTCTGCCTCCCTGCTAGCTAAACCATTAATGCGAGCTAAGCAGATAACTGGCCTGCCTTTGCTAGCAAGCAGTCTGCCTGCAGATTGGTGAATCGGTTATTAGTAGGGCTGTCAAGTGATTAAAAAATTAATTCCCATTAATTGCACAATTACAAACATTTATTGTGATTAATCACATTGTTAAATCAATAATATAATGCCATTTATTTAAACATTTTGGATGTTTTCTACATTTTCAAAAACATTGATTTCAGTTAGAACACAGGATACAACGCGGACGGTGCTCACTTTATATTTATTTTTTATTACAAATACTTTCACTGTAAAAAAATAAGAAATAGTATTTTTCAGTTCACCTAAGACAAGTACTGTAGTCAAATCTCTTTATAATGAAAGTTGAACTTACAAATGTAGAATTATGTACAAAAATAACTGCATTCATAAATAAAACAATGTAAAACTTAAGAATCGAAGTCCACTCGGTCCTACTTCAGCCAATCGCTCAGACACACACGTTTGGAATGCAATTTGAAAGAGATAATGCTGCCCATGTTTTGTTTACAATGTCACCTGAAAGTGAGAACAGGCATGTTATAGCTGGCATCACAAGATATTTACAACCAGATGCGTCAAAGATTCATATGTCCCTTCATGCTTCAATCAACATTTCAAAATACATGTGTCCATGCTGATGACAGGCTCTGCTCAGTAATGACCCAAAGCAGAGCGGATACATGCTCATTTTCATCATCTGAGTCAGATGCCACCAACTGAAGGTTCATTTTATATTTTAGTGGTTTGGGTTTTATAGTTTCTGCATCAGGATGTTGTTCTCTTAACATCTGAAAGCATGCTTCACACCTTGTCCCTCTGATATTTTGGAAGGCACATCAGATTCTTAAACCTTGGGTCTAGTGCTGTTGCTATTCTTAGAAATCTCACATTGGAACCTTTTTTGCGTTTTATCAAATCTGCTGTGAAAGTGTTCTTAAAATGAACATGTGCTAGGGCATCATCTGAGACTGCTATAACATGAAATATATAGCAGAATGTGGGTAAAACAGAACAGGAGCTATACAATTCTCTCCCAAAGAGTTCAGTCACAAATTTAATTAACACATTGTTTTTTTAACGAGCAGCATCAGCATGGAAGCATGTCCTCTAGAATGGTGGCCGAAGCATGAAGGGGGCATAGGAATATTTAGCATATCTGGCACATAAATACCTTGCAGTGCTGGCTACAAAAGTGCCATGTGAATGCCTGTTCGGTGACATTGTAAATAAGAAGCGGGCAGAAGTATCTCCTGTAAATGTAAACAAATGCATTTGTTATAGCAATTGGCTGACCAAGGAGTAGGACTGAGTAGACTTGTAGGATCTAAAGTTTTACATTATTTTGTTTTCGAGTGCAGTTATGTAACAAAAATCACCCTATATTCGTAAATGACACTTTCACCATGTAGACTAGAGCATACACTACAGTACTTGTATGAGGTGAATTGAAAAATACTATTTCTTTTATCATTTTTATTTGATTTTTATAGTGCAAACATTTGTAATCAAAATAATAATATAAAGTGAGCAGTGTACACTTTGCATTCTCATTGTAATGGAAATCAATATGTTTGAAAATATAGAAAACATTCAAAATATTTAATACATTTCAATTGGTATTCTATTGTTTAACAGTGGGATTAATCATGATTAATTTTAAATCACATTTAATTCTTTTAAGTTAATTGTGTGAGTTGACTGCGATTAATCAACAGCCCTAATTTTTAGGAACCCTGCCAACACCCTAGTGCTACTCGATATGACAAGACAGGAAAGTTCTTAGCTGTGCTTCTTCTCAGACCCTCCTCTGAATCTATGCTATTTTACAAAATTATTAAAGAAAATTCACTTCTCACAGTGTAACTTGCAAACTTGGGATTACGAGTCATATTAAAAGGCTTTGACTCTTTAAAGTAAATGAAGAAAGGACAATATGCTACCCAAACCGTTTTCTCACATTTGGACTCGTGATCAATTAGTGCTTGAATGGTACCCACTGAGGTCAGTGGAAAAACTCTCATTGAAGTCAGTGGGCTTTGTCTCAGGCTCTGAGAATCTTGGGAAACAGTACATTTATACTGAACATATCTAAGTACTTTTAAATTGTAGCAATGGCACTAAACATCATCAGTACCTGATGGCTGAAACAGAAGAAAAGTTAACAAGAAAAGTTAAGTCTGTGGAGTGTCATGAGACAAGCTGAACCTTTTCCTAATTAAAGTAGTGAGGATTGTAGGAGGGTTACAAATGGCTTTTTTTTAAAAAAAAAAAAATCTGCAATGATTTAGTCTCAGTTGCTTCCCCATTTAATTGCAGCATTAACATTTAACACTTAACACACCTGGGAGGTGTATATTTGTCAGTAAATCAAACCAAGACATTGAAGAGGATAAGCAGCTTCAGCTCCCTGTTTCTGCCTCTCTGCAGGCAGGCAGGCAGGCACTGGTCACACCATTGCACTCCATAAGGAGATGTAGCCATCTTTCACTTGTCAGTTTAATCCCACCTCCTCTGAAAGCACTCCCACTTGACCTCTCCTGGGTTGTTGTGGGTTCCTTCTTTTCTGGCTATGCACTTTCTCATATTCACCTCCCCAATGCCACTTAAGCCATCCTACAAGCTATCTTCTAGACTCCCACCTCTGTAAGCAAGGCATATTCAATAAGAGGTAGTCAATATGTGATTAATGAGGGATTCTGGCCATAGGGAGGCATATGTGGTTGGAATTTCCTTGAAGGCATGAGTTCCAGTTTGTTCTGCTTTCTAGCTGCTTGATTCTTAGAATAGCTCCTCTGCTTCTCCATCTGCAAACTTGTCCATCTGCATCGTTTTCTAAGGCTATAACTCCTTTTACGCTAATGACTGAGGCAACACTTTCGGAAAGAGTTTATTCACAAATAGGTTTTTTCAAGCTCCCCCAGCAAGACAAACCTGAGTTTTAAGGGATACCACCTGTTATTACTGGAAATATGCAAGGAAATTTGAAAAGGTTCTTATTCCTATTGGTGTTACAGGTCACTGGGCTCCTTAGAATTTACTAAAGCTGCGACAGTCAATAGCTTGTTGTTTCTGTTCAGAAATGCGTATGCACTTGCATCCCCTAACAACCTTTGTGTAGCAAAGAAAGATTAAATATTCATGTAATTTAGCTTTGTTCCAGTTTGTTTTCAATTAACAGAAGAAAATCCTCTCTCACATAATAGGCTATTTTATGTTAGGTTTTGGTGTATTTATCTAGCAAAATTAAGCTTTTTAGGCTTATGAGTCACAACCATTAAATGTATTAAATGAATGGATGCTAATAAGATTAGGGAAATCATATAAAAGTTAAAATATTAATTTTAATTAGAAGTTTCCTTTTCTTGGTGTTTTACAGTGAATTTTATGCTGGTGAGTGTTCCAAAATAAGCAATAAAATACTTTAGCGCAGGAATTTTAGTATCACATAAGATTAATTTTTCCTCATAATCTAAATCCGTGTTACTATATTTTTGATGTGAATAATTAAAAAAGTCCTTGTAACAGATTACATATCTTGTTGGCCAAATGGGGAAGAGAGAAGCATTAATGATCAGTTGTCATGGATCAAATCCTTTTCTGACTGTCTATAGTTAAGCAAACAAAGATTTTCATCATGAGCCTGGAAATGAAGCTCAACATTATCTCTAGTGAGAAGATCTCTAGAGACAGTGGGATGAGAAAAGAGAAGCACCTAGAATTGTTGAGGCAAATACCCACACACGTCTGTATGAGTATGTAAGCATCTCTGTTTTGCTGATTACTACTCAAAAGCTGTCAGATCCTTTTGGGAAATCTTTCTTAATCAAGGGCTTGAGCCAAAGTCGGGGTAGAGTCAATGGGCTTCACTCCACTCAATTCAGTGGACTTTGGATCAGCTGCCAAATCCCAGAGGAGGTGCAAAGAAATACAGCTGCAGTTTTCTGAAATGGACTAAAAGACCACAAAAAATGAAGTTCCAGAGCAGACATTGCTAGTCCGTGTGGTGGGAGAGAGTAAGGGAGAGTGACATAGTGGCAATGTTGGAATGGCTTTTTAAAGGTGGGTCTGATCTGCCCTAAATGTAGAAGCCTGGGACAAATTACAGAACTCTTCCCAGAACTAGAAGCTGGGAAAGCAGCTGGGACTAGTCTGTGGAGCTTAAAAACCCAGAAACTCTGGGGAGTCTAGGAGGAAATAAGATGGTACCACCCTCTAATTTCACTTGTATTTTGGTTACATACAACAGGATTGAACAAATACCCCCTGAAAATAGGGTGGAGGCCATTTCCCATGGTGTTCCCCAAGTATACCAAGATTTCAGAAGAAACCAGTGTTCAGACTTGGAAAATGGATAAAGTGAAAAAAGGAGGTAGAGAAACATCTAAAGAGCTTTGGGAAGAAGGTGCTCCTTTAATAGTCCGGAAGGTGCCACAGGCACAGCAATGAATTCAGAGGCTAGAAAGTACCCATTAGCACAAGAAGCACAGTTCAAGGAAGGCTTTTGGAGGGAGAGAAGCTTCCTGACAAACTAAGGAGCTGCCAAGGACTCGGGATAAGGAGGAAAGAATTAAAGGCAGGTTAATCCTTATCTCAGGACTGAACTGAGCCCATTGCCAAGGTGCATTTACCTGATCATTTTATTTTCTATAAATTGGCATTTCTTTTCCCTCTCATTTTTTGGACTGTACTTATGAACTGTGACAAGCCAAGAACTGTGCATCAGAGCATCACAGTTCCTTCTTTTCCAGTTCCTCTTCCATTCCTCTGCGTTTACTTCAGCCTCATTCACTCTGCAGAGTGTAACCATCAGTAAGGACTTGCTTGAGGCACGCTAGGATACTAAGTAGATCCTGACATGGGTGTTCTACCTAGCCAGGACCCTTGCTCCAAGCATGGTGTCCCTCCCCACTGAGCAGCCACAGGGGCCCTCCCTAGATGAACAGGGTCTGTTGTCTGGTATTGGGTGTGGGGTCAGGATGCGTCCTGTCTGACTCTAGTGGCTGCCACTTCTTAGGCTGCTTGCAGACTCAGACAGGCATCACTGCATCAATAATGCTCAGGTCACATTCTTCAAGGTTTTCTTTGCAAACATGAGGGCTAGAAATGTTGAGAGTCTGCTGAAATCATGTGACTCGGACTGAAATGCTAGGTTCATGCTTATTGTGTCTATGCCTTATAACCCAGCCCTGCCATCAGTTAAGCCAGCTGCATCATGCTGCCCACTGACCTCACCTCTCTTTCCAGCTCAATCTTGGAACCAGCTGCTATGCAAGGGTCTGGAAGGGGATAATTCTTGGCATTACTAGGGCTGGGATCTGCTCTGTCCAAGTAGCCATATGGCCCTAAATAATCAATGATTGGGGATTAGCCAATGTCCCCAGGGTTAAGGCAGTTTTCTGCTTCCTTCTGCCACCTACTGTGCTGGTATTTTCACAGCTTCCCATAACATCCTGTTTTGTGGCTAGCTTGCCAGTTCTTCTGGCTCCTGGCATTCCATTTGTGCTGATTTCATGACTAGCCCAGATGTGTTTCACTTTACACACTCTGAAAAGCTTTTCCGCTTCCTGAAGTCTTTTCATCTACTTTTCTTTGCTCAGTGTTTTCTGTCTCAGGGCTCAACTTTTCTAGCCCTATCAAAACTCTACTACATGGGGAAGTCTTCGCTGTTGCAAAAAAGACCCCGGATTAACCCAGAGGACACTGGTATCACTATGGATGACGACTCTAGGACCTAACATCTCATTTAACTGCTTCTCCTGCCCTCCATTGGCTTCCACATGCATTGGTAAAATCTCAGTCCATATGAATATGTCTCACCTTTGATCATTGCGGTAAGCTTGGGGCATCTAAAGTGATATATTATTCTGGTCAGTTAGCATTGGGAATCTAAATTAAGTAGCCACCTTTCATGCGTCTTCCTCTTGACACCACCTGTATTGCATTCAGAATAACAGTGCTTTCTGCTTTAGTAACAAACAGCAAAGTTCACCGTTTGTACAACAAAGAATCTCTTTTCTCTCTCATTCACAGAACCCAGAGTGCTGTAATCAGCCTCTGCTTTGCCCTCTAGCAAATGAGCCTGCCTCTTATTTGGTTTTTTGCACAACTGCCAGACGCTTCTCAGAGGCTTGACATGTTTGCTTCTCCCCTTTCTTGCTTTGTCAAGAGAATTCAGTCACAGCTCTAAGCCATTGTGCACTTGGAGTGGTCTTGCTTTGGGAAGTGGGTTGGTCTAGATCAGGGGGGTCGCGAGCTTCTGCCGCCGCAACTCGCGGCAGGGACTGGGGGCCGGCGCGCAGCCGGCAGCCCGCCTGCGGCGGGGACTTGGGGCTGGTGCATAGCCGGCAGCCCGCCCCCCTGCGGGGACTGGAGGGGTCGCACCGCGCCGATGGAGCTGCAAAAGGGGTCGCGGTCTCAAGAAGTTTGAGAACCGCTGGTCTGGATGACCTCCTGAGATCTCTTCCAACCCTGATATTCTATGATTCTATGACTTTTTATTAGTGACCTTTAATGACCTTGAAGAATCTCCTATGTGCTAAGGTACTTTGGCCTTCACCTAGTTAATTCAGTTCAAGCAACATTTTTCTGCAGAGATTCTGTTCTAATACATTTAGCTAGGACTTCAAATTTCTTAATTTCCTTTGTAGTGCATATACACCACAGTGCCATAGTTTATGTATTTTTCATGCTAGTCTTCTGAAGCCACATAATTAGATAGGTATTTTATGTTCCTAACTACTCGCTCACGCATATATTTGTTTGTGTCATCCTCGTTGGTTGACTAAAGAGCATTTTGTATAATTTCATTTCTTGCAAAACAAGCAAGTGAATTTAAAGACATTTACAGAACTTAAAACCCATTGGTTGACCAAATCTTTGATCTAAGTATTGTCTTTAGATTTTGTCTGAAACCATTAGGAGCAATTGCATTTTATATTCCAGGTTATCTGAAATAGACATTCAGATTGAACTGGAATCCAAAATGACATCACATGTCTCTTTAATTCAGAAAAAAATCAAATATTCTAATTAATCAAGCCTACTGCAAAGATCAAATGTAAGAGTCTAGTTTCCGGTGGGCTGTAATACTTGTCTCCAATTCTGGTTGTTCGATTCACTGTGCAGGTGCTGGGTGATGTTGCTCACCTGTGATATACAGGTGCTCAGACTAGATGATCTGATCATGCCTTTTGGGCTTAAACTCTGACTCTCTGGGAAGTTTGCTTTAATTTTATGACCATCTCAAATGATCCTCAGAGGTTCCCTATCATTATTTGACCTGTTTCCGTTCTTTATGGAACTACAATGTTTAATAGCCTTCTGGAGACTCCATTGAGCTGTAGATGTTCTGTTCTTGGATTATTTTATCTCTAAGATTTAACAATATCTAAATAAAAAATTATAACATATGATCTAAATCTAAATCTAAAATTGATCTAAATCTAAAATTGCCATGAGGCGTAATTCCCTTTGGAGAGTAGTTTATTTCAAGATAAAGAATGTTAGTGTGAATAAGTTACTCTCTCTCTCAGGGAGGCTTTGGGAATGATTCTGCTTTCACTTTCACAGCTGGAAATTTGAAGTCTTTGAAGTCACACCATCAAAGTTAGCAGAGTTACAAAGGTATAAATAAAGAATCGAGCTCTTTATGTGCTTTTGTTTGTTTGACTTAATCTGAACTAAAAGTCATCTGACTGAAATATGATTGTTCTTTGTATATAAAAGGCACAATAAACAAATTCCAAAATGTAGACCAAACATGATAATGATTAAAAATTCAGTATCCTTTCCCTTTTATTTTTAGTATCTGAAGTTCAGCCATTACATTTTGAGGATTTCTTTCATACACATTTTACAATCTGGGCTATTTATTTGGTTTATTAATATTTCTCTTGTCATGAATAACAATGAAAAAGTGTGTTTGGCGCTACTGATTTTAAGAATTTAATTGCAAAAGTACAAGGCACACTAGAATGACTGAATCTTATTGACTCCCCTCCATTCTATCTTTATGGTATAACAAATAATGTGCATGTTATGATTTGGGTGCAGAGGATGCATGAAACACTTGTATGTCAGTGTGCATAAAGAAAATTACACTTGTGTAAAAGTGACTCAAAAAAGAACCATCAGCCAAAAAGAAATACCTTCTTCTCATGAGATGAGATCAAATTTGTATCTTCCCATAAAGAAACTACAAATGGTTTCACATACAAGAAGGAAAGGGCACATTTAAATGTACAGTCTTTGTTATTCAGTCAAATGGGAGAATCAAGTGTACCATATATATTCTCACGTCAAATGTAGGTATGCAAGGATTTATATCTTTGAAGAGTGCATATTAACTTTTGCACCATATTAACTAAAGCTACTTTATTCTGCTAAATGGCTTAGTAAGCATGAGATTACTGTTCAAAATTCATTTCCAGCTACCAACAGAAAACAGGGTATTTCAGACTCTGAAATTTCCATTTTTAATATGCAAAAGTAAATTATTATGTTGATGATTACATTTTAGACTGAAAAGAATAAAGGAATGAATAAGGAATACTTTTTTGGCAGGGGATGAACGCAGCTGTGCAAAAGTTTGCACATAAGATGAAATCAGCAAATTTTGCACTTTGGCATTTACAAAAATATGTTAGTTCAGGCTTCCTGAGCGGTGCAGAGTAAACATTGCCTACCCTGTTTTGAATCAAATATGGTATGATCTTTACTTACTGCTGTAAATTGCCTCAGAGCACACTTTTACCTATCTGTTTTGAGATCTCACCAGTCTTCACTGAAACTGCATTCCCATTCCTACTTATTATAGTTGCTTAACTCACCAGAGGAAATCAGATCCCTTCAGTGAGACTGCTTGCTGTCTCATCAAAACCACAGCTTGTTTCTTTTTCACAGTGGTGGGTGAAGAGCTGAAAGTTACCGGTAAAAGGTAAGCGTGAATCTTGAAGAGAGAAGTTTACACAGACTGAGTCCTACTACCTAGGTAGACATTCAGTCTCACAACAGAGGAATCCTGGCAAAAGAAGGAAGAAATCCTACTGAGAGATACCCTACCCTACAATACTGTGAAAATAGGCATCTATGCTGTAAGTTTGCTGTTCTTTTTCCTTCTGATAAGTTTATTTGGACTTGGAAGGAAAATGGGTACCTGTTTTTTGTACTCTTTGCACTGCAGCTCCTTATGCTAGGAGAGATCCCTATTCGGCAAAGCGCTTGAACATGTCTCCTAGGGCTATTTATGTTTTTCAGTTAAGAATGAATTGATGTACTTTGTTAAATTGGAGTCATAGTACCTACACAAACCCTTTGTTTGATATTAGTATCTCTCTAGGGGTAAGGTTACACTACAGAATTGTAGCGCGTTTGTTTATAGTGCGTCCCATTTAGCGCAATAGGTATCGTGCTAGAGCCTGTGCACATTAGACCCTTCAGCGCTACAGCATGGACACATTTCCGACGCTTCTGGCGGTACAGGGAGTGGTGAATTATGGGCAGGTATCCCAGCATTCAGCTGGGTGCAACGTGCTTTGCAAAGGAGGGGGATGAGGGGGAACGTGTATGCAGGGAGACAGGTTCAGGCTGTCAGTGACTTTTCCTTAGAGGAAACTGACAGGCTCTGCATTGAAGTCACACAGCTTGGTCCATCAGCATTTCCAGTGGTTATTTGCTGTGAGTTTTAAGAGAGAAACTGAAAAGGTACTTCCGCATTCTTCCTCCCGTTTCCAAAACAACACTTGACGTCATTTGCCTTAAATGGCTTGTTGATTGCCTTACATGGCTCGGAGGCGTGCCAGAGATCCCTTACAGCGTAATGAGTGATTCATGGGTGGTCACATTCGCACCGTTGCGCTATAGCGCTAGCGCAAAAAGCCTTAGCACTCTCGGAGAGGAGGTTTACAAGTTGCGCTTTAAAGGGA
The DNA here is from genome assembly GCA_032164245.1 of Sternotherus odoratus. NCBI lineage: Eukaryota > Metazoa > Chordata > Testudines > Kinosternidae > Sternotherus > Sternotherus odoratus. The sequence continues at coordinate 19,213,658 of JAVMKO010000011.1, forward strand.
GACATATTGCGCAAACTGTCCCTTCCCAGTGTGTAAGGTTAGAGAATTATAGCGGTCCTGGAGGCTTTTAGTGCTGTAAAGCGCCAGTCTAACCATGCCCTAGGAGATCACCCCATATTTTGACCAGTTAAACATGTAGATCTTGTGGTGCTGCCAAGCATAGTTCAAAACATTGACTTCATTATATGTGTGAAGTGCATGATTCCTTTTCAGCTAGCTGTGGATAAATTAATGATGACTGAATTCCCTGTTTACCCCCAACTAACTACTGGCCTACTAAAGAACTCTCCATCCAAATCTCCAAGACTGGGACATCTGAAGAGGCACATTTTTATTAATAATCTTTTTTATTGCACTCATATAATTTTTTTAATCCAAACATCTCAGTGCTTTACAAACATTCATGAATTTAAATAATGCCCCAGGAGGCTTTATCCTAATTTTACAGTTGGGGAACTGAGGCAAAAAAGAGGCCCAAGGTCACCAGATCACCTCATTTCCTGTCCTTTTCTTATGATAGAAATATATAAAATCACGAGTGGTATGGAGAAAGTGAATAAGGAAAAGTTATTTACTTGTTCCCATAATATAAGAACTAGGAGCCACCAAATGAAATTAATGGGCAGCAGGATTAAAACAAATTAAAGGAAGTTCTTCTTCACACAACACACAGTCAACCGATGGAACTCCTTGCCTGAGGAGGTTGTGAAGGCTAGGACTATAACAGAGTTTAAAAGAGAGAGGATAAATTCATGAAGGTTAAGTCCATTAATGGCTATTAGCCAGGATGGGTAAGGAATGGTGTCCCTAGCCTCTGTTTGTCAGAGGGTGGAAATGGATGGCAGGAGACTGATCACGGATCACTTGATCATTACCTGTTAGGTTCACTCACTGCAGGATTCCTGGCATTGTCCACTGTTGATAGACAGGATACTGGGCTTGATGGACCTTTGGTCTGACCCAGTATAGCCATTCTTATGTTATTATGTTCCTTACATCTTATAGATACCTGAGGATTCTGTCTCTTTTAAATGCTTTAAAGGTGAATGGCAATAAAATCTCATTGAACTAGACTGAATGTGTGCTGTAGCCTGAGTGAGTAAACAGGACATGAGCATGGTTCACATAACATAATTTAGGAATCCAAATATACACTCTTTCCTCTCATTTGTGAGAGAGATGTGTTCATCGCCTGATTCCTGTGCATGGTTACTAGCTCCCAAGGGAAAAAAAACAGGGTTTTATTTGTTGTCTAGTTTTGTTTTAGGATTCCCTGGAGGATGCCCTCCTTTGTGTGCTCTCAAGAGGGTAGCCAGAGCGGAGGCACTGCCATATCAATCAAGAGCTTGTTGAGAAGGAAGTGAACATTGTATATTGGTGCTGTTATCATTACACAGTGGACCCAGACTTTTGTGTGCAGGGGAGTTGTGAGTATTATGATCTCTTTGGGAGACACTAGCAAAAAAATGGAGTCGGTGTTTGCAAATATGACAATAATTCTAAAATAGAAGATAATGGCACAGTGGAATTTGAAGAAATAAGCAATAAGACATTTGCCGAGAAAGTTTCTTTTAAATGTTCAAGCAAAGCAAGGACCAACACACAGCTTGATGATCTTTGTGTTTGTCTGTAACTGTGAGGGATTGTGGGGCTCAAACTGGGGTCCACAGCTATCTAGACAGTTCTTGGACCACAGTCATCACCCATCAGTTCTCTGGTGCTTGGGTGGGAGAGTGTGGACAGGTGTACCTACCTCACCATAGGCGCCACCAAGGATGTTCCCAATTGAAGGAGTAGTCCAGCCTATCCAGTTGGCCTGTCTTTCTCTTTAAGCCAGAGGGAAGCAAGGAAGTTGTCTGACCAATGGGGTGTATCTCTTGCTACTGCTACATTGGACTCAAGATTCTTGCTTGACTACAGAACCGTGCCTTATTCCCAGTTCCTGTCTTCCTTCTTTGTTCTAGAACCCCACTTCTATACCCCACCCCTGGCTATTGACTCTGGCACTGTCTCTGTCATTGATCTCCAGTTCCTGACTCCTGCTCTGACCACTACGCCTGACCACTATAGTTCTTACCACCAGATCTAACTGCATCAGATCAGGAGCTATATTGTCTGAGTAGGAGCCAGGCTGGATATTTGCACTGAGGCTCCCTCCACATTTTGCCTGGCTGAGTTAATCTAGACAGCGGAGGCTGCAGGGTTTAAGGTTAGGGTTACCTGAGGGAGGTGACTGGCTGAGTTACTTCTGATGTCACAATGCTCTAGCTAAAGCTCCCTATGGCTGCAGAGGGGAAGTTGTTGATATGAAAATCATAAAACAATGAAGAGACAAAGAGGAATGGCTTAGATGACTTGACACATAATTTATGTCTAGTGGCAGTATCCTGTTGCTATAGTTTCAGGAATAGAAACTGCTTTCCTGCCCCTCCTATGACCTACCAGTGTGGCCTACCTAAACAAAGACATTTTATAAAAAGTATAGTGTAGGGATAAATATTATAACAACACCAGGGGTAGCAATTGCACAATTATAGCCAGTTGTGCATCTTCACTCTCTCTTTCTCTCTAACTAGAGTCAAATAGGTCAGTTGCTCTAATCTCCTTTTTTTCTGAAGGATAGCATTCAGATTGTCTAGCCTCAAACCCATTATTAGTCAACTTGCTGGCAGACAAAAGGTGTATTTGAATGCTAATATGATTTCCCTGCACAACTGGGCACCAGTTTAACCCTTTCCTATGAGAATGGAAGTCTGAATAGATTTGATATGACAGCTCTCTTCTGTGTTGAAAGTGTACTATTTTGTTATGGGGATTCTGAAAAAGCAACTCAATATTAATTTAAGGAGCCGTCCGGTTCAAAATCTCCAAGACCTGCTTGTGGCTGAAAATAAAGTAGGCTGCTAATGCCACTCCACCTACCTCACCACCTGCATCTATAGAATCACCTAAAGAGTGGAGGTAGAGATCAGAAGAATTTTGAAACCTGCTCCCCCTTGATGGAACTGCTCCAGTCACTTGGATGTCCAAGGTTCCATTTTCTCTGGGAAGAAGAGAAGGAGCGCCGAAGAGAAGATCCTCTTCCTCTAGTCTAGTATCTGGCCAGCCATATATTTTCCCCATCCCTGTGCTGAGCTGGCTTTTGGGTTGCCCTGATTTGGCCAGCTCAGCTTTCACTCTGGAAAAGTAAAGTACATTTCTCATACTTTTCCTTATGGAGATAACCTTGCCAATGTGAGGTAATAGAAACCAGTCACTGCTGTGGAAAGGAATTAGCAGCTGAGTTTGGCTTCTGGGGCTGCAGGCTGGGAGTGCCCACAGATCTTCTCAACAAAATGAGTCAGTTAAATTTGGGATGTATCACAAAGAATCATCTTGTTAACTTTCTCCCCAATCTTTAGGCCAGTCCTGTCGATCATGGTGGACAGGAATTAGATAGGCTGAAGTGAGCACAGCACAGAACTGACTCATAGACCGGCCCCAAAATGCTAAAGCCATCTTGGTCCTTTCTGAAATAAAACCCATGTTATGCATGCAGGTTCCTCCCATCGCTGACAGGGCACTTCTCCATGTAGCTATCTCTGGGATCTCCATTTCGTCTCTGGTGATTTCACAAACCTCTTTATGAAACTTCAAGGCTTTTGCACCTACCTCCTACATGGCCTGTGGAGCCAGAAATGGAGCCAAAGTACTGACTTCTTAGCTATATCTTGTGTATTTTCATATTTCATTAGTTCATTATCTATATAATTAAACAATATTTTTTCAGCTATTAGACAATGCTCCCTTAACTCTATCATAGATATAATTGTTATGGTTTGCTTTGTGAAAACGGAGTGTTAATTTTCTTTGTAGGAGAACCCACAAATCCTTGTTTATTGTCAATATGCAAGGACAAAGCCATGCCATTTACCTAATTTACCCAACAGTAAAGTCTCCCAAGTTTATAAAACAAGAAGTTCTCAAGTGCACCTCTGCTTAATCATCATATCTTTGTTAACAGTCAAATAATCAATTAAGGATCAACTTTCTTCAAGCTCAGATTTTCACATCAGATTGGTATTCCTGATGTTCATTGCTGTTGCAATTTCAGACACTGTTTCTTCTCCTGTCTCCAAAACAAAATACTAACCTATGAAACAGGTTTCTTTGGTAGTGACCTCTGAAGGTCATATCTTCCTGTCCACACTATAATTATATAAAATATAGTCAGAACTGCTAACTTATGCTCAGACTTTCAAAGCTTCATAAAGGCATTATCAAACTTTGCAAAGCTGTTGGCAACTGCCAAATATTTTTCATTTCATTTCAAGTCCGAGAAAACCTAATTAGCACCTCACAGTTGAAAAAGAAAGCAGTGTTGTCTGTTGACAGTAAGCCAGGAAGCTGATAAATACAACTTCCTCAAATTTAATTTTCCTGAAAACCTAGACGAGGGTATAAATTCTGAACAGACTGGTGTTAGCAGTAATCTGTCAGTGCAGCTGTGTAGCATAGTCACAATTAAACTCCAAACCCTGATATTAGCACTTACTCTCTAAAAACATCTTTTCACAAGATTTTCAAATTACATCAAGGTTTGGGTGAGGAGTTTCTAATGGGGGATACTTTGCTAAAATCCACTAAATCTATTTGAAACAGAGGTGTACAAAATATTCAGGAATACCTGGAATTCAAGGGGCTAGGGTTTATTTACATTTTATTATGAACTAAAAAATGGGCCAATTTTCATAGAAAAGGTATGGGGTTCATTTTGTGTGGACCTTGTGAGGGTAAAAGGAAGGATTTGAATGACCAGAAATTGGGGTGATGAGAGCTGTTATAGACACAGGCATCTTTCAGACTTTGTTTCACCAGGATGAAATGGAGACAGTAGATGAGGATAGGTGAATGGGAGACATGATGGGAATGGGTGTCCACTTGGACCTACCTTTACCCAAATGGGTTTCGTGTCTTTGTTCACGCAATGCTCCTAACTGAATAATTTCCCTTGAGCCCAAAGAAAATGACATTTTGCTTATTGTAGGTTAGATTAGGACTCACACTACAGGCCTACACAGGCAAATAAGTGGTAGTAAACTCGTAATGCCCTTACTTGGGCTACCTGGAATTGGGTTTGGACAAGCAGAAATAAGTTGATCTATTTGCCCTGTTACTCCATCCCTGGAGGAGGTAGGCATAGGTAATGGGTGGGATTTTAGCATCACCAATTTCCTGCCAGTTGCAAGGAGGTTAGCCAACATGTGGGGATTGAGGGCAATTTAGTTATGGACCACCAATAAAGACTATAACCCAGAGCAAAGATGAAGTAAGAGAAGCATTGTGCCTCAGAGACACACTTCTGAGTCATCCTGCCTCTCGGGACTACTCCTGAATGCTGCAGCTACACAACAACTCTTACTCAGGTCTTGTTTCTAAAGTCACAATCTAGCCCAACATATGTTGTCTATTTCATTCTCCCCCCCCCCCATTCCTTGTTATTTGTATAATAGCAAAGGCTTTGTATCTTTGCATAATACATTCTGATCAATGTTTCTCTCTACCACATATTTATTAACTCTCTCTTTTTAAAAAAAACATTTTTTATTCTTTAGTGGGGAATTTTTATTGCTTATTTTTATTTTTATTACTGCTTTACTTGTTGCATATAGGTGCACATTACTTTGTTGTGGCTACTGGGTAATTCTTATGTATTTATCCCAAGTCTGACCTTAATAAATATTAAAAGGCACACTCAAGGTCCTAAATCTGAATGAAGCTGAAAAAAACCTGATTTCTGCGATTTTTAGACACTCTGTTTTCTTTGGCTTAGGGCCAAATTCTACAGCAAGTTACACCTGGAGAAAGTTCATTGTCTTCAGGAATGGAATATGCTCCTTAATTGGATAGTTTTCCTGAAAGGGAGGGATATTATATTATATTATTTATTATTATTATATGTATTACATATTATTATAATTATAATGCATATATTATTATAAGGCTATAGCAACCTTAGCACTCCCTTAAACCTCACATTTTTGGCTGTATCTAGTTACGCTTAGTAGCACAGAAACCAGAGCAGCAAAGCCATGACTGCTAAGTATTGTCTGTAGCTTCTCTGTGTAATAGGCGGAGAAGGATTTTTCATTTCATGCATCATTTGCAACTACCCTCTGTAATTCAACAAAGTCAATACATACCCTTGATGCAAAGTTAAGAAGAAATAAACTGAAACAAACAGACAACAGAAGGTATTTCTTTTTAAATCTGTGGTTGGGATCCAGGCACAATGAAGAGTGATTTTTTTTTTCTTTTCACTAGAAATTACATCTGGCAATATTTTTGATGATATATTTTTATACAGAATTTATCACATTGATGGAAGCGCCATGAAATCAAAATTAGGAAAAGTTCAAGTGTTCTCAATTTTGTTGTGCATGTTCTTAACTCAGTGAGAATGTTGCAACATAACCAATGAGGAGCTCCCCCAAAATCATGAGATTTTGAAATAATACATTTGCACCCTTGTTATTTGTGTCCTGATTTCTGAGCATGTAGGGTGCACTTTTTTTTTTTTTTAAAAAAGTAAAAGCTGAGACTCTCTTGTATTTACAAGATGCCAGCACCAAATATCAGGAGACTTCATGGTAAGGTAGTATTGACTGTGAATGGCTCGCAAATTACAAAAGCAGTTTCTCCTCTCTGTGTGTTCACACCTCCAAATGACTTGCTGGAAGTGGGCTTCACCACCACCCCTGATTGAATTTACCTTGCTTTCTTGCCTGCATATTTACAACTGCCTCTGGAGATTTCCACACATTCCATCTGATGTAGTGGGTCTTAGCCCACGAACGCTCATGATCCCTAAAATCTGTTAGTCTATAAGGTGCTACAAGACTTTTTCGCTCATGATAGGACAGTTATAGTGCTTTAGGAATTCACACTTGTTACTGGGTTGGCAAAATCTAACTGTAGAACATACAACCAGTTTGAGGTCTCTGCCCTGCTTTTTGACAGTCTGCCCTGAAGTTGGCACTCACAGTTGTGAGCCACTTCAGACTGCGCAAGAATCCTCACCAAAAGTAATATTTCTCAGTGATAACAATTTTCATTTTCAATGAGCTTTCCAAACACTAATTGTAACATATGCTCACAACACCCTTGTGAAATAGGTAGCAAGTCCATTTTATACCAGGAAAAAATGGAAGCAAAGAGCCTTAAATGACTCTCCCAAAGCAAGTAGGAGTGTTGGTGCCCATGCTTAGGTGATTAGATCTCTCTTTCTCAAGAAATTGGTTCCTGAAAGTGAACTTCATATAATGGTCAAGGAGTTAATTTTTTTTAAAAAGTTTTGTTTTAAGAGAAGTTCTGCTAAGGACTTAAAAATCTCTCTGTTAGGCTCCAGCCTGTTGCTGCATGAGAACATAACCACACATTTCATTTCCCGTTCTGCCCCCTGGGATTCTGAGAAGATATGGTCTCTGGCTTGGTACAGTCTTCAGCTGCTCCACATCCTCAGTAAAATTTGACACAAGCCAATGCTCCTGCTTGCTGATTGGATGGGAGTCGGGCAATGTGGAAAGCCTCAGCTCACTGAGCTTCAAAAAATGAGAGAATGTATTGGTTTGCAACAAAAATGAATACCTGGCATGTGCAGAAAAAAAGAACAAAACGTAACATTCATAAACTATGATTGAAAAGGGATTGGAGAAAATGGGTACTTTTGCCCTTATATGAAGGAAAAGCGGACCACAAAGTACAGTTAGAAATTACAATCTGGCATATCTGCCACTTTGTTCAGAGGGATTATGTTGCTTTGTCCACTAATTCGGCCTCCATCTTAATTAGCAATTTTGTGCTTTTTGGACTAGATTCAGTTTACCTCATGCTTCCCATGTTACTTTAGATACATTAGAAAATAATCATTCTTGCTTTGCTGATTGCACTAGATAATTACTTCTTAAGACATGAGATGGTAATTTGTATGGGTGAGATCCTGCTTTTGCTTATACCATACTGTGTCTTCAGTGGAGTTACCTTGGATTTATTCTGGAAGACAACTGAGAGCAAAATTTGACTCCACAGCTAGATTTTTAGATACAGCTCATTACATAAACAGTTTGCAAATATCTTAAGGCAGTTTAGACTCTGGAATACTGGTGGGTAGAACCAATTCAGATAAAATAAGAATTGACTCAAATACTACCCCTTTATTTAGGCCTCAATTAATTCTCTTCTGCCATTTACAGAAGCCAGGACAAGCAAAATAGTGGTATTTTGAACATAAAGCAGTGGGAGAGTGGGTATTTGTAACTAGATCCCTTCTGTATATTGAAGCCAGAGGAGACCACACTTAGCTGCATTCCTCTTGACAGGAGTATCAAAAAATATTTTAAAAAAGTTATGGGTGTCTTGGGAAAGCTTTATGGTGCATGTGCGTGTCGGTATATTTGGTGTCATGATGTAGTATAGGGAAGAGCAGAGAGGTACTTATATCTATAGCACAAGTGAGTGCTGTTCTTTCAGGGTAATCATACACACACACACACACACACACACACACACACACACACACAAAATTTACATTTTGGTGTAAATTACATCACTCATGGTGTAAATTACATTGCTTAATCACACCTCTGAGCAATATAAGCTGTACCAATTTAAGTGCTAGTGTGTACAAGCCCTAAGGAATGACTAGGTGGGCCATCACCACAGTGCAGCCATTTCAGTGCCAGGAGAAAGCCGTCTCTTATGAAATATCAGTATTTTTCATTTAGCATACACCCAGGGTAGGGCCCCCCTTCCTCAGCGCATAAGGATGGCATAAGGATTCTTTGCCAGACCTGGTCCCACTCTCTGGCATGGGGGAATGGCTGGAGTCCTTTACACTGTAAAGTTTACAGGACCCACAGGTGGAAAGCAGAGAGTCAATTAGATCTGCTTTGGGTTGACAAATTATTTACATACAGAAACAGTAGGTTTTTTCTAATCTTTATTCATAATGACCTATCCTAAGAAGAGGCTTGATAGATGCAGCTCCCTTTGGAGCCAGTCCTTTAGCCCGCCATGGTGCGTTACATCATCACCTCCTTCCCCTAGGAGCTAACTTTTCAACCTTCACAGTGTTTGCCACTCTGGGTGGTCTACTAAACCCCTAATACTTTAATGAACTTTGTGAGAGCAGATGCCTTTACCCACACAGCAGAGCTCATCACAGTGTCAGGAATCTAAGTTACATTAGCACTCTGGGTGCTAGTGCTTAGTGACCACAACTGAGATTGGGACCCCATTGTGATAGGTTCTGTGAAAAAAACCAAACCAAACCAAAATAAGTAAGAGAGAGATTCCTTGGGATTGCGAATGCTTTTCTAGAAAGGTCAATCTAGGTAACCTTTTCTACAAATAGGCTTTTTTCTATTAGGTATTCAGCCTCATAGTCTTATTAATTAACTTTTGTACAGCACTTTGAAGATATGAAATGCAATTGAAGTGCTAAGTATTATTTTTAATATGAGCAGCAGTGCCAGTATGCTAGGGGGGATACATTTTCCCTCAGATTTGGATAATAGAAAGAGTCATGCCAACTGAAGTGACACACTATAAACCCGAAATGGTCTCAGAGCTTCTTCAGTATATTTAATAGTAACCTAAATGGCTGAAGAAGCTGCATAGCTGGGCACATTTTAGTCTGTGCTGCATACGGTTCAATTTTCATTTTTTAAAAATTATTTATTTTTAAACAGTTTGTTCTGACTCTCTAAGGTAGACAGACAATGCTGCTTTCTCAGAACAGTTCTGATCTGGTTTATGGAAGGCCTTTTAGCACTCTGTAGCACTAGAGGCCACATCTAATTTGCATATAGCAACACATAATAAAAAATAAAGGTGCATCAGGTTCTCGTTATTGTATCTTCCTTGTTAGATAAATAGAATCATATGTTGCTGGAAGTCATCAGCTGCAGTCCAATGTGCAGCTGATCAGCTCTGTGTATATTAGGATTTCAAAGGTCATATATGTCTTGTGGCTGCACTTTTGGCAACCCTTCTTTATGGGACTGATAATGGGATACTAGGTTTTTAGCCTATTGATTCAGCCCAAGCTGACAATGATTGAAAGATGTTAATGTGCTGGCTGTTTAGTGGCATGTGAAATGAGTTGGTAACTTCATTCAAGGTGCCAATTTTGCTTAGACGTGAGCAACAGAATTTTTTATTTCTAAACAAGCCTGAATGTTTTTTGCAGATTCTCTATTACCTGCAGCTAGATTCCCTCTGGAGACAGGTTGAGGCCCAGAGTGAAGGTCCCATTCTTGTAGCAGTACAGATATCAGTCTAAGGTATCAATATTACCTCTATTTACCATAGTATCTGAGCACTTCACATGCTAACATATTTCTCCTCACAACACCCCTCTGCTATTATTCCCATTTAAATGATGGAGAACTGAAGTCTAATCCAGACTTGCCCCGGGTCACAAAGGAAGTGTGTGGCAGAGCAAGGAGTTGAATCCAAGTTCCAGGCTAATCACTGACTGCAGGTTGTAAGAGTAGGATGGACCTCCTGGGTCATTGAGGCCAGTGCCCTGCTATATAGCAGGCAATCCAGTAATACAATGCCATTCTACACTTTTTGAGCTCCATCTTAAACTAATTAGGTTGTTTGCACCCACTGTTCCTACCAGAAGGCTGTTCCAGAACCTTACCCCTCAGATGATTAGAAACTTGCTAATTTCCAGGATAAATGTATTCATGATCAGTTTAAACCCATTTGTTCCTGTGCTCACATTGTCCTTTATCTTAAATAGCTCTTTCTCTCCTTGGTGTTTACCCCCCAACCCACTGATGTATTTATAGAGAGCTATCAGATCACCTCTCGGATCCCCTTTATTTTGCTAGGCTAAAAAAAATGGTTTTTTTTAGTCTCATTTCATAAAATAGGCCTTCAAATCTTCTGATTACCCTAGCGGCCTGTCTCTGTACCTATTCCAGTTTGAATTAATCTCTTTTGAACATATGTGACCAAAATTATACATGGCATTCCACATGGGATCTTACCCATGTGTCTACTTGAAACATCTTGCCTGATACATCCTAGCATCATATTTCCCTATTTCATGGCTTTATCACATTTGTGGTTCAGAGTCACTTTGCAATTGACTAATATACCAGGCCTTTCTCCTCCTTTGTTGTCAACTAACTGAGCCCCTAGCTTATAGGATATCTTCTCCATAGCTATAGATATGACTTCCCTAACAAGAGGGATGCTGTCTCCTCTGTCCTTTGATGAGAAAAGTGAGAGGTGTACCTGAGTTAGGGTCTATCCCAGTAAAAAAAGGTGAGGTTTTAAATAGAGAACATTTGAGGGTGGAAGTCTGATATGGGTATACTCAGTGTCACAGACCTGGTCAAACTCATCAGACTCCTGTGTTGACCTGTTGTGATAAATAAGCCTACAAATTTATCCTAATTGTGAACTCAGCTGTAAAAAGTGATTAAAGTCACAATAACCTATATCAACAAATGCTGATGGAAAAAAGGGCAAAAGTTAGACAAACAGATTGAATTACTCCAAACAAAATGTCCTACTGATAGGATTCAAGGACTATGTTACGACCATGCCTGATCAACAGAAAAACAGCCCCCAAATAATAAGGGGATGGCTAGTTCCACTCATCACTCCATTTTAGGGTCCTTAACGAGAGAGACTTTAGGAGACAAATTGGCTGCTGGAATGAGTTTCACCATTATGGCTGCTACCTTCACCATCTCTTGGTACCCCAGTCCTTCTTCATTCTAATTCTGAGAGATGTCCTGACCAGACAGAGAGGGACCCAGATGACCCCAACATCAGCTCCAGATAAATCCTGAACATCCCCTGGGATGTGAAACTTTGTCTTTCCTTCTCCCAATGTGTCCTTTTCTCTTACCCACCTATTTCTTATTGTTCCTATTCCTCTCCTATTTCCTTCTCTCTAATAAGAGTCTGGCTTACCTAGCTAAGACTGAGTATTTTGCAACATTGCTGTAAGCCTGGTACCAGTAAGAGGCAGCTAAAAGCAATGCCCTCATATATATCTCAACATTGATACAAGTTTGCCAGTTCTAGGAGTGGCTGATAAGACCATGTGTGGTGAGAGTCAAAACAAGCTGCAATTTCTATCTTTGCTGTTCTTTTCTTTTTTGCATGTTAGTCTCGCTTTGTCTCCTAGGACAAAGAACTGGACTTTAATAGCAGCCACAAAACATCTCCAGCCCATCTCAACCAACTTCTGTTCCCTCCTCCAAAAAAGAACAGTTATTACCATATTTGATACTGTGTATGAGACAGTCACATAAGGTTCCCGCCTCCCCGTTCTAGAGACTCTTTCAAGCTATAGAGAAAAGGAACAAGGGATTATGTTAAAAAGAAAACCGTACTTAATACTTTACATTTCAAAGGTTTAACTATTTTTTTCTTTCATGTATCTTTAATTTAAGGAACTTTTAATGATGTGTTTGCCATGGAACTGAGCAGACTGAGGTCTGTCTGTACCAAACCCTGAACCTTATTTTAAACCATTTAATGTTCGAAAGTTAACAGGGTCATAGTTTTGATTTTAGGGCCCTTTCATTCCATCTAAATCAGGGCTCTCAAACATGCGGCCCGCAAAGCCTTTCCCTGCGTCCCGCGAAGCTCACTGGCACCCTCCCCCCCAGCAGTTTGCGGGAGGAAGGGGCCAGAAGCGGAAGCTTCTCTGCTGCCTGGCTGGGCTGCTGCCGATCCCCAGCCACCAGGCGCTGCTGCTGCGGCTTCAATGAATGAGTTGGGGTGGCACTTTGCAGGAGCAGGGGTGTGTGTGTGTGTGTCAATGATGCGGCTCTCGGGCCAGTGCACTAGTCCTCATGCAGCCCTCATGGTCATTTGAGTTTGAGACCCCTGATCTAAATTAACACAACAGGCCTGTTCTGAGTATGCTCCAGGAACTGTATCTTTCTTTGGCTACTAGGTTCACTCCTTGGACATTAACTCTTTGTCTAGTACTTCTGCTAGTACCCCATTGTCCAATATACCAACGCCCATGACCAGTGATGAATACTCCAAGACTTTCAAGTAACATCATTCCCAGAGATTCACCCTTATTGGAATTCACATTTATAGTTTATCCATTTTGGGACGGGATAGATGAAGCAAATAGACAGAGACTCTGCAGTGGGATTTCTAAAACTAAATCCACTCTATTCATACAGTGCCTGAGAGAGACAGATTAAGGCAAAACAATAAAACCGATGCACTCTATTCCCTGCCTCAGTTTCCTCACCATTCTTGAGCATTCTTTGGGATCTGGGTCAATATCCTTTCAAGGTTTTAGGCCCCCTCTCCTGGATCTCACCCCTCTATTTCAGTCTTCTCCAAATTACAGTCTCTTTTTTGACCCCCCTATAGCCAATTTCCTTCAGCTGGTTCAGCAATCAAAAGGTTCGCCTTAGTTCAGAATCAGGACCCTTTGGTCAGTTACGTCTCAGATTCTCAGTTTTTAAATGCCACCTCTAACCTCTGGTTTCTTTGTTCCCTTTGTGGGGATTTTCTGCTATTCTAACTTCCCTCCTTGAATATCACTGGGAATAATTTGATTCTTCCAGCTCAGAAATTCTCCTGAGCATACCTGCTACCTTGCCAGAGCAGTTATTAAGTGTTAGTGACTTCCTTTGTTTAGGTTCTCCCAGCTACGCTGTAGGTGGAACTTTTTCAGCCCATGGACATTACTACACATTGAGGGATAGAATTATATACAAGTTCTTAATACCCAACAGAATTCATAAATTGGATGTAGACATGTCTCACATGCCATCACACTCAATTATAGTCTCGGAAGAAAGCTTGTGAGAACAGAGATCCTAAGTGGTGCTTATCTGGTCCACAAAGGAACGCCCATAAGGAAATATTGTATTGCATGTGTGTCCCAGGGAGGCACAGGTTTCCTTCCCCTAGTGCCTGGGGCCCTGTGTTTAGGCTGGTCAAAGAAAGTGTCTCAGACACTCCACTCTGGTGCTTCACCCATACTCTTTTATTTACAGTGCTGATATAGTCCCAACTTCCCCCAAACCAGGCTCCTTCCTGACTCCTCACCAGGTCCTCTGACACCTTGAGGCTTGTCTCAACCAGTAGAGGTGGGGCTAGATCCCCTCCCTCCTGCTGCCTGGCTAGCCTCCCACTCTGATCTCTTCCCTGGGTTTATACTCTTCCACAGTCATCAACCCAACTGGTTCAACCTGGCTCAGTAGGTTGCCCTGAGCCTGCCCTAATTAGTCCCCTCAGCTGGGCTCCCTGCTCAGGGTTTTAGCCTTCTAACCCAGCCACGCTGCAGGGAAGCAGGGGCTTTAGCAGGCATCAGAGGTTTTTAAAACCTCTGCCCTGCGACAGTGTGTTTCTAGGTGTTTTTAGCACGTTTAGTGTTTTTAACTCTTTATTAAACAGGATCCTCGGAACACCAAGAGAGGGTAAACCAATTCCTCAAAGACAAAGGACAAGCTAAAGCCTCTAGTCAGGTGTCATAAAAGTTGCTGTCGTCAAATTCAGAGCTAAGTTTCTGGTGAAAATATATCAGATAGTTTTAAAATTTCTGAAAATATTTCCATAGCCAGGAGACATATTAGGAAGGCTGTTTTCACACTTATGAATCATTCTTTTTATTCAACATGTTCACAGTTCAAGAAAAAAAGTCCTGTGAAAATGTAACAAAGTGCTAATAATGCTAACTTCATGAAAAATGACCCCCCCACACAAACCCTAAAAATAAAGGGAAAAAAGCCACAACTAAACTGAAATCCTGAAAAGCATCTCTTTGAATGCAAGATAGGCTTAGTTAATTCCAAACCTTCAGTCATACAAAAAGATTTTGCATATGAAAGGTCTTTGTAATATTTGCTAGCATCACTTTAAGCCTCAGATGCATTGGCTTTGATTTTGTAAACAGTGAAAAGAAGAAATAATCCTAAGTGTTTTCTATAGATGTGCAGAGATGCTTAAATTAGAAGATCTCTATATCCGCACCAGATGCTGAGGGATCTGCCACAATAATAATAAATATAATAATAATAATAATATGTAGCTCTTATAGAGTACTTCTAATCAGTAAATCTCAAAGCAGTTGGTTCATTTCCTTTACCAAGATGTAGCTTTTGCATGCAGCTCCACTTGATTGTTGTTGTTGTTGTTGGGGATGGGAGGGGGAGCACGGAGAGAGAGAGACTAGAGGGCATAAAAATTGTGGACTACATCAAAATAACTAGTCTAAAGGCTTGTCATGGGGACAGCCAGGAAATTTAATCCAATCTAACTAAAGATATGAATTTAAAGTAGATTATTTAAACCACATTAAACCCTTTTGTAAACGCTCTCTTTTCAGAATTAAAGTGGTCTTGATTCAGCTTGTTTTAATTCACTCCCAAGACAAATAAATTCAACCAAATTAAAGCCATTTCAATTCCGAATAAAAGCATCTACACAGCCATTTAATGTCGGTTAACAATCCACTTCAATTTAAAACCTTTAGGCAATTTGGATTAATTTTCCTGAATGTCCCCATGTAAACTAGGTTTAAGAAACAAGTTCTATGCTGCTTTCCAAGGATATCAGTGAGAAGGTATTCATATTTCCATGTATTTCTTAAATCACTTGTTCAAAAGAATTGTGGTTATTAAATACAACACTTGGCAATTGGTTGCATAGCCTTCATTTGGTGGGGGCTTACATTCTTCCATTTGCATTTTATTCTGGGCCTATCTGAGGAGATTCCAGTGCAGCCAGCAAGGAATTTCAGTCTTATATTCATTTACAGAAAATCTCTATCAGCCTGGAGTGAGAACCTGAAGTACAAGCTCCAGAATAATGACAAATATGCACATTCAGCTACAACAGCTACAGGAGCCTATCTTTTTTTTGAAGTTGTAGCATAACTAATCTCCCATGCTCATTAAATCGTATGATGTTCTTATTCACACTTCATGACTTACACAAACACTACATTTGCTGCCTAATTGAGAAAAATGTAAGAGAACTGGAGGATGAAGTCCCATATTTAGACATAGGCTGCCTCATTGCAGATGGACCCTTAATATTATTTTGCGTAAACATCTCAACCATAACATGATAGGCCTTGCATTAGATTTAGCAGAAGAACTAGTTAATGTGTCTTTATAGTCAAACACAAAGACTGCCATTATTACTTAATATGGTTTTTTCCCCTTCTGGTATGGTATCTCAAAAATTAAGTTGAGTTCATGAAATCCATTTCATTTTATCCATCTAACTAGGATAATTTTTCCTTCAATTGCACTTAACAGAAATCTAATTTAGCAAACAAATGTAGCAACAAAATCTGTCATTCCAAATGATTTTACAATATTTTTATTGCTCTGGTTTATTATTGTGTAATGTTTTCCTAATTTTGTTTGGTGTTTGTTTTGGGGTTTTTTTGGGTTTTTTTATGTTTCCAACAGTTGCTAGCAATACATACAGTAGACTCTCGATTATCCAGGATTATAGGGAAAAAATGAATCCTGGTTAATAAAATTCAGATAATCAAGAGCCATATGGGGCGGGGGGTATGGGGGAGGTGCGCCGGCTGCCCTGCGCCCTGGGGGCGGAGGGGGTGGTGCGCCGGCCACCCTGTGCTGGGGGTGGGGGGGTCCGACCACCTGCCCCAGTCAGCTCCCGCTGCTAGCCTGGGTGTAGGGAACCAAGGCTGGCAGCGGGAGCTGAGTGGGGCAGGTGGCGGGACCCAGGCAGGGAGCAGCCTTCAGGGGAAGCCCCAAAGCGGCATGCCATAGGTTGCCGACCCCTGTTTTAGATATCACAGTTAATCCGCTGCACAGTTAATCCGAGCCTGGATAACCAAGAGTCTATTGTACATGATTTTTGGATGTAAAGAGCTGGCTTTTTCAAAGGAGCATTTACAGTATAAAATACCTGCCTAGACATATAGAGTAATGATCCCTTTATAATGCCAAAGCTCTTTAGCAAGAAGTAATACTCAAAATGCCCCTGTTATTTGGTAGCCACATTTTAGAGATAGGGATATGGATTTGGCCAAAGCCAGACAGGTTATCATTGTGTGAACTTGGCCTCGTTCAGTCATTTTGGTTAAAAAGTGCCTGCTTTCAATTCCTGCCCACCAAAGGAATGACTAAATATTGAATTGAACATCCAGAATGCAGGGAAGAAGGGCAAATTGGGTGTTTCTGAACTCCAGCACTATGAATGCCTTTTGTACCAATTCCAGCCTTGTATACTCACAATTTTGACTTTCACTCTCTGGTGTGAGGTGGGGGAATGGATTTCTTCAACACTAGTATGAACACAAGTCAAATGAACAGGGCAGGATAAGCTGTTGTGAAATGGGGAGCTGTGCCGACTTCTCCTTCCCTGTCTATGGTTAAACACACAATCAAATACAATGCATAACCCCCGCTACCAAGCCAAGGACACTCAAAGGTGAATCTACTCTCATTAGAATTCCTAGATAACTGAGTGGAAGTTTTTCCACATATTATTTGATTGATTCTTTTTACTGTTTCATTTTTGAACATATTAAGAAGGAAGAATTTACTGAATTGTAGAGAGGAAACAAACAGTACTGGCAGCGTTCATCTGAATATCAAATGATGGCTTGGTGCAATCAAGAACATGGCTTGCATGCTTTTTTGGAAGGAACCTGTAATACTTTGAACTAAAGATGGCATGAGCAGATTTGGAAATGCAGTATTGCTAACCCCAGCAGTTCAAAAATCATGAATCAAGTCCCAAAAGGTCATGACATTGGCTTTAAGCTTATATATTTATTTTTTTTAAATTAAATGTTGGATCATTTGGGTTTTTTTTTTTAGCCTTTAGGGTTTATGATTCCCAGCTTTTCTCTGTAACCACAAGGACAAAAAACCTGCTGAAAGTTGAGATTTATGGCTCTACCTGGTGAGACTTTAATGAAAACACCAGATATCATGAGAATCTTGATAGAATAATTTAGTCTCTGGAGGGCTATAATACTTTGGTCCAATTCTGGTTTTTGGCCAGATATGGGGGTAATGGTCTGTGATATATAGGAGGTCAGCCTCTAAGGATCTAGTCATCCCTCCTGGTCTTAAACTCTATTATTGACTCTATAGTAGCATCTCAATGTAGATATAGGACTTTGTTTGGTCTCACTTCAATATTCTTCCTGATTTTATATATATATATATTTGAGTTAAACATATAAAAACACTAAGAAATCATGGGAAATTATTAATGTGTTTAACTTCTCCTAGATAAAGGAAAGACACCTTGGTGAACATGACCAGTGCCAGAATGGATAGGTTTTTTTTATCGCAATTCAACACTATTAGAAACTTCAGAAACTTTATAGAAAACAATCACATTCCCAGCTGATATTGAGAATCTTTTTAGGGATGGGGAAGGGAAAATATAATGTCTTACCGATGTCACGATACTGTGCCATAATGTGGCCCAACATAAAAAAATTACATTATCATGAAATGGAGAGTTATAAATTATGCATTGGGTTTGACACTTGCAATCAATCAGGTCTACTTTGCAAATACAGTATTAGCAAGCAAACACTTCTGAAAAGCTACAATTTCCCCCTTATTTCAAATCTACTGAAAAATAGTTGCAATGCCTTGGCTGTTTCTAATTTTTTGCTAGATTGGAGCCATACTGTACCTGTGCCTTTTAATGGCATGATTTGAACTCATCAGCCAACTGCCTGAGAAAATTAAATGGGATTACCTTTTGGCAACTGCCCTCTCCATTTCTAAATGAAATGACCTTCAACCCGGACAGTAGTGAGAATCAAAGCTATCTAATATTAAATGTGAACTCCATGGTGGGAGAGCAGAGGTTCACATTATAAGTGGAATGCATAAGTGCCTTAAGTCATCACCACACTAGAAGAAAAATGGTTTTGAAAAAAATGGTTTTTGAAAAAAAGAGCAGATTTCACACAGACACACAAATATAAAAAGACTTAGCAATGTCATGGAGACAGGCTAATAGGCATGCCCTTTTCATTCAGATTCGTGGTGATATGGCCTCCTTCATTCACTTTTCTGATGCAGATCATTTTATATAATGTTACCTTTTCACTTATTCCAGTTAAAACATGCCAGTATTGGTTTCTACTTGGAAGAAAGCGATCATCCTGTTTTCTCTGCTGTACTATCACTAAGTCCCTTCATTTTCAGTTTGAACCAATTTTTAGCAAAAAAAATCCTGAGTTCTACAAAAAGTATTATTTGATTTTTTTTCCGATTTCCACCCGACTTTTGTATCATTAAAATATATTTTAAAATGTGTTTTATTGGGAGATGACAATATGCTGCATGATATATATATATATAACAAGAATACATTAGTCTGTGTGTATATGCAAAACTCTGTTGAAGTAAGGCAATGTATTAAGCTAGAAGATACACACAATAAACAAATAGGCACTCATGCACGCTCTGAAGTGCGTGCATATCTGAACGTAATGATGAATCTCACACCCACCACATACAAATTTCAACCTGCTAGGTGATAATGGTTTAAAGATCTGACACACTAAAATGGAAAGAAAACAAAAATCTGTATTCAGAGTACACAGAAAAACAAAAACAGGAGAAAAGGATAAAGTTGAGTGTATGCCCTGCAAATGGCTGGCCCAATTATTAAATGAAAATATTTATAGGTTAATAGTTCTAAGTCTACAAGTAAACTGTTTGTTTGAATGAAAAACTTTATTTGGGGATTAGAGATATATTATTTTCTTAAACTCAGAGGTGGCATTGTGTTTTGAGTTCTACTTTAGTTGTGCAGCAAACCACATTGAATTCCATTCATCAAAAGAGTAATCTACTGAATACTGTTTTCTCCTGTCCTGTCCACTAAAATAAAACCCAATATTTAACCAGATAAATTAAGGTTTTTTCCACCAATTTTCACCTGTTTTTGTAGTAGTAATAAACACTGATAAATTCTCAGAAAATTTAAATAAAAGAAAACCGAAAATGAAGGGTCCTAACTATCACCTACACTGATGAGTGTTGTGAATTTTGAACCTGGTACGAAGATCACTTATAGTTTTCTGTATGATATACCACTTTATAAACACAATAGATTCGGTTTCTAGAACTTATTTCTTTCTACCTCTTCTGTGTTTTAATTTCTGGGGGGAAATTAACAGTTATAAAGGCTTCCATTTTTGGAGAAAGTTCCTTCCTTTGGATTTAGGATTTCTACCAATCCACCCTGCTTTCACTGTGTCACTGCAATGGGGGGACGAGAGCCTAAAACAACAGCACATCTGGGGAGGACTGCAAGAAACCCACACTCCTGCCAGCCACTCAGGACATCTAATTGGTCCCTCTCTGGGACATAAGAAATTCCTGGATTAAGTGGTGCGTGTGGACAGACCCTCCTATTCTTAAGGGAAATGGGGAATTTTGCCTCCCCTTCTGTCCTAATGTGGATTGTCACACTCTCATGTGCTACAGCCAAGGTATTGATTGCATTACTTACTGCATGTTTAGCTGACATGTTACAGTTTTCCTTCTGAGACTGCCAGTTTATTGGACTGTGACTGCTCTAGCCCTGTCTTTATGAGGATGGAGCGTTTGATGTGTTTAGCCTAAGCCAGTTGGCCAGATCTTGGGAGGTTAAATGGATAATTTGGTCTAAAAACTGGTTGCGGGGCTAGAGCTCTCCTGACTTTCACCTGGAACAAAACTGAAATAAACTGGTTAGTCTCTAAATCTGCTACAAAGTCTTCCTCATTTTATTTACGGATACAGACTAACATGGCTGCTAATCTTAAACCTGGAACAATGACAAGCCTGGAACAATGACAAGAGGAATCCTTTGCTGCAAGAATTATTCTTTCTTTTTCTGGGTTGAATGATTGTTGTATATTCACTAAACCCTGTATGTCATTCCTAAAAACTCACCTCTTCCCTTTATAGGAAATTTAGTTGATATGAATAGAAACATCCCTTCCTTTGTTCCCCTTTGGCCGTGAACTCCTTGGGAATGAGACTGAACCATTTCTGCTTGTCTGAATGCATTTAACAGATCATAGGCATTACTCCAAATAACTAATAATAATGCCCTAAATTAAGGTTTGAACATGATTCTTACAGAATTCTCAGCAACTGGTGCTTGACTACCAGTTAGTGAAATAGTAGAAAGAGTAAGGAAGGGCCCTGTTATATTTCTGTTTGTTACCTATTAATCACCTATCAGTGCAAACAAAGTGTAGCTTACAAAAGCAATGATCATATTAGTACTGGAATGTAAAATGGCAAAGCATACAAATTCTGAAGCTGTCATTGAACTTGTCGTAATGGGAAAGTAAGTATGGATGACATAAAAAGTGGAAAAAACATAGTGGTTGCTAAAAGATGATTTTGTTTTGTTTTTAAACAAGTTCAGGTTGTCTTGTTTTTCTTATTAGTCGGATCAGTCTCTTCCCCTCTGTCTTTGTTGTTTCTATTCAATACAGATATTTAAACTTACCCAATGCAGACGACACAAGATCTTGGTAAATAAAGAGAGGCATAGTCTAAGGGGCAGTGTGACTCTATGCCACTAGAGCTGAGTGAATATTTGATTTTTTGGTTTGGTGGCAGTTCCAAAGAAAAAATAATTATGTGCAAATCAAATCAGAAATGGGTATTTGAGCCTGGGTCTCCTACATGCAGGGCTAAAGGTAATGGGGGGGGGGGGGGAAGAGAGGGGAAGAGGTTGGGAAGCAGCACCGGCTCCTCCTCTGGCTTTTTGTGAAACACTGAAAAATGATGTCAAATTTGCACATAATTTTGGGTTGATTGAAAAGGACTTTTTTATTAAAACAACAACCACCATCACCACCCAGTTATTTGTTCAAAAAAAATTGTCCAGTTCTTTGTGCTACCTCAGAGCCTTCGGTGGAATGGTGCATTTGCTGCACCTCTAGGAGTGGAGTCTATTCTTCTCCATTGACCAGTGTTAACCACAGACCAGCCCCTTTGTGGAAATCAGAGGAGGAATCTGGACTGCAACTTTGCCTGGCCCTTACATAAGCTGTATGAAAAAGTGGTGAGGGAGGCAGGAAGCTCCCTAACCTCCCACCAATCCTGCCATCCCCCCTGCAACTGTGCGGCTATTTAAGTGCCAGCTAAGTGATCCCCAGGAATATCAGAAGCTCAATGGAATGCAGTTTTGCTGGGATTCCTGGGCAACCCTGACCATCATATAAAAATCACTTTAAAAATAATCAGCGCACAAGCTATGTTTAGGCAGCCCTGACTTCTTTAAAAGCTACAGCATATCAAGAAGGCACAGCATGAGATGAATGTAGAAACTGGGAAACCTGTAGTAGCAAACACCAAATCATGCCTATAAATAGCTGCGAGTAGACTTACAGGCACACATTCATTGAGGTTATGAAGCCAATGCAATCGGTCCAAATTTACACCACTAAAACTGAGAGAAGAATACAGTTACTTGTCGCTACATCATAAAGCAGTCTTGGCAATTACACCTTCGACTTGGCATCTAATCTAATGTCATGCTGATTACAAACTGAAAATGAGCATGTTTTTCAAAGATGTCCTGTCTTTCTTAATGGAGGTCACTATCTCAAGGTCAATGAATGAATTTGTTGGCTAACACAGTAGATCCATGAGCTCTGCGGCATTTGGAACAGTGTTTACCAAGGTGACTCTGGAAGCCGAGAAGCAATCAAACATGAATACACAGTCAGAAGACAGCATAATGTCACAGAATGTGATAATTTCTTCCTCAATAGCTCTGGAGTGACTGCACCTGGAATACAGCGTTCAGTTCTGAGTATCTCATTACTGAAAATATAGTGACATGTGGGAGGAAGTTCAGAGTGAACAACAAAAATGAGCCAGGAGCTGGAGGAAATTACTTGTACAGAAAGATTAAAAGAGCTAAATCCATATAGCTTGGATAAGAGATGACTAAAAGGTTATGGGGGTCATGATAACAGTCTATACATATCTGAAGAGTGCTAAGGGGGCCCAAGAGTTATTTAGGAGATGGGACGTAAGGTGGAGAATGGGATGAAGCTCAGCAGGGGCAAGTTTTGGATGAATATTTTAAAAACATTTCTTGACAGTGAGAACTAGTACAGGAGATCATGGAAAAATCTCTCAATGGAAATGGTGGAAGTTACATCTTCTACAATGATGGTACAGTGTGCAGACTCCACATGTAGGCATAAGAACTGGTGGTAAAATGCCTCCTAGAGCTCCTCCCGCCTAGAGTTCCTGCTGGGGTGTGGCCACCCTGTGTCTGCCTCACTATACGCCATTTTATAAACTACGTGGTATGAATCTGACGAAGTGGATATTAGCCCACAAAAGCTTATGCTTCAATACTTTAGTTGGTCTTTAAGGTGCCACAGGACTCTTTGTCACTTCTGCAATTCCAGACTAACACGGTTACCTCAGTGATTCTAAAAGATGTTTGTATTTCTCACTGTCCTTGACAAACATAATCAAGTCATCCACTTGGTCATCCTAAAGGAACTAATATGCCCCAGTACCTCATTACTGACATTAGAAGTGTATATTTTATGTGGAATCTACCCAGAATCTGTGTCATGCTGTGAAGGCAACCAGGGTGTTAGTTCCCATCTTTTCCAGGGAACCTGGTACAGCGGTTACCTTTATAATTTTAACAAATTATCATCACTACAGCATTTCAGATATATTACTGTGATATTCCACATTGTAAGTATGGGATTGTCCCACACACCACCAGAGATTCAAATTTAGTTGAAAATTGTAGTTATTAGAATTTAATGGTAACCACTGTAGCAGCATTGGAATTTGTAGCAACATATAAGTCAAATTCCTGTGGACTAACAAGGATTTTCTTTTAGCAGCTGTTATTTCACACTGCCATCCTGCATGAGTCTAGGACCTGTCCATTGTTTTCTTTGTGTTGTGCTTTGAACTATTGAATCAGTGCACTGAACACCTCAAAACTGTAGCCATGTTATATAGAATCTATATAAATATCACAGCTTTTGGAAGCAGTGAAGAATAAAGTCTAATGATGGATCCCAAAAAAGATCTACAGTTTTTGCATCTCTTTAGTGAGAGTCCTGAGTGGTGCCAATTTGTGCCATTTGCACCAGTGGTTTTGATACCATTCACTAGAAGCTGAATGAAGATGATCATGGAAACTCCTTTGACACAGGACCTGAAGAGCTATCAGATGATAAGTACTTTTGGTCACTACCAAGCTGAGCGTAATTAAACCCAGTGACTTGGTCCCCAGTCTCACAAACATTTACACACATATTTAACTTTGATCTGTCTATTCAATGGGACTAGTCATGGGTGTAAATTTAAGTTTGTTGTTTGCAGGACCAAGATCTTGAAAGTAAAAAGCTGCATATTCTATCACTAAATTCCCTTAGAAAACTGACTCAGTATCTTTTATTTTCTTTTAACGTAATTACACACATTTTTCTTCAGCATGAAGGAACATCTCTCTGTTTATTCCCAGCTCCAGCTAAAATCCCCAATGCAATGGTTGATAAAGGAAGTTTGCAAATTAAAATGTGACTTGTACAAGTAAATAATAAAACAGTTGGCAAAATATAACAAAAAAATATAGTTACTGATGGAAGGTAAAATTTGAAGTCCCTTTCATAAAACTATCATTTAATTTCTCGGGGAGGGGGGGAAGCCCCTAAGAGACTAACCTGCATTCAGAGAAGAGAATAAACTATTATAAACTGCCTCTAAATAAAGAGAAGCCTACAATGGCTATTTCTATTTTTTCCGCACATAAGTGCTACCATGATTCACTTTTAGACCCCATTCCATCCTCCTATAAATGTGTTTTGAAGTGACGGTAAGACTGATGATCTATCAATCCATAAGTTGTATGTGTTCTTCATTTTTACAGTGCAGTCACTTAAAAATTCTGCTGATGAACCTTGTGTATGTGAGTCATATCTCCTCCCTACTGAGATAATGGTTATGAACTGGGGGATACATTTTCTTCACGGAACATATGTTATACTCTCTGTATATTTCCCTTCCGTGAGACAAGCTTTATGCCTACCATCCATAGCTTATATAAGTCTGCAAGTATGGGCCTTCATGATGCAATACTGGGGTGCATGGCCCCTTCTCAACTTGTTCCCAGTAGGTAGTGACGAGTAGAGGATCCACATCATTGGCCATAGTACGCCAATGAAGAAAAAGTAATAATTAATTAGCACTTTAACAATTTATCTGTTGTTTGGGTAGCCTATAGTAAAGAGACAGGTTGCTGAGAAAAGAATCAACTCCTACAACCGTTCTTGGAAAATTAGGTGTTGAAGCCAAGAATCAATTTCCTCTTCACAGAGAAACAAGTGTTTCGAAGGTATTTCTTTGACCAAAAACTATTCTGTAACTCCCTGGGAATTGCAAATGGACTCGGAGAGACATGCTCATCATAATCACACGTTGCCTAGTAACAATAGCTTTTGGATTCTTGGCCACAATGTCCATCTACTCTACCACCAGAGAGCACAGGTGTTATCCTGTGTCACCTCCCACTGTTTTTTGATAATTTTCTCAGTACTAATCACTATAATTTTCCCAGAAAAAAAGAGTACATC
Organism: Sternotherus odoratus; assembly: GCA_032164245.1. Lineage (NCBI taxonomy): Eukaryota > Metazoa > Chordata > Testudines > Kinosternidae > Sternotherus > Sternotherus odoratus. The sequence goes on from JAVMKO010000011.1 coordinate 19,239,288, forward strand.
CCACAACAGATCAGAGATTTCTATGAAATGGTTCACTTTCCATGAGGCCCTCATTGTTACAGATTGTACAAACATCCCTTGCAGATACTCCTTCACCATGGAGATGACACAGGGATACATCCTTATTACTAACGCCTCCAAATGAAAATGGAAGAGCTTTTCATTTTATGAATATGTGAGGTTGAAGATTTCAGATATTTTAACACTCAGTTTGGGCTGTTTATTACTTAAAAGCATGTCGTGACTTTTACATTCTCAGATAACTATCTCTAGGGAAGTTTTTAGGAAACTTGTCAGATTAGAAGAGGTGGGATGTTATGCAAGTATAATTTTCATAGTCACGGATAGCAGAATTGAGGCATAAAGCCAAAGGTGTGGCCACGACCATAGCTACATTTTTTTTTAATCTTTCACATGATAGCATGTGAAAGAACTGACTAAAGATTTCTGTTCAAGGGCCTCAAAATCCCTCCAGGGAAAAAATATAATATCCTGAGGTGTCCAGCCATGTGTTTTCAGCCTCTTTTTCCCCTTCAGCACTTGCATACATGGAGGCTGAGTAGCAAATAGTGCAGTAGTGTTGGAGAACCTGTCCTAGCCAATATAAAGAAACCACATGCCAAGGTAGTCACTAATTAGGGTGTCTAAACTACACATTTCTAATACTGTAATTGCTTAAATGCCAAGCCCTAGTCTGGATCCAACAGTATTGCCTGTCATATGCTACACTGCACACACTCTAGCATAGTGTCATCTTTGCTTGGGATTTCAAAATGTGGTGTGTGTTTGTGTACTGGTAGCTTTGTAATGTTGATTTGAGCTACAAAGGTATCATTACTCCAAGCAACTGGTTGATAGCACTTTGGAGATCTAATCCCAACAATTTAGCACGTATGCTTTTCTAGCCAGGTTAATCATTTGTTCCATTTCAATCACAGCAAATTGTAGATTTGTTTCTTATACACTTTTATTACAGGAAGTCAGAGGATAACAGTCAATGCACCAAATAAATAAGCAAACTTTTCATTTAAACTCTATTATTCAATGTGAGCTCAACTGCATGATGAAGCTTCAAATGATGAAGCTTCATTTGCAATGGTAAGCATTTACTAAAATGAATAGACCCATGGATTTCAATAGGGATCCTTATCAATATACGGTAAGTGCTCAAAAGTGCTCTTAACATTTCCAGAATCAGGCCCTGATTTAATAAACTGTCCTGTGTCTATATTTCCTTCGTAAACAGTATTTAACAATGGATCTATAGCTTAGCTTCTAACTTTATTTCTCCCTGGTATTTTCAGCTTAGATAAATTGTACTTAGATGTAGATGAAAATATGTGACCATAAATTACTTACGGTTCACATTTTTAGCATCCTCACTATAGCCAATATATCCAATCTTAAGAGAGGTAGTTTTGTGCTGTGACATTGTCACAATGATGCCACATACCTCTGCTTTTCTTTATTTCCTGTTTTTGTTATGACAATAGAAGCAATGGAAAGGTAGCAAAAGGAAAAGAACATTAATGAATAAATACAAACAAATAAAACCTTATGAAAGCAAAATTTAAATATAAAGGAATATATTTATCAATTAATGAATGGGGGAGCTGACTTTGAAAAATGAACCCATAATCTATCAAAGAGATTATATTACTTTTGCTGTTTGGTTTCTAATTGCTGACCATTTATCTTGTCATATATTTGCAGGTAATAATTTATAAGACATTTTTTCCTAGAAACTAGCTGGATTGTCTTAGGAAATTAGCCTGAGTGTTTTGCCACATCCTACAACTTTCTTTTCCTAATTATTATTTTTTCTACACATTTATAATGAAAGAATTCCCCCAAATTTGCCTGAAACTTGAAAGTGAGCCTGAAAGAGAATGTGTAGTCTTTTGCTTTTGGTCTGTTCAGACCCCACTGCTGAAGGTAATCCAGTGGATAGATCAAAATTCAGCATCCCTAGATTGTGTTCCTGACTCTGTCACTGACACATTTTGTAAATTTGGGCAATTACGGTAATTTAATCACAATGGCTCTCTCTTGCCGTTTCAATTAGTGAAATAATTAAGTGGATTTTATTTTGGGTTCCAATGAACATGAAATAGTCAAAGTGAAACTCAGCTGGAAAAGCCAAGTTTTCAGTGACCCCTATGTGGGTCCAAGATAGAACCCCTTCTAGCAAACAGACTAGTCTGAAGTAGTAGGCATAGACTTCAGTCCCACCCCTAATGGTATTATGGGGAAATATCTGCACCCATCTTTGGTCTTTGGGAGGGAGAACACAGCCATGTTTTCATGTCGGTATGCAATTTACAGAAAGAATCTTCACAGGCGTTCCGGACACGACTGGTAATTTTTTTTTTCCATGAACTTTTTTTTACTGTGAACTTTCAATGACAACTCAAAACTTAAGTTCCCTGTTTCTCCTGGCTTCAGGCATTACATTCTTATCTCCTCTGATCAATGTCACTAAAGCAATGCAAAGTTCTTATTACATGTCATGCAATAAAGCTCAAAGCCTATGGGGACTTGATTAATTGATAGAGATATCTGAAAAGTGTGCATTCTTCTTTTCCTTAGACAAGTATAGGGGGATTATGACAAATGGTTGGAAGGCTATGAGGTCAAAAAATACAAATGGTTAGGGAGGGCATTGTTTTGCAGATGGAATGGACTTTGATTAAGGTAACTGGAAAACATTAGTGAGTCTTCCCTTTTTCCTTCCCTTTCATACGCACAATTTTCTACCACACATTTCAAAATTGGAAGTTTTATTCAGTTCCCATTACAAACAACCAGCTTGTGCTTTTGTGATTACCAGATAGTTTGATTTACCCAATAAGTAATAAGTGGGAGATAGGAAGCCAAGCAGTGATCTGATTTTCAGACATGCTCGGTCTGCACTGATTTCAGTAGGAGCTGCGGCACCTCTGAAACTCAGACCATTAGTTTTAAGCCCTGATCAATTTCTTGTTTGGCCTCATATTGATCTAGAATCATTTTTCTCCAGGGAAGAGAGTCTGAAGTGATCAGTAACCAGCTCTGAAGGATTTGAACGCTCAGTTTACTCATGCTTACTATTTCATATGACCAGTTCAATCGGTTGTGAAGTCAGAACATTAATTCTTCCTAGATACGTGGGGAAAAATCTGCCCTCTTAAATGCCCTTTATAAATGTAATATATTTGCAGCTTGATCTTTAGTCTTTGTAACCCACCTGGCTTCCTATTGATATCTTACTCAGTAAAAATATGCTACAATGATGCTTCTTTTTTGTATTTTTGATTTAAATGAGACATCTATCAAAATCAATGTGTACATTACCTGTGTGCATTTTCTAGATATATTAATTATTAATTATTATTATTATTATGAACACATACACCATTTGGGCTACATATTAAACATCAGGGATCAGAGACTGACTTTGATCATGTCACTGTAAAAAAGGAAGAATTTTTAAATTATGGTTCCATATGTTTCCTCTTCTAATAACACATGCTTCTGTATGTTAAATAATGGCAGCCTTGTCTAACCAGTAATGAGATGTTTCATTCTCAATTCTTTATGTCCTGAAAATTGGATGTGTTTGCTTCAATATTTAAATTTCACCACATTAACATTCTCTAAGACTTAGGAATGACAAAAAACCACTAAGGGAAAAAGTCTCAAGTCCTAGCTTGGGCAAAACTCCAACTGACTTCTATGAAAGTTTTGCTTGAGTAAGAACTTCACGATTTAGGTATATGAAAGAAACTTATCAAACATCTGTTGAAAGGAGTAAAAGACATGAGAACAAATGCATTTGAAAAAAAGAAGGAAAAAGACATTCAGGTTAACTTTGAACCTGGGAATATTGCACAAGGAAGGTGGGTGTATAACCAGTTTGACCTACATCATTCTTTAAATTTTCTTTATCCTCCAGCACCCTCAGGTGCATAGAGGTTCACCAGTTTCTTCCCTCTATTACAGTCTTGTGTTGGTCTGTTCAGGCTTTTGCGTGTTCTGCTGATTGATTTGGCTTCTTTCTCAATTGTTCTGTGTAATGTTTCTCTAGGTCCCCCTACAGCTAAAATCTCATGTTACTGCAAAGAGTGTGAAGAATTCAATAGAAATCTGAGGTTAAAAGTATGTGAAAAGTCCATAAGATGTTACAATAACCATGAAAAATTGGTCAAGTTGTTTATAAGAAGCACCCCGTCCTTCCACTGGTGCACACAAGCTGTAAGAGACCAGAGAAGCTGGATTAGTTAAAACAGAAAATTCCATGCTTATATAATCCAGAGACTATTGACATTATGCTAGGTAAAAACAGAATCTCTGGAACCAGAAGTTAATAGACCAAAATGAATGTGATGGATATTAGGTCTAGTTGGTGGACAAAATAATGAGGGGGATAAACTATGTTGCCCATTTCCCCACTTTTGGGGTTTATCAAAAAGAGACTTTGAAAACATTTGATCAGTTCAGGATTTCCTCTCATCTCCTGGCCCACCGTACAGCCTTACTTGTCTCACCTCAACTCATCTTCTTCCAACTCATCCCTGGAACTGCCAGAACTTTGTTCCTGAGAGGAAGGCCAGCTGACCTTGCTCTTGTTAGGAACTTCATTTTCACCTGTTTCTACTGAAATGCATCACTTTATCATGACATCCAGTCCTCAGACCATCACTGTGGTATCTAATGAGCAGCACAGCAAAAGCACATAGGATCCTGTAATGTATTCCCTTCCCTCATGTTATTTTCTGCCCCTCAGTTTTTTCCCCTCTTCTATCTTATCTCACTCTCTTGTCTTTTCTTTGAATCTCGAAGTCAAGTATATTGCAGCCATTCACACATGCCTTGTCTAAGGAGAAAGGATCTAATCAGATGATGGCCACAACCAGATTGTAGCTAAACATGATCCAAGCAACACATGTTGTGGTTGATTTGGCATTAAGCATCCACTCATAACTAACCAGTGGTTCAGTGCTCCAAGACATCAATGGAAGTCATATTTCAACCCAGCTTTCCTATCCTGTCTCTCTTCCAGCTTGTGTAAAAACAAGGACTCTGTTTCAAAATAACTCTGAACCTGTCTATCTCTGTTTAATGTTGGACAGTGAGAAAAAATAATATACCCCTTTAACTCTTTCGGCCTTTGAGATCAATGCCTATACAATTGTCCCTGATCCGTGCAGTTCCTCTGTGGAGTTAGGGACCAGCAGAACCCAGAAGCTATAAAGTTAGGAAAAGCCCCACCTAAGGATCCTAGAGATGGGGCCATCTGGAAGGAGGATGGGAGAGAAAGGATGATATCTTGTGACTTGAAGGAGGAAATGGGCAGGGGAATGCTTGAGCTTTGTAGAATCTAAAATTCCAAGTAAAGCTGCAGAGTTTGGTTCATTGTCACCCTGTAAATAGACACGGCAAATTGTCACCCAGGTAACTTGATAACCTATCTAAACTGAAACAGGAAACATGGAGAGGAAAATGTGCTCATGTCAGAAAGGGGAAATAAATTGCATGTGTTTTTTCTTTCCACCCTGGAAAAGGGAACACCAGAAGATGACTCCTTCCAGTTTATCATTGATATCAATATAAAGTCTGTACTTCATTAGCCAATACTCCCAAACTAATCTCCTTCCTATTACAGTTTGTCCTGTTGTTTATAGTTTCCTTTGTCTCATCCTTCCAATTGTTAACCTGTTCCATTTGAGTAATTTAGTATCCATCAATAGTAGCTTGTTCACAGCTGCAAGTCAGATGCAACTAGTTGATTCTTTGTGCTTTGCTTATTTTCTAAAGAGCTAGAGAATGCAATGGTGGTTAATAAAAAGGAAGAGACCAAAAAAAGTCTAGTCTTTCACACTTAAATCATATCCCATTCACACACACAAAACAGGAAACCACAGAAAAGCAGAGACACTTGGATCCTTTAGGGAAAAACAAACAAAAATCCTGAACAGAATCTTAAAGAGCCAAACTACCCTACCACACTATCTATCTATCCTTAAGATAATGATTCTATAGATGCATTTGAAATACAATAGAGAGATATATGAGATCCCCCAGGAAGGATATAGAAATAAAAACTCATGAAAATAGAGTTGTCAGACCATATTTCTTTTAATTTGATTTTAAAATATATTCACCAAACTTCGATTTTGAAATGAATGGGTTTTATTTTAATTTGAAAAGCAGCTTGAGTTCATTAGTTCATCATGAAAGCAGAGAATTGATAAAACCAGGCATTGTGTTGGCAGGTGTCTAGGACATGTTCAAAACACATCTCTATTAGTGCATGACCTTCAGTCCATCCTTGATGTTCCAACCCTGTGAAACTCTGGAAATGTGGATCTCAATAGTGCTGCATTGTGCGGTAGGTTTCCAGTCATATCAATGGCCAGGAGGGAATAAAACCAGACCTGCAAACTGATTTCTGTTGTGATCTAAATTAAATTCATATGTCAGGGATGTAGAGAGGAAAGACAAGCACTGGTTAAACCCACTCACTGAGCGCTGAGATTGACTTCACTTGAACTATGGTGGTGTACACTAGCTAAGGCTCTGATCCTCTATTTTTTGCTAAGTAGAGCAGAAAAGTGTCCACTCAATATTAGAGTCTCAGATCCAAAATTTCCCCTTTCTGCACTTCTGGTGGTGCAAAGGGGTCTATATATTTGCGCTACATATTTGGGCAGCTGAAAATTCCTCCACAGTTGGGTGAATCCTAAAGTGGTGTAAAGCTGATGTATGTCTGTGTTGCATAGGCTGCATAGGCTGAATGCAGGGGATATACTTGGAGTGCAGGTACCATTAGCAGTCTGTGGATAACCTAATGAGTTAATACCCTATCTAATGCTATAAATTACAGCAGTCCTGAGGCTGCTCCAAATTATTCTGGGGGTCTGAAAGAGCCATGGGGAGGTTGGAGCACAAAGAAGGTGAGTGTACAGTCATTTTTGCTACTCCTTCAGCTTCAGCACAATTTAGTGAGTCCTAAGGATTAACCCACATGTATATGTAACTCACGGGCTTTAGGCAGATATCCAGGTTTTATTTATTTTATTTTAATATATTATCTATGATGCAATTTCTAATTTTTGCTTGACTTTTTTCCATCCTTTAAAAAAACACAACTTGTCAGCATTTCCCTGTAGACAGAATCTTTTTGTCCTGCTTGCGTTAGAAGCACATTTTCTGTTTCAAACACAGAGAAGTCCCCTTCTGTTCCAGTTTTCTTGGCACACACACAGACACTCTTAAATGAAAAATAAATTAATATGATATACAGTGAAACAATGTTTCCTTCTCTTTTCAGCTGTTAGTCCCAAAGCCCTAGAGTACAGCCTCCACACTGGGGCCATATGCTGCACCAGATTAGAGGAATGCTACTTCTGATGTCTAAAACTGGAGCTATTTTTATACTGTGAAGGTTTCTTTTAAAAAATGCCTTTTCCAAACAGTAGTCCCTAGAGCAGATACGTTTGACCAAACCAGGATCAGCAAATTGATAAAGGAAGGCAGTGCTATTCCAGAATGAGGCACACACAGAGGCTAGTTTAGCAGTGCACTGGAGTGCTTCAGTGGCTGATGATTGAAAACCGAAGCTTAATGGGGTGAAAGTGAACAAAGAATTAGAATAAATGCAGGTGGCTAAATAGGCTGTGTGGGGTGGAGAAGCAGATTCCAGCCAAGGAAACACAGGTTTGTGCAGTAAGTCTACAAATAAATTTATAGCCAAGTCATCTTCATCAGTGGGTTGAAAAGATGCTCACCTTGAGTTGTCTCTTGAAGTATCCATGTGTGTAACAGAAAAAACCCATAAACCTACTGCTAGATCCGACTCATTTCAAAAGGTGTTTTAACTGATCTTCTGATCTGTTAAGCAAGAGGGCTCTTTTTAATGAAACTGTTTACATGAAAAGATATAATTGAAGTTAGCCATATACTAAGCTTCTGTTATGCCTAACACATCTTCATTTGAACCAATATTTTAGCAACATAAGAAAAAGAGACTTTGTAATATAATGACTTAACATAAGAAAATAAGAATGGCCGTACTGGGTCAGACCAAAGGTAAATCCAGACCAATATCTTGTCTACTGACAGTGACCAATGCCAGGTGCCCCGGACTGAGCGAACCTAACATGTAATGATCAAGTAATCTCTCTCCTGCCATACATCATCACCTTCTGACAAACAAAGGCTAGGGACACCATTCCTTACCCATCCTGGTTAATAGCCATTAATGGACTTAACCTCCATGAATTTATCCTGTTATCTTTTAAACCGTGTTATAGTCCTAGCCCTCACAACCTCCACAGGCAAGGAGTTTCATGGGTTGACTGTGCACTATTATGAAGAAGAACTTCTTTTTATTTGTTTTAAACTTGCTGCCCATTAATTTCATTTGGCGGCCCCTAGTTCTTATATTATGGGAACAAGTAAATAACCTTTCCTTATTCACTTTCTCCAGACCACTCATGATTTTATATACCTCTATCATATCCCGCCTTTGTCTCCTCTTTTCCAAGCTGAAAAGTCCTAGCCTCTTTAATCTCTCCTCATATAGAACCTGTTCCAAACCCCTAATCATTTTAGTTGCCCTTTTCTGAACCTTTTCTAATGCCAATGGACCCATGAAGCAGTATGATATGGCGATGTTAGTACTCTTCAAGCATCATAAATCATTGAAAGCAACTCACAAAGATGAAGGAAGTCATGGGGAATTATCTTCCATGTTGTCATAAGTGTAAAGTGCTGGAGAGAGTTACTGTTACTTGAGAACAAGTGACATAAGAGCTCCCTGCCATGAGAGAGGGAGGGAGGGGTTTTAGAGTTTAGTTTCATTTTGCTGGCCATGCAGCATGATCCAGGGTCCGAGAGCTTATCTCTAGCTGTGGAGATGACTCTGCTTCCTTCTTATATTCCTACTTAACTGACTGTAAGTGATTTCTTTTGACTTCTTAAGCCTGTGCCTATTTGGGGTGTCTCTATCCATTTCAGATGAGAAGTTAGAGAATTCTAAATTGTAAGCTGTACTGTGCCTATGTTCTATACTCTTTTCTTTATTAAATCTTTTAGTTAAAAACATTTGGTTTACTTCCCTTAAGGTTTCCTTTGCTTCCTGGCTGAGAAGAGAGGGGGGAGGAGGGAGGTAGGGAAATGGATCAGCTTGGGGTATAAGCTGAGGAACGAATCTCTCTCTTCAACGAGAAGAGAGGAGGGAGGAGGTGACACAGCCTCCAGGTGTCTGACTCTGGCTCTCAGGGAGGGGGGACAGAGTTAGGATTTTGGGGAGTCTGAGTATCCCAATCCAAGGCCTTGGATATCTACTCACATGGTGGCAGCCGTGGTTCCCCAAGAACCCAACTGGTAAAAGGGGGGAGTCTTGGGGTGTAGAGAATTAACTTGGCTGGGAAGCAGCTAAAGTTAAGTGGTCTGGCTAAAAAGAGTCCCTTTCTCTGTAATCAAGAGCACAAAGGCTGGGGTACCCACTCTTACACATGTGCTGAGTCCAGTGTGTGCTAATAGAACGGGCACAAAATGACTATAAAACAACACAGGAAATTACTCCAGTATTGGGTGTACATCAGGCATAGAGGGTTCTGCTACCCCCTACCCCTGCAGAAGCCTCCCTAACTGGGGTATTCCTACACCATCTTGGTTATCCCCCATTGCTGGAACAGTCTATAAGGGCCTTTGGAGCAGTGGTGCAAATCTGGGCAGTCCCCCAGGCTGATCAAGTTTAAGCAGAGGGCTGAACCAGTCCCCAGAAGCTCCGGGGATCAGGAAGATGCTGTGCCTCATCACGCCAAGCTGTGCACAAGACTTAGTAGCAGCCAAAGAATGAATTCTTGTCTTTGTTGTATGCAGTGTCGGTACCAGGATACTAGAGAGACAAGGTGGGAGAGGTAATATCTTTTATTGGACCAACTTCTGTTGGTGAGAGAGACAATCTTTTGAGCTATACAGAGTTCTTCTTCAGGTCTGTCACAGCTGAGATACTCCAAGAACCTGTGCCAGACCATAGAAGAGCTCTGTGTAGCTCCAAAGCTTGTGTCTCTGTCATCAACAGAATAAAAGATCCAATAAAGTCCAATAAAATATACTATCTTATTCACCTGTTCTTCTCATTGTGTATGCCCTGAAGAGGGCACAGTCTAAATTTGACAAGTGAGGGTCAGAAACAATAACAAACATGTGAGTGGAGAAGAAAAGGAGAGAAATGGCAATGGTGACATTAGTAAGATCATGTGGTTACTTTATAGGCACGTAAACACATTACCTGAATTTGAAAGCAATGGATGATGCTGGCTCCTCAGCACTTTTGAAAATCTGTTCATATATTTAGGAGCATAAATAAGGACGAGAAGTCTAACTTTGGATCCCATTTTTGAAAATTTTGGTCTGATTCAATTTTGAAATCCTGTTCATTCAAACTAACCTGAAAATGAAATTGCAGCAAAATTACTTAAGGACTAAATTCCATTTTCACATACATACATTGCAACTCTCGTTATCTGTAGATTCATAGCTTATAAAGACAGAAAGGACAGAATATAGAAATTCCTTGAATTAATTCCTGTTTGCACTAGATATTTTTTTTAAAATCCAATCTTGATTTTAAAATTGTCCGTGTTGGAGTGTAGGTTCCAATGGTTAATTACCCACCAAGTGAATAGTTTGCACCTTATTTCTAGTCAGAGTTTGCCTCTCTTCCTCTTCCAATCATTGGATTGGTTGTGCCTTTGACATTGGGTAGGCATTCTTTTTCATAACTGAGCTAATGCAGTCTGTTCCTCAGGGTCAGAACCCACTATATACCTTTCCTTTTGACAAATGGGTAAAGAGCCAGGATGCTGTTGAGCATAAAATGCATTATTGCCTTGAAAAGATCCAGCCCATGTACACAAATGAGAATTAATAGTTACAATTAGAAATTTAAAAGTGGGCTATAGACTGTGAAATTAATTAGCAGCTTATCTGAAGAGAATTTTCACCTCTACAAGAATATTTGATGGGAAACACATTTCAAATGGAAACATTTAAAAAAAATCCCAGTCACACTCTGATTGAAATGATGCATTTTTAATGTGTAGGGCTGAGTGCTTGAAAGCTTGCTGGCTCCTTAAAAAAAGCGTCTGAACACCTATGTCCAGACGCAACAGCCTGTGCTGGGTGTAGGCCACAGCTGCAATGACCACCCGGGCAGCTGTAGGGGGGATCATGCCAGTACCCCTGCCCTTTTTAGTCCTGTAACACTAAGCCTTCTCGGGCATTCTCCCTAAACTCCCTGCCCACAGAAGGAGATGCAGCCTGCTTCCTGCTGCGTGTCCAGGTGTTCCCAATATTAGTGTGGAAAGGATGGGACTTCTTGCTTGTGTCTGTCAGGGTGGATAGGTCCACAAGATTGCCTGGTAGGAGCAGATGCTGCCCTCAAGGACTGAGATTGTTCCTGGTCATTGTGGCTGGATGATTGTTTGTAGGGATGATTGTTTGTGCCCACCCTCATCTCTTTGTGCCAAGGGCAAGGCACCGTCTGCCCACCTGTTTAATCACCGTTAAAGTAACCTGCCAACTCCAAGCATTGCAAAATCATGCATCAGGTCAAAAATCATGACATAGGTTTAAAAACTGAGATGAAAAAATAAATTGGGGATTCTTATCATGTGCCTTCTGCCTTTTGAAACTTCAGGGTGCACTTGAGTTCATCTTTTCTTTGCAACCACGAGAGCTAGAAACTTATTTTTAACAGGAAATTTGAGCCTTTCCCCTCATTAATTAGCTGCAGGAGCTGGGCTTTTAAGAAAAACAACAAATATTGCAATAAAATCACAGGAGCTGGCAACAGTGAACTTGTGTCAATAAATCCAAGAGCAGCAGGAGAAACAAACCAACCCACTGAGCAATATAGAAGCAGTCCAGCAATAAACAACACTAGCTGGGAGTCTTGAGCTGAAGGATGCCAGAGATACTCTCCGATGAATGCTAAAGGGAAATGTATTCTGGTGTGGCAGGCTCTTGACAAAGAAAGCTGCTAGCTTTCCTTCCTTTCCAGAGTACCCCTGGGGACTGTCAGTAGTTCCAACCCCACTGATCTCAGTGCTGCAGCTGTTCACAAGGTGACAAGTGGTCCCTCCGTTCTAAATCCTTAAAATGCTTCTACAAAAATGATGAATCATACTCACAGGAAAAGAGTCTAATTTGCCTTCCTTTTGGCTCTTTGCAGGTAACATATTTCCTATAATCCTTCAAGTAACTGCGCTCCAAAACTAATCCTTTCAGAAAATTGTTCTTTTTCTTATTGCTATCTTCTCCCAATTCTCCTGGAAACTGAAAAATTAAGAGCACTTTGAAAAACCCAGTTAGGAAAGTCCAAAGTGGGTTTTATGTGACAGAATGTAATGGTAAAACAATGTGTCCAAGCCAATAATTTCTTTCAAGAAAACTTTGCTGCTGGCTGGAAGAATAATACGTTTATTTCTGGTAAAGAAAAAAAAATCTGGTTTTGTAAACTTCTTATGCCTAAAAGATATAGTGCATGAAGAATAAAGTAGCTATAGTACATGAAGAATAAAGTAGCTCCTAGCAGAGGATCATAGATAACCAGAGTGGTTCAAAATAGGCTTGTTTAAATAATAATCTTAGAATCCCAAACAATCACTAAAAGCACATCTTTCAACATTTATTGTTTAAGTGGCATATGCTTTTTAAAAAAGCTTTTAGCACAGGTTAAAAGTGAGACTAATTGATGCTGTCAAATTACCTGGATTGTTTCATCACAGAGATAAAAAGCCTTTTTTGTAAGTATGACTGTAAGGATCATATTACTCCAATATAACTCCCATTGTTGCTGTTGGAGTTGATATCCAAATGCCTAATATATCTAGCACAAATGTGCCAAAGGACTACAATTAAATCACTGTGCCCTCATTTTCTGTACCAATCAACTTTTTCTTCTCTTAATGAATGGACACATGCTGTTTTATATAGAGAATGATTGATACAAAAACAACATAGTGGAAGCTGGTGAAAAGTATCCTTCAGTCATGCTGGGTAGAGCTGCACTAGAGGTGAGCAATTGTTTCTAATCAAGCCAGCCACTCTTGTGCTAACAGGTGGTAGCTACAGCACTCATAAAGCGGTTATATTAGATAGTAAGATCAAATTTACACATGTTGGAGTGCACTGAACACTGTTTTATTTCTAAGGTTGAACAGTGATTTACATTAATTTTACCGCTACTTATCTCTTAGATCTCATCTTGGCATACACAGGTTTCAGAGCATTATTAGCTCCTTTTTACAGCTGGGGAAACTGAGTCAGGGATTGACAAAAACAAATTACCCAATAACAAACAGCAGGTCAGTGGCAGAGGCAGGAATAAACCCCAAGCCTCATGACTCCCAGGCCAGTTCCCAATCTACCAGACTAATTAATTCACTACATTACTTTGGGAGACCTGGGCAATGAAATACATATTTTGGTCTCAGCCCTAACATACATTACATTTATCCATAGCACAAGGATTCCACAAGGTTGGAAGTCCTTTGTCAGAAACTAAGTGCACTGACAAAGGTACACGAGGAAGTATTATCTTCTATCTGTTCCCAATTTCCCAACCATCTCCTCACTCTGCCCACAAACCCCCTGGAGAGGCTATCGCCACACATTCCTCTTGCCTCATGCTCCTTACACTCAAGAATTGCCTTTGAGACTAGTCCCTGATGGGAACTCAGGTACATATGCCTTCTTCTCCTCTGTGTACCTGTGCAGGGGCTATGCATACTCTTTTCCTGTATTTGCAAAGTGGTTCTTAAATAACATAAAATGCATGTCTTTGTGGTGCTACAGTTTGATTGGACAATAATTTGTTCAGTCATGCAAATCTTTCAATTATTATGCAAGGATCATGAAACATGATATGAAGGGCCAGTAAGCAGACACACTTCTGTTGTAGCAAAGATGTGTTGATCTGAGAGTCCAGTATTTACTATGGATGGGGGCAGTACCACTCTGTGTCCACCCAAGCAGGACGTCGAGATATGTATAGTGACATACATTCTGAATATATCCTCCAGAAATATCTAGAAATGGAAATATTTTCAAATGGGTATTTTAAAGAGCAGATGAATAACGGAAAATGAGTGGGTTCTAATTAAGTCTGATCATGGTGCTGTCATTTCATACATAATCTGAAGGAGCAACACTGTTCTTAACTACAGTATGCCTCTGAGAAGGGAAACAGCGGAAGCTTCCTGTGAATATTTCCTGCCATTCATGAGCCAAGATTTTGCTTCCTATATGTCCCAATAAAAACAATGCTGTAAGCAAACACTGGATGCTATTTCTCCAAATTTCAAAAACAAGACAAAACTCCCCAATCCGCTATATTTTCATCTTGAAAAATGCAAGGGTCAAAAATTGGGAATTTCATCTCAGCTCTACTGGACTGTATATTTGAGTTACAGCCGCTCAACTTCTGCCTCTTTCAAAACAATAACATCAAACTTTTCTCTGAGCAAAACACTCAGACCATCCCTGGAATCAAATTATAACCCTATACCTTTCATAAAAGGATTAAAAGCCCGCTTTTGATTGTCAATTGTTATTTGGCAAGCGGTGGTTCCCATACAGGCTTTTTATTTAATACTATGTTGCAATGACAGGATTACATTCAATCGCACTGCAGATAATCACACTTTAAAACTGGTTAAAAATATTACAATGCTGTTTAGAAGGCTTTAAAAGTTTTACTGAGGTTTTTGTGGTTTTTTAAATCTAATTTGGTTGTCAGGGACTGCCAAAGTTTGTGCAGATTTTTAAGCCTGAGGACAGCATTCTTATTTTAGCTATCTGTGAAAACAAAAACCTAGTACAAATGTAACGTTGAATAAATGAAGCATGGCGTGGAGGGGGGGGGGGAAGTTTTCTACTTGATATAAAGAATTGCCTCTATGGCTTGTTGCTATGCATATAACAAAAGCAGTTCTCTTAACCTGAATGAAGACTCATTTCTTTAAAAGCTTTCATTTACAAACACGAATACAATGAAACATTAATATTTTCCTATCTTCTCAAGTGTGCATAGGAGATCAATGCCTAGTTATCTGTTTCAATTAAAAACCAATGTAAAAGCTTCTTGAGAGAGAGAGAGAGAGAGAGAGAGAGAGAAATAAGGCTCCTGATGGCAGAATCTCAACAGCATCTACACTTTATATTTACAGAATCTAGTCCAAAGCCAGTGAGGTCAATAGGTGTCTTTCCATTGGCGTTTATGGTCTTTGGATGAGGGCCATATATAGTATGACATTCACAAGCTGGGTGGAATCTGAGAAACCAAGGTTCTTTCCTTATCTTTAGGAGTGAGACAAAGTGCAGCTAATGTGTATCATCTTTAAAATGATGGATTCACCTTCCAGGTAAGTGGCAGTTTTCAGGTTTGAAGAGGAGTAGAAAATTTCACACACAAAGCAAACAAGAAAACTGAAGGAGGTTAAGGGAGGGCAGAACTATGGGACCAAGGGGCTACATATGACAATGAACGAGAGGCAGAGGCAGGTGCTACTGCTGCCAAATCTTTCTATCACTGAGCATCCATTTCAGTTCTTGGGAAGCAGCATCATTTATTACAAATGAGTGGATGCCCTGAGGATTGATCCAAGGCATTGATTTAGAAATTTCACTTCCTTCCTTCCATAGACAGGTTAGCTTAGTTGTTTGTAATGAAGGGCGCAACCCATAAAGTTCAAATTCAAATCGAAGTGTCCCCAGTGTCTATGCTATTCAAATGTGGTATTTTGCTTTGCACAAACATTTTGAAGTTATGGACTGGAGTAATTCATGTAACTAAGGCTGCTTTAGGATGTCCTGACAGCTGCTCTGGGGGCATTAAACCAGGAAAAAATGGCCCTTGAAGAATATCCCCGGTGTAAGCCGGCTCAATAGCAGTTTAGAGCTTCCAGAAAAGCCCCCTGCTGGCACCTCATTATGGTCCCTGCCAGAGCAGAAGTTGTGCCAAGGACTAGAGAAGAGGAGGGACATGGCTAGGGAACCCTGAGTAGCAAGTCTTCAACAAAAAAAACTTCAAAACCAGACTCCAATGAGAAACTACAGAACTGGAATTAATTTGCAAACTGGATACCATCAGATTAGGCCTGAATAAAGACTCAGAATGGTTAGGTCATTACAAAACTTAAACCTAATTTCCCCTACACTAATTTCCCGCTACTGTTTCTCACACCTCGTCAACTATCTGAAATGGGCAATTCTCATTACCACTTCAATAGTTACTTTCCTTCCTTGGTATCCAGTTGTCGATTGAATTGTCTTGTTAGACTGACCTCACACTTGGTAAGGCAATTCACATCTTTTCATGTATTTATACCGGCTCCTGTATGTTCTACTCCATGCATCTGATGGAGTGGATTCTAGCCATGAAAGCTTATGCCCAAATAAATTTGTTAGTCTCTAAGGTGCCACAAGGACTCTAGCAAAAGTACTTTATGTTTGTATCTAACTTCTATGTTTGTATAACATAACAGCCTCCTACATAACATGGGCCATTGAATTCAACCAAGTGTTTCTTGGCATGAAGTCTATAACTTCTGATGATGAACTCTGGAAAAAAAAATCATCCTCCAATGTACTTGGCAAAACCACTATCACATTTTTATTCAGTTTCAAGGAAAACAAAACACTTGTTTGGTTCCTGTCAGTCCTGCTCCTCTCTCCCGACCTTCCCCACACCCCAAAAGGCACTGGATATCCCTAACAGAAAGCTGTAATTTTATATAAGAACATAAGAATGGCTGTACTGGGTCAGACCAAAGGTCCACCCAGCCCAGTATCCTGTCTACTGAGAGTGGCCAATGCCAGGTGCCCCAGAGTGAGTGAACCTAACAGGTAATGAGCAAGTGATCTCTCTCCTGCCATCCATCACCCCCCTCTGACAAACAGAGGTAGAGATACCATAAATAGCTATTATATGGTGAAAATGAAAAACAAAAAAATGCATGGGCTGAATGCATGAAAAGTTACAGTGTTTGCTCAATATTTCAGCAAGAGAAGCTGTGTTTGCTGGAGGAATCGTGACAATTTGCTTTGGACCAAATTAGTGAAGATGTAATGTATCTTAGTCACTGAAGATGTCAGTTTTGCGTGCAAATAATCAAGAAATGAGAATTGGTGGTGTCACACAGCTTTAATGAGGGTGTGTGGTAAAAATAACAGGAGAACAAGCATCTGCTCTAGAGCTTCTGTGGGTTATTGGGGTATTATTATTGGTTCTGACCTTCTAATTGCTTCTTTATTTTCGGTTCCCTGCTGCACAGAGAATAATATGAATGTGTTCTGAACTCCTACACATCCCCCCCACGCATTCCCCTCCCCCATTCTCTCTCAAGGAAAATAAACAAACTACTGGTTTAATGACTAATTAGCTTGTACTTTCAAAAGAGTTTCATGAGCTTTTGTAAAAAATGTTTGGCTTTGAACATTTTTCAAACAGAAATTGGTATTTTTGCCTCTCTCTTGCTCT
The DNA here is from genome assembly GCA_032164245.1 of Sternotherus odoratus. Taxonomy (NCBI): domain Eukaryota; kingdom Metazoa; phylum Chordata; order Testudines; family Kinosternidae; genus Sternotherus; species Sternotherus odoratus. Next base: position 19,256,824 of record JAVMKO010000011.1, read on the forward strand.
TAAGTTTCTGAGCAAGCCAGTTAGGAACATTTTAATTAGAACACCGTCTGCATAACACAACACCCCACCTGCGTCTCTCATATTGGTACTAGGGAAACACTATAATAAGCTCCTCTATGTAACCAGGTCTTCCAATTGATCATAAAATGCTCTGAATATCAAAGGTTGAGCATCTGATTCTGATATTTATCTATGGTGTAAATCCAGAGTCACTCTATTGGAGTGGAGTCACTGAATTTACATTGGATAACTGGGATAAGAACATGAACCTAAGTTTCAGAGGATTTTCCAGTTACGCGTATCTTAAAAGATTTGTCTCCAAGGTGAATGGTGCTTGTTGTTTCTGCATGAGGTATTTGTTGCAGTAGGAAGATGAAAGGAAAATAAAAGTGTGTGAAACATTTATAGCGGAGAGGGCAGGGGAAACTGTGAGAAGCCAATTGAGTAAAGCAGCATTGCTCTTCAGTGAGTCCAGAGGCTGAGGTAAACTCTTTTTGAGAGCGGTCTCATCCAGCTCCTGAACTGAAAGAAAGATGCTGTGAAGCTTGTCCTTGAGTGGTGGGACAGAACAGGCACTCTCTAGACATATGGTTGTAATTATGATGTAAAGAGCTTCATCTGTCCCTGGAAAAAAAGAAGTAATGCACTGAATTCCTTCTGTAATCTCTGTATTAGAGACTGATTTAAAGGAACAGTATTTTTGGTGTTTATCCCAGGACAGTGTTGTGATGATCATCAGTGGCCATTAGAAACCACTATTATTCCATACAAAAGAAGATAAAAGCTAATTTATCTGAAAGATGAGAAATATTGGACTTGCACCAAGCATAAGGGGAGTAAATGTCTGATAATCTTCTCTATATACAGATCTTTATCCTGGCCCTCAGGAATCCTTGCTATCCCAGCCTCAGTACCTCCGTTGAACTATCAATTGTGTCAGTTTTCTGATATACACAACAAAGAATGGCATAATCAACCACATTTAGGGCTTGAACTGAGATTTGACCCCATGCCTCTCAGAATTTGAAACAAAGGCATTAAAATACACTACACTACATGCCCCGTCAGTAATAGTCAAGATTTTCTTGGTGAAGGCTAAAATCTACAGATAGAGCATCTGTAGAAACATGAGCATCTTTTATGTAATTTCTAATCATATTATGGCTAGGCTTATATTCCTTCAATTTTTTTCACTGACTGGCACATATTTAAATCCAACACAATACACATTAATAGGAAGGATGCTTAATTTTCTGACGGGATAGTAACTTAGCTTTTCTATTATATTTCATGTGTTGCACTGTACTGAAAGTTCCATCCCAAGTAATTCAGGAGATAGTGCTTTTCTTTAGTACTTATTTAGCAATTTTCTTTCTTGTCAAAAGTACAAGTCATTTATACATTTCTCTGACCCTGGAATAGGTACAAAGGTGTATCTCTATGAGGAAATGAGGTGTATCTCTATGGGAAAGCCTGTAGAAAATTCATGCCATCTTCCTCCATTAAGCAAGAATTGCAGAGAGTTGGGTGTACAAAAAATAGGTTCAGACAGAAATTCATAGTTTTACGGAGATGTACAAATAAACCTTAAATTAATAGCTGTTGATTAAATTGGACTATAAAATATGTTTTCAAAGTTCAGCTGAATGACCAGCTGGTTATTAACATCCCTTGAATATACTTATTTAGATCAAAGTTTTATGACCTCTATTTATTATGTCAGACATTGCTACCTGAAAATATTCACTTTAAAAATCTTATTACTGTCAAATTCTTTATTTAGACCAGTGATTTGACATTCTTGCATGAGTGAACATTAAAGCTTTTTGCCTTTTTAACCTCCTGATCCTGAAGAATAAATCATTTATAACAGATTCTATTCTGTGCCTTTTCAGTGTTATTGGATTCTTATCTTTCATTCCAGTCTAGGCTTCTGTTTTAATACATTCAGAACTTTAGTTCAGCTTTGCTTTCCTTGTGAAGATGCTGAGGAAATATAAGAGTATAAAGAATTAAAAGAAAATCACAAACATATACTTTGTATTTTATAAAATTAATGCAGTTTTGTTTAAAAGGAAAGAAAGATTATGGAATCATCTGATGTGGCACCATGACTTGGTGAAAAGGCAGCAATTTTTTTTTATTTAAAATGTGCATAAACACCTTCATCTACTCCCCATAAACTCTCTCATTTAAAACAGCAATGCCAAGTTCAAGGATCCATTTTTTTCTGTCAGGCCCACATGGCAGATCCTTGTGCTTATGCAGAACCCTGCTGATTTCCACCCAAAGGTAAATATCTATAAATAATGATGTGATGGCAGCTTCAGGGCCTAGAAGAACATGGATATTCAAAAAAAACCCAAACCTCACACCCCTTCCTCATCCTTTTTAGTCTGGTTGTTCCAGCATCTACACTATAATTTGGTGTGTGAATGAAATACCAGCCTCCATTCTTAGAGGACAGTGATGTTGGGAAAAAAGGATTCCTACAATAACATGACAGATAATTTAAAGAATTGCCTGCATATGAAAGGCCTTATCCTGCCCTTCTTCTACACCCAACATTTCTCCTGACATTGCTGGATGTGCAAAGACAGCAAGATCCAACTTTCAAAATTCATCTCCTGCAGGATTACATGCCGAATGCCCCTAATAACAAGGATGAGAGGGACAATTAAAATACCTACCTTTGTAACTGTCTTCTTTCAAAAATATTCAGCAAAAGGCTTTGATCCACATATAAGAGGAATGGCTTTACTTTTGAAAATAATTAGCTTTTGGGGGACTGAAATATGCCTGAAATCATAGGAATCTGAAAACAAAATTTAAACTGACTGACACATTATTTTAAATATAAATAAATAAATATTAGCTTGTTGCATTTGAGATGGCATTGATGTCCCATGCTGTACGCTAGTAATAGCTAAAAGGAGAGAGATGGGATCTCCTATGCCCAGCTTTCCCCCTTCTGTGTTGCTACAGAGGCACAAAGAGGTCATACATCAGATTTAACTAGTCTCCAGAAGACTACTACAGTATAGGAATGTCGTCACAGAAGGTGTTATTTGTGATTAATCACAGACCTAGGTAAAGATGAATGATGGGTGTACTAAGACTTCTAAGAATCAGAGAGGTAGCCGTGTTAGTCTGGAATAGCAGCGGTAACAAAGAGTCCTGTGGCACCTTAAAGACTACCGTATTTTTCGCCATATAGGACGCTCCGGCCTATAAGACGCCCCCGAGTTTTTAAATAAAAAAGCCGGACACACACAAAAAAAAACAACCAAAAAACAAAACCACCACAAACAAAAAGCGCCTCGCTCTCCCGTCAGCCCGCCGCGCGGGCGGGCTGCTGGGAGCGCGCCGCTCTCCTGTCCCCGCCGCGCGGGCGGGCTGCTGGGAGCGCGCCGCTCTCCCGTCCCCGCCGCGCGGGCGGGCTGCTGGGAGCGCGCCGCTCTCCCGTCCCCGCCGCGCGGGCGGGCGCTCCCAGGGGCCCCGGGCTGCTCCCGTTCCCCGCCGGCCCCGAATACATGCGGGTGGGCTCGGGGGGGAAGCGCCGCCCCGCCCCGCCCGCCGGGCCACCTGCAGCCGCCCCAGCTCCCCGGTGAGGTCATATATTCGGCATATAAGACGCCCCCCCTAATTTTGCGAATATTTTTGGGGGTTAAAAAGGCGTCTTATATGCCGAAAAATACGGTAACTAAAGTATTGAAGCATAAGCTTTCGTGGGCTAATACCCACTTCGTCGGACGTGCTTGCATCCGACGAAGTGGGTATTAGCCCACGAAAGCTTATGCTTCAATACTTTAGTTAGTCTTTAAGGTGCCACAGGACTCTTTGTTACCTAAGATTTTTAAGTTCATCAAAACAGAAGAAACAGTTAAAATATCCCTTTAGGTGGCGATATGTGAAGTAATATAAAATACTGTCCACGGGATTGGCCAACATGACAAGGCTAAGCACGGCAAGGCAGAAATTAGCTATATGGGTGAAGGTTTCCCTGAGGACTGATTGCATGGGCTGGGTCATGACCTCTTTGAGCCATGGACTGCCAAGGTCATGCTCCCTCTGATCATTGAATGCAGATCAGCTAGACTGGAAATTGCAGTCCAAGGACCATCACTTGTTTTGTGCAGCCTAACTGCTACTATCATGGTATAGGCTGAGACCACATGGGTTTTACCATGTACATATCTGGAATGGTTATATGAAGTTCCAGGAGTTGGCAACTATCTACCTGAAGATTATAAGTTGTCTTCCTATGTTTTGATATTAATTTTGCATTTGGATGAGTCCAAAATCTGAAACCTAGCTAAGCAACTTGTAGGAGGCTTCATTACTCCAATGTGAATCTTCTCTCTGTAGCAATCACATGGGCGCAGGTTTGGGTTAGGTGTGGAGGAGAGCCCTTCTACTGACACAGACCTGAAGCTAATGGACAGATTCTTTTTGACTTTGAGGTGAACTTTGGGCCTGGCCTATTGAGAGAAAATGATGATAGATCTTCAAGTCATTTGACAATGTGCTCCTGTTGTTAAGGATATCTGTGAATTCCAGCTCCATGCCAATTATTTCAGATGCCCTTTTACAGACAAAAGGCGATTTTTCCACCATTTAATTTATCTGCAGATCCATTGACCTGTAAACCTGACATTTGCTGTTTCACACTGATGGACATTTTTTTCCAGCTCTTCTCCTTCTAATCATGCTTAGCATTTGCACTGAGAGTGAGAAACTACAGACAATTCAGCACAGAAAGTTAATATCATTCAAATACTTAATACTATTGCTTTAAAAATAATTATATTATTATAATTATATATTATTTGTAAGGAATCTAATTGCTTCAGTGTAAAATAAGAAAAAAACCACAAACAAATCTTTGAATTGGCAAACACTGGGGTCCTAATCTATAGCCCATTTAAATCAATGTGTTAGTCTGTATCAGCAAAAACAATGAAGAGACCCTGTGGCACCTTAGAGATTAACAAATTTATTTTGGAATAATCTTTCTACCACCTTTGGATCAGGCCTAGTAATACACATGGGGTATGCAGGGCTTCTGTGTCAAGATATCCTATTGTCAGAGCCTTGAACCCTTTATGGAGATGCAATAGAAATTACTACTGAATCATCATCTAGCAGGTAGATTCTGTTAACTCCAGCTGGGATATAAGAAGGGTTGGAACCTCAAGAATAGAAGGAATTGGGATACAGAGGTCCCACAGAGACAAAATTAGGGACAGGCACTCTTGGGGACAAAGTTTAGGCTGACTATTCTGTGTTGTTTAAATTAGAAATCAATCCAAGCCCGAGGGGTGACATTCTACCTCTACTGAAGCCAACAAGTGTTTTGCCATTCACTTGAACAGGGCAAAGTTTTGCTCTAAGAAGGGGCTATACTTTGCACACTCGGGGTGTATACTGTGTCCAGAGCAGGGCAGGAACTCAACCGGCTTATAACCTTCTTTCATTGATTGTGGGAACGGCCAGAAGTTGTACTAAAACACAAGAAGAATTGTTCTCTCAATATTTTTGTGCCATTCTGCAGGAGGAAGTATCAAAAAGCCTGTAAGAGAATCTATTCTAATCAGATTTCCAGCCTAGTTTTGCAAATTCCAAGAGATTTGGGTAGTCCAGTTAAGGTTCTGGCAAGCAGATATGAATATCTGATTCTACGTGGGTGCTGATCCTCAGATCTACCTTATTTTTTGGCTATATCATAGCTATAGTGATCTCCCTGTATTCCATAATTTCTGAATGGCAGGGTTGCTGCGTTGGCTGCATAGTACTGAACCCACAGGATAGAAAAACTGTAGTACCTTGGCACCCCAAGCACAAGATGTCACTATTTGAATGTAGATTTTAGGTAGTGGATGTATATAAGAATGATAATCCTTTTCTCCACCCGTATCTTCTTGTCCATGATATAATCTGTTTTTCAGTTAATCCATTAAAAGCCATTTCACTTTAAAGAGGGTGCTCCAGATGACACTTGAGAAGATGGATAATGGGTGATGAAACCTACTCATCTTGATATGCCTCATGCTATTTTTATTATTTGTTTCCCTTGTACTCCACGGCTTCCACCTTTTCCACTCTTGATGCTGCTTAACACTTCTGCCCATCTAAGATAATTCTACAGCACCCATTAACATATTACTGGAGTAATGTATTTAATGTACAACAAACTTGTCAGGCAGGGGAGTGTAGAAAAGAAGGTAGATCTGAGGTATTATCCCTATTTTACATATGGGGAACTGAGGCACAGAGAGATTCAATGACTTGACCAGCCATTGGACCATCCTTCCACTCTTGAGGGATATTGGGGTATACTAGACAATTATGCAAATACATTATGCAAAATATTTATTTTTCTTAAAAGGTATTTTATTAACCACATCAAACCTTTTTAAAGACATCCTAAATAGTGTGGGAGGCTGTTCAGTGGCTGCTGAAGAATGATGTTTTTTTTTTCCCAATGGTAGCCAGTCTTTGATTTTTATTTTTCCCATTGGGATCTTCCAAACTAATATCAAAATAGTCAGTGTCCTTTGCACTCCTCCCCCAAACCTGTTTGCTCCAATTTCTGTTGTACAACGTAAGAACTACAGTACTGGTTTCTCTGTAGTTTTGTTCTTTCCTACAGCTCCAACAGGTCCCATAAATACTGCGGGTATTCAAGGTTCTGTGATCACTCACTATTCTGAGATAACAGACTGCAGATCTAGCCAGTTACATTTTATGTGCTTCCTGAAAGACAAATGGGAAAAAATAGAAGGCATGTGCTTCTGTCACTGAGGAGAGAAACCTGTTTGTGCCCAATTCATTGGAGAAAATGCTCAGAAACATTTCATATGCATGAAAATAACAACCCTGGTAATGCTGCCAGGGTTAACAAGACCTCTGTATTTATCTGATGAGTAAGCTCTAGTTATGCCACTGAAAGCCATCTGGGGACAACTTTAACTCAGGCACCCAATTTTTCTCTCTGAAATGTTAGAATAGATAAAATATTGAATTTGTTTCTGCTTTGGGCGATTCCCATCTCCTTTTCTATTTTCTTCCATCTCCTCCTGCACAAGATACTGTACTCATTACCCAAAGCATCCAACCCGTGTTCACTGTGGACTAGATGATTGTGCTATAGTGACTTAGGATTGCAAAGTCTAGCCCTGAAATTTCATCAGGCCTGTGCTTTTCTTATGACATTAGATGTAAAACACATCAATAACCGCAATGAATCAAGATACTAAAAGTAACAATTATGTTAAACTGGACAGCAGCATGCACTGAAAGGTTTGAATTATGTAGCTCTTTTGTTTCAAAGGCATTATATATATTAAAGTAATTAATTACTATGAATATATTAAATCTATAACAGTAATTTATAACTACTTACAAACCATGAATTTCATCTCCCCAAAGTTTTGCTTCAGTTTTCATTTTAATAACCAAGCTAGTGAAAAAGTGGTTAACAGGAACTTTAGAAGAGGAATATAGGAATTTGACAATTTCTTGTATTATCTGAGAGCTGTTCAGTCATGAATTGTCTGTAGTAATTAGCATGAGAATATCTCCTTGATGACATTCAAACTACATAAAAGGGCCTGCATTTCTTCCATCAAAGTGCATATTTATGAACTGAATCTCCAAAAGACATACTTTGATAGTATTATTTTAATAATTTTTGCATATGATTTTAGAATTTATAAGTTTAACTTCAGGAAACTATAAAATAAAACCCAACCAACTAATAAAAAAACAAACAACAACAAAACCCAACAAAACAAAACACCCCCCCCCAAAAGAAAAGCTAAAAAGAAAACCCTTGGTTAGTTTTCCTCAATATCTGGTAAACACAAACACATATATGGGAAATTACCATGTAAATATGAAAACTGATACATGTCCGAGATATATCAGCATAAATAAATTTACCTTTTGGTCTCTCTAGTGATCCTATGAATGGTGACTAGAGGGGAAAAAGCAGTCCTGAAAGTCATTATATCTACTGCATACAGATTTCTCATTTCCTATTTATTTTGGGTTTCTGGAAATATGTTTTTAATATTTTTTGTTTTGTTTTCTTCATTGTTCCAGTGTCATGGGGTCATATTTTTGTATTATGGTAATTAATGTGATTCCTTACAAATCATTTTGAGCCAAATCTTGAAACTTAAGGTGAGGACACATTTCAGAATCCTAATTCTTAGATAGACAAAACAGTGTAGTTTGAAGAATCAGTATTTGAACAGATAAATTTGGGCATATAATGTTAGACTTATTTGGAAGATTTTGCAAAAGACAACATTCCTAACATCAACAGCTGTTCAGAAGATCCTCAAATGTTATACTTTAGCAAGAGACCATTTGAATCAAAGTATTTGCCTTTCACATAGCAAAATATTATAAGTTTCATAAAAATGAGTTTATCCTGGACATTGCAGAATTAAGGAGCCAAAGAAATGTTCATAAGCTTAGAGTGAATATAGTTTTTATATAAATAAGTATCAGTATTAAGCTGTTAAAATGGACATTAAACATGCTATAATATATCACTCATAACTTGAAGAAATGGGTTATTTATCTTTTTGGATAATGGCTTAATCCAAACTGCATTAACTTGAATGGTTTTTGGATGAGGATCTAATTGAATGAGTCTAGGACCATGATGGTCAGTTTCATGCAGGGCAATCATGAAGATGAGATAGAAGGGGGAAGCTTACTCCTAAAACTGGGTTTATCAGCTCTACAGTAAATTCAACCCCCCACCATTCTACTTCCTCAGGTTAAATTCAAGACTCATAATTGATGGTCTCTCCATTTGTACTTTATATTGCCAATACATCCCTAGCCCATTTTGTGTTTCCACATTTATGCTGATATTTACATTCTCACAGTGAATAGGATTTTTGGGGGTGAATATGCCAGAAAGTTACATATAAATTTTTTGGCTACATTTTGTTGACATTTTCTTACCAGCACTGTACAGTATCACAAAATAACCAGCAAAAGACCAAGTGTGTGTCCTTTCCTGAGCAATCATCATTTTGTCCTTTCTCCATGCCAGTCACTCCCATTTTCTCCACACTCATCAATCTGCTTCCTGCAACTTTCTATAGAAAGACAGCTGATCTTTCTCAGGTGTGCCTCTTCAGTAATCAGGGTTGGCTGGGCCCAGACCCCTGGCCCATAGAGGGACAAAACCACCCTGTTATACCTCAGTTTTGTTTCTTGATCAGGCATATCATCTTCATGGCTGAATGCTGCACCTGAATGCTGAAAAGCCCAACGCCATATTGACCTTGGAGTTTACTAGTACCAAACACACTATTCAGGATGGAGTCCATCAAATACCTTCATATACAACAATATGACCCTTTATTACTTTGTATTCTAACCATCTGCTAATGAAGCCTAGTACCTGCCTCGAAACAAAATTCTATTTCCCCAATTACTGAGATTTGAGAAACTGACGAGATTTAAATGGAGTTTTAATTCTATGGCATTGTTCATTCTCGCTGATGACAAAAAAGTCTGACCTTTAATGGCTGTAACTAATGGTCATAATGCCCAGTATCACTAAGGAAGAAAGATTGGAAGAGTGTGGTGTAAATGGGGAGGGAGGGTACGGTAAGTTATACCAGTGAAGCTAGAAATAGTTTAGAACCTTTTCCTAGGCACAGGGTTTTCTTGGTCCCTATTTACTCCTGCTAAGAGTGTAGCATGCAGAACCCAGCTCTTATGCTTGGGAATTGCTTTCAGAACCTTCAAGGAAATAAATATTCCAAGATTGTACCAGTTTTCAGGTACTGTACAAAAAGCTGACCGCATATACTAATTTATTATAGCTAGCCAACTTCCGTCTCCAGCACCAATGGCTGGAATGTCAAAGAAGTGACTGTACCCTCCTCTGACTACCCATTCCTCTGGTAGGCTGGATATCTCAGGAAAGGGCCAAGGGATGGAGAGCAGCAGTTGGGATGAAAACATTTGCAGAATGCCCTATATCTGTTTGCCTGCCCCACACTTCCCCCTCCCAGGCAAGACATCTAACAGGAGCTGGGAATTTTAGTGGTCTTTCCAGGTTATTTGTATTTGAGCTGTGCTTAGAACTCTTTAGGGAAATCATTGCTGCCATGCTGTTTGGTTTTTGTTGTACTTGTTTACTCTCCTGTGAATAGTTGCTGCTGCCGTTCAGTTTATTTCTGTTGGCTTCTGCTGTTCCTTGTTGTCCCATGAACATTTGCTGCCGCTGTTAGGCTTGTTTCTGTTTGATGCTCTTGCACTGCGTTGATCTCTTTGTGACCTCTCCAGTCACCCGGAGCATCTTTCTTGCAACTGCTTTGTCTCATGTTGTACATTGGTGGCTATCAGTTGAGTCAAACTACAGCTGAGTAGATCTCATTGCCAGGGTTTCAGCCACTGGTTTTCCTTGTCTTATTTTCATCTCATTATTCTTAGTTAGCAGCCCTTCATTCTGCCCTAAATAATTCCTTTGCATCCTTGAAGTTTGTAACCTTCAAATATGTGGTATGTTCTCTCACCGAAGAGCAAAGCCTGTACTTTCAGTCTGGATGAATTTCATTTCAGATAAAGGAAAACTGCAAACAAGGAAAGAACAAATATGAGTCTTGGGGAGAGAGGGAGGAGAAGGAGGGAGAGAGAGAGAATATAGTGTGTTATTCAATTTCGAACTGGCCTCTTGAATTGATTCACAGTGATACCCTACCATAGACATGGAGGGAGACTCCTGGGACCGATGTTTTTCTCACTTACACTGATTTCACACTAGTGTAATTTACTTCAATGTCATAAATCCTGTTTTAGGTTGGGCTAACTGAGATCAAAGACATTTCAAGGTGGAGTCCCAGAAAAGAGAATCCTAAGATATCCCCTGCATTTACACTTACACACCCCACAGTCTTCCCTTGTCATTTTTTTCTCTTTACATTTGCATACATTGGGAGGCCAGTGTTCAAGATGTGGACAGAGGCCATTGGCATGATGGATGGTCAGCACAGGCTCTTCTTCCAATTCCTCTTCTGTGTTTAGAGATCAATGTTCTTCTGTGTCATTTTTCAGATGCTTTCTCAGGCCAATAGAACACACAACTATTTCCTTCCATAGTGATCACTTTGGGGCTCATCCATTGTCCGTTTAACTCCATAGCAAAGCTCTGATTGACTTCAGTGAGGCAGGCTCAGGCCCACTGTCATGATTTTCATTTTCAGCAGCTGCCTTTTTCTCTTTCTGAATCTTTATCTTCTAACTGGGAAATGGGCTTCTTGCATTGTCACCTCAGCTTTTATTTCAGCCAGGAATAGCCCTATGCTGGGCAATTCCATTTGCCCCCTTCCTCCTGCCCTCCTCTGCAATCTCAGACCAGTGCCCTCCACCCTAAGCGTGCACATTTTATAGGTCATTTATTTGGTGCTGTTTTCCATCCATTTCTTTTATTAAATCAGGTCAAAGGAAATCAAATACAGGGCCAGATTCAGCTATCCTTATTTATGTTAGGAAATGTCTCTCTATGGGCACCTACCCAATGAAAGTAAAGGTGACATAATCTGTCCCTGAATTAGTAAATGATATTTTAGAACTTACTGTATTGGAGTATTCCGTATTGTGCTGACTGAGGTGCAGGCCAATATGACAACAGCAAACAATTGAAATACAGTATTTCAGGTTTCATTTTTTTTAACTACTGTCCTATTAGGTGTCAGCACAAAGCAATCTGCTAACTCATTTTGCTGCTGTATGATATGCACCAGGACTAAAATACTCTATTGAATGTCCCCTGAAGAGTAATTGACGTTCCCAAGGAAGTAACCCAGGAGTGCTATTGAAACCTCCATCTTCAAGTAATCTATAAGCAACAATCATATATTGTAATGCCTTTACAGTCTTAACAGCAGGCTGTTCCCATGTCCTTTTGCTGGAGAGGAAAGTTGATCTTGTGTAGACTGACACTCAGATGTGAGGAGCAGTGCAGATTGCTACTCAGGTGATATATAGCCAGAATAGCACCTCCTAATCCATTCTTCCCTGCTGCTGGTTGCAAGGGATGCAGGCAAGGGAATGGGGCATTATGGGACTTCCTGATACTCGGGTGATCTTTTGCTGCCCTATCAGCCATTTAAGACCATCACAGGTGGCAAAATGCCAGAGAGCAGGGGAACCAGGAACAGATGGCTCAGAAGAAAGAGAATACAAAGACCATCTTTGCACACCCTATTTCTGAGATGAGCTGGGCACTCCTTCAGCTTGTGATCCATGTGAAATTGTTACCAAGTAGCGGTGACATGTGAGTTATTCCAAAAATAATGCCCAATGCTGCTTTCTCTATTCGAGAGCTAATTTCTCGGAGTCTCTCATTATATTCTAGAAACAAATCCCATCTTTACATATATGCAAGCTGACAACTCCCTTCCCTCCTGCAGAGAGAGACGGCATGCTCGTGGTAGAGAAAGCCTGGCATTAAAATGCTCCGAGCTACGGGGACTACTTTGGTTTGTTTTTTCCTCCTCAGAAAACATACAATCTCTCTCATTCCAAGTTTGTGTCACATTTTTTCTTAACCTTCTGCTTTTTAGTGATGATGAATTTGGAATCTCTTATAATAGCTTAGCCTTGTCAAAAATGATTTGGGGATTCAGCTCCGTTCTGAATGGTGCAGGTCTTCTCTACCATCATTAAAGGATGCCAGTCTACACCACTATATACCCCAAATGAGTTAGTTAATTCTGGAATACAACATATATTGGTCTGTATCTCTCTCAGTTATCAACATATCATCCAAATAACAGATAACACCATGTAACTACTAGAGCACTTGAACCATTATTTTCTGTAAGGCTTCAGGTGCACTCACTACAGCATATGTCAACCTTTTATACCCAAACAGCCCCTAGTAAGGGATATTTATCAGCTTGGCTCCGGAGCCCAGCTTCTGATGTGCTTGAGATGAGCCAAGTTTTGTGAACTTCATCCCACCTGCCAGTTCTGAAAGTAAGTCTTGAGGTTTTGGTACTGATCAGCCTTCAGGGCTTTAGGGCCTGAATATGATCAGATCCTAGCACAATGAGGCAGTGGTCTCAGTTGGGGCCTCTACATACTAATTTAATAAAAAAGTAAAAAATAATTAGCTGCTGTCATAAGTATCAAGTAGCTTAGAATTACTGTTTTACCTGTGAAGGGCTAAACCTGAAGTAACCTGAGAGAGGGAGATGACGTAATTAACCTTAGAAACAAAGAGAGTGTTTAGTTTCAGTTTCCCTCCTCGTCTCGATCGTACGGACGTTCGCCTGGCTATGGGACGAACAAACCGTCTGTCTCTATTCTATATTTCTGTAATCTCCTAAGAAGCCAAGTAGTAGTAAGTGAATTGTATGCTTGAGCTGTATTACTTGATAATTGATCCACGGTGTAACTTTAGCTGAGGAAGAATCCCCAGGGGAGGGGTCAGTTATGCTGTGTGATGCCAGGGGGTGTTTAGTCTATTGATTTCTGTATAAGGGATTTATGCTTCTGTTTTCTCTAAGCAAAATCTTTCTTTTAAGACTCTGACTGTCTGTTTCCATTGGATTGATCCTGGTTTGGATTGGGCACATCTCACAGAAAGTGAGGGATTTCTTTGTTATCAAACCTCTCCCAGGTGAAGGGAGGAGATTTGAGGGGTGTTACAGGAGGGTTCCAATTTACCCTAACTCATGGTTTGGGGGGGCTTAAATTGGTGGTGGCAGTGTTATTACAAGCCCAAACTGGAGAAGTTTGGATTCTGGGGAAAAGTTTTAACCAAAGCTGGTAAAATAAGCTTGGGGGGTTATTTCTTCTTTCATGCAGGGTCCCCACATCTTTACCCTAGAGTTCATAGTGGGGAGGCACACCTTAACAGCTGCATTAGTAAGAGTTTTTCCATTGACTCCAGTAGGCTTTGGATCGGGACCTTAAAGCAGTAAAGTCTGATGTCCTCATTTTCTGAAACACTATGAGAACTAGGTTGATCCAGATTGGTTATGCTTGCTGTCATCTGATGCATGCTCTAAAGCAGAGGTCCATGTGACTTCTATGTTGAGGAGGGAATTTTAATTGGGGATGCAATCCGGTTCCTAAAATGTGCAGATGGGTGCAATACTGAACTTCTGGATTTTCTTCAGGTCTGGAAACGGGAGTACTTTACTCCATCAAGAAAGATTCTGAGCATATTTCTGCAGACTACAAGGATTTGGATTAGCTGGGCAAAGCATTGAAACATATTGGCACTCACCTGAACTTCACTGAGCCTCTGAACATTAGAAATTCACCCACTGCTCTTTGTAGTCAGAAATGAAACCTTTTGACCTGATTTAAAAAATAGCACCAAGAATTCCAGGATTGCAAAATTCAGTGCTAAGGTTTGCAACATACAGTATTTCTTTTCTAATCTGTTTTGTGTTAATTAAGAATACATGACCGTCACACAACTCCCCTCTGTTCTTTGCCCCTTCTATCTTGGGACATTAATTACCATATATTGCTCCAACACAGACAGTACCTCAAATCTCTGCAGCATTTGCCCTTCTGCATAATCTAGACAGTGATTATATTTTAAGAATTAAACAGGAGTGAGCTCTTTCTAAAACCAGAGATTCCAAAGGAAATGAAAGTTTCTTGCATAATCATAGTAAGGGTATTAAGTGCCTTCTTTGTCTTTTCTTGACTGCTTATCATGCGTAGAAAGGTTCATTTTTAGATATAAGTGGATACTTACTTCAATATATTTAAAGCCATATAAAAATCCTGGTATCAAATATGAACAATTACTTTCTGGTTTGAATGTATCATGAAGTTAACATTGATGATGCTCATCTCGTAATTACATTCAGACCTGCTCATGTCACACAGGTTTGGAACTCTTTGAAGACACACTTTGTTGTGGGCTAGAAGACAAGCAGGTTTAGACCTGTTAGGGTATCTCTTAATCTTAATTTGCCTTACTTTCCTTCATGTTGATTTACATGAAAGACACATGGGGCAGGAGAGACTGGGGAGGATGGAGAGATGAAATCTCAGTGATTTTCAGTCCCTTACCAGCTTGAAGCATCACATGAAGTTTTTTTTTTTTAAATTAGAAAGCAGATATCTGAGTACAGTATCTTATTGGAAAGTCATTTGGCAAAGGTAATGAGAGGACAAAAGACTGCTGATCTCCACCAATCAGGAGCCTCCTATGCCAGTTTCTGAAGCTCTCTGAACCACTTTATTCTATATTATCTTCTGAAATAATTGAAAATGCCTGCAACAGCCTCACTACAGCCCAAGAACTGTTCGCTTCTGATAATCACAAATCAATCTGAGTAACAAATGCATTTGAGAATTTCATGATCTGTTCATGGACAATCCACAAAATGGGGGAGGGGGAGGGAAAGAGCAGAAATTAGCTGAATAAATGATTTGTGATGAATTATTCACTCCCCTTTGTGCACATTTTAAGGGCTGTGAGATAATAATGAAAGTTAAATGGTAGATACTCTACGGAAGTAAAAGCATATTTTTAATGAAATATAAATATTAAATGGAATTTTATATGGAAATTCTCTGATGTTTTACACATCATTTCTAGGGGATAAAAGTATATTTTGGAATCTCTTGAACTGACATACCATTAATCAACATGAATAGGGTAGATATTATGCTTAGCTGCATCAATTAAGTCATGATTGATGTACTATAATTTGACAGAATGTACCACCGTGATGACAAGTTCTCTCTGTGCTCATTTATTTTTACTATATTGATTATTGTTTTATTTAATAGGATACAAAGAATAAGTAGAGAGAAAAAACCAATTGTTTTTTATCAGTGTTCAAGTTCATTCCCCACACTCGTACAAGTGGAAGGCGGCTCTTGTGTTGATTCTGAAGTGGGGGACACAGCACCTGCACAACATAGATTCATAAATTATATGGCCAGAAGAGACTACAGTAATCATTTAGTCTCACCTTTCGTATAGCAGAGGCCACAGGACGTTCCTGAATAAATTCCTGTTTGAACTAGAGCACATGTTTTAGAAAAAGCTTCCTTTCCCAACACATCCCCGAAAAGTGGGGATTTAGAAGGCTCTGCACCCATACTTTCCATAGACCTGATCCAGCTCCCATTAAAGTAAAAGGAAAGAATAACATGGACTTTAATGGAAGTTGGATCAAGCCCTTGTTCCAAACATACCTCCTGCCCATTGATTACATAGAAAATGTGTACAGTTAACCTCAAAGAGTTTCAGATCTTTCTCTGTACATAGGGTTCAACCAGGAATAGGCTTCCAAGGGAGGTTGTCCAATCTAGCCAGTGAGCAATGGGTTGAAGGCAGACAGATGGAGATAGACACTTTATTTTTGTTTTTTTTAAAAATAACAACTTAGAAACACACACAAACACACATACACAATCCTAACACATTAGCATGCCTTTTCACTTCCTAGACTAAGATCTAAGTACATACAATAGGAAGACCCAGTCCTTGCCTTAGAGTCCAGCAGAATGGGACCTTGCTCCTGATCAGAGCCTTTGAGTGCTAGGCAATAAATAATTAATGCAGCTATACAATAATTGTTATTTGGAGATTTCTAGTGCCCCTGATATATAGTGGATTCTAACCAAGTTTGCTCCATCCCACGGAGAAACCTGCCCATCCCCAGCTCTCTATGGGATGGAAACTTTGCAAGGGTCCATCTCCGAGGGTTTCCTTCAAATTTGGTTCTTTACTCTCCAGACAAGAATCAGAGTATTCAGACCCACAACTGCACAGATCGTGGGTAGAGGCCCTCTGCTATCTACTGCCTCTGGGGTCTCTTGTTCCCTCTGATTCTCTGGCAGGGTGACTAATGGAGCTACACTCTTAGACGGATGCCTGCCTGCTGCTCCCACACAAGAATCATGTCCCTGTTCAGTTGGATTGTCACCTGCTGGCAGAAGGATGGGCAAATGATACTCCCATCCCCCACTTCCACTTTTCCACATAGTCCTCTGTAAGACCCAGGAGGAAGACAAGGGGTGGTACCAGGCAGGTGGTTCATCCCTGTACTTTTCTGCCTGGGGACAGGGAGATCCATGCACAGAGGGTCCCTTCCACACTGGCATCTAGCACATTGTAATTATGGACTAAATGCATTGTAGGCTGCATGTGAATACACAGTTATTTTTTCCTTTCATTTAATTAGTGTGGTAAGCTTTAAGAACTGGTTTATATAACAGTTAACTTTTCGACTAAGTAACAAAGTACAATTGTTCAATGAGCAATAGGAATGTGTATTTCATGTATCAATGTTTATGAGTGTATTTTATTCTTGTCACTTGCAATCTTCGATCTGAAGCAGAGAAAGATTTTGAAACCTCAAAGGTGTGCCCTGAGTTCAAAATTTTTGGGGAGGGAAGTCTTTTCACAAGACTCTGCCATAAGAATGCAAATCACTTATCTAGCTTACTTATTGTTTCACTTGTTCAGTTTATTGTCTTACACTTTCACTGCAGACTAAGTCCGTGATCTCACTTCTCCATTGATACTGACAAATGAGGGGCAACAAGAACGGCTTCGGTGCAAAGTAGAGTCTAGCTAAGGATAAGCCTCACTTTCAAATAAAGCCCTTCTAGTATATCACATGATATGCAAACCAGGGGAATCACTGTTAAAATCTAGCTATGATCAAAGGCCATGAATTTACCCCTGAGAAACTGCAAAAAAGATATTAAACATAACTTCAGTTGCTCTCTAAAAGAAATAGTAGGTCCCAGTGTTGTGCTGATGGTATCTTACATGGAGTTATTGCTGTGAAGATGAGCCTTGATCCAAACTCCCTCTTTTGATAACTTGGTTTAGTGGCACATTCTTTACATTTTGTTTATTATTATCTTGCCATTCCAGGCTAGTCGCTTGCCGATGAGTCGCATCTGGGCATTTTTGAAAGCCAGATTTCACCCACAGGGTGTATTGTTGTCCACAAGAAAGGAAATACTGCAAGTTTCTGCCCCCAGAACACCAGTAATGAATAATCTTGATGTTGGAAAGATCCTCTAGCCAGGATTAACAACTGTTCCAAGGCCCTGAGTTTTGGGGCCAAGGGGAGTGGAGAGGAGACTCTCAAAACACCCGTTGAAATAAAGTGAAATGGACATGGGTGAGGTCCCAGCAACAGCGAGGTACTGGGGCCACAATTTTCTCTTGACAGGCCTGTCACCTTCTGGTGAGACAGCTGGACTTTGAAATCTGTGTTTAACTTTCCTTTGAAATTGTTTGAGAAGCTGAGAGTTAGGCACCTCAAATACTGAAAGTACAGCTTGTATCCTTGTGAACTGAAACAGGATCTTTTGAGACTGTCACCGTTCCTTGTTGAATGTGGATGGAGGAGGACCCGACCATGTTTTATTAGTAATGTGTCCTTCTCGGTGAATCTAAGTGAGAACAGTAATCCAAAATGTAAGAACCTTACATCAGCAGATTTAGCAAGATGCTTCCGTACTAGATAGTCAGATAGCCATACATCTTTGACACATTTGTAACACAATTAAATCCCTGTAATGACCTCCATTAGGCTCAGCATGTAAGTCAATACAAACAATTCAATGAGCAAGATACAGCAGATTCCCTCTAAAAAGTAACCTTTCAGTTATATTGTGTTTGTGCTGTTTAGGCATATGCTAAATATTATAATGCCTCATTTTCTTTTACCCTTCAGATATTCAGGTGAAAACTCTGACCCAGTGCACTCTAATTACTTGGCTTATTAGCTTCACATTATATCAGTAATGGTGTGATAGCCAACATAATTACTAGGACTTGAAAAATTATACTTTGCTGTACTATTTCATGAACTGAGAGACGATTTTCTTTTCTTATTAACTTTCTTATTTAATGGGTTGACCAGACTTTGCATCTGCTTAGTACATTGATCAAAATGGTAATTTAAGATTTCAGTTTTCTAATTGATAAATTGCCCCTTAGCTGTGGGAGAGTTTCTTTTATACACTTTAGGATGAGAAGTAAAGGCATCTATACTGTTTTACAGTATGCTCCCTTTTGTGAGCCTAATATAATTTGTCAACTGTTGCTTGCAGTTTGGGGTAAGATTTTACCAGTGATGGGTAATTTTATAGATTCATACATTTCAAGGCCAGAAGGACCATTGGGATTATCTAGTCTCATCTCCTGTATAAACCATAGAACTTCCCCCAAATAATTCCTAGAACATATCTTCTGGGGAAAAAAACCAACACACTCAATCTTGATTTTAAAATTGTCAGTGCTGGAGAAACCACAATGACCCTTTGGTAAATTGTTCCAATAGTTAATTTATCTCATTGTTAAAAATATACACTTTATTTCTAATCTGAATTTGCCTAGTTTCAATTTCTAGCCATTGGATTGTGTTATATCTTATTCTGCTAAACTGAAGTGCCCATTATTAAAAATTTGTTCCCCATATCGATACTTATAGACAATAACCAATTATTACTATCCTGTTATTATCCAGGTCATTAGTTTACATTTTTAAAATATTAGTACAACCTTCACTTTTTTCCAGTCTTCTGGAATCTCCCCAGTATTCCAAGACAAATGGGAAAAAATCAACATTATCAGTCCAGTGAGCTCCTCAGTTAGCTTTTTAAAAAGTTTTCTTGCAAATTATCTGGACCTACTGATTTTAAAATATCTAATGTTAGTAGCTGCTGTTTAATGTCCTCCTGCGACACATGTGGAATGGAAAGACTTATCGTGTCATGAGACAATGACAAATGTTTTTGTCACAAATACAGAAATAACAGAAATATTTATTGCACACTTTAGCCTTTTCTGCATTATTGGTAATAATGCCACTATTTCCATCTAGTAATTAACCAATACCATTGTCAGGATTCTTTTTGCTTCTTGTTATTGTCTATAAATCTGCTCACCATTAATTTCTATTTGTGTTCCTTAGCTTCCATTATCAACTTTCTACAATTCGTAGCTTCTGCTTTATGTTCATTGCTATCAACTTCCCTTTTCTTTCATTTGTTATATGTAAAAAATAATATATAATATTTAAGTTTGGAGGAGAAATGAAGACAGCGATTTTATATATATAAATATAAATTATATATATATATAAAATCGCTGTCTTCATTTCTCCTCCAAACATAGTCACTTTTTAACCAATAGTCTTCTTTCTTGATTGTGATTTTTTGGGCATTTAGTAAAGTGTTCTTAAACAATTCTCAATTATCATTCATATTTTTCTAATTAAATTCTTCCTCCTAGCTAATTTAGCTCATAATTCTTTTCAGGGTTTGTGAAACTGCCCTTTTAAAGCATCAGTATATAAACAAACCAGTGTATATATAACTGGTTTGTATTTTATTCTGTTTGCACATTATAACTGCAATTAAGGCATGATTACTTGTACTTAAATGACCATTTTTTAAAGTTCTTTATCTGTCAAGATGAGATTTAGTATAGGATGGTATTGGTTCCACTACTCTAAGTTATAAAATTGTAATTTATAATATTTATAATATTTAGATTATATATTTAGAATGCCAAGGATGTTTTAGTACTGGTGGCATCATAGTCACTCAAATTGAAGTTAACTTCAATTTTCAAACTTGCATAACTTATTCTCCTTCACGTTACAGATACATGCGTAAGGATCCTGTCATCCTCTTCCCTAGTGTGATTAGGTGGTCTGTAACAGATAGCAAATAGTAACTCATATTCATTATGTGAAAAGGAGAGCCGGGAAAAGTCTTTTTTTCCCCCCAAGGATAATTTGATTTTTTTGTTAAACAACCGTTGACCATTACCCTAGTTCCACTAAAACTGCACTACAAAGGGCTCTTTCTGGCTACATATGCTCTCAGGCCCCTGGCATAGGACTCAGCAGGAAAGATAATTCGATTCCATGCTGGGTATTATTTTTTCAACCTATGCCACACAGAACTGGAGTAGGACAGAGATCATGTAAGCTCCCCTACAGCTCCACCTTTTGGCCTACATTGTGTAGCCACGGATGTCAATAAGTCGTAAGCATTTACTTCAAGTTAAGCACATGATTAAGTTCTTCACTGAATTGGGATGGACTTAACCATGTTCTTAAACTCAATCATGTGTTCAAGGGCTTTGCTAAATCAGAATCTAAATGAGCAACCATCTGTTAAATCAGAAAAGAAAGACAGGAAATAATCCATTAATTTCTATTTTGTTGAAAAATAAGGGGAGATATGATAATACAGCTAGGACTTTCAAGGGGTATTTAAAAACTGGCCACCATTTATAATATCCCAGACATCACACTTAGGTATCACAGTGATAGGAATAGTATAAGGATAGAATAATAGATGTGATTCTTAACCTCACAGGAAGTATAAGACAAAACTGGATACAAATAGAATAAAAATATAAGACAGGAATTTGACAAAACTGAACTACTTTTTTTCACAGTTACAATTGGAATATAAGTTAGACAACTTATGTATCTTCTTACAGTTAAGATATGATAAAATCATAAGGAAGGGAGACAATTTAAACTAGATTTATCCCCAATGGAGGACTTTGTAAGGAAATTACAAGATAATCAGATCTCTGAATGGTAATTTAATAGCTAATTTAAGAGCCTGTCTTGCTTAAATTACCAAGAAACCACAAGATACATGGTAATATATTATACAATATATATTATATCTAGGGCAGAAAAGACTCAAAAGACCACAGTTTTTCATTACTTTCAAATGTATCAAATTAATCAAAAAGTTACCTATCATAAACTAGAGGCATATTTAACAATTATTTCAAACCACCAAGAAGAACACACACAAACAATGATCTAGGCCCTCATGGAAATCCCCCACCTAGATATAGGAAAAAGAAAGAAAGTGGACCATGTTTTTGTGATTGTATGTGTTACTTGACTGTGGTTTCATGTGTTCCTATGAGCTCTAGATTGCAAACAAGCAGAGATTAAACGCTGTTAAACTTGAGACTGTGGCCGCCAGAGCCAAAGCCTGGATAGTGTAATATAACACCACTAAAATTAACTTGAAAAAAAAAAAAAAGCTGCAATGCAACCTGAAATCCTACATGTCTGGACCAAAATGTGGAATAAATCCCTTCTGGAGAATCCTCTGACTACAGTCCCTGTTCCTTTCTATTAAGTGAGCTCCAGCGTGATGAGATCAACTAATCTTAAAGCCTTATGACAGGGGGAGAGATTTGCTCTCTCTCAGGTGGGCAATCCTAGGCCATCTATAGGTCAAAACAAACACTATTCATTGAAGCCAGAAACCTACCGGGACCTAGAGCAGATCAGAATTCACTTTTTTTAGCTCTGTTAATAGTTTTAGGGAGACGTATTTATATTTGTTTCCTGTGAAACCAACATTCCACAGGCCGAGAGTAAAAGGATCAGAAATAATTCTATAGATTGCCACAAAGCTCAAAATAATTAAATGCTGTGCCATTTGCATCTCACGGGAAGAGTGCTTTTTTCTGTCTTTTCAGATACAAGAAAGGAAAGTCTTGTATTATTTATCAAATAATCACGGACCATTTTTACATTGTTTTATCTGGGCTTAGAGATGCAGTTGTGGAATTTGGAAGAGATTACTTTTGATTACACAGCTGCACAGAGAGAATGGATTTTTTGATGGTTCATGATGCACAGTTCCACTGTCTCCTACACAGATGAATGAGCTTTGAAGGTATTTATTCCTTCAGTGGATTTTTTAAAGTGAATCCTAAAGTCCTGTGGGGAATCTGTCTCTCAAGTGCTATCCCTTTCCATGGGTAACTCTGAAAGCACAGTGTATGCTAAACTTTCCTTGCTTAAAAGAAGCCACATTTAGCCTCATTTCCTTGCTAACGAAATAAGCCTACACCAAACAGAACCCCCACAAGGAAAGCCTCTGACTGATGTGTTGAATAAAGAGAATGTCAAGCTCATCCAGCTGTGACACAGTAGCAAAAGTGTAGGTTCATCAGCAAAACCCCATGATGTTATTCTGTCCTTGCTTTCAAATGATCGTGTCAGGATTTTTTGTCAATTAATGCAGCCCAGTTGCTTCCAAGCTGCTTTCACTAACCTGATTGACTAAATTTTAACACTGACTGTGTTCTCTGAGGATTAGTGCTTCTTTGCTCACCTGTGTTGCCATTTTATTTTATTTATCTAGCAATTCTTCTTGGTGTTGCTTTTTGAAAGGTCCAGCTTGTTAATACTAGTTCAAGAGTGTCATACAATCACAAGATTCTTATGACGAAAGGGGCAGTTTCAAAGCCCATGAAAGCGAAGGGGAAAAAGCCTCCCATTGACTTCAGTGGGCTTTGGTTCAGGCCCAAAGTGCAAAGAGCATTTTTGTTTCTGCTTGATAGGCAAATCATGTTCAGAAGGCCTCCTTATAGCAGGGCTGGTGCCATTTTGCTGTGCAAAATTTGGAGTGGGGGTGGCTTCAGACATGTTCTCTGGACTATGGTTAGGCATGGCAGAATTCCATTTTTATTTCTTTGCAATTTCTATGGGTTCTATGGGTTTTTAAGCAGCATTCGTCTTACTTTGCTTCCCTGTAAATGTTGATCATTATGGATGGAATTTTTTTTGGTGGTTTGTGTGTGAAAAGAGAAATCAATTTTTATCAGTGTTTGCTGATAAAATCTAAACCGTCTCAGCCTAATTATGGTGGATTTCTCTGCCGTGCCATGGATATTCTTAAGGTTATACTACCCACTGTTAGTAGGCGTATTAGAGTTGCTACTACAGCCTCAGGGCTGCAGAATGGGCTTCAGTGTGGCTTGTAGTTAGATTTATTTTGGAAGAATAGGTAATTTAGGAGACTGGTATTAAAATGCAATTTAGAGGACTAATATCCCACCTCAGGAGAATATCATTGTATTCTATTAATCCGCATCACTGTAAACTAATACATCGATCCAAAGCTGTACCAACTATACCAACTGTCAAGTATGCAAGGAAAAATATTAAAAATAAAAAGGAGGCAAACCAATACAAGACTGTTTGTTTGTTTGTCTACCACATTTGAATCCCCCCCCCCCCCCCTTCTGTAACAGCTTCTGGTAATGTTAGAGTTGGATGGTACCTCAGATCTGACTTTTATGCTATCATCTCCTTAAGAACTCTTGAATGAATAAAAATTGTTCAGTTTGCTCCAAAGGTGCTTACTTTATTGTATTAAAGGTTAAGTTACTGGATGAGATGCTGCCTGTCATTTATAATAATTTTACTAGTAAGCTGCTTCCTCAAGATGGCACAAAAGTCTCTTCTGCCTCTTGTGTGCTCTTGGGAGGCAGTGTGACCTAGTGACTAGAGCACTAGACTGGCGTCAAATGCTGATGTGAAATACTCCCTTTGCAGCCTTGTTGAGGTCAATTCTCAAATAAAAATACTTTTTTCTGACTCTGCTTCTTCAAACTTAGCTTGCAATCTGAAAGTCAAAATGTTCTTTCTGGCTCTCAGATTACCACCAAAGAAAAAGTTCTCCACGTAGAACTAGTAGATGCATGAGGTAGAAACAAATCCAGTTCATTCTGTGAGAACTGTGTTGGCTCTGCAGGGCTAACAGGAATAAAGTACCATATCTTTGGTAGTTTCTGTCACATGGTAATAAAAAGTATCTTCCAAATCAATTAAATAAAATGCCTTTGAAATCTACTTATTTTTTTTCTTTTCATTGTGTTTACTGCCCCATGTTAACTTAACACATAACTACAAAAATGTGTGTTTCATTCCTTTCTAGTCACAAAGAAGTGTAATTCCAAGTGAGTCATAGCTCACTGTTGGAAATAGAATCGACTGAAAGAGTCTTGATTTATCCCTCCCAGAGTGGAAGGTATGACTAGGTATATCTACATCCACTACTGGCCTGTGTCAGTTGACTGATGCTCGTGGGGCTAAAATTGCAGTGTAGATGTTCAGGCTTGGGTCCCAGTGCCCATGTGGCAGTCCAGGCCTGAACATCTACTCTGCAATTTTATAGCCTCTCAGTTGGAGCCCTGCAAGCCCGAGTCATATGACATGGTCCAGCTGCGGTGTAAACGTACAATGACACTGGTATTTCAATGTAAACTGCATGATTTCTTTGCAATAAAGTCTCCCTATTATGTATTTTCCAAACATAGGTAACCCTAAGGGATATCATAACTTTGCTCTGATATAAACTATTCTGTTCTGATTGTTTGTTCTTCTGGAGATCCCCATAGCAGTGCATAACACTATGTGGTGGTCTAAGGCATGCTGGGCTAAAAAAATTATTTACCTCTGCAGGGTTCTCTCTCTTCCTTGTTAATTTTCTCTCCTCTTTAAGTTCTTACTAGTTATGGATATTAGGATTACTTTAATAACAATCAGGAGATTCTCATTGTAATGCTAACCACTGTAGCTGTTCATTTGTGTATTTGAAGTTTTTCCATGTGACAAGTCTCTGAGAGCAATTCTAGCCTCACTGAAATCAATGGGAAAAACTCCCATTGATTTAATGGGGCCAGGATTTCATGAAGAGTGTACTTCATATTGAACTTGCCAGGAGCAGAGGAAAAGTCCCCACAACAACATATGATCCAGCAAATATCATCTAATGTGGTATAGAAAGGAAAACATGTGATGTTACCAAGCATACGCAGGACATGCATTGATTTCAAATGGAGTATGCTGAATTCTGCTTTCCAGATCCCTATGGCTGGGATCTGACATTCACTTGTAATATGACCAGTTATGTTCCATGCACTGTAAATCACCATTCAAAGCAGCAGGATATAACAAAGGAAAGCTTGACATAGCACACATGAAAGTAGGAAGGCAAGAGAAGAAATGCTAATCTAAAGGATTTAATTTAAATAACAGCTGTATTTTTTTAATCAAAATTACTTTACTTTTTAAAAATGCAGCCCTGCCCATAGGTACTCTTTTCCTTTTCTCTTCTGATGGATTAAACAATCTTTTAAAAAAAAGTCCTTTTGATTTTTCTATATTCTATTGTACCCTTTGATTCTATATCAGACAAATGATTTTAGTGTAGAACCTGAAAACACCTGAGGCTTCTACTATAATATGCAGGGCCACCCAACTATCTGCCTCATCTCTTTGATACATATGCAGCACTGAATGAAATGAGTAAGCATGTTAGTGTGATGGAAAAATGGACTCTGCAAGTCTATTTTGAATTCAAACTTATCTGTATAGCTGACAGAGTTATTGTCATACTTTTTTTTGAAGACAGAAAATGGCCAAATTGCTACATGGATCTAAATTTACAAGATTAAAGAAACATAACCAAATTGTTCTTGTCCAGAATAATTACCTGATTTATAAATATGAATGTATCCCACCTTTTGCTTTATCTGTCCATTAATTCAGACCTTAAAATACATATTTGTTCTTAAGTAATCACAAATTATCCATTAAATGTTAAATAGGGATAATGAACTCATTAAACATTAATCATGCACCATCACTCAAGCATGAAAACAGGCTATTCACAGCATTTCCAAAGAGTTGTCATATAATGCAGTGTGATTGGAGAGGAAGGATGGTTCAGTGGTTAGGGAGGTTAGCTTAGAGACAAGGCTTCATTTCCTTGCTCCGTCACAGATTTCTAGCGTGCCCTTAGGTAAAACTCTGTCAGTTCTTCATAATGAAAATGAGATGACAGTACACCCCTCCTTTGGAAGGGTGTTGTGAAGAAAATTACATGAAAGATTGGGAGGTGCTCAGACACTACTCCAGTGGAGGCCACATAACTACCTCAGAGAGATTTATATGGAGAAAGAAGAATGACATCAGGCTCCAGGTCATCCTTCAACAAGCATGTCAATTGTAACAGTACATTCTGTGATTTGGGGTCTTTCCCACTGGGAGCTGGAGTCAGCAGACATCAGTCTAAATGTCCCTTTATTATCTACTATCTACTTAATCCATGCAAGTGGAGTATCTTGAAGCTATTTCAGAGGAATGGTTAAAACATACAGTGCTGGAAGCGGGAGGTTTGAATGTAGTTTAAAATTATGTGTGTAAATGTTGCTTCAGCTAAAAGATGAAAGAACAGATTTTTAAATCTCATTTACATTAGTACATTAATATGTGTAAAGTCTCTGAAGGGTTAACAACCCCATTATAAATCAATAAATGGCATTACTTTGGTCAAAAAACATTTAATTTTTAGGGTGACTCCATATATTTTGTGCTAATGACATAATGACATCATTTTCAAAGTGAGAGTTTTCCATGAAAGCTATCAAGGTAATTTGGCATTTTTTTTCAATAATATTATACAGGTAAACTTTTTAAGAACCAAAGGTTTGAGATTATTAATCAGCCATCGAACAAACAGTCTTTGACTAACTAAGGGCCATTTGGCTTATTTCTAGTGATGATAATTTATTTATGTTCGTTTATTCATTCATCTGATGAAGTGGGTTTTAACCCACGAAAGCTCATGATCCCTAAAATCTGTTAGTCTATAAGGTGCTACAAGACTCTTTGTCACTTTTATTTATGTTAGTGAAGGAATAGTTTATGCAGTAATTCATAAGAGGCAGATCAGTCTCTTAAAGTACCTGAAATTTTAGAAATACCTTACAACAGGAGAAATCCAAAATTTTCTGCTTTAGGAATTGTGTTCTTTTTTCTGACTAAGGCCTGATCCAATATCTACTGAAATCCATGGAAAGACTCCCACCAACTTCACCTGGATCAGACCCTGGCCACTAACTCTCCAATGCTTGGAACCTAGTGCAGTCATTTGCATCTCTAGAAACTGAGTGCAAATCGAGTCAGCTCTAATAACAGAAAGGGGGCAGTACTGAAATATGTATTTATTTTCGGACAGAGGTAAGCAAATCCCAAAGTAGCAATATGAACGTGTAGCACCCGAGAACAAAGAAGTAACTAACCATTTTAAAAAGTATTGGATGGGACAGTGAATATTAGAATATTCAAGCTTAAAATTAATATTTTGTTAGTATTTACACTATTGAGCAGTTAATGTATGTAGAAAGCAAGCACACATAGAAAGAAATTAAAGTTTTTCAACGGCAAATTAATATTTGCTGTGCATTTTTCCATCATTTGTTCAGTTGAAAATAGGAGACTATGAGTTTTAAACATATGGACTCTTCAAACAATTTCCTGGTAATATATTAGCTTATAAAGAAGAAGAAGAAAAGCTATGTAAAAATGTGACCCAAATTTTTCAGTCCACAGATGGTGGTAGGCAGTTTTTAATCAGTTTGTTTTGTTTGTTTTAATAACCAAATACTTTAGGAAAAGGGGATTCCATTGTAATTTTTAGCAAGCTGAGGGTTTTTTTTGAGCGGGGGAGGGGATTTGGTAGTTATCAGACATATTTTATGCAGTATTTGGCATTTCTGGGCACAATTCTTCATTCGGCTTAACACTGGTGAAACACCATTGACTTCAGTGGAGCTATATCACTGAATTTTATATTTTATACATAAAAATGGTGTAATACAGTGGAGAATCAGGCCTCAAATGGAAAACCAGGCCTTCTGTTTAGCCCATTCCTATAGACACATGTAAATATAATTACATTTATTATTCAAATTTCTCAAAAAGATTTCAGAAAATATGCATTAAAATGTACAAGTATTTCCCTCAAAATACATAAAGGTGTTGCGATATTTTATGAAACCAAGGAATAACTGCCCCCAAACTTCATTAATACAGGGTGTCTGATGCTGCCTCCTGTTCTTTGAAATGTGATCATGACTAATTTTAAACCTCTGAAAACCAGGGAATATAGAGTTAAGATGCACATCACCTCTGCCATGGAAGCTGAACTCTGCCCTCTTTGAGTGATGTCACAGACACCTGTGAACACTCTGCCTTAATAGATGCTGCGGAGCACATGAGCACTATAGGACAATGTCCAGTCACTCTCTCTTCTCACCATAATGATGGTAATTCCTTTCTCAACCCACTATGGTCCTGATTCAACAAACTTATGTTTAAGCGCAAGTAGTCCTATTGGCTGCAATGGAACTGCTCAAGTGTATAAATACCTTGCTTAATTATTGCCTAAGTGCCTGAATAGAGATGAAAAATATTGGTCCAGATTGTCTCCTGACATCTCCACAGTGATATCAATGGAGGTACGGCAGCACAGAATTGGGTCCACTTTCTGTATCTTGTCTTGGGCCGGATAAGGGCTTCTTCAAACTCACAAATGCCTTTGTGCAGTAAAGTGCCAGAAACACAGACCTATAGATAATATTGAACAATGAGATAAACTGTTCCTTAATATAGAGCTTTCAAACCGACACAGATATGGGCTGACAGATGCCACAGCACACCACGTCCAGTGGGACACCGGCTATGACATTTACGCAGATATTCATCCATCTCTGGTCTCTCATGCTGTGCCTGCCTGAAACAATATAAACAAATGTGCTCCTTCCCCGAGTAGCACAGCATCCTTTTTGGCATATTATTTGGCTCAGAACCAGTGAATTTTAACATTTAAGCTTCTTGTTTTATGGTTCCCAACAGTCAACCAGTGCAGCTGAGATATTAAATATTATTATCAACATTAATAAGAATGCATTTGTATTCATAATGCACCCATGGCTGTGTGACTCACAGTTGCTAATGCCAAACATAACTAAAATGTGAATTTAATTTAAAAAATGAAAGAGCCAGAGCCCAATACATTCCATAACCAGTAAGAAGTGTATATCTATATCTATATGTGAAAATTCCCTCACACACACACACTAACATATAATTAAAAAGTCATCAAACTATTTATCAAAAGGAACAGTAGGGAAAACACATGTATTTTCACAAGCATTTCAAAAGCTGTTTATTATAAAATTCTAGAATAAAAGTCCAATCCTGCAACCCTTCATACAAATAGTCCCTATGGACCAGAACCTCAGTGGACCAGAACCTCAGCTCCATTAAGATAGTTTTATACTGCTCCAGTGGTGCAAAGCAGCATTAAAATCTGGCTTAATCCATCAGTGGAAGTTTCCCCCTGTGATAGGGAATCATTTGGGGGAACAGGGCTGCCTTTGCAGCTGCTATGTTGCCCACCCTCTCTGCTTTCACCCTAGGGCAGTGGTTCCCAAACTTGATTTGCAGCTTGTACAGGGTAAGCGGGCCACAAGACACTTTGTTTACTTGGAGTGTCCATGGGTATGGCCGCTCACAGCTCCCAGTGGCCAAAATTCGCCGTTCCTGGACAATGGGAGCTGCGGGAAGTGGCACAACCCAGGTTACCACTTCTCTCAGCTCCCACTGGCCGGGAACAGTGAACCACAGCCACTGGGAGCTGCGAGTGGCCATACCTGTGGATGCTCCAGGTAAACAAAGTTTCTCGGGGCCCGCCAGGGACTTACCTTGAACAAGCCAGGAACCAGTTTGGGAAGAACTGTTCTAGGAGAATGGGGTCTGGCCAATGAGCCTCTCTGTGCTCCAAGAATCCCTGCCTTCTGGAACGCTCCTCTTGGGTCATTGGCAGATAGCTATTACTGACAGCAGTCATGAGTCAAAAGGAGTAATCAAAATGGGGCTCACAGTCTAGTGATGCTGATGCACAGAAGCTGAACAAAGAATTGTTTTTAGCAGTGGACTGTCACGTGTATTAACCCAGTAGCTTGTGGGAAAGTAGCCACAAAGAGCAAGGGGAATTTCCTATTTTCTCACTAGGCTATCAGCAATTACTGTCTTTGCAAGTTGTAGTTTCACAGTTCTCAGAACACATTGGTGCTGTATGCAAATAATAATGGCCATAAGAAACATAATGGCACCCAAATGGAAGCAAGCACTTACAATCTCTCTTCCTCCCAGCCTTCTCCTTCCTTCATAATGGATTGGGAGTGAGACAGCAGTAGAAAATTGTGACCTCTATTGGAATGATAAAATAAGCCTGGGTAGTATGGCCACATGGATCCCACTTTAATGAAATCAGTAAGGTCAGAATGAGCTTCAATAGCACAACTCAACCCCATTCCTTGTTTCCTTCCTAATTCCATTACCTCCACATCCCTTTGTAGTTCAGTCTGGTTTGTACCTATTAAACTGTATCCCAACTATTTTGCTTAGCTTAGGCTATTTCAGTTGAAATGGTGTTTTCTGTTAGGATGTTTTGACATTTACTACCTGAAGAGGTACTGAACCTAATAAAATATTTGCAACTAGAGGAATGGAGTGTATCTATCACCTTCCTTTCCCCCACATGAACCCATGGTGACTGACTAAAATTGCAGGCTCCCATGTGCACAAAGACTGACTCTGGCCACCTCCAGCACACTGCAAAGGGAGCAGGAAGGAACAGGGAAGTGACATCACCTTCCCTTCATTCTGGCCAGGTTTGGATAGAAATGCATGCTGTGCTCTCCAGGAGTATGCATACCAACATTGTTGCATTCCTTGGGAGCTTTGGAAGTTGTTCTGTATATCTCAGGCAGAATGCATTGCGGAGCTTCCACTGGGATGGTGCCCAGAATTTACTGTATGAAACTTCTTAGAGTAACCCCCAGGAATGTACATTTACTCTTTTTTCACCATCCTGTTTTGTGGACTGTGTTGTACTCTGAGTCTCAATTCTCAGGTGTATCTGCAGGCAGTCATTTTTCCTTTTCATATTCAGTAACAATTATTAGAAACAATGTCAGTGGGCGTGAATGGGGATCACTCAAATGTGCACTCCATTTGTATTGTTGCTTGGAATGGGACAGCTGGAATGATCAGGAGACAAACAAAACAGCTGAGTCCACTGTAACATGTACCATGGCAATAAAAAAACCAGATAGCACTTTTCTGCCTTGACTTAGGCACAGCAAATACCTCACATGCGAACCACTATATAATTATTATTTTCCTTAAGATACAGGAGTAATCTCATTTTGCTTCTGAAATGCTCTTATCTCTTGGGTGTAATGTGATGGCTTTTTAAGAGCGGAAGTGAGGAATAGCACATGGGATGCTATTATCCAAAATGGAATTTTGTGAAGAAACACTGAATACCCACTACTGTTATGGAAAATGCAATGAGACCTGGAATGAGCAGGACCTTGGCTTTACATTGTCAGTATCTCCAGCAGCATTGTTCCGGAGCATTATTTCATTAAGAATTGGGAGAGCAGACTAGTATCTATGAAATCACCAGTATAACTCACTCCAGAACCTGGGGTTTCAAGTACAGGTCAGGTCCGATACTGCTTAACTTGCCAGAGCTGACAAGTTCACTTCCACAGGTGATGCAGCTGTGAGATAATGTAGGAGAAATATCCTTTCTCATTTACAGGTTTTCAGTACAAACATAGAATTGGATGACTAGTGGAAAGTGCAAGAGAACCAAAGGTACATTTTAGTAAAGAATTACGGGCTACCTAAATTTCAGCAATCATTTTTTGAGAAGTTTGGACTATCTTTTGTAAGGCTTTTTGTATACTGGGTTACAGGATTTATAAATCCACAAGCACAATTTCAACACAACTTTGAATGTAGTCTATGGCAAAAAAATGTCTTTCTGTACAATTCAGAAAGCTGCAGAAAATGTGTTATGATTATACATACACATATGCCCACACAGTCACTAGTAAAAATAGAAAGGGAGTCAATCTGTTATTCTTTAGGAGCAGTCTCTGAAACAAAGTGACCTGTGGATAATATGTTACTAGAAAAAATACCCGGCGTTGCTCGGGTCCGTCGGAGGTTGGGAGAGGGCAGAGAGCTGAGCGAGTGCGGGGTCCGTTGGAGGGGGGAGGGGGCAGAGAGCTGATCGAGTGCAGGGTCCGTTGGAGGGGGTATTATGACATCATAACTATGTCACATCGAACAGCAGCTGCCCAGCTGATGTGATTGGCTGTTAAATAATTTCACCTCTGGGGGGCGTCAGAGGTGAGATTTGAAAAATTTTCAACTCTTACCCTGATTAGGACCCTAAGGCCTATAACTGTACCAAATTTCAAGTCTCTAGCTCAAACGGTGTGGAAGGAGTAAGGGAACATGCATACACGCACGCATACACACATACACCATTTGACTTTTATATATATAGATAGATTGTTGGTCATTACATCTGAGATCAAAACAGAAATGGCAGTAGACCTTCTTAGATGAGATGTGTGTGTCTTGGTCATTTGAATCTTCAAGTTTACTTGCATGTGCGATAAGATAACCCTTAGAACAAAATCATAGACCGAAATCCATTCAAAAAAACATCATACTAACATGTTCACTCATTTCATTTAGTGCTGTATATGTATCAAAGTGATGAGGCAGTATATTGGATCTTGTGTGGCATAGGAACTGAGAAGTAGCTCGTTATATAGTTTGTGAGACCTCTAGTGGCTCCTCACTAGAGGAGCAGGGTATATATGTAGTTTAGCTAGTATTTGTATGTTGATATAGTTATTTGGTCTCTATAGTGCCCATGTGGTTACCTAATATTATGTTGTGTGAAGAGCAAGAGACTCAACAGATTTATGAAAGAAGATGCAAAAGCTTTTGCTCCACTCATCGAGATATGTTAGAAAAATGCACCATTTTAACCCTCATTTCTTGAAAGCCTGATCCAGAGAAATGCTGAGTGCTACAAGTGTCAGTGGGGGTTGCTGGTGGTCAGCACCTCTCAGGATCAGGTCCTGAGTCTCTCTAATACAGGAAATGTATCGTGTGAAGCATGAGTCATAATCCCGATTAATCCCTTCTTCCATCCAGACACATTTCCAGGTGCCTTCTCCACTGCCTCTATTTCACTGCCATTTCCAAGCCTGCATGCA
The DNA here is from genome assembly GCA_032164245.1 of Sternotherus odoratus. NCBI lineage: Eukaryota > Metazoa > Chordata > Testudines > Kinosternidae > Sternotherus > Sternotherus odoratus. The sequence continues at coordinate 19,290,596 of JAVMKO010000011.1, forward strand.
AAACTGTTGACAATCCAGCAATCAAATTTTCTGTTGCTCCTCCAAGTCAATTACACTGACAATGACTCCATCTGCCATAGTCTGTAAAATGAACAGGGAAAAGAGTTTACAGAGGGAAGCGGGATTGCAGACGCGACATTTAAATAATTGTTTCATGCAACAGATAACCAGGGTTGCCCTGAGATAGTTAGATTTATTAATGGGCTTATACGTCTGCTTGAGGAGGAAAGTGGAGGTGGGAAGAGGCAATTGTGATCAGTCCTAGAAGGCATTTTAAAGCTTATATGTTGAAATAGTTTAGAATGAGAGAGACCCAACCAAGTAAACATGATGAAGAGGGCAGAGTTTTGGCTGTCAAATGAAGGCAATTTGATAGGGTGATAAAGATACGGCTCGGGTTTACGCCATTTAAGTATACTATGTTTCAGGGATTTCAGCACTGAAGTATCATCCTAACTTAACACAGTTTTGCTATAAAAGTACATGTACAGACTTATACAATTTTCCTAATAGCTGTATCACTGGCTTGAAAACACAGAACCAGAACACACTTATTGGTCAGGCAGCATTCAAACCATCATTTCAACACCCTGCTCTATCCATTGCATTGAAAATGAAACAAGAATTATGTTGTTGTTACCATTTGCAACTCTATAGTTGGGCTTGTGTCAGCACTTCCACTAGGAAACCCATATTGTCAGGGATTTTATTATCAGGGCTTTAAAATTTGCTTCAGGATGGTGGGTTGGCAGAAATACTCTCAGCCTGAGAGCAATTTGTTTTTAGCTATTTTTAAAGCAGCTACACTGATTTCATTTGAAGATATATGACTGTAAATATAAAATAATAAAGGTAATTACACATCTTCAAGGTTTCAGCATCTTTTGTGCTGTTGTGTAATTCAGAACTGTCACTGATTTAATTATTAAAATTGGCCATTTGTTAGTTATTATTAACAAACACAAAAGGAATTTAGATCACACTAATAACTAAAAACTACTAGGAAATTAATCAATATGGCTCACTCACTCTGGGGTAAATCACCATTTTTATATTGACACGAATGGAGCTGTCAGCTGAGGAGTGGGCTCTGTGAAGGGGACATGTACACACACACACACACACACACACACACACACACACACACACACACACGGACACCCTCCATCCTTCAAACTGACCCTAAGCCTTGTTTTTTTTAAAGTCAAGCAATTCACATTAGGCAGATCTAGGCAAAATTCTTTTTTTCCATTTCACAGCCTCCTACATTTAGATATTTTTTTTTTACTAAATCTCAGGAGACTAGAAATTTTTCATGTTAAAACATATGAAAAATCATTTTTGCTTGAAAATTTGCAAGTGTGATTTTTTAAAAATAACAAATGGAAGGAACAGGAGTAAGGTGAGTGGTGGGAACCTTTAGGTCTCATGGACTAGTGGCCTGAGCACAAGGCTGGAAGCCAAGCACTTCTGAATATTTCCACCAGTCACTGACCTTTAAAAACACTTTCCCTACCTCTCTTTCTAAACAGTACTTAATCATGTCTCACCATACTCCTAGAAGGTAACTATTACTACTCTTACTTTGTAGAAAGACTCAGAGAATTTAAGTACTTACTCAAGGTCAAACAAAAACATATTGAGAGTCAGGATTGGAACCTTGGTTTCCTGTGTCTAGTTTGGCCCATGCTTTTTCAAAATGAGAATGTCTTTTTAGACTGAATTGAAAGCAGTTGTTATAGGTTGTAACACAAAGCCATAATAGGGAAACCTCAGAGTAGTCTCTTCTAGTATACTAATTGTAATCACACATTCTACCTCCTCTAGCTCCCACTTCAATCCACTTAGTTCTCCGAAACATCCCAGAAGAAGATAACTCATTGGCAACGTATTACCTATGGAATTATACACAGATACTAATGGCTTTAATTAGTTATAAACCACAGTTTAAAGTTTAAATATGTAACATTTTATAAAAATAATTATTCATCAATTTTGGCCATTGAAAAATATTTTGGGACTGCCCACCTACAATCAATTTAAAATAATGACCAGAGAAAGTTGACAAATTGGAGATTAATGACATAAAGGTATTTAAAGTGTATGTGTCAGTAAGTGAGGGCATAGATTCAGATCTTCATCAGGATTATTGACTCATATTGTAATATGCCTAGGAATACCAATCAAAGATTAGGGCCCCATTTGTTATGTACTTTGCTGACATGAGAAGACAGTCCTTGTCTCCAAAGTATGCCCAATGCTAGGTTATGAGAAGAGGCATCTGGAAGATGACACAAGCAAAGTAGGGTGTAACAGCAGAATTAGAAAAATGACCAGTTCGGAATTTTCACAAAGTGAAAACCACCACAATGCCCTTTGTCTGTGATGATATCTATTTCCACCATTTATCACTTTTCAATAGCCTTCACTCATTTCTTTTTTAAACACCTTTTTTTCTCTTTTCATTTTTTTTTTCATTTGGCACAGGGCCATCATCTTCCAAACCATTTCTTCTTTGGAATTGCTTTTCTTAACTTTTATGATCTTGCTGACAAAGGAATTTAATTCCCTTCCAATCTTTTGCAATTTCCTGGCCATCTTCATCCATATTTTTCAATCAGCTTCATATCATCTTTGTCATGTATCAATTCTTTGTATGTGAGTCTGACAACCTGTGCATCAATTGGCCATAAATTCTGCTTTGTGAGAAAAATCTATCAAAAGTTTTAAGACCTGAAGAAATCAACAGCAAAAATGATCTGCTCAAGCAATTCAGAGAAAAAAGCAATGTTTAATAGTCATTAGTAGGTGTGGCTTCTAACACCCATTGAAAAGAAGGGTGCCAAAAACTGTGATTGCTGTATTAGGAATGGTGAAGGACAATGAAGTATTTGTTCTATTTGAGCATCTATAGTATGGGCCAGAGTATGTGTACCCCAAATCAGCAAAGACACACAACTACACACATTCCTCCTGTGATAATGCCAAATATATTTGGGTATCTACTCTAACTTTCAATATATTGTCAGGCTACTACTACTACTAGTAATGCTAATTAAGGGCTTTATTTCTGTTAGTGTCTGTCTGGTATCACATGCTTCACAGAATGCTTTCACATCAGCAAGACTGAACAGTAATCCAATATAGAACATGAACTGTAATATATGTATTATGGAATTTACTGACAAAAAGCAATGTATATTCTAGGATATTCCTGGTATTTTAAAAAGTAAACTATTGTTACTTTATTGAGCAGTAATTTCATCACTGGAGGCATCACCTTACCATATATGTTTGCCCAGTGTCCTGCTAAATAGTTACTAACTCTGTAGAACAAACTCCAGATATCATCAATCTGATTTCTCTTTCAGAAAGAAGCAATTGATTGTGGGAGTCTTTACACCATCCTAACTTCTGCAACTTTCCCCCAAACCTGTGAAACTGAAAGTTTCTAGAACTGGAAAACTCCAGAACTCACCTCATTGGGTGGATGGAAGTCTTCCTAAGTAAAGACTCTAAGGTTTATATGTTAGTGGCTAGACAAACAGAGCTTCCTTTTGATTTACACTGAGAAGCTCTAATGCATGAAAGTGCACAGCACAAACATGAACATAACTCCTAGAAGCTTGCTGCATTAAATTGCTTTACTTTCCATTGCCCTGGGAAACAACTGATGAACAGCATCCAGATTGGCATCTCATATAATATACAAGCTACAGCAAACCTATTAAATATTATACTTCACATTTGGAAAAACACCTCTTACCCCCAGAAAGGAGAGCATTATAGATGTGTTCTGATATTCTTTGATGAAGTTAATGAAAAGGGTAGCTTGCTTATGAATCTGTTATGGAAAATGTTCTGTCTGTGGAAGCAGAAACTCCATTTAGATAGCATCATTTATGGATGGCGCCGCAGTGATGTGCCACACACCTGTTTCCTGCGTTACAGTCGGTGAAGCCCAGACAACTGACTTTTAGGAAAGAAGAGGTTCTTCCAAGCTTTGTAGTTCTAGAAAGAGAAAGTTAAATAGACTATTTCGGGTAGAAAAAGATGATTCTTTACTTTTTTTCACTCCTTAGGTTTATGCTACCTGACAAGTAGAATGGCCAATAATAAAAAGTATATTTCCAGTTATCATTTTTTAAATGGAAAGCCTGAAAGGTATTTAAAAAACTCTCAGGTGACTGACTTGCCTGATGAATAAATGCAGCATTGGTCAGTTAGCATGAAGTATGTGACCAAAGGAGAAAGACCATATCTAATTAGAAGATGTTTTGCATGGCTTTTGCATAGTAAATATGAAAACCAATGATCATTTATAAGAGAGATAAAACAGGAAATAATCTTGAAGCAATGTTGCAGTACCTCTTTGTCTCTCTTTCAGGAGCCAGAAGTGGAGAAGCAAGTCACATCAGGAAGCTAAGGATGTGGAGGAATAGGCTCTATATTATATGGTGGGGGTAATGGCTAAGACCAAACAATAGACAATTGCCCAGCAACAATGGTGAAGGAGATGAGGTGTTTCTGGTGTTAGTCATGAAATGGATTGTGGAGGTACAATTGCAAGAGGCCCTGCATTATATGAGGGAGGATTAAGGAGGGCCAGAAGGTAAGGAGGGAGGCATGGTTCTTATGAGGTGAGTTCAGGAGTCTAGATTGAAAATTAAAATATTTGTCTTCAACATTGTAAATAGCATTCTGTGATGAGGAAGTGGGTGATTTCTGATCCTACTGCTGTCAAGTGGTAGAATGGTCATTTTCCACCTTGCTGGAAATACAGGTCTATGCTGATGACAATTACCTTACAATATACTGCCTCCCTGCCTGTGACCCTTCACAACATGATTGTCAGTATGGTGAGCCAATGTTTCTTGGGAATTTTATTTTATCTTATTCTATTCTTAGGAATAGAAGTGAAATCAACTTTGCAATTGAATTGTCTTTCCTTTTGAATTCCTTTATGGTAATCTACCATTGTGTGGTTGTTTTAAGCCATTTTCCACTGCTGGTGGGAGTTTGTATCTCCATATGAACCCTTATTTTGCAATTGTTATATTATATTTTATTATTATTATTATAAAGAGATGCCTTTGTAGGCAAGTATTATTGCTAGGATTCAGGCAGAAAATCCACTAATGAAGCACATGGCACCTCAGTTCTCCCAGACACTAGATTTTACTGAGAAATTTGATTTTTTCCTCTTCTTACAAGAAAAGTTCAACCAGTTTTTGCTCCTTTCAAGGAGAAGGTGAACTATGTCAGGGATTATTATTATTATTATTATTTTAAATATGACTATTCAGTTTGGTCATTGCTGGACATTAGATGGCAGCACTGTATGTGAGGGATACTTTAGAACATTTCTTAGTGTGTTTCTGTGCGTGTGTGTGTGTGTGTGTGAACAAAGATTTTGATATGATTAGTGTCATGGGTAGAGTCAAGAATTATGAGGAGCTGAAATATGAAGACAAATATATTTCAGATTTCTGTGTTACTATTCATTTTTCTGGAGCTAGTTATATAAGGGGGAGGATAGATTCTTGGAAATTTCATTTTCTGTTACATACAGGTAGTTACTATCTCCTAAAGGAGCCAGGTTGGAAAAATAAATTAATTAACATAAATAATAATTGGCACTGACTTTCTCAATAGTCAATTTTCTGTAAGAAATACAATTTCATTTAAAACTAACTACAGGGGAACTAATGACAAGTGATTGAAATGGAACTCTGCTGGGGAATAGCAGAGCCCATATGCATCTACTCACAGTATCTGGTTCTTATTTGTAAGAATGACATCACTTGAAAAATCTGTGTATCCGAAACATTAAAAAAAAGTCCTAATATACTTGCCAGAATACTTAGCTTATTAACCAGAGTAAAAAATAACTGTTCTGCCATGCTATCCCAGCTCATACTTTCTGAAATATAAAGGAATAAAATAGCTATGTAAAGTATTGTCAATCAGTTTTCCACTTAATAACTGAAAAATGTAATATCAGAACTTACGGTACTACTATAGCTGAACAAATAGAAGAAAGCAGACACCTAATGTATTTTACAAATTTCACTTGTATCTGTCTGATAAATTCATCAAACAATATTTGTCTAAATTATGATGCTGGTCAAGTACTGCCAAAGTAGTGCTTGTCACAGAAATTATTCCGTGGATATTTATGATGTTCATCAAATAATTTAGTCACTGAATACTATTTGACCAGTTCTACTTAGAATGTCATTTGCTTTTGTGATACCTCCTTTCTCTTCCTGAATTCACTCCAAATATTTCTTTTTTCCTTCTTGTAATAGATTGCGACACATTTTTTTCCTGTTATTTTCTATTTGATTCCTTTGATTTTCACTCTTTCACTCCACCATTTTTTCCTGCTTGCTTCCTCTTTCCCTAGTGCATTCTTTACTTCATCCCTTATATTTTCCCTTCTTTTCTCCTCCAATTTCTTCCACCAAAAATTTCTCAATCCTCTACTTTTTTTCTAACTTTCTCCTCAGTCTTTCCTTTTCTTTCTCCTACTTGTCCCCCTTTCATTCATCTTCCTTCTTACACCCATAAGTCTTGACCCATAAGTCTTGAAGTTTTGCCAAATATCTGATAGCTAGAGGATTAAACTCAGTAAGTGTAGATTTATATCAAAGATGGGGGAGAACCCATCAGCTAGGGGCAACACCCAAGTGGGAAGCCAAAACTCCTCTCACAAGGGTGGTAGATTCCTCCCAACATACTGTCAATGGACATTGCTTAGAGTCAAGCTTCCATACTAGCCTCTGGGATAGTGGGTATAATATTGAAGATTTTTAGATCCAGAGACTTTTCTACTTGACTGTTTTATTGTTACCTCTTCCTCCCATCCACACTCTGTTTGTCTCACCCACTTACTGTATCCAGTCCTGCAATGAGATATCTGCAGGTGCATCCCACTGATGTCAAAGCAGGGGCTCCATGTTGTCCCCTGCATGTCTCATTGCATCATACCTTAGACAGTGAACACTTTGTGGACTGTGATTATCTTATTTTGTACTTGTTTATACAGTGCATGGCTCATTGGGGGCCTAATACTTTAGTGGGGCTCCAAGAGACTACTCTGATATAAGTCAATAAAAGTGGAGCTGCTAGCTCAACAGTCAGAAAGCCACAGCAATCATGGGTGATAGAGCTCTTTAAGGATAAATACATGTCCCAAGAGTAAAAAACATACAGTTGGAACTGGCTTTGCCATCTTGCATTTTCAGTTCAGCTCCCACATAGTTCATAGTCATCAAAACATTGCTCAGCTGCTGCCTATTGGTGGATGTGTAAAATAAGCATTTCATGTTACATTTGTTTGGTTTTCTAGTCACTTTTACTTTATTATTATTTCTACCTTTGCTTATATTATTATAATGCTTAAGAATCCCAGTCATGCACCAGAACCCCATTATGCTAGGTACCGTACAATTCATGCCACTGCATGCATCTGACGAATTTGGTATTAGCCCTCGAAATCTTATACTTCAATGCTTTTGTTAGTCTTTAAGGTGCCTCAGGACTCTTAGTCGCTTTTGCAAATCCAGACTAAAACATGGCTACCTCTCTGATTCTGTACAATTCATGGGATTCTTATTTGTCTTTGTTCCTTGCATTATTTCCCCCTTTCCTTTTACTTACTAACCTTCTGTGTGGCCACTTAAAATACGTTCGCCTTGCTTTTACATTTGGTTTGCTGTGTGTGTTCATTTGGGATTTTTTTTCTAGATGGATTATAACAACTCACGCCTAACCTGCCATCATTGACACATCTAATCACTGGGTTGCTTTTTTGTGCTTTGATATGGCAGCAGGGATAACTGTCTCTCTCTGGAGAAGACTGCTGACCCCTGCTCTCCTTTATTTTATGCATGAACTGTTGGTAAATAATCATAAAATAGACCTAGTACAGGACTCTCATGGAAAGTCTAGGATTTCAGGTTCCAATACCAGTTTTAGTTTCTCCTTCCTGGTTTTTCCATTAGTTCCATACAACGTATTACTGAAGCAAATAAATATAATTTATTATTTGTATTGCAGTAATGCCTAGAAGTCTCAGCCAAGGCCAGGGTCCCACTGAGCTAGGCATTATACACACACAGAGTAAGAAATAGTCCCAACCACAAAGGGTTTTAATCCAAGTCAAAAAGGACAGACAAAGGGTGAAAGAAAGGAAATACTATTATTCCCCATTTACAAATGAGGCACTGAGGCATAGAGAGATGAAGTTATTTGACACAGACCAAACAAGTCTGTGACAATGCTGTAAACTGAAACCAGGTCTTTGGAGTTTTAGGCTAGTGTCTTAACTGTAAGACATTCCTTCCTCTCTACGATACAAATATTTTTTATTGTTGAGGCAGTTGTACCCGAACAGTGTCATAGTAACTGTGTGTATTTTTTAAAACATGTGTGTGGAATGCTGCAGATAAGGGGCTACACAACAGATGACATTCACAAGGACTATGTACCACTTAAGCCCATACAGAGGTCTTCAGACGTACATTTCAGCCATTATGAATGAAGGCTGGTAGTCTAGACTCTGACCCTTAATAAGCAATGTGGTATGTCAGAACAATAAATACTGCTTAATTTTCACACTAGGCCTCTGTCTTCATTCAGTAATATACCCCACAAACAGTCTATGATAATGTTTAGCATTTTCATTACTTCAATTTTTTTGAAATATACTTAAACGTGAGGTCAAGCAAAGGTCACCATTTACCATAGCCATGAAAATATCATCTGTGTCATAGGTTCAGATGCCAGAAGACAGTGGTGGTAAAAAGAGACACCAGTCATTACAGGGCATGCTTTCAGTGGACCTGGGCATGGGAGTTAAATGATGCAGACTCACTTAGTATTCTTTGAACTTTAACCCTGTCAACTATTTCTGCTCTTTGTTAAAAAGGGGCAGGAATCCATTGCCTAAATGTGAACCTATGATCTTTACCCATGCTGTAAAAGCATTCATGTCCACGTTCTACTAGATTGTTCAGTCTCATTTTCATCCATGTCAAAATAAAGCTGAGGGAGCGTGGTCAGCATTAAAACTCAAGTCATATTATGTTTAACACTATCCGCCTGAGTGTCTACTTTTAAGAAGCTGCTGAACCAGTTTAGAACATTAAAATTCTTCAGGGGCAAGGCTAATTAACTCCCCATCTTTGGTGGCTTCTCAGGTGAAATCCCATGGTATTCCTATAGCCTAGTCCAAACTCTCTCTTTCACTTGGGCCACAACATAGCAAAGCATTTATACAGATGTGTGATCCTAAATACGGCAGTAGCCCCATTGACTTCAATGATATCTAGATCATTCCCCTAATGTCTAGGGCTGTAGGTGAGCTGCTCATAAAAGTATTATTTCCTTGAGACATTACTGGTCACCCATGGAATTTTTTTTAAGTATCAAGGAATCTTTTCAATTTCAGGAGCAGCTGTTATAGAAGCTTGAAAAAAAAATCAATGGCTGTTATCTGTCAGATAGCACAAATCTCTCAATGGATGCCAACAATCTGTAATGATGTATGGTCATATACAACCAGACACCATCTAAAATGCAGACCTGTGAGAGAGCGCTTTGAAAGTAGATCTCATGAACTTATCTTCTGAAATTGAGACCGTTTTGAACTACAGGAGAATCTCTATTAGTTGTCCGGGCTTATTTCCTCTTTGTCTTGGGGAGTTGAGATACATAGACAGTTGATTAGGTCTGATTCTCTCCAGTATAAGGCAGTGGTAAACATACTTATTAGACAGCTCATTCCAGACTGCAAGCTTTTAACCCATTATTATAAGTCACTTTAAGATATATAGCATATAACAACAAATTCTGATCTTCAATAAATCAGAGTGGAGTCAGCAGCAGCTATATGAACTTCAGGGAGCATTCTAAAGGGGAATGCAAACAAAGCCATGTATGCCCACTGACTATGAAAGCTGCCACATTACAAAGGCCAGACTGTGCTCTCTAGATCAATATACAGAAATTCTTCTTTGCATGGTGATGGGGACTCAGTCACCTTTGTTGCACCATCTTCCCCTTCAGCATAAGACCCTGTGGAAGTGCCTATACACAGTTCAGTGTCCCTGTGGTGATAACCATAAGTAGGTCAGAGGCAGAAAGGATTTAGATTAACATTATCCCCCTTCTGGCCTTTTGGAAATTGGTCAAATCTTTTTTTTCTTCCTGCATTAAATATAGCTAATCACTATGTATGGTTGCACATGCTGTCCAACCGTGGGGCTTGAGTTGGTATAGAATTAGAGTTAGGGTCTACATTATTATTAATTCAGGGATAGTTTATCTGTTTAGCAGACATTTAAGACAACAGCACTTGGCACTTGACTTACTTTCATTACACATTCAGAGATGTATATGGTTTAAGCAGGCTAAAATCAGGAGTATTCTTGATTTCTAATCTTGGTCCTTATCTGGTATGTGTGATATATATGCTTAGATAGGCTGATAATCTGAGTTCCAGCACTGGCACGTCCAGTGGCTTCAACAAGTAACTGAACTTCTCTGCCTCCATCTTCCCATCTGTTAATCATAATTATTAGTATTATTAATTTCTGAGCATCTAAAAATTTGCTAGGAACTTTGAAGAAATGGGTAAAATGGGGATGATAAATAATCTCTACTTCCTTGTTTTTAGGGTTGATTAGATGATTTCTCAATATTCACAGTGTTAGTTTATTATTAAGAAAATCAGTTTAAAAATATTGTTTTTTATATTATATCTTTTGGACGCTTCACCATTTATCTATCTATGCACTAACATGACATCATCACTATAGTAACTAAACCCCAGCTTGAGAAATTAATCACTTGGACTGTTTTATTTAATTAAGATGCATATTGAAGAACTGGTTGGTGTTATGCCCAGTGCTAAAAAATATTTAGGAGCATAGGTTTTACTTTGCATGCACATAAAGTTCATTAGCACTGAGACAAGGAACATGTAATTGTCTCTTAGGGAATTATGTAGGTTTGGATGTCTCACATTGGGTCATGTCTGGAAGCATGTTGTAACTTGTATGACAATTTCAATACACATTGTGATAACAGTATCAGCTAATAAAGTTTTAAAGAGAACTCTTCTGGAGAGTATTTGAAAGGGGGAAATGGAATGTGTACACTTTATAATTCTGAATGTATGAGCAATATAAAGACTGACTTTAAAAGTAGTGTGGAAATGGAGAGATGTTAAATAGGCACCAGGGTTATTCAAAGTGAAAGAATCAAATACACACTAAATAAATTATTACTGAAACTTAGTTTTCATATTCTACATCCCAAAAGAACCTACAGAAATGAAACATTTAACAATACATTTGGAACAAGCTATTGTAAGCACACCACGTTTTTTTAAAAAATTATTTAGCTAGTGAAAGACAAGTTTATTTTAAAAATCATGTGAATTGTTTTGTAGAACAAATGATTTTTTTGATCCATGAATATATTAATATTCAAATTTCATAGGGATAAAGAACACATAAATTATGCTGATTATAAGATATTTTTGGATTGTTCAGACCTTTCAATTTCCCTTAAGTTTCTATCTATTTTTCCAGCTGTTGAAATTGAAGAATAAAATAATATAGTACTATGGGAGGGAAGTTTTTATGTAGTTCCTCATGGTCTTGCAATCTCCTCAGAATTTTCCTGTTTATTTATTTAAAGACAAGTATTTGGGACGGATCATCATTAGTGTCAGTGAAGAAAGCACCATTGACTTCAACGTAGCTATAATAATTTACACCAGCTGAGAGTCTGGCACTTTATAGAGGATAACTAAAAGAATTTAACAATTATCTGATTGTTCTTCTTTGATGCTTTTCAGTTCCCGCATTTTGGGGGGAGGTACAGTCATCATCAGTCATTCTTGCCCTTTCTATCTGAGTTTTTCAGACCATACCTTTCAAGGCCATGACAAAAACAAAGTCACCCTAGATGAAAGGAATTAGATTAAAATTAGTAACATTTCCAAATAAGTACAGTGTGAAGGCCGCAGCACATCTGGAGAGTGCAAAGGTGTTTTAAAGACTGTCTAGTCACATCTATAATGGTCTGATTAATGCTGCTGCAGACATGGTGGTGAGGAGCTGTGAAAGAAATAATTGCAGAGTTTCTATTTGTCGCAAGATTCCTTGATGAGATTTCTTATGTTAGTAATTTGTCACGGTTGTTCATTGTCTTTCTTGATGTCAAAGAAAATGGAGATGGCAAACAGCTGATGATTTGCTTCAAGAATGTCAGTGTCAGGAGTGTGTGAACAAGTAATTAGCTCTGCTCAGGTATTTGTGTGTTTTGGAAAAGACAAATCTTTGAGAGAGACCTGGTTATAGGTGGCAAGACCACCATTCTAAGGAAGAATATTAATGAATGTATCTCAGCATTTTTCTTGTGCGATGTTATATCCCTCTTCAAAATCCCATTCCCCTTTTGCCATCCAACTGGAAACTATTGGATATTCTTCAAGGTCTCTGTAAACTCTTCGGGCCTCAAGTATTACAATACTATTCAAAGTGAAATAAGTAGTGCCAGTATATTGCAGTGTTCAGTTAATAACTGTTAACCCTGTTTGGGATTTAATTGAAGTCTTCAAAGGAAAAGTTGTGGAACAATCTATGACACCCTACTACAGTTAATCACTAGGGGACTAATAATGATTATGATTTTCCGTATTCTGTGCAGTTTCCCCCTTATTCTACAAAGAGAAATTTCCCATTGGGACTTCTCCCCCCCCCCCCCAACTCTCACTCTATAAAGACAATTCTAATACTATATTATGAAAAGCAAAGGTGTGCCCTTGTCAGGACTATAATCTAAAATTGGTTGCCTCACATCAAGATTGAAAAGACAATGAGCAGGTTCACAGAGGGACAAAGAAGGGGATTGCAGTATTTTAATGCAGTGGAAGGTGGGGAGATGATTCAAAGAGGTCTTGATTGAGGTATTCAAAATGACAACGGGTACAGTGGAAACAAATCAGACATGCCATTTTATCTCTTCTCAAGGCCTGAGAACAAGGAAACACTTGATCATGTAAAATAGCAGCAAATTTAATTCTAATAATATATCCACTTTATGAAGACAGGCCTCAATCCAGCTCCCATTACAGTCAGTGGCATACAAATATAAGAATGGCCGTATTGGGTCAGACCAAAGGTCCATCCAGCCCAGTATCCTGTCTACGGACAGTGGCCAATGCCAGGTGCCTCAGAGTGAGTGAACCTAACAGGTAATCATCAAGTGATCTCTCTCCTGCTATCCATCAACCCCCTCTGACAAACAGAGGCTAGGGACACCATTCCTTACCCATCCTGGCTAATAGTCATTAATGGACTTAACCTCCATTAATTTATGCAGTTCTCTTTTAAACCCTATTATCGTCCTAGCCTTCACAACCTCTGCAGGTGAGGAGTTCCATGGGTTGACTATGCTCTGCGTGAAGAAGAACTTTCTTTTATTTGTTTTAAACCTGCTGCCCATTAATTTCATTTGGTGCCCCCTAGTTCTTATATTATGGGAACAAGTAAATAACTTTTCTTATTCACTTTCTCCACACCACTCATACTGTTATATACCTCTATCATATCCTCCCTCTTTCCAAGTTGAAAAGTCCTGGCCTCTTTAATCTCTCTGTTTCAAACCCCTAATCATTTTAGTTGCCCTTCTCTGAACCTTTTCTAATGATAGTATATCCCTTTTGAGATGAAGAGACCACATCTGTACACAGCATTCAAGATGTGGGTGCACTATGGATTTACATAAGGGCAATAAGATATTCTCTATCCCTTTTTTAATGATTCCTAACATCCTGTTTGCTTTTTTAACTACCGCTGTGCACTGCATGGATGTTTGCCACTGCATGGCAAAACTCTCATTGGCTTCAGTGGTACACAGTCATGTCCATCTCTATATATAAAAGTCAAATGGTGTTTGTATGCGTGCGTGCGTGTATGTACGTTCTCTTACTCCTTCCACACCATTTGAGCTAGAGACTTGAAATTTGGTACAGTTATAGGTCTTAGGGTCCTAATCAGGGTAAGTGTCGAAAATTTTTCAAATCTCACCTCTGACGCCCCCCGGGGTGAAATTATTTAAAGGCCAATCACATCAGCTGGGCAGCTGCTGTTCTCTGTGACATAGTTACATAATACCCCCCTCCAACGGACCCTGCACTTGCTCATCTCTCTGCCCCCTCCCCCCTCCAACAGATCCCGCACTCGCTCAGATCCTGCCCCCTCCCCACCTCCAAAGGACCCCAGTTGGGTTTGGTCAGAGGGTAAGTGAGGTGGGGGTGTCGGGTTTGGTCGGGGGGGGGTGAGGTGAGGGTGTCAGGTTTGCTCTCTGCCCCCTCCCCACCTCCGACAGACCCAAGCAACGCCAGGTATTTTCGCTAGTACATTATAAAAATGACCTCTTGAAAAGGAAATACCACTTTTACTCAACCTGCAGAATTCACTACTGGAAGAAATGTCACTGAGACAAATCCTGGGATTGCAGTTAGAAAAAAGACTGAATAATGTTATGGTCATTAATAAGAGTTGTAGTTTTGCAAGATGGGCTAACGATGAGGTTAATCAAATATGTTTAAGGGCATGAGCTGATCACTTGCAATGAGCTTGAAAAGAATGGTTTTTTTCCTCTGTACAGCACTGAAGCATTAACCAAATGGATTTTTTCTAACCTTCTCTGAATTACAGGCACTGACTGCTGCCAAAGGCAGGAGTGTGAGTCTCTACAATTTGAACTAAAGGAGTAACACTGCTGGTTGGCTGATTATAGTAGACCCTCATGACTTTTATGTGGAACAACCACTAGAAGGGGACAAAGATGCACTGTGCTTCTGTGGATTGTATAACCTCAGAAAGTAGCAAGTTCACTTTGGTTTGGATAAGCATATCTAATGTCTATCTAATATTACACATATCTCTTGGGTCTGGAAATCAATCTGGATTGTCATAAGATATCTAATACTTTCAGGCATCCGCAAAGCCAGAAATATCTTGATAATACCCTTTTTCATCATAATATGTATTATCTTTTCCTCCAGTTCCTCTAAAATTAAAAAGTGGAGTGGCATGGCAAAATGAAAAGAACAACAGATCCCTCCCTACAGCAAAAGAGAAGAAAAAAGTCAGTTCATGTGTGGTTTCCATTTTGATGGAAGACTGGGGCTTGTTCTTATTTCATCTGAACCATTTTCTAATACCAACTTCTGAATAGAGCATGTGTCATGCCATTTCATACTTTGGTACATTAGGCAAATTTAAATAGGGCCCTACCAAATTCACAGTCCATTTTGGTCAATTTCACAGTCCTAGGACTTTTAAACTCATAAATGTAGTGATTTCAGCTATTTAAATTGAACAGTGTTGTAACTATAGCGATCCTGACCCCAAAAGTAGTGGAGGAGGGGAGGTTGTGGTACTGCTACCATTACTTCTGTGCTG
This sequence comes from Sternotherus odoratus, assembly GCA_032164245.1. Lineage (NCBI taxonomy): Eukaryota > Metazoa > Chordata > Testudines > Kinosternidae > Sternotherus > Sternotherus odoratus. The sequence continues at coordinate 19,306,087 of JAVMKO010000011.1, forward strand.
CTGCTGGCGGTGGTGCTGCTTTCAGAGCCGGGCAGCTGGAAAGTGGCAGCTGCTGGCCGGGACCCCAACTCTGAAGGCAGAGCTGTTGCCAGCAGCAGCACAAAAGTAAGGATGGGATGGGGTGGGATGGCCACCCTCACTTCTGCACTGCTGCTGGCAACCCCCAGCAGCTGTCACTCTCCGGCCACCCAGTTCTGAAGGCAGGGGTGCAGAAGTAAGGGTTCCAGGGTATGGTCTTGTCCAGCTTCTGTGCTGCTGGCAAGGCGCTGCCTTCAGAGCTGGGCGCCTGGCCAACAGCTGCCGCTCTCCGGCTGCCCAGCTCCGAAGGCAGCACAGAAGTAAGGTTGGCAATACCGTGACCCTCCTAAGATAACTTTGCAACCCCCCTGGCAACTTCCTTTTGGGTCAGGCCCCCCAATTTGAAAAACACTGGTCTCTCCCCTGAAATCGGTATAGAAATAGTTAAAGCATACAAAAGACCAGTTTTCATGGTGGGAGAGGGGAGAGACCAGATTTCACAGTCCGTGATGCATTATTCATGGCCGTGGATTTGGCAGGGCCCCAAATTTAAAACACCCTTAAAAATGTCAGATAAATTTGAAGTGATTTTGAATCATATGGAGGGATGCAGTAGCTTTAGTTACCCTGCTGTTACCCCTTTACATATTCTTTGGTGTTACTCTGGTATTTCTGGCTCTTTAACCACCTGCTCCCCAAATGCTAACATGTACTCTTGTGTTATATTTTATAGATCTAACACTGATTCTGCAATGGAGAGGAGGCATGCATAGAGCCACCGGTCCCAGAACCCAGGAGACCATGGCCCCTCCACTTTTAAAACAAAGAAATGTATTCACTGCTAAATATATCTCTAATGGCAACTCACCCAGGGGCAGCTTCAACAACTTCAGTGGCTTAAAGCCTTAAGGAGCTGGTAGAAAAATATTACTGCTAATGTAAATCACTCGAAGTGTTACAGCTATTCTATATGTAACTGCTTCCCATATTCATCAGCCATTCCTTTAAGACGAGAGATAGCCTGCAGTCTCCAAAGGACAATATATGCACTAGACATCACCAGTAGGTGGCTCAAGAAAATAATTGGAAGTCTGCAAGCAAAGAGGCTAACCTGACAGGAAAATGTATCCCGAGTGGTCTGTTTAGAAACGAAACTTTCACTTGGACGGAGGGTGCTCAGGCTCCGGAAGGCTAAATAACTTTATTTAAATGAAAAGTTAAGCAAGTTTCTGAAAATATGACTGTGATAGAGAAGCCTCATCACGATGGAGAATTTCCAGTTTGTTAGACTTCATGGAAGCAGTGGAACATGTTGGAACGTGCACCTGTCAGCCATTCTTGTTTTGGTGCCATCTTCAGAAGAAGTATGTAGTAGAGGCGAACAAAAGGATGCTCTGTTGTGGGTGTATAAGATGTTCAGTTTTTAAAAATTTCCTTAAAATGCCTCATCTCCCTCTTCTGTTCCTTTTCCCCCTCTCCTGAGCTGCCTTCCTTCATCCTCCGTACACTGTTTCCAGATCCTCATCTTCTCTTGGAGCTTAATCCAACCCCCCTTGAAGTAAATTGAAAGGCTCTCATAGACTTTGGATTGGTCCCATGAGAATGCTGATCAGCCCTTTAGCTAATTAGCAGTAGTAGGACTCCTGATGTCTCTGTTCTCTTTGTTTGGCAATACCTGGGTTTCAGAAGATTTGATATATTGATCTGGTTGGCAAAGGATGCCTACTTTGCTCAAATGTGCAGGCCCCAGGAGATAATGACATGGGTTCAGAACCCTCAGACTGCAGCTTTCATTCAAGTCATTCAATAAGATTTATTTTAGCCCTGCTGAGAGAAAGCTGTAAAAAAATAATTCAGGACCGTATTATTTTGTGACTACTTCTACTGTGCGTAGTAAACTGACACATTGACTTTAATTAGCATTTAGTTACCTGCTCATTTCATTGTGGAAATTCTATGAATAATTTTCTGTGAATATGGAGGTACATAAATGATGCACGAGAAGATTTGAGCAAATTATTTTAAACAACCTCCATTTGAATTCCAATAGTAACTGCTCTAGAGCTTTCTTTACTTCTGCCTAAGAAGGTAGGGTTCAGAGGAGGTAGTTTTCAGTACCAAACTCCAAGGCACAATCTGGTTTTAAAATGTATGTGTAGACTCAACATGTATTTGAATGGAATGCTAATTATTATTCATAGCTCACTGTGTATGTAATTATATAATGATCTTAATCCAGAAGGATGTTAAAAGCATTTTGCGGGCCATATGCAAAGATCCCGCACCACAATGGAGTGTAACACACACGGTGCTTAAAAGTACTAGTTTAGGAATAAATATAGAAAGTAACAACTCATGATAAATACTGTAAAGGTGGATATAGATAGAAGTGAATTGGAATCAAGCTGGAATTTAGCCAGAGCATTGCAGTTATTAAATACCCCAATTTAAAGGTAGTCAGGTATGGGTTTTAGAGCCATAGTCAAGCACAGGTACAAAGGTTGAATCTGGCCATGGAATTGGGAATGGTTGAGAGCAGTGCTGAAACCAAGGTTAGGTCAGAATAGAGTCAGTCTATAAACAAGCCAAATCTGGATCATCATCAGAGTCCAGATGCAGGCTAAAGAAAGATTGAAATTGGGTGGGAATCAGGTGCCGGGCTGGATGGGGTCATGAGCGGGACTGAAGCATGGATGGAGTAGGGCAGGAACAGGGCTCAGGCAATACTGGGGCAGGAATAGGAACTGGATCAAGGGCAGGCTGGAAGCCTAAGGAGTCTAACACTGAGGCATAAGGGGGGTTCCTGGCCAAGTAGCGCTGTTACACAAAGAAACTTGCAGCTCCGGTGGGGTCAGTGAAATATCTGTGCCTAAGGGTCTTCTGAACTAGGCGCTGTTAGGGATAGGCTGCTGCAGTGTGACTGAGTGATGAGTCACTGCAGGTTTTGCTGGAGGGTGAATCATGGCAGCTGAGTCTGGTCTGACTGCGGGTTTGCCTCACAGCTCTAGGTTAAGGACGGCTGGCAGGATTTCAATAAGAGATAATGAGCAGACAGGACTTTTGAAAATCAGGCCAGGCAGTTTCAGCTGTACTGAGTCGCCACAACTCCACCCCCCAAAACCTTGTTGAGGCATCAGCTCGTTATTGACTCAGAGCAAAGGGAATTGCCTACTTTGTTACCACTGCTAGTACCTGTTCGGGGGAATTTATAGTTTGCCCTGGTAAGAAGGAGCTTTAAACAGGCTCTTGGCTTAATTTCTAAACAGAGGGTTAGATCCTGCCTGCAGATAAGAAGATGCATATCGCTGAGTATGCGGTCTTGTAAAATGAATTACTGCATGTGAGGTATCTGCACTTGTCTATATGAAGACAAAGTACAGTTCTAGTCCTGACTTCTGAAAGTTGTCAAAAAAATGAAAGTCACAGGTTTGAGTTTCACTTGATCTCAGACTGAAAGGCCACCTCCAATTCACCCGCCTTCAAAATGAGCACCTGGGTTAGGATTATCAAGGTGGTACAGATGTGATGCTGGTTACATCCGTCTCTCATGTACCGTTGGCTAGGAAACTGATATTCTTTAACTGCATATGCCCTATGAGCCAGTGGCTGGGAAGAGGGAGGGGGGAGGGAATTGACCAGTTATGCCTGGTCAGTGAAATACTGTATCCACTTGAAAAAAGTTCCCCAAATAGGAGGATCAGATCATATCTTAAAGGCTCAGATTTGTAGTGGCAAATGGGATTCGATGGGGGCCGCAGGCAGTAATTGTCCTGCTTTATTCAGCTCTGGTCAGGTCTCAGATGAAGTACTGCATCCTGTTCAGGGACCCCCCACATAAATTGAAGAAAGTCCAAAGGGAGCAACAAAAATGATAAAGTTTTAGAAAATCTAACCAGTGAGGAAAGATTAAAAAACTGGGTATGTTTAGTCTTGAGAAAAGAAAACTGAGAGAGGACACTAAAACAGTCTTCAACTATGTGAAGAGCTGTATAAAGAATATGGTGGTCAATTGTTTTCCACGTTCACTGAACATTAAACCAACTACATTTACAACAAGGTAGATTTAGGTTATATGCCACAATTTTTTTTTTTTACTATGAGTAGAGTTTAGCACTGAAATAGGCTTCCAAATAAGGTTATGGAATACCTGTCATATGATGTTTTTAAGGACAGGTTAGATTAGACAAACACCTGTGAGGGATGGTGTGGGTATACTTGGCCTTGCCTCCATACAGGGAGCTGGATTAGATGACCTCTAGAAGTCCCTTTCAGTCCTACATTTCTATGATTCAATATCAAAATAAAGCTTCAAACAGAGGTGCAAATCCCTGGAAGAACAGATATAGAATCCATTGCAACCTTCACAAAAGGAAACCAAGGCTTCCTGAATTTATAAGTATAGCACAAAGTCATATGTTGTACACTTTTCTCCATGGTCATCCCTTACCGTTGTCATTGAAGAACACAATACAGATCAGCGTCAGCAGTGTATGTCCCCATTGATGGCAACAGGAGTTGTACCTGCGGTTTGAGGGCAATAGACAGTGCTACATCTCTAGTAACATTTTATTATTTATGAATACTGAAAGATTACTAGAAAAAAACCTTTCAGCATTGCTAAGATATCACTTCATTGTCATGGGTTTAATCATATTATTTTCATAAGGGAATCCTAAATAACAAAAATGAAAAAAAATAGGCTTAGAGACAAAATAGTAAAAAAACACAGCTAAAGATATTAATCATGTTGAATCTAGAGAGTTTTTGGCAGATAATAAACTGATGATAGATGTGATCTCTAAAATTGCATGCGTATCATGAGCCTAACCCTCACTCCTTTGCAGGGTCATTGGACTTTACAATCTTATAAGCTTGCAAAGCTTTGTCTGGCAGATCAAAACAATTGCTAAAAGCACAATAAATTCTACAGCTAGCCATCTGCTTACCCTCTTGACCTTTCAGATCTTATAAAAACCAGCCCCGTAATTTTTCACTCCATGAATTTCCATGTTTTTTTAATACAATATATTCAGAAGGTTACTTCATTTTTTATGTAATAAAAATGACCAATTATATTTGATAATATTTTGAGGCAGTGAAAGGGCTGTGAATGCTATCACTACAGTTAATGAGATTGTAGGGCACCTCCAGCCTCCTCATCTGGTTGGAGACATTTATTTAACGGTCATGCCCTGTCTGTATGGGTTCACTATCAGTCATAGTGGAAATCACAGTCAGCAGCTGTTTCAGAAGGAGGGCAAGCAGCTACAGTGTCCATTTCCTACATTAACCTCTCTCATTGTGAACATTTTTGATAGGCTTTCAACAATCAAAGGGCTTCCTCTTTTGCTTCATTGAATGCTCATGTGACCCGCTAGCTGTGAAATAGAAATTAATACTACTTTCCCATATGGAAGATCAAGCAGTGTCAAAGAGTCGATTTATAGTTTTATTACATTGAAATGTTGGTCCACTCTGATGTGGAGAAACACTATAAAGTATGGGCTAAATGCTTAGAAGTGGGTGCAAGAAAAGTGTTTGGGGGGGGGGACGAGGTTAAAAAAAATGATTAGTATTGACCTGACTCCGTTCCCATTGATATCAATGGTAAAACTCCTACCACATCAAGTCTGTTTATTGAAGCATGTAAATGGAGTGCCAGGGAGGTCCAAGTGGAAAAGTTTAAGGTGTGACTAGGTAGACAAAGTGAGAAAAAAGGTCACACATTAGGGTGCCAAAACAATAGATATGCAAAACCACACTCACAGAGGAGTGTTTACAAAAACATCAGAGTCAGCAAAACAACTCGGGAGAGTAAGGTGACCCATGATAATGACAGGAATACAAAGCATCATGTAAAATTGTCTACATTTCCTCTGTTATCATAGGAGGGCATTATTTTACACTTCTCCTCAATAATGTCAATTTGAAAATTCCACAATTTCCATGAGTAATTGTAAAAGTGATTTGATTTGCAAAGGTATTTAAAAAATGCTTCTCACAATAACACTATTCTCACATTATTTCCTCTCCCTCCCCCCCCCCCAGAAATATAGCTGGATTTGCAGTTTTTCTTTTAATGCAATTAGAATATGACGTGCAACACATTAGCTGGTCTCTTTTAAACAAAATGGCCATTAGACACTTTTTCTGCATAAGCTCCCTTGGGAAATTTTTTTGGAACAAAAGATAAAGGAGTCAATCAAAGCTCCAAAGAAACAACATAAGAGCATTTCTCCCTGCACCACTTTTCCTGTAATATTCAGGAAGGACTAAATACGAATCCCGTCATGGCAACTGTGTAGTTCTAATCTCTATCAGGAGAAGGAGTTAGCATTGAATTATAATACGTGACATATTCAGTGAATTAAAGTAGCCTGCTGTTCAGCCTGTCAGGAGACAAATATCTTCTTCACTAACAAATCTGTCAATTACGTTAGTTTGGCAGATTACTAAATATGAATGACCCTATAAGTATGTGTCTAAACTTGTAGGAATTCCTCCAGCTCTACAGAGAATTGCTAGCAGTAGCAGCAGAGAAGAATGGCTGAAGACAATCACTAATAATATTTAAACAGAAGAAAAATGGGTTAAATTAGCATCGTTTCCTATTCATATTACAATCAGTGTAACAAAAAATGAATATATGTAGTTCCATTTCCCTTCTTGTTAGAGTTGTTGTTATATGGGGTGGGAGGAAGTAAGAAGCTTTAGTGTAGGCTAGACTCGGTGAAATAAGGTAGTGTGTTCTCTGTGCTGAGATAGAGAGAACGCCCCAGCAGCACCTGAAACAGCAGTAGTACACGGGGCAGGGCCTTCATCACCTACCTTCAACACAGACCAGATCGGGGCAGAATGCCTTGTCCAGTGCCCTCTCCAGCCACACGGACTTGAGGGAGGTAAAAGTTGCAGCTTAGAAAGTGAAACCAACCTTGGGAGCAAAATATAGAAGTAGCTGCTATAGCAGGAACAATACTACAGTTGGAGAGGGTAGTTCAATAAAAGCCTGTCTGCTTCCCTTTGATGCTACAGCTTCCAGGCTTTGGTGATGTTATTAGACTTTGCTAGTTTAGCCTCTGGATATGCATTTCTGTTTGCTGATTAGCTGTTGCATCGTGCGATTCCTCCCTTTTACATATTCCATTTGTGTGACCCAGACTGTGGGTCACCTGTGTGATTAGATGTTGGTGTGTGGCTGTGTGTGTGTTCCCTGCATGTGTGTGGCACCCCAGCCCTGCGCAGACAGCTGGCATGGCAGACCTCCAGCGAACTGCCCAATGACCACAAGATCCATTAAGGACAAAGGCACCCAGACAGGTTAATTGTCCACAAAGCATGGTACTAATATCCCACAGACTGTACCGGACTACTAATACATTCATGTCCGTAACAATGGACCAAGCTCAGTGAATGGCAGGACTTTCCATTCCTCCCTAGTCTAGACAAAGATACTCCTTCTGAGAGACATTTTTATACCCCAATACAAAAAAGTTAGTGCTGCCTTTTTGACATAGCTAGTTACTGCCCCCTGACATGGCTAGTTATCACCTATCACCTTATACATGTTGGTTCGATCAAAACATTTCTATTAGGTACGGTCATCCTGACCTTATCTTTTAGGAGTGGTCGGTGGGTTTCTGTTATCCTTGGGGAATGTTTTTGTACAATTCTTGTTATCAGAATGTTCTGGTACCACTTAATATCGAGATGTGTTTGCATAAGTACTCTATAACTAGCACTTCTTAAAAATGTGCATTTTTGCAATATCAGCCCTGTTCTTGCCAAATTCTGCAAGCAGGCCCTTCCCTCATCTCAGGCCTCATCTAGGCCTCTAATACAAGGACAGGCTTATATCTCAGGCTCTCTTTCTACTACTCAGACCACAGTGAAAATGTAATGTAAAAATGATAGTTCAGGTAATGCAATGTCACAGTGCTCCTTGGATCTGACGGTTGCTGAGAGCAATCTAGTTTGGTAATTTTAAAGTATGTGACAGATTGCTCTTCTAAAAAAAGGACCATTTAAAAATTACACAGAATTCTGAAGCTGAGAAGAATGGATATTAATGGTGCAGTAATTGAGGAAAATGGATTATGCTGGGAGCTGAGAGGATGATGGCTGAAAATCAAATGATAGAAGTTTCAGTGGATACAAAAGAACAGAATTTTGCATTTCACATACACGGAACTGTTCCAGTTTCCATTTACTTCCTTGCGAGGGTGAGGAAGCTCTGATTGTTGAAATCGGACATTAGAATGACTAGAAAATGGGCTACAGGTAGACTGGCTAGAACATTCTTCATTGTAGAGAAGAGACCAGAATAGATTTGTAGTAGAGGTAAAGGGGATTAATTATTTACTCAGGATGCTGCATACACAGAGAAACTGGGGCTCTCACTGACCTCTCTAGTTTGAAAAGACACTAACAGCTTGTACTATCCAGTGTAATCACACAGAGCCTGCCGAAATCATAGCTTGGATTAGGCAGTCTTGCAATGGATTAATATTAAAATATGGCTTTTTAGAAATCGTTTCTTAAAAGTAAACCAACTCCATTGTTAGAATGAATCCCTCTGCTTTCTTTTCTTTGTATCTGCCTGTGACGGAGTCGGTCACTCACCCGGCGGCGCCCCCGTCCGGTCGTCACAGGAATTAGCTCTTTTGACCCCGGAGTGCCCTCCGTCAGGCTGACGTCCGCTTCTCCACACTGGCCTTGTGCCCCTCCCAGACCCCGGAGCCCCTTGCTGAGGGTGCTGCACCCTTGCAGTACCCCCTGGTCGTAGGGTCTCCCCACCCGGGGAACCCACCACCCACTATCCCCAACTCGCCTCAGATACTGCCACTGCCAGTCATCACTGCCTCAGTTTACTGAGGCTGACTGCAGTCTCATGGCTACTCATCACCGGAGAGAAGGGGTTGGGCCTGCCGCTCCTAACCAGCCCAGGGCTGCCCCCTGGCAACCCCCAGTACCCCATGGGTCGGGCCTTCCCTAGGTTCAGCAAGCTGGGGCCCTCTCCCTAGAGATTAGGCTCCCTGGCTCCCAGCTGCCTTGCCCACGCCCTGTCCCAGTCTGGATACTCTATTGAGGGCTCCCTGCAGCCAGGCCCTGTCTCCCTCTGGTTACAGAGGAGACCTGACTCTTCTAGCCTGCCTCCCAGGCTTTTATAGAGTTTGGAACGTTTGGGGCGTGGACACACAGCTGAGCCTAACTCCCAATCAGCCTGGGCGTTTGCAGGCTCCCAGCCACAGACCCCTTTCCTAGGGCTATCCCAGCCCTGGCCAGCAGGGAGCGGGGAGCACCCCGCTACACTGCCCTTTGCTAATAATTGATAAATTCACAGAAAAAATATATCAGCAGTAGGTAACTAGATAGTACAGTAAAATTGGAACAATATTCAAAAACATAAAATCAATATACATCAACATAACTGCTCCATGTCAAAAAATACAGGTAACAGTCTTGGGGATATCTACATTTAACTAAGATTCTAGTACAATTGACTTCTGTACTTTCGTACAGTACTTTCCCCTCCTCCCCATAATTTTCATGCCAAGGGACCAATTCTGGGCAATACATGTATCCCTCAATGAGAGAACAAAGCTATCACTGGGCAAAAATGTTTTTTGAGAGATCTTTTCATAGTGAAATAAACAAGAGAACTTGTCCTTTTTAACAAAGATGTAGTCCACTTTTCTTTACAAGTGAAATAAAGTTAACATATAAGCTGATAATAAATTAGATATTTCCCTATCTGGTCTATCCCACAAGGACATGGTCTCAAAGATTCAGAGAGAATGGTGTCACTCTTCAATAGATATAAATTGGCATAGTTTCATCAAAGACACTGATTTAAAACAGTTGGGGGCTATCAAGTGTTCCTTTCTACCAAAGGATGAAATCTACTTCTCCTGAATGGAACCCTAGTAGACAAGTTCTGTGTGGTAGAACTTCAAATGATGTCTTTTCCATCCCCAAAGTTGCCCTGGGTTAGGGAATGCATCTCAGGCACTGTGTTTCCTCAATCACCCTGTGTCACTTATACCATTGGATAAGGATAAATGTAGATTTTCTGTTTGTTTCATACAAACATTTCAAAAATTACCTTTTGCAAAAAAGAAATACAAAAGAAAAACTGAAAATACAAAAGGTCTTTTAGAGAAGATTATATAAATATAAATATAAAATGTGAAACTATAGCTTCATTTATGAACCCCCACATGGGTGGTAAAAGAAGGAAAGAACAATTCTATTAATACTCATAAAATATCTTTAGATCACTTGTAATGACATTTGTCCCCAAAAAGAGCAGCAAATTTGCTTTACATACTGATACCTTGATCTGTAATCCATCTATTTCACTGCACAGAATGACAGCTTGTACTACCTGCTTCTCTTTCTCAATTAACATTTCAAATGGTGCTTGCTCCCCTAAGAAAAGAAATGTCAAGAAACAAAGGGAGCTATCAGATTGAGAGTCATGGTAGTGACACTAGTCAAGGTAGAAAAATATCAGGATTGTTAATATTCCTGCAAGGGCAAACGTGTGAGAGAAATATGGAGTGCTGCCATGGCAGTGACAAGCATTGTAACCATATTGTGTCTGTGTTTTTGTTGAAACCGATTCTCTCTAATAGAACATGCCAAAATTCTTTCTGATATGCATAACAGTTATAGAGAAATCTATGTGTTGTTCTCCTTTGGGTTCTTTGTGTTGAGTAGGCTCAACGAAGTGGCCCCATCCTTTATTTCTTGTGTCCTGTAAACTTCTATTGAATGAATTGCAAGTTTTGACTGAGTAAAGAATAAAAGTTTGGGCCCATTACAGACAAACAGCAAGTTGAAATGCATTTTAAATTTTGTATAGATATGTTTGAAAGTTGAAAGGTGTTTTAAAGTTAAATGTTTAAAGTTTAAAGTTAAATGTTTTAAAGCTGAAAGGTGCCAACACGTGACAGCAGGGTTCTCCTTGCCAGAACTGATATCGCCAAAACCCAGTGCAGAGTAGAATGCTGAATTTCCAACCTTCTCCCTCTCTAAGGGCTGGGCTACACCACAGGGGGGGGGGGGGTTGACTTATGATATGCAACTTCAGCTATGTGAATAGCGTAGCTGAAGTTGCAGTATTTTAATTCGACTTACCAGGCCCTCCCCACGGCAGGGAGTTGACCATGTCCGCTCCCCTGCCAACTCCGCTTACTCCTCTTGCCAAGGTGGTGTACAGGTCTCTCCCCCCCAAACCTCCTTTCCTCCAACCCCCAACTGACCCACCCAGCCAGGTCTCTCCCCCCAAAACCTCCTTTTCTCCAACCCCCCCCCCCAACTGACCCGCTCAACCCGGTCTCTTCCCCCCCCCCCCGCAACTGACCCGCTCAACCCGGTCTCTCCCCCCCAACTGACCCGCTCAACCCGGTCTCTCCCCACAGACCGTTTCGCCGCCTGGCAGTGGGTGGCTCCTTGTTTCGCCGCCTGTAACTGGGTGGCGGTGCGGCGCGTCCCGGCCCCAGCTCTGAGCCGTTCCTGGCCGGCGGCGGCAGCGGAGCACGCGGCGCGTCCCGGCCCTGCGGCTGGCGGCGGCAGCGGAGCACGCGGTGCGTCCCGGCCGGCGGCGGCAGCGGAGCACGCGGCGCGTCCCAGCCCCGTTTCTGGTTCCCGACCCCTGCCGCGGGCCGGATGAGAGGGCCTCGCGGGCCGCATCCGGCCCGCGGGCCGTAGTTTGGAGACCCCTGTACTACATCAAACTTTTACTGAATGTTTTACAGATCTCAGATTAAGCCTCACATTTGCCATCCCAGTCTGCTTCTCCAATGGAAGCACCACTCCTTCTCCCACTTCGTGCTTCATTCTAAAGACTATGAGACAGAAACACTGGTAGGGAGATAGACAAAATAACCTGATCTTGATTATTCAATGATCTCTATCACCCTAAAATTTATTCCATTTTGAAGACTTCCTCAGGCAACTTTTTAACTATTTCTCTTCAACTTGGGGGTAGTGAAAAGGGGTTTATTGTACAATATACTCACCCTTACTATTAGAAAGGAATCATTTCCTAATGCTAGACATACATTTCCCATTGATTAATTTAATCTCATTACACTTATTCATACCCTTGTTTCACCCGAAACACATGGTATCCAATTTTTAAAACCAATACCTTATTTTCATGTTTTACTTAATATTAATCATAGCTAGTTATACATCCATGGGTAGTGGCCAAACAATGTATTGTGGCACAAAGTATAATTCTGCAAGAATCCCATTTACCACACACTGTGTCACCTACAGGACTAATAATAACTTGTGAAGAAGCTTATTGAAAATGAAAGAATATTGTATGTTCTATCCCACCCCTCCTTCGACTGTCATGTGTAGTTGAATTACAAGTTTTTGGGGGAGGAACTGTCTCTCATTCTGTGCTAATAGAGTACCTGCAACAATGCAGTCCTCCTCCATTCTTAGTTGGCCCTGGGGCACTATACAAATAATAATAAAGAAAGTAATTGCTTCACTGAATTTATATTCAGGTAAATTTTCATTCTCTTTGGTGATAAAAGTTTCTTTGCAATGTATTTGATATGTATTTGAAGTCTGATACAAGCAAAGTTTCTATATTATTGCTTGCGAATTGTCAATCTTTAGAATCTAATAAATGTGTGATCTTGCTTGGTTTCAATGTACAATTAACTTTTGTTATTTTTCAGTTTGCTATAAATATATTTGTGGTTCATGTAATTTCCCTTTTCCATTAGTTCATTTCATTCCATTACTATTAATGATACACACGGGTATCATCCTAAACAATGTCTCTGCTCTTTTACTTGTTATGTCTTTTTGAAAGAGAGCACATTGTTATCACACTCCTTCTATGCAGTTTTGGATATTTTCTACATATTTGTAGATATCGGATTAGAAAACAAGCTTTCATAATGTGAAATATAATATAAAATTACTTTATTAACATTTCTATTTGCCTCACATGTTATCTTTTAGAATCAGCTATAAGAAACAATTTGTATACGCCTCTGCATTCATTGTCTGATTAATTAGCACAAATACTCATATCTCTTTGCTGTTTGGGAAGAAAGAACTATGATACCACTTTGCCACCCATAATGACCATCCTTGGCATGGATTCCCTGATAAGGGCTGTAAGTCACTATTAATATCTCATTTTACAGATGAGAAAGATGAGGAACAGATAATAAATGACTGGTTTGAGATAAGAGGAAAAAAATAAAGTCACATGAGTATGGAACATTCTAGTCCCCTGTTAAAAGGGGACAAAATTTGTAACTGGAGCAGGAGAAGAGGGTTCCCAGTATGAAAGTGCCCATTCCAGGGAAGAGAAGATTTAGCTCATTGAATAAAGGCTGTAGGACATTATTTATCAAGACAAGCTAAATGAAATAAAGAGTACGCTAGTGGCTGTATCCCCAAACTGAGCACCCTTCTTATTCTTTTTTTAGATGCTGCAGCAGAACATGGTGGACGTAAAAAGGATTGTCCAAACCCAAATGAAAATGAGCAAGTCAAGTGACAGGTCAGGGAAAAAGAATGGATCAAGTGCATGTCAATGCCACCCTGACCCAAAGAAGTAGCCACTCAGCCGTTACAGGAATATGACAAGTTGTAAGGCAGGAGAGGCCAAGATGCTGTTTTCAGCAGCCAAGATCACCTCAGTGACTGAAGCCCTCATGTTGCAAAGGACCCTGAAGATACAAAAGCACGACACAAGCCACTGAAGGCCTGAGAAGGTTGTTGGGAGTGAAGGCATTCAGGTTTGACAGAGCCTGCTCTGATCTAATGCTCTAACAGCTTAATAGAAGTAGAATTGATCACCTTATTCAAGTAAATACAGAGTAATCATGTTTGTGAGTGAAAACAGAAGATAAAGTACCCACAAAACTAGAGGAATCTGGTTTGAATGAACACAAACCCTATAACGACAGGGGAGAGAGTTAACAAGGAAAGGAGAAACTAATACATATGTGTGAAGAAAGAAAATAAAGTTATTTATAGCCAGTGTAACAAACAGAAGAAGCTGTGAACTGACAAGTGTGATGATTGCCATCCCAATGTGCTTCCTATTGAAAGTAACCATTCACTACTTCTGTGTGCTTTACTTTATTAATAGTTTTGTTAATCTGATATGCTGAGTGGGGAATTTGAATCCAATAGGGTTGTTTTTTTGGGGGGGGGTTGGGGTTTTTTATGTCAAAGTTGCTTTTTTTCCCTGCAGAACAACCCCACTACCCCCACGCCCATTTCCCCAACAGTTCTACTTATGTATCCTTTCATAGATGTCACTGGATTAAAAAAATATATACTGCATTGGTGATAGTTTCTGCTGAGCAGAGATAATTGCCAGAATAGTATGAGCAGTGAGGACTAGAATTATTGACCAAGGTATGCAGGACACAGGATTGGAATAAGAGTGGGGGGGCTGCAGATCAGGGCTGAGGTACTTTGTCAGATATAGAGGCAGAGCAGTTGTAGGAGGAATAACGTTTTAGGGAACTAAAGAGCAAACAAACATCACTATCATCTTTGGCAATTACAGAGGTATGGGTTTTTCAATTCCAGGAAAATATGCATGTTGGGAACATGGGCCAGGAGATGCTGCAGATCAAAACTGGAGGTGCATAAAAAAAGCAATATGGTATCAAAAACTGGGATGGGGGTAACAGTGTTCTGGGTTGGGACTGAAGTGCATTAGTAGTTCTCTGTTGGGGGGAGGGAGGCATTCACATCTCTGGCATACAGTAATGCTGGGTAGTGTTAGTAAGATGGTTGTTCCTAATGATATTTTTCTTCTAACTGGTTTTCCTACTGTGATGTAACTAATAACATGAATGAACATTGCATAACAACACTTCAGAGTGCACGGTCAATATACTACCTTCCTGAAATACTTCATAAGTGCTACAGACACTTGGCTGATAGCCCTTTGACTCTCTCTGCACCCACAGACTGAGCCTATATCTTCTCAGACACAGTCCATTTAATGTTATTTATTTATTTTATCTGGAGCATTAGCAAGTGCTATAGACCTGCTGTGAGATAGAATTCCAGCTTCCAGTATAAACTCCCTCTCTCGATCATAACTTCCTCAGGCAAATTCCGTGTCAGTTGTAATTCTCCATGCTTGAACTTTGCATGGAAATGAACGGTCTGGGAAAATTTCAGTAAAAATCATTCAAGTTGTGACTGAATTCTGCATGCCTGAAAAAGATATACATTTTCCTCTATGTTCCATCTAGAAATGGAGTGCATGAATAACCCAGCAACCCAGAATGGATTTTGGTTTCAATAAGGTCTAAAGTAGAATAAGAACTTCAGTTCAGCATTTCAGTAATAAGCACTCACAAGTCTCTCATGCATGAGTTCTGGGGTTAATTGATTATTTTTCTAAGTGTAAACCTTAGAACGTTTGCATTATACCTTTTGACTGATAATTGACTTTCAGCTGAAGAGAGTGATTTTACAAACCACACAAAGAAGTAGGAAGCCCATGATCTGATGAACCAAGAATGACTTGAATTTTGTCCCCACCCCTTTTAATGACTGGCCTTCCTAATACTTCACACTTTACAAATATTATTTTGTTAGGTTTCACCACAACACTTCAAATGAAGGAGACCGATAAAATAATCCCATTTTAAAGATTTAGATAAACTGAGACCCAGAGCAGTTACTTACGGTATTCGTCCAAGATCACACATGTCTATGACACAGGTGGAATTAGGACCTATGACTGAAAACAAAGTAGAAATAGTTCTGACCATGCTTTTTAATCTACAGGGAAAGCAAGGGACAGTCCTGACCACATCTCTCAATCCTCTCAGAAAGCTGAAGGTTGATTTGACTATGGCAATAATTATCAGGGAAAATCCATGATAACATGGCTCTTCTACTTTCTCCTGGTCAGCTTTTGCACTCCCAGAAGGGAACTACTATATCCATATCCCTCTGTTCTCTCTGTCAGAGCAGAGAAACCAGTTACTTGGGGCTCAGTTACAACTACCCCAGAACACCATGCAACTTCATAACCTAAGTACCTATCAGACTGTGATGGGCTGTTCCACTGGGGAAAAAAGGAGCTGAATTATGTGGATCAGTCTTCTGTATGCAGAATCACTTCCATTTAAACTAACAAATTCTACAGAGTAGTTATAAAGATAGCCCTACATGCACAAGCTGGCTTTCATTACACTGAATATAGGAGAAAGAAATCAGATAAATAGATAATTTGTCTTCAACAACAAATGGCCCAAATTTGATTTTCCTCAGCAGCTGTAGCAGCTTTGTCCTGCTTTGGAAATCTAACTTTGCTTGTTGCTGCTGAGAATCTGTTAGTTTAAATGGATCCCCACTTTTCAGACCATGAGGCATGGCAAATCATCTGAAAGTAATTTTAGGCTGGGTATGTCAATTTTTGGTTTCAAAGTACCAGGAGCCATTGACTATTACATAGCCTTGCATGCTGTTTGAAAAAACTCAGCACATCCATCATATAAATTAATGTGATGCAATGCAGCAATTTCTGAGTGGATAAACATTTCAGATCACATTTCTTTCAATTATATCCTCTCTTAATACTGTTACTGTGGTCCTCTGGGTCAGAGACTCTCAACTTTTGCATTTTATGGAACTTGGTCAGCCTTTTCATTGTCTAGCCTTTCTGTAAACCATGTTCTCCAGATGCAAAATTGAAGATAATTTCACTTTATTCAGTATTAATAAACGGTAAACAACATCATTGCTGCTTCTTGGCAACATGCCTGAATTAAATAGCTCTCTTAATGTATCTCATATCTGTATTACAGAGCTATTTTAAAGCAATATGCTGAGTATGCTGATGCTAAAAATATATTTTTTTATTTCTCTGTTGTTTTTAAGCTCTGTATTCCCACTACATACTTTCCCTAACACGAACAGTGGCCAATTTGAGTATTTGTGTCTACAGTGCATTCATTATTATCTAGTCCTACCAAGAAACCATTATTTTCCCAAGCAAGGTTGGCAAGTCTCATTCTTTAGCTGTTAAAGATCCATGACAAATATTTTGTGAAAAATACATGCTGGAACATACAGGCAATATAGGTTTTAACCCCTGTTTTCAGCTGCAGATGCTGCTGATTAAAGCTGTAGAGTTTAAAGCCAGAAAGGACCACCAGATCATCTAGCCTAAGTTCCTGGATTACAAGCAACCATTCCACCCCTTCCTGCCAGAGTCTGCACACTAAACCCATCAACCAAAATTAGACCAATTCGATTTTTGGGGATCATTTAGATTTTCAATCCTGGCCAAGAAGAATATCTTTTTTAAATGATTGAGGAGTTTTAAATAAAAGACAAAAAAACATTAAATTAATATTGAGGATTTGTATTAAATTAACATTAACTGGAAAAATAGGAGAAAGATTAATCCCACCTGTAATCCTTCTCCCTCTACTGCATACATGAAACATAAATCTACGAAGAAAAAAAAAACTATTTTATTTGCCATGGGCCTGATCCAATGTCCATTGAAGTCAATGGTAGACTTTCATATCACAGTTATAGAAATGTAGTGTAGTGAGCCCGAGTGGTCTCCCTCCTGCTGGGAGGGCGAGGGAGCCGGAGACCCCCCCTTGGAGGGGGGAGCCAAGACCGCCCCGCCCCCCTCGCCGGAAGTACAGGGGCGGGACCGGAACTATAAAAAGCCAGCCCTGAAGTCCAGAAGGAGGGGAGCCCGAGAGGGAGAAGGATACTTCGCCTCACTGGCTGCTGCCCAGGGAGGAGCCCAGCCTGAGTGGTGCCTCCACCCCCGACCCTGAGGACGACTGGCCCGGAGTACCCGTGGCGGTCTATCCCGAGGAACCGGAAGCTGACTGGACAGCTGAGGGACCCACGCCGTGAGTCAGCCTTTAAAGACTGTTATTTGTTTGCTGGCTGCCTGTGCCAAACCCAGGCCATAGTCAGCCTCACAAAGACTGTTTTGCTGCCGAGGCTTAACCCTCAGCCATCCACAGACTGTTTGTTGATTCGCTGGCTGCCTGTGCCGAGAAGCCCAGGCCAGAGCCAGCCGGCCAAAGACTGTGTATTTGCTGGCCACCTGTGCCCAGAGGCCCAGGCCCCATCCAGCTTGCTCAGAGACTGTTTATTTGCTGGCTGCCTGCGCTACGAAGCCCAGGCCAGAGCCAGCCTGCCTAAAGGACTGCTTCTTTGGGGGCCGCCTGCACCCCGAGGCCCAGGCCGGGGCCTGCCTTCCCCGAAAAACTGCTGGTACTGGCTGCAGTACCCCAGAAGGGGCCAGACCAGACATGGGACATCACCCTGAAGAGGGCGCTCCGGACGCTGAGAAGGCTAATTCCCCAGATGACCAGCGGGAGGCACCGCCGGGGTGAGTGCCCGCACGCCTACATGTAGGATGAAAGAGACTTCAAGAGGTCATCTAGACCAGCCCAAGACGCTGAGGCATGACCAAGCATACCTACACTATTCTTGAAGGGTATTGTCTAACCCATCCTTAAAAACATCTCCAGTGATTGGGGATTTCATAACCTCCCTTGGAACCCTGTTCTAGCACTTAACTATCCTTATAATTGGGAAGTTTTCCCTAATATCTAACCTAAATGTTCCTTGCTGCAGATTAAGCCAATTACTTCTTTTCCTAACTTCAGTGAACATGGGGAGTAATTGATCACTGTGCTCTCTACAACATCCCTTAAGATAATTGATGACTTATCAGGTCACCTCTTGGCCCACTTTCTCAAAACTTAGCATACCCATTTTTTTTTTAAATCTTTCCTTGCAGGTCCATTTTCTAAACGAATAAAATGTCCATCCAGTTAAATGCATTTTTGATCATCAAGAGGATACTTAGCTAAAGAGTCTTTAGGCAATACATAAAGCCTTCAGATACAATCAAGTTTCAGGTGAAGAGGGAAACAAGCTACCCAACTTAAAAAGAGGCTGAACTCCTCCATCCACATGTGACGTATCATGTAAAATAGTGTTGGAATGCCCTCTCTGATTGTTCTTCTGTTTAAAGGCTTTGATTCAGGACATCACCCCCAGAGCACTCTGAAGAGAGTAGGGTAACCAGACAGCAAGTGTGAAATATTGGGACAGGAGGCAGGGGTAATAGGAGCCTATATAAGAAAAAGACCCAAAATTGGGACTGTCCCTATAAAATCAGGGCATCTGGTCACCCTAGAAGAGAGTAACAGCCCAATCTGAGATTGCTGGTGATCATAGGGCATTTGTATAATTTGGGATACAACTGAACTTAACCAGGAGTTCATTTAACTGGCAAGATTTTACTACAGTGCAAATGTAGCTATAATGAAGTCCTCATTTGCATTGTTAGCCAGTAAAATTCTACATCAGCAATGAAACATTCCTTATGGATCAGAACTGTCATATCTCTCAGATGTTTCCTTGTTGCCCATAAAAAATATGTTAAACTTCACCAAATGTCATGGATTGTTTGGAGTGTGACAGCTACATCTTGGGCCAGATTTTTCTCTAGATTTCGGTTGGCTCTGGACACGATTAAGTAATCAGCTGATAACACAAATAAGTCTTGTGTGGTTATGGAGATGTTAATTTCCTCAGATAAGTGAGCGTTTGTTGGAAGAAGCCAGAAAGGAAGGGAGGGGAGGTTCTTATGATTCCATCTTCTGAGATTTTTTGGAAGGAGGTTACAGGAAAGCTGCACTGGGACACTGGTGGCAAAGCAATCTTTAAAAAAATATGCTGAACACAACACAAATTTTGGGTCTCAGGTTGATAATTTAAAACCTGTTATGTCTACTTTCTGTTTCTTTAGTCATATTTTAAACAAGATCGTGGCTGAAGATCAGTGACCACTGAAACTTGTATGTAATATGATCATGTCACTTAAGTTTTAGGACTATGCACATGAACTTAAGGTTTCTCAGCAGCACTACACATTGTGAGTCTTACAAACAAAAAATATCCCAGTTGCTCAGTGGCAGCCAATCTGCTTTTGCAGTAAAGACAACTCTCCCAAGTAGTAACTGACTTTTGACTAAAAGCCATTGAGAACCCCTTAAACTATCACACTCTGCTAGACTAGCATGTGACTTGCTAAACTATTTGATTTACTTTGAAGTAAAATGACTTTGTCTTTCATTCCAACATATAATTAGGAGCACTCCATCCTTCATTTGCAGGAGCACTCCTCTGCCAAGAACTTCTGAATTAAAGAAAACATCCATCAAGTTGAGATTCTGCCAACACACACAAAAATTAAATTTAACCCAATTGAATCAGTTTCATTTAGTCAAGGGCTATTTAACAGATTTATTGAAAAGTTTGATTCCATCACTACAGTGAAGTGCAATAGTTTATGTCTGACTGAGAGCAACTATATTCCTAATGTTGACTTAATACCTGAGTATATGAAGATTAAGGAATGGATATTATTGAACAAAAAACCCATTCCATGATCATCCAGCAACTGCGTTATAGAATTTCTTCCCCCTTTCATCTTGAGAGACAAATCTGCTTAACGTGGTCTCTACATCTTTACTCACAGTTCTTGTGTTTAATGTCAGTACATACAAAATCCAGATCTGTGTTTTGGAACAGGCTGTTAAATGTAATAATATTGTGAGCAAATGATCTGGTTTTGCACAGGCAAGTTCTCATTCACAAGCAAAATACAGTTTATGTGCACTCCTTTAGAGGCCCTTAGTGTATATTCTTATTGAGGCAAGAAGTGATGTATGTTGTGTTCACTAATCACCATGGGCTCAAGGTGTTTGAAAAGATCCTCTTTCTTCAGTACCACCACTCCTAACTGTCTCTGCATAACATAACATGGGCTTCTGCAGAGCCTCTCTTCCAGGCTTCCTGTTTGCTAAACCACTTACATGTACAGTTCTCTATATTATAATGTAAACCTCTTGGTAGTTGTCTTGAGTCTCTTCATCACAGGCTTTAAATGCCACTAAGATTTATGTAAGTTACTGGCCAGTGAAATAAGTAAGCATTTGTAATCTTGTTATGCACAGAATCCCAAGATGAACCTTAAAATATAAAATACAACCATGAAGTGACTGCTTTGCTCATTCTCAACCTATCAAGACAGAATTCTCTAAGTAAAAGCAGCCCAGGGACAAACTACTCCTACTCAGAGTAACACGTGAACATTCATTTCCTTAAAGGTTTTAGGACAACCAAGCCAAGTCTCAAAAGAAATAGCTCATACAATCTTTCATTTCAAAAGTGTTTTTATCTACATTCTTTTTAAAGCACTCAGAATTGCTGTCTCTGGGTGCATGTTCATAACTGTAAAATAACAAATAATTAAAACATACATGTTAACTAAAAATTAGGCATGGCATTTGTCTCCCCCCAGAAACAGATCTCTTCTCACAGACGTGGTCAATCCAGTCTGAGTCCAAGTGGTTCTCTTTACAACAAAAATGAGAAAAAAACCCACTCATCAAGATGTGACTGTTCAGCTCTATTTCCAGATCATGGCAGTCCAGATTCATACAGATATTCATCCGTCCTAACAGAGAAGTAGAAAAAAATCTTTACTATCTTGGAGAAGTAGTAAATCTTTGCCTCCAACAAGATGCACAGCAAAGGATTTGAAATGTGTCTCTGATGCACTTGCAGAACGTCAGAGCATGGCATATACCCCAGCTGTTTTACTATGCACCCTTGAACCAGTCACATGTGCTAGACAAAATTTATAGGTTATTTTAAAATAAGTGTAAGGGAATTTCCTAAGTACTTGAGAATGTAAAAGCAAACTTTGACTACTGGGTTCAAATGTTCATATAATAAGTGGATTCAAGAACACATTTATTAAATTGATAACAATGAATGCCAGAGAGCCTGTTCACATATTTAACATTCATATGACTTAATAATCTACTAACTTTCATATGAACTTCAAAAGGATGTCGTAGCTAGATGTGTTACTCTGGTCACAATACCTAGCATACCATGCAGGAAGTCAGAATGTTAGTACAGTGCAGACTTGTTTATCAGCACATCAACATTCAGTCGAGAGGCAGACAAATAAGAAATCATGGACTGAATCTGGGAGACAGTAGGTGAACAAGAGGGAAGAAGATAATGGCAGAAGGAACGTGTTTTGGTTACAACAGAAAAGATTTAGACATTTTGTGCTAGCAGCAAATGTATTTGTTTTGAGAAATAAAAAAGCATGGTGAGGAGTGGAATAGCTGTACATGAAATATTTTTTACAGAAAATGTGCAAGATACTTCACATAAAATCCTGCTGGTGATCATCTTCAGAGTGACCTCTTTGAATCAGGTAACAAAAGCAAACAGAAGCAAAAAAGAAGAAAAAAAGCTGCTACTGAATTACTTAGTCATTACATTAATTGAATCACTAATCAAATCTATTTCCCTAGGTTAAGTTTCCTTCACACCTTCTTGTCAACTGTCAGACATAGATCTACTTGATTATCACTACAAAAGGTTTTTTACTCCTGCTGATAATAGCTCATCCAAATTAAACAGCCTCTTAGAATTGGTATGGTAATTTCTAACTTTTTATGCTTTCTGTGTATATAATTGCATCTTACTTCTGTGAGTTCCATTCTATGAACCTGATGAAGTGGGCTATAGCCCACGAAAGCTTATGCTGAAATAAATGGGTTAGTCTCTAAGGTGCCAAAGTATTCATTTTCTTGGCTTCATCCATGTTTCAGACAATAGCCCTCTAAAGCAGTCCACCTAATCTCCTGGACAGCTGGATATGCCCCTTGTGAAAACTGATATCCTATGGCTAATGCATAAGTCTTCTACTGGAAAAGATTTTAAAATGTCCTTCTCAAACAGCAACCGGACAATAACCCTCAAACAAATTGTGGCAGACCTCAGCTTAGGAAACTGAGTATGGTCATGAACATACTTTCCAGATATCACCCAGTTTTGAACCTCCCCTTTCTGAAGAAGATTATTGAGAATGTGATGTCAAGGCTATTAACAATATCTTGCACTTGAAAGTCCCTTTAACTACATGCAATCAGGCTTCAGATCTCTTAATGTCTTGAGGACTTCACAAAGAGTGGTTGGCTTACAGGCTCCTTGGGACAAGGGATATAAGGCAGATTCTTAGGCTAATGCTACTTGATCCTTTGATATCATGGCTGCTGCTGTCTTGACTGAAGCACCTAATGGAATGGACAGACATTTCCAATCATTTCCCTTATTCCTTTCAGGAGGATATAGAACGTTTTATTTAGGTGACTCCTTCTCCTTGCCAACTCTGGGATCGAGCGGGCTCAATCTCGTTGCCTATGGTGTACAACATCTATACTAAGCTGATGGAAGAAATAAAAGCTCAAGTGGGCTACTACAGCATCATCAGTGTGCTGAGTGTACTCAGTTCCCTCTTTCCTTTTCATCAGACCCAGGCACAGCTGATGCTGGGCTCTCATAATGTTTGATAAAGACAGAGGCTTGGCTGGAGCTCATCCTAGCTGAGATGGAAGTGATGTTGATTGGCAGTAGGAAGCACCGTGAAGACCTGGAAAAGCCTATGCCTACAATATCAGTTCAAGGCACCTACCTCACTACTGTTAATATGACCTACTAGATCACTTACTGCTGCTAGACTGTCAGGTTGCACCACCTTCCAACTACACATGATGAAGAGATTGTGCTCCTTTGTCTCAGGTTTCGTTTTCACACATGCCTCATTAGGCTTGTCTGATACAAAAGACTCTACCTGGGACTGAACAAGGAAGCTATAGGAATGTTTTGGAAGGGCAAAATGTAGCTCACCTGCCTTTTCACTGCAGCAAGCTGGGGTAAGGATATCACAGCTCTATCCTTCTCTGTCCTGTCAGCCTTAAATTGGTCACTGAACAGCTATGAAGAATATGGTCATTTTGTTCACTGACTAAATCGCTCTTGCCTCCTTAACTCTAAAGCTGCAGAATTCTATTAGGAATTTAAACAGTCCCTTTTTAAGCTATGTAAGGTTTGCCTAGATATCATGGTGAGGGATAGCTTACAAACTATATAGAAATAAAGCCATCAAGACTGGTCTTTTCACCACAGAGACGATGCTGTTGGATCAGCATCATAGCCAAGTACTTGTGTGATCCACAGTAGAATCTGAATTCCTAATAATCATCTATGGATTTTTTCCTCCTACCCTCTAAGGAAAGTGAGCACTATCCCCATTTCAGAGATCTGTAGCTGAGACTCTAGGTAAACTAAATGACCACCACAGGAAATACCAGATCTACACCATACTCCCCCCCCCCCCCCCCCCCCGCTCTCTTGTTTGTGGTTTCTGATTTTTTACTGTTTCCTGTGCCTTAGGTTTAGATTTGCTAACTTCCTGCACCTGTCCCTCTAGTTAGTCAGGGTAATCTGCCTCGTCCAGTCATTAGTGGCTTGGCAACCATACAAACCATGCACAGCTGTGTGGATTAGCCTCTTTTCATTTTCCTAGTTTTCTGGGAAGGATAGAGAGAGAGAACATTACAGTATTAAAGAAAGACTAAAAAGAAAATAAATCTCTCAGCCTTCATTTAGATACTATTCACTCACATACTCATACCCCCCAAAACAAAAACACATCAGGAAAGAGAACCAAATATGAAAGGAAACCCCCACATCCAAAAAGTCTCTTAAACAGACTAACCGCCCTATCACACACCAGTAGTGTTAACATGCAGGACTATTTCTCTATCTAATGGACCCTTCTCTGCAGGCTTCTTTGCATTCATTTTTAAAAGAATCTTAAAAGACATTATAATTGTGAGGCTTTTTTTCAGTCTATGAATCCCTGGGGTGAAATTTGCATTCAAATTTCATTACGCCACTTGATCCATTTCCAAATAAACATGACTAAAATTGAAAATGGCAAAGATCATCCAGCAAGTCTCTTAAATTGTTAATAATTATTATACCCATTTTAGAAATAGGGTACAACTGAGGCAAATGAGGTTATGCCATAAAAGTCATACAAGTCATTGCCAGAAATAGTAATGGAATGCAAGACTCAATAATGTAAGAGAGAAAGAACAAAAGGGAGAAACTATTCAACAGATTTCAATGAGGGTTGCCAGTGCCTCCATAACAAATGAGATCAAAACAATATCACACCTGTCCATTCACAGCTGACCTTACAAACCAAATTGTATAAAAGGGGAGGTTGAGATATTGCCCACAATAGATCACTCTATTTTATTTTTA
Source organism: Sternotherus odoratus (assembly GCA_032164245.1). Classification (NCBI taxonomy): domain Eukaryota; kingdom Metazoa; phylum Chordata; order Testudines; family Kinosternidae; genus Sternotherus; species Sternotherus odoratus. Next base: position 19,331,314 of record JAVMKO010000011.1, read on the forward strand.
TTTTTTGAAAAGAAAAGTTAATGGAAATACAGCTTGATCTACCCTAATATCCTTATAATTTGGTGAGATGAGGAATATCCTCCACGACATAAATTTGCATTTTTTTAAATGAACTATGACAATAAACACAAAATCCCAGTGGCTATTTATGTAGAATTCAGCCAGTCAACTATAGGAAGATGAACACACATTAGCAAACCCTAAAACCTTCCACTGTATGTGCAGAAACACATAAATCAACATGATTTAAATATAGGCATTTTAAACAATGATTTGAACTACCCAGCCGCTGTGAATTTTCCACACAAAATATGAAGTCTTCTGTGGTTTCTGATGAAAATATAAATAGAAAAAAATAAATTGGGTGTAGGAAACTGCAGTACATTCATCTTCCAGCTTTACACCAAAGGGCACGGTCAGTGCAGGTGAGAAATACTGTCATTTTCAAAAATCCCCTTGCAACTCACCCTAAACAAACAAACTTTCAGGACTGATAGCTCAACCCATTTTTTTCCTTTCTAAGAAAAACTCTTGTGTTAAACATACCATTTAACAAACCTGACAGCCCACTACTGAAAGGAGCAGAATTACCTTGTTTTCTTCCCTAGAGGATCATATAGTTTTAACAGTTTGTGAGTGTATTCTAAGGCCTAACATTATGAAACTGCTTGAAAACTCATCTGATAAACTGATGTCACAGGAATGCAATATCCAGACTAAATCAATCTATCTATGCACATATACACTCTTTACAGATGTGGTCATATTATCCATTCTTTGACTGATTGACCTGCACTCTGCCCACTAATCCATCTCCATAGAGATTTATTCTGTGACTTCAAATAAACTATGCTGATTTTCATCAAACTGATGCCAAAAGTCAGCTAATTTTCATCTTCTGGCTAATTGTTAAATGTCAATTAGCAGATTAATGTGTTTTAAAGCCAGAAGGGACATTTGTGATCCTTTAATCTGACCTCTTTCATAACACAGGCCATAGAATTTCACCCCGGAATTCCTACACCACATGTACATCTTGTGGATCAAGTTGCTTGAATAGCTCTTTGAATTCATTGAGCTGGCAGGAGGTACCCGATAAAAATATCATAGGCTGAAATTTCCATGCCCTTCTTAACTCTGGATATTTTCTCATTTTAGCTTAAAAAAAATGGCATTCAATTACATTCCAAGATTAAATTTTTCAGAAATAATTGAGGTTACAATCAAATGCTGTCCCTTTTTTAGCTCTTGGGGTATTCTGATTACTTTCATTTTATAGAGTGTAGCACTCTCTGTTAGTTTAGATGTCAAAGAGGGAGTGACAAGTCAGTCTGGAGGGCAGAGAGAGAGAAAGGGAAAAAGATTAATATATGCTAGCAGCAAGCCATGTGAAGGAACAGAAATGGACATCGTGTAGAGTCAAACACAAGGGTTTATTACACACAGCGCTGGCAGAGTGTTACTTTGCTTATTAGGCTCAGAGACACATTGGGGAAGGCTGTCTGAGGTACAGTCAGCTAGGGGAAACTGTGGACCAGGCCGGTGTCAAGTCCTCTGAGGCGCAGAATCAGGCAGGCAATGGAAGTTAAGTCAGTGATTATGGGCAACATCATCTCAGGTGACAAAATCCCCTGGGGATGGATCTGGGTGCTATTTTGCCAAATTATATCGGGAGCGTCCATTTTGACATTCCTGCTGGTGTGAGTACTTTACCGGCGATTCCGAAACAAGCTGAAAACATTGAAACTGTTATATTTGACCTGGCAGGTTAGGGAACCCTAGGTCAAGAGGAAGGACTGAAGGGCAAAACTCCATTAATGTGTAAGTAAAATCTTAACCCTAGTCTCCGTTAAGAACTTTTCACCGAGGCCCAAATTCCACAGCTTGGTCTGAGGCCTGGTTCCTAGCTAACAATGAACAATAATGGCTAAGACAAACTGGGTAAACAAGAGACAACCTTGCTTTGTTTCAACTAGATAAGCAGAGTCAGCAGAACTCCGGATGGTGAATAGTAATTGGGTGTCCTTATCATGAGTTACAGACTCATGAAGCACTGAGAAGGGCCTCAAAGTCTACTCCCTGGTCCTTTTGATCACTGGGACCTGGGTGAGGCTAGCTCACTGCTAAAAGCCCCTCTCCTGGTGCAGAGAGGAGATAGCAAAGACCCTCCCCAAATGCCATTCCAGAGTTCAGGGAGAGGCCCAACATGTCAGCATGAGATATGACATCCTCCCCTTGTAAATTCCACTCTTAGGTCTTGGAAAACATAATTTGACCCTAAAACCAATTTGTATTGCCATGTACTTTTCAATGTCTTTTGCTTTATACCCCCAGGAATGTATCTGTTGGACAACTGGAAGAGCTGCCTCATTCCCATGGACCCCAAAATCAGGATTTAACCTACATATTGCAATAGGAATAATTTGAGGGAAAATACCTGTGTATTAGCAACATGTTAACCTGAGCCATGGGCGGTGCCATTTTAGACCATTGGCTTATTGTGCTAATCTTGTCTTGCTGCTAGAACCTATCCAGGGGCTCGGGACTTCCCATCCCGTCACTTTCCTCTGCCCATGAGCACCCTATGTAATCTATTGTAACCAATTGTTTTGCAGTGTCTCTGAGACTAATAAGCAAAGTGACACTCCACCAGTGCTGTGCGTAATAAACTCTCATTTTTGACTCTACACAGTGTCTATTTCTGTAAATTTATGGTACAAAATTCATGGTAGGTAAATTTAGTCCAAAGGACTGTATTACAGCTCATAGGGATGGAGGTGGAAATCACATCCCATTAGCTGTGCAGAAAAACCCTGACCAGTGGTGTGGCTAAGGTCTAAAAAAGAGAAACAGAGACAAAGTCACAAAAGGTAAACGAAAATAAGTCTAAAAGCTGTTCTAAAAGCCTTAAGGTAAGGGAGGGGCTTTTTTATTGTTAAAGAGGAATGTTACCAGAATATGTACGAAAATATCTAAACGCTAGCAATAAAATGAGACTTGGCACTGAAAATTCTGGTTTATGAAGTTGTCTTTGAAGTTTGAAGTTTACTGGAGAAAATTGTACTTTTAACTGATCAGAAATTTGATCATGTTCCTACAGTTGATAGGGTGATACCAACAAGAAAGGCTTAAATTGTAATTTGATTGTTTTTTAATTCATCTATTTCTAGTTTTTTAAACATCTAGATTGGGAATTTCCAAATCACCTAAGTGACTTTCAGTGGGGGCTGTGCTCCTAAGAAATGTAGATACTTTTGGAAATGACGCCCCTAGTTTATTGACATTTTCAGACTATTTGTTTCAGTGATCTAGGGTGCTTTATGCACAACAAATAGAACCGAAAGGTTTTGATAATGAATTATTTAGCGATCTGCACAAAATACTCTTTTAAAATGTGCTCTTATGCATTTATTTCTCCTGGAAAAATTCTGATCCAGCATCTGTTGTCCTATTTGTTTTACTGTCTAACGATGAGTGCTTGTGAGACTTGTTTACAGATTATTTTTTTTTGGTTCGCCTCAGAAAGAAAATAGGAAGCAAGTTAAAAACATTATTAATATTTGAATGGTACAATGTGTTTGTGGGCAATACATTGAGTAACTCAAGAGACTTCCACCATACATGTTTTTAAGAGCATCACACTATTAGCAAACATAAGCAAATAAGTAAGAAAAATGAATAAATATGGAAATCAAAAATATTTATTTTGGGAGTCCCCCATCCATCCCACCCTGCATATTTTGATGGATATGAGACCCTGAAACATTTCTTGAAGGGTCTGATCACTGAACTCCCTGGAACATCTGGATTGTTCTGAGCCCTTTACTCACAGATGTGCCCTGAAGGCACCTGAGCCCTAAAGCTGTTACATATTCAGTAGGATTATGTTAATATGCATTATTAGCATTTCATCGTAGGCCTTTACAGTCACCAGGCCATATCAGATCTCTTAGATTCAGAAGAGTAAAATTTCACTTTATAAGATGCTTTTGCAGTCAAACAGGGCTAGGAATATGGCTCTCCGATGCTCTGTAGATTTTATTCTCTCAACGCCCTTCCTCTGATAGTGTCTGCTCACATGCCCAATTCTTTCTGTGTCTCCTGAAATCTTTCCTATTTTCCTTCTCTTCACTTTCCAGTCCTCTACTTTTATTCCCCTATTCCTCTTTCATTCTATCAGTTCTCCTCCGACCCCAGCTCTGGTTCACCCACTAACTCATCATCTAGATCAGGGGTCTCCAAACTTTATGAGACAAGGACCATATTAGATTTTTGAAGGGGCTTCGCGGGTCGAAACAACTGTGAAAAAAATTCAATGTATGCAAAATCCCACCCCCTTGCTCGGGCCGCTGCCGCGCCTCCCCCCCCCCTTTATTCCTCCGGCCGCTGCTGCGGGGGCACTCACCCCTCCGCACATGGAGCCGCCGGCAGTGGCTCTTGGGGGTCTGTGGAGCGGCAGCTTCTCCACGTGCCTGCTCAGCTGGCGGGCTGGACAAATCGAAGTCGCGGGCCGGATCCGGCTCCCAGGCCGTAGTTTGAAGACCCCTGATCTAGATCCTTCTTCTCTGGCAGCTTTTTCCAACTACTTCGCCTTCCAAAATCATCCAAGAACCCCCCGCTCCAGCTTGAGCTGCTCTCCCATTGGCTGTTCTCTTCCCAGAACAGCATTCCATGCTTCTGTATCACATCTTCAGGCCCCACTAGCACCCCAATAATTCAAAAAATCCCTTGTGCTGAGGGAAGAGCTATTGCACTTCTCTGATTGCAGCTATTCTACTTTCATCGCACAAGATATTTTGCAGTATTATGAAGCACTGAGAGCAAACTGACACTCCTGCTTGTGTCCATACAGCTGGCTACCTCATTTTGTAGAATATCCATATTCAAAACAGTATCAAGAGAAATGGGCAATGTTTGGGACATTTCTGTAAATCTTAATAGAAACTTAAACGGTCATTAAATTGGCTGTTTACTTCTTTTCCTCATTCACAAGGAAATGTGCTTTCAAAATAGCACATGTTTTTCTGTGTTTCAATATTTTATAACACATTCATAATGGTCCTTGTATCTCCTGCCTGTTTCTTTGTTGGCTTATAAACTGTTCTTAGTTATTGTTGGTATTAAGTGCTCTATTACTATTACCAAGTGTTTTCATTTCTTATTTGGGGGATTCCAAGACATATTTGCCAACAGTTCAAGTTAATGAGTGTCACCCAAACAATACGTGAATCAATTGAACAGTACTAGAAGAGGCAACATAACTGGGGAAGCCTTTCAAACACAGACCAGTTGGATCGCTTTAGGTCAGGGAGTGCAGAAACTCTGCAATACTAAGGTCCATCTTTGAAATGTCCCATAGACATGAGACCCATACCCAAGTTTCTGGTTCCTGGCCAGTTTTCTGCCAAATAAAATGTAGGAAGTTGCTGTTTCTGATGTTTGGGCAGGGGCCCACTAATGATGGAGGATAGGTAAGGAGGTTGGCTGTTAGGTGAGATAGTGAGCAGGTTGGGACTCTTGCCTGCTGTAAGTCCAAACTATGCCAGTCTTCATATTTCCAGAAACAATAGATAATCCGGTCATGTGACTCCTCTCCCACTGAACAACCTAGTTGTCAGGACAAGATGTATGTTACCTTAGGGATCCAGGGGGAAACTGTCGAAAGGAAATAATACTGCGCAGAGGGAAGAGGAAGTGAATGACGTATAGGAAGGAGACTTGGGATGGGAGGAGAAAGATCTAAGGAAGAACATACGTTTCTGTTCCACATTGTAGTTTAATGAGTCCCCATGTATGCATCCATCATGTTTTCACACTTGATCTGCTCAGAAAATTGAATTGAAATCCAAATTTTGATTCTCCCCCCCTTCTGATGACTCTATTTAAGAGTAAAAAAGGATATGAAATTATAGACCTTTTAAAATGCAAAAAGCACACAGATGCAGAATATTTTGTTTTACTTTTATCCACTACACACACACACATCTGTTTTTTGAGATGGTACTTGGAATGGGGCAAAGGAGGAAATATTAGTTGTTTACGCTAGGATTGTTATCAGTGTTATGATTACTGTGGACAGCTTATTGCACATTAGGGATTTGGATTTTGGATTTCCCATTAATGTCAATGGGAGTTTATACACAGAAAGTAAGTGCCAGAATATGCAATAGAAATGGGACCCAATGTATTCTGCTGTTTCCACTTCCAGTAGGTGCTATAGCAGGAGCCTTAAGAACTGCAACAGAGGAAGAGAGAGAGCTAGTGCTTGCCCAGTGTGTTTGGTATTGGTCATTTTATTTCTCAAAAATAGTGTTACATTGGGGAAGGGAGGAAGGTGGGGTGTGCATTGTGTTTGCAAAGGCAGAAGTATGTATGGCTGGCCAGAAAACAAGAAACCCATTTTATGACAAATTTTGACAAATATTTAATTCTATGTTAGAACAAAAATGGGCCTTTTCAATTTTTGTTCTAAAGAAACCACAAAAAATAGAGTCCCACTCCAGAATAGCCAGTTGTTTAGGGACTCAGTTGGGATGTGAGAGATCAGGATCAATCCAGCAGAACACCTTTCAAAGTAGGCAGAATAGGGACTTGAGCATAGGTCGTCTACTCCCTTGTGAGTGCCTTAAACCACTGGGATATTGGCTGTACTTGTGTGGGTCTCTCTTTGATGGACCAGATAGTTCATCAAAAACAACACATTTCCACAGAAAGTTTCTGTTTTGAGGAATCTGGTCTTTTAGATGAAAAATGTTTCACTGAAAACTTCCCAACCAACACTAGAAGCATGCCTCCTAATGAGGATGGAATTGTCATTTGCTTTTCCACTTCCTCTGAATTCCTCTCCACAAGCACAGTGATTCTTGAAGAGCGTGTTACAGTGTGGTTTGCCTACTGTGTTAATACAGACCGAGCACCCATTGTTTGGGCAGCAAGCTGGCTTCTTGGCTCCCGATCCTGTAAGTTGCTCCAAGAGGGAAACCCCAATTAAAAATCACATATGCTAATGTTTTTAATAGAGTTTTATGTAAAGACCATCCACTCATTCCTAAAGGAGAGTTTTAACATGAAACTCCCTGTAATAGCAAATTGGTTAGAAAGTCCACAGAGAGAAATCTTAAAACCATGACAAATTAATTGAGATTCTCTGCAAACTAGGTTATTCAAGGACAGCACAGGTGCTTCACAATTCACTCCATTGCAATGATTCCAGATGAGATGATGGAATTGTGAATCAAACCATTAAAAACCACATGATTATAGACGGGAAAAGTTTTAAGAGGTTTTGCAGGTTATTGTTGCTAGGGAAACCATCTCATGGTAGCCATATGTTCAGAATACCTATTTTCCTTTGTTCTCGAGAAAATAAAAAAAAATCTTGATGCAGCATGGAAACAAAAAAGTTATATGGAAAAATATCCATTTAAAATCACATATAATAGAATTAAAGGTATTAAAGAACAAGCCAAAGTTCCATTAATCCACCAATAATTATACTATGTATAGTCTAATATATGTGATGTGTGTTCTCATGTGTCTGCATACATTATTACTCACTGCGATGTAAGTAATCACTAGTGGTTGCCAGTCCAACCACTAGGGATTCAAATGAAACCTTTCTTCCTACATAGTTTAGTTATGCTTATTTACTAGGGCTTCCAGTTTTGTAACAGAGCATCAGTTTTCCAAAAGCATGGCTAAAGAAACAGTAGCTAATGCTTGATCTTGCTGCCAAAAGAGATCATGGATTAGTAAATCATTCAAACAATACAGGTACTGAATTTGTCCTTGTTAGCTCAGGCCTTTATCAGGCCTCTTGCCAACCCACTCATCTTGTTGTCAGTGGGTTGGCAGTAGCTTTATACCTCAGGACGTTTATTCTGGCTAATTTAACAACTGATTTTCTAATGTCTGGTGCTTTCGCAATTATGTCCCAGTTGAGGTTTCCAACTGCGAGCAGTTTGCATTAAGTTTCTAAATCTCTGCTTTGCAATCTTAGTATCACGTTCCTTTTGATGAAGATGAAGAAGATTGCTCCTAGGGATACCTGAACCTAAAATGAACTGAGAATGTATTACAACTTTTAAACTTTCCAGGCAATGGAGGAGAAATTCACACCAACCCCATCCCTCTCAACAGCTGTTGCTATAAGGTGATATTGCTTAAGAGTCTCAAAATAGAACAAAGCAAATAGGATCTCTGTAAGGGTTCTAGTATATTTTGGCAGCCCTCAGCTGGAATCTAATTGCAATTTGTGCAAAGAGAGCATGGAAAAAAAAAACACTGAAACTTTTAGTTTCCATACCTTTATGGAGCTTGGTTAAATTAAACCATAGATCATAATAATGCAGATTTTCTTGAAATCAACCCAAGAGAGTCCTAACATTATAGACACTATAGAGATGTGATGGATGCCTTTTCTATCCCCAGTAACCTGTAGGGTTTGTTCAGCTGAGTATGGTGAATCAGACTTTTGAGAACCACTGATAAAAAATATATATATTGAGAAGAGCAACTCTCTATTTTATACATTTTTCATTGATAATTCCACTTTTCCAAAACTGCTATTACATGGTAAATATAAGTAATAAAAAACTAACAAACATTCATCCATTGCTATGTTCTATTGTTTTAAAGAATTTTTCCCCTTTGCCCCCAAAATATATCACTAGACAAAAATATCTCTCCTGGGAAAAAAGGAATGTTGGAAGCATAGAAAATTGACTCTGTTGCATCCCCTTGCACAGACAGGTTCATCTACCTCAGGGGGGGCGAATTATATAGTTGCTAGCAGCTCTTTGCAACAAGGTTGAAGATTTCCCCTCTTGGATTGTCATCCAATATGCCAGAAGGGATAATAAACCTGTCAATAAATTAAGAAGACAAGTGGGAGTAGCAGGCCACCCATCTTTTCTGCCCTCCTCCCAAGAAGACAATACAACGTGGAGGTGGCTGAAAGGGAGAAGGGACTTTTTAGGGTTCAGGAACAGAAGTCTGAAGGGCCTAATGGGGTTTCCAAAGGTTCGAATATGCATACCCATTGTTTTCAGCAGTATCATGACCTCACTATTTGACATTATAATTCTCAGTTATAAGGCATCCAAAAGATCTATCTGTCATAATGAGGTATGAATAAGAACAGAGATCAGCCTCCCATTGAAGAAATGTATTCTCTGACTGCCTTCTGTTTATGGGCACCAGCAGAAAATCTTTAAACTGACAAAATAACAATGATTCTGTATCTGTAATGGCAGAAAGTAAATTGTGGGGGACTGCAAAGACAAAATATGTATGTGAGGGACACCAACTATTCTTTTATTTTATTGATTCGAGTCAATAACAATTTAAATAAAGTTGCTTCAAAGTCCAAAAGGTGACCAGATTAGAAAGCAGAAAAGGGTACTTTCTTGTAGTCACAGCTAGTTTCTTTGTAAAATATTCAATGCATTCAAAGCTACATATATATTTCACATCCATTAGTGTACATTTATATTAATTATATTATATCATAAGGTGCCAAACTAGAGGGCACCTTAACGGTTCTCATTTTGCACAGGAATGGTGCACAATACTTTCTGAAAATTAGAGTCTTTTAAGGTATTTGAACTTTGATATTTCAGTTTTTTTGTTCCAAATCATTTGCCACTTTTGAAAACTCAGATATTTGTGTGTGTGTGTTCACAGAAACAATGGAGAGAGAAAAATGAAATGGATCGGAAACACTTACATGTGGAAGGGTCCAAATATTATATTTTATGTGAATGCCACCTCCTATCCAGAGAAAGGTTGAAGAGAAAAGGATTTAGAGGTGAAATCCACCAAAAGAAACAATCTTGTAATTTCTTCAAGGTCATCTTAGACTTTTTCCTACTTAAAAAGAAAAAAAAATCTCATATGGAAACCACTTCTGGAGTTGTACTGTGAATATTTGGGAAGCTCAGCCAAATTAGCTTTAGCTTTGCTCTGCTTGACTATAACAAGGTCCTATAGTCTTTTTATGCAGTGATTTATGCCCCGATCAACCATGAGAACTTTAATTTAACATTGTTGCAGAGATTTCATGCTGTTTAATGTAAGTTTGCTATTTGAATAATCACAAACCACTTTATTCAAATGGGCACATATTCTTGCATCTAAAACATCCCCAAATGTGTTGTATTCGAGAAGACTAGTACTCTGTCATTGAGCTGATCAGAGGCTGACAATTCCATTTTGTGGCAACTTTCAAGGTTTTGAAATTTAGTTTTGTTCTGCACTGGAATGAAAACAAAAGCTTTTGACCATTTTTGCCATAATGGAATAGTGGCAAAATGTCTGTTTTCATATTGAAACCTGAGCTTTTCAGGAAGGGAGAAGTATCAACAAATATCCTGGTTATTACAACACTGGCCTACGATGTGGGCTTCCAGTATTTGCTCTCCATGATTATGAGCCGTTTTTCATCCCACATCACTCTGAGTCAGGCGGAGCAGAGACTTAAACCTGTCTTCCACATCTCAGGCCAGTGCCCTGGCCACCCATCTCATTTTTCTTAACAAACAAAAACAAAACACTTTTTGATGAGAACTTCATTAAAACCAATAATCCTGTGGGGATTCTCTCCGAGATCTCTTTCCACTTGGCTTCCCAAGAATTTAGTTTGACTCCAGCTCTTGTTGCTCCTGTATTTTTATCTGGCATACAGCAGTGCTATGCTGAGTTGATCAGACTCAGGCACGGAGGGTGGGGGTGGATTCAGGGTACACCACAACTCCAAAGTTACACAGAAACCTTTTCTCTTTTTATACATAGTACACCTCATTGGATTTACTATACATTGCATCACATATTTTTGGATTGGCTTGATTATTTTGCAGAACAAATCCTGTGCAGCATTGTGTGAGGCTCTGTACAAACACATAGTGAGAGACAGTCCCTGCCCTGAAGGGCTTAAAATTGAAATAATAAAGAGGGTAAACAGGTGCAAAGAGATGAAGTGATTTACCACAGATCACAAATCAGATCAGTGGTAGATCCAGGGATACAACCCAGATTTTTTGACTTCCTCAACCTGCCCATCAGGGTAATCTCCCAGCAAGTCCCTGTGGCCCATGTTGCTTCCCACAGCTCCATTGGTCGGGAATGGTGAACCACGGCCACTGGGAATGGCGTGTGGCTGTGCCTGCGGACGGGACGGTCAATGTAAAACAAACTGTCTTGCGGCTCACCCATGGATTACCCGGACAAGCTACATGGATTACCATGCAGGCCGTGGGCCACAGGTTGCCCACCTCTACTAACCATATATGATGCTGCCTCCCTTTTTTATGTTGATTTCCTAAAAAAAAAATTCATGCTTAGCCATTGCAAGTTAACTTGCAGACTGATTACATTGGATTGAAACAGTTAAAACATGTAGCTTAACACAGCTGGTACATCAAAGGTTACATGTCATCTGTATAATAAATAATAATATTAAAAATTATCATATGTGGACTGTGCCATCCTGGAATACCCCTTATCACATCCACATCAAAGTATGCAGGCCTGATCCTATAAACACGTGTTCACATAAAAATAAGTATGTGAGTAGTCCCAATGAAACTACTCACAATTTCAAGGGTTTGCAAGACGAAGGACAATGTGCAGTTGGCACAAAAATGAGGGATGTTGTTTGATGCTTTAGAAATTATAAACCTTGTTCTTCTTCACTCAATGCAGTGTTTACCCTTAAGAAATGGATGTTGGGTAGCTGACAAGAGAGATACAAGTTGCCTTAATTTGTAGTAAGTATTCTTGTCATAAGTTTGGTCACTAGAGCAGGCATTCAATTTATCCTTCAAACTCTTTCCAAGTTTATTAACTACAACATGAAGCTAGCAGTTAGTGTCACATACAGTTGATTACATACGTGAATGTAGGATAATAATGTTGCTTCTTGGCATGTCCCATAACTCCATACACTAATATCCTGAGCCCAACCTGGCTACAACAACACTGCATATAACCCCACATCCATCATGTTAATGTGTTACAGTCTGACACGTATCAAATGAAAAATAGTTGTCTGGGTAGACTGCAAGAAGGACAGGAGACTTGTTATGGGTTTTAATCAGGCCGCAACTTTATTATATAGATGACTGGGACTACCCTGCAGATAAAGTGTACCCTGCAAGCAAATCCATGCTTATTCAAATCAATTCTCTGGGGCTTTCACCAGCCCACCTTTGTTTCCATCCAGGTCCCCCAGCTAACCCATGGCTTGGACCTTACCAACCACCAGCCTTGTAAGACAGTTAAGGAGGGCTATGAAAAGGGGGGGGGGGGGGGTTTGGTTCTTTCCCGTACCAATCATAGGAGTCCCAGAAACCCCTGCCCCATTCTGTTCCTTTAGCCAGTACCTCCTTTTAAGTCCTTTACCAGGCCATTTATCTGGTCACTGGTTGCCCTTCCTACGGAGTGCCTGCACTAAACATCTGCCACAAGGAGGCACCACCATTTGCTTGGCTGCCTCCCCCCCCCCCCCCCCCCATGCACATTGATTGGGACCCCGAGAGTTTGAAGCCACGCAGTCTCTTGACTGCAGGAGATTGAGTTTTTCTTGTTATGTTTTACTTGCATATTCTGCTTTCTTGCTAATCCCCATTCCCGGATTGCATTTTGCAGCCTGCCTATTGAAGAATCTGAATCTGATGCAGGCACTTGCAGCACAGCCGGTTAAATTGTCCTTGCCTTGCTCTATCCCTCTCCCCGCAGGGTGATTGTTTCAGAGGCTGACTCCCTTGCCAAGCTCCCTCCGCTTCCCAGGTACATTTTTTGCAGTGCTAATCTGGCCAGAGCAGGGACCGAATGAAACCCGATTCCCCAAGTGTCTGGCAAAAGCAGGTGGGGAAGAGAGGGAGCTAAACTACCGACTCTCCCCCTCCCAATGCCTGGTGATCCGATCAGACGCTGAGCAATCACGCTAGCTGACTCGCCCCCCTTGTCAGCTGCTTCTACCCTGAATGAGCCTGTCCCTCTCCCAGGAAGTGGGGAGCTTCTCCCCCCCCCTTTTCCCTGCTCTCACCCTCCTGGACCTGTAGCACCATGCTGCCCAGCATGCCTGGATTCCCTACTGCCCTCCCTCCCTGCTTGGACATAGAGACGTGCCGCACCCAGGTTTCCTATCTTTATGCACATGCGGGGCGGGGGAGAGGAAAGAGTCATTGCTGCAAAGCTGAGCACCTTTTACAGCAGTTTCTGACTTTCTTCCCCTCCACCTCCCCCCTAACAAAGCTGCCTTTCTTTTGGTAAGCCCAGACAAATTCTGCCCCCTCCCACCCCTGTAGTTGTGGTGCAGTCGCTTTGACCCAATGAATAAGAGATTTTGCGATGCCTTTATGTATGAATGTGTATCTTATCTATTTGATAACAACATTGTGGGCACTGCTGTGAACATTTTAGAATCATCTAAATCCTTGGAGTTTGCCAAGAGAAATCCATGCAGTATGGAATTGGAGGTTGGTTTGAAAGTTCTAAAACAAAATTCTTAGTCAGACTACATTTTATTAAAACGACTCTCCCAAGATATTGTAATTGATAGATCACAAACCACTTTATTCAGATGGGCATGTTGCCTTGTACCTGGAACATTCCCAAAAGCATTGTCTGGGGCAAGACCTTATTATTATAATTTCAAAGTTACATTAGACTGTGTGGAGTCTGTGCAGCAACATTAAATTAAATTTCTCATTGGCTTCAAGGCTCACTATCTGTAATTAGTGGCTTCTGTTCTTTATTACACTGATCAGTAGTGCAGTACTATTCATCACTACCGTCTTAGTTAATTATCTTTGTTAATGATTTTCACTGTGAAAAAAATCTCCAGGCCCCATTTGGAAAGAATGTTTTGTGTTAAAATTATTTGATGGTAAGGCACCATAGTGAGCTGACAAGCTGTGGGAGGGAGGATACTTATCCTGTGACATGGTAGCTTAGTTTCTTTATTACTGAAGTGCTCAAAAAAGCAGAAAGTACTATAATTCTGCATTTTGGTAGGAAGTCTTAACTGCAATACTCCAGGTGTGTGAGGGGGTGGGGGTGGATCATTAGAGAAACATGCTGAGAAGAATTGCCACATAGAAAAAACAATAACAGAAAGGGAGAATTAGAATTTCTTTGCATGTCTGGAGAAGTCTTTATTGCTGGGTTAGTGACTGGCTCATCTATTGGAGAAAATCACATCTGTCTTCTGCTAAAAAGCATGATGCAGATGGTCTGAACTGTGTTAGTTAGGACAAGAATGGAAGCATTTACCCTAAACCTTTGTGGGAGAAGTGTTAAGCCAATGCGGAGTGATTTGGAAAATCCTACCATATACACAGCTTTGGCAAGTCAGGTGTCTTGAGGGCAATGCTCAGTCCTGCTGTATAGATCTGGGTGCAGCGCTTGCGCATGGGACACTGAATAAGCAGGTGAATTGAAGAAAAACTGAAGCACTGATCTGAGAAATGGCCATGGTTGGTCTCCACTGTGAACAAAGCTATGCACATGTTTGTGCTACATTCAGTGCCTAAGGTGATATGTGGGATGGGGGTATAGAAAACGAGGGCATATAAAGATTTGAAGAGTTATTCATCCAGCCCTTCCCAGCCAAAGCGGCAATGACTGGACCATTGGAGATAAAGTCAGTGGAGGGGATAGAAGCAGGAAAAATTTGGGGGATTCATCTTTACCTGCCTCTGCATTAATATGGGAGATCCTTGGGTGAGGGCAAAATAACAACTTACCTCTTTCCTGACAGATCAGAAATTACACATCACAACTGCTTGCTAATTACTTATTTCACATGTTCTTACATAATGAGAAATGATTACAAGAGAAACCAAGAAGCGAGTACCAAAAATAAACCATTTAGAACAGGATGTCACTGAGATGTCAGAATCAAACAAATTTTGATTAACGGTTGATTTTGATTACCTAAAGTGCTTAATAACTGTAAAAATCCAAGGATTCAATTCCTCATGCAATGAAAATACCAGACTGTGAAATTAAACAACAAGAGCCTGCCACCTGCCTTCTGTATTCAGTATTTAGAGATATATTTTTCCTTCATTTCTCAATACACCCGGCATGTGTTCTGTCCTCAGGTAATCAAATTAATGCATTCAGAAAACAGTTGAAGGGCTGGGATTGGTCTTTGTAAAACATGACAATCAACTGTGGTACCATTATTATTACAGGGCTAACAGAAATTACCCCCATTTCAATAAACAAGGTAGTGAAAGGACCTGCTGCAAAAAAAATAAATAAAAAGAATGACAAAGCTTCATGACAGGTGCTTTTCAGACAGACAGTGTCTCTTGTGACTGTACTGGCTAAATGTGAAGTCATCTGTAAAAATATATGAATAAGGATGTGACCAGGGAATAACTCTAGCCCTACAAGCTTCTGTCAAATCAGAATCTTGCATATTTTTTATTCTTGTCACAAGGAGCTTCATGGGCATTGTCAGACTGGAAGCAGCGATTCGGATCTTTGTGAGGTATCACATACTTATTCAGTAATAGCAAGGATCCTGCCAACTGTGAAATTTGTAGCCAACTAGCAGACATCCCCAGAGCAGCAGTTCTCCTCTTTTAATAGCAGAAGACAACACTTTCTCAGGAAATAGCTTCAGAAAGCCACAAAATAATTAACCACACTCAGAAATAAAAGCAAATGTAGCAAGTAGCATTTACTATTTATTGATGTGATTAAACACTCTCATCCCTCAGAACAGTGGTCTTAGAGCTAAAGTATCAAAGCACATGATTTCATTTATACGTCATTTGAGTTTCAGGGCAAAATCAGATTTAATTCCTCTGTCTGTGTGAGTATCTGTGTCTTTGTGTACAATTGCCATTTTCACTCAGTTCATGTGCTGCTTCCACATCAGGACGCCGCAAACACCATGTGCCAAATCCAGAGAAGAGTTACATGCTGGACTGTGGAGAGCAAGGACTTGACTTGCCCTTCCTAATATTTAATGCTGAACAAACAGAAAAAATAAAACAGCTGAATTTTACAGTGAGCGTCAGTGCAGAGCTGTGAAATGCTTAAAATCAGACATATTGTGTATGACAAGTCAGCTCATGGCAAATCCTACCTCTGTATCAATAGTTAGCCTCAGGCTGATCCTTGATGGTAGGACTGGTGTGCCGCTAATGTGCAGGAGGGCCCATGTGACTATACAGGGGTAAGCAGCCCATGCCTGGCAAGGAGTTACTTGGAATGTCCCATCCTTCCTTCCCCGGAGGGGTTCATTAAGGCTGTGGGGGCAGGAGTGAAAACTGCTTGAGTGGAGTGACTTGACAGTCATTCCAGTCTGAGAAGATGATTGCTTTCCTGCTACACATCCCTCAGCACCCTGCCCAACTCCATGGATGCTGTGTTTGATTCACCCCTGTGTGAAAGCCCCATGAGAAAATACATTCAAAACCATATCTATTTAGCCATGGTTCCTGTATTCAATCCTCAGTACCCAATTGGTGTGCAAGCTTGGTTACTGGATTCTGTGAGTAACACCCACAAAACAGATCTTTCCACATTCAACACTAGCATTAGCCCTGTGTGAAAACAAAGTTTCCAGGGTCTTTATCACCCTGGGAAATTGTTTATTGTATGTTTGCCTGTAGTGAAGTATTGATTTTGTTTAGTACAGATTGTGTTTCCCATGCAGGGGCACAAGTGGGCCAGAGTCTTCCTCCCCACCATGGGCCATTGTGCAAAGACCGGGGAGAATTTAATTTCTCACACTTAGAGCACAAAAACTAGCCGCCAAGCCAGTACTGGATGTTGTTAGTGTGTTCGCCAAAAATCTAGTCTAGGCAGGGCAGTGTAGAGGGCAGCCCAGGTTTCAACTTGGCTAGGGTAGATTGTATTAAAGTACATACTGCCTTGTGTACATTAGACTTTTAGAATGTGTGTTAGATCAAGTTAGCTAACCTGGTCTGACAACACACCTTTAAATCATAGCCACGGTAAGGCCAAAGAGACTATTGTCAAACCCCCAACACCAGCCAGCAGAGCTGACCCAGCCTGTGCTGAATCCTGTGAAAAGCTGTAGAAGGAAACACTTAGCCCATTGTCTGTCCCATAGAGCCCGAGGGGGAACTGTGCTTTCTTAAGACTAGATGTCTCTGGAAGCTCCCACTGGTGAAATACACATACCCAACTCAATATGGAGGTTTGTACTTTAAAGACACAACATAGCCTGAAACATTTTTTACACTAATATTTTCCTTTCTTATTCTCCTTACCTAGCCAATTTTGGGCAATCAGTTATAGTAAATAGTACTAATGTATAGTGGTCTATATACGAACATAAGAACCACCATATTGGGTCAGACCAAAGGTCCATCTAGCTCAGTATCCTGTCTTCTGATAGCACACTGAAAACCTGGAAATAAGCACTCCTGGGTGAAAAGTGTAGCTGTAGTAGTACCAGCATGATCGCTCTTCCCCAGTAATGAATTCTAAACATGAAGCACACATCACAAAGACATAGTATCCCAAAGATTTCAGTTCAGTAGTTGGAGTTGACAGGAGACCAAACTTTGTCTGACCTTGGGGAACAACTAACCATATATTACAAAGCAGATCTGTAGAGTAGCAGGAACAAGTCAGTACCCTGCTTTGAGGGTCAGTACGGCAACTTTGAATATATGATTTAATGGACAACCAGTAAAGAATTCTAAATCAGTGAGCAAAGCGCTCTGAGAACCTCTGGTTGTAGTGTTCTGTAATAGTTGACACCAGGGCTTCAGCCTTTTTAATGACCTGTCCTAAATCAGTTATTCTGTACAACTTGCAAAACTGAAAACACAACAAAAATATGGAGGTGTGGATTGTACAATCAACAATGCATTTGTTAATCTCAATATCAAACTCCAGATTTTAGATTTCATTGCATTTGCATGTCTACAAATGAGTAAATATTTTGTCCAAACCATGAAATAAACTTGAATTTCAAGAAAGGTTGGGTAATAATTTTGTCCCATTATTTTTCTTGTTTGCTATTCTCATTCTGTCCAGAGCCAGAAGTGATGGAATACGGGAATTATAGTTACATGATATGTCTATACGTCCTCTACAGACTTTTTCCTTTAATGTTATGCTCATCTTCTGAGTCTTGAGCAGTGTCAGCACTTCTGGAATACAGTTAAGCAGATTTGACTTCATCAAGAGGGCATATACATACTAAGCCAGACATTTAGGTAGGCTCAGATGTTCGTGTTACGTGAGCCCTTTATAATATGCTAACCTGTATGATATAATTTTTCTTGTGTCACCTTTTTATATTACATGTTGTTTTGGTGCTAGTCAATATTTTAACTAGTCACTGAGCATTATATAATGGATCCCCCACATTCTCTAATGACTACATGGTGTTGCCAGGGGTAATGCTATTAGTGAAAGGAAAATGGTACCTACAATGTTTTGTTATTTGTAACTTTGTAATGTATCAATAATTGGCTGGTATGGGTAAAAAAATAGAGTGCAGTATTTGGAAGTGAAATGAAAGGGATTCTCAGTGAGACATCTATGATATATTGCTGTAGAAAGTTATTAGCTCTCCTTCTCTTAGGAAGTCATGAAACCAGGCTGCCATTGACAAAACAACACGGGAAAACCTACCAAAGGTGACAAGGTAGAAAAGCAGCGAGCTGTCAACAAACAATCAATTTACTGCAGGGGGACTACTGACTGTAACAGTGTCACATATCAACTCACCTAATAAAGTCAGCTTCCACCTAGCTGCAGGGAGACGATAACCTTTTTTCTCCTGTATTTTTAATCTGGAAGTGTGGATAGCTTGTAAGATTAAAGGGAAGACTAGAGAAAAAAGTTCATATTAAAACAGAACCCAAATAGTTATTTTATACTACTGCAGACAGACAAATGCTCTGCCTTTCTCACATACAAGATCAAAAATAGATGGGTCTTCAATACACTTAGAAAAACAAACAAACAAAACCATAGGCCTGTTGCTGGCATTTAAATGAGTGTAAATTAAAGCCTATATTTGCCCTTTATCTTCCAACTTACTCCTTTGCAATTCTTTTCCTGACAAGTCCAGAAATACCGTGTCCTGAATGATTAAAGAGCTGAGAAAATTGAAGGTTAAATCATTGCTATAGACAGCTATTTTCAAGTTATGTCAGTCTCAGTCACCGCACTTGGCTCAGAAACATGCTACCTTAGGCCCATCAGACAAGGTGCTCTGTGGAGGCATGGGCAGGATCTAGGGATCCGACTCCCTGTGCTCCATAAGACGTCTGATCTGAGTAGGGTCTCTGTGCCCAAGTGCACAGTGAGGTTACTTGAATTGGGCTGAGGGATGGGGAGGTCAGTAGTTCTGCCAGAGCTCAGATCCATCAGCTATTCCCATAGAGAGAAATACACTCATCATAGGGGCTACTGTTGCCAGGTGGCTGTGGTTGCAGCTTCGGAGCTGTGTCTTGGCTGAGCTGGCAAGAGGACTTTTTCTCTCCCATCCCCGATAGCGATATACAGCTTTCAGGCATGGACACTCAGGCAGTGTACGGATTCCAGGATTAATCCCTTAAGAAACTGGCTTTACACTTAGGTTGCTGTGTTGAGTAAATGTGTATTAATGCTCTAGCTATACTTCATTATTGAGCCATTTGTGTACAGTGCCAAGTTAAGGCAGCCATTGGAAATAAACCAATGCAGAGGAGGAGCAGCCAGCTCTGAGGAAGGTCTAGAAGGAATAGCTTTGTACTTTTAAAATATGAAAATATGTGTGTGAAAACAATGCAGGGGGGAAAGAGGATTTGGGATAAGGAAATACAGTTGGGAGAAAGAGACTAAAAGAAGATTACTTACCTATTCTATTTTTAATCTATTTGTTAATTGGTACTGGGGAATTCAATAGCAAAGAGCTGGGGAGCAATGGAAGTTTGATATTAGTAAATTTTTTGACAGGAAAACAGTGTGGGATTATGCAGATGTAAGAACATTGGTTGTTATTTTCAAGCAAACTGACTTTAAAGTGAGCTTTAAAGGGTGAAAAGTTGTTATTATGGGAAGACAGAAAATTTGAGGGAGAACAATATTGCTTAGCAATATCACTTTAATACATATATTTACTCCTATTCCAACCCCATAAACTTCTCATTGTCAGACTGGAAGAGTGTAAATATTAAAGTAGAACAAATAATGTTTGGCATTATTCTCTGTTTTGCTGCGTATGTCAAATTCCTATGGATCCTGTTGAGAGTTACATCCTCCGTTATAGATTGAATTTTCAAAAGCATATACATGCCTTAGGAACACAAGTCCCATTGAAAAGACTTCACTCTTAAACCGTTTTGGGGCTTTTTAAAAATCAGACCCTAAGCTACTATGCTTCTCAGTCCTGTCCCGCAAAGTTAATTTGTAATTGTGTTAAATCCTTGTTCAGTCTTTGACTTTGCTTCCTAAACTGTCAGCAAGGATGATACTAGTGTGATTTAGGAAACTGACTGGATCAGAGTTTTTCTTTGGCCTGAAGTATTTTACTGAAGACTTTCATAACCATATAGTTAAAACAAAAAGCATTTATTTGTGAAAAAACCAGCCATACTAATAACACTTATGATCACTATTATTCTCCATGTGTTATCCTGTAAGCTCATTCCATCACTGAATGTATTTTTAAGTACGACTCTGACAGAGAAAGACCATTTTGAGAGAATCTAATCTATTAATTCATACATTAAGGAAATTGCATAGATGAGCAGGCTAATTTGACTATTTTGATCCAAAAATGCCATATAAATACCTAAAGTAGTCTTATGAAAACAGATGGATTCTCCAGTCAAAAGCATTGGTATGGTAAGAAAGCCAACCAGTTCCTCAGTGAAATGTTCAGATAATTGAAAGCAAAAGATTAGAACAAAGAGGCATTTCTTATCCACATGAGCAGTGTCATTGGATTCAGTGGGTCAATTTACATAACTGAGTTTACAGGATTAAGCACATACCTTGTATGCCATGGGTCAAGTTTCTGCATTCTGTAATTAAGATATTGATGCTGCCTTGGTGGCTAGCTATTGTATTAGTTAGTTCAAAGATTCCTAACTGTTTTCTTTCTTACTATCCATACCAAGGCATTTTTGACATATCTGCAGCGTGGACACTTTGTGTTTGTCATTTGAGCAATGTCTTCACTAGTTAAAAAAGATCTACACACTTACCCCACGTTAAGATCACCCTTGTTACAATCCTAGGAAAGCCAAGGTAGTTATCATTTTAACCTGTGTTAGCTGGCCAAGGTAAATGGTGATGGGAGCTTCAGGTTATTTTGATCTATTAACATTGGTATACGACTTCTCAATACTTGGGATCACATTTCTTTCAAAAGACATCGTCCTCTTTCTACCTGCATATATGATGCACATCAGATTGAACATCTGCTATTATTTTGTCAGCTTAGGTTAAAATATTTAATGTGGTCCTCTGGGTTAAGTGCTTTGACATGATCAATATCATCAACGTAGTGACCAAAAGCAAGTCAAGCAAGAATCTCAATCAAAATGGACCTTTTCAGAGCAAACATTTAAAGACAAGCATACTAACGTGCACGCCATCACTCAGCTGCCAAATTCAATTACCCGACCAAGCTATTATGCAAACAGATGATGGTCTCACACTACTAGAGACTCACTTATTGGATAATGGAAAAGCACTGAAGTGTCACATTCTAGGATACCACTTAGTGGTGAGTCACTGCCTGCCAAAACATGGATTGGCAATGTTAATGAGACAAGAGCTCTGGAGTATCTGGTCCATTGACACAAACTCTTCCACCACAATGAGAATCAGTGAGCTTACAATCAATAATATCCATAAGCCACAGCCTCTTTTCTGGCCTACGCTGGTTTTACCAAAGCACAGCTACCCTTCAGTATGGGTCAGAGACCTGAATAGCCATAATATATCCCAGAGTTACAACAACATCATGGGAGAACAATTTTTTGACTGAGCCTCAAATCAAGACAAGTACCCATTGTTCAATTCTAAGCAGCCAGGGATCTTCTATTCTGCAAATGAATATAAGACTATTGCTGGACTTGTGCTTCACGTCTTGTGCCTGGAACGCATGACATGTAGTGGCCGAGTGAACTGTCCTTGATGTTTTCAGTAAAGCCAAAACCATCCTGTCATCATATATGTTGGTCTCCAAGACCCCCTAATTACATCTGCATATACATGGAACATGGACTGGGATGACTACATAGAAGGAGTAGTTTGCTGAATACCCGTGAACACAGAGAGCTACAAAAGGTTCATCAAACTTCTTAAAGTGGCCATGAAAAGGAACATTCCCCCATGGCTACAAGAAAGCCTGCACTCCCTGACTGGCAGATGATGAGGCACTCCTAAAGTAGTACAGGACAACAGGCTAGCCTGTTGTTTCAACCACCTTCCTGGAATCACTGAACTTTGCTCAACAATAGCAATGGGAAAAAGCTATGCAGAGTCAAGTTTTCACCTACTAACCAAGCAGGAAAGCCTGAGGCTTCTCCATAATCTTGGCAATGCTAAACCTCCCTAAAGAGAAGTGCCACATGTGACAGCCCATACGGTTGCTATCCAAATGCTCCCAATCTCCAAAGCTCAAAGAGATTGTCATTACAAAAGGAAAGTGAGGAAAGAGCATCACTGCTCTCTACCCGACTAGACTATAAGGTGGATAGAAAGAAGGCTAAATTGTTAGGCTCAATGGGTAGTAGTCAATGGCTGCATGTCTAGTTGGCAGCTGGTATCAAGTGGAGTGTCCTAATAGTTGATCCTGGGGCCGTTTTTGTTCAATATCTTCATTAATGATCTGGAGGATGGCATGGACTACACCCTCAGCAATGACACTAAACTGGGAGGAATGGTAGATACACTGGAGGGAAGGGATAGGATACAGAGGGACCTAGACAAATTAGTGGATTGGGCCAAAAGAAATCGCATGTGGATCAACAAGGACAAGTGCAGAGTCCTGCACTTAGGACAGAAGAATCCGATGCACTGCTACAGACTAAGGACCAAATGGCTAGGCAGCAGTTCTGCAGAAAAGGACCGAGGGGTTACAGTGGACAAGAAGTTGGATATACGTCAACAGTGTGCCTCTGTTTCCAAGAAGGCTAATGGAATTTTGGGTTGTATAAGTAGGGGCATTGCCAGCAGATTGAGGGACGTGACCATTCCCCTCTATTTGGCATTGGTGAGGCCTCATCTGTAGTACTGTGTTCAGTTTGGGGCTCCACACTGCAAGAAGGATGTGGAAAAATTGGAAAGAGTCCATCAGAGGGAAACAAAATGATTAGGGGGCTGGAACACGTGACCTGTGAGGAGAGGCTGAGGGAACTAGGATTGTTTAGTCTGCAGAAGAGAAGAATGTCGAAGTAGGGGAGGTTGGATATTAGGAAAAACTTTTTGATTAGGAGGGTGGTGTATCTTCACAGAAGATCTGAAAATCTGGAGGAGTTATGGCAACTCTGACAGAATCCTCTTAAAAACAGCTGTCTCCATGTTCCACAAGAGCAACCAACATAGAAGATGTTGAGAAGATATATGCCCTGAGACTGTGCTGTTCTGTAACCCCTGCACACCAGCTCTCTGCACAAAATTACATGTAATTTTTCTGAAAGTGTGATAGCATATACCCTTCCCCTTGTGTAACTTTCTATGTCATGAAGGTATATCCTCCATTGTGGGACAGAGGAGTACAAAGGTCAGAAAACAGGCTATACTGAGTGCCATATTCCTCTTCTAAAGCATCATAACTTGTGCTGAATCACGTGTAGCTTTCTGCTGGTCTTGGTACCATCCAAACCCTATGGAGGAAGATGAAGGCACAAGAGCCACTCAGTCTGCCTGTGCTAGAAAGTGCAAGAGGAGCAGATGTTATGAGAAAACATCCAAATGATCAGTGGATCTGTTGCAACTTGGATCTTCTCCTCCACAGAAGGTAAAGAGAGATAACTAAAGAATGTTTTGTGTTATGTACGTTCATTAATGGCAAGCTCTATCACCAACAGAAGTTTGTTCAATACAAGATATTACCTCACCCACCTTGCCTCTCTAATATCCTGGGACATGGCTGAAACTTCACTGAATAGTTGCTCAGGATTAGGTTCATTATAATAGAGAAAGCACAAATGCTAAACCACTTTGATGCAGTTTCCAGTTGGGCAAGCTGCCACTTCAACAAATACCAGCTTCCCCTTGCTACTAATAGGTTTATATTTCATCAAAATTTTAATGGAAATCTGTCATGTTATTGGACTATCTTACCATGGATGGTGCAATGGCGTTAAATGATGAAGATCATTTATGCCACCCATTTTTTGTGCAGAGGCTGAAATGTTTATCAAATGCTCCATCATTTTCTCACCTCGAAACCATTTTTATTTCTGTTAAGCAATTTTATAGGAAGGCAAAATGAAGAGCCAAGTGGGCTCACTGGCAGTCTGAGTAGTTATCTGTCACATTTCTGCCTACTTATATTTTCAGATTTACAGTCTTACCTGTAACCATCTGACTTTTTTATAAGCAGCATTCCTGCTGCCTATACTGTGATAGCATTAGCTGAACAAAAGTGTGCTGGTGCTTATGTCCCTTCCAAATTCAGAGTGTGCTCTAAAAAAAGAATGAAGAATGAAGTCTCTTCAGAGGGAGTAATTGAACAACTTGAAAGTACAGTGCAAATGATATTCATCCAGCAAAAGTCTGAAATATCCAATTAAGAATGGGGACATGCCACAGATTTTCACAAACCAGTAACTATTCCTGAAGAATAGAAAGATGCCCCAACTGTGATTATATTCTAAAAAGAGCAGGCAAGGGAAGTCCCAGGAACTGTTGGTCAGTGCATCTCACATTTACTCTTGTGAAATTGACTAAATATCTAATAAAGGCTAATGTAATGCAACAAAGAGCTGAACTAATATAAGCTGATGAAGTTAAAAATACCATGGCTTCATGTCCTATAAACTGTGAGAGTCCTTTTTGGAGGGGAGAGGGCATAGGAAACAAACAAGCAAACAAAAATGATAAGATCTAGTAAACACAATTTACATGGATCTTCAGAAAACCTTTGCTAAAATGTGAATAGGAGACCACTAAGGGAAATCAATAACCTGAGCATGATAGCATGAGAAAAAAGCCCTGGTATGAATTAAAATAAAATACACCCCACCCAACTCCAAAATAAGCAAACAAATTGACAAACAAACCCCCAAACCAGAGAGCCACATGCATATTTGCACAGAGCAGAACATAGGAAAGAGAAATCCAAATGGTATCTTCCTCCTCTTCCCCAAAATCTCTCAGGAACCTGCCTGTCTGACCTGTGTGGGGAACAGTGCTCCCTGGGTCTGGGGCCATGTGGATGGACATGGGCAGAGGTGGGAGATGGACAAGCAGGGTAGCATCCTACTCCGAACACTTAAGAATGTTCTTGTGGAAGTTAATGCTGAATTCATTTCTTGTCTCCTTGCTATCTGTCTCCCTTTAGAGGATACATATACATCTCTACTTTGGGTCAAGATGGAAACTATGCTCCTTGTAGAACCTATGGAACCTCCCTAGATCATAGCATCTTTCCAACCATTTCAACAATGGTTTGTTTTCCTCTTGTAGAGAGGGTGAAAAGTAAACCAAATGAAACAGTAGCAGAATATTGGGTCCACAGTGTAAATCTCTCTGTGCCAGCTGCTTTGCTCTGAAATACAGAGCTGATCCTGAATGTATTTCCAGTGAGTATCCATATTTTATCTCATGTTTTTGTAGAGGGTAAACATACTTTTAGTATTAGATATTTGTAGGTTATTGGTAGGCTACTTAACAGACTTGTAAGTGAGATTTTTTAAATGTATTTTGTGACTTGTCCCTAGAGCTGCTGCATTCAAGGGAAATTAAAATGTAAGAGTTACATTGTAATTGTAGGAACCACTCTCTTGGCCATCACCTTGGCTTGAATTGGGGACCTCCAAGCAAATATCATCAGTCTTTTGAGCTAAATGACTAGACCTCTTAGATGGAGCTGCAACATAATTACATCCCCTGTGGGCTAGGCCCAGAGAGAAACTGTGCTGAAAAGTGGGCTACAATAGTTTACATTGAACAACTGTGAAATGTTCTTTCAGCCAATTGGCTGATAGATTACATAGTTCAACAGTGTTCAGAGGACATAACCAACCATAATTGATATCTATTTAAGTCACTACTATAAAATGAAACATTTGTAAAAACTATTTTTGCATTTTCATTATTATTCTTTGTTTCACTTATGTTTTAGGATGATGATCTATATGCATAAAGTAACAGAGACTGAATATTTGATTTTCAGAAAACACTCCTCCTTTTGCTCATATATGAAATGTAGATGGCTGAATATAACAAATCCAACAGTTCATGCAAGAGTTTTGAGGTATTTAGAAAGTACTGGTTATCTAATTTTTGTGCTTGATTAATGCAGTTCCTCACCAAAATAAATATAATGATGGGAATTTTTTTTATCTGAGTTTGTTAGTATAAAATTGTCAGGAATATTTAAAAAGCCCCATTAAGCCCCTAAAGAGAATTCAGAAAAGCACTAGCAATAAAGAAAACACAGATGTCCCTGGCTAGCAAAGTGCTTTTGACTGATTCTAACAGACATCCTTTGAAAGATGATGTTCTACACACCAAGATCAGAAAAAAACAGCAGATAATGAGCTATGCTTTCAGAGATGAAAGAACAAAAATGTGAAGTAAGAAGTATTAAATAAAAGAACAGCACAAGACACAAGTGTTGCTTAGCAATGATGCCTATGCTTGACACAAATATTGACCACATTGATTGATAGTACTGGATTTGTGCTTATCTGGTAAAACATCTAAAGGCCCATGTGAACTGAAACACTGCTAATGGCATTTTCCAGCAATGATTCCCCATTTAAGTGTTCAGAGGCCAAAACGTGAACCATTGTTGACCATAGTTTTCAGTCATGGGTCTACCTAAACTGGTATTGAAAATGATTTATTTTCCTCTTGTAGAGAGGGTGTAAGGCTCACCAAACGAAACAGTGACAGAATCTTGAGTTCACAATGTCGATTTATCTGAGGGCTAAATTCTCTGCTGATGTAAATGTGGGCTGCCATGTTGACTTCAGTGGTATTTTATACACTTACACAAGCAGAAAATTTGGTACTGAACATCTAAAAATGGTTTATTGCTGAGTAGTGAGCAAGAATGCATGGAGTAATCAATTAGTGAGGCATCTATAGTAGTTGCTTCTGCACATTTTGCCTGTGTACATTTTTTCAAATGTAGTATTTGTATTAGAAATAAAACAAATTATCAAAAAATGCAACCCATCTTGCAAACTACAGCTACACAGTCTTCATTCCAACATTCAGCTATTACCAGGCATGATTGCTGGGAAACCTTAGTATTATAACAAGAGTTTAATATTTCTTATTTTTTGGAAAATGAATTATAAACAGAAATAGTGACAAAGTGAAAGAGGGGATATACAGAATTTGTTTATTTCACACAAAGCAGTATTTCTGCTTTATGTTATTTTAAAAAAAATAATGACCGGAGTAACATTTTAAGTGTTTTGAATATCGTATCTTTCCCCTTCCTAGCTAGTATTCTAGTGTTTCATAGTTTTAGCTTTCTTTCTCTCTATATTTTCTAACTTGGCTTCTATATTAGCAAAGAAACAAACTGGGACATGTGTAGCACTGATATTTTTGTTTTGTATGTGTTTTACTTTTACATTTCGGAGCACTTTCCTTGTCTGCATTGTTCAGCAGCCATCATGTTCTCAGCATTGCTGCAGCTAGTAAAATGAGATTCCCTCCCCGCCCCCAGCCACACACACAATTCTATTCAATGCAATAAGACTATTGGCATGACAAGCTATAAAAAAGCCATTGAACTGTAAAATGAGACAGACCGTCTCAGGTATTAGTCAGAAATAAGTAAGATCCACTCAGAATGGGGTAATACTCTGCTTGGGCTTTGATCCCGTGTGCATTTGTCATTACAGATAATTTCTGATCAATGCTATTACTTACACACACACACACACACACACACACACACACACACACACACACACACACTTCCTACCCCCCAGTCCAGATCCCCTCGCTCATGGAGAATTTACTTTTATTCTCTCTGTTTTCTTCTATAATCTAAACTAAAACTCTTCATTTAAAAGTATGTATTTTGTTATTTGTTTATGGAAGCATAACAAAAATTGACAGGCCTATTTAGAAAGCAAGACAAATTTAGTGGGACAAATTCTTCTCTCATTTATTCCAGTGTAAATTCAGAGTAACACAGTGAATTTGGATTTACACTGGGGTAGCTGATAGGAAAATTTAGCCTGCTATCATTAAGTTCAGTAAGAGGAAAACTTGTATTGGTCCTTCCAATACCAAATGTTGGGCTTTCTTGGGTATTCTTGCTAAACTGGAGGCTTGAAACCCTTTATAAAGAAAACACATTGAGAAGAATCACAACTGTGTCCTGCTAAACACTCCCACACTAAGTCGCTATGAGCAAAGAAAACCCTGGTCTCAGTCACTGTGGCTTGCCAGTCAGGCAGAATGTGCATGACTCACCAAGGAACACATTCTCTGACATTTAAACACAAATGCTGGACTCAGCTAGTGTGTCAATGCATTGCTGAAAACATACACAAACCCACTCACTGGTATTAGACCTGTCACCGTCATCAAAAGGAGGTGTTAAATTCAGTCACAGTTATAAGCCATTAATGGTAGTTTTAAAGGAAACAAATTCCATTATCAGTTCAGTAAAGTTCCATGTGATAGTTATGACATTATCTGTTATATAATACCCATTTCAGATTGTCCCCTGGCTGCAGGACAAATATTTTGCTATCTTCTTTTTTTATTGGTCTAAACCAAGTAAATTCTTCATGCAAGTAAATTAATTCACTGGTACTCAATTTTCACTTGTAAGTTCATGCAAACAAATGTAACTATCATTTTAGCTCTAACATTAGATGAATTCAATATTTTATAGCCATAGACAGCTTAGCCAGATTCATCAGTTCCCTGCAAGTCCACAAGTTGCCATATGAGACAGAATCCCACCCAACAGCCAGCATTTTTGCTACTGTGGTCTAGAAAGATATAACTGACCCTTATTCTTTTTGAGGATCACTTTCTGCTGGCTGCTTTTTGTCAACCATGCAAACGGTGTGATACCCCGATAATGCTGACAAATAGTATTCTCAGATTGAAAATGTCTTAGTTATTCAAAAGGCTTATTAAGACTTTGAAAATGTGCACAGATGGTTTTACCCAGTAAAAATTATATTGGCTAATTTATTATTAGACATCCCTCTCTCTCTAGATTGCAATATTGTACCCCTCTACACTGCATTTTTGATCAGGGACTTGAGGTCTCAGGGGATACATTTTCTTTCATTATGAATGAAATAATTCTGGGGAAATCCAACATGTTCTGAGCATTGTTCAATTACTAATCTGATGTTTCCCTCTTATCAAAAGCAGTATTTGACTTACCCTGATGTATAGACTTATAGTGGTCAGACCTCTCAAGCTCCCAATGAGATTCAAAATAAAGAAGAAATGAGGGACAGAATGAGACTTCTTTTTGTCTCCATGAGTTACTCAATCTTCCAATCACTCCCATTTCATTATGCCTCATTTCCCTCTGCATTACTCTCCACTTCCCCTCAATAACCCCTCTCGCCTCTTGCTCAAGATGGTGTCAGTTGCTGCTCTTCTAAGCTACTGAGGTGAAGGTGGCAGCTCTTTATTGCTTCTCCCTCTGAATGTGGCTGAAATTCAGACTGCCCTACACAATTCATAACAGTTAGGATGCACTCTATTATACAGATTACAATATGCTCTCCAGTTACACCACCATTTCTTCTTTCAGGACCATGGACAGTGTGGCACTCCTCAGGCTGAACCTAGGGAGAACAGTGAAAGATTTGCTTCTAAAGGGACAAAAGCTTATGACTTTGTAAAATGGCCACATCTGCTCTTCTAAAGTGCCACACATTCTGAATCATCATGTGCCAATGTTTGCTAGTTCATCTGTTCTTCTGTCTGTCACTGATATTTTGAATTGCTGGTGACAAAAACTCAGCAGCTTGTGAGAGATGCACCCACTCCATTATTATTTGCCTATATTTTCTTTTCCTCAATCCAAGTTTAGCAAGGAAGTGCATTTCTCACAATTTCACCAGTTTTTATAAGTCACTGCACTGGCTTTTGTAACTCCTTCTACAAGCGTAGTTGCCAGACTGACAATAACATTCATAAAAGGAAAGGACATAGGAGTACTATTTTGACAAGCTCCAGGAATATTCAGAGTTATATATCAATAGCTGTCCAACAAAGAGATGGTGGGCTTGACAGTCATGACAGAGACTGATTGTGCTATTCAGGAATTAGTCCCAATTCTAAAAGCTCTTTGAGACACAGACTGTTTTATTATTTGTCAGCACTTAACTACACTTGCTTCTTTAAAGCTGACAAGTTTATTTCTGTGAAACAGCCTATCAGATGGCTTCAACCATGCTTATAAACACATACTAATGGATGTTTCTTCTAAAACGATCAACAAGAAACTGGTTAAGAAATGTTGACATCTAAATTGTCACCATTAGGGATCAGAGTCAACGCACTTTGGAAGTGAATAATCAGTTTGCACCTGAGCTTCAGTTTTTTAGATGATTTCGGAAGCTAGCACTGCACTGGTTAGATTCATTTCTAGACAATGGCTAGAAACATTCTGTTTTTTAAAGAAAGCTTAAATTTTGAAGAAATTAAATACAACAAGAAGATTCAGAGCCATTATTACATACACTAGAGGGAAGTCACACAGTATATATATTCAGTGTCCATTGTCCATTGTTCCCTGAGATGTCAACAAAATGAAGGTCCACTTATTGAGGGAGCAATACAGTCAAGCTGAGTAAAGCAAGCACTTTGTCACATACCTAACTTCATGTCTGGGAGTCACTCTGGGAGTGACTTGGAGTTGAGTTCAGTGGTATGATGCATGTGTGTTAAGCATATATGTGTATGCTTATTGGATCAGGGCCCATGATATTGTTAAATAAAGTTTAATTTCATGTAAATAAGCAAGGTGGAGCTATTAAGTAGGTTACCACATATCTTGCTTAAACTTTAATAAATATAAGAAAATATTGTTTTAATGTTAGCCCTGAAATATTAATATTAGCCTTGAAACTCTCACTAATGCTAAAAATGAATTGGAATGCAAATTCTGCACTTCTGAAGGTGAACAAGTACTCCTACTTGTTTTTCAAACTGTGCTGCAGTAATGTTTAGCCTGTCTACAAAGTTAGTTTTGTCTCAGCATGATTCACAGCCACTGAATTGCTGTAACAGGACAGAAATTTTATTATTTAAAGAAAGTCTTTAACCAATTTTAAAAGAAGCTGAAAATTACACAATAAAGGAAATCAGAACTCATTAACATTTCGTAATCCCTTCCAAATGAAGCCTTTTGTGAAGACAAGGATAATCCAGTAGCATTCTCAAATCAAAAGAATTTGCTTCCTTTTGAACTCCTAATGCCCCATTTTCACACCTAAACGCTCTAGTTTGACACTTCAGAGTTCATTTCAGATCTGTATCAAAATCTTTTTTTCCTCTAAATGACATTAAATCTGGCTATTATGCATCCTTTTTCATTATTCAGTCATTCTCTGATTTTCAACCTCTTTGTGTTCCTAAAATGTATTTTGAATTTAATCAGAGTCTTCAGAAATAATTCACAGATGCAAAATGTTCCCAGAGCTTTTTAGCTTATCCCTGCAGCATCCAACCAGAAAATGTATGGACCTAATACAGAACAAACTATACATGATATGACCCTGGCATGGAAATTGTAATAAACAGAAGGCTTCTAAAATTAAGGGATGCTCCTGAACCATTAAAGTAAATGGAAGTCATGACACTGGCTTCTATGTGAGCATGAGCAAGCTCTTACTGAGTAAGAGGCTCATTCAAAGCCTGCTGAAGTCAATAGTTTCCCCCTTGATTTCAGTGTGCTTGGGATCAGGTCCTACATGCCTAGTATATACTTAAAATGCCAATATTGTACTGCCTCATTGTAAAGATCGTCCTTATATGATCACACGCATAGTGAAACTTCTCGGAAAGAGGAGGGCCTTGATCTAGTTCCCTATCATGTCCTTACACTGGTGACCGTGATACTCATGATACCAGAGGGCTAAGCCACAAAGAGGAAAGCGCTGCAGCTCTGGGTGCGTGACTTACCTCACCCACTAAATGAGTGGGACAATGGGCTGAAGGAAGAAGCATCAGACCCTGTGGTGAACTAATCCCCAGACGAGCCACTAGGAGGTGCTAGAGCAGTTAAGAGTCCACTGTATTGATACCTCCCATGAAGCATGGCAGTTCTTCCTCCCATCATTGCTCTTCCTGCAACGTGGGCAGTGGCTTAAAAGCCACAATATATTATGTTCTGTTTCAATCTTACTGTTCACCTTGGATACTCAACACTAGCATTTTGTTTCCTTAACACCTAAAAAGCCTTTGTTCCTGTAATGGTTTTTGATCACTTGCACTCCTGGCAAATATGCAGTAATACACAACATGTTTCTTTGTTTGTTTATTTAAGGCTCTACCTTCAAAGACATGGACCTTGTAGGCTTGGAGGGAGAAATATTAAATTCCTTTTATTATTCTGCATGCCTGGCCAAGGTACAATACATTGATCCCATAACTTGTCTCCTCCAACTCCACTAGCAGCAGGTATTCCAGCTTGCATTTCAGCTCCACAATCTGGATATTATAAAGATCTTTAAAACTCCAGTTTCCTACAGAATTACAATCTGACCTTAGCATAACAAGACTTGACATTTTTATTTTCAACACCGATATAAGAAATTATTACAAAGCCATTGTTTGTATTCTTGCACTGGCAC
Source organism: Sternotherus odoratus (assembly GCA_032164245.1). NCBI lineage: Eukaryota > Metazoa > Chordata > Testudines > Kinosternidae > Sternotherus > Sternotherus odoratus. The sequence continues at coordinate 19,364,292 of JAVMKO010000011.1, forward strand.
GCTGTGCAGCTGAACTGAGTTCATACAGTAAATTCAGACTCAGATGATTAGGTTCAGAAATAATTGTATGTACCTCCCTGCTTGAGAGCATGAAATCAGTGACACTTGCACAAAAGAGTTAATGCAAAGTTTTCCATTGTACTTCGGGAGGGGGGTCACTCTTCAGGAAAAGAAGGCCCAGAAGACTAAAGTAATTATCTGCTGAGATACTATTTTATCATTATAGCCATTTTAGTAACAGCAGAGCCTTTCTCTTAATGCCACTTCTGCTGCATTACTTTCCTTTCATCGCACAAAAAGGTTAATTGTTAAAATTACACATTAGGAATAGAAAATAAGGTTAAAGATGATATGTAGTTTCCAAGGCTCTGTTTAACAAATCAGCACAAGCTAGCAGAGTTTCATAAGACAAGAGAGAAGAGAAGCTGGGGAGGGATGCATAGGAAAGACTGAAGATGGAAAAAAGAAAGAGATCGGGGGAGTGAGAAATTACGTGGTAAATGGGTCAATTCACGTGAAATTTAAATGGAAAAGAATAACATCACAATAAGCAAAACACAGAGCCAGTTCCAAAGCAATTACAGGTAGAAATAGCTCCAAACTATTGTTTCTTGTTTCTTTGAACAGAAGCCTAACATCAATAATCTTTACTTCTCACTTTGTTTCATGCAAACCCTCAAAGCAAATCACTTGGGAAAACAAGAGGGTAAAAACATCAAATGTATTATTTATATTGGACCTGCCTTTCATCTTTCAGCCATCTGTGTAAATCAGGAGTAACCTACTGATGTCACGCCAATGTGAAAGGGGTGTAAGAAAGGCCATTCTGATCTGCCCCTTGAAAGAATTCAATGACAGAAAATGTCATTTGATTAAATCTTCCCCCCACCCTTATTTCTCAGTTCCCTGATGGCCTATTATCCTTTTATTCTCATTGCTGTACGGTTTCCATTCTCAGCTACCAGAATTGCCCATTTCTTCTTCAGTTATTGCTCCTTTAATCCAATATTTGGCTCCTTATTCTTTGTACCTTTTTAAGTGGCTAGAAGCTCCAAATTAAGATTGATTTTCACTATTGTGTTTCCAATGTGCTACATATAATTATCCTCCCAGTTCAATCCTTTTGCTCTTTCACTGACAGTGAACCCTGTTTTTCTCTCCACTACCATCCCATATCTAGTTTCTTTCTGTTCATGATCTTCCATCTTCTCTGTTCTTGTCCTTCATTCATCACCTTTCTGGTTTGCTGTGACTTCAAGGAATGAGTGGCACAATGCAAGTTTTTGTTGCTATAGTTCTCATTTCACTTTGATCATTAATACAGTTTGAAGCTCTTTATCTTGATGACAAGTCAGAACATGTTTATGCATGGTCAAAAAGTGTACGGGGGAAAAAAGCCTGCCTGCTATATGTGCTAGGTGTCATTATTCATTCATCTCCCTCAAATTCTTTCATCAAAGCAACCTTCTTTCTTTATAATCTGCCAACCCTAAGATGCTAAGCCCCCTGGGATCTCATCTGTTCTGTGAACTGCTGTATTGGATGTGCTTTTCCCCACACATTTTCACACATATAAAAGACAAAAATAAAGAATAAAATTACAGGAGCTTTATCAGTGGAAAATCATGATGCCTCGTGACTGTTTTGGAGAAAGAAAAACAAACCTTATTTCTATGTTATAACTGTTCATGGAGCAACAGATGGTCAGCTCTGTTACAAAGAGACATTTCACATTGCCTCTCAGCATGCATATGTGGAACATTCATCTGAAGCTACGCTCTTTTTATTTTCCCGACAATAACCCTTGTGACCTCCCAACTCTTTCTTCACAAGTTTTTCTATAAACAGAAGTGGCAAAAAAAATAAAAATCTTTCCTGGGGAGGCAGGAATTAATTTGGAATTTTAAGAGTGGCTAAGATAATTAACTTCAAAGGACACCTGATTTCATTATTAGCTTTAGCCACAGGATCTGTCAGGAGCATTACCAGGAGTGGGACAGAATGATTTATATTCAAACAGTGGGGAAAACACTGCAGGTTTGAAAGGATTCAAGCATATGCAAACATAATTCAGATAAAAAGCCAGCAAGTAAGTTGTGGTCAAATCCTGCTGTTTTCACTGAACTGAATTGATGGGATAGTTATTGGGAGTTGTCAAAACTCACTTGTTTCTGGAAAAAAAGAACGAGGAGTACTTGTGGCACCTTAGAGGCTAATAAATTTATTTGGGCATAAGCTTTTGTGGGCTAGAACCCACTTCATGAGATGCAGAGTGGAACATAGTATAGGAAGATATATACAGAGAACATGAAAAGATGGAGATGGTTGCCATACCACACTGGAGATATTAACCAGTGAATCGGTATCAGGTCTACTACTTTCATTGTCAGAAAAATGCATCCTAAGTAGCCCCATTTGGTTAATGATAGAAAACTGTTAAGCACATCCATCACAAACACTCTGGAAATCAAGCCTCAGTATAAAATTTTGAAATTTCTTACAAAGAGAGCTTCACACACTTTTTAATTTGGGTTAAATTGGGTTTGTTTGTTTTTATGGTACCCACTTATAGTGGGTGTTTAGGCTTTGAAATTTCTAAAAGGTTTCTTCCTAATCTAATTTCCCCAGATTCGTGTCTTAGCTTGAATCTAGATGAAAGGTTCAGGTTCACATGAGTTTAATGCAGTTTGTTCTTTCACTCACTTCACTGAAAGTGAGACAGCAAAGTATCAGCTAATCAGAGTCAGAGAAGAAAATGCTTTGTGTTCTTTTTCAGCAAACCCAGAGAGAACCTGAAATGCATGACAGAACAGTCATCTCAACATTTTCAGCCAGGGCGAAATCTATCCAGGTGAAGAGATAAATTGAATGTCCTTGGCAGGGATTTAAGCCTGTGGGATTTCATAGGTGTGGGGGAAATCCACTGTCTGACTGATAACGCAAGAGTGCCTCCACATTCCCTGTATATCACAGAAAAAATTTCCTTATAGACTGTGATGGAAAGGCACATTTGGTGCCAAACCAGGGGAAGGGAATTTGTACAGCTCCAGTACACAGCTGATATAGAGGATTTGTGTCCTTTGTTCTAAGATACATATTTAGGGAAAGGCAGGAGGGAGGTGCTGTATAACATGCCTACATCTTCATCTTGTGCTGAGAGAGGTGGATTTAACTTCCACACTCAGAATGCAAATAACTTTGTATCTAAGTTTTAGCTACAAGCTGTGGATACAAAAACAAAATCAAAATGTCAGTAAGCCATGGCCAATCTGTGCACTTACACCCACCCAGAAAGAAGGCTGAGTTTGATTCATTCATTTATTCAAGTTTGAACTAAATGTTTTTTCGATCTCTAGGAATTACCCATGAAATATCATCTCTTTGTAATTAATAAATAGGGGCCAGGTTGTGTAAACTACACAGGTGAGCACTTACTCAGATGAGTAGTCTCACTGAAGTTAATAGGTCTACTTGTTTGACTAAATACTCCCCAACATGAGTAACAGAAGATATAATAAAGCTCTGATACCCACATAGTGGAAGTGACGTGTAGTCACGGATACATTATAGAATTCTTTCTACTGTCAATGGCCCAAATTCTGCTCCCCTAACTAGAACAATATCTAACTCCACTGAAATACATCGCAGTACTCCGTGTAAATTACTACTTAATGCAAGCAAAAGTGGCATAATCTAGTCCAGTGGAAACATGGACTCAAGGCAATATGTTGCCATCAATAGTTAGTGCACTTTACCCTCCCTATAATACTCTGGCATATAACACTAAATTCATTACTGTCAAATTTTCATTTGGAAAAAAAATGCTTTAAAGGTATTTTAACCTTCTAAAATCACCATGCCATTGCCATAAACAATCATTTGGAACAGATTTGCCTTTATTTCTACTGTACCACCCCAAACTTGGTGCCATAGTAGAACTAGGTGCTTCCAGGATCTGGCTGCAGTGTCAGCATTAGCCTGTCAACATGTGTACTTGTGACTGTGCTCAGCTTTTAAAAACCTTCATTAGAAAGCACCAACTGCACTGAAGGAGCCAAAGAGGCAACTGAAAATGACAATGACCATGTTTTCAGAGCTGAGACATGTAGAGCGTTTTCAATTTCAGGAATTTAAGCATTCCACTGTAGATGGACTCTTCAAAAGAGCCTGACAAAACCCACTGAGGACAATGGAAAGACTGCCGTGACTTCAGTAAACTTTGGAGCAATCCCAACATGAAAGTACAGCTTTGCTTAGACTGTAGAGGGATGTGACATGAAATCATTGGTGGCATACTATATTACTTGTACTCTAAAAAAACCATTTTTAGTGAGAAAAAGGAACATTTTAACGTTAGTGATATACTGCTAATTACTGTCATCCATGGGAGATATTATGAAACTATTAAAGTGTTTCACTGCAAACTCTTGTAACAGCACACTTCTGTCTGACCACCAAATTAAGTTTTGTTCCAGGCTCTATCTTAATAATTATGATTTTAATCTATCCTGGATTATTTATAAGGTGTGCTTCTTCTTTCTGTTTTGTATGGGACATGTTGATAGCCAATTATGAAGAGTATGTCTAGTGAGAATTCATTGTCTCTGCTAAAGCACACTGGTAGTTTTTGCCTCTATAATGAATTATTTTGTATTTTTCCTCATCAGATTCATTTATGGTTTGGATCTGCCAGCCTTAATTACAATAATTAATATCTCATTCATCCAGTAGGATTTCTGAGTGAGAGTAATGGCAGCAGAATTTGAATTGTAATATATGGATACCTCTTTACAGTTTAAAAAAAAATGCATTGCAGTTAAGTGGTGTGTTACATTAAAGATCACAAAACTCTGGAAAAACACTACTATTAATAAAATATCCCACATTACCCAGGTGCGGAAACACTTTATACCCATTTTGCTGATAAGTAAACTGAGGTCCAGGTTGCACACTGAGTCTATAGTGGAACTTGGGATAGAACCAAGGAATGCTAACATTCAGTTTCTTGCTATTCCCATTGGGAAAAGACTACCTCCCATTCTTTTCTGAATCTGTTGTATACTGTTATACACAGTGTTTTTCTAGCCATGTCTGTCCCATGATACTGGAGAGACAAGGTGGATGGAATAACTTCCCTCACCAACAGAAGATTTATATTGTTACAGCATTCTACTTTATCTTGGAACCTTCCTTTACCGTAATGTTTTGTTTTTTTCTCCTTACTCTACTTTGTTTTCATCATTAACAAGGGAAAAAGGCTGATTTTCACATAGCACCTCCCTTGTGGCGGACTCCACTGTCACGGAATGATAATTCACTATTCTCTTCCATTTTCTGGTTCTCAAACAGTCTGTCTTGTAGGTTCACTTCATGAAATAAATCTAAACTAAACTGCAGTGTCTTAGATCTTTCTGAACACTTCCAGTTTCTGCTGACTAAAGAAGTCCAAAATCAAGACCTGAGGCTGTTTACTCATCACCAAAGAACTGCTCCAAAAGCTCTTTATTCTTTCTAAGTTGACCAAGCATTGAAATAATGTTCCATCTCAAATTAACTGACTTGGTCTTTTATTCTGCTTGCACAACTGAACAGTTCTTAGCAAGCAAAGAGCTATCTAATTATAACAGCACCTGGCAGCATCACTAGATATAGGGGGTCTGTCAGCAGTTTTTTCTCCAAACCCTCTTTCATAGAAATTTTCAGCTCAGTTATTTAAATTCACTTTACACTAAAACTCGATATAATATTCTCAGTGGCATATGTATTTTTTCAAATATGATTTGAACTGGTAAGGTCATTTATTGTTCTAGAGCAATGACCCCACATTTTTATAATTGTAGGCTCTTCTGGACAAATTCTCCCTATCAAATGTTGGTTTTAATACGATTTCACAGGCATGGTTTTGTTGGAACCCATTATCTTCTGATTTTTAGACACTGAAAATAGATAATTATTACTCAAAGTGTTCTTTGAGTTGGTATAGCTTTCAGTCAGTATCCTTTCCAACCCTTTTATTTTTACTGTGCTGTGCTTATAGGCACATTATATTGGGAATGGCAGCATACACTTTAAAGAAAATTATGTATAGGAAACAACATTAACAGATTTAAAAAACTAGTATTATCTTTGTTGTTAATGAGGCTGCTTGTGTTGTAACCCCTGATCCTCACCTGATGTAACTTGATATAGCTCCTTCAAAGTCCATGGAGTTTAAACTAATTTACATCAGCTGAAGATCTGGACCCAGGTGTGCAATGGTAGTCAAATGGAGCTCTCATTGATTAAATAAAGGACATGAAGTAAACTCAATTACCTGATCTATTTTCTCTTCCAGTTTGATAAACCATAAGCAATTAAGCCTCCAAACTTCAAGAGAACTTGTGGTCATTCAACTGGGCTTTTTTAGGGAGACCTATCCATAGGCAGAGAGAATTTGTAACACTACAGAAACATTTTGTAAAGGCCAGATAAGGAAAACATTCCTTTTTCCATCTTGTGGAATCTTGAATGCTTGTTTATCTAACTAATTGTTGATTGTCATTAGGTCTACAGGCATCTTCTATAGATGCTATTGATCTAATTGGATCCTAGAGCTTTTTAACATAGAGAAAAAACAACAACCATAGGAAAAAAACAGCAACAACCAACCATCAAATCCAAAAGCCCAAACCCCAAAATAGCAAGTCCATCTTTGAAATTCATGAGGTATAGCACGGTAAAGGTTAAAACATCCTGATTGATGTGGGTTATTTCCTTTATATGATTAACCTTCATTTAAGTCACTGTCCTAGTACTTATCTGACAGTTGCCACTTGTGTAACCCTTAGACCTATCAATGCAGAGACTAAATGGCAACTATAAATCAAATGGGAGAAATGTGCATGTGGGGAAACAACCAGAGGTTTCATCACAAGAGTCAAACTTCTCTTCCACAGAAGTATGCATGTTGCTCAACTCCCCTCCTACCCCAATCCAAGACCTGTGTATTCTCTGGCACAACAAACAAAAATTGTATTGCAATTTCTGCTTGATCGCATCGGGAGAGGAAAAAAAAGAAGAAGAAAACAAAATCCTACTGGACCGTACATTTGTCAGCTTTCTGATGAAAGGGACCCCCAGAATGTGTTTATGATCTAAAAGTGCAAATCTCTTTGCTGCTTCAAAGAGTGTTTCCATCAAACTCACTTCAGGAGAACGTATTAGCTTCTGCCATTTATATTCCAATGCTAGAAGAAGTAACAGTAAATGCTGAAGTAGATCCCACCTAGGCTACCAGCACAAAAATTTGAAAGCAAAAAGACTAACTTTATGTAGGTAGTTATAGGCCACATGGCTGTCCCTCTTAACCAGGGTGGCCAGACAGCAAATGTGAAAAATTGGGACAGAGGGGTAACAGGAGCCTATATAAGAAAAAGACCCCAAAATTGGGACTGTCTTTATAAAATTGGAGCATCTGGTCACCCTACTCTTAACTGACCTTCCACATATAATAATATATTCATATGACTCATTGCAAAGCAAGAGGAACTGTGGCTAGCATCCAGTAAAAATGAATACATCTATATTAGCTTGATGATTTTCATTATGGGGAACATATGTTAACCTGATTACAGAAACAGGAAACACAATTTAAAAATAAAAACAATGTGGAGTCCTTGTGGCACCTTAGAGACTACTAAATTTATTTGGGCATAAGCGTTCATGGGCTAAAGCCTACTTCATCAGATGCATGGATCTGATGAAATGGGTTTTAACCCACAAAAGTTTATGCCCAAATAAATTTGTTAGTTTCTAAGGTGCCATAAGGACCCCTTATTGTTTTTGTTGAAACAGACTAACATGGCTACCACTCTGAAATTTAAAAATAGTTACAATGTAGCAAAGGTTAGTTATCAAAACGAGAGCAATGGAAATGTTGCTGTTTCAAGAGCACACTAAATTAATTTACATTTATGTAAGAACTATGAAAGCTCTTGCAAAATTATTTGGATTCTGGTGCTAGGTGCTGTCCATACACAGTAGGTTATAATCACTGTCCTTAAAACCAGTGAGTCAAATCCAGTCTGTACTGACTCAATGGAAGTACTTCCATTGATATTAGTGAGTGCTGGGACAGGTTGAAAGACCTTTCATTTTAATAACTAACCTGATGTTCACATTGTACGTGTTTCAGTCATAGATTAGAGAACTGGTAGATAGTATCACAATCTTAATCTGACTGTACCGTGACATAAGATTTATGAACTCCTACACTGGGGCTGGGTATGTAATGAAGAAAATGTCCCAGTCCAGGTTGGAATGAATTATTTCTCACTAAGAGGACTTTTCTGCTAACTTCATGGATAAAATTAATTGGATTTGGACCAGTGGTTGTTAGATGTCTTATCAAGAATCAATCTATTGCAGTCCTGTACCCTGCATAGGTTGCAACTCCATTCCCTTCCTTTAAATCCCTGCTTAAACCTAATTTGTTCCCCAGAGCGACTCCTGCCCCTGAATTCTTCCTTGGTTTTGTTTCTTGGGACTGTAATTTATTAATTCAAAAGTGAAAAACAAAACCCCAAGAATTAACAAATGACTCATATGTGCATTAAAAAGGTACATCTTGACTTTTTGTTGTTGTAATCTGTGTCTTTCTCATGATCTAGCTTATATATTCCTTCAGGTTGTCATGGGTAAATGAGGAAGGGAGGATGCAAAGATATTTATGCAGGCACTCCTCTGAGTTTGATATTAAGAAGCTTCCAATTAGTTTATACATAAGCACAGATATTGGTAGTAAAGTACATTTCTTAAATTAATCAACACAAACAAATACATGGACTTTAAGGACAGAATCACAATAGCAGCCAGAATGCTGGGAGCCAAAAGCTGAAATTTTGCTGCCTCACGAAGAGGTGCTTAACAAGGGTTTAAAGAGAGGCTTTGTGTGAACCTATGGGTAAGCATACAAACTATGCTCCGCAATCTCAGCAACCTGCGAATAAGGTACATCCTCCAAAGCTTTCCTCACATTTAAACAGCATCAAAGCCCAGTCCTTCACCTTCAAAGATCCAAGGTCTATTTCTTTCCTTTGAAGTTCAAAAGTCAATGAACTGTCTAATCAGTCCTTCAGAGAACTACAAAAGTACAAACTTTTAAATCTTTGGTTGGCTCTGCTGTATGAATAACAAACCCCAAATATATACTATTTATCTGTTATGTTTTTAATTCCAGGAATGGGTGCTGTTTGTCTTGCTCTGTCAGTGTAATATTTATAAAGCTTATAGGAAGCAGTATATTACACAGTATTTTTGTTTAATGAATTTCAGCATATATTATTTTTACAGTTTTGAAAAAGCCATTGGAATGTTAAACTAATATAAATGGAACAGCTAATCTAGACCAAAGAATGGTATTTTATACCTTGTGGTTTATAACAGTTTGGTTTATTTATAATCTCCTTGTGCTTCTGCTAAATCTTTCATTCTTTTATAATCTATCATTAATCTATCCCGAGAGACAGATTAGGAGCCTGGTCACACTGAAGTCAGGTTGACATCACTCTGACATCAGAATCAGGTCCAGAGATTGTAGAATATATGGTACATATGACTGTATTATATTTTGCAAGAATTGTTTAATAAAGATGTTGAGGTCAAATCCTCCCTGGTGTAACTCCCCTGACCTCAAGTGATTTATTTGGGGATCAATTTGGCCCTTCAAACATTACATCTATCAGATGCTTCTAGAATTGTATAACTAAACCTGGTTCATACACTAAAATGCATGGTCAAATATGTTTCACAGGTCATGCTGTTCACTTTTCATGAACATGTGGAAGAGCAGAGAAAAATGCTTATGAACATTTATGAATTCTAAAAGAATGCAGTTGGTAGAAAAATATAATATATATTAAATATTTTGATATTAATGGTAGGAGGAGATGATAATTAAGTGATGGAAATGCCTCAGCCCAAACCAGAGATTGGACACATTAACACAGTTCATCAAATTAGGCTGCCATGGATACATGATTGTGCCTGTTGCGAGTAGGACCAACCAAATAAATGCATTTTCCAATCTTTCTGCGTGGCTGACAGAACAATTAATCCAGTGGTAAAAGCCTGACACAAATACAGTAAGTGTAATAAGACAGTCAAAAGTATGTGAACATATCCTTTGCAAACAAAACTAAGCACTAACAATAGGACTAAAACTAATGATTCACGAATAACAGAGTGACAAACAATAAAGACCAGTGGGTTTAAATCCGTGCCTTTGGCAGATCTGCAAAATAGCATATGCTGTTTTATAGTGTATATTCTTCCTGAATGTTCCCAGCCACAGGCCTAGTGTTTTGCAATTACACTTGGCAGACAAGGAGCTGTAACCTTCATAGAGAATGCATGATCAAGCACAAAATTATCTGATGTCAATATGAAAACAGAAAACTGAACAGAAAGTCTCCTAGATAGCAAAGAAATTTCTGTCTTTTTGCTCACTCAGGAAGGAATCAAAGTATTTTAAAGCGGAGACAAATATGCATTTGTGTTGTGCAAAAGGTAAAAGGGTAACATTTCCATTTGTCCTATAATTCCTTATTAATGTCTTGCAATTCCCTACACCTGACTATCTCCTGGCAGCTACTCCATCTTTCCTTAAATTGCTGCGTTCCCCAGGCTACCTTCATCCTGAGAAAATCAAAATCTGAAAGGCTTGTTCAAGCATTTCCCTGGTAATAAAGCTTGGAGGTCATCCAACTGTAACCCACAGGTATATGTGCATTACAGGCCTCCCTCTGTGTCCCTTCTAAAGTATATGAGCTTTCCCCCACCAAGCCTTGGCTCTCTAGTTCAAGCTGAAGTAATCCAGGCTTTTGGCTCTGGAGGTCCTTGGTTCAATATCTGTATGTCAGCCAAGATGGGGAGGCTGTCACAAAAGGTAAATGATACCATGTGACTAAAGTACCTGCCCTGGACCAGGTGAAGAATGAATAATTGGGCTGAACACCTTGCAAGACAAGAATCTGTTCAGCTGAACAAGATAAAGAACAATTGTGGAATAAGGAATAAAAGGTGCATCCTTTTTGTAGAGACTTAGCAAAACCTGAAAGTCAGTTAAATTTTTTGGATAAATGATTTGCTCTGAACAGACTGACCAGCTGCCGTCATAGCAAGCAGGGGGATATATTATTCTGTTGGGCTGCCATTAAAGAGGTAGTGGAGAGAAAAGAACATAACTGCATCTTGGGACAGCTGGAGCTTTTAATAATAGTTAACTGTTTTAAAGAAAGGAAACCAATAATTGCAGGCGAGTGAGGGGAAAATATCCTGAAGATCCATTGCAAATGAAATTGAAATATATTAGGAGAAAGCTCTTATTCTAAAACATGTGATTCCCATTAATAGCAACTGAGTTGGAAGCTTTTAAAAAGAGCATAGAAGAGCAGAACTCAAGCAGACCTATGGTGCCAAAATACTACTACAGCAGCAGGCTATAGCATAAGTGATCCGTGCTGGTGCAAAATAATAATAAAATAGAGTCGCAAAGAGTGACACTGTCTGAATGTGCCAAGTCTTTTGGGACAAAAAGTCAGGAGGCTCAACAGGGGAAACAGATGAATGATGTGGCCACCTGTTCATCCAGTAGATAATTTGGCAAAGGAGATGTTTTCTCTATTTTAAAACACACATCTGATTGTAACAAGGGATAACTCGGAAGATCAGTAGAAACTTTCACAGCAGGTTTCAACCTTCTAATTCTACGAAGGATAATATAAAGGGGGCAGGAGGGACAGTGGATGGTCAAAATATCATGTGGGCCAGACTCTCATTTGCTGTAAATTGGGGTAGCTCCATTAATTTCAATAGCACTGATTCACACAGCGGAGGCTCTGGCCTGACATATCTATTGGGCATTTTTCTGATGAAAAAAGTACTTGAAATAGAAAGATTGTTTTCAAGGTGAGGGCAGTTTCACTGTCTTATGGCACAATTCTGCAACTCTTATTCATATTGAGTAGCAGTCACTTGTGCAGGTAGTCCCACTGACTACATGTCAATAGTACTCAACCCAACAAAGCAATATGGGCTGGGTGCTGAATTTCGGATATCGGCCTTGTTGCTTACTACTAATGGCAAACACTAGAAAGAATTTGTAAAAAAAGCACCACCCTTTCTTTCCACTTGTTCCTTATCCTTATAGAAATCACCTCCTTATCCTTATAGAAACCACCGGAATAAATGCATTTAACAAGTTGAGGAAGCCCTGATAAGCAAAACAGGTAATACCTTAGGAAGGTATTAATGCAACAGTGTCAAGAACATCATGCTTAAGTCAAAAGGATCAGTTCTCTTAACTGATGTCCAGATTTTAAGGTAGGACTAATGCTCAGAAAACTCCTCACTCTGCTATCATATAACTAAAGATGGTGAATCTTGCTCAGACAAGGGGCTTAATGTTTCTTTATCTTTGGAGGTTCATCCATAACTAACTGCTGTCATTCATTTTGAAATCCATTAAACATACAAGGTTTCCTTGGGGTGTATATGAAAGTATTGAGCAAGTCTAGGCCCACTTAATTTGATAAAAGGAAAGAGACCAATTCCTTTTGTAGGATATAGGGATTTTAAATGTTTGTGCATGTTCTACTGGCACTCTCCATGTGCTATGTATTAAAGTCACCAGAAACCAGTCATAGCAGCAGTATGATCATAGATAGGCCTTCCATGTTTATAAACAGATAATTGGAATCCAGTCTGTGGCAGTTTCTGCATGGTTTACTTTAAGCCAACAATCATTTGCATTGTGAGACTGTTTCCCACCATGAAAACACACATTCTTTGAGTGTTATCAATGTTGTGCTGTCTGCTTGACCCCCCTCCAGTTAATTTGTTGCACAGATCAAACGATGCGGTTCAGTTCCCCCAGCCTCTGTTGTAGTTGTCTCCTTTGAACCAGCAATTTCTAGTGCCCGTTTTAGTGTTAAATCTGCCTCAATCAATAACCATTTTTAGGTGGCTTCATTTTGCATACTACAGAATCACTAGTTCCTTAGTGCATCATTTAAACTTTCCCCATCGGCCAGCTCTGTTAATTTCTTAATTCAACCACACATTCAAAAATTGTTTCATTTTCTTTTTGATTCATTTATCAACGTGAAAATGCTGTGCAATCACTAGTGGTTTCAGAATCGGTGATTTTGTAGAATTTCCATAACCTCTGCAAAAGTTTTGCCTACTAGTTTAACAGGATCCGATAGTCAGTTAAAACACAAGCTTATTCTTATCAGTTATACTCTTAGTGATTATATATTGTTCTAGTCTCTCAATATAGGTGGAGGAGTCCTCTACTGGACCAACAATTGAGTTCTTTTTCCCTAAACAACCAGACATTTGTAACCCTTCTGCTCTTCAGTCCCCCACACTCTCAAATGAGCAGTTTAATCATAGTCTCAATGGCTGCAATTTACTTTAGTATTACTTACATTAGGCTTATGGAGTCATTCTCTGTTTCACCATATTCCTGGATTAGGATCCTATCCTTGTTGACAGTTGTTGCATATTTGCCAATTAAAAGCAATGTGAAAAAACAGCCTGGACACCACTGGATCCCACATAACTATGTTTGTTAGCCTCCGATCATACAGCAGATCTGATTTTCTAGTGGCTTCTAAAACACAGAACACAGTGAGCACCACCAGAGGGTTCATAAACTACCGAAAGGGTTAACAACCTATTCTGCATCTTCTATCTCCCTGAAGAGAAGAAACAAATAGAAGCTGCCTGGGGTTGTTGCAGAACTCAGTACTGCTACTGTGCCATATTCCCTTACAACTATAGGAAACCACTATTTGTGGAAACAAAATAAAAATGCCCTGATTTTAAAAAATCATATTTAATCATAAATTGATTCTTCTTTAGAGGCAAACATGTTCTTTCTATTTTGTGTATTTTTTAAAAAACTCTTAGCTATGATTTTTCAGTGCTTAGATCATGGTGACAGACATCTTAGAAACACCCGACCCAGAGAGAAAGATCTAGAATTTCTGTAACCATTAAAATTATATTTATGTTAATTGATGATTACAAGGAAAGTATCTGGGATCAAATTAACTACATCAGTTCCCAAACTAGAAAATATTGTCTACAATTATAACAATGTTCATAACGGGAATGTCCCTGCCTTGACTACTTAATCTTTCTTCCTGAAAGTCACAATGCAGCAGTGGTGCCTGAAATGGCTGCCTTTGTCCTGATTGAACAAAAAAGAAATAATGAGTGTATGACAAAGGGTGCTTTCTAATCGATTCCAACCCAATCTTTGCATTTCTAATGCAAATGGAAGCCTTTCAAGTAAGTATAACTTTAAAAAGGTTTTGGAAAGCTTTTGCTAACTGCAGGGTTGGATCATTTTCTATTTTCTGACATTTTCTAGTAGATGAATGTGGTAAAATAATGCTGGGTTTATATTTTGTCTGTCATTTTACTAAAGCCAAGCACTAGCAAATTACAAGGATGAACAACTGCCTCAAATGTGTTAGTTTTGTGTATTATCTGTGTATAATTAATTACATATTTTGTGTATTATTAATGATATGTAATGAATATATCATATCACTGCTTTGAGCTATCTGCCTTTGTAATGTGGAATTTCTCTTTGAAAGAAAAAAAAAAGTATGCTTCCCTCACAGTTTAGTGTTCTCCTCAATTTACATGCTCCAGGAGCAAAGGAGTCTAATGCCTACCAGAGCCAGTGTCATGTAAAATTGTTTCCTAAGAAAACTTTCCTCCTACAGGAGAGGTCCAGGTTTATAGACCTCCACATTACACAAAAGGTCCCAATTTGTCAGTTGTCTCTCTTAAATTTCTCTCTCAAATGATTCTCCACACCACTGTTCAAAAGAAAGTTCCAAAGGACCCTATTGTAACCTTCAGAGATTTCTAGGACAAGCAGGAATTGAGAGGTTATGTGAAGGTGCCAAAAGAAGAGACATCTTTGACTTCAAAGTGCCGAGAAGTCTTAGACTCTGTATCATTTCTAGATCACTCAAGGGATATGGCAGAAGGATTTAAAGACTAGAAAATCAACTTTAATCATAGCAAAAGAAAAATGGTGAAAATACACAAAGATTGTTCTGCTTGAACTAACTTTTGACAACATTGCAGAATT
Organism: Sternotherus odoratus; assembly: GCA_032164245.1. Lineage (NCBI taxonomy): Eukaryota > Metazoa > Chordata > Testudines > Kinosternidae > Sternotherus > Sternotherus odoratus. Next base: position 19,379,446 of record JAVMKO010000011.1, read on the forward strand.
CTTTTTGCATATCTCTCCCAGTATTGTATGCTTGTAAATATTTATGTATTATTAACTCTCATCGATATGCATGCCTTTGTATAAAGCATAGTACTAGGATTTTTAGTCTCATTCATCATGAATCTAAACTTTAAAAAGATTTTATGTTCACAAGCTTAAAGAGTCATGTTTACTGAAATTTGAATCTGTTGGAAATAGCCTATCACAAGTCTCTGGACTATTTGCCAAAGGTTTAATGACTCTCAAGCCATTATAACATTTTTTTCTTGTTGTAATTTCAATCTAGGTGAAGATTTCTTCCACAATTAAGAAAGACAGCCTTGAGCAATATCAAACCATTACCTGATTACTCACTGAACTTTGTTATGTAGGGATTAATTGAAAAGGTGTCTTATGACGCTGACTGAGAGATTTATATCACTGTGAAATCCAGACATACATTTCTAGAGTCAGATCCTGAAGACACTTTTCTCATGTAAGTAGTCTCAGTGAGCTCCATGGGCCTACTCACACACCTGTACAGCCACTTGCATAGATAAGTCATTTGCATGAGTATTTGCAGAATCAGTCCCATACCACTGCAGAGTATTTTTCTCTGCACTGTAATCACAATGTGGTCCCTTGAAACCTATCCTTCATACAGAGTGCAGGCTGGCTTTCATGTCAGTTCTAGAAGTATTATACCATGTAGTGTTCACCCACTAAAATGAAATAGGCTTTCTAAGGTAATCTGTGTTGAAAAATTGGGGGGAAAACAGCAAAACTAGCAATATTCTCCTTTTTAATTATTTTTGTTATTGGCATGAAAACTCAATAGATTCTTAGAATCAGTTTTGCCACTTCCTCCCTCTCAAAAACAGCAATCAGTTTTTATGAACGAAAATATGTTTGCTGAAATATCAGTGTGTGCATCATAATAGAAATAGAGCTATGATAAAGGTGAGACTTCAAATCCAGGTTGCTTGAGGGCTGGTCCAACACCGAAGAATGAAATTCTAGAGGTGCTAAGAATGACAAACCACGTCACTTTCTGTTCCAAGTGTAATGTGCACTTTCACGAACTTACCTTAACTAACACAAACATATAGCACCATCTACATATGATTTTTTTAAAAACCTGATCACACAACTTTCTTCCTGGGGAGAGGATGAAAGAAAGAAAGAATATAACCGATGTGAGTCACATCACTTACATGGATTTCTGGAAGTGGCTCAGATGCTTCAGTGATGAAAGTGAAATAAGAATCTGAGTAGTTGACAGTAGTTAGAATCTGTCCTGATATTTTGACTGCTGACATCCTCTGGTATTCAAAAGGAAGAAAATGAGGAGCAGGCATCCTTCTCCTCTTTGTTTCTTATGGATATGATGGCTCTGAATGTACAGGAAAAACACCTGGTTCAGGAATCTGCTTGAAATTGAGCAATGTACACTAGGCCACCTTTAATGGAAGAGCAAAGATAGTAGGGGGAGGAGGTAAAAATAAAAGAGATGAACAATACTAGAAATAGTTTGGAACAAAAAATGACATAAGCCTCCTTTTCTTTCTCAGCATCTTTTATTCCTGATTCATTTCCAATTTTTGGCTTTATCATCTTTCAATTTTATTTTCTATATTTTGCCCTCTGTCCTCTCCTATAGTGATGGCTGCTAGGCTTGGCCTGCGCACTGCACTTTGTAACACAATCACAGCGTTGTATGCTCTTTTTCAGCAGGCAGGTCCAAATTCTGTGACTTTTACCAAATATCGCTGTGAAATGCTGGTAAAGTAACTTTCACTAATTTTACCCAGCACTATTAGCGAGAAGTATCACCAGTTGGTGCTATTGGACTTTTCTAGCAACTGCTCAAGAGTTATGGAATCAGTCATTTTACTATCAGTTTTTATAGCTCTGCAGCTAAAACAGGTTTTGTCCCTATGGTGTGATTTGCTGGAATCTCTTTGCAGGATTTTTACAGAACAAAATGAATGAGTTCTGCTTGCTAACCGCTCCCCGTGTCACACTCTCCCCCCATCCTGCATATTCACAATACCATTAATTTGGTGAATGCAGCAGGATGGGGGGAGAGTATGACACGGAATGATTCAGCAGCTTGGCTTGACTAAAATAATGCCCGACAAGATGGTAATGACCGTTGCTGGAGTTTAAAAAAAGGAGACCTTCAGACTGCCACTCTGTCTTTTATTCCTGTGTTTGTAAGGTAACATTAAATCAGATCTTTAAATTGCCTGATGTTTCTCATAATTCCAGTGTGGCTAAGAACATTACAAAAGACATTCTGAACACTTTTACTGGGCCTTTGGGGAAACTCACTACATCTGACAACCCCCGTCGTAGGCACTACTATTTTGCAAAGTAGAGCATTGATTCTGTCACACCTCCAATTCATTGTTCTCAATCCAAAGTCATGTTTCTACAGTCCTATAACTGATCTCTTGAATAAAACTGCAGTACATTAAATCATTAAGATACACACAGGTTTCATGAGGCAATCCATCTCCCATCAACCCAATAAATAAACGAGCGTTCAATCTGAACATAGTATATCTATATAATTATTGCTAAGAAAAGTAATTAAAGTTGGTAACCTTAAGCAGGGAGATCTTTTGGTTTTACTACTACAGCCATGTTTTACAAGCACAGCTTCTAATCATTATATTTTTTCAGCACCTTAAAATGTCTGTTTTTGCTGCTATATACATGCTTTCTGCTAACTGATAAGAAATTAAATCTCACCTGGCCTCTCCAGCACTCAATGTGCAGTGCTATCATGGGGTTTACAAACCTCACAATGGAGAGCAAGGGGTTAATGAGCAGCTCTTGGCCCAAGTGGCCTTGCCCAGCTACACCTGCGGGGTCTGCACAAGATGGATGCAGGTTTTAAAATGGTGTAGATGAAGAGACAGGGGTAGGAAGTGGTCCAGGAAGGATATCTTAGCACCCCAAGGGGCAGACTGTAGCTGCCCACAGTGGGTTCTCATACTGGACTCAGTGGAGAGTGCTGGCGCAGAATCCCCCTATCCTCTCCCAGAAGACAGTGCTACTCCAGAGGCCTTCACCTAAGGTGAGAGGCCTGCTGGAAGAGGCCTTGGCTAATCAAAGACTCAGCCTCTCCTACCTCTGTGTAAGAGGGGAGGACTGGAAACCCTTGGGGCAGAAGGTGCTGAAGGGCAGGATTGAATTGCTAATGGGAAGGTGACCATCTGACCACTCGGCGACACTGTGAGTGGTGGTGCACCTTTTACAAGTGCATTCCTCCTAAGGAACTGTGCAATCTTTGGGAGAGCTGCCTCTTTCCAAACATAGACTCATGGGTGGAAGTTCCTCTATTTACAATAACCTTTTATTCTTTCCCCCTGATGTGAGGCTCAGTTCCATTCCCATACACATCTAGTCAGCTCACTCCAGGCCACACTGGAGACATTCATACAAATGATCTAATCTGTCAAGGCATCAACTAATACCATTTGGGGGGAACAATGTAGTGCACTGAAAAAGTTGCTCTTCATGAAATACAGAGTTTTACAAGTGACCCAACAATTACTTTGCCTCAAACCATTTTCAAGAAACTTGTGTCAGCACATTGCATTATATGCTTGACATAGTTTGTTTTAAATATCCTCTGAAGATTGTTCCCCCGCTATATAGTGCTAGAAGTTGGAGTCTGAACAATCTGACCTGCCTGATTTCTCATGGATGCAATTAAAAATAGATAACCAGACTTGCCTGAGAGCTGAAAAAGTAAAGGTTGTGAATTTGGTATATAATTTGACCGATACACAGACACACATACTAAGATTCCTAATACAATGGTCTTATGTGGGGCTAGATTTCATCCTTAAGACTTGGCCCTTTGCAAGAGGTCATGTAGAAACCCACTGCCCCAGACAAGGCATTCAGACCCTCTGAGTCAGGATGCTTCTCCGACTGTATTTGGGATAGAGTAACTTGTCACACTATTGCAAAGGATTGGAATACTGCTTCCTACATAGCTGCCAAGCTCTGTTGATGTGGGCATGATGGGGGAAGAGCCATGACTCCACTCAGTTCTTTCATGGCAAGTTGTTTCTGTGGGTGGGGGGAGGGGAGGGAAATGACAAATTGGTAACAGTCCTTACACACCCACCAGCTCCAGGACTGCTACTCCGGGTTGCAGTATGTGGGCCACTTCAACCACTGCATACATGCCTTAGGGCTTGTCCTCACTGGGGGGGGATCGACGGCAGATATGCAACTTCAGCTACGTGAATCACGTAGCTGAAGTTTGCGTATCTGCCGCCAACTTACCTGCCGTCCCCATGGCAAGCTGCAGTTCTGGAGTCGACGGGGGAGCTGCAGGCGATCGATTTATCATGTCTTAACAAGACGCGATAAATCGATCGCCAGAAGATTGATCCCGCACCGTGGGAGTGAAGACGAGCCCTTAGAGAGGGACATCATCTTACCATTTGACAGGAAGGATCTGCCAATCTTAATAAACAAAGTTTCCATTTCCTTTATGTATGTTCTACTTTCTTCATTGTTTTTACTTATGGTGGGTAAACACCCGAAGCAGAGCTTTTGCAACTTTTTTGATTACATGGGATTTCATTGAAAATGCAATTCGTGCAAGCTGAAATGTTTCACTAAGACATACTGGTTTCTATGAAGTTTTTCAGCAAAGTGTTTTAGGCTCTCTCATTACTGCTGATGAGAGACAGAGAGAATGAATCTGAACTGGAAACCCACGCCTTTTGATCTGAAAACAGACATCTCCACACAATTCCAGTTTGCAGAAAATATCTGAAAGAGCTTTTTTTTCAATCCAAAGCTGAACAAAATAACATTTAGAAAACTTGCAAGTTGTTGCAAAACAGAACAGCCATCCTCTGGACAAAAGCTTTTGTCTTTCTCTATCACACAACACTCCGCAAGCTGAAAGTCTTCTCTCCCTGCAAACCCTTCCTTCCTCTAGCCTCTGCCAGGCCTTTAGAATCCGATAAATGTAGTGCTAGCAGGGACCCAAAGAGATCATCTAGCCCATCTCCCTGTGCTGAGGCAGGATTACGTATACCTAGACGGTCAGTGACTGACCTAACCTCTTCTTAAAAAAAACCAAAGACGAGAATTCCACAACCTCCCTAGTAATCTGTTCCAGTGCTCAACAATCCCCAGAGTTAGGTTGGGTATTAGGAAAAACATTCTAAATCTCTCTTGCTGCAAGTAAATCCAATTACTTCTTGTCCTACGCTCAGGGGACATGGAGAACAATTGCTCCCCCCCCCTTTTTTTATAACTATCTTTAACTTTTATGACTATTATCGTGTCCCCCTCAGTCTTCTTTTCTTTGGACTAAGCATGCCCAGTTCTTTCAGCCTTTCCTTATAAGTCATGGTTTCTAAACCTCTTAGCATGCCTGTTAATACATCCCAATAATGGCTTTTTTTTTGGCCACAGCATCACACCATTGAACCATTTTCAATGTTTCATGCATTATAACCCCCTTCTTCCCTTTTGCAGCTATTTTCATCCAATCATTTGCTATCCAAGCCCCTTTTTCTCTCCCTTTCCATCAACCTTCTGTCTTTACAGACTTCATTAGGGAAGCCAGTAGTTCTCCTGAGCAAAGAACAAATTATATGTACTCAGAAGTTTCCGCATCAGTTATAATACGCAATACACACATGCCAGATTTCACCTTCACTGCAAGAGCTGATGCATTCTGACCTCCTGGGCAGAGAAGGCACTTGATCTCCTAGGCCCTTTAGGATGCAGCTGACAGGAAATCATAATGTCTGAAAAATTCCTACTGTGTAGGAACTAGCATCACATAAAAAGTGATCAGACCACTACCCAATATTAAAAGTTAGCAGTTCATAAGTGTACTAGTCTACCTAGAAAACAGATTCTTGTTTATTTATACAGACACCATCAATAGTTTCCTGGGGCTTTGGGATGCATTATTTGGGTACAGCAGGTTAGGAAACATGGAAATATGATGTTGGAAAACAGGCAGTTGATTCTATTCCAACAAAATGTGCTTCACTCCCATTGACATTAATAAGAGCTATACATGAACGTGAGAAAGGAGACCCATAAAAATACGGGTAGTGAAAATGTATCTGAAAACTCACCCCTCCAGTGGCTTCAGTGTTCTTTGTAGTTTTTATTCTTATTTCTACTCTAGGTTTTTTTTCCAAACCATACACTTTGAGGATTTCCAGCCAAGAAACAGCAACAAGCAGGCATCAATGTTTTCCCAGTCTCTTTTTCACTTTATTCAAAATGATTTAAGAGTTTGACGAAATTGCCTAACTTGCTGCACCAAGTTAGATTTGATTATTACAGGTAAAGTATGTTTAGTTAGCTCCCTAATGAGACCAGATCCTTTCTTTCACTGGAACAGACAGGGTTACATGGTTTGCTGTTAATCACAAAAAAAGGTCTGTTTATTTTTGAGTATTTCCAACCACTATTCATAGGATGTGTTCAGAGATAGCTGATCTGATTACATACAGGAAAATAAGTGCTCTCTGAAAGGTCAGAGGGGAATAAATGTAGCTGGCCCAAGACAGTTAAGATCAGATCCACTTCTTAAGCATATTGTTTAAATTACCATTAATAGATAGAGATTGTAAGGTACTGGCTAGTATTTTATTTTGCTCTTCACTTCATAGCTCTTCATGCTGAAGTTTGTCACTGCACGAGTAAGTGTAAAATACTTTAGAGTGTAATTTTATATAGTAGCATCCGCCACAGAAAATATCACAAATGCTTTACTGTGAGATTCAGTAGAACGTTTAAGTGAAAAAGCAATTACACCTTGCCGATTTCAGAAGCCATTCACCTCCACCCGAATCCCCCAGCTGCTGCCCAAAGATTCAAGAATGGAGTGGATCAGATTTTAAAGTATTTTGCATCACCTCCTTCTCCTTATGTGCAGAAGAGGCTAAATGAGAAGATGGGGGGAGGAGAAAGGAGGTGCTGGATTCCCTGTCAGATATTCCTGAGAATCAGAATATAAGATTTCAGGTTTTTTACATTTACAATTTTAGGTCTTGTCTAACTTATTTTTCCCTGTAGGACTCTATGGACGACCATGGGTAAGCTTATGGCATCTCATGTTTTAAGGAAATGACACCACATCAATAGACAGAGGAACAGAAATTCAGTCATACTCTTAACATTCTTCCGCTTATTATTAATATTAGTATTTAGCTAAAATGCTTGACACAACTGAGAGCAGTTTTCTGTCACGGGTTCAAGACCTGGACACCTAAATCTAAGGGCTCATATGTTCTAGTTCTTACAATTATAATTATCATTTGTATTCCAGTATGCCAAGTCTGCAAATCAGAGTCTGATTTCATTGTGCTGTATGAATTCACTGTATGAATTTAATAAAATACAGTCCAAGCACCACACCACAAAACTTTTCTAATCTAAACAAACTAGACTTCTATGGTGAGATCCTTTGCCCTGCCCCTTTGTACCAAGTGAAAGGTCTGAACAGGTGTCAAGATGTTGTAGGAGCTCCTGTTTTCGATGGGGAGGATTCCCTTTGTGCAGGCAGCGGTAAGGCTGCTTTCTGAGGTCCTTGTCATACACCCTGACAGAAGTGATGTGACAGGTATAAGGGGTGCAAGCAGTGTGTTGGAAGGAGAACTGCAGCATGCAGAACTGCAGAGATTGCTGAAAGTGCTGCTGTCTTTAAGGCAGCCTGCAGAAGGCTTATGTAATGCAGGCAGCCCCCCAGGACTGCCCAAGTTAGAATCAGGGTCTCCCCAGCCCCTGGAGCAGCCCAGGATCAATAGGGCTCAAAAGTGGCCTAAAGTCACATTAACCCCCCCCCCCCATCCCCACTACCACCCCTTTGAGTGGTGAGTTCTGTTCTGTGCTTCTTTGAGGCACAGCACAGACTCTTACCCTGGCTCTTTAGCATCTACATCCAGCAACGATAAAATAGACGTCTCCTGACATTTCTAATCTGAAAAACAAGTAGGAAAAACACCTATTTTGGAAGGAAAATTACCCAACTTTTCCTACCACATAAAGAAACAAAAGAATCACTCACAGATGCCTTCTGCTTTTACTTTGCAGGTCACCTTTAAAATAGTCTTAAAGTTGAGTCTGTAGATAATTTGTCTTCCTTTCATTTCTCATACAAAAACTTCCCATTTTGTTTATTTTCTGTGAAGAAAATTGTTATTATTACTTTCAAATTTGCCCTTATGAATTTGTTATATTTTGTTAAGAAGAATCAGAAGACCATGGAAGGGATGATAGAAATATTCCTATATCTTTGGAAAATTTCAATGTACTTTCAGATCCAAAGAAAAATGCATTTGCACTGTTATATTTTTGTTCTAACAATACACCATTTTTATTGTCGAACCATTCACCTGGCAGGGTTTGAATTTACTGGTAGAGTTTGGATTCTCTGTATCTGAACTGCAGCACTAAAGGCCCCATGAAAAACTAATATATATTATTTGGACTTAAGATAAATGTTGACTACCCCATATATCTTTATATCCATCATAATATGTTCGAATGTACACTGCAAACATTCCATGCAAAGGCAACTGGGTGTTAGACAGATCTTTTTGTATCTCTACTTTGTTATGCTTAGTGTTCTGCATTTTTTTACATGCATTACTAAAAAGAAAAATTTACACTTGGGGTATGGCTACAATACTTGCCAGATTGGCGGGTAGTGCTTGATGTATCAAGGATCGATTTATCGCATCTCATCTAGATGTGATAAATCAATCCCTGAATCGATGGCTGTACTCAACCTTGGCAGGAGGAGTAAGCAGAGTTGGCAGGGAGAGCAGTCACGGTCAACCCGCCTCCTTGGGGACGGCCGGTTAAGTCGAACTAAGATACTTCAACTTCAGCTATGTGAATAGCATAGCTGAAGTTGCGTATCTTTGTTTGACACCCTCCCTCCCTCAGTGTAGTCCAGGCCTTAGTTTCTGAGGATTGCATTGCTGAATCTGCCAACATGTAAGGGCTCAAGTTTGCAAGCTTGAGTAAAGCTATAGGATTACAGTAAATCAATAGGATTTTTTTCCACTTATTTCAACTGGGTCTGTGTTAGGCCTATATATTTCATGTTATTCCATACTTAATAAGGAATATTAAGGTTTTCTAAAATCCTCAGCATTGGCATAATTCCCATTGAGGTCAATAGCATAACTCTCATCAGTTTCAACAGGAGTAAAGTTAGCCAACTCTTGAAATTTCTAGCCTAAATATAATCTGGAATATAATAAAATTTATATCAGGGAAAACAGATTGAAATGTAATTCTACAATAAACTCACTACAGTTAAGAACTAAACACTGCAGAGTGCTTTGAATTTTTGAGCCCCCTTAACTCCTCCTAGCTCACACTGTATGAATTAATCACTTATAGTATTAGAGACTGTAAATGCTTATCTACCACTGTGATCATAAGGAAAGACCCTATGATGAGACCCTATTTTATTTAAAACATAACTGTATATATTATTTTATGATACCTTATTATTAAAACATATTTGGTTAATTGGTTACCAACTGTATTGTACCCCACTGTATTGTACCCCACTATTGAAACCCCCTATCCCATTTACTAAAAGAAACCCCTCCCCAATTGTCTACTTTAACAAACCCAGTTTAACTGAAAAACTTGGAAATCAGTAAAACACAAAGATGATTGTCTACAGGAAATTGCCTAGGTGCTATTTTTAACAGATGTACTGAAAATCATTAAGACTAGGTTATGATGAGCTACAAACATTTCAGGTTTTCAAAAGAAAAACCGTAATGGGTAATGATATGTAAATTAGAACAATGACGAGTAAGTTACAATACTGTGAAGAGTTGCAATTTGTAAATGAAAACATCTGTGGAACATATTTAAATCATTTATGTCCACTAAATTGACAAAGTATTTTTCTTTAAAAAAAACTCACTTCACTTTATAATGTAATAACAAAGAGAAAAACAAAAGATAAAAACAAACAGAAAACCATCACAAAATCTAGAAAATAAGCCATACACTAGATGAAATTAAATAACAGAGGGCAGTGCTAACTGAAGACATGACAAGTAAATGAGTGGCTTCATAGACCAGAAACTAGGAAAGGGGCCCCTCAGAATATTGAGAGGTTTCGATATTTATACCAATTATTTAAATCCCTGATTTTGAATGACAATGACCTACAGTGTCTTTGAAGAATTGGGGCGATTGAATTAGAGGTGTGCAGAAAACAGACTTTTTAGTTTATTAGCAGTTTTGAAAAATAGGGAATAAATTTTTGGGGGGTTGACAATCATTTTATTGGAATTTTCAGTAAACCAAAAAAGAAAGAAAAAAATCGCATGGAACAACACTTTTCATTCCACCTGAAATTAACTTTTCAGATTTCTTTCTGGATCAGATCCTTAGGCCCTAATTCAATTAGATACCTAAGTATATTCTTCTGGCTCAGTTTAATGTTTAACTAGGGTTTAAACTTCAATAGGACTACTGATGTACTCAGCATTATACACATTGACCCAAGTAATTGGCTGAATCAGCACGTAAGAGATCTGATCCAAAGTCCATTGAAATCAAGGGGAGACTTTCTGGCACTCAAAGCTGGTGGCTTGGTCTCAACTCCACAGAGATGATAGTGCTGCTGCCTCCAGTTTTGAAGAGGAGGATTACAACACTCTGTCATCATCGGCAGCACTCTATGACACTAAGAAGTCTCTTTACATTGAGACATGAGGAGGATTGTATGGAGACTGATGGAGAGGGAAAACAAAATCTTGGTGGCAATGAAAAAAATGTCAGCAGAATCCTGCTAATTTTGAAGCTCTCATTGCAGTGGAGTACATTCCCAAATTAAGAGAGAACTTGTAATTTGATACCAGTGCAGTTTTCTCAATTAAAAAAATATGAAATAATTGATGCCATAGAAGCCAGACCCTATGATATTATGGCTAGATTAGCTGCATAGTATAAATGGTGTAATAATTCAGAGATGAATCTGAACCGGATCTCCAGATACAAACACCTCTCTTGAATTTAAAGGGTGTTAGAAATTTTAACCAATTTACAGGTGTTGCAAGTGACCCCTATTGAAACATTAAACTGAGCCAGAAGAATGAATCCAACACTTAAACTGTAGGTGTTAGACATCTAGATCTAAATTATACACAAACACATATGTGATATGTTTTGTCTAGATGGAGTGCAGGTCAGGAAAAAGAAGTGATGACTCTATTACACTCTGTAGGAGAACACTTCAATCTCCTTGGACACACACTAACAGATTTAAAGGTAGCCATCCTGCAGCAAATAAACTTCAGGACCAGAATTCTAAGAGAAACTGCTGAGCTTCAGTTCATTTGCAAATTTGACACCACGACCTCAGGATTAAACAAAGACTGTGAATGGCTAGCCTACTACAGAAGCAGTTTCTCCTCTCTTGGTGTTCACACCTCCAGATCAACTGCTAGAAGAGGGTCTCAGCCTCCCTGATTGAACTAACCTCATTATCTCTAGCCTGATTCTTGCCTGCATATTTATACCTGCCTCTGGAAATTTCCACTGCATGCATCTGACGAAGTGAGCATTCACCCATGAAAGCTTATGCTCCAATATGTCTATTACTCTATAAGGTGCCATAGGACTCTTTATCTCCATTACCCTAGTTTATGTGGCTTGTGCTGAAAGTGAAATTGCTCACTATGAAGGCCAAATGTACCAAAAAGAAAGTAAAAACTGTAGAGTCCTGAACCTGAAGCTATGATGTCCTGCACCTTAGATCGGCAATGTTTCAGAGGTGGTGTGCCAAGTCATCATTTATTCACTCTAAATTAAGGTTTTGTGTGCCAGTAATACATTTTAACGTTTTTAGAAGGTCTCTTTCTAAGTATTTAATATATAAACTATTGTTTTATGTAAAGTAAATAAGGTTTTAAAAATGTTTAAGAAGCTTCATTTTATATTAAAGTAAAATGCAGAGCCCCCCAGAGCAGTGGCCAGGACCCAGGCAGTGTGAGTGCCACTGAAAATCAGCTCGTGTGTCACCTTTGGCACACGTGCCATAGGTTGCCTATCCCTGTAATAGAAAGTGGATGTTCTGGATTATAGCAGAACTTGTTTCTTTTCAAGATAATGAGTGAAATTCTGGCACTATTGCAATCAAAGGCAAATCTCCCATTGACTTTAAGATGTCCAGGGTTTTACCCATTGTTTAAAATAGGCTCAAAATTTTTCAGATTAGTATATGGAAGACTCCAACGAGAAGCTGCAGAACTGAATTAATTTACAAATTGGACACTATCAACCAAGGGTTAAACAGAGACTGTGAATGGCTTAGTCATTACACTAATTGAATCTATTTCCCTAGTTAAGTTTTCTTACACACCTTCTTGTCAACTGTCAGATATATAACTTGATTATCACTACAAAAGGTGTTTTTTCTCCTGCTGATAATGGCTCATCCAAATTAAACAGCCTTTTAGAACTGGTATGCTAATGTACAACTTTGTTTGATTTCTGTGTATATAAATACATCTTACTTCTGTGTCTTTCATTCTATGCATCCAATAAAGTGGGCTATAGCCCACAAAAGCTTATGCTGAAATAAATTGGTTAGTCTCTAAGGTGCCACAAGTATTCCTCATTTTATATGAAAGTTAGAATGACAGATTATTAAATTTTAGATACAAGAAATGTTATTTTACCATAAAATATTTGTAAATTATACCAGACTCTTTTCTAAGCATGATAAATAATATATCTTAATATTGGGAATTGTTGAAATGCAATGCATGAAAGTAAATATTAACCTTCCTACTGGTGTTTTCACTTGAAGATATAATTTCTTTGTTGTCGGTGTCTGATTTGGATTGTTTATATATTCCTGTGTGTAGACTGATTGATTTGATGTCTGCCTTTTTTGTCATTAACTTGATTGGACTCATCATTGTAGATTGTTATTGTATCATTCTATTGTAACATCTTTGTTGCCACTGTAGATTTTACTTGTTTACTGGAAGAGTAATTTAGTAGTTTAATGACTTATTCTTTTCTATACAAAATTCTGATAAAAGTACTGGGGTGAAAGTTAAACTTATGTACAAATTTCACCACACAGATTGGTTTTGTGTTTCTAGTTTTCTAACCAGCAGTGAGACTGCCAGATCAGTCCCTGAAACCACCTGCTTTCTTCAAGTGTCTGTGTGCAGTGATGCAGTGGTCTTATGCTGGGACAGCTACGCTAAAAACAGTAGATTAATAAACTAGCACACTAAACACTTGGGGTAGTAGAGTCCCATTATAGGCCCCTGCATCAGCCTCACACTACGTCTTAGTGGGGCATCACTGACCTACAAACTGGAGTACCAATGACTGCAATAGAAAGAGAATGAGTCATTGTCTCCTGCTTATGTGAAGGATGAAGATGCTTCCCATTCCCTTCCTGGTAAACCCTCTCAAAGAGAGATGTCCAAAGACATGAGATAAAATCATCAGGTATTAATGAGAAGGTCCTACCTTCTCTCCAAAAAAGAACAAAAGTGAACACATTTTGATCCCTGGAACAAAGGGTGTCTGGGATTGTGTTAACATATCTGCCCTTCCTGATTCACCTAACTTTCATGGATTTGAGCTGGCATTCATGGGTTTGGCTCAATCCCCAAATAGGATTTGGGTAGATTTAGAATTCTGCAGAATCTTTCACATAACCCTAATTAACATATAAGCATCATGGGTAAAACATGTATATTTAATACCCTGACTCTATCTTCCTCAAATGACTGGAATACAAGATTGGTGGCAAATAAGAAAATAACCTTGATAAACTGTGAAGACAATTGAGTCATTCCATTGTTTTGCAAGCACTCAATAAAATAAAACAAATAATCTTCAGTCCCAAATAGAGAAAAACAGTACATAAGGCCACAAGAGAATCTGCACATGCATAAATGGTTTTGTGTACAACAGTTTCATCTGATGGCAAAGCACCACCAGTAATTTCTTATGAAAAAATAATGTTAAAATGCATTGAGTACAATATAAAACAATGATGAAATGAGGCACCCATATAGAATTATACATTTAAAACTTAGACCCATAATAAAGTGTTTAGTCAAAAAAAGTTTTATATATATACTAGCGAAAATACCCGGCGTTGCTCGGGTCAGTCGGAGGTGGGGAGGGGGCAGACAGCTGAGTGAGTGCGGGGTCCGTTGGAGGGGGGAGGGGCAGAGAGCAAACCTGACACCCCCACCTCACCCCCCCGACCAAACCCGACACCCCCACCTCACTTACCCCTCGACCAACCCCGACTCACATTTTCACTCCCCCACCCAAACCCAACACCCCCAAGTCTCCCCCCTACCAACCCCAACACCCCCTGAACAACACCCACACCTCACCCCCCGTAGACCAAACCTGACACAGCCACCTCACGTCCTCCCCCAACCAAACCCGACACCCCTACCTACCACCACAAACAAACCCGACACCCACACCTCACTTACCCCTCGACCAACCCCGACTACATACATACACGCACATACATACACGCACACACGCATACACCATTTGACTTTTATATATATATAGATATCTATATATATAAAAGTCAAATGGTGTATGCGTGTATGTACGTGCGCTTACTCTTTCCACACCGTTTGAGCTAGAGACTTGAAATTTGGTACAGTAAGAGGTCTTAGGGTCCTAATCAGGGTAAGAGTTGAAAATTTTTCAAATCTCACCTCTGACGCCCCCCAGGGGTGAAATTATTTGAAGGCCAATCACATCAGCTGGGCAGCTGCTGTTCTCTGTGACATAGTTATGATGTCATAATACCCCCTCTAACGGACCCCGCACTTGCTCAGCTCTCTTCCCCTCCCCCCTCCAACGGACCCCGCACTCGCTCAGCTCTCTGCTCCCTCCCCCTCCAATGGACCCCGCACTCGCTCAGCTCTCTGCCCCCTCCCCCCTCCAATGGACCCCGCACTCGCTCAGCTCTCTGCCCCTCCCCACCTCCGACGGACCCGAGTTGGGTTTGGTCGGAGGGTAAGTGAAGTAGGGGTGTCGGGTTTGGTTGGGGTGAGGTGGGGGCGTTGGGTTTGGTCTGGGGGGGGTGGGAAGGTGTCAGGGTGGGTGAGGGGTGAGGTGTGGGTGTTGGGGTTGGTCAGGGAGTGTTGGGCTTGGTGGGGGGGGTAAGATGGGGGTGTTGGGTTTGGTTGGGGGGGTGAGGAGGGGGGTCGGGCTTGGTCGAGGGGTAAGTGAGGTGTGGGTGTCGGGTTTGTTTGTGGTGGTAGGTAGGGGTGTGTGGTTTGGCTGGGGGGGAACGTGAGGTGGGTGTGTCAGGTTTGGTCTACGGGGGGTGAGGTGTGGGTGTTGGTCAGGGGGTGTTGGGGTTGGTGAGGGGAGACATGGGGGTGTTGGATTTGGGTGGGGGGGTGAAAATGTGAGTCGGGGTTGGTCGAGGGGTAAGTGCGGTGGGGGTGTCGGGTTTGGTTGGGGGGGTGAGGTGGGGGTGTCAGGTTTGCTCTCTGCCCCCTCCCCCCTCCAACGGACCCCACACTCGCTCAGCTGTCTGCCCCCTCCCCACCTCCGACTGACCCGAGCAACGCCGGGTATTTTTGCTAGTATATATATAAATCTGTGTTTGTAGACTTTTGTATATTCAAGTCTATGCAAATAATTTTCTAAATGTCAAATGTCAAGATGTTAAGAACAATTTGTATTAGTCTTTTCCAAGAAAAGATTTTTGTGAAAACCAAGGTGAATGCTGGAGCTAATGATTATAAGTTCACTTATCATAGTCTTAGAGACGCTCAGTTACTGAGTTTCCAGAACATCCAGCACACGGCATGTAGTAAATAAACATTAACAATTTTTTTCTTCACAAACATTATGTTGTGCTTTGTCGGATCCGCTCATAATGGCAACATGTACTACTGATGTTGAAATTACATTTCTCAAGCTGACTACATTAAACTGTTCTACTGGAACATAGTTGTACAAATGCAACATGATTAAAGTCATGATATACATGAAAGAGAAATTGAAGGAACAGAGACTATTTATATGTGGGTATTAAATAAAGTTACACATAGTACAAAATATTTTGTTCTTTAAAGCAACAATGACTATTGCTTCTTATTTTTATATATTGCATGGTGCCATATATACTCTATATCTGATTCACATACAGAAAATGTGATATGTGCTATATATTTTAAGTTCCTGTATATATTTTATATTTATATATATTAAGTACCCATTACCATAGTGTATGCACTTCACACAGTCTTTCATGTATTTGTACTTATAACACACTTGTGAAGTAGAGAAATATTATCATTCCAATTTTAGAGATGTGGAACTGTGTTAGTATCTGTTAGTACAGGGATCGGCAAACTTTGGCCCCCAGCCCGCCAAGGTAAGGCCCCTGGTGGGCCAGGCCAGTTTATTTACCTGCCACATCTGCAGTTTCAGATGATTACAGCTCCCACTGGCTGCAGTTTGCCACTCCCGGCCAATAGGGGCTGCAGGCAGTGGCGGCCAGCACATCCCTTGGCCCGTGTCACTTCCTGCAGCCCCCGCTGGCCTGGAGCGGTGAGCTACGGAAAGTGGGAGCCATGATCAGCTGATCCTGCAGACGTGGCAGGTAAACAAACCGTCCTGGCTCGCCAGGGGACTTACCCTAGCAGGCCACATGCCAAAGGTTGCTGATCTCTGTGCTAGTAGATATTAACCCTTTTAGTCCTTTTTCTTTCTGTATATTTGATTCATTTACATATTAATTATTCTGTAAAATCTTTTGAACAAAGGGTCTGTTAAATTCTAAGGCCCAGAACAGTGGTTTCTGAACAATAAGTAACCCTATTCGAGAATTAGTCTGACGAAGAGAAGAGTGAGGGGGGATTTAATAGCAGCCTTCAACTACCTGAAGAGTGGTGCCAAAGGATGGAGTTAGGCTGTTCTCAGTGGTGGTAGATGACAGAACAAGGAGCAATGGTCTCAAGTTGCAGTGGGGGAGGTCTAGGTTGGATATTAGTAAACACCTTAATGTGCATACGGTCTGGGAAACCATTCTCTTAATATATGTAATGCTTACATACTGGAAAAACTGATAAGAGATTATTGTTACAGCAGATGTCTTCTGTTGGTGAATCAACAGGAAAGAAATAATTATGGGGAAGAAAGACCCACTGAAATATATTATCTTGTTAGTTCTCTCAGCTGCAAATAACCTAGACTTCACACATAAATCAGATAAACTGAAAATATAGAAATAACACCAGCACAAAGAGGGTGTCTTTGTTTGAAAACTCTACATAATGCCACAGGTATGGAAACTTAGGTGGGGACTGAATCCACTAGGGCCCTCTACAGCTCAAGAAAAAATGACAATGTGGCACTAATGGATAAAAAGAGAATTATTGAGGGACACGGAAATTGTCCAGTTTGATTGACTGCCACCCTTACCAGGAAGAGAAACCTTGTGTTCTGGACTGG
The DNA here is from genome assembly GCA_032164245.1 of Sternotherus odoratus. NCBI lineage: Eukaryota > Metazoa > Chordata > Testudines > Kinosternidae > Sternotherus > Sternotherus odoratus. The sequence continues at coordinate 19,396,948 of JAVMKO010000011.1, forward strand.
TGAACCAACTCAGAGAATTTTTTTTTTTATCATATATTGCACTTAAAAAACCAGGTCAGTTGCAGTCACTATAGAAATTATTTAAAAGCTGCTATAAAGAAGCATGATCTATAATGTATTATTTTTCATTGGACAGGACTCTTACTAAACCACATATAAAATAGCAGGATCAAATGTAGTCTAAAATGTGTCTTAGTGACATGCTCTTATCTTAGCTGCACTTTGTCTCAAGGACAGCTTAGACATTAAAAGACACATAATGTAAACCAAGGTTAATTTTCTAACAGGATTTGATATTTTTCTAATGTGGTTTAGATTGGGCTTCTTTCCTTATAGAATTTATAACTGACAATCATATTCTGTAAAAAGCTGTGTTAGGACAGTGCTTGGACAGCGATGTCCATACGATCCTCACTTGTTTTGACACTCTTTAGTTTAGCTGGCTAATTCCTGAGTGACATTGATCACTTAGAAATCAGTGCAAATGGGGTGAAAAATAAATAATTTACACTCTGAGAATGTTCTGTCCTTGCAGACTAAATACATCCATTACCAGAGAACATTTGACTGGTGCAGTGAAATGCAGTGAAGTGTAACTCATTGATACGGTGGATATTTTTTGAACAGGCAATGATCAGCGCCCTTTTTTTGCTTTAGGGTCTTATAAAATAGAGTGATTGCAAACCAGAAAACAATGGAAACCTGAATTATATAAAATATATTCAGCCATTATAAGATGCCAGAACTTAGATACCCATGTTTTTAATAGGTAATTCATACTACATTTGAATGAAGCACTCTTTCTTGTTAAAAATTACTCTTTCTGATTGGATATGAGCATAGGAAAAATGACTCTTAGGAGTCATAAGTGTATTTCCTGGCAAGGAAAAGTGGGTTCAAAATGTTTAATGCAAATTAAAATATGTGAACTCTCCTTTGATATGTTACAATTTCCACTTTTCTAAGATAGGCTAAGTTATAGGGTATTGCTATGGGTATTGCTTCAGACACCTTAAAGTCCTACTACATGTGTACCTACTTGACAACAGAGACCTGTAATAATTTCCCCATAGCCACAGAAGCCTTATTTATAGGCAGCTAATAGAATCCCTTAGAACAGATGTAGTACTAGTAAATGGCTCTTTATGTCCCAGCCCATGTTGTAAGATGGTTCTGAGTTGAAAAAAGTTTATATACCCTTCACCTGAGAAGTCTCATCATTCACTGATACACAGATAGGAAAGAAAGTGTCCTGCAGGAAGTAAATGTTTAAATTCATGGCTCCCCTCCTTCCACTTTGGTGGCATTTCATAGCTCTGGTTAATTATGTAAACTATATAGGGCATTTAACCATCAGATACAAGATGGTTTCGTAACTGAAAACTTCATCTTTAAAACAATTTCATTGGACCAGAGTCTCATTTATACTATGGTCATTTTATCCTTGAAATATAAAGTTGTCTTCTAAGTTAGTATGAGTTAAACTTTTGGCATCGGAAGAAACTGGCACTAGAACAACTATCTGAGATCACTATGCAGCTTGTGATATATGAAATAGTTAAATGCAATGCATGTTGTTTATAGCTTTACTCATATTGTTGAGGAAAAAAAGGTTCAGCACAGAGAGTCTGATCCAAAGCCCAGTGAAGCCAATGTGAGTCTTTTAATTGATTTAAATGGGCCTTGGATCTGGCCCAGAAACAGCGGAACTTATTTCCTAATGAATATAATGGCCGCCAATGCCTAAGGAAGTGTTGCATGGCTTAGATAAAGGAAGTTGCATTTATTTAAAGCAGCTAAGGACAAACAGACCAAAGTACGTAAGGGAGAGAGATCACCTCACTTATGGAGAGAGAACTTATCAACCACAAATGAGACTGAGCTTTCTCACGACTTCCTGTGAATGTAGCTGCCAGGGAATTGAAGTATTGGATCATTGTGAGCGTCTCAAAACAATGAATGCAAGAGCCATGCTTTTTTCTGTTTGAATTGTTTCAGTGGCAACCCAGATGACTGGGGTATATAGTACACTCAAGTTGGACAAGCAGTGGTCTTTTTAAACAGATCAGACAGAAGATGAATGAGTTTTTTCCAGAATCTTTCTTGATTTGGAAACATTTGTGCAGGAATCACAATGCTAATGTATTTTTGCACCAGCTTCAGGAAGAGGAAAGTTTCCTGAAAGTAAGAATGTTCTTTCCAGTCACTCTGTTACATAACTTGCTTTCAGACAATGTACCATAGAATGAGAGCCAGTTATAAATGTAAAGAGAAAAGGGAGGCTTTATGGTGAGTATTTAAGAGAGGATGTGATTTTTTATCTCAGAGGGAATAAAGAGCTCCAAATACATGGAGAGACACAAATTAGCGAGTGACACCTGACCCCACTACTGTGGAAAGGGACAGACCCAGACTAAAAGGACAGAGTTTGATACAGATAGGGTAGACTGACAGGTTTCCATCATTATTAGTGTGACAAAAAGTCCTTAGTCTTAGATAAAGGTATATACGTAGATGAAGGTCTCAAAGACACTGAGTTGTAGAAGGTGAGCCAAAGCAATGGTTTCTTTCTTCTTGGGTATTACAGTAGGTGAAGCACTGTATGTTTTATTCCCTTTGATTGCAAGACTATTTCTCAGTGACAATGCCTTTTTTTATTCTAAAAACTTAAACTTTTCACAGAATATTGAAAAATGTTTGCACTGAGATGTCTTTACATGAAGAAGGAAAGCAGATGAAAAATAAAAGTTGTAAAGTGGTAGAAATCACATCTTCTTTTGGAAGCTTTTTGTTTGAAGTGGTCATGGACATCAAAGATGTTGATGAATCAGCTCTTCAGAAACCTCTTTCCTTGTACAGGATGTGACATGTAGAAAGTAAGAATATGCACATAATGATATGTTTTACTCCTTTCAGACAGCCCACTTACTTTATTATGTTTACTGATTCAGGAAGTCTTCAGGAGGTTACATAGAAACTGCTGATAAGCATGGCCTCCTTCAAGTTTTAAAATGACCTCAGTTGCACATCATCACAGAACCAAGAAAAGTACAGAACTAAAGACAGTCATATTGTTTCCCATTTTACCACAAGCCTTCTCAATGCATCCTACCATACAACCTTTACAATGTTTTCTTACTTTACGTCTTGGTTTTATTCTTATAAATTATATATCACCAACCATGTACTGGGTACTTTACACACACACACACACACATACACACACATGGAGAGAGAGAGAAATGGCTGTTGTCATTGCCAGAAAGTGCAATAGGGTATGCAATAGGGAGAAGAAAAGGATATGTATATGTTTATATTCACAGCACATACAGAGAATGGAGGTAGGCAGGCTAGGAGATATAGGTCTATTTAAAGAAGCCAGAGCTACTCTGAATGCAATTTGATGGTATTGGCCTCTGGGAGCTATCCCAGAATGCTCCATTATGACCGTTCTGAGCAGCACTCACAACTTAGATGCACTAGCCAGGTACACAGGAAAAGCCCCAGGAACTTTTGAATTTAATTTCCTGTTTGGCCAGCGTGGTGAGCGCATCAGCACAGGTGAACATGCAGAGCTCATCAGCACAGATGACCATCGAGTCCTAGACTCGCAAAAGAGCTCCAACATGGACCAAATGAGAGGAACTGGATCTGCTTGCTGTATGAAGAGAAGAATCCATGCAGCAGGCAAGTGCCCTCCCAACCCTCCAAAGGCTCCCGGAGAAGGCACCTCTGGTGCATGTATCTTTATAAATATGATACAGGCTTTAAAAGCAAACATGTTTAACATTTAATTTGCCCTGAAGACTTGGGATGCATTTATGGCCAGTACAGCTACTGGAAAAGTCTGTTAAAGTGTTTGGGGATGGAGTGGAAATCTTCCAGGGACATCCTGGAGGTACTCTAAAAACCTTTGCCCCGTGGTGGGTGGAGGTCTGTTCATGCTGAGCTGTTCACATTTGGCTAAGAGGGATCTTCCCTGATACTAGCAACCAGGGACGGGGGGGAGGGCATGTGTGAAGCTCATGTGCTATGTAATGTGAATCGCATGATTCAGTGTGAAATAGTCTTCCCTTTGTTCTCTAAAATGTATCTGTTTAAATACTACTCTCCCTTTTTTTCCTCCTGCAGCTGCAAATGTTTCTACATCCCAGAGGCTAATGAGCCTAATGTGGGAGCAAACCGACATGCTCAGGCGTCTGGTAGAGCTGCAGAAAAGGCAGCAGGAGCACAGACCGTCGCTGCAGCCCCTGTATAACTGCCTTCACTCCTCCCCAAGTTCCATATCCTCCTGACCCAGATGCCCAAGAACACACGGCGGGGAGGATACAGGCACCCAGGCACTCCACCACAGAGGATTGCCCAAGCAACAGAAGACTGGCATTCAATAATTTTTGAACTGTAGTGTGGCCTTGTCCTTCCTTCCTCCCCTCATCCATCACCCCACCCGGTGCTTCCCTGCTTACCTGCCCCTCCCCGGCTACCTTGCGAGTCCCCCCGTCCCATTTCTGTGATGAATTAATGAAGAATGCATGATTTTGAAACGCCCATCTCTTTATTGCCTCTGAAAGTGGTGGTCAAATGGGGGGAGGTTGGTTGGCTTACAGGGAAGTAGAGTGAACCAATGGGGTGGGTTTTATCAAGGAGAAACAATCAGAACTATCACACTGTAGCCTGGCCAGTCATGAAGTTGTTTTTCAAAACTTCTTTGATATGCAGGGTGCCCTGGTGTGCTCTTCTAATTGCCCTGGAGTCTGGCCATGTGTAACTGGCTGCCAGGTGATTTGCCTCAACCTCCCACCCCACCATAAACATCTCCCCCCCTACTCTTACCGATATTGTGGAGCACACAGCAAGCAGCAATAACAGTGGGAATATTGGTTTCACTGAGGTCTAAGCTAAACTGTGCCAGCAAGTTTTTAAACATCTAAATGCACATTATACCACCATTCTGTACTTGCTCAGATTATAGTTGAACTGCTCCTTACTACTGTCCAGGGAGCCTGTGTATGGCTTCATGAGCCACGACATTAAGGGGTAGGCTGGGTCCCCAAGGATAACTATAGGCATTTCAGCATCCCCAATGGTAATTCGACTGTGAGAGCTGCTCTCATCCAACAGTGCACCACTCCGAGAGTCGATGCTAGCCTCAGTACCGTGAATGCACTCTGCTTACTTAGCGCGTTTAGTGGGGACATACACAATTGAATGTATACAAACAGTTCAGAAAAATTAACTTCTATAAATTCGACCTAATTTCATAGTGTAGACATACCCATAGAGAGGTCTAAGAGTAGGATAGAGTGTAACAAGGGCCATTATAAGCCTAGGACATTCCTTTTGTTTGGCTGTAGACTGCTGGAGGAAGTATAAAGGTGGTTGAGTACTACTTTTTCCTCCGTACCTCACAGTGCTAATAAAGAACATTTGACTGCTAAACATTTTCAACATGAAAAATTCCACTTTTTGTTTCAAAAGGCTTTTTGTTTTAAAATCTAAGTTAATTATAATAAATAAGATTGAAATCAAAGCAAAACATATTAACCCTAAATGGCTTCTTTGGATTGCCATTTAAAAAAAAATAGATTAGGATGGAAAAAATATTGAATTTTCAAAAGTTTTTCAGGGATGGGAAATTGTTTCCAACCCAGCTCTGATATCTACTATTTCTTTCTGTTTCTCACATCCCCCTGTACACGTTCATTTAACTTTTCCTGGTCACTGCTTCCTTTTATTCACTGAATATCTTTTTCTTTCTAGTCCCTCTTTATTTCCATTTTTTTTGTTACTCTGTCCAAGCAGTACGATTGCTACAGCAAAGAGAGGCAATGTGAACTGCCCCGACTAATGTGCCTCACTCTTTCATCATGAGATTCCTTCCAAAAGGGTGGGAGAGTAGTTGTGTCTTCTTGCTTGTTGAATGTTAGAACACCTTGAGCAGGACTTTCCCAAGACCACCAATGCATTTCACAAAGTATATTGAACAGAGACAGAAAGTAAGGACATTCATTCATTTTGCACGTGGTCACAATTTGAATCAATAGCCTACAGGTGAAAGGCCAGGTATCACATTACCAACCCTGTGAGCAATCCAATTTCCCAATTGCTTTTAAGATTTTTAATAGACTGGACCTTGCCAAAGTCTATTTCTTTCACTTACCCCATTTATAATAAGGCAGCAAAAAATCAGCAATGGAATCAAAGAGTCTGTGAAGTTATGAATTAGGGAAATGCAATGAAAGACAGGCAATTTATTTTAAACTTATAGATATACGTAAAACTTCACTTTTGTACGGCTCCATATTTTGGGCACAGAGGAAGAGACAGGAACAGATCCTGAATACAGTGGAACTGAAGTGTTAAGGTGGGTGCTTGCAGTAACAAAGATGGACCATATTCAGAATGAATGAAGTAGGGGAAGTGTGAAGGTTGTATCAATTATAGAAAAGTTCGGTGAATCCAGGCTCAGATGGTTTGGGCATGTGGAAAGAAGATCAGCAGTATACATAGGAAATGGAAGGTTAAATAAATAAAAAAAAAGGATTGGAAGATCCAAAGCTAGATGATGTCTGTCATACAAAAGGATCTGATTAGCTCCAGAGTTTCTGAGTAGCTGCTTCAAAACAGACTAGAATGGAGAAGGACTTCAAGTGCTGACACCATATGATGGGACTAAGGCTAAAAAAAGAAATGTATTATATAATATAATATATAAAATTCAGTTCACTGTGTGACTTTTTTAAAGAAAACAAAGAGAACACTAATATACTTTGGAGTATCTTAACTCTCTTGAAAGGCAATTCAAGATAAAAGGTCTTCAGCAAACAAGGTCTAAAGATGCATTAAAAAGCATGTTTTTAGGTGTACAGTACTTCTTTTAAAACAAGCTTTTCAGAAGATGACAGACACTAAGGATGAAAATAGAATGAAGAATGGTTCTGTCCATCTGTATTTCTTACAGACACAGAAGATGTTTTCCATAGCTAGGTAATCAGACACACTTCAGTTTAGCAAGTTAGCCTTTGAACATATTTTTAAAATGAGAATGAGAGAGAGAGAGAGAGAGAGAGTAGAAAAGAGGAAATCATGTAAATCCACAGATGTGGAGAGGTGGTGTGGCTATGATACTATTTTTCTATAGCGGATCTTTTACTGTTATACAGATATATTATCTCATGGGCTTATTGTGATTGTGGGCTAATAGTATTATCATTATTCCGTCATATCAGCTATATGGCCTGGTCAGTAAGGCCTTTGGTTGAGATTTTTAAATCCAAGTGCATTTAAGCATACTATTCCTGTTTAAATTAACATGCATTATGTGGTTAGATGCCCTGCTTGACTTTGAAAATTGCAACCCTTGTATTTTGTACTGAGGATATTAGTGTTTTAATATTTGTGGAGCCACTAAAGTTTGGACAGGTGCTTTATTAAATCTAATTACATACATAACTAATTCATTCAACATGGGACTAACTAGGCAGACCATTTGGCAGCTGCATCTCACACAGAATAATACAGTGGCCTGGTAGCTTAGTGGGATGGCCTTAGAGAGCACATTGAACCAGCACCTTGTCTCCCTATTTGCTTCTAGATTTAACCCAAGGTGTCAATACTTATCTTTAAAGCTTTATAGGGTCTGGGTCCCAGTTACTTGAGAAACTGTCTCTCACTCTAATGAAGTCTGGATTCAAAGCCAAACCTTTAATAATGAGAAATTATGCTGGAACAAAGGCACATTCTTATGAGATTTCCAGTATTTTCTGGTTTAGAGAAGGTTAGAAGTACCATGGGAAGAGTCCAGAAAGGAAACACACATAGCCACTGGTGTTGATCATCTTAAATAAAGTTGCTTGATGTGGAGTCCTTTCGTCTACCTGGAACATGTTCTTAATCTGCAGCCTAGAGAGCCATCAGGCAGAGGAGAATGTCTTGAAGTCAGTGGGACTAAAGCATGTGCTTAATGTTAAGCATGTACATACATGTTTTGCTGAACGGGAATGGGATTATCCATGTACTTAAAGTTGAGCATCTGTTAAACCACTTTGCTGTGTTGGAGTCCAAAAATAAGAACTAATTAGTATTATTCTCTCTTTAAGAATGGCAAAATTTCCTTTGGGAGTTACAGTGCTTGTAGTTTATGAAACTCTCCTGCCTGGGAATTAAGTTGTGAAAGGTACAAGAAAGAGGAAGGCCTTCCAAGACTCAAACTGTGAAAGGTACAAGAAAGAGGAAGGCCTTCCAAGACTCAAACTAGCTACCTGGCATGTCCTTTAAAGTATTGGATTAGCTTCACAGCAATAAAATAAAAATTGTGTATGTTGGGCTTTAATTTGGTATTGTTTAATGATATTTTATCTTGCCAAGTTTGGATAGGACATTTATTTTCATGCCCCTGGAGGAAGTGAATTCACTTATTATTTCAAACAATCTGAAAATGGATTCCAGGTCCACTGCTGATGACAGTAATGTGAAATAATTATATATTCCATGTAATAAGGGAAGAAGTTCAGTCATCTGTTAATGGACATTGGGGAAGTCCGTCACATTTGTCCTTGAACTCTTGGATGTTTTTCACAGATCTAGTTATATGTGATTATGAATAGCACTTCCTTTGTGCCAAGAAAATGAAAAAAAAAAGTGTTTCTGTAGTGCAAACAGCTATGGATGAGATTTTAATGTGTATTCATTGTTTCATGTGAAATCATTTCATTGTGTTCTCATAAGGCAGGAAGTTGCTTTTGAATTATCTCATTGTATGTAACAACAAGAAAAAAATCTAACCGGGACTGAATTTAATGGAATGTCTATCCCAATATAAATTGCAATAATTATGGATTTATCCTCTTTTGAATATATAAAAATGGGCCATCCTCTAGTTATTATGATTTCCATTTACGCACCTCTAATATCTCCTTAAATCCATAGTTGTTCCAAATGAAACTAGCATGTCCTGGGTCAATATACCTTTGTGTTTCCCTTTTTGTATATAATACATGTAAATGGTGCTGACTGATAAACATCTCAATGACACATAATGAAAAATAACTTGCCAATAGGAAACATTAACATGAGAATAAAGAAGCTATCAGTACAAGCAAACAATTAACCTAAGGAAAAGGTTCTGAGACAAGAATTACCAACTTTAGTAATTCTAAATAGTGATGGAGACTGGATAGCAAATATATAGTGGATAGAGCACTGTACTGGGATTCAGGAGACCTAGGTTCTATTCCTAGCTCTGCTGGGTGACCCTTGGGCAAGTCATTTTCCCCTTTCCGTTCCTCAGTTTCCTCATTAGTAAAATGGGGATAATGCTACTCACCTCCTTTTCAAAGTGCTTTGAGATCTACTGATAGAAGTGCTAGAAAAATGGAGGTGGTATTAACTATAAGGATTATTATCATATTCTAGAAGGGGGTCCTAATGTGTGCACAGCCTAACTGCTGACCATATGTTTGACAATTATAGAAGACGTTGTTGTGGGGACTTCAATTGCATAGGAACAGATATATCCTTTATGACCATGGTGTGAGGATCTTGCATCTGTAGGTCCCCAGGAAACCATTGAAGCTCAGCTGCCGTTTTGCAGCTTGCAAGGAATTAGTGATCTGAGTGGCTTATGGAACCTTGGCCCACTAAAGGCACTGTCCATGGGTGTCCGGTTTGGAGATGCATCTGGCCTCACCAAATTGGTCCAACTGTGCTATGTAAGCCATGAGGCACAGGAAGTCATCCATGCAACTGGGTAAATTCCTGACTGTCTACTATATCGGACCCTGCCTTCTCTCCTGAGTCCTGAGCCCTGCTCTTTTGACTGGTCTCTAGTTCCTGCTTCCCTGCCTTGCTCCTGGATCTTGCCTTTATGACCTGTTCCTTGTTCTTTCCGTGTTCCTGTTCCCTGCCCCTGGGCTCTGATCCTAGGCTTGACTCCTGCTTCAAACACTAGGCTGTCTTCCCTTTCCCCAAACCCCTGTCGTGACACGTGGAAGGTCCCAAGCAACTGTAATGTGGTTCTGCTGCACAAAGGAATGTGACAGGGTGGGTGGGGACAGGAATGTGTACCCTTTTCATGGCAGCATATATCGGCAGGCTACAGGACTACCCCTATCTTCCCCTTGGCAAGGTGGTATCTGCATCAAGTGCCACAGAAACTAGTCTAACAGTTGGGCTAAACTAGGGTATGGCTCGACTGGCGCTTTGCGACGCAAAAACCCTCCAGTAGCGCAATAATTTTCATAGTGAACACACTTCAAAGGGAGATTTTGCGAAATGACTCACTGTTTAAAGCGCAAGTGTTAAACCTCCTTTCCCAGAGTGATAAGCCTTTTTGCGCTAACGTTATAGCGCAAGGGTGGGAATGTGGACACCCATGGGATCTCTTGCATGCCTCCAAGCCATGTAAAGCCATCAGCAAGCCATTGAAGGCCATCAACAAGCCATTAAAGACAATCAACTTGCCATGTAAGGCAAATGACGTGAGGTGTTGTTTTTTAAAGGTGGAAGTAAATTTGCAGTTTCTCTCTAACAAATCATACAGCAAATAATCAGTGAAAATGCTTGCGGACGGAGCTGTGTGTCTGAAATAGACAGCCTGTCAGTTTTCACTAACGAAAACTAACTGACAGCCAGATCTCATCTCCCTGTGAACAACTTCCCAGTTTCCCCTCAGCCCCCCACTTTGCAAAGCACGTTGCACCCAGCTGAATGCTGGGATACCTGCCCTATCCCGCAACTGCTACTGCTGCCAGAAGCGCGACAAATGTATCCATTATTTTGCGCTACAAGGTTTCAATCTATACAGTCTCTAGCACGATACCTATTGCGCTACATTGGGAAGCGCTACAAATAAACGCGCTATAATCTTCAGTCTAACCATACCCCTAGTCTCTAAAGAGTAGCTCTGTAGTTTCCCTCCTTCTGGCCAGTTCCTCACACTGGGCATTAGGCACAGGATTTGCCCAATTGCATCAAATATTAGAGTAGCTAAGTACATATTGCACTGCTCCAGAATGAGTTCCTCATGCTACAAGGTCTCTATTTAAAGCATCTGCACCATTTTAAATGAATTTCAAATAATTTTGTATATATGGTCAAAATGAGTTCTTCTTATAAGGTATTCAGGGAGGTTAACAGTATTTCCACTTTTTGTTGACATTTCTCTGGTTAGCTGTAAAACAAAATTATTGTAGATGGGAATTGATGACCTACTTCCTTATCTTCATTATGTGTGCTATATAATATCCACTCTTCTTTTTCATGGTTATTTCTTTTGCCCGCAGAGGAGGCTGATAAAAAAAACAACAACAGTGTATCTCTCCAGTGACCTGGACCAAGATAGTTGCAGTTCAAATATCAGTATTTGCAAGACGATGACATTGGATACTCTTTCTTTTGAGCTATTTGCTAACATTGAAAATAAATTCAATTTAACAATTTCATGTTAATGTTTCCTATTGGCAAGTTATTTTTCATTATGTGTCATTGAGATGTTTATCAGTCAGCACCATTTACATGTATTATATACAAAAAGGGAAACACAAAGGTATATTGGGGATATATAATAGGGAATGTGGGTCATATTGATACTGCGGATGGTGTATGAACACATCCAGGAAAGCATATGGCCATAAGAATGCTGTTCTAGCAAGCAGTTATCTAAATACCTGCCCAGAGAGGAATAGTACCATTTTTCTGTCTGTCAGTTCTTCTGTGCAAAACTATGAGCTAGGCAGATGTCACCAAAAGCAAGAGAAAACTTTGATTACTTCAGGACCAGGGCTCCTAGGCAACAATGAAAATACAATGCTTCTAATAATAATTAGTAGCTCAAAATCTCAGAAAAGATGGCTCAAATGGGATGAACTCATACATATTTTTGTCAAGAAAGCTATTTTTATGTTACTACAATTCATAACCTGTATTACTGCATCACTGCTCTATTCCTCTCTCTCTTCATATTTGTCATTCTCTCTTTTTAATATAAGAAAGCCATCTGTAACCTCGATGATTTTCTTCATCCTTAATAAAAAGCTAATAACTTGAAAAAAAGTGTTCACACTTGCAAATTCTATGATAGAACAACTGGGTAAAGAAATGAATATAAAAGATATTTGTCGTTTCCAATAAACCATGTATCTCTCTTATTGCAGGAAGCAGACAGTTTTCTATTGCCTTTACTGCTAAAATGACTCCAATGTTGAAGAAGGCTAGGATGGTTAATTACAATTCCTTGTGTATAAGGTTCACATTGTTTTTCCTGGTTGGCAGAGGTTTCACAATTTATGCATTTATTTTTTCCTGGCTCACTAGTTGGTTCTGTAACAAACCTTCCTGTAGTGGGAAATTCTAAAGCCTGTCAATCATCTTAGTTTAACTTATTGGACGTACATGACCATGAACAAGAGCCACAAAATCAGATAAAAATGGAATGCTTATGATTTGCTGAGAACGTGGGCTGTGATTTTCAAAAGAGCTCAAGGAAGTTAGTTGCCAAAAGTCTTCTGACACACTCACATTGACACAGTGGCATCATATAGAGACTTAGGCAGGGGGAAACCCCTTTTGGTCTGACTTTGGCATTGGAATTTGGCATTTGGCATTGACTACACTTTATATTTAGACCACTAAAGATATCTTCACTACCTGCCGTATCGGGTACAGCTGCATTTGAGCTGTAAAAGCCTACTGCTAATTATAGCATGATATGGTGCATGAAGTTACACAATGTGTTAAATGCTGGCTTGTGATACTCAGAAGCCATTCTCTGCTCAGGAATAAATAAGAAATAGAAGTATTGACTCCAGCAATGTCACAAACCCACATTCTTTATCACTTGAATGAAGCTGGAAGAGAGTACCGCTCTAACCTATACCAACTACATATTACTGGTCTAATTGTTACTGGGGCCCCCAAGCTATTTGTATTTGTTAGAGATGCTTTCTATTGCTTTGACATCCGGACAAAGTGAATCATTTAGTTACCTTCTGATAGGTTAATTTAGAGCAGCAATCCACAGAACTACTGGCATGTATTGTTCAAACATATTATTTCCCTAGACATCTTTCCTGAGTAGCAGTATAATAGGATACTGACTGTATATGAATCAAGAAGAAGAATAAAAGCCAGTTATGCCCAGACTTTTTAACTATGATGAATCCTTTTTGATCAATAACTTTATGTCCTAGAGCAGAAACACTGTATTTTCTTTTTTCTCATTCGCTTTTTTTAAAGGTATGTCTCAGACTTTCAAAGGGACCCTATTATGATATTGTGCAATGAAATGGGGGCAGACACAAAGTAAGAGGTTATCAGATTGTAACATTTATATCAAATGTGTTATTGTGTGGCTATAAAAGACAGTTATTGTGAGATACTGTAGAGTTGTGTGTGAACTTTAGAAAACTCATGTTCTTATTATCAGCCTAACAACAAATATAGTCTTTTCATCTGTTACTGTCTACCTTAGTTGACACCTTCCATGTCCCAGTCAAGCTGTATGGTTCTCATCTTGATGTGCTCTCTCATAAATGCATCAGTGTGCAGTAACCTATCCAGCTCTATACTTTGGGATGTGTTTAGCCCCAGGAAAACAATTCATATCTGGAGAAAACAAGTAAGATGACTAGGTTGGTATTAGATATCAAAAGCCAGAGATCTGTGGATTTAGTTAATATAACACAAGAAGTCGTGAGCGAATATTTTCCCAGCTGTAAAAAAGGGAGATATTGTCAAATGAAGGTTAGTCTCATAGCTCAAGCTTTGGACTGTGACTCAAGAGATCCAGATTTAATTTTTGGATGCCACTGTGTGCCATAGATTTCCTGTGTGACCCTGGACAAGTCACTTTTGCACTGAATCAGAAAGACATTAAAATATGCTTAATTTTAAGCATATGAATAATCCCACACCTGTACAGCAAAGCTAACACGCTTACGTTTCACTGATGTCCATGGGACTTAAACATATGCCTAACTTCTTTGTTGAATAGGGATACAATTACTTCTATACTTCAAAGCTTCAATGAATTGGGGCCATAAACCCCCCTCAGTTTCTCATTGATAAATCGGTGTCATTCCTTGGTCTCTCTTATCCATTTAGACTGAAAACTCCTTAAAATGGAGATTGTTTTACTCTTTGTTGGTTCAATGCCTATCACAATGGGGCCATCTTCTCAAGAAGGCACTTGTGTGATATTGCGATACAAATAGCAAGTAATACGTCATAGTATAAGCTAATTGCTTTGTTATTTTACAAATAAAATCATTGCTAAGGTCTTCCAAAACAGCGCAAAAAAATCACCATTGTTCATGCGATCTCGTAACTTCATGACGAACTACAAACATGTCCTAATTAACATGATTACAGGAGAAAGTGAAATGGATTTTCTTCACCTTTGATTTGTAATTATCGGAGACAAATCTCTAATATATGTATTATGCATATTTTAGCTTGCCATGTACTCTATTACTTTATTTCTTTTGATGTCAAAGTTTTCTACTTAGTCAAGTTTTTAAAAATGAATAAACTGTAGAGCAAAGTTGGAAGAGATTGAGAGGTTTCATTACTTCAAGGCACCCCACAAGACAAGGGTATTTTTTAAAAAAAATGTAATAGACATGAAACAGAAACAAATTAGTATAATTCTGGGGATGTAGGCCTCAATCTAGAAATACACTTCAGCACATGATTCACTTTAAACATGTGTGTAGACCCATTGACTTCAGTGAAACTACTCCTTGGCTTATAGCTAAGTGTAAGCTTAAATGCTTTCCTGTATCTGAGACAGTGTATTTATATTTAGTTAACAAGGGTTTTCCAAACAAACACAAAATGCTCTAGGCCTTCGCGCCAAAGTCTGTTTGACTGGTTGCTTTAGAATGCTGACAGATCAATCATGGGACCTGGGAAGTGTTTGAGATCACATGTCATGTCCACCACCCACCAATCTCTGTTTAAAACAGCAACAGCACACCGCGCCATAATAACTCCAACTCAGGAACCAATCCATGCAACAAACCTCGATGCCAACTCTGCCCACATATCTACACCAGCAACACCATCACAGGACCTAACCAGATCAGCCACACCATCACTGGTTCATTCACCTGCACATCTACCAATGTAATATATGCCATTATATGCCACCAATGTCCCTCTGCTATGTACATCGGCCAAACTGGATAGTCCCTACAAGAAAGGATAAATGGACACAAATCAGACATCAGGAATGGCAATATACAAAAACCTGTAGGAGAACACTTCAACCTGCCTGGACACACAATTACAGATTTAAAAGTCACCATATTGCAGCAAAAAAACTTCAATACCAGACTGCAAAGAGAAACTGCAGAGCTGCAATTCATTTGCAAATTTGACAATCAATCTGGGATTGAACAAAGATCTTGAATGGCTTGCTAATTACAAAAACAGCTTCTCCTGTCTCCAAGTTCACACCTCCAATTCAGCTGCTAAAGGAATACCTCATCCTCCCTGATTTGAGATAACAAGCTGGTTCAGGCTGATTGGACTAACCTTGTTACCTCCTACCTGGTTCTTGCCTACTTATCTATACCTTCCCCTGGACACTTCCACTGCTTGCATCAGACAAAGGGGGGTATTAACCCATGAAAGCTTATGCTTCAATACTTTAGTTAGTCTTTAAGGTGCCACAGGACTCTGTTACTTCTGCTATTCTGTTTGAGTTACCAAGCCTTGAATTCAACCTATGGTCCACAAGGCAGGCTCTACCTTTTTTGCTGCCCCAAGCAATAAATGAATAAATAAATAAAAAGTCACCCGAACTGCCGAAGCAAAAAACCAAACAAAAAAAGGGCGGCCAAGATTGACTGGCAATGCCGCCCTTTAGAATGTGCTGTCTCAGGCACGTGCTTTCTTGGATGGTACCTGGAGCCAGCCCTGATGGTCTAATATTATTGTGAAGCCATAAGCAGGGTGCAGATTCAATAGGTTCATGTCCATTTACACTGGTTTTGTGGAGGCCTGAGTTGTGAAGTAATGATAGTGCTCTGGCCTTGGGGAAATCATTTACCTTTTAAAAACTAAGACATTATTATATGAATTAAAATGTCAAATGGGAAGGCTGGTGAGATTCCAGAGAGTATTGATGTACCAGATTACTGCCTGCCAGTACAGGGACTGGGAATGATTTTATCTTTCCAGCTGGATTTGAAAGCTCAAATGAAATCCAGCCTCTTGCCCTGGGGAACTAAGGGAAAGTGATTTCTGCTGACTTGTGCCGACTATCTAGTTACGGTGTGATCCCAACCAGTCAGTCAGACAGACAGGAGAAACACCATGTAGTTTGCATCATCTGACATATCCTAAGGAAAGAAGACAAAATACACAATTAATGTTTATACAGCTAGTTTATACAGATATAGATACAGAGCACAAAAGTTCACAAAAAGCTCATATGAACACTTTGCCACCAGCATCTAATGCCTTCATTGACTTTTTCAGTATCAGTCAAGTTCCTTGACTTTGCCAGCCCTTCCTGTTGTTAATTAGCTCTTGCTTCCTTCTGTTCCTTACTTCACTCCTTGTAAGGTGCATAGCTAATGGCTTCCTGTATATCATTGTCATAGTCTCATCTCAATATCTTCTTTCATGGGGAGGGGAAGGGGACAATGGGTATGAGAGAGACCAGTACCTTCACTCCACCAACCACAGGATCTGCAATGGTGGCTGATCCTTATGTAGGTTGTGCATGCCTGGGGGAAGTCTATCTTACCTCATCTTCCCCTCCATTCCTTTCCTGCCCACACACACAGTCTGGACACCTGAATAAGAGCCCACAATATTCTGACACTTAATATTTCTAAAGCATTGTGAGGTGTTTGTACAAAAAATGATATAGAAGAACAAAACATTATAGTTAAAAAGATAACAGCTAATAAAACCAGTGTAAGTTCATGTGTTCCAACAGTCTGAGAAAAAAGTGAATCAGTTTTCTTTTGTATCTTGATTTGGTAAATAAGAGAGGCCGTTCCTAAAATATAACTATGACACTGGTTTCATTAGTGGCAGTGGTGGGAAAAGGTGGGAACTCAGCAAGTTCAGTTATCATACTAATCGCTGTCTTTATCTTACATTTACTCCATTGTTATTACTCCTATGAAATACAGATGGTTAGAAAAATGAAGAAAAAAAAAAGGCAGCAAAAGAAAGAGAGGTTGAACACAAAGTAAAACCAGGCAAGAGAAATTCAAGACAGAAGAGGAGCAGCAGAAACACAAGAAGGTAATTAAACTGTATTTCTTTATTTGTCTTTTAGCTAATGCAAATCTACATACTCTAGAGGCAGGAGTGGACATGGAATAAAGGAAAATGGGGAACTTCAATAAAATAATGGTTTTATTTTAATTTGTTTCATATACAAAGATTCCTAGGAGAAAGACTGAATAATAAAAACAAAATAAACCCTAAGGCCCAACACACACGAATAGCCAAAAACATCCAACAAAACAGTCATTTCACTAAATTACATTTGGAAGAAAAACCTACTTCCCTGGTGGGAATAACGGATTCCATTCTCACTTGGGTGATTTTCCTTCCATGATTCACTGTAATCCATATGGTTCACACAGTGAATGTGATTTACAAAGATAAATGTTTTAAATCTGTGAATGTAAACCTGTAGGGATGAAAACTTAAATAGGTGAAGAATTCTATTTAGGAGACAAATACTATATGGGCACTGGGAAAATATCTTCTTACGTCCATAAAAAATGCAGTCAGTTGGATACATTTTGAAATTTTGATGGCTACATAATCAAAAGAATTTCACAATAGCAGCACTAAGCCCGTTTGTTGATTTTCTCCCAGAACAGCAACACTTGTCACATCTTTGTCAAACATCATTCTTTCCCTCTCTTTATGCGATTTGTAAAGGGTGCTGCTGAGAGTGGCATAAAATGTGTATGCATAAATGTAAAGAGTATTGTGAAACAAACAAAAAAGAGCTAAAACATTATTTATTGATGGAGACTATTCAATGTTTGAATAGAATAGAAAACTCTTATGAGGATACTTAGGATGATAGGATGATACACATAGGATGGAATACCAGGGCAGAGGGAAAGTGGAGAAAATATATTATTTCATTTTCTCTTGAAACCAGCGTCACACTATGACACCAGTGCTGCCCTTCTCCAGAGTGCCAGGAGATGCTGGTGGAGACTTGTAGGTTGGGTTCCCAGTAGGGAGGAAATCAGTGACACAGCAGAGTCCGGTATATTCTAAGTGTAATATCCTTTATTTACAAATATACAAGTTCTCCTTTTCAAGGAACTCCAGCCCAAGTCCCAGGGTCCCAAGGATTGACAAATTAGAGCCCAAGGCAGGGAGCAAACTCTCCTACTGATCCCATAACTCCTGCTATCCAGAACCGTGAACAACCAATAACAAACATGAATTTTAAGACTAAAAACATTCTCACATGATAAAAATGCCACAGAGATGAGGGGTTTTTTTTGTGGACCAGCAGGGAAAAGAAAGCCCTTGGTTCTTTTAAGGATTGTGCCATCCCCATCCCTCCTCATGGACTTGAGATGGGCGGGGGGGCTTGGTGGCTGATTTGGTTGAACAGAAGGGTGCTCCACAAGGCTATTGGCTCCCGCTTAGAGGGTGGGTTTATAAGCCCTCTCCCCTGCACACTGTGCCTTCTGTTCCAGGAAGAAATTCCTCTCTGATCATGATTAGAGCAGACCTGTTCAGGTTTTATTCATTTTTGTTTTTGTTTTGGACCTTACTGTGCACATCCTACTAGTAACTTATTTGGAGCTGGGAAGAAATTTTTCCCTCACTGTCAGCTGGGCTTGACTTCTGATGGAGATAGTGGGGTAATAAGGTAAATCACAATCCTGGGTACTCCATGAACCACCACAGAGAGTTATAAGATTAAGTACATTAACATTTGTGAGGCATCAATACTATGGTAGAAGAGACTGTATAAGTACCTGGGATAATCTTAATAGTACTAGATTCATAAATGTTCTATTAATGCATAAACAGAGGGAGAGATCTGTGATCTTGGTCCATCATTCTCCCAAGCCATTTTAAAACCTGCCATTTATTATGGAGTCTGGATGGGTTTTCATGTTTCTATCTCTGTAGAAAAGCAGCATAGTGAGTCATTTCCCTATTATTGGCACAGCAATGGTTTTCTTGAGTAAAAATTTGTTCCAATAATGGACTTGAGCTTATAAACAATAAGATTTTCATTTTTAAAAAATGATTCACATGAACTCTCAAAACCTTAAATACCATTGGTTTCATTTATATCTAATATCAGTATCTAGACAATTTTGTGCTGTTTCTTATGATGCTGTCTTATAGCAGCGACATCAGAATATCTGAACCAGTTAAATGGAAATTAATGCTTTTGAAGGCAAAAAGGCAGAAGACCCCTATTACCTTCTAAATTACAAAGACGTCCTTACAATGGAAATTTCAGTTCTAGTGCCAATAATTTCTATTTTACAAATTATAATTAGAGAGCTTTCTAAGAAAGAAATATTATTAGATAATGATTACCTTCATTCACTTTTCATTCCGCTCCAGGGCTTATGTCAGATGATGACTGTCCAAAAATAAGTAATGGTCATAAGGAAGTTTCTTGAAATTGACAGACTTTTTGGATGGTTTTTCACTGAGAGGTTTGATAGCATTTTATATGCAATCAGATTAGATGGTACTTAACATTTAATCAAATTCACATTCCAAAGGAAATATAATTATGGAGTTTCTTCCCTCTTACTAACACAACTGATGACTATTAAGTAATTAACTTTGTAATTTAAATTGCATGCTTATTTTTTTGCATTGGTTTTATGTAGTTGATTTTCTTCTATAGCGAGTTGCTGATATTTTTAGATAGTTCTTCTCCTTTTTTCATATTTATCCTAAAATAAAATATATATTTGCTTCTATAAAATTATAATCTTTAGTAATTATCTTCCAAAAATATAACACACGGCTATCTAATGCTGAATTCTGCAGAGAATGAATTTCCTGTAAACTTTTTTAAATACAGTTACAATACACAGTAAATCACATTAAAAAGCTTTGGTCCTATATGTATTATTTATACAATATTGCTTAACTATACATGCAAATATCACTATGTTAGGCCTTGATTATGCAAACACTAAATTTAATGGGCTACTCATTAGATTTGCCTGGGAATTTTTTCCCCTCTTTTTGTCCACATTTTTCTTTGAATGTTCTTACATTTTTGATTTCTCAAAACAAACAAAACATGGTTTCCTGGTTTTCCAACAAAACTCTAAAATGTTTGAAAGAAATGGATATTTTTCCTGAAAATTTTCATTTCCTTGAAAAGCCATTTTCTGTCAACTCCCCCCCCCCTCAAAAAATCATGTTTAGATGGTACATGCTTGATTAAGACCATTACTTATGAGCATAAATTTAGGGACGTGCATAGATGTTTGCAAATTTGGGACTCTAATCTTTAGAATTTGCAATACACTATGGTCCAGATACACAAAGGGTCTTCTCCAGCAGCAGACAGTCTTCTGGGAGATGTGACATATTGGTTTCAATTCTATTCAGTTACAAATATTTTCATGTCGATTTTTTTAAGAATACACTTCTTCTTAAATGGAGAGGATGAAAGCAAATACCTCTCACAAAATAATTAAACTGAGGAAATTATTCTCTTTTACATAAAACTTGACTCTGTAACTTTCCTATTAACCTAACAATATTATTCCCAGTGCTCTTCTTATTTTCAGTCTTAATCCCCAGGGTTTTTTCTGAATATAAATGTTTATTTATATATGTATTAAGGACCTTCTTTTGCATGCTTTTTTGTTATATTTCCAACTCTGATCCATTATCCAAAGCTTCATTCTTTTAATCCTGGTAAGTGTCCAATAAATTCTATGTAAAATCTTGGATTGCAAGGTCCTAAAAAGTTTTCTATATATTTCACAGGATTATCTTCTATGGCTTAGGTGTAATGCTCTTACCAATTTAATGTTCCCAAATAATCCTAAAACCCATGTTGGGATTTCTTTTGCTTATTTAGCAATTTATCAATGTTTGAGGCGATATGCTTAGGTTTTTATAGGGATTTCATTACATCCCAATCTGAATGCATAGTGGAATTTCCTTATAACTTCTGTATATCTTCTTCAACAGATGTCTTATTGTATAGGTGGGATTCTTTAGCGTTGGTCTAGGTCAGCACTGACGTCATTGGGAGTTTTACCATTCATTTAAACAGGAGCAGAGTTGGTTTAATGCCCACTCCATATGCTTCCAGAGCTGACTGTAAGTGAGCCTAAAGATTGCTAAACAATGTAATTATGCTTCTGTCAAAGTTGATCAGTTAATCCCATGAGTTCTTCTAGGCGGGTAGCTTCTTTGTGATACTGAAAAAGGTTCAAATTGTAGTGAACCAATGCATTCTTGCTGTTTATTTTTTGTTAAGTCATGGCACGGTGAATGCATGTATTATAAATATCTTGTGTAATAATCTTTGCACATTCTGACTGTTAATCTTGATTGGATTAATGTATTTTGTTTTGAAAGACTGACTGTGACGTTGCATCCCATAATGCTTTCTAGAAATATGCTTATGAATGTAAATAAGACAACTAGAATATGTTTTATGCTACATATGCCATGTAACATATCTCTGCAAAGGTTATGATCTACTGAATATATTCATCCTATTCATATGAATGTATCATTTTTATATTCAAAGTTATGAACATTGGTTGTGTACTTGTTTGATTTTAAGTAGCCTCAGTGAAGTATTTGGTCAGCTTCTTGAGAAATGACTATTCTATGTAAGTGCCCAATCAAGTAACACTTAATCTGACAATGGACTTTGATAGACGCCAATCCACATCTGAACTTGCCTAGGAACATTGTTGTAGGGAACTAAGTCATGCATGATCATGTGATTTGCCAGGTGACTCCAAATCTCCATCTTGTAGAGGGGATTCTACACAGGGGGAGGAAGGAGTTTGTACCCACAAGAGAAAAACTATATAAAGCTCTGGGAGACCCCTCCATTTTGTCTTCAAAGGTAGCCTCTACACCCCCAAAAGGATACCTGAAAGAAATTGGAACAGAGGACAGTAACTGGGAGGGGGTGATTGATTGCTGGCCCAGACTTGAAGGGAAATAAAGCTTATGGAACATCTCTGCAGGTGAGATTTCATCTGTAATCACTTTCTTAATGTATTAGGCTGTTTTATTTTATTTTGCTTGGTAATTCACTTTGTTTTGTCTGTTATTACCTGGAATCACTTAAATCCTACTTTTTGTATTAAATAAAATCGTTTTTACTTATTAATTAACCCAGAGTATGTATTAATACCTTGCAGGGGGAGGGAAGAGGGAAAGCAAACAGCAGTGCATTTCTCTACATCAGTGTTATAGAGGGCGAACAATTTATGAGTTTATCCGGTATAAGCTTTATAAGCTTTATACAGGGGAAAACAGATTTATTTAGGGTTTGGACCCATTGGAAGTTGGGTATCTGAATGCTGGATATAGGAACACTTCTTAAAACTGTTTTCCTGCAGCTTTTGGGGGTGTGGTTCAGACCTGGGTCTGCGTTTGTAGCAGGCTAGCATGTCTGGCACAACCAGACAGGGCACCGAAGTCCCAAGATGGCAGGGAAAACGGGCTCAGAGGTAGTCTCAGCACATCAGGTGGCAGTCGCAAAGGGGGTTTCTGTGATCCAATCTGTCACAGTGACCATCCTCAAGGATATGATGTATACAAACCAAAAGGCAAGGACTCAATTAAATTATGAACAGGCTTGATTTTAAAACCACTACAATGGCCTGGGCCCACAAGTTCCTGAACACCTGATGCCCTGTGTTTCTTGCTCTGTTCATTCTCTCTTTTAATGGCTTTATTATGTTTTTTCCCCCTTTTAGATTGATGGGAGGAGCTGATGTTGATTAGGAGATTATCTTAAATGGAAGGAGGATACAAAACTCTTATTGATGTCAACGGGCATAGGGTGAAGCTTTACAGTTACTTTATTATACTTGTGTTAAACAAATTACTAGTACTTATGGACACTCTACTGCATTGTGTCGAGTGTTCTTAACTCCCATGGAAGACAAAGGGTATTAAAGATGATTAGCGTTTTGCACGAGATACTAATCATCTTAGGATCTTACATCCTAAATTCAAACTAGTGTCATATGGTATATTGAAATGATATCTAATTTTATAATTCATAGCTTTGTCATATGAAATGTGACAATTTTATAAAGAGATTTTTTTCTACAAATGTGCAGTAAAAAACACTAGAGGTGAAAGCTGTCCCCACTGAAGACTAGAGGAGTTTTGACCTCTGACAAATTTATGGAAAATAAAAAAAAATGAATTTGAATAAAAACAATATATGTATAACTTTCTGGGATATAGATGAAGTGGAAATGAGTATAAACAGATTTCCTCTTCCAAAGCAGGAAAGGATTTGTAAAAAATAACCCTGTTGTGACATGAATCAACAAGGTCAGTATGACAATTACTACGTCTTTGCCATACATAAAAATGGAGCTATTGTAAGAAACATTCTCCTATCTCTTTGCAACAACAGATGTAAGATTAGTTGACAAAGAAAATCATTTTATTTCCTGTGGATTTTTCCTTCCATTTTGCATGTTAGACAAGTCTTGAAGTTCAAAGTGGACATTTTTCAGTGTCCATTTCAGTGAATAGATATATTATAATGGGATTCTTGAAAACTAATTTAGAATGCACCAGTCCACATGGATCTTGTTTTCACAGTAAGTTCCTTTTAAACATATGCCTGATAAGGCCAAGGAAATGAATAATGAATTTGTGTTAAATGAATTTTTAAAAGTCTGCTAAGCATACAGCAAAGTACATACGAGGAGGTGGGGAGGAGGGGTGAGAAAGAGTCACTCAACCACTTCTATGAAGATATATGCTATGACCAACATATAAAAATGTTGTACAATATATAATATGTTAATGGACATTTCAGAAATACATGAATCTATGATAAAGTGTAAGAATGCCTCAGTGCTATTTCTTCCTTCTGGGGAATAATGATTATAATGTAAGGTTAAGCAGTGCCATACTTGTAGCTGTGGTTTCCATATAAGGAACTGAGCCCCTATGAAGAATGAAAGGAGTTGACATAATTTGTATGTAGGAATCCAAAGTTATCTTAAGAAAGATTACGAGCATTGTATATGCAATTGCTGCATTTAGAGCCAGATCAATTGATTCTAATGGGCTTTTGACCAGTTCCCTAGAAAATTTCAAGGAAAAGTGGTGTTAAAAAAATAAAGAGAGCTGGTAGTATTACAATTATAATTGAAGAGAAAAGGACATGGTCATCACAGTGGACTATGTCCATTATAAAAGCATTCACTTATATTCAGCGTATATAATGTAGACATAAATAAACAACAAAACATTTGTCCTCAGAGTTGATGTCTGAATCTGGTAAACATGAATTCTGATCAAAATCACTATTTGGCAACAAAGAGCAAATAATGAGATTCCACATAAAGTTCATATGTCTTTGCAGCAAGAATACTTTTCTGGAAGCAACAGGAAGTTCATCTAGATATGTTGCATAACATGCTAGCTTTTTGCTATGTAAAATGTGATAAACTTAAATTGGAAATGCTCAGGGTAAGAGATTTTATCAAGTCTCCTCTACAGGATGGAAACAGATTTCTACCTCAATCAGAAGTTGGAACTTTTAAAAATTTAAAATAAAAAGGTATACATTTAATACATGTACAATGCCACTTGTTATTGATTTTTCATTGTAAAAAATCATGAGGCAATTTTGTTATGGATATTATATTGGCATGTATGTTTTGTTGTTGTTAAAATTACTCAAAATGTAAGAAAGAAACTACATAAGAAATATGCACAGAACAATAGGCATATCACCAGAAAATAAGACAAGAGCAAAATAATGTCTAAAGAAAACTACCGAAAGCAGCAGGAGTACTGGATACAAAAAAAAGAAGTGATATATATTATGAGCAGAATGTTCAGGCACCCAATGTTGAAAATTTTGATAGATGGAGTTTATTGTGGATTTTGAAGATATAGTGAAACCCTGCTATAACGCAACAATTGGGGTCCAAAAAATTGGATCGCGGAAAATGCAGGGTCGTGTTATAGCAGGCTTACCATTTCAAGCCAGTCAGAGGCTGAGCGTTGGGGACAGAGGTGAAAACCTTGAGGGCGCACTGGAGCTGCAGCCCATCGGCTTGGGATGAGCAAGAACTGAGCGCTGGGGACTCTCAGGAGAGTTGCTGCTGCGGCACGCCAGGGCTGCAGGGTCATCCTAGGATAATAAGAGAGTTCCGGCGCTCAGCTCCTGATCTTCCCGGGCCAACGCCGCAGCCCTGGCGCACTGCAGTAGCGACTCTCCCAAGAGTCCCTGACACTCAGCTCATGTTCTTCACGGGCCGACCCTGCAGAACGTATATGATAGCTTTAGAACACTGTGATGAACAAGAACATCCAAAAGCTGAAACCATGACTCAGCATTTGGTAAGGTCTTGGCCAATAAAATGCATGTGCCTGATGTTCAGATATGACATAATTTATCCTTAAAGAAAGCGAGGAATACTTGTAGCACCTTAGAGACTAACTAGTTTATTTCAGCATAAGCTTTCTTCTGATTTTTTTTGGAATATGATCCCACTAGACAAGATCTATAAATAAATGTTATTAGCAACTGAAGAGCTGTTATGATTTTCTTAATTCTAGATAACCTGAAAAGAGAAGTCTCCCGTTAACAGAAGACTGAAATTACATTGCTCAGATTTAACGTGTTAATTCGCAACATATAGTTCTATGAAAAGATGTTAGAGGCACCATTACTATGTTACTTCTAACAGGCTAATTGGCCCATCTGTCCTGCTTTAATCTTTTCAGCCCTTCACAAGAACTCAAAGTACTTACCTGAGTTCTGCTGTGTTGCCAAAGTTCCAAGAATGTTTTCCCAGTATTGTACCAGCACTGGACTTGTTTGATATTTTTATATGTATTGTGTCCTGGTGGATGAATGAAAAATTTGTGACATACACGTAGGGTGAGATACAACTTAGAGTGGGATTTTAAAAATCTCGCAGCATTGGCTATTTAGCCATAAACCTGTCCAGGCTCTCGTGTGGCATTTGGGAGGCACGTGGGACAATGCACTCTCTGCCTCTTGTCCTTGGACTGGGGATATATCATTCTAGCTGTGTGGTTTTAAACCTTTAGTCTCTCAGAAGTGGAGAAAACAATTTAACCACATGTTGTTGGAGTTTTTGTTGTTGTTTTGCAGAATACTCCCGCAACAGTCAAGGTTCTGTACAAAGTCTTTTAAAATTCCTTGCAATTATAGAACTCCATGTGCTTATTTTGGCCTTTTTGCTGTAGGTCTGGAACAAGAGTGTAGCAGCCTTCAGAGGAAATTTAATGAACTCTTTTCTTGTGAATGGAGACTGTCTAAAAATGGAAACCACATTTCTAGAAAGTATTTGCAAAGGTTTCATCAACAATTTGCAATCTGCTCTGGGCTAGTTTCCAATGTCCTGACTCACATGGATTAGTACTTTAATCTACAAGTAGTCCCACTGAAGTCACCAACGCTGCTTTGGGAGTAGGGAGTTATTTAGAATGGCCAAGGAGATCATAATCAAATCCTCTTGTTAAGAAGTATTGCTGTAGTAAAACAAATTACTGATTTTTTTTTTGAATGTTGGAGATGTGGCATACCTGGATCAATTACTTGTGGCAGTGGAGACAATGGTGAAAGATTTAGGATATTTTCACTGACTGTAAGTACATGGCTTTGATTTACAGAGCATGCATCCAAACTTGTAATTACAAACTGTTGCCTTCTATTCACCTATTTTTTTAAAAAAACTAAAGCTGCACTAGAGTAGGGCAAATAAATTGTAGGTTCCCATTCCCCTTTCTTTTGTTCCTCTCCTACTCTCAATTTAACTGAAAGATGGCAAATCATTTCCAGCTTAGAACTCGCACAATTAATCATGGATTTAAGGTTTCTGGTATTGTAATAGCCCAATTACACTCTGAAAAATAACATAAAAGTATTATGAAAGATATGCAGTGAAAATAAATCAGGGCATAATCATAATATTAATAAAACAGAAGATATAATAATGCTAAAGTCTTAATTAGAACATTGCAATTTAACAATAGTATTTGCTGTACAATCAGGGCTAAGCAAGTTACTTTTGCTCAGTGTTTATAGGATTTCAATTTAGCTTTTTTGGCAGAAACATTTTGAGTAATCTTTTTCATAGAATCATAGAAATGTAGGGCTGCAAGGGACCTCAAGAAGTCATCAGGTCCAGCCCCCTGCATGAGGCTGGAACAATAAACTTAGACTATCCCTGACAGCTGATTGTATGTTTTTAAAAAACTCCAGTGAGGGGGATGCCACAACTTCCCTTGCAAGCCTCTTCCAGACTTAAGCTATCATTATAGTTAGAAAGTTTTTTCTTATATCTAATCAAAATCTCCTAGCTGCAGATTAAGCTAATTATTTCTTGTCCTAACTTCAGTGAACATGGGGAACAATTGATCACCATCCTCTTTATAACAGAATTTAACATATTTGAAGACTTATCAGGTCCCCCATCAGTCTTCTTATCTGAAGACTAAACTTGCATGTTTTCTTTAAATTTTCCCAATAGGGCAGGTTTTTTAAATCTTGTATAATTTGTGTTGATCTCCTGTGGACTTTCTCCAATTTACCTACATCTTTCCTAAAGTGTGGTACCCAGAACTGGACATGTTACTCCAACTGGGGCCTCACAAGTGCCAAGCAGAATAGAACAATTACTCCTATGTCTTACACTCCTTTTAATTCACCCCAGAATTATATTAGCCTTTATTACAGCTGCATCACATTGTTGATGCAAATTCAATTTGCGATCTAGGTCTTTTTTTAGCAGTACTAGCCTAGCCAGTTATTTCCCATTTGGCAGCTGTGCATTTGATAGTTTTCCTTCGTAAGCATAGTGCCTTGCACTTTCCTTTACTGAATTTCATTTGTTGATTTCAGACCAAAGTTCTAAATCGTCAAGGTTATCATAAATTCTAATCCCATCCCCCAAAGTGCTTGCAACCCCCTCACAGCGTAGTGCCATCCACAAATATTATAAACATCTTTGTAGGGCTAAAATGTTCTCTTTTTCTTATTTGGCTGAGGTGGGGAGTAAAACACCATGCTGCCCCTTGCTCAGCCTCTCCAGATTTGGGGCGTGGATTTGGTGAAGAGTGCCATTCTAGTTCTCTAGGTACTCCTCACTGTAAGCAGTAGACACAGGTGGAGAATGGGGAGAGCTTTGGCTCCTTTCTCACAAGAGCTGATCAGGCATGTTTGGGAAGGTTAAGAACTGTAATGATATGCTTCCCAGATTAGAAAGAGAGCACCGAGTGAGTTAGGAACTCTTGGCTGATATTGTGTTGTAACCATTAAAGCAATTGTGATTTGGGTAATTGCCCAACATAAAATTGCCCAAGTAAAGCCCTCATGTCTGTTATTGTCTCCACAAAACGTATGTTTGTAAAAACCCACTGAGGACTAGAGCTTGAACAGTTTCGTGCATGAAGCACCTACATAGTTGTCTCTGAGCTTGTGCTGCAGCCAGCATGCTATCAGGCATCTAGAGGGGACTGGTGAAACAGTCTCCTCACTAACACAAATTGACTTTTATCCATACACCCACATCATCACCAGAAGTCTCTCTAGATCATGGCACCCCCTATATACTTAAAGGAAAATCTTTACTCTTATTGGAATCTTTGGCATCACTGCAATAACTATAATTATTTCCCTCTCTGAAAAGTAATCAGGAACTACAGCCAAAAGCTTCAAATGTGACTAGTGATTTGGGGTGCCAAAATGTTGGGGTTCCTCACTTGAGTCACCACAAAAGGGTCTTATTTTCAGAGAGTGGGAGCTCAGCACTTTTTGAAAATCCTGCCTCTTTAAGGTATTATTAACTTGATCACCTAAAATACGAGGCAGCCATAATCACTAGTCGCTTTTGAAAATCTGTAACTTCATGAGCTTAGATGGTAGACATTATTGGTACTGACAAGGTTTATAAATTCTGAGCCTCCGAGAAGTCTTCAGGCTGAAAAACCATGATGCTTTGTAATTTTTACTATGCACATATTCATGTGCAATAGTGAATTGCTAATGGCATGTAATTTCCATATCATTAGTTATCGCAGAAAATCCAGCTGGAAAAATATATAGTCATAAGTATAAACTTGCAAAGTATTTAGTCTCACAGAATTAGAAATATTTGTGCAGATTCAAGTCAGACTATTCTGTACAGATTTCAGATGCAGAGTCATAAATGCTGGGCATCCAAAAACATACTGATGTGTTAAATTTATGTTTGTGTTCTTTCATATATACAGAAAGATACAACTTCATTTCAACTGATTATTTAACTGTCACTAATGCTTTATATCTGATCTATAGCACTGGGATGCTGCAATTTAAGTGTTCCAAGGGAGGGAGAAAATTAAGATTTTTTCCAAATTATTTCAATTGTCATTAATTGCTAGAGTCACTTTTTCTACATAACAGCCTGAGCCTACTCTCATTAAAATATTTAGGAGATCTGCCATTTATTTCAATGTGGCAGTATCAGGCATTGATAGAGGATTAGAGGTGTGAAAGAAATTTGAGTTTCTGTGGAAAAATTGTGTTGGTCAGCATAATGCACCACATAAAAATATTCAGCCACAATTCACTACATGACATAATATAACAATGTATAACTATTATACCTTAGATCTGAGTCTTCACTACATTTCTGACACCCATTATACCACCCCAGAAATACTGCCTCCATTCTGTGTTTTTCAGGCCTGGTTGCAGTGTTGCCACCTCTCATAACTTTCTTGTGAGTCTCTCAGTATTTTTTGTTTGAAGATATGTGAGAATCTCAGCTTGAATATCAAAAAACAGTGTGTTTCTAGTCCTACACTGGGTTTTTACTCTGTACTTTATCTGAAACATCTTTAGATGCCAATAGCATAGAGGTATTAATATAATCCATAATTGTCATTCAAATGCAATAGTCTTTTCTAAAACAACATTATGTTTTTATATCAAAAGATCATCTAATTCAAAGTTCTGTGTTTAATTAACATTCCAGTTTATCTGTGATAAATGAAATATTTCTTGGTAATTATTAGGATGAAGGTTGATCAAGTCCACTATCACACCAATGGAAACAGAGGCACAGAGAAAATGCTAACCAATGGCACAGATCTGCATTGTTTTAGAGTTCTCATGATATGAATGTACAGCATCATTCCTCTCTGAGATCCCAAATTGCCTTGTAAATGTAACAAACTAAGATCCAGATTGTGGTTGCTTCATACAGGGAAGCAGAAGGAAAGAGAAAGCATCCCCATCGAAGAGCCAGTCACAAAATGTAGTCCTTGTGCTCACTGGTGCGAAAGGTATGTTCAGGGTTTAAGTATACTACAGAGGGGTCACTGAGGATGAGTATTTGCCTCTGCCATCTGGCCAACCAGAAGCAAAGTGTACGCCAAATCCCCCCTTAACAAAATAATGTAGCATCCGTGCTTCCCCCAGGAATGATGTGAAACACGGAGCACCTACATACCACCCTGAATGTGGAGCCGTGCTTAGAAGCATGATTGTCTCATGCAATAATTGCTTTGTCTTCCTTTGAAAAATATGTCAGTACACACATTATAGAATAGCTCATGGAATAAAAAAATGGCATCCCATTGAAATATAATTCTCTCACTGGGCATTGGGTCAGGAAACGAGGGTGAATTCAGTACCATTATGAAATGTGCAGTGGAATCTTTAAACATACCAAGTTCTTGGAATTTGCATCTCATCCAAACTAGGAGCCTCCACCAGCAAAATAATTCCTAGGAACATAAGTCATAAATGAAATCCTGCAGGAAGCTTAGTGCATCTTCAGCTGCTTCTGAAAATCTGAGAGTGAGATTCTAAGACCCTATACAAGAGAAACATGATAATATAAAGCAAACTACAAAGGAACCATGGAGGATTTCAGAAGCTTTTTAAAAATCAAAGGTCGGGCTCTTTTGAATAGATGACAATGATTTTTTTTCAACAAGGTTTAAAAATCAATAAATCATCATATTAACATCAAAGAAGAAAAACACTTTGCCCCATGTTTAGCATGGCTTTCTGCTATCAGCTTTGCATGTAGAGGGGAAAAAAGCTACAGATATGTACCTGAAACAGAGACCAGTTATTAGATCACATTACTTTCTCACTGTGCTACAAACCAATAATGATATTTCTTTGCTTTGAATTATTAAGCTAATAATTACTTTTACTTTTAAATAAAATGTTTACCAAAACAGAGTGAAATTGTAACAAATGTCTGAAATCTGGATGAAAAAAACTATGTGCCATGAACATTTATTTGGGGGAAATCACAAAAAAATATGAGTGTTTCCAGTTTCCTTGAAATTTTTCTTTAAAGAATTATGGCAGAATTGTGCTAAGTGACTTAGAGAAGCATCTTCAATGGATTCTAGTTCCCAGATACAAGAGCCTCAGTATCATCCATGTGGGTATCATCTCTGCTGGTTCTTTTACGTAATCAATATTCTTTGGAGGGAGATTCTTGTTAGAGGAAGAAAACTCACTAGTCAGTGTATTGCTGTCTCTCTTGCAAGAAATAAACGGCTCCTGTACTTCTGTGGTAGATTTACCATTGAATGATAATGTTTTATCTCAGTTCTAGAAAACCTCATCCTGGACATCATCAGTTGTATTTTTTCACAGCAGCATTGTTTGCGTGGTGTGAAGAGAAAGGCAATCTTTAGAATAAATGGACCATAGCCCATCAAGAGCTTTGTGTCATTCAGTCCTTTTGTAAGTGGTTCTCTAGCTTAATTCTATTATTTTTTTTCATATATATCCCTGTAATACTGAAATGAAGAAAGGCTTGCCCCACAGTAAATTTTTGCTAAGGGGAAAAAGAGAACCTCTTCTTTCTGTAGTTCTGAAATTCAGCAGCAGGCAATATTCCAGCCTAGCTCCCTTTTCAATGCTAGATTAGAGGAGTGAATAACATACCTTTTGGATTATCACAGACATAATGAGGTGTGGTCAGGCCTCTATTCCCTTGTGGGAGAGAGCTCCCACTGCCAATTTTTTTAATGTACCAGTGACATATGCTATAAGCATGGTCTTTCCAGAAGCAGTGAACTGTGCTCTAAGTCAGGACTGCCCTCTGACAATGTCTCATTCGCATGCCTTTGGTGAGCTGGAGCAGGATATTGCCCTTGGTGTTACCTCTGGAGTTCCTAATTGATTGAGCTCATAACCACATTGCAAACTTTCTAAAATAATAGTGTGTCCTTTTTATATTATACCATATATCTAAGATATAGCCTATTATGAATGCAGTTTATATATATTATATTGTAAAGTAAAGTGGGTCTGCAATGTTGTAAACCAAAATTATAGCCCATAAAGCAAAAGAAGTGTTTTAAAACCATGTCTGGTTTTGATTTGCCTGAATTATCCTCATATCCATTGAAAGCCTCTTTAAAATAACCCAGTGTCTATGTGACTAATGGTGAAGTCAGATGATCAAGAGCAATCTCCTCTGTTGCTAAACTTAACCAACAAGACATAATATATGTCTAGTCAGGGTCTCTAACTTTTATGCTGGTAGCATCATGAATTAATTTTTGTCCCTTTAGAGGAGCAGATAACATTATAGCTGAGATTTGTAAATCTTTTTCCTACTCATCCCTCAGGGCAATTTGCACTCATCTGACTCAGGGTGTCTAGATCCTTCAGAGCATGAGTGCAGCTGGTTGAACATTAGTCAGCTAATGTCACTCCTGGCTCTGTGGACTGTGTTTTAGCTTGAAATAAGTGTGAAAAAAGTAGACAGTGTGTGCTAACTTATACTTATCAGAGCTGACACGGAATGTCTGTCGAAGGAGGATATGGAAATTTAGCATGCAGATGACAGACAAAAGATTTATTAAATTCCCAGGGTTACATAGCCAGTGATGTCTCTCTTTCCTTGACAGATTCCCATTTGTTGTTCTGCTTGTTTCCCTTTTGATAGTAATTTTTTGCTTTATATCAGTAATTCTCAGGACTTCTGCTGACAGACGCATGAGAAGAGCTGTGCAGAATTTTTTGTTTAGCATTTTCAAACTCATAGGCACTTTCCAGTGAGAAAGTATCTTACAATTAGGCGAATGCAATCTTGGTCTTTATTTCTGCAGAAAGTAGCTCTTAGAGGGGAAAAATAACCCTGTTTTTTTATTAATCTCCCTCTCCTCTCTCTCTCTCTCTCACACACACACTCTCTCTCTCTCTCACACACACACACTGCCTGCAGGGTTCAGGCTGAGCTGAAGAACAAACAGTTCTAATGACTATTTTGATCAATCTTGCCAAATTGATTTAGAGTGCCAGTGCAGTCTGGGAATTTTTCTCATTAGCACTGAACTTCGTGAGAGAGAAACATGGAGTGGCAAGCTCATTATTATCATCCTGTCTATATTTGAAGGCGTATATGTTGACAGGATGACACAGGTGACAAGATACAGAGTCTGTGGAACCACATTTTAAAAATATCCCTCCCAGCACTATTTTAATATATTAATTTTACTAACAGAGTTCTTATAATCAGGCATGTTGAATTAATAGAAAAACAAGGTGATTTTAATATATTTCCCTAAAAATAAATGTTTTTTTCTGCATTAGTGCTGAGCAGAACAAACACTAACATTTCCCCTATATCAATCATGCCTGTTTGCTCTGAAAACAAGAACAATGCCATGTATATTTTAGCAAGGGAAACCTCACAATTCTTTGATTTTATTTAAGGGAAAGGTATCAGATTGCCTGGTGCTTGTTTCCTGTAATAAATTCATGCTTTAAATAAAATA
This sequence comes from Sternotherus odoratus, assembly GCA_032164245.1. Lineage (NCBI taxonomy): Eukaryota > Metazoa > Chordata > Testudines > Kinosternidae > Sternotherus > Sternotherus odoratus. The sequence continues at coordinate 19,430,944 of JAVMKO010000011.1, forward strand.
CTACTGCTGAGAATAGGGAGGTTGGTGGGATGGTTGGATTAAATATAGGAACATAGGAACTATTATATCACATCAGACAAATGGCCTGTCTAGTCCAGAATCCTTGTTTTGGAAGTAGCCAGAACTACTTGCAGCAGTAAGGAACCACATAAGGATAATTATGAAATAGCTTGCTTATAGGGAAAGTTTCTTCTCATCCCTTATGAGTACGTGGTTGGCTTATATCTTGAAGCTTGAGAGTGTATTTCCCTTCTAAAAATATATGACACTGTCTAATGTAATGGTGATAGTTCTCATGACCCATATAAATGTCCAATCCAGATTATCTTGTGGCCGTGAGTTCCATAGGTTAATTGTGTGCTGCATAAAAAGTATTTCCTGTAATAGATTTTGAATCCATTATCTCTTTTCCTTGTTCTTGTATTAAGAGCAAATGTAAATAGAAGTGCTACTCTATAATATTCAGATGTTTTCATGGAGCTATTTATAATGACAACCAGATCTATTTTCTGAGAAGCTGTAATAAATGTAGACGCTAGTGCTGGGTATAGGCAATTCAAATTATTTCTTCCAATGTAAATTGTCTGTGTTTTTCAAAGTTGAAGTTAAGGTGCCATTGTGCTGCCCATTCACCTAGCTTGGTTTGGTTCCTCTAAATTTCCTCATAATCTTGTCTAGTTTTGACTGCATAATTGTGTGTCATCTGCAAGCTTTACCATCTTAACACTGACCTTGTTTTCCAGATAATAAATGTATGTGGAATGTGGAAAGATGGTCCTAGTGATGTACGCTGGGCACTTCACTGTTAACTTTTTCCTGTACTGAAAATTGACCATTTATTCCTGCTCTCTCTTTTCTCTACCTTTCTGGATTCTAATGCATGGCAGTTCTTTGCCTCCCACCCATGATTACTTTGTTTCCATAAAAGCATCTTGAAAGAGACTGTGTCAAAGACTTTTTGAATTTCCAAATGATTGATATGAATTAGTTATCCTTTACCTACTGTTTTGCTGACATACTGGAAGAGTTCTAACAGATTCGAGAGGCATGATTTCCCTTTATAGAGCCATGCTGGTTTCTTCCTATCACATTATGTTGATCTAGATGTTTAATAATTCTAGTTTTGGTTATCATTTCCACACATTGTCCTTGGTCGCAGGGCCGTTATTCCAAGAATCAGCCTTCAGATGTTTTGTAAAGATAGGTATAATCTTTGCTACCCTCCACACCTCACTTACCTCAACCACTTCAATCACAACTTCCTTTAGACCTCTTACATGAATAATATCTGCTCCAGGTGACTTAGTGCTGTTCAATTTATTAATTTGTGTTGGCACTTTTTCGTTTGACACAACAGTCTCTGACAGTATTTCAACTAAATTATTTAGGTGCATTCTGCATGAGCTATCTCCTCAGTTTTGTCCCTGGAGAAGACTAATGCCAAGAAATCTTTTCTTTATCTCTTCACTTCCTGGTGAACTTGTTAATTCCCTTGCAGGTTTCCTGTTTCTGATCTACTTAAATAGTTTATTATTTGTTCTTCATGCTCCCTCTTAGTCTTCCTAATTCTCACTTTACATTGTATCTGCTATAGTTTATGTGGTTTTATATTAGTATTACTTAAGTTGGATTTCCTTTCCCAAAGGACACCATGTTGGCTCAGATCTCCTTTCTGTACTTTGCCATTGAACTACTTTAGTTTTTTCCTCTTCTCTTTTTTATTTGAGGGTATGTGCACCTTCTGTGACTCTGTTATGACAACATACATAGCCTGCATGTTGAGTTTAAAGAAGTTAATATCTTCATTTTTGACTTTAAGGTCTTTTTGAAGAATTTTCTAATTTTTCTAAAAAATTCTCCTGTCTAAAGCTCAGTGATCCAGTGCTAACATTCAGTATAATTCCTCACCAGATGATGTTAAATTAATTTCACCCTAAAATTAAACTGATTCAATGCAGTGAATGGACAATACCAAATCTTCTACCAACCTCAGGTTTAAAGTCCAATATCTAATAATGATTTAGGGCCAAAAGTGGGAGTTTTTAAAAAAGGCAATATTTTCAGAATTCAAGTGGGAAAATCTTAGAGCTCTCAAGTTATCTAGACTGTCACAACATCTGTATGAGGATGGCAAGTATTATTATTCTCATTAAATTAAATGAGCAACGAAGCTATTCATTGACTTATTTAAAGTGCCTCAACAAGACTATGTCACCGGCAGGAAAAGGCCTGAGATCTGACTCCTCAGTACTAATCTTACTTACTAAGCCATGTGGGGGTAGGTGTATCTAAATGTATATATTTAAAAGTGATGTAGAAAAACAATTAGTATTTCAAAAGTGCTCAGAGAGTAAATTGAGCCCTGGCAAAAAAGTTAACAGTGAGGGACTAATTTCCATAGAAAAGAGCTCAGTACCCCGCTAGTTCCTGGAAATGTTTGAAGCCAGATTTGTGCAAACAGGGCTCTGCAGGTAAATCTCCTCCCTGTCTGCAGTAAAAGGGAAACAAACAAACAATTTCATCTTTACCTTTCACCTTCTTTTTTAAAAATAACTTAAAGTCAGGTTTTTGAAAGTCTTTTTCTCCATTTTTAACATTTTCTGGATGATTCTCCTGATCCTCAAGCTTGTTGCACATGGGCAGAATCCTTCACCTGCATTGAGACTCGCTGATTTCAAACACCTTCCCCCCCGTGGCTCATGCAAGTTGCATAATCAGGCCCATTAAATTAATAAGAATGATCCTTGTGAGTCTGTGAATATCATAAACACCTGGCAACTAAGAAGCTTTGGTTATAAAGTGCAGAAATCTGCTTCCCTTGATTTTAGAGATGACCGAGCTAACTTATACCATTTTCTGTCTGTCAGAATTTACCCAAGTACATATTTGGGGAGAGGGACATGAGGGCCCAAAAAGTTCAATTCACTTTGCTTTACATTTTCATGAAACTCAGTACTTCCTGAATCTGGTTCTGACCTCACTCAGATAACTAAAATAAAACACGAAAGGTAATCCTCAAATTACTTCCATCCTAACCAGAAAAATAAAAGTGTTAAAAATAATATTGTCCTTTTCCGCTGAGATTTCCAGCTAAGTTTAACAAATCAAAGAGGCACAAATGTTTGAATAAGCACTCAGAGTTGTGACTTTATCCAAACTGGAACAAAACCATGTTGGTTCACTTTGACAATACTTGATATTATGTTGATAGAAATAAAATACTCTCATGCATTAGCTATGCAATTTTTATACCTTTATTTTCTGTGTACTTCACCTTTATCTAAAGATTCTTCAGAGACAGATATTTTTGTATTCGGTTGTATGCAGAGAACTAGAGGAAACACACACACAGATGTTGCTTTCTCAATATGACTTAACTTCTGTTCTTTCTTGTTTTGTTCTCATAATAAAAAAAAGCATTATAACTGAAAAATCAGTTTGCACTGTGTTTATGAAGAAACAAATACCAAACTTGTTTCATTTCTGCAGGTATTCATCTGCTTCTGTAGTCTCCAGAGATAATGAACTGTAATGTAAACTTCTGATCTTTGTGCTACATGATTATTACCAGACAAAGTTAGCTTTGACAGTATAGCTTTCCTGGAAATGTTTAGATAGGTTATTGGCTTGAAGGATAAACATTCTCATCTCTACTGTTTATTTAGTTAAACTAGTAATCTTGTTAGCCTGTAACCTGTTTTGCTGACATGACATCTAAGGTAGATAAACTAGGGATTATTCAGACCTGATCCTAATTCAGACATGGGCAAACTACGGCCCGCGGGCCACATACGGCCCGTTAGGCTTTTTAATCCGGCCCGCCGAACTTGTCCAAATTATAGTAAAAACCTCCTTTTTTTCCCCTTTCCCTGCAATGCCCACGTTTCCCCAATAGATGGCGCACTCAAAACACATTGACCGTTGTTGGAGTGGCGCGTATTTCTCTTTATTTCACTTTAATTTTATCCGGCCTGCGAGCTCTCGGCAGGGGAGTGGTGCCAGTGGCCCCCTCCTCCGTGCCCAGGGGCCGAGCAGCGCGGTGAGGGGCGCCGCGCTCCCGCCCGGGGGTGCCGGGCTGAGCTGCCGGGGCCAGGCGAGGAGCCAGATGAGAGCAGCAAGCCGTGGGGCCATGCCCGGTTGAGCAAAGTAAGCAAGAACGGGGGTGAGGGGCGCTCAGGGGGGCTTGGGTGGTGGTTAGGGTGGGGGGGTCTCGGGAGAGGGCAGTCAGGGAACTAAGTGCAGGGGGCTTAGATTGGGGATTCTGGGGGGCAGTTAGAGTGGGGGGTTGCTGGAAGGGGGCAATCAGGGGACAAGGAGCAGGAGGGCTTAGGTACGGGGTAGGGTCCTGCGGGGGGAAGTTAGGGAGGGGGGGGGATCTCTGGAGGGGGCAATCGGACAAGGAGCGGGGGGGGGGCTGGATGTCTTGGGAGCTCTGAGGGGGCAGTCAGGGGGTGGGAGGTGAGTGGGAGTCAGATGGGGGGGGGCAGGCTATTTGGCGAGGCACAGCCTTCCCTACCTGGCCCTCCACACAATTTTGAACCCCAATGTGGCCCTCGGGCCAAAAAGTTTGCCCACCCCTGTCCTAATTGTAGCTCAGACATTTTATATGAATTAGCAACATATTCTCTCTTGCATCAATGATCTCTGCTACTGAATGTTCATTAATGATTAGAAGGACACATTCAAAATGTTGTTTCTGGGGTTTTATGTTGTCTACTGGTAGTTGTGATTGCCTGACAGTCTTGGATATTTCCTTCTAAGGCAATTGCCACTACTCAATAGATGATATTCAAGGCGCAATGATTGTGAGAGTCTCATTAAAATGGGGAATAACTTGGGCTATTGAAATAGTTATAGTGTATATATAAGTGCAAATTACCTGAAGTGTAAATGGTGAATGTTAGCCATGACATAAAATGCACTACACATCTATTAAAGTTAAAAACTGTGAGCAAGAGAAGAGATGAAGGTAAATATCATTGAATTTACATGCGGTATATAAATCTGCAATATTTACAAATGCAGAATTAATTTTGACAGGGAAAAGGTGAGAGAAATATCTGGGGAAATCTCTTTAATTTTCCCATGAAAGCTCCATGTTGACTAGCGCAGAAGGTCACTATTCCTGCATCAGTTGTATTGCTACCTCCTATTGCTGGGACAAGTTAAAGATTAATTCAGGGACTCAAATTCTGGTCAGAGATAGCTTTCAAAAGCATATACATGCTCTACAAATAATTTGGCATGCCAGGCTCAGCTTCATTGGGTTACAACACATATAACACTCTAAACTGGAATTACATTGAAGGTTCCAGTTTAGAGTGTTATATATGTTGTAACCCAATTCATTACTAATCACAAACAGGTTTTTCTTGACAACAGGAAGCAAGAAGTTACCATGTGACAGGGAACTGTGAGCCAATCTTCATCTTCAGATCCCAGTCTGAATTGTCTTGATTGTTTAAATAGAATTCATGGCTTATTCAAGCACATGCTTTTGCTCATTTCCACACATTCCAAGATGAAGGTGTCAAGTCATTGGTCTCACATGACCTATACTAACATGCTAGAATCCTTAACTGGGAAAGAGTATCCCTTAGCGAAGAGTAGAGGAATTACTGAGCCCTTCAGAGGATGTCAACTATGTGGGAAAAATGGGGCAAGGAGGACTATCCTGCACTACCAAGATACCTGAAACTGTGCCCTGCTCCATTCCCCTGGAGTACCCACCTAGAGAAGGAGAAGTGAAAACACTGACTAAACCACTTCTGAGATGTCACGAAGAGAGAGGTAAAGATCAAAGCCTCACTGATGCAGATGATGTATTTTCATCAACAAAGATACCTAAGCAATCACCAGTTGCATGACTTCAAGACTTTAAAGAGAAGAAGGTCTGAAGATCCTTCTGTAGAGGAATATGAGGATGTTCAGATTGTTTCACCAACCACTAGAGTGTGTGCACGGCTTTATCCCTTTGGGTGTTACTAACTGTTCCCCAAAGTAGACACTAACCCCTAAAATCTGTCTGAAACAATGAGGTACCCCTGGGTTAAATCAATATTGTTATAAAGCTGCTACAAATTTGGAATTTTAGAAATCATTTTTTGTTTGTGCCAGAGTGTCAGGAAACTGTAGGCTTTGTTTAAAGTGGGGAGGGAAATATATTAGACAAACCAAGTTTAATATAATATTTGGAAACTACAAAGCTTAATGGAAAAGCTACTAGGAAATCATTTTAAGAACTGTACTTTCTTAAAAACAATGCAAAGTAACAGCTGTTGCTTTCAGCAGACCTTGAGTTAAAATTATCAAGTTAAAGGCAAAGGGATTCTTCTATCAACCTTTTTGTAAAATTTTAATGATTGTTTTCTTAACTTACTTAGCATGATTTAATTATAATTGTTATCACTGGCAAGCCAAATAAATTGACCCAGTGACTTATTGGTTGTATTTCAGTAGATATAGTAGGAATTTTATCTTTGTAATATTTTTATTGTAAATTAAGCCAGGAGAATTAAATTCATCTAGATAGTAACATTTTTGCTTAAACTTATCTTTGCTTTAAAAGTGTCTGCTTAGTGTTTTAATAAATTTATAAAACAAGAACTGGTTTAGTTCCCAATGCAGACAAAGTACCCTACCTATGAGAAAAAGGTAAAATCCTAAAAAGCTGTTTCTTAGCCCATTCTATATTTCAATAACTTAAAATATAGTCCTTCATACATTATGCAAGTATCAAATAGTGCTTCTCCTGGATAAATTATAATATATTGTCTTTGATCAAAATGGGCTACTCCTTGCATTTTATAGGAAGACAGAGGAAGGGTCACAAGCAAAACCTGGTTAAAATGTATGAAATTTAGAAAAACACAGCTGTTTTTAATTATCCTTGAAAGAAAAAGGGAAAATATGTTTTCAGACTCAACCTAGGTTTGTGAACTCAAATAATGTTTCAAACAGTTGAAAAAATCTTGACCTCCCCGAGGCTTGTCTTGCCATTGTTACAATGTATTTTTACTACAGGAAATATCCAATGAATATTTGACTCACACATTTTTCAACATAGGTAGCATTGCAAGGACTGGTTTGCAAAGAGCTTTTAATATTTCCGTTGTCCCAAAATAAATGCCTAGCAGCGTGTGCAATAAGTATGCAATCACTTTATTCTCCTCTGCCCGCCCCTAAGTAATTCTTTGACAGTAGTGGATCTGTGCAAACTTGACAGCTGTACTAAAATTGAAGTGATTTGTGATTGCCAGAAAATTTTCAACTGTCTTAAATTGTCAGAAGCAAAATGGAAAACAGAGTCCTGAAGTTGTAAGCAATCCAGATAGATATAGTTGGATTTCTACTTAAGATTTGTTGGATAGTCATTCAGAATGCATCAGAGTGGCCTGTTCACAGATTTTTCCCTTAAAGTCTTAATGTCATAATAAAAATGTGGGCTGCTTTCCTGTATTTAATAGGAATAGCCATGTAAGTCATATTATAGAGCATATAATTCAAGAGATTTCTTATCTTTGGCTTGAACATTAACATATAAAAGCTAAAGAATGGACACACTTCCACTTAGAATGTAGACTGCAATTTATTGCTTGTCTGCATCTTGATAGCCTTTCATGCTGTAATACCCAGATTACTTTAACAATTATCTGCCATGCTGATGGAGTGACTGATTTGCATGAAGATATGTTCAAATTTGTGAGTAAGTTACAGATTGTAAGGACACTGGTGCTATTGTTTGTTTGTATTCCAAATGAATATTTATTGCTTTGAAGTCTTGGCACCTTAAAAAAAAATCCCTGATAGTTCCTTAAGTCACTGAAACTTTATTTCAAGGTACCTTTGTATTTGCTACTCATCTCCCATTCTCATAGTTAGCTGTACTGGGTCAGAACCTCACCTTGTGTAAATCAGTATTGCTTCTTTTACACCAGCAGAACCACACCAAATTACATCAGGTGAGGACCTGGAGCATTTCAATTTTCCATCTTTTCCATATTGTGTCTCCATGCTACGGAAAACCAAACTAAACGTGTCATGACCCTTCTGGTCTTATGTAGCCATAAAAATTAGGAAGATAATTGTAATTTACATAAAGGTACCCCAAGGTATGATATTTTGCACTTACTCAACGTGCTTAGAATTTCAACTGTCCCTTTCTTCTGATATCTTATTTTAAAATTTGGTATATTTCCTCAAAAATACAATATAGGTAGAAATACATATTGAGTAAAAAAGAAGGGAAGCTCGTTGGCAGCCAAAGAAAGGAAAATATTTATAGTTTTCTTTTGTACATTCTGCCAAATCTCTCTGATTTATCAAATATTGTAAAGAATTCTAGCATCAGGTGCTCCAGTGCTGTAGGTTCATCTGCACCATTCCAGTTATGCAAAACAACACTAAAGATGGCTTATCTAGGCACTTAAGTATTTCCCCTTGATTAGGTGAATCTTTAGCTGATGTAGAGCTGCCATAGCAATAATTATCCCATTTATCTGCTGGCCACCAGCACAATGAGCATGTTCTATAAAAATGGGATTTGGTCATGATTTCCTTACACACCAATGATCACCAGTTGTAGAATGACCCTTCTGGCCATGCGCAGAAGAAGTAAAATAGAGTAGATCTGAGGAACCTCAAATTTCTTCAGGGGTCTGTTCTGGTGGGTCCAGGATTGGGGAGGAGGGGAATACAAAAATGGCTTAAAACTGCTTTTGAAAACACCCATCTTAAACTGTGCTGGGCATATTAATTGTACCATATGATCAGGTGGTAAATCCTGCATCAAAACATGTCACTCTTTTAGTCATTCAGTGAAATTTGAAGTGCTTTGTTCAAATCAGTTCCACTGTAAATGGCACCAATTAAAGAACTCTTCCTCTTACAAACATTATCTTCCAGCTTTCCTTCGTGCTAAAAGAATAACATGAACATGGTATCAAACATAGCTCCCAACATTTGACTTGTCACTCAGGGGCCTTTAAAGGGACATGATAATATGTCTGCCTGAGACCACAAAGACATCGGTTTGAGCTGTGGTAAAGAACAGAATGTATAAATGAGTCAAAGTCAGTAGATGGGAGACTCTGTTAATTAGTTAAGTCCTTTGTAGTATGTATCTGATCACCATCTGGCAGATATAATACGACCTATTCCTGAAGGTGATATTTCACTTAAAGCTGTATCAAGCAAGGAACATCTTTTAAAATGGTCCAGTCTCCTTAATGGGAATGGGAATTCCAGGCGCTGCACTTGGAGGTCCTTGCTAGGCAAGGTCTATGTAAAACAAAATATCAGAGGGCAGTTATCAGATATGCAGCTATGACAATTTATACTAAGCTGAGAATGTATCCCCATATGTCTCTGAGAAGCCTAAGACTTATGTGTAAAAAAGTTTTCTATCTTCCTGTTCCTTGCTCCCTGCCTTATCACACACATAGTTTTCTTCATTTATTTGGCCCATCTCCAGATGAAACTTATCTAGAATTGCAGCTGAATCCAACCAGTGATAAAACTTGATGAAAATCCATCAGTCAGTGAGCATGGCAGAGAGATTCTACCTACCTGGGTATTATACCGTGATGGTCTGAGAAGAAGCAGACAACCAATAAATTGCTGTCTCCACTAGAAGTTTAAAATGTTTCCTTTGTTTGTCTTTTATATGTTAATGTTTGATCCAAAACTTCCCAAGCTTAGGACATTTTTTATTGAAAGACAAAAAGAGGATCACAAGAAATTGTCAAGATATTGTGGCTCCTCGGCTCCCCTGACTCAAGTCCTTTGGGATTCTGGCACGGCACTGGCGCCCTGACCAGGCTGCACCAGACCCCGTTTTTCCGCTGCTCCTTAGCAGCCCACTCTCTGTCTCTCTCTCTTAGGGTTAGGCTCCTGCAGGCTAGGAAAGCTAGGTTCTCCCTGGGAGGGAACCTTTGTTCTCTTCCCCTGCTTGCCAGCAGCCTCTCCGTCCCTGCTTTCACAAAATTCACTCCTCTAGCTCCTACTGCCTCCAAACTCACTCCTCAAACTCCCTCCCCCTTCTCTGGGGAGGAGTCTCTTTAAAGGTCTCTGGCAGCCTCCTTAACCGGTCTCAGCTGGCCCTGCTTCTGCCTGTGGCAGCCTTGCTCAGCTGGACCTAATTTAACCTGCAGTTACCCCTCTCTCCACACCCTTCTTTAGCAGTCTCTAGCCCTGGGTTTACCACAATATATATCTGCTACATGAATGTACGCTATCCACTCACGAGTCTTTTTAGTGTGTTTTATCATAGGCATGTACAGAAAGGTTTGAGAGCCATCACTTTTTCATCTGTATCTTTCTAACAACCATCTGTGTAAATATCCTAGTTTTCAATGCTGCTGCTTCAGAATAGTAATTATGCTAACACGGTAATCGTTGAATGTGTCATTAGCCATGAGCATGACTGCCTTTACTTTAAATGAACTGTTTTGAAAGGACCTGCAATGAACTGAAGGTTGTAATATGGTCCCGTGCCATTTAAAAAAATATTTTAGCCATTGTTTTTCACCTTCAGCATATGTCGACTAATGCCATCGATTAAATTATGTTATCTTCGCTCATGTTTCATAGAGCTGACAGAAATTAGAAAAGAGCTGCTGTGTATGTAAGAAAGATTTCTCTCTCCTTTTTGTAGTAAATAATTTAAAATACAAACTTTAATGTATTACATTAATTATTTAATAAAATAATGTCTCAAGCTGGAGGCCTCAGGAGCTAAAAGCCATCTTAAAATTGGGAATGTGGAGGAAAAATTAGATCAGTGGTAAGCACATCAGTTGAAACCAAAGGGGCAAAATAAAAATAAAATAAATAAATAAATAAAAGATGTGGCATAAAGGAGGATTCGCAGGTGTTCATAATAACGTGCTGGAACTCAGGAATGACTATGTACACACCCCAGCATACTAGGTCCTCAATCTCAGTTCAGGTGCTATTGAAATTAATACAAATTATAAGTGTATGGAAGACAAAGTTTCATACAGGAATTTCAGACTTATATGTCATACATGAATGAACGGTCAGCTTTGAACTGTTTTGAGATCATTGGGATCACAAAAGCATAATAGAGATAGAAGAACCTGTTAGATTGTTCAACCATCCTTTTTGCAAGTACAAGATACACTCCCACTAGAGAGGACATCTAAGATATCAGATTCTACAATAGAAGGCTATGGAGACTTGCTTGTTTGGTAAATTTTTTGTCAGACTCTGCAGGAACACCTGGAACAGTGGTTATAAATGGCTGAGGCGAATGTTAAGAGCATGGGGACACAGATAGACAGACATCCTGGAAAGGATTAAAGAAGTGTCTAGTCTTCAGGAAATTGTTACCATGGGGAACGCTGGAAGAGAAAAAATCATTACTAACACAATTGTCCTTGATACATGCAAATGTTGACTCCTTTGACCTCAGGGCAAAAGCCTTGGTGTACGTAATGATGTGATTATTAACTGGGACATAGACTGCTTTGAATATCAACTGTGAAGTACTGAGCAATCTGCTTGAGTTAATTAGAGTTTGTAGGAATTGAGATTTCAGTAAATAAGTATCAGGTTTTTTATATAAGAACTATGAGATAAAAATACATGAAATCAATTAAAATCCTTCTTCCCCCCTCCCCCCTTGCATTTATATGTAATGTGCTGTATAGGTGTAAATATTCTAATGATGTAACATCAGTGAATCATCTACAAGATGGAAATCCTCCCATTTTTAATTTGAAGTTTTAAGTATTAATTCTTCATTTTTCTGGATGTCTAATGATGTCAGTCACCCACTAACAAGAAATGGATTACCGAGGTAATACATGGATAGGTGGGCATGGTTTCAATTTTGTAAACATATTCCACCAAATGGCAGAAGGCTACACAACTGTGCAGTGCATATGAGAAAAACTGATTTCTGTCTCAGTATAATTCATATTGCTGAATTAATGACCTGCCATTTGTGACTGTAGAATCTAGAGTGGTTCTGACTCTTCCCAACAAGAACTTGAAACATAAAGAGGCTATGATTGATAGGGATATTTTATAAAATTGGAAATAGTGATTTTCGTGCACAGAAATTACACCTTCCTATTTTGTACCTTTCCTTGTGGAGTGGGGATCTGACAATTCAAATCAAGTCAGGTATGCCTGGCCAATGCAAAAATATAATATTTTTTTTTTAAATGCAAGTGCAGGTTGGTGAGAATGACTGAAATAGAGCGATCTCTATGAACTTGGTTGCAAAACTACAGATAGAGATGGGATGCGATCATCTGAGTAGATATCTAACTTGCTCATCAACTTACGAATTCCAGGTATTCATGTGCTTCTGATAGCAGTTCATGATTCTAAAAATGGTATTTTATAAAAGATAATCATGCTTTTCTTGAGAATTACTTTCTTGGTAAATTCCACAATGAGTGTCAGAATTCTGATGCTGTTACAGAATTCTGGTGCCATATATGCCATTTAAATGTATAAATCACATGCAACTGCTGAAGGCAATGGAGTTACATTAGCATAAGTGGAATCAGAGTCAGGCACCCTTGCTTTTATAACTACAGCTTGATGGCCTATGCACACACAGAAGTGATCCACACCATGTGTAACTGTGCCGATGTTCTGCCTACAGAGTGCTGAAACTTCCCCCTGCATATGTGTGCTTTACTGGGAATGTTTTTCCAAGATCTTTTAAATATTGTTCCAGTCAGATTTCCAAGCTGATGTGAATGTCACTTTCTGTTTTATATTGGACTAAGCATGAAAGCAGTCTTCCCAGATGAATGAAAATACCAGATTCCCATCTTAAGTGCATGGATTTTGTGTTATATACTGTACCAGGATTCAAACTGTATACAGTGATGTGACGTAGTATAAAAGCATACAGTAAGGGGAAATAGGTTTCACCCATCTGCCTGAAGAGTAGTGGAAGAACTTACATTTCTGACAAACATCTTGCCCACCTCACTGTTGCATATGAAGCTGGAGTAATATCCAATATCTACAACATCATATGGAACGTTGTTTTCAGAAGGTACAAACACTCCATGCATCTCAGAAGCATCTGGCTTTGGCATCCTTTTCACTGAACCTGCTCAGATCCATTGTTTTTAATTTGTCTTTTTCATCATTTTTCTTTGCTTGTCGTTTTCCCGCTGGTGAGACTAATCACATCTTTCATTTTTTACAATGCTTCCAAGCTTGGCCCTCCTGACACGCCACATTAGGACTGTAGGCATGCATATCCTATATTTATTGTGCTATTAAGTATGTTTCATTTCCTGGAGGTCGTGTTTCACATTGTACAATAACATTTAGTGGTGGCTGCTTGTCAGATCTTGTGTTAACAAAATGCTAGATAAACATTACTAGATCTAAATGTAGTCATTACGTTAATGATCAGATAGTCTGCAATGGAATATCTGTATTGGATGCTTATGCAAATATAGGAGGCAAGGTTGTTGATGGTTTGGCCATAGTGTGTGCACATTTGTAATAACTGCCTATGCCCTTTGTACCTTTACTCTAGATGAATAATTCCGAACGCTTGCTAGGAGTATGAAAGACTATAGTTCCCAAAACAGGGTTCTCATGCATGGCAAAATGTGGTTGGACAAATGAAAAGCCACGGCACGTGCCATTTACGTTGCTGCTCTTAGAGGGGGGAATCCAGGAGTGAACACATACCTTACTATTTCTCAAGGTGGATTGGCTCAATAAAAAGTCTGACCATTTTTCTCTACCTTATTTTATTTTTCAGTACTAAAAATATTGCCAGTGCCTGAGGCGAAGGCAGAGTAAACCTCCATTATCACTCCAGAGATGTGGCACTTTGCTCCTTAGGCTCCTTAGGATCTGACTGAGTGACCTTGTTTGGTGGGAAGGCACAGATGGAATCTGTCAGTAAATCTTGTTAATGTAACAAGTATTCCTACTGTTAGATGAGTTTTGTACCTGATTTGAGCATTTCTTTCCCTCGTAAACAATCCCCCCTGTTCCTTCTTTCCAATGTCATCCTCTTTGCCACATGCCACCCAGGTACTTTGGCATTTATATTTCCTGACACTTATAAAAAAATATCTTGCTGTGCATGTAGATGCTCTGTATCTTAAAAACAGTCATGTGGCTGACTTCTGAAGGGACTGCAGCTCACTTTAAAAATGAGAAGGGTTTGCTGGCAAACACAATTTTCTTCTGCTGTGAATCTTTCTCACGAGTCTCAAGCCATTGTTGCAATATATGAATTAAAACTCTTTCCATTTTGTTGAATGATATAGCTAATATATTGTAGGAAAGTCAATTAGAGGTGGTGTGTTTGTGGCGGGGGGTGGGAGGAGGAACTTAATGATAGGACCTAACCAGCATTTTGGTAATAAAAGAAAATGAGAGGCAGATTTACATATGCCGTTCTACTCTGAAAAGTGATAACGTAAACATGGCATCTGCTTAACTCAACTGGTCTATTTTCTCTTGATGAAGTTCTCTCCGTGCACAGTGTTAACACAGGATTATACTTCAGTTCAATCCCACTTCAACCCTTGTGCTGGCCTTCTGCAGCTGGGTGAATTTCATCCTATGCATATTAGGATCATATCTGCTTAGTGTTAGTCATTCCCGTTGGCACAACAGAATGAAACTATGACAGAGTGAGCTAAGGATTCCATTGATATGTTTTGCATCATCCATAGAATTGTTGACTAAGTTACTGGAGCCAATGGCCCTGCAGGACGTAATTTGAAAATGATGGGTTTGCATGGTTATAAATGAAGATCTGTTTAGACTTGCAGAACCTTTATCACTAATTATATGCACAAGATGCAAAGGATCCAACCTGAATCTCAGGGTACATCCACACAGGGATAAAAGAGCTGTGACATGGCCACAACTGGCTTGGTTCAACTGGCTTAGGCTTGCTGGACTTGGTCTGCAGGGCTAAAAATCTCTGTGTAGTCACTGGACTTTGCCTGGAGCTCATGCTCTGGGATCCTTCACCCTCACAGGTCCTAGACCTCAAGCTACACCCCAACCCTGAACATTACACAGTGGTTTTTCAGCTCTGCAAATCCAAATAATATGACCTGGGCCAGCTAAGGGTTTTTCATCCCATGTAGACGTAGCCTCAGAGCCCCAGATGATTCACCATGGCTTTGCAGATAGGAGTGTAATATTTCCCTTTTCCTGGTCAGCCAGCTCCGAAGTGGCTGTGCAGTTCCAAACCTCCTCCTAAGCCTTTGATGGCAAGTAGGAAGGGAAGGCTCTTCATGCCCCTCCCCTGCCCAGACACACACAAATTGAGGAGAAAATATTTGTAGTTTTGTTCTGCCTTATAGGTTTTTGGTTTCTCTTTGTTTTAATACATTAATTCTTGAAGCTGCCTGTATTTGAACTTGTTCCTATCCTTCTCTTACTGCTTGATCCTACAGGGATTACATAAAACACTAGCTTTCGGACACCATAATCATTTTCATCAAATAGGATCACCACAGGCAGAGGGATAACACCTTGTTGGAGGTTCAAATAAAAAGAAAAGCTGAACTGGGATAGAGAATATGTTCTTATATAAACTCAAAAGTTTGAATCATAGAAGGGCCTACAAGAAAATAACTGAATAAGTATGACTAGACTATCATAATTGAAATCATACTGCTGCAGCCTCACATGGCTGTGTTACGGTTCATGTCCATGCCCAACACAGTTACAACTGTGTTCAGAAACCATTGTCAATGGGTATAGACAAGTACTTGACTACACTTAGGGTTCAATATTAAAAATATTTGAAAGACCAAATAGCCAAGCTTTGTTAGCGTATTAGTCAAATATAAGATAGCATAACACAAAAAAATGGAGCCTTTTGAACCACCCTTTCCAGGAAGCAACATAAAAGCATTCAGCTTGCATGGAAGGTCTGTTTCAAAAATATCCATTTAAGACTAGAATCAGAGAGGCAGCCGTGCTAATTACAAAAGCAGCTTCTCCTCTCTCGGAGTTCACACCTCCAGTTCAGTTGCTAGCGGAATACCTCACCCTCCCTGATTTGAGATAACAAGCTGGTTCAGCCTGACTGGACTAACCTTGTTATCTCCTACATGGTTCTTGCCTACTTATTTATACCTGCCCCTGGACACTTCCATTGCTTGCATCTGATGAAGTGGGTATTAGCCCACTAAAGCTTATGCTTCAATACTTTAGTTAGTCTTTAAGGTGCCACAGGACTCTTTGTTACTTCATTTAAGATGAGCTGCATTTTCAATAGACCTGTTTACAAGCTAGTAATCCCCTTACATGTCACTTCTTACATGACTCAAGTTACCAATTGATACCAATTCCTTATCTAGTTTTTCTGTCCTGTCCTGTCCTTCCTTATTTTTTTTTTTTTTGGTATACTGCATTCCAGGTATCAATGGGATGTGGAGGCACCTGGTAACTGCATCAGTACATACTATTCATGCATCTTGTTTCTGAGAGGTTTTGTGTTTATCTGTGCCAAGAGCTGAGTTCCACTACCAGAAGGTGTTATTGCATAGTGTGAGTGAACAAGAGCGGATAGCATTCTGGGAAAAGCATAATACATTCCACAGTTATACAATTTAGCATAACTCCCTAATCTTTATATAGGATAGAATGTATACAATATTAATATTGTGCATGTAATACCTATTAGTGTGGCGTGGGTAAACAGTGATAACAATAACTTGTCTAAAAAGTAACTGCATGTGAAGAGCTCTTATGGTTGTAAGTTGCCATTAGTGGTGATTTTCTTTAAAAGGAAAAATTGCAGATATTATGAGTGGACCTAGGCCCTCTAGAAGTCTTGGAAAATATGGACTGAAAGTCTGGACTTTTCACTTTTTTGCAGCGCCTCTGTATTGAAATGATCAGTATTTTCCAAATATCCTGTCAGATATTACTATTCTAGGTGAACCACACCTGCAGAGGTGAAATACCAGTTTTCTTTTGCAATGATGTACTGTATTTTGATAGTTGTCATAAGTGTAAAGGCCTGGATGGGGCTATGTTATCTGAGACAGCAATGTCGTCAGAACCTCAAGTCCATGATGGAAGGGAGGAGTTAAAAGTCAGTTTCATCTTGGCTGGCCATGAGGCCAGAGGCAGGGACCAAAGTCAACAAGCATCTCTGGCTATAGAGATAGCTCAACTTTTCTTCTCTTATACTTCTACTTAGCTGATGTAAGTGATTTTGATTCTCCTATTAAGCCTGTGCCTTTTGGGGTGTGTCTTTCTGTTTCAGAAGGGAGTTAGAGAACCCCAAATTGTAAAGAATCAGAGAAGTAGCCATGTTAGTCTGGAATAGCAGAGGTAACAAAGAGTCCTGTGGCACCTTAAAGACTAACTATAAAGTATAGAAGCATAAGCTTTCGTGGGCTAATACTCACTTCGTCGGATGCATTTGTTTCATTCCTTTTTCTTTATTAAATCTTCTAGTTATAAAACCGTCTGATTTATTTCCCTTAGGGTTTTCTTTGCTTCCAGTCTGGGAAGGGAGAAAGGGACCAGGGCAGCTAAGTGCATAGCTGGAGTGTGGAGACTGTCTTTCGTTACCGTCAGGTTAGATGGGGGAGGGGGAAAGCAGCCTCCAGGTGCCTGATTCTGGCTCCCAGGGAGGGGGACAGGGTGCAGGGGGTGAGGAAAGCAGCCTCCAGGTGTCTGACTTTGGCTTCCAGGGAGGAAGACAGAGTTAGGGTTTTGGGGAAGTTTGGGGGCCCCTCCAAGGTTTTGGAAGTACACCCGAATGGTGGCAGCGATTGGTAACGCTAAGAACCCCACTGGTAGAAAGGGAGGTGTCTTGGGGTGTAGAACTTAATTTGGGCTGGGAAGCAGCTAAGTTAAGTGGGTTTTGGCTAGTTAAGAGTCCTTTTCTCGGTGCTCAAGAGCACAGGGATTAGGTCACCCCTCTTACAATAGTTAACTGAGATAACTATGGAAGTAGAGCATAAGATTGCTTCTGCACCACTGCATGCATACTTCCCATAGTTACATCTCGTTCTTGGAAAACACTGTTCACTTCAACAGAGAGCCCCTGGAACAAAGCCTGAGGCAGCAGGAAGAAGTGGAGCCTGAAATTCAGATTGTTCTTATTTTATCAAAGCAGCAGAATTACCTTCTCCCTGCCCCTCCATATATGCATTTTATATACCTATTGCCATTGCTAGATGATTGTAGCTTACTGCTTTTTTAACCTTCAGATTTTGGTGAGGGGTTACTGACTCTCATTGTATTCAAATGTACCAGAATTTGTCTCTATCTGAGTTATATATCTGTACCACTAAGTTATTTTACTGAGGAGTCTACCTTGCTGCCTTTAGAGATTAAAAGAGAATTGGCTGCTAGTGAGATTGTACACTCTTTAAGCAGGGACTGTATCTTTCTGTGCATGTGGACAGCATGTAGACTATCTCTGTTTTTGGACAGCTTTGGATTAGGAGGATGAAGTCCTGACTCTGTTGAAGTCAATAGAAGTTTTGTCAATGACTTTAGTGGGACTAGGATTTTACTTGGGATATTTACTTTTTTTTTGAAGACATAGTTTACTTTAAATCTAAGTACAAGAACAATACTAATACTGTTCACTTATTGTGTTTGTATTGGGGAGTCAGGGATGTTATGTAGTGTGAACTTGTTTGCCTTTGATTCACTCTGTGAAGTGTTTCTCAATTTCTTCCATCCATAGGATGAGAATAATAATAATAATGATCTATCTCACCACATTATTGCGTGACTCAATTAATGTTTATAAAGCAGTTCCACATCTTCACCAAAAAAGCATTATATACTGTACAGGAAGAGAAAGGGTATCATCATTGGTTCATTATTAGATTTATAATGTCGGTTAGTGCTACGCACCACCACCAACAACATATAAGCAAGTTTTCAGAGCCTAATTCATACAATAATTCATATGATGGCCAGATTCCAGTGTCATTTACACTGGCATAAAGCGAGAGTAACATCACTGGAATCTGGATTTACACTAGGTTTGCTCGAAATTTTTGTGTCAAAATTGTTTTTCAGCTGAAAATTATGTTTGACAAAAAATATTTTTTTCATGAAAATCATCTGGTTTCCATGGAAATTCTTTTGGTTTGGGAGTTTTTCAATGAAAACTTTTTGTTAAGTATTTGTCAAAAAATGTGAAAATTTCCATTGAACATTTCTGCACCGACAAAAAATAATAATTCAGACCAGCTCTAATTTATGCTGTTGTAACTGAGGTCAGAAAAGAAACCTACGTGTCTGAGATTCAAACCATAACATATCTGAAGATTACAAAAAATTCAGGTTGCATGAACCTCCTCCTTATTCTCTAAAATATATTTAAAATTGCATATTTAAGACTAGCAAAAAGTGCCCAGCGTTGCTCGGGTCAGTCGGAGGTGGGGAGGGGGCAGACAGCTGACACCCCGTGACCAACCCCAACACCCACACCTCACCCCTCACCCACCCCGACACTTTCCCACCCCCCCAGACCAAACCCGACACCCCCCGGCTCACTTACCCCCCAACCAAACCCGACACCCTCACCTGACCCCCCCCAACCAAACCCAACACCCCCACCTGACCCCCTGACCAAACCCGACACCCCCACCTCACCCCCTGAGCAAACCCGACACCCCCACCTCACCCGCCGACCGAACAGTGTATTTAATAATCTGTGTGCTACACAGTGCACCGTGAGCCGGGGGGTTGTCGGGTTTGGTCTGGGGGGGGGTGGGAAGTTGTTGGGGTGGGTGAGGGGTGAGGTGTGGGTGTTGGGGTTGGTCAGGGGGTTTTGCGGTTGGTGGGGGGGGGAGGTGGGGGTGTCGGGTTTGGTCAGGGGGTAAGTTATCCGGGTGGGTGTCGGGTTTGGTCTGGGGGTGTTGCGATTGGTGGGGGAGTGAGGTGGGGGTAAGTGAGCCTGGGGGGTGTCGGGTTTGGCCTGGGGGGGTGGGAAGTTGTCGGGGTGGGTGAGGTGTGGGTGTTGGGGTTGGTCAGGGGGTGTCGGGTTTGCTTGGGGGGGTGAGGTGGGGGTGTCGGGTTCGGTCGGGGGGTAAGTGAGCCAGGGGGTGTCGGGTTTGGTCTGGGGGGGTGGGAAGGTGTCGGGGTGGGTGAGGGGTGAGGTGTGGGTGTTGGGGTTGGTCAGGGGGTGTTGTGGTTGGTGGGGGGGGGGTGAGGTGGCGGTGTCGGGTTTGGTCGGGGGGTAAGTGAGCCGGGGGGGTGTCGGGTTTGGTCTGGGCACCCACCCCGACACCTTCCCCCCCCAGACCAAACCCAACACCCACACCTCACCCACTCCGACACCTTCCCAACCCCCAGACCAACCCCGACACCCCCCGGCTCACTTACCCCCCGACCAAACCCAACACCCCCACCTGACCCCCCCAAGCAAACCCGACACCCCCACCTCACCCCCCGACCGAACCCGACACCCCCACCTCACTTACCGTCCCACCAAACCCAACTCGGATCCGTTGCGGGGGGGGCAGAGCCGAGGGATTCCGGGGACCTTCGCAGGTGGGGGGGCACAGAGCTGATGGATTCCGGGGTTCCATTGGGAGGGGGGAGGGGCAGAGAACTGAGGGATCTACGGGGTTCCGTTGGAGGAGGGAGGGGTGAGCTGAGCGAGTGCGGTGTCTGTTGGAGGGGGTATTATGACATCATCACTACCTAACCGCCCAGCTGATGTGATTGGCCCTGAAAGACTTTCACCCCTGGGGGGCGTCAGAGGTGAGATCCGAAAATTTTTCGACCCTTACCAGCATCTAGACCCCAAGACCCCTTACTGTACCAAATTTCAAGTCTCTGGCTCAAACGGTGCGGGAGGAGTTCGCTGTCATTCATACATACATACATACACCACTTGACTTTTATATATATAGATATAGGCAAAGTGAGGATTATGGTTTGGGCTATCATACAAAGGGACTCCGTTCATGGTTAAATTGTTCCCCCCCCCATTATGAATGTGTGAATTGACAGTGAAGTATTAATGTTTATAAAATCGTGTTACATACCCAAAGATAAATAAAATAATTACAGTAGGAATACGGCACACAATACTGATTGGCATCAATCCTAATGTCATTGTAGATGTCATAGCATGGGACAATTGCATCAATCGATATAAAGCAATTTCCAATCAAGGGAAACAATTGCTCATTGGTTTATTTTGATCCATTTACAGATAGGATTCTGCAACCTTTTATGGATTTACCGCTGCCACCTGCAGTCTGGTTATATGACCGCTACAGAGAAATGCTCTCTGAGTGTTATTGGTACAAAGTGACATTCAGAACAAAGCAAACACTTAGGCATGTGTGCTTCAGATACTAAAATGAAAATGTAACTATAAAATATGAAAGGGAAGAGACAACACTAAGATGTGTGTCCACTAGAGCCTTAGAAATACAAGTACAGTTTTTATATTGATGTAAATAAATCCCAAACATAACAACCTATCAATAAACAAGGTGAATAGAATCACCTTCAACATAAAAACTTCCTTTAATAAACAAGACAGAACAGAACAAATCAAAACAACTGTGCTTTATAGTATATGTAGCAAGACTCCAGAAGGACCTTGTTCTTACAAAACAAGCACCCATTTTCAAATGCTAGACCCCTAAAAGAGATCAGAGGTCATAATGGAGGGCGAGAGTCCCAACTCAATCTTTTTGGCACTTAACCTGTGACTTCAAGCATTATATTCCACTAGTGATCATCTTTTCAGAGAGGAAGAGGTTGCTTATTGCTATAACCCTCAGTTTCGGTTAATGCATCAGAGAACAAGTGTTGTTATATTAATAGTACCATATATAGCAGCATTTTAGGAGACAAAGTGAACAATATTTTGTCACCTGTTGAAAGTAGAAGGAAAATATGGGTTGGTCACAGTAATTTCCCAAGTTGAAATTTTCTATATTACTGGGATTTATAATTTTACTCTTATAAAAAACTGCTTTAGTGAACTCATGTGCTAGAATATCTTTTTTTATGTTTAATCGAGGGGAGGGGAGCATTTATTGAAACAAATGACAAGTTGGCAGATTTATTGTATATTAAATAAAAAGAAAGTTACTGACCTACTAGTCACTTCCTACTACATTTTGCAAAATATGGAGAAAAAGGTTATATGATAAATTGTGGGGAATATTTTTCCCCCATTCTTCAACATTTTTTATATATATTTGTATATAATATGTAAGTACATAAATAAGTACTAAGGAGGCCCTTAGTTAGCCTTCCTGATTTTGCCTTTACATGCTTCTGCTACTCTTTTGTGTCCTCTTTAGCAATTAGTCCATGTTTCCACTATTTGTAGGATTCATTTCATTAAAGAATTCCGGATAGAGCAATACTCTTACTCTTTTTCCTATTTTTCCTTTGAATCAGGATAGTTTACAGTTGTGCTTTTAATATGGTCTCTAAGAATATGTCAGCTATCCTAAATTCCTTTTCCCCTTGGTTTTCTTCTCATGGGATCTTACCTGCCCATTCTTTAAGTTTGTGAAAGTCTGCTTTTTTGAAGTCAATTGTTCATATTCCAATGCTCTCCCTACTTCCCTTCCTTAGAACCATGAAACCCATCATTCCACGATGTGTGCTTGCTAGTAGCATACACTGCAATGCAGATTAACAGCTGGAAGCTGTCCCTAACCTATTTTCGGTGGATGGCATGAACATTCAGTGTTATCACTGTACAGTGCAACCGTCCAGGTTTCAGTAAATCACTGTTTGTCAGCTCTTGATAAAATACCAAAATAGTTGTGTCTTGGAAACCCTCATTTTATACACAGGACCAGAAACTTCAGGACTATAAAATCAACTGTTATCACCTGTTTAATGGGGGAACAAATAAGATACCACAGAATAATGGTGAAATAATTAGCACTGTGGACCCAATTCAGAACCCAAAGATCATGCCAATCAGGTATCTTTGTTTAGGTATCTTTGTTTGGGGTAAAGGTAAGGAATTCCATCCAGGATGCGAAACTGCTCAGTAAGGGCTACTTCAGCACCATGACTAACATAAGCTTTCAATGCCTGCCTTGATATGTCCCCACTGTAATGGAAGGACTAGTCAAAATAGTAATTTTAAAAGTATATATTTCTAAGCTCACCAACCCCCCCCCCCATAAAATGTCAACGCAGTTATGATTCTGCAGGTATAGATATGAAACAAATATTTCAGATTGCCAAAAGTTATATTTTGAAAAAAATAATACATTTCATTTTGATTTTTCATTATTTTGACATTTCAGGCCATGAGGAAGGCAGAGCCACTAAGAAATGCAATGCAGCCAGTGAAAGACAGTATTTCCTTTTAGCGGCAATTAAACATTATCAATAGGTAATGTGAGCAGAGCTCACCCTTGACTATGTCACCATGAGAATTAAGTAAGGGAGATTATTTTTATGATGGAGTCTCCTGTTGAGTTTAGAGGATCTACAGACACTTCATGTGGGTCCTGAGGTGAAACCAAAGACCAATTTTGGACCTGCAGCATGGTGCACAAGTGCAACGGGCGGAGACAATTGGAGATGAATGTGTGCTACTTTCAGCTTTATGCCTCACACATCTCTCCTTGATTGGAGCTTTGAAGTGAGCATAATTGAAGTGTTCAGCCCATCTTTTCAGCATTTGTCCAGGATTGTTCAGTACCAGTTTCTCATCTGCATTCCAGAAACGGGTGGTGTCATTAAACTGTGTGCTTCATGCAGACTTCAACTCATCCAAAACAAAAATGTTTGGAGGGTTTTTTTGGTCTGCTGCTGATTGAAGCTGCTCAGCTTTATTTTTCCATTCTCACACTGCCTCTGTGCAGATCTGTGACTAACGATCCCCCAGCAGCATGCTCTGCCTGTTCCTGTCACATCTCTCCCATTGCCATAGGACTTTCAAAGAACAGAATGAGGGAAGAGATAGCAAGGAATAAGGACTGTAGACCTGCACAAGGAGTTGTTTAAAGTGGTATTAGGCTCTGCATGACTAGTCAAACTCTTCCGTCCTTGTTGAACATTTTGTCCACTGGTGCAGAAGGTTGCACTGCTTGGTCTGATAAAAAAAAAAAGCTGCAGCACTCTGTGAGGTACAGATGAAACAATTGAGACCATTGAATGCAGAACATATTGAAGGCCAGAGTGGCCAGAGCCCAGCACCTAGGCTGTACAACAGTGCTGAAGCTTGCTTGCTAACACCACAGCTGACTGAAGTAGAAAGCAGCTCCTCTACTGAAGTCTGTGGGACATGACTGGCTAGAAGGCTGGACAGAGCTGATGTGAATGTAGAGTATGGCTCCTACTAGATCACCTGCCTACTGGGGCTCAGAAGTCTGGTATACCCCAACAATGGACGGCTTTTGTCTTTTTTTAAAAAATCACATTATTGGTGCAAGGAAAATTGTTTTGAGGTTTTTATTGTATAGGAATCTTATTCTTTAGTCATATTATGGCTAGAGGTAAATGATGCTTTAATAAAACTTCAGCCTTTATCTAGAAAATCTTTGGCATTGTCCTTTGCATGTATCTTGGAGCAAAGATACTATAGATTGAGAGCTTGGATAATTTTTATTCTGAATGATAGCAAGCCATACTATCATAGAGAATCTAACATCAATAGCTCAAAATATAAATCAGGAGTAATGAATGCAGTTAGTCAATTACTATTTAGTGATTTAATTCCCATTTTATACATTTTCCGTTCTTAGTTCTCTGTATGTTGGCAAAAGGTGCACAAATATCTCTCAGACCTCATAAAACTGGTGCTTGATGGTTCTTTTGTTCACATGGTGAATTACAGCCACAGGCTGAGAGATGACCATTTCATTAGCCATTTATTATTGTATTGGAAATAAAGGAGGGTTGAATCCTTTTAAATTTATCTGCATTCACTTTTTGGTCACATTTGGTTACTTATATATTAATTTCATTCATCCCTATGCAGCTGCATGAGAGTCCCAGATTCTAAAGAATAGGTGTATTGCTCCAATCTTTGATACATTTTGTCAATAGCTACTAAATATTTTGTCCAAAGCCACTGTAAACTGAGAGAGCATCAGACCCTTATTTTAATGATCCCTCATTTTTAGAGTTGGTGTATAGCTACCAGCTTTCATTTCCTGAGAAGTTTTTGCATATTTTAGTGATGAAAATTGAAAAATTCTATCCTTGGTTAAAATAATGAAGTGTTCTGAATTTGACTCAGAAGTTGATCATTTCCATGGCAACATTAGCTTTCCACATGAAATAACACTTCTCCCCTGCAAAAAAACAGCCTTCTTAAAAACTCCTCTGCTTGGATTATTTTGGCTAAGCTTGTGTATTTTAGATGGGTTATACTGTAATCTTTGCTTGATTTTAATTATCTAGGAATTGGTTCCAGTGAGAGTGATGATGGATGTCAGTGAGAATGCTGAGTATGAACCCAGGGCAAGCTAAGATTTTGATTGTGTGCACTGTTGAAAAGTCGTACATTTAGTTGCTGAATTAATTTCTCCTAACTACCTCTCCCACAGTTTTATTAAACACTACAGTATGGATATCATTCTGTTTCCTGAGAATATATTTTTGACACCACATGTGCTTGTCCTTTCATAGTTGTTTCTGTAGGAGAAATGTTTTGATCATAATAGGAATATCTAAGAAAAGTAAATCATTTCTGAAGCCACGATTTTCCTAGGATAGCCATGTGTGTGTGTGTGTGTGTGTGTGTGTGTGTGTGTGTGTGTGTGTGTGTGTAGGTAAAGGGTGAAGCAAATATGACAGGTTTAAATAAATCCCAGGTGATATTAGTGTTCTTGCATTTTGGAAAGTCTTCTCTTAAAAAAAATTAAAATAAAATGGCAAAATAGAGATCCAAAATTGCAGGTGTAGATACCATTGACCTTGCTATCTCATTAGCTATGGCACATATGCCAAATGTGCACTATAGTCAGTGTTAAAGGGGTAAATGTATTTCTCCTACAGGCATTTAAACATCGCCAAAGTTAATTTTGTGGTCTGGAAAGAAAGTCCCAGATTGCAGCTTTTTAAACAGACCGGAGTTCCTAAAGATACATGAGTCATGAACCTTCCCCAACAATCCTATGTTAATGTCAGTGAAACACCCCGTGATCCATCAGTGCTTGCAACACCACTGAAAATTAACCCTTTCAGTTTATGTACTCTTTGGCAAGGTGGTCTGGTACCAAGATGGGGATATGCGTGTCATCTATCGCCTCACCACAATTAGGGAACCCCACTGTGGCAAAACCATCCACTATGTCCTGCACATTTCCCAGACTCACTACCCTTCATGGCAGAAGTTGATTAATGGCCCTACACACTTAGAGAACAGCATCTGCCACAGGTGATTTACCTACTCCAAATTGATTCCCATCTGACCGGTAACTATCTGGTGTTGCAAGCCTCCAAATAGTGATCGCCACTCACTTCTCCACTGTCAGAGCAGCTCTCATTTTTGTGTTGCTGAACTGCAGGGCAGGCACAAAGTTCTGCACAAAGTTCCTGGAAGGTGGCCTTATGCATTTGAAAGTTCTGCAGCCACTGCTCGTCATCACATACCTGCAAAATGATGTGTTCCCACCAGTCAGTGTTTGTTTCACGGGACCAAAATGGCACTCAGAGTGCAGCTGCTCTGTGATTGCCAGCAGCAACTGTGAAATGTTTTTTTTTCAATGGCTTGCAGCAGGGCTGCTTGCAGGACATCGCTATATTCCACACAGAGGACTCTACTTTGGCTCTGGAAATACTGCAGGAGAAGGCGCGAGGTGTTTGAGGTGCTCACAGCAAGAGTGCACAGCTGAGCAGGCTCCATGTTTCTGGGGTTATGGCCTATGCACAGTAGTTTTAAGGCTACTTAAACTGGGTTTAAGGCTACTGAAAACCACTGGGTTGTTTGCCCTTGATGTGAGGGAGGGAGCACAGTGCATCATGGGATGCCAAGGTAATATTTCCATTCTCCTCTACGACAATGTTTTGGTCCCATGAGGCACTGGACAAACTTCCCAAAACATGCTGCAGCTAATTGTACTTTGGGATAGCTACCCACAATGCTTTGTGCATCGATGTAGGCACTCCTAGTGAGAACACACTCCACTGAGACAATGAGCATAGTGTGGCCATGCGCAATCAACTTCATTAATTCGGGGGCTTGAGATTAAATTAGATAATGTTGATTTAATTTTATAGTGAAGACAAGCACTTAGACTACTCTAAGTACACTGTAGCCCTCCTGGGTCATTCACCCTTCAAATGCCTGAGGAAAAATGTATCCTCCTGCAGTTGTTATTTAGCTAAGTAATGCATATATTAATGTTTCAGAAATCAATCCCTTCAAATTCTCCTGGGACTTTTGTAGGAGAGTAATGTAGGGAAAGCGGGTGTATCTCTGCAGCAATTCCATGTCCAGCAGATCCTATGTCCCTCTTGTATGGAATCAATGTTACATAATAATATTTGGAGTAAAGGTTTATTTTCCTTTTTAAGATGTCCCACACAAACACACACACAGGAAAAAATTATCTATGTAATATTTATGTTTGCCTGAGTTTGTAATCAACATAAGAAGGAAACTGGCATTAAACACTCACAACTGACAACTCAATCAAACACGCTTTCACACATGAAACATTATTTCTCAGCACCACTGGGATTCAAATAACATTCTAATGGTCTCTGCGCATAATATGATATGACACCCTCTGTGGTATAGAATATTACTAGTCAGTCAATCTGTATAAGAAATACAGATAGGACTAGTGTGATCTACGACAGAAATTAGACAAAAATGTGACATCTTTTTTTCTGAGTCTGAACCTCAAGCCCCATAGGATCTGAATGCCACGCCAGCATTTAAAAATAGAAAAAGCAATTTCTCTCTCCTTCTTTCTGAGCCTGTAAGTGAAATAGCTTGATTACTGTGTAGGGGTGGTGGTTTGTTTGTTTGTTTCTTTTATCATTATATGTGTGGGTGAGAGAAAGACTGGGTGTGATTTTGAGTGTACAGATGTGTGAAGAAATTACTGAGAGAAAGATAAATTGAAGAAATAAGTCTTGTCAGTAGTTCCAAAAGTGGTAAGTTCTGTGGTCTCTGTGGGAGTGAGCCCCTCTGGGTACATCTACACTGTGATAAAAAACCCGCAGCACTGAGTCCCAGTGCCTCGGTCAGCTGACTCGGGCTTATGAGGTTTGGGTTACAGGTCTAAAACTTGCAGTGTAGACATTTGGGCTTGGGCAGGAGTTCAGGCTCTGAAACCCTCCTCCCTTGCTGTGTCTCAGATGCCAAGGTCCAGCCTAAGCATAAAAGCAGTCAGATTTAGGGAACATCCACACTGCGGTTTTATAGCCCTTCAGCCTGATCTCTATGAGACAAAGTCATCTGACCCCCAACTTTCTAATCACACAAAACTGAACAGCCTTGCCTCGCCCCTTCTCCGGGGCCCCACTCTGTTCACTCCATTCCCCATCCCTCCGTCACGTGGTCTCCCCACTCTCACCCACTCGCTCATTTGCCCCAGGCTGGGGAGAGTCCTTTTTTGACTGGGTGTTCTGGTGGAAACCGGCCACCTGGCAACCCTAGACCTGGGCCAGCCATGGGTGTGCCGCAGGGCTTTTATTGCAGTGTGGGAATACCTTGTGAAAGTTCTGTCATCTGTACTCACAAGCCTCTTCCTTTTGCTCACGAGTGGTACATCTCAGTCCCTTCTGTTCCCTGCCTGTGGCAGACAATGGTTTAGCATCCCTGAAGGCTATAATACTTTGGCCTAACTCTGGTGTTGAGCTTGGTGTGGAGGTGGCTGGATAGGATGTAGTGACCTGTGATATACAAGAGGTCAGACTGGATGATTTCGTGATACCTTCTGGCTTTAAACTCTAAGGTGCACAGTTTTCATGGGATGCTGTGATCACTGAAGAAGGGGTGACTACACAAGTAGCAAGGAACGGCACCAGGGAGGCAGCCGAATGTCTGGACACACACGCACTTTGGACTAGACACTATGTAGAGAGTGGAGCACTAACATAAAATGTTCATGGCAACCTGTATTTCTAAGCAGACAGGCTGCTGTATTTTGTATGTATTTCAGATGGAACTTTGATGGGGCGAGTGGTTATATTCCTAGATATAAGCATTACAATAACCAAGCCTGGAGTATTATGCAATCACCATTGTCACAGCATCTCTTTCAAACAAATAAAAATTCTTGAGAGTAGAAAATGTTAATCAGAGCTCTTTTGTGCAATAGCAACTGGAAGGGATTTTCAGAAGCACTCAGAATTGGCCTCCCTCTGTTCCCATTTAAGTAAAGGGAGTTTTACCACTGGTTTCAACGAGAGCAAATTTAGGTTAGCTCAGCATGCTGTTGAAAATCCCACCCTTTGTTTCCAGTGTTAGATACTTGGCTTTCCTGATTCAGAAATGCAGTCAGATTTAGGGAAAAAATGAGAGGAGGCTTATGAACTGCACATGAACCTACAGAGCAAATTGTTGATTGTTTATGTATATGAACAAGAGGGTGCAGTTCCCTCCTCACCCACCTCTTTAGCCCAGAAGCCAGGTATTGTTTTAGTCTATTGTTCTTGATTGTTAATATGAACAAATAACTAGGATCCTGATTCAACAATGCATTTATCCATATCTTGCTTTAAGTACATGAGTATTTCCCTGCACTTCAACACGACCACTCAGATGCTTAAATGCATTTGCTGGATTGAGTCCCAACACTCCTAGTGGCATATTGTGGCCTGATTTCCTATTTTGGGGGTTTGGTTATTTTCTGAATCTCTTGTTCATATGTTCTCCCAAGGGCAGCATCTATTGTTCCTTCTAATGGATCAGTAAGTTGTTCAACACCATGAATTCCACCACTTCCCATTAACCATCCACAAACCAATTACTCGGGATAATTTTGTAGAGCAAGTCCAGCTCCTTCCCCTGTTGTGTTGCTCAGTATGTTAAGGACAGAGGTTTTTTGAGATTTTTTTTCTCACAGAGAAATTCTTGCAGAAACAATAAAAGCTTATTTTTCAATAAAACATTATATTAGCTGCTGGAGGCATTAGAAAAGGTCATGCAGAGCTGATTAACAGAATCATTTCAATTCTATATTGTAGTTTAATCCATCGTTCCTAGCACAGTTGAGTAACTCCAGTTGTTAAGGTTGCCACTTCTTGTCCTTTTCCCTTGACTGGCACATATTTCCCTACTTTCAGACTATAAGAATATAAATGACTCTCCTTTCTACCAGGCTAGGATTGTCTTATTAATGGAGAAAGGTGCTTGTTAATAACCTGAATACTGAATTTTCAATAAGCTGGAGCCTGCCAATCAATTGGCTGGAAGACCAGCAGATCAGGCTGCCTGATTGTCACGTCTCTAGATGCCATAAAAGCAGTCTTTCTCATCTCAATTAATGAGTACTAGGCACACAATTCACCACTTTCATAGGACATTAATGCCTTCAGATTGACCTCATCTCTCCGAGACTCCATTTTTAAAATGCATCTATTATGCCGCTCTCAAGGTGTGACCTTACTTTAGGAGGAACAAAAAAAGAGAAAGTGAAAGAAATGGGTTAGTTTTCATTTTTAAAAAGTAAACATGGGAAGTTCTTCAAGATGATACAGCACGAAGAAACAGAGGGGATCAGGATAATGGCAGTCACAATTGGTACAGAACGAAAGACATTACGGCATGGTAGCTGCATAACTGTAGCTATGGAATTTACACTGATAGTAAGATTTCAAAAGGAAATGAATCCACACAAATATCTCTTTGTGAGGATTCAGTTTGTTCATATTCCAGGAGGCTAAGACTACACTGGATACAGACTATTTTATCTTCTTTTGATCAGTTCAGGTTTGTCCACGATGAGTGTACTGTGTTTCATATGGGACTACACTGTGACCTAACTTTGATTCCATCCAATGGTAGTCTTTGGCCTTTCAGGTTCAAGAATAGCAGCCATGTTAGTCTGTAGCCGTAAAGAAAGTGAGGAATACTTGTAGCACCTTAGAGAATAACTAGTTTATTTCAGCATAAGCTTTCATGGGCTATAGCTCACGAAAGCTTATGCTGAAATAAACTAGTTAGTCTCTAAGGTGCTACAAGTATTCCTCGCTTTCTTTTTGGCCTTTCAGTAGCTGACATACTGATCCTGACCCCATTACAAATATACGTGTACAGTCGTCATACTCTGGACATTAAAATCCTTAACAGTTAAACAAAGAATGAATGTGTGAAATCAGGAGTATAAAAGTAGTCACAATATATTGAGCTATTTTTACTGCAGGTAAAAGATTAAACAATGACAAAAAGTTGTTTAAATGATTTTGTCATCAGCAAGATAAAGTACCATTTGATCAGACTATTCAACTAAAACTCTGTAGAGTGAAGGATGCATTGAGGGTCAGGATTTCCTCTTACTTTACTCAATGGAATTACTCGTTATTCCCAAATGTGAATTGGGCCCTATGTTATTTATAGTTTAGGAAATAATGATAAACTTGTCCTATCTTTTAAATAATACCATTTATGTAACAGTTCACACATCGGCTAACCATATACAGTGTATTTACTCTGTATGAACAATGCCCTCTTATGTCCCACTTACACAACTCTTACATTTAAACATTTTCATTTTGACATGGTAGAGAGTCCAACCATTGCTTTTGGCCCTCCTCTTGACTTTGTCTACACTAGCCCTTCTGGAGGAAATCCCTCATCACTGTGCTACTACTGATGCATCTCCACAACAAGGGTGACACTAGAATAGGCAGGGCACACGTATTTTCACCACTGTGTCATCTAGACATTTCTGAGTCAGACAACATAGTAACAATACCACCTGTGCTTTGTTAACCCTAGGTCTCCTCTATTGGTGATACACTGATAGTACTAGCCTAGTGGCAGATTTCTCAAAAACAAATAAATCCCAGTGTAAACATGGCCTGTGTGGCTGGAGTGAAACCCAATTATAACTGGGTTACAAAACCTTGTGTTTACCACAGTCCTGGGGGCTGATTCTGCTCCCACTACAGTCAGTGGGATCTTTGAACTGACTTCAGTGGGAATATAAGGCTACAGGATAATTCTGATGGATAACTTTGTCTGATACAGTTATCTTAAGAGTGATCTTAAGAAGCCTTTGGACTCATCTTGGCTGTTGCTTCCTGGCCAGCATGTACAGGAGCCTCATTTAATTAATTCATTAAATAATTTAGGCTGACTGTCTTCCCATCTTTTAATCAGACCACTGGTTCCCAGAAAGTCATCTTCCTTTTTATTTGTCCCCATAGGCAGCTTTCATGTTTTCCATTGTCTTTCATGCTTCACAGAGGGGCGGTTTTGAATATAGCCATTAACCCACAGGCTTCACTCAAAATTGGTGTTCCTCTGTGAAGCATGAAGAGCAGCAGGGAAGAGCAAAGCACCTATGGTACCTGGGGAAAATCTGGTAGCTGGAGAGCAGCCAAATCCCACTGAAAACTATTGTTAAATACCGGAGTCAGCGCTAAAGACAGATAGAGACTGGAAAGGAAGGGAAGGGGAGAGGGAACGCTATGTAGGACCAAAGGTTTGAGAGTGGCTGTAAAAAAAAAAAAGATAAAAGGATAGATTTTGTTTTTAAGTGGCTAAAACACCCCTCATTTACCAAGAGAGAGGGGGGCTAATGAGACATATTGCTATAGCCAGGGCATTGGCAGTCAGGCCTCATGGGTGGAGCTATACTCAGAAGCCAGGAATCAGAGCCAGAGTCAGAAGCCAGGAGCTAAAGCAAGGCAAAGGAGCAGCGGCCATCGTGGCAGCTGTTTGGGGATCCACCTAACTGTACAATCAACTTCCTGGGGGCTGGAGGGGAGACTGTGATCTATCATGGCAGAAGTCTGACCAATGATCCTAGCCTATAGATGAGTATGAGGAAACTGAATTACAACTCCTGTGAGGCATCACAGTGGTATTTCTAAATCAAAATATTTACATTTTCAATTTTGAGTGGAAGACTTTAAATTTTCCAAGGGAATAAATGTCCTTTAAAAAAAAATCTTGAAACCAAACCACAACAAAGCAGCATTAGCTACAAGCCTACGTAAGAAGACACAATTCATATACCTAACAATACTCATCAAAATCAGCCAATTCATTAACAGAGAGGGATCG
The DNA here is from genome assembly GCA_032164245.1 of Sternotherus odoratus. NCBI lineage: Eukaryota > Metazoa > Chordata > Testudines > Kinosternidae > Sternotherus > Sternotherus odoratus. Next base: position 19,464,104 of record JAVMKO010000011.1, read on the forward strand.
AATACTCAACACAGCCATCCATGAAAAAAAGTAAACTGGATCCATTTCATCTTCAAGAGGAGATGGAGATTGACCCAAAATATACCTCCCCTCTACATAAAATGATTCAGTTATGTTCGGGGATATCTCAGATGATCAGCAATGAACCATACAGCAATCCTGTGCATACCAGTAGGAACACTGTGAGATAGTCACTTCAGATGGGGGGAAGGGTCTACCTGAAATGCTAGTTAAAAAAAATATATATGCTAAGCTTGATTTAGCACCAGTGGCTGCTTCTGACTGTGAAACCTTCAGTAGCAGGGCACTCTGGGTGAGAAGGAGCACTTGACAGGAAACTTGTGTGACTTTTCTCCTCTTACAGACCACATATAGTGTATGTGACAAAGCTGTGCCTCAGAGTAACTGGAGACCCACCTAATGCCTGAACACTTTACATTTTGTTAGGAGTGTCTTGTCTCTTCTTTTCCTGCTGGTTCTATGGTTGGAGCCAGTCTAAAGCAGTTAACCACTGCTGCCACTGCCCCAGCTGGTGTCTGCCCTCAGCCACTACCACCTAAAGTCTGGACGGGATACTACCTGTTCCTCCAGACTGAGGGCTGCTTCAAGGACCCTCAGACACTGGTGTGTCTTTGCTTCATGCATCAGCCTGGTTGCCTCCCCTGCCTTTAGCTGGAAGTGAGGAAACTGAATAATGTGGAGGACATAAATTAAATGAGTCTCTGAGGGGCTGAGAAGGTGCTTGAACCTTCCTGCCCCCTCCCTCTGGTGCATCTCTAACAGCAGCTTTCCTTCCAGTAAAAAGGCAAGCAAACAGCTCTGGATGCTGTCAAAGCTCCCTTTATAAATCAGTGAGCAGCAGATGTTGAAAGCTCTGTGCATCTAAATGCAACACCTGCTGCTGAACCTGGATTTCTAAGCTGTGGCATTACATACACATATAAAAGGATCAACTGAGTAGGTAAGTAGCATCAACAGCCACTCTCAGGGTGAAATCAAAGGCATGTATCAGCAGGTAACGGTATTATTGCAATCTGGCTAAAAGCTCTTCAGCCACAACAAAATGTAAAGTTGCCCAAATGAGCCAGCAGTTCTCCAAACTGTAAAATACCATTTCTTTCTCTCTTTTCCCCTGACACTACTAGACAAACACTCTTGGAGAGTGCCGTACCTTTTCAGCATGCCAAGAACTAGAAAGTAACACCTGGATAGTGAAGCTCCAGATCAGAAACAAAATGCTGATTCAATGGAATGTATTTTATTTAAGTTTTTATTCCCTGCTTTGTACCAAGGCTTCTATCCACTTTTCCTGTTTGTAGAGTAATAAGCCCTCCTGGCATATAACCTGGGTGGGTTTTCAGGATGTTTTAATGTCTATTTTCACATGTTTTTGTTGTGTTTGTTTTAATCAGTGTTGAAATCTAATCTGCCCAGTCCAGTGCACAACCAATATCTGCTGAATAGAAAGTATTTCATATTAACCAATACAATGTGTCACTACAGCTCTGGAAACATCATTGGCTCAAACAAATGTTACTGTTAATCCTTAGAAAAAATAATCCCTCTTGATCAAAGTGGAGGACAGTACAGGCAAAATCTGCTCAGAGTCTCAGTATTGTCGTTAGCTCGGTATCACTTTTTTCCTCAACATACTCTTGTATTTCTTTTAATCCTTAAAGTTTCTGAAGCAAGAGACATTCCTAATCCATGCTTTGATCTGAATTTCTAAGATAGGGACCACTGACTTTCCTTTAAGTTCATGTACCCTTGGAGGAGGATCTCTGTTATAGATCATCTGCCCGTAGAGACTATCATTACAGCCATATTGGGTTGCTGATAAGTCAAGGCTTTCATTGTCCAGGGTTATCAGTTTTTCATTATTCTGAAGTAAATACACTCAACTGTAAAATAAAGTTAAGAATGAGGGAAAAAAAGACTTAGCCGCTGTGAAAAAGAAAAGAGGCTGCTCTGTTTGATTCTGAACAGCTGCTGCAGGATGTTAAAGTGATATTTATGTATAATAGGAACGTAAGACCAAATCACCAGCTGATGTAAATTGATGTAGCTTCACTGAAGATAAGTAGACTTAAGCCATCCTCCTCTTCCTGCAAACCAGTGATTACCCTCAGAAGTCATGGGGGGGTGGGGGGGGAAGAGTACTAGTGACAAGATGTGATTAAATTATACATCATGAACATATATATACCTACTGAATTTAGACCTTGTTTCCTGGCCCCAGTGAAGTTAAAGGTAAAATTCCCATTGATTTCACCCACTGACTTTATATGAATCTATGTCTGCAATCTAATAAATCACATTATCTGAGGGCTCGTCTACACTCTCATGCTAAATCAGCATTGCTGTGATCGATGCAGTGGCGGCAATTTAGCAGGTCTAGTGAAGAGACGATAAGTCAATGGCAGAGTGTTTTCTTGTTGACTTCAGTACTCCATCTTCATGAGAGGTGGAAGGAAGGTATGTCGCTGGAGAGCGTCTCCCACTGACACAGTGGGGTGTGACCACCATATAGGTCAAGGCAAGCTACGTTGCTCATGGGTGTGATTTTTTTCATACCGCTGAGCAATGTAATTTACATCGATTTAAGCAGCAGCAAGACCAGGCCTGAGTAATACTCAGCAATAAATAGTCTCACTGAAGTTGGTAATGGTACAGAGCCAGCTGCTCCTTAAATTATCTAGAGACGCCAAGCAGACTTTGCTGTGTCAAGACACTGTCCACATTGCAATGAAAGGGACTACTCAGAGATTTAAATTACTCATAAATTGTTTCACAGATTAAACCTTTATTGACTATTTAAAATTGTTCAATGGGATACTCAGTGGAAATAGGTTTAATCCTTTGAATGGCAAATTTGAATATTCAGGTAAATGTGTACAGCAAAATATCAAACTATTTAACTGGTCACCTAAATGACATCTGTGAAATCCTGAAATTTCTCACCCTACATTTCAGCCTAAGGGTAGAGTTTTTCTAAGAAGTTTGGCAATACTCAGAAAAGAAGTATTAAAGCTCTAGGACAGTGGTGGGCAACATGTGGCCCATTAGGGTAATCTGCTTGCAGGCCTCAAGACATTTTGCTAAGGTTTACTGTCCGCAGGCACAGCCCCCTGCAGTTCCCAGTGGCCATTGTTCACTATTCCCGGCCAATAAGAGCTGCTGGAAGTGGTGGGCAGCACAGCCCTGCATCCCGCCACTTCCCACAGCTCCAATTAGCCGTGAACAGTGAACCATGGCCACTGGGAGCTGTGGGGGGCCATGCCTGTAGATAGTCAACATCAGCAAAATGTACTGTGGCCTGATTACCCTGATGAGCCGCAGGTTGCCCACTATTGCTCCAGGGCTTGTTTTTCCACTGAATTGTGTAGTCATCTGGACTTGTGAAATTTAAGTGTTGAATGCATTAAACTCAGAATCATCTGCTTACACTAGTGATAGCATTGCAGAACCATCATTGTCAGTAACTAACCTTCGGAACAATCTACCAAGGTTTGTGGTGGATTCTCCATCACTGACCATTTAAAAATCTCTATTAGATGTTTTTCTAAAAGCTCTGCTCTAAGAATTATTTTGGAAAAGTTCTACTGTCTGTGCTACACAGGAGGTGGAGACTAGATGATCACAACGGTCCCTTCTGGCCTTAGATTCTATTGATCTTCGTCACATTTGTTTAGTATCTATCTAAAGCATGTGGTGTGTGTGTGTGTGTGTGTGTGAATACATATTCATATAATACATGTGTGTGTGTGAATACATATATAAATATAATAGGCAAAAATTCTTTGCCTGCATTAAAAGCCTAGGGGCAGATCCTCAGCTACTGTAAACTGGTGTAGGAAAATTAAGCAGAATGTATAGAATTTAGAAAATTTTGTCTTGCTTACTCTGTTTTGCACACTGGGAAAAACATAGAATGTATCATGTTTGTCTCTTGAGTGGTGTATTTCAGCTTTTACTGTCACACTTAATGCAGAGACATAGCAATAATTTCAGCATATCAGCACCTATCTTTGCATGGTCTAATACAATGGTTCTCAACCAAGGATACGTGTATCCCGGGGGGGAACAGCAGTTTTCAACTCATCTAGATATTTGCCTACTTTAACAACAGGCTATATAAAAAGCACTGACAAAGTCAGTACAAACTAAAATTTCATAAAGACAATGACTTGTTTTATATTGGTCTATATAGTATATACTGAAATGTAAGTACAATCATTATATTCCAACTGATTTATTTTATAATAATATGGTAAAAATGAGAAAGGAAGCAATTTTTCAGTAACAGTGTGCTGTGACACTTTTGCATTTTTATGGCTGATTTTGGTAAACAGGTAGTTTTTAAGTGAGGTGAAACTTGGGGTACGCAAGACAAATCAGACTCCTGAAAGGGGTACAGTAGTCTGGAAAGGTTGAGAGTCACTGAGCTAATATATCTTCAAATCTGTCATACTAAATAACAGAACAAGCTTCTCCTGCAGTGTTCCCAACACAGAGTAAATCTTTCCCAAAAGGTCTGCTTGGTAAGCTAAGCAAGTCAGTCATGTCACTTTTGTTCTTCTGATACAAGAGATTGGACATAACACGTTCTGTTTTTCAGCCAGATGTCTCTCATATAGCAGGTCCAATTTGTGTCCCTCCAAACTTGTGCCTGCATTTTTGAACTCATCATTCAATTGTGGCTTCAAATCAAGTAATTATAGGGGCAACTTTGTGGCTGGACTTACACTGCAACTCAAATATTCCCCTCTCTGTGAGAATGTACGCTGAATTCTGACTGCATTCCAATGATTTGCTTCAGTTTGATTTACTGATTCCATTAGAGGCAGATTATATTGCAATCCCATTAATTTATTTGAATAGTTTCTTTTAACAGGTTTTTATTGTGCTGCCTAATTATGTTGTCGAAGTCCCGAAAGATAATTCTAAGATCACCTGGGGCACCAATTAAAGTTTTGTGAAAGCCTGAAGTATGAAAATTTGAATGGGAAAAGATTACTGAATAGAAGACTGGTAATTAATGTGACTAACTTATTTGAACTGTTTTGAATGCTCCTATGGACCATGCACCTAAGTAGTTCACTGGTTCATTATTCTGAAAGATACTCTTTGGGGATAAGGTGCATGCTACTGTCACGGTAGCTTAATATATATAGTTAATTATATAAAGCTAGCATAACCGTAACATGCACCTTAACCTATGGACATGGTATTACTAGTCTCTCTTGATAGATAGATAATACATTGGTCCAAATTCATCCCTAGATTAACTCCATCAATGCCAAAGGACCGGTCCCAGGGGTAAGTTTATCTCATTACTTTCAGACACTGTTATAGCATCCAAACTTGAAACCTGATATGTTGTGACTACCTTAAAAGACACTTTCATTATTGTCTTGTTGTTTTCCTTACATTCCTTTAAATATTCTGTGGCTTCTAAATAATTATTTATTCTTTAACCTCTTGATTCAACCGTTAGAAAAATGAAAAGATTCAACTGCTAAAAACAAAGTACAACTCATCTCCTCTGCTTCCAAAAGCAGAGAAAAGTCTGAGATACGGAGACTAGAGGAGTGATGTTTCCACACCAATGTGTCCTGATGCCCCTCTCTCCCCTTCAACCACAAAGTAGGTGGGTTTTGGGACAGGGACAACTCATGACTAGTAGGTGTTGTCTGTGACATTCTTCCCTCCTCCCATCACCCAAAAAATGAATATTCATTCACAATCATCACCTATACTGATGTCATATTAACTTAGGGTCTTGTACGCACTCTAGCTATAGGTAACTAAGGGAGCTGTCTAGGGTGCCAAATTTTGCCTAGTGTGGCCAGGGCAGTTGGGTGTTGCAGTGCCACTCATGCATATTTAGCCCAACTGCCACCCCCCATCATGATGTAGGGGTAGTCAGGACAAACCTGAATGAGTGAAGCTGTGATCTGGTGGATAACAAATCCTCACTTCTACTTTCCTTCCTCCAAAAGCATGGCACATATCCAACGCCCTACCAGGTATCAGCTGGTGTAGCATGGGATATTCAATAGCACTCAGCATGGGTCTCTCTCTCTATTTCCGTTGAAGTAAATGGTAAAATGCCCATTCCCTTCAGTAATAACAGGATTAGACCAATACTGAGAGCTTTTGCAAATCCCACCCATAATGGGACAAAGTTATGCCTTTATTAGCACAAATAAAACTCCAGTGTCTTTGATACATTTCACTGATTTTTTTGTGGGGGATCTTTATGGCCACACACATATGAATGAGAGTATGCATAGAATCATAGGACTGGAAGGGACTTTGAGTGGACTTTCTTCCTTTCTCCTCCACTCAAAGCAGGACTAAGTATTACCTAGACCAGAGTTGTTAAAAAGGACAGCTATTTTGCATTTTCTAACATTGGTGCAGCTCCATTACCTACTGTGCTAAACATGTATTAGTACATAGATTGTTTACTACATTTGCCTTTGAAAAGCTTCAGACCATGGACAACTGGTTTCCTTGTTAAAAATGTGTTTGACTGAGTCTATTAAGAATAAGTGAAAGAGGTTGTCCGGGAGCTGAGATTTCCAGTTCTGAAATATGAACTACTTGACTTGCTGAGGAGTGATTTTGAAGAAGCAGTGCTATTTGTTCTTGTGGAAGAAGTGCCAGCTACGACAGTAGTCTGCATATGTAACTGATCTTCTGCGAACTCTGATTCCCCTTTAGTTAGTGTTCCAACCTTAAGAAAACCTCAAGGACCTTAACCGAGGAGCCAGGAAAGTTGCAATGATGTAATATCTGGTCTGAAAGTACCTTGTTTAGTGCCTCACTGCAGTGAAAACAGTTGACCATTATTTAAGAAAAAAGCTGCTGCTGTGACCATGAGCCATTTTTCAGTCTGTGTCACTTAATTTAACTAAAAATTGATTCAGAAGATCCAAGTGCTGTTGGAGATGTCACATAATAGCAATATCTCTTTCACTGGATTCATGGCTTGAGCCTGATGACCTTTCTTGTGTCAGTAGTCTCCCTGAGTCAGTGGAACTACTCATGCAAGTGCTGCAGGGGGTAGGGTGCAAGTTGTTGACACAGGTGAAACATGACATTTCTTCTTGCAACTCAGATATGGGGAAAGACGACACCCATCAAATGCAGTTAGTGAGAAGAAACCTAAAAAGAGGCAGTGTGGTACACTAGGCACTGGGTTAGAGATCTGGGCTGGATTCCCAACTATCCTAATGACCTGTTGTGTGACCTTGAGCTTTCTAAGAACCACTGTAACAGAAATATATAATACAGCATAAATCTCATCACCAATGTTTTCCTTTTTTAAATGTGTATGAGGTTTCTACTCACTTAAGATTTTTTATCCTACTCTTTACTCTTTCCACCAGTTAAAATAATCAGAATAGCTAGGATTATTAACAAGCTGTAAGCATCAAGAAGTTGTGTCATGTGTAAAGCAAAGATAGACTAGCATAATACAAAGAACAAAATCTATAAAATAAATCATACAGCTGAAGTGAGAGAGATCCTGGCACATAAACATCAAATTTTAAGGAATAATGTGCAAATAGTGTCAACAATAGTTAATATACAGTATTTGGCTTTACTGTACATTAGGATCAATAACTATTTTCTAAACGGGATTCATACGCTGCCTTTTTTCATACAGCAGGTACTAAATGGAGTTCCACATTATAGACACATCCTGGATCAATTTCCTTCACTTCAGATTGTTCTCCATTTATTTTCTGTAACTCAAACATTAGTCTGAAAGCCCAGAGATACCTATCAATGGCAAAGTGTCGTATGTACACAGTATCATACCTGTATTTCATCTTTCAGGAAGACTGTCAGATCAAGAGAATGTACAAAATAAGGCACAGGTGTAAATAGCATCTTACCATCACCAATTAGTGTTAAGTGAGAATAATTCTTTGAATAACATTGATCATCCCTATGGAGGTAGCTTTGCTTTTGTGGAACATATTTTCTTTACTCCTCATTACCAATACTGCCTCAAAACCAACCAAATGGACAAAATGCATCTCTCTACATAGGTATATTTATCATATGACCAACTAGTGTTTAATTTCAATAACTATTTAATGAGCCTTTATAAAGCATGTTTCCTTTCAAATTTCCTCTTCCACTTTATCTAAGTAGCTAAATCTGCATTTTTCTTTTAAAAAATGGTTGAAAACTTTCACCCAATCCTATTTGCAATATAGATTTTAGACAATATGGAATAGGTGACTAAATTGAAAAAATGGGGCAAAACAATGGAGATCATTGTTTGCATAAATGAGAAATCTTCGTTATCTCAGTTATGCTGTGCTTGTGTATTTTAGCACACCTCTACTGAAGACAAAAGAGCTACATCAATTCATATTGTCTGAGGATCTGGCCTACAGTTCATGTGACATTATTACAATTTATATTTTTACACAATTTTCTTTTATTGTTTCTTTCTCAGTAACTTTGGCCTTCTTTAATACTCTTGTTCACTTCTGTTATTCAGATTATTATTCCTTTCATAGATTAGAGATCAGGAAGTTACACTGAATTATGTTGTCAGTAAAGCTCTAAATTACTGAAGAAAGATACCACCTCTCTTTCTGAAGTTATCAGTCAACAGATGTCTTTACAACTATTTGTTTCTTTAATGCTTTTATGTATATTATTGTCACTCCGATTGACAGTAACAAAGATAAAACAACAAAGCAAAGATAAATAACAGAGGACAGAAACTAAAGCAGATAACACAAATGCCACTGGGAGCTCAAATGGGCTATAGACCAGCAGTGGGAATGATAAATATGATAACTTGCATATCAATGAGTGCCAAACAACATTTAGTAGTTGTTCATGCTTACATTTATCTACTTGATTGAGGTAATTTGCATAATTTGAAGGTAATTTCCTGTTGAAAGCCATGATAAAGTACTGTGATTGCAGCATGCATGTCTTCATGAACATGCTGGTGTTGGGAAGTTGAGAGATAAATAAGATAATGATGTAGCATTTTCAAAGCCATGTAAAAAAAATAAAAAAATAATTTATACTGGAAGTGGTCTTCTTTTACAATTTATTTGAAGACTGCAATATGCCCATGAATCCTTATTCATAGAATATTGATAACTCAGTCAAGTCACATTAATTTAATCACATTAATCCCTCTTTTGAATAAGACGTACAACTGAAGCCTTGACCGGGAGTGATTATTAAATATTCCATGACAAGTTGAGCAAGAACGATGGATTTTTTTATTGTAGGAGATGCTCGCAAACTGCTCTTGCATGTATAAAGGCTTTAAAAAAGCTTATAAATGAAGAAAAGGCCCTATTATTCACTGAATGTATATGACTTGCTGTGGGCTTGGAGTACAGAAAAACACTAGGGGCATGATCCAAAGTCCAGTGAAGCCAATAGAAGTTTTTACATTGATTTCAGAGAGTATTGGATCAGGTTCTTGGAAAGCATATGGAAAAAGATGGCAATCAGAAAGTGACTAAAAGCACAACTATTTTAAATCTTTGCATGGACCCAGTCTGGTTCTTATGGAAGCCAGTGGGGGCATTGCTATTGACATATAATAGGAATAGTTTCAGGCCCCATCTCATGACTCTCCCATTCATCGTGATAAGATTTTACCCTCTCTATTAACTGCTGAGCTCGGGCACGGTTAAGCTTGAGTGCCCTATAAATATATTTCCATCCATCTTTCGTGAAGAGCTATCCACTTTGTTGTAGTTTTTTGAAAAGAGGAGACAAAAATTTAATGTTTCCTTGTGGGAAAAATAAACTCGTATTTATAACAATTGAGACAACCTGTCACCCGAGTCTCAGTTTTTCAAGGATGGCATCGACTGTTCATAATTCTTCAGAATTCAGCAAACAACAGCTATTTAAATCATAGTTTAAGACTGGTTGAATTTCACAAATGTAAGGACATTTATAGGGCTGGTCAGACTTGGTGATAGGATATAGCACCTTGCATGGCTAGTCCATCAATTCAAATCCAGGCCATATTATCTTGATGCATTTTACAATAGCCTGTATAAAATGAATTGATAATCTCACTCCAGCCCTTAGTGGAAACTTTTCCATATCATTTAAACAAATAACAGAAACACTACGTCAGTTGACACCAGCATCCTTACTGATTTGGAGGTACAAGATCTGAATTCTCCCCTGCCCCTGTGGTCAGGGTAGAGGCTCACTGGAAGGTTGGTAGAGGAAAGTTTATGTTGCAGTCCATTGTCTATGCTGTGCCTCTGCTATACAAAAACAGTAGCCAATAATCTTCACTACAGTCACTTTGACTCACTTAATGGGACTTTCAGTGGGAATGCCTAACTTTTTTGGGTACTTTGAAAAAAAAATAGGTCGAAGATGGCACCTCAGAGTCTGATCTTGATTTCATTTGCACCAGCAAGTTTCAGTGGACAGGGCTCAGGATTGGGAGTCTTGACTTTTGGGTTGTATTCCTGGTTCTTCCACTGACTTCTTACATGACCTCGGGTACGTCAGTTCATGTCAATCATAGCATCAATGTAATTGCATGCTTGCAGAAACAGTGTAAATGAGAGCAGACCAAAGCCCATGCATAATTGAGAATTTCCTTGATTTTGTAGCTATTAGTCAAACCCTTAGTAGAGTGGGGCAGCCTCTTTGTGACAGATAGGCTTGCATGAGTATAACTGACACAAGACTTTTCCCCTTGAAATATTTCCAGTGTAATTTCAGATGGTGAATGTTCAAATATATGTAAAGTGGCTCTAATTCAAATTGAAGTTACAATTTCAATACCTCAAGGTAATTACATACCAATTAATTATTTGAAAAATTTCTGTATGTCTATAAACTAATGTTGCATAGTTGTTAAACAGTTCATTACCTAAAGAAAAACAGTTCTTAATAATTAGCTAATGTATATAGTGACTATTCACTAGTGCATCTAAGAACATACTGGTTTAAGACAACTATATATTATTTATGGGAGCTGTTAAACTAAGCACAAGCTCTGGTCAAGGCCATATGCATTAGCTAAAAACTGACTAACTCATAGCTGGAAATCAAATCAGCTCACTTGTATGTTAGTTTTGTTCAAAATAGATATTAGTTTTATAAGAATCTATTTAGTGGTTAGACTCTATGAAACGCTTGTAAATTGCTGCAGGCATTAATCTCTCTTATAACATCTCTATTCCATGCTATAAGGAAAAATGTAAATTTTTCTTTATAACTGAAAATGTTTGTTCTGAACTTGTGAACCCAGGCACAGCAATCTCCCCTCTCTCTGCCCATTAAAGAGGCCATATCAAGATTAACCTGGCCTTTAAAAAACATCACAATACAAAGGATTGATGAATGGCCCTATCACACCTTGGAAATGCTATGTGCAAGGGAACTCATCCCATGGACTGGAAGGCCAAATATAAAAGATAAAACAGAGTCCCAAGTAAATTTTTCATCACTTTGCTGTTTGACTTCTTTCTTGTTAGAAAAGGGACAGAGAAGGGACAGTAAATCTGTGATCTCCAACCTTTTTACGCACAAGATCACTTTTTGAATTTAAGTGCAACCCAGGATCTACCCCACCCTTCCCCGAGTCCCACCCCTTTCTGTAAGCCCCACCCCACTCTCTCTGTCCCCTCCTCTCTCAGTTGCTTGCTCTCCCCTACTCTCACTCACTTTCACAGGGCTGGGACAGGGGGTTGGGTTCAAGAGTGGGTGCGGGCTCTGGGCTTGGGCCAAGAGGCATAAAATGTGTGTGTGTGTGTGGGGGGGGGGGCTCTGGGCTGATCCTGGGGCAGTGTGAGGTGGCGAGGGGTGTGGGCTATGGGAGGGGGCTCAGGGCTGGGATGTCGGCTCCTGCCAGGTGGCACTTACCTTGGGCAGCTCACAATCAGTGCAAGCTCACTGGGGCTAAGTCAGGCTCACTGCCTGTCCCAGCCCCACACCACTCCCAGAAGCAACCAGCATGCCCCCCGTAGCCCTGAGGGAGGGGCAAGCAAGAGTCTCAGGCAGGAGCAGCACACAGAAAGCACTGCCCCCACAGCTCCCATTGGCCACAATTCCTCATTCCTAGCCAACGGGAGCTGTGGGGGTGTGCTGGTTACTTCCGGGAGTAATGTGGGAGCACCCAGGGATTGCAATCAATTGGCAGACTCTCCAGGATCATGGTCGACCAACTGGTGACCACTACAATAAACCAAAGCAGAGATCCCCAGAGTCAACCTGGTCCTAGTATGAAAGACATTTGGAATGGACAGATTAGCACATCTCTGTTGCCTTTATAAACCATAGATGATAACACATTTGTCTGTATGTTTGCTTGATTTAACATGTAAATAACTCATTTCTTTTTCCTAGTTAAACATTAAGATATTTTAATACTGGACTGGCTATAGGCATTGTCTTTGGTGTAAGATCTAGGGTACCAACTGATCTGGAGTATGTGACTGTTCTCTTGGGACTGGAAGCAACCTGAATATTTTGTGATTTTTGGTGTAAACCATTTATCACTAATTCCAGCTTGCCTGGGTGGCGAGATAAACTGGTGAGCCTACGGGACTGTCTGAGACTCCATGGTAAGACTTATATAGTGATACAGAAATTCACGTTTGATCCTGGGTTGGTGAAATCTAATTATAGAACATACCACAAGTATGCAGTGTCTTCCCTGTTTCTAACAGTCTGCCCAAGGTAGGCACTACCAGTCATGAGCCACTCCAGACAGTGTGACAATTTAAATATCTTGTTCATTAAGAACATACAGTTATTAATATTCATCTGCTTAAAAGATAAACAAATTATATAGTTGGGGTTGAGAAAATATGTTACATTCAATTTAATAATTATGAACCATTTGATCATCGAATAAATATCTTGCAAAATCTAAACAAACAGCATCATAAAAATATTTGGGATACTTTTTAAAGTGATAATTCATGTTTCTTTTTTTAAAAAAAGAAATATAAAATCTGATTTTTTTAAATCTGTCCAGTTCATTTAAAGAGTTTATGGATTTAAATTGAATTTAAGAATTAAAATCAAATTCACTCATCATTTTTCTATTAGTTCATAATGTAACTTCAAATTTAGAAATGCAGCATAATAGTCCTCCATGCAGATTTGTTTCTTTTAACAAGGGTGCTCCAGTGTGCCATGTATGCATGTATATATCTCTGTTTATCCGGTAGATGTCTTTGTTATATCAGGAGTAAATGTTTATGTAGTATCACAATGCCAATACTGTTCAATATGACAATACTATGCACTTATCAGAGCAGAAATTTTGATGTTTGCATGAATAAAACTGCCTGATCTAAGCGTGGTAGATACCTTAGGTTCATATTCTCTTTTTAAAGACTTCTTCTGCACTACCTTTCATGTTACAAACAGATTTTAATGCAAAAATACTAGTTATCACTGTAATCCAGTTGGTGGTTTCATAAGGATGAGAGTTCAATGAGGGCACCATTCAGAGTGTTCTGCAACACTTTCACTCCGATAGTGTGTGGCTTTTCATTCTCATTATGCAGTCTTAGGCCTTCATTCTGCAGTGTGTCAATGGTACTTCTTAAAATTTGGCAGGTATTTGAGTGCCTCGCTAAGTCAGGGCCACAATCTCGAGGCTAGATTCATATTTAACCTTCCTGATATTTTAGACAAGCTAAACATTGCCACCTCAACAAAATCAAACATTTTTTTTGAAGAAGAAGAGGTATCATCTCTACCTCTTAACTACAATAGAAAATGGACATACCTTCTTATTATCAGCTGCTTATACAGCAAACTAAATCAAACTATCCTGGTGAATCAACTCTGATAGAAATACATGAGAAAATGTTACTATGTAGAGACATAGAATTTAGTGGCATATTGCCTAAAATAATTCCCACTATATATTTTAATCAAATCCATTTTGAACACAATTACTCTCAGTAACCAAAAGCGAGGCCAGCTGAGCTCAAACATTAAAAAAGAGATGGCATTATTAGGTAGAAAATTAACCTGAAATTAATGGCAACTTGCCCATTATAACTTTAAGTAATTTAATTCACGGTTTTTCTCAAAAGTTAAGTAAAATATTTTGATGTGAAGACTTAGTGATTTAAAAAACATGTAATCACATGTTTTAACAATAATTGTTAACCTCATTGTTGCTTTCACATAATAGCTTAAAACTACTCATTACATTTGTAATGCGAAGCAATACAGAAAATGAAAATTTCCCATTAAGTAACAATAATGTGGTATGCAATGTGGTAGCAAGTAAGCTATGTGGTATGAAAGAAGTTTAAATATAAAAGTTGTTTAATTGTGATGACTTTTCAGCAGGAAGTCATGGAATTATAACCATCACCGTATTTGCAGACATGAGGTATGTTGAATAATAAAATCATACCTTATGATTAAGAAGTGCCTTTCAACTCAAAATTGCACATATTTGAGTATCATAGACTGGAAATCAGCTGAATTTTGGATGGAAAATTTAGCAGCATATATAAATATATCCACTAAAGACATATGGCTGAATTGTACTCCATAGCTTTACATAGGAGGTCAGATTTTACAATGATAAGCACAGAATGTGAACCTGAATAGAATAGCTACTGATTTGTTGCCCACTTGTGTGAAAGAGGTGAAAACTCCTCGGTATCACCATTCATGGATCCCTCAGAGGGGGGTGGGGGATCTGAGGGCCACTTATTTTTTACTATTGGTGTTACAGTGGCAACTGTAGACCTCAACCAGTATCAGAACCAGAAGGGTCCCGCCCTGCTGGCTCCAAGACTTCTGAGGTACTGAGCAGGTGAGCTGGCAGGAAACCAGGGAGGTTTTCATCAAAACCCCACCTGGGGTCCATTGAAAGTTCAATCAAAATCGAAACGTTCCTGCAAAAGTTATATTTTCAAGGAATAGCGAAATCCCAATAAAAAATATTTTGTTGGGATTTTCCAACCAGTTCTAGTAAGCAAAGATTTCCTGACTCGTCACATGATCAGTTTCAGCCCACTGTTGTTTTTGTTTTTAATCTGGGCATTATCACTGAAGGGTCTTATAGTGGATCCCAGGGCATAGCTTGAGTGGCAGGACTACTTATCGGTAATATCAGTGAATGCTAAAGGGAAAAATACTTCTCAGGATGCCCTACCAGCAACAGAGCCATTAAACAGTGGCAGTTACAGTGTCCAGCTACAATTGTCTCTGTGATTGGCATGCACCTCCCCAGAGGAAAGATTGGTTATGGGGATCCACATGGGGTCCTTCAAATCTCACACACACCCTTTTGTGCAGCAGAACCATAGTGGTTTCATTGGGCAAGGTCTTCCATGATCACTGGGGAGTGATCAGGATTTGGCACTCCTAAATGTTTTATTAATTATGAAGATCTATATAGAGGGCTGTCCTAGGAGACTGATGGAAATTTACATGGATTCAGGCACTTAACTGGAACACATATTGTGATTTAATTACCTGAAGGCTGGTTTAAAATATGCTTTTTGAGGATTATCAGTGTATCTGGTAATCATCTGATATATATAATTAACAGCATATAAATGTGGCCTTCTTATTGTTCAGCATTCATTACATTATGTTTACACACTGCTGTCCTTGACTATTGCTTTCATGTTCATTTTTGCCTTCAGTTGTATTTACCTAAATATAAAATATATTTTGCTGCCACTCCTCTCCTTTGATCAACATCAGTGACTGCTTTATTTTTATTAATGTTGCTTTTATCATTTTAGTATGCTTGTTAGATTTACTTTCACTGATTTGCATGTTCTTTGGATGAGGCTATTTAGAAATCCTGTGATTTATCTTAGACTATATGTTTTTGATTCCTTTCTGCATATATATTTTTGTGCCCATTGCTGAGGCATCTGGGTATCATACAATATTTGTAATGCATGCATTTTGAAATCTAATCTGTTAATACAGGTGCAACTAAAGACATAAATTGTCCCTGGGCTTAATTTTGATGAGGTCCTGCCAACACCAAAGATTTTAAATACCCTGTGCTATTAACAGAATAATATGTTGGGTTGGTAAATTCAATCACTTTGGGAATAAATTATGGTACCACAGCATCATGTGACATGCAAATCAAGACAAAACTCTTTTTAAAAAATCATAGCTGGGTACTTATCAATTGCCTCTTTTTCAATCATTATAGTCCCTGAAGCCCTATTCCTTTTCCCCTTTTTCAAAAGGGCACTTCTTTGACTGGTTGTCATGAGTAGTTTTTGTACTTGGAGCTCACAAGAAACTAGACAGACCAATCATTTGTGTACCTGGCACTGTAGCTCTGATTTTCTATCCTCAAATAGTATCCCACACAGCTGTTTGAGCAATCTTCTTTGACTCCAATATTCATCTGAAGGTGTAACACAGTCTACCTGCATAAACTCAGGTGTTTTGCTCTATATGCAGGTTGTGGAAAGATTAGGGAGATGACATTCAATACCATAGTCCAGGACTAGGGTGTATTACTGCTGCAGCCAACAGGCTGGAAGATCAGCTACATCTCCTTTGCATCAATTGTGCAGGTTGCTATCTCAATGGATTTGTGTCTCATTGGATTTCCACAATCCCTGGTCCACCCAGTAACTCTGTTTTCTTCACTGACCCCCACATAGGCTAAAGTGGAGACCAGATCTGGAGCCAACAGCAGACACCCCGCACAGACCCTATGTGGACGTAATGGTTGTGGATAGCCTTGTACTACCAGTAAAATCCTTAGTGATGGGCATAGTTCAGATTTCAAATTAGCACTCACAACTTGGATACACATCTCTTTGGTCTGCAAAAGTGGACTCCAAATTTTGTGAGAAAAGGCTTGAGGGAAGGGAGGACACGGTTTCTACAATGTCTTTTATCTGATTAAATTGGAAATAGTACAAAGACAGTTTTTCTTACTGTATTTTGGCACATGTGCTTTTGCATCTGATCAGAATGGAAAAGGAGAAAAGTTTAAAAAGGAACTTTTTCAACCCTAAGGAAGGTTAGAAGGTTAGAATTCAGTTTGATAGCCAGGCAGAAGTTCAGGTTGATTCTTATTTTATACAGATCAGTTGAAACGTCCCCGTCATGTTTCCCTAGACTTTCAACTACAGACTCATTCACCCAGACAACTGTTCACAACCATGCAAAAAAATCCTCGAATGTCAAAACTCATAGATGGTTTTATAAACAATGAAAGCAACAGAATCATGATAAATTCACAGCCTTGACTACTAGAGTTGTTTTTTCTGTTCATGGTATACACTTACAAATAATTTTTCTGCTTTATGCAGTGCTGAAATCTTGCATTCCAGTGCTCTCACCTGCTGGAAGGTAGAGGTTCTTGAAAGTATATTTCACTTTATTTATTTTCGGAAACTCTCCAGCTTGCATGAGCATGCCAAGCACATATTGGAGAGCTGAAAGGGAATGTTGTACTGTTTATTTCTCATAAGTGATTGAATACAAGTTTTTTCATGTAAGATACCTTACATTTTTCTCTTACATAGAAGTCCCTTAGTGTTAGGCACTGTATTCACATACAATCAACAGGCAGTCCTTGTCCCAAAGAGTTTACAGTCTAACTGACTATTAAGTCTTCTCATGAGCATTAAAAGATCTATTAATATCTATTTAAAGAGTACAGCTGTTTAAAACCATGCATGCCAGCCAAATTCCAGTGTGGGTTACAATATATGTACATAAGATCAAAGAAGATCTAAATCACTCATGTTTGCTCGCCACTGTTACTGGTGCAGATTTGCTGCTGTGTTCTAATCTCAGGGATTCCTTCATTTCAGAGGAGTGAATGACCCCTCTATGTATTGTAGACCTTTAAAGCACTGCTGGGTTCTTTGAGATTAATCTTAAATCATAATGGCCCTGATCCAGCAAAACACTTAAATTTGTGTATAATCTTAAACATCAGAATAATCCATTAACTTCAAAGGTATGTCTCACATGTTTAAAAATAAGAATCCACTGAAATACTTTACCGAACTGATGTTAATGTAATGTAAATTCTACATATTATTATTACATGGGGAGGGAGGAAAGCAAAATGGATTGTTAAGAGCCAGTGATTATGAGTAAGGGTACACTTAATTAAAAAAAGATTATGATGTTCAAAAAGCAGCTTTATTATTTTCTCCTCAATCACTATATCTTCTTTATCGTGAAGTAATTATAAGCTCAAAGGATCTTCCCCACGTATCATGCTTTAGCAAAAATGATGTCTCTGTTGCTAAAGTGACAAAGAGTCCTGTGGCACCTTAAAGACTAACTAAAGTATTGAAGCATAAGCTTTCATGGGCTAATACCCACTTCGTCAGGTGCATGCAGTAGAAGTATCCAGGGGCAGGTATAAAAGTAGGCAAGAACCAGGTAGGAGATAACAAGGTTAGTCCAATCAGGCTGAACCAGCATGTTATCTCTAATCAGGGAGGATGAGGTATTCCTCTAGCAGTTGAACTGGAGGTATGAACACCAAGAGAGGAGAAGCTGCTTTTGTAATTAGCAAGCCATTCAAAGTCTTTGTTAATCCCAAATTGATGGTATCAAATTTGCAAATGAATTGCAGCTCTGCAGTTTCTCTTTGCAGTCTGGTCTTGAAGTTTTTTGCTGCAAGATACTGACCTTTAAATCTGTAATTGTGTGTGCAGGGAGATTGACGTGTTCTCCTATAGGTTTTTATATATTGCCATTCCTGATATCTGATTTGTGTCCATTTATCCTTTTTGTAGGGACTGTCCAGTTTGGCCGATGTACATAGCAGAGGGCATTGCTGACACATAATGGTATATATTACATTGGTAGATGTGCAGGTGAGTGAACTAATGATGGTGTGGCTGATCTGGTTAGGTCCTGTGATGGTTCTGTTGCCAAACAATCTCTGTGTAACTGGATTTGTGCATCCACACTCTTTCTTTTTCCTTTGTATTTGGTGTGGGGGATTTCACATACACAACACTCTTTCCTAATTCCCTTGGTCACAGTCCAAGTATTAGCTGAAATAAACAGATTACCTGGGCAGGTTGTTTTGCAGCTCCTGGATTGCTCTCCAAACTCTGAAGTACTTGTTTTTTTCTCTTTTCTCTGTTAGCAAACCGTACTTCATTGCACTGAAAAAATAATGGTGTTTTATTTCAGCTGGCCTAAGCAATGATCAAGTGTGGGATAATGTAGTCTATCAATATTTACATGGTGCAAACAAGAAGCCCCTAATCCAATAAATTCTTCTGTGCAGGTGAGCACAAATGTCTAGCATAAATTTTCACAGCTACAGGTTGGCACCTTGGTGTCCGGTAGGGAGCAAGAAAAGAGCATGGCTCTGTTCTTCATATCCTTCACTGAAAGACCATATGCCAATGATGTAACTTAGAGCTGCCCAGCCCAAGTGGCATCAGGACCAGGACTAGATATGGGAGTCAGGGAGTCTCAGGCATCAACCTGATGAGTCTGGTGAGGAGAATACATCATGCCATCTGCACTCTTCAGTGCCAAAAGAATGTCAACAAACTGAAATACATTCAGAGGACAGCAACAAAATTATTAAAAGGCTGGAGGGATGGATTTAGAAGAAAAGACTAAAACAACCACCTTGTATTTATCAAGGCCAAACAAATTGGATAAGGGAATATGATGATTACCTATCAACATTTGAAGAGTTGAAATTAAAAGACGGAACCAGAATTGTTTAGAGTGTTCCACAAAGCACTGACTAGGAATCAAGGGATAAAAATGAACAAGAGGTCATTTAGGCTGAATACCAGGAAATGTTAAGACAGAAAAGTAAATTATATTCTAGAGTAGCATCCTAAGGGATAGAGAAAAAGACCCAACACTTAATTCATTCAACACTGGACTAAAAAAAGTACTTGGGAATGTAGTGAAGGGAGAAATCCCACACTAAATCAGGAATAGATAAGAAGTTCAACAGATCATTTTCAATGACTAATGACATACTAGATTCTGAGCTTGAAACTTAGCTTGAGTATTTGCTAGTTAGTAAGTCAGGTTCTGAAAGAGAGGGAAGGAGATTTCATGGGAAAATGCAGGTCCTCCAAAAGCCAGCTAAATTCCAGAGTACTGCAAATCTTAAAATCCCACAGTTGTCTGCAAGATAGCTAACAGAAAATACATTTTTTAAAGATTTTAGGGTAGGTAGAGTGTAAACTGTTTTCTCCTGTAGGCAAAATCCTTCCTGCAGTTCTGTGCAATGACTGAACCAGTAAATTCAGAACTGCTTTTTCCATTGGTCTAGTCTGGTGGGAACTCTGGTTATACAAAATGACACAAATACATAGAAAAATCCTATAAAGCATTAGCTAGACACTAAGTAATCTCCTTAATAAGAGAACTGGGCTTCCAGTTATTCAACCTAGATTTCTTTACTGTATCCCCTTCTCTGGCTACAAGCCTGCAGCCATACCACTTCACCTGTGGCTGTAATGCTGTCAGATTGATCTTGCACATTAAGAAAAGTCAAGCCAGGTCATTATTTAAATATGAAAACACAAAAATCATTGAGTCATTGATCTATAAGAGGTGCCATCATTTGGAAGAGGCAAAACCCCTCCCCCCAAAAAACCCCCCAAACAAACAGATCCTTCAGTCAATAACAATCCCATAGAAATTTATGAAATTACAGGGTGTTAGTGTCCTAGACAACTTTCACTGTAGGTAATTATAGTTTACCAGCCTAAACGCTCTACTGTTTCAGTTTGATACAGGGTCATTAACTTCCCATGGTTTCTTTTCAGTGATGGGTGAGGTAATTCCTGAATGTAAAGACTATAGATATCTTTGGAATTATGGATGTATTTTATTATTATGGTAGTATGTTTTTAGTTCTTGTCTTTTGTGCAATGCACATAACAGATAAAAAGCTGCTGATACAAACTTTACCTACTGTTTTCTCCCTGGAGGAAGCTTAAAAACATAAAAGAACTTCTGAAGCCAACTACTGACTGCAGAATGTTAAGGACATCCCCCCTGATATTTCATGAAAGTGTTTGTTCTGCCTCTTAGTTTTTCTGACCCTTGTTAAAAATATATGCCTTACAAGTCCTATAGAGGCTTTCTCTGTCCTGCTTTCCTTTCTCTGCCTTGCAGATATTTATGGAATTTTATGTTAGATGTTGGGTTATGTACTAGCATGTGCCTTCACCTTCTTTTCTCTCCTGTTTCTCTGAAAAAATGAGCCTCTAGCTGCCTCAACATCAGGGAAGTTGGTGATTTAAAGCAGAGATTGGGCACCACAGAGAATCTGTTAATCACGGTGGCATGTAGGAGGAGGAAGGATGTTCTTGTGGTTAAGGATCCACAACTGGGAACTAAGATATATTGGGTCAGTTCCTGACTCTTCGACAGACTTCCCGAGTTACACTAGGCAAGTCAATTCATCTCTCTTTGCCTTAGGTCTGGTATGCAAAGTGGGGATAGTCATCCTTTCTTTCCCCATCCTTTGTCTATTTAGATTTCTGTGTCTGAACTCTATGTCTGAACAGTGCCTAACAAAATGGGGGCCCATTTTCAGCTGGGACATCTAGGTAGTATTTGATTATGATGAACAAGGTGGAAAGGGAGTGATCTCCTTCTCCTTGGTGGTGCCTGAACTTGGAGATTTTTCTCATCTGTCAGTGACAAGGTTTCAGTTTTTTCTTTATTTTACCTTATCCTGTTGTAGATCAATACTGGTTGCTACCCTAATGAGTAGTAATACAAGCTCAGAAAGACTGATTTGTAACACTGCTAAGCAATTCATCGCATTTCTATTTTCAGCATCATTATTACTTCTTTGATAATAACTAGCTTCAATGGAGAGTATCTATAATTCTGTGGAAGGCCCAGCCCCAATTCTTGCTCCAGATATTTGAGCAAAAACTCAAATACTGTTGAGTTTAATTTACCCTTATACAGTCTTATCACAGTTTAGAAGTCTTCAGATTTATTTATATCTTTTGTATCTCTTCAAGCCTTATTAAACATCAGTGATTAAATAAGTGTCATTTTAATGACTTACCTAGGCAAGGAACATTCACAACCATGTGGTGATTGCTTACTTTAAAGAGAAAACACAGCTAGAAAAATAAGTGGTGATTGTGTTTGAATGGAACAATGCTTCTACCTAACAGCAGCAAAATGTAATCAAAGGGATCATTTGCTTATGAGAGATTTAGGGCCATATCCTCAGCAGGTGTAAGTTCATATAGCCCCATTAAAATCAATGGAGCCATGCTGATTTACACTAGCTAACAACCTACAGGAGGAAGGGGGAAAAGTCTAGAACGACTTTGTTAATATCTTTTGCTTTGTTGAGCTAACATTCTGGGATTTTTATGATGGAGACATATATGTAGAAGAAGAATAAAGCATTTTATTGAGTTGTAAATTGTGAATGCGAACAGCAGAACTATGAAGCTTTCTTTTCTTAGAGCTGATGAAAAAAATTGGAACAGTCAAGCTTATGTCTACAGTACCTCCAAAAGCAATTTTAAGAGCATAACTGACACCATATGCCAGGAACTTTTGGTAGGAACATAAATTTTGCTGACTTCATGCTGGGAAGTACCTATGACTTTCATTTTCATCTAAGTGACATAACATTTCATCCATAGTGAATGGTTGCACCATTTTTTTCCAGTCAGACTTACCACTGGATAGTGAATGGCCTCTCTCTCTCTCTCAAAATAAATAAATAAAATGATCACATTTGTCTTCGAATCAGCCCTTAGGTATCACACATACACATATACAGTAAACATGCCAGTTCTTCTTTATGTTCCATTCCCAAATCCTGAGGATTTGGACTATGCAAAAGCATAAGAAACTCCCCTTAGATCTCTCAATGACACCTATGCAGACATTGGGCCTATACACACAAAGGGCAACAGGATTATGCACTTCAGTGCAACTCTTAGTGAGCAAGCTACAATCAATACCTCTGTGAGTTCAGAAAGTATAAATCCATAAAAGATTGTCACAGCAGAATGGACCATATCGTGCTCACCTGAATGATCCTGATGACTTTAGTCTTTTTAGTAAGAGGGTAATAGTCATTCTTAGCTTTTAAAGATATGTTGTTAATAAATGTTGTGTTTCTACTTGAAGAAACTTAAAACAAAAATTTTAAAGATGCCCAAGTTAAATGACAAATAAGCTGTCAGTAAGGTAACGAGGACTTCCATTTCATATTTATATTTTTTAAAGAAAGTGAAATCAACCTTGACTAACACTTTATAGTATGTTTTAAGTGAAGTGATGCTATCAATTACAGGAAACAGCCATAAGGGTTCAGGAATCTTCTGTCTTACCAGGTGAAGGTTCTGTTTCTGAATGTCTTTCTTTTTACAAAATTCTCCATATTAACTTGCCAACACAGGATACCAAACACTTTCTTTTTTTAGAGATATGTTTTTATACTACCCACTATCATAAACTTATTGAAGATAACAAAAATATACATTTGTCCCTTTGCAGCAATAGCTGTAATGCTCAGTGACTACAGCAGATTGAGTTATTCATTTATAATTTTTTAAATGATTTTAGCCTCTATTTTAGTAAACAAATAATTTGTGAACAGATCCTGATTTTATGTGACTGTTGTTACTGCAAGAATAATTTTCAGATTGAGTTGTTTGGGACTGTTCCTTTTGGCCATTTTTATTAGTTATCTACTGAATCATTGGTCACCCAAGTCATGTGATATTGTTTCTGTTCTCTGGTTGGATGGAAAACTTTTTAAATGTGATAACATAGCAAAAACCCACAAATGAAGAAAAAAAATCTCCCAGGCTATTTGGGCATATTTGGGCATATACCTATGCTAAAATTGAGACTTTCACCATTAATAAATCTTTTAATGAACACCCCACAGTGGTGGTGAATATATTCATGAATTAAAAAAAATCATTTGATTCCACAAATCATAATTAAGAGAATTCAGCAAATTCATTTTACAAAGTATTCATTTTTTAAACTATGTGATGAATTTAATAACATAATATTCTTCATTCAAATGCATCAGCCACTAGAGTAGAGTACAACTGCTGTAAACTAAAGTATAGAAACCCTGCCCAACATTTAGGAAAAATATAAAAAAAATCAATATTCAATTTGAAATGTTGGGGAGCATTTTAAGGGGACAAAATATACTCTAAAATTGTTTACATTAGCAGACAAGAATCTTGCCACATTTTGTCAGAAATATTTTCACACTCCTAGCTACAAATACTCTCCAGAAATCATTTTTTTCTGATATTTATAGTAATTAAATACAGCTAAACTAATTTCAAGTGAAGATTTTCAGTTCTTAAAGAATAACCTTTGTAAGAATTCCAGAACCCTTGCAGATCCCTCATGATATAGGCAGATGAGGTATTGGGAGACATTGAATACCATGGAGAGGGACAAAGTCAGTTACTGGAGTCATTGTCTTCAGGAAACAATTTTGACTTCCCCTAATTAGGTTTGGTGTAGATTTGGGAAAGAAGTCAGTGAAAATTGGTTGTATCACCAGCTGTCTACTCCCACCCCTTTCGTCCATGGAGGTGGAACCAGGCAGAAAACCCTTGGAAGGATAACTGCAGAATTGTGAGGAAGAAAGGAGCATGTAATTGAGATAATGCTCCCCACCACTTCCACATTCACTAACCCATATCCACAGGTGCAGTGTTCTTCATTCAAGGAGGAAGAGGGAATTTAGGAACCCAGAATTTGTATTTGTTGATATTTCCCAAGAGTTTTGAAGGAATTGGATGACAAAAGGAAACGTAGTGCTGATTTTTTAAAAGACTACAGATGAGATCCTGGCAATTATGGGTATCTTGCAACGCCGGCTACAACAGTGTTGGCTACAACAGTGCCATGTGAATGTCTTTTCTCACTTTCATGTGACATAAACAATTGAGTAGCATTATTTCCTGCAAATGTAAACAAACCTGTTTGCCTGAGTGACAGGCTGAACAAGGACTGAGTAGACTTGTAAGCTCTAAAGTTTTACAGTGGGGCCACTGGATGATCAAGATGCTATAGGAGCACTTAAGAAAGATGAAGCCACTGCAGAGAAACTAAATGAACTCATTGTCAAGGGAGGATAAGTCATGGAGGATAAGTCCATCAATTAGGTAAGTCCATCAATTAGGTAAGATGGTCAGGGATGCAAGTCCATGCCCTGGGTGTCCCTGAACACCTGACTGCCGGAAGCTGGAATTGGATAATAGGGGACGGATCACTTAATAAATTACCCTGCTCTGCTCAGTCCCACCGAAGCATCTGACACTGGCCACTGTCAGAAAACAGGATACATAGCGAGATGGACCATTTGTCTGGCCCAGTATGCGCGTTCTTATGTTTTTAGTACAGCGTTAGTATTTTTATTTTCTATTTCCAGCTTTCAGCCTGAGTAGGTCAATTAGCTTCTCTATATCTTAGTTTCCCCATCTGTATAAAAGGTGGTACAAGGAGGCTTTGTTTCATTAACCTAAGTAAGACATTCTGAGATGTTTCCCTGAAAGGCAAAAGGAGTCCAATGTTTGGTGCTTATTTATTCAGCCTCCTCTTTTCAAAGTGAGATGCAGATATTTAATATGGAATTTGAAAAAAGTGCTCAGCATTAAAATTAGGCTAATGCTGACACTTTTGAAAATGCTCTCTCTAAACTCTGAAATCTTCCAGAATTATTTCCATAGCACAAAGCATTCTGTGGTGCCTGCAGAAAGTATAGTTCTTCGGGCTCTCACAGTCATTAGCAATGGGGAGGATAGTCTTTAAGTACATGATGGATGGTAGAGAACTCAAGACAACTACAATATGGTGCCTGTATTGAATACAACCAGTGAGGGAGATTCCATACTAGTCCCTTCTTGCTTCCATGGCATAGCTGACTTGAAGCCACTTTTGCACCTACAAAGGTTTGGGCTCTGCCAGGGGCTTGCCCTAATTAAAAGAACAGCTGGCAGTGTGCTTTAGTTTCCCACTTACCCTCATGCTCTGCTCTGCCACCAGAACAACCAGAGTGTAGCATTATCTGGCCAACCCCTGTTGCCCACAGTATGCCTCCTTTCCTCAGTAGCATATCCTTTAGGACTTGGAACGAGCAGGCTACAATCAGGGCCAGGCAAAGTTTTAGCATGGAACAAACCCCTTTATACTAAAATTATTCCCCAGGGAGTGGGGAAGAATTTCAGCGTATTTGAAGTTGCTCAGAAATGGAGAATCTGACTCAATAACTCAGTTTCCAATATATGAACACTTCTTCACTGACATATTTGGGTTTTCCATCATGGCAATATTCTCCTCAAAAATAGATGCTAATCATATTTGTCTAGACACTATTGCCTGCCTCTGGGCTGATGTGGAAGGGAAATAAAAAATGGCTCAAATAAGATATATGTTCAATTGCATTCATAACATCTTCTTTTTTCCAACTCACCTAGTTGCTGATAGCAGTGTTTCTACTACTGCTGTGAGGCGTCACTGTGACTATTACTTCTGCCTTCGTCTCTTTTATACTCTGGGATATGATCCAGAAAAAGACATTTTGTTTTATGAAATGTACTAGGTCAGCCTGCACAAAGAAGCTGTGGAGAAAGAGAAGAATGCTAACAAGCACTACCCTTTTTTTTTCTACAAGCAATTTTGGTAACTGTGGCTGAAAATATCTTCTTTGTCATATAATTCATTAATTCTGAAGTCAGCCAATGCATCCAGCTTCCTTGAAACTCAGGCCAAAAAGTTGTAGTTTGGGCCCCTAGATTTAGTTACCTATTAGGGCTAGGGCTGGTGTTGAGACTATTATATTGTTTATCAACACATTTTTTCATTCATAAAAAAAATACCAGGTGCACTTTAGCTAACAGAAAAACAATCACTTCACATTGTATTTGTTGGAATAACAAAATCAGATGCTCTAGTAAGATATTTGTGTTATATTCTATGCAGGCCAAGTATGATATTGTGACCTCATGAAACTACTTATTAAATGTTCTAGGTAATTGATAGGGACTTCATAGTGTAATGCTATTATTTTTTGCCCACATCTCATACTACACCATTATCTTTTCCCACAGACTCTTCCAGAAAACTTCCAAATTCAAATCTCATTTTAATCACTACAACAACACAAGAGACCACCATTTTTAGGTACCCACCTGCCAGAAAAGACATCCCATTCATCACAAAATGTATTAATTACATTCTTTATCCACTTGTACTAGTAGACTCTTTTCTCTAAATAGTCAGTTTTTATTGTTCCCTTCAACAGTTTCATCTCCTAGTTTTTTCTACTAGCAATGTAATTATTTACTAGATTCTAAGTTCTCTTCCTCAGGGGCAATATGCAATTGCAAATACTAGTCTACCCTTCTTTGAAACACAGTGAAATATTAATTGGGACCAAAGTGGATAGGTATATTTGCCAAGCCAGTCAGCATGTCTCTGAATAAACACACCTGAAAATTATTTAGTTCTTTTTAATAGTACAACAAGTCTCTGGACCAAATTCTCTTCTTAATTAAATTGGTGTAAATAAGGAGTAATTTTATCTGCATCAGTGGAGTTTGATCATTGTGGAACCAAGGCAAATGTGGAACCAGGCCCTTTGTATTGTACAAGGTTGGGTAAATGATGAGAATAGACAAAGACAGGGTGACGTGTTCTTTATATACCTTTTGGCTGAGCACAGAGCCCCATGCAGAGGGGGAGGAGAGGGAGGAATTGAAATTTGTCCCTGTAAGAAAAGGGGGTCGGAGGATGGCACACAGTGAGACTGTGATCAGGATGCATTTCTCCCAGCCGCCCGGTGTATGCAAGAGCACAGCTTACAGAAGCAACCAAATATGTAAACCTCTCGTTAACTAGAAGACAGTCCGTGCTGACACTATTCTGTACTTCATGTACTCCCAATGACATTTGGCTACACAGTAGTAGTGATAATGCTAGGAGTAGTAGAAAAAAACACCTTGCTTGTCTACTTCAGTTTCAGCAAATAGAAGAGCTGCAGCGCTGAAGAAAGTGGCACCCACAGTAGAGTATACGGCCATAGGTAGAACTGCACTCTTGTTTGTATTCTATCTTCCTGATATATTAATGGTCCATCTGTACCCCAGTCCCAAGGAAGGATTTACAGTAGCTTTGCCCCTTGTAAGGGTGAACTGCAACTGTTAATGTATGTGTTACACAGGCACTAAAAGATTGTTTTCTGAAAGACAATGAAGCTCTTCATTTCTGGGAATAGCCCCTAATGAAATTTCTGTATACTCATGTATGTAACCATGCCACACGTATTTAAATCTATTTCAAAGTAAGAAAAGGGCATATTTTGTTCACTGATGCAGCATGCCTTGTCAAATTGGCCAGACTATTTGTGACATAATCTAAAAGTCTGGCCCATGTCCTGCTCTCTGTTAGGGTAGCCACCACTCTTCAGACAGCCCAGTCAGAATGGCTGGGAATACATTAGATGAGAGTGATCCTGGCAATAGCCCCAGAATCTGGAAAGCATTCCTTGGCAGAAGCTCTTTAAGAAAAAACCAAACAAATTAAAAGTGCTCTACAGTGAAAATGGACTGCCTGCTTTGAAATCTCGTCACGGTGACTTCCCTGCTTTAAAAGTAAAGTAATGAAAATCACATGAAAACCATCAGATCACCCCTAAAATAAAAGATCGAATGCAGATTTATTTTCAGTAACCAAATCACTTTCTTGATTAATGTTACATGTGAAAGTCAACAGGGAATTGTTATTGCTATTAGTAGTACAATCTTGGAATTGTACTGTACCAAGGGAGGGATCCTTCATACTCATATTTACAAGAGTAGATCCATTCAGCTTCAGTGTGACTGCTAATGTATGCAGATTAGGTTAAAAGTGTATCTGTAGACTCCATTTTGATTCTCCAGGGAAAAATAAATTACCATATTAAAGTATGATAGATGCTTTACTTTGTTCTCACCAAGATGGCCCAAAGTAATTCCAATGCCAATTAATTCTATTAATAAAATAATAACAATTGAGTAACATGTTTTAGGTGTTTCAGTCTTAAACATGGAACCCTCACACAATGGCTTTACATTTACATCAGCAAGACAAGAACTATTTCTTCAACAATATGCTAAAGCATATCAGATTTACTGCATATCATTTGGCTCAGAATGGGGATTCAAAAATATATGTGATGGCTTTTCAGAGAGCCCTAGAGAAGTGTACTACAAAGGGTAGATCATGGAAGCAGGATAGTGAAAATGTATTGCTGTCATACTAGACTAGTCCTCAATCTACCAGCACAAAGATGTCTGGGATGATGTTTTTGAAAATATATGATATATGAGAGTTTCATTAGGAGTAGATGACTCAGCAGAGTTGGGTAAAGGGCAAATTAAATAGCAAGGGAAAGGTGAAAGAGCTAGGAGGTGACATTCTAAGAGACCAAATGTTTGGATACAAGTTTACAAGGAAGAAAACATTATACTAATAAAAAAGCTCAAAACTGAGTTATTTATGCTAGAAGGGAGAGTGATGCCTGGGAGAAAGTCTGGATTGGAGGGGTATAACTGATCAATCTGAAAGGAAGCAATCACCGCAATTATACAAGACTGTGTGTTGGAACCAATTGTATTTAATATTTATACATATGATTTTGAAACTCATATGAGTTATTCAATGTCAAAATTCAGGGAGGACACAGACTGGAAAAGCAAAAAAAATATTATAGAGGATCTATCTAGATAGCCTGAGGAAAGGAGAAAAACTGTGACAAATGGAATTTACTATCTCAGAATGACACTTAATGAAGTAGAACTACAGGAAACAAATGAAGAAGGGGATCTAAGGGTACCAGTGAATTACACAAATAAGGAGGAGGCTAAGAATGAGACCAGAATTAGTCATGCTTATAAAGGAATAAATTGTAAATGGAGGGATTATATTTTAATTAATATTTATTCCATCATGTACGTTACTAGTTAGGCATTAATTACTTTTATTATTATTTGATTTTCATTCAAATGTTTATTGGAGTACAGGCTTGGTTGTCAAGGTAAGTAGTTGAAACTAGAGTATCAAATAGAATTTAATATGGAATGGATGAGCAATGGATTCTCTCAGCATTTCTTTCCATGGCAATTTCCTTCATTTCCTAAAGGGAGATTAGATAGATTGAAGGGTTTTTTTAAGTGTTTGGATCAATATCCTACCTGTTGCAAATAAAGTGTAAAAAGACACAAACATCAATCTCAGACTAGAAAATGACATCTATATTAATAGCACTTATTATATAGAGTGGTGACATTTAGGTGATACATTTCAAAGTTGCATGATAAAATGCATTTATCACGCACCTTTGACTACTTCACTTGCACTCTGGTCAAGAGTCCATCTCTCCCAGGAACTTCTTCCAACATTCCAAACCTCTCAGAGCTTCAAAAAGTTGCCATTTTCTAAAAACAAAAATAATTAAAAATACCCAGCCAACTAAATGTTTCCTCCTTTTCCCCAAATATGGTATATCTTCCCAAAGCACATAACCAGAGAGATGGATGGCAAATACATAGTCTGGCATCTTGTGACAATGATTAGAAATGGGAGCTTTATGTCTTTAGAAATCCCCAAATCCCATAGGGCCAAGCATTAATTCCTAGCTCTGAACGGGTTAGTTATTGGAACTTAAAACAAAAATATTAATATCACTATCAAAACAACTTCAGCTAATTTGTATATGTTTCTAAAATGCATTACAGTGAAACCTCAATTTAACGGACTAATTCGGGCGAGGGGGTGTCCGTTAAAGCCGAAAGTCCGTTATTTAATAATTTATTAAATCATTAAATAACAGGACTTTTGGCTTTAACGGACACCCCCTCACCCGAATTAGTCCCTTATATAGAGGTTTTAGGGGGGCTTTGACAGCTCCCGCCGGGCGGGCTGACAGTTCCCCCGGGCTCCCCGCAGCGGGGAGCCCGGCGGGAGCTGTCAAAGCCCCCCCCTGCAGCGGGGAGCCCGGCGGGAGCTGTCAACCCCCCCCTCCCGCCCGCCGGGCTGTCAGCCCGCCCGCCGGGCTCCCCGCTGCGGGGAGCCCGGCGGGAACTGTCAGCCCGCCCGCTTGGCTCCCCGCTGCGGGGAGCCCGGCGGGAACTGTCAGCCCGCCCGCTTGGCTCCCCGCTGCGAGGAGCCCGGCGGGAACTGTCAGCCCAACCGCTGGGCTCCCCTGTCAGCCCGCCCGCTTGGAGCCCGCCCGCTTGGAGCCCGCTTGGAGCAGTCAAAGCCACCCCCCCCGCCCGGCTCCCCTACAGCGGGGAGCCCGGCGGGAGCTGTCAAACCCCTCCCCCGCTCCCACCCGCCGGGCTATCAGCCCGCCCACCGGGCTCCCCGCTGCGGGGAGCCCGGCGGGAACTGTCAGCCTGCCCGCTGGGCTCCCCGCTGCGGGGAGCCCGGCGGGAGCTGTCAACCCCCCCCCCCCTGCTCCCGCCCACCGGGACTTAACAAAGTCCCTCCACTTCTCCCTTATAGTTACTCTAAATCATGAAGGGGAAAAGAACAAGAAGAAAAAAACAAGAAGAATTTATTTTGGAAATGTTGAGTTTTATTGTACAGTGAGCCTATTCTGTATTCAACACAGTGATGCTTCTTGAGTGTACTTTATTTTTATTCTTCTTTATTTTATTGGCTCTATGTACTACTGAAATGGAAAAGTTCTCTCTCTATTGATCTTTTCTGTGTAAGTTGTGTTTTTAAAAAAATAAAATATAATTTAAAAAAATCCCCTAAAATTTGAATTATCCACTTAACAGTGAAGAGAAAATTAAAGAAACTTTGGCAGAATCTCTTTTAAATTCTTATATAGCATAAAGTCTGGTGAACAGTTTATAAAGTTGATTTTTCTCCTTTGATATATTTTATGTGTGTCCCCCGGCATTTAGGGCAAGAAGGAACTTCTGCAGCTCTGCTTTGAGCAGCAAAAGAGATTTTCGGATGAAAGTATGTTGTCAGAATACAAAACTGGGTTGGGAGTGACAGTCTTTTATTTTGCTGTTATCCCCTTGCACAAATTGCAGGTACTATGTTTCCAATGTAATCTCTTAAAGACAAAGAAATAGAAGAAAAGGATGACTCCTAGAATCAGAAGGGGGAAAAAAATCAATATCAAGCTCTTGTGCAGCCTTTTGAAAAGATAAGTTTGCATTTAAATGCTATTGATAGCCATTTCTTTAAAATTAGTTTTGAAAGAAACCATTAATTTTCTGGAGGAGAATTAAAATGGTATAAATGTTTCAGTGGCAGAGTTCTAAGAAGCTTTTACTTAGGCCAGGTACACACTACAGACTTCTGCCAGCATAGTGACGTCAGCCATCACAGTGTGTGGATGCTGTTATACCAGCACAATTCCACTTTCTGGCAAGATGGTTTGTCTTGTTTAGGGAGGCTGGAATAATCTATACTGTAAAAAGCATAGATTTGGGCTGCATTCACAGAAGAGCACTTTGACCATATAGCTATACCGTATTCTATACCAGCAAAGTGCTGACTTTAGGATAAGATAATGTAACTTTGATTTAAGGCTTCCAAGCACACAAGGTGAATCAGAAGTGTGATTGTAGCATGGGTAAACATACCTGCTAGATTTACCTGTGGTAGCACCACAAAAAATAACTCTGCACTATGGCTTCCACCCCTTGCTCTTAATTGAAACCACTTTTGCCAAAGTCTCTACCTTGTATTAGCCAAAGTTCAGAATTAGTGATCCATTCTCCTCCTCATTACCTTCAAGCCATCAGACATGCTCTTTTCCATTAAATTTTGTCTTCCCTTGGCTTATGTGATTTTTTTTCTCTCCTGTTTTCCTCCTATCTTTCAAGTCACTCCTTTAGCATATCCTTTGGAGGAGCCTCTTTATCCCCACTTTATTCCAGGCTGGTCTCCTTCTGTCCATGGCTTGTCATGGCTTGTCTTTCTGACATCTCCTTGTGAATGTCTAGCTGTCAGCTCAAACTTATCCTGGCTAAAACAGAGCTTCTAACCTTCCTCCCCAAGCTTTTCCCTCTCTTTCTCAATCACTCTGGACAATACCACCATCCTGTCCAGTACTAAGACATATAACCTGGACATCATGTGTGATCTGAACCTCTAAATCCTTACATCCTGTTGATGTCTAGATCTTGCCAATTCTCTCTGCATATGGCCTTTTTCTATCCACCCCACAGATAAAAAACTCTTGCCCAAGCTGTCATCATCTCATGTTTTGATTATGCCAACATCCTTTTCTCTCCCCTCAACAAATGCTGTCTTACTCTGCTCACATCCATTCAGAATGCTGCTGTAAAGTTGATTTTTCTAGTTTGTCACTGTGACCAGGTCACTTCTCTCTTTGTTCCCTCTTCCACTGCCCTCTTCTCTCTAGCATCAAACACAAGCCACTTGGTTTCACTTCCAATGCCTTTCCTGGACTGGCCTACCTATCATCTCTCATTTGCTATCAAGGTGCCGCCAGTCATCCCTTGATGCTAGCCGCCACTACCACCTGTTTGTTAAATTTTCAAACAAGCTTTTTCCCAGGCTGCTCCACAGACTCCGGAGTCTGCTTCCCATAGACATCCACAAAGCTATCTCATTATTCTTCTCAACCCCCCCGCCCCCGCCCTTAAAACTTGTCCATCTTACCTACAAAAACAAACTTGACAGCAGCTAGGCCACTGGTGTGCTAAGATTGGTGACCAGCACTGTCTCATTTTTTTTTATTGGAGATATGCCTAACTGGAAAGACCTTGAGAGGTCATGGAGTCTAGTCCCCTGCCTACACTAGCAGAACCAAGTACTGTTGGTCCCCTGACAGGTTTTTTTGCCCTAGATCCCTAAATGCCCCTCTCAAGGATTGAACTCACAAGCCTGGGTTTAGCAGGCCAAAGCTCAAACCACTGAGCTATCCCTACCTTCCCATTATTTCCTTGTTAACCCTCATGTGTTTGTACCTTTCTGTTGTCTCTACTTATAGATTATAACCAGTCTGGGCTTGTCCAGTGCTCCACATATGGGTCCTGGTCCATAACAGCTGCTCCTAGGTGCTACAAATAATACAAATAGCCAATGAATACCATTTGCACGTTCGTGCTATCTCCACAAGGAAAACCCGGTTTGTCAGCAAATCGCTCAAAAGAAAAAAACTAAAGCAAAATGAGATGTGTCAAAACAGAACAAGAAGCAAAAGTTCCTAACAGTAAATCCCCTCCCTAATCTTCTCAAATGCATGCAACTTCCCTGATCCCTAATTTTAGTCTTGCATAGCTACCCAACAAAATAGAAGGTATTGCTGGAATGCTGACAGTTTAGGTGTATCACAGGCAGCATATCTTTTATCTTTGGGTTTATGCCATTGCCGGAATGCCCATTTAGCGAATGGTTATGCCGTTTTTAGGAATGACACGTTAGAGTGAATAAAGTCATCTCTTAAGGTCAGCGGCAGAGCACAAATCTGAATCTTGAAAGTAGAGTAGCCTCTGTACATAGGCTCTGTACATATAATTGAGTGCAACAGTGACATTGCTCAGCTCCTTAACTCACCATAAGAGTGTGAATCAGAAACAAAGGGCTTTGATTTAATGTCAAGCAACAGCAAGCTTCACTTCTAAGACTTCACGTTGTGCTTCTGTCAGAAATGGCAGAAGAAAATGTGAAAGTCCCAGAACCAAGCAGTAGATGCTAAGCAGTTGTGTGATCCATCACTTTCAAAATCTTTTCCAGTTAGGCTCCATCATAAGCCTAGTCCCTTTGATTTATGACCCCACAATAAAATTCCCACAAAGAGTCTGACGTGAGTAAGAGAGGGGGTCCCCTCTAATGAATTTAATTGTTCTTTTACATGACCACTAAGAGATCATAGCTAACGAGTGTCTCCCCTTTTCACTGAAAAATCCACAATATCTAGTTTAGGAACTGTGATTTCAGTCTTGGTTCCCTCTGAGTCTCTAGCTCTGCGACTGATTAACACAGCCTGTGCTGTGTAGTATCACCAGGCTCTCCTGGCCTGGACTTCACATTCACTGATGACAGCGTTTAAAGGAACCACTTATGTAATGGGGCTAAAGCTGTCTGCAGAACAAGTCTGCCACTTTGTTTACCCTTTAGCAGAAATTCTCTTTTTATATCTTGGGAAATGGCAGGGAAAAAAGTCTTGGCTTCTTTGTGAGTGTGAGAACTAAATCTCAAGAATGAAACTAGAGGTACTCAGCTACCACCATCTTTAAACTGTATCATGTACAGACATCTAAATAATGCTTTCACATGCATTTACTCAGGGTCCTGTGCTGCCATCTCCAGTCCAAAATGAAGGGAAGCAAAAGAACAGTAATTGTCTGAAATGAGTCAGAAAATCAAGGAAGGAGGGAATGAGAGGCATACAGCCTCTTGTCCTGAACCACTGGTAGACATATCTCCATGAACATCGCACATCGGTGTCTTTGCACAATATTTGAGAACTTAGTGGCAGGGTAGAGTGGGACAGAGCCAGAAAACAGTGACTGTGGATGTCATGTTTGCCTCAGAATGTGCAGATTGTATACCTCAAAACTACTTTGAAATTCATACCACTAAAATCTTGCTTCTATACCCCAGGGGAAAGGAGTATAGAGTGAGGACAGACACTGACAGAATTAGCATTGACAGACAGACCAGGAGGCCAAATAGTCAGTGACAGTGCATAATTGGGCAGACATTGCATGTAATTGCAGCAGGAACTTGGGTTTGCCATGGTAGTACAATCCTCTCTGCACACACATTAGCAACCAATTCCTCCCCTGGAAGGGAAACATGTTGAGTTTCAGCATAACTTCTCAAGGTATTCAATCAAAGGGGAAAATATTGGGTTATTGAAAAAGGCATCATTTTACTATATATTTGGCTGTAGCCTTGTAATTAACAAAGTCTCAAACATGATAGCTGCTCTGTGCACATACACACACCTGGCCCTCTGTTCAATCCCATGTGAAGTTTTGGGCAGAGGAAGGAGTCTGACCATGTACCACAGCTTGCAGGATCAGGGTCTAGTTTAATCAGAGAGCTATTGCTAAAGATATTCAGGGAAACCTGCGCACTGTGAATAGTATTTCATTACTTCATTTTGCTTTTAAAAAGAAAGCAAAATCAAACACTTTTGCCTAATTAATAAATATGCATCCTATCTGGAAATACAGTAGAAAAATACCATGCAAACAGAGTGAGATGGGAACTTTTTAGTAACTCCCGTTGACTCATTTAAAAATTCTTGCACAAAGACTAGTTGAATTAATGTTAAAATCTAATATTGGTCTGGTTTATGAAGTTGTCATTACAGGGTGACAAGAACTTTAATAGCTTTAAACTGCAAATGTTTAAAAATAAATTTGCTTACTTTTAATTGCTGACTTTTAACTAAGTTACTAAATGTTGTTCTTTTGCCATTTGGTATGATCTCTCTCAGTGGCTTCATCTTGTACTTAATGCTGTTTCAACTTAAAATATAGTAAAATATGTACTAAATATGAAGCATAAACCCACAACTCAAACCAATCTTCTCATGCACTGATTTTCTTTTTAGCATACAACCACACTAGTTATCTGTGGCTAAAATGGACACTACTGGGTAGTTAATAGTATTTAGCACTTGCAGAATGCTTTGTATCTATAGATTTCAAAGCATCTGAAAGACTGGGTAAACAATATTATCCTTTTTTTTTTTTTTTTTACAGAGAGGGAAATTGAGCTTAGGTGAATGACCTTCAGTGTTAAGGGAAGTCAATTTCAAAGCCAAGAGTAGAATTTTGATTATTTAAATCCTAGTCTTTCACTAAGGACACTGACTATGAAAGTGTTACATATTATATTATCCATGATTTATCTGGATCTCAACTATCTTTCATATTTTTAAATATATATTTCTAGTCTGCATAGATTGTGAAGATAATCTTGAAAATGTGAATTGAATGTAATCCAGTGCAGTCCTCCTCCTGAACAAAACTGCTCTGAGATGTCCTGCCTCCTATATCTCAATAGGTTATTAAGTGTGAGACCTAAAAATGCCAGTTTATTTGTCACAAATATTAACTTTTCCACTGTTGAGCATTTTAACAAAAAATCCAACAAATGCACTTATTCCACAACCCAAACTTTCTTCCATGGCTCCCCAGGTGGGAAACTCAATGGAAGAATAAATAACACCAGGATTACTGACTGAGTGCATTATTAATTTTCATAGATCTTTCATTACAATATCTCCCTTTTTTAATATGAAGGCAGCTGCTGCAGAATTTCCAACAGAGGAATCAGAGTACTGCAGAAACCTGCGGGCTTCCTGCAGAATGTGGCCTCAGCTTGTAGATCCACTGGGCCTTGATTAAAACTATGAACTTGTAAAACTATGTGTAAGCTCTCAGTCTGCGGAGACTTTGAGGATGCAAATGGAGGAGCCTGGGTATATGAGTAAAAAACTAGTAGAGTGTTCATGAGACTTCAGCAAGCAATACAGGGTCACTTCTGTTTTTAGAAGCAATGTTTGTAACCATCAAAAAGGGTAAGGTATAAGTCTCAGTTTTTAAAATACAGTATAGTTATTTTGTGTTATAGCTCTCTTATTGTCACACTTATTTATTTTCAGTGGCCCATCTGCTACGCTTCACATCCTTTCACAAGTACAAGTAATTTTGATTGCAACATACCGAAAGATTCATTTGTGTGGAGAAACAGCAAAATATGACACAAACACCTTATAACATCCTCCTCCCCAATACCCACAATAAATCGATACAGAAGGTTGTCCACTTGCTAATCAATAAGCCCATGCCTGTATTACATGAAATAAATGGAAGAAAACATTCAAGTAGAGCTGGGTGAATGTTTTTTGAATGAAACCTTTTTTTTTTTGTTTGGGCTTTTGGGTTTTGTTTTTTTTTGGCAAGGTAACAGTTGGGGCTATTGGGATGACCTCACTGAGTTTACTTCCAGGTAAAACTAAAGTACCCTGTCTTCACTGTGTTTTTGCCTTGGAATAGCTCATGCATGCTACTTACCTGAGAATAAAAAAAATAGATATAATGAACCTTTTTTAGATAAGGTTTAAACTATATGGTCTGGCTTCACAAGATTGGGAGTTATCATACAGGAATACAGTCACATTAAAATAGCAAGGATGCACAGGAATTTTAGGTGAAAGAAAACCAAAATCTGTCTTTCTGTCTATTATAGATATTTCAAAAATGTCTATCATTGTACAGAATTAATAAATATCAGTCTGGACACTGTTTAGTTGGTGTGTATGTAAATGTGATATATATTTTGAGATTTTAGGATTTTTAATCTTATATTTTGCTTTTTTAAGAGTTTTATTAGAATATATATTATACCTTCCCATTAGTTAATGTAATCATAAATACTGTTTTATGATTTCACAGTACTCACCCTGATATCAGAAAATGAAGGAATTGCGATGAAGAGTTCCTAATCAGAGTTGGGTTTTGTTTTTGGATGGATGCAAAACTAATGTGTTCATATTCAAAGAGTGAAAATTAATTGTGGAGATTCCCAAAGGAATTATCTTGATTTGCAGCTATTTATGATAAATAGGATACAGAAGGCTGCTGTCAATGAACTTGTACTTTGCTGAAGAGAAAGGTGAGCATCAGCAGCAGGACTTCGGGGAAATTAGACATCATAGTCGTTAATATAACTGAAAGATGTGCTGTACCAATTAAAAATAATTTAACAAGCTGGCATGCCGGATATCCACTGGAAGTTCACAGGTATTTTGGCATAATAGGGGTCTCTTATCCCATTGAGGCAGAAGGTAGCTACTGTGCCCATTAATGATAATGGAAGTTAATCATGCAAATCCTTCCATCTATTTATTCAGGAGAATAGTGTGACCCTAAAAGCCCTTCAGTGCCCACGGTCAAAGGATTCACTGCAATGTAACAGCAACTCCTGTCAAGCCTGAAAAACTCATTACACCTAACATTGTTGTCATGATATTTATGTATAAAGAAAGAAGTTTAAGATATCAGATGGAAACTTATGTCGTAAAGGGCATCATAGATATTGCATGACGTATGGATGGGTGTTCATGGGTATTCTTTAAAAAAGTTTTCTGTGTATACTAAAAAACTTGCAATTTACCCCCAGAGAATCCTCCTTTCTGCCTGACAAATAAATAACATTAACAATAATAAGTTAGTAGGTAACAGTTTCCAAAATAGCAGGCCTTTGTGTGTGTGTGGGCGCTGTGAGGGGGAAGAATGGGATAGGAATTCTATAGCTGGGATATAACAGACTCTTGTATAAAAAAGAACGTACCACTTAAGAGATCAGCAACAGACTCTTGATTTCTATAGTACAACAGATTAAAAGGTTGCTGTTGCTATCTCTTAGTTTTAAAGGGGACTCATTCCACAGACACCTGCCTAGAATTCTGATGCATATCAGAGGCTCAGTGAATATAATTTTATTCTATTGCCCTTGATACGGACATTCACAGGGTCAAGCAGCACCAAAGGCCTAGGCAAATCTTAGATTAATCTGTATCTTAATGAAAATGTTTACATAAGGGAAAACTGATGAAAAACAACAACATCCCATTTTTTTGACAAGTTATTGATATAGAAGAGAGGCTGCAAATCCCAGCTGTATGCAGTTTGCTGTTCATCAGCTTGAATAAATAATATATTTGTCTCCTTGACATAAGAGAAAATGTTCCCTAATATAATATGCTTCCACTGCTGCACCTGTTATAGTTTACTTATGACCAGGTACTGCATTTTACCATAATCCTTATGCCAGGGAAACTAGTCAAAGAAATCTTCAACCATGTTTTGCCCAAAGTCATTACATTGGTAAGGATTAGGAATAGACCAATAGACCACATGGATCTCACTGAAATGGTGATTTATGCTGATGTTTTTCATAAATCCATAGATTTCTAAGGCCATAGCTGATCATTATGATCATCTAACCTGTGGTATAACTCAGGCCATAGAACTTCATCCCATAAATTCTATATTGAGCCCATAACCTGCAGATGGGCTAGAACATCTCTTTTAGAAAAAAGAAAGAGGAGTACTTGTAGCATCTTAGAGGCTAACACATTCATTTGGTCATAAGCTTTCGTCGGCTAGAGTCCACTTCATCAGATGCATTGAGTGGAACATACAGTAGGAAAATTAAGGTGAGCTATTATTAGGAGAAAAAATACTTTTGTAGTGATAGTCAGGATGGCTTATTTCAAACAGTTGACAAGAATTTGTGAGTAACAGCAGGGGATAAATTAGCATGGAGAAATAATTTTAGTTCGTGTAATGACCCATCCACTCCCAGTCGTTGTTCAAGCCTATTTTAATGGCATGCAGTTTGCAAATTAATTCCAGTTACTCAGTTTCTTGTTTGAGTCTGTTTTTTGAATTTTTTTTTAATGTTATGATTCCTGGTGTCAGATTTGTGTCCATTTATTCTTTTGCATAGAGACTGTCTGGTTTGGCCAATGTACATGGCAGTCTTTTAGAATGTCTTTTAGAAAGACACCCAGTCTTTATTTAATAGACTTTGATAGAAAATCCACCACCTCTCTAGTAAATTGTTCCAATGGTTAACAATCCTCATTCTTTAACAAAAAAGTAATCATTTTTAAATTGTTAACCCAGATAAAATATCCTTGACAATAATTTACAATCACAACTATGTCAGATATTTTATATATTTATTTAAAGTAGGAGTCACTTTATAATAGAAGTTCAGTTTACAAAAATTCTATCAATCTACTATTACCATTACATTTTCACATTACTATAATTTTCAACCAGTTTTGTGGTGTTGAGGGAGTTACTAAACCAAATACTTTACAAAAGCAGCAACAACAACACCAACAAAAAAGTGAGGAAAGATCTGAGACCTTATAATGTTTACTACAGAAATAAGATGTCTCAGCATATTGTAAAAAATCTGTGGGCATCTGAAAGGTTTGCAGGCTGAACAACACAGGCATTCTGAACTTCACAGCATATGTACATCAAACATGGAAGAACCTGGTGCTCTACATGTACCACTCTTTACAACTTGAAACTATACGCCACTCTTGTTTAGGTGTTAAAAGTACAAGGCTTCGGTCACACAACTGAACAGTTCATATTCCATCCAGTGTGCATTAGCCAGTTTATTTTAATATGTATTATCCATCCAGCCATGTGAAAAATTGTTTAATATCCAGCAGAGGACATAACCGACAGATGAGATTAAAAAGCTCAGGACAACATGCCGAGGCAGACGGAAGAACACTGTGTTACTGCACACATGACAGCATGTATTAGGAGGCCCTACTGTAGAAACATGCAATGAGCTCTTCTGCTGTCTGAAAAAAAATCATACATGCCAACTGTTTTCAGATCACTTCCCATATGCTTAGACTTCAGTTGAAATGTTTATATTTTGCTACATTGAGGTGTGACTTTCTGATGAGAGCAAGTATGTGCTGCTTAGGAAAACTGCCAGTTTTCGGTTGTAAATTCTGTTGGATTTCTAGATTGGTATATAGAATACTTTAGTTTTATTTTGATACCTTCCACATTTCTTCAGGTCAGACACCCTTCTCCCCCACAGTTCTTGTGTGTGAAACCAGTTTTATTTTGCTTATTTCCATGGCAACATTTACCATAAGAAAGGTTGATTGTGAGTGGAGTTTTGAGAAACATTATTAACAAATTGAATCAATTTTCAGTGAACAAGTCAGATAACTACCATATATGGCCCAGATGTTTGGGTGTTTAGAAAAGGGATCTACAAGGAACTATTTGGTATGGAAAAGATAATCATAGGTATTTGCCTGAGACAATCACATGGAAAGGCATTGGCATATGAATTGTTTTCAGTGAATGAGCAGGTGACCAAGAAAATTCCAAAATGGTAATTTCTTGCCTCCACTTCACTACCACTAAATTTTAGCACAAAATCCTATTTTTGCCAGTGTATTCTAGTTCCTCATCTGTTGAGCACCAACAATCATCACTTTAAAAGAATCTCAGATAATGTTTTCCAATGCATCTGTCTTTGCGGGGAAGAATCAAAGTTCCATGAAGCATAAGCCTGTCAGTGTTACAAAAATTTCCAGTAAGTGCACTAGCTCAATATAAGCATGTTATCTCTGCATGCTCACATAGACTAGTTATTGCAAAAATGATTTGTATTTCTGTTAAGCGTGTGTTTCATTGGATTGGAATTTATTGCAGGAAATAAATTGCAGTGACTTCTACAATAAATATATAATGCCTTTGCTATTTTGCAATTATCTGCTGAGGAAAAAAATGTATAGATTGTTTTTTTCTTTGGTGTGGATTTATTGACATATTCCTGGAATTAGACAAGAGAGAACAATTTTATGCCCATAGCCAGTTGAATTTGGATGACTTCATCAATGAAACATTGTCAGGTCCCTGTGGGTGTACATTTTAAAGGTATTAATCATTTCAAAGGCAAAAGAAATATTAAAACAAAACAAAAAGGCTAAGAGGTAAGGTAAAGTAATAGAGCTACATTCTGCTTTCAGTTATATTGTTGTCTATAGTGTTGTAAATCCAGATTTATGCTAGTGTGATTGAGAGCAGAATCTTGCCAGAACAGACCAACAGAGATCTCCATTGTTTTGAGGAGGCTTTTCATATTTGATA
Organism: Sternotherus odoratus; assembly: GCA_032164245.1. Lineage (NCBI taxonomy): Eukaryota > Metazoa > Chordata > Testudines > Kinosternidae > Sternotherus > Sternotherus odoratus. Next base: position 19,506,793 of record JAVMKO010000011.1, read on the forward strand.
GGGGGAAAAAAAGCCCCTCTAGCTACACTAGTGCCTCTTCTTTATATAATGGGATTCCATTCCGATTTAGTTGAAATACAAAGTGTTAAAAATTGACATTCCCTTTCTCTCACTGGTGTTGCTCAAGCAAATTTTCTCTGCTCTAAAATAACCACTGAACAAACGTGTATTCTAAGGTTGATCTTAGGATGATGATACTTGGGAGCAGCCAGTGTAACACACAGGGCTATCTCACCCAGAGCTGGCATGTCTACCTCTGGATCATCCACTTCTATCTCTGGATCATCCTCCCCATTCCCAGAGCATCAAATGGCAATAGAGTTTCTCCAACTTCTATGAGGACAGAGAGTTGAACAAGCTCCTCCCCAATGACCACCCTTCAGTACAGTAAAATATGATACCAGTGGTCTATTCCACTCTAGGATAGCGGCCAGTCTATAATCTAGCTAGTCCTGTAGCTTCATGATAGCAAACAGTGCTCAGTGTTCCTGGTTCAAACACTGATGATTTGGTGCATGATGTGGGGAATGTCATTGTTGCTGTACTCCAGGGAACGTTCGGCCTGCAGCCTGCCAGGGTAAGACCCTTGGTGGGATGGGCCAGTTTGTTTACCTGCCGTGTCCTCAGGTTTGGCTTATCACAGCTCCCACTGGCCACAGTTTGCTGCTTATTTTATTATTACAGTAGACTCTTGATTATCCAGGATTGGATTAACCAGGATGTGGATTAACCAGCATGTCAAAAAAAATATGTGCAAATCGTAGGGCCAGCTCTGGCTTTGCTGCCGCCCCAAGCACACATACAAAAAAACCCCACCAGGGTTCAGGGCAGCCAGTGAACCAACACCCCCTCCCCCAGGCACCGGCCGGCTGGTAAACTAACTCCCTCTCCCCATATTTCCTATGTATGGTGATTATCCGGGATTTTATTAACCAGAATTATTTTTTTCCCTATCATCCTGGATAATCGAGAGTCTACTGTATTATTAGTAGTAGTATTTTATTTTAAAAATAATAGGTAATTAAATATTTATTTAAAACATTGAAAGAATTTTATTTAGGTTGCAAGCCAAGTCCTCAGGAATTAGGTCAGGGGTCTCAAACTCAAATGACCATGAGGGCCGCATGAGGACTAGTGCACTGGCCCAAGGGCCGCACCACTGACACACACACACATACCCTCGCTGCCCCGGCTCTGCCCCCACTCCACCCCTTCCATGAGGACTAGTGCACTGGCCTGAGGGCCGCACCACTGACACACACCCTGCCCTCGCTGCCCCGGCTCCGCCCCCACTCCACCCCTTCCAAGAGGTCCCACCCCTGCCCCACCTCCTCCTCTGAGCACGCAGCTCCCCATTCCCTCCTGGAAAGCGCTAGGCACCACCAACAGCTGTTTGGCAAACAAAGCAAGAGCAATATAGGAAGTCCAGAGCTAGAAACACACGCGGCCCAGCCAGGCAGCAGAGAAGCCTCCACTTCTGGCCCCTCCATCGTGCAAACTGCTATGGAGGGGCCGGGGGGGAGGGGGAGCACCAGGAAGCTTGGCGGGCCGCAGGGAAGGGCTTTGCGGGCCCTTTGTGGCCCGCAAACCGCAAGTTTGAGACCCCTGAATTAGGTAATGACCCAATTAAGGTTGCCTGTGGAACTCTTGCATATTATAATACAGTCTTTAATTACATGATCACATAATAGTTTTTCCAATGGATCCCTGCTCATTCAGTGCACAGACCAAATGAAAAGAGGGCAGTGTCACACCCCGCGGGCCCCCTCCCTCAAGTCCCCTGGAGAAATAGATTAGTATTGTGTGTAGCTAACACAGTTGCAAACATCACAAAGCATTATGGGAGGAGGTAAAGGTTTGAGTGTGGAATGGAAGATTCTTTTGCAGGTGTCAGTAGGCCGAGGGGCGGAGAAGAGAAATCAGCAGAGAGAGAAAGAAAGCAGAAAACTGGTTAATGCCGTGCTCCTGCTAGACCCAACATAAGACACTGATCCAGCCAGCTCAAGGCCACAGATGCTCTGCTACCTGCCAAGAAAGTGTGTGTGTGTGTGTGGTTGGGGGGGGGAGGGGTGGCGAAGGGGAGCTGAGATTTCAACCCTTCCCCGCTGTGAGAAAGGAAAATCACAAAACAAAATGCAAAGGCTGCAAAAAGAAGAGAGACTGACGAAGGCCAGCAAGAGAAAAACATGACTGCTCATGGCCCCGAAGCTGGTTGTTTTGGCGAAAGCTGAAGAAGCCATGGAAGGCTGGTCTGGACTGGGATACCGAATATGGGGTACAAGGTCTGTGAAGGGGACGCCACCAAGAGACCCCAGGGCAGAAAAACCCTCCCAAGAGCAGAAACGAGATGGAGATTTTTGGCAGTGAACCCCCAGGACGACCGGTGCACTGGACAGAACTCCCGGCCATTCTCCCCTTCCCCTTCTGGCGTTACCCCTCAGGCCAGCCTGGGGGTGGCATGGATGTGAGTATGAAAGTGGATTAGAGCTTGGGCCCTAACACTTTTTTTCCTCCCTCAGAGTAACGTGGGAATAGTCCCGGTACTCTCTGCTGGTTTTTTTAAATTACTTTATCAATAAAGCTTTAGAATTTAGTCACATGGTATGTTCGTGTATCTCCCCTACACCCCCTCAGATGGTCCTGAGGTCTCAGACTGATCACCTGAGATTCTAGGCAGACTGGTAACAGAAATCTGTCACAGCGGAAGTAAATTTGTGTGTAAATAAGTCCTTTTCTAACTTTGCTACCTAAGTACAATTATTTTACCATGTGCTTTTGTTAGTTTAGATTTATGTCATATATATGTGCAGAGATAGATAGATACACTGACCACATATATAGACATTAATTCCATAGGATAAATTAAAGATCCAAGTGATAAATGAATTTATCATAAGTGTTGGACTTCCTCCTTTACCCATCATCCAGTAATACATCTCCCCTCGGTCTTATTCTGACTTTCCCACCCCCTGAATAGTTTCAAATAGACACTTTTTTAAAAAAAATCAACCTCCCAGAGGAATCTTTTTTAGTTCCACTGAAAATTGCACCTGCCTGAAACCCAGGACAGACATTTTTCATTCCTGAGCCAATGACAGCTTTTCTATACCTAAAAATATCACCATCCACTACCTTGCTGCAACAACATGCCACTGGAAAGGGGAGATTCCTCTCTTCCTAGTGGCACCAAACCACTTTCTTCTAGCCCTGAAAGACCCAGGAAGATCAGGTTTCAAATGGTGACATTTTTAAGTGTAGATAAGCTTCTTTTTTAAAAAAAGAGGTTTTATTTGGGTCCTTCTGGTACAGTTGAACTCATACTAGTTGAAGCACCTGGTATTACAGATGGAGGAATATGAAAAATAGTCACACTGGCCATTTGTATCGCTAAAACATTAATAAAGTAAAATAAAGTCAAGTGTTGGGTGGTGTAAAGGTTTTATCAGCCTATGGTGTGATGTGGTAAACCAAACCCTCCAAGAGGCCCCTTGATGGAGGCCTCATGGCCCTGCCACATCCCGCTCCAAGAGGGGGAAGAGGAGAGGGTCCTCCAATCACGGTCTAGCAGCCTAGTATAAGAAGAGCTGCAGGGCCAGCAGGAGTTCAGTACCTTGCTGGAGTGGGAAGAGCATGGGTGGTGTGTGGCTGGCTGATGGCGCTCCAGAACCCCGGACAAGGCAGTACTGCCAGAAGCTGGGGAGATTGAGAAGGAGCCCTGACCCAGTTGCTGGGACTCCATTAGGTCAAGGCTTTGAGGTAAGGGTGAAGATGGCATAAGGAAGTGGCCCAGGAAATCAGAGAAGCTGTGTGACATAGTTAAAGGGACACCTGAGATGTCTGTGATCCATGGGGTCCCGGGAACCATAGTAGTGGGTGGGCTTGTGTGCCCCCCCCATTATCCATTGTGGGGAAGAAGCCTAGACATTGAGGCACCCCAGAGGGGGAACTGAGCTATAGTGGCCCAGCTGGAGAGCTGTAGCCAGGAAGCCCTACGAGGGTGAAGACACGGTCTCCAGGGAGGGAGCCCTGGGGCACTGCTCTATCCAAGAACAGATGAATGTTAAACTAAACCTGACCATGAAATTAAAATCAGAAAAATCAAATTGTTCCCATCAAAAATTTTGATTCCACAGAAACCGCATTTCAACAGCAAATTACAAAGCAGCTCCAGTTAATCCCATACACTGCATGGTCGTTCCTATAACGACCTGTGTGGGCGATTTCACATATGTCAGTGTGCATAGACATTTTCCAAGCAATTTTTCAGTGACTTTGGAGTATTTTAGTGGTACAATAATCTATTAGTTGTGCTGGATCAAGTCTGACAGAACATGGGCAGACAGAGTGGAACTTTTATCCGCAGGCTAATCTTGTGCACTGAAAAAAAGTGAGACTGAGACCACCATATTCATCTCATTGTGCGAGTTCAGAGTATGAACATTGCATGGTTTCTACTGGATGTAGATTCATTTTGACCCTGTGCATTTGACATGTATGCAATATGCAAACTTTGGAACACAGTTGCATTTCGGTAAGGAAGCCAAACTTAAGGTGAAAGCCCATTGCAAAATTCAAAACCATACTCAAGATTCAAATAATTGTTAAACATTTTACAGTCCATAATATCCAATGCGGGACCAGAAGTACCAAAAGGATACATAGTGCCCGATGTGTTATTGGGTTACTGAATCAGCCATACAACCTATTTATGTTAATTTAATTTACGCCATTTACGTTATTATACATAGCCTTTCATTCCCCTTGTCCACTGTTGACACTTGCAGGAGAAGCTAATCATTGGTAACTAAGCTCTGAATATGCCTCCATATTGGACATTCAAGTTAAAGAAAGCGAGGAATACTTGTAGCACCTTAGAGACTAACTAGTTTATTTCAGCAGTCTCTAAGGTGCTACAAGTATTCCTTGCTTTTTTACGGATACAGACTAACACGGCTGCTATTTTTGAACTTTTTCAAGTTAAAGTTAATTCCAGACAAGCATTAATATATGAAGGGCATAAATAGAAGGACAGTGAGTCTTTGTGGTCCATTCCAAAAATTAATACACTGTTGATTGCATTAACATAGTTAACTTTTCTCATCTCCAGTACCAAAAGGCAGCTGTATGGTTTCTCAGAAGGAAAAAGTACAAAATGCTGTTGAGACATAGGTGTCCTCTAGTGTTCTGAACACAGGACTGAGAGCCAGAAACGGTCTGTGCTCATGAAGCAATTTATGACCTGAAAGTTCTGTGACTGTATGACTTTATTGACTCCATTACAGAAGAAAACTAGGACCTTCTATGTTTTCTTCATGACAGTGGCATATGTTTGTAGCAATTCCTATGACTGAGTTTGTTTATATTAGATCATGTTTCCCACTTCCAATGCTTGAAGTTCTGGCTTTCTCACTATTTCTCTTATTTTTTATCAGTTTTGGGAAGCATAAAATATCCATAATCCCATTACTATTTTAAATTAATTCACCCAAGAAGGGCCATAGAGGATAGAGAACTATTTGGCTTACAAGTCAGCTCTTGACAGGACCAGAAGCACTAATCTAATTACAAAATATGCTTTCAAAATGTGGAGCTGCTTGGCATAAAAATGACCCTATGCATTTACCCCTAATCACTGACATTGTTATATATGAAGTATCCTGGGCATAAAGAGGTTAAACACACAGTTAAAATTTAAAGCCTCTAAATTAAATGGCCCAATGATCTCCAGAGGGTGGCTATAAAAACCAGTCTAAAACATAAGTAAAAGCCTCTGCATTACATTCAGATTCTTACAATCATCCTCAGCATAGACAACTTGCTTCAGTAATGGCAAAGGCAGTAGGTAGACAGTGCCAAAGTGGCACAGCCAGTGCATTCAAATACAGACAGTATGCTTGTATTTAATAAGCACAGCGGGTGAACAATTGGATTTGAAAGGGAAATTAAATGAGCTGACCTGAGTGCAGAGTCATTTATTGTTGAGCTCTGTGTTTTCTATTCCACGATTACTGCAAAGCTCTTTTGTAAACCAATATGAAGGGACACCATTGTGCTTGTGCATCAGCTAAAGATGGTAACCACAGTAGGAAATACAAATACATTTTAAAAAGTCCAATTCAATCAGCTTTTATCTCCAAGCTGTTACATTCTCTTTTATTTTAATCTCTTTTCCTGTCTGCTGACTACTTTAAGCCTAACCTTGTTTGTACTAAGGCCATTTCTCGATGCCTGATGATGATAAAGTAGAAAAATTACCAGAGATTAAATGGGCCACTGAAATAATACTCTAGCCTTGTGTAGCCCAAAACTGATACCACCTTTTGGCTAGAAGCAGTGGGAGGTTATTATTTTCTCACCTCTCAAAAGAAAAACAAACAAAATCTTCTCACACTGCTACACTAAACAAGAGTCCTCTTTATTGTTTGTGTATGAAGATTAGCTTTGTGCAGCTGAAGCTATCCTTTCTGTGCTGAAGCTAAGAGGAACTGCAGGAACTGGAGTGGACAAATTCCAGTTTTGAGAACTGTCCACTTTTCACTTTTCATAGCCACTAAAGGCATCATGAAACCATTAAGGGGAAAAGGGGAGAGGGGGGATATTTGTCTATTCGTTAGTGGGGGGGGAATGATTGGGTAGCTCTGTCTTCTCTCCTGAACAAATGTTTTCTGGCATTTGGCCATTGAACCTCGGGAATTTTTACTGACTGTAATGCAATTGTTACAGACTTGGCCTATAAGCTTCCCAGACATAAATTCATGTTTCAAAATAGAATGCAAATCATTCAAACCACAAGTAAAATAAAGCAGATAATCTAAATGAAGAAAGGAGGATATGAAAGCAGGACAAAAGGTGTCACAGGTAATTATAAAGATGCATCTGGTCCCTAGTTAATTTTGACAAAGCCGTTTTTGTGATTTATGGCAGGTGCTTGTTTATAAACCCATTTCTGCACAGGCACAGTGAAGCACATTCATCATTCTGCCTGGTCTTCATTATTAGATAAAAGTCACTTAAATAGAGCCTAAATCCAGATGCCTGCTACCTTGGCATATCAACAAGGCTATTTGCCTTTATTTATTTATTTGTATTGACCCAAGGCTAGTAGGTTGTGTTTGACAGAGGTTCTACTTATAACCCATGCTTAAGTCAACAAGCAAAAAGGAATTCAAGTCAGTACTGTATTTTGGAGGTGAGCAAAGCAGCAGCAGCAGATAACACTCCTTTTAACATTGATTTCTATTTATTCTTTGTGCCCTATAGTTGTGCTCTGTGGCTATTCAAGCTAACCAATGCACTAGATGCTAGAGATTAAACAGATATGTATTTTGACAAACAAAAAATCGTCCAGTGTTCCCACTTTTCAGTGATGTCCATTGTGAAATATGTGTTTCCACTACTGTGACCCCTTCAGAATAATTGATTGACTTTAATGCTTGTAGGTTTAATTTTTTTAATGGATCAAGTCCCTTTCTGAATCATAGAAAGAAAGAAATGTGGTGAAAACTATTTTTGCTCAGTTTTGGAGGTATTTTCATCTTGTTTTATATAGGCTATAATCTCAATGGTTGCATGGCATAAAATTCAGGTTGGAGATGTACAGGAGCACCTGTGGGAATATTATTGTACTATGTCTTAGAGGGCATCTCCCAGCTTTTTCCTCTAGCCAGTATAGCAAACAGGCTCATGTATCTCTATTGCAAAAAATGAAAAATCAAAATACAGCATGGGAAAACAGTAAAATATATAGATCTGAGTTTGAAAAGGGGCCTCATTTTTGTGGATTCACCCTTAAGCAGGACTGATGGTAAGGTGGAGGAGAAAGTGAGTCTACCAGTCACATGGGAGCAGAAGTGGGTGGGAGTACAGAGAAGACCATACTCCTATCTCTTCCCTATGCAAATCTAATTCCAAATTTGATAGATGCATTTGCAAATAACTCCATACACGTTTTCTGACATAAAATTAGGGTAATGAACTCAAAGGACAAAATTCCACTTGTGGATCCATCATGAAGATCTATCATGCCCCATATTGCTCTATAGCACCAGTTCTTGATGCTTGCACAGAACTCATTGATTCTGTTTGGAAATCAAGTACCACTTACAGCCTAGAGTCACATACTGTGAACAAGAGAATATTAATATGAGGATTTATAAGGGTAAGTGCACACAAACCATTTTGTGTTCTGGATTATTCAAAACTTGATCCACAAACAAGTGTTTGTTAGCGTCTGTTAGCCTTTCAAAGGTGCTGGAAATAGGGATGCTGGTGATAAAATAGCATCCCCTGTCTTGAAGTCGTAACAATAACCAAATACGTGGTTTCCATTTTTAGCCACCCTGTCCCTCCCCAGTCCCTCCCCAATAAAATTGTTCCAGCATACTTGTGTCTTTGGTTGGATGTTGATCAAAAGTTCTGTAGCAGAAAGCATCCCAAGAAGTTATACATTTTAGTACAATTCGTGACCTGTGATTTTCTGGGATCTGATAAAGCTTCAAAGGCACTAAAAGGCTTGAGAGGAATGTCCTTCTTGCTTCTTGCTTGAGTTGTCACTCATAAATATTTTAGCCATTTAAGATATTTCTTTTGGTACTCGCTCTTGGAGTTTGGCAATTTGCTATAGATACAAGGGATAGCATCTTTGCCCCCATTGACATCATTAAGAGTTTCTCCATAGGTTTCTATGGGGCCAGGATTTCACACAAGGAGTCCATCTGTTTTTCTGATCACTTTTCTTTGTAGGACTCTTATAGCACCTGTCACCATACACAAGTTAATCTTCAGTGTTTAGAATAAATACATTTGCAGTGGTGTTTACAGCACACTTTATGGTTCCTTGCTTTTAATAAAAATATGTATGATTCAGATATTTTGCATGTGGATTAAGTATGAAAATATTTTAATTTGGCTTCCTGATGCTTCTAAAAACATCAATGTGGTTCAGCTAAAAATGCATATTTAATAGTAAACATGTCATGAGATTTTACTATCCAGTCAGAACACTGGTGTATTTTCAGTCTGAATCTGATGCCTGTAGCAGTTGAGTAATCTGAATAGAAATTCAGATTACTAGGTGTTTACATATTAATCTGGTCACTGCTAGCCTCCATTTCTCCACGTGCCCCATAGTAATTTTAAATCTAATTAGTCCAGTTCCTTAACTGGAACAATCTGTGACCTATATGAAAATTTCCGAGACACTCCTCATTCAAACTATCCACTGAGGAATGTTAACACTGTCCAAAGCTTTATTAATATCAGTATCTAAGTAGTTTGCAATCCTGTTTTCAAACATTAATCAAACCACCTAATAGTAGTCAAATTGGCTATACAACAATATATTTGTGTAGGGTATGTTATTTACTGTATTATTGTTTAACCTATTTGATTGCATATTTCATCTCCAGACCCTTCTGGTTTTTAATATAGTATTAAAATTGTACAGCCAACAATATTTTTTCTGTGTTCATATCATAAAAAGTAATTCCATAGTCTTATCTTCCTATGCTTGAATTTCATAACTTCCTTAAATTAGGAGACCAAAAATACATTATTGAAACCCACATTTTAATAAATTATATTTACAGTATTTTATTATTGGGTAGAATTTTTTACTAGGTAGGAGTTTATTCTTTATTTCATTTTATTCCAGATTTTTATTTCAGACAAGTGTAACAAAATTAGACAAAAATGAAGTCAAATGCAAATAGAGTATAATAAATATAGGACCAGATTTTCAAAATTAAGCATGTGCATATATTTGTGTGAAATTTATATTTACAAGTACACACAGCTGGCACACTTAGTGGGCATGTAGCAACATGTGATTTGCGTGTGCATAAACACATAATGAAGGCAAAATATGGACCTACTTGCCTACATTGTCCCTAAATGCCTAAGTTTCCCCCACAATATGAAATATGCTAATTCTTAGAGATTTTAAGCATGCCTTTTGCTGTAGCAGGGAGATGCTTATTTACAGTACAGCTTTAAAAACAGAATGTGAGATAGTATGTTAAAAATAATAAATCTGAGCTTCATATGATTTGCCTTCTGGTGTTGCAGCCTTGGGTTTGAAAAGTTTTGGGTTTTCAAGCTTTTCTCTGCAACAATGAAGACTAGAAACATCATTCATTAAAAATGAAAGCTGAGATTTTCAACTTATCGCATGACTCAAGGAGATGAAGCTTTAACAAATAACTAATATGAGACTCACAATAAAATTGCAGGAGTTGGCAGCACTGGCACTCAGTTGCAGGATTAATTAACAATCTGTTGCTGTCATTTCTTCACCAACTATATTTGATCATGTTCACAAGTTCAACTGCACTCTCTTCCAAGCTTATCTTGGTTGCTGTATATAAGTCAGAATAACGCTTGTTGAAAATACAGTATGTAAAAACTGCTGTGGGAGAAGCTGTGTGTGTTAGTGATCAAGCTTCTTAAGAAGGTATGTTCATTAGTAAGTTTATTCAAACATATTTAGTCTTCTTTTGTGTTCATAAATTGTCTGGAAGCAGCCTATGCATTTCTCAAGATATATCCATTTGAAATGATTTTCCAATGAATATCAATGCTGGTCTGTTGACTGCTCATGATCAGTTCATTGTGTGCATTAATATCTAAAAGTCCTGCTCAGTTGATTCAATTTGATTGGAGACAGACCCCACTTTGTATTGTGTGTTCGTTGATTGGCTGAGTGTAACTGTTAGCCTATTTTAATTCAGATTTCTACTACATGAGCATTCTCACAAGAAACCCAAGTCTGTTTCTGAAAAGCATAATGCTAGTAAACTTGTGCATGTAATAAAGGCTTCAGAGAAACAATGAAGGAAACTAAAATTCTAAATCATGCAATATCCCTGATCATTCTGGGAAAAAAAAAAGTTGTGTATAAATACACGACAAGGGTAGTGCAAATATCCATACAGAAAACACTACTACAATAGAGTCCCCATTGTGTACTATTGGAGCTGCCGTTATCAGAGCCTGGCCACTCCTGTGTCATTTCCATCAACTTTACAATTCTTCTGTGGTGCATTCTATCCAGACAGCAACCAGTCTCTACATCTAGGGGGTTTTGCTTATTATTTCCCGTGCTGCACACAAGCAGGTCAATGACTGCACCACACCTGAAGCAGGATGGTAGGGGAGGATGTTGTCCTGGGTTATTGAGGAAGGTAGCAGTGCTTTATGATAGAGGGGTGGTGATCAGCTTGGCAACGCTGATTGCACCCCTGGGAACATATGGGTGGAAGGCATTAAAAGGTGAAAGCCCTAGAGTTAGAAGCCCTTTCTCCAGGCAGCAGGCAAGGCAGCACCTTTCTACCGCCATTCGAGGTGCGACTATCAGGTTGGATTAGGAGCTGCTGTAGGCATTGCACTAGTTGCTCCTTTTTAGGAGGGTAGGAAGGAATTTTTCTTTTACCCCCATATTGACTTAGATGCAGTGTTGTTGTTTTTGGCTTTCCCCACAGTGGGTATCAGGGAGGATCTTTTATGGTGAGGAGGAGGGGTAGGCCATAAAACACATCTCATTTCGTAAGTGTGGGGCAGATGTCCAGTGCAGGTACTCCACAGGGAAGGCATCCAGTGACCAGATAAATGGCCTGGTAAAGGACTTAAAAAAGAGGTGCTGGTTAAAGCTCACTTTCTTATAGTCCACCTTAACCCTGTTATGAGTAGGGGTGGATGGTAAAGTCCAAGCCATGTGTTGGCTGGGGGACCTGGATGGAAAATGAAGGGGAACTGGTGGAAGCCCCAGGGAGTTATTTGAATGAGCATGGAGTTGCCTGCACTGTATACTTCTATCTGCAGGGTAGTCCCCAACATCTAATAATAAAGTTGTGGATTTAATCAGGCCACATCAAATGTCTCGTCTCCTTCTTTTGGTATAACTGGACAATGGAACCATAGTGGCCAGGTTCTTTCCCACTACTCAGTAAAGCCCAAGTTGTATCTGGCAATGCAAGCCAAACCCATGGAGTTATATTTTCTTCCTTTCTGACCTCCCTGGCATCTGCAAGGAAGCAGGCTGGATGCTCTACTAGGATGGTGAACCTGGCTCCCTTGATATATCCAATTTGCTTTGCAGAGTGGTTTGAAGGGGTGTCCACCCCTCCACCCTTACCTATTCCCCAACATGTATCTTGCCTCCTAGTGAGTTGCACTGAGAGAGCAATGAACAGACAGCCATTTTGGCTGACCCTTATGGAAACTGAGAAAAGGGAAGGGGAAGGATTCATGCATTCTCTCACACAGCCATGTGAGCACCAGCTAGCCTCTGGCCAAATTTTATTACAAAATTCTTCACATGAGCACTAATGCAAACTATGTACTCACATCTGAAGAGAGAATTTGGTTCTTATACTTGTAACTAAAGATGTAGACATCCTGCAGTATTTTAATGGGAACAGTACCAGGATGACCTATTTTCCAACATGAAATAAGCCCCAGAACCATATAGTTAGAGTTCTGCCCTTTCTGATGTGCGAGCAATTTAGTTGTGCTTTAAGTTTATAAATCTCATTACATTTATTGTATTTTCAGTAGTATATGGAGAAAGGAAGTTGTTTTGGATCATAGAATAACTGTCTCCAAGGTTATTGTCTCATTACAAAGGACCACAATGCAGTAGAAAAATAGAGCACCAGCATGGCTCCACAATTATGATTTTATTTGTCATTATTTCTACCTTCAGCAGATTTTTTTCCCCTGGCTTTTTAAAATTCTCTCTCCTTCCAGGCCTTGCTGCAATAGACTTCTTCAGGGATTTCAGTTTCTAGGTTACAGAAAAGCACTCCCCTTTCCTTAAGGTCTTGTATCTATTTTTAAACCTAACCTCTTTCCAAATACCATATTTTTCTCTTTCTGACATAAAAAAGAAAGGAACTTTACTTCTATGTGAGCAATGAAAAACAAATCAAAGGGAATGTTCTCTCACCTTTTACTGGTGTTATGAACAGAATCAAAGGTTATCTTAATTCCCAACTCTTTTATCTCTGAGAACACTTTACTTAGCTTTTACGCAAACTGAAACTCATTCATATAAGATTGCTTCTTAGTCTGCTGATTAAGTTTACATTGCTGGGTGTAGATAATATTTTTATTTGGATTCATTCACCTGGGTCAAATTCAGAAGTAATGAATGTCAAGATGATACAGGGATACAGTCAGTATTAAACTAGAGGGATTTATTAGAGAAAACAACTACAGCTACAGACAAAAAAAATCACCACAAAGTTGAGTTCCAAGTTTGCCTCGAATTGAAAGCTAAGCTTTTCAAAATGAGGACGTATGTGTGTGTTATATTATGGACAGTAGACCAGTGGTAGAGCAGAATTTTTCATCTATAATAATGCCAAATTAGGGACCTGAACCTGGGGCTCTCACATCCTAGATCAGTGCTTTACCCAGCAAGTTTCACAGTGTGAGATACTCTCACTTTCTCACCAGAGAGCCCTGGAACTCACAAAAAACACATGGCACATTTCAACAGCATTCTATTTTTGTGAAAAATGGTCAAAAGGTTTTGTTTTTCTGTCAGTGTAGAACAAGTTTTTTTAAAAAACCTTGAAAGTAGCTACAAAACAAAATTGACATTTTCTGCACTTCTCTAATGTAACTACAATGTATAACATGCAAAAAACTCTTCTTTACATGTTAAACCCCTGTAGGACCAGTCTAACAAACATGTAGTAGAATCTTATGGGTTTAAGATTAGCAGCCGTGTTAGTCTGTCTCCATAACTAAGATGAGGAAGACATTGTAGCACCTTAGAGACTAACCAGTTTATTTCAGCATAAGCTTTCATGGGCTATAGCACACTTCAGCGGATGCATAGAATGGAACAGAAGTAAGATGCATTTATACACACACACAGAAAGCAAAAAAAAAGTTGTACATTAGCTGTACAATTCTAAGAGGCTGTTTAATTTGGGCCATTATCAGCAGGAGAAAAAAAAACATCTTTCAAAATGGATCTCTATGTCTGGCAGGAGATAACTATTGAAGGTAAATTAATTGGGGAAATGCAATCAATTAGTGTAATGAGAGAACCATTTGCAAGTTCTAGTTAGCCCTTGGTTTATTGTGTCCAATTTAAACATTAATTACAGTTCCTTAGTTTCTCATTGGAGTCTGTTTTGGAAGTTTTTTTCTGTTCAAAATTGACACCATCAAGTCTTTAATGGAATTTAATATAAATGCATCTTACTTCTGTTCCATTCTATGCATCTGATAAGTGGGCTATAGCCCACAAAATCTTCTGCAGCATCCTTATATATATTTATAGTATACTAGCGAAAATACCCGGCGTTGCTCGGGTCCGTCGGAGGTAGGGAGGGGGCAGAGAGCTGAGCGAGTGCGGGGTCCGTTGGAGGGGGGAGGGGGCAGAGAGCAAACCTGACACCCCCACCTCACCCCCCCGACCAAACCCGACACCCCCACCTCACTTACCCCTCGACCAACCCCAACTCACATTTTCACCCCCCACCCAAACCCAACACCCCCACATCACCCCCTTACCAACACCCCCTGACCAACACCCACACCTCACCCCCCGTAGACCAAACCTGACACACCCACCTCACTTCCCCCCCCAGCCAAACCACACACCCCTACCTACCACCACAAACAAACCCGACACCCACACCTCACTTACCCCTCGACCAAGCCTGACCCCCGTCCTCACCCCCCCCACCAAACCCAACACCCCCTGACCAACCCCAACACCCACACCTCACCCCTCACCCACCCCGACACCTTCCCACCCCCCCAGACCAAACCCAACACCCCCGGCTCACTTACCCCGCCGACCAAACCCGACACCCCCACCTCACCCCCGGACCAAACCCGACACCCCCACCTCACATACTCTCCGACCAAACCCAACTCAGGTCCGTCGGAGGTGGGGAGGGGGCAGAGAGCTGAGTGAGTGCGGGGTCCGTTGGAGGGGGGAGGGGCAGAGCTGAGCGAGTGCGGGGTCCGTAGGAGAGGGGAGGGAGCAGAGAGCTGAGCGAGTGCAGGGTCTGTTGGAGGGGGGTATTATGACATCATAACTACGTCACAGAGAACAGCAGCTGCCCAGCTGATGTGATTGGCCTTTAAATAATTTCACCCCTGGGGGGCGTCAGAGGTGAGATTTGAAAAATTTTCGACTATTAACCTGATTAGGACCCTAAGACCTCTAAGTGTACCAAATTTCAAGTCTCTAGCTCAAACGGTGTGGAAGGAGTAAGTGCACGTACATACACGCACGCACGCATACACCATTTGACTTTTATATATGTAGATATAAAGGGGAAGTTGCATTTAGTCTTCTGGATTTATTTGAACATATTACCATGTTCAGAGAAGAGACTGGTCTATGAACTTTATTCCTGTAGTAATAAGAAAAAGAGAGTATTGTGTGGTCATCTGTAACCCTTGGTCCCCCATTGTATGATTCTCACCACCATATAATCGGTACAGCAAATTTTTCATTTAACTTCATGTTATAAATAAATTGGGCCAAAATCAACAGTGATGTAGCCAAAGGAAAACCTCAGGGCCGGCGAAAGGGAGGGGACTACGGGTACATCTGTACCGGGCCCCGGACTTAAGGGGGCCCCACGTAGGCCCGGGTTTGGAGGGGGCGGGGGGGAAGGCCGCCGCTCCGGTTGGCCGCGGCTGCCCACGGGGTGGCGGAGAGGTTCAGGGGCCCGTCCATGCCGGCGGCCGCGTGCATGGGGAGGGTGGGGCCGAGTGACTCAGGGCACAGACAGGGGGCTGGGAGCCGGCTGCGCCCCCCCCCGGGCCCGGCCCGAGGCAAAGTTCGGGGGGACGCACGGCCATGGCGCGGGGAGCTGGCTGGAGGGAGGTGCTTCCTGGAGTCACATTAGGAATAGCTTTGGCACGTAATAAGGGAAATATGTATGTACTAATATCCACATGTTGCACCAATTTCACCCAACCTCCCAGAGAGAGAGATTTAAGTCACATCCCTTCTGCAAGCTAATTCTCCTGTACCCTAAGGAAAGGCAACATAAGCTTTTTGCTATGAACTCCTTTGGAAGCTCCATAGGGGATATGCTGAACCAGCATATCTTGGTCAGATGTCCCCCTAAGCCATACGCCCATTCTCTGGACTGCAGTGGCCTCATACATCCTTGGTAGAAGTAAATTATGAAGCCTTTGGTGTATTACTGAGGAATTTCTCAAGCCCTTATCACTATAAGTCCTAGGGTCTGTATTATAATACTAAAATCTTGGTTTTTTAAAGGATATTTTTACCGTTTCCCATGGTAAATTCCACCATGACAAGCACACACATTAGAGACAAACTTCCTTATGAGGAAAATGGAAATAAAAGCAGAATATAGCACTGTGATTTGAAATCTGTGTAGTGTAATGCTATTTTGTATATGGTTTTCGATGGTCTGTTTCTTGACATATTTGAAGATACTGAAAACTACAAAAAAAAAATACACAAATTCACCCAACATCGCTGACTCTTTTAAACACCGAATAATCTTTGTTATACCCATTCAACAATGGAGAGCCACAAAAAGAATTGAACATTCTATTGATTTGTTTTCACAACTGTAATACTAATAAAAATGTTAACATAAGTTAATTTAAGAATAGTTTTACTGAGTTACAATATAGTACTGGCATTGGCCAGTAAGAAAGTGATAATTGTTTGAAGGAGGGGCCAGATTCTTAAGGTTCTGTGGGGGAACAGTAAGGGTTGTCCTATGGTAAATATTAGCTTCTGTAGTTGCCTCTCCCCCTCATGGGAGGAGTTTTCAGCTGTTGAAAGCCTTACTTATTTGCATTTCCTGGATCCTCAAAGGATAGGAAAGTCCCAGAGACAATGCACAAAGGGATGGCAACCAAGGGAGGAGATTCTGGCATGCAGCCTAAAGAGGCTCCATGTTCAGAATGCACAAGCTGTTAATAGGAGGCAGCTTGCAGGAGTAAGGTTTGATTGATGCTCCACGCAGGAGTAGGCCGGGGTGATGAGGACAGAAACTGCCTGGTGAGAAAGCAAGGGACAGAAGGAATAGTATCTAAAGAAGGGGTAACAGAGTGAAAAGAAGATAATCTATTTCATGATTTTAGATAGGGACATGGCTGTTATTTAAATTACAACATTATTCTTCGGTAGTATTCCTGAATGCATTATACTTAAGTGGCTGGAATTAGTACATTTTTTGTTATACTTGTATGACTAATTCAGTTGTCCTTTTCTGTTATTTCTATGCAGCCTTTACTACTGCTAGATTCTGTAAATAAAATATATATTCCACTACCCGATGGAAATTGTTCCTCTGAATTTATCATGGTAAAATACATGAACAAGATGGGAGAAATAGAATTCAATGTAACTCTGATGCTATTCCTCCCTTCTTGTCCAAATGCCAATTACCAAGGCAGTATCAGGGTGCACATTCAAAAACTTTTCTTAAAGGACACATGGGAATCTTTCTTTCACTAGAATATTTTCCTCTGGTGATAAGGTTGAAAGATTTAATATGTAATTTATAGATTTTTTCCCACTGCCCTGCTTACCTCCCAGAGTAGTGCTCACCGTAAATCATGGGTAGCTTCCTTCGATTGAAAGCCCCATTTGGGCAGAGACCCATGTACTGAAAGGGAAGCCAGAAATGCCCACAGATATGTGACAAATGTGGATCATGAAAAGATGGGGATGTGTTTGGTAGAACAGAAGATATCTTTCAAAACCACGGCCACAATTCAGAAAACTTTGTTTAATGTGGAAGAGTTGAGAGGTGTGACCCTGAGAGTGTAGCTCAGCCTCCAGCCCATTCAGTCCTTGACCTCTCATTATATCTTGTTTTAATACTTGGGTTTTAATTGATTAACTCACCTGACATCCTCTCCCAGGAAGAACCGATATGGTTTCTGAGGGCAGGAAGAAAGAAGAAAAGCACCTCTCAGACTCGTTGGTCAATGCTGCCTCATCTATGCAACATCAACTGTTGTATTTACAGGCTACATGACATACTTTATATCACTCTAAAAAGGTATCTCTTTTCTCTGTGGGTTCCTTATCTTTTATACAAGCAAATTTGTACACAAATATTACATGTTTGCAGAAATAAAACTGATGTCAACGGATGGTAAAGATGAAGGCTTTGAGATGCACTCTTTAATAAAATTGCATATTATTCCTTGAAATTCCTAGCAATAAAAGCACAAAATGGGTAAGCTATCCATTGGAACTGAATAGGGGTCTAGAAGATGTCTAGACATTTCTAGAAGATGTAAAGAAAATAAATACTATTTGAATCATAATCTTGAGTCTTTCAGATAAACTGGGAACTGGGAGGTACACAGTTGTATATTTTAAGTATTCATCATGAATTATTTTAAGAGGTAGTTCCATTGATTTAACCAACAAGGAGCCAAGAACCACAGTCAGACAATTTGATCTAACAAATGAGAACATAAAACTTTAAAATCTAGCAATTTATTTAATGCCCAGCTCTGAACTGATCCTCAGTAGAATCACCATGCACCAAAGGTTACAACAAGCAGCTTTCATCTTTCAGTGTGCTGCCTGGAGGGGGAAAGACTTTAGTCAGGGGATTTAATGGGGGTAAATAAAAATACAAATAAAGAGACAGTAGATTTCTTGAAGATAATGCAGAATGCTATGGTATATGGCTTTAGGTCAGCATTTAATCTTTGTTTCTACTTCTCTCCCTGTGGGCACAGGAGCTGAAACATACCCACAGCTTTCACATAATTGCTTGTTAGCAGAGAAGATTGGATCTGCAAACAGTTCAAATCCATTTTTTTCACAGAATGCTTAAAAAAAACACCTCTTGAATGCCTTAGATGATCTTCGGTTTTTAACTACAAGTTTTAAGAAAGCTACATTTATTTTCAATAAAAAATGTTCAGTTCACATGAAAGGTGTGAGAATTACAGTTATAGAGTCATTTCTGCTTTCAGGTTGGAGCTCTCCTTTGCTTCTGAAAGGGCCTGTTTTAATGGCCTCTCCACTGACATCAGTGGAACAGGTAGCCTGGTGCATGGTGAATGGACCATGCTATCAATTGCTTGCTGGACAAATTATCTTTTGTCTTTGGTTATCCAATATTGAGAGTCTGGAAACAAAACTCTTCCTTTTACACTATCTTCAGAGGTTATCTTGGTACACAAAGGACACATGCAGATGAAGTGGGAAGAAAGCAGCCTAGGATACCTATAGCAAGATCATATTTCTAGGTTGACAGCATCATAAAGAGCTTTTGAACTTATTCAAAAGGGCTGTCTGGTGCTGAGAGAGAAGGAGCTTATTTGCCTCATACATCAATGTAAGAAATGCTGAAAATAGCTTTGGAAGCTAATATTGCTTGGAACAGCAATGAAGAATTTATTCTGGGACTGTAAGCAGGACCTCCATGGTATTATTTGGGCATTGAATCCTAATTAAGGACTCTAACTTTCAATGAGATGCACACAAGCAGACTTCTGAACTTCTGCACATCTCATTTCAGGATCAGGGCTTTTATGCTGTGATTGTTATGGGGGCTCAGATGGACAGTTCTTCTTCATAATATCCAGAAAATTCTAACCATCAACACTATTGCAAGTGGTACATAGATACTGGTCCAACCATCTTTCTGTGCTTGGATGCAGACATATGTGTTTCACACCATGAGGATTTTTAAGGTAATGCTATGGAGATTTTTTGTTTTTATATAAGTGAAGGAACTAGAGATGACAATTTAAAAGATATGCATTCTAAGCTGAGATAGAAAGATTGGGGAACCTCAAATGTTAAGGGTCTTGTTCAAATTTAGGTAATTTGGGGCAGAAACTTTTTGTGTGTGTTATGCAACATCAGGTGCATTGTCAGTGTTTAACAAATAACAACTAGACAACTGCTCAAATAACATTTCAACTTTGTACACAATCTTGCCAATTACTGATTTGTCTCTGATCCCCCTGGTGAGGGGTCAATTACTAAAAAACATGTGGTTAGCCATGTCTTGCTCTGTTTGAGTCCTTGGATTTCCTTGACCTCTTTCAATCTGATTTTAGGCATGGATATAACAGAACTTGAACTATTGTCTTTGGTAAGTGATTTATTTCTAGTATTGGGCAAAGATCAGGTAACCAAGCTACTTTTTTATTCTGTCAGCAGAATCCTTTAAGCCCAATCAATACCTTTTAATGATGTCTAATGTAGATGATGTGCTAATTTATTGAGCATTCATTAATTTAGTATTTTTGTCCTCTGTTGAAATTTTTTTCTAAAGGCTTGATCATTTAGCATATGACTAATTTGGCATAAAGCTTGAGATTTAGCACATTAATCAATCCTTAAATCTTAGTCCATAGTGACAGATCTGTTACTAAAACTATATATTACTGTATGCATTGTTGCTGTAGCCATGTTGTTTCCCATGATATTAGAGAGAAAAAGAGAGACAAGCCTGTCTCTCTCACCAACAGAAGTTGGTCCAATAATAGATACTACCTCACCCACCTTGTCTCACTAAAATTATACCTTTATTTCAACTTAATTATAGTCTCAGATGACTCTTTTAAAGTATGTCCAAATAGGACAGAGTAGTTTATATAGAAGAGGAAAAAAGGCCTCAATTAAATTTGCAAAATCACAACCTCCAGTAAACAGAGCAGCAAACCTGCCTGAACCTTCTGCTAGAAAGTGCTATCTAGCAGAAGATTTCCAGGCTGTGGAAGTTTAGCACTGTAAGAGTTTGGTATCTCAGCCTTTATGCTCTTGAGCACAAAAGCTGGGACTCTTCACTAGCCAAACCACTTAACCAAGCTGCTTCCCAGCCAAATTAAGTCCCACACCCCGAGACACCCCCCCTTTTACCAGTGGGGTTTTTAGGGTTACCAATTGCTGCCACCATTTGGGTATACTTCCAAAACCTTGGGGGGGGGGGCGAAATTCCCCTTTACCCCAACTCTGTCTTCCTCCCTGGAAGCCAAAGTTAGACACCTGAAGGCTACTTCCCTTCACCCTTCCCAGCTGAAGGCAGACTTCCCCTAACCCTGTCTCTCTCTACCTGAGATCCAGACCCTCAGAGGCTGCTTTTCCTCCCCCCTGCACCCTGTCCCCCTCCCTGGGAGCCAGAATCAGGCACCTGGAGGCTGCTTCCTCCCTCCCCCATCTAACCTGACGGTAAGGAGAGACAGTCTCCACACTCCAGCTATTCACTTAGCTGCCCTGGTCCCTATTTCCCTTCCCTTCTTCCTTCCCAGACTGGAAGCAGAGAAAACCCTAAGGGAAATAAACCAGCCAGTTTTATAACTAGAAGATTTAATAAAGAAAAGGGAATGAAACAAAGATACAATACACTTTACAATTTGGGGTTCTCTAGCTCCCTTCTGAAATGGAAAGAAACACCCCTAAAGGCACTGGCTTAATAGAATTAAATGATTATACTCACAGTACAGCTAATCAGAAATAGAAGAAGAAAATAGAACAGGGGTGGGCAAACTTTTTGGCCTGAGGGCCACATCAGAGTTCAAAATTGTGTGGAGGGCTGGGTAGGGAAGGCGGTGCCCTCCCAAACAGCCTGGCCCCGCCCCCTATCAACTCCCACTCACTTCTGGCCCCCTGACTACCCTCTCCCTCTCAGAACCCCCAACCCATCGCCCCCTTATCACCCTATCTGGAGATCCCTTACTCTAATGGCCCCCCAAAGCCCCACCCCCTATCTAAGCCCCCCCTGCTCCCTGTCCTCTGACTGCCCCCTCCAGAGACCCCCTGCCCCTAGCCACCGCCCCAAGACCCCACCTCAAGCCCCCCTGCTCCTTCGCCCCTGACCACCCCCTCCACAGGTCTCCTTTTCCTTACTCACCCCCCAGGACCCTATCCACTTATCCAAGCTTCCTTTTCCCTGACACCTATCTATACCTCCACCCCCAACAGGCCCCCTGGGACTCCCATGTGCCATCCAACCTCCTCCCTCCCCCCCACCACCTTCTGCCCCTTTAGGTAACCTGCCTGGCCCCGGTCCTCTTACCTCGCCGCTGCCTAGAATAGCGTGTCTGGCCCAAAGCCAGACACACGGCTGTGCTGATCTCCCAGAGCGCGCAACGTGTCTGGCCGGGAGCTGGACACGCTGTCGCGCAGCTCCGCCCAACAGCGCTGCTCACGCGGCCCTCTGGGGCCGCGGGGGAGGGAGACAGGGCAAGAGGGGCTGGAGCAGTTTCCCTACCGTGTCCTGCCGAGGCCACGCGGGAGGGGGCCAACGGGGGAACAACTTCCCCAGTGCAGCAGCTGAGGCCGCGGGGGAGGGGCAAGAGCAGCCTCCCCAGCCAGACCTCGGGGGCCGGTTTGGAGGAGCCCGCGGGCCGGATCTGGCCCGCGGGCCGTACTTTGCCCACTTCTGAAATAGAACCATCTTTATGGCCAAAGATGGTCTAGGACCCTTGCCAAGCTCCATGGCAAGCCAGAAACGAACTGAACTAACTTCCAGCTTTCCCTCATGGTCTGGAGGCTCTGATGACACTGGTGTCTCAGATGACATTAACCCTCTCCAGCCCTCCACACCCATGACAAGCACTCATTGGGTTCTGGAGAAAAAATAACATTTTCTTTGTTTGTACTCACCTACAAAGTAAGAAGTTGTAGAAACATGGTGGTAATTTATCAGCAAAAGATGTGGGAACTAAAACCTAAATATGCAACCTGCAGAGACAATATGTCAGGTTATCTTCAAAACTCAGAACTAAAAAAACTGGTTTGTGTGATGAAATATATTTCTGATGCAAATCACAACTCAAAAAAACCTCACCACCCCTACATTAGCCAGATTAGACTGAAATAAGGTATAAACCTTGAATGAATAAACACAGATTAGGCACTGAAAACCTACAATTAATTATACATAAAGTCAGGCAAGGTAATATCTTCATGAAAAATGGTTTGGTTTGGTTTGGTTTTCTAAAAACGACTGGGCACTATTCTACTTAGCCCTCAATTACCTCCTCAGAAGAATTGTTTAATAAGGTCAGATTTTTAAAAAGTACTAAAGGATACACATTCTTACAGAACTAATTGGGAGACAGATAAATGATCAGGCCTTTGCATTCAAATATACCCAAATTATCTAAAAATACTATTTATTCACTAAGAGTTAGTACTACACAAAATCTGTCAACTCCCAAATTAGTGTTACAAACCATACCCCAATGAATTAAACTACAAACATGCTATGGGTCCAAACCAAAGCTCAATGAAATCAATGGGGAGGTGTCATTGCTGTATAGATCTGAAGTTTGCCATTGTTTCTGTTGAAGTAAATTTTGCTTTGGACTTCAATAAGACTATGATTGGGTTCATTGTATTAAAAATAGTATATGATTATGTAATTAAAGACAATCATCATGCATATATGCAGAAAAGGCCAAATTACAGTTGTACACACAACCTTAATTCTGACATTTCATAACTTATGATTGCTTGACTTTGCAACCTTAACATTCTTTTAAACATGGGTTTTATTTTATTTCTTTTTTATTTCTTTATTCATTTTATATGCAAATAAATAGTTCCACAGACCGATTTGCAATTACATTTTCTGACATTATTAATTTTGGGATCAAATTTTCAGGGTCACAAACGAGATTTATATCCCCAATTAATACCCCTTAGTATATACAAAAGTCACAGCACTCAACCTGGAGTGAGCAGATGCAAGTCACTATACCATGTATAGTCTTCTCATTGTTACTGGAAGAAAAGGGGAGAAATAGCTGAGGATTCTGCTGGGAATATCTTTCCAAATGAAAGCACTGAATAGCTGTCACCATCCTGTCTGCCAAAGTCTGCAGAGGCCCGAAGGAAAACCTGGGATGCACAGCTGGTTTTAATACTTTGATGGAAATGAAATTCCATGAGAATTGTTGTGATTTTACCCGTTCATGGCATTTTCTAACCAGCTTTAATGGCATGTAAGGACAGGGTGAGAGCTGGAGACAGCTGCCTTCTGACTCATGTTCCAGTGAACAAATAACTCCAATATTGGCCTTTGATGGAGGACTTTTGATGTAGGAACTCACTCCCATCAGACATTAGGTTGAGCCCAAAGTCTTGCAGACCTTAGAACACTGTTCCAAACTTGCCTCCCTTAAGAGCTAAGCTACTCAATAACCTCAATGGTATGTTTCTTTGAACCTAACCCTAGTTAGCGATAAGTAAATATCTTTAAAAAAGGGAGAAGGGATGGAAACCTGAAGTCTCACTGATACACATTGCATTACATACTGGCATCTTGATACTATAAGTGAGGGAAGGCCTGGAAATGTATTTGTTAGATGCTGCCTTCTATATTTTTACTCCATCATAATATCTAGGAAGTGCCCCTCCTTCTGATTGGCAATGTAATTTTACCTGATTTGTTACCTATTATCATTTTCTCTTTACAATTAATGAGAAGTTTGAACACAACTACAACACATGGTGTATTTTGTTTTAAGACTGCCATTGGAAAATACAGTTGCTTTTTCAGATAAGCCTAACGGCTAGAAAATGAATTAATAAATGTCACTCCACGATCACCCTAACTAGACCTATTAAGAAGAGAAGTAGATCAGCGAAAGCTTTCATACCACACTGCCTATGTGACAGGCAGCTGTATGGTGTACATGCTCAGCATGTTCATTCAGCAGTTACCACAAATACCTTCAAGTGTGGAGAGGCGGGAGGGGAAGAAGGGGAAAGATCTATTTTATCCACAAACAGCCCAATCACAAAACAATTGTTGTC
The DNA here is from genome assembly GCA_032164245.1 of Sternotherus odoratus. Classification (NCBI taxonomy): domain Eukaryota; kingdom Metazoa; phylum Chordata; order Testudines; family Kinosternidae; genus Sternotherus; species Sternotherus odoratus. Next base: position 19,531,559 of record JAVMKO010000011.1, read on the forward strand.
CCCTGTAAGAATATTAAACATTTCTTAGAAAGGCTAATTCATAACAGACAGCACCATATGTAATTTGTAGTAAGTGTACTTCACACATGTACATAATTATTTTATATGCAGCTAATATTCAATAGAATAATGGAAATAACTCTAAACCTGTCATCTGCATTAGCAATGCTGGCTCTAAAAGCAATCAAAATAAAATCTGATAACCTTAACTGTACTTAAATAGCGCAATTAGAATGTTCTCTGGCAGCCTAAGTGGTACAGTTTCAATTAAATAGAAAAAATAATAATAATAGAATTAAGTACTCTCCCATTTGCAGTACTTGAGTGAATACGATTTATGCAATTTAGACGAACACCACATTAGCAGTTCTCTGCTAAGGAACCGTAGTGATTAAATCGGTGTGTGTGTTATTGGACTATATCCGATGACAGTGAGCATTCCCATTGCTATTAGAGGCCTTGTTGGGATTTTAAACAATTAGAAGCATCAACAAATTTTATGGATAGTAAAGATTTCTAAGCCAGCAATGTTTTAAAAATGGGTTAAAATGCATGTAATGGTACTACATTTTTACCCTAATATGTTTCACTTCCTCCTTGGTTCATTAACATTGATACCAATTACGCCCACTTTTAGTCATTAGATTTCAGTTCCGCAGTCTAGTCCTCCCAGCACTGGCCATTAATCTAGTTTCATACAACCTTTCCCTCCTCCATCTACTTTCCCCAAAGGGAGCATCCTTTTCAATAAGTGATTCCCACACTGATATCCGGAAACTCATTCCTCATTACTATGGTTACATATCCCCAAAGGTCTGATAATGATATGAAAATTGTGCGAGAGAGAAACGATATAGGCACGGCAATCTCCCAGTTTTTTTCTGATTTTTTCCCCCAGTTTGGCCAATCACAACAAAGAAAAATAAATGTACCCCACTACAATGGTGCAAAAAGCTTTTAGTAATATTCTCAAAACCAGAGACTTGTTTATGCATTACTCTTCCCCTTTCATAAAACACTAACATAATTATCCTCACACACTAAAAGTAGGAGATTCACTAAACAATACCAAATAGACTCAAGCCCTGATTCTGCAGCCTGTTGTGCCTGGGTACAAAGATCCTCCTGCACAGGTTCAGTGCAGGATCAGGGCCTCAAGTTATATTGTTAACTGAAAATGTTTATAACTGCACATTAAATCTAGAATTATACCATGGTCCGGTATTGCTGACCTGTTATGAGTTAGGCAGTGCAGAGATAATAGCTCTATGGGTAAGTTTATGAACTATATATCCTGATCATGGGCATGTTTACCTGTTTGCATCCAGGCTTTCAAATGTGACTTTTTCTGAACAGTAAAAAGGGGCAAAAAAAGTGCAAACTAAGGATATAATGGCAGTTGGTTCTTCAGGTGAGTAATAGTAATAGTTTATTAATAGCGACTTAACCTTATGCCAATGCGCAGAAAACAAAAAGTATTACAATAAAACTTAAAAACTAAATCCAAAATTCTAAAATATTAAAATACTTATGGTCAACCTTAGCCGGGTTGGGAGTGGATGAGCAGGCTGCTGTTCTAAACAAGAGGTAGGTTTCTAAAGCATTTTACTTACACTTTGGCTTCGAATGCCAAACCTTATAAATTTGGGATGAGTTTTCCTTCCCTTGCTTTATTATGGTGTTACTAAAAACCACCTCAATTTCAGAGGGCCAAGTACTCCCTGATGTCTGGCAGAGAGTTTCTACTAGCCTGACCAGTTCAGTGTACCCAAATTCTTTAACATCACAAACTGTATCTGATATGTGGCATGTAAAATGTCACTGGGAAACTAACACCACACTGATCATTAATATTCTTGTATGGTGTGTGTACAGTAAATGTCCAAAGGTTCATACAAAACTGAAGGAAATATGGAACTAAAATGTGTTTACCAAACAAGTCTGGGAAAGTGGGTAAACTGGGTTTTTCCAGAAAAAGGACAAGTGTCCAGTCAAATGTCATTAGAGTCAACTAGCAATCATGTGTCAAGTGCCCATTTATTTACATTGGAGGGGGCACAAACAGATCAATCTGCATTATAGAAAACATCAGGAGGGGAAGAAACCAGCATGGAACTTCCTTCACCAGACTTCACCATATCTCCTTCCTGACTGCTTGAATAAATTTTATTTTGGAAGGCAACTTCAGAAGAATCCATTTCAAATGTCCATTGTACCATAAACGAGGGACAAAGAGCCCCAAGTTATCTTTCACCTAAGACATCAAAGAAACAAAGGACTTTGGACTTTGTGGGAAATCCTGACAATCTTGATGCAATCCTGACAATCTTGATGCAATCCTGACAATCTTGATGCAAGATAGTCTTGATGGAAGACTCTTGCCTTGAACCAGGACTGTAGTTTTGTTGAATTATAGTAAATAGAAAGCATATTTTTAACTTTATCCCTTCTACTTGGTATCACTTAAATCCTCTCTTTTTGTTATTAAACTTGTTTTATTTTTTGCCTGAACCAATACAGTGCAGTGTTTGAATTAAAGTGATAGTTCACTGCAATAAAAGTAGTAAACTACGTAGATTGTCTCTTTAGGATTACTTTGACTATTCCTGGAAGGGACCGGACATTGCAAAACACACAGTTTGAGGAAACTTTGGAATTATGGAGTGCGAGGGTCATCTTGCCAAGTATAATCAAAGCTTGTGAAAACAAGGGAGCAACTCTTTTGTTGCAGGAGGCAAACAACTGATGTCAGAGTATTGGATCAGGGTTGCACAGTGTAAAGACAGAGTGCATGCTTACTGCTGACTCTAAGCATCTAAACAGGGAGCTGTAGCAATGGAGCATTTAAAGCATGGAGGGGTACAGGTCAGGTGATGACACAACTACTCACTAGTCTGATTTGTATTCACAAGGTTACCAAATGGTCACCAAATAGTCTGCAGGCATAATGTTCAGCCCAAAGTGGTGACAAAAACTTAGTTTAACTTCACTATTTGCTGTTTGTCAGCTAAGTGACATGGGCAATTCTCTTCTTTGTTACCCTAGTGAAAATCCAGAGTGAACCTGTGGAACTCTCTGCCAAAGGATGTTATGAAGGCCAAGACTATAACAGAGTTAAAAAAAAGAACTAGATAAATTCATGAAAGATCAGTCCATCAATGGATATTAGCAAAAATGGACAGGATGGTGTCCCTAGCCATTGTTTGAAAGAGGCTGGGAATGGGCAACAGGGGATGGAGCTTCATTGAAATTAATTGAGTTGAAATAATTTGGCTCTAAATATAGTTAAGCAAGTTAAAGAAGTATGGGCCGGATGAATGGACTATAAGGTAGATAGAAAGCCGGCTAGATTGTCAGGCTCAAGGGGTAGTGATCAATGGCTCTATGTCTAGTTAGCAGCCAGTATTAAGTGGAGTGCCCCAAGGGTCGGTCCTGGGTCCGGTTTTGTTCAATATCTTCATTAATGATCTGGAGGATGGTGTGAACTGCACCCTCAACAAGTTGCAGATGACACTAAATTGGGAGGCGTGTTAGATACCCTGGAGGGTAGGGATAGGATACAGAGGGACCTAGACAAATTAGAGGATTGGGCCAAAAGAAATCTGATGAGGTTCAACAAGGACACATGCAGAGTCCTACACTGAGGACAGAAGAATCTCATGCACTGCTACAGAGTAGGGACCGAATGGCTAGGCAGAAGTTCTGCAGAAAAAGACCTAGGGGTTACAGTGAATGAGAAACTGGATATGAGTCAACAGTGTGCCCTTGTTGCCAAGAAGGCTAATGACATTTTGTTGTACAGTAGACTCTTGATTATCCAGGATGTGGATTAACCAGGATGTGGCTTAACCAGGATGTCAAAAAAAATACGCGCAACTTGCAGGGCCGGCTCTGGATTTGTTGCCTCCCCAAGCACAAAAAACCCCCACAAAAATACCCCCAACAACAGGGCGCAGGGCAGCTAGTGAATCAACACCCTCTCCCTCTGGTGCAGGGTGGTTAGTGAACCAACCCTCCTCCCCCCCGCTCCACATATTTCCTATGGATGGTCATTATCTGGGATTTTATTAACCAGGATTATTTTTTCCCTATCATCCTGGATAATCGAGAGTCTACTGTATAAGTAGGGGCATTTCCAGCAGACATGGGGACATGATCATTCCCCTCTATTCAGCATTGGTGAGGCCTCATCTGGAGTACTGTGTCCAGTTTTGGGCCCCACACTACAAGAAGGCTGTGGAAAAATTGGAAAGAGTCCAGCAGAGGACAACAAAAATTATTAGGGGTCTAGAACACATGAATTATGAGGAGAGGCTGAAGGAACTGGGATTGTTTCATCTGTAGAAGAGAAGATTGAGGGGGGATTTGGTTGCTGCTTTCAACTATCTGAAAGGGGATTCCAAAGATGTTGGATCTAGACTGTTCACAGGGGTACCAGATGACAGAACAAGGAGCAATGGTCTCAAGTTGCAGAGAGGCAGGTTTAGGTTGGATATTAGGAAAAACTTTTTCACTAGGAGGGTAGTGAAGCACTGGAATGGGTTACCTAGGGAGGTGGTGCAATCTCTTTCCTTAGAGGTTTTTAAGATCAGGCTTCACAAGCCCTGGGTGGGTTGATTTAGTTGGAGTTGGTCCTGTTTTGAGCAGGGAGTTGGACTAGATGATCTCCTGAGGTCCCTTCCAACCCTGATATTCTATGATAGTATTAAGAATCAGAGAGGTAGCCGTGTTAGTCTGGAATAGCAGAGGTAACAAAGTCCTGTGGCACCTTAAAGACTAACTATAAAGTTTTGAAGCATAAGCTTTCATGGGCCAATACCCACTTTGTCGGATGCAAGCAGTGGAAGTGTCCAGAGGCAGGTATAGAAAAGTAGGCAAGAACCAGGTAGGAGGTAACAAGGTTAGTCCAATTAGGCTGAACCAGCTTGTTTTCTCCAATCAGGGAGGGTGGGTTATTCTTCTAGCAGTTGAATGGGGGTGTGTGAACATGGAGAGAGGAGAAGCTATTTTTGTAATTAGCAAGCCATTGAAGGTCTTTGTTCAGTCCCATATTGATTGTGTTAAATTTGCAAATGAATTGCAGCTCTGCTTATGCTTATGCTTCAAAACTTTATAGTTAGTCTTTAAGGTGCCACAGGACTTTGTTACCTATGATAGTATTGTATATTATAAAACAGCATATTTAACACACAACTAGCTTGAGGCACTTTTGAAAAAGAGGATTATTGATACAATAGATGTGAACAGCTTCTTTGGAACTATTAAAGGCTTATTTGTAAACCCTTCCTATCCTAGTTCATGGATCATTGACCTGAAAAGATAAGTTTATAATTGAAATGCTGACACAATCTTATTCACAGTAGCATGAAGATGATGCTATAATTTTAAAGACAGTCTTCTGACTTCTTTGTAGATCTGAGTAATTTGAAAGTCTAAACACAAAGAAATGAGGAGCTAGGGAGACTGGGAGAGTTTTTCCCCTAATAGAAAACACTGGTGTTTAGAATTGCACAAGATGTAAAAGTGAGCAATTTTGACTGTTTACTGAACCAATGTACGGAGGAGAGATTTTATTTTCAGTATTGTTTTTTGTGCTAGAAAAGCTGCTTTACTGTTACTGAAAAATGCTACCCACCTGACTCAATGGGATGGGGAAATTGGTGGGGCCAGTGGTGAAAAAGGACAGTCAACAGCAAGGGAGAAAAACACTCCCTGACTCCCTGAGGGACACAAGGTAGCTACTCTTTTTCTTTGGGAGGCTCTGGCACCCACTGGCCAACTGGAGGGTGAGAAGTGCTGAGTGGCCAGCATTCTCCAGCTGACAGGATTTAACCTTATGCAGAGACCATGTGGAACTTCTTTTGGCTCCATTCCATTCCATCCTAAGCATCCTGAGCTAGGAATGGGACAGGTGATGTGGATATAGCCAATTGCCCATTTGGGGGTCAGAGAGGAATTTTTTCTCCCATAGGTCAATTGGCAGAAGATTAAGGAGTATTTTCCCCACCTTCCTCACAGCATATTCAAGCCACTGTGGGTTAAGTAGGGATGTGCTTAATACCTAACTGAAGTATTTGGTCAAGGTGTTAATTTGTCACAACTTCTGACCAGCTTCCATTATGGTTAAATAAATAAAATAAATGATTCCCAGGGGTGGGAGGCCTGGGATTTCAGTGAAGGGACTTGGGCTCATGGGATAGGGTGAGACCTTTTGTTTTATGTGGGTTGAAGTTAGTCCTTGTGGCCTTTGTGGGCCAAGTCCAAATCCTTGTGCACCCTCTGCCTCTTCTCATGGGGCTAGAGTTCTAGGAACTCCCGCCCCTGTGTTAAAATGCAAGACAAGTTGTGGCCTGCCTCTTAAATCCATTCCCATCTATTGCATTTTACTGCTGTGTTCACATCAGTTAAATCTAGGCACCATTGTCTTATTTTTAATGGAAGGCTAAAGACAAAAGATCTGATGGACTGTAAGGGATATCTTTTTATATTATCTTGATTTCTTTAGGAATAGTCCTCTGAGTCCTTTAAAAATGGACAAAAGCAGAGTACAAGAGGCAAGGAGAAGTGATAACATTAGGGTTGAACAAACTACTTTGATGAACAATACCTCTCTTCAACTTTACTTATTGTTCACAAGATTCCACACCTCTCTGCTCTTCCTGAAACTCAGTTCTTCACTCTCTAGTCTGCTGAAAACTAGGCTGAGAAAATCATTTAACTTTCATGGCAATACATTGTCACATTGAACCACACTCCCCCCGCCCCCAATCTCTCTATTGGCTCCCTGTTCTGTCCTGCAGCATTTTATTCAATACTGCTTGTTCTTGTCTCCCATGCCCTTCACAATTTAGCTCCCTCCTACCTATTTTTCCTGGCCTCTTCATTCAGCACAAGCTGATCATCCAGAGCACCACCTTTTTTTGTGTACTTCTCCCACACCAACCACCACAGCTTTTTTAAAGACCGCCTCAAATTCTGAAACTCCATACCTGACATCATCTGCTAGAACTCATCTCTCCTCCTCCACCTTTAAAAGTTGCTTCTCAGATCTGGATTCCTAGACTTTGCTTGCACAGCGTGGATTGACTCTTCAGGTGCACTGGAGCAGCACTGTTTACCTGATGGGAAGAGGAAAAAGATGGGTTCCTAATAACTTTGTCATCCCAGGCTTAAGGTTTCCATCACAGGAAAACTTAGTGAAACCATATGACTGCTCCAAATTGCACCTGCTTGTAACAGCAGGTGCAATTTGAGATGACCACAATGCACCCTCTCTAGGCTCTCCCTCTCTCTCCTCCAGGGAGCAAGCAAGGAGGACAGAGCTGTACGGAGAATTCACTCATGTCAGTTAAATCCTCAGCTATCTTAAGCAGCTTTTAGTTCCTTTTCTACTATCTCCATGGTGCAATGGGAAGGTAGAGAAGCTAAGATCTAGCCCAGTATCTCTAATAAAATCAAAACAATTAACTCAAACTGTATAAATAAACCCTCGATTGCATCCTGAACACAGCCATGTCAGACTATCTACTTTACCTCACTGAAATGCAGCATTACTGACATATTCTCACTGGTCAGTGAGGGTGCTCATTGTCTGTCCATTTGTGTATTTATTTGTTTACTTTAAATGAATACAGACCTAAGATTCATCCGGTTTCTGCTTTTCCCTAAGTGGTGCCCCAAAACCACTTAGAAGTGCTGTTTTAATATTTGTATGCTCATGTCACATCTGCCTTGATTTTCTCCGTTCTCTGTCTGTGTCTGACACAGTCATCAGTCTGGCCTCATGCTGTTCACCTCACCTACCCTGTCACCATTAGATCATGATAAACTGCTCTCATTCTGAACACGACCTTAATGTTCCAGCAAAGATGGCTCCAGGGGGTTGAAAGTTTAACTGTACATGCACCTCTGTAGCCTAAGCATTACCACTTTGCTTGCCTGTTCACTTTTCATCATGAGCCCAGTGGGTTCATTAAAGCTTGCAACAAAAACTGAGGCTACCAACAGCAGGCAAGTGTCAGCAAGGTTATGAGCTAAATATGACTCCTTCATTCAAACAGCTCCAGCAATAAGTTTCCTTCATAACAGCATCGTCTCTCCATGAAATGTTAACTGTGTTCTGACGAGGCTACTGCACTCCATTGTAAACTCTCTCTTTATCAAATGAAGCTCTCTATAACCTTCAAAGCATTTGTTTTTCACCAGGTGATTTATAGGGTGGAAATAAAAGATCTGGGAAACTGATTATAGGGAGGTGGGTTTTTTTGTTTTTTTTTTTTGCTGTAGCTTTGGGAAATAATTTTAAAATCACTTTTTCTGTGAGAGACTAGCAATATTAATGAGCACGAGTGCCTCCATTGGGTGATTTCAGCATTTGGTGGGTGAACAGCTTAATAGATTCTCTATATTAAGTAAATAAATGCCACTTTCTTTTAGCAATCCTATTGTTTGTTAAATGAAACCAATGCATCTGGGAACATTTATAATGAACCCTGGGTGACAGATTACACCCTTTCATTCAATAAATGCAAACTCAGACAGGGCTGTGTCCCAGCTGTAAACGTAACAAATCCCTGTGAATCTAGCCAAAGCAGATTGCAATCATTTTTACTTGTTGCACAAGTAAAGAGCAACGGGGTTTTGGCAAGACTGGAATTCAGGAACATTATATAGAGTAAAATTGCTAGGCAAATGCTAAAGATTTTCCAACAGCTTCGTTAGGGATATAAATGTATTTTTAAAATGGTCATAATAGCAAAATGTAATCCATGAGACGAGTGATTGCAGGTTGCTGATGAAAGGTTATAGAAACTTTTTCTACTGTATCTAGAAGCCAAACTGTTCAAACTTGGGTGCCTAAGGTTAGGTAACTATGTCCATATTTACGCACACATACATTTGGCTTGGCTTTCAGAGATGTGTTGAGCACTTATGCAGATGTCACTGGGAGCTGTGTAGACTCAGCACATCAGAAAAATCAGACTGCTTGCTAAAGTACCTAACTATGGCTTTGAGCATCCACATTTGAACATGTTGGCCATTTCTTTTTAGTAGTTTTGTTTTGTTCAGATAAGTCTGCAAAATGTTCAAATGCACTTCAGCTCTTACAACTAAAGCATTGCTTCAAAATAGTGACTCCTGTCATTTTATTAAAATACGAAATATAATTTTGAGCAGTAAAATAAGCATCTGATGATATATTGCTGTAAGCACGTTGTCCATGTCTTTTGTGTGTGTGACAATCAAGGGAAGAATAGAGGGGTCTGAACTCCTTCAACCCCTAAAATTAAGCAATTTAATCAGTTGGATGTAGGTAACGTTACTGTGTATAAAAATACTTCTGTTAGTGAAAAAGACAACAGAAGTCAGTCAAATGAAAGATATTTCCTCACTGGCTTTGTCTCTCAAATATCTTGGGACAAACCTGGCTATAACAACACTGCAAACAACAATATGTAATAATCCACCACAACATTGCTCTAAGCTATTCACTAGCTTGCTCCAGCTCTGTTTCTGCCAATATTATATTTTGGAAATCCTTTTGCTGCCTTTGCCCTGGGAGACTTTTGTGCACTTAGAAACCAGATGTGCCTTTTTCACTAGTGGTTGCCGTTAGCTACTCTATCTAAGTTCAGCATGCCAGCTGAGGCAAAGTCCTGTAGTATGGCACTGCAGAGCCTGCACAGCTGTTTGGAGACATGAGTGAGAGTAAAGTAAGTCTCAGAAACAACTGCAAGCAAATTCCCCCTTGCTGGGGTCTACTGTGCAGAGGATACCACCTTTTGCATACACCCCATATATTTCCCCATTACCAGGAGTTACCATTATTTTAGATCATTCCCAAGAAGAGTTCTGGCCCATGAGCACAGTGTGGTACTGAAAGATTCTTTAAAATGAAAATTTTGAAGTAAATGTTCAGTAAATTCCGGGTGGTGATCCTGCTAGTTTGGAGGAGAGTAAAGCAAGTATTACCATGTCTACATCGGGACATCTGGAAAATTAATCTAAATTAAGTGTGAATTTAAATTGGTTTTATTAAACTGCATGAAACCTCTGTATGGCTATGCTCATTCATTGGCCTTTATTCAGATTAGTTTAAGGGCTATGGATCTTCAGCAGTCAATATGTACCTGATACTGCCACCTTGAGGCTGCAAAAAGGGAGAATGTCTGCTGGATCTGTGCAGTGATGGATTAACCATAATAGCCCCACCTTCCAACAGACACTGAAATATGTGGCAATATGTTATATATTCAACCATGCACAATCTCTGCTCTATGAAGGCTCCTCAAATCCTGCTCTCACTTAATTCCACTGCAGTCCCCTTGAGTGTGGGTGGGTGACAGGGGTTGCTACTATATACAGAGAAATCTAATCTCTACCTTATTTATTCTTTAATTTTTACTATCCATAACTTATTTGTCCTTGCTCTACCCTAAATCAGTTGCAACAGATTACCTCACTATGCAGTACATAAGTTTGAAAGTGGCAAAAAACATAAAGAGTATAATGATCAACAGTGGAAACCTGCAATCAATTCTGCATGAACCCATTTAAAAAGTGATTGCAGATGCAGTAGCTCTCAAATGAAATGTAGATGAAACTTGAATAAACTGGAATTGTGAACCCAAGCACTATACTTCACTTACTGAAAATCTCCACCATTAATGGGAAAGAGATAATGTATTATGGATGAGCTCCCAACTAAAATAAATCTCCTCAAGCATTACTCTAAACAGGTATCTGCTTAAGTATGTGACTCCCTTTTTTTAAAAAAGTATCAGGTTATTTTCATTAAAATACAAATCTAAAGGAGAGAAAATGTCTTTTTAAAAGGCATTTAATGACCAAATGATTCTTGGTCATAAAATAATTCTATGACAACAATTCTATGATTGTTGGTCATAAAATAATTCTAAAGACCAGAAGACGTATGTTTCAACCCTAAGTGGTATCTTTGTTTTATGCTGGTTTCTGCTGGTTTGGTTTTTTTGTTTGTTTGCTAGATCTAAATTTGTTAGATCTGACTTGATTTGAAAGTGATAAGGAGCCAAGGCCACCGAATTAAGTCTCATCCCTGCAAGTTGATACACAGGCTGAGACTAGCTGACTTCAATGAATGACAAGGGTCAGTCCCCATTGATAAGTTTCAAGATCTCAACAAGCCAGAGCAGGGACTCTGTGGCTACTCAGGGCTCAATGACACAGGGTCTTGGGCACTCAAGTCCCAAACCAGCAAAGCACATGTTTAACTTTAAGCATTTGCATATTCTCATAGATCAATAGAACTACTAGGGTAATAGCCACCCGCTTTAATCTGTTTGCTGGATCAGGATACAAGCACTCAGCGCCTTTAGAATTAAGCCCTTACAAAGAAAATTCAGTAGCAAAAGTGGATTCACTAATTTGTGCTCAATCCACAATAATATGCTGGTCACCTTGGGAACACATACTTTTTCTCACTGTTAATGTCTTCGATGAAAATGCTAAAGCATCTTCTTTACATTACATAATTCTATCAGTTGATATTATTTCACACTATTAACATCTAATATCTACAAAAGGTTTTCTCAAGAGGAATAGGTTCAATTGAACTTGTTGGAAAAGCAGCAAATATCTGTGCTATTAATATACCACTAATATTAGTTAATCAGATACAATACTATCACCAAGATTATCATTTCTGTCTGAATCTCATGAGTTAGCTGAACAGACAATTTAGTCTGTTTAAATATGACATAATAGACACAAATTAGTCTTTTGAATCCCCGCTGCAACCTAACATGCAGGAACCACAGGGGGAAAAATGTTAGTTAAACCTGTCAAGTATAGTGCAGAGCGAACATGAAAAGCATATGGTGGCATGAACACCCCGGCAATTACCCGTGAAGAAATTAAAATAAAATAAAATAAATGAAGCCAAGCAAGACAATCAGTGTCTCAAAATATACCCAGATGAATCTCATGCTAGCTGCCTTAAACAGATAGAAAAAAACAAATACAATGACACCCTATCCCCCAAAGAGAATCACATTGATATCACAAAAGAGAAGCTGAGTGAATCTTTAATCACCGTACAAGAGAAAAGGGAATGGGGTGTCAATGCACAATTTGGATGCCTACTAAGTAAAGACAGAAGGAGGGATAAGGAGACACACAGTGCCTGGTGTTGGGAATGGTATAAAAATCTGAATAGAATAGAATGGCGGTGGGGGAGGGAATCTGGATAAAATAAGCAGCAACCCATTCACTGAAGTTGAATTAGATTCCAACCCATTTTTTACATGTTCAAAATGATTTTTTTATATTATTTTTTTATTTTCACTACTCCTTGCACTTTGGTTCTTTCTAGAAACAGAAACATCAAAAATTCAGTAATGGGTAAAACATAACTTTCAAAACTTTGCAGATATGTTCTAGATTCACATTTATTTAAAAAACTATCTTGTCTGAATGTACTTCAGCCTGCTGTTAATTTGCAGATTGGCTCTTGTGAGAATTGCCACGGATGTTGATTATTTTCAGTTCTGTATTGGAGATCCGATAGGTCACGTTAAAGGTTTTGTTCTCTGATTGAACGAGTGACTGACTTCTGTATTGGGTAGGAGGGCCTGAATGAGTCATTGGACTTTGATTCTGGCAGGGAGAGGGTGGAAAGAAGCTCCATAACCCTTCCCCACAGACCTAGACCACAATCCCAATATCACCTTTATAATAGACAATAGTCTGGGTCCCCATGCACCCATAGCATCTGGCAATCTCAAAAAACTTGTCTTTGAGACCTGCCCAATCCTAAGGTCTATCTGTCACACATCACTGGTCTAAATCAGCAAAACTCCAGACTTTAATTCAACTACTTTAGAGCACACCAGTCTTTCATTTACTGTTTATGTAAAATATTCACTATTAGCATAATGTAAATATAGTGGAAAGTGCATGGTCTGATTATGACATCATGTACTCTTACTCTATTGTGAAATGCCATAGGAATTATAGAGGATATAAATATTCACCGATTTTTTAAATGAGAAAATATATATTTTCTTTATTATGAATTATATATTTTAATGCATGCCACATATTAAAAAAAATATACAAAGCAACAAATATGTGGAAAATTTATGGCAGTTTCTTCTTTGATAGAGGAGAAAAAAGAAAGGGCTTAAAGACTGTGCTTACTTCCCCACTCTCTCATCTTCTCTCATCCAACTTAAGGCATGACTTGCTTGTCTTTAATTAACATATGATGCTGGATGAGAAAAAACCCTGAGACAAGAACAGAGCAAAAAGGCAAAACCAGCAAATCTGTCAGACTTCCAGAGAAGCATTTTCCAAAAGACTGTGCAAACAGAGGAAAGTTTTGGATTGAACACTTCATGAATGACTGGAAAACTCAGGGATGATTTGGGGTCAGTAAAATAATGTTGCCTCTTCACTAGCTGAAGGAAAGCAATTATAGTGGGGAAGGGAGGGAAGGAAATGAAAGACATGGTAAATTAAACGTGGTACTGTAAAGATAGTTATAATCGTAGCAGTACAAAAAGTTTCACACACAAATCACAATAAGAGACTTTGGAGAAGTAGCTAAATTTTGCAATAAGGAAAAAAATTAAACCTTTCATTCTCCAGTTGAGAATGCTTTTTACTTTGCAACAATAAGACTTTACATTTATCTTTCAGGAAGGATGAAAAAGAAGGGAAAGTCAAAAAGCACATTCAACCCAATACAAAATTATTTTTGGTCCTGATTAGAGTGATCTGAACAACATATTTTTCAGCTTACTGGCAATTCTGAAACATGTAAAACTAATCATTTTGAGTTGAATAAAAATTGACTTTTTAAAATTATTGGACTCAAAACATTTTTTTTCCCATTTGCTAAAATAAATGGTTTTGTTCTCTCCAAAACTAAACAGATCATTTCGATTTTTAGCATTTTTATTTAAAAAAATATAAAATTAAAGGAAATGTCTAAACAAAAAGTAATTTTGAAATGAAAAATGAAAATAGTTCATGTAAAAAATGTCAGAATGAAATATTTAGATTTTTTCCAGGTTTTGTTTTTGTTTTCAGACCAAGACAAAATTCAGAGACATCGTCAGGAATTCACAAAATGCTTCGGTGTTACTAAATCTTCATTTTTCACTGAAGAAAATGGTAAAAAAATGTCACTCAGCACTAGTCCCAAAACAAAAAGCAAAGAATCATCATATTTGTGGTAGTTGGAGAAAGGTGCTCAGAAAAGTTAGCTTAAGTTTGTCAGTAACCTTTGCATCACCAACAGCCATAAAATGTTCAATCTATATCACCAGTTCTGACTGGTACCAACTAAGAGCATCAGATTGCCTTAAATCAGCGTTTCTCAAACTGTGGGTCGCGACCCCTCGGGGGGTTGTCGGCCGCCTCCCGAGGGGTCGCGAGCTGCTTGTGCCGCCGCAAAGCCGCCGCCGCAATCACTTCCGTATTCCGAAAATAGCCGCCGAATGCAAAGTTAATTTATTTGGCGGTTTTTCAGCGGACATACAAGGGTCCGCCGCGCCGAGGGAGAAACTAAAAAGGGGTCGGGGTTCTCAGTAGTTTGAGAACCCCTGCCTTAAATCGTAGAATGATAGAAATACAGTGTTGGAATGGACCTGCAGAAGTCATCTAGTCCAGGCCCCTGCACTGAGGCAGGACTAAGTATATACTTAGACATCCCTGATGGGTGTTTGTCTAACCTGTTTTTAAAAACCTCCAGTGATGGGAGTCCACAACTTCCCTTGGTTACCAATTCCAGTAATTAACTATCCTTATAGACAGTTTTTCCTCCTAATATTCAACCTAAATGTTCCCTGTTTCAAACTAAGCCAAGTGTCCTTGAAATAAATGGTCTTGAACTCTGCCTAAAGACAGACTTCTGCTGCATCAAATTATTTTGGGCAAGGTCAAACATCCATTTGAACACATTAAAGATTGTGAAGTGCTTTGAGATCGACTGATGAAAAGCACTGTATAAGAGATAGGTATTATTATTATTATTATTACTAAGCCATTTGCAAAAGAGGAACTACACTGTGTAAATTATGCCAATAAAATAAAAGATTACGAATTCTCCACATCCTTTTTGGAATCCATTGTTTCTAAAATTCTAAATCTTTTTACAGCATGTGGGAAGAAAGCACAATTTGTTAGAAGCTGCCTCCCATTTTATAAGAGGAGCAGATGTTTTATTGTAATTAAACTCACCTCCATTTTGAATAAGGTGACCTCTCGGCGGATGGATATAAACAAATATACTGTCTTGCTTTCATATGGATGATGATGATCCACAACTTTCTTATAAAGCTAACTCATATAGTAGTTACTTTTAATAAAATCTCTCTTTCAGCTCATATGGCATTTCATTTTATTGCTTCAGTTAAGCCTTAAATAAATTCTTTTAGTTACTATGTCTTGAATCTTTATGGGAATCCTTCCCCCTATAGTATAAAAAATGAAGCATAGGCTTCTGAGATTAGTTACCAAATGAACTCAATGTAGGGTTGATTAAAACATGCTTAGTAGCAATGTACTGCATTGTTTCACTTGTATAAGCAATTTCATGTAGTTAGAACTATCCAATTATTTTTTAAAATGTATTAGTGAAGCACTGTAAATACTGCAGTGTGCTAGTTTAAACAGACAGTGAAATATGCATTAAGTTAAGTAAATCACTGTGTTCCTAGTTCAGCTTCTCTCTCCTAGCATTTGTAATGTCAAAGTCAACCTGAGGTCAAGCTAAAATGAGGACTATATGTTGTTTACAAGTGGGAACCAATTGGATCATGGTAGTGAATACAAAAGCCTTAGACACAGATAAAATATGGAGGTGACAGGGGAGGAAGAAAGCTTGTAGGGAGCTCTCTTCTATTCCTTGAAGCTAAGGAGTTTACAAAATAAAGCAAGGTTTATTTTCCAAGTTGTTGTTTATTATAGACTAATACCTGGAGGGAGCGGAGTGCTGGTTTTGTTATGGATGTCCTTATGAATGTCATATAGTTTTATTCAGGGTATAGATTAAATAAACTGAATCACAGTTATGGTGCCATTAAAGGGCAGAACTTATGTAACAATACCCTTAGGTGTGTCATCAGCAGGGACCGAATTGCAAATATAAATGCATGAACCTCTACTGGCTGAGCTAAAAGGACTGCAGTAGCTCAGAGGCAATAGCAAACTTACAAACTTCTCCCTGTGTGGTAGTCACTGGAGCCGGACAGTACCCCCAGTTTATTAGTTTGAATTGAAATTACATACAATATATTTTGTTAATTAGTTTGTTATTTGTGTCTGAGAAAATTTGAGCTATTGAGTCTGTGTGTTAAAGACCTTCCAAAACAACATTTAAAGATGAACGATCTTTGTCATTCCACAAAGGTCATCAACTTGTTTCCTGTCAGGCTTTATTTCAGCTTGGAAAAAAGAAAGTATGACTGGATGCTTTTTATTTTATTTTATTTTTTTTATTTTTTTGGAGCTTGAATGTACCTACACGTCATTGACCATTTTCAACGATCACTGTTTAAGTGTGTGCAACAGCAAAGTCACATGTTACCATAAAGGCTTGTTTATCAGTCTGAAATACAATTGAGTTTGACTTTTTGATACTTATATATCTTATAATAATGTGTGTGAAGAATAATGAACACTGCAAGTTGCATTTCCCACATCCAGATTGGGGAGGGGGGGGGTAGCATTACTGGACATGGTGGGAATGGAATATATGAGTGGACACCTAAGACTGTCTCAATGCCTTATTTCAATACAAAGTCAAGCAACCAGTTAAGAGGGGTAAGGGGGGGCGTAGGGGGGGAGGGAAGGCATAAGAGCACTAAAAGCCAAAAAAAGGCCTGGCCTTGGCCAGAGCATAACCTTACTCCTAACTCCTCCCATGGAGTACAAAGGATGAAGACCCCAACTCATGACGCTCACAAACAGAATATGACCATACATTGTAAGGGGTGTGACTCGGGGCATGCATATTTGGGCCTCCTAAGAAGGAGGAGATGGGAATAGGGAATTGGGAAATAGGGAATGGGGAGGGGAGGGGAGGGGAGGGAGGAATCGGGACACAGGCAATTCTCTGTGGCATCAGAACTGGGAAGGGGGAATGCAGAACAGGGACATAGGCAAGGGTCTGCGGCATCAGACTCTGCCAGTGTGTAGAGTGATGGATATGTTTGCTTGCAACTAACCCCAATAAACATTGAATTGCTTGCACTCCAGACATCTAGTTTTCTGCTTTCTGTCTGTGTGACAAGAAGTGTGTGTGTGTGTGTGTGTGTGTGTGTGTGTGTGAAGGGAAAGCTCTCTAACACAGGGGTTCCAGGCCAATGGGAGCTGTGGGAAGTGGTACAGTCTGGGCCACCACTTCCTGCAGCTCCCATTGGCTGGGAACGGCGAACAGCCGCTGGGAGCTGTGAGAGGCCATACCTGCAGACGCTCAGGTAAACAAAGCATCTCATGGCCCGCCAAGGGCTTACCCTGAAAAAGCTGCAAACCAAGTTTGGGAACCCCTGCTCTAACATCACCATCTGACTTGCAGCAGTGAAAAGGGAGGGCTACACTGCAGAATTTTGACTTCAGAAGTGGAAAACTTGCTAATAATTTATGTGATGGCTTTCCTGGAAAAGATGGTGCACCAGACCAAAAATATAAAATAAAAATGCAATGATATATTTGATATATATAATAATAATGATATATCAATAAAATAATATATTTCCTTCTGTTTGTGAATTTAATGAAATTTTTTAGCATATTTTTAATAAATTTGAAATTCCAGAAACTTTTAAAAATCTTTAAGCATACATTAACTGATACATATTCTGTTAACCCACTTTTACATACCTCGGCACTATAGCAACTCTCTATGGGCTGGCTGTAACACACATTTAAGCCAATAGAAATCTTGCCATTGACTTTAATGGATGATTAATCAGACCTTAAGACATTGATCCTGTTCCCACTGAAGTAACTCCCATTGATTTTAATGGTGAGGGATAAAGCCATAAATGGCTTTAGTGCAACTGTACATGGAATATTATATTCTGTTCAGGGCTTCACATTTTCAGAAAGATATTGACAAATTGGTGGAAGTTCTAACTAGAGCAATAAAGATGAGGAGAGAGCTGAAATGTTTAACTTAGTTTGAAAGATTTAAAAACACAACAAAACCAAACACAAAACTTGTGAAAATATATATAGCTCAGCTAAAAGCAATGACTTAGGGGCACATGCTAACAGTATAGGAATATGTTTATAACACACTACAAATTATCTTGAAGAAGGTATACCGTATTTTTCGTCTTATAGGACGCTCCGTCCTATAAGACGCCCCCTCATTTTTAAATAAAAAATCCGGGAAAAAAAAAAAAAAAAAAAAAAAAAGCGCCTCGCTCTCCCGTCCCCGCCGCGCGGGCGGGCTGCCGAGGTTCCCCCCTCCCCGCCGCGGGCGGGCTGCCGAGGTTCCCCCCTCCCCACCGCGGGCGGGCTGCCGAGGTTCCCCCCTCCCCGCCGGACCAAAAAAAAAAAAAAAAAAAAAAGCGCCGACTCGCTCTCCCGTCCCCGCTGCGCGGGCGGGCTGCCGGGAGCGTCCCGGTTCCCCCCTCCCCGCCGCGGGCGGGCTGCCGGGGTCTGCCGGGAGCGCGCCCGCGGCGGGGAGGGGGGAACCGGGACGCTCCCGGCAGCCCGCCCGCGCGGCGGGGATGGGAGAGCGAGTCGGCGCTTTTTTTTTTTTTTTTTTTTTGTCCGGCGGGGAGGGGGGAACCTCGGCAGCCCGCCCGCGGCGGGGAGGGGGGAACCTCGGCAGCCCGCCCGCGCGGCGGGGACGGGAGAGCGAGGCGCTTTTTTTTTTTTTTTTTTTTTTTTTTTTGCATTCGCCCTATAAGACGCACCAACTTTTTCCCCCCCGTTTTGGGGAAGAAAAAGTGCGTCTTATAGGGCGAAAAATACGGTAACATGGATTAGCAACCTTTGGCCCATGGCCTACAAGGGTAAGCCACATGGCAGGCAGAACCAGTTTGTTTACCTGCTGCGTCCACAGGTACGGCCGATTGTGGCTGCAGTTCGCTGCTCCAGGCCAATGGAGACTGTGGGAAGTGGCACGGCCCCTAGTGATGTGCTGGCTACTGCTTCCTGCAGCCCCCATTGGCCTGGGAAAGCAAAACACTATCTCTGAACCTGCAGACATGGCAGGTAAACAAACCAGCCCAGCCTGCCAGGGACTTGCATTAGTGGGCTGAGGACCCGCAGTGCCGGTACCTGGTGTAGAACAGCAAGAAGGGCAATGAAATATTTAAGGTGGAACTTTGGGTTATAATTAGTACTAATGGAATGAAATAAAATAAAATAAAAATTGACCATTGTGGGGAAAAATTTAACAGTGAGGTCTATTAGATGGTGGAATAGGGGAGTGATGGAAAACCCACAGTTTGAGTGTTTTAAAACTAGGCTGGACATAAAAAGTGAAAATACAGTATAGAAAACAATCCCACACTGGATGGACAAGGTTATCTAAATGGTCATTGCCAGCTGTAACTTCTATTGGTCTATCATTACTTGTATATGATGTTTTATTAAATATAAAAATAAAATGGAATTTTCTGTGAGGATAGGGTTAAACTGGAGGTAATTAACAGATGTGATAATATCCAATGTACAATACCCGAATACACTAAAGGTAGAAGTTATAGTGTAACTATATAGTTATCTCCAGACAGCTATACTTTTGGAAATGATATTACAGCATCACCAGTTGCTTATTGCAGTGCTATCTTTCTTGAAAACACTGATTTCAGGAAGAACATTTTTGACAATGTTAACACAAACTGTTCATATTTGTACAAGTCATTGTTGAAATTGGGGCACAAAACAATAAGTGCTATATCCAAGAATAAGATACATCTTACAAAAATGTGAATTTTCAACCTCAGTTCTGGAGAAATCTGTTGGGGGTTTTTTTGTTTTAGTTGCTTTGGTTTTGGCCTTGCAATATCTAAGTCAACTACTACTGTAAAGTAAGGTAAAGAAAGGCAGAGTAAATAGCACACGAATGTGCTGCATCTTCTTAGCGGAAACAGAATTTTTAATCACTTTTATATGAGCCATTTTGCTTTCAGCAAATGTGTAAGCACATCTTATTTATAGCATACTGATCAACATCATCTTGTTTCAGATCAGCTCACAGAACTAAGAGTAACCTCTTTAAATTGTATGTATTCTAATTCTGCATTTATATAAAGTAACATAGTATGCTCTGAGTTGAAATACAATAGCTACTGTAGCAAAACATTTTTGCTGTCAAGTTGGTATTGTACACTTCCAAGTCGGCCTCCTGGTAAAAGCTTTTTACAGGTAACACTTTATTCTGAGTGCCCATTAATGCACAATTGCAAAGGGATCCTTATGGAAACATGTAAAAACTACTTTAAAATGACTGCATTAAAAGTGACAGGACATGTAAAGTGTTTTCCAATAAACAAGGATACATAGAGAGAAAAACAAACAAGATGATCGTTAGCTTAACAAAAGATAATCCTATAAACTGGCAAGACAAGTTTATGAATTCTTCTGTCTTGGTTATTTCAAGTCACAAAACTCATAGTATAGCTTGGAGGAATAGTTAATTGATAGTCTACTAAAATGTGCTCTTCAAACTTACTTCATCATCACATTTCATTTGAAATTAATAAATATTTGTAATCAAACTTGAAGTCAAGAGATCTACACCAATGGATGATGCTACTCGTTAACAAATAGATTTATTGGAATGGTACAGTGAAGCAAGGAAAACATAAATGGGTCTGAGCTGTTACCCCCAAACTCAACCAAAGCAGGAATGAACCTTTTTTTTTCAAAATTTCTTTTTTTTTAAATTAAAGTTACACTTATTGACATCTCTGCACTTCCTGGTTGTGTTATAAGTAAGCAAGCCCGACATATATTTGTCTTAAGACTTCTAGTCCAATTGCTTATTTGGGAGGATGGGGGGAGAGAGAGGGAAGAAGAAGGGGGAATTGGTAACATTTTATTGTCCGTGATTTTATTAACTTACATGTAACATCAAGATACAGAGAGGCTAAACCAAACTCTAGTTTTCAGAATGTGAGATTGTTATTTATGAACAACCTTTAAGGTCAACTGTTCTCTTTACAAGGTTTGTCTTATATGTCCAGTGTTTGGGGATAGATGGCCATTTTCAAAGTTTATATCAGTGTTCCCCGGATATTGGAAGGTAGAAATAAATCAGTAAAAAATACCAAATTTGCAGACCCCTTTAAAATCTTTATACCAAGAAGTATTTCCAAGTGCACTAGCATTAATAAAATCACCAATTCTTATGCAGATGTCCATTTTTAACATAAACAAAAGGTTCTCTGTCCAAATGCCCTACTTTTCTTGGGAAAGCAGATGGGCTCAGGTACAGTGTAAACAGCAAATGCCATTTTCTATCTCAACTGAATATCTGCCTCAGCAGGTCCATTCTCAGAGACTTTTTCCTCCTCTGTAAATCTTTTTTCCAGAATAATTCCCCCTGCTGTCGTGCTGTCCTTATGCTGAATTCAGAATTTGGCTGAATATAGAAGTGGTACATGACTGTTCTAGTTTATGAAAGCAGTAAGTCACATCTTTTAGCATGAGTAGTAAGTCCTGAGTGAAATCCTGTCTTTGCTGAACTCAGTGGAAGTTCTTCATTTCAATTCAGTGGGGCTAGAGTTTCAACTTTACATCTGTGTTGATAAGATTTTTTTTTCTCATTTATGCTGAATCTCTTTCTTTTTCTTGATTGTTATCATGCATTTTCTTAACCTTCTAAATCCATAGAGTGTAAAGCTGTCTGAATGTCTATGTGGTTTAATCCTATTAATATTACAAGAACTTTCAAAAGAGTCATCCTAAAGTTTACAGACCAGACTTTTGGAAACGTTGGAACTGGAGACAGGACTCATTGATAATTCACCTTTACAACTCTCACTTTTATTTCCTTTTAAGGTGTTGCTGCTCACAGTAGTCCTGATTTAGCAAACTTCTTAAACACATGTTTAAGGATATTAATAGACCCACTGACTTCAACTGGAGCCAATTAGAATAGATTACCCATTTTGTGGTTTGCATCTGTATTTGGGGACGGGGGGGAGGAAATGGATGGAGCAGGTAGATCTACAACTATATAGACCCACTGTTCATGCTTCTCCCATCAATGCAGAGAGAAGAGGTGGTCATAGAAAAATGGGTGTTAGAGCAGCTGGTCTCCCGGTCATAAATATGTATGTGTGCTAAAGAACTCACCGAACTTTGCATTTAGTTCCAGGAGTGGCAGCACTATATTTTTCATTTTAACTCGTACAGTGTGTGTCAGTGACTAGCCCATGCTCACTATCTCACTAGTGCATCTGTAGAATAATGGCCTGTATGTAGTCATCAGCTTCAGTGTTGGATATAATAATGGATGAGATCTAATAAACATCTCTTACCCACTACCCAAATGGCAATTACAGCCATTTCCTCATTGGAATCTGCAATCCCTTATTTCGTTGGCACTAAAATTATTACCTCTTTTAAAAATTTGCAAGATGGATTAATCAATACAAATGCTCTTTATATTGTCCTGATAATGATCCATTATCCTGTAATCTGATTCTGGAGCATCCTCAGGGTATGAAGACATTTTTTAAAATATGAATATCATATCTTTGGTAATGGGCACATTGAAAAGCTAAGTGGACTTTCTTCCACAGCCATATTATGCAATTCATTTTCTCTCTCAGTACAAGATACATTTCTGGAAAAATGCTGCATTAGGGGGAAAAAACACACTAATGAAACAACATATGTAATTCAGACATGTTTAAAGTGATGAAGCCAAATATAAGTGGCTGAAATATTTTCTAAAATGTTGGCAGTGAAAACAAAAGTTGAACCCAAAATATCATGATATGGAGTAGGATATATAAAATATATCCTTTTTGTGAGTGAGATCATGAGCAGGCTTAAGTCTCTACTCCATTCCCAGATGCTAATTCTGTGTTACATGGACAACAATCTTTAATACTTACATTTACAATTAGAAAATCATTTTTTGTTATGAATGGAGAACTTAACACATAGCAAGAGTTTTCCTGCTTGTGAGATCAAGTTACTGTTAATTATTTCTCTTGGAAATGTAATGATTTTAGTACATACAAAAAATCTGGGTTAGATGATATCCAATACTCAGATATGTTACCACTTCAACATGCTAACAACTGAAATTAGAAACACACAGTAGGGACCTGATCCTGCAATGAACTCTACGACAGGTCAGAGGTCTGTCTGCACAAAGCTCATTGAAAAACTGGGATTTAAGAATCTGACTAGAGTTAGGCAAAATAGCCCAAGTAAAACAAGGTAGCCCATTCTTCCAACCCCAGTGAACCATGCTGATAAATGATATTAGAAGTCTAGGGCCCTGAACGTCAGCTTCTCCATGCAGGAGAAATCAATGACATGAAGTCTTGGTATGTGCTAAGTGTAACTTGTTTTATTTATTCACTTCATCGGAGCTATAGCCCACGAAAGCTGGTTAGTCTCGAAGGTACTACAAAGTCTTCCTCATTTTATTTATGGATACAGACTAACATGGCTGCTAATCTTAAACTTGTTTTATTTACACATTACACCAGCCCTGGAAGGGAGTTGGTCAAACAGCATGCAGGCCAGCATTCCAAACCAGTGCTCAGTTCCCACGGAGCATCGCTGTCTGAAGAATTGACTCATCAGAAAAAAAGGTAGAAACAACAAACTTTTTAGAGACAAAAGCTGAAAGACAGTAAGCATGGCAGTTGTACCCTAAAAATATGAAACACGGGGATACCATTGAAAAAAAAAACTACTTACTAAGCTAAGAGTGAGGGGAAATGGCAAAAGGTTAATTAATAAATATTTGTTGTGCTCCTCCCAGAATTTAAATTTGGCTTCATATATTTAGAATTAAATTGTGTGGGCCGTTAGTAAGTCCATGATACCTACTTTAAAGCTTTGAACTATTTCAGAGGGGAAATGAGTTGTTGTTTTTTTTAATTTAGAAAACCAGCTGCTGTGCATTGTAATCTCCTTGTCAGGCCGTATAAGTGTTGTGTGTTCTGGTAGTAAGTGACAGTTGGTCTGTTAAAAGATGGAGAGGATTCCTGGAAAATCAACTTGTGCATGTTGCATCAGTAAACAAAATAGGAATAATACTTTAGACTGAACACAGATTTCATGGCATTTCTTCTACTGTATCCAACACAACTAGGTTACAATGGCTCTTGCTTTAATATACTACAGATTATTATTATTTATTATAGCCAGAGTGTCAGCTACGGATATACTTAAGGTTGCTGAAATATTTCCAGTATAAACATCTGTAGTATTTTCCAAGTTTCACTTATTTAGGCTGTATTTATCCTGTCCTGGCTGTTTCATGAAGGTGAATACATATTACCTGGAAAATTTGAGCCAAACCTATTCTCCGTTTATGCTTAATATGGATAGGGAGAGAAACATGGAATTTGATATGGAGATGGGCCGTATGGAAAGGAGTTGCTTCCTGACTCTTGAGTACTTATGCAGGCAACTTTAGTGTTCTCTCAGTATAGTTGTATTAATTATTATTTATATATTACTATAGGTGTGCATGGTTCCGTAAAGGTAAAGAAAAAAGACAAGGTCCCCATTACAGATTCTCACAGTTTACCCAGGGAATTAATAATTTCAATATAATTAGAAACCTGGCTAAAATGAAAAGTAGGATTAAGAGTAGAAGGTTTCCAGTGCATGGAAGGGCATTTAAACTCACTGGGAGTCCAAAGCTTAGGTTTGGAACTCTTCAAGACAACATGCAAACCCTGTGTATTTGGTTTCACTTTTTGGTGATTAATCTGAATGACCTTTTCCTCAGCACAACATAATATTTGGTTTGCAGCATATTTTTTTGCAGTGACATTACCGATATTTCATTCAACCTACTGTTGTTTGCTGATTTAGTATATTTAATTTCCATAAATAACACTGACTTGCTATAGATATGGGGACAATATAATATAATAAGAGGTAAAATAACCACACATCAAGGATTTGACTTAGTATATTAGGCCTAAGGTGCATAGTATTCAACCATATATAGCTCAAAAGTCTGCTTCTGCATAAATTCAATACCATGTTTTTTGGGCTCTGCAGTGACATAAATCATGAATTTCAGATTAGAATTTAATCTTAAAGCTAAAGAGCATAACAACTTGGCAAATATATTTACCATCTATGAGGACAATAATCAGCATTTTTAAAAGGTTCTACATAATTACCAATTACAGTATACTTCAGTGGCTCTAGAGGAAGTACTTTTGTCTATCAGCTTACAAACCTTTCTTAAAATGCCTTCAGATCATGTGAGAAATGTGTTCTGAAGTTGGGTGTTAACTGAGTTTCCCCAATTCTAGCCTAATTATTTTACACCTACTTTTTATTAGAAGAATTTTGACCAAGACACTACAAATAGAGTCTGGTGATCCATCAATCTTCAACTATGAATAGTGATGATGACCAGCCATCCATTTGTGACCATGACAGTAGTAAGTGTAGAATAAAATATTTTGCAGCAGGAAGGATAATTAGAGTTGGGCAAAAAATCAGTTCCACTGAGAATCCCATGAATAAAACAATCAAATTTGCTTTGACTACGTTCATTATTCTTTTCTATTAATTTCCGATGAATACTATTAGTTTACTGACAGTAATTTTAAGCAAACATTAGAAAAAAATGCAGTGATTTTTGAATCCACTATTCCAGAAACCTGATCTTCATTTGCCCCCACCCAATTAATGAACGGACACTCTGACCTTTGTGTGTAATGAAAACTGCAGTGTATAACAGATTTTGAATGAACTACTCGTGAACTAACTACAAAGATGTCTGTTGAGTAAAAATATCTGAAGAAGAAACTGTTTTTGTGGTAAAACTCCCTTCTGATCAGAAAACCATTTTCAGAAATCTCTTCAGAAAACCTGATCCCATAAGATTTCCAGGGAATTCCTGATGTCAAGTGGCAAAGGGGTTGCATAGGATTTTACAGGGTTCCCTATGGTTGGATATATGCATCATAATTCATTAAAGGAGGTCTATGCCAAGAACCAGTAGCTGACCGCTTAGCAGAATGATTGTTAAATGTATGTAAGAATAATATATGAATTGTGTCTATACTGAAAATTATGTTAAAGGTAGGTAATCAGGAGATGACATGTCTCAGACAGGTTTCTTTCAGGCAGAGGGTAACAGATCCTTATCTCCCTGTCTGATCTCTGGGTGTCCCACAATTTATGTTTATTTACATACTGAGCTAGATGCTGGTTAAGAGATTGCGAACAGAAAGGAGCATACACAAACAACTTGCAGGCAGTAACCTGCTTATGAATAGGGACAAAGGATTGTTCTGAAATATCCATGAGTGCAGACAGACATCCGGGATCTTTCAGCGAGGTGACAAGCTGACAGCATGACTTGATCTCATGAATGGAAGATCACAGCCATGCCTGGCTGCAAAATGCTGGAAGGACTGAGTAAACATTACTCTATGAGACAAAGTTATCTAGTTAGGTTAAGTGAGGTTCTAGATGCATTCTATTTTATAGGTAACCATTTGTTTCCAATACTTCTACTTGATCTCACTTGACTCTCTTCACTCTGTTTAATATACATTTACTTGATTTCATTATAAAAACATATTTAAGAGTGGTGCATTAAGTGAAGTAGAAAGTTGAGGTGAAACTGCTAAGCTGGGATGTACTACTTCTTTGGAAGCAGCAAATTTGTGAATACTGTGAGTGTCCAGTGAATCAGAGATAGACACTCCAAGGAAGCGTTTGGAGGACTTGGAGATTTCTTGGAGCGTGTCCATTTCTAACCTTGAGAGAGAGAGAGCGGGGCCTATATAGGACTAGAGGGACTACTTGTATGGCCCATGGCTGATGGAGTCAGGGAGATGACCTCCTAGCAGGCCCTGATGAGGCTTCCTTATTGTAAAGGTAGGGGGTAGCAAAGTTCTTCACAACCCTGGGTACCCCCCTGCAAGCATCACACAGCCCAAGACTGAAAAGATTCAGATGAAGTCAGATATCAAAAGATAGCTGAAACTTGGGTGCTTATAAAAGCAGAATGAAAGCTCCAAATCCTTTGACACCACTGCTTGCAAACCACTTTTAATTATTGTAGCCCTGTCAGATAGGTATCAATAGAGTTGACATTTACATCTTGTCCTTGTTCTGCTGATATTATTTGTCACACTCTTTCTGTTAATTTTGATTTTACATCACCATGTTTCAAGTAAGCATATAGAGAATAGAACATATTGGAAAATAAGTATGATATTCAGTGATTGAGTGTATATTCAGTTCTACTGCTGAGAAATCTCTACCATGAGGAATCCACTCAGTGATTCAGTGTGGAAGCCTGCATCTCATATGAACAAAATGATGCTGATGGTAAACGAGGGAGAAAGAAAGCCAGCATTTTACGTCAGTTGCTCTAGCAATTCTGCTTTCAGCAACTTTATAAGTACTGCTTAGCAGAAACAAAAATGTTCATATATAGCACCCTGATTAAGAAAGGCAGGCCTAAGCAAAGAATGATTGTTTGTAACTGTCCTTTTTCAACATTAATGAATCATTAAGTAGTGTTTCTGGAAACTCCCATAAGTGATTAAATAGCTGATATTACCCCACTAGTGTATTTAAATCTGTTGGTAGAATCAGCTTAAAGCTTGTGCCTACTTTATACACATTATGTATAGATTACATATGGATTTCCAATAAGCGTTGGAGAAGACAACCATTAAACTCATGCTTGAAAAGTCTAAAGTAACACTACTTATTCGGGCTTACAAGTCATCAGCATTTATCTTATGCCCGTGACAGGATACCATAACTACTGTGTGGTGAGCACTAATTACAAGAACTCTGTGCTCAAAGATTTTTGCAGATAAGCTTATTTATTTATTTTATTTTTAAAGACCTATTCCATAGTAAAAGATCACACTACACATATATTTGGAGATACAGAAATAAATTATTTCTAAGCTTTCTTCACCCTGCCATTACTATGCAGATCATTTCTTTTCAGATACAAATTTCCCTTATTTTAGCTTTATTACATTTCCAATCAAGAAAATAAAAAGCACTTTGGCTCTCCTTTAAGTGAAATGATATCTTTCCATTTCTTAATTTAATTGTTTGGTGATGTCTGGAGAAGATAAGAATGGATAGAATTAAAAGTATGAACTTCTGGTCAATCAAATCAGCATTAAAAATTCCAAGCCTGTCTGAACTGAATGTATACTAATGCTCAAAGCATATTTTAAATTATTAGTTCCTCTGGTGCAGTAGTCTGCATGATAGATGGAGTTCTAACTATAAAATTCAAAATGTAGACTCTCTACCAGAAAGAGATTTTATTATAGAACAGTTAATAATGATGTTGTGATATAGCACTGGACTTAGAGGGAACAGGAAGAAAGAAGCAAAGAAAGTTTAAAAACCCACCTAATTGATAAAGACTAGAAAAAAATAGCTGGCAGTAAATGCAATTGTATAGCGACAATAATGGTCTAGATAGTGTCAGTGCTAGTTATTGTTTTTTACACAGCACATGTGACAGGACACAGGATACAAACAGTAAATGAACTTAGAGCAAAACAAATTCCAAAGACAGGAGAGTTTGCATTATTTTAGGTTAATCCATTTTTAGAATAGTGAGGCTGCTCTTTCATTGATTTCTGGTTGCCCTAACAATTAGATGCTCTTTAATTAGAAACAGATGGAACAGTTGAATGAAGTACTAGGGAAAACAGTATCCTAAATACTAACAGATAGCAAAAAGCTTTAAATAGCCTTATTATGTTTGTAGACTTTCTAAATCTTTTCTCACCCATTATCTTTATGAAAAGTATTTGTTTATAACTTTATATAACACACAATTATTCCTAAGCCTTTATATATATATATATATATATATATATGAAATGTAGCCTTAGCTCTTAGTCCCTGGCCTCTAGCTCCTACCCACCTATTTTCTATTAACTCTTGGCAACCCAGCATTCTGCTCTTAAATAAACTTTTTTTTCCCAACATACATTTCTGTGGGCTGGGCCTTTAAATTTGGCAAAGTCAAGCTCTTGCAGCCCTAAGTTAGCCATTTTGAAACTAACTGCTGCTGCAATTGTAATTGTTTGTTGGTGAATCTCTCTCTCTCCTATTTGGAAACCATTCTCAGTTTCCTTTACTTATTCCAGGAAAACTGACATTCTTGCTAAACTGCGTGTGTGTCTATATTTTTACTTAGCTATATGTAATAAGTTTAAAAATCTGAAAGCTACAGTACTACCCAGCAATTATAAAATGTGTGCTGTATGCATAGTGGGGATTAGATATCAAGCTGCTATGTGGTTTATAAATTGAGTTGGACTTTGTGGACCTTTTGAAACCCAAAGCTATGTTCTCCTCCTTTAATTTGGATGATTTAGAAATGTAAAGCAGATTTTCTTCCTCCATTTAAAAAAATGTCTAGCTCTTTTCCCAGTGAAGACTGCCCTGAAACATTAAATTGATAATTAGCACTGAAACCTTATCATTATAGATATCCCATGCTGGGGTCCAAAAAAGACTTATTCATAGAGTCCTTGACTTTTGGGAAGACACCAGATCAGCTTGTAGGGTACAGTGCAGCCCAAAGTACTGTTGATGGCATAGATCCACTGCATGTTCTTTAATAGCTAACTGCTTGAAACTAATTCAGCTCCTTTGCAGTGAAACCAGTGAGAGTTCTGGCCACAAGGGGAGGTATCTCAATAGCTTTACAGGAAATGAGCCCTAGAACACTGAGCAAGAGATTAATCTCAGATCTAAAACTGACTTCCTTCATGGCTTTTGCAGCTCATATAGAGTCAAGACTTTCCTACTTGGGCAACCACAGGTCCACTGACTTTGATGGGGTCTGCTACTGTTCAGCACTTCTGAAAATCATGCCATGCTCATTTGCCTTTTACAGTAAATGTGGAAATAGGTGCCTACATTTATATACTCAAGTTCAAAAATTTGGACTTCATTCACTGATTTTTGGTTTTGTTTTTTTTCCCCAGTCTGTGAAACAGTATAAATATTTACCTACCTCACGGGATTGCTAGTAAGTAAGTAGTTCATATTTGCAAAGTACTACCTAAATCCTAAAAATTAGCATGTAAAATTTAGCTGCCTCAGAACCTTGGCTTATTTAGATAATTGTCCTTTGTAAAACATTCTAAATGTTGATAATCGTGTGCAGGCTCTAGTACAAGCACCTGGGCTGTGCTTTTTCCTAGAGCAAAATTGGGGAGACAATAACAAAAGTGCCGTTCCCTCCCATACATACTATTATATAAATGATTTATCTGTATTATGATAGCATTCAAAGTATGTGAGGTAGTATGCAAACATATAGTAGGATGCAGTCCATGCCCAGAAGAGCTCATACTCTACTAGAAGATCAAGTGAGTTCATTTTATTCCTTGGCATTCTAGTGGATATTGTCATCATAAAACTTTAGAAGTAGTGTGTTGTGAGAGTGTTTGCCACCAGGAAAAAGGACAAGTGTCTAGAACAAAATATAATTACTATCCATAGGAATTTCCCTGCTGGATGAGTCCAATGGCTCACGTAGTCCAGTATCTTACCACTGACAGTGGTCAGACCAGCTGCTTCAGAAGAAGATATAAGAAACCCAGAAGTGGGCAGTTATGGACCATTCTTCCTCCAGGGAATGTTTCCTGAGGACACCCAGTAGTTAGAGGTAGGCTGATGGCTTGAAGCATGAATGTTTATAATTTTTAAAACTCTTATTTTCATATGTACTGTTAAAACTCTACCTTTTCTTATTTTTCATCAGTCTGGAGGCTATGTTTCAGTCAAGGCTGGTCTTGGGTAAGTTCCTTCCTTTTCTCTGCCTCTGTTTTGCCTCTGACCCATTTGTCTTGTCTATGTAGATTCTCTGGACAATGCATCTTTATGTCAGTAAAACTATCAAAGCTAGGGTTGTGCTAGTATAACTATATCATCTTAAAAATCTGGAACTGGAATATTTATTTGTTAAAGAAACTGTGCAGACTAGACACAATTGTTTGGGGCCAGGACTGTCTCTCACAATATGTCTGTACAAATGTTTAGTAAAATGGCACCCTGAATTTGGGTGGGGTGTCTTGGAACTACTGTAATAAAATAATAAGATTACAAATTCAATAAGAGAGAATATTCTATTTCATCACTCTTTTGTTTTCACTCTTTGCTCAACTTTCAGACCAACAATGGCAATATTCTACATAATTTTTTATTTGTTGCTAACACTTGTGTCCAGTCGTATTGCTAGTGTAGCTTAATGTTGGAACAATAAAGTTTCCAGCAGGTCCAGATCCCCAAGAGCAGCTATTTCAGAAAGACCAAGTCACACTGCTCATTTAGAAAGTGGGCTAATCAGCAGAATATGTATCTCAACAATGGTGTGATTAATGTATCTTTCAGGGTAGTAGTCCTCCTCTCTCTCTCTCTCTCTCTCTCTCTCTCTCTCTCTCTCTCTCTCTCTCTCTCTCTCTCTCCTCTGTTCCATTCATTCCCAGTGTGTCTCCAATTCATCATACATCACAGCAGAATGGCAAGACATTCCAACTGCATTAGTTCAAACATTTATTGTAATTCTCTATCTTTAATTTTCAGTGTTTTCTTTACAACTGCAATTCAGCGTGTGAAAACCTCTCAGTTTATCAGATCTTACAGGGCCAGATTCTGCCTCCTTTACTCATGTTGAGTAGCACTTGACTCCATGAGGAGTTGTATTGGAATCCATGAGAAACTCATAGAATAGCTCTAACCTGAGGCTGGGAGGCAGAATCTAAACTGTAGTGATTTACACCTTTTTAAATCAAGCTATCCTTCAAACCTGGGAAGGAAGGTACTGTACTCTAAATTGTTGTAGGGAAAAGGCTGCCACTCTAGTTTAATAGATCTGCAAATCATGATAATGTTCCTGCTGAACTTGGAATAACATTGGCTGCTATTTGAAGTAACTTTGGGATAAATTTGTAAAGGCAAGCTTTACTTTCTGTTCTTGCAGTCCATAATAATGATCCTAGAAGAAATGATCTGCCAATCAGAGAACAGAAAAATACCAGGGCAATTTTTTTTCTTTAGTGTACATCTTTTCAGAGTTCAATCAACTAACAATCTACTTTACTATTTAATATTCACTGGCAAGCTTTATATCTCAGGTAGTATTCTACATCTTATGCTTCTTAAGAAGGCAAAATATTGGATGGTATTGTGATTCGTGGTATAAAAGATTAGTTCAAAATGAGAATAACTGGGATTGATTGTGCAACTTAGGATATATTTTCAACGCTTTTACCTTACTTTGAAAATCTGAAAACTTTCACTATTACTTAACTTGCTTTACGTTAACATATGACCATGTTTTATCCTGGTATTTCCCACTGAAAATATTCTAAGCTAACATCAAGGGAAGGTTTGCTTATTTTTTAGGCAAATAGCAAATCATCTGTTCACTTAGCTGTGTTAAAATGAATAGATTAGACCTTAATTGTCTTGGTGTGAAGGAGCCTATTATTCTAATAATGTTATATGGAATGAATAATTTTAAGAGACTTTCTGTTAATATTAGGAAGAAAAATATAGTATATATTAAAAGAAAAGGAAGACCTGTTAACATTGAGGAACAGATGTGGATTCAAAATTATTTTGTTGTCTTATGTGGTCCAAGAATATTAGTCCTTCCCTGTATAAACCACACACACGGAAGCAGCTGTAAAACTCATTAGGGTAAGCCACATATCCAAAATGAGAATTTAATATATAAACTGAAGAGAGTTTAATATATCTTTCTCAAAGAAACTTCATTTAGAGTACTGGGTGCTCAGCACTTCTGAAAATTAACACCAAGTTGTCTCAGTCTGGACATCTAAAATGCATGGGCACTTTCTGAAATCTTGGGTAAATTTGCCAGGTAGCCCTTCATTGACTTTCCCCTTGCCTCAGTCACATATAGGGAGAGACATATATAAGTTCCCTTTCCAGTACTTTCTGACTTTATTAGCATGTTGTAATTGAATCTCTACTGGAATAGAAGCTGTCTACAAAGAAGAAGAATAAAATGACCAGTTATGTGTCATCTGCTTTGTCTTTTTCAAAGAGGCTACAGAAGTTTCTCCATTCTGTATCCATAAAGGGCAGTCAATCTTTACCTATTTCTTATTATGTAGAAAACAAGGGCACTGTTTCAGCTACAGTTGATAGCTGGATTTGTACAATAATATAGTTCCTTCTGTATCTGAGTGCAACACCTGTATACATAAGAGTAAGCAGCTGCCTTCAATCATGAAGCGTTATCTGGTTACATTGGTTTTCAGAGCCAGCACATCATCAAAATAACCTTCAAAGACTGCATTTAAAAATAAAATTATTGAACACTCAGCTGTTGAAGGGATTTGAATGATCTTCCCACTTGACAGGGGAAAAAAATCAGTGCTACAGCTGCAGTTCCTGTAGGGAATGATAGTTGTTTCTGTAGTTAGGTTATCCGTACCTCTGGGCCTCAACTAATTAATTTCCCTCCTAATAGTTTACTTGGAGCAGGTCAGATCATTAAACTTTACATGAAATAGCTTAAGCCACAACATTTTGACAGGGACTAATAAGCAACTGCTGTTCTCAGATTCCCAGCAAAGAAGCATTGCTTATAACACCACAGATGATGTGCTCTAGGCTTTCTGAGAAATGGTCATATGTAATAATGACAGAGGGCTATCGATGGTAATTTGCTCTAAGCATAACTCCCACTGCCTTCAATGGGGCATTCTAGCTAAAATGAATAACATGAAAAGCTCAGGTTTGGTGGTTTGAATATGGGACGACGAACCAGGAACTTCTGAATTCAAATCCATTTACACTTTCTATGGTTTGGGGCTATTTGCTTAGCCTCCATCTGTCACAGTTTCCTCATCTATAAAACTGGGGATTGTAATACATGAATATATACCATACCTTGCATGGGTATTGGGATAATTAATGATTAAAGTATGCACAGCATCGTGAAGATGAAGGGCTCCTGGTGTGTAACTATGGGTGAGATTGTACTGCAGGCCTGCACTCTGCAAATGGGGATAGGGTGCCTTGAGAGATACAAGAATCAGGGTGGTAGCCGTGTTAGTCTGGAATAGCAGAGTTAACAAAGTCCTGTGGCACCTTAAAGACTAACTATAAAGTTTTGAAGCATGAGCTTTCGTGGGCTAATACCCACTTCGTCGGATGCAGGCAGTAGAAGTGTTCACATACAGGCAGTTATAGAAAAGTAGGTAAGAGCCAGGGGGGAGGTGAAAAGGTTAGTCCAATTAAGCTGAGCCAGCTTGTTATCTCCGATCAGGGAGTGTGGATTATTCGTCTAGCATTTGAATGGGGTGTGTGGACATGGAGAGATGAGAAACAATGTCTGTAATGAGCCAACCATTGTAGATCCCGGTTCAATCCCAAAGTGTGTGAGCTGAATTTGCAAATGAATTGAGAGATACAGTGTCTGTGGGAGGCGCTATTAATCTGAGATGCACAAAGCGATGTTGCCTGCTGCATTTCTCCTCAGGGGCATGTAACATCTTCCCCATTCAAGGCCAGTGGGGTGTGCAGAGGGGATGTGGGGCCATTTTCTCCATATTCCCGTTTGGGTAGCTAGTACCCCAGGAGCACAAGCAGAAGGCACTCCCACTTTTCTTCCACCTGAGGCTGTTTCATATTGTGATGGATCTCCAAAGCAGGGGACTAAAACTCCCAGCAGTCCCCTTTCCACTGTCCATCTCTTTCCTCATGGCTAAGCAGGGATTGTGTTTTCCTTCCCAAAGCACTTCCCTTTCTCCTAGGTAACGAGAGGTCCCGAACCAGGAAT
This sequence comes from Sternotherus odoratus, assembly GCA_032164245.1. Classification (NCBI taxonomy): domain Eukaryota; kingdom Metazoa; phylum Chordata; order Testudines; family Kinosternidae; genus Sternotherus; species Sternotherus odoratus. The sequence continues at coordinate 19,566,558 of JAVMKO010000011.1, forward strand.
TGGCCGGGTCGTGTATAGGAGTGGGAACTGCATAGCAGGAGGAATCTGAAGAGAAGTCCCAGGAATGGAGGAACAGGCTCTGACAACCAGACATCACAGCTAGTTGCACATCTGTGTAGGTTTATGAGGGAGCAGCAGCGCCTGGCTAGGGAGCCAGTGCAGAGAGGCCCCATGAGAGACTAGGCTTGGAATCCTACAAGTGATTATTTGCTTGGACTGGAGAGGACACCCCGGGCACTAGGCCTGAAGACTCCTGACTCTTTACTGGACTGCCCCCTGGAGCCAAATAAGAACCACTGTTTCTCACTTCAAACTGTAACTGTTTAAGCATCTGCAACCTTTTCCCTTTCCTGCCTAGTAAAACCTTTCACTTGGCCATGTATCAGAGAGGTTGTTGGGACCCTATAAGGCCTTGCTGCTGAGACACTTACAGTTAGGGTGGCCATTTGCACATTACCAGAATACTTGACATTCTGGTACTTCTGGCAATCACACGGATCTGTCCCTGCTGGGGTCCCCTCCATCTCCCTTTAGACTTCACAAGCTTGGTGCATGGGAGGGATAACATTTCAAACTGTGTGCCACTCCACCACTGCTGACATGACCTCAGGAGGAGGGTGTGTGCAAGGTCATGCCATCGGTGGAAGAGTGCTGCACTTTTCATTATGGCATCTCCCCTCTGATAGCAGGCAAAACCACATCCGGTTTTGTGTCAGTACTGGACTAACATTAGAACCACAAGATTATCTGGTTTAAAACCAGATGAATCGCCTGATTATTTGGAGACTGCTTGCCTTTGAGAGGTGCTACACTGGGCACACTACTGCCACAGTTTGGGGTAAAGAATCATCCCAGTGATGACAATATTTATCTATTGATTTTGTGGATGACTATTGTACAGTTTAATACAAGGCACAATTAGGTGTTCAAAAATAGTACTCCACAAGGGAGGGTGGATGCAACACGAGAGATGGATGGGAAATTATTTCTTTTTCCTACAAAAAATTACAACAAAACTATTTTTTTCTTGTTGTTGATAGTAAATAAAGTCTGAAATTTTGCAGGTTTTCTTCAAAAATAAAATCTGAATTTCTAAAAAAAGCAAAAGTCATGGAGGGGGGAGGCAAAAGAGCCATTTTCCATTTAAATAAAACTTTTTGCTATAACATGCATAACACCAGTCAAACAAGGGGTTACATTTCTATTATACATCGTCTCCTCCCAGTCCCTCAAACACACTAAAATTGTTAACAAGTCACATTACAGCTTTTAAAATATAACTCAAGGGCAACAAATCAGGGAGGACCTCAAAGGAGGTAATTCACTTGGGGGAGGTCATTCATCTTAATAGTGCTTAATCAAGGAAACCAGGACAAGCTAAGATTATTCTACTTTACTAGGTCTTTTTTTGATCTGGTTCACTAAGGGAGGGTAATTTAATTTTAAAGGATCAGAAGTTCGGTGAGATAAGCACACTCCTAGGTATTTAATAGGCTTAAAAACACAGGTGAAGGGAAACTTACTCTTAAATTTATTCAAATCTTCTTTGGAAAATCATCTGGGAAATGCCTCTTTTTCTGTAACATTTTTGAAACCTGAGAAATTACCCCCCCGAATGGCACTTCAGAAATGATTAGGACGTAATGGGTTAGGATGTGCTTGCAAAGGACAGAGATAAAACAGGGATCAATGTGTGCCCCAGTCTGATAACAGTAATTGTGTTGCATGGAATAGTGCAAAGGGTTCCAGAATGAGCTCAAAGAGTAACCCTGTCTTGTGCCCTTTTGTTCAACTAACTCATTTAGGGCTTAAATCAGCAAAATCTATTCTATGGATAGGGAGGCACATGTGATTTCATCCAAGGTAAATCCTTTATTGAAAATAATCCAAGTGACACAGATAATCAGCATTGCTTCTCGGTCAAACCCCAAAGAGCTTGCCAATACAACTTATATCAGTGTAAATGTATATGTAAATGTAAACATTTATTCCACAGTGGGTTACAATGGTGCAAAAATACAGAGATCAGAATTAAACCCAAAATCGCAAGGCCAAATTCACTGGTCACATAAGTGGTGGAATCAATTACACGCAATGCGTAATTTGGGTCAGAAGACTGGTGCTGGCAGAAAAATGAATTAAATCATACTGCTATGGCTGTGTGACCTGTATGACTCTATCAGGTCTGAATCAGCACAGAATTAGGCTATATGTGTATAATATAAGTGCAGCAGCCAACAGGAGAATTTAAAAGTGAAGGCTACTCCCTGCCAGTCATTTTGCCTTGTATCGATCATCTTCCACTCCAAACAAAAATCAAGTGTTTCCCTTTTCTGTCTCTTCTTTAAACTACACCACCTTAAAAATAATTTAAAAATCACCATCACCGTTTTCTGATGCTATTAATCATACCTTTACTACCAAAATTACAGGGAATTAATTCTTTTGGGTGGTTTCTAAATTGCACATATTTTGAGCTTGGGCTGTATTTCTTAGCCTTAGTCATATCTTTCACTGCTGTGGTTAGCATTTTCAAAATATTTTGTTTTGTTTCTTTTCAGATTGATCTGGGGGGGTGTCAAGCTGAGCCTGGATACTTTTGAGAGACATGAATTGTTACTTTCCTAGAAGTAAAAAGTAACCCTGACAACGATCCACGAATTTTTGCTAAATGTACTAGGTGATCATCAAATTACCTCCAGTCCTGATTGCCTCTTTAAAAAGCTCTTATCTTTTATCCGTTTGTACAATATTTTATCATGACCCAAAATCTGCCTCCCATATTCATGTTTACAGCAGTACCTTACGCCACATATATCTGCCCCACCTGTGGAACAGCCCTATTGGCAGCCACTGTAATTTAGAGCATCCTCACACAGCTCTAAGTTGTGCCTAAGGGTCCAGGGTGCTCACAGATTGCATTCACCTGGGTTGTTCCTGAGGTTAGAGGATCTTTACTGGTGGTCACCAGCTGGTAGATGGCCCTTTGGGTTGCTCTAAATTACAAGTATCCCTGGGGTTGCTCTCAATTATGCCAGTAATTGAACTGGCTCCTGGACAGGCCGAAGACTGGGGAGCTTCAAATGGCTCTCTTTGGAGTACTCTTTGGAGTAAATACATAGCTGAGGACTGAATCCTTCCAGTCATTGGCCAGCTACTTTCCACTCTACTCATTGCTACCTTATTCCCACTCCACTCAGTCCTTTCCCACTTTACCTACTTCTGCTTTTACTTGCACAGCCTACTCTAAGGGGTAGACAAGATTTCATCGGTACTCAGTCAGAATTCCTATGATTCACAACAGCAGGAGTTCCCCCAGCTTTTTGCAGAGTGCAGCACACATTCCCTTTGGCCCTGCGCAGAGGACTCATGCTCAGGCAGCGATGGCCCTCCTCTTGCCCTTTTGAAGTCTCACATCGCACTTCTGCAGTTTCATTCACTAAGCTGGTTGTGCCCCCTTAATGGGCCGTTTGTCCTAGATAAGACAGGCTGCCAGCATCCCATTTATTCAGTACAGAAGAGGAGTAGGGTGGTAGATTCAGGCTGGCTCCAGGCATCAGCCCAGGAAGCACGTGCCTGGGTGGCACATTGTAAAGGGCGGCATTCTGGTCAAAAAAGGGTGGAATTTGGCCACCTTTTTTTTCTTCTTTGCTCGGGGCGGCAAAAAAGGTAGAGCCGGCCCTGGGTAGATTTCATTGAAAATGGGGGGAAAAACATACCTAATCAGGTATTTCCATTGGCTACAAGCTATTGCCCTGATAGATGGGAAAAACAGCTCTGGAGGATATATTTTTTAATTTTGTTGTTTTTGTCTGAATGGTGTATTTAGAGCTAATGGTGTTTTCCCTGTACATACAATTTCTTCTCTCACTAGAACTAGAAATCCATGGGATTACACTGAGATACACAGCTGGATAATATAGATCTTACTGCACTCAGGAGAGTGTAATTCAGTTAGGGATGCTATTGCAGTTCTGTTTAACTCATTCTGTGACCCATTCTTTCCCAGGCCTAAGCCATAAAACCATTTAATTTTTTTAATATTAGTTTCTCATCATGCTCCTGCCATGCACAAACCTCCTGCTTTCCCACTCTTTTTGTGGGTGGACAGGATGTATAAGAGGGCTGTACAACCCTTCATTTTAAAACTCAGTTTCTGGATCTTGAAAATAGGAAACTGCTATCATAAATCTGGATGTACCACATGTATAAAGGAGTGGGTAAGAGCAGAAAGTACATATCTGAAAAGCTGAATTGCTGTATGAAACTGGAACAAAGAAAACTAAGATTAGGAAAGTACTTGATGGGGGCTAGAGAAGCATTACAAGGTCTTTTCTTTGTCAGCGCTGCAGTATACGTTTATCACAGACTTCTTTCCCTAATGTCTCAGTCATGTGCATTCAGTTCTCATCTATATGACACAACCTGAACCTCTATTAGACTCCTATAGTTGTACCATTGTCTGTACCTGGGCTCCCGCTTGGGCTTGGAATGAGAAAAGGGGCTGTGATTCAAACAATTTGCCTAGCCATAATGAGGTCAGAACACGTTTGGTGTTAAGGGACTGGTTCTCTCTTGGGTCATTTTCCTCTAGATGATACAGCTCTGGGAGAATACATCCTTAATTAAAATGCAATCAAAGTGATTTATACTTATAGCACTGATTAATTATTTCCAAAGCAAAAAACTAAAACTAGAGATGAGTTGCACAACTCTCTGTCATAGGGAAAGCCTTGCACAGTGTGACATTATGCAGGATAAAAAAGGGCAGTTGATGCAAAGCGTAATCAGGCCCAAGAGATCCTATTAAGATCAGATAACTCACATAAAGAACATTGTAGAAGAATGTATAGAATGGCAAACTCCCCTCATCAGTTTCACTGATTTCCAAAAGGTATTTGATGACCCCTCATTGTTGAATAATTCTTCAACCCTGAAGTTGTTATCATCATCAAGAGTATGTTCAGAGATGTGAAGTGCTCTGTAAAAATTAAAACCCAGACAACAGAACAGTTCAGTGTGGACACTGGCATCAAACACAGCTGCATTTTATCTCTGCTATTATTTGCCATTGCCATAGACTTGGCAATGAAGTATACAACAAAAACACTGATAAAGCATGGGCAGATGGCAAACATTTTACTGATGATATTGTGCTACTGAGTGACACCACCTGGAACTTACGAACAAAGACAGATAACTTGGCAAAAACAACAGGCCAAACAGATCTCAGAATTAGTTATTATCAATCTAAAACATCCTTTAAACCCAGATGTCAAACGGTAACATCACATTAGAAAGCAAAAATATCAAGAGAGTGGAACAGGTTCACCTATCTAGGCAGTACCATAGCGGCCAACAGAGACATCAAGAAGGAAATGACATCTAGGATAGGAAACGCAGTCACTGCATGTACTAAATGTAATGATATATGGAAATCAAAGACATACAGTGCCAGTACAAGACTGAGCATTTTCAATACAAATGTAACTTCAGTGCTAACATACAACTGTGAGAGCTACCAAAACATCGGACGGAAAACTAGAATCCTTAGAAAATGTACCTACGAGGGACTCTGGGCAATGGTTGAAGACTTCATTATCAATGAAAACATTCAAGAAATTACCAATTAACAGCTTGTTTCCACCAGAATCAGAAGGAAGTAATGGATGTATTTGGGTCATGTACTCAATGGTAATGTTTAACTCGTGCTTTTGGATCATTGTTCAAAGTTTAAATGATATGAACATAGGGGTGTGAAATTCACCCTTGTGCAGAGGATCAGCATCATTAAGTCCCAGCTAAGTCTTCAAGGTAGGAGTTAAGTGGCATTAACATTGTTCATGTAGCTTGTGCTGTCTTGGGCACAAGGGCGAAGGTCAGCTGATGTGAAAAAATATGAACTCCAGATCTACAATAAATCGAGCAGGGGTGGAGATGGAGGGAGAAAGAAATCATTTATAATTGTTTTTCATTTTCCTCAAAGAGAAGAAATCAGACTTTTACCTAGGTTACCTTGTAAATTGATGCAAACTAATTAGATTACTCCTTCCATCAAAACCCAACAACAGATATAAGTAATGAATATATTTGATGGCATTGCTTCTGTTCCATTTGTCTTGGGAGTGTTAGAATGTCTCTATGAATTTCACAGTCATGTCTTCATATGAAAAAGTAATTTATGTCCTAGAGAACCACATGGAAGAGTTTAATAAGCTATGGAACCAGTTTTAAACTTTAGAGGAAGAATTTGCAAACATTTACTGAAGTTTTAGATGTATTGTTTTGTGTGCTGAATATCTGTAAGATTAAAACTAATATGTGCACAGGTTATTAAATGGGGATGGGGCAGGAAAGAGGGATGTTATTTCTATTTTAGCTTTAGATACGTGTGTGTATATATAGCACACTGAGGTTAATTTACAAATTAAATGGTAATGCTGGAATACATAATTTGGGAATTAGCATATGATTATGTACTGCATTCATTCTGGGGAAGGAAATTTAACATATATTTTCTATGGTTTTGTTTGATTTTTATTTGTGATCTAAAATCAACAAATAAAATAAACAAATAAAATGCCCTTCTATGCTGCTATGATTGTTTGGTTCTTTCAGACCTAATACCACATGGGAAGTGGTGCAGAGGGGTATCAAACTCTCTTCCAGTCACATGCTGGAATAGCAGCTGTACTCCGCCCCCACCTCCGAGGGATAACTAATGCCTTACAACCTGCTTGTGGGGGAGGAAGCATGTTGGATTTTGCTTCTCTGAGCCTGGCACATGGCACTCCCATAATTCTTGATTACTGATGCTTTCTGTGGGTGGAATGAAAAAAATACAGCTGAAAGCTCACTTGTGACAAGAACAGGTCTGTTAATTAAACATTTTTCACATATATTGCAGGGTATTGTATGTGAAAACAAAACAACAGTTTCCTTGAACAGACTCCTGCAAAATGATTAGATTATAAGATTTTCTTGTGCAACGACATTCTCCTTGGTACAAAGTATTTACGAATACCACGCTACTCATTGGCACAAATTTATATCACACCTTCCTAGGTATGGCCTGTCCAGTCAAAGAGACAGTTACCATGTCTTCATTTAGGCCAATCTCCATTTATAAAACAACCAATGCTTTTCAAAAGGTAGTGATGACAGAGCCAGCAATGTTATTTGCGTACCATTGAAACATAGCTTATGGCAGATGACAGTGTGATCAGGGCCGGTAAAGATTGGCATCTGTTATTATTATCCTGATTCTGTTTTTAAGCATAAAAGGGGGGAAAACAGATATATTGAGCAGAACACTGCAAGTCAATATGCCCCACATTAAACCATGCAATGTATATAACTGGTATATAACCAGTGGTATAAACTGGATTGTGCCCAGTCTTCTGTGGGTCTGTCCCCTTTGTAAAGCTGGCAGGCATAGGCCTGTTGCAGAGAATATGAGCATCCCTCTACTAGTGCCCTCAAAGGTGGAGCTACCTGCAAGGCAGTGGCATGATAGAAGAACCAAGAATTTGCACTTCCTCCATTTACACCAGTGAGGAAAACTAGTGAGCCACAGAGGGTAGCCCTTAAAGGACGGACAGAACTCCTCCTGGGATTGATCCAGGCTAGTGCCTGTGCCAGAATGACTACTAGCCTCCCCAAAAGGATGAGGAAGGGCAAGAACAGGTCCATGCTCCTGTCTCCACTCCACACCAGCCAAGAGAACAGGGTTGGTACAAGAACGGGTTGGGGAGCATATGCTGCTCCTTTTCTAAAGAGGCAGCTTTTGTCCATGCTCTCCTGGCTCTCTTAAAGCCATTGTGTCCATGTCTGGCATGGTGGACCAATTTCTGAACTTAATTATACTTGTGTAAATCTGAGCTAACACCAGTGAAGTCAAGGGAAGCACTCTGGATACACTCTGAGTTGAACGCAAATGAATGCCTGTTGCAGTTCTCTCTCTCTCTCTGTCTCTCTCATCTTTGCATTCTTTTCATACTCCAGCCTCCCATTAGTTCCTGTGGGATGTTCTGGTCCATCTGGAGCATTGGCATTGGCCCTTTAGTGTTCTATTTTCCTTAGTTGGTGAATATCAAATATTCTCACAGTACGGTAAATTGCAAGGGTACTGGGCCAATAAAGTCATATGTTAAATGAAGCTTGAGGGTTTTCTTGTTATCGCAGTGAATCATTATTTTAAAATGTGTTTCATTATCTCCATAATTTACTTGGGGATTTGCTGAGGAGTAAAGAGAAGAGGATCCATAGTAATAATCTGTTGCCATTATTGCTATCATTAGCTGTTGTGTGTGACTGCTGTTTTTAATTCCTCATCATTTTGTTACTTAGAGACATCACATCCTTCCTTGAACATCTTTTGAACGATAGACCTGAAGGACCAAGCAGGTTGCTCCTCTCCCTCAACCACACAGAAGGTAATAACAGGTAAATCTACAGTTCACATGAGATTGCAGAAAATTTTGATTTATAAAGGTACAGAATTTTTTTTTAAATAAAATCTTGCTTTTACAGATAAAGTAGGGAGACTTTTAGCAAGACTGGTTCTCACATATAAAGCAACAGAAGCAAGCCTATTATTTTTGAACACCTGAAAATGGATTAGTGAGACATTCCCAAAAGGCATATTGTGAAATGATCATTTCAGGTGTTGCTGTAGCAGTGATCTGCTGTTGTATCAAATGCTAGAGCATTAGCTGAAATAGCACTTCCATTAGTAGTTTAGAACTGTAACTTAAAAAAAATATAAAGTCTGACAGGTCTTAGAGCACAAGGGGAAAAAATGATTTGGCTGCTTGAATTATTTGATTATGAAGAAAAAAACAAAAAAAACCTCACAAAATGTTTGTTACCAATTAACAAGGATGACTTGAAATGAGTGCAAAACTGGCATTTACAGTGAGTACTTCTGTGCCCGAGTAGAAGGAATTTGGCTAAATTCTCAGCCCACTGAATCTGCTTTGCATCATTCTGCCAGAGCAAGTGGTCCTAAACCCATTTCAGACAGCTACAGGAGGATTCACCTTATATAGGGTGACCATAGTCAGTCATCATAACACAGAGCAGCCTGAAGACTCTGTTATACCAAGAAATTGATCCAGCACCAACTGGCTCAAGGATCAAGGGGAAGAAAACATGTCTGAAGGCCACCCTTACACCTAAGACTCCACCTGAGCTTTACCAGATGCAGACCCTGGACTAATTACCATACATATATCCAAAGTTAGTGGACACTTGGAAAACCTAGATTCCAGAGATAAAGGTGAAATAAATGTCAAAACAACACAGAATCATAGAATTGTAGAACTGGAAGGGACCTCGAGAGGTCTTCCAGTATAGTCCCCTGCACTGAAAGCAGGACTTAGTATTATCTAGACCAGTGGTTCTCAAACTAGTTGAGACCGCGACCCCTTTTTGTGATCCGGCGGCGCGGCGCAACCCCTCCGCCGAAAAGCCGCCGAATTACAAAAAAAAAAAAAAACACCAAAAAAAAAACCCGTGCATGCGCCCCAGTCTCCCGTCCCCGCCGCGGGCGGGCTGCCGGGAGCGCCCCGGTCCCCCGTCGCCGCTGCTGGCGGGCTGCTGGGAGTGCCCCGGTCCCCCATCCCCGCCGCGGGGGGGGCTGCCGGCTGCGCGCCGGTCCCTCGTCGCCGCCGCGGGCGGGCTGCTGGGAGCGCTCTGGTCCCCTGTCCCCGCCGCGGGGGGGCTGCCGGCTGCGCGCCGGCCCCCAGCCCACCCACTGCGGGGACTGGTGGCCGGAGCGCAGCCGGGAGTCCACCCGCGGCGGGAACGGGGGACCAGCGCGCCCCTGCCCCAGTCGCCGCGAGTTGTACGGGGTGTACGTGATGGGGTTGGCGCGATGATGTCATCACGCCGGGTACTCGTATGTGGGCGTATCTGCATGTGGGCGGACCTGCCTGGAGACGGATAGAGGAGCGGTGTCTCGGTTCCTAAGACCATCGGAAATATGTTTTCCAATGGTCTTAGGCGACCCCTGTGAAAGGGTCGTTCGACCCCCAAAGGGGTCGCGACCCACAGGTTGAGAACCACTGATCTAGACCATCCCAGACAGGTGTTTGTCTAACCTGCACTTAAGAATCTCCAATTATGGAGATTCCACAACCCCTCCTCCCCCCAGGCAATTTATTCCCGTGCTTAACCGTCCTGACAATTAGGAAGTTTTTCCTAATGTTCAACCTAAATTGTCCTCGTTTCACTTTAGGCCCATTGCTTCTTGTCCTATCCTTAGAAGTTAATGAGAACATTTTTTTCTCCCTCCTCCTTGTAACAACCTTTTTATGTACTTGAAAACCAACATCTTGTTTCTTCTCAGTCTTATGTTCTCCAGACTAAACAAATCCATTTTTTTCAATCTTCCCTCAGTTCATGCTTTCTAAACATTTTTGTTGCTCTTTTCTGGACTTTCTCCAATTTGTCCACATCTTTCTTGAAATGTGGCACCCAGGACTAGACAAGGTACTTCAGCTGAGGCCTAATCAGTGTGGAGTAGAGGGGAAGAATTACTTCTTGTTCCTTGCTTACAACACTCCTACTAATATATCCCAGAATGATGTTTGCTTTTGTTCATATCCACTAGGACCCTCAGATCTCTGTGTGCAGTACTCCTTCCTTTGTATATGTGCAATGGACTGTTCCTTCCTCAGTGGAATATTTTGCATTTGTCCTTATTGAATTTCATCCTATTTATTTCAGACGATTTCTCCAGTTTCTCCAGATCATTTTGAATTTGAATCTTATCCTCCAAAGTACTTGCAACCTCTCCCAACTTTGTATCATCCACAAACTTTGTAAGTGTATTCTCTATGCCATTAACTAAATCATTGATGAAGATATTGAACAGAACCAGATGCAGAACTGATCCCTCTGGGATCCCACTTGATATGCTCTTCCAGTTTGGACTGTGAACCCCTGATAGCTACATTTTACCTTCTTTAACATTTTAACAGTGTACTAAAGTACTGTTCTCCAGCTGTACAAAGGTGGTGTATTTGCAGCAGCTATTCCAGATAGATTTATGTCAAAGCTGGAAACTTAACTACTTTCACTGATTTAACAAACAAAGAAAAATTAATTTTACTAGTTACATATAATGTCAAGCAGTTGCATTGAATCCTTTGCCTCCATGGAGTACATCAGGGAATCAGGACATTTATTGGAATGTGCCAAACCAGCTAAGGAAGGGGCTAAGCAGCAAAGTTTATATCCCAATTTAAAGGAGGTGGGATTCTGGTATAGACCCCATGAGTTTTATAATTCACAATTATATTTCGAGAAGGTGAGGTGAGGAGAAGCATTACTTCTTACTATTACTATTGGCTGGACTCCTAAGGATAGTCGGGCAGGAGTAAAGAGAACTTATTGTGTATAGGCCCCCTCTCTGCAGGACTGAATTGTGAAGCCACTTGTGGGACAAGTACATCATGCAAAGAAACAAAGTCCCGATCATGCTTGTCATAGCCATCAATTGTGCAGGTTGCCCACAGTTTTTATTCATTTTATGCAAAGGTGACATTCTCTCTCAGTAAAATGGATAATAAAAATGATGTGCCAGATCCTTGGCTGGTGTAAATTGGTGCAGCTCCACTACATTCCGTGTACCAATTAACACCCACTAAGGACCTCACCCATAATTTCTATGCCTTTTATTATCAGTTTTACTAAAAGATAGTGCAGACATTTTTCTGTAATATTTTAAGATGTTTTTTCCCTCTAACAAGAATATCTGAGACTGGAATTGAGAAAGGGAAGTATGGGCACCCCCCGCCAGTGGCATGGGCGTGGGATTTGGGTGCTAACCAATTTATATGCTAGAAGTCTAAATCTGTATGCTTAACAAATGCCTACTCCAGAAGCCACAACAGTTTTTAACTTGTATTATTATTTAAAAGGGGGCATCAGAGGCATCAGATACCTCTATGTTTGCTATGTTCATTGAAATATAAAAGCTAAAGGTACCTATTCAAACTGATGGAAGGATGCTTCAAGTGACCATGCCTATATGTATTTGAATTTAAATTCATTATTCGCTATCATAAAAAGGCAACAGAAACTGAGTGATTCCTTTGTCTTATAATAATTCCAGACAATAACTGTAATACAGTGAAATTCCTGTTTGGAATTGTGATTCTCATCATATAATTAAAGGCATGAGTTCCAGGAGCAATGATTGTAATACAGCACATTTAAGAGGTTCTGAATGTATGGAGTTAATCAGTTAACAGAAAACAGGCAGGAGAAATCAAGTGATGTGATTGGCCACTAAGAATTTTGTGAGTAGTGACTATAACACACAATATATTGACATGGAGATTATGAGATGAACATATATATATATATATACACACACAGACACACACAGACACAGACACAGACACATAAATTTTGACAGTATTCTGTCTTTGCAGATGACACTTCAATGAGAATTATGTTGTATTAATTCACACCTAATTGCTTGACAGCACTGTGCCTTCAGTTTCATGCCTACTGATATAATAGCTATGAATTATAACAACAAAATATAGGCCTTGTCATGTCATATTACTTAAGTCTGACATCCAAATCATAAATTAAATTTTTGGCCTAATGCCACAGACATGAATTATAAATATATATTTTTAATGTTGGTTGGCTGTGAAAGGCTGAATGGAGTAAATATGTTATAGACAATGAGCTCTTAACCCTAGAGGCAGTTCCTCTAGACCATGGCTATGTTTGTTTTCCAGTTAACGTCAAAAGCTTCCATTGCTGCTGACAATGCTGTAACTATATTCTGGATCAGAGGTTGGCCACCTTTGAGAAGTGGTGTGCCAAGTCTTCATTAATTTAAGGTTTTGCGTGCAAGTAATACATTTACAGGGGCTGGGGGAGGGAACCCCAGACTGGCAGCCCTGGTGGCAGATGGAACCCTGTACCAAAAGTGGGCTGAGCATCTCAGCCTGCTGCCGGTTTGGAGTTCCAGCTGCTGGCGCCACTCAGAAGCTGCCAACCTGGGGTTCCTTCCATCCAGGACGGAAGTGGGCTGAGCAGGACTGGTGGCCAGGACCCCAGGATTGCAGTGGCCTGAGCCACTAAGTTCCAGCCACCGGCCCCACTCAGCCTGCTGCCGGAACCCCAGGCCAGTAGCTGGGCTGGTGGCTGGGGCCCCAGACCGGCAGCGGGATGAGTGTCTCAGCCTGCTGCTGGTCTGAGTTTCTGGCCACCAGCTCCTACCAGTTCGGGTCCCGGCCACCAGCCCCACTCATCCCACTGCTGGCCTGGGATTCTGTCCATCCAGGCCAGCAGCAGGCTGAGCGGAGCTGGCAGCCAGAACCCCAGGCTGGTAGCTGGGCCGGTGGCTGGGGCCCCAGACTGGCAGCGGGCTGAGTGGCTCAGCCTGCTGCCAGTCTGAGTTTCTGGCCACCGGCCTCTGCCAGCTAGGGTCCCAGCCACTGGCCCTACTCAGCCTGCTGCCAGCCCAGAGTTCCGTCTATCCAGGTTGGCAGCAGGCTGAGTGGGGCCGGCGGCAAGCTTGGCCCACATCAAGCTGGAAGAAACTATAAAAGAGATGGAGTGACATCATCATTTAGCCTCACTCCCCCCACAACTCTACATCTGGAAACAAAACTGGACAACAAATGACGGAACAGGGGAAGGTGGTCCTGTGCGGGAGGAAAATTCCAGCTTCTATACTGAAGATTGGTAACTTGCTTGTACTGTCTATCAGCGGATACACTGCTTGATTCAAATCCTGTTTAGTTTATAGAACTTAGATTGCAACTTTATTTATTTTTCCTTAGGTAACCAACTTTGAGCTCTATGCTTGCTACTTATAATCACTGAAAATCTCTCTGTGTAGTTAATAAATCTGCTTATGTTTTATTTAAAACAGTGCACTTCTTTTGAAGTGTTTGGGAAACCTCAGCTCAAGACAAAACCTGGTGCATGTCCTCTTCTCATGGACTGGGTATATAAACATATATTGGTCAGGCTCCTAACCAGTGCAGGACCGTACAACTCAGAAGAGCACAGCTGGGGGACATTGGCTGGAACCTCCCTATTATTAGTTCGTGAGTGGCTGGGAGAATATATATATATATATAACTGAGCTGGGTGTGTGTTTGCCTGTGGATGTGTGTATGAGTGCAATACCTACTGGAGTTTGGCAGCTTGTTACAACATCACAGGGTGAGAGGGAGCCCAGGCTAATGGGACTGAGGGCTCAGCAGTGCCCCAGTTCCAGGTTTTACCCTGGAGGTACCAATCACAGTAGGTCAATATTAGAATTATAGTCCTAGGACCTAAATATGCATGTATCTTGCAGGAGTTTTCCTTCTCTGAACGCTGAATAATGATCCCACTTCTTGCAAGACAGGTAGAATGTTAAGTCTCCAGAAGTATACAGATAAAAGCTAGTAAAAACTTTAGCTAGGAATAGATAGCTAATAGGTGGAAAGTTTCACAAGTTTCCACAAAAATGTCCCATTTTTAATCATTTTTTCTCAGCAGCTATCTTATGTATCTGTCTATGTATAACTATTTCTTATATAGCTATATATTTCACATGAATATTTGCTCTGTGGATAGTTTTTTAAAAAACATGCTACAACTAAATACCTTTTGTCTGTATCCTACTTAAAAGAGTAGTTCTTGAAAGATTCATTCTGCGCTTTGCAAATCTGTTGGTGTCCTAAGTGCACGAGCCAAGGAGGCGGTTTGAAATGCAGACATAGTCACGAGCTCACACACGGGCTGTTACCTGGGTCTCCCTGTGCATTCAGGCTGTTTCATTGTGATAGAGAGAGAAGTGAGGTGTCTGAGAAAAGTCTGTGATAAACAGCCAAGCACTTCTTTTCTTCCCCTGCACAGGCTTGACGGGAGTTTTGGCACACATCAGTTAAAACTGGCCTCACTGCTTCTGAAGAGTCTGTAGCTCCCCTCCTACGATATTCTTTAAAGGATTAACCAAGGGAAGTTTATTTTTGGCACAGAAATTTCTCAGGTGTCATAGTCTAGGCACAATGTGCACTGAATATCTGGTGCCTCCTTTCTAACAGGAATGCACCTGGAGTTTAAGAATGCACACACAAAAAAATATGATTCCTGTGTGAGACTAAATGAATCCCATTGACTCAAGGAAGTGTCAATTCCTACAAAAAAAACATTAAATTGTGTTTGGGGAATTGTTCATTTCTTAAAAAAAAAAAAGAGTGCTCTTCTGGTGCCTGTTTCAGCCACTTTGTGCCATGCACTCTACATTCTTTCTATGGGCTTATAAAGAGCAAATGGCCAGGATTTGTGCCAATTTAACTGGATCTTTCAGAAGATGTACAATGTAAAGGACTGCTATGGAAAAACTTGGATATGTAAACTTTACATTGGCCTATTATGCAGGTTAGGTGTTGAATGGGACCCAAGAATCAAGAAGTCCAAAGTTAGAACCTCAGATTTAGTGACCATGAATAGACTACAGCAGTTAACATACAATTACAGTAATTCATTTACTACTTTTATAAACCACGCAGCTACTTCAACTGTAAACTCTCTGGGGCAGGGACAATATATTTCTTGTGTATGTGCATAGTGCCTAGCACAATCAGCTCCTGCTTCATGACTCAGAGGTGCTACCGCCATACAAATAAATACAATAATAATAAAATGCTGTCAGCTTTCTACAAAGGAAGCCACAGACAAACAGGCTAATTCATATTTCTATTCTGAATGTACACAATTCACAGGGAGCAGGTCTGAGCTCTTGCTACTTCTGATGTAGCAAGAAAGTGTCACATTTCACATGATCTACTGTTTAAAAAAATCATGTGTATATATATGTACTCTCTCTGCCCGTCACCCCCCAGTTGGCGTATGGGCCATGTAAGAGGGGGTACCCCCCAGTCTCTATGCTTCTGAGTACAAAGGCTGGGCCTCTTTTATGCCAGACCAACAAGTCCTTTTCCCCCCACACCCCCACCTTGCCAGTTGAGGTTCTTGGGGTCATCAATCGCTGCCACCAATCGGGTATACTTCCAAAACCTTGGAGGGGCCCCCGATCTTCCCCTAACCCTGACTTTGTACCCCCTCCCTGGGTTTTAAAGTCAGAAACCTGAAGACTGCTTCCCTTCACCCTGACCAGCTGAAGGCAGACTTCCCTTAACCCTGTCTCTCTCAACCTGAGAGCCAGACCCTAACCTTGTACCCCTTCCTGGGATTCAAAGTCAGATACCTGGAGGCTGCTTTCTGTCCTTCACCCTCCCCGGCTGAAGGCAGACTTCCCCCACCCCTGTCTCTCTGTACCTGAGAGGCAGACACCTGAAGACTGCTTCCTCCCTCCCCCGTCTAACCTGACGGTAAGGAGAGACCGTCTTCACACTTCAGCTAGGCCCCTAGCTGCCCTGTTTCCTATTCCCTTCCCTTCCCCCTTCCCAACTGGAAGCAGAGAAAAACCCTAAGGGAAATAAACCAGACGGTTTTATAACTAGAAAATTTAATAAAGAAAAAGGTTAAAGCAGAGATACAGACACTTTACATTTGGGGTTCCCCACTTTGTTCTGAAAAGGAAAGGACACCCCAAAAGGCACGGCTTATTAGAAGAATCAAATGGTAATACTCACATTAGCTAAGTAGAAGTATAAGAGAAGAAAAGCTGAGTTATCTCCATAGCTAGAGACACACTCCTGGACCCTTGCCCATGTTGCCTGGCAAGCTCCCTGCCTCATGGACAACCAAGATGGAACTCCCCTGGCCCTGGCCTCCTCCCTGGAGACCAGCCAAGATGGAACTCCTTGGCTTTTGCCTCCTCCCTGGAAGCCAGCCAAGATGGAACTGACTGTTTTGCTCCTCCCTTCTTCATGGGCTCAAGGCTCCTCCCTCCCCCATGGCAGGGAAACTCCTATGTTACCTGTCTCAGATAACAAGCCCCACCCAGGCAAGGCACACTGTGTTAAATAACATAGTCCCACCCAGGAAAGGCACCCTTCACACTTATAACAGGCCACCAACCACAGATCCCTCCATCTCCGTTGTTGGTGTTTCGGTAGCAATTTGGTTCCCTACGGGGTGGAGTTGCTAGCCCCACACCCATATATATATATGTACATTGTGCAAATAAATGGAAGACTTTGGGGAAAATGGAAAACCTCTATGGGGCAAATCCTACTCCCCTCCCTCAGCCCTCCATGGACAAAGAAATACTGGTACAGTGGCTCTGACCAACCTCCTTGCTGACCACCAGTCAAAGGGATTGTGACTGGGGAATAAGTCACGTGGCTAGATCCCCTAGCAGTTGCTTCTTCCGTGGGCTCTGTTACTTTGTGGTACAATGTGCAACCCCAGGATCAGGTGGGCATAAAGGAGTTTTTAATCCTTTGCTCTTCCTGAGAGAAAAGAGCTCCAAAAATCAGACAGTATGATTTTCTGGGAAGATTTGAGGGCTTCTTATTGTATCCAAAGCAGTTTCCCTATCCCTATACATTATTCAAAAAAATGAGTACTTGTAAATAAGTATCGCACAGTAGTAATCAGAGACTACAAGAGTTTCCCCTTAGACACAGAATAGGAAATGTCTGTCATAACTGTGTTGGAACAATTGGCCTATTGTTGACTTTTTAATGGCTTCTATTTGCACATTGTTCTAAACATTTATTTGTCAGGTATTTTTTGGGAAAAATGTCAGTGTTCTTTAGGTTAAATGGAAAAGAGATTTTTTTGTTCACTGTTTGCAAAATAAGATTTAAATTGCCACATTGCAAAGAATGATAGACATTATTTTCAAGAAAATATATAGGGATATATAAAGACTTTCCGTGTTTGCACTTTCATTTCTTCCGTACTAGAGTAAAAAGGTGTCACATCTTTCTCCCTTCAAAGTAGACAGGTAAATGCTTGCAAGTGCAGTCTGTAAGTGGCTTAATCACACAATCACTACTGCTCAATGCATTAAGCTTCTGAAATAATTGTCTTTTCACCTATTCATATATTCAATTGCATGTTCATTTATAGCATTCTTGAGTGAGCATTTTATCATGCACGTTCCCTCTGGAAAGCATTGTCCAAAATCTATCCTTAGTCATCAGAAGCATGCTAGCCTTAATCTTCTTGGCATAAATGTAGAAGCCTGTCATCTCCTGAGAATAGGCTGTTTTTTCGTCTCAATGTTTTTTCAAGTGATAAAGCAAAACTGGGGCTTCTTATCTGGCATTGAACCAACAGAGTGTTAGCCACATCGGGAAAGATTTCAGGCATTTGTGAAAGTTAAAAAAACAACATGAAATGCAGACAAATAACTGTGCCTAAAGTTAATTTCTGCTTTCACGGCCATATATACAACAGGGATAACTTGATAATTTGGCTTCATATCCTGATCATGAGAATGAATCAGGTCTTCTGTCTGAAAATAAATGGTTACAATATGACTAACCTGTTCAGATAAATGCACTATTAACTCAGTGTGTACCCCAGGTGTCTGATTAATAATGAAGAGATGATTGCTCTCTTTGGGACAAAAGCTTAATATTTTGTGCAGGTTTTCTTCTTATTTCCTGTTTTTTATTCCTCTCCTCCCCCTTTTTCCTGTGACTTCAGTGGAGGTAGATTAGTGTACACCAGCTAATCTATGGGATATAGTCCCAAAAGTGCAATAAGAATGCACTTTTAGAGCCATGTGTTGCTGATTTTGTACATGCTTTTTTTTGTTATTGAAACAGTGACAAAAGGAGAATGGTTCGGGACTACAAAATTCCATCCCCTCAGTCAGTGAACCAGTTTGGTGGACACTAGAAAAGAGGAAGCAGCTCCCAAAGTCTCTAGTCTCTTTTGGACCTGGAATCTCATTGATTATCCCAAAAGGGTAATATACAAGTGCATGTTTGGTTTGTTTGTATTTATTTTACAATTACCTTTCCCATTGTACAAATTGCCTCCTGCAATGAGTTTCAAAATGGCAACCCAGAAAGATCACACCAAGAGAAAGGGACAGACCTTCAGCTGGGGTAAATTATCATAGCACTACCAATTGAAGATCAGACTCCAAGTTACATATGGATTAAATAAAGCATCCCTTTTTTCTCCAGACATATCTGATTGTATATTCAGAACAGAAGAGTGAAAGGATTCTGATAAAGTGAAATAATCATTACCCTTTGTTACCACCCTGGAGAAAAATGATGGTACAGAACACAAACAACAGCTTAGCTCTGCTTTCAGCCACCAACCAGGCCCTTTTCTCCCTTAATTAGTTTTCTTCTTTCATAATCCAATTTTCAAAATAAAAATAAGAGACAATTACAGAAAAAAAAAGTGATTCAAAAGCACACAGTATAGAGTAGGATACATGTATAATTACATAAATATGTTCCCCTGAAAGCATTATTTAAAAACAAAACCCCACAGATTTGGATCACCCCATTTCCATGGAAATATCTACAGGAGATGGTCAGAAGGAAGAAAACTCAATAACCTTTTCTACACAACAGAACTACACCATTGTAACTGGACCAGTCTGATTGAATCAGGGCAAGCTGAAGTAATGCCTTACATCCCCATTAACTCTGTGGATTGCCATGTTAACTATTGCAAAACCCTCTGGTTGTTCAAACTACCCCCAAATGACAAGTGCAATTAAGTGGAGCAGGTGCACATTGTATATAATGTCTATTTTCACCTGTTCACTGTTTGCTTTGATCCATGGGATGCTGTGAATGAGTTTGTCCTGGCAATTAGCTACAAACATGTCCTGAGGGATAGGAGCTAAGGGCTTGTCTACATGAGAAAGTTGCACTGATTTACCTTCAACAGATACATTTAAACCAGTGGGGAAAAAACAAAAACAAAACCTGTTTGGACATTTTAATATATAGTGATGTAGCCGTGCCAGTCCCAGGATATTAGAGAGAAAAAGTGGGTGAGGTATTATCTTTTATTGGACCAACTTCTGTTGGTGAAAGAGACTGTCTTTCAAACTCACACAGAGATGAAGATGATAAAATATATTACCTCACCCACCTTAGCTCTCCAATATCATGAGTCTGACACAGCTACAACTAAACAACATACTTTTATTACAATGTAACAGTGTCATACTTTAGTTTAAATAAATTAGTAATAAGTTTAAGCTGAACCAAATGGAAACTAAGCCACTCTTAAAATGGGTTAATTTTATTGGTTTAAAACCACACTTTAAGTCTAACCAGCAAAACCTTTTCATCTACACAAGCCCTAAATCCTCTCATGCTTGCAAATGCCATGGCAGAGGGTCACCAGGACTTGAGGATGAGAAGGAAGGAAACAAGAGTTTAGAAACAAACCAAAAAACCCGACTGCCATCCTTCTAACTACAATTTTTGGGGAACTTCACCTTGATGTTGTGAAATGCCCATAGTGTTTTTTGTTTAATTTAAATTAATTTATTTTACATAGTTCTAAAACCTGTACAGGTCAATCAGCAACCATCTTATGAGAATAGTTAGTCATAAAATAGGAACAGTTTTCATGCAACTTTTCATGAAAAAATCATCTATGTTTTCCATCAGAAGTTTGAAATCCAATAAACACTGCTGTCAAAAAATATCTAAATTCAGAACATTTCAACCGGCTTCAGGTATGCCACAATGGCATAATAAGAACATAAGAATGGCCCTACTGGGTCAGACCAGAGGTCCATCCAGCCCAATATCCTGTCTACCAACAGTGGCAACAGCCAATGCCAGGTACCCTGGAATGAGTGAACCTAACAGCAATCTCTCTCTCCTGCCATCCATCACCACCCTCCAACAAATAGAGGCTAGGGACTCCATTCCTTACCCATCCTGGCTAATAGCTTTTAATAGACTTAACCTCCATGAATTTATCTAGTTCTCTTTTAAACCTTGTTAAATAATAATAAATTACACAAAACAATACATTATACAAAAATATACAAAAAGAAGTAGATGTTTAGATAAATAAAATATCTAGATTTACCATTTTAAAAGTAAGTTTTAGAAAGGATGTAAACCCCCCTGCTTCAAGGTATAACCCAACCTCTAAACTGATGGGGTTTAGGAGGAAACTTATTAAAACTATTATTGCAGTGTTTCTTGTTCCTTCCTTTAGACTTTTTGATACTGGGGTCTGTCAGAAACAAGACTCTAGATAAGATTGATTAGATGCACCTCTGATCTAATCCAGTACAAATTCCTTTATTTGCAGTGTTACCTGAGTTCATCAGAAAACTTGGGTCAAATATAAAATTAGCCCCTTTCCTCCCTGGTCAAATGTAACATGTTGCTGTGACTCTTCAGATCAAAGTGCATTAAAATAGTAAATAATCAGATATAAAGAGTGAGCCTTGGTAGATGGTTGTTCAATGTTATGTAGATCATAATAATATAAAAATGGCCATACTGCATCAGACCAAAGGTCCATATAGCCCAGTATCCTGTCTTCCAACAGTGGTCAACTCCAGGTTCCTCAGAGTGAATGAACAGAACAGGTAATCATCAGGTGATCCATCCCATCACCCATTCCCATTTTCCAGCTCTGGCAAATATTTTGCAGCATTATGTAACTGCAGCTTTTCTACTTCTCTGGAAATATGGTGTTTTTTTCCCTCTCTTACTAAAACAACTTGCTGGACTTCATGCATAGCCTTCAAGTGTTTAGTGGAATATTGGCGGTCACAGATGTGGAATTGCTATGCAAAGATCTAAGAACAGTGACTTGTAATAATTTTGTGAGCACAGTGTGTGATTTGGCCAGTGAGATAAAGTTAGTGTGTATTGGGAGATAAGCCTCTCCTGTATGACTGTACTGTTTAAGCTTACTAGGGAGTTATGAGGAAAACAAGCAGGGGAAACCATACAAGGGATCCAGATAAGCAAACTCTGAAGAAACAATTTGAAGCACTTACAAGACAATGGAGAAACTATTAACTTTTCTCATCCTATATCATGTCTCCAACAAAGTGATACAGCTGCCCTGCCAATGCTGGGAATTAAGAGTTCAGAAGAACACTAAAGAGTTAAAAGTCTCTTCTCAAGAGAAGGTGTGTGTGTCAGTATTCAGGGACTGACAGTGGGACAGACTGACAAAGAGACCAACCCTGTGGAGGAGTCTGAAAAAGTTGGGTCTTTCAGCAGGGCCAGGAAATGATAAGTCCTAGCAACAGACAGGAAGCTTGTAGATTTTTTAAGGTCGGTTTCCCTGAAATGTTACTGGATACCACTGTCATTGCTCCAAGAAGTAACCACTGTTGATCCAGAGAACTAGATCGCAGGGACCAGTCTGAAAATAGAAGAACTGTGCAATTCCACTACAAGAAGGGCAATAGCTCAAGTCCTAAAACCTGATGGTGTGAGAGGTGCAGTCAAAGACAAAAGGGTCAAAGGTGCAGTTAGCCTGGGAACTATGACATTGGCCATGTGTGGGGAAGATAAAACTGGTTCTATAAACTTCAATTACAGATATATATTTGCTTCCACAATTATGTTCTGTACCATATCTGAGAAAAATGCTTGAAATTGCAAGTAAATGACACATTACTGTTTCGTGTATTGGATCTGAAATTTGTATTTCTCAGGATTTCTAAAAATTATTAGCAAAATGAAATGAACCATGCCTCTTGCATTTGGACAAAATAAATAACCCTCTTAGTTCTGCACCTTTGCATACTGTTAAAACGTGGGGCTATAGCTATTAGAACTATTAGAAGTTTCTTCATCTCTGTATTCCCACAGGGCTTCCTGGTTCTGAAGGCTTTCTGTGGTAAAGGTACAATAGCTGAAATGATTCAGACCTTGGAGAATAATATTTGTATTTTAGTCTTTCAAAAGGTCAGTAAAGCCAAACAGCAGTAAATTACACTGCTAAAAATGCATTGTCTGTCAACACAACATACTTTCACAGTTGGTTTCCTCACTGTTTGTTAGGCTTGTATTTATTCAATCAGTGTAATGTTCTGGTTGTGTGGCAGCTTTGCTTTGTTACTTTGAATTGGGGGATTTAGAGAAGGAGAACTATCTTCTGTTTAGAGAAAGATATTTCCATCCCCCCCCCCCCAAATTATACACATATATTTTATAAGAATTATCATTAATAGTAGTTATTTGGCCCATATCCTGAATTGCTAGGAGGGAGCTTTGTGATGCACCAGTGCAAAGTGGCTCTCAAACCAACATATCTAGTTTTGGAAGGATCATCCTACTACAGGGGAATCTCCTATGACAAAGAGCTTGCATAGTAGTTCCTATACTAACCTACTCTCTGCGGCCAACGTAGGAGTCATGGCAAAAGAAAGAGGCATGGGTGGGACTTCCTTATACCCGAGTTATCTTCAGGCATTGTATCGGCTCCTTGGGGCTGCTGGCAGCTGGCATAAGTGGGACAAGTTTAGCAAACAGCCAGCACAAAGTCCATCAATGCTCCTAAATGTACTGTATTTTTGGCCATACCCAAGGATATAGGCACCAACTCCGTGGGCACCCACAGAAAAAAAATAGTGGGTTCTTAGCAACCACCAGCAGCCAGCTCCCCATATCCTCCCTCAGTGCCTGCCATATGCTGGAGGCCCCACCAATCAATTCTTCCCACTCCTGCCCACCATAATCAGCTGCTTTGCAGCATGCAGGAGGCATTGGGGAAGGGGAAGAGAAGGGATGGGGGCACGCTCATGGGGGGCAGAACTGGGTGGGAAGAGGTGGGGCAGAAGTGAGTGGGGATGGGAAGAAGTGGAGTGGGGGTTTGGAGGAAGGGGTGGATTGGAGGAGGGCAGAGTGGGTGGTTGAGCACCCTGTGCCCAAGGCACTCTGTGTCCTTCAGCCTGTGCCCAAGGATCTGGAATGGTTTTGGCTATGTGAAGATATATATTGTACATGTAAATATGAAAAAAATAAACAGCTGTTTCATGTTGAGAAAGGTATTATTTCTAGCAATAACCCTAAGTTCCACTATATACACATAGCAGTGCCTAAAGTATATTTTTGCTAATCAGATTAAGACTAGTTGCCCAAATCCTCCAGATGGCCAGATGCTGCCCAGGGATTTCTTCAGATGCGCAGCCTGTAGACTGAATAGGAGAGATAGTTTAAAATGGTCTTTTAATCATTATGATCTTTTCAAAATAGTTTATGTATTTTTTTCCATTTTCATTGATCCCAGGGCCAGAACGGACTATTGTGATCATCTAGTCTGACCTCCTGTATAACGCAGGCCCTAGAACTTCCCCAACATAAGTCCTAAAGCACATCATTTTGGAAGTTTTTGTTTCGATTCTGCGGGAAAGTCCCATTCTGACACTTTTATTCTTCCTTTCCTCTCCTTTTTCCAGTGGGGAAAAGGAAAAATAAATAGCAAGAAAAAGTATGTATGCAGGGGGGAAATTTCTGTCTCACTTCTTAATTATTTTCCACTGTACAAAAAGTCAGTGTTACTTCATTATCTGCTCTCACAAAAAAATTAAAAATGGAGAGAAATGGTTGGGGTATTTTTTGTTTTGTTTTAAATAAAAGTGTTACTTACTCTAATGGTGTTAAAATTTCACTTTGAATGTGAAAAATTAACACTTTAGGAGAAAGTTACTTTCTCTCACTTTTACATTTTCTTTTTAATGAAATGGTTTATTTTGAATTATTTTGGTACAATGAAATCAAATCTGAAAAAAAATCATAAAAATTATTTTTGATAACCACTCTTTTGGGGGGAAAAAACCCTTAGCTAATATTTGGAAAATAGGACACTTGGATCATTGCACGCTGGGACCTGTTGTTGCTTAAGTCCACATTTCCCAATTAAAGATTAGTGTATTTCATTCTGCTCCAGTTCATACAGATTCTATAAAGCCCTTAGGCATCTCCTAAATTACCAATTAGGCCCTTGTTGGTTTAAAATTTGGGTGCCTTGATCTCTGCTTTAAGTTCCTCATGTAAAGCACATTTTGTTTTTAACATAATCATGCAGAAAAAATGATTAGCTAGTCATGATTTATACCTAATCAAAGTTATAAGAGGAAACTTGATAACATATCTTCTAGTATAGAGCCAATTGAGCACTTCAGAATGTGTGTGTATTATTAGATTAGACCTCCTCTACAATAAATAAATAAATAAAAACAACACAGGATTCAAACCACTGCATGTGGAACAGAGATAACTTCTTTCTAACCTTGTAACACAGGCTTTGCAGGGATTTCTTCCAGAAGTCAGTGGGGTTTTGAAAAACAAACAGGACACTCTAATTAACTGGAAAATATCCATTTGGCCAGGCTTGGAGGCTTTGATTTTTTTTTCTTCTGCTAAAGGTTTTAATCACAATGATCCCATATTGGCCTAGGTCATTAGACTCTAATTGTGCAAAAGGATGTGGAATGCACCACCATTAATACCACAAGGAAATGGGATTCAAAGACATTTACAATCTAAAACAGAATTATAGCAATAATGTGGTAGATCCTGCAGGCAATATAGATGCTACTGAACTGGGGAGGTGACAAATAGTGGCTTTATTATTAATCCAAATAAAAAGTATATTATGAGTATAAATATAGAACACATTTTGCAGAATCTTATACATCATGCTTAATTGGCAAGACTTAGTGCATCTGCCATCATTATAGGATAGTTATAGAAATATTTTTAGAACTTCAACTTAATAAGAATGTTATAATGCTATTATTTTCAGATTGTGCAATATTGCTGTAATTCATTATACATACAAGCATTAGTAACAGGGCTGTGAGAATAGTTTGGGTAGAAACCTGAAATGATCCAAGTTCAGGGTCTCTCTGTGTTTTACCCAAACCCACAAATAATTAGTCCAGGTCCTTTAAAGTATGTGCACCCTGGCCTGGCTATCCACAGAGGCATCACATTATCCTCTAGCTTTCCTCTAATTACAAGGACATTTTGACTGACACCTCCCCCATGTTTGCTATTAGACGTTACCATTAAGTAATACTTGCTGCTGTGTCCTGCAGGTAGGTTGCCTCTCCATTATCTCTGAATTCTTCAAGGAGCTATGTGTGCCCCACATGAGGACCAAAACCTTATGGATTCTCTTTGTATAATGACCATGACATGAATCTTGCAGGACATGTGCTGGCCCTGATCCAGCTGGCAACAAAATGCTGAAGACCACTCACCGTCCTTCCCGCCCACTCCCATTGTGCACCTGGGAGTGATCAGCACTTTGCAATCAATCTCTAGGACTCACAGTGTATTTGATGAGGTGCTTGTCATTATTATTAAACATTTTAATGGTAAAAATAATCAAAATAGGTAATTGTCCATATCCCACATGCATTTCACCAGTAGAACTCTCACTGACTGTAATGGGAGTTCCAGATGCAGCGTTCTTCCAGGTTGGGTCCAATATAGGAAAAAAGAATTCAAGCACTGTATAATGAATAAGATGAGTCAGACAACAGTTAAGTATATTCTTACAGTTGTCTTCCTTATAAAGAAACAAAATAATGTTCAAGATTTTGGACCCCTTAATCATAGTTATTCACATAACTAGTCCCATTGATTTCATTTGGGATGACTTACATAAGTAAGGTCTATGGACTATGGTCCTATCATTAACACTGTTTGGTTATATTTTCAGGTTAAGCAGCATTAAAATCTCTCTCTCTCTCTCTGTATATTAAAGACAACCCATTACTAGAATGAATGCAATAACTGATATTTTCCATAGCAATACAGGAAAGTTAGCCACACATTTTCCATTGCTTTTAAGATGAGTAGCTAATTCCACTACAGCAGAATTACTACAGAGGATGTAAAGAAAAATGTTACTGCATTATTACAGTGCATTAGATATTTCTACAGTAAATATAGGACATTATTAACCATGTTTTGTCCATGACAGGTACCATTTTATAAGTCAGCCTCTGCACACTCTAAGGAAGAAGTTTGCTTCTGTAATAATCATCAGCTTACACATCATCAGTACTCAGGAGTCCATTGGATATTTAAAACTGAAATGTTTGGTCAGCCCAATGTGAATTTAAACAAGGAATGGACAGTGGTTTTTTTACAGAAGACCACAGAAAAACTTCTGAGATGACCACAGAAAAACTTCTGAGATGAGATTGTATCATGTGATTTGAGACTATTGAATAAATTAACATAACCTGGGTCCTTTGCAGTATAATAAATGTTAAATGTATTTCTAGTATCTCACTAAGAGAGGTGCCTTCTCAGGCTTCCTTATTCTCAGCACTTCTATATTCCAGGGTCTCTTCTGAGCAGCACAGTTGTCAAAAGTTTACTGGACTTGACTGACTTTCTGAAGATTCATTCAAAATAAAACATAACATGTTTCTTTGTTTATCCACTGGTTGAACTCAGGCAGTTCTTCTGAACTGTATGCCACTCATCACAGCACGTGACGTATGAGATCACATTACCCTGAGAGAGTGTGTTTTTATAAATGGCTTTAGCAGAATTATTCCCATATTATTCCTTCAAACATATTTTAATAGAGATTGCCAGCAGTCCCTATTCCTTTCCAGTCTTATGAGGGAAGAGTTTATATCCCTGGGTCCCTTTCCCAGCATCCCTTTTCATGGCTTACAATTCCTAGCAATCTTCCAGAGCACAACTCCCAGATGACCCCTGTGCTGGGCTAAAACTAATAGAATAATGGCGACCTGGAGGCTGCCTTAACAAGCCAGTACATCCTGTTCCAACATGATAAATAAAAGAATCCAGGTCAGAATGGGGATTTTCAACACAGCTATTTCTCATAAGAATTCGAAATGGGAACCTGCGCACAAGAGGTTATTTTAATTTTATCTAATTTGCCCAATGTCTTGTCTTGCCCATCTAATGCTTCTTGCCAAAGCTGTAGTCTTTAGCTGAGCGTTTTGTTTTGATTTTAAAGAGAGTCATTTCCGTAAGAAAAAGCTATGCAATGCCTATTGAGTGATTCAATTTTTTTGTCACTCACAATCTCATTCCAAAGCCATATTGCTATGGAGGAGAAATGTTCTACCTTGGGCTCATAAAAATGTATAGGGCTGGTTTGTTATAACTTACAATGTAAAGGACAGGTGTAATAAATAAATAAAAACAAATCAGGTAACTTTACATTAGCCTGATCATTATACAGGCTGAGTGTTTTGAAAAGAACCTCAGAACCAAGAAGTCCAAAGATAGAACTTCAATACTCGCCTCAAATTTATAATGGCCATTGCTATATAAATCAACTGCAGTGATGGTCAGACAAATGCAATCACTAATTGATTGTTATTGTAAGCAACACACCTTGAGTGTTGGAACATATTTCAGACACTGGAAATTAGGTAATAGAAATAGAAAAGAATGTATGTATATTAAAAGGATGTATAAAAGAATGTATGATATTAACTGTTATGTCCCTTGAAATAGAGACAACTTTGTTCAATAAATATGTCAGCTCTCCTCTTTAAAAATTTTCCTAGCTTAGTATTTCTGGTTTTGCACGTAAAACAATTCTTTGAAAATTAGGATTTTTAAAGGTGATCTACATATTTTAATAGAAATGCTAGTAAACGTCAGAAAGTTGAGGGTTTTTTTCTTTTCATTTTGATTTTTTATATTTGAGAATATTATATAACTATTAATATGACAAAATATTAAATATATACAGTTTAAATATTTATATAAATGTATGATATTTATGTTGTCAGAAATCCTTTAACATCTCTTTCCCAAAAAATGTTCCCCTCCCTTCCCCATTTTCTAGTAAGTGACCACAAATCTTAACTGTGAGATAACAGAATGTGATGGCAAGTGGCAATTAAAGTACATCTTCCCCTGCAGGATAAAGTAGCAATTGTGAAGTACCATGTAATGCATTTGTAATTCTCAGAACAACAGAGCTTTTTTAACTATAGTGAATGAGGTTAACAAGGGAAAAGCAAAACTTAGTCAAAGCCTTTTCTTGGACTGAAGGTCAAGTGAAGTAAAAGCCCCAGGGGTTTAGAGACTGTAGCTACATTTAATGATGGCAGCATTAATGCTATCAAAGTTGTCTATATTGTAGGTCTATTTTGATATCTTGGTGCAGGAGTTCTAGTGGAATGTATTGGCAGCTATCCTCTCAGACACTGGTGTTTACAAATTAAACAATTCAAGAGAAAAGCCTTTAAAGATGTTTCATTATTTGGCTTAAGCTGGTAACATTAATTACAAAAAGCTGCCACAATAATTTTCTATTAAAGAAATGCTTTTGTTAAATAGAAAATCCTATGTCCTAATCAAGTAAGGAGATAAAATCCTCTTTTAACAAAGGGCTTTTCACAACATGATGTCAGAGATAATTATATTTGAATGCTTAGCCAATTAAAATATCTGCCCAATACAATAATATTAATGGATTTATTTAAAATATAATACCCACCATGAGCAATTATAGTGGGCTTTGGAACTATTTTAAATTTTGCAGATAAATATATATATATATATATTTACTGTCAACTAGAAACACTAGCATGCTTTTGATTGAAACAGAGGTCTGGCTCTCATTTAAACAGATGTAAACCAGGAATCACTTCACTAAAACTTAAAGGAGTTTAGCCAATCAAAGAATTGGAGAATCAGGCCCAAAATATTGATGACATGCACTGATTTTTTTAGCTGTAATGGATGGACATGATACATCAGGGAAACAAATACCTCTGATTATTGCAAGCATAGCATCATGTCTTCCATAATATTTGAGAAGGAGAAATGCAACACGACTTTGTCTTTTAGTCTTTAAAAGTAAGGAACTAATGTCGTGGGCAAATACAGTATTCACACTTTGATTAAAATTATAGCACATTGTTGCATCTTTATTAAACATAATCCTATGCACAATATTGGAAAACAGAGAATCCCATAGCTGTGTTCCAATCATATGCTGCCTCTTGTTTTTAGTAGAGACACAATGTTCTGAAACTGACACGGCAACAACTACACTGCATACAACAGTGGAAGATATCTTGTTGGTATGATCATTCATAAATTATGTGCTGAACATTGAATGAAATTAAACAATTCAGAACACAACACTGGTGGCAATGTCGATGGCAATGGAACTTGCATGATGGTAGTGTGATTGGTTTAATTTTTCAAATAGTAGGAAAGTGCTAGAATGTTTGAGTATTGTTGCTGGTGTCAATCAATGGCATGAAAAAAAAGTGTAATTGAGTGCATTCAGGCATTCATTTGAGGAACTGCTTGTCTTGATTAAATATCAGTTTCTGGTAAGTAACAAGTCTGTTTTAATTTTCAGGTAGAGAATAAACTCCTGAAACGTTAATGGTTACTAAATACAAACCCATGTGAGAAGATATGCCACAGTTTCTGGTGAATAACAACAACAAAGGCTAATTTATTCCAGTAGTCTTTTAACAGCAAATCCATAAAACCACACTACAGAGAGTGCTTTTAAAAGCTAAACCAATAAAACTAGTTCATGTAGCAACTACTATACTTAACATACATCCTGATATCACATCACCTGTATTTACCTGCCTAAATATAGACTTAGGTGCCAACTTCAGGTTACCCAAATTTGGCCGGAATGTATCATTAAATAACTGTGATAAACCAAATAGTTTTTAAAACTCCACTGTTCTGAAATTAATTTAATACCAAAAAAAGTTATGGATTTTTTTCCTTTCACATTATTCATGATGAAAAAAATACAAGATACTTGAAACAATAGTGCTGATTTTCCTCACATTTACCTTTTTATTTATGCTAGTGGACTTCATGGACTTCAACATTGTTCCATGGACTTATTCATGGACTTCAGAGTTCCTCCAGTCTATGTCTTCACTACAGCAGTAGGTCTATTTCCCTTAAGTCGATTTTCTAAAGCAGACTGCATAAAGTCGACTTAGTGCATCCCCACAAAGCACAGAAGGTCGACAGTGTCTGTCCTTACAACTTTTGCAAGGGTCGACATAGCGAGCATTGCACATTGGGTAGATAACCCACCGTGCCGGGAGTCCCCAGCAGGCACCACCTTTCGGGGCAGCCGGGCACGCTCCCCAGGGGACCAGCCACCAGTCCGAGCAGCTCCGCGCCCCCCCCCCCGCCCACCCGAGCAGGTCCGCAGACCCCCCCCCGCCCGCCCGAGCAGGGCAGGAGGGGGGGAGCCGGCGCGGAGCTGCTCGGGCGGGCACGGGGGGGTCCGAGGAGCTGCTCGGGCGGGCACGGGGGTCCGCAGACCTGCTCGGTCGGGGGGGGGGGAGCCAGCGCGGAGCTAGCTGCTCCGGTCGTCCGGGGGTGGGGGTCCGCGGGGCTGCTCAGGCGGGCACGGGGGGGGGCGCGGAGCTGCTCGGACTGGTGGCTGGTCCCCTGGGGAGCAAACGGGCATTGTGGAAGGTCGGAGGCTTAATGTCACATGCATCCTCACTAATTCACAAATCGACCCAGAGACGTCAATTTCAGCTACTCCTCTCGTTAGGGAGGAGTACAGAAGTCGATTTTGAGGTCCCTTTAAATCGACTTTAATGGCATGCATGTGAGGACGGGTACATGTTTATATCAACTTAACATCGCTAAAGTCGATGTTAAGCCCTAGTGGGGACCAGCCTTTAGGGCCCAAACCAATTTCCATTAAAATCAATGCAAGGCTTTCCCTGGATGCTGGATTTGGGTCTCAAACCTGGCAGAATCAGACTGAATAATATATTGAGGTGTAATCTGACATTATCAGCCAACGTAGTTCTGCCAAGAGGTAAAGTTTAAGTATAAGGAAAATGAATCTGTTGTTGTCTTTGTTTTGTCCTGCAATAATCATGGATGATCATAATGGGCCCTTCTGACCTTAAAGTCTATGAGTCTATGAATCATATTGGGCCATAAAATTTGAGAATAATGTCCTTTTGTTTGGGATGCTATTTTGAAGATATGGATTCAAACATCAGTGGGTGGGATTCATGCAAAACACAGTCAGACTTTCAACACTATTCAAATTTTTAAATATACCAATGAATGAACATTTATTTTTAACTTGTGAGACTCCATTATAAAAAACATCATAGGCCATTGCTCTTTATTTCATTTACTTATTCACAAAAGAAGTTTAGAACTCTTCTCTGTGCCATTCACCAAGCCCGGGTTTCTGTAGGACTGTACACTGTGCATGACTTAAGTGCTACATTTTTTATTTCTAAAACCATCAACAATTATAAAACTCTTTAGGAATAAATGTCCTTATTAGCATGAAGATTAGAGCATCCAAAGTGCTGTGAAATGTCAGCTGCTTGTCAGAAGTCATTTTGAGTGGGCTCTCTTGACCCATCCCAATTTAAAAGTCTGTTTCACTGGAACAAGAAAGATAACGAGTGCACACAAAAGCAGCTCATTAAATGAGCTATGCAAAAAAATTGTCTTACTAATTGAAAAAGCATAAGCTAAAATTATGGTACCTTAGTTAAATATCCAAAGTGTTCAAAAATGTCATGAGAAATAAATAACTTCATTTTAGGACTGACTTTTTTAGAAGTCTGGAACATTGTGTATTAGAATAAATGAGAATATATAATGAAGCAGAGTCAGAAAGCCTATCAGACTCACAGGAACTTGGTCAGAAAATGAGAGAAGAGATCACAACTAGGCAGGAATTTAGATGTAGGATGCAAATAATGTCCCCTCATCAGAAGAAAGAATGTGATGGGGAAAGACCTTTGATGTCTACCTCTTTTACCCCTGGTCCCCACTAGGGCTTAAAGTCGACTTTAGCAAGCTAAAGTCGATTTAAGCCTGTACCCGTCCTCACCTGCATGCCCTTAAAGTCGATTTAAAGGGACCTTAAAATCGACTTTATAACTCCTCCCTAATGAGAGGAGTAGCTGAAATCGACCTCTCTCTAGGTCGATTTTCAGCTAGTGAGGATGCAGGTGACATTAAGCCTCCGACCTTCTGAGCAGCTCGGTGAACCCCCCCGCCCGCCTGAACAGCCCTGCGGGAGTCCCCAGCTGTCACCACCTTTCCGGGCAGCCAGGCACGCTCCCCAGGGGACCAGCCCCAGTTCGAGCAGCTCCGTGGCCCCCCCGCCCGCCTGAACAGCCCTGCGAACCCCCCCGCCCGCCTGAACAGCCCCGCGCCGGACCCCCCCCGCCCGCCTGAGCAGCCCAGCGGCCCCCCGCCTGCCCCAGCAGCCCCGCGAACCCCCCCGCCTGCCTGAACAGCCCTGCGCTGGACCCCCTGCCCGCCCGAGCAGCTCCGCGGACCCCCCTGCCCGCCCGAGCAGCCCCGAGAAACCCCCCGCCCGCCGGAGCAGCCCCGTGCCGGCTCCCCCCCCCCCCGATCGGGCGGGGGGAGCTGGCACGGGGCTGCTCCGGCGGGCGGGTGGGTCCGCGGAGCTGCTCGGGCAGGTGGGGGGGGGGGTCCGGCACGGGGCTGTTCAGGTGGGTGGGGGGGTTCGCGGGGGTGCTCGGGCGGGCGGGGGGGTCTGGCGCGGGGCTGTTCAGGCGGGCGGGGGGGGTTCGTGGGGCTGTTCAGGCGGGTGGGGGGGTCCGGCGCGGGGCTGTTCGGGTGGGCAGGAGGGTTCGGGGGGCTGCTCAGGCGGGCGGGGGGGCCACGGAGCTGCTCGAACTGGGGCTGGTCCCCTGGGGAGCGTGCCTGGCTGCCCGGAAAGGTGGTGACAGCTGGGGACTCCCGGCACTGTGGGATACCTACCCACAGTCAACACTCCCTATGTCAACCCCTGCAAAAGTTTAAGGACAGACACTGTCAGTTGCTGCCCTTTGTGGGGATGCACTAAGTTGATTTTCTAAAGACTTAAGGGAAATAGACCTACTGCTGTAGTGAAGACGTACCCTTAGAGGAGTTGGGAATAATAACATAGCAGTAGGTCTTTATATTAAATGGAGTAACATCTCAGCCTGGAAGAAAACATACATTACTAATAAAAACAGCTTTCGTCCAACTAAACAGTCACCTGAAAGAGTCAAATCAGTGGTGATTAGGTGTCAAGATAGTTAAGTACAAAGAAGACTGGGAAGAGTTACAAAGGGATCTCATAAAAGTGGATGAGTGAGTGAGCAACCCCCACTCAAAAAAGATATACAAGATTTGGGAAAGGTACAGAAAAGGGCAACAAAAATTATTAGTGGTATGGAACAGCATGCATATGAGGAGAGATTAATATGTATGACTGGGATTTTTCAGTTTGAAAAAAAGAACTAAAGGGGAGATATGATTGAGGCCTATAAAATCATGACTGGTGTGGAGAAAATAAATAAGGAAGTGTTATTTACAAACAAAAGAAAGTATTTATTCATACAACACACAGTCAACCTATGGAATTCTTTGTTATGAAGGCCAAGACTATAACAAAAGAGAACTAGATAAATTCATGAAGAATAGGTCCATCAATGGCTATTAGTCTGAATGGGCAGGGCTGGTGTCCCTAGCCTCTAATTGCCAGAAATTGGGAATGAGAGACAGGGGATGGATCACTTGGTGATTGCCTGTTCTGTTCATTCCCTCTGTGGCACCTGGCACTGGCCACTGTGGGAAGACAGGATACTGGGGTAGACAGACCTTTGGTCTGATTCAGTATGGATGTTCTTATGTTAACTACTCATATTTTTCAGGTAGTGAAAATATTGAAATTGCAGGTACAAAAACGTGAGCACAGAAGACTATTGCTCTATCATTCATTCAAGAGCAAAATGGGTTGGATAAATCTGTCTATGTAGACTGATGACTTTCCATTTGATTTTATGAACTCTATTTCTGACTATGACCTTCAGTGTGGGTTAAAACTTCTTTTATATTGCAGAAGATAGACCATGACTGTGAATCTGAAACATGGGCTGTAATAGTTGTGCTCATGTGCATCTGTTATGCATCTGCAAATGCATCTGTTATTGTGGAATTCAGAAACTACTCTGTACATATTAATACATCCAATACAATCCTCTTAGCTTTCCTGCTGCTGATTCTACAAGTGCCTCTCATAAGATGTTAAGCATTCCCAACTCCCATTCATATATTTAGGTTTATTTGAAACACATCTCCAATTGTTTAAATGTTCAGCAATTTGAAGGATCAGTCCCATTTAATAACCTACAGTATCCCAAAATCCTGTTGTCTTCCAATGGTTTTGATGCATCATGTTAAGTGTTGGTTCCCTCGTTTCACATGTAATGTGGCACAATTAAGGCTTAATAACAAGAAACTTAATTATGAATTTAATTCACATAAATAATCCCAATATAACTGAGTTTATCAAAGGACGGGTATAAATTATTCTCGCCCACTAGCAGTTAGAGCAGAGAAAAATTATATTAAATATCAGGAAAGCTTTAACACTAAGAATAGTCAAGCAATAGAACAAGACATCCAGGGAGGTTTGGTAGGCCAATTACTAGGGATATTAAAGCCACACTAGAGTCCAGTTCATTAGAAATCAAGTGTCTGGAGTGAAGTCAATGAGAATTTCACCATTCATATGAATACAGCCAGGATGCCACTCCTAGTTTGCAAAGCTGAGTCAGACTCTGTGTGTGTGTGTGTGTGTGTAAAATTGTGGTGTAGAAATTCACTCTCAGGCTAGAGCCTGTGCTCTGGGGCCCCATCAGGAAGTCATTACATTGCCATTTTACAGCCTTTCAGCCTGAGCCATTGGAGCCCAACTCAGATGACCCCAGGTGGCCACGATTGTCGCCAGTGTAGCCTCTCTTTCAGTGCATGTTTCACTTTGCACGCACACTTACACAAACTACACACAGGACTGCTCCTGCTCACCATTGAAGCCAACAAGCAGTTTGTTCGGCCCAGAAACACAAAGGTATTTAGGCTCTTAAGTTTAAATGACTTAACTGGGAACAAGATCTGGCCCACAATTGATAAATGTTAACATCCTTTGTACATATACAATTTCTGTCACCTGCGCACATGTACAAATGCTTGAAAAGTGCATGTGCAGTTATCTGCCAGTGAAATGGATAGAAAATGAAATCGCTTTCTGAAATTCAGCTCCCAAATCTATGAAGAAAGCTGGCTCATTGGCAGCCTCTTATTTCTTACCAAGGGTCAATGAAAGCTGTGAAGTTAATGCACTTTAATTTAAGCACATTGAAATCCTGTGTGGGTGCTCTCATTCAGAAATAAAGGATTAAGTTACAGTGAGCTACTTCTGAATGAGGGTGTTAACTTGTGCACATTAACTTCACACATTTAGTTAATTGAGTTTAACTTTCCTAAGTGAGCCCATGTAGACAAGCCCCTAATGAGTCTGTCACTTACATGATTTCAGAACCACTTGTTCCACCAGTCCCCTGCACCAGAACTCTGCCCAGTTTATCACACAAGCCTCAGAAACCAATGACTTTGGAATGTTACAGAGTAGTGTCTTTTGTAATGTGAAGATGTTGAGGAACCAAATTGCCACGTTACAGCAGAATCTGTAACAGTAAATCTTCTAATGAGGGCAGAGTGTACACATATTCATTAACAAATGGTGAGGGTTGCATAAATTACATTAGCCAAGGACAGCTGTAACCTCCAGTGCATACATCACTGTGCATTTGACTTTGTGTAAGTAATTATCCCGCCATTCGATAAAAATGAATAATTACCTTAGCAATAAATATAATTAAGTATAGTTCGGAACAGTACAAATGAATACATTGGTTTATTCCAGTAACATTTTTAGTTTGCATTCTACATTTTAAAATAATAGTTTTGAGATGCTAAAATGGCTGATACTATAAGGTTCATCCCCTTAAGCTATGTGCCATGTAAGGAAATATTCCCAAAGATTCAGCAAAAAGGGGTCTGTTTTAGGACTGGCTGTTAAAGCCAGTTGCCTTGCAGTCTTAAAAGCAAGGTGGTAATTCTGTACAGAAGTTCCATTGAGGTAATTTCCTTTAAAGAAATTTATTTCTCAATTTTTAGAATAAAGGTGTATTGGCGAGATGGTGTTCTCTATAGCTGGGAACCTATTCACCAGCAGTAACTTTATTCTGCAGTAACTTTATTCTTGTTTCTCCGTACTCCCTTGGGGCCCAAATATTCTTTGATCTAATTTTCTTGAACTTCACTGTAAAAGTTCTGGGTTCCCCGCTGTGTGATCAGTGCTCTTCACTGAATTGTGGAGGTCTCAAAAGTTTCTTGGAAAGTTCTTGGGTTGATCCAGCAACAAAGTTAAGTCTCACTGTGATGGAGCACCTCTCTTTACTCCACCTGCTTTAGGATTGCATCCCCATTATTTTCAGCATCCCTTTAAGTATTACAAACCAGCACTTCCCCCACACATTCTACCTTTGTGATTCAAAGGAAGAAAGGCTGCTGTTTCTTCCATGTCTATATCAGGCCTTCTAGCTCTGATTCTAATCATCAGACACTAATATAATTTTCCTATTTAAATGCTCACTCACTTGAATATCTCTAAAGCTAACAATACCACTATCATAATACAACTTGGATTCATAAGGGTCAACCGTAATAAACTAGTCTGACCTCCTACACATAAAACAAAAGTCATAGGCCTTCCCTGTATAGGTTGAATCTTTTTAGTCCAGTATCCTCTGGACTTGACTGGTGCTGAACCAGAGATTTTACCAAACCACAGGAGGTCAATATTGTAGTGCAGGTCTCTATTTTTTTCTTGCTGAGGTGAATAAACAGACTAATGCTTGCAACGCCATATAGCCAAGGCTTACCATCTCTCTTCATAACAAAGCATTAGTGTAGTTATAAAATTTACTGTACTTGTACAAGGAAATAAGTAGATAAAGCATTTAAAAATGCATAAAATAAAATCATGCCGGACCACTGATGTTGCCAGACCAAAAAGTGCCAGAGTAGAAAGGTTCAACCTGTATTAATTCCTGTTTGAACTAGAGCAGATCTTTTAGAAAAGCATACAATCTCCATTTAAAAAAGGCTAGTATAGAGAGTCCACCCCAACCCTTGGTAAATTGTTCCAGTGATTAATTACCTTCACTTATTAAAAATGTTGGTCTTATTTCCAGTCTGAATTCATCTAGTTTAAACTTCTAGCCATTGGTTCTTGTTATATCTTTGTCTGCTAGACTGAAGAGACCATTATCCAATTTTTGTTCCCCAAGTAGATACTTTTAGACTGGTCAAGTTACCTCTTAACCTTCTGTTTGTAAGATAAACTGATGGCACTCTTTGAGTTTATCACCTCTAGCATTCATCAACATCCTTCTTGAATTGTGGACAAGACACAGTATTCCATTAGCAGTTGCACCCCTGCCAAATACTCAGATTAAAAAATCTGCAGTTTATACATCTATTTATACATCCAAGGACTGCATAAGCCCTTTTGGCCACAGTATTTCAACAGGAGCACACCTTGAGATGATTATCCACCAGGACCCATTAATCTTTTTTTAGTCACTGCATTGCATGATAGAATCACCCATCCTGTAAGTACAGCCTATACACTTTGGTCAAACAAAGTTATACATCTAGGATCATATGTAATACATTTATAAGTATAGAAACACAAGTACAATTTATGATAAATACATGACCTTTGTACGGAATGTCCTACAGAGAAAAAATTCCACCATGTTCAACAATTGAGACACAGCATGAGAACAGACTATAGATCAAAATTTGTATAGTGAGGCAGGACTCTTACATCATTTCAAAAGCATCTTTCTATGTGCCTAAATGAAAGCAGATCTCCTTTCAAGTCCTGCCTCTTTCATTGATGCCTCAACTATTTTATAGGAAGGAGGCAGGACTCTTTTTACATACTTGCTCACGTGGAATTTCTTCCCCCCCCCCCCCTTTGCATTCATTCTGTTAGGAGGGACAAGTAGTTTTGACAAGATCCTCTTTAAATCTGACAGCCTCCTCTACTCTAGCCATGTGTACTGTCAAGTCACTCCAACAATAGTGTAGGTGTAATTTAAAAGGGCAAATTAAATATAAGTGTGATTGTGGAGGTTGAGATGATGTTTACAAATCTGTATATATCTATTCATCTCAATATGAACATGTGAATTTGTCATGCATTTGTTGGTATCTTATTTATTTTTTAAGATAAACAGGTAGTCATTTTTCTCACTGCTTGGGTATGGGCAAAAATATTAACAAGGGGCAAGGCTGCAAAATGAGAGTAATGAAAATTCACTTCTGACACCAAATACATGATGAAATTTCTTAGGGATCTGGTGAAATTATCATTAGATTGTCTTTTTAGAGAGGTCAGTATTCCTGTATTTTAGGGCCAAATTCTCAGGTGATGCATTAGTAGCAATTTAGATATTTTAAACTATTATGCCTTTCAAAAGTATTTTTCATGTCATCTTCAGTTTTCTCTATATTTTACATTAATAGAAGTTCTACAGCACTATAAATATTCAAACACCCACAAACAATAACTAATCAATCATTCTAACTTGGATAACCTAAGACCTCTTTGAATGACAAAAGTTTTAACAGTGAAAGGCGCAAGTGTGGACAGTGCTTCTCCCAGTGATCAATCTGTCTCCCCTCAAAAAGAGGCTATGCTGCTTATCTTACAATGGCACAGCTGGAGAGGCACAGCTGCGCCGTTGTAAGGCCTGCAGTGTAGATATAGCACAAAACAGTTTAATTTACCACATACCACTGCAGGAGTTGTTGTCACAGCTAGGATTAGGACTACAGCTGGATTTCCCATCCTTTAAAATGTTTTGAGATTTCAAAATATTCCCCTTTCTGCTTTGGGATAAATCCAACACCATAAGGAATATTTAGAGATGGGGATGGGAGTGAAATAAATAGCTTAGTGGTTAGCACACTCATAGGTGCTGGAACTAGGGGTGCTGGTAATGTGACAGTAGCCTCTGTCTTGAAGTGGTTTCCATCAAATGCAGGGATTACAGTTTTGTTCAACTGCTTTCAGCACCCGTACTATAAGAATTGTTCCAGCACCTATCAGTGTGCTCACCTGGGAGACCCACCTTCAAGCCCCTGCTCTGAACCAGGGGAAACAAATATTTTTTTCAAAATTTCCTGACCAGTTTTAGTTAGAACTCAGGCATACCTGGTTCCCAGCACTGTGTTCAGAACACTAGAACAAATTTCGCTCTCCTACTTGTTGCTTAGTTAAGGCCATTGCTAGTGCTGTGCATTTCTGAATTTCTTCTTCGGCAATTATTTTATTTTATTACCTGAAGCAAAATATTTCTCTGTAACCAATAAAACAGTTTTTCATAGACTGAACTCTTATAAACACAATTTAGAAACTACAGCCATCATAGTCAGGTGCATTAGGAGAGAAGGCCCAACACTTTCATTAAGTGCACCAGCACTTAGTTCAGTCTGGGTCATCTCAGAAATCGTGCAACATCTACTTCAGAGCAAGAATGCCCTGGATTAGCATAATCACTTCCTTTCTAAAAGTGCTCCATCTAATTTTCATAGTCACTCTTTTTGTTAGTAACTTTATAGGTTCAAATGTACATTGCTCAAATCTGACAGACTATTACATTTTTAAAATCAGGACAGCTAGGAGATTTTAATCCAAAAATCTCCAACATGTTTCTGATGACTTTACTGGCCCACTGGGTTATCTCTCAGACCTTTAGCGAAGACATATTGGTTCTTAACCTTTCCTGTTCCATGGATTATTCAAAAGAAAGGGTCTAATCTGGGTTTTATATGACCCACTGGTTACTAGAATTCCTGCTGCCTGGATGTGAACATACTATATTTACTCTCTGTATCTAGCGCTGACATTTTTTTTTCATGTTCTGCATTGGCTCCTTTGTAACCAGCTCTTCACACTAGATCACTTATCCTCCCCGTAATTAGTAGCCCCATAATTGCAGTTGCTCTCCAATAACTATACACACAGCCACAGACACTCTTTCTGTAGGGTCACTTTGTCCACTAAACTTAAAAGGATTTTTGGGTTTCGCCATGCACCATTTTCAATATAGGCTTTCATGAACCAATTGACCTGGGGAAAAGAAGAGTTCTGGGACCTGATATCTTAAGGCAGCAACTTTAACAGATTTGCTATCCCCCAAATCTTATTGGTTATATTCCATTCTTATTCAAGAGAAAATCCCATTGGAGCAAATAATCCTCTCCTCAGCACACAGCTCAGATAAGGGCTCTGCATGGCAAGGAGGTCAGTAAAGAAGGATACAGGAGCCTCCCCACAACTGTTATGGTTGCCACAGTCCTGCAATAGCCTTGTTATCTCCTGGGCACTAATTATTGATCTGTTTCACAGAGATCTATATTTGGGGTCAGTTATTGCCTTGTAAATGTGATCTCAAGAAATCACGTGTAGATAATATATATTGTTTCTTCGGTTATGTTTAAAATACAACCAGTATAGATATTTTAGCTTTAAAGTTTGAAAAGAAATGTACATAAATGTACCATGCATAAATCTGGCTTTACACATGCTTGTTACAGGAAATACCATCTCAAACCACATTTTTTTTACCAGATGGATTTAGATGTCATATTAAAAAACTATCATCACTTTCTGCAGCTGACCATGTACAACAATTCATCTGGAACCAGGTAGAAGCTCACTTGATAATAAAAATGGAGGATGTCAAGCGTCTAATTTAAGAAGTATTACTTTATGTTATGAGCCATTTGTAACCCAGAAAAACAAACAAAAATGCCCCAGAAATGATAGAAATGAGTAACTAATGAAAACTACATTACCATCACCACCATTAAACAGAATCATATCAAATGAAAATTGCAATATTATTACTCATTTATGAGATTCACTCAATATTTTATCATAATAAGCATGTGGTAATTATCTTAACATAATGAAGGTGAATTTCAGTTATTACATATTTGTTATTTAAAAATTGCCCTTGGATATTACTGTGAATACAATTAATATATCTTCTCCTAAACCTTTTAGTTAAAGAGTTGTCATGATAAGAAGATACAGTCAGTTTTGGGATAATAACCAGGTTATTTTACAAGGACAATACTTCACCTTTGGAGAATGCATCAGAGGATCATGCCTGAATTGCATAATTATTGGTGATTTTGCAATTGTTTTGTTCCATTTCTCTTCTTGCAATGGTGCTTTGAGTAATGTAATTATTCACCTAATTATTTAACATGGTTGTAATAAAACAAGCATTTGGACTAGCTATTGATGACATTTGAAAATGTACTTTGAACCTGCAAATGTATAAATGGCATAAATACATTTTTTTAAAAAAAGATTAGTTACCCATATTATAATCATACGAAGGTGCCCCAAGGTTGTCCGTAGCAGTGCAGAAAACTACCAGTTTTCAATTTAAAAGACTATTTGTATGCAAAACATGGAACAGTAGCTGTAGATTTCTTATAGACCTCAATTTCTCAACTTAGTAAAGCACAACCCCCTTCCAAAACAAACAAAACCCCAATTTTCTCATGGCAAGAACCACAAAATTGTGAATCAGGGTAAAAAAAAAATCAACGTTTAAATTTCCTTTTTTTCAATGAGTAGTTTCCTTCTTCTGTCAGATTCTCAATTTCTCATGATGGCCCTGTGCATAATTGTGCAGTTGAGTTCAGGGCCTGCACTACATTCTGAAATGAACTCATTGATGACAATGGAGCTGCACATGGACTCAGGAATTCAGTCATGTGCACCAAATTGCAGAATCTGGGTCTATATTGTTTCACTGGTTTTGTCAGTGGTGAGAAACTTTTCATTCAGCTCCACATTGGCAGACTAGTTGATATGAAATAAGATCCAAACTGAGCATGTACTCCTCTGTGGCACTAAGAGCCCCACAATGCCAAC
Organism: Sternotherus odoratus; assembly: GCA_032164245.1. Classification (NCBI taxonomy): domain Eukaryota; kingdom Metazoa; phylum Chordata; order Testudines; family Kinosternidae; genus Sternotherus; species Sternotherus odoratus. The sequence goes on from JAVMKO010000011.1 coordinate 19,609,284, forward strand.
TGGGAAAGGGTTCACTGTCATGTAACAGCAACTCCCATTACTCCTGAAAAATTCATTACACCTAACATATTGCCCTCATAGTATTTTTCTATGAAAAATATTGTGTAAGATATCAAATAAAAGCTTATATCATACTGGTCCTCGTAACCATTACAAAATGCATGTGCAGGTGTATGCAAGAAGCTGTAGGTATGTACTAAAATATGTTTCAACTATGTAACTATGCAGGGATGATGAACAAGATTTTCCCAGACACAGAATGTTGATTTTCGTGTTTGCCCAGATCTCTGATGTACAGTAAGGAGGATATAAGCCAAAACAAAGGAAGCCCCATGCAGATATTAATTTAATTGGAAAACAGGTTGAAGGTGCAGGGTAAGAATGTGAAATCAGCATAGGAGACCAAGTTCACAGGGGGCTGTCCTATTCTTTGGGCCAGAACAATGAGGGAAATATAAGGAGAAGCAAAAATACATGTTGTTATCCATTTATAGAAGAGATCTCTGATAGTGCATGGGAAAATCATGAAAATCTCAGTCCTGAGTCGATTCAAAATCAGCAAGCTCCACATAAGATAGCAGGTAAGGTAGCTAAGCTAATTGCTCATGTACCATTGTGGCAGGTGTTCAGACAGGTACTTATTCCACAGAGTGTGAAGTTCCCTGATAAACCAGCAATGGAAGTGTACTTAGGGGAAGGCATCCCTTAAAAAAGCCGGGGAAGTGTTTGAGGGCTTGTAATGTCTGGTAAAGTGAGAAGATACCCCTTTCCCCCAGCTACTCAACCCCTATATAAGGGGAGTCCCAACCACAGGCTGGAACCATCAGGAAGAAATGAGAGAGGAAGGAATCATGTCTGTATGGTATGAATTATGGTCGGATAGTTCCCAGATGAGTTAGGTTAATAAAATTTCAGCTAGATTAAACCACATTGCTTGCAACTTATATAATATCTAGAGTCCAAATCAAAAATATGTGTGCAGAACACTGGAAGTGCTAAAGTGTCATATTCTGAGTCTAAGCAGAGTGTCTTTTTATTTATTTTGAAAGCAACTTTAGATAATGAAAAAGTAAAAATTTTGCAAAAGTGAATAATGAAATATGAATAAAAAATGATTGCTTTATGGCTAACATTAGTTTCTTCCTCTTTGGGTGATTTAATTTACCAGTACCTGGTTGGAAGTGTGAGATAACTAATTTGTTTTCAAATAACAGAAATTTCCTAGGAAAATGTTGAGCTCCTGGATCTGTTCAAAAGAAATTATTTTGGAGCCAAAAGTGTTTTGAAAGCAAAAAATACATTTTTTGTAACAAAATACAATAGACTTATCTTGTGCTCATGCATTTGGAGTTTTGTTATTTGTACATGTTTTAAATCTTTCAAGAATTACTTAATTTAGAATTAAGCTCCTTAATTTTGAATGTCTGACAAGAGACTGTTCAAAAATTCCTGTGAAGGGCTAAACACATTTTATTCTGAAAACAAGAATGAGACATTTACAACCATATCTGTGACAGAGAATTGCCAGCCAGGGAGAAGTATTTGTGACTTAGTGCAACAGCATCCAACAAAAGGAAAAGCAGAGTGCTCTCCTCTTCAGATACTTTCCTAGGGCTTTCTGAATTCAAGCAAAAAGTCCCTACTTAGTAGTTTAAAAAGATGTTTTGCAAAATTATGATAACGAAGAAAGAAAATGGGAGAACACAAATTTAATCAAGCTAACAATTCATAAGAGAAATAAATAGATTCGTTCCATGATTATGGTTTTCTGTCCAGCTGAGATGGAGGCATAATCTATCAGCTATTTTCCATGAGGATCCAGTATTCTATGACCCAAATTTTGATAACTCACACACTGGTTTACTGATGGGGTGGGGGGGGGGGGACAGAGTGAAAGAGGGAGACTTCCATTCCCCCAGAGTGCTTACAAAGGAGCTATCCGCAGCTGACAACTTTGAGCCCTATGTTAGGAGCTTGGCTCACTAGACAGACTGTATAGAATACCCTAAACCCAACAGGGTAAGACCAGTTTGGTTCCAAGCTTAGCATTGTTCCTATCCCCTCTGAACTCCAGCTGGCACCTGAGGCAGGCTGAAAGGAGAGAAGATGGGTTCATTTTGCACCTTTCCAAGGGCATTGGAGACAATGCTCAACCTGTGTAAAGGCTTGCAAGTAAGTTACACCCTCTAGCAGACACCGTGCCTCAGACATACCTGAGTTGCAATTCTTCACTTGATTTCATATTTGCTTTTAGAGGGCAGCAATTTATTGCTAGTCCATACAGCAATAAATGATCAGCCCTAATGCTCTGCCTCAGCCCCTCTGACCAGTGAAAAGGGGGAAAGGTAAGGTTCTGTCTGTTCCATAGACCATTTCCCTCTCACTCCAGGGAGAGTGTAATTGTATGAATAGCCCTGTTTTCTTCTGTGTTCCCAGACCCAAGATTAAGGCAGCATGTGTGGAGGATTAAGAGGAGTTCTTACTTCCTCTGGCTTGGGTATGTAGGCCAAGCCACAATTTACTCCATAGAATGTAACAGAACCCTTTAACATGGATCAAAAAGTCTTGCAGATCTGCATATTATTCCATAGGAGTATAGATAAATCAAGAACATTCATAGATTCCAGTGCCAGAAGGGATCATTTTGATCATCTGATTGACCCTGTATAAAAGAGGCCATGGAACTTCCCCAAAATAATTCTTTTGAATAAAAACATATCTCTAAAAAAAATATCCAATCATGCTTTAAAAATTGCTAGTGACAGAGAATCCATGATGACCCTGGTAAATTGTTTCAGTGGTTAATTACTCTCATTGATAAAATTATAATCCTTATTTCCAGTCTGAATTTGTTTAGCTTCAACTTCCAGCCATTGGCTCTTGCTATACCTTTTCCTGCTAAATTGAAGAGCCCCTTATCAATTATTTCTTTTATATGTAGGTACTTACAGATTGTGATTAAGTCATTCTTCAACTTTCTCTTCATTAAACTAAATAGATTCCAGGGGCTCATCTATCACTGAAAGACACATGGTACCTTAGAGACTAACACATTTATTTGGGCATAAGCTTTCGTGGACTAAACCCACTTCATCAGATACATAGAGTGGAACATACAATAGGAAGATTATATATTTGTCATATTAGATCTTCCTACTATATGTTTCATATGGCTAAACCACCCTGAACACGCCTGATCCCATCTGATCTCAGAAGCTAAGCAAGGTCGGGCCTGGCTAGTACTTGGATGGGAGACCTCCTGGGAATACCAGGTGCTGTAGACTTAACATGGGCGTGGGGCTAGCAACTCCACCCCTTATGGGAACCAATTGCTACTGAAACACCAACACCAGTTGGTGGCCCATACCCTGGCTGGGGGGTGATGGGCAAAGAGAGAGAGACTATATGTTCCACTCTATGCATCTGATGAAGTGGGGTTTAGCCCACTAAAGCTTATTCCAAATAAAGTTTTTAGTCTCTAAGGTGTCACAAGTACTCTTCATTCTTTTTGTGGATACAGACTAACTTGGCTACCACTCTGAAAATTATAAGATGTTTTCCAATCCTTTAATCATTCTCGTGGCTCTTCTCTGAACCCTCTCCAATTTATCAACGTTGTTCTTGAATTGTAGATGCCAGAATTAGCCACGGTAACTGTCACGTTTATTTGACATGGCAGTTACAGCCATGTCAAATAAAGAGGCAAAATAAGCTGTCTACTCCTACTCAAAATTCCCCTATTTATGCATCCAATGATTGCATTGGCACTTTTGGCCACAGTATTGCACAAGGAACTTCTGGCCACTTCAAATCTTTTTCAAGTCATTGCTTTCCAGGTTAGAGTCCCCTATCTTGTATGTAAAGCCTACTCTCCTTGGTTCTAGATGTATACATTTAGCCATATTCAAACACATATTGTTTGCTTGCACACATCTTGCTTACCAAGAGCTTCGGATTGCTCTGTATTATTGATATGTCCTCTTAATTATTCATTAGTCTGCCCATGTGTTTGTGTTATCAACAAACTTTTTTGGTGATGATTTTATGTTCTCTTCCAAATCATTCATAAACATGTTAAATAGTATAGGGCCAAGGATCCCACTAGAAATATACCTGCTTGATGATGATTCCCTGTTTACAATTTTGAGACCTATCAGTGAACCAGTTTTTCATCCATTTAATGTATTCCATGTTATTTTTGTCTCATTTTAGTTTTTAAATCAAAATGTCACAATCAAAATCAAAATGTTTACTACATCAAACGCCTTATAGAATTCTAAATATATTATGTTAACACTATAATCTTTATCAGTCCAACTTGTAATCTTGTAAAAAATTATAATGTTAGTTTCACAGGATCTATTTTCCATAAAGCCATGTTGATTAGCATTAATTATATTACCCTCCTTTAATTCTTAATGGTTTTCCATTACATTGTATAGGACACTTACACATGGTAAAATAAAAAATACATCGATATTTTAATGAAAATTGTGAAAGACCTATGGGCGTGGAATCAAAAACATCTTGATTTAACTCTATCAATCTCTGCTATTTTTAAATTGCCTTTGTTTGTTTCTAAAATAAAGCAATTCTCTAATATCTTCTGGAACTTTGAATGTGTCCCAGACTGAGTCATAGCTACCACATTACAACACTGATTTTTTTCAATTTATGCATCATTAAATGACTTTCAGATAAATATGATATATGTTTCATCTAAATTTTCTGTCAGGGTCTTTTGAAAATGAAGGTCTGATGAAGCTAAGAGGAAAACAACAGAAGAAGAAAACAAAAAGGGGATTTCAGACAAACAGTTGCAGGCTGTGTGGATGCCTGCTTAAAACCAGCATGGAGCCTCAAGATCAGAAGATTACTACTGATTACTGAACAGAGTGCTAACATATAAATACCACATAAAACTTTCAAACTATTACAATTATGCCCCCTAAAACTTCTTCATCTTTCAAATAGTTAAAAGTCACTGGTTTCAAATTAAGGTTCGAGAAGGTATAACATATTTTCCTTTCAATTTTAGTATTTTGATACATTGTTTTGAGGCACAATTTTGATTAACTCTAGCCTTAAAGGAGATGTCCACTGTGCTTTTTTAAAAATCTGCAGTAATAGTATTGTAGCACATTTCTCTACATGGCTCTACTGGAGGCAGAGGAAAATAGTAGTTCCATCTGGTCCCAGGTAAGTTAATTCTTGACATCATGAGGATCTTTAGTATAGCTATTGTAAAAATTAACAAAATACATAAAAAGAAAACAAAGGAATATGCCTGAATTATTATTGTTCAGGAGGAATCATGCTGCCTACTACTCTTATTAAAATAAAAAGAAAGCATTTGTGAGTAGTGGCATGAGGAGACAGAATACTTTGGCATAGTGAGAAGAATTACTTGGAAGATGATTTCTTGCACCTTTTTCATCATGTCTTAAAAAAATAAGTGCATTTAGTGCTCTGCCTCACACATTGGGTACCTGGTCCCTAACTGGGTATCCTAGGTGCTATGACAACAAACAAACAAAACAACAGCGGAATGTCAACCCTGGAGACCAAAGTCCTCTATCTACAGGAGAGGTATAACAAAGTTAGGAATACATGTTTCCTCATAGTACTTCAATGGGTTTTAATGATGAGATGAAGATGCCACTTCTACAGCTATGTTCTCCATGCCATTGTGGCCTTGACCTCTTTGAGGCCACCACCAACTGGGAGAACACATTCAAGTGCCATTTAGGGAGTTCCAATATGGGGAGTCCCTATTAGTGTCACGTCTAATTTCTGACAAAGTTTTTATTTTTGAAAAATTCACACATTCTCCCCACACCCCCCAAAAGAATCTCGATTGTTTTTTTTGGGGGGAGGGGCAAAGAAGGGAATCCTGAGGAATTAGAATTAGGATTTTCACACAGGTGTAGTTTTAAGCATCATCTGTTAAATTATTAAATTCAATGGCATGTAGTATTGTGTATGGCTTCATGCACAAATATGAATTCTAAGCCCAATTGAGGTTTGACCATGAGAAATGCTAGAATTTCTATGGAGTCCAGTAGGAACTCCATTGTTTTCCAGTGATTTTACATGGAAGGTACTCAGATACTATGGTATAAAATCCTAATACAAATAGATATGTGATTTCAGATGAAGTACCTGTAGGGCAGTTTAACATGTGCAAATTAAATTACAGAAAGTCAGGATTCCAATGTAAATGAATGCAAGTGATATATAAAGAAATAATTAGCAAAAATATGACAGATTCATTGATGTTTTTATCCCCAGTGAAATAATGCATAATGCAAATTTAGTTAATAAGTTTAATGTTTATTTTTCTTCAGGATTTTACACTTTGATCCAAAAATGCCTTTTTAGGTGCCAGAAATTCTGCCTTGAAAACAAACAAATGCAAGAACCAAAACAAAACCTCTCTAGAGAACTCTTAATGAATAGGACTGGATTAAATAATAAGCACTGACAATAAGGGAATGAATTAAATCCAGAGATAGAAAATGGAACAACATTTCTGTGATTGATATAAAATCTATTTACAGAATGTATTCTGCACATTTCAGGCTGGAGAAATATATACACAAGGAAACCTGAAATCATAGAATATCAGGGTTAGAAGGGACCTCAGGAGGTCATCTAGTCCAACTCCCTGCTCAATGCAGGACCAACCCCAACTAAAGCATCCAACAGATTTTTGCCCCGTATCCCTAAATGACCCCCTCAAGGATTGAACTCACAGCCCTGGGTTTAGCAAATGCTCACTTGTCCCTCAAAAGTTTAGTAACAAATACACTAATAATCTGGGGACAGGTTGTGCCTGGTTCTTATGTAGATGCACAGTGAAGAAAGGGAAGCATCCATGGAGTCTTCTTCCTTTGCTTAAGCTGACATAACAAATCAGAGAAAATTACAATACCTGCTTACTGGGGAACCTAGGGACAGGTCCACTCCTACTGCCAAGTTGGGGATGGCCAATAGCTCAAAAGGGACAAACAGCAGGGTGTGTGTGTGTGTGTGTGGGCGGGGGGGGTGGGGGGGGGGCATATCTCTGAGCATACAGCATTTGATTACAAACTACACAATACCATTTACATTTTTATCTGTAATTAATGAAAAAAGACTTATGTCCTCCTTGATTGGAAAATACAATAGTTCATATAGACACCCTGGTAAAATAAATTGAAAGATGTATTGCTATCATGATTCATATTTAGACTATTTAATATACTTTTGAGGGACATTCAGAAAATTATTAATGCACTTATTCCATACCTCTGAATCTATTGCACCATTCTGTTGCTTTCAGATCTAGTTAATCAATAATCATTCAATAAACTCACGGTAAATTTGTATCTTTAACCTATCTTTTTCATGTAACTAGTAAAATAGGCAGAAACTTTTTTTTAAAACAGTGGGGAACCCAAGAGCAAGAAAAAACAAAAACATCTTTCTTTTAATTCTAACTAACTTTTTCTGAAATTGAAAAACAAAATGAGCTTTTACAAACATCTTTTGCTTCTCCTCATTTTACATATTCTTTAATTTCTTCTTTTTTTTTGAATTGCATATCAGAAGTAGATTAAATTTACATTTAGATGCCCAGGGGTCCCTCGCAGACAGAGAAAACAAAATGAGTACTTGATAACCCCGCTTTCTGATTGAATGCCAGACAAACTGAGAAATACATTAGCCAGATGTCATGCTGAATACCCCCTCTAGAAAAAGCCAAAAAAAAAAAAATTGACATGTAATGCTAAGTGATAAAAGAGTTGCTCACACAGCATCTATATCTCTCTATTTTATTGCGTCAGGGCATCTCCTTCGTCTTGCCAGATTTAGTGATTCCCCCTCTGGGGATGGCAGCCCCACTCATAGCAGGGTTTGCCTTCCCCCTTCTATGCTCCCTTTGTCATACTTTCAGGATAGGCCTGAAGATTGGCCTAAAGGTTGATGCTCCTCCAAACAAATGGAAAACAGGCTCAAACAAAAAAAACAACCCAGGGGCTATCTTTCACTGCCTCCTCCCTGGTGCAAGGTATCACCATGTTGGTTGCCCTGGGGTGTCAGTCCTTCCCCAGTAGGACTCAGGTTTGGCAACTTCCCCATGGGAAGGAGCCCCGCCCCCCGAGAAGCTTCTTTCTCTAGCTTCTCTCTCTCTTTTTCCTCGTCTCTCACAAGGGGGTGGGGATTGTTTAAAAGGCCTGGGGCAGGCCTTACTTGGAATCAGGTGTCCCTCATTGACCGGAGGTAACCCCTTCTCAGCTAGTAGGGAAGATGGCCTTTAACATTCCAGGGCTACCTTCTGTGGGAGGGTCCTTCAGCAGTGGCTTGGCTTGTGCCCGCCTACTTCCCAGAACCCAACACGAGCACCCTCTTGCATCCTTCCAGTCTGACTTTGTCACACTGTCCATATATAAACAGTAAAACTAAATATATTGGTCAATAAAAGTACGGAGTTTGCTCACTATGATTTGTGAAATTATTTGGGTTAGAATCTGCAACAATATTGAAGATGCCAGCTTCTTTTATATGGCTCTCCCCAGGAGTGAGAAATTCTTGCTCACAATTCCTTTCAGGATAAAGGTTATTTATTGCTTGTGAATATTTGGACAGTGTCCTGTGTTTGTAATAATATTTTTGGATACGAAGAGTTTCTCCAGGAATGTGTGTTTGCTGAAAAGTTTAAACCAAAAAATGAATTATTTGTTATTCTTTTTTATAAACCACTCAGTTCAGTCAGAAACATAAACAAGACCAGGGAATAGAGCTGAAATGTTTGGAACAAAAAATTTTTATTTAAAAAAGGAAAAGCCCTTTTTAGATCATCCCACGTCTGCTGCAGGGTTCTTACACTTCCTCTGAAGCATGATGCTAAGCATTGTCAAAGACAAGATACCTGATCAGACGGATGTCAGATCTGATCCAGTATGAAAATTCCTTTGTGCCTAAGTTATTTAGACATTTACTTCTGCTAAGTGAATAGCAAAAGATTTGGAGATGCAAATTATTATGATTTCAAATATCAGCTGTTTACCTGAACCTCATGACTCTGCAAAGCTGAGCAAGAAATCCCTTAGGAAATGGGCCTGGGTGTGAGATTTCTGAGACTCGCTCATTTCAGTCAGTCTGGGAATAGCATATGAACAGCCTATTTTACAGCATTGCATTTCTAGCCCGGGGCAAAACCCAGAAGTGCTTTGCACACAAAATGGATAACTATGAACACAAGTTAACCAAGAATGTTCAAATGTGCTAAATCAATCAGTCAATCAATCAATCAATCTTGGTTCAGGTTTTGAGTGAGAGGTTTATTTTAGTGTAACCTTTTTATCCGTGCTATAAATTACTTGTCTTGATTTGAGTTAAATTGGACAAGGAAAATGGTCAATAGTGTGACTATATCAAAGTGAAAACAAATTTTGTCTTCTCAGTGTACTCTTCCCACTTTCATATCCGTTGGGATCTTTTATCCTTTACCTTGTAACAGAAATGCTAACTGTTGAGGCAACTCTTAGTCTAATTCCAGGTACTTTGGAGAAATTGTGTAATTTTAATATCTCTGATCCAAAACCTATTAAAGTCAGAGGGAGTCTACTAATTGTCTTCCATGGACTTTAGATCAGGCTTTTAATTCCTGAATTCTAACAGAGCCAGTCAGGAAGTTATTTAACTCTCCTGTGAAATTTGACAAAAATGATTTTTTTATGTTTGTCTAAGTTTTTCTTTAATTTTTAAGAGATTTGGGGAAAAAAAACTTTAAAAAATTACATAAAAGCTATTTTCCATCAAAAGAGGATTTCATTGAAAAATTTCAACCAGCTTTAAATTGAGGATATTTACCAGGTTTAGGTTAGGTTAGCTATGTTGTTCCAATTTTTCAATTCCAACCTGTCTCTACTTTATAAATATTGAACGCTAGCCTCTCTGTAGAAACTGATTCATCGGTAAATGATTAAGAGCTAGATATGAAACTCATCAAATAAGATTCCAAACCTTATTTGTCTATTCAGATAATAAAAGCTTGACATATTTATTTTTGTTTTGTATCTGTATGTATTTTAAATTAGCACAACTGCTGCAATGTTTAAGGCTCTTCATACCACATTATCCAGTACCCATATCTTCTAAAATGGAACTTCTTCATATTTATTATCATACATCTATGCATGGCACTAAGCAACGGGTGGTGGATTAACTGCATTACCCCAACAATAGCCCTAGGAAGAATTGTGACTCTGAAACACCCCTTTAAGGTACAGTTCCCTCTGTGCTTCCCCCTTTTCCTGAAATGGGTAGTACTTTGCTGCTAGCCTATACCAGAAATATATTAGAACACAACATCCTCATATGCTACCATCAGCTATGCTCATTCCCACTGGCTTTTTCAAGAGAGAATCAAGTGCATTGGATGTAAGAGGGTCCAGAAGAGGTGTTCAGTCTAAGTCACAACCTAGACATGAGTGGGCGAAATTTCGACATGAATGTCATCATTGTAAATCTGAAATAATTCTACCAAAAGTAACAGTTACTTTGGATTTATATTGGTGTAAAATGAGAGCTTTATTTGGCCCAGAGTATATAATGGTGACCTTTATCTTATTTATCTCCAGTGTGAAGCTCCATCAATTTTGCATTCCATGCCACATTGCTTTATAGTAACCAGTGCACAGTTTCAGAGTAACTGCACCTGTATTCCCACTCCATGGTCCCTCAAGGGCATCCACTTAAAGGTTTTCAGCTCTTAGTCATCACCAGTCATGGGCAGAGGTCTGCTTTCACACCCCCATCTCACTCCTAGTTGGCCAGAGTTTTAAAGCATACAGCTCCCTGGATTTACACCTTTGCTTTCTCTCCAGAGACTGTGTCTATTGTATCACCTGCATTTACAAATGATCAACCAGCGTTTGTAAATGCAAGCATACGTATTCTTAAGGTGAAAGTATTATCGAGAAACCATGTTAAAACAATACAAGAACATACACATGCTTTAAAAACAAAACACAACAATAAATGTAGAGGTCACCCCCTCAGTCTTATGGAACACTGGTAGGTCAAGTCTTCCAACTCTTCCACAAGACACCCCCCCCCCCCTTTGGACAGAAGATCATCTCCATTTGCTGGATCAGAAAGAAGATCCTAAAACAATTTAAATTCAGGTTATTTATCCAAAAGTCCTTTCTTTGGCTCTTTATAGAATCCAGTCTGAACCAGTATAGGTGTCTCCAAGTAGTGGAATCTCTCTGGAAATGTTACAATCTGAGTGAATTTGCCTTATTGTCTCCCACTATTCTTAATACCTGTATGAGCTGTGGTTACCCTCCTCCATGGAAGTACATACAATCCCTGACCCATAATGATACATAAACTTAATACAATAAGGTCTCCCAAAGGAATTGAAGGAAATTGCTATATCAGTCACAAGCAGAAAATATTTTTCAGAAGAAATATGGGTAACTGGAAGACTCATATTGAGAACACAATCATATTACCAGGGATTTCCATTGTACTGATGACACAGAGGTTACATTCATTAGCCTCAAGAAATACATATCTGTGATTTCTATTTGAAGTCTTACTAGGATGTTTAACCAGCATTTTCAGCAATATTAATAACCATCTCAACTGCTATTTACCTTTATTTTAATTTGCATGCAAATCTTAGTAACAATGATTTGCACTTGTGCTATTAAAACTAAAACTTATTCCAAATGCATTGTTGTAAGCATGGGGAAAGGTTAACTAGGACTCAGTAAGATATTTCTGAATTTTGGGTGTGATAATGTGTCATTACTTAAAGCTGTTTAAAATATACAGAAATCACTAATTCCAACTGATCAGAAGTAAGTAAATAAGCTCAAATAAATCTTTTGAGCTTACTATTGTGACTTGTTAAATCTGATTCAAATATGACACCTCAGTGCTGCTGAAATTAGTCATCATCAACTATATTTTTATACTTACAAACAGATGTGAAAGCATTATTATGAAACTGGTGTATAGAAACCAATATTTTATTTTAATTTTTAATCTAAGAAAAATAACACAACAACAAAGGGCCCCCATCTAAAGCTCTGTACACTTTTAACAGACATTTAAGAACGTAGTACTAATGAGGTCATAACATAGATCATTCAGGACAGAAACACGCCACCCTCTCTCCACCACAATACACCTCCTCTAACCACCAGTCAGTAGACAAACATGACTTAAAACCTGAACTTCCCACCACACATACACACCAAATAATAATAATAATAATAATCCCACCTTCTGTTTCACCATAGTCTCAGTGCTCCATCAAGGTTCTGAATCGGATTTGTTGTTCAGCATTCCTGGAACGTCAACAGATTGAGTCCACTTTGGAAGGGAGAAAACTTTCTAAGGGAAAGAGGCCTTCATAGAGAGGAACAAGGAGATGCAAGAATTCTGTTCACCTCTACATATGGATAAAACCCCTGCTCAAGAGAATATGCATCATTAAAAAAAATCTAAATACTTAGCTTTTCCATATGTTTTATTTTTTAAAAAAATATATCAAATTGATTTCATGGAGTTTTAACTTTTTTAATTAGTATACAAACATGCTAATATTCAAAGGCAAAACATATAACAACTCTCTCATTTCCAAGTGTGGAGTATTGAAAATGGGGCAGGATTTTGGAAAACAGAACCTACTTACATTTGTCATTCTTGGACATTTGTCATAGTTTTCTGGTTGTGATCTTACTTAACTCTCCCATTGTCTTCAATGGGCTCTGGTTTAGGCTGTAGGTGTTACAGAATAGAATAGATATTGTCCCAGTAATTAGTATCAATGTTACAATATAAAGAAAAAAGATCCCAAAAGAATATGAAAATGTGGAAAGATAAAGAAGAAGAGTGAAAAGACAAAGTTTGTTTTCAATTTCATTGTGATGTGGTTTCTGTGTTGGCCTCTTTCTTTACCCAATTTAATACAAATCAAGATAGATTCACCACTGTGTACCTGGAATAGATGAGAGGAGAATGAGACCTAATATTCCAGAAAATGACAATATGTCTGGAAATTTTGCTATGACTGTAGTGCCATTCACTGAAGTAGACAGTGTTTCCAAGGATTATACTGAAGTTACCGAGAAGCAGAATTCAACATTCTTGGTTTACAATAATTTAATTGGAACCCTTTTTGTATTTATTTCAGTTTGTCTGGGTTAATTGAAATTTGAGGTTTGAACTAAATATGTGGCTTGTGAAAAAGTTGCCACTTAATTTAAGTCAACAGAGCTGGGTAATTTACACCAGCTAAGGATCTGACCCTTGAAAGTCACATGTGAAAGTGAATGAGCCTATTGATTTTAATGGTTTCCATTCCAAAAACAGTTCTCTCAGCAACACAAAATTCAGCCTAGAGATACTAGTGGGAAAATGCTTAGTCATTCAGCTCAGTTGCTGGACAATATGCTTTTAACACAAAAGGTTCAAAGCTCAAATCCTGATCTAGGTTCAGACAATATTGGTTGTATTTTGCCTCTTAATTCAGTTAACAAACAGATACAGAAGCACACTCTCATTGGTGTAAATCAGTTCAGTGTAGCTATACTAATTAATAAGCATTAAGAATTTGACCCCATAATGGCATGACTGATCTGTTCAATTACAACAAAGCTAAAATTTTGGATATGCATGATCAATTTGTAGTTAAAGAATGCAAAAAGACATTTTTATTTTGTACATTTAAATAGTGAGTAAATTGAAGGAAATCATGGTCTACTGAGTGTATCAAAAAATGAGACAAAATTAATCAAATACGTTATTTATTGAAAATCACATCTAATTTCAAAATATTATATTTCCAAGCATTAGATCATATTATGTGATATTTACCACCAACCAAAGTTTCCCTTAAACTACTACACATCATTAATGACAAACTGAAAATCACCAATCTGGTGAACCTGTGGAATATTTAGCTTATATGTAGTTTTGCAGGGTATGCAAATTTCAGTGAACTACTTTTTTTGACAGTACATATCTGATATATTGTAACTATTCGTTCTAAATAGTCACAACAGTACGTGTAGCATTAATAGTGAATCAGTTCATCGCACCTAACTGAGCATCAGCAAACTGCAATCTGTGAAAGCATCCCTGGAGCAAAACAGAGACTTTATTTCATTTAACATCAATCTCTTTTATTTCCCATGAAGATGTTAATATATATTTCAAACTAAATCTTGGGTATGCTGCTATGGGCTAAATATCAAAAGGGTGGTCTCCCTTATGAATGCAAAGACGCTGATTTGCAGGAGCAAATCTGAATACATCATCCACCTCTAAGTAGTGGATGTTATGTGCAAATCATGTAGTCAGTTATACAAGTATTTTATGGCATTTGCAATCTACTTTGGAGCTCCAAACTAGGAATGCATTTGCATCAGAAAAGTGACAAAAGATTCAGTGCTTCATAAACATCTACATTTAAAATGTATTTCTTCCTGTGTTCACCTGAAGTTAAAACTCTCTCTGTTCTTCACCCATTCAGGGCTTACACAGGACTTAAGTCCAATCTGCACCTTGTCCTGATCTTCTGCACAAGGGTGAATTTTTAACTTTTTTGACATTACACCAAGCAGCAATGGATTCAAGGAGAGCTTATCAATAAACCATCATAATTAAATTAGCATTAACATTCAATTAATTAATATTTTGCTGATTTTAAAATCCCCAAACTGAGGTAATCACCTTCCTTGCTCCCTACTGAAGCTAAACTTCAACATTAGTAGACTTTTCCAGTATAGGTGAGTTCTGCCTGTGCGTTTACATCCCAGAACATCCTATGTGCCCAAAGAAAGTCCCCAGCCACATCATGACACACTCCCATCTTCCTTTGGAGAGGGTAGCAGCCGAAATATCCAGCGATATCTCCTCTTCTCTGATTTGTGTTAAATCTTGGGCAGGTATGCTGGATTGCTAGTTAGGTAGGACTCAATAGACAGCTCGTTGCTGGTAGCCGCTGTCAGCTTCAGGGGAATAGCTAACCACAGTCATCCCTAATTAAGACTATTCTCCAACTGGCGTGTAAGAGATAGAATTCCTCCAATGAAACAAGCTTGCCCTGAAGGGACATTACTCATCAGCACAGAGTGAGAGGATGCAGAAAATGATGCTCTCCTCAAGAAATGAATAGTTGCCTGGTGTGAGAATATTCTGCTTATATTTCATTCTTTTCTTTTTTAAAGTGAGACTTTGGGTGTATTTTTGGCATCTGGGTAAATTCTTATTTTACTTTCTCTATGGATCAAGTTTTCTGCCCTTTTCCATCTTCCATTTCATGGGCTTTGTTTGTTGTATTCATTTGATTTCTACTTCCTTTCCACCTTCACAGTTCCCGGTCACTGCTATCACAGAACATGGACTCAACTCAAAAGGGTTTACAGAAGGTAATTGTTTGTTTCCCCATTGGCTGCATAACCTTGCTTTCCTTCATGTTTTGACAGTATGTTCATGTCAGTAAGTGTCAGTCTGAGAGCAAGCGATACAGCAAGCTGAATTTCATCCTTGTCCTTCAGTTCTTCCAAATCCACTGAGATGAAAAACTTTCATTTTCTGAAAGTTTGGTCTCGTTACAAAAAAATGTCACAGTAGACTCATTTGCTAATTTTGCCTTATGTTCAAAATCCTTTTTTTTTTCTGACAAGTTTAACACACCAATTGAATTGAGCATCTTAAAAGATTACGCACCTTAGATATATTCCTTTACTTGCAGCCCTCTAAACTACAGTTACAGCCAACCTAGCATCTGGGGGAATACATGACTTGTTCTTCAACTTGTTATATATATTTTTAAAGAGCTTTAAAAAATGCAGGAAAATGAGTGACTCAGCTCCAAAGCCAAACTTGCAAATGCTATGCCTCAAAGGATATGATACATCTAATAAAGACTTCCAATATATTCTAATTTGTTTTGTTTTGTCAATGACAGCTACTGCACTACCACCAGTGTTCCTTTATGAATCTTCCCCAAGTCTGAAGTCAACATTAAAATGTTGAAAGGAATGGCTTTCACTCCCTGGTTTGGCTCTGAAAACCCATTCTGTCCATTCAGGCTTGATTGACACTAAACAATCAGATTTTGTTCAAACTAATCCTTGTGATTTTAAATCAACCAGGTTTTCACTAGCTCTTTTTCCATAAGAGTCAATAAAATTTAAGATGAAGTTTAGACTTGAAATTAGATGAAGGTTTCTAACCATCAGAGGAGTGAATTTAGAACAGCCTTCCAAGGGGAGAAGTGGGGGAAAAAGACATATCTGGCTTCAAGACTAAGCTTGATAAATTTATGGAGGGGATGGTATGATGAAATTGCCCAATTTTGGCAAAGATCTTTGACTATTAGCTGTAAATATGCCCAATGGCCTGTAATGGGATGTTAGATGGGGACGGATCTGAGTTATTACAAAGATTTCTTTCCTGGGTGTCTGGCTGGTGAGTTTTGCCCACATGCTCAGGGTTTAGCTGATCACCATGTTTGGGGTCAGGAAGGAATTTTCCTCCAGGGCAGATTGGCAAAGGCCATGGGGGGGGGGGGAGGAGGAGGGTTGCCTTCCTCTGCAGAGTGGAGCACGGGTCACTTGCTGGAGGATTCTCTGCACCTTGAAGTCTTCAAACCATGGTTTGAGGATTTCAATAGCTCAGACATAGGTTAGGGGGTTATTACAGGAGTGGGTAGGTGAGATTCTGTAGCCTGTGTTGTGCAGGAGGTCAGACTAGATGATCATAATGATCCCTTCTGTCCTTAAAGTCTATGACTCTATGACTCAATGCCCCTCATCTTTGGAGGAATTATTCAGAAATCACGTGCTAGCTGGCAAAATCAAACAACCGCCTCCCCAAACTCTAGTTCCTGTTACAGTGCTTTGCTGAACTAGCACAATGAGGTTTCCAGTTTTAGCACTCAGCATCTTATTTATCATGATTTCTAGACAGTTAATGTGATATTTGTTTATAAAACATAATTAACATATAATTAGTTATATACATGCTGTTTATAAGCAATACCATAGAAAAGTCCTTCAACAATAAATAATGAATGGATCCACAGCTGATGTAAATCAAGACAGAGCCATTGACTTCAATGGAGCTAGGTAAATTTACACTAGCTGGGGATCTGGTTATAAAATATTATAAAACATAGCAAGAGAAGAGAAATATAACTCAATTGAAAGATTTGTTCTCAAACCCCAGGCCCACAATAGTGTCTTATCTTATTCTGTGTGCAGTGCTTCCCCCCCCCCCCCCCCCAATACAAGTTCTGACAAAATTAAATTGATCGAGTCAGGTATAGAAACCAAAACAAGCTGCTTCAATTTGCATACAACAATCCCAGCCTCTCTTGCAATCACAAAGTTCACATAGAGCAGTTGATTGAATTATCTCAAATCTTCCTCAAATCTCAAGATGAAAATGTAATTTTTTCCCCTCCTCTCCCAGTTCTTACTCAGTCAGTCTATTCTGACCCCCATCTTGCCTGGCTCTGCATGCAATTTCCAACGTGTTGTTGTTTCAGGGGAAGAGAGGGAGAAGGCATAGCAGGATGTAGATTGATTTGCATTGGTACTTTGGCCAGTCCCCCATTTCCCACTTGCCTGTTGACAGATTTTATGAAGGGCACTGAGTGCACAGTTGCCAGCCTTTTTTATGAATTCATCTGTAACATTGTACCATGTGCCTTTACCAGTTTGAGCTTGTTTACTGCAGATTCAATCTCTGCCAGAAAAGTTGAAGGTTATATTATGGCTCTGCTGATGATTGCCTCACATTCAGTACTGTCTATAATGTCTCTTGATGCTCCCTGAAATATACTTTCCTGTGGTTCTTGATGTCTTCCTGTGCTGTTAACACTGTGCCATCTGCTGTCCTGATACCACTGTAGTGGGGAATGAGCCTTTCAATCAGGTCCCTGATAGTATGAAAAAGCTCTTTTGCATTCAAATTTTCCTCTGTTTCCATCTGTCTCCTAAACCATCATTTTTCATTCTCTTGGGCCCCCATCTTCTCAGTGGGCATCACACCGAGAAACGTTGCGCTTAATCAGCACTGAAGCAAGGAATGTTGCAATGTCACGGGCATCCAGTTAAAATGCACAAAGCCAGCCTGTACCCTAGCAGAGTTACCGGTTTGACCAAAGAGAGGAGATAATCAGGGTTACACTGAACAATTTACAAACACTGTTAAAAGGATGGACACTCCAAACAGAATATGCAGAGACACCATCACAGATGGCAGAAGTTTATAAAGATACCTGAGGAAGCTTTATATTATCCACTTCTTGCATGTTTCCCCACCACATTAGAAATAGAAACATGCGGTACTGCTATGGATCCATTCCTTCCTTTTCACTGTGGCATACTGCCTTTGCTTTTGCAGCACTAGACCTGCACGTAGCCATTGTGCAGCGGTGAGCAGGTCACTCCAGTGAGTGATTTTCGGATGCTTGAAAGATGAACTCTGCCCCCTTCCAGAAAATTTAACTGATCATGCTTCCCATCATAACTCTACTATATGTTATTAAAAAGGGATAATTTATACATCTTCCATCTCCTCTGGCTAGTCCTTTGTGGGCTACAAAATTCTCACTGTGGGAAATGCTGGTGTAGATCTTCAGAATATGATGCTTTATCTTCCTTATTATAGTGAAATAGTTGACAAGGTAAATATTTAAAGAATCATCATTTGAGTGAGTCAGCACCTACTGAAATGAATGAGGCAGTTCATGTCAGAGCTTTTTTTTTTTTGAGATTCTTTGCAAATTCAGGAAGCAGTCTGCATCAGTTTCACTTGGGTCATATTTCAAAAACTTTCTTCACACCCATAACAGCTGGATATGCTGAAGAATAGCTGAGAGGACAGTCAGCTCTCTCCTGGCTAATATTTGATGACCTCCCCGAATGGGATGTGCCCCACATTCTGAAAAACGCTGCTCTAAACACTGGGTAGAATAAATTCTCTGTTTGTTGTATGCTATACATCTTTTATCTCCTCTGATTGCCAATTGCACCTTTTTTTCTGCACACTAGCTCCACATCTCACAAAATGACAGCTCCTATCATGCTTGTTATTGCTTGTTTCAATACAGCCAATGTTTGATGAAGGTCTGTATTTTAAAATTTCACCATTCCACTTCCTCACCAATCAACAACCTTTCTTTCAGGCATAATTAAATGCTGACTACAATAGATACACATTTATTTAAATGCTTGCACAAAAAAACACAAGTGTTTTAGAGAAATGAGATGCAGGTCACAAAGTAGCACCCTGAAGATAGGCAATGTGCCAAGACTATCCTGTATTATTTCAGACAATATAGGCATTTCATTATGAGCATGACATACAGTATTTATATGCTCGGCAGCACATTGGAGTTTTCCAAATGTTATTTAAAGTCTTTTAAATAAATCCCCACTACTCAATGAAAACAATCTATTTACATTCTTACCCCAAAACTATCATTGCTGACAGTTCGCTGAGACATGTTTGGACATGGCTGACACTTCCATCCAAAAATCCATTGCTCGTCCATTGCTCATAAAGTGCAAGATATTCTAGCTTTTGACTACTGTGTCAGCATGCGTGTGTATGTATGTAATATCCATGTTTGATAAAGTGCAGAACCAAGTACCATCCTGTGGATACCTGGCCATCCACATGGCGGCCAGTCGATCCCTGCAGCTCCCCAGTTGGCTCCTCTTCACCTCTTGCAGAGGTGGAGTACAGGAGTTAAGGTGGAGCATGCTTAGGGATCAATTTGTCATGTCTACACTAGATGCAATACATTGATTCCCAATAGATCAATCACTACCCGCTGATTGGGAGCTGGTGTAGACATACCCTTATTCTTCAACAAAATACATTTCAGTCCAATTAATATCATATTAAGCATTACCACAAATAATTCAAATGAAACAACTGTCAAAATAAATGAACAAAGTACATTTTGTGATGTGTTATCCTTGGGGTTTCTTTTATTGTGCTTGTTCACTTTAACGTGCATGTTAGCAGTATGTATCACACAACATGTTCATTTGCTAAGTGTTCTAAGGACTGACATTCAGATATATAGTTAATTACAGCAGTTAGTTGTTTTCTTTTGGAACATAGATTATGACTGTTTGGGAAAAAAAATACTTTGTGATTAACTTTAATTCATTTGCTTTATAAAGACAGGAGATTCCGGCAAAGGTAACTCCTAAAGACCTTATCCAAAGCCCACTGAAATCAAAGGGAGTTTTTCTACTGAGTTCAACAGGGTTTGGATGAGGCACTATATGGAGCAGGTTTGAGCTAGAGTATTATGAAATATAGTTACATAATATAAGGCTCTGTCCACTATACTTTATTGTGTGCTGAAGAGCAGCAAAACAGCTGGAGCTCCTAGGAGGAAATCTGGCCACACGGTCAGAATTGCTTCTGTTAAGTCCCAAGCCATGCACACTGGTACACAAGCTTGACTACCTCCCACCATGACTTAATCCTGCCCTCACTCCACTCTCAGGTGTTTATCACCTGTCAGCGAGCAGAGTCTATGCTCCCCATTCAGATTCTCCATATTCTCACATGGACACTTCTAGAGGAACAAAGGAGATGGGGGAAGTGCATTGCTCCCCCCCCTTGCTCCGGTAGAGTGGACAAGCTGGAAGTCAGTCCCATAAATAGAGAACAAAAGAGATGGCATTAGAACAAGGAAGAAATAGCCTGGCCCTTCAAGGGAGAGGGAAGTTTGATTAATAATGTCAGATAAGAACTAAACTTTATTTTATTTATTTAGCTCCTAGCAATCCGATCTTGGATCGGACAGGATATGATTTTTCCTCCCATATATTACATCTTCATTTACTAAATGGGTCAAGATTAAAATTGCAAAATTAAGTTGGGACCCTTAGAAAGGTGGTTATGTAGTTTCTTGCTTATTGTTTTGAATGTTAGGTTGAATTGTCATGTTCCTATCTTTTTTTAAAATGACTAATTGTAGGTATAATGTACATTAATGCAAATAATTTCATTGATTTCATAGGTTCCAAGGCCAGAAGAGTCCACTGTGATCATCTAGTCTGACTTTATGGAAAACAAACACCATAGAACTTCCCCAAAATAATTCTTAGAGCATCTCTTTTAGAAAAAAAAAGGGGGCTAAAATTAAATGACCTTCTCTTCTAAAAAGAAATATTTAAAGATTGAGTGAGTGGGGATGAGGACATGAGGATGTGGGGAGCCTGTATGTGATGAGTGTGTTGGTATTAGTTCAGTTTCCAGTGGAAAAGTATTCCTATTATGAAAAATGCAGACATGGACAATGATCTATCTTTTCCCCTTTAGAATGACAGTTCATTGTTGATGTGACTTGAAGAAGCTAGTGCTGCCGCTCCCTGTGCCTCTTCAATGGATAAGAAGAAAATGACTTCAGTCTTAAAGAAGAGCATAAACAGATAAAGGATGGGAGAGAGAAGGTTTCAGACAAAGATGGGATGTCCTTGTAAGTTTGTCTTTAATTACAAATACCATGATCATCCATTTGATTTAGTGTCTTTACTCCTTCTTTACACCAGTGTGAGATCAGAATCAAGTCTAAAGGACTAAACGTTGCCATTTAACATTCAAGGAAGGGCAACAAACTCTTTTACATCAGAATATTGATTTCAAAGATGCAGGGACTGTCTAGTTTAAACACATAACTGGGGGACTTCTGTGGAGGATAAGAGCAAAGAAATGTGGGACTTGTTAAAAAATCCCCACCACGGCAGAGGAAAGGTAGCTGAAACAATCACTGGGACCAGACCATGGCCAACTGGAAGAAGCCATCAAGGCATGAGGTCCATAAAGACTGCATATAGCTAAGATAATGGCCAGATTCATTACAGGGTGTTCATCTGCAGACGCTGGCAGAGAACTGACAACCAGGAAACGTTTGACAGGAATAGGGATGGTAAATGACCCTCAACATCTTCTTAGCTATGGGTCTGCAGCTGGCCACTGCCACTCCAAAAAGGGGTGTTGCTGATCAGGGAAGCCAGGTTAGGAGTGCTAAGTGATGTTGGTATTCCACCAATATCTTTACCAGGGCTCTTATGGAGCCCCAGATGGAGATTTAAGCTGCACCTGACTGACAGAATCCCTAGGTATGAATCTCACTTGGGCTCAAAGACCATAGCTGGAATAGGAGGCACAATTAACAATTCTTCCTGTGACATAAGAGTGAAGTTCCTCAACTGTCTACTCTTCTGTGTGTATAGAAATCAGATTTTCAGAGCAACTGTATACCTGCAGTTGCTGTTGTAGCCAAGTATGTGTTTAGATGTCTAGCATTTAGCACCCAAATTTGAAAATGTTTGCCCTTATTGTATGTATATAATTTTCTTATTATAGTCATAACTGCCTAACTCCTTAAGGACACTTGGATATTATTCATTTTTACAAGGATGTTATAATTTGTGGAAGCTATACAAGTTTGTACTTTTTTTATTCTACAATTCCTTTCAACATGCAATGAGATTTTAGATTTTATTATAAAGTCATTGTTACTAGGAAAACAATACACAACATCTCAAGTTAAGATAACTGATGGCATAATAACTGCCATTATTGTGAATGGAGTATAGAAGTGACATGTACAAATAGGTTTTGCACCTGGAAAATATCTCTCTTGCATATGTAAGTAATGCTGTAGCTTCCATCTGATGGAACAAAGTAAGAGCCCCGTTGTGTATATGCATGAGTGTAGTATGGTTTTTGAAAATAGGCCTGAAGATCTCCTGGAACCGATGTGAGAAAGAGTATATTTAACATTTCCCATTAAGAGTTATGATCACATGTTTGAGGATCTAAAATTATTGAAGAGGAAAGGCTGAGGAAAGTGTATTATGTTTAAGGCACTAGATCAGGACTGGTTTTGCTACACAAGTGACTTTATCTATCTATCTAACAGCTCTCCAATCTATAAAATGAGGATAGCTGTACAGTACTTCCTTTGTTCGCAGGGGTGTGGTGGAGATGCAGTCATTAAAAGGTGGGAGGTGCTTAGCTACTACAGCTATGACTACCAAGAAAAAAAAGCACATAAATAAATACAATTTTACACTCTCAACAATTGCAGGCACAAATTTTCATCTGCTAAGTTAGTGGCCATTTAAAAAAAAGGGGGGCGGGGCAAAAACTTGGTTCCAGTGAAACCAGCTGGAGTTTTGTCACGGAGTTCAAAGGAGCCAGGTTTTGTCCCTTCAGATCTGACCCAAATCCCACTAACATGAATGGAAAGACTCATTAGATATCAGCTGGGGTTGGATCAGGCACATACTTTATTAGCCACAGTTTGGTTATCTTTACATTAGGCTATATAGAGAGTGGCACCTCCACTGCTAAATTTAGAATCTTTTCAAGCTTTTACTATCCTTCCCCAAGCATTCTAGATGGAGTTTGTGTGTAAGCCATCTTCAGCTATAATGAGACAACTCATTAAGAATGCAGGGATTTATAAGCATAATGCTGTGGTTCTTCCTTTATACATTCCCTAAGATTATCACCTGAGGAAATGTTGCTTATTTTTAAACCTTGCTGCTTGTATGGTTTGGGAATTTGTTTGGAACAAAAATGCCTACCCATAAATTATACTTCTTTGCTATGAAGTTTTAGCTTAAGAGTAAAAGAGAGAGAGTGCTCCTGCAGTTGCTATTAAGTTCTTAAACTCATGCATAAACATTTGGTTAATTCCTGGAGGCACATTAAAGGCGGGTTAGTTTGCAGCTGTGGAATTTGAATACTTTTTAAACATTCACTATTTACAAAGATCAGAACCTAAATTGACTTGTTATGCTGCACTATGGCAAACATACAGTTGCTTAATTTGTTACTAGGGTTAGTGCAGTTTCACTATAGCAACAACAGTTTAACACCCAGTCATGGCATTTCTAAATGGAAAATTAAATTATACATTTGCGTTAGCTCAAGCTAAGCATTGATATATTAGACAATACAAACTAAATATAATTGAATAATAGATTTCTGTACTGATGCCAGTTTTTTAAAGTATTACAATAAAATGGTTAGCTTCATGAGGGAGCGGGGAAGAAATCACAACTGATAGGTAAAGGACTGACCAAAATCAATAGTATGATTAATTATGGGCAGTAACCGTAACAGGGCACTGGGGTGTATGCACACATCCCACTGTCTGTTGCAACTTTGAGCCCTTCAAAACTTAGTTGCAGGGCACTTGACTGAGAGCAAACATGTGACCTGCGGGACATGAAATGTAAGAATCCCTGCCTCGTAAGAAGGGGGAGCAGAGAGGAGAGATTTAGGGTCAGGGAAATTTTAGTGTGGGTCTCTCCACAATAGCCAGGAAGGGTTTCTCCTCTCTCCTCCTACAGATGAAGGCTGTGAAAGAATTGGGCGGTTAGTTTTATTTTGAAACATTTACTCAAGCTGAGGTGTGAGTTATGTCACTAGACCCATTGATTTCAATGGGATTTTCATAAGTGCCTCTCAGTTGAGTAATCTGCCTCACGAATACTCAACACTGAGTAGCTGTACAGTGCTGAGGGTTGTAAGAGCTGTCCCATCACAGTGGGAGCTCAAGGAGTCATTGCCTCAATTGCACAAAGCCTCCTGGCGCATTCTTGACTCACAAAAAGAATGCACACTTCTCTTCCCTCTTAGGAAGGTGCAGTGCAGGCTCCCAGCTATAGCTGACTACCTCCACTCAGTGCTGCAGTGAGAATAGGGCAAAAAGCTGTTCTCTTTCACAGTGCTCTCTGTCCGCTCCAGGAGTCACTAGCAGCTGACATTCTCTCTGGTCAGACAGCTTTTGTGCCAGGCTCGTTCCCTGAGCCAGAGAGGATCTGGCTCTACATAATCCACGACTAACATAAAAACACCCGCTATTTATAAATATGACATTCTCCCTGAAGTATCATAGTCACCTGGCTAGGCCATCAATGGTGTCCCCCGCTGCAACGCTGCCTTGCAATCTGCTCCATGGCTTCAGTACTATTTGTGACTGTGCAGCAACAGCAGGGAATCTTTGATTCTATCTCCTCCAAACCACTTCAGCCTATATCTGCATCTGTAGCACAAGTATAATAAACTGCCAGCTATTTTATATGAGAAAGGAGCCTTTTGCTGCATGCCAGGAGACTACTTATAGAATTTGGTTTTGTGAAGGGACTAAGAACAATAATGCCTGGCTTAGAGGGAGTAAAATTAGCTAAATAATCAAAAGCTGATACTGTGTATTTGTATCTTGTATCCAATATAATTGAAATTACTTCAGCATGCCTAGAGGGTGATAAAATAATGTTAATTTAATTTTGCATGAAGGCAAATGTAAAAATATAAACCACAAAACGAGCTCTTCTACAAGTCATCATGCAATAACTGCAACTAGAGTGCTTGTAATAATGCTTCCTTGGCACAAAGCTGGCCAAACTCCTTCCTTTACTCAGAATGGAATGGGAGATAGGTTGGCAAATAAATGGTATGGTCCTTTTTTCAGGCATTTGTGCCACAATATGTCTCCGCTCTACCAGACATTAATTGCGAAAGCCAATGTTATTAGATTCAGTGGCATATTTATAAAAAAAAATATTAATTGTGAATATCATGCTCATAGGAAGAACTTAAAAAGGGGTCCTTTTATAAAAGATTTACAGGTGCTCAGAAGCCTGAATATATGGGGTTGTTAAGCTGCATCTTGGTTCTTCATGTTTCTGAATTTTGCCTTAATGCTCTGGGAATCTGATCAGGGAAAGCAAATGGAATGACAACAAAAGGAATATTAAGCCAGAAGGAACCTCTTGTACAACACAGGACAAAAAAATCCAGTCAGTTATTTCATTTTTAGTTCAATAACTTAGAATCATAGAAACATAGGATGGGAAGGGACCTTAAGAAGTCTTCTAATCCAGTACCCTGCACTCAGGGTGGGACTAAGTATTATGTCGGCCATACCTAACAGGTATTTGCCTAAATTTCTCTTAAAGATCTCCAATGATGGAGATTCCACAATCTCCCTATGCAATTTATTCCTGTGCTTTACCATCCTGAGAGTTAGGAATTTTTTCCTAATGTTCAGCCTAAACCTCCCTTGTTCTAATTTAAGCCTGTTGCTTCTTGTCCTTCCTCAGAGGTTAAGGGGAAAAAATCTTCTCCTTCCTTTTATGTTGTCATAAGTGTAAAGTGCTGGAGAGTAATACTCTGCCTATATAGAGTTAATGTTATCTGAGACAAGTGACGTAAGATCTCCCTGCCATGAGGGAGGGAGGAGTTTTAAGTCCGTTTTCGTTTGGCTGGCCATGTGGCAGGGGCCAGGGTCCGTGAGCATCTCTAGCTGTGGAGATGACTCAGTGTTTCTTCTTATATTTCTACTTAGCTAAATGTAAGTAAAAACTCTGATTTGGCATTAAGCCTGTACCTATCTGAGGTGTCACTGTCCATTTCAGATATGAAGTAGAGAATTCTAAATGGTAAGCTGTATTGTGTCTCTGTTCTATAATCTTTTTCTTTATTAAATCTTGTTAGTTATAAAACGTGTGGTTTACTTCCCTTAAGGCTTCCTTTGCTTCCAGGTTGGGAAGAGAAGGGGAAAGGAGGGGGGGTAGGTAAGAATCAGCTCAGGTTATAAGCTGAGGAACGGTGCCTGTCTCTTCCACGAGAAGAGAGGAGGGGGGAGGGGAATAGCCTCCAGGTGTCTGACTCTGGCTCTCGGGGAGGGAGACAAAGTTAGGGGAAGTCCGGGGGCCCCTCCAAGGTTTTGGAAGTACACCGGGATGGTGGCAGCCATGAAACCCCAGAACCCCACTGGTAAAAAGGGGGGAAGTCTAGGGGTGTAGGACTTAATTTGGCTGGGAAACAGCTTAGTTGAGTGGTTTGGCTAGTGAAGAGTCCCAGTCTTTGTACTCGAGAGCAGAGAGGCTGGGGTACCCACTCTTACATATGTACTTGAAAACTGTTATGACCCCTCTCAGTCTTCTCTTCCCCAGACTAAACAAACCCACTTTTTTTCAATCTTCCCTCATAAGTCATGTTTTCTAGATCTTTAATAATTTTTGTTGATCCCTTCTGGACTTTCTCCAATTTGTCTACATCTTTTCTGAAATGTGATGGCCAGAATTGGACACAGTGCTCCAGCTGAGGCCTAATCAGCACAGAGTAGAGCAGAAGCATTAATTCTCGTTTCTTGCTTACAACACTCCTGCTAATACATCCCAGAATGTTTGCTTCTCCCCTCGCTAATAGTGTTACCCTCTTGACTCATATTTAGCTTGTCGTCCACTATGACCTTCAGATTCCTTTCCACAGTACTCCTTCCTAGGCAGTCATTTCCCAATTTGTATGTGTGAAACTGATTGTTCCTTCATATGTAGAGGACTTTGCATGTATTCTTGTGTTTGAACAAAATATATCTCCTGTCATGCTTCATGGAGAGCATTGATCAAATCAACCAGTTTTTTTGGGCCCATCTGAGTTTACCCTACAGCGTAAAGGGAAAAGAAAGCTGCTGGGATCTCATCATGTAAGAGTGTAGCACCCTCTGCACTTACAGCTTATACAAAGGTACATAGAGCTAAGACAACCTTTTTTTCCCCAGCAGTCAAGTGCGGAGAAAAAGGAGACTATGAATATCATCATGTGAGGAAGTTGTGATGCTACAACATCATGGGACGGTAATCAAATGTCATGCTGTAAACAACATAACATACAGGAATTTAAATAATTGGAGAAGTTTGCACTAAGTGTCCAAGATAGGATGGTCCCACCATACAATAAGATGTAGTTTGAATGACACCAAATGGTTCTCTCCTTTAGTTCAAAGGAAATTAAATGGTTAAAATATTGTGGTGATCATTTCCAAGGTAGTACAACTGATGTGAAAGCAGATAAGGGAAAAAAAAGAAGAAAAATATTGCTACTATACTGAAGACCTGCTATTATATTATACAACAAGCATCCAATAAAACTTATATTTGACAGATAAAAAGTAAATGAACAAGGAAGTTCCATTTACTTTATGAGGTACTGACCAGCAATGTTCTTACGCTATCCCAACATGTTTTCTTTATAGAGAATAGTGTTTCTTCAACTCCTTCAAATCCTGCTGCTGAAGAACAGGTCCCTCTGTAGAATCTCAGAGTATTTTGAATATATACGAAGACCCTGATCCTGCAGTGAGCTCTCTGTGGATGCAACCTGAGCAGACCCCCATTGATTCAGAAGGGATGCATGAAGACAAGAATTCACCTGCACAGAAAGTACTCAAAGATGCTTTAGCCTTCACAGAGAAAATTATTATGAAGTGCAAGTTTACTTCCCAAAAAGTCAAGCTAAAGCTTATCAGATTGGCAAAGGATTACTTCAGTTACAGGCATGTAAGTAATTTAGTGACACGGTCTTGAAATAAGATAAGACTGGGAGTAATTAGATACTTATTTAACAGACAAAACAGAGTACTGCACAGAACACAGACTTTCCACCATCTGCTGCAGGCCCTTTAAAGGTCATCTGGATCACCTAAAATGCACTTGTGGCTAGTAAACTTAATTAAGAGCTCAGGGCAGAGTTTGACAAAAACAAATAATATCCGAGTCAAAACGGAAAATATATATTTGCCAAGCCTAGCACTTTCTAAGCATATTTTTGACTAGAGAATTTTACTTTTGTTAACCCAGTACAAAAAACCCATTATGGTTATTACATAGAATATGCAGGTTTGTTATCTACACGTGGAGTTGTTTTAGAAGCCAATGTACTATCATATGCATTCCCCACAGAAAAACAAATGCATACTAATTAGAAATATATTTAATATTTGATTACTAAATTTAAATGAAGTCAAAGAATCGAAGTAGATTTTTAATTTTACTCCCAAATTTGCAATGGAAAATGTCTCAATTCTCTAATGTGTGTTCTATGTTGTCAGCACATGGATTTTATTTTTTATCTCTAACCTCAAGCTCCTCCAGAATGTGTGTATATTGTCCAAACAAACCTGCAAAAAGTGCCCATTCTATCTCAAAGTCCTTACAATACAGCTGTTTGTTTCCAGTCCTCTCTCTCTCCACTGCCTTGTACTCCATGCACCTGTGTAGAGTGAAAATAAATTCCTGCCATCAGTATAGATAGGTTCCCTTCGTTTGACCCTTTGACCCCACTCCTGTCCCTGTTATTTCATTAGTTGCCCCCTAGAATTATTTGGCTTCCAGGTCCTGTGTACCTCCCCTTAGGCTGGGGGGAGGGGGGAAGAGGTCCTTTAGTGGTGGGTTAAAAAAAATGTAAAAAGAGGAAAGAAATCAGTATAGATAGGTGAAGAATTCTGATTTGACAGTATATCTCTCACTTCACACTGGTGTAAATGATTACATAAATTGCAGGACAGCAGAGAATCAGATCACTTTCCCTACCACTTCGATTGTAAATAAAGCACAATGTGGTTCTGGACCTTGAGTGGGGAACCTAGGTGTAACTGCAGCACTACTATTACTAATAAATGATATTTAAGAATGGTTTTTTTTTAATCTGTCCCTCCTCATGCTGGAAAACCGGGCTTGATCCTACACTCACTGAAGTAAATGATCAGCTCCCATTAACATTAATGGTGCAGAATTAGGGCCAAATGAAAGTTATAGCTACATTTTGATCATAATTTTTAACTGAATCACATGAATTATAAGAGAAGACTTGTAACCAACATCTGGAACTGCAGTAATAAACTAAAAATAATTATTACTGGAACTCCATCTTCCACAGTGTTTTTACTAGTTCAATAAAATAAGCTAGGCAAAAAAAAAAAAAAAAAAAAAAACCCTCTTAATTCCCTGAAAGACAGCATCAAAGATGGGTGAGAATAGTGGAAACAAACAAAAAGTAGTATCACTGAAAGGGATGGACATATTTCTGAAAATGAGCTTATGAATAAGTCTTTGTCGTGCACATGTGAATTTTAAAAATGTGGTCCAAATTACTAAACCGCTTCTTTCTTTTGCCCCTATTTCATCTGTCCTCAGCTTTGGGATCTAGGATGTAAAATGGATATGAAACATGCTTGTAATTTACGTACAGCTCTCAAACAGACACGCAAAGTCATGAAATGTGGTATGCAGATTGATTCAGTTATGAGGTTACCTGCACTGGAAATATATGCAAAGGAAACTAACTTGCCCTCATTAAGTACTTGGCACTGAATGCTGCAAGCTGCTCTGGAATGACTTTTGGGGTTTTGTTCCCCTCAGGATATTTCAATTGCTCTTAAAAGCATTTTTTTTAAACACTCATTGATTTCAGTGATTATTCTAGCTCAGGCCTGCACAACTTGGACAGTATCGAGGGCCATATTACTGCAAAAAACCCAGCTGCAGGCCCAAAAGCCCCGCCCTCACCATGCCCCCATCCGTTTTTCCCCTGCCCCCAGCTTGGCTTGCCCCACCCCTACTCACCCCCCACGGGCCACACAGTGAGCCCGTGCAGGCTGCATGAGGCCCGTGCAGGCCTGCTCTAGCTCTTCACCAGTGTGAGATCAGAGTCTAGTGCCGTCAGAAAATGTAAGCTATTTCCTTTAAGCTCCTCTATGGCACAGCTGTGAATTGGAGACAGAATAGTGCTGCACCACTCTAAGGATATTCAGGAAGTGCTCAGAAAGTTGTAATGTTATGTTAAAATAGTTCCTGAAACCCACTGTCACTCTTCTAAATGCCTTCTCTGAAATGCTGTAACAGATCAGAATGCTGTAGCACTTAGTGACCTAACCTAGTGCCCATTGTCTTCAGTGAGTTCTGGATCTGATGACATATAACTCATATATATAGTCTGCCACTGTGATGAAACACATGAAGCCAACATCATCAAGGTAAAAGTTAAACTAACCTGTACACTGCTACTTTAAGATAGACCCTGATCTTGCAAGCTACTCAGTGTCAATACAGGAATCCACCTGCTTAGAGAAACATGCAGAATTGGTGACATGGCATGTCAGTGGAAATGGAGATGGGAAAGAGTGCCTTGCATATAAAAGTGGATAGACTACCAATTTGTCAGAAATAATTACAAAGGAATCTCTGGAACAACTTGTTTCATTGTTGTTCTATAAAAAAATAAAGGTGTCTTTCATTTTCTTTCTTGAACATAAGATTTGTTAGAAGGCCATCCTTTAATTTAATTTGTCTTTAAGCATCTCTGTTGAAATTATAGGATTTTAAATGAAGTAGCAAATTTTCCAAAGATTTGATAGGGTAATTTTAAAATGTATTCCATTAGATATTTAAGAGATGAGACTTGGTTTTGTTTTGTTTTGTTTTTTTCAGTTATGGTATTGTAAGTAGAGAAAGATCTTCCAGTCAATTTTTAATCTAGGATCCAGTCCAAAAAATATAGGTCTTATTCTTTTGTTTTAGATCATACGAGGCTTTAAATCAAACTGGAAACTCTGCTAGGGATGTAGCATGATATAGCTGGAAATATGTCATAATGTCAGGAATAGTAGCTAGTAAATCAAGGCAGGAAATGACTTCAGCTGTAAAAATAGACAAATAACTTTTTATTTGAAAGCTTTAGTCTGTTCTTTAAAAAAAGTTTTCTTGGCAATGTAAAGTAGAGAGCTGTAAAACTAAACTACAGTAGCTTTAATGTGTCATAGTTTTTTTAAACTAACAGCTCTTTCCCACTTGATGCATGCTCTGCTTCTGAATATCTTCTGCATGACTAATCACAGTGTCATTAATCAATTTATTTTCTACAGGGCTCTGCTCAAGACACGCTCTCTCACTTTCCTTATCAGATAGGCACATCTGCATGTTCCATTACCAGTAAAAACATCAGCCAGAGTAGCCAGATGTGTTAGCTTGAACACACGTTAACAGAGCCATTTGTG
Source organism: Sternotherus odoratus (assembly GCA_032164245.1). Classification (NCBI taxonomy): domain Eukaryota; kingdom Metazoa; phylum Chordata; order Testudines; family Kinosternidae; genus Sternotherus; species Sternotherus odoratus. The sequence continues at coordinate 19,641,190 of JAVMKO010000011.1, forward strand.
TCCCTTAGACTTCATTGCACTTTATTTCATTGGTTCATTTTAACACAGCGATTTGCCATTGCTTCTAAGGACTACCTTTCCTTATGCCAATACAAGAATCAATGGGGGAGGTTTAGCTTGTATATTAGGAAAAACTTTTTCACTAGGTAAAGATCCAGCCACGAGGTAAAGTCCCAGTCGCGAAGCAGCAATATCATATCTGCCAAGTGGCATTTATGTAAGATGACAGTCACATATTCCCTCCTGTTGTCACTCATTAGTGGAAATACTGCTAAGGGTATCCACATGGCCCCACAGTATGCCAACATTTTTATGGCTGACTTAGAACAATGCTTCCTTAGCTTTCATGACCTAACTCCCCCTCTCTACTTGCGCTACATTGCTGTTATCTTCATCATATGGACCCACAGGAAGGAGGTTCTTGAAAAATTCCACCTGTATGTCAACAGTTTCCACTCCACCAACCACCTCAGCCTGAACCAGTCCACACAAAAGAGCCACTTCTTGGACACTACACTTACCTACATTCCTCCAACTTCCATCCCGGACACATCACACAATCCATTGTCTACAGCTAAGCCCAAAGATACAACTGAATTTGCTCCAATCCCTCAAAGACAAAACACCTACAAAATTTTAATCAAGCATTCTTAAAACTACAATACCCACCTGGGGAAGTGAGGAAACAGATTGAAAGAGTGAGACAGGTACCCAGAAGTCACCTACTACAGGACAGGCCGAACAAGAAAATCAACAGAACACCACTGACCATCATGTACAGCCCCCAGCTAACCTGGTTCTTGTCTACTCATTTATACCTGCCGCTGCATATTTCCACTGCATGCATCCGACAAAGTGGGTATTAGCCCACGAAAGCTTATGCTTCAATACTTTTGTTAGTCTTTAAGGTGCCACAGGACTCTTTGTAGCTCACAGCTAAAACCTCTCCAGCACATCAACGATCTACAACCTATCCTGAAAAATGATCTTCACTCTCACAGACCATAGGAGTTAGGCCAGTCTTCGCTTACAGACAGCCCACCAACCTGAAGCAAATATGCACCAGCAACTGCATACCGCTCCACAGAAACACTAACACAGGAACCAATTCCTGTAACAATCCCTTTTGCCTGCTCTGACTATCCTAATAGCCACTGATGAACCTATCCTCCATGCATCTTTATTTATAGTCTTGCCAATTATACTAGAACATTTGCATTTAGAAATCAGTTTTCAAAAATTCTGCTCCCCTACACTTTATTGTATCTCTATAGCTATCAGGTTATAATTAATGTTATAATTAATCCAAGATATTGATCATTCTTGTTACTTAGACATTGTGATATCACTTCAGGAGTCACCATCTTGTAGTAGTCTTATGGGTAAAGTGACTATTTGAGGGTTTGCTACAGCAGGTAGATGAAGTACTCTTTTCTCATCTCTACTACTTGAAAGATTTCTTGTGAAACCTCTGTTCACTCATCTCAGGATCCTATATATAATATTCAGCAACACAAACAATTTTTATGTAGCTTCTGCTGCCATCATAAATACTTGTTTTATAATTTATTGTGCAAGATATCGGCCCAGTTAATGCCAATTCTGTTATATCATACAAGATGACAAAAATGCCTATAATGATCTACCTAATGATAGCATCTCATGATAAATTTTTATGTTATGTTAATAAAGTGCCAGTTTGTTTTAATCTTTTACTGCTCTCTGGAGCCTTATTGACACTCTATTGCCCATACATACCCAGTGAAGGTTTCATATGATTAGAATATAGATTTTTCTTTTCAAAAGCACTTTGTAGATTGGATAGAATTCACATTTTTCCCTGATGTCACGCCACAACGTTGAAAACCCTAGGCAAAAGAAGATGGAACTCCATCCCCTTGATATTTCAGTGTAAAGGATATCTAAGGAGCACCTTCCATTATCTGCAGATAAGATATTTTTCAGTCTTGGTTATCACAGATACTGGAAGTGGTTACTTATACTTCAATCTGAAATGATAAAAGTGAGAAGTAAGGATTAGGTGTCAAAATACTTGAAGTTTATTCCTTTCAACAAGATCAAAATCAAGACTGAACTTTGAATACAATGTGCTAGTACATTTCAATGGCTCTCTTGAAGAGAGGGAAAAATATAAATGTATGAACATGTAACAGTGTTGCTATGAATGAAATGGGAAAGTTAGTTTCTTATTCCCTCTTCCTCACAACTTGCTATATATACACACACGCATGCACACACACACACCATCTGCTGGACTCTAACCTGAAAAAAGGTTTAACACTTATTGGAATTGAAAGAAATATTCATATGGTATTTTGTGGCTTGGTTAGGCCACAAACTTTTCACAAATCTACTGCTGACAAATTCCTTTAGGTCTGTGACCAGAAGAACACGCAATTGTATTAGTTACTTGTGGTAGCACTTAGAGCCTCAATGAGTATCAGGGCCCCATTTTGTTAGGCATTGTAAAAACATATATGAAGAAACTGTCCTTGCTTCCAAATGCTTGCACTCTGATTTCAGATAATATCCAGCAAGTCTGACATTAAAAAGAGGGAAGAGAGAGAACATAAAAATGAAGGTAATATGCTTACATAGATTGGCAATGGAACACTTTCATGACAAAAAAAATTATTAAAATAAAATAATAAAAGTAGCTGCCCTAAATTGGTCAGCTTATTTTTTGAATGTGCCCTAGCAGAAGTGAGTCTAGAGGACAGACCTGAAGGAAGAGAGAATAGTGATTTTATGATTAACTCAAGAAAGGCTATTCCAAGTATGAAAAAAAGCATGGAGACGTTTTTGAGACAAGCAGACAAATGGGCATTCAAGGCAGACATCCTTATGAAGCAGAAGGGGTAACATTATAGGAGACAAAAGGAAGAGTTTTGAGGGACCTTGAAGGCAATTAAGTACATATTGATCATGAGTCCTTACTATATGTCTATAGTAATGACATTAAGTAGCTGGCAAGGAGCATATTTCAATTTACATGTCTACCAATGTCTTGTTACCTATATCCCACATGAAATCAGACTGATACTTTCCAGGACAGTGCTAACTAGACCCACTTTTCAAAACTTTTTTTTTTCCTCAAAAGGAAGATAGAGGCTTTATTCAGCAATGATTCTTCAGCACAAAATGACTGTGGATGACGGTTTTCTGAGCACCCGTCAGCAAGGGCTTTGCTTGAGTAGGTTCCAGTTCATTCTGATTCCAAATCCTGCCCCATAACTTTCCAAAAGGCTAAAATAGGTCTGTTCCTACTATCTCAAAACTTTAGGTTTACAGAAGTCATTATGCCAAACAAAGCAACCAAGGTAGCATAGCTACCATAATTAACAGTGAGGCAATGCACTAAAAAGAGTTAATAACATGCAAATCCACAGGAAAAAAATGTGTAAAATCAACTAACTGGAATAAATAAGAAAACAGAATGGCACCAAAAGTTTCCTCCATCAGTCAGTACAGTGTATTAATAGTAGCTTCATACAAGTGGTCATATTGTAACTAGCCACCTCACAGGAACCAGGACTCAATTAACTTAAAAATAAACTAATGTAAGAATTGTAAATTAGCTGGGAAGTTAGGAGATAGCTGAAGAAGATTCAGATGCATGTGAGCTTATCTACACCCAAGGTAGTAGATAAATATTATTGTATACATTTTACAAATGTGGCACTGAGAGGTTACGTGACTTGCTCAAGTTCACACAACAAATCAGTGGCAGAACCACAAGTCCGGACTCCCACTCTCTTGTTTTGTTTTTCCTCAGACCATCCTCACTATCATATTTTTAGAAGAACTTTATTTTTTTAATAAAAAGACTGAAAACCTAGACTAAATGAAATCAATAGCAGTTTTGCAGGAATTTTACCCCAAATATGCACAATTTTCTGTGGACAACTTGAGATGATTGTGTAAGCAATGAAGTAATTAACTGAACTATTACGGTAAATGACAACAACGGCTACAAGATATGACAACATGTCAAGAAGGAGACAGAGGCAGTGATGACAAAAAATCATATCACCATCATATTAAAGAAGAACACCATATGAAAGAGCATGTAATAGCGCCTCTGAGTCTGAAAAATAATGCAGGGCATAATAAAACAGGGATATTATGTTGTTGACATTAGAAGCCAGCTTATTTGTTGCATCATTTTTATAGAATCAAATGCTGTTGCTGAGACAGTTTCAAGTGTCTATTTTCTGCCATGCTATGTCACATTACTGCATTTCACATCTTTTTTGCTAGAAAGAGACCACAAATCATCACTGTATGGAAATACATGCCGCTCCTCCTTTCAAGACATTATGCATGAAAACTATTATGAACCCAACAGTGATTGTGATCACTACTTTCTATTTGCATGTTCCTCACTGAAGTCCATTTTAAGTTTACTTTCAATGTGAAATTTTTAATGTGGCCAAAGAGAATTAGGCCCCAGCTCCTCCCTTTTTACAGAAATCTCCACCCTTAAGATAAATTCCACCTGAGTCCTCAAAAAAAAAAAAAAAAAAAAGCTGCTCATTGCGGTCAATATGCCCCTGGCCTGATGTTGCTCAGAAGTTAGATAATTTCAGTTAACATAGCATAATATAACTATGCTAATGACCTTTGCTAAATGTCAACAAATAAAGACAAAACTCAGGCTAGTTTTGGAAAGGAAAAGTCTACAAATAAATGAAAATAAAACTGAAATCATAAGAACCTGCCCAGGTAGTCTATGAAGGCTCATGTTATGATATTGCACTCAACCAGCATTCAGAACATACCGGATGTTTCTGAATGCTGGTTGAGTGCAATATCTCTCTGAGGGTAACTCTCTGAGGGTAACATCTCTCTGAGGGTAACTTTTGTTCTCCAGAATCTCAGCATTAATTTAAAAAAAAGTATTTTGCTGATATGGTTATGAAGAAAGTAAAAAAAAAAAAAGAGAGAGAACTGAGTATAACCAACACAGAAATGAGTCTTCGGAGATCCTAGAACAATGGAGCTGAGAGATGTGGCCTGCCCCATTCCTTTCAGTGAGAAGTTAACTCAGATGCCCAGTGATAATTAGAGTATCAATATTAACACCTATTTCCTTCTTGTGTAAAAAAGGAGGGAGAGGGTCAGAAATGCGCACAATTTTCTGTGGTTGACATCTCCTTTTGGTGTAGGTGTTATTTGGGAGATACCCTACTTGTTTCTTTCCCTCCTAATCAAGAAGCCAAGCCCAAATAGTCATGAAGAGGCCAGGGGCATATTGACTGCAATGAGCAGCCTCTTTTTTTTTCTTTTCTTTTTTTCTTTTTTTTTTTTTGAGGACTCTCTTGGGTGGAATTTATCTTAAGGGTGGAGATAGATTCCTGTAAAAAGGAAGGAGCTGGGGCCTAATTCTCTTTGGCCACATTGAAAATTCCACATTGAAAGTAAACTTAAAATGGACTTCACTAAAATGCAAACAGAAAGTAGTGATCACAATTACTATTGGGTTCATAATAGTTCTTTCTGCTCCAGTAATCAACTAGTAATCAATCATAACAAGGACTAGGGTTGCCTAGTTTGGACACCAACTAGGGAGAATATATCACTAAGGAGAATTCATAATACAATAAATCCCGAAAAAAAGAGCAAAAACAAAACTGGTCTGGTCATATTCTGTAAACCAAATTAGAAATGGGCCTTAGTAGACTTTTGTTTGTTTGTTCATAGTGTTTAACATAATTAAAGATGGAGCTTAATTAAAACCCACAATTTCCTGAATTGGAGTTTGATTCCTGGATTTTATTTCTGATATCTATTTTACTTATTATAGTATCTGTTTCCCAGGAAACAGATGATCAACATGGTACATCTTCCAACTCAAACAATTTAATTGCTTACTGGCTTTTAGACAAGAGACTTTAACCCTGAGGCAATTACAAAAAACTAACCTAGGTCCTACCTAGTCAGTCAATTTTAAAAAGTGCAGAGTTCCTTTCAAGAGGTGACTATGTAAAAAAATGGCACCTTGTTATTCAGTAGATATTTCCTGTGTCTCTAGTCAGTTATATCTACCTACTGACTACATACATTTTTATATTAGGGTTTATTATAATATATAATTATATTAAAAAGTTTAATATATTGAACAACCAATCCAGCTATAGGAGAGTGAACTGGATTATTTTCTGTTTCTCACATCAGTACATTTATATAAGTTTTGAAAACAGGGCCATTTATGTAACCTCAGTGTTTTCCTGTTGGAATGTTGGTTATATCCCTGAAGCTCCAGTACTTAGGTGTAATTGGGAGATTAATTTGCAGAAAATGGGATAGCTGGAGGCAATATTAAGATTGCTGTATCTTTTTTATCATTAATTTAAAAAATACCCTGTCTTTCAGAATCCAAGCTGAGTTTCCAAGTCTGACTGATTCAAAAATAAAAATATTTTTCCTTAAAAAGGGGGGGGGGAGATCTAGCAATCAGTAGGGCATAGCAGATATGAAGTTTCTTGATGCTGCTTTTACAAAGTCACTTTTTAGAGCAGAACCACACCTTCATATATACAATATCCATTTGATATTGAAGACCATGGTAGAACTGAACATTTGAACAAATAGTTTAAAGATATTGGGCCTTACAAAACAAGAAATTTCCTGTAAGAAGTAATTTATGCAGCTCTTTAAGATTTTCATTTTTTCCAAAGCATCTTTAATAGATTACTGTTAAGAAAAACTTGGCTAAAATGTCTAACTCTTGAAGAGTACAGTAATTCCAAGACAGTGATAATTTGGGAAATCATGCATTGTTATGGACATTAATTTAAGTTTAAAATGAGGATGGAAAGAGATATGTACTTCAAGACAGAGGAACTACTTTTAAAAGTAAAATTAATTTCTAATAAAACATATGTAATGAACATTATGTATCTCTCACACACATGTTCATTTAGCAATATCAAATATGTTTCTTCTACTAAGAACATTCTTTAATGCTTGAAAGAGCTAACCTTGTAAAGGAAGTGATTTGCTCTGAGACACTGGTTCACTTTGAAGGCTCCAAAGTTTGGCTCCTTTTAAAGACGGAGACAGGAAAGTTACTACTGAAGAAGTATTTCTGACTGGTGGTCTAATATCCTACCATTGTGTAAGAATTCGTTTACAGAATTCCCTTTAGCATTAATATTTTGCTAATCAAATTTTAAATGGGCTTTTGATTGTGACTGTCTTTCCCTTTCTGTCTGTGTTGCCTGTGATACTAGTAATATCACCATTCTTAATTTCTGAATGGTTGAAAGAACTACTATGAATAGTGAGAGAGGGTCAGATTCAGAGGCTAACCTAAGTAAGTCAAAATAAAGGAATTAGTTGCTGCAACTTACATCGCCCTCAAAAATAGAAGTTATACCAGGTTAGACTCTTAGTCCCCTGAATCCTTTAATACAGTCTTCCTGTTGCTGTTTTGGGGATATTAGCCCAATTGTTATTACAAGCACAAATGTTCTGGAAAAAGAAATCCTTCAAAATTAATTCAAAGAATGAAATGCAGGAATGCAGCCAATATTGTTTTTAGTCAGATTGCTGCAATGGCGATAAGATGTACAGTAACTCCCAGATTTTAACAACAGAAATAAAATGTAAAAGGGGGGAAAGATACTATTGTCCCATATTTTAGGGACTCGAGGACATTCCAGCGGGGAGAAGAAAATGATTAGTATTCTCTTTAATACAATCTTGGTTTGTTTGTCCTCCCCCCCTCAAAGGAATATAAAAGTTCTGCTTCTCCAAACGCAGGAGTAACCAAAACCAGAAAATCGTTTTTTAGTTTATTGCCACAAGAATCCCTAGCAATACAGCCAGCTTTTTCCAGGTTCACTGTGCTCACAGACTACTGCTTGGCTGTCTTGTTTTTGTCTCAGCCTCTCTGCTTTTGTATTTTCTCTGTGTGTCTTCTCTCTCTTTCACACACACACCTGGTCAGAGTACCTAGTGGAACCTCCCTCCCACATGGTGTTAGTTTCAAGGCAGACTCTATGAGAACTTGTTTTAGGTGTGGCCCCTTAAGTATATCTTATAACTATCTTAAGAGAAGGACACATTCACACATCAGTTTGAATGAAGTTTTATAAAGATGTTTTGCCCAGCTTAAAACAATCCTAGCATTGCTATTAGAGGTTATCCCAATCAAAGTGATTCAACTCTGGAGCAGCAGGGTGGAAAATAAAAATGTGGTATTTATAGTCTTCCTTCCTATGTGCTATCCTTCACCTCTGCAAGGTTACAGTAGCCCAGAGCTGTCAAAAAACCAATAGCTATTACTGTGATTTTAACAAGCTACAGGCTAGTTATTTCACTCAGATGTTTTATGAAAATATCAGGTGGCCAGCATTGGATCTCTTGCTAATATATCTGAAGGAGTTGTAACAAGGAAATAAGGCATTTTGAACCAACAGAATGAGAAGTAGGTGACATCTCATCACACGGGTGGGAATATCTATTTCAAATTCTATTGAAACACCTAGCTGACATGTCTCACACATGCAATCAGAGACCCAGAGTCAGCCGTAAACATCTGACAAAAACATGAGAGGAAATGTCTAGGGCAGATGCCTTCTAATGACTACATTCATATGGGTAAGGAGCAGAGGCTTGAAAGATACTACATAATTATTCCAATGTAAGCTTTCCACGTACACCAGTCCTACCACCAAAAAGGTAGCTTGGCTCTTCCACCTTATTTTATAAACATTTTTTTTTCTCTTTTGAAAAAAAATATTCAAAGAACAAAAAATACATTTCCTTCAAAGAAAGAAAAAAAGCATGAGGTGGGGCCAGACAATAAATACAATGTACTATCTGCACACTATTCCTGAGAGTACACCTTAAGTACAGATGGAATGTCTCAGAGGATGCATTCTTTCATGAAGGGCCAGATTATAGCTTTCCTAAAAGCTCTCTCTGTGAGGCAGCATAGAGAAGAAATCATGTCTCTGAATATGTGATATATGCTATCATATGTGTGATAAAATGTGATATATGCCATCATGTGCCAGCAATGCCCCCTCTGCTGTGTACACCAGCCAAACTGTACAGTCTCTACGTAAAAGAATAAATGGGCACAAATTGGACATCAGGAATGGTAACATACAAAAGCCAATAGGAGAACACTTCAATCTTCCTGGACATTCTATAATTGATTTAAAAGTAACCATCCTTCAACAAAAAAAACCCTTCAAAAAATGGCCTTCAAAGAGAAACTTCAGAGCTACAATTCATTTGCAAATTTAACACCATTAATTTGGGCTTGAATAGGAACTTGGAGTGGCTGACTCACTACTAAGGCAGTTTTCCCTCTCTTAGTATGGACACCTGCTCATCAATTATTGGGAGCGGGACAACATCCATCCTGTCAAATTGGCCCTGTCAACACTGGTTCTCCACTTGTGAGGTGACACATGAAGAGAATGGAGTTACTATAGAATGCCTGCATCTCTAATTTTCACTCCATGCATTTGAAGTGGATTTTTTTACCCACAAAAGCTTATGCCCAAATAATAGTCTTTGAGGTGCCACCAGACTCCTCATTGTTTTTGTGGATACAGACTAAGGGCTTGGTTACACTTGCAAGTTAGAGTGCACAGAAGCAACCCAATGAATTCTAACTCAGTCCCTGACCACACTGGCAAGGCACAAAGAAAGTGTTCTGAATCCATGGCTAGAGTGCTCCTGGTAATCCACCTCAGCGACAGGAACAACATCTGATGCATCTTGGCTGAGATGCCGCACCATCAGTATGAATGAGGAGTTGCGTTACTGCACTCTGATTGACCTCTAGAAACATCCCATAATCCCCTTAAGTAAAGTGGCTACTCTTGACATTGTTTTGAACTGGCTGGAGGAATGCCCATATGCCCTTTCAAAGCTCTGTTTCCAACAGGCAGCATGCTTATCTGTTCTGAGACAAAGCAATCAACTGAGGAATGCTATTTGCTTTCATGAGTGAGAGAGGCAGGGGATGGGGGGTCTGAACTTGAAAGATAGCATGTTGATACACTCTCAGCATCCCAAAACCCACTCTTTCTCCCCTCACATACACAGGACACACTCTCTATTGCACTCCACCTCATCCCCCACATTTAAAAAGCATATTGCAACCACTTGAACAGTGGGATAGCTGCCCAGAATTCACTGCTCCCACTGCTGCTGCTGCAAGTGCCGCAAATATGACGATGCCAGTGCACTTGTTGCTGTCAGTGTGGACAGACTGCAGTGCTTTCCCAACTGTGCTCTCTGAGGGCTGGTTTAACTCAAAGTGCTCTACATCGGTGCCTAATACCACTACCCCTCTGATCTTGATTCTAATTTGTTTCATAGAAGTTTGAACTGGCCTACGTCACCAGCACATGCCTGGTGCATTGTAGAGGCACAGCCAAGGTTCTGCCCACCTCTTCCAGGTAGAGGAACTAGTTATGGGGTCACAGAATAACTATATGCTTGCACATCTAGCTGCAAGGTTCTCACTTCCACTCAGACCTCTGCACCCATGCAGCCCCATTCAGAATCGACTCAAGAAATGTTGAGAAAATTGATTTATTTGGGCACTTCTTGTGTTATAGTTCACCTAAATGATAGCTGAGCACACAAACAAGCAGCTACACTTTTTGGTAGTGCTGCAAGGAGTGGTCCACAATAAATGGGGGAGGGGGGAGAAGAACCTATATTATTGTTTACAAAAAATTTTTTACCCTCCACCTATAACTTGTAAGGGTAGAAGAAAAGGATCCCCAAACTCTTTTTTAGAACTACTGGTGGGATGGGGGGTGTACCTGTTAAACACAGAAGAGTAAGCCATGTTGGCTATTCCTGCAAAGGTATATAAACCCTGAAACGCTGCAGAACCATTTCATTCCTGCAGCATGGCTGGGGGTTGCCAGGCAGCAGTGATGGGTGCATACCAGGCATTCATACTCCAGGGCTTTCTTCACTACAGTGTAAACAGAGGAGAATAGGCATTGGCATGTTACGAGCATCTTGAAATGATGGGTAGTGCTTTTATGCTCACCATAAATCCACTGGGTGGTCAATTTATACAACAGAAAGTTGGCCACAGCTACTATTCTTTGCTATAGACTATAGTAGCTGCCACATGCACTGTGACAGTGCCCTAGGTGCTGGAAGGCCAACGTTCAGAGCTTTGTCAGCTACTTGAGCTGTAGACACCACTAGATGATCTGTTACAGCTAGGCTAAGTAAACACCCCATTTGATTGTGCACACCCACTGCCTCTTTAGAAAAATCAGTTCAGTTTTTTTTTTAAAAAAAAACAAAACAAAGAAACACACATTAAAATAATTGAATATTTAGCAGTTTGCCTTTCTTTAAGTGAGATTATTTCCCTGGCACTGATAACAGATCTTCCCTGATAACTCTTCATTGGTGTGCAACTCTCAGCAGCAATAAACTGGGCAAAAGGAACCAAGCAGCTTCTTATACCTAATCAACAAGAGCATCTTCTGATATTTATCTGCAGTCTCCACCTACTCCTATTTTTTAATTGGTAGTGGGGAGGGTTAGACTGTGAAGTCTTGCCAGTTTAAGTTTTGCTAGTGAAGTAAAATGCACTCAATCACTACAACCATTAACATAGTTAAACTGGATTTATTTTCTAGTGTGGATGACAAATCTAAGCTCACACACACCAGTCCACCCTAGTTAATGCAGAACTAGTGTTTTTAACGCTTTTCTCCTAAACTACAGGTCTTGAAGGGCTACAGTAATAATATGGCTGGGGAAAAAGCACTGTCCTGCTGTGACAGGTTTGGGAAGGTATTCTTGCCCCTCAAAAGTGCCTCGTGCTCCAACCTTCAACTCCCCCACACCTTGGGAGTACTCAGGCCACACAATTGGTGTTTTACCTGAACTCTCCCCAGGTTTATTAACAAATAAACCTCTTCACTCCTTTACCATCAGTTCAGAATTCCCCACATCCCCATCAGCTGTCCTGCAGAGCTCTCTAGTCAGTTACTGTTACTTATATCAGTGCCTCTCCTAATCTTATTACAGGACTTTTAGCCAGCTTGCTTTGACCAGAGCTCTGCCATCCCCAATAAAGCTCACTTGCAACCTGTTGAGCAAATACAACCCCTTCCTCTCTAGACTCTCTCTCCAAGTTAATCACCAGCCCCTGCTTTTAGACCTTTCCAGGCTCATCTGACCAATCACATGACAGCCCCACCCACTGTTTGCATCTGGGGTCCTTTTAGGAGCAAAATGTTAATACTTTCCTCTGCCAATCCAGGGCCAGCATCTGTGCACCTTGTTAAGAAGTTCACACATTTGTAGTATATATTTGTAGCATAGTATATATGACTATATACTGATTTTTCCAATATGCTTTGAGCATTAATGGTGCACTAATAAGTGGGGGGCAGTTCTGCATAAGGGAGAGCAAAACCTCCAGAAAGCCTGGATGCCAAACGGATGTCATGGAAAAGTGCTCAGAAGCAGCAAATATAGTACTGTTTGTAATATTCACTCATCATGGCACCAGCCTCTAGCCACTAGTCAATGTGCAGGAATGTGATAGACCAGAGTTAAACTCCTGACTAAAGCTGCCCCAAATGTTTCAGATAGTTTGTCAAAACATGCAGTCAGTTGACCCAAAAACTATTTTTGAATTTGATTCACTGGTTTTGGCTAGGGAAAAGTTTTTCAGGGCCAGAACACTGCTTGTGCCCCACTTTATACCCTGCAGACTATGGGTGGGAGTACTTCCCTGGGGCATGCAAGATCCAGGCTTTAATCACCATGCTGGAGCTGGGACTGAAACTCAGTCACACACCCCACCCTCAAATAAGCATCCTAACCACCAGGCAATTGTGCTGTAGGTTATTTATAGTCTGTCTTTTAGAAGCTTAGTCTAACCACCTAACTACTCAGTGGGCCAAAGAGGGAGCAAGAGTAGGAGACTGACTATATCCTAGTGAATAAGGCAGTCACCCAGGAAGTAGAGTCAAATCTCTCTTCTGAATCCGACAGAGAGAAGCTTTAAATCCACATCTACCATTTTCCAGATGGGTGTCATGTGGGAGGGGCAAAAAGAGTCGCATGCCCCTCCTCTCATGTCAGAGGGTGGTGGTGGTAGGGAGCACATTAAGCAGGGGACCACCACGGCGGAAGAAGATGAATGTGAGGGTTCTGGACAACCCCACATCAGCAGCTTCTCTGGCACAGCTATCAGGGCCGGCGACAGGGGGGTACAACGGGTAGAGCTGTACCAGGCCCCGGGGACTGGTACACAGCTCTACTCGTAGTCGTCCCCCCTGGGCACCGCACCGCATTTCCCTGGCTGTGTCCGGCGCCGCGGCCGGCTGCCTCCCAAGCCCTTCAGCCGCTGCTCGTCCCGCACCCCAGGAGCTGCCCCGAGGCACCCCCGGCTGCAGCGCTTCCCCCGCCCACCCCCATCAAGAGCCGGGCCAGCCCTGGCGGGGGGGGGGGCAGGGGGGGAGTGGGAAGCCCCCTGGCACCACAGGATGCCGGCGGCTTCAGAGCACTGGCCCGGCGCGCCGCTCCTGAGGCACCCCCGGCTGCAGCGCTTCCCCCGCCCACCTGCAAGAGCCGGGCCAGCCCTTGGTGGGAGGCACAAATGCTCAGAGTAGGGGGGCCCCAAATGCTCAGACAGAGTAGGGGCCCCCCCAAACGCTCAGAGTAGGGGGCCCCAAAATTTCTGTCGCCGGCCCTGACAGCTATACTGCCCCCAGCCCTTCCACACACAGTGGGGGGGGGGTCATGTCAGGAGTTATGTGGGGATGTCACATGCCCCCCCTTTAGCTTATGCCCCCCTTTGTGTGTCTCCCATGAGTCACCTATCAAACCAGGGTCTTCTATGCCTCAGGCAAACACCCTAACCACCAGGCTAAAGGACTAGATAGAAACACACATATGGTTTGGTGACCTAACATGGACTTTTCCAATATGCTGATAAATGCCAAACATTTTTGGAACCAAACCACTTATTTTCCCTGATTTTTCAGTTTGCTGGTGGAACTAAATTAAAAAAAAAATCTATTATTCACCCAGCTCAATTCCTACCAGCTCAAGTATCTCCCCCTCCCCACAGATTATACACGCTCCATTTATGTGAGGCAAAATACCTATGTCCACTCTTCTCAGCCTTGTCCATTCTGGGTGCCCTGTACATGAGTACACAGACCTGGCCTGTTTATATGCTCTACTTCTTCAGGGACTGAACAGAGTCTGAATCTCACCCAAATGCAGGTGTGGGTTGGATGATTTTTTAGACTGGTAACAGTAGTTTATTAACATTTCACCTCTAGGTCACTGAGCTGGATGGGGATGGATCAGCAATAAATGAAAATACCATAGTGATAACTGAACCACCTTAGTGACCTAACTGATAGATGCCCACACACAAAATTCACTCAAACTGCTGCTGTTTAGAACCATTGTTTGTCACAGCAGACAGATCAAGGACCTACACTATCATGCTCCTAAGTCACTTAAGCATTCTTGAAAATCCTAGTCTTAATGATCAGGAAAGGGGATATAACCTCTTACCCTTAGAAGTATTCCCTTCAGGTTGAAATACACTAGTGTCAGGAGCTTTGCAGTTGAGAAATATGCAACTACAGTTTCTAGTACTGCCACTCACACTTACAAAATAAAGGACTATTACACTTCCATCAGATAAAATTATTTTTATATTAAAATTCTGTTATATGGTACAAAGAACACAAAGCATAAAATAATAACTAAAATTTGATAGACTAACCCCACAAGAACTAGAACTCTGCTTTATTCAGAGGAAAAGAAAGATACAAAAAATTGCATCCTTTAAATATTGAAATTTGGAACAGTTATTTTGGAACACATTTTTGAGTCCCTGCTATTAAAAAATGAGTTTTGCCAGCTAGTTACATCAGACTTATTTGGAGTAGTGTCAAGAATATTGCTTTCAATATTCTTCTGTAACATCTCACAGAATATAACACAAATGTTAAATGAAAATCAAGCCTATGAAACAATGGTAATGGGGTCTTGAAGGAGTGTAATGTGCTTTTGAAGTAGGCATAATATAATTTTAATCAAAGCAATAGAAAGACGCTCTGTCAATGAAAGGCAGGTTCTCCTGTCTTTGTTATACACTGTTGAGAGCTTTTGTACATGATGAAGCTGAGGATGAAATTAGAAATTGTGTGTCTCTGGCCAGATCCTCACCTGTTGTAAATTGTTGTAGCTCCAATCACAGCTGAAGGTCATTTCTTTATATGCAACAAACTGTCTCTGAAAAGCATGGTGACATTACCAGGCAATTAGGCGACAAATCTACTATTTACCTGACCACCTTTTCAACACCTTCTCAAATTGTGTAATTTAAAAATATAATGAAAGCAAATGGATGGAGAATGGGTTTTCTTGATATTTAAATCTGGGATTTCTTTGGCACACAGGAGATCACAAGATTCAGTGAAGATCTCTTTGCTGGCTAGTTTAAATATCCATTTGCAGAAAAGTCACAAGCAGTATGTAAATCTCATTTACATCTAAATCACCCTTTCGCTGGCAAATACAAGACACACTTATGGGAATGTTAAAGATACGTTTGAGATAGCGGAATGAAATACTGGACTCCGTGAAATCCACTGGAGTTTTGCCATTGACTTCAATGAGGCCAGGATTACACCTACTAAGTTTAAACAATTGATTGTTTGGAATATACTCTCCTTATCATTTTAACCACTATTATTTTTGTGAGGAGACAAAGTATATTTTCACTTTAAGGAAGAAGGATACATTTATGTTTTTTTCCCTACTCCACTTTTCAGCTTTTATTTATATTGTTCCTGCAAAAAGGATATGTGATAGTTCACAGGTTCTGGAGTGTGCAGGCATGCATTATCATACAGTACATCATATAAAAGAGCAATGGCCATTTTTTTTCCAACTCCCAATTGAAATACAAACCCAAGCTGCATGATTCAAAACTATTCCACTTGAACTTATTGATGGATTTACAAATAATGGCTCTAGGTATGAATATATTCATTTTCCAGAGTTTTTTATTTGATCAGATCCTTTTACTGCTGGAAGTGTGAAGGAAAAAAGGTGAGGGCTGAAACACTGACATTTAGCTCCCTTGCACTCTCTCTTCATTTTAAATGTACATTTATTTATTTCAGTTTGTGAAGCACCTATCTAATACTCTTTGGTGCTGGCCGCTGCTTCCCGCAGCCCCCATTGGACCGGGATGGCGAACCACGGCCAGTGGGAGCCACGATCGGTGAAATGGCAGATAAAGAAAGCAGCGGGGCCCACTGAGGGTGCTTACCCTGTGGTCTTGCGTGCCAATGTTGTCGATCCCTGTTTTACAAGATAACCATATTACTAGTGAATTTGTGCATGCTGCAGAAAAAATTGTTCTGATTAGAAAAAGCTACTTCCTCTAGAATATATTCACACAAGCAAATGAAAACATTACATTGTGTCAAAACATTGTAAAATGTAAAAAGTGGATAGTTATTGTGTTAATGTTGATTAGAAGATTTGCTGATACAGCCTTGATGTTCCCTTATAAGAGTCCAACTTCTACGCCTTTTTTAGTGCGGTCCATGTGCATAGAGGGTCATCCAAATCCCTGTTCCTCAAACCTTTCCTAGCTCAAAGCCTCCCTGAAAACTCTCTTCTGCTGTGTATTATCTAACTAGCACAGATGGGATTGCACTAGTGGTGGTGAAAGAGTGGGAATTTCCCCCCAAAGTACAGTTTAGACAAGATCTATGAGAGGTTTTTCAAGAAGAGTGCCTGGAGCGGAGCCTACTCTACTTCGGGTCAGTCCAGCCGACAGCCCGATGAGGATGAGTAACTAAATGGCTTTCATTTCCTCATAGCATTCAAGTCAGAAGATCATGGGCTAAGGAGTGCTCTCCCCTAAACTGTGTCACTTGCAGGAATACTATTAAAAGTAGGCAGACTGTACGGAGGATATAAGATGCCCAGGATGAAACCCATGTGAGCTGGGAAAAGACTGATCTTGGTTAAAGGGATCCAGCTATAGAACAAACATCCAGAGGCAGTTAGGCAAACCCAGAGTCCATTGTCTTTGAGAAATGTTGCAAAACCTTCTTCTTAAAAAAAAGTCTGTCATAAGAATGATACTCACAACATTGACAACAGCTTCCTCTCATAGGTCCCCCCAGTCAACTCCAATCAGACAAGCAAGTAAGCGTGCAAGCAAACAAACGTACCTTAAACAAAATCTACCAAGAACAAAATGCCTACCTCAAGCAGAGTTTTTACTCCAGAAAGGGAAATATGTCGGAGACTCCATAGAGCCCACTAGGAACTTCACCATTGCTATTGATTTTTCATGGAAGGCGCTTAGCTAATACTGTGAGGGGCAGTAGTACATAAATGACAGAATTTAAGTTTTGGCATTATATTACAAAAAAAATAAAATAACATAATTTGACATTTTATTAAGTGGCATATTATACATTAGGACAGTTTCCTTACACTATCAGTCTGAAATTTTCAAAGCCATCTTGGGATTTAGATATCCAAATCCCCATTAATTTTAATGGGAATTTTGGTGTTCAGATCCCTTCGATGTCTCTGAAAATCTAAGTCTACTCATCTAACTCATAAATATTTTAATTAGACGTACTGGTTTCCAACATTTGTTTTAGGTACTAACTGCAGTGCTTCAACTAATCATTTTAACAACCATCATAAACTTACCCAAACAGAATCCTGTACCTAAAATATGACTGTAGTAGACATATGCATCAGTTAAACATTCTGCTGTGTGTATGATCCAGAGCTATAAATAGCATTATTTACATTCTGCTACGACTTGAAAACAAAATATTTCATCAAACAAAGGTTTACAATAAAGATATTCTTATGATGGGAGGTGAAATGTCACATTCTAATGTCAAGCTTAAGGGAAAACATTTTGGATTAAATTCTGATTTCAGTGGAGTTCCACCAATAATGAACTTGGCCTGATACGTAATACAGTAAAACCTCAGAGTTACAAACAGCTCGGGAATGGAGGTTGGTTGTAACTCTGAAATGTTCGTAACGCTGTTCTTTCAAAAGTTTACAACTGAACATGGTCTTAATACAGCTTTGAATCTTTACTAGTAAACTAAACTAGTAGTTTATGTTTAACACAGCACTGTACTGCTGCTTGCATGCATACTGCCAGTTCCAGTGGTATGTGGAGGTATGTGGTTCACTGGTCAGTTCATAATTCTGGTCTTTGTAAATTTGAGATTCTACTGTATTTCTAGTTTTAAAATAACACTATGCAAAAAAAATGTCAACTGCTCTGCTCTGTGTAAGACATGCTTTGTTGACCTTTCTTGCTACACCATTCAGTTTCTTCTCTGTACAAAGATTTCCAAGCATATCCTCAGTTCTCATTATTCTTTAGAGAACTTGTCTGAGTTCTAGCTTCAGACCCAGAAAGCAACAGGGCTTAAATGTAATGTCTCCAACAAGGACCTCAGCAATGATGTCACCGATTCATTGTTTCTCAGATGAAACAGGAAGGTGAACTAAAATAAATGTATAAATTTTAACTCTGAAACAAGTATAACACTCAAAGAGACATAAAACTCTGCCTATAGAAGTGGCAAGAGCAGAACATTGGAAGTGCCCTAAATTTAATATGAAAACCATGGGCTCGATTCTGGGGTAAAATAGTGTAGTTCGTTTGCTCTGTCACTTTAAACCAGATGAGGATCTGACTCAGAAAGTCTAAATTCCCTGACAATTGGTATGGAGCTCTTTCTATCTGGAACTAACCTAGGGTCTGAACCAGCACTCACTGAGTACAATGAAAATACTCCCAATGGGATCTGGATCAGAGTGCTAGAAAGGAATTCTTTAACCACTCCAACTCTTGTCAGGTCATATGTCAAAGGAAATCCTCTCCTCATGTGCACTTCAGACTAGACTTTTTTTTCTAATAAAATGATTTTATTTATGAACACAGTGAAAACCCAGCAAAATGCACTAGTTCCTTTACAAACACATTAGAAAACAAGAAAGAAAGATGCATTGCAATAACTACCCTCCAAAAGGGCATCAAGTTAAAATATTGTACTTGTCTGATTCTTTTTCTTTTCCATTGCTCATGTACCTCCTATGATACTGTCACAAAAAAAACCCACAGCATTTTTATTTATGTTTTTCCTTTTCTCATCAACGAGTTTGAGGGTAGAATCAAGGTTCCACCCACTCAATTGCTGTTCATCCACCTGCACAGGATGGGATGTAGCAGCTCAGTGGCATCTGCTGTCCTCTCCTTTGCCACATCCTGCTACCCACGAAACAGGTAGCCCAAGCAAACGAGTATTTGACTTCCTAACACCTTCTCACTTTTCTATGAATCTGAGTCAAAACTGTTACCTACACCAATATTTTCTGCTGTTTGTGTGGGTTACACAGTGTCTGGGAAGGAAAAACACAGCAAAATGTCACTAACTGGCATGAGTCACACTAGAGTCTGAAATAACTTTTAACATTTTTAAAAAGAAATTGGTCAGAGTACAAGATGATGGTTTGTTTTGTATTTATATAAAGCAAAAAACCAAGCATAAGTTGTTGGGCACAAGACAAGAGAGAGGCTCAGGGAAGCATGAATTAGTACCCGTTATGTTCTTCACGTGTATCAAAGGGAGCAAACAGTGCTTGAGACTCACCGTGTGTTCAAACACAAAAGCCAATGGCATGATTCTGTGTCATCTGAACTGCTTGGTCTGCCAGCTGGGAACAACATCACTGTAACCAGCAGAAAAATAAGGCAGGTCAGAAGATTGCTAATCAGGGTTTGAAGTTGTCAGGTTTAAGTACTACCACCTTTTCCCCAAGCATTGCATTTCTTGATTTAAAAATGACCAGTTGGGGACATCATGCTGTGCCAGTTTGCAATATGTTTTGGGTTTCTTTACAGAACACTACAGTCCAACTTTTGTCAATGTAAAGTGACATTTAAAATGTTGATTCTCTTTAGCTGAGCCTTGGGTTATTTAGAAGTAAGTATTTGAAAGGAAACAGCATCAAAGTATTTTGGGAATTACCGCTAC
Organism: Sternotherus odoratus; assembly: GCA_032164245.1. Lineage (NCBI taxonomy): Eukaryota > Metazoa > Chordata > Testudines > Kinosternidae > Sternotherus > Sternotherus odoratus. The sequence continues at coordinate 19,661,298 of JAVMKO010000011.1, forward strand.
TTATATGGCTTTCCAAGAAAATTAGAAGAATAAAATATATTTATTTTAAACATAGGACTACGGTATTTTTTTTTTTAGAGACAGATTGTTGAAGGCATTTAAGTGTCTAATTCCTACTGAAGTTAGGTACCTCAAATAACTTTAAAAACCTGGCCCTGGATCCACTGCATTTCCCAACTATAATAAGTCTATCTTTATATGAATTGCCAATTTATTTTGAAAAGGAGATTTTGCACTCTAAGACCTCTATGCAGCAAAGCACTTAGGTGCATGCCTGTTTTCACTTCAGTGGGATGTCTGTGGGTTAGTGTGCTGTTCTGTGGTGTGTCGGAAATATTCCTTGAGTTGGAGATGGTGAAAGTAGGATTCTAGGTCACTGCAAAACTGTATCACGTTCATAGGGATGGTGGGGCAGAAGGAGAGGCCCTGAGTTAGGTAAGACACTTCTGCTGGCCTAAGAGCATAGCTAGGTAGATTAACAATATTGTTGGGTGACTTGCATCTGATGAAGTGGGTTTTAGCCTACAAAGGCTTATGCCCAAATAATTTTTTCTGTATCTAAGGTGCCACAAGGACTCCTTGTTGTTTTTGCCGATAGCAACTAACATGACTTCCACTCTGAAACCTGTTTATATGGAAAAGTAATATCAGGAAAGGATTACTTGTACTTCAATGGTCTTTACGGTAATAATTCACTCTCCCCCCAAAATAGGGACAAAGCACTTCTCACATTGTCTATTTTGGGTTTTCATTTAATCTTCCCCCGCCCTCCTCATCATGTGTTCTCCCATGGACCTCATGGACCTCTCCTCTCCTTGTGGATCTCTCTCCTGGACTTCTCACAGCAACTGAAACAACAAAGAGAGATAGCAGCACATCACTAGCTACCAGCAGATATTGCATGGAAAACCAGTTGTCTAGAGATTGGATAGGACTCAGGTGTCCATTTGGGAGGGATGGAAGCTGGCTGCCAAGTCTTATCTTCACCTGGAGTGCAAATGCATGTAAGGCCAATCTTCATAACATCAGTGCCAGAAGGGAGCTCAAATTCAGCCAGAAGACTGACTGCACCTCATCAGGCTATATTGCTTTGCTTATTTATTGGCTTTTTTCCACCCCAACTGTTTTGATTAATATTTTAAATAATTAGCTTTTCCATTCTGAATTTTCCCCCCACAAAGTGAATGTTTAATGAATTTCATTGTGCAGGTCATTTGATGCAACAGGGGACAAATCTTGCTTGTTAGACAGTGTTCAAAAGGGACAATGCCAGTCTAAATGTATCAGATTTGGCAGTTTACAAATCAATTATTTCTGTTAGATAGCCGGATGTCTTGACCAATTGGGAAACAAATTATATCAGATAACTGCACTTTTAATTAGCTGATTGTGACAGTCAAGGTTTGAAGGGGCAAAAAAAGAAAATCAATTGGAAGCCGCCAGACTTGGCCAGCTGAGTACACAGGGACTTTATTGAACTTTACACATCGTCCTAAAGCGATGCTTTAGTCTGTTGCGCTCCAACAAGGGGACCTGTCTTATACAGCACTGACCATTCTGGAGACAGAAGGTTATTTCAGGAGCCAGGGTAGCCAGACATTTGTTATCGGGGACCTGTGCCAATGTCCATCACAAAAAGTTGAGGAGATGGTTTAAGACTATCAGCCAGTGTCCTATTGTCAGAATTATAATTTTACATTTCCATATTAATGGTCTTATGACAAGATAATTCTGCCAACCAGAATAGCCTGCCTAAAAATATGATTTGAAAGTTACTGACTTCTTATTCTCCTCTGTCTTGCATCTTGTTTTGTCATTTATATCTGCACAAAGTGGATATAAAATGCTACTGCATTGGAAGTGTTTTACAACCACTATGCATTTCTGTAAAAGACAACACAAGGTGAAGATAGTGGAGAATCAGGCTGTTGGGCTCTAACCATATTGAGTTAGATTCCCAGGACCAGTCAAGCTTGGGTCATCATAGAATCCAAGAAGGGGTACAGGGGCATGTTTACAGTCCGTCACTTGAGAGGCTGGATCAGCTGTAAGCTCAATTTAGAGCTGCCTCAAGCCTCGTGGCTGCTCTAAGTTGTGTAGGGTTGAAACAGACTTTAAAAATCAGTTCCTGCAGCTGAGCATCACAGTAACACAACAGCATTCCACTGATCTGCCCCTCCCCACCCATGACAAGAATGGGGAGGTGAAGTAGCTTGTTATGCCAGCGCTACGCCACTGGAAGGGTATTTCCCTATATCATTCTCAACAAGCTTATGCAGAAGTAGTAGTGCCAGGGACCTGGCCCATCCTTTCCACTTCTCAAAAGGCTCAATCCTGCAAGATTAGGGGAACATTCCGGCCCCAATCCAGAAAGTATTTACTCACATGCTTAATGTTAATCATGTGAATAATCCCATTGAATCCAATCTTGATTTGCATGGTGGAGTAACCACATTCTTTAAGCTTTTGTTGGATCTGGACCAACATGCTAAGCACCTTGCAGGATCAAGCCCATCATTGCTAATTACTTAACTGTGTCAAATAATTTTTGCATCTTTAAAATATCTTGTATTTGCATTGTAAAGGATTCGGTAAGGGGCTAAATCCTCCCATCTGTTATACATCAGCTTCCCCATTGGATTTCCATGCTCAATTTGCTAACCTTTGAGGGACGGCTGTTTAGCATTGAGCTCTTTTTAACTCATTGCATTTGATGATCATTTAATACTTTCTTTTTTTTCCTCTTTCTCCTTACTAGAAAGCTGTCCTATCATGAGTATAAAGCAAAACATATATTCTTTCATCATAAATACAAATGCTGATTGCCTCTTTGGTGCGTACTGTGAACTGCCCTTGATATCTGGTATCCAATAGCGCTGCATGCAGGTTTCTATTTTGTCTGGTCTTGCTTTGCCTTTCATTGATTAGCTGGGTACAGAAACAGAACTTCTTTGTCACTTCACTGGAAGCTGTCTGGATGGCTACAAAGTGTATCATAGATCAATTCTACTCAGAGGACTGATTGCAACAAAGTCAATAGCAGAGCACGAAAGCACATACGGTATTACAGAAGCAGGAATGAAAGGGAAAAACAGCACTTTGAAAAAAAATCCAGCTGAAGCCAAAGTTTGTCAAATATACCATGTTTCTGTACAAGGCCAAGTTCCCCACTTTCATCTGCATCATCTTATTTTTTTTTGATGTGCTATCATTTAACAAGAGCAGTAACAATCATTCTAAAGGCATCATTAGAGTACTTTTTAGGGACATGATCTCTGGCAGTTTGTAGGACATCATCTAGCTTAAGCAAAGCTAATTTGTCCAGTAAACCTTGATCCACACATCTTTCTGGGATGACACTGTGGGTTGACATACTCATAGGTCACAGATTTCTCTTCCTCCCTGCAAACCGTACTTTCTCCCAGTATAGTGTTATAATTATGGACTCATTCCAGAACTATTCCTAAAGTACTAATTAAAATATCACACATGGAATTAATAAAATATATAAAGCAAACAATGTGAATATATTTGTGTCATATATTTGTACAGGGAGCCTGGCTTCTGGGCGCTATTATAACGCATACTATTAACACTACTGTTATTATCTACACTTCTCTTTCTCCCTCCAATCAAGATGCCCTAGAATAGCAAATTACTTCTTCATCCATCACCTTGAGTAAATAAAAAGAAAGGGGAGGAAGGCAGAGACAGGCTGAAAGGAGAAAGAAAAAAAAAAGGTCCATGCAGCTGGATAAAGGGGTGTTTTGTTTTGTTTTGAAGGTTTTAGTTTTGTGTGTTGTGGACTTTCTGATTTCTTTTTACAGGTAGTTGGAGAACCACTGAGGACCCATTTTATCACTGGAGATCACAAAGAGCTTCTGAGTCCTATACCTAGATGGTTGTACAGCAGGCACTTCTAAAGAGCTGGCAAAGGTTTGCTGTAACCAAGATACAAAAGAAAGTGTTCTGTGATACTTTCAAATGGAGAAGCTGTACCCATACCTCTTTTCTGTGATGAGGAAAATGGAAGAAAGCAAAGCTGTGGCCCCATGAGACACATTGTGGTCTGCAAGCATGTTTATAGTGTGAATGGCAGGGACCTTGAGGATTTAAGGCTTTCATACAAAAACTCAAGGCCTGGCTATAACACAGATAGAAGGTGAATACCATCCAATTACCCAACTGTGTATGCAGGAGGGTATCCTTTCTGTACAATGTCTTTCACAGCACACATTGACGTTCATATTTAGAGACATATTTCCAGTTCAAAAAAACCCACAAAAACCTATCAAAACAAGCAGTAGACAGACACTGCAAGCCAATTGCAAAAAAATGAACTATGGTGAGTCACCATTCAATAGCTCATGATTTAGAAAAGGGTTCACCTCGAAACAGTCAATGTGTGCACTACCCATGGATATTTTACAGAATACTGCGCTTATAGATTAATTAACTGTACAGTTAACAGTGCTCATATGTAAAGACTGAATATCCTCTAGATGGCTTCAATTAAAATACTCTATCGTTCTCAATAAGTTAATGTTATGAGATGGCCAGCACCACGGATTATGAAAAAATCCTTTATGCATCATTTTATAAATGTCACAAAGTACAGATCCTCACTGATATATATATATACACACATTTCTAAATGCAAAGTTGCTGTAGGAACACAGTTATAAACTATCAAATAAAATAATATGCTTGGTAGCTGTTGAAGCTCAGAAGCATGAGATACATACGGATAGATGTAAAAACCTTTCATTCATTTTCTGGAAGGCAAGCAAAGGGCAAATTAAAGATTTTAGCCTTCTGTGCCTTTAGCCTTTACTAAGATAACAGCTCTGGAGCTATCCTAGCATGAAGGCAACATCTGTAATGTTATTTCTCCAAAAAGTGTAATAGCCAATATTATTTTTAATGAAATACTTAAAGAGTGGTTTAAAGTGGTTTTCCCCCAGCCAGGCTTCATGTAGTTTATCCTTAGCTATGGCCAAGCTCTGCTGGGTGCAGGACCCTGGGGGAATTGAGAGAAAGGTGGCTGTAGATCACATCTACGTTCCCTGCCCCAATCCGGGAATTAACCAGAGTTGGTTCAGTCTTCAAAAGAAGTGAAACTGCTGCTTGAACTCATGTTTGGCTGAATTAGTTCCAAAGGGATCATTCCAGTAGAAAGAACTCACTGGAGTGCCGTGATGCTCAGACTATGCTCCCTCACACTGTCATTCTCCCAACACACACCAGTACACAAAAACAGTGTGACACTGGCCTACTTCTACTGGCCCTGTGTCATCCCAGGGTATCTCCTATGATAAGGGAATTCTCAGATAGTTAGCTAATCTGGCTTTACAGCTACTTTGCACAGGCTGATTGATGCAATGCCGCCACAGTGGGGGGCCAAAATATCCTTGATGTTTCTTTGTAGCTAATGAACACTAATCTGATATTATACATATAACACAAAAAACCCTCTGAATGATTTAATGTGAAGTTAAATGGACACAGAATGCTATGACATGGCATCCTAAGGTCAATGTTATAACATGGCCACAGGTCAGTGAATTCTCTGACTGGGCACACCACAGTAGTGGAGGGACCAGGGAAAGGTACGCAAGTGCACCGGCGATATTACCCCCAAATTCTAGTTTGTGGAGCAAAGGAGAAGGCTTTGGAGAGGTGTTGCTAAAGGTGTTAAAGAAGACTTTTACTGAAATAATGCAGGACATAGAGCAGTGTGGATATCATACTCCCTATCAGTACCTGGCCAAAGCTGGAGAAGCTAATGAGCCAACCAGCAGATCAAATTCAGTGATGAAGCTTGGTCACATGCTACCTGAGACACATAAGAGCTTATGCTAAGAAAAAGACTGAAAAAATATCTTGGATTAATCCGCCCCCTCCCTTAACAGAATACCATCTTAATTGAGGGCTGCTTCTGCATTACCCGTGAACTGAATATCAAACCACCAGAACCAAGAGCTCTTATAACCAAACTTCTTGGTTATATTTCTGATAGTTTCATTTGAGAAATGTTATTCCCTTGCTGATTTTACATTTTTTTTCCTTCTTGTCATTTTCCACATGCACAAATCCCCCCCCCCCCTGATGTTTTTGCTGTTTTTGGGTGTTACAGAAGACTCAGAAATGCAAAAGTGGTTCTCAAAGAATATAATTTAGGGCTAAAGTTTGTCTCCAAATGAGCAACCTGAACCTTTAATGCACAAAATGTTTCCCCCCATATACCATCAGCCATTCGGGCTATATAGCCCAAGTAGTGATAAGAGCTGATTTGTTTTTAAATTTCTTGCAAATTTTGTAGTTTTAAATTTTGTTTTAGCTTCAAATGAATTGAGTTGTGAGTTCTTAAGGTTTGTTAACAATTGAAAGGTTAAGTTGTAATTTTTGTAATATTTAATTATGTAAAATATTGCAAATCCCAATTTCAGGACAAGACATTTGTGAAATTTAAAATATAACCAACTACACCTTTTTGTTTTCCTTTTCTCTATACATTTAAACTATGATACAGTTTTTCTTTCTCATTGTAATTTTATGAAGAAATGTCTAATCATAGGAGGAGTTAGATATTAAAAGAGAGGGTATATGTTGTGATAATTGGCCCTATATCTTTATCCTAGTTGTGAGTTCAACTCTAAAAAGTATGTAAATTTTTGTGAAGCATAACAATAACTTGTAATAACTAATGTTGATGTGAAACAGTATGAAAGGGAGACAGAAAAACTTAATTAGTCAAAATAAAAAGACCTAGGGTATAACTCAAGGATTGTACTAAGATCACGCTTGGAAAACAAGAAAATGTGGGTCTAGAAATCAGTGAACCAAAACTGATGTTCAGAAACTGAGCCTAATTGGTAGACAAAATAATGAGGAGATGGTTGAGAATTTGAAGGTAGAAGACAGCTTGGGTGAAAATAATCATGAAATGATAGAGTTCATGATTCTAAGCAATGATAGGAGGGAAAACAGCAAAATAAAGACAATGACCTTCAAGCAGGCTGACTTTAGCAAACTCAGAGAACTGGTAGGCAAGATCCCATGGGAAGCAAGTCAGGGGCAGAGGGGAGGGAAGAGTCCAGGAGCACTGACAATTTTTAAGAGACTGTATTAAGAGCAAAAGAGCAAACTAGCCAAATGCACAGGAAAGTTAGGAAGTAAGGTAAGGTAAGAGATCACCTTAGCTTACCCAAGGGATATTCAGTGACCTGGAATGCAAAAGAGAGTCTTACAAAAAAGTGGAAACTAGGTAAATAGCAAAGGATTGGTTTGAATAAAGCCTGCAAGCATGCAGGTTCCGGCACAAAATAAGATTAAACTAGCTCGGGACACAAAGGGTAACAAGAAAACATTTTACAAATACATTAGAAGCAAGTGGAAGATCAAGGCTATGGTAGGTCCATTACTCACTGAGGAGGAAAAGAGAATAAAAGAAAACACAGCAATGGCCAAAACGTTAGCTGCCTTTCTTGTTTCAATTTTCAGCAAAAGAAAGGCCAGCAGTGATTGGACAACTAATACAGTGAACATCCATTTAAATGGCATAGGATCTGAGGCTAAAATAAGGGAAGAACAGGTTAAGAATAATTTAGGCAAGTTAAAAGTCTTCAAATCAGCAGAGTCTAATGAAATACATCTTAGAACATTTAAGGAATTGGCTGGAGAGATCTCTGAGCCATTTGCAATTATAATTGAAAACTTGTAGAGGATGGGAAAGATCTGAGAGGACTAGAAAAGTGCAAATATTTATCTATCTATAAAAAAGGGAAATAAGGACAACCCAGGGAATTATAGACCATTCAGCTTAAATTTGGTACCCAGAAAGATAATGGAGCAAATAATCAAACAATCAAACCCAAAAGATAGGTGATTTGTTCTTGACAAATCCATGTTGAATATTACTAATCATGTCAATTCAACTTAATATCCTTTGTGTAGATAGGGAGGAAGCAATAGATGTGATATATCTTGACTTTAGTAAAGCTTTTGATATTGTTTTACCTGGCCTTCCCATAAGTGAACTGCAGAAAAATAGGTTAGATGAACCTGTTATAAGGTGGGTGCACAACTGGTTCGAAAACCATACTCAGAGAATACTCATCAATAATTCACACAGATATTGAATAGAGCCAGACCCAGGGCAGATCCCTGTGGGATACTATTCAATATACCCTTCCACACAAACTGGTTTAAAGGTTAGAAAATATGGCCTATGAGGAAAGATTAAAAAAAATTGGGTTAGTTTACTCTGGAGAAGAGAAGACTGAGGGGATATCATAATAGTCTTCAAGTATGTAAATTGGTGCTATAAAGGGGAAGGTGATAAATTATTCCCCTTATAAACAGAGGGCAGGAGATGTAGTGATGTCCTTAAATTGCAGCAAGGGAGATTTAGGTTAGAAATTAGGAAACTTTCCTAACTTTCAGGATAATTAAAGCATCTGTCAGGGTAATTAAGCATTCTGGGGCACTTGGCATTGGTCACTGTCAGTAGAGAGAATACTGGTCTGGATGGACCTTTGGCCTGATCCAGTACGGCCATTCTTATATCCTTCATCCTAGGGAGATTGTGGAATCTCTGTCACTGGAGGCTTTTAAGAACAGGTTAGACAAACACCTATCAGAGATGGTCTAGTCCTGCCTCAGTGTAAACAATGTATCAAGGTCCCTTCGAGTCCTACATTTCTATGATTCTATCATAGGCTATTCCACCCATCACTCCTTTTTTTGGTCTTTAAAGAAAGAGACTTTGGGGGTGGGGTGGAGAGATGGAAGAATGCACATAAGCAACTGGAGTGAACTTCACCATCATGGCTGCCACCCTCACCATTTTCTGGGACTCTGGGTCTTCATCATCCTGATCCTGAGATATCCTGACCAGATGGAGCTAAAGAGAAAGTGACCCCAGGAACATCATTGCCTCTACTAGCTCCATCTGAATCCCAAACATCACCTGAGATGACTTGGGATTGGCCTTTAACAGCAGAAACAATTCCAGCTCAGCTCAACTGGCTCCTTCTCTTTTACCCCAAAAGCCAGCTATTACTATCTTTGATACCATCAAAGACCCTGTCAGACAAGGGTTTTTGTCCTTCTAAAAATCTCTCTGGAGAAAGGGAATGGGGACAAGTGTTGTTGTTAAAGCAACATCCTTACTTAACACTTTACATTTCAAAGGTTTAACTATGTTTCCTTCTTTTCTTTAGGGGTTTTAAGGGATTTTTAATAGCCACTTGCCATGGTACTAAGCAGGCTGAGATATCTATATACCAAACCCTGACCTTTGTTTAGCACTGTTTAATGTTGGACACTAACTGGGTTATGTTAACACTTTCTAAATTAATACAATAGTGCTTCTGAAGATTTTACCCTAAATCTTTTTTTAAAATTGCCATTTCAGGAAATAAATTTGCTGAGATGAGCTAAGTGTTCATTTTATACTGCATTAGCCTTTTATTTAAATCTATCTTCTGTGTGTCTGGTCTCAATTCATATACCAGATCACAAACTGCAAGGTGCCAGTTCATATTGGGAAGCTTGTAATAAATGAAACCCCAAAGCGCAATAACAGCATAGTTTCAAGGCAAGCTTAGATGACTCTGTATCAATGGAGCTCTAAAAAACAGCCAGTGAGAGCACAAAAGGGAAAAATTAGCAACTGTAAATCAGACACAGCAGTGCCTATGTAATTACTTTCATAGCAACTGATCTATAGGAAAACCTGCAGCCCCAGTAACAGAATCTTGGATGTGATTCAAAGTAGAGAGAGCCTGGTTCAATTTTCTTAACCTTTGTCAACCAATTTATATAAGTTTAGCTGAATCTCACTGTCTCCTGTGGATATATGAGAAAGATGTGTCAAGTCCTGACATACATGCCACGTGGGCAAACATAGAACTCTGCCAAAGACAATCACTGTGATACATAATATGTTCCTCTTTGCTCCCTGGTCTCAGATGAAATTCTAATTAAAGACACTTTCTGTAGGAAATTACTGTTCTATGGTAATTTTGTTACTGCTGAGCAATGCTGCTGAGCAATGCTTGGGAGAACCCAGAATGCTTAAGTGGGAAAGGTGCATAACCTTTAAAATTATCTGAGCAAGACGAGCACAGGAAAATTGAATGTTTAGCCATGTGATATCTGGGGACCCTTGCGCAGTGGTAAGAGCACAACTTCATCTCTGAAGGTCAAAATGGAAAGTATTTGTTTCTCTACTTATCTGCATTACAGTGAAAATAGTCACACTATGTGCAGAAAAAGAAAGCAACAAGTCCCTCTGTGCTACCAAAGGAACTGGTATGTTTTTGTTAGACAAACTGAAGCTATTTTTCAGAGTGAAAAGGAACAAAGAAAAAAGGGAAACACGCTGGGTCATTGCATGAACATCACCTTGACAATGTAGCTGACTAAAGTTGTCCAAAATGAACGCTTTGGTTAAAAACAACTGTGGTTGTTTCTTCTTGTCCTTAGGGGCTTTAAGCCTGACTGTAAACTGAACAATAATACATCCCAACTTTATTTTGGAATATGTTTAGACAAATGCCAAACAAATCATAGTAAAAACTCTCACTCCAAAGACTCAGAGGTAAATCAATGCCTATCCACACCCTTTTTGAGGACAATTTACCAATGAAGCATAGTGCTAGTCTTTATCAAGCATTATAGTTCATTAACTCACTCCTTCAGTTTGTATCTCAGAGATCTGAATGGTTTTAAAATTAGAGTATGCAGTAGAACAATACCTAGTCTGAAAGAGTCATGCAGCTCACTAAATGGAACTGTGCCTCTGGGTAGATCAATGTCAAGAGGAGATTGAGTGAGAGCATGGCAGCTTCATTGTTTCACTTGAGAAGCAATACTTTGCTGGATACTTTGATTGTGCTCTGAGCTATAATTCCCAAAGGCAACTGAACAAAGACAAGTGCCACTGGGCACCTCTCAAACATATTGCAGTGTCTCCCTGTCTTTATATTTAAATAGCATTCACATATAATCGCTAATAAGAATAATCTATGGGAGAAAATCCACTCACTAAGCAAACCTGTCAACAATGATGCTTTTCCCATTTGAGTTCGTTTCTCAGTCCAAATACTCTCAGGCCTTTCAGGGAGCATCCGGAACGACAGTGTCCTCCTCCAAGTATCTATCACCTTTACATATTGCAATGGATATACCATCCTAGTTTTGGTATGGCCAGGAAGATCTGGATTTTGAAAGTGGGTTATTTTATTACCAAGACGAAAACAAAGTGATACAGGGCCAGCATACTTATTTCCACGATAATGTATCGACAAGTAAACACCCTCTTGAACAGACATATTAGTTGCCAGAAGCAAAATGCAGTTTATAACTCACAGGGGCAACACCCTTTCAGAACTCAGGCAGAACAGCTGTGTTCCAATCTTCCAGTCTGGGTGTGTGCGCTTTTATTCCTCTCCAAACACATTTTAGCCCCTCCCCTGAGGCGTGGCTCAAATCTCCTCCCTCCAGTTCATTAATCTTACTGGCTTCTCTCCACTCCTCACTTGGGTTCAGTTCAGGGTTCTTTATTTTGCCCCCTCCTGCCTCCACCCCAGGTGAGACCCATCTGTGCCATTATTTGAAAATAATTAATCCTAGTGTTCTATTTACAAGGACTCAGCACATGAACATTACTACAAGCTCCAACCGATTAACACAGGGGGCTTTACCGGGGACAGGAAAATGGCTCTAGGGAAGGAAAGGATTTAGATTAACTAAAATACTAAAACTTCAATGATATAATAAATTCCACATCTCCCTGCATTCCCCACTGATACAGAGATGCCTTGCTCTCCCTCTAGCACCTTTCCAGGCAGGTGGGACATTGAGGATAAGTCCTGCAGTGAGTACCAAAGCTGACACAAAAAAGAGAGGGGCTCTGTTACAATGTCTCTATCCCTGAGTGGGACAGATCCTCTCCTGGATCCCTGGTCTGGAGTTCTGTGGAGGTATTGGCGGCCTCTAGCTTGCCCACGCTGCCCCTCTTGCTGCCCAGCTTGCTGATCTCTGCTGAGCCGACACTCCCCAGTCACATATTAAATACCATAATAAAACTCAAAGTCTCCCTTTGTGTGGGGAATGGGTGTTGATCAAAGACTCTCCAGGCTGTGCTGCTCCCCTCCAAGCTCCAAACCATTCAAACAGACCAAAAGTGCAACCAAAACCAATCCCTTTGTCTCTGGGACAGCCAAGCCGTCCTGGCTCCTCATTAGCCTAGCAAACTCTTTCTATAAATCACTCCATCGGAAGATTCCCATTGACTTTTGTAGGTGTTGCTGCTCTATCCTGTCCTGGGCCCTAAATCGCTGGGGAATGGTGTCCACTGTTTCTGTAGTCCAGCCCAAAAAGAGGGGTGACAGGAGGTTCTCAGATACCACCATTAAGTCCACTTGTCCGTCTCTGACCTCCCCACACAGGGTCTAAGGACCAGCTTAAAGTGAATGGCTCTGATGTTCAGTGCAGTGTGGCCTAGAGACTAGAGTTAATAATGCTTCCCTTTGATACAGGAAGTGTTGCCTAGTGGCCAGAGTCAATAACACGGCCCTTTGGTGCAGGGCAGCATGACCTAGTAGCCAGAATCAATAGTGTTTTAGTGCAGGGCAGAGTGGCATAGTAGCCAGCACCCCAAGGACCACCCGCAATGGTGTTTGACAGGCCAGGTAGGAGGGTCCAGGTCCACCTGACTCCATCGGGCCCCGAACCAAGATCCTAGCAATGGCGAAGCAGTCCATCACTGGCTTAGTAGGGAATCCCACCAAAACACAATTAGCTTACCTGGGTGGGAAATACCAGTCTGTTACCCTCCCTGGGTCATTTCCTAGCGTTGTCTCTAGTGTGGCTTCAGTGTATCCAGTCTTCAGTCATGTCATGGAGCTCTACTGGTTGCAGGGTTCCAATCTCCGCAGGGGCTGTAGCCAGTCTGTAGCAGAAGCTTCCAGCACAGGTCCTTCCCCTCCAGCATCCATCCCCAAATTATCTTAGCTTCCTCCCTTTATACTCCTGCAGCATCTGGAGCATGCCCAGTCCGGCCTAGGGGGTGGGATTTCTGCTGTCCATAATATGGGTTTAATCCTGTCTTGTCTAGTGTGGGGTCTGTGCTCTCCATCACTACCCCTAAAGCCCATTTCAGCACTCCAGGAGCTAGCAAACTCCAAAGGGTATATAGACATTTTAATCATTTGTTAAAAGCATATCCCTGGATTGTGACTCGAAATTATCATCTTCATATAGATCTGGCTGTTTTGCAAAACAAAAAGCGGCCCATTGTACTTCAGATTAAACATTGGTGACCCTGCTTCTTCCACTCTGCACTACACAAGTTGACTGCACTACACAAGGTGACCCTGCTTCTTCCACTCTGCACTACACAAGCATATGTCACTTTAACTCAGTTGATTTCTGTTAAGTTACATCAGGCTACAAATGATGTATTGTAGTGTAGAATCAGGCCTAACTTTCTGCTGTTACCCTCCTATTAAGTTCAAAGGTATCTATCCAAATATTTATAGAACCATCATTACTCTAGTGCCTGAGCACCTCAATATCTTCAGTGAGTTTTATATTCACAATACTACTGTGAGGTTGAGACAGAATATCCCATTTTTCAGATGGGAAACTGAGGCACAGAGAGACTAAACAACATGCCCAGAGAGGAATTCTGTAGCTCAGCAGGACCTGGATGTTTGAATCCAAGTTCAGCGCCCTGTCTACTGGACCATCCTACGTTCCTGTTAGCCTTACAAATTAATCCAACACAAGTACCAAGTTAGGTATATCTGCAGTAGCAGGTGAGAGATGGTGAATTATTTTTTTTTCCCTTCAGAAACACTGCTAGGTATATCGAGAACCCTCAAGAAATGTTGAATAGCACAAAATCATTTTCCATGTTATAACTGTGTTTTTCCTAGAGTTATTCCCGCACTATGGCAGGGTCCATTTAAACTGGACACAACCAGTGATACAACTGGGGTATACTCCAACCGATGCGTCGTTCCATCTGTCGTTGGAGGCATTTTATACCTACTGTCAGGTGTTAAGCCTACAGCACCTGGTACTCCCAGCAGGTCTCCCATCCAAGTACTAGCCAGGTCCAACCCTGCTTAACTTCCGAGATCACATGGGATCGGGCGTGTTCAGGGTGGTTTAGCCGTATTTCCATGTTATAACTACTGGAACAAATATGTTAGGATGTTATTACAGCAGCAAATGTTGAGATAAATATAAAGTTTCACTAAAGGATAAGTCATTGATATGATTAAGAATAGCATCTGCTCTTCCACTCTATAGGGAAAAAAATATCAGTTCAAACTACATCTCCTATGAGGCACATTGGGAGCTCCACAGGACACAGATTAATAAGGATCTGACCTGAAATATTTTAACATTTCTAAACTGAAAATTGTCAGAACTTTATATTGTGTGAAACATTTTGATTTTTTTATTCTGATTCTGGATTAATTACAAATTTTGAAATGTCAGAATCTCCCATGGGACAGAAATTCCAATTGTCAACCAGCTCTATTATTTAGCATGTATTGGAGTACATTTCTTGTAGGGATCCAAAAATTGAGATCCCCAAGTCAGTCACCATATTGGACAGTCATCATTAAAATATATGTTTTATGTAATATATTTTATTTTATTATTTAAATATTATTTAATTTTGTAGTCATTTATATAGTAAAATATTTTCTTTTAGCCATGGTAACTTTTCATAATCAAAGCTACAGTTAAAGGAAAGGAGAATAAGATAAAGAAAAGCTTTGTGTTTTAAATAGTGCCAGGAAAAACAAGGTCCCAGCTTGATATAATCAAAGTTTCGTGGGAGGTGGAGGGAAAAAAACCAACATTCTTACATGTTTGCAACTGGGAAATCCTGCAAAATGTAGCTTTTCCTTGTAAGAGTTCAAATGAAATCAGCATGTGGCAGGACCATGTAAACTTCCTGGGTTACAAAGATTTAAGAAAGGTTCCCTCCTGCTGATTTTACTAGCAAAGGGTATCCATAATCCCCAAACTATCTCATCCTTGAACAATGAGAACCTTTAGGGGACTGGGACAGTTTGAAGCCCAGCAATTTTCTAGCTTTAAGTTCTAAGTATAGAAATCAGAGCCTGAGGCTAGCAGTGCTGTGCTCCAGCTGATATCAGACCAGTGGTGGCTTCAATTATATTTTGAACATATAAAATTCACATACACAGAATCTTCAGCTCTATCCAAATGTCCAGGTGAAAATGTAATCTTTTCAAGTCATTTCCAATTTAAACACCCCGCTGTAAATTAAAGAACAAGCTTCTTAATAGGCATGCATGGCATATTTAGAAATGGAGATGATGCCATTATTTTTAAATTGTTCTTGCAGGCAGCAGTTGAAGTGGGAGAATAAGTCAGCACATTGCACTCTTGCAAAGAAGTCTTTGAGTTTTCATTCAGGAAAATTAATGACATGTTAGAGGAGTGATAATTATTATGATCTGTTTCATATTCAGCTATGTGTGTGGGTGCAAGGGATGGGGAGACAGGGGAAAGAAAAGGAGAGACAGCAGTCCAACAACTAAAGGAATAGGGAAAAAAAAGCATCAAACTTTCTCACATAATGTCATTCATATAGTCCTTATTGATGCAAAGACATTATGAACAATGCGAATTTTTCCTAGGTAACTGTGGTAAGATGGGGCCCATAATTTGAAAAATATAGAATACTGTAAACTATGGGAACAGTCCAACCAGCTGCTTTTATTTGAAAAATTGCCCAATTATTTTCTTGAAAACTGTACAAATTCTAGCATAGTCCCAGAATTTTCTGACATTCATCTTTCATGCTGTCATATAAGACAGTCCAGAATTAAAATCCATATCCCTTAGCATCCCAGGAAAGAGTTGTCAGCCAGAGTTCTTCTTCTGATGGATGATGCTACTGACAGCTGCCAGAAAACACAACTAAATTGCTCAACAGATTCCTTGAAGGAATATACAGTAATACATATTATAGAAAATGAACAAATATATTTTATATATCTTTCTGCTTATCATTTTGTACTTGTACACTTCATTCTTTTGTAATAGTCTTCTAAAACCATGGTCTCCAAAGCTACTTATTCAGAATTTACTGGGAGGATTAATAAATACAAAGTTGGACTAATAAAGTTTAGATTTAATATGCATGCCCCAATCCCCTGGTGGTCTAAGTTGGTATAATTTCATTGCTAGAAATATACGGACTCCCACCAACTGAAGTTCTGGTCATTATTCCCTACAGTGTCATCGATTTAGTATTGTCTCCATTTCAGGAATTACATTCCTTCAAAGGCTGGTCAAGAGGGACAATGAGTCAGCAAGCCCACACTGTTTTAAAGTGTCCACCGTCTCTGCGTGTGTGAATTTCTGGATGCCCAACTGTATACTCCTTCTGCTTAATTTTCAGGAGGTGCTGAGCAGCCACTGAAAATGGACTCATGGCCCTCTGTACAAATTTGGCCCAAACATTTGCACATGTGAGTATATTTACTGAGATGAATACTCCCATTGAGTCACTGGACCAAGACATAAGAATAAGTGTTCACAGCATCCAATAATTTGGGAATTGTGAATGCATGGTCTGAATGAATATCTAGATGCAAACGCTCCCAAAACTATTAGTAGCTGAAGATATTATGGGTTAGATCCTCAAGTGCTGCAAATTGGTTTTACTGGCTTCATTTTCACATTGGTTGACACTCTGACCTGATCTATTTCTAGACATGTAAATAAGATGGAAATCCATTTCCATTAAATAATTTGTATTTTTGAACCTTTTGTGCCTGAACTGGGAATACAATTTAAAAATAAATAATGTATTGGGTGAACTCATATGGAATTTTTCAGCTTATTGTCTATTCTCTTGGATGGTTCTTGTCAATTTTACTTTCAGGCCTAACAAAAAATTGACAAGAGACTCCAGTCCAGTGCTCTATCCAGTGCAGCCTCTAATTAACAACATAGCTACCCATTTTGGTAACGCACATAAACATGAACAAAAGTGTTGCCTGATTGTGGTTTCTTTGAAAATCTGGGCCAGTAGTTTATATTTGCCATAATATATGTACCTATAGTATACAACCACCTTTGACACTGATTTCATTTCAACAGCTACATCTTGACAGTCATGATATATTTTAAATGTTCTAAAGCGATTTATTTTAGTGCCTGTTAATTTTAACACTTAAAAAGCAATCCCATATTTGTTTTACATTATTTTTTACACTCCCAGCAGGCTTCTGTTCCTCTTTGTTGATAGATATATTTGCAGTCAGATAATTGTTGATGGTTTCCAGATCAGTGATTAAAGTGAAAAATTATATTTTTCTCTATAGTATATACATACATATATATATACACACACACACTAAAAACCCCAAACCTAAATGAATGTAAATTTAAGGTTGCATAATAAAAAGGTTAAAAAGTCATTAAATAGAAAACCACTGAACAGAAACAGACATATCAATGCCTGGTTTTCTTTAAACCTGCAGTTTAACATATATTTCTATTTACATTATTAAAAGCAGACTACAAAATAATCAATATATGCAATGGAGACAAATATTGTTGTAATATTGGAAACCGTACATATTATGTTTTCCAACTGTAGGAGATCTGATTATTGCCCACTCTAAAAAAACAGGCAGGAAGGTCCTTTGTGGCTTCACCAGTGTCCTTTTATTTATAGTGCAAAACCCCCATCACCAATGTACAGCTCTGTTTACAAGTAAGCTCAGGTTTAGCTCAGGCCCAGCCCTCACTTGGCTGGCCTCAGGAACGGTTAGCTCAGCTACCTCCCTCAGCTCTACTCACTTTCCTGCCCCTTCTCTCTGTCTTCTTCTCTCTCCTCCTCCACCCTGGGCTTCCTCCCTGCCAGGCTTTTATATCCCCTGGGGAGGCTACCAGGTGCAACCCTTTTGGCCCTAATTAGCCCAGGCTGCACTCTTCTAGGTAATCAGCTTCCCTAGTTTAGGGAAGCTGCTAGCAGAGGCTTTTTTCCCTTAAAGGGGAAGCAGGGCTGGCTTAGCAGCTACTAGCCAGCACCCTGCCACATGACTTTAAACATTTTAATTGGGCAACCTTCTGATGTTTTAAACCCAATTTTTGCAGAGATTTTGCAATTTGAATTCCATGTTGCTTAAAAAAAAAAGAAATAAAACTGCGTCTTCTTAATAATGTTACTGTTTAAGGGAATTATTTTCAAGAGGCCTAAAGGATCTTCAAAGGGAATTTAGGGATTCAATTGGCATTGGGTGTCTAACTTCCTTATGTCCTTCTGAATAGCAGATCCTAAATAGTCTAATATGTATGGTCATGTGTCATCATCATGTAGTCATAATCCTATTTTATGGCCTGTAATCATATAATGTTAGTATTTAAATAGTTATATATATATACATAATAGTCACACATGTCCTATAGATATTTCACCTTCTGCAAAAAACACTTTCAGTTTTACAAACTAATTGGCTTCTATTGGTTCAGTACTAGGAGATTGCCAAGGATCAGCTATGAGATGAATGAAAAAAATGTTGGTGGGCCTTTGCATGAGTTCTTCCCTCAAAATTATATAGAATTTTCCAGGATTCTGTATTAAGTCATCTCAGATGAGGATCTAGCAACTATGATCCATGTATCCATTATCCTAAAACTGGGCAACTATAATTCCTCCTACCTATGGCTGTACAGTCAAAGCCAATCAAAAATGTCATCTTAAACTACACACGGTTGCACCATTTTTAGTAGAGCAAGGAAGGAAATGGTTTTCCCAGCTGAAAATCCATTAAAAAATGTGTTTTTTAATGGATTTTCAACATTTTGTGAATTGCAAATCCAAAACATTCAGATTGGGTCAATAATTTCAAAATATTTGGTTTCAATTTTGATCTTTTGAATAATGAATTTACATTTCAATCTGAAAAGTCATTTTGAACAAAAAAGGCCTCTTCATTTTGAAAATGTTAACAAAAACAACATATTTTGACAATTTCAAAACTTTTTTTCTGTATTTTTTTCAAAAAGGGGAAATTGATTAAAAGTGAATGCAAACAGTTTCCTGTGAACAGTTATGGTTTTGATGAATTAGCATTTTGCAATGAAAAACATAGTTGAAAATTTCTTGACTATCTCTACTGTTGACTGAGAGTATTCCTTAAATAAGACAAGGAACATTTGTAGCACCTTAGAGACTAACCAGTTTATTTCAGCATAAGCTTTCGTGGGCTATAGCCCACTTCATCTATTCCTTAAGAGCATTTAATATAAGAGCTCTGTGTCCTCTATAGTCTTCTTAATAACTTGCATATTTATTTTAAGGTCATAATCCTATTCTTCATGGCCCTCCCTGGCCTGCTGGAAGACCCTTCCAAATCTGTTCCACCATGATAGCTGTCCTCATTAGGAACACTAGACCTGCAAATATCTTATATGGGATTTCAGTAGACACAGGCAGTGTATTTATGATCTTGGAACTCATACCCAAACAAATTAAAATCAGCTGCAAACAACTTATTTTCATAGTCCAGAACAAAACCATATAACAGGGAGCACAGATAAGTAGTTAAAAATCAAGTTTAAATGGAAAAGACCTAAGACTCTATTAATTATACTTTTCTCTAGTCTAATCTGTAGCAACTATAGATTAAATTAGATATAATTAGTTACAGTGTTTTTCAGGATTATATTCTCTTTATCAAACATCTGTTCTACCTCTTTTCTTCCTCTCCCACACAAATTTTGAGTGTTAGTTCAGAATTTGAACAAAAATTTGGACCAGGTTTGATTTTTGAATGTAAAAAATTACTAATTTGGATTAATAACAGGTCATCCCTTCTTATAGCTTGTCAGTGATTTTAAAAATGTATGCTAAGGTTAATTAAATCTCATTACATTATGAAGCAGATTTGATTTACTAATTAAAAGTAAAGCCACACATCCTCTTTTCTACCAAATTAACAAATCTTTTCATTATTATTATGATTGGAACATAAAAGTTAATTTGAGAAAAGAGCACAAATGATTTGCAGCATTTCTATATTTATGCATCGCACATTTCCATTTGGTATAAACCCTTGTAAATATTTTAAAAGATTCATGCTGTATTTTTCACTAGTTGTTCATAATTGTTTAGCCTGATCAACCTTGACAGCTTGAACATGAAATTGTAGGCTCAAGGGACAGTTTAGCTTTATCATTTGGCTTTTTCAAGATAAGGAACAGATATGTAGTTCTTAAGTTGATGTTTTTCATGTTCTCCATATACAATATGGATACAGTGTGTGTTTTCAGTGCATCTGAGGGCGACTGTACATGTATATGCATGTATTTAATAAAGGTGGAAATTTGTTGGATTGTTCCCTAATGACAGAATCTAGAAGCAATGGATCACTGGTAAATAAGCTTTTATAGTTAATACAGTAAACCCTCGATTTAACGGACCCCGATTTAACGGACTTCGGATGCAACAGACAACATTTCCGATGCATCCGAAATCCGTTATTTGGGGGCTGCCGGCTCCCGCCCTGGGGAGCCGGGCAGGAGCTGTCACTCCCCGCAGAGGTTGACAGCTCCCGCCCGGCTCCCCGCAGCGGGGAGCCCGGCGGGCGAGTTGACAGCTCCCGCCCGGCTCCCCGTAGCGGGGAGCCCGGCTGGCGAGTTGACAGCTCCCGCCCGGCTCCCCGCAGCGGGGAGCCCGGCGGGAGCTGTCAACCCCCCCCACCCGGCTCCCCGCAGCGGGGAGCCGGGCGGGGGGGAGGGGGTTGACAGTTCCCGCCGGGCTCCCCACAGCTCCCACCCCCACCCGGCTCCCTGCAGGGGGAGCCGGGCGGGGGGGGGTTGACATTTCCCGCCGGACTCCCCACAGCGGGGAGCCTGGTGGGAGCTGTCAACTTCCCCCCCCCCCGGCTCCCTGCAGGGAGAGCCGGGGGGGGGGGGTTGACAGTTCCCCCCGGGCTCTCCGCTGCGGGGAGTGTGGGGGAGGGGGTTGACAGTTCCCGCCCGGCTCTCTGCTGCGGGGAGCCGGGCGGGCGAGTTGACAGCTCCCGCCGGGAGCTGTCAACTACCCCCCCCCCCCGCAGTTGGGACCCGGGTGGGGGGGGTGACGGCTCCCGCCAGGGTCCCAGCAGCCGGGCTCCCAGCCGTGATAAAAGTAAAACCTCGACATAACGGACTAATTCGGGCGAGGGGGGTGTCCATTGTCAGCCGAAAGTCCATTATTTAATAATTTAAAAAAATTATTAAATAACGGACTTTCGGCTTTAACGGACACCCCCTCGCCCGAATTAGTCCGTTATATCGAGGTTTCACTGTACAGTCAATGGTAGGTGCCATTTCTTGAGTTATTTAACCTCTCCCTCCAATTACATGATGTCATTTAATAAAACAAGCACAAAACAAAAACTGTTTTTTTTTTAAATTCACAATAAAGTACCAATGTCATTGCAAGACAGTTGTGCTAAGATATGTATTCCACTGAAATTAGTACATCAAAGAGATTGTAAACATTTGGTGATTAGTTTATATCACTTGGGTAACAGATAAAGGTAGTTAAAAGCTTATGTAACAACAGGTGATAGCAGGGAAATGTTTAAAAGTAAGTGGTCATTAAAGACCAAGCAATATGTTTCATATGAAATAGTTATTTCTTTTAGGTTTCCTTGGAAAGTGATTTTTCTAGAGTTACCACTGTTGAAATATGATATTGTTAACACTTATCAGCATGCAGCTTTTCAAATTGTGATAGATTTGTGACTAAGAGGTGCAACTCTTTACTAACATGAGTACTTTCATTGAAGACACTGAAGATTTCAATAGTACTAGTCATGTGAATGAGAATTATACCCGGGAGTTAATGTTATGAATATAAAATAATTATGATAAAGGTCTGAGGCTTTCTTGGGGTGCCCAGGACCATGAGTGACCTTGTTAACTGCCTGCCTAAAACAAGAGGAAGTTTTGCTTGTGCTTCATAGGCTGTCAGCCACCCAACCAATCTCCTTCGGGCCCTGCCAGCCATTACTTTGCCTTGCAGGTTAACAGGAAGTACAGCCCAATCCCTAAGCCCCTTCAAAGTATTCCTCTGCAGTATCCATCCCTTAAACAGTGGACACTCACAAACATTGACAGGCAAACTGGAAGAGTGCACATACCAGCCTGTTCATCAACTAAGGATGAGAGAGAATGACAAATTAAAATACATGTTCAATGGCATTTCTCTTTTCTTTATTCATTCATTTTCCAGCAATAGTGTTAAAAAAATATTTGGGGCACCGCTTTTTGGCGGCTGCCTAGTTCGCCTAGTGGTTACAGTAGCTCTGGCTCCATGTTGCCCTCACATCCATTTATACTTGAATTGTAATTACTTACCTGCACTCCCTATTCTAAGGAATCTGCAAAAAGTTAGGTTTTGGTCTGGGCTATGAAAATGAGCTGTATGGCTCATTCTGTAGTAGTAGTTCAAGCATCATAAATATCTTGCCTCCGGCTCCTGTGCTCTATACTCTCCCATATTTGACCCCATATACATTTAAAATTAGGATTTTTTATTATAAAGTTCTATGACCCATTGTATTCCTATCATGAATCCTGTCTCTCTGTTACATCTGGGGTTCAGAAATGGGGTCTGTTGAGGCATTTGTTTTTAAATTAGGGTTATTTAGGCTTGAGAGCTTTTTTACAGGCAGTTTTGTCAACAAAAACCTTACACAGTTATATTGATGAGACTTGCATTCATTTTGGCTCCACACTGAATTAGCTTCAATGCAAACTACTTCCACATATTTTCCAAAGAATAGCTCTAGCCACCTAGGCTTTCTGTTATAAATTAAGTTGAAAGAGTGTGTGTAAATAGTTTGCAATCCATACTGATCCTGCACCTTCCAGGGAATTGCATGGTCAGCAATTTTAAGATCCCACTTTGTGCATAATTAACCTTGGTAGAGGTTAATCACAGCTACCCACAAACCTTCATTGCAATCAAGCAGAGAGTAAAACCATTCTGAACAGTTTAATTATTTTAGTAAAAATAATTATACAGTCAATATAGTAGTCACTCTACAATAGAGGCTTCTGAAATCCCCATTCTGAAACGTTTGATCTATAGAGAACTCCATAAAATATGTTGTTAACTGAGGGAGATAAACTTTACATATTTGTAATTTCTGGTAGAAATCCAGGCATCTGTTTGAACATTGCAGAGGAGGAAAGAAAAAGGTGATGCTGAAATCTGAGCATTTGATAGAAAAGTTCATAAAAACTGGGTTGTGATCATGCAGTAGTTCTCTTGCCCCAAGGAGCACTTCTAATTATGTTACATAAACAAATTACTGCCTTCCTGGATTCTTCAGAAAAAGAACTTGCTGAATATTGAAATTGCATTCTCAGGAATAAATATTTAGTAGAAGGGTTCCGGTTCAATTCAATTGTATTTACGTCCCTTAGTATTCAAGAATATATGAAGCTTCAGAGGCTGCATGGATAATTTGCTTGAAAACATATATTCCATGTGAAATACAAGTATTCAGCCTATTAGTGTTTTTTATACAGCCTTGTTTTCAAATATTAGTTGACCCGCTCCATTCACAACCATATGCATAACACCACAGTTAGGAGACATTAGGAATTAAAGAGATAAAGTCTATTTTTTCTCAGTTTTTGGGTGCTTAAGAAAGTGCTGAGCAGATTCTCTTTGAAAATCACAACCCTTAAAGATATCTCAAGGTAGATATACAAAAGTAGAGAATCTAAAATCTTTAGTTCTATTTGAAGCTTGAACTAAGTACCTGTGGAGGGCTGAGAAAGGCTTCAGGTCAGATGTTCCAGAGGACCTCAGCAATGAAGGATATCAAAATCTCACTGCAGAAGGGGTTATTTGTGGGCATGGTAGGAATGTGACCTCTGAAACAATACATTCCATAGGTCCACTGGGCCAACAACTCTGCATAAGGTGGACAGCAAGAAGCCACTTCCACTAATCTTTCCCACTCCTTTTAGCTATGGATGCACATAGATCTGTATTTGCCCTGACATCTTTTTGCATATATCAAAACCCTTTTCTCCATGTTTCTCCGTTTTCCTGGATTTGAGACTAAACTATCATGAGAGTGGAAAAGTTAGCTAATGCTGGGGAACACCTGGATAGTCTAATTCTAATTCCATATAGAAAGCACAAGCCCTCTTTATATGAACCAAGTGTGTGTTAAGTTACTGAACTATTTCCAAACTCTCATTAACAAAAATCTACAACTTTTTGTTGGTATTTGTAAACCACCTTTCTGTCTCTAGTTCTCTGCCTCCCTGTCTTTCTAAGGCAGGGGTCGGCAACCCGCGGCTCCGGAGCCGCATGCGGCTCTTTCATCCCTCCGATGCGGCTCCCTGTGTGTGCTAATTTTAACCATCTCGCAGACTGTTTTCTATGCGGCCCGCCAGCACTGTCCAACCAGTGCGCGGAGCCGCAGCCAAAAGAGAGGGGCGGGGTCAATAAGAGGCGAGCTGCGGGGGGGGGGGAGAAGAACGGAGGCGGGGGCACGAGGCGAGGCGGAGCCGGTGGAGAAGTGCGAGTCGGGCCGGGGCCGGGGCAGGAGGCGAAGCGCGGCGGAGCCGGCGGATAAGAGCGAGCCGGGGCCGGGGCACGAGGCAAGGCAAGGCAAGCTGGGGGAGGGGGGGGGAGGAAGAAGAGCGAGAGCACGGCTGGAGGGGAGGGGGAGGGAAGAAGAGCGAGAGCACGGCCGGAGCAGGGGGAAGGAAGGGGGGAGCGGGGGGGGGAGGAAGGGGGGGGAAGAAGAAGAGCGAGAGCACGGCCAGAGGGGGGGGAGGGAGGGAAGAAGAGCGAGAGCACGGCCGGAGGGGGGGGGAGGGAAGAAGAGAGTGTTATTTCATTTTAAATGTCAAAAGGGTTTTGTGGCTCCCAGTGTTTTCTTTACTGTGGGAAACGGGTCCAAATGGCTCTTTGAGCGGTAAAGGTTGCAGACCCCTGTTCTAAGGCATAGATATGAGATCTCTTTTGTGACTTCCCGGTGTTTGCCACAGAATTTCCTACACAGACATGTTTACGAGTTAAGAAAAATAGCCTGGCTTCTCATTGCCTGTGAAATCTTTTGCACATCTTTAACTGTAACCTGAAATATTAATTTAGATTGTAAAACTACATAATTTATCTAGACAGATTCATGCAATGCATTGTGCTAAAACTTTAACCCTAAAAGGAATAATTTTCTCTACCCAAGGCCAGCCTACAACATTTTGGCATCTAAGGCCAGGAGCTCAAATGATGCCCCCATACCCTCTCGCTTGGTCCAAAACACTGAAAGGTCTCAGTACTTCCTGTTCTACTCTTCTCCTGGTGCTGCTCTTCTACCTAAAGGAGAACTAACATCTTAAAATGCTTTGTTCAAAAATTTTAAGTAACACTTAACTTTCAAACACCGGAACAGCAAATGTAACTGTAAATACTGGCATTTGTATCTGTTTGAATAACCAAAGTGGTGCTTTATATGCCTTCTTGGCCCTGGTCCCCACTAGGGCTTAAAGTCGACTTTAGCAAGCTAAAGTCGATTTAAGCCTGTACCCGTCCTCACCTGCATGTCCTTAAAGTCGATTTAAAGGGACCTTAAAATCGACTTTATAACTCCTCCCTAACGAGAGGAGTAGCTGATATCAACCTCTCTCTGGGTCGATTTTCAGCTAGTGAGGATGCAGGTGACATTAAGCCTCCGACCTTCCGAGCAGCCCCGTGAACCCCCCCGCCCGCCTGAACGGCCACACGCCGGACCCCCCCCCCCGCCCACCCGAGCAGCTCCGTGCCCCCCCCCGCCCACCCGAGCAGCCCCGTGAACCCCCCCGCCCGCCTGAACAGCCACACGCCGGACCCCCCCGCCCGCCCAAGCAGCCCCGCAAACCCCCCCGCCTGCCCCAGCAGCCTGCGAACCCCCCCCGCCCGCCTGAACAGCCCCACGCTGGACCCCCCCGCCCGCCCAAGCAGCCCCGCGAACCCCCCCGCCTGCCCCAGCAGCCCGCGAAACCCCCCCGCCCGCCTGAACAGCCCCGCGCCGGACCCCCCACCCGCCCCAGCAGCCCGCGAACCCCCCCCCCGCCCGCCTGAACAGCCCCGCGCCGGACCCCCCACCCGCCCGAGCAGCCCCGCTAACCCCCCCGCCCGCCCGAACAGCCCCGTGCCGGGCCCCCCACCTGCCCGAGCAGCTCCACGGACCCCCCCGCCCGAGCAGCCTCGAGAACCCCCCCGCCCGCCCGGGCGGGGGGAGCCGGCACGGGGCTGCTCCGGCGGGCGGGGTGCTCCGGCGGGCGGGTGACAGCTGGGGACTCCCGGCACTGTGGGATACTTACCCACAGTGCAACACTCCCTATGACGACCCCTGCAAAAGATTTAAACTGCTTTCTGAAGGACCACAGTCTGGGCCAGTTCATGCCCTATTGCAATGGTTGAAAGGCCGACCAGCCTCGCCTGTGTCATTGTGGAGCGTAGATGTGCTTTTTATTAACTTCAGCTTGGAAAAGCTGAGTTCTCCACAAGCAATTGTTGCAGGAAATGTTAGAAGTATGCACAGAACCACAAAAGCATTTGGAAAGAGGGTGGTCATTTTATTTGTTAGCATATATTCCAGAACAGCCTTT
Organism: Sternotherus odoratus; assembly: GCA_032164245.1. Taxonomy (NCBI): domain Eukaryota; kingdom Metazoa; phylum Chordata; order Testudines; family Kinosternidae; genus Sternotherus; species Sternotherus odoratus. Next base: position 19,687,986 of record JAVMKO010000011.1, read on the forward strand.
GTAGCTGATCCTGCTGAAATGTATCTTGAAAGGGCTTTCAGTTCATCACCTAAATCACTCGCATCACTATCGCATGTGTCATCTCTATCTCTAGTGCCCTGCATCGCTGATGTAGGTCTTCTTCAGGTATAGTGGGGAGTTTTGGAATATCATAGTGGTGGCCTGGCCCACCCTGCTTCCTACTGCTCTCATTGGCCGGGAATGGCAAATTGCGGCCAGTGGGATCTGCAAGCGACTGAACCTACAGCCACTCGGGTAAATAAAAAACATCTTGCAGCCAGTCAGGGGCTTACTGTGGCCAAGCCACAGAACAAGTTTCGGAACCCCTGGTTTAGATCATTAATGGATATAGAAAATATCCTTTCAGAATATTTGAAGGAAAGGAATATATGATTCAGTTATGCTCAGTTTGATATGATATTTCAAAATACATTCCAGTACATACTGAATTGGGAAATAATTTGAATAGATTTCATACAATGAAAGAATTAAATGTTTTTGGGAAATACCTTGGCACACACTGCAGTAGAAATATAATGAATGAGGATTCAAAACATATGTCTGTGTAGTTCTTGGTACATAGTATATAAATTACACACATTCAATAGCAGCATAATGCAAACTTGCTGCAGGGAATGTGGAGTAGGGATATTAACCATCTCTGGTGGAGCTATCAAAATTAGATAATGTTGAAATGGTGTTAAGGAAATGAGCCATTGAATTACTAAAGAAACTTGCTCCTGTAGATACGTCTCCATGTTTATTTGCTTGCTGTCTTGGTGCTTTACTATCATGGATGAATAAAAAAAGTAGAAAAAATTGCAGGGTTTATTGTGTGGGCTGTGTGATCACTCTAATTTCTCACCTTAACAAAATATTGGACTTCAGTATTGCCAATATAATTTGTAAAGAGGTGACCCAAACAGTATCCGAATGCAAGAAGGCAAGATGATCACTGGAATCTGGTAGTGAGATTTAGCTGGCCAGACCAGTTGAATGTAGCCCAATTAATTAATGTCATAATATGTATCTGATGTGTATCACATAAAGCAGAGGTTCTCAATCTGGGAGGAGCACAGAATGTATTCTGGAGGGGCATGAGAAGCTTTAGGGAAAATAAAACTTACTGAGCACATTTTATCCACAACAATGAATAACTACCAAGGCCAATTCCTCCAGACATATCAGGTCTTCAGATGGCACTGTGCATTTGACTTTGATGTAGTTAATAGGCATTCATGGACATCTTCATGGATTTATCTAATTCTTTTTAGAACCCTGTGACACTGAGTCACCAAGGGTAAGCAACCAGCAGGCTGGTTGACCTGAAAGCAATCTGTAAGGACATATTCGAAGTATTAAAAAGGTAAACAGGACTATTCCTTGTAGATAATTATAAAATCCATGTTAAGAACTAGAATTATGGCCACGTAGGCCTATGTTGTTAGAGAAATAAGAATAGATACTGATTGCATTGGTCTGTGTTTACCTATATCTTGTTATATTTAACAATGTGATTTAATTGACTTGTAGATGCTAAACTTCTGTTCCTGTCTATAATGTTTCATTACTGTATTCTATTGATTTAGAGATCAAAGGGGCACATTGTCATTTAGATGGGACGTATATAATAATATTACATGCCCCCATCACAGTAACATATAGTTTACTGTTTTATCTCCTACAGTATATTTATGCATTATATACTATGTTACAATAACAAGTTTACTTCCCTTTCTTTTGTTTGCTATATATAATCTTTGGAATCACTGTAAATTCTTCCTTTTCAAAAAAGCCTTTCCACCATAAAATTGACACCCATAACACAGACTCTTCCTTCTACCCAGTAAACCCCCATAAACCAAAGAATATTAACAACATCTAAAAAAATGAAAGACAAAGCCTCCATGTTTCTGGGCTTCTTTGAAAACTCAATCTGCATGTCAAGGATAGGTTATTACTTCAGTACAATAGTTAATTATAAGATGATAGGAACAAAGTAATAGCAAAAAGAATATAAAGAACCATCTGGTCTTTAAAATCTGACAGTGCACTTTGTAAAACAGGATAATTAGCCACACACACACAAAAAAAGGGGATAAATATCCTGACCTGACCTGAGCTGATAAATATCCTGACCTGACTTTTAGTACAATCCCACACAAATTCTTAAGGAAAGTAAAACAAGTAATCCTTGGCATGGTTTAAAAACTTTTAAAGCATATGAATAGTCATAGGCCCTGATTCAACACTTAAGCAATACTCAAATCCATTCATATCTGGGACACCCCTTAGTATATGGTTAAAGTTACACTCATGCTCATGTGTTGTCCTGAATTGAGTTATAACAAAAATCTGCTCTTGAGGTGAAGATACCGTAGTTAAGCAGAGAATTTGCCCTGGAGGTCAATAATAGGAGCAGAATGTAGCAGTAGATTAGTGCCTAGGGACCCTCATAAAAGGTGAGAGATCCATTGGGCTAGGCATAGTACAGACATGTAACAGAACCCCTGCCCCCAAAAGCTCACCGTCTATCTGGCAGACAGACACAATAAAACTGACAACTGAAGTGAAGGTGCTCAGCAGCAGGAGTGTTGCATAATTACTAACGGTTACGTATTGTAGGATACACATTCCTTCCCAATAGGTCGTCAAGTATCAAGAGCTACTTTCAACATCTCTGACCTATGAAACATATTTATCCGTCACAATTCACTGAACATGCAACATTTCACCAATAAGTGAACATTACATAAACATTTGGGTGTAAAGTGAGTGTTCTTTTTTAAATAAATAAATTTTCTTTCTAAAGAAAGGGTAATCCCTGGGTGCATTGCTGCAATGAAATTAAAATGAATCTGAATAAAAATTAATTCTCTGATATAAGTTTTCTTCACTACATTTTGTAGTCATGCTCTATGAAATAAAAGAAATCAAGGGTTATAATCTGATATATTAGGAAAACAAACTCAATTTTGATTAAGAAGAGAAACATTTTCTGTGAAGAATACACAGAATAAAATTTAACATCTCATCATTATTTTGAATGAGCAAAAGCTTCATATTTTCTAAGTGATAGCTGGAGAATTTTCCTAAACAGTTTCAGAAACAATTTATAAATTGCCAGAACATACTTGTCCAGGTGTTAACATTCATATTTAACTTGCTTTTTCATTTGGACCACTTTTTTTTAAAAAAATGTCCTCATAATTTTTTAGGACTCAACTTGAGGCATCTTAAAGAGACCTGATTTTCAGAAAGTACTGAACACCTGTTCTGTGAAAACCAAATTACTTTAAGGTATCTCATACTGGGCACCCAAAAAATCAAGCAGGTAAAATCACTACCCCCTTTTTCATAATCATAGCCTTGGTCTTCATCTGAATCCTATTACATCCACTTCAGCAGGAACACACACTTTCATAACGAAGCCTGGCAAGGAGAATAAGGATTTCTGAGAAAAATCAGAAGACTAAGGCCTAAAAATGTTCCAAAATTAGTATAATTCTTATCAATTTTACTCTGACTGAAAGACCAGTTCAGCAGTAAAATTGAACAGTTGATGTACACAGGTGAACTTTAAGTAATCACAGCAACATTTTTTGAATGAGACTGTGAAGGAGAAAAAAATGCCTAAAAATATATAGGGAATCTAGGAAAATTGTAATGGCAAAGTCATTTGTGACCATTCTTTACAACAGTTCCATTTCCATGAGTGCACTTGATAGACTGCTAAAGGGCTTTTTATTCAGTTCTCTTCATGGGAATATCGGGCCAGGTTGTGCAATATGGCACTGAATAGATGTACAGGAGGTAGGGTTGGCAAAGAACCTCTTCCCTCTGGTGTGTCTTGTGCATCTCTGCACTCCCTTCTACATAGGTCTCTATCCAAATTGTGTAACTGAGCCCTGTGTGGGGAGGAAGTGCCAGATCACTCCTCCATGAGGGGAATGGTGTGCAGTGGGGGAGGAATGCTGAGAGAAGAACATGAGGCCATTTTGAAGACTTTTTCACATAGTCATTGCATCAGGAAATGTGTGTATCCCCTACCCAGGCATGTATGGCCAGTAGTTCCAATCTGGAACCCACAGTTCCTCAGAATCCTCTGTAGAAGGAAGGCCATTCAATCATAAAATAGTGTCTTCTAACATGGTTTCTCAGGCATGGAAGAGCTGCAGAAGTGTTAATTCCAGTTTAGGCAATGTTTGCTTTCCACCTGATTGATCATTGGCCTTCTAATTTGATCATCCTTGACACCAGTAATTCTGTTCTTCTAATATCTCTCCTTTTTGTCCCCTCTCCGCTTAGAGTCCTACAAGCAATTGGCCAACCAAGGCTAATTTTTGTGTGCAGCAGCTGAGGACAGCTGATTTCATTCATTAAAAAATGCAGATGATTTAGAATTAAAGCACTGTGCACATGACAAACCTTTGTAACTACACAACCTCATTTCGATTACATCTCTCCTCATTTCTTCCTGTTCCTTGTCTTAATCATTCGTAAACTTTTAGGAGCAGGGACTTGCTGTGGTAAGAGGACTCAACGGGCCCTCCCTCAGAAGAAAAAGATCCTATCCAGCTGCTTGCCCCAATTCACTTCACTGGACAGGGGTAAGGGTTAACTTAAGCTTTTATTCAGCGCGCTGAAGGTTGCTCATTAGAAATAGAACAACCCTTAATATCAGAACTTGGAAGCTTTTATAGCATACAGATGTACATATTCATGTGGCTCATTGATTATTCATTTATACCCGTACATGGTTAAAACTATGTGGAAACCGGAAGGTTACATCAGAAACATTAATTGGTTCTAATTTGCCGCAGTGCCGAGCCTGCGCAGAAGATTTCTCACTTTTAGCCTAGATTAGTAACAGTTTCAAGGCTTACTTCTGGAGGTCAGTCTATTTTGCACACAACAACACCAGGTGTCTTATCTTAGTATAGGAGTGTTTGAGTATAATACTCCCTTTATTTTCTCATGAGTTGGCATTTCTCACATTTGAGGCTTATTAGCTATTTTCAGTTAGCAGTTTAAGATTACCCAGAGTGCTTGACTGCAGTTAGCTAACTAAGCCTATGTATGTCTTACATACATTTGCTTATTACAACATAGGGTAAAGATGTTTACAATATTGCTAAGTGTGTATGCACCACATAGCATACAGGAGCCCTGACTGGAGCCTGTGGACATTATCAGAATGCAAATAATCAATCATGTCTATGGTTTAGCCATAGGTGATTGGTAACTGCTGATAGTGGGGGACGCAATGGTAGTCCCCCTCATTGCCACCACAGCCACGGTCAACTTCCTGGTGATTGTCAAGGCAACCTCCAGCAACAAGCTCTTGATCACATCACCTCGCGCCCTGTCTATGGCACATCACTCATTCTTACAGCTATTCCTGTCAGGGTCAACCTTAGGGAAAATGGTGCCCTTGGTGAATTTGTATTTTGGTGCCCTGGCTCCCACTGCCTCCCCTGCCCCCCCACACTCACCCCTGGCCCTTGCCATGTATGCTACCTACCTTAAAAAATCAGTTACAGTATTAGCATATTAAAACCGTGAGTATTTATAAAGAGCAGGTGTGAATATTTATATTGTATAACTATATTTTATATAAATCATATGTTAAAAAAAAAGAATTTTACTGCATGAGCTCATACAAGGTTCTTCAGTGTGGAGTACTGTCAACAAACACACCAGCATTTAGAGCTTGATTCAAAATCTGTTTAGTAAATGGAAAGACTCCCATTGTCTTCAGTGGGTTTTGGATCAGATCTGTAGTTCTTACAATAAAATGATCATCATTTTTTTCTGTATTAAACAGTAATAGCATTGTGTTATTTTTGGAAAATAGTGAGCTTTCTTTTCAGATGAAACATCAGTCTTTTATTAACTGATTTCTGAAGAATAGACACAGGCCAGCCTGGTGGGTTTGCAGCACTCATTTCACAGATGCACTGTGTAGAAGGCTGTGTAGATGGAGAAGCCTCTAGACAAATAGTAAGAGGTAACATATTGTGGCAGGATGATTTAAAAGGCAGTCATCATCATTTGTCACTTCTTTCTGCTGACAGCAGTGATGGTCTAGCCCATTAATGGATTGGCTATTATGTTTGCCAGCTCCCAATTCACATGATGAAATAGATGAGCAAGAATTCTTCATATTTGTCTGTACAGCATGGAAAGGATAATGTGTTAGTTTTCTTTAAAGCTGCTGTTTCACCTCCCTTATTACATTTGGTAGCTATTCTCCATCAGGGAAGCCTTGTGAACTTTTTTCTTGCTGAGAATTAAGCTTTTAGGATTCAACAATATTTGGGGAAGTAAATAAGGCTTATGACAAAACTTACTGAGCAGCAAGGTTATGTAGATCTTTTTGTATGCCTTTTAACAGGCATTCATTGAGATTACACCCTATAGCTTCAGAATCAACTGGCTTCATTTACATTTTATCTAATTTTCTCCAATTCTGTCTTGGTACTTATCACTATAATTGCCTTGTAATGAGTTTTGACAACTACTTTGAAGGGGGAAAGAAGGGTGGAAAGGAGGCTGCTGCAGACATTAATTCTTGTAAAGCTGCCACTCTAAGATGGTATGATAATCATTGTGTGAAAATCCAGGGTCCCGGTAAAGAACCCCCAAACAGCACCTAGTTTATCTACCAAAATGACTTGGGGGAGGGGTTAAGCTATGTGTTAAACATCTAGAATGATCAATTTTCAATCAGTTTGGTGCACAATAAATTTTCTCTTAAAACATTTCCTACTATAGGAAGAGTTGGGGCAAGTCTCCTTGCGGGGGAGGAGGGGGGAAGATGTTGTGGAGCTTAAGCCAACCCCGGGCGGGGGGAGGGGGCAGGGAGGGCGTGCCATGCTTCCAGTCCTGCTCTGTCCCCAGACCAGCTCCACCTCCAGGCCCATTTCTGCCCTCACTCCCTCTTTGCTCCCTGACTACCTTTGATCCCAGATGCAGCTCCACTCAACCCCCTGCTCTGCCCCAAGCCCATCTCTGCCCTCATTCCCTCTCTGCCAGTTCCACCTCTAGCCTCAGCTCCTCCTCCGTTCCAAGTTCTGTGCCCACCTCTGCCCTCAGCCAAGCTCCACTGCTGAAGAAGCTTTGGTTGTGCACTAATGGAGGGTGTGTGTGTGTGAACAGATTCTGTTACTGGTAAGGGGGGCATGAATGAAAAAAGTTTGAGCACCACTGACTTAGAGGTATTGATTGTGGAATTTTCCTGCTATAGTAGAATTAAAAGCATGAGGAAGAAAAGTGGTACCAAACTTTTGATAGGATGCATTAGGGCTAAAGAACTGTTAAATAACATTGGAGAAAGATTTGTCAAAACATTAATACATTATCCAATAAGCAGAAATGTAGAAAAAATGTTCAATAACTCTAGTCTGTCTGAACACAGTGTGACTGAATAATTCTGGAACACAGACATTTAAATTGAGGTGAGCTAGTTTCCAGACAGGGGCAGATCCATCCTCTAGATTCTGTGACAATTTCCTTGGCTGAAGTCATTAGTGTTGTACTGTAATTAGTGTTGCTTCTTAAAGTTAAAATACATCAGTACATTTCAAAATCTGGGCCTCACTTTTCCAGATAGAAAAATGAATTTGTATGTAGGTTAAAACGAGGAGTACTTGTGGCACTTTAAAGACTTACCCGTTTATTTCAACATAAGCTTTCGTGGACTTCACTTCAAAGCTTTTCGCCCACTTCATCGGATGCATAGATATAGCCTACGAAAGCTTATGCTGAAATAAACTGCTTAGTCTCTAAGGTGCCACAAGTCTTCATCATCTTATTTACAGATACTGACTAACACGGCTGCTAATCTTAAATCTGTATATAGATTGTTTATCTGTTTTTTCCTAGTCATATTAAGTTTGTTTCAGATGCACCATTAAATGCCTTTATAACTTCATTGTTCACATAATGTAAACCTGCACACTAAATGGCCTAGAACAATAGGATGAGAAGGCCTGATTACACAATATACTACCCATGTTTGGAGACATAAAGGCCTACATTGTTTACAGTGGCTTAATTAATATTGTGACAAAATATAGGGTGCCCTGGTGCTTTATGTACTGGAAAAAAGTACATGATATTCTGACAAACTCTGTGCCCTACAGAGAGGTAACACTATACACTGACACTATAACAACATGTCACTAAGACAGTATCCAACTGGGATGCAAAATCATCTTTATTTCCAAGATGGGAATTAATTCCTGAATTAGATATTGACAGAATTTATCTTTGGGGTTAAATGTGCTGCAGCCTTTTGTTCAGCAGAAATGCAGCATGTGACAAAGGGCTGACTATAAGCACTCCTGAGAGTCAATAATAAAAAAGCTGATATAATAAATAACAAACCACTGGACACAAAGTATCAAAGGTATAAAAGTCTCCCCCTATCCCCGATTTTGAAATTAAACCACTTCAATTTTTTTCAGCTATATTTTCTTATGGAGTTGACAGAATCCTTATAACCCTCCCTTAGCTAAGGAGGCAAAAGAACTAATTGCTTTTTGTTCACTACCTTGGCTGATGGGTGAGAAGCTAAAACCCAATTTATCTAGTAATTGCTACATTCATGAAAAACAGCATCAAAGCCTTAGTGTGTTTTACTGTTGTCTCTTGGGAAGGCTCACGTCTAATTCTTATGCTGATATGGCTCATAATATAGTTCTCCGACTCTCCTATTTGCTCTTGCAATTACAAGGTTTCTTATTCCATTGTGCATATTCCTCTGAACTAAGATTAGCTTAACTGAGCTTCCTTTGAAAACTTGCCTACCCATCAAATGCATCAGCCCTAATGCATTCTGTAGCCACGCAAAATCAATGAACATCACAATTTTCTGCTTCCTGAAATGATCAATAGTATTCACATAATGGGTGGAAAATTTTTAATCATGACAGCCCAGCATCTAGTGGGCATAAATCTTCCCTGCATTATAACCTCTCCATTTCCCATAGTGTGAATTTGCAGGTATTGAATAATATTTATGCAGCAGCTACATTATGAAAAGCAATACAATTAGAACTTCACACTTCAGTGATGATAGGTTTAGATCCCAGAGGCCTGTTTCCTAGACAATGCATTGGCTTCCATATTTTGAATTTTAAATCTGTATGAATGAGAGGTTATTTGGGCAGAATTTATGATTCATTTGGATCAGACTTGACTGGGTTCTGGAAAAAAATGTGTCTTTGTATTTGTAATAAATAAATACAAAGTTGGAAAATCATATTCTAGAAAGTCATTCCCCCCAAATAATGAGCCCTTTCCCTGGCACACCTTGCTTCCCTTCCACTGTGCTGGCTCAGCTGCATGGGGAGATGGAGTCAAGTCCCCATCCACTCCCACTTTTGCCCATCTAGTCACCTCCCATCTTCATGGAAGGGGGAGTAGGAACACTCCAGGGTGGCTTCTTTGATGCCTGTTGTGTATTCAAATTTAACAATAATTTGCAATTCTCAAATAACAGGCTCAAATTACATTATGTAATCAAAGATTATCAATTAGAGATTAATACGGCACTGTACAGAACACAAGAAGAACAGATACATTACTACCCTTGGAATAAACTACCCTGTGTGTCTTTCTCTCCTGTAATTGGTGGGATTCTGGCAAGTCTGCACTCCCGAGTGTAACTTTCAAAACCTCTGTTTTATATAAGATCTGAGGGAAAAACCCCTCCTTTTTGGAGGAGAAATTGCTTTCTGACAATTAAATTCACTCTGTGTTCTGTTTTTGACATTTTCATTTTGCCTAATTACTTATGAAATTTCTTACATGATATGTTTAGGTTACATGATTGATAAACTAAAGGGAATTCTAATCCAGGGATTATAACTGACAGCTATGGCAACCGACAGTTCTTAATGGATTAAAAATAATCTTTCAATGAATCCTTATTTCATCCATTACAGAAGAACATAATTGAATCATAGGCATCCCTTTTCAGTCACCCAGTCTCGTTTACGTGTACATCTATGGACACTTTTCATCAGTTTGGGGGTTCTTTTCCCTAGACATCTAGATTCCCATGGACTTGGAAGCTAAGATATTTCAGTTTTACTTGATTCTAAAATATGCTGGATTGGTGTTGCAAAATGAATTTTATATGTAATATAAAAAAACAAGAATAGTTACTAGTTTTGTGTGACTAGAACATGAGAGTCAGGAAATTTCATCTTTTCTAATATGTATTCCTAAAGCTAAGCCCCTATGAAAAACTCCAGGGAGTATAGACGATATCTGATTGTTTTTGTACAGGAACTGATCATTTGAGCCATTTAATTATTGTTGGTAGAAAATTCACTGTCTTGGAATAATAATTAGAAACATACAAACTATTAAATGTGAAATATTAATATCCTGATTGCATTTAACCAACTGTTGAAAATATAAATTTGCTGGTGACGTTGCTGCAGGAAGGTTAGTGCCTTTGTAAACATAGTGTGATTTGAGTGGATAGTGTGGAGACAGAAATGACAAGTTAGAACACAAATCAAATAATATAAAATAAAGTAACCAGTGTGGAGAGAGGGAAAGGAAGAGGACGAGTAGATTTGTTGCTGAAAACAATATTTTTCAGTTTTGTCCTGCAAAACATTTTAAAAAGTATGACTGACAGATTTAGTACAGAGCTTCCTAAATGTGAAAGTCCCTTTAAACTAAGCCAAAGAGAAAGAAAGAACCTGTGAGTAAATAAGATCAGGGTAAAAAGGGAAATTCTTGTAAGGAGCAACCTATCAGATCTGGGTAAGTGCAAAAATCCCGGAATTGTTCCATACTAAAGAATTAACTTTCAATCATGGAGAAAATAATAAAGCTGCTCCTTGAAAAAATAGATGTTATGGCTTCTTTATTGCTAGGGCGAGACACAAAGCATTAACAAGGCAGCCACTGAAACAATCCTTACCAAGGTCATGAATCACTTCCTCCTGGCGAACTCTTAAAACACTCTTTGCCAGTCTGAGGCTGCTTCTGACACTGTTGATCTTTGCCTCCTACGGCTTCATGATTCCATGATCTTCTGCTTTGTCTTCAAGCTGTTCAGCAATGACGTCTCTTCTTTTCTCTCTTTTCAGACCCTGTTAGCATTGCTTAAGTTTCTGTCCTTGATCCTCTAGATTTCAATAGCATTATCCCAATTTATCCTGGTGTACCAGAGAGCAGAATGTGGCCCACTGTGACACTTTGCATTCCTTCCTATCTTGATGTTCTTGTACTTTCCAAAGAACTAATACAATTAAATATTTTTGTAAATGTGTGTCTAAAACAATGAAACAAAATCTAAGATTTATTTTCTTCCCATATTCATTGCTGGAATACGGAGCATCAAGCTGATTCATCCAATTGCCAGACATGGAAATTAGTATAGGAAAGATGTCAAGGGGACTCACTGAGCAATGAATTCATCCTACATCTTAATGCAAAGAATGGACTTTTCACTGTCTCAGCTCTGAAACAAAGCAATCAGCAGGGACAAGGGCTGAGCAGCTAAGTCCACCAAAAAGGACCTTTATTGGGGCTTATGCAGAAGACGTAAGAATGCCCCTGTCATAGTTATAGGGAAAGCTTCATTTTACACATCCCCTCTCCCCCCAACTCCCTCTCAGGCAAACTCTTCAGGTGACAGGCTTGGCTTCCTTCTCCTCTTTCAATGGTGGTACCCTGCAGACTAACCCCTCTTGGACTGGATCTCTGGGTTGCAGTTCTCATAACCCAGCCATGTAAACACAACAGACCAGCTATACCTGGCACAGGCAAGATAATTTCTTGTCAGGAGCCTGTGATCAGCAGCTCATTAGAGCAACTCAAAACAGATTTGTTGAAGCATTTTTTATACAAAAGAAGGTATCTAAGAGGCAGGAGCAAGCCCTATGGTGCTAGCCCATTGGGGACCCTAAGCAGGAATATCCCCCCCCCCAACACAGCCTAATAATAGGGGGGGGCTTGAGCATTCCGAGGCCCCAAACAATTGTTTAGACTGCTTATGCCTAGTGCCGGCTCTGGATATAAAATCATTTCTTAACTACATTTTATTCTTTCCCTGCAAATGTTAGGTAAATTCAGACATCCCAACTCCTGGACTCAGAATTGCAGACAATCCCCACATCATTTTTTCTGTCTCTTTCTTTCCCAGTGACTCATCTCCAGTGTCTGCTGCCCCGCTCAATCTACCTCAGACTGGAATTGTAGTAGTATAGTATCTCTTTTGATCCCAGGTTTTGATCTGGAAAATATGACCCTTGCTAATCTAGTTGGATCCAGGCAGGTGGGTATTTCCCAGTTAATAACTTCCCCATTGTTTCCTAAAGGACCTTGGTATTGCCTCTGATGACACTTGATCTTTGCCTTATCCCCCCTAACAGCCTCCATTGATTTAACTCCTTGCAGTCAGATGGGATAACGAGAAGTATATAAACAGAGGTGTGCATTATGTTCATAACGATAATAGAGCTAACTCCCTCATCCTCCGCAGCCCCCCTTCAGAGGGCTGCCCTGGCCATTCACGTCAATTGCTTGAGAGGGTAGCAGCTGTTCCTGTGGTCATGTAGTGACAAGTTCGTCTTCACGCTGGGAACCTTTGAAAACGAATTACACCAGCTACACAGCTGTAGCCATGTTAGTTCAGTGGGAGGCTTGTGATGGTGGAGAGGATTAGGTATCATACGAAAAAGAGCAAGAGATCTGGTGGCCTCTCTCCGGCGGAGCAGCTCTTCAACAGCCCAGTAAAAAGCTGGAGAGGATGGTAGTTTTATGTTTTTCTATAGTTTATGAAATCTGCTATGACACTTTCATTTGCAAATTACAAAGCTTGTGCAGCCTGGAGGCATGGGGGGGAGGGTGTTCTGCTTGTTGAGATAAAATAGTTCGATTCCAGTTTCTCAAACCTGTCAAGCTCGGATGAACAAGGGTTACATTTTTAAAACATGTAAAATAAATCACCCAGCTCTAGATGCAATACTTAATTTCCCATGAACACATTATATGAAAGACTGGTTTATGGTCACACTCCAACACTATCCCTCTGAAAGCTGCTCAGGCTTCTCGATACCCATACATCACTTACAGTTTATACAGCCTTCCAGCAGACTTGGATCCAATGCCCACTGAGATCAATGCCCTTTGAAACGTCTACCTATTTTCCTTGTTAACCTACCAGCCCATGGTGAATAGAGCTCACTTCCTTGTGCAAATCCTTTTAGTCCTAATGATGAATTTCCTATAGATGCACCGTCTTACAATGTTAAGAGCATAACTAAAATAAAGCTTAGGAGGCAGATATTTTCATTTAAAAAAATTCTCTCTCTCTCTCTCTCTCTCTCTCTCTCTCTCTCTCTCTATATATATATATATATATATATATATTTGTTTAACATTTTCAGTTTTCAAAATCAGTTTTTGAACATCTAAAATTGAAATATTTTCCTTAAAAAAATTGCATCACAATTCAGTTTTTGGTTTCTGGTTTTCCAGTGGGGGCAGGGGAAAATGTAATCAAAATGATTTTTTTCCATAAAAATCATTTTCCATTAAAATCCATTTTTGAAAAAAATATTAAATAAAAATAATAAAAAACCCAAACAGATTCATTCGTATTACAGACTATGTCCAGTACCCAGGAATATGTCCTTTGTTCCTCTTTATGTGATCTTTCTTTGAAGGTGAGTTGATGAAAAGAAAGCTGTGCATTGGCTGGCTACTGAGCAAGTAATGACGCTTAACTGTAATATTCATATTATTTGTGATGCTATTTTGTTATTTGAGAGACTTCCCTAATGACTATATTTCTGATTTGTAATGAACAATGCTTATGATAACTGCATGAATAATTCAGTATTAATCTGAAAAAAAATGACTATCTTGATGGAGTATCTCTAAACAGATTGCAATTGTCTAAAATGTATTCAATGATTTTCAGTAACCGTGCGTTGTTTATGGACAGTTATCTGCAAGTGTTTAATATTCTCTATTAGTATGTATGTTAGTTATGTTAGTTAGCTAGTTGATTGGAGCACTCATTAGGAACTGTTTCTGTTGCCTGATCAGATGAGTGCAAAAGTATTTCTAGAGTAAACACTTGTATGTGAAAATTTGAAATGCAGTGTCTGTGAATACACAAACATGCAACTTTCAACAAGCCTTCACACCACTACCTCTCCAGGAAACAAGAAAGGATGTGTGCATGACCTTAGTGAATCTATTTAAAAATTCAGGTGAACGTTTGAAGGAAATTATTTGCAGCAATATACTTCCAACCCCATAGTGAATATCCACAAAAGTATTGACTCAGAATTCTTGTTTCAAATCCCAAGGCTCTCTCCATTATAATACAGAACACCATGGTGCCACATTTTCCCCCGCTATAGAAAAACTGGACTTTCTCCTACTCTCGTAACCTATGAAAAGGGGAGAGGTTAGGCACCAGGTCCACACTGTAGGTGAACAGCATTCAGTGCAGCTGATGGGTAAGATTACAGTGACATCGATATCTATAAAACAAGTGTGTTTGCTGCAGAAGGGAACAATAAATATGGATGCCAACAATTCCATTTTTACAGAATCACTTTTTTCAAAGGAAAACTTCACTGATGATCTGGTACAAAGATTAGAAGTCTTTCCATAGACTTCAGAAATGACTTTAGCAGGTTTCAGATAAGGTCCTTTTAGAAGTAATTCCCTGTGTGAAGAAGTTTGAGAACCTGTGCCCACACTATATTAACATAAGTATATCCACCGCACTGTTACAAAATCAGGACTGCTTCTTGCCTCAGCAGCAACAAGTTTTAATAAAATGTCACAGAGGAATTTTCTTTATTCCATCTTTATTTCCACTGCCCACTCACTCCCCTCTCCCAATATAATGCCACTGCTGCCCTGCCATCCATTCTATTCCATTTATTTTTCTTCAGCTGTAACTTAGAGCATATCTACACAGTGGGGTAGTACACACCATGGGGGTATGATTTCTAAAGTACACTAATGTTGTTACAGCTGAATTGGTTCAGACCAGACCCTACTGCTAAGCACTAAAAGTTCCGTAGTGCATGTTAACATAGTACAATTTTAAACAGTATTATGGTTAAAGCACAGTAGGGAACTTTTAGTGCTCACCAACAAGACTGCTGGTGATATCATAAGCCTGGGTCATGCATAGTGAATTATTTTAGACAGAAAGGCCAGCACAATAGTTATGCTGAGATAACTGGCTTCAATCTACTCTTTGCTTGACATGAGTGTTTTATGACTAGATTCCTCCTTTTATTGACTTACTTAAATAACGCCTACAGCTGCTGTGTAAGACAAAGGTGATGTTTTGTTCACAGACTGTACTGTGCTGAAGGACATAGATAAGAGGAAGTTAATCAGTACAATAAAATATATAAAAGGTATAGACTAAAAGTCCCTGTATTGGGGAAAAAACAGGAAAGTCTCTACTGTGGTATCATTTCAGCAAATAAACTAACTGGAAGATACATGATGACATGAAATAACATGGCCCGGAATCACTATGTAAACTGAGGCATGCACATGTGTATTCTATGGGTTATGTACAACACAATACTTAATGTTATTATATGGTCATATAATGCAGGAAAGTATGAATATGCTGAAGTGTAAGGGCATAAGTGGAGACTTGTAAGAACAATCCATCATAATCCACCTATGGTAATTAATCAATATGTTTTTCTGTATATCTGCCAGTCATTGCTGTTATAGTAATTGTAAAATGCAAGGCCATGCTTTTGGTTCAAATACAGCTTTGAATTAATAAACCAGAGGGTCTCAGCCCAGAGCTTGTGTTTTCCTCACCCAACAGGGGCTACATAATGGTGGGAAACCCATGGCCCAGCAGGGTAATCCTCGGGGGGGGGGGGGGGGGAGCGTGAAAAGGTCCCTGCAGCCTGTGCCACTTTCTGCAGCTCCCTTTGGCTGGGAACAGTGAACTGCAGTCACTGGGAGCTGCGGGCAGCCGTGTCTGTGGACAGTCCATGTAAACAAACTGTCTCGCAGCCCTCCAAGTGGATTACCCTGATGGGCCACGTGTGGCCCATTGGCTGTAGATCGCTCACCACGGGTCTACATAGACCAGTTAATGGACAACATTAATGTACTTTAGAAATAACACCCCTAAGGTGCACTGTCACACTGTGTAGACGATCCTGGATTATCAGTCCTCACAATGCTCCTATCATACTCCAATCTATTTTTCCCTCTCCTCTCTCAATCTACATCTCACCAAGAGTGTCCCATTTTTCCTCTTCACTGGGGCACTGAGCCAATCATAAATGTTTATAGGTAATCCTAACAAACTGGAAAGCAATATCTTTTTCATAAACCTCTCCTGACCAATTGAGCAAACAAGTTGAGTTCAGACTGTTAAACTGAGCCTGGAGATGCTTGTTCAGCTCCGGTACTTTATATTTTCATAACTCTAGCAGATCATCTATAAATAGCCTTTGAGGAACATAACTATTTTGGCATAATGGGATTCATGTTTAATATACGGAATGACTTCCTTTCCCTTAGGACCTCAATTAAAATGTTTAGATGAAATTAAAGCTGCATCCTAGAAAGATGCTGTGATGAGCTGAATATTTAAACAAACTCCAAATGTCTGACAGCAAATGGTTCCCTGCAATCAAGCTCTAAAAAGGGAGATAACACAATTGTTTATTATTTACAACATATGCTGATAAAATGACAAAATATGGGCAGTTAAGCAACAACAGTATGGACGTTTATAGAAAAGTGTAATTTCTGAAAGAGACTGACATTTCCCTCTTCTGAAAAACAAATTAGTAGCTGTCTGAGGCAAGTTTGGGGCATGTTTTCATTATTAACTAGCATCACACTATTAGCTGACTAGCTTTGGCGAGACAGATTTTCACGCACAGAGCAGCTTAATAAATATTGCTGTCTGTCTGCCTATCACTGTGAAAGAAACATATTTTAATCACCATGTCTTCTATTCTAGGACTAGATTATTGGCTCCAGCTGAGCCACGCTTGTGCAGAATCCAAGGGAGGTACTAAGATAGTTGTATGTTACCTTTACATGTACCTCTGGCTAACCTGTGGGCCAGTCAGGAGCTAGCTCAGCCCTTGACTAAAGTTAGAGCAACATAGAGCAGCTCTAATTTATGCCTGAATTCAATAGCTACTAAAAGACTATTCTGTATGCTGTTTAGTTATAGCTGTTTCAGTATCAGGATGTTAGACAGACAATGTAGGTGGGCAATATATTTTATTAGACCAACTTCTGTTGGTGACAGGCACAAGCTTGTCTACCTATCTAGACCTTATTCCAGGATTGGGGCCTTAATAATCAAATAATGTGGGGGGGGGGGAGGGGGGACAACCACCATGACTTACATGACTAATTGCAACAGCAGCAGCAACCAGCATTCAGATGATCTCTAGCTCCCAGAATAGCTCTGTTGGGAGACAAGTTGGGTGAGGTAGTATCTGTTCCTCTCACCAACAGAATTTGGTCCAATAAAAAGGTATTACCACACCCAACTTGTCTCCCTATAGGGCTATTCTGACAGCAGGAGATCATCTGAGTGTAAGGGTGCTGTGGTCAGAGTATGTGCTGGCTTCCATTTCTGTTGTAATTAGTCCTGTAAGTCATGTTGTATTGTTTTTGTTCCACTGCATGCATTCAACGAAGTGGGTATTAGCCCACAAAAGCTTATGCTTCAATTTTTTGTTAATCTTTAAGATGCCACAGGACCCTTTGTTGCTTCTTCAGATCCAGACTAACACCGCTACCTCTCTGCTTCTTGTTTTCATTGCATGATTTAATTATTAAGGTCCTGATCCTGGAATAAGGTCTACATAGACAGACACCTACACCCACAAGAAAATTAACTGAAGTGAGGGGGCTTTAACATTGATTATAACCGGGTTCAAAAAAGAACTAGGTATTACCTAGGTAAGTATTAACTAGGTAAGTTCATGAAGAATAGGTCCATCAATGACTATTAGCCAGGATTAGGCAGGGGTGGTGTCCCTAGCCTCCATTTGTCAGCCGCTGGGAATGGACGACAGGGTATGGATCCCTTGATGATTTCCTGTTCTGGCATTGGCCACTGTCAGAAGACAGGATATTGGGCTAGAGGGACCTTTGGTCTGAGCCAGTATGACCATTATGTTCTTACGGCTTCACAGAACACATTAGGATTGGGACCGAAAATATTTTAAAATAGGATAGTAATGAAAGATGAATATAGACAAACTAAAACCAAACATAAGAAAATGAATTTTCAGAAAAATTATCATTTGCACTAAAATTTATTCAATGTTTGGGATTTAATGAATAGTAAGTGGTCACTCAAAAACTTATGGTGAATAAATAATAGGATCTCTCTAACCCTCTCTAAACATATCTTGGATATTTATTCACAAAAATATTTTTTAAAAGCCCACTATTTCTCTCTAGTTTTGAACTGCCACCTGGAAAGTGATCAGTGGGCTCATAATGCTTGATGTAACACATCAAACCTATTAATTCTCTTTCATTACATCTTTTAAAGGGCAACATCTTAAACTATGATATTATGAAGACATTTTTATCTTTGCTTTATTTTATTAGAATTATCTAAATTTCCTTGTTTGGAACTGGCCTTTAAAATGATGGTTGGTAGAAAGCACGGCTCTTAACCTCTCCCAGAAAAAGATATAACCAATAAAAGGTGACAATGACTTCAGAGAGCTACAAATACCTTGGAGGCAGAGTTTTATGATGCACTAAAAGACCCTGAAGAATTTCCAAGACCTACCCACCCTCAGTGACTGAAAATTCCCACTCAAAAAAATAAAACCTTCATTAAAAGACAGATATATTCTTTATGAGTCCATATTATGGAAACTAATAAACTAGAGTTCATATAAATAAAAGATGATAAAATGCCATTCATAAAACATAAGTAATTTGATAGAAAACTTAACTTAAATTCAATATTTAAAAATTATCACCACAAATAAAATGTCATTATTTGGGAAGTCTCTTCAAACAAGTCTGTATGAACATCCTAAGATCTATGCATCATTGCCTGCATTTAGCTGGTACCAGGGAGACCAACTACCTTTCTAATTTCAAAGTTTTATACCTGCTCCCAAAACATACCAGAACTTCCATGAGTATAATATAAAATTTGAATCATGCATTATGTTCTAATTTAATACATTAAATAAATAAGCTAATAAGATGTTAGCATGTATAAAGAATGGGAGGGGGAGAATAATATGGGCAATATTATAATGCATAAGTATAAACCAATGGTTCTTAAACTGGGGGTTGTCACCCCTCAGAGGTTCACAAGATTAGTATGTGGGGAGTTGCAACCCATCAGCCTCCATACCCAAACCTGCTTCTCCTCCAACATTTATAATAGAGTTTAATATAAAAATGTGTTTTTAATTTATAAAGTAGGGAGTCACACTCAGAGGCTTGCTGTGTGAAAGGAGTCAACAATGCAAAAGTGTGACTGAAGTGTTAAGCCTCACCTTGAAATATTTTTTGCAGTTTGTGGTCACCCCATATGAAAAAGGATATTTCAGAACTAGGTATATTGCATCAAACAAGGAAGATAAGAATGATTAATAGGGTTCCATCTTTCTAATCACACAAAATTGAACCTTGCCCTGTCCACTGCCCTGCCCTCCTCCAAGGCTCCACCCCACCCCTCCTCCAAGGCCCCACCCATGCTTACTCCATCCACCGTCACTCGCCCTCCCCCAGATTTTATGCATTTTATGAAGTGGGTTGTAGCCTACGAAAGCTCATGCCCAAATACATTTGTTAGTCTCTAAGGTGCCACAAGTACTTCTCGTTATTTTTGTCCTTATTTGGTAATCATTAGCTGTGGAGCAGCAGGCGGATGACCTTCTGGCTAAGGCACTCAGCAAGCACTTAGGAAGGAGATCTGTGTTCCATTCCTGGTGCTGCCATACAGATTTCTTCCATGACCTTAGGCAAGTCATTAATCTGCCAGTGTGTCAGTTCCACAGGTAGGAGAATAATATTCCCTTTGTCTATCTAGACTAGCAGCTTTTTTATTTCCAAGGCAAGGATAGTCTCCTACCATCTAGGTGTACAGTGTCTAACACCATAGGGGCTTGGTTGAGGCTTTTAGGCACCACTGCAATACAAATAAAACTGTGAAAAAACAAGTGTAATTTACACACTGATATGGAAGTGTGCTGTAGACGGATATGTAGGAAGAGTGGGCTGCTATATTTTACAACCTCCTGTGAGTTGCCTTTCCTGTCCCTCCCCTCCACCCCATTCCACTGCCTCAGCACATAAATTACACTCACAGATCTGTACTTCCATTGAATGTCAAGTCTCTAGCCACCTTTACTGTTAAGTATATCAGGTGTTTGGGGAACAGTAATAGCAGCATTCATAGACTATAATAGCAACATTTAGAGGTATTTGTCTTTTCAGAGATTTCTGACATCCATTACTAGTTCATTAGCCTTCAGCTGCAAGAAGCATTCAGTAAACAAATGAAAGTAACTCAATTTAAAAGCTGGGGTGCTAAATAGGGCTTTTCAGCTCAGCCTGCTAATTAGCTAGAGTGCTGTACACACACACACTGAAACGGGTCCGTTCTTGCAAAGTACAAAATCATTTTACTTTTGTCTTAAAATTCTAATGGGTGAGACAAATAGGAATTGGTTCTCTTTGTCTGACTGTCAGTGGATATAAAGATGTAAACCTTCATACAGATCCAGAATTATCTATGTTACATTATTTCACAATAAAAAAAAATGTTCTCTACATTTGTTGGGCTAAGTTCAAATGATCATTATGTTTATCTTCTATCGTTTCTCCTCATTAGCTTAACAAGAAACTCAGGGCACCGAAACAAAGGCTGTAGGTTAGAGACAAAATGCTAACTTTAAAATACAAGAGGTAACAAAGTCCTGTGGCATCTTAAAGACTAACTATAAAGTTTTGAAGCATAAGCTTTCGTGGGCTAATACCCACTTCGTCGGATGCAAGCAGTGGAAGTGTCCAGAGGCAGGTATAGATAAATAGTCAGGAATCAGGTAGGAGGTAACAAGGTTAGTCCAATCAGGCTGAACCAGCTTGTTATCTCCAATCAGGAAGGGTGAGATATTCTTCTGGCAGCTGAATTGAAGGTGTGAACTCGGAGGGAGGAGAAGCTGTTCTTGTAATTAGCAAGCCACTCAAGGTCTTTGTTCAGTCCCAGATTGATTGTGTTAAATTTGCAAATGAATTGCAGCTCTGCAGTCTCTCTTTGCAGTCTGGTCTTGAAGTTTTTTTGCTGCAGTATGGTGACTTTTAAATCTGTAATTGTGTGTCCAGGCAGGTTGAAGTGTTCTCCTACAGGTTTTTGTATACAGTAAAACCTCCATTTAATGGACTAATTCGGGCAAGGGGGTGTCCGTTAAATCAAAAAGTCCGTTATTTAATAATTTTTTTAAAATGAGCTGTCGGAGCAGCAGCCCGCCCACCACAGGGTCGGGGCGGCAGCTCCGCAGCCCGCCCGCTGCCAGGACCCGGGCGGCAGCCGGCAGCCAGCCCACCTGGGTCCCGGCTGCTGGGACCCGGGCGGCAGCCGGGAGCCGGCAGCCAGCCCGCCCGCTGGTGGGACTCGGGCGGGAGCCAGCAGGCGGGACCCGGCAGCCAGCCAGCCCGCCCGCCCGCAGGCGGGAGCCGGCAGCCAGCCTGCCTGCTGCCTGGACCCGGGCGGCAGCCGGGAGCCGGCAGCCAGCCTGCCTGCGGCTGGGACCCCGGCGGCAGCTGGGAGCCGGCAGCCAGCCCGCCCGCTGTGTGGACCCGGGCGGCAGCTGGGAGCCAGCAGCCAGTCCGCCTGCTGCTGTGACCCGGGTGGCAGCCGGGAGCCGGCAGCCAGCCCGCCAGAAATGGATCAGGAATGCATCAGACTTGCTCAGAAATTTTGTCCGTTGCATCCGAAGTCCGTTAAATCGAGGTCCGTTAAATCGAGGGTTTACTGTATTGCCATTCCTGATATCTGATTTGTGTCCATTTATCCTTTTTTGTAGGGACTGTCCAGTTTGGCCGATGTACATAGCAGAGGGACATTGGTGGCATATAATGGCATATATGACATTGGTAGATGTGCAGGTGAATGAACCAGTGATGGTATGGCTGATCTGGTTAGGTCCTGTGATGGTGTTGCTGGTGTAGATATGTGGGCAGAGTTGGCATCGAGGTTTGTTGCATGGATTGGTTCCTGAGTTGGAGTTATTGTGGTGCAGTGTGCTGTTGCTGGTGAGAATCTGTTTAAGGTTGGCAGGTTGTCTGTGTGCCAGGACTGGCCTTCCTCCCAAGACCTGTGAAAGTGAGGGATTATTGTCCAGGATGGGTTGTAGGTCGCTGATGATGCATTGCAGAGGTTTTAACTGAGGACTGTAGGTGATGGCCAGTGGTGTTCTGTTGTTTTCTTTCTTGGGCTTGTCTTGCAGCAGCAGGCTTCTGGGTACACGTCTGGCTCTGTTGATCTGTGTCCTTATTTCCTTGTGTGAGTATTGTAGTTTTGAGAAAGCTTGGTGAAGATCTCGTAGGTGTTGGTCTCTGTCTGAGGGGTTGGAGCAAATCCGATTGTACCTCAGTGCTTGGCTGTAGACAATGGATCGTGTGGTATGTCCGGGATGGAAGCTGGTGGCATGAAGGTAGGCATAGCTGTCGGTAGGTTTTCGGTATAGGGTGGTGTCGATGTGGCTGTCATTAATTTGCACTGTGGTGTCTAGGAAGTGGACTTCCTGTGTGGACTGGTCCAGACTGAGGTGGATGTTGGGGTGGAAGCTGTTGAAGTCATGGTGGAATTCTTCCAGAGTTTCTTTCCCATGGGTCCAGATGATGAAGATGTCATCAATGTAGCGTAGATAGAGAAGGGGTGTGAGTGGACGAGAGTTGAGGAAGCATTGTTCCAGGTCAGCCATAAAGATGTTGGCATACTGTGGGGCCATGTGGGTGCCCATAGCAGTGCCACTGGTCTGGAGGTATATATTGTCACTAAATTTGAAATAGTTGTGTGTGAGGATAAAGTCACAGAGCTCAGCAACCACCTGTGCTGTGGCATCATCGGGGATACTACTCCGGACAGCTTGTATTCCATCTTTGTGTGGGATGTTTGTGTAGAGAGCCTCTACATCCATGGTGGCTAGGATGGTGTTTTCTGGAAGGTCACCAATGCATTGTAGTTTCCTCAGGAAGTCGGTGGTATCACGGAGATAGCTGGGAGTGCTGGTGGCATAGGGTCTGAGTAGAGAGTCCACATATCCAGACAGTCCTTCAGTGAGAGTGCCAATGCCCGAGATGATGGGGCGTCCAGGGTTTCCAGGTTTGTGGATCTTGGGTAGTAGATAGAATAACCCCGGTCGGGGCTCTAAGGGTATATTAATTTGTTCCTGTGTTAGTGCAGGGAGAGTCCTGAGTAGATGGTGCAGTTTCTTAGTATATTCCTCAGTGGGATCGGAGGGAAGTGGCCTGTAGAAATTGGTATTGGAGAGTTGTCTGGTAGCCTCCTTTTGGTAGTCTGACCTGTCCATAATGACAACAGCACCTCCTTTATCAGCCTCTTTCATAATGATGTCAGGGTTGTTTCTGAGGCTGTGGGTAGCATTGTGTTCTGCAAAACCTGTAGGAGAACACTTCAACCTGCCTGGACACACAATTACAGATTTAAAAGTCACCATACTGCAGCAAAAAAACTTCAAGACCAGACTGCAAAGAGAGACTGCAGAGCTGCAATTCATTTGCAAATTTAACACAATCAATCTG
Organism: Sternotherus odoratus; assembly: GCA_032164245.1. Lineage (NCBI taxonomy): Eukaryota > Metazoa > Chordata > Testudines > Kinosternidae > Sternotherus > Sternotherus odoratus. Next base: position 19,711,806 of record JAVMKO010000011.1, read on the forward strand.
GGACTGAACAAAGACCTTGAGTGGCTTGCTAATTACAAGAACAGCTTCTCCTCCTTCCGAATTCACACCTTCAATTCAGCTGCCAGAAGAATATCTCACCCTCCCTGATTGGAGATAACAAGCTGGTTCAGCCTGATTGGACTAACCTTGTTACCTCCTACCTGATTCCTGACTATTTATCTATACCTGCCTCTGGACACTTCCACTGCTTGCATCCGACGAAGTGGGTATTAGCCCACGAAAGCTTATGCTTCAAAACTTTATAGTTAGTCTTTAAGGTGCCACAGGACTTTGTTACCTCTGCTATTCCAGACTAACACGGCTACCTCTCTGATTCTTTAAAATACAAGTAGAAGATAACTGAAAGAAGAGAGAGGATGGGTACTCTCCCTTGTTTCACAAAGTATTCTGGAGTCACACAGCATATTGTACACAGGTAAAATCAGAGACCAAGCCAGCTTGTAGCGTACAATGTTATACCACTTTTCTCAGATTGGGAGGCAGATTGTCAGTGCAGTGAGGTTAGGTAGATGAGATTTCACACAAACAGTAGGCTGTAAGCTCTTTGTGGCAGACAGAATGGCAGACAGGGACTTTGTAAGAAATATGTACCATGCCTAGTACAATGGGCCCCTGAGACCAACAGAGTTCTAGGTACTACCCCCAAATTCAGAATTTAACAAGTATATTTTATATTTAAATTGCATTAGAGATTTAATACAACTAAATTTTGGATATAGTGTTTTCTGGAGGGCAGGGACGCGGGGTGAGAGCCATCCTTTAACTGATGTTCATAAAAAGATTTTCTTCATTTCAGCAGAATCCAGGTTGGATTTGCTTGTACGTTGGTTCTTGCAGCTGGAGTTTTGACAATGCATGATGTAGATATACATGTTCATGAATGAGATGTTGTAGGTTCCTCCTGCAGAGATGCTTTTAAAAAACTTGCTCCTTTTTCTAATTGATCACAGGAAGTGCATCTCTGAGAAGTGGTGAGAGCTGGGATCGATGGCAGGCTAGTTTAATGCAGCTCTTAACAACAACCTGCAGAGATTAGGAAGTTGTCAGAAAGATAACATTGGAGGTTTATGGATTGCTTTCCTGAAGTCGTTCTGAGCTCTAATCTGTTGTTTTCTGTTGTTATGTTTGTGTTTGCTTGCATATGCAATATGTGTGCTTTTTATATGTGCATAGAGTATAGCTGCATTCAGATGTGATGAGCATGCTATAAATACCTGGATGAAAGTCTGATGGACAGACAGACAAGGTAAGTAGTCAGACTCTCTCTGGGATAGGGGTTGTCAAAGGGGAAGTTTGAGTTATGGCTATGATTTCCCTGTCACCTGAGTTGGAGTAGAGTATAATGGGCCTAATTCATCTGGTGTAATGCCACTAAATCAATGGAGTAGCATTATGAACAAATGAGTCCCATTGGGTTTTGAACCGGGGCTCAGGTGCTGCAGTGTTGGATGCCTTAAAGTGTTCCTACCCTCTTAAAAGGTGGGTCAGGTCCCAGTGGAGGGGCTCCATTACACAAAGAGAGAATGTGTCGATCTCTTTTTTCAAAGCATAGCTGTGGAAGAAGGTGGGCTAATATGTGCCAAACACAGAATGGGAAATCCCAACCTTTTAGACTCTACACTAGGTCAAATCCTCACCTGAGGTAACTCAGAATAGCACCATTGATTTAAATGGAACTATGCTGATTTACACCAGATCTGGCCCTCTATCTTTGTAATAAAAATATCTATTAACCTTACCGATGTGCATTAAACTTTCCATAGCAGCTACAGAGAGCATTTTTAAAAACACAGGCTTTTATTTTCTACTAGTGTAAAAGCCCGTGGACACGGGCCAACAGTAACGGCTCCCCCGCTCAACCCCCCCCCCCAAGCGTGCCCCCCGCTCAGTCCCCCCTCCCCAAGGGCTCCCCCACTCAGCCCCCCCGCTCATTCAGCCTCCCCTCCCCCCCCACACACACCCTGCTCATTCAGCCCACCTCCCACCCACTCCAAGGCCCCGGCTAGGCTGGGCGCAGCTGGCCGTGCCGTGCCCAGGCACCTCCGCCCCGCCGGCCCAGCGCCCCCTTCCCGCGCCCTGCCCGGCCAGAGTCTCCTGCCTGTGCCTATTGCGCCCAGCCACCCTCCTGCCCTAGGCCCCTGATCCAGTCCCTGCTTCCCTCTCAGCGGCATACGCGCGGCGGGCATGTTGTGCTGCCGGACTACACCTCCCACCATGCCGTTAGTCCGGGCCGTCTCTACTGCACATGACGGCTTCACACAAACTTTTCTAGCCGATTATTAAATAGGATAGGCATTCCTTGCTTTAACTTAAAAGGCATCTTTTATCTAAAATGTCCTACTGTAATCAGTTCTGACGATCATGTTATTTGTCAGTCTCCATTCAGAAGAATGAGAAAGGGAAATACCTGAATAGATATTATACAGAAAGAAACAGGAAACAAGTCAGTGTGGAGCAGAAACTCAGAACTTGTTCTGGAATAGGCTGGGGTAAGGTTGCTCACTGAAATAGGCACAAACCAAGAGAACAAAACTAGTTGGTCAGTCCAATCCTTTACAAAATGAATAACAAGAACTATTTCCCTTTCAGCACATTTTATTATAAATTGTGTAAAAAGAAAGGGCTTAAAGAAAATAAAGCCTAATATGCTAGACATTTATCTGCCACAGACCGTAGATGTAGCTACACCTTTTTTCCCACTCCGCAGAGAACCTGCCATCATTTCTGTAAATATGAGACAAGGACAAAAGATGGACAGAGACAATTGAGTTTCTCACGGGCTTTGGGCAATGCACAAGATGATGATTTGAAACCAAAGCCCAGAAGCTCTAAATATATAGCAGGCTAAGTGGGTTGATTTGATTTCTTACCTACCATAAAGCATGGGGAAGCACTGAACTGCCTGCAGCAGAAGGTTAGCAGTTTTCATTGATGGCTGGAATTGGGAGGAATTTTATTTTTATACCAGCTTGTCTTTAAAAGGACACATTGGTTAGTTAGCAACCTATATGTAAGATGGCCGATATGCCATCAGAATCTGTTGTTCACTTGTACGGTGGTTATGGTTATTTATTTATTTATTTTAATATGTTGTCTATGACATGGAGTAATATTGGAAGTCAAACATCTCCAGGGGGTATTTTAAAAATTGAAAACAAAAACAAAACCACAAGAATCACTGTTATTTTTAAATGGAGCTAAGGAATCCAGATGGATAGGCATTATTGAAAAGAAAGGAGACCAAAAGAATGCTTGCATCCTCTGTGTGTGTGTATTATGTGATGTGCTAACGACAAAGAGTACAGAAATTCCATTTTTTGTCCTCTTGGGTATCTCTCATCATAGATCATACATCATAAATATATTAGAGAATGTGAGGTTCTCTAATATATTTATCCTCACAACACTCAATGTTGTGGTGGGAAATAGTGTTGTCCCCATTTTACAGATGAGGAACTGAGTCACAGAGAAATTTTGGATGTCTACACTAGAAAGTTGTGGTGCTTCCACTATATAAAGTGGCAGCACACCCACCTACCCACTAACCATCAGTGTAGAGATAGTTGTATTATACTGCTTGTATGCTTTTTTAGGCTACTATAACTGTGTCTAGATCACACTTATTCCAGTAAAAATGTTAAACCCTGACTAACTGACAGTTACATTTGTAGACCATGTCTAAGTGACTTGTTCAGCATTGCACAGGAAGTACATAGTGAAACAAGAAATTGACCCTAATTCTTCTGAGTCTCTGGCTAGTACTGTAACCACTGGACAATCTTTCCACTCTAGCTAGCATTTGTTCTGTCAGAAGCAATTAATAATGTAAGGGTTCTTTAATTTTATGCTTATGCATATTAAAAACATAAACAAATAATTTGGATGTTTAACTTCTTTGGCCTGGATAGTGTTCTGAAGAGAGATAATTTCTTAAGGTATTTTGGAAATTCTGCTTCTGGCAGATACTGAGGAGTTCAGAAATGTGCAAAAATCCATAATCATTTTGGCTAACTTGGTCTCTTTTTAATGAATAGTTCAAAAATCTGATGTAACCTGTATATAAAGAGCTAGGGGCATTAGGAGACTAAAATTCTATTTCTATTTTCAGTATTTAATAAATCCCAAAATGTTGCAGGAATCATCCTTGCACTATTTTCTGTTATGAATAATCAGGGCAGTGATCCATACTGTTTTAGTGAGGGAACAGTCTAGAAATGGGGGGGGGGGGGGAAGGAGAAAAGGTTAGACAGATCATTGATGAAGAGGACAGAAGAAGAGATTGAACACCTTGCACAGTAACTGGAGTTCTTTGAGATGTGTCTTTCTATGCGAGCTACACTTTAATTACAGGTTCAAAAGGTGTGAGCACACCTGGAGACTTTTGGTAGTAGTACCTGTTTAGCCTGCACATGTGCCCTATGCTGCCTCATTTCCTGCACTAAGGCTGTATAGGGCTGTGTGTGCAAACTGCCCTCAGTTCCTTCTGTGTTCCCCAGAGGAAACCCCAAAGCAGAGAAGGAGGATGGGCAGTAGAATATCCATAGGGACACACATCTCAGAGAACTCCACTTACTGTACAAGGTGAATAAGCTTGCCTTCTTCTTTGAGTAGTGTCCCTAGGAGTCCTCCACTTCAGGTGACTACTAAGCAGTAACCCCAGCCTGGGGGGAGAGGGGACAGCAGCTTTAGAGCCAAGTCCAAGACTGAAGACAATACTGAATTTCCAATAGCAGCCTCTGATCTAGAAGACTGGATCCCTGAATAATGCTTGGGAAAAGTGTGTCTGGAGATATAATTGGCAGCCTTATAAGTGTCCAGAACAGGAACATTCTTAAGTAGTGCCATAGATTGTGAAATGGGCCAACAATCTAAAAGGAGTCTGTATGTCTGCAGTCTCCTAGCACAATATAATACAATCATAAATCCACCTGGAGATTCTCTGGGTGAAAATCACCTTCCCAGTTAGAACTGCCCACAATAGTCACAAACGATCTTGGTGATTTCCTAAAAGACGTAGTCCTGTAAACAAATAAATAATAATAATAAAGAGCTAATGACATCCTAATGTCCAAAGTGTGCATAAATAGAGTTTGCCCTGGGAAAATATTACAAGTGAAAGGCTTCCCCTTAGAGACCCTATTTCTCCAACCTTTTGAGCAGAAGTGACAGCCTCAAAAAGGCTTCCTAGATTAATGAGAGATGAGATGGACATTGGCTCAAAGTAGGGGGGGTGGGAGAGGGGATACATAAGGCATTTAAGTACTAAATTCAAAAATTCAAATCCCAGATAGGATTGTGTTCCTTAACGTGGATGGGCAGGAGGAAGAGTAATCCTATCAGAAAGAGCAAGGTGACAAACCTGCATGGTACTGGTCATTATCAGACGGGGTTTCATGACAAACAGATTAATGCATGTTTACTAAATGATGAATTTAGAATCAATTCATGGACTTGAAAAATTCTCCTTTCCAAAATGGCATTTGGAAAAAGAGCACACACACACAATCTGTGGAGACACAACCCCCCCCCCCCCCCCCCCGTTAGTTAGTTTTATGTAAATTAGTCATCGTGTAGTATAAATTTGTTGTTTGGTTGTGAGTTAGGAAAATCAGTCTAACAAAGGTGCCTGACTTACACTGCATTCGGTAAATGTGCAAAACAAGTATAACACCACTTACACACAGATAGACCAATGATTCTCTCATTTACACACAACGGGGTTCCTGGAGTATAAATTAAAGTAGAATTTGGATCACTAAACATAAAGGGAGGTAAAGGTAGAAGGAAAAGTGGTTGGGGTTAGCAAAAAAGAGGATGCATCAAAGTGAAAAGCCAACCAAGCCTGTTTTGTAATCACATTTGGCCCACTTGCATGGCTATCCGTAGAATGTGAACTAAAGTACGCCCTCTTACTTTAAAATCCATGCACACAACAGCTGGCCTCTCCATTGCAGCCCTGCCAGCAGCACACAGCAGTTCCCAAATGCCTATACAAGCTCCTCCTTCACTGAAAAGTCACCTTTGCCAGTACATCAGCTGTGCCACTGAGCCAATGCATGTTCAGGGTAGGCCATGCACTGGGCATTGTGTCATTTATGCAAGACTTAGTACTTTATATGTATTGTACAGCACTGCCTCGATCTGGTGGGAAGGTACCCATGCAATTATTCCATGGTGCACAGAATAGTAGGGCCAAATCTGCCAAATGTAAAGTTATGCCAGCAGGGTACTGCACAGCAGGCATAGTGGATACAACTAGAAAGAGTGACAAGTGAAATTTCTACCTGTGCTCATGGATAATTTCTTGTGAGTTGCTTATCTAGTCTGTAATGTCTGCTCAGTGTTGTCTCAAAGTGATTTTTCCTAGAGCTGCCTGCAAGCCATATTGTGGAGCAAACCTGGTCTCACTTACTTTCTTCCACTCCAACTTATTACACGTATTTGCCTCTTCAAAACCACAGAATCCCATTTCAGATTTTAAATTCTGATCATGATTAATTTACATAGCTTGGCTTATTTTATTCCTGCTTTGCATGCTCATTGTGGGATTTTACCTGGGAAATAGAAAGTGACTGAATAAAGTGATTGTCCAGACAGAATTCCATCCATGCAGAACAGCACAGAGTATGAACAAAGAATGGGTTGAAGAACAGTGTGATAATTCTCCTATCACAGGGGTAGTTTTACGGGTTTCCTCTGTTGTGAAAACATGAGCCTGATCTTGGAAACAGCTTCACTCAAGTGGACCTCTGGGTCTGTCTGGAGCCCTCCTGAAATCAGTAAGGTAGCACCCAGGGGCAGGAGCCCCTCAAGGGATGGTAGATGTAGGATCAGGATCATGGCGAGCATTTCACTAAAACAGTGGAACTCAGGGCTTCTTACCTTTAAATCTGCATTACTAGATTTCTGTATAGAACAGGCAAAACCTACAACAAATGGTCAGAGAGTCCATTGTATAATAATGAATATATGTGGCCATTTGATGGCAGTGTTATATTGTACTGCACAAGAATTCTGCTAGGCACAGGATTTCACTCTTGGGAGGATGCACCTCTCTTTTGTTAAGGAAAAGCAAACGTCCAGACAAGGATTGCTGCATCTCAGATCCAAATTTTAATTCTTTCTAAATTAAGTATAAATCACTTGTAGTTAAAAAGCTCCAGCTCAAAATATTTGTGGCCCCTTTCCCTTGAAATAACCTTCATTTATTCTCCCCAGCTGTCATATACCCCCCTTATTAGAATCAGGCCTTTCCTTTCGCACACTTTCATATACCCTTCAAACAAATTCATGGTAAGTGACTGGGCCTGAGTACACCAATGCTAAAACAGAATGAAATATCAACTCCCAGCTTCCAAAGAGTTCCTTTAGTTTCATTTGCAGCTCCAACAATAAGTCTTATAAAGCTGAGTGAATGACTCCAAATGAATAATTTGGCTGGCAAATTTTACTTTTCTTTCTGAATTGTTCATGAACAGCTTATGATGTTCTTTTAAGGCAGGCCAGTTGGAATACCTTACACGTACACAGCCTGGAGGTGACAAAACTTATCTGTGTCTAATAGTTTAGCACAGTCTAGGACAGCAGAATTATTCTACAGAAGCATCCTGGTGGGTAAAGACTGCCCACAGTTGAAGATCAAGTCAAGTAATTACTACTCTGAACAGCTTCCCTTCTACTCTGTGCATTAGAATACTCAAGTCCATTATCATCTTTCCAACCCAGAGAACATTAGATCAGCCAGAGGCAAAAAGGCCCTCGTTCCTGGCTGAGTTTTATTGAGTGTGATTGAGAATGGTCTAAATATGCTGGATAAGCTCATGATGGATCTAAGGAGTAATCACAAAGTTTAAATCTGCATCCAAACTGCATAAAAAATTGGATTTCTTTGGATCTGGGGATTTAGATTTGACCCATTTATCTTCTTCACAGAGTAATCTAAAATATAACGAGCCTTCAATTTGAGGAAGAAGTCCACAATAGAAATCCAGAAAAGGTCTTCATAAAATCAAAATCTGTTGCCTACTTCCTAGATCTTGGTCCATCAGAAAAAATTCTACTGCTGATCATCCATTGATGGCCCAAGGACAACATGGCCAATGTTGAGAGGAAATTCTAAATTATTTCATAATCACAAAATGATGAATTAAAAGGTCTGAGCTGCCCTACTCAATGATAGAGGCAGATTCTATCCATCTCAGTTTCAGTATGTGAACAACACTGAAGGATAACCTAAATATTCCATATCTACAATGGTTATTCTAACATCACCCTGACATCCTAATTTAGTTGATGTTTAATCCTTATATGACTGCACATTAGTGAAATGGGAAAGAAATTCAGAAGGGCCACATTGCATGTGTTCTACCCTCTCTGGCTGACAGATCTGTGCAGGATTCAGGGAATAAGACCAATTTAGCAATTCTGCTGCCCAAATATATATTTTCAATGGTGAAATGTGCCTTTCTGCTACTTGGAATTGGGTGAAAAGAGCCATTTTCCTTCCACCATCACCCCGTGCTACTGAGAGTCTGGCAGGCCCCACTAGATATCCAGGTTATGTTTCAAATGCAAATCTGTTCTGGAGAAGGAGGAGCTGAGAGACTTCCAGACTCCTTCACTACAACCCTAGAGCCATAGTAAACTCAGTGGGCTGTAGGAGCACAGGTGACTGGTCTGGCAGGAGTGAGGAAGGGATGTGTGGAATGCCGAAGGCTTTATAAAAGTCACCGCTCAGTAACTGGTTGTTTTTTCCCCTGGCTTAAGCCACAGGCTGACATCATGCTTCTGAATACGCTCACCCACAATGTAGGCAGCATCCACGAGCAACATAAGGTTTGAACAATGTGAAAGGCCATGCATCTTTGTGCTGGATCAGGTATTTGTTTCCCTGATTGCTTTAGCATTGAATACCAGATATCTGAGTGACCTAGAGCAATTTTGGTGAATATCAGAAGACACTGCAATCATATTAGTAGTTCCTACATTATTCAAAGCGTTTTCTGGTAAAATGGTGCTGCAGGACAATGAAAGCAAAGAACAATTCCCAGAAGATTGGATGATTCCCCCCTGCTTTACTGTCTGTAATTATTTCTATCAGATAACTTATTTGCTATGCAAGCTTACCTTCAAAAGTATGTTTGTTAAAAAGAGGGAGCGGAAGAAATCCTTTGTAGGGTCTGCACATGATTAAAGAGCTTTAACAAGGCATAATGAATAATAATGAAGATGTGTCAAATGCATTTTAAACATTTTGGATTTTGAATCAGATTTTGATAGCAGCTGCTCTAGCACATACATTGCAAAATAAAAAGGAGATATTGCTAGTACCACTTTTGATGAAAATTATGGAACTAATTTTACTGATTTGCATATTCCTGTAGTACCATATAATGGAAGGACATGTGTTCTATTTTAATTACTTTAACCTTCAATGTGTGCAAACACAGGATAGACCCGTTACATACTTTACAGGAACTAGTTCTTCAAGGTGAGTTGTCCGCTTGTGGTGCATGTCCACTCCATGCATTTTACACATAGAGAATCACTTGAAAATGGTGATAAACATTAATATTCAAAATATACTAAGATAGAGGTTTGACATTAGGTATAAAAATACATGAAATGCAAGTGCTGCCATTTACTTTATACCAAACCTAGGGTCAAATTTTCAAAATTATTTGAGTAACTTTCAGAATTAAGTATCATTTTCATAAGTGATTTTAGGTGCTCAGAGACCACATTTTTAAAAGGTATTTTGATTTCAGTGGGAGTTAGGTACTTAGGTCTTTAGGGAAAAAAATATCAGTAAGTGTCTATGTGCATTCGTAGGCCTTAAATACTTTTAAAAATTTGGCTCTTAAATATTGTTGAAGATTTTGCTCCTGGTCAAAAAGCAGGGTTTGAGTGAAAAAATATGTTCCATTTTTGTCACAAATTCAGAATTTCAATAAAAATTAATTGAATTTTTGAAGTTAATCACTCAACTTTTTTTAAAAAAAACTAGCCAGATAAATTATTCATTTTTTGTTGTAAAACATTCTTCTGTCTTTGTTGTTGATATTTGAAATTTGGTCATTTACTGAACTTTATTTGAATAAAAACTTTGAAGAAAAGCAAGGTCCCATACAAACACTAGACCAACTTTTTCTGGAATTTCACAATGAAGACGGTGTTGCTTTGTAACTTCTTTTCTTGTGAAATAGAAAGAGAAAATGGAAATATACACAAAATAGCACAATGAAGTCTCCTCCTTTTTTGTGGCAGCTGGATTAATTTTTATATGGTAATCAATATGTAGCAGGCTGCTGACCAGAGACTGCTGAGTCAGCCCCTGCTCCCTCCAAACCCAGCAAAAGGGAGAAGCCTCTGCAAGCCTTCCCTAGCAGGGAAGGTAATCAGCCACCTGGGTGTAGGCCTGGGCTGCAGAGGGCTTAAATGGGAACCACCTGACAGCCTCCCAGGCAGGGTATAAAGCCTGGGGACGGGGGAGGAACAGGAAATAGCAGAGAAGGGAGTGGCTGTGCCCTGCTAGCTGCTGGAGCTAGTGGTTTCCCCCAGGGCAGCCAAGCCAAGAGCTGTGTATGCATTGTTGTAAATAGGTGGTGGGTTATTGCACAAGGGAAAATAAAGGACACTGTTGGCAGCCACAGAGGACTCCTGCCTGTTTTTCAAGAGGGCGGTCAGAGGCCCGCTTACACAATATTTGACACCAGGAATGTGAAAGGGTAGTGATGCATTTGGTAATATATAATAATAATTTCTGACAGCTCTTTGCATGAAAAATGAATGTTAATTTTATCTCATTTTTTCCCTTCTTTATAAGACACCCAGGAAAGAGAATGTTAGAATACATTAATTTACTCTATTTTCTGGATAGGAATTAGACTATATTAGGTTAAATAAATAATTGATTAATATAAATCCATCCATCTGTGATTCCTACAATGCTGCTTGATCTTTCATCACTATATTTATTTCAAAATTAAAACAAATATAGGGTTTTACAAACACTTGGATATAGTATGCCAGACCCAATCTGAAGATGGGATAATACATGCCATAAATCTTTAGCTTCCCATCCAATTTGACTTGATAAATATGTTTTTCTTTTGCACAAGCCTCGGTGTTCAGGAAGATCCATAAAGAGAGATGGCTAGGGGTCATTTTATCACTCTAACTCCACTCATTAATAATGCCACATTTTATTTAAAGCCAGAGTTTGCTCCAACCTGATTTTGACAGCATGCCATGTAGCTGAACTACTTAGCTGTTACTCTGGTGTATTGTGTTTGAAGTTGATAATGCTGAATGTGTTGCATCTCTAGAACCAGATATTCACTGAGGGAGACAAATATAGTAGAGGCCACGGCCTTATCATTCAAGGAAAAAAAAATCTGATGTTGTTTGTTTGTGGATGAGGTGACCAAAAGGGAGGTTAAAGAAGAAAAGAAATTCTGGGACACGTTTTCCCCTCAACAGTGGCAACGTGTGTAGAAATAGACTAGATATCATAGGTCAGACCAGGGTTTAAAATATCATCATCATCATCTCACTTTCCAAAGTGTGAAAAGATGGAATGGAAGATTTCTGGTAAAACACTCTCTGCTACCCATGCTACTGCCCCTTTTCTGATGGTTGACCTCACCGATACAGGGCGCTTGCCCTGAATAGTCTTTAATATCCAGGCACTGGTGTAACTGCATAGCTGCAGTCTCCTATACCAGATGATACCCTATCAATGATTTGCACCACTATAGATTCCTCAGGTTTCAGGAAGGATTAAAGGCCACATGTTCAAATAGCAGCTTTTCCTTACTACATTAAAATTTGCTAAACTGGTGGCCGGCCACTGTTGACTGTACTGAGGCCAAATGACCAGAGTAGCTATGGCCTTTCATTAAGAGGGAATGATGCCCTTTGAGTGCAGTAAGTGAAACGTGATGAACTTCTAGACTAATTTAAGGGAAGTTCCTGTTCAGCTGATTCTGCAAATTGCCAAGACAAATTGTACACGAGAAGATAACTCTGATATTATCCTGGAATTATGTAGCCCTCATTCATTTATTAAATAGCCACCTCTATGACTTGATGCACATGAACAAATCAGTTAAAAATGTAAACATTTTTATTTGACTAATAGTCCATATTCATGATCTTCCCAACTTAGCAAATGAAAATTTCCCTCTCAGGCCACAGTTCACAAATAAACACACTTCACTGAGATCACCTGGGAAAACACAACAGCTATTGCAGCTTACCCATAAGTAATGAAACTTCAACTCTGGTCCTATATATATTTCTCTGCTCCCAGATTCCCAGCTAGAAATATGGGAAATATTACTGTTGAACCTATAAATTTGTTTGCTTCCTATTTCCCAATATTTATTCCCCATAAGTGTCTTACACCAATATCCCTATTATTTGTATATGACTCCTCAGATCATTGTGGATATTTTACACTGAAAATTGTTCTCAGAGTATACTACATACATTCTTACAGGAAATAGATGGGTTGCTTGGGCACCACTGATTGAGTGCACCAGCCCCACATATCATTTCTGCCCACTAACTCTCCCTTCTCCCCAGGGAAAACGAGGGTAGACGGGGGATATGAAAAAAAATTAGTCATGCGGAAGGAGGAAAACTGAAAAATACTGCGAGTTTGGTTTTCATACAAACCCCCTCCCCAAAAAAGGTTTTAGTCTTTAAGAAAAAAAAGTAAGTATAGATTACTTCAGTTTCCTAACAAAGTTCTCAAATAATTGGGCAATTTGTGTGTGCATAAATTCCATCCTGAGTGTTAGACCTGTTTGAATTAACAGAAATTTAACTGCAAAATATCACCTTTTAAAAAATCTAATCACTCTTTTGTTGTTTGCGGATATATTCCCTGGTTGACCTGTGTGACCTGGTGGTCCAAGAACAGTCCTGAGATTTGGGAACTCTGACACGGACTCTCTGTAATCTTGGGCAAGTAACTATGCTCTGTACCTCTAGTTCCTCAACTATACAATGGAGAAAATCTTCATGAAGGAGTCAAATGTTAAGTTACCGTACAGAACTCTTACAATGCAAGTGCTATGTCAGTATATCATGAGGCATGTATGTATATGCATGTATAACATGGGAGCTGTGAGACAAGAAAAAAAAACAGTGCGTAAGTAAAACAGTATTGTTTCATTTGTTTTACTTTTGTCATAATTTTTGCTATGGACATAATTTTACAAATGCATCTAAATACATCTCAGTTGATTGCTTTGTTCACCTTTCCATTCAAATTGCTTGTACACCATGAGATTTTGTGATATATTGATATTTCAAATCCTAAAATCTACTATTTGAAAATGAATATTAATGTTCAAGGGTGGAGTCCTGGCCACGCGGAGATCAATGGCAAAACTCCCATTGACTTCCACGGGGCCAGGGAGGGAAAATGGACCTTCTTGGATTTCAGTGAATTCACTGGAGTCATTCATTGTTTGACTCACTGAGATCAGAATCAAAATGTAATAACTTCAATCTCTATATAAAAAGCCATGTGCATCTATGTGAATTATAATGGGTTGAAACCCCAATTCAGCAGAGCATGGGAATATATGCTTTAGATTGTCCCCTTCTGCAAAGTTAACCTAAGAACATGCTTAAGTGTTTTTGTTTGGCTTTTTGGGTAGGAATGGACCAAAGTCTGAGTGTCTAATTTCCAGAATAACCTTCTCCATCATTTCTAGAATGGAAGAATTATTAATACTAGTACTACACAAAGGATACAAACTGAGGTTCACTTTACTCTCGGTAAGGATACTGAGGTTATATTTCAAAGCCTTTCATATATATTGACACAGTAGTTGTTAAGTGACAATTCTGATTCCCCAAAGGAAATGTTTAAAAAAAGGGGGGGGAAAAAGGGTGAAGATTTATAAATTAACACCACTTCTGTGTCTGGAATAGTTAATCCTGAAAATTAATTCTCAATAAATGAGAGGGAAATTAGTATTAAAAAAAAAAAAGCCTTTTCCTTTAAACCCACCTCAAAATGTCAAAATAAATACAGTAGTAGCACATATTCATTATATTTAGAGATGCATGTAGGAGAAAACATAATGCTTATTGTAAAAAAGAAGTTACCAGTTTTGAGCTCATAACAAAGAATCAAGAAAGTAAGAATCTAGGAAGTTGTACTTAAAATACATTCTGGTTTCAGCCTCCTGCCTCTGAAAAGCAACAAGATCAGGGTCTGAGTTTAGAAAGAATATAGCCCCCTACTGCAGAGACACTGGAGACAATGTCAGACTTAAATTGCCTGATTACTGTCTAAACAATGAATTCTCTGATTAGTGACCCACTGAAAATACAACCAAATCAGTGTGTTTATTCCAAGAGCTCCGCTGTTAAGTCTGATGTTCTAAAAGAGGGAAAAATCAGAAGAAATTACAGCACCACACATCTCAAATCCTCTGCATACCAATGGAATAATAGTTTGGGTTGCTTATTTACAGGATTTGAAACGTTTGACAACAGAAGGGCTAATAGAGAGGTATCCAAAACATGTTTAATTACATCTTAATCATACCACTGTTGTGCACAGTAGTATAATAAAATATTATATATTTTTGAATAATTAAATATAAAAAGACTTTTAAAAAAATGTTTGGCCTATATCTGCCAAGAAGCTGTGTTTGTTTCATACTTTTAGAACAGAATGAAAATGTATTAAAACTTCATAGAACTGCTGTATATGCAGAGAACAAAAAAATGTATTGAACACTGAATCTAATGACAAAAAGAGTGCAACAAAGCCTGTTCTCGAATTAACTTTAGATGAAAAGGAAAAGAAAATTGTAAATGGCAATAAGGGATTTAAAGGCCAGAGATATCCTCACAGAAGACAGACAACATCAGGTAACTATGGAGTTGACAAGAAAAGTATCCACACTGAGTCTGTTAAATTGAAAATTGCATAAGAAATACACTTTATGGTTTAATATGTACATCATATGTAAAATAAGTATCCTGCCCAAGCCAAGGAGAGAGAAAAAACTGGGTTACACTGATTTCAGTTTAATTTACATTTCAAATGCAAACTGTTTAATTATGTTTAATTGAAAAGATTTATTGCATTAAATGGTAAGGAAAAATGCATGACTAGAAATGCAGTTTCTCAATCTTTATATTTCATATTGTTCTTCATTTGGTTGTTGTGCTGAATGCAGAAATGAGAAACATCTGCATGTCACAGCTCTTGCACATTTAACTTCTCAAAGTGTTCTGAATCAGGATATGAGAAGAGAGAATATGTTCTCTAGCTACAGATCTGATTATATAAAAAGCTGAACTGCTTAAAGATGAATTGAAATGCATTCTCACACACACACACACACCCTTCTTAAGATCCAAACCTAGGAACAGAGTAGGGGGTGTAGACTTAAAATATATGAGTAGACATTTGTCATAAGTATAAAGTAGCTTAGAATGACTGTTTTACCTGTGAAGGGTTAATCTGAAGCAACAGAGAGGAAGATGACAATCAACCTTAGGAACAAAGGAAAGGGCTTTCACTTTCAGTTTCTCCTCGGCTCACTCGGGGTCTGTCTGTGCTGTTCCCCTGGCTATGGGAGGAACCACACCTATGTTTCTATTCTACATTTCTATAATCTTCTAAGAAAGCCAAGTCCAGCAGTAAGTGATTTGTAAGCTTGAACTGTATCACTTGATAATTGGTCCATGGTGTTTCTTTGCTGTTATGCTGTAGCAGTGGAAGACTTCCCAGAAAGGGGGGAATCAGTTATACTATGTGATGCCAGTGAGTTGTTCTTCTATTGATTTCTGTACAAAGGGTTTATGCTCCTTCTTTTTCTTTAATTAAATTCTTGCTTTTAAGACCCTGACTGTTTGTTTCCATTGGATTGATCCTGATTTGGATCGGGCACATCTCAGAAAGCGAGGGTTTGTGGTCTTTGTTCTCGAATCTCTCCCAGGTAAAGGGGGGAGATTTGGGGAGTGTTACAAGGGGGTTCCAATTTACCCTAACCCATGGTTTTGGGGGCTTAAATTGGTAGTGGCAGCATTTTCTAAGCCCAGACATAGGGGAAGTTTATGTTCTGGGGGAAAGTTTTAACCTAAGCTGGTAAGATAAGCTTGGGGGGTTATTTCTTCTTTCATGCGGGGTCCCCACATCTTTACCCTAGAATTCAGATTGGGGAGATACACCTTGACAACATTTTACAAAAAAAAAATCACATCTTTGTTTACTTGCCAAAACCCAATTTCACATTGCGGGTGTTTATTCTGCTATAGGTGTTGGCATCACTAGTACCAAAGGACAGTGAGACTACAAGCACAATGTTACATGTTTGTAGAGTCATTGTTTCTCTTGCAATACTCAATGAGCTCTAAACTCATGTCATGGAAGGTAAAACGCCTTTCAGCTCAACTTTTTATAGTTGTCTAGAAAGATTAACTACATCTGTGGGTGAAATCCTGAAAAGCAAAGCCTGAGTAAAGGGACTTTGGTCTGAAGAAAATATTCTGGAGCACAATGAGGCTGACAGAACTGCAATGAGGCTGTGCTTCTGAAGCATAATGTTTGCTAGTACCCCCATTCCCTTATACCCTATTCCTAATGTGATGTTGCAGTGGGTCACCGTAATGGTTTCTGCCAGAGACTGCGATGGGGTGTTGAGCCCTGTTCATGGGCTCCCCGCAGTGCCTCCCATGAAGTCATTGTATACACAAGATTTCTTCAGTCTTTGGGCCTTTTGTAGATGCAAATATCAATTCAGAACTGGAGCCTACGTTAGCAGGTATGTGACTGTTCATTTTTATACCTATAACTCCCATTACAAACCCATTGTGGGGGCTCAGCATCAGAACCTAATATTGACCAAACATATATAGTATCCTTCCTGGATATCCATCGGCTTGTTTTACTGAAAACATCTCCAGCTTCTTGCAAAGTTAAGCTCTGAGTAGACTTGTGGAAATATCATATATAATTTAAGGGATATTAAATCTCTAATATGTTCCATGGAAATTTTTATATTCTACATATACATATATGTTCCACATATCAAATCTATTATCTGTCCTATAACAGAAATCATTAATTGTACAGGATGGTTAAAAAAATCCATAGAAGGTTATCGCTTTATAATAAATCGATAGGATTTCATTGAGGAATGAAGGTGAAATGTTGCCCTAAGTTCTTACCCTTTGTGGATCTGGCCAGAGGTAAAGCAACGTTCTTGAAAATATGTCATGAGGACTAACTATCTAAATTCATGCATTTGAGTTGATGTTTACAGAGAAGCAAATCATGAGGTCAAAAGTTCTGAAGGTAAAATAAAGATAAAACACACCTAGCAAAAAGTTTAAGAGCAAAGCATTTGGGGCTATCAGCTCCTGCAACTCTGGTATTTTTGACAGTCTATGAGTTGTTGAGTCATATTACATTCTGTTGATGCTTTCTGACAAAGTTAGAAAACACCCCACTGGGAATACAACAAAAGAAGCACTCACCTTTACACTGAAGGCCAGATCTGGTAAATAGTGTGCAACTGGAGACAATGATGCTAAAACACAGAATTCTCAGCTCCAACTTGTCACAGCTGGTATGCATCCACTCCAAGGACACTGGAAGATATAGAGGGGAAAAATAAAGCATGCAGCCCTGTAGCTGGGGCCATTCCCCGTGCTAACATTCCTGGTCAAAGAGCTTAGATTCATTATATGCAAAAGGAATTCTCCTGTTATCAGCTATCCTTTTTTTGCACCAGTATATGTAAATACAGTAAAACCTCCATTTAATGGACTAATTCGGGCAAGGGGGTGTCCGTTAAATCAAAAAGTCCGTTATTTAATAATTTTTTTAAAAATGAGCTGTCGGAGCAGCAGCCCGCCCGCCACAGGGTCGGGGCGGCAGCTCCGCAGCCCGCCTGCTGCCGGGACCCGGGCGGCAGCTGTCAGCCAGCCCGCCTGGGTCCCGGCTGCTGGGACCCGGGCGGCAGCCGGGAGCCGGCAGCCAGCCCGCCCGCTGGTGGGACTCGGGCGGGAGCCAGCAGGCGGGACCCGGCAGCCAGCCAGCCCGCCCGCCCGCAGGCGGGAGCCGGCAGCCAGCCTGCCTGCTGCCTGGACCCGGGCGGCAGCCGGGAGCCGGCAGCCAGCCTGCCTGCGGCTGGGACCCCGGCGGCAGCTGGGAGCCGGCAGCCAGCCCGCCCGCTGTGTGGACCCGGGCGGCAGCTGGGAGCCAGCAGCCAGTCCGCCTGCTGCTGTGACCCGGGTGGCAGCCGGGAGCCGGCAGCCAGCCCGCCAGAAATGGATCAGGAATGCATCACACTTGCTCAGAAATTTTGTCCGTTGCATCCGAAGTCCGTTAAATCGAGGTCCGTTAAATCGAGGGTTTACTGTACTGAGTGACCTATATTGGCTGCCACAGAGGATCCTGACCACAAATGTATCCTTGAGTGATAACGGTTTCAGAGGTAGGCCCCATGTCCCTACTTTGCAGGAGAGATGGCTCCTTTCCCATCATGTGGAGGAACACTGAATGGCCCCTCAGAGATGGTTCTTCTGTTAGCTCTCCTCTGTTTATCCACAGGAGAAAATGATGTGGGCCTCATATTTTTCATAACAGAGTCAAAACATGTTAGGAAAAAATTAAACCCCTAAGCTGGTGTTTCTTAAAAATGTACATTTTCACAGGTGTTCATGTGAAAGGGCTCCAATATATAAGATTACTTGATCAAAAGTTTATTTTTTTATACAGAAAGCTCATTCTCTTTTATTGCAACTCTTTCATATTAGAGTGGCACACAACACACCTGTCATCCTCTCTTATTTTATAACAAAACTTTAAAAAACCCATTTTTATTCTCATTAAATGTTTTCTATTAACATGTTTCTTTAATAAATTTACTTAGTAACTGCCATTTCAGTCTCATACGCCAGAATATATGCCACATATTATGCAGTATTGATGCAACAGAGGGTAACAAGCTAAATGACACCAAATGCTGTCTGATATAGTGATCCCTCTTATCGCCAGTCCAACACTCTAACAAAACCCTAACGAGTTTATCCAGTTACAGAGCAGAAATTAGCCCACTATATTTCAAGAGAGGGTGTAGATGGAAATACCCAAGTACAATATTCTTCTTAAGGAAAAACTTGATAACAAATGCAATTATTAACAAAGCACCACTGCCAACTTTTAAAGAGAAATAATTTGACCAACCATACTGTAACAAATTGATTTGAAAGAGTTCTGTGTATGAAGAGTTTGGAAGATTAAGCCCAAACCCATTATCTGACTGCAAGTAATTGGACAGAAATGTCATGATTTATACAAGGTTCTGAAGTTTTCTGATAAGTTTCTTTTTTGTTTTTCCTCTTCTGGGTTTGGGCCAGGATCAGAACTGGAATGGCAAAACACTGTATTAAAAACCCTGTTCCTATAACCTATTTTAAATATACTATTGATAACTAACAGTATGGCTAAACCACCCTGAACATGCCCAATCCTGTCTGATCTCGGAAGCTAAGCAAGTTCGGGTCTGGCTAGTACTTGGATGGGAGACCTCCTGGGAATACCAGGTGCTGTAGGCTTAATATGGGCATGGGGCTAGCAACTCCACCCCATAAGGGAACCAATTGCTACTGAAACACCAACACCAGTTGGTGGCCCATACCCCGGCTGGGGGGTGATGAGCAGAGAGAGAGATAACTAACACAAAGTTTTGATAAAGTTAAATGCACTTGTAAACCAACAAATTCTGGATCTATTAGTAGTAACGGCTTAATGTCCCATTCTCTAATTTGTACAAATGTATTTTCCCCTTTATATAGCATAAAGTATCTATTTTTCCCAGTAGAGGTCAGTGGCACAACCAGAAAGAATACCCAACTACCCTGACTATAAGCTAGTACCCTACCCATTAGATCAGGGATTTCAAACTCAAATCACCACAAAGGCCACATTGGCCCAAAAGCCGCATCACTGACACCTTTTCATATAAAGATACAAAAGCTCCTGTGCCTCCACCCCCACCCCCACTCCATCCCTTCCATGAGGCCCTGCCCCTACCCCACCTCTTCCCACTCTTTCCCTGCCCCCATTCCAACCCCTTCCCCAAAGTCCCCACTCCAACTCTGCCCCCTCTCTATTCCTATTCCAACCCCTTCCGAAAATCCTCCCCTCCTCCCCGAGCATGCTGCTCCCCGCTCCTCCTCCCTCCCTCTTGGAAAGTGCTAAGGAAATGCCTAGAGGTAGACAAAGGAGCAGGGACAGTGGGGGGTAGGGGGAGGCTTGGTGGGCCACAGAAAATAAACCTGTGGGTCATGTGTTTGAGTCCCCTGCATTAGATCATGCTACTCCTTCTCTTGTCACCCTGGACCCGATTCTCTTCTTACAGGAGTTTTGTCAGTTAACTTCAGTCCTAGTTGGGTGTGGTGTGGGAATACAGAGACAGAGAGAATCAGGTCAATGAATGAAGGGAACAAAAATTTCTATGGAGGACCAGGAGGAAAAGAAGAACATCAAGACTATATAGTTCCTTATGACAGTCATGAATGTGTTTTGATGGCTCCCTCTCGCTTGACTGCCCCAACCCCTATCCACAATCCCGCCCCTTGAAGCCCCCTGGGACTCCCTGCCCCTTATCCCCTGACTTCCCCCACCAGAACCTTTGCCCCATCCACCCCCCTGCTCCTGTTCTCTGACTACCCCCCAGAACACTCTGCCCCTTATCCAACCCCCTCGCCCCATCCCCTTTACCACACTACTCAGAGAAGTGAGACATGCTGTCCTGCTCTCCTGCCATAGCCCCACCCCCAGAGTGCTTCCCCGCCCCCATTTACAAGCTAAAGTTCTTGTGAGTCCAATAAATTTTTAAAGTACACAATATTATTCACTGCAAAATGTTGGACTTGGCCAAAGCTACTTCGTATGCTAACTTTCAGCCAGAGATGATCCATTGTGACCTCCCTAAATGTCATTTCTTTATCCCCTGAGTAAAATTCCATTGCAGTATATTTTAAGAAACATGATTTGCCCTGGAAAAGACAAACATCTGTCACAGATTCAGGTGCCTGCTTATCACAACTTTCAGTGATTTTCTGAAAGTACAATAGTACAGACAGATAAGATGCAGAGGCAGACTGTTAACAGGCCCCAAATATCATGCCATCTTCAATCAAAGACAGATAATCTAGGGCCAGACATATGATTAACCTTCAGTAGGTATCAAACTATACATTTCTGATTTGAAAGATTAGTTCTTTGTAAGGTCCAATAGTTGCCTAAATTTCTGCCACTGGGCATCTGCACTGTCACTTAAATCCTGACACCACCCACTCTGAGTCACACTCACGAGTGTGCCCGAGCATGATTCACAAACTAGGCATTTCCCCACCACCCCTGCCCCATTTTACCTTCAGGGCTTGATCTTCACATGCAGGTTTTTTGCGGGTGGGTGGATAGTGGGAGAGACATAAACACCACTTTTATTCACAAAATTACACTGAAACTATTCAGATGTTATAAAGTTACAATACATACACAAAAAGATATGAATCAAAAAGCAAAACAACTTAAGCAAACATTAAATATGAATCACTAAAGCATCATCATCAAACTCATTCAAAATATTGTCAAAGCGTTAAGTCAACTTGGACACTTTTTGGTTACAAGTCAACTTATAAAAGGTGTAATCAATCCACAGCTGTGCCACAACGGGTGTCCAGAATGGCCCTAGCATGTCACACTGCTGTACCCTGGCTGTTCTGGTGACATTTCAAAATGGCTAGTTTTGCTTGACCCTGCAAAATGTTAGCCAAGCAGGAAACCAGCTGAATGCGAGCACTGTATCCCATGCAAGAACAAACAGGAGCTTGGAGGAACCAGCCTCAAACCTCTGAAGAGCTGCTGCAAAAACAGAGAGGAATCAAATGAGGCAATATGGGGGGGGAGGGGAGGGGGGAATTAAACACTGTCTGAAGCCAAAGAGGAAGGGGCATTTCACAGACACCTCCAGGTTAATAGGACACATTAAACAATCGGTTGCTATGATGCTATGCCGGACCCTCTGCTGCAAGTCACCAGGAGAGCTTAGGATGAGGAGGTTTGCATAGCACCCTTCAAGCTGGGAACAGAGTCACTCATGAACAGGAGCATCTTCCAGGCTGTAGCAGGGGAATCAGAGAGGGTGGCATAATGCAGCACCTTGACACACATACCATAGAGCTGCTTCTCGGTCATGGTTGAAAATGGAACATTCACCAAACACTTCTAGGGCAACAATCTGCCTCTTGCATAAGGATCTTGTCTACAGAAGGAGAGACAATTAGTGAGGGGAATGCAGAATTGCCCCCCACCCCAAAGAACTATCCCTGCAAAAAACTTTCTGCAAATATTAAGCAACTCGCTGAGCACCACCTGGAATTCAGCAAGGACCTCATGCGAAAAAGTGAAGAGATCAGCTTCAGGTCTGAATGACAAGATCTGTTGTGGACTTCCAGCTTGACCAGCTAGGAACAATCAAGTGGGACAATATATTCACCTGGCTGACTTAGGGTGTGGCTCAGGTCTAAAACAAAATCGACAGTGCTATTGTAATTCCCTCCAAGGACAATAATAGTATCAGGATCACAGCCAAGCATAGCATTGGCAAGTGTCTGCAGAAAGGAGAGATGACCTCGCCCCAGACTAGGTGCCTACACAATACAATGATTCAAAATGGTACTGTCAGTACCCGTTTCCACCTGGAGAAGCCAGCCCCTCACAATCTCCTACAGAGAGGATCTGTGCTCCTGTGCCAGAGGAAAAGAGAACAGCCACCCAGCAGTGACACTGGAGGCTTGGCTCAAGAAAGCTTCCTCTTCCCATTTCTTCAACCAGTTCTCCTGATTGTCAGGATCTGAGTGAGTCTCTTGCAAAAAGGCAACATCAGCCTATCTTTGCCTGAGAAATTCAAACAGTTCTGCCCTTTTATGATCATACTGGCATCCATTAATATTTATGCAACCACTTTGGGGTTTAGAGAGGATGGGCCCTTTAAACCTTTTTCCTAAGGTGGGCGGGGGAGCAGTGAGAGAAAGGAGGGAAACTCCAGGGTGTGTCTGTAGAGCAAGGGTGGGAAAACTATGGCCCGTGGGCCCACATCCAGCCCACCGGACCATCCTGCCCAGCCCCTAACCCCTATCATGTTGTGTCCCCTCCTCCAGAGCCATACCACTGCACAGGAAGCACTCTGGGGGTGGGGCTATGGCAGGAGAGCAGGACAGCATGTCTCACTTCTCTGAGTAGTGTGGTAAAGGGGATGGGGCGAGGGGGTTGGATAAGGGGCAGAGTGTTCTGGGGGGTAGTCAGAGAACAGGAGCAGGGGGGTGGATGGGGCAAAGGTTCTGGTGGGGGAAGTCAGGGGATAAGGGGCAGGGAGTCCCAGGGGGCTTCAAGGGGCGGGATTGTGGATAGGGGTTGGGGCAGTCAAGCGAGAGGGAGCGGGGTGGAGGTTGGGCAGGGGGTGGGGTCCCGGGGGAGTAGTTAGGGTTGGGGGATCTTGGGAGGGGGTGGTCAGGGGACAAGGAGCGGGGGTGGTTAGACAGAAAACACTATCTGGATACATAATGAGAGTTGTGTAATTTTGTGAAGGATGCAATATATTCTTCACACATAAAAAGGAGGACTTTAAGCACTTTGTTTATCTACAAAAGTATTGAATCTTCAAAGTATGGAAGTTCAAGCAATACTTCTAAAGCAGAATATATAAACTTTGGTAAAAACTTTGAAGATTATATTTTGGACCATAAATTCAGCTAGTATAAATTGGAGTAATCCCCCCCCCCATTTTTTTTTTTTTTAATGCTACCACATATCATTTCTTCAACTTTTTCTTTTGGTCTTTTCCTAGAGCTTTTTGTGTTTCCCCTCAATTTCCCCCTGCCTCAAGCCCCCACTCCCTCTCCCCAAATCCTACACCTTTCATTCTCCCATATATTTTCTTTGATTTCACCATGAGTAAGAGTAGAAAAATCAGACCCTTTCTTTGTTACATCCACTATAACCATAAAATGTAGATCTGTGTCTACATTTTAAATCTTCAAATTTCAGAGATGTACAGGTTTTGGTCCAGAACAATATGGAGTTAGGGGGAGCCAAATTAAACCTAGGTTTCAATTCCATATTACCTTTCCCCCTCATCCTCATGTCCAGAAAGGGATGGTTAAATGACCTAAACATTTTAGTTGGGTCCGTCTACCTATATGCCTGCATTATATTAATAAGTGGGTTGATACTTATCAGTACCAGATGACCAAAGAAATCAGTCGACTGAGAAGCAGAAAAGACTTCTCCTTAATTCACATCTATACACTATCCTATTGTCTTACCTTGCAGGAGGAGCTAATTTTTACTTTTAGGGTGTGAAACAAAAACTTTGGACCCATTGTGATGGGGTGTTCAAGCCCCACATTGGTGACATAAGGGTTAAGGAGTGGCACTGGCCCCAGAAAGCCATGCCCAGCTGCCCAGGCTCACAGTGGAGGCTGAGCTCAAAAGGGAGCAGCTCAGCTCAGCTCAGTCTGGGTGGACAGAGCCATTGTGTGTTGTAGGCTCCTGCTAAGAAGCCACTGTGGCCCCATATGGCCGGGGCCAGGCACCACTGCCAAGTCACCACAGGCCCTTCAAAAGGTAGAGGTCGATGATGATGAGCCATGACAGAGAGTAAGACCCTCCAGAGTGTCACCAGAGAGGACCCCTAGGGGAAGTCAGCAGCAAACCAGTGTCACCAGCAGAGGAACCAAATCTGGGGTAGGAAGTGGACATGGGAGCAGGCTTAGGGGCAACTTGTCTGCTAGGCCTCACATTTTGAACTACTGTACTATTTAGCATGCCCTGGATTGGACTCCAATGGAGAAGGGTGGCCCTGGGTTTCCTCTTTCCACAGTCACAGACTCTGACCACTGGGTGAATGGCCCAGGGTATCACCACTGGACTTGAACATCAACCTCCTCCTCCCAAACGGCCATATGAATATGTACTGGAGTAACTGAAAATATTTTGCATAGTGTTTCCAATTATTTCAAAGATAATGAGGCAAATATTGGTTCTTATATTTGACTTCAATAGCAGGGATATACTTGTGCTGTAGCCTATTTATTCTCATACAGTTCTTACTGGGACAAAGGTTCAAAGAACAATGAAAAGCAATAATTCATAAAATATTCTTCAGAACACAAGCACTATATGGGGCACCTGAATCTTTGAAAAATATGCAGTTATACCGTGGCTCTTTGCAACAAATACTGTTCTTAAAAGGTCATTCATAATAGGGGCTTTGAGAGCATCTGTTGCTAGGAACACACAAACTGAATCTCATTATTGAAAACTATCCAAGTGACAATCACCGTGCTTCGCTATTCATTATTCTTTCTGTTTGGCAAGAAATCTGTGCACATTTTCATCCTTCCTCCAAACTAAAGAACACTTTAGTCATTTTTCATTTGAAAATTGTGAGCCTCAGCATCACCTGTTCCAACTTTTATTTGAGTTTTAGGTTTATGTTGCGGAACAGAATATTTGTTATCTTGGAGCAACTGACTGAGCAAGCATTAAGTCTTCATAGGATAGCCCTTGAGCCCAACATTCAGGATGAATACATTTCAAACAGTTCACAAGTCAGTTCATTTAAGCAACCTAAAGTTTGAATGCTTCTCTAGATGAAAATAATGGGCTCAATCCTGTTCACATTGAGCCTTTATTATGATAATTCTGATGCTGTCTGGAACCTTACAGTGCAGTGTTAAGTTAAAAATGAAAATAGGAAAAAATGTACACCTTTTCAGACGTCAATAAATCTCATTTGTAGGGTTAGAACCTAACGTATCTTTCACAGTTGGAATAGATCCCCAAATGAGGATATCAAGGTTCACGCAGCAGTTTGTAGATTATTTAAATTTCATTTATTGAATGGATTAAGTGTGTATATGATAAATTCTAAGCCCATAAAATGTTTAGCAACTAATTCAGTGTCACTTAAGACACTTAAGATCCCCAACTCCAAAACACAACCTCAGATCCCAAAGGCCCTTCAGCAAAAACCTTGGCACAAGAATTGCTAAAATGTCTGCTTGTTTGAAAGGTTTTGCCAGTTTTTCTATTGTCCCTATTAGGGGGTCAGAAACTCTCTCTCATAGCAATGAAAACTTTCAAGCCAGTTAAGAAATTTTTAGTTTGATGACTATGAAAGAACAGGTCTTGCTTCTTATTTTACTGGCCAATAGAGTTGGGCTGTGTTGGACAATTGGTGAGTTCTAGGGTCAAACATCCATCAATGAAATCATCCTGCCAAAACATTGGAGACATTGAAATCTGAGCCCCATTATCTCAAGTACCATCAGCCAAATGAGAAGAGAGACAGTTTAACACCTTGGCCCTACAGTGATTTCTGCATGGATTTCAGGCAGCCATCCACATGGTGCTCATTGCAAGAACTGTGCATAAGACCGCAGAACCCAAAATTTTCAAGGATTTTATAGATCATCCCTAGCACTGAATGAATACTGCAAAAAATACATAATCCATACCTACTCTGCATGGCTCTGTCCCCTTCTAGTTGTAACTGGGTGACTTACAGGTTCATGTAATGTAAGCATGTAGTTGGTTCATTAGCCAGTTATATCCATGGCTAATAAACATACTTTTTGTAGCTCAGGTAGGAGTCTCAGCTTTAAGATTCAGAGATCCCATGTTCAATCTTAGTTGCTGATGTTTCCCACAGGATGTGAAATTATACATTCTTGTATTCACTCATATGTAGGCAAACCATGAACTCAGTCAGAATATTTTCATGACGTATAATTCAGTTTCCACAAACAGTCAGATAAAGTGCTGTGCTGGACATAATTAAAAAAACCCTGATGCCTGTCAGTGGCAAGGGCTTCTAGTGGAACATTAAGGCATCAAGTCATTACAGTGCCAGGATATGTGTGGGAGGCAGAAGGGGGTGGGGAGAGTCACAGTTGACAAGAATGTGATTGGGTCAAAATAGATACATTGGAAGGGTAGGATCCTAGACTTCTGATTTACAAGGGGCAGAGTTTATCACTGGTAAATGAAAGAGAAACTCACTAGTGAATCCCAAGACTTATTGTCAATAGATTAAACAAATCCTGTTTGAAACCAAAACTGCAACCAAACTGCGTTGTTGTTTTTTTTTTTATTTTCAGAGCAGCCCCTCATTACTGGACTACAGCAATGGCATTTACATTTGTGGCAGTTGCAATGGTAACAGCAGTGGGTTTTCAATCAATTTCCAGCAGTGGATTGACACAGACTTTGGAATTTAAACGCTTTGTCAAAGACAAGTTGGCCTACTACATAAACAGGATGTATTTTTTCATATGAACTTAGAGTGTATATATTCATAGGCAGCTTCTATAGCAGTTCATGATGAATGTGCAATACATTTGTCTCTAATAATAAATCAGGTTGGTAAGTCTGGTAATTTACTGCCTTTTTTAGCATATGCTACATAAGGAATAACCTTGTAGTTTTCAAGTTCGTAATTCTTCTTAGTTCCTTGCCATATCCCCTTTGTATGTCACCGAAGACATTTATTATTATTTTACTGACAATAGCAGGAGAGACAAATTTGCTATTGTACGTACGAGATGTAGAGATCAACAGTACTGTACAATCATTCTCAATTACTACCTTTTTTCAACATAAGTGTACACTTATGTAAACTACAATCAACATTTACAGAGGCAAAGTTGTTAAATACTTTACTAGTGTTTCCCTAGTTTTGTATATACCGTATTTTTCGCCCTATAAGACGCACTTTTTCTTCCCCAAAACGGGGGGGAAAAAAGTTGGTGCGTCTTATAGGGCGAATGCAAAAAAAAAAAAAAAAAGCGCCTCGCTCTCCCCGTCCCCGCCGCGCGGGCGGGCTGCCGGGAGCGTCCCGGTTCCCCCCTCCCCGCCGCGGGCCGGCTGCCGGGAGCGTCCCGGTTCCCCCCTCCCCGCCGCGGGCGGGCTGCCGGGAGCGCGGCGGGGAGGGGGGAACCGGGACGCTCCCGGCAGCCCGCCCGCGGCGGGGAGGGGGGAACCGGGATGCTCCCGGCAGCCCACCCGCGCGGCGGGGACGGGAGAGCGAGGCGCTTTTTTTTTTTTTTTTTTTTGGGGGGGGGGGGTCCAGCGGGGAGAGGGGAACCCCGGCAGCCCGCCCACGTGGCGGGGACGGGAGAGCGAGGCGCTTTTTTTTTTTTTTTTTTTTCCCCCGGATTTTTTATTTAAAAATGAGGGGGCGTCGTATAGGACGGAGCGTCCTATAAGACGAAAAATACGGTACATATTTTCTTTAAGTCCCTAGCTATAAACAAACAAAAAAAGCCCCACAATCTGGTACTCAAAAACAAATGCAAAAAAACAAAATGGTAAAACTAAACACAGGAGAGAGAATTATATATCCTTAGGGCCATATTTACCATTGCCTCTTGTGTCATTTACCATAGCATAAAAGGATGTAGAATACACCCATTTTGCACTATTGTAAATGAATAGAAAAGAGCAACACAATCTTCTCCTTAATCCTACACAGACCCCCCCAGTCGCAGAGTACAGTCCATTAGAAAACTACCACATTAGCCATTATGTAGTCAGCATTTACCAAGTCACTAAACAGTACTATGGGCCATACCAAAGTTGTCCACTACACTTAGAAAAGGAGGTTGCCAACATCTACAGAATTGTTGGCTAATGTTGAACATTTTAAATGATTTTTTCCATAGGTAGGAGGGTGACGCATATACTCCATCTATGCTTAATTCTAATCTGTTTTATTGGGTTCACTTTCATAGTATTAAGAACCAGACTCAAGAGATTTCAGCTAGATTTTTAAAATGCTCTAAATACACAACTAGGGATGGATTTTCAAGAGAGCTCAGCCATTTCCATGCTCAGCTTTTTTTAAGAATGGGTGTGCGAAGGTCTGTAGGAAGGAAGGAAGACAGAAAAAACAGAAAGATGGACTTATTTTTCTATCAGGCCTTAGATCCACCAAGGTCTGACACCCAGAGAGAGAGAGAGAAAAAACATCATGAAGAACAGCATTCAGTGAAGTTTCTCTTTTCTCTCATTTAAATTTAACCAAAAGAAAAATGTTTAATATTGCATGTGTTCAATCTTAAATGGCAAAACATTTAAATTTCTTTATTCCAGGGCATAATATGGCATGATAACTTATCAACGGTTATTAAAAATGCTGCTGGGTGCAAAAGTGTTATCTTCTGAACACATGTTGATTTATGCCCTGATTATGAAGGCATTAATGGTGTCAGAGTTGCTTATATCATATGAAACTCGTAGAGCTGGCAAGTAGCCAAATTACATACGATTTACTTCATTTGCAATTTCCACAAGCAGAAATGTTTGCTTAAAGAAAAACAAGGAGAAGAACTGAAAATCAACATAAGTGGAACTGTACTGCACTATTCAACAGAGATTAATTCTGCCTTCCAACCATACAAATTCATTGCCACTCCTTTGTTAATCTTTTTCATACCACATCTTCCAGTGCCCTCTGTGTATTTATCAGATTGCTACTGTAACCCACATGCTTCATACTGCTGCATTTGACTTTGTTTCTCCAGGGGAGAAGGGGAGAAGGGGAGAGATAGTGGGAAGGACACCTGGATCTTAGTTGGATATTCTGAGTCTTTGCACACCTGTAGAGAGCAAGGCAAGGGAACTCAGATAGAAGGACCCAGGAACAACCAAAGGCAGTTATTAGACATGCTCAGTCCCTGTTTGAGGCTGTTTTCTCATTGTTGGCAACCCACCTGGTAGGTCACATCCTACTCACCCTCTGAGAGCTGAACCAGAGTGCATGGGGAAAGGTTATAATTGCAGGTGTTAAAGACAATCCTGTGATCTTACTGGCTGATTGGCACAGGACCAAGAGCTGTGTCTGCTGTAAGGGCTGGGTCCCAATCCTTGTAACACATTGGACGCAGGCTACAGATTTTTGTTTCATGACCGATTGAGCGTACCACTTGGCTATTAACACCTGGGCTAGAAGACTGTCAGCTGTGGAGATTCCCAGTCTGTTGGCTTGATGACAGGTTTCTGAAGTGTTTAAAAGGACTGAGATTCTGCTACTTTTCAAGCTCTGAAGTACAGAGTACATACTGTGGTCTCACACTAAAGACTGAGAAGCCATCTCAGAGGAAATCAGAGCTTTTAATCTCTCCACCTGCTTTCCAATGAGTGGTGGCCAAGCAGAACAACAGACTATTTTATTTATTATTTTGGATTCTTGTAGATAAATATCCCTTTTGTTCCCTTTTATAAAACTTATTAATGTTTGCAAATGTTATTTATTATTTTCCCCTCCTAGCTTGTGTAAAAATGGACATTTGAAGACAAGTGAAGCATAATACGTTTGTAACTTTTATTATATCTACTATAAAGCTATATTTGTGTGTGTATATATATTGGCTAACAGTTTTTTGCATTCTGTTTGATTGCTAATTTGAATTTATGTACTTGTTATGCTGCCCCAAATACTCTCATTTTATAGCAGCACTGTAGATTAACATCATATAAACCAACGTACACGGTGTACAGAACCTTCCATAATAAATCAATCATTCTAAATTATTCTTCTGTATTTTTAACAGCTATTAGCCAAGCCTGCTTTATATTTACAGACTTGAAATGAACCTCAACAGAAAATTCAGGAAATTAATTTCAGTTTTTAAAATTATTATTAAAAGAAAATGTCTCAAACTGCCTGGAAATAATGAAAATTAACTTCA
Source organism: Sternotherus odoratus (assembly GCA_032164245.1). Lineage (NCBI taxonomy): Eukaryota > Metazoa > Chordata > Testudines > Kinosternidae > Sternotherus > Sternotherus odoratus. The sequence continues at coordinate 19,742,637 of JAVMKO010000011.1, forward strand.
GTAGTATAACCTTCTCAAAGTTAACAGTATTGAAAAAAAAATCAACATGGAAAGAGGAGAACAATGATTGAACTTAAAATAGCCTTTGGATTCTCTTAGTTTAGTAGACATTTGGTTCTATGAGTTTAGTGGATAATCTGCAATTCCTGGATTAAAATTTAAATGCAAATCTGTTATGATGTCAATCACGATTACCTGTAACAGTCATCGAATAGAAGAAATGTTGGGCAGGAAGGGACATTGAGTGGTCATCTAGTCCAGACTCTTGTGCTGAGGCAGTATGCCCCTAGACCATCTCAGAAATTAAGGTCAGAAGGGACTATTATGATCTAGTCGGACCTCCTACACAACGCAGGCCACAGAATTTTACCCACCCATTCCTGCAATATACCTCACCTATATCTGAGCTACAACTGAAAGGGAGTGCATGGTATTTGATGGAGATGGTCAATTTTGATTTGATCCCTTTCCCAAACTTTGGTGGGTTTAAAATTAAAATGCACATATCCATATTTTGCATCTTGAGCCAGTCCCTAATAGTTAAACACTACTTTCATTCACAAGAGCTGAATTGGTGTTTCTTTAGTAGCTCAGACATCTACTGTATGACAGAACAGAAAAAATGTGGAGGGGAGGAATATTACCAACAAACAAAATAAGAACACAACAACTGTCCCAGGTCAGGCCAAGGGTCCATCCAGCACAGTATTCTGTCTACCTACAGTGACCAATGCCAGGTGCCCCGGAGTTAACCTAACAGGTAATGATCAAGTGATCTCTCTCCTGCCATCCATGCCCGCCTCCCAGACAAACCGAGGCTAGGGACATCATTCCTTACCCTTCCAGGCTAGCCATTAATGGACTTAACCTCCATGAATTTATCCAGTTCTCTTTTAAACTCTGTTATAGTCCTAGCCTTCACAACCTCCTCAGGCAAGGAGTTCCACAGGCTGACTGTGTGCTAGGTGAAAAGGAGCTTCCTTTTATTTGTTTTCAACCTGCTGCCCATTAATTTCCTTTGGTGGTCCCTAGTTCTTCTATTATGGGAACAAGTAAATAACCTTTCCTTATTCACTTTCTCCACACCACTCAGTTTTATACACCTCTATCATATCCCTCCTTACTCTCAAATTTTCCAAGATGAAAAGTCGTAGTCTCTAATCTCTTCTCCTAGGGAACCTGTTCCAAACCCCTAACCATTTTAGTTGCCCTTCTCTGAACCTTTTCTAATGCTAGTATATCCTTTTTGAGATGAGAAGACTACATCTGTATGTGGCATTCAAGATGTGGGTGCACCATGGATTTATAGAAGGGCAATAAGATATTCTCTGTCTGATTCTCTATCCCTTGCAAATAAATGCATCGAATCATTAACAAGACCAAAATGTATTATAATAAATGTCATCTATATGTTAAAGCGTTCCCAATTAATATTATGCTGTAAAAGATAAGGGTGCAGTAAAACCTAACTTATTTTTAAGGTTTAAGCGTCTCAGTGATACAAAATGTAGTTAGTAGAGAACCACTAGGCAACAGTATGAATGATACAACCACACTTTTTTAATAATGAAAAATGAAAGGCCACCAGCCTGATGCTTGAAAGAACAACAATTCATGTACCAAAAAAAAGTAATTCAAAATAAAGGTTTTAAAGGTCATTTTGATTCATGGTATCACAAAGTTAAAAATTCAGCTGAAGATAAACATAAAGGCAGTTGAATGCATCAAATGTTACCAAAATGTCAAGATGCTGCAACATTTTCTTAATCACTCAGCTGTTACTATCAAAACCAGTAAGAGGTACTTTAATAGTTATACTGAAACAATACTGCAAAAAAACCACAGGAACTTAAGTATATTCAAAATAATTCAAAACAATTCCTGCACTTCAACAAAGCAAATTTAAAATGAAAGCTCTTGCTCAGAACACAATTGTAGTTGAATTATAAGGTCTTACAGGGCAAGGAGTCCTGTTCTCTGGGTGCACAGCGGGGCTCCAAACCATACTGAGGCCTTTGCATACTATCATAATAAAGTTACCTATTATGTAATATTTATTTTCACTCGCTTGAGTATTCTTTTGTCCTCTCAACCTACAGAATCTTCCTTTACTTTCACTGTAAGAACTGAGAACTGCCATGTCCTCTTTCTTTGGTGCCAAATTCTCTCGCTTCCCCCCTACACCTTTTATTCTGACTCCTTCCTAGACAATTCTAAAGGAATCCTCAACTCACTATGTATTTATAATTCCTCAATTAGTATTCCATTGGCCTCAGTGTCTTTTGGTTTAGGTAGTCAAGTTAAATAATATCCACTTCCATAAATTTTCAGCATTCTCGAATACCTCTGCAGTCAAAACATCTGGGGACTGAAAGTTGAAGTTGTGTATAAAAAATAGCTCTCACTGGTGGTGGTGGTGGGAAGGAGGGAATACTTTTTTTTGCCCAAAAGAAAACTTGCTTTGATTTGACCAAGATATGAGCCTTTGAAAGTCTTAGATGCCAATAATCAAAACAATTAAGCACCTGCTTATCTTCAAAACACATCATTAGTCCCATAGAAGTCAATAGGCTTGCTCACATGCATGGCATTAAGCATAGACTTGCATGTTTTGCTGAATCAGGCCTTTACTGAGTACATAGAGATTATTTCTTTACAAATCATGTAACAGGAGCAGTTTAAGTAGGATTTTTTGCATTTTCATGCAAGGGAAGCAGCTTCATAGTGAAAATGGAGTGAAATGCTGCTGCAGATTGGTGAAGACCAGGGATCGGCAACCTTGGCACGCAGGGTAAGCACCCTTAGCAGGCCTTGCCGGTTTGCTTATTTGCTTTTTCGCCGACTGCGACTCCCCCTGGCTGCGGTTCTCCATCCTGGTCTAGTGGGGGCTGTGGGACTGTCCCACGAGCTGGATGTGGCCCACGGGCCATAGTTTGCCCACCCCTGATCTAGTCTGACCTCCTGCACAATGCAGGCCACAGAATCTCACCCACCCACTCCTCTAATAAACCCCTAACCTATGTCTGAGGTATTGAAGTCCTCAAATCATGGTTTAAAGACTTGAAGATGCAGAGAATCCTCCAGCAAGTGAACCGTGCCCCATGCTCCAGAGGAAGGAGAAACCCCTCCAGGGCCTCTGTCAATCTGCCCTGGAGCAAAATTCCTTCCTGACCCCCAAATACGGCAATCAGCTAAGCCCTGAGAATTTTTTAGGACCCCTAAGCACAGAAGCCCTGCCCCTTAATCAGGACTCAGCTTCTCTCCCAGCTACCAATACAAATACCTACAAGTGCCTTTTCCTCCAACAGAACTCCCACTCAGACTCCCCTCTTTACAGCTCTTATTTGCAGATCTCTGGGCTCTGGTCAAAAAAAAAAAACAAAACAAAAAAGACTTTACAAAAAACACTGGAAAATTCAAAGCACCTCACTGTCCCAGATACCCTTTAGATCCTGAAAAATCACTTCCATTCTCCTTTGTTATTTATCCTTTTGACATTTCTGATTCTGGACAGGACTAACCAAAGAACCAGTCAGTGCTACCCCTTCACCACACCTGAGCTAGCAAAGAAGTGTTGAAGTTTAGAAGTGACAGATTTATTACTGCTTTGGGAGTAAGAATATTCCCTCTCCCACTGGTCCATGGCATAAGACCTGGTGAACTGGAACCAGGACACTGATATGCTACCAGGTCACTAGGCTGAATACTATCTCTTTTTATTTAAAAAATATGTAAATACAGGGACAGTAAAATAGTACATTCAGTAATAGTCAGAGATAGGCATTTCAGTATGCAAAATTCCTAAACATCTAGCATAATACTTTAGTTTGAATTTACACAGCATAATCACAGACCTTTTACAAGAGTGCCATTTGAACTAATCCATTAGCCTTGCCCAAATTAGCCCAGTTGTTTATAAGAGATTAAATGCACTACAAAGCCTAACATGTTTGTTATGCTCTATAATCATAGCACCTGTTAAGAAAGCCCATTGCAGCTGTACTTGCAGCAGATTACAGGCCATTAGGCAACTTATCCAGTACCTTATTTTTATAACCTAATCTCTTTTCTTTTCACATTTGAATTTTAGGACCATAAAATGAGATCTTTTCCCCTGCCCTCAGTCCTTCACTGATTGAGATGAGGAGAATAATTTTAATATTTATGGAATGCTCAGATAAAACTTGCAGTTGCTATGGTAAAATGCTGTAGTAAAATATTTCATTAACTTTTAATACAGTTTTAACACAGTCCTACCCTATTGGGACTATACCACCGCTAGATTTAAACTTTCTTCCCTTTTTTTGGACAGAAGCTTGGAGGGTATAAAAAGGTTCATAAAATATTATTAATTGGATATTGCACTACTCATCTTAACAAAACAAAAAACAGGTGCAAACCAACTGGTCATCTTGATGATAACTTCAAAATATCGGAGTTCATGCGTAGAATTTACCATGCCAAAATTTAAACAACCTATTTAAAACTGTCCTCATAACAGGCTTGTCAGTCAGGGAGACAGAAAATATTGACCTTTACTGACATTGATTGTGTTGAAGTTGGTGGGACAACCCAGCCGTAGCTTTTTGTAGCTTGGATGCTGATTTATTTAGCTCTACCTAAATTATAGCAGTAGGGCCAGATTCTGATCCTCTCATTCACACCCAATTGGCAAACAACTCATTCCATGAATAGTGCTACTGATTTCAATACAGTTCTTCCTGGAGCAAGATACAACCCAATCTGAGCAAGAGGATCGTATTCTGACCCATAAACTTTTACTTTGTTTTAGAACCACCATGTCAACTCTGCAGTGGAAGAGTACCTCTCCAGTAGTTTCTTTCCAGTCAAATTGCTTCAGTTTCAGATATTAGCCAATTCAGTAAATCCGCTGAAAAGTAACAGCTACTCAGAAGACAATTTGCAATAGCTTACAAAGCCTCCACTCTTTCATTACCAGTGGAGGTGTCAGGACAGCTCATGAACACTAAAAACTCCCCAAGTGTCTCACCTACTTCTCAGAAAGATTTAGACATTAATGATATGCGCGGGGACTTGTGCTGATTATCCCCACAGTGGGCTCAGGAACAACTTTGGTGATACACCCCCCACCACAACTAGGATGTGATTTTTTAAATTTATTTTAATCAATAAAAAGTAAGATTTATTATGTGTAGTTGAAGGAAAGGAATGAATTATAGTAGTCCCAAATTATGTCATTGGAGTTCTGTATGGCACAGAGATAATTTGTGAACAAATTGTAACATATTAAATCAACTAAACTCACACAGTTTGTTTGCTTTAATCTGGGTGGGGATGGAGAGGAGGTTGAGTTTTTTGAGAGAGACATTTTGCTGTCTTGATTAGAGTCCTACAATCACACAAATCAGTTTTGGGGTGTCATTTACATCCCATCATCAAGTCATATCTGCTGTAATCCTTGAGGACACGTCGTCTTTTTAAAGAGAATTCAATATAATATTTCTCTTTTGTTATCTATAAAATTAAGAGGATTTCACTTTTAATTGCTTTTTTGGTCTCTCTTCAGGAAGGTGTATGCTAGCATGCACCATGTTTAGATCTATTATTTATTTTTGCAGTGCTTTCCTCAATATTATGCAAACATATGCTCAGAAAGCTAGTCTACATATAGTCCACTAGTGATGAATTTTGGGGGGAGTACAGCCTGCTTGGCAACTATCTCATGCAAATGGGGGGGGGGGAGGGGGAACCTTCAGTTTTATACACACCAAAAAGATAATAAAGAAAAGTTTGACACAACCTGTATTTACAACATTGTTCCAAAATTCACAGAGTTATCTTTCACAGAGTAATAGAGTGAAAATAGCATCATCGATTTAACACTGTTTTGTTGTAAACTGTATGAAATGACATCTACTTATGAGTCAAATCCTTCCCTAGATACGCACCACAAATAGAAGCAAGTATGCTTCACATGCATCCTGTACTGACTGGGGCAGGAATCAACTAACTAGTCCAGTGATACTGTTACAGTTAGCACCCTTTAGTAAGGCTAATAAAATAAGTGTTACTGATCACAGTGTTTCTGAAAACAGTGATAAATCTGAGATTTAGAATAGTATTTACTGTACAGGAAGAGTGTCTCCTTTTCTCCCCAAGAGTTCATTGCTATTCAATGGAATTCACCCTGCAAGAAAAGAAATCTCCAACAAGATCAATTTTAAGTTTCCAGGAGCATTTAAGTTTCCAGGAGGCATCCCTTACCTTGTAGGTTCTGCTGCTATTATTCCCACAGTGTCCAGTGCAATTCAGAAACAGACCCTTGTGGCACTGCTCTCAGGAGTATTAGGAAGAGACCATAAGAATACATAGGTATGTTGTACAATTCCCATAAGAATTCAATGGATGATTACTCAGAGTGCATGGCAAGTTGAACTTCGTAGCTCTTCAGTACACTCACATAATCTCACTAACCAAAAGCTGATTGGACTGTAAATATCTCACATACATTTATTCTCCAATTTGTACCCTAACTACCTTAATTCCATGAATGGTTGGCTGCAAGGTACATAGTAAGGGGAAAAAGCCTCCCCTCTCCTGAATCTATCAGGGAGGAAGTTAACTTCCTGCTAAACTTGCCAGCAGGTTACAGCCAGACAAGGTGGGAAAGGTGGGTAATTAAACAAGGATCCTGACTAAAAACAATCAGAACTTAAAAACTCACAGCTGGAAACCCTATAAAAAAACTTGGTCAGTGGTAGAAGAAAGAAGGATATATTAGCAGAGAGCAGGCTAATACAGGGGTTTTTTTTTGAGGACACAGTTTGTTTCAGATCCTTTTTATTTATTTGTTTTAAAACTTGCAAGATTTCTAGAAGGTTTGTTTTGTTAAATCCTTTGTAAATAGAACCCCTGAAAATGCAAAACATAAGCTTTAGGAGAAAAGTTCTCTTTGAAGTATTTTTGCTGCTAAACCAGGGTGGGTGACTGCCTTATTCAATGCTTGTGTTATGATTGTTCTACTTTCCTCTGGAATGCATTCTACACCCTTAAACAAACAAAGGAAAGGTAGCTCCCTCAGCCTCTCCTTATAATATTTTGTTGCTTTTCTAGTGCTTTCCTATGCCTCTCCTCAACTTTGGCAGCTAATACTTCATCTATGTAAGTTTATACAAAGTAGCATAAACACTTTTAATATTGTGTATGATTCCCTGTAAACACAATGCATGGATGTATTGTAGGTACAATGCTTGATACTTTCCCACAACATCACCACAATTCAAGCTCATATGCAGTTTACTTGAAGATGTCACCCCAAAGTCTCAGTAAAGCTCAGTGCTCTCCAGATACCTGTTGCTGATTGGAAAGCTTAGTCTACTATTTAAATATGCTGACATTGCTATATAGAGTCATCTGCTATTAAGACATGACAAGCATAAGAAGGAGAGTGAAATATTAAGATATGTTTAACCCTTCAAAAATGATCTGAGGTTGATTGTGATTTTCCAATTGATCCCCCTGTGATAAGATTCACCAGTGTGGGGTGCTGTGCAGTAACACAGCCACTGACACAGTCAAAGGGAAATAGGAGTTTGGTAGCTTCTGAATTTGAGTTAATAAAGAGGTGAAATTGGTGAAAAATAAACTTGGTGAACTATTCATAGTAACTGGTTATTTAAGAAAATGTATCTCCCTTTTCTGTTTCTAGGTTATCTGCAAGCAGAATCTTGGTAATATGAATTTATTTGAAATTATTTTATTAAAGGTATATGGAAACATACTGCAGTCTATGAACTGCTCTTAACATTATTTGCAATGACAATTTCTTTAGAATATTAATGAATAGTAATCTGGTATTCACACTGTATTCGATTGCTTACCAAAGTAACCTTTTGGGGGTATTTTTGTTCTGTTTCTACAGCACCTAACGCAATGGGGTCCTTGTCCCCACCTAGGGCTCCTGGGTTTTCCAGTAATAGAAAATAAGGGACATATCTGCTCCTTGATTGAATGAGTCCCAAATTAATAGACTTTCAGGATATCAGGATTCACGTCTAAATTCATATTGACAAAAGTATGCATGTGAGGTTACATATTTGCTTGAATATTTATGAAACAACATTTTCCCCACGAAGTCTGTTAGCATAACATGTAACCAAGTAACCCTGTACAATTGGCCAGCAGGAGCTATATGCACCACTTAAGTACCACTTAAGCACTCAAAACAGAATTCAACAACAAGAAACAAACAAAGCTCCTATTAGGGCATACAGCCCATCTTACTGCCATGCAGAATTGTTCCTATTTGTATATTTTCCAGTACTTTTTTACCAATTGTGTTTAAGATTCCTGAGCAATAAGACTTGCACTACTTCCTTTGGAAGATTATTCCTCAGAGTAATTGAATTTAAGGAAAGAATCCTGACAGATCTATCTACATTCTCTCTTTTATTCCTCCCCCCCCACCCCCGCTTTATTCCCCAGGTAACATACAAAATGATTCCTGCTCTTTCATTAACATCCTTTAAGTATTTTTAGAGTATTATCATAGAAAGGTAGGGATGGAAGGATTCATCAGAAGTCATCTAGTCCATTCCCCTGAGCTGAGGCAGAACCAAGTATCCCTATACCAGGTTGGACAAACATCCGTCAGGGATGTTCTTAAAAAAACCCTCCATGACAGGGATTCCTCAATCTCCTTGGTAACTCCCACCTGAATCTCCCCCCTGAAATTCCTTCATTTGGTCATTATCTTTCTGGTAATGTGGTGCTCAAACCTGAACACAATACTCAAGGTCTGTTTGCATCAGAAGAATATAGACAGGGCATACTATCGCCCTGCTCTGAGATTTCATTCATCTCAAAATTGGTTTACCCTGTTTTTTGTACCTGTACCAGATCATTAATGCATATTTAATTTTCTGTCCAATTTACCTATATGTGTCTGTGAGAAACTAGAGGTGCATCTATCAGTTATGTATATTTCAAGTTATTTTCCCTTCAATTGATTATTTTTTCCCCAAGGTGACTAATTACTGTTTCTACCTACATTTTAATCTTTAGTTTCTTTTGCATCATTTCTTTATCCCCACTTATGTTCAGAACTTTGAATTTAGTATCATGTAAATTTGATTAGTGTTCTGGGAGGGTTATATTTATTGTATAATGTTATGACAAGAGATTTATATTTTCTGTGACTGGTGATTATAAATTTGTGCCTGCAAAAAACTATTTCAGTGGAACAACTCTAGTTAGTCTCTGCCAGCATTTGCAATAGAAAACTCTATCTTGGCTGTGAAAAGCCACAATGTGTTGAAACTAGACATATAGATCTCAGCTTGGGAACACATTTTTCAAGGAAATTTACCAACTAAGTTTAAATTATTACAGTATTGGTGGATAAAGGTAAGAATGAAAATTATCCGATTTCAGCATTCAAAAGGCCTTTCTAGACTCAAATCATAGGCGTGTGCGCCGAGTGTGCCCAGGCACACCCTAATGTCTCCAAAAAAAGTGGCTTTCAAGGCAGAGTGTGGTGCCTTTAAAATAAATAAATATAATTCCCTGGGTGCACACCCTAATGAAATGTGCTGCGCATGCCTATGGCTCAAATCTTATTTTGATCTGATGATTGTGCTTTGACGGATGAAGGGCCACACTGTTAAAGATGTTTATGCACCTACAGTTCTAGATAGGTGATTAGTTGGGTTTTTAAATATGACTAGGTCCTACCTCCTATTGAAATCAATGAGAGTTTAGGTGCCTAGAAGCTTTTGGTAATTCCACTAGACCTTGTTGGCATCTTTAGGTGTCTATTTATACCTTTAAAAATCTGGGTTTTCTTGAATCTACCATTACATTTTAAACTCAAAGAGTTTTCTGCTTTCACGTGGGGGGGGGGGGGGGGGGGAACAAGGTTTCCAGAAGCCTTGTTAAAGCCAATACACCAAGGCAATTAATAAGTTTGACAAATATCAAAGCACACATAAGACCAAGCACGCACACGCACACACACGTGCACGCACACATACACACACTCACATGCAATGTGCTTGTGTCAATGATCATGACAATGACTACAGATGGCAAAACTTTAAAGAAAATAGCTTACTTGACAAAATAAATAAATAAATAAAATCAGTTTAGGTCAACCACAATGATTCACTATATTAGACACGAATTTGCCAAATAGACAAAAGAAAATGCTGCTGAGGGAAGGGGGGGGGGCACACTCCGAGGGGACTTAGGTGCCATTCACAAAATAGCTTGATGAACAGAACCCCACCATTACTTTTAGCCAGTGGTTCAGGCACTCAGCTGGAATGTGGGACAATCTGGTTCAAATCCCTGTTCTGGAGCAGGAAGCTGAATACCAGTCTCCCCCTTCATTAGCTCCCAGGCTACAGAGTCAGTGACTTTCTGTCCCTGGGACTATGTTGTCATATTTTATACACAGTGGGCCAACTTTAAAAGGGAAAATTGAGAGGTCTTCCCCCAGAATTCCCAACAGCCTGGTGATGAGGTCACTCACCTAGGATGAAGGTGATCTGGATTCAAACCCTACTCCAGAGATCTAATTTGCACCTGTGTGCTCCACTGAGTGCCCTAACCACTAGATTCCTGGGCACAGAGTGGAAAGCACCTCCTCCTGGAATCTCTCTATTTCCTGCTGCTTTAATTTAAAAAAGGTTAAAAATGCTCAGAAACAAAATGTTTTGTTGTACATTGAATAAAACATTTGTTCAACCTTCAACACAATATGTCTACTTTTCCAATTTACCAAAAAATCTGAAAAAATAATCAGGTTCAAGTAGAACTGATTTTTTAAAATTAATTTATATTCTTTTTGGATCTGCCAGTGAACCAATAATAAATAAATAAAATAAAATCAGTTATTTGGCCAGATCTAGTGATGACAGAAAACTGCACACTTACAGATGCATTTGGTGCAATTTATCCAGGATGGGAAACTGCTTGACGGAACAAAGGGGCAAGTCTCTCAAAACCTCTCACTAGAGACAGAGGCTATAAAATGAGCAAGACAAAGTACATACTGCACCCTTCTCAATGAGGACCATGCAGGCACATACACACACACACACAAAGTGCTGAGTAGGGTGGTCAAAAATTGACAAAATTTGAAATGGGATAACATGTACTTAATGCTTAAGTACTTTGCTAGAGTGGGAGCAGACTGCTCAGCATCCTTGCAGGATCAACATTATGACCAGAGAAAAGTACAATTAAGTACCTTCACTCATGTAATAGAGCACTCTAACTAATCAAGGACCAATATCAGGCCAGGCCTGTGTGGTAGAAAAAATAAAGGGCTTGCTAGGCTACCATTTACTCCTTCTCATCTGTTACCTGTCCCTAATATGCTTCCTCTCTGTGGGATTCAAAGCTCCATCCTTATTACTGATGAAATTCAGATCTGGGCCTCTAAGTTTTCAATGCTTCAAAATGATGCAGTGGGTTTGGATCAGCAGTTTTGGTCCAGCACAGGGCTGCGCTTCCCATGAGGCAAACTGAGGCAAACTGTGCTGGAGGAAGGAGGGCACGAGAGACATAACAGGAAATTAGGAGAAAAAGTGAGAGGGAATAACAGAAAGCAGCAGGAGCTGCAGGGAGAGAGAAGAGGAGGAGCCTCTTATGTGTCTCTCTAGCACCCCCAGGAGTGCTACTAATTAACACCAGCTTCTCATGGAACTTCCTGTTTCTTGTTGCTGAACCCACTTGAGGAGAACAGGCAATCAACTGAAGTAGTAGGAGCCAGTTAGGCCTTAATATGCTGATATCTTCCCTCTATCAGGCCCTGCTACCAGCCTGCTTATTTGTCCCCTTCAACTGAGTGTTGAGAGCCGCTATAGCTGGCACAGTTCAGCAGTCATGAGTGAAATAAGAAAACACTCCCCTGGGTGTTTCAGAAAAAGAAAGAAAGCAAAGGAAGATTTTCTGTCTAAGTAGGAAGGAGCTGTCCTGAGACACAAATGGTCACAGTGAGCTTTCACCTCAGTGAGGATGTGAATGGTGAGGAGATGCCTGATCTTCCAGTTAGTCAGAGTGCAGGTGAACTGGGAGTTACTGCAGCATCCATATCTCGATCACAAATGGATGTAACAATGCACATTCCTGAAGAAAAGTGTAGATCGGAGAAGAGTGTGGTGGAGGCCAAAAAACAGCTGCTGCTGAGTTTAATTCCTTAAATCTAGAGGATTCAGGACTGTGGACACACTTGAGAAATCACCTAAGGGACTTCCTTGTACTGCATGGCACACAGAAAGTGAAAAATTTCATGTTTGTTCCCCAAAGACAATGAAAATAGAAGTTTCCATCCAACACAAAACTGGCATGAAATCCCCAAAGGTGACAAAGTGGAGAAGCCATGGCTTAGGTACTCAAAAACCCAGAATGCTGCATACTGTTTTTGTTGCAAACTCTTCCAATCTAATGTTTCAGCCACACTGGGGTTTACAGAACAAAGGACTGGAAAAATCTGGCTATAAATCTGGCATACTACGAGAAGGCAGCAAATCACTAGTGAGCATTCCATAGGTGAAAAGAGAATTGTGATAGCTGACATGAGTGGTCAGGGCTATGATAATGGTGCCAACATGAGAGAAAAGAACAGAGGAGTGCAGACATGAATCTGAGAGTTAAGACCTCCAGCTTTTTTAGTCCTATATCATTCTCATTCATTGAACTTGGTAGTCAGTGACGCAGCGTCAGCTTCTAGTGAGGCGGCTGAATTTTTAATTTAATTCAAAGCATCTATGTATTTTTCTCTGCATCAACTCATCGATGGAAAATTTTGAAGGAACATCTGGGAACATTCTCTCTGACACTGAAACCACTGAGTACCACAAGATGGAAAAGCCAAGTGGAGGGGATAAAGACTATCAAACACCAAATTGGGAAGATAGATGATGCCCTAGTTGTCATTCTGGAGGATAATGCTATGACGGGCACTGTTCATGGGAGAACAGTGGCAGAGGGAAATGGGATCACCAGAAACATACATAATTTCAAATTTCTGTGTAACTTAGTGTTGTGGCATGACACACTCTTTGAAATAAATGTTGTAAGCAAGAGACTCCAATGTGTTGACCTTGATATATCTGGAGCAATGGAACAACTGGAGAAAGCAAAGTCATTCCTACAGTGTTACCGGTCAGATGAGGGATTTCAAAACATTCTGAAGAGTGCACAAAAATTGGAAGAGGAACTTCAGACTGAAGCTATTTTCCCACCCATTCAAGAATACAAGAGTCATCAAAGAAGATGATGACATTTTTATTAGGAGGCACGGGATAATCCCATGAGAGGCCCCAAACAACAATTCAAAGTTGAATTCTTTAACCAGGTGCTAGATTGTGCAATACAGTCAGCTGAAGAATGTTTTCTGCCACTCAAAGAATACAGCAATTACTGTATTTGGGATGTGGTATGATATTCCAAAACTCCTCACTATACCTGAAGAAGACCTACACCAGCGATGCAGGGCACTAGAGACAGTGTTGACCCATGATGACATGTACAATATTGATGCAAGTGATTTAGGTGATGAACTGAAAGCCCTTTCAAGATACATTTCAGCAGGATCAATTCCAAAGGCTGTTCTGGAATATATGTGCATAAATAAGATGACCACCCTCTTCCAAATGCTTTTTTGGCTTTGTGCATACTTCTAACACTTCCTGTAACCTTTTCCAGTAATGAATGCAGCTTCTCTAAGCTGAAGTTCATAAAAACACATCTATGCTCCACAATGACACAGGAGAGGCTGATCATCCTTGCAACCATTTCAACACAGCATGAGCTGGCCCAGAGTGTGGACCTTCAGGAAGCAGTTCAAATCTTTGCAACCAAGAAGGCATAGAAAGCACCACTTTGATTATTAAAAAAGATAAAAATGCCAGTGTTTACTATGCAAACAAGAAAAGTTACATATGCTGTTCATGTGCTTGAGAGTTAAGTGTTTCTTAAAATTTTTTAAAGGCATTTTGAAAGTGCTCCACCCAGGAGGCAGAGCAGAGCAGTACCATGAGAGGAGAAGAACAGAAAGAAGGCAGAACTGAGACCTTTCCAAGTTTTGGCCCGAGTGAGGGGACATGTGGAGGTCATTTGAGCTCCCTGCCTCAGGTGCCAAAATGTTGTGGGCCAGCCCTATTCCACCATAGATGCCATTTTCACAATATGATTCTGTATTTGGGTTTGAATTCTCAACACACTGAAAATTTGATAATGATTGTCACTATCAGTCAAAATTTCTTGCAAAGAAAAAAGAAAGTGGATAAAACTATAGGTTTTTTTCCAGCTTTTTAAGTTGGTGATGATGATGAAGAAAAGATTAAAAATGTTTCAGTTACTGAAAACAAACCAAAAAACTGAATATGAAGACTTTTTAGGTTTTCATTGAAAAGTGAGGGGAGATGCTAATTTTAAAATGAAAATGTTTCATTGCTTTTGGAGATTTCTTTGAACACAATTCATTGTTCAATAAAATTACAATCTGCTCACAGACATTCTGGGAGCAGTAAAGAGGCTGAATTCATTGAGCAAACTGTTTGTTGGAAATTATTAGCTCACCTCTACCACCATTATTGGCTGGTAGGTGTACTATTTTTCTCTCTTAGCAGGAAATGTACTTTACTGAGCATATACACTCTATTTTTCCCACAAGGCAACTGTATATGTACTGTGAATATTAACAAAATATGATCAACAATGGACCAATCTCAAAACATTTCAAAGTATTGCTTGGTTTGGATATATGTCCAGAGGGGACTGGCAGGTTAAATAGAAACAAAGAGGATTATAATACAAATGTGAAACAGAAAGTACAGATTTTCTAATATTATTGTCCACACACTGCAATGTTAAGGGTCTGTCTGAGTTTCACTAAGAAACCCCAGAATGATAAAAGGGGGTTATTACTTTAATCATTCACTCATAATGTATTGACCTATCAATAAATCCTCTAGATGATTGGGAGTGCAGTAAGCAGCCCCATTAGTTATCTGGTTTTGAGCCATTATCCAGCAGAAAAAAGTCTAAGTAGGTTTAATCAGCTTCTCCACTGAGTTAAACATAGCCTACTATATGATTACAAAATGGCAACAATAAAACTGGTTCTTTCTTATGTCCTGTATTATTGTTATTTGAAAGACACTGTATTTTGACTTTAAACTCTCAGATACAGAGCTAGAGTAACTGTGAAAATCATTTCTGAGATTGCCAGACTTGATGATATGAGTAAATTCAGTGACAATCATTCCAAATTTCCACTCCAACATTTGAAATATGATTAAAGGGTTGAGCTTTTAGAACTCAAAGTTAATGGTTTCTGGAGCACTGTAGGGGTCCTATTCTCAAATGGACCAAGGAACCAGGAATCGACAATCATCAAAATGGCACAAATCCAGCAGCAAGGAGTCCTAAAAAGTACATAGGGTATTATTATAGCAGCTGGCAGACTGACAACAGTGTTATTTATGCCTCAGCTCTTCCTTAGGGTTATCATTCACTATATAAACACAAAAAAAGTTTGTCCAAAAGAAATGCAACCAACATTTCCATCAGCAGCGGTGTCCAATATGTTCACCATTAGCCACATGTGGCTAATAGGCTATTGAATTGTGGCTAATGAATGTGGCTTTTTTATAATGTGGCTAATAAGACAAATTTAAAACCACAAGTGTGGCTAGCATTGAATTTCTATTGGACATCGCCGATGATTAGATCATATACACTGTTGTAGCATGTTAATAACTTCTGATAAAGAACTCTTATGTAAAGTAATAGCTCAGACTTTCCAGATGTTTCAGTAGCATGTGTACAGTGGATATTTTAATACATATAAGATGTCATGTACCTGGCACAAGTACAAAAAAGGAGTCATGTAGAACATATTGGAGCATCATGTAGTACATCTACATGGCTATTCCAAAATAGGGAGCCTTTTCTTCCTAGTATGGAATCATGATCTTCATACATTAAGAGAGATTTGTGAAGGAAGAGTAAGAGAAGACAGCTAAGATATATTTTATCAATACCTTATTTATTTTCTGCTGTGCTCTAGAAATCCTGCTAGATTTCCTGATGGGGAAACCTGAGAGGAGGGGCACAATCCATAGGATTTTTTTCTATTGATTTTAAATCAACATCAGATGAAGTGAAACACTGCAGGGCTATTCTCACTGTCTTACTGACCTAGTCCATCCAGAAAATGTTAACCAGTGAGAATTTTAGCTTGATTTTCACTTTGGAGAAGATCAAATAAGGTCTAGAGAAGAAGCTAAATATTTGGAAGCTTTGACTACCTGAACCTCAGACTGTCAATTTAAATTTAATGAACAGACATTTGGATTTCTGTGTCTTTGGTTACACAGTTGTTCTCAATTGTTTATCCTTTGAAAACAGTTAACATCTAATGTTAACATGACAACCACATCTTATGTATAGCAAACAAAATGATTCACAAAGCACCCATTTCTTGGATTTTCTTTGTGCTGTGTTTTCTAACCCTCTTTAGCTATCCTGGTAATTAGGAAATATTTCCTGCTTTGTCAGTTCAAATTTATTTGTTCTCTGCCAGTATCCCCCACATGGCTTGAATACAAATTATATGCCTGAAAAAATGAGAAGTGATGAGGGGGATGATTAATGACCTAACATTTTATTTTAACCAGATAAAACAGGAGGGGTTTTTGCTCAGTTTGCCTCCAGATACTGTTTTGTATTCATTTTGCTACACAGTTGGAACTCAATTGTATCAAAAGTGAAAATTCATAAACCTACAGCAGTTGTGAAATATGAATGATTGATTGCATACAGCCAGCAAAGTCTTGAAAAGATAAACTAATTCAGCAATGAACAACACATTTCATACTCAATTAATTATACAGTACATTTTGTTTCAAAATATTAAGTGCCTAGAACAGTCCTCTGCCTGAAAGCATCTAGGCTTTGTAATGAGACAAAAGTCTTGAGTTCAATCAGCTGTCTGTAGGAGAGTTTAGAATGACTTATGTCTGAATTAAAGAGAAGGTTTAGGGCAGTGATTTCCTGACAGGAAATTAATAATGAGCTAAATTAGAACATGCCTACCGATGACTTAAACAACTTAGCCAGTATTGTCTGTGACATGCTGTCATTTTTTTCCCTATTCTATTACTGTCTAGTAAATAATTCAAATCATTAGAATTTGTTGGTAATGCAGTGTGACTCATCTTACAGAAACAGACACTTCCCTATCATCTTTCAAGTGTACTTTTAGAGCAAGAGAAGGAAAAAACCCAAAAGGAAGAAAACAAAAGCCACATCAGAACACAAGGGAGTAAACTAAATTGAACCTCCTTCCAACAGCACAGGATTTGTGGTTGAGTGTGGTCTAACAAAGGTCTACTGTTTCTCACTGAGGAAGCTTTTATGGCCACTGTGTCTTGTAAAATAAATCCTTAATGTCAAAAATGGACTTATGTCATCTTTGTACTGCAAAGAGGAGAAATGGGAAGGCAGAATCTGAATAAACCGTAGGAAAGCTTCTAAGGTGTTGCTGGCTCCTTTGAAAGTAGGTATAATGTTGTATTGGGTATTGTGTGCTATCTCCTTTTACTTCTTTAAAAGCAGTACACATCACAGGCAATTTCCAAGGAAACAGAAAGAATAAGAAACAGCTCTACGACAAACATATTTACAGGATGCAGCTGTTTCTGTTCTTCCATTGACATGCGAGTTTTCTATGAGAGAATGGCAAGATCTGGTTTTAAATGGGTATTAAAGAGGCTCAGTATGTAAACCTCTCCATATGTAAAGTGGCAACCCCATGTCCTATTATAACACTGATTTTGATCCCTCTTCTCACAGTTAAAAAAAAAATCACCCTATGCTGTCTAATTTTCAGGAATAAATCTCATTAGAAAGTAATGTTAACTCTAAAATTATGAGAAAATCGATTAAGGAATTTTTTATATTAAAGGGCCTTTCAATGGAGCTACACAGCTTTACACCAGCTGAGTTTCCCCCCCCCCCTTTTTAATTTGTTTGCAAGTGGCGGAGTGTGTTGTTCCTTTTTATCTGTCCAATAAAATGACAAACACTAAACCATCACAGACGGGTAGACTTTTAAACTGGCTTCTA
The DNA here is from genome assembly GCA_032164245.1 of Sternotherus odoratus. Taxonomy (NCBI): domain Eukaryota; kingdom Metazoa; phylum Chordata; order Testudines; family Kinosternidae; genus Sternotherus; species Sternotherus odoratus. The sequence continues at coordinate 19,760,760 of JAVMKO010000011.1, forward strand.
CAAGAGGCAATTTTCATGGGCAGGGATAGCGAAAGCAGAAATGTTTCAGGAATTCAGATTTGTGGAAGGCTCTGTCATTAGCAAAGACCTACGGCCAGTTAGGTCGAACAAGTGGGACTTCATTAAAACCTGTGCACTGCTCAGTGCAAGAGGCCACATTGCTTCAACTCTTCATATTCTGTCATGTCTGGTGGCTTCGATGCTAATTGGCAGAGGGCACACCACACCATAACTCACAGCAGGCTTGACACTTGCTGTTGTCATAATCTGTATCTAGAGTTGTCACATAAGTATTATATACAACTCGTAGCATACTGGCCATTAATATTATTGCATGACGTACACATCGTGATATATAAAAAATCATAGATGGAGCTGGAAATGTGTTTGGTAGGCGTGTGTAGACCCAGCCTGTCCTAGATGAATGAACATTGTTTTGCATGCTTGGCTGTGTTGCCAATGTAAATTGACCAAGGTGAGGTTAGAAACAATGACAATACATTTACATATAAAGGTAAACAAAGCCCTCACACTAGCAAGTGAGGGAGATGATCACTTAATGATCAGGGTTGGGGGACAGAGACTGTAACCCCAGGAAGCCTTCCTGGCTCTTGAAACAGTCAATGGAAGTGAAGAAGAGCTCTGAGTAATTGCAAAAGCTTGTCCCTCTCCCCAACAGAAGTTGGTCCGATAAAAGAATGACACCCATAAACCCTGGAGAATTGAGAGACACAAAAATATGGGACAAATTCTCAGATTATGTCACTGAGTTCTGTGGAATTATGCCAATACACATCATGTGTGATCTGGATCTGTGTTTTGGACTGTCCTTCACAATTTTGTTTGGGGGCTAGATATGAAGAGCTTGATTTTTACAAGGTGCTGAGTATCTGAAGCTCCCATTTCTTCAATTATTTCTGAAACTCAACCAAACACCAAGGACCTGATTTCCAGTGAGACTGATAAGGCGGCCAGCCAGGCATTGCTGGAGCATTATAAAATCATTCAGACAAAACAACCTGTCAATATTGCTCCTATATTTTTTGTGGGATCCAAATGTCCACCGAATTAAAGAGGAGTTGTAAGTGCACAGTATTTTCTCTCTTTGGAAAATGGAAGTGGGAATTGTTGAAAAGATTCTAGTTAAATTGATTGGCTTACTGGAGAAGGGTTATATTAAATTGTGCTCTGAATGTAGGAGACTATTTGCATGTGTTGCATTTCAAGTTAAGTCAAAGTTACCTTGCACACATGGATGGGTGCTGTCCTCTAGCATTTCTATAAAATAAATAGAAGAACAAACAGTACATAACTTTAAGCTGCATTCTCTTTTCTTCTCAGCTTCTTTGCTCACATTAACCTTGAAGTTTTCTGATGCCTTATCCAAATGGTTTTTAAAAAAGATAGTTAACTATTTTGTCATATAGGTTTTCTTTTTCTCTTTGAAAGAGAAGAAAGTAAATAGAACCTGTAAAGGGCTTTGAAAGTAGTGACTGACAGAGCAATTCTATATATTGAATACAACAATAACTACAATGGAAGCTCTAAAACCATTCACTTCTACATTTTGCTTCTTTTTAAAGGAAACGGAAATTAAGTACATACATTGCATTGTATTGACACAAAGGAATTCATAGCAACATTGAGATTAAAGGCCACCATTCTATGTGAATAGGAGCCAATCATCTTGGCATATTTACTGTTTTTGTTTGAAGACTCCCATTGTACAATGTAGAGTAACTCTAGAAATTTAACAGCCTGGGCATCACAGGTTTTTTATAGTCTCCGTTTTCAGCAGGGAAGAGTTTGTTAGCCAGTTTATTTATTTAGCGTGTGCATAGTCCCTCTAGCCAAGTGAGGGCATCTTCAGTGGTGTGATGCAGTTCTTCTAGGCCACCACTGACCCTAGTCAGGGGCATTCATCGATAATGTGCATCATTGTCTATGTTGTGCCGCAGTTGCACAAAGGGCTGTCATGAAGGCCTCAGCAATAAGACTATAGGACTGTGAAATGTAGCTGTTATCATTGCATTTTCCTATTAAATTAATATTAGAATTAATTAAAAAGACTATTTTCAAGTGTTGCTTGTTTTTAAACAAGTATGTTTTATTTGGAATATAAATCAGTGGCACTTCTTGTAGAAGGAAGGAGGTAGAGATAATTAACCAATAAGCATATTAAGGATTTGGCCTTTAGCATTTTTATAACTAATTGGAAAAAACACCATAGTGAGACATTTTTTTCAGAACTTGGGAAGAATAAGGCTTTTTTCCTTAACAAAAACTACATTTGAATATTGTGGGACATGGAGTAAAATGTCACATTCCAGGCCTGATGATAGAAATAGTCCCTACATGGCTCCTGAACCCATACCCATTAGCTTTCCCAAGTCAAGCTATTTTCAGGTACACTTTTTCTGAGGCACTAGGAATCTTGTTTTTCTTCATCTCCTAAGGAGGGTTCGGTCTGAGCATCTGGGCTTCCACAGAGCCTGTTGCCTTTTTTCTGCTCATGAGATTTATAGGTGAAATTATGGCCCCATTGAAGTCAGTGAGAGTTTTGCCATTTATTTCCATGAAGCAAGATTTCACCTTAAGTATATGACCATTTATCTGTCTGCCCACTTCTAACCTCATTCTCATATTCTACTTACTTACTATTGTCAATTGTCTTGCTAGGAGACTGAGTATTCACTTAAGCTCCTTCTCCACCCATACAGCCTTAAAAGGACAGTGAATAGCTGGAAATCACATCTCAGTAAACTTTAAAATCTTCCCAGAAATTTCAAATTCAAAAAGTTTAACAGGATTCAGTGTTCCCTCAAACATGGCCTAATTTTTCTGTGTCTTTACACCTTTAAGTGCTTTCTCCCCAAGTAATTAATTTATATTTATTGATGAAGAAACTAAGAAAATCTACTCCAGTAATAGAAATACAGTTTACAGCAAATGAAAATATCTTTTGAGCACAATTTATTTTTTAATCCCAGTCACTTTCATACAAATGTTTTAGGATTTTTATGGAATGCTTGTACAGAATTGCACCAACCTACATTCCCATATGCTCAATGCTTATCAGTGCAGGAACCTCAGTTGTCAGTCATGTCTGAAATCCTGCAGCGTTATTTGTAACACTCTGACCCCTTTCATAAGTGTCACAACATTTCTAGAGAACTCCACACTAAAAGCAATTTAAGAATAGTTGGCATGTTTATTAGAGGGCTGGTTTGCAATTACCTTCCAGATGCTGCCATAGTTTGAAATCATGCACTCACTAGACAAATAGTTCAAAGCTAATTTGTTAAAAATAGATCTCTTTGTTCAAATACTATTTTAGTGTCCTTTAGCTATTTGGTGTTTCATAATGAGCAGAATTACACTGTTGTGGCACCTTTTAAATACATTTTCTTCTTAACAAGTCAATAAAGCTCTTTTTAAAAATTCAATAATCAACACCCATGACTTATGGAGGTGACTAATTCAATACAAGTCAGTGCTTTAAACCTATCAAGTAGTTTTTATTCTACAACTGAACACAAATCATTGCTGCTTGCAAGAGCACTCATATTAAAAGTTCATCTGTGAACATTACAAGCTTTTCTTTTCTTTTATGTAAACCTTTCAGAGAATCCTTTTTGCATTTACTGGAAACAGGCCTTGGTAGAATACAAATTAACCTTAAAAACTAAATAAATCATTTGCAAAGTGAACCTTAAACAGAAACAATTTCAGTTGCTACAGCAGCACACCTATATGGTCATCAACTACAAAACAGGATACAGTATATAGATACAGGACATGCTTGCAAACCATATCATACCAGATCAATTCTGCAAAAGATAATCAGTTAAATGAACTATTTTATACCATGTATGTTTTCAAGCCTGATTTAGGAAACACATTATACAGAGAGATACATTAGACTCGATTTGCCACTGTGCAACTAGTCTTATGTAGGTGTAATTCCACCTCTGCTAATTCTATGCCCATTGAAATGAATGGGGATTCCTATTGACTTCAGTGCAGGCTGTATCAGGTCCTTTATTCATAGGTGATATAGGTGACTGTCACTTGACAGAGGCACCAACACCTCCAGTGGAGATAGCTTATATATATAAAAAAAGATACTGTAAGAGAACAACTTTAAGATAGTTTATGCCAACATGGTTTAAACAAAACTTGATTAACTGGAGTACACCAGACATACCCATTTCTCCAACCCATATTCTATTAAGATTAGACACAAAATCCAAATGCCTCCAGAGTCTTGGAAGGTATGGAATCCAGGCTGCCATGCAAATCCAATTTTTTTTTACTTCTGGGGCCTAAGAGTGCCATTAAAAACGGGATGTTTGCTACACCATAAAATTTGCTGTTAGCACATTATTGTTGAAATGGGAACCTCTACAACGATCACAGTACATTTAACTATTGCATGTATTAAATGTCCAGGGACAAATCCTGGTCTCACAGAAGTCAATGGTGAAACTCACGATTTCAATGGGGCCAAGATTTTACCCCAGTTGTTAATGACATCCACAATGGCGTAGCCCAACACTCCAGGCACAAACTTTCCTGAGCTCAACTGGATTTAAATAGAATCAGTCCATCTCTAAATAACATGGGAATGATTCACCATGAGTTATTCCATTTTCGTGCTGGTCTAAATCCATTATTTTCAATGGAATAATTTCTTATCTCCACTGTAGATGTGGTGCCATTGTCAAGTATAAATTGCCTATATTACCTAAGGATAAAGGGTCTAACCCAGCATGCACTGTAGTCAATGGGACTCTTCCCCTAGACTTCAATGAGCACCTAAACAGTTCCACAGCTATCACTGTACACAACCCTCAGAGGACAGAAGACAATAGCTGAACAGAGAGAGCTCTAGAAAAGTGAAAGTCCGGCCTCCATGTCATGATATCTTTACCCAAAAGTGACCACCCATCCTTGTCTACAAAATGTAACTAATTTTGTAACTAATTTGGGAAGGTGGTGGGCGGGAGCTGGAGAAGGGGGACAGATCATGAAGGAAATAATAGTTTTGCTGAATTCATGAACATACTAGTATAAAGTTTTTACATTTAGGGTCTCATTTCAGAGATGGTCTATACACTCTGTGGGTGAAATTTTGCCCCTGCTCACACTTGAATCTATATTTTTGTACCCTCAATGAATTGCAGTGCAAATAATAATTAGCTCTAATTATTGTCCTTGCAAGAACATAGGGCTAATTAAATAGCCAGCTTAATAAAGTGGCGAGGGATAGAATAGGTACAGAAATGTAAGCCTAGATATTTGTGGGTGCAAAACAGTGTTAGCAGAAAGAGAGGGCAGGTTGAGACTTGGATGAAAGTCAGGCCTTAAGTGTTTTCACTTTCTATTTATGGCAACAATATGCAGCAGTGGTTTTTTGGAGAGTGGTAGGCATCATCCCTGAACATTTCCTCTTGTGGTACAGTGTTCCCATGCAGATTCACTACTCTGCTCTATCCCTTTGGGTCTTACAATTATTAATTCCCAGACCACAGCACTTTAGACCCTCAACTCCACCTTTTCCTGGGGAATTAGCAGATGCTAAGACAGGACTCCTTTCCTAAATTCAAGATAATTAGAATAAATTAGAAAAAATGGCATTTAATTAAATTCAGTTAAGGAGAAATAGAATAAATGGTATTCTATTATTGTTTAACAGCACAATTATTAGCAATTGATTTTTTTAATTGCATGATTAATTGTGATAAAAAATGTAATCACACCATTAATCACATTTTTTTAATCGCTTGGTAGCCCTAATATATATATTGAAATATACAGTCTGGGGTTGCCGGACACCTTTTGTGAATTCAGGTCAACTGTGGAAAATAGTTTCCGCAGTGAAAAAAAAATCAGAAATGTATGATTATTTTTTATTTTGGTTCAACCATCAAAACAAAATCTCTGTTAAAGCACTTGGGCCCTGGATAGCCCAGGGCAAGGCAGATACTTCTTGTTCACTTGGACTCATATATCTATGCTATATGCCCTCTCACGGTCACCCTGAACGGTAGCTCTAAGCATTCATAACTCACAGCCACATCCTCCTTTTGATAAAGGGCAGATAACTTGGTTCAGTTATCAGAGCCAGCTTGGATGGAATCAGGTGATTTCACTAAATAGTCAGGAAAGCTCATTTGATGAGAATACTGCAGGAGCGAGATTGTCTCCTGTGCCTATTTCTAAAGGGAGATGGTAGTAAGAGAAAAAAAGAGTTTGCAAGGTCCAAGAGAAGGCCACTGCCTAGCCAAAGAACCAGAGACTGGAGGAAGACTCCAGCAAGGAAACCCTGAGGGTTAGCTGTAGAGCTGGGTGAAGGTTTGTGTATGACGTTCATTTGCTGCAAAAAATGCAAGTTTTGTTCAGCCAGTACCATTTGTGAATCTGAACGTATCATTTGGTTCTCCAGAGCCAGTTTCTGGAGTGAGTGGGCATGTCCTTTATAAACCTGTTGCCCACTGGTTAGGCTCCTTGCCGGGGATATGGGTGACCCATGTTTGAATCTACTCTGGAACAGGAACTTGAACTCAGATCTTTCCCCCTATGAGCACCTTAACCAGGATACAGCTCTTCTGGCATGGGTTGCTTTCAGTCTCTTTTGTTGTAGCTTTTCCATGTGGTATAAATACATAAATATTCATGGATCAAAGAATGAGAGAATGAGTCTGTAGCCTGGCAGTTAAGGCACTCACCTGTGAGTGATTCCTGCCCCTCCTCTAAATCAGGTGTGTGGGGTTCTAGAAGCACTCTACATTACAAGATAATTTGGTGAAGCCCAAGAAGGTAGAAGATACTTCTATTTTGTTTCCTTTGGGGCTATTGTTTGTTTTTGTTATCAGTGCCTCAACTGGGTGTGCTAAGAGAAACAGTAGGCCACAAGCAGGCCTGTAGGGGCCTGGCCACAGGGGAATTAATTTTTCTGAACTAGTTTGCTTGGTTTGTTAAATTCAACACATCCCGATACCTTAATCATACATATAAGACAGCTGATTATTATTTGAATTACTCATGTTTTTTCCTCCTCTTATTATTCATCAATGCATGATTTACAGTAGTTGACCATTAGGGCTTTAAAAAAAATAAAGCGAGAACATGCCAAGTTGAAGAGAAACAGGGATTTGAGGTTTCAAGCCAATTAGAGATTTTTTCCCCCATAGGATTATTTTCCTAGAAAAATATTGTGACTGATATTTAGTCTTTTATTATCTATTTTTAGTTAATACAATGGTCTCTGGCTACATGCATAAATCCTCTGAGTAGTACCACAGAATAATCAGATTACAGTTTTATAGAAAGATGGATTAGATTTGTAGTACCATTCACTATTCTCATTATCATTATCACAAGAATTAATTCATAATATTTTATAGCCATTACTCATTGTCAATACAGAATGTAGAATGAGGACTGGAAAGCCTCACATATTCTTTACAACCTGACTATACTGTAAATTAGACCATTTTGACCCTTTTAATGTTCAGTTATTTGGTATGTTAGTCATTCCCAATTGCCTATTTATGCAATACTGGCCAGGTGCATTACAGAAAGCTTTTGACTTTCTCTGTAGCAGGTGTACAGTAGGCCACAACTGGAACCAGGATATCAGACTTGATGGACCATATATTTGAAGTATGCTAGCAACTCATATGTTTCCATTAACATCAGAGGTAGAAAGCATTAAAGAAAAGGTAGACGCAGGTCAGCCACTCACAGAACCAAAAATGTATAAATATTTTATACAATCACTGCAAAATGGGTGAATGGCCATAATATTCCAGTATACTTAAGTGTGTGTTACAGAACATAAATGGGCAAAGGAAGGAAGATGTAGAGGAAAAATAGTGCAAAGATTAATTCAAGGCAATAGAAAGCATTATCTACTATTAATATGGATGTTGCAAGTGAAAATCTTATTCTAGCAACAAAACAAGTACAATCTCATTAATAAAAAAAGTCAGAGCTGGATGTTAATGAGCTATTCAGAGCTGAAGCTGTAGAGCTGTAACTAAAAGGACTGCACTGTGTAAAGTTGTATATGTTGGTGGTGGGGCCTGCACTGTAAATTAAAGAGCACTGTTTGGAGCAAAGAAGGGTTTCCTGCCTGTGTTCCTGAGGGGGGTGAGAAGGCGATCCGTCACAATATATAGCATGATACCACTGATATTGTACATTTTTTTCCTTTTGTCTTCCTCCTTTAACAAATTCCTCCTATAGTGCTATGTGCTGAGCTGTAAATTAAAGACTGAATTAGCTGAAGGCATGAGATGGTAGATAATTTAAATTCAGTTTGTATAGATTATAAAAATGAGTATCAATTGATATTCAGTTTTGATTGTATTTAAAATGGAGCCACTCGGCAGCCATTTAAATTTTTTTAGCTACCATATGAGCTACCATATTAGAATGTTATGCCCAATATCTCACACTCCTGTGTTTGAAACTAAGTTAATTTAAAATAAATTCAAAGCTATGTCTTCACTAGAAATGCTGCAGTGACAGGACAGGAAGGAGTTAATCCACCTCTCTGATAGGTGGTGTCTAGGCTGATCAGAGGATTCTTCCATTGACCTAGTGCTCTCTACACTGGAAGTTAGGCCAGCTTAACTAAGTTGCTCGGGGGTGAGGATTTTTCTACACTCTTGAGCAATGTAGCTGGGTCAACCTAACTTTAGTGTAGACTTGGCCTAGACAATCAGTAATTCCACAGATTTCAGTAGAATCACACCGGTGTGAAATTAGCCCCTTGCTGGATTCATTGTCATTGATCCTTCATGGTCAGACAATTCACACTCATTATAGTGCCAAAGAGTGTAGTATTTGACTAAACTTTTCTAAAGTGACCAGTTATTTTGGGTGCTCAACTTGCAACAACTAAAAGGGACCTAATTTTCAAAGGGCAAGTGGTCAGTAGTTTCTAAAAAAATCAGGTTATTTTAAGGTGTCAAATGAGGCATTTGAATTTAAAAATTTACAATTTGTCAGTTTATCAATTTACAATATCTTGCTTATTTTTTTTAATTATCTTATTTTAAAATTTGGGTGTGGAAGGGGTGAGAATGGGATTAGAAACAAACAAAATTCAGGAAAGCTATTAGACAGACAAGATGGACAACAATCCTGCAAAATGTATTATTTACAGAGGAACAAGAGAAAGAAAATGCAGCATAAAACATATGCTAGACAAGAAGCAATGGACTTAAATTGCAACAAGGGAGGTTTCGGTTGGACATTAGGAAAAACTTCTTAACTATCAGGATGATTAAGCACTGGAATGATGGATAATCACTTGTTATGCAGTATGATCATCTTCCATGGGAGTTATGGGTTCTCAGGTGGCTATTGAGGCCAATCCTTGATCCACAAGCTCTATTACAATAAGGGCAGATGTTTTCAGGCCCAGCAGGAAGCTGTTGACCATTACTGGAGACCGGTCTCCCCTTCCTCTTGCACCTCTTGTCCTCTTCAGCTCATCAGCAAGCAAGTTCAAAATGCAGGAGACCATCATGTAGGACATCACTCCATTTTAAGCTATCCTGGGCAAGTGTCTCCCAAGTATCAATATTAATGTTACATATTTTTAGGTTGTCCTTCAGCAAGTCTTTATAATGCTTCCGTTAACCATTCATGTTACAGTACCCTTCTTTCAGCTGAGAAAACAGGACCCATTTTCAGAGGTGAGGATCTGGCATCCGGACAGCGTGACCAGTCCAGTAGAATTGCTGATGGATGATCACTGCCCTGATACTGGTAGTCTTTGCCTCTTCCAGAACACTGATATTAGTGCTCCTCTCTTCCCATTTGATCTTCAGAATCTTACAAAGATAGCATTGATGGTGCCTCTCAAGGACTTTTCAGGTGGATGTCTATAGTTTGTCCAAGTTTCAGACCCATACAACAGTATTGGGAGAATAACAGCTTGCTAAACAAGAAGCATGGTGTCTGTTCAGATATTGTGATCTTCAAAGAACCTGTGGCGTAAACGAGAAAAAGCTACACTGGCACAGCTCAGGTGATGCTGAATTTCTGCATCAATATCTGCCTTGGATGAAATATGACTTCCAAGGTAGAGGAAATGATCAACATTCTCCAGTGCTACTCGACTGATTTTGATAGATGGAGCATGTACTATCTCATCTGGAGAGAGCTGATAGAGCACTTTAGTCTTCTTGATATTAAGAGTGTAACCAAGACATGCATAAGCATTGGCAAACACATTCAAAATATCTTTCTCAGAGTGGGCAAAGATTGCGTTGTCGTCAGCATAGTGAACTTCTACAATAGAGGATATGGAAATCTTACTCTTGGCTTTCAGCCTGCTAAGCCTCAACAGCTTCCCATCCATCCTGTAAATGATTTCAACACCAGCTGTAAACTTCCCAGCAACTAGCTAAAGAACAATGGCAATAAACACTGCAAACATGGTTGGAACGACGATACAGCCCTGTTTGAGTCCTGTTTGTACTTTGAAAGGTTCACTCTGGGAACCAGTGCTGCTCAGAAGAGTTGTTTCCATGTTATCATGAAGCAATTTTAGTACACTGATGTATTTATCAGGACATCCAGTCTTAGAAAGTACAGTCCAGAGGGCATGGTGATTCACTGAGTCAAAGGCTTTAATTAGATCAATAAAAGCCATGTACAGTGGTCTGTTTCTCTCCCAATATTTTTCTTACAGTTACTGTGCTGTGAAGAGTGTATCTGCAGTTCCATTACATGGTCAGAAACCACTCAGTGACTCTGCTACAATTTCTTCTGATAGGGGCAGAAGATGGGTTGCAAAGAACAGCACCAGAACTTTGCCTGAAATGGCTCGGAGGGAGATACCACAATAAATTCCCACAATCCACGTTATCCCCTTTCTTGAAGAAGGTGACAATCAGGGCATCCCTCATTTCACTGGGTATCTCCTCCTTTATCCAGATTTTAAGGATAAGTAGACAAAGCTGCCGAATTTTCTCTGTTTTTAAAGATTTCAGCAGGGATCCCATCTACACCTGCTGCCTTCTTGTTCTTCATCTGCTTGGTGGCATTGTGTACTCATACAAATTGGGAGGGTCTCTGAGCTCATCCCTAAATGGTTGTTGAGGGATTTGCTCAAGGACTTCATCTGTAACCACAGAATTACAGTTAAGGAGATCTTGCTGGAAAGAACATTTTGAAGAATTGATGGCTTTGTTGTCCTTCAGAAGTGTGGTGCTGTCCTTAGAGTGAAGAGGATTCATACCACGACAAATTGGCCCAAAAACAGCCGTGGTGGGAAAACTCTGATGGGAGTTTTTCTTCTAAGACTGCTTTGAAGTAGTCACGCTTCATAGGGTCCTTCAAATCTTGAAACTTCAGCTTTCACCTGAGCTGATTCTTTTGCAGTCTCCATTTGGGAGCAATCTTAGTTTTCATTATGGATCGAATAAGGCAATGATCAGACCAACAGTCATCAGCACTTGTCATTGCTCTTATGCAATGTATGACACTACAATCTCGGACACAAACTATGATGGATGTATTTGAGGAGATGTCAAAGTATTGGAATAAATTGCCTAGGGAGGTTGTGAAATCTCCATCATTAGAGATTTTTAACAGAAGGTTAGACAAACACCTATCTGGAATGGTCTAGATAATACCGAGTCCTGCCATGAGTGCAGGGAACTGGACTAGATAACCTGTCAAGGTGCCTTCCAGTCTTATGATTCTGTGGTAAAAAAACTTGATAGGTATTGGCCTATTGCAACCCTATGACATCTTTCAAGACAAAGTGTGAGTCACTAGTATAAACAAGCTCAGTAAACTGGACAAATGAGTTAACATGATGATAGGCACCTGGAGGCTTTGAAAGAAAATATGCAAGACTATGAATAATACAATCAATTAAGGAAAGCAACAAAAACCCCAGCATCAGTCATGTTCTTATTACAAACAGTATGTTGCCTTAAATGGAAAACCAGGTCAGGTTCCATACGTTGGATTTTTTAGAACTCAGTTTCACAAATTAAGATGCATTGGAAGTGGGGTAAATGTTGGTCACTTTGACAGACACCATCCCTGCTCAAATGTGACTTTATCATTAGCTCATAAACCTCTTTTGAAGAACAACCTTTTAACTTTGGAATGCACCACATGACTTTAGTTCCTGGGAAAGAACATCTTAGCCCCTGTTTGAAAGTTACTCAGTTTGAACACTGGGTTGGAAGTTACATATGGGAGGTAAGAGTAAAAGGGAGAGGAGCATTACCTATTAGAGGCTACTTGTACAAAATCCTAATTTCAGTTGTCTCCAGTTTAGGTACACAAATTTTGACACACACGTTTTCAGAGATACTGAACACACACATCTCTGGGGGTTCAGCTGGAGTTTTGGGTGCTTAACATTTTTCAAAATAAAGTCCAAGGTGCCTCAAGTTGGGATATGCAAAATCCAAGCTCCCCAAATTAAGGACCACTGGGGGAGGTGTGTATGGGGGTGCAGGGACTGAGCAACAGTTGAATTTCTAGAACTGTATACCTTTTTTAAAGTACTTCAATAATCATGGATAGTTTTACAGTTTCATTCTAATGTAATCAGATTGTTATAGGCTTGGATCCTTTAAAAATACTATTTGTTCTGTTAGAATAGAATAGGGGGTTTTTTTTGCCCTTTTTTTTTTACTACAGCAATCCATTGTGTCACTGTAAGCCAACCGGCACATCAGGAAATACTCAGCAAGACAGGTGGAATGTTAAGGTGCCAGGAGCTTATATGCATATCTAAGGCATGTGCACTTTTTCTTTAATTTTTCCCTCTCTACTTCTGAAAGACTATTTTTCTTCATCGCTTGAAATTGCCTTTCATGTACTGATAAGTTAAAATTCTCTCACTCAGCTATAGCTTACTCTAGCCAACTCCTATTTGGGGGAAAGATGAAGAATTCAAAGGCAAGATATTAAGAGATAAAGAAATTGCTCATTTATAAGGAATGCTTCATGTCTTTGAAGCCTCTGGAAGCTCTCACAATTCTACATTTTTCAGGCACTAGCATAACTGAATAAATTGTGAGTTCTATCTCTCCATCTATATCACACATCACTGTAGGGTTTGGAGTGCCGGAATTGTCATGTACAATACATAGCCTAGTTCAAATCTTTCCCTTCTTCTTCTTCTTCTTCCCAAGAAGACAAAAACAAACACTACTTATTTTGTTTTCTCCTTAACTCCCTTTTCTTATTTTTGGCCTCTTCTTCATTTTTCTTGCAGTTGTTACCATGAGAAAGCTGAACTGAATTTAGTCATAAAAAGCATTCAGATTTGTTCTGAAAACCAAATCAGAGGGGTCCAGAAGGCTAGTGGAAGTGCCTCTTAGTAGCTTTTCTTTAACCCGGGTAAGAGCTGGGAAAGGCAAAGTGAGGGCCTGATTAGTAGCTGGACTAAACCTGGGTTTTCTCTCTCCACTGTGGAAACTGTTAGTAAAAGCTGACTTTTGAATAGTGACCACCGCAATAGAAAAAGGGGTGAGGGAGATAGATCAACAATTTCAAAAAGGAGTGTCTAAAGTTAGGAACCTAAATCCTATGTAGGTACAAATAAGTGGTCTGATTTTCAGAAGTGCTGACTGAGCACTCACCTCATGGCTCCCATTAACCTCAATGGGAGCAGAGCAAGACATTTCAAAAAAATTGAACTTGTGTGTGTGTGTGTGCGCTGTGTGTGTATATATAGATGTAATTACAAATTGACTATTGCCAGATGACTCTATCCCATCTTGTATTACTTTATTTTACTAAACAAGGCCCTGTTCCTGCATAGATAAGTTTTCTAACACTTATGAAAAGAGGATATACATATTCTTTAGATATTGAAATCAACATATTCAGTCAGTTGCCTGAAATATGAAGATTTTAAGTCCTGAAAACTTAACAGGGGTGTGCATGTGTGTGAGTTTAAAAAGGCAACTTTAAAAATATGACAACAAAAATTTGTGATTATTGGGTATAGATCATGAATGTCAGAAGATAACCCAATATACCTACTACCTCAAAATTAATAGATTATTAATAGATGTAGTTGGAAATAGAGCAATGAGGGAGTGTGTGAGCGCAAGCCCATTTAGGGTATCAACATTTTAAAACTCTGTTGGGATGACAGGCAAAGCTGACATGAGTGGTATTGTACTGGAAGGTGTTAATGGCTGCCATCCACCAGTTCTTTGGTCTGCAGACTAATGCTGATGTGTGTGTTAATCGGATGTCAGGAGGTGTAAGCATTTACCAGTTCCCCGTTCTGATTTTTAAGACTTTTAGCAGAATCAATAGGGTTCTGTCCACTGAATGCAGCATTCCAAAGTTATCATACTACATCCAGACCAAGACAAAAAAGAAATGTTGTTGAGCTGATGAGAAGCTCACTGGACCATTAATGTTAATTTTTCAATAAGTCTTGGCAAACTAGGGAAGTTCCAGAACAGAACTAATATTGTGCCAACTTTTTAAAAGGGCAAATGGGATGGTCTGGGAAAAACTAATAGAGAAGCTGATACAGGATTTAATAACGATCTAAAAGAAAGTACTATAGTTAATACAAATCAAAATGTGTTTCTGGAAAATAGATCCTGTCAAACTAACTTAAGGTGGTTTTTGGGTTTTTTTGAGATTGCAAGTTTGCTTGATAACAGTAATAGTGTTAATGTAATATCACTAGGTTTCCACAAGGCATGTGACTTAGTACTGTATGAAATTTTGAGGAAAAAACCAGAACAATGTAAAGTTACCATCGCATACATTGAATGGATTAAAATCTGGCTAACTGATACGTCTCCAAACTGTAAATGAAGAATAGTCATCGAGCTGGTCTGTTTCTCATAGAGACCTGCAGCGATTGGTTACTGGCCCTATGCTATTTAACATTTATCAGTGACTTGGAAGAAAACATAATCACTGAGAATGGAAAAAATACAAACATTAGAAGGAGCAATAGTCTTAGGACCGATTGTCTTAGTTATCTGGATTACTTAGCAAACTGGGTGCAAGTAATTAATGTTTACATAAATATACATATTATATATATATAATTTATTTTTTATATAATTTATTTATATACATATTTATATATACATCTGCAAACAAACAATGTAATCCATATTAATAGGATGGAGGTGGACTATCAAGGAAGCAGTGACTCTAAAAAGGATTCAAGGGTCGTGGTGGATAATCAGCTAAACATGAGCTCCTGATGTGATGCTGTGACCAAAAGAACTAATGTGATGTCTAAACAGGAGAATCCTGAGCAGGAATAAATACCTCAGTATTTAACACTGCTGCAACTGCTGCTGGAATACTATGTCCAGTTCTGGTGCCCAGAATTCAAGAAAGAGATTGGTAAATTGAAGAGTGTTCAGAGAAGAGCCCTGGGAATGATCAAAACACTAGAAAACATGTCTGAGAATGATAGATGCAAGGATCTGTCTATTTAGCTTAAAGAGACGGTTAAGGGGTGACTTGGTTACAGTACTAGTGCCTACATGGAGAACAAATGTTTAATAAAGCTAAAGCTGACGCCGGTGGGTGCTCAGCCCCCGCTGCCCTCAGGCCCGCCCCCACCCCCGGGGGCACCCCCACCTCCAACCCTGCCCCAACTCCACCCCTTCCTCGTCCCCATTCCCACCCCTTCCCAAAATCCCTGGTCCCGCCTCCTCCCCCCAGGCATGTCATATTTCCCTTACATCCCCATCCCTCCCAGAGGTTTTCGCATGGCAAGCCAGGAAGGAGGGGGGAGAAGCAGAATGGCAGCATGCTCAGGGAGGAGGTGGAGTGGAGGTGAGCTGGAGTGGGGTGGGCTCAGGGAGGGCCCCCAGCACTAGGTAACTGAGGGTGTGTGTGTGCAGGGGAACTGTTCCCCGCCCCGCTCATCTCCACTCCGCTTCCGCCTTCTCCCCTGAGTGCACCGCCACAGCTCCGCTTCTCCCTCCCTCCCAGGCTTGCCCTCCAATCAGCTGATTTGCGGCAAGCTTGGGAGGGAGGGAGAAGCGGAGCAGTGGCGACACGCTCGGGGGGAGGAGGCGGAGACAGAGCAGAGGTGAGCCGGAGTGGGGCGGGGAGCTGCCGGTTGGTGCACCCACCAGTTTTTCTCAGTGGATGCTCCAGCCTCATGTAATAAAGAGCTTTTCAATGTACCGGAGAAATGGCTGGAAATTGAACCTAGACAAAAAAATTTGTACAGCTTATTTCCAGTCCGAATTTAAGTGAGTAACCATTGGAACCATTTATCAAGGATTGTGGTAGATTGTCCATCACAGATCATTTTAAAGTTGAGATTGGCTATTTTTTCCCCAAAAGCTATGATTGGGAAGTTCTATGACCTGTGTTATATAGGAGGTCAGAGCAGGTGATCACAATTGTCCTTTCTAGCCTTAAAATCTATGAGAATAGGGCCTTCCTTCACTCATCTTTATTTAACCACAATATTTAAATAAGCATTTTATAATGCATTCTTTTATAGGGATAAAATAATTTCTTACATGAATCACTTCATTGTTATTGGCATACAGGCCCCGTTAATTAAAAATTATTTCTTGTTAGTCATTTTTTACTGACATGTTTCAGAGTTTTTCACCTTTTTGGATAGGACAATCACTTTCACCCACCAAAAGCAGTTTATAACAAAGTTGATGCACTGTGAATCATTCCAAATATGTACTGCTTGCATCTTTAATTACAGCTATTCTATGAACAGCACCTCTTTTGCCAGGAGAAAAAAGAAACCCAATGTCTTTCACTTCACACAGACACAAATTAGACTCAAAGATTAACCTTTCATACAGTGTAAGTACTGCTGTCTAATTTGTAAATGTTGATTATGAATTATCTAATCAGACAGGCTTCAATAAAAATGACACTAAGTAAGTTCACAGTGCAGCAACTATATGTGCAGGTTCAGTGAGCAATTGATTACAAGCTGCTATTGTTAATACCAAATCTTCATAAGTTCTGAATAACTTTAAATTCAGAATTATCATACTGGAATAACATGTCAAATTTAGAAATTTCCATAGCGATTAATTGGAATATTTTGCTATAAATTAGCTTTTTCAGTCAAAGTGAAAATGAATCTGTCTGTCTCAGAGTTTTGGAAGTCAGTCATCACTATAGTGTATATTTATGGTGAATCAGAATGAAAATGTCGATCCTTAGTCTACTGTATACCAGCCTTCCCCAAAAAGCAAAATGTACTTTAGATTTAGTGGTTGTTGCTATAATTCCAAAAATATTTAAAAATTGTTTTTTCTGATATTCCCAAGACATGTAGAGCTACTTAACATGGCACCAAATTAAATAAGTATCCTATCAAAATATTTATACCATGTTCATCACTATTGTGTGAGAGCATCCTACTAAACCATATGGGTCTACGTGGTCTAATCCAGGGATTGGCAACCTTTGGCCTGCAGCCCACCAGTGTAAGTCCCCTGGTTAGCCGGGCCAGTTTGTTTACCTGCCGCATCCACAGGTTCAGCCGATTGTAGCTCCCACTGGCCACGGTTCTCAGCTCAAGGCCAATGGGGGCTGTAGGAAGCGGCGGCCAGCACATAGCTTGGCCCGCATGGCTCCTCACTGCCCCCATTGGCCTGGAGCGCTGAACTGTGGCATCTGGGAGCTGCGATAGGCCGAACCTGCAGATGTGGCAGGTAAACAAATAGGCCTGGGGGGCCGTGAGCCAAAGGTTGCCGATCCCTGGTCTAATCATTGCTGGTCTTTGGTTTTCTTCCTTTTTTACCCTAAAGGAGGGAAAGACTGTACAATGATCTTTTAAATTTATTATTTTTATTATTGCTGGTAATAAAAAGCTAAGAGATGGGTCTATTTAGTGTTGAAGTTGATGAGATTTATGCTCTTGCTCTCTTCTTGAAGGAACTTCCAAAGCCATAGGTTAACTGTGAAAAGGCTCCTTCTTCCACTATTATCTTTTTAAAAATTGTAAACACTAAAACTCCCACATAGAGTAACTGGTAGGTCATATTCACAGCAAGACAAGACAGAGTATGGAAGGCGTCTCAAGATTATGACCAGAACCTTGAGGTTAATCTGCTATTCAATGGTCACCCAATGCAATGTCTGGAGCACTGAGGTGAGGTCCTGACATCAACCTCTGTTGCTTATCAGCCATTTAGAAACAAAAGGAGCTTGTAATGAACTGTCTGTGTAATTGTCTTATACAATCCATTGAGTACATCACAGTGACAAGTTATCATGAAAATAAGTTTCTTGTGATCCAAGCAATCAGACAGAAAAAAGCATTTGTGTTAGTTGGTGCTGTTTGAAATTGGTTGCAACAAAGAATTCATAATTTTTTTGCACACACAGCCTGTCAAAAATTAGAGGGAACATTGCCTCTGATAGCTAAATTAGAAACGTTACCATAATGATATTGCTCATAAGGGAGTATGGGAATCTTCAGCAATACACCCCAGATAGGGGTGATGAGGAATGAGACAAGGAGAAACTGTTTATGCAAGGAAGCAGGGGATTCCAAAAATGATTGTGTCTGAAATACAGATTAGTCAGAATAATTTTCCTTGGGTTTTGGAACACTAGTTTGATTCTTTAGGGCCTCTACCTGAACAACTGGGGAGCTGACAGTGCTGCATTCCTACTGCAAGGCACCCCTGAAGAGGAAAATAATAAAAGGGCAGAAGAGCAAACCGATGAGGTGACAAGTCATTACCCATATTCTGGAAGACAATTCGTTTCAGGAGTGACAGTTTTTAGTACACAGAGACATGCAGAAAGACTTTCTTCCTCTTAAACAATATGTTTCCTTCTTAAATGCTGACATATTTCTACCCATCAAAGAATAAAGAGATATCTACCTGGCACCTGCCAAAACCAAATCATAGCTGCTGTCAGAGATCTCACACAGTCACACCTAACACATTCAGTACTCACATGTATGACACATGCTAAACCTTTGATGGACAGTAAATTGGCACTGCAATGGAACAGCCTTATATACAAATTTCCATACTTTTGTAAGACTGTGACATAATGTAAATTCTTAACATTGAATAGTATTTACAACTACAAGAATACCATTGCCATAAGTGTTATAGTAAAGATTTAGAAAATATAAAATAAATATGGACTGCTTTAGTAACTATATCAGTAGATACTTAACTTCACAATATTAAAACATTTGTTACAGAAAAAGGTAATACACTTGATACTTTTTTTCTTTTACACACTGATTCTTAGCTAATTAGTCTGATCAGAGTGCCTTAAGATTAAAAAAAATAGTATTTTTGAAACAGGTTTCTGTTCCTCCTTCATACTGACTGCAGAGAGGTGAGTGGATCAATGTCAAATGTTTTTCAAAGCTTAGAAAAATCTGGTGGAGAAAACTCTTCCTCACACAGATACCCACAGAACATTTTGGGCAGATTCTCTAGTGTGAAATGTTAACCAAGCTAGCAGAGTAGGTTTAATTACATAAAAAAAAAAAAATCTACAGCAGAGGAGGTCAACTACTCTAGTCCACCATCAGTCCTTTGAGGATACATGTGCTGCTTCATTTGTATCTTTCTGAGTAGAATATGATGAGTTTGTCATGCCATTTTAGTGTATGCCAAATAAAATGAAATAATAAATGAAAACACATCACTAACAATTACTATTTCAAGAAGAGCCCTTTACTGCTGGATCATGTATTGTCAGCTATCAAATTAGCAATAGGAAAGAGTATGGTGAATCCTATGCAGTGTTTTTGGAGTGGGACTACTACTTTGTGTTAACCATTTCAATTTACTGAAAAGGTGAGAGTGGGCATGGAAAAATCTTGATTTACATGCAGTAAATCTTATCTCTTCTACAGGATTTCAAACCTTATTTCTGTAGTTTGGTTTTGCTATTAGGAAAGTATAAGCTTAATAGTTACCAGGTAGAAATTTTCAAATCATTAGATGAAAACCCATTTTATAAATCACCATTTTTATGCAAGTCTTAAACCAATTTTTTTTGGTTATCAGGCAAGTGCAACTTTTTTCAATGCATTAAGAAATGGAGAATTCAAAGCATTCCACTTAAAGACCATCTCAAATACATGGTTATGTCTTCTCCTTGAAGTAGCTTATTTGGCAGGACATTTTAATGTTAATTTCCCATAGGCAGATGACAATTTCAAACTAGTTTTTACTATAAAAAAAAATGGATATCAGGTATCAAATTATCAATAGGCAAGAGTATAGCGAATATGCAGTGTTTTTGTAAGTGGGACTACTACTGTGTTGACCATTTCAATTTACTTAAAGGTGAAAGGGGGCATACCTTGTGCTCCTACTCAATATCTCCCCATTAGTATGTTTCATTCACTATTGCATCTGATCATAACCATATGAGATAAGGAATTCTTATTACTTGCTTGTACACTGCTTAGCCCAGTGTGCCTCTGATCACTGATTGAGGCCCTACAGACTACCGTTATACACATAAATAATATACACAGGACCAAGATGATTTCTTTCTTTTTTTGTTGCTGCTTTAATTTGTGAATCTATCACAGAGACTGACTAGGAATCTAATATACTACCATGTGCTGATGCACCAGTGACTGTTTCACTCTTATCCCCAAATCACCAGATGGTATCAGACTTCTAAGACTGGTGGTGAAAATGCTTTGATACATCTATGCTGCTGCTGCTGCCATAATTTAATATCCCTATAAACCTTATGTCTTTTCATGGCTTGCGTACTTTGCGGCAATACACATACTTAGTTGACAGGACAGTAAACTGTAAAAAGAAGATAAGTTTTAATTAACCCCAAAATGAGAAATAAAGAAATATGTTCTGACCATCTTTAGAAAACAGAAATGAACACAGATGAAAGAATAGGCATGTGCTTAGCATCAAAATTATGGACCAGATTCCCATACCCTTGCTCATGTTGATTGGTGCCTTACTCCACTGAAGTCAATAGAACTACATAGGGAGGGTAAAGCGGTACCCAACACGAGGGTATCATAAGTGTTCTCATCCTTGCTAATACAATTTAATAACTGGCAGTTTTATGCATACATACCTCACCAAGAATTCTGTCTTTTTGGCCGCTTACTCATCATAGTACCTAAGTGCCTCACAAACATTAACAAGCTCGTTAATGTTTGTGAGGCACTTTGAAAGAAGTACAGGTAGGACCTGAAGAAAAAAAAAGTCAACTGAAAAAGAGTTCCATCCAATTACATCATATGAAGGCAGAAAACTAAATAGTATTTAGACTTCCAGCACTTGTATACAAGGACTTGTAAAATTTGCCACTAAGATGGGTGAAATTGAGTGGCCAGTATTAAATGAGGAAATTGATATAATAGGCATCACAGAAACTTGGTGAAATGATGTTCATCAAGGTGACATGGTAATACCAGGCTACAAAATAGGTCACTATTTGTAAAAGAAAGCATTTATAGTCATATACAGTCCAAATCTTACTGTACTATGGAATCTCTATGGATAGAAATTCTGTCCTTGAACAACTAAGGAGAAGCAGTAGAATGATACTACTGACTACCTGACTAAGATGGTGATGGTGAAATGCTCAGAGAGATTAGAGGCTACAAAAGCAAAAAAACAAAAAAAACCCAATAAAAATGGGGAATTTCAACTATTCCAAGATTGACTGAGTACTTGTCACCTTAGGGTGGGATGTTGTGATAAAACTTCTAGATACTTTTAATGACAGCTTTCTGGAGTAGCTAGGGGATAGACGATTCTTGATTCAGTCCTAAATGGCACACAGGGAATGGTCCAAATGCTGAAAATAGCTTAAATGCTTGGAAATAGCAACTATAATGTAATTATATTCAACATCTTTGGGCTGAGTGTGGGGAGGGGGCAGGAGGCCACCACAGTCACACTGGACTTCAAAAAGGGGAACTACACAAAAATGAGGAAGCTAGTTAAATGGAAAATAAAAGGAATTGTTAGAAGAGTGAAATGACTGCATGGAAAATTAATTTTAAAACACCAAATAGAGGCTCAAACTAAATGTATATTTCCTCCTCCCCTCAAAAAAAACCCAACAGTAAGGATAAAAAAAAAGAAAAGCTACCATGGTTAAACAGAGTAAAAGAGTCAGTTGGAGACAAAAAAAGAGAGCATCCTTTAAAAACTGGAAGTCAAATCCTACTGAGGAAAATAGAAAGGAGCATAAACTCTGGTAAGTCAAGCCTAAAAATATAATTAGGCAGGCTAAAATATAACTGGATTCAGAAAAGAATTAGATAAGTTTGTGGAGGACAACTCCATCAAAATTTATGATTCAGAATGGTAAAGGATGCAACCCTATGCTCTGTGTGTCCCTAAAGCTCTGAGTGCCAGAAGCCGGCACTGGGCGATAGGGGATGTATCATCAATACTTGCCCTATCCTGTTCATTCCCTCTGAAGCATTTGGCAATTCTCCCTGCCAGAAGGCAGGATACTGGGTTTTGACCCATTTTAATTTTAGACTCAACCATATCAATTTTAAGTGGGAGATATCATCTAATATAAGCACTGTAACATTGGAAAGTTTGCATGAGAAATTAATATCTGTTGGGTTACCAGCCTAAGCCAATAGATTTCTATGCATGGTCTTTGTTTGCTCCTGAACCAAAATCATGTTACAAAGGCATATGGAATTAATGTTGATTAATGGAAAGTGTTTGGGGGAATTAATTTATTTTTTAGTTCACAATTAAACATAATATTTTCCAAATCAATGCAATATTATTTAGCCATTCAATATGTAAAGGTATCTTTTAAAATTAACTTTAACATGTTGATCAGGAATCAGACCTTCTGTTTTTATACACAGCACTTCTGATTAGTGGCTTTTCCATTAAGGATAAATCCTTTATCTTCCAGGCAACTGTATCAGTCTATGTAAGTGTCAGATTACTAACAAGTTAATGACTCAGACCTGTTGTGCTTCAATGCTTCATTTATTACTGGCTTGCTCGCCATCAATGAACTGCTGCAGCTATAAAGAATCTACCGTAATGCTAACCTGCTTTTGAATTATGCAATTTATTGTTCTTGTAGTTGCCTGGAATAAAAGCAAACACTCAATGCTGGCAGAGTTTTCTCATCTTTTCTTAATCTCTATACTGGAAATGTTAAATTAGAATCTTTTAATAACTTTAAATTTTAACTTTTGAATTAAACATGAAACATTTTTCTCTGGATAAATTAATGTTCATCCACACAGAAAATTTTGGATTTAACATTATTTAAGCAATTTAAAATTCAATTAAAGATTCATCCACTGCATCAGGTATCTGACTTCAGGCTACATTTTAATCCTGATTATTGTTATTGTTTTTGACATTCAAAAGCTCTAAGAGAAAACCATGGAGGTTAATTCATGTGGAACAGAGACTCAGTTCCTTGGTGATAAGTATGGTTGGGTGATAAGTATGGTTTAGTCACTAATAGTATATGCCAATAGTTCTGTTGTATACCAGAGTACAGTAGGTAATTAAAGTTATTTAAATAATTTATTTTAGTCTTCACATGCTAGTTTTATTGTTCATTAGATGATACTCTTAACACTTACTGCCAGACAACAGTGGCAGTGGTACCTTCCCTGTTATAAGGAAGAAAAAAGTTTTTATGAGAGTCATTGACACTTTGCATGAATAAAGCATTCACTAATACTTCCACAATACAGAACAAACAAGACAAAAAAAATAATTGAGCAAAATTGTTCTCTGGGGAAAAATATTTTAAAAAAGCAAAACACCTGTCAGGCTCCAGTATATTTCTAACATTTTAAGTTCTCATACAAGATGCAGAGGGAGAGGGGAGCGAGTGGATATCAGAAACATATGATGGCCCTAACTGTGCTCTCACTTTCACCAGTGTAATTTCCTGACGTCCTTGCTGATTACTCCTGATTCACGTGAAGTTCAGTGAAATCAGAATCAGGCCAACTATGTCACAACTGTATTTCAAAATGCTGGGACAAATCCAGGGGTAATGTGTGTGTATATATATAATGGTATAACATTGCAATTTCAGTGTAAGGTAGGTGTAGGTCAGAATTGAATTTAAGTGATTATGTGGGAAAATAGTGTAAGCCACACCTATTCAACTGTCAGTGATTCTGTAAAAGGAATGAAACTGATAGGCTTGCTGTTTTGAGGGGACCAATTCAGCTTCTGAAGTAAATAAGTGCAGCTCCCATCAAAGTGAAGAACCAAATTTGAACCTCAATTACATAAGGATAGAGACTAGATTGCAGCTTTCCCCCAAACCCTGTGTATTGGGTGGAGCACTGCAAAGCAACCCAAAGAACAATTCAGGGAATTAACTGCTTCTGGACAACCAAGTTCTGACTTTGTTTTTTTTCCTTACCCTGGGGACTGGAAGAGAAGTATTTTCTATGGACTCATACTAGCAGCAAATTATTATACCTTGCAGTTTAGATTAGCTGCAGTGGTCAATGCATTGGGGAATAAAGCCATGGTTCCTCTCCCAGCCCAATTTCCACCTACCTGCTTGGGTTGGGGGAAAGAGTTATCAGATACCACTCCGTTTTGGGGTCTGCACAACCATGAGTGAATAGTTTTTGTAATGGTATAAAATGGATTATTTCCATTTACTATGCTCTTGCATACCTAGGTCCTGTAGATTGCACCTAATCTAGTCCTAATCTGTGAGTAACTGTTCAAGTTATAGGAGTTATTCATCTGTAGCAAGAACAAATGAAGGCCAGTCTTTACTTACTGCAGATTTCTGAATTGTCTAATAAAGTATGGAGTGCAGGGAGATGGGGGAGGATAAATATATTTTTTTAAATGGCAGCAGCCTGACTTGATGGCCCTGTAACACAGGTGGCTATGGGTGGCATATGAGCATAGGCACTGACAAACTGAATCCGAATAGTAGTCCATCTAGACCAGCAGCCTGTCACCAAAAGTAGCCCGTACCAGCTGCTTTAAGAGTACATTTCAGGAAACCCTAGTAGCTATGGGATAACTTACCCCCAGGGAAGGTTTAGTCTCCCAATTATCACTACTTGGAGATCAGATGATGTCCTGAAACATGACATCCCTTTTTATCCCTTACAAACCTTTTATTTAAAATATTTACTATTAAAAGTCTGGACATTGTTGATATCCTTATAAACATCTAAGGTATTTTCTTCCTGGCTCCTGCTAAGGCCTCTAATAGTCTGATATTTCAAGTTCCATGGGCTAACTGCAGATAGATTATTTTAGATGTATCTTAGCAAATATTTCATGGGATATTCTTTTATAAAACAGCAAGTTACTGAGGTAGCAAAAATAGTATCTGTATAAGTCACACATTACAAAATTGATTTGAATCTTACTGTTTGTATATATTGATTTTTCTTTCTTTTCCCTGGAGCAAAAATGAACTGTTTTACTGCTACTTTTCTAACCACTAACCATCAAACTTGCTTTTTTAAAAAACCCATTTAATCCTGTAATGGTTTTAAGCAGCAGGACACCTACTGTTTAAAAGACCACCCCAAAGTAGACCTAAGTATCATCAATACAATTTTGCTTGAGGAATGTATTCAGGAAGTAGCTAGTCATGCCCCTTAGTGATCACTTGAGATTGGTTTCACTATATATTGTTTTGAGTATGTGATAAAGTTTAATATTTTAAGTACTGTGGATCAAATCCTGAAGTGTTTACTCAAGCTTAGATTGTTTCTTACCTGAAGAGAAGAAACCTGAAGGAGATAGGAAAAGCTCCATAATTCCATTTGTAATTTCCTTTCTAGAGAAAGGACCAGGTGTTAACCCAGCATTTTCAGCTTCCCATGAATGTTGGTAATGCCACAGAACCCAGGAACACCTGTGTGAAGGCTACCTGAGTCTCTTCCAGTTTCCTAGCAACCAGTCTCCACATGAGCTACACTGCTCTGAGTGTCTTGATCTGCTTCTGACCTTTGAATTTCTTTGTGATGAGTGTCTTGCTAGTCCACGGCTAGGGGAAAAAAATCTCCTTGTCCATCAGGAGGAGGAAGAACTTGGTGCAAAAATCGTGCATCCATATTGGCTCCCACTTGCCTTCCCTGAGAGAGAAGGAAGAGGATTCCTTCATTCATCCCACTGTTCTTGCCATATAATGGGAAACAATTAATAAAGTCACAAAATTGGACTGATCCTCAGCATACACAGTTTTACATCAGTAATTCCCCTGACTTCATTAGGGTTACTCCTGAATTATGTGAGCATCAGCAAGGTCAGAATCAGACTCAATATTGTTTGACAGGAAGGCTAGTTTATAGCTGTGGCTTCCTTAATTTTATCTGCTAGACATGTGTAGTACGGAAACATGAAGTAATCAGAAAACATGCACTTGACTTCCATGTTAATATTGCTAACTTGGAAAAATTATCCAACAAGCTTCTGTGATGTTTTTATTAACTTTTTTTGTATGACAAATTTATTAGGTGCTAACCAAATCTTGGTGGGCGGTGAATTACACAGAACAGAAGCTACAAGAATGATTGATTATTTTCAATAATTATATGTTCTAACTTCAAGCATTTACAGATTCCCAGGGCTATGATTTCTGTGTCAAAGTCATTTTACCCTAAGCTTTTGATGAAAAAAAAAAAACCAACCTTCTTACAAAAGTTTCACCTGGAAAGTTTTTCTTTTCATGTTTCACCACAATTCTAAAAGAGCTTTAATTATTGAAATACACATACTGCACAGTAGTTAAGTCCCAAGAAGAAGAAACATCATTAAACATTTTATTGTCTTTGAAGTGTATCCTTAAAATATTCCAGACAGTATCACAGGACCAAACTCAGAAAGCCTTGGTACATATCTTATTCAGACTGAACTACCATTTACTTCAGTAAGATTTTTTTTTCCCCTTGAGGAAGCACAGAGTTTAAAACTAAGATGTACTTTGCCCCCTACACTGGCACAAGTCAAGAAGCCCAAACTTTAGTAGATCTCTGCTGAGTGGTTGAGGGAATGGGGAGGGCCAACTCTGTGTTGCTTCTTTCTCCCACTGGACCCTGCACAAGACCCTCTTGGGGAATAATGGAAAAGGGGATGAATATTGAGATGGTAAGATTTGCCAGTGACACAGAATTATTTAGGTTAGTTAAGACTAGAGAAATCTAGAAGTGAGGAGATTCAGAGGGGATCTAAACAATGGCTGAGGCAGGATATGACTCTGTGACCTGTATCAAAGAAGCTTAATCACAGGGAAGCTGTACTTTTACAGCAATCTGGATTTGATATTTAAACCTAATCTCAATTTCCAGTCTCCAGGCCCAGTCCCTCCCCTAGGGCCACCTCCCTATTCCCTGGACACCCTCAATCCCAATTCAACCAGCAGAGTTCTGTTGGAGAAAGCCAGGATGCTAGGTGCTTATGTGGGAGGGTGGAGCAGGATGATGCTCCCTGAGAGCTCTCTGCTTCCCAAAACATTGGCAAGTCTCTGAAGGAACAGAGCTGGTGGATCTATGTGGTAGCAGTAACCTTAAGGAGATGTGTCACTGGCAGGGGAGCCACATATACTGAGGCTAGAGCAGCAGCCACAGAGAGGGTTGAGGAGATGACCTGACCTCCACCGAATAGTTTTCCAGTGCCTAGTCTGATTGTTTGACTTGTATTCTGAGATTAGGGTTTGTTCTTTTGTGCCAAATTTGGAGCATATGTTCTTGTTCTGATGCTATCTATGTTTTTCAACCCCACTGTAATAAAAGAAAAGGGGCAGAGGGAGGCAAAGGAAACAAAGTAACTTAGGTTGTATTATGAACTGTTCTTCTTTTCTTAACACTAAAGTGAAAAGTTTCTATTAAAGAACTGTCCATTCCAGTCAGTATACTACATGGTTTAAAATTACATGGTGGTCAAAATTATGAGTTCATAACATATGAGCCAAAACATTAATAGGATAATATATTTTGAGATAAGTGTAAATTAAAATGCCCCATGTTATATAACATTTTTTTCTGATGTCCCAAAACCTTTTTAAAAAAGGAAGGTTAAAAATATATTTCAAACAGTGACCTCTTTCATTGTGTGTTTCTGTCTGGAATTACAAACACTCGAAAAAAGGTACTTATATAATACAAATAATGGTACAGCATTTATTATAGAGGCTCTTACAGGGGCTGCATTAATGGTAAATGTGTACCAGACTGGCTGTTATTGCTTTTCACCCATCTGAAAGCTTTTTTCCCCTCCACTTCCTTCAGAGTCATTATAGATTATTAATTTCAGAGGTAATAAATTGTGAGGGTGTTCATTAGGAGATACCATCAGAGTAACATAGATGCTATTTCAAACAGGCAGTGATGAAATCTTTGTGTGTGTCTGACTGTAAATGTGGATGAAGTATGACAACTAAATTCAAACTTTAAAGTCTCCATCAAATGGTCAGATGGAGAGATCACAAATGAGCATAATATTGGTTAGAACAGTGACAACTAGAAGATTTTTAGGTTTATTTTAAAGAGATCTTGACTGCTTATTATAATATATTAAATTTATTTCATTACATATATGTAATGATCATAGTATGATCAGAAGGGGGAAGAAATAATTGTGTACAATAGGGTCTCAATCCAGCAAAGCACATAAGCACGTGAGCAGGTCCATTGAAGTCCCTTGGGATCCAATTTAAACTACAGGCTAACACTGTTTGGCAAGAGTGTCAACAACTTGTAGTACTAAACCATTTTACTCACAAATAATCTCATTGATCCCAAAGGCAATCAGCATCTGGCTCTTCAACTCTATTCCAACTTATATTTTCTAATATTGGAAACGGTAGCCTGTTTTGCACTACAGTTAACTCCTAACACACTTGACCATGTCTGAGACTGAGAAAACCAAGTCACATGCAGATGAACAGGATTTAATGGTCTCTCTAGACAACTATTAAATGTGGATATTCATAAAAGTCCTACTGGTATAGGCAGTGTTATCCAAGGTCTAGGCTGAATCAGGGATGAAAAAAAATATGATTTTTAGGTCTGGATCCATTACATGAATGCAGTGATCTAGGAAGACAGGAAATCCTTTTAGGATAACAATTCATAGTGGGCCAGGGGATGAGAAACAAACTATTAACAGACAGGGGTGATTATTGGTGTCCTGAAAATTGTTTCTTTGTAGATGAACTTCTTAGGCACTGCACAAACACCTAGTGGAAGAGAAGAGCCATGTAGCATGTAATTCAGAATCCTCTGTTCACTAATTCATATATCAAAGTAAAATGCCTACACATCTTACACTGACTTCATTTTGGCCTCACTAGGACTAGTCACATGAACAACTTGGGATTGGAGGATCCAACCCTCTATTATTACTGTGGTCAAGGCTGGGAGTGAAATTCTGGATTCACAGAAGTCAGGGACAAAATTCCCGTGGAACCAAGCTTTCGCCCTCAGTGTGTAGTCTACAGCTGGCTTCTTCTTGCCCTTCTGCTTAAAACAAATCCCTGAGCAATATAGCTGCTAAAAAAATGTGCTAGCTGAACTTGTGTTCAAAACTGATCATCAAAGGAAGTTGCACCTCCCTATCCCCACACCATGAGTTGATATATATCTAACTTGCTATCCCAAACCTTCAGCCTGGTCTCACTTGCAGAATACACACATTTCCAAACCTATCCATCTATAAGTGAGCTCAGCTTTCAGGTTTCTGTTTTGATCTTGTTCAGTGTGTTTGCAATAAGCTTTTCCAAGGTCATATAAAAGGGCCTATTCTTCTATAGTGTTTGAATTGCAGGCTTCCATCTCACTTTGAGCTAATAGTTAAAGCTTGGTGTTAAGGACAGCTATGTTTGTGCTTTTACTGGAAATATGGCTTTTCAGCATCTTGGGATGATAATGGGGGATGAAAAAGAGAACTGAGTGCAAACTCTGAAAAAGACTAGCAACAGACACTAAATGTGAATTTACTGAATTTACCGTTGAGCTATAATGAAATATTGCTTAAAAATTAAGTTAAATTATGCAGCTGTTTCCTAGTGTACTGTGCTAATGCATGAGAGAAATTATAATTTTCTAATTGGAGGACTATGTGGAGGAAATCATGCTATTCCCTGGTTCTATAACAATTCATTTCATGATTTAAAAAGGAAGCCAGTGTTTTTGCAGCTGGCAGGAACAGGCAATAAAAGATGACAATCCAAGGAGGCCTGGTTCGTAACTGACACAATGAAACAATTCTGAAGAAAAGCTGCAGAAAGAAAAAGGCTTGAAAGCACAACCACAAACACACAGCATCAGCTGATTAGTTTCTGAAACCACAAACATACAGCATCAGCATATTAGTTTCTGTGATAAAAGACTATTTGGGGCTGGTAAGAGAAACCATTAAGTCTGTTAAGTAAAAGAATTGCTGTTAGACATGTGTTACTTCAAAGCTAAGTGCTTGTAAATTTCATGGAACAGTTCACTCATCACTTTAAAACAGAAAAGCAAGGAATGAATCAGTTTTAAAGAAAAAAAAAATCAAACATTACTGATTAACAGTCTTCAAGGCCTTTGACTTCCATTTACTTTCTTAGGAGGTTTACCTGAATGTGGAATGAGTGAAAACAGAATCAGGATTTCAGGAACTGGTTTTATTTAAATAGTAGAACAAAGGGGAAAATGTAATAATAATTTCTTCATTAGAAATGGGTTCAGTGGAAAAAGATATATAAAGAGTGTATAGAAAGTAGTTAAGTATGTTAATTGCAGCAGGTGGCTTATTATTATATCATTTGACCATCCTTCTTTCTTGTAGCTATTTAAAATTCCAATCTGACAAATCCAAAAATCTGTACCCCCCATTGTTCATAACTGCTTATGCAAAGACCATCCCACAAAAAACAAAAACTCCAGATGAAGACACATAATAGCTTTTCAGAAAAAAAGGAAAGACTTTCAGTTAGCATCAATATTTCAAATTATCCCTTTATTCTAATATTCTTTTTGGATGGTTCTTTTATTTTAGTCAGCATTTCTTTTGTAAAAAAAGTTGAATGGGGGAAAATGTTTCATTTTATAACATAAAATGAGGTTACGCCGTGCTTCATGACCATGCATATTTAAACATTTCCTATAAATACAGGTAAAACTCAGGTTTTAATATTGTGATAAAGCACTGCCTGGAAAGAATAATAGGAAATATAAAAACATGTTCTTTACAATCTTTCTTGCCTTTCTTACTATGTCTCCTCCCAGTACAATTAATGAAAAAAGCAAGCAGGATTTGGCACCTTAATTTTCTAGATTCATCTGAGTCTGTTAAGCTACCTGTTAATTTATCATATTTAATTACAATATTATTCTTTATTAAGAGGTTTTGTCTATAATTTGAGATTTTCAAGATTCTGAACCTTGCTCACTATCTGATCCAAAATGTGCTCAAGTCAACAGGAAAACTCCCACTAAAAGCAGTCACAATTTTTCCAACCAGCACTTTTTTCTTCAGATAATAGGGTTACATTGAACAAAATAAAACAACTTAACTTTTTTTTTCAAAACATGCAAAAAAATAGCAAATTTTCCCCAGACGAAAAATTCTTCAGAGAAAATATTCACTTTTTTTCATCCAGCTTTAACCCATTGTAGAGCAGGCAGCATTGTCCCACAGCTTATTTCAAGCCACAGAGTCAGACAACAAGTGAACATTATGTCTTGTTTTAAATAATTAAAAATATGTGCGAGCTCTCCACCACTTCAATATCTTATCTGGTATTTATCATGACTTTTAAAAATCATATTAATTTGCGTACACTCTTCCTATCCTGAGTCTAACTCCACAATAATGATGTGGAAATGTTTAGACACTTAGGGCCCGATTACAGCTGTATTATGTCTTCTTTTCAGCAGCTCAGCTTGTAAAAGGACTCGTAAACAAAATGGATCTGGGTCAAGGAGTATTACCTCTGTTGGAGAGAAAATGTGGGCATTTTCTATGTCAACCCCCTATCAAAGTTCATGAAGCAAGAGGCATGGATGGTTTTACTTGAAGGAAGACAAGTGGCTAGTCTGTTGTTTCCCCTAACTTTGGGAGTTATAGGCAGTCGTATGATTACAGCCCTGAAGCTGCACTGGGAAACAAGCTCCACTGAAAGCCACCTTTGACTCCCCTTTTATCCTTTGCTAAACTCAACTCCTGCACTGTACACTGTATATTGCATGGATCGAAAGATTAATAGAACTGAAAGATTAGAAATGTTAAAAAGTCAATCTTTTCCAGTTTACTTGCTTTATATATTTGTCAGCACTGCGTTCAAAGTCAGCTGCACTCCTTTGTTGATGGTCAGTTGAATTACCCTTGCTTGCTGCTCTAAGGGAGCAGATATTCAGACTCTTCCCTAGGCTTTAGAAGATTAGAAAGCAAACTGAATTCAAAGAGGCAGCCAGCAAGCGTGTAGACTGAAAAGGGAGATGCAGAAGAAAAGTAAACTCAGTTAAGTCTCCTGATATTGCTCTTGGGCCAACTCAAAAAAAGTTCCCCACAAACAAATAAGGGGTGCAAAAAACCACTTCTGTACATACTTTTAGGGAAATTGTAAAAATGTAATCTCTCTCCAGAAATAAGAAGGCAAAAATGCAATGGGATTATAGAATACTTACAATGTTTTGTAAGAGTGCTTCATCAGAAAACTGAAAATAAGTCAATCATTTTAAAAGCTGCTTTCTTCCACCTAATGTGGAATTCTTTCCATTCCTGCTCCCTCACTATTCCAGCTTTGGATCAATGACAAATTATCTTTATGCATCAAAATGCCATAATTGTAAAGCCTGTTAGTTTGAATCACTATGAGTTTGAAATGGAGCTGTCATAAGTATGAAGTGCCTTAGACTTACTGTTTTACCTGCAAGGGGTTAACCTGAACAGGAGAGGTGGTGACATCAAGCTAGCATTCCTATGGGAGGGGGAGTTTTTTAGTTTCACTTTGGTCTCCGCACTCAGCCATCTGCATCTTCTCCTCTCTCCCGGCTTTGGGAGCATGTAATCTCCTTCCTATTCATCTCTTTGAATAAATTGCTAAATTAGACTAACAGTAAGTAGAATTGTTGATCGTATAAACTTGTAATTGATCTGTGGTGTCCTTAATCTCATCAGGGGGAGAAATCTCAAGAGAGGGGTTAAGGCTAGGAAATTAAGTATCTGTGAAGTCTGTATAAATTGTATGCTTTTTTTCTCTTTTCTTTAATAAACCTTCTTTTGTTATAAGAATCGTCTGGTAATTCTAGTGAAGGGATCCTAGCTTTGGATCAGGCAGCTCATGGTTAGTGAGGGTCTGTGTGCTTAAATCTCTCTCCTAGGTAGCAACGAGGAGGGGGGGTGGAGCCGAGTCTCTGTGTTCTCAGTCTCCCAGGTAGGGAGGGGGGTGTTACTCATTGGGGGTTTCAATGTGCCCCACTCCATGGTTTTGGAATAATCACATTGATGGTGGCAGCGGGTCCCAATCCCCAACTGGAGGATTTGGGTTTTGAGGGAAAGGATTTAATTTAGGCTGGGAAAGTAGCTTAAAGTTATTTGGTCTTGCATATAAGAGACCCCCACACTTTTACCCTAGAGTTTAGAGTGGGGGAAGGGATATCTCTCACAGGAGCTTTAGATTATTGAAAGGGGAGAGTGGACAGAAATGAAAACTGAAAGAAGCAAATAAATAAGGGAAGCCACATTTCTTAAGGCCTCACTCTTTATGCCTGGTACAGTCCTGTATGGTCACTGCACCAACAAAATTGCAGAACAGTGACAGAGGTTTGTGATACTGGGATTATAAAACTCACTTCCTTAAAAAAGTTAGCAAAAAATACCACTAATCCCATGTCATACATATCTACAACCAAAAACCATGTTCTTAAACTTGGATTGTCCACAGCAAGCACTACACACACCGTTAAACTCACACACACAAAAAAGAAAAAGAAAATAATCAATCTAATTCACATTTGATCCTTGAGGTTCAGAGGGAAAGAGAGTGTTATGGTTCCTTTTTCAATTCTGGTGGAAGCTCTCTGATACTGTTTTCAGGAGGAATTTAAAACATTGCTTTTGACCTAAAAAGCTCCAAGTGATTTGAGCCCCATCTGCTATACAGAACACCTCTCTTATGGAATGATACTGAATCACTTGAGGTCAGCTAAGGCCCTTGAAATGAAAACTTCTGGGTTTAAATTGGAGGAGTAGCAGGGTGTTTTGTGTGAGGGATCCTTGATTCTAGAACTCAATACCCTCCTTCTTTTCCAATACAACCTGATTCTGATGATCTGGGCTTGCTGGAAGGATCATTAATTTACACAGGCTTTAGACCATGGCGAATATTTGGATGGGGGGTTGGATTACTGTATGAAATTGGAATCCCTTATCTGGAATTGTGCAAATAATGGACAGTTATTATTTGATAAGGGTATATATATATAATTGTATAATAATAATACTTTTTAAATTTTCTAACTTTGGAAAATCTGGTCACCCTAAGCAACTGTAATCCTACCTGTGTATATCTCATAAGAGTACCACATATAATACCTGCTATGCCCATTATGCATTTGCCTTTTATATCTATAGTGAGATGTTCATGTACTTATAGCATATTCATAAAAAGTTAAAATATGAAAGTCATTACAATGGAAACATAAGGTCAGTTGCTGATGATTTCCTCACACACATGCACAAAAATCAAAACAAACAAATGTCAGAAAATAATAAACAAAACAAACAATACTCCAGTTTTCATTTAAGTTTTATAGCAAAGTTTTCCAGGATCTGTCTCTTATACCTTGTTTCATCCATATATATTAGCTCCCCCCCACACACACACACAATTGTACACTTTGAAAATGGGCTTTCACAACTGAAGTGCTGATAGACCCTTAATGATAGTGACACAAACTATCCTCTATAATCCATATTCAAAGGGAGAAATATTTCATTACCTCTTGCCTTAGGGTGTATCTTAATGGTTATTCTAGTCATAGCAGTATGATAAATTAGAGAGTAATACTATTGTGGCACTAAACCACCCAGCACTTTTAAAAAGCAATTATTAAAATGTTAAAAGGCATCTAAGTAGTAATAATTCTGGTGTGCAGTGCAGTACATTTTTTTCTTCCCTTAGGCGTACGAAAGTTCCTTTGTTTACACAAAGTTTGAGGGTTGAAATTTGGTTTCCCAGAAAGAAATTACTTGTCAGTATTAACATGCAAAATTGGATCCTTTCTTATAGTGAATCACTGACACAGAACAATTGTTTTCAACCTGTTTCAACAATTGTTTCAACCTTCTTTGCATTAGCTAGTAGTCATTGTTTTGGTTTGGTTTTTAAAACAAATTAAGTGTTTGTCTTTGTAGTTAATAATCAGAGAGGTAGCCATGTTAGTCTGGAATTGCAGAAGTGAAAAGAGTCCTGTGGCACCTTAATTTAGTTAGTCTTTAAGGTGCCACAGAACTCTTTGTCACTTTTGTAGTTAATGTAATTTATCAGCCTACATGATCTAAATTCCACCAAAACTGTGAAAATTACCTGTGCCTTAGGGTCTTACTCTCTACATGATTGTGCAGTGAACATAAGGTGTTCCTAAGAACTCAGAGCATATAATAGCTTATGGATAGAAATTAGTGTGTAACGGAGGCTGTGGCATAACACAGAAAATAAAGTCTTAGAAATGGATTGAATTTTAAGACATGTAGGTATAGCGTCAACCCAAGAAACATTAACACAAATGGTAAGGATAGAAATCAGTGTCAAAGAAAGACATACTATAGGACCACCAAATGCTTCGGTACTCTTCTATATCTGTAAAGGTGGATCAAATTTTGACTATTTCTTTGTAAAGGACTAATTAATTTTATTAGAAAGTAAGTAAATTCAGCTGTGAATATTTGAGAATCTAATGACTTCCAGAGATTCAGAATGAATTCAGCAATAAAAGCTAATTAGAAGGGAAATGAATGCTTAAAATATCCCTGGTGTGCATAAAGAAAGAGCGTAAAGACCATTAATTGAAATTAAAATTTAACAGTAGCCTAATGCTGCATGACATAAAATTCCATCTGTTGTGTAGAGCCAATAAACAAAGGTACATAGGGAATAGCCTGTGTGCCTCTGCTTTTTGAGCTTTCAGTGAATGTATTTTAGTATGAAAACTACCTTACACACAGATAAATAAGATGCTCACACAGTCATCTTGGATATGATGTTTTTTATAATCCCTAAATTGGGGTGGGGGAGAGGGGATTGCTAGACCAAGGAGAATTTGTCATTATAATTTTAGTTTATTTTTCACTTTTCTGACTTTATGATCTAAGAGCTAGAGTTTGACCATTTTATCATCTACATGCTATAAATGTTTGTACTAAATCCTTTTCAACAGACATTTCATGGCTCAGAGACCAGCACTAACCACCTTTCGTTGTTCAGACATGATTCTGGAACATGACTGTAAAATGACTTAGATCTCCACTCTTCCAAGAAAACATTGATGTCAATGGGACTACACAGCGTGTAACGTTTGAGATCTGGATCATTTTGAGGATGTAAACTAGTGCTTTGGTGAATAAATTATAATGAATAATTCATTCTATAATTTTTGCCTTATGTTTTGCTCCAGAACCATCCATAAACAGATCATAATTTTCTCAAATGTATCCCTTATTCAGAGTGATTCACAAATTTATTTAATTAATCCTATATATATAGCTTGTTCACATGCACTCTGTTGCAAATATTCAGTGCCTGAAAACTGTGCTGTCATAGCTGGATAGAGAAGTTACATCGTATTTATGTGCTCCCTGATTGGATGAGTATAACTAAGATTCCTTTTATTGGGATGCCTATAAGTAAACAACCCACTAGTAAAAAAAATAGGTTGTTCAGCAGACAGGGATACCTTAATTTGTTTGCTTATTTTAAAACAACCCAATGTTCAAATGATCAGGAATTACTTAGAACAATCAAGTTGTGCAATGAAAACCACCACTATATAAATTGCTAATCTCACTTGTTGTGTCTTGTTTCATGTTAGACTGTAAACTCTTCAGAGTATGGACTGTCTGCCTGGGTGTTAGTACAGGGCTTAGCACAGTGGAACTGTGTTACTGATTGTGGACTTTGTGTGCTATAACAAGAGAAATAACAACAACGATAAAAAAGGGTGCAAAGAAGAACCACCAAAAATGATTTCTGGACTGAAGGGAAAAACCTGCCTTATAGTGAGAGACTTAAGAAGCTTAGTTTGGTTTATCAAAAAGAATAAAGGGGATTATTTGATTACAGTGTGTAAATACCATATAGAGGAGAAAAAACCTGGAATTAAAGGGATCTTTAATCTTGCAGAAAAAGATATGACAAGAACCAATGGCTAGAAGTTAAAGCCAAAAATCATCTAATTTTATTTTGTCAAACACTGAGCGTGATTAAGTAATGGAACAAACTACCAAGGGAAGTGATGGATTCTCTATCTTTTGAAGTCTTAAGAACACCAATGATGCCTCACTGTAAGATATATTAATCAAACACAAAATATTGGGTTCAATAAAGAAGTCATTGGATGAAATTCTATTGCTTATGTTACCTGGGAGGTCAGACTAGATCTTCTAATTATTTCCTTCTGGACATAATCTCTCTGAATAATATAAATCTAAGAATTAGCTTTCCAGGGTAGATACTCAGAATTATGAATTTGAAACTTGCAGAACAAATGCAGAGAATCATTCACATAGCGTGATGAAATATGCTCAGCAACATGAGACTTCAATGCAGACACTAAAACGAGCATGTGTTGGGGGAAAGTGAGGATGATGGGAGGAACAGGGTTTCAGAAGCAGGGTGTTGCCAGGGTATAAGAGTGAAAACTGGTGAATACTAACCACATGTGGAGGAACCAATTACAGGATTTTCATTCATGCTGTGTGCCAACCAGTAATAAAGTAACTCTCTAGAGTATGTTTATGAATTGCAGTTAAAATAACCTGAGATTAGGGGTAGCCATGAAGAAAATACAAGGAAAGAGTTTCATGTGCAGTTGCCCAGTGTCTCAGAATGTATGCAGGACATATTTTTGTTGCTGACCATCAGCTTGCATT
The DNA here is from genome assembly GCA_032164245.1 of Sternotherus odoratus. Taxonomy (NCBI): domain Eukaryota; kingdom Metazoa; phylum Chordata; order Testudines; family Kinosternidae; genus Sternotherus; species Sternotherus odoratus. Next base: position 19,798,838 of record JAVMKO010000011.1, read on the forward strand.
GCTTACTTCCTCAAGCTTAGTTTGCCTTGTTTGTTAGCAACAAAGTAATGTATAAAACCGTACTATTACTTTCATCATGATCAATGATGCACCCCATATAGCTCACGGATATCGTGGCCCCGTGATCTCACATCCCTCATCTTCACCTCTGCAGGACCAACCTCTGTATTGACTACCATTTCCATGTTCTACTCAGAAACATCAGTAATACTACAGATTTGACTCTTATTTTAGTTTTATTCTTTTGATACAGAGATGTCCAAATAAAATATCAGCACAAAATATGCTTTGTGTAGGTGTTGTCACTATTTCCAAAACCTCTACATGGGATGAAAGACATATTGAATTGTATGCAGTTATAACAACAATCTTGTATTTGTATTTTCTGTAGGGTATTTTCTGACTTTCAGAATTCTGATTAAAAAGTTCATAATTCAGAACATCTATAGCCTGAAGCATCTCAGATAGAGATGTGCTGTATCAATCTTTTTTAATTCCAGTCACAGTAGTAGCTTCTTGTACTTAATAAATAATTTTAAGATATGTATGGTCATTAAGGAGTTATCTGACAGTCTCTAGATGCACCTTATTATCTCTCTGAAGCCAAGGTGTTATGATAATATACATAATATTTATACATATATGGGTATGGAATATATTTTAGTATTGTAGGCTACTTGAGAAAACAACAGGAAAGCCATCTGTGTTTAAAAAGGGATAACAAGAGGTCTCACTGACAGGCTATGAAAGTAGGAATATCTGCCACTTAGTTATTTCTTTTCTCCTTGTTTACTTTGCAGACAATGACAAAATACCCACTTTCCCCACTGCTGCTACTACTGTGTTCAGGAAGCACAGCTCATTTTCCCATCATTTGCCTGAAAAATGCTTTTCAAAATTGTGACTAATGAGTCACATTTAATACTAATACTTTCAGTCATTTGTGTTTGCACAAGTGTTGCATTCTCTTATATGAATTGTATTTGATAAGTGCTCCCTGTTGCAAGATGATTAAATTCATTGTATTGCCTTTTCAGTTTTAAGTTCAAAGAGTGTGTTGTTCAATTCAAAATACTGTTGTAGCATAGCTCAAGAAATTCTCCAAATATACCACTCCACAAATTAAATTAATAGATACGGTATATTGGAAGCTGTTTAAAAATGACTAGCTATTACTTGAAGTGTGGGGGATTTCCTGGTCCTGCTTGTAGGCTGAAGGGGCACCAAGAAAAGCCAGGTGGTCTGAGTCAGTGAGCAGACTGCTAGTCTGGAAAGAAACAGCTTAAAGCAAGGAGGGAATAGGTGTTGTGCCTTGCTACATTAGGGAGCAGCCTGTTTTCTCTCTTTCTCTATTTTTGAGTTATGATTATGGATTTGGTTACATTGAACATTTTAAAGTTGGGAAATTCATCTAAATCTGATATAAACTTCTTCAGTCTGTAACATTAATCTGGAAATTTTGTGACCTTTCAATCTACAATAACCGAGAAACAGTAATTCTGTTTTTCAAAGAATGTGCCCCTCCTACTAATGGCTTGGCTAATTTACAACTAGAACACGGCCAGGATAACTGAAAAGATGGCAATAGCCCAGCTTTAAGATCAAATCTAACTTACACCATTTATGAGATGATTTGTGTGGCATTTTAATTTTACCTCACAACAAAATGGAAGCCACCATTTTGAAAATGACCTTTTATCTGCACAGCTACATTAACATGATAACAGCACACTCTTGTCTCAGGCTATTGAACAGAGCTGATTAGAAAATACTAAGTATTTTCTATAATCTTTTTTAATGATTTTTTTTTAAGAAAACCATAAGCTGAAAAAAGTTCAATTGAACTTATCCTCCAAAAACAACCATGCACCCAACAACAAAAACTCCTTTAGGAAAAAGAAAAAAAGGATGCTTTTAATTTTAATAAAATGTAATGAAAAATGTACTTCTGATTTTGGTGTATTTTAAATAGAGGATCATGGATTGGGTGTTCATGTTTGGGGACCACTGATTTAAGTCTTATTTCTTAAAAAATATACAATTTGCTATTGTGTATGCATGTGTTGATCCAGGACACATGCAGTTCTGAATCAGCCCACTATTGTAAACTGCCTCAGCCATTAAGTAGCATCATTCACTGGTATCATTTCAGCTACCATGGTAATGCTGATTAAATATACAGGTAATTTTACAATTATAGCTGAACCTGAGGAAATAATTGCCAGTTTGATTATGTGTCTAAGTGGAACTGAGGTTTCAGTCTCTTAGAATGTAATATATTTGCATTCTACCAAAGTAAAGATGATTCTGATCAGTTCATGTCACTTGTCGAATGGTGTTGCAATACTCGCAATTCTATTCTGAAGAGAGGACTGTGAAGCCAGTTACCAGTAACCTTGAGGTTATATTAGATATGCAATGTAAAAACTGTTCAAAAAGTGCTACTGCTATGATTAAGTTAAACTTTTCTTATGATAGTAGTGTGCTTCTATTGGATGGTGCGGCAGCAGGGGAAGACAAAGTTCCCCTGCATACTGTTTCTAAAAGAGCCATAGAGATATATATTGGATGCACTGGAAGTCACTGTAGACTTATTGTCAAGAATCAGGGTGGTAGCCGTGTTAGTCTGGAATAGCAGAGTTAACAAAGTCCTGTGGCACCTTAAAGACTAACTATAAAGTTTTGAAGCATGAGCTTTCGTGGGCTAATACCCACTTCGTCGGATGCAGGCAGTAGAAGTGTTCACATACAGGCAGTTATAGAAAAGTAGGTAAGAGCCAGGGGGGAGGTGAAAAGGTTAGTCCAATTAAGCTGAGCCAGCTTGTTATCTCCGATCAGGGAGTGTGGATTATTCGTCTAGCATTTGAATGGGGTGTGTGGACATGGAGAGATGAGAAACAATGTCTGTAATGAGCCAACCATTGTAGATCCCAGTTCAATCCCAAAGTGTGTGAGCTGAATTTGCAAATGAATTGAAGCTCTGCAGTCTCTCTTTGCAGTCTGGATCGGAAGTTCCCTTTCTGCAGAATGGTGACCTTTAAATCTGTAATAGTGTGTCCAGGCAGGTTGAAGTGTTCCCCTACAGGTTTTTGTATATTGCCATTCCTAATATCTGATTTGTGTGCATTTATCCTTTTTCGTAGGGACTGTCCAGTTTGGCCGATGTACATAGCAGAGGGACACTGGTGTGGTGGACTCTGTAGACTTATTAAGTTACTAAATTAGCACTACAACTTTGGCAAAAATATTAGGCCAACATTTTGAAGCCCGGGCACTTACAGTTAGATAATTAAATAGAAGTGGCCTGATTTGCAAATGTACTGTGCACCTTCAGCTTCCACTGACGTCAACTAGGCTGTGTTAACAGTGGAGAATCTGGCCCATTGCCTACTCCAATTAAAGTGAAGTATGTATTAGGGACAGAACTCCCACTTGTGACAAGTGGGAGCTCTGCACAATCAAACATAGCATACGCTGTATCTGTTTTTTCCCCAGTAGATTTTTTCATTCCCATTTCTAGACTAAGTCCTACATTGCATGAAGATTATTCTGAAGCTTGGGTGTGTCTGCAGCCAACTGAGCCTTCAGATTGTGATTAAAAGGGGGGTTTAATTATTTGCATATTGTGCATATGGCATGTTATAGTAGGATTTTTTTTTCCTCTTGAAGAGGAAATCACTATTTCTTTCTCTCCCAGATTCTCTATCGGGAATTTGTCTGCATTTTTTTAAAAAAAAAATATTTCTACTTAAAAGTTCACTTTGGGCTTTTTTAATATGTCCTTTAGGACTACATTTGTGTATCTTGATTTGCGCCTGCTTGTACATGAATTGCAGAGACTGCAGCAGCAAATATTACTCTATTGTGGTGAACATAGAATAATGATTGTGTTTAAAAAGCCTTCAGGTAAAATATTTTTGGGCTATCCTTCACTTTCCCCCCATCCCTGCAATTGTTTAACCCTTCATAACAATATAACTTATGAAGCATGTGAAGAGATATTTGATCAAAGATTTAATTTTCCTCTAGGTTTGTAACATACTTTGGACTAGATTCTGTTTTCAAATGGATGGTGTGCATTTCTCCATTGCTGGAAAAATGTGCTTGGACTGGAGCAACTGAGGAAAAATAAAACATCTTCCTACCCCTAAGCTAAGGACAATAAGAGCTTTGGTTATTTATTAGAATAACCATTTATTCAAACTCTAGCTCAATATTTCTTTAAATTTTTCATTCTCCATGAGCCATTTTATGAGCCATTTTAAGCTATTGTTCAGCACTTAGGTCCCAGTTCAGCAAACACTTAGCCATGTGCTTGTCTTCAATGGGACTAAAGCACAGTCTTAAGTGACTTTGACAGGGCACTATCAGCAGCACCCTGATCACTGACATTGCGGAAGCCTGAAGAAGGCCGCAAGCAAAGTTGGAATCATTTATACACTTTCTGCTAGGGTACTGTGAACACCTGGGTTGCAATCGGTGGGCTAACAATGTCATTAGGAGAATTTAAGTAGAAGTAACAGGAAGCGAAGGGAGTTCAGACGGTGAACTTAGGCTCTCGACTGTAGGGAAACCGACATTGCACTGTGCTTCTATGTAAGAAAAGAATCGTATCTACTGTGGTGAAAGACAATAACCTGCTGTGTATTTGTGACTGTGAAACCACATGAACTGGCCATGTAGTATGGTTCACCAGGTAATGATGGGGATAGGTTGTGAAATCTGACCCTGATACTGCAACAAATCTGCAATACTAGGGTTTCGGGTGATGAGAACCTTGGAAATATAATAGGATACTCTCATTAATCACATTTTCCCCAAATTCCTTGCTCCTCCTGGTTGGTTCCCTAAATATTTTATTATACAAATCAACAGGAAAGGTCCTATTGACCACAGTTTAATATCTATCCCCTAATGCAATACATGAATTCCTCAGCAAATAACCTAACTTCAAAATGGTTTGTATTTCTATATTGTCTTTCTACTAAGTATCTCAAAGCAGTAAACAAACATTAGTTAAGCTTCACAGCCATCCTGTGAGGCATGTAAATTGAGAGACAGAAAAGCTGAGTGACTCTGATGCTTACTTGGTTGGTTCTTGTGCATGTGTTCAGGGTCTAGTTGGTCTTGGGGATCAAGAAGGAATCCCAAGGTCATTTTGACACAGACATTGGGGGGGTTTCACCTTTCTGGGCGGGATAGGGGTGAGGTCATTTGCCAGGATTATCCTTTCCCTGCCATTGTGGTGACCCTAGGCACTGGTGCACCTTGGTCCCTCCTATTTTCATCTTGTAGCACATAATAATCTAGTCTCCTGTGGACTGTAATACTTTGGCCTAATTTCAGTTGCTGGGTTTAGTATACAGGTGTTGATGACCTGTGATATTCAGGAGGTCAGGCTAGATGCTCTGGTGGTTCCTTCTGGCTTTAAACTCTATAATTTATCCAAGGGAATCTGGGATTAGTTGCAGATCTGAGAAAATGTATCAATACCTTTTCCATGTGCAAAATCAAATCTGAAGGATCATGCACAAAGGATGATATCCATGAAGATATTTTATTAGTTCAGGAAACTTGTGAGCCAGATATAATCTTCTATTGAGGATTGGATACATTCCCACCACTCCTCACAACCTTTACCAGTTCTGTGACCATATTGTGTAGTCACTGGAGCAGTTAGAGGGAGTTTTCTGTGTGGTTTAATTTCAGCCATTTTAAAAAAATCCAAGGTTGGGAATTTGAAATAGGAAAGAGTGGGTTCAAAAAGCCCCCAAAAATAAAAGTGCAATTTTTTCACTACAATAACAAATCATAAGTATTGTCATCAAACAGATGCTAAAGCACTATAGACAATCTGTAGGTATGAATCTCTCACTACACAAACCTATCTTAGAAAACTTCTGGCTTATAAATAAGTATAAGGCTACATATGTGTTCAGCCCCTACTATTGAACGGATGCCCTAATCCAAAATGGAGGTTATAACACTAAATGGAGTTCATAATGTGGCTCAGATATTTCCCTATCTCACAGCCCCTACTTATAAATGGTTATAAAGACAAAGATGAGAGAGCCAATGATTTGTCAACATCTATTTAAACAAGTCAGACTCAAAAATTCAACCATCACCCCTGACTGCATGTACAAAAAATGTAATTATGTACCTCATCCCAAATACACCTTAAGACTTCTCATCCATGTACCTAAGACGTCTCAGTTCTGTGTCCAAGATTCCTCAATGCTACCTATCTTTAGAACCTTGGAACAAAGTGGCATCAGGGCATTTTCTCCATTCTTAAGCAATAGACTTCCTGAGAGGAGGACCCCACAGATCCCCCATCCTCTTGTGAGGTCGGCACCACAGCACTAGAGAATGTTATATAGAAGGGTGGCAATTTTTCATCTGAGATCATTTATATTAAAATCATACAAAAGTAATCATGGTAAGTAGAGGCACTTACCATGCCTCTACTTACCATGTTAGGGAGAATCTGCCCAGGAACAAGAACAAATGACGATCAATATAAATATACAAATAAGAGGCAGAAAATCCAGAGTCATTGTTCCAAGAGAGCAGAGAGGGTATTGAGGGGAGATGCAGCGCATGAGGGGCTATTTTTTATTATTTAAAAAAAGATAATTTTCAAAAGGAAAACTAAAAAAATGTTTCCATGATTCAAAATCATCAAATTGGGCAATGGTTTAAACACATGATCCACTACTACACTCAACCTCCCTTACCTATTCTCCCCAATTGTATGTTACAATCACTAGCTACAACTTGGATTTGATTATCCTGTAAGCTTTCCTTTCTAAGATATGGACTGTGTCTACTGATGTGTTTTTGCAGTGCCTAGCAGAATGGGGCATATATTCAGATTGGAGTTTTTTGGATGCTACCATAATATAAATAATACTAAGTACACCAAGGTTGCACAGCCAAGCACTCAGAAGTTAGGAGAACTGTCCAAATCCAGTCTTAACTGGCCAGATGAGTATTTCCCTGATGTGGAGAACTTTCCACTGCCAAAAAACTGGCATAGCCAGTTCCTCTTTATCAGAATGAGGGGGTGGGGGGGAGGAGGAACGGGGACATGTCCAGAACTATAGCCGGCTGGTATATAAAAAAAATTAGGCTTCTCTAATTTATGCCACTGCTGAGGCAGCTTGTGAATCAGAGAGTTTAACTCAGCAAAGGAGAGAATTTCTGTTGAGACCATGTCTGCAATGAACAGAAAGAGAAGACACCTTGCAGCTTCAGAAACATTTGATCCTCTAAGCATAGCCTGGTTCCAGGATATTCACAACCTGCAGCTGTTCTGCAATGAGCACAAGTTAAGGGATACTACAGTTGAGAAAAATTAAATTCTGTTCAGCTTCACTGCTGCTTCTGGGTTTTCAGCTCAACCAAAAACCTCAGATGCAAAACCCCTTAACCCTTTGGAGTTCAGATCCAGATCTGGACATGGACATAGCCTCATCTCTAGTATTTAAGAGGAGAGGCTGCAGGGGGTTTCCAGCAGCTGCAGAGTACAGCAGGTGAAGGCTCTGGCACATTCTATATTGGCTGTTTGCTGCTTGAAATCTAGACTGATATCTGCTCTTCACGTCTCAGGGGTTGTACCTTCCTGCTGCAAGTGTTGGACTTTACTACTGGCCTAATAATCATCAGGGACTGTTAATCTGATGAGTGCTCATGGGAAAGGGTTGCCATGTAGTATTATCATTCTCAAACAGTCTCAGCTATCCTGCAATACTGCATTTCACACCTCACACTTTTTTTTTAACAACACTCAGTAAAGTCACAAAAAGAGACAGGCTATGTGGCTTGTGAGATAGTTGTTAAATGCTGTCACATCAAGCAATAATCCCATTGTTCTGTGACAAACTGACAGAGACAAGATCACCAGAAAATTTAAGAAAGTTCAAAGCAATTGTCACTGGTTGTAATTAGCCTGAAACACAGAGTGAGTGCATCTATTAACTAGGTCTTGCATAATAAGATATGCAGAAATGTGAATGTATGATCCCATTTTAGATTCTGTTGGTGACCTGGCAGAAACAGGAACAAGCATTATTATTTAGGGCTAGATTATATCTCTAGACAACAGCTGCTTTGGTTCAAGAGCATGTGTGGAAGGAATAGTAGCTCAAGAATTGGGGCCACAATTTATTCCCTATGTCTGCTTAATCAGGGACTAATAATTTACTGCTGACCTCTAAAAGCAGCAAATGTCTATCACCTTCCTTGTGCTGACTAAACTACACTGACTAGTGAGTGGGAGAACCTGGAGGCAAAGGTCTCTCCATTAGAGGGGGAATTTAAGTAGACACAAAATGGTATCACTAAGCTTGTGCATCCACATTCTAATTCCATATAATCTATATAGGTGTGTGAAGGGAGTTCCCACTTCTATGGAAGTGTACAGTCCAAATACAAATCTAGCTCTTAAACAAGGGCTTCATTTTCTTTTTTTAAACATATATGCTGAAGCAAATACATTGATTTAATACATCATAATGTACAAAGCCTAATAGGACAGGAAGCCACCTAAATTCAGCTATGGAAAAGAAACAAACAGAAGAAAAAAGATGAAAAAGATGTCTTCTATGAAGTCAAAGGCAATCTGTACTATAGACGCACATCTTCAACCCACCCAAAGCAAGTAAATGGAAAATTTTGTTTCATTACTTCCAAAGGAATTTTGCAATTAAAAACAAACATAAATCTGCCATAGAAGAGTAAGAGAAGCTTTTCTTTAAGAGTTTGTGCACCTCTAGAAAAGTGTGGTGAGTACGCATAGTTAAAGAACATGAGTGATAGTCTAAAATTCATTCAGCTGGCCTCCTGTACAACTGACATCTTTTCATTTTGTAATTCCTACTGGTAAAATGCTCAAAGATGCTGTCATGAATTTGTCTTTATTTTATTTGTTTTATTTGTACTATACCATTGTGCTAAATATTTATGTCCAGTAACTTATAAGGTCCCGTTAAACAAATAATGGATAACTGTTTCTACAGATATAAACAGAATTAAAATATATTAAAATATAGTAAGAGTTAATATAGGTTTATAAATTTCAAGAAAATACCACTTTTCTATGATAAAGATTGTGTAAGTGTATTAGAATCAGAAATTCCCTTCTCTTCTACTGGGATAATTTTTTTTCAGAGCTCACAAAAATCTGCAGTGAATGATCAGTCATCAGTCTGTTAAAACCAGATCAGTTACATTCTAGAAGGTTTCACTGAGTTGGAACATTGCAGAATGCAGACCGAACAATAACAACATGGATTTGCTTGTTGTCTATGGAGTGTTATAGTTCTTTGCAATATAGCTGTTTTTCCATAAATGAAAATGGGACTATCACACAGTGCAATACATTTCTTTTCTTTGAAAGGACAAGGGGTGAGGCCCATATAAGTTAGAGGGAACTAATAACAGCAGGTGTGAGAGATCAGGGTCACAACTTTACTTGGAATAAGAAGAAACTGCAGTAGAAATGGAAGTTTAGAATTCTCCTGGTAATGGGAGAAGGAATGAGTAGAGGGAGGGCTGGGGACTCAGTTCAGAGCTTGAATCTGCTATAGTGTGTGGAAGTTTAGGGCCCTTCTTCAGTGACCTTTATATTTATTTTTATGACAGTCCATCAAACAAAGTGTATCACATCACTTCCTTAGTCTGTTTATATCACAGAAGATCAGTGAGACTTGTGATATTTCCCCGATGTGCATGTGTACTTTTAAAAACTGAACAATTGGCTTCAAATTCTTGTCCCACTTTCTTACTCTTCAATCACTTCTACACTGTACTTCGGGCACAGTAGGGAGACGATTCTTCACATTTTAAGCTCGGTTCAATTGTGCTTTGCTTTTGGTCACCAACCCATTAGTGCAGGCAAAACATAGAGCAATTCAGCTTGACATACCTAATGTGAATCCTAAAGCTGATTAATTTATCAGCCTTTAATATTAAAGTACTTTATCTAAGCTTCAGTATTATGAATGCTATGTGCTGATTCTTTTGACAATACATAATGATTCTCATCATCGTGAAGCTTATGAGTAGAATAACCTGATCAGTTCATTAAGACCAGAGAGGTCTGAATGTATTAATAACAATATTATTTATACTTTAAACATGGAGGGCCAAATTCATCCCATGTGCAACTCCATTAACTTTAATGGAGTTACTCCATGAATGAGTTTAACCCAGAGAGTAGATACACTTCCCTCTGCTCATGAATGAATGCTGAAACATCACCCATGATATTCTTCCTTGTCTAATTACCCTCTTGATCAGAGTGTGCATCTTTATAGATTTATCTATACTTAGTTACACAAGTAATTTTTGCCATCAAATATAGTTTTTAAAGGACTTTTAAGAACTAATGGGGCAAGTTCACACTTGATTTGTCCTGGCTGAGCTTAATGGAATTATATCAGTGGTGAATTTGTTAAAATGACTTGACCTTGATAATACATTTTAATATACCATATTTTCTAGAAGCATTCTTATATACATGATAAAATGATAATACATTGGAAGACATGCTTGGAAACGCCAGAGGACTAGAGTCAAGCTTCTACCTTCCCCCTGCTGTTCTGAAAGGAAGTAAAATCTCAGTGTCCCTTTTGCATATATTCAATTATAAAACTGACATTTTCATACTTAGGGCTGATCCTTGATCATTGCACATGGACTGTTGCTCCCATATAGAGTTCCATTGAAATATATAGGACTCCACACAGGGACAGGGATCTAACCATGTGGATTTGATTTGCCTGATGGGAGGTTTAGTAATGAATTGAGGCCAGGTTTCAGCACTTCACTGCAAACTATATTTTGGCAGATGAGGGCAAACTCATGCTCCCTTGGATAGCTTATAGCATTTGGCTACAGATGGTAAAACTGATTACCAGTCACAGTGCCAAGAAATATTATAGGGAAATTACCAACTTTACAGTAGTTATTAGGTACTAGTTATCAAGAGGTTTATTAAATTTAAATGTTCATTAGACCCTTGAACCTCTTTCAGGTGTATAGTTTGAAAGGGCAGATTCTCTAAGGTTTCAAAAATAACACTTCAGAAAGGATGACTGTCAGTGGTGACTATTTATTTTAGGAAACACAAATGTTATATGTATTCTTCTATCACTATGAGACTTTAGCTACACTTGTCAGTAGAGCCAAGATTCTTTGGCCAGTTCTGCTCTCCCAGAAAGAATGGTAACTGCCCACTTCTCCCAGTATGCGTGTAGCCCATGAAGCAAGCTCCTGTGCCCCACTGATTTTTCCAGCAGGCATCCTGCTTTTGATGTACTTTAAAAAAAATGCTGCTAGTTTTTTGTCTTTTATTAGTTGTTTTTCCAAAAAAAATTGCCTAATTATACTTTCACACTTGACTTGCCAGAGTGAAGGTTCCTTTCTATTTTCCTCTATTTTCCTCAATAGGATTTGACTTCCAAATTTTAAAAGATGTCTTTTTGTTTATAATCACTTTTTATTACTGTTTAGTCCTGGTGGCATATTTTTGGTCTTCCTGTTTTGTTTTTAAATTAGTTGGGCTATACATATAGTTCTGAGCCTCTACTATGGTATTTTTAAAAGTTTGTATGTAGCTTGGAGACATTTCATTTTTTGTTACTGTTCCTTTGAATTTCCATTGAATGAGCTGACCCATTTTTTGTGTAGTTCTCCGAAGTTAAATGCTCCTGTGGTGGGTTTCTTTGGTATTTTCTGCCCTACAAACATATTAAATGTAATTACATTTTAGTAGCTGAACTGCTCAGCAACAGCAATGTTCACCTCTTGGACCACATAGCACTAAATGAAGAATTGCCTCGTGCGTCCCAGGACTAGCTGCTTCAAGGAGCAGTCATTACTGGTGTCTACAAGTTCGATCGCTGTGTCCCATCCTGAGGTGACATATTTCAGTCAATTTGCAGATAGCTGAAATCCCCCATTATTACGGGGCTTTTTGGTTTTGTAGCCTCTCTAATCTCATTGAGCTTTTCACAGTCACCATTACCATCCTGGTCAGGTAGTGGATCGTGTCTTACTACTGCTACATTCTTCTTATTGAAGCACAGAATTTCAGCCCATAGAGATTTAGTGGCACTGTTTGATTCATTTAAGAATTTTTCATTATTTGACTCTATTCTTTCTTTCTCATATAGTTCTGCTCCTCTGCCAGCATTATCTGTTGTCATTCCTATATATTTTGTGCCCTGATATAACCGTGTCCCTTTAGTATCCTCATTACACCTAATTTCTGTGATGTATATGATGTCAATATCCTCATTTAACACCTGACACTCAAGTTCACCCATTTTAGTAATTTGACTTCTTGAATTTGTATACAACCACTTTTAAAATTTGTCAGTATTTAGTTGCCTGCCTCCGTATGATATAACTAAATGGGATTCTCTTTTATTTTCTGTTTCTCTTCTATTCCTTCCTGTACTTTATCAACTTTCCTTTTTGTTAGAATATCAATAAATCCTCCCCTAAGGGATGTGTCTGTTTCAGTTGACCCAAATTTTCACTTATTTAAAAAAGATTTGGATGAAAAATGTCATCCAGTTGTAGTTAAAACAGACTGAGATCCACTCACTCATCTATTACAATTCTTTGAAGAGGTCAACAAACATGAGGACATGGGTGATCCAATGGAAATAGTATACTTGGACTTTCAGAAAGCCTTTGACAAAGTCCCTCACCAAAGGCTCTTAAGCAAAATAAGGAGCCATGAGACATGAGGGCAGGTCCTCTCATGGATCAATAACTGATTAAAAGAAAGGAAACAAAGATTAGGAATAAACGGTCAGTTTTCACAGTGGAGAAAGGTAAATAGCAGGGTTTCCCAGTGTTCTGTGCTGGAACCAGTGCTGTTCAATGTATTCATATTTATATATGATCTGAAATATAAGCGTAAATAATGAGGTGGCAAAATTTGCAGATAATACAAAAGAACTCAAGATACTTAGGCCCAAAGATGATTGCAAAGACTTAGAATGTCAAAATGACAGATGAAATTCAGGCTTGATAAATACAAAGAGATTATGCGGTCATTGTGGATAGTTTTCTGGAAACATCTGCTTAATGTGCAGCAGCGGTCAAAAAGCAAACAGACTATTAGGAACCATTAGGAAAGAGAGGGTTAATATAGAAAATATTATAATACCACTGTATAAATCCCTGATATGCCCACACCTTGAATACTGAGTGCAGTTCTGGTTGTCACATTTCAAAAAAAGATATATTAGAATTGAAAAAGAGTACAGAGAAGGGCAACCAAAACCAGTGGCAACCAATAATTAGGCGTTTGAACAGCTTCCATGTGAGGAGAGAGGAAAAAAAGACTGTGAATATTCAGCTTAGAAAAGAGTTGAGTAAAGGGGATATGGTAGAGGTCTATAAAATCATTAATGGGGAGCAAGTGAATAAGGAAGTACTATTCACCCCTTCACATAAAACAAAAGAAACAAGGGTGACCAGATGACATTAATAGGCAGTAGGTTTAAAACAAACATAAGGAAGTACTTCTTCACACAACACACAGTCAACCTGTGGAACTGATTTTCAGAGGATGTTGTAAAGGCCAAAAGTATAACTGGGTTCCAAAAAGAATTATTAAGTTTATGAAAGATAGGTCCATCCAGGGCTATTAGCCAAGATGATCAGTGATGCAAATCAATGCTCTAAACCTTTCTCTGCCAAAAGGTGGGACTTAGTGATGGAATGGATCATTTGATAAATTGCCTTGTTTCGTTCATTCTCTCTGAAGCATCTGGCATTGGCCGTTGCTGGAAAACAGAATACTGGGCTAGATGGACTATTGGTCTGACCCAGTATGGACATTGTTGTGGTCTTATGAGAAAAAAATAGCAAATTTGTGTTGATTTCACTGATGTATTTCAGTTGGAAAATATGTAAAAAGGAAAAAATCAAAAGACTTTGTTTTGATATTTTAAAAATGGAACATTTTCATTTTGATTTGAAATGACTAATTTGAAATGTACTTAAATTTTATTGATTTTTTTAAAAATCATATAAGTTTAACATTTAAACTAAATATTTTGTTCAGTTGCCTCCCAATTTTTTTTATTTTAAAATTTTGGTTTGCTGTAATTTAAAAAAAAACATTCAAAATTATTTTTATTCCTGATTTATTTTGGAATGTCCAGTGAACCAAAAAAGTCAATTATTCTCAGCACTCTAGCTCTGATCTACAGTGGAGTCAGTGTGGAACTGGACAGTAAATCATATAAGCGCCCTAACAGCCTCTTTTTCACTATGTCAAGAAGAACTTAGCTGCAGCAAGGAGTCCAGACCCTTATATTTTAATAGTATTTGCGTCAAACATGCAGTTATACAACAAAACCATTTTCCAAGTGTGTGTATTCTAGTAAACAAATGATATCTTTTCCTCCCACTGCATGAATACCTTTGGGCTATAAGACTTATTTAAAACTAGTACTGTGTCTTTATAAACATATGGTCAGTAAACTGTCTCCTTGTCACAGGAGTTTGTGACAATATACAGTAATTACCTTGTGATTATAATTCTCTGCTATTAGCATTACTGACTGTTCTATAATAATTGGCATGGATGTTTCCTTCTTATACTCTAAGAATCAAATCATCAAAAACTTTAAAAATCCTCAATCCTTTAAAAACAATCTGCACTGATTATAGTGTTTTCTGGTTTCCTGCACACTTAATGTAAGAAGATTTTTCCAAAAGAATTTGGTCAATACCTATAGTTCACTTAGAATTTACAATTCATACTCCCCTTTGCTCTAGTCTGTTGCATAGGCTGAGGTTGAAGGCAGGCTCAAAACATGGTGGTACTGCTGCCTTGCACTTTAATGAGTATTTTGCATTGCAGAGTTCTCTGAGGGAGTTGTTCTAATTGCACTTCAGTCATCTGGAAAATAGTCTTCAGCTGAAATGTTATGCAAACACACTCAAAACTGATATCAAAACTGTACTGTCTCTCCTGGTTCCCCACATCTCAACCAAAACATGTCTGTCTTCAGTGCCAAGTGGTTGCTGATGCTGATATTTACAGTCCCTCTCAAAGCATCTCTGAGATAACTGAGCACTTAATCTGCTTGCAAACATGGAACCTTTGTCATACTCATCCCTGGACCTCCATACCTCAAAATGCTTTATATCACATTAGAGCTAGCGTCTGGCTCACTTATCGCTTTCCCAGCTGAAATGCACCAATAATAATTTCTCTGTGACAAGATAGGCATCACTTGGAAAAACACCCTGAAAGTCAACGAGGAAGTGGGTTTTTAAGGTACAGTACCACTAGACTCCTCATTTTTGGGGGTGGTTTTTTTTTTGTGTGGATTCAGACTAACACGGCTATTTGTCTGATACCTGAAAAGCCTGTAGTCTTGAGTACTCATAATTTCCCTATGCCTTTCTCCCCAATTACCTTCAAAGGATGAATGGTGGTTCGTTCATTTCTTTTATAGGACTGCATGTTCTGTAGATCAGACAGGCTAAGAAGCTGACTGCATATATCCTGGCTTCTGATTTGTTCTGCTGCACATATTTTTACTTCAGCTGCATCTGGATCCCACCTAGTTTTGTTTAGATACTCAAAAACTTCAACTCAGCCACTGAAATTCCTTTGGCTGCTGCTTAACTCTCTACCAAAGCGTTGTCACAGACTTCCCTGGCCCCCAGCCCACTCCACCTCCACTCTGTTCTCCACCCTTCCCATCTTTTAAAGGGGAATTGCAAATTTTATTCTAATTTTCTTAAAAAGTAAATGGCACATTTATTTTTCATATCCATCCAGATCATCACAAACTAAATTCTATGATTTTATTACAAATGAAATTCACCATTTTGATAAGTATTCAAGGAAGAATTTTTTTGTTTGCAAACTTGTAAAAATACAGCCTTATCTGTTCAGTGATCAGTGGCCCTGGTAATATTGTCACATTTTCAAAACTACTCTCTTCCAAGAGTAACACTGCTGAGAACCATGAAGATAGTATGGTGAAAGGCAGGTAAAACAGAAGATATACCTTCTGAACTCAAGATGATGTGCATATGCTCTCGCCTGACTAATGATGATCATGTCAGAACTACCACAAGAATTATTTTTTTTTGTTCCCATTAAACCAAGAAATTTATGACTACATGAAAACGAAGTTGCCCTCCAAAACAACATAAACAAGCTGGATGAAACTCTCTTAAGGAGTAAATTGGTATAGTAAATCTATTGAAATAAATGAGTAGTGAATTTGTCCTTCCTCCACATCCAGTGGTTTCAGTTGGAATGTAGAGTTAAGCTCTTGGTCCTGTCGTCTTTATCTGTACCAGTTTTGCCTGCCCCTATTCACATTGTAATTTGTGGTAGCAGGTACTTAATGGCTATTTCATTCCTAACATATAGAAATTAGTATTAGTATTTTTTAAGCTTCAGTAAGATAGATGGAAAGTTGACTGTGATCACAATGAAAAATATGGACTTGTAAAAAGATAAAATAAATGTCTTAAAGGACATAGACTTCCGGAGTGGTTGGAAATTAGACTGTTTGGATCCCACTAAGGGCTCATATACATGCCTATACTTGGGAAAGTTAATCCAAATTAACTTTTAAAGTGGATAGTTAACCACTTTAAGCCTGTGAGTTAATGCTAGCATTCAAAATTACTGTTCTTAATTCAATTTATTTTAATTCACTTCTAAAATGAATTAAATTAAAATGAAATGAAGGCCACTTTAATTCTGAATAAGGGCAGTCACACTAGGATTTAATGCAGTTTAATTAATCCATTTTAAAATTAATTTGGATTGTTTCTTGAGCGTACCCATGTAGACAAGCCCTATCTTTCTGTCATCACACTCCCAGGAATTGTGTTGCAGAAGCTTTCTCTCAAGAAACTGTCAAGTATTGAACCGAAGGAACTGCTCAGAAGCAATATAAAAATGGGGATATTGAAATACAGAATCTAGGCATGTTGTCTCTCATCACTTCTAGTCTGAAAATGAGAGATAAACCTATTACCTACACCTGGATCCTTTGCATGGTAGGTCAATGTTGTGATGCTAGAAACAAAACAGAACCATGGCATTCAAGAGCCAGGTGTTAAATTGTCTCTTTGTCTGGTATAAATTAGCAGTTTCCATTTTCTCGCTGTCACTTTCATTAAAACCGGAATACTTTAAATTATAACATGCATTACGACAACCTGAGAACATTTCCATTTCTAACTCAATCAATTAAAAATGTTATGAGCAATAAAGTGCAATCTATTTTTAAAAAACAGATATTGCAATAAGCCTACTTCTTTTCAGTATTGTAAATAATTTTTCCTGGGAAAACATATTCACATCATATTAACATATTAAAGGTTGCCTTTTAAATACACAGTGTGAGGTTATTCTATTACAGTATATGAATGCTAGATGAATGCGTACTTAATTTGTACTGTTTAATACTCAGAACACAGTATGATAAAATCCTTCATATAAGAGGTGATCAAATGTCACTTACTACTCATTTACAATATTTTTGTCACCATAACTTTCATATTTATGGCAGATTAAATTGCAAAAGAAAACAATGACTTGAATACACAGTAAGCACAATATTTTTTGTTGCATTATATAAAAATACTTCAGACGCCTACCAGAACTGCCTGTAGTAAAGGAAAGAAGTGGAAGTGGAACTGACAAGAATGCAAAATAGGTAGCCCCAATTGGGAGGGGAAAAAGACTGGTTTTTTTCTGGTTTTGCACATTCATTTTAGTGATATCAACAGTTGATGAGTATGTACTCTGTCTTTTATGGCACTGCTTATAAATAAGTATGTGCTGGAATGAGATTTTTCTTGATCAAACTTATTCGTCCTGGCACATTTTTCTTATCCCCATAAGTTAACCACTTGTGATTTCCAGATTAATTTAATCTTTTTGAGACAACAATATGCAGAACAAAGAATATTACTTCACTTTAATCCTTATATATCTTTGCTGTTTGTACATTTCACAAAAAACTGGCAGTTGAGGGAAGCCAGTAGCTTCTGTCTCCTTTTGATGGCTCAGGTCCTGTTGAAGAGCATCCCCAAATGTGTTGTGAGCACTGGCTTTAGGAAAGTGAGGATGCTGCCTGTGCCAAGGCTGAGCAGATCTTCCCAGTCACTGAATCTGTGTGTGGAGGATGGGAGTCTGTGTGAGGATCCTTCTGGGAGCCCACCCCCCACTCTGTGTGAGGATCCTTCTGGGAGCCCGCCCCCCACTCTTGAGAGAAATGAAATTAATGGCCATAACAGAGAGACTTCACTTCAATTGAATGAACAGTGATTCTATGTACTATGTAATGAAACAATTTTTTCACTCAGTTATGTTAGTGGAAGAGAATCCAAAAGCATAAATAAAGGAACCCACCTCTATAACTGAGATTAAAATTTGGCCTATTGTCTTATTGTTTTGGTGAAGATCAAGATGCATTTTCCTTCAAAGTATATATTGACCTCATCTTTAACTTTAGTTAATATTTACCCTTTGAGCCAATTAATCTTGATATTCACCTGAACAGACATCAATATCCATTTATTAAGATCAACAGGAATTATGCATGTATGTTGACCAAAGAACACATTCCCAAAATTTTAAACCAAGATTATACCATCAACTCTTCTACTTAGTTACTAACACAATTCTGCCCAGTGACCACATTATGAAAGTCTTTGCTAGCAATAATGATATTTGTCATTTTCCATGTTCTTCTTAGAAATGATTAATGTACTATATATGGCCTCTGAATGTACAGAATACAGACTCCCACAAATACTTGCAAACAAGTCCTCATTTGAATATTATAATCAGTATACCAGAATCCCCGTGTGTGGAAAGAAGAAAATAAAATCCCTGCCTGACCCCCATAAGGTGCTTCCAAGTACAAATAAAATAAAATAAAAACTTTGCAAATTCACAACACAGAATACAATATCTATTTAAACCTCTTTGCTTTTCTTTAGATAGCTGATGTTGAATTGATTTGTTTAAATTCTCTTCAGATTACAATTAGACATAGATTGTCAACATGTGAAAACAAGACTGTAATTATTAACTCATGGGGATATGCTACCTTTCATAATAAGTTATAGATGTGCAATCCTATTTTATAATTTCATAAGAATTCTCACGTAAATTACAGCCTTGTAATAACTCTGTGGCAGTTTTGTCGTTGATATTATCTTTGTTTTCTCATAAAAAATGGTTTTCTCTCTAATCAAATATGACTGTGCAGTCGTGAGAGAAGACATACCATTAAATGAATCAATGTACTACTGGAATGGATGAACAGTTCTGCTCTTCTGTGAATCAGAAACCACCCTCTGAAACCATCATTAATTCCATAATACTAGTTAACAATGGATCAGTGTCCAGCCACCTCCATACTAGTAAACTTAGGACATGAATTCTTGTTGAATAAAAATACCATTATGATAACTTTTTCACCATGCTATTTTCATCAAAGGCATGTTCCCACAGTATTTGGAATGCTAGCCAGATGGTAAGAATACGGGGTGGGAGGGGAGGGAATGGAATTGGAATCAAATACAAGATTTTACAGCAGCAAAGAAAGAATAGAGATTGCACGCCCAGTGGCAGGTAGGTTTACCTTCCACTCTGTTTCTCTTCTCGCTAGCTGGAGACTGCTCTCGGTGAGGATGGAATTATCAGAATCCAAATTGCATACTAAAGGGCCATGTGGCTGTATTTAATCACCTTGCACTGGAGAAGAAGAGATTAAAAGGGAGGAGAATAACAAAAGAGGAACAGGGAGAATAAAAAAGGAAGTGGCAGTAGAGATAAGGAGGAAGACAGGTGAATGAAATCAGAAAAGGAGATAGGAAAGGAATGGAGAGATATGGACAACATTTTTGCCTGTTTTGTGAACTGTCATATATGTTTTAAGTAACAGTCATGAGTAGAGAGGAATGGAAAGATGATGGAAACAGGTGAGATGGGATAGCATAAATCTGATAAAGCGAAGATATACTGCACGTAAGTGATGTGTCAGAGAGGAAGAAAGTAAGGGGGAGGAAAGAGATCTAGCAGGTATGGGACATCCTGTGGCCTGCTTTTGCTGCTCTTCTCTAACTGCAGCCTGCCTCACACTGCCTGCAACTGCCAGGGATATTTTTGAAAATGTCTCTGCTGCCACCAGCTGCTCAATGAGCAATCAGCTGAGTACTCCTCAGTGCACTTCCTTCTGTGCTTCTCCATGTTCCATGTGGCTGCTGTTGTATATTGACAAACATGTTTTATTTATTTTCTTTCTTTCCCCCAATGGGTGGGCCTCTGCATAGATCTCAGAAGAGGGCAATTGGCACTTTTGAAAATGTAGTCCTTGGTGGGACGTGTCAAGCATTCTCTGAACTCGATTCAACTTTCTTCTGGAGTTATCTGGTTTGTATCTTCCCAGATTTCTCCAGTTGGTTTATTTTGTTTTATGTTTCTCCTTGGAGGGACTTAAAAGTTAAAAAAAATATGTGTTAAATTCAGGACCTACTTCACCACAGTTTTATTCCACCAACTCAATTTATTTCAATGCATTTATAATGCCGTAGCAATGCAGTGCTGAATCCAGGTTCAAGAAAGATGAGACTCAGGGCCAAGTTCCCAGCTGATATAAATTTACCATCGGTCTATTCTGTTCAATGGAACTATACTGATTTACACCAGGTGAGGTCATGACCCTCAATGTCAAATATATTAATAGGTAAAGGAAGAAATGGAGAAAAAATGTTTTAAGAGAAATCCAGGTCAGTCAAGTTTACTGACGTGATTATATTGGACACCAGAATAAGTCCTTATCAGCTCTGACTGGGTAGGAAAAGCTGATAGTCCCGGTCAATATATTTGAGAATTGTTTATTAATTTCAGCCAAGAAAAAGAAAGAAATCAAGTGTCCAATAATATTTTTCAGGCTCTAGCACACTGAGAGACACTTTGTGTGACCAATAGACAAAGTCTGAACAGTTTCACATTATGCACTGTCCCATTCTATTAATCATGAAAAGGGTAATATACTATAAAAAGTGGAAACAGCACAGCATTGAGAATGGCAGGATAGAAGCCTAAAGCAGCTGCTGTTTTCCAACCTAAATCTTGTCCTATATACTCCAGAGACCTTATTTAATCAAGCATCATTCTCACACTTCATCATTATATTATTGGAAATTATGAAAAATTGTGGGAATAAATTAGTCATTTATTGTAGGATAAAATCTTTTTTCTTTGTACCCAAGGTACAATAAAAAAATCATTTTCCCCAGTAGTTTATTATTTACCTTAATCAGAAACAGTTACCATCATAGTTTGCTGGGTCTCAAAGGTCAGTGCTCATGACTTTCTTCTTTACCTCACCCGTCTTGTCACTTTTAAAATCTCTTTATAGGTCCAACTTCTGGTGGTGAAAGAGAGACATTTTTGAACGCCACAAAACCTGATGAAAACTGAAAAAGATTTAGCCAAATACTGCCATTAACCAGCAATTTTGAGTTTAGAGCTTATTGAATATTTCCAGTGAAAAAATTAAGTATTTTTCAAAGAAAGCAGACATAGGTGCAAAAATGTTAATTTTCTAGAAAACCTAATTTTTGCACTGGAAAAAACTGATGTAAAATTTTCAATCAATATTTCAACCTACAAATTGTCTTGGTTAGAAGCACAAGAAACTTATAACAGCTAGGTTATGAGATGAGCAACAAGTATTCCCAAATATAATACCATGCAAGTTATAGGGCCAGTCAGAAAGCACAAAGAGTGAATTAGGCATATAAAACAATCATCTGAACAATGATTATTCTGAACAGTTCCTAACAAACCATAGCTTCAATATGCTTGAAAAGAATGAACTGCTGAATGATTTTCAGTAACAAATTGAAAACTGGCCATGAAGAGATCATGATTTGTATGCACAAGATGGGTTATAGTTACCAAATACATAAATCATTTGCAAAGATGTCGTGTTCAGCATTATCAGATTCAACTGTCATACAAATTTTACTCCATGATTCTGTGCTCTCTCTGCCTCTTATTCTTTCTCTCATTCCGTGAGCCTATTTCTATTGGTTGAACTATAGAACATCACAACAGATGCAACAAAATTTACCCAAATACAATAGATTTCATTATCCGTTTCTTCTTTCTGTAAAGATGAAAAAGCTTAGAGCAGGGTGATGAATGCCCAGCTCACATGCTGCAAGTGTGCTGGCTCACTATAACTTGATCTATGTTCTTAAAAAATAAAATCATTCTTTTTCACAGGAGGTACTCTCCTGTTTATTTCACAGAGTTGAAGTCTCTGAAAAGCCCTATGTGAACATGATATGGACTGCACAACAGAGGTCTAGCCAAACTTCCCTATATTACTTTACAGTAACTCACTGTAATGTGTACTGCAATGCAATCCACTGTGGTGCGCTTCAAGAACAAGATTTGTATAGGTTCAGATCCTCATGAAATCCAAGACTTTATGTGGAAAACAAGAAGGTATTGTCAGCATGTGAGGCATGATCCTATAAAAGTTCATTTTCATTGGAGGTCTTGGCTTAAAGAACTTTGGCATAAACTTGTACATTACAGGATCCTGTGGCAGTCAAGGCAGTAGGAAACTCCTCCCATGGTCCTGAAGCAGTAATGGATTTGCTGTCTGGCCACCACTGCCAGCTCAGAGCTACAGTAACCTCTGTGATCGAAGCCACCACCTACACATGCTTCTTCATAGCAGAAAACCCACTTCCAAAGCATTCCACCAAATGAATGTAGTTCAAAGGGATGTGGACTTCACATGTGGCCTCCCTGCATCCTGATCCTCTGTACAACAACATTGCTTAAGTTCTTCTGCATTCATGGCTTCTGCAGATGGGAAGAGCTAGTGTTTATCCCTAAGAGAATACAATTGTATCATATCACGTTCTGAGATTTACAGTGGAGGACAAGACACAATCACGTTGGTCCTTCAAAATGTGAGACTCCTTTTAGAAATCTCCTAAAATAACTGATTGCTTTTATATTTATATTTATATAATATATATATATATAAATATGGATTTGTGGCTGCCTAATTAGCTACAATTTTGTATGTGTATATATAATATAAAAATTCATTTAGATATATTCGCACACAGATGTAAAATTGTAGCTAATTAGGCAGCCACAAATCCAACTGACTACTTATATAATAAAACATGTCAAGCCTATTGAATTTTCACAAAACTTTTTAGCACAGGCCTTGGTGCAATAATGAGACATTAAGATAGTTCTCACACAAAATTTCTCACCTGGGCAACATGAGAGCAGGTGAAATCCAATATGGATAAGTGTTAGATGATGGCTAACAGAAAAAAAAATGAAGCTAATCACACACTTTGCTTGGTTCTAAATTAGTTGAAACCTCTCAAATGAGATTTAGATGTCAGCATACGGAGCTAAGTGATGACATCCTTTCAAAATGCAATGGGTACATGGGCAAAAATATTATACCTTACAAAACAAATAGATATTCATAGTATCATTAAATAAATTAATAGAATGCCTTTGTCTAGTAAGTTTCTGAAATGTAATGGGTGAAAAGACAATATACCACAGAAGAAATGTAAAACTAACAATAACAATCCAAGAACTGGCAAATTTTAAAATGGGAATGTCACACTGCAGATTGTTATGGATGGAAATAAAACCTTTACCTATCTGCACTATAGTATGACAATTTTAGTAGAAGAGTCGATGGTTATTTCGTGTTGATTTAGGGGAGGGAGTCTTTCTGTGTTCATATCTACAAGCAGACTTGTGTATACTATATTTATAAGTGGGTTAAATCTTACCAGGGTTTCTATTTCCAACACAAAATATTTGAACCTTTAAAATTGTACTTTTGATATTTTGCAAACACAAATGAAGATAGAACATTAGTAAAGAATCAGAGAAGGTTCTGAGCAGGGCAACACGTAGAGATGACTATGGGAGGAGACATGAAAAAGACTAGGACCAGAGCCTTCGGTCCTGCATTAGCTACTCTGGTAATGCAAAGCAGCCATAAAGCCCATGGATTTGGTCAACTGAAAATTACGTCTGCTTCAGTCAAAGAGGTGTGACCAGTGGAAAAGGTATGTCCCAATGCCTCAGGAATTTACCTCTATCAGAATAACCACTTGGGGCCACCTTTGTGCACCACCTGTCAGTGAGAAACACAGCAAAACCAGAGAACCTGGGCCAGAGATTTGTTTAGTTCACAAAAGAAGATCATGAGGGAAACTAGACGGACACATGCCAAGTAATAGTTGGTGATTCCTTAGAGTTAAAGGATTATAGTCTTCCATCAAATGATAGTTGGTTATCACTGGTGGATCCACAGGTGGCTAATAAGACCAATCCAGAATCCACAGAGCTTATCACAGTTGGGGTAGATATTTTCCAGTGGAAGGACTGGCTTTAGATTGTTGAGTCAGGTTTCAAAATGTTGGGATCCTTGCCAAGAGGTCCTTCACCAATTTAGTTGGTTGATGGTTTATGTCAATGTACTTCTTCATCTAAGCTTTGAGGGTGTTTTTGAAGTGCTTTTTTGCCCTCCATCATCTATTGGCTTTGGCTCAGTGGTTAAAGACCAGTCAGGGGCAAATGGTTACCTTTGGACAAAATACAACAAAAAGAGGATATTCAGAAACCTTTAAAATGGATCAAAGAAAATACTTTTAAAAAAACAGAATATGTGATATAGCTGTGGAACACACTGTCACTGGATGTTATGTATTAGCAAGATTAGTATTCACTAAAAGGAAGATCAGTCCTAACTGGTTGATTTTCTACCATAAGGAACAACCCCGCATTAAGAGAGGGTCAGAGCCATGTTTTTTTATGGAGAAGCATCCTCCCAGAAGAGAATAACCTTTCCCAAAGCATAAAGACACACAAAGCCTGCTGCTATATTCCCAGCTTGCTTGGCTGACTGGCACAGAGAGTGGGGTAGAACCCTGGTTTGCCTTTTCACTCTTCCCAAGGGAATAAGGCAAAACTGAAGCTGTGTTTGGCCTTTACATTGGCACAAGGGAGAGAGGCAAGTTCCTTGAGCCTTCCCCCCTCCCCCCCCCACACACAAAACCAAGTACAATCGGCGCTTACATGACGACAAGCAAAGAGGTTTACACACTCATTGGGAGTTTTGCCAAGAAAGAACAAAGCCACATACCTGACAAATCTTAACTGGATCCCACAAAACTATGATTGCAAGATTTGAAACATGGGATTTAAATTTGATGAATAGATTTGAAATATTTTGATACACTGATTTTTAAAAGGTAGAAATGTAAATTTAAAGTACCAGCACAAAAGGATTTCTCTGTCAGAAATTCAAAATTACATAAGTTAGCTGCTTCATGAAACATTCTAATAGTAACTGAACTGAGGTCATCACATTGTCCTGGCAATGCAGGTAGAAAGACAAAATGCAAAGGATGTGGTTTAATTAGACCACAAACTTATTCAATCAAAATATCTGGGCATACAAAGCAATAAATTGTACAGCGCAGTCATGGTAATTAACCTTAATTGTTTCCACCTGTTTGAGAGGGATGACACCAGCCTTCCCTATTACCAACCTGGTACTATCCCCTTGGTGGGACTCTTCTGTCTTCCCCTCGAATGTGGGATTATGAGGGGGGAAGGGTGAAAAAAAAGTAGGGCTTCTCTTCCAGCTGTATGAGGTATAGTAGCTCCTGATCTACTTTCCCTATTTTCCTTTAGGGATGTCTTCATCTTCCAGCTCCTGTTTATCAGGGAACCATATTCCTTCTTTAGTGCAGACCTGAACTGGGCACCTGTGACATTATCTTACTTACTAAGTTGCAACATCTTGATCAAACTTGCTTACCTACCACACCAACTCCCTGACCTGCTCTGCAGAAGGCAAATAAAACCACACCCTGCCTGGGTCAATCTGGCAGTGAGGGGAACATTTCTTCCAAGACCTGAAAGGGGAAAAAAAAAAGACAAATGCAAATGCAATGCCTACAACAGATCATGGGGTTAAAAAAAACAGTTCTGCTCGAATACGGTGAGTGGGAGGATGTGTGCTGCGAGCCTGACTGCTATGGGTAGGGTGACCAGACCGCCTGATTTTATAGGAACAGTCCTGATATTGGGGGCTTTGTCTTGTATAGGCACCTATTAGTCCCTGTTCCAATTTTTCACACGTGCTATCTGGTTCCCCTAGCTGTGGGAGAGAGCTTCTCCAGACTGACCAGGGTAAAAATAATCTCCTCCTCTGGGCACCTCAAGGGGGAGTGGCCTGCACCTGGTCTGGGAACTTCCAGTGCCATTCAGGTCAATTCCCCATCCACATGCAACCCAATTTCAGGGAGGACCTTTAAAGGAGCAACAACTCCTTTTCTTCCAGCCAGTCACCCAGCCAAAGACCCATCTCATTCTGTT
Organism: Sternotherus odoratus; assembly: GCA_032164245.1. NCBI lineage: Eukaryota > Metazoa > Chordata > Testudines > Kinosternidae > Sternotherus > Sternotherus odoratus. The sequence goes on from JAVMKO010000011.1 coordinate 19,825,320, forward strand.
GCAGTGAACACATTTTCAACCAAAAATGAATTCCTCAGTGAAAGAAGAGACCTAGACTGTGATGATTGAATATTATATTTGAAAGAAAATGAAAATATTTGATATGTAATTAGTTTACATGGTACCTGTCAAATATCTGCCCATTGTTCCTTTCTTGTTTATTATGCTTTTGCTTTATCCCTTGCCCGAAGCTGTGATTTATTCTGATTATAGATCACTGAAAAGTTAGTGTGTAGACATCATCATTTCTATTATGGTCATTATCTTCTTTTTATAACATTTCTAATGATAAAAAGTGTGATATGTGTAGATGTTGTCTTGAAGCAGGTCATTACATTTCTGAATAAGTTAAAAAATAGAAACTCTATAAAAATGAATGAGCCATATAAACACATTAAACTTTGTGAATATACTGTAAGAATGAACCTGGCTGGAACAGTTGCTATAGTGTTTCAGAGATGCTTGCAATAAAGTTCTGATGAATAAAGGGACTTCAGAAAATAAGGCATATCAGTTCAATGAAGTGAGCTGTTTGAATAAAATAAAAATTATCCGAACATTCACCTAAAATCAAACTAGACTGAAGCCAAGTCTTTCCTGAAATTAGAAAAGGTCTGGTTAGGTTTTGCTTTGATCGTTTCGCTTCTCATCCCTCTGTGATTTGAGTTGGGACTGGAAATGAAAAGACCAAACTACTGTGAAGAGTCTGCTCCTGTGCGGTTTCTGATCTAGCCCAACAGAACCTGCTCCTGTAAGATTTTTAGCTCAGTATTAAGACCAAAGAGTTATGGATAAAATGGTGACAAATTTAAAAATATTTTGTTCTTCCCTCGAAAAATAGAAGGCAGCATCAGCAAGCAGAAAACTTTCCACATTCAATTTCTCCAAGCACAAATTGGTAAGTACACATAAATGTATTATTCGCTCATTGACTCCTTTCTTTCATTATCAGTTTAATGCATGGCATAAGAATATAATGAGAGCCATACTGGAAACCAAATTTTTGTTTCACAGTATAGATTCAACATTCACAGCAATTATGCAAGTTTCTCGCGCTGTTCTGTCAGGGTACTCCAGCCCTAACTAAGGACTGCCTCAATAATGTCTCCCTTCCCTGTTCAGTTGTTAGCCTCTTTGCTAAGACTCTTAGGAACAGAACCTTTTGGAATGGTGATTTCTGTGACGGGGACACTAAGTAGCTGTCACAGACTAACTACTTACCGTTAACATGATGAAGATTTGAACAAGTAGCTAGAACTAAAAGTCTCCATATTCCAAGATCAATCCCCTCTGCCATACAAGTACCTCACTTTTTTCTGAATTTAAAGCCAATTTTTTAAGCTCAGTTAGCTTGTGGTGAAAAGTCTACTGAAGCCTGGGGGATTTTTTGAGTTCCCCTGAGACTAAAAAATTATTCTGAAAGAGAAGCTTTTGGCTCTGTCTTATATGAAAAAACTTGTTATATTGTTATGATTTCATACCCTATGCCTGACCACCCCTAGTACAATATCAATAATTGTTGGATCCATAGACCTGGAGACTTGTTTTATTGGAAATACATTTTCAGCTCCCCTGAAGGCTTTTCAAGTTTCCCAGAAATATAATAAGGAAAAAAGGTTCTACAACATAGCAGAAGGAAAAAAGTAACTATAAAGAGAGAGGTGAGGTTGACTGAGATCAGACTAGTGTTGGGCAAATATATACCGAATGGTCAGCTTAGGAACTGATATATCCTGAGTTATGCTTAAATATGCAATTAAACATATGACAGAAAAAAATCAATTCACCTGCAAATTAAAGCATGGTGCTTCCCTTCCTTTTCCAATGAGGCGTTTTGCTGTTGATGTCAATAGAGCAGGATTCAGCTCAGTGTCATTGTAGTCCATAAACCAAGTTATAGTCCAATGTATAACTTTACACGTTTTAGAACACACTGAAGTTTTCAAATGCATTTAGTTTCACTTGGTGTGAGTTGGCTGATTGCAATGTACAATCAAGCTCTTTATACTTTGTGCACAACCCTAAAGTTTTTTTTAAGCATTTTGCTTTTCCTTACACATTTACAGTGTCTGTCTTCTTATTTATAGTTATTAACATTTAAAGTCACAATCCTAAAGACTCAGAAGTGCTGTCAGTAATTAAGCATGAAATTAGCCATAAATGTTTCATTAAATAGAAAAGTAATGACAAAAATGTTTCCTGGTGTAATTTTGAATATTTAAAAAAGAATGAAAAGCATAAAAGGCCAACTATTCCAAACACCTTCTGTCAATTCTTAATTTTTATTTTGTGATCAAGTTAAAATATACATACAGAATACAAGTATACAGTGGAGCTATACATAAATAAAATAGAATAAGAATAAGAAAATGTGAAATGTCACATTATCAGGTACATTCATATGCCTTCAACCTACAACTGGTTATTCATGCACTCATCCTTATACCCTCTAGAGCTTCACTGAAGTAAAGGGGAATCCACACAGATGCAGGGATGTACTTGCATGCAAACAATTGTTGGGGCCATGGACAGAAAGGCCGGGAAAAAAGGATGAAAACCTGAAGATGATCCTGATGCCAGTACATTCTGTTGTCTTCATGTGCTGCTGTAAGCCTCCAGAGCTAATCCTTTCCCTGCTCTCTATTGCCATCCATTTTGAATGAAAAGATTTAAAATTAAAAGGCCAGTTCCCTGAGGTTTTTATTTTTTACATTTGCACAATATGAAGTTGCTTGCATGCTGAATGGGTAACTGCTTGCCCAAGTAATATGAAACTGCATAGACTAAGTTTCTGAAAAAGAGATTCCCAGAAAAATTCCATTTTGGGAACACTGACATGGAATAATTCAGCTTGCTGGATGCTTTCCTGGAAAGCTCTTGTAAGTTCACTTCTTGGTGGCAAAACAGACAAGTCTTTCAGATGGGCCACTGGAGGCTGATGCCACTCCATCCCCACCATGCTCTCCACTTCCCTGGCTCACCAACACCATCACAGCCTGGTTACTGGAGAAGCAGCTGGGGAAACAGAGCCCTGGGGAGACATTTCAATTTTCTCAATGGAAAAATTTCTATAGGAAAATTTTAATTTTGCAAAAAAATTTCCAGCCAGTTCTAGTCATTGCTCATGAAAGTGCTTTTAACAAAATGATCTGAATTCACCCCAGAGCTGACCTGTAAGATCCTGCTTCTTTTCACTGGTACATATCAGAAGAACCTATTAACCCTGAATATCAAAGGGGACTGGTCTGCTTGTGAGACCGTTGGTGACTGATCCAAAATGATCATCTCTCTTGAGGACCAAATATCCATGCTGTGTCCTGAGTGAGTAGCTGGGATGGGCATCTGACAGGTGCGCACATGTGGTAGAGGAAGGAGTTTTCTTTTCATGTCTCAGAGCAGCTGCACAGACAGACTATAATTTTCTGCTTCCTTCTTGGGGATGCACTTCATTGACATTCTCCCTGCACTCTACATGAGTGTTATATTTTGCACAGTAATTCCAGACAAAATGAAGTGAAAGGTGTTTGCTGATTTGGGGCGTGATTATGAGTGTGAGAAACTGGAACAAAGTAATGACATAGGGCCTGAGTTTCTACAGCAATAACATAATGTCTGTATTCAGTGGAATGAAAGTTATAGAAATGTGTTGGTTTTGCTTTTGTAAATTATAACTCATGTGGCTGTACAGATGTTAGACTATTGAAAACTTACATTCAGGTGCTAGTGTGTGCACAATTGTTTGCATCTGAAAAGTATGGACACATGGTTGCACACATGATAATGTTGGATATAAGCTCAGATGGCAATCTTCCCCTTTTGTTTTTGAGTCTTTGCTATTTAAAAAAAACCCAAACAAATATCTTAGCTTTGAATTAAAACAGCTGGCATGTTCAAGAGACAGTCATGTTGGGTACCTCTCTCTCATAAAGAATTTGAGTAACATGGGAAGTAAATTAACTAGCAGGAGTGTTTGTAATGAATTCTACACCATTACTTTATGCTACTTGCTACATCAGGAAAGTAATCAACCCTCATCCATTGAGGTCTGGTGCGCCACCTAGTTGCAGGCAGTAATCTGCCTATTAGAAGCAGCCTCTGTGAGCTTTTGAGTGTCAAGTGGCATTCTGAATGTTTCCTAGTGCTCCTCTTTGGAGCTGTATCTAAATGGCACAAGCTAGCTTTATATGTAGGAGACATTCTAATTATTTGACCACTGGAGATTTTTATAGCAGTAGAAGAAACCACTTCTATTCTAAAGCAGAATATCTGAGCTCATGTGTCAGGATACGTCATTGCAGAGAATGATATTTCAGAGGGGTGTAGTGCTGTCAGAGTCTACATGAACCCTAAAGTTATTTTTCCAGTTGTTTCTGAATTCATGTTCATTAGGTAACTGTACCTTATGGGATCTGGGAGCATTCACTGTGACCAACACTTAAGCAGATGTCCATTTGTCTTCTTAGCATACTCTCACCTGGTCACCATCAGTAAAGGAGGAGAGCAACTTTGCTCTCCTGTTGCAATAGCTTATTTTCATCTGTTTGTGAGTTGTCAGCATCTTATTAATAGACTCACTTTCTTAATTTTCAATGTAGTACGGTAACTTCATTTGGCAATTGCGTTGTCAGATGTCTAACAGTCAGTAACTGGGCAGGCCATTCCAGATTGGCCACTCAGGTTATATTTTTCTGAATGGAAGTCCTAATTTTTCTTTCTTGATATATTTTATGTATGTGAGGAGTTTATACCAGTAGTCCATCTGGTCACGAATGTGTTGTATGTTATGTAATATGCTCAAAACCCCAACGCTCTTCAAAAATTTTAACTTTTTATTAGTATTTTGAGGACTAGCAGGGCCACTTATGTGTATAGCTATTCACATGTCTAAATGTTTGCAGGGTCAGTTCCTTAGTAGTAACAGATGCACAAGTTCAGGTTTATTTACCAGAAGCTAAGTTCAGAGTGGAACATAATGTAGAAGGTACAAAGAGTCCTGTGGCACCCACCTTAAAGACTAACTAAAGTATTGAAGCATAAGCTTTCGTGGGCTAATACCCACTTCGTCGGATGCAAGCAGTGGAAGTATTCTGGGGCAGGTATAAATAGGTCAAGTTTCTTCATGAGGTTGATGGATTTCCACTTCATATGGCTAAATGCAGTGCCTTGCATGATGTCAAGAATCAGAGAGGTAGCCGTGTTAGTCTGGAATTGCAGAAGTGACAAAGAGTCCTGTGGCACCTTAAAGACTAACTAAAGTATTGAAGCATAAGCTTTCGTGGGCTAATACCTAATGTAGAAGGAATTCCCATTACCAATGAACAATGTTTTGAGAAAAAAATCATTCTATTTTTTTTTGTTTGATCAAAATTATTTTCTAAATATTTCCTTGATCAGCTCTAAAGAAAACACACAGTTGTCTGCTGATAAATGAAAGGAGATGGTATGTGGAATTTCTGAGGGAACAGAAGGAGTTGTTCTCATAAGGATGGGATCCACATGCATAAATGTTTGCAGAATCAGTTCCTATGTTTTTAACAGGTAAATGAGATAGGGGTCTTTGTAATATAGAAGTCCCCCCCCCCCTTTTGAGTCCACTCAAATATGTACAGTAACAAATTGTACTTAAACTCTCCTACTATAGATGTGTTGATGTTGAAAATTACTTGTTCAGCCTTCCTCAAGATATGTTGCTTTGACTATTGTTGTTAGTTGCTAGAATTATTACCACTGTATATACCTAATGTTCCTTCACACAACAGATGGCTTATGAAAATCTGGCAAGTCTCAGTAGCCTAAAAAACAATTCATATCAGAAATCTGAACACATGGCTATCTTTCATAGCTTGTGCAGAAGCTAAGAGCTGGATTAAAAAGACAACATTCTAGAACTTCTCATCTATTAACAATCTATGCATATCCATTTTTATAGTAAGAAGTATTACTAGGACTCTCAGTCAAGTGACCACTTTTTTTTCTTTTAATTTTATTACCTCTCTGTTTTCTCTTGTAATCAATTGCATTGTTTCTTTGTGTGCTTTAACATGTTACCTAACCTGGCCATCCATCATGACATATTACATGTGGACTTCTAAATTGCAAAATGTTGTTTTCTGCTAGTTTATTCAGGAATTCTCACATGCAAGACACTTATTCATGGGACATTACACATGTACAGGATTCCAGTTTTTGCCTTAGTTTCTTAGATTTTTACCTGGGTATTATTTTGTATTAATTTATTATTTTATTTTAATGACATGCTGTAAGATCCATGGAAACATCCACTTGTCAAGCTTTTATTCATGTAATAGTAGCTTCTGCAGATATCTACTATAAAAATCACTGGATCTCTTAACAATGGTTCTTTCAAAGCGATATTGTGAATATCACAAACAATGTTAGTCTGTATCAGAGAACATTAGTTCTCCAAAGTTTTAAACTCTTTTCCATATTGATCCATTATCTCACTCTGTTTATTGACACAAATGAAAAAGTAATGCCTTTTGTATGGGGAAAGTCCCATCCAAAGGTGTTTTCCCACTCCCAACCTCATTCTCAAAGGTAAATGTGCTTTAAATCCCCAGTGCTGCTTCTCTCACCACATGCAGAACACACAAGGTCTAAACCTGTGTTTCTTTTACTCTACAATGGAACATATAACATTAACTCTAATCTGACACTAAGACATTAGTATAATGGTAGATTCTAGAGACACAACTGAGATCAGAGCTCCATTTTGCTAGACACTGTTAAGATCTCTGTGTAAAGACCTGTACAGAAGGCAGTGCAGAATAAGCTGTAATAGTCTTACAAGCCACAGGAGCGATACTATATATTCTAAAGTCCTATCCACTGGTGAACACACATTCACACACTCAGTGTGAATCACTGTCCCAATCTGAATAGAGAAGACAGAAAGGATTGAGGAAAGAGACATAGCATGTCAGAGCCAGGACTCCGAAGGCCCAGTCCAGTGATCTGTCCACTGTCTTATTTTTAGGTGTGTGTCATATTGGGTCTTTCTTGTGAACCATTTGAGTTTCACAGCCAGTAATGTAGTATTGTCACCATTAGAGGGAAATGCTGTACTTTGTCTACTTTTACTGGGATTTACTTTTATGCCTGACTGGTGCAATCTTCTGAATAATATACTAACAATAAAAAGAATATGAAAAAAAATGCACTGAAATTACATGCAACCCAAGAATCTATGATTATATATAACAGCTTACTAGGAGACAGTGCTTTAGGGAATACTGATCTCTATAACTGAATCAGCTGGAAGTTGTAGTGTAAAAAACATATACTCATTCTAATAAAGAAAACCCTATTTACTGGGTGGTCTGCTTGACAATCTGGACATTGTTCTGATTTCAATCAGTGCATTAACCAATGCAGACCCTCCTCTTGAGACACTAAAGATTACTCGGATTTCTCAATAGAGATATTACTATGACGGATTGTCTCAGGAATTCAACCTCCATCATGTTTGGCCAAATGTCTGTGGCCACCCATCTTCATCACACCCGGGGAATGGAAACTAAATGTGCAGAGTTTCTGCAGAAATTAAATATGTTTAGGAACATCTTCATTTTTGTGTAGTTTTACTCTCCATGTAAATATGCCAGCCCAACTACATACAGATTCTTAGTAATTAGCAATAAAGTTGTAATACTGTTGCAACTAAACAAACCAAAAGTATACAAAATCAAACAGGGGCATGTTTCTTGGTGGCTGTTTCTGTGGTAGTGCATGCATGCTGTAGTGCACAGGCTGTATGAGAAACAGTAGGGCTGTGAGCTGAGCTCCTGTCTCAGTGAGTCTTGAGGCCAAGAATGCCTAGGGGATTCAATTTTCTTAGCAAAGAGCACAGAGTAATTTAAATGCCTCATTCCCACCAGTCATCTCCCCTAACACACACTTATGTCAATCACCCTAATTCCCACACAGCTTTCCCCTCCTATCTCAAAACACATTGTCTAGCCAAAGGTTTCATTCTGAGCCCCCATGCATACACAAACCCTTCAGATTCCATCCTCACATCCCTTCCACTCTTCCCACATCCTCTAGATCCCTCCACACTTACCTCTTGCTCATCTAAGCTCCATTCTGCCACCCCAACTCAGCTCCTGTTCCTCTGCCTTCTACTTCCTTTCCCATGTGTCTTGTCTACCTTTGACTGCTTTTGTTTAAGGGAACTGAAACCAGCTCCACTCCTGCAGAACTAGATATGGCCAGCAAGGAGATGGAAAAGATGAAGGAGTTGTAAGTGAGGTACATGGGTGTGCTTGGGGAGCACCACATGCAGGAGTAGATATGTAAGTGTTCCACGCCTATTACCACAGTGACCCCAGAGAAGCTCCTTTGAATCCTGGTTCTAGGCTAGGAGGAAGAATTCCATTCTCATTCCCCCCCGGCCCTGGGAATGCCTTTGCAAAGCCAGTTCAAACAGCCTTTTGCATAGGGTATAAAACTTGTCCATAGCATGAAATAAATAAATAAAATCCTCATTATTTTCCACACAAAGTGGTGCTACAGTTCCACCTAATATTGTAAACTTTCCCCTGATTTCCTTCTGGCTCCATTCATTAGACATCTATTATAGTATAGTTGTATTAATAGGATGGGAATAATGCCCCCAAAGTAGGATGTTTTGTAGCATTTCAAAGAGGATTTCATCTTTCTTTGAAATTTATTTGTATGAATATCAACTTTGTTCTAAAATTGATTTAGTTTTTAAAAAAAGTCAATAGAAATACATATGTTCCTAATAGTGAATCACTCATGTACTCTTCAGAACTGTATTATACTATTTTTTTATGTTTCTCTGGAGAAATCAATTAATTATAATATTTACCCCTGTTAATGTGTGTCAGTGTAATGTATGTACCAATATAAAATGCAGCAAAGTGACGTAATATACAGTAAGTTGTTATGAAGTTGGCAAACAATACAGGAGATATTATCTACATTCCAATTTCTTTCTGGGTGACAAATATACCTGGTGGGATGGAAGGAGGTACACTCTATCAGGTGTTTCTGGCTATGGTTAGATTATAGTTAGATTTCGGAGACACTTATATCAAATGCCTGTTTGGACTGAAATTACTCCTGTTTGTTCTCTACTCAGAGGTCATGCTTTTATTGTTTTGGAGGTTTGACACACTTTCTTTCTGTTTACACTCACAGAACTCAAAATCAGCTTTGTGTAGAAAAAAAAATCAGACTTTTGGAATTCGGCCAAGTTTGGGAGAGACTGAAAGTTGTTGCTGTCTGTTGGTTGTTCATTTCCCTTCATTATAACCTATTATTGCAGTCCAGTTTTAGTAGGATGAGCGTCCACCTCACAAAGAAGCACAAGAGCAATTGGCAATAATTGGTAACAATGTTGTTAATCCCAGCAGAGAAATAAAGCTTGGAAAATAACTGTCTTTTCACTCTTAATGAAAATTGGCCCTCCTATGTAATTAGTATTTATTAATATTATCATAGTGCCTGGTCATAAACCAGGATCACAGTGTGTATACAAACCTACAACAATAAGAATTTTAACATTGCAACTCTTGTGCAAATCCCTTTATCATTTATTACCATAACTTGTGCATTTGTCTGAATGTATGTTCATGTATGAACATTAGAACAGTCCATCACAGCTTCCAACCTTTGCAATGGAAAATATAATAATTTTTAAATGAAAATAGAAACTGGAAGAAAAACACAACTGATTTTTGAAAATCATGTTCATTTAAATACTTTGGGTTTTGAAAATCAGAAAATGAAGAATTTTACCAAAAATAAAACCAGAAAAGCAACAGTTTTATGTATTTTTTAACTACAGAATGTTCAGTTTCTGTTTAAAATAAAACAAAACAACCAACAACAAAAAACACAGAATATCTCATTGACAAACCAGAAAAATACTTGAAACAAACAAGAACGGGAAAAATAATTTTAAAAGTGGAAAATTTCAGCCATATTGATTTTTTTCTCTAAAAATGGTTCTATTAGTTGAAAAGTCATTTTTCAATATTTGTGACCAAGCTCTCCATTCTCTTTATATTCAACAACACAATTATTTGAAGGTCAGTCAATATTAATTTGAATGAATAATCTATCAATTTTTCCTTTTGTTTTCCGTACCAAATGATTAATAGATGCAAAGTATTAGAGTAGAAATTTTAAACGCATAAGAAGTGGGAAAGCCCATTCTTTCTGCATCCATAACTTAGTCACATTGCAGGTCTATATAAAGACTTTTTCTCCCAATGTGCTCTTACCACAGCAGAATTTCCACCCATGGAATCAAAACTAATTTACTTCCATTATTGATATGATTAAGTAAAAAAAAAAAATCCATACTCAATAACATAAAATGGTACATATTCTAGGGGCATTAATATTAGTCGCTTTGAGAATCATTATTTTAAATGCTTGCATTTTCTGTCACTTAAAACTTCAATCATATTATTGCATTAATGTAATGATATGTATCAACAATATTATTTGTACTAAACTGGTAAGAGCGTCTCAGACTTGTTTTCTTTATTCTCAAATATGATAAATGGTTACCTAAAAGTCTTGTGTCCACAGGATGGCTAAACTTTCTTGATGAAAGGACAGACGTACCAAAACCAGACAACAATGGCAGGCACCTCATACAAGGTGGTATTCATACAGCTTGAGTAACTGGTTTTGTTTGGCGGGGAAAAGAAGGAATTCATTCCATCGGTCCATGGGTACAGCATAGGACAGCACTTTTGCATCTGCCATACCATCCTGTATGTTAGATTGAAGCCTTTCTGCAGGACCTCCTGATCATCATGGGCTTGATTTTGCAAAGTACTGAGCACTCTCAACTCCCACTACCTTTCATAAGTGGTGGTGTTTACACCCTGGATCCAAGTCCTGCCTGTTGCCCACTAATAATGGTCCACGCTGAATAGTCTACCATATAGTTCCCTTCTGCCCCCTCCCCATCTGCTCTACTTGCTACTTCACCTTTACAGCTCTTTAGTAGAGTTTATGTTGAATGGGTGACCAGCTAGTATAGTCCATATTATATTGATAACATGAGTATCTGGAAAGAATGTTAAAAGACTATATATTGTACCTTTATTAGACTGTCAGTCTGAGTCTCTGTAAACCCCAAATGTGAGTTGCAGCCATTGTGTTCAAAGGCCTCATTTTATTGCATACATTATGATTTGTAAGCAGCAGTTAAACCTTTTAGACAAGAACCATCAAATTAACCATGACATGACATGACATGCATTCTCAAGTTTCAAATCCATGAAGAATAGAAGGTGTTAGTGTACAGATTAATGAATAATGAGAAGGATAAGTGATTATTTGACAGAGAGGATGCAGATGGCATCAGAAGAGGAACAAGAATAGGCCAGGGGGACAGGGGACTCACGTCAGAGCAAAATAAATGATCGGTTATTAATATATATTATTACTGGTATCACAGTAGAGCTAGATGCCTTGGTAAGGTTAGAGTTCCATTGTGCTGGGAGCTGGGACAGTTTTTGCCCTAAAGATAAAGGACCTGCCTAAATGGACATGTCTGAGTGAAAACAGAAGAAGGAAGAAAATACTATCTGCATCTTACAGAAATGGAACTCAGAAGTTAAGTGACTTGTCCAAGGTCACATAGGAAATGTACGGCAGAACTAAGAACTGAATCCAGGTCTCTTAATTCCCCTTCTTCCCCACAACGCTATCCTTCCTCAATAGCACAGACAAGTGAATGTGGGTTTTGTTAAAATACATATTTACCTGTTATTTGGAGGTTAATAATCCCATTTGTTCGAATGGATCGGAGGGACAGTCATCTTTCATAGAGTAGTAGCAAGTGTAGAACAGTTCTCAAGAAAATGACACAAAGCTGTGCTATCAGGATGACCTTCAGGAAAATGAAGAACTACTCTGTACGCTTTGCATGACATATAGATATAGTGAAAAATGGTGGATATTCTGTCAAAACATTATGAGCATGCTTTGCCTCTAACCCTACCTCCCCCCGTCCAAAAAAAATCTTGCTTAGTATAGAATATTTCTGGAAAATTTGGCATATTCAACTGATCTCATATTTCATTTCTGCTGCTCACTTTTTCTATATGCTGGAGAACTAGAGAATTTGTCTGGTTTCACTGGATTAGAAAGAAGATGGACAGTATTATTTATTGAACTGAATGTGTTAAGATGTTCATTGTACAACATAAAACATACATATGAACTATGATGCAACTTGCAGAATTTTTTTTAATAGTGATGCTTTATCATCATTAACACCATATGTTCTCAAGAAATTGTTACAAAGTTCCTGATAGCAATACCAAAATTAGATAAATCAGACCTGACAAGGGAACTACAGTATAGGGAGTTCTACATTAATTTCAACTACGGCTTTGCTGTCTTGTCCACCACAACAAACATTATAAATGTGTGTGAGAGAGAGAGAGAGAGATTGGAGAGGGGCGGGAGAGAACAATGAAACAATAAAAATTCAATGCTAACAGAATCAGTCAACTGTAAAACAGTGAAAAAAATCAGAGCTAGAAAGGCAGTTCTCTGCCACTGGTAAAGAAGGGAGGAGGAAAATCAATATTTATTTCTCTGAAAGTGCCAACCACAGCATGTGGTATTGATGTTTTCAACAGGATGGAAAAGCTTTTCACAGCAAGGCTTTCACTTTTTCCTCTCCTGGAGGCAATCTGTACATTATCTTGAATAGGATCTGGTAATACTACACTTGCTTAAAATAATAATAATAATATAATAATAATAATAGCAATTATTTTGATATTACCTGTAAAGTTGCACTTGTCCTTAAATATAGAAATAAATAATCACCCAATTGTTTAGCCAAACAGGTGATCAAAGCTAATGCACACATTTGCTACAAATGGCTTCCAATGGTAAAATCAAACTTTCTTGCTTGCTTGCTTTGGACATATAGAATACAAAATACCTTATCCACAGCAGGAGGTCTGAATCACTTGCTGATCACAGCACTTCCTGTTGGTTCCTGTAACAATTTTCTGTTCTCTTCTCTGTTCTCCAGTCTCCAGAGACACATCTGTGGATTACAGATACTGCTCTGGATGACTTTTACTTGTTATCCAACCTTGAGGCAGCTGGGGCCTCTTTAAGGACTGCCAGTTTTCTGACCTTTGACTCTGAGAGGAAGGAATTCATTTGAAAATAAAATTTATCCTGAACCCATTGCTAGACCTGCTTTCTAAAAATGAACTGCTGCCTGCATGGCTTTGACCCCAGTTTTCCGTGCGCTGTTTAACCTGATTGCATTTCTATGGCTGCTGTCTCATTATGTGACTACTGTTGGGTCAAGAGTGTGGAAAAAAAAGTTCCATCATCTTTGTTCACAAAAAGAAAAGCAAGTGACATCAGCTAAACAGTCCATTGAAGTGAATAAGCAGGAGTTCAAAGGATCATGTAAGCCATTCTGAAGCATAGTGTTATTAGAACTAAAAGCTCTGACATAGGTTGTTAGAGCCAACTTTTAAAGTAATTATTTCCCTTCTTTCACAGGACATGCAGGGTGTGGGAGAAAATAAAATAAAATACTATATATACAGTGCCCTGTTACCTCCCTATTCCTTTGCATCAACACATGAACCATCCAACACAAGGTGTGGATCTTGCTGCCTGCATGGCAGATTTGCAGCTCACCAGCAATGCCCTGGCTCACCCATCAATTCCCAAAGGACAGGTAAACTGAACTGCAGACCCATAGAGAACATTTCATTTATGGATAGATAGATCTTTCCCATCCCTTCTACCGCAAAATGGTTTTGTTTACACAGATGGTAATTGCCAAGTGCTATGTTGTTAATACATTCCAGTGTTTTGGTGGGTTAGTGCCTCTTAGTATATTTCAGACTACGATGATCACCCTCTTCAGTTCAGAAAGGGTTTTTGTTTGTTTTTTCCTTTGCAGCAGGCTTGCAACATCATTTGGGAGTTTTTCATCTTTCCTTTAGTAGTGGACAGCATAGGCCAAGGTGATCCTATTTAAAACCATTTGAGTTCCAGTCATGGTTCCCACTCTGTCACACATTTTAAAAGCCAGGAGCTTTTGCAGCTCTGTTATCAAGGCACAAATTTATCCCAATCTCAAGCACAGGGCCAGGAGTGTGAGACCTAGGTTTTAGGCAGCAGTGGGCAGTGTAGCTGCTTTGACACTGATCACTGGGAAGGTAAACTGGAGGAAGTGATTAGTAGTGTGGGCTTTATTAGGTTTGTTCTTAGTATGTTAATAGTAATCACTATATTTAACAACCTACATTATACATTAAAGTTGTATTTATTTGTCAGACATAAATGCCACTTAACAAACAATGCTGCTTTGCAGATGGAAGAAAATCCACACTAAATTTGTCCTACCAATAGATGATCTTAATCCCCAAAAGAAGTATAATTGAAATTTTGATTCTAATAATTTTTTAGCTTCTGTAGTTATTAAGGTCTTTGTCTTCATTGCCTCTTGGATGTCACAGCAGAAAATTATTTGCTTGAATACAGAAAAACATATTAGGAGTTAACATTTCCCAACTTACCCTCATGAGACAGGGTCAATATCAAAGCAATTACCTAGGTAGGTTTCAAATTATGCCTTTGTGGTTTTAAATGAAAATCGAAGAATGATAGCAACCAATATAATAGGCTATGGGTTGCACAAGTATGAAACAATGTATCATGTTGAATTGTACTATGCTGAGTTTGTTTTGTTTAAATAACAAAAAGCAAACCAGAAGGAAGAGACTTTCCCATTAAAAGCAGTTTTATTGTCAGTACTCACTGATAACCAATGCAATGCTAAAATAAGACACAGAAATAGAATAGGTGAATGTTAAAATAAGGGGAAAGCAAGAAGATAATCATTAATGCAGTAACACAGCTGAGATTTCTTTTACAGTTAAGCTGCTTGATGTCAATGTTTTTGACTAAAACACAGTATGTAGGATTTGAAAGAATGAAATAGAAATATTTTGTAAGACAATTTATTTGGGGGGAATTAAAGTAAAAGGAAACTTGGTTTGTTGGGTTGGGGTTTACAGGGAGAGATTTAAACATCCCCTTATAGTGCCGAAAGCCCGGAATACACAGGGACTGTGCATATACCAAGAACCAAATGGAAGTGACTAAAGGCCTGATCAAAAGCCAATTTAAATTAATGGAAAGAGTTCTTTGGCTTCAATGTACTTTGGATCAGTCCCTAAGATTCCAGATTGCCTCTGGAGGATGTGAGTAATTCCCATTTTAGACAATAGAGGTGAAATCCTGACCTCCCTTAGAAATTACTTCAATTCTGCAGGCAGAGAAATGGGCTGAGCCTGATTACCATTGGCAGAATTTGAGCTCGAATGGGTCTCTAACAACTTAAACACTTCACTGCACCTGCAAAGAAGTGGTTGCATAGCAGTAGTAGCCACTGATCATAGGGGACACTGTTGTGTTTCCAAAACAGTAGAGTTCCTTCAGATAAAGAGGGAAAAGCAGCAGAACAGGTAAGAAACCAGTACTTAAGGAGCAAATTCTGGCTACTTCTGTAGTCAGCTACTCTTGGGCATTATTGTTCTTTCCAGTCTCCATTGTTCCAACTCTACATTGCATGTGTCTATGTATTTTGAAATTCATGAACAATTACAGTAGTATGCAAACAGCTACAAATAGCAATTGAAATAATTGATGTGTTTTTTGGGGTGAGACTGCTATCCTGGCTTATCCATACCAGAATTGGCCTCATCAGCTATTGACCACCTAAACACACTTCAGCTATGAGCAGTTTAGATCCACACTTAAACTCAGAAACTTCTAGCTTTGGGTTCATATCTATTAACAATACACATTCACCAGTGATGAAATTCCCATTGTTCAATTACTAAGATCTAGAATTCCTGGATTTTGGGGGAGTTCCACCAAGTATGGCTAAAAGCCCCATCTCTTCTACCAACTTTCACTATTTAGTCTGTATAGATTAAGAATGTATATAAGTCACAGAATCTGGTATTCTTGAGATGGGAGGAATGGGAGGTACAGACTGAGTTATGCCTAATAATGGCTTTACTTACTTTAAAAGAAAATAAGTATGGGATGTACTCTCCCTACCATTTCTGATCATCTAAGGTGTTAAGTAAAATTGGTAAGTACTTAAAAAAGAAAATTGTTTGGAAATGATTTTCAGAAGTGACTATGGATGCTTCTATAATTTGGGTTCCCAACTTGGATCTTACCAGCTGCTCAGCACTATCTGTAAATCAGATTGATATAAAAATTTTCAAACAGGCTCCAAAAACCTGAGATGATTAAAGTCACCAGTAACTTTTGAAAATCTTGACCATTATTTTTATCTTGACTGTGTCCCTCTTTCATTGTGTCAAACAGATGTACTGAATTTATTCGGATCCTCATTCCGTAGATGGCCTTACTAAAAAGATGAGTGCCCTAAGTCTGCATTTCCATACAAAACTGATTACATGCATGCACAGTTACCGCTCCTGGAACTCCCTGGAGGAATGCTTGTTATAAAAAAACTGAAAGCAGCTACAGCTTTATGGGAACCTTATCGATGTTCAGAAGTTTCTTTTTGAGGCATTTACAGAAAGAATATCCTAGGTTCTCCCTGGTTGTCTCTGATGAAGATAACCTGCCAGCAAGTGCATTTTAAACAGTTGCAGGGTACTTGCTGTTTTTCCTGTTACCACCTACAAAAGGTTGCCAGGGGGCACCTACTCTTGGCTTCTCTTGACTCTCTTCACATCAATGGCAACACAGGATAAGCACGTGGAGTGCAGTTGGCGACAAATCAGCCAAAATGAAAACACAAATTTCATTTTTTAATAAAAAGTTTGCAGCAGCTACAGAGAGATGATCTTGAAGGTAGCTGGGGTTGGCTGTTCAATGCTAGCATTGCTTGGCAGTAAGCATGAAGGAAGCCCATCCTGTGCTAAACAGTATGTGCAGCTCAAAAACCCAGCTATAGAACTCACTGTTGTTCCCTAGCAACTGTGCCACAACTGATATTATTACAGAGGGTTCTCCAGGTGCATGGTAAAGCTTATGGTTGTTCAACCCGCTAACTATTCAAAATTCAAGCCACTGTTGTAGTAACAGTTTTCCAGATATCATTATCTGAGACACTGCATCTGTTTTCAGAAGTAAAGGAAAACCTAGTAGTATCTCAGGTAGCACAGATCTTGTAATTGTTACTTAATGCTGTCCCTATTGTATGTCACTGCTGTCAGTTCAGCATTGCTGGTAATACAGTAGTGAATGTCTTCATTGTGTGAAGAATCAGACTGATTGATGTTCCCCAAAGTCTCCTATGTATTTGGAGGGAAGAGGCCCTGATCTGGAGGCCTCTGAGAACTGCTATACAAGATGAGTGGCACCTCCCAAAATCTCCAGAGAGGTGACAACAGCAAAATAAGAAAATTGGTTTGTTCAGGCTACTAGTATCCAGAAGACATATAAGATAAGGTTTGGTGCCTTGGGATCTTCAGTATAGAGGGACCAACTTGCCTTGGAGTAGTGAGAATAAGAACATGTTTTAACTTAGAACTATTAAACCTTTGTGGACCTATTTTAAAATTACCCTCCCCAATTCCTTGTGGGTTCTAAGTGAATGATTTGCACAGCTCTGATTGAGATTTCCCCTACCCCAAATCCCCACACAATGTGTGCTGTTAAATGTAGGCATTCCACTTAGCAATACACACCCTACTGGTAACTTGAGGCTTCAGCATTTTGGAAGCAAAGACTATGAAAAACATGACCCAAGTGCATGTAACTGGTCCATAGACCATTTAAATGTGGTTTTTTTCCTCTTCACAGTCAGAAAAATGTAACCAATTTTCTACAATGCAGTTACTGCATTTCACCTTTATATTGCCTTTTTGAATGTCTCATCTACTCCTTGTGTTTGTGACCTACATAAACACAGTGGTGGAGGCTCTCAAGCTCCAACCCATTAGGTATAAGGAGAAGCTATCAATGAGATGTTCTCTATGAAAGACATTTAACTTGAGAATTCACTCATTTTTAAATCCCTGTGGAAAATGTAACCAATTTTCTAAAATGCAATCAATTCATACTTGACTTTTCAGAATGATGCATGGAAATTTATAATAGAATGTAGCTCACTGAAGTCAAGTATGCTTGAATTTAATTTTAGATAATTGGTTGGATTAAGTAAAAACTGACTATAATTATAAAAGTATAATTTGATTTTAATTCTACATTGCATATTTCACATCTGTTTTCAGTTTCATTCTTTACAGCCTACCTCCTCTACATAGTTATCGCTGTTTTGTTTTTCTCCTCATTGCTCATGTTTACTTGCCTCTTTGCTTCAGTGTTACTTTCTATCTCTAAACTGTGAATTGCCTGTTTATTCCAATTTCAGTCTACGACTGTTTACCAATGACAGTCACCCCTCTTCACAACTTTCAAGAAATGCACATAAGCACATGAGTAATCAACACTACTGGCAACTAATCAATGGAACGACTCAAATGATTAAAGTTAGGCACATATACATGCTTAAGTACCTTCCTAAATTGGGGTAATGAGCCAAATCCTGTGTGAGACATTAAAAGGTTTTTAGAATGGAACACAAACTCTAAAGGGGTTGAATATTTGTAAAAGCAAATAGTATTTTGGACTGGGGAAGAGGCTAGATAAAATGAGGCTAAGTCTCAGACACAGAGGTCATCTGGGGCTGAAAAATGTAGTAACAGAGAATGTGAGTGGACAATCCTCAGTAGAAACCAGTAAGAATGAAGCTCAAAGTCAGAGTACTCCTCGTGTGTGGCAGTCAAAGAGAGAAACAAAGTAAAAGCAGAGGCTCACACAGTAAGTCTAGGACCACCATAAACCCTGTTCATGAGATGCATATATTTCATATTAATATTTGTGATATGTATCCCATTGGCTTCAATGGGCTTTGGCTCAGGCCCTAACTAGGGCCTGGTATTATGTTAATTGGACATTTTTTATTCCTTGTCCATCTAGCTAACTCTTGTAAACATTTGTAATGCATCATCATCATGGTAAATAGCCACCATTCCAAGATTACCATCTAGTGCAGAGAACAAATCAGACATACAGACCCACTGTCTTATATTACCTTATAGCTAAATGTAAAATATACATTTTATATACTATGGCCTACAGATTTGTGTTGGTTTATTTGTATTCAAGGTTAGTATCCGCTTTAGCAGAATAATTTTGGTAATATGAAGTGTTCCAAAAGAACAGTCTTTCGACGGCCTCAAGTGCAGCATTCAGACCATTCACATAATAGAATATACATGTCAAAGCAACCCAGAACATTGAAAACTGTTATAAAATTTCCACCTGTTTTAAAGACTTTAGGATAAAGAAGAGCACTCATCCAGCATCCATGCTTGCCTGAGGAAATACAGGTATGGCATTTCCCTTTTGGCTAGCTTTGGTTAACAAGTCACTTGATATACGGTAATTGGAAAGAACTGGATGCTATAATACATTTTATGGTGAATAAGCTGAGAATGACATTTGAAGATTTATTAGCAGCTAAGAAATCCATGACCAGATCTTCAGCTGGTGTAAATTGGCATAGCCCTACTATCTGATCCTAATAGTAACATTAACTTTCCATGTTAAAAAGAGTTGAAATACACTTACAATTTTTCTGAATATTTGTTTATTCTAAACAATATTTACTAACAACACTTTGTTACTGGGCATTAAAGCAAATAAACAAGCTGTATGATTTATGAAATATGCAAATTGGAAGCCTGTATGAATGAATACATTGACTAGAATCTTCACTGGAGTTTACCAAACTCACATTTATTTATTGCTAGGAGAATACATTCCATTATGCTTATCTGTAATTAAGGTTAACATTATATCACATTGGCATATACAACTGTAAAACATTCTTTTCATGCCACACAGATTTGCTTGGTGACAAAAAAAATGGTTTGCTACTGACTTTCTCTATTCAAGTTTCCATTTTCTATATTCTATTTACAGTTTGTCACAAATTAAACAGTGTCACACTGACAAGCTGCAGTGGGTTTTTTTCTGAATTAACTGGCTTGTTGGGGCAGGGGAAGCTTATTTTTTTCCCAAACAGAAGCTTTTTCTATAGGGAGACATAAATGAAAGGAAGTCTCCATGCTGTTCATATAAATGGAATTGGTCTGACTGAAATGTAAATTAAAGCTAAAATAGGCACTTCATTTATTAAAGGCACAAATAGTATTAAAAACTATGGCTGGGGTTCTCTAGTATTTATTTATTTCACTAGCCAATACACTAGAGCTGAGTTGAAAGGTCTGACTCTGACCTTACTTATACTAATTTTACTTTGCTGTACCTTGATTGGATCAGATCCTGACATACAATAAGGCTGCTCTCTGATGGTGACTGGGACAGAGCTAGCTCCAAACCATTCCTTTCTTGTACAAGGGGCATATTGAGGCTTGAATCCTGGCTATAGAACAACCTCTTTGAAGCCACTACAGCTAGTAATAAATTGCATCTGGTTTGAATTGGTTCTCAGCAGATTGAGAAAGTTTGAGTGTCCTGTGCCCACACCCTCTTTCAGTTGCAGCAAGTAAAACTCTAGTGTAGCTGAAGATCTAGCTTCCTTTCTTCAATGGAGCTACTCTTGATTTACACCACTGTAAGTAAGAGGGGTATCAAGCATGGGGGGGGGGGTGATTAAAGTAATCTGAAACCCCCTGAATGTTCTGAGTTTGAATTATCCATTCAGACCCCACTGTTCTATGTGAGACGGGCACAAAATAACATGTTAGAAAACGTAAAGTGCTGCTGGAAACAAATTAAAAACATCCCTACCTCTCTGGGGGCTTTCATGGTGGGATGTTTTAGTGGTTCTAAAATACATGAATCCAAGGCTTAAGGTACTATGAGCTTGTAAAAAGGTAGTTCATGCTGGGGAGCTAGGGATAGCCAATCCTGAGTAAAGAATGAGCCACAGCTGAGTTGAAGCAGCTAATTCCCTATAAAAGACAACAGGTGGAAATAGTGAAGAGGAGGGTCTGGAAAGGGTATATAAACCCTGGAAAGGGTTTCTCTGCTAGGAGAATCATGAAAGTTTGCTTCAGTTAGGGAGGCTGGGAGAAACTGTAAAGGCAGGAAGGCCTGGAAAGAGAGGAGAAACCTTGTGTTGCATGCACTTAGGAACAGACTCTGGGAATTTTGAGTTTTATTTGTAGTTCAATTTATATTAATAAGCCTAGTCCCTTTCCTCAAGGAGGGGTATTTTGGGCAAAGAAAAAGGTATGAAGGCAAGTCTTATTTAAATGTTTCAAGAGGTGGAACTGAGGCAGGCTGCCTGAAGTAGGATCCTAGGGCAGGCATTTAGTGGGATAAGAGTCCCATATATAACTGGAGATCTGAACCTTTGAAATCAAATCCTATTCTCAAATGAGTGTGACACTTGCCCTTACCTGCATAGGAATTAAGGGCTCAAAATACAGAGGAACTGGTGCAGCCAGCTGTCTGTTTTGGGTGGGGTGAAAAGAATTGTATAGAGAGGCCATGCAACTTGTGGGGTGTGTACCCCATACACAGTATTGTGTTATGCAGCACTCCATCCACTGTTGGGGTATGCAGCTTTTGTGTTCAGGCTCTGGGTCCAGTAACATCTGTGACAGCCTGGAATGGGGAGGGGTTCTATCTCACCCCAACCCTTCAAAGGACCATTTTGCAAGCTAAGGATAAGGCCTTTTCCTATAGCCAGTTGCCTGCTTCATATTAGGAGAGCAGCAGCCATTAGCTAAGAAGCAGGAAGTCACATTCTCACATTCCATCTAAATTACATTAAAAAGTGTAATATCAGGTTGTTAAGAAGGTGATTCTGCCCTAATAGCACCCACCATCACCAGATACAGAAACAGATGTTAAGATGGTTAAAGAAAACCTAGTTTGATAGCCTTCTGTCTGGCAAGAAATCACTTATCAACAGTTGTGATTGTGAAGTCCTCATTTATTGGCTTTTTGTCTTTATGGTCCCCACTTCTCCTTGTCTGTATGAGCTCTGTCTGGTTCTTTGATTGTTTCTGTCTGTTACATGATTAATTTTGCTAGGTGTAAATTTAATGAAGGAGATGGAGTATATTTGGTTAGAGAATTTCATCATATGTTATGTTAGGATTGGTTAGCAAAATTTTAGTAAAATGATTAGTTAAGGTCTAGCTAAGAGGGACTCAAGTTTCACTATATAAACTGGGGTCCAAAAGGAAGTTCTTTGGGAGCCAACTCCAGGACACAGCCCCAAAGTCAGAGCTTCCAGACCTCAATACCCTGCTAATGACCTCATGAAGAAACTCGAGTCTCCTAGACTCATTTCCTTATCCTGACTGTCCCCCAAGAAAAGTTCATCTGCCTTAATGGGTTGGGGAGTTGTGAACATTGTATGTTTAGCATATGCATTCTTTTTATTTTTTTGGTAACTGTTAATAAATAGAGGTTAAGTAGGATATTGCTGTGTATGGCTCTCTCAGAGCCCACAGAAGGGCAGGGGTGAGTGCCTAAATCAACAGGGTTATGCCTGAGCCCTAGGAACAGAGTAAGAGTGAGTTCCCTAGAATGTGCAAGTAACAGACAATGTTGTGTTCGTAACAAGCTACAGTTACTCAATTGTTGCCCACAGAAGGAAGATTTGGTACTTAATAGAACTGTAGCTTTCTGGACTCCACAAACCCAGAGAGATACCATTATGTACACTCGTGTCTGAGAAAGCCATGAGCCAGTTGATCATGTTTTGAGAGATTTTCCTCATTTCCACATATCAAGCAATAGCTGTTCCTCAAACTATTGTACCAAGTCTACAGAAACTTTTGTACTCCCTTTGTTGATGGTACATATTTGCAATAGAGTATTTTTAACAGTCTTTGATCATTCCTTCCAGCAATCTGATGTGACTTAAGAGCTAAGTAATATTAGTGTGAGTCATTCCAAAGTAGAATTATAGAGTATATCTCATGATGGTTTAGTTTGGACTATTTTTCTCAGACACTGGAGTCCTAATTCATTTTGCTGAAAAAATAAATTGGACTCAGGCAGTAAAATCATTGAGATGCTGTTACAAACTTTAAATTGTGAATCCATGATTAAAATCTTAACTAAAAACACAGCAAACTCCTTGCATTGGACAGTCAGGTCAAGGCATCTCTGTGTGCAACATCCGTGTGTGTATGTATCATACACATTTCAAGTATAGACTCTAGTAGTAAATCACAGTTTTACCTATTACAAGTTATTTCTTTCAGAAGTAAAATTATTGAACATGCTTGTTTTCATTAAATAAAAGAGTGATAAGGTGAATGTATTCAATTTTTCATCTAGAAAATATTTTTCTACCTGACACTGTGTATTCAATTTCATGTTACCTCATCTTGAGGTTCTGTTCTCTTGGTCAGTCACTCCAGCCTTTTAAAGAAAATGTTTTGAACATCATAGCAACATGATGTCTATAAGAATAAGAATGGTGACAACTTAGACATTCTTTTCCAAAACACTTTTAAGAATGGCTCTTCACTACTGGCAAGTACAGTTTTGAGGGAACCAGATTCTTTATTGTTCAGGGAATTCCATTAATCTAATATTTTTGCCCATTCCATAATAGAACAAAAACAAAAGGATTTTAATTTCCTGCAAAATGAAAACTGAGAAAAAATGGGCTGGGTAGATTGAAACTTTTTTTTGATAAATGTTTGGTTCCAATTTTTTATTTTTTTATTTTATAAATTATAAAGTAAAAATGGAATTCTCCATCTGAAACAATTTTGTTTACAACTTTCCATGCCAAAAAGGTTGAAACAAACAGAACATTTTGACTTTATTGAAATGTTGAGGGTTTTTGTTCTTTTCTTTTGAAACAAACTTTTGTTGCAGTAGCCATTTTTCTGTGAAACGTCACTTTCCAAAAATAGGTACTTCCAAAAGAAAAATGTTCAATTAGAAAACTTTCAACTGGCTCTAATTGAAAGCTTTATGTTAATGTCATATTTCAAAATATAACATCCCACTCAAAGTGCTGATGAGTGGCGATGGGAAGTATGCACACATTCTTGGTACAGTTTAAAAATATATGTTGAATACAGAATACAAATTCCTTCTGAAGGCATTTCCCATTCAAAATGGCTTTCTGGCTTAATAAATTTAAGATAACCATCTGACTTCTTGCTGTGTCTTTGTTTCTGACTCATAATAAGCCACATAAGCAATAGAACAGTATAATTGCTCCCCTGGTTAAGTTCAGAATTGAAGGAAATAGAAATGTAAGAGTTGGTGTCATTGGCAGACTGAAGACGCTATTATAAATACTCCTTACTGGCCTTCAACAGTCATCTGTCAGACAAGCACCCTGCGAGAGGGTCCTTGATGCCAATGAAAATTGATTAATTCTACTCTCTGATTTCTCAGACCACTGCTCAAAAGCAGCTACATCCTGACACCTCTGCAGACCCTAACAGTGCAACAGCCCCTCTCAGTCAATGATATGGAAGAAAGCTAATAGATCTAAAAGAATCAGCATAAACACTGATACTGCATCCATCACAAGGAAGCAAATATTAAGACTGACCCACGGGCTATTTTTGTACCATTCCAAAGCCTAAAGAGGCTTTCAAAGAGGACTTTAGAACAGGGGTTCCTAAACTTGTTCCGCAGCTTGCGCATCTAGAGAGAAAGATGGGGAGCTGGTGGAAGCCTCCTGGGTAATTATGGAATAAACATGGGATTTCCTTCACTGTACACTTTTATCTGCCGGGTAGTCCCAGACATCTAATAATAAAGTTGCAGATTGATTGAACTCATGTCAAATGGCTCCTGTCCTCTTTTTCGCATAGCCAGACAATGAATTGCTGTAAGATGTATTAGGTTGGTGTAGTTTACTTTTGTTTGTTCTTAGTCAGGTAACATAAGTGCAGGTTCATGATATTGGAATTGCAAAAGTTATGGTCAGACTTTTGGCTACTTTAATTGGCTTTGTGCCAGGGCTCTTGAGGTCAGTTTTTTTTTTTTAAATCCACCTGGGTTGTCCATGAGCAGCTCTCTTCTTCACTGAAGAGTCTTAGAATGTTCCAACATGTGAGCCTAACATTCACTTACTACATGCATTTGTTATGAGGAAAAAGATCCTGGCATTGAACTTTCTACAAAATGTGTGTTCAGAAATCTTTCCTACCTCTCTTTTCTGATATTTCTTCCATTCATTATTTCCATTTAATATTGCCTTTTTGAATAACCTGTTCCCTGTTTGATCATAAACACTAGGGTTGAGGTGCTCAAGCTGCATCCCGTAGGCTTAAGGAAAAGCTCTCAGTGAGATGTTCTCTGTGAAGGGTCTTTAACTTAAGAATTCACTCACTTCTAAATCCCAGTGAAAACTCAAGGGAAAATATTGATATCCTTTTAGCTCTCCTGCCTTTCAAGTACAGAAGGCTTAAAAATACTCTCTTTTAGTAGCAAAATGTAAAAAAAAAAATCTAAATTGTTCATTTTTTCAAATTTCTTTATTTTTGTCTGGATATATTGCGAAGGAATGAGAATCTTGTTTTGTCATCCTAGGCTTAATAAATTTCAGTAGATGAAAAACTGAGATGCTAATGGGGTTTTTGTTTTTTTTTTGTTTTCAGTCACAATAATTCATACAAATATCTTTGCTTGAAGTGAATATCAGACCTGCAGGAAAAACAAAAACAAAATAGGCTGAAATTTCAAATAGCAATGTGTGTGTGACAGCTGTATTGCAAATGAAATGCTGAATGACATATTTAAAGGAAATCATTTGTCATCTGAGAGACTAACACCAAGAGGACTCAAGAAATGGGTTTTTTTATTAATTCTTTTTAACGAGTAGTTTGAGGAAATCCTATAGCAGAACTCATTCTTGCAAGACAAGTTGCCCAGTGGGAATGCAGAGTACTTAAGCAGAGTAAAATGAATAACCTTATCAATGCTGAACTGTCCTCTTGCCCAAAATGGAAATTTATCAGAGAGCAGATTCCTAAAATATTTTTCCTTATAGTAATTTAAACTAGGGACTAGGACAAATTGGAAAATGGGTAGAGGTGTTCCTCTCTGCTTTCACTTTGTGAATAAACTTCTATTTTTTCATCATCGGTCAAATACCGAGGGACTAACTCAATGTTTCCTCAGCCTTTACTCTGGCAAATTCTCATTTAAGTCTAGCTGTTTTCTTAAGTAAGGACTGAATGTGGGCTTCAAGATTCAATTTTGGATTTAATCCCATTTTAGATTGCAAAAGAGCTCATGATTGAGTTGCCTAGTTATCCTCTAGATGAAAATTACAAACCTTGAGCCAAACAATCATTGTGGGCCACATTGTATGTGACCACCTCCCTGGTCTTTCTGCCATTTACCACCCAGTGCAGCACTTGGTCACAATCACAAGGATGCAGGGTCTGTTCGCTAGGGCTGGTCAGGAATTTTCCAATGGAAAATGTAATTTCTGCAAAAATTAAAAATTTATACGAGAGAACTTGGATTTTTCAGAGAATTTGATTTTCCATTGTGGAAATTAATTAATTAATTAAAGGTTAGTTTGACTTGAATTAGAATATTTCATTCTTTGACCTGAGTTTACAAAAAAATCTGCTACATTTCTCTATCATCGCATTGCCTCATGGATGTTGTAGTTCAGCTCTCATTCTCTCCTAAGGGCCTGGCACCCTAGAGGACTACATTTCCTATAATGTAGTGTGGATTTAGTCACATGACTCTGACTGCATTATGGAAGCTA
The DNA here is from genome assembly GCA_032164245.1 of Sternotherus odoratus. Taxonomy (NCBI): domain Eukaryota; kingdom Metazoa; phylum Chordata; order Testudines; family Kinosternidae; genus Sternotherus; species Sternotherus odoratus. The sequence continues at coordinate 19,852,129 of JAVMKO010000011.1, forward strand.
TAGTCTATCCAAGGATGCTGGCCCGCAGAGGACTGGAAGCATGAGGCACTGCAACGACTATGGGGAAAATATAGTTTATATTCAACAGATTCAAAATAAACCATTTTCAATCAGTTCAACTTGTTAAAATGAAATATTTAAATGTGGAGAATTTTGAATCACCCTGTTTCTGTTTTTTTCCAAAAAAGAAAGGTTGGTTTTTATCATTGCAGATCTGTACCTCCTACTTACACCTTCCAACATAATACATTACTTATCTTACCAACAATATCATTTTAAACAAGTCAGCAAATTATATCAGAGAAAGTAACAATGCACTTATGATAGATAAAGCCTTGGTCAATGTCTTACTTGAGCCATATAATTACTGTCCATAATTACAATTTATTAAAAATAGAGCTAGCAAACCTTTTATCTGAGCTATCCTTCATTTCAATGTTCTAAATTAGTAGGTGTATATTGCTCTCCCCCTTAATCTATTAGGAGTGAAATTTTGGAGAGCACATGGTTATGTAATGTTATCATTTCCTATATTCTGCAAACACAAATTTCTCAGGGGATTTTTATTTCACACAATGTCTTAAGTTTTCCTATTACAAATTTTTAGGTGCTCAGGGATTTCAGCAACAGTCCCAGAAGAGGACTGATGGTGGCCTCCTTCCTATCTCATTCATCAGTTCCTGGATGTCACAAGTGGCTCACATCTTCATTGTTCAAGAATTCACAATTTTGTTAGAGAATCCATTTTAATATGCCACAGACATAAGTATAATTTATACATTTGTACATGCACATAGTCAAATTAATTTAAACAATAAATCAGAAACAATGTTTATCTTAATTTCAAAATATTTTTTCCATGTCAAAGCAAAATATTGAAAAATGTGAGATTTTGCTGTTAAAAAAAACTCATCAAAACTGACATTCCCACGGGATGGTTTTATTTTGATTTTTTCCTACAAAAAGTGTTCCTGCAAAAAATTTTCAACCAGTTCAACTCATTGATTTATATATTACTAAGTCTTGTACAAATAAAGAAGACTTCATGTGTTAGAGGTGCAGAATAACAGATGCAAAGTATTTATAGATCCTTTGGCATCATAAGAATGAGCCTTTCAGCCTGGAAAACAGATGACTAAGGGGGGATATGATAGAGGTCTACAAAATCATGACCAGGGTGGAGAAGTAAATAAGGAAGCATTATTTACTCATCATAACACAAGAATTAGGGACCACCAAATGAAATTAATAGGTATCAGGTTTAAAACAAACAAAAGGAAGTATTTTTTCACATAACATGGTTAACCTGTGGAACTCTTTCCCAGAGGATGTTGTGAAGGCTATAGCAGGGTTCAGAAAAGAACTAGATAAGTTAATGGAGTTTAGGTCCATCAATGGTTATTAGCCAGGATGGACAAGGATGAAAAACTATGCTCTGATGTGTCCCTAGCCTCTGTTTGCCAGAAGCTCGGGATAGGTGACAGGGGATGGATCACTTCATGATTACTTGTTCTGTTCACTTCCTCTGAAGCACCTGGTATTGGAAAACAGGATACTGGGCTAGATGGACCTTTGGGTTGGCCAAGTACAGCCATTATGCGATCATTTTTCATCTAAGAGTTTAACTGTTTAGCTAACTGTAAGCATACAAATAGTCTCCTAATCTAAAATGGATCTTTCCAGTTGGATAATGTTAGGTATGTGCTTAGATCTTTGCTGAATCAAGACCTAAGACTATAATAGAGTTTTACACAAATATACATAATTGAACCAGACTTGAATTTATGAGCAACTGGACTTGGAATTATGGCAACAATCTCAAAAGAAACCAATAGTTAAATCTAGACAGAAATACCAAGGTAGATTATACCCTTCCTAAAATCATAGAGTCAAAGGGTATTAGCTCAACCTGCTTTGTCTAAAGACTTGGAGATGCTACACCCAGAATATTACTAGAAACTCAACCCCCCAGCCAAACATTGTGTTCAGATGCTGTTAGGACAAATAATTTCTTCATGAAAGCTTTCTTCACGGCAGTCCTTTCTGAATGAGTCTGGGACTTAGTTTTTACTCCAGGGACAGGAGCCATCCAGACTGGATTGTTTACCCTTCAGGAAAATTTCTACAATGTAAATGCAGTGAGTTTCCTTGGAAACTTGCATGTGACCAATATACCATTCTGTGGCACATCTCTAATAAACTTCAGCATATATCTGCACATCTGATATATTTTAGCATTCTCAGAATGGCTGCAAAAAGTAAAAAAAAAAAAAAAAACACAAAAAGTGTGTTGACAGTACTGTGAAAGTTGCTGTTAAAAGGATATGAAGGTTAAGAAATAAAAGTTTTTGTTAAAATGCAATAGAATTTTTAATAGGAAATCACTAAATTGTTGATTAATGAAGTAGGCCTTTTAATGCCTATTAGATCTATAGAGGTATTGATTCGTTAGTAATAGAGACAATAAGGCAAGGCTTTTATTTGCATGTTTTCTTTTGTTCTTGATTTTTAATGTCAAGGTTGTCAGTCTATGTAGTGCAATTTCCTTTTCTTTCTTTTTGTTAATATTTTTAAAGTGAATAACTTCTCCTGCCCAAGATTAAAGTAGCAGGAAAGTCACAAATGGAATCATAGTGACATACTATGCAAATAGGTGATGAACAAACTTTTGTATGCTGCACCATCAATAATTTTAGAGTAAAGGGACCCTGCAGTGTTTTAAATCCAAACATCTGAGTGCTGGCATGTGAAAGGTGCTAAGATAATATGCCAACCATACCATTGTAGGAACCCATGCAAATGATTATGAACACAAAGCAGAGATGACCTGGATCACAACCTTCTGGATCAGAATCCAGATTTCCCCAAAATTCACGGGTTCACAATTTTTTGTTTCAATTTTCTCTCCCCACCATCTCCCTGTAGAAAAGATGGTGAAATTACCCAGAATGGCTTCCTTGTCCAAACTCATTTAAAATACAGAAATTCAACAGACAACATAAATGCTGACAAATTGCTGTTTCAAGAAAGCCGTTAAGTCTATCCTTATTCAAAAAAGGGGCATTTTTACCTATCATAAAGGTATAAAAATGCTTTTTATACCAAAAACAAGGAGAAAAACTTGTTAGAATAATGTAACTTCACCTTTGAGCAAATTCACCACTTCTTTTGTAAACTGACAATCTAAAAGGCCGGGTCTACAAAACCTGACCTATGAGGAAAGGTTTAAAAACTGGGCCTGTTTAATCTTGAGAAAAGAAGATTGAAGGAGGATCTGATGATACTCTTAAAATACATTATTCTTCTCTATGTCAGCTGAAGGTAGGCCAAGAAGTAATGGGCTTAATTTGCAGCAAAGAAGATTTTAGATAAGATATTGGGAAAAAATTTCTAACTACAAAAGTAACTAAGTTCTGGAATAGGCTTCTAAGGGAGCTCGTTGGAAGTTTTTAAGGAGAGGTAGGATAAACATCTGTCATGGATAGTCTAGGTTTACTTGGTCCTGCCTCAAGCACAGGGGGCTGGATTGCATGACTTTTTGAGATCCCTTCCAGTACATCATTTCTGTGATTCCTATGCAATCATGGTGAGTTCTACACATTTCTGCTAATAGCACATAAGTGTTTCACTGCCCCCCCACCTCTTGAAGTGTCAGGAAAAACTGATTGAAGAAGCAGAAACTCAGGTGCGCCACTGCTAATGATCCCTTTAAATGTAGCTACAGACAAGTGTGAGCTGAGCAACCCCAAACATAGCTTTGAAATGTTTTTCATTAATATGGTAGCCAGTGAGTCTGGTAGCCAGTAAGTCAGTCAGGAAAAGAGAGAGAAAAGACGAAATACAGGACTTTTAAGTTCCCTCACTCATTTTAATTGAACTCGTCCATAAATTCTATTCTCCAAGAACTTGAAAAGCTTTTCTTTTACTTTTAACAGAAATCTTAAGCATCTCTCTGCTTCCTGCACAAAAATGCATGAAAGTAGGTCAATTACCTGTTCTCTCTTCAGCATGTGGATAATAGAGAAATGAAGGGGCTAAGTAGGAAGTCTACAAGCCATGCAGGACAGAGATCTGCTGGAAAATTCCAGAAATACCCAGCCACGTATGTAGGGAGAACTTTTCCGGCACCTCTGTTTCCAGACCCCATCACTGATAGTATGGCTGACTGAGGTGCTGTTTGCTCTCCAGTGTTTACTATGTGCTATGCTCCCAGCCATGATATCACAGGACTGGGGAGTCTAATGGTTTTTGACTGTTGTCAGGTACAGTTCCTAAACTGAACGGATTGATTTTTGTATGATATAAAAGCCTCCGTACTTCCAATAGTATTGTGCCAGATGCTCAATACTGCACTCACTGACATTAACACCAGCTATGGATCTGACATTAGTTTCAGCTCTTTACACTTTCAGCTTTAGGAACTAGATATGTGTTCTAGTCTCCGGTGTGATTTACTGCTCAGCTTCTTTAGCAGGTAAATAAAGTGATTAACAATTCACAAGTCTGAAAGGAAAGAGGAAATTAAACAAAATGTAGAAAGAAAATAGTAGGCTTCCTCACAAATATGTTAAACCAACTTTACAAGCTATATAAAAGTATATGTACTACAAGGAACAATACTGCACTTGGGGACTGAGCTAGGTGACCTAACAGGAATTTCCAATCTCTAAATTTTATATGAATAATTAAATTATTTTCAGGGAGTAATTTCAAAATATCTAGTATATACATGATATGTACAGTTCATTAAAAGATGAAGGTGGTTCTCCAAAAGTCCTTGGTTCAGTACATTCTAGGTGGATAACAAGGAATGGAATGTGCATTAAGCTATTTGATTTAAATTATCTTGTTGTATGAATACTGAAAAATCCTGTTTATCTGTCGATTGCATAGTTTCAGCTGCTACATAATTTTTTTTTCACATGTCTAGATTGTTTTAAGAAAATAATATTAATTTTTTTTATTAAAATTTCAAAAAAATGGTAAAATATTTGAGCTGGTTGTTTTATTGAAATGTATGTGTATGTAAGAGAGAACATATTAAATATACCAAATTTATCATCCTGAAATCTTCTACCCACACAGTGTATACTTCATGGAAGGGGAAGTACAAGTTTTCATCATATACGTATGTCACAACCCTGGTCAGAAGGGGTTCAGTCTATGACTCTTTAACCTTTCTGCTGTATTTAAGGGCATTTCAAAAAATCCCAAATCAATTCAGCTATCTCTAATCACATAGTCATGTGATCTCACATAGTTACATGAGACACCTGATGAGAATAAGAGTGATTACATCATAGTGCTCCTGCTCTGCTGTAGAAGCCGTATGATTAGATTTCTAATCAGTCTACAATCATTGAATTGACCCTGGCGTTCTAAAAGTATTAAGTGCAGGATTCACTTAACCCTGTTCTTTATCACTTCTTAAAATCAATTCAAAATTAAAAACTCTAAAAGAAAATAGCAAAATTCTTTGTTTTAGAAAGAGACATCTTCTTAGAAGCCCATCACTTAGCTTGTTGTAGGGAAGAAAGTTACCATTATCTAATAAATCTTTTAATCTCATTTTTATGATTGTATTACTCTGGGGTTGCCGCCTTCTCATTATTTCTATCAGGATGAAAAGTTTGCAGTCTCAGGTAGTTTGCTATGCAAGCCTATGTGGACTTAATTGCAGAAAATGAATTCTATTTGAAAATGTGCTGTGGCACCATCCACCATGTCATTTCACTTCAGAACAAAGCAAAAGCCTCACAGTTCATTTTCTGTAAAAAGACTAAAAAGCTTGCAGGGGCAGATTTTGTAAATATTGTATACCGCCAGTGTTTTTCTGCAAAACAGTATGTAGAGTTTATATTAATTACTCCACTTTGCTTTTGCCAGAAGTGTGTCAGAAAGGAGGAAGTAGACTAGCCAACAATGCCCCATATATTTAATCCTGTACCCATTAAATTAGCTTATTACAAACATAAGATCAAAGACACTTGCTGGCTGATTTCTCTAAAATAAGGCTGTTAGGGAGAGAGTAGAAACGTAACAAAATGAAGATCCTCTAGGAGGTTATGATGGTGATGGGAATGGCATTATAGAGTACCATCTTTTAGTCTTTTTATACTCCTCAAATACCTTCTATTTTTTTCACAATCTTGTATATAGCATCTCCCTCCAACCCCCGCTCACTCCTCATTCCACTTGGATTTTCTAAATGCAGGTTACTGATGCCAATGGCTTGCCAAAAACCCCAAAGTCCACAAGAATAGATACTTATGTGGAACTACAGATGTCTGCCCAGAGTGGAAGCAGAGACTGCATTTAGAAGATGTGTATGTTCTTCTACTGAGCATCTCTGCCCCTTACACTTGAGTCCCTCTGCACCAGGTCTAAACAACCCTGAGTTTGATGAGTTTGGAACACCACTGTACATACACATGAGTAAAGAGTAATGTGTTCCTGGACCTAGAGAGATGGCCCAGCTAATAATATATATTGAAGAAATAATAGATATGTGCATTTGCCAAGAAATCAGTTTTGAACTGCCTTGTGTGTCCACACAAAGGAGAAAGAGGGCCTTAAGCAGTTCCTTAATCATAAGTTGCAGTGCAATGGGGACAGCAGCCTGCTTGGGGATTTTTCCCCCCTTCTGTACATAGGGTGAGAAGTGGGGAGATCTTACACTGCCTTGCAGCACACCCAACATGCATGGGGAAGTAATCTGTACTATCTATCTGATCAAAATGGATTACTTCCCCCAGAGCATGGGGGAAATCTGGAACCAGATCTTAATTGCAGGTCTGTTACTGGGGCAGTATCAATACAGATTGGCCCCTTGCTCAAGGCTTGTGGCAAAATCCAAATTGATCTTTGAGCCATAAATGTAAATCCGGGTCTCTCTGGATGAATGTACAATTGATTTGGACATTTAAAATGTGACCTGTCACCCTGATTCCATATCTGTCAATCTTTCCTGAGTTTTTTTAATATTTACATGTTGATGCCATCACAGATCACAGGTTTTGTGAACAGGAAGGGAAAACAAACAAAAAAACCCTCTTAGCAGCATTTTACAAATGAATTTTGCAAATTGTGATTCATAAGAGGTGACATCTTCTATAATCGCATCTTAGTATTCCCTTATGCGTGTTCTACCAGGAATATATTAAATTGTACTCACTGCCCCTAGCTAGTCTTTAAGGTTTTTTGGTACTTGCCAGAGTCCCATTCCAAGAAATCCTTTAAATTGCTCATATTTTCATGCAACTATCTCTGTTATCTTTGTTGCTACTTTGTACAATGACTTTTTACTGGTAGAATTGACCTCTAGGGTTTCATTATTTTTATTACGTTTCACCATCAGGTAGAGGAAAGGAATGGAAAAGTCCTTCTACCTTGGAGGTTACAGAGATATGATCTATTTACTTCTTGTCTACAAGTTCTCTGGGAGGCCATTCTGTTTTTGCTTGGCATGGAAACCTTTGTATCAGACACCTTGCTGGAGCCAAAATGTTGCAAAAGCAAGATTTTCAGTGGATTTAAACACGTTTTGCAGTTCCCCATTGAAATATTAGATGAGAAGTTATTTTCTTCTGCACTGGTGACATTGTAGTAGTACTTTATTCCAGAGCCTTTGATAAGACGTTTTATCCCACAGTGAATTTTTACAGACAAACTTTCAATAGTAAATTTTATAATAGCTATACTAATTGATCCTTAATTACAAATGGTTTGTATAGGAGCATTAGAACATGTCTTTTAAGAATGTAAACCCCATTGTTCTCTTGGAATTTCCACTTCATCCATGCCTGTGTTCAGTTCTGCTCTTACCAAATATATGTCATGAGAATAAATATAAATGTTACTATATATTAGAAAGTGAGGACTGGGTTGAGATGGTCAAGAACCAGAGGACATATTTTTGCAAACAGTGGTCTATAGAATAGCATACAGAAGTATGTGGTGGGGTGAAGATTAGAATTGGATGGCAATTACAAATATTAGTTAAATTAGTTTACGAAAATTGAAAAGTTGCCACACATGTGCATGCATGTGTGTACACACACACACACACACGGGATAAAACTTTAGCACTTCAAAACTATTTTTTTTAGGTTCGATCTATAGCAATACATTAAATAATGTATGTAAAAAGTGCAACTAAGTTCTTGCTCTATAGTGAGGCAGGCTAATCTATAATATGAAGTTCCAGTAAGGCCATGCTAACTGCCCCTGCTTACAGTAATCAGTGAGCAGTATTATATAAATGGTAAAGATAAATCAAAATGATATACTGAATAGTATCTGTGATCCCCTTTATTTGCTTTCTGTGAACTTTATTAGGTTTTGTTTTTTAACTTTCAGCCTTACCCAAATTCCACCCAAAGTCAGTAGGAACCTTTCCAATTAACTTCAATGGGCTTTGGATCAAGTTTCAAATTATTTACTCAATATTTGTGTGGATGTAGTATGTATTCACTCCAGAAGCACATAGCCATCCTGAAAGTTTTGTATAGGGTTGAGTGTCCTCCAGCCAGGAAACTGAAACAATGTGTAGCAAATCAAAGGGCATGAACAGCTAGTTCTTGACTGAAAATGTTTAAGGCAATAGTTGTGGCAACCAACAGTTCATGAGTAGTCCATAGACTGAAATGTTTGCACAAACCATTTAGTGAATAGTTTCAAATAATGAATATATCTATTAAAGCTTAATGGCTGTTTGTGGAAAAAGTCTTGAAGAGTAAAAGACTGGGCTTGTCAAATATATTTGCTTCAAAATAATTTGTTCAGTAATAAAAAATTCACTGACGAGGGGAAAAAAATTCTGCCTGATGCTACAATTATAGTACAACTGCCCCAAACCTTTTTTCCCCCCTAAAAATAAAATTCTGCCAGTATATGTGAATATATGTGCATGCATGTGTGTACACACACTCACAAGGGATAAAACTTTAGCACTTCAAAACTATTTTTTTAGGTTCGATCCACAGCAATACATTAAATAATGTATGTAAAAAATGCAACTAAGTTCTTGCTCTATAGTGAGGCAGGCTAATCTATAATATGAAGTTCCAGTAAGGCCATACTAACTGCCCCTGCTTACAGTAATCAGTGAGCAGTATTATATAAATGGTAAAGATAAATCAAAATGATATACTGAATCTCCATGCAGCAGTTTATAGTCCTGCATCCTTTTGTCTGTTCCATATTGTCTGTGGCTTGAAAATTATGTTTAATATTAATACAACTTCCATAGGGAATAGGACCATAACCAAGTAATGCAAATATTCTATAAACTCATTTTCTTGCCAACTTGTCATATTTATCATTACCATCTTTCTTCCCTTTAATATTTAAAAACCACAAAATTTATCAGAATCGTATATGTATTCAAACCGACACTGTAGCTATACCCTAAATAGTGTATTTTACCACAATATACGTTTAAATTAAGAAGAGAAATTTGAGTCTCAATATGATATTTTCTTATCTTATACCCATTTAACAGCAGTTATCATATGCTTTAAAGGTGGGTTGAGCTAAAAATGCTGGTTGTAGTCACATTGTTACTTGTAAAAATTGACGGCTCCTGCCTATACCCAACCGAGGGCTCAAGGTGTGACCTGGTCAATTTAGGTGCCCCTACCCTCTCCCTTCTGAAGGATGAAGGTATAAGACACCTATCCTTAGCCACACTCAGGAAGAAACCTGCTCAATTTAAGTACTTGCCCTTTCCTTTGGAGCTCAGGGCTCTATAGGTCCGTGGAACCTTTTCCTAGTAAGAGAGCCTTAAATATCTGTGCTCTAAACATCTATTTTTAATAACACACAGAGAATATATATATATCAAGTAAATCTCTTGTACTCACCACTCCCAATATACAGCCAAACTTCACTTAATGGCCAGTCAGCATGTATTCACCTGGGAGTTCCCAGTGATATAGAAGGGTCATGTCTGGCCAGCAGTGGTGAACTGGCAGGTGAGTCACAGGCTTAGAGTAGGTCATTGGCACAGCTGTGAATAGCTCCCACTGAAGTCAAGCACAGAGATGGACTCACTGGTATTATGGAGACAGTCTAAGGCTACATCTACACTATAGCAGCACAGTGACAGCAGAATTGTCTCCTATCAGCTTAATGATTCCTGCTTCATGCTCTCCCACCAAGGTTGTGCTGTCTACACCAGCACTTAGGTCTATATAATTTACATCACTCAGGCGTGTGGATTATTCCCATCCCTGAGTGATGTAAATTAAACAGCAGTAACCTATAGTGTAGACCAGGTCTAAGTGAGAGTTCTTCTCACTTAGGGTATGGTTAGACTAGAGATTATAGCGCGTTTGTTTGTAACACTTCCCAATTTAGTGCAATAGGTATCGTGCTAGAGCCTGTGCACATTTAAACCCTGTAGCGCTAAAGAATGCACACATTTGCAGCGCTTCTGGTGGCAGTGACAGTAGCATGATAGGGCAGGTATCCCAGCATTAAGCTGGGTGTAACGTGCTTTGAAAAGGAGGGGGCTGAGGGGGAACGGGAATGTGTATGCAGGGAGACAAGTTTAGGCTGTCAGTGACTTTACCGTAGAGGAAACTGACAGGCTCTGCATTGAAATCACACAGCTCGGTCTGTCAGCATTTCCAGCGGTTATTTCCTGTGAGTTGTAACAGACAAACTGAAAAGGTACTTCCGCATTCTTCCTCCCGTTTTCCAAACAACACTTAAATGGCTTGTTGATTGCCTTGCATGGCTCGGAGGCGTGCTAGAGATCCCTTATAGCGGAATGAGTGATTCATGGGTGGTCACATTCGCACTGTTGCGCTATAGCGCTAGCGCAACAAGCCTTATTACCCTCGGAAAGGAGGTTTTATAGTTGCGCTTTAAACGGTGAGTTATTGCACAAAATGTGAATTGAAAGTGTGTAGGGTTAGATAATTATAGCGCTCCTGGAGGGTTTTAGCGCTACAAAGCGCCAGTCTAACCATACCCTTACAGTTCTTCTGTCTTCACAAATATGGCTCCAGTCTTGCAGTAGGATTAACTCCAGCAGAGACTTGCTTCTTTGTGGCTCTTCATGAACTTCAAAGGGGCTCTTTGTGGGTGACAGGTCCACCTGGATGCATTTTCTTGCAGAACTAGGGAAAGAATAATTTTAAAATCTTTATAAAAATCTAGATACAACATTTTAGAATCATGTGCACTTGCTTTCTAAAGATTTGTGTGGACAATGTTTTTCATGAGCATTATAGAATAATAATAGAATAATATTTTTAGGTGATGGTGATGTTACATATGTAATGCAGCAGAAGTGTGTGTGTATGGCGGGGGGTGGGAGGGGAGAGAAGGAGAAGAGACAGTCAATTCCTGAAGAGAAGCACTCTTCTTCCTTTTTCTAGATAGCTCAGTAGCCCACTGTGGTGGCTGGACTGTTCTCTTTTCCAGGACTGGTGTGACATTTTGGGGAATGTGTGTTTCCAGATATTAAGTCATCTTTATTTTATAGCACTTATTGTTACCTTCAGTGTGGATTAAAACTTCCATTTTAGAATAGAAAATTGGCTACGTCTGCGGAACTAAAAGAGGGACATCAGAAAGGCATCAGCCTTAAATAACTCTACCCTAGTAGAACAATAGGTTGCCACATGCAGATTCATTAACTGTTAAAGACTTTCTGCCAGTGATCCCACCTGGGGTGGAAGCAGGGAAAATTCCACTAGGAGGACAGGAATAAAGGAAAGTATCACAGACTGCTTTTAAAACTAACCTGCTGTCTAAGTTAGTCTACGCCTTTTCATCACCAGACCTAGAAGACTCATCAGGAGGAGGAGAGGCAGGGAAGACTTGGCCAATCTTAAGGATTTGGCTCAAACCCACAGATTCACAAAAAGGAGGTGAGACCAGACTAAGGGGTATTACATTAGGTGATTTTTTTTGTCATGTTTTGTCTAGCTCTGTAAGGCTTGTGCAGTCTAGAAGTTTAATATGTGTTTGTGTGTGTGTGAAAGTTCCTTTTCAAAGTCAACGTTTCTTATTGGAATTATCTGGTCCCCAAAAGAGTTAACCTATAACCCAGGAGTGGATTTTGGGACAGCATGCATAAGCAACTGAGAAGGACAAAGGCAGGGTGGCCCACTTTATAGGTACAGTCCTGTTATTTTGGCGTTTTTCTTATACAGGCCACCCCCAGTCCCAATTTTCTTATATAGGCCACCCCCAGTCCCAAATATTACACACCACCACCCCCAGTCCCAATTTTTTGCTCTTGCTAACTGGTCACCTTAGACAGAGCGCAATTAGACTGCAGGGATCCGTGTCCCAAGAAGTGGTACAGACAAGGGAGTCTGTACTCCAGAAATGTTCTGAGAGGCCAGAAATAGAGTGTATGTCTGGATGCTGCTCAAATTCAATTGGCTTGAAAATATCTGGTTATAAAAGCTAGGTCTGGTTATAACAGCCTGATGACCATTCACTGGGGGACTCAGCCAGGATTCTAACACCTGTCAAAGTGGACTCTGATACATTTTGAGCTTCTGTAGAAACTCACCAAACTGTAAGACTGCTATCACTTATAGAAGATGGGAGGGGAGAGAGCCTGGAGAAGAATAAGGAAATAGCACATGTCGAGATTCTTTTTAATGGTAGCTCAGCTTGTTTAGTACTCAACATAAACAATTTTTTTTAATATTCATATCATGGCAACTTAAAGTTTAAATCTCTAAAATATTAGCATCATGAGAGACATGCAAAAGGGTAAAACAGGACTGACTGACCTATAATGTCTCAGAACCATCACAGATAAGTGATGAAAAATAAATTGCTGTGAGAAGGTCAGAAAAATCCAGCACCAAGGAATATGTATGTGTTTAATTCTGAAGTTGGTTACAATAGCCATCATCACATAAATACAATAACTTTCAGGTTTCATTATTGTAATATTATTTTCCAGAATACAGTAGCAGAGAATTTTGTCCGAGAATTTAGATTTTCACATTTGTTTAAAGAAGAAATGTGACAGTTCGACATTGTTGCCAAGATTCAGCAAGGTACTTGAGCATGGCACTTCAATGGGAGTACTCAAATGCTTAAATTATGCATGGTCTTAAGTAATGTGCTGAATCAGGGCCTACTATGGCAATTAATTTCTGAGAGAGAAAAAAACTGAGTAGTCTGGTAACAGTTCCTCCAGCAACCCATTAAACTGCAAACTGCTGTCACCTATAGAAGAGGAGTGGGCCAGGAGGAGAAAGAATGAAGTATATTAGAATGGAGGGGAAAGATAAGGTCAGCAGAGTAAAGTATTAGGATGGAACCACTTAATGGATTCCTCCTTTCCATGGTTTGAGCTGAAAACTATTCTGTGTGCACAGCCAAGATTCACATTATGACCTTCAACTGAAGTGAGATTGTCTCTTATTTGAATCATTGGCTGGTTTGTTAGCCATTTTTTGTCTTGAAATACATCACACCATCAAGAAATGAAACAGTGGTTACAAACCTATGAGTAAATCATAACTCTGACAGTTTGCTTTCCTTGGGAAATAGCATATATTGTATTATTTCCTGACTCGTTCCATCAAATAATATGGAAGGTTCTAACAAAAGGTGGTATCTGTCATGGTACATCATCTTACAGATTGACCTGTATCAATAAGGGAAACAGAAAAGCAAACAAAGTCCCTGAATTTGTAAAGGGATCTGTATGGGAAAAGTCCCCAAAAAGTTAGTAGGAGTGCAAGTAAGCATAAGAGATTGCCAACACAAATCCTTTTGCAGGAGTGGGCAAATTTTATAGTGAGGGTGCTGAGAGCCATTGAACCCAACTGTTTAGCCCTGGGTATAGGGTGACCAGATAGCAAATGTGAAAAATTGGGATGGGGTGGGAAGTAAAGGCACACTCCTAGTTCCAGTAAATATCGAAGTGGTGGGCAAGTTTGTTTAAATGGAGCTTTCTCACAATTCTTTTGCATTGCCACCATTTAATCTAAATTACTTGGGGGGGGGGGAGGTGGGTGCATTAAGGCAAAATTATTTATACTGCTCACACAGGAAACATTGAGGCCATTGTTACTGAAGATCTCTTACATAGAAGGGCTATGTGAAATACTCCTTCATAGTTCCACTACCAGGAAAAATATCTAGCTTTAGAATGAATTAGATTCAGTAAGGGAGACACTCCATATTCTTTTCTTAGTGGTAACAATTAAGGAAATGAAAAAGCAACCACAAAAAGATAATAGATCAATGGGGATCTTGAATATTCTGAAGCTAAATTCTTTTGAGATGCATAATGTATAAAATGCCCTTTGCTTCCTTCATATTTTAACTTCATGCTGATTCCCTCTTAATCACTGGCCAACCTGAGGGCCCAGAGATATTACAGATTTTTATTACCAGAGCTGAACATGAACCAGAACCCTAATAATCATTAGACTGCATGTCTGTAAAGGGAGCTCAAAGGAAACATTTCTCAAATGAGCTGGAAGGAGCTGTGAAAAGCTTATTTTAGGTGCTACTATGGGGCTGAAGCATGTCTTACAGTCCAATTTACTAATCTGTATTAAGTCGCAAACATGCTTTATTAATACAGGATCAGGTGTCCCTGCACTGTCTCTCTGCTCATCATAGACCACCTTGGGTGGTTTTTTTTTTTCCTTGTAGAAAATCTCTTGCATTTTGTAGAAAAAGTAAAATAATGAAAACCAAAAAGTTAAAAAGAAACTGAAATTATTTTTTACAGGTTTCAGATTTCAGGGCCGGAATGTGGGGAGGAGAGGTATGAAAATTGTCATAGAAAGAAGACACTTTTGAAGAAATTTTTGTTTAAGCTAAAATATTTATTTTCTTTTGGCGGTAAATTTTCAGTATGCCTTAGCTCATCATTTTTTCCTTCTTCCTATGCATGACTGATCTAGGTGCTCACTGACAATAAGATTTTGCCAGAAAGTACCTAATTGCACAATACCTATGAAACGTAGGAAAATTCTACCATTAAATTCTCCATATACATCACTCAAGCAATAGTGACATGGATTATGAAGTCACCAGAACCCTTCAGTGGAATTATTTTATTGTGTGACATGAATGTTTGTTATATTTACTACTTTAAATTTATTTTTGAGGTACGCCTCCTTTGTCTAGAATAATTTGCCCACAGTGATCTGCATAATTTTAAGTTTCAGCTATATGGAAATGTTCTGTTTCTTTCTAACTACATATGCTTGAAAATAACTAAATCATAAATTATGATGAGTAAAATCCCTGCAAATAGTGGATGTACATTTTCCTTTTTTCCCCCCCTTTGCTCCTAATGTATTTATGGAGCCTTTTCTTAGTCTTACAGTTTTATCATAGCACTCAATATTTTGCCTTTCACACAGATAACCAAGCTGGTTTTTCCCATTAATTTCCTTTCCCTTCTGAATACTGCATAGACACTATGGCTAAAATCCTGGTTCCATTGAAGTCAGTGGCAAAACTCCCAGTAATGTATTATAAATCTTTGGACATACTCCTTGAGAGTATGCTTTTGAATTTGAAAGGCAGCAAGAAAGCTGTGAATCTCCTTAAAAGATCCACATAAATACTATCCCCACTGAAAAGACAACAGCTACCTACAGTTACTACAGAGTGATATCAGATAGTACACAGTTATTTCCTATCTATCCTATGCGGTGTTTTGTTACCTACAATGATCGGATCCTTGGTGAGATATATCTTATAGTTTTTTTGTTATTATTTTATTTTAATATAGCTTAGTTTTCATTTTTGATTAATACTGTTTTTTATAAAATGTGAGCACTGCACTTGATAAATGACTGCAGAGATGGGTGATGCAGAAATTAATGTAATAATAATAACCCTGAATGTTTAAATGTAGATAAAAGAATGAAAATATTTCTGTGAAAAGGGGAAAAATCCATTTGGAAGTAGTATTTTGGAATTTGGCAAACAATTTGATTTGGTGATCTATAGTAGACCCTGTCCCTCCCAGTGATGTCACTGTGATATATTGGGGCACAATCCCGAAAAGCTGTCACCTGTGTCCTTAACTTGATGTGCCCTTTACAATGCCTTGCTGATGTAGCCTCCAACCCAAACTGCTCACAAACAGCTTTCAGCATGAAAGTCACTCCCAGCTATGTTTGTGTGTAACTGAAACCAGCTACCACACTCTGGCTCTCACTAGCCTCATTTATGTTGCAGGGGGACTGCAACACATCCTCAGTCCCAGATCTTCCCCCAAAAATATATGTCCTGTGCTGCCCAGCCCACTCCTGGATAATACAAGTTTATATAAAGTCCATTATTTCTAGACAGTACAAATATGTTAAGTCTGGCTGTCCTTTAAAGGGATAATATGCCATTTTATTATTTTACATAGTTTCCAGACACTCCAACTTAAACACAGTGGATTAGATAAAATAGTAAAACAAGTAGAGATCTTGTAGTCATTGTGGATAGTTCTCTGAAAACATCCACTCAATGTGCAGTGGCAGTCAAAAAAGTGAACAGAACACTGGGAATAATTAAGAAAGGGATAGACAATAGGACAGAAAACATCATGTTATCTCTATATAAATCTATGGCATGCCCACATCTTAAATACTGTGTGCAGATGTGGTCATCCCATCTCACAAAAAGATATATTGGAATTACAAAAGATTCCAAAAAGGGAAACAAAAATGATTAAGGGTATGGAATAGCTGCTGTATAAGGAGAGATTAATAAAACTGGGACTTTTCAGCTTGCAAAAGGGACCACTAAGGGGAGGTATGATTGAAGTCTATAAAATCATGACTCGTGTAGAGAAAGTAGATATGGAAGTGCTGTTTACTACTTCTCATAACACAAAAACCAGGGTCACCAAATGAGATTAATGGGCAGCAGGTTTAAAACAAAAGAAATATTTCTTCACACAACGCACAGTCTACATGTGGACCTCCTTGCCAGAGGATGTTGTAAAGGCCAAGACCATAACACAGTTCAAAAAAGAACTAGATAAATTCATGGAGGATATGTCCACCATTGGCTATTACCCAGGATGGGCAGGAATGGTATCCTTAGCCTGTCTTTGCCAGAAGCTGGGAATGAGTGACAGGGGATGATGGATCACTTGATAATTACCTTTGGGGTTCATTCCCTTTGGGGCACCTGGCATTGGCCACTGTCTGCAGACAGAATACTGGGTTAGATGGACCTTTGGTCTGACTCACTGGGGTCATTCTTGTGTTAAGTTTAACAAGAAAAAGATCTTAAATGAGTGTAAGTAATGAGGCATAAAAGTCTGAAATGTTTGAGACCAATAAAGATAAAATGTTTACTGGTGCCTAACTTAAACTACATCAGATTCAAGCAAAGTTTCTCACAAGATGGACATTACTGACCAAATTGTCAAGTAGGACTGTCCTCCCACACCCCACCAGAGTCCAAATGCAGGTTTCCTCTGTCGTCTTAGGTGTAATGGCAAAGACAGGGAAAAAGAGGAGGGTGTCTGGCAGAGTCTGCACCTGTTTTTATAGTCCTGTTCCCTCCCACCCCTTTGAGAAGCATTTCCAATTGGGAGCAATATGGCAGGCAGATTGGTAAAGAAAGGAAACTCCACACTGTTTCTTTGCTAAGGCTCTGTCTATGCTAAAGCCCATACAGTAGCACAGCTCTAGTTGTACCACTGTAAGATCTCCTGTGTAGCTGCTCCATGTCGGTGGCAGAGCACTCTCCTGCTGGCATAATTAAATCACCCCCAACAAGCAGCACTAGCTATGTGGGTGGGAGAGTGTCTCCTGCCAAAATAGCACTGTCCACACCAGTGCTTTTGCTGGTGAGGTTTGTCGGGGGTGGGGGGGCAGCTTCACACCCCTGACCAACAAAAGTTTTGCCAACAAATGTGCTAGTGTAGACAAAGCCTAAGTAGATTTTTGTCCTTGCCCCCTTGTTGCCACAGGATGGCCACTTTCCAGGTAATGGTCCATCAGCCTTGTTGACACTGGCTGAGGTGTCAGCTTGTCCTTTGTCTCTGGGGAACTGGTTTAGCTACTTCCCAGACTTATCTGAGAAACTTCCTGTTTGCTATACTCCAGGCTTTTATGTATATAAATCTGAGAGGTTAAGCAGATTCTTCCACTGATTTCCTTCTTGTTGCCCCTATGACCCAATTATAATTCCCCACATCTCCCTCCCCCCCCCCCACCTAACATCCAACTGTAAGTTAAGGTCACCTCTTACGTGGGCTTTTGTTACCTGTCTCCCTCTGAACTTAGTTTAAAGCCCTGCTCCTTAGGCTGGGGAGTTGCTGTGCAAAGATGCTCTTCCCGTTCTTGTCCAGGTGGATTGCATCTCTTCCCACCAATTCCCCTTCCTGCAACAGTATTGTATGGTGAAGGAAGCTGAAGACCTCCTGTCCACCCCATCTGTGCAGCCATGCACTTTTCTCCAGATATGTGACCCTCTGCTTGGGCCTTTACCCTCAGCTGGGATGATGGGTGAGAACACTACTTCCACCCCTGATTCCTTCACATTTGCTCCCAGACCCCTATTGTCCCCGCTGATCTGCTCAGGGTCATACATGGCAGTATCTTCAGAGCCCAGATGGATGAGCAGCAGGGGACAGTGGTCAGAGGGATGAATGAGTTTTGACAACCTTTCTGTAAAGTCACAGATGCAGGGTCCCGGCAAGCAGCACACTTGCTAGGACATGATGTCCGGTTGGCAGATGGATGCCTCCATCCCCTTCTGAAAAGGTGTCTGCAAGTTCCCCAGCCCTGGGAGGAGATGGCAGCAGCCAGTTTCCTCCCCATAGAGCAGTTGGTTCTCCTTCTTCCTAAGGTACTGCTGTAGTAATCTGTAATTAGCTAGCTTCCTCCATCCTAGATGTCTCCATGTGCCATCCTGACAAACTTCTATTGATTTTAACAGCAGTCACATACAATGATCTCAGAGATTAATTTGGCTGTTAGTCCTTTGGGCCTTTTAGCAATCATCTGACCCTTTCCCACAAACATAATCCTGTCAATTTTTGTCTTCGTACAAAGGTCAGAGTTTTTCACTGACAATATTTTCCAGAGCCTTGGGTGTTAGACTTAAGTATATGACAGTGGTCTGATATTTTTTTGACATGCAGCAGGTCAAAACACCCATGTGCATTTTTGATAATAGCAAGAATTGCTTTTATCTGGGAATGACTGGATGCATTCTCTCTAATGGAAGAACATTATGAACAATAACTGTTCTTTTTAGAGGTAATTAACCTTCTTATGCCATTTGCATTAATAATGCACTATATTATCCTAATGTCCTAATGTAGCTGAATTTCTATTAATGTTTTCTCTGCTAAATAAATAAGTGAACTGAGTAAAAGAGATGACATTTGTTTTAATTGTTCATCATGAGCTTTTTTCCCCCTTTCTTCTAAAGCCGTGGTAGTTTGTTAAATACAAACCCTTAAATGGATGGCATTTCATGACGGGCTTTGAACCTAATTATATCAAATGTCATAGCATTATTTATTTAAAAGGTTTTGCAAAATTACTGTACAAAGGAAAAACATGTTTCTTCTCTTTTAAAGACCTTAAATCATCCCATTAACTTCTACTAATTTCTGTTTGGCAAGTTCAAAAATGCACTCAATCAAGCTAACTTGTATTGTTTTTTAGCTTCCTTTAAAAGTGAGTCATGTTTTTGTAATTCTGTTAACTGTTATTGCTTCTGCCTTTCAAGACTGTTTATGAATATGTTTTTTGGAACTGAAATTATGAGAATGTGGAGTGTGCGGGGGAATCTGAAAGTGGCCTGCAAGTATGGAAGATAAGTGTTTCCACTTGACAAGAGTAGAATAACCCAAGTGGCTCCATGCGGTTTAATAGGTAGCTATTTATTTAGAACATGCTAGGTAAAGAATCTAATGGGAGAAATATTGTCCATTTCTATATATAAACTCATTAATGTCCACACAGCCGACGAGGTGCCACCGCACTCTTTGTTGTTTTTGAGAACACAGCCAAGAATTCATTCTCTGCGCATATGGTGAGTCCTCTTGATGGTGTCTATCAAGTAGAAAGACTACGTGATTATTCTTTCATGCCAGGTAATGAGAGACTAAGATCCTACCTTAAGCACACACTAACGGGAACCTTAGATCTGGATCTGTAGGAATAGCAAGACTACTCCTTCCCTGGAGCAGGTGGATGGAGAAGGGGAGAAGCTTTGGATTCATCATTCCTTAATCCCTAGTCACAGTAGTTGAGCCAGCATGGGAGAGAGGTGTAATATTTACTGATAAGACAGGAAAGCAATAAGCTACTAACTCACAGGAGGTAGGAGGAAGCAAGGGGGGAATTGCGACTCAACGATGAGTCTCTTACAATGCTTCTGGAGGGGTGACAGGTTGCTGCTCAGTCCTCGGCCTAAAGCCACACTTGAATACTAAGATATGAAAACAAGAGCCTGCGATGATTATCAAAAAAGGTAAATTAATTTTGTTTTAAATACGTCTATAAAGTCAACAGCAGTTTGATGTGAACTCCTACAAAACATAGGGCAGTTCTGAGTTGTGTGCAGTGTTCTCAATAAAACACTTTTCTTTTTGTTGTCGTTTTTGCCTTAACTATATAGTGATAATGAAAAGCAATATTGACAATTTGATTTACAGAGACTAATTTACTAGATGGATGTACATATGTGATTTCCTCCAAGCTATTCAATATTTGCATCTATGTGACTTTTTTTTCTTTTGTGTGTTTTTACTTTGTGGATTAGTCATGAATACTTTTTATTTTGTATTTGATCGCTGATATTCAGAAATTGGACTGTTTCATCATATGTAGAACTGAGAATCCCCCCCCCCCCCCCCTGAACATTTTGGCAAAGAAATTGACATTTTTTTTTCTATGAGTATGTTTTGGATTTTAGTTGAAACCTGTTTGTGGCAATTGACAACTGACAAACTTCAAGCTGAGGCATAACATATTGGTATTAGAAAAATAAATTTTAGTTATTTCAATAAAATCATTCAAAATGTAACAGAAAATAAATATTTCCCTTGGAAATTTGTGATTTGATAAAATAGCCAGTTTCCATTAAAATAAAACAAACCCATTGATGGAAACTTTTCAATCATCTGTTGTCATATGGTATTATTTCTGTCTCCTGACTGGATGTATATAACTCATACAATCAGGAAGTGGAGCTTGAAGACACCATTTGATCTTATAATATTTCAGGGAGAAGAAGGACCAGAGAATGCTAGTAAACTGTTAGCATTTTTTCTCTACCATACACGCTTTGTCTGAGATACTGTATCATTCCTAAAAAATGTAATTGGATTGATGTAGTTTTCTTTTAATACATTCACACAACATGATTATGTCTTCATGTGTGGTCCTATTTGGTAAGGATGAGACCACATTTCTTATCTGACTTTTTTTCCTCTTTGCTATGGCTCTGAGAATGGATTCTATAAACATGGTCCCTCTGCTGTGTCAATCGGTGTCCCATCCGATATATGGCAAACTAATATGCCCCATTCCTTATAAAAATGTAACATGGATGGGACTTTAACATTTCCTATTCAGGAGTGCTCAAATATACAAGCTTCTAAACCATTTTCTCGGTCCATTCTACAAGTATGTTACGCCCTCTTTGTTGTTTATGGAAGGTGAACACCAAAAAGGGTTCAAACACAGCAGAAGCAAATTTAGTATTAAATGTGAGCAAATACTGATGAGTTTTTTGGTTTCCCCCCAATATTCATTCAGCTACAGGGGACAAAAACTAGCATTTTAGTGGAATTACTTGAAAAATTGAAACTACAATTCTATCAGCAATTAACAGGTGCTACTTACACTGCTGGGCAGCTCTTTTTAGCCTTTTGTAGCATTCCAGAGAAGTGATTTCATGCAGGAAAATACTTCCTTTCAAGTTTTTTCTTTTATTTTTTTTTTAAAAAAACCATAAACAAATTGTTCAGCATACCAACAATCCTGAAGAGCTACAAACCCTGAAGTTCCCATGTCCAGACCCAGAAAAGGAGCACTGTGTCTTTAGATGGTGTAAATTGGTGTCTTTCCCCTGAAGATACTGTTTATCCACAGCTCACTTTAGTCCTTTGACAACCAGCTGTTTAATAATCCTGGTTAGCATCTACACCTCCCTAAGTGTATACACTGAATCAAGGCACTACACCAATTTATATCAGCTGAGTATTGCTCAAGAGTGACACACATTATGCCACTGTAGTTCAACTCCATAGTAGAAGGCTACAAAATATTCCAGACTAGTTCTGGACAGTGTAAGTATTGTCTGAAAGTGTTTGCTTGCATCTAAAACTGAAGAGTTGAGTTTTACTCACACCAATGCTTGCAGAAAGCAAATTAACAGCTGACACACACTTCAGTATTTGCATAGCATGTAAGATATTGTATCTTGCAATATTTCATTGCAGATAAAGCAAAGATGCAGGTTTTCCAAAAACACTTGCCAGAAAACCTACCATAAAGGCTTTTAATAAACCAAACAAAGAGCGGATTGTGCCCTTCACAGCTATTTTTTTATAACCTTTGTAATGCATGAAAGTGATGAGACACATGGATTCTGTGGAAGTGGACTGTCCAAAACCTGTCACCCCCACAAAAATATCTTAACGTGGAACTTTTCTATGGTATGTATGTACTATTCTAGCATGCTTTTAAACTACAGTTCCCCCATAGTATTTTTAGCTTGTAGCATGCTTGGTAATTACAAGGCCTTGTTGCCTATAAAGGAAGGATTGTTTGGTTAGGATTCTTTAGTCCTTCAGTTTTTGAGCAAATGTCACACCCCAAAAGATTTGAACAAGAATCTGATTCTCTATGTTGCCACATTTTGAGCACTATCCTGTTGGGAATACACTGCAGGAATGTTAAATAAATAACTTTATGTACCCTTTACCTTTCAGCTCTAAATGCGTACACATAAAAGCATTGAACTTTTCAGCAGGGGAAAGTCTCTCTTTTCTGCTATGTCTCTTCTTGCTGGGGATATTAGAAATATGCCAGCATTAAACTGCTACTTACAGCGACACATGTGGAGACTCATTATACCATTCGCTACTACTCATTTACACTCCTGTGGCTAGCGATGGACAAATCAGTGGGAAAAAAGTATTTTCCTGAACGCTTTGCTAATTTCTTTTAGAAGGCCCTGAAATTATTAATTTTCCAATGCTCCCTTCACCCCACGTCTCCATTATTTTTCATAGCTGCATGCCTCTACACTTCCAGTCCAAAACTAGGACCAGAAAGGCCAAGATACCCTTAGGACATTTTCCCTTGTAGTATTTTCAACCTGACTATAAGCAAGAAACTCCATAAATCCGCGAGCCCCTACCACAAAACTGCCAGCCAAATTTTGAAATCTGAAGAGTTCAGAGTAAAGCTGAGATTATCCAAACTTCACTCATTGGTCAAAATAGACCCAAAGCCAAGTTAGCTGGCCAATGACGAATTCTCCCTGCCTAGGCCGATCCTCGGGTAGCGTAGAACTGTAGCAGCTTCTACCCTTAGTCAAGCTCAGGGAGTGTATCTGGTAATCAGAGAGCAATAGCTAGGGCACCCTGAGGTGTCGCTGACTCCTAGAAAAAGTAATAATACATTTGGGCTATTGGCAGCCTTTTGGCTTCTCTCGTTGATGCTGGGGCCAGGAAAAGACAAAGAGCCATGCTCTGCTCCACTATTCATCCCTCCAGCTGCACAGAGTAGAGTTGGGTAGAAATTTTCCACTAAATCATTTCTGAAGGAAAAATGCAGATTCATCCAAACTGGTTTTTGTGGGGGAAAGGTCGATATTCCCCCCCCCCCCCAATTTCTCTACTTAACAGAAAAACAAGTTTTGAATGGGTTGGAGCATAGCATTTTGCCAAAATATTGTCTTTTCCATTTGAAACAACTTTGTTTTAAACTAAGCTAATTATAGTAAAAACATTTAAAGAAAAAAATCAAAACATTACAATTAATCTAAACCCTGGAGAAGAAAAAGGTTCAGATAAACTATTAAAAATTCAACTTTTCACCCCTATTCAAGACAGGGAAAATCTCTCAAATGTTCACAGGATGGAGAAACCATTTCCTGTCCAGCTCTACCTCTAAGAATCCCCTTACAAGTCCAAACTCTGTGACCCTGTCCCTAAAATGCAGAGAATCCAAATTTGTGTTCTACTTAGGCACCAAATGACAGTCCGGTGTGGATGACCTCTAATTTTTAATTGAAATCCAAGTGACAAATGTTTGACTCCAAGCAACAATTTACATTTTGATGGTAATTGTCACAACAAAAGACTCAAATTTTACTCTATAAGCAAGGGGGTTTAGCCTGGCCTTTTAAAGTTTCCCCAAATCCTTCTGATTCTATAGCAACTTTTAAAACTTTTGTTTTCATCCCAAACAAACAAAATCACTCTACTCAAATGTACGGTAAACAACATTAATGCTCTAATTAGCCTACTATTGTATCATTTTATTTTCCTGAAACTCAATGCTTTTTAAAGTCACTGCGGGCAGAGTGTCTGTGCAATACATAAATTACAGCTCCTTCTATTTAACTTAAGATATTTTATCTATGCCACAGCCAACACAATGTTATTTCTTCCCAGCACATTGTATCTGAATATGATATTAAAAGGAGTGATTTTTACAGCTCTTGCAGATCAGCATTTTTAGTGCTGAGCGTATCACATCATTCCCAGATGTATTGTCTTTCAGAGTCAGTACCTTAAAGAATAATGGCAAGAAAGATAATGTCAATCCCATGTGTCAGCAGCGGTGTAGACAAAATCAAAATACCTAGGACTTGTGGGATAGGAAGTAACTCATATTCAGAGATACCCAGTTCTTGCTGACGATGGATAATTTTACACAATGTATTATTAGCAACAATAAAAGCCACTAGTGGATAGCATTTATCAAGCTCCTAAATGGTAGAAAACACAAACAGGATCAGTAGTTTCAATATGTAGGTATAAAGCAACCACAGCTGTTTCAGATGATACTACTAAACTTGGACTTGCAGGGAGCCCCCATATTGTGAGAAGCCACCCCTGATGCTACTGCTCACCCTCTAGTGTGATGCTGTGTTGATTTTGAGTTGAGATGACAGAATACTCCTTAGCGATTAATAAATTTTCCCCTCCTTTCTTTCCTATGAATCAGGACCTCTTTCTCTTTAGCACAGCTTTTCTCATCCTCCTACTTAAAGGAAATTCTCCCACCGCTAATTCCCTCAATGGAAACACACTTCAGTTATGGATCCACTACATCTCCGTGCCCACCTCCCCCACATGTCCAACTGAAATCACATAGGAGTTAGTGGAAGGTAGGATGGAAAATAGAGTATTACATGGAAACCTGAGCTTTGCAAATAGGGAACCCAAATCAAATGCCATTGCCGGCAATCCCCAGTCTGTATGAAGTGGCTGAGAACACTGGAAATGTCTTTCACCAAATTCGGGAGCTGCAGTGTGAGGATTGAAATATTTTTATAGGAGCGAGAGAGTGCAACAGGAGAAATATTGCAGAATGGCAAGGAGGCTTGCATTGATTCTGAGAAGCATTCATTTAGAGATGCCTGGGGGCTTTGATTCTTATTTGGAGTTAGAAGTCTAAGTGCTTTCCAGCATTGACTCTACATTTATTTCAGCCATGCAAAAGTTTGCTTAAAACCAAATGGTGCTCTAAGGAGTCTTGTGAGTGTCATGTAGTTTTGTATGAACAGATCTTTTACCTGAAGGGTGGCCTCTGTCTAATTGCTAGAAGTGAGGACCTCACATATCTACAGTGGATGTGTGTGTATGCTTCACTCAGGGGCAAAAGATGTCTTTGTATAACTCACCAAAGAGAATGCATGTTGTTCTGCTTCTTATTTCTTGTGGGGAAAGAAATGCAGAGAGTGTGAGGGGTGGTAGAAGTAGTCCTGACTGTTTCTTTGCTGGGCAAGTATGGGTGGGGCAGATATTAGGGGAAGACTTGTGAGGCTCCTGGCTTCGCCATTCAGAGTTGAGAGTAGTTGGTCCGCTGCCTCTGGAGTCCTGAAGGAAGGAGGCCTGGTGCAGAAAGAGGTCCCAGCACCCCTCCCCCCCCTCTGAGATGGGAAAGTCGGGTATGAACGCAGGATGTCCCAGGTCCTACTTTTTAAAAACTGTTCCTGTCTTAGTGGAAGGTACAGTTGGACTGAGAGCACAGAATGTGGGGAGGGGAGCTCTCTTCTCCCCCTTGGCTGGTGGCTTTTGTTTCATGACTCATACAGTTGAAGTTGGGGCAATGGAAAACCTGCTATGATGATAGAAAGCACCAACCCTTGCATTGCTGAAGCTGCTCTTCTTCCACATTATGGAAGCCTGTTGGAGAACTGAAGGTGGGTGGCAAACTCTGTTTCTCCTCCCCATAGCTCCTGCCTCAGGGCTTTGAGGAAGGTACTGTTGGGGACATAGAGAAGTGCAAGAAGGCTGTTAGTTATCAAAGGATGGACACTGGCTACTGTAGATGGGAAGATGCCCCTCAGCAAGTACAGAAGGTTTTGTCTGGCTGCTATTGAGGGAGGCAGAATGGGGAAGACAGCCCATGTAAAATAGGATTTCTCCATAGACTGATGCATAGACACACAAGTGCATCTGAGACTTCAGGAAACACACACAGAATTGGCAGTCTGATCCTGTATATGATCCAGAAAATTTCTACAGAACTGTGAAAATATAATTCCCTGTCAATAGCAATCAGCTAGTTGCGTGTTTGTTTGCCTGTTGCTGCTGACAGCCAAGCTAAAGGGGAGGAGGGGACATAGAAAGTGAGGATTATTCTCCAGAGTTCGACTCACCTCAAAGTATTCGCTGTAGCTGTGGTTCTTAGTTATTCTAAGATATTTTATTTCAGTTCTGGGGAAATTATACTAGTCCATGAATATTATTATTTAATTTTAAAATATCCCCTTTCTTGATATCTTATGGACATGAGCTGCATTGGGGAAGATAGTTTTGAATGTATAGCAGTGAAATTAATGCTGTCATGGTTCAAAAGTGTGCATATATCTGAGAGCAGATGGACTGCTAACACATCTGCATATAATGAATATAAGATCACACAGATAAATGGAAAGTGTTTCAAGTTCCAAGTTCCTTCTTCCCCCCTATCCCTCCAACCTTTCTTCTCTGACTTCCTAAAAGCAGAAAAAATAAACTATATGTGAAAATAAAAAGACAGCTCAAGTTTCGAGTGGTGATTCAAAGTGGGGAAAAGTATATTGACATACTTAATTTTACATTTTAAAGATTTTCTGGTACCCAAATAGTGAGGAAGAAAAGGATGCTGTTTCACTGGTACATAAAAATTATCTACCTTAGTTGCAATGGGAAAAGGAAAGGGACAATAATAGTCAGGTTTTCTGTGTTCTTTTGACAGTCTATTAACCTTAATTTCCAACAATAAAAGCCTGTCAGACTTTTTTACTTTCTAACTGAAAACTCATTTAATTGCAGGATAAAATTAAAAGCAAATGGAATCTAAAGTTTTAAATTATAGCATGGTAAAGTAGCATTGTACAGTAAAATGGCTTAATACATTTAATGATTTTTAATAGGACATGAATGGTTTGCAGTGCCACACATAAAAGAGAAAAGCTCGCTTTTCTAAGAAGCATTGGCCAGAACCAGTTGGGTCTGACTATGGATATACTGTACAAAGAGCCTGTCAGGAAGATATTTTGCTTCCTTAGAATAAACATGAATAATATGAACTTCTGTCTTATCACCCTCCTTTAGACTTTAGTTTATCTCTCTGGTTTGTGCTATGTTCAGCAGCATTCTAGTGACACAAATGGCATTTCCTGGGAGAGATATCATTAGCATTTTTATTACTGCATCGTAAAATACATCCTACAATACCAAAGATATTTGGGACAGACTTGGGCATGGTGTCTGGAGTGCAACTTCAGATCTGATTTTTGGACTGCTGCCTCAAAGTTCCAGCCACTTCAGCTGAGAATCATTTCAACTGAGAGATATTTCAATAAGGGTAGAAGAGCTGCAGAGCATTGGAAAAGTACAAAGAAGGTAAATAGCTTGCTGCTTACACTGTATTATTTTTAAGTGAACAATGTACAATGGTTATGATCATTTGTTATAATTTTCCCCCATGTCAGACCTGGCTACACCTATTTTACTTGCAATTGTAGTAATGACACATGGCAATTTCAGCTCTTCTGGGAAACACTGTTCAGTGCCATAATCATATTTAACAGTAACACCAGTACACAAAGTCATGCTACTTACAAGTCTGTGAGAAAGTTGGTCAAACAAGTTAAACCACAGTTGTTCTCTTCAACTGCAAACACTACTGGAACTTACATGGGCTGATGCTCAAGTTTGGATGAGGCTTTTTTACAAGTCACTCACCCTACAACATGTTTCCAATACAGTGTCTAGTTATACAGATTGTGAACTGAAACCATACTGAACATAACCATGGTCCTGATCCTAAAACTGATCCACAGGGAAGCACTCCTGGATTGGCACAAAGGGGTGGGACCAGAAACCAAGAATTCTATGACTTCTCTCTTAAGAACCACTTTTTCCCTCCCCTGCCCATCCTTCTGCTCCCATCCTCCTTGCCAGATGCTCAGTTGGTATCTGATTAAAATGAATGAAATCAGAATGGAATGCAGAAGTTTCCTAGGCTATGAAAATGGTTTGTTTCTACCAACCATGCTATGACCATTCTGTAATAGAAAAACATCTACAAAAGTCATCCTGGCTTGCAGGAAATGTTATGTGTTTTAGCAAGGAAGGTAGGACTATTTTGATAAATAAGCTATGCATAGAAAACTACTCCTTTTGGGGATGTATTAAATAACTGTATACTTCATTAACTGTGGAAAAGCATTTACTGGCTTCATTTTTTAGATTAAAGGAGTTGTCACATTAGTGTCAAATAAAATAAAATACCCACCCACTCATCCTTAAATACCCTCAGGCCTACACTTCAGCTATTGATGACATGTGTTTTATATGCATGACTACACCATAGTTAGACTTGTTCTGTGCCATAATACATATCAAAGATGTATATCATGAAAAGATAAAGGGGTCTGTGATGTGTATCATTTTCTGCAGAAATACCAAACCTAAGGGATTAGTTGATGTAAGCTACAATGGATCGCCACATACTGTAGCTGAGTTAGTGAAAAGGCACCAACAAGAGCATCTGATGGGAAATAAAGAAAGTGACTCAACTCTGGTTTGGGGAGGGGAGGATGTGTAGTATTCTGAATTAATCCTCCCTTTGAACCATCTGTATCTGTTCCATAAAATAAGTATTTTTTTCAGCACATTAATAGATTCATAGATTAAAGGTCAGAAAGGATCATTAGATCATCTAGTCTGACCTCCTGTATATCACGGTCCATTAAAGTTCACTCAGTTACCTCCGCATAGAGCCCAATTGCATAGGAACTTGCTATAGATCCAGTTTCAGTTCAAACATAAGTCAACAGGTGCCATTTATGTAAATCCAAGCATAGAAGAATGGATTTATAACACTCCTACCAGCTTATGAAATAATCACTCCTAAAGACTCTGAACGTGTATAAATAAAGTACAGTATAAGGGCTTTCCACCTATAAGTGTAGCTTAATGGTCTCTCTGGTGAATTCTATCAAAGGTTTGTGATGAAGGTATTGTATTCCCCAAAGGTTGTATTCAGTGCTCTGTGACCTATGTTCAGATGAATAGTTGGTCTTTTACCTCCTGCATCACATTCACAACCATCCACACTTGTCTGCTACTGAGGCCCACCTTAACCTATTTTTCTATACTTTTCTCAAGTGAGTTGGTTCTCTTGCATAGACTAAGACACCAAAAGTTTATGCTAACTTAGCCCTACCCAAAATGTCAAAATCTTCCAAGTCTGCAAAATTGGAGCAAGGAAATCAAAGGAAAATAGGTTAATTGTGGGGTAGTTGCTGCTTCTGGTTGAGCCAAAACTACCACAAGAATGCATCCACTGTATGCATCCGATGAAGTGGGTATTCACCCACAGAAGCTTATGCTCTAATACATCTGTTAGTCTATAAGGTGCCACAGGATTCTTTGTCGGTACCACCAAAATGGCCTTTTGCTCAGTACTTTGCCCCTACCACTTAACCAAACCAAGATTCACTTCACTTCAGTTCTGAGGCTAAGATCCTGGTTAACCAGTTCATTGTCCTGAGGTTTTTGCAGGACTGCATTTTTGGCAGTCTTGCCATACAAGGGTTAATGGGAGCAAAGCAGAGTTTTACCAAGATGAACAGCTTCATATGAAAATTGCATTTGCCCAGTTTTGTCAACCTGTGTGAAACAAAACTCAACAGCTTTCCCATAGTACAGACATTTAATTTTGGGAATATATTAATTTGTTTATTCTGCATAATCATGTGAAAAGAATTGAGGGAACCATATGCCAATCTACTATTGCTGTGCCTCTCCATATTAAATCACTCCGACTTCCTGACAATAGAAGTACAATCCAGAACAATATGCTACTATTTACATTAGCATTTGTATAAATCCTTTCTCTGCTATACATCATTTTGATGGATTATTTTAGCTGTTTCACCGGTACTTGCAGAATGTAATCTCTGCCCAGAATGTGAGTGACTTACTTGCTCTTGACTCAATGAGCTGTTCAACCATAGAGCATTGACAACTGCCATGGTGAAATCCAATATGAATTGACTTGCGAAAGTCAATTACAATCCCGTGTTTGGTTAGGGATTCTTATGCACACAACATTCAGATACCTAGTCAGTCACATTCTCTCAATGGAAATGTGCATAGGGTTATTTTCACTGTGATTTGTTTATTTATACTTTCCCAGAATAAATTCTGCCAGCATTGAATCCATTGTCCTCCTCCAGCACAAAAGGAAGCTTATTTGCACAGAGCTGCCATTTTAGTGGAGGGGTAATGAACGCCTGCTTGTAAACAGTTGTATTAAAATATGCAGTAAGTCTACAGTAGCAGAATTCGTCAAGTAGGATAAATCTAATCACTACTCCCATTTTGTTCTAACGGATGGAAATAATGAGCACCCAAGAATGGCTTCCTCTGAGCCTGCTTCATGCCCATTCCTGTTATAGCCCCTCAGTGCAAAACATAGGCACATACACAGGGTGCTCAATGGCCAGTATGTGTATTGAGTACTGTAGTGGTAAACTGAGGCTTATAGTGTACATGCTGTCCCTACAAGCCATATACTGTAGTGACAGAAAAACAGAAAGAATTAAAAAACAGATCCCATGCTGTATTTCCTTAGCTGGCAAAAACTAGATAAATCTGCTCATTTAAATGTGAATAGTATGATAAAATGGGAGGCTTTTATTCCCTAGGTTGGGGTATAACTGGAACTAGAACCTTTAGACTTCTGGAGTATCACTAGACCACACTACTGCCTCCTTTCAAATCATTCTACACTTCTTTCCCAATGTTTTCCTCCAAACTCTAGGAGAATTTGCTAGATGCTTTGTAGTTGTTGTTATCTCTCCCCTTGTTTTTGTTTTCTTTTGCATTACAAGAGCAAACGTGCCTCTTTTCGCATAATTATCATCAAATAGGTTCAGGTTAGTTTTCATCAGTGTTCATTGTTCAGGTAACAAATTTGATTTTGTACTGAACGATGAAATAATGGCTCCAGACTCAGACCATCTGTGGGGGACATGCAACATATTTTAAAACTGCCTGCAAATGAGCAAGCCAAAGAGGTGTCTTCTGTTCAGTGCTTTAAGACTCTTCATGCCACTGAATATTATTTACCTTGGTATTTACAAAAAAGCAAGCATCAGACCATATGCTGATGTAGATTAATAAGGAGGATGAACAGCAAAAATTCCAGCTGTGATAGCAGGTGGCTGAACCTCAAAATGGTCCTTGTTGACTTAAGTTTAGAAGGGATAAAAAAGGGCATAGAGGTTGCAGCCCTTTTTTCATTAGTTGTTTTATTGGTAACTAGCATAAGTGCCCGGCGTTGCTCGGGTCAGTCGGAGGTGGGGAGGGGGCAGACAGTTGACACCCCCTGACCAACCCCAACACCCACACCTCACCCCTCACCCACCCCGACACCTTCCCACCCCCCCTGACCAACCCCAACACCCCCCGGCTCACTTACCCCCCAACCAAACCCGACAACCCCACCTGACCCCCCCAAGCAAACCCAACACCCCCACCTCACCCCCCCGACCGAACCCGACACCCCCACCTCACCCCCGTCCAAACCCGACACTCCCACCTCACCCCCTGAGCAAACCCGACACCCCCACCTCACCCCCCGACCGAACAGTGTATTTAATAATCTGTGTGCTACACAGTGCACCGTGAGCCGGGGGGGGGGATCGGGTTTGGTCTGGGGGGGTGGGAAGGTGTCGGGGTGGCTGAGGGGTGAGGTGGGGGTGTTGGGGTTGGTCAGGGGGTTTTGCGGTTGGTGGGGGGGTGAGGTGGGGGTGTCAGGTTCGGTCGGGGGGTAAGTGAGCCAGGGGGTGTCGGGTTTGGTCTGGGGGGGTGGGAAGGTGTCGGGGTGGGTGAGGGGTGAAGTGTGGGTGTTGCGGTTGGTCAGGGGGTGTTGCGGTTGGTGGGGGGGGTGAGGTGGGGGTGTCGGGTTTGCTTGGGGGGAAGAGGTAGGGGTGTCGGGTTCGGTCGGGGGGTAAGTGAGCCAGGGGGTGTCGGGTTTGGTCTGGGGGGGGTGGGAAGGTGTCGGGGTGGGTGAGGGGTGAGGTGTGGGTGTTGGGGTTGGTCAGGGGGTGTTGCGGTTGGTGGGGGTGAGGTGGGGGTGTCGGATTTGCTTGGGGAGGTGAGGTGGGGGTGTCGGGTTCGGTCGGGGGGTAAGTGAGCCGGGGGGTATCGGGGTTGGTCAGGGGGTGTTGCGGTTGGTGGGGGGGTGAGGTGGCGGTGTCAGGTTTGGTCGTGGGGTAAGTGAGCCGGGGGGAGGGTGTCGGGTTTGGTCTGGGCACCCACCCGGACACCTTCCCACCCCCCCAGACCAACCCCGACACCCCCCGGCTCACTTACCCCCCAAGCAAACCCGACACCCCCACCTGACCCCCCCAAGCAAACCCGACACCCCCACCTCACCCCCCGACTGAACCCGACACCCCCACCTCACTTACCGTCCCACCAAACCCAACTCGGATCCGTCGCAGGGGGGGGCAGAGCTGAGGGATTCCGACGACCTTCGCAGGTGGGGGGGGCACAGAGCTGATGGATTCTGGGGTACCGTTGGAGGAGGGAGGGGTGAGCTGAGCGAGTGCGGTGTCTGTTGGAGGGGGTATTATGACATCATCACCACCTAACCGCCCAGCTGATGTGATTGGCCCTGAAAGACTTTCACCCCTGGGGGGCGTCAGAGGTGAGATCCGAAATTTTTTTGACCCTTACCAGCATCTAGACCCCAAGACCCCTAACTGTACCAAATTTCAAGTCTCTGGCTCAAACGGTGCGGGAGGAGTTCGCTGTCATACATACATACATACATACATACACCACTTGACTTTTATATATATAGATTGTACATAGGTTCTGATTACTCCTCCCCCTTGTTTAGAAAAACAGCTATGGTGTCACTGGGAATTATTTAGCTGCAGTGAATTTTGCTGCCCTTACACTGATTAGTACATTACACTGTAAGAATTCCCCTTGAAATCAATGGGACTTTTTGCAGAACAGGGCATTTAGCTATGTGAGAAGGTAGATGAATTCAACCTTTATTTACTTTGACTTGAGGATATAAGCAGCTGGTGTAGTTCAGAGCAACCATGAGGTTGTTCTAAACTATGATGATGGTACAGACAGGTGTTGCATTGGCCTCAGGATCAGGGAGCCAAATGCAGCTTGTTTAAATAAACACCCCTCTCATTGTCATACATCCAGAACATGTAGGGGACAGCTGAGAATCTAATCCAAAATGCTGTAGCAAGTATTCTAAGAGGAGCTCGATAAATGATTTCTAGTGTATGGAAATCCAAGACTGCTCTAAATCTGAAAGAATTATTATCTTCCCTTGCCACAGAGTGTGACTGATTTCAGATGGCCTTCATCATAGTGCACAATCTCTCTTCCATTCTGACTTTGCTGATCATTCTTGTCAATGTCTCTTTTGATTTGGCTTTTCATTGTTCACGGCAGAAGGGTTTTCCTGTGCGCTCACTCAGTCTTTGGTTCAATTCTGTAAATCTTAATATGTAACTCAAGGTGACTGAATTTGTCCTTATTTTCTTAGCTGCTGCTTCAGGGGGCTGCAGGATTTCAGTGAAACACTTCAAAAGGGTTCAAAGGTGCAGATGTAATTAAAACCTCTCTTAAGAAATTCTGTTTAGCACGTTCTTCTTTTGAGCTCTGATTAGGGCATTAGTCATTTTTTTAAAAAAAGTTCTAACTCATGGCAATATTGCAAAAAGATATTATACAGATAAGTTCTTGGCCTCCACTGAGAATTTTTGCCCTCTATTTAGTATTATTATGCTTTGCTAGACTAATGGAAGTGAGCACTTATTTAGTGTCACAAATGACAGATTTTATGTTCTTATTTCCCACAGTGGATGCTGCACATCCAAATAAACCACTAGGCAAGTGAGCAGTTATACATAAACCATGCATTTGATGGTGTCTTCTTTGTACTGGACCAAATATCAGCAACAATAAAATCCAGCAGCCAAATCCTGTGATATAAGCCAATGGGTTTTCTTTGGGGTTTCCTCTAGGCTATTGTATCAGGTGTGGTCAACATGGAAGTACTGTATTTCAATCACATAGGAAATGGTTTCCATTTTTTTAATCTGTATCAGTTATGTAAGATGTCCCTTGGGTTGGCCTTTCAACCATCTCAATAGATCACGAGCTGGCCCAGACTGTGGACCTTCAGGAAGCAGTTCAAATGTGTGCAAGAAGGTGTGGAAAGCACCACCTTGATTAGTCAAACAGATGAAAATGCCAGTGTTAACTATGCAGACAAGAAAAGTTACATTTGCTGTTAAGGCATTTGTAAGTTAAGTGTTTCTTAAAATTTTTGAACAAGGCATTTTAAGTTGTTAGTTCTCCTTTATTGGGGTAGGTAGCAGAGCAGTACCATGAGAGGAGTAGAAAAGGAAGAAGGCAGAATTGTGACTTTCAAAGTTTTGGCCCAACTTGTTTTGAGACATGAGGGTATCATTTGAGCTTCCCCCCTCAGGTGCCAAAATGTCATGACCCTGCCCTGGTATTGGTGCTATACAACTGTCTGAGCTTCACTGGTACAAATATCCCTGGTGTAGGCAAGGATCTGGTCTTTTAAATATGCATTTTAATTGCTGCCCACTCTTTCAGAAGCCACAATTATAAAAAAATATATTTATTTCTGTGTGATAAATATATAACTTAGTTTGGGAGTTTTTGTTGTGGGAAATTATCAGCATTGCTTAAAGAGCATGATATGTTGGTGGCAGTACCAAAATACGTTGTTTAGAAAGTTACAGTATTGTATTTTCTCTTTGTCCTTCTGGGGTGGTGATCATTTTAAATGAAAAAGGGCTTGCCAGTAATTGCTCTCTTCTGTGGCATCTTCTTAAAGGCCCGTTACACAGCCCATTGAAGAAAATGGAAAGACTTCTATTGATGACAGTAGACTTGGAACAGTGTTCTCAATCTGTGGGTTGGGACTCCATTTTAATGGAGTTGCCAGGGCCAGCATTAGACTTGCTGAGACCCAGAGCTGAAGCCTGAACTCCATACCCATCAAGGGCTGTGGGGCTTGTACTCTGACCCCTTCTCCTCCCACCCAGGGTAATGTAGTAATTTTGTTCTCACAAAAGCAGGTCATAGTGCAATGAAGTTTGAGAACTGCTGGTTAAAGACTATTATAGATCTCTTGGAAAATTATTCAATGTCCCTTTCACCAAATATTTGGTGTATTCTAGAATCTTGTACCACAGTAATGTGTCTTTTGCCAATTAATAAGTGGCTTTGTTTTGTTTTTAAGCCGTAGGGAAAAATCCTAGCATGAATTAAATCAGTATTAAAATTTTCACTGACTTCAGGGGATTTCATGCCAAATGCAGAGTGGCTCTTTCGGGACTAAATTGTGTATTTCTTTTGAAAATATGCCCAAACATTAATACAGGTTAAATGCATCTCACATTTTTTTGTTAAGGCATATTTCAGCTGTAGAACAAGACCCTCTCTTCCCCAGATGGGACAAATTAGTATAAAATTGCCAAATGTAGAGTTCTTTATTAGAAGCTAAAAATGTATCCTGTGCTCTCACACAAGTTAATGTATGCTGTTCATATGCATGCGTACTTAACACATTCACTAATAATTGTCTTCTTCAGGGGTATCACAGGTTAATGCATTTCTGTCTTTTTTGAAACACACAAAAGCCACCAAGGGTTTTTAAAATGGCTAATGCATCTTACTCAAAAACACACCGAATGTAAAAGAAATGGCCCCTTTGCTCTTCAACTCGATAATTTGTCTTTTCCCTTTAAAAACACATACACAGAGAGATCCTATTGGTTAGGAAGTGTCCTCTTCAGAGGTGGTTCCAAGAGGCTAATCTTGCTGTCTCTTTTAAAGACACACACATTAAGAGTCTATATTGACAGCAAGTGTCTTCTCCAGTGTTTGAGAGTCAGTCATTAAAACCTTCTGTCTTTAAAATGTGGTTTTCAAAAAAACCCTCACCTCTCATAACTCTCACCTCACAGCTTGAACTCACCATCAGAAAAGAAGCCTTAATGTTACTTTTAAGTTCTTGAGTGCATCTCAAATTGCTATCCCTTATTTGGGCTTGCAAAGTGTTAAATAGTCCTGCTTTCAAGTTGACTGGAGAGGACACTGGTGGTGAAAATGCAGAAAATATAGATAATAGAACTATTTTTAGTTTCTGTTAGACCAAGGATGTTTATGTGCCTATTACACAAGTTCCATTTTATTGCATTTATGTTTGCATTCATCGCTGCTATCATGACTGGGAAGCAGAAGCAGTGGATCAAAATACTAAATCATGGTATACAACATGGTCAGAGTTTACCAGAAATAGCAATGCTGCAAGGAGGTGAACAGCGTAACCACATAGGTCTTTTCTCTCCCCTGTACGATTCCATGCCACAAGTGCAATCTTTATTTGGTCAATATTTTTAGTGGTATGGTTCCTACATACTTAACTTTTAGGATTCAGATAAAGATTATTTAGACCTGAAAGAACAGAAAAGGAGAATATGCCTCCATGAACTTACTGTTGCATTCTGTATACACTACAGCCAAATTTTTCTGCTTGGTTTATGCTCACTGCAGTGTCTTCTGGATGTGTTAAACTAACTACCTACTAGAGCTTCCCACACTGGACAGCAATAATAGATTACCCTATCAACCATCATTACCTGACAGATAAAAAGAGAAGCCCATAGTCTTCAACGATTGTTTGGCCTAATATTCATCCATGTCCTCAGGGTCAGCAAATTTGGGCTATATTTATATCAAGTCATTTCGAATGCATCCATCACCATGGTATTTAGGTGCTGCTAGAATTATAGACAACTAGATCAACAAGTGTATTCTCCTCTTTGTCAGGAGGAGTGATGTGCAAAAATCAGAAACCCACCAGCCGGTTTCATCCTTAAACCAAAGAAACAACTTGTTTGAATTGTTCTAAAAAAAACTCCCTCAAAAATCAAATACTAATTTGTTCCCCAAACCGGGATTGCTTATGTTGAAATTCAAGTTATGATTGGTGAATAGCTTTGAATTTTTCCCAAAAGGGAGAAAATGTTGCTGTAGTTTTCCCAAATCATATTCTTCTGCAGAAGAGGGATAGGAATTTTAAAGGAGAAAGAACAATATAACTCACAAACTCATTCACTCTTGCTTTTGTCTGGCAAGACTTATGCTGAATAGTCATTGTTGAATAGTTGATTAACTCTTTCTTTAGTGTGACCAACTTGCAAGGTAAGGATACCCTACTCTCAGTATATGATAAACCAACAAGAGTTTCTTTCTTGTGATTCATTGTTTGTGTGTGTTGTAATAATTATCAGCCTATTTGGGCTAGGATTTATGACATTTAGAAAAGATTCCATTTTGTTTGGGTAACTTCTCTAGACTTGAAAGACAAGTAACTGATTTCCATTAGTCTAGATAATACTTAGTCCTACCATGAGTGCAGGAACTGGACTAGATGATCTATGATTAACTGCTGAACAATTAATAACTCTTACTACATATACAAAGGATGAAGGATATATGGAAGCTATATTTAACCATATGAGCATATGATAAAATTAATTATTTGCTATGTTATCAGACTATAACATGGTAGAATTAATTTATCATATAATTAATGATGGAATATGAAATATGATAGCAAGCTTGAAAGCATACAAAATATATTAGGGAACAAACAACCTGGCAAATTCTCTTAAAGAATTTTCTTAAGTTATAAAAAACAGTGTTTGCTAAAAAATATACTGTACCATATACTTATTTGAACGCTGTCATTTCAAATCTATCAATATGGTATTTTAAAACAATTTGGGAAAAAACGTCGTTGTTGTTTAAGAAATTGTACAATTTCAAGCTTCCATTCAGAAAGGACTGAGTTAAAAATATAGATTTATACAGGGACTGACAGTTAAAAATATTGATTTAGACTAGAAACCCTAATACACTATTAGCTATAATCTATGAAGGACACAGACTAACCAATTTGGATAAAACACAAAACAAAAAATGCAGTCAGTTACTGCCATCCACCCTAACCTTTCCACATTGTTCTCAATAAGCTGAAAACAAATCTATTTCTCTTCTCTTCTCTTGCACTCTCACCATAGCAAAGTTTAGAATTGTCATCATGCATTTTTTTTGGCTTTCTTTTCTTTCTTTCTTTTTTTTTTGGTTGGTAATTGCTGAAAATACCTTTTAAACAGTGTGAGACTTCAAAATCCAATTTTGCAGATTCATAACGTCTGGATAGTCAAGATAAGCAATAATCAACCATCCAAACTAGGCCTGAACTTCAACAATCCTTCATCTACTGTACACTGTAGTAGCAAGCATACATTTCACTATGTTGATATATAGCAAGAGACATATGGATGGCAATGGATCCAAAAGCAACCATTTCTAACCAAATATTCAGTTTCATCAGGACTTATTGTTTTCTTCAAACATCAGCAATAGCCAGTCCAATGATTTTTAATTGTTAGCCATTGTATTCAAATTGTTGCCACAGCCAGTAGCATTGACAGATGGCTGTTGGCTGCATTACTGTACCCTGACCTTTTTCCAAGCTCTGTTCCATGGGAATTGGGGCATAAATAAATGCCACTGTGTATTGAAATAAATTTCACCATAAAAGAGAAATGATCATAAATGCAGGTACAAGCATGTACGGTGTACCGACACCATGCATAACATCACCATTGGCAGTAAATCCTTGTGTATAAAAAGTGGTTGACCCCCAAATGTATGTAATATTGGAATGTTTTATTTCATTACAGTGTGTTTCAGGAATGCATTCTGTGAGAGGTACTACATTGCTGTTATGACTAATACTTTCAGTAAACATTTATAGATTAAATCCAGTCTTGTTGGGAACCTCAGCTCCATCTGAAAGCAGAGAGAATAGTATGTTTAAATACAAAAGAAGCTATCTGGACAAACTTTATCAGCAAGGGGGAATAAAATTATACGGTAATAAGATATCAAAAAATCATAGCTGTATATTTCAGTAAACTGTTTAACAGGGCAGTTAACAATTAATTTTACAGTTTGACCTAACAACAAGTCAGAAGAGCTAAAAATGAAATTGGTCTATTAAAATGCTTGGGTCACATTCAACCTGGGTTAGAAAATGTTCTTGTTACAAGAGCATGATATTAAAACTACTTTGACTAAACTCTGAGAAATGTCAGTTTTATAATTTCCAAATTAGGATTTTTATGAAAGAAACTTTATTTCCCAAGTCTTCTGAAGATGAAATGCTGAATTGGCTGCAGTGCTAAGTTTAAGATAGGACTGATTTTACTTTCTTATTAGAGGAGATAAAAATGATACAGTTGACTGAATTGGGCCAATCAAGACGCTTATTGTTTTCACAACCGAGAGACACTTCCTAATGATTAGCTCAATTAATATTGAGAACTATATTGATCATCACTCAGTGGCTATCAGGGAAGAAAACAAGGACAGCCTCTAGTATGAATCAACATACATCAATATTATTGCTACCATTCCCAGAGAAAAAGAGGAGATCTTATAAAGTTAGGGGTGTTCTGATTAATTCTGAAAATCAAATATTTTAGCTTACGGTAGTTGATGTTATGTTTTCTTTGTAAATGAATTATATTTTCATTTTAATAAATGAAGTTCAGCATTACCACTTAACTAAAATAACATTGGAAAGGCTGCCTGCTAATAAATATTAGAACCTGATCTAATGATGATCTGAGAATCTTTCCCCATTTTCCATACTTTAATGCCCCATCCCAAAAAGCACTTAACCAAACATTTAACTTTCAGTATGTGAGTGAGTCCTACTGACTTCAGGTACTCTACCAATTTCTTAGAGAATGGCAAACGTATGGGGAAACAAATGAGAAAAGAAAGGGGGTGGGGGGATGTAATTTAAATGGGATTATTCAAAGTCTTAAAGGTAAGCACCTACTCAATGCTTTACTGGCTCACAGCTCTAAAGCAGGGGAAATTGTAGTAAATAGGATTACTCACATCCCTAAAGGACCAACATAGCATTCCTACTTCCTGCCAACATAAAGGCTATAGGAGATTCTGCTCTTCATTTTATCTAGCAACTCAATTATTTTACTTCATCCAGCTTTTAAAATATGTTCTCCATTATCAGTGTTCCCTTTTCTGCAGGCAGTAATCACATGTTAGGGTGTCAAAACATTAAATACTGCCAATAATGTTTGATTTAAATGATTGATGGATCTAAAACAATAAGCTATTGTTACAGTCCCTCTTCCCCTCTGTTTTATGTATTTCTTCAGATACCAATCTATAACCAAGGAAGGCTCTTGCAAATGCATGGGATTGTATGGCATTTCCCAGTTTCCTCTTGCAGAAAATAATTCTGGGAAGCTTCTTGGGCTGCATATTAAGGCAGTGTTTAATTATAGTTTCAGTAGGACAGAAGCTCTCCCTGTAGATTACCAATATAAAGTTATTACTAGTATAAAGTTGGTCCCTGATGATATTTACATGAATGCTTAACATTAAGTCTCTGACTGGTCCAATCAACTTCAATGGGACATGACTAAAGTTAACACCATATTAATGCATTTCCTGCTTTTGTAACTTGTTTTGGGGCTGAATTTTAAGAATTTGTAGCAGAACATCCACTCCAAACCTCGAAGGGTAAGGTTCAATATCTTTTTTTTTAATTGTGTGTATTCTCCCCTTTATGCCACAATCCTGATAAGTATTTACC
This sequence comes from Sternotherus odoratus, assembly GCA_032164245.1. Taxonomy (NCBI): domain Eukaryota; kingdom Metazoa; phylum Chordata; order Testudines; family Kinosternidae; genus Sternotherus; species Sternotherus odoratus. The sequence continues at coordinate 19,893,579 of JAVMKO010000011.1, forward strand.
ATAATACATATAACATAACTTTTGATTATCTAACTCTACTTCTGGATGGCAAAAAGGTGCATTTCCTAAGACATCAACCCTCTCCTAGCACAGTTGTTAAGTCTTAACAACTCCAAGCCTTTTATAATTAAAGCTAAGTGATATCTGTGTATGACCTGTCTGTGTCTGTTTTCTGTAGACTACTACACTATTTATGTGCACTTCTTTAGTCAATCTTCACTGCAGGAGAAAATAAATATACCACCGAAAGACTTGATTGATGCTAAAGTAAAAACAGCCTTTTCTAAACAGCCCAAAGCAAATGTTACAAGGCCAAAAAGTACAGTTGTAATCTGTGGTTGTATCTAGTTGCTAGAAGTTATTACCTAGTTAGCACTTATTTATTCTTCAGTGGAGTTGCAGAGTGAAATTAATGGTGTCACCAATGGATGGGACCTCTAAAACATAATGTCTTTTATAAATAGCTCCAAACAAAATAGATCCTTCCACTTGCTATAGCATTAGTGGTTTTCCAGTTTGCAGGAAACAAAAACAACACAATCTGAATGAGGGTGTTTTTTGGTATTTTTGTTTTGTTTTTTGTTTTTATGTGACTTAAAAAAAAGATACTTAGGAATTTGACCTCCTCAAGTACAGTCATTAAGATTATTTGTCATTGTCTTTGATGGGAACAGAATCAGGCCTTTAATGTTTTCCACAATGCTCTTATAAACAAAACAATTAATTTTTAAGCAATACTTTTGGAAAATAGCCCAAAATTGACAGCAGCTGGCATATAGATGCAATGAAAATGCAAGCATGTACTTTGGCCTCTTCCTTTACAGCTAGTTTAGGATTATCCCTACATCAAACTGACTCTGAAACTATACACTTTTCATGCATATTGATTTATTTGTTCACTTATTATGTGTACTCTATGAAAAAATTTTTAACATTTTAAAATACTGCTGTCACCTGAGAAAATATAATTGCTCATATTTCCATTCTATATGATATACCAATCTCTGATTTGCTATTACCCCAGTTTTTGAGCTCTTAATGAGATATTTCACTTGATTAGATTGATATTGCCTGTAAGGAGCTATTACTTTATTCAGCCCTCCACAAACTGTAAGCCTATTTTCAGACACTGATTTTTGTCTACTCTGTAAAATTACTCTTTAAAATATTTCTTCCAGCCTGACAGCCAATTAGTACATCATGGCTGGGTTTTTTTTTTTTTTTTTTTGTAAACTTCGAACATATGTTGTTTATCATAATCATTTTCATTGTGTGGGAGGCCATCTCCTTTCAAATCTGCCCAAAGACACTTTGTTCTATCTTCAGCTGCCCTCTTTCTTTTACTCTAGGTTTCATTGCCTAGGTCACAAGATTTAAAAGATTTGTTACATTTTCAAGTGCAAAGAGCCTCCTTATTTGCCCTAATGATTTTATTTTCCCCTAAGCACTTGAACTCAAATGTACAGTAGAAATTTTTTCCCTGCTGAAATTGTGATTTGGTCATTTTTCTTTGTGATTATTTTTATAATGTAACCATGGGATTTAAATAAACCCAGCAAAATTAAAGCAGTCATTTTTTTTCTGCATGAGAAAAGGAAATTTTTAAGAACATTTATAATACAATGTTCCCTATCCTACAAAATGGATGAAAGTACAGATGGTATAATGCACTAGCAAAGAGAAGTAAGGGGGTAGCTACAGTAAAACAAGTTTAGAGACTAAGGTCCTAATCCTGCCTGCACTTTTTCTCTTTCAGTACCCCTGGTTCACTGGAAATCCATGTGGGTATAGGGAATATGTCACATGAAATAATTTCAGGAGAAGGGCCTAAGTGTGTGGCAAAACTTCCGATTAACTTCAATAGATGCCAAATCTAGATATTATGTACCAATATTTTCTATTGGTTGGAGCAGCATATCAAATGAATAGAAGAACTTCAATTGTGCCCAGTCCTTGCAGGGAGTTCAGTCTGGGGTATTGCATTCTTCCCCCTATTCCATTGGTGCTGAAATGAGCCTCCATCTAGATCACTGCCATTTTCTCCAATATATTTCACGTCCCTCATGCTATGAAATGAAAGCGAAACTGTTAAATTTTTTCTTTCTGATGTTATGTTATTTAGCACTGAGTAAGCGCTGCTTTATCAACTTAATTTGCTAGTTTACTGCCTGCTTTTATAGATATTTTATTTGGCTATGGTTTGGGATTTGAGCTTCAAACTTGCTTTTCTCCAGTTGGCTGTCCACAAGCCTCATGAAAAGACTGGAGGGTGCAGGTTCTCATGCTGCTTCTTGAGCCAGGCCTCTCAACTTTCATATCTGCTAGTGGCTAACATAAGAAGCTGGAAATGTATCACACGCATTCACAATGTGGAACACCCGTTTGGTTGTATGTCGTAAGTGACAAATTGTTTTTAATCATAAACAGCTGTTTTAAGATCGTTTTTAAAAACTGTACCTTTTTATTTTTTCTAAAGAAAAACTGGACAAAACAAAGTCTGTCAGAAACAACCCTAAAGACACCCCTATATGTCAGCTGCAAGGTTGGAATGTCCCACAGATCTCTCTTATTTGAGCCAAAAGAGTTGCTCTGGAACCAACCAGTGGTGGGAAACATGCCAGAGGTGATACACACATTGCCAGCAGGTTACAGAAGTGTTTGCTAGGCATCAATTAAAAATTTGAAACCAGAAATCCTGGATTCTATTCATGGGCTAAATGTTGGAATTGTGATGTGGGCTAATATCCACCCAAGGTTTATCCTACCATCTTTATTTCATTTTGGGATCTATAATAGGATGATTTTTTAGACCTATGCTGGGAGAAATACTGGACTAATGCATTAACCTAACCCTCTGCACCGAGCAGTCCCCTCATAAGAGGCATTGCTAATGCTTTCACAGTTTAATGTATTGACCACTACTATTATTTAGTCATTATCATTAAGCGAATGGAGGCTTCCTTCTGCTGTTGTCTGAATCTAAGGTTGCTAATTTAGCTAAAGCAGTACTTCTGGCCAAAATGTTAACGAATAGTACACTAAAGTCAGTTTAATCATCAATTAAGCTTGGAAAATTGAAACATCCTACAGACAGTCATGTAGGTGCTTATGACTGAATGTGATTAACTTAGTTTAAAGACACTTCTCTTCATTTATATGCAAAATTACGGCTATTCTCCCTTTTGTGTGGGTATCACTAAATGATGCATAAACTTAATGTTCTCCTGCCTAAAACAGCTGAGCACATTGAATAATGTTAGGGAATTATTGCCTTACAAATATGACCACAACTTTATAGTGTCTATTATAGCTGTTGGCAACAAGGTCACATGCTATCAAGTTTTTAGTATTAAGTTTAACAAAGAAGGTTAAGGGATGATTTGATTACAGTCTATAAGTACCAAGGTGAGGAACAAATATTTAATAAAGGGCACTTCAATCTAGCAGACAAAGGGGCAATGCAAACCAGTGGCTGGATATGGTTATGGGGTGATTTGATTACAGCCTATAAGTATCTACATGCGGAACAAATATTTAATAATGGGATCTTGAAGCTACCAGAGAAAGGTATAACACAATCCAATGGCTGGAAGTTGAAGCTAGACAAATTCAGAAGGCAAATAAAGTGTAAATTTTGAAGTGAGAGTAAGGCTTGTGGTGGATTCTCCATTGCTGACTATTTTAAAATCAAGATTGCATGTTGTTTAGTTTTTCTACAAGATCTGCTCCCGGAATTTTCTGGGGATGTTCTATGGCCTGTGTTATGGTCAGACTAAAGGATCACAGTGGTCCCTGATATTGGAATCTGTGAGTCATATTGATTGATCTCAGATGCCTTCTTATTGAAACATGATATCTATATATATATCTATATATATATCAATATATCTTTCTATCTATATATATAGAGAGAGAGTTAGATATAGATATAGAGATAGATAGATAGATAGACATATCATGGGAGCAGTTGAAAAAAACACAAGCTGGCATGTATGTTCATCACCTTTCCAGCTATATATATATATATATATATATATATATATATATATATATATATATATATATATATATATATATTAATAATAATAGAGAGAGACACATATTCATATACATATATACAGCTATGTATATATATAGCTGGAAAGGTGATGAACATACATGGCAGCCTGTGTTTTTTCAACTGCTCCCATTCGATAGGAACTATGAAGGAGATCGAAGTCCTTCAGAAATATAAAGCACTTTTACCCATCTACTAGGGTTACATCACATTTAGTTCTCATGCTGGTTTTCCAAACTTTGAAAAAAGTCAGGAAATGAATTTCTAACATGATATGCTACATTTAAATGTAAAAGGTCATTTATCTTTTATCTCACAGTAAGTGAAAATTTATTCACATGTCAAATCTTTCATGTCAGGGAGAATCCAGATTGTGGGTGCTAAAGCTTTTCATGTCATGTTTCTAATTAGGTCTGTGACTCATTCTCATGAATAATATATCAAGCTGCATATTAGCATCTAATCTAGCTAACTCATCAATTTACAGTAACCCTTGGCTGCAGCAACTATAATAAAAATGTCAAAGAGGCTGCAGTATTTTTCCTACAGCTGTTAGAAGCTCTGTATTGTCTCTGGATACTGAACTTCAAAGCAATTTATCAGGATTAAAGGAAACACAGTGGGCATTTTGGATTTTGAATAGATTTGACTGAATCCATTACACTGAATTACAGTGAAGGACTTTTGGTCTAATTACAAAATTTTATACCTGTATTGATGGAAGCTATTTTCCTCTTCAATGTAGAATGAAGGCTTCCCCACCCCCACCCCCAAGTGCTCACACCTTCTCAGGAGCATAGCTTGAACATAGTGCATTTTGTATCCACAAGAAACTGTAGTACACTTTATACTTGCGATTGCCACAAGGAAATGGGGCCAGCTAATGGATTATTCCAAAGGTCTTAACATACTTCAATATTTCATCCACATGATGGACTCTGACCTTAATTTTACAGAACATTTTTGCAGTACTCTTCCCAGCTCTGGATGTGACTGTTGTTGTGGATGTAGCTGGCATTTTGTTTGTGATCACACTGACAAGTATTTTCAAACAGTTTCACTCCATCATGTGGTGATCATCACCAATTAGTTTATTTGACAGCTATAATTTCCCAGTGCACCATCCCTATTATAACTGTAAATTATCTTTGAGAGTGTTCTTAAAATGTCTCCTTTGACCCCAGTTGTCTGTTTTCCATCATCTAGTTCGCCAGAGGTCAATAGCTCTGGCATACGTTTCCCTCTTGTTGTTGTTTTATTTCTTAGATGGGTGATAGATCTCCCTGCCACTCACAGCCCCCAGAAGAATCAGCCTCTGTGTGAGGCTCTAAGCAATGGCTAATAAGTGTGGAGATGGGGTGGGCGGGAGAGATGGAATTTAACAAGCTTTGCCCAGCTTTTCTGCCTTTCCAAATGCTGTTGTTCCATTGCCACATTTGCTGAGTTCTGCAAAGAGAAAGGGAGACTTTGAAACTGATGTGGCTCAGCCTAAGTCTATGTCAGACTTCATGAGAATAACCAGCAGTGAAACAAGACAGATTATGAACCTCTTCTTTTTTTGCATATGTATTCACTTCCCCACCCCATTTCTTCCTTTCTCCTTACAAAGGAGCAAATATAAATCTAGTATTTTAATTATAGAAATATTTGTAGGATACAGAATTCATTTCTGACATAACTTAATGGAAATCATATTGTTAACATATGGAAATTACAACACATTAAGAGCCAGATTTTCAAAAAAAAATTAAGCTCCCATTTAGTCACCTAAATAAAATGCCCAAATTCTCAAAAATGTTTGTTACTTCATGATATACATAAGAGTTAGCTGGAATCTCCTTATTGTAGTGGGATGTGAGAAATCCAGTTAATAACATTTCACAATGTCTTTCCTGAGGTATTTTAGGTGGAAACAAAATTGGCCTACAAATTAGATTTTATAATAAGAATACTCAATAAGCACTGGGTAAAATTTTCCAAAAGCACTTAAGAGACTTAGGAGCCTATGTTGTAATGGAAGGAAGGCTTCTATGTCACATAAGTGCTATAGCTATTACGTTTCTATCCAGCTGAAAATGCATAAAACATGGAAAAAACCATATAAGGGGCAATGCACGTTTTTTGCATTGTTACAGATGAATAATAAGTGCATGTTGGTGATGACCATTTCATAGTGATCAATGGCTTCATGTCTAGTTGGCAGCCGGTATCAAGCAGAGTGCCCCAAGGGTCAGTCCTTGGGCCGGTATTATTCAATATCTTTATCAATGATCTGGAGGATGGTGTGGACTGCACCCTCAGCAAGTTTGCAGATGACACTAAACTAGGAGGAGTGGTAGATATACTGGAGGGTAGGGATAGGATACAGAGGGACCTAGACAAATTAGAGGACTGGGCCAAAAAGAAATTTGATGAGGTTCAACAAGGAGAAGTGCAGAGTCTTGCACTTAGGATGGAAGAATCCCATGCACTGCTATAGACTAGGGACAGAATGACTAGGCAGCAGTTCTGCAGAAAAGGACCCAGGGGTTACAGTGGATGAGAAGCTGGATATGAGTCAACAGAGTGCCCTTGTTGCCAAGAAGGCTAATGGCATTTTGGGCTGTATAAGTAGGGGCATTGCCAGCAGATCAAGGGACATGATTGTTCCCCTCTATTCGACATTGGTGAGGCCTCATCTGGAGTACTGTGTCCATTTTGTGGCCCACACTACAAGAAGGACGTGGAAATATTGAAAAGAGTCCAGAGAAGGGCAACAAAAATGATTAGGGGCCTGGAGCGCATGACTTATGAGGAGAGGCTGAGAGAACTGGGATTGTTTAGTCTACAGAGGAGAAGACTGAGGGGAGATTTGATAGCTGCTTTCAACTACCTGAAAGGGGGTTCTAAAGAGAATGGATCTAGGCTGTTCTCAGTGGTACCAGATGACAGAACAAGGAGTAATGATCTCAAGTTGCAGTTGGGAAGGTTTAGATTGGATATTAGGAAAAAATTTTCACTAGGAGGGTGGTGAAGCATTGGAGTGGGTTACCTAGGGAGGTGGTAGAAACACCTTCCTTAGAGGCTTTTAAGGTCAGGCTTGACAAAGCCCTGGCTGGGATGATTTAGTTGGGGATTGGTCCTGCTTTAAGCAGGGGGTTGGACTAGATGACCTCCAGAGGTCCCTTCCAACCCTAATATTCTATGATTCTATGAAAGGTTCTGTGACACACAAGGCCTGTGGATGATAATATTGTCTCCACATCTGAAATCCTTCCATTCAGTGTGGCCCTTAAGGCATGCTAAAAATGGAAAAGTAATAAGTGAAACTTCATTAAGTATTCCTCAAGAAACTCAAAAGAAACTGTAGAGTTTTCTATTTTATATTGCATACGGGGAAAGGAATAGTACAGTAAATACCATGGATTTATATGCCCAAGAATGGAGCATGGAGCCACAGAATTAAGATACAGCACTTTCAAATGACTAACCTGTGCTTGGCACAAGCCTAAAGTAATAGATGCATTGACAGACCAATGTCAATAACAAATTAAACAAAATGGCGAATAATTCTGTAATACAAAAAATGGAGTTTAGAGAGTGGACCAGCAATAAGCAATAAGATTCTAAGCCTTTTTACCTCTCGGTCATTGTTTCTAATCTAATTGATTCCAAATGGTAGCAACTGAAAGTTGTTATGTTGATAACTCTTTGCAGGTTTATGGGAAGAGCTAGTGGTCTCAGAACTAATTTCCATTAGGGAGGTATTCTAATCCCTATTGGAATTAATGGGCACACTCACTATTTGGAATCTAACAAGTCGTTTGACACTCAACATGCATGGAGATTGAACTACCATCTTTCCTTTAATGGTTATAATTTCGGGCCACAGTTGAGGTATAATGATGGTTTGAACTGTTGCTTCCCTTTCTCTGTACTGTTAACAAGAAAACAATTTTAGTGTCCAAGGATCTGAAGCCTAAAGATTTCAAAGGCACTGAAATTAATGGTAGGGAAAGAAGTTGTTGCAGAATGGGCAAGCAGAAGAATTAAAAAATAGCTGTTCTTCCTTCTCTATAATTACATGCATACTTTGCGTAGCTATCTAAATACAATAACATGAAGCCTGAAGATGTATGTGGAGGACTTGAACATTTATAACCTTATGGCACTATCCTCAATGAGCAGTAAAATCAAATAACATATAAGTGCTTTAAGATTTTGGCCCAGCTCCACAAACAGACTTAGGTTCAGCAATGCTTTTAGATACCTAACCATCCAGTGGAATCCACAAATCCTGGCTTATCTGCCTGGGCTCCTGTACAATGAATGTGGTGCAAGAGGCATCTGAGAATAGAAGCCACAAAAGCCAGTATACTGGGTGGTTACCTGCATAACCTACCAAATAGCAAACCCCAATAAGAGGAATGTGTCCTACACCTCACCCCCTCAGGGAGTTAGGCACCTGTCTCCTCTTGGGCTCCACAGATGGCAGCCCTTTCCTGGAGTCAGGCACCTATGTGGTTTCCTTAACTACTGGAATATAGAGTCATTTTCATGTTTCCTGTTGGAACAGTGAATACTTTATGCACATTGGAACAGATTTGATAGGAGATATTGACAAAGACCTGAATAAGACTATCTCTTAGAATAGTAGTTAGAACACATCTCTGAGAGGTGGGAGAGCCAACTTGGTATATTTTCCTCATCAGGCAGAGGGGAGAATTGAACCAGAGTCTCCTATCCAGGTGAGCTCCCTAGCCACTGGGGTCAAGGGGTCACATCCTGTCTCTGATGTTTTGTGTTCTTGGAGCATTTGTACCAGACTAGACTGTTGGGGCTCCATCTATCTTCATCTGGTCTCAGGATCACTCTGGGGTTTAGGCATGAAATAGGCTTCTGGGAGTCTGCCTGATGCAGCAGTGCACATGCTCAGAGGCAGAAACTTAATGCCTAGGGGACTTTTACAGGAAAAATGTAGGTGTCTAGTGAGTTGAGGTGCTTACAAGGTTAAGTGAAAGTTGAGAGGGGGTTCTGTGGATCACAGTGGCACCTAAATCTAGTCTCGAGGAGTGGGATATACAGAGGGATTTAGGCATTTGATGCTCAGAATTGGAATGCCTATTTTTTAGCAACTAGAAAGTCATAGGAATGACACTGCAATCCACAAGGTTCCTTCAGTCTCTCTTGTTGAAGCTGTTCCACTGTGGGTAAATAATGAAAGAGTGGTAGGAGCAGGAGGGCTGGACCACAGCACTGGGGAGACCCTGGGTTCAATCCCTCTGCTCCAATCACTCTTTCATTAACTGAAAACTTTGGTGCTGCACGAGTTTAGGTGAGTGGGCTGATGTACAAAATTGGAGATTATTGCAAAAAGATTTGCTAATTAAATGTAAGAAAGTAGCCTTAACAAATGAGGAAAAATTAGCTGTCACTAATGCATTTAAAAGGAACAGAGCTAAAACTAAATATGATGATTTAAGAGATTGACAGCAGTGATCAGTATCTGCGGAGTGATACTTTTCAAAAGAATATTGAACTGGCCAAGATCAAAGTTACTTGCACATACAGAATTTCCAGATGAAAACTATATGAGAATATAGGATTTATATAGACTTAAAACATTTCAGAAGGTATTTATTATCTGAAAATAGCAAAAGAGACAACATTGATCAGACCTCCAAAAAAGTGGAGGTAATCAAGGTTACAACCAAGTAGCTACACTTAATCTGCTGAAAGTCAGAGATTAAAAGAAATCACATAGTAATTTGAAAGTTGAGTCATCATTTTGATAATGTATTCTCCCTTGAGAAGGACAGAGGGACTAAGAACTGAGGATGAGAAGGACAGGCACCCAATTTAATTTGACATTCTTTCAGGGGATTGGGTTAGAATATTATTTCTCTCAACTGAATGAACAATCAGGGTACCCACCAAAATTCCTGTTTGCCTAGTCATAATCTCAGTTGATCTGAAGCTCCTGATCTGACATTAGGGTAACCAGGTGTCCCGATTTTATGGGGACAGTCCTGATTTTTGGTCTTTTTCTTATATAGGCTCCTATAACCCCTCACCCCTGTCCCAATTTTTCACATTTGCTTTCTGGTCACCTTAGCTGACATCCCTGCCATTTTAATTAAGAGAAGGATAGAAGGGTGTTTTCAGCAATAGTTACTTGCCATTAGAAGTCACTCTCTACAGCAGTTTGACAGAACCACTATTTGTTGACTTCAGAAGATGATGCTTAAAGGTCATTGTTCTTCCAGGTCTTGGGTAGAAGAGGAGAGAGTAGTTAGAGGAAGCACTGGATGAGTCTCTTTTGAAAAGCCTGCAATCATTGTATGTTTACAACATATGTGCATGCACTCAGGGAAAGGCACATTCTTAAAAAAAAATCGACATAAATGGATAGATAACCATGATTATACTACAGGAAAAAAAAATCTTTCCAAAATCAGCTTTCTGCCTGAAGGCAAACTTGTCTAAATCAATTATACTTTTGCAATCCATGTAATTAATATTCAATACTTGCTAGTGGTTCAAAGCTAAGCCATTAGAAGTCACTCTCTACAGCAGTTTGACAGAACCACTATTTGTTGACTTCAGAAGATGATGCTTAAAGGTCATTGTTCTTCCAGGTCTTGGGTAGAAGAGGAGAGAGTAGTTAGAGGAAGCACTGGATGAATCTCTTTTGAAAAGCCTGCAATCATTGTATGTTTACAACATATGTGCATGCACTCAGGGAAAGGCACATTCTTAAAAAAAAATCGACATAAATGGATAGATAACCATGATTATACTACAGGAAAAAAAAATCTTTTCAAAATCAGCTTTCTGCCTGAAGGCAAACTTGTCTAAATCAATTATACTTTTGCAATCCATGTAATTAATATTCAATACTTGCTAGTGGTTCAAAGCTAAGCTTTTTATTTAGGAATGATCTGAATAGTATTTGAAACCTCATTGCTACCAAGGAAAAAGCAAAATAGTTGACCACATCTCATACGGGGTGCACCTCTACTTCAGAGGTTACATATAGTACTTTGCTCAATGATTACTGCCTTTACTGAGCTGGAGAGTATAATGCAGCACATTTCCCTTTGCTGCTATTACACTCTATTGCTATGCAAGACTTGCAAATCTACAGCATATGGCTCTGCTATATTGGCCTATAAAGAAAGAAATAACTGCATATGACTTTTATTTGGATGGTGAATGCTAGAGAAAAAAAACAGAGTCCCAGGAGATCTTCTCAAACTAAAAAGCCAAGGTGTTTGATGTGGTGTCAAGGACTGTTGAAATATGTAATTCATTCCATCTGCTCTCCTCAGCACAGGAGAACTGCACATCAGTGCCAGCTGCTTGTGCCTAAAACTGAAAGAAGAGAAACCTTGGCATTCATGTTATATACTATAATACTTGCAGAGTGCTGACAAGCCTCAAGTTCCACTTTTTTTCTTAAGCAATGTCTCCTTGTTAACATGATGGGCCAAATTCAGAGGTGAACGTAAGGGCATTATAGGGATATTCTACTGGTGAAGCTGACACTTTTCCTCAGTGTATGTTGCATCAGCTTAAGTGCCTATGGACTTCATTATTACACCTACCTTCACATCCACTTACAAATATGCAACTCATACCCAAAACACATCACCATTTCAGCCCAAATTAGAGTCAAAGTGAATCTAAGAGAAAATAAATTGGCGTAACTCCTACATCAACAAGCCTAAAAAGAGGAATCTAGCAAGATAACAACTGACCAGAGCATACAAAAATGTATAAATTGAAGTAATTCATGTTCTATTTTTACATATGAAAACTTGTCAGAAATTTTCTGACAAAGTTTTTCTATCAAAAAATGCGGATTTATCAAAAGAGAAACATTTTGTGGAGGGTACCTGTGATGAAAATTCATTTTGAAATAAAAATTGAATAAAAAAGCATTTTAATAAGGTTGAAAACATTCCATTTAGATGTTTTCAGAATGGACTGTTTTTATTTTCCATTTCAAAACCATTTTTGTTTGAGCTGTTTTTATTTAATATTATAAAAGTAGTATCAAAATCAGAATGGAATGATAAATTGGCCTGAAATAATTTTTCCCCAGATTTTCAGTTTCCTGAAAAATTCTAGTTTTGTGTGTGTTGTTTTCATTATTTCCTAGAATAGAAGAAATGTTGAGTCACACAGTTCGCCCTGAAATGAAAAATCTGGTTAGTGCTCAGCTCATGTTACTACAGTAAAACCTCCATTTAACGGACTAATTCGGGCGGGGGGGGGTGTCCGTTAAATCCAAAAGTCCGTTATTTAATAAAAAAAAACCCGAGCTGTTGGAGCAGCAGCCCGCCCGCCACAAGGTCAGGGCGGCAGCTCTGCAGGCTGCCGGGACCCGGGTGGCAGCTGGGAGCCGTCAGCCAGCCCGCCCGGGTCCCGGCTGCTGGGACCCAGGCGGCAGCCATCAGCAAGCCAGCCAGCCCGCCCGGGTCCCGGCTGCTGGGACCCGGGCGGGAGCTGTCAACCAGCCCGCCCGCAGGCGGGAGCCGGCAGGCAGCCCGCCCGCTGACCGGACCCGGGCGGCAGCGGGGAGCCGACAGGCAGCCCACCTGCTGACCGGACCCGGGCGGCAGCGGGGAGCCGACAGGCAGCCTGCCCACTGCCCGGACCCCGGAGGCAGCGGGGAGCCGACAGGCAGCCCGCCCGCTGCCCGGACCCCGGCGGCAGCGGGGAGCCAACAGGCAGCCCGCCCGCTGCCCGGACCCCAGCGGCAGCGGGGAGCCAGCAGCCAGCCCCCGAAAAACGGATTTGGGATGCATCGGACTTGCTCATAAATTTTGTCCGTTGCATCCGAAGTCCGTTAAATCAGGGTCCGGTAAATCGGGGTTTTACTGTACTGATTAGTTTCATGCTTCAGAGTTTCATGCATCTCTGTCGCCCTCCTTGGTCTCTGAGTACACTCTCTTGAGTGTCAGTCCTCTTGCCTTCATCTGTCCTGTGGCGGAATTCAACAATTTTCCCACTGTTAGACCAGGTTCAGGGATATGGTATCCTATGTACCTACCATGATTGCTCAGCAATTCTGACTGTGTTTGGTTACCTGACAGTCTTCCCTTGAAGAGTCATGACCAGTGGTGTATACAGTCACCCAAACTGACTTATCAAAACAAAGTACTGTTTAATCTTAACAGAAGGAACATAGCATAGAAAGAGAAAAGTTTTTTTACCCAATAAAAAGATTTATACCCATATCTTTCTTAGATATACATTTAGGTAGGGCTATTTTATCCCAATCACCCCAACCTCTAGGGATTGGGATTAGAGTGACCAGATGTCCCTATTTTATAGGGACAGTCTTAATTTGTGGATCTTTCTCTTATATAGGCTCCTATTGACCCCTACCCCCATCCTCATTTTTCACCTTGCTGTCTGGTCACCCTAATTGGGGTTCAGTCTTCTCCCCAACAGGCTGTGCCTTAATAATCTTTGTTCTTCAACTACTTGCCCTTTAATGCACCCTCAAGTCCTTTGTTTCAGTTTTCCCAGCCTGGATACTACCCATTCCACATAGGGATAAAAGATAGCCAGTTGAACTCAGCATGATCAGAAGTCAAAACTTCAGAGCCAATACTTACCATCATCTCTAACCCCTCCTTGAAATAACCCTTTGTAATCACACGCTACCCCTAATTTTAACTACCTATCAAACTGATTAAAATTGATAATTGAAATTTTGACTAGAAATAAAATCTTTCCTTTTGCTTTTTTTTCCCTTCATTTTTTGCTAATTTTCCCCTCACCCTCATCCTTCCCTCACCAGATTGAAAACCCATACTGCTGAATGCTATAAGTACATGTAGTAAGAGACAGTCACTGCTGAAAAATATACAATATAAATTACATTAATATACAAATTATGTAATTATTTAATGTTCCCTTACAAGTGACACCGTTTGGGCAACAATTTGTAATAAATCAATTTACTAAAGGCTACAGCACCGTTTTTAAATTCATTACACATAAATGGCCATGGGCCTAGAACTCTGGTCCTTTATCTCCACAGCCCTATGTCTCTACCATTTGATGCAAAAGAGAATTTTTGTAGCTACTGCAAGTAGATCCTTTATTCTTTTGGGGGGAAAGCCACTAGAGGGAAAGATAACTCACTTATACTCAGAGGGGACAAATTTGGCAACACATTTAAATATGTGCCTAACTTAAAGCATGTGAGTAGTCCAAAATGAATCAGTGGAAGTGTTCATGTGATTAAAATTAGGTATGACTTGCTGAATCAAGGTCTAAGTCAATATTCCATGTGACTCTAACTGAGCATGCCAGCTAAGTGTGGCACTCTGTCCCCCTCTAGTGGTGTCTAGGCAAGGTTGATATTGATGCGCCTGCTATCGCCATGGCGAAGGGAGCAAAGATTTTTAACTCAGGCAGTAGAGATTCATGCACTGAGATCTGGAGATCCCAGATTTAAAACCTGCTACTGACAACCCATCTGCAACATAGACATTACAAGTTGTGGCCTATATGGGAAATTGAAATGGGGAGCCTCTGGAGCTTGGGAGAGGAGGTATTATGATCACTGGAATGAAAGCTCTTTAGAGATTGAAGAGGGTATGATTGTATGGGATCCGGCAGTTGCCATAGCATAGACCAAATGGTGTAGGCAAACAGACTGGATGTACGTGTTGTAGAAAAGATGAACACGATTATATTAATTGATATTGCCATACTAGAAGACAGAAACACAAAAAGAAACCAGGAGAGAAGATGGTGAAGTATGAAGAACTCTGCCACCAAGTGGAACGATGATGGAAAATTGGAACAAAGATGAGCCTAGTGATTATTCTATGATTCTATAAACAGCGACCTCCAGAAGACAGTTTGTAGGCCCTGCAAGAATTGTAAGGGAAGTCAAAGGAGAGCCAGTGTATTTGAGCATCTAAAATGCAGGAATTCCACAGAAAGGTTAACAAAACTTCTGACTACCCAAACCTACAGAGTTAGTTTGTGTACAGGATGTATTGGTGACTCATGGGAATAAATTTTAGATGGTAGCTTTCCCCTCTCCATGATTATAGAGCTTGTTAAGTTGTGAAGGCCATTTGTTTTAAAGATAATCACAATCATGTAATAATGAGGGATAATACTAATAAGAATTAATAAGAATTAATAATTTGCCACTTAAATGCACTCATTTCTGAGATGGAAATGTTGTAGCCTTTGTGTACCTAACAGACTACACAGCAGTATTTTGGAGAGAAGAGAAGAACAGCTTATCTAACTGAAACTACATAAGGAATTTCAGAACAGCAGCGAACTTTATTTACCTATACTGGAAGGTAGCCAGGACACAAAGGGTTATCACCCTGGCTCCTACAAAAAGTGCCATGGGATGTTTAATAACCATGAGTAATCAGCAGACCTGCCACATCTCACTCATTTTGTGGATTAATTCAAAGGCAGGTTTTTAAAACATTTTATTCTTGTAATGAAGGGTTCGATAATGTGTTTCAATATGACAGTTAAAATCCCCTGTGTATCTGAAATCTCACTTATTTAAGTTGTCACATCTTGAAAGCCCTGTATCAGGGGGTTCACTTTTCTATCTCAGTGCATATTATTGTCAATATTTTTTTATTTGTATAGTTTTTGTTCCTCAGTGAAATTGTAAATTGCTGGTATAGTAATTGATCAATATCAAGATTGAAAATACCATTTTCAATTAAGTTAGTAGGTAATATATGATTATACACCCCCTCCCCCTCCCACACACACATACACACAAAATATATACAACAAAATCCTAGACTAAATGAATGTTCTTTAGAGGACAAAGTCAAACACTCAACATTATGAAATGCTAGATTTAAGGTTGCCCATGTAATTTTAATTTGGCCTCCTTGTGTGTCTTTAATTACATGGCCACATATTTTTTCTATGAGACTCTTCCCTCATTCTGTTCATATACTTTGTGAGGGCTCTAGGTACAGGAATGAAATGACCCTTTTTTAGTATGCTTAAATGTATACACACACACTCACTCTCACTCTCTCACCCTGTGATGAGGGTGTATAAGCCCCATATTAGCAGTGTCAGAATTAGGGAGTCCAGTCAGTCCATTTTGTGGCAGGTAATTAAGGATTAGAGCCAGGTGAGGAGAACTTGGATGAGTGGTTCATATAAAGCAATGGTTCTCAACTGGGGGTAAATCAACTCATCTAGTGATTTGCTTAGTTTTACAACAGGCTACATTAAAAAGCACTAGTAAACTCAGTTCAAAGTAAAATTTCATACAGGTAGTGACTTGTTTAAACCACTCTATATACTATACACTGAAATGCAAGTACAATAGTTATATTCCAATTGCTCTATAATTATATGGTAAAAATGAGAAAGGACCCTATTTTTCAGTAATAGTATGCTGTGACATCATTGTATTTTTATGTCTGATTTTGTAAGCAAGTAGTTTTTAAGTGAGGTGAAACTTGGAGGTACACAAGAGAAATCAGACTCCTGAAAGGGGTCCAGTAGTCTGGAAAGGTTGAGAGTTGCTGTTATAAAGGAAGGACTACAGGCCCACTAAGGAAGGTTGAAAGAAAGAAAAAAAAATATTAGGATGCATGTAGTCTGGTGGGAAAAGGCAACAGTAAGAAAAGGGTCTAGGTGGTTGTGAACAACTGTTATGATAACAAGGAGACTCAGCTCATCAACAACAAACTGACAGGAGGAGAGAGAAAGAAAAAAGTGCAAGTGGACAGGTGGAGGTAGGAAGTAGCAAGGACCAGGTCATAGCTGTTTAAACACAGAGTCTTTGGGCTGGAATACAGAGGAGGTGTGTCTTCTGTCCCCTACCAGAAAGGAAGACCAGAACTCCTTTGGGGTCAAGGACTATACACCCCAGACGAAGACTTGGGCTAATGACCTGATGCAGCATCATGGGACTTCTGGCCTGTGGTGTGGCACTCCTTATTTTTCCTGAAAGAGATCAGATTACAAATGAGCTGGTTACCTATGAGATTGGTGAGAAGAGCCTGATTATCCCAAAGCCAAACAATTGTCTGGGGAAGGTGGGGGAGAACTGAGCTTGAATTGCTCTAATGCTGCACCCAGCTGTGAGAAGATGTCATCTGGTGAGTTTGCTACATTACCCTCGTCATGTGTGCACACTATTTTGTCTGAGTTAATACAGGCCCTGGCTATATTACTTCCACACAGACCCTTTTTAGAGTTTGGTATCTCTCATTAAATGGGTAATTATTTTTTTTTATTAAAACACTTATGTGTACATTATTGAAAGTATACAAGTGAGGGTCAAATGCAAAAAGACTGAGCAGGGCTGTTCAGATAAGCTACCAAGTCTTTCCTTACACCTCTTGGATGTGAAAAATCTCACAAAACCAGCCTTGCTTGCATTATTTTAATTTTTCTTTTCATCCAACCTGGCTTCAGTTGAGTCAGAAATCCTGGGAGAATAGCTCTTCTTGTGGTCTAGGATTTTGGCACTTCCTCTTCTAGTTCTCGATAGAACCACAGTGTTTAGAAGCAGCCACAAAGTATCCCAAGCCTCTAACTTAAGTACCAATTTTTTCCAACCCTTCGGTATAAATTGGTAATGGAATTTGGTTGGTTTTATTTCATACCAGCTGCTTTGCTCATCCACATTGAGAGGGATGTCCTTGTGTAGCAGATACAAGGCTTCAGCAGAGACTAAATAACTGGAAATGGGCAGTCTTTTACAAATACTGAACTGTCAGAATTATGATTTCTAAATTCTGGAAGGTGTGGGAGGTAATTTACAGGGGGGAGGAAGGGGAGCTCTAAAATTTGAAGAGCTGTACTCAAACTACTTAGTTATTTATAACCATGAGCACCCTTTAAATGTATGCTGTGGGAACTCTCCTTCTTGTGTAGAAGAAAATGGAATTTATTTTGAATTCATTTATTACTTGCTCTAGATTAGGCCATGGTACTTGATTTTATCAAGTAAAGTCACAGTCACGGTCTCAAAAAGCTTCCAATCAACATTAAATTAACCCTTTGTTTACCCCCTCAATGTGTATGCACTGTTTAAATTGAAAATATGGAATTCTGTGAAGTACTAAAATACTAGGAGCTACTAGGGATTTAGTCTTAGTTTTTAATCTATTTGAAAAAAATAAATATGTCCAATACTGAACTTCCCAAATGTTGAGATATAAACAGGATTATGAAAGCATTGCATTTTTTTCTGTGGAAACATGTATCTGATTTTCTCACAACATGGTCCAAACCAAAAAACAACAACCCTCTTTTCAGAAAGGTAGGAACATGCCTTTTGAGTGCTAACACTTGAAAAGAGGCACTTTTTAGTTTAAATGGTACCAAAGTACTAAATTGGTCAATTTCTAAGCAATTTGATACTAATTACACAATTACTTTACTTTGATAAAGTACAGAAAAATACCTGCAGTATTATTATTTTTTTGCCAACTCTATGGAAGAATCAAAGTACTTGATTTTAAACTTTATGTAGTGAGAAATGTCTAATGATGTATTACTTAAAGTGAGTACCCTGAGTTCATGGAAGCAAGGGAGCTTTGTTTTAAAAAGAGAACTGTTGAGCTCACAGGAGTGAGGAAAAACATTCAGAATATATATTCTATTTCACAGGCTATCTCCTGGCCCAAATGGTCCATACTGACTGTGCACAAGTATAAGTGGTTGAGGGGAAGAAGGTAAATGTGAATTAGTCACCACTATGTTCTGCTGTTTTTTGGATGCTACTGGCTGGCCAAGGCCCTGGAATGAAATATGCTAAGCTAGAGGTTGCTCAGTTATATAACACCTGCCAACACTGAATTTGTGGAGGGGTGGGGCAGCTGTTGGGTTTGACTACAACTCTTTTCCTAGGCATATCCCTTACTCAATGGTCAGGAGAAGGGATAGTGCAGCAGCTGCTTTATATGAATAGAGGATTACCCTATGCACAGAGAATCCTTTGCTGG
Source organism: Sternotherus odoratus (assembly GCA_032164245.1). NCBI lineage: Eukaryota > Metazoa > Chordata > Testudines > Kinosternidae > Sternotherus > Sternotherus odoratus. Next base: position 19,912,605 of record JAVMKO010000011.1, read on the forward strand.
CTAGTGCTAGTATTAAAGATGGGTTTGTACCAGTGGGATAGCAGCAAGCAGCCTTAACAGACTTAGTCTAGCCCTGTGATTTAAAGAATTTATTTTTTACATAAACCATTAAATAAGACCATATACATTAGATAAAAACCCATAGTATTTTGACCTTGTCAAGTGCAGAGATTAAAATGAATGCTGCTTTTGAGAGGGAACGGCTGATTGTTCATGTCAAAGGCCAGAAGATAGCCATAGTCTCTTTCTGAGCAGTGCTATAGAAGGAGCTGTAGGTTTTTGTTTGGTGGACGAGACTCCAATGACTCAAGGATAGCACGCCCAATCATGCCTCCTTCCTGGGTCTGGGACTCCCACTGGAACAACTTTCAGCAGTGTGTTATTCAAATTGTGGTGTAAAGCCGGGGTACAAGTTTTCTCAGTGTATCACAAGCCAGTTGTTCTCAGATTGTTCAGGGTTTAATTCAATACAGAATTGGGTCTACTATGTGTGTCACACAGACACCTTGTTTTCTGTTGCTTTAATGCCTATCTACCAGATACTAATCCATAAGGCTAAATTCTCTATGGTATAAGCAGGCACAGCTTCAGTGGAGTTTTCTCCATTTAGATCAGCAGAGAAATTAAATCTTGGAAATGTAAGTCATGAAAATATGGCCCCAGTTATCGATGCTGAGTGTACATTTGATAATGCTGGATCAAACAATAATTTGTATCTCGAGCAGGAAACTGAAAAGCTCAGTTAAATGCTATGCAACATAGTGAGGCTTCTCTCAACTGTAGAAACATTGCCTTAACCTTAAAATATTTCATAGACCATGGAAGGGGGCAAGTATTGTAAGAATCAGACTGTTACTCAGTTGAGCTAAATCCTTCCTCTATAACCTTGGGCAAGTTGCTTTCAAAAATCGAAATATTTGGGCACTTGAAGATATAGATGTGTGCCTAGCACAATTTTAAAAATCAAACAGATGCCTAACTCCCACTGAAATCAATGCCTCTGTAAAATGAAAAAATAATGTTCCTCTCACTCACACAAGTGTTGTGAAGATAATGCTGCTACTGATTATGAAATGCTACCATGTAAACACCAAAGAAAAGGAACAGTTCAATAAAATAGATGTGTAAAGCAAGGAAATATTACTGTATATCCTTAGTGACCAATACCATACAGGATTTGATATTTTTATAACTGAAATTGTTAAAGGCAATTGCCTGCCTAATTGCTCCATAAACAATGCTAAAATGCAACAGGATTTATCTTTTCTTCTCTGTAAGACGCTTATCCACAAATGTGTAGAGAAATAATTGACAACCTATTTTGACCATTTTTATGAGATGTTCCTTGGGAATATTTCCACTGGTGAAGAATGTGCACCTATAATTTTATGAATACCCCTCCACTGTCTTCAAATACTGATTCTGAACAGTATCTAAGAAAAAATCCTCTGAAGGTGCATCTATTCTGTCTCCAATGTGTTTTCAGTGCCATGTTCCATACAAAATATTTGATCTGAGATCAGGTATAGAAATTCCAAAGGACTGAAGGAGTACTATTGTTGTAGCAGTAGTCAAAAAGGACAGGTGGAATGACCTGGGAAACTATAGGCTGGTTAGCCTGACATCAATCCTGGGCAAAATAATGGAAATGCTAATACAGGATCAGCCAATAAATCATTGAAGACTACACTCTATCTTTACTATGCTAACTCTTATCAAGGTAGTGTAGGTGGACCTCCTTGAGCTGGAAACTATATCTCCAGCTGAAAGTGTAGATATACCTTTAGTCTTGTATGTTTTTTGACCTAGTACCATATGACATTCTGATTTAAAAAACAAAACCTCTAAATATCAATAGAAAGTACCTCTCATATAGGCTAAGACAACTGACAACTGTCTAAGACTAACAACTACTTTGAGATCTGACAATAGGGAATCCCAGCTGAATGGGGGGTGTTTCTAGGTGGGTTCTGTGGGAATGATTACTAGTTAGTCTCTAAGGTGCTACAAGTATTCCTCGCTTTCTTTATGGATACAGACTAACACGGCTGCTATTCTTGAAACTACTATGTTTGATGTTAATCAAAGTTTTCATCAATATTGGAAGTAAATATTATATCACTGATATTTGCAGATGGCAAAAAGATTGGCAGAGTGGTAAATGAGATCAGGGCAATCACAAGCGTGACCTGGAGTGTTTGGTAACCTGGACCCATTCAAACTTGGGGAGGGTTGACCTCAGATACGCAACTTCAGCTATGTGAATAGTTTAGCTGAAGTCGACGCATCTTAGGTCGACTTACCTGCTGTCCTCACGGCGGCAGTGGCCAACAGCAGGCTCCCCTGTCGACTCTGCCTTGTGCCTTTTGGCAAGCTGAACTTCTGGCGTTGACTTTGGGGATTAATTTATCATGTCGTGATGAGACTTGATAAATTGATCCCCAATAGATTGATCTCTATCCGCCGATCCAGCCGGTAGTGTAGACATGGCCTTAGTGTGTCTTTAATACAACCAAATATGAAGTGCTTCATCTTATAGTAGGCAATTTAGGCCAAACTTAAAGAATAGAGATCTGTATCCTGGAAAGCAGGAGCTCTGAAAAAGATCTAGGGGTCACAGTGAGCAAGCAACTCAATAATATCTTTCATGCAATTCTGTGTCTCCCGCTTCAAAAAGCTAATGTGGCCATTGGATGTATAACCAGGGGAATAGTGAGTATAAGCAAGTAGGTGATTTTTTAAAAACCCTCTGTATATGGCACTGGTGAGAATACTTTCCACTTTATGTTTAAAAAAAATGGAGAGAGTGCAGAGAAGAGCCACAAAAATGATTTGAGGACTAGATTAAAATGTTGTATAATGAGACTTAAAGAGCCCAATCTGTTTAGTTCATCAAAAAGATTAACTTGATTTGATTTAAGTTACCTTCATAAGGCGAAAACCTCTGGGTTAAACAACTCTTTAATTTACCTGAGAAAGGCATAGCAAGCACCAGTGTCTGGAAGCTGCAGTCAGTCAAATTCAAATTGGAAATTAGCAGGGCCGGCGACAGGGGGGTACTACGGGTAGAGCTGTACCAGGCCCTGGACTTTAGGGGGCCTCCGGTACATAGCAGTACCCATAGTCATCCCCCCTTGTCGCCAGGCCTGGAGAGCGGGGAAGGGGCGGGGAGGCGGCGCGGCTCTCCTCCGAAGCGGACGAGCGCGCATGTCCCCGGCAGGAGCAGTGAGCCCGGCCGGCGGCAGTGGCGCAGTCCGGGGGAGAAAGTGCGGGGGGGGGGGAGGGGGCAGCAAGCGCGGCTCACGCCGCAAGACCCCGCACTGCCGCCAGCCGCTGTCAGCTGGGGGGGGGGAGCGCCAGCTGGGCTGGGGGGGGGCCCGGCTGGGCTTCCCCCCCAGCCGCTGTCAGCTGGGGGGGGGGAGCGCCTGCTGGGCTGGGGGGGAGTGCCTGCTTGGCTCGGGGGGGAGCGCCGGCTGGGCTGGGAGGGCCCCCAGCCACTGTCAGCTGGGGGCGGGGGAAGTGCCGGCTGGGCTGGGGGGGCTCCCAAACAATCAGAGTAGGGGGCCCCCAAATTTCTGTCGCCAGCCCTGGAAATTAGGCACACCATTTTAACAACGTGTGATTAACATTTGGAACCCAACTACCAAAGGAAATGGTGGGTGTTCTATCCCGGTTTTTAAATCAGGTTTGGAAGCAATGGTTCAGCCAAATGCAAGCTATTGAGTTCAATAATAGGGTAACTAGTTGAAAAGCAATGACCTTTTCTATACAGGAGGTCAGACTAGATGATCCCTTCATCTTAAACACTCTGGGCTTAAACACTCTGAATCTGTGAATCTCTTGAAAAGTAACCCTCTCAATTTAAGCAAAGTAACAGGTGAAAGTATATTTTTGTCCTAATGTCCTCTTCTGTTTTGTTTTTCACCCCTAGTATTTTTCAATAGTAATACTAATTTCTACAGAAGCATTTATTGCTTCCACTAGTATAATTTTTATTGAGTGGATAAGGGGATGACAAATCAACAAGACACTATTCTGCTGTGTGGGAATGGGGGGAATCCAAATCAGTGGGTGTAGACAGTCTGTATGTGAGAATTGTACTGCTTGTGGGCTCCCTGCATCCTGTTGTGAAAAAGGTGTTGGCAATGAAGTGCTCTGTAGTATTCTACCAGCTTTGGGGTAGGAACTATTTGTTCTGCTTTAGTAATGATACTAATATAGCCCAAGTTTCAGTGTGCTTCAGTAACCATGGTGGGAACTACCAATTATAGTTTACAAACCGTTGCATGTGGGGTGAACTTCCTGGTTCCTGCCAGAGAGTCCCTGTGCCATGCCATCAGGAAGTTTTAGTACTGAACTGGGAGAATGAGGTAAATGGAGAAAAGGCAGCTGGACTATAATCTCTATTTCCTTACAGAATAAAACTTTGTTCCTAGTGGCTTGCCTGGGTGGGTCTGGTCTGAGATGGATACACACTGGCGCACAATTTAGAAAACATTGGAAATGTTAGGTTCGGTCCCCCAAAGTTGTGTAAAAGTCACATGGTAAACTTACCCTATGTTGTACAATCCGATACAGAATGCTGAGCAGGAGAGGGCACTAACTTGTCCATTCCACATGTAAAGGAGTGTTGAATACATCCCTTTGTCACCTCCTATTTCGTTGATACTTTCACCTCAGCACTTAATTCCTTTCAGACTGCACTATAGTTTGCATGATTAATTATTACTGGCTGTGCTGGTGTTTCTGCATGTGTTCCCTATAAATAAACAAAGGCAATTAAATATTATTGCACACATTAGGCAAAGTGATGCTCACATGCCTGTATTTTGTATAGAATGTAAAAAGTACTGTAAAGTAAATAACATTGCATGGCTTATAATGCTGGTTTGTTTTTAAACATCTTTCCCCTTTAAAAGAACTCATTACACTTTCATAACTGGGATGAGAATATCACCCTTGTTGAGATTTAATACCTAGCTAGCTAATTTGTACAGTTTTTTTTTGTTTCCTCCCTTCTGTCTTTCACAAATAATTGAAGTAAACGTGATAGGTTTTGGAGAACCATCTGTCATGTGTGGTATCACATCCCCAACTGAGAGAGAAAAGTGGTCTTGTGATAAACAAGTAGGCAGTTTAGGAACATAAAGTGCTTAAACCTATGAAGAAAACAGCTTTCCTTCTCTCCCCCTTCCCTCCCCCCCCCCCCCCCAACCAAGCGGGCTGATATGATATAATCACTTCCAGTATTTTAGTCTTGGTGATAATTCTATCAAAAAACTAACTAGAGTAAATAAAATAGGCAAGGACAGAAAAAGCTCTCAGCTCTGTGTTATTAATAGTCAGCAGCAGAACTTTCATAATGGCTTCAAGGTTTTCTTGGTAAAGTGAATGTTGCGCTCAGAATTTGGATTATAAGTGAAACTCTGAATGCAGCTTCCATAGTGAGTACATCGCCCACCCCACACACACTTTTGGAAATATGTTCCACAGTATTAATAAGTGCAGGTGTTAGTTTGTCAAAGTAAGAATCCAGTTTGCTGATAGCATGGAGGATAGTCCAGGTAATTACAACAATTAAAATATCCTAAATACACAGTACTTAAGGTTTTGGATTAACTGTAAACAGTTGTTTTTATTTAAAAAATGTTGACATTCAAGGAAATAATGAAATCCTTACCTGAATCATACTTTCTATAACTGGTTTCTAATGCCATGTCCAGGGCAGACAGTCTGAGCTTTAAGTTTTGCAAGTTAGGGCTTGGTTTTCATATAGCACTGCTGTCTCTAAAACTCAAGGGAAGATCACACATTAAAGGGGGATCCCATGATATTTCCGAAATGGGTAGTGGCACCTGTACCAACACATCTCTCCTGACAGCCATATTTGCCTTTTGGGACTGTTGGATGCTGGCACAAATTAAAGAGAACTTCAGATTTTTTTGGATAATCCTTCAGGACTGGCCCATCTAACAGTCAGCACAAAACTGGGGGAATTACAAACTTGCCTTAGATACTTGCCTCTGCACTTGTAGTAAGATTATTTAAGGTAATCTCTGTATTCAGTATAGACAATGCTTCACAATCCTATGTAAAATTATCCAACTATTATCTAACTATTTTATGTGAACAAGTATAGCCACTTCAATTTTAAATTTGTTTCTGTAATGAATGAATCATTTTACCTATTTGTGAAACACATTAAGACATCAAATGTAATGTGTGTGTATTGTGAGTACAAATAATTGTTTATCTGCTTATTGCATATCTTGCACAGGTATTTGTGACATTCCATGAGTAAAGTATTTGGATGGTGGTCCTCTGGAGAAATAATGAAAATCAAACTGATCCTTATCTCTGTTCCTTCATTAGGACCATATCCTGCCAGTGGCCACACACAGAATTCCCTTTTGTAATAATATCAACAGTAGATCCACTACCACATGTCATAAGCTTATTATGGACTCTGCATTTACCAACCCCAGATTATTTGTTCCTGAAGGTCCTTAATATTTATACATATCTGTAGTGTTTGGCCAAATCCTCGGTTTCAGTATGGCCACTTTATCTCACTCTATTATGTGAAGCAATTCTAAAGCTGGTGTAGCTAGCCATGGGAAGATGAACTGATTGTTACCCCTCCTTCCGTCTTGGGTCTTCCTGATCCCTCTTGCAACCCTTTGGACCATTGGTAGATGGTACTAATTGGACTATATTAACTAGCTGATCTAATTTAGGACAGTTAAGTGTCCAGAGTTCAGGTAAAAAATAGTTTAAGGTCACCTTGGTATCTGCTTCTTGAGTTGAGCCTAAGTCCTTTCACAGCTGTAGGAAATGGGTATCAACTCTGTTTGTAGATATACTGGTTCATTTAAGAACACCTCTTATTTCTTCCTTCAAAGAAATATGCCACCTCTAAGTCACAACCTCGACTTGGCAAACTAGTGTGCTCCTCATGTTTCTTCAAGGAACAGGTCAAGTTAACGCATGCGGGAAAGTCATTAAATAAAATATTCAGCTTTCACTTTCCAGTTGATTTCTTCTGTTGAGTGAATTATACCTGTATAAAATCTTGGTTATATCATTTTTGATCCTATTTAGTGTATCTTTTCCTACAAAATCTTCCATGTATACAGCAATAGTTGGAATCTGTTTCAAGAGGGCATAATCCAAGAGTGGGTTTACACATGACAGTCACAATTCCAAAGCATTAGCCTATATAGGGAGTAATAGTGTTAGATAGAGATGCTCTTATCCTATTTTGAAGTAAAAAAGTAAGTTGGCCTAGAGTCCTATTGCCATTTGGAGTGTTCCATTCCATATAAAAGACATTCATTCTTTGAAATGTTACTTTTTTTTTCTTTTTTACCTATGTCCCTTTTTTTCACCTCTATTCTTTTTACCCCATGCCCTTTTGTTTTATACCACCATCTTTCATGGCATTTTTCCACAGTGGGTTACATTTTTGTTCTTTAGTCAAAGATAAATAGGATATGAGATCAATATTTTTTATTGTATAAAATGTGCTTTTCATATTCTCTTGGCATATATACATAAATTTGACACTACTTCTCTTCTAAAGAGAACTCAGCAACCTTTCCATTTGCTGCTTCAGCCACTCCTGTAGGCAGAAGCTTGAGTAAATCAATAAGCTTTTCACCATGCCCTGATGATCCTTGGACGTTGTATGATTGGACTTTGTATGATTAATGGTGAGTGTGAGTCTCAGTCAATGGCCTCCACTGCAAGAGCTTTGTCACTGGACACCAAAACCAAAATTGAGGATAGGTGATCTGCTCTCACCACTAGACTTCTCTTTTAAGGAGCAAAGCAGTTTCTGAGATAGTCAAAAGGGTTTTATAACTCCAAACCACACAAATGATATGTTGAACACTTACTATGTGTCTGGTTATGTTCCTTTGTAATTATGCTACTTTTAGAACACCGCTACCACCAAAAAATGGATTTCACACAGTACATAATATTTTCCAACTTCCCCCACCTGCTGTATTTTCAGTAATCTGGAGTACTCAGTATTCCTCAGGAATAAAAAATCAGGTCCAGATATAGGAAAAGATTACTACATATCTCCGTATTCATCTAATTTTAAGTTTAAAATGTGCAATCTTAGTCCTATTCAATCCATACAGTAAAATCACTACCTAGGCAAGTCCAGACTACTGCCAAAGAAATAAAAACAAATGGACTTCTTTATTATTAAGGCTACATCTTAGTCCCAGGTATTCCTAGAAAAAGTCATAGACAGGAAACACAAATTCACAACCTGTGACCTGTCCTATATATCCCTAACTAAAACTTGGCCCTGGGTTCATGGGTGCTGGGGGCAAGGGCGTGGCAGCTCTGCAGAAGCAGCTAGCATGTCCCCACAGCTGTAGGAGGAGGGAAGGCCGGTACTGCAGCCCCCATTGGCTGGAAACCACAGCCAATGGGAGCTGCAGGGGTGGTGCCTGTAGGCAGGGGCATAGAGCCCCCTGACCCCTCAGCCTAAGAGCTACAGGGACAGGCTGGCCGCTTCCAGGGAGCCCCTCCCGAGGTAAGTGCCATTCTGCAACCCAACCCCCAAACCCTGCTCTGAGCCCCCTCCCATACCCTGCTGCTGAGGGCAGGGTGAAGCTGGCCCCAGGGCTGCTCAGGCAGTCACACAGACTGCTGCAGACGTCACAGTGCTCATGGAAAGTCAGGGCATCTGTGACAGATCTACAAACTTATTTATGATTCCTCTTAGTTAACAGCACTGCAAATTTATTTTAGCTTTTTTTCTGGTTTCCCAAAGATGGAACTGAGCATTCCTAACCCCATTCTATTACAAATCATAACATCAGAAAATTAATGCTGTTCCATGAAGGCCTTATGTAATCTATAGTATGTATTTTTCAGTTTTAATTGGGTTGGAGCTCCTATATAAGCTACTCCTAGGGGGATTATGCAACAAAAATTTTAGTTCTGTGCAAAATATTTTCAAACCTGCAAAATTCTGCATATTTTATTTGTCAAAATAACACAATATAATCACACCAGCTTCAGTTATTTTTGGTCATTTATTTCAAAATACCTGTCAGCAAGTATGTCTGTAACAATACAGACAACAAAAAATTCAGGACATGTTTTTTCTGACAAATAGATTCCTTACTATTCATATTAATACAGACCTCTGAGTAACAATACATTTTAACTAGAATACAGAACCATATTTCTTGCACCTCTCCGAAAGCAGGGCAAAGCCTTGAACTCGGGGATAATGGAGGAGCCGAGGGAGAGGCTCAGGTTGGCTACTCCTGATCTAATGCAATGGTTGGGAAACAAGAATGCTTGCAGTGTTTGTATAGTGTGATTAAATAGCTGTTTTGTGTTTTGAACAAGCTAAAGCCCAGAAAACAATATATCCCATAATCAGAAGAATTTCAATAGTTTAATTTTGCAGTGACTGATGAATAGACCAACGTATCTACACATACCTTTAAGAAATAGCATGTTTAAATGAAATGGTTTTCTTCAGTATTGAAACCTGTCTCCAAAATGATACTAAGAACAAGATTTTAAGAAATGTGAGTGCTATGCAATTCTGAAATCCTGACACTAAGAAAATAAAGCATCAAAACAAAGGAAAAGGCAAGGCCAAGGTATCAGCAGCGTAATGGAGTATCACAATAGGTCAATGACAAATTGAGGCAGAAATCAAAATTGCATATGGAGCAAGAAAAAGAATGTCCCTAGTATGCAGTTTAATGGGACACTTAAGACACACCTTAATAAACTAAGCAGTGGAGGAATCAAATATAACTATGCAAAAGATAAGATCAAAAGTCTGGTCAGTTCCCAATATGCTTTCAAACAGTGGTCAGATTGTGCCAGCATCACCTCTTATTTTCTGATATCAAACATTATAAACTCATCCAGAACTAACAATGAAGAGACCGCTTTCAAATCAGTCAAACAAATTGCAATTGAAAATTTTACCAAGTGAAATCTTGAGTCAGTTCCTCAGTGCTTGATAGAATGTGCATGCTTTATATTATTTTTCATATCACTGCATATATTATCGTATAAATTAACCCGGATCTGCTCATTTTCAGCCTTTTGAAGGATCTTAGCCTGGAACTGCAAGGTAGAGATCATAGTAGGTTGATCATTAAGCAAACCAGTAAGCTTTAAGCTAGTAACTTCAATCTTAAAGGCATTCAGAGTTGCACCGAAAGTCAGAGACTTTTATAAACAGTGTGTACGTCGAGATCCAATGGAATGAAATAAAATTTATAAACTAAACTCTTCAGGCCAGACATCCAAAGAACAGATATTCTTAGAATAAGAAGCATAATCAAAATTATCCAAACTATTCTTATGTAAGATTTATCAGCACTTTTAGAGCTAGCGTGATAGCCAATGGAATATACATGGATTCAGTTGTTGAAAATGATGACTACACTTCTTCCTTTCAGCCATGGAAGAGATGGCAGCAGGAGACTCACAAGCCATAAATGAGGTCAGCATTATGAGGTCACTGCTTTATCTTTTCCTTTGCAGGTCTATGAAAAAGTCAAGTTCTTTCTATATGTGGAAACACTTGATCTTTTCTAAAGTAAAATGAATATAAAATCCACTACTTTTCCATTTATTGTGAACTGCAATCATCAGAGCCTATGCTATGGCTATAAATTAAGATTTTTGTCTTCTAGGGAAATGGCAGAGACATTAACAATATCTGTCACTGTTGTATTGGATAAATACTTATGGCTATGGGTAATTAATTTTGGGGAAGGGAGGGGAGAATCTGCTTTCTATGGACTTGATCCTGAAAGATGTAGAACACTCAAATCCCATTAGCTCCAAGAAGTTCAATTTAAAATAAAAATAAATTTATGACTACTGCAGCAGTCAGTAGATGGCAATGGAGCTTTGACAATTTACACCTGTTGAAAATCTGCCCTTAAATATTAAGAAAACATTAACACTATGTTTGTAATTTTTATATCTAGCTAATTCCTCTCTATTCAATGGCAACTCCTATAAATAGTGTTTTATTTACTACATTACCTTTACAAAAATTCTTTATCTCAAAAAGAAAGCATGTATATAGCAGGCTTCTTTTACAGTCATGCACAAAATCTTTACACAAAAGGTAAAATCAATGTGTGTGACACCTCAGAGTCATCTTGCTCCAACCTTCTGGAGGAAGGTTTAGGGGGGTGTCATTACACATTGTATAAATCCCCTAGGAAACTATTCAAATAGTTCTTTGGTCAGTTTGGTCCTTATCCATCTCCCACTGGAATAGGATCAGGATCCTGACTGGAGGCCTAAAAGCCGGATTTCTTTGTTTCCATTCTCTATTTTCTTCATTCTTATCCACCCAACACATCATTTTGCTCAATCCCGTATTAAACAAACACTCATGATGAAAACACTCTGAGTCTGACACTTGTTCTTTAAGAAGATATTTGTCTTTAACCTTGTGGCTTTTAATTTTTTTCATTTAAGCTTTTATCGCATCCCCAATCCACTCCAGCTTGTCTGATCTCCTCGTAAATTTTACAAAGTGGCATATCTCGACAGTGTTGTGGCCTCCAGCCAAGGCTAGCTTACTTACCTCCAAAATCTGACTCTGGTCCTGCAGGGTGGTGGTGATTTGGCAGATTGCTGGGGGCACCTCTGAAGAATCATATCCCTTGTCTCCAGACCATGAGGAGACTTCAAGCCATGGAGAAAGTGTGTCCTGTGGTTTCAGGGAAAAGCTGGGCTAGATGCATTGATCTCCCACTCTGGAAACTGAAAAGTGCCTGTAGCTCTAGGAATGCTTAAGTATTTCTGAACTGGGGAGCTTCCCCTATGCTTGTGGGACAAGCTCTGTCAGTCTGATTCCCTTTGAACTATGGTGAAAGCTATGGGGGTGATAAGCATTGGTGGTTAAGAGGAGGCTCAGAGAGTACCAGACTATCCTCCATAAGATCCAAAAGGGCTTGAGGGCTGAACTCCTTGCTCATTTTGTAGTAGTGCCAATTCTCTCCTCTACAACTGATCGATATGGTAGAAATGCAATGAAAGGAACTTCATGTAGACTGCTGTCCCCTATCCACATTTTTTTTAATACCTAAGTCTATATCGGAGTTGTTTTGATTTCCCTTGCTCTTAGCTTTTTTTCTTTTTTTCAATCCTGTCAGATTTCTCAAAGAATCTGTTGTGTTTTGATGAAACATTCAAAACTTGTGGGTGTCTGACTTCTACTCATTTGAATTGTCACAGCTTGAAGAAGGGAGCTAATGTCAGGGTGTTCCCCTGCCCTGCACTCCTTTTACGCCATCTTCCATAGAGCAGGGGACACACCACATGACAGGGCAGCAGCTGCGGCTCAGCTTGCTGATCTAATTAATAAGGCAGTGTACAGTGTATTTAAGGGGAAATGCACATAATCTCAATCTCTCTCTCTCACACACACACACACTCACACTCTCTCTCTCACACACACACACAGTGTGTCTCTATCTGTCCTTCCTTCTTTCCTGCTGCCTTGTAGAGTGTGAGAGTTAACCCTTGAGGGCTCATCTAGGAGACTAGATGACTTCCTGAGGTCCTGATATTCTATGATTGCTCTGTACCAGTATTAAATTGTTTGTTTAAAACTTATACTGTGTGTGTGTGTAATATATATATGAATAGAGATAAAATAATCTCTTTTGTCTGGTGAAAACTATTTCCCTTTGCTTAAAGTCACATTTCTCAGGACCATAACTACAATGTTAAGTGAGGAGTTCCTGTACACCAATCCATCAATAAGGCTACAGGCTGGTAAGGAGTGCTTAGCTAATGATATGATGTTGGATATCATATGATACATTATATAAAGAAGAAATATTATGGGAACATTGATTTTGATAAAAGAAATCACACATTAAGATCTTTAGCTCCTATCTGGCAAACACACATGTAATTTAGAGTTATACACAAATATGTATTTGCAGGATCAAGGACTTAGACTGGAAAGTCTTCCGGGCAGGAAGACATTATTATATAGAATAATAACAGCTACATCGATTTTGAAAACAGAAAACCAAACACAATGTAGATTAAAACTTTGTTTTTATTATCCTGACTTAAAGACTTCAAAACAAGGCATTTCCACTAAGACTTGAGTATGTTTTAAACCATAGGCACCCTTTGCCTCTTTCCATTGTGCCATAAATGTATGTCCACACAGGTTTACGGTGGGACTGATTGGGGAGGCCACATTAGAAAGGTTCAGAAGGTCCCCTGCATATGGATCTCCCACAATCCTGGTAGAGTGGGGCAGTCAGCAGCTTCTGCAGAACAACTTATCCTTGCCCGGGGGGGTTCATTGTTGGGAGGGGTTGAGTTTACACATCATCCTGTTATTATTCTCTGTTGGAAATCCACTCTGATGGCAGGAATGCAGATATCCTGGTGATGAAGGCCTTGTAAGTACATACCCAGATAAACAGATAATGGGGGTGAAAGGTGATCAGCACCTCCTAGAGCCCTTCATGTTTATGGGATAGCCTCATTATTTTAGCCATTTAGAACTGGACTGGATAAAACACTTGAAAATATATTATACAGAACCATTCTGCACTGAAAGAGGAAAGAACAAGATGACCTAACAGATCCTTTCCAGCTATGATTTCTGTGATTCTGTCAACTCTCAATACTATATTAAGAGCTTGTGGAATGGAACATTTTATTAAATAAATTCCCTTTAATAATGTGTCACTTTCACACATTCCCTATTATGCTATACTTCCCTGCTGTCAATTGATCCTTCAGCCTGAATATTACCTCATCCTAGGTGTTTTTTCATGTGACAATGATAGTGATTAATGTAAATGAAGTAATGGGTGTAATTTACATGCTATGTCTGTGGCTGATTCAAGCACAGTACCAATTTAACTTCAGAAGGGTATATAGTAATAGGGAAAATAAGTGCACAAAACTTCTGTAGTTTCATTGTTGTAAGTGATGTTCAAAAGTGGCTGATGAAAAGGCTGTGAAAGAGGCTGGGAGACAGTTTCATTAACAGCAAAAACAGCTGCGTGGGAGCGCAACTTTACACTTCTGCAGTTTCTGAACTTAAATGGCATTAAACAGACTAGAGGGCAAGAGAACAAATTTCAGTGAGAGAGAATCTAGGAGAGCATGTAATATAGTTTATAGGATGGAGGAATGAAAGTGGCTGAACAGTGAGATTTCCAAAAAGGCACTTTTTTGGAAATGTAAAAATGTTATGGAGCAAGTTATAGAAATGTGAGTCTTAAAGAAGTCATCAGAGAAGTAATAGAAATGAATAAGGAGTCAAAAATGGAAATGAAATAAGTAGAGAGGCAGGATATATGTGCCTAATGAGTTTTCCCTAAACATACACAGAGAGAGAGAGAGAGAGAGAGAGAGAGAGAGAGAGAGAGAGCAAGCAAATTCTATCATGCAGGGATTAGACTGGTTCAGTAAGATGGAATATTTAGCTAAAATTCTCTGGAATTTCAGCACATATAAGAGGCATAATATTATGGTAGAACAAACCTCTATAAAATATTGCTGATTTATTTTATTCATTTACATTTGGGATTCACAATATGGCTAAATGTGAATGATTTTAGTTATGTTCCTGTATACATTCAACTTGTAATCATCCAGGGCCATGGGCCTGACCCAAAGCCAACTGAAGTCAATGAGAGTCTTTCCACTGATTTCTGTGGGCTTTGACCGGGTTCCAAATCCCGACGAGGCTAGTTAACTTCAGTTGGATTGCTTCCATGAGAGAGGATTTGGGCTCAAAGAAGGGATGAAAACAAGAGTGGGAAAAAGATCGAAGGAGTGTAATTTGGAGGGAGGTTGTGTTAGAGAAGTTGGTAGTTATGTAAGTGCAATGTGGAGCAAGATATTAGGAAGGCAGTGTTGAGGATGAGCAGTCTAAACCTGGTGTGGAAAGAGGCAATCAAGTGGGTGACATAGCAGAGGCTGAAGAGGCTCTTAGCAATGGATCATTCAGAAGTTATTTAAGTTCTCGTTTAAATACAGTTGTTTGATATGAGAAGCCAGATTTTTCAAAAGAGTTTCAAGGTGAGTGCACGTGTTACATAGGTTGTGCCATAATCCCCCTACTGCTGGACCCCTCGTGAAACTCCAATTATACTCTGTCCAACATGGCCCCAAGTGAACCATTACTGTAAATCAATGACTTTATTGAAATCCCATGAACCACTGTAAAGTATTTAGTATCAGCTATAACAGACTATTAACAAGCAGTCACTGTACCCCTGTATCTGTGCATTAAAAGCGATAGTCCCTGGGCTGCATGAACTTGGGGAGAAGAGGGAAGGAAAGGCTGGAGGGAGGGTGAAAAGTTCAAAAGGGACTGGATTGGGAAATAACAGTTTAATGACACTTGCGCCTTTCCCCACACTGCCCTTATTTTTCCTTCTCTTTTGGAATTGGACCAGGACCATGAGTTTCCAGGAATCATTAAGCTAGCTTCTTCTTATTTGGAGATGGAGAGTGTTTGATCCCCATCTGGAAGAGATGGTCAGTCCAAGATAAATGAGGACATTACTCATGTTCCTTCTGTACACATCCATCCAATACGTCAGCTAGAGGGTTTAACCCACTGAGTGTGTAGTGTATTCTGGTTTTGGTTTGCAGTTTTTTGTAGGTCTTTCTTCCAGATAATATTTGAACTGGAGAGAAGAATTGATAATTCTAGGCATTGGTGCTCATCCAGGAATGTAACAAATGCCCCAGATACTGCCAGTGCACCCCAACTACTGTACTGAAGATAGAGGCAAAAGTTTCACTTATGAGAGTGGGGATCTGGGAGTTTGAGGGTAAAGAAAGGTATAACCTGGGGTTGTGCAAAGTTGTATGTAATATGAATAATCATCATGGAGCAATTCAGAGTTCTGCTCATAATAATTCAGTTGTTTTTCAGATGCAGTTTAAAATATGAGCCAATCTTTTGGAATAAGTAATGCTTTTGAACTAGAAGATCCCATTTTTTCAAAATATCAAACTGGGAAAATATTAGTATACTCGATCTAGAATACTTTCCTTTTAACCTTTGATATAGTAGGCGGTTTCCTTTGGGATCCACTATTAAACACCATTTTTATAATGTCATTGCAACACCGAGTGAGCAAACTGTGTAGGTATTGTTTATTTCTCTCATCTCCCTCATGAATTTTGAACTGAACTGGAAATTACTTTTTGGTGAGTTTTTTTTCTGGAGCTTTAACAACAGATTCTGAATGACTGCTGTCAGAGGTTCTGCAGAGTTCAATAAGTTTGATTCTGTTCCCTGAATTTCAACAGCACTTACATGCAAAGACTAATGTTGTACACAAACAGTAAAAAAGAGTAAGTGAATAGCTCATTTACTAAAACAATAAACTGTGGTATAAAGCATGCTGAGAAAAAAAATCATTTTTCATAAAGTACTTTTATGAACACCTTACAAGCCATTTAAATAGTCAAGGAAACTTTTATATATTTTCTGGAAGAAAAATATTGTGACATTACACAGAAAAATGATTAGCCATTTAAAAACTCATAAAATAGATTGTATTTAAAATATAATATGAGTATTCACTCAGAGCCTTTGCTTTTATGACTGTGTTACTATTGACACTGAAGTTTGTCCTTTTCCAGCATTTGCTTCTATTGTGGGATGACTATGCAAAATTATTTCATGTAACCTTTAAGAATGAGACCCTGTTTCTTTGTTTTTGCCAATGTATAGAAAGTGGACTCAATCTTTTTCCAATCATGTTGAGTGGGATTTTTCTAAAGATATCCATCACAAAAAAAAATCCTCAAAATTATGGCCATACTACTGTACACAACAAAGGTGGGAACTTCCCATGATCGCTGTTGTAAAGAAACACTTTTTTTAAGAACCAGTTCCAGCAGCAGGCCCTTGTTCACTAGGTGCCTCTTCAGTAAGTGTAGGAACTTCTTAGGGTACTTCATCTACCTTCATGGATAAATTGATGTATAGCAATGAGGTAGATATCTATGGCCCTGTAGTTACGCAGTTCAACTTGTTGCCTCATAGACTCTTTTCATCTCTTCAGTATCTTTTGTCATTCTTCTCTTGTATATATCATGGGGTTTTTGTTGTTGTTGTTTTGGATGAACCATAACAGTCATCGGATGCTGTCACAGCTCAGGGCAATTGCACCTATATTTCCCCTCAGTGGTGTAGCCAGGGAATTTACTATCAACTTCCAGCTCCCCAGCCATTTCTTTTCTGGGTGGATACTGACATCTCTATCCCTTTTGATCAGACTGCATAGTTCCCTGCCTTCATTCTATATTTCTCAGCACAGACAGATTGCCTAATGACACTCTTCAGAGACTGATAATAGAGTGATTGCCAACAGTTATAAGTACTAAAAGTTCTTTCTATGCAAGCATATTTAATTCTTAAGGTACAGAGAACTACAAAGAAAACATTTTAAAAACAACAAAAGAACACGCATGCTAATAAGCCAGAATTCAACCCACCACTAAAATGGATTCTGGTGGGCCCAGTCCTTCCAACCCTATCCTAAGGATTAGGGCTGTCCATAGATGAGATGTCCTGTCTATTTGCTGGATTAGGAAGAAGACCAAGAGCCAGTTTAATATCAGGTTATTTACCAAAAAAACCTCTGCATACTTTCCAGGAGTCTTTTCTCTGGAGATGGTATAGTGAGTAACACAGTGAAAACCTGATCACTTGGGGCCTGGCGTGACTCTGTAGTATAAATGAATAGTCATAACCATTACCTGAGAAACAGATTTGCCATCTCAAAATAGTCTTGCAAACACTGCACACCACACAAAGAGGCTGTGAGATTTGCAGTATTTCAAACTCCACGAGCTTCACCAGTGATCATTGATGGTACAGGAAAGTGGTTAGCTGAAAGTGATTGTGATGGGTGGATTAGGCCCAGAGGTCCCCTGTTAGAGTCCTCAAGGTTCTGCCACACTTGTCCCAGGTAAGGGGCTGTGAATAGGTCCTCAAAGGTGGCTAGAATGGTTGAAGTAGAAGCACCCAATCAGGGCCCAGGAGGTCCCTATAAAAGGAGCTAGAGAGTCAGACACTGGGCAATTCCTTGGTAGAACCAGTGCTGTGTGGATGGTATGGCTGGCTGAGGGAACAGCAGCACAATGGACAGCCCAGTGCTAATAGGGACTGGGAGAGCAAAGTAGAGCTCCTGACTAGCTACTGGGCCTGAGCCTAGAAGAGCCCTGAGATAAGGGTGACTTTGGTGAAAGCCAGAACCCGAAGTAGGGGGTGGGCCCAAGTTCTCCCCCCCCCCCCCCCCGCCCCAGGCTACAGTGGAAGGGCCTACAATTAGACATCAATAAGACTGGGGCCAAAACAGACTAAGTGGGCAAAATCACTGCCTCCAGGGAGAAAGCTCCGTGGGTACAGCCTCATGGCAGGGCTGGGATTGTGTAAGCGGGCCTCTGACCGCACTCTTCAAAACACGGGCAGGAGACTGCTTTTGGCTTCACCAGTGTCTTTTATTTGCTCACACACAGTGCAAAAACCCCACCACCTATATACAGCTTTCTACAAGTAGAGCTCAGGCTCAACCCTCAGCTTGGCTGGCCCCAGGGATAGCTAGCCCTTGCAGGCTTTCAGCCTCAGCTAGCTTCCTCAGCAGCTACTTTCTTCCCTGCACCTTCTCTCTCTGTCTCTTTCTCCTCCTCTACCTCTTCACCCCCCCCCCCCCCAGCTTCCTCCCTGGCTTCCTCTCTGGCAGGCTTTATATCCTGTGGAGGCAGCCAGGTGGAGCACATTAAGCTCTCTGCAGCCCAGGGGACAGCCAGGTGGCTGATTAGCCTTTCCTAGCAGGCCGGGCTTGCAGAGGCTTCTGCCTGTTGCTGGGCTAGGAGGGAGCAGGGACTGACTCAGCAGGTGCTGGTCAGCTGCCTGCTACAGACTGCTTTAAAGATTCCAGACATACCCAATCAGAAGAGGTGCTCGCAAGAAGTGGGTGCCAACCCCATTACACTAACATGTAAGGTAAAGATCTTACTCCCAAATTACAACAGTGGGTGAAGATTATATCATTCTTCCTTTCCCTTCCAATGGGTTCCATCCATCCCTCTACAAATCTACACAACAGTTTAGGACAGGAAGTGAAGAATCCTTTTAAAATGTCAGGGGAAATTTTAGGTAGGCAGATTTTAGTTATTCACACTGGTTTTGGCAGGGAAATATTAATTTCTTGCAAAGGGAGACAGGCAAATGGCTTGCTCCATCAGATGCATGTAAGAATTAAGGAAGTAGTTTTCACGTGGTCAGGAAGGAAGATGTACTTCTGCTTGAGGTGGAAACAGCCTTTGCTTTTTACTCAGGGAAAATAAGGATGTGTATTCTTCCTCCAGGTCCCATTCCCCATGGTTGGGGATGATAGGAAAGCTGATCATTTCCCAAGACTGAGAAGGAGCAGTATGAAAGCCTGAGGTGGAGGCTTTATCCAACCTATGGAGAAACTACGTATGAGGGAAGAATAAAGTGGGTGTTTAAGATTGAAAGAGTAGGATGTTCTGTTCATTAGAGCTGGAGCCCAAAATAGATGGGAGGACATATACCATACTGGTGATACTTGAGGGGGTGGTGGTGGTAAGTGGCTACTCCTAATAAGGGGTGACAGAGTATTTGCAAAGTTCTGGAATCAAAGGAGAACGGTTTGGCTATTGCTTTCCATTTGGAGTCTTGTGTATCTTGGAAGGAGAAGATTCTTCACTTTAGTTAGAAGGCCAAGCTACTTGACCAATAGAGATTAAAATAGTGAGAAAAACTGAGGCATAACTCACCTACTGGAAGAAGTGTAAAATGACTGTCATGCTCCACTATCTTGTCTGAATACATGCGTTTCATATCTTTTGTTTCAAACAAAGTGCACAGCACCCTATTCCTACCACGTTGCCTGACACAATTCTGGGATGGTTATTTAATTATTCATTTCTGAGGGAAAACTGTCATATCTAATGTAGTTATAGTCTAAAAGTCTCTTGCTCAACTGGTCTGCAGTCTCTGTGTATTCAGAATCAACTTTTCTCTCTCTATCAACAAAAATAAGTGTTTACTACTGTTGACCCAATACAGCAATAGCATGAGAGAATGAGCTGGTTTCTGTTCAACTATGTCATCAACATATATGTTAACTTGTGCAGCTCTTTATGTCTGCTCTAAATGAAAGGTACATGTGAAGAAACACACAGAAGGCAATCAGATTGCACATGTGTCATGGCATAACTTGGTAACAGGTAAACGAGGACAATATTTGACCTGTAAAATCATGGTTACTGGTGATGATGCACAAGAAGGAAAGATCTCAGCTTGACCCTTTACGCCCAGAGTGAATTTGAAGAGCTAGCTGTTAGAAAAGGTTTTTTAGGGCTTGAATCCTCCTTCTGATCTCTCCCCTTCACCACCCAAACACTTTGCTATTGTAGACCCCTCTACCAGGGTGGTATTCAATTTAATTTGAGTGTTTCTACAACAGGATAACAATCACATAGTGCTGGAAAGTGGTGTGCATTTCAACTTAACTGCATGAAGTTAAATAGTCGTTTGGCTCAACCTTCCAAATGAGTATGTTTCAGTGAATTGTATGTAATTTAACAAACACAGTAGTGTGGTGTTTTTCATATAATTCTGCACAAACAGATTCTGAAACTTAAATTTCTGATTTTGATGTATGTGTCCCCTGATACTTGCAGACACTTTTTCAAAGCTTGGTAGGTATTTACATGGACTGTGTGAGTGTTTTGTATGTGTAGAATAGGCCATCATTTTCACTGAAAAGCTTTAGATGAAGCACATCAAAGTCCACTGAAAAGGAATATGAATAAAATTATTTAATTAGCCTTCCACAACAAAAATTTCCAAACACTTAATTCCTTGTCTTTTAAAAATAATGATTGTTTGAATTAGTTTTGTCTGGCATTACTAAGTCCTCATTTCCATTATATAGGCCTACCGCAAATCCCAGTCATTCACTCCTACACTTGTGAATCTGAGCCTTGATCCTGCAAACACTTGTCCACTGAATTAATTACAACTGCTCCTGTATTAACTTGCCTGATCCCACCAGCATTGACACATGCAGGTAACTAATTGACATAATTGCACAAACTGTGTTGCTTTCTAGGATCCTCATTTTTGAAATATTGTGTGGTGATTAAAACATTCTTAATGAAATGACATTAAAGTAAACTGCTGGGAAAAATCCCTGCACACTTTAATGTGTACAAAATGTGCTGTGTGTGTCACTTTTTTTTTTTTGCCTCATTATAGCTTCACTTAAATTTTAATGCAAGTTGTCATTGGTGAAGGCTTGTTGTCACCACTGGTTATTTATGGCATCACGCCCCTTCAGTTATTTCTTTTACAAATACAGTATGCCTCATCTCTTGTTCCCATGATTGCTTATGATAGATCTACAGGTACATTTAAAATAAATAATTTACAATACTCTTGATAATGAGACTCAACCACTTCAAGACTTCTTTGTGATACACTATGAGCTTTAAAATTACTTATCAATGTACATCAGTTTTGAAGACATGGATATTTAGTAATTGGTAGATCATGATATTGTAATGTAAAAAGAAAAACTAGTATTGAATACAATAAGAAAAAAACCACGGTGGCTTTGGTTACATCTTTTAACTTGTTTGTAGCTATATGCATCATTTGAGGCAAATGATGTTGACATACTACAGAAGCAACAAATGTGATCTTAATACATTATCCTGACAGTTTTCACATGTAAAGCTAGAGTAGGCAAAACACTAATAAGTGAACAATCCTATGCTGATAGGGAGATATGTTGTATAGTCTAACAGATATTTTCCTGCTGTAGGACATTTGGGTCAGACACTAGCCTATGCGTCAGTTCCTTTGCGTTATTCCAGAAATATATGCCAGGGTGATCCTTAACTGCCCACTTAAGGCAGATATCTGTGCCCCTTCCCTTCCTAGCTAGCTGGCACAGAGGGAATGGGTAGAACTTGGGTAGAAAGTACTGTCCTCCAGCAAGCTCCATCTGCCAAATTTTCCCTCTTCCAGAAGCATAAGGTTGATAATTATTTTTTTACTCCCTCCACCCACCCCCAGGTTCTGGCCCAAGCGAGTGTTCAATTGTCCAGTGTTTACTAAAGCTAAATCCTAATTGAAATGATTGTATTTGTAAATGCTAACAGGGAAAAAAATATGACTGTCTTCATTCTAATCACTCGTTGAGGATCAATATATGTCAAGAAAGCAAAATGCTCTGGATTATTGTCTATATGAACACTTCCAAAAATAAAAAAGGAATTAAAAAATCTTTATATCTAGCCTCATGCTATGAGATGAGCAAGAAAATAAAGAAAAAAGATACAGGTAGTACTATAGGAAACAGCACTATAACCTAGTCAACATGGTGGGGAAAAAACTGGATGGTTATTGCTCATGTTGTTTTTATATTAACACTTTCCCCATCTTCCTTTGTTCATCTTCTTATACTTTATTTGTCTAATTAATTAAATTCTTCAAGGGAAAGGTCACACAATGATATAGTGCTATACAAACGTCCTTAATAAACTTTATTCCATTAATAAACACCAACATTACAGAGAAAAGGCTACTACGAAACTTTACAGGAGATAAAGCGCAACTAGCAGTTTTTCAGTCTGCTCTGTCAATTTTAAAAGATGATATCCTTCAGTGTTAACTTTCGTGTTATGCAACACATCCCACCATACTACTATGGTGAAGTCATTCTCCTTCATGTGGCATTACCTCAGGCATACTCTGTTTACTTCCTGTACTCCGCTCCTAGCATTACTAAACAAACACTGGGGAGAATTTTTATTTCCACTTTTTCAGTGCTGTACCTGTCCAAACAGACAATAGCACAAAGCATTCTGCTTTATGACATGGAAAGAAGCTGAGGGAGTGAACAGAAGAAAGACAGCGACTTTTTCTTTTTTCTGCCCCAAGTGTATGTTGCTAAAAATACAACATTTCAACTCGGGGAGTATAGTGGGGCAGCTGCCCCACTCCTGGAGAACAGGGGTTAAAACAGCCAAGCTAGGCTAATTGGAGTAGCAGCGGCAGCTGTGGCCAGCTCAGTCAGGGCCCAGCTGGCCCTTATAAGAAAGCTGTGGGCCAGAAGCTGGAGGAGTCTCACTCTTTCCCTGGAATGGGAAAGGCTAGCTGCCTGGGAGCATGGTACCTGAAGCACAGCAGTGCTGGGGAAGGGCAAAGGGAGCTGGGGAACTCCATCCTGGTAAACTCTCGGGCTGCAGGCCTTGAAGAAGGCCTATAAAAAGATACTGGGACTTCAGGGGGTAGCCTGAGGACAGGCAAAGGCAGCAGATCCCAACCCCTTGCCAGTGATGAGTGGCCTTTACAGACTTCAGTCTGCCCCAGTGAGTGGGGGCTAGATGATGACTAGCAGTACCCACTGAGGCAGTATTTTTAGAGGGTTGGGGAGGGAAGACCCAGAGCATGGGGGTACTGCTGGAGCAGCACCCCAATGTAAATGGCATCAGGGTCCAGGAGGAACATGGGGGGTCAGCAGCAGGCGAGCCACTGGCCAGCAGAGGGTGTTCCGAGTGCTGAAAGAGCTAATTCCCAAAACAACCAGCAGGAGGCACCACATGGGAGAGTTATTGCTTTGCTACAGGGAGCTTTGGAAAGTACTGCACCTTTGGCCACAAAACTAACACTACTATGAGCTGAAGTGAGTATAGATTCAGTTTCTTGTGTTGTGAGGAGGTCATTAGATGTAACCTAAGCTGGCTTGATTATTGCATTTACTAGAGATTCACAGATATAAAAATATGGGAAAACAACTAGACAAGATTGCTTGTCATCTGTCAAAACTTGTAGAAGTAAATAAGGAAGGGGGAAAAGATTAAATGAAATTTACTCTGCCAGGAGAAACATGAAGAACAAAAATAGATAAATGCAAAGGGGCAAGGAGAGCACAAATTCAAGGTTTACAATTAGTCCATAAAGAAACTCTGATCAAAGGGAAGTTTGTGAAGATTAACATATTTAAGGTGGATCAGCTTATTTGCTCTCATTGACATCCTTTGGTAAAACTCACAATGACTTACTTAAATGAAGTGGAGTTAGACCAATGTCAAGCACTTCTGAAAAATCTCTTATTTCTGGGTCTGTATGAAAGTAAAGAAGCATAGACCCCCATCAGTTAATGAATCTTTAATAGATTTGTGATAATGAAACTACTGGAAGTACTTTAATGATTTGTGTGGGGCACACAGTATTTAATGCAAAAGAAGGG
This sequence comes from Sternotherus odoratus, assembly GCA_032164245.1. Taxonomy (NCBI): domain Eukaryota; kingdom Metazoa; phylum Chordata; order Testudines; family Kinosternidae; genus Sternotherus; species Sternotherus odoratus. Next base: position 19,936,925 of record JAVMKO010000011.1, read on the forward strand.
CAAGTAAGTAGCACAAATCAAAATTCTGAAGGACTCCAATAAGGAAGGATGGTAAATAATGAAGTGAAACTAGAATGAAAACCCAGGAGGTTGACTTTCAGCATGGCTAAATGCAAAATAAAAACAGAAATCCTGGGTGGTCAAAAGAGGGTATAATAAGGGGGAAAGCATGGATTTATTGTACACTTGACAGGTTTTTTAATCTAATATTTTTCATAGCTTGCCTTAATGGAACTGGCCAGAACAGTGTTGCACGTTGTGAGGAGTGTGACATGCTCTATGAGTCTCTGCCATGCCTGTAAGCAATTGACTGAACACTGCCAACTATTGGTAGATAAATTGTAAACATTACTCCCACAACATGAGCATTAACATGCCATATGCCACAAGCTAACATATTTAAGCTTGTAAAATTGCTGTACAGCATGAGATAAAATACAATAATTTGTTACCCATTGCATTTCTGTTTAAGCTGTAAAAAATCATACAAATCAATATTTTCTTATTAAATGTAATTCTTTGAGATGCAATTAAAAGCATCAAGAACAAGAGAATATTTTGTATATTGTAAGCTGCTACATAAGGCTGGGAGTGGATTTTAAAAGTCTGAGTTAAAATCTGTACTACAGTTGGAATCTACAGTATGTTTCAAATGGAATAACAGTTGGAACAGATGTCCATACATTCAGCTCCCTGTGCTATGCACAGATGAACATTATTTCCAGGCTTATATGGAGTCTCAGTAGAATTTATGATAAGTGAGATGTAGGACAAATATATATTTGTTTTGTTAATTCCAGGTGAACTTTCTGTTTGAACAATAAATCGGTTTAATGCTCATAAAAGATGCCAGATTGACATCTCTGAGGCCTTTGATTTTACCCAGAGTGTGAATGTAAACCTCCTCATGAAGCATTCTCAATGTTCTTCAGTCTTTACCAGGAGAAATGCTTCTGTGGGGTCAACTGCATTGTGTTTGAACCAGTGAATTAAGATGTGAGAAGCTGTTTTTCTGCTGTCATTCAACTGGTCTTTTTCTAGGTGAACTTGTTATTCATGAATACAAATAGTGCTTGGGAAGGGAGAAGTGCAGATTTAAAGGAATTATACTTTATTTTTGAGAGAGCGAAATGGCTCCTGGCCTCCAATTTGATCAAAAAAGACTATAGAACCAACACTTGCTCCATAGCTTATGCTCTGAGGGAAAGTGTTTTAAAATAGTTTTGTTATTCACCTCAGAGTATGAAAACAAACTTTTGACAATGATTTAAAGTAATCTTAAAATGGTATTAAGCATCCTTTCATAATGAGTTGCCACTATTTGAAAGCTAAAAAGACAATCAACACTTTAAAGTAGATCAGGCAGAATTTAGTAGGCATTAAAGGTCGCATTTTCAAATAATGCTATTCATGTAATGGTTAATGCAGGCATACACTTTTCTGCAATCTTAGTACAGTGTTTATTTTGGTTCTATAAGGTGGACTGAAAATTGAGCCTGACAAGATCTGCATATGTGGATTTTATCTCCAGTTTTCACCTGTGGCCAAGAATCCACATAATATGTCAAGAGTGAACTGCAGATGGTTACCCTGATCTGTCTTTATGGCCCCTTAGCAGTGGCCTGGCTGTGCACTAGTCCAGTTCTTCAGAGCATGCCAACAGCCTACTGAAGCATAGCCGTAGATTTTTATCATAGTAGCAGACATATATATCTGCACCAAGAAACTGCTTGGACCTGTGCAGCAAATGCATTGTGCCCTGAAATGTTGCTTGCTTCATGAGTGCAAATAGGAAAAAACAAAATGTAGTTGGTCACTGATTAAGTATGGAATGAATCAGAGAGGTAGCCATGTTAGTCTGGAATAGCAGAGGTAACAAAGTCCTGTGGCACCTTAAAGACTAACTATAAAGTTTTGAAGCATAAGCTTTCGTGGGCTAATACCCACTTCGTCAGATGCAAGCAGTGGAAGTGTCCAGAGGCAGGTATAGAAAAGTAGGCAAGAACCAGGTAGGAGGTAACAAGGTTAGTCCAATTAGGCTGAACCAGCTTGTTATCTCCAATCAGGGAGGGTGGGTTATTCTTCTAGCAGTTGAATGGGGGGGGGGGGGTGAACATGGAGAGAGGAGAAGCTATTTTTGTAATTAGCAAGCCCTTTAAGGTCTTTGTTCAGTCCCATATTGATTATGTTAAATTTGCAAATGAATTGTAGCTCTGCAGTTTCCCTTTGCAGTCTGGACTTGAAGTTTTTTGCTGCAGTATGGTGACTTTTAAATCTGTAATTGTGTGTCCAGGCAGATTGAAGTGTTCTCCTACAGGTTTTTGTATATTGCCATTCCTAATATCTGATTTGTGTGCATTTATCCTTTTTCGTAGGGACTGTCCAGTTTGGCCGATGTACATAGCAGAGGGACACTGGTGGCATATAATGGCATATATGACATTGGTTGATGTGCAGGTGAATGAACCAGTGATGGTATGGTTGATCTGGTTAGGTCCTGTTATGGTGTTGCTGGTGTCGATATGTGGGCAGAGTTGGCATCGAGGTTTGTTGCATGGATTGGTTCCTGAGTTGGAGTTATTGTGGTGCAGTGTGCTGTTGCTGGTGAGAATCTGTTTAAGGTTGGCAGGTTGTCTGTGTGCCAGGACTGGCCTTCCTCCCAAGGCCTGTGAAAGTGAGGGATTATTGTCCAGGATGGGTTGTAGGTCACTGATGATGCGTTGCAGAGGTTTTAACTGAGGACTGTAGGTGATGGCCAGTGGTGTTCTGTTGTTTTCTTTCTTGGGCTTGTCTTGCAGCAGCAGGCTTCTGGGTACATGTCTGGCTCTGTTGATCTGTGTCCTTATTTCCTTGTGCGGGTATTGTAGTTTTGAAAAAGCTTGGTGAAGATCTCGTAGGTGTTGGTCTCTGAGGGGTTGGAGCAAATCTGATTGTACCTCAGTGCTTGGCTGTAGACAATGGATCGTGTGGTATGTCTGGGATGGAAGCTGGTGGCATGAAGGTAAGCATAGCTGTCGGTAGGTTTTCGGTATAAGGTGGTGTCGATGTGGCTGTCATTAATTTGCACTGTGGTGTCTAGGAAGTGGACTTCCTGTGTGGACTGGTCCAGACTGAGGTGGATGGTGGGGTGGAAGCTGCTGAAGTCATGGTGGAATTCTTCCAGAGTTTCTTTCCCATGGGTCCAGATGATGAAGATGTCATCAATGTAGCGTAGATAGAGAAGGGGTGTGAGTGGACGAGAGTTGAGGAAGCATTGTTCCAGGTCAGCCATAAAGATGTTGGCATACTGTGGGGCCATGCGGGTGCCCATAGCAGTGCCACTGGTCTGGAGGTATATATTTTCACCAAATTTGAAATAGTTGTGTGTGAGGATAAAGTCACAGAGCTCAGCAACTACCTGTGCTGTTGCATCATCAGGGATACTATTCCGGACAGCTTGTATTCCATCTTTGTGTGGGATGTTTGTGTAGAGAGCCTCTACATCCATGGTGGCTAGGATGGTGTTTTCTGGAAGGTCACCAATGCATTGTAGTTTCCTCAGGAAGTCGGTGGTATCCCGGAGATAGCTGGGAGTGCTGGTGGCATAGGGTCTGAGTAGAGAGTCTACATATCCAGACAGTCCTTCAGTGAGAGTGCCAATGCCCGAGATGATGGGGCGTCCAGGGTTTCCAGGTTTGTGGATCTTGGGTAGTAGATAGAATAACCCCGGTCGGGGCTCTAAGGGTATGTTAATTTGTTCATGTGTTAGTGCAGGGAGAGTCCTGAGTAGATGGTGCAGTTTCTTAGTATATTCCTCAGTGGGATCGGAGGGAAGTGGCCTGTAGAAATTGGTATTGGAGAGTTGTCTGGTAGCCTCCTTTTGGTAGTCTGACCTGTCCATGATGACAATAGCACCTCCTTTATCAGCCTCTTTGATAATGATGTCAGGGTTGTTTCTGAGGCTGTGGGTAGCATTGCGTTCTGCACGATTTAGGTTGTGAGGCAGGCGATGTTGTTTTTCCACAATTTCTGCTTGTGCACGTCGGCGGAAGCATTCTATGTATAGGTCCAGACTGTCATTTCGACCCTTAGGAGGAGTCCATGTGAAGTTCTTCTTCTTGTGCTGCTGGTGGGATGGTGTCTGTGTATCAGTGTGCTGTTCCACGTTGTCTTGAAAGTATTCCTTGAGTCGGAGACGGCGAAAGTAGGCTTCCAGATCACCACAGAATTGTATCATGTTTGTGGGGGTGGTGGGGCAGAATGAGAGTCCTCGAGATAGGACAGACTCTTCTGCCGGGCTGAGTGTGTAGCTGGATAGATTGATGATATTGCTGGGTGAGTTAGGGGTACCACTGTTGTGGCCCCAATGTGGGAGGTAGGATTTTAGATAGTTTGCAGTCCTTTTTCTTTTGTAGAGAAGTGAAGTGTGTGATGTAGATCTCCTGTCTTATTTTAGTAAAGTCTGTTTGTGTGGAAGGTTGGTTGTTTATGAAGGTCTCCAGGTTGGAAAGCTCTTTTTTGATGTTTTCCTGTTTGTTGTACAGGATGCTGATCAGATGGTTCCTCAGTTTCTTAGATAGTGTCTGGCATAATCCCTCACTGTGGTCTGTGCAGTACGTGGATAGCAATGGATTTATGCATTTGGAGAGAAAGATGATATCTGTCTGTACTTGTGCAAGTTTCTTCATGAGGTTGATGGATTTCCACTCCATACGGCTAAATGCAGTGCCTTGCATGATGTCAAGAATCAGAGAGGTAGCCGTGTTAGTCTGGAATAGCAGAGGTACAACTGAATAGTTAGGCTGCACCCTATTATTCAGATTAGTCCATATCCTAGAGATATTAGCAGGGAGAAGAAGAAGAGTCTCTTATCCTACCTATAGGAAACAATAAACCACTACTAGCTCAAATTACTAATTCATTCATTTCTTACAATCTTAAGGTATTGTTTGGTATATAGCATACATCCTTAAGATTACGGAAACAAGATATTGAAATAAATATAAGGTTAACCCAGAGCATTTGGATAAATCCAGGAGTGCAATGGTATTCATTTTTTTTTAAGTCCTACCATCTTGCAATAAAGATATTTTTTTCCTTCATGGTGCAGAAAAAACTCCTTGGAGAAAGGCTACACAATAGGCGGGACTTTATGAAATGTGATAGCTTTAGTTCACAGGGATTTATGTGATCTTGTATTCTCACTCAGATTGAAATGTCTGCGCCCCTTGAATTTTCCTTTTTGTGGTTTGAGCTAAATTTCAAAGCTGAATTTGGCCAGCTGGAAAATGGGAAAACCACCAAAGGTCATTTGGAAGTGGGGGACCCAGTTCACCCAACACTCAACCCCAACTCAGCTGAAACCTCTTTCTTTTCAGCAAACCTCGCCTTATGTTAGATGGAATTGTGCCTCAGAAGTCTTTTTGATGACCTATTCCAGAAATACTACAACACCCTCTCCACCAGCTCAAGTGAGCTGGGCAGTGCAATGGTGGAAGGATGTAGGTAAGACTGTCCATTTTTCACTCATCCTCACCAGTTTGTGTGGAGGAGGAACTCTTGTACTCAAGGCCCAGGTCACCGACCCAGGGTTGCAAAAGGTGTCCCCTCACCTTGCATGGGCATATAGTCGAAATCACACTTTAGACCTTGTAATCTTGTTCTCAATTTGAAAATCAAAATCCTTTAATAATGGAAAGATAGGACCCCCGTCCTGCTTCACAAATCAGTCATGTTTTTAAAGCCAAAAGATTTTTCTCTTCAAATTTATCTTAGTTTTTAAGTCTAACTGTCCAAATTTTACACTGTGATGTAACACTGAGCCACAGCTACTAATCTCCACTGTGAAATGTTCTCAAGTGCGCACTGGAAATCTAGAAGTCTATTGAGTTACATGTGTCTCTTTGTCTGTAACATCCTTGAAGTGCTTCAATAAATTAAAAACTCTCTCATTTCTGAAACATGTTTGCAGTCTTTTTAATTAGATCATATTTTTCCCAAGTATTTCATTTCCTTTAAGGCTTCTGTTCTATGTATTCAGATACATTCAGTAGGTCATTAAAACATTAAAGCACTGAAGATAGATTATGAATTCATATTCTTAGAATGATTAGATCTAGTACTCACTGGCTTCTTAGCCGGAATGGCAGCATGTAAGAAGGCTATATGTAACAGTCAAATTACCTTCAAGCATTTATTATGCATGGATCATAAGGAAAAGCAGTACTGTCAAATGGTCTCATATCCTTAAACATGCACAGAATCCTGCAGTTTAATTTTAAACATTCACCAGGTAATGGTGCTGGGCTCCCTCTTCCTTACTCAGCTAAAAATACCTACCTTTATTTCCTGCTTTTCCCTGCTCCTCCCACCCTGTCTCTCTCATCCCATCTTTGTAACATGTTTTCCTATTATGTCTTTTTTCCTCCAGTGCAATTACGCACACATGACCCAACAAATATTGCAATGCTACTGATACTTGGCTCAAATTTCTTCTTTTGATTTGCTTCATATTATAATCCAACTGAATTCTAATCCCAAATCAACCTTTCAGTGATATCAGTCCCCCTAGAAACAAAAACACTGCACATTAAATTTGAAACTTATAATGGAGAGAGTCTGAAATTCTCAAATTCTTCTCAGACATTCAGTTCCATAGTATAAAATGAAGCTTTATTTTTTTATTTTTGATATTTTAAGATCTAGATCCCCATTATTTTTGTATCAGAAGGTCTATCAAGAGTAAACAAAACAATGATCTCCTTTCCTTTCCTTGCAAGCAACAGGTGGAGTTAGTCTTTTTAATAGTTATTTCATACAGAGTGGGAGTATTGATGTGTGCAAGGGTAGTATAGCAGGAAAGCTAGAACAAAGGAGTGGATTTTGAATTTACTTTTCAATGCTGTGAAGTCAGATGTAATTGAACAGCCTCAACTTCTATGGTGTAAACTAATTACTCACTGTAAGAATTCTGTGAGAGAGATCATTCTATATTAAAGCACTGTATCCCAATGCACCTGGAACCTCTTTCTTTTAAATTAACTTTTCGTCAGTTATTTTCTTCTGTAATGGATGACATTTCTTTCTCTTGCACACACGCTGGAGTAATCCAGTACTGATCAATAAACTAACCATTCAGGAAAGCAATTAAGCTGTCTTTGGCCAGACAGAGAACAGGGATGCTTTCCTGAATTGGGCCTTGGACACTAAGGGAATAACTTTGCACTCCACTTTCCCCAACAAATACATTAGAAATCAAAAGATATCACTGTACACTTCTGAAGAGCTGCTATACCTAGATGAGAGAGACATCCCTCCTATTGTATAATACCTTTTCAACTTTCCCTTATAATATCTATTACAAAAGTTAAATAAAGACTAAACTTGAATATCTATATTTTTGAATATGTTTCTAATACAGGGGTAAGGTGGTAATTTGACTTTAAATGAATGTCACAAGTATAATGTATTTACCAAACTTCCCTGCAACACTTATTTAGTTTGTATACCTGTAGCACCAATTTAAAAACAAGTACAGCTAAACTAAACTGGGTCAGCATTCAAAAAGTCAGATCTTCAGCTGTTTAAAATCTATTGACATTGCTCTGTAAAAGTCAATTTAAACTAGTTGAAGATCTGGCTCTTAAAACTAAGTCAGATTGACTGCCTCACAATTAGTATCCATCAGAGCTGGGTGGAATGCCACAAACACTACAGAGTATTCATTCAGTTTTACAAAATGAATTTTCTTTGGCTATATTTCTGTCCTTTAAGTATTTGCAATCCACAAACATTAGAGCAACTGAGTCTTACTTGCACAACTACTCCCTGGAAACTTATGCTATGCACAAAAATACCTAGCAATATCTGTCACACCCCAACTTCCCATAAGATCTGTGTACCCCTTAGAAACACATACAAGTTGATAAACCTTCTTCTATATACTGAATATCCTCTCCAAACTGTTCTGTAAGAACTTTTCTTTCATTAAATACCTCCCCAAACCTCCTTTTTCCATAATGGCTATGAAAACTGCCCAGCTAATAATGGATATACTAAAGGCCGCTTAAGCACATTTAATGAATGTTACTAGTTTTTAAAACTGTATATAAAAATTGAGCACATTTTTATTTATCTCCTGCAATTTGCATGTTGATTGTCCTGCAATTGTATCTCTTTGGGCTGAAGAGAAAACACTATGTCAGGGATAAAGATATAATTCCACTGAGTGCCTTATGGGTGCAAGGGTCCACCTTACAGATCAAAGTACAGGTTCAGGTCTTAAATTGTAAGCTCTTGAATTCAGGGAGATTGTCTTCCTATCCCATTGTGGTCTCTACAGAATAAAAATAACAAATATAAATAACTAGCTTAGAAATGCAGACATGAGTCTCTGATAAAATATTGTATCTTGGTTACGGGTCTAGACTCAGCTCAGGGAATCCCAAGAGTAGCCATTGAAAACAAAGCACTTTTGGTGTTATTTTAAAGTTACTTCTATTGATTTTTAACATTGTGGTTTATTTAATACTTGATTGTCGGGATGATAAAATTTTTAGTTCATTTTAGTGTGTCCTTATGTAGAATATGGAATCTTCTTATTGTGCCATTTTCATTTCTGCAAAGAACTACTTTGGAATACAAAATCACTGCCCAGAACATTTAGTAAGCTGTAATGGAGCTACATAATGACAATTAAGACTTCTTTCTAAGCACTAATTTTTCTTTAGATCATTGAAAGGTGTCAGATAAAGACAGCCACAGCTGATACAACAAAGGCTGAAACAGCAGTCATGGGGGCATCTGACTTTCTGAAAGCTCATTAGTATGACACATCTGTCGTGTCTCTGTCTCAGAAAACAATATATACCACAAATAACTCTATTCTCAAAACGCAGTAAATGTGATTAGTGTTATAGGTGGAAATACAGTCTTAGAAATCTAGTTCAAAAGACAATTGCCATCACTTTTATTTGAGCTGCTTTATCTATATTTCTACATACTTTTTGGTTACTAGCTCTTGAAATATTTTATAAAACACTGAAGTAGCATTTTGCATAAACATTAACCTGTTTGAAAAACGACCTATTTCCTTTTGGGACGAGATCATTATTTCAATCCATTTTGCAAAGCACATCTTTCCAAAGTGAACTTGAGCACACCAGTCCAGCACATCATTATAATGGAGGTAACAAAGTCCTGTGGCACCTTAAAGACTATATAGTTAGTCTTTAAGGTGCCACAGGACTTTGTTACCTCTGCTATTCCAGACTAACACGGCTACCTCTCTGATCATTATAATGATTTCACATGTCCAGTAATGTCAGTGAATATTAGTTAATATGACCGAATATAGTTGATGTCTATTGGACATTATATTTGATATTATAGTGTCACACCAGTGCTGCAGTATGGGAAAACCACGTCAAGCCTTCCTGAAAGGAGCTGTAGGCAGGCAAACAAGCAAATGCCTCAAATATGTGACTATTTGTGTTGGAGGACTAGGAGGGGTTGATCATTATGTAATTGGTTGTAGACCAAAGATCTGATTCTGCAAAGCTCCAAGCACCTTTTGTGAGAGGCTGATCACCCTCGACTTCTACATGAACAAATAGAACAGGACTTAGTACTTTTCATATGGTCAGCTGCACTTTACAGGATTGAGCCTAATGTGTGGTATTCAGATAAGAACCCGATTTGACTGTGTCCAGCAAAGAGAGGATTGAATACTCAGCATTTTATCCAGTCAAGATGAAGCTAGTCTGATACTTTAGACTCCCTATCTGTACATCTCTAAGGCAATTGTCAATCAAAGCATGTGAGCCTGTGCCTAGATTTCAGAGCAGTAGGATTGTTTTGAGCACGTGGACAGTTAATGGGACTACTCGTGCATAAGCTACTTGCTTATGGTAGTGGGACGTAAAGGTATATCTCATACTGATCCAGCATATTAAATGCCAGTCCATGGGACCCAGGTCTGTGGACTTGGTGAACCCAAGCCTCTGCTTGAGTATCCACACTGTATTGTAAACTTGGGTTTTCAATAGCTGGATATGGGTCAGTATAACGTTTTCACACTGTACTATGCATACCTTCTGGCTCAAGTCCGTGTCTTGACCTGTGTCCACACTGCAACATCACAGGGCTTGAACAGGAGTCTCAGCAGGACTCTGGCTCACCCACCACCAGCAGAGTCCTAGGACCTGGGTCCTGAATTCTTGCTGTACTGAGTAATGCTGATTTGTGTGTGGACAGACAGGAGGTGTGGGCTAAAACCTGAGTCAGAGTGTAGAATCAACCCTAAGTCTCTAATATGCTATATCAGTATGTGACAGATTTACAATAATATGTCAAGAGATTTCCCTGCTACCAAATTTGAGATTAAAATTAAACATTTTCAAATTTCTTAGTAAGGTGGGGGCCTACTAAATTAATGGTCATGAAAAACACGTCACACACTAACAAGACCAAATTTCAGTGGGCTTTTACCCCCTCACAGAGGGAATTAGTGTTTCTCAAATTGGGAATCCTGACCCAAAAGGAGGCTGACGGGGTCACAAGATTATTTTGAGGGGGATCATGGTATAGTCACCCTTACTCCTGTGCTACCTTCAGAGCTGGGTGGCCGGACAGTGGCTCTTGGCTAGGCGCAGAGTTCTGAATGTGTTCTGAATGTGGCCCAACGCCAGCAGCAGCGCAGAAGTAAACATGGCTCTGCCATACCATGCTACCCTTACTTATGCATTTTTGCCTTCAGAGATGGACGGCTGGAGAGTGACAGCTGCTGATTGAGAACCCAGCTCTGCAGGCAGCAGAATAGAAGTAAGGGTTGGAATATCATACCAAGCCATCCTTACTTCTGTGCTTATGCTGGCGGTGGCTCTGCCTTCAGAACTGGGCTCCCAGCCAGCAGCCACCTTTCTCCAGCTATTCAGCTCTGAAGGCCGTGCAGAAGTACTACCCCCATTCCCCTTACAATAATATGTTAATTGTGAGACAGGCCCTGTATTATAGGTGGAGTTGATAGCACTGCTTATGATATAGCTCCCTGGTCTCAATTGCTTATAACTTTACCATAATTAACTGTGAGTTCTGAAATTCTCCATGTCAGTTTTTCCCAGCTGAAACTAATTGGGTCAAATCCATGAATAGTTTTGGGTCAACAGAAACTGCATTTTTCAGCAAATAAACTATTAGTCTGAAAAATTCTGCCCAACTCTACTTGTTAAATAAAAGTAGTATTTATTTAGAACAAAAGCATTTAATAGAACACATGCTTTATTGTTTTTAGCTGTACTGACCTTCTCCTTCTCCACCTCAGAAAGGCTTTTTAAATTTTTAGATGCTGATCTTGAGTTTCCCCCAGGCTGGCAAAACAAAGTTTTCAATCAGTTAAGATTATTCAAGGCAATATCTTACCCTTTGTCTTTCTCTTGTGTGTATATCGGGTTCTTAGCTGGGGAGTCAGTTTGTTGGTTCCCTGTTTGTTCTTACCACAGCCCTGACATAAATTGGATCAATGTATTTATACAGGACCGTCTTACAGCCCAATATAGAATAATATCTCCTCAATGACTTGATCACATGTACTGCTCATATCATTATTACATTGCAACATTAATAGATTAATACATATTAATTTCTGCAGAATAACATCAGTACAATTTCTTTCACACTCGGGGAAAAGTGATTGGATGCTTATATGGACAGCATTGTTTCTAACAACTTTGTATTGTCTTGGATGGATAGATATTAAATTGTCTGACAGACCCTGAAGCAATCTAACTAGTAGGGATTGCACCTTCCTCTATGCATCTGGTGCTCACCACTATGGATAAAGGATGCTGGATTAGATGGACAATAGGTATGATCCAGTCTGTCAATTCCTATGTCCCTGCATTGTTTAGCACAACTGAACTACTGTCTGCATCCAGTTTGCACCTTTAGAAGGAAGAAGATTGTGAGATTTTTGAACAGAGACTAAAAGAGGAGACACTGACTCTGTCCTTGACAGATATTTGGAAAAAACATTTTTCATCGCGTATGGCTTTCACTCTTATGACTTGTTCTCCCTCCTCTGTGTTGTCTTACAGTGGTGAGTGTCCCTTTCTTCTCATACAAAACAGGAAACTTTTTAGGATTAAAAAAAATATATTCTCCATAAACTGACTCTACTTCTTCCCCACCCCACTCCAGAGTTGAACTTGTCTAGGTCTTTTTTTCTATGGTCCCTCCTACTTCTCTAATGGTTAGAGTTTTAAAGAAACGGTACACAAGTCCTTGCACCTCTCTCGCCTTCAACAGCTATTTACAGAGCTGTTTTTGTTGTTTTGGTGTGTGCAAATGAGGCACTGTAAGCTTAGTTGGGATAAACTCTTTTCTTGTATATTCCTTTGGGAGGCTCAGCCTCAGCCCTTTATGACACTGACAGTGTGCTACAAGTTAAGTGAATATTCCCCCTAATATTAATCCAATAGTAATGACTGAAAAGCTGGCACTGGTGCTCAAAATAGTGCTTGGTTCTGTGGAGGTTCTGCTCTTTGAGCTCTCCCCCTCGCTCTACATTTTCCTTAGACCCTTCCCAAATTTGTGAGTATGAGCATCCTGAATACATGAAACGATATGCAGACAATAGGAAACACTTACACTTATTAAGTGGTGGCATTGACCCATACTCAATGTCCAGATTTTTCTTTTACATAATCTATTGTTAGTTGCAATCACTTCTTTTCTCATCTCTTTCTCTGACTCATTCTTTGTTGGTTACATATACTTTATGAAAAGTGTTAACCTTTGTTTGGATTTATTTTCCAAGATCATGCAACAAATGAAATTGAATGCACGTTAACTTGACCCTGAATGTCACAGGATTGCTTTTAAAAACCCATTTCCTTTCTAACTGGAGAAGAGACTAAAAGATAATCCCTTCTTCCAAGCAATTTGCATCTCAGCCTTTTTGCTTTATTAGAGTTATCATTACACTTGTAACTGGAATAAATGTGGATTATCTTTATGCCCTCAGAGGCAAGGAATTACATTTCTGCACAACAACATTTTTATGTTAAAAAGCATGGAAAAGTAAAAAATAAAAGGGAGAAGCTAAGTAGAATATAGAAACCAATTATCTAGTATTTAAACCCATGCACTTGTATAAAAAATGAGTAAAATAGGTATGGTCAAGGGCAGTGTTTCTAACTTGGAGTGATTTACAGTCTGCTATTCCTGTTTATGCAAGTAGGCAATGGGAACCCCTGGATTAGTCTCAAGTGCACCATATCAGAAACACTAAACTAAATTCTGCAATCAGTTACCTCAATGCAAATCAACAGAAATGCTACTGAACTCAGTTGGTATACTCTGGATTGTCTGGCTATTCCGAAGGATCACAGGAGACTAAGAAACCCCTACAAGGATCGGATAGCCATTTAAACTACTGACAAATGTAATGGCCAAAAGGTGATTCAGAATTGTGAAGGAGGCCAGTTAATGGATTGCGGATGACAGCATGCACCGCAGCACCTGTTTCTCTGTAATGGCACATTGACGACTGGCCTTCCTGCTCCAGGAACAGCATTTGTCTGGGTTCATGGATGGTGATCCCTTCCTTATGCCTCTACCATTGCTCCTGAAATCACCAGAGCGGGATGTCCTGGATCTGCACGACCTGTTCCACTTTGCACAGGCTGTAATGCTGTGGAAACAACCTCATATGCAATATATTTAATTCATTGTATCAGCTAACTGGCCCCGCATCAAATGCTACTAGCTGAGTTGGGTGAGCAAGAGCTGCAGCTGGAGCCCCCACTTGCGCAAGCTCGATAGGCGTCTGTGACGATCCAGTGCACTCGGGTGAGCAAGTGGTATCCTCTGTTTCCCCAACCCTGATAGGCTGACTACGATACTCCGGTGCACTACTCCAGCTCCCCCTGCCACTTGCCCCAGCTGTATGGACTCTGCCCCAGGTGTGCCCTGGGGCAACCAACTGCACAGGGTTCGCCCTGTGTGATTAGATTGCTTTCTGGGTTCCTGTGGTAATGAAAGTAACCGGCTGGGAAGGAGGTGGTGTAAATTACCCCCCCCCATCCTGTTGTGCTCTGGCTACAGCAGGGAAAAACTGCACCATGATTCCCTAAACATGCAGGTACACTACAACTGCTATGGGAGGGGCCCGCTCTCCCCCTCCTTTTCCTTCCTATACCTATACCCCATGTAAAGAACTCTACCTTCCCTTGTGAACTGGTTCTCCTATTGCTACCCCATTCCACTGGGGGCCGAGGAAAAGGAGAATTTAAACCTTTGCTTTTGTGCACCCATTCCTTACCCCTTTTTGTGTCACCCTGGAGCCATCTGAGACTTCTTACCATCTGCTGCCTCCCCTTCCTCCTTGACTGAATCAGGGATTGGCATGTAGCTCCCTATCCACTTCCTAGTCCCCAGTCCCGCCTAACCACTGCTTTTCCACACTGGAAAGTGTGTGGTGGCACTTTTTTTTTTGTTGTTTTTTGGGGGGTGGGGGGTTGTTTGCCTCATCTCTCTTTACCCCTGTTTTTCTCCTCTTCTGGCCCTCTATGGGGACCCCTCTTTAGGCTGAGATAATACCCTAGGGCCTTCCGTTCCCTGCCGCAGCAAGGTTTTCTCCTCCTTTAACTATCTGAACTGCCTTTTGGGGTTGAAATGAGCTGCCCAGAGCCCTCTTGTACCTGCCAGAAGAGAGTGGGAGATTTCTTCCCCCAACCCCCACTGTATGGGCTATATGTGAAATTGTGTTGGCTCCAGTGCCCACTCTCTTCCTCCTTGGGGGGGTTCCTGCCTTCCCCTACCTGACACTATTTGGCTCTATGTGGGAGTGGATTGAGAACTATTTTTTGCCCTCTCCCCTTCCCTGTTGCCTGCTGTTGCAGCAGGGAAAGTTTGTGTTTTGTTTTGTTTTAAACAGGTCTGAGAGCTGAACACAAGGGGATTATTAGTCGCCTTCAGACAAGTTTGTCAAAAGCAAAAGCTAAATTGGCTGGATTTCAGATAGTCGACAAGTCACTGCATAAGAAAAAATAAGGAATCTTGGTGGTAGATTTAGTCAGCGAGTTTAGAACAGGCTGCTGGGAAGCACTACCTCTGCCATCTCTGCAGCTTGTCTAGTAAAAAATTGGAATGGCAACATCGGCCAGAGTTTGCCAGATCAGCCTCAACAGGAAGATCATTTCATGATGCTGCAACTGTTTGTACCCTGCTGTCCCTCTTCCACTTGAAGAGAAGCAGGAAGTTTCAGTAGAATCAGCTTCTTTCAACAGACAAAATCTGGACCACAGTCCATAAATAAGTTTTTGAAGGTACCAAGGGTTTGCAACATCATGCTTGAGTTGCTGAAGACAGGTGAGAGCATTTTTGTGCCACAGCTATGTAGGCTCTTCCAGATCATCTGGCACACTAATATTATCTCAGATGACTGGAAGAAAGATGTTCTTTCCCTCTGTTCACAAAGGGAGATGACTCCAACTGAAACAACTATAGAAGTGTTAAGCTGTTGTCACTTCCAGGGAAATAGTGATACATGCATAGTACCAAATCATTCTGTTTTAAGAATGCTCATTCAGTCTATTTTTAATTAATCTATTCTTCAGTTCCCTTTTAAAATATCCCAGTGAGTATTTTTAGGCGACCCTTCTCCAACTAGACCACTTTTCAGTCCCATGGTGGTGACTGGAAGAGGTCAGGTGCTGGCTCTTACAGCTGTCAAAACTCTGAATTTCTGGTCTGTGGGAAATTTTGTGTTAATTTTGAATTGGAACAACAACAACAACAACAACAAAAAAAAGGCTTTGCAATTGTCCATGAAATTAAATGAACCTTTTTTGATCATTGTGAGAATCAAAATATTTTGATCCGATGTTTGTTATATCATATTCAAAAGTTGAAACAGTAATTTCAAAGTGGAAAACTGAAGTCTTGGGGCAGCATCTTTTGGATTGAATTTCCCATGAGCAGAGAAGTGCTATCTGTGGTAACATTACAGCATCAAACTCATTTACTTTATTTCTTTTTATTATTTTGAACAGTTGAGGTGAGGGTGGCTTTCATTGCTTCTTTACTATTGATGGCCAAACTGGTTTTTGAGGGTATATTCTAGCACTAAGAGGCTAGTCGAGTTACTCGGTCCGCACTAGAACTCTAAGTCCGAGCACAGCAGGTGCTCTACTCTATGTGTAGCAGGTACCCCACAGAGCATAAAGTAGTAACATACAGGGTTAAAATTAAATACAACCGCATAGGGTTAAATTGTGCTATCAGTTACACTGGAATAAAACTGTAGTAACTCATCTGCCTTCAGTGACTTACTTTGCATTTATACCAATGTAAGTGACTCAGTATTCTGGTGAACAAATATTGCATATTACCATAGAAAATGACTTTGAACACCATTTAATATTTATGAATGTTTATGGTGCTATCTTACAATGAACAGACATGTTAGCTTGATATTTCTTTATTTCAAAGTACCAATTAAGTTATGTTGAATATGCCTAAGGTTTCCTAATGCACAGATCACAGGTTTTGTCTCGCTT
Organism: Sternotherus odoratus; assembly: GCA_032164245.1. Taxonomy (NCBI): domain Eukaryota; kingdom Metazoa; phylum Chordata; order Testudines; family Kinosternidae; genus Sternotherus; species Sternotherus odoratus. The sequence goes on from JAVMKO010000011.1 coordinate 19,953,463, forward strand.
AACTATGCTTTCTAATTCTTCTGTATGTTCCTCAAAGGAAAATGTATGTAGGTACCCCCTGTGTACAATAATCACTTTTCGTTTTGCTTTTTAATTGATGGTGAGAAATTCATTTTTTAAACAACAGACTATTAAAAACCTGATCAGATGTGTATTACATTGCATACATTGCCCAGATGTGGTGTAAATTATGCTTGAAATGTGAAAAAAGTGTTACCTTCTCTGTGAATTATGGTAATCATAGAAATGTATGGCTAGAAGGGGCCTTCGGAGGTCATCTAGTCCAGCCCCCTGTGCAAAATAGGAGCAAAATAAACCTATACCATCCCTAACTCTTAGTTGTTCCAGCTGTAACTTAAAACATCCAGTGATAAGGATTCCACAACCTCCCTTGAAAGACTTTCTAATGTTTAACTATCCTTATAGTTAGAAAGTTTTTTTCCTAATATCTCAACTAAATCTCCCTTGCTGCAGATTAAGCCCATTACATCTTATCCTACCATCCAGTGGACATGGAGAACAGTTGATCACTGTCCTCTTTAGAACAGCCCTTAACATCTATATATATAAAAGTCAAATGGTGTATGCGTGTATGTACGTTCACTTACTCCTTCCACACCGTTTGAGCTAGAGACTTGAAATTTGGTACAGTTAGAGGTCTTAGGGTGCTAATCAGGGTAAGAGTCGAAAATTTTTCAAATCTCACCTCAGATGCCCCCCAGGGGTGAAATTATTTAAAGGCCAATCACATCAGCTGGGCAGCTGCTGTTCTCTGTGACATGGTTATGATGTCATAATACCCCCCTCCAATGGATCCCGCACTCGCTCAGCTCTCTGCCCCCCCCCCAATGGACCCCGCAATCGCTCAGCTCTCTGCCCTCTCCTCACCTCTGACGGACCCGAGTTGGGTTTGGTCAGAGGGTAAGTGAGGTAGGGGTGTCGGGTTTGGTCGGGGGGTGAGGTGGGGGTGTCAGGTTTGGTCTGGGGGGGTGGGAAGGTGTCGGGGTGGGTGAGGGGTGAGGTGTGGGTGTTGGGGTTGGTCAGGGGGGGTAAGGTGGGGGTGTTGGGTTTGGTTGGGGGTGTGAGGGGGGGTCGGGGTTGGTCGAGGGGTAAGTGAGGTGTGGGTGTTGGGTTTGTTTGTGGTGGTAGGTAGGGGTGTTGGGTTTGGGGGGAAAAGTGAGGTGGGTGTGTCAGGTTTGGTCTACGGGGGGTGAAGTGTGGGTGTTGGTCAGGGGGTGTTGCAGTTGGTAGGGGGTGACGTGGGGGTGTTGGGTTTGGGTGGGGGGGTGAAAAATGTGAGTCGGGGTTGGTCGAGGGGTAAGTGAGGTGGGGGTGTCGGGTTTGGTCTGGGGGGGTGAGGTGGGGGTGTCAGGTTTGCTCTCTGCCCCCTCCCCCCTCCAACGGACCCCGCACTCGCTCAGCTCTCTGCCCTCTCCCCACCTCCGACGGACCCGAGCAACGCCGGGTATTTTCACTAGTATTTGAATAAAAGTTTTTCCCTATCCCCAGGATTCTTTTCTCAAGATGGAACATGTCCATTTTGTTAAACTTTCCTCATTGGTCAGGTTTTCTAAGCTTTTTATCATGTATACTATAGTGAATGGTGGCTTTGTATTTCTTTAGTAGCTAATTCCTCCAAAGAGTAGGGCTATATTATCCAGACCAGCACCACTGAAGCCAATGGGAGTCTTTCCATTGACATACTGCTGATACAAGCCCATTAAGAATATAAAAAGGACCAGATGTTCAAACCTTCAAAGACTTAATTCAGCAATAAGATGAATCAAAGGGAAGTCACTGGGACTATTCACATTAATGAAGTAATTTATATGTGTAAATTTCTGCAGGACTGGGCAGCAAGTGAGCCGTCCTAGAATTCTAGTCTCCTGCATCTGCGGATCTGCCCAGCCCATTCTCATCTGTATTTACAACATCAAAATATTCTACTATGCAGTACTTATGCTCAGTTGATAGTACTTAAAATATCATGATCTTCTGGGACTCCCCCTCCCAGATTTAGAGTTGATATGATATTCAAATGACAGTTCCAAAAATGGAATCTGCAAGACATTCCAATAATCAACAGGATTGTTTCTTAGTAGAATGTTCTTCAAACAGATGTTCTCTATTTTTAAAGTCTTGTGATTAAAATTAAAGGGCCTACCAAATATTTTTGGGAGGATAGTATGTAGGCCAGTAATGCATTGTACCATTATGCAACTCCCACTCGACAAGTACAGACACAATTAATATATAAAGAATGATAAATTGTATTAGGGAACAAGTATCAGAGGGGTAGCCATGTTATTCTGGATCTGCAAAAGCGACAAAGAGTCTTGTAGCACTTTATAAGTCTATAAGGTGCTACAAGACTGTCGCTTTTATTAGGGAACAAAACATTTTTGCAGATTTTGTTTTCTGAACTTAATATACCAAGATAAAATAGTGCCAAGCAAATAACATTTTTTTCCTTTTTGAAAAAAGTTAACTGACATTTTGCAGACGGCACTTTTTTCAGAGCCAACAAAATGCTTCAATTTCAAATACAGCAGCCGAAAAACTATTCTGCATCTAAAAAATTCTATCCTCCTTATATCTACAAGTAAATAGAAATGTTTACCTAAAACATTAATGATGCAATTATATAATCTATAGGTACAGTGACTGGAAATAATAGCTTATGCCGTATTATTATGTATCTTAGTATTTTAAGTATTGGTTTTGGATATGGGCCCCAATTTAGCTAAATATTTAAATGCAAACCATTACTTTAAGCGCATCTTCAGTCCAATTGAAGTCAAAGAAACCATGCACACAATTAAAATAAGAGACACTTAAATATCTTGCTAAATCAGAGCTATGACATTGTATATGTTTTGTAATATGTAATCCAAGTTTCTTAAAAATGTATGGAAGCTTTTGCTTAAGCATATGTTTTAAATGTTAAGCATAATCTTAAGACTGTAGTTATTACCAAACAATGATGTGGTAACACCCATTTGTAACTAAGACATTCATGGGGTTATGGTTGGGTGAACTGTAATTGCCTCAAATTTCGATTGATCTAGAGAAAATGAGGGTTGTGTTAGTGTCATTAATAAATACCAGGGATCGTGGGATCACCTACAACTGAAAAAAGGAAAGAGGTGTTAGAAGGAGTTGGACTATGTTGGACATAGTTGGACTATGAGAATTTGGACTTAATAGCTCAAAATATGTTAACTAATAACAAAATAGGGAGTTTGGGAAGACTATATTAAAATTTTTATTTTGTACAAGAGCCCTGGTCCACTGCTGCAGCTGGTACATATCAGCACAGGTTCACTGACTTCAATGGAGCTAGCTAATTTTGCATCAGCTGAGGGTCTGGCCCTGCTAGTGTTCGTGTAAATTGTTCTGATTACTAGGATCTCACTTTCATTCCCCTCTCCTCACCCCTTTGATCTCTCTCTTATTCCTGAAACTCTTTGTAACATGAACACTCTTACACTTGACCTGGCCACCAGTAAATATGCTCTGATTCTTATGTATTAGTAAAATAATTGTCTTAGTCTTTTGTGAATACGTGAAATATGAACAGTTACTGGATAGCAACTATAGAGTCCTCCTTGAACAGTAATGGAATTATTCTGCAGGTGTTACATTGGTGTATGACCCAGAACCATATGCTGCATTGCTCTGAAAAGAATTGGACTGTTTGCTAGGAATCTTTAGCAAAATGTGCATTCTGACACACTTTTTCTTCATACTTTAAGAAATGCTTTTTGTTAAAAAATGATAAAACTAGTATTTTAAATTTGTGTGCACATTGTGTCTATTTAGTGTATATTTTTCTCTTACAGATTAATTTTGGCAAGGTAGTTCATCTTGTGTTTATTGGTAGTAGCATTATCTACACACAATGTAGGAGGGTTCACTTTGGCTTTTTCCTGAGTTTAAGTTGGTGATTTAATGATATCTCAGGGTACTTTGTGTGTGAGGAATTTGTACACTGTATATATTTTGTACCAGGTATCTATTTATGTTGCATTCTACAGCTATTATTGAATCAGAAGAATTAATATTTTGCATTTTAATACTCTCCAATTTAGCTAAAGTCAGTAAATATGTCTCTAGGACTATCAAAGTGTTTCAGTGCAAACCAGTTTAGACAGGAGCGGAGATTGTGTGCTTCTCCAAAGGTACAATGATCAAGGAAGTTGAAAAAACAAGGAAAAATTATAACCAGTTTCATGATGGTCTGCTGCTGCTGCTGCACACACCAGCAACAACTTACCTGAAGGCTGGAAGTGGTTGTATGGACAAAGAAAGAATCGATGCCAGCAAGCTGTTAGAAATAGTAATCATTTTACAAAGAAGTTGAAATGACCCACAACATTCTGGCACGTGAGGCAGGGAGCTCAGATGACACACCTATGCCCTGTCGCTTGGGCCAAAACTATGAAAGGTCTCAATTCTGCCTTCTTTCTGTTCTACTCCTCTCATGGTACTGCTCTGCTATCTATCCCAATAAAGGAGAACTAACAACTTAAAATGCCTTGTTCAAACATTTTAAATAACATTTAACTTTCAAATGCCTGAATAGCAAATATAACATTTCTTGTCTGCATAGTAAACACTAGTATTTTTATATGCTTAAATAATCAAAGTGGTGCTTTCCATGCCTTCTTGGCTGTGAAGATTTGAACTGCTTCCTGAAGGTCCACAGTCTGGGCCAGCTCAGGCTCTACTGAGATGGTTGCAAGGCCAACCAGCCTCTCTTGGGTCATTGTGGAGCATAAATGTGTTTTTATTAACTTCAGCTTGGAGAAGCTGTGTTCTCCACTTGCAGCTGTTATAGGAAGTGTTAGAAGTATGAGCAGAGTAACAAAAGCATTTGGAAAGAGGGTTATCATCTTATTTGTGTACATATATTCCAGAACAGCCTTTGGATTTGAGCAATAGTGCAATAACTTAATCTAATTGTAAAGTAGTGTGTGTTTGGTGGGGGAATATAGAGTCAATGAGAAAAGGGCTCAATTGATCATATGGTCCTCTTCTGTCCATTTCTCTGCTCCTTTGGGCTCCTTTGTGACTTCTTTATAAGCTCATTACAATACCACTGGGACAGATCCAGAGTTTATTCTTTAGACCAAGCAGATGCATAGTAACATGTATATGTTGCTCTGATCTGAGGATTAGTTGTTGTTATAGGAGGTGATTTAAAGGAAGACATTGACACTGTATTTATTCTTATGTTGAAAAGGACAGGTGCTTTCAGAAGTGCTTTTCTAGGTTTAATGCTTTAAAATTCCATCAGATTGGGTGAAGGTTGATATTTTTATTTCTTTGCTAACTGGTTGGGAAGACTTATGGCACATTTGCCTTAGTTATTGGATACTTTAAAGGCTGAGTACAGATGAAGGTAGTTTGGTTCAAAATGTAATAATGGCAAGCCCAAATCATTGTAATTAGTTTCAAATTAAGAAAAAACCTATAGTAAATGTCCCCCTCCCTTATTTTGTTTGTTTCCATCTAGTCTGAATGGCCACCTCTCAGAGCAGTGACTGCTGTCAATTTCTAACATTAAACTCTGCCTCTAGAAAAGCAGGTTTGCATAGAATGGCTTTTTCAAAGTAAAGGACAAGTGTTTAAAATCTGTCTTTAAAAAATAAACCAGAGAGAAATGAACTTTTCTCATAATATAAAGCCATAGGAAAGGAGCTGCTCCATCGTCTGTATTTCTGCCGAAGAAAAAGCAACCATCACAAAAGAGTTTCCCATTAGCATGATCAAACGGTGCCATTCTTATTTGATTTTAAATGTCTTATTGAACGAAGTTATTCTTTTCTTAGCTTCAATCTTTTGAAATATTTTCTGCGGGAGATGGTGATTCTTTCTCATTATCTCTTTTAAAATAAAGTAATACAGGATGTAGTGAAAATACTGGATCTGATTCTGCATTAGCTGTACAGTAGACTCTCGATTATCCAGGATGATAGGAAAAAAATGAATCACCATCCATAGGAAATATGGGGAGAGGGGGTTTGGTTCACAGCCACCCTGCACTGGGGGGAAGGGGGCATTGGTTCACTGGCTGCCCTGGGCCCTGGTGGGGTTTTTTTTTGTGTGTATGCGCTTGGGGATGCAACAAAGCCAGAGCCAGCCCTGCAAGTTAAGCATTTTTTTGGACATCCTGGTTAATCCCCATCCTGGTTAACCCAATGCTGGATAATCGAGGGTCTACTGTATTTCCAAAACCAATAGGGCTTCAGAGTTCATTCTAGAATCATGAAATTTAGTCCTAAGTCCTCATTCTACAAAATCCTACGATTATGGCCAAGCTACCAAGCTAGGGCTCAACCAACCAACCAGTCACCTCTTCTAGCTACCTTATGAAGATAATAATGAGGAATTTTCACACACAATTCCTTAGTTAACTAGACGTACAGCTAGAAAGACACTAAAATGTAACAATTCTCTACCTTTTAACACACACTTGATCCAGCACCAAGCCGTTAGTAGTGGTTTGTTTATATAATCAGCCGATCTGAGAGGACATGTTTATCATGGTCTAATCTTCTGCCATCAGAACCAAGATGTTTTTATTAATATTTGTGAACATTTTAAACTCTTTAATCTGACAAAAAATCTATATCAGTTAACAAGAAATTGTCTTTTACAAATCACATCTTTTGTGCTTACATTTTCAGCTCTATGCCAAGAGAGTATGTCCCGTTTTGATCCGATAGGGATGTGCATAAAAACAAGTTGCTAAACTTATCAAATGCCAAAAAATTAACAAGTGTCTAAATTTGTTCTGCTTCCCCTCCTCCCTGCTCCCTGACTGGCCTTGGGTTGCAGCACATTCCCCAGCATTGTGCAGCTTGGAAGCAGCAGCTCCAGCTTTTCTGCTGTTTCTCAGTTTTGTGCCTAAAATAAGACTGTGCAGTAGTGTCATGTAGGCCTGGTCTATACTCGCGACTTAGGTTGACGCAAGATACTTGACATCAACCTAGCTGTGGAAGCATTTTCATTTAAATTTGGCTCTTGCCAATATAAGTGCATCTCTTAATCGATTTAGTGACACCACCTCCCCAAATAGCATAGTCACAAACTATGATGTTAAGTCGCCAGTGTAGACACTGCATTGCTTACATCGACTATTACTGGCTTTCATCCCACAATGCCCCATGCTGACAATAGAATCGATGCACATGCTCCTGGTGAGGATGTGCACTACCAACACAAGGAGCCAAGTGTGCACATACACAAGTGATCGCTGCCATGGCTATATGTTGTAGTAAGTTAGATCAACATAATTTTGTAGGGTAGACATGGCCTTAGTGCACCTTGTGATTAGTTGTGCACTGTGGGTAGCCCCCAGGAGACACTTTTGGCAATTGCGCTCACTCTGCTGCTCCTGTCAAGCAGGATGGATAGTCATTGATGGATTGATTGCAATCCCGCAAGGACTAAAGAGAAGCAGCTCTCTAAAACTAGGCTGTTTCCTTCCCTGATCTATTCCAGGACTGGTATAGAGAAGCCTACTCTCTGCTATACCAGCCAGAGTCTCTTACCAGATGAATCCTCAGCCATCGCCTTAGGGCAGCTTTAAATCCCTTCTGTGCTGCTGGGGAGGTACAAAGCAGACTTTAGTTTGTACACTGATCTGGATCCAATTGTACACAGAAGAAGTGTGTAGGTAAACTGAGATAGCAACATAATATGAAAGAAATAAATGTAGGTATATTGATATTTTACGGACGGACATGATAGATGGCTGGAACTGGGACCTTGTGTGGTGACTAGAGGTTATAGATTTTAGTAATTATGCTTCTGTTTTTAGCAACCTGCTAGCCATGCATACCAGCCTTCTTGTCGCATATAAAATAGCAAGATGTTTTTATCATGGTTTACACGATTTTCAGGTTATCTGAGGTGTATATTTCCAAAAACCTATTAAGAAATGCATAAGACACTTGATTGCTTGTGACATGAGAGAATAGTTGCATCGCTCAACATTTCTGACATATACTCCATGAGTGCAATTAATAGTTCAGATTTTCATTTCATTTCTTTTTTTCTTAATCTTCAGTGTGACCGTGAAGCCTCACAATAAAAATAAAAGCAACTATACAAATAAAATTATCTGATCAGCAGGATATTGTAGACAGCTAATTTAGCAAGTGACATTTTGGGTATGGGGTCAGAGGTTAATTAACTGGCTATAGTACAATCAAAAACAGCAGGAAGGAGAATTGTTTTTAATTATAATTTGTATTTCTATTAGAGGCTATTTTGATGGATTTGAAGTTGAAGCAGACTTTATTCGTGGATTGCCTAAGCCACTACCAGGGGGACTGGAACAGTTTTTATAGAGGGGGTGCTGAGAGCCATTGAACCAAACTATAAACCCTGAATATGATGGAAACCACTTTAAGTCAGCAGCACTCTGCAACCCCCACACTCTTAATTCTAGCACCTATGGACCCCACACATGATTCTCCATGAAACAGGCAACTAACCACAGTGCTAAGTAGTAGGGCTTTAAATATGATCAATTCTCTGATAAAGGCACAAAAGCATAATTACTTTTTTACAAAAATTGCATGGTAGAATGAAAGCACAAAATGTCAAATGGAGACAGAGTGGACTTCTTTCTGAATAAGACAGATTTATTCATTATTACTGTTAAAGATCTTCAGTCTCTACGGTTTCAGACATTTAAATTATATGATTTAAATAATTTAGTTAGTTCTCTAATTTCTTTACAACTGATGGGCTGACAAAGTTTAAGCACTCAGAATATGGGAGAGAAGAGAAATAGCAAACTTCTTTGGGATAAAATGGGATTTCTTTACCAGAAGAGCATAGGCCAAAGTTAACTGATAATAGCAAGGGACACCGAAAAATACTCCCTTCTTCTACCAATGCAATATATGTGAATTATTCTCCAATCACAATTGTGTACACATCAATTCGGGTCACTGCTTAGTATGCAAAAATACATAAACAATTTTGTGCCCAATACTTCTCAGGAATTGTATAATGCCTGTCTCTTTGTATATGTATGTGTCTATATAATCCCAAACAAAAAGCTACGCTGAAGTGAAGTTAAGGTTGAAAGAACATCAGTAATGTAGAGTACAATACCATTTTGAAACTATTCCCCAAAACAAGCATTATAAATGCAGGAAAATCTGGGTTTATGTTCAATTTAAAGACATCTAAATGTGATAAGGGATGAAAATGTGTAAGTAGGACACTCAAACACCCTTAACTTTGCCCTGCAGTGACACCAGGGAATTCCCATGTGATTACCATATTGTCCCATTAAGACATTTTAAGTGATCACGGTCCCAGATTAGATTCAATGTGTGTGTTATTTTTAAAGGTGCATTCAATTTTTTTCTCTAATCTCCTTCTTTCATTACAAGGCAGACTTTCTTATTCCTCTTCCGGATTTCTGTTGACCCCTTTCCTTTGATTTGTTTCCACTCCCTATCCTCTTATGAAGTAAATCTAAGGTGTATGTCAAGCTAATGTGATTATAAAACTTCAGAAGTATTTGTGGTTTGGTGGTGGTGGGTTTGCGTGTGTGTGTGTGTGTGTGTGTGTGTGACAGATACTGTAGTGGTAGTTTGCACATTTTAGATAATATTGACAAGCAGTAGGCATTCTGTCATTTGGGTTAACTTTTGAACTATTTCAAGTATATAAGAATAAGTAAGCAGCTATCTTTTTGGTCCAAATTCTCCTCCCACCAAAAAAAATAAAAGGTGTTACGCTAGATCATTTTCTCAGACATTGGTGCAGAGTTGCACCACTGTATAGACATGTTCTCTTCCTGAGTCTCTGGTGTACAGAGAATTTAGGATAGTGAAGTTCACCCTACCGGAGCATCTGACACAGACCATTTCATTAGAAAGAGCTCTAGACTCATCCTCTTAGCCTACTTCAACTCTTGTCATAGTTTGTTCCCCCATGTACCCAGGTAAGGACTATAAGTAATCTCAACGAGGAGTCTGGTGGCACTTTAAAGACTAAGAGATTTATAAGGGCACAAGCATTCATGGGTAAAAAACCCACTACTTCAGGTGCATGGAGTGAAAATTACAAATGCAGACATTATTATCTTTAAGATGCAACTAGATTCCTCGTTGTTTTTATGGATACAGACTAACGCGGTCACCCCTGATGCTTGAGTAATCTCAGACATTATATCTAGAGGTCGATCTGCACAAAAACACCAGAGGCCAGATCTTCTACTTCTCCCATTGAAGTCACTGCCTCTGCGCCATCTGAAGATCTGTCCACAGACGTGAAGTGTCCCTAACTTTGGATACTTTCAGCTGCAAACCTATCTGTCTTCTGTCAAATGAAATGCTGTTTGGCCAATGAACCCATCATTTAATCTGTTCATGTTACTTTAAGAAGATATTTTAGAATGATCTAGTAAAAAGAAAGCAGGCAAGAAGTTCTTGAAAACATAATTAAGTTTGACATTTATAGATTAAGTAGGAAAATATATATAAAAGACAGAAACTTCTTTCTAATATAAACATTTAATTAAAAATCCCAGGTGGGGTGGGATTAGGTGAAACTGTGATGCAGATTTGAAGCTTAATTGTTAGGTTAAAACTGAATAGAGGCAAAATCCCTAAGGATGTCAGTCTTTTATGTCTAAAATTGGCTACAATTCTTAGTTTTCTCTGTTAAAGCCAATATGATAGTTGTCAGGCTTCACATTTTGTGATGCGTTTGCCGCTTAATCTTTCCCAGGGAATCTGTGTTAGAGGAGTTTTATGTGTCAACACCAAGAACAGATGCTCTTCAACCTTTATATTTGCACAGTGTGCAGCAATAAAAAAAAATTTTAATGTTTGAGTTTGGCTTCTTCACAGGGAGCCTGATTATGCCAGTGGCGCCTAAACTGCAAACAGTCAATCTGCCTGGCGAGGGAATGGGCATCCTGATGCAAACTGCCCACAACTCTTTATTTGGGATGTGGGGTCAAGGATCTGGACAATGTTCATGTGAAGTAGACAGAGCTGGTGAGTGGTGAGCTTAGAACAGTGATTTAATGCATTTCCCAATCAGCTTTTGAAATCGGGCTGCCGATCTGGAATTAGTTGCCGTCCCCAGGTGGATAGGGACAGCAGTACCACTGACTGCACTTCAGGGATGAATCACGTGGGGTGCCAGTTGCCCTGCAGATGAGAGGGGTGCAAGTTGCCTATCAACTTTCCAAAGTCTCAACATTCCAAAGTTTCCCTGATGTCATATGACCTTTATCCAACCAGAAGGAAAACAGAGTGTTGGTCCATCTACCCCATACTTTTGACTGTGGCAGTGTCCTCCTCTGTGTGGTGCTTCAGAGGTAAAAAGATGCTAGCATGTAAAGAAAAACCTTGGAGCAATACATTTTATAGAACTTTCTTTGCATGTGAATGAATAGATCACTACTGGCAGGATATTAATATGCAAATGAACAAGACCTGCTTCTAGCTCTTTGGCACAGGCATAATTCAGGGTGAGTGTATTAGAGGCTACACAATTAATCATAAATACAAATATGGGAAAGATTAAAAATTGGAGAGGTTGGTCACACCTGTCACACATAGAGCTGAACATTTGGCACACAAATGTTTGATGGAGGCTTGTTAGCCAGATTTTTGAGGATATTAGCACCACAGCTGTTACATAAACAAATAAAAAGTGAATATGAGTTACCCTCTTTTCTGCTGTTAATAATCTGTCTCCTCTATAATAGGCTCAGCAACTGAGCCAGCGATATTACAATATCTTGCTGAATTTTACTACTAGTGTCCAACAGTTCCAGAGTCAATGGGTTACTAAATGCAGCTCTTAAATTAGTGACAGCATCTAACATGTCCTGATATGAGACCCTCTTGTTTTACTATTTGTTAAACTCACTTGGGTCCTAGACCATTTATGACTTTCTCACTTCCACTGGAAGGGCGTATGTTGTATAGAGGTATTATCCTTCTCCATAACTGAGTCCTGGTCTACACTAGAAAAGTAAGTCAGTTTTAAATATGAAAAATCCACACCGCTGACTGACATACTAAAGCCGACCTAAATCTCTGTGTAGACAACAGTATGTCTATGGAAGAAGTCTTCCGTTGACCTAGCTACCACCTCTCGGGAAGGTGGATTGCTTACACTGACAGTAGAACCCCAGCCATTGACATCTGTAGTAAAATGATGCAGTTGTCCTACTGTAGCATTTTAAGTGTAGACAAGCCCTAAAACTAGGTCTACGCTTACAGAATGGATATCGATAGCAGGGTAGACAGTGAGGCACTGCTTAGGTGAGTGGAGCAAAAATGCTCCAGAACATTAGGATATATACCCTCTAACTCTCTACAGGTCCAAGCAGTGGACCCCCATGAGTCTAACCTGTGCCTGCACAGAAGCGTTCTGCACTGCGCATTGCCCATCTTGAGTAGTTTCCAGGATTGGAGCTTATGTAGTTACATCAGTATAAAACTGTTAGAATTAAGTAATGAACCAGGGCCAAGATCTACCCACACAACATGCATATTTACTTTTGGCATGTGACAGTTTTTTGAAATATTTTGGATTTTGCCAATATTTGTAGTGCAGTAGCAAGTGCACAAATGATTTACTTTTATTCTGTTTTTTGTTTTTAAATACGTAAGTTGTAGCATCTTGGTGCCTTGAACAGTGCTCATTTTTTTTCTTTGCTAATATTCTAACTTATACAGTTGAAAACCATTGTTCACCTATTTCATTTAATAACTGATCCTTTCAGCTTATTAAGACTTAATTAAAATGTACTGTATTGAAAAAAACAAAAAGATTAAATTAGTTGAATTAGTAAATAACAGCAAATTAGTAGTAGTTTAGTGATTTAATTAACACAGCTTTTTCCCAGCACACTAGTTAATGAAAGGAAAGTGCTAGGCCATCTGGTACAATTTCAGGAAATGTGGAAACAGAGCTGCCTTGCTTTGTATCTTCCTCTCATTTGTCATTTGCATTTTGATGAATCCATTGGTTCTTCTCTTTCAGATGATTATTCATTTTACATACAAAAGTCTATAAAGCTTTTCAGGATCCTTCAAACTGAAAATTGCTTTATTAAGGCAAGGAATTGCTTTATTCTTGCGCTGTTTCCTAAGACTATTATATTTGCTAAAGGATGTGTGGAAAAATAAGTGCCATCTTCCCCAAGTTACCTCAAAATTGATGTATCAGGATGTGGCAATATCGTGTGATGTAAGCACATACGTAGGCTCTCCCCAGATTCCAAAAGCATGCCCAGGAGAGGTAACTTCATTTCAGATTCCATTGTTTTGTATGCATAATTCTTATGGATGAAAGAAAAGGAAGGGATAGAAGGCTCCTTGTAGGTGAGGAAGTGAAACAGAAAGAAGGAGCTAATGATCTTCAGCCATGAAGCGGATGCAATTCGGTCTCCTATTCATAGGGAGAGCCGGGCAGGAAACCATTTCTTGCCCCATGGAAATTTTCAAGATTTCAGTTCCACATCAGGACAAAACTGAGACCATTTGAAACTTTCTGCATAAGAAGAAAGAGAGACAATAGGCTGGTGATTAAAGCATTCACCTTGGATGTTGGAGACTCCTGAAGTTCAAGTCTCTGATATACCTGAAAATTTGGTATTTTAAATCCATGGTGACTGTCCTAATCATTGAGTGATTGGCTGTTACTGTTAGTTTTGACCAGAAATTCCATCTTGAACCTGAGAAATCTCCCGAATGAAAATTACATCAAAATGGACCCTTTCCCATCAGAAAATTGGTTCACTAAAAAATCCCCAACTGGCTCTAATCACGGGACCATGGAAATTGCTTTACTGGATCAGAACAATGGTCCATCTGACAGTGGCCATTACTAGTATCTTCATAAAAATATAATGGGCAGGTATGTAGTAATATGCTTATAGAGGCAATTTCTTCCTCACGTTATCCAACTATTGAATGTTTTATATCCTGAAGCATGAGGCTTAAGATCCCTGATTCATTTTTATATTAGCTAGTGTAACTGAGTTATTTTTAGTCATAAACAAATCCATTGCTTCTCCGCTCTTTTGAGCTAAGATCAAGAATAGTGTCTTTTCTTTAAAAAAAATCCTACTATGCTCTTCTGTGCAATAATATCTAGTAGCAGGGATTTTTATGTGTCCATCATTTTAATATTATTTTTTTAATGTCATTGAGTATCCTCATTTATCTGAAAATAAATGGGGAACTAAGAGCTTTCAAATTACTTTCTCTCTCTAATCATTTTATGTACCTCTCTCATGTATGTCTCCTACTCTAAACTAAATACTCTTTAAGACTCTGTGGAATTTTTTTCTGTATCTTTAATTTTGATTTGCCTTTCTTTGGACATTTGTATTTGTTCCATATGCTTTTGAGGTGGAATGCCAGAACAGGAGAGCCTCTTCCAGATGAAGGCAGACAGAGCTGTGATCATGTCATGCACAGGCTGTAGTTACAGCCATAAATTAAGAGCTGGTGCATAAGCTAGAACAACCCAGGAGAAGTCCCCAGAGGTATTGTGATCCAGGCACCACTTTGAGTCACAGTTCTCCCTGCTCTCCTTGTTCTTCAGCTAGAGGGGTATACTAGTATACAGAGGTGAAAAATCCACATCCCTGAGCAACAGTTATACCAACCCAACCCCTGCTTTGGACAGTGCTATGCCAATAGGAGGGCTTCTCGCGGAGTGGGGTTCACTATGCTGATGGGAAAAGTTCTCCCACTGGCATAATTGCATGTTCACTAAAATGCTAAAGCAGCACAGCTGTGCCACTGCAATGTTTTAAGTGTAGACGTGCCCAACTCAGCTGCACTGTCCAGTGACAAGGGGGGAATGGTGCCAAAGCTCCATTCATTCTGCTCACAGATGCCCCAGTAGACTCAATGTGTTAGGGGTGTTCTGAATGCCTCAAAGTCCTTCACAAAATCCAAGTTACAGTCTGGTATTTAGTAAATACAATAAGTGACATCCTGGCTCCATTGAAGTTAATAGCGTAACTCACATTGATTTCAGTGGGGCCAGGATTTCACCCAGTATCTTTATTATCAAATAACAGTTGAAGGGGAAGAATGTGTTGTCAAAAAATAAAATTCGTTTTATGTTGTTTGTGTTTTGGAATAACATTTCCTGTTCCCAGCTTAGGCCCATATTCAGCAATGCATTCATGAAATCAACAGCATTCTTCATGTGCTCTAAGTGAAGCATGTATTTAATTATTAGAGAAGAGATTAAGAAAGCTGCTCTAGATTTATGAAATGTATTGTACATTTCAGAACTAACAAAGGATTTAGCTATTACTTAATAGACAAATAAGGAACTATTTATATCCAGTTAATTGAGTTAAACTCATAATATGTAATGTTAGTTAATTCTCTTTACCAATGACATTTTTCATTCACTTTTTGATTAGGGGAAACAAATAGAGATGGTGGTTGTTTTTTTTATTTTATTTTACTAAATACTTATTTCTCCCCCTACATCTTCCCTAATAATTGAAAAGAAAAGGTGCATTGGGGTTCCTGTCCCCAACTGCAGGTGAGTGTGGCTAGAGTGTCTGACTGGAAGACAGAAATTTGAAATAGTGTTCTGTGGGCAGGTGTAGGCGGGCCCCTGACCGCCCTCTTCAAAATATCAGCCGGAGACTGCTCTGTGGCTTCACCAGTGTCTTTTTATTCTATATATACAGTGCACAAATCCCCACCACCTATATACCGCTTCTTCCCCAGTGCAAGTTTAGGCTCAGCCTTTCGTCTCTGGCTGGCCTCAGGGTTCACTAGCCCCTTCAGGCTTGCTGCCTCAGCTAGTTGTTACCCTGCCTCTTCCCTTTCTCTCACTCTTCCTTCTTACCTCCTTCCTTCCTACCTCTTTCTCCCAGCTCCACAACCCACCCTGGCTTCCTCCCTAGCAGGGCTTATATACCTGAGGAGGCTGCCAGGTGGAGCCCATCAAGCCCTCTGCAGTGCAGAGCTACAGCCAGCTGGCCAATTAGCCTGACTCAGCAGGCTGCTTGCAGAGGCTTGTAGCTTCTGCAGGGGTAAGGAGGGAGCAGGGGCTGGCTCAGCAGGTTGCTGAGTCAGCTGCCTGCTACACACCTCCCCCCTTAAGCCCCAGCCCCATCAGGCTGGTTAGGGGCCTTTTCCCCCCGCCCCTTGGGTCGCCATATCACGAGGGGTTTGGCAGGTACTGGGTCCTTAACCTCCACCACAGAGGGTCCGGTCATTCCCCTCCCACAGGCAGAGCACTGCGGTGGCATTGGCTGGCCAAACAACTTCTCCTCTGCCCTCAGGTCATCACACCAGTCACACTGTGGCAGCGCCCCCAACTCCTGCCCAGACTGTGCCTTAAGGCCAGGGCTCCCCACGGCCTGCTCCTTGGGGGTCACTGTCCCTGCCTTAGTTTCCCCGGCACCCTGGCGCTTATGGCCAGGATCAGGCGAGGGTTGCTCCACAGGCGGAGCACACCACGCCTCAGTTTCCCCTACACCCTTTCTTGGGTTCAGGACCTCTTCCGTGGGTCCTGTCTCCACGGGGTCCTCAGGGGGATCTGTCCCTTCAGTCACGGGGACCTCACCCCGGACTTCCCCCACATGGGCCCCCCGGGGGTTCACCCACTCTTCTCTTTGCTGTCTAGGAGTATTTTGCTCTTTGGTTTCCGTCTCGGGCGTGAGCCCGTCCCTCTGCTCGGGGGAGCCCCTCTCCCGAGCACTCACCCCCAGCCTTGGGGTACCCTGGGGCCTCAGACCTCCCACCGGGCCCCAGTCCCTTCCAACTAGCACCGGGCAAGGTAACCGGTCGGGTACCCCCACCCTCTTCCAGCGGAAGTGACCCTTGATCGTCAGGGGCACTTGGGCCACCCTGCAGGGCTTCCTGTCTCCATGAACGCACCCCAGGCCCATCGTAGCCCCTGGGACCAACCATTCGGGGCGGACCAACGCCCGTTTCACTAGGGTGCAGGGGGAGGCTGTGTCCAGGAAACCCTGGTGGGTTTTTCCCCCCACCCTTACTGACAGGGTGGGTACCCCTTTTTGCCATCCCTGCCCCCACACCTCAGTCCACCCACACATATCTGCCCAGCCACACTCCATGACGGGGCAGTCCCGTTTCATGTGGCCCGCTTTCCCACATTGCCAGCAGGAAAGCCGGGCCGTTCTCTCCGGCGCCCCCCGGGATTCCGTCTTTTTCTCCTTCCCCTGGGTTTGGAAAGAGTCCAGGGGCCTGCGCCCCAAGTCCCGGTCTCTTCGGGGCCGGTCCTCTCCCCGGGGCCCCTCAGCCTCCACATATTCTTCGGTCCGGCGCACCGCAGCCTCCACAGTCTCTGGCTGGTGCCGCCGGACCCAAGTCCGTACGGTCTCGGGGAGGCTTTGTAGAAACTGTTCTAGTAATATGGAGTCCATTATCTCCTCCCTGGACCGGGCCTCGGGCCTCAGCCAACGGGTTGCCCAGTCCCTCAGTCTTTGGCTGAATGCCCGGGGCCGCACCGCCGGTGTCCAGCGTGCCGCCCGCAGCTTCTGGCGGTATTTTTCTGCCGAGAGGCCTACCCGATCCAGAATCGCTGCCCTCACGGCATCATAGTCCTGGGCCTCTACAGTCCCCAGGGCCATATAGGCTGCCTGGGCCTCGCCCACAAGATAGGGAGCCAGGCGGAGGGCCCAAGTGGTCCGGTCCCACCCGGTTGCTGTGGCCACCCTCTCAAAAGTACCCAGAAAGGCGTCAGGGTCATCCGCCGGGCTCATTTTACAGAGTCCCCAGCCCGGCGGTCTGATGCCTTCTCCTGCCCCTCGACTCATCAGCCCCTGCAGGAGGGTTGCCTGGGTACTTGCCTGCTCTTTGATGAAATCTTGCAAGGTCCGTTGCTGCTCAGCCTGGGCCTGCTGCATGGCCTGTTGGGAGTGCTGCATGGCCTGCAGGGCCTGCTGGGTCTGTTTCTGCTGCTCAGCCTGGGCCTGCTGCATCGCTAGGTGGGTTTGCTGCATGGTCTCCATGGCCTGCTGTGCCTGCTTATGCTGGTCAACCAGCCACTGCAGAGTCCCCTCCATTGCCGGGCCACCAACCACGTCGCTGGTGTTGTCAGGTCCCGGACAAGCCCCCACGTGTAGGCGGGCCCCTGACCGCCCTCTTCAAAATATCAGCCGGAGACTGCTCTGTGGCTTCACCAGTGTCTTTTTATTCTATATATACAGTGCACAAATCCCCACCACCTATATACCGCTTCTTCCCCAGTGCAAGTTTAGGCTCAGCCTTTCGTCTCTGGCTGGCCTCAGGGTTCACTAGCCCCTTCAGGCTTGCTGCCTCAGCTAGTTGTTACCCTGCCTCTTCCCTTTCTCTCACTCTTCCTTCTTACCTCCTTCCTTCCTACCTCTTTCTCCCAGCTCCACAACCCACCCTGGCCTCCCTAGCAGGGCTTATATACCTGAGGAGGCTGCCAGGTGGAGCCCATCAAGCCCTCTGCAGTGCAGAGCTACAGCCAGCTGGCCAATTAGCCTGACTCAGCAGGCTGCTTGCAGAGGCTTGTAGCTGCTGCAGGGGTAAGGAGGGAGCAGGGGCTGGCTCAGCAGGTTGCTGAGTCAGCTGCCTGCTACAGCAGGTGAAGGGTCATATGTGATCAGCTCAGGATGTATCCATTAGTTGGATATTTTTAGAGAATATGATTTTGCCTCATTCCTTTGGTTATTCCAATGCTACAATATTTTTTGAATGAAAATGTAGAATTTAAACTATGATTATAGATTTCCAGATGGCTTTCCTATCTTCAACCACTGAGAGGAGGGTTCCCTATTCTAAAGAGATCCCATTCTGCCTTCAGTCTATCAACAACATCTTAATCTGTAAGAAACCTGACTCTTCATTACTGGGCAGTTTTTTTTAACAACTCTTACTCATGTAAAGTAACATTTATGCATTATGTGATTTGATGTGAGTAAGGGTTTCATAAGCTGACCGGTATATATTCACTTTCTTTGTGTAGAACATACTATTTTGTGTATTCTACCACATGTCTCTAATCCAGTGGTTTGGGGTTTCTACCCCCCACCCCCAAAGACCTTCTCCCTCTCCCCTCCACCTCTATGGAACATCTGAAATACACTTCACATTATTCACATACATAATGGCATTGATTATCCTCTTCTGTTAAAGCAATTGTATGTTCTATTCTCATGCAATATTTATTAATTTTGGAATAAGTTCTGTTCCAGTTTGTTTATTTAACATTATCATTTAAAACTCAATATGTCAATTTTCTTGGTCACAAGTATCAACCAAATATTGAGTTCTGGATTCTTGTATATTGGGAAAGGCTCAAGCTAATGATTTAAGCCTTACTCCCCAGTTTGTATAGAGAAATTGTGGAGTGTTCGCATGGAGACATATTTCCTTCAGTACCTAACATTTTTATTTATATAATAACATATGGCAAAACTTTGATCAGTCAGGGCTGTATTCTGATCCCACTTACTTTCCATGCAATGGAAGTCAAAATAATATTCTTACTGAATTAAAATAACAGATGTTTTATGCATATTTTGAAAATCTTGTCAGGTGTAAGAGGAAAGTGCAAAGAGGATTTTAGGTTTTACTAAAAATAATAGAAAACTATTCTGAAAATACAATACCATTATATAAATTGATGGGCTAAAAAAGAGCTGTGACATGATCAGCAGAATAGTTAGAAGAATAAATAGCATCCCAAGTTATTCAAAAGCTGTATAAATCTACATATATACACCAGAGCCCAGAATGGAGAAGTGTGTCCTGGTATAGAAAACACAGAGAACCCCTGTTTTATGCTGTGGCATTACACTGAAGTAAATCCATACTGAATCTTATCATGATGTAGAAGATGAGGAATGACACATTAAATGTGGGTGACCATGTAATATTCTATAAAGAGAACCATTCAGTGTGACAAGGAGAAATTCAACATGAAATGAATACACTAGGATGTAAATACACTAGGATCAATATGATAATAAAAATGATGTACAGTACATGCAAATTTATTTTTACTGCACAATGAACTTGGATGAGTGTTTTTGTCTGAGTGGCATATAAAAGCTTTGTCAGTTAGAATTCTATGACAGACCTTTAATTCTGAATGAAAAGGGTATAGAGTTTCAGCAGAAGTAAAAGCTATAGTTCAAAACAACTTTGAATAGTTCAAAACAACTTTGAACAACATTTAGGTTGTTTTTTTACCAGGATTTTCAATGGTAATGGGATTCCACTTTGAGAACAGAATGTGTGAAGTCAAATGAAGCTTGGCAATAGACTATAATGGGGTCAGGAGTTGTCCCTTATTTACAATTGAGTAACTCTTCTTTATCAATAGAGTTACAAGAGCTTTAACTTGAAGCAGAATGTTACTTGTTGTTAATCATATTACAGTAAATGAATTTTTTTAATAATTCATGGCTTATTACTGTGCAAACACCTACTGTGCAGTAGAGGGTGTTAAAAAAAAGATATTTTTTTTTTACAAAAATACATGAAATTTAGTCCTCTCTTCTAATTCCAAAACTATTATTTTCCAAATGTGTAAGTGAACATCTCTGGGGCATAGGTTCCTAAATCACTTAGGTGCTTTTGAAATTTGTCCTCAAACACTTCAATATGTTACCAAGTAAAAGACCCATGTTACTGGCCAAGAACTTACCAGTAATGTTTGAAGATATGTAGGCAAATATCACTTATAAAAAATAAACTCAGAGAAAATCTTCAGTATCTGATCACAATCCTACTGCATCCGAATAAAAACAGGATAGGTGAAAATTGCTCTTAGGGCTTTATCTATTTCATCAGAGACTTGTTGAAATGGATGGCTGTCTACCCTTCCAACTTGTAGGTCAGCAGGGGTTGCCTCATGGGGGATAACCTTTTAGTTCACAACTATGCATTTAGCAGCATAAGAATGTTTTGGAGTTGGGCTAAGTGATATTGATTTTGGGGTTTTTTTGGTATTGTATTGGCAATCAATATTATTGCCTGTAGTGGGGATCAATAAGCTTTTTGGGTATTCACAGGATAAATCCTATGAAGATTCACGCTGTGAGAGTGAACTAACCACAAGAATTTTTATTGAAGTAAATGAACATCACAACACTCATAAAAGAGCTACTGTTTTCAGAATTAATCAGTCACAGATCTGTAGTATTTTAGTCTTTAGGTATGTGCTAACATAATACTACTAAATCATATATAAACACATATTTTAACTTTAGTTTTGGGTTTTTAAATCATTTCTTGGGTTTGACGTCATAGGGAGTTTCCTCAACTACAATATTCAGATGAAAAAATTAGCTTATTAAATAAAGTTTAAATGTTGCTTTATAGCTGCAGCCCTGTGTTAGAAGTGAAGAGCCAGCTGATGCTTTTTTGAGGTCCACAAGTTCTTACTGGGTTTGTTTGACAGAAAATAGCGTTGTTGTGAAAAGAGACTGGACTTTATTTCCCATGCAACACTGTGAAATATCAGCAAGAAGAGAGAACGTGGTTCATCATGGGAAATGTAGTTCAGCCAGAGAGCCCAGCCCTGGTAGGAGAGTGGGAGCACAAGGCATCAAAACTACAACTTCCATGATGTACCACCAATGCATTTCCAAACCCAAATTTTCAGCCAAAAAATATAGTTCTCATTTTTGTCACTGTGATCATTTTGGGATCGTTAGTTTTACTGAGTCACAGGAGCATTTCAGCAAGTTAAGATTCCTGGGTAGTCATTTAATTGAAGTGCTTTTCTAACTTAACTTAAATTTTTCTCTATCATTTTTTTGATTTTTCTTCAATGTTTATAGTTGCTCATGTGCAAATCTAGTTAAAATGCTAATTATGTAGTGAGTGTGACAATATTTCAGCAGTTTGGGGGTAATGCTGAAAAATAAATATTCTCCTAATTCCTTTCCCCTTAATTCTGTATTCATATTTGAGTGCTTTCGTTTAGTTTACCATTTAAGAAGGCTATTTCACAACAGATTATCATTTCTTTGCCAGTCATATCGTAGCTATTTCATATAGTGCCTTCACCACCGTAGCATATGAGTGCCGTCCAGTTGTGTGCTAAGTGAAGTTACTAGCATCTGTCATTTCATCCTTTCACTTCTCTATGTGCAGTGTGTGTTTTGTTTTTGGCAGGTGGATTTTTTTTAATGCACAAGTTTCTGTGTGCAAGATTTAGGGGTTTCGGTTTACAGGCATTCATACAGTGCTGCCCCTTTCCCTTCTACCACATTCTCCATCCTTTGTTTCATGAGAAGTTTGCTTTGTTTCTGGCTTTGCTATTGAAAATTCACACACCCTTAACCATGGCACCGTTTCCATCATGGAATATTAAATCTTTACAATATGTCTCATTTTTTTGGGTTAATCCATAGTTATATATTAGGCATTTAGTTGTATAATATTTAGCTATGCCATATTCAAAAACAAAAATGTTAGATTAGTAGTCACAATGCTGTATATTACATAGTGCTAGCTATCTCTTGTTTCTTACCCATTTCCTTTTGTATTCCCAACGTGTTATGTATGTTGTTCTGAGAAGATGTAATAGCTATCTTATTGGCCTTTATTGTTCTCCATCATATATACTTTAGGATCAAAATAGATAGATGGCTATCCAGTTTGAAATAATGTTGTTCCGTTTCTAATAGGTGATATAAAATCAGCTCACATTATTATCATTATCCAAAAGCATACATGTGAATTTCATTCAGCAAATAGTTTGATTTTCAAGATTCTATAGATCAGCAAAAAAGGTACTGGAGAAATTAGCAGTACAAGCCACCCCATGTAAGATGTATGTAGGCTTGTGGTTGTTTTTAATTATTTATTTTTATTATTGTTCCCAAACATAGAAGTCTTTAGTTACCAGGAAACTTCTAGGGAAGAGTGGCCGAACCTGCAAGATTTACAAAGTCTGCTAATGCCAGGCAGTTCTCAAACAGAAAGAGGTCTTACTAGCATGAAATATTTGTAGGATATATGAAAGAAATCAGGCAAGTAGCAAAAGTGGGGAAATTTCTTCCCTTGTTGACTGAATCATCCGGGAAAGATTTTTAAAAGGCTAACATGACCTGAAGTAAAGTGTCTCTTCAGGGACTAAAAATGTCTGTATCCTCCAGCAACCCCACCAAATATTTCAGTCAAAAGACGACATACATATTTCTTCTCCAGATGGATGTTTGAGAGGCAAGAGCTGCAGGAGTAGGGTGAGAGACCCGCCACCTCCTAATATAAATCTCTTTCCCCCCTAATTGTACAAAGAGGCCTGGTGGCTATCTAGCTCAAAGAATGCTGTTCCATTTCTCATAGATTATATCAAATCATCTCACATTATTATCAGTATCCAAAAGCAAATTTCATTCAGCACATAGTTTGCTTTTCAAGATTCTATACATCAGCAAGGCCTGGTTTTCCTCCCTTTCTTCCCTGAATCCCTCACTATTACAGCAGAATCACTATTCTTCCCCACTCACCACCAGGCCAACCCATTGCTCAGTTGGTTTATTCAGCCTTCCAAAGCTCCTTCAAGTACTTTAGAACAGTGTCTCTCAATCTTTTGGGACTCCTGTACCCCTTTCAGTCTGATTTTTGTCTTGCGTACCCCAAGTTTCACCCCACTTAAAAATTACTTGCTTAGAAAATCAGACATAGACATATAAAAGTGTCACAGCACACTACGGGTATGTCTTCACTACCCGCCGAATCGGCGGGTAGCAATCGATCTTCTGGCGATCAATTTCTCGCGTCTTATGAAGACGCGAGAAATCGATCGCACGCGGAGCCCCCGTCGACTGCGTAACTCCAGCTTGCTGGGAGGCACAAGCTGGAGTCGACGGGGGACCACGCCGCCAACCGCCGCCGCCATGAGGACGAGCGGTAAGTCGGCTGCAGATACGCAAACTTCAGCTACGTGATTCACGTAGCTGAAGTTGCGTATCTGCAGGCCCCCTCCCCCCCGTAGTGGAGACCAGCCCTATGACTGATAAATTGCTTACTTCCTTACTTCCTACCATATCATTATAAAATAAATCAATTGGAATATACATATTGTACTTACATTTTTAGTGTATAGTATATAGAGCAGTGTAAACAAGTCATCCATAGAAAACTTTAGTTTGCATTGACATTGATAGTGCTTTATATGTATCCTGTTGTAAAATTAGGCAATATATAGATGGGCTGATGTATCTACTGTAAGACCTCTGCATATCCGAAGGCGTAACATATCCCAGGTTGAGAAGCACTGCCTTAGAAACCCACTTGGATCTGATTCTCCTGTCATATTATTTTTACACCAGTGTAACTCCATTGATGTTAGAGTACTTACTCCTAGTTTATGTTGCTGTAACCTGGACAAGGGTCAGAGCTAGTATTACTAGCCTTGATATGACTTGAAATATAACCATATTTTCTCAATATTATTCTTAATATGTTGTTTATTTCAACTGTATAATATTCAGCAAAGATGCTTTAGATTCTTTTGACATATGCTGGTCATTAACATCCCTCTGTTCCTTTCTGTGGTTCAATGATTTTTCAGGATAGTCGACCAAAAATGAAAGTGTGAATTAAGGATGAATTCCATTTTATACAAAATAAATAAATAAATAAAAGTTTTGTTTCTTAGGATGAATCATGACCTTTCAAGAAAAAAATCATGCAAAAAATGAGGGAGACAGATGGGCAGAACTTGAAACTGGATTTCCTATAGGCTATATGAGTACCCTAACCATTGGCCTATTGGCTATTCTGATATGGGGTATCTTTTCCCCATCTTCTGCACCGCCATATTAATCCCATCCCAACTGATAAATATTTCCAGCAGAGGTTTAGTAAAACTGTATCTTTCTGTGAAAAGTTTAGACTTTTTGGTGAATCTGCATTTCCCAACAGAATATAGTTCTGTCAAAAAAAAAAAATCCAACAAGCTCTAGTGTGACTGTCATAACATTGGAATCCCTTGCACCTAACAGTTTCATGATGGCTTTGAGGCCCCAGCTACGTGGCTTAAAACTTAATATTTTCAAGGGCTTGTCTATTGTATTCTGATATTTTGAGTCCATTTGGAATGGTACAACAGAACTGGTTGTCTGAAGATCCTGGTGGGAGATAATTCCACACACTTTCTTCCCATCTGCTCTCATCTTCCTTTCTCCTTCCCCCCAACTTTTTCTCTCTTGACTTTGATTTTTTTTTCTTTTTTTTTATAAGGGCCATACAATCTGTATGTTGGGAATATGGTGGTTAATACATGGGAACTGAAGCATTGTATAAATATCTTGGTCTTTTCTGATGGATAATAGTTTTGCATTTGTTCTATATGTGAGCATCTAGAATTGTTTGCAACAAGTACAAAGATTGAATAGCTTAATAAATAATAAAAACCTATTTATTCACTGATTATATTTCAGTATATCATCAGCGTTCATGTTAACTTTTCTGCTCTTTTGTAAAGTTGTTCTGCATAAAAGATTGTTTTATTATATCATTCATTTCTAAATGCTCGTTGCTTTGGGGACTTTGTGCAGAATCAAAACAATTAAGTCAAATCTGGACTCGGTGGTTCAAGTAGCAAAAGAGAAACGGGCAGAAATAGAATAATCCAAGTTTGTTTTGTAAACCTATTTTGTGTCAACAGTTAAGGGCACAATTTTACTCCTTAGATGTCTAAAAGAGTATGAGCGTGCCCACTAATCAGGCACTCAGACTTTTAAATAACCTAAACCACTACCTCATATCAAGCAAACAGATAAATGGCACAAGACAAGGTAAAGGAAGCAGCTGAACAATAGTTGCAGGAAAATGGTCAGCAATTGCTAAACATATCTGCTGCATCAACAAATTATCCAAATTCAGTGATGTCTGATACAGTAGAATAAAAAGGCATGATGGTAAACAGGAAAAACAATTAATACTAGTAGCATAGCATTAGTAATGTCAATAGTTCATTAACCTATCAGCCAACTGGATGAGGTATCTGTAGCTTTCTGATGCATCCATCCAAAGACTAGAATGGGAAATCAGAAAGCTTCATGCATCACATCCCTGTGGCATTTGAAATATTCAGACTATCTGACATTTACATCAGCTAACATAGTCCAATAATTTTAGTATCTGAACTGTGTATACAGTTATCTGATTCATCTGTATATGAAGAGATCTTTCAATCTGGTTCAGCTAAACTAAGCCTGGGACTAGGGCACAAGGTGACTTAACAATACCAAAATCCTGGGAATTGATTGGGGTGGGGGAGGGATTAAGGAACAAGTTAGATCACTTTTATACAATGTTTCTAGCACATATTTATACATGGAGGGATTTTTCAAAAGTACCAAAGGCATTTGGGAGCACAAGTTCCATTGATTAGCAGTTGAATTTGTAATCCTAAATCACTTAGGAGTTTTTATATATCTCTTCCTGCATCCTAATCTATAAGTGTACATTTCATCAAATAAAATTATAAAAAACAGTATCTGCAATTTCAAGAGTCAAAGTGGGCAAAAAGAAGGAGAAAGTGGCAGTAAAACATGAGTTTATTCAGTCTAATAACCTCATCATTGCCAGAGGTACTTTTTTCAGTACTTTGTATTTATTTCCCTTTCTATGTTGAAATTTAATTATTTCTTCCTATGTTTTAGACATTTTTCCATTTTAGACACTGATGATTTCGGGCAAGACACAGTATTTCTCCCTTTTTCTTAGAATCTAGTGCTTTTAGAGATTAAGCAATATCCCGGTAATAAATTTCAAACATATTAGCTCTGCTATTTTTTAAAAAAAATATTTCACTACTATTTATATTAGATTTTTTTCCAATATGACTCAGTGTGGTTTCATCACTACCTTTCCTCCAAGGTAAAATTTTAAAATCATTTTAAAGAAAAAAGCAGTATTTTTCCTAGTCTTGACTTCTGACAAGAGCTTAAATCTCCAAAACAGTTCATAAAATTATATTTGCAAATCATAAGTATTTTCTTGGGAAATGTACCAACATATGGACTTATGTTATTTACTCTTACTGAAACTGTAAAGTCTACAAGTATCCTGATGTCTAAATTGGTACAATGACCCTAGAGGAACATTACCTGAGTTTTTGCTGAGAGCAAGTATATCTATAAATGCATATGTACAGAAAGTTCCAATTATCAATTGAACAGAGCCACATAAAAATTCAATATACAAAACCCATTTGTCAGTCCATTTCAATTACTGCGTTTTCTGAGTATTCACTTTCCTCCTATTGCAAAGAATTATTTCTTAAAAGCTATTGAAGTAGGACTAAACCTTCATTGATCTACTCTCAAAACAGCTTTTATTCTTTTAATTTGACAAGTAGAATAACAAAAGTGAACCTTCAATAACATGAGAGAAGCTTTGATTTTTACGATGAGCAGGAAAGTTGTGGGATGATCATTTTGACTGCTTAGTTAGCCCATTATGTTAGTCCTTCACCCCCTGAAGCCAGATTCTGGGTTGACTTACTCACCATTGATTTCCATACACTCAAATCCTTTTAAAACTTGAGCCATAGTTTATATAATTTTCTGCAACACCAAAATCCAGCAAACTTTCACTCATGCACTATTGACTCCTTTCATGATAATACGGCCTCAATTAAGCACAATGTAAAAATCATTTTCTTTACTAAGGAGAGACAGTTTATCTAAAAAAATCCTAGGGGAAGGAGGATCAAATAAAAAAGCTGACAGATTTATTGCCTCAATGGGATTTGGTTTTAATGCCAATTCTAGGGATGAAACAAAACCTGGCACTATAGATTCAAAAAAAATATTAATAGAACCCCCTGTGCAAGGACATACAGCCCCAATCTCTGCCTTGTCAGTGAGTTACTGTTACCTGCAATATTAATCTACCACTCCAGTCCAGTCAAAAGTTAATTTTCCCCAGTGATGTTTTTTTTTCTTCATACTGAGGCTAAATTTTCCTTTGCTCAAGTGCATCCAGGCATCACTAGTTTATATCCTTTCTAGACATTTCTCTACTAATAATTCACTAAAAGTGTTCATTGTCATCAAGTAAATAAGTCCTACTAAAAAACCCAGGTACAAACTCTACAGTATTTTTTCTGATGAGCAGAAACAGGAAATGTCTATGGGCTAATAGTAGTTATACAATCTGTCCTGCATGAACAGAGATGCCCTTCCCCCAGTGGCAGACCATGCTCCTTTCTTACTCTGGAGAGAAAGTAAGTTATTTCAATCTTCTCATGGAGCAGCTTAATCCTCCCAGTACACTCAGCCAGCTACTGAGAAAGGGGGTGAGAGACAGAGCAACTTCTAACCCATGTCCAGGTACCTATGAGAGGCCACTGGACAAGCAGCCTCTGCTCTCTCTGTGGCTGGAGACCCAATCTCCCCCCACAGGCAAGTACAGAAGTGCTATTGTTCTGTGTGACCAAATAAGGGCTAAAAGGATCTAATGACCTACATGTAAAAATGTCCATTTAAAATAGGAAGTGTCTGGGGAGGTGCACAAGGTTTTTGCTTTTATTTTGTATTATATGGCCTTGCATTGTAGAGCATTTGCTATGAGGTACTTTCCCATTCTGGTTGTAATATGTAGTCACAAAATTGAATTGGGTGGTCTGATTTCATTTTCTATTTTTGTTGCTTGAATGTCCTTATTTTATCCAGATTGACTTGTCCTTTCCCGGTGTCAGCCTTTGAAATGTACTATTTTGAGATGACAAGCTTTGCTACCTAATTGTTACATGATGTTCTGTCAGCCTGTCAGAAATTGTAATTGGTTATCAAGAGTTTTCTAGAGTTTTTTCTTGGTAGCAATAAGTGGTGGGTATTTCATAGATCCATGACCAAGTAAAAAAAATCTATTTCTTCATATTTTGAATAGTGTTAGCTCCGCCTTCCAAAATTCTGCCTCCCCAGTCACCATTTCATACCAAAATAGTGTAATATCATTTTTTCCATTATCAATCATTGTGGTAAATAATAGTTGAATCTACCTTCTGCGTGGTAAATTTTCATGGCATTTTTGCAGCACTGTGCCACATGTTTAGAAGCCCACAAATAGCCCCTATGTCTTTCTATTTTCTATAACTGCAAGTTTGTTCCTTCCTCTTTTTTTTTTTTTTTTTTTTTTAATTTTTCCTATTGGTTTTTATTGAGTTAGAGTCAGGATTTTAAAGGATTGAAATTTTTAAAGAAACCTCAGGCAACATAAAAAAGAATATTCATATGTAGGCAACCATGTTATTCAGCATGATCAGGCTGGCTGCACTTCTTCAGCAAAGGTGATTGTTGGTGGCCAAAAAGTTGTTGTTACTTTTCCAGCCATACCTCTCAAGTGTTTGGTTAGGAGGTACGGTTTCAGCTTGGGTATTCAAGCTGTGTTTGATATCACGATCTGCTCTTGAAAACAATTTTGGTCCTCATACAATAACAGCAAAAGTGTTTTTTTTCCCCTTCCTCTTCTCCCAGAAGTTTACTGTATCTGTTTTTATTTAGCAATTCTTTTTGTCCTTGCTTTCAAGGGCTACATCATGCATGCACCTGCCTACATGTCCAAGCTGGTTTCCTTTTGACTCTCTCCCACTCTCCCTCCACTGCCTGTCTGCTTCACCAATCATGATAGACTTTATCTAGGTATTTGTAGGCTCATGAACACCAATAATATCTGAGCTCACCATTATTTAAAAGTGAAAATAAAAATCTCCTTTTTTCTTCCTTGGCGGCCTGTGGGGGACCATAGCTTGATCTAGTTTGGATTGGTTTGTTGGTTTGGTTTTTGGCGAATATAGTGTTTTTATGGGGAGATGTATATTGAGGAAAAAACATCATCAGAGATAAGTTTTGCATTTAGTTCTCAATGTGGTGATGCTTTTTTATTTCCCTAGAGGGAGGGAGTTTCATAGTCTACATTCAGCTCTTGTGAAAGTTATGTGTTCATGATGATGCCTCTATTCATTGATATGTTCATGGCTGCGGTGGAACATAGCTACCAAGAAGTTCATGATCACAGAGGTCGAAACTTACGATGCACATGTGCTAATTGACAGCCCTGTGCAAATCTCTGCTTTTTTAATGTACAAGATTAAATAGTTGTCAGTCTAGTTGTGTGGACATGCAGATTGTGTCTCCGCACATCCAGTGTTGCATGCAATTGTCTGGCTAGTTTTAAATCTGTGGTAACATACATACGCCAATAAAAGAATACTTCAGTCTCCCTGGACACTCAGTAACAGATTTAAAAATACTCATTCTTCAACAAAAAACTTCAAAAACAGACTTTAAAGAGAAACAGCTGAGCCACAATTAATTTACAAACTTAACCATCAATTTGGTCTTGAACAGAGACCGGCAATGGCTGGGTCACTACAAAAGCAATTTTTCCTTTATTGGTATTGACCCCTCCCCACCAATTATTGTGAATGGACATCCACTCTGACTAAACTGGGCTTCAACACTGGTTCTCCACTTGAAAGGTAGCTCCCTTCTCTTCATTTGCCTATATATAGGCAAATGAAGAGAAGGGAGCTACCTTTCAAGTGCCTGAATCTGTAATTTTCACTCCATGCATCTGAAGAAGTGGGGGGTTTTACCCACAAAACCTTATGCCCAAATATATCTGTTAGTCTTTAAGGTGCCACCAGACTCCTCGTTATAATAGAAACATGTTATTTAAATTGTAGCATCAGTACAATGTGGTCCTTTCCTCTTAAACCTTGTTTAAGTTTACCTTAACTGTTCATTCTCCTAAATCAGGGGTCGGCAACCCGCGGCTCCGGAGCCGCATGCGGCTCTTTCATCCCTCCGATGCGGCTCCCTGTGTGTGCTAATTTTAACCGTCTCGCAGACTGTTTTCTATGCGGCCCGCCAGCACTGTCCAACCAGTGCGCGGAGCCGCAGCCGAAAGAGAGGGGCGGGGTCAATAAGAGGCGAGCTGCGGGGGGGGGGGAGAAGAACGGAGGCGGAGCCGGGGCCGGGGCACGAGGCGAGGCGGAGTCGGCGGAGAAGTGCGAGTCGGGCCGGGGCCGGGGCAGGAGGCGAAGCGCGGCGGAGCCGGCGCATAAGAGCGAGCCGGGGCCGGGGCACGAGGCAAGGCAAGGCAAGCTGGGGGAGGGGGGGAGTGAAAGCACGGCCGGGGGGGGGGAGGAAGAAGAGCGAGAGCACGGCTGGAGGGGAGGGGGAGGGAAGAAGAGCGAGAGCACGGCCGGAGCAGGGGGAAGGAAGGGGGGGAGCGGGGGGGGAGGAAGGGGGGGGAAGAAGAAGAGCGAGAGCACGGCCGGAGGGGGGGGAGGGAGGGAAGAAGAGCGAGAGCACGGCCGGAGGGGGGGGAGGGAGGGAAGAAGAGCGAGAGCACGGCCAGAGGGGGGGGAGGGAGGGAAGAAGAGCGAGAGCACGGCCGGAGGGGGGGGGAGGGAAGAAGAGAGTGTTATTTCATTTTAAATGTCAAAAGGGTTTTGTGGCTCCCAGTGTTTTCTTTACTGTGGGAAACGGGTCCAAATGGCTCTTTGAGCGGTAAAGGTTGCAGACCCCTGTCCTAAATTACAATTCAGCTGGTACTGAAGACATCTCCCTGCAGTACTCTTTTTTTAACTACATTTATGACTTCTTTTAACTACCCTGCCCACAGCATTTTTTGTTACAACCTGCTACTATATGGTACTTAAAATTTTCAGCAGAACTCCTTTGAGATCTCTTCACAAAAGACATCTCATGTTTAATTTCTTGCTACATCTTGATCAGATAGATCAGAAATGTACATTATCATTCAGTATCATAAAGTAGTTTTAGACAAGGAAAACCAAAACCTAAAGTACTGCAACTTGCACAGTGGAAGTAACATTCTTGCAATTGCATTTAGAATTCATTACTTGCTTCTTGATTTCTCTTCAGGGTTAAATTTCCCCATGTAATAATAGCAGAACAATTACATTGTCTCGCTTTCTCTCTCTCTTAACCTGAGTTTTAAAACAAATGGCTTCTGACCTTCACTACATGAAGAAAAAATAAAGTGAAAATGGGATATATAAATGTTCTATGTAAGGTGCAGTCTTTTTGTTTCACATGTCCTCATTACTTTCATGTTTATTCTATTAGGGTTGCTCTTTCTGCTACCTTTTGGTAACTCTCTTTTCCTTTCTTATGCAATTCAGTGGACTACTGGAGAGAGATAAGGGTCTTATATTGCTGAATTTTGGTCAAAGACTCCACTGGGCCTTCAAGAGCAGTCCTGCAATGAAGGGCAGAAGCCTACCATCTTGGGGAAGTTCTGGTCAGGGATTGGCAACCTTTGGCATTCAGCCCACCAGCGTAAGCTCCCTGGAAGGGCAGGCCAGCCCCCTGTCGGGTGGGGCCAGTTTTTTTACCTGCTGTGTCTGGAGGTTCAGCCGATGGCAGCTCTGACTGGCCATGTTTCACTGCTGCAAGCCAATTGGGGCTGTGAGAAGCAGTGCGGGCTGAGGGATATGCTGACCGCCATTTCCCACAACCGCTATTAACCTGGAGCGGCAAACCGCAGCCAGTGGGATCTGCGATCAGCCGAACCTGCAGAAGCGGCAGGTAAACAATCTGGCCCAGCCCACCAGGGGACTTACCCTGGTGCGCTGCATGCCAAAGGTTGCCGATCCCTGTTCTGGCAGATGCATAAGTCCTCAACTCTTCTGGAAAGTTCAGACTTCACACCAACCTTTTAGGCATTACACCCATTCCCACCAAGCCCCTACACACACACACACACACTTGAAGTTGGCTTTGTTAACCAATGCAGAGTAAAATATGGGGTCTTAGCCCCATCAACTCAACCCCTTGTTTCTGACTTCTACATAGGACACAAGGGAAGGAGTCTCCTTGTGACTTTTCCCACCTTGTGCAGCCATGCAGGGTCAAGGCATGATCTGGCACCAAATGTTTTTAGAGACTAAACAGTGTTTTTCAGTTAATCACTGGACTTTAATTTAGAAACTCTTACTGATTAGTTGATGAGTATGGAATATTTTCAAACAGACTTCTCACAGGCTTCGGAACACTTTGTCTAATCAGTGTTTGTCAATATAAACATGTCGATATTTCAGGGATCTTCCAGACTAAACTCTCCCTACCGAGTTGTATTTTCTAGTTCTAAGCTAAATGGTTTCACTAAGTACTGAGAGCCCCCGTCTGCCAACTTCTCTAAATCAGGTCTCCCATTAGGAAAGACCTGCCAAAGGTATCACTCATTGGATGCTCTATTTTGTAGCCAGAACTGCAGAAGTATCTGCCCCATGTCTGCAGACATTGTGGAGCAGAGCAATCTGCATGTAGCATTTAATACTTCAGATAGTTCAGTAGCATGCATCCAAGAAGTGCATTCCAAGGGTACACTCTTAAATACAGATATGAGACAAGCAGGGCTTTTACTGTGCAATTGTATACAAAGCAACACTATATACAAATAAGCATGAAGAGAATCAGAATTATACTGTGTTTGTATTTGCTTCACCTGGGTCCAGCAATCATTCCTGCTAGCAATTAATTTACTAGAACAAGTGCCAGGAGCAAACACAAAAAGGTGTGGAAATGAATTCAAAGCAAATTTGTTTAAAAATTCAACTGAATATTCAGAAAATATTCTTCAGCATTTGTTCAGTTCTACTGTCAGTTCATTGAGAACATGTCATCCTCCCCTTTCTGACCTAGAGAAGCTGTAATTTATGTCTAAAATCTATGAAAATAATGATTGCAGCTTTATCTATGCTCAGAGAATCAGAGACTTTTCTGAACTGGCTTTGACTCTCAAAATGTTTCCATGGTCTTTAAGTAATCACCTACTCGTCTATGGAACATAAAATTCAGCTAGAATATGTATAATGATATACATCTCGCCAGAATCTCCCAGAAAAGAGAAATAATTTGTTAGTGTAAAAACAGATCTGCCGGCAGAGAGACTTCAAGTAACATGGCTTTGATCCAGAATAAATTATCCCTTAAATTGTTTAGATCTCCTATAGACAGTACAGAAGCAAAAAACATATGCCTTTATCTGGCATTTTCCTTCTTGCCATCCCATAACACGAACATTTTAGTACAATTTTCCTCTTCCCTCCTTCCTCCCCCCAAATACACTTTACCCATTCATTGTGGTTGATCCACAGTTGTCCTATTTTAGAGCTATAGTCTGTGTCCTAATTTTTAATTATTTCCAAGAGTTAAAGTACTTCATATTCAAAGAATACTTTGGTTGTTAAAGCAGAAAGAAATTGATTATATAAATGGAAATTGTGCTCAATAAATGTTTATAAGTTAAGTAATTATGGCTAGTGAACCCTTGCTAGTTGATTTCCTGGAAGAGTTTGTATATAAATTTACCTCCCCTCATCTTTATTCTTTTTTTAACTACTTCTTATTATGATTATACATACTTTATATTGCTTAGACTACAGATTTATTTTACATGCAAATATTATCCAATTTCACATCTTCATTAAACTTTAATAAGGCATTATAAACTGATGGCATAAAAGACAATATTGAATCAACAACGCCTATATAATGATGATTGAAACACAAGATGCAGGAAGAGATGGGGAAATAACTTAAGTGACAGCAGTGTTGGTAAGCCTGAAGATGTTTTAAGTTGATTTTAAATTGTAATAGTTACACAAGACATGTAATGTAAAAACTGCTTAAAGTGGAAAAGGTAAAAACGAATTCTCTCTGATTTTTTTGACATGGTATGCTTGAAAATAAGTGATATTATTATTCATTATATATTGTTTCTTTTAGTTTCTCAACTGGTAATTTTATCATAAAATGAAATGGTCTGAGATTTATAGTGAGTGCTGAACTGAATATAAGAAAAAATGCAGTGTTACAAAAAAGCAACTATAATAATAAATGTCAGACAAGCTGTAATTACAAACATATCACACAGAAGAATGTTACCTATTAATTTTACCTCAGATAAACTTGTGTAAATCCAGAGTAACCTGCAATCAATGGAGGGTTTTTTTCTTTCCTTTTCTGGATTTACATGAGTGTAATTTAGAAAAGCAATAGGAATTTCTAATTTGCTCTGGCCAGTACCAGTTAGGCCTCTTCTGAAGTAGAGTGTTCCAGTCTAGATCATTAATTAAAAACAAAACAAAACATTAACCATATTAATTTAGAGAAGAGCAACAAAAGAAGCTAAAGAATGTGTATTCCTTTCCTGATCATGTTCTGTCTCTGATAGCATAGCTAGAAATCCTAACTGATGGGATTTCATGCATGCATGCATCAGAGATAGAAAGGTGGGATCCAAGCTGAAAAATTAAGGGAGCCAGAGTGCCAGTACCTTCATCTCTTACAACATGGACAGCTGTAATTATCTGATATAGGTATATCATTAACATGAATGAACTATTATAAATAATAAATCACAACAATACATATGTGCTCAATCCAGTTTGAACATAAGGAGGCTTTTACTGAAGTCAGAAAAATGTGCTACATTATGTCATGGAATAATAGACCACTCTTATATTTTGGATTCAGAAATTAGCCTGAGGCCTTTATTGCAACCAGACATCAATGTTGGGGAAGATACAGCAGTCTGACCCCTATAAGTGCAGATATGGCTATCTATTCTTCTCCCTCTTTCCAGCATTTCACATGATTTATAGATCTTTATTAATTATGCAAGCGTCATACATATGGATCATGCAAGCGTCACACATCCTCATGGCACTTTCCGATTTGGAGAAGTCCCAACTTTACTTTTTTTGGCATATAAGGAATTAATGCTATTGAGTGCCAATCAGATCATAGTATTAACATTAGTTTCGATAATAACATGTTTTTCAGTAAGAACCAGGTGCTTGTGGTCAGCTTATCATCCTACAAGGTGAAATGTGGATATTTTTTGCGGTTAGCAGGGAAGCAGGCTTCATATTTATGTATCTTTGACCTAGTTGTCTGAAGGCTCAGATCACAATCATTTTTGCCTTCCTCTTTTTTATTTTATTTCGTTTATAGCACTTGATTATATATTCTTTTTTGCTTGAAATAAAGCCATCTTATATTTTGCTTCGACAATTATAACCATGAAAATTAGGAGAATAATCTCCTGCAGACCATTCCAGTGAAGCCTAATGATTCATAGATGTTAAGGCCAGAGCGGACCATTATGATCATCTGGTCTGACTTCCTGCATAACATAGGCCATAGAATTTAATCCAGGAATTCCCTCATTCACAGAGTGTTCAGGTGCATACTCCTTTTTAAAAAGTGAAAAGTAAGTATTCCTTAAGTGAATCCAAAGAAAGGGTTGGGTTGGATTGCTTCCCATGCTTATGGATTTTGTCAGGG
Organism: Sternotherus odoratus; assembly: GCA_032164245.1. Taxonomy (NCBI): domain Eukaryota; kingdom Metazoa; phylum Chordata; order Testudines; family Kinosternidae; genus Sternotherus; species Sternotherus odoratus. The sequence goes on from JAVMKO010000011.1 coordinate 19,989,800, forward strand.
AAGGGAAAAGGAAATGTTCTTTCTCTCTGACAAGAGTATGGAGAGCAACCTAAAGCAGTGGGGTGGGAGTGCCAGTGCAGAAATCAGTAAAGAGAAGGTGGGAAACAAACTTCATTTATCTGATGTTTTATATGACTCTACATTAAAATTGCCTTGATTAAAGAATGTTTAAGATTAGCAGCCGTGTTAGTCTGTATCCGTAAATAAAACGAGGAAGACTTTGTTGCACCTTAGAGACTAACCAGTTTATTTCAGCATAAGGTTTCGTGGGCTATAGCCCACTTCATCGGATGCATAGAACTCCATTCTGAGTTCTTATTAGATCCTCTGCAATGGGGATGGATGTCTCCGTCTTTGCTGTTAATAAGTAGGCAAAGGCATTTGAAAAGCTCAGTGTGTGTATACATTTACAATAAGGGATTTGCTTTCATCAGGTTTTTAGTTTGTGCTGGTAAAGGAAGGTAGAAAAGGAGCCTTTTGTGTTTGTTTAATAATAATAGTGCCTTTTGTGGGCCAACCACTAGCTCTGTCTGACACCAGCTTGTTCATCAAATACTGTTTTCTTGGACAGTAGTACCCAGAATACAGCAGAACCAGTGTCTGAAGTAGGCAACAGCAGCATGTCCCTCTATCTTAGCTTTCTGTGATGTAATGCAATCTGTGGAGTAAACAGGGCATTCATTATAGTGCCTGCAATCATTCACTTTCTCTTTTATGACTTCACATTTTTTATTATGTCTTCATTACACAGCAAGGTGCATTTCAACTTTGACCTTCATCTGGAGATGGAATAAAAAACTGATTTCAATAGGGGAAAGTAATTTGTCATGGCCAAAAAAAAAATCCCTTTTGATGGTAATAGCTAAAAGACTTCAGATGAAAATGGATTTTTGTCTACTCCTACTAAAAATAGTGAAAAAGCTTTTTCACTAGCATTTGGCATAAATCTGATTGTGTTTTTCCCCAAACAGTTCTCTAATGCATCATCTACAAGAAATGTAACAACTTGTTCAGACACATTGTGTCATTAAAGATTTAAATGAAGGAACAGAGCAGTAAAAATATGATCTGATGGTCGTATGCACCTGCGAAGCCAATTATAGTACCTAGCTGTACTAAGAGTGTGGGCCAGGCTTAATTGATGATGAAGCCCAGCTGGGAGAGCTGGGTTGTTGGTATAAAGAAAAGTCTAGAGCAGAAGGGGATTACAAGCAGAGAGTGAGAATCTCTGCAATTGCTTTCTGGGACAAGAGTAGAAAAACCCAATGCACAATAAGTAGTGAGAAAGTAGTCTGAGTAGAGAAGGCTGGAAAGCCACCAGAAGAGTAGTAAACATTTTCAGGATAGAGCAACCACTGGGGTGAAACAGGCTTTGATTGTGCATCTTGAAACAAAGGCAGGATCTGCAGTTCCATGGAGAGAACCCTTGAGGGGGTGCTCAATTAAGAAACAAAGTAAGGGACAGTAGAAGGGGGGATGAAATGCATGCCTAAGGGAAGGAAGAAGCTGGGATTATGTTTATATGTTTTGTTTGGAAGTTTGCGAGGCGAAATCCAGGAGAGAGCCCTGAGTGTCCTGGTCCTGAAAGAAGGGTTAACCTAGAGCAGTCACGGTGAAGAGTGGCTTCTCGGGACAACAGCATCAGGGAGTTGGACTGATCAGACTGTGGTTGCTGATCATAGTGTCCCTGGGCTGGAATCCAATGTAGTGGGAGGGCAGATGTGCATATGGAGGTGTGAGGCTGGAGAAAGTGACAAGGACAATGGAGAGCTCTGAGGAAAGGGAGCTGGGACAGAGTGGACGAGAGTTAGACCAGAGGCCTGATATAAGGTCTTAGATGTTGCTTTGTTGGACGTTCTGTTTACCCTAAAAATAACAGAGAAGCCAAGGCATCCATCATGAAGATGTTCCAATACAGGAGCTGTGGACAACTATTTAAAAGGATGGGGGGGGGCATAGATTTCCCCCCTCAACCCTGCTCATCTCTCAGGTGCTCCCTCCCAACACTGACCCTCCCCAGTGCATCCAAATTTAAATGAGTGGTATTGACAGCCTATCCCAGGTCACAGCACCACTCCTGTTTAAGCAGAGTGGTGCTGCAATGCCACTCCTCATATTTGTCCTGGCCACTTCTCTGTCATGAGAGGATGCTGTGAACCTGTGTACCAGGATTAGACAAACTGGAGGCTGGGCCTGATTTGAGTGGTAGTGTGGCCTGCTGCATGGAGTCACAGGCCCACTTTGGTTTGGCTTGGGCCAAAAGTGATCAGGTCACAGACCAGATACCCTCACCCAGGTTGCACAGCCAATGTTCCAATGGCTAATTACCCTCACTCTTCTTTTTACAGTGCCTATTTAGAGTCTGAATTTGTCTAGCTTCAGCTTCAAACCATTGTATTTTCTTATGCCTTTGTCTACTAGATTAAAGAGCCATCTACTATCAGAAATCTTTTCCCCATGACGGTACTTATACCTCGATCAAATCACCTCTTAACTTTCTTGCCGATAAATAAAATGGATTTTGCTGCTGTAGAATCAATTTATATTTCCAGTGTTCTTCCAGATGTATATAACATCCTGTAACCTAGGGCGGCTGATGCTGTTTAGTGTGCTATGCTACAATTCAGCATTTTAACAGAAAGGAACTTCAAAGGAACTTCAGTATCTCTCTAGCTTAAAAACTTACAAATATTCTCTCTTGTTCTTTTACTTGGCCCTTGCTTAACTACAAAATACATGCATTGAAGCTTAGGTGTTTGCTCCCAGAACTTTAATGGTAATGTATAAAATAATATCCATGAAAGTAAACATTGCATGGTTAGTTCATCTCTCAGGCAGAACCTCTTCATTATCTTTAATTTGACTGGCTTTTATTACCTCATTCAACTGTTCCTTTAAAAAGGATTTCCCTATTCTTGAAGTGAGTGGGAGTAAAGGAGTTGTGGCTTTAAATAAAATATAAAGTGGTTACATAAAGATGTCTAGTTTCTAAAATACTGGTTGTCTCATTCTGTGCTAAGGATTTGTTCATTTATAGAGCTACCTTCACCCCTTTCTTAACTCATGTGAGCACCTGAAGTATTACAAATAAGTTATTTGACAATTAAAAACTATAATTGAAATATCATATAACCTCTCTTTAATGGCTCATTTGGGCTTCAAGAAAGCACTTCAGAACATGTCTAGGTTCTTCGGTAAATCAGGGCTTTATAGGGACAGTTCTCCGCCTAAGTAGACACAACTATATTGAGACAGTTTGTCAACCCTTATTTGTATGGGCAGTTCCCTTCTACTTTTCATGTCCCTGAAAAATCTACTTAATTATTTGTGTGAAATTAACTTAATTCACCAGGCCCACCTGTTCTGCTTTGAAGAGGACTATAAATATCTCTGTGCCACCTGCCCCAGCTATGAAAGCTCCAATAAATCATATAATGCCCTCTGACAACTGACCCTGCCTCGAAGGCATCTTTTTGTTTTCTTTCCCTGCCAATGAAAACCTGAATCACATAAAAAATGTGTGCAGCAGGAAAGTTTCCATGGGTTCTTCTTTGTGGGAAAAAGGAAATTAGGGGATTTTTATGTTAATAATTTCATTTCTTTATTTACAAAAGCATGCTTCCTGTTAGCCCATCTCAATCACCATTAAAATTGGTTTCTGAACCAGGATACCATGATGTAGAAAAACACTGTCTTGGTAATATACACCCACTTTCTTTTTAAATGGCAATCCACCCAAAGCGACCTTTAGATGGGATGATACCATTGGTGAGACGTGTGTGGCTTATTTTGTTTCCTTTGGCATCCTGAGTGAAAATGGTCCATGTTAGCCATCCATGAAGCACAATGTTAGGATAGTTTCCAGTCCAGTCCCCCCTCCCTCCACACCAGCTATCTTCTGGTACTCTTGGTATTTATATTAGTGAATATCACCAATACTCCTAGCACAGTGTTAGCTACAGGCTGCGTGGTGCCAGCAGAATATGGCACCTGCCCACTTCACCTGTCCAAATCTGATGTGGAATCCAGCTTTATTATGGCAAAATGTAAATTCTTCCTCCTTTAATCTCCGCAGAGTGTATTTAAGATCCCAGTCCTGCAAGCCAATCTTTGCAAGCATTCCCCTGCATTAGTGGTGCTACTGTTATGGCACAAGATTCTGGGTCAGCCTACAGGATCGGAACCTAGATTTGCTAATAGTCTGGCCATATGCTTTTAAAAGCTATTTTTGACTTTGCCAGTCTATGATCAAAGCTATCAATATGTATACAACCCACCCTTTCCCTGGTCCATTTCACATACTGAGTCAGCTTTCCATCATGGGAGCCCTCAGTTTGTTTGCAGTTCCAATCTTTATTAAATTCACTACTGAAAACACAGAGGAAGATATGAGAAGGAGGCGTTCCTAGAATATCTTGCCACTTTATAGACTTATTTTTTCTACATTTATTTCCCACAAAGCAATTTTTATTGCTTTTTTTAAGGACAATCTGTAAAATTACTGACACTTGAGGCAGCATGGTCCAGGGAATAGGGCACTTGACTGGAGCTCAGAAATCCTGCTTCCTCTGAAACCAATGACAAAACTTCCATTTACTTCAGTGGAAACAGAATTTCATGCTTAGATTCTCCTCCAGTCTTTGCCATTGACTTGTGTGATATTGGACAGGGCACTTCCACTCTGTGCGTGTTTCCCCTTCCAGCCTCTGGTTAGATTTACACTCTCTCTCACTGTGTCTATTCAATCCCTAGCAAAATGGGACCCTGATCTCCATTGGGGTCTTTGGGTGCTATTGTAACAACTACTAATAATGCTAATTATTGGCAGCTTACATCCCTCAGACATATTTTTAATAGTCACTTGACCTGAGATGCCTCCCAGAACCTTTCCCATCTGTGTCCAACCCCTCCCAAATAAAGGTAGGTGTTATCCATGTATATACTGTGATCATGCAAACACTTTACACATGTGGATAGTCGCATTGACATTCAGCATGAATGCATACTTAGTGTTGCTTTCATGGGATGCATGTTGTTATTTTATATCAAAAGTATGCCATTCAAATTTAATAAGACCACTAAAACATGATCACCATCACCCCAATTGCTGTGGGAAATATTTCCATTGCACATTCCTTGTTTATAGTTAATTATCTTTCAGGAGATTTATTCTGTTAACTATTTAAAGGCATCTAGCTGGCATTTATTGATGCCAAATACACTTTAAGGACCATAGACATTCAGTCACTCCAGAGCCTTGCAATCCAATGCAGTCTTTGGGGGCCAATCCTGCATTCCTAACTTAAGTAAAAACTCCCAATTTAATGGGAGCTTTTTGTCTGAGTAAGAAGTGTAGAATTATGATCTTTTTAGGCATTGATCCTTCAATCACTGACGCATGTGAAGAACGTTATGCACATGAGTAATGTCTTGGTGATTTCAGTGAGAATACTCATGTGCAAAACTACCCATGTAAAGAGTCGGCAGGATCAGGACCTTAATTTGAGGTTTCTATGTCACACTTGAAAAAAGAAATCCATTAACAGCGGTTTAAAGCAAAAAAAGCTAAGGTCATATATCTTTGTCATACATCCATTATGCAGTGTTTTCATAATCCGTGAGAATAATATGTTTGATTAATAGTTGAATCACTGAAGGACTATAATTTATATATCAACATTTAAAAAATTTTAATAATTAAAATGGAAAAGAAAACAATAAGTTCAATGTAAACCAAACCTGTCTCTGCAGCAATACAATGCATTGTTCTACTGTAGCAGGATACTTTTCCCCATCGATTCAAAAACCAAACAGCAAGTTATAAAGATGTAATTGTACTTCAAATACATCCTTCCAAAGGTTTTGTTGAGTCCTTCTATTGGCAGAAGGCTTAACTTTGTATTTCTCAGACAACCCAAATTTGTAAGGGAGTCAGGATTCATGCCAAATGTTGTGTAGAGGGGCGGGGGGGGGGGGAGATAAGCGTGATTATATAAACTGGGTCTTGGAAATTAAATTGCTTCGTTCAGGCTAGAGCTGTGATAAAACGGGAAACCACACTTTGTGAACATGCTCATTATGAGAATCAAAATGACCTAAATAAAATTCCTATGAAGACCCTAAGTAAGCAACAGCTCAGAGGAACACTTTGAGCATCAAATCCAGTGCTTAGATTGTTGAGGAGGAGAGAAATGATGGAAGCCCAAAGAAGGGGTGGAGGAGTAAAAAGAGGAATTATATTATTTTTCTCCCATTTATCTACCTTCAGTCTTCCAATATGTGGGTGTGTTTTTCCCCTTTTTAATAGTGGCTGTTTGAGAGCTGGGGATGAGTCATTACATAGATGAGTGGTTGGCAACTGTAGCGGGGTGACCACCCGCTCCCCCCCTGGAAAGGGCTGGGGTAGCCCCGGGAAGGGGCTTGTAGCAGCCCGGGCAGGGGTTGTGTCAGGGAGCCTGCTAATTCCCAGGCTGATGGGGAAGCAGGCTCAGCTGGGTGGCCACGCCCCAAACACAGGCCTGGTATAAAACCTGAGAGGCAGGGGCCTGAGAAGGCAGAGTCTCCTCTGTAAGCAGAGGGAGACTGGCCTGGCTGCGAGGAGCTGTAAATAGGGTACCCAGACTGGGGTAGGGCTAGGGCAAGGCAACTGGGAGCCAGTGAGTGGGGAAACTCTAGTGCGAGGGCCCCAGGTTGCCGAGCCTAGCACAGGCCCGTCCCACGGGGTACTGGGGTTAAGAGGGGGCAACCCTGGGCTGGGTAGGAGCGGCAGGCCAAACCCCTTATTGCCTGTGATGAGCGGCCAAGAGACTGCAGTCGGCCTCAGTAAGCAGATGCAAGTGGTGACTAGCAGTGGCCAGGTCTGAGGCAAGCTGGGGATAGTGGGTGGAGGGTTCCCCGGGGAGGGGACCCCTAGACTTGGGGGGGTTCTGCAGGGGTGCAGCACCCTCAGATAGAGGGCACCGGAGTCCGGGAGGGACACGGGCCCAAGTGCGCAGGAGCGGACGTCTGCCAGCAAGGGCGCTCTGGAGGTAAAGAGCTAATTCCCAAGAAGACCAGATGGGGGCGCCGCTGGGTGAGTGGACGACATCGCTACAGCAACCTTTCAGAAGTGGTGTGCCGAGGCTTCATTTATTCACTCTGATTTAAGGTTTTGCATGCCAGTAATTCATTTTAATGTTTTTAGAAGGTCTCTTTCTATAAGTCTATAATATATAACTAAAATATTATTGTATGTAAAGTAAATAAGGTTTTTAAAATGGTTAATAAGCTTCATTTAAAATGAAATTAAAATGCAGAGCCTCCTAGACCAGTGGCTAGGACCTGGGCAGTGTGAGTGCCACTGAAAATCAGCTCCTGTGCCGCCTTTGGCACGCATGCCATAGGTTGCCTACCCCTGACATAGATGAACTCCCCAATTCAAGCTCTGTGAAAACATGCTTTCCTCTTGGACTTTTCCTCTGTCATAGCTTCTGGCCCAAAAGCCAGAAAATTCTCCCCAATTATATAATTATTGGCTGAAAGGAATGCAGTAGATGTAATTAAATTCCAGACATAATACAGCATCTGAATTAGTGCTTCAAAAATACTACTGGACAAACTATTCACATGAAGATGTCTCATTGCATGCTCATAGACTGAGAACTGACTGCACAAATGGAAACAGAGGATATTAATACAGGGCAATGAATTGAATGGGGGAAGAGACGTGTGACTGTACAGCATGGTCTGAGGAAGCAGTTTGGTCCAGATTTATTTACTTTGTATGGGAGGATAAAACAGGGCATGTAAATTCATGGGGTCACATATGTCAGAGAAGGGTGCCCAGTTGCTGCTACTGCTGTGGAAGGCAGCCGGCCCGCCAACAGCAATTCCGGACCCCAGGGCAGAACAGTCAACAGGCCTCCTAGGAAGGGATGGCTGAGGTTTACAACACTATTTTTTATCCTATTAATAACATATTAGAACCCACTATACCCAGGTTGTGGCATAGCTTGATGTAGTTAACCTTTTTTTCCCAATTACAGCACCAGTTTTAAACAGTATTATTGTGAGCCTAAATATAAGATGTAGAATTTATTTTGAATTATGTATTCAAATTAAATAAATACATTATGGAATGAAATTGGAGAGAATCTAGCAGAGGGCAGTGAAAAGGATAAGGGGGCTGGGACACATGACTTACGAGGAGAGGCTGAGGGAACTGGGCTTATTAAGTCTTCAGAAGAGAAGAGTGAGGGAGGATTTGATAGCAGCCTTCAACTACATCGTATGAAATTAATTCTTTATAGGATATGAAGGATCACATACAGTATATATGCTATGGAACAGGAAGTTGAAATAAAACATACAACACACATTTTCATTGCTAGGAAAAATATTGGACTTCATCTGATCTTGAGAGGAAAAGTCATTTGTATGCATGTGCTGAATGTGGGGCTTTGTATCTTTGAACAGAGACCAATCTTATTGATAGTGAAATATTGAAATGCCTGGAAACATCATAGCCAAAGATGCCTTCCTGAATATTGCTAGATATTTTTTTAAGATGCATATTTTTAAGGTGAAGTGACAATGTCATTCACTGTATGTGTGGTGCTATGTCTGTGTTGGCTGGTGCCCAGTGAGCTGCTGCCAGCTGCACTGCTGGGCACACTCTTCCAGGACCGCCACCACCACCGGTACCACCCCATGCATGCCTAGGAGCCCTGCAGCCAGCCTAGGGGATTTAAAAGGGCCTGGGGCTCCTGGCCACTGCTACTCTGGTGGCAGCCAAGGGTCCCTGGGCCCTTTTAAATCACCCAGGCCCCGAACAATTGCCTCCTTTGCCCTGCTACTTTGTCAGTGGGCCTGAAAGCAGGAAATGACTTTGGGCATCAAATGGTGTTTCTTTATATCCCTTGCTGGATTTGGCTCAAACTCTTTCTGAAACTTCTAGGGGAGGACCCAGGAATCTGAGGCTGACTGACTTGCTGTTTTTCAAGAGAAGTGTATTTGAAATGGGACAGAAGAAAGTTGACAAAGGATCCTATAAATATCCTACCACTTGGTTCACTTGCATGAGGAGCTGATGTAGGCAGTTTTGTAGGGTTAATTTGTGCCTCCAGACTCGATCATTAAATTAACAGAAATGCCTTCACTAGATATGCATTTGCAAAACCTGTCCATGCACATTGTGGAGTGATAGTGCTTCAGATTTAGTGCTGATTTCCTGGACCTACAAAATTAAGGCTGGCCAACATGGTAGCAATGTGTGCTTCTAAAGCTTGTCTGTAGATTACAGATCATGGAATGTGGGAAACCAGAAGGATAGACACACTGTACCAAAGGTGGCTAAGCCTTGGATTTCATGCGGAAAAGTAGATGTAACTCTATGATGGATTTAGTTTTAGCAACTAAAAGCCCATAGAAACTGAACTTCTTGCCAATGCATTCCAGGAGGAGGCACATTGGTAGGGCAATACTGGAAAGCATATATATGCTGCTAGTATCTGTTCTACCATAAATAGGACTCCAACTCAAGTGCCTTTCACAAGCACCAAAATTCACTTTAAAAATCCCCAAAATATCTGCTATTTCCTAGGCTCACTATCATTCTTCCAGTAACTCTTCAAAATGAGATCTTGATTTATGTGCTGTCACTCTTGTTTTCTTTCTGCAGATAAAACCACTAATGTTTACCGCAAGTTTTTTTGAACTTAGAGCCTATACTGTCAATTGGTTACACATCAAAAGAGAATCTTTGAAAAGACTTTGGCTGGCCAGTGGCAGGGAGAGGTTGATCCTGGAAAACCTGCCCCAGAGAAAAGCTGACCTGTGATTTGAGCCGAATGGAAATGACAGGCTTTCATTTTAGACTTCTAAGTCTGAAACCAACACAGAATGTCTTAAACTTGCTCAGCAGTAATGCTGCCATCACATGTTCTAAAGCAGCAAACTTTCAGAAGTTTAAAAATTGGCCTAGAGGGACATCCCAAGAGAAGAACACTCTCTGTGCAAGGGGAAAGTGATAAACTACCAAAAGGAAAGGAAGGAGGAAAAACTGCATAGGAACAAACTGACAGAATACATGTTTATCCATATTATTTGCACAGTACAAAAAAAAGCCCCCTGGTGTCTCAGATTCTCTCCTGTGCACAGCCACAACATAGCCTTGAAGATGGCCGAAGATGGATCCTCTCGAAGATGGGATTCGTGCACACTCACATCTTGCCATACTGCAGATGCAGAGGATGTGGCTAGGGGGAAAGTGGTATATCATACATTCTACTTAATTCATCTGCCATATCAGCTCCTTTGACTGTTGGTCATGTTAGAACAGCCTCCAGACACCCCATACCAGAGACCAGGCAAAGGAATGGCACAATGCACTGATAGCTGCAGGTTGGAGCGGTACATAGGACATTTTTCATCTCCAGACCTGAGTTGCACTCCTGCCATATCTGAGAGTCTGGGCTCCTAGGAAGGATATTGTTTTTGATCATCATTGTACGGTGGCTGGGTAAACCCTGTAAAATGATATCAAATTATTCATTAAAAAGCACAACCTTCCTAAAATAACCTACTCCTACAACACAGTGAAGGGCCACTTGTTAAATAGCTTAAAGGGGGTGTTTGTGGTGTTTCATCTGCCTCTGCAGAGAAAGTTATGGAAGTGTTGACTGTAAGCTTATGTGTTTTACTTAATTGAAATCGAAAGGCCATATGGAGGGTGACCAGATGTCGCAATTTTATAGGGACAGTTCCAATTTTGGGGTCTTTTTCTTATATAGTCCCTGTCCTGATTTTTCACATTCTCTGTCTGGTCATCCTAGCCATGTGGGATCTCAACAATTTTGTTAGCCAATTATTTACTACAAGATGTTGCCTAAACAAACCAACTGAGCTAATTCGTACGTTGAAAGGTGACATGATACAGCTGGAAGCAGAATTTCTTCTTCATACCTTGCCTTGCCCTCCCAGAGTGTCATGTATTTCAAAGGGGTGGCTAAAATTGTAAAGAGTACTGCTGGGAAGGCAGCGTTGGCCCCCCAATACAGCAGTGAAATAGGATAAAATATGCTTATAGAAACTTTCCCCTCTCCCATTTACAGTAAAACTCATTCCAAAATAACAGTGGGAATTGTTTAAATCCTTCCATCTTGGTGCAGTGTGTTCAGAATATCTTTGGCCTTCTTACTGGTTAGTTTGAATCCAGGTGATGGTCACCTTCCTCCCAACTTCTTTTCATTTTATTACAGTGACAATGACAAGCATATCTTACCAAGAACATCCTATCCACCGAAATTTGTTCTTTGTGTTTGCTGTTTATTTTTCCACCTGTTTCAAATGAATATGCCTTTGTTTGGCTATCCTAATTTCCTATTGGCTGAAAAGAGATTAGAGACATGTCCAGATACTGCTGCACTCGAAATGGGCCACTTTCTACTATAAGCCCTCAGTCAAATAGGGTGTACAATGGGATAGGAAGATAATTTAGGGTAAAATAGCAAGCAGGTAGCAGAGAAGTAAGACTGATGATATTTTTGTGTCATTTTTAGCTCTATTGCCTTTGTCCCTTCCAAAGGTCCTATTGACTTCTATGGATTTAGGATCAGGGCCCAGCTGCTTTTTGTTCTCTTTCTTCATTAAACAGAGCAAGCTTTCATCCTCAATAACTCCTGAGTTTAGGCTGACAACAGTAAGACAGGAAATAAAAGTGTGAAAGATGTACATGTACACTCTGCTGTTTCTTGTTTAACTCTTTGTACTCAACTAAATAAAATGTCTGCCTTCCCTACAGAAAGAAGGTTTAAAGGATTCAGTACACAGTTCTTCAGCTCATGATTTTATCCTGCATCTCATGGTATTTGGTGTTTAAGCCTCAGATACTGGAGCCAAGTGATTATGTGAGAGTTCAGCCTTTATTTTTTTTTAAATGTTTGTAACCTTAACGGCGGTGGTGAAATGCTTGAAAACATGAGTCCTAAAGGCTTAATAAAACTGAAGGAAAATTTATTATTTTTCAAAAATAATAGATTTTGGAGCTTTTGACTCAATTTTTGAATGTTTGGAGTGGGCTCACCTGATGCTGAAACAGTTACAAATTGCATAGCACTTTTCTAGATGCTACTGTTCATTGTATGTGGTGAGGGGTCCAGTTTTTTCGAGTGCTAAATATATTTGCTTAGAGTATTAGTGTTGGACTGGATCTTTCTTCTGTGTGAAGTAACCACACCAGTGAAAACAGTAAGTAGAGGGGTTGTGTACACAACACATTTGTAACTTTTACTGACTTTGTTTTCCTGAAATTTCACATAACTTCCAGAAATCCCCAAAAGTTTGGATCTTGCATCTCATTTAGTTTTCCTCTCTTTTAGTGGTCAGTGTCATTTGGGAGATTGGTATGTTTTCTTGTCAAGTAGAGGAAGAGCCTTCACATTCACATGATTTTTTGTATCCAGCAAAGTTATGAATTTAAGTTCCCAGGATTGTCTTTTGAAAGTGTTGTGCAAGTTTATTTTGAGGATGGGGACTGAGAGGTCAGCTGTAGAATGATTGCTTTGTGACAGGGTGTCTTTTAACATTTTTTGTGTATGTGTTTGAGTTCACTTGAGAGCATAGTGATTGGTTTCACCCACACAGTAGTTATTCGAATAGTTAGTGCATGAAATATACCACATATTGTGATAGGTATGTGTAGGGCCCATGGATCTTGACAGGTATGTTAAGGAGAGGGTGTTGAGATCATTGTAGCAGTGGAGATATGTCTACAGGTTTGCATCTGTTGTTCTAGCAGGGTTGGGTGCTGCTTTGAGTTGGTGAATCCTGGTCTGTGGAAAGTTTGCTTCGGATTTTGAGCATGCAGAGAATCAGCTATAAAATACAAATTAAACATAAGTTCAGAAGAGAGAAAATAGAGACAATTTAAAAGTCAAGTGAAAGCTGGCATGCATGCGTGCATACATGTGCATCCTATACATATTATAACTGCTGGTATTTAGTCTAGTAGCTATGCTTTAAATAGAATAAATTTGAAAAGTTAGATTTTCGTCCCTCAGTGTGTTTTTTTGTTTGTTGGGGTTGGGTTTTTTTTTTTTTTTTGGTCAGGTAAGATTATGGTTGATATCATAGAATATCAGGGTTGGGAGGGGCCTTAGGAGGACATCTAGTCCAAAGCAGGACCAATCCCCAATTAAATCATCCCATCCAGGGCTTTGTAAAGCCAGGCCTTAAGGGAGGAGTTTCCACCACCTCCCCAGGTAACTCATTCCAGTGCTTCACCATTCTCCTAGTGAAAAAAGTTTTCCGTAATATCCAACCTAAACCTCCCTCACTGCAACTTGAGACCATTACTCCTTGTTCTGGTATGGTGTACTGAAAACTCTGTTAAAATTACAAGCTATCATTTAAATTATAAAGGGGACTTGGAGGCTGGGCAGGAAGCTGTTTGTGAGTATTTTTAGGCAACCAACAAAAGCCAATCTGGATTGAGATGGTAGAGTTGTGCTTCTCTACCTTAGGTAGCAGCGGTTATGTCTTTTGGTATTTGGTTGGTGTCTGTTAGGTTTCTGGATTCTAAGAAACACAGTAGTGTTATACTGCAGCCTTGCAGGAAGAGTGTTTGTTTTGTTTCTCACTGTGTGTATGCTGTAAACAAAACAGTTGGTGCAGAGTCAGAATATGTGTCCCCTAATACAGGACACTCCAAACCTCCTTAAATCAAAGCTTGCTGCTCAAGCTGGAAATTAAAGATGTCCCAATCTTCAAAGTTTGAATCTAGACCTGAATTTGCCAAAAGTTGGGGGTCATCTGGTCTGGGGTTCTGGTTCAGGTCAATCTCTAGTGATAATCTGAGGTAATTTTGGTCACAGACCTTTTCTCTTTTATCTTTCTTTTTCCTTAACATGATCTATTTTAGAGTATGACACCGTGTACAAGGGTGGTATTTTCAAATTATGTTCAAGTATTTAAATTGAAAAAAAAGGGAATGATTAATTTTAATGAGAATGGAATAGCACTCGTCCTATATTTATGTTGGTGTTTCTAACAATAGTATAAGTACATTTCTTCTGAGATCGAAGTTGGTTAATAAGTTGCACCCCTTACTATGTAAACATTTACAGTCTTTAGGTATCCTATAGGAAGAATGAATGCTGTAATTTCCTCTAAATTTACAAGACCACTGGTTCAATTTTAATTTTAAATTACTATTTGCATAGCATTTTTTAAATAATGGTAATCTATATTTAATCTGTAACCCAAAATTATGCTCTCCCAGAGCCCTTATAGTGACTTTATAATGAACAAAGAAGTGGCCAGTCCAAGGTATGATGTGCATATTTATAATAAAATGTAAAAATTAATAAATAGACCAGTGATATCTCAGAGGAAATAAAAAGAAAATCCCCCAAGGTATGCTTCAAAAGGAAGCATTAGTAGAAGTTGGGTAACATGCAACAAAGGAAATTACCTTTTGTATATGGACGTGAATAATGCTAGAGGATATATCATATAATTTAATTGGTTAGGCTGTAACAGGAAGATGCAACTGTGGTTTCCTTAATGACCAAAGGGTGGTGTAATCAAATGCTAAATGTGTATTATCAGTCTCTGCCACTTTTCCATAAGTGCTAAAATGCAGTATAACTTTGCCGGTTGTTTAGATTAATAACACATTCTCTGCTGAGTAAGTGGAAGGTGTTAGAGGCAGACAGATTTCTGTAGTGTTGTGACATGAAGTAATCTGATATCATTATTCTATAATTTAAAGATTACAGTCTGTTTAAAAGTGCTTTCATGCTATCTATTTAGGAAAGTATCAGCTTGCAGTCCTCTTTCATTTGTTTTTTGTTTTATGCTGCAAATTGCAAATAAGTATTACTTAAATTAATCCAAACTGGGTCACTCTTCTTTGTTATAGCAAAGGAAATTCCTAGTTGATACTCTCCAAGGAAAGAGAACTTTGACCTCTGCCTAGGCAGGTGCAGATGACTCAGTTTACCAAACTTAAGTCACAGAAGGTTGAATTCTCCTTCCAGAGCAATTTCACTAAAGGCTTTGTGGTTCCCATTGTGGGCACAGAGAATCAAACAATGTATGATTTAGACTAAATTTATAACATGATAATGCCTACAGGAGTAAACTAAGAAATAGACTAAGACTAGGAGTAGATATGATAATGCCTACAGGAGTAATGCCTATAGGAGGAGACATGATAATGCTTACAGGAGTAGACTAAGAAATGATTTGTGTCCAAGTCCACTGAAGTCAATGCAGTTACGCTGCCATAAAACTGGAGTAATAGACTGGAGAATCAAGTCCCAAAAATGCTAGTTGTTTTTACACTACAACATTTCTGATTAAAGACAAATATCCCTTTAGAAGTTTGAACAGTGTCAGATGACTTTATTAGTATAACAGCTCCATGAAATGTTATAATCAGCCTGCGTATTTTTGGCACTGAGTGTGTTGGTGGTGATCTCCCAATAAAATGTCTGACCAAAAACCTGGTCTGTTAAATTTTAGTTCAAGAAATACAATATGTCAGAAACTAGCTGAGAAAAAAATGTCTGGCTTTTTCATTAGCCAATTCAGTGTTAACTTGCTATCAACACATTATTATCCTAATTAGAGGTGGAGAGGGAACAGTAAGCAAATTGAAACTTTAGTTGCACTAAAATCTTATGCAATGTATGCATGAAATGAAAGTTTTAAAATAACTCTTCACCCTCAGCAGGAATGCATCTTTCTTATTCAGAGCTGTAATTTTGTAACTACACTAAAATCATAGAAAGTTTCTGTAATAAATAAATGTAATTACTGCTCAGCTCTCACTTACAAGCAAGCTAAGCTACTTATGCTCCTGAACACAGATTTACTTCATTTTTACCAGAGACTAAAGTCATTTTTTGTGTCATGCTGGGTTTTGTTTCCACTAATGAGCCATACAGTAATTAAGACTAAAAAGGGAAACGTTTATTTGAATACAGGGGATCTGAGTTACTCCAAGTTCAGATCATCAGCATGAACACAGTTTCATTTTTTCCTATATTGTATCTTTAGAAATGTTGGCATAGTTAAAATAAGTCTTCTAGCTGGTATAATTCAGCATGTTGGGTGTTTTCAAGTACCATAGGAGATACTCACTGTATCTGAAAAAAGTAATTAAAAATTCCTGTTAGTGTACGTGATTGTGTGTGACAAGTTTCTTTAAAATTTCGAAAAGGGGTTCCTTCTGTATATATACTTTCAAAAAAGGATTAAGAAAAAAACTAATATTTTGAATGATTAAAGAGATTTTGGCATTTGCACCAAGGCGATGAACAACAAGCAACCTAAAACCTATGTTCCATGTAAGCTCAAAGCTCATTTCTCTCATCAACAGAAGTTGTTCCAATAAAAATATTACCTCAGCCATCTTGTCGTTCTAATGGTTGTGTTTTGTCATCTGATAAAAAATGTTTCTCAACCTTTTCAAAGTCAAAAATGTTCATGACCCCCTTATATATTTTACTCTTATTTTTATAGTAAATGTATCAATTATAGTGGCAAACTAACATAATTTGTTTCCATAGGAGTTTTGAGAAGTTGATAGATAATCTCTCCCTTGTCCCACAAGCTTAAGTATTATCTTTCCTTTAGGTTGTAATAGAATTTTCAGTGTCTCCCCTCCCCTCTGATTGTCTTTTTGTGACCTCCCTGAGTATTATAACACAGGTTTGAGAAACATTATTCTAGAGGATTGGTTCCACTATCCATAGAAATATTTCTGGATAACAGATCTCATGGGAACTTACATTTGTATTTTCAGGGCCAAATGCTGATACAACACCTAGTGCAAAACTAGTTTTGCCAACTCTTGCAATTTTATCAAGAGTCTTGAGATACTTTGCTGCTTTTCTTAAAGCCTGAATTTCAGAAGGCAAGTGATTACATAATGATCTTAGTTTTCATTTACAAAGTAGTAAGTTTTATTAACTTAATGGTTGTAGAGAAAAGCCTGAAAATAGGGCCCTGATGTACCCTGAAGGTTCCGAAACGAGAAGACAAATAAAAATGACCATTTTACATCAATTTCATAATTCATAAATCTCAAATCTCATAATTTGGGGGGGCAGACTAATAATTTTTGAAGAATTGGGCTTGGCATTACTGCACAGCTCCAATAAATTGACTCTTTTCCAAAGGGTTGGGATAAAGACTACTACTCAGCTATTTTTTGGGCCCGACTGAAATTACTAGGAGTCTTTCCATTGAATTCAGTGGACATTGGCTTGGTACTGGATGTGGAGCAGTTTCTTTTCCAGTTCTAAAGCTTGTTAGATAAAGCAATATGTTACCTTTTTATAGACGTAGGGGTGAAATCGGGACATGACATAATGGATTCACTTACACTCTAGTCAGCCTTTTTCTCAGACTACCTCCATTTTGCCATAAGGATCAATCCTGCAATCCTGACCTTAGTCCAGCAAAGCCCTTATGCATGTGGTTTATCTGAGTAGTTCTGCTATTCATTTGTATTATGGTAGTATGTCAACTCAATAGCATCAAATGTTTTGCCGCAGAATCACTATGG
Organism: Sternotherus odoratus; assembly: GCA_032164245.1. NCBI lineage: Eukaryota > Metazoa > Chordata > Testudines > Kinosternidae > Sternotherus > Sternotherus odoratus. The sequence continues at coordinate 20,007,354 of JAVMKO010000011.1, forward strand.
TACTGCTGTGTGTTGAGATTTCCGTGAAGGAGGACAAGATTTGGCTTTCATTTACTAAAACTGATGCTAGACAATCTATAATATGAGCTCTGACTTCCTTTATTAAAAATATATATAGTAACAATATAGTTTGTAATTCTGTGACTGCAGGAGCTTAGCCTCCAATCATTGCAAAAAATGTGTGTTTATAATTTAATAAGGAAAATAATAGTAGCTTTCAAGTAGACCTATTTTTTAAAATTACAATTTTTAAATGTATGATCCATTAGTTATGAATTCAATTTTGAATGGGAGTGGTAGTCATTATAACCAATATTCCAGTGAGTTCAGAAACTAGAACATATTATGGAGCTTTACAAACTTTGAACAATTACAAAATTTGTTTACTGCATATGAAGTTTTTTTTTTAGGTGTAAATAAATATTCTCTTTTCCAAATTAAGTTCTTTCTAGGACTGGACAGTTAAACTGAAAAAATCCTGCAAGAGCATGAGAAGGAAATTTCTAAATGAAAGGAAATACCATATAAATTTATGAAAAAAATAATATAATCAGATTTCAGTGGGCATAGGGCAGTTGGTCACATATATGCTTGTAACCACATTTCGAGAATTTCACAGACTTTAACAAATACAAATACTGTACTAAACTGTGACTGTAATTTATGATGCACTAAAGATTAGATACCTTAGACAATAAAAGGTGTTTTCTTCCAGTGCATTTTGCTCATCATGTTTGAAACTTTACCTGAGTCTGACAACCTTCTAGATTGTTAACTGTGCCTGAGTGCACAGCATAGGTCTGAGTTGAAATTTTCTAAACATGATATTTTAGAATAATAGTATTTCCAATTACAATATTTAAATGGCATGTGAGTTGTTATAAGAAAAAAAGCTGCAAAGTATATTTTGTATCCAAGATTGTGGAAATGTTTAAATGTGTACAAAATTAATGAGACACTACTAACACTTTAATACCAGAGGTGATATTTACTGAAGGGATGTGCATTAGTTAGGTTGAAATATAGCTGAAGTAGGGCATTTCCCAAAAGAGATCATTGTTAAATATCACAATATTTAATGCCTTTAAAAGTAAACGAACCATTGTTTTTAATGAAAAGAAAACTTGGTTTAGTCAACATTACATAATTTAGAGTTAGTCAGAACTCAAATATTTTAAGCTCGCCTCTAAGAAAATAGCAAAATACTAATAAAAATAATACATGGGGGACATAAATCTGTGAGGTCCCTGAGCACTATCAAGACCTCGCAGTATTGTATTGAGAATAGCATGCTTATCGTATCAGTGGCTACCCACATACTGCATTGCATTACTGCATTGCATCACTCTTAACCATGTATGCAACCGCTTCTTCCTAGTATCTGAGCAGTAAAATAGTGAAGAGCGGCAGGTGATTTTTTAATGTTGTAATTCTTGATGTCAGATTTGTCTCCATTTATTCTTTTGCATAGAGACTGTCCAGTTTGGCCAATGTACATGGCAGAGGGGCATTGCTGGCACATGATGACATATATCACATTAGTAGATGTGCAGGTGAACGAGCCCCTGATTGTGTGGCTGATGTGATTAGGTCCTATGAGGGTGTCCCTTGAATAGATATATGGACCGAGTTGGCAATGGGTTTTGTTTCAGAGATTGGTTTCTCGGTCAATGTTTCTGTTGTGTGGTGTGTAGTTGCTGGTGAGTATTTTCTTCAGGTTGGGGGGGGGGGGCTGTCTGTAAGGGCTGGTCCCCACTACAGCTTAACGTCGACTTTAGCGTCGTTAAGTCAGAATAAACCTGTACCCGTCCTCACATGGATGCCATTTGCGTCGATTTTAAGGGCCCTCAAAATTGATTTCTGAGCTCCTCCCTAACGAGAGGAGTAGCGCTTTAATCGACCTCTCTGGGTCGATTGTGGAGTAGTGAGGACGCATGGGACGTTATTGGCCTCCAGAGGCTGTCCCACAATGCTCCATTCTGACTGCTCTGGACAGCCTCACTGCTCTACTGTGTCTGCTCTGGACAGCACTCTCAACTCGCTGCTCTGGACAGGTAAACAGGAAAAGATCCAGGAACATTTGAATTGCATTTCCTGTTTGGTTAGCGTGGCGAGCTCACCTGCACAGGTCAGTCACCATTCAGAGCTCAGCATCACAAGTCACCATGCAGTGCTCTTTATTCATACAGTGCAGCTTAGTGCAAACCCTACACCTACTTTACACACTTCTACAGTCCAGCTCAGTACTTCCCAGCTCAGGGAGAACAGGCTATAGCTCAGGTAGGCAAATCTCTTCCTCCTGGCTCACAGGGATCCAGAGTCTGTTTTTACTCCTCCCTCCTGCTTCCCTAGCTTCCTTCTCTCTCTATCTCCTTCTCTCTACTCCTCCACACCACCACACTACCACCACCCTGGGCTTCCTTCCTGGCAGGCTTTTATTCCCCCTGGGGAGGCTTCCAGGTGCAACCCATAAGGCTGATTACCCTGCAGCCCAGGTGGCTGATTAGGCTTCTCTGCAAGGGGGTTTGCAGAAGGTTTTTCTCCCTCTTAAAGGGGCGGCAGGCTGGGTCAGGCCCACCCTGCCACACCATCTATGAATAAACATGGACATGGACACACACTCTCGCTCGCTCGCTCTGATAAAAGTAACTATATGAAGGTAAGAGTTGTTACTCCTGATTTGGTTGTCCCATTTGTGTGGGTATTTAAAAAAACAAACAAACAAAACCAACCACGCACAATGCACAAATGGGGGAAAGAAAACTGACACCCCCCACTACACGCACAATTTTTACTACTTGGCCATATTGTATATTGTTTCCTTACGGAGGAGTCTGGATTCAAATTGTCATATTGGTGTGCAAACCAAAATTATTCCGTTCCCATGTGCAATCCGGCTAGTGAAAAGTTTTTTGCACAAAAATAAACTTGCATTTGTGAAAAGTCCTTTTTCAACTAAATGTGGATGGAATATTGCTGTTGAGAGGATTGTCCCTGTTAGCAACTTTCCTTCATTCTTCTGATTTGATTAGAAGGCCAAGACTTACTCTAAAAAACAGCAAAAAGCATTAAGAAGTTAGGAAAAACAGACTTATGTTTCAGTCAGAAAAGTACATACCTGGAAAAATGTTACTTTTCTTTCTAAGCAGAATGTGCTTATTATTAAATACAGTTAATCTGAGTAGTTACTGAGGTGAAAACAAACAGAAAAAACACACCTCATTTACAATACTTCCTAGGGCATACAAGCTTTGTATGAATAAAATGCCAAAATAAAAAAGAGAGAGCAATTTAAGAAAATTTAATATCATACATGAGCAGTAAACCCTTAATTGCAAATGCATATCTTACACCACTACTACTGAAAGAAAGCTATTTTATCTTGGCTGTCACATTTCCAAAATCCAATTATAATCATCCTGCATTTAGCACACAAATACATACAGTATAAAAGCTATTATTAACTTTACTAGGAAAATCATAGGAAAATCATATCCAGTTAGACTAAAATCCACTGATTCAAATACCTGATGTCTGCACACATGAAACCAGAACTGTTGGAAAAGATTGAGAGAAGAGCAATTGAAATGGCCAGACAAACAGTAGAGTTTTCATGTGACAAGGGCCCCCCCAAAACAGGGTTCATTAGGCCTGGAAAAAGGAAGAGAGGAAATTTTTCTACATGAGGAAATACACTGGCATTCCTTTACTGATAAAATTATTCTGCTATAGTCAGAGGTATATTAGGGATTTGTGGGGCCCTGGAAAAGAGCAAGTGGGGGACCCCCCCCCCAGTGCTTCTGCCAGGGAGCAGGGTGGGGAGACATGAGGGTTTGCCCTGCTCACCGCACGTAGTGCCAGGCATATGGGTGGAGCGGGTAAAATTCCTACTTCCTGGCAGGAACACCGGAGGATGGGAGCAGGTCGGGATGTGAGGGTGCCCATTTTACCAGGGGGCTCCCACACGCCCCGTTGGCTCAATGGCTAACCCGCCACTAGCTATAGCTAACTTGTATAATTCCCTATGTGGACATTCTTATTCTAGAATGAGGGTACCTTTTTCTAGTTGAGTTTATAGCCCTTTAAAAGCTAAGCCAGAAAAAAGCACCGTTATTTTGGACTAAGTATCCATTTAAGGAGTTATGCTAGTATAACTATAATGGTGTGCAAACACAGGTAACAGGTTTCAGAGTGGTAGCCATGTTAGTCTGTATCAGCAAAAAAAATTAGGAGTACTAATGGCACCTTAAAGATTAACACATTTATTTGGGCATAGGTTTTGTGGGCTAAAACCCACTTCATCAGATGCATGGAGTGGAAAATAAAGTAACACACACACAAATAGAGAAAAGATGGGAGATTGCCACACCAGTTCTAATGAGACAAATCAATTAAGATGGGCTATTATCAGCAGGAGAAAAAAAAACTTTTGTAGTGATAAACAGGATGGCCCATTTCCAAAAGTTGACAAGAAGGTCTGAGTAACAGTAGGGGAAAAATTAACATGGGGAAATAGTTTTAGTTTGTGTAATGATCCATCCACTCCCAGTCTTTATTCAAGCCTAACCTAATGGTGTCCAGTTTGCAAATTAATTCCAGTTCTGTAGTTTCTTGTTGGAGTCTGTTTTTGAAGATTTTTGATGAACCGCAACTTTTAGGTCTGTAATTGAGTATCCAAGGAGATTGAAGTGTTCTCAGACTGGTTTTTGAATGTTATAATTCTTGACGTCTGATTTGTGTGCATTTATTTTTTTGCATAGAGACTGTCCAGTTTGGCCAATGTACATGGCAGCGGGGCATTGCTGGCACATAATGGCATATATCACATTGGTAAATGACCTAAAAGTAATTCTGATTGAGACCAAACAGCATATTGAAGTATGATAAAAACTAATGAGACATTCCTTTTTACCCTCTCTGGTATGGAGAACACCAAGAGGTCATTTGGCTAGGCAGGATTCATTTTCTCCAGACACTAAGCATTAATTCTAATCTGTGGCAGAAGAATCTGGCCTTCAGAGTGAACTTGAGAGTAAGTGAAGAAATGGAGCAAAGAAATAGCTTGTTCAAAGAGAAATAAGGGATTGGGCCAGATGCTAATTTTAGTTACACCAAGGTAAATTTGAAGTCATTTCCTGAAGTCTATGGAGATGCACCATCAGGCGCTCATGTAATTGAGAATTGTTACTTTTCCCTGCTGTTACCTGGAATGCTTGCTTATTGTGTTTTCATAACTTGACTCTTTTTATGAGGATAACTAGTTGGCTCATCTTTTAGCCTCCAACCTTTTAAGGGACTTTTCATCTGGCCCATACCCTTTGGTCTGTCTAAGAATTGAAACTTCCCCTAGCATCATTCAAAGGGTTGCTGGAACACACACGCCTTCCCTCTGCATCAAGGTGCTGCCTCCAGGGCCGGCGACAGAAATTTGGGGGCCCCCTACTCTGATAGTTTGGGGGGGGGGGCAGCCCAGCTGCCCCCCCCAGCCCAGCCGCCCCCCCCCCCACCAGCTGACAGCTGGCGGCAGCGGGAGCGAGAGCCCGGGAGCGGCGTGAGCCGCCCTTGCTGTTCCCCCCCCCCTTCTCCCCCGGACTGCACCGCTGCCGCCGGCTGGGCTCGTCCGGGGGAGAGCCGTGCCGCGCCGCCTCTTCCCCACTCTCCAGGTCCGGCGACAAGGGGGGACAACAACGGGTACAGCTGTGTACCGGGGCCCCCCTAAAGTTGGGGGGCCCGGTACAGCTCTACCCGTAGTACCCCCCTGTCGCCGGCCCTGGCTGCCTCTAACTAACTTCTGATAGCACAGAAAAGATTCAGATTCATAACTGAGAACAGATTGCACCCAGTGTGCATGCAGCATACCAGACTTTCAAAAAGGAAAAAAAAATGTTTCTGTGCACATAGTTTCTAATTAATCAATGCCCTTTTGCTCAATGACTCTTTCATTTCTTATACCAAGCCTAGCACCATGGTATCTCAGGTTAGGTCTACACTAGAAAAGGTTTGCTGATCTTGCTATAACAAGAAACCCTTAACCAGCAACTCCTCCAAGTGTTGTTTGTGTATAAAAAAACAATGCTTTTCTATAGCTTAAGTTTGGCTAGCAAAATAAGCTATGTTAGCAATTACACTTTTATGACAATATAACTACATCTACAGTATGGATTTTTAGAAATGTGGCCAAAAAAAAAATCACACTGCAGTTTACATTGTGATATTGGCAAAAAATGTCCAGTGTAGAACTGGCCTAAGTGATTTCACAACCATGTATTCTCCTATTTGTGCTTACTGACACCACGTACATGCAGTTCTGTGTAGACTAATTGTCTCTGTTCATTCAGTCAATGGCCTTTGTAATCAGAAACCAAAGTAACAAACGAAAGTCTATTTTTACTGTTGCTGATGGGACTAAATTGCTAAGTATCTTAAAATAGGAATATGTGAAATCCTTTTAATTCCCCATAAAATAATCACTCTAACAGGTAATGATCTGGAATACTTCCTGTTCTTAAAGTTTCTAAAAGTGGGGCTATGCTGAAGAATATGAGACATTCACAAAACGGACAACAATACATTTCAGTGTGAAATAAGTTGATGGTCTCAATTCAGTTCTTGACCAATGTCCGCATGACAAATTACCATCACATTGTCATCCTTATTAGCAGGCCCAGTGAAGAAGCCTTGGGTAATACAGGCATGGAGACTCAATTCTTCCCCCCCTCTCACGCCACCGTGTTACCAAATTAAGATTGAAGGACATTGCTAGAATAGTGGAGAAGCATGGGGGATCTTCCTTCAGCCAGTTCTGTCAATCTGACACATATCTGATGTGAAAAATATTAATTTTACATGAGTTTATAATGCTATTCATATTAACAGTTTGGATTTTACCCCAACAGCTTTATATTTGTACTTGGGGAAGAGAGGGAGCAGAAAGAGGGATGCAATTGTAGACATTTTATTTTGTATTCAGTAGCACAATTGGAACATTAATGTACTGTGTTAGTATTTCAGGACTGAAATACTTTGCATTTGTCACTGTCTCATTTAATAGGAAAAGTCAATAGAAATTGTTTTAACACTTTTTTTTCGTCTTTAGGAGAAGACATATTGTGGGTGTTAACACTATGGGTTGTTTGTTCACTTTCTGGTTATGTCAACATAATTGATTTTAAAAAACCCCACTGAAATAAATAATTTAAATCCAATATTTCTAGCTCTGGATTTCTGAATAGGGATGAGAAGTTCAGTTTCATAGGAACAAACATACTTTTGTTATGTACATTAGTCTGAAAAGCCCACTGGTTTACAGAGATAGATCATGTGTATAAACTGATTTTACTGTGAGACTGTTGATTCCATATACGGATTGAACCAGCATGTAAAACTAATAGTTTTGTAAATGAAAAGGAATAGAGCTGCTCTTCCAAATAAGATGGTACAGAATCAGATTGGCTGGTGCCTGATCTTGTTTAATTCTCCATACCAGCTGGAGAGGTCTTGATATTAATCCCTGAATTATACCAAATGAAACTGTTTAATTGACAAACTCTAATACAACTAGCTAAAGAATGGTGATAGAAATAATTTAATATAATGTAATCAATAATTGATAAAGATTCAAAATCCATATAGTTATTAAGATGCCTGTAATGGGAGCCCATAAAGGAGATAAGAATCTTGGCAAAGAAAGATTACAGTGATTAAATGTTGTCCCTGCAAAGCTTCTAATTTAAACATCTTATTGTAGGTATCCTAAATTGTTTGTTCTTTCGTTGACAATAAAAATAACTAGTGAACTAATAACCTGAAGATAGTGTTCAACAGGGAAATGAGACAATTTGAAAAGAAGGGATGTATTATGAGTCATGTGACCATTAGAGTAGTGAAGAAAAGTTTGAAAGATGACTCGGTCAGGGCACACATGAATGAAACACAGACATAGGGATGGATTTAAATGTTAGGTTGCAACCTTATTAACTAAACAATGGGGTGGGCTGTGATCCTCTCACCTCCTTTCACAAACCAGCAATTTAATTGGGTCCAGTATGGGGTTACAGAGTACCCGCCATATAACTAATAACTTGGGGGTAGTCTCTCTTCAGCTAATGCCAGGACTCAACTCATTTCTAAATTCTTCTGCCATCCCCCTGTGGAATCTCGAACTACAAAAACTGTGGGTCTTCCCATCTCCTTACAATAAAAATTTCAACAATAAAATCTCAAGTCTCATTTACTTCTGGGAGCTGGCCATTTTAGCTTCTATCTTCAATGGACACTGGCTGCAAATTGGAAAAAGCTAAAAAATCTGATTTTACCACCTAATGTTATTTTCTTTTGGGGGGGGTTGGGTACCTGTACTTCCTGTCTTTAGAAAGATGTGACTAGTGAGATGGACTAACATTCATCATCGCCTTTTTTTTTTTTTTAAGAGAGAAAGTAGTTGGACCAAAGCCGTAGAGAAAAGGGATTTCAAAAGAATAAAGAGAGCCTGTATGTATATTTAATCTAATTTATTCTTCTGCTAAAATAGAAGCTAAATTAGATAAACTTCCTCTTAAATTACAGAAATGCAGCTTAATAAACTTGTAGCAATCTCAGGTCCCCCTGTGTGTTGGTTGGCCATTCAAGATGGTTCTCCCAGCTTGATTCAACCTGTTAAGATTGGTTTTGGTGCTTCCCCATGACAGTAGGCTATAGCAATTAACGCTACAGCAATTAAGGCTGCTCACTATGCCACTCTCTCAATTGTAAACTGTCAGGCCAGTGGTGTAGTGATTAATGAAAGAAGTGAATAAACTGATCTTATTGATGTTCCAGGCTGGGTCGTGGCAGGATAGGCATTCAGGGTGTGCAGAGATGCCCTTATTTTGAATTAGGTTTAGGTTAGGATGACATCAGATGTGAAAACCAGGCGTTCCATCAAAATGCATTTTTGGCATTCACTTTCACTGAAAAGTCACCACACTGTTTTAATCATCATTTAATTAATTTAATAGTTTTGTAAACTTAAAAAAAAGTGAGTAAACTTCATATTCCTCAAATGAAATGAGGGTAAACGCAGTTTGCCTGTGTTTGCCCTAGACTACACTACTGTGTTAGGTACTATTAGAAAAGGCCTCTTTCCCTAGGTGGGTAGGTAAAATATCCCTTTAATTTTGTAATACAGAAACACCATGGTAGTGCCTAGGATACTGGCTTACACTTCATCTTTGTTACTTCACGGCAAATCCAGAGATTTGGAGCCTAACAAAGGAGGCATTTTTGGACTTGTCCTCACTGGGGGGAGGGGGGGGGATAGACGGCAGATACGCAACTTCAGCTACATGAATCACGTAGCTGAAGTTTGCATATCTGCCGCCGACTTACCGCTCGTCCCCACGGAGGCGGCAGTCGGCGGCGCGCTCCCCCTTCAACTCCAGCTTTCGCCTCCCGGCAAGCTGGAGTTCCGGAGTCGACGGGGGAGCTCCGGGTGATCAATTTATCGCGTCTTAGCGAGACGCGATAAATCGATCACCAGAAAATTGATCTCCGGCAGCGCTAGTGAAGACCAACCCTTTGACATGTCTTCAGTACTTGTGCAATTGACAACTATTTATGTTTTAAAAATGTTATGTTGGTCTATGGTTCCTGATTGGCATAATGTATATATTATTATATTATATTTATTAATATAATAAATACATATTTTATAATTTAAAGTTATCCTAAATTTCTAAAATATTATACAATCAAATAAGTTTTATAACTTAGTCACGTTTGTGTGTGTTCGCGTTTGTGTGTAGTATTCTCCTAGCTACCAGTTTGGCTTGACTACAATAAGTGAAGGTATTTGCAGTAAGAATCAAAAGATCAGACAGCAGCCCAGGTGAAACCTTCAATTTTGTAGGTTCCTCCCACGTATTTGATTGCTTTCCAAGAGTTCTGAAGTCCTTACTTATCACTCCCAGCCTGGAATTTGCAGAGCAAACTTTACTAAAGCACTGGTGAACTTCAGAAGCCTCCTAAGAATGCTGGAAATCTCGAGAAAAAGCTCTCTTTTATTCCTCTAAATATCTCCCAGGAGAAAATCTTGCCACACTGAATATCCAAAAAAACTTCCTCCACAGTAGTAGAAACTTTGGGGATTCTTATTTCTAGTAACCGTTGGTTTAAAAAGCTGAAAACTATATAGATTAATTAAATGTGTGTATTATTATATTATAATAATATTATGTTATATTATATATATATGATTATATTCTGATGGAAATATTGAAGAGCATGTTTTAGTGCATGCAATTATGTGTAAAACCAGATTTGTAGGTGCAAAATATTGCCTACTTCTTAATCAGGCTTTTAGTCAATTACTTTCTCTTTGTATATTTATGAACTACAGAGATATTGGCACCAATTTCATAGCTGAAAGTTGAGATGAGATTTTCACTTAATTTGACTCAATAATTCTTCACAAAACAGATTTTTTGGTGTAAATAATTCAGTGAAATGATTACTCATTTTTCAAGAGAAGACATTTCAAATGTTCTCTCTTCCCTTGTTTTCCTCATATTTTAGGGTTGTTCTCTTGCGCCTACTCTTCTTCCACAACCCTCTTCCCTCTACAACCTCTCCATATACTGAACTACGCCACTACAATCCACCAGGCTATTTAACTCCTTCCATTTCCCCACTAATGCTCAACTATTTCCATGAATACAGATTTATGTCAACCAAAACATTTTTCAAATTCATGTCAAATTTGTTGACTTGTTTAGTCAAAGAATCAGAAAAAGATATTCTGAAAAATATCAAAATGTTTTTTTTGATATTTTCAGAATGAAAGATGTCCTTTTAACTTATGCTTATTTTTCTGTTTAAAATTGTACTTGTTTTATTTTAAAATGTTAAAAATAGAAATGAAGTGAAACGTTTAGTTTTGGGTCAAACAAAATGTTTTGTGAAATGTAATGTTTTCAATTTTCATCTGGCCAACAAATTAAAAAAAAAATGTTTCAGGTCCAGCCGAAACCATTCTCCCCCACAACCCAATTTTCAGTTCAGCCACCAAACCAAAAACAATAGTTATTCAAAAACCTCACATTTTAAACTGTAGGTGCCTATTCAAATGGGTGGTAAAATTGAGGATTATTTTAAAGAACTACTGAATAGGTTCAGGCTTTGAAATTTTAATGTGACCTTTAAAAAATCTTTAAACTTCCTCTCCCCGCCCCCACTCCTTATCAAGCCATCCTCTCTGGCTTCAGGTTCCTATTAATTCAAAGCTATCAATAAGCAAAGAATAGATTATTCTCTAGCAGAATGGATTTAAGTTCTATATGTAGTTATGATGTAGGGAGAATACTTGGAGATTTTTTTCTTCCTATTTTATATATATAACCCTGCCAGACTTGTGAGCCTTAGAGAATCTTAATTAAAATCATTAGAGAATTTAAATGTGAGAGAAAAATTGGGCCTTATGAAATTAAGTAGTTAATTTAAAAAAAAAATCTCAGAAGCAGGAAGGGCTAAATCCTAGTTAGAACAAATAAGTGTTGGGAAATGCCTTAGACAAGTGTTACATCAGTTATAATAAGCATATGGTATTTATGTTTAAAAGCATAGTCATTAAAATTAAGCAAAAGGGAATTTTGAAAGATTGTGCCATGGTTGAATGTGAAGCACGGAAATGACAATGAGGTTGAAGCTTACATATACAACTTTACCCACTGCATCCAGGAGAAAACATGGCAACTCTTTAAGCAGATACATCAATATAGAAAAACACTTTATATGACCATAAATGAAGGATAATTTTCCAAATTGCCACAAAAAGAGGAACTTTAGCTAGGCAGACTCTACCATTATCAGAATTGGCCACTGTAGAAGATGACTATTTTCACTTAGAATTTCAAAATTACACTGGATTTTTAATAAGAGAAACGTACTCCTTTTCCATGTATTACATAAATTGATATTGACTTTCAGAATCCCTTAATCTTATTGCTCACTAAAAAGAATACATTGTAGCATGTGTTCTCTTTCTTTGAATTTGACAAAGTAACAAAGGAATACTAATTTATGACACCAGCCTGTTTACAGCCACAGGACTCTTCTGTATTATTTAATACATAAAATCACACTATATTTTAAAAGGAAATGATGGGTAATACATACTTGTCAAGAGATGTTAGTTACCAAGGAAGATCAATGAATTTTAAGCAGATTCTCTGAAAAGAATTCCTGATAAATTATTAACTCAGAGCAATAGTTTACATTAAGGGTTTATTGTTCTTAGGATGACCTTCATAGACATCTCTCATGTTTCATCCACATCTTTCTTTTAGTATCTCAGATTTTATTATATTTTTTATAAGTGAGACATATTGACAATTTTGGTAGGACTTAAAATACTAAGTATTAAATATTGTGGTATTTTGAAAATGCCTAAATCACCTAGGAGCATATTACTGACTTTCACTTAATCATTCTTTTGAAAATCCCATCCAATGTCTTCAGTAATAATTCTTCTAGAAAATACTATAATACATTTATGTTCTCTCAGGTCTGTATGCAGTAATGGCCCAATCCAAAGCTTGCTGATCATCAATCAAAGCTTGTTTGACCCAAAGAAGTATATTAAAAAAATGGGTCTGCAGAATTCTTGCACAGAACGTTGCAGATCTCTTGATTGTACCCTTGGATGTGGGTTCAACTTACGTGATTCTTGGCCTCTGTTCATGAAAGCTAGGCTAACATAATCCTGAGGTTGTTCAAAGATGTCCAGTATTCCTCTTTGTGTGCTCTTCCTGCAATGAATTCTTGGGCATGGTTTGGAGTCGAAGGTTTTAAGGCAAGAAAATGCTAGACTGGCCATGGTGTGGCCTCTACAGCAAGTTCAAGTTCATCCAGTTCTAACCTCTGTGCAGTTTTGGTTTGTTTACATCCCTTGAGAAGTAAATTGTGGGTTTAGTTTGTAAATTGAAACCTAACGTTTCATGCAGAAGTGGCTGCATTTCAGCACTGGCTGAAGTAACTTAAATATTTCTTACTACCTCATATTGTTATTTGGGTCTTTACATGGAGAGATTCATTAAAAGAGTTTTGACATGCTTGTAGGTTAAGTGTTACAGAAATGAAAATTATCAGATTTAGAAATGGCCCACACCATAAAAATCTGTTTTGGGTTTCAACCTTCCAAAGGCTCCCCAAATTGGGATTTATTTGGATATACCTCTTGATTCAAGTTGAGTTCTAATTTTATTTGCAATTTATGCTAAAAAGCCTGGTCCATGTTTTCACTGATGGAATAATTCTGTTACTCCCTCAAAGCCCATTCCTACATTCAACCTCTTCGAGTTCAGTTTTATGTGACACACAACCATCAGTTTGCTTAATGGTTCAATGAATGTCTTAATGTTCTGTTATTTTTTGTAAGAGAATATACAATATGCAACAATGGCTGAAATAGAATCATATAGGATATTTGTCAATATTTCTAGCACTCGTGTACATGCCTCTAATTCTCAAATTTTAGAACTAAGCTGCATGCTAATTATCCTTTCATTATTTTTCATCCTTCCCTATGGAACTAAAATAACCTCCATTGTTATTCAAATGGTTAGTCACTGTTAAGGCTGCAAGAACATGTAAAACTTTCACTTCTCTAGCTGAGATTTCAATAACCTGTGCAACTCCAATTAGGAGGAGTTGTGTGTCTTTAAATTCCCAATGTGGCATTAACTTCCTGTTTATTCAATTTAAAATTCATGCTGGTCAGCAATCAAAACAGTGTAAATCTTTTAAAAAAATAGTGAAAATCTTCTAGACGGAGGGATGAAAGGCTGAAAGCAAAATCTTGTGATGATCTCATTTTGTTAAACCACTGTGTTTTTAGGCTGGCTTGATGCATTGTCCTCATACAAGGAAGTCAAAAGAAATGTATTTTGATGGTGTATGTGTAAATCTGACTTTAAGTTCTCATGGTTTACTTTAATTTTTGCACAGGTTATATGAAAGAGGCTAAAACTAAAATGATAATATATATGGAGCCCTACCTTCAACCTTTGATTACACATTCATTTTTCCCCACAGAAGAACCACTGAAGTTATTAGAAATAAGTCATGATTCAAGGAATGATTTTCCTCTGTCATTCATTGACAGAACTAACATCATTAAAATATTCATCTGCTTGCCCTGTATGTTATCAGTTCCCCTATACAAAATTATTGAGAGGGAGAAGGAGAGGGAGAGAGAGAGATGCAATGGCATTTAAATTTTTGTGAAAAAGACTATTTCTCAGGTTTAGTCTTATAGTGCTTCATTGATATATCTAGAGTGGGTTCATCCATCCTAACTTTCCCCCTGTGAATCTTAGATCGGGCTAATTCATTGTTTGTGCAACAGGATCTGACTGCTTAGGTTAATATCCAAGATAATTCTATGAAAGGAATGACTTGGCGAGTTTACTGCACTGTAGAGCAAAGGGAGTCTCAGAGCTTCTGATATATACAGTTGGCATTTGGAGGTGATGGTTTGTAAATAGCCTAAATAGAATGTTCAATGATCGGAATTTGTTCCTTTATACAATAATCCTGGTTTCACAAAGTTGCTTTGTGGTAAAGATTTAGGATGTTTTTTTTACACACAGGGACAAATTCTGCTCTTGTACTCTAAACCACTTCTATGAATGGGGAACATTCAGACAGAAATTCCAGCCTGCACTGGTGCAGAGTTCAGAATAGGAATTAGTGGGAGGACCTTGCACATTTTTGATGTCAGGGCTCACAAGGAGACCCCTGATAATTGTCCTAACTTAGACCCTGAACAGCTGAGCTGGGTGCATTTGGGTGTCCCTACATTGCAATTAGACGCCTGCATCGTGTCTATGCCAGCTGACTCAGGCACTGTAGATGTTTGAATCTGGGCTGCAACCTGAGCTCTGGGACCAGGTTCTAGAGTCCAGGACAAGTCTGAACATCTACATCACATTTAAACAGCCCCTGAGCCCAAGCCCTTTAGCCCAATTGGCATGAGCCAGCCAGGGGCAGGGTGACCACATGGTGTGGTAAGAGGACTCGACGGGCCTTCTTTCAAAAGAAAAAGATTTTATCTAGCTGCTTGCTCTAATATTACTTCACTGGACGGGGTAAGGTTAGGGTTAACTTAAGCTTTTATTCAGCGCGCTGAAGGTTGGTCATCAGAAATAGTACAACAACTCCCAATATCAAAATTGGAAGCTTTTATAGCATACAGATGTACATATTCATGAGGCTCATTGATTATTTATTTATACCCATACATGATTAAAACTATGTGGAAACCGGAAGGTTACATCAGAAACATATTCATTGGTTCTAATTTGCCACAGTGCCGAGCCTGCGCAGCAGATTTCTCACTTTTAGCTTATATTAGTAACATTTTCAAGGCTTACTTCTGGAGGTCAGTCTATTTTGCACACATCAACACTAGGTGTCTTATCTCAGTTAGTATAGGAGCGTTCGAGTATAATACTCTCTTATTGTCTCATGGGCTGATATTTCTCACATTTAAGGCCTGCCAACCATCTCTCAGTTAGTAGTACAAGCTTACCCAGAGTGCTTTGTCTTAACCACAGTTTAAGCAACTGAGTTTGTGTGTGCTTATTACATACATTTGCTTATTACAACATAGGGTAAAGATGTTTACAATAATGGGACAGTCCCAATATTCACAGATCTGTCTTATATAGGCATCTGTAACCCTCACGGCCCTGTCTGGATTTTTCACACTTGCTATCTGGTCACCCTAGTCATGGGTATCTGTTTGCAGTGGAGACATAACCAAAGAAAAATAGCCAATTTGTGAACATGGAAAACAGTCCTACCCACACCACCTCCAAACCCAGAATGTCCCTTGTATGCTCCTGATGCACCCAGAACTCCCGCTCCCCCAGAGAAGTGGGCTGTGACTATGTACCTGCCCTTGGCATCAGAATTATTCCCTAGTGAGGTGGATCAGCTGCTTTGCAAACACTTTGTGCTGCGATAGCTGGCACAAATGGGCTCACAGAGTGACTTAATTTAATCCCTTGTGTTCTCCTAGAGATCAGACACAAGCAGTGCTGCGAAATGGCAAATGGCAATCTTGACATGAATTCTGGGTTCTTGCAATCCAGAACTCTGGATGACATCTTGCTCTTAAGAGCAAGTCATGCCCAATGAAGCACATGTTGCCAATGTTATTGCAGTGAATATCTAAAGGCAGAATTAGGCTCAGGGACTGTGTACCTGTCAGGAAAGGCCCTCCACACCAAAATTATTCTCCACAGGGGTTATGCTCTGTTTTGCAATCACTTTGTGCTGCTGTACCTGGCACAAAAGTGGTCACAGGTGCTCTTCTACTTTGTATCTAGGCAGTCCCAGGACTTCATTTAAAAAAATAATAATCAGCCCTCAATGATTTACATATTACCATTAGGTGCATTAATATATTATTCAGAAAAATAAAAATCACATCAAAAGGGGACTTTCTAGGACCAGTAGAGGGATATATAGGAGAGGAATGTTCTCAAGATTTATCTGTTTCTATAATGAGGTTAACATATTTTTAAAGCCCATCATTGAAGATAATGACATTAACTAGATTTCACAGGATTAATCCTAATGTTAGTGGTAGGTGTGGACAGTCAAATTGTTCACTGCCTACTTTAAATTTATGAAAACAGTCTAAGGTACTACCTCTCTTTAAGGATTCGATAGACTGTTTCAAAGAGAATGAATATGCTGGTATCTCTCATTACAAATTGTAAATGCCTCAAGGAACTTTCTAATGTGTCCATTCTGTTAAGGGTTTAGCATTTGTGAGTGCTATGAAATAATGGTAATTTGTGTTTTTTAGAGATATGGATACAAGTGTGGAGTTAAATTCTAATTAAAAGGCATTGGGATTTTTGAGCACTGATTAGGGACAGGATAGATATAAAAGTGTGTGTGCATGTGTGTGTAAATGGAGGAGTTTTAGGAGCCAAGGTAACAAAATTGGCGAAAGGCTGTTTCACAATTTATAAGAGGACTATGACAAAAAGGCATTCTCAGATGGGTATGTGTGATCCCCTTTTCCATTGATGAGCTCACCACTGGTGTGGGAGCAGAACCTAGTGCTAGGACCTAAACAGAGCTACCGTCCTTGCTGACGTCTCTCTCTCTCTCTCTCTCTCTCTCTCTTTTTTTTTAA
Source organism: Sternotherus odoratus (assembly GCA_032164245.1). Lineage (NCBI taxonomy): Eukaryota > Metazoa > Chordata > Testudines > Kinosternidae > Sternotherus > Sternotherus odoratus. The sequence continues at coordinate 20,024,542 of JAVMKO010000011.1, forward strand.
GCCTGCCATTGCTTGCTCTTCCTGGAATGCTTTCTGTTGCTGACCCGCAAAACAGAAACTGCCACACACCATAAATTCTTCTCCCTACTAAGCTTCTGGCTGGAAATGGTCTATCACTCAAAAAGTAGTTACAACATCTCATTATGTAGGGGTTTAGGAGGGTGGGGGGAAGAAAAGAGTGGGAAATGATGGTGCAAAATACTGGAGAAGAGAGAAAACCTTTGACTTTCTATATCTAATAGAACCAGGACCGGCACTAAGGACATCTTAGGTGGCTAACTAGCCTGTAGGCTTAAATCCAATATATAGGCACTATGGCCATTCACAAAACCTCAGCATTTTAACTCAAAAGCCACCTTTTGAGAACCCGACCTCCCATTCCAGTGGCTGGAAACAAGGTAATATACTCTCTGCATTGCCAATGTCAAGATTTTCTAAAGTGATTCATGTGTTTAGTTGTCCAGTTCTAAACTGTGCCAAACACCTACCCTCTGAAAATCAGGCTCCTTTGAGCCATTCCAACCTAGGCACTGAAAAACTTAAGTATCTAAACTCATCAATCACTTTGGAAATCTTGTCTTGAAAATTTTGTTAATCCAAAAAGACATAGAAATTATCCCTGGTATGTAATGTAGCTATTTAAATAAATAAATATAATAGCTGTAGAGTTTGCAGGAAATGTTTGTTCTGTGTTTGCTCTTTCTTCAAGCAAGCTGTCGGAATTGTATAAATCAATGTAGGCTGGTGAGCATAAATTGAGTTTTAGTGCCTTGTAGTCTTATCTTCGTGTGCTAAGAATACCTGCATTTAAAACTGCACAAATTTCAATTTTATTCCATATAATGCAGCATAGTGATAATCTGTTTTAATGTTTGTTTGAATTATTAAAAAAAACACATCATTATGACTTTGAATGAGAACAGATGTGTCTGACTACTTGCTCTGAGTGCTTTATTCTGCCTTGTAATTGCAGGTCATGAAAGACAAAAGGAGACAAAAGACAAAGTAATAACAAGGAGATAATTCCACCACAAATTATTCATAATTGTACTTAATATTTGATATTATATATAAATATATGATGATCTGAACACCAAATTTGTTTCAAATTTAATTTCAAAGTGAAAATCTCAAATAACTCCATTTTCCATTGGTTCTTTAAGGTACTTATAGCTCTAACTTCTGGTTCTCACAAAACATTTTACAATAATCATTCTTCATAAATCTACAAGATTAACATACATACATATGTAAGCATTCAGAACACAGTGCAAGGCAGCAGAAACAATGCAGTGTTTGTTTGAAAGTAGTCAGGGCACGTGAATGAAGTGTATGCACCAGTGCAGGATATACAACTACTGATATTAAGAAACAAGTTTCCCATCACTGGCAACTTTCCAGTCAAGATTGGATGTTTTCCTAAAAGATAGATTCTAGCTCAAACATGAATTAATTTCAGAGTTCAAAAAAAAAAATCCCATTTTTTTTCTAAACAAACCTTTGCCAATATTTATCAAGGCATAATAACATCATGAGGAGTTGTCATGTTTATGCCTGGAAATTCCAGAAAGACACCTTGGATGAGATAAAATCAGAATGAAAACTGGCTCCCTTAGCTGTAATAACTAAATTAAAATAACTAAATTAGCTGTAATAACTAAATCAAAACTTTATAGTCTTTAAGGTGCCACAGGACTCTTTGTTACCTAAATTAAAATACCTGCTTTGCATTTAATTTTCCTTCAAACTTTCAACAGGATAAAAAAGAAAGTTTCTGTTACTATAGAAGTGCCTTCTAGGTGGCACTAAGCATCTTCAACTCTCAGTGACTGCAACATTGTAGGTCCTAACACTTCAGCAAAAAGACTTTGTCTTTTGCTACCTGTCCTGTTTGTATATGCTGTTGACTTTATTCATTTAATATAGATATAAGTGAATAAAGTCTACAGTGTATACAATCAGGAAAAGAGATGGTAACATCTAAAAAAAAACATTCTCTGACACAGGAAATTGCATTCTATACCTCTAGCAGTGTTAATGAGGGTAATTTTTAGTAGTCTGCGCTCTGTATATGTATGCAGTGCCCTGAGGTTAGTTTAGCTTTTCTATAACTCTGCTTCACTCTGTTTGCTTCAGACACTTAATTTGGTATGCAATTCTCAGATTTGTTTCACATTCATATTATTTAAGGGCCTTGCACCCACTTTATCCTTTTTTTATTACTTTAAAAAAGTTCATGTTTGATATTTGATACATGAGTAATGAAAAGTGTTAAAATTCATGAGTAGCTTCATGCATATATAGTGAACATGTGGCATTAATTCTGTGGCATTAATTGGCAATCCATTGGGTGGGAGGGGGAGAACCCTTCTCTCCCCTTGGTCTGTCCTACTTAGCACCTTTAAGAACAGAGAATCTGATGAACTAAGGTCTTCAGTAATGCCAACTCACTACCTCTGCCACTTCAGTACCTCAGATACAGTATATCTCAGCATTGTCAGCAAAGAAAACACAGTTCAGCTTCATTTTTTTCATAGTGATTGGTAATTTGGGGTGCTTCCGCTTTTGGGTACCCAAGATGAGAAACCATTAAGGGGTCTTGGTTTTCAGGGACTGAGTGCTCAGCACCTTCTGAAAATCAGACTCCTCTGATGTGTATGACAAAAACTGTTGTACCCCAAATAATTAGTGGAGGAAAGGCAAAACAAATATGCCTGTAATGTGTAGTGTCAAGTTTCCCGGATGACAAAGAGATCAAATTGGATAGATTAGGCCATGCCAGTTGGAGGGGGAAATTACTGGTCATATTTGCAGCTATTTTTAAACCTGTCATATTTCAATTTTTATAAGGTGAACTGAACACAAATTTAATGTGAAACAAATGCTCTAGGGATGTCCCCCTGTACAGTTGTGCTGCATGATGACACAAGGTTAGTTGGCAAAGGCTGTGAAGAAATGTGCTTTATATCAAGTTATATATTTCACCCATGGCTAAAACAGCAATATTTATAGAAAATAATTTTAAAGAGGTATCTAAATTTATCTATGATGCATTTCATAAGTGGGAGCTATATCTCCACTATCTCTTCAGATTTCCTTTCCTCTTTCCCTACGTTCTTTCAACTTCTCCCATATACTATAAATCTGACTTCCAACTTCTGTCAGTTTCTTCTGCCTTCCTACATACCCAGTTTTCCACCCATTCACACTCCACATTTCTTCTGTGAAACCCTTTGTTTTCCAGTAATCACCTACCTAAAGCTTCTGTCTCATCCCATCACTTTTATCTCCCTTCTCCATTGCCCATCTCTTCCCAGAATGCATTACCAGGATCATAATCAACCATAAGAGTACATTCACCTTCCAAAGGCACCAGTGGAAGGTTAATTCTTTCTCTCTTCCTGCAATCTAGTAGGAAGATATTGTGGAATGTCCATGAGAACATCATGATTTTCTCAAATGCTGTAGTCATTCATATTTTGATTAATTTGTTTCAGTCTATCCGTTGATTGTAAAGTTTGCTTTGGATATTCAATTGTTAATATTCAAAAGTTGAACATCATCTTCTGTTAGTGTTGTTATGATTATTTATAAGTATTGTAGCAGCACTTAGATGTTTCAGTGAATTATTGTGGCCCTATTGTATTAGGTGCCATACAAACACATTAACAGAGTTGGTCCCTATCCCAAACAATTGACTATCATAGTAAAATCTAATGATATAGTTTCTGTTCCCTGTCTGGATTCATGTAAGTCTTATAATCGGTTTGCTTGTGTGAATGCTCATGTGTGTGAGTGCAAGGGTATGTCTACATGCAGTTGGAGGTGTGATTGCAGCACATGTAGACATAATGAAGCTAGTTATGTTCTACCATAGACAATAGTAGTGAAGCCATCGCTGCCTGGACTAGCCACTTGAATACATACCCTAGGTGAGGTTATACAAAAAAATGCATGTTGCAGTCACACCTCCGTCCTCTGAACTGTACTATAAACATATTTTAAGATTTCAATTTCTCCCATATCCTATAAATCTCACTTCCAACTTCTGTATTTATTCCATAAATACTTTTGCTTCTGAGCTTAAAAATTGCTTTTTTCAAGCATTTGTACTAGTAAAAAATCAATCACTCGGATGTTTAGAAAAGTGAATATAAAAGGGGTGCACATGACCAAACTGAAATATTCATCCCCCAAAATTTCATCATTCATACAGTTCTAAACTTTATATTTGTCTGCATTTATTTTCCTTTATTAATTTAAACGAAAAATGCATCTCATGGAATTACTAGAACTGTTGGCCAAATCCTGTACTCATCTGCAGCCTTGAATGAAATGAATGAAGAACAGGGGTTGACCATGTGTTGTATGAGAGAGATTCCATTTAATCTACTGTAACTCCAAGAGGTTCATTAGAATTGCACCTCATTTAAACTGTTTCGACATAAAAATCATGAGTTCTTTAAGAATAGCCTTTAAGTATGCATAAACATTTTGTATTTTATATAGCCAGCCTTTCCCATCTCTGTTTCCTTTCCCTGATTTTATCTTCTTGTTATGACAGTTGATTTGTGGTTCCACCACAAATACTCATATTCAGCATCTGAACAAATGCTGAGTAGAAAACACATATATATTTCATTCAAATTAAATATGTACCACAATCATTAAATTCTACCCAGTATTCCTGAATTACACTAGAGGAAACTGTACATGATAGGAGAAATTATTCTTACTCAGCCCTGAATGGCAAAATAACCTATGGAGAGGGGAACTCTTGAGAAATTACTTCATTTTCTAAATTAGTTGCAATTAGCATAGTTATGAATGAAAGGTGGGGGCTATTTCAGCAAAGAAACTCCTAATGTTAAAAGATCAGAGACACTAGATCTGACTATACTTTAAAAAAAAGAAAAACACACACACACACACACTTGATGTTGGAGTTCTAGCGCCTGATAGTTTAGGTTCAAGCCAGCATAACAATAAAAGTTATTTATATATACTCCCGAGGTCTAATTAGGCATAGTATTTCAAATATATGCGTATATTATCAAGCAGGATAGTGTAATGTTTATGGAAATAGACACTTAACTTTGAATTGCTTGCCATTTACATATGCAGATTAGCTAAGCATTTCACTGATAACAGATTGTAGAGGCCCAGCTATGATTGTTTATGGCAAAGCATAAGTAACTCTGCAAACAAATCTTTAAAAATGTAAAAGCTTTGATTAGCTCAGAACCTTTACAATTTTGCAATGCCTTGTGGGACTGGTTGGCTCTGGGTACTAGGAACTTAATACTTTCACCTCCAGGTCACAAGTTTAAGTCAAGGCCGTGTCAATAATTAAGTCATTGTCTTCTGATAACTGATTTTATGGACTACATAAAATTCATCTGTAGACTAAGTCCAGTCCTACTGGATATCTTCCTATATCAAAAAGCCAACCACTATCTATAGGTATTAACCCTGGCACTCAGCAGAAAGGCCAAGAATTGTATAGGGAATCAAAACTTATATCTGCTTTCAGCCATAGCGGTTTTCTCTCAAAAGCCTGGTTGAGAGATCCTGACCTCTTCTGCACTAGGACTTCTTACGACATTTGTTTAACACCAGTCAAACTCCAAAGATGTTTTGTACTCCTGAGTCTGCAGGGTTAAATGACTTGGTGGTAAAATGGAACTACACTGGTGCTAGACAAAACATGCAAACATTCCTAGTACATATGTACTGACTGCATAGGAGGTGTGGGATAATACACAAAATATCTATCCGATCACTGTGAAGCAGACTTCAGTCTCCAGGGCCGCCACACTTGTACTTCTCACAAGCATAAAATTCATTCAAATGGAAAAAAGAAAATACATTCGAGGGTGAAAAATAGGAAAGGGAAAAATAACAGTAATACGTCTTGGGACTCAATATACCAAAATGAATCTGCATAGTCCACCTAATTGGCTGTATGGTTAGTCTGTGCAATAAATAATCTGAGGGGTTTTTTTTTTTTTTTTTTTTGTAAACTACCGTACTGTAGTATCATATACATAGTATCAGTCAACATTTAACAAAATTGTTGTGGGTACTGTTCACTCTGTTTTCTTATGCCAGGGTAGATAATAAGAATAAATTTGTCTAATTTATGTTTGCATATTCTATTGTTCTCCTCTCCCAAAAGAATATAAAAGGGATAGATGAGGAAGGAACTTGAGAGCCACTACAAAAAAGATCGTTCTACAACTGAGCCATCGCCAAGTTCAAATGGAGATTGTTTTGTTTACAGAAATTGACTCTACTGTAACTCTATCAATGTTTATTTTCTTATCAACATCTCAGGTATGTGCATCAGATATGATTTTTGGAATGAAAAATATAAATATTGTATTAAAAGAGGGCTAATTTGTCCCAATTGGACAAAGCTTGCTTGGGAAGGAACTCTGCACCCATATCAGGAAGAAACTAGAGTATACCACTCAAAACAAATTAGCAGTACTTTTTCACCTTTTGCTTTCTTTTTTTAGTTTTGGACAAGGTCAACTCGGCTAAAATTTTCTAAACTTAATGTTAATAATGCAACCACTACTGCAATGGATGGAATTGTTAAATAGATCCAATCTGGAAAACAAAAACAAAAACCCAATGGCCTGTAAAGATCCATATTAAAATAGTAGCTAAAATGAATAGACTAGTTTCCAAAAACTCGAAAACCATTCAGTTACATTCTTATGCTGCAGTACATTGTGGGGATTAAGCATTTCACAAAGAAAAGTAAAGGTGCATATCACATATTCCTAACAATTTCCAGTAGACATTCAGGTTGTTTTTTATGTAACATGAAGCAAGCTGCTTTTATTTTATGCTGAGGATTGACAGTCAGATCGAATTCAAGCCATTGGATTTTCTAAATGAATCCAAAAGTCAGATCGCAAGGGTTTGGTATCCCTTAATCACTGACTCTATTTTTCACTTTTCTAGAATACACTGTGCAGACTAGAAGAATCAGTTATTTTCACTTTTAAAAGAAACTTTCTGCCTCCTCTCATATTTTTACATGATTCTGCTAATTTCTCATACAGATATTAATCAGCATTTCAATACATGAATGTTCAAGATAGTCTGTATTAGAAGTAGTTCAGTGAAAGATTAAAGGTTCATTTTTCCAACAAACCATGTTAGTAAAGAGTTATAACCTTTGTGATCAATTTTAAAGACGTAGCTTGTGCCATAACTAAGTATTCTCTGAATGAGAACTTGACTTCAGCAAAGGTATCCATATTTATGAAGACATGCTAGGTGGCTTTGAAAAATGGGTGTCGATTAAGAGATTAGCATACATCATTAATGCTAGAATACTTATCTGATGAGGAGAGAGAAGTGATTCCTCAACTGCTAGCTAGTTTGGTTTACAAACAAGATTAGAAGCATATCCAATACTGTAGATCCTTATCTCAGAAGAAACAAGTAATGGTAGAACTGACAGGAAAATTTGCAACACAAAATTTTCTTTAATGACAAAAAATAATGTGCATTATTTATTCAGTCGGATTCCTCTACACACATACCTGGTGAAGCTGTCCCATTCCTTGAATGCCTGGTAAAAGGCAGGATAAACAATAGTCTCAACTAAATCTCCTTCAAGATTTTGTGTTCATTTTTAGTAGAATGCTGTTTTCCCCACCACATCAAATTCAGCGGTGACCATTTTATTGCCATGTGCATTCCCAGATTTTATTTACACAAATTTGGCCCGACATTAGTGTAATTTGAATTCAGTGCACACACAACACTGACACTGCAGTATACACTCCTTTGCATTTCCATTTGAAGAGGGTGAGAGGATGGCAGTCTGATACAGTTGTTTGATGCATCCCTCAATTATTTGAGCTAGTTAACCCTTAAGACTAAAGTATGGAAACTATCCTTCTTCTACTCTTAGGTACTGAGACTGAACACATATGCACCCATAAGCCCTGTCCTTTTAGCAACTTCTGTTCTACCTTCCTTCCTACCTTTTGTGCACACCAGGGCATGACACAAAATTAATTGAAATCAATGGGAATCTTTCATTAAGTTCTATGGGCTTTGGCTCAGGACTTGGAAGAGAACTTTTGCCATCTGCATCTACTCAACTGCAGCTCTGCTGGCCAGCCACACATTCTGACTTCTTGTTTCTGCCACAATTTCAGTATCATGCTGTATATGAGGTTCCTTACTTAGCTGCTTCCTGGTGTGACAGAGAGGCACCTGGCAGCAGTAGAAAGCTGGGTAAACCTATTTCAGTTCCTGGAGACCACATTTTCTGTCAGCCAGGGTTGGCTCCTCCTTACTACAATGCATCCAACAGGAGACTAACCAATATCCAGATGGCATCCACCTGTGGGTGACAGTAGCATCTTACCAAGATGTAAATATCTGAAAATACTGTGAAAACTTAATCAAGGAAGCTAGGAAATATCAAACAGATATAAAATGTAATATGCATATGTGGTATAATACACATTATTCACAGAGACACAAATGCTTTAGTTCTTACCTTCTATCTCTGTCATCACCGCTTTAAGTTTTTAGTAGGGCTGTTGATTGATTGCAGTTAACTCTCACTATGAACTCAAAAAAATAATCATTATAAAAATAATTGTGATTAATTGCAGTTAAAATTTCATTGTTAAACAACAGCATACCAATTGGAATGTATTAAATATTTTGATGTTTTTTCTATATATATATAATGTATTGTGTATTGTAATTGAAATCAAATTATGTGTTATTTTTAATGCAAATATTTGAACTGTAAAATGATAAAAGAAATAGTATTTTTCAATTCACCTCATATAAGTAGTGTGGTACAATCTTTGTCATGAAAATGCAACTTACAAATGTTAATTTTTTTGTTACATAACCACAGTCAAAAACAAAACAATGTAAAACTTCAGAGCCTACCAGTCCTCTCAGTCCTACTTCTTCTTCAGCCAATCCCTAAGAGAAATATGTTTGTTTACATTTACAGGAGATATGCCGCCATCTTCTTATTTGCAATGTGAGAACAGGCATTTGCATGGCACTTTTGTGGCCAGCATTGCAAGGTATTTATGTGCCAGATATGCTAAACATTCATATATCCCTTCATGCTTCAGTCATCATTTTAGAGAACAAGCTGCCATTCTGATCACACTTATTAATTAAATTTGTGACTGAACTCCCTGGGGGAGAATTGTATATCCCCTGCTCTGTTTTACCTGCATTCTGCCATATATTTCACATTATAGCAGTCTCAGATGATGACTCAATACATGTTATTCATTTTAAGAACACTTTCACTGCAGATTTAACAAAATGCAAAGAAGGCAACATCTGAGATTTTAAAAGATAACTACAGCACTGGCCCATACTGCTTTGGATTCTTATCAAGCAGAACCCATCATCAGCATGGATGCATTTTTCCTGGAATGACGGTTGAAGCATGAAAGGACAGCACATTTGGCACATAAATATCTTGTGATGCCGGCTACAACAGTGCCATGAGAACACATGTCCTCACTTTCAGGTGACATTGGCAACAAGATGAGGACAGCATTATCTCCTGCAAATGTAAACAAACTTGGTTGTCTGAGTGATGGCTGAACAAGAAGCAGGACTGAGTTGATTTGCTGTCTCTAAAATTTTACATATTTATTTTTGAATAAAGTTTTTTGTACACAATTCTACATTTGTAAGTTCAACTTTCATGATAGAGATGGAACTACAGTACTTGTATTAGATGAATTTCAAAATACTATTTATATATTTTTTTACAGTGAAAATACTTGTAATCAAAAATAAAAAGTGAGCACTGTACACTGTGTATTCTGTTTGTAATTGAAATCAATATATTTGAAAATTTGTGAAGCATCCAAAAATATTTAAATAAATGATATTCTATTATTGTTTAACAGTGTGATTAATCACATTTTTTAATCACTTCACAGCCCTAATTTTTTAATCACAATTATTTTTTTAATTGCTTGACAGTCCTAGTTTTTAGGTATGTTAATGATGTGTTTGGTTTAGGTTATAAATCATGAGACAGCCAAGTTCAACTGTTGTTTTTTTAAATCAAATTTCTGTAACTAAAGTTAAATCAGAACAAATATAGAAAGGAGATACTTGTCAAGGCAGGATCCTGGCATGCAGCTCAGATTGGTTTGAAGTGTTCATATTGTTATGGGTTTTAACATCTTGCTTGTTCCTTTCTACAATTATGGTTAGCAAGACACCTATCACTATTCAAACATCATCAAATATCAAACTTTCAATTAACATTTCCTATACATCCGTGGATGCTGTAGTATTCCAGAAGCACAAACATAACCTTCTTGCACATTACTGTTGTACTGCTTGAAACAAGACCACATTATTGGGCATAAGGGAACTTTTAGTGTGTGCCAGCAGGGTCTACACAGGCCTGTCTATGCATGATATAAAAGTGTAGAATAAAATTTACACCCTTTGATGCAAACCATGTAAACAAATGTAAAGTCCTTTCACCGAGGGCTTGCTTTAGGCCATAATCAGACATAATTATTTATGCAAGTAGTACTCCCTTGATTTCATTGGAACGACTCACATGAGACAAAACTCTTATACAACTGTATTTCGCCAAACATAGGCAAAGATGAAAATGGACATTATTGCAACCTATTTGAATAGCCTATATGTTTAAATGTTAACTTGGGTTTGTAATTGTTTCATTTTTCCCCACAAGTTTTCCCCTTTCTACAGCATAAGTGGTGTAATTTAATATGTGACTCTGCATTGTTGCTCTAAAAACAGCATAGATAGAACCCAAGAAAAGTTCATTTGTACTTTGTACTTTATTTAATGGGGAGATTCACTAGTAGTCTAATAGTTTTTTTTTCCCCCTCACTGAATACAGAATATTGGAGTAGAACTGAATTCAGCTCTTAGTATTCTTATGGGAAAAAAACCATACAAACTGAATCCAGACATGTTATCTCATCCAGCAGTTGCATTCACAAGGCTTTATGTACAAGAAAATGCAGCAAATTTTGGAGTAAGTTGGAGAATAGAATCCAATGATAATTTTATAATATTCCCTGAGAATCATACAGCTCTAATGACTAGGAAATTAACTAGGAAATGTTAATGCTTAATTAACTCTGTGTAGGAAGTATTTAAATCATGTACTGACTACCATAAAGTAATCTAATGGTGTGATTATGTAATCACTAATTATAAAACCAGAACTGTAATAGATGATGGACCTACCACCTGTGCTATCCTAGGAAATTGACTGTGTGACACATCCACAGAATATTGGCAGATGATTCCTTCCTCAGTGCTATTGAGAAGGCTTCACCATCCCCCATGTGCACCACCTCCATGATTGTATGGCTGATGGAGGTGGTGCACATGGGTTATCCCAAGTAGCTGCACAGAATAGTAATGGGACACCCCTGGGGATATCCTTAACAGAATATTTTACTTCCTTTTAACAGAAAAAAAGAGTCGAGAAAGTGAGACATCTAGACAGCAATCTAACCAATGCCAGGCAAACCTCTAACTAGAAACTTTCAAGTTAAGTTTGTGCATAAATGTCTCACTTCAAATTAAATATACAAAGGGGAGCTTTGACACAAGTTGCAACAGTATGTTCTCTTTGGTCCAAAGATAATTTATGGTCAGTAAGAAAACATTATCTGGTAATAAATACACCAGTTAGTTACTGAACTGAAATATACACATACATTGTGCATATGTCTTATGTTTTGTGCTTGTAAAAAATACAGTGGTCATTACAATGGTCGATGACAGAACACTGTAGCTTCCTTCAGCCTTCACTGTGTGCTCAGATCATTACCTGTTTCTCTCCCTGCCTTCCCAGGGGGTCAGAATTAAATATTGCTCGGAGGCACCTGTGTCTAATTGTTCCCATTTAATGATACCCAAGATGATCATTTTCTAAATGTCATCAGTAAAAGCAGATTTTGTTAACAGATGAGCAAAATAATGAGAAAATCCTGAAACAAGGTTAAATCCCAATCACAATACTTGTAGTATAAGCCTCCACTTTTCATAGTATAGTTGGAAAGTATCTCAAAAGTCTTATCTAGCCAAAGGACTGAGTTTCTGTCTGTACTCTCTAATTGACAGCTGCTTCCCCCTGTCAATTGACTACAAAACACTAAAACCACACTCCTTCCTGGTCCTGGCATAGCTATTTACTGCATGTTAAATTGCTCCTGCACTTGGGAAATTCTCCCCTCCAGATATTTTGTCCCATTTATGGCTGTGGCAACATAGAGTTTCTGAAGAGTGGGCCAGAAACTTGCCAATGATCTCTCCCTCAGCCAAAAAGCAGGGTCTACTCACATGGAATGCATCTCCCTTATGGATCAGCCATGCTTTTACTTACATCTCTGTCTGATTTGCGCTGACTTGCAATGCTTCCTGCCTCTAGCCTTGACATAAATGTGAAGTGCCTTAGAATTACTGTTTTACCTGTAAGGAGTTAACCTGAACAGGAGAGGGGATGACGCAAGAGTTTGAATTCCTTGAGACAAAGGGTTTTAGGTTCCACTTTTTCCTGGGCACTCCACCTGACTGCATCTTCTCTCTCCAGCTTTGGAGAAATGATTCACCTTTCTACTCATCTTTAATTAAGTTTCTAAGTTAGACTAACAGTAAGTAGAGTTATTGATTATATAAGCTTGTAATTGATCGGTGGTGTCCTTAATCTCATCAGGGGGAGAAATCCTAAAGGAGGGGGGGTTAAGGAGTTAAGACTAGAATTGAGTATCTGTAAAGTCTGTATAAGTTGTATGCTTTTTTTCTCTTTTCTTTATTAGACTTTTTTTTGTTATAAGAAGGGTTTGGTTATTTCCCTTGGAGTTGTCCTAGCTTTGGATCGGGGTAGCTCACAGCAACTGAGTGTCAGTGTTCTTGAATCTCTCCCATGTAGCAAAGGGGGGAGGGGTGGAGCAAAGTCTGTGTTCTTTATCTCTCCCAGCTGGCAAGGAGGGAGAGGGGGGTGTTACTCTCGGGGGTTTTAATGTGCCCCACTCCATGGTTTTGGAATATTCACATTAATGGTGGCAGCGGGTCTCAAGCCCCAACTGGAGAAGTTTGGGTTTGGGGGGAAAAGATTTAAGATAAGCTGGTAGATAAAGCCTTACAAGCCTACATGAATGTTTCACCATTACATCAACATGAGTGATTGTGGCTTTGAATAGATTTCACTTTGTTTTTGCTTGTTAGTGTTTACCCTGTTTTTGAACTGAGTGCTAGTCAAAGTTCAGGGCCTGGGGAATCTTTAGAGTTATGCTGGGGTGGGTGGGTGGGTGTCTCCATTTTTTGCAAAAATAAAAATAAAAATGCAAAGGTCTCGTTTTCATTCAAACAAAAATGAATGTTAAAATCTTGAATTTTTTCACAAAATGGAATTCTTGTTTTCTGGCTATCCCTATTGTTAATGCATAGTAACTAGCAGCAAAATAATCTAAAGTGTATAGCAATACACTGGCTTGGGGCAGTCTTCCAGAATACTGGATATTTTTTCCTAATGTGTTTCTCCACTCTATCCTTGTTTTACAAATAATCAGCAAAATAGATCTGTGCTCTTTCAAATCCCTGCACAAGTCAGTCAGCTCTTTAAACATATGGTCTGTTTACCTTCCCAAAGGCTAAAACCCTTCTTACTACCAAAAACTAAAGACCTGTCTCATATCCCCCTCTATTCCGGTGCCTCAGACCCAGAAATTTATTGTAGTCTCATTGTGCATTTAGATTCCCCATTTACTTGAGACCAGAAGACTAGTATACTAAAGAGGCTATATTAGATTGTTTAGGCACCTCACTATAGAAGCACTTATATTAATTAGAGAAAAATAACTGACCTTATTGAGACTTGAACCCAGAAACCACGGTTTCTATCCAGACACAAGAACATTTTAAAAGCAAATGTGTCATGCTCAGTGTTAGAGAAGAAGAGACTCCACATTTCCTTACAATTGCTAAACAATCATCAGCAACTACTTTTGTCCAAAGAGAATCCTGTCTCAAAAGAGAAAATTTCATTCTCATTTGAAATATTCAGCATCCACTTTAAGATCACTGATGTTAAAGTGCTCAAACACAATTCATCTTACAGAGGGAGAGGCAAAAACCAGTTATGTTTTAGCTGTCAGCATACTTTTTGACATTTTCTGACACGGTGCCAGCAGTCTTAGAGAAAAATACAGAAAATGGTAGTATGCCATAAATTTGCTTAACCAACCCACTATTGTAGGGACAACTATAATCAGGTGAATGAAATAACAGGTGGAAAGAAATAGCTGTAGAAGTACTGTACTGTGAAATGTTATACTACCTACAGGAAATTGCTTTAAATTGCACAAAAAGTCTGTTCTATGTAGCTTACTTTTGCCCCAGTTTGGGAATTTACTTGAAGAGATGTCCAGGAAACGGAAGTCCCCAAATGGGAAAAAATGGCAAAAAAAAAAAAAAAAAAAAAAACCCACACCATTTAATTGTAGGAAGGGATTTCAAGAACAATTCCAGTTTTGGAAACCAAAATTGGATTGTTTGGTAAACCAGTTGCCAGAGAAGCAGAGTCTGGACACTCACCCTTCCCACAGTTGTGATAGCCAGAGAGCCCAACCACTCAGCATCACTTCTTTTCTCTTGACCCCCATCCCCAGCTCTGAGGGCCAGACAGGCAGAAAGTCTGAGCATTCAGCCTCCCTACCTCATCCCCAGCTCTGGGACCAGATTGCCAAGTGCTCAACACCTCGGAGCCTTTCAGGCAGGCAAACTGGGAGCCATTATTTTGATTTTCATGACAGAAAAACTTTTCAGTTTTTTAAAAAAATCCCCAGGGGGAACATCAGGTTTTGTGAAAAGAGAATTCAAACAAGAAATGTCCGACCAGTTCTCTTTACCAGTTCTTAAGATAGTTGGCCCATCTTTCTAAAATAATACAGGCTCCAATTAAACTCTCAGCTACATCAGTGAAAAAAACAACATAACTCCATTTACCTCAGTGGATTTATTCTGGGTTTAGACATGTGTGATAGATTAGAGTTTGATCCATAGCATTTAAAGTGATTTTACTCCTCTCTATCCCACAATTATAAATACAATGGACCACAGACATGGCTCTACACTGATATAAAGAAGCTAAGAGTCTAGATTGCCAAGTCTGTGAAGCAAAGTCTGTACCATAATGTACCTCCATGGTCTTTTTTCACAACATCTGGCTGAACTTGAACTTTTCTACAGTATATGATCACATTATTTGCAGGCATCCTAACTGAAAATAAATGTTAAACAAATAAATAAATTAAATTGACTTCTCATCAACACTTTAATTGGTTTAGCAAGTTCTTCTAATCTAAATTTAGCTGGTCTGAAAGCAATTGTATTAAGCCCCAGCACCAAAAGCCAATAAGACACAGTGTGTATTCAGATGTTAGAAATTTACAAACTATAGTTATTGTTCATCCATCTTGTGCAAAGCAATGACAAAAGAGAGAGTTCTGTTACAGTTGTTGAAGAGAAGTTCAGCACACCCATGCTGTTATTTTCAAGACTGCCAGTATTAATACATTTATATTAGTACCATTCTTCCACATAGATCATATTCCTAATATAGCCCTCTTTTCAGGATTTAGACTTACAGTAAATTTTTTCTTTTATATAAATTAACTTCAGCATATAATTCACTAATCAAATTTTTGAAAATACGTTTCTCTCCACTGTTCGTATACTTCCTTTCATGATATAACTAAAATGAAATAACATTGCCAAGTATTTATTTTAATTTTGTGATCCCACACACGTATCTACCCCACGAAACTCTACCCACGATTCTGACAGTCATTCTGACAACACAATCAGTCAAATATTATCCAGTGACTGTTTCTTAGGTAACCAAAACATAGCTCCAGAAACGGATTGCATAATATGGAAATAAACCCCAAATTAATATGAAGAGAAAATTAGAGCACTTCCATGATTTCAGGTAGTTTGAAGTCTTAAAATCTTCTAAAGGTGCAGTATCAGCATGAAGCAATACTGGAGTATGACCCATGGGCAGAATGTGAGGTATCTAAGGTACTTGTTTCTTGGTAGGGGTTTAAATTCAGCCCTATGTGTCCCTGGCTATGCATCACTGATTCTAACTTGAGTCCTCAAAATGGGGTTTACATGTTTTGGGATGTAAGTGATGCATAGGCCCTGTGCTGGTGCTTTATACTGGAGTCTATTTCACCTAGAACATAGCACTCAAAGATTTATTTTTCCTTGTTGGTTATGTTATTTCTTCTCATGAAATAATTAATAGGACAAAAACAATAGGAGAAAACCACCACTATGTTGGTGTAGAATTTCAGATGTGGGGGTTTTGCTTTTTTAGTCTACTGTACCTACCAGTCTAGGGGTAAGTCTTCACTACCTGCCAGCTCGGTGGGTAGCGATCGACCTTTCGGAGATCGATTGATCACGACTCATTAAGACGTGATAAATCAGTTGCCAGCAGTGGCCCCGTTGACTCCATAACTCCAGTTTGCCACAAGGCACAAGCTAGAGTTGACGGGGGAATGTGCCGCCAACCGCCGCCGCCATGAGGATGGCAAGTAAGTCGGCTGAAGATACGCCGACTTCAGCTACGGTATCTTCAGTCAATTTCCCCTCTCCCTCCCCCCCCTCCCCCGGCGCAGTGAAGACCAACCCTAGGTTTGAAAACTCTCCTGCAATGTTAGGAGGGGGAAGGAAATGTGGCCTTACAAAGTTCATGTGGCCACTGCTAGACATGGGAATAAAAACAAAGCCATTTTTTTTGTTTTTAGCAGACTAAAATCTACCTTTAACCTCTGCAAGGATATACACTAACCATATGTATCACATCATATCATAGTATTACAGTACAGTAGTACAATCCACATACAAAAAGGCAGTTTGATAAAGAGAATCAGATGCTTTTGTTTGTGATTTAATAAAAAGAAACAAACAAGATGCAGATTTTATATGTTGAGGTTTGAATTCATGAATATACTTAGTTTGCTAGCATGACAAATGTTGTAATACGTCTGTAGAGATTTATGGACTATGTTTGTAGTTCTGCTAAGTAAGGAAATACATATATGCTCCTAGGTATGTGAAAGAAATAACCCTAGAAAAGTCAGCGTGGAAAAAGAGTGTTAACAGCCATAGTAAGATATCCATCTATTGCTTAGAATTTATAGGTTCATTCCTTCTTTTTTATTCTCCTAAAACAGGAAAATCGCACTATACTTTCCCTCATCTCACCTCAATAACCACAACTGACCACAAACAGCTTTTATTCTGATTGCCTGTGTCTTATTCAGCCAAAATTGATTTCTTGCATTTTGGGGGTGCTATTTCCCCCCTGAAAACTGTGCTTGCCTATATTTTTATTTTCCATATTGGATGCTTACATTTTTTAATGAGTTCAGTATTTCTTGAACTATTCTAAGAGCATACTGCTTGACTTATTTCCAAATTGAAGCACTTATAACAAAAATATTAAAGCACTCCAACAATTGCAAATTGCTGTCGACTGTGCAAATTGATTTGAAATTATTGAAGTGCTCCAAACCTTTTATAAGCACTTTAATCTGAATCTTCTCATGGAGGTTCTGGGATGGTAAACTATAGATCATCATAGAGCTACTTCAACACTGCAGATTCTTCAAGTACTTTCAGATTCCTCAAACAGGAATACCTAAAAGTTAAGGTATACTGGATACCTACAAGTTCAGGTATACTGCATTTTTGGGGGTCAAGCACAGGTTCTTATCTATAAGATAATTGCCTAATAAGATATCTTTTGATATTCCAGAGTCTTTAGGAAACATGCAAACCTTCCTCCTTGAGAGAGCTTTTCTACTGAGTGATGCTCATTATACAACCATCCCTCGCCTTCTACTCCCAAGCCTATACCAACCAACAACCCACCAACAAAACCCAAATCCTACCCTAGGCAGACATTTACAGTAGAAAGAGACTTGCCAGAGATTCTATTAAGTCTGGTAGGGCCTTCACAATTACGAATGATTTTATGTGGAAGCCATTCAGGCTCATCTTCTATTACTGCTCCCTTGAGAATTAGGCAAGGAGTCTGTTCTCCTAGACACTCTGTGAAAGTGGCAATATTCCCTACATTCTCTACATCCACAATACTCAAAGAAGATCTCAGCATTTATGGCTGGGTTTTGTTCTATTTTATGTCATAACAGGGATTAAAGATAGGAAGGAAAAGGAAATAATGAGAGAGAAAACACACTGAAAAAACTGCATTGATGCAGAGTGACTGCTTAGTTAGAGGAGTTGGGTGAACATGGGCATGTGGTTATGAGAATGCTGAACTTGACCAATACATTGTGTTTAAATTAGTAGACATGTTGTTTATTTTAGACATGTGCATTGTGACATTGCAAAACTGTTATCATGTCACTGTCCAAGAGGAACTCTGCTTTGTGAATCCAGCACCAGCTCAGGATGGTGAAATGATCTGAGAAAGTGAAATGACCAACCCAGAAAAGCTCGCATTCTGGAGCTTGTTCAGGGTACTGTTAGCAGAAGGAACCTTTCATCCTTCTGGGTAAGAGAAAATAACTTATCTGCAACTTGCTGATTAGTGTCCCTTACAACAGAGATGGTCTTGAACTGGAATCCCTAATCCAAACTGGTTAGATGGAAGATGTGCTTTTGAAATCTGGACCTGATCCTGGATCTGAATTTCATAGTTAGGGCCCATCTGTATAATGGATTAAAAACAGAAACCCTAAATCCAAATATCTCACAAATGTGAGGCTGGGTAAAGGAAGAGGAGGGATGGGGAAAGAATTTTGAAATATGGACCCAAACTTTGATTTAAATACCATAAATATAATTAATAATGATAATACTTTTTAAATTTGTAATATCTTTTGTCAAGGGTCTCAGTTCTTCACAACCATTAATTAATTAATTTAATTTCACAACACCTTTCTGAGGTAAGGATGGGAAACTATCTTTAAAATGGGAAGAAAAGAGATTGGAATGTAAACACCATGGCTATCCCAACAACTGGAGTATCCAGGATCCAAATATGGCACTTTTGAGTCTCCCTCCACTTCATAAATCAAGGTTTTGTCTGCTTCGCATTGACACTAAAATCTCAAACGCTTTTTCGTAAATGAGAGGTTTGCCCCAATGATCTGTACAAAAAAATTTCCATTCCCAACCTATTGTGCAGCATAGTGTACTAATTACTGGCCTTGTCCATTAACTAATGTTAATGACAAAAGTAATTGACTTTAATGGACTTTAGATCAGAGCTTATGTGATCCCTTTACATCCCATAAATGGCTGTATAAGACTTGTACATACCATATATATGTATATATAGGTCAAAGTAGTCTCCTAACTTAAAAACCCACTGGCTGACATATATTTATATATCAGGCCAGAAATTGGGCCATAGTTTATGTTTAAGCAGAAAAACCCAATAAATCCTTTGGGATGAAGATCACAGTATAAATCTGAAAAGTTGTAAGGCAAAACTTAATTTTAGGTACCAAATTGAAACAAAATAGTTAACTTATGAGGAAGAATAAATTTACCATTGTTTCCATCCAAGTGTTGCCCTAATTAGATGGTTTTATAAGGACAAAAGAAAAATACTGTGTATGTGAATCACAAATTGTCTTTTATAGCCTGCTTAGTATTTCAGTGAAATGTTTTCTGTGTGGTAGTTACTGAATCATGGACTGATGTACATAGGAAGCAGAAATACCATCTTCAAAAATGCATTGACATTCTAATTCTTATTGTTTTGGAATTAGTCTTGGGCTATTGGAAGGACTTTTTAGACATTACTAAATGTTAATGTCTGGATTAATTTTCTTTGTTCTCTCTGCATTTGAAGAAGGTGTGGCTAAAAGAAAAAATACACTAAGAAGGTTCATGATAAATACTTGATCACATTGACTGTGGAGGAACAAGGTAATAACAAAACAAGTCAGTAGAAGGCAACATCTGAGATAAACATTACAGCTTTTAACTGGAGGAGAGTCTGAACCCCAGAATTTGGCTACAGATGAAAATCTAAGCTATCCCAAAGTTCAGAGATGTAAGGAGTTGTTATTAGTTCATTTTGTTATAGATTAGACAGACTGATTGCAAAGTTTGATTGCAGATATAAACTTTTCAAAAGATGTTCAGATCTGGGTAGATTGGTTTGTGCCATCTCCAGCTTTAATTTACTTAAATTCTGTACAAATATTGTTCTGTGACTATTTTTTCCCCTTGAACTCCAGTTCTTTATTTATTTACTTTGTAACCAGAATACTTTTGTCATGATCCTCAACTGTAGCCAAGGAACCACCACTGCTAGCTGGCTGGCTGTGTTGGAACAGTCTCCAGCCTAAGGTAGAACAGCTTGAGGGCTGTTCTAAATTGTGCTAGCTGCCAAACACCCCAATGGGTCATTACAGCAGCCAGAAATTGCTAGGACATAAAGAAGTTCCAATCACACCTCCTTTTGAATAGTGTAATAGCCTCTATGCTTGCTGTATACCACCAGAGAAACTCTCCTGAATTTCCCATGGCCAGCTACACCAGCATTAGGACAGCTTCTCAACAGAGAGGATGGAACATGGCAGAGAATCAGAACCCTTGTTTCTCTGGAAGGTTTATAATATCCATCTGCTCTTTGAATTCAATGGTATATTTTTGCATTTGCATTAGTCACATGGTAAGAGAGACACTGAGACTTCTTCCTCTCACATTTAAACTACTTTCTTCAAATTAAATAGCCATAAAGCAAGCTTCAGAGAGAACAAAACTCTGCGTGCTGTGTGCTATTTACAGCTGTGCTAAGGACAGCTCAAGGCCTACGTATGAGGGTTGTGAGGTGTAAATGATGTCTTATTGTTGTTACTCTTGTACACCATACCATATAATGATGTGTAGTCAGCATTTGTAAAAAATGTAAACTGGACAGTGAAAAACATCCAGGGTACTATAACCATTTAGTTCATGTTGTCATTTAATTATGTTATTACCATGGCTAACTCGTATGTTATTTCATATGTAATCAATGTGTGATGAATAGATTTAAGTTGTAGGATTCTAGGAGTATAAAACTGATAAGAATTTAGGAGTGATGTGTGTATCATGTTTATAAGTAAATCAAGGTTGTAATGCCAGGTCTACATGATAAGGCCTATAACAATTCAGTTTAGCCACACTAGGCCTCAGGCTTAAGGAGGCTTGATATGAGTGAGTGACCCAGGAATGATCCTATGCCAGTAAGGCTACAACATTACTGTAAAGGGTGTTCCATTAGGTGATGTTCCTGAAAAATATGTTACAATGTACTCGTCTAACCCTTAAGACACCAGATTGATTGTAACATCACAGAAATCTCTGCTCGGCCCTTACCATGAAAACCCGTTTACATAAATGCAAATGAGAAAAGGGGAACAAAGAGAACAACCTCTGGAAAGCAGGGCACCCCAAAATTGATAGTGTGCAAATACAGATAAGCAAAAGGAGGTTGGAACCCTTATGCAGATGCATTTGGTGTTAGACATTGTCAGAACAACAAGATTAAAGGGTTCCCTAATATGGATATGGGAGGGAAGACCTCATTGGGAAGACCACTCAAGGAACAAACCCTTGATCAATGACCACCTGTTAAGGATCCATCATGCTCTCGAATATCTTTGGGTATGTGAGTATAAATACAGCAGTAGCTATTGCATGGAATCTCTCAAGTTTCATATGCTGATGTGTGAGTGTAACTTTAATCATCTGATTGGTATAACTTGTATAAGAAACAAGATTTTTTTTACTTGTAACTTTGTTTGTGGTCACTGTATTCATTCTTTGTGTGCTTTTAAGAGTCTCCCAGTCTAAGAGAATTTTAAAGATGGGCTCAGTCTCTAGAGACAGTATAGTTTAACATAAAACTGTCAAGTCAATTTTAGATAAAGGCTACAGGGACAAGCTTTTTCTTGGTGTACTTCAACTGAATTTGATAAAATCTGTCATACTAGAGATTATTTTCCTTTTCACTTTGTATTTGTGTTTGTAAAAAAGGAAAATAACCCCGGTATCTTTAGTTACAGTTTGCAGCACAAATGATTATTCTACTTAGTGTTTGCATGGGGGTGGCACGGCGGAGCTCCAATCAGAGCCAAGGGCCCACTGTGTTACACTGTACAAACACAGAGCAGAAAGGAATCCTATGAGTACAATTGCAGTTAAAGAAATGCAATGTGTTTCTAAGAGCTGGGTGATGAAAATTCCTTCAAAATACCCTAATCATTAGCACATTTACATCTCTGATAAAGTCTATGTAGTATTTTTTTTTTTAAAGAATGAGTTTATCTAGTCCCAAATAACAAGAAAGATGAAAAATTGAGAAGAGGGGATGAGGTGGCATATTACCATTCAATGGAAACACTTAACAAGCTGTAAAATGTCACTGTTACATAAGATAACTATGTAAGAGTTATTTAAGATAAGCACCATGTATCTTAGGCAGTTCTAATGGCCTACTAAAATTCTCATAAGTAGCTCAAATGGCAACTTAGCCTGTTTGTTCGCCTCTTTGCTTTGAGCCCTGATTTCTAACATTAGCCCATGTCTTCCTCACTACGAACATAAGAATGGTCACATTGTCTGCTTTGGTCAATTTCACAGGCATAGGATTTTAAAAATCATAAATATCATGATTTCAGCCATTTAAATCTGAAATTTTACAATGTTATAATTGTAGGGGCCCTGACCCCAAAAGGAGTTGGGAGGGGGGTCACATGATTATTCTAGGGGGGGATTGTGGTACCACTACTCTTACTTCTGCTCCATTGCTGTAAGCGGCACAGCCTTCAGAGCGGAGCAGCTGGGGAGCAGCAGCTGCTGGCCAGGAGTCCAGCTCTAAAGGCAGATTTCTGCTGCCAGTAGCAGCACAGAAGTAAGGTTTGCATGATGTGGTATTACCACCTTTACACTTCTTGTGCTGCTGCCTGCAGAACTGGGACCTCATTCAGCAGCCACCACTTTTCAGCTGCCCAGCTCTGAAGGCAGCACAGAAGTAAGGGTGGCAACACTGCAACCTCCTCCCCCACACAAATCTCTTTTGGATCAGGACCCCAAATCTGAAGAAACACTGGTCTCCCCTGTGAAATCTATATAGTGTAGTGTAAAAGGCCACAAAAAACAAGATTTCACGTGATGCGTTTCTTATGGCCATGAATTTGTTACGAGCCTATGATGAGACCAGCAACCAATGTCATGCTTCAAAAGGAATGTACAAAACAGGATAATCATCAAGTGATCTGTCCTCTGTGGTCCAGGGGCAGCTGGCAGTCACAGTCTATGGGACACGCAGATTCTGGGTTGCATCCCTTATATTTTTGGCTAATAGCCATTGATGAACATATCCTCCATGAACTTATCTAATTATTTTTGGAACTTAGTTATACTTTTGGCCTTCACAACATCCCCTGGCAATGAGTTCCACAGGTTGTCTGTGCATTGTGTGAATAAGTACTTCCTTTTTTAGTTTGTTTTAAACCTGTTGCCTATTAATTTCATTGGCTGATGCCTGGTTCTTGTGTCATGTGAAGGGGTAAATTACAGTTGCTTATTCTTTCTCCACATGAGTCATGATTTTATAGATCATTATTATATTCTTCCTTGAGCTTCTCTTTCCAAAGCTGAACAATTATAGTCTTTTAAATATGTCCCCATATGGAAATTGTTCCATTCTTCTTCTTGTTGTTGTCTTTCCTTGTACCTTTCCAATTTATAATATATCTTTTTTGAGATGGTGACTAGAACTGTACACAGTATTCAAAGTGACAGCATACCATGGATTTATACAGTGGCATTGTGATATTTATTGCCTGATTATCTTTCCCTGTCCTAATGGTTCTGAACATTCTTAGCTTTTTTGACTGCTGCTGCACACTAAGCAGAGATCTGTGTGGATCAAAAGCTTGTCTCTCTCACCAACAGAAGTTGGTCCAATAAAAGATATTACCTTACTCATGTTGTATTTCTAATATCTTGGGACCAACATGGCTAAATTTACACAGCATAGACACACAGAGACATACACTCATCTATAACACCTACCTGGCAAATGTATTCTTATCCCTGTATACTTTCGGGTATTTAATTCCTAGATGATGAAATATGGCACTAATTATATCAGGCCTGAGACAAACTTTAGCAGTGTTTCCCTTTAGAAAAAAAATACTTATTTAGACATGTGAAAGTTGTTTTTCATACCACGGGAATACTGATTCCCAATGTTTCTTTAGTAGCTATACATCTGAGGTATAATATAGGTTGCGGAGATATGCCCTACTATATTGAGTGTATAGATTTCAAACAATTCTTCACAAAAGTCTCTGTGACAAACTAATTAGTCTTAGCTAAGCTGCTGATCAGTTTATGTTGTTGGCTAATGTTTTTGTGGTAACCTGAGAGTATGAGCTCCTTTTTCCAATGCATCAGTTCTAGTCTCTCTCATAAGTACTTTCATTCTGTTGTAATCTAATCTGAATAGTTGTAATTTCAGCATTTTTATTAGTCTTCTTGAACACACAGAGTCCATCTTTTCCCCCACTGAAGTCAATGACAAAATTCTCTCTGTGTTCATTTTTTTTTACAAAAGTACCCTCTTCTACTTCTGCAATGTCAGTAATAACTCTTAACATGAAAGTGCAGAGATTCTTTTCTTTCCTTTATCTCTTATGATCAGTGTAAGAATTTATGTGAAGACTGAGTCTTTGGTCTTCTGCTAAGTTAAAATTTAAATCTTGAGGAACTAACCAAAGTGCTGACATATGTTTTAAAAATGTAACTTGGAACACCCTGCAGACCTCAAGAGTTCCAGAAAATGGAATAGTTTGCTTTTTATATTTAACAGTTGAATCTTATCTTTCTCCCACTGAAGTCAGTGGGTGTTTTGTAACTGTCTTCTGTGCAACTGAATTTTGTTTATCGTCAATTCTTTTTAGGCAATTCAACAATAAACTGGCATTTCAAAACTGAATAATTAGGGTTGAAACTGCTCAGATAAACCCATTCCTTTTAATGGCAAGTTTTAACCAATATTCTTTTTTTGGAGAAATACCTGGGAATGCTGAAGATGCAACTGAAACATACAGTTCATTTTTCTATGTCTTTTTTTAATAAACATTAACATTTAAAGAGTTCCATTGGCCGGGAATGGCAAACCGTGGCCACTGGGAGCTGCGAGTGGCCGAACCTGGACAGTCCGGTAAATGAAGCGTCTTGCGGCCACGCAAGGGCTTACCCTGCACAAGCCACGGAATAAGTTTGGGAACCCCTGCACTATGCAGTAGCAGGAGCCTCAGGGCCAGGGGAGCAGCAGCAGCAAGAGGGCCCATGCCCAGGGTCAGGCGGCGGACCACATGACTCCCACAGTGCAGCACCTCTGGCAGCTGGAGGAGGAATGACATCACTTCCCGGCCTGCTGGAGCCCATCAAAGCTGCAGCGTCCACTCGCACAGTGATGGGAAGAGCATCCCAGACATTTTGGGCACTGCTTTTTGGCACCCTCAAATCTTGCCTCCCTAGGCAGCCGCCTAGTTGGCCTAGTGGTTGCACTGGCCCTGGCCCCCCAATTGGCCAGGGCCGATGGGCACAGGCCCCATTGGTCCAGTAGCTAATCCACCAATGACCACAGCTAAAGCTTCAAAACCTACCAACCTAAAATCCAATAATGGAATCACTCTATATTAGAAACAAACAGGAGATACCCCTCATGTCAGGACATGACTCAAGAAGGAGGCTTTAGTTTATAGTTGGAACACTTATCCAGGAAATACTTTTAGCACCTGATCCAAATGACAGGCACCAAGATGATATAATGTATGAGTTGAGAAATAACAGATAAACCAAGCTTGATTTTTTTTTCTCCAGAACAAGACTTTGACTTTTTACAAATGCTTTGCTCTACTGTTACACTTCACATATAAACCTTGAGACATATATATGTTTCAGTGAATGTGTGATAACATTGTTTAGTACTTGAAATAAAATAGCTTTTTCCTTTGACAGAACTATGAAAATGTCACATCTTGCCTACAGTAAAATTTCTGGATAACAATAGGTAAATCTATGGGTAGGTCTAGACCACATTTTAGAGCAATGGGTTGTGTTGCTAGGCCAGGTCTTGAGCTAGTTCACTGCCACTGCTGTATAGACAGGTCTCTGAAGTTGTGCCCTGGGCTGGAACTCAGGCTCTGAAGTCAGGAAGGGGGGTGGGCTTTGGAGTCTAAACTCCAGCCCAAGCTGTGACTTCAAAGCACTGTCTAAACAGCTATTTGAAAGCACCAGCATGAGCCCCACTATTGCAAGTCAGCTGACTCAGCCAGGGATGCTTGTCCCTGCTTGTTCCCAAACGCTGTGTCGACATACCCTGTGCCTTGTGGAAATGCCACTACCTGAATTTAGTATTTTCTCATTGAATTTGACTTAGCCAAACAAGGATTTTTTTATTTGGTTTGCTTTGTGTATAAAAAAATAAAGCTATGTGTTTCCAATATTGTTTGTTATTGTGGTAGTGTCTAGAAGCCCCACTCCTGGACCAGGATCCCATTGTGCTGGGCATCGTACAAACACAGAGCAAAATACGGTCTGTGCCTAAAAATGTATAATCTAAATATACTTTATCTTCAATTATATTGTTTGCTCTTTTATAAATATTCTCTCTCTGTGTAGAAGGCTAGACAGTCATTCAGTTAAACAATAAAAAAATAAGTCTAATGTTGAGATAATCCAGCAGATAAAATCAACATCATTTCAAGTATTCCTATTGAATACTTGGTAAATCTCTTTTTTATTCTTTCTATCTACCCGTAGGCAGATATAGGAATCAATGTTTTTCATCATTCTGACACTGTATAATTTCATAACTCATGAAGTGCTATTTATTCAAATGTACGTGTAACTTTTCTTTGATCTTGAGTGCAAACAAAACTAATAACTTGTCATTTTTATTTCTATTTTTTTTAAAGTTTATGATGAGTGTGGAAGGCAATTTAAAAAAAAACAACCTTTGAAATAATTCTTACCATACTGAATTCTGTCTTTAGATATGGTGAGATGTAAATTAACCCTTTTGCACCATATAGACATTTAGGATTCATACTGTCTTCCCTACTCAGACATAAATTTCACCGGATACAATAGAAGTCTTACCTAAATAAGGACTAAAAAATAAAACCAGAAGCACATGCCTAATGGAACAACATGCTTATTTTTATAGCCTATGGCAATATGCTGAATATCCTTGTATTTCAATTACATTTACTGCTGTGGATACACTGTATGATTTATAGTTAATTATTGCTTAACATTTATATAGTGTTTATGCGTTCAAGTCACTGTGCATATATTATTTAATTAAGCTTCATAACATCCCTGTGAGCCAAACAGGAGAAACTGAGACAGAAACATGAAGTGACTGGCCCTAAATCACAGATACATGTATCAGTGGAAGCAGGAGGATTAGAATTCAGTGTGGTTTAGACTCCTGAGTGTCAGAATGTTAGCATAGAAGAGGTTAATGTAACTCTTTGTTCGTTTTTCTGATGATCAGTCACAATTTCACAGATATCATGTATGTATCCTTTAGCTGCATGCAAAAACTCTTTTGTTGTATTTGTATTTATTGAGTAAAATGTAT
Source organism: Sternotherus odoratus (assembly GCA_032164245.1). Taxonomy (NCBI): domain Eukaryota; kingdom Metazoa; phylum Chordata; order Testudines; family Kinosternidae; genus Sternotherus; species Sternotherus odoratus. The sequence continues at coordinate 20,052,275 of JAVMKO010000011.1, forward strand.
TGATTACATGTTAGTTATAAATTACTTTAGATTTATTTCCAAGATAATGATGAAATTGCCAAGTAACCGGCATTTTGATTTGGAAGGTGGAAATAGACATAATGTAATGGGCCAGTGGACCTTGTATGCAAAGTCTTAGAACAAATTTGAAAGAGAAATTAGTAAAGGACATAGAGGTAAATGGTAATTTGGAATAAAATACCTCATATAGAATACTGTGTTCAATCCTATGCTTAAGAAAGATGAATTCAAACTGGAACAGGTGCAGAGAAGGGCTACTAGAATGAGTGGGGGTTAGTCCTGCTTTAAGCAGAGGGTTGGACTAGATGACCTCCTGGGGTCCCTTCCAACCCTGATATTCTATGCTTCTATGATCAGTGGAATGGAAAACCTACCTTATGAGATGAGACTCAAAGAGCCTGGCTTGTTTAGCCTAACCAAAAGAAGGCTGAGGGAGATACGATTACTCTCTATAAATACATCAGAGGGATAAATACCAGGAAGGGAGAGGAGTTATTTAAGATAAGCATCAGTGTGGACACAAGAACAAATGAATATAAATATATATATAAATTTTCCCCTGAATCAAATTGGCAGAGACCCTAGCTATGGGGGAAGGGGGGGGGGGGAGAAGATTGCTTTCCTCTGCAGCATGGGACAGGGGTCACTTGCTCATTTGAATTGGAGTAAATTGTGGGTTTTCTGTAACTTGATGTCTTTAAATCATGAATTGAGGCCTTTGATAAAGTAGTCAGAGGCTATGGGTCTATGACAGGAGTGAATGGGCAAGGCTCTGTGTCCTGCAATGTGAAAGAGGTCAGATTAGATTATCATGATGATCCCTTCTGGCCTTAAAGTACATGAGTAACACTAGAAAATGTTGCCCAAATTATTTTAAAATTATTTGTGTATCAATCTATTTAGTGTGTCAAATAGCCGTGTCCATTGGCTATTTTTGTATTTCCTATGCACCCTTAACTGTATTAATTGTGTAGGTGTCATCACAATATGTTTGCTTTGTGGCCATGTGGTACCATTGGCCATACTAATTTCCAAGGAATTGTGCAGGATCTTGCTAACTATTGCTAGCTAAATAGCTTGCTAGCTATTACTTGCTAACTATGATGTTATTGGTCAGTAAAATAAAATTACTTATTCATTTACATAACATCTTATTCATTATGGGTAGTGACCTCAAAAGTGCTCAGGTTTAATTCTGTTCTCATTGAAGCCAAAGCATTGGCAAAACTCATTGACATATGTAGTAGCAGAGTTAGACCAACACTGAGTGTTTGCTTGTTTTTAATCCCACCCTTAAGGAGAATTTCACCCTTGTGCAGAGAATCATCACAAAACATATGCATCAATTAAGTCCTTATATAATAATGAGAGTCAGGTTTTGTGATTGACCCCTGTGAAGAGGTATGAATCTCATCAAATGTGCTGGGAAAAAGGTTACAAATGAAACAGAGGCATTAACATCACATTTATCAGTATCAACAAAAGCAATAGACAGAAATCAAATAAGTCCAATGACAAGAAATACAAAACACACAGGACTACATTCAACCAAGATATAATTCTACTAAGACCAAGAGAGTTAATGAATACTGCTGAATTGGCCCAGTAGAGATCCAAATGTGGAAAAGATAAGTCTATAGTATAATAATAATCTGCCGGTGAAATTCTTTTTGAGAAGGAACCTACAAATTAAACTTGACAATTTTAATAAATGCTCATAAGAAATAAATTGATCTGTGTGGTTTAAAATAAAGATAAAATCTCTAAAATTTGCTATTTTTCTTGTAAAGTCTTAAGCATAAAATATATTTCCATGAATATTTTGTTTCATAGCTTGGCATCAGTTGTCTGAAATGAAATAGCATTGGTTTGTTGAATGAACTAAAACAATAATGTTGTGTTTCACTTAAGTAAAATATAATTTTTGGTTGACAATAGTTAATTCCAGTCTTAACACAGTACATTGTAAAATAAAATCCTTTATGGAAAAATATGACATTGTGGACAAACAAACAGAACATAAATAATTTTAGACTAATCAATTGCTGTGCATTGAATAAAATTCATGTTTGTTTCTTCCTTTTGTTTTCAAATCCCCGCCAAAATAAAAACAATCATAGAAGACAAGGATGGAAAATGAACTGGTGCCAGGGCTGCTAGAACAATTTGTGTAGTGGGGAAGTGGAGAGCAATTGAACCAAACTGTAAACCCTGGATATGATGGAAACCACTTGAAACCAGGGGGTGCAGCAGCACCCTTAGTTCCAGCACCTCTGACTGGTGCTAGATGCTGTTAATGGAATCACAGATATGTAGGGAAATGTTCTTAAAAGCCTCCAGAGATTGGAATTCCACACCCTCCATTGGAAGCCTACTCCAGAGCTTTAATCTCCTTTCTAGTAGAAAGTTTTTCCTATCTAACCTAAATCTCCCTTGTGGCAGATTAAACTCATTGCTTCTTATCCTACCTCAAGGGGGTATGGAAAATAATTGATCATTGCCCTCTTCAGAACTGCCCTTACATTTGAAGATTGTTATAAGCCTCCCTCCCCACTCTTTTTTAAAACAGGCCCTATTTTAACCTTTCCTCATAAGTGTCGATTTTCTAAATTTTTTTATCATTTTTGTTTCTCTCTTCCAGACTTTCCAATTTGTTCACATCTTTCCTAAATTCTAGTGTCCAGAGACCCAGCTAAGACCTCACCAGTGCTGAGTAGAGCAGGACAATTAGCACCTGTGTCTGACATACAACACTTCTATTAATACACCCCCAAAATCATTAGCCTTTTTTTGCAACTGCATTCAATTGTTGACTCATTCAAATTGTGATCTGCTATAGCCCCCAGCTTCTTTTCAGGAGTTCTACCATCCAGCCAGTTTTTCCCCCCTCATTTTGTAGGTGTACATTTTATTTTTTTACTTTAATCTAAGTACTTCACACTTGGTTTTATTGTATTTCATCATGTTGATTTCAGACTAATTCTCCAATTTGTCCAAGTTCTTTTGAATTTTAAACCTGTCCTCCACAGTACTTGCAACCCCTCCCAGCGTGGCATCATCTGCAACTCATTCCTGAGGGACCCCACTAGACACTCCCTCCTGGTTTGATAGTTTTAACATGGATAACTGGGAGGCAAACCCACACCCAAACCAGATGCCCCTCAACAATAATCCAGAGCCTCAATAGTGCCCCTGCAATGGAGTTGGAATGAGTTACATTCCAGAATGCAGCAGCAAACCAGCTGGACTAATTTACCCCTCCACAGAGCCTGCAGTGACTCAGCCTTCAGGTATGCAGCAGCAGCAGCCTATCCCTAAATGGAGCCTGGGTCAGCTAATCCTCACTCTCAGTTATTTTCCCAACCCTGCAGATCAATCTGTGTAACAGCACTACCCAGCCAAAACCTGTCTGTTGCCTCAGTGGATCAGATTCTCTTCACTCCTAGCCTGCTCCAGTTCCTGTTCATGCCCCAGCCTTGCTCAAGCCCTGTTCCAGTCTTGTATTTACCATACTCTGACTTTGTTCCAGCCTTGTGTCTGCCTCGCATCCCCCTTGGACTCTGACCACGTGGTTTTGCTCTCTGGCCTGCACCTAGACTCCAGCAATAGTACTGTTTGGCTTGTCTGTGGTCTTGACCATGGCCTTTCTCAGGATCTCTATTCCAGCACCATCTTCAGCCCGCTCCCTACCCTATGGATGGCTTTGACCTCTGCTCTGACCACTATGCCTGACTCTCAGGTAGGCACTGCCTGACTGTAATTACTTTTTGAGTATGGTCTTTCAACCACTTGTGCACCCTCCTTACAATAATTTTGTTCCCTAATTTGCTCATAAGAATGTCAAGGGTGACTGTGTTGAAAGCATTTACAACTATTGTGTTACACCTGAGAGAGCTAACCTGTAAACTAGAAGCTTCATATCTTCTGGGTGGAGTTCTGGGAGAGGGATGTGTTTAAGTACTAGGGAGTCAGAAGCCAGTAGTGACTAGACAACAGATTCCAACACCTACAGTGTTCATAATTTTGACTGTGTGTAGACATAAAAAGAACCTGGTTTTAAGAAATTGAAGACCAAGGGTAGTGGATTAACTGAGAGGTTTTTTTGTTTTTATTGCACCAGCATACTTATTTTAAATGTCTCTTCTCCTGCCTAATTAGAACTTCCTATAGCTTTTCATATAGCAGTTCTGTATCACCTACTAATTAAGCAAGATCATTTCAATTTAGCTTGATGATACTGCACTTGGAGGGCATTGTCTCTGTATCACTAGTGGTAGTATTATGACAGGTGAAGGTATATACTACTTAGCAAACCCTCTGCCAAGCACCTAATTTTATTTAAAATTATTCTGGGAGCTGTTTCAGATTTTCAACTTGGATCTTCGAGATTACATGTGAACACGAGGAAGAATAGTGGACTCTGTGCACACATGTGTACCCAACAATTATGTGAAATTGTCACCTTTGGCTGGCTACCAGCAAATACATAATGAATAATGCACCCGTTTGGGCACTGATTTTCAACCAATGCCGCTGCCACTGTCGTAAAGCCAGCCACACAAGTTGAGGGAAGAGAGATTGCCAGGTTTTAGTATGAGATGAGGGCAGCAGGAGATAAAATGCTTGCATATGAAGGTTAGTTTCTTGGATTTGGAATTATAGTGTGGGAGTGAAAGAATGGAATGAGGCCTTGGCTCACTTCCATGTTTTTCTGTGGTTTAAGTTTGTCATGTGGCCTGTGTTATACAGGAGGTCAGACAATGTGATCACAATGGTTGCTTCTGGCCTACAGATGTGTGTGAAGGCCCATACTGCCATCTAGTAAGGGCCCAGTTCTCCTCCATTTTGCTTTCCTCTCAGCACTATTTGCTCTCACTTGCATTTGTTTTCTTTCAATTTCCAGTATCTTGGTCTGACCAAACCAGGAGGAAAAATAATGATTCCGTTCTTGGGCAGCTTGTCCAAATCATGCTTGACATCTGATCCTTCCTATTACATACTGACAGTTCTGCATAGTGTTTCCTTGGGAATTTCCTTCATCTGCTTTTTCTATCTCATTGTTACCCCTCCTCTGTATATTCCTGACTTTCTGACACCCACCATACCCCAAGCAAGGAGAAGAATTGCTTTATTCAGAAATATCCTCAGCTAATGAACAGTATCTTGAATGCCTTCAGTCTCCTTTTTTTTTTTTACCATTCAATTTAAGTGTCAGTTACTCACAATACCTAGACATTTAATCTGAAGCATTTCATCTACCAGAAACACATCTGCGTTTTAACTTGTGTCCAATTAAGAGAACTCTCACACATGTATGCATTCTTTAGTGTAAATTTAGCTTTTCTACAGTGTCATGTACAATAGAGTATTTTAAAATCAAGGCTTTTGAAGAGAAATGGTTCCAATTTATAGTACTTTGAAAAAAATCCTATAGTGAAAACAAGACGCTGGGTTACTACATTGTCTGATTTTTGCCTGGTGCCTTTTTACTGCATAGGCATTATATAGACTACTCAAATGCTGAAGAGAATTAATGGGATATTCACAATTAATGATTCAACTTTGTTTGATAGGTTTGTAAATCAAGTTTAGTAGATTTCTTTGTAGTGAATTTGCTTATGAAAAGGAGTGAATGAAGTCACTACAAAACAACGTTTTCTCTTTATTGACAAGGTGCTGCCCTACCAATACTATGTCAGTGGTAGAATTAGCAATACAGGGAGAGCAAGAGAAAGAGCAGTGTTCCACAAATGCACCTTAAACTTGACTTGGAGATATACTATAGGGCTGAAAGCCATGGTCATTCAATCTCTCTAAATATAAATTTAATCCCTCTTCTTGTCTACTAGGACTGCCAGTAAGGTTGCCAATTAGTTCCATGTGTGGTGGTGTGGTTTGTGATATGTACACTTGTCCCTTGGGTACTGCCCTGAAACCAACAAATCATTTCACACATGGCATCCAGCAGGGATCAGGTGGTGAGTGCTCAGAAATTTTAGTGATGGATAGAAATACGTATATAATTTCTCACTTTTGGTAACTACAGATGTGAAATAGTTGAACCAGTTACTGGTATGAAAGCCTATAGCCATTTCTATTCTCCTGGGTTGTCTATTTCCTTCCTGTTCCATAAGGCAAGATTGAGAGGTAGGGGATATTAATTATGATATGCAAGGAAGCCTATCAAGTGTATTAATATCCATATATAGATGGTTAAGAGGGGCACTTTCTTAATGCCAGTAGGATGTAGCCAAAAGAGATGCTATATATAATGGAATAGGAAGACACAGAATATCTGTCTAAAAGGGTGATGATAAAAAACTTTTCATGCACAGAGGACTTTTATTTAGTCCCTAGTAGCTGAATCACTGATTATAGTATTAATGAAACATTCAGCTGCAATGTGAATCAATTTACTGTATTTTATATTGACAGTATGAGTCAGATGTCTCACTGTCAGTGTAAGACTTATACGGTGTCACAAGTCAGTAATTTTGTGATGGGAGGTATTTTTTGTTTTTGTTTTCTTTGATAGGTAAGTCAGAAAGCACACAAGAGTTCTCTCATTGTTGAATTAATCCTTTGAGGGAAAACATGGCTCTTCTGATCCTATGTTAAGCAGAAATCAAGGTCAAGAGTCTGAAGAAATAGGGATGCTTTGTCATGGAGGAATGCCTTCACACTTGAGAGAAGAGAGGTGAAAATAGTGGTTTCTTCATGGCTGGAGCTTATATACAATACAAACATGATTTACTCTGTAAAGCATCATGGAAAGGTGTTTGTGTGCCTTGTTTTAATACTGATGAGACAGACTCTTGGTATAAAACTTCTCAAGCCTGTGTCACTGACCCCATAGTTCATTACAAAACCTCGAGTCTTTAAAAGTTTAGTTGACAGGGAAATTACATTAATGATGCATTGGGTTGGAATTAGATGAACTTATTTCTCAGTATTATAAGGGCTTTAATAACAGAATTGGGATATGAAATTTAAAGGGTCATATGTGGATTGCCATGACAGCTATTTGGATCCTGCTTTGAGAACGTATGTGTATATTTCATATAGTTGTCTAGTTATGTTTAATTGAATTCAAACTTCATGTTTAAATCTATATTGATTCCGATTAATAAAGCTGCAGATATTAATGCCAGCTGCTGTTTCAATGTCCATGGAACCACTGAGTCCAATGACATTCTTGTCGATATCTTTTTTTGCTGAAAAACTATTTTCTTTTGTTACATTCTGACTTTCAGTAGAGGCCTGCTATTCTAGGTACTGTCATTGCTGAGATACTCAATTTTATACTGCTTTGTTCACATACTGACAGGCACTACTATACAGCTATCTTTAAAAAAATGCACAATTAAAAACTAGCATGACTATAAATAGCACCTGTTTTAATTAATTTACATTCCTTGCATCTCGTGTCGCTAGCATTATTGGTAATTTATTTTAGTCACTTTCATGGAGGCAACATTAATTTTTATAACAATTACTCATAATTTTCCCCCAGATTCAATTAAGCTCTTTTCACCTACTTAATTTCTTAAATCATGTCACTTTCCACCCATCTTATTAACAAATGAAACCTAGACTACAGACAGTCCCTGAGTCTAAACTAAAGCCTATTAAATTGAACGGGAAGAATTCCATTGACTTCAGGGCTCTGGATTATTAACTGTACACTTCTCTATATATTAGAGTCGCATTCACTTACATTTACTAAGTCTGGGGTGTCATATACTCTGTATGTTGTCCCACTTTGTAGATATAGATGTCTACTTACTAACCTACATGGTTTAACTATTAAAGTACAGGGCTAAACTGTAATTGTACATGGAAAAAAAAGCATGTGTTAATGTCATGTCTTGAAAATGAAGCATTCAAAGGTCAGGAAAGGTGGAGTTAGGCAGGAGAGCAACTGCAGGGGAAGATGTATTTGTTCTTCCTATCAAGTACTGCTCTCTGGGCCTCCAATCTACAGGGGGCACCTAGCATCATTGCCTTATGTTCCCAAAACTCTGTACCTACATTACCTAATTTCCCACAGCCACCGTGTAAGATAAGTAAAGTAATTTCACCAAGTAACAGAGAAATGGAGGCACAGAGAAGTTGAGGAGTAAAGTGTGGCTTTAACCTCTGTCCTAATGCAGTATGATTTCCCCAGGAGCATAACTCCTGGTTCCTCCCCTATGTGGTGCAGTGTAGAGCCACGAATGTGTCGGTGCAGTTATGCTGGCTGGAGCATTGTGTGAGTGGCAGGAGATGTGGGGCATTGGATAGGGGAGTCCCACCTCTTCCTTTCCCGATGTGGAAGCCCCTTTCCCATGGTATGGCTAGCCCATGCAGGATAGGAATGGCATGCATTTCAACCCACTGAGTGGCTGTTTCCAGATGGACCATGATTTGCTTTAGAGCATACAACTACTCACTATCAGGATGACAACAAGGTTTCAAATCTCCTTAGACTCTCCATTAGAGCTGGTGGGAAAATGTTATTAAAAATTATTTTCAAGGGTAAAACAGGATGAAAAATCTCATGTACAAGTTGCCTTCCTTCCCCTCAAGTCCCTAGTTTTCTGACAAACATGTTGAAATCTGTATTCATTGTTGTTAACAGAGCTGCAGCCTTTTCTCATCCACTTAACCACAGTGCTCACTAGAGTGAGTTTCCTCACTCGATCTCAGTGTGCCTTGCTCATGACCATTTGTAAAATGGAAATAATAATTGCCAAATTCACCACCTCACAAAGAAAAACTATTGTCATTGTACAATATCCCAGACTCCCTAGATTCTTTCTAAAGCTTACCAGTCTTTTAAGGTCCTTAGAGGTTTAGGTCAGGTTTTGTTCACAGCACCCAAAAGTTCACAGCTTCTTTGAATAATTCAAAATTACAGTGATGGGTGTTAATAAAAGAGCCTGGATAGATAATTGGAGAATTAAATAGCACTGAATTATAGTTATCCCCACCACACACACAGTCTATTTTCATATATTCTTTCACTCATCAAGAGCTCTCGCCTCCTAGCTGCTGACTTCAATGGGCTTCGTCGATGCTCAGTGCCTAGCAAGATTGAGCCCCAAATAAACTACAGTAGAAGTGTACACTGTTGTTTGAAGTGACAATTTAGCTAAATCATGGACACTTTCCTTTCCAGAAGGCAGTTTCTTATTGGAACTCCTGTATTTGTCTTCACTTATACTGATCAGTGGCTGTTCAGTTGTAATTATGTGGCTGAAAAGAATCTCTTTTTGATTTTTCTTTTATGTTTTCAGTAAATAATGTTTCACCTAGCTGAACGTCAATCAGCTGCAGGAAAGACTCTATTAGAGATTGTCAGAATACTAATGAGAGACAATAGTGATTCAACTGACCTGCCTGAAAAGTCTATCGTATTTTGCTTTGATACATATCTGCTTTGAGATACTCCTTGCTTCAAGAACTGGTGTTTTGTTAGTTTGTCCACTCTTGCCTGGATTAATTGTTGATATAGGATGCTGGAGACTGAAGTCGTGTTTATATCACATACTAAGTGTTGAATGAGCAGAAATAGTCAGACTCCTCCACACTTTCCCTCCAACATCCAACATTTGTGTCCAGATGTGAGAGTACTTGTGTCTCCATTCATTCCTTGCTGCCTCTGCAAAGACTGCAAACAAGGATGTTCAGTACAATTTGTGTGGAGCTATGTAAATATTTAGACTTAGGCTGATTTAAGTACTTTGCAGTGTATCCTGTAGTCACAAACCTCAGTGGGTGCTTATCGTAGCCTGAGGTTCAGTCTTATAGTGGGGTGTTGCAAAACCTGTCTCTCTCTCTTCTCTGCCAAGCCTCCTTTCCCCACCAAAAAAAAAAAAAAAAAAAAGGATCTGGAACTTATCAGGGGAGCCCGCTGTGTTACAAGGTAGAGCGAGTTGACAGAGCATGAATTTCCAAGTGAACCTACAGGGGTCAGGGCCTGACTGAGCACTGTAAATGAAAACACAGGTTTCTTGCCTTTAGATGTTCCCAGTACATCTATGTCAAATTTAAATTTTCTTTTGATCCTGCATAGTTGTGTGTGTTTACAGGCTATATTGTGGCTTTACTAAAATGGTCTCCTTAACTAAATTGAATGTTTATTAGTGGGAAACCTCTAAAGCATTTGGGACCAAACTCTGCCCTGAGTTATATGCTATGCAACATAATTGGTTTCCATGGGGTTGCACAGCATTAAAGTTAGAGCAGAAATTGTTCCTTAATGTTGGGCATCTTGCCAGGACATTATTATGGAACCTTTAATAGTGTACTCAGTTACATATTCTATCAAACATCCTGATATAGGACTACATGAGCACACCATGCCTAAAGAAATATAGGAATGCTGAAGATGTGGGTCTTGTTTACTACTGTTTATTTAACTGAATTTTTCCAGTATGTAGCCTAAAATATATTACAATAACGAGCAATACATGGTTCCCAGAATACCAATGTGATATTTCAAACACATAATTGTAGGTACCACACATAATACTCTTTAATGAGTACCTAATGTTCACTATAGCTGCAGCTGAATGCTAGAGATTTAACTTTGGTTGATGAAGACTTTTTAAACGTACATGGTAAACTTCATAACTTCAGTGTGATTCGCTCATTTAAAATAGGGATGAAAACCAAATGTAAAAGCTAGTGGGAAATTACACCCAGAAAAAAACCTCCACTAACATTATCTATGGGTATCGGAGGAATGTGATGTGAATCATCAATAGAGCAGTCTTTAATAATTTTTTTTCATTTAATTCCACAGTGCTTGTTTTCATTCTTCAGTCACCTCTTTGATTGTGATATCTAGGTTTAAATTCTGTTTGTCAATAGAAGTTTTGTCATTGACTTCAAGGGAGCCAAGACTTCACCAATAATATTTAGTTTTTGTTGACCAAATTAGTGTCTCTTTCAGTTTCCCTGTTGGCTTTAATAACACCTGCCTAAGTGCTTGAAAGTTTATAGAGACTTCTTACAAAACAGAAACAATTCACAAAGAATTGTGACTTGTTTACTTTGCAACTTTATTCCAAACTCCCTCCACTTCTAACAATTTCCCTTAACCTAAGATAATTGTCATGCCTGCAAGATTCTCTTCTTGACGCTTCAAAACTAATGCTTCTCTAGTCAATGTATGAGAAAATAATTGTTTCTTTGTTTCTGGAACCATCCTTTTCATGTGCTGTAAACTCCTATACACTTTTTATTTAAGGTCTCAAAGTGTTTTCCTTTTCAGTAACATGAATGCTTTGAAGGCCTCATCTCTTCAGCATAGCCTTTCCCAAACAAAGGAGCAGAAAAATAACCCAGCAACATGCTCAAGGGTAGAAGCAGAGAACTCTAAACCAGACTAGGATAGATTTGACTGTCACTTTTGAATAGATATCACAATTATCCATCCTAATCTATTAACAACTTCATGTAACAGCCATAGGAGTTTGAGAATTCTCTGATAGAATATAAGGCCAGAAGGGACCACCAGATAATGGAATCTGAGCTCCTGTATATTACAGGTCACCAACATCACCCCACATGGCACATTAAACCAGCAACTAAAATTAGAGCAAAGTATTACAGCCCCCAGGAGACTCAGCTGTTTGCCACAGGAAGAGGAGGGACCAAAGATTCCCACAATCACAGGGAATTTATTTTTGTAAGATCTACCCAGATAGTCCTGGCAAGTTACCCTCATTACACCGTGCAGAGGAAGGCAACCCTCCCCTCCCCTGGCCACTGAGCTGTGGGAAATTCCTTCTCACCTCCCGCATGTGATAATCAATTTAGGCCTTGAGCATGTGAGCAAGGATTAGCCAGTCAAGCACCTCATCTTCAGTAATGGCCTTGCCTGATGCTTTAGAGCAGGGGTGGGGAACCTTTTTTGTACCAAGGGCCATTTGGACATTTACAATGTCATTCGCGGGCTGCTCCTCCCTCCCTCCCCCCAAGGAAGCCCAGGCTGGCAACGGGAGCTGAGACCCCAGCTGGCAAGGGGCCAGCGGGGCAAACCCCAAAGCAGTGGCAGGCGGAGTGCTTAGCCCTGCACTGCTTTGGGGTTTCCCCCGCTGGCCCCTTGCCAGCCAGGGTCCTGCTGCCTGCCCCAGTCAGCTCCCGCTGTCAGCCTGGGTGAAGGGGGTGATCTTCCTTTACCCCCGTCCAGCCTCCCCCCATCTAACCACCTTTCCTCCCCCACCCCTGCCTGGCCCGGCCCACCCCACCGAACCTAACCTCCTCCCCCCTCCCACTCCCAACTCTGCCTCCTGCCCCCCATGCCCAGGGCCGGCGACAGGGGGGTACTACGGGTATAGCTGTACCGGGCCCCGGACTTAAGAGGGGCCCCCTTAAATCTGGGGGCCGGTACACAACTGTACCCATAGTTGTCTCCCCTTGTCGCCGGGCCTGTCGGAGGAGTGATCGGAGATCGAGCGCTGCTCCGTGGGGGGCCAGCAAGCGGGGCTGGGGAGCACCGGGGCCAGGAGCCAATGGCAGCCCAGCAGGGGAAGGCGGGGCAGCCGCAGAGCGCCGAGCCCACCAGAGCCGGGAGCGACGCTGTGGCCACCGCTGGCGCGGGCGAGACACTGGCGGGCCGGCCGCCGGCCGCCACCACCATGCTTCCCCTGCCAGCGCACGAGAGTGGCCGGAGCCTGGCAAGCAGCTCTGCTCCCGCAAGCTCTGTGCTGGGTCACAACAGGGGCAGGGGTCCGGCCCCCAACGCACCGCCCCCGTGAGCATGTGCGCGGAGACGAGCCCAGGGGGGCGGCCAGGAGTCTCCGGCGGCGGCTGCGCTGGAGCCAGACTCAGCAACTCCTCGTGCCCCGACCGCGGCCAGCCTCCAGCGGGCAACTTTCCCCGCCCGCTTCCGTGCCCGCCTGATTGGCCGCGAGCGGGGAGTGCTCCCGCCTGCCCGCTGCTTCGCTACAGACTCCGCGACGTCCTCTGCCCGCCGGGAGCCCCGGCCCGTGGGCTTCTGCTGGGCTCCCCGCGGAACCCCCTGCTTCCGCGGGGTGCCCAGCGCCAGAGGGGCTCGCACGGAGCAGGCCGCGGCTGGTCACTGCCTGAGCACGGCCCGAGGCCCTGTGCCTGGAGACAATCACCAGGGCAGCAAGCTGGCCCGTCAAGGCAAGGCCGGGAGCCTCGGCCCTGGGGTCCAGCAGAGAGGCCGTTTGCGGACTAAACACCGGCGCCAGGGCGATCACAAGCATCTGGGCAAGAGCGGCGGCGGGGGGTGCAGCAGGACCCCAGATCTTGTATTGGAGACCTGAGGTGGCTAGGGCCGGATGACCAACTCCTTGAGCTTCTGCAAAAGACCCCTGGGAACCTGCCATGTCTCCCTTGGCCCCTTTGCTGGAATGAACCTAAGGCGGGGGCACTAGGCCGTTTTTATAAAGGCACATGGATTTGGCAGGGTGCGCTGCACTAAATAACCCCTTGGACTTGTTTCAAAGAAGCCTTCACTTTGTTTCACTAAACAGAAAATAACCTACCCAGAGTGAGGGCACCTGCAGCCTGAGAGCCCCCCCGCACCAGCCCCCCTTCGGCAGCAAAACCAAGCATCTAAGCAGAGCTCCCAAATACAACCAAGTCTGGTGGAAATAAACCAACACACTCTAAAGAGCGGTGTTAAAATTACAAACAATTGGCAAATGGGAAAATTAACAGAAGGTTTGTGCAAACCTGGAAATCCCCCTCAGCCTTAACTCTGCCCCATCATTCCTGCTTATTTCCCCCCTACCAGGGGCAGAGCCCCACAAGTCTCCACCTAGTTTATATAAATTCTTACACAAAAATTAACTACTTTAAAAGAATGTAACCTCCCGGGAGGTTAAGGGAAGCTGCTGCCCTTCGCTCTCGGGCTCCGCTTCCCCCAAGCCCTGCAGGAAAGGGACAGGGGGCGGAGCGGGGGGTGGGGAAGATGTGTGTGGGGGGGAAGGGTGAATGAACAGATCTGGGGGTCGGGGGGCGGAGCAGATTGTGGGGTGCGTAGGGGGAGATGGAGCAGATGAGAGGATCCGAGAGGTGCATGGGGGGACGGGGAAGATGGAGCAGAAGGATGTATTGGGGCGCTGGGGGGCATGGCGGGAGCCGGAGTCGGAGAGACTCGTGGATAGGCAGCTCCGCGCCGGAACCATTCGCACCCCCACCCCAGGTATGTCTGGTAGCCAGCGGGGAGGCCAGCCTGGGCGGGCGGGGAGGGGGACAGGAGACTAGGCTGGATGGGGTGGGTGAGGCGTGGGTGCAGGAGGGAAGGAGGTTTGGGTGGGGGGGAGGGTGAGCTGGGCGGGTCAGGCATGGGGGCAGGAGGCTGGGTTGGGAGTGGGAGTGGGGAGGAGTTTAGGTTCGGTGGGATGGGCCGGGCCAGGCAGGGGTGGGGGAGGGAAGGCGGTTAGATGGGGGAAGGCTGGACGGGGGTAAAGGAAGATCACCCCCAACAGCGGGGTGGGCCAGGCAGGGATGGGTGGGGAGGGGAGGAGGTTAGGCTGGGGGAGGAGATTAGGTTGGGGTTGGGTGGGCCGGGTCAGGCGGGGGGTTGGGGGGGGCCACAAACGATCAGAGTAGGGGGCCCCAATATTTCTGTCGACGGCCCTGCCCATGCCTGACCCGCCCAGCTCAGCCTCGCCCACCCCATCCAGCCTAGTCTCCTTCCCCCCTCCCCGCCCGCCCAGCCTGGCCTCCCCCCGCCCCCTTGCTTGCCCCCCAGCCCAGCCTCCCACCTACATCCCCTTGACCGTCGGTTCCCCACGACTCCTCCTTTCGATGCCCGGCCCCTTTCGACGGCCGGCGGCTCCTCCAGGCACTTCCCGGCCCCTACCTTCAGCGCGGAGCCGCCAGGCGGGGGCGGCCCGCGCACGGAGCTGCCTCCGTGCGTCCCCGGCCGGCGGTTCCTCCAGGCACTTCCTGGCCCCTACCTTCAGCGCGGAGCCGCCTGGCGGGGGCGGCCTGCAAGCGGAGCTGCCCCCACCTGGCGGCCCAAGCGCGGAGCCGCCCCCACCTGGCGCCCCGCACACATCCCCGGCCGGTGGCTCCCCCAGGCACTTCCCGGCCCCTACCTTCAGCACGGAGCCGCACGGGCCAGACAGAATGATTTGGCGGGCCGTATAAGGCCCGTGGGCCGGAGGTTCCCCACCCCTGCTTTTATAGTAATATATTTTTTTTAAAAAAGCAATAGAATATGGTGCGGGTGGAGAATCCCTTCCTGTCCCTTCTAGGTGGCTGGTTGACGTCCTGAAGCATGAGTTTTAAGAACATAAGACATAAGCAGGAAGTGAACCATAAGCAGGAAGTGAACCTGGCCGTCACAATCACAAGCAACCCCATCACACAATTGCATTTCTCCAGCGTGCGCTCTCAAAATTAAATAGCTGTCTCCCACAATTCTTAGGAGCTGTTCCAGACCCTCACCCTAATGATGGTTAGAGGCCTTCTAATTTCAGGCCTGTATTTTTTCCTGGCCAAGTTTATCCATTTATTCTTGAGCCTATAGTGTCGTTTAACTTAAATAGTTCTTCATCCTCCCTCATGCATGCTCCTGTAGTGAATTCATACAGGATAATCATCTCCCCTTACAGTTGTCTTTTAGCTAAACTAAACAAGATACGATTTTCCAGTCTCCTCTCATAAAATAGCCCCCATTCTCATGATCATCCTAGTAGCTCTCCTCTGCACCTGTTCAAGTTTAAATTTCTTTCTTGAACATGGGTGACCAGCACTGTACACACTGTTCCAAATAATTTTTTACCCCTGCCCGGTACAAAGGTCTATCTCTCTTGGAAACACACAGCCTCTGCCTTTTTCACAGACGTATCACACTGGTGGATCATAGTCATCCTGTGATCAACCCACAAACCCTAACTGAAACCTTCTAACTGATGATTAGCCCCTTGTCCCCCACCCTGTTAGAGAGATGGCCACATTTTCAAAGGATGATGCAACAAATGTGTCCACATAAATTTCTTTTCACATATGCAAATGAAAATTTGCACACAGAAATCAGGCATTGGCATTCCAAACTCCCTTTTTGTGCACATCATTGACTCATTAGCTTGTGCAATTACCTGTTTGAACAGTGATTTGCTGTTAATAAGGAAACATCCATGATTAGCACAAGGTGTCATCTGAGAAAACACACAATTTGAAATAATTGCTGTACCTTAAATGCCACAATGTGGCAAATCTGGGCAAAAACTCTTTTTGATTGTTTGGCAGCAATTGTGTTTGCAAATTCCAGTGGCGGGGGAGGAGGGATGTCCACATTTGTATTGTCTTTTGGTGATGAACAGCTTGAGTAAAGAACACTTTCTCATATATAGTTCTTCAATAATGGTTTAATTTTCAAATTAAATTCTAAGTAACTGGAATGCCTTTACTTGTAGCTGAAAAGCATTACATAAAATAGCCACAGTGTAGTAACTGAGTTATTCAATGGCAAAGGAAAAAAATCATGATTCTTTTGACTTGAAGAAAAAAATCTAAAATGCATGTTATGTCACATAGCAATAGTTCAGGACTTCCAATTAAAATTAACAGGAAATACTGAACTTTAGTTTAATGCTAAGTATTAAGGGAAAGGGTATATTAGTACTGTTTCCAAGATATTTTCACTCATTGTTATCCTGTTTTCTGTCACTAGTGTGAAGCCAAATCAAACATCAACCTTTTCCTTTTTATTTTAGCTTTGTCTGATTCTATCCTGCTCCTGTAAAATAGGAGCAGTCCTGATCATTTGAGTGATGTAAGCAGAAAAAACATGCGTTTCCTCTTGAGCCCCATATGTACCCCACTGCCTTCCAAGTGATGTTAATGCAAGAAGAAATGAATCATCTGGGTAAAAAATAAAGAAAAGCACAATTGCTTCACAGATCACTGTCAAAACTCTAGTGAGAATGACAGCATACAAATGCCAAAGTAACTTCAACCACACCCAAAATAACATTGAAAATATTTTTATAGTGTGTGTGTGTGTATATATATATATAAAATAAAATATGAAGAAGAATTGAGAGGATGAAAACAAATCCAGTCTACCAATAATGGGCCAAGGAATGATCATCACACATTAAGGACTCTGTGTAGAAGAATAGATCCAGAGGTCATTGAAGCCTGCAGCTTCTGATATCTGGCTATCCTGCCCAACAATAATGTCTGGTGGTCCACAGAAACATTTCCAGATTTTCCACAGTGCCTTCTCTAAAAAACTGCTTGTAAATAGAGCTTCAGTAATGTATTCTGCGTCTTCTCTTTGATGGTAGATCTTATGCCCTCCAGAGTCATTCTAGAATGGAATTTACTCATGTGGCTAGAGAGAACACAAGGCTTAGTCACTGCTTACATTCTGTTTCTAGAAATTAAATGGTGCTTAGACCTTGTGCAGATACTAGTTTCTTTCTTAATGTTCATACTAAACCATTCCCCTAGGCCTCTTTTCATAAATTTTAGTTCCTCCTCTAAAGTTTCTGGAAAACCTATTGATCTTCTTAAAGAAAGAAATAAAACTTTGTGCAGTAGCTCAACTTTTAAACTTCACCACCTTTTAATTTTGTTCTAAAACTTTATCTCTGTGCATGTTAAAACAAATAACTTTTCCAAAGTCACTTTTCCCCCTGTAGCTCACTTTTTTTTTTTTTTTATCATCACTCTGCCCTTCTAAGCTATTATGTACTCTGGTATTCATAAGATTTGTCATCTAACCTCTTTCCCGCTGTTAGCCTTTGTATTCACTATGGGTCTTCATTGTAGTTTGAATATCATGCATTCTGGGGCCGACATTCCCTAGGTTCAATCACTTCTGAGGCCTTCTGAGAGATCTGATTTAGCAGATCTTTTCTACTTCATTAATGTACTTTCCATTTAGCTGGCTCCACAGTTATCTTTATAGTTGTACTAGCAAAAATAACCGGCGTTGCTTGGGGTATTTGTAATTGGAAACTGGGATGTAAAAAGACTACAATATTTTTTATTAATACAAATTTTGTTCAGAAGTCTAATTTTGTCTAAGTAATTTCGTTCTCTTGCATTTAGATGTGGTTTCTCCGATACATTTTTGCTTTTGACGCAGCATAATGAATAGGGTCCTTTTAAAGAAAAAAACAGTGTATTTAATTATGTTTGCACTACACAACACTAAGCTCTCTGGTTATCTGTATTATTACATCATAAGTATGTCACAGACAACAGCATGTGTTAACCTGCTGCCCAGATGATGTTATGTGAGCTGTGTAGTTGATGTTAATGAGCTTTAAAGAATTTCACCCCTAGGGGGTGTAAGAGGTGAGTTTTTAAATTTTTTTGATTCTTACCCTGATTAGGACCCTAAAGCCTATAACTGTACCAAATTTCAAGTCTCTAGCTCAAATGGTGTGGAAGGAGTAAGGGAACATGCATACACGCATACACACACACACGCATACACCATCTGACTTTTATATATATAGATATAGGTCCTCCACTCCAACACTGGATTTATTTAGTTTGGCCCTGGTATGAGAATCCTGGGATAGGACTAAAATGGAGATAGAGGTTCGTGGATATGCCTCAGATTTCCTGGTTGATCTAAACAAGCTGAAGCAGAGTTTGATGGTAGAATCACTGTTGCCCTATGTAACTTCACCTTAAAGTTATCTATATATTGGTATTGTCCAGGTCAATTTTACACTCTCACCTGGGGTTTACCTCAACAAGATGTGTTGAGATAAACCAACAGAGTATGGTTTCCACTAGGATTTTTCAAAAACGCACCTTTTTTGCAGTGTAGACATTGCTTAAGTTAAAGTAATAATCCATCCCTCCAAGAGCCACAAAACTTGGTAAGGGAAACAGACACACAAGGAGGTGAGGTGATTTGTGCAACATCTTTCAGCGGGTCAGTGGCAGACTGAGGGATAGAACCCACATCTTCTGACTCCTATTGCAGTACCCCATCCACCAGGACACGCCACTCCTTAAATGTCTTATCATGTTTGATCATGCTAATGCTGGGAGCAGTACAGTATACAGCAAAATGTACATCTGTGTTTGTGTCTTTTGACTTTGAAAAGAGACTATGGAAAAATGGCACCTTCTTACTAACTAGGATGCTGAACATACCCAGGTCTATCTGCTTTATTTCAGTACCAATATTTTTTTTTTAACTACAGAGCTAACACAGGTAAGGGAAAACTTAGTTGGATTTTATTCCTCTTAGTGCATAATCAGCAAAACTGTTTAGTAAATTCATATTGGTTACAATGGGACTGCACAAGTATCATTTGGCCTGAAAAATATTTGTTACTGGTGTTGATATCAGACAAGAAAATAACTTATGTCTGAAGTGAACTTAATTTATTGGACTGCTAGTTAAAATATTGTTTTATATTAAAGTCAAAGGGAATTTACCCTTTGCAGTAAGAGCCCAGGATTAGGCCTTATTTTCCTCAAACAGCAGCTATATCATCAGATTGTAGAACAAAGAAATAACAGTGCTCCTATATGATGGCAAAAGTAAAAATTCTTGAAATAGGAGACAGCAGTGGATTTAACTGCTGAAACTATAAAACTAATTAAAACAGCAAATCCCTCTAGACTATGCAGTTACTCTAATAAACATCTGTCATAGACTTTACTCTGGAAAATGTTAGAGGTAAGCTTAATGCCTGGTATTACACACATATGAAAAGCATGATTTCAAATATTGAAAAAAAAATCATTGTATGGCTTTCTTATTAATATGTAACATTTTTTAATTTTTTGCTTCTTCAGACTTATTTATCAATCTACACACAGACCCATTTTAAGGTAGGTTAGTCTTATGCTGTGTTATACATGGAAAATTGTGACATAGAAAGGATAAGTAACTTGATGAAGGCTAAGTAGTGAGTCAGAGTCAGGATTAGACCTGAGGAATTCCAGGTAAGAAGCCTCATGCTCAAATTATTTGACCAGGGATCGGTGGACAGCACATCCCTTGGCCCACATCCTTTCTCCCAACCCCCATTGGCCTTGAGCGGTGAACAGCAGCTGGTGGGAGCTGCAATCGGATGAACCTGAGGTCACAGCAGGTAAAAAAAAAACAGCCTGGCCCTCTAGGGGGCTTACCCTGGTGGGCTGCATGCCAAAGGTTGCCCTGTACTTGACTATTATGCCTCTTTTTAGCAAATTTTGTTAATCTTTAAACTTCTCAGTGCATATATATTTGCTCTGCAATTTCTAAGAAAATTCATGTGAGCCACAGACAAATTAACAGGAACCAGAAGAGGCTCCCCATGCTCTGCGAGGTGGCAGTTTCACTCTACTAGTCAACTCCCTCCTGACCTCAGTCTACTTTTCTGCACAGACACAGTCTGGTCTTTCTCCCAGTTTTGGAAACCCCTTCAAATTGTTTTCACCATAAAAAAGCAGTTGGGAATTGCTCATGTGAGTATGAAAGTACAGTAAGAAGATAAAAAAAGGCTTAGCGGGAAGGCCAGGTGGATTATGTCTGCTTTCATGTATGTCTTTATCCATTTTTGGAACACAGAATCTAGAAACTTTGTGTAGCCATTTCTTTAGTGGGGGCATGTACTTGTAGAATAAATAAGTTATTTGAACATGGACGGTTTATGAAGATACACCATAAAACATATAAGGGAGGTAGCAGCAGTCCTAGCTCAGGTTGTATTTGTGGTTTCATTCTAACATTCTGATGTAGCTCACTCATAACTCTTTGAATCTTTTACATTCAATTTTAAAGTTTGAGGAAAAACAAGTCCAGCCATTGTTAGTATAAGAGAATAAGCACTCCCTCTCTCCCCTTCCTGCTCCCGCTGGGCCCCTCTGTTGACAGGGTTAGATGAAGATGGGGAATGGAGCTAACAAGTTCTGGACGGTGATAGGTTTGGTTTTTGTGGTTGCTTTTGAAAATCATTATCATCCACATTTTACAGATGGGGAGCTGAGACAAAGAGTGATAAAGTGGCTTGCCCAAGGTCACCCAAAAGAAGCCTGTGTCAGAGGCAGGAACTGAACCTTGCTTCACTAAGTCCTTGATGAGCATCTTAACCATGCTCCCATTCTCATTTAAGTCTCTTAATTGACACTGAGTCAATTACTTAATGATTAATATTGTTAACACTTGTCTCTTATTACTGTGCATGTGCAGAGATAATTTTGGAAAGGTATATTTGATAAATTCTTGCTCATCAGGGAACAGGGATTGAGAAGTGCAGTTGGTACTTGGACTAAGTCCATCTCCTTTATTTGGAATGATCTATGATTAAATAGAATCTCTTTGGTTGGCTGAGTGTGAGGTAGTATCATTTGGTTTGATTAGGTGGAATGTAATGAAAGCAACGTCCAGCTAGGAGAGTACATCATAATATGACAGCCATGGCAAAGAACAAAACCAATCAATGCTGAAGAAAAGAAAAATATTGATTATTTAGTAGTGCAACAGGAAATATAACTTTAAAAATCAGAAGACAGTGAATAGTAGACTGATAAAGCGGGTGGAGGAAAGGTACATTTATTATCTCAATTTATTTTTATCTTAGAGATTTTTCTTATTCATTTATTGAGGGGGGGAGGAGAGTTACCCCCATTCGTCCCCAGAAACTGCCAGTAATAAGTTAATTGGACAAAGCTAGTTTTTAAATACATGATAAGTGGGTACATAAGAAATAGTACCTAGGAGAAAATAATCTTATTAGAAGAAGGATTAGGAGCCCCAGTCATAGACAAGGTCCCCTTTGTGATAGGAACTGTAGAGAACAAATGATATGTCTGTTTTAAACTGGAGGTGCAGATTCAGGCTCAAGGAGACATACCTGCACTAGCACTGGACAATTAAACTAGAGTGTCCAAATTAAATAAAAGGCAGGACAGATTGTTAAGCATAAAGGGTTCACACATGTTGAAGGAGACCGCTTAAAATGAAGTGGGTAACTATGGCTTTTTTGGTCACAGGACAAACGAAGGTCAATAGGCAGCAGAGTATGTTACAAGTTGTTGTAATGGGCCATAAAACCAGTGTCTCTATTAAGTCCCTGATTTTTACTGTCTAGCAGAGTCATGAATTTAAGCTCCCAAACTTGTCTTTTGAAGCGTTGTGCAGGCTTCCTTTGAGGACAAGGATTGATAGGTCAGAAATTGCATGATTACTCTGTGAAAAGTATTTGCCCATAGGTCATTTTATTCTTCTTATTTTTCTGTGCAAGTTCATTCAAGCATGATTGCCTGGTTTCACCCACACAGTTGTTGGGGCATTTGTTGCACCGGATGAGTTGTGATAGGCAAGTGTTGGATACATGGAAATTGAAAGGCATGTTCAGGGGGGTGTTGATCATAATAGCAGTGGAGATATGTATGCAGGTTTTGCACCTATTCTGGCAAGGTCTGGTACCGTTTTGAATTGGTGAGTCCTGGTCTGTGGAGAGTTTGCTTCTCCTGATGAGTTTGGTGAGGGTGGAGGCTTAGTTGGAAGTCCAGAACAGGGGGCTCAGGAAAGATTTCTTTGAGGAAGTGTCCCCATCAAGTTGTCATTGTTTCATACCCTGTATTGGATATTAGTATTGTGTGGTAGGTGACAACTACAGATACACAGTCATAGGGTTCTTTTTTTCTCTACTAAAGCAGGGCATTTGGGTGGTCCATTCCATGATGCAATCTACTTCTTCAGTTGAGTGTCCGGTTTGGTGAAGGTGGTTTTAAGAGTGTTAAGGTGTGTATCCTGGACTTTCTTTTTGGAACATATTCTCTGGTATTTGAGTGCCAAAGTAACAGATTTATTGGTGTGTCTGGGATGTTTAATGGATTTGTGGGTGTAAGTGTGGTGACTGGTAGGTTTCACAGAGGACTTAATTTTCCTGGGCTTATATTAGGACCACTTTCAAATGCCTTAAATGTTGCTTTACACACAACCATAGGTAGGAAAACAAACAAGGAGAAACACATGGGGAAGTACAAATACTCCTTATTCATTTACTACTTATGCACATGGAATTTCCATATCAATATGTGGTTCTGATAGCGTATTTTACACAATATTACTTGTGCCTGGGAGATGACATTTTTAGTACTTTGAAATCTAAATCTGCTTTGGAGATAAGTCAATTTATGTTAAGCATTTCCAGTGACCTTTTATTGTGGCATATAGTTGCCATATTCAAGAATCAAAAGCATCCATTCCAACTGAAAGGATCATAAACTCTATCTATCCCCAATTTGTGGGGGAGGGGGCAGTTATGTGGGGTAGTCTTGCTGTGTCTTCAGATGCGGTCCTATCAGCCATTCTGCAAATATCATCACTAAGGGAAGTCTTGCACTTAGACTACAAAGTGCATTCTCATCTTTATTTCCAACAGCCAAGGCTGCTATTTGATAAACTACAGGTGAGGTTTTTTTTAAGAAGTGATGGTTAAAATGCACTGAACACTTGCATAATGCAGTAATTTAGCGAGGTAATCTGACAATTTACTAAATGCTGAGCTGAATAGATTGTTCCATAGATCTAAATGTTTCAAAGGCAGCAAATGCATTAATTGGCACAATAAATGAATATGCTCTCAGAGACCTGGAGAGCACAGCATGTTAATGTTAAAGAATATTCATTCTGCTCTTCTGTCCATGACAATTTTTCAAGAACAGACGGTTGTTTTATTCCCAGAAGTAATATATTTAGACTTCAAGATATGAGAGATCCTACTAGAGCAGTTGTATTTAAGATCATTTGCCCCAAGTATGTCTTTGAAGCAGAATGTTAATTATGGGAGTGTTGGAAGGTAGATACCTAAAACTGGCTTATTGAGAGATGTAGTATTGAGAAATTATTATATCTTTTTAATATTTCTGAAGACCATTCTTCATAAGAAGTGTTATGGGAAGCCTTCAATCTAGTATTAGTGAAATTATTATGGGGGGGGGGACACAATCAAACAACCTTCCACAGTTACATTGAAGAGTTAGGAACAGATCGGAGAATAGAGAGAAAATGAAAAGGACAAAGTTAATGAATCAGAAGCTAAACTTAAAATAGATTAAAAGAAAACATGTCAATTTAAAGAGTGAGAAATTCTACTCAAACTCTGCATTAAAGCCAGAAGCAAAAAACTGTATAAAAAGGGGAAACAAGGGGCAGAATTATTTAAACCTGTTTATTTGCCACAAAGAAAGGGGGTAATGACTGCAGATGAAGAGTGTTTCCATCCATTCTATATGCTCGAAATGATTTGCAGCTTTTTTTTTTTAAGATAGCTATGCACTCTAGTCTGGAGAAAGGATGGAAGGTCTGTAACTGAATGATTACTAGGCAGTTGTCCTACTGAAAAGCAAGAAAAGTATGCTTATCTAGCTATTTTTCATCACATACAGATAACTCTTATTGGAGAATAGGTCCATCAATGACTATTAGCCAGGATGGGTGTGGATGGTGTCCCTAACCTCTGTTTGCCAGAAGGTGGTAAAGGGTGACAGGGGATGGATCACTTGACGATTACCTGTTTGGTTCATTCCCTCTGAAGCACCTGGTATTGGCCACTGTCAGAAGACCGGATACTGGGCTAGACGAGCCATTGGTCTGACCCAGTATGGCCGTTCTTATTCACTATCCTAACATTGATCACGCACATAGTCAATGATTGTATTTATTTCACTTTCTACTTAAACAAATGAGGGGAAGAAGTTATATTACTTTCTGTTGTAATTAAATTAATTAAATTAAGTTGTAAATTAAGTTATATTACCTGTTGTTTTTGTCTCTCTTAACATCTCTCTGAATGGCTTCTTCAGATTCTTTCTTCAAAATATGAGTGGTTGCAAGTCTCCTTCCCCTGGTTATCAAAATGTCATGGGCTATATTAAAGAACAAAAAGAGGGTCCATATCACAATATGGCTGTAGGTTGACCATTTCAGATTAATCTACTTATGAAAACACACTATACTAAAGAAAAAGTTATCTGATTTTTTCCCACTCACTATCTGCCATAGACCGAACTATTACTACTTTTACTGGAAAGTAAATGCCACAGTATCTTGGGTACTTATCCAAAACCATCTAGTGTGTGCATGTGTATGTCTATTTCTTCCCAGAGGTTGTTGAGCTACACTGTAGTTGCATTACCACTTTGTTGATGTGAGCGTGTATTTTGTCTGTTTGACTAGTTCTGTGTACTCTGAAAGCTTAGAAATGAATGAAGACATGCGGTATTCGTGATGGAGATCTTACAATCTTTGGTGTATAGAGAAGACCCATGGGCCAGAAAACTTTCCTGATTTTAGGATGGGATATAGTCACTTCAGCAGCATTGAGCTAGTTAAGGATTCCTGTAGACAGGGGGAATTCTTAGGTGGCCAGTTAAGACAACTCCATGGCTATTTGGTGCTTCTGACGCAGGACAGAGTAGCTGGAGTAGAAGGCACACCTAAGGGTAGTCCTAGACTAGCTGCCAGCAACTGGTGCTCTAGGGAACCCTGCAATTGATGCCCCCAAACGCCAAGAGCAGATCTAGGCTAAGGTTTTTGGTAAACTGGGAAACATTTTGCCGCTTTTTTCCTTTTAATATTTTTAAGCATTTTTGTTTAAAAGAGAGACTTAATTATTCAGTTTGTCCATCTGTCTGTCCATCCAACCAATGTTTCTGAGGTCAGATAAAATAGAGACACAAAATTTTCAGAATAGATTTGTATACAACAGCTAGATAATATTTCATTCTGATTTCAAATAAAAATGCATTAAAAATGTTAATTATAATTTTATTATTACAAATCCAAAATCATCCATTACGCTATCCTGCTTTAACTGCCATTACCACCACATCCAACATAGAAAGAAATACGAAAACTCTTCAATGAACTTTAACCTGTATTTATAAAACTCTTTGTGTTAATAAAAAACCCTGTGCTCTTAAAACATTCTTGCTTTAAGTTTTGAAAATTCAGTCACTAGTTCTTTTAGATCCAGTTTTCCAGCTATTTCATTCTCTATTGACATTGTGGCAAGTCCAACAAGTCTCTCTTGCACCATTGTTGAATGCAGATTCAACAATGCAGATTCAATGGTGCATGTTTTTGTCAATTTTAACTTTGAGAAGCTACGTTCCCCACTACTACAGAAACTGGCAGAGTTAAAAGAATGTGTAGAGCTATACAAATGTTTGGAAAACTGTCTGAGCTTATTTTCACAAACAAACTTCATTACTTCTTCGGGAGTGGAATGTTTCTTAAGTCATCCTGGAAAAGCCCGACGCTTGCTACACAAATCTGTAGCATCAATTTTTTCTGAATTTTCATGAGTCAATGCTGATTCCAGTTTTGTACGAAATTATCTTCTCTGTTTTGCTGTTTTCTTTTGCAAGCTGTGGATATCCTATAGAAAGCCAATACTGACTCTAGCTGCTGCATCTGTTGAAATCTTTCATCAACCAAGTGAATAGCCGTATAAAGGACTGTGAAGTAGAAATTCACTTTGAACCTTTGTTTTGGGTTCTTAATGGGTGTGTGTCGTCCTTCATATGAAAACTGCTGTTTCTTTTGCCGAATATGACCTGGCTCTGATTCAAATTCTACCAGTGTTCTTTCGAACCCTTCATCACTTCTGAATTCCTCCAGAATATTTTTAGTTTGCCACTCTACATGAATTTCCGGCTGTATGACCTTGATTTATATTTGAGTTAGGTGTTACTATCATTGCAGCTGTTGCCACTGGTGGATATGTTTCATTGTGGCAAGTTATTGCTTATCAAAACTGCAGAGTGGGTCATCTTGACCCTATTGCAAATTGAAGAAAAAAATCACTAAAATATTTATTTTTGTGATAAATAAAAGATTTGACACATTCATAAATTCTCAGAAATTTAGACAAATTATAATTCATATTCCCTCCGTACACACAGAGGAATTGAAATAATAACATCTTTATTTTATTTATTTTTCATCTTTTTCATGTTTTCTTCATTTTATTTTTTAAAATTTTGATTTTTTCCCTCCAATTTGGTGCCCCATTTTACTTGGCACCCTAGGTCACCACCTAGTTCACTATATGGATTGGTTGCTGCTAGGCACATCCCAAAGACTATGGCATAATGCAACTAAAAGTGTAATAGGGAGATGAGTGGGAGTTTCTGAAGTGATTCTACAACTTCATCCACCCTCACCCCCTGCAAAATGTGAAGTAATCTCCATCCTACCTTACAGACAAAGTTATAGTCTAGCTTTACCTCTATCTGGTCCCAACAGCCTGTCAAACCTTTCCCAGCTCTTCCACAATCAACTCTTTCCAGTCCCAAAACACTTTTAAAGGATAATTATATATGTAATGCAATGTGGTTTACATGTCACAATGAATCATGTTCTGATGTGTCGTGAGTGTGAAAAGGTGTGATGGGAATGTGAACCATAAGTACCACATTACTGATTTCATTCTTAGTTACAAAGTAAGAATGTCTGAGGTAATTAGCATCAAGCATTTGCACTGCAGTGGGAATATATTGGGTATCTTTTATATGTTCTTTTATTAAACAACTGAATAGCATCTCTTGACTGGTCAGAATCTTAACTTCTGCATTGCTTTGGGACTTCCTGAGGACTGTCTTCCTGCTGTATTAATACTAACATACCTTTTGGATATATACTGCCATTCCAGTGCTATTAAAATTAAACTAATGGGCTGATTTCAAAAACACTGACCTTGTTCAAATGTAGCAGCATAGGAACTCAGGGGTTAATAAAACTATTTGGGCTAGTAGAACATTCTGATTGACTGAGGTGAACGATCTAAAGGATATTAATCTAAGTGAACCACCCCATACAGCTGAAACTGCAGTTCAGTATTCTGAACTCCAACTCCATCTTCTCCAGAACAAAATATACTTTTCTTCTCAACAGTAATGCACTCTGTGCCTCATAATGTCTCAAGAGTGTGATTATTTCAGAGAAAACTGCTTCCCCAGTTACATCTTGTTGCATAAATAATCATCTCTTTGATGTGGAGGATAACAGTGGGAATGATGTAAGTTAAATATGTTCTCCAGCAGTCCGACTTGCAAGGGAATAAACAATTTGTTGATACTTAGAGTGCTAACACCAATTCTTTCAGTTCCCAGAATGTTCATATATATATATATTGCTCTGAGCATTACAACCATATTTTGTGTGTGAGAATATGTGTATGTATATATGTCTTCAATTTTCCAATGCGGGTTGGATCTTTTTTCTCTTCTTGTTGTTTTAAATTAATTGTTTCAGTAGATCTGTGGAATCAGAGCATCTGTTCATGCTGTACACAGGCAACTCAGCAACAACATGAACTCCACAAATGTGGCTCTGTGGGAAGGTAGCATAATGAGATGCATAAACGAAAGGTGTAATTTACATTAGTTATTTAACTGAAATAACTATCACAATCTGACTGGAAGGATATTTACCAAGATTACGGTTTCATGTTGCTTGATTACTTTTGTATAGTTGATATATTGTTAGGAAGAGAGGAGGGAGAGAGAGAGAGAGAGATGGTTTCTCTAGAAGAGCCTGATCCAAAGCCTATTAAAGTCAGTTGTAAGGTGGCATTGACTGTAGTGGGCTTTAATTTGGATCTAAATGGTTTTTCAAACCACATCTAGTTACCACTTTCTCAGATGTTAAATATATTTCAGCTGACACACTACCTCACAGCCCTAAAGTATTTCCCATTTCTATGATCTCTGGTTATATCATCAAATATACATATACAAACAAATACTTAATATTCAAGGATTTATTATCAGGTGTTATAATTAAGATTTTTAGACCAACAATTCTTCAAAGGATTCTCAAACTATAAGTGCATCTGTAAGTGCATCTCAAGAAATGAACATTGAAATGAAACAAAATTGGGGCCAGGGGAAGTTTTGTATACATCACAATAAACTAAATCTACAATGTCACATAACTCTAATTGGTATTCTACCACACATAGCTGCTGCTAGGTCACATGGTTTGAGTAATAAGTACTGCCATTGCAGAAGCATTTAGTAGTTCATCTCTATATGTGATTGTAGCTTACTCTCCATTTTCATCAGCTTTCACAGGACTCAGCAATCTGATGAGTGAATGATCTCCATAGCAAGGAAGAGAATGCTTTGGGATGAAGAATTTATTTTCACAAATTAACTCACGAAAAAGAAACCCTAGGTCACATACCATATATTGAACTGTGCAAAGGGATCCATACAAGGCACATGCACCCTGCAGAATATAGTGTAAGGTAGTAGACAGGCCTTATGCTACCCTCACTCTGTCCCCTATGAATATATCTGCAATACGTTTCCAATAGATCCATTCTAGAACTCGAGTTCCCAAGTTGAGAGAAGGAGGTGGTGCTGAAAAGGGATTTAAGAACCGGAGTGCAAATGTTTTCTTATAAGTTTTTGAATGAAAATGAACCTAATCTAATATCTTCAGTTTCGTGGTAATGTTTATAAATTACTATTAGTCCTAAAGCTCAATTACCATTAGCTCAATTACATCTAGTAATGAAAACATGCTCCCGCTAATTGGTTCTGCCTCTCACCTCTTGGCTCCTTAAGTCTCAGTTTCTCCACCCTGGGTTTCAAGCACTGTTTAACATACAAAATTAGAAATTAAAAGAAATTGCTGGCTATTTTTAGTGTACTTGCACTGAGCACCTCCTAGTTCTTTCACTTCTGTAAGAATGGAAACAGGTAGGACTGGCTTGTGCTTCCTGACATACGGGTTGCACTTACTCACATGAGCAGTCCCATTATCTTTAAGGCAACTAGTCCATGCTAACCAATGTGAGTACAGTAAAACCTCCATTTAACGGACTAATTCGGGCGAGGGGGTGTCCGTTAAATCAAAAAGTCCGTTATTTAATAATAAAAAAAAATGAGCTGTCGGAGCAGCAGCCCGCCCGCCACAGGGTCAGGGCGACAGCTCCGCAGCCCACCCGCTGGTGGGACCCGGGCGGCAGCCAGGAGCCGTCAGCCAGCCTGCCCGGGTCCTGGCTGCTGGGACCCGGGCGGCAGCCGGGAGCCAGCAGCCAGCCCACCAGAAATGGATCAGGAATGCATCAGACTTGCTCAGAAATTTTGTCCATTGCATCCGAAGTCTGTTAAATCGAGGTCCGTTAAATCGAGGGTTTACTGTAATGCTGACACAGACTAGCCCTTAATATCACTCCTCTGCTCTCTTCTAAAAGTCCCTTTCTCATTAAGAACCATTCTCCAAGATTTCTCTGATATGTTATAGTTGGTTATATCCCTGTAACCCAAACACTGGTTAAATAATCTACTACATCCAGCAATTATTGGAAATTTAACTCAACATCTTATTCTTAGTGGCTTATTTGGAAATATAACATTGCTGCTTGTATGGTAAAAGGGAATGAACAGTGTAAATAGATTTGTCAATTTATGATGTATCAAAAAAGCATCTAATGAAAAATATATTGATCAGCAGTGGGGACAATACTCTATAACTTGCATAAGGTCTGTTGAAATTTTTTGGAATGATAGACTGTCTCTCAGTAAAGTCACTCTCTTCAATATTTGGTAAATAACTTCACAGAATAAACTTTATAGGATAGCCGAGTACCTTGTCTAATCAACAGCATAAACGAGTTATCAATAGCATGTGTTAGATTAAAAGAGTAATTTTTCCCCAATGAGAAAATTGTAACAAAAATGTAGTGGGGGCAGGTGCCTGCATGAAAGAATGTTGTGGCTTCAACTGCAACATCCCTTCAAAAGCTGAAGTGAAAAGGCAAAGTTCAAGATCTCTTCAGAGATCTCCAAACAAACACTGGCTGTATGTTGCTAGGGAAGACTGATGCACATAGAATTTGCTGCTAGCTAGCAAAAATGATGTCCGGGGAGCAACGGATGAGGCCCCAGGACAGAGAAAGAGAATGTTAAAAGTTACATCAGTAGTTAAAATGAAGGCTTGGAAACATCAGAAAGTACCAGCAGGTCCAAGGATTGATGATAGAAGATGATAATTTGTCAGAGAGAAGGTTAAAATATTAACCAGAAGAGGAAATGGTAGGATATGTAAGAAGGTTTGACGAACATTAGAAAAAAAGTGGAACAGGGTTGCAGAACATTGGAAAAGATTGTGAAAAATCTAGGAAGAGGCCTGGAACACTAAGGGAATATGGAAAACAATGGAGTATTAGAGAAATCCAGTCTAGCCACTGGGAGATCTAGAGACCATTGGAAACAGCCTAGGCATAGGCATAGTGGAAGGGGCCAGAGAAGGTGACAAGAGGTCTGCTAAACCCTGCAGAGAGTCAAGGGAGTATTTAGGAGTGCAAGATAGGCAGATGGAGAGGCTGGAAGAGCAGATGGCAAGGATGAGAAGATCAGTATGTACTACAGATTTGAGACAGCCCCAAATTGAATATTTTATCTGATATGTTCATCCTTCCGTACATAAAAATGCCAGAACCAGCGAACATTCATTTCACACTGTCCATACCGCTTGGTGCCAGTAACCTTTGGTTTCAACATGTTATGAACATTATATATAGTTGGCTGCTATCATATGCATTTTCTCTGCCCAAAAGGGTGGGAATCATATGCCCTTCCAAATCCACTGTCCATGAATTAGCTAGAAGAGAGTACTCAAATAAAAGTGTCTGGCTTCCTGTTGCCCCGACAAAATACATTCCCACTGTACTGTACGTAAACAAACAACCAAGGCTGAAAGCCTAACAGGTAAAAGAAAGTGAACCCAATCCTTCTATACAGTAGCACAGAACGTTGCCTCAGCCCTATTTGTTTAGTTATTTGTGTCTTTTCAGATATAATGTATAATTAAACCACACAAATAAACATTGGAACTTGGAAGACAGCTTGAATGATCTCAAACACAGAAACAAATTAATATTAGCTACCTCAATTCATCAGTCTTGTAAGTAAAGTTGACATTGATTTTTTATAGGGGGGGGGAGGCATGATAAACTACATGGATGTCCATCCCTAAACCCAAATCAATAGCTATCGTACTTGCAACGTGTCTTCAGTTTGTACTGATGCCAGCACATCTCAGACAGACACAGAGACAAAGTCTCTCTTTCCCATCCCCTGGCTCATTCTGATGACAACTATATGCATAAATAATTCCTTCATTATTTTGGAATGATTTAAATGTCTATTTACAGGTTCATCAATCATGCTATTGAATAATAATAGGCTTATAACATTCCCTTGTGGAGTGCCATTTTCTAGCATAAATTCATTAAAAATACTAGCTCCTTGTCTCACTTTACAGTTAAGATGTCAAACCATTCGGTAATTAGAAGCCACTTAAGAGAACTAAGTAAGCATAAAGTGCCACCAGCTGCTAAAGGTACATAAAAATAAAGGGATTCAGGTATGAGGGCTGAAAGCATTTACGTTTTACAGCATTGGCAAGCTAGTCGGTGTGTATTCTTATTAACTTTATTAAAATCATGTCTTCATTAGTGCCACTTGGGTAGCCAAAGGAATACCAAGAGGATGAGAGAGAGGTTTGACATTTCTGCGTGGAAGATATTTTGTTTCCAAGTAAATCCCTCTCTCTTTTGTATAACAATTTTATGACTATTAATATAGCAGTACAAGTTAAGTTATTTTCTACATTTTTAAAACTATAGCTGCCTATTTGTGTCTGCAACCACTAAATGCTTTCTAGTTTTTGATGCTTCTACTCATCTGTTTTGTGATATGGAGAAGATTCAGGCAGATCTAATATGCCTCCTTTTAGAAATTATCTATTTTATTTGTTCTTGAAGTATGAAGGAATATTCACCAAAAAAATTATCTATTTGCTTTTGTCAGCTTTCAGACATTCTTTATGGTATAAAGGATATTGTCATATATTTCAAGTACTCGTTTTAACCTTTGTCTGAAAATAACTTGCATAATTTAACTTGCTGTGAAATATGTCAGGGAACTTGAATCTATTAATTTCTTAAGTCTCATTATTTCATCTGTGGCAA
Source organism: Sternotherus odoratus (assembly GCA_032164245.1). Taxonomy (NCBI): domain Eukaryota; kingdom Metazoa; phylum Chordata; order Testudines; family Kinosternidae; genus Sternotherus; species Sternotherus odoratus. The sequence goes on from JAVMKO010000011.1 coordinate 20,085,235, forward strand.
GCAAAATATGCTATGGAAAGTGGGGAAAAAATCCTCTAGCCTTTCCAGATAGAAATACGTGTCTTCTGACTATATATCTTTTACTATTTGTTTCATGTACCATGTTGTGGGTAATCCCATGACTTGATGTTTCAACCAGGATTCTAGTCATGTGCATACAGAATGACTTACTAGTGCCTTCTCCAAATTTTTCCCTCCCACATCCTATGTTCCTCCTTCCTAGCTGCATGTTGCTGTGCTATTCTTCAAGTTGTATTGAGTAATTACCATTGTCATAGCCAATACCTTTCTTATCATTTTAGTGGTAGATAAACATTGTTTAATAAACATCCAGAATGTTCCATGTGATACAGCAGTTACTAAATCTCGAAGGATTTGAAAAGGGGAATGATGTCATTGGAAGTGAAGAAAATGCTTGTAACAGCCAGATTTTTAATGGACTGGAAGGGAAGGGAGATGAGATTTAGAGAAGACAGGAAACAGAAGGATACTGCTGTTGATGTGTGAGGTGACTAAGGATTGAACAAGAGTTTTGGCACTAGAAATGGGGATAAAGATAGACTTGTAGAGACTGATTATGAAGAATTATCTGGATTTTGTAGCAACTTGGAGAAGTTTTGATGTATTTTTCATTTTACTGTTGAAGTAAGCAGATATGGATGTCATAGAATGCTTGTTTTCTATTTATTCTTCTCATATAAAACCTTAGGATTTAAAACCTTAACTATGAGAGAACACTTTCTGCCTTGGAATGAATGATCAAGAGAAGTCCCACCCTTTGGTTTCAGAGGCTCCATATAACTATTTTGGAAAGGTCTAGAGAGTTGGAAGGGAAGGTGGACTAAGGCACTTATAAAGCTGTCTTACTGCTTTTCAGGTAGGTGAGATAAACAAGCACACAAACGATACAACGGATTTACATTTCTATTTATTTGCTTGCCTATATACCTGGGCCTATTTAGACTGACTTTTGTTGAGCTAAGATTAGATATGCTTTCATGCTGTTTTCTCATATAATTATATCTATGTGACTATATTGTTTGGAAGATACATGCAGACTGTTCCAGCAGGGGCAAACAAACCTTTGGCCTCTAAGAAGAGGTAATGAAAGTAACTGGATTTGATGCATAGAATGTTGAGCAGATGAAAGTGTCTATCTCACAAGAAGTTCACTGCAACGGCTGCAGTCAGTATGCGACATAGGGGATATGTTAGGCTATATCTACATTATGAACTAGTGGTGTGATACCCCTGCTACTGTATGCATACTCCTCTAACTCTCATTGACCTAGCATGAGTATAAATAGCAGCATAGCCAAGGTAGCACATTTAGTTGTGATGGAGGCATGGCTTAGCCATATCAACTATTTACCAATTAGTTTCAAGGGGGCTTGTACTTGAGATGGCTAAACAATGCCTCCACTACTGTTGCCTGTGCTACTCGATAACAGCTTCTCTTCATGAAATTACACGTTATTTCTAATCTGAATTTGTGTAGCTTCAGCTTCTGACAATTTGATCCCTTTATTAGATCAGACCAAGTAACTGGTTTTGGTTGGGTTTTGTTTGTTTGTTTTCTTGTTTGTTGTTTGGTTTGTGGTGGGTTTTTGGCTTTTTTGTTTTGTTTTTGTTTTTTGGGTTAAGGGAGTCAACCAAAAAACCTGGCTGAAAACAATTGTTTCATTTAGAACCAAAACTGAATAATTTCTTCTTCTTTTTTTCTCAACAAAACCAACTTGGGGAGGGAGAGAAGCATGTATAATCAAGTGTAATATTTTGAATATCACTTCAATTTCCATTTTTCTAAACGGAAAGCTTAAAATGCCTTGTCAGAATAGGGTGGTTTGGGTTTTTTTGTTTGTTTTTTACATTTTCAAATTTTTGTTTTCAGAAATGTTTGGACAAAACTATTTGCTGAATTTGACTGACATTTGAAAATAGTTTTGATGCCCATAAAAAAGCTTTTTATTTCCAGTAAATTTACTATTCATTGAAAAAAATTGCCAAGCAATACTCATTATGACCTTTTTTTGCTAGATCAAAGCGCTGAATCCCTCAGATCACTCTTTTTTGCTCACTTCCAATTTTTCAACATCCTTTTTAAAGTGTTAACACCAAAATTGAGGATAGTATTCCAGTGATGGTTTAACTGATGCCAAATACAAAGGTAATACCATCTTCTTGCTTTTGTGTGTGTATGTGACAATCCCATGCTTGTACATCCAAGGATGGCATTTGCCATTTTCAGTACAGCATTGAATTGAGAGTTCAATTGATTATTTACCGTGGGGGCAATTCCTCAGCAGGTGAAAGTCAACATAGATCTACCAGCACACCCACAATTTGGCTCCTTAGTAGGACTTCACTGGATTTCGGGGCTGTTGCTGTATGCCATGAATGAATTGCAACAAGTCATCTTATCCCAGCTGAAAAGAGTATCTACCATAGAGCAGCCTATGACATATTAAAACTATTCAATTTAGTTACATCTTGGGTGTTAAAGGCTATTATATTAAGCTATAAACATTTTTAGACATATATCATTTAAGTCTGACTACCCTAGCAAAAAGAATTATAACCCTTAAAATATCCCCCATGAGAAAACACTGGGTCTGCATTTATACTAAGAACGTTTAATAGAGGAGAAAATTAGGCTTCACATCATGTATGCTAGTGAAAGAATTATGAGAGCACACAATAGTCAAACCATAGGAAAATTAAGCTTTCAAAAAGGCATAAAAGGCAAGAAGTGATACAAAGCCAGTCTAAACTGAATCAATTTTGAGATTTGAAAAAGTTAGTTTTCATTCTATTTTTATTTCAGTTTGTGTGTTTCAGTATTTCCTGGTTGTTACAAAAATAAGTAATACTAAGATCAGGTCACATGAGTATCCTCACAACTTTCCTACCACAGCCCAACCTAAAAAATAATGGAGCAAGTTTTTTACTGTGATATTTACAAATGGAAAAAATTCAGATAATTGAAGATGCTTTTGGAAGCTTTTGGAAGCTAATATGAATTGACCTGCATCTGTGATATTAGTAAGGTTGATGATTATGGCCCTGCTTTAGCTTTACCATTTACACTGGTTACTTACAAATTATCTCACAGTCCCACATCTGTTTGCTAAACAAATCAATAAGTCCTTTGCTAGCTTTATATGGAATGTGAAGCCAGAAAGATTTGAGTTGCAATACTCATTCACTCATGATGAATAGTAATGTATAGTACGGTCAGCTTAAATTCCTATCTGCCTTTATCTTCCGGAGGAAGGTAAGATTAGTTCTGTTAGTGTTTTCTCAAGAGTATTGACCTCATGAGAAATTCTCAGCAAACTCAGTGGCATTGTGTTAATACTGTAAAGAACACTCATGATGTAGTGTTCACAGAATCACATATAATTAATTATACCTGAACATATTTGTTTCCATTCTATTTTATTTTATAGCTCCAAAAGTAATGAAGAGAAAGGAGTAAGGCACTAGGCTAGGATTTAGGAGACCTGGTGGTAAATCACTTAAGGCCAGTTCCTCAAAGATACTTTGGCTTTGCTTCACTTAGCATTGCAATAGCTAACCTATCAGCAACCCACTGCCTAGTAGAATAATCAGTCTTGAGCTATGTGCCTAGGCTCCTCATACATAGTGTGGGGAGAATTAGGAGCCTAAGTAAGGTATCCTCAGAAGCCAGCAAGGTGAGTAGCAAGGAGTAGCTACCTGGAAATGAAATGCCAAACAAGAGCCAGGGAAAGAAAGAATCCTCAGCCATGAACCTTCTCCTGGAGTTAGGCACTTAAACCAGGACAGCTCCTCATGTAGCCCATGCTCTCTCCTATGACTGTACTCAATATCTCTTTCATCCTCACCTTACGTGCCTCCAGCTGCCCCTTTCCCCCCTTCAGTCAGTGGCCTGCATCTGAGCCTTCTGCTGTGGGGTCTTTCAAGTGTCAGGTCTTAGGCATGTTCTGAGCACACCTACAGGATTGGGCTCCATTTTGAGATAGGCATTGGCCCACCTAGTTTGGGAATCCTGCTTTGGGACCGCTTGGACTTTAGCTTTAGCAAGGACAGAAGTTTGAAAATGTCAGTAGCCCCTAAAAAGACAGATAATCAGCCAAATATACTATGAGGATGTGGAAGGGAATTTCTCATTATCCCTCTTCCCCACCTGGAAAATGGGGATAATACTACTCACTGCCTTTATTGATATGTAGGGCCAAGTTTTCAGAGGCTTGACTTAGCTCAGCCGCCACATCTATGTGATCTCCTGGACTCTTTCGTTTGATGCCCATATTTTGATGCATATGAAATTTGTGCTTGAGCAACCTTCATAGGAGTTTAGGACACTGAGCACTTCACAGTAGAATCTCTGTACCTGTTAGGATTAGGTCCTACCAGCAGCAAATGGGGGAGAACTTGAAGACTTAATTGGTTCTTAATATTGCTTTGAGATCTTTTAGCATACACGCATGCATTAATGAATCCTGGTATAGGGGACCATAGATTGCACATCCATCTCAGGGATGTTTATGCAAAATGTAAGGGCTTGGAGCTTCCGTACATAATTTTAGGAGTCTGTAGATTGAGAAGTCATTTATAAAATGCCCCGATGTGGAACTGGAAACTTTTGATGTGAACATATTTTCTCTGTTTTCATTTTTAAAAAAGAAAACATGAAATAACTTTACTCCATCCGTTTTCAGTTCCACAATTATTTGAAGTGTCCATAAAGCACATGAATAATTATTGATTCCATTAAGCATTCTGTGCTGCACCAATGGCACAAAATAGATTCATTGCAAATGTACTTTCTTTCCAAATTCATACATTTTTATTTATAGCCCTTTTTACTAAGTCACTGTGTTAGATTCTCTAATCTTTTTTTTTTGTTATGTTCTTCGTCTTCCCTGTGAGAATACAAAAGAGTCTGAATAGGCTCAAATAAGCAGATAAAAGGCTTCTTTCTTTAGGGACAATGGGTAAAAACCCACTGATGAAATGTGATATTCTCCATCTCGGTTTGACACTCGTGACAACTCCAAATTCTCTAGGGTTTTTCTGAGTGTTTAAAACTTTTTTCCCTAACTTTAGCATGAAGAAAATCATTTCAAATCCAGAGGAATAGCTGTGCAGAGACCCTTTTCCTTCTCACACCTTACTGATTTGTAACTTGAAGAGTACATTGGAATCAACAAGTTCCCAGATAAACCAGAGACATCTATTGACTTATATGGGCACCCAATAAAATGGACATTGACTGGATATTCAAAGGTATTGAGTTTCAGTCTATTTCTTTACACTGGAATGGGTGAACTCATTGCTGTATGGCACGTTTTCATACAAGTCAGAACCCATCAGAAACCAGACTACATTCAGTTTTTGTAACCCTTGTGAACTTTAGCCAAAGGTCAGTAAAATCCTTGGGCTTCTCTAATTACTCTGCAATTGGAGGTGCCTCTGGAGTTAGTTCAGTAAAGAGCTGTCTAGCAAAAAGAACAGGATTGTGGTACAATTCACACTTCCATTTTCTGGGCTAAGCATGGCAGGTGCTTCTTACTCCATGAGACAAACCCCTTCCCCCTCGCCCCCTCATATTTTCATCCACTGTTATTCTTTTGCTGTCACAGATTTATTTTTTCACCCACACCTTCTTCTTAACCTACTGAGTATCAGGGCATATGCTTCTCATTTTATATAGAGAACTGATTACTACATAAGAGACTAAAATTTAGAGGACATCAAAAGTCTCTGGGTCTGATTCTCCACTCCTTATATCAGTTTTATGCTGGTGTAACTCTGTTGAAGTCAATGGGTGTGCACAATCATATTGCATCAGTGCAACAGAATGGAGAATCAGACCCAAATAAGTGTGTACATTCAAGGGGTCACATTTTTCTAAATATAATATTATAGTCAATCATTATTCTAATAATTCAACTTATTATAAATACAAAATTATTTTTATATAAAAGTATGCATTGTTAAAGTCAATTAAACACATTCATCCCTTATTTGTATTATTATTGGATATATAATCAATCATCCATTGCTTGGAGAAATTTTTTGCTCTGTTTTGAGTGATGCTGATAATAACAACCATAAACGAAGTGATGCATAAAAGTGCTGTAAAACTGCTACGTCTCACTGTTTATTAATAATTTCAGTTGTTTCACTGAAGACTGCATATCTTTGCCTGACTATTTTCACACATGAAATCTGTTTAATTTTTTTCTCCGATAAAATATTTTCATGGAGCAGGAACATAGTGTAAAAATAACAAGCATATGTTGGCATTAAAAATAACAAGTTCAACAGTATTTTCTGGTATACATTTTGGTTCCTAGGTAGGCTATCACAATGTTAATTTTAGAAACTCTAGCCCAGCAACAGACACTTAAGAACAAAATGATGTACAACAAGCAGCAACATTTTAACTGCAGATGATAGCTTTATGGTCTTATTTATAGCTCCCTTCACTTTATTAGGTTTTAGGAAATGTTTTTTCCTTTAGGGTTGCTCTGTCTATATGCTATTTTAACCTTTGGACCTAGCTCTTAGGCTATATCCTGTCCGTTATCCTCCAATATTTAATTTATGAAAAGACAAAACATAAAATTATGTAGATTTTAAAATGTCTGACAAATAAAATGATTATAACTAATTATCATTACATTTAACTTCCAGCAATGTTGGCTTTTTTTCTAAATAAATGTAGTTTTTTTAGTAGGAAGCTTGAAGCAAATACAAGGAATCATTACACTTGTGTTAGAGGTTATAGGGAAGCAAAAAACAAAGTTTGAATTTTTATTAGTATTATACATTTTAATAAGTAAAATCTAATAGTGTTGGCAGTTTTTGTACCAATAGAAATTAAACAGAAGGCCAAATTCTCAGCCAGTAAAAATTAGCATAGGTGTGCTGAATTCAATCAGAGCTGCAGGTGCTACATTTACACCCATACTTTTAAATTTAAATCGCCTCCTAAATTTAAATTTAAATCTCCTCTTTACTTAAAACTAGAGCCAGCTGGAAATTTGTCAACAAAATGTTTTTGTTGGAAAATGCTGCTTTGTCACAATCAAACCTTTTTGCAGGAAAAGATTAGTTTTCGACAATTTGTTGACTAAAAATTGATTTAAAACATTCAAAATTGTTGAAATGTTTCATTTGGATTCTGATTTTGGTTTTGAAATGACTTTGTTTAGAAATTTAAAGGTTTTTTTTTTAAAATTACCAAAACAAAACCTTTTGATTGACCTGAACTATTTTTTTTTTTTTGCATTTTTTCAGTTCATTAACATTTTGATTTGTGAAGGAAAATCTTTTTTGATACATCAGGTGTTATTTGTGGGTTGAAATACTGATTCCTGCCCAGCTCTATTTAAAACACTGATTCTAAGAGCTTTGGTTTGTCAGAAAATCATACTGGCAGGAGAAATTACAAATATAAATGGTATTCCTCTGAACGACTGTGAAAAGCTGTCAACACCATCAATGCATTGTGTTTAGAGTACAATACAAGTATAAACTTGAAAACTATTTTCAGGTGGCTTTTTTATTAGAGTGGACTCTTAAAGTGAAGAGTCCTGTCATTTACTTTGTGTTACTTAGTGTAATGATCAAGTAGGCAAGAACAAAAAGAGGATTTTTTTTCCCTTTTAAACTACTTCACATGCAGCTTCTTGATTTCCTGACACATTTTCTTCACAATGTCCTTAGTTCTGTATTGCTTTCACTGCTATTTTTATTAATAACAGTTATAATTAATAACAGTTTTTCCATGTATGATGTGCTAAGTAATTTTAATACAGACAATTGGGTAGTGTGAAATGTAAATCCCAATAACACGTTGAAAAGAGAAATATGTCAAAGTCCTTTTGTTTTGCTGACAGGTTCTAAACCCAGACTGGTTCAGTCTAATAAGGTTTAAATTTTAATGAAATAAGAAAAACTCAGGGTCAAGTAGATAGCTTTCAGTTATTACTTCAGATCCCTCAGCTACAAGGAAGAAGTATGTTATCATTTATTTATTGATTGTATTGTTTGAGCTATTTTGGTCTTAACAGCTGTTCTGAAGAAAGTGTTTGTTTTAAATGATTAACAAGGTTTCAACAGATATGTCATAGTTACAAAGCTAACTGAACCTCCACCCCCTCTTCTGGTCTCACTGTGTGCACCTCTAATCAGGTTAGGTCTTCTGCCTCCACCTCTTAGCCAGAATCCTGTGATTCTATTACTCTTAGACCAAGCTCCTGGATTCCAGCACTCCGCAACTGTGTTTACATGGGAGGTCTGAGTGGATTCTGTACCTGCAAGTCTTTCCTTTGGAAACTTGTGACCAATGGTTAATACAGGTGACCAGACAGCTTTCTTAAACAAAGTATAACATAGAAGAGGATTTAAACCAATAAAAGGGATACACACATATCCATCTTACCCTAAGCCCTATCATCATTTGGTAGTGAGACAGGCAGGCTTTTCTTATTCAGACCCTACAACTGACTGTCATTCCAGTCCCCACAAACAGCCCCTTGAGAACTGCCTCCATCACTCTCTCTAGGAAGTGGCTTTTATCTGTTTCGTGCCTTTTGACCTTTTCAATCCACACAAGTCTTGTAAGTTTGGCTTGAACCTGGAGGTAGCATCTTCCCAGGCATTGTCTCTTTAGGACCAAGAGGCTGCTTATCTGAAGCTATTGTGTTGCTTTCCGCATCGTTTCCTAACAGGAAATTGTTGTTAAACTAAAACAACATATGCATACAATAAGCATCGTAATAACCAATTATAACCTGGCTGTAACTATCCCAGTACTTAGATCATCTACAGCATTCATAAATTATGATATGTCAGCCTCCTGTCCTTCACAGGGAGCTTCCCACCAAGAAAGCTCATTGAGCCAATGACTTCGTGAGATTTAATTTTTAAAATTATGTTAATGCAGGGCTGCATGGACAGCCCTGGAAAGTAGAGAGGTTCTTCGTCCATTGAACAAGTACAGCACGGGCAATGAGAGGCCAAGTTTCCTTGCATGGTTCCAATAATTTGCCTCCTTCCAGGTTCAATGGAAGACAACAATGTCAGATTATCCACAAAGGGGAAATTTGTGGTTTTAGTTATAAGTATGGACTTTTGGATCGATGCTACCATTTCATTTCATTAAGTAACTATCAAATGGTAACAACTTTTGATAACTATCACTTTCACTTGATTTCATAACAGAGCCTTAGAGTTTAAAGGCTCTTTATCCTGTTGTCAGTTTCCTGAATCATCTAATCCTTGGACATTTAACAACACTAACCATGCTGAATCAGAGCTACTGAAGTAAAAATAATAGTAATTTTCTATGTACGTACAAATGATACTGGTAGGTAGCCTCAGCAGGTGTATTATTTATGTACAGCTTTCATCCAGCTCTTCCAGCAAAAAACATCATCGACTGAACAGATATCTCCTATTTGATTGCTGCTTTCTGTTGCAAGACATCAGACGTGTCCCTTGAGTTCTTTATGACCAGCCTTATAAATTAAGAATTAATTCAGTTGTCTGTCTGCTTTCTGTACACGGTCACCAACCAGTGTTACATTGTCTACACTGTGAGGCCAACAGGAAACAGGTGGAAAATGTAGACTTTCTCCTGTATTCTGGGGATGGAGTGTGTGTTTTTTTTCCAGGGAGTAGGGGACTAGTTGATTAGTTACTTTAGGGAGGGATCTAAGCAGCAATGTTCACATCTTGATACTTTAGAGCTAAAAAAAATGAAGTGATCCTAGAAGAGCAAATTGTGGAGCAACATAGGTTGGTTGTAATGGATGCTTGTGTGAAAAAGACTAGTTGGGACAAAAGGCCAGCTGTAAAACAAAGGATAAAGTGGGGAGCATCACAGATAGGAAGTCAGTCTGAGATTTAAGGGTGATGTTTCGTGGAAGTTGGATCATGACCAAACCAACCAAGATGATAGCAGGGATGTTTTGGGGGAAATATCCTAACATTTCAGAAAGAGTGCAAGCTGCTCAAACAAAAGGAGATAAATTTCAAAGAAAGGAGAAGTGGTGGTGGTCCAGTGATATGCAGAAGGCATTAAAGAATAAGAAAAGGTTTAAAGAATAAGAAAAGGATGGCAGAAAGTAAGAATGTGGGAAAGGTATGGATCCTGGGGGTGCTGCCACACCCTCTCGCTTGAAGTAGTTTCCATCATATACATGGTTTACAGTTTGGTTCAAAGGCTCTCAGCACCCCTACTATGCAAATTATTCCAGCACTCCTGTGTAGATTACCCAAAGTTAGACAAAGATACACATAGGACTTGGAATTTGTGATGAAATAAGATGAAATCAGAAGTGTACTCATGAAATACGATGAAATCAGGAGGTGTCTGCAGATTTGTGAGAAACTGCTTAATGAAAAGAATGCAAAGGAATCATTGAGGGAAGTATGTACAAGCAACATTGCAAGATATCATCCTGGTGGAGACTCAGACAGCCCTAAAGATGATGAATGTAGGAAGGCATTCTTCATTCTTTGTACTGGAAAAATTCCCAACAAGGGTTTGACCAGCACAGTGGTCTATATCTTTAAGCATAAAGGAGATGTGCAAGAATGTAATTACTGACCCATCATGTTAATATCACGTGATGACGTAGTTGGATTAAGAAAAGACTTTCACAGGAGCTGGAGCATCAAGGAAGTGACAATTAATTCAGGTTTATTCTAGGAAGATCAACAATGGATACAGTGCTTGCAGCCCAAGAAATGCAGGAGCAGTATGAGAAGAAATGCAATGAATTTGCAGTATGTGTGTGTGGATGTAAAGAAGATTTGACAGAGTTCCTAGAGAATAATCATGGTGCACCTTGGTAGCTCAATATGCTGGAGACATGGGATCAGCTAATCATGGACATGTACAGGTGTAGGACAGCTGTAGTGAGAAGTAGCTGAGGCTACTATTGAGGGTAGGTTTGTATCAAGGATGATTAGGGATCATTATCCCTACTTGTGGCTGTAATGGACATCTTGATGCAGGAGATTAGTGGAAAAGCATGCTCATGGAGCCTCTCTCCTAATGACATGTTGTGCCATGATGATAAATATGGACTGAAAAAGGAGCTAGAGATATGGAAAACTGCATGAGACTAAAATGACTTATGAATCAGCTGACAAAAGATGGAATACATGCATGGCTTCCCTGAGAGGGAGACTGAGAAGACAGCACAACTAGGTGGTACTGAATTAAACTACATGCAACAATTTATCTCTGTTCAGTCATGATGGGAATGTGGATGCACACTTTAGGAACCATGTAAAGAGCACTTGGGGTGAATGGAAGGAGTTTGCTGAGCTAAGAACATGCCAAATAAATAAGAGGAACGAGATCATGATTAGGCCAGCTGTATGACATTGGGTCAGAATGGCAGCCAATGAGGAAAAGACAAGAACAGCTATTTCATTTTGCTGAAATGAGAGTGTTCATGTGGATTCTGTGTAGAGATAAGAGCTAATGTTAATGAAATGGTATAAGCCAGGATGCAAGTAGCCCCCATCATGGAAAAGCGGTGGGAGTATCAGCTGAGATGGCTGAACCATGTGAGAGACACACTGCAGTCCCATGCCAGGCAGCTGAACACACAAGTCCCATATAAATTCATAAACTGAAGGAAGATAGGCTTCTGTGTACTTAAATTGCCTGCAGGGCCTGACCCAGGAAGATTGCTCTGAGTTTCCTAACAGGATCAAGCCCTTTTAGGTGAGCTTGCACAATACAGCCAGTGAGTGGGAGGTGGACCTTCCTCCTAACTTTTAGCCCAGTGGTTAGAATAATCACAAGGAAGACCCCTGGTTCAAGTCCCTCTTCTTCCTGGGGAGGGGGGAGAGAGAGGATTTGAACTGGAGTCTTCCACTTCTCAGGTGAGTATCCTGAACAGTAGGCTACAGAATATTTTGATATATTTTAATATCTCCTGTTGAAGCCATTCTAGAGTAGATTAAATAATGGAAGAATCACTAGGCAAGAGAGAGAGAGCGTGCACATGAGAATGACTGCATACCTTGCTGGTCAGAACACTCACGTAAGAGACCCAGGATCCAGTCTCCCTGCTCCAGCGATTCTCTTTAATTATCCGAAGTGAGTACCCTAAACAGTGGGCTAAAAACTATGAAGTCCTCTTTGCCTTCTCCCCTGCTCCCTTTCAGCTTCTTGACAAGATGGCGTAGATGCCTAATGCCAAGAGAGGGGATACAATGAGATTCCAAGCAGAGAGGTGCCTCCCTGTTAACCAGATTTTGATGCTTATCTCTGAGAGAAGGGTGAGGCTTAGCACACACTTCTCAACCTGACACCTCCCATGGACTAGTTTAGTTGGGGAGCTGTCTAGCATGCTGGCTTTTTTGAATCCCATTCAGAGGTGCCCATATCTCTGTGTTCAGTGTACACAGTGCTTAATCTAGGTTTGTTAATCCCACTGATTTTCTAGGCACCTAAAAGTTAGGAGTGGCAATATTCATTATCACCATGCCTACGTTCCTTTCTGAAGCTATCCCAAAATGTATAATGGGTAGGACAATTTAGGAGCTTAAACTCTCTGCAGATGAGACTAGTAAATAATTACTGGAGGGTGAAATGTTGCACAAAGCAGTTGGAATAGAAAAGTATTTCCTGCCCTACTTAAAAGCATGGTTGGGATAATAGCTAGAAGCTGAGTGTTGGTTGCTGTTATGTTTGATTCTTTTTTTTTAATTGATTGCATACATCAGTGAAGGGTCTTGGTTTCTAATGGAATGACCGCTGTATTCAGTAAAGTAGAATGTCTCCATGAGGCATTTCTAAATCGGAGCTGCAATTGTAAAAACACTTGGAAGTTTGGTGTACAGCTGAAAATGAAAGGGCACCTGGAAGATTATATAATATTTTTTTCTTGTTTTGTGTAGGAGCTGGAAATTAAACTAGGAGGGGGTGGTGAAGTGTCCTTTTCAACAGATTGAAAGGGGGCTGAATGTGTGTGTGTGTGTATTTGTTTTTCTGCAGAAACAACATCACACAGCACTGGGGCCTGCTCATCAAGCGGTGGTGAGTCAGATTTATCCTAAACAAGGAATAAATCGATGCACAAAACAAGTGACAGGCACATCTGACATGTTAGAAAATATATTTTTAACTTGCAGATGTCTTTAATTATCTACTAAGCTAGTGTTTCCCTAACAAGTCACTAAATGGATGGCATGGAGAGGCCGCCATAAGGATGGGGGTTGGAGAGGGAAACCCATTCCACTTTCATCTACAGTGGATTCTCCTGTTTTGCAGGGCTGGACCCAGCTCCGGGTGCTGTGTCCTAGTTTATGGGGTTGCAATGCCATTCAGGGCCAAACCTGAATAGCGCTGTGACCCATGTGCCTGGTCATAATGCCCCAGTGGGGAGCTGGGCCCACTGCATCCTGCCCCCCTCCCAACACCTCTCCTCTGCACTGGGCCAGGATTATGGTTACATTGCCAATGCGTAGGGAGCTGCTGCAGGTGGTCAGTGCCCCCTCTGTGCAGGGAGGAGAAAAATGATGGGCTTTGACATTGGGCCCCTCCCTTCTGCTACAATAAGAAAGAGCTGGAGACCTGCAGGGAGCAAGATGGTGAGAATGGCTCATGGCAGCTCAGTAAATTCAAGCAGGGAATTGTTGGGTAACAGGGAGTGCTGTCCTGTGTGGGGTGAAGGATAAGAGGACAAAGGTGACTGTTCTCTGTGGAGCAGCAGAAATGGTTATAAGAGTCTGGTACCCCAGCCCTGTGCTCTCAAGCACAAAAGCTGGGACTCTTCACTAGCCAAACCACTTAACCAAGCTGCTTCCCAGCCAAATTAAGTTCTACACCCCGAGACACCCCCCTTTTTACCAGTGGGGTTTTTAGGGTTACCAATCACTGCCACCATTCGGGTATACTTCCAAAACCGTGGGGGGGGGGGGGGGGCGAACTTCCCCACTCTAACTTTGTCTTCCTCCCTGGAAGCCAAAGTCAGACACCTGGGCTATGCACCTCCCCCCTCCTCTCTCTTCTCATTGAAGAGACAGGCTCCTGGAGGCTGCTTTCCCCCTCCCCCCGTCTAACCTGATGGTAAGGAGAGACAGTCTCCACACCCCAACTATACACTTAGCTGCCCTGGTCCCTATTTCCCTCCTCTTCTCCCTTCCCAGACTGGAAGCAGAGAAAACCCTAAGGGAAATAAACCAGACGGTTTTATAACTAGAAGATTTAATAATGAAAAGGGAATGAAACAAAGATATGATACACTTTACAATTTGGGGTTCTCTAGCTCCCTTCTGAAACGGAAACACCCCAAAAGGCACCGGCTTAATAGAATTAAATGATTATACTCACAATACAGCTAATCAGAAATATAAGAAGAAAATAGAACCATCTTTATAGCCAAAGATGGTCTAGGACTCCTGCCAAGCTCCATGGCAAGCCAGAAACGAACTGAACTAACTTCCTGCTTCCGGCCTCATGGCCAGCCAAGATGGAACTGAACTTTTTACTCCTCCCTTCCTCATGGACTTGAGGCTCTGACGACACTGCTGTCTCCGATGACATTAACCCTCTCCAGCCCTCCACACCCATGACAATGGTAAATCAGTGCTTTGTGAGGATAGGATGCAATTACCATTGAACTGTATGGCGGTAATTTTAAGTGAAGGTGGAATTATCCAAGTTGACCAGGACATCCGGATTCATACCCTATTTTTTGGACACAAGACATCAAAAGCCCCATGAGATCTTTAACTTCCCAACATACACACCACATAGCACATCAAACTGTTTTTATGTTTCATCAGAAAGAAAACAAAGATTTTATTTATTTTATATTGTATGTCAAATTTTGATCCAGTTTTGTTACAATTTGCTCAAGCCGTGATTCTGATACAAGTAATGTCCAGGTGTCCTCTCTGGGCACCAGCTGCTTCCTCTCCATTTTCAAGTCACTCCTTTGGTGGTCTCTTCTTTCAAGATCCCAGAGAGCTTCTGATTCAGGTGGTGACAGAAAGAGCTGAATAAAGTTAGAGAATGGTTGGTGGGTTTTGGACTCTGGTGCGTTGTGCCAAGTTACCTTCTGTCATTTATGTAAATAAGGACAATCATGGTTAAATGTATAAATTAGGGCACTGGGTTATTTGCATAAAACATCTGAAATTCTGGATCTTCAGCTTTAACAAGTTTAGAAATGTCTCTGATACTAAGATAGCTCTTCATTCTTGCTGGGTGGGAAATACTATAAGAATAGACACTTAATCTTAATCTTGACATTTGATTTCTTCCCAATCTGGTTTTCGTGAGGACTTGAAAGTGAAGAGGTGAAGAGTGCACAAATGAAAAATAACTTATGGGGAAATTCATCTTTTTCACAGCTCCAAAATGTGTGATTCAGGATCAGTTTGAATTTTGAGCAATGGGTATAGGAGTTTCTTAATTTACCTTAACTATTTCACCCATCTCTCTTCATTACAGAACACACCTAATTTAACTATATGAGTAAATGAGGGTTTGTACATTTTTGTGTGAAAACAACAATAGCATCTTAGAAACAGATCTGAATTCCAAATGTTAAAAATATGGGGTGATATTGGCATTATTTTTCTCTTTCTGTTAAATGAATATCAACAATTCTGTAGCACACAGTGTAATTTACAAATAAGAAATGGTGCTTTGCATTTTAAATCTGACAGGGAGATGTTTATTCTCATGTGAGCAGAATGAATAACTAATCTATATGTATAGATATATGTCCTCAAACTAGGGATCTCTGCATGGGGTGAATTTCATCTTACAAATCCACCAAGAACTAGACTGCCATCTATCTGTGTGCGCTCCCCTCCCATTTGTGTTTGTAAAGTGAGTTACTAGAGTGGGCGATTCATAGCAATACCAAGATTACATTTATAAAT
The DNA here is from genome assembly GCA_032164245.1 of Sternotherus odoratus. Taxonomy (NCBI): domain Eukaryota; kingdom Metazoa; phylum Chordata; order Testudines; family Kinosternidae; genus Sternotherus; species Sternotherus odoratus. The sequence goes on from JAVMKO010000011.1 coordinate 20,101,153, forward strand.
GGTAGCTCCGCCACAAGTAAAAATACTGTGTATAGATTTAAAACTGCACCTACTGTCATTTCTGAGTTACTTTAAAAGTTTTGTCTATCAACTCATTTCCTTGAGCTTCACTTTATTAATTAAAGCGCACTTAATATCATCATTCTTAAGGTACTGTATATTTAGCTACAGTAAGAACTACAACATGTCAAATACTGAACATTTGGGAGTTTTCCAAATGCTGATGTGATTAGAAACGTCTCCTCTAATAAAATAATACAGACAAATAAAGAGCAGATATAATGTGTCATCTCTACTGGCTTTGCCATAAACTTTTCTCCCTAGAGATTGTATGACATTATCATCTTTTTCAGGCTGCTCTGATCCCGTCAGAGACAAATAAGTTTCTCCTCACAGATGGGGAAAAATGACCACTGAAGAGGCTATAAATATTTGCTAGTGAAGAAAAGTATAATTAATGTTAGTCCTGGCTGATGATCTCCTTATCAGGAGCAAATCAATACAAATATTTTTTCTAGCAGGTCAAATCACAGAGCTCTTACTAAACTTAATATATTGTGTCAATTCCAAAGGCTAATTCCATTTCATATTTTTTTCTGTGTATAAATTAATTGGCGATCTTTGAGGCTGACTCTGAGCAAGTGCCCTTGGAATTCTATGAGCACATAATTTTAAAAGAAAAGACTTGGGTTAATTTGTTTTGACCAGCTAAAAGTATGACTCCACACTAAAGGAGTCCATGTAAAATAGTGGGGAAGGGTTGCCTAATCACCTGCCTTATTGGTTTCAATTTCATGTGTACTCAATTGGCAAGGTGTAATGGGCCCTTTCCGTGGGGTGCAGAAGGGAAATGAGTCTTTATACGCAGTCATTACACATCCTTTTAAACGTGCTCCTATATAAAAGCCATTCATGATTTGGCCCATCATGACAATTGTGATATCTCCACAATGATTCAGCTATTTCTGAATCCCAGACATACTGTGCAGTCCCTCCTAATGCAAGTATTTTACCAAGGGTGAGGTCATGTTTCCTGCTATCACCCCACAAGTACTGCCTTATGCAAGGATGATCTTTCAGACTTCAGAGAGCTCTTCTTCAAGTCTGGACAAGGAAACTATAGAGGGTCCAAGCTAAATACAAGTTGGGACACATTTAAGTGTGAGTGTTTCACACATGTTGTAGGAGACCACTTAAAATGATGTGGGCAATTAACTCCTCTGTGGCTGTAGGACAATGGAGGGTTAGTAGGTAGCAGGGTATGTTACAAGTTGTAATGAACCATAACCAGAGAAAGTAACATGGTTATTAAGGAGATTGTATGGGTCAAGTGCCATGTTTTGCCTCGATGGAGACACTTAGAGAAGTCCATTTCTGTAGGTATTGTTTATAGTCAAACCTGTTTGAGGATTCCTATTGTAGTTAAGAAAGTCTAGTCCATGTTCTGATTTGAAGACAAGAAGGGTCAGGTGTCTTTAGAATCAGGGGTTTCTCTTCCATTCACAAAGCATAAATTCCTGCATGCAATCCTAATTTCAAAGGTGGTCAGATCATTGCCTGTCTCATTTGGTTTGTCGTGCCTCAGGAGTTGGGGAAAATCAGTCTCCAAGGCCATATCAAGCAGTGTACATTTCCATATAACATACCACCTCTGTTGCAAATATACTATAATGGTAATGCTTAATATTTTATTTTCCATGAGAGTTCATGCAAGGAAATCTTCATTACATCTATTGAAAGCAAACACAAAAGGGGAACAAGCACATATGAAGCAAATCCTTTTTAGATTTGTGTTTATTCTCGAAGAATTTTTGTTCCAGCTTTCTCACAGCTATCACAGAATGATCTAAGTCAATAAAATGTTCATGGTGTTTTAGTTTTCTTAATTTTGCAAGTCTGATACTCTGACCTCAAGGGCTTTGCTGGGGAAGAAAATGTTTGTATAATAAAAAGTAGTTGCTGTTTGTAAATATTATAGCTATGAACGAAATGAGACATAACTGCCATTTAACTACTTCCTGGGACCAGCTGTTTGCAAAAATTGTGTTGAAGCAGTTTTCAGGGCAAACATATCATACCCATGTATTCAGTCCCCAGAGGAGATGATCTGTGCTTGTTTGTCTGTGCAAAATAGGATAATAGAATCATTTTTCTTTGTGGTTTCGCCAAGTGGCTGTTCATTTCCTTTGCAGGGAGCAAGGTTTGAAAATCTTCCACCCAGACTTCATTTGCATAATAAAAAATAGGTAGTCTTCTGAAGGGGACATGATTATATAAACTAATTATGATTTGTATGTTGTACCATTTGAAGCTCAGAGGGTTCTATTATGTTTTTTTCTTCTGTAAAAGAAACTAATCTTGGCAGTCTAAAGTTTAAATGTATCACAAAGAATATAGAAATGTTTTTTTCATGAAAGGGAACAGTAATTAAATATTGCATGATGCTGTGCTGGAGGTTTTTCACAATGGCATGAATTAAGAGTGGAGTGTCTGCTGTAAATATGAATTTTCTCCTTTTTGACTGCATGACAGCCATTGAGTTTTGCATCTTTGGGGGTTTTCCTTTTTACTGTGAACAGTGATCTGAGACGAGGACAAATTGGGTCTCAGGCTATATGCATACCCTATATACAGTGTGAACATTTTTATGCTTTTGTATACATAATGCATATTTTAAAATATATATCTATAAAGCATGTGAGATGTAGCTGCCATGTAACCACTTCCTGGGTCTAACTGTTGACCACAACTGGCCAGAACAGAAACTACAAAGAGTAGACACTTCTGTAGCCTCAAATATTGGCTGGTGTAGGAAAGTAGAGTCTTTTGCTACCAGTTTTTCTGCACTGCTGGTGTATTGTGCCTTCTGGGATTACAAAAATTACTAAAGCAATACTCTTCAGGAGAGATTCTGTTGTACCTTCCTCTGGTATCCAATTCTGTCATGTGGTTTCTGGAGTCATAGCAAGGGGACAGCTCCCCTGTGTTTGATATTGTGTCAAGCGCTCCAGTTTAAATTGGTTTTTGGTGGTGTCCACCAAAGGGCTAAGCTCTGTTAAAGGTTTTGTAGTAGTCAATATTTATTTTTGTTTAATCTGCATAAGAGTGAAGTAGCCCTTTTAGAACACATGGGCCTGATCATGCTTTCAGGGAGTTGACCATGGGAACAGGCTAATGGGGAGGAAATGTTACCAGAAGTCTTCTGTCTGGAGAAGACTATGATTTTCCCTCAGTGGAACAAGCCACAGGTCCAGCCCCTAAATCCAGGATATCTTCAGGGTCCAGGTGCATCTGCCTCTGTGCCAGATCTACATTTTCAGTGCTGCTACCATTTCATGCTCCATGCTGGCCTTATTGGAGCCAGACTGCCAGGGCTTCCACAACTACTGTCAGCACCAAAGACTTTCCATGATGGAAATAGGAGGTTAGAGACATGGAAAGTTAGCACAGCTTCTGACTTGGCTCCATGAGCTTTGTTGACCATGGAGTGAATTGAGGGGAAGGAAATTGCCCTGTGTTGTTAACTCTCTGCCCGCTCATTCCACCCATGAAGATCCCCTGGCTGGTGGAAACCTTCTACAGGACCTGGGAGAAGGGGGATGCTGCTATAAAGGCACTTTTCCTGTGCAGGAGAACTGCACATTGAGGGTCCCATCCCTTAAAGTTCTCAGGGTCACTGCACTGGCTCCTAGGAGGCTGCCATTTTTTTATTGTGCAGTTACACTCTTAGGTATGTTTAATAAAAAATCTTTAACATTATTGGGATGGCTATTCAGTTGTCTCCATTCACAGCATTTATGCCCAGGGTTTAATAATTTCCTGACAGGATATTACAATCCACTGAAACCTTTTCTTAGGGTTGCCAATGTCTTTTTTAAGTCAAAATCAACTTGTTTTGAAATTTGCTAATGCTTCAATAATTAAAACCTTACAAAATTTTTTGGCAAAAGTGTTTTCTCGGTGTACCTCGGTTTGCCACACACCATACTGTAGGTCTGAAGAATGAACATTGAAAATAGAGGAGAAAGGAAGTAATGGAATGATTTAGGAAGAAAATTAGCCATACATCCTAATTTACAAATTGTGACATCAAGATATTTTCTCAGCTTCTCTGTACCTGTTGCATTTTTTTAAAAACCTTGATCCTTGTGTAATTGAGGAGAGGAAAAAGCATTTAGACCCTCGTTCAGCAAAGTGCTTAAGCATATGCTGCTTTTTGAAGGTAAATGGGAGTCAAGTGTAGGCTTAAGCACTTTGCTTAATAGGGACAGATTTAGGTCCATACTTAATAACTTTGAACTGGGCCATCAGGGCCTGAGCCAAAGCCCACTAATGGCAATGGAAGTCTCTTCATTAACTTCAATGGGAGATGGCTCAGGCCCTTATCCAGGTGGTTCTAGCTCCATAAGTAATGTGAGCAAGTCCATTAAATTTTGATTGATGGCGCAACCTTGAAAAAATCTGGCAACAGATGAGTTGTAAAAGAACTGCTTGCAAGTCCTTCCCTGTACTGTTTGATTTTTGGTGCCTGATGTCTTTGCTATTAAAAGGGTATAAAAATTATGGGTGGGTTTTTTTTTTTACTCATGGGTAATGTAGCCCAGACAAGGAAAAGAAGGATTAAATAACTTTCTGCCATGATGTAAATGGTAATGCAATATCGGATGTAAATTGGTCAAACATGGAGGAAAGATGTAATTGAGTGTGATTTGGTATTTTTTTCTAGTAGTAGAAGTATAGTAGTGTGAACATTATATATGCAATATCTTGACTTATCCAAGTACAGTGAGAAAGTTCCTGACTCAAAGAACTTGCAACTTAAGAAGACAAGGGACAAACAATGTAGGGAGAGGGAGAAATATTTTTGGGGGAAAGTCCAAGCAAACCCACACAGGATAATGTTGTGCATGCAGAACTCCAGCACTGTGCTCCACACATACTAACAATTTGTGCTCCATACTAATTTCCAGCAGTCAGAGGATTCTTAGATTACAATAGTAGCTAATCTCAACTGGTCCTTTTCCAAGCCATTCAGAACCATTTAAATTCTTGGTAGTAATGGGACTTGGGTAAAGATTTGGAGGAAAGTGGTAGTGACTTTATGGTGGGCATCCTACAAATGGAAGAAAACCCAAAACCAATTGTGGGAGAAGTGGACAAATGGCAAGGCTATCATTACCAGCAGAGCAGAGGGTTGGGAAATCACATAGTCAAAGATAAGAGAAAATAAGTAAGGAGTGTCAAAGTTACAAAAAGGCTTTGAAACTGAGGGCAAAAAGTTCAAACTTGATGCAGTTGGAACAGTTCAGAGAGGGGATGTCATTTCCCTGTACCAGATTTCAACTGGTTACAGAGCTTGCCTATACACATCAGATGAGTTCATTATAAGGTCCTTTAATGCACTTGAAAGTACAGCTCAGATTAGCTTAAATAAGGTATTTTATATACAGCATCACCTAGAAACTAAACTGTATAATGCAGTTTAGCATGCCATTACAAGGGATGAGCGCAATACACAAGAAAGATTATTTTAATTCCTGAATTGCAAAGATGGATGCGGTGGAGGGGAGGTTGTATATTGTGCAGGCTATAATGTGTTATAGAGGATGTTGCAATTACCACAATGACAGATATTGCAGGCCTAAATAGAGTGGATTGAAAAACACTGTATAAGTGTAAGTTTTGGGCTATATAAATAGGGGCATTGCCAGCGGATCGAGGGACGTGATATTCAACATCTGGAGTACTTTGTCAAGTTTTAGGGCCCATACTACAAGAAAGATGTGGAAAAATTGGAAAGATTCCAGAGGAGGGCAACAAAAATGATCGTGGAGCACATGACTTCTGAGGAGAGGCTGATGGAACTGGGATTGTTTAGTTTACAGAAGAGAACACTGGGGGGGGGGGGGGATTTGATAGCTGCTTTCAACTTCCTGAAAGAGGGTTCCAAAGAGAATGGATCTAGACTGTTCTCAGTGGTACCAGATGACAGAACAAGGAGTAATGGTCTCAAGTTGCAGTGGGGAAGGTTTAGGTTGATATTAGGAAAAACTTTTTCACTAGAAGGGTGGTGAAGCACTAGAATGTTTATCTAGGGAGGTGGTGGAATCTCCTTCCTTAGAGGTTTTTAAGGTCAGGCTTGACAAAGCTCTGACTGGGATGATTTAGTCGGAGTTGGGCCTGCTTTGAGCAAGGGATTGGACTAGATGACTGCCTGAGGTCCCTTCCAACCCTGATATTCTATGATTCTATGAACAGTCTGGAATTTACCGATGAAATGGAGGAAAAAATGGGAAGATTTCAAGATGGTCTGGATGTGTGAGGCAAGTTTGAGAATGAAGTTTATGATGACCCCAAAATTATGGACTTGAATTGGTAGAGGAGGAATTATAATGTTGACTACAGTAACAGAGATTGGGAAAGGCTTTATATGAAAGATAAGTGCTCTTTTGGGAATGTTAAGCTTAAACTGATAATGAAACTTCATGGGGTTGATGCCTAAGTTATGCCAAGATATGGGATTTCAAGGAACCAGGTCAGAAATGGAAAAGGAATTGTATGACTCATCACTATAAACTTGGTAGCTGAAGCTGCGTGAGCAGATGAATTACGCCAAAAGTGGTTGTAAAAAGAGGATCGGACCATGGAACGCTCTAGAGAGTAAAAGAGGAGAGAATTTGCTATTCAGTGCATTAGCAAAATAACTAATTTACATGCTGTTGTGACAGAAGGGAATGTAGCAAGCAAAACAACTAAAAGGAGAGTGTAAGATAAAATGAGATACTTCTGCAGAAACCATCTAGTGAGCTGTGTGGAAAAATAAAATGAAGTGGCACAGCTGGTAAATGACTTTTCATGTGATGCTGGATGTTTTCTCCTAAAATGGGATACTGAATTTAGCTGTAATGTTCAAGCAAAGACTATTTTTCTGCGCACAATGAAGCAAGTGTATTTAGTCACCCCAAAATTCACGAAAATTCAAATAATTTCCTTTTTACTTAAGTATTGCTGTTGCTACTGTTAGGATACATTGTAAAACAATCGGAGTGATTCCTGGTGATGTTGGGGGGGGGGGAGGAGGGAGAAGTGAGCTGGGGCACCATGGTGGTGTGAGCGGAAGGCTGTCCAATTGTTGGTGATGCTGGGTGGGAGCCTGAGTGGGAAGTGATTTCTGGGTACACTATAGGTACGAGAATACAGATGGGAAGGTGTTTGGTGGCTTCATGGTGGTGGAGCTGAGGTTCAAGTGAGAGACTGATGGCTGGAACATTGTTGTGGGGGTTTGCTGGGGGAGTGAGGGAGTTCTTTAATTAACTGTGGGGTTTCATAACAATCTCTGGTTACATCATAGTCGTTTACATTATATTCTGTTAATAAAATGTTTAGAAATAAAGGGGGTTGTCCACATAGCCTGTGGTGTTATAGAGGACTCATCCACTGACATTGAGAATGTCAGAATATACTGTAATTAAGTCATATGCTGCTGACTGAGTCATGTGCTGTACAAACTCCACACACTCCAGCCAAGACTGAAACCCTGATCCTTCAGCTCCAAAATCACAGGTCTCTAACACTGAGCTGAAAGAGAACTAATCTAGTTGCCACTAGTGGTAGTGATCCCAATCCATCTTCCACTACAAGCAATGACTGCAAATGGAGTTGCACCAGAGCAATAGTCAGTATAATGTATCACATACATTTAGTACAAGAAGTATGGATTTGCCCAAGCATATGTGGTGTATGTTAGTGGTAGATACTCTCCCTCCAAGAGAAGTCAGGCCCAATCTAAGAACATTTACCAAGACTGTCAAACCTTTCCACTTCTGGCTGTTTCTATGAAGTGTGAATATCCCAGATCGAGCACTGAGGAAGTTGTTTTGTTCAGCGCAGAGAATGTGCAGTAGTGTTGTGGAGTTCCAAGAAGGATTGCAGCTGGTAGTGAGGATAGCTTAGGTCACTGAGGAAAGAAGCCTGCAATACATAAAACAAGAACATGGAAGATATAATGTAAGACAAAATGGCTGACTCACAGCCTGGCTAAGCATGCTTTCCATTTGGGCTTGATCAACCTAACAAATGCTGATAGGCCCTAAAGTTTTGTAGCTCATGCCAACATTAGTTATCTCTGGTGCTAGAGATACAGAGATCAAAGAGTGGCAGTGTTTTCATTCTTTTTTCACGGTGGCAATTCTGCTGTAGCTTGTCTCTTCATTCCTCCTCTTTTTCATGATTTTCCACCCCAACTGCTGCCTTGGAGAATACCAAGTGTGTGAAAATTATTTAAAAAAAAATTCTGTGTTCTGCCATAAACTTCCTGTGTGATCTTCAACAAGTCACTTAATCTCTCTGTAAAATGGGGATAATAGCACTTCTCGACTTCTCAGAGTGTAGTAAAAATAAGTACATCAAATATGGTGATACTATGATAATGTGTGGCATATAAGTACCTAAGAGAGGCTTTTAAAAAAAAGAAGCAGCAGAAGCAGTGAGGGTAAAGAATATAAGTGTTTCCATCTTCTCTAGAGAAAATAAAATTATTTTTACAAGAATATCTCAGTTATAGGCAGCCCTACATGGCTGTAACCAACTTTGCATTTTTTTGCTGCCATCATTTATTACTATTTTGGATTTTGCCATGCTCTCCCTGCACCTGAGAGTTTGCTTCAAAGTAATATCCTGCTGATATACTGTTGACCTGAGAGAAAAATTTCCTTAGGTCATGTATAATCTGCTTTTTACAGAGCAAGAAGGTGGCAGAAATTATTTGCCTGATAGGCAGTTAATACTTTAGTGGGAAAGTAAAATTGACCATGAGTGAAAGTAGATTTTGCGAACTCTTTTAATTGCAATTGCATATTTTTTTTAAAAAAAAGGTTATAGGGGGTGTTTTATTGTCAAGTTAATGTTCTACAAGTTGCTTAAATCCATGAAAGCTGTTGTTGATTCTCCTCATAACTTTGTACAATGTTCTTACAGTTTGTTTTAATGTCAATAATATAGCTATTCAATCAGTCCCTTGGCAAAGTTTTGCTGATTGTTTTCCTGTACAAAATCATTAATCTATCTTATTTAGAATATATTGCCTTTTCCTGACTGCAGTTTTGTATGTGCACTTTTGCAGACACAATCAATGATCGATACAAATTATGGAATTTAGACATCAGTCTTTCTATAAATCTCAGAGAGGCATGTACATGCTATGGTTTGTGATTGCACCCACAAAATTGCAGATGCTAAGTTAGAGGTCATTTTAAAAACTTTGATTCAAAAAGTAACACTCATCTTTCTATTGTTGCTTACTGTGGTTATTTAAAAGGTTTTGAGCCCTTGTGGGGTCACACAGATTTTATAATGTTACTTGAACAAGGTAGATATTTAACATAAGTGATGCGGTGTTGTATAAATTCTATGGGTGCCTCTCAAGAGATAACCCTATATAGCATGCGTTTCCCTTTGAATTCTGTGGCCCTTCAAATTCTCTGGATGTCCAGTGATCATTAAGAGCCACACTTTGGTTAATCCATTGTACAAAAAAAAAGGATGATGGGCACAAAATCAATGTTGGTCACTATAGCAGGCAGCTGAGTCAGCGCCTGCTGAGTCAGCTCCTGCTCCCTCCTTACCCCTGCAAAAGCCAAAAGCCTCTGCAAGCCCAGCCTGCTGAGGCAGGCTAATCAGCCACCTGGCTGTAGCTCTGGGCTGCAGAGGGCTTAATGGGCCCCACCTGGCAGCCTCCACAGGATATAAGGCCTGCTAGGGAGGAAGCCAGGGTGGGTTGTGGAGGTGGGAGATAGTGAGAGGTGAGAAGGAGGAAGAAAGAGCGAGAGATAGAGAAGGTGCAGGGAGATAAGCTAGCTGAGGCAGCAAGCCTGAAGGAGCTAGCTAACCCTGAGGCCAGCCAGAGACTGAGGGCTGAGCCTAAACCTGAACTTGTGTAAGAAGCTGTATATAGGTGGTGGGGTTTGTGCACTGTGTATAAAGCAATAAAAGACACCGGTGAAGCCAAAAAGCAGTCCCCGGCCGATATTTTGAAGAGGGCGGTCAGAGGCCCGCTTACAGTCACAAATGCCCTGTGTCCTCTATTAGAAGAAATATATGCCGTGTTTCAGAGTGACAGGAAGAAAGGAAGCTGAAAGGGCCTAGAAAATAAATATATAAATAAAGGTTCCTCCCCTCCCCAACATCTAAGTGTGTCACTGAGATCAGGAATACTATTTATCTGAGGCTAATAAGTATTGTACATTTCTTTTGATCTTTTTAGGTAGCTTAAGCAACAGTCATCACCAGCTTAGAGAACAATGCACGTCAAATAAGATTTTTATTATAAAGTTTTCAACAAAAGAATCAAGGATTTTCATTCTTCGTGGTAGGGAAATGGCATGTTTCTAAAGAAACATTGCATAGTGACGCATAAGATATTTGAGCATTCTTTCTGCCTCTCTGCCTGGTACAGACATGACATCCAATTGAAGAAAAATAAAGGCAGACTGAATTTGTGATCTAGGTCTCAGGCCAAAACTCCTGAAACCATATTCCGCCTTCATTGTACACACTTGTGTCATCCCCTTGCATTCAGTGCTGTAACTGGGGGCAGAATCTGGCACTAATCTTGTTTCTGTCCAATTTAATAAAAGGCAGCCCACTACATTTGGGAGCTGACTGACTCCTGTGAGGTACTGGGTCCTTCAACTTGAAACGATGTCAATAAAAATTGAGGGGGCTCAGTACCTCACAGGATCAGATCCAAGATTATTAGGCTCTAGTGACAAATGTACTATATCAGGGGTCTCAAACTCAAATGACCATGAGGACTAGTGCACTGGCCCGAGGGCCGCACCACTGACACACCCTCGCTGTCCCGGCTCTGCCCCCACTCCACCCCTTCCAAGAGGTCCCACCCCTGCCCCACCTCCTCCTCTGAGCACGCAGCTCCCCATTCCCTCCTGGAAAGCGCTAGGCACCACCAACAGCTGTTTGGCAAACAAAGCAAGAGCAATATAGGAAGTCCAGAGCTAGAAACACGCGCGGCCCAGCCAGGCAGCAGAGAAGCCTCCACCTCTGGCCCCTCCGTCCTGCAAACTGCTATGGGGGGAACCGGGGGGGGGGGCGCTAGGAAGCTTGGCGGGCCGCAGGGAAGGGCTTTGCGGGCCGCATGTGGCCCCCGGGCCGCATGTTTGAGACCCCTGTACTATATACTGCTGTACGAGATGATAATTGATAAACACCTGCTGAAGTGGTCATATCTCAGCCTTTGGCCAAGCTCTGCAGTTCCTTTACATCTCACTTCAGAAGGAAGGGGAATCCAGCACATCCAGAAGATCAACATATAAGTCATGATAGTTTTTAATTTTCTTCGTAATGTTATTTTTATGCTGGGTGCCTCATAGTCAGAAGACATTTATAATTTGTATTGCAACAGCATCCTGTCATGCACCAGGATGCTCATATGCTAGGCACTGTCCAATCACACAACAGAAAGACAGTCCCTGCCTCAAAGAACTTAGACATTGTTTCAGGAGCTCAAATAAACAAGTTATAGCAAAATACTTGCTGGGGGGTGAAATGAATGGAAGGTGAAATTTTGCAGACAGAATCAACAGTGTGGATGACTGGCCGTAAAATGATTGGTTAGAAGCGGGTACTTAACATCTAGCAAGTAATATGGTGTAGTTTTTAGAACACCAGGTGTTCCGAATTCCTGTATCTCATTGTCCGACACTGGGAATGTCAGTTAAGCCTGTCCGGCCTGTCCGTTTTCCCACTGAATTGTAGGTGGGATAATACTTGGAGTACCTACCCACTGCGTGAGGGTGTTGTGAAGCTTATTCACTTACAGCGTGTTTCTGAGTTTGCACTGGTGTAAATCAATAATAGCACCACCGAAGCCAAAGCAGTTAGACTTATCTTCACCTGGTGCTGCTGAAATAAGCTCCTTAATGTTTCTGAAGTGCTTGGAAATGGATGGCACTGTGAAAGTGCTAGGTAGTATTAGTTTAGTCTATATCTAGGCAACATCTCTGTACTGGGAAATCAATGTGAAATTTTAAGGGACAAGGGGCATGGATATTTCAATACTTTCAGCTTGTAGAGAAAGATCAGCCTGCAATTAGTAGCATTACAGCAGGCATTTCTCTAAAATCATTGCTCTCCCACAAGGACTGTTGCATTGTACCAATTTACCAGTAATATGCATCGGCTTCTGACCAGACCAATGCCAAATCTATGTGGCATTGAGCTGAATTTCAACAGGCATCTGCTACTTTTCCCAGTAAGGGCTTCCACAGAGCTGCTGCTCTGATGTGCTCTATCTAGGAACACTGCTTAGAAACACCATATTTCTGTTTGGCAAAAATGTACAGATCTTTGCATGCCATTATTATTTGAAGTTTTTAGGATTGTGAAGGGCCAATGTAAAAAAAAGGGATATAATTATTTTGTGGGAAGACTGGATTAAATTCTCCCAGTTGAGACCTGTCCCCATTTTTACAATGAAATATGTTACAACCAGTTATATTAAAATTCAAGTTGCTTTTCTGCTGATGACTATGAAAGTGAATGTCTTTAAGCTCAACTGCTCTCCGCAAGGGGCAATTTTTCCTGAGGCCAACAAATCCAATACCTGCTTCATTTTCCCATTTTCAGCTATATGATGATAATTAGGTTGGTGTAGCCAATAACAATGCCAGACATGTTTAACTTTCACTTGAACACCATGGGTTTATAGATATTTTCATCAATAACTCTGATAAATGTGTAAAATTATATTTTAGGCTCCATGTAATTAATTGTTTACTCAATTTTCCAGTTAATGAAATGTACCCATTATCTCTGGGTAAATGTGCAGTAAATGAATTCCAAGCCAAAACACTTCCAATAATTCTTGCCTGGTCATACATCATTCTTTCAACCCTCTGACAAAAGCCTGCAAACACAGATGGGCCTTGAATCCTTCCCTAAACCTAGACAAACTCAGGCTCTGTGTAAGCAGCAGAGTGAGTGAGTTCTGGAGTCGAGAGCTCTCTAATAATATTACACGCTGTGGGGCATGAGAATTATACCTGGAACTGTTAGCTGAAGTGCTTCATCTAAAGTCAGCTGTCAGTGGTTTGTAATGAGGTAAGCAGTCTCTTGGGGAGTCAGGAACCAAGCCATACAGGGCTTTACTGAGACTTCTCTACACAGTGAATGTTGTGTATACCTAGAGTGTTAACCAACACCAAAGTTGGTTCCTGACTCCTCAAGACACTGCTTACCCCATTTTCAGAAGCAGGGTTATAATTCTGGTGACCAGCAGAGTGTTAGCAATAAATTATGCTACATAATATATTACAGTGATATAGGTCATATAAATAACTAGATAGATATTGCATAAGAGAATCTGGCAGTCTCTTTCATAGGATATTCCTCAAAACTGAAAATGTTATTGATTAACCCCAAAACATTCTCTGGAATCTAACTGAAGGGCAAAATCTATAATGCAAAACAAAGTGGAATCTTATATAAAGATAAGGAAAAGGTGTGGGGATCTTAAAGACTTCATGTGGATGGAAAAAAGTTTTGTACTTATTTAAAATATCAAGAAAAAACGGGGCTTCAATTCTTCTTTCATTTACACTTGAAGTCAATATATCTACTCCTAATTTACACCAGTGCAACATTTGACCCAAATTATATTTCTTATATGGCACTTTATAGATTTAGCTTCCCAGATCAATATTATTAGATATTTTATTTAAAAAATGCTTACCAGATTTATCAAACAGAAGGTTTTATTGCACTAGATAGCAGATCATACATTATTTGGTTAAACATAGAGCATATGCTGCATATAGGGCCACACAGTTATTAATATTATTTTAGCACCAAGATGAATATATAATTCATAATTCATATAGTGGCTCATTAGTGCCTAAAAACATTACTGCTAAGAGATTGGCAAATATATTGTTTCCTAATTAGGATGAGGGCCACAATTTACTCTTAAAGGCAAAGCATATAATACAAGGACTGTTAAAATGGGTTCCTTATACATGATCACTCTTCATCAGTTTTGAAGGACACCACATGGATATAAATTATAAGGTCTGACAAGGGAAGGTTTATAGATGGATTAGGTTCAGTCACAGGAATATTTCTTCCCAGAAGACTATCTGCGGAGCAACTGTAAGTTGTAGGAGTTGGGAAGTTTATAATACCCAAGGCAACTCAATCATCTCTAACAGACCCAGTACTGTTATTGGTTCTCATCTCGTAGAGGGCATCATACACAAAAGCAAAGATATTGTGTCTTAGATTATGTTCAACAAAATCAGTCTGACAGATTCAATATGCTTGCAGATTGGCAACCTGATATTCAGCATTGGCTTAAACTGGCAAGTAAACAGGACTGACTTTAAAACTTGAGTATTTTTCAGTAGTCTTATCTAGTACATCAAGCACACACACAAAAACATCTGGTAGAAGTAAAATTATTTTCTACCTTACTGTGTCACAGTCTCAAAATGTGATGTCTTCCCTGGTGACTCTATTCCTAATTGTATGAGTGTGTGACTCTACTATTGAATGTTCACACAGAGGATTAATTGAATCTTTTTCTAAAACACTGGAGCAATCTTTTTCAAACTGTTCAAAACAGTATGGGTGATGTAGGCTGTACAGTAATGAATATGATCGGAATCACTTGTTTATAGAAATGTCTATATTACTGTTTGGGATATCAACTGATCCAGTGACTATTCTCCACCTACATTGTCATCCCTATTTTAGAACCTTTAAAATTATTTGTTGCATTGTTGACCTGTGAGATATTATCTAGATATTTTTGTATACTGTCTTCCATCAAATGCATAATAATTATGAACTATGGAAGAAAATACACCCCTGCACATGAGTGTTAATTCCTCTAATCAACCCATTTCACAGACTGTTTTCCTTTTCCGTTGTTTTTTAACAGAAGGGGATGATATAGCCAACCGTAGGCAGATAATACAGTGTGTATTTTACCACACAGTACCTAGTTACAAATTCAGATACAAGTTTGGCATGACAAGGATGCAGTGCTTCCACATGCTGTAGTTATTTCAAAGTCTTCTTTTGGACCAATAGACCAGCTTTCTACAAATGCTAAATATTTCTAAATCAAATTAGCCAGAACAGTAACCAGGATACAGACAAAAACATAATGCTTATCCATTCAAAGAGTTGTATTTTGCATACCTATCTAACATTTTTGAAGGTACGGAAGTTCCAGCATAACTTCAAGTATCCATGAATTTGTTTATATTTTCTTTAAGGGCTTGGGAAAATTAAGATTTATGACTTTAGACTTCACTGCCTCACTAAATCAGCTGCTATTGCATCAATCCAGTGGTATCGATTTAGTGCATCTGGTGAAGACACGCCAAGTTGATGGGAGAGCATCTCCCATTGACCTAGTGTGGTATAGACACCACTTTAAGTTGAAGTTATGTCGCTAGGGATGGGGGAAGAGGAGGTCACACCCCTGAGAGAGGTCTTAAGCAGACCTCTTACACTGACTTAAGCAGTAGTGGAGGCAATCCCTCAGTCTATGAATGGAGTGAGGAGGAAGGAGAATAAGAGTAGAAAGAGAACATAGCTTGCAACATTTAATTTATAAGAAAATTTTGTCTGGTAGAGATGGGCTCCATTTAGGTTAAGGTGTATTTCTTCAGGATGACTGGTTTAGTTCATTTTAAAGAGATGACTTTTTTATATTCACTTCATATTCATATTCAGCCTATCCCTAAAAAGTTTGATGGTTTTGATTTAAGCCCATTACTACTACTTAGTGAACCACAGTATAGCTGACTACTTCATAGGGGGGGGGGAAATTAATGGCCATTTCCTGAACCAGAATTGAACCAAGACAATACTTTCAGAGTATTTTTCTTATACTGGAATTTGTGTCATATACAATGATAATTATAGTAGTTTCCAATTTTATTAATACCACATATGGTATTTATACATTTTTAAAAAAAAAAGACGTGGGGAAATATCCTAGCTCCATTGAAGTCAATGGCAACACTGACTTCAATGTGGCCAGGATTTCACCCATTCCACCTGCTTGGAAGGCAAAATAAATGTCTTTCCTGCGTAATCAAGCCATACTGGGGTTGGGATTGCAGAAGGATTGCAATGTGGTCAGATTGCCCCAGAGTACTTCTCAACAAACTCACTACACAGACATTGCTTATGCATCCCTTAGAGCTTGCTGAAAATGATTTCTTCTACTAAAAATTTTGACTTTTGTTGAAAAATTGAAAACCAAAAATGTATAGCCTGAAATCAAGTAATTGGAACATACATAAATCAAGTAATTGGAACATACATAAAATATATAAAAGATATAAAAGATACAAAAAATGTATTGAGATGTCTTAACGCACTGTGTAAAATTATCTCTCAATTAAACCAAAATAGCAGGTAAATGAAAGCGTAATAATTCTTCCAATAAATTTCGCCAACAGCTTTTGTAGGTTTCTCTTTCTCTGCATAGGAGAGGGGGTGTTCAGGGAAGGTTGGTCACCTCTTGTTTCAGGCAATATTGCCTCTTCTGTAAAAGCCCATAATAGCCATCATTATGTTATTTTCTGAAGAGGTGATTTTCTTTGCAAATAGCAATTGTTTGTTGTTACAAATCTCCTGTGTGAGAATCATACATTTTTTTAAAAAATCCAGATAAGATGTTTTGTCACTGGAATGTGTCTTTTAATTCTACAAAACCAAAACCAAAAAGAATTAAAAATATTCATGGTGAACCCACAACATAGTTCATGTTTTGGAAATTACATTGAATCACCCACCCCAAATGACTCAAGTGGGGAGCATCACCTAGTCGCGGCAGGCACCTGTTTTTCAGATACATGATTAGTTTCTAGATTTTACTCTGAGCTGATTTTCTTCTCATCATAAGAGGTTTTCATAGGGCAAAAACCTAGAGGTCAACAGAAGGAATGAGGAGGGTAAAAGTGGCGAGATATGGAGAGAACAGAATAGTGGTGCTAGTTACACAAATATAAATAGATACTCCATTGTCACTTAGTGGAATAATTGATGTTCTGCCCTGAGTGCCAAACATTAAGATTTTAATAGTAATTTAACTTAAGACCTTAATTCTCTGATTTACAATATTGTAGCTTTACATTTGGATGTTCATCCTCAATAATATGAAGATTATGGAATAAATGGTAATTATTCAAATTGTATTTAGATGTGAATATGTGTATTATTAATTCATTCTTATATTTTTACTGTTTATTTTCATTATTGGAAGCTGTCCCTTTACGAACATAGTTCGTAACGGCTGAGTTTGAGACACCTCAGACTGGTGGGCAACTGATTTTGTCCATTTCCAATCTTTGTGAAAGACCTCATCTCTGTAAGCTTTCAAAAGTCAGAACTTAAGAAACTTTCTTTTCCAGAAATCAAGCCTCATTCTTGAAGGTGTTACAGTATAGCATGGAATAATCTTCCCTGAGCAGCAGAAAGCCCTCACTTACTGATTTTTTAAGTCATTAATAGTTGATCGCTAGGACTGAGCACACTGCTGTTATGATTAATGAATGAATTTTAAATGTTTCTGATAAATGATGTATTTATGTAAAAATGACTATATTTATGGCTGCTTATCGTATGGTGCTCCCCAGGATGCTGCTGAAAGAAAGAATACAGAAATCCTTACATCCCAGTGGTTTATTTCTGGTTAAACATTTCAGTACAACAGGGTAAGTAATGCAATTGTTGGTTCTACCCAAAAACAGACACAGGGTATCATGTACAAAGTCTAAGATCTGATTTTAGTCAACACCGTGAGCCACAAAACTGCCTCTTGTTTGCTGCCTACCCCTGTAGGAGCCTAATAAATTTTGCCTCTTATTTTGCCTAATAAATTGTGCACTGCAGCCTCGCTCTAGGCACCCAGATGGCTGTCTCCTGCCTAAGTTCTGGAGGGATATTTATAACCTAGGTAAAATAGGCATTTGGCTGCCTAAGTTGCATGAGGATGCCTGATCCAGTAGGCATCCGCAGAGGCCACCTACCATATCAGCCTCCTTGGCATAGTTCATACAAAAGAGCTGGGATGAGGAGGAGACAAGACAGAGGACCACCCGTATAATCTTTAGCCCACAGGTTAGGTTACTTATATTGTTGAAGACACAGCTCCCTGCACCTACTTCAAATTTTGAGGGACAGAATGGATATGACCAGGGCTGAGCCACCTTTTAAGTAAATTCTCTAGCCACTAGGATGTGGAATATTGAAGTTGTTTCACTTTGGTTAAATAGTGCAATAATTAAACATTAATGGGGCCAGTGAAGGAGTTAGAATGACTCTATACACAGTGGTTAGAGTACTCACCTGAGAGATGGCTGAGCACTGATCAACTCCTTTATCCTCCTCCGGAGAAAGGGGGAACTTAAACCAGGAATCTTCTACATTCTGTGTGACTACAGTCCTTTTCCCTCTCCCCTTCCCCCCCTCCGTGGTTTTGTTTCAGGCCTGCAGATGACTTTGGTGGAAGAATGCCTATCTTCCCCCAGGTTATGGATCACAAGTAGAGGGAAGTGCCTTTCTCAGAGGAGTGGGGCTTAGCACATACCCCCTCTGGTGATCATCTTCCTTTGGCTGGTTTAGGCAGCTCCACGCCTAGCATGCTCGTATTGTGTATTGAATTTAGACCTCTTTCTCTTCCAGTTCATTGTATAAGAAGCCCTGGAACCTAACTGAGGCTCCTGTGATTTTTCTAGGAGTTGAAAAGTTAGGCACCACAATACTCAGCATCACAACATGTAAGTCCTTTTTATGGATCTGGGATAGGGATGACACCTCTGAGGTACAAAAAAAAAAAAAAAAGGGACTTCCAAAATGATCCTGAACCTCTAAAATAGACATCTGGCAATGTTTCCTAAGCACCCATAGCCAAAAATTGACTAGCCTAAGAAAAATCTGGAGAGAAGACCATCCTAATCTTGGCTATAGGGTTAATTTTTCAGATGGTCCCAATTTCGGCTCCCTTTTTGGACTGGCAAAATTACAGATGCAAATACCTGTGGGTGTAATTACTGTAACTTCACTTAAATGTGTATGTATCTCATATAGCGGACAATTAAGTAGCTGGATATCTAAAAGCTATTAATTGCACCTGCAAAAAATTGCAGGATTTGAATGCAAAGAGACTGACCTTTTTTTTTAAAAAAATAGGGTTCTAATAGATCCTTTCCTGGTGGGCTGCTTGGGCGTATGGGGTCAGTAGCCCTGCCATGGAGTTTTGAAATGTCAGAACATCCTTGACATGGAAATTCCAAGCTTTGCCCAGCTCTAATTACAATATCCTGTAATACAGCTCACCCTACATTTCTGATATATGCTCTCATCCTTAAATCATTTTATTAATGTAATTTTTTATCTAGGATACGTATTAAAGGACTGATCTAAAGCCTATCAAAGTCTGTAGAAAGATTTTGGATCAGTTTGTAAATGTGCAATTCACTTCCTCATTATAACAACAAAGACTACTTGTGATTTATCTAGTTTTTAAAAGCCTTAAAAATATTATGAATTCGGTAAAAAGGGCTCTAGTTTTGGAAATATTTTTTTAAAAATTAACTTTTAATTTAAACTTTAAAAATCCTCCAAAATTAGAAAGACCATGAATGATTATTTTGCTTTGAAGGAAATATATGAACCCAGTCAGTAGTGTTAATTGCAGACTAAGTATTACCAGATTTTAACATTCTTAGCATGCTTTGAAGACTGATTAATAAGAATGCTACTCAGCTGACACACTGGAATCATTTTCAACGTCATTACTTTGTCCCTTGAACAAGTCAAGCTCACACCCATGGGATTTGGCAACACTTATTAAAACAAACATTACCAAACACATCTTAATATCTGAAGGACGAGCTTCTGTAATAATCAAAGCATTTGCATGGGCTACACTGGGAGGTGATGCAAACCACACAAAGGATATAAGAGATCAAGGTTGGAAGAGTTATCTGCGGGAAATAATAAAATAAGATTTAACTGGGAAAATGCAAACTAAATTAAAGCATAGATATTCAGTGGAAGGTTGATTCTCAAGAGCAAAAATCCCATACAAGAAATGGGGTAATAGCAGTCAGCAAATAAGATGTGATAACATTTTCAAAAACATCAAAGTCCCATTTTCAAAAGGTCCTAAATCATTTTTGAAAATTAGACATGCTTCTAATTCACCTATGCCCAGATTTTTACAGGTATTTGTAAGAGGAGGCTTTCCCTTCACCCCTGGATCTTGTGTCACAGACAAAAAGCAGAAGACCGGAAGTCTGAAGTGCAGGCAATGTGATGTTTATTGGGGTTAGTTTCAAGCAAGCATACCGATAGTTCTGATGCTGCAGAGTCTTTTCCCGGTGTTCCAGTCCTCCACCCCCATCCCTTTAGCAGGCATAATTATACCTGTAGTGCATGCCCTTGGCACCAACCCTTATAATTTATGGTCATGTTCTGTTTTGGAGGGTTGTGAGTCTGGGGTCTTGGTACCATCGCTTTTGTATCCCATGGAAGGGGTAAGGCACGAGGTTGTGCTTCAGTCAGGGACAGGCATTTCTTTGACTTTTAGTGTTTCCTATACCTTCCCTCCTCCCCCATTCCCTGTGCCTCTCCTGACTGCTTGCTGAAGAGCAGAGCCAGGCAGCCTTCCAATGCATGCTCATATATTTCACTCCCACCATACCTAGCAACACTTCAGCTCAGTCCCTTATCTTTTCTCATTATACTAACAAACCCATCTGGCTGGGCAGAGCCAGTGGCTAGCCTCCCCACAGGGAGCGGGGTCCACTTGCTGCCCATGATTTCACTCAGTCTCTCCTATTGAAGCTATTCCACTGTGGATAAAATGACTAAATAATCATTGAAACAGGGACACAAACTTGGGGCTTACCACTGCTGAGGTGCATGTCCTAACCACTATGATGTAAGGTCATCCTCTCTCTTTGGAGGGACAATAGTTTGAGTCATTATTTAATCACTTACACAAAACAGAACAGCTTCAGGAAAAGAGAGGGAAGAAGACCAACCACAGACTCCCCAGTAGCCCAGGGGAGTCCCACATTCCTATCCCTCCTCCAATTATGTTTGTTTATACACAGTGGAAGAATTTCAACAGGAAATATTGAGACACCCACTTCAGAATATCCTATAGCCATTGGCTAGGACATTCTCCTCCAGTGTAGAACACCGGTACTCCACAGCCAGAGGGAATTAAATGACTGTTATGCCCCAGCTGAGTGCCCTAACTTGTCAGCTAAAGCTTATGAGGGAAGTAGCATTGCTAGCCATTTTGAGAAGTAGCCTATTAAAAACATCCAGAAAGAAAATGTTTCAGGTAGAACAAAATGTTTAGTTTGACTGAAATGAACTTTTTCAATTCATCATTTTTTGGGGGAATTTACAATTACAGTTATACACAAACCAATTTTTTGTCCAGATTTGCCCTCAAACTGAAAAGTTAATTAGTTGTCCCGCTCTAATACTAGGCCTCATTTTAATGATCAACTACAGGCACTTCTTTGGATGAAGAACTAAACTGGCTAAACCCCAGAGTATCCTGTGTGCACTGATGAATAGCGGTGTGTTAGTGAGAATTGGCTACATGATCTGGGATTTTTTCCCAGTTCTAATTTCCATTTAAGATGTATTATTTTTTAAAGACTCCATAATGCAGTCAGTATTAGTATAATTGGCTTTGTCATTGGTTCACTAAATATTTTGATGACTGACATCTGTAGCATGTGATTTCAAAGCAAGAATTAGTCCTTAAATATAGCTGTAAAAATGTTTAACATATGAATATTATGAATATAAGTAACTTCTCACATTTGTAAAGCAATGTCTACTGGAGTCCTTCCTGTGCAGATCAAAAATTATAGTATATTACAGTACAGGGATAGGATATCACATACAGTATATAGTAATTGTGTGATTTTGTAACACAGTGGTTCCCCTTTAAGGGGCAGTCATCCCTGTTCTGAGGCAGAACCACTTCAAGAACAGGTGTTTGTGCTTGATAGAGGGGATTGCCCAATGAGCATCTGATTCCTATAAAGGCTGGATGACTGTAGTTTAAGGCACAGAGCTTCAGGGTGGAGGTGGGGGGTTGCAGGAGGAGGAGCTTCAGGTAGAAGATATATAGCAGCGTGGAGAGGCTGCCAGAAGCAGGGAGGCTCCAACCAATGAAGGTCCTGGGTCAGGGGAAAGGTAGCTGTTTAATTTTTCTATTTGGGGGTTTGCTGTAGGTTCTCAGTGCAGGCAATAGATGGTGCCTGAAAAAAAAGATCCCAGTGTGTGTGTGTGATATCCAATCTTTTCTGGGCTGGAGACACAGGCCAGCAGCCTACAGACTTATGAGCTACTGTGTGCCTCCTTGCATTTGTGAAGCTATCACATAAAGCTTATTTAAAGGATGATAGGGGTACATCCATGAAACCCATTTCCTTTCAGCATACATAAGTTAGTCTTATTCCCCCTTACAGAGCCTCTAATGTATTACAATTCACATTAAAATGCAAAAAGTAATGTGACTAAGTGTTTTTGATGTACCTTATGTACAAGGTTGCTAATGTTGGTCATGAGATAATAAGATCAGAAAATAGTATGTTGTTAAAGCAGATACAAATGGTAAATAGTCAACAGATACAAACAGATCCTCAGTCCTACAAACATAACACAAAATCACATTTTGTAGGACTACAAAAAAAGAGCAATAGAGATACTCCTATTATGGTCCAATTATTTGTTTAATATATAAAAATTATATTGAGAAAGCATTTTGAATATTTTGCTATTGGCCCCAATCCTACTGCCTTCCTTGTGTAATTAGACCCATTAAAGTTAGTAGGATTACTCTAATTGAAAGAAAGATTCTGGAAATCTGACACTGGCCAATAAACTGTTGCCTATTACCATGTAGTATGAATGGACAACTGACTTTCTTCAATAAGACACACGGACAAATATTGTTTTAGTGGAGCAATGCAAAAGACCAAATCCCCTTCACCTTAAGCACAAGTAGTTGTATTCAGAAGGAATATTGGCTGCCTAGCACTCTCCAAAAAATAAACAAATGTTATATTGTTTGTATTGGCTGAATATTCCCATCTCTCCAGTGCTGCTCTTTCTAACTGTCCCATAGTGATCTGCGTTGCATGTTTTTAATTTTGTATATATTTTTTGTTAGGTTAAGTGGTCCAGTCTGCTAATACACTTGTTCCCAACTTCTTTGACACCCAAAGCAGTATGAAAGTTGGCTTAACAGACTGTGAGAATATTCCCTGCCTATTGCTTAAACTTATCAGAATGGACCCTATACCAAACCCAGGCACAGGAAATGAGGATATGGCCAGAATAGTCTTAGAAACCAGTGGTCTCCATCTGTTAGAATGGTCTTTTTTGCCATAGTCAACTGATTTAAAAATGGAATAGTTCTACGACACCTAAAATGTATTGGTGACAGGTCAGTCAGCTGGATGGCCCCAGGATTGGGAAGGCACAAAGACAGCTTTGCATTCACCCCTCCTGTGGTTTACTATGTATGGATCAGAATCTGAGCTTGTATTTTGGATCCCATTTGTATTTTTTCCCTGCAGTGCATTGCTTGTCAATTTCATTTTACTATTTCTCAAAGTTTTGTCATTTTATTATTGTGATAAATAGATTAGAAAAGGAAACAATACCTAAAGGGTACTTCATTTAAGGCCAATGTTGGCTATCTAAAATGCAATGGAGTAAAAGTGGGTGAGCGTACTTGTGATTACTAGAAGCATAGACAGACTGTTAATACACATCATGGAACCCTAAACTGCAATCTTTTCACCTGAATAATTACAGTAATAGAAGGTTGATTATTTGTGTTTGTTCCAAGTGCCTGTGATGATTAAGTCTATTCCTTGCAAATACGCAGAAAAAATAGGCAAGCATTCTATTTGGCAGATTTCCTCTCTGATTAGTAGATAACTGGCATTCTAGGCAAACTTTCCTTTTACAGGTTAGGATAGATAAACACTTGAGTTATACACAGGAAGATTTTAATTCCCAGATGTCCATATCAGAGAGTCCTCTAGCATTTAAGTTAATGAATAAGAAATATATCTATCTTGATCGTTCAATGACTTTTTAGTTGCAAGGACATTTTGCTACTTTCCTTCTATATTAGTAGAAATATAATAATTAAGCACCACTTATTAAAAGTCTAGGTCTGAATCAGTGAATGCATTCAAAAGTAATAGTTCACCTCCCTCCCTCTTTCCTCCCCTTATTGTCAAATTCCCACTGCTATATTAGATTGCGAAATCAAATATGGTAAAAAGATGCATAGATCTGGCTAATCATTGGGTTACTAATCCTATAAGGTCAATTAGTTTAGACTTCCCATTCATAGTGTATCAAGTCTATTGACATGTGCATGTGTTTGTGAGAGAACTTGTATCAAGCCTGTCTTTTCACTGTGCCATGGTGAGTGTGTCCTATATAGGGCCACCTACATCTTGGGAGTGGAGGGCCCTTATCACAGTAGAACCGCAGGAGGATTTGTGAAACCCGCTGAGGGCGAGCATGCTCCCTGAATGCCAAAGCAGCCAGGACTCATGACCTCTTTTGTTATGGGGGGAGCATTGCCCAGGTGAGAACACTAACTTAAGACATCTGAAAATCCTCTAGCAACCGAGTTTAAAAGCATGCCAGAATAAATGTCACTTGTCTGTATTTGGCAGAGTTCAACATCTGTACTTCTACCTCCTTATTTCTGCATAATTTGAAAGGGTGACAAACATTTTGAAAATCTAAGGCCAGATCTTTAGTTGGTGCAGGATGACTTTGGTCAGTGGATCCATGCTGACTTACACCAGCTGAGGCTCTGGATCATAATTTATCTACTGATCATTTAATGAAGAAATTTATATTTGTATATAAAAGTGGGAAACAAAAAGAGGGGTTTGGCCTGTTTTCAGTGAAGCCAACAAGAGTTTTGTGATTGATTTCAATGGGAGTCGGAGTGGACTTCTGAGTATGAAATACTATCTGAGAGAAGACAGGCTCCAGTACTATAGATATGAAATTCATTGTCGTCTTTGAGTCCATTGGGAACATATCTGCATGCCACAGATGAGCTGTTTGAAACAAATAGTCATATCTGCAAAATCTGGCCTCTTGTCTATTTGCAAAAAATGTTGATATTTCTAAAATTATTCACTTTTTTTTGTAATCTTCTTTTTTGAAAATGTTGACATACTGCTACTTTCACGACTGTCCTCATCAGCCTTTTTAATGACTTATTATTTTTAAATGTCACATGGTGTTGCATGCTTTTGCCCTTCACTCTGAAAATGAATGCTGTTTTGTGACCACAGGGATTTTGTCTTGTTCAGCACTTTGAGCAATATTCCATCCATATGAATGTTTGCAAATAACATGTAAACATCAAACAAAACAAAACAACATTTCTTATTTACTCTTCTCTGAATAATCGTGGAAAGTACTCACTACTCTGCCTTGTTCCACTTTAAAGCCTTTGATCAGTGGGAAAAAATTGTAATAGTGATGATGGTCTGTATCTCTGGTGCTGTGTCCTTTCTGATGCAAGGGAGAGGGCGGGGGCTGAATCAGGCCTGTATGGAGCAAAATTGTGAGAGAACCTGGGAGAAGGAAGAGCCCAGTCTCTGTGCACTGATGCCTCATTATATAGAGACTGGGGTTCTCATGCTGTTTCTCCCTGGTGCACAAAGACGCAAAGGCAATAGTACCATGGGGTATGCACCAAAGCATCAGTGTATAAATGGCTCCCTGTGGTGCCTCTGCACTGGCTTCCTGGTAAACTAAGGAGCAGCACTGTGAGGGTCCTAATGTCTGTGTGAGGAAACGTTGGCATCAATGGTATAGTGTTTCTCCTTGATGCCTCACACAAATAGAGTTGGCTTTCTTCTCTTCCTCTCCCCCAGCTTAAGGTCATCACTGAGTCATCTCAATCCACTGTTCATGGCCATGCTCCTCCCAACTATAGACTCCCTATTTAACAACCTTGCTTGAATATCCATCCATCTCCAGTGACAGAGTGCATGTAGAGGTAGATCCTCAGTGCTTTCAACAGTAGTATTAGAGGAGGTGCCATTTTTTCTGAAGCATCTATACATGATGGATTCCCAAAGGTTGGGTTGGGTTCTACACATACCCAGTGGATGTGCCACAGGGAGAATGAAGTGTGTGGGCTGATGCCTTGTTATATACACAATCCATTCCTATGCTCCCCTATTTCCACCTCTGTACATCTCAGCTTCTCCCCTTGCTTCCCCATAGCTCTGCCTCTCTGCTACCTCATGCCACCTGCTGCCCAGCCTGCCTCCTTGGATCTTCAGAGATAGTGTGTATATGAGGAGCTGATATGAAGAGAGGGAATAGATGCTGGGATTTGATTATTCACTCTGCTTCTCTTTGTATCAGAGATAGGGTGTGAAGAATAAATAACTCCAGTTCAAGCTTAAATTGTAAAAACTACCCTCCATCTGATGTAATTGTGTGTGTATATATATATATTTATATACACACACACTTGAGGAGGACGTGTTATTGTGGTAGTTAAACTATAGGGGTCTGGGAAAGAATGTGATAGTCTTATGAGAAATTAAAGTGGGGCTAGGGGGTTGGGAAGGGACTCATTTTTAATTTTTTCTCTTGGCAAAATTATTGAATCTTTGACCAAGAAAGTATTATAGAAAATCAGTTGACTTATGAAGAGTGTGTTAAATCTGAAGATTAAATCCCACATTTAACTGTGAAACAGGAGGACTTTTTAATCCTAAGTACAAATCAAATCAACTTTAACTGTGGAAGCTGGTATACGCCTGTAATACAAAATACTATCATGTGCACAGCTGACTGAATGACAATTAGCTGCAACTCGTGCCCTTCCTTTTCTCCTGCTTTCTCTACTGTCTGATTCTCCATTGTAGTATCTTGTTTAAATCAAGATCCTTTAAACACATGCACACTTGAATCATGTTGTACATGTAAGTGCAAAAGGTGATGCAGGATGGATAAACATTGATTACAAGCTTCCCCCTCAAATGGATAGCAAATTATTGGCTTAATCTGGTTTTACCTATATATTTTATTTTCTATTCCTGCTGCACCATAGTCTCCATGGCTCTTTACAGACTAACACAAGAACACAAAGTTGTTATCCAAAAGACCTTACAGGTTAAATTCTAATCTAATAATGTTTGGATATAGCTGACCAACCACAACTTTTTCAGGTGTCAACTAGCTCCTATATACTCATAAATATTCTGGTAATACCTGTGGTGCATAAAGCACTTCAACATCATCTGTAATAACCAGTTACAAACATAATGGCATAGCTTCATTTTCCTACTAGAATTAACTTAGTGTTAAGGTTCTGCAACTGGAGCCTACAGATGCCCCTTGCTATGCAACAAGAAAAATCTGGCAGAGATTAAAAGCAAAATGGAATAAAAGAACCAAATCCTTGAGAGACTGCTTTTCAAACACTAAATCAAGCATTTCCACAATAAAACACCCTGAGTGGAGAATACCAGTGGAACTGTTTAAATGTGAGAGCCTAAAGACTGGCCTTCAAATCCTGACCTTAAAAGGAAAAGAAAATATGCAGAAGGCTTAACAGATTTCTAAATGTACTGGAAATATAAAGGCTGAAGATGATTGGGGATCCAACTGTGAAAAAACATTGCCAAGCAACTTTTCTGTTCATTCTTTAATGGGTCCAATTTAAAGAGCTGTTTTAGTGCAAAACCACACTCTTGGCAGTAATTGTATGTGATTCAGCATTGCAGGAGTAGAAGATACCACATTTAATGTAGTTGAATAAATTCCAACACTTTCTAATCTTTCTGCTGGACTACTAGACCAGTATTTATGTTGTGTGACCCCTGTCCATGTTGGTTCCCAGGAATTCCTCTCTTTAGATTTTTGTTTGAGAGAATTGTATTTCTCCAAATTTCAGTTTCAAACAACTTATGCATGGACCAAACCCAACTTTTTTTTTTTCCTGATTTCTGGCTATGTGAATCCTCACTCCTTCAATCTTATGTGAGTTAGGTTCTCACAAAATTTAGCTAAGGCTTGTAACTTCATCCAGGTTCGCCAAAAGGTTCAGGAATCCCAGCAAACCTACTGAGCCTGGGCTTTGTTCTGGGTTGCTAGTGAAATCTGAACTAAATGAGTTTCACTGTATAATCTTGGTATTTATATTAGTCATCACTAGCTAATCCTGTAAAAGCACCTGCATATGAGCAGTTTTGAACTTGATGAGATTATTCCTCTGTGCAAAGCAACTCATGAATAATTATTTACAAGATTGGGTCCTAAGTATCTATTTCACCCAGTCACAAGTTTCATTGCCAAAGGTCTCTATAGCTAATATAGTTGGTTATAACAGGTGCCAAAGTTGACAGTAATAGCCAGTAACTTGTTAGTGTGCATCCTAACAGGACAGTGTTACAATATTTCAGTAAGAAATCATCAGAATATCATTTGGGGGATGTAATTCAGTAGAAACTCATCCTTCATTGTTGGTGTTCTGAAGGGAAAAAAACGGTTCTTGCCTTTCAAACAAATAGAAGACACCCTTTGTTTGGGGGAAAAAATTTCCTACCCTCTCAGAGAAATGATTCTGTCATAGGGTATACGGACTCTTGAAAGCAGGCCTCCAGCTGGGTTCTTCTCTGCCCTTGGCAGTAAGGTGCCTTTGAACTTCCAGTTCAAAAGGATGCCTGGGTATTGTAGAAAACCACAAGGCATGCTGGGAAAGAGATCAGATTATATAAACATCTCCACTTCCTCACAGCAGTGTGACCTGAAGAGAACAGAACTTGATGTTGGGTCTCTGCAGGATAGCCTCAAGTAATGAATACTGCTGACATTGTTTATAGAAAGCCTAGACACAGGAAATGTTTGTTTATTATTTTGGCTCATGAGATTTTGTTTGTGGGAGTACTAGATGAAGAAAGTGACTGTTGGCAATGAAGTAGAACTTCATTCTAGGGTGAACATCTGATCAAGGACTGAGAACTGAAAATTCTAGCAGTGAGGGTTGAACATAGTGCAGGCAGAAAGACTGGGATCATAGTGGCTGAAGGATAAGGCTGAATATGTTTAGTCAGGATTCTTTCAGTGCTGAATTTTGGTCATTGAACACCAGTCGCTGGGATAGTTTGAGGTCCTCACTGGGGCAGTTGGATCTTGCTGAGGAGGTAGTTGCTTTTGTCATACTCTTATGGCCAGGTCAACTGTTTTATTTTGGACATTTGTTACCCTTGAAGAGGTAGAGTTTTTAGTATAGCTGGAGGCCTAAACAGTAGAGCTGGGGTGGGGTTCTTTTTTTAAGCATTTTGACAAAACTCTTTTTTCTGTTTAAAAATGCTGTCGTATTGAAAGCAAAATATTTTACATAATCCCTCATCAAAACTGAATGTTTTCATTGGAAAGGTTTGCATGGAATCTCTGGAGGGAGGAAAAAAGACTTGTCCACCAATAGCCCAGTGGTTAGGGCACTCACTTGAGAAGTGGGATATCAGTTAGATCTTGCTTTTCATACACGTGGAAGACACCTGTTCTGTGGGGCCAGGACTCAATCCTAGGTCTCCCAACTAACCATGCGCTATTGGTTATTTGTGGGAGGATGGGAACTGAAGAACTGTGGTTTTCTTTTCTTTTATAAGTAAGTTATGAGGTAACATGTATTTCTTGTAACTGCATTATTTTTACATTATATTATACCTGCATAAGGCTAGAAGGAGGATGTTTTCCTGATTATACTCTTCTCCAGAGAAAGGCATTTAATTTATGAGCAAAGGAACGAATAAGTAGATATACAGAGCAATAGAGCACAAGTAAACTGGAGTATGGCAGTTTCATTCTGAGTGGACAGAATGAGTAAGAACTGGAACAACTCCATCGTATCTCACTGTAAAGTATTAAATTGGTCTTGATAGTTCACACCTTACAGCAACACATTATAAAATCAGATCAAATTGAGCGGTATCCTGGTAAAGCCTCTAACCAAATTCAGACAATGTACAGTGACAAATTAGGGAAACATGAATTGGCTCTTAATCCCTGATAGCAGTGCTGGTTTAGAAACCTGTCTCACTCTCTCACAGTGACACTATAACCTCATGCCAGGTATTATGGACCTCTTTGTGGATATATTTTTTTTAAAATGGACAAATGTCAGTGGTAAATTGTTATTGTTTGAGAATTTCCTTAATGCTTTAAGTTTGATGCAATATACAGAGGCTTCATTTTAAGTGATTTGACTATGTAAAGCACTGTGCAATGCTAAATGAATACCATATTTTAAAGTGTATTCTTTAGACCTGACTTGCAAAAGAGGGTTCCAGTTTAATAGCATGCTGTAAATACTGTCTTCTGCTCTGTTTACACAGACTATTTGAAGACCTTCAGTTGTTTAAACACTACTGTGTAGTTTATTACATTGATCTTCCCGCCCTTTACTTGTTGACAAACCACAGCCATAATGCTAAGGTAACAAACTTGTTGTTGCCTCTCTCTTCGTTAGACTGCACTAAAGTACAACCCATACTCTCCTCTTGATATGCAACCACAGCTGCCATTACTGTGTCCCAAGGAACCTATTATTATGGATGGTCAGAGAATGGAATTTTCCTTCCATGGAAAATTTGTTCCCAATTTGAGATGAAAGGTCAGACATTTATAATGGGAAGAAAAATTCTGGAACGTGCATTTCAGGAGACCTGAAACAGAAATTATTGGATTGCTTCCAGCTACTTAGACAGCTGCCTCTTCTCTCATGCATTCTCCAGGCAGCAAGCTACCATGGGGAGTTGGACGGCCCAGAGAGTCTGAATGGCAGGGAACCAGGCAAGCAAGCTCTGTGGCCAGCTTGCCTGCTTGGTTTCCACTGAAGACTTTGACAGAATCTACCCATTCCTGCAGAACGTTTCAATTCCATCAAAGCAACATTTTTGACAGAAAAGTTTCCATTAGAGAATTTTTGAACTGTTTTACCAAGTAGATATTTCTTGCTCGCTCAGAAATTACACTGGCTTCCCAAAGAGTTTGGGGTGCACAAGGTATGCAGGTTCAAGCCCCATATGCAATTTTTCCAGGAGAATTTAGTCCTAAGAACTAAAGTACTACAACACAAACTGATGGGATGCTAATATATCTATCCAGAATACAAAAAGATAGGCATGATTACAGTTTGCTGCTTGTGGATGGTGAGGGTGTTAAGCTAACACTTCACAAGTGGGCGAAGAGGGAAAAAATCTGTTTCTCTCATTCTTTGTGAGACTGTCTCCTGGGATGATGAGTCAGCCACTCCGAGCTAAGTGATGCGCCCTCCCTCCCACCCAGTCTTAGGCACATGCTAAACCAGCTGAGGAATAATTGTGGGGGGGAAAGAGTATCATGCTAGGTCCCCAGTGATAAAATACAGAAAAATCTCTCTAAATATAACTTACTGACCTAAACTGTATTTGGCTTTATAAGAGAATAAACCATAAATAT
Organism: Sternotherus odoratus; assembly: GCA_032164245.1. Lineage (NCBI taxonomy): Eukaryota > Metazoa > Chordata > Testudines > Kinosternidae > Sternotherus > Sternotherus odoratus. Next base: position 20,132,737 of record JAVMKO010000011.1, read on the forward strand.
GTTGCCCATGTACATATAACTTGCTCTGAGAGGAAGCACAATGGTCTTGCAATTAAGGCACTGACCTGGGACTCAGATCTGGGTCAGATTCACAGGAATATCATAGGCTCCGTGGGTAACATTGGACATGTTATTTCATCTCTCTGAGTGAAATCCTGGTTCCATAGAAATCATTGTTAAAACTCTCATTGAAATCAAGAGAGCTGGGATTTCACCATCTGCATCTGTTCCTCATCTGTAAAATAGGAACAATGCTACTTTTTTTTTCTCTTCTGTCTTCCTGCCTTGTTCTGGATTGCAATCGCTCTTACTATTTCCGAACAGTGCCTAGTGCAATGGGGCCCTGTTATCATTGAGGCCTTATTTATAAACAAAAGTTGATGATGAACAGGATGAAGATATACAGTGCTGCTATGAGATGAGAACGTGGGTGTGATAAATGGCTTAACTTCTAAAAGGAGCCTTTCTTCTTGCACTTTCATTCTTTGTGAGCACAAATAATAGCACTTCGGTATCTAACATTCTGAATTCAGGTGTAGTCCAGGCATTGCTTAAATATTGGATGATCAAGCTTCAAGGTAGAATTCCTTTCTTCTATTTGCATAGCTCTTCTGGCTCCAGTGGCTTTTCTGTGTATGCAAGGAGAGCAAAGTGTGGGAATTGATATCTGCTTTGCAGATCTGAGGATAATTTTCTTCTTAACTTGATGTAGCTGACCCTTACCCCTCTACACAAATGTAGCTGACCCTTACCCTACTTCTAAAATCTTATTTATACAGTTAATATAGTTCAGCATTATTATTTCGGGGTGTTGACCTTGATGCAGCCAACTGCCGTAACCAGGCTTAGAGAACTTGTATAAATGAGGTGAGTAATAGAAAGCATCCAGTAAGCCTCCGCCTTAACAAATTCTATGAATTTTGAATGTGCTGAATATTGTACAATTTATATGTGCACAGACCAAAGCACTGAAATATCAAGGTGTTGATACCATTTGTGTTTGAAATAAGAAGGCACAGTCAAAACAGACAACTAGCTTTTAAATATAACTACACAGAAGAGCAGTCACATACAATCAAAGTCACTAGGTTTCATTTATTACACAATATTATGCCTTTCTATACTAGTTGCTTAGACACTTGCTATTTTTAATATGTAAATACAGTGTCTGTTTCCGCAGGGCATTCTTCCAAAATTGAATGTTGTTCTGCCGAGCTACACTCTTCTGACTTTGACATAGTTTCACCTTTTTGTCAGTTTTGCCATCTGTAAAATGTGTCTAAATACCTTCTTTATAAAGCACTTTGAGATCTATGGATGAAAACTGTGATATAAGAGCTATAGATTATTATTCTCCCCATCTTTTTCATAATCGTGTCTTTTCAGACCTCAAAATACTTGAATTACATCTTTAATTCTCAGATGTTACATATTATATATCCATGGTAAAACTCTAATTATTCTAGAAGATATCAAACTGCATAAAGAGTGGGTTTATAAAAGGAGATGGGCTGAACCAACTCTGAGATTCAGGATGTGAAGACTTGAAGTTACCCTCCCAACCTCAGACTATTCCTGATGTCCCTAGAGATCCAACTTTCACAGAGGGTATGGTTCTGTTATCCTTACACTGAGCAGCACTTACTCATCTGAGTAGTTCAATTAGCTCCATTGGAGCTACCCACAGGAGAGAGAGCTACTCATCACTGCTGTGAGATTATTGCCAATGAACGATTAAGAATAAATCTCTTTATCAAGATACTTCTCTGAACATGTATTTTCAACGTGGATGTCATTTCTGCCTGTTCCTGCTCCCATTCATTATTACCACTGATGAAGAGTAGGGTGACCAGATGTCCCGATTTTATAGGGACAGTTCCCATTTTTGGGTCTTTTTCTTATTTAGGCTCCTATTACCCCCCATCCCTGTCCCGATTTTTCAGATTTGCTATCTGGTCACCCTAATGGAGAGAGAGAGGCAATATAGCTTTATATTTAGGGTGCCAAGCAGGTGTGCACTATGGCAAATGTATTGAAAGATGAGGTCCATGCCTCACGATGTTTCTAGTGTGACTTTGATGAATAAACAGAATAGCAATCAAACCCCTAAGAGAGGCAAAAAGTGCAAGAGGAGATACCCTTTGGAAATTTCAGCAAATGTAGTAGGCTTTAAGGGGCAATTTAAAGTCCAAGCAAGAGGTCACTTGGGATGCGGGAATGGTGCTGAGAGTGAGAGGAGAACCAGAGTTGAGGGAAATGAGAACAAGTTGTAAATCAGGGCAGTTTGTCTTAAGATTTGTTGAAGTTTTGTGTGTGTAAATGTTGGTGCTGCTTTATATGTTAATACAGACTTCTTAAAGCTACAGTCCTAGTCCTCTGTTGGTGTCAATTAGTGTTGTTCCATGAACTTCAAGCTGATTTACATCAGCTGAGGATGCAGATCTCTAACAATTCAAATGATTTCATATGGTTAAAAATAGACTAAAACGCATTCTTATAGCTGCATCCACTCATTTCTCGTCTAAAAACATACAAAAAACCCCAGCAACCTGCAGACCATCAGGGTAATTTGCTGGCAGGCCATCTGACAGATTGTTCACATTTACATGACCACCTGCAACTCCCAGTGGCTGCAGTTCATCATCCCCAGCCAGCAGGAGCTGCAGGAAGCAGTGACCAGCACATCCCTAGAACGCACGCCACTTCCCGCAGCTCCCGTTGATTGGGAATGGCAGACCACAGTCACTGGGAGCGGTGGCGGCCATGCAAAAGTGAGCAGTCTGGTGGCCTGCAATTACCGTGATGGGCTATAGGCTCTAAGCTCTTATTTGAATACCATGGGAATGGGTACAGTCCACCTTCCAGAGTTAACTATTGTCTCTTCTTGAGCCTTTCAGTTTAACTAAGGAAACAAATGGGGGCACTTAGTATAGATCTCAAACCATATGCAAGCACTGTTGCATGTTAATATTTATATTACTGTTGTGCCTAGCAGCCCTAGTCATGGGCTAGGATCCAATTGTACAAACACAGAACAAACAGCTCTCCCTGCCCAAGGGAGCCTATGGTTTAAGTATAAGAAAAGGAGACATCAGATGCATATAAACTGACAGGGGGAGTACAAGGAAACAAGTAGAAAATATTGTTCATCATGATAGACAGTGGTTTTGATACACCAGTAACCTAACTTTTTGTATCAGTGGTTTTATCATACTGTATGTTGACAGGTTTCTAATTATTTAGACCAGCTGTATGACTTTAACTATACATTCCTAGAATAACTGTTTTTTTTTTTAAAAAAGCCAAGTAATATGAAGTCACCTTGAACTTTAGAAGCATAAATGGAATAGTTGTAATGTGTTATTTATTCCCTAAATAGAAGCTAACTTATGTTTACTAAACTTTCCATCTATCAGAATATACCGTATCTAATATATTCTCATTGTTGAGTGAAACCCTAAAATCACCATAGGAAGCAGCTCACAAGAGGTATGACATTAACCTGTAATCTATGAGTTACAGTAATATGTACATATTACATAATATATATTTTTGAAACATGTCATGAAAATCAGTTCACTTAAGTACAGCTTTACAGTGTCTCCTGTGCTGTTTTCTCATTATCTCAGCCGAGAATATTACTTTCAAACCTAAAGCAGAAACTCTTGGAATAAGGTAAGCAGTTTAGTCTGGCCCATGAGTTTTAGCTAGGTCACAGATAACTGAAATGAGAACAAAGAAGGTTTGGGACAGATGTTTATTTCTACTAGATTTCAAGAAAATGGCAATCTAATTTCCTATTTCTTTTACTATTTGCTGTGCAGTAGTACCCAGTATCAGCACTAGGACGTAACATGTTTGAATAAAAAGTAATTATGACAATACTGCATTCAACTCTGAATTAGCTTACCTGTGAGTGATTGCCTGTGAGAAGAAAGAGGACAATGCAACTAAAATAACATCAAACGTGGAGGTTAATAATTAAATGATCAATATGCAATTTGTTCAGGGTATATGACATGGGAACCATCAGCAGGAGCCCATTCTGTTAAGCTTAGTTTCCTATTTTTTATGTAAGGCATCTGTTGTAAATTATCTAGTGCAAAAGAAGAAAAGCAGAAGGATTTGAATACATGCCAACAGTCACAGCATGACTGAAAAAGCATGGCTGTGTCCTCCAAGCTCTCCATTGCTCTGATTCAGAAGTTGATAGGACTACTCAGATGCTTGAGTACCTTGCTGAACCAGGACATGTATGAAACCCAGTTACAGGATTAGGGCTCTGACACTAGATAAAACTATAGATCAGAGGCTGCATTCAGAAGTGCTAAGGTGAAACTTAAATCCCTTTACACACCCTTAGATTCTTGGATATTCTCCTAGAACTACTCACTCCCATGCTCTGTCAGCGTGTAAGAGTGTCCAAGTGGGTATAACCTGCACGCTGAGAAGTGGGACAGTATAAGTTACAACCAATAAAATTTCCTTGGTTATTGGCAGAGTCAGTGTAAGGGACCAGATTCTCAGCCCTGCCTCGGATGCACCCAGTGCAGCTCTGGAGGTCATAGGTGACATTAAGCAACTCTACATCACACTCCGCCTTACTCTGGGTTTGATTCATCTCTCACGAGGCTGTTCCAGCAAGGGCAGGCATGCCAGAATGCTGCAGTACTCCTGCCAAACTCCCTTCCCATGGCCACATCACCAAAACACCCCTTATGTTAGGGCCTATGAATAAATAGCTATGCAACTGTCTGCTACCTAAGAATTAATTCCCTTTACTGCTGGGGAATCCTCAGATAGCCAGTTAAAGCCATCTTTAAGGCTGCTTTGAGCCAAATTTGGATAAAATAGCCTTGGTTGGCTATGATCTGGCCAGTGGAGATTTTAGAGTTAGTGGGGTCCAGTGCTCAGCTTCGTTCTTGCCCCTCCCCCCTCATCTTGGAAGCCAGTCAAGCAAACAAACGTTCTCTCTCATCTCTCTCAGCCCTGTTTTTCATTCTCTTTTTCATCCTGCTCCTCCTATATTAAGTAATAGGAAGTAAATGAAAATAAAGTGAGGTACCTTGATTGTTTTTGTAGTCTATTCCCCCCCCCCCCAGACCACTGCAAAAATGCTAAGGATTGAGGCAGACCACTAAATGATTTTCCAAATATTGTTTGTATCATTGGCTAACTATTGTAAAGTGCTTTGGATAAGAAAGCGAAACAAGCATTGCGGTGCGGGGTCTGGCCAGGAGTTAAGGTGTGGGCTGGGGCTCAGGGCTGGGGCAGAGGGTAAGGGTGCAGGTGGGGATAGTGGGGTGCAGGAGCTCCCATTTGGTGCTCAGGGCAGGGCTGAGGATGGTGTGTGTGTGCAGGGGTCAGAGAGGGCAGGTGGCTGAGAGTACGTGAGGGGAGTGCAGGAGTGGGGCCTGGGGTTGTGGTGGGCTGCAGAGTGAGGGCAGGGAGATGGGCCAGCTGAACAGCTTAGGGCCTGGGGCTGGGGGAGAATGTGTATAGAGGGCGAGAGGCAGTCTCAGTCACGGCCGTTGGGTTACCTTACCTGGCTGGCTGTTAGATGCAGCCCTGCTCCATCGCTGCTCCGGTTCCCTACCAAAGGGAGCTATGGCAGCTGCAGCACATGAGAGCTGAGACCCCCCTGGCCTGCCCCTCCCTTTCCCTGGCTTTTTTCCAGGGGCCGCCAGCAGCAGTGCATGCCAGGGACAGCACCTGTGCTGCCCAGAGGAGCAGGGCAGCAGGACAGAAGTGGATAGACACCCCACCAGGGGAACGTGCATGCCTCCCCTACAGTGCGCCCCCAGCCAGCCCCTCACCTGACTGCCTGCTGTGGCATGTGGGGTTGCCAGTGCCAGCCTGCAGCAAGAGTCTAGGTTGAGCTGGGCTCCTGCTGGTTCCCTCTGGGAGAACACACTGAGCCTTCAGCCCATCTCTTAAACAGCTCCCTCTCTCTTGTCCCTCACAGCTTCTCCCCCACAGCAATCCCCTCCCCACTGCCAGGGGTGCTGGCTGCTTGGCCCTGGGGCCCCCCTATAGTGTGTGTGTGTGTGGGGGGGTATTCCATTTATTCCCTCTAAAGCATCACATCACAGTTTGGCCCCACTTTCCAGTAACACTCATCCCCATCAGAGTTCAGGGCATCTTTTACCTGACCCCTTGTTTTCTGCTCAAGAACCCCCATTCAGTTCTCTGGCCTCTAGCCTGCACCTCTCTGTGCAGGGACCTTGGCCCACTCCCTTCTGACCAGGGATTTTAGGCTGCAGTTCCCATCCCGCTCCTTACTGTGATCATCCCAAGCAGATCTGACACGTGTTTAGCCTCTGCTCTCTAGTTTCTCTCCAAGGGCAATGATGGTGTCATTGCAATGGTTGTGCAGTCATTGGTAAAGTAAGCAAGTTTGTTTAACGACAAAAGCATACAAAGAAACCACATTAAAATGAAAGAGAGATCCACGCATACTAAAGGTACCAGCAGTAACTCAGCATTCCTATGGCACCCTGGCAGGCCAAAATCCTTGGAACAGTTCAGCAAGCCCTGGGAGATCTGATGAAGTCCTTAGCTTGAGGTAGCATCCACAATAATGACTAGAAGTGTCCTAGTGCTCCTGTGAGAATGCATTAAATATCCTTTGAAACTCTTTCAAGTACTCCTATTGTTTGCATTAATAATTTTACATATGGATCCCAATCTAAAGAAGGACCTGGGTGTGTAACAAGAAAAATCCTTCCTGCAATGTTTTTGAAACTGTCAAGTTCAGTCTCTACTTCAACTTCTCTCTCTCTCTCTCTCTCTCTCTCTCTCTCTCAAAAAACCTTCAAATTGTAAAAAATAAAAATGTAAATGTCAGGTACTTACAGTAAGTACTGTTCCCATAGGCAAGAACTTCTTGCCAACTAAACGGGGAGAAAATGGCTTTAGAGTCTTTCAAACCAAACCATGATTTACTTGCAAAGGGAGTTAACCCTGTCTCTTCAAAAATGCCATTTTGCAATTACTCACTATGCCAAGTATAATATGCCAAGGCAAATAAACACAGTTCGCAACAGATGTGAGAACACATTTTAAGTACTGTTCTATCTGAAGTGTAAAGTAGCCTCCAGTGCCTACCCACAACTGAAGTGCACAAACTATCACTGTGTCCCTGGACTCAGGTGCCTCACAGAATATGGGAGGAGCTCTTACTTTTCAGCTCCTTTTCCTTCAATCTGCTAGGTCTAATCATTTTTGCAGAGTCTCTTTCTTCCTAGGAGGCTTTAAGAACATAAGAATGGTCATAATGAGTCAGACCAATGGTCCATCAAGCCCAGTATCTGGTCCTCTGACAGTAGCTGATGACTGATGCTTCAGAGAGAATGAACGAAACAGGGCAATTTATCTAGTGATCCATTCCTTGTCGTCAACTTCCAGTTTCTGGCAGTCAGAGGTCTAGAGACCCCCAGAGCATGGGGTTGCATTCCTTACCATCTTGGCCAATAGTCACCAATGGACCTATCCTCCATTAATTTATCTAATTCTTTTTTGAACCCAGTTATATTTTGTCCTCTACAAAATCCCCTGGCAATGAGATTCAAAGGTCAACTGAGCGTTGTTTGAAGAAGTACACCGGACTCGCTATAGTCCAGGGTTCGGGATCCATGGCCAGTCCTGTGCTAATGCGTGGACCATGTTAACATGGAGGATGCATTGTAATGGATCCCAATTTAAATATTTAAATTTGGGATCCATGGCAAACCCACGATGTACGCAAACCCACGCTATAGCGGTGCGCTATAGCGAGGGTCCGGTATACTTCCTTATGTTTGTTTTAAATCTGCTGCTTATTCATTTCATTGGGTTCTGCTATTTACCTCTCACCACTGTGAAAACTGGCCATTTATTCCTACCCTTTGTCATTTAACCAGTCACTCTTATCCCCTGATGCTTACTAGCCTGTAATTGCCAGGATCCCCTCTGGAGACTGTCTTAAAAAACGTGGCATCACATTAGCTATCCACCAGTGCATCTGGTACAGAGACTGATTTAAGTGATAGGTTATATTCCACAGTTAGTAGTTCTGCAATTTCATATTTAAGTTCCTTTAGAACTCTTGGATGAATATCATCCAGTCCTGGTGACTTATTACTATTTAATTTGTTCCAAAACCTTCTCTATTGACAGCTCAGTCTGGGACAAGTCCTCAAATTTGTCTCTTAAAAAGAGTAGCTATGGTGTGAGAATCTCTTTCATGTCCTCTACAGTGATGCAAATAATTCATTTTGGTTTTCTTCAATGGCCTTGTCTTCCTTGAATGCTCCTTTAGTACCTTGATTGTCCAGTGGCCCACTGATAGTTTGGGAGGCTTCCTGCTTCTGATTTACTTAAAAAAAAAATTGTGGTTGATTTTTGTGTCTTTTTTGCTTGTTGCTCTTCAAATTCTTTTTTGTCCTATCTAAGGGCTGGTCTCCACTATGGGGGGGGGGGAATCGACTGCAGATACGCAGCTGAAGTTGCATATCTGCAGCCGACTTACCGCTCGTCATGGCGGCGGCGCGCTCCCCCGTTGACTCCGGCTTGCGCCTCCCGGCAAGCTGGAGTTCCAGAGTCGACGGAGGTGCCGCGAGCAAGCGATTTCTAACGTCTTCATAAGACGTGAGAAATCGATCGCCAGAAGATCGATGGCTACCCGCCGATTCGGCAAGTAGTGAAGACATACCCTTAATGATATTTTTTTAAACTTGACAGAGTTTGTTCATTTCTGTTTTCCTCGGTGGGATCTGACTTCCAATTTTTAAGAGGCTCTTTGTCTTTAACAACTTTTTATTCTATTTACCTATGGTGGCACTTTTTTGTTCCTCTTACTGTTGTTGTTTTTTTGGTTTTTTTTTTTTTATTTGGTGTATACATACAGTTTGAGCCTCCTATGGTGTTTTTAAAAAGTTTACATGCAGCTTGAAGACATTTCACCCTTGTGACTTTCCTTTTAATTTCCATTTAACTAGCCATCTCATTTTGTGTAGTTCTCCTTTCTCATGTTAAATGCTACTATGGAGGATATCTTTTGTATTTCTCCACCCTTACAAGGATGTTACATTTCATTGCATTAAGGCAGTGGGGGTCAATCTGTGGCCCATGAGCCGCACATGGCCAGTCAGGGTAATTTGGGCCACAGGGATGTGCTGGCTTCCACTTCCTGCTGCTCCCCTTGGCCAGGAACAGTGAATTGCAGCCACTGGGAGCTGCAGGCAGCAATGCCTGTGGATGGTGAATGTAAACAGCTTGCCAGTGGCTTACCCTGACTGGCCCCGTGTGGCCCGCAGGCTGTCCACCACTGCATTAAGGTCTCTATCACCAATGAGTTAAACTATATTCACCTCTTGGGACAGATCATGTGTGCCACTTAGGAACAAACCACAAATTGCCTCGCTAGCTGCTCCAAGAAGGAATAATTAATGATGACTAAAAATTTTATCTCTGCATCCCACCCTGAGGTGACATATTAACTGAGAATTTGGGGATAGCTGGAATCCCCCATAATTATTGGATTTTCAGTTTTTAGTAGTCTCTCTAATCTCCTTGGGCATTTCACAATCACTGTCACCATCCTGTTCAGAAGGTCAGTAGTATATCCCTAGTGCTGTCTCCACTCACTTCTCTACTTAAGGCATTACTGCATGATGAGGTCCACAACTAAGTTTATTCTTTCCCAGATAATCCTTCCAGACTTCAGTATAAGCATTTCATAAACAGCACAAGACTCTCCATCACCAATACATAAATAAGTAACAAACACCATGAAAACATATGCAATGAAACAACCATCTGGCCCATTTAAACATTAAGACAAATCACCATGATCCAGGACTCACTGAATAAATATGACATTGGCACAAGTATTTAGCACATTAGTGTTTGATAATCACACATAACTATATCGCAGTGGCAGGGGAGGGGGAGGCATAATACCCACAATGCTGCAAAGGAGTTTACTTGAAAAAATATTGCTATTATACTCATAGGAGGAGTATTCAGGAAACCTTAAAATTAAATCATTCCAGGCAGCACTTAGGAGAGAATTAACTTGTGAAAGATGCAATCAACCCCAAGAAGAGTACTATAAACGCCAAGCGCTTCTTGTGCCCAGCAACATTAGATCCCATTTGAAGGTGTGAATCCATTAAAGGAGAGCTCAATCCTTCAGGCAAAGTTAGGTTACTTATTAGAACAATTTATTTCTCATTAGCCTAACCCTACCTGACCTGTTCATCTGTTTGGGTCCTGTAAAATCGCATTTTAGTACATATAGATGTAATTTTAGAGGATGGAATTATATTGTCTCTTTGACCTTAACAATTCTTATTGTAAGTCAATGAAAATAATCATATTCTCCAGAACCCTGGCCATCAGTGCTGCTCCATTGGCTGTTAGAACTACTTGTTCAGAAAAGAAAGTCTGCATAAGTAGAATAGAAGTTGGGAGAGTTAGAAGGACATTTTATTCTAAGGTAATCAAAAGTGTGTTTAAAAGCAAAGAGTAAAAGAGAATGCCTTCCAATAGAGTTTAAAAAATGCAAAGACTGAAAGATCTCAAAGCACTAGTGATACCCCATGTATCATTTTAAGTAGAGTTGGTATAACTGTGTTTTAAGGCTATTAGCATAACCTTCCTGCTTACCCTGTTGAAAATTGCTGTAAACATCTATTTGAATGGTGATAAAAGTCTGTCATCAGTTCTGTTCACGGACAGACATTCATGAGGCATATCCTCACTTCACAGTTTGTATTTCTCCTTTAGCCATGCACATCATCCACAGAACGCTGGCCAAATACAGGAGTGGTAACAAAGTCCTGTGGCACCTTAAAGACTAACTATAAAGTTTTGAAGCATAAGCTTTCGTGGGCTAATACCCACTTCGTCGGATCCGACAAAGTGGGTATTAGCCCACGAAAGCTTATGCTTCAAAACTTTATAGTTAGTCTTTAAGGTGCCACAGGACTTTGTTACCTCTGCTATTCCAGACTAACACGGCTACCTCTCTAAATACAGGAGTGACACTACTAGCTGACAATCTCCATTTAAGTCATCAGCTGAGAACCTGGTTCCATATTTGCAGGGCTGATTCCATCAAGCCTTACCATTTATTTCTAGAAGCTCTACATATAGAAGGCTTTCAGGAATGGACCCTCACTTTGAAAAGTACCTTTCATATTATTTGTATCTGAAAATACTTTTGTGCTGCTTTAAACTAGCATAGCTCTATTGACTTCAGTGAAAGGATGATGGTTTACACCAATTGGGAATCTGGCCCTACATCTTTAAATGTTAGTTGAGTAACAGCAGAGGAAGATACCAGTGACTATTTATAATGCAAGAAAGGGAGAAATCTTTCCTTGAAGGGATTTCATTAGACCGAAATAATGAGGCTGATTCAGAATACAAGTCCCAATGTCAACGTTCCTTTTAATGTGCTGTCTTGTCTGTTTATGCTAGCCTATTACATGTGCAATTTTCACCAATAAGTAGAACTGGTCAGAAAATGTACATTGAAACAAATTATTGATGGGAAAATATTGATGGAAATGCCAACCTGTTCCACTGAAAAGGGCGGGGCTTTGGAGCGGGGCTCCGGCTCCACTCCAGCTCCAGGCAAAAACCTGCAGCTTCACTGCTCCACGCTCCTGCTCTGGGCTCCACTCCAAAGCCCTGGATAAGAGTTGAATAGTTCTCTCTCCCTCCCTCCCCTGATATCTGAGGGAAGATTGAAAAAACTTGGTTTGTTTAGTCTGGAGAAGAGAAGACTTAGAGGGGACATGATAACAGTTTTCAAGTACATAAAAGGTTGTTACGAGGAGGAGGGAGAAAAATTGTTCTCTGTAACCTCTGAGGATCAGACAAGAAGCAATGGGCTTAATGTGCAGCAAGGCGGTTTAGGTTGGACATTAGGGAAAAAACTTCCTGTCTGTGATTAAGCACTGGAATAAATTGCCAAGAGAGGTTGTGGTATTTCCATCATTGGAGATTATAAGAGCAGGTTAGACAAATACTTGTCTGGGATGGTCTAGATAATACTTAGTCCTGCCTTGAGTGCAGGGGACCGGACTGGGAGACCTGTTAAAGTTCCTTCCTGTCCTATGCTCCTATCCCTGAAAGGTGACCTGAGACTCCCTCTCACTTCTGGCATGTGAGCTCTGTAGAGTCCTTCTCATGGACCTTTCAGGTCATGGAGGCCACGTCTCACCCTCATGTGACGGTGGTAGGATCCAGTTTCTCCTGCAGCCTCTCTGTGGATCGGTACTTTTTCTGCCACGATTCATGTTCTGAAGGTATAGGCACTTGATTACTTGACTACAACAACAACAAGGTAGAATTCCTGATTATCCTTTGAGTAAAGTACACCAGATAAATCATGAGCAGATTTGTTGGGGGGGGGGGGGGAAGCTGAAGATAATTAATACTGCTTCCAAAAATAATTAAGATTTAGTAGCTCAGCATCAAGATGCAAATGTGCCTGGGGTAATGGTTCAAAAATGATGGATGGGTGGATACACACAGACTACAATCATTTTCATCACGGTTTCCTGTTGTGAGATTGTGAAATGCTACACAAGACAGGCAAAAATATGACCCTGAAAACATTGAGGGAATTGGGGTGGTAGTTTCACAAAGTCACACAAAATCTGGATTAAATGAGAAGTTTTAAATTTATCCAACATGTGGTGTAGGTTTTTTTAGAGGGAACTCCAACATTATTAATCTTCCCACCAGTAATCTCTATAGTAGTATTGAGAAATGGAAAATCCCAGGTGACGGATGTGGTCTTGAAAACTTGAAGTATAAAAGCTTTCCTCTCTCCACAGACAAGTTGAAGGTACAAGTTAAAAGCACATAATGTTAGTCTACAATAGCAAATATGAAATCTTCAAGGTTAGATACATATCAAAGAGAAGCTGTGAACTGTTTTATTACCCCTGCATTAAAAAAAAGAGACCAGTTAAGGCTACTGAAGTTTAAGCTTACTGGATGCTAGATGGAACAAGATTCTGATCTTGCTTACAGTTGTGTAAAAGCAGCATAGCTCCACTGATAACATGGAGTTACTCTGGATTTGCACTGGTGTAAACAAGATCAGAATCTGAACTACGGTGTTGAAAAGGAATGTATGTCACTGTTACAAATAGAACTGGATGCAAAAAGTTAATTTTAAGAATAAGCCTCCATGTACATTGACAGTAAAATAGGATTTGTCAGATCATGAAGGAAACACTTTTCTCAGGCAAAAGTAAACATGTCTTGTAATTAACATTTTCTGCCAAAAAGTATATTTTGCATCAAAAGTGAAGATGTTTTAGCTGTAATATACATATCACCTCTTGGTTTTTTTTCTTTTTCACCCTTAAATTAAATTATGATTTAGAATTTATACTATTTTGTACCAGCATTAAAAATATCTATTCTCCAAATTGACAACAACTCTTTAGTTCATAAGCAATGTACAATGTATTTTTTTCAGAGAGCAATGTGCCAATTTATTTAAATGTAATTAATTAAAGAACGTGGCACTTTTGACCACTGCTGATATGTTTTAAAAATATATAGTTGACCATATGCAGTTGAAGTAAAGACAACTGGTATGATACATGAGATCATATTTTAATACCTATAAAATAGGCCTTCATTTAGGGGTACTAAATGCCAAAGTACCTCTATTGGCAGGTTTCTGCAGAGCATCCCTCCGGTAACTTGTGAGGCAGCACTAAAAAAAATGAACTTAAAAAATGCCAATCTGGGCAACTTAAATCTGGTCAGTTTAAATCTGGTCAATTTAAACTGCAAAGTCCTTGTTTTCTCACAAGAAAGCTTGTTTGTAGATTTTTTTGTCCCTCAAAAAGGAAATGACAGGTGGTTGGCCACTAGTTGTTGTGGGTCATTTAACATCACATTAGTTTGCTGCTGGGCTACCTAGCCAGCTCAGAAGAAGCAGATGTCCCAAACAAAATTAAAGGGGGGGAAAAGGGAACATAAAAGGACAAAGCAAAATTGAATCAATCTTGCAAAAGTCAAAGAGGAGGAGTAAAGCTGAAATCCACATCTGGATTTTGGGTCCACCATTAATATGGAGAGATCATAAATAAAAAGTTGTTTAAGGCCCATATTTAGCAAGGTACTTAAACTGTGGCTAATGAGGTGCATAAGAGTCCTGTTGACTTGTATTCTTAAAGACTACTTTCATGCTTCAAGCTGGGCACAAGCTTAGTCACCAGTCTGTAGCAGCAGGAGAATCCAAGCACAGCTGCTTGTGTAAGGCGCCTTTTGATGAAATACAGCTTTTATATAGTGCACTAATCATTACAGATCCCCATGAGGTGTTAGGCAAATATTGTTCTCACCTTAGATATGAAGAAACTGAGGCAGAAAGGTTAAGGGAATTGATTAAACCAACAGTTAGAGTTGTTGATTCAGATTAGATTAGACTGGAGATCCCTGCTTTCACTATGATGCTTCCCTTGCTTGATCAAGCTGCTGTTTGTTTTTGTAGGCCCCATCCTGCAACGTTTGTGCAGTTCCATTGATTTCCATGAGAGCTGAGTGTCAGCTCCTCACAAGATCTGGCTCACAGAAAATAAACATGTCAGAAAGATAAGACCTGAGGGAAACTTTTAATCTTTGGACAACATCAATCCAAGCGTTACAGGTTAGGTTGCCTTATGTTTATCTTCTATTGGCCTGATACTATGTGGCATGAATTGGATCCAGATCTGAATTTTGCAGTATAGTCTCATTGTATATTAATTCTACAAATGTACTCATAGTAGGAAACTGGAAAATTTAAGCCTAAATTATATAGTAGGCAGAGTTGTGCAAACAACTGATTTTTCAGTTTTCTTAATGTTCTGTTAGAAAAATTGAACCAAAAAGTAAAGTTTTAGGTTGAAATAAACATTTTGTTGGACCTGAAACAAAACATTCCATTTTGTTTGAACTCTTTCTGAACTTTTTAATTGAAGTAAATTTCAAAACAAAGTAATTTCAAATTGAAAAAGCAAAACATTTCATTTTGAAAATGTTTCCAAAAAAAAAAAAGTTTGTTTTTTTGTCAGTTGGCGAGTGGGGGAGGAGGGAGTGGGTTGTTGGGCTTTTTTCCTTCCTCACCCAGGAAACAATTCAGCAAATTCAGCATTAATTGGTTTGATGTTTTGGAGAACCAAAAAAAGCGTTACTCAAAAAACTTTGCCCAACTGTATTTGTAGGTCTATTTTCTATTTAGTTTATGGTTTGGCTGAAGACAAGAGGCTTGGCTTTTATTATATTTAAACTGGCTCATCCATTCCTAATGCAGCATCTGTTTCTGAACCTATGTTATTTTTCCAATTTTCATCATCTGTCCAGTGGAGACAAAAGAAGAAACTAGAAAACTGAATTCTAATGTAATTAAAACAACTTGATTATAAACACCTACACTGAATTTTAAACGGTAGTGGTTATTTCATGTATTGTAGTGTAAGGTTCATGTACCACAGAGCTCTATTTAAAATGAGGGTTTTTTTCCTCCCTCTGTTAACTGAATTTCATTGGCAAACCCTTCTCCCAGCTCCTGGAGATCAGTTTATTTGCTTTGCGCATATAATTGCAGCCACTAAGATCTGGGGTAAAAGATATTTAATGTGTGACAGTATTTCTACTCCCTTCCTTTCCCCCCATCTTATATAAAGGTAAATACTCCACTACATAGATGGGCAAAAGGAATTTTGCCCTGCTGAACCATGCAAAAGGGCAATCTTCTGGGTGCTCATCCATTCTAAGACGTAAAGAGGAATTTCTCAGAGGGGTGATGCAGTTCTAAGGAATCCATACAGAATGAAGCTGTGGAGAGCTGTATTACCTGACCAGCAGTACTCTTTTGCATTGTTTAAAATCATTTTGTATATAAAGATGGTAGGACTGTCAAGGCAGCTACAGGTCTAAGCCTGTCTGGCTTCCCGGGTATGTAAATGAACTGCCAAAGTGATGCAGGAGGCCCGGGAGCTGGCATAGATGGACAGGCTCACTGTTCCTCGTTTTCTTTACGGATACAGACTAACACGGCTGCTATTCTTAAACCTGTACAGATACTGAGGATCTCAGAGTATCCATAAATGGGGCTTAGGGACTGAGCCCCTTGTGTATTTTATATGAGGATGCAAAGCCTGCCTCTTTGACAGAAGAGATTGTGAAGTTGTCCTCGTTATTTTCTTTAATTTTCCTTTCTAGGGATCCCTTTGAAAAGATGTCGACCTGAGTAACAACTTTAGGATTCAGTGTTAAAGATGCTTTTTACATTCCACGCCTGAGTTGTTGGCTTCTCCCACAAGGGTGACAAGGGAGAGCAAATGCAGATGTTGATAAGCAAGTATCAGTAAGGGCCCAGTCCTTCAAGGTTCTGAGTGTCCTCAGCTTTCATTCCAGCTGAGCACGTCACCAGATTAGGCCCTAGGGCAGGGTATTATATTCAGGGTATTGTATTTTATTTTAAAATACACTTCTATTTGCTTGTGATGTTTAATTATATGCAGAATACAGTGCTGTATAGTCTCCTAAGATTTTTTTAAAAACCTGTTTTGTATTAGTTAGTATATTAAGTTCTTCAGTTCAACTTCATTAACCAAAAAATACAGTTGAAGGGTGATAGGGGAATGAAGCTTAAATAGCAAACATATGTTTGTGGGACCCTGGAATGAGTGAATTGTTAAAGTGTCTAACAAAATTTCAAGGATGCATAAAACTCCCACAAAGGTCTGTGATCTGGAGTTAATGCTGACAGTGTATTTTGCAGTATGCTAACAGTACCTTTATTGCAGACATCTGCAGCTTGAGGATTCTCATAGGATTTCCTGTGGAATTTTGTTGACATGTTAAATGTCAGCATCCAAGAATTTTATGGACTGGAACAGAAGGGGTGTTTCCTTCCCAAGGTTTTATGTACCATATCTTCAGCTTGTGATGTAGTCGTTGGGAATGTTCTTGGATCAGGGGACCAGCGTATAGTCGTGTGTGTGTGTGTCTGTTGAGAAAAAGCATGCATAGAAGGCTGGTCAAGATTAGTCATAGTATCTTTGACAAATCATAGGTGTTTAGTATTAGGTTAAGATAATTTGTGCTAATGATAGGCTAGTGGAAGACTACAATAAATATTCTTACAATATACTTAAATTACAGATAAATTATTATGGAATTGCATTCTACATCAAATAATGCCAAATGACTCCACCATTATTTAATAGCATCTAATGAATACCGTATGAATTAATAATGATTGCCGACTTTTTGAAGTCTCCTCAGCTTCCAGCTGTCTCTTAAATCACTTCAAATAATTCATTGCTTGATGCTTTGCCCCTTTAACGGTAAGAAGTGAATCCCGGCTTGTAAAGATCTATGCATCTGTGCTAAAAGCAATTTTTGGGAGAAGTGTGGATGCTTGCCACCCATCCCTTTGTTGTAGAAAGAGATGACACCATACCTCATGTCATATTGATTCTTCTGCCTCGGATACAAATAATAGATGTTGGCAGCTGATATTGTAGTACTCAGATGGTTCTGCCAGAAAATCTCTCTCTTTTGGCCCATGATTTTTAATTTGCGAGTTCTTTTCTCATGGAAGGTGCTGGATTGATAGTTCTAAAATCTCAAGTCCTCTGCTTATCTACAGCACTGATCTGATCTGTGGCAGTATTCTTTACCCACAATGCATTGCTATATTGGTCATTATGTCATCTGTTTGCTCAAGTGGTTTGAACTTAAAGTGAGTATAACTGTCTGCTGAAGGACTTTTACTGTCCTTGTATAGGTGCCTTTCCACCTTCCAACATAGCGAGAGTTGGGTGGGTGGCCCAGGCATCCCTACATTCCAGCCATCCCCAGATAGTGTAACTGCCCAGGAGGACCATTCACACCTAATATGGAGGAAGCCCAGAAGGTGCTCTACTTTATGATAAATTTGCCCTGCACCTAGAGAGCCCAGGAGTGGGGATTCCTAATACCACCTCTTCAACACTCTACCTCCTTTGAACCAACTATTCTTCAGTCAAAGTTAAGGATTGGATCCACTTTTTTTTCTCCTCGCTGACTTGGATGGATACTGATGCATAAGGAAGTAGCTCAGGCTCCATATTTGTCCTAATTTTGGCCTTTCTGCTAAAATGATGGCAATGGGGCTAATTGATTTTTGTAATGATATTACTAAGGACTGGACTGAGTGCATCAACTTCATGTCAGCCACCGACAGTAGCAAATTCTAGTCACTATTGACCTGGGATATATTTGAATTATACTGACATAAAGGTGACAGTGTAATCTCCCATTATTAATATTTTGAACTATCCTGTTCCAAGAGAGTTTTCTGTAGATTTCTATTTAATTTGTGGGTACGAAAGGACTCAGCTGCTTAACTGCCTGAATCTCTCATCTCAACGTCTAGATTCACAGCCAGTCTGACCACTAAACTCTCATTTCACATCTGATGCGCAAAGAACACAGCAGTGCATATAGTATTGGAAACAGGCTGTGTTATGGTCCTTTCGTTTTTCCCTATGAAACAATGTGAGAAATCAGAATTGCACAAATCAATGATACTGGCTTTTTTTCCCAAACAAAATAAATGCAGTTAAATAGAATATTTTCCTATCCTAGCGTTGGATTCATAAATGTATTACTGTATATTAGCAGTGCTTGAGTTGGAGATCAAACAGAATAGCAGAAGAAAAATGCTTGCAGTTGAAGTGCCTGCTGAACTTATAAATGTCACCGTGAGATAGCTCTATTTATAACTTCTTTAGCTACTCTTGTATTCTTCAACGATTGCTATGGTCTCATGGCGAGCTGAGGGGCTGGGGGTTCTGTAAGTATATAAGCTTCAATGCCTGTCTCCATTAACAATGATGTGGAATGGATGCTGATATGGAAACAGACATTTTGTAGCTAAAGGGACTAATTAGTTGCTACAGCAGAATTTTAACTTTGTTCTATAACCTTGCCTCAACAACGTCTCTTAAAATTGCATGGAATCGCAAATGCCCGCATACAGTGAATGCTTCTTACACACACATCTATCCCTCATATTTAAGCTGTAATGTTAATAGGGGGGATTTTCATTGCATTAAATAGCATTTTTCAACAAACATGGAAAAATTGGGGGTATCAAGCATTTTCCTCTTCAGAGAGAATGCTAATTTCCATACTAAGATTTTCAAAACTTGGGGGCCAGATTCTCTGGTGAGACATAGCTCTTCACACCTCTCAGGTGGTAAAAGTGTCTATAATGTTGCTGCAAATTCCTCATAGAATTTCCCTAGAATAAAGGATCTTTCTCCTACATATGATTATGCTATACACACTGCTGTCCCCCTTTCCTGTAATGTGGAGACACATTGGGGTAAGGGAGGGCATTATGGACCTCTATTCTATCTGTTCTCCATTGGCACGGAAGTCCATTAAGTGGACTACATCAGAGGCACAATTTACTGCTGGATAGCAGCAGCATCTCTAAAAGGTGTCAAGAATGGCCTGTGCCCCCGGGGTCAGAGCCCCATAACTGGCTCTAGGACTTTGATGCCGGAGAGTAAAAGGCCATTTAAGTTGATGAAAGTACATACGACTATGAGTTAAATTCTGGCCTTATGTACAGTGGAATAAGACGAGGTCAATCCTTTCCTCCCATATTCAAGACATTTTTAAAAGTTCCTCTTATATTATCCAGGGTCTGAAAGTATTACAGGTATGAGCTCATTTTTGCTCAGGAGTCATGGACACATTTTTCATCAAAATTTAAAATTTTGACAAAACAGAAAAATCTTTAATATTCATTATTTTCCTCCTTTTTTAAACCATTCTGTACTTAGACTGGAGAATACCTCCTGTACCATTAATGCTGCTTATTCTCTAACAGTAAGCTGCAAGAGGTAACTTAAGGACACTCACTATATATTGTCACTCCATGCTGACGTGACTGACTCTGAGTAACAAGTATTCAGACACACCTTGCAAGTACCTGCCAGCTCACTCGCCTAGTATTCATGACTGCTTTTATTTCCTTGTTTGTGGATGCTGGTGAACAATGTTTTTTCCCCCACATAATGTTCATAGGTATGTCATGGGTGTTAACATAAATAAATATCTACAGATAATCTACAAACAGAAGGAGCACATCCTTTTTTTTAAAGGTGTAGGTTATCAATCAGAAACAACACTACTTGACTTAGCTGACCAATCCTATGGAAGGAATTGTGAAGAGTAAACAGTGAATACTTAGTGGCCAAGTCCCGAACACAGCTTTAGTAGAAGAAATGAATTCATAGACATCATGACCTGTTGGTGGATAATTCATGAACAGAACAGGGCCTAATTCATCACAAATTATTCTCAATTAAAATTTGATCAGCTCTGGGCCCTAGAGTGGCTGAGCTGGTCTAGACAATACTTGAAGGAGAAGTAACCGAGAGAGAGACAGACAGACAGACAGACACAAGCAGGATGGGGAGAGAGAGAGAGAGAGAATAGAGGAGAGATGTGAGTAGGGACATCAAAAAAAATAGGGTTACATTATGAGGATTGAGACAATGTAAAATTTTTCAGGGGAGATAGCATTGGAGACAGGGAAAGAAAAGAGACCTGATTGAAAAGGGAAAGCAGAGGAGAGAAGGGAAGACCACAAAGCAAAGAGTGAAATATGGAAAGAAGAACCAGAAAACTATATTCAGAAAAGAAAAAAACAATGAGATAAAAGGGACAGGAAAAAGAATGAGGAACTAAAATAGGTGAGATTCAGCAACTATGTCAGGGCATTAAAGGCCTGTTGGCCCGACATGTTGGCCCATTACAAAACAAGGACTCCAGCCATAAAAAGGTGACAACTGCTGTGCTAAAACAAGAGGCAAGATTTAATTATGCTTTAAACCATCCTGTTAAGATGGATATTCTTGTCTTTTATGCAACCAATCTCTTCACCTGTGTGCAGTGAGGAGAGAAGTTTGGGATTTGTAGAGTATGAAATATATTTGATTTTCTCCTCTTGAATACATTTGTATTTTAGCCCCAAAAAATCTTTATTTTCCTAGGCATGCATCTGGTAAAATCTTTTATTATTTCCTAGAAATATTTTGTTCTGGGTAATAGTCCAATGTCTTTAAATTCCAATGAATTAATCTTCACTTTATAATAATGGGTAATATAACTGCACTTCACAATGAATAAGTGTATTAATTATGAGAGAAATCACAGCAGATAATGTTTCCTGCTTATTTCCCTTTGAATTTCAATGAGTAAGATTTTACTTTAAAATAAAGGACATTTGTTATGTACCCAACAATGATTAAATGGACTAATTAGGAGTAATAAACATACATTTTACTGAAATCTGAATGACTATGCTTCTCATAGCACACTTCCATAGGCCAATCCTCATTTGAATTGTATACCTGTATGTATATGAATTAATTATAAATTTGTCGTCTTACTAATTTAAATAAACAATTTATTCAAATGTATTTACCAGACCCAATTTTGTCCAACGTTACAAAGGTAGAATGCCCCTTGGCTTAAATTGAAGTTGTATTCAAGTATTTGAAGGCAGAATTGATCCATTTTTGAACAGCTTGAAAGTAGTCTCCTTTTTTGAGATAAAGAACATGTAAGCCCAAAAGTTTGAGCCATTTTAATTAAAATCAGTGACAAGAAAGTACAGTAGACTCTCGATTATCCAGGATTGGATTAACCAGGATGTGGATTAACCATGATGTCAAAAAAAAAAAACACGCAACTCGCAGGGCCAGCTCTGGCTTTGCTGCCACCCCAAGCACACAAACAAAAATACCCTACCAAGGTGTAAGGCAGCCAGTGAACCAATACCCCTTCCCTCCGGTGCAGGATGGCTGGTGAATCAACCCCCACTCCCCATATTTCCTATGGATGGTGATTATCCAGGATTCTATTAATCAGAATTATTTTTTCCTATCCTCCTGGATAATCGAGAGTCTACTGTATGGAGTAAAGGAGAACCTTGCTAACAGTGGTACAAAGCTATTGTTTTTTATTCTTATATGATCCTAAACCACAGGATTTGGTTAATACAAGTCTGCAGGGCATCAACCAGTCCTGTTCACTTAGAATTTGGGGATCACAGGGACATTCATGGTCTAAACCAACCCCTCTAATCACATCCCTGTCCACAATTGCTTGTCTCATCTTAAATGGCACAGGACACTGTACAGGCTGTCTGATTCTATAAAATATTATTTTCATCAACAAGGTCTGGTGCCCCCTGGCCCTCAAATCTTCAGTAGCTCCTCCTCTTGCCTTTTATCTTGAGGGAGGGATAAGTTTCTAAGTGGGCATGTAGTCACAAAGTCTTGAACAGGATTTTAGGGACACTAGACTCTTTTGCATGGGTCTCACAGACACCAGATTCATTCAGTCACTGAGCCCCTTCAGTCAAAGAAATAGGTAATTTTTAACTGGAAAAAGTTTTTCACTTGAACTGAGCTGAAGGGCCTTTTGACTACTACCAGTCAGATATAATACAATTTGTGCAACGAAGCTTTTATCAGTAGTATAATATAATTAAATGAACCTGAATGTAAAGCTGTGAAACTATGAAGAAGGATGTAAACTTTGTTAAAAATCCATGAAACATTAATCTACTGCTATTGACTGAATTGCAAATTTCCTTGATGCAAGACAGCACATCATCAGGTGAAATGTTAAGAGAGGAACACAATGCCAGAGAAGTTTGGCTAGACCATATTTTTTTAAGATTTAGAACCAGGCAAAGTGTGAAGACAGATGCTGACAGACAGCTCTATAGTGATAGATAAAAGAAGATGAGCTTCCAGACGGTTATGTCTTCAGGGAAATATTCAGCTGACAGTTAAGGAAGAGGGAGTTATAAGAACATGCAAGTGAGTTGAGGATAAGAAAGAAATTGTGTTCAGAAGCTGAAGTCATTAAAATACCACGTCACTAGTTTTTGTCCAACCTGTAATTGAATGGTAGCATGCACACAAAAAAACCCCCAACCAACAGCAACCCCCCCGACCCCTAAAATTAGATGGCTGGGTGACATGAAATAAGCATAAATCTCAGCAAATGTCTCCCCACCCCTTTTTGAGTGTACTCTGATAATAAGTCTGTATTCTGGAAGGGGGGGGCATATTATAGTTCACTGAATGATTCATTCATATCTTCCAAGCAATAATCTCATTTGGTTTGGGGAAGAAAATTAAGGAGTGCTGGAAGTGACAAGTATCCATTATCAGATGTTTGGTAGCAGTAATTCTCCTTAATTAAACCTATTGTTTACGGAGTCATTGGCATTCAGCCATTAGAATGCTCTGAGAGAGCTACTTTTCCTCATAAACTAGCTATATGGTATTATTTTATGAGCAGTTGGTTGTTTTGCTAAATTCAAAGACTTTTGCAGTTTGTATTTTGCATATCTTTTCATCCTTATGTGCTATCAACATGATCTGTTAAGACTTTTGATTTCATTTGAAATTGACAAAATACCCCAGTTCTGTTCACCCTGGGGATGTTTTGAAGGCCACCGTGACAGATAATTACACATTTCATGGCACTTTTATGAGCCTTTATTTCATAGCCCATGAACCTCTGTATTTCATGGGCTTTATAGTCAATGAAATAAAGGGGTTGTGTTACGATACATTAAACAATTTATGTATCTACCCTGAATGTTAAATCAGAGGAACTGAGATTACAGACAAAGGGTCTGATTTTTCCTCTCGCACTATTAGGTATTAGGAGTAGCTTCACTAAGTCAATGGAATTGCACTAGTGTTAAATGATAGTCCAATCAGGCCTCAGATGCCCAGTGGCTGCTAATGGAATTTTCTCTTTATATTCATAGAAAGAACATCCTTATATTTTCAGATGTTTATGTTGATTAAAAGAACCTAATAAAAATAGAAAACACACAAACCGATGTACAATAAATTTGCCACAGGTGATTAGTAGTAAAATTTCATTGACACATAATCAACTATAGGAAAAATAAAGAAGAAGAGAAGTAAGAAGTTGTGTGTGGAAAATTTTTTAAAAAATGGGAAACCACTCAAATTGTCATCTCATCTCAAAGTTATGCTAAAAGTACTATTGCTGTGAACTCACTAATCCAAGAAAATATTTTGCATGTTCATTTGAAGATTTCCATCTCTCAGTTCTTGTCTGCAGCTACTTTCATATTTAAATATTAGCCTGACTTTTGTTTAAAGGAAAGATATGTGTATAAATATAGGAATAGGTCTTTTACAAACATTTTGAAGTTATTAGAAAAAAAACATGTTCACTGAAGAAAGGAGGAGATGGTATATTTTAGGTGTCCCAACTGAAATGGATGTATGGTCTCTGTGATTAGGGTTGCCAGGTTTGGTTGGATGTATTCCAGGAGGTTTTATCATATGACAATATTTAATTAAAGATTAACCTTTAATTCCTGGAGACTCCAGGACAATCCTAGAGGGTTGGCAACCCTATGTGTGATGAGGTGATCCAAGCCCTTTGAGGTCCCCTGTTGGAAGCCTCTTGGTCCTACCACATCCCTCTCCAGGAAAGGCACAATGAAGGTAGGTCTTCCGGGCCTGCCTAAAAAGTATTCAGTAAGGAAGAAGAGGAGTTGAGAACTTTAGCCCTTTGTTAATGGTGAAGAGAAAGTGGCTATATGGGAAGCAGCCCAGGTAATGCAGCAGCAGCAGCAGCAACTACTAATGGAAGTAATAGCTGCTGTTTTAGGGGGCCTGGAGTAGTGGGCAGGTCTGCATCCCCTTACCAGTCATTGGTAAAGTGGCCAAAGCCCTGAGAAGAGGAAAGGTTTAGTTTTGGAGCCCAAGCAAAGAGCTAGAATTTATATAGGCCCAGAGACAGGGCTGAAGACCCTGGAGAGGGCCAATCATTTGCTGGAATTTATTACCCTCAAAGGGGACTGAAGTTAAGGAATAACCTGGTGGAGAGCTGAGACACCAGAGAACTGCTGAGGAGAAAGGGTCTTCAGGAAGAAAACCCTGAGGTCAGCGCTCCCTAACAGGGCAGGCACAGACTTAAAGTTAGTACAGAAGGGGCTGAGAACTGAGCCCAGTTCATCCAGTTTAGATGGTGCATGACTTAGCCAGAGGGTTGAACCACTGAAAAACTATCTAAAGATGGCAACAGCTGACAGGGGTCACTGGGAGCAGATTGAGTGCAGGATTGCACCCAGCCAACAGGAGCATTCACAACAGGTGAGTGCACCCCGCCACCAGATGCTCCAGACATGCAAAAACATTGTTCTGTTTCAGTCCAGAAGTTATGGGAAGCGGTGTATTCACAAAGTAGATATATGATATATGTTACCATTGCAGGACCAATACATGTTAGGTAACGATAGTTTTGAATTGTTCGATTTTACAAAAGTTCACATTTACAATGGGCAAACCAGTCAGATAGTAGCAGACTACACTGGGAGGTATTTTCTGAATCTTATCATAACTATCTCAATCTTTAATATTTTCAGACTCTGACTTTCAGTTGAGGTAATGAAACAGCCCTCTTCATGATTGTCAAGGTTCTGTTTCCCCACTCAGAGGGTAAAGATGTGCGGACCCCGCATGAAAGAAAAATCACCCCCCCCCCAAGTTTATTTTACCAGCTTAGGCTAAATCTTTTCCCCCAAAACCCAAACTTCTCCAGTTGGGGCTTGGAAAATGCTGCCACCACCAATCTGAGTCCCCAAAACCATGGGGTAGGGCAAATTGGAACCCCGATAGTCACACACACACACACACACACACACACACACACACCTTTTTACCTGGGAGAGATTTGGGAACACAAACCCTCACTAGCTGTGAGACGTGCCTGATCCAAACCAGGATCATTCTAATAGAAACAAACAGACAGTTCTTATAAGGAAGATTTTAATAAAAGAAAAAGAGAAAAGCATAAACTCCTTATACAGAAATCAATAGATACTAAGCCTCCTAGCATCACCCAGCCCTCATTGAGCCCCCTCCCTTGGAATTTCTCTCTCTGCTAAACTTAACAGTCTAAGGACACCGTGGATCAATTACCAAGTGATACAATTCAAGAATACACTTACTGCTGGACTTTTGGCTTTCTTAGAAGATTATTGAAATGTTAAATAGAAACATAGATGTGATTCCTCCCCATAACCAGAGAATGCAGACAGACTCCGAGCAGCCACGGAGAGAACGGAAAAAAAAACAAACGGGAACAAAGTGAAAGTAACCCCTTTGTCTGCCAGGTATTAGCAGCTCCAATACGTCACCTCCTCTCCTGTTTCAGGTTAACCCTTCACAGGTAAAACAGTAATTCTAAAGCACTTCATACTTATGACAATGATATTTTGGCATTTCTTTCTCTAGTCCCAGCCTTAACCAAGAAGTGATGAGGCATGTGAAAATGAATAATATTGTGCAAGATGTTATGTATTCCTTTTTGAAACTCAAAAGATAATTGTGTTTCATTTGGTTAGAGTTTTAGGAAAAGATTCAGGTCTTTCCTTATTGTATTCTCACTAATTTACATATTTCTGATCCAGATACCCTGGTGAATCAGACATTGAGAGATCTTCTCAAGTGCAGGAAGATTGATTTCCACTGGGTAGTCCTGATATTAGAGTTGAAGGATTGGAGATGTTATCAAAATTGCTGTTAGCTGAACAACTTTAAATAAATGAGATATAGAATTTAGCCATTAGTTTAGCTGAAGAGATCAAGTCAGTAAGCTCCATGGTTACCTTTAATCCTATACTATCATCAGTACATGAAAAAAGGCCTTCACTGTTTTACATATAATTTTGAAGATAACTAAGAGCCTATGTAAATAACAAAAATTATAGGAGGAATTAAAGTAAATATTTGAAGAGACTTGTGATACTGATCCCGATTTATAAATGTACAGTATAAAACAAACCTAGATTTGTTTGAATGTACTGAACTCTAAAACAACTGATTTTCTATTTGAAATAGGGAATGAATGTAATGTATTTTACCAGAACTGAGTTTTTTACTAGCATAATCAGTGATTTACATGTGTTTCTCTATTTTGGTGGGGTTTTTTTTATTTTTAGTGCACTGTTTTTTATTGTAGAAAATAACTCTTTTATTTGTCTACCAGTAAAATAGTAAAATAAAATATAAAATTGGAGATTTATAAAATAAGTATACTAATCAACTAAATTAATTTAATATTCAAGATTTGGTTTGAACCTACAGTACTTAGAAAAAAATCTGAATCTAAACCATGCACAACAGGAGAATGCATTGATTTCTGGGTTTTTCATTTTACATAGTAGACATTGATTTGCATTCCTAATAAGGTCATTAATAACAAAGTGAAAGGAAGAGCAATAACCTTCCGGTATGTCATTGATAAGCAAGAATATCAGTCATTATCTAGGACATCTGTAGTCATCCACACAGTACAAAACACCAATCTTATGCACAACTTTGAAAAGTATAGTACAGCAGAACAAGAAATAGTAATCTTTACAAAATGTTTACTGGACAGCAATAGAAATCAATACTGACTGAAGATATTACTTTCCATTTGTGCACAGATTAGGGTCAAAATCAGAAAACTTCAATCAAATTTAGACTAAACCTTTTCATTTACTAGGTTCAATTTAAAATGAAAGGATATATCTACAATACAGGGGAAAATGAATGTGGTGTAAATCAACAGAAGTGGGAATGTGAGTTACCAGACGAGAGGTGCAAGGGTGGAGTTGCAGCGGATGTATTTGTAATGTAGCTAACACACTAGGCTTGATCTTGGTGGTCCCTCTAGCTGCTACTGTAATACAAAGAATAATAACCAATAGGAGGGTGTAAGGTGTATTTGAAGCTGCTCTGAGCTTTGGAATATTAGAAAGTCCCAGATGACATGGCATAGTGAACAAAGTACAGACGGTGTAATAAAAGTTGCTTCATCAAGTGGCTACCACCACAGCATATGTAATTATGGCCACAAGTCAGCAAGGTATTTAATCACATGCTTTGCATTAAGCACATGAATAGTCCCCTTGAGTTTTCAGAATCATGCTCACAAAAATCATGCACTTTTAGCACTTCACCTGCAGTGTGCCCACCAATATTTTTTTGAAACCTGTAAACAATTTGCATTTAATGTTTGATCAGTAAAGTCCACCTGTGTGCGTCATTCAAGTTAGGCACGATTTACAAACCTATTTTTGTAAGAACCACCATTGTAATTTGAATATCCTTTGTATTTGTATAAGAGAGAATAGATCATAAGATTTACTGTATTAGTGTAATCTGTGTACAAACCCCAAAATGATCTGATCCTGCGTTTCTTATATAATCCATTGTCTTCAATGGGAAAAATGCAGGATCAACAAAAGGAGGTTATGTGCGTAGACTAGAAAGCAGTTAAGTCAAACTCACGTCATTTTCCTTTCTAACTTTTCTGGGAGCATATATACTGTATTGATGTCTTTGGGGGAAAATAACTCATTTTTGAGGTAAATATCCCAGCATTAATCAGTTTGATGCATTCTGTCTTTGTGGTTAAAAAATGGCATTGAAAGGAAGGTAATCTTTTTTTTTTTTTTTTTAAGTTAAAGAATAATATGGGCCAGGAACACTGGGACAGTAATAAGGAGAAATTGTTGATTGTACAAAGTTAAATATACCATGGGCCAAATCATGAGATCTATTAATGTAGAAAAAAGGCTAAGTCCTGCAGAAATTCAGATTTGTACATGTATGTCTGAGCATTTAAATAATATGTTATTGGCACAAATTGAATAGTAGCAATTGACACCTCTTGGAAAAAAGTTTGCTTTAAAAAGAAACATTTTACTGATGATTAGGGGGTTGGGGGTTTTTTTATGTTTTTTTTTCACCTGGCAAAAATTTCAGAGCTTTGTTTCCTAACATACTTTTTCAAGTTTGCTTATATTGTAAATAAATGGAAATGTGAAGATTTCTTTAATCTGCATCAATTTTCTTGCAATATTTATGGCTTCAGTCCTGCAATAATACATGTAACTCATTGACTTCATTAGGGCTTTGTGCAAGCACAGGCATCTGCCTATTTGCATCTCATTTCAGGATCAGGGCCTAAATCTTTAGAATATTCTGAATTAAAACGTGAACCTGCACTCACTTGCACTGGCAAATAATTCAGCCTTTAACATTCAAACTAATTAGTAGTAAACTAATCCCTTTGAACCTCAGTATATGTGGCCTGATAGAACTATGGAGACATCCATGTTTGTATTTAGGTGGGGTGTTTTTGATTGCTTGGTTTTAAAAAGGGATCTCAGAGAATTAGTGTCAGAAGAGGTTTGTTCAGTTCTCTGAGCTTTGCTGTGTTCTGTGTTCCGACTGCTGGAATGGAACGGAAAGAAAAAACCCTCTTAGTTTTACAGAACATTTAACAAGAACATGTTTCATTAAGGAAGCAGGGAAGCTGACTTCTGCTCTTAAGCACTCCCACGAATGCTAAAGGTAGGGTAAGAGCATTAATATTAAACACATTTATACAATTTTCAGATAGCCATGGAAACTATAAATACCTTTCTAGTTCTCAGAACTCTCAGAATGGTAGATCATGAACTCCTTCAGTTGCAGCAAAGCAATTTCCATCTTCTACCATCAGCTGTCTCTGATATCAGGTCATGCATCCTTGTTACCCTGATCTAGTTCAATTTCAAGTGAATGAAGCAGTCACAACGTAAACCATAAATAAAGACTCTGATTTGGGATTTTGAAGTTAGCAGAATTAGATACTCTCTCTCTTTTTAAGACTTATGTGTGCAGCACCTGATCCTGACTTTCATATTACTAATACACAATAATTAAAAATATGAAAATCTTCATAAACATAGAGAAGGAAACAGTCCTCTCTGCTCTCATTTGTTCCATTGTCCTTTCACTTTCAAAACACTCTTGACTGGTTAAAGGTTTTGCTAAAATGGATTTTAGAAGTCCTAGCTTTGCTCAGATTAGACTTTCATCTGGCACAATTTTCTATTGAACATGCATCATTTATTTGTACAGTAAGCATCCGACAAATTCAGTATTAGCCCACAAAAGTTTATGCTTCAATACTTTAGTTAGTCTTTAAGGTGCCACAGGACTCTTTGTTACCTCTGTAATTGTTATGTTAACCTTTATCTAACTATCAGTACTTCACCAAATTCTTAGATGTGTTGCTATATTATATTAATCATATTTAGTATTGAATTTTATTAGTGAGGTATTTACACATAGCCATGGGACAAATCCAATAAGATTGGCTGAATGCAGCCATTAATACAATTTTTTTCTCAGTTTCCCATTGTGGTGGTATTCCTTTTATTTGGACTGTCCTTAATAACTTCTATAGAATTAGAGGGATAGGTGCCATAGAACATTATCCTGTCTGTTACCAAGGAAATGTAAAATGCAGTTTTTAGAAGCTTTTTTGAGGAGAATGAATGAGAAAAAGGTTAAACTTAGATTTGGAGCAACCTTTGCTGAGTACAAAAGCAAAATTCCAAACTTTTTTTCTAATCAGTAGACTGAAGAGTTGAGTACCTAGCCTAATAGGGTTATGTTTCTATCCCACAGAGCAAAGATCAGCACAAGCTGTGTGGTTAATTGAATGGGCTAGAGAGGGGTGTCATTTTCAAATCCCCTGCAGAAAAGTGAGGGTGATATAATCCTACATGGAAAAATAATTGTATCCCTGTATTTGTAAATAAATGCTAGCTCTTGTACTACTGTTCATTTTTAAATTTTTTGTGTCATGGTCTAGGATTATAGGATTATAATCCTGGTTCTAGGATTATAGTGCAAGGGTCGGTGAATAGATTTTTATCATTTTATTTATTTTTCTGGTGGAGACTCTTATGTTAAAACCACAGAGTCTTAAAAAGATAGAATTCTAGCTGAAAACAAATAACTAAAAAAATTAGGTAACAATACAATGGAACCTGAAATTTGCTAATTTTCAACATTCCACGTCTCATTAAAATGAGTATACTGTACATATTCTCAGTTGCTAATATGTAGTTATCCATTAATTTTCATTGTGACTTGCCTGAAGTTCAAATCTTATTTTGAAATTCCATAGTTTTTGTAACTATGCTGGTTCTGGTGGGACCCAATTGAGAGTGCCAGTTCAGGACAGATTGCTTCAAACAGGGCCATTATAGACCAAGGCTGGGGGGTTTCCACCTCTAAGCAAACCAAAACAGCCAAACAGACAAGACTTCAGTTTTACCCAACTGGCTAATCACAAGTCACACAAGCAATTCCCTTAGAAGCTCCAGTTCCCCAGTATCACCACCAGTGCCACTTGTTATGGGCATGAATGGTTATAAAAACCAATTCCCCAGTAAAAGAAAAAGGGTTCTCCCAATCCGAAAGGACCAAGCCCCAGACTCAGGTCAATATACAGATCAGATCTTACCCACAAATCACGCTGTTGCTAATCCTTTAGAATCTAAAGGTGATTCATAAAAGGAAGAAGATATAGATGAGAGCTAGAATTGGTTAAATGGAATCAATTACATAGAGTAATGGCAAAGTTCCTGGTTCAGGCTTGTAGCAGTAATAGAATAAACTGCAGGTTCAAATCAAGTCTTTGGAGTACATCCACACCTGGGATGGGTCATCAGTCCTTTGTTTAGAACATCCATGTGTAGCAAAGTCCCTCCAGAGGTATGGAGCAGGATTGAAGACAAGATGGAGATGAAGCATCAGCTTTTTATAGTCTCTTGCCATGTGGTCTCCACTCTCTTTATTCCCAGATACAAGCTGTCCATCACATGGCATGGAAAAACCTTAGAGTTCTGTCCATAGGATGTCCCTGCATACCTTGCTGATTCACAAGATATGTCTGCCTTCTCTCAATGGGTCATTTGTATAGCTGATGGTCCTTAATGGGCCATCAAGCAGGCTAGGCAGAGCTGAAACCAACTGGTCTGGGATGTCACCCAGAAGTATAGCATAAGTTTGAAATACAGACAGAGCCAATACTTATAACTTTAATATAAAATGTTACATGCATACAGATAGCATAATCATGACCAGCAAACCATAACCTGGTTTTAGACACTTTATTTGACCCCCTTTATATAAGATTTGGTGCCACTACAGGACCTTGGTTGCAACAATGATCTATAGGGTCCCAGTTTATGTTGTTAATGTCAGTGTTATATACTGTTAAACAGTATTGCATTCACCTGCAGATGTAGATGCATTGTTTGGGTTCACTCTGAAGCTTTTCTATAGTTTTAAAAGGTATTTTTTTAGCCTCATTAATGCAGAGAAATTAATGCCTCATGTATTTTTTTAGCCTCATTAATGCTTTAGAAATGACAGTAATAGGAAGTTTTAGGAATTAAAAAAGAAAAGTGGGTATTTTTCTCAGATATAGGGAATAAAGGATAGTGGTGAATACTAATTCCTTGCAAGTGCTGTTAAAACTATACAAGCTATGTTTCTGTTTGGAAAAGCCTATGTGACTATGGTCTATCACTAATAATGTTTTCACTGAGATTACCTGAGGACTTCAGTCTTTTACTGTTCATCTGGTACCTGGCACAATTACATGCTTAAAATCACTATTGTAAAGCAAAATTTGTAAAGCTTTAACAGCTGTAGGAATTAATTTCTCAAAAAAGAAGTGGGAACGAAATAATTTCTTCAGTTAGTCTTATGGGTCCATTATTCTTTTCAACTGATACCATTTCAGATGTTCTATTGCCAAATCAGTGGCTTCAGGTGACTTTCCCCGTTTTTTAATAGTTGGCCGTTTGAAATGATAGTTTATAAAAGCATGACAAGGGTCAGAAGTGAAGGTGAGTAACATAATTTTAGTGGATTAATTGCACTGTACATGGATGGGTATAAAACATAATTTTAAATATATGATGCACCTAGTTTGAATGAAATTGACTGGCAATATGCCAGAATTGATATCCTTCTACTGCAGGTTTGTATATACTAAGATACAATGCAAGCATCTAATGGAGAAATATTCATTTCAGACTCATGTAGTGGCCTAATCTATAAATTGCAATAAATAAAGCTTCTCAGTGCAATAGTGTACTCAACAACTTTCATATACTGTACTTCACTGGAATAAATGCACTTTTTTGCATTAATCATCTTTCCTATTAAATGCCTATTACAATAATTGAAACCCAGCAATAGTGCCTAATGATAATTAAGGGGTATTAAATAAGACTTTTTAAAAGTATATTTTAATTTGAAGGTAACATTCAAAAAAGGTCAACATTTGAAATCAAAGTAATTTATTGAGCCACACAGCAAGTAATCACATGGAGAGGGCAATGCCATTTTCCTTACCATATACTATATATACTGCAGTTCTAGTGCACCTATAGTGCTAGAGCAGAGTGAGTGGGTAGCCTATATGCATATTCAGTACTTGGTTTCACTGCAGAGTATTTTAGGAACAAAATAACCTGTTTGAAGCCTGAAGTTTTATACAGCATAACTATACCCATACACCAAATTTACACACCTTGTTGGTGCAATAACTGGTAACTTGAGCATGCAGTAATGGTAATTGTGTTCACAAATTAGACATCAATATATGCACAATTAGTTGTGTACACACACTTTAGAAAATCAGGTGCTTAATGTAATCTAAATACATATGCTTTTGCTCCATGTCCATTGCCATAGAAAAAGTGCACTTACCCCTTTGTTTAGTGTGTTGTGATAGATCTGTAATTATTATTTACTGCATAATTATTTTCTGCATTCAGTACAAGAGACATGATTGTAAACTTAAGGCAACTGCTGCTATCTGGGGCTGGCACACTCCTGGGACTGGGAATGATTTTGACTGTATTGCTATTGAAGGAGCATCTGCTGTGTCAGATACCCTGGTCCAGCTGAGTTGTGCTTAGTCCAAGACTGACAGAAGTGGAGCAGGGGGGAGAAAAATGGGTCTTTTAAATGATTATTACACTCCCACAATTCTGGAGCCTGATAGGGTTTGGGCTGATCTCTGGTGTACATTAAAGTTGTCCCAAGCCTTCTCAACTGATTTCTAGCAACCGGGAATCACGGGGACATAGAGATGCCTATGACATACTCCTTTTCCTCAGCTATGTCCCCCTATCACAGGGGCAAAGAACAGGGCGTGAAGTAGGAACCCTACGGCAGCTCAACACCATCTGTCCCTCTGTATCAAAGAAATCTCAGGGGGGCAGATCCTCCAGCTTTGACCTGACCAGACCCTATAATCTGGCTCATTATCTTTGTTAGTTTTTCAAGGTACTTCTCTTTACTGATCAGACTTTATAGTTAGTCTTTAAGGTGCCACAGGACTTTGTTAACTCTGCTATTCCAGACTAACACGGCTACCACCCTGATTCTTTACTGATCAGTAGCTGTTCAGTTGTAAATGGATTGAGCCTAAACCAGGGCCATTCTGGGAGGACCGTAAGTGATTTTTTCCCCTCAGGAGTAATGAAAACTTCCAGGTCATGCAAGTCTATTTTCTTCTACTTGGTTCAGGGCAAATAAATACAAGAAGGAATTTAAGTAACTTATTTCACATATAAAATGAACAGGAAAAAAATCTATAATCCGTGTCCAAAATTTAAATGGAAAGGGCACTCCCAAAGACAATGGAATAGGAAAGATTTGTTGCAAATAATAACTAAGATTATGAAGTTAAGTGAACCATACTCATTTTCTTATTCCTTCACTATTTCTGTGTATTCCGGAGAGAATAGAAATGTTTCTAATATACTGGATACAGCTACGAAACTTGTTCCTGAAGACCAAAGTGAAAATCAAATTTCTATTGCATCATGCTGGATATTAGCACACAGACTACAAAAATACTAGTAAGAAGGTACCCAAACTCTTAAGGAATTTTTTAAAAAACCCAACATTTCTTGGATTGATCAAGCAGGAGAACCACCAAGTAGTAATACTGTGGATGTCTGATTTTCATTTTGCTTCAGGAAACTTTTACCCTTGATCAGATTTTCATGAAAGTCAAAAGAGAGAATATGTAGTTTTACTGGCAAATAGCCCTAAAAGTGAGGTAGAGCAGAAGGAAAACAGGATTTATGTATCCTAGGTCTCAGTGACCTCCAAAAAGGTGTAATCGTTTTAAAAGCAAAATCACAATGCATAGCATACAGGTAATGGCAGCAAAAGCTTTTTAAAGAAATTCCATTAAATGCTACTCAGCCACCTGCCTCTACAATTGATCTGCCAGAAGAACTGCAGTTATGTATTTTTCCCAACTTGGTGCTTATCACTTAGATGCATCTGTTGTCAAAGCCAGAGAAACTGTAAGACTCTTGTGACAAACTCTTGTTCCATTACAAGGAGAAACCAAGAACAACAAAGCCAAACACAAACCATTGTGTTTTAGCTAGTGTAATAATCCAGAAGCGAATTGGAGACAGTAGATAAGCTTGATAAGAGCTTACCGGAACTCCACAAGAGGAAAGGAAATTCTGGGCTTCAACCAGAATGTTGAGAGGATATCAAGTGACAATATACTCAGCCAATGAGCCTCTTCATCAGGAAAAATAAAGAAAGAAGGACTATTTTCACTGGCTGGTTTTGCTCAGAAGGGAAGAGATTGTTTCTAGCAGCTGCAGAGAGCTTCCTCTTTCTGAACTGAAGTATCCATGAATGTGTCATACTGCACTCCGGCCTCCACAAAGACATGTGCTGTTCTACATACAGAAGAACTTTTGAAAAAGAATAGCACTCCCAGCAGTTGGCAGGATGTATTCAAACCTAAAAATATATTCAATTGTAATGATCTTCCTAGAACCGAACATATCTATTGTCCTAAAACAGGAAACGTTGTCAGTACTTTTGCAGCAAGAAATCATCTTCCCAAAACAGCCCTGCAAACAGTAGCAGCATAAAAAAGTGTTTATAAGATTCTTTGCAGTAATACAATAATAGAATGAGGAAGTTAGAGGAGTGTGTCTTAGTTTTGTCATCCAACAATACTTCATAACCCAAAGGACGTGGTTTTAATCAGTAGGTCTGAAATGTAAATGAAGTGAAATTCTGACAGCCTTAGATCAAAGGCAGAGAGAAGGATGGAAAGTTTCTCAGTTAAGTCTCTAAGGGAGCAGTCAGAGTTAGTCAGATAAACAGAACAAAAGTAAAATATATTCACATCCCAAAGTTTACTAAATTTAGCTCTGATAGGAGAACCCAGAGGTTGCCTTAAGCCAATGTAATTAACTGGTTAAGAACGTAGCAGTGGGCTAATGCATTTGACATTATGATAGCAGACTTTATGCCCACTGAAAACTTTGCTAATAAGGTGTGGGCTAAAGAGATGATACCATCAAAAGGATTTTGAACACTTTGATGGGCCCAAGAGATGTAGTTCCTAAATGGCAGTCAGTTACTTAGTGATTAGTAATTCAGAAGAAGCAGGTTAATACTTCTATCTCTGAAAAGACTGAATTAGAGATGGGTGACTTATAATTCATTTTTTTTAAGAAAAAAGCAATGAACTTGGATTCTGACTTTAGAACATTGATTATTATGGAAAGCAAGAATAGGGATGTTAGGGTGCTAATTCATTGAAAACATTCCCCCCACTCCCCCCCCGAAATGAATAGAAATTCATGTACCCTTAAGTGTCAGGTTTAATATGGTGTCCAAATCTCAATCTTAAAAAGGGTATTTAATAAAATTGCCTGGATCTGTGGGCCAGAGAAAAAGAAACAACCAAATAGCGCTGCATGATATACTCAATTCATTTCAACTAGTTTACATTAAATATCAAATTGGAATAAATTTTATAGA
Organism: Sternotherus odoratus; assembly: GCA_032164245.1. Taxonomy (NCBI): domain Eukaryota; kingdom Metazoa; phylum Chordata; order Testudines; family Kinosternidae; genus Sternotherus; species Sternotherus odoratus. The sequence continues at coordinate 20,169,540 of JAVMKO010000011.1, forward strand.
AACAATCAAGATCATTGCTATTTCTCCTGGTTTATTGGGCCAGAAGGAAGGAAACATTTTGGAATTTACAAAAAAGATCCCATGGCACTCTCACAATTTAAGAAATATTAACCCTAATTACTAAGACACATGTAACTCGGGTATTATAGTTACAAGGCTTGCTCTGTATATATTTTCTGATCTCTCTGAATGCATCTTAATATCTTGCAGTGGAATTTCACAGTTCTCCCACTCTTAGATTGGGATCTGTGTACAACACTAGTCTATGCCAACCACTTATTACCATGCAGGGTTGACTGTGTTTCTTCCCTTTAGGGGTCTGTGAGCACTGCTACTCAGTGATGAATAACATTCTTAAAACAAGTATTTTATTTAGCAAAGAGAACAAAACTCTAGAGATTTAAAAAACAAACAAACATGAGCCTTTAGATGTTTATACCCATCTAATCTTACACTTCACAATAAGCTAAATTAAAAAGACTTCCCTCTTTACTCTAGTTACAGGAACAGAACATGCCCAGCCTAAACTCTTTTTGGTTCAGCGGGGAAATAGCTAGATTTTTTTTATTTGTTTGTTTATTTGTATTTTGTTTATTGTAGTGTCTGGATTTTTAGACGGTATAAATTATTTTCTCAAGGAAGTTCAATAGTGGTTTAAAAAAGAGCCATTGGGGAAAAATATTTTAAATCTTTTTAATGGTTTTTGTTTGTGAATATAGTGTAGTTTACATATCAAATTGTAAAATACTTTGTTCAGAATGAAAGGTGATAGATCAATAACAATGCTATTAATAAATATTTTCAAAAACTCATTTGTGAACCTCACTGAACATTTGAAAATCCCATTATTTTTCATATAAATTTCTTTTGTTTTTTTTAAAGAGTCACCAGATAATGTTGTATTAGAGCAATATATGATAAAACATTTAGATTTCAGACTCAGACTACTCCACTTTAAAATTGTTTTAGTTGAAGACACACCTTTTGCAACATATCTGACTATTTTTACTGGATTTATTAGAAAAGCAAAGAGCTCTCACTGAAATAAGCCATATAATGAATTACTAAATTAAATAATGCATGATTAGTCTAGAAAAAATTTTAAATGTACATTTATGAGAAAATTTCCAAAAGAGTAACAATAATGAGATGCCTTCTATATGACCCTGATCCAAAATCTTTGAACACAGTAGAAATTCCCATAGACTTCAGCAGAATTTGGATCAGGCCGTATGTTACCTTACAAAGAATCATGTTCAGACAATTTATAAGTTTTAAAGAGAGAAACATGTTTAAGTGTGTAATGCAGTTTTACTGTCCTTTTAAAATGATTTTGGGATGACAGGAAGTTTTGAGATGTTGAGGTTCCCATTGATGATGATGGAAGAAAAGAAGTGTCACTTTTATATCATAAATACAGATATAGGCCCTAATCCTGCCAAAAAATAAGTTGTCAGCTTCAGTATTTGAGTAGTTCCAGCAACTTCTATGGGAGCAGATGCCCACTCCAAGTTAGGCATGTTCATAAATGTGTACAGATGAAGATTTTAAGTCATTAAGTGTAGGCACGCACACTTGAAGCTACTTTCTACCTATATTGTGAGAGGGGGAAAAGAATTAATTTTGAGGCAACAAGTGTTATGTGATTTAAAATGTCTGGCTCAGAATCTTCAGATTACCATTGCTGTACCATGGACAATAATTTCTTTAAATAAAATGAGGAAGACTTTGTAGCACCTTAGAGACTAACCAGTTTATTTCTTTGTGGCAGCCGGATAGCAATGTACATACATTTTCCCTTTGTATTTTACTTTGTTTAGCTGAGACCTTTACATAACTGATTCTGCATCTATCTTCTAGAAAGTATGTGTTATCAACATACTACAGCCCACAACTGGGAATATTATATATATATTTAGCTTTACAGTATATTTAAAATCCCTGATACCCCAGCTATTTTGGTTTGGTGTGTGTGTTTGTTCAGTCTTGTAAATCCACTAATAGTTTTGCCCACCATAAAGATATTGGATATTTTCTTATGACAGTTGTACTGTGTATGCCCTTTCAATATATAAGGAAGAATCTTCACTAGATCTTTTAGGCTTGAGCTTTGCCCTCATTTTAAATCCATGTATTTGAAAAAGACTGACTATTTTCTAGAACAGAGCTTCACAGAACTGGAAACTAATATATTAACTTCCAAAATAAATGGACTCGTCTTGATTTATGGAAGAAAGAAAACCCTATATGCCCAGCTTGGGCCTGCTCCTTCTCCAGTATCACCAAGGGGATAAAAACAGACAGAACCCCCTGGTACAATCACAGGGTGGTGATAACTTGAATCTCTTATTTCGAGTTAGGTTTAGTCTTTAGCACAGGCCCATGCAAGCATAGTACATAGTTCTGTCTCCTCAGGAGGAATCCAGAGCCTCGCTGTTCCCCACCTTTGTTCCTGCGTCTTACCAGTAACACAAATTTTTCCCCACCTCAGTCAGTGGTTCAGCCACACCCATATCACTCGCAAGAGCAACAGTGACTCTGCAGAGCTTGCTCTTCTCCTAGCATCTGAAGCAACAACCTGGGAAGGCTCCCTGTATGTACATATGTACATATGTGTGTGCATGTGTGTGTTTAAGTCCACATGTACTAAGACTGGGGGAAGGGATAGCTCAGTAGTTTGAGCATTGGCCTGCTAAACCCAGAGTTGTGAATTCAGTCCTTGAGGGGACCATTTAAGGATATGGGACAAAAATCTGTTAGATGATTTAATTGGGGATTGATCCATTTTTGAGCAGGGTGCTGGATTAGATGATATCCTGAGATTCTATGGCCATGTAGCCCATTGTCTTCTGCACAATAGAGTGGTTCAAGGAGAAAGTGAGATTCCACATGGAAACAGATACTAATGCATCAAGCCCACCCAACGGCACTGAATAATCTAATTTACCAAAATACATGCAACAAACAATGTGGCATGAATAGAGTCCATTGTATATTATTTTAGTAAAAGATGTGTTAAACTGTAGTTAACATCATTTATCTCTACTTCTTACCGTTTCAGAAATGTCACGTTTTTACTGCACTTTTATCTTGATTTACAATATGTTGAACTTTAGTTTGGTTAGTACTCAACTACAGAGCTAAAAGAAATATAAAAAAAAATCAGAGGCAAAGATTAAACTAGAGGATTTATTCCCTGTTTTATGTTGTGGAATGTTAAAAGCAGTAAACAGAAGTGAGGAAAAATAAAAACTATAATGTATTTATGCTTTATCTTTACCATTTGTGAGCATCATACATTTTAGGAAAGTTCATAAAATTAAACTGGGTCAGGAACTAAAAATATACAGTTATAAGGAAACCCAGATTTCCAGGGACAGGAAGTCTTAACATAGGTCCTGTCCATCTCTCACTTCTATGAGTATAGATATTCTAAAATATTAGAACTGGGAGTAGCTTACGATCAAAAAGTCATTTTTACATGAATGAAAATATTTAATCTTTATTAAGCTATAGCACATTTCTCTTTTTGTTTGTTTTTACTATGCTCCAAATGTGTTTAGTTTTTAACTGAGAAAAATATTCAGCTGTCATCAACATTTTTCCATTTTAAGCTGTTGTCTCATAAATGGTAAGAGAATGATTTTTCCAGGATTTGGGTAATTAATTATTGTTAATTAAACATCACCCTACTAAAACACAGCACTTTTTTCTCATTAGAGTTTTGTACCAAAATGTTTCCCTGGATGTTGGTGGTAGAATCACGGCAGCTTAAACACAGAAGATGGAAATTGAATGTGCAGCAACTGGAGAATTCATTAAATGCATTGTGAGAATTGCAATGCCGCTTGACAAGCGGGATGGCAACTAAAAATCTTTTCCTCCGAGAATGAGTTAATAGACTATTTATATGAAATATTCTATTGGTGGGCAAAGGTACCACCATGTGCTGAGCTGGAAAATAATGATTTTGGGTTTTGGTAATATATGTACATAAGGGCTTCCTTGCTTGTCTCTTTAATAGTAAACAGCTTTCACTTACTGTTTGAGTGATATAAATTCTTGATATTTTCCAATTCCAGAGAAAGTGTGAGAAAGGCAGGAGAGAATATATAAGTATATAATAAAAGTTAATCTAAAACAGGAGTCGTCAACCTTTCAGAAGTGGTGTGCGAAGTCTTCATTTATTCACTCTGATTTAAGGTTTCTCGTGCCAGTAATACATTTTAACATTTCTAGAAGGTCTCTTTCTATACGTCTGTAATCTATAACTAAACTATTGTTGTATGCAAAGTAAATAAGGTTCTTAAAATGTTTAAGAAGCTTCATTTAAAATTAAATTAAAATGCAGAGCCCTCCGCACCGGTGGCCAGGACCCAGGCAGTGTGAGTGCCACTGAAAATCAGCTCACATGCCACCTTTGGCACCCATGCCATAAGTTGCCTACCCTTGATCTAAAATATATATTTAGTAATTATTGAGGTTTAGTCAAACAGAATAATTGAGTACAATTTATTCTGTCTGATTTCAAATGAACTTTTGAATTCCAATGTGCATTCAGATCTCCTGCTGTTGACTAACTGTTGGGTTTGGTTGGTATTTTGTTTTATTTTGTTTTCTAAATGTGCTTTAGATTTTAATGGAAATGTATATGGCACTGTGCAGACTTTGCTACAGTTTGGTGAGCTGTATTGCTGGCTGAAGAATCGTCGGTTAGTGGGCCCTCTGTGACACTACTAGAAATGTTCTCTCTGTGCTTTACTGACACATTGCAGAACAGAAATGCTAAAACCGGAGCCCACTCAATATAAAAGCAATTAAACACACAATTAACTTTCTGCATGTTTAATCCATTCCTATTCAGCAGGGCTCTTCAACATATGCTTAATTCTCACTGCATTAAAGTAATCCATAGGCTGAAATTTGTTCACATAAATTTGTTCTTTATTGTGAATCAAGAATGAATATGTTCATGGAAATCAAGGATGGTTATTCACAAACAGGGAAAAAAAGGAACCCCTCCCCCACCATCCAGAAAACTTATTTTTAACCGGTATGTCAACCTGCTATAAAAATGTGATGTAAGAATAATGAGAGCAGGAAAGGAAATTTGGAGGATAAACATCAGGAAGATGATAAAATAGCATTAAATAAATATGCCAAAAAAGAAAAGGAAAAAAGTCATAGACATATATAAAACAGATGCAGACAACATAATAAATATATAAAGAGTTGCATGAAGGGAGGAACCTGGCAGAGTAAATCAAGAAGCAGCTGGGTAAGCCTCACATATTACTGGATCTCAGTCATAACTTTGATAGTATAATCATAGTGCGGGGTTGGGGGGGGGGGAGGGAATAGTGCGTTTTTCCTTTTCTCCTAAATGGGTATCTGGATTATAGTCATAATATCACTGTAAAAATGCAGAGAAATAAACTGAAGAATGCACTGTGTTAAACTAATCTTCTTTCTATGCCAAAACTGAACAATCAGTGCAGTAATAGCAGCAATAATAATACTAATAATTAATAATACCAATACCCTCAGCTCCTGACCTGGGGTATGCTAGGAATATTTGAACAGCACTATATCCAAACTACTCCAGTTCAACTCATTCTTTAGTGAATGTAGCCATTTCAGACAACCCATCTTCTACAACAGGGTTCAAAATTAAGTTGGCCTAGCTGGATAGGTAAAGGGCCCAATAATCTGCTCTCTGTAGAGGGGTGTTGCCAATTACTCCCTTTCCCTCCATCATTGGGGGAGCAAGGAAGTCAATGGCACCAGTGACAGGCTGGATTTATCCATTGATCCACGGTCAAATAGGGCCAAACTGTGAGTTCCACATGCATGATAAGTGCAGTCATCTCTCATTGTCCTCATTGCTAGATCTTTTAGGTATTATACAAAATAGATTTGTCATCTTGATACAGTATATATTGTACCCTTCTATTGATATATAACATATGCAGCAGGTTTAAGATAATTCCTACAAGGTTCTCAGGGCCAAAAGTCTAAAGCATCAGGTTCTAACTGAAGAAAGCTTGGAGCAGGGGATTTACTTATCGGGACATCACTGTAACTGAAAGGGATAGCACACAATATGAAGTAAATCAAAGCAAGATTAAAGGTTAAACATATATATGCAGCAGGTGATAATTTTAGGGCTTGTTGGACATTGGCCAAATTGAAGAAAACTGAAACACACAATGAGTTTATTTGAAGGGAAATGGAAAGAATACTGCACATTAAGGCCATGTGCTAACATGTATTCCATCTGGGGAAAAAAGGAAATAAATTACAGATGACCCCCTGGCCTATGATATTCTTAGGGAGCCAAAAATTCTAATATTGGGGGATATGAAGGATGTTGTAAATTTAAACAGAGCACAGTGGGAGGGGAGAGGGAAGGATCCTTTCGAGAGGATCTGCAAATGGTAAAAGGATTATAGTAAAAATTGGACTTGGCTATAAGGCAGAATGGTAAACTCTGTTGCATGAGTTTTGGGAGGGGAAACCCCCCCCCCCCCCAAAAAAAAAGCAGCTCTGGTTTAAATTAGACCAGGAAAGACTTTGAGCAGATATGAGCAGCACAGAACCAGTCCTATGAGGTTCTAAACCAGCCTTCTGCCAGGAGCTGGGGACATTTAGGGCTCGTCTTCATTATGGCAGGGAGGGATCGTCAAGATGCGATAAATCGATCGCCAGCGGCTCCCCTGTCAACTCCGGAAGTCCAGCTTGCCAAAAGTTGCAAGCTGGAGTTGACAGGGGACCGTGCCGCTGACTGCCGCCGCCGTGAGGATGGCAGGTAAGTCGGCTGTAGAGACACTATAGGATGGAAGGTAAGTCGGCTGTAGAGATGCTATTAGCGTAGCTGAAATTGCATATCTACAGTCGATCTCCCCCCCAGTGGAGACCAGCCCCTTTAAAGTCAATTGCAGTCAAAGGTACTCATTATCACCCAACAGATTCCTGGCATCTGAGAAGTCAGAGCTTAGGCGATTAATACAACCACAACTATAGAACTATTACTACACCACAAAATCTCTTATTTCCTGCTCAGAGTACTGATAAACAGGGACATGGGGTGCCAAAATAATAGGCTGGAGCTTGTCTAAAGATTCTTTGGACAAATCCACATCACCCATCCAAATAAGGGCTGTGTATGGATAAAAACATCTGACATCTCTGACAGGAAGACCCACAGGGCGAAGGAGTGAGGGCACATACTCTCTGTTCTCGTTCATCCTCCTGGTTGAGGGTCAGAGTTCAGGCAAGGTGTGTGCATCCTGGAAATGACTGAGTGGCTGCGCAGCTGATGTCAAGCGGAGGGTTTGGCCTCCTGGACTGTGGGATGCTGTCCTAGGAAATAGGTCTGCTCAGAAGAGATGGGGCACTTGATCTAGAATGAGAAGATCATCCTCATGCACCAAATTTCCCACTTTATATTACATTCAAAGGGGGTAGGTGACAAAAGCCGGGAGGTAAGCATAAAAAGGGTGACCTTAACAAGGATCTAGATGTGGTGGGGACATGGGAAATTACAATAGGGTCATAGGAGCAACAAGAAGCAAATGAGTGGGGGATGACTTAATTGGCATCCCAGATTGACTGGAGTATTGGTAAAGAGGGGGATAGCTTGTTCAGCAAAGACTGGATGAAAAGGGATGCTGCACTATACATCAAGAATATATACATTTATTCTGAGATCTAAAAGGAGAGGGGAGACCAGTTCAAAGGGGTGGAGGGGGGAGTAGGGCTGACATGGTGGTAGGGGATATACTCTAGGCCACCAAATCAGGAAGAGGGGTGGATAAGGTATTACTAGAACACATAATAAGTATCTCAAAACAAGACCTAGTAGTAATGGGGGACTTCAACTACCCAGATATCTTTTGAAAAAGTAACAACAAAACACAAAATGTTTAATAAATTCTTATAATGTACTAGCGAAAATACCCGGCGTTGCTCGGGTCCGTCGGAGGTGGGGAGGGGACAGAGAGCTGAGCGAGTGCGGGGTCCGTTGGAGGGGGGAGGGGGCAGAGAGCCAACCTGACACCCCCACCTCACCCCCCCCCGACCAAACCCGACACCCCCACCTCAATTGCCCCTTGACCAACCCTGACTCACATTTTCACCCCTCCACCCAAACCCAACACCCCCATGTCACCCCCTACCAACCCCAACATCCCCTGACCAACACCCACACCTCACCCCCCCAACCAAACCTGACACCCCTACCTACCACCACAAACAAACCCAACACCCACACCTCACTTACCCCTCACCCAACCCCGACCCCCCTCCTCACCCCCCCAACCAAACCCAACACCCCCACCTTACCCCACCACCAAACCCAACACCCCCTGACCAACCCCAACACCCACACCTCATCCACCCCGACACCTTCCCATCCCCCCCCCAGACCAAACCCAACACCCCCGGCTCACTTACCCCCCGACCAAACCCGACACCCCCACCTCACCCCCTGACCAAACCCGACACCCCTATCTCACTTACCCTCTGACCAAACCCAACTCGGGTCCGTCGGAGGTGGGGAGGGGCAGAGAGGTGAGCAAGTGCGGGGTCTGTTGGAGGGGTGAGGGGGCAGAGAGCTGAGCGAGTGCGGGGTCCGTTGGAGGGGGGAGGGGGCAGAGAGCTGACCGAGTGCGGGGTCCGTTGGAGGGGGGAGGGGGCAGAGAGCTGACCGAGTGCGGGGTCCGTTGGAGGGGGTATTATGACATCATAACTATGTCAGAGAGAACAGCAGCTGCCCAGCTGATGTGATTGGCCTTTAAATAATTTCACCCCTGGGGGGTGTCAGAGGTGAGATTTGAAAAAATTTCAACTCTTACCCTGATTAGGACCCTAAGACCTATAACTGTACCAAATTTCAAGTCTCTAACTCAAACGGTGTGGAAGGAGTAAGTGCATGTACATACACGCATGCACGCATACATACACGCATACACCATTTGACTTTTATATATATAGATTGGGAACATCTTTTTGTTTCAGAAAGTGATGGGACTACTCATGGTAGCAGTCATTTTAGAGGTAACAAAGAGTCCTGTGGCACCTTAAAGACTAACTAAAGTTTTCAAACATAAGCTTTCGTGGGCTAATACCCACTTCGTCGGATGCAAGCAGTGGAAGTGTCCTTGCATCCGACAAGTGGGTATTAGCCCACGAAAGCTTATGCTTGAAAACTTTAGTTAGTCTTTAAGGTGCCACGGGACTCTTTGTTACCTCTGCTATTCCAGACTAACACGGCTACCTCTCTGATTCTTGACAGTCATTTTAGATTCTGATTCTGTGGAAATCCGAAGGTGGAAGGCAATTTGCGTGAAAATGATTGTGAAATGATAGATTTAAGGAAAGTAAGGACTGAGAGCAGCAGAAATCATACTTTAACAAATGCAGAGAACAAATGCTGGCAGGTAAGGTCCCCTGGGAAGAAAATCTAGGGGAAAAGGAGTTCAGGAGCGCTAGCAGTTTCTCTGGGAGAATATTGAAGACACGACACCAAACAATCACAATGCGAAGGAAAGATCGGAAGAATAGTAAGAGACTTATATGGCTCCATCAGGTGCTCTTTAATGCCCTGAAAATTAGAGGAATCTGACAAAAAGTGGAAATATGGACCAATTGCTAAGGAGGAGTACAAAAGAATAGCAGAGGCATGTAGAAACAAAATCAAACTAGGGCACAAAATAAGTTCTACTGAGCACAGGACATAAAAGGCAATGAGAAGAGGTTCTTTAAATGCATTAGGAGCAAGAGAGAGAGAAAGGAAAGTATAAGCCCTCTACTTGGAGGAGGAAGGAGAGCTAATAACTGATTACAACAAGAAGGCTGATGGCTTTAAAGCCTATATTGTGTCAGCCTTCAATAAAAAGATTAATGGTGACCAGATATTCAACACAATTATTATTAACAACAAGGAGGAAGGAATGCAATCCAAAATAAGAAAGAACAAGTTAAAGACTATTTAAATGTATTCATGTCTCCAGGAGCTGATAAATTGTATCTTAGGTTACTTAGTGAACTAGCTGAAGCAATCTTGGAAGCATTATATTTGAGAACTCATGGAGGACAGACAAGGTCTCAGAGTACTGGAGAAGAACAAATATGATACCTGTCTTTAATAAGGGGAACAAATAAGATCTGAGGAATTATAGACCAGTCACCCTAACTCCAATACCTGCAAAGATACTGGAATAAATTATTAAATAATCAGTTTGTAGGCACTTAGGGAATAATAGGGTTATAAGGAACAAATCAGGCCAGTGGTCTGATTCTCAACTGTGTCAGTCAGCCCTAGTCTACACTGTGGGGAGGGGGCGCGGAAATCGATTTAAGATATGCAACTTCAGCTACGAGAATAGCGTAGCTGAAATTGACTTATTGCAGTGTCTTCACGGTGGTGAGTCAACTGCTGCTGCTCCCCCGTCAACTCTGCCTGTGACTCTCACAGTGGTGGAGTACAGGAGTTGACAGGAGAGTGCTCGGGGATCGATTTGTTGCATCTAGACTAGACGTGATAAATTGACTCCTGATAGATCGATCTCACAGCGTCAATCCCCATGGAGTGTAGACCTGCCCAAAAGTGTAGCTTTTGAAAAGTTAAAATGGAAGAAAATATGGAATAGTGGACAAAAGCAAACTTAGAATAGACAGAATGGTTGAATACAGAAATCCTGCCATTTTTATAAGACTTCCACTCTTGTCCAGGTAGCTCAGCGTCTGCTAAATTAGGGTTAGCACATTTGGATCAGCTGGTTGGAATTCTGTAAGAGGTGAGGTGCTGAACAACAAGAAGTTGACATAACTGTAGTATCTAAAAGTAGATATAAAAGTGTGCGGTCCTAACTGGGTAGCAGGCTGGGGACTCATTTAAGTTTTACTAACCAAAATACAGGTCTTCAGTTTGGATCATGCGCGCCCTTTTGTATTCATGAAATAAATATGTTTTTCAGGTGAATCACAGAGTGTGTGCTTTGTGTTTCACTTCTTTAAACCTATCTGAGATTTCCCTCTTGATTTTTCAGGGTGGAAACATCACTTCTTTGGGGGTAAATGGTTACAGGTAGTTGGGGAACATAGCAACAATCTTGGTTGGTTGCCCTGGAGCAAAGCAGTTCTAACTGCTCCCGGTGGAGAGCCATGGCTTGTGTAACAAGAAAGCCCTTCCTGTGTCTATTTTTTTTTCTGCATTAATTCTACTTTCTAACAAGGCAGGTTTTATTCCAGCAGGTGCCCTGCAAACAAAGATGTTGAACTATATCTAAAAGGTAAGAGCAGCCTGCAGGCACTCTGTGTGACGGCAATTCCTTATCACACAATTATTAAGCACACCTTTGCCCACAGTTAGGCAACAACATGCCAATGGGGCTTAACCCCAACTGGTCGACCACAGGGTGTACAATGCCTTTTTCACATGGAGAAAAGGCACAAGAAATAGGCAGTGAAACGAATAGATCTATCTGTATACCACCCCTCACTGAGCAGGGCATAGGCAAAGATAAGAACACAGAATGTTCATATCTCTTTTAGGCACAGTCGTCACAAGACAAAAGTGTATTGGCCTGGTGAGTTACACAGCTGTCAGAGCCAGAGTCCATACATGCTTGTTAGCAGAATTCAGTCCAGCATAACAATCCTGTGTTTCAATTTAAAATCACACCGTTGCAAGGGTTTTGTCAGTCTGCCTCTTTCCCATGTGTCAACATCATTGATCTTTCTAAACTTGCCCAGTAATATAAAAATTATTTTAAGTGTGGTTCTGCTTCTATGTATGAGTGTGAGGTGGACAGGGAGAAGAAAGCTTCACATGGTCTTTTGCTCAAGTGTTAATTGGCTTGTTGCCAATGCCCAATAAAATGTGTGTGTATAAATACAATGTAAACTATTTTTTAACATTTTTATTTATGATTGTGAAACTAAAGGAAGCCCCTAACCACAACCTTCCCATCTGTCATTATTGACTAAATACATTTGAGAGATCTTGTTACTGGAAGTACAACTATAACTATCCATGTGTGACAAAGTGTAATTATGTTTGTAATCTGATCAACTTTAATGACCCAAATCCTAATATTTAAAATAAAGATAGGTTTGATGTCTATCACTTTTTTAAAAGAATATCCATGTAGCTAGAGTTAGGAGTAAGATGTTTTGTCCTTTTAACATTATAAACCTGATGTACCATGTATTTAGCTGAGAACTCTTTTCTCGGGGTTGATGTTGATGCATCAACATTACTGATCTTTTTAAACTTGCCCAGTTCTCTAAGGAGAATTTTGTTTGACAAAATGTGGGAAATGTAAAATATGTTTTTAATGAAAGTAGGGTCTGTTTGTTGGTTTTGTTTAAAGATTTTTAGTTATACTATACATTTTTATAAGGAAGAGTGAACAAAAAGAGAATTGTGACACAAACATAAGCAATCAAGAGGTGGAATCCAGGACTTATTTAAGTCAATGGGAGTTTTGCTTTTAATTTAATGTGGTCAAGACTTCATCCATAGTACTTTCACTATGAACATATATGAGTTTCCTTCCTTATTTCCATCTAGAAGTATACCAGGCTTCCATAGGTATTTCAATTGGTGTTATCCAATACACTTATTGTGAAATTTCATAGTGATTAACCAAAGACACATGGGAGTAGATAGATTGGAAGTTGTACTTTCACTAATTCCAAAAAAGCAGACAGGAAATCAATAATAATATATTCTGGCTCTTGAATTAAGTTTAGTAAATAACACTGTTAATATCTTAGTTTCTTTTGAAATAATTGAGCTGCAGCACTTGTGTAGAGTCAAATCCTCAGTGTGCACTATGAGTGATGTTTGGCATACAAAGTATCTTCTACTGTATGATTATATTCAGGTTATTAAAGCATATCAAAACAAATTATGCACCTCAGTTTAGTTGTATTTAACATTTTATACTGAAAAGTAGTTTCCTTTTACCATTCACCATAAATGCGTTTGATACAGATGTCTTGTTTTGTTCATCTTTCCTCTATCCAATAAATTCACATGCTGTTTATTCCTAGGGGGATCTCATAGAAATGAGGGAAGCTGCAGAGAGTTTAGGGAAAGCTCAAGCTAGAAAACTAGTACAAAAAATTGTGAACATTTTAGGGATTTTGAACATACTTATGCCCCCTTTTATTCATTTTTATGAATACTCATGAGAGTGAAGACTGGTTCATAACAGTGACCATAGAAGTTGAATTGAAATAATTACTTTTCATCACCAAAGTTTATTTTGTGATGGGAAAAAAATCCCTTCAGAAATAAGTAGTTTATAAAGATTATTCTATCCCTTCAAGGAAGAGAAACAATACCTCGTTCTTAGGTGAGCAGTCACACAGATCTGACATCATATATTCAAAGGAATACTAGCAGTAAACAGTTCATGAGCCACTGAAATACCTTCACCAAAAATATACTGAACAAACCCATGAAACCCTTTTACTTCAACAAACAGTTCACAACAATAGAACTCTCAGTACTTTGTTTTATCCCTCCCTTTTATGTCTCTACCAGCTACAACTGCCAAAGACATTTCACATTTGTGAAACTAAAAAATTAGTGAATTCCACAAGCCAATTTGTGGAAAAATTTAGGGCCTTCAAAAGTGGAAGAGTGAGCGCCAAAGTGCAAATGGTACAGCAAATTTGTGTGGAAAAATGTTCATCAGTTTCAGTTAGCCTTGAAAAGGGACCTTTTAAAGTGATTGTTACGTGCCCTATCATGTTGTATTACATGTTGAGAATGGGTTCCTCTTAAAAACACAGTAAAACAGATAAATAAAATAGAATGAATACATAAAGTAAATAACAGCTGACAAAATATTCAAAGGAAAGCAAAGACAAAATTCATAAATCAAGATAGTTTATTATTTCTAAAACTTGTTACGATGAAAGATGACACTATCTAGGCTATTTCTCAGCATGATCTGTCATAGACAGATGTCCACTGCCTTGGGTGAACATGTGCAAACTGAGAAGTATCTACGGAGTGCATCATTAGTTTCCTTCTGTTTTTTAGCCAATGAGGCTAAAGAACAAGTTAGTCACGTGGTCCTTGCCAAACTCTAGTTTTATTAACCAAAAGTGCTACAGAACTTAACCAATGAGAAGTGAGGAAATGCTAGAGCTAAGCTGAATTTTGATAACAAACTCAGATTAAGAAGGAATTTGGCAAATTCAGGATTGGAATAGGAATTTGAAAAATTCAGAGTTTTCCCCTTGTGGTAGCTTTATTAGTGTAAATTAGTGTATCCACCAAATGCATACACTTTGGATATATTCAAAATGTGAAAATAGCTGAGATTCAAACAGTATTCAGGTAAGAGCCAAATAGGAACAATGAAAAACTATCACCAAACTTACTGAGAATGAAATTCTGTCTATATAAGCATTTGAACTGCACTCATACTTTTTTCTTCTTGGTCAGATCTAATAAATGCAGTGGGTCAAATTTGTTCTGAGGTCCTTTCTAAAAAAAAAAAAAAAAACAAGCCTCAAAGTAATAGGACATAAGAAAAGTGGATGTGATATTTCATGGCAATATCGCAGCAGAAGAGGCCAATGCAGGCTGAGGTTGAACAATATACAAGGATGCCTCACAGCACAAACGTGAGAGGCCCACTATACACATCTCAATATTGAAATCATCCATTCAGTCTTGGACACCTGTCATTAGTTTCTTTTGCAGTCACGTCACACCTCTGCCCATTTAGGCTTCATCCCTATGATACAGTCTTAATCCTTGGTCTCTTTACAATGGTGCTGACTTCCTATCTGAACATAAACATGAAACAGGGATGCCCCATTGGTAATGAGTCTGCAATTTAAACATATACCTATTGACCCCAAGTGATAAAGATTAAATTATTGAATCATAATGGACATATTATTGCAACATTCCTTCACCAGGCACATTAAAATTTCCCTTACACAAGTCAGACAAAGGGGATGTGTAGATAATGGCCTGATATGTGAGTGTATCAGTCCATATTCTCATCAGGTATAACTCCTTTTAAGTCAGTGGAGTTACACTAGCAGAGAAACTGACCAACTCTGTATAAAACAAACAAACAAAAAAATAACATAACCTATCACAAAACAGAAAGATAATGAGTGGAATATTGGTCCCAGGAAAATTCCAAAATTTCACTTTATTTCCAAATCAGAATGAAAATCCAAAATTTGCTATGCAACAAAAAATTTGAAACTATAAAACATTTAATTTTGATAATTCTGAACTACTTTATTTTGACTTTTATAACTAAAATATGTAATTCATGTATTATGTATAATATACAATATTAAAATAGATGTTTTAATAGATAAAGCAAAACTACATTAATCTGGAGGATAAAGTCAATATGAAATACTTTGAGATTTTCAAAATATGAGAAAGCTGAAACAAAACATTTTGAGGTTTTTTCCAATGGAAACAAGGTGTTTTGATTTTTTTCCCCATAAAAAACCGTATCAGAACCACCACTTTCTTCCAAACCCCTTCAGAGTTGATGAAAAAGACATTTTTGATAGGAAACTGTTTTGTCGGAATTTTTTTGACCAGCTTTAATAATGATAAAGCTAAGAAAATTCAAAGACAAGCAACAAAAATTATTTGTGGGGCTAGAAGATTTGATTTATAATGATAGATGAAGTAACCAAAATATTTATGGTGTCATGTAGCTACATTGCAGCAAAAGTGGGCACCATAACCATCTACAAGTACTTTCTTTGAAAAATGTACTCTAAATATCAACAATAAAGAGGAATTGCTTATAGTACAATATAATAAAAAGAGAAGTAATGGGATGAATTATTATTATTAGGGTAGAAAACCAACAAATTACAAATTGTACTTACCAAGGAATGTTATTTGGTCAGTAACCCGTGGTCACCTCAAGCTTCAGTGTTGTGATATGATAACCAGCAATGGTCATAGAATGAACAGATCATCTTAAGAACTCCAATAGAGAGTATGAGCCAGGTGGTGCTTGATTTGCAGGGAGGCTACCCCTCTCTGGGATTTGCCATGATGATGATGAATGGGATAAAAATAAGAAAGAGATAATTTAGAGTGGATATCAGAACGAACTTTCTGACAGAGAAAGCTATTAGACTGTGAAAGAATCATTCAAATCAAGTAATGGAAGATATTTAAACAGCTATTTTTGTTTTTGAAATAGTCTGGATAAAGTTATAGCAAATGAATTACAAGGAATAATTCTGCATTAGAGGGAAGATAAATATATGACACATCTTTTATATCTTTAGATTCTATGAATCTATGCTTAGTTTGTGGGATCACAGCATATTGTTGCAGGGCCAAAAACTAATAATCTAAAACACAAATGCTCTTAAGAGAAATATTTTTAGTTAGAGGACTCTTCTCCTCCCTCCCCCACATACACATTTGCCTTTAAACTGAATAATATTAAGATTCTGGGGTTAAATGGAAAGGCATGAAAACACGTATATAAAAGCTGAAGCCAAATTCTCCCCTCACTTATTCTTGTGAAATCATATTGAAGCTAATGGAATAGCAAGATATAAGTGAGCAAAGTATGGCACATGGATAGTATTACAGAATGTTTCTTCCACTACATCAGAAATGAAATTAAACAGGACCTGCTTACATCTGCAGACATTTTGCTCTAATGGCTTTAATGGGAGTTTGAGTAGAGAATGCATACAACCTGAGTAAGAGCCCAGGGATATAGTGCCTTAATGAAGAATTCTGTCCTAATGCTGTAGAAAGAGTTTGCCATTCGATTCTATAGCAGAAGAATTGAGCCTTAAGCACCTTGCTCCTGAATAAAACTGGAAAATTTACTATGCTCAGATTTGAGGCTTCTCAAACTGTTTTCTTTGTCTAGTGTGATACAGCTCCCTGGTCCTCATCATCCCATGAGTCTTCTCCATTTGACCGATTCCTGTCTTAGTATTTCTTTTTTTACCACAGTGCTCAGTTGCTGAATTAATCAACTTTCATTTCAGGCTACACAATACACTAAGCATGTAAAATGCACACCGCTTTTTTTTAAATGACATCCTGGATTACAAATTCCTTTTTTCTTCTTTGTTTTATGGTTGTGCATGGTAGGTAGACCTACATCTGAAGACAATATTTGCTTTCTAAACTGTCTGGCATTATAAATATTAATGAAGCATGTTTAGAAATGGATTTGATTAGCAATTTCATTAGCTCTGAATAGACAGCAAAATAGTGTCAACATTAAATTTAACTTAATCTTTCAAGCTATCATAGTTAAAATAACAAGAAGCATTTTAATTACAAAAAAGCCAACACACATTAGATGAAAAAAAAGTATTAGTTATTTCTGTCTCTTTGGCCTATTTCATATTTCTCAGTAACAAAACAGGACTAATTGGATAACAAGATAACACATCATGTTAGAGCTTTTTGAAATATATTGAAGAGTTTTGAAAGAACTATATTTAAAAGTAAGGAAAGTGTAAGAAATGTCATTTTAGGCAATTAATATATAATCTATTTTGGAGACAGGTGGGATAAAACAGATCAGTAAGATATTTTCTACCATCCATCACATACCTACTACTAATTTCAACCCAAATGCTGCAAATGAAGTGAAAAATAAATATTAAAAATATGCAATTAATAGGTTATAATAGCAGCTTGTTAGATTTTTGAAATAAGGCTGCTTTTAGCTTGCATTGTCACTATTGTGGCAACCACTTGAAGTTTTATCTCACCACCCATCACTCTTTATCCAAGAAAACTCTCCACTCTCTTTATTCTAAGATATGTTTTCTACTGAAAACAAGTCTCAAAACCACTGAATAGTAGCTATTCAGATCCAAATTAACCTGAATGCTTGAACTCAGATTTTTTCTACAATATCTTTGCAACTTCTGTAAATATATTTGTTAATGTATCTTAGCTATTACAATACAGTAACCAGATATAATAAATATATAAGACAACACAATGTGTTAACAGTTTCAGATCAGAGAAAATGTCAAATGTTTAAAACAAACTGAAGACTTTGAATTTTACAGAGTAAAAAACGTATAATTTACCAGGCTCTTAGAAGATTAGTGTATTAAATATGCACATACTTAACATTTTGAAATATTTTTATCATTACTATTATTATCTAAAGTTCAGCAAGTATATATTTTTCATTGTAATAGAGTAATTATTTCAAATAATATTTCACATAACTGAGCTTCAGAGTGAATCTGAACTCCAAGAATAATCTTTCTGCCTCTACCGCTATAGCTCTAGTGCTATATAATTATTCCGATATAGAATAAACCCACCAGTTCTACATTTCATACCTTTGGTAATTCAAGGCCTTCATATGTAACAGGGTCAAAACTAGAACTATGAGAGAGGGCTTCTTATGAAAATATAGACCTCCCAATACTAATTTCAGGACCTGATTTTTTTAAAAAAAGAGTTAAGGACTGTATACAACAATGCAAGCAAGATTTGTGTGCCTAATTGTATATGCACATTCTTTCATGGCACATAAAGGCACCTGATTGTCATACTTCTGAACAGCATGAGAAAACTCTCAGCTGAGTATTATATTAGAATGATTCTGGCAATAACTTCATTAAACTTTTATCCTCTGTAATATTTAACACAAAAAAGAAAACCAGTAGCCCTTATTCTATATGGACTTACTGCCATTTGTAAGCCTTGGTGGTCTGCATGTGCAGATTCTCTGAAGAAGTTCTAGGGCTGTAAATGTCTCCTGGACTTATTTCCGCTATAGAATTAGGCTTATCAGAGAGAACCTTATATCTGGAATGGATAGATTGCACAAACGCTATTTTTGGTTTAGCCTCCTTGGATTCCCAAATCCAGCTTCAAAGTTTGAGACAATAAGTGTTAAAATTCAACCTAAGGTCCTATTCTGATCTTCATATTAAGATCCTATTAAATTCACTTAAAGTTATTGCACAGGTTAAGATCCTCTTTTATGCATAGCAGTTCCAGTCAAGTCAACGGTGCCACATGTGGGGGGAAAATCCCATGCCTCTCCAAGGCTTACAGAATGGGGGGCAATGCACCCTTCCCCCCACCAAACTATGCCCATGGTTCTATGTCTTTAATTGTCCTATGAAATGGTAGTATTACTACCCCCAAATCACTCAAAATCATGGGTTAGGATTCCCTCAGTTCTCCAAAATCAGAAGATTAACTTAAAAATCCTATCTTCAAAACTTCAAAATAAATGTTTGGTTACTTTTATGTATCTTCTGCCCCCCCCCTTTTTTTTAGCCTTTCAGGTTGACATTTTCCAGTTTTTCTTTGCAATCATGAAACTTAAAATGAAATCTGAAATTCCCCTATAATCACACGATTTTAGCAGCCAGTCACTAAAAGACACTACCAAATATTGTGAGACTCCTGATAAAATCGTCAAAAATGACAACACAAAGAGGTGTTGCTACCAGGCTCAGTTAGTTGTGGCAGCAAGATGGAAGCAAAAAGCCCTGTGCAGGCCAATGCCCAGGCAAACAACTTTCAGAGCTTAAGTAGCAACTGAACCTGATTTAGGTTTCCAAATGTTACTCCTTTTCAGTGCCTGGAGTCCTGCCACCTTTTTCCTTGAAACCTGGACAAGTTTACACTAAATATAGCAGGAGTTTCCCCCACAGATCTAACATAATTTCAAATTAAAACTCATATACCAAAGATCAATTTTTTGTTCCCCTTCTTCCTATAAGCTGGAGAAAGTGCAAAAGCTGTTGTCAAAGGAAAATGTAAAAAGTACTAGGGAAATTGCAGGTGTTAGGTGGGAGAACCTGAACATTATGATAAAATTGCCCACACTCATGCTTACTGTTTACAAAGCAGGACAGAAAATGTGACAGCTCCTTAAACTAGGGATGGAAAATGATGATTCTAATAGAAAAAAGAAGGAAGTAGTAAGAGACAACAGAATCTCAAAGTACCTACCATATGTAGAGCTGTTTGTCATCTGGCACTGGTCAGGACATAAACCCAGACAAGAAATTTAAAATACAATTAAATAAATTCTGGGGAAAATAACCAGTACTTCAAAGAAACCCAAAATAAGTTCACATGTTTAGTTAGTGATGGGCAGCCCTTCCAAAGCTTCAGAGTAGAAATATTAGAATTATGATGTGTAAATAATTATCCGAAGAATTTAGCCCCATTTTTTTTCTGGTAAAAAAAATTTGTAAAATATAATCCTAATTGCTAATGATTTGCAATTATTTCTTGATGAACAGTTTATGCAAATACATTTTAGCCTATCAGTCACTCATGAACCATTCAATTTGAATTTGTGTGTGTGCATGCTTTATCCAGATCACATGCTATTTCTGAGTCCTGATTGAAATGTTTTATTTATCTAAACCAGAGAAAAATAAATAACAAATAAGGAATTATTTTGTCTGTGCATGAATCATATCCCTTTATCAAGTACATATAGGTATTTGGATATACTACAGCAATTCCCCAAATATTCATGCAAACAGAATGATGATAATCCAGATGTGCATGAATAGTAAATAAAAAGCAGCAGCAAAACATGAATGAACTGAACAGCTGTTCAAAATGCAAACGAATGTTTGCAAACACTATTTTGCAGTACTCAATCAGCCCTAGTTCAGAGGAACAACCTGGATAACCAGCCAGAAACTTGAGTAAGTATCCAAACATATCAGAAGCATTATCTCAACACTGAGACTGTACAGCTAATCTGGAAACCTCATACTCTCTTGAAATAGCCACTATTTCTTCAAGTTAGGCCAGAAAAAGTGAGAGTGCAACACTGGAAAGGGTAGGCATATGTGACCTATACAAACACTTACTCCATACAACACACACAAACAATAGCCCAAAGAGCCCTAGTGTGGTTCCATCTGACTCTAGCAGTATCAGATTGCCACAGAAAATAAATTTCCTCACTGCTTTTCCTGTATTTCCTGTTTGAAAAATTTGCTTTGTTGATATGAGCGTAACTAGTCACGTTACTTAGTTGATTGGATTTAATCAAGTAAAAGAAAGAAGATGGAAAATGAAAAACAACACAGAGAAGGTAGTAGGATTATTTTACTTCTCATTAATAGCTTCTTATACCCACCACTTTTCTGTGGGTGGTTTTTTTTATATATCATGGCAATAGCACTAATGATGAGGAAACCAGAAGTCTATTCCTTCTCTTACTTGCACTGCTTTAGACCAGGTCTCATCCCACTGACATCAAGGGAGATTCAGCTGTGTCAAATCTGTTAGAGAAGAGAATCAGTCCCAATGTGCAGTGTTGCACATTAGCAGTCATTTGGGAAGACAATGAATACTGTACCCACACACTCTTCTTGTACTAAATATATCTGGATATCTGTAGACACTTTGTCGGTATCTGAATTTCACTAGTTGAATTGCATACTGCAGTTTCAACCTTTTTCTAAGGGTACGTCTTCACTACAGCAGTAGGTTGATTTCCCTTAAGTCAATTTTCTAAAGTAGACTTTAGAAAATCGACTTAGTGCATCCCCACAAAGGACAACAACTCGACAGTGTCTGTACTTAAACTTTTGCAGGGGTCGACATAGGGAATGTTGCACTGTGGGTAGGTATCCCACAGTGCCGGGAGTCCCCAGCTGTCACCACCTTTCAGGGCAGCCAGGCACGCTCCCCAGGGGACCAGCCCCAGTCCGAGCAGCTCCGTGGCCCCCCCGCCCGCCCGATCAGCCCCGCGCCAGACCCCACCCACACCCGCCCGAGCAGCCCCCCAAACTCCCCTGCCCGCCCGAGCAGCCCCGCAACACCCCCCCCCCCGCCCGCCTGAACAGCCCCCCGAACCCCTCCGCCCACCCGAACAGCCCTGCGCCGGACCCCCCGCCCGCCTGAACAGCCCCGCGCCGGACCTCCCCGCTCGCCCGAGCAGCCCCACAAACCCCCCCGCCCGCCTGAACAGCCCCGCGCCGGACCTCCCCGCCTGCCCGAGCAGCCCCACAACCCCCCCCCGCCCGCCTGAACAGCCCCGTGCCGGACCTCCCCGCCCGCCTGAGCAGCCCCACAAACCCCCCCACCCGCCTGAACAGCCCCGCGCCGGACCCCCCGCCCGCCCGAACAGCCCCGCGCTGGACCCCCCCGCCCGCCCGAACAGCCCCGTGCCGGACCCCCCGCCCGCCTGAACAGCCCCGCGCCGGACCCCCCGCCCACCTGAACAGCCACGCGGACCCCCCCCACACCCGCCGGAGCAGCCCCGTGCCGGCTCCCCCCGCCCGAGCTTTAAGCCCTAGTGGGGACCAGGGCTAAGTGTGCATAGTAAGTCTAATCTACAGCCAGTTGAAGCTAACAGTGAGATTTCCATTGAACAAACCGTAAATGGAGACAACACTGCTCGTCCTAAACATTGGTAGAATACACCATGATAGCTCTAAAAAATGGATGAAACAGAATGAAAAGACCACTACCACTTACCATGAATAAATACCCATCCCTGCAGATCCAGGGAAACTTATCAAAGGTTTTGTAACATTATAGTAATTTTATTTTATAGTCTCAGGGTGAAAGCTGGGTCCCCCTGAAATCAATGTCAAAACTCTTATAGAATTCCTTTCAATATAGACTACTGGGAAATTACACTCAGCGCACACCCAAATGTCATCAGATTGTCATATTTAGTGTTGGAATTACCATTTTGGGTTAGATTCAAACTTCAATTAAAGCCCTAATGCAGCTGTTTTTACCTAGTAACAACACAGAAAATTTCCAGCTGGCTATAGGAAATAAGTAGGCTTATTTGCTATCTTCTCTGTTATTTTCATTAGCCTTTGTAACTCTGGCAAATTCTCTCTGTCAAAATAAAAATATACAAAGTGTTTGACTTGGCTCTGCAGTATCAAAAATTCTGTTAGCTTAATGTTTTCCAGCTGATATCTCATTTATTCTTATAGATTTCACATAATCTGTCTCATTCATTCTCTCTCTAAAATTTGGCTGAACAACTTGTACACTTTCAGAAAGAGATTTTAAAAAATCCTTTTTTCACTAACAAAACGTTTATACAAAAGTAAACGAAGGGACTGACTTTATGTTCAGAAAAGCAATGAAATCCCTTTGTTTCTCAAATGATCACAGCGGATGAGCCAAATTTTGCCTTCTCTTCCACTGAGAGCATTAGCCTAAATTTACTCTTTATGCAAGTTCACCAAAATTGGTAGACTTATACCAATGATGAATTTGCCCCGTTGATTTCAGTGGCATTGCATCAGTGTAAGCGAGGGCAGATTTTGGCAACTTATAGTCAAGTCAAGGAGACAAAGGATGATGATGTGGCTAAAACACAGGATGGAGAGTTACGTTTTATTCATGGATCTTCCACAGATGGATATTAGGCCCAGAAAAGCAAAGGCATTTAGATAACTAACTCTCATCAAAACCTAAAGGAGTTAGGCACTTACATTTCTTTGAGGATCTGGATTTTAGTCAATTAATGTAGTTCAAAACGTCCAAAGTAAGAGTTGAATCTTCAATAGCACTATTTGTTGCCCTAGCTGCTCCTATTGACGTCATAAATAGTAAAATTCTCATTGAGTTCATTAGGAGCAGAATTAAGACAACACCAAGTAGCTTTCAAAATTCCATCCCAGGTGTTTTAAGACAGGCATCTAAATTTATATGTAGGCAAGAAAATGAAAATGGCCTGATGTACAGAGTTGCTGAGAGTCCATAATTCCCAGTGAAGCCAATGTACCTTTAGTGCCTTGAAAATCAGACCTTTTTTATTTCTGTGAAGCACTATAGAACTACATAGCATCTTCTTAGATTATTAAGAAACATCAGAACAATGCTCTGTAAAAACAATGGTAGCGTTTGTCTTACTTTTCCATTTCCTTCCTTTTTGTGTGTGTGCTTAGCCCACATTGTTTTAAGCCCACGCATTTGTGTAACTATTTTAAATAGTTCAGTACACACTTCAGCGTCGGTTAAACCACATTACGCTTTTGCTGAAAGTACTCTGAGTTTACTTAAAACAGCATGCGTTTTGCAACAGTTTCCTTTGATTTCATGCTTTGCCGGTCTAATGCCTTTGCTTCCACAACTTAATTAGAGGATGCTGAATATTATAACAATGAGTAGTCAAAGGAGCTTGTCGTTTTCTCACATTTGGAATCCCACATGCTGTACTTCGTACATGAAAATGGATGATTGAAATATGATTGGTAATAAAGCTTTTTTCTTTCTCTCTCTGAGTACCCTGGCCTAAAAGGCTATACATGTGGAGCTAACTGTTTAAAATGAGATCTATATGGCCAGCTTCAAAACTGAGAACAATGGACTAAAAGTGGTCACTAATGGCATTGCTAATGATGGATACCATTACCTTAGAACAGATGTCAAATTGAAATAGCATTATAGCCTTCGAGATACAGTGCATTGTCCTTCTCAGAAGATCTATTAAAGTACCATATGAAGAAGGAAACAGTGGTATTTTTTTTCTGAAATGTGAAACATATTGTTCTCTAGATGTATCACATTTACCCGCCACAATCACATTTCAAAAAGCTCAAATGCTTTTTGCATCAAATGCATCAAAAGTTGTAATGCAGGCCCAAATTTTCTGAGTGGAAAAATGGATTGGAATGAAATATTATAAAGATTAGAGGGGAAAAAACAACCAGTGCAGATATACACTTTAAATCAAAGTGTAATTCTGACCAAAATTTAGCACGAATCCAGTTAATGTAATCTAAAATGAATTGTTAGAACATTATTCTACTGATTGAGTAGTAATAATCAGTATTTTGCTTTGAAATGTCAGCTATACTGGCAGACTATGGATAACTCTGAACAGAGGTAGGCATTGGGGTTGCCTTCTAGCAAGATTTAATTTTAGGTGTGAGGATTCCCATGTGGCAAGGACAGTATGGCAAGGAATATCAGATAATGGGTTTATATGCATAAACACAGCCTTGAATTTTTCTAATATACCAGTGAATTCTCTAATATGCCAGTGATACATGCCAGTACTGATTAAAATTCAACAGTGAGAGAAAGATTAAATCTGAATCTCATTTTATTTCATTATTTGTATTTAGTCACTATAACGGCTAGGATGAAGTAGGTTTATAGCTGCTAATTGAATTCTATACAAATACCAAAAATAATGTGCAGGGTAAAAGAAAAATATTCCAAAGCACACATGAGAACAATGATGCAAGAAAAGCTTTGAATCTGTTTTATATTCATCCATACTTCAATGAAACGTATTGCCTCCATATGCCAGATGTATCCTCCTCAAACAGGTGAATCAAATCAAATGCATTACAATGGAACTGCAGGCTCACTAGTTACTTGGCTCTCTGACAGGAGTATTACCTGGTCATTATGATCTGCAAGAGCAAGTTCATTAAAGGACAAAAATATTGTTCACCTCAAATGTCCATTAATTAGGATAGCAGATCACACTTGGAAACTAAAATAAAAACAAGAGTTGTAATATGAGAAATTATTACATTGATTTCTAATTCTGTCAGCCTTGAAACTGTAAACTGTACTTACCATGAACTGGCTAGTGTTTTAACATCATTTTTGTCCCTTTTGGGAGTGAAGGGGAGGAGAGAAATCAAACCTTACTAAGTTACAGACATATAAATATCTTTTTGGAAATATTCCTTTCCTGTATCTTCAGGTTTTATCTACTACAATATTTATGTCTATATATGTTTGCAGCCTCGGTTGGTGTAGTAAAAGTGGCAAATAAGTGTGTAGAATCCGTGGACTGATTTTAAATTACCATCAGCTAAACTGAGCTACCTTTATAGAGAAATACATGAAATACTCGTGTTGTCATGCATATGTTTTATCTTAACGATATTCTGGCAGGACATATGGAACATAATTTCATTTTGTAGATCAGCTTTCATCCTTGTGGGCTTGCAAAGCACTTTACAAAGTCATTTGTGTGATACTGATATTAGGAGGATGATACGGGCAAAGGTAGTAACTAGTATGTTCTCTGGAATTGTTCTCCATAATCAAGGGTCTGATCCAAAGTCCACTGACGTCAATTCTCTCAGATATGAGAAACTTATTTTTGAGAGTGTTGATTATAAGGATTTGACCCAAAGCCCAGTAAATACAAGGGGAGTCTTTCCATTGACTTCGTCAAGCTTTGGATCCAGCTCAGAGAAGTAGGAGCAAACAAAAATCCTGCATCTTAATATACTCATTCTTATGGGTAGAGCTGAGTATGAATCACAATCTGAACTTGAATTGAAATTTTACAGCATTCCTGCCACATGAATCAAAGGAATATGTAGCTACTCTAGGTTGCTTCATAGAGTAGTTAATAAAGAGGGAGAAATCTCACTCACTGTTTTGGCCCATGTACCAGTTTTTGATGGACCATTTTCCCCTTCTGCTGATGTACAGGGGCTATAAAGGGAATCAGCAGAGGGGAAGTAAATTAAAGTCGCTATTCTTGCATTTAATAATGCCTGTATTAGCTTGACATGGGGTCTAGCTGAGGTTGCCTAAAACTAGGTGTGGGAACTTGGATAGTATATTAAGAAACTCTGGATTTGGTCTGAGCATGTTCTTCCGAGTCCCAAATCTGTTGTCAAGAAGAACAAAAGCATTCAGCACAGTACTGAAGGGGGATCTAAGGCTAGTCACAGCATCAGGGAGAGAGCCAGTGCAGTGCAAAGTAACAGCAAGGTATAAGTGAATTGAATGAGAGCCAAAAGTCTGAATCTCTGATGGACAGCATATGGCAGCAATGTTTATTGTTAGTGTCTCTATCAGAGGTTGCTTATTTGGATTTTAATTCAAACTGCACCAGGAAAGGGGATTTTGCTTTCGCCTTGAAGTTTTACATTTTTTCTGTAGGTTTTTACACTGCACCAACCAGGTTTGCCAAGTAACCAGGGTTTCAAAGTAATTCTGACAAGAATTACAGTCCCCAGGGACAAAGAATGTCCATGAAATCAAATGTATTTATATCCTCCAACAAACAGCAGAGCACATGCCAAAGTAACAGACTTCTATAGATTTATTTTTTTAGAAATAACAAAAAAGAAATAGAGCATCCTATTTGATGCTTTACAGCATACAACAGAGAAGTTAGATAAAAAACTAAAATACTCTTCCTGGAAGGTTGCAATGTAACATTACTTTGTCTTCAAATTGAGAATAACCGTGCACAAAAGACTTTCTGCCTTTTAATTAAAACGATTGCTGTGCTTCAGCTATACCTTGCACATGACTAACAAAGAGGTAGTCGCCCCAATTTTGCAACATAATTCAAGTGATACTCGATATCATCAAGATGATCAGAGGAAGAAAACTTGAGTTTGTGGGACATGCATGTCAGATGAGCCAATGAAGATTGTTGAAATGAGTTTTGCAGATACTAGTGCCAGGTGCTAGGCTAGGGGCACCCACCATGAGTGTGGGTCAGTGATGTGGCTGACTGCTAGATGGAATGTGGGGTGACATGCTTCTCAAGGCTGTCTGAACACCCCAAAAGGGGGAGGAAGATTCCTGGCCAATGTCTCCTGTGTGTTGTGATGTGAAAGAGAAAGCAGGCTACTCCCAAAACCAGAAAGCACTGTCACTTCAGCCTACTCTAGATTGGTTGGCTGCAGACTGACTCTGAGTGCACACTTCCCTACAGAGCCTCCCATCTGCAAGTAGGAGCAGGAAATTCCCTGGGAATTTGAAGTGATAGGTCACAATTTTAAGACTTTTCAACATACCACAAAGTTTCTCCAAAGTAGCAAACGTTTAAGCAGCCTGTGTAAATCTATGCCAATTATGATTGCTAGTCCTTAATTAAAAAAAATAGTTTAACAGCATGAACACAATAAAGAATGGGATCTATAACCAGCATTATCCTTGTGCAAAAATAGCAACACAATGAAGAAATGAAATAAACACAGCCTGCTTTAAACAAATCAAGCACAGATGGTTCTGAGAATGCTCAGCACAAAAAACAATTAAAAAATAACCTGACCACAAGGGAGAGAGCTTGGGCCTGACTAGTTGTTAAAGAAAGAGTAAAGGAGGCAGTACAGCTCAGGGACACAGTATGTGCTCTGGCATACAACAACTGTCCAGTGGGGACAACACCCTGCCAGGAGAGCCTGGATGGACTTTGCCTGAAGCTCATGTCACTGACTCAGACTAGGACTCTTACTCTATGGCAAGAATATGACAAAGGATGTGACAGACAACGATGAAAGGGAGTCACTGGTGACCAATCTCTATGCGCCCATACCTCCCTTATTCATTAATACCACTAATGTAGTACAAAGGAAAATAGAACTATTGGCACCCATTTCCCAAAAGGAATTGGGGACAGTAGTGTACGGGCAGTGGAAAAACCCATGTAGGCTGTAATGAAAAAGGTCATGCTGTAAACCTAATATTAGGTTCAAATAATTACAGTAGTTCAAATAACTACTTTCCCTTAATAACACCAACACATTGGCCCTGTCTGTCAGAATAATGTACCTAGTAGATGTATAGAGGTAGCATCACATAAGGAGGTTATTCATTGAGATAAATAAAAAATCAAAACAATCATATACCCGTGTCACAAGCAGAAATGTGCTCAAAAGAGATTTGAACCTCTATAAAATAGCCAATCAGGGGGAATAGGGAGGTTGATTCAGGCTTATCGCTAATAATAATAATTAGTAATATATTGGATCTCCTAAATAGAAGCACTTACATTCTCAAAATTATATGATTTTCAAAGAGGTATCATCTCCTTCCACCACTTCTTTGTCTAGCATTTTACACATTTCTAGCGAAACAATGGAATCAGATCAGTATGACCAAAGCTTTCCTCAGTTGCTGCTCACATCTGTCAGACCAATCCATATCTGTTCTCTGAAATTCACATTGTCTTTAAATCAATACAGCAAGATAAAGAGCATTTTTTTCCCCAGCCAGCATCGGATACTAAACTAAATTTAAATATTTTTTTTCCAATTTGATAAAATTTGGTCTTGACATTTTTCTCCATTCTGTAATATGGCAACTATGCATATCTGGAGAAGGCCACTGAGAAGCAGTCAGAAATGGGAGACCTTGACATTTTTCATGGGAATAGAAAGAGAGTAACTCTCACCATAGACACTAGGGCTTTATTTCTGGCTGCATTCAAGAGAATGGCAAAACTCCCAGGATGTCTTATAAAGAGTTGGATTTTCAAAAGCAACTGTGTGACTCAGGAGTATCATTTTCATTGTTTTTTGTTAGGGCTTCTGCTGCATTAATTTGCACAACCAATTATACAAGAAGCAGGGTGTGATTTGGGAATCTTTAGAAACGTATGATTTCTGTTTGATCTTGGGGACAATCTGATTGTGTCTATACAGGCTGCAAACTCCATTTTGAGCATGGGGCTAGTTGACTTCCCTGCTGTCGTGTTGCCCCATTCTGTAGATGAAGATAAAGGCAGGTATATCCATTTCTCATCTGGGCAATATTGAGATTAGCTTACCTACTTCTTCTTTTATCACTACACCACTGATGGTGCCTTCATATTGGAAAGACGTTCCAAGATAAAGTAATACAGGGGGAAGCAGCCAGGAATGTAGCATCTCCTGAGGCAAGGGCGCCTGCCTTCCTGACTGAACCCACAACTGGTCTTCCAAGGACTGACAAGGGAAGGATGAGCTAGTGAAGGACACTGCAGTTTGATGCTTACTGTTTTGTATGTCCTGTACATTCTAGAGCTGTATATGATTAAGCAGAAGAGCAAATGTGTTCAACTCTCTGGGCAAAATGCCCTTCTGCATGTAAAATGACTTGTTAGCTACTGGACAGCGTTAAACTGTAAACCCAAAGCATCACACTTTGGGGTGGAGTTCTGGGAGAGCAGTGTGTTTTTAGTACTGGAGGATCTGAAGGGTCAGCACTACAGCCAGGGTCAAGGTGGCTGGACAATGGGTTCCAGCTCTCAGAAGGGAGTGCCAGATAGAAGGTTTGAACCCTGAGTATGTGCCAAAGGAACCCAAGGTTAGGGAAGTGGCTGGACTCCATTTATGCTCTAATCTTAAAACACCCAGGTAGCCAGGGGCACACATGCTTGGATTCCCCTCACAGCAGTCTGGGGGGTGGCCAGAAGGGTTGTGGGAGATGTGACATGGAGCAAATACAATCTTCAAATAGTTTTACTGGGCAGTTTCTCTTTCAGTTCTCCTCTGGCCACTCCTTACTGAATGTTTTTAATCTATTAAGGGCCAAATTAAACTTTCTTTGAAGTCAGTTGTGTTACAGTAGTGCTGAGTTTGCTCCAGTACCTCCAGGCTCCCTGTCTCTACTTTTTTACCCCGTGTGACTAGTGTATTGAGAGATTTAGTAAATTCAATTATCTTTTTTTTAATGAAACAAACAGTGTATACAGCGTGCATAAAAAATAGGCTACTCAGGGAGTATTATATACCTCTGGCATATTTATACATGTGCTTCCACTTGTCTTTGTCTTTTTTCAACTCAGTCCTTAATAATAATGCACCATGTATTTTGGATGAGCAGTTCTGGGAATGTTTCTCATCCAGGGTAAGCATGCCATTTCCAATCACATCTTCATTCACTTACGAGGAAAAAACTGATGTTTCTGTTGTAGCAGGTTTGTCATTTGAAGGCTCTGTCAGTTAACTATATGGGTTCACTCTCCAGTCCTTAGAAGTGAGCAGCTAACATAGGTCAGAGCAGACAGGGCCAGAACCAGAGGAGCGTGATGCCTTGCTCCCATCTTCTTTACCAAACATGATGGTCCGTTAATGTTTAGACAGTTCATTAACCAAGACAGATCTATTCTCATCATGTCTAGTTTTCCCAGTTCTAATAAGATCTTATTTATTAATTATTATTATTATTATTTATTATTATTTATTTTATTATTGCAAGCGAACATACAACAGGCAGGGGAAAAGCACCATCATCATTCCATAGGCACAATGAGGGCATCTAAAATGTAGTCTTTTCCTTGCAGCACTTGATTTCAATTCATTAATTCTGCCCCATTGGGCCTTTAAATCTGTTTATGACCCACAGGATCTGTGGACAAAGTTGTAGCCAAATCTAGTGTTGTTTGCAAGGTAAGGACACAAGTGCGTCCACTGCATTTATACTTAGGCCAAATTCCATGAAGTTGCTCTGGATTTACACCAGTATACATCAGGTCAGACTAGTGTATACAGAACTTGAAAATATCTGTTTCATTTATGAGGCACCAAGTGTCAATTTAATGTATTCTAGGAGAGAGAATATAAGAAAATTAAACTGTAAGAACTTAATGGAGAGGAGGTAGTGCTGTGTGAATTCCTGCAAGTAAATATTTTTGTACAGAATTGGATGGCTTAATAAAGTCATTGAAAGCCTAATGAAGGTTGACAGTAAGCAAGTTCCTCTTAAATGTTTGTTTATGTCAAATAGCATCTCTTGTCTGTCTCTTAATCAAAACGAGGTAATTTCAACCACTGATCCAACTGAGCTGGATAAGCATACACAACACTGCTCAAATCTCAAACCCGCCACATATTGAATTACATACTATGTAAATGCTGACATTTATATATATATATGCGGGGATGATAGCAAGCTGAATATCCCACACCAAAAAGTTCAGATGAGAACATTAGAACCAGAAGTCTTATCATTTTGGGGGTGATTGAAAACCAGAAAAAAAAACATAGATAAGACACTTTATAATCATAATAATATAATACTGTGACATTCCCCTCTGGTGTTATCTGGACCTGTGATCTGCTAGGTCACTCTTATCCTCAAGTCTGGGAGCCAGCCTTACCTTGCTCTGCTGTGAAAACCTTCACCCCAGGCTGTTCATGCACAGCCTCTAGCATGTAAGGTGCTCCTTGGATTGTACAGCCAAATGACACTAGCCAATATCTCCGTCTCCAGACACAATCCTAGGAACTCCGTCTTACAGTGTCCAGTTATGCCTGCTGGACACGGACCCTTATACGAGTTCATCAATTTAACAAAGAAATTGATATGCACCAGGCTTGTTATCCCAAGCAGAGTCTCTGACACTCTTCAAATCAAACATACTGCTTCAGGTAGAATAAACAAACAGATTTATTAACGACAAAGCTTTTAAATTATCATAAGTCAAAGCACAAGAAGTCGGATTTGGTGAAAGGAAGAGGGGTGACTCACTCAAGAGTCCAACAGATCCTTTGCTGTCTAGGCCAGTGTCTATGGTCTATGTATCCATAAGGATACATTTTCAGCTTCATAACTACGTATATGAAATTACAACCTATAAAATTATTGTAGCCACAATTACTATAACATGCTTAGTACATCATGAGCTTTCCGAAGGTACAGGTCATGACACAAACATATTATAAGGATAAACATGGGGATGTAGGGCGTTCCCCCACGGTACAGAGCATCACAAATACCTACCTCTAATGAGGCAGCTGGCCCTCACTGGCAGAAAAGGGGTTAAAAGAGCCCTTGGGAGGCTGTGCTGGATCACAGCTAATAAGAAAGGGACTGAGAAGAGTAGCCAATCATGGCCAATCAGGCTCCTCTAAGAAGACCTGCAGGGCAAAGCAGAATAGAGTTCTGTGTTTGACTGGAGCTTGATCAGGAGAAGACCAGTCTCCTAGCAGGAGTAAAGAAGACTAGCACCTGGGACAAAGCAGTGCTGCAAGCAGAGACCAGAGGAGCTAAAGAAAGCTCCTGTCTGGCTGCTATGGCCTGTAGGCTGAGGCCCTGGGGTAAGGATAGAATTGGGTTCTGGAGTCACATATGAAACAGCCACAGGACAATGGATTTCAGTTGCCACTGAGGGAAGTTACAGGTACCCCAGAAGCATGGAGTCTAGCACATAGCGTGACCAGACAGCAAATGTGAAAAATCAGTATGGGGGTGGGTAGTAATAGGAGTCTATATAAGAAAGACTCAAAAATCAGGACTGTCCCTATAAGATCAGGTCACCCTAGTAGCACAGACAGAAGGCAGGGTCACTGAAGAGGATGCCACTGTCCAGGGAGTGGTGGAGATCCTGGAGCAGAAATGACAGTGACAAGGCACCACCAGAGGCAGGCACCCTAGTGAACAGAGCTAATCCCCAGGACAACAAACAGGAGGCGCCACAGTGGTGAGTGAACCCCATCACACAACCTAATAATGCAGATCTTCAAAAAAGTTAGGGTTTCTTACATCAGCTGCCATCAATATCAATTTGAATGTTGGCTATTTATGAATGAACCATATTAAGCTCTTTTTCAGGATAGTTTCTATGAAATTTGTGCATTGTGAAAAGGAGGCAACCAGCATAAATGGTATCAAGTGAATTGATGCTTAACATTATTTCCAATTTCATAACCCAAACCATAATTAATACAGGTAATACAGGTACCTCCTCATTTCACACATGCTTTTCAATATGTAGCCATCCCATATGTTTTCCAGGAGCAAATTGTACAGAGCTCAGAGTAAGGCAATGCCAAAGCAGGGACACACAGTGCATCTCTGGGGCAGTTTTTTGTGGCCCCATTACTATTGCTCTGAGCGGTGAGCTAATTACTATCCCCACCACAGTTAGCTATTTCCCTGGTCTGAGTGTCGGGGAGCAGAGCCAAGGCCCTGTCTCTTCCTCACAATCTTTCAGGTGCTCCATTCCTCCACAAGAGTACAGACAGGAAGACTTCTTACTCCTTTTTCCCATCACTGTACAACTGCATAAGCGCCAAACAGAATCTGGCCTTAGATGATTTCAATGGACTGCTGGAATGGGAGCAATATGAAATCCCACCACTGTTATGAGCATTTTGTAAATAAACTGAGACATTTAGTATAATTAGATGCCATCTTAGGAAATTGAAAAAAAAATAAAAAACTAATTTAGAAAACCATTTGTTAGGGCACATAAAACATGCTGCTCGAGTGTGTTTCATAGTGATTTCACCGCAGAAGTACACATGCCAGGACATTCATGAACAATTGCAATTATTCAACAAATGATCACAGAATCTGTTTGTTCCTCACTCAGGGCTGTTCAAATGGCATTTTGTCATTGACA
The DNA here is from genome assembly GCA_032164245.1 of Sternotherus odoratus. Lineage (NCBI taxonomy): Eukaryota > Metazoa > Chordata > Testudines > Kinosternidae > Sternotherus > Sternotherus odoratus. The sequence goes on from JAVMKO010000011.1 coordinate 20,203,628, forward strand.
TTGTTTTAAGAGTTTCACTGCATCACAAAAACCACTTAACAGGAAATCTCATATTATGAATCTCAGCTTGTAATTGTAGTCAGTTTCATGTGTCCCAAGTGACTAAGCATTTCCAGCCTTATATCAAGAAGTGAGCATCTCCTGAGAAGGGAAGGGAGGTCAAGTACTATAATAAACCAGATTCCTTCAGGAATGTGAAAAAATGCAACTCCAACCAGCGCTAAATAGAAGTGTAGGTGGTTGGAAATGTGACTTGAAAGTATAATGAATAAGATGAAGCAATTTCTAGAGTTTATGTCTGCGGTGGTTGATTCCTCTTCATTCTCTCCGACACTGTTATTTACTCTGAACTGCCCTGAAAACTGTTTACTCGATACATGATGTGGTCAGAAAATCAGGACCACAGCAGTTCAAATGCCATAATTTCACAATACAGCTGTTTCTTTAGACTGTATGTCTTAAAAATGATGAACTCTAGGGAAGCATTCAGATAAAGAACAAATAAGGAATAGGCATTGTGATGGGGTGTTCATCCCACACAATTCCTGAAGTGGTTTAGATAGGCTAAATGGGCCAATTAGCTGCATAGGTTGCACCTGGAGGAGAGCCAGGGATCAATAATCCTTAATTAAGGATGATGCTCACCTTGGCAAAAATAGGCAGGGCTTCTATAAAGCTAAGAAGCTGAAAACAGAAGTGGGCTACAGGGGAAATAGTCTTCAGTCACTCCCTTACAGGAGGCAGATTTGTTAGAAATGACAGGATCTGCCAAAAAGCCATGGGTAGTGGAGGAAGTTCAGACGGGTGGTAAACCCAGAGGTGCCAGAGAAGGAGGAGGAAGAAGAGTAAGTAGGACATAACCCAGGAAATAGTAACTTGAAGTACTCAAAAATTGTGGCACACGGGGTCCCTGGGCTGGAACCCAGAGTAGAGGGTGGGCCTGGGTTCCCCTGATCAGACACTGGGGAAGTGGCACAGCCTTATATGTAGACATTTTCCTGGAATATCAGAGGGACAACTTGTCCAGAGAGACATTGACAAACCCACAGAAGGGGAGAACTAAAATGACCTACCTGGCTGGAGGGCCAAGTCACAAAGAAGATGACTACCTTGATCCTGGCGTGTGAGAGACTGCAGGAAGGGGGATCTGATCAGTTATACCTGATCCCCAGATGAGCCGCAAGGAGGCATGCCAGTGGTGAGTAGTAAACCGTTACAGACCCCAAAGGCCGATGAGGAACAAGATGGTGGTTTGAATGGATTTTTGGTTTACCACTCTGGTCAGGAAGGAAAGGCAAAAATGCATCTGCTCTTCCCTGAAGCTATATAGGTGAAATGTAGCTCCATTGAAATCTCTAGAAAAACTCCCATTGATTTCTGTGAAGACAGGTTTTCACCCATAGCTTATAGTATTTCAGAAGGTATCTCCTTTTTAATTTGAGGAATCACTACCAAAGTAGAAGAGGAAGTGTTGCAAAGGAAAAGCCTTGATTGACTCTACCCACCACAGCAAGCTACATTGGCTTGCTGTTATCTAGGGCTGATCAAAAACCTGATAAATCTTTTGTATGATAAATGTCAAATGTGCAATTTAAAGAATTTTCACAATTTTCTGGGGGCTTTTTTGTGTGTGTATGTGTGTATGTGCATGCAATAACTTGCAACAATCTCTTTCAAAATCAACTAGAAGTGAAAAATCGTTCTGCTTCAGATCAAATGGAAAAAAAAATATTTTGTCCTGTTAGTATTTTTCTTTATTACTCTCTTTGGTGGAAAAATTTCACCTAGCCCCACTAAAGCCTTCCATTGGAGCTACATAGGAAAATGTATCCTCCTCACTCAAACTACAGCTGCAATGACTGAGGGAAAAGTAAGGTGGAGGGTGATAATTCTCCCACTAAAGGTAATCAGTAAAAGGGGATGAGATAAGGTATGTACTATAATTTAATTGGAGGCTTTCTTAGAAACTATTGATCAAATTATGGAGGGAACATAAGACTGTGATAATGAAGAGGACAATTTGGAATTGCTGATTATTGTTGAGACACTTTTCTAAAATATTATGATACACCAGATCCCTAGATGTACTATACAGTAAACCCTCGATTTAACGGACCTCCATTTAACGGACTTCGGATGCAACGGACAACATTTTTCAGAGTCTGATGCATCCGAAATCCGTTTGTGGAGGGCTGACTGTGGGCTCCCTGCTGCCCCCCCCCCCCCCCCGAGGCTGAAGCTGCGGGCTGCCGCCTGGCTCTCCGCAGCAGCTGGGCTTGTTCCCGCCCGAGGCTGAAGCTGGGGGGGGGGAGGGGGGACTGCCGCCCGGCTCCCCACAGCAGCTGGACTTGCTGGCGGGTCCCGGAAGCCAGGACCCGTGCGGACTGACTGTCCGCTCTCTGTGGCCACCGGGGTTGCAGCCGTGGGCGGGCTGGTTGCCGGCTGCGGGTTGCGGCCCCCTCTCTGTGGTGGCGGTGGGGCTGCTGCTCCCACAGCTCGGTTTGGGGTTTTTTTCCTTTCTTTTTATAAAATTTAAATTTTGCTTCGTTTTTAAGAACATTGTTTATTTGTTTAGTTAAATATAAGTACAGTAAAGTGTGTTTTCAGAAAAATGTTTATTTATTTCTATTTAGATCGCATACTTGTTTATTACAGTCTCAAAACTATGGTGAGTACATAAGCAATAATACATACAGAACACTTTTCTGTGAAATTAAACTTTTCATACATACAGTACTTAATTTTAATTACACAAAAGTCAATTTTTTAACATATGCATTCGGAAAACCTACTTTCTTAAATAACGGACTTTCTGATTTAACGGACACCCCCTCGCCCCAATTAGTCCGTTAAATCGAGGTTTCACTGTATTCTATAATGGAGAAAGAAAATAATTAAAAGTATTATAGACATTAACCTGAGTTTATCAGAATTCCCTAAATGCATTGGGGCTAATTCTGAGGCTACATTTTAATAACAACTAGCGAAAATACCCGGCGTTGCTCGGGTCAGTCGGAGGTGGGGAGGGGGCAGACAGCTGAGCGAGTGCGGGGTCCGTTGGAGGGGGGAGGGGGCAGAGAGCAAACCTGACACCCCCACCTCACCCCCCCGACCAAACCCGACACCCCCACCTCACTTACCCCTCAACCAACCCCGACTCACATTTTCACCCCCCCACCCAAACCCAACACCCCCATGTCTCCCCCCTACCAACCCCAACACCCCCTGACCAACACCCACACCTCACCCCCCGTAGACCAAACCTGACACACCCACCTCACTTTCCCCACAAACCAAACCCGACACCCCTACCTACCACCACAAACAAACCCGACACCCACACCTCACTTACCCCTCAACCAACCCCGACCTCCTCCTCACCCCCCCCAACCAAACCCACCCCCCACCTTACCCCCCCCACCAAACCCAACACCCCCTGACCAACCCCAACACCCACACCTCACCCCTCACCCATCCCGACACCTTCCCACCCACCCCCGACCAAACCCGACACCCCCACCTCACCCCCCAACCAAACCCGACACCCCTACCTCATTTATCCTCTGACCAAACCCAACTTGGGTCCATCGGAGTTGGGGAGGGGCAGAGAGCTGAGCGAGTACGGGGTCCATTGGAGGGGGTATTATGACATCATAACTATGTAACAGAGAACAGCAGCTGCTCAGCTGATGTGATTGGCCTTTAAAGAATTTCACCCCTGGGGGGGCGTCAGAGGTGAGATTTGAAAAATTTTCGACTCTTACGGTCATTAGGACCCCAAGACCTCTAACTGTACCAAATTTCAAGTCTCTAGCTCAAACGGTGTGGAAGGAGTAAGCTTATGTACATACATACATAAATACATACATACATACACCATTTGACTTTTATATATATAGATGTTCAAAAGAAGATGAACCTAGATTGCAGGCTCCTTAAGGCAGAGATCATAATTCCTCTTGCTCATACAATGCTATGAGCAGCTATATTATTAGATCTTAGAGCTGGGTTAAAAAGAAAAATCTGTCTTCTGAGAGTTTTGAAGATTGACATTTTTTTCCTGTCTTGAATTAGGCTGGAAAGTCAAACTTTCAAAAATGTTTGTGAACTGAAATTTAAAAACATTTTCACAATTGGGTCAATAGAAAATTTTCATTACAATAATAAAAAAAAATTAAAATACTGATTTTAACCTTTCAGAAAAATAACCTTTTTAGCAAAAATGAACAAAACTTTTGACAAGAAAAGTTGAATTGGACTAGGGGTAGAAGAAGACTTTTCATATTGACAATTTTGAAACCTCCCCTCCCCTCATATTGGGATATCCATGTAGCCATCCATTTCTTCTGAATTTTCACTAGCAACAAATTGATATTTGCTGATTTAAAAGTGTTACTGGAAAATTCCTGACCAATTCTCCTATATATAAATAAATATGAAGTTTCCCTCCTCTGCAACTGGACTACATTTTCCCAGGTAAATATCAAACAAAACCAGCTGTGGATATGAGTTAAATAGGAGAATTATGAGGTGATGTGGATAATTCTGTTGGTAAACCTCTATCTGAAGACTCATGCTATACTATTTTTCCCCCTCTGATTATAAAGATCAATTTTCTAAATATTTATTGAGTATAGAAAAAAACATATCATAGTGAAAAAATATTCACCTTTTCCCTCATCTTCCATCTGGCATAGCCTCCTCATTAATTCTTGTTTTTGTTCAATAGTTTTTGTATCTTAAGGCTAAGTTTTTACTTTTGTCTCCCAGCAAATAATAAATGAAATTCCAAAGGAATAATACTTACACCTTGAAATGGATCAACTTACAGCATTTATTAGAAGAAATGCCATGGTAGAAGCAATTTGATTTGTAATATGTCTCCACTGGAGTTCATATGGAACATTTTAGTATAGCTTTGACGACAATTAGAAAAGAATGTTTCAGAGCTTTATAGACCCCAGCACTGATGAAATCTTGAACAGCATAACCTAGTATTGTGAAACTTCAAATGTTCTCTGAATGTGCCCTTTTAATTTAAAAAACTGTGAACCAGTGAATATTTAAAGATGTGTGCCTGTTTTTTTAAAGTTATAATTAATAACCATCAGCTAATTAGGATTTATCAAAAACCATTTGGAACTTTTTTTTCCATTGGAAAAGGGGCTCTAGTCAATCAAAATTTTCCATTTGAAAAGATCCTTTCAGTGGGATTTTCTGACAGGAAAGTGAAACAAAATGTTTAGTTTGACCTGAATGAAACAGTTTTGTTAACTGGAAATAAAGCATGTTGTGAGGGTTTTTTTGTTTTTGTTTGTTCCCTTTTGAATCAAAGTTAACCTCTGTGCTCCTGACCTACCATAGTGCCTTATGGGAGCTGCTGTTCTGGAGCCCTCATTGCCCTTAGGAGAAAATCAGGACATCTCCCATATTGCACTCGCCCTGTGGCTGAATCATTGCAGTGTCTCATGGATGCCCACTGACTAAGGCCAATTTATGCCATTCTGGCAATGTATATTAGGATCCAGGCACGCACTAGAAAATGGAAAAGTCAAAGGTGACAAACTATATCAATAGAATAGGTAATGGGAATTGAAGTAAGCATGACTCAGACCTAGAGAAACATGGGGGAAGTTATCCTGATTTTTCTTTAAAAGAACTGACTATGTCTACCTGCCCTTACTGCAGGGATCTTTAATGGAATGCCACAGAGTAATTTTTGTGTGACTGATGACTCCTTTCGGGGCTCTTAAAAAATGAAGCAGAAACAGGCTCAGAAGGAATTGAAGGATGCTCCTGGAGTTAGTGCCTTGAGATAGAGCAAGCCCTATGGGAAAAGCTGAGATAAACCTAGCTATTTTAGCTTTGTATATGAAAACCTTAGAGTCAGGACTCTTTTGATTTTGTTAATTGCTCGAAATAAATATCCTCTGCCCAAAAGAATTCTATTCAGTTTTATGGTTTATTTCCAGAAGTTCTATGTTCGTGTGCCCTACCATTAGGTCAGGGTGGGATGCACAATGAAGATAATTCTTGCAGACCTAATAATGGAGTTTGAAGCAGCAGCATCACTGGTTCTAGTGGAAGCTTGCAGGCCAACAGGAACAGATGGCCCTGAACCAACATCACACACAGTTGGAACAACTTATGGCTGGTGGGTGTTTTTGTCCATGGTCTGGCTGGGCCACCCTCCCTGTTCCAGAATCAAGATCTTGGTAATGTTAATTTCGTTAGTCAAGTGAGATGTCTTCATTCCAAGTTTCTTAATGTATCTCTTCAGGTTTATGTATATATCTAAAATAATATAAAATTCCTCGGTTAGGATGACCAGAACTGAACTAGTATTCCAGGTGAGAGCATACCATTGATTTGTTTAATGGTATCATATATTTTTATCATGGTTTGGCACCGAAATAGTTCTTTGCACTTGTTCAAAGTTTGTTGTAAGGAATACAGAAATAGTTATGGTTTGTTTTCCAGTACAACAACAAAAGGAAGTCTCAGTGTCAGGAGAAAAATGTAACCCCATTAGTCTGTGTTTTCTAAAACACCTCAATGCCTGCACAAATATCCTATTTTTACATATCTTACACTTATTAGGCCAAATTCCTATTGCCTTACTCACACAAATAGCTCCATTGATATTGGTAAGGCAAGAAACATTTGGTCCATTATATATGAAGAAACAAAGGGACATAGCCTACTGTATAGCTGACTGGCTGAAAACCCCTGTGCCAACTGTAAAAGTTGGAGGTGGAACAGCATATTAGCTCCACCCTACTTAATTGTCCCCTATGCTATCATGATCCAAAGTGTGCTTCCATACTTGGTCATACGGGACATTATTTAGACTATAAGCTCTTTGGGTCTGCACTATATTTGTACAGTACCTGACACAATAGGGCCTCGCTCTTAGTTAGCCCTTAGCCAGTATGATAAAAAACATGTTAAGGGTTTGTCTACACTGCAGTGTGAGCCTGAGTTTGAACTTTGGGATTAAGTCTACCCTCCCAATCTATATACAAATCTCACTAATCCAGGGTCCCAGGACATCATAGGGCAGAGGGTCCAAGCCTTAGTCTAGCTGTGATCCAGGGTTCATGCCCTGCTGCTGTGAAGTGTAGCCACATCTTCCCCCGGTTTCATGCTCTGAGAGTCTGCCAAAAGTGTCTCACAATCCTAGAGGCTGACTTTCTTTGATGTGTGGACAGTCGTTTTGCCACACTACACCACAAACAAGGGCTAGAGGGCCACATTTCAGAAGCGTGCTAAGAAGTCTGGACTGTGATTGGTTGAACTTAGTAGCCATGTATGCACTGGAGGCCTGGGTTCATGCTCAAGTTAGAAAAAAAATTATCCTAGGGTTAACGCTGTAAAGATGTTCAAACCCGGGGTTCTTTTCTAATCCAGGGTCCACTGATTTGAGTTCAACTAACCCTAGGCTTATGCTCCGGTGTAGACCTAAGACACCCACATGCATTATTCCTGAGCTAATCATACTCTGGGTAAGAGCATGGGGGTGATGTAGCCTTCATAGCCTCCCTCCCTCCCCCCAGTCCCAACACACAGAGGTAGAATTGGACAGAACCTTGGTCACACCTTCCCCATGTAGTAGCCAGCACTCCAGGGGATCTATGCGTTGCCTATTATTATTATTACCAAATACATTGTGCAAGATAGTCATGATCTGCTTTCCGGTCAGCTTCAAGTCTCCTGATACAGCCATAATTTAGCCATATATTCTTAGGACCCCATCTTCCTCCTATTGACTTCTTAACACTGGTCTAGTCTTGCTGGAAAGGAACCAAGTGATGAAATGAAGATGTGAAATAAGACAGGACCTAAAAGGAATCCCTGTGGCATCTGATTAGAACTTTCTATATCTCTTTTAGAGCTCTTAAACCAAGCTCTCTTTTGCAAACTCACAGGAGCATGATCTCACTGTTTTGGCTTAAAAATCATTCTAGCTTGCCAGAGTGTTGCTATTTCTCACCTTCCAAAAGCAATTTGATCTTCTCCATGCATCTCTAACTGTAAGATTTTTCTGATGGGTTAAAGACGATTGCAGAAAATAACTTGGCACAGGGAAATGTAGCATACTTGGTAATTTGGCAGGAAAAAAATGCAAAGACTTGACTTTTGACACCATAGGGCAGCAAGTGCCCTTGCCTAAAACGTATAACCAAAATTGAGAGGCTAAAAGGTTTGGTTTTGTTTGGTCTCATATATAACCACTTTTATTCTGTTTTGCTATTTAAAATCATATCCTCATGAGGTTCAACATATTTCCCTCAAAACCTTTAATATCTTCAGGTCTGTTGAGCTGTTTCCTAGTATTTGTAAAATCTGGTGGCCAAAATCCTCTTCCAGATTCTCCCAGAGGTAAACTAGTGACAACAGCAGTAGACAACCCTAGGTATAAATAGGCAGAATATGTGCGTATGAAGATCCCACAAAGAACTAGCAGACTGGCCTGAAGGATTGATTTCAAGAGATGAATGCCATAAATAAGTCCTTTCTGATTTCAGAATTTACAAGAGTCTCTCTTAAAGTACAAGAGTTGGCACAGAAATATCTGGGATTACTTATAATAATGTCAGCGCCTTGTGTTGTTTGCCAACTGCCATTGTCACTGTTTCCTGTGAGTATAATGATTCTAATTAGGGCCTGAATATCTGAAGTGCCAAGCACCCACAGGTCCCATTTCTTTCAGATGGAGTTGTAGACGTTCCACACTCTGAATATCAGCCCCTTCAGGCTGCTTGGTCAGCCATACAAAAATGACGTATCATAGTAGCAAGGAAGATAAAACACATTACCAATCCTTTTGAAAGTAGTATCTAGGATGTGAAAGATGGTGCATATGCAGAATCCTATACAAGTATTTGTGCTGTAAGCCTATGCACACATCAAGGGAATCCAATGATCTCACATTACCTATGAATGTGAACCTGAAGTAGTAGTAATACCATCAGAACCTAGAGAGGCACATCACACTCCAAACAAAAGACATGGAGTGTAAAACACAAATAGCCAATTCTGCCTCCCATTACATCTGTGAGACACCCCAAAAACCCTCCAATTTGACTTCACTGTTTCCTCATGAGTGGAGGTCACAATTGGCCTGGCAGTATTGCACATTTGAATTATATGTTCAAGACTAGCAGCCGTGTTAGTCTGTAATAATAAAGAAAGCGAAGAATACTTGTAGCACCTTAGAGACTAGCTAGTTTATTTCAGCATAAGCTTTTGCGGGCTGTAACTCACTTCACTGGATGCATAGAATGGAACAGAAGTAAGATGCATTTATACACACAGAAAGAAAGAAAAAAAATTGTACATTAGCATACCAATTCTAAGAGGGCTGTTAAATGTAGATGGTCCATTATCACTAGGAGAAAAAAAAACACCTTTTGAAATGGATTTCTGTTGTCAGTGAAATTAACTCAGGAAATGCAATCAATTACTGTAATGAGAGAACCATTCGGAAGTCCTATTTAGCCCCTGGTTAATTAACAATTAACAATTAACTGGGCCAAAGGAGCCAGGTAGCCAGGTCTTCAACACCCCAGCCCCCACCCCACAATCCTCTTTTGGCATGAGGGGGATCTCTAAGGTACACAGAATGAGCAGTCCCTGCACTCTACCAAGTGCGGGGCCTATGAATCCAAGGGAACCATGAGCTGAACATCGAACGTGGAGGAAAAGCTCCTTAAACACTCCTCCCACCCACTAGCTGTGTACGTGCTAGTCACAGACTTGTCCTGAATAGTTCAAAAATATGTTCTGCCTTCCATTTCACCACACAGCCCCACTGACATGAATGGCATTGCACAGCATGTTACTGAAGGCAAAATGTGTATGAATTACAAGGGAGTCATAGACCTGAGATTGCAGATAGCTGACTGAACACAAAAATGACTGTATAACAGCCAGCAACCCACTGCCAGTAACTACTTTAGTTACTTTATTTCATTCATTACTTTTTAACATAGCATAAATACACTCCAAATTTGTGTCTGCAATCTGGAGTCCGTGACGTAGCTGATAATATTTCAGATCGCATGGGCTATTAGCATGAATTGTTTTTTGGAGTGTATATTATGTTTTCCATATATCAGCATTATTCTGAAAAATATAAAACATTAGCCTAAGTTTATAAATGTTAATGCAATGTTAAGTGGTGTGTGTACTACAAACATATTGCATTAAGATTTTTTTCTAGCAGCATCACTCTGAAATCTTGACATAATTTTGTTCTACTGTGTCTTTTAAAATCCAGAAATTTTAACAATTATATAGCAAGTATATAAGTTTAATGAACTATAATATTGTTATCATTAACACCTGATACATGTAAAAACCTTTTCTCTCTTTGTTTCTGATTAAGGCAGTACTTAAGGCAAATGTACTAGATAAAAGGATTGTATGGTAGCTTTTAAGTACTATGTGTTAAATATGCAAAATTGTTAAATTAAAATCACATATATCATGTGCAGGCCATATTAATTTCCTCTCAGAATAATGTTATCCCCAAAGGAAAATTTCATTACCTTGTTTAGATGTAACAGAGAGAAGGTATTAGAAAGATTGCATGCACTGTTTTGCATAGTAAAGGAAAAGCAAGTGTAATGGAGCAGTATTTTATTTATGTCAATTCCAATAAAGATATAGATAAAGAAGATTTATGCAAGACTCCAAGTAATGTACTAGATTATTTAAAATACAACAAAACTCACGTCAGGAGTGAGGAGTGAAATGTTAAAAAGCCAACAGCCTTGTTCCACACAAATCAGCACATCCTCAAACATTAAAGTCCCAACCCATGTTCCTTTAAATTGCTAGTCCCTCCCTGTAAAAAATATCACAACTATCTTAAATCCTAATCTCAGTCATCCCGAAACAGATCCCTTGCCAAAAGATTGGTCTGCAGAATGACCCAAAGGTCAACACACTACGGATATTGTAGATGAAGAGGTGGAGTGCATTATCACACAGGGATAAAGATGGTCTCTCAGGGAGCTTCTAAGTGATTTAGAGCTTTACAGCTCAGGAGTATCACATAGAACTCCTACTGGCAGAGCACGAACATCAGAAGTTCATGACAAGATGTCTCTCTCAATGTGAGAGTCACTGCTGTCTGTATCCCTTTGTTTCCAAGCTGATTTAGGTGCAGCACTCAGAGTGGTAGTGACAAAGGCATGGGTGATTGTAGTAAAGCCTGTATGTTTATAATGTTAGAGAAAGTATCGGTCTGGCCATTATTGTCCAAGGATCATCCAGCAGCAGCTGCAGTTTTACAAGGCACCCAAATTACAAACTCAATTAAAAAATGATGGACAAGTCAGAAGGGCTGATATCCTGGTTGGGGGAAGCAAGCTACCAGCATACTGTCAGTCTTCTCTGGGTTTAGACACTGTTTGCACTCCTACATCAAGCCAATACTCGCCTCTGAGACAAGTGGAGAAAGCTGAGTGTCCTGAATACACTGGAAACTCTTCAACCCATGCCTCCTTGTTAACCCTCCCAAGATCCCAAGGTGGAATTTGTGTAGCACATATGAAAGAGTCCTCAAGGTGACAAAGACCCACAACTCTCCTCTGGGATCTCTCTAAAAGAAAGGAATGATACTTACTTATATTTAGACTTACAAGCATCTGAACATAACCTAATGATCAGTTGTATTGAAAGCATCTGATAGAACTATCAACATAGATATGCAGGATGAAATCCTGCCCCCACTGAAGTTGATATGGCAGAACTTAGTCTTTGAACTTAGTCTTTTGGCAGTGGATAATCACCCAACATGATCACCCAACTGCCATTTCCAAAAACTGATTGAAACTTTTTTCATTTGGGTTCCCTTTTTAAGATTCTGGCTTTTCTTAAAATTGAGACTTTTTTTGCAAACTCACAATTTTTTAAAAAATATCTAATTTTCTTTCTTCTAACAACACATCTAGCTCTTTTCTTACTGTTAAACCCACAACCAACTGGACAATGCAAATCTTCTTGATTGATGCAGAGGCTTTGTTTAAATTGTTTTTGCTATTTAATATACTTTTTAATAATTGTCATTGAAGTGCCTTCTGGAAGGGACATAAATGGGTTATTATACCTTACTCTGCTACAGATTTACTATTTAAAAACCTCTCCTTCATTTCAGAATGGTCATTTATAAGGCTGCCACAACCCCAAAGTCAGGATATCTTTCTAAGGATGGCACAGGGGAAAGTGGGAAACTCATATCAGAGGGATTTTGTGATCTAAGGTAGGAGACCTTGATGTCAGGTGATCTTGAGAGGGTTTTTGGTAGGTGAGAAGTTGGCTGTTTTAGAGGAGAGTGAAAAAGGACAGTTTTATGAGAAGATGCAAGTGGGTAGGGGCATTTCCTGATCATGTCCACCAACTCCTCTAGACTCCATCATGCTTTTAATAGCCGTTTTCCAGCACGGTGAGAAACCTGGGTTGGAGCTGAACTTCTCCCTTCCCTCACCTGGAAAGAGAATGGAGAGATGATTTTCAGTATGCTTGATAACTGACTACCAGAGGAATCCGCTGATGCCTTGTCTTCCATCATTCAGGTTTGACATGTTCCATGAGAGGGCTTTTGTGGAAGATGATAGATTAGATTTGTGGTGATTGGCATTTTTTAAGCTATTCTGTTAACTGAACAGAAAGACAAGCTGTCATTACAGTGGTTGCCATTAAGAACTCAACATCTGTCAACAGCTACCTCACAATGGCTTTTGTATTACCACAATTTTCCATAAATTTGGAAAAGGAAACAACCGTGGTGTCTCAGATAACGTGATGTGTTAACTTAAATGTGGCCAACGGTGCTGTTTCTCAGCTCCTGTTTCAACAGGGATTTATTCCACTAACTTTTCATTGAAATCTAGGTATCGCAACCCTATTATGGACTTGGTACTGGTACGTTCAGCATCCCAGAGGTGCATTCTGCGGAATGGCTGGATGTACCAGATACAATGTTTGGCAGCAGTCAAGCAATTTATTTATGAAGTCTCTTGAACTGGGGATTCTGGCATAATTGCATTGTTGTAAATACTTAAAAACGTGTAAGCCTAAATGCAAAGGGAATTGCCTACAGTAGTTAGTGACAAATGTTCCATGCAATATACTAGATTTAGCTGCCCCCACTTCCCTGATGCTCTGTGGAATTGAGTGGTTACATTTATGTGCATAGCAATGAAAATATTACATGAAGTGGCAAGCTAAGGACTAATATCTCACAAGTTTTAGAATAAAAATATATTTAAGATAATCCTTTTGGAAAGCTGCCCACAGTCCTCCACATAGTTGGAAAACTGTTTGGCACACTGAGAGCAAAGAGAGAGCTCTAGCCCTCATGACCCATCTCGTTGTACCACTTCACATTGTGATGGTCCAGGAGACCCAGCCACCACGTTCATTCATTGAGTGGGTCATGATTTGCCCTGCTCTTTTTTTTGACAAAAGGCAAGAGCAGGTTGGGGCATGAAGCAAATGTTCCTGCATGATCCACTGAGGGTGCTTCTATGAGCTACTGTAATTGATTAGGGGTAGAGAAAATGATACTCATTGACTTGTCTATCCCCTATGACATCTCACAATAGCCACTTCACCTCTTCCTTTGTTTGGTATTCTCTTAATCTCCTGTGAATAGATCTGTGTGCACTTTCTAGGAGAAGTATAATACTGTGAAAGATAAATTTAGCCTACTCCATATTCTGTAGCTTGTAGAAGAGATATTACTTGGTAGCTTAAACCAGTGGTGGAAGGGAAAACACTCAGTTGTTTATGGGATTGATTATTTCTACATTCACCTGTTGCAAAGGTCCTTCACTGGCTGCTGCCAAACTCCCCTAGCTCTAAACCAGAGTGCTGCATAGCATGCTAAGTCCCAAGTCTTCAATAAGATGTACACAGGTAAATTCAGTACCCATGACTTCATCACTTCAAAGGATCATGGCCTTAGAAAGCTAGTGTAAGCCTAGTACCCAACATAAACCTATATATACACTTCTGGGATATTCCAATATTGCAGTTCCAATGTAGTGCTGTCAGACTAATAATTGTTGATATTTTTATATATGATTAGATTTAAGAGATTTATAAGATTACAATATCAAACACAATAATATATCAAAAACAATGGAGGATACAGTTCTACAGTATTTAAAGTGTATTTAGAAAGTATATGAAAAGGGAACCTATTTAACATCTGTATTTCACAAGAGATAATACACTATTACAATCTAATATATTCAACATAAATATACTCTACAGTCTGTATAATAAATATTACTTAGCTCTTGTCTAGCACTTTAATCTGAAGATCTCAGAGCACCTTCCAAAGAAAAGTGGTGGTGGTGGTTGTTGTTCTTTATCCTCAGTTTACAGATAAGGAAAACAATGCTCAGATAGTTGAAGTGACTTGCCCAAGTGTGCCCAGGGAATTGGCAGAGCCAGGAATACAATCTCTAGTATAATGTTGCAGATTTATTGGGGAGAAAATACTGGGTACTAAATGGCTCTTTAAACTAGCAGAGAAAAGCATAACATGAAGCCAATGGCTAGAAGCTTAAGCCACACAAACACAAATTAGAAAGAAGACCCCAATTTTTAGCAGTAAGGAGATTAACCATTGCCACTAACTACCAAAGGGAAACAAAATCTTGTGGCACCTTAAAGACTAACTATAAAGTTTTGAAGCATGAGCTTTCGTGGGCTAATACCCACTTCGTTGCATCCGACGAAGTGGGTATTAGCCCACGAAAGCTCATGCTTCAAAACTTTATAGTTAGTCTTTAAGGTGCCACAAGATTTTGTTTCCTCTGCTATTCCAGACTAACACGGCTACCTCTCTGATTCTTACCAAAGGGAAGTGATCGATTCTCCATTTCTTGATGTCTTCAAATCCAGACTAGATGCATTTCTGGAAGATATGCTTTAGGAAAATTCAAGTTATGCTTTCATCAGTCTGGATGAAATGTAATGGCCCGTGAGGTCATTACAGGAGATCAGACTAGATGATCTAATTGTCCCTTCTGCTCAAACTCTCTTAATTTCATATGTGACCCTGAGCAAGTCATTTAGGGACAATTGGTCTATTACTTTTACCCAAGAGTCCTACTGCCTTACTCAAAAAAATAGTCTCATTGAAGGCAATGGGGTAGCTAAGGGGTCAAGTACTACTCACTGTGAATAACTGTTTACTTCCCCATAACTCTGTACCATTATATAAAATGATAATAATACTTCCCTGCTTCAAAGGGAGGTTGTGCAGATGCATTAATTCTTTTGAGGTTCTCAGTAACTACCATGATGGAGGCTATATAAGCACATAGGCCCCAATTCAGGAGACAATTTAAGCATGAATGTAAGTACTTTCCTGAATTAAAGCCCTAGAAAAACCAGACAGAGACACAAGCAGAAATTAGGTTATGTAAAGATGAAGGACCAGACAGGAGCTCTGTGGCAAGGCCAACAATAGAAACCAGATCACCTGATACCCCTAGGTGTGCTTGTATGTATATACAATTATTCAGAACAAACCCTGGAAGTGATCTGAAATCTGGTGTAAAATGTTTGTACAGATTCACAATTGTCATTCATCTTGCAGTACATCAAATTATGTTTCAGACGTTTGGCACCTAGAGAATATTTTATTGCCATGTATCTAGCACAATGTTCATAAGTAGCATAAGGGAAGTAGAGTTCTCACTGACTTCAGTGGACGGTTTACCTGTTTACTGTGGAGACTGAATTTGTCCTCTAGCATTCCAGAAACTCACTTTTCCAATATTCCACTTTACTCGCTTCAGTAGAAGTTGTGCACTAATTACTGTAAGATACAAAAGCAGAGTTAGACTTGCATTATTTAAAAATACCAACTGTGATAGTTTAATGGGTGTTTTTGTGTGGGTGGGGCCCTAGAGATCTTTCTAGCCTCCAGCTAGAAGCCTGAGAGAGGAAAAAACATCAGAATGAACAGCAGTCTCCCTTTTCTGACTTCCTTGGAAAGAGTGACTTGTTTTTGATGGCTGTCCTGCTATGTCTATTTCTATCTCTTTCAACCGGGTCATGTTGAACACTGAAAAAACTTATGTAGATATTTCTAGCATTTTGGTTTATTAACACGGCTTGCTGTAAAGAACCCATTTCTTGTTTGATCAGTGTAGTCTCTTTATATCTTGCATCTTTCAGAACCTAAATGTCTGACAAAGCGTTATAACCCTTTTCTACACAAAATGGGCACAAACAAAAAAAACCTTTTTCAATAAAGGTTCACAAACAATTCTCTCCATTATGTTCTGTTTGCTAAGTTCATTGTGATAGTGTCACTAGATTTGAGACAGTGAAATCCTGGCCCCATTTAAATCAATGGCAAAACTCTCATTGATTTCAGTGAGTTCAGGATTTCAACCCGACTGCCCTAAGTTTGCTCTCTGCTGTGACTGCAAGTACTAGTGCTGGGAAATCTCAACATTTCTGTCCCATAGGAAATTCCGATAGTTCAACATTTATTTTCATCTCAAATAGGGAGGAAACACGGGAATAGTTTAATTTTTCATAGAATGAAATATTCTGAACAACTTTGATTCCGAAAAGTCAAAACATTTGGTTTTGACACTTTCCATAAAACAAAGCATTCCAACATTCCAAATAGAAATGATTCATTTCAGTTTGTTGAACTGATTTGAAATGCTTCATTTGAGTCAGTTCAACATTAATCTACATTTCCCTTTTAACGGACACTCCCCATGGGAGTTATAGTTCAGGAACTTAATCCGCCCTCCTCCCCCACCCCAGCCCTCACCTGTACACTACCACCATTCTATGGACAGAGTCCTTGCAGGACTATGTCCCATGATGCACCACCTAGCCTGGTCAGAGGGGAGTTTGCATTGAATTATGATAGATGTAGTCCTCCATGAAGCCCAGCCTATAAAAGAAAATGAGGCCGAGAATTACAACTTTTATTGTGATACATTGCCTCACAGGAAGTGTAGTTTAATATTGATCTGACTTGAAACAAATGTTTTGGGTCAGTTTAACAAAACAAAATATTCCAATTCAGATTGAACCAAGCCAAAGCAAAGTATTTTATTTCTAGTATTTTTTCTGGAAGAAGATCATTCTGATGAAAAATTCCCCACCAGCTCTAGAAGTAATGTTTGCATAAAAAGGAAATCCTTTAACAATACATGCTACTCCTGATTTCTGTGACATTATGCTAACATAGGGCTTTAATCTATAAGGTGCTAAGATTCTATCACACTATAATTCCAAAAATAAAGTTTAATTATTTTAATTAGAATAAAAATATTTTAAAATTGTGCTTCAGGGATCTGATCCAAAACTTACTGAAGTCAAAATAAAGTCTCCAGGTAATTTCAGCAGGTGTTGGATTATGCGCAAAGTCAGCAGAAATGGCCAGGCACCAGTAAATATATGAGTGGGTGGGAGGGAATTCACTGTACCAGGTATCATGTAGCCTTGACTCCTGTTTCTTTTTGGTTGAGATTAGGGAGAAAGTTCAAGAATTATACACTCTGTAAATCACACAATTAATCCTATCCTGGTCACTCAGCACTCCAGCCCCTAAGCAGACACTATTCACGTGAAGTTCAATGGTACTAGTAATGTGCTTAAAGTCAGGCACACGGGTAACTGCTTTGGTGAACTGGAGCCTAACTGAGAATATAGGGCAGGCATTATGAACAAACTAGAATACATTCTGCTATCCAAAACTAAAAGACATCAATTATAGCATAACAGCTGCAAGTTCCTTATTCATGTTTATACAAGGAACTGTGTAACAGCCCTTTGTGCACAGAGGAAAAACAAAACAGCAGAAAAAGAGAAATATGACAGCTAGAGCAGTATATGGGTATGTTTTCTAGCTTATAAACAAGGGGCCAGATCCTGAGATTCATTCTGAGTGCAGAACTCCCACTAAAATTCAAGTTTCAGTGTCTCAGACTCTTCTTAGTATATCTTTTCTTTTCTCTTTCCATGTTTCTTCAAGAATGTTTTAGACCAGTTGTGCATACTTGAAGAGAAGCGAAATTCTGCACCGACCCACACCACCATTGACCTCAAGGGGACTACATACTCCACCTTACAGGGATTCCCCCATCAGTGGGAGAATCTCCAACAGGGCTCCTCCCCTACAGTCTTACTGCTAGGGAGCCAGAGGGGTAGCCAAGAAGTCTCAGCACCAGAATGGACTCTTGTGACTTCTGAACAGATGGCCCTGTGCCACCTGAAGGTGTTGGGGAATCTGCAAGATCTGGAACCCAAAATGCCTCCTTCTGCAAAGGGTAAATTCTACTGTGTGGCAGGGTGCTGGCCAAGAGTGCCTGAGCCAGCCCTGCTGGCCCTTTAAGAGGGAGCAGAAGCCTGCAAACCTCCCTTGCAGAGAAGGCTAATCAGCCACCTGGCTTGCAGGGCAATCAACATGGATGAGTGGCACCTGGCAGCCTCCTCAGGGGGATAAAAGGCCTGCCAGGAAGCAAGCCCAGTGTGGTGGGGATGGTATAGAGTGAGGTGTGGTTTGAGCTATTCAGAGCTGAGTGTTTGGAGTTGTAAGCTGGACTATATAGAGTCTGTAGAGCTGGGAACTGTACAAATCTGTATATATTGGTGGTGGGGTCCTGCACTGTTAATTAAAGAGCACTGTTTGACGCAAAGAAGGGTTTCCTGCCTGTGTTCCTGCGAGGGGTGAGAAGGCGGTCTGTCACAACTGTTAGAAAAATATTGAGGAAACTTTGTTTCCCGTGACCCTCTACTGGAAGAGGGATACTCCAGCCCAATAATAATAATTGCAAGAAGTGTAAGTCAGTGAAGAATTTAGCCCACTTCCATTTTCATAACTCTTATGAGTATAATTCTTTTCTTGCTGGTGAATATAATAATGAGTTTATCAAGATAAGGGACAAATGACCAACAATCATTGCTCCTGATCTAGCAAAGCACTACAGCATGTACTCACTTAGCCAGGTGAATAATTCCACTGAAGTCACTGGGACAACTCACCTAGTTAATTATGCACTTGCTAAAGTGCTTTGCTGACTCAGGGTGGTCGTGATTGTGAATTTGTTTAATCACATGAAGGGTAAAATCCTAGCTCCATGGAAGTCAAATGAGGGTATTGCCTTTGGCTTCAATGGGGCCAGGTTCTCACCCCCTGTAACTATGTTAAATATTTGTAGTGAACATTTCATATTAGGCTAAGTCCCAAGACTAGTATAGATGTACCTTCATATATAGTATGGCAACATGTTTTTCCCCCCTCCTTAATTCCCCCACTTGTTTGGTTCTGACCCACAAGTCATTATTTTGTTCTTACAGCAATTTAGTCCTGAAAACACTTTTCCAAATTGTATTTACATTTTTCTAGGGGTTTGAGTTGCTGCTGCTTTAATAGAAAGTGTTAGTGACAAGTACACCTGTATACCATTCTAGGTAATGCCATTAAATGCAGCAGTGACAAGTTAGCAAGCATGTAATATCCTAAGGCAAATAGATTTGTATGTTCTTTTTCAGACTGGATGATTATGTTGCACTCTGTAAAGACATTTTAGATCAGTAAGAATGTCTCCTCAGGGAATCATAGTGATAACTACTTTTGACAAGTAGTAATAACAGAAGTTTAGTCCAACCATGAAATGAGACTCATGCTGCAGCCTGGCTTACTGGTAGTGGACTTCAGGGCACTATAATTATACATCATTCCTCTTAGTGATGGCACATCTGCCTTCATTCGGTGTGTACTTGTGAATTCAAAATTGGCTATTGCATAGTGTCATGCAAAAAAAGCAGGATACTGATCTGAAAGGTTCAAGCAAGCGGATTATTTTAAACTACTAGTAGCTAAGATTAAAATCACACCTAAACATAATTACATTTACTGTTCAGGCACTGTCAGAAATACAAAAAAGATGTTCACAAATCCTATGTGTTTGACTGTATTGATCTACATCATTGGTATCCAAGTGCTAGCACAGAGCAATCAACTTGGTCATTAAAAGAAGTTGTAGAGAACCAGAAAATAAACACATGATATTTCTGTGTGAGACTCTGCTGTCATTATAACCTTCTTTCAGTAGGTGATTACACTGAATTTTCAAAAGTAATCATTATATATTGATATAACACTATGGTGCAGCAATGTTCTTCCTTTTACAGAATGACTTTGTCTCTCCGGTATTAGAGTGGCCACCATTAAAAGTGAATGCTTATCAACAGCTACCGTATAGCAATAGCTAAGACAGTGAAGTGATGTCCCGTTCTAACAACAGGAAGTAAAGGCCTGATGCAAAGCTCACTGAGGTCAATGAAAAGACTTGTATTGATCCTTAGAATCAGAGAATATTAGGGTTGTAAGAGACCTCAGGAGGTCATCTAGTCAAATCCCCTGCTCAAAGCAGGACCAACACCAACTAAATCATCCCAGAAAAGACTTTGTCAAGTGGGGCCTTAAAAACCTCTAAGGATGGAGATTCCATCATCTCCCTAGGTAACCCATTCCAGTGCTTCACCACCCTCCTAGTGAAATAGTGTTTCCTAATATCCAACCTAAACCCCACTGCAACTTGAGACCATTGCTTCTTTTTCTGTCATCTGCCACCACTGAGAACAGCTGAGCTCTATCCTCTTTGGAACCCCCCTCACCCTTCTCGTCCATAGACTAAACAAGCCCAGTTCCCTCAATCTCTCTTTGTAAGTCATGTGCCCCAACCACCTAATTATTTTCGTTGCCCTCCATTTGTCTATCTCCAATTTTTCCACATTCCTTCTGTAGTGGGGGGACCAAAACTGGACACAATACCTCGGGTGTGGCCTCATCAGTGCCGAATAGAGGGGAATAATCATTTCCCTCAATCTGCTGGTAATGGTCCTACTAATACAGTCCAATATCTCCTTGGCAACAAGGAGACACTGCTGACTCATATTCAGCTTCTCGTCCACAGTAATTCCCAGGTCCTTTTCTGCAGAACTGCTGCTTAACCAGTCAGTCCCCATCCTGTAGCAGTGCATGGGATTCTTCCATTCTAAGTTCAGGACTCTTCCACTTGTCCTTGCTGAACCTCATCAGATTTCTTTTGTCCCAATCCTCCAATTTGTCTGAGTCACTTCAAATCCTATCCCTACCCTCCAGCATATCTACCTACCCCTCCCCCCCAGATTAGTGTCAACTTGCAGAGGGTGCAATTAATTCCATCCTCCAGATCATTAATAAAGATGTTAAACAAAACTGGCCCCAGGATTGACCCCTGAGGCACTCTGCTTAATACCGGCTGCCAACTAGACATTGAGATGTTGATCACTACCCATTGAGCCAGACAATCTAGCCAGCTTTCTATCCACCTTATTGTCCATTCATCCAATCCATACTTTTTTTTTAACTTTCTGGCAACACTGCTGTGGGAGACCATATCTAGAGCTTTGCTGAAGTCAAGATATATCACATCCACCACTTTCCCCATGTCCACAGAGCCACTTATCTCATCATAGAAGTCAATCACATTGGTCAGGCATGACTTGCCTGTGGTGAATCCATGTTGACTGTTCCTGATCACCTTCCTCTCTTTCAAGAGCTTCAAAATGGATTCCTTGAGGACCTGCTCCATGATTTTGACAGGGACTGAAGTGAGGCTGACTGGTCTATAATTCCCTGGGTTCTTTCTTTGCTTTTTAAAATATGGAAACTATATTTGCCTTTTTTAAATAGTCCGGGAACTCCAACAATCACCACAAATTTTCAAAGGTAATGATTAATGCCTCTGCAATCACATCAGCCAATTCCCTCAGCACTCTTGGATGCATTAGATCTGGACCCATGGACTTGTGCATATCCAGCTTTTCTAAATAGTCCTTTACCTGTTCTTTCACCACTGAGGGCTGCTCACCTCCTTCCCATACTCCGTTGCCCAGTGCAGCCAGTCCAGGAGCTGACCTTATCTGTGAAGACCAAGGCAAAAAAAGCATTGAGTACTTGAGCTTTTTCCACATAAGCGGTTTCTTTTTGCATTATTTAATCTGTTTGTACAGCAACTTGCACAATGAAGCCCTAGTTTGGCTAGACACAGGTGTTTTGCAATATAAATGTTCAATAAGAATAATAAGAGTATGTTAAGTTGGCTTTTGGACTATTGCTAATGTTATGCTTAAATTGCATACAAAATATAGATAAATACATTTTTATCTAAAATATTACAAAATTTACAATAGGGTGACCAGATATCCCGATTTTAGGGGGATAGTCTCAATTTTTTTGATCTTGTTCTTATATAGTCTCCTATTACCACCTCACCCCCTCTCCTGATTTTTCACATTTGGTGTCTGGTCACCCTAAGTTACAATGAGATGGCAATTTAGAGCAACAAGTTTTAGGTCCAATTGAGACTAATTATCAACCCCTCCCCCCACCATATTTCAGTGACTTAATTAAAGAGTGGAATATTTCCTAAAGAAAATTTTATATTAATTGAGGCCACTGAGAAAAATGAATGAGCCAGATATACAGCTTTTGCCATTAAAAATCCAACATTTTAAATTAGTGTTACAGCGTAAATATCTCTTAAATGGTGAAACTTGCATATCTGGCTCATACCAGTTCATTCTCTTTCCTGAGCAGTCCCTAATAAATGTATACTTTTCCTGTTAAAGAAACAATCTACATTTCAATTAATAGTAGTATAAGGAATTGAAATGTTTTTGGTGTATCCTTAATTTTTGCAATGATTAAATATGTTCTAATGGAAAAATACAATTATTAACATATTATTCAAATTACATGTGTGAGTAAAATGTTTGTTTGGTGGAGAGTCTGAAAAGAGCTCTTAGGTGCTAAAATTAATTCAACCAGAATTGCAAAATAGAGTCTCCTACAGTCCTCACAATTGTCTGCCTTACCCACCAATATGTTATGCTGACAATACACTCAGTGAGGTATAAGATAAAAACATAGATTATCAGAACATGCTTATAGTGCCCTGACCTGAAGATATTTTGAGCCTATCACCTAGGAGCTAGAGAAAAATTAACAAGAGTATCTGCTAAATAGTTGAATTCAATAATAAATGAGAGTGCCTATTCATTGAAATAAAGGTTGTTTCTATTTTAGTGCCTAAATTTTACTCCTGTACTCCAATAACTTGTGTTTAACTAAAGTATAACTTGTGTTTGGTTTAAGTGCAAATTTTTCCATTCCAGAATGGCCTCCAATCTTGATCTAAAGACATTAAGAAATGCAGAATCCACCATTTCCCTGTTCGTTCCAATGGTAGTTAGTTCCAATGGTTAATCATTCATGGCCGAGAACATAGTGCCTAATTTCTCATTTGAATTTGTCTGGTTTCAGCTTTCAGCCAGGTCCTTGTTATGCCTTTCTCTGTTAACTGAAATGTCCTTTAGCATTTTGTATTTTTTCCTCATGAAAGTCCTTATAGAAAGTGATCAACTTACCTCTCAATCATCTTTTTGATAAGCTAAACAAATTGAGCTCTTTAAGTCTCTCATTGCAGGCCTTTTTATTTTTATTTTTCAGCCATGAAATCATTTTAGTAGCTCTTTTCTGCACCCTCTCCAAAATATCAACATTTTAAAAAATTGTGAATCCTAAAACTGTACACAGGATTCCAGTATCTGCTTGCCAATGCTATATTTTCTTTCCCATCAGTGAGTAGAAAGAGCTCCAATAAGGGGAGAAAAAGCAAGGGTAATAGGTTAGAATTAAAATGTGACCAGTTCTAGGCTTTTTCATGTAGGTGTGGTTTTAGGGGTTTTTTTTGTTTTTGTTTTTTTAAACTGCCCTATACCAGATGTAATGAGGGTCCTGGATTTCAGCCACCAACCAGAATTTCGAACTGGATTTCAACCACCATTGCCTAATTTCTTTTAGACACTTGGCTCTTTTTAATATTTGTGACTAGTGTTCTCATAATATTACTTGAAATGACTGCCTAGCTATTTACAACCATCATTCTATCTTAATGTTTTTGTTTTTTGAGGGAGTATCTTAATGAAGTCTTAGGACCAAAGCTAAACACATTTATTTTGCACTTGTGTTTTATTTCCCCAGTTGATTATATGGTAAATAGCTGTAGAATAAATAGAAGATTACATGCAAACTAGAAAAATGGCTCAAACAACAAAAATATTCTTTGCATGCGTGTATTTAGGCCAAATTAGCATGTGATTATGATTTTTTTAATGTTTGTGAACAATGAAATGGTGATTTTTCTAGTCAATGAGTCTGTGGTATACACAGACTCATGTGCCATGTTAAATAACATCTTACAGGGAGTCCTACTTCAGAAGTTATCATCTTGAGGTTTGTCCAGCTGCAGTATCATCTGAGGCCACTACAAGTTCCATTTACAAAGTGGTGTATGCAGAATTAGAACCACAAAACTCTAAATGTTCTGAAAAAGCAATAGTCTTTTACTGGTGCTGGAATGCTTGTAAAAATCCATACAGCAAGCACAATGTTTCATTTATAAAGAAATAAGTACCGAATAGCTTGCAGTAAACATACATAAAGTCAATGGAGTAATTAAAAAATAAGAAAACAATTCTATCTTGATAAGCTGAAATAGACAGATTTATAAAGAACAAAGCATGAAACTGCTAAAAAACCACTTCTTCAATGTGTTAGATGGGCCAAACTAACTTTATTCATGCATAGGCCACAGGTTTGTTGTGCATACAAACTGAAGACTCAAATTCAGGATTTCCTGAACCAGAAACACATACTTCATGAGCTAAATGATGTGTTAATTATTACTACTAGTAGTATTTATATGGCACCAAAAGTGTGGTTTAGTTCATTGGAGACAAGTAAGAATGTGGAGCTTATATGCTGAGTCTGAGTCCACCAATTGAGTCCACGCAAATAAACCTTTGCACTCACATAAATGCTGTCAGACAAAGCAGGAAGTTTGGATACAACAATCAAATGAGGTCAGATTGAGGAAAAGAATCCCTATTCAGAAAAGCACTTAGGCACAATTCTAACTTTAAATACATGCTTACAGGATGTTCTAAAAAAGAATAAACTTAATCATGAGTATAAGTGCTTTCCTGAATTAGGGCCTGCCTAAGCAATGAAGCTTTGCATGTAAATTTTGCTGCTGTATTTTTATGCAATCATGGATGAAATTATGGATGAGGAGTAGATAAAATCATTAGTAGAGTGGGTCGGAACAGAAGGAAGAAGAAGCGGTGATGACAGACAAAAGTGCAAAAGCCAGAATAATCACGCTATTTGAACAGAACGAGGGGAGCTGCTGACAAGGCTAAAATGAGTCACTTTAGTAGTTAAAACAGTAGAGAAAATGTTATACACATGTAGATCTGAAGAAGAATTGTGGCAGTGACCTCCAGAAGTCAATACATCTGTCACCCAGTGCAGAATATTACTTATCATCAGTTTCTTTATATGGGCTGCTCTTCTTTTTGCACTTTGCACTGCAGTATTAAACAAATTGACATCTTCCTGCAGTTCAAGAAATGTCAAGAGACCTTCTCTTTGATTTTTGAGGAGTGTTTCTTTGGTTTTGCATGAATAAATATTATTCATCTCAGAGGTTTATTATTCAGCTGAAAAAATAGTAACAATAAAAGCACCCCAAAGCCATATAATAGAGACTTGAATAGAGTTGGTTTGAATGGGAGGGATTTGTGCACTTTAGTTAAAAGCCTTGCCTGTATGTTAGAGAACAGTCCTTGTCAGGAGGCAATAAATAGGATAACTTACGAGACCTTTTCCACCTCTAACATTGATGATTCTATGAAGTATTCTTAATTACAAAGAAGATAAATTAAGGGGTGAGTGTCAATAGTATCACTGAGGGATAATAAAAGAAGAGAAGGAACTAAAATTTATCAGATCCCAAGACAAACGTGGGGATGGTTTATATTTCTTACTGCAAAGTGTTTTATTTATAGGGCATCTTAAAGTTGAGTGACTCATCATTATAAAAAAGGTATTCTCCTTTATATCTTCT
The DNA here is from genome assembly GCA_032164245.1 of Sternotherus odoratus. Taxonomy (NCBI): domain Eukaryota; kingdom Metazoa; phylum Chordata; order Testudines; family Kinosternidae; genus Sternotherus; species Sternotherus odoratus. Next base: position 20,229,649 of record JAVMKO010000011.1, read on the forward strand.
TTGAGTCTAATGAAGTATCAAGATTTAAAAATTATCTATTGAAGTTAACAAGATTTAAAAATTATTTATTGAAGTCAACACGACGATGGTTGTTTTGCCTATTCTGTATATTGTAATGTCTATTCCTCTTTGGGTAAAGCTTAGCTTATCCTCCAAGAGATAACTAAAAGGATCTTCCAAAAGAATATTTGAGAATATTTCTGATACTGATTAAAAGCCAAAGTTAATTCCCCCCCCCCCCAATCTTAAAGTATCTGGTGTGCAACAAACACAGGACACAATGCACAACCAGAACTATCAGAGCCAGGGCCTAATAAGTCCCAGTCACCTTGTTCAGAAGTCATTATGGCATTTCCATATGTTTATTTTTTAATTTAGCTATCATTTCCTCTTATGACACCAGCTTAAATCCACAAAACCACACTGGTGTATGAAGTGTAGCCGGGAGTTGGGAGTAATATTGTGTCCTAATAATATCAACAGCTGCCATCCAGCATTTCACCATGTAATAATGAACCCATTTGGAATGAGAAAAGAGTCGCACATACACAAATGACAAATTCAATGTGACCATCAGGCAATCCATTAGATCGCCATAATGCTCACAGCTGGAAATGTGTTGAGAGATGGCATTTGATATCATCGTTGTTAGCTTTCATATAATGCAATATTTATTACAGTAAGAAAGGAGGGGAGTATTTTTAGCTGTATCTTGAGTAACTTATCTCCATGGCAACTTCTTACTTGCCTGCACTGTTGCTGTTACATAGAATGTTGTCACATTAATAATAAATGGGGCACATCTAACACATTTGGCTCCTGATTGGCTTACCGTCATGGATTTTTCTTGTTTTAGTTGCAAGATTTGCAAACTTAGAGTTTATAAGAAACAAAATGAATGAAACCCACTTAAAACACATTGCCTTGGAATTGTTAACTCACTGCGGTTTCAGCAGTATTTGTAGGGTCTTGTTTATGTGTGGGTTTTAGTGCCATTTTAAGATGCTATGGAAGTCAGTGATCAAATCCTGGCAGGTTATATTAACTTTACTTAATATATTTGTAAGGATATGGAAATGGCATGTATGTAAAATTGTTTGAGGAACTTTGGTGACATATTTGAGAAATGGCACTTTCACTAACAGAACCTAAACATGAGCAGAACTCCAAGTGAGACCCCAGGCTTCCCAATCATTCACTCATCTACATAGACAAACAGTTGCCACTAGGCAACACAAATTCTTGGTTATTATATTTGAATATAACATTGTGTAACGGCTAGTTACAAAAATAAAAAGTCAAGAAAGAATGTACACTGGACTTCAAGTTAAAATGGTTGTGATCTCTTGCCAGAGTTTCAACTCTGTTGAGCAATTCCATCAAATTTGCTTGCAGAGGTTCATGTATTAAGACTTGGATTTCACCTGCTTGGCTTGCTGTACAGAACAAACTAGAGCTTCTTCTACTGATATTAAATCCTACTAAATGTTTTAAACTGTATGGTAACTATTGGTTCTTTCCAAAAACATACTATGTGGTATTTGAGCTTAATAGGTAGAAAAAATCAGGGATAAGTAAGGGCAATTTAGTACAACTCTAAATGAAATTTTGTTTGTAATAGGTTGAATGATAAATTCAAACCAGTAAAGAAATTGGTGGAATTTTCTATAAAGGCTTTAATGTATATTGCAGCCAGTAGATATCCATAGACCCTCAGTCCAGAATGATACAAGGGCACAATCTTGCAAACATTTAATTCCATTCTTTTCACTAGGAGTATGCATGTGCACTGGTGTAAATACTCACACCTCATATCCACTTCCTCTGCTCCTGCCTGTCTCTGGAGGAAATTCTGAACACAATGGAAGTTCAACACCCTCATTGAGTCAGAGCCCCACAACCCACCATTGCCTGTTTATCACTTTTGACGCCAACCCTTTTCTTGCCAATTTCTCTATTAATCGCCTCAATTCTAATTTCTGCTGTCCACCATACTAATTTACGTTGACACCTCCTTCTCCCACCCCAACATTGCTCACTCTCACCATGAACATTTCCCTTTTCTTCTGGCTCATTCCGTACAGCACACAAACTGCCCTTGAATCCCTATCTTTAAAAAAAAAAAAAAGGCTGCTCTTGAGCCAACCTATCTCTCCCTCTGTCCTATCCTTCACCTCCACTTTTAAAGTTTACAACTGTCGCATTCCCTTCCATCTTCTCACTCAGGGAGTCACTCCAATCTGTATTTCCATTCCACTGAAACCATTCCACTGAAGACCCAATTCCTGGCAAACTCTGAAGGCCTAGTTTTGATCCTTCTTGGTCTTCCTGTTACCGTTGATACAATTGATCACTCCCATCTTCTTGCTGTTATCCCTTGGATTCTTTTTTGGTTTGTTTGCCCTTGTGATGGGGTGTACAAACCCCATAAGGGGTTGAGGGCCCATTTTGGGCTCAGCCAGCCCCACCACACCTGCAACAAATTCTCTATCTGCTAGAGCAGGGGTCTCCAAACTTTTCAGCCCGAGGGCCGCATTAACTATCAAATAGCAGTTCGGGGACCGACAACACACTCGAGGTCCAAATTAAAAAGGAATCAAAACATGGATGTTGTTTTTAATTATTTATTTAATATTATTTTATTCAGTTATTATTTAATAACACATTGATACACTACACATGAACACCTGTATTAGTGGGAATGGTGAAATTGTTTCCTGGATGCCAGAATAGCAGACATTTCTGGCTTTAGATTTGATGTCCCTAACATCAGCAGTGACCTGAGATTATCATCGGACAAGTTTGTTCTCAAATTGTTCTTCACGTATTTCATTCTTGAAAATGGCAAGGGCAAGTTTCTCCCCCTCCAGCAGCCTGTCTCGTCCCTGCCCTGCAGAGACCCATCTGGTTTAGAGGGGAGCTCAGTGTCTGTGACCCAGTGAGTCCACGGTGCCTCTGCTGAGAGGAGCAGCCGGTGGCGATGTCTTCAGTGAGTGAGCAGGAGAGGTCCCCTGCCCCCCCCCCCCCATCACTGCTCACAGGCCGCTGAACCCAGCCCATTGTGACATCCGGTGGGACTACTGACTGCAGCTGGCTCAGAAAGCGGCCTAGAGGTAACATCCTCCACAGCCCATGCACAATACAGCCCTGCTTCCCCTCGCTGCCTGTTAAAGCCGCACGGGCAAGAGGACTGGGATCATCTGTTCAAGGCTGCTGCTGCACCTTGCCAGCGGGCACAGGAACTGGCTGATAGGTGGTGTGCCAGCCCCCCCGTGCACCCAGCCCCGAAGAGCAAGGGGGCCAGGGCCAAGCATCCTGCAATCCCCCCACAGCTGGGCCTCGGAGACCCCTTTGCTAGTTTGGAGACCCCTGTGCTAGAGGAATTAAAATGCAGTGAATTAGTTCAGTTGGTGAGCAGTGCTGAAGGTGAGCAGACCTGCAGCCCATATCTTGAGCAGAGCGAGACTAAAGGCTCTGACATGACTGTCCAAAGGGACCTGTTGTGAGGGAAAAGAGAACCCTTGTAGAAACAAGCAGAGAGGGAAGTATCCTATGTCCCTGAACAGTGGCAACAGCCTCTTGTTTCTTTTGATTTGGATTTTTCCACTGGGTGAAGGCTTTGGACTGAGATGACCCTGGGGGGAAATGCAAGGCAGAGGCCCAGAGAAGACAGCCTTAAGTAACCTTAGTTGCCAGGTTACTGGCAGCCCAAAGGGTCCTGGTTGGAGGCCGGGGGAATGGATGGGCCTGGGTTCCCCTCACCACAATCCCCGTAGCAGTCTGGGTTGTGGCCATAACCACTCAGCCATGCTCCCGAACCAGACCCTAAGTGGAAACCACTACAATCCTCTTACCTGTCTGATCTCTTTGGCATCATGTACACTTGTCTGCATCTCTGACTTGATCTCCTTTCATGTGTCTTCTAAAATCCTGTGTCCTTTAACAAAACAAATAAAAAAACAACCCACCAATGTTAACATAATTGTTCAGTTTCTTTTTTTAAAATACTCAACTATTCGTGAAATAACAAAAAAATTAACATTCATGATACTTCATTAAGATTAAATTATTTAACATGTATAACAAGTTTTAATGTCAGAATTTCCACCCACTAACTCCAAATCGATATTATAGCATTGGTGTCCAGATGCTACAATTAAGGGTGTTAAATAATTCTAATAAACATTAAATCTCACTTTCAAGAATCTATAACTTCTGAACACTGCAATCAATGGGAGACTTCCCTTTAATTTCAGGAGACTTTGGATCAAGCCCTTAATGATAAGGCTGGAAGCCAGCAAAAAGGTTCTTTGCCTAGACAGCAATTTTTGTTACAAAAGGGGGAAAAACAACATCTAATTATTTTTATCTAAACGTGAGCAAAAAACAATTATATTAAGGAAAATAAATTGGTGACATTTATAAAGGAGCTAATTAAATAACACTTAAAAACCTAAGCTAGTGAACACTTGCAACACTAGCATTAGTGCAGTTCTTTGAAAAATCGTGATTCACAGCAATTAAGGATTAATTTGAGATCTTCTGTGATTTGGGCTAGGGTTCACTGTCAAAACAGACTTATACTATTTTTATCTTTGACATAAAAACATGGTGGATCCTTGGAATCCAATATTTCCTGCATCTCGGGTCTATGCTGAGTTAAAGGTCTAGATCCTGGCACTTCAAGTTTCTATAGTTAATTTGTCTTTGAATATTGGAACCCATTTGACAGATTCTGCAAAGATGCCAGGAATGAACATGGAAAATAAATGATGCTGTCTCACTGAGGGGTGTTGCTTTACCTTTATCTGAAGGGATGACTAGCCAAGAACTGTGGCTGTTTGATATGCACTTTGCATTTACTTTGTACAGTTCAATTAACAACACAAGGTTCAAGGCGGTGAAGACTCAAAGTGGAAGCGGTAGGCTAAAAGTGCACACAAGGGGGTGGGGAAAAGCTCCCTACACACTTTCGCTCCCCACTGTTTATCTGCTCAGAGCAGCCAGAATTTGTCTGCTTGTGGTGCTACATTTTGAAAAGCAGAAAGTGAGTTACTAATTGAATAGCTAATGTTTCAAATAAATATGAAAATTGCTATATAACCTGTATTTTTAGGCTGATTATAATCTTCTCATTCATGGTCACTCTCTGCTGGATATTGAGCTACAGCAGGGGCTCTCAAACTGGGTGTCAGGACCCTTCAAGGGGTCACAAGGTTATTAAATGGGGGTCGCACGCTGTCAGCCTCCACCCCAAATCCTGCTTCGCCTCCAGCATTTATAACAGTGTTAAATATATTTTAAAATGTTTTTAATTTATATAGGGGGTCACACTCAGAGGCTTTCTGTGTGAAAGGGATCACCAGTACAAAAGTTTGAGAATCCCTGAGATAATCAGTAAATTAACCATTGTTTCTATAATGAATCTTTCATGCATGGATTTATTAGTAAGTACTACTGATGTAATCTGAAACTTCATGGCAGGGTGGGGGAAGAGCTATGTTACATTTAGGTTTTAGAGGGTTATGGGAAATTAACATAGCTGCCTATCTTTTAGACACCTGGGATCATAGGAAGTAGCTTGAGTAATCAGGGCCTGATCATATAACCATTGAGTTCATTGGGGGCAATTTCTTGCACTCAGAGAAGTTTAGGCTAAGCTTCTTGCTGAAAATAGGGATTCTTCCTCACTTCATATAAGATTCTCCCTCCCATTACAAAGGGACATTTTGTCTGTGTTTTCTGTTTGTAACAGGTTTCAGTGACCACCTCCATCTCTTCCCCCCCCCCAAATGGCATCACTATTTTTGATCCCTTAGTAAATGTATTTCATCAAAATCATTAAAAATTCCCCCCTTTGAGGATACCATAAATATAGCTGCCATTATCATCAGTGGAGATTTGTTTCTCAGTTTTATATTTAGAAAACTTAAAAGACTGAAAACAAAAACTTTCTCTGATGTAGTGGATGTATCTCAGCTTCTCCAGTGCTGTTAGGAATGTCAGATACTCTCCAATGCAGCCATTGCAGCTGGGATTACATTTTATTTTGCAGGGAGAAGATCCTTTATTACAGCTATAAGGTTACATGTTTGGAGATGCGATAGAGAAATGCTTCTACCCATTCTCCCTACACTAAATGTCTTCCTTATTCATCTTAGAAGTACTGCACTGTAAAACAAAGTAAATCCTTAGCAAAACCCCTGGCCTTCCACAGGGCTGTTTTGGGGCTTAAATCTCTGTCACTCTGATCCCTCTCCAACTCAGATCATTTCTGAGAATGAAGTCTGGACAAGAAGCCTCTCTTCAGAATTACCTGATATTATTTCACATGAAGAAGAGCTTTGTGTAAGCTCAAAAGCTTGTCTCTTTCACCAACAGAAGTTAGTTTAATACAAGATATTACCTCACTCACCTTGTCTCTCCATTATTTCACTAACTTCATTTGTTCCCACCAGCGTGAGGGCACAATTTTTTAACTTTATTTTTAGACTCACTTCTTGTCACTGTCCTAATGAGCTACTTTAGATTCAGAAGGAAGAGAGAGCCCTACTGGCTTTTAATTTGTAACTTCCAAGAACTCAAATCCACTCTCTCATTCTCCCTGGGAATTTTCTCCTTGCATGTCTAACCCACATAGAATTGCTTGTAAAAACTAAACCAATACGAGACAGATGCATGCATGCACCCACACGGACCTCAGTCGTATTTATTTTTTGCCTGTCTCATGATGGCACTGCTCTCGGCTGCAGTAGGGATGATTCTGAGATTAAAAGGCAGATTTGTTTGCATAATTCTTTCACTAGCACATAATAAAAACCGTTGTGTTCTCAGTGAAATGCAGCTAAATAAAGAATGTAGGTGCACTGTGTATATCAGCCTTTGTATATAATAATAGTTGGGTTTGGGCCCGAAATAAGTGTCTATAACAGACTTTCTGTGCAAACCTCTGACCACCCACCACAGGTAAGGAAGGGAAGATGTTGGAGACTGCTGAACACTATGAGTTTTCACAGTGGATCTGCACAAATATTTTTAGCACAGGTGTTTCTGTAATTCAAATAATGATACATTAGGAGCCTACCCAGTGTTCAGATGGCCTTCAAACTAGTACTTCCACCTGAGTGGCAAAGTAGTTTACCATTAGTATGCTGGGTTCCAATACAAACCAAGTGGGAGAGCCAACTCAAGTCGTGTAAAAGACTTTAATTTTTTTTTGCCTCTTCTTTCAACATGTAGGTTGGGGTTTTTGTTTGGTTTTGGTTGGGAAGAGACCTGATAGGATAGACTCATACATTGTTAAACTGATGTAAGACAGTTTCCATCGACCTAAGTTTTTTTTAGTGTAGACAATGCCTCATTCCCTAACTTTAGGCTCTCCCCTGACAGCTTCCTCATTCCTTGAGGCTTACATAATTCATTCCAGTCCCTCTCTAGTTGAAAAATCAGTTCCTAAGGACTTCTCTAAATCAGGACATCCAGGGAAATTAATCCAAAATAACAAAATCTGTGACTGTGAAATGGAGTGATTAAACCACATAAACTCCTCTGTGAATATTGTCATTCAGAATTAGAGATTTGAATTAGGTTTAACTTAATTTACTTGTTTTAATTTTGAATAACATTGTCCACACAGAGATGTAATGTGGTTTAACTAATCCACTTCAGATTCACTTATTTATTCATTTGGATTTATTTTTCTGGAAGTCCCTTTGTTGACAAACTCTAATTCTCCTTCAACTCTCATTATGTGGGAAGTTAAGTGTTAAATTGGTGAATTATTCATTGTAATCACAGCCCTTTTGTGACTATTATAACTCTTCAGTTTATGAAAATGTTTGCCAAGTAAAATACTTCAGAGATAGCCAGTCCTATAACTCTCTCTTTTTTTAACCTTGGTTTAAAAGGAACTTGCTGAAGATCAGTCCATTCTATCTCTGCTCTTCCACACTGCAGAATGATGCCAAGTATTGTTTTTCCATGTTAGCCTTATTGAATTTTCCAATGTGAATGGTTCTATATGGCATGACTCCCTTCAATATCAGAGTGTATTGAATTATGTAATCAAGGACACAGCACCAGAGAACTAATTAAAAGAACAAACATTGAATAATTGGACAGCATAATTTATTGTGAAGGCTAGAAACGAAACAACTATGATGCACACAGAACGTCAGAGATTCTTCAAGGGTAAATCTTTTTTTAGGCCATTTCCATAGCTACAGTATTATTGGATATGCTAGAAAAGCCAACTCCCCACCCTGCCTACCTTTGGGTGGCAGTGTGTACCCTCAACACAAATCTGTTTCTTGTGTCATATTCCATTTTCACATCTCAACCCTCAGGATGCCTACAATGCCTCCTTGACACATTCAACTGCCTGTCAAATGGAAATACAGCCAAGGGTCATTGGTTAAGTATTCCCAGTCACACTTTTGTTGGCTGTATTTCAGATTACACTGTATAATCATATCAGCAAAAGGAGGTTGAATCTGCAATTCACCCATATTTTATTATGATGGAAAAGCAGCAGAATATCATTCACTTTGACGCAACATCCAATCACTTGTTATTGATCTAACTGGCACCACTCCATATAGATTCAAAAGTTGATTGTTACATCATGATCTCAATTAGCACTGGCATATGTATCCATGTGTTACCATTTCTCTCACCTGTATGATGTTGACAAGTAGAATACATATTTTGTTTATGCAATAGTGTTCAGTCACAAATGTAAAGTGGAAAAAGGATAGTCTCCTAGTTGCAAATGTATCTGTCAGATGTGTTCAATAGTCAAACTATCCCCAACAACCCCGGACACACGTATGCTCATTTATATTCTATTTTAGGTGCATGTAGTATACTGTTGTGCAAAGAGGTTGTGTTATTTCTAGGTGGTAAATTATAAAGTAGTAATTCAGATGCTACCAAAAATATGGTAAGATATTCTACCTACCATATATGAATTTTACTGCAGCTGGAATGGCCAACATTTTCAGAAAATTAATAGTTATTTGGAGTGCCTCAACTTTGGGGTGTGCAATTTGAGACATCTTAAAGGGGTCTGCTTTTCATAAGGTGAATGCTAAGCACTTTCTGAAAAATCATGAGTTTTTAAGGTGTCTTGGTTGCCACATTCCAAAAAGGCATCCAAGATCAACAGTCACTTTTGAAAATGCTGACCTTGTCTATATTTTCAAAGTAATGCATTTTTAGAGAAACCGTAATGGTCCACTTCTCTGGATGTGTACACTTGCATTTTCAGATGCAAATATTCTAGCAGAGAACACTGAATGGTATTAATATTTATTGGTGGTAGGTTTTTTATTATTATGGAAGTAGTTACTTGGGAGTAGGGAAGGAGGAAGTTAGGGTAGAAAAAAGGGGTGAAAGTTTTCACTGACCTACTTATAGTATTCATTAACTGATTGTATGCTTGTGGTTAACTCCTAATTAAAAACCATTTGAAACAAGAGTGCTCCTGTCTAAATTACTATTTTATTCAAATTTAATTTAAATGATTCTGCAAAGTCATCATAAATCTATCATTGAACTGATAATCTATATATCAGACAGTGATGATGGTTGACATTTGCAAAACTGTCAAGGGAAGTTAGATTCATATTACACAAATTCCATTCAAATTAATGACTTTATATTACCTAGACTGCACTAAAAAGCTCATCCATTGACCTTCTATATTCTTTTATCTTTTTATTAGTTGTTGCCTCCACTGGTGGTCATTGTGGTGGATCAGCAAAACACTTATTTTCTTGTCCCTTTACATTGTTTGTTATAAAGCATTCTTTACTTTATACACTTTATAAAGACTTTATAGATATTATTTACATTATAGAGTGATCTATATAGTGTGTTCCTCTCCAAAGCCCTTTAGGAACTGCAAAGCTGGATATTAAATTTACAAAAATTCTTCTTTCAGTGTCCCACCTGCTTTCCCATTGCCACATCTCCTAATTAAATATTGATTGTACAATGTGGAGGTGGTGTTTTCCAAATTAAATATATTGGTCATTTTGTTTAAGGTCTTAGATTGACTTTTAGTGTGACTCAGCATGGCCGTTCTTACAATCAAACTAAGTATCCTGTCTTCTGACAGTGGCCAGTGCCAGATGCTTCATGGGAAAATAAATAGAACAAGCAATCATCGAGTGATCCATCCTCTGTCATTCACCCACAGCTAGAGACACCAAAAGCATGAAGTTGCGTCCCTGCCTATCTTGGCTAATAGATACTGATGGACCTATCTTCCATGAGCTTATCTAGTTCTTTTTTTAAAACCCCATTGTAGTATTGACCTTCACGATATCCCCCATCAATGAGTTCCATAGGTTGATGGTACATTGTGTGGAAAAAGTATTTCCTCTTGTTTTAAACCCGCTGCCTATTAACTTCATTGGGTGACCGCTGGTTCTTGTGTTATTTACTCCTTCATATAAAACTTTCTCCATATCTGTCATGATTTTATAGACCTTTATCATATCCCTTCTCTGTCATCTCTTTTTCAAGCTGAAAAGTCCCAGTCTTTTTAATCTCTCCTCATACAGAAAGTTGTTTCATACTCTTAAACATTTTTGTTGCCCTTCTCTGTATGCTTTTCCAATTCTAATATATCTTTTTTTTTTTGAGATGGCGTGACGAGAACTTCAAGCCATATTCAAGGTGTGGGTGTAGCATGGATTTATATAGTGGCATTATGATATTTTCTGTCTAGTTATCTCTTCCTAATGTTCCTAATATTCTGTTAGCTTTTTTAACTGCACTGCACATTGAGCAGATATTTTCAGAGAACTACCCACAATGCTACCAAGATCTTTTTTGAGTGATAAAACCTAACTTAGACCCAATCATTTTGTAAGTATAGTTAGGATTATGTTTTCCAATGTGCATTACTTTGCATTTTATAAACATTGAATTTCATCTGCAATTTTGTTGTCCAGTCACCCAGTTCTGTGATCTCCCTTTGTAAGTTTTGTTCTAAGAGGGGGAGAACTGGAGAATTTCACATTCTGGAGTTGACCACAATAACTAGCAAATCATCTACTGGTCTGGGGATTGGAATCTCAGTGGAATGAGAACATAATGTGGAAAAAGGTTGCATTGGTGTGTCAATTCAATTTCACATTAGGTTCATTAGTTAAACCATTCAAACCCTAGCTTCTTTGCATGGTTACAAATCTGGGGCCACCTAGAACCCCAGGGTAGTCTGTCTATTAGACAGTAGTGGTCCCTCATGCTCTAGTCAAGTCATTAAAATATTTTGTTGTAACAAAGAGAATCCCATTTGAAAAATTGATCCACCTCTTAAACCAGCAATTTTCTTTAATTTGGGGGAAAGATTGTGTATCTGGGTGGAGTATTTGAATATCAAGTTGCGTCCTGCAGAAGGTGGTGTTGGGTTTGTTTGTTTGTTTGTGTTTTTAAATGTTACTTGATCACAAGTTTTGTACCATTTTAGTTATGAAATCTAAATCCCCTCAAGTGTGTTTCACTGCATACTTGAAACTCAACCCATGACCCTCAGAATGTTCCCCCGAATGCTGATTTGATCCAGCTGGCACTGATTTAAAGTTGTGATATGATACTAGGTGATGTTTCAGTGTTGAGTGTCGCTTTGAGATTTAGGGTTTGCTTGAACATGAAACTGAGGAGGTGGGAGCCTATTTTATTGAAACCTGAGAGGTTCACCTACCGTGTTTCCCCGAAAATAAGACAGTGTCTTATATTAAATTACATTACATTATATTGCAGCGAGAGGCAAAACTGGAAGTACGTCTTATTTTCGGGGGATGTCTTACTTTCGGGGAAACAGGGTAGTAGCCTGCAAATCTGAGCCTCAGTTTTACACAGAGTGAATTGTCAGCCACTGAAAAATGAGATGTTACTAGAAATAATGTTAAACTTTTGCCCACAGTATAGTAAATATCAATGATATAATTCTTTCAAACTATTTCAGTGTAAGACTAATAAATGACTAGTATTTCTGGCATTTGATTTCAGGAGAGCTCACCAATTAGTCTTTTTGTGATCTCATGTTCTTATTGAGTCTCAAATCCCTATGCACAGACCCATCATCTGAGTTAGAATATTATCTGTGGTCAAAGACTGTAGAAGGCTCTTACTTGGTCCATGATCAGAGTATAACTGGCTTATCAGAACTTTCAAAACCCTAGTGATTCATTTCTAGATCTTCAGCAAAATAAGTCAGCCTCCCTGATAAGACAATCAATTAGGAGGCATAAGGAAACAGATATGCACTGCATCTATTGACTCTTTAGAGACTCAAATTGTCATATATGGAAATGAGCAGTCTGAGCGTGATCAGTTTCAGGCTGCTAGGGAGTAAAAACTTTTTTTAAGGACAGACCAAAACCTCACTAAGCAATTTTAAAACACCACAGTTTTCAGACTTACCGTAAGTTTCTTCAATGTGACCTTCAGCTGCCTCAGTCTTTGGTATTTGCTGCAGGAAACAAAGAAGAGCTTTAAATAATGGATTTGGTTTCAGGATTATAAAACTTAGTTCCGCTATTGACTGTATGAACGGTCAAAAGAGGATGCATACAACATCCCTGTATGCCACTGCTTGGACTGGTCCTACCGATGGCCACAGTGCAAATAGACAGAAGCCTACACTGGAATGCTACTCCCTATCCTATACAGGGGGATGGGGCCTGGGTAAAGCCAATGCCCTATTCCTCCTCCAGTTTGCTGATCAGAGCAGATGAGCCAGTGCAGAGGAGAAGTAATCTGCTCCAAATACAGTACTGCCAAAGATTCCTTTTCCCTAGGTGTAAAAGGGCAACATGTTGAGTCAAAATTTGGTGCTTGACTAGCCCAATAACTTCTGACCCTTGCTCAGAGCATGAGACAAAGTTACAAACTAGCCCTAGACAGACGAAACATACAAAGGAAGCATTATTGTACCTGCCGTACAACCAGAAATCTGAGGTACAGTGATTTATTGAGTTGGCCAGATTTCTGCAGGAAGTCTGTCACAAAGCTGGAAAGTGAAACCAGATCTCCGGAGCCCTCTCCTGTGTCTTAACTATACAACTATCCCCTGTCACAATTCTAGCCCTGTGATTTATAATGTATTTCAACAGTGGACACATCTTCATGAAATTCAGCACAAACTCGGCATATAGGAGCTCTGTAAACAAAGAGCTTTGCTGGGGGGAATCAAGAGGGAAAGCTTTATTGAAGCTTATTGTTCTGGCTCACAATGATGATGGTACTGTATACCAGATATTGATTTACTTGGTGTCTCCAGTATACATTAGCTATTATGTATGTATATTATATCTTATCAAACTAACAGATACCATTAACATCCAGTGCAATAGCTGAGTAAATCTCTTATGTGCTGCAGAGAACAAAAAGTTGGTAATATTAAAATAACAATTCTATCTCAAAGTGAGTCATAGGTACTACTGTTGAACATATGACCTTCAGGATACAAAACCTTCAGAGGACCATATTTTCATCTTTCTATGCTTTTGCAACTAGTCAATGTAAAATTATAATTACATTTAGAAACTTGAATTAACATATAGAGCTCCATATTAGTATGTATGAGAGAATAAAATTTTAGTTTCTGTATTAGAAAGTAAAATACAAGACAGAGAATTAGAAATAAAGCTATGGTCTCCTAAAGCTGAATGTTTGAATTAACCTAATACAAGAAAGAAAGAAACTTGCAGGTTGGCTGATAGTCCCACTCTGGAAGTTGGCATCGCTCTCTAAAATGGCTGCCAGAGACAAAGTTGCCGCCCTCTCCCTTCTTCCCCCAAATGGCAACAAAGGAGTGTTACTGCATTGTGATGGGCAGGTCCATCCCTATTTTTTCTAAATGCTTTTTGCTAAATTTTGATCAATATAGAACCTGACCCTGCAGCCCTTGTTCCCATCAGTTGTCCCAGTGACTCCATTTTAATCCCTGATTAGTAGATCTTGAATGAGACTGTGACTCTCTGGTTTTCTACCAACCTGGAACAATTTCTTTCTTTCCCAGGCACTGGCCACAGTATTTTGGGAGCAGAGCCTTAGTTCCACCCACATGTCATTTCCTGTTCTTTTTACTGCTTTTGTGGAAGAGAACTGTTATCATGGAAACATTTATCTGCTCTTAAAAAGAGCAATCTTATCCTCCATCTGAGTCACATTCTGCTTGCTGCCTATATAACTTTAAGCTTCTTCTGGAAAAAGTAAATTGAATTTCAGATATCCTGGTTCTGCATGTAGTTTTTTGGTGCCACATTTGGCCACTCTTGTTCACTACATTACAGAAAATTCTCTAGGAGTTTCCTTGGTAACCGTGGACCCAAGTCTGCCATCCCTAGTCATGTGGAAGAGTACTTGACAGCATGTGCAGTTCCCATATTCATGGAGCGAGGTATCACTCAACATATGTACTGGTGGCAAATCAGAGCTTATAGAAAAATCACTACATTTTAAAATATACTCTATTAATAGTTATTGCTGTATTACTTAGATTCTAAGTTCTTGGGGACCACACCGAATCAGAGCAAAGTAAACCAGAGCACACTAAACACACCGAAAGCCTCAGACAACATGATAAGCAAAGGTAGAGGGAAGGCCTGTTAAAGGCAGAAGGAATTGTGGGAGGAGGAAGAAATTAGGAGAGAGACATTTGGTTCAATAAAATGAGTAAGGCTCAAACTGGTTCTTAAATTTCCTCCTGGACAAAGAAAGACAAGGCTGATCTTTACTAAAATGCACCCAAGATGATGACATCCCATCATTCCTATTGTGTCCTACTGCCTACAACTTGTATCCTTATCCATTGGTCTGTATTCAAAATGCCTCAAAACTGAAGCGCTCCGATCATGTTGAAAGTAAAGTCCCATGTAGTTCTCAGAAATTGGGGTTATGTTGGCCGACTATTGTGGAGGATTTTTTTTCCCTTTATGAAATATCCCTTTCATGGCAGGCATGTTGCCTGTGCAAGACAGATCATAAACATAAACTGGTTATAATTTTAACTGACTCACTGTTTGTGATTTTAGATCATGTACAGCTTTTTCAATATATTCTTCCCCCCCCTTCCCCTTGTTCCCTTTAAGTAAATGAGTCCAGACCAGAAGAAAAGGCACAGAGACAGTCCTGGCAAAACTTTCACGATGCTTCTGTTTTGCTCTTTAACCAGTGAGACTTCTGGATACCGACTCTTCTCATTGTCCATCATAGAAACGCCTATTAAGAATACAGTGCTCCAGCATCAGTGTTTGATGCAAAGGTAAAAGGTGTTACAGTAGACTCTCGATTATCCAGGATGATAGGGAAAAAATTAATCCTGGTTAATAAAATCCTGGATAATCACCATCCATAGGATATATGGGGGGGGGGGAGGGGAATTGATTCACCAGCTACCCTGCGCCAGGGGGAGAGGGTATTGGTTCACTCGCTGCTCTGCGCCCTGGTGGGTTGGATTTTTTTTGTGCTTGGGGCGGCAACAAAGCCAAAGCCAGCCCTGTGAGTTACACGCATGTATTTTGACATCTTCGTTAATCCACAACCTGATTAACCCAATCCTGGATAATCAAGAGTCTATTGTATTTAAACAATGCCAGGAGTTCATTATCCTCTTCTAATTTTTCATGTATTTCACAACTGAACGAAGGATTGAATTAGCAAAAGCTATTATTAGGATAATAAGAATTTAAGGCTGTGCTAGGTATGGAGACATTGAGCATCTTAGTAGTAACTCTTTTGTTTATCCATTTAAAATCATCTCATACCCAGGAAATGAAAAGAGTAGTGACTCAGGGATAGGGAGGAGGAAAATGAAAGTAGCAGATCTGCCTCATGATTTGAGCCTATCATTCTGGAAGTTTAATGCCATTAGGCTTCTTTCTCTCTTACCAAAACCTAGCATTTAAACCGCTGTATGGCCTGTTGTATTATTACTCAAATGCTATTGCTAATAGATAACAAAGCATAGCATGTGATCCAGTAAACCTTGTTAGAGTAGTGCCTTCAATGTTTTTTTTTAAGGACAGCTGCTCTACCAATACATATCACAAGACAATTCTAATATTCTCGTTATTGCTACATTGTGAGCCTGTATTTCATGCACCCAGATTCACAATCACACACACAGATCTGTGCTTCCACAATATACATATCTCATATATTAACATTTCTCTTCATATGTCTACATATTTCATTCAAGAATAGAAAACTACAGGTAACTATTTAGACATATTCAGAGACGTACTTAATCACCCCACATTCTTCCAGGGCCTTACAAATGAATAGACCATATGAACTGGCTGATCGTTGACCTAATCATTGCTGGGTGATAAAGATATTTTTTTTCCAAATGAAAGAACAATGACAGCTGATTTCAAATTTGCTGGAATAATGATAACATAGAATGAAGAATGAACATGTGTGATAAAAAGAAGTCAAAGTGAAAATGAAATATAACAAGAGCATACTTAGATTAGAGTCACAGAAGCCTGTCTCCACGTCAGAAACGTTCTACAAACCCTCGTTTCCACTAGTTGAGTTACATTCTGATAAACCTGTGATAGAGGAGTTGACAGGATTGAGAAATGGTCTGGAAAGAAACACGGAGATCAGAAGAAATCATTTGAAAGCTTGGAAAACTTGAGCAAAATTCAGTGCAGTTAATATTGAAAAACCTGTGCTACTTTTCAGATGTCTAATAACAGAAAAAGGTAGGTCAGAACATCGTAATAATTACTCAAACTTAGAACACCATTTCCCACAGGAAAACAACATAGGTTTTAAATAAGTCACAAAGAATAAAGTGGGTCTAAATCTACTACCTTAAACTTCCCCAATTTTTTTTTCTAGTTTCCAAGGGCTATAGACATGGTCTATACACTATGCATAAAATCTGCTCCTCAATTATATGTCCTGCTAAATTGATTCATTTAGATGACTGGCACCATGAGCCAAATTGGTGCCTTCTATATTTTCAACTAAGTCAATGGGTCAAATTCTGCTCTGTTACACCACTGTAAAACCAAAATAAAACTACTGATTTTAGTGACTTACAAGTCACGTATACTGGTGTATGAGAGGACGTAATTGGGTTCACAGATACTTTCTTGGTAGGATAATTCAATTTAAAATAGGATCTTCATGTTTTCTTAATTATAATTGATATACAAGTACAAATCAGTAGCAACTCCTGTTAGGCTAACTCTAAACCGTTCAGTTACCTGTCCTTTTACGAACAATAAAAAGGCAAAGTTTCCAGCTGTGGAAACTTCATTGGAGTTACACCAGGGATGAATTTAGTTTTTCATATAAATCTCAGCAATAATCCTTTTACATTTACAATTACAATAACTTTACACTTTTTGTAGCTGAGGCTACTATTTAGACTCTGTTCAACCATTTTAGTAATTAACATACACTAGTCCTGATATACCGAGGTTCGTCTCTACATTTCCTTGCTGAGTTCTTAATTCCTACTTGGGCATCTAAATTCTACCAGTAAAATAAGATTTGTTCCTCTGCAACCACCTATAAGCCAACATACATAAGATGAAAAGTGCACTTAACTGAGTTAATAACAATACTAGAACTCAAGATGATGAAGTGGTTCAATGCAGAGCGTGAATGAATGTGATCAATATGGTCTTAAACACCATCTAGTAATACAACAAGGCAGGTTTAAATGCTCTTCCAGTTCTGTGATTCCATTATTTTTGCAGTATTAATGAATGGTTTCCGCTACATATATCATTGCAAGTATATGAATCTTAAATACTTTGCTTGCAATTTATAAGATACTAAACTATTATTAGAGGTTAGCAAGCTTTTACAATTAATTTTATGCTCTCAGTTTGTCTCCATTTATTTCTCTTCCTTTAAAGACTCTTCCAAATGAAGGGAAAGGGTGACCTTTGAAGCTCCTTCATACTATCCCATGGCCCGTACAAATAATGTTCCAATGCAGTACTCTAATTAAAGATGCAAGACAAAGCCTCTAAAATGCCTTTTATAGTTCCTGCTCCTCTCCACCATACAATGCAGTGCTGTGAATTCTAGAACAATATGCTTACTGGAATGATTTCATCCACCTCAGCAGACATAGCAATTTTAAAAAAATGTGTTAGAGGAAATATATGTAGTCAGTATTGTGCATTAATTGGTTACTAGTTTATAACCGGCACATTTAAATTAATAATTTCTATTCATTATAATTCACCCTTGCTAATATTAGGATAATTCACTAATGGATAGTTACAAATATACATTGTTTGGAAATGTAAGGCAAAATGTTAATCTTTCTGGGATTAAGTATTAAAATTAATGAAAAGATGGCATCTCAATCTGCATATGCAAATTAGGATAAATGGTCTGCCCAACAATAGCATAAGCAAAAGATTATGATAATAAATTGTGTTACCTGAATTAATGACTGGCTAACCCCACTTGATAAGGTCATAGGAAGTCCCAGTGCACTTATTATTAAAATTTATCATTCAAGCCCGTGAATCTTTTTAATTCTTACAGTCTATCTTAATGACCAGACAGAATTGTAAAGTTTTTCTGTCAGAGTACAAGTCTACAAAAGGAAAACTTCATTTTTTCTTCCTTCAGAGTATTCTCAAAGTTTCAGTACTTTTATATATTCTGTATTATATACAAATCCAATCAGGCTTCTGGAGTTATACCAAAAAAGTTATTAAAATATTTACTCAAAAGTTGTTCCCAATTCCCTACTCCACTATAGGTATTACAATTTCTGCCTTTTATGACCACACATGAGAGAATCAGAACAAAAATAGCCACAACCAAAAATGCCAGAGAGTCTACTTTATTCACACATCCTTTATTTAGAGGCATCTCTTTCCTTAGGGTACAGTCCTGGAGATGATGTTCTTAGGACAAGGGCTATTTCTTTCTAAGTGTTTACACAGTGCCTTGTATAATGGGAATCCAGTCTCATCTGAGGCATCTAGGTAACATGGTAATAAAACTAATAATAACACTTAGTTCTTATCAGTGCTTTTCATCTATAGATCTCAAAGCACAAAAGACGGTATTATTATTCCCAAAGTATTTTCTGAAAGAGGTATCATGATCCATGTTTCAAGAAGTCTGACTGTACATGTTCTTTGATTTCTATCCCTAAATCAGAATTAATTACATGCATACAATGATGTATGTGCTTAGCATGCCTCAGATACGAAATGTGTGCATTCAAGTCAGGTATCTGAGCATGGATGAAACCAGTCAAACAACTAATTGCTCATATACATATACCTGACCAACATATACACATCTTGTGTTTGTATCCATAAATTAAACAGGTACAAATGTATGTATGCAACTGTGTGCACTGGATGTTGAAAATCTGACACTAAATGTCCAGCCTCTCCTCAGATTGAGCTATTTCACACCCTTGAAGGGTGGACTGACACATCCAGAACAAAAGGTCCATCCCCTAAATTGGGGGTAGGCAACAGAGCCAGTTATCAACTAAACACAGGGGACAACCAATGAGAAAACAGGAAAGGGAGTGAGGTCAAAGTCATAAAACAAGAAAACTGGATGGGCATTGAGCAGAGAATCTGGACAACACCCAGTGCTTTGGGAAGGACCTGCCTGCCCATCAAGCCTCCTCTTCCTCCTGGACTTTTAGATGGCCATTTTGGCCAGTGCTTGGGGGAGATTGAAAAGGAAATCTCACAACTTTATTCCACAATAGATAGGATGTACATATAGGAGGAGTAGCTGTAAGGCAAAATGCAGCAGAATCTTAGCAGCAGGTTCTGTGAAACTTGACATATTGGAAGTAGGCTTGCACTACAGACACAAAACAAACAGATGTTAAATGACATCATGAACTTTATTAACAACATGACCATGCTCACGGATCCATGGAGAAGCCACCAACTGATGTCCCCATGAGCCACAGCTTGGATGAACAGGACTTTTTGTCATAGCCAACGATAATCACATTTTCATGGGACTTTTGCAAAATAGAGATAAAGGTTTTTTTTGTACAACTACTTTTAGAGAAAACTCTAGAAGTGAGTTAGCTCAAAATTATTGCAAATTAACTGTAATAAAACAAATTCTATTGACTTAACGATGGGAATCAACATTTTACATATGAAGTAAAATAGGTTTGAGACAATTCACTAATTTCTGCAAAGGCCTAAAATTATTTTATTAGTGCTTTCAAAAATGGCTTCTGCAAAGCAGCATTTATTGTCTGTTTGCTCTAGTTATCAGACCATGCTCTCTATAGCCTGCTGTTGAGGCCTCTGCTGTCCCTTATCACATTAACTGTGACATAAACACCTTTGATGAAATGAAATGGTGAGGCGCAGCAAATGAGGTAAGCGCTTTTACCACGCTGTAATACCCTGCTTCATACTGGAGATCTGATTTGCTGGCCTTTATTGACAGATGATAACACATTTTGTGTGAGTGCCAGCCAAAGATAGCCATTTAGAGCTTCTAAATAATTAAGTATTGATTAATCAGCCCAGAAATATATAGAACATTTTTCAAGCTATTGCCCATTCTTAAAGGTCTTATTATTTCTGCCACAACAAGCAGGGAAAGTGCAGACCATCTGTAACTTGTTTGAGTTTAAAAAATTACAGGTCTGCATGGCGGTCTCCAGAGAGCACAGCACAGATGAGCGACTGCCATTGAACAAATGTATGTGCCTTTTGCCTTGCTGTGCTTGTTGTCCCCATTGTCAGCTGCCTGTCAGTCAGAATGAGTTTCAACTGCCCAAGTGTCATAAGTCACAAAGCAGTTAGTGATGGGTGAAACTCAAATGTGGAGAGGGTTTGTTCGTTTCAAACTAATCTGATTATTAGAAGAGGGACTCACAGCAAACTCCCAGTTTTTTCTTAACAGGACAGGAGGGATACAATCCTCCAGTGATCTCAGCTGCTTTAAGTCCCTCTCTTTCCCCCGGCTATCAGCCGGCTCTTGGTAGCCAGGGCTGGGAAGATCTCCTCTGTATCAGCCTCTGGCTTCTTTGTTCCCTGGGTGGGAAATGATCGAGCAAGTAGGGTCTCCTTGTGAAGGGGATTTCTGTGTGCCTGGGTGAGGCTCACCTGTCTGTGTTTCTCCCACTCTTTCTGCTCTGCAGCCTGCCTGGCTCTTTCCTTTCTTCTCTTTTGATAGGTACTGATCCATCTTCTCTCTCTCTCTCTCTCTCTCTCTGTGTGCAAGAGGACTTCTGATTCCCTGTCTGTGGGGAGGCCTGGGGTGTGCCTAGCAATATCCATTCTAAGGAGCCCTTCTCTTCTTTCCTCCTCCCAGCCCAGTGCCCACACAAGTACCATGTGCTTTTTTCACAAAGGGATAGGATGAGACCAGATAATATGGAGTCCATTATTCTTTGGATGTCCTTATAAAGCCTCTGACGTTAATTCCATCGTGATGGGGGGAGGGGGCGGAAAGGTATCAAAGTATCCAACTGCATCTTAACTATAGTCTTTTCCTTATCAGAGTCTTGGGTGAGAGAAATACAGGGGATTACATAAGCCAAATATCAAAGCACGTGTTTTCACATGTAATCAACAGATCAGAGGTAAGCTGTTCCCTTTCTTCATTTTGCCACATTATAGACTGTTCTACAAAAATCATAGTGACTATATAAAACCAAGTGAGCAGTTAAATATTTCAGTATGCCAGAGATTATTGTGCATTATTTAAATTCTGCAACCCTATGCCGTTTTCACTAGGGTGAGCCATGATAGAGGGAAGTACCAAAACGTATATTTTCAAGGTACTAAAATGAAATAACTTAAAACATGGCTGATTAAGAAAGAGGAAAGTAGACTTCCAACACCAAGTTAAGCAGCTTCTGCTGGTTGGAGTATGGGGTTGTCTCCAACATCATCTACATCAGACACCAAAAATCAGTTGCCTGATACTGTTAACATTTGAAACATATTATCAACGGTGATGGAAGTCTCTGTGTCTACTTACCTTTGGAAAACAAGGCCGTTCTTTCTGTTCATGTTAGTTTGATGATTCTCCATACCTCCATTATTGTGAAACTAATAACAATTGACTTTGTTTCTATTGTACAGCTTTCATGCACCAACTACTTTTGACTAATTATGCAGATGAAGTCTGGTTTCTTTAACTGGAAAAAGGCTTGAAACAAATTCAAGAGGCACCAGTCTTCTTCATAGCATCACAAACCATTTGATTGTCTTCAAAAGACAACAAAAATGTTGATGCTATTCTAAGTTTTCAGTACTCTCAGACGAAAGAAGAAAGCAGGAAGATTGTAATGAAGATATTTAGTAATATGTTTTATTTTGCCAGACAAATACTTGTACTGAGGATATTCACTGACCAGGATGAAAATATGCCCTTAAGTGCAGAGGCTGACTGCAACATTATTCAACTGTTTTTTTTGGGGGGGGGGTTGCAGATAGAATATGATATAGAATAGAAGCTGATTAAAATTATTTCGGTGACACTGGCAACCAGTGCCATGTAAATTCAGTGCTCTACATCTTATTAAAATGTAGCATTGACCAACAATGTGTCTTTGATCCACACTAATGTATGATTTTGCATGTACACAAGGACAAAACTGATAACTTAGTGCTTACAGATATAGAAGAAGAATTCACTTCAAGAAAGATTCACAGAGGATGAATTAGGCACTGATAGCCTCCTATACACTGTATAGCTTCCTATCCAATGAATGGAGAAAGAGAGAGAGAGAGGTTCCTAAGAACTGGATTAATAAAAAACAGCAGAATGGGCAGCTCATTGCTTAAGCTAGCCAAAGGCAGGTGCTAAGGAGAGGAGTGTGTCCTAACCTCGATCCCTTTTTAGGGAGATGGGCTGGAGGGAGGCCACTCCAACTGCTTGGGATTCTCAGCTACAAATATCTAATAGAGTGAGGAGCTGGCACTTGTTTTTGGCTGTGCTTCAGCAAGACCTCCATCATGATTGTTAGTCCAGTATTTAGGATACGCACCTTGAAGTTGAGACTCCCAGTTCAAGTCCCTTCTCCATTGGGGCTGGAGGAGAAGGGATTTGACCAGGGATCTATTACTTCTCAGGATCGTGCCTAGCTACTGTGCTATTGGTTGTTCTACTATTGGGATGCCTCGATCTCTCCTTTTGAAGCTGTTCTATTCTGGATACATAGTTAAAGAATCATTGTGCCAGAGAAAATGAGAGGGGGTGAGGGAGAGAGAGAATGATTATCTAGCCTTGTGGTTATACACTTACCTGGACTGTGAGAGATCTAGCATCTAGTGCCCTTTCTACAGTCATTCTTCAGATACAGTCCCTCCTTCATCAGAAGAGTAATTTACTTGCTGAAAAATACAATTCCCAGTCAACCCAAAACTGTTATTGAATTCACCAAATAGTTTTAGGCTAAGTTCACCAGGGGAGCTGGGTGCCATTCATGTGGAGTGGTGATAGAGAAGGCAGCACTACCCCAATATATTTTAGCCTAGTATACTCTCATAGGATGGGGAAAGCCCAATTTCATGTTTTGTTGAGATGATCAAAGGATTTTAACTTGGATCTCCTACATTATAGGCTAACTCATCAGCCACTGAGCTATAGCATATGCTAGTTGAGATTTTTCTAGTAGAAACTGTTCTACTTTGTCTAAATTAAATAGTCATTGGCAGAGGAACATAAACTTTAGTCTCCTAGGAGAACACCCTAACCACCAATCTTTGAAGTTATTTGCACACTCTCACTGTCTGGCCCAATGATGATGTAATTATTGATGTGCAATGGAACAGCTTCAACAAGGGAGATTGATAAATACCTTCCCCATGATACCCAGGGGACTGTCCTGAAATATTGAACAGCCAAGTTTAAACCTTTGTGCTATATCAGACAAAAGGAAGAACTGAACCCTGTTCTCCTGTTTCTTGGTTGAATGCCCTAACCAATGAGCTAACATTTAAAACTGCCAGGGAGCTAAAAATTCAGCCATTTACTCAGCTCTGTTCCCTGCCTCATGTGGGTGTTCTGAGAATACATTTAGGTATGTAAGATGGTTAAAATTGATCAGGATGATTACCATAGGAAAAACCCATAAATAAATTCCACTCCACATAAATTAAAACTGGTTTTGAACATTCTAAAAGTTAGTTTGGGGATTTTGAGAAGGGCTTCAGTAATATCAGAACAGATTCAGTTTGCCACTACTAAAAAAAAACTATTGAGGTCACCCAGTTTCAGATCACTGTCTGGTACGATTATTGGCTTATTACCAATTACTTAAACTACATTCTATGGGGCTATATGGATTTTGAAGTGGAGGAGTATAGTGTAGATGACATGGGATCACTTTGGGTGGGAGGGATTGTCAAACTACGTGTAAACCAAAAAGTGGAATTGTTTATGCATTTGAGAAGCTAAACATGTGCCAATGCTGTTGTACTATGAAGTGCCTGGGATAGAGTGTAGAAACCCTATGCACCTGGAGATTAATAGGACTTAATTTCATCAGGAAGAGAAAGGAAGTGGACCTGCTGGAGGCAATTGTGATCCATTATAAAAAGGCCTGTTTTTCAGCTAGGACTGTTTGAAGGAAGAGAGAAAGCATTTCTTCCTGAGGGGCCTTGGTGAAAGAGTTCAAGTCTGTCAAGCTGCAGGATTCAGCAAGTGGAAGAGCCAGGTGCTTGGTGGATTGGTCTTCATTTACAGACAGTTAGTTTTGTTTATGTGGAGGGAGATGAGAGAAGTAAGTTACCTTCTTTTATTCTCCCCCTCCCCTTTTTATTTTGACGGGGCTGCAGAAAGCCCCAGGGTGCTCCTATTTTTGCAGATCTTTATTTTCCTCTGTGATTATTTTTGCAGATTGGCTACATGCTAGAGGGAAACGGAGGTAGTAACTACACTCTACAGGAAGAGGTAAGGTGCTTGTCCAAAGAGCTATTTTCCAAGAGATTTTAGACATTATAGGTATGTCTAGCACGCTGGTTCTCAAGGTAATGAATATGCTGGCCAATGGGATAACTATGAAGCAGTTTTTCACAAAGGGTCTGTTCCAAAGCACACTCCAGGAATTAAAAAGATCCCCATTAACACCAGTGTGCTTTAAATCAGTCCCATGTTTCCCTTTGGAGCTAGGACATCATCAAGAGCACATTTCATGATTGCAGCATGTTCCTTGTCCTTACAGGAATAGACAACCCCCACAAGCAGCCTCCTACATAGTCAATAAGCAGATATGTTTTACTCTTGATAAGCCAGAGGCTGGCTCTAGAATAAGGGGACAACACATGCCATTGTGACACCCCCTAGGAGACTCTGGGCCCATAAATCAACAACTAGCTTGCCATAACTAGAATGATGTTTCCTAATCTATGACAGATAAAAGGGATGACACGTATTCTTCATATAAAAATAACCTCATAATTTGCAAGCTATTAGTGTAACTTTGTATTGTGCATGTTCATTAACAGTTTCAAAACACAGCTTGGTGTGACACAACAGAATGGCAGTCTCCTGCAGCAGAGATTGCAGCACTGCCTGGTATATGAGAAATCTCTCAGTAAAATGAAAGGCCTTTATGTCTAGGATGCTAGCAATAACCATGATTGTTGTTTATAGCGAATATTATAGGAGTACCAAGCAAGCAAACCTTATGAGTGATACAGCACATGGTAGGTTGTTTTCTGCTAACCGTAGCTCCTAACAAAAAGTCTCTTAATCCTAATAGGTTGTGTGTCTTTAGTTTAACAAAGTAGTATACAACATATCAAAAAATAATGTAGCTTTAACTGCAAAATGGTACAATGTGCATATTCTACCCTCTGCCATCACAGAGCAAGAAACCTCTTAAAGATTGTCAAAATATATCAGAGTGGATCATGATTTTGAGTACACCTTAATGCCTTGCAGCAGCCAGGGTAGAGAAACTGTCAGGTTGAGGTAGTAAGGCACAGGAGTCTTCTGTCATAGTAGCTGCAGTTCTAGTTCCTTATGGCTGATGCAGAAATGGGTTAAAAAGATTGTTTTGGACTAGATTGTTAGAATGACGCTTGTGGCAGACAATAAATGAAGCTTGGATATGCAACGTTCTTCTAATAGAGGCTGGTGACCTGCTCCCTATGAATTTAATAGTAAAGCTGCAATTAGTTTGAAGATAGGTCTATGAAGTTATGGTTCATTGCACAATGTTTGTAATAGCTGCATAGCAAAAAAAGGTTGAATCAAAGATTTTATGGGGGAAAAAATAGAAATGGTGAAATTCTTTATATAGTATTCTCTGACTACTGTCCAGCCAGCTGTAGTAGTTGTCATGGGTGAACTGCTGACCAATGTCTAGATCCAGACATCATAAATACAAGGTTTTCACCTGGTATTGTGTTCAGAGGGAACATTGTAATTTGTGCTTATCTTATTATAAGCAATTAGCACAGGCATTACTTACCTTTTTAAATTGGGCAGAATTCTAACTGTTTCTAGAAATGATATTGTATACACAATGTTCTTTATACTGCCAATTTTCTGTAACCAACACCCCCAAACTCCACACACAACCCCTTCCCCAAGACACACACATAATCTAGTTTTACTGTTTATCTGGAAGATCATATATCACTGATGAGATCCAGAATGGAATTTTCAAAAACACTCACTGTGCCTTAACTCCGCTCCAACTGAAGTCAACAATAAAGCTCCCATTGCGAGCTTCAGTAGAATCAGACTTTCGCCAAAACTGAGCATTCTTGAAAATCCCACCCTGGGAGAAATCTTGAGGTTCAAATGAACCACACCTTTATATTTTGGTGAGTCTCATATCTCCCAGTGAATATCGATATTTGATCAAGAGAATCTATAATGGGTCTGAAATTTTTCCACTTAAAATAGATTAGACCAGAGGGAGGGAAAGCCCACACCCCCATCTGACAACTCTTTATACCACTCTTTACAGGAAAATTTATTTGTGCTAAACTGAAGAATATGCAATCTTTTTGTTCTGTTGTAAAAATGAAATATGTGACTTTGACCTGTTACCTTGATATTGACTTTTTTTAGACCATATAACTCTTGATACTCTTTACTTTTTAAAGGATTTGAGATATGAAAAATAGTAATGTTATAACAATTACATAAAGAAAATTAATTGAAGACAAATAGTGAAACCCACTATTAAAATTGAGGTATACAAATTAATTGATTTTTTTTTAGTCTGAAAATACCAAGTAGCCACCTTAAATTTTGAGTAGAATCATAGATATGGTAGTTTGGTTATTTTCAAGATAAAATTGTTTCAAGATAAGCCTTAAGTATGTGTAGTAGGGCTCGGAAAATTGGTTTGATCGATCAAAGTATTTTCTTCAACTTCTAGCTCCCCCAACATAATCTTCATATCACTGACAGCCTAGCAGGTATTTCATACTTACAGTCCAAGCCAAACAACTAGATTTATTCAAATCTTTATCCACAGTAAAGTCAAATGATTTTTCATCCTTCGGCAGTGGAGAGAGTACTCTTTTAAAAGAGTGGTGGCAATAAAACTGAGGCACTTGCACTTTAATATTCAGTAAAGGCTAACTAAGTGTATTTGAAGTGC
The DNA here is from genome assembly GCA_032164245.1 of Sternotherus odoratus. NCBI lineage: Eukaryota > Metazoa > Chordata > Testudines > Kinosternidae > Sternotherus > Sternotherus odoratus. The sequence goes on from JAVMKO010000011.1 coordinate 20,257,229, forward strand.
TCTAAGGCTGAGTGACCTTCAATGACTTGTACATATAGATTATCAAACATCAGAGCTGAAGTAACAGACCATGAACAGTGTCCGATTCTTTTCAGGCTAAATAGTGCAGATAACTATAATTATTCTGGGTGCCAGGGTCAAAAGAACTGTTTATCACTTTTCTGCCTTATTGAAGAATCTTTTAAAGTATAAATGATACATCATGCCTGTCAGCGTGTTATAAAAGAATTAAATGAAGCAAGTTCCAGGAGAGATTTTTGACAGCCCATTATTGCATACATCTCTGTTCTTTCATTCAAGTATTTCTCCACTTTGTAATGCAGATTTGAAATTTTAAGTCTCCATTTTGTCCAACTATTTGATTTACTTTGTAATGAGTTGGTTCTCATCTTTGCCTGCATTTCTCTGTATTCACTTAAAAGGATTTTAAAACAATAATTAGTGCATTCAAAATCCCTGTGGCTGAGAAAAAACTCATTCAGTAATTTAAAGGAAAAAAGCACCAGAGTACAGCATGGAAATAATCATAAAAATATCTTGCATGCTCAAATTATACAAAACTAGAAAGCGCTATTAACTAACATGTCTAAAAAGTTTCCTTCCTATAGCCTGCTTTACATGCAATGTCACACCAACCTACAGTAACAAGAAGAAATTGATTTAATTTAAAATAGCAACTTGAAGACAGACACTTTCTGATTAATTATGAGTAACCGAAATGCTTCAGGAAAGAATACCTTGTAATGTCTTATTTATTATTTCTTCAGTGCCATCGATAGGTGTACATGGCACTTCAGATACATGTTTAAAAGGCAGCTCCCTGCCAAGAGAATCGGATAATCTAAGGGCTCAATCCAGTGAGGTTCTGATTCAACTCCAGGAGAACTGAGAGCCATGGAAACTGAAGGTATTGACATCCTGCAGGAGCAGGTTCTCAATTAAATGTAGTACAACAAGGGAGTGGAGAGAGGGAAGAGGGGAATGGAGCAGAAGAGTAAGACAAGCATTAGGGTGAGAATAGTGAAAGATAATAAGATATTCTTCTGTCAGGTACAAACAGATATGACAAGCACCCACACCCTGCTTTGCAAGGCACAACTCAGATGGGCTGGGCATGTTGTACAAATGCCCGATGAACGATTGCCCAAGAAGATGTTCTATGGCGAACTACAACAACGCAAGCGATCTCTTGGAGGTCAAAAGAAGAGATTCAAAGACACCCTCAAGGCCTCCCTTAAGAACTGTAAAATAGATCCTGAAAATTGGGAGAGCATCGCTAATGATCGCTTCGCCTGGCGCAGACGAGTTCATGATGGTGCAACAGCCTACGAACAAAAGAGACTGAGTGATGCTGTAGAGAAGCGTCTTCTTCGCAAGTCCAGGACTGGTATCTTCTCTTCCCCCGGTCGGCAGCCTGATCTTCCATGTCCCCATTGCAACCATCAATTCCGGACTCGGATTGGACTAATCAGCCATCTTAGAACCCACTCCCAAACAAACTAATGACATTGGGTGGTCCTCATCAACTTTGATGGACGAACTCACAAACAGAAAATAATGGACCAAATCCTGAAGTGCTTAGTCCATTCTTATTTCATCGGTACCCTTTTTATGTAATGAATCAAAGAATGCATAATGCCAGAGGTAAGAGCTGTGTAAAAACAGTAAAAGATCAGCAAGGACCTCATGATCTGGAAAAGTATAAAATCCATGATTAAACCAATGTTTAAATGACAACATCATTTGTATTCACTATAGTACAGTAACTGTGTTATAAAGTTAAAGAATCTAAACAATCTCAATGGACAATAGTTTAATAGATGTTAGATCAGAAAGGACTGATAGTCTTTGTGTAAACTCCCATGCAGCGCATAGGCCACAGAATTCCCTCCAGTATCCTCAATGGAGGGAACTGGTCTTGGGAGAGCTTGAAACAAATTGCATATAAAAGGATAATGTAAATACCTGTGTATAACATGAAGAGAAACGCTTTAATTTGATTTAATAATTTTTCTTTTAAAAAAATGGTGTGCAACCAATTTATTCTGCGCAACACTCTGAATATCTATCATGGCACAAAAATGCATCTTCTCCTGTGTAAACTGTGAGCTCTATTTGAAAATAAAATTCATAATTCAAATTGGCATTTAGGAGCCTCCAGCTGGAGAATGTTGTTTTGCCGAAGCGTGACATCATTCCTGACACCCACAGTATGGTAACTCATAGGCAGACTGTTTGCCAGCTTCCCGCAATTACAGTCCCTTAGATGTTGCAATCTCCACAAAATGGTGCCTGCCAGCAGGAGGCTCACAACTGTTATTTCAGTTTATACAGGAAATGCTTTCTCTCAGCATGGGAACCTGGTTTATTTTTCCTCGTAAACAATATTATTGACTTTCATTTGTGTGCACAAATCAATCGGCCTCCTTTTGGAACAGCACTAGCTGCTGTTCCAAAATGTTTGTATGTCGTACTGAGTGGGGTGTTTAGACGATGTAGAATAATGAATGTGCTGTATTAAAAAAAAAAAAGACCAGAAAAAAATTCTGAACTATCAACAGAATGTTAAAGATAATGGACCAGATGATCTATTATGAGCTGCCCCCTTCGTAGTGTGGACATGCTGTAAAGGGGACAGATTCAGGATGTAAACAGCCGTATGGGGATTCCATTTCCAGAAGAGACTTTACCATTGGTGTAACCTTAGCAAAGACCTGACTTCCAAAACTATTCAAATTAGTAAAGTTAAATATGTGTAGAGTTTTTGCAGGACTGGGACGTAGAGCTGTGAAGAAACTGTGATTTCTGTTTCAGGGAGAGTTCTGATATTCTCAGATTTGGCTTCTTTCTAAAATGAAGCCAATTAAATTTTCCACAAAACACTTTAAGAAAAAGGAAAAGAAAAGAAAGCTGTTCTGAATCAATGTTTTCTTTCAATTTTGACTCCATATAATATACAATTAAAAAATCGAAACTAATTTTGAAACAAAAAAAATCAATGTTCCAAAAATGTTGAAATGACTTTTTCGATTTCTTTAACCAAAATATTGTTAAAATGAACACATTTCTGCAGGAAGTTCTGGGTTTCAACAAGTGTGAATTTTTCTGACAGAAAAGCATTCTTTTTGTAAAATTGTTGACCAGCTCTAACTGGTATATAAGTGAGGTGAAATCTAGCAATTGAACCACTACCTACTAATTTTCCAAGGAAGATTTTGATGGATTATATATGCAATAGGCATTGAGTTTATTATTTTGTACTGCAGTAGCATCTAGGAGTCCCAGACTTGGACCTTAACCACATTGTGCTAGGTGCTGTGCAGAGCAAAAACACAGCCTAAGCCCCAAAGCACTTACAATCCAAATAGTTCTGTTCATCAATTTTGATGAGTATGGTAAAAAAAAAAACTTTTAATGTCCTAGCCTTGTCTTTACTGAATGTTTGGCAATAAGATTAGAGCAGCATGAGAGACACGCTTTAGATAATACGTGGTTCATGGCTTTTTTCTGTACCCTCGGTACATCCGTCTAGAAATGCGTCTCTTCATAATCCTGTCCTTGAGAAGCAGACAATAGCTGCAAAGCTGTTTTTTCTCAGCAATAATATTGCTAGGTGACAATGTAAAAATCACCAAAAAATGTGTCATGGAAAACCCCCCACATATTGTAGGTTCTTGTGACCTTTTAATGCTTTCAGCTATGCCCTTATTCATATTTGAAGAATGAGATAATTACACCAGTTTGAAGGCTCACAGTGTAAATTAATCTAGGTAGTGATTAGCCAGGCTCCTTGAGTTAGAAAGAACAATGAAATGGGATATTTTATAGGCTAATATTCTTAAAATCACTCATTTTTGTAATCCCAGCACAAAGCAAAGATCAATTCTGGCACATTAACTATTTCAAAATATTATGTTTTCCCATTTTAGTAGCTTTTTCTTTTTGCATCAAAATTTGAGATATCAGAGTATTGCATAGAACTTTCTAATCACCTGTGGCTCTGCAATTGCCACACATACATACAGATAATCAACCCAAACTAAGATAGGGGTGCCTAAACTTGCTATTCTTCCAACCTCAATGACAGCCTGAGATTGCACCGTCTTGTTTCATCAGTATTCAGAACTGTCATTATTGAAATAGAAAAATAAATAGGAACATCAGACAATGAAATGAAGGGAAAACAAGGCAAAAGCTTCATGCCATTTCTAGCAGTCAGTATACAGTGTGTCCTCTGCAGGTGGGTCAATAATGGTTCATAATACAACTATGCACACTTCATACACTTGTTTACCATTGAATTAGCATTCTGCTGGATTTTAGGGAAGGAGGGTAGTATAGATTTTCATATAAAGACCATGGAAGTAATCTCCCCCAGATTTATCTCTGTAGTCACCTGTAATGCCTTGTCCACTGCTTGCATCCGATGAAGTGGGTATTAGCCCACGAAAGCTTATTCTTCAATACTTTAGTTAGTCTTTAAGGTGCCACAGGACTCTTTGTTACCTCTGCTATTCCAGACTAACCCGGCTACCTCTCTGATTCTGGATATCAATGAATTTATGTACAGAAGTAGAAGGTCCTTTCTCTCAATTGTTGTGAGTTAGACTACACAATCCAGAAGGCGCTTTCCAGCCTCACCATCCATAACTATGACCTTCAATGTGTATAATGAATTGACGGACTCAGTGCCATTCCTGGTCATCACAGGAAACCACCCTTACAGTTGACATCTTTATTTCCAGTCTCAGTAAAAAGAGAAATGATTAACAGGGTGTGAGAATGAGCTACCCTCATATGCCTCAGGGTGTTTCCTTTGTTTTAGGATAGAGGAACTTTAGCATGGCAGCTTGGGGAATCTTGCATGGGAGTGACTATTCTAGCTCTGTTCTGTATACAATAGTGTAGCTGCTAAGCTGTCACTTTTCCTAAACAGTGTTGTTTTAGCAGCCAAATTGGTCACAGGATATGGACAGGCCCAGGTAGGTGAGATAATATCTTTTATTGGACCAACTTCTGTTGATGGAAAGTACACATTTTTTAACTACTTGAAGTTCTTTCTCGGGTCTGGAGAAGGTAACCAGAGTATCCAAGCTAAAAACAAGGTGGGACAGATTAATCATTAGCGGTTCACATGCTGTTGGGGGCACTGTACCTTCTAAACTGTGTGCGTATGTGTATGTTTGCTAAGGTGGACTTAGCAAACAGAAAAGTTAAACTTAATTTTGAGTCAAACCGAACATTTTATTCGGACTGAAAAAACTTTTGCTTTGATTTTAAGCTCTCTAAATGGTTTTTAATGACATTGAAGGACATTTCACAAGCCATTTTGAATTTTAAAAAATACATTTTATTTTGAAAATGTCAAAGTTAATTTTTTTTATTTTTTTAACTAAAGCAAGGTGGTGCGAATGACATGGATTTTCAGATTGTTGCAGTAGACCTGAATATGCATTTTTATGCCAAAAAATGTGGCTGAAAAATTCTGCTTGGTTTAACGCCAGGAGCTAAACCAATCCCAGGAATATGGCAGTGTAAGGTCAATATAAAGTAGCTTTTTCCCTCCCTTCCTTCCCGGACCAAAGAATCTGGAGCAATGTTCTCACTTCATGATGTAGGAAAAAGTCCCATGTAATAAACTGAGAATAAAGAAATTGAGAGCACAGGAAAAGATTTAGGGGAGGGAAGAGACATGGAAAGGAAAGAAAGGAAATGACCAGCTCCCACAAAGAGTCCATTACCCCTTGACAACTTGTAAGTGACCTAAAAGCTACAGACAGCAACCAGAGTTAATGCATAAATTATACATGTGTCTGCAGTGCTCTACCACTAGAACTAAAGGAGAACTCTTGTGCTGTTGTTCTATCCTCAAAGGGCCTACCATGGAATGTAACATCACAAGCTCTTACGCGAAAGACACTATACTGCAAGATGATCCATGTCTCAACTTCCTCCCTTTCATTAACGGATATAGCCAACTTTGCACACTTTCTAAATGCCTAGTCAGCAAGTGATCCTAGACAAAGCTGCTTGTAAACCGGACGCGGCACAGTTTACATGACATGCTGATGCTGAGAAGTTCCCAATATCTTTGTAAACAGCTACAGCTTCAAGGTAAATCAATGGAAACCTAGAGTTTCCACTAGGCAATTTCACAATTTTCCATGTGTCCTATTTTATTACATAAAAAACCTACAGGAAACACATGGTTGATACTCCTAGAGCTACCTCTTCAATTTCCCATGGAAAGCTAATAGAATTGGCTTCAAATACTTCTAGAAAACTCGCATCATTATTTGCCAGTTTCCTTCTAGTGGTCTCCTGAGAGATGTAGATAGTGTGTGTTGCATATTAAACTTTAATTACAGATTTCTGTTATAAGAGTGAGATAACATTCAGAAGGAAGCATCTGCACCATTGCTTGTGAGCTTTTTATGCTAAAAAAAATCCATAAAGTAAATGAAAAATGAGTCAGCGACCTATCAATCCCCAATCTCTGTCAGCACATATAGCACCTCCATCTACACAGTAGGCTGCCAGCTGGTCTTCTATTAACAATAAATTGAAGATTTTTATTTATTTATAAGTGTTATTAATCTGGTAGTTGAAATGCAATTTGTTTTCCAAAATGGAGAGCATGCAAGGTTTCTGGCACCATTAGTGCAGATGGAATGGGGGGGGTTACTAGAAATCTCAAAATATATGAACCATACTAGCCCTGCTGTTACAAGAATTTAAAATATTGTACTTAGTACCACAACATGTAAAGTAGCAAGTCCTATGAATCTGGGACCTGACTTTTGAAAAGGGCAAAATCCTAGGGCCACATGTAAAACGGGCCACATGCGTGCCCGACACGGGACCACTTCACAACTGTGTACAAATGAGTTAACTGCACTTGCAGATGTTAAAATTAAGACATTCCTGTACATCAATGTGAAATAATTTTATATCCTACTTCTAATTCATTACCACTAATATTTCTGCTTCATTGATGCATGTACCTCTGGACTCATGGTGCTGAGACAGCTTGACTTTATTGGCAGATAAGAATGAAAGAGATAGCATTGCCAATAATTTTATTTACCTTCTCTGAAAATAAACACATTTTTACAGCAATGTCAAAAACAAAATACATGAGCGTGTGGTGAGTTACACTTCCCAAGAATGAGAATGGCACAACAAGGTGCCCTACATATACCTCCTTCTCTCTGCTCCTCACTGCTGCTTTCTCTTACAGTCTCTCTGTATTAGTCTTCAATTCTGCTGCTGGCTTCTCCATCTTCACCCTGTATTTTTCCACTCTGCTCCATCCTAAGTAGGATGCAAATACAAAAACATTTGTGTCAAAGATTTATGCCCATTTGATAACATATATAATACAGGTGTGTGTGTGTATACACATACACACACACACACACAATATAGCTCAAACCTCACCAAACATACTCAATATTGAAATACGGTAAAACCTCCATTTAACGGACTAATTCAGGCGAGGGGGTGTCCGTTAAATCAAAAAGTCCGTTATTTAATAATAAAAAAAAAATGAGCTGTCGGAGCAGCAGCCCGCCCGCCACAGGGTCGGGGCGACAGCTCCGCAGCCCGCCCACTGCCGGGACCTGGGTGGCAGCCGGGAGCCGTCAGCCAGCCCGCCCGGGTCCCGGCTGCTGGGACCCGGGCGGCAGCTGGGAACCGTCAGCCAGCCCGCCCGGGTCCCAGCTGGTGGGACCCGGGCGGCAGCTGGGAGCCAGCCCACCCGCTGCCTGGACCCAGGCGGCTGCCGGGAGTCGGCAGCCAGCCCGCCCACTGCCTGGACCTGGGCGGGAGCCGGCAGCCAGCCCGCCAGAAATGGATCAGGAATGCATCAGACTTGCTCAGAAATTTTGTCCGTTGCATCCGAAGTCCGTTAAATCGAGGTCCGTTAAATCGAGGGTTTACTATACACTATTTATTGATGGTGTATGTATGTGTGTGTGTGTATATAGAGAGTGTGTATATTCAGTACTTGAGTGTGTTGGTGAGGTTTGAGGCATATATCCTGGCCTTCAGTGGGGTCAGGGCTTCATCCATGCTCCCTGTTGGAAGGAATTTCCTCCACCTATGTCATGGGTGAGTGAGTCTAAATGAGGCTTTGGAAGAATAAAATTTAGGTGCCTGGAGCATGAAGAGTAAATGATGAACTTTTATATACCATGCTTTATTGTAATCCATGTTATCTTTATAATCTATTATGTTATCCAAGTTGAAAAATTCTCATTGTGTAATCATTAGAAATTAATGGGCATGATGAGATTTAAACTGCACTGTCACTACCTATTAATTTCGCTATCTACCACCAAACCTTCATTCTAACACATAACTAAAACTGATAAACAGAACTTTATTACAAGTGCTTTGATTGACTAGAGAACATTGACTCAACAAAACAATAAATTTGCTTAAATTTTAACAAGTATGAATTACTCAAGAGTAGAACTGAGATAATTAGTGTGTTTTTGTTTTTTTGATTCAGTGGCTGAACTTGGGGGGTGAAGGGGATTAGTTCCTTTCAAACCAAAACTGAATCTTTCCAGTTTTTTTTAACAAAGCAAATAACATTTCTTGCAGGTCAAATGAAATGCTTCAAGCAATAGTTTGAAACTAAACAGTTAGTTTTGAAATAAAGATTTGAAGGGATTTTTTTGAAACAGTTCATTTAATCAAACTGAAAAAAAAATTTCAGACAAAACTATTGATGGAGTTTGACCTAAATTCACAAAAAGTTTCAGTGACCTGAAAAACACATTTTTCAGTAATTTTACTCTTAGTTGAAAAAAATCACCCACTTCTACTCAAGAACCACCAATAAATTGAAAAGAGACTTGTCAGGATTTAGAGAGCATGATTCATAATTAAGTTATCAGGATGGTGTGGTGACTATAATGGGGTTGTGAGGAATAGAATATGACACCATGGATGGAATAGGGACTAGAACTCTTGAACAACACTTTCATGGTGGTATGTGGCTAATGTTTCAGGATAATCATGCATCCACTGATTATACCCCTGACCCCTTAATTGACCCAACCCCGCATTCCCCTCTATTAGCCTATGATGACAATAGTACAGAAAGGTTGTTGAAAGACTCCATAATAAATGTTATGCACTGAAAAACATTCTACAGGGAAAAAGGACTTCAGAATATATGTTGTGACAAAGCGCTGTCATTGTCTCCGTGAGTCCCACATTTCCTGGCAGATTTTGCTGGCTTCAGAGGCTCACTGTGACTCTCCATATAGTCGTCCTCTCTCTAGAGCAGCCATTCTCAACCGTTTTTTGGCCACGGACCCCTTAGAAGCTCTTCTCAGGTTCCAGGGATTCCAATTAAGGTTGCTGCTTGGGCATTTCATCGGTTCAGTTATCAGGGCCCCCATAAACCCTTGGGGCTCCCCTTCTCACAGTTTTCAGTCTGTGACCCCCCCTTCAAATGTGCCAGGGCCCCCTTGGGGGTCATATGGCCCCCGTTGAGAATGGCTGCTCTAGTGGCAAGGGTCACAGCCTATTGAGCCACTTTCATCATAAGCCAGCAAGGGAGGTAAGGAGAAGCTACCCTCCCTTGCACAGTCTCTATTTTCTCAGTGATGAATCAGGAGGCAAAGAGGTAGAGCCTGGGCCCACCCTCTACACTAGGCTCCAGCCCAGGAACCCTAATAGTATCAGCTATGGTAGCTGACTTTTTAGGAACAGGATGCATAAAATTTCCTGGGCCACTTTCCCACAGCAACCACCACCTCCTCAAGGTCCACTTTACCCTTACCTCAGGGCCCTACTTCTTGTGCCTGATATGGTTTGTACTGCTCAGTCTCTCCAACAGCACAGCTTCCTCCTACAGCTCCTAACACACACACACCTGACTAACTGAGAGGCTTTTCACAAGTTTCAACCAGCCATTGATTGGCTTCAGCTGTCCCGGTCAACCTAGATGTCCTCCCTGCCTTCTGGAAATATCTTAATTGGCCCCATGTGTCTCAATTGACCTGGAGAAGCTGCCATTTGCTTATTCTGGTAACAGGGATTTGTTTAGTCTGTGGCTAATCTGTATCCCATTACCTTGCCCTGTCACAATAAATGGAACGATTCTGCTCAATATACTTATATGAGTATTCCATTGCTTTTAATGCAATCACTTGCATGAGTAAAATGAGATGATGGATTTGGATGGTGGTAGTGTTTTCTGTAGGAATATATCTTGCAGATTATCACAAAAATCATCCTTTTTCAGTTGTCACCTATCTAAACTGTTATCATTAGTGGATGCTTCATGCTCTATAAAGAGAGACACTATTAAATACAAAAGATACTATCCTCTGAACTTATCCATGTATTATTTGGTATTAGTCAGTTTTATCTGATAGACCTCACTTTCATTTTGGAGCGCTTTCAAAGTGAGGAGCAGGAGCATGAAACATCTGCCTGCCTAAAACTTGTAAATTCTTTGATTTTTTAAAAAAAGTTATTTAAGTTGAAAATATGGGAGAAGGAAAGCTTATTTTTTTTATAAAAAGGTTATATTCTGTGTAAATAGCCCCTGGAATAAATTGCGGGTGATCATCTGGAGAATTCCAATGATCAATATGCTGCTCATCTTACTCATTTGTGTCATCCTGCAGAAGTCAGTGGGACTACTTGCATAAGTAAACTGAATTGGATTTTCCCTAAAGAGGGTAGGTAAATTACTACCAAGTAAGCAGTAAGCATTACTATAACAAGGTGTGATGGTTTTTCCATTAGCCTTAGGTGCTAGTAGGTGTTAGAACTCCACAAAAAGCTATAGACATTCTGCTCACTCATTGTATCGTTTGATTTATTTCCTGGATATGAGGGAGATGGGAATGGCTCTCTAAGAAGAGGCAAGTAGGACATAAACCTTAGGGACTGCCAAGCTCAGAGGAAACCTGGAATGAGGTATATGTTGTCTAATAAAACCAAACCCCAGAAGGGGATGAGTTTGGACACTGACTCATGGTCTGTGCACCTCATGATTGCGGATGCTATGAGGTCTTGGCCCATTCACAATTCCGAACAGACTATAGAGAGATGGATCTCACAGGAAATTCCCCCCTGTTGGAAAATAGCCCAGATTGGTAGCAACTAAAGAGAATTCTATCGAAAGCCTGTTCTGTGAAGCCAATGTGGTAATGGTTTCATATGAGTTTGTAATGGATGGATGTTTACAGAATCAAATAATCACCACATTTTCCACTATTGCTGGCCATCTTAATAGAAAATCAAAGAGCACAAGAGAAAACAGTTCTGTCAGACTCATGCCTAGCAGTAGTCCCTAGAGGACAAGAGTGAGGTATGTTGGCAGAGGTAAGAGGTAGACCATCTTTATGGCTAGAGAAGCCAATGTAACCATTAGTGTAGAAAGCAAACTTTTGAAGAGGTGTGCATCTTCACCAGTGTGTCCTCAAAGGAAATGGACATCACCCTTTCCAGGAGCAGCCCCACAGCACTGATAGCAAAGAGAACATTCAGGGACTTGAATGGCAGTAGAGTGTGACGTAAAGCAATATTAACTTCGGGGGCATAAGAGCTGTAACTGTACCTGGCTTCTACAGCTATCTTCAGCTAAAACACATGGTTGTGTCCTGGAGCAAATGTTCTCCCCATCTAGATTAGGAATTAATTGCCAATTACAAAGGTGATCAGGAATTAATTGCCAACCAATTTGAATTTTTGATTACCAAATATATTCCTTAACTATAGGAAACTGGTGCAAGGAAATAAGGACACAGATCAACAGAGCCAGACATGTACCCAGAAGCCTGCTGCTGCAAGACAAGCCCAAGAAAGAAAACAATAGAACACCACTGGCCATCACCTACAGTCATCAGTTAAAACCTCTCCAACGCATCATCAGTGATCTACAACCCATCCTGGACAATAATCCCTCACTTTCACAGGCCTTGTGAGGAAGGCCAGTCCTGGCACACAGACAACCTGCCAACCTTAAGCAGATTCTCACCAGCAACAGCACACCGCGCCATAATAACTCCAACTCAGGAACCAATCCATGCAACAAACCTTGATGCCAACTCTGCCCACATATCTACACCATCAACACCATCACAGGACCTAACCAGATCAGCCACACCATCACTGGATCATTCACCTGCACATCTACCAATGTAATATATGCCATCATGTGCCAGCAATGTCCCTCTGCTATGTACATCGGCCAAACTAGACAGTCCCTATGAAAAAGGATAAATGGACACAAATCAGATATCAGGAATGGTAATATACAAAAACCTGTAGGAGAACACTTTAATCTGCCTGGACACACAATTACAGATTTAAAAGTCACCATACTGCAGCAAAAAAACTTCAAGACCAGACTGCAAAGAGAAACTGCAGAGCTGCAGTTCATTTGCAAGTTTGATACAATCAATCTAGGATTGAACAAGGATCTTGAATGGCTTGCTAATTACAAAAACAGCTTCTCCTCTCTCCGAGTTCACACTTGCAATTCAGCTGCAATTATCTATACGTGCCCCAGGACACTTCCACTGCTTGCATCCGACGAAGTGGGTATTAGCCCACAAAAGCTTATGCTTCAAAACTTTATAGTTAGTCTTTAAGGTGCCACAGGACTCTTTGTTACCTGGTGCAAGCTGGCTGCTATGCCCTATATAGACCAGCCCAACGATAGAGAGACAACACTCACTTTGTCAGTTGGTTATAAAACCATATGTGAAACATGGAATGTTGGATATTGGGATTTCTGGGTTCTATTCCTGTCTTTGGTAGCAAAGTATGGTCTAGTTACATTACCACCATATACCTTTCTTCCAAAAGACAGACGGGTTTGTCTTTTGAGACATTAGGGTACTATTCCTACTTAGTCTGAAGTGAAATTGTGCAACCTGTGTCATCTGTAAAATGGGTGAATGGCGGCTCTACTCTCTAGCAGCGTTAAAAGTCATTGTTTAATATTTATGCTTATTACAACCCTTATTACAAATAGCAGTTGTGGAAGAGCTAGGACTAGCACTTTTTTTTCTGCCTGGCAATTGAGTGAACACTTCCCTCAGCTACACATTTGAGGGAGGGAGGAGAGGTGTTTTGTGTTTATATTTCCCCTGGAATAGTAGATAGCTCTGCAAAATTAGCCATGTGACACTTTGCAGGTCTTCATACAGGAGGCAGAAATTGCCCTAGGGAAATAGTACCTCTGTAAGAGGGTTCCCCAGATACAAGACAGCTATCAAAGTAGATGTCCATCAGCCCCCCTGCCAACCAGAGAAAGGGAAAAGGACATGATCAAAGATCAGCACCTTCAGGGTATTTTTACCTGGAAGATATTCCCTAAGGACTGTGCCAGCTACTTCATATTCTTCTAATTTATACCTGGGAACCAGGCATGCCCCAGGATAGCATGAAAATTCAGGAACAAAAGGAAGTTTAATGTCACACTATAAATCAGATGCAGAGCTGGTATTTAAAATGCCAAATCCCCTTGCTCCCTGCTTAGTCTACTAGATAACACCGCCTCGCATCTTTGCAGGAGTGTTTAAGATAACTCTTAGAATGATAAATTTGTTTAAAAGTTTTTTCGGTTTAGTTTTATTTTAAGAATTGAAAATAAGATTAACATACTTTCTAAGATTAACATAGCATTTCAAGCACAATACACTGTAATAAGAAATGCAAATGTCATATCTTGTGCAAAAAGACAAAACTGAAATTCTCATACATCTTTTCCAGTCAGATGTGTTTTTAGAGGAATAAGTAGACTTCCATTCAGTGTTCAAGCCAAAACAAAATAACTCATTGCACAACCCACTGTGAGAACCCTAAAATCTGGATAAGGCTTCTTCTTTTTTTTCCTAGCACCTTGTCTGTTTTCTTTTTATTTAGTGGGGTATTACATTGCTTTGCCCTGTGTATTTGAATAAAGCTATGATTTATCCTCTTTAAATTACTTTCTTAATATTTATAACATCAAATTTTTCCCTTGTGCTGCAGTTACTGTCTAGTCTTTCATTTAATTTAGATAAAATTATTTTGTTTCTAAAACAACCTGATACTTATCATATTATATATATATGATATATAATTATATATATAATTGAAACTAATTTTCACCATATTTTAAAAGACTACATTTTACATACCAAACTATAAGCTTTCCATATTGAAATACTGCATTTCATTACCCAGATTTCCATTATCTCACATAGTCACACATGTATGACTATTTCACATATGTTATATATGGCATACCTCTGAATACCACTGTTGAAAAGGAGTTGTGATATTTATTATACTCTGTTAATGCACTCTAAAAAAAATGTTTCTTATCATATGTCTAACCTTAAATAATCCCAAATAAATATTCACCAATGTAAACTATGAACCAGTTATCTTCCAAAAGTGATTATTTTTCATTACTTTGTGGAGCAGTCAAAACAAATCCAAATATATTTTCTGGCCTGTCTTTTAAATTCTTTCTCACTTTTAAACCATTTCTCACTTTCTCAATTAAAGTGCTCTGGAGAAAAATAAGCTATTGAAATGCAGTAGAGTGATTTATATTATGTACTATTTTTATTAATACACTGGTATGGGGGGAAGAGTGAAACAGCAAAATAACTCTGAAGTTTAAAAGCAGTCATTCTGTAGCTGAATCGTTAGGTCATCATATTAAAAAGAACAGGAAAGTTTGCCTTGCAGTCAAAGAGAGGCTGTCAATTTGACTACCAATCTGAAATCTAGTCAGCAAAATCTAGTGGCAAAGTGAATTAAACATTGTTGGAGGCACTGTGCAGTTACGCATGAGTTCCCCACTTTACTTTTATATTTTCTAATTGCCTTCCTCCCTCCTGTTACTTTGTGAAAGATCTGCAGGAATGTAATTAAGGCCCTGATCCACCAAGGTACTAAAGCCCACTTTTAAGCATGTAGCAGTTCCTTTAACTTCAGTAGGACTACTGTGATGCTTAAAACTGGACATGCGCCTTGCTCACTGTACTCCCACTGAAGTCAGTGGAAGCTGTTGGATGCTCAACACCACTACAGAGGGAGAGACCAAAACTACCTACCTAGCCAGGCCAAAATTAAGTTAACAAGGTAAAACATAGCAAAGAGGTAAAGCAGAAAAAACACTCAACAAAAAAATTATTCTTGATCCAAAGGACATGATGTAAAAAATTCGATGGCATTATGGTCTATATAAAATTGACAATCTGACAACTTTGAAGGTCTTCCTGCTCCGTGGTTTGAGCATTGGCCTGCTAAACCCAAGGGTGTGAGTTCAATCCTTGAGGGGGCTATTTAGGGATCTGGGGCAGAAATCTGTGGGTGAGATTGTGGCCTGCATTGTGCAGGAGGCCAGACTAGCTTATCATAATGCTCCCTTATGATCTTATACGTCTTTGAAATGATATCAAATTCTCGGAATAACGTTTGTCGTAAATAAAAGATTTAACAGACAAATACTATATTTTACGATTGTATTAAGGTTTACAGTATAAATTAGTAACTTGGGGGAGGGAATTTACAAGCACATTATCCCCAAATCAAGCATTACTGCATAGAAACTTAGGAAATTTAGCAATGGTTATACTTTAAAGAAATCCAAATACATTAACTTATGGAAAGGCATCATTAAGGCACCTGGACAACTTTAACTCTGCCCTGTGGTTACACCATGCAATAAACATAGTACTTGTGTTCTCAGATTGATTAACTGATTTTTAAAGACACATCAGGTTTTTTTCTTCTACCTCCCCATTTTGGTGCCATTTATAAAAGCTTATTTATAAAAATGTATTATGTATAAAAGTATTTTGATGCCATTAGCAGTAGCGCTCTATAATGTATCTTAAAATATTAACTATTATTTAAAATCCCTTCAAATGCCCATGTTAATAAAGGGCTAGGAGTCATAAATTGGCTTATAAATAGTCAGATTGTTACACTGATTAAATCTAACATGAGTGGGTAAAGATATAGTTACAGTACTATGCTAAGTGCATATGGTAGCCATATAAAATTGTACCAGCTTTATATATCTGAAACTTCTGTAGAAAACAAATGTATATAAACAGTGTTTAGCTTTTGCCATCTTCTCAGTCTCTCCAAAGATTTGATAATTGATTATACAGTATTTGTGCATCCTTCTGTTCAGGGAAATATAAATTCAACATGTCTTGGCATCTCCAAATGGAGACTTACTGTTTTCTGGTGACTTTAAGTGATTCAGAATCAGTGTGACAATCTTAACTGAAATATTAATCTTAATTTTTACAGCAAATGGTAAAAATGAAGTAGAAATCCAAAATGTGAAGAATGCAATTCCTTATGATAATTTAGATATTAGAGAACTACAAAAACTCTAGGAATGATCTTCTAAGTGGATGTAACTGTATTGATTTACAATAATTAACTATCTTTATTATCATATTTTTGCTACATGAAACAGACAGTCTTAAGTGAAACCTGCGTGGTTTCATGTTTACTATTAACCAAGACTTGGCTCAGTTTTGTAGAAAAAAATTGTTTTCTACTATTGTTTCCCCACATATAGGGCCTACTTCTTCAGCCATTGATGTAATGTACCAAACTCGCATTGATGTACCTTGTAACTGGATTGGGCACAAAAAATTACTTATCCAAAAGAGCCTACAGTCCCCATTTAATTCTTACTCTCTCCTAGAAAGTTGTGTAGCTGATCTAAAGACATTCAAAAAAGGAAAGGTGAGACATAATATTAGGGATAACTGACACTCCTGGACCAGTAGATGCAGAAGAAGGATAGCGAGTGGGAGATCTTGCAGAACACTCATGGAACAAACTGTGGCTTCTGCAATTCTAGTAGTTGAACATGAGGGGTATGATGCTTCACTTGATTATACTGGTTTTGCATTGGTGTAATTCTATTGACGGCTGTGGACTGGAAAATTGGGCCCATGGTCAATTTTTCTATGAGCACAGAGGAATATTGCATGGCCGTACCTGACTCCATTTTCTCCAAGGAAAAAAATAGTCATAAACTTTCCTTTTAAACAGTGAACATTATCCATGTAACCTATGTATTGCAATACTTACAGTGTTGCTATGTATTGCCATCACAGAAAAATATCTTGGGACTGATACAAAACCTAACGATTTTTTTTTAAATGCCTTCCATTGACTTCAATAAGCATTTGATGAGGCCCTTGTTGAACACTCCAGCTGTGTGTTAATACAAAATCTGTCATTTCACCTACATTATATGCATGTCCAGAGATCATACAACTGTTGTATCTGATGCTCTTCACACCCACTTCCATCTACAAAGAACATAGCTCTCCTCCCTTAGAGTCTTTTATGTGAAAAGACTTCAACTAATGGAAGAGCAACCCCAACCAACATTTGCATAAAGATTGCTCTCGCACTATCACCTGAAATTTATAATACTATTAAGATTTGTTAATTATCTGTGTGTTTGATGAAACGCTCTGTATGTGATGGAATGAAGACAAACCCTGTTCCTAAGAGCTTTCGATACACAGAAATAGAGAAGATGGGCTGACCAGGAAGACCCAGAAAAAGGAATATCTTGTTTTTCCTCATTGATTTGGTTTAGTTCTCATGGAGGCACTGAGTCTTTTAACACTAGGACTCTGCCTAATCTCTGGCAACAATTTTCAGAGTCACAAGTCCTCCATGAACATTGCTCTTCTTCTGGGCCTGATTCTTTGGTCAGCTAATACATCCTTTCTGAAAGAAGATGCCTTGAGATCTGAGATGGATGAGTCCCAGTCTCTTTTAGGAGGGAAAGGATCTCAATTTGGATTTTGTCTGGGAAAGCCAGCTAGTGTAGCTCGTGAAAACGTGTTCTCCTCAGTCTACTCTGCTTAGCAGGGGAGCTGCTCCATGCTGTGCCTGCCTCTTTCAGAATTCGTGGAAAGGAATTGCTGCAGGAGGGATTCTAATAAGTGATATTAGGCTAGAAAGCCTGTGAATGCTGGGACGGTAATGTATAAAGAAACGGTTGGGGAGCTCAGATGAGGCACCGCTTTTTCATGATCCAGGAGGCTTCACCCCAGGGGTTGCATAACATGTTGATTTACATTTTTAAGTTATTGGAGTTGCAAAACTGAAGTGTGACATTTATCTGTAAATGTGTGACTTCTCTTTTCATGGTTATTGGCTAGAAAAAGTAATTTCCTGTTCTCCTTAGGTACATTTATATTGATGCTTTTGATGTAGTGGGAATGGCACCACTAAATACAATTCATTACTCTGTGTATGCTGTATGACACTGGCAGAGCTAGTAAGACCCTTGAGCTCCTGCAGTGCTACAGCTCATACTGGACCTCATGCATAACTGAGATTATTTTTGTTATTGGGGGGGGGTGCAGGAGGATAGGTTAAGAGACTTGACTTCAATGGAGTTAGGATGATTTATACCAGCTGAAGATCTGCCCCTTAGTCTAGTCCTAGTTCAGAAATTATCCTGATCCTGAAATCACACATATCTCACTTTGATTGAGTCCTACCTGAATAAGGATTGCAGAACTGAGACTTAAATACTCTCCATTGTGTTAAGAATGATGCTATAATGCCATTCTTAAATATGAAAATATACAATGAAACATGTCCCTTGCTCATGACCATTTTCTCTATGAATACTATCCTGCACTTTCCTTTCCAACATTATTGGAAGTTACCAGAGGTGCCATTGCAGATGGTCTTGATAATTGTTTGTTACATAAGCACTTTGGGGGAAGCCTGGAGCATGAATAGGACTCGTACATGTTCTGGTAACACAAATAATAAATAATTGGTGTGGAACAGTGTTCTGGAAACACTGTATATTGCCAATAAAGCTTATCCTATCTGAATATCTAAGAATTTGTATATGCCTCTCTCATCTATGTGTTTCCATATAATAATGCAACAGTGTGTTGCATGGTTCCAAGACAGTGCAACCTCCAACTTCCTTTTTGGAAACAGTTTGAAAAATCACTTGTTTTGTTTTTTTCAGTAAAAGCTTTATTGGATCAATTTCAAAACGATTGATAGAGAATTAATAATTACTAAACAAGAAAATAAATGTAAGTATTTGAACTGCTGATGCACTGAGCTATTTTAAGTCAAATGTTTAAAGAAAACTTTCCCTTCTATTTTCTTGGCTATAGCAAGTTGTTACAAATACCCCTCTTAAAATAAAGAATAGAGAGAGATTCTTTAGCATCCTTCAAACTACTTGTAATTATTGGCCCATCAAACTGCTTTTAAAACTAGCATAGTTAAATATTTTATCTGCTTTTAAAACTAGCATAGTTAAATATTTTATTTGCTGTCTGAGAAGGTAATGTTACTGACAATTAATATTAAAATGGAGACTTCTAGCATTTTGTTTACTATTGGTACAAGGGATACTTTTTTTCCATCTAAGGACCTTATCATAGCATCAAATTTTTAGCAGTACTTCCCACTGACTTCTATGGATAGCTCTGCTTTTTAAAATAAGTCATGATAGGGCCATGAAACGGCATCAGCTTCTTTGAGGGTTGGGGGATGAGAAAGAATTCCCATTTTTAAAAAAAACAGTAAGGTCATTTCATTTCCATTCAGTATGCACAAGGCTCACTACTGCTCTAAGCTCAGCCCTAAAGTACAATGCAGTTATCTGGAATAAGAATGAGGGTGAATTGGAGATAGCTATGCTGGAAGTACAAGTTGCTGGTATTAAATTCCTTGTAGCTTTCCATTTAACAGTATGCATCATCTGACATCAAGAGACAAAGGATAAAAATCCCATCAACACATCCAGCATGGTTTCCGTTATAATTCTCCCAGGAAAATGCAGCAATCCTCAGAAACCGAGGTGAGGATGGTTGAGCTTAGAGGTTGTCATAGCGGCATTCAAAGCCCAGGGTCAGAGATGGAATCAGGTGTCAAGAGTAGGGCTGGAGTTAGGCTGGAGCCTGGAGCTAGCCTGGAGCAGGACCAGAGGCAAGACTGGAGCAGGCTAAGGCCTGTGGTGTCTGTTACCCCTTTCAAGCCGGTGAGAGCGCCAAAGTATGAAGTGACATTGAGCAAACTGAGCTGCTCTTTCTCCTGTGAGGCTCTGAGAGTCTGCAGACCAGCTCCTGGATGACACAGGAATGATGCTTCCCCTCACGTGGCTTAATCTGTTCAAGGATGACTAATCTCCTCACCAATTGTTTTTAGAAATAAAATGATTCCTATGGCCAAGCACTGAACTTGGAGGAAGAAACGCCTTTGTTGTAAGTCCGATTCAGGGGCTGTGTCAAAAAAGACCCCTGGGGCAGCAAGTCTCTGAGGCTGGGTCAACTATGTTCAGCTCACGGTACCGGGCTAAAAATAGCTGTGTAGATGTTCAGGCTCAGGCTGGCGCCAGCACTGCAAGACTGTCCCATTTCCAGGTTGCAGAGCCTGTTTTTAGCCCTGCAGCACAAGCCCTGAAAGCACAAGTCAGCTGACCTAGGCTCTAAGACTAGCTGCCTTGCAGGGTTTTGAGCTGTTTAGATGTACTCTGAGTGTGTTGGGGCAAGTCACGTAACCTCTTATCTGTTTTCCTTTTGGTATACTGGGGTAACACAATATTTGCCTACTCAGAAATGTACTAATCATCTGGGCTTATGGTTTGTGACTACAGAGCTTTGTATATGCTAAATACTAGTAGTTTTATGCTCTCTAAAGATCAGTGGGAAAATACTTTCCATTTTGTGTTACATTGTAAAACAAGTTAAATGAATATTTTTCTAATTAAGGGGAAAATAAATTAAGTATTGATTTCCCTTTGCCCAGAGCCTCCTACAGCTTTGTCAGAGGCTTTTGGAATTAACGTGTAAATCTATGGAGAACTCTTCTGTTGGAAACTTTGCAAGATCTTTGACATCAGAGATTGACGCAGTGCAACGTGGCATCTCACTGTGAGCATACGATACATTACCAGCACTCTGGGATCTGTCCTGGCTGCTCATAGATCTCTGGGTGAAGTGTAAGGTGTTGGTTATGTGCCATAAAACCTTAAATGGCCTGGATTGACCTACCCGAGAGCCCACTTTTATCCCTGTCCTAAACTGCCACATCTGAGGCTAATGGTAGCACTTTAGCTAGTTCCTCCCCACACTGAAAGCAGGTAGCTGATAGGACAGTCTGGAACTTTCTCTTTCTTTTGGGTCTGAAATAGCTTGAATTTGGTGACCTTCCAGGCACACTGCAAAAGTGTCCACTGGAGAAGTTTGGAGAGAGGGCTTGAGAGCATGATTCCCAGAATGATGAAAAAGTAGAAAGCACTGGTAGGTGGGTGGTTGGCTGATTTCCTGTTAAAATGATTAATGCATGCTGCTGAGATTTCATTGTATGTTAATGACGATGGGGCTCCTACAGCCTTGGATTAGGTGCTTTTTTATAACTAAGTCTAAAATAAATAATTTAGATTATTTAAATTCAAAAATGCTTTTAGTGAATTATTACTTAACTGTACCTAACTGTGAGTTGTACTACCTTTGGCTACATACGGCCATATGTGCACTGGTGCTGTATAATAAAGCAGTATTGTGAAACCCAGGCATTTAAAAAAATCTCAGGCTTTTTAAACCAGTCCCAAGATTTTTGAAGGGTTATTTGTGTCTTCTAGTTTTGAGACTTTAGTGTTCACATTTGCAAGATATTTTCCACAACCAAATGTATACTTTATTTCAAAATACACACTGAGGTTCTCATGAAATTGCATAACTTCAGGAGATTGGACACCATAAATCATAAGACTCTTGAAGAAATCTCAAGAGTTGGCAGAAAAGTAAGATAAAAGGAGTTTGAAAAGCCCTATGCACACATAGAACCAGTGCAAAGTTCAGGATCCAGAGGTTTGAGGGGGTGAGGTGTTCTATCAGCATCTGGATGCTGAAGCAGGGATAGTCATTTCAGGTGGCATATCTCCTTTAAATTCAGAAAACTTCAGAGGCTGTGCAGGAGTTAACATTCCTTGTTGCAGCTGTAGCTTCCCCCTCCATTGTTTGTATCCCTGTCATAATGGAGAGTAATGCACAGCCTTTGAGGGGGGGACCAATGGAAGCGTGGACCTAGATGGAGCCAGGATATTTGGAGATAGGGGATGGTTCAGCAAAGAGCACAGAGGGCTAAAGATCTATTATAGGGATGGATTTGAATTTCCTGGTGGATTTCTGGGTAGCACATCCACTGCCTTCCTGCTTCCAAAGAGAGGCATCTTGTGTTTTAATTCTACATTTTCAGAACACTTCTCTCCTCCCACTTACTCTCGTGAGTTTTCTGCCAGAAGGGAGAAAATCTGATTTAAAGAGAAGACACTTCAGGGTTCTTGTGCCTTCCTTTTAAGCATCTGGTGCTGGTCACTGTTGGAGACAGATTACTGAACTAGATGGACCTCGGATTTGATACTATGTGGCAACTTCAGTGTCTCTTCATGCCTGTAAAGACTTTCCAAGACATTTAATTCCCCTGTCAGCAACTGCCTAAGATGATAGCTTTGTTTAAATTCAATTTGGTTTAAATGGGAGTTTTACTTGAACATTTTATTGAAACTGTAAATAGTGAAACAAGTAGATGAGAACTTTGGAAGCCTTCATTATATAGATGTCTAACTTAAAGTTAAAGTATATCCACATGATCTAATAATATAGAAAAAACCTGCCTACTTTGCCTCTGATTGGTCAGAGAAATAATAGGGTTCTAGTGTGGGGTGTACCTGAAGAGAGGTAAGGTTAACTCCAACAACTTAGCTTTCCTGGCCAATTAATATTTCCATCTCTCCAGGGCCAACTTCTTACACTCAATGTTGTACATTAGTGCTTTGTAGTATCTATCTTCTGTCAACATACTGTCTGTCTTTGATCAAAAGGCAATATTATTTTTTTCCAAATGTATAGAATACTTCCTTCTTTTTTCTCCTGTTGAAAAGCCTCTCTTGCATTGCTGGTAAAATGAAGTTTTAGGGTTCTATCTATCATCTGGAATACATAATTTGACAGAACCACTGTCTTCTCTCTTTAATTTTCACTGGTAAAACTTTTTTAAAAAATATACTAAATACATTTTCTGGTCCAAAGGATGAATCCATTTAGTTTGAAATAAACTTCCAGGAATATTTTTTCTATTAGCATTATTTGAGAATAAAAAAAACTGTTTATATGAAGGCCTATCTTCTCTTTCTGTTATCAGGATAAACTTCACTTTTGACACCTTAAGAGATTTCCCATAGAAGAGTATCAATGATTTGACTCATTGGTGTAAGGAAGAAAGTTAGTTCATACGTGATCTGATCTTTCAATGACTCTATTCCTGGAACACCCACTTGTATCACAAACACAAGTATAGCAAAGATTCGTAATGCACACTTTAACATAGGAAATGTAAATACTACACAGAGATGAGTTAATTGTCACAGCTAACTAGAAACCTACTGTTGTATCTTGATTTGCCTCAACTGTTTCTTTATTCACAAACTTGGTGTCTCCTGTTTCTTGTACCCTACCATGAATCAAAACTTTTTGACTTCAGACCCATTAGATAAGATTCCTCCTGGAAAAATATATATTAAAAAATCAGACATAACATACAGTTGGCAGATCTTGCAGTGTGATAGCTGGCTAAAGTTTTTTGCACAGATTTTTGTTGAAACATGTCCTTTTTTCCCCACAATGAAAATGTTTGAAATATTTTGTAAATAGTTCACTTTTTGTTCTTTCCTTTTTTCTTTTCCTTTCCACCCTGTCCTTCCGTCACTTCTGAAAATGACTTGGAACAAAAAGAGAGAGAGAGAGAAAGACAGAGAGAGAGGGAAAAAACAAGTAAAAGAAAAATTAAAAGAAGTGGGGAAACAACTTCATAAAACATTTCCAAAAATAATCTTAAAAAATCTGATTCTTGAAGAAAGTTGATCCATTTCAAGCACTGCAACTCATCTTCAAAATGTTAAGATTTTTTAGCAATCTCAATTTTTAACTAACTCTGCACATAAAATCTGACCATTACAGATGTATTCCACCAAATTATGCTTCTATTTTCCTTTTTAGAGAAACTCTAGAGTTAAGACGTGAAGGGAAATAGGATGACAACCAATTCCCTGACAGTCCTCTTCCCCAGATCTTGGTGCAGAAGCAAAACTGGGCCCACAAGCAGATCATCTTTTCAAAAAGATCTTGCAGCAAGGAAGAAGGAAGTGGTAAAGGATTGGGAGTCTGGGTAGCAACAGATTATTGGAATTGTGGACCCTGGAGACAGTGGGTGTAGAAATATTACTGTTGTGACCAGGATAGAACAAAAAGGGGCATGTTTTTCCTTTCTACCTTTCTGCATTTATATGTAATCAACAGGTGGTGATGACCTATTTCTTTACTTGGTAATTGGATGAAGTAGCACGATCCAGTAGCAAAAGCAGTGAAGGGTAATGATATGGAAAGTGCATATCTAACCTTGCAATTTCTTCCATGGTATGAAGAAATTGTTTAATTTGGTATAGTGGTTAAAATACATTGTTGATGGTGTTGATCTAAAGTCTCTAAGTATTCTCCTTGCTGGAACGCTAATCATACTGTAATGAAAGTAAAACCAAGCAAGTGATCCCCCCTGCTCCTCTTTCTCCCATGCCATTAGATCAGTGGTAAAACCAAACAAAGAAAGTGTTGCTAGTGAGAAACATTCGCCACAATTCTGAATATCAATGCACTTTCAACCCTACACCCTTGGGATGTAGGGAAAACAGTTGAGCTGTGCTGCAGATGACTGTATAACTTCTAGAATACTTCTCAGATGATTTCTATCATTTTGCAATGTGTAGGCACTTTATGATATTTCTGAATAGGATAAATCCCTATACTGCAAAGTACACCACTATAGAACACATTTCATAATGTGAAAATTGCATTTGGCTTTGTAAGCACTGATTCACCTGAGCTTTAGGGCTGAATCCTAATGCAAACTACCTCCGATACTAGATTTGTTCAACATTATGTTCATAAACGGTAATCTTTCTTGGGAAAGTGACAGCACAAATGATATCATTGTGAGTGGATGCTCTTACAATATGGAGTGTCAGAAAATAAGAATCAATGAAAGCCGTTGCATTAATATGAGCAGGAGGTGGTGGGGAGATGAATAACAATACGGACGTCAGACACTCATAAGTTTAATTTTGCTCGCTCCGGGCTTCATTTAAAGACCAGTGAGGGCAATGAGTCTTCCATCCTATTTTCAGTCAAACCCTCTAACATCACCCTAAAAAGTTTAGCTGTTTTCATTAGAGGGGCTCAAAAGGCAGTACACATTGACTTCAGTGCCTGCATTGTCCCCATTATCAGATGGGAAACTCAGGCAAAATGTGATTTGCCTCAGATCATAGTGCCTAGTTTGGCTCCCAACTCCCTGCTTGAATATTACTAGACAATCCTCCCTGATTAAGTGCTGACAATGTGCCTGTAGTAAACAAGTGTGCACATTATCAAGCATAACACCCAACACTGAGTAGCACTGGTAGTAATATCTTAGGGATCCAGATCTATAAAAAAATAAAGGTGAAGCGGGAGAGGGTAGGTAATTTAGTTTCTGTTGTTCTTTTAAGTTCGGGCTGTTCTTTACGTGGAAAAAAGGTAATTATTATCACTGCTGTTACTTCGCAGTGCATAACTCACCTCAAAAGCATAAAGCAGAAAATTCAAATGATTAAGTGTAACCAATCAAAATCTGTGGCAGGCACAGCTAATTATGTCCTGCCTTTAATGTTATAGATGTATTTACTCAATTGAACTGTGTTCTTGCACTGATGCTCTCCGAAGATTTTTTTAGACAATTCTGTGTTTACATCACATGCAATCATAGGGATGTGGAGGGATGTCTGCATAGACTTCCAACTTGAACTTTTTCTTTGACTTGCAGCTTACTCCTGAATTAAAGATTCTGCTCATCTTTCATCTCTCGGGTTTAAAGGCACATAATTATAGCTGTTTCCATTCAGGACCATTATTAAGTCTGAGAAACCTTCATTACAGTTGTTCAGTAGTGTATTATGGGTCTGATCCAAAGCTAATAAGAGTCTTTCCAATTACTTAAGTGACCATTTGATCAAGTCTTATAGGCTTCATCTGCCAAACTCAACTGAAATATTCCTGTTGATTCAATGAGCTTTGGGTCAGGTCCTATATGAATAAACTTGGGTTGCATACCACGGTCTGTAGCATTTACTGAGACAAATCCAGTGGACCATGACAGCATGTATTCTGTACTTTCTCATCTAAATATGACACCAACAATATTTTCACACACTGAAAAGCGATCATTGATAGTAGTACCAGCATCAATATGTCTGAAGATCTTAATGTTCCCGTAGAATTCAAAGGAGTATAAAGTGAAAGAAAATTGCCCCAGGTATGTAAGATAACTGCTTTGGAACTATTTTGAAATAATTTTGAAATAACAATCAATAAGTTGGAAAATTGCCTCTAAAAATGACCCTCCTCCCCAAGAAAATCTCTCAGCACTGAAACTCGTCCTCCTCAGTCCCAGATCTTCAGGGTGGAGGAAAGTGACTCAATGTCTGGGTCTGCTACATCTGAACAAAACTCTTATCTACCCCATAATGTTGTCCATGGTTCTGGCTCTAATGCATCCGAGGGTGCTGAGGGAGTTGGCTGATATGATTGCAGAGCCATTGGCCATTATCTATTACTAGCAAAAATACCCGGCGTTGCTCGGGGTATTTATAATTGGAAACTGGGATGTAAAAAGACTACAATGTTTTTTATTAATACAAATTTTGTTCAGAAGTGTCATTTTGTCTAATTAATTTCATTCTCTTGCATTTAGATGTGGTTTCTCCGATACATTTTCGCTTTTTACGCGGCATAACGAATAGGGTCCTTTTTAAGAAAAAAACAGTGTATTTAATTATGTTTGCGCTACACAACACTAAGCTCTTTGGTTATCTGTATTATTACATCATAAGTATGTCACAGACAACAGCATGTGTTCACCTGCTGCCCAGATGATGTATGTGAGCTGTGTAGTTGATGTTAATGAGCTTTAACGAATTTCACCCCTAGGGGGTGTAAGAGGTGAGATTTTAAAAAATTTCTATTCTTACCCTGATTAGGACCCTAAAGCCTATAACTGTATCAAATTTCAAGTATCTAGCTGAAACGGTGTGGAAGTAGTAAGGGAACATACATACATACACACATACACGGATACACCTTTTGACTTTTATATATACAGATTGTAATCAAGGGAGGTCCTGGATGATTGGAAAAAGGCAAATATAGTGCCCATCTTTAAAAAATGGAAGGAGGAGAATTCGGGGAACTACAGACTAGTCAACCTCACCTCAGTCCCTAGAAAAATCAAGGAGAAGGTCCTCAAGGAATCAATTTTGAAGCAGTTGGAGGCAGTTTGTATGAAATGAAGAGTGGCTTGCTAATTACAAAAATAGCTTCTCCTCTCTCCGAGTTCACACCCCCTATTCAACTGCTAGAAGAATAACCCACCATCCCTGATTTGAGATAACAAGCTGGTTCAGCCTAATTGGACTAACCTTGTTACCTCCTACCTGGTTCTTGCCTACTTTTCTATACCTGCCCCAGGACACTTCCACTGCTTGCATCCGACGAAGTGGGTATTAGCCCACGAAAGCTTATGCTCCAATACTTTAGTTAGTCTTTAAGGTGCCACAGGACTCTTTGTTACCATGTCATACTTTGTCATTCTCCATCATTCTGCACTGTTCTGCTCTCATAAATCCTGAGTTTGGTTTTGGCATTGTATTTTGATCATTCCCAAACTGTAGTTAAGCTCCTGAAGCTGTGGCTTTGATTCTGTTCTGGATGTCCTGGCTTGTTCCACTTTCCTCGTTGATGGTCCTGCCCAAATATGTGAATGTTTCTACATTATTGAGAACATAAACCTCTATCCATACTGGTGATGGTGAGGCAATATTAAGTGTCATATCTGTCTTGTTGCATTTGATTTTCAATCCAATTTGATGGCTCAATGTGTTGATTTGGGTTGTTTTTTCTTGGTTTGCCAGGGGAATGGATGGTTTGGTAATGAGCTAAAGCTTTTCCCCTTTTTGCCACATAAATTCTAGCCGTGGTTAGTGGTTACTTTCTAATGGTTGGTTGGTGATCTCAATCTAGCTCCTACTCAATAAGAGAGCATCCAAATCTTACCACCACTTCAACATTTTGAAGATCTGACTGGTCTCTATCCCAAAAGCTAAAACTCTCATCTCAACTATGTTTTGATCACTTTCCACATTGATAGTCACATTTCTTCCTCTCACTCCTGTTTCCCAATGCAATCTAGCAAAAATTAAGCCACCAAAACTTTCTTCCTTGGCATATCTGACCGCTAGATCTCTCCCAAGTATCTCTGATCTGGTTCGTCTCTTCCACTGAATTCAAATATAATTTTTTAGATCTTTTCTTCAAGGTTCCAGCCCACAACTCTGGCCCAATTTCTTATCGTGGCACTATCCAACACCTCTACTTTATCAACGATTGCAAATTTGATATCCTGTCTTCCTGCTTCTGATGTAACTGTCTCCATGCCGCATTGTCTATTCAAATTCATGGCTCTGGATAAACTTCCTGGATGTCTTTAGGCAAGTTAAAAGTTACAACCTCTGTCTTTATCCTCTTCCATAACATAGGGAGAATACCTACCCACTTAACAGGGTGTTGTGAGGTTAAATTAATAAACCTTTGCAAAATTGTGAGAATCGGAGATGGAAGGTGCCATATGAGTGATACTTGCATAATTTTCTCTCTTTAGTTGTCTACTTGAAATTTTCATTTGGAAGACTGTAGCCCTGTTTTATTATATCCACTCAGTAGAAAATAATCCAGCTAATTTAGAAAATAGATTTTTTTTGTATTAATATAGATACAAGAAGTTGGAGGAAAGCATAAGAAGGAATAAATCAAATGTTTAAGTTAGCTTTGTTGGCAGACAGCTTTTCTAATACTTCCAAGAACACTCTGGACTCCATGGAGAATAGACAAGCCAAGTTTAAGAGACTCTGATGTATGCTGGTCTTTGGAACCTGATATAAGGCACTGATGCTGTTGCAGTGCCCAATAATTAGGCCATCTGGTTGCTGAGACAAAATAATTCAAGATTATGTTAATTCACACTGTTTAATTTCTTCCTTTCTAACTCTTCTGAAGGAACTGAGGATAATGGATGATTGTTATAGAATTAATAGAGCATCTTGTGGGTGGTCTTATGGTGCTGGTGACTAAATTAATCACAGGTGCTCATACCATGCGGATAAGCATGGTGTGACTATCTGGATAGATGACAGATGAGAAAGAGATTGAAAGAAGGCTGCCAATTGTTGAAACTTCACTGTCAGCTTGGCTAAATGCGGTGCACATAATGAGACATAATTTCAGATTTCCCTAAGAAGTCAAACTCCTCTCTCTTACAACACTGGACAGGAAATGGCCAAATGGCTAAATTCTGCACTGCTTTACGCCCTTTGCCGGTGTTTTCCAAAGTGTGGTGTGTGCCCTCAGAGAGGGATTCAAAGGACTTGTCAGAAGTGGGGCAGGGCGGCAAGGATCCACATCTCAATTATTAATCAAAACCTCACTTTCATTTTTTTTAAAAAAGTCTCTAGTTCAGGTGTTTCCTTTGTATTGGTGGTGTTTTGATTCTAAATCATCTTCACAGCCCTCAGCAGAGGACACTTGACTCCATGTGTCACTATCTCTGTGCTCTGGGTATTTCCAGTTGCGGGAATCTCCTGGAGGGGCTGTGGGCAGCTGTAGGTAAGTTAGAGTGGCCTTTGGACTGATTTACTTTGTGCCCAGGACTGGATAGGTCTGCAGCCAACACAAGATTCTTTTTTGTATCTTCCTCCAAACTTTCAAGCTGCGACAAACACTACTTAGATGAAGCTCAGAATTTGAGTTCAAGAGCCCTCCTTATCCTATTCCATTTGACAGGCCTTTTTAGACTCCATATCAACAAAATGCCACAAGCTATTTTACAGCTTTTATTTCCTTTACCGGGGAAAGGAACGATACATATTTTGTCATGTCTTATTATACTAAAAGGCTATTAATGAGACATAAGCCGTTTAAGTGTTCAAAATAGACATTTTTCCCAGAGAATGTTTCTAAGTTTGAAGAGAATTTGTTGTTTGATTGAGGAATCTCTCAATACATACAATGCTACAGCAGTAAATAACAGGACATTTTAGAATGTATTTCAAATTACCTATCTTCTGTATATATATGAAAAATGAAGTCAATTCATATTTCCATCAACCTTTATATCTGTGTTTCCAGATATATCTAGACACTTCTGTCAGGAGAGCTTTAAAAACACAGCAACTGATTTTTGGATTAATCTTGTAATCTCCAGTCTCATGCTACAAAATTGCAGAAAATACACACAGTGCCACCCCAATCCTGGGTCAGACACTAGAGCTGGATTCAGTTTTAGAGAAGGGCTCAAATGGGTTGAGACAAAAGTAGAACTTTTAACTTGCTTATGATAGCAATTCAATATGATACTTTTTCTTATTAAATGCAGCTCTTACAGTTAAGGAAACTTGCAAGGAGCGAGTAAACAGAGTAGCCTTCTCTAGTGCCTTGCCCTCTATACTTTCCCCCCTACCACACACGTCTGCCCACTGTGGTATCTTTAAAGGATTTGTCATCCATTCCACTCACAGATACCCTATTCTTCCTAAGTAAACTTACCCTCACCCAAGATTCCAACTACAATACCCCTTTTTATATGATACTTAAAACTCTCTCTCTCCCACTTGGTCCAGTCTCTCACTTCCATCTGTCTCTATGACGTTGCCTTATGTCTCACTGACATCTTAAAAACCTAATTGTTCCAAAACTGAACATTTTAATCTTGCCTCCTCATCCGCCTTTTCTTCCCCTCTCTACTGCTGTTGATATCTGCACTATTCGTCCTGACTTTTAGACTCATAACCTTGAATGTTTTCTTTCCCCTTCCACCACATCTAGTTTAACTCCCGATAGCTTGAGTAGGACCCACAACAGTTTGAGACTCCAGCCACATGGATCCCTTTGTGGGCTCAGCCCCTAAATCAGGTTAATCCACACAGATTCCATGCAAAGGAGGCAGCGAAGTAGAACTGTTTCCATGCCATAGTACTCTGCATAGACGAATGTTTTAAAACTGGATAGCAGATCTCTAGAAATGAGGCTGCAACCCATGGGAATCTCCAGGAATGTAAGCATATTAATCAAGTGAGCTTTCTTCCTCCATCCCCTTCAGGATGTCCTTCACATCTCCCATTTCTCCCATGGTGTTTACCTTTCCCCATGCCTAAAAAACCCATAGTCTCATCACTCTTTTTTCAACAAAGGAAGACTGGATTTGCCAATCTGTTCCACTAATTGGGTGGAAATATCATTGCTGACACAAAGCAAATGATATCTCTTCAGAAGTAACACTATTCCACCTTATTTACTCAAGATAGGGAGAACAGAAAAAAATGAACAAAATGATGAATTGACTCTCTATTCCTTTCCTGACTCTATTGCCAGCTACAGGTTTTTCCTCACACTCTGAAACATCTGTTTAGATTCCTCATGTCAGTCACCTTACTATGTAGTTTAAATGTATTGTCACAGTGTAATTGTCAGTACAGTAGGTGTTAACAAGTGCAGCAGCAGTTCTATTAAACACCCTGTAAATAATGCTTAAAGGTCTGGACTGTATTTTACAAGACAAAGAAGGGTCATTAGGATCAGTTTGTGCCTTGCCTGGCCTGGTAAGCAGGTAATGATGCATGCCGGACACTGGCACTTCCATTTGTTTTCCTAATGCACCTGAAATTTGAAATTTTTCTCACATACAATGGAGTGTTTTTTCCTTACAAATGACACATGCAGCCACTCAATCTTTTAGTTCTCTTATATAGAACTTGAAGAAACGTAATGAATTATTTGCATTGGTCTTCACTGCAGAGGAGGTGAGGGAGGTTCCCATACCTGAGTGATTCCTTTTAGGGGACAAGCCCACGGAACTGTCCCAGATTGAGATATTCATAGAAAAGGTTTGGAAAGAAAGAGATTTTGGTATTTTCGGTCATTTTATGACACTATATAAATCCATGGTACACTCACACTTTGGATACTATGTGCAGTTCTGGTCACCCACGTCAAAAAAGAGATAGAAAAAGTATAGAGAAGGACAAAAAGGGATTAGGAGTATGGAACATTAAAGATTAAAAAGACTGGGACTGTTCGTTTAAGAAAAGAGATGACTGAGAGGGGATATGACAGAGGTCTATACAGTCATGAATGGTGTGGAGAAAGTGAATAAGGAAGTGTTATTTACCTTTTCAGTGAACACAAGAACCAGAGATCACCCAATGAAATTAATAGACAACAATTAAAAATATGTAAGGAAGCACTTCACACAAAGCATCGTCAATCTGTGAAACCCTCTGACAGGAGATGTTGTGAAGGCTAGAAATATAATTGGATTTTAAAAAGAATTAGGTAGCCAAGATTGTCAGGAGTGCAGCCCCATTGTCTGGGTGTCCCTAAGCCTCTGACTGCCAGAAGCTGGGACTGGGTGACTCCATAATTTCCGTTTTGTTCATTCCCACTGAAGATTCTGGCACCAGCCACTGTCAGAAGACAGGATACTCGGCAAGATGGACCATCAGTATGACCTAGGATGGCCATTCTTATGTTCTTAACCAAGAGCCTGATTCTCTGCACCTCTGCCCCTTGTGTAGTTAATTACACGTGTGTGTGCAGTTCATCTAGAATTCCAGATCAGAAGGGTAAACTTTTGAATACCCACTTTGCACAGTGCAAAATGACTTAATTTTCCCCACCTTGCCTGCACATCAGATGATTAATATATGTGTCCTTGTAACACCTGTGTGACAGGGAAGTACTATTATCCCGATTTCTCAGATGGGTAACAAAGGCACAAAGCCCAAGTGAATTGCCTATATCCTATGCAAAGCCACTGGCAGGCTAGGGAATTGATGTCCCACATGTCCCAAATTCCAGCCTTGTGCACGAAAAACTGGACTAATGTCCATTACTAAGTAACACAGGACCCGTTATACTGGCTGTGATATTCAATATCACATTTAATTGAGTAAAAACTTCATTTTAAAATGTAAATGAATCTGCTGTTGAGTTTGCAGTCTGCAGTGCCATAGCAGTACAGAAGCCAGGAATTCTGATGCAAAACATAGGCCCATTTTGTTATAGAGCATGCAGGCCTTGCATACATATCCTCAGTGTCACAGGACTCAGTTGTGAGCCTCATGTGTCTGCCCAGGAGTTGACCCCTTGCTTCCTTTGTGTCCCCATCCACATGTGGGGTTGTCTCCATGGCTGGCTACGCCATCTCATGCACATATGGGTGGGCAGAAGCATGGAGTGTGTGGTGTTTAGTAATCACTCAGAGACAAGGTATTTGACAGAGATCTGCTTCATTCAGTGTCTCAGTTCCAACTGCCTCTCCATTGCTTAACACGAGTTGCTAGAAGATAGAGGTCCCCACTGTGCCAAACCTTGACTATGTCTCCCAGTGCACTAACCAGCATAGCCAGGAAGTAACCTATCTCATGTATGGGGCTGAGGCAGACTGTTTTTGTTTTTCAATGACATGTCAACGTGCTCAGTTCCTCAATGTTCTTTAGGGTTACACAGAAGTCACTTACTGTGTGGAAAACAGTCAAAATTCCTAAATGCAGCACAGTGCATTAGATGTGAGCAATTCTAAAGGGGCTCAATCCTTTAATCTAGCAGTCGGAGAATAACCAATGAGTAATGGGAAGGAATGAAGTAGTGAAAACTGCAACCTAAAACACAAGAACTTTACAGGCAAGCAATAAACATTACAAGGCAAGTAATATATTGCCCCCGGCGGTGTCTGAAAAAGTACCAAACATTCAGCACAGTGCTAGCTCTTTCTTGTACACCCATCATATCCCCTCATCCCAATGTACCAATTAGCCATAATTATCTAATTACATCCATAAAAGTCTTCCAAAGATAAGGATCTTGCTGCTTGGGACTCATTAGCCCTTTTTAACATATTATTACACTCTTTATTTCTGACCACAAAGGGGGAAGAAAGTCCTTAAATACTCTCTACTATTCAAAATATTCTGCTTGTCAAGTAAAGCCTGCAAAAGGAGCCAGTCTCTCAGGTATATGTTAGCTGTCTTTTGAACTGAAAATGACAGGTAACAGTTTGAAAAGCAGGCTTCCATAGGACAACTAGGATTCATAATACAGAATATTGTATATCATAGTACAGGATATTTACTAGAGCTGACCAGAGGGTGACAATTATGTTTCACAGCATTTCTGAGACTTTAAATTTGTTTTTATTCTCCATTGGAGAGAAAATGAAACCTTTTGAACACTTTCACTGTGTGTCCATGACTTCCTTGTGGAGATACTGACCTGGAAGGTGGGAGACCCAAGTTCCAGTCTTGGCTCTGCCTCATTTCTTTCTCTCCGTTAACTATAACTGAGACAAAGAATGCACTTGAATCTGGGTTTCCCACATACATAGATGAATGCTCTAGCCATCCCAGACTGGAAAACCTTCCTAACGATTTGTTCTGTGGTAATAGATTCATAGACACAAAACATTTTGAGTTGGAAAAAACAAGATATTTTGTCAAAAAATACATTTTGGTGAAGATGTCACCAATGGGTGGCTTGATTTTCAAAATTCAGATCTGTTTTTTCTCCAGAACTAAGCTCATTCCCAATCATCCATATAATATGTAGCATGCTCACACAAAAGAACAAATACTTACAATAGATTTTCTATTCAAATAAAACAAAGTGACCAAATTGATTATGACCCTTTTTTCCTAAATGAATTAATGGTGGAATTTGTCCTACTTTTGTCCTCCCTGTAGGGACAGTCCTTTTGATTAGCTATGTTCCTGAAGGCCCTTGGTTTAGCATCTCCAATTATATGGTCAAAGAAGAAGAATAAGACAGCTATATAAGAGAAGTCCAGTCATTCATAAGTTAGACCACTGAATTATACTGAATATAGTTTCTCTAACCTCTGATTCTATGCATAATACCATTCATGTACCTGGATAAGATACTGGAGTGTAGTATTTTTCCATCATGGAAACAGATCCTTTAGTTTGGCTGAACTGTGCTTGGTAGAGGATCTGAGGAAGTGGCATCACTTTGGCTAACACCAGGATTGAAGGATTGCAAAAGACCAGTTCAATCCTCAGAGTAAGTTAGGGAAGCTTTAGGCTTGCACTAACCTTTAGCAGATGCAGCAATCCCCTTCTGCCCTCAGAGCAACTTCTACACCAGGAGCTCCAGCATAGATGGCCATGACAACTTTATTCCAGTTGGGGGTCAATTCCTCTTTAGAAGAGAAATCCCTAGCTAGTGGTCTAAGCAGAATTTCCCATCTCCTTTGACCTTCCAGAGCAGCACAAAGACACCACAGCAGGGACAAAGAATTGACCCCCCATTTTTGTTTCAAATATTAGATGTTCCAAATCTGCCTCTTTCGCAACTTCACTATCGTGAATTGGGTAGAAAAGGATTTCATGAGCATTATATGATTTTTCTGCTGGATGTGCTGTTCCTGAGGTGAAGCCTTGAGAAAATACAATTTTCTTTCTTTAGATGCAATCAAATGTTTATAAAACACTCCCTGCCAACACACTGCACAGCTAAAATGTAACAGCCTCCAGTATTTAAAGTAGCATGTAGTAGGTAGTAAAAAAAAAATGGAGTTAAGCTGCATCTCCTTGTAGACAGAGTTTTATATTTATTGTCGTTCCAGCAGAATTGGAAGGACAGTCACATCATGGATACATAATTATTAGAAGTCATGAGAAGTGTTTGCTATCCCGTTTTTGAAGACTGTATTTTGATAATGGATGGTAATGTTTAATGTGAATATTGTCAATATGACAGCAGCCCCAGATGTCATTGCTGTAGGGCATGAGTTCTGAAGGGGTAAGAGTCTAATGATAGGTTGCTTGGTGCTAAGGGGTAGATTAGATTAACAAAAGATCAATAGAATGGTCTCTTCTGCAATTTTGATTATTATGCTCTCAAACTGTTGAACTGAAAGGTTGTTTTTGATTGATTCATTAGACCATTGCCTGATCAAACATAGGTCACTATACAGTCAGTGTCAACATACTGAGAGCTCCAGCCTCAAGATGCTAAGTGATCCCACAGTTTTTACTTTGAGTTGACATTTAGCTGCATGATTTGGTTTCTATGAGCCGAAAGGTTTCCTTAGTATGGTTTTTGCTGAGATTTTTTTAACCTATGGACAGTTTTGTAAATAGCATTGCAATTGATCTTGTGCTTAGCCACATGCTAGTGAGATGTGTCCGACAAGACAGGTATTGTAACCAGTGGTGAATGTAGCTCAAGCTCCAAATGTAGATCGAGCCATTTGTGGAGCCATTGTTGTCACAGGTCTCACCATTAAGGAGATGATAACATGTTGTATGTTGGTGGTGAAGGGATGCAGCAAAGGGAATAGAAATGAAGGAAAAAATAGTATGTGGAAGGAGTTCCACAAGTGGGCCCTAGACAGAAAAACATACCTGTGTGTTCATATGGAACACCAAAGAGTCATCATAAATGTGTGCTGGTTAGAAGTCCCTCACCCCAGCTGTGAGAGGGAGTTGGCAGCTGTGGGTCATCTTCCTTCCCACTCCCTTTGGAAGGAAGTGGGAAGTGGTGGGAGCTGGGGCAGAGAGTGGACTCCTGATAGGGGAGATGTTTTCTTCTCCCCTCGGTTACCTACTGCTAGAAAGACTGTGAGCCCCAGAGACTCCGCAGCTATTCACCAGCTCCTTTGAATGACCCCACTTCATGTTCCCTCTTGTGGTGAGTCCTTACTTCCCTCGCTAAGGAGGAAGAGGCCTGAGGGAACACTGCTCCCTTCAGCCAAGGAAAGGAGGGAGAGGGCAATCTGTTCTCCCTCTCCCCCACACCTTTTCTCCTCCCCCACTACTTTCATATGTGTCTCAATTATACATCAAATAGAGTTGAACTTACTATCTCAACATGCTAGCTACCTTCTTTAAAGTTTTCTGCATGGAATCAGAGAGGAATTGGTTAGATCCTCATTCAAGATGACATTCTGGACTTTTTCTCCCCACCTCAGGCTTTTACTGTGTATCCCCTTCTACCTTTTTCCAGCCTGCCTAAGTCAGGGAGAAGAGGTGTTGGGAAATTTACATGTTTTTACAGATCAAAGTCCACTAACAGCGACCAGCATGCAGCACTCAGTCTCTTGTTGAAACCCAGGCCTTTGAGTTTACTTTATCCCAGGCCCCTAGCAAATCACGACTGATATAAGCAATGCTGCTGTAGTAGCTATGATTTCTCGCAAAGACAACAGGAACGTGCTTAGGTAGACCCCATGTTTCAGTGTGCTGCATAGCACCATTTTGCTGATCGAGAGGAATACTGGATAAGACAGCATTTTTAATACAGCAATGGGTTTTTATGTACTCAAGCATCATAAATCAATCAGCCAAAAAAAGCACCTCTGTTGTATAAGCCCCCCTGTTTCAAAAAATATTCTAGGTTGATCATTTCATAGTTTTATAGTAATCTGCTTGGCAATGATGCTGATACTGAAAGTCTGCTCAACCTCAGTATGTTCAGCGTACTTTAATAATTTTGAATGCATGGTCTCATTATAAAATAACAGTATAATCCCAAACTATTCACATTTTAAAGTGAATGATGAATCAAACACAGGGCGTTAACAATGCAATGTGGTTTCCAAAGCATGGATATTAGTGAGGCTACACTGGGAGTGAGGGGCATGGAGGGGCTGAGAGAGGACCGGAGGGTATCTTTTATTATGGACTTTGCATATATTAGCTGTTTAAAAAGCCTCTCTCTGTGTTGACGTATTTGTGCCCATATGCGGAGAGAAAGAGAGAGTCCAAAGAGAATTCTAGAATAGGGGCTTTGGGAAAAAAATGTAAAAGGCCCACAGCACGCACAGTGTCTAACATTTTGTGCTAGGCACATCATGCTGGAAATTAAAACCACAGTTGCACACAAGGAAGGTTAGCATAAATTGCAGACAGACGATAACATACAATGTGTACTGGGTGGCCAAGTCCTTGATGCAGCAGTAGAATCAAAGCACCTTGGAGCAGTAGGGCCTCTGAGCAGTATCAGTGATATCACAGAACCTTACAACAGAACATCACAGTAATTTCTGTAGCTGGATTTCAGTTGATATAGGGGCTAGAACTGAAAGCTACCTGACAGAACTTCTGCTCAGTAGTGAGTTGGTACAGCTGAGGTTCAGGCTCATTCTTCAAATTAGGGCATGTTTGCTTTTTTAGTTCGTGGCTGGGAAGCTGACAACTTCTCCCCAAGATGTTGCTCCTGTCAAAAGAAAACAATGATCCTGTTTAAATTAGCAAACAAAGTGTGACACTCTGAATTTTCAATGTGGATTTTATAGGCACGACATTTCTGATGGAAACTAATGACACTGACAAAGAGACAGAAAACGAATGGAAGGCGCTGGGGAAAAAAGGTGCATTTGGCGTTGTAGTTTTTCTCTGCTACCAAAAAATAAATAAAATTGCAATGTGCTATCACAGCAGGATCTTTGGCTTCTTTAGCCTGATACTTATTTAACAATCTGGATTCTTAGAAAGCAGTAACTTTACATATATAATTGGGAAATATGCTATAGTTAGCAACAGCCA
This sequence comes from Sternotherus odoratus, assembly GCA_032164245.1. NCBI lineage: Eukaryota > Metazoa > Chordata > Testudines > Kinosternidae > Sternotherus > Sternotherus odoratus. The sequence continues at coordinate 20,295,996 of JAVMKO010000011.1, forward strand.
ACTTCTACCATTAGTAAATTATTAGTTTAGCGGGCTGTATTTAGGATTTAAATATATATATATATATATATATATATATATATATATATATATATATATATATATATATATATATATATATATATATATATATATATATATATATATATATATATATATATATTGTAGATGTACGGAAAGGCCTTCCTCTACAGATCAGAATTATCCAGCATTACAAACCTATGCAAAAATTAAATATTTTGCAGTATATTCTAATGCATTGGAATACTGCTTCAAAGATGAGCTATGAAAATATTACAGCTAGTTTTACTAATAGACAAAACGTACAATACTTGCATTTAGCTCTGTGCATACGTATCTACATGGGGCTACAGAGCTTTATGGATGCAGGAATTCTCTAGCGCAATGGTTCTCAACCAGAGGTACATGTATCCCTGGGGTACACAGAGGTCTTCCAACGTGTATGTCAATTCATCCATATACTTTCCTAGTTTTACAATAATCTACATGAAAAGCACTAGCGAAGTCAGTACAAACTAAAATTTCATACAATGACCTGTGTATACTGCTCTATATACTGTACACTGAAATGTAAGTAAATATTTGTATTCTAATTGATTTATTTATAATTATATGGTAAAAATGAGAAAGGAAGCCATTTTTCAGTAATAGTGTGCTGTGAAACTTGTATATTTTGATGTCTGATTTTTGTAAGCAAGTAGTTTTTAAGTGAAGTGAAACTTGGGGATATGCAAGAAAATTCAGACTCCTGAAAGAGGTATAGAAGTCTGGGAGGGTTGAGGGTCACTGCTAAAGTGCAGAACAGCATTCAAAATGAAGGCCTAACCTGGCAAAGTTTGAGGGGATGATGAAAGGCCAGCATCACACATACGTTTATATTTTATAATATATTGACTTGCTAAAACACTGGAATAAGTTGGAATGTTTCTGTAACATTTCATATCATATCATAACATTTCATATCATAAGCTTTCATATCCCCACTATCTTAAAACACTCTGTAAAGATGGACTTCCATACTGATTATGCAATGTGGGCCCATATAAAATTCCACTTTCACTTCATCTGTTTAAGGCAATGGGTGGAACAAAAGACTCACTCCATTTTAAAACACAAACAACTGTGAATTGAAGACTCTGAGCTATGGAATTTGCTTTGCCCCTCACCCTCTGCTGTAAAGTAGGAAGCTGCTTTGAGTTTTCCACTTGGTTCGGTGTGCCTGAAACAATATTTTTTTTGTCCAGATGGTCTTTTATATATATTGGGTTGCATTACAGTGATGTGACTGCCAGAAGAGGAATAGGGACACACAAGATGACCAAGATCTAAATGAGTTCATCATGCTCTCCTCTGTCAAAAGCAGTGTTGCAGGTGCATAATTTACTTTCTAGCCCTTATCATCAGCTCAATCTCTGTCTCTTTCTTAAACAACAATAAAATGCATTCCCAAGCATCACTTACAAAGTAATTGATCATTAGATGGGAGAGCTTTCACTGATTAACTTCACATCTGGTAGTGGTGTCTACTATTCTGATGTACCGTACAGAAAATAATGAAAGCTCTCTCTGCTACAATCTCTCTAAATGGTTTCCATCAACTTAAGTGAATATTCCATCAAACTGTTTGCACAACAGCACTTTACACATTTGGTTGTGGTATAAATCAAAGTTTTAGATCCGCACATGATAGAGATAATGGTGCCTAAAGTGAGACACCTCCTTGAGCCTAATTTTTCAGAGATACAGAGCCTCTGCAGCTCCCATGGATTTGACTGGAGTTGAGGCTGTTCACTTCTAAAAATGTGGGCCCATATTAGCTCACATTTGGCTCCTGAGATCTGAGAAGCCAAAATTGATGGTGTCTTTGGAAAACTTGGGCCCCGCTGCCAAAATGGTCACAAGCTAATTTGTGGTCTGGAAAAGTGACCTGGGATGGATCAATGAAGGATACCTAATTCTATGATTTTTTTTTTAAATGTGTGGCTACCTTACCACTGTGTCCTATCTCCTACTCTCTGGTATAAGTGAAAGGTAGGGCAGAAGATGGAAGAGAATGGAAGATTTGAGGAATGAGCACTAATAGTGACAGAAACCAGCACTTAGATGCTCCAGCCATCTGCAACTGGTCCTACCTTCCAGATAAATAACTGCTGGACCGTAGGATTGCCAGAATTTTCTTCAATGACAAACACAAGACTGAGTACAAAAATTCACACAGTGATATGACTGTTACTGAACAGATCAATGTTTCATTCTTGTTCTAAGCCCATTTGCTTTTCTTGCACAGAGACAGTACAATTTACTAGTGATAGAAAATAAAGAAGCTGGGAGCCATGGAAAACCAGGTTCACATTTGGGATTAACTCTTCATTAACTTGATTTGTTCTTACTTCAGTCAATCCAGATGAAACCAAGACCTTGCTAAAAAAAACCTCACTAAAATTAAAATTATGCATCTGATTTCAATTATCCTGGATAAACAGTTTACAAAACAGGTTCTCAGGGTGTCATCCAGAAGACATTTCATTGCTTTCCCACTACTGACTTTGTGTATCCATTGTCTATACATTTATTACATTTGGCAAATTTGCATATGCCTGAACAGAGGAAAAGGGGCATTTTCTTTGGCAATGGAATCTTTCTTCAGATCCAAATAAGCTCGCTCCGATACAGATATAAGCAATTGCACTGAAAAAAAATTGCCCTTTTTTTGGGGGGGGGGGGGGAACTACAGATCTGTTCCCTCCTACCCACTTATTTGAGCCCCTTTGGATCATTTATGAAAGGTCATTATTCGTCTATCTAAGTCTTGACCCCTGCAGTCAGATCCATATCGACAGGCCCGTAGGCCTGTCACTGTCCCTTTGAAGTGAAAGAAATATGAATCTTTGTACCTATGTGGTGCCCAAGTGAAACAAATTATAGGTCAGTCCATAGGACCTGACATTTCATGTACATTCCAGTCAATTCCACTCCTGGGAGGAGAAGCTTGGAGGCTGAGGAAATTGGTTTGGGGTGCCAGGAGGAGGGGGGAGTCTGTATTTAAAGAAATAAAAGTCCTGTGTGTGACCTTGAGTAGGTATTACAGGGATAGGAGTTATGAAAATAACCAGTTAAATTAAGATTACCACTCACTTGCAGCCTTGCAGTTCATTCATATCAACCACCTAGAAGAAAAGGCTATTAGCTCTTAAAAGGTTAAATTGAAATAATACTGCTTAAGCATGAGTCACAGTCAAAGAAAACATTAGAAAACTGGTTCATGGCCAGTTCTTCAAATGAAAAGAGGTATTTTCTGAATAAACTAAAATTGGCATAATGTAGAGGGAAACCAATTAAGATTGAATCAAAATAATCAATACCCCAAACCACTAAGGGATGAATCAATGCACAGCCGTATAGATTGATCTCTCTCTACAGATACATCTCTGGTACATTTTGTAGCTGCTAAGGTTTGGATCATAGATTTCAAGGTTTCTTTCAAGGATACCAAAGCATTACATTAATAGCATCCATTCCACTCTTTAAAAAAAGAAAAGAAATATCTTTATTAAGCTTTCTATTTATCTTTAAAAGGGCGGAGGGGAATCAGGGGCTCACTCCTGGAGCATTCTCATCGAGATCTAACAAAAGACTTAAAAACATGCCTAACTTTAACCATTTGAGTAGCCCCATTGAAGTTGCTTGCATATTGGTTCATCATACTCCGTATGGGTACAGAAGTAATTCTGATTTGGAGCTTGATCCCTTACGGCAATGAGCATGCTAATTCCAACCTAGGAAAATGTAATCACTAGTCTAGCTTAAAAAATTACTTCAAGGGGACAACTTGTGCTAAATATCTGCTGAATTGAGTCCAATAGTCTGTTCTCAGCGTTCTTGTGAACCACCAGGTCTGTATTCACGTACCAGATTGAGAAGCAATTCTTGTGCTCTAGCCCCATTCTCCTCAGAAATTCCTCATGTGACCCTGTGGGCCTGGGGCAGCCCTCACTGGAAATGCCCTAGTCAGAGGAGGCTGCAAAAGGGATAGCAGATACTCCCAAGACTGGTGAGTAACACTGACATTAAATTAAACTCCTCCAACCAGTCTCAATCTGTGCTTCTGATCCCCCACACTGGTTATCAAAAGCAAAAATGAAATCACACAGCTCCCTTTATTGCATTCCAGTTCTCTGGCTCCCTATCAGCACCTAGGTCCAGTACAGTAAGAATTTATTTTAAAAAACTCCGCTCACATATACAAAGTGTTCTTCTGACCCCAAAGGGAAAGTCACATTACCAGGTCAGTATAGGTTTGGATCTTACCCAAAATACCACGCTGCCAGGTAATCCTTTAGAGTCTAAAACTAAAGATTTGTTATAAAGAAACAAAGAACAAGAAGAGTTCACCACCCGCAATCTCAAAGTGCTCATGTGAGAGGGTAGTAGACCGCTCTGCATCCATTAAAAAAGGTGCTGACTGCTCTACTTGACTTAAGTAAGCACGTATTCCAAATTAACACAGATTCTTTATTCCAGACAACTCAAAACTCCAGCCCCACTCTTTTGTTTGTTCTTTTCTGCTCTTCCCTGCCTCAAACTTCCTCTAGTGTTTTCAAATGAGTATTGCATTAACAAACTCCTGTCCACTTAACATTAGGTCTGTAAAACCTTCATCTCAGGCTTGGGCCCCCTTCTGGCGAATGGCTGGGATTCTGTGCTGAACCTGCCAATAAGATGCAGCTTGCTAAAGCTACCTGAAAGGTACCTTTGGAGCAAAGTGCACACACTTTCTGGTGTCTTTCATTCCTCATCTAGTTTTCATGGAGGAAGGAAGTTGGAGACCCAGACAGCAGAGATGCAAACAACCCGAAAAAGTCAAGAGTATTTATTTGCCCAAGTTGCCCATATAAGCAATAGATTTATAACCTCAATATTGTGGATAATTCTTAATTATTTAGACATGCAGAAATCAGCAAAAAACAATGCTGCTAGTAAACAAATCCAGAGCTAAACACCATTACCCCGGCTGAGATAAGACAATGAGCCAGTTTCAACTCAAGAGCCGGCTCACAGACAAGCTCAATTCCTGGTCTCAGATTCTTGCATTCAATTCCCACTGAAGACAACAGGTGTGAACAAGTATCTAAAGGAGAATTTTGGCAATGGGCTTCATATTACAACTATCTTAATGCAAGTTCATATATAAGAGACTCTTTTAGTACATGATTGCAAATATGCATTCTCTTACAGTATTAGGGACTAAGGAAAGAAATAGCTATTGTGGAAAAAAGGAAAGGCTGGTTGCACTGATGTATTTTCCTAATTCTATAACTCTTCCTGGTATCAATTTTTTTTAAAATCATTGAAATGACTAGGTCACTCTTAATATTAAGGTCACAAGCCCCTAGTCCAGACCCTACAGGATTAACATTGGAGTCACTCCATTTAACCTTGACATACTTGAGGGAGCAGAGGAAAATATAAGGTGCTGCACCAGGCCATATGGAACAGCTGAATGTGAGCTGGAGCCCTGACCAGAGGTCCGTCTGTGGAGAAGGTTATAATTGCTGTCTTTGTTTTGCTAGTGATGGTTTTGTTCTCTTTAGATTCTTTGTAATTGATCATAAAAGTGGCCCTGGGAAGAAAGGACTACAACTGACTGAAGGCTCCCTCACTGTTTTATTTTGTGGGCTGGGAAATCAGTGCACCAGCCCACAGGACCATTGATAAATCATTTATAAGGGGGTAATAAATGATTAATAGCTATAATAAGCATTAGAGACATTAGTATGGGATAAGAACCTCAGTAGAAGGTCTTCTCTGTATGTCCTGGTGAGAAGCAGCCTGATGACTAGATCATAACCTATAACAATTGATTAGTCATTTATTCAACAATTGTATATATGATACAAATCAACATTTAAACATCTCTTACAATATCATGGATATTACCATCATTTCCCCCATCTTGACTCATGCACTGGGCAGTCACTTCCCTTTATACAGAGCCGTTATTTATCTTTCTAACTGGTCCTCAGTTTTGTTGACAAGGCTGCAGCCCTTCCCAGCCCTCTTAAAGGCAAAAGCCTGTTTCCCAGCACATTACTGAACTTATTTCAAAGGGTGATGTTCTTGAATGCAGGCAAATAAAAAAGTCACAAGAATCAATTTCCTTTTGTTGGTCAACTATTAGCCACCACTTTAAGTCTTGATCAGTACAAAAGGAAAAAAAAAACACTATCAATGTTAACATGAGCCCATTGGATCCAGCTTTCTTTGCTATTTACAAATACTAGCAATGCTCTGGAAGAGCAAACATCTTCCAGAGCACTTCTGCATTATGCAAATTTAGGATACTCCCTAATCTTGGTGCCAATAAAACAACGCAATCCAGAAAAAAAACTTACAAAACTATATTTTTCAATATTAGTCTCTATATAATTCCATTAGAAGATTCTATTGGAATTCCATTGGAAGAATCATATATCCATTATTCACTTTGAGTTTTCATTTAACACTGAATAAAATATGGCTACTAAACAAAGAATCCTAGACATTTTACAATAATCTCTTCATAATTCCTCTACAAATAAATCCTTAAATCAGGGATTGGAAAACGATATTGGTCCAAAATTTGTTGTATTCAGTCCAATAAGAAAGCACAGCAAGATCAAGGGAAAAGTGATGATTTTAAGGCCCATTTTCTCATGATCCAGTACTAGAATGGAATGCTTTATACGTTTGGGAAACATAGTTTTCCAGTGGTATACACCATTCATCTGCAACTAACCATCTCCAAGGCATTTGGCTCTTTGAGCCATGCTGCAACTACAGGGGTTAATGATAATCATGTGACTGTAAGGTCTGATGTCTCATGACCTACAAGGATTAGAGTTACATTAATAGACTAGTGCAAATACTTTCCGAACCGGCCAGCTGTCCCCAAATACTGATCCTAGAACACTACCTAATTAAACATAGTCCACTTTGACTTGCTCATTAAAAGCCTCATCTGTTCCGATTCTTAGACAAGGCCAGAACTTCAGTGAACCAGAAAAGGGTGGCATTGACAGCGGCTTTGATTAAATGAAATACTGTATGTACACTCCCTGTGGTTCCAAAATCTTGCTGCCTGCATAGTGGATAAACAGCATCAACAGCTATTCACAATATGTGTTTAGGAGGAAATCTGAAGCTGTGGCATCTTACCTATTAATGATGGAGGTGAATTGTGGAGCTAATCATGAAAATATTCTCAAATGAAATACTTTATATAAAATATTTTAGTTAATACTCTCATTCCCCTCTTTTAAAAAAATCCTGCAATAATGCACATTTAATATATTCTTTATTCATTTTATTAGACTTTCCATAATATTTTCCAGTATGGTGCCTATTTCTTTGACAGACCCTGTCATAAGCTGTCACTGAAAAATGTTTCCAATATCATGCAATTAACACCAGTTTTTGCAAGTAATGAGTGAGGTCAAGTTTACCTGTCAAAACAATGCATTTTGTCAAACCAGCTGGGAGAAATGGGCAGCACCTGTTTCCATATCCTGCCTGCCTAATTAAGTACAAAGGGCCTGATTCTATTCTGATAGCATTTTTACAGCAATGCAACTCCATTGACTTAAGTGGCCACACTCCAGATTATCACTAGTGTGAAAACAGAATCAGTTGTTAAGCGTCTGGTCAATGAAGCGATTCTCACAAAATAAGGATCCCCCAGACCTGGAACTCAACTTGAACCAAATGCCTTTAACCATGGAAAAGGTAAGATATGGATGTAAATTTTGCTTCATGTCCCCATCTCCACTTTTATGTTTATGGGAAGGATACCTCCAAACTTTTAGAGATTACCTTCCTTCTAAAGAATAAGGCATACATTATAGTGTGCACAAAAGTAAAATTCTGCTCACTTTGAAGAACACGTTTTGTTTTAAATCAAACACAGGCAACTTTTTGTCAAGTGATCTGACTAGATTATTTCAATAGATAATAGTGTAACATCCATTAGGCAGAGACAGATGTCTTTTCATTCAGTCACCCAGCCATCTTTATTCCAAAGGCTCTCATGTCCACTTACCACTAAAGGTCAGTACCATCAGCACACGTCATAAGACTCATCCATGGCATGAGGGCATCATGGTTTTGTTAGAATGATCCAGTTTGGAAATGAAAGTGAGAATTAGGGACTGATGCACCATGTGTGTTCATTTACAGCAATGTAAAAGAGGCATAGCAAAATATGTGGTAGAATTTGACCTCCAGTTTACACTGGTGTAAGTGACTACATAATGTTCAGGGCAACTGATTCAGATCCCTTTTCATCAATTACAATATGTACTATTCCTAATAATCTCATAAGATGTAGATGCTATATTTTTGCATTGTGTGTATTGCACATTTCAAAGTCATTTCCTATTTACCACATTTACAAAATAACTCTAGTGATGCTTTTAGGAAGACATTATATAGACTACAGTACATTTCTGAGTTTTGTTGTTTTCATAATTCCAGCGTACAAATGCAGTGAAACCTTTGTTTGGGGATATTAAGCACATTTAAGAATATCTTGCTTGCAATCAAAAAAGAAACTGACAAAATAGTTATTTTAATACCACAACTAGCTATAAACAACTAAATCAAAAATTCTGTAATTTTCCTTCCTCTCTTTGGAATTTAATTTTAACTAGCGCTTGAATGCTGATAATGAAGTCCCTCTTTCAATTCCTTTGCTGATGCCTGACCTCAGTGGAATTATTCTGGATATATACTGGTGCAGCAGAGCAGAGAATTTAACCCATTGTCCATGGAGAACTTGGTTTTTTTCCAGAAACAACTTCTTAGGACTATATGAGCTGCATCTTCAGAATGTGGAAACTGGCATAAAGCTCCACAGGTGTTGCACTGAATTACACGCCTGGAGGATCTGAACCAATATTTTTTCCAGCTGCTCTCTGTCTGTCCTAGATTTTTCTCAACTTTGTGTACAATTTACCTCACACTACACAAAAATGTAGGCAGCCAATATTTGAGACAGCTAGACACAGTAACGCTGGATGCCAGTCTTCAAATAGTACCAACTCTTGTTCCTACCAACCTTCTTCCTGCCCCAGAGCATTGAAAATCTTCTATTTACATCTGTGAGCTTTGGACTATGCCCTAATGCTGGATTTTAACCAGTGACACACAGAATTTGTAGACCATTGCCAGTCTCAATCACCCTGTTGAGGAAGGCCTAGATGTGGGAAAAGAATGGCCAACAGTATATCTGTCTCTGTGTTGAATCTCGGGTAAGTCTTTTCACACCACAGAATCTTTTCTTAACACACGTGAAGAAAAACTGACTCCCCCCCCCCCTTTTTTTTTTTTTTTGGTAGAAAGTTAAAAAAAAAAAAAGTTTGTAGAAATACAGAGATTAGCAACCCGTCCGTACTACCAACAGTGCTGACATCCATTATAGATTTCCATTCAATCTTAACGACACTTGTGACATTCTTTCTCGTACTGCAGCAGCCTTGATTCTAAATTGTCCCCACAGAGAACAGCATTGCTTGATATATTCAGAATTAGATTGGCTAGATGATCTTAATTCAAGAAAGTACTGAATTTGTCTGTGGTTCATCTATAATGCACTAAAAGGAAAATTCCCCAGCTAGACAAGTAAATTATTAAGTCATAAGTCTACATGTTATAATTTGTATATAGTAATAACTTATCTATGTAGGATTGAATATGCTTATGGTTAAAATGAGGGAGCGAACTGAATTGGAAATGGTTACTTACAAACAGAGGGACAAATTCTGACCTTGGATGTACTTCTGAGGGCAGAATTTAGCCTATCTGTGGATAAGCTGGAAATGTGACTGTTGGTGCAGTAATTACCAACTGCCCAGAACTTAATCTCTGTGGTGATATTTGGATTTGGGAGCAGTAGAGATAGACATTGCCTCTTCCCAGATAGGTGTAATCAGGAAGAAGAGGAAGGGCATCGCACATCAAAAACAAGGATGTATTGAGGCCCAATCGAAGTGACAATGGCAGTCTTTCTGCTTACTTTAAAGGGGCGAGTGGACACACACATGAGTAGATACACTGAATAGTTGGTTACAATCAGTTCATAACACTTCTCACCCCAAAGAGATGCTAGCAATTTTTACGAGCAGAAGCATACTATTCTCATTCTAAACCCCAAAACATATTAACGGGTACTTCAGCCAATAATATATCCATCTTCAGTGGAATAAACCTATGCATACTATACCAATTACACAGGTCCATGAACTATTCTAAAATAATCATGAGTTTAATATACAGGTTTTTAATCATACTGGTCCTATAGCAGTTTGTTGCTCATATTGTCTTGCTCCCACTGAAGTACTTTGCACTTGTGTGGGTCTTTGCCCATTTGAGCTGTTTTATAAGTCCAGAGTAGCAAACAAAACCCTTAGTTTAGTACAGACTTCTTGATGGTTTGGTTATTTTCCCCCTTGGCCCTGCTAAAGCTGAATCTGCTGTAATGGATCAGGTCTGATGCTGGTTTTCCTGTCTGTACACTTAGCTAATTAAAATAACAAATCTTCACAGCTGTCTGCTTTGGAGTCATCCTTATCACCATAAACTAATTAAAATAATGCAACTGGTAGCAACTCATTAAGCACCAATCATATTTTTCAGATAATTATAATACTAAAATGTAATTGTTCAGGTTCCTCTCTTCTTTCTCCTTTAGCTACAGTAACTTTTCCTTAGGTATCTATCTACTCTTAATGATTTTTGTTTCTTTGTTCTCTTATACATTCTTACCACTACATGTTCTTTACCTTTTTCTTCCTCTGTAAGATGTTCAGATGTCCAGGGATTCCCTTCAGTTTGGATAAGCACCCCAATTTTTATAAACTTATCCTGAACTCTGTCTGCTTCATGAGTTAGAAATATATATATATAAAGAGCATGGGCCATGATTCAGCAGAGTACTTAAACACATGTTAAGTTTTAATCCTATTGGCAAGACTATTCATCTATTTAAGTGCTTTGTTGAATCAGGCCTACAGTCGTGTGTGTGTGTGTGTGTATATATATATAATATGTGTTTGTTTAGTTGTGCCCAACCTGGTTACAATTATGGTTCAACTATGTAGATTAGAACTGGTTTATTGTACACCCACAGTTTGATTATAAACCACCATTTTCCCCTGCATGCTGGACCCATGATTGCAAGTGGGTTAGGTGATACCCTTATTGTAACCAGGTTTTCAGACCTAGTTGCATTTATAGTATATAAATAAAGGGGAAAGCATTTGAGAAATGGAGAAGATTACACATTCCCTGGAGACCAGTGGGAGGGATGGGGCAAGAGGAGGTTGTTTCCCTTCCTTATAGATCAGAAGAGCATAACATTACAGTTTTGCATCCAACGAAGTGGGTATTAGCCCATGAAAGCTTATGCTTCAATACTTTAGTTAGTCTTTAAGATACCACAGGACTCTTTGTCGTCACAGAATAGGGTGGGCAGTAATCTTCTGGTTTAGGTAGAAAGAAAGGGGACTCAATGAGTCCATGATATTCTTCACCATTTTCCTGTGGAACCCAGTTGGGCCTTTTGGCTGATTTGTAGGTCAGCAGTCAAAAACTCACTATTACTTCCCTTGTACCTACAGAGGCCAGGAATGCTGGACACAGGCTACAAATCTTTTCTTCCTTGTCAGGAGCTGGGGGGAGGGGGATGCCCACTCTAGTGGTCATTCAGAGTTAGGAAAGTGATATAACACACCAGTTCTTCCTGGTATATTACTAGGCACTTAAGGGTTGGCACATATTGGCTTATTTGACATTGAGATATCCAGCTATAACAAACATTCAGCAAATATATTATTCGCTTCAGTCATCACTAATATTAATTTCACATTAATTGAAATAGATCCATCCAAATTCTGGAAAAATATAATTCATGGATCTCTAAAAGTGAGAATTCACTTCTGGACAGTAGGTACTATATGCCTAGTGTATACTGGAGGTGGCATTCAAAAACGTAGGCCATATATTATCCCTTTATAATAGTACAATATGCTGGACCAACTCATGCACAATAAGAAACTCTGATCTCAAGGGCCGATTGTCAGTCCTGTTAATTACTTAGTCACTCCACTAATCAGACGTGAAATTCTTTAGATATATATAATTAACTTGGATCTGATGTTGGTAGAGCTGGTTAGAAAATGCTATATGTTTTCTTTGAAAAACACTCATTTTGTTCACATTTGCTGCAAAATTTTTCAACAAAGTAAAATATTCCCCCCACATTCCCTCGCCCACTGGAAAAAGGGGTGCAATGAAAAAAGGGTCAGAGTGGTAAAAAACTTAACCATTGAAAACCGGCATTTCTTTCTTTGAAATGTTTTGACCAAAACAAAAATATTTGTTACTTGAAAAGTAATTGTTTATCAAAAATGAATTTCAGTGAAAAAACATCAGTTGTTCTACTTCTGGGTATTAGTATGAACTCTTCCTACAGTCCCAGAAATGCCTAAGAAATTGAATAGAACTGATCAGGCAGGTATGTAAATGCTTTGATGCTCCACTTATACAACAGCTGGAATTCAATGTTACCATATATCAAACAAAACTTCTCTCCCGCAGATTTTACTGGGGCCTTTTCCTGTACTGTAACTTAATATTCATCTCAGGGAATAATTTTTCTACACACTTTTGAAGCAGGTTTAATCATTTATTTACTGCAAGACCTTCACTTTTAATTGGGCCTTTCCTGTCTTTTCCTTTTCCTACTTGCTCCCCAGGAGAAATTTTCCTTTCACGGTTCTAAGCTGAACTCTACTTCTGTTTTGGCAGACTTACTTTTAAAGCGCTCTTTTACCTCTTCAACAGCTGACACTTTTTTTCAGAAGAAACATAATTAATATCCCTGCTTTTCTTTGCAATGTTTCTGCCCAAAGACTAACTTTTCTGTTCAATAACTTCCATTTCTAGGAAAGGAGTAGCAGAACCTGGGTAATAATATATAACGAAACAGAAAAACAAAACAAAAAAACCCAACTCCATTTTATTCCTCTCTATTATAGGAAATGGTCTCAGGATATGTCTGCTAAGCAAGAGTGAAATATAGGAATTGCTTCACCCACAACTGCAAGTTTACTTTGTATGCACAGCAGTTGCATACAATAATACTGCACAACACCTGAGAGTCCGAATTCAGGAAAACACTTAAGTACTGTCAGTTTCTGGGTTAACTGCACTTTAGAGAAACACACCCATGACCTTCTCCAGGGAACCTATTTAAGGTTTCAGGCACCCTAACCATCACCTCTCTCAGGCAGAGACCTGTCTTTCCCTTTGCAGACTGGGAATTTAGGCCTCCTGTCCATCAGCATCTCGGTGTGACTTCCTCAGCAGGTTAGACTGAGATCCAGCACATGTGGTTTCTTTCTTTCTGCGGGGACTACAAGAGTGTACACCAGGTATCAAGCACCCTTCACAAAGCCAAGTATAGTATTCTTAGGGCAAAAGCATTACAGAAAAACATAGAAAACAATAAACAGCCTAGATGTATGCTAAAAGCTTACCAGAGGTCATTTCATCTCCAACATAGGGCTCTAGCAGCTGTCAGTCTTTCAAGACCCTCTACTGAGTTTGCCCTGTTGGTTACAAGTTCATGTCAGGTTTCACATCCAGAAGAACGGCCTTGGAACAGTTCAGCTGTCACCTTACATGGTTTGAGCCTGTGATCTTCAGCCTTGTGTAAACAAGTAACACCAGCCAATGGCCCTCTCCTCAGCTGGAGAAACTTTAAAAGCTGGGCTTTAGCATATCAAGTGTTGGAAATTTGCATTAACCTCATTCTAGGGTGGATTTCCCAGGAAACCAGCTCAGCAAGTCAGGACCCCAAAAAACTCATTTAACAGTTATTATCACAAAAGACTCTCTCTGGCACATTTCGATACAATTGTGTTGTGGGTTTGTTTGTTTTTTGGTTTTTTTTAAAAAGCATCATGCTTCCCAGGTCTCTCATCTGTCACAAGTGCTTTCCTGAATAGGGATCACTTCCTGAATTGGTGCCCTAGGCATGAAGCAAGAGATAGCAATTATGAGCCTAATTTGGACTTGCAGTTGCTGTGAGTTTGTTCACAAACTGGGCTATTGCATATACAAATAGCCAATTGCATATCCAACTAGCCATTTGCATGAATAGTTATCTGCTTTGAATAGCCAGGTAGGATAATATTGCTAGTAAGCCTGGTGCACAATTTCAACCTGGTATCTTTACAACACTCATAGACTGTTCCACTGTCTTATGTAATTTCTCTGTGGTTTGGAGAGAGACAATTAATTCTTACTGCAAACAAAATGAAGTATTGGAACTTTATTTTTCATAAATCAGATGGGAGTGTTCTGTGTGGTAAGGGATTGTGACTATCGTTTGCAGGGGCTCCCATACTTTTTATATCCACTAATCACCACCTTGTCAAGGAGAAAGTTGTGCTTGCTTCACAAAATGTAGTGTCCTTGTCAGGTGAGGTACCAGTGACTTTCAGGTGTGTGTGTGTCTTTAATTGTGAGACTGGTCTTTCTGTCCTGATCCCCAATATACATAGTGCTCAAGAGAATCAAGAAATTCAAAGCTCTGTCTGATACTAGTCTAAATGTATGTCTCCTCCATTAAAGTCACTGAGCTGCACTTCACTTATCTTGAGTCCACCATCACATTACAGTTCAATTAACTCTTCCTTTTCTTTCGTCTGCCAGGGTGTCTTCCATTGAATATGGATCTATAATCTAATTCTCATTGGTTGAGAGATCAGGAAAGTATTCATTACACTTGGTGACGCACTTCAAACCATTTTTCTGCATCACCAATAAGGTCAGGATGAATTTCCAGGAAGAAAATTTTCCATGGTGTTGGGAGTGATGGGCAATTTCATTTTCCTCCTTTCATATTATAAATGGCAATTTCTTTATTGCCATTGTTTTGTCATGAACATTGAGAGGTTGTTTTCAGTCACATAAATTGGCATCCGGTGAACTGAGATGTGTGAACAAGTCAGCTAAATAGGCTAGTCTTGGCAGCCAGACTTCACAAAGTAATAATCTGTACCCTCAAAACTAAAATCAATACGGAACTCCTGTAGCTCAGAACAGACATAGTTCAAAAAATCAGCTTTGCAATGAGGTACTCTTTTAGGTGATGAAGTGGGTATTCATGTGAATGGCTAGCCAACTACAAAAGCAGTTTCTCCTCTCTTGGTGTTCACACCTCCAGATCAACTGCTAGAAGAGGGGCTCATCCTCCCTGACTAAACTAACCTCATTATCTATGCCTGATTCTTGCCTACATTTTTATACCTGCCTCTGGATATTTCCACTGCATGCATCCAATGAATTGGGTATTCACCCACGAAAGCTTATGCTCCAATACGTCTGTTAGTCTATAAGGTGCCACAGGACTCTTTGTCACTTTTACTTGTGCTAAACTACCAGTTTGACTTTGTATTTAGCTGTGACACTCAAAGCTCTTCCCTAGGTCTGGAAAAGGTACTCAGTGTAGCTCGAAAGCTTCTCTCTCTCGCCAGCAGAAGTTGGTCCAATAAAAGATATTACCTCACCCACCTGGTACTAGCTAACTAGTACTCTAACTAGTAAGATGGACAACTTGATCTGTGTTGTAACTTAAATTAGTAAGGGCATGTCTACACATACAGCACGACAGCAGCACAGCTGCACCAATGCAACTGTGCCGCTGCAGCACTTCTGATGAAGATGTTCTATGCCAACGGGAAAGAGCTCTTCTGTCAGAACAATAAAACCACCTGCATGAGCAGCAGAAGCTATGCTGGTGGGAGAAGCCCCCTCATCAACATAGCACTGTGCATACCAATGCTTATGGCGGTGTAACCTATGTCGCTCATAGGGGGTGGGGATTCACATCCCTAAGCAACATAAGCTGTATGTAGACAGAGCCTAAGGCTTTGTCTACACCAGACTTTCATTGAGAACCCATGTGCTAGATGATAGTTTTATATTTGTGTGACAGAAGCAGAAGTATTGAGAGATGCCTTGTCTACACCTCATGATTTTTAGGTTATTTGGCTCTACTTGCATTCACAATGACATTTGATAGTCTTTTTCTTGCATTGTTTGGGGAGGGAGAATTACAAGCCTACTTCCTGCCACAAAGATTATACCTACTTCTGAATGATCTCCTCCAAGGTCAGAGTTCAATTTCCTTCTCTGAAATGCCAATTGGCTATCCCACTGAACAGTTCTGAACATCAATTTGAGAAGTGTCTAATGTTTGGGGATTTTTTTGTGGGGTGGCAATTGCATGGAAAATAAACAAAAGGTTCATGTTAAATCATGTAAATGTACCTAGACCAATACTATGGAAAGCACATTTGCAAAGCAGTAAAATATTTCCTCTACCTTGCAGAAAACAACCGTTATCCTCTCACAGGCTAAAGCTGTGTGACTCTGCCTGTCAGCTCAGAGTCTAATTGTACAAGCCAATGTCTATGTCCCAGGGTTAATTGGTGTTTGGCAATTGAAGTGTTTTGTCCCTGATTTAGAATTTCCTCCTGTTCTGGACCAAAGATGCACATACCGCATTCCTGTTTGGATTTTAAATGAGTCATGGTTCATTCAGTCCCAAACATGCATGAATATTTCCCTCACATTAATATACATCATTTGCCCTTAATCACTCTGCCACTGCATCTGAGGCCAGCCTTCATTAATATGTTAATTTGCAGTCCCTCTCAGTGGAAGTTCCAAGGCTAATAGCCAAAGGAAAGGTTTTCTTCCCCCAAATAGCTCTTTGCAACTGTATAGTTTTATTCTGATAACATTTTGACCTGATTCTGATTTACATTGTGCCAGAGTAAATCCACCGAGTTCCACAGAGCTACATTGGCTGTACTCAGAAGAGTTGAGATCAGAAACTAATCTCTCACCTTTATTCCCTACTGGGTGGAGAGGCTGGCTCCTTTTAGGGTTATCCAGAAAGCTTCCTTCAAAGTTTCCTAGCGACCAAAGAAAGTTACAAAATTGCACAAAAATACTGATAAAAATTGTTTTCCAACCAACTCTTCTCTTATATTCAGTTTGATTAAGACTGATGGCAAATCTAGTATGGTATGAGAGCAAAAATCAACAGCAACGAAGTTCAAGAAATGACCGTTTAGTTCCTTGACCTAATGAGTCTTCCTCATTCCTGCCAAGAGGATAACTTGTTTAATTCTGGTCAAATATGCTGACTGGATCACAAATGAGGATCTTACAAGCACAGGCTGTAGCTGACCTACTAGAGACTTCCTCTTTTGGTCATAAGCAGCAAGAGTTTGTACTTGGGTATTTACAGACTTCTCCCCTACTTACACCATTCTTCTTTGCTCCCTGTTGTTGTCTCTTCCCCCTTTTTTTTTCTATACGTTTCTGATTCCCTTGTCCTGTTCCTGATAGGTGATCCTCTTTCCTGATTACCCTCCTTCCTGCTTTGGCAGAGGACTCTGTGCTCTTCCGAGGCAGGGACCATTAATGGCTCAGTAAATGAGTCATGGGTCCATGAAGCAGAAGCTGGGGCATTCTAACAGAAGCGACGGCTGTTCTAAGACCCAGTCAAATGCCCATTCCATTTAGTGGAAAGACTCTCATTAACTTCAATGGGAAGCAGTGCAGACCCATGGGGGAAAAGGAGAACCAGCCACAGGATGTTTTTTTCCTTTTTCTTAAATTCATCACATTTAAATGCAGCAACATTCCTGCCTCCCCCATGAATCTTCACCTTCACTTGCCCCATAGGTCTCATGGGCCCATGGTGTGCTTGTACCGTCTTTGTTTATACCATGACAGTAGTTTGCCTGGTGGCAGCAGTTAATGCAGAGGAGCTAAGACCAATGGAAAATTAACAGGATTCCCATGAGCCTTTGCAAGCTCTGTCCCGGCCATCAGTAACAGACCATTACTGTCACAAGCCAAAATGTGTTTAGCATCCTGAATTGAAATCTAGGATGTCTTGTCTTCAGCTCTGTCTCTAACCTGTTCGCTTGTATTCTCTCACTCATGTACATTCTTTAACGTAAACGTATTTTATCCCCAATGGCTCGGATTCAGTTTGATAGCAAGACCTCTGTCTCCGCACATCACGTGGATCAAGTGGCTTGGCAATGGCTGGTAATGATGTCTGTAAACTGGAGTGGCATCTGTAGACAGGTTGTTCTTAGCCTAGGGTCTAATGCTGAGGCAGAAGGAGTGTATTTAAATTTGTCATTCCTTTTCCTGCCCCCTGCAGTTCTCATGTAGGACAAAGATTCTGCTCATTTTGAATTTGAGGGATAATAAAATTTTACCTTTGGAGGATACTTGTATTTCGGCCCTGGCTTACCTTAAAAAAAAACCCAAAAAACATGTTTCCTAAAAGATGTTTTTCATTTAATTTTAATAGATGGGGTGGATCTAATCCTGGTTCATTTATTAGTTAGCAGTTTCATTGGTAGCAAAACGTCTTTATTTTACATTTGTTAATATAGATAATGCATTTACCTGAGCCCCACTTTTAATGCCTAGATCTTCAGCCTGTTAATATCATAGTAGTTTACTTTACTTACACAACATAGTTTGCATTGACTATCTGACCCTTAGGTTTAAGTGGGACAGAAGGTCTTGTGTGGGGGTCCTTTGAACTATGGTGAATTTCATTCTAGCAGGGGGAAAACATTATCATCAGATGGATGCTGTGTGAACATGTGACATTATTGGAATCAGTAGAGTGTCTTTTGTTGCTGATTCCTAGAATTGCTTAACTGTAACTTATTTTTGTGTTCAATTGTAAATTTTCTATTGAAATAGAAATATGCTAAATATGTCTTTCATGAGGTAGCCTGGGAAGTCCTTATTCTAATATTGTACTGTCAGACACTGTAAGTAAATAAAGCTGTGTAATAGTTTGGACCCCGTGGTCAAGAGACAGGTGCCTTCTGCACTATTAATCGGCCTAACAGGAGATTTTTGCTGTCCGATGTATACATTTCAACAATATCACAAATCTTAATTTCTATTAATGGACTTAATCTTTTTTTCCATTTTTGATACTACAGTTTAAAATAGACTTCTGAAAACACATAACATGTATTTTAAACAGCAAATGCTGACATGCATAGCCTCTTAATTTAAAAAAAAATCCAGATTCTCAACAGCCTGTAGTAACAATTCAATAGCAATATAATTCCTGCCAATAACCTTCTACTAGGAAAAAATATTTCAACCAGCATTAGCACTCAGTGTAGCCAACAGAAATATTTGATACTGAGAGCACTGAAACAGAAATCCACTTTAGATGTCCTTCAAACAATAAGACGATGAGTTCAAGGGGGTATGTAATAGGAGTCTCAGAAGATGGGGCCTGACTTTGTTTCTTACTTGGTGTGATAATTTCCTCTCCATATAAATCTTACTATATAAGAAAAAGGAAGCAGTAATATCTTATCTAACTAAGTTATCTGTTGTTCCTGAAATATTCTGTTTAAACTATGAGGGATGTTCTTACTCAACATGAAAGACATCCCCCCCACCCCCACCCCCCCACACACACTGAAAGCAGATCCTTTTAAAAAGAAAGGAATATATAAGACTATATTTCCTGACTGGATGACAGGGAACAGTTAAGAAATACAGCCCTGAAGTTGCAAAAAGATGTCCTGGGATTCACTCTTGGCCACTTGCAATATGTATTGCAATAGAAAAGTATAATAACCCACATAAGGATAACACATTGGAAGTGGTTGTGTTCATTATTTTACTACAAACCTCTGTCCTTTAATGTAAAAGTAGATTTTCATCCACATTGATTTGTGTCTTTGCCAGAGGGAAAAGGGGATTCTTATTTTATATTTCTGTAATTCTTTGTAGTCTGACCTTTAAATCATATAAAATAGCCAGTTCACTAAGCATTATTGATCATTACTGATACAGAAGTTAGTGTATTGCTAATGACAACTGAAGACACTAGATGAAAGCAGATTCATGGTATCTATCCTTACTTTTCAACATAAAATAGTATTGTACAGGTTCCTCTTTCAACTCCTGTCCCAAAGCTGGCAGATCACAATACTGACCTATCCTTCGGGTAATCTAAATGATATTTTTCTAAAAATGGTGGTTAACCTATCAGGGACACATCATACTATACATCTTAAAAAACAGCGCTGGTATGGATCCAGAAAATGCAGTGCTCTGTCATACACTAAAACAAATAAGAATATTTTATAGCTCTTAGCACTGCTTGAGAAAAATCCCTTGATAGGTGTAACTTCAGTTCAAATCCAGCCTAGTTTAATAACTTGTATTGGTTATCAATATTTGCTTGCTGGTGGCCTATGTGAATGACTTCACTCTCATTTACAGTGAAGGGGCATGGAGGATGTTCACATCACACTATGTATAGCAAGTTTATTGGGTGCTTCAACAGGGAGGCCAATGATTCTTTGTTAAGAGTAAAGTTGCGCCAGTGTCGCCAAAATGGGATCAGATCCACAGCTTTTTTAAATCATGTAGCTTCTTGGAATTTAACAGAGCTGGCAATCTGGTCCATAGTGTTTATAAACATTTATTCGTATTTCCATCAGCCATTCAGTTCAACTCATGTCTTTATCCCTTATTCACCACTCATAAATACTCCTGTGATGGGTTGTGAGCTTGAGGTTGTTGAGATTTTTGCTTAACTATTAAGAAATGGCTGTTCATAATATGAACACATAGTCATGAACAAATGAAAATTTGATGTTTGTTCACTGTTAAGCAATGTCTACATTGGCACTTTTGTCGGTAATACTTTTGTTAGTCAGGGATTGGAAAAAAACACCCCTGACCAATGTAAGCTTCTTCAACAAAAGTGCTGGTGTAGATAGCGCAATGGTGGGAAATGCTCTCCACTGACATAGCTACCGCCACTTGTGAGGGATGGTTTACTTATGTCAACGGGAAAGCTCTCCCATTGCTGCAGTGGTAGAGTTGTGCCTGTAGGGTAAGACATAGCTTTAGTCCCTCATTCTATTTATTTAAAAAGAGCTTGCCATCTAATCCTGGAGCAGAGACAATTACCTGTGAGTCTAGTTGACCAGTCTGTAATTGAATAATAACTAGTTAATCATCCAGTATGAACAGTTTACAAACACCCCAAAAAGGCTGGAGCTCATTCACAGAGTATTCAGCGTATATTTTAATAAGTTATGCACAGTCTCCATTAGTTTTTGGGCCTCACTCCTATAGATGGTAACTGGGGGTGGGGCAGGAGGTTGGGAGTGTGAGGACTAAAATACCTTCCTTTCCACCCACCAATATGCACGTTTAATACAAACTAAACAGTTGAATGCCAAAGAGTCCTCTTGTTAACCTCCCCCAGACTCCTCAACCCGGCCCTGTGTGCAGTGCAATGTTCAAGAGCCAGTTATGTTTTGGGGACCATAGCAGGGATGAAAAATTCTTTTGCGGGCCTATTCAAAAATACTAAAGCCAGCTATGAGGCAGTGTAAATGCTGCAGAAGCAAGGTAGTTTATGCCCTTTGAATGTGCTATTTCATTGTTTACACAGTGTTTTCATCACAGTGCGAGCTGTTCACCAAGCTTGGTACAATCTGACAGACTGGACAGGAACATTCACCAGCTAATTTAACCCAGGTCTACCTGACATTTCAGTGGGGGCAGGGATGTTGTGATTCTGGAATAGACAGTTTGCACATCCCTGATCTGTTGTATTCAACACTGAAGCTAATTCTTACAATGTAATGCAGCTGTAGCTTGTTTTTTTTCACCCCATCTGATACTGTGCATTTTAAATTACAGTCATGGACGTCTCAAACCTTTTAATTTTGATGAAATTCTTCTTTCCTCTGCTCGCTGACATTTGATGAGTTCTGTGTTTGGTAGAAGTAGACTGACATTTTGATGTACACTTACAAATCTGAAATAGCAATTAGGAAATTAGAAATTGTGGAAATCATGTTATTTAACTTTAATTTTAATCCTCACTGTCTCAACAGTTAAATGATTAGATTAAAATGTCCCTTAAGATATAGCACAAAAAAACCTCATTATTGTAATCTGTAGTTAGCACTCCTGACATGTTAGTCTTTTGGAGGTGCTGGGGGCTGTTGAATAGACTTAGCTCTAGTCTGACCAGCGGACAAGCGATTCTGTTCCATAGCAACTTTAGCGCTTGTGCAAACTGTTTTCTTTCTGCATAGGAATGAAAAAAAAACTTTTTTTTTTTTGCAAAAGTGGGAGCAGGTATCCTCATTTATAGCCTAGGAGTTAGGATACAGGCTTGAGATATGGAAAACCCAGCTCTGAGTCCCTGTTCTGCCTGATTCAGAGCAGAGCGTCTCAATCCAGATCACCATAACCAAGACTGTGCACCTAGGGCTCCCACATACTAGACCAGCTAGACCAGTTCCCTAGCTCACCCAACTAGACGGTCTCCTGACAAAAGTTTTGTGGAAATTGACATGCTTCGACCAATTAGCACATGTAGATGAAAATGTTCTGACCAGCTCTGTTTATCCTGGTACCCCAGGATTTACATATATTGATTTCTAGCACCATGGAATTGAGGAAAACAACTGCAGCTCTTTAGCTCTGCCATAGCAGCTGTAGGGCTATAGAACATACCTAAGCAATTGAAGTGTCCCCTTTAAGATATGTTTATTCATAGAATAGTGTAAAGGTGCACTAATGCTATGCTCCATGCCATTGCTCAAGTTCATTTATTCATAAAATTACAAACTAACAGCACTGAGTACAAAGGTAAAAAGTGCCAGGAATCAACAGCAGAAAGCTGTAGAAACAATTTTGGATGCACAATATTAAAAATAAGACAGAGAATAATGATTGATTAAACAGAAGGGAGCGCTCAGGAAACAACTACAACTTGAACTGTCCTGGATTTTTCACTCCCATTTTAATTTCTTTTAAATGTTATGCAGACCTGGAAAAGTTTGAACACAAAATATTAAGGTTCACAGAGAAATTCAGAGATGACTGATCAGCAGAAGATGGGCAGCAGATACTATCCTACAGCATCAACATAACCACATCCTATACAGTCTGAGTCCCATACTCTTGTGCACCATGGTCATAATTTTTAGAAGGGCTCAACACCCACTTCTGGGGACAATTTTTCAAGAGGGTTCCATATGGTGGGACATCCTCAGGCCAGCTCCCCTGAGACTGTATCACCGTTCTGGTCCAGCTCTCCTTGCTGGATCCTTGACAGACAGCTGTTTGGACCCACCTGCAGGGTCTGTGGGTACGTCTACACCGCACACGCCTTACAGTGGCCTATAGAGTATGTACACTGCATGTACCTGCAGCACGAGTATAAATTGTTTTGTAGACATAGAGGCACCGCTTGGATGAATAAAGACAAACTTGGACTTTTAGGTTATGTTCAAATCCACAAGGCATAGCTTGTGTCTGGTACCTATTCTAGGTAGCCGAGAACCACGATGACCCCAAGACTCTCCAGTCTCTCAAGAACACGTTCCCCAGACCTCCGTCCTGTGAATACTTTGGTTTTTAGTTTGTCCTTATACCCTGCTGCTCAAGAGGAAGCAGGGGAAGAACTGCAAATCAGGTGTGTTTGAATCACAATATGGCTTACACAGCACTCTTGATCATCACATCTGTGCCTAAAGGTCTAGGATTCACTTTTAAATGTAGAGAATTTCTCATGTGGATAGAATCTTTCTTTCAAAACAAACACACACAGCTTGTCCCTTTTTATGATTACGACCGCTGTAGTGACAAAATATAGACCTATTTCTCTTCTCAGTTGTGAACTTTATTGTGCACCTACTGTAAATACCTGTTTCAAATACAAATAAATATCCTCCCCATATGTATAACCTGAATCTCTCACTTATAAGTGTAGCTATTTATTTAATCAAGATCTGTGAATGAGGAGATGGCTACAAAGAGAAGCACGCTGAAATGGAAAAAGGGGTTGCCTTTACAATAGCAATACTAGCTGGGAAATGAAAAAAGCAATAGCTTGAGAGGTACATTTTCAATCATCTTGAAATGCCCTTTACCCTAGTAATTTGCTTCCAGACAGTGCACACATTTTAAATGAATAGTTTGCTTAAAAAAAAAAAAAAAAAAAAAACCAGAAGATGTTAAAAAGTGGAATGGACACATCATATTCTAAAGAAGTATGAGGTGGGGGGAGGGGTCATTCAAATGATATGTAACTGGTCTAGAACTCATGGTGATGATAATGACAATGAAATAATAGTAGGGAAACTGACAAGCAACACTAGGCAAACCCTGACTGTGAAAGAGAGCTCTTCCAAGGCTCTTTCAGGGACAGCACTGCTCCATAAAGTCAATTATCATTGATATTAGGAATGTTTTCTGTGTAGGGTCAGGATATGTAGTTAGTTGTAATAGGTGAACAGAAATAGCATCTACTGAAGCATTATGATCACTCCATTTGAGACCCTCTCTCATTAATATATGTGAATGCATGCACCGGGTGATGTAGTTGTTAGCATTTAATTTGTACCTGTACTCTTAAAATGTGACATTTGAAAATGTTCTGAAATTTTAAAAACATGTCTTTCAGGATTCTATGGCAAAGTAGATTATACTTGATGAATATCCACTACACAAGTCACAGTTTGCAGAACTAAGAGGAGAGAGCCATTTACTAAAATATAGCAAATCAAATTTTTGGGGGAAACATGTTTTTGCTTTAAGTGGTAGGTAGAGGCATGTTGCTGCATTGAGACCTTCTGGCAGAAAGAATCTCAGATGTGTGATTGCACTCATCTTCTAAAATAAGTATCCCTGAACTACTTAGAAAGAGAAATTAAATTAAAACTATCCTCAATCTATATATATAAAAGTCAAATGGTGTATGCATGTATGCGTGTATGTATGCGTGTATGCATGCGTGCGTGTATGTACGTGCACTTACTCCTTCCACACCGTTTGAGCTAGAGACTTGAAATTTGGTACAGTTATAGGTCTTAAGGTCCTTATCAGGGTAAGAGTTGAAAATTTTTCAAATCTCACCTCTGACACCCCCCAGGGGTGAAATTATTTAAAGGCCAATCACATCAGCTGGGCAGCTGCTGTTCTCTGTGACATAGTTATGATGTCATAATACCCCCTCCAACGGACCCTGCATTCGCTCAGCTCTCTGCCGCCTCCCCCCTCCAACAGACCCCGCACACACTCAGCTCTCTGCCCCCTCCCCCCTCCAACGGACCCCGCACTCGCTCAGCTCTCTGCCCCCTCCCCACCTCCAACGGACCCGAGCAACACCGGGTATTTTCACTAGTCAGTAATATTATTGGCCTATAGAAAAAAGATTGATGGATTCATACAGCATAGTGAGGGAGGATCATCTTGTGATTAAGGATCTGGACTGGGCTGGTCCTCACTACCGGAGGGGATAAATGGCAGATACGCAACTTCAGCTACGTGAATCACATAGCTGAAGTTTGCGTATCTGCAGCCGACTTACCTGCCATCCTCACGGTGGCAGCAGTCAGTGGCGCGCTCCCCCGTCAACTCCAGCTTGTGCCTCCCGGCAAGCTGGAGTTCCGGAGTCGACGGAGGCACTGCGGGTGATCGATTTCTCGCGTCTTCACAAGACGCGAGAAATCGATCACCAAAAGATCGATCGCTACCCGCCAATCTGGCGGGTAGTGAAGACCAGCCCGCAGACTCAGCAGACCTGGATTCGGGTCCATGCTCTTCCCTACCTTTTCTGTGCAACTTTGGGTGAGTCAATGGAGTCTTGGGGTGGTCCATATCAGTACTAATGGAATGCCTTCCGTTTGGACGTGTGTTTGGATTAAATGGTCTCTACCTAGAAACAGAACCAAAATCCTCAGTTCAAAAGAGGAAAAAACTTTTAAACAGGCCGCAGATGTTTTCCTTTAAAGGGAGAGAAGAGGAAGGGCTTTAATTTAAATCCAGTAGGCTGTCCCTTGTAGCATACAAGAGAAGGAAGCAACACGCTTATTAATATAGTATAAAGCCCTAACAAGCTTACCCATGTGAGGAAGGTGCAATGAGAGAGAATATTAAAATCCATCCGCATGGAAAAAGTTAGAGAATTCTAAAACCTGGCAGTTAAAGCACCAAGGGTTATAGTTCTCTGAAAAGGAATGCAAGAAACAGGGATCTGACAGTGTGTTCTCGCACAAGTCTACCAACTTCCAAAAACTGAGGGGAAATATTTAGAACATTTTTCCCCTTTTTTTGTTTTAGACAGCTTTGGTGTTCAGGTTTGTGAGTAAGAACTGTTGTGGCAGGGTGCTGGCCAGGAGTGCCTGAGCCAGCCCTGCGGGCCCTTTAAGAGGGAGCACCAGCCTGCAAACCTCCCTTGCAGGAAGGCTAATTAGCCACCTGAGGTGCAGGCCAATCAACCTGCATGGGTTGCACCTGGCAGCCTCCTCTGGGGGATATAAGGCTGCCAGGAAGGAAGCCCAGAGTGGTGGTGGTTGGGCTATTCAGAGCTGGGAGTGTGTTTGTATGAGCTATCAAGAGCTGTGTGTGTTTGCATGAGCTATCAAGAGCTGTGTGTGTTTGTATCACTGTTAGCTGGACTACATAGAGTCCATAGAGCTGGGTGTTTGAGCTATTAGCTGTGAGTGTGTTGTGTATGAGCTAACCAGAGCAGTGTGTGTGTATGCTAGAGCTAACCAATACTCAATCTGTGGGTGCAGTTGGGGAGGAAGTCCCAACCGGGGGCAGTGGACTCAGCCTCCCCCTGTAGCTGTTTAGAGTGTGGTGGTGGTGGCATGAGCTATCCAGAGCTGTGTGTTGTGTTTGAGCTATCAAGAGCTGAGTGTGTGTTTGAGCTATCAAGAGCTGAGTGTGTATTAATGAGCTATCAAGAGCTATGTGTATTAATGAGCTGTTTATTAATGAACTGTTTTAACCTGTATATATTGGTGGTGGGGTCCTGCACTGTAAATTAAAGGGCACTGTTGGAGCAAAAAAGGGTTTCCTGCCTGTGTTCCTGAGGGGGGTGAGAAGGCGATCTGCCACACTGTGAAATTGCCAGACTGGATCAGTCATGTGGTCAATATAGTCCAATATCCTGTTTGCCACTGGTCAGTACCTGATGCTTTAGAACAATGATTCTCAACACGGGGTACATGTTCCCCTGGGAGTACACAGAGGTCATCCAGGGAATACATGAACTCATCTTGACATTTGCTTAGTTTTACAACAGGCTACATAAAAAGCACTAGCAAAGTCAGTACAAACTAAAATTTCATACAGACAATGACTTGTTTATAATTCTCTATATATTATACTCTGAAATATAAGTACAATATTTATATTCCAATTGATTTATTTTATAATTATATGGTAAAAATGAGAAAGTAATTCTCCATTAATCATGTGCTGTGACACTTTTGTATTTTGATGTCTGATTTTGTAAGCAAGTAGTTTGTAAGTGAAGTGAAAATTGGAGGTACATAAGACAAATCAGACTCTTGAAAGGGGTACAGTAGTCTGGAAAAATTGAGAGTCACTGCTTTAGAGGAAGGCGTAAGAGCCCTGCAGTAGCAGATGTCCTGCCACATTAGGTCTCATCCTGGTCAATAGTCATTAGAGATTGGCTTACACCCTGAAGCACAAGGTTTCGTATCCCTTCCAAAAATTGTATTGACAACCCTGGATAGTCTTCATTTTTGTCTAAATCCATATAATAATTCTGTAAGTTTTATACATGAAACTATGGGCTCAGTTAAGGCTCATAATTTGGAGTCCTACCTGCATAGATGAGGAAGCAGGTATACACTCAAGAAGCAGTGACCAGAGATGCCTATAAGAGTCAGGAGTAGATTTCATACCTGAGTATTGTGGGCAGAGACCTTGCCAGTAAACTCTAGGAAAAGTTTATTGGGCATTCCCCTAGTGCCAGCCTCCTTGCTGGTGTGCAAGGAGCCAGGGTCATGATCACATACCCTAACCTGCCAACACTGGCTCTCTTGGGATGTTCAGCATGCAGGGAGAAATGGCTTCTGTATTGCGTCTCTCACCTGGGCGCAGGGGTCTCTGGGGTTTCTGTGTCCCAGGCCTCGCTCTGTACTCTGTTGTCTTCACTCTATGTGCATTCTCACTGGGGCGCCATAATGGTAGAGGGATATCCTGCTCCCATTAATGTTGGTGACAAAACTCCAACTGACTTAATTGTTGCAGGAGATGACTCATATTGCACATGCTCACAAAGGCTAGTAATGGACATTCTGGTCTAGCAATACACCTGTAAACCTGGGATTAGTACTCAAAGCCAGGTTTCTTAAAAGGGTAAAAGCAAAAAATACTCTCTCATGGGATGACCTCAGTTCTGCAACAGCTCCATCCTTGCCATGCTGAAGTTCCTGCTTTTAGAAGTATATTGGATGGCATAATCTTGCAAATGTTGCAAACTCTTGTGGGGAATCAGATCATTGTACCACTGCAGGAACTAGTCTCAAATCAGAGAGGTAGCCGTGTTAGTCTGGAATAGCAGAGGTAACAAAGTCCTGTGGCACCTTAAAGACTAACTATAAAGTTTTGAAGCATAAGCTTTTGTGGGCTAATACCCACTTTGTCGGCAAAGTGGGTATTAGCCCACGAAAGCTTATGCTTCAAAACTTTATAGTTAGTCTTTAAGGTGCCACAGGACTCTTTGTTAGTCTTAAATGTTATTGTTCAGGGTACACAGTGCCTCGGATTCGCTCCAAGAATGCTTTGTTACAGAGGAATAAATATCTTTGAAGCTGTAAACATGCAGAGACAAGATCTGTCATGACCTGAGTTGAAGACAGATGATAAAAAAAAAAAAAATCCACTGGAGACAATGGATGTAAAAGCTTTCAGCGTACCCTCTAACTAGCTTTGAAAAGCCATAGAGTACAGTATGATCCTTGACTTTTACCTAATGTTTACACCTGTTTGAAAACAAGCTTCCATTTCTTGTGATATCGTATGACAACAATTAACTGAATCCTTTTGCTGCTGAGATAGTTCCAACCTCTCTGGGTTAAAAGAGGTTTTTTTTGCTACTTATCTCATTTGTACATCTGTAACTATTTTTCACATACTGTTATATATATCTTCCTATTGTATCTTCCACTCCATGCATCTGAGTTTTGGCTCACGAAAGCTTATGCCCAAATACATTTGTTACTCTCTAAGGTGCCACAAGTACTCCTTGTTGTTCTCTCCAAAGCACTCTATAGTCTGCATTTTTCTGCAGACAATTGCACTTTGCCAACAAGATCTGAAATTTCTACCTAAAATGTATTCAAATGGGTGATTTTCCATGCACATAACTCTTTTAGAATTTACAGAAAGTATAGTTGGACCATCCTACAGAAATCAATAGTATCATAGACCTGCTGTGGGGTGATTCAAAACATCTGTAGAAATAGGTTCACAATTTAGCCCATTGGGGAACTACCTTATTCAACAGCCTCCCTAGCTTCAGCAGCACTGCTTATGAAGAAAAGTATTAACCTGCATGAGTAAGCAGGCCCTATCGTATTCCAGTAATTTAATCCACATTGTCAACTATTCAGAGTCTGTCCACTAGGGCTGGACAGAATTTTTTTTTTTTGCAAAAAAAAGTAAAAATGGACATTACATAGAAAATGAATACATTGTTTTGCTGAAAAACAAAGCTATTCATTTTTGGAGAAAAAAAATTCTGGTGAAAATGCAACCAAAAAAAAGTTCACGGAAAGCAGACATTCTATAAAACAGTTTAATCAGAAAAAATAATAATGTTCAATTGGAAAAATGAATGGTTGGAAAACTGTCAACCAATCCTTCTATCTACATGCTATAGCACATGGAACTAAATTCACCTGTAGTGTATCACAGAAGCTTCTCTATTTAAACAACAACAAAAATCATATTGTAGCCTTCTGTCCAAACTTGAGACTGGGGATTGTTTATTAAATGCATTGTTGTCCATTACACCCATGAGTGATAAATTGCGTAGACCTAGCTGTTGGAAGTCAGACGCTATCTTAATCTCAAGCTACCATTTATCATCACAGTTATCCCATCTCAGGAGAGAATGGGAGGCAGTAAAATCTGTTGCCCTACACAGCAGTACTGTCTGGCCAGTAAAATGCCATTAGTTCTCTAGACTAGAAGGGAGATGGAATGGGTTTAGAGAGAAAATCAGAAGGAAATTGCATTGTTATGCTAAGAGCATTTTTGCTGAAGCATAGCTATGATCCCCTACCCACAGCTGCATACCCAGAGAAAGCTATTCTGAATGTTTAAGATTTCAAGCTAAATAGACTATTCATTCATTTACTTTCTTTAATCTCTCTCAGTGTTATCTATTATTTCATTTGGGGGCCAGATCAATAAATAATTATCAAGAGAAAATCAAGCCAAAATGATTTATGGCTAGCTTGCTATTGTTAGATGCAAAGAGCAAATTTAAACAATATAAAATTTAAAAGGTTCACTCTGAATTTTTCAGTTAGCTGGAAGAAAAATACATCCTCTGATTTGAAGTTGGTATTCAAAATGTCTTTGCATCTTTGTCAACTAAGCCATAGAAATAGCTTTGTTCTTCTATGTGTGTCCCATTTCATGTAGTTTTGCCTGTCACCTGAAATCTAATCTGAAACCTGAATGTATACTCAGGCCTTACTCTTCAAATGCACCTGAGGTTGTGCTTTGTACCTCTCAGCCAGATCAAAGCCGCATAGGAGACCATAAAAAAACCTCTGCAACATAAAGGATCCTCCGGTAGTGTAGATTGACTGGCTTGGGGTCTTGTCAGGAATAATGGATTCTGTGAGGGATTCCCTGTGCTCTAGAAATCCCCATCTTCTTAGCATTACTTGCAGGGGGCATAATTTACAGTAAGATTCTTGCTGCTCTAATTTATTCTTGAGAAACAGCCCTCAGATTGGGTTAAAGCCACCTTTGCATCCCATAAGAACAGCCATGCTGGGTCAGACCAAAGGTCCTTCTAGCTCAGTATCCTGTCTTCCAACAGTGGCTAATCCCAGGTGCCCCAGAGGGAATGAACAGAACAGGCAATCGTCAAATGATCCATCATCTAGTCCTCTGAATTACACGGTGTGCTCCTTGGCTGTAGCAACTGATATGGATCAGTATTTTTAAGCTTTCTGTGTTAATAATTATAGAAAATGTGTTTTCCTCAGAGCACAATATTGTGAGAGAACCTATAGAACCAGTCAATGTCAATTACCAAAGTGGATTATATAAAATTGACTTCTTCAACTTCACCAGCATCTTATGGCATCTGGTGTTTCATGGGCCCTTCCACTGCAGGGACTCTGCCTTAATCTTTTATGGATTTGGAACAATAGATCTTGAGACTGTTTGCTTTGTTGCATAGATGAAAATCTGGAGTGCCAGACAGATTTGCACTGATGTAACTGAGAGCAGAATTTGTCCCTCTATGGCAATTCTTGTGTTAATGAAAATTCCAGCCATATACCAAACCATACATAACTTAAATCTTTTAGCTTAGCTATTGTGAAGTCTTTTATACTATGATAAACCAACATATTTATAGGCTAAATAGGCACATGTAACTGTAGTTGAAAAAATAAGATGTGAAAGCCATTTCTTCCCACTCTCAGTTATAACAAGAATGCCACAGATTCCATTCTACTGAAATAAATGGAATGATATGATCCATATAACATAATTTTAGAAGACTCCCTGGTCTGTCAACTAGCATGAGAAGCAGAAAAGGAGTTACAATACACTCTGCCTAATTCCACTTGAAAAGATACCAATTTAACTGAATGAGACAACAGTAAAAATGAAAAATATAAGATCTTTTATCAATCAAATGGGGGTAATTCATGTATACCTGAACAAAGTAACACAATTTGATTGCTGAGCAGTTTAATTTTCTAGTGAATTTTATCATATGGAGTCAATTCTAATAGCTATTAAAAGTAGGGTACTGTTTCTAAGAAGGGAACATTCTCTTGTTTGCTTAATAGGACACAAACTACAAGAACATAGAAGGGATTTTGGCAAAATTTGAGGGGATTCTTTTCCACAAATATACCCAATTCCAAACTGCAAATCTGTGGGAATTTTCCAAGAGGTGGGAATCGCTTTATTCTTTCTGTCCCTACTCTTACATTTCAGTACCAGATAGGATAAAGGCACAGGAGAAGACAGTCAAAAATATTAAGGAACCAAATCCTCATCTCCAAGTAGATGGGCTTAGGTGTTGTGCAGGAATCCCTCTCATACTTCTATAAAGCAGTGATGAAACCAGTCTACTTCAGACAGGCTGTGCTGTGTTCCCTTTCTGCTCTGCCATTTCTATGTGGATTTGGCTAGGGCATTTCCATAGTGGTGTCCACCAGTCCCAATAAATGCAGGAAGTGAAGTGGTTAACCATGCTATTTACATTGTGATGATTAGTTTCCAGGAGTAGTGCCCACTAAAACGAATGGAAGACAGTTTTACACAATTTTGTGGATGATGAGGTATGGGTTGGGTACTTGTGCACCAGGGAGCACCACAACACAGACCTGGATTTGAAATAGAAACAAGGTAGGGAATCAATCAATCAAGTGTATTTTTAGGTGGATCAACACCCAAGGAATGGCACATCATGAGACTTGCTGTGTCTCTGCCAAATTCTAAAGGACCTCCCGCCATCCAACCTAGTTATTTGGACAGTCTGAAGAGACCGTGGGATTTGGCGTCTAGTATTATAGTTTCAGTCAGTCTGGTTCTAACTCAAGACAACTCCTGACATCTAACGTTCAAACGATTATCTTCCCAATTAAAAGGGCTAAATCTCTTCTTAGTGAACATTAAAACTAGGAAGGAACCCACACAAAGAAGCCCTATGTATTCTGAATAGGCAGGTCTTTCATGCCTCTGGATATCTATTTCTCTGCTCATTAGAATGCTGGTTTTCTGTTGCTATTGGGAGTTTTACCTTGCCATTTCAAATGGCATATGTGCAGGAGCAATGTAGAATATGCCCCTAAATCACCAAGATATTCCCAGTTATCTCATTAGCTGAATGCAACTCATGATTTGTATTAACTATCAGTATGAACAGTGTAATTCTCATTTCTGGAATTAACTTTTGCATGGATGCCCTCCCTCTTCTATACATATTAATTTTTGACACAGGGGAAGAAAATAAAGGCCAGGAGATTTCATACGGTTCCCTGGTTAACAATTAAAGGAAAACCGAAGTGTGTTTATAAAAGATATTCAACTGACTACATCTAATTACAAAGAGGAGCAAATCACTAAATAGTTTAAGGTGTATGAAATATAAGAGTAATTATCAGTCAGACATGACATTGACATCTTGAGTCTCAGGAGGCAGCTTAGAAGTGAAAAAAAGTTCTTCTCGGTAGTAGCCATTGAAAACTGGAGGGTTTGAAATGTAAGTTACATTTTGAAATCTGTATGTGTGTATCATGACTATTTTTAATGGTGGCTATATCAACTGTTAAATCAGCTATCGCTTAACATTTGAAAATGGATAAAATATATTATTTATATATCTGAAAAAGTCTGCTTGCCCCTTGACAGACAAGTAAGAAGCCAAGGATTATGCAGAGGAAAGCTGATCTAAATTCTCTGGCCATATTTTGACCTCTCCAGTTCCACTCTTTTGTGCTGTCAGGCCTTCGCAAAGCAGTTGGAGAGAGGCCTTAACAGAGCAGCCAGGGCATGGGAGAAATCCCTTGTTTCCCTACAGCTTGTTCCACCCCTCCTATTTCTTCCAAAACCTCCAGGTATGGGGTGAGGAGATGACATTAAGGCACAAAGCCAGAATAATCTTACACTGGTTGAATGATTCCTGAGGCTCAGCTCCAGCATTGAAGGCGAATGGAAAGGTCTAAGGCTGTGTCTACACTGACAGGTGGCCCTGATTACTGGATCAATATCCATGATCACTTGTGCTCCCCATACCTGCGTCTGCAAGATCCCACATATCCTGTGCTGTACACATGTACACCTGCGTCCACGCTTCCACTCTAAGTACAGGAGGTTACTGCTACCATTTTAGGGCTGGTATCCCAGGGCTGCGTGCATCACAGAGATACATTTTAGGGGAGACACTTGGTTGTGTGTTATTGGCACCATTCTCTACTTTCACACAGTTCCTGATGGCCATTCCTGATCATGTTTCCTCTTACTTTTATGTCTTGAAAAACTGGGCTGAAAACATGGATCCATTGGATTAAAAATTCCTCCTGCTGCTTCTCATTGTGCAACACATTTATGTGGAGGAATAGGTGTTTGACAATGTGCTAGGTTTAATTTGGGCAGTTTTTCCTGACTCACTGTAAACAGATAACCTTGAGGGACAGAAATAATTAATTCATGTCAGCCTGGATAGATATTGTGAATATTTATATTGCACAGTCTAATTTTGGGTAGATTTTTGCATCTGGCTCCTGAGAACCAACGTATGTGGTTGGAACATGTTATCCTAGAAACCTAGGATGACCAGCAGTGGCTTCAGAACATCTGAATGAGGAAACAGACCTTCATGGAGCTTTGTGAGGAGCTTATGGCAAATCTCTAGCACCAGACTACT
This sequence comes from Sternotherus odoratus, assembly GCA_032164245.1. Lineage (NCBI taxonomy): Eukaryota > Metazoa > Chordata > Testudines > Kinosternidae > Sternotherus > Sternotherus odoratus. The sequence goes on from JAVMKO010000011.1 coordinate 20,330,617, forward strand.
CAATTCAGAGAAATCACACTGGTTCAGAAGTGGGCTGCTATTGCCCTGTAGAGGTTGGCCACCCATGACATCTATCTAGCTAATCTCTTGCAAACCACTTTGGGGTTGGAAAGTCCACTATTGAGGTCATGGTTATGCAGATTTGTGAGGCAGTTAAAATTGTGGTTTTCCTGTAGCTTGTTGGCATAAAAATGTTCCAGAAATAAGAGCTGGTTTCCAGAGGCTGAGAATTCCAAACTGTTCTGGGTTCATCACTAGTACTCATGTCCCAATTCTTTGCCTGCCACAAGGAACAAGGGTGTATGTGAACAAGAAAGGAGGTTATTCCATCATTCTGTAGACTTAGTGGACTGTGGAGGCAGATTCTTGAGTGCTAATGTAGGGAGCACTGGAAAGGTTCAAGATGCTAGGATGCTGAGGAGCTCAGGATTGTACTTAATGGGGCGAGAAAGAGAGAGAAATCATGTTCTCCTGTACAATGTACCAACAATTATTTTGAGGGACCTGGTCCTGCCTAGGCTCATGAATTCATATTCCACCATCCATGGCCCTGGAAAAGGGAATTTAATTTCAAGCTAAGTAGGTCCAGAATGGTCATGGAAAATGCATTTGGTAGGCTGAAGGCTCATTGGCCCCTCGTACAAACCCATCTGGATGACACTGTGGCAAACGCCATTCATATGATTGTCACATGCTGTGCCCTACACATCATTTGTAAAGGAGAGTATTTCTGTCCCAAGTGGGTTCAGGACAAATCTGATTTGTAAACTCTGTACAAGCAGCCAGATCCTACAAACGTACACACTGATCCTAGTTCCCAGCAAGATGGGGAAATAAGGGGTGCCATATGTGCACAGAACGGGAAGGCAAATGATGACATATTCATTGTGCTTGTACCAAGGGACATCTTCACATTTTTGAGCAGCTGCTGCAAATGCACATGAAGGAAATTACCTGCATACTTATAGATTACATAGTTTTAAAAGTGTTTTGTTTCCAGTTGATATGCTGCAGCTGAAGTTCATTATCCTTTTCTGTGTGTCACTCTGTACACATTATAGCCAGTTGCAGGGCACATACATTGTGTTAACAGGTTGGGGCTGGGTTCCTGCTTGCAAGGGTTGCACCTGTATTATACATACACTGTTCAATATGTTGTCCTCTTGGCTGTTGACACCTGAATGTAAGTAGACTCTTCTATTGTGATTCTTTTTTTTTTAAGTTAGGAGGGTGGGTTTCATGATGGCAACTATTTCAGGCACTTTTACATATTACTTGTTTGGGGTTTTTTGGATCTCCTTGATCCCATTAACAAGGTTCAGTGCAGCATGGTAATGAAGGTGGAGGGCTATTGAAACTCAATACCTGGTACATGCCTCTTAGTTCTGTCCATGCTGCAAGCTGGCATAGAGATGAAGTGATGCCACAGCTAACATGCATACTTACTCTCAGGCATACCAGTTTGCTTGCTCTCTGCTTGCCTTGAGATGTGTTTCTGGCATTTCAGCATGTACAATAGCGGGCATATGACACAAGTCAACACAAAGCCATTTGTACAGTTGCTAGCATAGGTGTACTCTGAGATGCCTTCTCCATGCCCCCACCACCTCAGGTCTCGTGCTAAAATCAACTCAGCTGAAGCTAGGTATCTGGCTCACTGTTTTGTAACAAGATTCCCCTTCCCCTTTTTGTGTAGTCTTTATCTGCCTCAGAAAGTTACTCTTTCTACTGGGAAGTAGAATATTTTATCATTCAAATGGTACCCTCCCTTAAAAAGACCACACCCCCATTTGCTGAATTAAGTCCCGGAAGCAAGACCGTTATGGTGTTGTGGCTTTTGTTGTTGTTTTTGCTATTTAATATTTTTTTAATCGTCTAGTATGGGAAGAATATTGGAACCTTTATACTGATGATCCAAAGTAATTTTTAACATTAATTACTGAGAGGGCATCAATTTTACTATAACATTCTGTTATCTGGAGTAATTTAAGGACTTTAAACATGAAGGAATGGCTTTCATTAAAATGATGGGTACATGGTGAAGCACATGGCTTTGCATATAAATGAAGTGATTAAGAATGATTGCCCAATACCTATTGTCCTCTGCCAAATTTTCAAGGGGAATCAGCATTTAAACATAGCCACTTGAATACCAGGTGTTAGATTTTTATAGCAATGTTATGAGCAGCCCTACCTTCTAGAGTTTTTGGTATTTAAAAAGTTACTGAAAGGTTAAATGGCATAAGTTACAAATAGTGATGAGCTACATGGACAGCTAATGTAAGACTGTGGCTAGCAAGATTAGTTCAAGGATGGTGAACTGATTTTTTGATTAACTTTATCGTGACATTAATCCTGAGTGTTTTCAGTGTTGTAACTGTGTTGGTCCCAGAATATGAGAAAGAAGGTGGGTGAGGTCATCCTTGATACAATTTTTTAGCTTCATTGTATTTACATGAGGAGGGATATCAGTGTTATCAACTCTCGTGACTTATCGTCAGTCTGATATTTTACTTAGGGCTTTAACTTCTGGACACAAATGATTAGAAGATACCACTAACTTACTTTTTAAATGGAAGTTTCTATACCTGATTGTTTCAAAGAAAAGCTTGAAAATGTGACTGTGATGTTGCACTCCATATGGTTTATGGAAATATGAAGGAAAATCAAAATGAATGTCAGGCCAGGCCAACATTAATCTTGGCCTCTGCCTGAATCATATAATGCCCAATGGAAGTTGTAGTTCTGGGTTCCTCATGCCCCAGTTCATCACTACGGGAGCTTCTCCTCAGCCAAACTACATCTCCCATGATGTACTTCAGTCATTGGACTCTCATGATGCACCACAGTCGCTTTGTCATAGAGAGTAGAGACCATAGAAGAATGGGGGCATGGGATGCTCTCAACTAAAACTCCCATGGGGCATTATGGTTTCTCAGATGGATCCAGAGATTAATATCGACTTGAAGTAAAATGTTCCAGAGTTTTTTTGGAAATGTTTGTTCTATGATATTTGGGATATGCTCAGTGTCCTGATTTGGGAGGAAAATAAATATCAAAATATTGGAATTTCCTACCGCATGGGGAAAAAAATTAATCAGCTCTACTTCAGAATTACTATGCATAGTGTTGGCTATGTTCCTACTGTGGTAGTGTTTAATTATTGGAATTGGGGACTAGGAATCAGGATTTCCTTATTCTCTTCCTCTTGTGTCACTTCAAGCAAATCGGTTAACCTCTCTACATCTCAGCTTCATCATCACTCCCATAACTGCATTGATCATTGGGGCACCATCACTGATGAGCAATCAACCAATTGTCTCCACCCCTGATGATCGTGTGTCAGTGCATGAGTCTCCATGAAGTCCTTTCCTATTCACTCTTTTTTATTATGTCAATTGATTTCTTCTACTGTCTTCCTCTTCTTCTCTTCCCCTGTACTGTCCATTGGAGTGTTACCTGAGATTCTTTCTTCATAACTTTTTTTGTGTGTGAGGTGTGTCAGGAAATAAGTCAAGGGAGACACAGCGGTGTGAGCGATAGATGGCTGGCACAAACAGTACAACACAAGAGTGATTTCACTTAAAACTAAACTTTATTTAGTCTCAAGCACTTACACACGTCCACAACGAGTTAGTAAAACACTCCCAACCCTTGATAATTACCAAAGCTGAGTGTGGCTCTCAAGTAACACACCAGCAGACTTCCAGTGGCCAAATCTTCCATCTGCCAGTGGGGACTGCAAGATGTATCCAGAGGGAGAGTCCAAAAAGAGTCCAACTACCTCAGGCTCTTTCCCCTTACTTATACATTAGTAATAGAATGACATGTCCCTTAAAGAAAACCTGTTAAGCAAGCAGTTTCAGTGGTCAAGCAAGAGGTTCCTTCTGATTATTGATTAAAACCCAGGCAGGGGGGTTTCCAGAGTTTGCAGCCTTGAGGCCCCAATAGACATTCCTGGGGCACATCCTGCTCTTCTAAGATGCATGTATCAGCAATTTCAACACAATTCTTATCAGGAAGGACACGGGGTCAAGCTGCCCTTTCTGTGGCACTCAGAATCCTGCTGAGACTGTTGAATGGCCACTTTACAGCCTGCTGACTTGGCTGCTTTTAACAATAAGCCATAGTGGTTTCAGGCACTTTACTGGTCTGCTGACATCTCCCGGTACAAAGGATGATCTTGGACAGGCCAGATTATCTTGTCACCTGGCCATACCATTTCAGTTTGCACTTCTTCACGGTCATCAGGAGGTCTTCATATGACCCAGCACATTGGGTGATGATGTTGTGGACCCCTTCATTAGTGACATGGCCAAAGTAGGAAATGCCCAGGATTTTATGGAAGCATCTCCTCTCTACTACCTGTATTTTCCGTACAAATTCTGTCGTAAGGGTCCATGTCTTGCATGCATAGAGAAAAATGAAGATGACCAATGCATGCAGCAGTTTCAGTTTGGATTCCAGGGAGATGTTCTTACTCCTTCAAATTGGCGTTAGCTTTGCTACTGCTGCTGTTTGTGCAGTTCTTGCCCAAATTTCTGCCTTGGATCGTTCATCAGTGATGATTGCTCCCAAATACTTGAATTGTTTCACTGTTCATCTCAGTTCATCTCAGCTTACCCATTTGTAAAATAGGTGTAATAGTATCCATGTCACAGTGGTGTCGTGTAATGCAATTGTTTGCAAAAGCACTTTGAAACCCTCAAAGGTTTGTGTAAGTGATAATTCTCCTTAAGAGGTGAGCAAGCAGCTCAGACATGTTTCTGTAATATCGGTGTGTGTATATAACTAATTTGCACAATGGGCTGTTGGGGGTAACAATAGAAAAATCAAAGCTGTCTGGCTTGTCACTGCATTGAAGGTGTGAACCGGGATCCGATAGTAATCTTTATTCTGTTCCTTACTCGCTATAAATTCATTCTTTGCTTCCCATCTCTCTGTGTCTCTCTCCTGAAGCATATACAAAACAAGAATTATGCACTTACACCCTGAAGAAAATGACCTGGTACTGGTGCAGCGTGCCGGGGCGGAGAGCACAGTCAATCAAAAGACAGACAAACTTGACATTTGCAGAGCATACCATATGTTATAGAACTGTCATGCGTTGTTGCATATTTAATGAAGTTGGGTCCTTTTATATACCAGTTCCACATTGCAAATGTTTCTTTGCTGGGACTGCTTGTTGGGAATGGCTCGTGGCAATACATATTCTGTGCAGTAAACAATCACACATAACATTATAGTGCAACTAAGTTATTGCCACAACTGTAAACAACTAATAAAAGTTACTGTGCCTCAGAGCTGTTACAGTAATACTTTCTCCATTTCCAAGCCTATTGACTTGATGGAACATTTAACATTAAGTTGCTGCATCATCTCTCCTAATTAGCTATTTAAGCAATAAGCATGCTACGCTAGGTTGTATAGTACACCACTTCTAAAGGAGATTTCCAGCATCAGAGATTCACGGGGTAAACTTTCAAAGAGCTATAATACGAGGTGGGAGAGATGCAGCCCATTTCAATTCAAGGTCACCAGTTCAAATCTGGTCAGCAGGGACTGAAATCATTGCTCTTGGATTGCTTCTGGTAGCCCATAGGAAAAGAGTTGTTGTTTTCAGTCCAGTGGGAACTAATGTTCCCCTCAGAGAAAAAAATGCCTTCACTATTGGATCTAACTGGAAATCTGGCACCCGTGTTGGCAGGATTCAAGAAGAAACCAAGAACTAAAGGGGCACCAAGAGAAAGGTCATTAAGTTAAGGCCCTGGACTAGACTTGGGTTCAATTCCCATGTCTTCTACAGACTTTCTGCATTGCACAAATTGTTTGATCTCCCTGTGCAGCAGTTCCCCATCTATAAAATGGGGATAATAACTATTTATTTTGTCTTGACCATTAGACAATAAGTTCTTCAGGCCAGGGACTTTTATTAAAAAGGTAATACGGTAAAGCACCTAGCTCAGTACAGGCCTAGGGATCCACAGACACTACTCTATTACAAGTATAATCTCCTTGATCAAGATTATTTTAAAAAAAAATCTTATACTGTTGGGCATCTAGGCTAAAATATGGATTTGTTTTTCAGATATGTTGAGTACCCGGTAGCATCCCACTTCTAGAGATCAAGACATTTCATCAGGTGCCTAAATTATACCAGAGACCTTAGCTTAAGGTTCCTGTTTATTAAAAAGTCTTGGCCCTTGTGATTAAGCTCCCTTTTCCCCTCATTGAGAGGGTTCCAGCAGGTTACAATTAAGGCACTTTGGCATAGAAATTTGCAGTACTGTATTGCTGAACATTATGGTCTATGCACATTTTGTGGATAAACGGTTTCATTTTGGCACCTCTCATGAGTAGTAAACTCTGAACATTGGGTCAAGATGATGAGGCCAAGTTTATATCATGATTTCCCTTCATACATCACTCATGATACAACAGAGTTTTATAATAAAAAAGAATACTGGATATTCACAACCCTGATTAAATGCTGCTGAGAAATTTTAAGTCCATCTTCTAACTGGCAAATTGAAAACTAAGATATTTTGCATATCAAACATTGCTTTGGGGACTGCCTAAACTAGACATCTAGTAGATTGTACCTAACTGCTCCGTGAAAATAGTTAATAAAGCAAATGATGACAGCTCATCATCTGAAAGAATAAAATCCTTACCCAGGGCAGAAGAAATATTGTTTTATTATTTTGCAATCATCAGTGCAGAGAACTTCAAATATTTTAGTCCTTAAACATTAGTTGCTTTCAGACACTTTAATAAATCTTATTGTAATGGTATCAAATGATGTAATATGTTTCAGTGCTGAACAATACATACACAATCTAAAGCTATCGTAGTGTATGTAGCCATATAAATGTCATGGTGACTTTTTCTTTGTACTATATCTTACCATTTCTAAGGAATCTGCTTATCTGGAGGGGTCAGCAGCCATTTTGTGAGGAAAAGCTAATGCAACATCTCTCATGACTTTGCTCGTGGAGTGTGTGTTTTCAGTTTGTCACCTTTAAAATTATTTGGGTTGGAAGTATTTGGATGCTCCTTTAGTTTGGAAAAACGTCACAGCAAGAATCACAATGGTCATATGTAAAGGACTTATTTCCCAAAGAGTTAAACTGTCAGCCAGAATTTACTTTGTACCTGTCTATGGTATGCCCTATTTTTCCTTTGCATTCATACATGCGGGATGGGGAGGGTTCCCAGTCTGGGAATTACTGTTATTGAACACAACATCTTCTTGCATTGATGAGAGAACATAACGTCTGCAATGAGAACATACCGGTAGTGTATAAGTGAAAACTGAACTGGGTAAATGAAATTAAGAAATCAATGAGCATCCATAACTCTCTAAATCCAAGAAAAGCTACATTTTCAAATGCCAGTGTCCAAATTATACCAGCACTCCTGTATTTGTGCTTATGTGCAAGAGCCCCAGTTTTCATGTGCAAGTGCACATTTTGAGATGCACATGTGGGATTTTGAGAAACAATAGGTACAATCTCAAATTTTGCATGTGAGACTTGGCATCAAACTTTCATATGTGGACACCCAAGACTCAAGTTTTCATCATCTCTTCTATTGTAAAGGTTATATGTCGAAGAAAGAATAAGAAATGATGTAAGGTTATATTTGTACTCTTTGTGGTGGCTATATGTGAGACAACTCAAACGAGTACCAGTAAAACATTTCTATCAGACCACAGCATATACATCATAAAGATGTTATTTTTCAAATGTTTGAGAATTTAGTACAATTTTGAGATTTGTTTTTAAATTTCTCCAGTTGTAAAGCCACATGTTTTAATTATATAAATCCAACTGTACAAAATACTTGGAGGGAAAAAATATATATACCTAAATGTCTCTAAAAAGACAATTTTATATACATTTCTTCTAGGTAACTTTTAAAGTCTCATTTTGACACTTGGAGTTGTACAAACACTGTGCATTCCTGTAGAAGGTGGAAACTCTGCCTGTTTTTATTATATAAATCTCCCATTTGTAGCATTAATTAATCACAAGATATTGAACTTTAACCTACCATTTCAAAAGAGAATATGGGCTATCTTGCAACCTCTGCCTTGTATTATGTTGAGAGGTGTTAGTCTGTATGTGAGGGAAATTATAGGGTTAAAATTCAAATATTTGAAAACATAAAATATATTTTACATATAATTATCTTGAAAACTAGACAACTTCATCATAATTTAGCATTTATATAAGGTATGAAAATTTGGCATTTCTAATCAGGAATTCTTTAATGGTTAAATCATGACTTTATAAAGTAGTAATTGGGCATGTTGTAAAATTTCAAGGCCTGTGATTTTAAAATTGAATTGATCTTTGACTTATGTAAAAGAATAGATAGATTAGTGAGTGCCTCACAGAGGAGACAAGCTGTCTATGATATTATGATTGGAATGAGCTTTTCAAAGGAATTCAGAATAGACAATCAATCCTCTGATCTTCCTTTGCACACCAAAAAGATTACTCAATTAGATTTAGTTAGCTGAAGCTGAGAATGTAGCTTTTTAAGAGACCAAGAATTCCACAGATGGGGAAAAACCATAAATCCCAGTGTGAACGGGGCCTCAAATAGATTATCTGCTGTCTTTAAAGTACTCCCCAAAATGGAACCTTCAATTAATATTTTTTAAACGTTTCTAACCCTAATTGTTGCAAAGTAGCTTTCTGAATAAAATTTGTAGCCTTCTTGAGTTTAGAATCAGATAGCTGGAAATGGAAGCACAAAGAAAAGTGTGACCTTATCACAATGGAGTGTTAATTTTAAAGCGGAGATCCTAGAAGCCCTGGGAACACAGCTCCCAGGTCCTAAAGTTCCTGGCTCAGCCAGTGCTAGCCAGGCCTCCAAGGTTGTCACTCCCCTTCAGCCCACATGGTGGATTTTTCTTTCTAAAATATTAAGTTTAATTTTTCAAAATGAAAATGTTTCCATTTCTGTTCTGTGAAGAATTTTACAATCCTTGGTTTACATTCCAAATTGGAATGAAATCCAATTCTGAAATTCTGAAATCCTTTGGGAAACAGAATTCCTTTCTCCACAGAACTTTTCTAATTATGAATATTTGAAAAGTCTGGCTGCTCTCTCTTTTAAAATAATCTCCTTCTGGGGACGGATGCAGCCCAGAGCACATGATGGGCCAAATCCTCATACAATTCAATTCAAGGATAAAACTTTCATTGGCTTCAATAGAACTAGGATTTGACCAAATCGAAATAGTTAACATAAGAATGGGTCAGACCAAACATACTGGGTCAGACCAAAGGTCCATCTAGCCTATTATCCTGTCTTCTGATGTGGCCACTGCCAAGTGCTTCAGAGGGAATGAACAGAACAGGTAGTCGTCAAGTGAAAGTTATGCACTGATTTGTCATATGGAGTCCAGACCAGGATCAGATAGTGCTTCTGCACCAGCTTTGATTATATTTGCTTCTGTGGCATGGACAATGGTTTGGGCTGACCCTTTCCCCTCTGTCCCTGTTAACATGGGATACTGCATATTGGCTAACAAGAACTCTTAAAATTACTTGTTTTTAATTATGCTTTTTAAACATGTTTGTAGTTAAAACTTTGGGGATTTTCAGGAGTATTTGGCAGCAATTAACATCTTTAAGCAAAATTAGCTTGTTTTAAATATCTTCAACTGCATCAGATGCAGGTTAGGAAAGCTTCAAGGCAGTCAAGAAACCTTTCCACCTAGTTTATATGGGAAACTAATAACTGAGACAGAAGCAGGTCTTAATTTAAATAGATGAGTTTTTAATTTAAAATCTGTTGGATTGTTAATGGGGTCTTGGTGTCTTAAGAGTAGTTGATGAATGCTAAAGGATCAATGCCAAACCAATAGTCATGTTTTTGTAGCCATGTCAGTCCCAGGATTATTAGAGACAAAACATGGGTGAGGTAATAGCTATTATTCAATCAAGCTTGTCTCACACCAACAGAAGTTGGTCCAATAAAAGCTATTACCTCACCCACCTTGTCTCTCTCAAAGCTCTACTATTTCATTGAAAAATAGCAAGTGACTTGGGGATGAAATGGAGTAAGTCTTCTGTCATCAATTGGAATTTTTTCTATTGCTGTTTGTCTGAGGAAAGGTAATATGGGTCTTCAGAATTTGGAGGACTGCAAAGAGCTGAAGTCTGAAATAGTTTCTGCAGATAGTTGTTGGGAGGGGTGAACTACTTGTGGACAGATTTCATGGTATGGCATAGTCTCTACCAGGCAAAAAGCATTGTGTTAGAAAACATTAATTAACACAATGAGTTGGTCTTTGTGTGGGTAACGATAGTACATATTTAAAATGTGGTAGCTGGTTATGGTTAATTATGTGGGGATCAGAAAGTTCACCGCATTAAATCCCCCTAAGTTAAACACAGCTAAACATTTATGTCTAACAATGACTAGCTAACACATTTTAAAACACAATTACGGCTTTATCTACACATGAAGCGAGTATATACACTGCATGCCTCCTAGTACATGTAAACAGCAGTGTAGTGGGTGAGTAGAGTAAAGACACACCAGAACCATCGAGTACATACCGCATACAGTTCTCTACATACCCAAGCAGTGCCTCCCCCATCTACACTGCAGTTTTTATCAGTGTAGTATCCAGCTGCCTTTCCCCATTCCTTCCCTTCACTGGAGCTTTTCACTGCTATGTGCTGCAATGTGGACACAACCTGCTTTTCACTGTAGCCTGTAGGTGTGTGCAGGGCTGGCGACAGAAATTTGGGGGCCCCATACTTTGATAGTTTGGGGGGCCCCCCAGCCCAGCCCAGCCGGTGCTCCCCTCCCCCCAGCCCAGCCGGGGGCCCCCCCAGCCCAGCCCAGCCGGCGTTCCCCTCCCCCCTCCCCGGGGCAGCGAGAGCTGCGTGAGCTGCCCTTTCCCCCCCCCCCCACCCCGGACAGCGCTGCTGCCGCGGGCCGGGCTCACAGCTCCTGCTGGGGCCAGGCTCGCTTGTCCGGGGGAGAGCCGCGCCGCCTCCCCGCCCCTTCCCCGCTCTCCAGGTCCGGCGACAAGGGGGGACAACGGGTACAGCTGTGTACCGGGCCCCCCCTAAAGTCAGGGGGCCCGGTACAGCTGTACCCGTAGTACCCCCCTGTTGCCGGCCCTGGGTGTGTGTACACTACATACCACTACCTGTGTAAACAAAGTGTGAGGGCAAACTCATGTTTAACATTGTGTTAGTTAACATGTTTTCTTACACAATGCTTTTTCCCACAATGGACAAGACCTGCCTAGTCAGTATGCTCAGAGAAGAACAGAGAGGTGAACTCATTTGTGTGTGGTGGGGAGGGGTGTTTCTGCTAGGAGCTTTACAGAGTTTCACCTTTCTTTCTAGAAATATTTAGCCAGAGATGCTGTCATAGCTGAGTGTCTTTGCAGGAGAGTGAGAGGTATTGTGCAGAACAGACTGCAAACCCTGAATAATATGCTGCTGGGGATTCTGCTAACGATATATCTTAACCCTAGTCTATGTGCTAGCAGGCATATTTTCCTGTTTTTAAAATTTGAATAAAAGCAGCGAGGTGAGAAGAGATCAGGCACAGGATAAAAAATACAGCAACATTTTTACTCTAATTGGATGGCTCTTATAGATGAGAGAGAGAGAGCATCAAACCATATACTACAATTTGTTAAATACATTTTTCCCCTTTGTTCCTGAGGCAGACCTCTCTAATATTTGATGGATTAAGGCTACAGGGTTCCTGCACATACATCCATTCACGTGTTCCTCCTTTTAGACTATGTTTTAGACTATGTTTGCCATCACCTGTTGTTATTTAGGGATATTGTTGAGTGTTCTCACCTTGCTTCCTATCACCCTAATATGGAGGGGTTGGAAGCATTTATAGAATGTAACAAAGGAATATTGTTATGTCCTCTAAACCTGGCCTTTATTATTGTTTAAAGTACCCAAGATAGAGGATGTGTTGTCCACTTTTAATGTAGAAGTCTCAGCTATTGTGTCATAGTTAGATCCTGAAACTGACCTCTGCATAAGCCAACAGCTGCTTTACTCCATTGCAATTAATAAATCATCTTCTGGTTCCAAGTGTTCTATACCTAGAAAATAAAACTTTCCTAATGAGCTTTTGTTATTTTAGCATCAGCTAATTCTCTGCTGAGAAAAGGAAAATATGATTCAGGCAATGAAAAACATATGTTATGGAAAGACAAGCTGCTATCAAACTGCATCAACAATTTAATTGACTAAAATGGAACCCTTTCTTCCCCACCCCCAGCATGTCAGAAAATGATCAATCAAAACTTGCTCTCCATTCCTTTTCTTTTTCTTTACAAGCATCTGTTAATGCTATGCCACAACTTATGAAGGCTTTAAAATAAAATAGCATGACATTATAGATACAACTGGAAAATATTTTCTACCTGTGTGACCCATTAAATAATGGACGGTTTGTTTCAAAGACCCAGCTCTGTGAACTTAATCAGATTTTTTTTCCTTCTCTTTTAACTAAGAGCCAACTCCAGGGAGTGCTAAAATTGCCATTGTACTCATTTTAACTGAGTGATTGAATGATTCCTTAGCTGCTTTTGTGGAAAAGGAAGCAAAACCTTGCTTAGAGGTCATCTCTAATTAGAGATCAAAACATAACTTCAGATAATTTCATCAAATAAGTATAAATACCTAATCCGTATGAGTCCAATAGCTTTGTTTTATAATTAGTACCACACAAAGGCTCATTGAAGTAGGAAGACAGTTGGGTCTCCTGCCTCAAACTTCACAACCCAACCAATAGTTTCAAGCTGATGTTCTCTTTGAACTACTCTCCCAGGATAAATTACTGATGGCCTAAATGTTACATTTACATTTATTATTCTCTATCCCTGATAACATGTGAAGCTGCAGAAGATTAAAGCAGCAATAATTGAAGTTAGAACTCTGGAAATGAAGTTCAAATATTAGAAATGAGTGTTTAGAAAAATGGAAAGGATGGATACTTGAGTCTACATTTTAAATAAATAAAAACTCTTTTCTTCAGTAGAGAAAGCAACATCATTTTTCTTGTATTGTTGAATTTGGGCCCTGATGAATCTTTGTGTGTCTACATTTTTAGATCTATGGACTTGGATTTTTTAAAGTACTTAATGAAGATATTGTCTTAGAAAGCCTAGCATCAAACACAATCTAAGCTAGCTCATGTGGCGTTATTCTCTGTGTTCCTGCAAAAGTATCTATGGTGTTGCCCTGGATGTGAGGGGTGTGTGTTCTTGCACTGAAGAGCTGAATAGATAAAGGGAAACAAAGGCAAAGAGAAGTAAAGTAACCGGTGCCACTTGGGCAGGCACCTGGGCAGGAATTGTGTGTGATGTGGAATGCTGGGTGTTGCTGTTTGAGTATGCAGCAGCCCCTCATAAGATCATTTCCAAGAACTTCTGATCTTAAAAGGATCAGATCAAATCCCTGGAGTAATTCAGAGCTAAAAATAATGATTCAATTGCACTGTGTAGTTGAGTAGTATACACAGCAGCACATTGATCTGCACTCCATCACATTGTATTTACAATACGGTGTGATCAATACACTATTTCTGAACCAGTTGTTCCTACAGTTATAAAGCTGGGGTATTTTATTGTAACACTATAATGCATATGAGTGACTTATAGAACTCTAAGTCTGACATACTGTAAGCATTGTGTTAGGCACTGTGCAAATACATAGTAAAAGACAATCCCTGCCACAGCGAGTTTACAGTTGAAATAGACGGAGAAAGAGTGAGGATGGAACAGAAGTACAGACTGTTACCCAGAACTTGAAAAGGTTAAGGTTACAAAACTTAAAAAGCTATGCTAACAGTAACTGAAGTTACAAGTTCTGCAAAAACATTGCAGAACTTAATGATACAAGTTACAGATCGTACAATCGCATTTGAGCGGAGGCTTTGCATAACACAGACAAGTGAAACAACCTTGCCTAAGGTATCACAGCAGGTCAGGGCAGAGCTGGAAAAAGAGGTTATCTCCAGACCAATAGCTCCTGCTGCCTTGCCATTTAAATACAAGTGTAGGCCCTTATTCTTCTCCAGTTTGCACTGGTGTAACACAGCTATAGTTCATTAAAATCGATGCTGTTACATTGGTGTAACATCAGGAAAAATCAGGCCAAAGTGGCTGCAAGATTTGTCAGTCCCTTTAAAATGACATTTTCCCTTTTGTCCTGGTTCACTGTCACTCCACCCCTTATGCTTAAAATAAATCTGAAAATAGCAGCAACTTTCGAAATTTAGTCTCCAAGGAACTGCCATCGAAAGCCAGAAATTATAACTTAACAAAAAGAACATATTGCTACCTATGGCTATTGTTCTGACTAGTATAGCATGTGCACCTGAATTCTACCAGTCCAATAAAGAAAGAGATAACTGTGTGATAGAATGTGGTGTTTTCATTTGCTTTCCACTCCAGCTCTAATAAGTAAAGATATTGAGGATAACAGTGATACCATACAAAAAAAGTATTTGCACCTTTCTAAAATTGATTTTGAAACTAAAGGTCCAAATCCAAGTAAGCGCCATTTCAAGGTTATTTTTCTCTTGTAGCTTTACTCTTATAAATTTCACATTTCTTGTTTTATTATGGTCACAGCACTATTCTTTAGAAATAAGTTCTACATCTGGATTTACATAATTATAGTATCTCTTGACAAATCATTTTAAATCACAAATAGATTATGTGTCCATTATAAATCACTAACTGTAAACTTATTTTCTTATTAGGATTTTCCACCTACTTTTAACATACACATTTAAAATTGCAGTTCCAGAAGGTAATCAAGATGATAAGGTAGAACGTTATGCACTTAAAACACATTCCATCTGCTTTAGTAGAGGATGTAGAATCTCCCATTTCATAATAGAGTAATCCTTTCCCACCACGTTCCATACATGAAGCAAGAGTTGGGTTTTGTACACTGAGCAAATGTGGAAAATGGCATGTTGATAAAATAATTAAGGTTTTGAAAAAAAATATGATTGCCCCAAGTACCCCTGGAAGTCATTGTATGAGAGTCATTTCTTGATCTAAGTATGACAAGCTGCATTGCTTCGTTACTATATGTATAATTTATTTTGTACACTTACTAACCATTTTAATAATTTATTACATGTAATTTTTTAACCTCTTTAAAATACTTTAGCAATAAGGGACTTGATCTGTCCATTGACTTAGACAGACATTGCATTTGGCCCCAAAAGAGGTGTCGTGACTGCTTTGGATGATACATGTATAAACCTCTACAAACGTCAGTTCCTCTTAAAGGAGGAAACTGCATTTGTGATCTCAGTGAGCTCCCGGTGGCTATCCAAACTGAAGCTGTTTAGGCTAACCTATGTGAGCCACTCCTCTGTCTGTTTGCCTGATTTACTGAGAACCTGGGGATATTTTTTTTTTCATATTCAAAGAAAATGGTACAGGAGATTTAAATTCCGCTCCAACAACTAAATCCTCATCTGGCATGACCTTCATGAAAGGCTAATACAAAATATTTTTTAAAAATACTACTGTACAATGATATATGGGGGGAGAGGGGCCAGAAACGTATGGTTCATACTACATATGAACTTAATATACTTCCACAAAGGGAATGTTTCATAGAAAAGTTTCTCTCTATACCTGCTACAGGAAAATAAAAACATGGGCTAAACAGTCCAACCCTTATACAGATGAGCACTTACATGAGTAGTCTCACTGAATTCAGTGGAACCATTTATATGACACAAGTGGTTACCAATGTGAACTGATTGGTAATGTGAATTGGGTCCTAACTGCCTGCCACCAAAACGAGTTTCACAGGGTTTTTTTAGCTACTGCATGGTTTCCTGCTGTAGGAAAATCTCTTTAGTCTTGCAATTTGATCAGCAAACCATGTCAAAAAATATATATATTATTTTTAATGTTGTGGCCCTTCAAGGTTGTTGGTATGCTTCGTTTGACCTCCAGCCAATCAGGAAGTACCAACCAGTGCTCCATGAGTAGCAACCTTAGTACAAAAGATCGCAACAGGGTAAAAGTGGAGCCTACACATTCAAATTGGAGATGAGTAGACGGGTTTTGAAGAAGACTTGAGAGCACATAATGTAGTTGTCATGACATGAATCTTTGGATAAAAAATCTTTATATAAACAGTAACCACTATTTATTTTACTGGTATTTCAGTGTGACCAGCAAACCAGAGTCTGTTCCTGAAATACAAAATATAAAGCTTCTGAATCAATGTGGCTGTGGATCTCTGAAGAAAATCAGTATGCCTAATGTTCTTAGAGAAAAAGATATGAATCCATGAGAACTTTATTCCACAGGAAGAGGATAGAGGGTAAATTTTGGGTTTTTAAAAATATAGTAACTTTCTAAAGCACAAACATTAAGTGAAAAGCGTGTGCAAAAAAGTAAACTATAATATAACTTAACCCTACCAAAACACAGAAACAACCCAACCACCTTGTTTAGTATATGATATTTAGATGTTTAAATATGTGGTAGAAATTACTTGTACATAAATTAAATAAGATGATCACAGGCCAACTCCTGCTCACTTTAGAGAACTAGTTCCAGTGAAGTCAATAGGATTATTTGTGAGATTAAAATAAGGCAACCCTTTGCTCTAAGACTTCAAAAAGTTTTGCATTAACTTGAATCACTAGCTTCAAGGACACTGATTTCAGTGAAGCTATGCTGATTTTTCCCAGTTGACAATCTGGCCCAATGTGTTCCCATATGCAGGTGAATAAGACATTTTCTATTCCAGTGTTGCGGTTCCATATCTTTTTTTCCCAAGGTTTCAAAATGATCCTTCTGCCATGTGTCAGTGATCTGAGGCATGTTTTTTGGGGCCTGAAAATATTCTGCAGTACTAAGATTTTTCCCAGTGTGCAAATATATGACCAAGAAAAGCAAAAAAGTTGTTTTCCCAAAACTTACTGTCATTCCTTCTATACCTAACCTTTATATATAAACATAAATGCATTAGCAATAATTGTCTAACATTAATAAAATAAGTGCTGTGGAGTTCAGTATAAACTAGTCAATGACTCTTGCAACTTAATACTAGCATATGTAACCAGAGAATAGTTGGGAAGGGGGTATTTTTCCCATTTAGCTCCTATCCTTAAAACTACTATGTAGTGTTTTCCCTCCACAAGTCTGATTCCCAGAAGAACATGAGCCATGGTGAATGCTTTTAACTGCTTTGGATCAAAAACATACAAATTAGAGTGCTGATGAAATTTGGAATCTAATTTCTCATAATATGGATGTGAATTCATTATCTTAGCATAATGACAGGCCCAACAATTTCTAGGCAATATTGTATTTGGAGGTCTTGCCAAGACTCCGATTTGTACAGTCTCTTGTCTTTCTGTAATTCTAGAGAGGAAACAAATCTGTTAGATTGTATATAAATCTTCAGAACAACATTCATTTCTCAATCCTGTCCATTCTCACTGTATCCTTAAATTAAACAATGTATGCTTGATATAAGACCTTAAGAGTAGTTTTGGTTGCATTCCTACAACTTCCATTATGCCTAGTCAGGGAAAGGGGTAAGTTTTAAAGTCCTTTCAAGAACTTTAAACCTCTGTCTCCGAACAGAGGAAATAACTTCTTCCTCTTTGATTTAAACCTTACCCAAATGCATACTGATTTTTGCTTTATCTATTGTAATGAAGAAGTTGCCCATTTCCGGAGAGAGAAACACCCCTGGCTCTTTCCGGGGGGCTGTAACTCCTGAGAGTGGTGATCTGAAGGGGCATCCCTGGAGTGAGGAGGGCTACTCAGCTGAATGGAAGTTTTCTAAATGTATTGCCTCTGCAGATCTACCTTTCTCTTCTTTTCCCCCTTCCTCACATGGTACCCTGAACTGATGGAAAGGAATTAATAGCAGTTGCCAAAAGAGGCTAAAATGAATATATATGGGGAGATATTTCAAGGTTTTGGGGCTGCTGTTATGCCCATATAGAATGTTCAGGGAGCTAATCCTGAACCCTACGTGCTGTGATTGGATGATATAAGGATGATTGTGATGGCAATTTAAAAGAACAAATTGTCCCTATAAATAAGCCCATTCGATTCCCTCAGTACAGTACAAGTTTGGGAATCTGCAGGAACTCACCATGGCACTCATTGGGTTCTCTCCCAAATCAGCAGAACTTGAAAATTCCCCTGTCAAGTGATGAATGGGTGTTTCCCTGGTGACTGTGGGGACCTACCTTATGAATTTATAATATTAGGATTTAATTTTTTAATCCTGATGTTTCTAGCCCTTATAATTAAAGATTAAATAGTCCATCAAAAGTGGAGAGTGAACTGATGTAAGTCTGTCCAACTTTTTGGGCAGTTCTTGTGACTCTGCTTCTGCTCAAAGCAAGTAGCATAGCCACTTCCCTGAAGAGTGAAATCAACAAGACTTTGGTCAGTTTCACAAGTGCTACTGGAAGCCTTGTGGTCAGCAGTGAAACTGCAGAAAAACCGGGTCCATTTCATGTAAGTGGTTCTTAGTAAAGTTATTGTCAACAGAGGTACACAGCACAATTAATTTTGTGAAGAGACTACCCAAAAACTGAGAGGCCAAGAGAGGGAATGCCAGAGAACCTTTCCTCACATCCTTGCCTCAGCTGGGATGATGAGGTAAAATCAGGGTAATGGAGACCTACTGCACTTGCAGCACCTAGGAAGCTGTGGAGGAGGGGGAAGTGACAGAAGGTTTCTCTTTCAGCAGCTACAGCTATCAGACCCCTACTAGCCTTATGAAGCCACCTCCCATCCTCTTCTCCCCAAAGAAGAGCTAGTGAGAGTGTCCTATTGCAAAGAATCCTCCCTTACCCATCAGCTGGAGATTGCAGGGTGCTTAATATTTCATTAGATCAGACTATCCCAACATGCCCACCTCTTCTTTCATATCTTCTTCTGGCTAGTAGTTTTTTGGGTAAAGATTCAAGCTTCCCCCTTCCTTTTTGTAAGAGTAATCCTGCCCTCTGCCCCTCCCCAGATGACATCACACAGAAATCTGGAGCAGGCTGGGGAGGGAGAGTAGACCACTGCATGCAGAATCCTTAGCCTGTCTGCAAGGGGGGTTGGTGGTCCAATGGCTTGCTTTCTGTCAGCTTGTAACATGCTATGAGTAGAGTACCTGAGTATCATGCCCTTTAATATCGCTTCACCATCACCAGTATGGATAGAGGATCATGTTCTCTCCAATGTAGAACCATTCACATACTTGGGCAGCACTATCATCCAGGACAGTGGAACAAGCCAGGACATCCAGAAGAAAATCAATAAAGCCAGGAACACCTTCATGAGTTTAAATACAGTCTGGAAGTCATCAAAATACACCACCAAAACCAAACAGAAGACGTATCAGAGCTGTGTACTTTCAACATTACTTTATAGTGCAGAATGCTGGGGAATGAGAAAGTCTAACATGTACAAACTGTCTTAATTCCATACAACCTTGCATCAGAAAAAATCCTCCATATCTTTTGGCCCAGAACAATCTCAAACCAAGATCTATTGAGACAGTGCAGCTAAGAGGATCTGAGCACCATCATTGCCAGGGGGTGGGGAGAGGTGTTGGAGATGGATTGGCCATGTGTATCAGATGGAAACTGATTCCATCACCAGAGTAGCAATAAGATGGACACCTGAAGGCAAGTGAAAATGAGGCCACTCGAAAACAACATGGCAAAGAGCTGTGGAGGCTGAGCTGAAAATCCTGGAGCACAGCTGCGGAGCCATTGAAAGACTTGCCAGAAATAGACAGGAGTGGGGGAGCTTCGTCGCTGCCCTAAAAAGCCAGAGGCATAATTGGGACATGACGATGATAGTACCCAAGGGTTGGTGGTATTTGATTAGCCTCTGTAAATACTAGTAAATGTTTCTTGAATCTTCATCACATCTTTTTACATGTTGCTCTCTCCATTTAGTGTAATCCTTAATATCATTCTCATTTCAGATTATAATGTTCCAGTTAGAGGTGGGTTTTGCTTTGTTTAATATTAACAGGAAATTTCCCATTATACTACACCAAGTAAACTGTATCCAACAGAAAATCTGATGCATGGGCTGCTTTTGGTAGTGCTACAAATCAAATATGACATATCTACTGTTTAGAGAGAGGGAGAGACACATTCCAAATATCATAACAATAATTTTACCTTGAACTTGCATTTGTAATAGCTCAGAATAAACTGACGAATATGAGTTAAGAGATCATAGAATCACCCACAGGCTGTGCATAGATTTTTAAATGCACATCCAAATATGAATCTTTGTATACAGAGTGAATGCAGAGTATGTGTTAGTTATTTTTTTTAACTAGATGGAACTTTCATGAATAGATAAATAGCAATGTAGGCTGAACATAGCAGATCAGAAATGAAAGAACTACTGTCTGCTAATTTCAATAGCTACTCCCCAAATACCATCTTGTATGGTAATATCACAAGTAGCCCCAGGTGTGTTTCTGAGCAAGGTGGTATTGCTCAACCCTGCACATACAATGTGGCACATTTTACTCTGGATAAAATTAATATGCACGGTAAAAGCTCTAGAGAATAAGCTCTCTATGCCCTCTACTAGTGAACAGGGGAAAATGCTGCCATAAAGAGTTTAATTTACATAGACTACCTACCCACAGTTCTTCTAGTGATCTCTGGGGAGTCACCATCACTGTACATGAACTTGGACTTTGGAGATAGTGGGCTCCCAGAGAAGCTCAATCCGGAAATAGAGCTCTTAGCTTGCGCTAAAAAGCTTCTTGCCAAGCAGTCAGGACTCTACTGAAGGTTTGAAGTACTTTTGGCTCCCTTCTTATTTTACATTGCTGCAAGAGATAGCATAGGGCACAGCAATAATCCACCAACTGAATAAAGATGAATCACTGAATTGTGTTAGGAGGTTGGCCAAGGCAAGCAACTCCTTTGGGACAAGAGCCAGATCTGCAACTTGGACTACTCTTACTCACTGATCCAAACTGCAGGAGAGGTGGAGCATCCAACAGGGTATACCCATAGGATATTCCCAATGGCAGGTGGGAAGGGATTAGGCTAACTACTGCCAAAGCTAGTGATGGAAAGGGAATATTTTATTCTTTATTTATATCTATATTCTGTTGCTTGGTTTCCCAAGTTTGACTGTGGTCCAGTTGTCCTAACGAAGATTTCCCTGTTTGTACAGTCTCATAGTGCTTGTGATTGGGAAGTTCTGCCTGTTAAGAAAACACAGGGAGGGTGTGTTTAGTTTTCTCCATTTGTGGGTGGAGGCTTGAGCCACAGGTACCCTAGATATGTTGAACACAGCTATTTTTCAATTAACCTCTGTGCAGGTGGCTACAACAGTTCATATAATCAGCGAACTCCTCAACTTGGGGTTCAGCCCCAAGATGGTCTTTGGGGTGACATGCTGGCTCTGTTGATGCCAATGGCCCATTGATTTCAGTGGGGCCAGGATTTCACTTTGCGCGTGCAGTCCAGCTTTCCCAAAGTCATTGTTCACTTCTCTGTCTCCCAGGCTGCCATTGTTATAGCCCTTTCCCTACACACACCTATGCAGGGAGGGGAAGGCCAAACCATGGCTAGCCCTTTGCCCATGAGACAAGGAAGTGCGCCTACACCCTGGCCCAGCAGGTGTGTTGACTTTGGCTTATCTTTTTAAAATAGTCAGTGTTTGTTTGCTAGTTGCAGAACAACATTGTTATTCGAGAAGGTATCTGGTTGTGATTTCCAAAGCTCCCTAGGGCACTGGGATGCCCCATGAATGGGAACTGTGTGTCCAAATACCCTAGGCAGATTCAAGTCATCATACTTTGTGTCCAAACCCTTCCTATGAAAATGCAGTTCGTCTTTGGATGGAACATGGGGAATTTTAACATGATGAAATTCAGTTATGTTGGAGGGAATTAGAAATTTCCGGGCTAGGCTTCGATAAAAAATTATGATTAATTCATGGTCCACATATTCAGTTATGTCCAGCATCAGTGGTTTACACTGGCATACATATTTAAAATTGGGATAACTGGATTCCAATCAAATCATCAGGAAGGCCTTCAGCATGAAGTGTTCCAAGAAATTTTGGAGACACATTGTTAGTTAAAACTTTGAAGTTTGAATACAGCTGTTTGTTTCATATTCCATTGTTCTCCTTTATCCTTTCACTAATCACTTCTTCAGCATAGTCAGTTAAATTATTTAAGGTTTTAGAGATCCAAACCTTGTAGGTGCCGCTCCAGAAGTTTGCCTTTGGCTATGATTTAACTGAATGAAGCAGTGGCGCAATCTGAAGGAAATTAAAGCACACGGTACATGTTCATATAACACTAGATGGCAGGTCCTGTATCTTGATATATAGTTAGACTCAGTATTTGCCTCTGGGGAAGGTTTGTGGTGGATATTTTTCTGGTTTCTTTTTTTTATTATTTTAAATCAAGTTTTAAAAAAACCGGGTGAAATGATGCAAACGCAATTTCAAGTTTGGGAAAGATGGGAAAAAATTCAGGAAGCATAATTCAGTAGTTCAAGCACAGGACTGGGTGGCAGAAGGCCTATGAACTATTTTACGCTCTGTATCTATCTCAGGCAAGTTGCTTAGGACCAGATTTTCAAAGGAATTTGGGTACCTAGTGAGATTTTCAAAACCACCTAAGAAGATTAGACCTCTCATTCCCATTGAAATCAATCTGGTTCTTATTGTCTGTAACCATTTCTAACATGGCAATGGTAATATTTTTCTGCCTGGAAAGGTATCAAGGTAGCAATGATCATTCAGAGCCTTGAGATCTTTAGATAGGAGGCACTATAGATAGATAAAAGGATTAAGTAGCACCATAGAAATACTTGAGATTAAGAATACTCGAAATGTGCCCCATTTAATTTCATTACACTTCATCAAATAACACATTTCCTGCAGAATGTTTTAGTAAAACTTTCACTCAAGTTGAATGTTTTCTATGAGAGAAAATGTCAGTGCAGCTTTTTGTGATGCATTTTCAGGTTTGAAGCTGGTTGATTAGGTTTCAATGTGTGAGTGAAATTGCATGGTATTTCTAGGATCGTGGATAGGAGGAATCTACTTTTTATGTGCAGTGAGATTAGGAGAAGTCATTTTGGTTTATCTACATGTCTGTTTATCAAAATATACTTCTATTTTTATCAGATGTGGGAATGGGGAGTTTGAGATACCATAGACCAAGGATGGGCAACTTGAAGCCAGTATTGGGCCTCAAAATCCACTAAAAACCTTGGGCCAGAGGTTTTTCCATTGGGGGAAGGGATAAGGTCCTGCCCTCAAAGGGTGTGCCATGCAGGGGGGCTCTCCTATCCTGCCCGCAGTGGGTGGGAGGCACTCAGGGTGGTTGGAGTGTGAGCCTGCAAAGCAGGTTCAAGGGCTGGGCCTGACTCCCCACTTTGGACCATTGACTCTTGCCACAGTATCATGTGCACAAGCAGGGTCCCGCCCCGCTTTCTGACCCCAGGACTGCCTGATCACCTGCTCTGAGCTGAGTTGTAGTGAGCCAAGTAAAATGATCTGATGGCCTGATGCAGCCCCTGGGCCGCCAGTTGTCCATCCCTGCCATAGGCACTCAAAAGATACCAGACTGAGTAGGCTTGCCATCTAGCAGAGACTTGTGGTGGAAGTAGTAGGCCACGAATCCTCCTACCTCAGAAGAGAGCAGCACCATGTAATGTGATGGGATTGTCTGTCAGTGGGGGGTCTGTTGCTGTGCCTGTCAGATGGTGGGGATGAGTGAAGTCTACTGTGGGATTCCTCATGTTTGGCTGTTTTGAAGACAGTACGAGAAACACAGACCCATGTGTGAAGCCAGCATTCATTCCTGGCAAAACACACAAAAAGCATACAGTCAGGGAAGTGCTCTCCCTCTCTTCACAGACCCATAATTACTAAAGCTAGCTTCTGCTCAAAGCAGGATTTGGGAAGCTATTTGCAATGCATAACAACTGTATTGAACACACTAATTTATGAATAATGCTACATATTCTTACATGCCAGTAGATGGCACACTTTAAATTATCTACATATATGCAGATACTTCACTTTTAAATAGCACTCCCATAACAGTCAACTCACAATCAAACATAAAAACTCAGCGGTGTGCTGAGAAAAGTTTTATGACTCTGCATCCCACCCCCTTCCAACTCAAGGGTCTATTATTTTATTATTACTGTTCATTATAATTATTATGGTAGTGCCTACGAGTCAACCAAGAACCGGGCCCCATTGTGCTAGGTACAGACACAGAGTCCAGCTACTGTACTCAGAGAATGTTTTTGTAATTGGGAGTTCCTCATACAGAGCAACAGTAGAAATGATCATGTGATGCTCATTACCTCACCTCTTCAGCATATTTATATAATGAGAACATTTCCACTCTTTAGTTAGCTTTGGTGAGAGGAGGGGTTAACAAAAGTGCTGATGCTTCTTTGGACTTCATGGGAACAATCCAAACCACTTGTGACTACGAAGCTGGGATGGGAGCATCATAACATACTTTTTTCGGGAGATTTCTGGAACACTTTTTCTCAGTCTGAAGCAGCAGTAGAGCCAATATATCCTGTGTCATGGCATTTGAGATTTCCTTTTCGGACCTCATAGAGGCCTGCAACAATAGAAAGTAATGGGAGCAAATATAATAACTCTTTGAAACCTTTAAAAAAGATTTCTGTGTAATTTGGGGAGAAGATCAGAGCTGACTTTCATTTCATATGACCTGGCTCTCCCATTCGGAGTTGGGTGAGTTGTGAGAGGGTCCTGTTATCCAAAAGTTTGCAGAATGCTATGACATTCTGTAGCAACATTACAGAAGCCAGTCTTTAACCAAGTAATTATTACTGAATACTTTCTTTGCAGCAAGTTCTGTACAATAAACTTCTTCAAGGTTAAATACATCAAAGGTGTAATGGACTTGTCAAACCCTATAAGGAATTTGTATAGTACAGTACATATTCTATCTCATCAGATTACTGACTTGTAACAAAGCTGCCAGTTCCACTGTATGGAATTTACTAGACTGGATTGAAATTCTAAGCTGTAATGAATTTCAAAATTTCATTGCATGATTTTTTTTCCTCGATAAATCAATTAAGTCAAAGAGATCACGTGTTTAGAAGAGCTCACTGGGAAACTGAATTTCAGTTCCAAGAAAACTTGTGAGTTTTGGGGAATTGTTTCCACTCCAGATCAGGCTCAAGAGGAACCAGGCACCTAGCCTCTGCCACAATTCACCTTGTGAGCTTCTGATGAGTTGGAAGCCAGGTCTCCCTGGGCTGGCCAACTCCTGGGAGTCGAGAAGCCTGGGGAGTTGGCCAGGGAGTTTGGAAGCTCTGTGGACTCTGACTCCGAGGCATTCTGCCTGGTGGGCTGCCCCAGAGCCATGGACTCTAGAAGCCTTGGTTCTCCAGGACCAGGGAGGCCACGGAGGAGATGGCCAGGTGAGCAAGCATGAAACCAGGAAGGCTTTGGATGGAAATTCATCTCAGTGAAACATTTTGATTTCAATGAATCACCAAATTCTGATGAAAAAGAGTTGTTTGGAATTTTCCTAATCAGCTCTAATGTTCAAATGCCTTGTCTCCTTGCTGACCAAGAAGATGGGGTATTTTCTCCCAAGGGATCCCTTGACATCAGGGAGATATTATGTTGATCACTTGTGCCTCTCTTTGCATGCCTGTTTCATATTCTCTTATGCAGCCTTCCAAAGTTTTTGAATGAAAGTGGTGTGGGCCTGTGGGGGATTGAATGCATCCCTCTGCTACCTGCACCCAGGGCATTCTGCTGCATCACGTCTCCTTTAGAGCCTTTTTCCGGGCTCTGAGTTAGAATAACAGCCATAGCCCCCCACCCCCCTCCCCTTAGGGCTGTTCTGCTCTTAAGGGGGGAGTCCTCGCAGTTCATGCATTTGCTGGCCATCTCAGCAGAGAAGCTGAACACTGAATAGGACTGGGGACCAACCTGCCATCTCACTATTAAATATAGTCCCTTCAGGCAGCTTGCAGGTGTGGCAGGAGGAAACTTGCAGAGCTAATGCCAGAGCTACACCTGTTCTGTGTAAAGAGCTTCAGTCCCCTTTCACCATCAGGCCCTTTTCACCCTTTTTTTTTAAGTGGGAAGGAAATAAATCACATTCTTTTTCATTCTAAGGTCTTTTATCACTGCATCAATTATTTGCGTGGGCCAGCGGAGAAACAGATGTTTCCAAAGGAGAAGGTATTTCCTTCTAGAGAGAGCTCATTTTGAGAGGTATTAGGCAGACGTTTCAAGCAGTGAATGTTTTTTCTTCTTTCCCCACATAAAAGCTTTGTGAGTGCCTAGCCATTCTGAGAACCGTTTCATGTAACCTTTAGAAGAACAACTGTGTGAACTGAGTTCAAATATCAACAATCTGTTTTTTCTCCACACAGTTTTACTCACAATTTAATGAGAAACTCAGTTCCCAGTTGAGCCTTGAGTAGGAGGTGGAAACTGTTCCTAATGATTGTTTTGTCACTTGATCAGCAACTTGTATTCAGAATGATAGAATTCACAAGCAGATTCACCCTTTCCTCCCTCTATTAGCTGTTGGACTGGATCAAAATATATCCGGCTCCAGTAAGGTCCTATCCGGTAGTGAAAGAGTAATGCTGCTTTTGTTTACGTACTCTTAGTCATTGTGCGACATTTCCAGTTAGCCTCCCACTAGTCTGTAAGGATATGTCAGTGGTGAAATTTAACCCCCACGACTGGTCTGTGTCAGCTGACTTGGCCTCGCACACCTCCAGTCATGAGGCTGTAAAATTGCAGTGTAGATGTTTGGACTGGGGCTAGAGCCTGAGCTCTGAGACCCCATGAGGGTGGACAGTCCCGGAGCTCGGCCTCCAGCCTGAGCCCAAATGTTTTCACCACAGCCCGTGTTCCGCGAGCCTGAATCAGCTGACAGGTCAGTCACGGGTGTTTAACTTCACAGGAGACATCCCCTAAAGGTATGTCTTTACTGCAGCGTTAACATGGGCATTCAGCACCCAGGTTAGCCTAGCCCAGAAGTGAGCAGCTGCACTGCCAGGCCACAATTAAATGTGTTTTCATTGTTGCTGCACTTAACCTAAGCAGTATGCTGCTAAAACGTCTGAGGACATAGCCCTGGTTCTTGGTGCTGCAGGTAGCTGAGCTGCTCTGTGATCCTTTCCCAAAGAATTGTGGGGGAAACTTTTCTGGCCTGGTGAGACAGGGAAATCCTGAGAAGGCACCGGATTAGTCTGAGTGTTTACTGCAAAGTGGGTGAGTTACTAACCTGGGTGAAAACAACACTAGGGCATGAGCCTATACCCCAGGATGGACCAGCTAGTCTTGGGGGAGGAATGTTTTGGGGTTTTGAAATCATATTGGACTCCCCCCATTTCACAGGAAACTTCTAAATTATGCGATTTTTCTTCCAATGTGGATTTTTAAAAAAATTCCCATAGAATGGGGATTCTGGGTTCCCACAAACACTAATACCATGTACAATGTCAGAGTCCAAAACTAGAGGCCATTGATGAAAATGTGGCCCAAAGCATTATATCTCCTCTTCCTCACTTACAGGACTACTTTTTTTTTTTTCTATTTGTACTTTTCCCCTCTGAGGTTTGGAAAAGCCCTTCGATTAATATTAACTCTCCCTGCTCTCTTGCTGCCCTTCTTTTTATTCTCTGAAAGCCTTAACTGGCTCTGAATAGTCATTTTCTAATAAAAATGCCTCTCTTATATAGCCCTTCTCCATCTTTTAATGTATTCGTCCTCACAGTGCTATTAGCCACATTTCATAGGTGGGGAACTGAGGCACAGAAAGGCTCAGTATCTTGCCCCAGGTCACACAAGAAGTCTGTGGAAGGGAAAAGATTTCTACCTGGGTCTCCTATGTCTTAGGTGAATTCCTTAAACATTGCCCCGCTCCTTCTCCATTTTCTTTTTGGCCAATTGATCACGTCACTTTTATGGAATCCTTTGTATCTTCATTACAGTGAAGGAGTCAGGCCACCAAAAACGACTTTCCAAACATGGATCTCCCCCTCCTTGGTGGAAGCAGGCTCAGCTATCTCCATGGCACTGCCGCCACAATCACCACATCCACCTGACCCTTCTGAGTTACTGCATCCCCTTACCCCCCACCCTCTCCACCCATTATGTTAGTCTAGATCCATACTGGGAAAGAGTGCAGGGAATTGGCAGGCTGAGAGCAGGAGTGAGAAGGACAAGGAGCTTATGAAGAAAAGAAAATGAAGCCTGTGGACTTTGATGATGATTGATGGATACCCCGTTTTAGGAAGGCTCCAGCAAAGTTCCATTTAAATGGCTATAATGCTTTTTAAAAGGTTTCCAGCATATTTTCATGTGCTATGCTGCTCTCCCTTGCTTCTCTAAATTTGCCCAGCATTAGTAGCAAGCTAAAGTTCTGGCCTCTGGTTGGGAACAGCTTCTTTGGGGAAGCGGCCAATGTACTGTAAGAGCTACAATATGAGGCCCTGATCCAAAACCCATTGAAGCCAATGGAAATACTGCCATTGACTTCAGAGGGCTTTGGATCAGACCCTAATTTCCTTAGAGAAACTAAGTCTACCCCCATCTGCTTCCCTAGTGCATATTTTTTCCCTACTCCCCCGTGCATATTTTTCAACCCAAATTCAGTTGTCAGGGCTTTAGATCAATACCATTAAAATTTCATTTGAAGGTAAACTGTTTTAAGAGGCTGGTCTGCCATAATCTGCAATTATATAATGTGCTAAGTGAGTGGAACTTTCAAAGGTATTGAAGGATTCTTTTTTTTTTCTTTTCCATTTCACTAGATGACATCCAATGATAATGGCCTTAACATGATGGGAAATTAATTGAGAGCGCATTTCTACACTGCCATAATTTTATCATCCATCCTATTGCTGCTATTAGCAGGAATCCATAACCCCATGGGTGTTGTGAGTGAATCTCTTTGAGCAGAACTTAGTCTAGAGGTCATACTGTTAGCTTCTTCCATCAGCCGGGTGTCAAATCATTGTCAAAAATAAATTACTGGTGTATTCATTTTTTTAGCTTCTAGCCTTGTGCTGTGGTGTTCAAAATGATTTGTAGTTAGCCATTGGGGAGAGAAGAGTGCTGGTGACCATTTCAGGCCTCTTTCACCTAGGTACTTAGCGGAATCGTTACATGTTAACTCAGATGCACACAGCAGCACTTGTGATTTAATGGCCATTATAAAGTGGCATTAAGAAATCATGAATTCTGACTCATCCACAACCACCCTGGCACAACATCCCCATTTGGGTAGACCTGCCTTGGTTTATTGAATCGCCTCACACACTAAATGAATACAATCCAAAGCACCTCTCTAGGCTGACCAGTCACAAAGCAGGATTTCCTACCAAATGTATCATCTTTGCTGAAGAATTAGAAAGAGCTTCATTGTCTTCAAGACCTGATTGTTTCACACTTTTGAATGATTTTTAATACATTTTCAGCTGTTTATAAAAGCTGATTCTTCTCAGCAATATGGTTCGGAGAGAAAATGGCGTTGTAAGGTTCCATGTTTATAGTTTCTTTGTGATTTCCATATTTAAACCTGATCAGTGCCTGAAAAACAAGGATTTTTTTTCTTACTGCCAGCCCAACAAACTGAGATTAAATCAAGCTGACTTTATTCTTGTCCATCATCCTTAGAAATAAAAGCTCTGCAAACCAGGTTATGCCTACAGTTCTACTTGTTAAACCTCATTGTCTTAATTTTATACCTCTGACTTTGGTGGGCCCATTGGTGCATAGTAAAGAATTGAAATATTTCATTTTAAAAAGCACTAATAAGGAAAAAAGGAACTGTTTTTTAAATGGAGAATTTCACTGGAATGTTTGTGTTTCATTCAAAATGTTATGATAAGTTGGCAAAACAGAAATTCTGTTTGCCTTTTTCACCACATTTCTCTTCCTTTTCTTGCTTCTTTTTCCCAACTTGCCATTGGAAAAAAAGAGGAAAAGGGGCAGGAATGGGAGGAATCACAGATTTTAAAATAACATAAACTAGAACAAATTCTGGTTTCAGATGGATGTGCCCAGCTCCCAAGCTAATAACTCCCTCGCTAAGCAATATTGGTATTAACTTCTCTTAAGTTTCCTTAAGGTTTGGTATTTGATATTAAACTTTAATTTGCACAAAAATGCATTTAATTAAAAAATGCTGGAGATTTTTCATCATGATTGTGTTAATACTAATACAGAGGGGCCTGATCCAGAGAAGTGCTGGCTGCTCAAACTTCCATAGAAGTTAATGAGAATCAAAGGCTCTGCACCTCTTGCAGAATCAGATCAGTATAACAGAACATCTGCACTATGATAGAGCTTTGTGGTAACCAGAATTGCAAATGTGAACACTTCAAAAAAATGTTTTAGGGGGAAATCCTTTGAAGTCAATGACAAAACTCCCATTGACTTCATTAGGGCCAGGATTTCACCTAATGCCTTTTTTATTCTAATTCACTGAAGCCCAGTTCAACAAAGCGCTTAACCAGGTGCTTAATTCACTTTGAAATCAATGGGACTTACTTAAATGCTTTGCTAAATAGGGATGGACTGCTGAATCAGGGCCCTTGAGCAGTTCAGATACATTAGAGCTCACTACGGGCTCAAAGCTGAAAACTCTTGAGCACCTCAGTATATTACTTACAGATTGAAATGACTGTAGGAAAGGCCTTTATAAGTAGTTAGGGCCACATTATTGCAGCAGTGAGCTACTCCAAGATATGAAGTTTGGCAATAGGCCAGCACAATGGAGTGCCCCTGTCATTCTGTGTTGCCTCAACAGCACATTTGCACTGAGTCGAGTTCTTTGAAAGGAAGGCAAACTTATGTTTTGATTTAGGCATTAAAAATGGCTTAATTCCCATGTTCATTATTTGCATCCTATTTATTAGCGTTTTTTTCATTTGTTATTTTCAAATTGTGTCGCGGTCTGTCAACCATTTGTTACCCGGTTTCCCCAGAGCGAAAATTTAACTTCATATCCACGCTCATAGATCACAGTATGAATAAGACTTGCCACACTCCGGTTGGCAGGTGGGGAATATCAGTGAATAACACTGGAATATAATTGGCTTTAGCGTCTCATGTTGTGTCACCAGAAATTGTTTTATTCTTATAGACCCTGACCTAAGAAACAAGGACATATTTTAAATTCCAGCTGGCTTAAATCACTGTATTAAGGGTTTTTGGTAGAGCTGAAGTGTTATTACCAAGGCTAAACTGCTTGTTTTTCAAAGTACTCAGTGGTTTGCGGGGGGGAGATGTTGTTCTTGGTTTCTGTCTTGACACATTAAAATGCTGACAATTCTGATAGGGACATCTGGCCAGCAAATAATGTACATTAAATGTTATGCCAATTTATTTCTGAACTACTCAGGGTGGTTGCTACAATTATTAAAAAGATTAAACTCTACTTTAATAGTGCTTTTATTGTTGCCGTGTTAAACATATGTTTGAATCTGATCCTCTTCCAAATTTCATTGCTAGTGGGTTAAGAACACAAAGAACATACCCCAGTCCTGATTAGCTCGTCCTGTGCAATACTACAAAAAGCAGCAATGGTAATTTCTCAGCTCATTAGGTGCATATTCATCTTAATGGGGCATCAAAGTTTAAAACTATAATGCATTCTTCTCATTTAATACTCCAGAGAACACGCACAGTAACCACATGAAAGCAAAAAGAATTTCAGAGCTGGGGCTGCACAAGCAGGTGTCTTCATTCCCTTCCGGCAGAAGAGAAGACAAAATTTGATTTTGTCTGATCCTGGCTAAATAATCTTGTTTTGCTACTCGCTGATCATTCCGAATGGATAGTTGCAAGGCTCCTTATGCGGAAAAACAAATTTGTGTTTTCAGCCAAACTCTCTAGCAGGCTAAATATAAAGCTGTGCACAACAAATGTTGCTAAATGTGGTCCAAATTACAAAATGCAGTAAAATAACTGGTAAAGGTTGATGATAATCTTTGGGGTGGCTGGAACAGAAATCCTATCTGCAATGGAAAACAATCTGTACTTTGAGAAAGTTTAAAAAGCAAATTTTAAATGTCCTTCAAATATTTTCATCTACAAATATTTTCAGTTAGTACCTACAGTTTAGAAGGTACACAGTATTTCCTAACTGTGGCCAAAAACCATTTCAGGCCATAGTAATGCCCGATCTGTGCTTTCCAGCATAACCGTATTAATGTTGAAACAGTTTCTCCCCCGGTCCCCTCATCCCACCCCAAAAAATGAGAGCACAGCTAGTTCTCAGCACTAGTTTTTCTGGATTTCCCCAGGTCTAAGGAAAACATGAGCACTGTATAAATTCTATGCTTTTCAATTAATCCAACTGGATTAATGGGGCCAAACCCGTGATTTTTAGTAGTTGGAGAGGCATCGGCTATGCAGGCTGAATTTAGTCCATGTTGTAAAGCCTTTCTGCAGCACCTTGATTTGAGACATTGACTTTTTTAGCCGTGTCAGTTCTGTAGGATAGAGTATAGTCTGAATTCTACAAGCAGCCAAATGGGATAAAGTACACTAAACCTAGATGCGGTGACTCTCAAAAAGCCCCAGCTCTCAGCTGCTTTTTAATTTTATTCTCCTGTAGCCATAATGTAACATTCCACATAGAGTTATTACTATTTATCTGTGGGATGGGCCACAGAAGTGTGTTACTCATCAGTTCTTCTTTTCTTTAGGTTACATTGGGGCTATATTCAGGGCTTACATATATTTAGGAAAGCACTTAAGCACGTCTTCTTGCCATGTTTAAGTGCTTTCTGAAATAGGGATGCCTTCTTGAATCAGGACCTAAAAGAGAGAACTCTGGCTAGGGATATGCTAAAAACACTTGTATTTTACAAAGCGTCTTTTCTGTAAAGAGAGATGTACAAAAATTAATATTAGTACAGAATTATATAGTTGCAGACTGAAATAAAATAGGGGATAATAGGTCACAGGATTATACAGTGACTGAATTATACAGAATAGCAGAGTAGGAAAGAAATAAAGAGGGCTAGGCTGAGGGGATTTGAAAGGAGATGAAAATGAGGCAGTGAGGCAGAAATGGTGCAAAGCTTGCCCAAGTGATAGGAGCTACAGAGCAGAAGGTTTTGTATCCAGTGGTGGGGAGAACATGGGAGGAAAGAAAAGAGGCAAATTCTTAGCTGGTGTCAATGGACAAAGCTCTGACTTCAGTGTATGGATTTTTTCTAGCTAAGCATCCCCCTCCCCAGTGAGAAGTATACAGAAGGTTGGTCCAAGAGATAGATGGGAGCAAAACCACGGAGCACTAAAAACAAGGCGGTAACATGCAATATCAAGTGGTTGTGGACTTGTAGTTGTCTGACAGAGAGAGGGCTGTATTTTTGTTGTGTGTGAACTCCAGGCAGAAGTACCCTGCTTTTACTGCAATAAGAAGAGCAGGGTCTTGATTGATCAGATTCAATTTTATGGTCTTGTTCTCTTTATCTTTTCCCATTCTCCTCCATTGTGAAGGTCTCGGTTTGCATAAAACTAATATTTGGGGACCAGAATGGTGCTCTGTCTAGAAGGAAATAATAGAACATAAATATAGAAATACGGGGGCACTTACTGTTCTGTTCAAATGATGCAACTCCACTGCTGTGAATGAATCTGCCCCATTGTAACCCAGAGCAGAATTGGATGGGTTATGTACTGCATGTTCTGTTTTTTCTTTTCTCATTTTGGCAGCTCCATTTATTGCCTTGTTTAAATGTTTATTTCATTGCTTCTGCAGTAGAGGTTTTATTAGGAAAAACACAAAATGTCCTCTTTAAGTGATGGACCAGTATGCAGCTGCGAAATTCAATAAATCCAGCTATATACTTTCTTTGATCAACATAAGCAGCATACATCAGCATCACAGCAAGTTTTTTCCACAGACCATCCTTAGCATAAACTTGCAAGGAGAGAGGCTACCCATGTAAAAGGCACTGTACTACAAGAAGATTAATATTAATTTTAATACATCATTTTCATGTTCATAGAAGAGTAACTTTACAAAAACACATTGATGTATTAATTAAAACTCCCTTCTCTGTCTGGTTGAGAAAGTATGAGGCTTGATCCCATTGGATTAGTTATACGTTAAATGCAGGAATTGCGGAGTGTGATCCTATGTGATCAAGAAAGTAAAATAAATCAGTAAAGCAAAGCCACTTGTCAGGCAAAAAATTGTTCTCTACCCACTTTTATCAGACTCTAGAAGTGAATTTTAGGGTGATCTCAAATACCAGGTGAACCTAACTCTAGATTTATTAGCAATAAACATGATATCATTTGTCTGTTTATTTGAACCAAGGAGCCAATTAATTTCAACTTGAATTACGTGCACACAGGACAGAGTTTCAGACAGACAGCATGACTTTTAAACAACGTGCTATTTTATAGTCCTGGCCTTGTGGTAATAACAGGGCTGAAGTGAAGCAAATGGACAAGAATAGTCATGGCAGTATAGCAATAAAAAAAGCAAACGCCATGAGAACTTAGGGTGCTGAGCATCTCTCAGGATCTGGCCCCCGGAAAGGATGCACATTGGTTGTTGTTTAGATCTTGGTTGCAATGAAAAGTCCTTCTCGACAAATTTAAAATGCAACTGACCAAGTTACAGAGGCCAAAGACATTACCAAATTCTGTATTTTTGCCAAAGGAAACCAAAATACACAAGAAACCATATTTTGGTGTCCTTGCTGGGCTGGCAGGAGTCTTTAAGACATTGTCTGTTGCTGGTTATTTATTTTCAGTAGTGCCCCCCACTGAAAGGTGAGCACTTTCCAAACCCCAAGAGAGATGGTCCGTGCTCCAAGCAGCTCCCCATCTATTTCTTCTTTGGTGCTTTATTTTTGCTTCTCCAAGGCGGCCGGCAGCTAGTTGCTATTCAGTCACTCGATTGGACAACCTGTAATTTTATGCTTTAAAAAGGGTCTCTACTTTAGATCCACATTTTATTTGTATGGGTCTTACATTATGTAAACATATATAGCGGTTTTCTCAACCTTTATGTTGCTACTGGACAGGTTACGCTGGCCTTCGGTTTTCCTTTGCGTGTCATGCACAAGGAGCACAACATGAGTGGTCTTCTATGATTGTATTTAATCTGTATTAATTATGTATTGTTTGAATCAATATGCTCTCAACAGAGTGTTGTGTTCTCTCTCTTCCCACACTGTTTAATAAATCAGGAGCTAGTCTTCTGGCTTTGCATATCAGTGTTGATGCCATGATGGAGAAGCAAGTACTTGGAGACTGCCTCCTACGCCTATGTATAAATCCATTAAAACTGGTACCTTTTGAGGTCAGTGTCTTGTTCTCTAAAGGGGAAGGAGATTTTTGTGTCTCAAACCTACAAGACACACAACACATTCTATAAAAGGGGCGAAGTGAGGGGTCGGCAGGCAATCCAATCCAAAGTGGGAGCAGCAGGAGGACCTGATGCCCAGAGAGGAATTTCTAGGGTCCTGATATTTCTGGCAGGAGATGGTGCAGCAGCAGCACCTAAGGGAAGAAGGAAACAGGTCCCAGCTGGGAGTCCCTCATTTACCTCTTCTCCTCAAAAAGTTTGATTCCCCCCCCCTCACACACACACAGCTCTCTCTCCCTTCCGAGGAGAGAGAGAAGTAGGAGACCTGCAGCTGCCACGTCCTCTCTGAAAAGAAAGAGACCTAAATAAATAATACACACTGTCATATACATCATCTCTCTTTAGAAATATCTTAATCTTCTAAGCTTCAGGCAATCCCGTCACAGTATTGATTTCAAGACAGAACCAAAATACCAGTCTCCATCCTGGTCAGGGCTAAGCAGTGGCTTTCATAGGAATGAATGGCTCCACACTGTGTGTGTGGTATATATATGTATAAATAATATACTCAAATGGATTCTCATTCTGTTTGTCTGACTGTAGCCCTACTTAGCAATGTGAACTCCTGGCAGATACTATTTCTCTTTCTTTCCTCCTTTCTCCCCTCCTTGCTGCAGCTCTTCACCCCATCACCCCCTGGCATTGAGACCTCTGACAACCACTACCCCAAATTTTGTGTTTCCCCTTTTAGCTTGATGTACATTACCCACGCAAGGATATGGCAGCCATGCTAGAGAAGGTGCTGTTCCCCAAGAGGTTTGCTGCAGACCAGGCAGCATTTTGTGGGGAAGGAGGAGCAGGGAAGGTGTTGGTCCATGCTAGAACACCTGAGAGAGGCACAGCCTGCAAGGGGGAAAAACCCAATCACTTCAGTGGGAAAAGTTCTACACACACATTAGATGCTTTTATAAGGCTCTTCTCAAACAGAACATTTTTCTTTAGTATCTATCCTTCATTATCACTCTGGACTCATTAAATTAATTTGCAAGTAAAGAGTGGAAATGCATTTATCAGAATCCTGTTTCGCTAGACTTTGGTAGGCCATTGTTTCTTCCTTTCGTTTTAATTCACCATAGTCATCTCCTAATTAAAATTCATTTTATTTTCCCCAAGTTGTTAAAGACAGAAGATAACCTTTCCCATTCTATAAACTAAATTGGATTAAGAGCATGGAATACCTGACTTTTTGTCTAAGAGGATTTATCACGCTATTTTGAACAATCATTCTCATTAGGATGCATGATCTACAGCATTAAGAGCTTCCCACCAGAAACCTTTGAAATCTTAAGGTCTTTATTAAAATTCATTCATAACAAATATTAAGTTGGTGCAGGGAGGGTATGTTTATTTTGTGCTGCAAATTTTATTTAATGTGAACCATTCATTATAGGTATGTCTATAGTGGTGACTTGAACACATGCATCTACACAGTTGTGTCATTAACCCCCTTATTGTCCAACCTAAACCCCAGAAGCATGTGTCTGAAGTCAAGTACAGGGCAAGTAGGGCTAGCACATCCGTTCCCACAAGGCACCGAAACTTTTTCTTAACTCTTTCCCACTCTATAAAGGCCTCTGTCACCTCCTCTTCATTTGAAGCTCCTGTGCAGGAAGGCAAAAGACTTGAACAGTCATTCCAGGGGAGAATGGTCACCAGACTTGCCTCTTCTATGAGGAGCTTGACCACTTTCAATCAAGGCCCTCAGTTCAATCAATGGCTTCTGACCCCTTCTTTAACCCTGCCAGTCTCATTAGGTGACAGGATGCTGATGAAGGCCAGGGCAAGGAAGCAGCAAGGACCACGAAGAATGCCATGGAAGACCTAGAGGACAAGGAACATGTGATTCTGCATCTGTACCCAGGAGAACCACAAGAGGCCATGCCTCCCCTGCTCACCTCCTGCCACAGCAGGAACCAGAATCCAAGGCTGGTAATGGATCCCCAGCTTCCCTACCAATATCCCTTCTTGCTCTTGTGTTAAATTCCTGATTTAAAGATCAAGGGCATTTGAAGTGCTGTGCACTGACTGTTCCTCCCTGGATAATATGCCATGCATTACTATGTCTCTGCATTTGAACTACCACCCTGAAGACATTGCATTGTCATGTTCTGTGCCCTTACAAAACTCTTCCATTGTTCCCCTGCTCTATCCAGCCTCCATGCCCCTCTACCCCAAAATGGTCCCCAACCAAGACACAGTTCTAAATCAATTGTTTTATTGATTTCTGATGAACCACTATTATGCAGTTGGCTAAAGCTATTTCTTAAAAACAGATTATTAAGGAAACATCCCTGTTCCCCTCTGTCTGGATTTCTCGGCCAGCAGTCAGGCAGCGATGGTCCAGGGACAGCGTGAAGTGGGGGAAGGGAGGGGATGGGTTAGAAAGGTCCCAGTTGAGGATGGGACAGTTGCACAAAACTTAAATTGTTGTCTAAAGTTAACAACAGTTGAATTTTGTCCCTTGGAAGATTAAACAGTATCACTCTTTCCCTCCTCCTCCCCCCCCCCAAATCTTAGTGCCCCCTTACAAATGGGAGCTGTGTGATAATGGTGTGGGAGGAAGTGGAGGGGGGGGGGGATTAGGTCCAGGAAGGGGAAGGGAACAGAACACAGCTTTCATGGGTTCAGAGCTAAAAAATCTTTCTTAGGTTATATATGGTACAAGGAATTTACTACATAAACTGATCTTCAGAATAAAGACTCAACTTTCTTTAAGATTAGAGCCAAGGGCTGTTGTGTTTATTGAAATGAATGAAAGCACAAAGCATGGTATGTTCACTACAGTTTGGGTGCAATTTTGTTATCTTTAACAAACCTGTCAGCCAGCAGTCACAAGCAGTTGTATTCTTCTAGTGACAGGGATGTGATCCTAAACTCACTGAATTCCATGTGCCTTTCCATTTATGTCAGTGAGGTTTCGATAAGGCATTTAACAAAAGAATCTTACCATATAATATGTAATACACCAGTCTATGCAAAAAAAAAATAATTTAGCAGAAGGACATGGGGTTGGACAGTAAGAGAGAAGTGAAAATACTGTTTTAAGGGACTTCCAAGGGAAAAATTGAGATTATCATCTCAGATTAGAAACAAGTGATTACTTGTCTTGTGTTCCTCTGCATTTGATTCCCATGTTCTTCCTAAAAAGGTTCTTTTTTTAAAAAAAGAGAGAGAGAGAGAAAGGATTGAGTGAGCCAGAACTGGACTGTACAAATCAACTAGTGCTATGATATTTCATTGTATATTTAGTAGTGTGACGATGAAAGAATTTTAATTAGCATAGCTTTATTAGTACAGCTCAGGTCTGTGTTTGTTTGGATTTGTCATTAGAAAGGAGGTTTCACTTTTGATCATGTCCGAGGTGCATGTATGAGAACCAGTTTTCAGAAAGCTGGCCCAAGGCCTCCTTAGATAAAACATGCTTACTCAAAAATGCATTTAGATGCACACATTATTTGCATATGCAGTTACTCACTTGGCATATACAAGTGCATGCGCCCGTGTATCTTTTGTGGTACCCATGCTGAAAAAAATCTGGCTCGTATTTAAAAAAAAGTTCCGAACTCATAAACAAATATATACAACTGCCTTGTATGATTCAGATTTTTTCAACATGTTGTAATCAAGGCTACAAAAACCAAACTGTAACTCAAAATTTGGTTATATTTATACTCTTCAGCAGTTCACTACAGCCTTCCCACCCAACCCAGGATCACTGGCGGTCTCCTATATCCCTAGATCTCCCGGGTGACTTCTACTGATACTGAAAAAGCCCCCATATACAGGAATGATAATACTAAAAGCATGTGGAATTGACACACCACATTAAGTGGCATCATGCCATTAGAAAAAGATGTGCAGAAAAACTGTTGCTCTTAATTCATGTCAAACTAAGATAGCTGAAATAACTTGTAGTCTTAAACATCCACACTTGTCCAAGATAAGTTCTCTCTTAATGTAGCTAGTTGAGGTCTATCTTGAGCTAAAAGGTACCTGTGCCTTATTTCCACTGAGATTTTACATTGAGAAAGCTATCTCAAGTTAGCAATGTCAAAGCAAAAACACACCCCTTTTTTTTTTCGCAGAGAAGAGAGTGCCAGATTCACAGAGCTTGTGGATACTAGATTTCATATTTGGAGCTCTGATTTACTTAATGGGGGTAGAAAAATAGATACTTTAGAATGGAAAACTTTCAGTCCACAAACCAAATAGTGATGTGTAATGAGGTGTGTAACTGATGTAATCTGGCAGTATTCATATTTCTTAAATCAAGGAAAGTTGTACCCATTCTCGTCAAACCAGCATTCTGAAATTTCAAAAGATAAGGTGCGCCTCTAAACATGGGAATTTATATATAGCAGTTGTCTTAGCATCTCATATTTTTGGAATGCACAAAACTGATAGAGATGACTGTCTTCTTTAACTGCATGTGTAAGTAACAAGTAGAAACTGGTTATCCAAAATAATTTTTTGGAGCACATGATGGCAAATATCATTCTTGTCAGTGAAATGAAAGGCATGTCACACATACACATACTTCCTGGTGGAGTTATTTTGGGATAGTGGGAGAGGGGGTTGGTTTGTTTCCCCCCTCTGGCCCCAGGGGCTGAGTATTACAATCCACATATATATTTTGTATCAGAGTATTACTAGTTCCACCCTCCTCCCTAGGCTTCAGAGCACAAACCCCAGCCCAAGCCACACCTTCCAAGTGCTGTCAAGATAGCTATTTGTAGAGTGCTAACATGAGTCCTGCCAGCCCAATTCTGTCAACACAGATGAGGAACTTCACTCCAAACTAGTGTGTTGACATAACTCTAGAGGCCTCCGCTGAGCATGGGAGCCCAGCTAGATGCTGTGCATTCACCAAAATGAGAGTTTCTTTACCTTGATGAGTTTTCAGTTCGAGCAGACATGAGACAAAGGAAGGGAAGGGTAAACCGAGGCACAGACTGGTGAAGTGTCTTGTCCTAGGTCAGATAGCCCATCAGTGGCAGAGTCAGGAATAAAATCCAGCTCTCCTGAATCCATGCCCTATCCATTAGCCAAGCTCCTCCTGCATCCCCAAAATAGATTCATACAATAGTGACTCAAAGCTGAGTTAAACTGAATGCTACTGTACCATTGTTAGTTATACAGGAGTAAACACTCGCGGTCTGATCCTGGGCCCACTGACATCAATTGCAAAGCTCCCTTTGATTTCAGTGGTGAAGAATCAAAGCCTTGATGGGAAATGGACTATTGTTCTGCTAATACCAAGCATAAAACATATACTCTGCATTGGAGGGAGTTAAACACTATCGCCACAAACAAAATCACTGTAAAGGGTTCCCTATTTATGTAGAAATGTAGAGCAAATATGTTCTGACTTTGCACAAGCAAGACACATGATACACTGATTTTCATGAAATGTAGAATACATCTAGATCTTGTTGATAGATCAATGAACACAACTGATCATTGGAGGAAGTCTTTACTCCATAAATGAATGAAAGCATAAGTTTGAATGTCCTTAAGAATACCTCTGTGTTTTTGTGAAGAACAAATTTTGACTTACTCTAATGAATGAAGCGCCTACGTTACATCTCAAAGGTATTGATTTCAAATTATGTTGAGATTAATTTTTGATACCTTTTTTGCACTGTTTGTTTCATTATTGGATAGGTAAGCATGGGCTTGATCCTGCAACCACAGCCACATTTTGTGCTTTGTAGCATGAGCAGTCCTAGTGAAGTCAGTGTAGAAAACCCTCTTGTTCTCTTTCATGCTCTCTGAACAGAAATTCTATCCTGGACCTGAAAGAGCAAGTATAGACACTCACCCCAGAATAGCTAGTAGGTGGGACACTTGCCTTAGATGTCAGAGATCATGGTTCAAGTTCCTGTCCTACTTGACGCAGGGGTGGTTCTGTATCAGGTAGATGAAGGACTTACATTTGGGATTCCCCGGCCCAGGGGAGTGCCCTGACGCTAGACTAAGCTTTTGGGGAGTTCTTGATGCACAAATACTTGTTTTCACATGAATAAATTCCCATTCTATATACAGATTAGAATATGACGAGGTGTGGAGGGGGGAAGGAAACTGCAATATCTTAATTATAAAGCATACTTTACATAATTACCTACAAATAATACCTAGATACATCATTCTTTTGAAAATAATTTTACATTAGTTCTAGAGTATAATGTTACTTTTTTCAGACTTTAAAATGCAAATACAAGCAATTTTTTTTTGTCCTGAGTACTACTTAGCAAGTGCAAATAAATTTAATTAGAAAGCTAATTTGCTTCAGTGGCATAAAAAATTTATTTTATGTAACTTTAAAACGTATGTCTGCTGCACTAAGTCCCAAGGCAATACAGTGTTGAAAACTACGAAGCTAGCTTATTTCTGCCCATGAGGGAGTAGCTTGTGCAAATTTCCTAGAGCACTTATTGCTATAAGCAATATGAAATGTTTATGGAGATGTCATGAAGAGTTTTTGTTTCAGACAGATGCATTATACACCATTAATTGTTAAGAGTCTGAGAGATGTGCACTGTTTCTTTAAACTTTGAGTAAGATGGGAGACTGGATAAATTTTAAAAAGGCTCTGCCCTGAAGCAAAGGGAAAAAATGTTATGAGGGCGGGGGGAATACTGCATTCCTTGTCGTAATAAAGTTCCTTGTTCAGTGTTAGAAGAAAGTGCTCATTCTCTGATTCTTAGCAGTTACCATACCCTTTATGAACCAGTGTAAATTAGAGGGACACAAACTAGCAGAGATTCAATCCTCAAGGAGATTTGCAACTTGAAAATCCCCCTGAATGACTTGAGTGGACTGAACAATTCACCAGATTCTGAACTACAACTAAGCTTAACAGAGCAGCAAGATGGTCTGCTCATTAGTTTGTGCAAGGAGGAGTGAATCTGAAAATATTTAGAAACCATTTGTCTCCATTGAAGTAGATCAGAATAACTATGACATTATCTTAAATGTTTCATGAGCCTTTCATTCCAAAAAAGAATGAAATACATAAACATATGTGCTTTTAGCAAAGCGTGCAGAAGCCTGGTGGTGGGGGAAGCGTGGCAGCATTTTAAAGGGCCCTCAGTGAGACATTGTGAATTTGGATGCAGGGAGAAAGAACACAAAAGATAGTCTAGTAGAGGAGAGTTTCAACAAGGAACTTTTTTAAAAATGACAACTAATGTTTAAGCAGGAGTGACCAACCTGTTACCCAGGAACTACTTGCTCTGTAGATTTCAAATTATGACCCTCTTGGATAGATTTAGTTAAAAAAGAGAATTTGTGTGTGATTATAAATAAAGAATATGCTCCCTGAGCAGTATCCTGGGATGTCTAAACTTACATGTTTGAATCGGCCCCCTCACGAAGGAGAAGAAGGGTGTGCCTCCCAACTGTAGCCTCTTGTGAGCGGGGAGAGCTTCTCTAACCAGCCAGTGTCCGTCCCTTCCTGCAGCTGCTTCTGATGGAACCAACTGAGAAATTAGGACTCCTTGATTCTCTGCCCTGGTGCGACTTAGAGCTTCCCCGACCTTCTCCAACTTGCCCCCGTGGTGGTAGCAGTAATCAGCATCATCCAGCCATTCTACCTCCCCACCTTCAGTGTGCTCCTTACACAAGAAATCATGGGAAGGAGGGAAGCACACAAGCCTAATATACTGAATTCTACAGCAAATGGGGACTCCCCAACATCAAAAGTATTTCCAACAGGGGACTTGCAGGTGGATTCTACTTCCTTTGCACTACCTGAATGACACAGATGGAGCAACATGGGTCACAGATTCTGCATCAAAGTATTGATTGAGACCCTTTTACTTTCTGGAATAATGTGTTTGGCCCTTAGGCTGGAAAGGTTGGACACCACTGTTCTAGGTAAAAGCTCTGAAGAAGAAGCAGCGGGCAGGGAGTACCTACAGGGATTATAAAGTTCTTTATTTGGTGTCACAAGAAAGCAACTCTCTCCATGATTAGCAATGCCTGCCCCTCCCCCTCAAAAAAAGCTCTAGCTGGATACTTTCTACATTTATTGAGTAAAGAAGCTATAGACAGCTTTAGAGAGAACAATGTCTAATGGATAGTGTGTGTAACTGTCATAGGAAATAATAGTATCCCCAGGTTACAAACGGCAAGTGGTTGTTGCTAGAATGAGAATTATTTGAAACTATATTTTGTCGTTTTAAGGGACATTTTGTATATTTTCTGCAATTGCTTTATGGGTTTTTTTAATAGAATATCTTACATTTACTAAGAAGCATTGTGCTAGTAATATTTATGAAATTGTACTACACGAGGCAATGCAAAAATTATAGTAAAGTCATTACTGCAACAATAAAGCAACTGCTTTCATAAAAGTACCAGTAACCAAAATGTAAACATTCTGGGAGAGATTTTCAGCTGATGGATATAGCACTGGAGTCCATGTAGCTATCTTGATTTCCCCCGCCTGAGAAACTAGCCCTCCGTCCGTCTGTCTGAGACACATCAAAAAATAACTTTGATCAGAATTCATTACAAAATGCTTCCTCTTTGCAGTACAGCTCATTGTTCTTATGCCATTTGAATTCCGTAGTGCTGTGCAGAGCTGTTTCTTTGCAGGCTCAGGGAGATTTGCATGGAGTCGTCTTTGTACAGTGTCTGGCCATATGAATAGCGGATGTCACTAA
Source organism: Sternotherus odoratus (assembly GCA_032164245.1). Lineage (NCBI taxonomy): Eukaryota > Metazoa > Chordata > Testudines > Kinosternidae > Sternotherus > Sternotherus odoratus. Next base: position 20,374,736 of record JAVMKO010000011.1, read on the forward strand.
TTATTGACTGTTAATAGTGAGAAAACCATTATGGCAGACAATAGGCTTCCCAGTCGCACTGCTAATTGTGTGATGAACTTACTTTGGCAGTAAATTGTCACATCTGCTGTGGAGTGAGATTACACTTATGGAAATAGAATAAATACAGTTACCATTCCCGTTTTTTTTTCTTTCGCTCCTAGATGATTTTTGAGTCACTCTGCAAAGAGCAGAGAAAACTTAACAGTCAATATGTTTTTAGTCAGTGACGATTTCTAGCTGCTTTAAACATGAGCGGCTGTTAAACCCAATCATCTGGAACCTTCTAGAATTTTCATGGCTCTGTTCTCTTTAGGGAGAGGAGAGGAGAGGAGGAATGTTTTTTAAAGGTTTCCCAAAATGCTAAATGTATTTACAAACTTCTAGTTCTGTTATTAGTGATGGGCTCAACTTAATGCATCTAAAATTATCTTTATATTCCAATAAGCATTCAGTCAGATTTGCTTTGAGAATGTTCCTTATTACTCATTTCTTTTTGCTGCCCTTCACCTCCATTGAAGTGGTCAGTAATTACTCTTCATTTATTCACCAACAGGGATCAATAATACTATAAGAGAACAAAGCCTGCCAAAAGGACGGCCAGAAATTTACACTTCAGCTGTACCTTAAAGTAATGTATGAAATATAAATAAGAAACTTTTGATAACAGAGACTTTGTAAATTACTTCAGCCCCAAGACAACAGTAACTTACACACTGACACTTTACTGTATGTGGATATTACGCTCTGATTCTTTTTGCTGTTGAAAGGGGAAAGTGGTGTTGCCACAGCAACTGTCACATCATTTGGAATTTGGATCCCAGATGGATGCAGCTTCTTAAACAAAAGGTACAAACTAATATATAAAGTGTACTTTTCTGTTTTTCAAAGAAATATGTGGGGAAAGAACAAATTTTGATCTTTACATATTTGTCCTGGGTCAAATCTCTCAGTCCTTAGTCTGGCAAAACTGCAGCTGAAGAAAATGGAAGTTTTGCCCAAGTAAGGACACTTTATCAATGTTAATATGTTCTACTTTTATCATTCTGAATATTCTTTTTCCCCATGAAGTGAGAGAGACAAACCAAGATTCTGAAATGTCCAGTGATACTGGGTATCTCTGTTTTTTAAGTGTCCTACTTTGCATGCCCTGAAGGAGCCTTATTTTTCAGAGGGTGGGTGCTCAGCACCCAAAATCAATAGTCCATTTTGAAAATGGACCAGCCTGAAAAATGGGCCAACTGTTGTGTAGTTGAAGAAAGGAGCTTTCAACCACATGTCTGGCTCAAGTAACCCCCTTCTCAATACTCATTTCCCTCTCCCATATTAGATCCCTAATCTTGGAGTCCTCTTCCCATCCCAAAAGACACTGAGGACAGCCAAGCTCCATCCACTTGGGGAAACCCCCTTCAGGTAGTTGAAGGTTGCTATCAATCCCCCCTCACTCTTCTCTTCTGAAGACTAAACAAGCTCAGATCCCCCAGACTCTCCTCGTAAGTCACGTGCCCCAGGCCCCTTATCATTTTTGTTGCCCTCCAATGGACTCTCTCCAATTTGTCCACATCCTTTCTCTACTGGGGCCCCCAAAACTGGATGCAATACTCCAGATGTGGCCTCACCAGTACCAAATAGAGGGGAATAATCACTTCCCTTGATCTGCTGGAGATGCTCCTACTAATGCAACCCAGTATGCCCTTAGCCTTCTTGGAACAAGTGCACACTGCTGACTCATATCCAAATTTTCATCCACTGGAATCCCCAGGTCCTTTTCTGCAGAACTGCTGCTTAGCAAGTCAGTTCCCAAACTGTAACGGCACATGGGATTCTTCCAGCCTAAGTGCAGGACTCTGCACTTGTCCTTGTTGAACCTCATCAGATTTATTTTGACACAATCCTCCAGTTTGTCTAGGTCACTCTGGACACTGTCCCTACCCTCTGTCTCACTCCCAGCATAGAGTCAGGGTGCTGAGGGTGCAATCTATCCCATCATCCAGATCAGAGGTGGGCAAACTACTGCCCATGAGCCACATCTGGCCCATCCCCTGAGCTCCCAGCCGGGGAAGCTACCCCCGGCCCCTATCCCACTGTCCCCCCTCTCCTGCAGCCACACAGTCATGCGGGCAGCCCTCTGGGGGATGGGGCTATGCGGTCCTGCGGGGCACAGCAGCAGCGTGTCTGGCTCCGGCTGGGCCTCATGGCTACCAGACATGCTGCTCTGAGCAGCATGGTAATGGGGAGGTGGGTTGAATAAGGGACAGAGGATCCCAGGCGGGGGACAGGGAGCAGGGGGCAGTTGGATGGGGCGGAGGTTGGGGGCGTCAGGGGATGGGAAACGGAAGTTTGGATAAGCATGGGAGTCCCGGGGAGTCTGTCGGAGTGTGCAGTTGTGGACAGGGGCACAGCAGTCAGGGGACAGGGAGAAGGGGGTTAGATAGGAGGTGGGGTTCTGGGGGGACATTTGGGGTAGTTTTGGGACAGGGCGGTCGGAGGACAAGATACTGGGGGCATTGGATGGGTTGGGGATTCTCAGGGGGGCAGTTAGGGGGTGGGAAGTGGGAGGAGGTGAATAGGGGGCGGGGGCCAGGCTTTTGGGGGAGACACAGCCTTCTCTACCTGGCCCTCCTTACAACTTTGCAACCCTGATGTGGCCCTCAGGCCAAAACATTTGCCCACTCCTGATCCAGATTATTAATAAAGATGTTGAACAAAACTAGCCCAGGACTGACCCTGGGACACTCCACTTGATGCCTGCTGCCAACTGGACATGGAGGTCACTGGTCATTACTCATTGAGCCCAACAATCTAGCCAACTTTCTAGCCACCTTATATTCCATTCATCCAATCCATACCTTTTTAACTTACTGGCAAGAATACTGTGGGAGATGGTATCAAAAGCTTTGCTAAAGTCAACATATCATGTCCACTGCTTTCCCCATATCCACGGAGCCAGTTATCTCATCATAGAAGGCAATCAGGTAGGTCAGGCATGACTTGCCCTTGATGAGTCCATGTTGACTGTTCCTGATCACCTTCCTCTCCTCCAAGTGCTTCAAAGCGGTTTCCTTGAGGACCTGCTCCATGATTTTTCCAGGGACTGAGGTGAGGCTGACCATTCTGTAGTTTCCTGGGTTCTCCATCTTCACTTTTTTAAATATAAGCACTATATTTGCCTTTTTCCAATCGTCCAGGACCTCCGGTGCCACAATACAGTGTTGCAATGCAATTTCCCCAAAGTGATTTGAGGATTTGTGAACGTCACTCAAGATCACTGCCTTTTTTGAATTATTCATTCATCTACTTCTCATTTCATGCCTTGGTTACTGCAACTCCTTAGACTCTCCTCTGTGGCCTTCTGAACTCACTTGTATCCAAGCTTTGGGCTCTTGAGAACACTGCAACAAATGTTATCGCAGGACCTTGATCTTGAAAGACACATTGCTGTCACACCCTGTCCCCTTGTATACATTCTACTTTCCACTATAAACATCTCTCTCTTAATGGACAAGGCTGTTCATACTCACTCTCTGCCTACTGTCATGGCTTCATTTCTCCCTGATCCCCTTTTTGGATCTTCCGCTCCAGCAAATGTAACCTCCTTTCAGTCTACTGTTCCCTTCTTCTGTTTGAAGTTTTTATCTTGCTGCCACTCCTCCACTTATCTGCAACAGTCTCCCCCATAAACAGCTGTCAAGCTCACTGACTCACCATCCAGTTTAAATATGTCTCTCAAACATTACAATCTCCCTTTAGTCCTATGCTGTCTATGACTTGTAGCTGCCAGTTGGGCCCTTTTGCCCACCGCTCACTATTAACATAGCAACCCTTCTGCCTTAGTCACTTAATCATCTGTCTCCATTTATGCTTCCTTCTTCCTATTGTAACATTTTACAGTGTAATCCATTGGTATAACATAACTTCTGTGCATAGTGAGCTATTTGTATGAAGGATGCACTATAGAATTAAATTGTATCGCATTGTGCAGGAGTAATAAAATAGTAACTACTGGAGCTAGCAATTATTTTCACAATAACTTCCATAATATCCTGCTCTTCAGTTTACGGGCTGCCCTGGCAAGGGCAGAAGAGAGCATTTCTTGGTAGAATTATTTAATTTCCATTCAGAATTCCAATTTCCTCCAAAGCTGCCTGCTGTTTAAAAGCACATGACAGCATTCCCACAGTGATCATAAGGAATACAGACTTTTCTCATTTAATTCATTTTAAACAAATAGTGGGGGTGGAGGGTGTTTCTGCTTCTCTTTGAAATGCCTAAATGAATTGGACAGCTTTCTCTCTGAAATGCACATTCTGCCCAAAGCACTGCAGAAGTTATTGTTTCATGGAAGTGGGGGAGTGGCAGACAGGGGTAGTACATACTTTTCGATTCCTAGAGTCCAAAACTGGAAGGGACTATAGTGATCATCCAGGCTGAGCTCCTGTATAACACAGGCCATAGAACTTCCTCAAAATATTTCCTAGATCATAGAAATAGTAATGAGCTTAATCTGGGGCAGGGGAGATTTAGGTTAGACATTAGGGAAAACTTCCTAACTACAAGGGTAGTGAAGCTATGGACTAGACTTCCAAAGGAGGTCAAGGAGTCCCCATCCCTGGAAGCTTTTAAAAACAAGATGGACAAACACCTGTCAGGGATGGTCTAAGTTTATTTTGTCCTGCCATGGTGAGAGGGCTGGACAGGGTGACTTCTCGAGGTCCTTGCAGGCCTACATTTCTATGACTCTATGATTCTTTTAGATAAACATCCAATCTTGATCTAAAAATTGCTAGTGATGGAGAATCCACAACACTTGGTACGTTGTTCCAATGGTTAATTATCTTTACTGTTAAAAACTCATGTCTTATTTCCAGGCTGAATTTGTCTAGCTTCAACCTCCAGGCATTGGATTGTGTTATACTTTTCTCTGTTAGATTATCAAGTATTTGTTTCCCATGTAGATACTTATAGACTGTGATCAAATCTCCCCTTAAGCGTCTCCTTATCAAGTTAAATAGATTGAGCGCCTAGGGTGGATCCCTATAAGACATGTTTTTTCTAGTCCTTTAATCCTTCTCATGGCTCTTCTCTGAACCCTCTCCACTTTATTAGCATTTTTCTTGAATTTTATTGTGGACACAGAACTGGACACAGTATTCCAGCAGCAGTCATGCCCATTCCAAATAGAGGTAAAATAACCTCTCTCTTCCTACTCAAGATTCCCTTTTATGCATCCAAGGATTACATTTGCTTTTTTGGCTGCAGCATCACACTGGGACCTCATGTTCAGCTGATTATCCACCACTATCCCCAAATCTTTTTCACTGCTTCCTAGGAGAGAGTCCCCCATCCTGTAAGTATAGCCTACATCATTTGTTTCTAGATGTGGACATTTATATTTAGCTATTCTAAAATGCATATTGTTTGCTTGCACCAAATTTACCAAGCAATCCCGATTGCTCTGAATCAGTGACCTGTCCTCGTCATTATTTACTGCTCGCCCAATTTTTATGTCATAGTCAAGTGCCTTGCTAAAAACATACCCATTTGATGATGATTTCTCATTTACAGTTACATTTTGAGACCTATCATTTAGCCAGCCTTTAATCCATGCAATGTGTGCCACATTAATTTGATATTGCTCTAGTTTGTTAATCAGAATGTCAGGAGGTAAAAAATCAAACACCTTACAGAAGTCAGCGTATAGCACATCAATCATATTACCTTTACAGGCAAACTTGTAAGCTCATCAAAACAGGTATCAAGTTAATCTGACAGGATCTATTTTCCATATTGATCATCATTAATTAGATTACCCTCCGTTAATCTTTATTAGAGGCCCATGTCAACCACTCCATTATTTTGCACAGGATTGATATTGATTGACAGGCCTATAATTACCCAGGTCATCCCATTTACCTATTTAAAAATTGTCACAACATTAGCTTTCTTCCAGTCTTCTGAAACTTCTCCAGTGTGTCAGGACTTACTGAAAATCAACATTCACAGTTCAGCTAACTCCTCAGCCATTTCTTTCAAAACTCTTGGGTGCAAGTTATCTAGACCTACTGATTTTAAAACATGTCTAACTTTAGTCGCTGCTGTTTAACAGCCTCCTCGAGATGCTAGTAGAATCAGTGTTATCTTATTTCTTAAAATCTAACTATATTGTGTTTGGTTCTGCTGCAGCTTGAGTTGTAGGTGAAGGTTGGACGGGTTTGCATTTCATCCTGGTCAATTTATCATCCCTACTTATAAATACAAATGGCAGAAAGACTAGATGGTGCCTAATAAAAATAAGAATATGGACATTTGTCTATTCTACACATCCTGATATATTTGCTAAAACCGTAATAAAAGATTACCATCCAATTGATATAAATTATGAGATGAAAGTCTTTTTTTTTATTACTGGACCTTTTATATGGCCTGAGTTTCCCTCAACTTTAATTTTCATTTTTGACTGTGTGTAATGATGCAGTTATTCAGCAGGGGGCTCAGCAGGCTTTGATCTTTGTGTAATGCAACCTTAGTGATTAACTCATTCACCCAAAAAGTAAAAGCAGATGAAATTTGGACTGTGGTCTTTTAATACAACAAAATACACCATTTGATTTAGACTTTTAATGATAAGGAGAAGCACATGCAATCCAAAAGGAGATTATAACAGTCAAATATAGGTTACTGTACAGGAACACGTCAAGAATCTCCAAAAGTAATTTAACCAAGATTCATAGAAAGTTAGTGAAGGGAGACAAGAGTGGATGTATTGGAAACCACCATAACAGAACTTCCAGAACCTTGCTATTCTCACAGTTTACTAGGAATAATCTATTTAGCATATAAGGCCTTGGCATTCAGACTAAAGAGTTGCCCCTGTGATGTCAAAAGATGCATGAGTTCTGTCATTCTAAATAATGAGGGAAGAGCATAAGGCTGACCATGACATGCTAACACATTATGTGCCTAATGGTATTTTAAAACATAGCATCATCCATTTTCCTAGCCTGGACAAGACCTTAGAGATTTCACCCTAACCATACAGGCACACCCTCTTCCCTGTTAACCTGAGTAGCTTGCTTTTTTTCCTCTCTATCTCTTTTCAACCAATTAAATAAGCCAAAATGTGCTCTAATGAAATCTTGTAATCTTTGGCAACCCTGACCTGCATTTTTGTAGCACAGATACTCATAATGAATCATCATAGCACATCTTCTGTTTGAGTCTCTGTTGTTAACAATGGGGAAAAAGTGACAAAAACAGTAGTAATAGAAATAGCCTCCCTCCCCCCTTAAAATGGGTATGTTGATCAACATTTTTTGTAGAGGAGTCACCTAGATAGGTGAATAGTCTGGCACTTACACCCTGGTGCACGGAACAATGGAATCAATATTTATAAGTAAATCACCATTGGCAATTAAATGGAGAGAGGCTCAAAGTTCAATGTGATTAACAGACTGTACACAAAAGGAAAAACAAAGGAAATAATACCTTATTTCTCAGGTATTATCATACTATCAACAGTTTTTGGTTTTTCCAGTGGGCCAGATTCTGACACCTTTGCTCACACAGAGTAGCATCTTCATGAGAGGTTCTGTTGTTTTTTAACTTATCACAAGCTGGTTCCAATACATAACTACGTCTAAATAAGCAACAATGTCCTTTTATGTTATTTTTTCCCTATGCTAAATTTATTCATGCAGGGTAAACCAGGCTCAAGATAGCAAATATGTTAGAGAAAAGAAGACGGGATAAATGTTTTTATCTCTCACTTTCTGCATCACTTAAGTCTTGTGATTGATAAAGAGTGGTATTCTGTTAAAATAACACTCAACCGATTTTCTATTACAAAAATAATAAATAAAAGAACATTGTTCTTATTAAGTCTAGAAGAAGGGATAGTATAATAATTCTTATATACCCATCAGTGTGTAACTGGTATCTTTTAGTGTAGAGATCAGGACAGCTCCAGGACCTTAAAAGCAACATTAAACAAGTTAAAGACAACAAATTGTAACTGCAAAAATTCCAGTTGGCATAAATAAAAATACAAACAGAGAAGAGCTATAGGAACAAGCAAAACAAAAACTGTAATGAAATATCTGGATCCTAGAACCCTTTCTGAATCTCACTGGAACAGCTACTGAAATGAGGTACAATAAAACCTTTAAAAGCAAACCCCTCAAAATCCAAGACAGGTGATTGTTTGGTAAGGAGACTTCACTGGCTCTGACCTTCCGTTAAGGGCGCACGCCACCAATTCTCAAATAAATGAGAGACAGAAAATTGGCAGGATGATCTCTAAGGACTAAGCAATGTAATGTCATGTAGTTTGTAACTGTATGGATATTTGTCACCACATGCTGCATGAAGGACACCCACTGTGCAAACTCTTATTAATGTGTTCCATCTCTTGTGGTGTGTGACTTGTTTCCCCATGTCCATTATGTAAAGCAGTATGGTACTTGGCACATTGCACAATAGTGGTGTCAGTCAAGTATGCAAATACTTAATGATGATGGCACAAAACAGCAACTTGTAGCTTCCTTTTTGAATTTTCTTCTACCTTAAAATTCTCATCTTCCCCAATCCTGCACCAGGCTGTTGTCTGTGATCTTGCCCTAGAAAGTAGCTTTCTCAAGAGGGGCATCAAATTTGCTATCTCTCATAGATTTCTTGCATCTTTGATAAATAATTCATACTTCTGTCAAAAATTTGGACAATAGATTTTTTTTAAATTATTCCCAATTATTTTTTTCCACTCAGCACATGGAGACTTTTTTTTGTTGAGAAGCAGACTGCTTTGTCTTCAGAATCGCAGTGAACAAACTGAAGAGAAATGTTTCTCTATTTGCTTACACGCTTGCTGTGACTAAAGGAAAAATTCCGCTCTTAGATCCACATGGCAGATCTCAACTCAGATATTCAGCTCCCTAGGGCTGTGAGACTCGCGTTAATGTCAGTAAGAGGCAAAAGGTGCCGGATTGACAGCTGTGGATGCTGAAGTTTCCTTTATTTATTTTTAATGTAATATGCATTTTAATGCACTGAATGAGACAATTGCCAGCACAATTGCAATCTCAGTACCAAAAAGAAAAACTATCTGAGAGGACGCATGAGAATCCATTAAGTTCTCAGTTGGGCTTAAGTCACTGGGGCAGTGGGTAGGATAAAGGTTCCATATGCTTCTCTTTATGAGCTAAATACACCCCTGAGTAAAGGAGCAACACAAGCCTCATGCACCACTTTACTTCTGTAGTAGGAAGATAGCCTGAAACATAAGCCCATGTATCAGAGGCCTGGGCTAAAATAGTCAAAACTTTGCTGATATAAAGCAAGGTTAAGTTGTGAGCAAGAGGCAGGCCCTGCTCACAGAGTTTGGCGAGCATAGAGCTGATATTGCAAAAACATATTCCTAAGAGGTGCTAGGCACGAAACACACACAAGCACATTCCAGAAGGGTGGTACCAGAACACCGCCATACCAGCACATTCCCCAGAGATAACAGGAACACACTGACCTATTTAAGGACAAAGTCAGGCTGCCAGCATGATTAATAGAGATGTTTTAATCAGACATACAGGTACAAGGTAGTGAGTGGCACCCTGATACGTCAGGGTGAGATATGTAATTTGTTTGTATTGGTGTATAAAGATGTATCATGGGGAGTGTCTTTGGCCACCCCAGCAGCAGTGGAAAGTCCCACCACTGACTGAGCTGCATACGGGCAGACATGTCTTAGTATCCACGAGGAATCTGAAAAGTGCTATTACCATGCTACATCAACAAGAAACCCAGCTCGGTTGCCTTTGCACCTCAACAAATTTTGTGGTCATTGGGCAGTTCACTCAGGTTCTGCTGTGCCAGCTATCTGTGCAGAGCTGGGCCAGCATGCAGAGAGAACACACACACACACACACAAATCTCACAACAACTACTTAAGCCCTCAAAATAAGCTCTAAGGCCCATCTCCCTATAGGTATGTAAAACACTTAACTCCCACTTAACCCCCAGATTTAGGTGCCTAAATCCTGTTTTCAGGTGCCACAATCAACAAAAACTTCAAGTGGCTGCTGCCTAACTTTCTAGCTGCCTAAATTCAGTTTTTGCAGTAAAAGTTCCATAGGCACCTATGGTCCTGTCTCACTGCATACACCTCACTGTCAATGTCTATCTCCCTCCTGGCCCCAGAGCGATCCACAAACCAGGGGAAGATAGGTGTTTCTTTGCCTGACTTGCAGCCCAGAGCGTAGTGTATTTGCCTGGGGTGTCTAAAATCCCTGGTTCAAGTTCCTCCCTCTGACCCTCCCTATCGAGAAGGGATTCAAACAGGGATCTGCTACCTCTCAGGAGAGTCTGATGTAAGTCTTCCTTATGCTGTCCTATTAAAGTTGTTCCGCTTTAATTAAGTATTAATTGAGCCAGAGAGAGAGTTAGAAGCACCCTGTTACCCAGTGGGTAGAGCCCTCACCTGAGAGATGGCACATTGCTGGGCAGAGAAGGTACTTGATCGGAGTTATATTCCACATGTCAGGTGAGTACCCTGAACGTTATAAGGGAGCTGTTGCTCCCACACACACACCTGAGCCACAATTCTGGTGGAGCAGGTTGCCAGCGAGTTCCCCACCTTCCTGAGGCAGTGGGACTCAGGCTTTGGGCTTCAGCCTTGGGGTGACAAAGTGGCTCCGTCCACTAGCTGCGCTATGTCAGGCGGCAGCCCCCCTGCTGCCTCCCTGGCCACCTCTCCACTCTCTTCATCTCTGGCCCCTCCTGTCTCCCCCCAAACCTCCCCCTCACCATCCAGGGCTTAATTTGTCCCCCGCCTTGGCGGGGCTGAGTAAGTCTGCTATGAAAAGTGATACTTGTATGTTAATATCACTTTTCACAATAGACTTACTAGCTAGCAATAAATAAATTACAATGATTCTATGATTTGGATATGTCTCTGTGCACACTTATTTGTTTTTACTAAAGCTAATTAAGTATTTGAGAGAAAAGTGAGGCCACCAAACAATTTGTCCTGAGAACCCTGCTCTGTAGTTGTATTGAACAGTTCATAAGCCGCCCATTTGCTTACCCAAAACGTTCACAGAACAATTGCAAAAAGCAAACACCTTGGTAAACACCGCCAATTCTCAAATAGAGGAGTTCACTTAGCACAATAAATTGTTCATTGTTCACTGAGTGCTAAAGCAATGTCCTACTAATATGCTTTCAACCCAGTCTTGAAGGAATAGTTCCCTCTAGAAATACAAGTTATGTAAATGCCGATCTCTCACTGGCTGAGTGAATGAGAGAGGGGGATTAAAAGATGAGCAAGTGAAAATAAAATGCATGAACAAAAATATTAGTAACAGGGAAAAACAAAATGACTATGGCTGTATTTTCTCAGAATGCATCCAAATTCCCTGAGTCCTGCTGCTGAAGGGTAGAGTGATTTGTATTTTCTTTTTTTAAAATAGAGGAGACTTATTGTCCCCACCCTGCTTGAAATAAATATCAAACTTCTGCCGGCAGCCCTTTGCTGTTGAGAGCAGAATTACCCACAGTGCCTCACTTCCTGCTGATTTGTAATTACCTCAACCCTTGCCTTAGATTAGCCACAGGTGGGCTGGCTAGGGTCTAATCATAATGGGAGGCAATTATCAGAAAGGAGCTGACAGATTCATTCTCTTTCCCTTTGGATCAAGCTGGAAAGTAAGACAACAGCTGTTATTCTCCCCATCACCTCTTTCAGGGGGTTAACAAGAAAGAAACAAATCAAATTAAGGCTCCCCATTCAGTGGGAGATGCTGATTTCTTTGCCCAGTCTTAACCAGGCTACCCCACTCAGTTACATGGAAGAGGGATATTGCCCAGTGATTTAGAGTGAAGAGGGAAAAGTAAGTATTTTTATATACTATCCATGTGCTGTTCAGAGCTGCCAGTTACAACTGTAGGTGCTGCTTGTGCAGAGAATGAGCTTAAAGTACAAGGGGAGCACTTCCAATCTCATGGAGAGGGGTAAAATGGGGCTCTTATCTTTCCACTTTGGCGACTCAGCCCTCAAGAACCTCTGTTGCCTCCCAGGTTGCTTTAGTCCATAACTACAGTATTGTCCTAGAGAATGTGCTTGTGCAGGGTTCCCATTCTCCCAACTACAAAGCCAAGAAGAGTATATAAAATCCAAGTAATGTCATGAGTCCAAGAAATCCTAGGTCTCTAGCCTCTCAGGAAAGCATAACTTCCTTCTCATTCTCTGTTCCAACTTGGAGGAAGGGAGACAGTTGATAAGGCCAAGATGATGTCATAGAAAAGGTCCAGTTTCAGAATTAGGCTGTAGTCCCTTCCCATGCGACCCTTCAAAATGAGAAATTCTCCAGAGGAGAGTTCTCTTCCGGTCTCTGATTTGCAAGAAAAGAGAACAGATTCAGAATAGAATTGCCCAGGGCATAACCCACCCAGTCACAAAGTGAATAAACTCCACTTGGCCAAATACATCGGGTTTATTTTGGTTCCTAAGCTGAGAAGGGGTGTCTGTACCCAAGCTCCAGGGTGCCCCTTTTCAAATAGATGTAGTAAACAAACATACCGAATAGTCTCTGGGAGACTGAGGCTTCTGCCTCTGATCCTCAAGCCACCATATTCTACATGGTTACCTGCAGGACTTCACTTTCTTAGGTATACCATCTACTGGTTCCTGCCAAGGCTAAGGGTATGTCTACACTGACATACCCCCATATCTGCCTTTGCGCATGGGATAAAAACTCTTTCCAAAACCCAATTTAACGCCTGCCCTGAATGATGGCACCAAGCTCTTCAAGGGAATCCCAACCCACAGCTATCAAAGAGGCTACAGATCATGGCAGATTGTGATTCCCCAGATGAGAAGAGGGTATCGGTGAGGAGACTCCCTTGAGGGCATGATAGTGAGGTGTGCATGTTTTAAGACATGTTCCTCCTGCTGCAGAGCAAGTTTTCAGGTGCTGCCTGGGGGGGACCAAGAGGTTATGAGTGTCCTGCTCCTTCTTGGTTAGTGGGGAAGTACTGGCTGATAAGACAAAAAAATAATATAAATGTTTTAATAGTTGTAGTATATTTAATATGCATTAAACAATATTTCCATAGATTTATTGTAGTAAGTCTCAGACCTCCCACCCTTTGCTTTTTTTCCTGTTTGCTTTGGCAAAAGCAGCTATCTCTTTCCTGCAATTATGAACCTCCACAAAGGCTGTTTCTTTCTATATTTTAGAGATTTGCTCTCTTTCTCCTTACTTAATTGTACAAGTAGATCTGTCTCTTTGATTGCTTCTTCCTTGTATGTTCATCTGCTTGTGACAAAAAGACTCTTTTAACTTTCCTTCCATGTAGTTTATGCTGCAAGTGCATGCATGTACACTTTTATCTGTTGAACTCTTCTTCAGTATTCTTCTTTATTGTTCCCTCTTTGCTACCCTTATTTACTGTCTCCCTTCCCTAAGGTACTATCATTCCTTCTTCCTTGGATGAGTCAAAGAGAAAAATGGGGAACTATGGTTTCTGGAATGTTTGCATTTGAAGCTAAGGTTTAAAACATCTCAATCTATGCAGGCATAGAGGAAGTCTTTTATTCTTTTCAAGTTTCAGTTGCTAATGAAAGAACTTGTATAGTACTTTACTCCTGGCAACATTCCTGGTAAGTTGCCTATATTAATAGCAAGGATCTGACTCAATGTTGTGCCATTCCTCCACATCTGTATACCTGCTTTTTATAGCCTACCAGTGCTTTATACACTTTTTTGCATTTTATTTCATATTTTCTTGAGTATTGAAATCTGTTTTAAGTCCTATTGGAACAGAACTCTGTCATCCATTTAACCAAAGCACCCCTAACCTTTTCTTACCAAGCTAGATTTACTGTACATACTGTACTCTTCAAAATGCAGAAACAGTTATTCTGAGTAAAGACCAGTTTTCATTTTCTTAATTAACTTTTTTATTGCGGGTTTAATGGATCATTTGCAGTTCCCTCCTGAAAAGTCACTGTGAAAATGGCATCCTGGGGTTCATGTTTATTGTGTTTCAGTGATTTCCAGATCAAATGTGCTCATTTCAGAAGTAAAACGTGTTTTTCTTTTTCTGACTGGCAGACTTGCAAATTCAACTAAGACTCTGAATCAAGCTGGGTTTTTTCCTTCTCATGCATCAGCCGCAGCAGGCCAAATTATGGCCTCTGATTTTTTGTTGCACAGGTGTAACTGAACAGAACTTAGTCAGTAATTCTCTTTATGACAAGAAAGAATTGAATCTAGCTCAGGCTTAGCCATGTTGACTCTGCGGGGCTAATAGGATTAAAGAATAGAAATTATTTTTGTCACTAGAGTCCCCAGGTATGAGACTGAATACACATAACAATCAGATCTCATAAATAAGTAGGGGCCATTTTCACAGTCACTTTTCAGTGTACAACAGCACTCTGAGCCATTCACAGGACATTCCTTTGAGTAGGACAAGTGATGATACCCTGTGGAGGCAGGGGAGACAAAATCTTTCTCCACTGTGGGGGAAGCTGTTGCACTGCACTGCATCCCCTCCACAGCCCTCTGTGAGAGAGTCATATTTCTCCCCTCCCTAAGTGCTCGGATATTACAGTATCGTACATAGCTTCACAGCACACCTGTCCAATAGAGATGTACTACATGACTTGCCCTATGGTATGGTAGGGAATTGAACCCAGGTCTCTCAAATCCTGTGCTGGTGCGCTGAGCACTACTCAATCTTACGGGCTAGAATAGTGGCTCCTGCCCCTCTATGGCCAATAGACCGTCCGGGCTATGGCTCCAGGAATCCTCCTCCTTGCCAGCACCGGTGATCCCCTCCAGGCCAGCATATGTGGAGCTAGCACATATTTCTTCCAGGGCTGCAGAGGTCCCACATGTACCATGCGACTCAGCCTATGGACACTCCGAAAAGGTGCCATTCTGCAGCAAATGGAGGTTCTTATGCCAGGTCTCTGCCTATCTTTCAAGTGTCTTGCAGGCTATTAAAAGTAACCTGTTTCATAACAATAGAGGTACTTCTGAATCAAACAGAATGTGCTCAGTTGGATTGCTGAACTATTTACAACATGATAGCTAGGACATTTGAGGTGTCAAAGTTTGAGACTTTTCTTCTAAACATAACTTAAGTGAGTAGCAAATATTTTTTAAAAGCATGGTAGAGACAAGTACATTGGTTATTGTAGTAATAATGTCTGACCTCTACTATTATATTGGAGATCAATGTTGAATTCCAAGTGGGAAAAGCTCTTATTGTCCTTCATTTCATCCCTAATCTTTTTCTCCTGCCATACTCCATTCATGGTACGTTTCCCTGTTAAAACACTATTGCAAGGATACATTACCTTAGCCTGCTGTCCATTAAACTCCAGTATATTCCGTCTTGTCATAATACCAACTTATTACAACACTAAATAAAAAGGGTTGTGTTTTTAATTAAGTGGAGGAGTGTATTTTGTTCTTAGTAACTGCAAAACTGTAAGCAGAAAGACTAACATAAAAACATTGAGAATTAACTAATTACAAATTGGCTTGCCAGTATATAATGAAAGGCTCTGTCTTGACTTTAATACATTGAGGAGATGATTAAAAAACACAGAAATAAATCCCTACTCTCTTGTACTTGCAGGCATTTAAACTGCACTGAGCACTACTGGCATTTTCACACAAATGCCACAGAAGATGTTTGACTGAATTTACAATATTTCTCTGGGTGTCCAAAGACATGGCACCAAACTGCTCTGTCGTATGTGTTTTTAATTAGACCATCATGGAATCTTTGTTTGGTTGGTTTCTGCTTCCCATGTTTGCCAGCATCTCTCCAAAGAATGGTGGTTGAGACCTTATTTAATGCTCTAATCCTGCCATGAGTTTAACATGGGCACAGAGAGCTGATTATGCAGAGCCCATTGCAAATTCATGGCCTCTGACACCTCTTGATGCTTGTGATCTGGGCAATCATTACCCCATCTCTCTTTAGGTAAATTTTATTGAGAAAATTGGTGTCATCTGGAACCACAGCAATGGTTGAGCCTTCAAAAGTCTGTTTTGTTTCTTCATTGGCCTAAGCACACTAGAGAGACAACATGTTTGTATGGTTTGATTATCTGTTCTGAGCAATTGACAAGGGTCACATGTCTCTGCTGATACTTGTATTTGAGTGAATTTCCCAAATAATTGCTAGGGGAAAACAAGAGTCATGAAAACAAACTGCACTCGCCTCCCTGTGTAAAACAGCTCCTCTCCTTCAGCACCATACAGCATAAAATAACTTTCTCGTGTCTTTTGCAAACCTCTGTGTTATTCTGTCTGTAGCATGGACACTAAGGACCAGATATTTCTCTGGAGCCAGTAAGCATTGATTTCAAGGGAATAATACCAGCTATGTATCTGACTATGTCAGGGTTCCCTTCCCTCTCAGAACTTTAAGGTTCAGATGTGGGGACCTGCATAAAGACCCCCTAAGCTTATTTTTACCAGCTTAGGTTAAAAACTTCCACAGGCTCAATTTCCTGGAACAGTATCACTGCCACCACCAAGTAGGTTACACAAAAAATCAGGGGAAGAGCCACTTGGAGTTTTATTACCCCAAAGTCCTCCCAAGCCTTACACCCCTTCCTGGGAAAGGCTTGAGAATAACACCCTCACCAATCCTTACAGGTGAGCCCGATCCAAAACTCTGGATCTTTAAAACAATGTAAAAAAGTAGTCTGATTTTTAAAAGAAGGATTTTATTTAAAAAAAAGATAAGAAAATTACCCCAGTAAAATTCAGATGGAAGTTAAGTTTACAGAGTCACAAAAAGATTAAAAAAAAAACACAAAGGAATCCCCCTAGTCTTAGTGTTAAAGTTACAGAGAAAAACAGAAATAAAGCCTCCCTCTACAAAGGAAAGATTCACAAGTGGAAAACCAAAGATAATCTAACACGTCTTGCCTGGCTGGATTTAGTGGTTCAGAATGATTTGGAGAACATGGATTAATGTCTGGTTCCTCTAAAATCCAAGAGCGAACAACCCACAAAGAGCCCCCAAAAAAGCCTCTCTCCCTACCCAGATTTGAAAGTATCTTTTGTCCCCATTGGTTCCTTTGGTCAGGTGTCAGTCAGGTTATATGAGTTCCTTAACCCCTTACAGATAAGGAGGAATTCTAGGCTACCCTTATGGTTATAATACCCTATGTCAATTAAGTTGGGCTAAATTATGCAAGCCTCAATTAAGACAAGTGCCCAAGCATCACAGACTTTGGCCCATTGTATTATATGATTCCATCATATCACGTTTACTATTGTTTCCATGACACTGAATTCCATATCTTTAAAACTACAGAGCCTGGCCATGCAGTTCCTATGCATTGATTGGAGCACAGGGACTGCAGAATCATCATTTTTCATATCTTCGTGTTTGTGCTGTTTCCTCCTAATGGCCCTAACCAGTGGTCTCACACCCATGGGTGACAGTGAGTGGGTTACAAGTCATCTCCTCGCTCCCCGACCAGAGCATCTGCTGCTGACACCTCAGAAATACAGTGCTATAAATGATATAACTTTATGGGAGCTGGGCTCTTGATTTCTAGGAACCTATATTTCTAATATATCCCACTTTCTTTATTCCATATTTAATTGTGATTATTTAGAATTTAGATTGCTTTGAATTCTTCTTGAGTGACTCGCTGCACAAGAGTCCAGTCCTAGGAGGCGTGAGGCAATGTCTGGAATGCATAGTCTCTACCTTCACAATGACCTACAGGCGATCCATTACAAGCCAGCATGAATTAGAGCAGTCTCAAAGTTTTTCTGACTTACTCTAGGGGCTGAATCTAGACCCAACAGCCCTGGGAACTGAGAAGGCTACCTGACGGCATAAACTTTTCACAGAGCCCTGACATACCTGAAGATCTGTCCCAAAACTTTTAAAGAACCTAACTATGTTTGTTAATTAAAACAGGAAATCATTGTAGATAGTATTGTCTTTTAAAGATAGCAATTTTGCCTTTTTGAGAGGTGATTCCTCAATGATTTACTTAAACAACTAAGCAATCTAATTGTTGGTGAAGAATCTAAACATAAGAGTATTCAGTTAATTACCTGAATTGTAAGTCAATATACTTACCACTGTGATCTTTACCTAACATCCAAGTAGCTTAGTATCATTTCAAATTATACTGAGAACAAAGTAGAAATAGCTGATTTAGCCGATATAACTGGCAGACATGTTAGGAATTTCTTGAAATGGTTTTCATTGGTATAATAAAGTCATTTATTTTAGATTAGTCTTTGGAAGTAAGTTGTGTTTGGGGAAAAAAGAGATGTTAAATCTGTTTGGCTCTCTAGATGAATCTTCCTTTGAAATGTGTTTAAAGATTTACGTTTGCACAAGACATCAATTTCCAAAAGCATTTGGACTTGAAACAGTAAGTTAAACTAGCCTCTAGAATAACATGAAAGTTAGTACAATGTTTAGATCATCTGTTGACAAAGCCTCTAATCACTCTAAGTGCCCTATTTATCTCTGGACTTAACTTTAAAAACCGGATGGAAATTTTAAATGAAAAAAGTTCTCCTAAAATATAATCATCAGACCCTCTAAGTCATTGTTCAGAACCAACAGGGGAGGGTTTAGTTTCTTTCATACCTACTTGCAATAAGATATCCTGCCTGAGGGGATGATTTACTGTATCTGGGAAAGGGGAGCTGCAATTTCTCTTGCAAAGTTGTTAAAGGGACTGAATCTAAAGAGAGTGGGAGATTTTAAGTTTGAACTGTTTAGCTGGTCACTTGGATAATTTACAGCATCTCATTCAGTGGCTGTAGAGATGCAGTTCTGACTCCTGATATGGCAATACTGGTAATGGATGTAAATGGACTTTTAATTGCTTGAAACACTGTTATGAAGTCTCCTCAGGATTATATTATCCAGCCATTTTGATGGAGTATATAAACTTCTTTTTTCCTTGGGTTCATAGACTCCAGCAGTTCTGTACTTGACAGATTTGGACAGTTGATTCATTGCACAATAGCAAATGTACTTCATAATAAAATGTTTCTACGGACACTCTGCTTATGTATTGAAGTCAGCAGTAAGTGCAGAAGGAAACCCCAGGAGACCCACTGTAATATGCGTTTGCTGAGCTGGTTGGTTACAGGGTTTGGTTTGCTTGATTTACATTAAAACCTAGCTTCAACCAGTCTGAACTAACCCTTGTGTGATCTTTTCTTGAGCTTATCTGTTCTTTGAAATCAAGATGGCACTTAAATAGTCCTCTAAAGGACTGTGGAATCAATTCTGCTGAGTTATGAGTTTGACATTTTAGATGTTTTTCTCTAGGGACTCTCTCCAGGACCAAATGGAAGCCATTTCTGCCAGACTGCAGAGGTTTTTCAAACCTCCCACAATATACAGCTATAAGATCTGCTCCTCCTCTAGGGAGTATTACTGGTCAGATGTCACAGTTTGTTTTAATATTAAATACTTGCCTCCCTAAACCCATACAGCCACATACAATTTGACCAGGTACACCCTAGACTAGCCAAAATAAATATTTAGATTACACATTTTCATTGTCATTCTGGTGATTTAGATAGTTGAGTGGAAAATGTTATTTGTTCCATTTGTTGTACAATATATATTCCTATAGGATTTAAAATTGTGGGTCTTGTAACCTTCCACTGTCTATCCCATGATCCCCTTATGACCAGATAACTTTCCCCGTTGCCCTACTACTCATAGCCAGGATTGGGGTGGTATGTAGGGAATTTCCTGAACCATGCTGCTCCAGAATAGGTATTGTTTTCTCTCCAACTGCTTCTCTCAAGAGGTCAGACAGCTGACTTCAGTTCAAAGACATACTGCGGTGACTGAACCTGAAAACGATCCAGGAGTCAAATGGTATCAGGTTGGGGGGGATTTGTTGTTGTTGTTTT
Source organism: Sternotherus odoratus (assembly GCA_032164245.1). Classification (NCBI taxonomy): domain Eukaryota; kingdom Metazoa; phylum Chordata; order Testudines; family Kinosternidae; genus Sternotherus; species Sternotherus odoratus. The sequence continues at coordinate 20,394,685 of JAVMKO010000011.1, forward strand.
TTAATAAAAAAATTAGACAAGGGTGAAATTTCTGAAAATGTCCCAATTAGAGCCAGAGCTTTACAGGTATTTAGTCACCTAAAAAGGCAGATAGTCAAGAGCACCCAGGTGCCTAACTCATATTTGGCAATCTCACTAGGCAACTATCTGCATTTGTAAGCACCTAAACACCGATACAACTCTGACCCTTTTCCACTTCTGAACACTTTACCCTAAAAGAAACAAAATCCCAGCCCTGAAAAAGAGCTCTGTGTCAGCTCAAAAGCTTGTCTCTCTAACCATCAGAAGTTGTTAGAATAAAATATATTCCCTTACCCACCTGATCTCTCTAATATCCTGTGTCCAATACAGCTACGACAACACTTCTAAAACACTGTGTAGCATAACTTTTGGAGAGTATAAGAGTAGGTAAGGTAAGCTTGTTAGGTCTACTTTGGATTAGTTGTAGTAAAGAAACAAAGTTGCATGTTTATAGAGAGCACATTGTCCTTTCCCAGATTTCCTGTGATTTTTGTCCTGTTAGCAGAGAGTATACCAGAGAGATAGTCTCTGCTTTCTTGGATAGGTCCTTCCTATTCCCACTTCAAAGTTTGCCTGCAAGAATTAAATTTTGTCTCTTCTGTTTCTTTATAATGTATAAAAGAAGGCCTGAAAGGGTGTGTCTAATTCTGCTTAGTTTTTAACCTGAGAGACAAGGTAGATGAGGTAATATCTTTTATTGCACCAAGTTCTATTGGTGAGCGAGACAAACTTTTGAGTTTACATAGAGCTCTTCATGTGGTTTTTAACCTTACAGATAACAGGATCATCATCTCTGGTCTTTCCTAGTTTTGCTGTAGAATTTCTTTAGGCTGTCTCAGGATGTGTGTTGTGAGCTTTCATACCTAAAGCAAGGGAAAGGAATGTTGAATCTTTATCAAATATTGTATATTCTTTATTTAAACTACAACTTTATAAATGCTACCTAGAAAAAAGGTGGTAAATGATCTAACTAAAGATGTCTTGCCCTCAATTGTTCATCTTTCACTTTCTTAACTTTTGAGATGATGTCATTTTCCTCTTTAGTTGTCATAGGGCTCCAGAGCAGACAAGACCTGAATTTCTAATGTGAAAAAATAAAATAAAATAAAATCACAGAATATACATTTATTTTTAAAAAATCATAAGGATTCAAACAATGCACAGAACAACTTTTCCCCTTTGCAGGTCACCCTTAAAGGTTTAGTGTCCTCATGCCAGTAGTCCTTTTGAACTTAAGTTGTTAGCCTGTCCATATCGAGCATCCTCATGTAAATTTATGTCATCTCTGAGGAGATATTCACAATCCCTTCTGAAATATTGGTTGTAAATTTCCCTATCAGCAGCGTGTACCTTGCTTTGGACAAAGACTTTTGTTCTTGTTGGTTGTCTTCCACCGTCACCTTCCCCACCCCAGTCACACACTGAAAAGTTCTATTGAAACTATAACTAGTTGCCTCTATTTGCACCCCCAATTATCCAGGTTATGCATTGTTGTAAAAAGACTGTTCTTTTAGAATACTAACTAACCTTCTTTCAACGGTTTACTTTCCTTCCTCAAAGGTATTAACCTAACAGATGGTTCACTTTTTGTTTTGCCTCTCAGATCTAAAAAATGATTCTGTGCTTCTCTTAACAACACTTCTACTCTATATCAAATACAGTATTGGTGGCCAACAATCACAGGTCACAAAGGAAAATTTTGGGGCAAAGCATCCGATTGGTTACATCACGGTGAAATAAGAGCGAGTGTTGTCTTTGGACATATCACACAATCATTTAGAAGACCTACTTGTACATCCAACAGTAGTATCTCTGTGTGTTCAAAACATTGCCAATGTAATTCATTTCCTTTTCACAGCAGATAAAGACAATTAAAACATAGTTTGAACTGAAAGATGCATTAGTTTTATCTTGAATGATCTAAAGAGTTTGTCGCGTTGCATTGAAAAATAACACCAACTTTACAAAGTTATTTATAGCACTCTATATGTAATTTTTGGTTGGATTTCATGTACTGTAGGGAATATTTCTCCTAGGAAGCAAACAAACTTCCCGATCACTTGATGGATTATTTCTAAATTGTCTCTGGCCCTGGTGTTACGGTTGCTTACAATGATTTATAATGCCTGGCCATTCTTTTCCCTCCCTTATGAATACATTGTTAAACTATCCTATTTGAATCTTCTTTCCTGGAAGCCTCAATTTTAGGATTCTGATTATCTTGTTCTCGTCTTTTTTATATCTATTGCAATACTGGATGCAGGATAATATTGCTGCTTCTAGTGCCATGGGTGACAGTTAATACATTTGTATAACCCAGGGAAGTGTCAATGTAATTAGTAGCTGTCAGGAGACATCACCCTGATGCTGTTTCATAATAATCAAGTTTCAGCGAGTAATCTATTGGTATATTTATTTTTTCTCCATTTTGATTTGCTAACAATTCCTAATAAATATGTAAAGACTATTTTTCATAATTTAGCCCCTAAATCGGGAAAGCACTTAAACATGTGGTTAAGTCTATTCCTATTCAGAAAATCATTAAATCAAATGCTTAAAGCTAAGGACACATTTAAGTGCTATTCTGAAACGGTCTTTGCATGTCATGCAGTCCTATCATAGGGGTTAAGCACCGGGTAGAATCGTAATGCCTGGTTAATAATACAAGCCTAACACTCAAAAACAACTAGTAAAATTATTCCAGTTTCACAAAAGCTTTGGGAATTTGATATGGGCAAATTTTTGATAGAGGAGGGCACCCATTTTGCTTCACTTATTCTGGCCAGCACTTCTAATTAATCACCATTTAATTTAAAGAAATTACCATATCTGGTAATGAGATAATTTGTAACTTAGTTGACTGCACTACTTGCAAGCATTTAGTGCAAAGGAAAACACCTGCTGTATCATTCCAAGTTTGCATTACAATGGGGATATGGCAAAACAAATTCTCCTTGTTCTTTTATCTTTTCTTTTCTCTTTTTTCTTCTCAAGTTTCAAGTGATATTTTCTGCCCTTGACATGGTAGGTGGTAACCTGGAAGTTTACCAGGAACTGTATGGAAGATAACATCAAGCTTTCAGTATCTAAACATTCTAGAACCATGTGTTCTAATTCAGGCAGAACCCACTCAGTCCTTCACACTTCTAAGAAGTCCCCTGAGGGATGGTTGGGATAACTCAGACCACACTTTAAAAAGATGTCCTCTTTGATCTACAATACCAAGTTGCTATGATATATTTTGAGGGCTATATCCTGCCAGGTGCTAAGCACTCTGACCCAGAGTACTTAATCTGGGTTTGGGATAAAAGTCTGGAAGAGGAGAGCCTCACTAGATCTGTTGCAGCAGGATATACTTTCTATGCACCTTATACGTCAACTTAATTTAAAAATTTGGTACTCGTTTTGGGGGGAAAAATCATGATGAACTTAGATTTCTTTACTGTTGATCTGCAGACTTGTTAATACTTGGACTTCTATTAATTCTATATATATAAAAGTCAAATGGTGTATGTATGTATGCGCGTATGTATGCTTACTCCTTCCACACCGTTTGAGCTAGAGACTTGAAATTTGGTACAGTTAGAGGTCTTGGGGTCCTAATGACCGTAAGAGTTGAAAAATTTTCAAATCTCACCTCTGACACCCCCTAGGGGTGAAATTATTTAAAGGCCAATCACATCAGCTGGACAGCTGCTGTTCTCTGTGACATAGATATGATGTCATAATACCCCCTCCAACAGACACCGCACTCGCTCAGCTCTCTGCCCCCTCCCCCCTCCAACGGAACCCCGGAATCCCTCAGCTCTCTGCCCCCTCCCCACCTCCGACGGACCCCGGAATCCCTCAGCTCTCTGCCCCCTCCCCACCTCCGACGGACCCCGGAATCCCTCAGCTCTCTGTTCCCTCCCCACCTCCAACGGACCCGAATTGGGTTTGGTCAGAGGGTAAGTGAGGTGGGGGTGTTGGGTTTGGTCTGGGGGGGTGGGAAGGTGTCTGGGTGGGTGAGGGGTGAGGTGTGGGGGTTGGGGTTGGTCAGGAGGTGTTGGGTTTGGTGGGGGGGTAAGGTGGGGGTGCTGGGTTTGGTTGGGGGGGTGAGGAGGGGGGTCGGGGTTGGTCGAGGGGTAAGTGAGGTGTGGGTGTCGGGTTTGTTTGTGGTGGTAGGTAGGGGTGTCGGGTTTGGTGGGGGGGAAGTGAGGTGGGTGTGTCAGGTTTGGTCTACGGGGGGTGAGGTCTGGGTGTTGGTCAGGGGGTGTTGGGGTTGGTAGGGGGGAGACGGGGTGTTGGGTTTGGGTGGGGGGGTGAAAATGTGAGTCGGGGTTGGTCGAGGGGTAAGTGAGGTAGGGGTGTCAGCTTTGGTCGGGGGGGGTGAGGTGGGGGTGTCAGGTTTGCTCTCTACCCCCATCCAACGGACCCAGCACTCGCTCAGCTGTCTGCCCCCTCCCCACCTCCGACCGACCCGAGCAACGCCGGGTATTTTCGCTAGTGTATGATAAAGTAAAGAAAGTGTAAGGTTAGTGTTCCTCTGTAATTTTCTGACATGTATGAATGTATCATTTGATAGTTATCAAACAATTAAAAACCTTATTTTTCTTCTTGGCAACTATAAATAAGGTTAGGTTTTATTGTTTGTGGGTGTTTGGGTTTATTATTATTGTTTTGACAAATGGACCTTCTCACATGCCATCTAAGTTTATCTGAAGGAGAACATCTTGTTTTAGTCAACTGTTATCTTGATATATATATTCAGTACATATTAGTAATATATTTGATAGGTTATGCAGAGAATAAAGGTGTTACTTTGAAAAGTTAACCAGGAAAACAATATTGCAGACTAGCTCCTTTAAATAAAAAACGCCTCTGCACTATGAAGTAAATACTCTGCAGTGCACAGTCATTTTCTAAAAAGCTTTTACACCTAGTTGTTCTAATTAGCTGAAAATTGGAGGCATGCTCTTTAGTCATATTATTAAGTTGTAATGAAACAAAGAAGGTAACTGTGGATAACTGTAAAGTCATTATCAACTCTAAACGTTTACATAAAAGGACTGTGACTCCTTCAGTGAGTAGACTTTGTTCTATAGGTGAAGTATGATCTAATAAGCGTAACATCATGAGAGCAATAGCATAGGCAGGGCTGCATTAAAATAATACACTGGAAAAGGTGGCCGTTGGAATATGATGATGGTATTTTACCCATACTTTTGGCCATACTTCTCAATAAACGGTGACTCAGGATTGGAACTGAGCCAAATAGCAAGGATCTCATGCTTCTAATCACTCCTTGATCTTTAGGGTTCTTAAAAATCAACATTAATTGTAATTATTCTCTTCAAGGTGCATATTACAAACAATCATCAGGTGTGAAAAGCAAAGCTTTTTTTTTTTTTTTTTTTTTGCTTTTGGGGCCTAGTTGTGACTCAAACACCTTAGGCAGGGTACAAGCAAACAGCAGCGCAACTACTTGTGCACCATATGTCTGAAGTCCCACCAAGTCAGAGGTAAGAAGGCCAAATCAGTGCTTCTGAATCTCCGGCCTCTAGAACACCACAAGGAGGGGGCAAGGGAAGGAGAGGAAAATGTTCATCCTGCTATGCCCCTGCTGTAAACACTAACATGTTTAGTCTTGAAACAGCAAAAAAAATGTATCTTCATCTGGAAATATATATGCGCCTAAGGGTGTATTGTGAGGTACAAGGCAAAATTCTGTCCTCACAGTACTCAGAAGGAGTGTGTGGAGGAATGTGTATCTCTGATTGGGTGTGCACAAATACGGTAGTGCAATCAGTACACTTACACTAGAACATACTATTGTTATTCAATAGGGTTTTTTAAAGATTTAAAATATAGCACTGAGCCACCACATGAGTAGATTACTGGTGCATGCCTTGAGAACTGCACAAATTATATACCATAATGTGCATCCCAAAGTGGCTTGTTGGCACTAGACTGTAGCTCATTCTTTTTCTATTTCATTTGAAATGTAAATTCCTAGTAAAATAGGGGGAAGGCTATAGGGGTTAAAACTTACATAATTATTTTTTAAGGTTAGCTAGATTTAGACACAGACTCCTTACCTCAGCCCTCAATCTCAGAAGCCAGTAATTTGTTGACCAGCACCCAATTTTAACAGACGTTAAATGTAGACTTTAAATGTGGGCTATTGAACAGCTCCTATATACCGTAATCTTTTCCACTAGAAAATGAGTTTAGACTGGTGGAAAGAGTCACCACACAGCAGTCTGGGAATTGGAAGTGTTTGGGGAGAGTTTAAAATCTGGCACTTTTCTCCGCTAAGCCCTTCCTCTCTCCACTCCCAGCTGCCTTTCTTAACCCTCAGTCCCACCGGGTGCTTTTATCATCACCGGAAAAACAATAGACTGAAATATCAAGGCTGTTTTATTTCATTAGTACCATCCATTTCCTGAAGCCATTCTTCTGTGTTTTTGTCCATGAGAATATTTAAAAGGATCTGTGGGAACTTACCTATCTTCGGATATTGTTTGGGAGTTTAAATACTACCTCTATTCTTCTGGTGTCAGTTTGAGCTCTTCAGTTACTTGTAACATTGACATTAGAAATTAGCAGATGCTGTTCCTGCTAAAACGTCTTGAGAGTCCAATGCCCTGCACCTGCAAAAACTTAACACACACTTAATTTTACCATCTGTCTCACTGAAGACAACCGGACTACCCCAGTGTGTGAAGTGAAGCATATGTAACTTAAGTCCAGATTCTCCAAGAGAGTATAATAAACAGTAAGAAGGAAGTGCAGAGGGTGGTGGATAATAACAGGAGTAAGATCACACAGTTAGTGAGGCAAACTTATGTTCTTATGTTTAAATAAGAAAGTGCACCTGGCAAAAAAAAACAAACAGAAGTGTGAGGGTTCTCCAACAGAAAAGGAGTTTTCTGAATAAAGAAACTGCTCCCAGACCCCAGTATTTAGTCAAAACTAAATTGTGGTTTGCACTTTCACTGCGACGGAGTGGAATTATAACTGAGTAGAGGGTCTCGTCTTCAGGACAGCAGTTCAGGATAGCTTGAAAATGGCTAGAGGTCTCTAGTGTTGTATAAGATGTTTTTTGTGAAATAAGTTGTTGTTTGAAGTCCAATTAGTGCTGGACAGATTTCACCAGCTCATTTGGCATTAATCGGCATCTGTGCCAGCAGACAGGCTATGAAATGAATGAGCATGTGAACTATCTTCTTACTCCTCAGAGAGAAGGTCTTTCCACAACTGAGTTAAGCTGACACCTGCTCTGGCCATATTGTATGTGTTCTGTGGATCTATACTAGAGAGGTCTTTAGTCTACTGGTCTGCCAATCCAGCATATTTCACAAGCTCTACTGTTCACTCTAATACTTCCCAAATTAATTTAGGTACATTTTAATAGTACAGTAAAACCTCCATTTAATGGACTAATTCGGGCGAGGGGGTGTCCGTTAAATCAAAAAGTCCGTTATTTAATAATAATTTTTAAAAAGAGCTGTCGGAGCAGCAGCCCGCCCGCCACAGGGTCGGGGCGACAGCTCCGCAGCCCGCCCGCTGCCTGGACCCGGGCGGCAGTCAGGAGCCGGCAGCCAGCCCACCCGCTGCTGTGACCCGGGCGGGAGCTGGCAGCCAGCATGCCAGAAATGGATCAGGAATGCATCAGACTTGCTCAGAAATTTTGTCCGTTGCATCCGAAGTCCGTTAAATCGAGGTCCGTTAAATCGAGGGTTTACTGTAGTTACTAGAAGAAAGATTAGTGTTACATTTTATGGGCATAATCACTTTAGAAGTAAATATTGTGCAGAATGTGTCTGCACTACTTACAGATCATAATGTACTTCTACATTCCATGGTACTATCTCTTTTTATATTCTGAGGCAGACTTAAGATAGCTCCTTCCTGACTCCTTAAATTTCAGTTGGACCCTGACTCCTAATTTAGTTCTTCCCTATCTCACCTCCCTGCATGTGGTGCTGAAGACACCGAACCCACATGGGAGAGGGGTTGGCAGGTCCCATGATGTCAAGAACTTCTCACTCTGACCTGGAGAAACTGAGGCTGATCACAAAACATGGAAAGAGAGCGGCCATAATGACTGATTGCATTTTGTCACCAAGAATTCTTTGAAGTTGCTCATCTTTTATACAAATCTGTCACGTGTACGTCCAGCTCTAGAATACTAATAACACTCTGGGCTATGAATAGGGAGGATTCTGGATTTTTGAAGGTAATTCTCCCACCTAGCTCCTTATATATGTTGAGTTAAGTGGTTTAGTGTAAAATATATTATAGGGATGTTGCAATTATCCCAAAACCAAGTGTGTTAAATCCAGAAACTCTCAGAGTAAAGGTTAAACTTAAATGAAAACCAAACACATTAACTCATGGAAATGCACAGTTAGAAAACACAAATAACCTTAATTCTGGACTGCGTTGATACCATGAAATAATCATATGATTTTGATTAAGTCATTTAGTGTTTGTGATCCTATATGAGGTTAAACTGATTTGTAGAGACATTAATTCCCCCTTCCCCTTGTAACACTATAGGGCAAAGTAAAGGTCGTTTGAGTGCCTTAACTGAGCAAAAGTCAGTTCAACCTTAACTCTGCACAAGCACTTCTTTCCATATGTGTAATACAAAAAATAAAATAGCGCATATACTTCACTGATGTCAATGAGCTTTGGATCAGGCCCATCGTTGATACATTTATAAAGTGCTTTGGGATACTTTTAGATGAAAGGCACTGAAACAATATGGGATTCAGTAATCATCATCATAAGAAGACATAACAGTTCCCGAAATAGGCTAACGGAAATGGTTACACTTGACTGGAGCCATTGACATTTCACTCTTGGAAAGAAATCAAAAGCTATCAGATAGACACTGTAGAGCACCAGCCCCCGACAGCATGACATTGTATGTCTTTATCTCTAGTGTCACTACCTAGCTCCAAAACCAGCAGGTGAGATGTTTTAATCCTATTACTATAATAGGGAATGCCAAATATTTCTTGCTATTTTGATGAGCACATACCTTGGAATATAAAGTGTATAACATCTTGAACATCTTGCACATAAAGGACCAGCTGTTCCCTTTAAAGACAAGTCTATCTTGGGTTTTTTGTGTGTTTCCTTTTCCCTTTCACGGTCATGTGCATCTTTTCTTTATGTTGCCTTAGCCAAATAACATACAACACACCCAGTAAACAAAGCATTTAGAATTCTTTCTTGTGATCTGGTATTGGTGCATTCCTTCATGAAATTAATCACTTAAGGATAAACAAGGCAGCATCTTGACATGGTCAAATTCTTAGTGGAATGAGGGATTTGGAACTCTTCAAATCTCAAAATTCTGGGCCTCATCCATTTGGCTTCCAGGAAAGAAGTCTGATTAACAAGAGGCGAGGAGAATGAATCAGAGAAGTCATAATACAGTATGTCTCACTAAAGCTAAATTAAAAAGAATGTGTGTTCTATTCCCACAGAGGTAAGGCAGGAAAAGGAACTTGTCAATCTGATTTGTATAATCAGTAAAACTTCAGTATATCTTGTCATTTTGTCAAGATTTATCTTTCATTTTTCAGAGTATTAGGTTCTGTTTTCTTTTCAAATCAGAGTCGTTCAACTGGCATACTTTATACATGGAAACTCTAGTTAACAGGAGAGAATGCTCCCAGTGCTAAATATAAACCAGCAAGTTACAAGATAGCATTGCAAGGCACTTCAGGACTGTAGAAACACAAAAACAAAATTAGTATTAAATTTAATAAGGATACTGGATCATACTGCAAGACTTGGACCTGAGATTGTAAGTTCTCTGTGGTTTGTGTGATGGTTCCTTTTGTACTTAGGCCACACAGGCAGAAGGAAACAAAAGAATTGCACCATACAGGTATAATACTATCATTCCCCTTTCCCATGTTGAGGGAAACCCATTGAAGGCTTTGCACCACCAACCTATGTAAGGTGTGACAGGTATAGAAAGATTCCATGTAGGCTGATATCCCCCGAGAAGAATGCAGACACTCCAGAGCCTGGACTAGAAAGGATTCCTCCCCTAAAGGTCCCTGTCCATGTCAGGTGCCCTATTGTGCTTGAGTTTGATTTTTAAGGCCCCAATACTGCAATATGTTTATATACAGGCAGACTCCTGCATTTGTGTATAGCCTCTTTGACTTCATCAGGGCTCCAATTTCCAGGATGAGGGCCCCAGAAAAAATTCTTAAGGACAAATAAACACCTTAAACAATAAATTGCAAACCTGAGGCAGAGTTAACTGCTAGTTGGTTATGAAGCCCTCCTTCATAGCGTATTGCATGGCAGTAATATAATCTGCTTACAAAGAGGGCATATTTTTGCCAGTAAAGCAATTTATTTACAACAACAGACATATCAATCTGATGGTAATTACAAATTGCAACAGGAAAATTAAAATAAGTACCTCAGAGGCACTTGTAGAAGAAATTTTCCAATAGAAACATACTGGAAAAATACAATATATATTGTTTCTGTCCACAGCCTAGATTAGTTGCCACATTACTGTGTGCTAACACACATTTATGCACTCCTACTAATCACATCCAGCGCCCTTCTGAAGTAAATAAAAGCTCATTCCGTTCCATCCAATACTGCTATACAAAACATAGCACTAATCAAGCAAGTTATCAGGGTAATTAGGGAATAGAAATCACTAGGGGCATCATGCATTATGATTTGTCTGCTTTATTTTTAAAAGCCTGAAATGCAAATAGCTAATAAATTTAGTTAGTGATAACTTGGGTTTTTATTTGATGTTTAAATTAGTATGAGACTAGCACCCGGGTGGCATATAGTGTTAGAAATTGCTTGCTTGCTGCCTCGCTTTTTCTTGCTTAATGTGGTGCTGATGCACCTAATCTTATTTCCTTGCCAAAACGGCAAGAATGAGACTTCTGTTATGTCACATGCTGTCCTAGAGCCAGATGCTCCCCTCTGCCTTGCAAAGCAGAGGGGGATCAAAGGAGCAGGACAGCAGGTGCAACATGCTTTGTGATCTACTCTCCGCCCCTCGTCCCCCAATAACCTCACATAGCTGGATATCCCTGAGCTGTGGGGGTACCCAGAAGAAGGTATGCTGGGCAGCACGATGCCCTGTCTACTTAGTATATTTTCAGAAGGAAATCTCTGTGCCACGTTAGGGCCAAGCCCCTTGAATTCACTGGGAATCTTTCCACTGACTTCAGTGAGATTTTGGATCAGACCCTTAATGCTTCTCATTGTAGCATTATCTCCCACTGTGCAGCTTCTAACCCACTTGGAAGTCCTGGGACTACAGGACCACAGTGATGGGGAGCGTATGTTCAAATACTGTACTATAATAAAATCCCTCTGCCTGGGTGAATTGTAAGGATGACAGTAGTACAACTGATATTTGCCCCACAAAATTAAAATTAAATGATCCACTTATGTTTTTAATGATTTGTTTCATGTTTATTTGCCTGAGGTATCCAGGATTGGCTGGAAAACTAACTCAAAACCTGAAGTGGTCTTTGTGATTAATTTATGATCTCTGGAAGTGCTCAGTATAAAAGCAATTTTAAATAATTTCATCTGAGAAAGAGAGAGAATTATTTGTTCTGGAAACTAGTGACCCAGCTGAAAATGAATATGATAACACATAGGCTTAAACAAGAATGAAGGCTAAGCAGCAAAGTAGTTAGTATCTTTTGAATTTAACTGGCAGGAAAAATTAAATTTCTTCAAGCTCTTTAGAAATAGTCTATACATCAGGCCAGATCTGTGCAAAGATATGGTAGAAAGATGTTGATTTAAATCTTCCATTTTTATTGGAAGATTAATTTGAGTCAGAGGAGGACAGTATAAAGAAATTGAGGGTTTGTGGAATTCTTGTTAATTAATGTTTCCAGAACCTGGATTTCTGAGATGAAATTCCATTATTTAGACAAAGAGTAAATTGGAAATTCAGAAGACCCCAGCACTGAATGAGTTGCTGTGACAGATAAGAATCATTTTTTGAAAACTACATTTAGTAAATTAAGCAACAGACTATAGTGTGTGTGGGTTTGTTTTTTTTAAAGTACAACACTGGAGAGTGGAACTGTTTTAGAAAAAATGGGATAGTTTGTAGTGATTGTCAAGGAAAAATGAATATCTTTGTTACTGGCTTTTATAGGTTTTAAATTAATAAACACAATTTTACTAGTTAAGGTTGTGATACTGTAAACTCTTACTCAAGTGTGGAGTCCCATTGATTTCAATGGGGGGGACTCATGGCAGTAAGGACTTGTCACCTCAGGAAGGGACGGAAGGACTAGACCCACTGGTGGCACTATTTTGTAATACAGAAGATTATTTTCAATTCATATTTCTCACTGTGGGCATTTTTTCAATTTTAAAGGCGAATTTAAAAGCCAGATCCCCTCCAGATGGAAACTAGTAGCGCCACTAAAATCAGTGAGCTAGCGTCTCTCCTTGAGGCCTGACACAACTCTAAGCTGCTGACAGGCGGATTTGAAATTGCTTCAGGTTTAAGCTCTTTAATGGGCTCTATGCCTGTGATGGGTTGTTGTGAAAAGTGTAGCCTCCTGCCTGACTCTAACACACATGCGTGTGCGCCACACCCCTGCTCCCTTGACATGTGCCCTACAACAGGAGAGATGGGTTAGTGGAGCAGCATAGCTGCACCAGCAGGGCAATGACTTTCAAGGGGAGAACTCTTTGTTGTCCAATTGCAGCCAGTTTCCAGCTCCTTTCTGCCTCCTGGGGGAGTACAAAGGGGCTGGGAATTGCTTAGAACATGAGTTTCCAAACTTTTTGAGACGAGAGTCATATTAGGTTTTTGAAGGGGCTTCGCGGGCCGCTGCTGTGTCGCCCCCCCTTTGCTCCTCCAGCCATGTCACTTTGCTCCTCCAGCCTCTCCCACGGCCCAACCCCTTTGCTCCTCCAGCTGCACCACAAGGGCACTCACCCCTCCATACATGGAGCCCTGGCAGCAGCTCATGTGGGGGGCTAGCAACGGCTTCTCCAAGTGCCTGCTCATCTGGGACCGGGGGGATGGATAAATTGATGCTGTGGGCCAGATCCGTCCCCCAGGCCATAGTTTGGAGACCCCTGGCTTAGAAAATACAACCCCAGCAGAGCTATCGTGACTTACACCTGCTGAGGATGTGGCCTCTAGGAGGAATGGGGCTCGAAACAGTACTGGAAAATGAAGCAATCTACCCACAGAATTGGTATAATATAGACAGCAGCAAGCCCTTACTCAGAGCAAACTCCCTTGAGGCCTAAGCGAGCAGTTTAGTCCCTGTATTCATTCAGTTTCTGGAGTCTGTGCTGCCTGTTGATGGCAGGATTGTTTCTTGTATATTAATTAGCTTTGAAGATGTTAATGCACCCAGAAACTTGTGTGAAAGGGTCACCTTTGTGCATATTGAGGTAAAACATAAATACTAAGGCTGAGGAAAAATATTCCCATATATTTACTCATATGTAAAACAAATTTGCTTCTGAATTCAAATTTGCCCTTTTGTGTTGCTTTCCATAAGTTATCAGAGTTTTATTCCCATAAAAGCTCGCTCACGTTGAATTTGCACCGACACATTTGAGCACTCATGCCACAAGTGTCACATTTTTAAGTAAGATGGCCGCATAGGAAGCCCTTTAATGGAGCCCTGGAACAAAGGCAGTTAAACAAGCAAACAACAATCTGACCCACTATATTTGCAACATGCACACAAGAGTTAAGAGTTTTACTTATCCAATCAGGTAATAAAAACAAGCACCATGTGACTTATGATCATTTACAACTTGAGTCTGAATGTCTAGGGATCCATATTTGTGATTAACTGTTCTTGATCCCTCCAAAGTGGTGGCAGAGAGGTTTCTTCTTAAAATGTGAGTAATTTCAAATACTGATTACATCCCTCCCCACCCCCAACACACATCTGCATGTAGAACAGGCTACATTTAAAGTTAATTTATTTTCTCTGAATTGTTTGCTTCTCTCTCAGTAATATAAGCCAAGTGCAGGACTACTTTTTTATTTGAGTTCACAAAAACATCTCCCCAAATATCTAGGCCAAGAGCACAGCAAAAAGAATAATTGTTACAAGGTACACAAGTGGGTGCAGTCAATGGTAATTTATCGACTACTAGATCACAAGGGAATCTGGCTCACGCACATATAATGACTAGCACATCCCAGGAATATCAACTGCCAGCCTATTGATTGCAACCAGATAGTCCCAGGGAATAGAAGAAGTTATCAATCAAAATACGGTTCGCCTCCAGAAATGCCAGTGACTAGAGCTGGTCATAGTTATTCATTACAAATAAATTATCTGACAAATTTGACCTTTTTTCTGTTCTCGGCCTGGTTCTGATTTCTGCAATTATATATGCTTGTTCATTTGTATTTGCCAAAGTGTTTGAACAGTGCTCAGCCTTTGACCACAAGGGATTGTGGTGTTTATATATAGAACTGTTGACTGTTTTGTGGGTCATAGACCAAGAAAAGCTGAGACTGGCCACTTTAGAATAAGAAGCAAGATTAAAAGCAGTATCCAGCTGGCACTATAGGGAGAGGGATGAGAATACCCAAGCTGAAATTTGTCCTCGGAAGTAGTGGGAATCTGTTAGGGAGCAGGTACTACAAAATAGAAGCAATCTAAGTGGCATTTTCAGGCCCCGACACTGCTCAATTCTACCTTTGTTTCAATTCAATGTTTATAAATGCAGATTATTTGAATAACTGGTTATTTAGAAAGAATAGAATTTATTTAGAATGTCTGCACTTTTTAAAAACACTGTTCAGAAATAAAAAGTAAACAAAACCCCTGAAGACTATTTTTTACCAGGGGTACTGTATTGAAATTAATCACCAGTCATACTGTAAAATGGACAGTGATGCGTTAAAGGTGTAAGGAGTCCAGTGTTTCCTGCAGATGTATGTATAATTCAAATTAACTCAATTCTTTTCTATGCATATTTAAAGGAAGTTTTTGGCAATCAACTCTTTCAAGAGTCAGGAAAATTGTTCAAGAATAGCAGCCGTGTTAGTCTGTATCCGTAAAGAAAGCAAGGAATACTTGTAGCACCTTAGAGACTAACTAGTTTATTTCAGCATAAGCTTTCGTGAGCTATAGCTCACTTCGTCGGATGCATAGAATTGTTAAAGATGATATGGGAAAATTTACATTAGGCAGCAGAATGTATACATTATTGCTTTAGTGGATATCGTGGCATAAGTAGACATGTATATCTTTATTTTGGGAAGGTTGTAAACATGGTCCCACATGACATTCTTATAAGCAAACTGGGGAATTATGGCCTAGATAAAATTACTGTGGGTGCACAACTAGTTGAAAGATCATGGTAAAAAAGTAGTTACAAATGGTTCACTCTCAAACTGGGTATCTTTAGTCTTGAGACAAGAAGACAAAAGGGTGACCTGATAATTTTCAAATATGTTAAGAGCTGTTATAAAGAGGACTGGGATCAATTGTTTTTCATGTTGACTGAAGATTCTGAAGATTAAGTCCTTTACTTCTTGTCCTAAGGGAGATTTAGGTTAGATAATAGGGAAAACTTTCTAACTATAAGAATAGTTAGGCATTGGAATAGGTTACCAAGAGAGGTTGTAGAATCCCCATCACTGGAGGTTTTAAAGAACAACTTAGACAAACACCAGTCAAGGATGGTTTAGATATTCTGATCCTGCCTCAGCCTGGGGTAATGACTCTCGAGGTCCCTTCTAGTCCTACGTCTCTATGATTCTGTGATTATAGCTCAGGTTGGGTAGGCCTCCTGTATTTAGCAAAGCACTTAAGATGTGCTTAAACTAAGTATCTTAAGTGCTTTGCTTAGCACTTAGCAATCAATTTCAGCTTGTGCTTTAAGGCCCAGTTCAACAGAGTACTTAAGCACATGCTTAATTTCAATAAGTAGCAATGCAATCGATAATAATGAATAAGTACTCAAAGTAATTGTTCTTAGTTAAACAATTCAGGCATAGACAAGGAAATTTTCCCACAATCCTTTCTTTGCATGCTACAGTAAGGACTGTACACTGTTAAGCAATTCCACCACTGAAAGAAATGAATTTCCACTTCATTAAAAACATGTCCAGTCCATTTACACATCTGAATCTGCTCCAACTGTGCAGCAACAGAGGTGTTTTCATGCACATTGTTCCCCGTCGTCATCTGTGGCAGCAGACCAGTTCATACTCCACACTTAATTAAGAGTTTTTTAATAAAAAAAATCATCACACACACCTTTAAAAACCTCCTCTTAATAGTGAAACTGGATGTACAAAATAGGACATTCCGCCACCCAGGATTTCATGGTGGTTCATTACACAGCACAGCATGTCCACTTGAAACTTTATAGCCAAGGCAAAGTTAGAACACTAAATCCTCTGGCTTCAAAAACACTGGACCCAGCTTTTTGAGCTTGAGGAGAAATTTCTTGAGCAGATATGATTCCATCCAGTAGAGACGGGTCACATGTGGCTGTATACACACACACATCCAGAACAAAATACTAGCCCCATTGAAGTCAGTGGCAAAACTCCCATTGAGTTCAGTGGGGTTGGGATTTCGTTGCCAGATTTCATTACAATTGTTTCCGTTTCCAATTTACTTCCCTCCGCAGATGCTGAAATTTGTACAAATGAATTTCTCTAAGTACCATCCCTTTATGTTCTTAAAGAATTTTTTTTAATAATTTGTACAGAATGATTCTAATACATTTCTCCCATTCCAGAAACTTTGAACGTTTTCTGGTGTATTCCGTTATGAAGTGATGCTAACCTCGAATGACTTGCTGCATCACGTCCCATTACATCATGAAAAAAGAAATGGAGCCCATCAAAAATTTTAAAATGTCTTCTGATCAAGCTGTCACTACCACTTTTGACAGCAGCTGTATTATACTGATTACTTTTCCAAACTGTCACAAACTGTACAGCTTTTAAAACTGGCTCTTTGTTTTTGTTGTATTGCTGTCCCTGATACACAATTATAGAAGGCCTGAAAAAAATCTCTTTCAGATTTGTTCCACAAAGACTTTGCCTCAGATTCTCCCCTGCACATATCATGGCATTAAAATCTTCACAGCTGATCACAAAAGGAATACAGTAACATAGAGTGTAGAGTCCACATAAAGGATCCCACATCCACACCCTTTGGACTAGGGTGAGAAAGGGGGATGTGAGTAGCTCTTCACTGGGCCCTTGCAATATCCCAGGACCCTTCCAGGCCATCTGAGGCCGCTAGTAGATGTCATAAATTAGAGCAGCCTTGCCATCACCCTTCCCCCACCCTTTGTCTGTCTCGTCTATTTAAACTGTGAGCTCTTTGGGACAGGGACTCTCTACTACTCTGGCCTAGCACAATGGGTCTTTAGACACCAACACACATGTTAAATAATAAGAGGGATTGGACACTACGGGGGGGGAAACAAACAATAGAAAGGGGTAAGTAGAGGCAAGAGAGCATGGAGGAAAAGGAGATATAACATATGAAAGGAAACGTGTTCAGACAATATGTGGGAAGAGTGAGCTGCAATGACCAAAAGTAATGAAACCTGTTTGTGGGCATCTGTAGATCTGAGCTGGATGAGAGGTGAAGCCTGAGGCCAGATTCTTGGCATAGAGTAAGTGACAGAACATAGAGAACAGAAATGGTCAGTAGTCAGTGTGGTAGGAGGTTAAGAAAGGCATTCAGTCTTCAAGGTTATGTGCTAAGATGGTTATTTAGTGCATTCATTAATGTCTGGAGAAAAGGGTGAGCAGTGAGGTGGAAACAGTTTGACTGAACATAAGCCAGGCATTAACTCCTGGAGTGGGGAAGAAACTTCTCCCACTTCCATGATATTAATGTGATTAGTTAACTAGTTAAAGCTAAATGGGAAAATGAATTATTTACAAGTGACTGCAGCTGATTTTGAATTGAAAACATGTGGGGCTAGCTGCTAATTGGCTTTTATGGGGGGTGCTCTGGGAAAGGAGGCTATGGGCCCTGTTTAAGTAAAGACTGCTCCCAACATGTATTCACAGGGAAATATGCTGTCCCATGGAGTGTGAGGCAGAGGCAAGGCCATGCCCCAAGTCCTGCAGAGTGGGCTGGACACGTGTAGGGTAGCAGCATCCTTGTTTAGGCAGGGGTGGGCAAACTGTGGCCTGCGGGCCACATCTGGCCCGCTGCACCATCCTGTTCAGGCCCTTGAGATCTTGGCTGGGGAGACTCAGCCACACCACCATGCAGGCAGCACTTGACCCACCGCTCCTGCCGGGCAGCCATGCAGTGGCATGGCTGGCTCTGGTGGGGCCTGAGCTCCTGCCGCTGTGAGCGACACGGTAGGGGGGCAAAGCTGAGCACTCCTGCAGGGCAGCGTATCTGGCACCGGCGGGCCTTGCGGCCGCCAGACACACTGCTCTGAGCGGCACAGTGAAGGGGTGGGGAGCGGGCAGGTTGGATAAGGGGCAGGAGTTCCGGGGAGCAGTTAGGGGACAGGGAGCAGGGGGTGGCTGAATGTGGTGGAGGTTCTGGGGGGGTGGTCAGGGATTAGGGAATGGGGGGGTTGGATAGAGCGTGGGAGTCCCAGGGGTCTGTCAGGGAGTGGGGGTGTGCATAGGGGTCGGGGCAGTCAGGGGGTAGTGAGAGGAGTCCTCGGGGGGGTCAGGGATGGGGGATCCCTGGATGGGGTGGTCATGGGACAAGGAGAAGGGGGAGTTGGATGGGTTGGGGTTTTGCTGGGGGCAGTCAGAGTGCGGGAAGTGGGAAGAGGCAGATAGGGGGCAGGGGCCAGGCTCTTTGGGGAGGCACTGCCTTTCCTACCCGGCTCTCCATACAATTTTGCAACCCAATGTGGCCCTCATGCCAAAAAGTTTGTCCACCCCTGCTTTAGAGGCTGGGGAGCATAAAAAGATAGTCTGACATCCATACCGGACTCTGGGTTTCTACATCTTACTTTCTTCTCAGGTCTTTGCAAAACAGGCACTTTTGGACTCCCAGAGGATGCTAAAGGACAGTGAAGATACCAGTCCCAAGCATATTATATTTGATGGATTGGGGAAAAAATTGACAAACCTTTTTTCTGGTTGAAAAATGTCATTTCGTCTATACAGAAATGGAAACGTATCTGTTTTGACAAAATGGCATTTTTTTCAACCAGAGAAAAAGGTTTGTTGAATTTTTCTAGCCTGTTCTACTTTTCCTTTTCCTTGCTAAGCCTAGAGGCCATTTGTTCCCCATTTCTCTCTGTCAAGCTTGGGAAACAACAACTGAATTGGGATCTGCATGTGCAACTACTGTGCTGTCCCATACTGAGTTATACTAAAAATAACTACAACCAAACCCCTCCAGAAAAGAACAGTAAAGTTCAAAGTCAAGTACTTAATGCTGGTATTTCCTAACATTTAAGTTTTCTTGTGCAACCTTAATTCAGCCTCCTTGTGTGTATGCATTATGATACAGTCTTTAATTTACATGATCACATAGTATTTTTTCCACAGGATCTCTGCCTTGCTCCGCAAATGGGTTTCACAGGTACTTGCTGAAAGCAGAGGAATGCTGAGACTCAGGAACCTAGAGTTCTCTTCCAGGCTATAGGAATATGCCTACACTGCAATAAAACAGCCCTGATTGGCAGAGTCAGGAGACTGTAGCTCACAGCGCTCAGGCTAAGGGGCTGTTTCATTGCAATGTAGATTTCCGGGCTCAGGCTGTAGGCTCGGCTCTAGGGTCCTGTGAGGGCTCAGGCCCTTATAAGTTATAAGAAACTGAAAACTGGGTTTTATAAAGGGAAAGGTCAGGCAACTT
The DNA here is from genome assembly GCA_032164245.1 of Sternotherus odoratus. Taxonomy (NCBI): domain Eukaryota; kingdom Metazoa; phylum Chordata; order Testudines; family Kinosternidae; genus Sternotherus; species Sternotherus odoratus. Next base: position 20,414,526 of record JAVMKO010000011.1, read on the forward strand.
AAATAATCGGGGGTGTTACAAGCTCCTGGCTTTGGTCAGAGGGAAACATCTGCAATTAAATCCCTCAGACCTAACAGATTTCAGCATCTAACTATAAAGACTGAGAATTCCCAAGGTACCTAATTAATACTTTTAATTACATGTATTTTGTGTATTTCTTTAACATGAAAGCTAACTTGCTTTCTTCCAATGCCAGAGTTTGGGAGTGAATCGAGTGTGTCCCTGTGCTCTGCAAGACAGAGAGTTACAATGTGAGGCTGAGATGCAATTCCTAGCAGTTAGTGCTGGACAAGGAATTAGGGTACATCTACACTACCCGGGTAGTGATCGATCTATCAGGGATCGATTTATCGCGTCTAGTGTAGACAGGATAAATTGATCCCTGAGCGCTCTCCCTGTCAATTCCAGAACTCCACCGCCACAAGAGGTGGAAGTGGAGTCAATGGGGGAACGTCAGTGGTCGACTCACCACCGTGAGGATGCCCAGGTAAGTCGATCAAAGATACTTCAACTTCATCTACACTATTTGGATAGCTGAAGTTGCGTATCTTAGGTCGACTTCCCTTGCCCCCAGTATAGACCAGGCCTTAGACCTGAGTTCTCTACCAGCTAAGCCACAGACTGATTTTGTGATGTGGGCAAGGCACTTCACCTCTGTGGCTCAGTTTCTGCATCTACAGAACAGAATAAGCCCTGACAGGAGGGTTATGTGACTTTAATTTGTTTTTATAGCATTTGTGATTCTGAGATGAGCAGGGCTATTTAAGCATAAAGTAGTATTAGTAGGTAATATTACTAATCCTAAACTGATGGGTGTTAAGTGTGAATTAAATGGTAAAACTAAGTATAAATGACTGTGGAGATAATTCTCAATGAGGAAAAAGTAGAATTAAATAAGTGGGAATAGATACAAAAGTAGAGAAGATAGTGGGTGCCACAGATTCTGTAATCTCAAAATCTCTGTCATTTAGTTTATGCTCAGTCACCAATTCTTATTCATTTGTTTGGAAAAAGAAATAAATACTCTCAGAATTCTGTACAGCATTTCACTGCTTGTGTGTCTGCCTGAGGTGAATGCAATAGGGAAAGAGATGTGAGATAAATAAAAGGATATTGAAATGTCAGCGATGACAAAGTATGATCTGATTCAAGTGTTGGACTCTTTACATAGGGTGAAAAAGTGAATTTGTGTGTGAAAAGTGACTTGCCCATAAAAATCGTTCTTGTTTCAAAAGTCTATTATGGAAATAACTTCTCCCCTTAGCTTCACTCCTCTGTAGGTGAAATTGATCCAAACCAACCCATTTAGGTTACAGAGAACTTATTCTATTTCATCCAAATCAGAGAAAGTTACAACTAGTCACACTATAGAAAGCTTGTTAGAAACACAAATTGATACACCAAATCTATCAAGGAACAAACCTTCTATAAGCCTTTGCTTATTAATCCGATCTCTTACTTCTACAATAAGGAATTTGTCTACACCGGATCAGCGGGTAGAGATCGATCGTTCGGGGACCAATTTATTGCATCTAATCCAGACACGCTAAATCGATCCCCGAGTGCTCTCCCTTCAACTCCTGTTTTCCACCACGGCGGAGTCGATGGGAGAGCAGCAGCGGCTGACTCACCACCATGAAGACGCCATAGTAAAGAGATCTAAGTACATCGACTTCAGCTTCTCTTAGTTGAAGTTGCACATCTTAGATCGATTCCCCCCTCCCCAATGTGGACCTGGGCAATGAGTCAGAAGTCTGCAAATGTATTCTGTATGATGTGCACTATTTAACCAGGAATTGTGTTGGTGCAAACCTTTGTGTTCATGAGCAATATGACATTACTTTTTTATATTTATGTTTGAGTCTTATTGCACTGAAGTCTCTTATTTACCTTTTACAAAGACTGATGGGTGCTATAGTGCCTTATTTGTTTTATGCTTTCTCCATGTACTCTACTAGCTGGATTTATTTGTTGCTGGGTGGGAGGTTCCAAGTTCCTTGGATGTAGTTTCTGAAATGCAGACAAATCAAACCAGGCTCCTAAGCAGGAAGCCACATGGCATGGCATCCCAGATATATACAATAAATAAAACAAAGTAAAAAGGAAGAAAAATATTATTTCAAGTGGCAAATGCCATAGGGGTATAAACCTGAAAGCTTCCTTGGGATTTTCACAGTGAATTGAACTATAATTGGATCAATTACAGTTGCCTGCCTGAGTCAGATAAAACTTTGTTTACAGTCTATGAAATGTACAGGGGAAGCCCTGAATGCTTCTGAGTTTTGTTTTGGGTTTTTTTGTTTGTTTTTTGTTTTGTTCTTCCTCTAACATCTTAATAGATATTATCTATCAGATGAGCAAGGACTGAAAGATTTCTAATGTTTCAGTGCAAGCACACAAAAAAATCTTTTTCCACAGGCAAACCGTAATAGGCACATTTTCAGAGTGAAGAATCTAGTCCAAATTTCAGACTTAAAAAGACTGGGAATGTTGCTGTTCAGCACTAGAATTGTAACTAAAACTGCTTCTGGTCTTGAAGATGCAAAGCAAAAAAAAAAAAAAAAGACAGATGCACAAAGTTCAAACAGCTGTGTGTACCTGCAAAACAGGCATTGCACTGTGCATTTGATAAAGATACACAGCCAAAAATCTAGATTTGGAAGGAATATTTCCTCAAAATAGTTCAGTGAAAGGAAAATGAGATCCATCTTTTCACTCTGAATAAACACAGTTGTCTTTTCTGTCTCCCTGGTTGGTCTCATTCTGTGAACTGTATGTTTGAAGGCCAGAAATTGTCCATATATAGAAAAGTAAAGCATCCAGTGCTGGCTCTACTGACTAAGAAGCTGCTGTCGGTAACAATTTTACCAGAGCTGAAGACATGTTTTGAGTAGGTACACACTAGAGGTTGGATATTTCAATTACAGAATATCGCTTCTTGCCAAACCTCGCCATAGCAGCTGTCTCATTTCCTAATACAGTCAAGAATTCTCCCTGACATCTGAATTTTCATCATGAAAATATTCTTTCACAAATATAGAGGCAAACTGAATTAGTTTGGATCCATCTGCTATTCTATGAGGATGAGACTGGGTCTAAGCTTTCCATATGACATGGAAACCTTACACATGGGGTAGCCGTTGGTTCTTCTAGGGTGGTCATTGGGGCTGTTGTTTTTAAATCATGGGACTATTTTGCATTTTCTGATGTTCTCAGGAGACTTTTTGCACTTGACTTGATATATGATGAGAAGCAGGTGCATTAAATAGGAAGACAATGGCATAGCCTCTAGCACTTTATTTATGAGAACATCCTTTATCTCTGTCTCTCTATAGTAGAAGTGTTCTGGCAAATCTGTCTTTAAAATGTGGATGAAACAATGTTGCAAGAACCATTTTTCTTTCCATAACCTATTTATCCTTCTTCATTCCTCACACTACCCATTTATTTGAGTCTAAGGGAAGCTTAGAAATAAGGTTTTCTACCAGTGTGATTTCAATGGCACTTCTATTTTTGCTTCAGATTAGTGCTGTGTACACAAGCATGATGTGTTGATATAAACACCATCTTTTACTACACAAACAATGTTATTTAATGCAATGAAACCAGGGAGTAAGCCTTTTTCTAACAACACAACTTCATAAGGTAAGAAATCATTTTCAGAATCTTATTTTAGGCTCAATGCAGTTTCTAATAGACCGCTGTCCACCTCAGGATAAATATCTGCACAATAAAGACCTTCTTATTGCCAAACCTAGCAGAAGGATCCAGTACTAAATAGATGTGGAAACACAAGTAGAACATACTTTGTCGTTTCATATTGTCTTCTCTCTGAGGATCTGAAAGCAATTTGCAAGCACAAAGTATGCTTCCCAATGGTCCTGGGGGAGAAAGTACTCTCCTGTTTCTAAAAATGAGAAAACTGAAGCGCAGAAGAGTGAAGTGACTTGTCTGGGACAGAGCGGGAAATAGAATCCAGATCTTGTAACTCCCAGTCCTGTTTTTTTTTTTTAATTACAAGAATATCCTCCCCCCTGCCCTGATGTTGCCCTACTTGCCTGATTTGAAGGACACTGTAGAAAAGCTTGCACTGCTGTTGACTCTGCTGTATTTGTTCTATGGATATAGAGAGGATTGCCGCCTCTAGGGCTGTCAGTTAATCACCTTCCATCAACAATAAAAATCCATTCAATTTTGTTTTTAACCCAAAATAAAACAAGCCTCCTTTTATTGGTGATAGAATTTTGCCTACGTACCTAAATCCCCAGTCACGCAATGTCTCTGAGGAAACAGAGTAGATGGGAGAAGCAAGTAATGATTGGGGGAATAGCTAGAAATCAGAATTCACCAAAAGAAGGGTCTGTCTAAGTTAATCCAGCTCTGTATTTTGGGTCTCATTCTGTTCCAGTTGAAATCAATGGCATAATCCCCACTTACTTCAAAGGGAGCAGATCTAATGCTACAGTGTGTTCTGTTTTCTGGGGATACATCTTTTAGAGAGGGAAAGATTGGAAAACTGCCCAGTATGCTGTCAGTGGCATGTAATTGACTATTTGACCATTGCTCCACCTATAGGTAAGAATGGGAACACAAGGTCCTTAGTTTGCTTTAGGTCAAGCATTATTCTTCTATGCACAGTTTCATAAAGTTGTGAAATAGCCTTTCCAAGACAAATGTGCAAAAAGCAGCACAGTAACTGGGATCAGCTGCAGCCATGAATTTTATGAATGGTTTGCTGGAAAGCACATTAAATGGCAACATCAGTCCAAATATGAGGTCTGCATTGTTCCTGTTCCAAGCCTGCAGATGGGTAATTCACAATGTAAGTGGTTTTCATGGCCAATATTACAAGCAGTCTTGTTTGCCTTGAACCAGCTTCCTTGGGCTGCAAAAAAAAACTTGTCTTGTTTTCCAGAAAGTTTTTATTCCCATTCCATAAAGTGCGGAGAGTACAGATAAATGGAGGAGAAAATTCTCTGGAGAATAAGAATGAGGGGTCATTCAATGAAATTGCAACATGGCAGAGTCAAGAGCGATTAAAGGAAATACTTTCCCCACATAGTGCCCAACTAACTGGTGGTGCTCATTGCCACAGAATATCATTGGGGCTAAAAATTAAGCAGGAGTCAACAAAGAATGAGGCATTTAAAGGGGGGTGACAAGAATATCTAGAGTTATAATAGTATCTCTCTGTGTGTAATATATATATTATAAAGGAATATAAGGCTTTGGGGCATAAACTAACTTTGATGGGTTTGCACCCTTGGGATGCAGTCTGGGAGCTGTTGGAGCTGCTGTGTTCCTCTGAGCGTTAGGTTACACTACAGGATTATAGCGCGTTTGGTTATAGCGCGTCCCATATAGTGCAATAGGTATTGCGCTAGAGCGTGTGCAGACTCAGACCCGTCAGCGCTAAAGCATAGCCACATTTGCGGCGCTTCTGGCGGCACTGAGAGTAGCGCAATAGGGCAGGTATCCCACAGAGCACCTCTTCCCAATCTGGCACAATGCCTTGTGGGAAGGGGGGCGTCACTTGCGGCCATTCTGCATCCGGTCCCAACTCCCCGTGATGCTTTGTGTCATTTCCCAGCAATCCCTGTGTTTCCGGCCACCTCGGGCGCCATCTCTCAATGATTTCAGCAAGGCACGCGCGCTCCGTCGTCCGTTTTCCTTTGCCGCAATGGATCGCGAACTGCTGAGGAGCATGTTGGCGAGTGTCGCCAGCACAACTCTCTGCGCGGCGGAGTTCATTCTTGAAATGGACCGTGACAGTAGTGATGAGTCTGGAGAAGAAGACGAGATCGAGCCGAGGAACAAATTGGACACTAAACTGATCATCGCTTTAACGGACATGCTCACGACCGTGGAACGCCGCTTCTGGGCACAGGAAACGAGCACTGACTGGTGGGATCGCATCGTCTTGCAAGTGTGGGACGATGAGCAGTGGCTGCAAAACTTTCGCATGAGAAAAGCCACTTTCATGGGACTGTGTGCTGAACTCGCCCCCGTCCTGCAGCGCCAGGACACCAGACTGAGAGCTGCCATCCCGGTGGAGAAGCGGGTGGCTATAGCACTCTGGAAGCTGGCCACCCTAGACAACTACCGATCGGTGGCCAACCACTTTGGGGTGGGGAAGTCGACCGTTGGAGTCGTGTTGATGGAAGTGTGCAAGGCCATTAATCGCCTCCTGCTACAAAAAATTGTGACTCTTGGTGACGTGCGTGACATCGTGGTTGGCTTAGAGCAGATGGGGTTCCCTAACTGTGGAGGGGCGATCAATGGGACCCATATCCCTATTCTGGCCCCTGAACACCTAGCTGAGCAGTACATTAACCGAAAGGGGTACTTCTCCATGGTTCTTCAGGCGCTTGTGGATCACCGTGGGCGGTTCACTGACATTAATTCAGGCTGGTCGGGAAAGGTGCATGACGCATGCATCTTCCGCAACACCGGCCTGTTCAGGAAGCTGCAAGGAGGCACTTTTTTCCCAGACCAGAGGATCCCCGTGGGGGAAGTGGAAATGCCCATTGTGATTCTTGGCGACCCCACTTACCCTCTAATGCCCTGGCTCATGAAACCCTACACTGGGAGCCTGGACACCAGCCAGGAAAGGTTCAACTACAGGCTGAGCCACTGTCGAATGACTGTGGAGTGTGCCTTTGGGCGTCTTAAAGCCCGCTGGAGATGCCTTTATGGCAAGCTAGACTTGGCAGAGGGAAGTATATCCGCAGTTATTTCTGTATGCTGTGTCCTACATAATCTCTGTGAGCGGAAGGGCGAAGGCTTCACTATGGCATGGACCTCGGAGGTTCAACAGCTGGAGGCCACGTATGCACAGCCAGAGATCAGGGCTATTAGAGGGGCCCAGCGGGAGGGTACAAGGATCAGGGAAGCCTTGAGGGAGCATTTTGAGGCAGAAAGCGAGTTCTAATGGGAATTGCAGAGGGAGGGAGGGAGGGAGGGAGCAGTCTGTTAATAGGATAAGGCATTTGCTTTTCTGTACCTATTACATACATTTGTGCACCCAATACAGAAACCCATTTATTAAAAAGAATTCATTTATTGAACAGCTTTCTCATAATTTTGAAATAAAAGTTGAAAAACAGTAAAATGTGTGCGTAAGGAGGGGGTGTGCAATTGGGGTGGGAGGAGGGGTGTGCAATTGGGGTGGGAAGGGGTCATTCAGAGATTGGCGTATGTCCTGGACTCATAACCTCCAATGCCCTCCGGATTGCTGTATTCCTCCAACCCCATTTGTGGAGGGTGATTATGCTTGTTAGTAGGGGTTGAGTGCAGTGGATAAGGGTACTGGGTCTGTGGGTTGGTTGGTGAAGAGAGGGGTGTTGGAGGCAGGTGTGGGTGGTAATAACCAAGCAGCTGTTCATAGTGGTCTGAATGGGACAGAGGGCCAGAAGGGGAAGGGTTAGGGGGCAAGTGACAAGGGGGGTGGCAAGCACGGGGCTGCTGCTCCTGAACGGCAGCGATCCGCTGCAGAGTCTCTACTTGCAGTTCTAATATTCTAAGCTGTTCGCGAGCCATCTCCCTCAGCTTCATTTGCTCCTCCCTCCGCTGTTCCCTACGCTTCCTCTCCTCCTCCGTCGGCTTGCTGTCAGCGCAGTTGTCCATTGATGCCTGTTCCAGAACTTCCTTCAGAAGCTCTTCTTTGCTCTTCCTCGGTCTGTTTCGAATTCTGCTTAGTTTTTGAGCCACAGATAAGACTGGTGACGATGTCAAGGACAAAGCTAGGGAAAGTTACAAGTTCACAGTTAAAACACAAGATCCCATTGTTTGCAACAGACAGTATTAGGGAGTCCCCTGCATTCCTTGAATCTCTGTGCAGTTTTCCTGTCCAAATAAGCCATATCACACACAGAGATACCCACGGATCCCCAGGCATGGTGAGTGGCGGGGACAAGCACTGTTTCCCTGCATTTCTATACTATTGTTTTGCAGGAGCGGAGGGCATTAGTGGGAACTGCAGTCTGATAAGCATTCTCCAAACATTCTGTGTAGGTATTCGTGCTGGAAGATATCTCGCTACTGCGGGTGACAGAGCAAGAAAGGGCGGGGATTTTAAGGAGATGTGGCTTCCGCCCAGGGCCATACACGGCTTGCATCTGTGTGGCGATGCTGCCCCCACCGCTCTTAGAAGAGTGGCGCGGACTGGTGACCATGGCCGGGACAGCGAACACGCTGGGGCTCCCGCGAAACCTCCGCAGGCACATTGCAAGAGCTCTTACTGAGACCTTTGCAGAAATCACTGATGAGGATTACCGCAAGGTGATAGAGTACATCAATGCACTATTCCACATGTAGGCAAGCATGCAAGCATCCCTTTCCTTTCCACCCTCCCCCAAGCTGCCTGCCTTCCCAATAGAAAAGTATCTGTACCTGTGCAAACCGGTGCTGCAGCCCTGGCCCCTGCAACCGCCGGACGCTGTGGCTCGCTCTGGCTGCACTCTGGGCTTGAGAAGAGTTCCTGGCTGCATGTCTCCAGTGACTCCTCCGTGCCTGGCTCGCTGCTGCGGCCGCCGCCGCCTCCTCCTCCTCCTCCTCCTCCTCACTGTCCTGCTCGTCTCCAGCCTCCTTTCCCCCCCCCCTTCAGTGGTGGGCTGGGAAGAAGTGTCCTGGGTGGTCGCTGGAGTGCACGTTGGATCACCACCAAGTATCACACCCAGATCCTTGTAGAACTTGCAAAACACAGGGGCTGCCCCAGAGCGGCTGTTTGCGTCGCGGGCTTTGTGATAGGCAGTCCGAAGCTCCTTTACTTTTGCCCGGCACTGCAGAGTGTCCCGGTCATGCCCTCTGTCCTTCATGGCCTGTGATATCAGGGCATAGGTATCGTAATTCCTGCGGCTAGACCGCAGCTGAGACTGGACAGCCGCTTCCCCCCAACAACTGATGAGGTCCAGCAACTCATGATCAGACCATGCTGGAGATCGCTTATTGCGAGGAGGCATGGCACGTGGAGTCATGGCCAAGCAAAATGGTTACCTGAGGAGCACTACCTGGCTGGAGCAAACAGGAAGGGGATTTTCAAATTTCCCTGGGAATTTAAAGGGCGGGTCTGATGTGTGGTCACCTGAGGACGCGACAGAAGAGTTTGAAACTGATGGCCAGAGTGGCTCGAACGGGAATTATGGGCCAGGCTGGAGGAGGCTGGAGGCTCATTAACGCACAATGGGTGTTCACATTCCCGCCATTGCGCTACAGCGGTAGCGCAAAAGCCATTATTCCCCTGGAAAAGGTGGGTTACGAGTAGCGCGATAAGCCCGTACTTTTAGCGCAATATGTGCCTTGCCAGTGTGTTCGGGTACAGAGTTATAGCGCTCCTGGAGGCTTTATAGCACTATAAAGTGCCAGTGTAACTAAGGCCTGAGACACAACCGGGTTCGGGACACAGCCAGCCTCACCCAGCTCTGTAATCACTCAACAAGGCCGCAATTTAGGAAATGAGCCTTGCTCCAAAAGGGTGATTTAAGCATGTTTAAACCCACTGAAGTCAACAAACAGTTTCCAGTTTTACATAGTCACTCTTCAGAACAGAATCGTACTTTTAAACTCTATAGAAACAGTCTCAGAAAATTGCAAGTAAAAATAATAATGTTACACTATATTTTCTGCAGTGTTCCTAAACCAATTTGAAATATCTATGAATGAATTTTTGAATGATTTCTTACCAACTGGCTTTCTAATTATGCCCAGATCCTATTTTTGGAAATGACCTTTGATAATTAACACACCCCTTGCCTCACCTATCTACACAACAATGAGCTGAGCTATATTCATGCAATAATGCATATAACCACCACACGATACACTAAGATATTTTCCAAAATGTGTTGAACAAAAAGGCTAATATTTGTCTTTTATTTTCTCCCCACAGTGTCACTGGTAAAGTTTAGAGGTTGCCTGCCCCTGTCAACTATGGCCTCAAAATAGGGAAAAGCAGCATTGCCATGGTAACAAGCTGCTCCCACAATCTATAAAAATATAAGCTGGCTATTTGTTTCCATTGATAACATCTTATATTTAACTGCCTTCAGCGGTGCTGACAGGGTCAATCCTTGTTACAATAGTTAGTTCTTCTTGGCCAAACAAAGAAGGTAGAAAAACACTACCTGCTGAAATTGACTGTGATGGACACAATCATAAATTGTTAGCATTAACCAATTTACCACTATAAACAATCAGATGTGTCGAGTGCTCTTCTCACCCGTTCCTTCCCATGCAAGTAGCAAAACAGTTATTTTGTTTCTTACCTGGCAAAGCACATGCTTGCTAATTGTATATGTTCTAATTCTGGGAATAAAATATCTGCCCAGAATGCTGGTATTCCTCTCTAGTAAAGTGCGGGGTCCAGTAAGGCTGGAGGGGTGGAGGAGCAATTCAAACATGACTGTGCAGGGGAAATTCATCCAATGTATAGTGCACGTTACCTCCCTCATCAGTAGGTATTGCTCACTTCCATGAGAATATGTATCTTAGACATCTTGACATAATTCATGGCAGCACTATCAGGAGCTGTCTATCACTCAGCGAACCTTCAAGTATAAGTGAGGGCCCAAGTTCTGCCCTCGTGGTGCTCCCCAGAGGTTGCATAAGGTGTCAGACAGACAATGATTTGACCCAAGAGTTTTTGCTTAAAATCTTTTTCAGTGGAAAAAATTAGTCCACCCCCTTTGATCTTTTTTGAGAGGTTCATTTGTGCTGAGGTTTGCCAGTTGCCTTCTGTCTCTATTATCTCCATTGCTTTCTGGTATCCTATATGTGTGCTTGTTTCCCAGTGTATATAACACACTGAAAATATAACTTGTCCTGCTGTTATTCATATTGCCATTTCACACTGGGACTTACCTGCTCTGCCAGCCAATACCGTGTATACTAACCTAAGCCAAAGCATGGTATTCTCTCGAATAGTCACCAGTTGTAGCTAGGCACCTACCTCCCATTGACTTTTATGCCAAACTGTAATTAGTGTCTTTGAAATCTCCTCCTGCATATGCTGTGGCCCAGCACTTGCACCCTGCCGGAAAGGGAGCAAACAGAAAGGTGTCCATGAAGGTTGTCTCATTCTAAAAGCTTTGAACTTCCCCTTTTTCATTCCTGAGCTCCGTGTTACAGCACCTGATCTGCCACAGGAACAAGCGGTTTCCTCTAGAGCAGACATCCGTGCCATTCCACTGGTCAACTGACTGTGGATAGAAGGACAAAGTACTTAGCAATTCCAATTAGGAAGCAATACACGGCACCTCTGAGTCATTTTGCTTCTGGCAATCTGGGACATTAAATCTCCTATTTACTTCCCAACCAAGGTCAAAAAAAGCTAACACATAGTGGTATGATTTCCAGAGCAATTGATGGGAAGTGAACAGGTTTATTCACATAGGGATTTCTTTGCTAATACAATTGAGTAAAACGACTGAACTTTTGAAGTAATTTGACCATTTGGGAAAGACTTAGCATTGCCCTAAATCACCCTTTAGACCAATGAGACTGAGGCTGGTGAGCCACAAGTGGCTCTTTAATGTGTGTCCAACCTCACTTTGCAGTACATGATATTAAAACACTGGCATTTAATTATTAACAAATCTAAGATACTACCCAGTCAGGATGCTTTTACTATGTTATTAACCAATTGTTGTTGATAAAATAAAACTTGGTCAGTCGTTTTTCTGTAAGATTATATATAAACTAAATATTTCCCATCATACTGTTATAAATATGAATATATAGTGCTATAGTAAATGAAACAATGAATTTGCCCTACTGTGGTTCTTTTGGGTAATGTTGATCACTAATTTGGCTCCTGAATCACTGAGGTCTGACTATCGCTGCTTCAGGCTGAGAAAGTCCACATTATGGGCTGAGTCCTGTTCCTGTTGATGTCCATTTGGCAAAATTCCCATGGATTTGAATGGGAGTATAATAAGGCGGAGGGGCTGGTCTTCACTACAGGGAGATTGACGCTACTGCGATCGATGTAGCACGTGTCCATTTAGCGGGTCTAGTGAAGACCCACTAAATGGATGGCAGAGCACTCTCTGGTCAACTCCAGTACTCCACCTCTTCGAGAAGAGTAAGGGAAGTAAGAGAGTAAGAGTAAGGGAAGATGAGCCTGGAGTAGATTCTGTGTAGGAATACAAGTTCTACCTTAAAATCTCTAAGTTCTGCCACCTTCGGCCAATAAATTTATTTTTTTCTGGCTGGCTTAGGGAGAACATACTAATGTCATCAATTCTGGGAGAAACAAATGAGTTTAAAATATTTTTGCTCACCTTCCTGACCATACGAGCTAGCTGTAGCCGGTCAAAGCTCTCGTCATCTCACTTTTTACCAGCCCATCTTAAAATCTGTCTGAGGAAGGTAGAAGAGTCCACACAGCATTGTTACAATTTCTGAAGAGCAAAAAAAATCTATTAAATGAGCTGATTTTGCCAAAAAACTCTGAACTTGAAAACATGCAGTTTCAGAGTACAGAGAATTTTTCTAGAACGATTTTAGTCACAACTAAAAATACTAGGGCCAGCTCACTTGTACCCATGTAAAGCATTGCAGAAGGGAGCTGGGGTAGGACAATTTCTTTGAGGTTTCCTCACAAACATTTTCCCAGGAGGTTCCATTGGGACCAGAGGAGTTTGCCCCACTCAGTAAAACAAGTGAAGTATTTGGTGGCTGGTAAATCCCATGGAATCTCCTAGACACTGGGGCCCTTTTCATGGAGATCCTTGCTTTTGCTTTTAGGGCTCCCCGGCCCTCCTCTCTCTTTCTTGTGGCATGGGTCCAATGGAATCAACCAGACTAGCTATAAGAGGTCTTTGGGGGGGGGCAGGGTTTAAATGTATAAATTGCTCAATGCAAAAGCAAACTGCCACCCTTGTAAGGCAAGTAATTTATGGATTTTAACTGGGCTGGTCTTGTAAAATAGTACTAAATGATGACTGATATTTAGGATGTGGCTTATGTTTTAAAGCTGTACCATTTTTAATTGTAGACTGTTCAAAATGACTATCATTTACCAGGGGGAACTTGGTTCAAAGCGTTACTGGAAAGATTTTCTGGTGCACTAGAGATCCAACAGTGGCTGTTAGTATTTTGTTATACCTGATCTTAATGGATGGTAAAGCATCTTGTATGCCATATACAGAGATTAATTTACGATACTAATGGGTCCATATGCCATAACAATAGACTACTGCTGCAAGAAGTTGGCCTTTTTTTATAAGAAAAATCACTTGTGAATTGAGATTGTTAAAAAATAAATTGCTCAATGCCGCTGCCTTTGATCTAGCGATGAACTATATAAACTGTTTTGAACAAAAATAATAACTCACACAGTCACTTAATGAAAGTGTGATGAGGGGAGAGGGAGAGGGGGGGAAATTAGGTATACCAACAAACCTATACACACAGAGACAGGAACAGTTATAGAGAGAATGTGTTCCTTGGAGATCCAATACATCTCTACTGGACAGCTGAGCGGCAACAGGGGTTTGAAATATTTCTAGACAAGATAAAATCCTTACACAGAGAGAGAGCACACAAATTGTTTGAAAGATATGTCCAGTTTATTTTGATAAGTACCCCGTAACCCTCAGATGGTTTTATAATACATTAGCATTCCTAATAACAACTATAATCAATGTCCAAACAGACTGTCTTCCCCTACTAAAAATTCCCAAGCAGAAATCAACCCTAATCACAAAATCCCTCAACTGTCCCCCTAACCCTCCGTCATCTTCTGTTCCAAATACTTCTGCTAGTAGACACTGCAGTATATAAGCACTCAGGAGCAAAGCAGGGAAACAAGTTCCAGTACAGAAACAATGCAGCTGGTCCTTCCCTCTTTAAACCCCAAATGTAGACACTCCTCCATGTTTCACATGTACATTTTGCATAAAGCTACTGATTCTTATCCCGGAGGTGGAGCACAATTAATTCTATTTCTTTCTAGCTTCTGAAATTTTTTTTTCCTGATTAGCGTTATAGTGCAAAAGAATAGTAAGTACACTCTAGAAAGTTACAAAAGGCCATAATAGACCAAGGCTGGGGGGAGGGGCATGATTTTAAGGGATCCTGGCTTGTTTTAGCACAAGAAGAATGGGAAAAATGCTACTCTTCGGTCCCATGCTTTTGTAAATTCAGGGATGGGAGCTGAAGGAGAAATGGAGGAACTTGGTGAGCAGTAGGGAACAGATGTATTGTGGCATGAAGGAGGAGCATGGTACAATGGAGGAGGAGAGGTGGCTATAGAAGAAGAAGCAGCAAGGCTGGCATTATGGATAGCTAGTGAATGAGCTTCAGTGAAGGCCACTGGGCTTCCAAAGGAAGCTGCTGACTGGTTAATGTAAATATCAGCCGCAGCCATGGTGACCTTCATAGGGGAGAGAGCTGCAGAGCCAATCAGGAAGTTTTGGGACTCCAAAGGGTTGTAGCTCAATGGGAGCTTTGCATCCCTTTCCTCGCTGATCCTGAGAGGATCCGTTAGAAGTTGAGTCTGCCGATCATCTGAAGTGCCAGTTGAAATGAACGAAGTTGTGAGTCCTCAGCACCTCTGATAACCAGGCCCTAAATATATAGAGGGGTGGGCACAAGAAATTGAAGGGCCTATTGGTGTCATCTTTGTGATAATCCAACCCTGAAAATGCCACTGTGCTGGCCAGCCTTAAAGCCAGAACCAGAAAAAGAGTGAGATAGAACTAACCGTCTCCTGTGACTGACAGAAGGAACCAACCTAGGTCAATTTATGTCAGCGTGATGTTCTGCATGATGAGTCATTACATGGTAATTGCACTTAGTTCTTTTTTCAACCGAAGGCTCACATGTGTGTGGTGAAATATTCAATGTCACAAACAGAGTGTACCATAGAAAACAAGTTGAGATGCAAGCATTTTGAAATCTCTTGGTAACAGTGTGAAGGTGATGTGATTGGGAGGGGGAGTATGAAGTGTTTTAAAATTATGCCTTTGAATGCGTTTTTTTATTACCTGCAAATCCCCTTGTATTTGCAAATTATCTGGCTTTCCCACTGATAAGCTGGCTGCTTCACTCTGTATACAGTATGTGCATCTATATTTCTTCCAGCATATTCCCTTTATTTTTATTAAAATGGTGCAAAACTCCTTAGAGACTTTCAGGAATGAGATCGGATTTGGAGGCAGTAATATGGATGTTATACTTGAGATTAATTTCTTCTTTCTCTAGCATCCCTAAACACAAGGCACCCAGGAGCCTGGCATAAATAGAGCCACTGTCTGCAAGTTTGAAAGAAATGTAATATGCAACTTCCATCACTGCTCGGTATGTCTTTTCCCTTTCCCTTCTGAGACACATTACTTTGTGAAAGATCAGCCAGCACATCCTTGAAAGCTACTATTTGCCTTCTTCTTTGCGAATAGACTTCCTGTATAACAAGTGGCAAGTAGTTTACATCTGTATGTCAGAATTCTTTGACACTGTTTTTCTTGTTGTTTGTATTTATATAAGTGCCTAAAGACCTGAACCAATCTTACGGCCCATTGTGTAGGTGATTTACATACATATAGTATGAGACAGTCTCTGTTTCAAATAGTTTACAATCTAAATAGACAAGAGAGTCGACAAGTGGGAGAAAGGGAACATTATTAATCCAGTTTACATATGAGGAACTGAGCTGCAAAGACACTGTGACTTGACCAAAGTGACCCAGGAAATGCATGGCAGAACCAGGAACTGAACCCACAGCTCCTGAGTTCCCAATGAGAGTATTATTCAGAAGACCATCTCACTAACCTTTTGAGCCAACAGTGCACCTTGAAACTATGGGTATCTAGGGCGTGCTGTAGCCGTATAGGTGTGCACTCTTTAGCTTTTAGGGTAAGCTAGGTCAGTTAGATCACAATTATTATTAAGACACCGATTTGGACTGAGATGGCAAAGGTCTCCAGGGGAAAAATTGAGAGTCTCTGATGAACCATTTTGACTGGGCAGAGGAGGGAGGGAGGTTTATGGAACTAGAGATAATTTCAGGTTTATAGCCAACTGTAGAAACATGAAGCATACTGGAATAGAGATATGAAGGGTCTCTCAAATTGCAAGCCATATTAACAGCTACTGTTGGATCTTAGAACACTGCAGTAGCCTTCTGCATGACTAATTATTATTGGTTCTCTCTGATCCTGCGGTATCCTTCCACCAGTGTGCTCAATGGCTATCATTTCGCAGAAAAGACATTCTGAACAATCTGCAAATAACAATGCACTTCAGAAGTGGCAAGATCAGGCATTATCATGGTGTTGGGGGCCTTGAGCTCTCACCCATATAAAACTAGTTCCCAGGTCTTTACCCAGCTTTTGAGGTTTTTAATAGACCATCCTGGTGCAAGGAGGTGGAGTAATAAACCATCAGCCCCTTCTCTCTTGATTTTCCTTAGCATGTTAATCAGTGTTAAAGGTATTGTACTGGATCTAACAGGAGTCTTGTTCTCAGCACCATAAGAAGCTACTGATTTTGTCGAGCAAAAAATGTTTCCCATTTTCAACTGATATACATCATCTCAGCACAACATTAATGTCACATGGGGCTCCACCAGTTCATCCGAATGTAAGGCATGACTCACACCATGCAATGGGACTGAAATAACATAGGGTAACATTTGTCCAGAAGCAAAAGTAAACACAATCATTATCTTTGTCACAGCCTCATCCTTTGCTGCACTAAAGGATGACTGTGTCACAACAGAATTTTAATAGGCCTTTATTAGAATTTGACCCTTAAAACATGTCATAACTCTGCCAACAGACTACTGAGGTGAAAGAAAAGTTAACAAACAGGTTTAAAACTGGTTATCACACGGGGAGAGAAAATCCCCAAATGTATCTTAAATGCGTCCAGTAGAAAAGAAGCAATAAACAGTGGTAGGCCAAAGTCTTATCTTAGGGCCTGATCCACCACCCATCGAATTCAGTACAGAGATTCCCATTGACTTCAATAGGTACCAGATCAGGCCTACGGTAAGGTCATTAAAGTTGCATGTGCCCCACTGCACTTTCAGTTAAGTCCATCATTTTTAAGCACATCCTCAAAATTCAACAATGGAGTAAATTCTAAATGCAGTCAATGGGACTCGTGTATACTTACATCAAGGCTGAGTTTGGTCATTTCCGCATTGGCATAAGTGCTCACAACTTCACTGTATGCACGAATTACACAGTGAATAATGTGCAGTGAAGTCATCTGAAGAATGCACGCCACTCCGACACTTGACACTTTTTCCCTATTTCGATAATAATCTACATGGGGGGGAAAGTATAACTGTAACTTCATTATACAGCAGCTTCAGAACGGCCACGTTCTTTTTCTAAAGCCAGCTCATAAATCTGATCCCTGATGTGGAAGCTAGTAACCCCAACAACTTCACTGACTGAAACCTATGTAAGTCATCTGACTAGTTAATTTATTTTATTATTATTAAAATTACAATAGGGACTAAAAGCTCCAGAAAAAATTGAGGCCCTATTGTGATAGATTGCATAAAACACATAGGGCTTGTCCTCACTAGTGGGGGGGGAGGGTCAACGGCAGATACACAACTTCAGCTACATGAATCATGTAGCTGAAGTTTGCGTATCTGCC
Organism: Sternotherus odoratus; assembly: GCA_032164245.1. Classification (NCBI taxonomy): domain Eukaryota; kingdom Metazoa; phylum Chordata; order Testudines; family Kinosternidae; genus Sternotherus; species Sternotherus odoratus. The sequence goes on from JAVMKO010000011.1 coordinate 20,432,139, forward strand.
GCAGGTGATCGATTTATTGCGTCTTAACGAGACGCGATAAATCAATTGCCAGAAGATCGATCCCGGACCGCGGTAGTGAACAGGAGCCCATAGTCACAGACAGACGCTGTCCAAAGATTGTACCATCTAAACAGACAGATAAAACCATTATCATCACCTTTTTGCAGCTGGGGAGTGGAGGCCTAAATACATTAAGTGCCCTCGCCAAAGGTCATACATTAAATCTATGGCAGACCCAGGAATTTAATCCAGATCTCCCACGCCATAGTTCAGTCCTTAACCAAAAAACAGTTATAAGAAGAAGCAATTGTTAAGGACATATTGCAAACATTGTCCTTGTAGCTGTAGTATGTATGTGACACACAGCATGCTGGTTAGAGAAACTGGCCTTGATTCTCTGTTGCCCTGATCTTGTGCAGCCGTTTACCAGTAGTGCAAGGAGGAGGTGAAACACTACCATTCTGATTCTTACAATCCAGTTGTGTTGACATAATGGGTATACTGGATGCATGGCAAGAGAGAATCCAAGCCTCAGTCACTGAATATGGTAACAGTTGCCAAATTTCATTGCCACTGTCCCATGACAAGAGTCAGTCTCCACTCAGGGCACTTACTATGGTTATTAAGCACACAGACATTTTTCAGAAGTTTTTCCAGGTTTTTTTTTTTCTTCCAAACAAGAGTAGATTACACTCGAGAATCAATTAATTAAGTTGAACATTCAGACTCAAAATCCAAAATGCCACATTGGGGAGTTCTGAGCGTGGGGAATTGAAAGAAAAATAAGTCTTGTCTGCTCCCATTTATGCCAAAACAGCAACATAATTGTTCAACATTATTTGTGAATATAAAGACTGGAAAATTTGTGGACATGATTGTTTTCCCAAGGAAAATAGAGATAAGAGAATATTTGTCAAGCATGAAGAACTAATTCTGATGGGAAGTAAAGTCTCTAAATTGATTAAGGCATGGGCATGAGATAGGCATTATCAATAAATTGCAGGGGATTCTGTTTTGGCCAAGAGATAGAAACAATTAGCTTCAAATTACCATTGCCAGCTAGAACAAACTGATGTTTTAAAGAAACAAAAATAACCTCTTCCATCCAGATGTCTTAGTAACATTCCTCAACTATCTTGCTTTTGAGAAAAGACTTCTTTGTTTGGTGTGGGCTTGCAGTTAGTGTTCAGGCACTTTCACATGACAGAACTTTTAATGTTGTTTGTCTATGGTCTGCTGCTTCTGGAGCTGAAATGCACCAACATTTAGTTTCAGAATTTATGTGCAACAGCCTAGAGCGAGTTCTCAAATTCAGACAACCATTCTCCCTGCACTCTTTCCATCAAAAACCTGCTTTTCAGAGAAACAAAGAAACACACTTTCAAGTGTGGTTCTTTGCAGTACCTTGCTAAAACTTCTTGTATAGAAATCAATTCAAATAAACAAATGAGATGCTTAGGAAGATCAATCAACAAAATTTAGGGTTATACTTTAACTGATAACTAAATTAAAAAGGGAAGCTAAACATCCATTTTCTTTGTATTAGTGTAACTTATACTGTAATATTTTTCAAATAACCCTTACAAAGTTCATAGAGATTCCGGGCTACATCCCCTAGGAAAAGCCTCAAATTGTGATATTTATGATAAATTTATAACATTTGTAATGTATATAGGGATGGGAAATTTCTGTCAACTATGGGTCAAATTCTACTCTGAGCCATATGAATGCATCTAAAGACAGAACTGAGTACTAAAACTATAGTGTCATGTGTCTGGCATTTCAGCTTTCTAAGGGCTCATATTAAAAATAGTTATAATAATTAAATACCTTTGCATTTCAAGAGCACCTTTCATTCAAGGATCTCAAAGCATCTGTATCTTTTTACAACAACTTTTCACTTGGGGATGAATAAACCAAGTAAAAATTGTCTTGAACCTTCATGCAAAATTTAAATCCAAACCTTTTGAAGGTTTGAAAGATGTAGCTCACAATATTTTTTAAATAAAATATCCACCTATTTTTCTGCACTGCCTGGTTTTGACCAGGAAATGGCTATGCTGTGATATTGCAGAAAATTGAGAGAGGATTTTCTTGTTCATTAGCCCTTTCTCCAGACTAAAGAGCTTCCAAACTTTAGGATGTTTATTCAATCCTTTTGAAGCTGTTTCATCACTGCTTTTCACCCATTAGGCTCTCATCCATCACATCTTGTCTCTCGCCACTGAAAGTATCTGATTGCTTCAGCTTGAGGGGAACAGAAACAGCTTGACATCATCAGCAAATTCCCACCCAGGTGGAGAGCTCTCTGAACCATCTTTGAAATATTCAATTAAATTGGTGTAAAAGATTGACAATTCCTACAGAAAAGAGACTGCTCTTTCCCCTGAAATGATTTTGACCAGCGGGGCTCTAGGGCGGGGAATCTACTTGGGAGGGCAAAAGAGAAAAGTGTATTTTACATATAAAAATATTGAGGAATGTCTTGGCTAGCTGGTGGTGTAGGGATACAGATCTGCAGCTTGAAAGGGAAGCCCACACAGAGAAGGATATTTCAATTTCAGACACTTATGGATTATGAGTCCAAGCTCAAAAAGATATCCGCTGCAGCATCTGGGATGGAAGGAAGAAACTTTAAAAAGCCTTATTAAATCATGATCCCCAGAAGAAGAACAGAGGTGAGGATCTTCTGTTTTAAATAGATGCATTTGCAGTGGGAGGTAAGGAGAGCAAAAGAACAGTGGCTGGAATCATTCCCCTGTGGGCTTGTTTGGACTAGGAAAAGTGGTCAGGTTAGCTAACTTGTTTTAGCTTCTCTTTACCTTATTTCTCTAATGTAGACACAGGTTGATACCTTTCACTTCTATTTGACTGATTGAGATCCATCCTAGAGGGAGACTGGGGTGGATGTCGACTAGCTAAATTGAGGTAATATGTGGTAATCTGTCTCTCTGTTAAGGAACCAGCCAGGGTTACCTAACAGGTATTAGCTACCCCAGACCTAACCTCCAGCTCCTTTTCCTCATCTCAATAAACCCTCACAGTAAAACCCACACAAGGAGGCACAGGACAAGGAAATATCTGCATGGATTCTCCTGAGGAGTTCCTCCCACATTCTTCCATCAGGGAGTGTTACGTTCCTTATGGAGCAGGCTACGGGGCTTGTTGGATCTCCAGGGATCTGTAAGAGGCCTTGTCCACTGTGCACCCATGCTTCTGCATTAGCTCTGGCCCCCACTGCTCCAGATCTATGGCTGTCAGGTTTGATTGGGGCCATGCTACCAGGACACTCCTGGCTGCTCTCAAGACCTCTGGAGTAGAGTTCTATAGAAAAGATAATATGGCTGCAGACAGTGCAGAGGAACTAGAAACTATCTGGATATGGAGAGCTGAGAATTTCTCCAGCATAGAGGGCAGGCTAGGGTGGACTTTGACAGTTGCATGTAGGCTGTCTCCATATGTGGAGGCATGGTTGAGATGAGGCTCCAGCCCTGTCAGATTAACATTTCTGAAGTTTCAAAGAATCAGATCCTCCTGTCCCAAGCCCTAAACCCTCTCATCCCTGTAAGGGTGTATGCAGGCACAATTCAGGCACCTGCAAAAGGGAGTACAGATGGAGTCCGAATTCATTTATGTGCGGAAAAATTCAGCAGATGTGGATTCACACAAGCCTAGCCTCATGGATTTCACACACAGGAACCTCTGTGATGTTGGAGGGAAAGTCAACCTATTCCCTTTGACAGATTTGGGCCAAAAAGTAGTTTCTGACTCCTTTAATTCCCTTCCACAAAGAAGAAAGGATGGGCTAGTTATAAGGCCCTATACTGACTTCTGTCACACTCAAAAAGTACTCAATAACCAAGTCTTCTACCTCCAAGAAAATTAAAGGCATTTTGAGGTCATGATCCCAATTTCCAAAAACAACAATAATTAATTTAAAATAGCCCCAGCATGCAAACGAAAAGCCACAGCCTGCATTTACTCTCATGAAAATCAGACAGAAATAGTACTGTGGATTAAATGGAAATCTCAAGCCACTTGCTTTTCCTGTATTGTCCTTGATATAATTATTAGTCAGTTATCTCCAGTTTGACAGACTTTTTTCACAGGGTCTGGAAGTGGAGTGTGTAAATGGTTATAAAGCAGGAATGAGGAAGGACTGAGGATTCATGAGCACTACTTAGAAACATTCTGAAAGAACCTACCACTGCACAGGGCATCTGTAACTTTAACATGCATGTCCAACACTCGTGCAGTTGATAATCTAAATAGACATGGGCTTTGGCAGTATTGCAGAGAAAATGTTCACAGGGATAGACAGTTTTCTTCATGGTATTTCTAAGATAGCAAGCAAACATATACCCTCTTCAGTATCACACATGCATATCTATAGTTCTCTTCTATAGACTGTTATATGGAGAATGTCTTTCTTTACAAGAAGTTTGTTTCTTTTTCTCCACCATACTATGTGTCAGACCCCACTCCGAATGCCAACCGAGGGATGTGAGATTTTGTTTTCTGTTTGCAGCCAGCACACCTGCCCAGCTGTACAAATGATTTGCAGGAAATGTTCGAAAATGACATGCACATGTAAATCCTGAAAATAATTCCTATTCTCAGTGGTTTATGTGGACCCATTGTTATGACTTTATAGGTTACAGGAAACCAAAGGTGCACCCTGGTAGAAATTACTAGAATAGAACATTAGTCTCATTTAATTGGAATAGGAAAACCAGTATTTGTGATACGGCTGAAGACTTTCTAAAAGAGTAAGGAAAAATTATTAACACTGCAATTTGTTTTTTCCCTTTGCCCTAAATGCATGACCTGTTGTCCCTGTAAGTTCAAAAGTCTGTGATTTCTCATCCTTCCCTGGTGTACAAAGTGGGGATCTCTGGCTTTTATTGCTTTTACAACAGTGTATTTCGGAAGTCATGTATCTTTTGCTATAGGAAATTCTGTAAATAGGATACGGGATTTATCACAGGCCCTGATCCTGCAATGGGAATCATGGGCAAATGAATCTCTGCACCCGCTTTGGATCCCCGCTGGGGCTTTGCCCAGGATCCAGTCTGGGGTTCTCACTGCAGGTTCAATTGTTAAATCAGGATGTAAATCCTTTGGGGATTACTTGATAAATCCCCATTAGTAGAAAAGAGATCAGGGTAGCTACTTGTATTCAGATAAGTACCTGAGAAAATAATCATAATTTGTGAAAACCTTCACCAAAGCAGAACCTTCACCGAAGCCCAGACCCCAGCCGGGCAAGGCAAGGTGCCTGCAATACCACTGGAAGCTTTTGATTTAATTCTGGCTGTGGTGGGAGGCAAGCTGGACAGAAGAAGGGCATATCCAGCTTTTGGAACCTGCAATTCTTGCAGCTCTATATGTGGGACTGTGGAGAATTGGCAGGACAGTTCAATGGGGCCTTTGGGCCCAACCCTGTCTGAATTTATCAACTGTTCTTAGGCACAGCTGGCAGAGCGAAGAGGAGTGTGCACTCTTCCAGCTCGCTCTGGGGAAAGGCCCAGCCCACCCGGCTTTCTCCCTCCTTCTCTTTATGATCACACGAGAGCAACGGTGAAGGGAAAGTCTGCTGCCCGCCCACCTCAAATGGGGAAAAAGTTAGGGAAGGAGAACAGACAGCGGGGATGTGGGATTGGAGATAAGGTCACAGGGGCGATGGGGCTCTCAGAACCTTAAATCCAGCTCTGGAAAAAAGCAGTGTTCTGGGGAGGACAGTTCTATGCTGTACTGGGGAGAGAAGAGTTAGGGGAAGCACCTAGAAAGGAGGATGTGTTGGGAGGGTCAGAAATTTTGACGGCTCTTGTCTGTCCATTTAGGCTGAGTGCACCTTTGTGTGCTCAGTGTGCCTATCCTAAATGTTCAGGATATTATACTTTCTCTTTCAATTATTGCTTCCTTTCTTCAAACTGCATTCACCATTTCACACTTGAAATATTTCCTTTTTTAAACAATTCGTCATTTTACTATCTCTGCTGCATCTCTTCTGTGTCATCTCAATAGTCTTCAGAATGCTGCTGCCACTCAGCTGTGCTTCAAAGGTCTGATAGCAAGAACATGGTATGTGCCACTCCAGATCTGCCAGGAAACATGGAAGAGATCTTACAGTATTTATATATAGAATTGGGTCTAGCTTCCTAGCTTTAGTTCTTTCATATACCATATAAAAAGATCTTGTCCTCCAAGATATTTCAAAATAATGGTACCCTTATTCTTGAGTCTCCAGTAGGAGGTATACATAAAAGAATTAATTTTCTCCAGCTTTACCTTCAAAGTGCTTCCTACCATCAGTATTAAGTAGCAGTTTTCAAGCATGCAGCCTGAACAGATGGGGTCTAGGATTTTGTTGAATGAGAAGTGAAGTCATCTCAGACAAGTTTTCTGGGTATTTCAGCATCAAAACCAAACCGCATTAATCTAAGAACAAAATCTGTACAGTACCAGTATTGTCTCTTACAGCTCAGTGATGGAGTAGAAAATGCAGCTGTGTTTTCGGTATTTAGGCCTTTATTCTTCTTATGACAAATTGATAATGGAGGGCATTCTAAAGGTTGTGGTAAAAGCTGACATAATGGGGAAGGGAGATATGTTCTAGGAGTTTATTAGGTTGTTAAAAGTGAGAGTTGTATACACTTTGGCTCACCATTTTCTTTAGGCGGGGGGTGTGGGAGATGAAAGCTGGCTACGTTTTTAAGTTCAAAATGAAATGTATTGGAGGCTCCTGTTATTAATGTCAACATTTCTGTTGACAAGTATGCACGTCCTGAAAGGTCTTTATCACCTCTTCCTTGCCACAGCCGAGCTCTATTGTAATTAAATCTCAGAAATGACTCCTGTGTTATTATTATGACCCAACTTGGAATCTCCAGGGTGCTTATTTGCCACGGAATTATTTCACACTGTGAAACATATCTCATTGTTGTCTAAGATATACAGGGCCAGATCCTTCGCTGGTGTAAATGCACATGCCTCCTCTGAAGCCAACAGAATTATGCACATAATCTGCTAAGAAACTGACTCCTACAGTACTAATTAGTGGCCTGATCCAAAATCGATCTAACTCAATGAGAATACTTCCAATGACTTCAGAGGGCTTTGCATCAGGCTCTGTCTACAAAAGCTCATCTTTAGAATACACAATAACTTCCATAACTTCCTGGGCTATAAACATATTTCTCTTATTGGTAAATCCACCATTGTTTTTACATAGTAGCAAAATGGAATAGTCTTTAAAAATATATGTTAATTAAACAACATCCTTCTGTAGAAGCAGAATAAAGTAATTTTTCTGTGACCCCTGAGAGTCCGCTATGTGGAGTGAATAAAGACATTAAAAACGAACTCTTTCATGTCCCACAAGTTTAGTTCTTGTGTACTTTTCATGGCTGAAAAGAAGCCTTTGAATTAAATATAAAATACGAGTAAGAGCATGTTGATTATATTTGCTATCTTGCTGGCTCCTTTTGCTAGCTTTTGATTTAATCCTATATAACTTTGCCAGCCTTTTCTGATGTGCTCTTACATGTGACTTCATGTGATCCAGCGGGCATAGAATTGACAATACACTGATTGTTCTGATGGAATTTATCAACTCCAAAGGCGCTCTCTAAATCTGAATGTTCCAAGCTACCAATTTCATTTAATTTTCCTCTTACTTGTTCCCATCAGAAATTGGTTTACAAACTCTGTGTCATTGCTGAACTGTTTAAACTGTTGTTTTATAATTGGTATATCTTGAAGTGAGGATGGAGAATTAAATAACAAAATTACTGGCTCTTAAAAATAACTGCCAACCTCTGACTTGTGTGTTAAACCCTTCTGTGTCGCACTCTGTTCTGCAAGCAGTGTGCCTAGAATTCCTTCAGAATACTCCTAAACTCTCAATATGCCCTTACTTTTATGTGAGCCCTTATAAGCTTTATTTTAAAATGAACATGTTGGATAGCATGTAATTGTTTTAGGAGAACAGTATTAGAGTAAAGCTAGATGTAACATTTACATATGAGTGCCCAAAAGTGTGCTGGACTTATCACATGCACAAAGTAAAGATACAGTCCCTGCTCTGGAGCTCTCACCATCAAAATTTAAATGTGGAACTCCCTGTACACTCTTCACCATCAAAATTTACACCATCAAAATTTACACTCCCTTTACACTCTCACCATCAAAATGTAAATGTGGAACTCCCTTTACACTCTTCAAAAGTGAAAGACAGAAGCAAGTCTTTCAGAATTGGCTTAACTGACTGGTCTGAATGAGAACCATTCCAATACTTTTCTCAGTTGACGTTCTGCAAACAGAGATTTCCAAACTCTTTTTTATTACTTTTATGACTTTGGCTAACCTGTGTCTTTTTTTCCTCCTCCTCATATCTATGCAGACTGTTTCTTTAAATTTGCAGCAGGAGACCAAGCAAGAGCAGGGTTGGGGGAAGGGTTGCTGTTTTTGTTTGGGTTATTTGTTTGTTTAAGGCAGAAGTTCTGCAGTGAATGACACTAACAAATCCCATAGATAAAAAGTCATTGTATGCCTTACCCCCATTTGGCTTAACCACTCGGCATGACAAATGCCAACCCTATCATCTCCGTTCTGCTTTTGTCATTCAGTCTTCTCCTTGGTTCCATTGGTTGGTCTGAGCCTAGTCTGTGAGACTACATCCCACCAGCTCTCACAATTTTATCATGAGACTCATGATATTTGTTACAGCTACAGCTCCTAGAATCCTGGGGTTACGTGACCATCTCAGCTTTAATTTTTAAAATGTATATTAACCGAACCTCTCATGGATGTGGAGAGACGCTTGAGAAAATGACCTGAGTGTCCCCTAGAGGCTAAAAAATTCAGGTGGAAAATAAAACGAATTAAGAAAACACTTTAATAGTCTCATGATGTGTGGTCCGTGCTCATGATTTTTGAATGCTTGTCATTGGTAATACTGAACTTTGTGGCTACTCTATAGCTACAATGGGCTCAACAAAACCCAAGTCCACTGGATTCAGTTTTGCAACGTGGATCCAGCTCTACTCTAACCCCTATACAAGAGAGGGTACCACACTCAAATATCCATTGAAAACATGATACAAGTCCAAGCAGGGCTTAAAATAGCATTTCCCCCACCCCCACCCCAAATATTTGAAGTTCACAGATAGAGTGGCAATGAAAAGAGGATAAATATTTGAATTTTCAGTCTCAGTAATATTTATTACCACTGATTTTATTAAATGTGTTTGCATCTTGAGCCCCCATGTAGGCTGGGGGAGCTACACTTTTCTGTCTAGCAGAAGCTCTAGGAAGGATACGGGGTGTTCTTAGCATATGTGAGGAGGCTCCAGTTCGCACTGCTGTTGACCCCATTTCAGTCCTAATCTCTAAAGAGCTCCAGGTGACCCCAGCCCTTGGTGACGTGAAGCACATGAAGGCAGCACATATAGCAGCATTATAAGGAAAGTGGAACTAGTCTACATCAGGAATAAACAACTGATTCAAAAGAAAAAGGGAGGGAGATCAGGTCATCCCTGATGTCAGCATTGTTATGGCTGGATGAATGGGGGGAGAGTTCAACATGCATTTGTCTGTGTTCAAAACAAAACATGTCCTTTAACTTCACACACAAAACAGTCATGTGTGCGCAGGGTAACAGCAGGGACAGTAAGACAGTAATAATACTAACATAATCATTCCATTGTTCAGGTAGAAAAAAATCTGGTTGCCCAGTACAATGACATTTCTGTTACTATGAAAGAAGCTGGAATTACATGCGTAATGTTGCACGTAGTTGGAGACTTTAAGACAAAATAAAAGGATATTCAAATGTTTTATTTTATAGCATGCAAGTTTAATACCAATGAAGAAATATATTCCATGTTTGAACAGAATCATCATAGATTCATTGCAGAGAGAGAGAGAGAGTGTGCATCTAGAAATTAGCATCCGAACGGATACATTACCAATAGTGCTTGAGTGGTTATATGACATTGCCCTGAAGCCATCGTCTATCTACCATTATGCAGAGTGTGGGTGGGGAACAAAAATCTATGGGCAAAATTCAGCTTAGTGCAGGACACTAAGCAGGGTTCAGGAGGAAAGACAATCCAGCCTTATCACTTCTACTATGCCAGCAACTGCATAGTTCTATTGTAATAACAACAGCTGTTCTGTACCACATAGAGCTGCTAGTCCACATGGTTGCTCCCTAATCTTCCCAAACCACTGATCCATTTGGAGCCAGGAAGACCCTCCTGCCATAGCATGTAAAGGACATAAATCCTACATGTTCTGGGTCAGGAAAGTCTCTCTGACCTTTATGTCCTCCACCCATGTTGCTTATGCCACCATGGGGCTTAAGTAATGTAGAAGACCTTCCCTTGAGTCTCCTCCACACCCCTCTTTATCACAAGTGGATTTCACCTTATACATAAAATTCAGGCTATAAGCATTTCATCTGATATGATGGAAGCCTTCAGTTCTTATTCCACTCTAATCACTGTAGTATGAGCGCCTTCCAGTAGTGCATTGAGAAATGTGATTAATGTACTATCTTCAAACAGTAAAACAAAACCTTTTCTGAGAGGCAAGGACCATGTCTTTGGATGTGCTTATATACTGCCAAGCTTTCAAACTGATTTTACCTTGCAAAACTTGCAATGCCTTGAGGCAACCTGGAAATCCATGATAGATCTAACAAGGCAATGGTCTGTCCAAAGGTCAACAGTTCCATGTATGGGATTGCCAAAGATGATAGAGCCTCCCGCAATGGGGCCCTGATCCTAATGGAGGCTTCTAGGCCTTTCTGTAATATAGATATTACAACATCCGAATAATTGTACAAATTAGGTAATTCTTAGCCTGTTGGTTCATATTTTATCAAACCAAACACAATGTAGACTTCCAGGTGTGGTAATAGTTCAAAGGTGGTGTTACACCCAATCACCAATCCTGTCTCTGTCTGACTTGCTCAAAAGATTGTCTTCCCGGATCTTTTCTAGAATATTCTCATGCCCCTAAAAGGGCACCTATTTTCATGGGTCAGAGGAGCCTCAGTGTTTCTGATGTGGAGAATACAATCAAAATATGCCCAAGAGTAAAAGCAAGTCTGAAAGGAGGACTATTTCTGAAGCCACAGGCACCTAGTGTGCACCTGTTCATCAATCCACAACACACAGACTTCTCAGTCATTGTGAAGGAAATACTATAGCTTTCCTAGCAGAGGGGTACTGGGTTAGAATGTCTTTCCTCATTACTGCTCTGACCTCGAGGGATAGGTATGTATTAAGAAAACAACCAGAAGCCTCCACACCACTATATTCTCCCTGCCAAGGTTGTATGAGGAAGCGCCTTGCAGGGAAGCTTGAGGAAGGGGAAGAAATCTCAGAGGAAGGGAGGGGACCCTGGAGCCAAAGAAGAGTCAGTTTCTCAGCATTGATGGCCTTGATGGATGGCTTCCCCAAGATTTTCAAGTCCTGGTTGCCAAAGCCCTTGCCCATGCTGTGAGGGAGAACAAACCCACCTCCTGATATAAGGTCTGATTCACAGCCCAGGTTCTGGATCAAGACCATAATATCCTAAAGAAAATTCTACAAGGAAAACCTTATGGAACATTCCTTTCCTAGCTGGCTCCCCTCACACAGAGTTTTTTGTGTGGTTGGTTTATCTTCCTGTGGAAGGAGTTGATCTGGCCCTAGGAAGTTTGTGATAGATATATATGTGCTGTTCTTGTCACATCTTAATTGCTGGTCCAATCTCTTCACACAGTGGGAGACAGAGAAACAGTACATGTGTTGGCTTCAGTGTACAGCAGCTTAATGCAATTAACAGTTTAAAATGTTTCCTTTCCCCATGGTGTAATGAATATTTAGATAACTTGTGTGATTATGTTTTTGCAGCCCTCCTGTGGTGCAGACTTTGGGGGATTTTTAAAAACTTCCTCAATACCAAGGACTCAGGGAAAACCAAGAGAGCCTATAGGGTGTTGTATACTTCTGGAGGGATGCTATGCAAGGAAAGAATTGTTTTCACTTAGCATGCAGTACGCAGTGTATAGTGTAGCATACTTTTGGTTTAATTCTTTCTCATTTTCTGATCCCGGAGTAGTGATAATAATAATAATTATGATTATACTGTTGTAGAGCCCATGATGCGCTATGCGTTTTCCAAACAGAAATGAAGGCATAGTCTGCAAAACACAGAATCTAAAAGAGACAGAGACAGAAAGCTGGAGGAAAGGGATGCAAAGCTAAGTGACCACAGTGAAGATGGGCTTAAATACATTTCTTGTTTTAAGTTAAACACACTAATTTCCCCTCTCCCGCCATAACTAAACTAAACATCACATAAATATAATGGCAATTTATCTGTTCAACTCACGCAGCTCATTTACTGGCCTGCAAATAGTATTGGCACAATATCCAATGATGATATCCTGGCCCCACTGAAGTCAATGAGTTCACTCCATGCTTTTGGCAAACATCTGACCCATTAAAAATCCATCTGTTTTGCAGTAATTCAATAGAGATAAAAATTGTCTTTATTTTTCCCTAGAAGTGTCGCTATTGATAGTCTTTGATATTTGTTGTTATAGATATATTTCTAAAAGGCCGGAGACAATACTGACTGATGCTGGAGCTGGTTCTGCTCTCACTTACATATCAGGGTAAAATCAAAAGTAATTTCATTATCATCAGTGGAGTTATGCTGATATTAAATCCGTGTAAAGGACAGGATAATCAATTCACTTGAATACAAAGGATTGGACTTACAATGAAAACCCATTAGTGCCTATATGTGAAGTTGGGGTTGGGTCATAAGAATTCCCTCGAATAAAAACTCAGTGCGTGTGAATGAGCAGATTAGAAACTTTCTTTTGTGTAGTAAAGAGATGTTTTACCAAAGAAAACCAAATTATCTGTAACCCTAGTTCAGATTCCTATCGCCACTAAAATGTGCAGAGTTGAATTTACACTTTCAGTCTATTGTTCCCCCAGTCCCTCCCCCAGCCACTTGTATCACCAAGAAAATTCACTACAAAGATGACACATCATCTGGGATATTCCTAAACAGGTCCAAGGTTAGAACATAGAGACAGTATATTGGCTTTGTTTCAACTATCATTCAACTGATTTTTTTAGACACACAAAGCAACATTTCAAAAGTGAGTGAGCGAGCATGGCTGAATTCTGAAAAAGTGTCATCAGGAGGTTCATATTTTGGACCAGATGCTGATATTCATACTCATGCTGAGTAGCATCTTACTCCTTGAGTAGCCCACGATCTTCACTGGGACTACTTGTGGAATAAGCTGCTATTCCAGACAAATAAGAATTTTGCCTGTCAGTATCACATGTGCTCATCTTACAAAATCTGCAAGCTCCCTGGGTTCTTCCTGGCTGATATATCATATTGAATTATAAGGATTCTGCAGTTGGAACCCAGTGAATAGCTCTGTTGAGGATTCCCAAGCTCAGATGTAGTCTTGCTCAGTCTCCATACCGCTGTGTTAGCGCTGTAATGCTAGTAGAAGTAAAAAAGGAGAAGGAACTTACATTGTTATTAAGCAAGTTACAGCTCTTAACACACAGAATGAATGACACCCCTATGCAGGGAGCCCACGTAACACCCCCCTCCTCCTCCCCCCCCCCCCCCCAGTGCATAGACTTTCTGAGCATAGACTGTGGAGCAGATCTTGTTGTCGTATTTCATGGGGTTTGATTCAAAGTCTATGGAAGTCAGTGGAATGACTCCTATTGATGTTAGTGGCCTTTTGTCCACCAGATCCAGACTCTTTTGAACAAAACCACACATCAAGTTTGTGAATCAAACCCTCCAAAGCTAGGACATTAATACCATTCTCCAAATTGTACATTCCAGCTGCTTGAAAAGGGCCCTCTAGATATTTCTTATGGGGAATGTATAACTGCACAGCAACCTTCCTGCAAGTGTACCTGTATGATGAAGCCAAATTGTGCCTCTAGTGACCAAAGGGAAGGGATCTAAGTAGCAGGGGCTCTCCAGCTGACTCACATAAAACAACTGTTGCCAATGGCAGCTGCAGGGCACTCAACACAACCACGTCCAGTTTTTTTGAAGTGTGGCTAAGTGTAAAGCCAGAATTTAGCAACACAGCATCTGTAATGGGCAGTGTTAGGTTTGTCTAATAGGATGTGGAGCTGACAAAAATAAAGCCAGGTGCTACTAGTACAACATTTGCAGAGAAGACAATTTAATCTGAGAAATTGTGCTTCGAGATAGGGTTTGACTTAGTTGGGGATTGGTCCTGCTTTGAGCAGGGGGTTGAATTAGATACCTCCTGAGGTCTCTTCCAACCCTGATACTGTATGATTCTATGATTCTTCACTTTTGTGATGCATGTGTATCTAACAATGGTACACTGATATGTTCAATTGTTTAAACCATTTAATCATTTTTCACAAAATAGCCTTCTGACTGCTCACAAAGAATGTACAATTCACCTCATCAAAGAATGTACAATTCACACGTGTAAATTGAACCATATGAAAGTCTCTCTGAGCAGGTAACTGATAGTTTAGAAGTACACCTGCAGAATGCAGATTTATGTGGTTTTGCCACACGGCACACACAATCCTTTGCTGGTTGTGGGCCAGAGTCTCCCCTGCAACAGATGCATTTGATGCTGATGTAAATGGAGTTACACTGGTTTAACACACTAGGAGGGTGACCATGCATCCTGTTTTGGCCAGGACCAACCCTTTTTTAAGCCTTGTCCTGGCCGTCCCAACTTTTTTGGCAAAACTGGGCATTGCTCTTGCCAACTGAACGGATGCAGTTTTGCCAAAAAAGTGGAATGTGAACCCTAGTGGGGTGTGGAGGAATGTTTTGGGGGGAAGAGGATGAGTGGCAATGCCAGCACTGTGCAGGAGAGGAGCTGGGGGCGTGGCCATCCCCATGTGGGCGGGGCTGGGACAGCTCATTCCAGGAATCAGGGGAGTCTCTGGCTGACCCAGTACGGGATGGGGAGGGAAGGCCTTGGGTCAGCCCCATGCAGTGCTCCATTTTCCCTTTGGGAAAATGTGTTCACCCTTCACAGCAGAGAATCTGGCCCTCTGTTCATGAGGTTTTTTCCCCATGCCTATTCTATTCTTTTAAGGGCTGCTAGACTGTCAGCACATTTTCTGTGAATTACAGCTACTCAGGAACAATCGTGAGTAATCATCTGATTACAATCTACTTTGTAAGAGCTAGAGGAGGAAGTAATTGGGCAATATCACAGCACCGTCATCATCATTGATGATCCTCTGCACAACAAAACATTTGTCCACGGCTTGATTTGAAGGGGATCTGTGCTGAGATGCAGTATACATCCTCGAGATAAAAGGATAGAGTCATCCATTTAATAATCAATGTGCGGTACAGGGAGACAGAAGACAGAAATTAAGTAGAATTCACCTTGCTAAATTATTGGCATTGAAGACCTCTTCTTTCAAAGGGAGATGATATCTGGAGGCATTGAAGGGTGAAAGGTGATAAAAGTGTGCTCCAGCCTGAAGGCAGAATTTATACCAATTAGTAAATGTAAAACTACTACTATTTTTAGAAATTCAGGAGTCAAAATATTAATGTGTTAGCATCAGCACTTGGAGCAGAATCACATATTTGTGTCTGTGGGTGTGTGTGTGAAAGATGAGGAAAAACTTACTCATCCTCCTCATGATAGCAACACGTGTATGCTGCTTTTGCATCCCTTCCCAGAAAAAGGCACAGAGTCACATCTGAATTTCTGTTGCTGGTGAGGATCTTTACAGTGGGGATGAGGGAAGGTATGAAACCTGCCCACATTTGGTGCCCTTTGCTCCATTCATCCCTAGCCCTCTGCCTGTGAATTTTAATATGTGGTTGCCCATGCACAGAGCTTTTTCCTCCGTATGATATCTTATTTGGTGATTTCTGTGAAGCAGTTAAATTCTGATTTTTTTTTCTCTTTAGCAAGTAAGATCCAAGACAAATACACACTCATGGTGTAACATCCTTCTTCAACTGAAAGTAGATTAAAATTGCAGGGTAAAAGAGGAATTTCTGTATGAAGTATACAGGTTGCTTTTGGAAATATATTGATCTCTTGAGTTACTGTCTCTTTAAATAGTTCTCCATTTTTGAATATGCTTTGAGGCTAGGAGTTATTCATCTAGCACATCGCCAAGTGATAGCACAGTTAGAATTAGCTGGAAGGAAGCAGCTGAGGAGAGAAGCTTTCTGGTCAGAACAGGCCTCTGAAATAAGACATGAGAAATAAAACTGCCTCTAAATCTGGAAACCACTTTCTATAAAAGCTGGAGAAAAGAGAGGCAAACTGATCACCCAGAAGAGGAGCAATTCAGTCAATGTCTCCCAGCCGTGGCATTTGTGCCTGCATAACGTGTGTATTGTGTGTATGCCCCATCTGATGTAAAGCTGGATAAAGGCACCATAGCTCGCTCTTATTTCAACTTCCCTGGAATCCCAACATGCGGGGGCAGCTTTGAAACATTCCCAGGAGTTGGGGAGTTGGCATGACTGGAACACTCTCTGCCCTGCTAATTCCTAACTGTCCACTTGGCATAGTTTAGAGTAGCCCTCGGCACATCTGCCTCCAGGTATGTGGATCCACAAACATCTCACACTTCTTTGGGCGTGTGGCACTGGCAGACCAGGCACCAGCTCTTACGAAGGCTTTAGGCCTCAGCTGAGCACTGACAAATTCATAGCTGGAAACCAATCTGTTTCACCTGTGCAGGCTCCCCTGCGGTAGTGGTGGCTGGGAACCACAGGCCCTTTAAATCCGCCACTGCTGGAGCCCTGGGGTACTGGCGGCAGCTGGGAGCCCCTAGGGCTCCTTCGGCAATTTAAAGGGCCTGGGGCTCTGCTGTAGGTAGTGGTGACGGGGAGCCTCTGGCCCTTTAAATTACTCCCAGAGCCCCAGGCCCTTTAAATCTTGATTTAAAGGGCCTGGGGCTCTAAAGGCCACACCCCTTCCAATCGAGGTCCCACCCTCTGCTCAGCACTCCAGTGTACTGGTAAGTCCTTTAAGTTACTTTCACCCCTGGCTAAAAGACATTCAGAGCTCACAGATTATTACAACTCTGTCACCTTTTAAAACGATAGGCTGTAATTTGTTTGTGTATATATGTTTGCCTGCTTTAACCTTATAATAACTCTCTCATTTCTTTTTCCTAGTTAATAAATCTTTAGTTGGTTTATTTCAGGATTGGCTACATGTGTTGTCTTTTTGGTGAGACATCTGAGGTACAAATTGATCTAGAGTAAGTGACTGGTCTCTTGGGACTTGAAGCAACCTGAATATTTTGTGACATTTGGTGTATATAGCAACCAGCTATCACTAAGTCCAGCTTGTCTAGGTGACAAGATAGACAGGTACAGTGGAATCGCGCAATACCACGATGAGCGGGGTCCAAAAATATTGACCGCGGTAAATGCGGGGTCGTGGTATTGCGAGGTTGCGCTACATCATAGCGCTGTCTGCTGCTGCTGTCGGGAGCCCCGCGTGCCCCACGCTATAAGCAGATTCCCACTATCGCGGGGCGTAGTATTGCGGGGCTCGACTGTATGTCTAAGGGGACTGTCTGTCACTCCATGGTAAGATTGTTATAGTGCTTTAGGAGTTTACACTTGTTACTGGGTTGGTGAAATCTAATTACAGAACATACAACCAGTTTGGGGTCTCCACCCTGCTCCTTGACAGCCTGCCCTGCTCTTGGTAATTAGGGTCGTGAACCTGTCTAAACAGCATGACGGTGCAGCTCAGGTTTCAGGCCTTTGTACAGACAAATGTGCAATGAATTGTGGAATGACAATTTTACATTCTAAGTTGTACCTCTGTGATTTGAGTGCACAAGCATGTGATACTGAAAATAGCTATCTGTTTAAAAAAATTAACAATTAGTACATAAATTAATTGTAATAATATTGTACTATATGTACTTATTAACAATAAACCCTGCATAAGAAACTCAAAAGGCTATTCACTTACCTGAAATCTCTGTTCAGACCTTATTACATTTTCTATAAAGTTATCACCAGGCACCTTTACAAAATGCTTAGGTGTATATGTGTCTACACACATTGAAAATAATCTAAGTCTGACCATTTACATGTATCACCCTTTGGGGTTAAATTACTTTCTCTGTACAACTTTGTCTGCTTGTGGCGTTTCCTTCATTTTCCCAGATAGCCATGGTGATTTCATTCATAGCCCACAGTTTGCATTGTACTTGCAGTAAACTAGACTAGAGATGACCTCACTAAAATTCCTTGCAAATTCTGCCGTTTTGGACTGTTCAAATTCAAGGGACAATGACTGTCATGATTCTGAGCACTGCTACGATTACTTTCTGTGAGTATGACCCAGGAAGACTTTCTTCACATAAAATACCTTCTACTATTTTAATATTAAATACCCTTGCTAATCCACACTTTGCCAAGCTGTCACACTCTTCTTGCTTCTCAGCAAAAATCAAATAAGTGAGAGATGATATGATTTCCTATATATTACCAAGGATTCATTATTTGTATGAAATATGACCTAGTCCATTATGAAGAATGATAATTACAGTTCTCCTAAACAATATACTGTTTCATCACCTTTTTTTTTTGTTTCTCCATTTACTTTCTCATTAACAAAATTGTGTAATTTGCTATGGGTAGCCCAGTACTTAGGATGAATTAGAGAAAATCTGCTGTAAATACAATGGAAACCCCTAACCTACCCATTCACTTAATGCTGATGTGTCTAATCTGCATGTTTCATCCCTATATATGGCATAGCTGTAATTTGTTTTAGTCTGTTTAATTTCCAGAAACTGCACTTCTCACCGGTTTGAATGATCTTTAACACACACATTGGTTTTGGTTTTTTTAAGAGTAATAGAATTCCTGATCCTGGGGCAGTTCCTCACATGTAATCCTTACTCACTGAAATACTTCCATTGATACCAGTTTGATTGGGCCACCTGTAGCCAATGGTATGATTCAAGTAAGGAAGAGTTGCAAAATCAGGTGCATATTGTGAGCCAAATAACATTTTTTGTGAGATATGAAGACATTTTCTAGAATATTAAAGCTATTCCAGAGCCACTCACCAAAGCAAAGCAAAATCCCACAGGAGCGGGCAAGAATTTGTCTTAAATGGCACGTTGAGATGCAGGAATGTAGAACTGCCATTGATTTTTTTAATAGGTGCTGCCATCAAAGCAGTGGTGAATTAATTAAGAAGAATTAATAAGGGAACTGATCATTTTTAAAGGACTTCCATTTTGTGATGGCAAAGTGACTCTAGATAAAACTGCCATGATGTCAAGTGTCAGTTGGAGGACAGTTCAAAAGGCTCTCCCAGTATCTGTCAACAAATTTTGCAACTTCTGAAAATATGTGGGAAAGGATAGTAAAGGGAGTATAAATGTGTTTGGGAAAGAGGCGCAAAGAGCGGAAGGATAACTCTGGATAACAGCTAAGCAGTGGGTTATGCCATCACTGCTGCTAATATACCAAAGAAATCTTATGGCTCAATGTAAAAATAGAGTAATGAGAGAGTATATCACTGTTCTATTGTCGTTGTCGTCCTTCTGTTAGTTTCTGCCCACATAATGTCTCTTATCATGTGTTTGGACTGTAATGGCAGAGACTGAACTTTTAGTATACGTGTGAGCCCTAAAGCTGATGAATATTTTTGGACAATTTTTTTCTTTGTTTTTGACTTAATTTTTCAGTTTTCAAAAAAATTTCAAACTGAAAATTTTCAGGTTTTTTAGAACCAAAAAAAGTCCACTTTCAGATTTCTAGTCTCTCCTCTATTCTTCTTTGTGCTACTGGAAATTTGTTTTTTTGTTTTTTAAGTTGTGGTTTGCTTATACACACAAGTTGTACTTAGCTGGTAAGGGGAATAAGTTATCCTTTTATATGGCACTTTTATACCATTATAACAGTAGAGTCAGTATGGATATAACTACATCTGTTTCAAATAAATGACAACTTCTAACCAACATAGTTATAGTGGTACAAATCTGTATGCAGACCAGCCATTAGAGGAAGTGAGAAAAGGGGGGAAAAGTCTCACTTTTGTTGGAGAAAAAAGTTAGTGATGGCAAATTTGGGGAGATAGGGTGGAGACTTTCTTGGACTTAGCTTTTTTATACATGAAGATATTTTATTTTTTAAATAGTTTTACTTTGTCACTATTTAAACTTTAAAATAAACTCTTTACCCTATTTTCTCCACCTCTTTTCTCCAATGAAAAAAGGACAAAGTAAAATTAAAGAAACAGGGGAGGGGATCAAAACAAAACCCTGACAATTCAAAATGAAGGAAGGCGGCATTTCAAAAACCAGGAAAATGAAATTGAAAATAAAACTCTTAGTTTTCTCTCCAACTTTCTGTGTGAGTGGGGTCAGGAGGGTGGAAATTCCCAACATTTTGACTAGGTACACTGTGGGTGCTCAGCACAATGGAGCCCTGATGCCTGAAGAGAGGAATCAATCTGACCTCTGCTGTGGGGGAGGCACAGAAAGCATTGCTGTTGGTCTTTTAGTCAAATTCTGTTCACCAAATTCAATTGATATCAATAGGATTACTTGCATTAATAAGGTGAGAAGATTATGGCTTATTAGGTAAAAGCCTGAATTGGGCTGTTTAGTTAAGATCCATTATGACACAAACACAGAAATATGACTGTTTATAACTAAAAATAGATTAGGTAACATTCAAGTTCTTTTTTTAAAAGGTGATTCGTTTTCTCTACTGTAAAAAATAAATAAATTACCAGGGTCCAAATGCTCCAGCAAATTGGTACCATGGCAGTGCATTTACCAATGAGATTAACGGACAATATTGCTGTTACCCAATATTACTATCTTTCATAGATCAAAAAGCCTTGAACTTCTGATTTTGTTCCATTTGCTAAAACCGCTGTGCTAACCTCTAGTATAAGGACATGTGATGTTAAAGAACTTTATATGCAACATTAGTATCTAATCCAGATTGCTTTAGCTTTCTAGTTTTGTAGAGCTTAGAAGGTGCTAATCACCTTTCTATCTTCCAAATAATGTTTCGTGCCAGCACACTGCACTAACAGACTCCCCTTATATTTGATTGTGCACAGTTTGAACGCTTTATGCCTCAGTATCAAAGAACATTTCAGGCAGTAAGCTATTAAGGCAACCATCATTTAAATTTAAAAAAAAATACTTTGGGTTAAGTATGGCTAATAGATGCTGTTCTCAAAACAAGTGCTGGGATTTCCTGTTTTATGAAGCTGCAGTACCAATCCACAACCGAAGTGCAGTGTAAACATTAAAAGACACTCATGTTAATAAATTTGACTCACAATAAATTCCTACAATGTGTAATTAGCTCAGTACACGTTTGGGTCAGGCGAGCACTCAAAACTTGATATGCATCCACACCCCTTGGGACTTTAAAAGTTCATCTGGATATCTTGTGAAAATAGTCTTCCTAGTAAATGGGGTACTGCTTTTACATTAGTTATGGCCGTATATATTCCTTTGGTATTGCATGCCTAGAGACAATGAGATTGTATGTACTCCTCTAATCACTCTGTAACAACACAGATTATGAGCATTCTCTTTCGTCCCATTATAATGGGGGGGGGGAGCTACACAACTCTACTTCTCTATCTTCTTTTTTCAATCAAGATTGAGAGAAAAAGGGAATCATTAGTTTAATGATGAGTGTGTGAGAGATTAGCAATTACATTTTCTCACTACTTTGCTCTCAGAAAGTGTCAGGGTGCCTATAGGGAAAGAGATGATGAAAATAACAGTTACATTTTCTCTCTAGTCTAATGAGTACAGATACTTACACAAAGAGGGTTCCCTTGGTTATCTAGTCATCAATCACTTCAGCATTCCCTATTATGAAACTAAGACACAGAAGGAGGTATAATACATATTGACTGGGTTGCTGATCAGGAAAGTATGGCACAGTTCGGAGGTCCAGGCCTCAGGACATGCTATGTTTAAAAAGTGACATTTTGATGCCTCTCCAGAAGCAAATTGAATATAAAATCAAATACATTTTCAAACAAAATTTCCAGTGAATACTCTACAGCCAGCTGTGAGTAAAAATAAATGTGGTAATGATCCTCTCCCATGCCTTGGAGGTGATTAAATAGCTGGAAGAATTGGATTGCTTTTACTATTGTTATCTTTCCTCAGTTCACAGAATTTGGGGTTGGGAAATAAATCAGCGCCCAAACTGATGCTGAGATTTTTGCCTTTACGTTTTTGGCATGGCAGGAAGGACTCTTTTCCAGTAAAATACCACAAAAACGCAGCACACCATTATCTATTTGGCTAATACGCCACTGAAAAACATTTCAATCGGCAGTGCGTTTACTCAGTGCAAACCTAAGAGCATGCACTCATATGCTTGAGAAAATCAACTCTGAACAGAGACAGCTATAATGTTAGTTTTTTAGAAAATGTAAATGATTAACTACATAGCCCTGCTGGAACTAGTAATGACTCTTCTCATACAGAAACAGAGAAGCTGCTGAAGTTTTGCTGAGCTATTTCCATTCTGTTAAAAGTCCTTTCTCGCTTAGAGAATTATAGGGGGAATTTCCAACACGCTTCACTGGAATTATTTGCATTTTCTCCTTGACTTGTCAGGGATCTCCTAGCTGGGAGCTTTGGAGTTTCCAAGAGAGTCTAGATAGAGAATGTCCACTTCTCTTCTGATTTTCCCTCCCTCTCTTAGGGTGAGGGGGATCATTGCTCTAAAATGTATAGGACTGGAATCTCCACCTTGCCTAAGCTCCCGAGTGGAGAGGGAGAAGGTCAGAGCTCTGTATAAAGAGCTGCCCACAAAAAGCCCCTTCCAGTACACAAAAAGAAGTTATATTGGTCCTACAAAAGCCAGGATCTATGCTACATATTCTTGAGCACCATCTACTGGCACTTTATCTTCTCTTTAAGGTGCCACAGGACTCTTTGTTATCTTCTAACTATCTACCTATACAGAGATAGATATCTCTCACTTAGAGGCTGCTAGGAGTTGGTTGCAGACCCTGCACCAACTTGCCCTGGCATAAATTAAAGCTGCTGAGGACCAGCTTTAATTTATACCATCTGCATAAGGTCCCACAGGGACCTTACATGAGTAGAGGACCAGGTGTAGTAGAGCTTCATTCTGTCATGCCCTGCATCCCTGTGCTGGGGGTGAGGGTGGCTAGTCTAGGAGGCCAGACAGCACATAGGGTCCTTGTGCAGCGGCCAGTTCAAGTCCATTTTGCACCATCTGAGCAATGCAAAGTAGACTTTAATAGATGAAGAATCGGATCCATCTGTTTTTAGGATACTGGGCATTTGCCTCGATTATAGTTATCACCGACCAGCTGTTGGTATAGCTGCAGTGAGCAAACCTCTTGCGTACACAGGTAAAGCTGCTATTTGCCATAGTGGATCTTACACCTCCTGGAAACAAAGGTAAATCACAGGTTACAGCAGTTGACTCTGTCTACAATAGGAGCTTGCACAAATACAGGTAGGGTGACCAGATGTCCCAATTTTATAGGGATAGTCCCAACTTTAGGGTCTTTTTCTTATATAGGCTCCCCACCCCCATCCCGATTTTTCACACTTGCTGTCTGGTCACCCTAAATACACTATATCAATGGCTAGCCAAAATGGGGTAAATCTCTAGTATACACAGAGCCCTCCCATGTATGCTCATGGGAATAGTCTGGCTCAGCAATGAATATTGTCCTGGTACCTGCCCAGCCACCATGTTGTAATATATTGTGTGACAAAAAACAATCTATTTGTAGATTTGGTAAAGATATAGCTAGGGCAGAGATGGCTACATTTTCAAGAAAGTAGAAGCAGGCCATTTTGACTCTGTGCAGTAGCTAAGGCCACATCCTGTCTCATTCTGTGCAGCCACAGAGGTCTGGCCTATCCAGCTGAACAAGGGCAGTTCCACTGCTAAAGGTGGGGGAAAGGGCAGGATCTGGGCACTCTAAACACATCTGCATCTCCTGCATGGAATTCTGTGAAAATGTTGAGGCAGAGGGCGATCAGATAACTTGTGATGGGTGTCTCATAAGAACCTAGGTAGACTGGAGCTGGGGAAGGAGTGGGGCAGTGGACCTGGTCAATCTCCCTCAACAGAGGGAAACACGTTGGTTGTGTTGGCTGAGATGGGGAGTGTTCATTTGCTTCTGTAGGAATTCCTGAGCACCTGGTCTACCCACTCACTGTTTTCTATTTTCTATGCTATAGGTAGGTATGAAAAGATTGCTTTATTTTAGATGTGCAATCAATGCCCAGGATAGTTATGCATATTTGCAAGCAATGAAGACGCATGAACTGAGCTTAATTGTTCTTTCCTTAAATGTAAATTATTCCCTCCCCCTTCTATTTTATCTTATTGGTAGTGGTTAAAGCTGTGTGCTTATTTGGATACTATTTCTTTGCAAGTTAAATAGAACATGTTTCCCCCAAGTTACCATTTGGATCACATGTTTAGGGTGGTGAAGGTTTTTTTATTTTGCATTTTTTTAAATACTATTTTCAGTTTGTATGCCTTCAAATCACTCCTAAATAATGGATACTGTTGCCTGACTGATCATAAAAAATATTCTTTCCTATCACCTACAAATGATGACATTTTTGAATCAGAAATTAATTGCATGCTTAAGGAGTGAAAATGTTTTTCTGTTTTTACCAGTACTTTTCTAAAGGTTTTATTTCTTTTCTTTTTGAGGGAAAGCCAAATATGTACATACTGTATGAGTAAAATCAATAGCTCCCAGAACAGATACATTTTATTAAGCCTTGCTAATTTTCTATTATGGCTTGCTATTGCTGCTGTATGTTAAAAGGAAAACACGTATTAGTCAGTTTTCCTTTGAACATCACCTGTGCTTCTGTCATTTGAAATAAGCCTGTTGCTAAATGTTGGTATTGACAAAACATCCTTTTTCAATTCCTCTGATAAAACATCAGAATAATTAGTTGGTCAAAACTATAGCTCTCCTAAGCCTCTTTCTTCTGTTAGGTCCAAATTGGTTTCACAATGTCAAAACTTTCTATCTGTGTGTGTCTTTGTGTGGGTGGTTGTAACATACCGGTATATAAAAACTCTAGGGATTTTGCCTTCTGATCCCTGCAAGAATCCTCCTCATACAAACCATCAAGAGTTTTGAAACCTCAATAGCAAAGACCAGAGATTTCTTTTGATTTAATTAATACTCATAGATGATAAATTACGAATAACAATCACAATAGGCTTTGTGGCCCTTTCCTTTTTATAAATGGTTCCAGGGATAAAGGAGGTTGGTCCACAGTTTTCAGTTGCATATTGCAAATGTTTGGCTGCATTTTGGCATGAATAGATTTAAGCTGAACTGAAATGTGCCTTTGTAAATGCCTTGCCTTGCCCCAGTGCAAAGGGCTGACACAACGCCTTCTGTCCCAGTTAAGCTCACATACAGCAGGTGCCAGTGTCTCTGTGGCTGTGCAATGGTGCCTGAGTGCACCCTGACTGCTGCGGGAAGGATCTCCATGTCCACAATTCATATCAACACAGAAGGACATGTTGGAGATGGATCACAGTTAAGGGAATAGAGCAGAAGAGGAATTCTGGATTTGCTCTTACACACAGTCAGTAGTGTTGTGTATTTGGTTGTCGTGGTAATAGCACCTTGTTTCTATGGCAACTGAGTCAGATTATTAGGGGCTAGCCCCATTATTCTGTGCAATTGGCATGAGGGGCTCTGGCTGCTATTCCAGCCCACGGGCTGGGATATCTTTTATTTGTTCATTTACTTTCACTCATTCCATCCTTCCATATGTCTTTTGTTCCAGGCGCTGCATTAAACAAATGGACTACTGTACCTACCCAGTTCAAAGGCCAGGTGAAACAAATGTGCTTTAAAAGCTAGCAAATTCAGAGGCAGGAAAGTAATCCAGAGCCCAAGAGCCCTTATAGAGACCACCCTGTCAGCCACCATATCTTTGTTATACTGAGGAGAGTCTAGCATCAGCTTGTCCTGCTGATGGAACTTGTGGCAGCATCTCAAAGGAAGAGAGGCCTGCTCTCAGGCTGGTTTCCGGCCATGTAGAGATTTATGGGTTTAAAGCAACACCTTTAAAATCTAACTGGAAGCTCCTAGGTGTTAGGCATAGTATACAATGTTGTGAAAGCCAAGGCCATAACAGGGTTCAAAAAAGAACTAGATATATTCATGGAGGGATAGGTCCATCAATGGCTATTAGCTAGGATGGTGTCCCTAGCCTCTGTTTGCCAGAAGCTGGGAATGGGTGACAGGAAATGGATCACTTGATGATTTCCTGTTCTGGTCATTCCCTCTGGGGCACCTGGTATTGACCACTGTCGAAGGACAGGATACTGCACTAGATAGACCTTTGATCTGACCCAATATGATCATTCTTATGTTCTTAACAAATTCAGTGTATGAGTATAATATATATGGGGTTGAATTTCATCTCCCTATTCTCCACCCACATAGAACAAAAAGACAAGGGGTTTTAAGCTACGGGAATGAATTCTCTTTAACACCACCACCAGTGAAAATGCCTTTGACTGTGTCTGCTCTTTTGAGGAAATGTTTTGATTGCATGATAGAGAACAAACCATTCTAAAAATCCCAATGAAATAATAACAATCAAAAGTAAGTACCAAATAAAGCTTTATTCATTATACTGCACAATAATATTCTTGCGTTTCTTCCTGTGTTGCAATAAAATTCCAAGAAAAGGAGCCAAAGCCCCGGGAGGAGGGGAAGCAACAGGAAATAAGGGAAAGATGACACACAGAACATAGTGTATCAGACAGAAGAAACACCATGCAAAGCCAGGAAATTGACATCATACAGGAATGACTTCATTCCATAACCATCTCCAGAGCTGTCCCACCTGCAGCAAGACAGTGCCATATACTCCTCACCATTCCATAATTACCTGCCAGTCAAAGAACTCTAAACATAAAAGCCAAATATCATCAGATTTGGAAAATTTTCACTTTTATATATAATTCTCTCAAGAGTTGCCATGTCACTTCATCCATTGAGCTAGTCTCTGTCCTGGGAAAAGCAAGTAATGATCAGTGTTTATGGTATCAGAGATTTGCTACTAATGAGGCTTGTAGGAACTAGGCTTCTTGTGAATCAATTAAGAAGTGAGAGCTTCTGAGTTGGCTGACCTTCATAAGCAGAATTATGAATTTCTATCTATCTTGAAGAGGACATTCATTCCTGCTCTTCTGGAATGAATGGCATTGAGTAACATTGAATTTCTATGTAAAAAGCCCGGTTGAAAGGTGAAATTTTAAAACTCCAGAATTGTACTACATAAACTGTCAGAATCCATACATTTTAGTCTACTTAGGTATAACCAAAAAGTAAAATGTCAATTTTCACAGACGGTCCAATAAAAGAAATTACCCAAACCATCCTGTCAAGAATCAGAGAGGTAGCCGTGTTAGTCTGGAATAGCAGAAGTAACAAAGTCCTGTGCATTGCATCTGACAAAGTGGGTATTAGCCCACGAAAGCTTATGCTTCAAAACTTTATAGTTAGTCTTTAAGGTGCCACAGGACTTTGTTACCCAAACCATCCTGTCTCTCTAATATCCTGGGACCAACATGGTTACTCCACCACTGTGTACAATAATAATCTTCCTCACTTTTCTTGCTCTATTTCTGATTGTTCCTATCAATTACATATAGCCCAACCAGTGCTATACAGTACTGTACCAGTATGTTCTATAACATTTTGCACTTAGGTTTACCCTATTTCCTAGCATGTGCCATAAAACTCAGTGAAATGAAAAGTACATCACAAGACTGCTTTTTGCCACCAAGGCTGTGGAATGCTTCAGTCAAAAATCAAAGGCTGACACAATCTGCTGAGAGGCATGTCACATGCCAGGAAATGCTGAGCCTTCTCATGTTTATATAAAAAGATTTTTTTTTCATTCATTGCGTTCTTTCCCATTTTGTGCTCTGAAACAGTTAATTAAAGTGAAAATACTTTCATTTGAGTAACTGGCAATGAAATGTGCTTGGATTACTCGAAATGAAGATTAAAATCCATGTTAATTTAGTCATGAATGGGGGGAGAAAAGACATGCAGATGAATGTAATCTATTCATTGGTTTAAAGACCCAAAGGAGCCCCTGAGAGCATCAAAAATCCATGTGATGTCCAAGTGTACTGTATTTTGCATTCAGATCTCTGAGTTAGCTGAAAGCAGTATAAAATCTGTGCAATCAGATATAGACAAACTGTACCCTTTTGATATGCATCAGAGTAGGTCCATGTGTATTGCTTATTCCAGCAAGCATATGACAGATAATAAAATGTGTTCCAACACTGGCTTTTGATAGAAGCATGGGACTTACAAAAGTGCAGGGCTAAAACCACTGACTTTTTGGTAAAACTGTTCAAATTTGGGAATACTGAATGTGATTTGTGGAGGATGGCTAATAGCACAAGAGTACAAGCTACTGCTAGCATGCCAAACTGACAGATTATATCCTGAACAATTTTATCCGGTGGTTAAAAATAAAACTCTTTGTTGTTGTTGTATGGAAGTTAATATTTTAAATCATATTAAAAAGAGAAACTAAGCAGAGGATACCACCTCACAATTGTAGGTGCTCTAGCACCCCTATGGAGCTAGGTTCTCAAATCCAGCACAGCTGTGCTCAGGACTGGGGCAAAAATAGGAGGGTAAACAATGGCTTTAGATCATGAGTATGTCCCCTTCATCCTGGGTTTGGCCAGTGTCTATTCTATGTAGGTTCTTATCCTGCACTTATCACTGTAATAGTAGAAATAATACCACCTACCTCTTATTTGAGTGCCTTCCACACTAAAGCATTGAACAATGAGACTAACCTCTGTCACATATCAGAGGGGTAGCCATGTTAGTCTGGATCTGCAAAAGCAACAAAGAGTCTTGTAGCACCTTATAGACCAGGGGTGGGGAACCTCCGGCCCGCGGGCCTTATACGGCCCACCAAATGATTCTGTCCAGCCCACGGCGGGGCCGGGGACGCGCCGCAGCTGCAGCCGCCGGCGCCAGGACGCGCACGGCCATCAGGCGGGGGCGGCTCGTGCCTGGGGGAACCGCCGGCACCGCACGGCCACCATTAGCTGGGCGGCGAAAGGAGGAGTCGCGGGGAGCCGACGGTCAAGGGAATGTGTGGGGGAGGCTGGGCTGGGGGGCAGGCCAGGGGGCGGTGGGGGTGGGAGGCCAGGCGGGGTGGGGGAGGCGTGGGTGCAGAAGGGAAGGAGGTTTGGTGGGGGGGAGGCTGGGCTGGGCGGGTCAGGCATGGGGGCAGGAGGAGGCTGGGTTGGGAGGGGGAGGGGGAGGAGGTTAGGTTCGGTGGGATGGGCCGGGCCGGGCCAGGCCAGGCAGGGGTGGGGGAGGAAAGGCGGTTAGATGGGGGGAGGCTGGGCGGAGGTAAATGAAGATCACCCCCTACACCCAGGCTGACAGCGGGAGCAGACTGGGGCAGGCGGCAGGACCCCGGCTGGCAAGGGTCCAGCAGGGGAAACCCCAAAGCAGTGCAGGGCTAAGCACTCCGCCTGCCACTGCTTTGGGGTTCCCCCGCTGGCCCCTTGCCAGCTGGGGTCTCAGCTCCCGTTGCCAGCCTGGGCTTCCTGGAGGGGGGGAGGGGAGCGGCCCACGAATGACATTATAAATGTCCAAATGGCCCTTGACAGAAAAAAGGTTCCCCACCCCTGTTATAGACTAACAGATCTATAACACTTGGGTCTTAGCCCATGAAAGCTTATGATCCCTAAGATCTGTTAGTCTATAAAGAGCTACAAGACTCTGTGTAGCTCTGTGACATGTTTTTTCTTTCATGGGGGAAAATGTGTGCAGTGGAGTGTTTTGTTTTAGACTTTTTTTGGTTTGTTTGGTTTGATTTTTATTTTATACTGTGTGTGTGTGAGAGAGAGAGACAATCATGAGCAAAGAAATGTGCCTTGCCCCTGGAGCAGGTGGTGGTGAGCTTTATGATGGTCCTTAGTTCCTGAAGCAGTTCATTCCACATTTGTGGGCTAGCCCAAAAGAATGCTCCGTCTCCTACACAGACAAGCTTAACTGTTGTTGTAGTAAGTTCCATAGCCCAGAGGAGCAAAGTTGTCAATCTTAGTTTTCATCCTGGAACTTTTAAATACCCTGGGCCCAGGCCATAGAGCATTTTGAAGATAAGGACCCAGGACTTGATTTTGTATTCTGTAGGGAGTAGAGGACAGGTTTGATGTGCCCGTAGGAACCTGTGTTGCTGAGGGAATGTCCTGTAACATTCTGTTGGAGTTTCCTAAATGCTGAAGGCTTCTTGGCTGGACTACAGCAGTGCAATATACCTGGACAAGAAATGAAAAAGGCATGAAAAACTGAGATCATGTCATTCACTGGGGTGGGAAGTAGTTGCCTGGAGATGGTAGAAAGGGATCCTGCTATGTGAGAGTTTAACATCAGGGAGGAACCTAAGAGTACTGATTGAGATGACCAATTGTGGTTGTGAATCTTCAAGTAAAAGGGACTGCCCCATAGCACAAGCTCTTCAAAATGCTACTCTCGTCCACCAGCATCACCTCTATCTTGCTTGGGTTCATCTTCAACCAGCTCTTCTATGCCCATGAGCTGATCTCATCCACACACTAAGCCATCTTGGTGGTGATGGTATAATCCTACGTGGTCATATAAATAGAGCTGTATGTCATCTGTATATTACTAGCACTTCATAGATTCCAAGGCTAGAAGGGACCATTGTGATCATCAACTCTGACCACTTGTATTACACAGGCCATAGAACTCCCCCAAAATAATTCCAAGATCATATATTTTAGAAAAACATCCAATCCTGAGTTGTCATCTGATCAATTTACCTGACGGCTGCATGAAGATGTTGAATAGGACCAGAAAGACAATGATCCTTGTGGATCTAGTCCAAGAAGTGAATATAGTTGAACTGGTCAGTAGTAGTGACCATAATGTAATGAAACGTAACATCCTTGTAGGGGGCAAAATGCCAAAGAAACCCAAAACAGTAGCATTTAACTTTTAAAAGGGGAATGTAACAGGGCATGTCTTTCCTCCTGTCATCTTGTCCTGCAGAAACTGAGTAGACTCCACTAGTGGTATATTCACAGAGCCATTTAGTCTGAGTTCCCTCCACCAACACCACTATAGTCCCTGTGGAATGGTCCATTTACAATATCTTCAGTGCCTTTGGCCCTTTCATCAGGACACTGAGGGGAACAGAAGTCTCCCTTCCCCAAGGCGTTCTGTGTGATTGGACTCCACTGGCCCTGTTTCTGTTTCTACCCCAATCCCCTACACTCTTGGTGCTTCCTTCCTGTGCCTCTTTATCAGATTTAGGCTGATGGGCTAATTGGCTCTTTATCCCACCCAGACTGATTATCTAACTATCTCAATCAGCTTTCTCTGAATAAGTAATTGGCATGTCAGTGATCAGAGTGCGGACTCACTTGTTCACTCCCTGCACTCTATTGCAAGGAACTACATGAAAATAAGGAAGCTAGTTAAATGGAAATTAAAAGAAACCGTCACAGTGGTGAAATGCCTGAAAGCTGCATAGAAACTATAAAAACAACATAATAGAGGCTTAAATTAAATGTATACTCCAAATAAAAAACCAAGCATACAGAAAGACAACAACAACAAAAAAGCCACTATGTCTAAACAACAGAGAAAAAGAGGCAGTTAAAGACAAGAAGGAATCCTTTAAAACCTGGAAGTCAAATCCAACTGAGGACAATAAAAAGGAGCCCTTAGCAAACCAAATATAAAAGTACAATTAGACTGACCAAAAAAGAATTTGAAGAAAACTAGCAAAACCACAAAAACTAACCCCAAATTTTAAGTCATTAGAAGCAGGAAGCCTGCCAAACAATCAGTAGGGCCATTGGGACAATGAATTTGCTAAAGGAGCACTGAAGGAAGGAAAACAAGGCTGTTGCAGAGAAGTTAATTCTTGCATTGGTCTTCACTACAAAGGATGTTAGGGAGCTTCCTACAACTGCGTCATTATTTTTAGGGAACAAATCTGAGGACCTATACCAGATTGAGTGTCAGTTTAGGAACAAATTGATAAACAAAAATAAGTCACCATGACCAGATGGCATTCACCCAAAAGCTCTGAAGGAAGTCAAATACGAAAAATCTGAACTATTAACTGTTGTATGTTAGCTGATACTTAAATCAGCCTCTGTACCAGATAACCTGGAGAATAGCTAATGTAACGCTGATTTAAAAAAAAACAAAAAAAACCTCCACGATTGACCCTGGCAATTACAGGCTGGGAAGCCTAACTTCAGTATTAGGCAAATTGGTTGAAGTGATAGTAAAGAACAGAATTATTGGACTCTCAAAGGAACACGATATGTTGGTGAACAGTCAGCGTGGTGTTTTTTAATCATGCCTCACCAATCTATTAGAATTATCTGAGAATGTCATCAAGCTGTGGACTAGGTTGATCCAGGTGATATAGTGAGTTTGGACATTCAGAAATCATTTGACAAGGCCCCATACCAAAAGTCTGTGAGTAACTAAGCAGTCCTGGATAAGAGGAAAGATCCCCTCACGGCTCAATAACTGGCTAAAAGATGATAAAGAAAGGATAGGAATAAATGGTCAGTTTTCACAATGGAAAAAGGTAAATAGTGGGGTACCCCAAGGATCTGTGCTAGGACCAGTTCTGTTCAACATATTCCTAAATGACGATACAAAATTACTCAAGATAGGTAAGTCCTAAGCAGACTGTGAAGAGCTACAGAAGAATCTCACAAAACTGGATGACAAAATGCCAAATGAAATGCTGCTAAGTACAAAGAAATGCATACTGGAAAACATAACCCCAACTATACATACAAAATGATGGGGACTAAATTAGCTGTTACCACTCAAGAAAGAGATCTTGGAGTCGTCATAGATAGTTGTCTGAAAATGACTGTTCAATGTGCCGTAGCAGTCAAAAAAGCTAACAGAATATTAGGAACCATAAGGAAAGGGATGGATAATGACTGAAAATATAATGCTACTATATAAATCCAAGGTACACCCACACCGAATTAGAAAAGGTACAGAGAAGGCAATAACAATGATTAGGGGTTTGGAACAGGTTTCATATGAAGAGTGATTAATAAGACTGGGACTGTTCAGTTTAGATGACAGAGGGGATCTGATAGACGTCTATAAAATCATGAATGATGTGGAAAGAGCAAATTATCCTGGACCCTGGCCCTTAAGGGGACATTCCAGCTTTTGAGGCCTGTGCAGCAGAACAGGAATATTCCAGCCACATTCCTGTTCTCTCAGAATTGTTCCCTGTGCTTGGGTCTCTGTTACCCTGAGAATCTTCAGAAACCTGGATCTGCTGGCTTCCGACTCATTTGCCACATCAGAGAGACACAAAGCAGCCATAGTGGAGTAGTGATGAGAGAGAATACTCCAATTGCAGGTGATAGTTGTCGTGAAGTTGTGATTGGATGGGAATATAGATGAATGCAGATATTAACTGGCCTATGTGCTGAAGTGTAGCTGGGAGTAATGTGTTAACAATAGACTTTGTGCAATAAAGGATTAATAGTGCAGAAGCATGTGTATTTCTCAACTAGGTACTATATGAGGAAATTATTGTATCTCAATGTCTGTCATAAGAAATGTCTAAAGAGGAAAAACAGAAACAGGACATTTTGAACACTGTGGCAGCTGTATTTTTATCATGAAATATTTGTATGAGTAAAGTTTCTTTTACAAGAAGATAACCAGCCTTGGGTAGTGATGGTACAATATCTGAGACTGTACCTTCACTGGCCAGTCATGTAAGCAAATATGAATTTCAAATTCCAGATGTCTGTGTCCTGCTGCCATATGTGACCTCTGGTGAAATTCCCAGAGTCCAAGGTAAGGTCAGAAGGCAGGCACGAACATTGGAACACTCTTTTGTGACTTTATCTGGAACCAGAAAGTACCTCTTGTCTGAATGGATGAGAATGAAACAGATGCCTGTCTTTCTGACCTATGTATAAGAAAGTTACAGTTGATAGGTGTCTCAGAAATTCTTGTTCTGAGCACTGCATACTCTAATATAATATGCCATCCCAGCTTTTTTTTTTAATAAACTGGTTTCTATTACCTTTCTGTAAATGCCAGAGCTGCCTTTGCTTTCACACACTGTGTGACATACAACTGTGGCACCCCAGGGAATTTAAGAGAGGCCCTGCTTTGTGAGTGTCCTGGACCAAAATTTCCACTTTCTGGAAATCCACACATAGGTACTTGGAAAAGGCCTGTGCTGATTTTGGAGTCCATAGTTGTGGGGAAAGACAATAAGTTATGGGGGGAGCCTGGGAAAGGATTGCTGGAATATAGTCTGAGTAGAGGATAGAGAAAGGGAAAGAGAGGCTGTGGATATGGGAACAGGTAGAATTCCCAAGATGGAGGAAGAAGCAGCAGTCAAGGGAGGAAAGAGGGAAGATGGAAACAGGTTGGAGAGAGTGAGAGAAGGAACAAACCAAACTGATTTGGGACCGGAAAGAGCCAGAGAGAGGGAGAGAAGCACAACCTCTAATGCAAACTTTGTCAGGATTCTATTACCCCTGCTCAGTGATCTATCATAATTTCATCTGCTGGTCAGTGGGTGCTTCGTGTGTCTGAGTGCTAGTCTTTTTGTTGGTTTAGATGGTAAGCTCCTCAATGCATAGACTACGTCTCCTCCATGTTCTACAACTTCAGTGATGGATAAACAAATACTAAGGGGAACATAAAAAGAAGGGTATGAAGGGGAAATGAAATGAAAAAAAGAGATGGAATAATGACAGAGAGAGAGAGAGAGAGAGAGAGAGAGAGAGAGAGAGAGAGAGAGAGAGAGAGAGAGAGCCAGATTCTGGTCTAAATCAAGTAGCTCCATTAACATTAAACCCTATGCTCCTATCTAGCTTTCAATTTAGCTTCAATAGAAGTCACAAGTGCCTTGTCTAAACCAGACTTTTAAATCTGACTGTATCGGCTAACATCTCCTAACCGACACAGCTTTAATCCCAGTCAAGGCAATTGGACTCAGGGTGGGTAGACAATGCAAGTGTAATGGTGGGTGGGTTGGGAGCAGGAGAAGCAGAGGGCCAGTGTAGTGGAGAAATGGAAATTCCCCTTCTTGTGGATATACTGGGATGAGAAGCTGCAGCCCCTGCCTTCTCTGCAGCTCCTAATTCCTTCCCTCTCAGGAGAAACTGAGGAGGAAATTCCATGCATTCAGTCTCTTGGACCTTTCTGGCCCCCACCTGCAGGTGTTCCCCTAGGAGAGTATTCTGTGGTGCTATGTCAGCTAACCAAAAGATCTGGATTAATATTATTATTTAATTCGGGCGCTTAAAGCTATTGGTTCATCATATAGGCAGGGCCAAGCTGTTTTTAAAAAACTCCTTAAGTGCCAAAATAACTGTCCAGATTTTGCAAGTGTTTGGGTACTAGTAGGTCTCTGGGGACTTCTGAAAATCAGGTCATGTATTTATGTGCACCCACTTTTTGAAAATCTTGGCCCTGTACTTTGGTGCCTGGTTATATTCAGGTTCAAGCTGAAGGATGCAGCTCTGCCCCTGCTCAGGAAGAGTGGGAAACCCGTTCCTCCCCTTCAGACCAGGTGCCGGCTGCTTAAGGTGCAAACGGACGTGCATCATATAGTTATTTGTTTACTACTTCAGCGACGCAATCTTCAGCGCCTGATGTTCTCCTGCCACACGGTGGTGCTTGCCAGTTTCAGACGCTTCTCCAACTACCCCCGTGGGTGGTATTGCTACAGCCCCGTCGGTGTTTAAAGGAAGCAACATAAAATCCCCAGCATTTGTACGGAAGGTGACATTTCTTGCAGTGCTTAATAATTTAGGAATGTGAGAGCGGGGAGGGGGGGGGACTGGACTGATGGATGCAATTGTAGTTGCTGACTCCCTAAGACCATTAACTCCGCTGGAGTTTCACTGTACGGCAAGGGGACGCTAAAGAAGGAATTTATGATTAGCGAGCATTTACTTAGCCTGCGAATACCCTTTCGATCGTTAAAAGGTTCGGTTGCCGGCCTCCGTGCTGATCTTTTATGTTGCGAGCCGGGCGCCGGAGTGCAGCGAGGTCCCGTTTCCTCGCGGTGATTGTTGCATAAACACTCGGGAATGGCTTTCCTTTTATTTAGCCTAATGCGTGGTTTAGTCTCAGACGCCTAAGGAGTTGCCCGAGCGGCTCTTCTGCAGAGCGGAACCATGCTGGGCTGCAGCCGAGTTTCTAAATCTTCCTCCGCGTCCCCAACATAATCGAGAAATTATGCAGAAAGCGCGTGCAGCCCTTTGATTGCTGGTCCTCTGCGTTACGGGATGACTGTCCCAGCTCACGGCTCTGCCATTGCCGTAACGGATTCAGCTGCGGCGGCTAGGGGGAAACGGGGGCTTTGATGCCGTCTGGGTAAATTGATCCGAGTTTTTATGGAGGCTTCCTGAACAAGGAGCGAGAAGCCCCAGGCCAGGCTGTGAACAGCTGCACTTTAAGTGTTGGGGGCGGGGGAGGCGGTGGAGGGGAAGATGGGTCTCGCCATCATCACGCCTCTCCACGCCCTCCCTTGGAGGGATCTTGCTGCGGTGCGCTCGCAGCTGGAAGCAGCCGGGCCGGAGCAGGGCTGGGAGGGGAGCGGTGGGGAGGTTGCACGTGAAAGCCTCCGCTGGCTGTCTGCCACGCTCAGGTCTGGGGTGCAAGGCCAAGAGCCCTGCCGGCCGCTTTGCCCGGCTAGGAGTAAGTGGGGCGCTTCCCGAACCAGCTCTGGTGCGCGCAGCTCTTAACAGCGCCCACCCCCACGGGCGCGCCACGGGGTTTCGGTAGCTCCCATGTGGGATGCGGGCGACCTGGGAGGAAGGAGGGTCCCCCGGGGCCGTCTCTGGCGGTCAGAGAGGGGGGTCTGGCGGCGCGGGGTCGCAGCGGGCGCAAGGCGGATCCTGCCAGCCCCGCTGGACCGACTGAAGCTCCCGCGGAGTTTTACAGTCTCCCAGTCAAGCACGCACGTCTGAGGCTAACCGAGCCCTGCATACCGCCGTGATCGTGCGGGTTTCCTTCATCTGCTCCGCCGGGGTGTGCTGCTGAGATCGGGTCCGTGCTGCTGCCTTGTGGGCAGGGCCGGGGACGTCTCCTTTCCCTCGGATCGGCTCCTCGCCACCCTTTCAACCGCCGCGGCTGTTCATCCTGCCCTTCCCCGCCCCCACTCCACCGGCGAACACTCAGCCTGCGGGATAGTTGCTAGGAACTTCACCAGAGCCCGGGTTGATCGTAGGTGCGCAGCTGCTGCGGGTGTCACGCCACGCGTGTACCTGTGCGCGTGCAATGCACACGAGCGACCAAGCCCGCAAGCATGTGTGACTGCAGCCGTGTGCACGCGCGCGTGTGGCTGTGCGTGGAGGGCGTGGGCGGGGGGCACGGGAGCGCTAGATGGGGTTGCGCCCTGGCCGGAGCCCTCCGGCTCCCTCAGCGGCGGCGGGTCCCGCCGGAGGCGCCCCGGGAGGCGTGCAAGGCGCGCCCGGTGCAGCGGCGAGTCCGGAGAGCTGCTGCTCCAGCTCCTCCCTCCCCCCCCCCGGATCAGCCCCTTCGCCCCCAATCCAGAGCGGCGGCTGGGGGCCGTCAGCAGAGTCCGGTTCCCCGCAGCGCGAAGCCTCCCCAGTCCGGTCCCGAGCGGGTCCCGGGCAGCCGCCGCTGCAGCAGCAGCATCCCTCCGCCCGCCGCCGCCGGCCCCGCCCTGCCGGGGGACCTGCATCCCGCTCCGCCAATCAGGGGCCGGGCTGCCTGGACCACGTGACCCCGGCGGGCTGAGGGACCTGCTGCTTCCCCCGCGCCAGAGGGATGCGGGCGGCAGAGCGCGCGAGCAGGCGGCGGCCGTTGGGCTGCGGAGCGTCCTGACTCCCTCCCCGCCCGGAGCCCTATGGCAGCTGCCGCCGCGCCTCGGGCCGAGCCCGGCCGCCGGATCGCGCCGCTGCCCTGAAACTCTCCGGCTCGTCATGCCGGGACTGGGCTGCCTGACCCGCCGCCGGCCGGGGCCCCCGCGATGCTAGGCAGCCCCCCGCCGCCCCGAGACCGCCGCTTCGGGGAGCCCCCGGCTGCTGCTGCTGCTGCTGCCGCCGCCGAGCTGAGGTGAGAAGTCATGGTCCTCGGGGGCGCCTCCCCCCCTCGGCAGTGCAGCGGCGGCGGCTGGACACTGGGCGACTGCTGCTGCTGGCTGCTGCTGCCGGTGATGTTACTCGTCATCGCCCGGCCGGTGAAACTTGCCGCCTTCCCTACCTCCCTGAGTGACTGCCAGACGCCCACCGGCTGGAACTGCTCTGGTAAGCCGCGAGCCGGATCCCCGCGGCGGGCTCGTCCCCAAACCCGCACAGCGCCGCGCTGACTGCCAACGACAGAGCCCTGCCCGGGACCACGGGCCAGGGGGCGATGGCAGAGGAGTGCCTGGCCCGCGGGGCGGGAAGCGCGGGGACGTTCCTCTCCCCCCCCCACCCCGCACTCCGACGGCCTCGGCCGTAGCCCGTAGAGTTTGCTGCCGGCTGGACACAACGGTCTGTGATCCCGCAAAACTGATCCATGCCACACGGCGGGGGGGAGGGGGTTATTGGTTAACCTGTGAGAAGCGAGAACTGTGTGTGTGAGAGAGAAAGAGGAACAGGATTAGGAGAGAGGCTGCAATACATCGCGTGGGGGCTGTCCGAGTAATGCTGATTCCTCGCGGAACGTGCGAGAGTCCGTGCTGGGTCGGCTTTCCAAGAAAAAGCAACTCCGCTTTATGGAAGGTTCATCCTGTTGGGCGAAGAGCCCTTTTTTGTCGCTGCTTCCAGGCATTTCGATGTTGTCGTAGGCATGGGATTTTGTTTGCTTTTCTGTCTTTCTTTATATTGTATTTACTTTGTAAACCCTGTAGTTTCTGGAGAGAAGTTAGCAGAGGAACCGTTTGCAGCTGTCACACTGGGTACTCACAGGATCAAAGGGCAGGGTAGCTAGCCGCAAGTGATCAAGAAGTAACGCCTCTTTCCTGGAGTTCTTCTGCGGGCTGCTATGAAACAGGCTTTTCCTTTTTATCTGGTCAATTTCAGCCCCGCTGGACTGTGCCGGCAAGCCGGGGGGGGGGGGGAGGGAGTGATATTTACTAATTGAATAAGGAAGAGGATGGGGACCAGAGTTTTTTGCCCTTTTGAATCAGCTGCGAGCTGGCTTTGTGTCTGATCAGCATAGCCCTTAACACAGTAATAACAGTGCATTGCGTGGAGTGTTTTACCGTTTGTGCAGTATTTTCAATTCAACCACCGTTTGTCAATGGCCGTGGGTGCGGGTTTTCTGTTTTTAGCTGATCGCTCAGTCCTTCTTATTGAAGCACTCTTTTATATAGAGAGAGGGAGAGAGATCTTCAGACCCATTAGCAGGCTTCTGGTGAAGCAGAATCACTCGGTCTCTTTCAGTGACAAAGTGATGTATGTTTAAATATATCAGGGGTGTGTGTGTGTGTGTGTGTGTGTGTGTGTGTGTGTGTGTGTGTTGGAGGTTGGGAGACAAGTGCTGTGTATAGGTTAAAGTCAAATGCTTATCTATCCACTGATTTTTAAAAAACCTGGAGTCTCAAAATAGCGTGATCCCAATTATTTATCATCCTCAAAGTCACTGACTTTACAGTGAGTATATTTGGGTCAGCAGGCTATGCCTCCAATCTTTGAGGTGTTTCTGCAATTAGACCTTATGATATGATTCTGAGAAAATAGCAACCTTCAAAGTAATATATGCATCATATACAATAGGTTGGCAAGAAGCAATTCACTATTTTCATTTTTAATATTCAATGATGTGGTTAGAAGAACTAAGACATTAAAAAAATCAGCAGGATTAAATCTTAATGGATTTGGAGTGTAATAAAACAGTTTTATTTAATGCCTTGCTACACACTGTCAGAGTAGGACAGCAACTAGTGAAATCTGAAATTCACGCTTGCATTCATGGGCTAAATCTTCAGCCAGATCTGTTTGTCTGCAGAACTGAAGAGAAAGAACTAGGTTCACTTAGCAGCTTCTGAAGAACCTGGCACCCCTCCTGTTAACTTAGAGGTGATCAATCTTCATTGGAAACAGACAGACCATCACAGAAAACACACAGCCTGTTTATCTTTATTATTGGGGCTTTGTTATGGCATTGTCTGGAGAAATTCCAATTTGGACTTTAGACCCAAAGATCTGCTACTGAATGGAAAAATGTTAAACCAACCAAAGAAAATATAGTACACCAGTCACTGGATCATTTTTGAAGGAACTGGAGTCTGTTTAATTCTGTAGAATAAAGAGGGTGGAGGTGTGTACATAAAGTACATAAAGTGTGGATAATTGAAAACAGGGAAGGACAGAACATCCAGACTGTATTATTTCAGCAACAAGATTATGGTGATATGTAAATTAGAAAAGTAATTACCCTGTATTGTATATCCTGCCAGACTGAAGCTGACAGTATTTTTCTGTTTACATTTGAGGTTATGATGACAGAGAAAATGATCTCTTTCTTTGTGATACCAATACCTGTAAATTTGATGGAGAGTGTTTAAGAATTGGAGACAGTGTGACTTGCGTCTGTCAGTTTAAGGTAAGAAGATTGCTATTTCATTCTTTAATTCACTAATGAGAATACAAATCTGGGATCTCCCTTTACAACCTATCACTTGGCAATTTATTTCTCTTCATGCAGTGAAGTTAGAGGGAAAACCTGGCAGCAAGTATAAAGAGCTGGCTGGAGAGCCAACTGATGTCAAAAAGACATCAGTTTCTCTGGGAAAATGCAGATGCTGCGGATATAAACGTCCCTTTGGGGTCTGTAGCTTCAGGTTGTGCATGTGTG
Source organism: Sternotherus odoratus (assembly GCA_032164245.1). Classification (NCBI taxonomy): domain Eukaryota; kingdom Metazoa; phylum Chordata; order Testudines; family Kinosternidae; genus Sternotherus; species Sternotherus odoratus. Next base: position 20,473,093 of record JAVMKO010000011.1, read on the forward strand.
ATTTTGTTACTGTGCCCTTTTAACAAGGATTTTCAATCCTTTCCAAATTTAGTAATGATACTGACCATGCTTTATACACTCAGTGTTCTGTTCTAATTAGAGATGGGGATCTGTAATGTGCTTATGCAGTATTTTCAGTAAGGCTGCATAATGGCAATCTTTCTGATTGTTTATCAGATTTAAACCCCTGACCCCTTCCAAAATCACAAACTTCCTTTAGGTGTTGGGTAGTTTTAGTGGGCTATTGTTGATTTTCTCCCCTGCCTCCTTTCTCTCTTCCCTCTCCATTCAGCCAAGTCTAAACCTCAGGCATCCTTAAAGTCACATAGTTTAATCATAAAGTATTCCTTTTAGTGTGTTTTGCCTAACCCAGAAAACAGCTGCCTTTGTGTAATTATCCAGATAAAATTTTTGCAAGTTATTGAGTTTTGAGACTATACCAACATATGCTGTATATACACCTATGCCCCAGTGTTTTCTCGCATTTTAATACAGCATTATTACATTGTAAAACTTTTAATAACTATTTAAATAGTTACAGTAGAGCAGACTAAATGGTGCAGTGTTCAGTACTGTACTAATCTGTAATGACTGATTTAATTTATTATTGAGCATTGGTAGACTATTTACTCTAAAGATTGACAAATATCATTTGTATTGCCAGAGGCAAAAATATATCTGAGGAGGAAAAAGACAAAATTAATAATGCCTTAGTTTAAAAAATGAAAGAATATCTCACCAAATGCAAAACAATTGTTTTACTAAAATTACCATATTTAACATTAAATAATTGTATTTTTCCATTGACAGAGATCATGTATATTGGTCCTTAACCAATTTATTAAGTTTCCAGTTTACATATGGTCAAACATTTCATGTTTAAAAATAAATGTTAATGTGGAGTGTTTTGGTGCAACATTAGCATTTGTAACATGTTTAGTTGTTTAGATACTTTCTTTCCCAAGGAAACCCTATGATGCAATCAACATTTGTGACTTACACTGTTGGCTGGTGCTGATACCTGTGCTGTGCCACTGACATTTCGATCATAAAGTGTCCATAGAAACACTGTGTTCTTCTGTTTGGTCACAGTTTGGCACTGGCAGTTGGTTTAAAGCAATGGACCAGTTGCCTGGGAGGAGCAACCCAAGACTTTGCTAAGGACAGGGGACACAATGGAGGCTATGTTTTCCTAAGGAAGCATGCCAGTCTTTGGTGACTTAGAATAAAGAAACCATAGTAAACCTCAGTAGAATGTGTTCTCTTGGATTTGGGAGATCAGTGGTATCTATGCTGATGTTGGGAAAACATATGAAGGAGGACAGTTGAAATATACCAGAGAAATAAGATATGGGCTTGCCAGGTTTCATCATCTGGGTAATGTTTATAATCATAAATGAGATGAAAATAAAGTTACCAGGTAATCGTGGCCTCCTTGAAAGTTCTCTGAAGTCAATGGGAACCTATCCATTGGCTTGAATGGGCTTTGGATCAGGCCCCATTATGAAATCAGAGCTCTTTCTTTTGGCTTTGGCCATTCATGGAGCCACATATTTGAACATGAGCTCATAATGCAAGCTACCTATGGCTGATGCTATACAGACAATGCAAATATTCATGTGGCTGATGTTGTCGGTTTCCTAGAGTAAAAGTAATCCTTGTACTTCTGAAAATCCCTTACTATAATAGAGTTAAAGCAGGGAGGAACTGAGCTCATTATGTAGCATCAGTGGGGTGTTTGGGATGTTTATACCTCTGTATAAAGGTACACCATTGTAGCAGAAAAAGAATTCTAATGCAGTATGGGTTGCCTGAGACACACAAAGTAACGTGTGGGGTATATGGAATATAGTCACAAATCTATATGGTTCACGTTAGGGGGGTTGCTTAGTCAGAATTCAGACCCATTTTCCATCCACCCTTCTCTATGGTGACAATAAGCAAATCAAAAAAAGGAGTGCACATCAGTTTAATTGTTTTTTATGTTTTGTCTGATACTTGCTAGGGGCTTTAACTGCAGCTGGAAAGCAAAGATGAGGGTTGCCTTTATGCTATTTAAAACTTCTGTTTGGCCACCCCTTTATCTGTTTTTATAACACTGGTTCAGATAGTGTCCAGTCAAACAGATTTAACAAAATAAACATTTGTTGTTTGAAAGGCAGATTAAAACCGGACTGCTTTGGGTCATTTGAATGGGCTACTGTTCTCAGGCAGAAGATAAATGACCAGGGGTTTCCTCCCAGTTTTTTTGCTTTTTTAACACTTCAAAAATATAGACCACCCATTGATTTCACCTGGTGAGGGACTTGTATTTCACCAGAAAGTATCCTCTCCACATCTGTTTTAATAAGAACATAAGTTCACTTCTTCTTGTGTTGGAGAGCACAACCCTATGTGTTCATTGGGTATTAATGTATCCAGCCATTAATCATTCCCTCTCATTGGAGCTCATTGTTAGCTGTAGGTAATAACCCCAAGGATTTAGAATTAACCAATATTTCTTTTTATGACATCCTAATCTCTGCATATTAGAGGGGCCTATATCTGACTGTCCCTGAATGCACTAGACTGCCCTAGCCCCTATTCTTTTTCCTTGGTGACAACATGAAATTTTCTGAATAGGTACTTAGGTATTTCAGTTGATGCTGAGTTTGTTTCTGTACATTTAGGACCTGATCTTGAAAACATTTTACACAAGTAGCTTTTCTTATGTGAGTAGTCCCATTTGCTTCAATGGGACCCCTCACATATGCTAGTTACTCATGTGCTTAAGTATTTTCAGGATCAGGGCCTTAGTTACAGAGTTGTAAGTTGTTGTATTATTGAAATGCATTTTCATATTACTTTGCATGCTCAAAATATGTGAAGTGTGGTGACAGTATTTATCATATCATGCTTATGAGAGTAGGAAGTAATCAGTTTTGTAGTGCTAACATGAGCGGGAGTTACACAAGTATGTTAGCTTCTCTGGAAAATAAATCTTCTGTGCTAAATAAACTTTATAAACTCTGCTAAGACAATATATTCAGATGCCTGTGATTATAGGCATACAAGGTTCCAAAGGCTATGAAAGGTAGTCAAGGGATGGTGCATGGCTAAATGTAGGGCATACTTATTGTTCTTTCTTGCTTTGGTTAAGCAAATATATGTTAAAATACACACGTGAGAGGGAGAATTCTACATAATAGGAACTTTACTGTTGCAGCAAATGGGAGTTTTGACATGATCTGGCCCTCACTGAAACTCATCTTGAGGCCTAGGACTTGAAGTCCTGAGTCCTGAGCCAATGCCCAGAATGTACTGCTGGAGGGAGGAAAGAGTGACAATCAAAATCCAATATGCCACCAACTTCAAGGACCAGAAAGAAATACTTTTTATACCAATGGAAAGCCAGTTTTCCATTGTTATAAAGTAGCAGAATCCAGCTGTGACATCATGAGATATCAGATTATTAAAATCCCAATATTCTGAGAACCATTTTGATTTTTCTTCCCCTCTTTAGTTTTGATATGGTTTTTTGTCACAGTCTTCAATGCCACTGGAGCTCAGAACCATAGTTAGTAGCATCTAAAAGCTTCACATACCAATGTTCACTGTTGCTGAGCAGCAGCTTTAATTTTTTTCTTTTTGTCAGTCTACCAATTTGGTATAGACAATAGCATAAAGAATGGATAATAGATGCATAAATGCATCCTGCAGGGAACACTTTTTGAAAAGGAAAGGATGTGTCACCTATATGTATGCAGTGACACATGGCTTGTTGTGTGTTACTCAAAGCACAGTTCTACCAGTGAGCCTGATTCTCAGTTTGAAAATGTCAAGAGTCCTGAAAATGCCAAGATGGAAGAGAGAGAGAGAGATTGTAAAAGCAGAACACAGTAGCATCCTCCACAGAATGCAATAGTCTCTCAAATACACCTTGTGTACTTCTAAGTGTACAGAATTTTGGGTGAAATCCTGTCCCCACTGTAGTCAATGGGAATGTTTCTGTTGACTTCAGTGGTCCAGGATTTCACCCTGGACCTTTTCATTCAGACCCTTCTCATTTTATGCACATGAATAGCCACATCTGAGGTAACGAGGTCACCCGCATAGGTAAGGAAAGCAGGACATGGCCTTGTTTTGAAGCTAGTTGGCATAAAAATTATGAATCATCCTGCTCTTACTTAAACTAATGGAAAATTTGCAACTGTTTTCAGTGGAAGCAGGATCAAACTCTTTATTTCTACCTGTAATGGTGAATGTTATAATATTCTGGGCCAACTCCTGAATGTCTTGCCCACATAAATAGTCACTATGGTGTCCATGGAACTTTATGTGTAAGGCAACTAAGACTTGATCCTTCATGCTTAAAAAAAAATCCACTTGTTTGTGTTATTTGTCTTGGTAAACTATTCCAGACCACCCTTCAGCTTTGTCTAAATCACTGTTTAGCTTCTGAGTGAAATCTGGCACTTCTGTCTTTGACACAGGTCAGATTTAGAATGTATTCCTAAAAACAGGCATATTTTAATCAATAGTTTAAAATCTTGGAATTGATGAGCTATGGCCTAGGAGAAGAAAACAATTGCTCGTGTGTTTATGAAAAAGAAGTTGGTATAGCAGGCCCGAGAGTTTTAAGAAAATATAATACATAGGGAAAATGTCACTCATCTTGAACCAACCAAAATGTCACTCTGACAAAGTCTGAATAATTTCCTGGCTATATCTCTGTGTGGAGGCCTGCAATTAATTCAGCTCACACATGTGTTAATCATTTCTGTGGCCATTCATATCTAGGCAGATTTCAAATTCATATTGACATCCGTTTCATACTGGATATCACGTGTATTAGCACAACATAAGACACTCAGCATAAGACAGCTAAATTGGTAGTATGACTTTTTAATTTTTATGTGGTTTTTAAACAGAGGTGATCTTTTGTAAATAATAATCTTGATCATTGCTTTTGTTATAATTAAACAATGAGGCATATCAGGAGTATAGTAATCATGAGATAATCACATCCCTGGCATAATTATCAGGTACAGGGCACATCCAAGTATCTCTAATACCTCAGAGTGTGATTATCTTATGATAACTACACCCTGTAGGTTGCCTAATTTCCATTATAAAATTGAATTATTTTTATTAAAATGAACAAGCGGGGGGAAAAAACTTGTTCTTTTTGTGATGGAGGGAAATAAAGCTGACAGTTGACAATACTGAGAAGAAATTTCAGCTGAGCTGATAGTGTGTATATTATTCAATCTCTCTGTTCTTCAGTATTGTTGACTTTACATGCCTTGTAATTCTGGCCCAGATTCCTTCACCATGAAATAGAGAGCTGTGAACTCTAGGAAATACTGTAACAAGAGCTTGTTGAAAAATTTCAAATTTCAGCATTTTTAATGACAAACGGGACACCTCTTTGGTGACATTTTTCACAAAAAAATCCATCCTGTTTTCCAATCAGCTCTAATTATGAGAGCCCATGGCTAATATCCTCCAGTGGGAGTGGAAATGCATTGTCGTACCAGATAAGACCAGAAGTGCATCTTGTCTAGTATTCGCTGAATAGCCAGCACCAATTACTTTAAAGATATATGAAAGCCTATCGTGGACAGTTATGAAATAACTAGCCCATATGGGAAGTTTCTTACTCACACCTGTCAGTTAGAGGTCAGGTTGTACCCTGAAGCATGACCGTTTAATATCCCTTCCGTTTTTTCTCCTGTAGTCCTACTAATAATGATAGATTTGAAAAGAATGAACAAAGATCGGGCGGTTTCTAAGCTCCTGTTGTTTTCATGGTGTTTTATTTTTTGACTGGGGAAGGGAAATATGACTTGACATAGCACCATTTAGTGGTTGTTACTAATTACATTCTTTTTGTGCATTCATTAGTGTAACAGCGACTATGTGCCGGTGTGTGGCTCCAATGGCGATACCTATCAGAACGAATGCTATTTGAGACAGGCTGCCTGCAAGCAGCAGAGTGAAATACTCGTGGTGTCGGAAGGATCATGTGCAACTGGTATGTATAATACTTCGTTTGTAGACTCTATTGAGAACTTGGTTTGAAACCAGATAAAATAGCTTGCATATCATGATAAGGACTCTTTGGATTCCTGGTGTATTAACTCCAGATGAATAATTTATTGTATAGACCTTAAACTACTGTCATCCATTCCTTATTTTAAAAGATACTTGACATGATTTTGAGGAGCAGGGCATAGAATACCATTTCTGTTTTAATATTTAGCTTGCATTCTGCCATGTGGTGTGCATTGTATACAGATATATAGTGTGAATACAAGTAACTGGACATAGAGATTAAGTTAACCCAGAACACTTTGCTTGTGTCAATGGCACTCTCTAATCTGGAGGGGATAGCCTATGAGCGTTACTGCATATGGTAACTTTTCCATAGGCTTTTTCTTATTAGGATTAAATCCCCAGATGGTATAAATCAGCATAGCTTCAGTGACTGCCATGGAACTACACTGATTTATAGTGGCTAAGGTTAAACTTCAAGTGAAATTGTGCAATGGTATTCTCTGTATTTCATGGAAGAATTCATTGAGTATTATTTCTCAAGGCACCTTTCTTCCAATCTGGGCACTGTGAAATATTTGTAGCTCTCCTATATGTAACAGACAAAAAGGTGAATGAGCATAGTCTGACATGAAAACTGACTTGCTCTGTGCTGGAGTTCTCAATGTTTTCCATTTGTGTTCTGTACTCATTAGAGGTGCACAATAAAGTTAACTTGAAAAGAAGAGAAGGCTCAAGCCTTTGTTCCTTGAGGGAACTCTTTAAACATAAAGCAGAATTTTTCAGGTTAGACTAGAAGAGTCAATAAAAAGTGCATAAGAAAAACTTTTTGGGCACTGTAGCAAGCTGTGTTTCTTGCACCTAAGAGAAAATAAAAATTTCTTCCTGTAGTGTAAACTGTGCTTCGTCTGAGATTGCTACCTAAGGCTTTTCAAGGGGAAAAGCACATTCTGTAATGTTCTTTGTCTACAAATTGGTATTATCTGGAGTTCAGGCAGGCAAAGTCTGTTTTGGCAGAAGGGTTTCTTTTAGGATAGATACTGGGCTTTTTTCATCAAAAAGTTTAATAGAACAATTCCACTTCTTTGCTGCATCATTTCTTAATCTCTCCCATTTTTTGTAGTAGTCACTTTGGAGACATCCTCTCCAATGCTAGAGGTGCTCAGGGAAGAAAGAAAACTGGGATCCCAGAAGTCTTGAACATTTGCTCTCTTTTCCCTCCTCACAAAGACAAGACTTCTATCAGTTATGGACCTGATCTATAGTCCACTGAAGTCAATGGGAATCTTTCAATTAGCTTTGTGGGGCTTTAAATCGGGCCTTATCTGAGAGTGCTCTTTGCTTTTCTCAGGGCTGCTGGGGAGTTACTGGATCTCTCTGTGGATGTAGGCAGAGAGAGCAGAATGTTAATCACAAGAGTACCGCTATTCCATCATGCTGAGAGGAGAGCTCTAAACCAACTGATCTGGAAGTTTGGAATCTGCTGTATTCCCCCCAAAGGTTGATGTAAGAGGGACCATTGCAGTCCCACCCTACAGTGGAGGGAATGTTACTAAGAACATCTGGTGAGAAAGGGAGGATGGTGAGAAAGAAACCCCTCGAGGATGGGTAGGTGGAGTCTGGATATGAGTGTGTGGAAGGAGAAAGGAAAAACATGGAGCTTCTTTCCTCCAAACAGGGGGAGATGCATGGAGTACATCAAGGGCAGAAAAGCTAGTGTTCATTTCTCCCCAGCTGCCAGGCAAGGGAAGGGGGAGCCTCTGCTTTCCAGAAACCAGTAGTGGTGTGAGATTGAAGAGACCTTCCTTTCACCACGTAGTTGGCCTGGAGAGGGTGTGTAGTGGGGAGTAGATTGGAGAATCAGATTAGAAATATGGGTGTTGCAAAGGATGCTAGGTAGTAGAGCACCATCATACTTTATTCCCTATTCCAGCCACTCATTGCCCCTGATGTTTATGATCATACTGTGAAAAAGCCCACAGTTTCAAGATTTAGCCAGCAAAAAAACCAACACAACTGAGTAATGAGGCTCATCTGTTTGTTTAGCTAGCTGCAAGATTTAATCAGTAACCCACTGCTGTGGCAAAAAAAAAAAACCCTCTTGTTAATCTAAAGATTTTTTTACCTGAATAATGATGGAGTTTACAGACTGATTTAGATTAACAAGATCTGACCATAAATAAATTGGGATTCAACTCTTGATATACAAACAGAATCACAATCTTGCCTTTTCGAGCTCTTTGCTTGCCTTTCTAACTGCCTTTGACACTGAGCAGTGCTTACAAGTTGAGCTCTCCAGTAAAAAGAAGCTCTTGATAATATAACTTTCTCTTTTACTTTCATCAATGCCTTGTATTAAACTGCTGAAAATGGAGATCGAATTTAGATTTTCTTTTATCCAGATATCTCTCCATTTGTGTGCATTTTTACACATTGATTTGTTAAGAATGCTTCTTAATGAAGTTCTTTGCTTGACCATTTCATGTAGCTGCTCTTCCTAAAACTGGAAACATAAACAGTCTATCTAAATTTCTTCAGGTTAAGTTGAAGGATTTAAAGACAAAAGCACTTGGTTTAACAAGCAAGTAACCATTAGGAGAGTCTGTAATTCTAACCTTTCCTTTAAAGGATTAAACTAATTATTTCAACTGACAATGTTACTCTAAAACTGTGTGGGGGAGAGGAAGGAAAGATTAGCAATTTTATAAAAAGGCTTTGCTTGCTTGCTTGCTTGCTAGGTATTTATTATAAATATTTCCTGTCTTTATTACTGCATAGCATTCAGTTTATGATAGGAATACTGACTCTGTGTTTGTCATCCAACATTTCTGATATTCTTACCTCTATAAAGCTCTTTGATTGTTATGACTATATGTGACATTCATTTCTATATATTTCAACACTGAATTAAAGTTGTTTTTCTTTTTTAAAATATGGCATATGTAAGGAGGGAAATGAAATTGCACAGTAAAGTAACTTTGCAAAACTGTTAATCACTGTTTTGAAGAAGATGGTTTATCAGTCTCAGCAAATGAGACAGAGACTTCAGAGAACATTACAGCACTCCCGTGCTTGGGTTTTTTCTGTCTTTTATGGAGACTTTTAAAAAGAAAACTCAGACATCAGCAACCATATAAAGATTAAATCTCTGTAATTTACATAGGCATGACATTAAACATAAGATATACCCTTATACATTTAACTGAGCAGTGTCGCCTTACATATTCATAGGTCATATTGTCACATCTGAATATAAATTTCATTGTGTTTTCTCTTCAGATGCAGGCTCAGGATCTGGGGATGGAGGTAAGAGTCCTCTGTTAATATTACTCTGCCTATTTATACGCACAAGGTCATTCCCCTTTCCTTCGTGTACGTGGATGTGCTTTGCAGTTTTGTCGTACCGCTATGTGTTGTCTTTCATTTAGGTTTTTCTGAAGTGACATTTTGCATTTTAGTCAAGCCAAAACCTCATAAAGACCTGCCGTTTTCTAGGGAAATTCAGCAACTGTATTACTTCTGAGAGGATTCTGTATTATTTATGAGTTGTACTAGGTGCTCTATCTCCATCTGCTGTTTCTAGCTCACTCATTTATTTTAAGTTTAAAATAATATTTCTCCTGTTTTTAAAACGTGAACCAAACCCCTTGTGTTGTCAGTCTTCCCCCTGGAGGATTCAAACCCAATAATTTGCAGTAATAGAGATCATTCTTGGAGTATTTAGGAAGCAGAAATGTCATTGGTAGGAAAATGATGATGTTGGTTTAAAAGAAACCCCAGACCCTAACTACTTACAGGGACAGTGTCAGATATATTAGGCTTTTAATTTAGATTTTGTTTTAAAGAAATTGTGTGTGGTGATTTGTTAGTGAAACATTTGAGTTAGATCACAGATCTTGTACACAGTCCTCCTGAGCATGAGACAGTGCATAGCTGCAAAAGAGGCTTTGGGACTCTTGGGGATGTCCGTCTATGCTACAATCAGAGGTGTGACTGCAACATGCATGAACGTACCCAAGCTAGCTTTGATCTAACTAGCTCAAATAACAATAGCAGCGAAGCCAGTGCCACATGCGAAGCAGCATGGGCTGTACAAACCCGTCCAGGACTCTGGGTAGATACTCAAGAGACTAGCCCAGGCTGTCCTGGCTTCACTGCTGTTATTCTTTGCACCCGTGAGATCAAAGCGAGTCCTGGTGTGCTGCACTCCCACCTTGGATTGCAGTGTAAACATCCCCACGGGGAGAAGGACAGTGCCTCCCAAACTGTGGTGGGGTAGGAGAGTAAGTTTTCTGAGTGCAGGATCATTACTTGACCAGATTGTGACTAGTCCTAGCAGCCTCATTGGCTGGTGCATAGGAGAGTGGGGCCATGGCTTTGTCCCTAAGGGAGCATAGGGTGCAAAACCCCTATATTTCTGCCCCACTGCCACCCACCTCAGAACCCAGAACAAGTATCTGAATAGGCCTAATGTGAGCATGCAAGGAGAGAAAACGTTGCCCCAATGTGACTATGCAGGGGACTGGAGTGGAGCTAGTCAGAACCTCTCCCTAAAACAGTCTCCTATGGCGTTGGAAACCTTATTGAATTGTGCTAGTACAAAGACTGTAACAGGGTGACTTGCCTCTTAAGGGCTTGTGGCCTGGGATCAGCCAACCCTGTTTCTGAAGGAGCCACCTGTGTTGTGTTAACAGCCTTGATGGGGCCTCATGGAGGCCAGCTGATTCCCCTACAAAGGGCAGCAGGAAGCGGTGGTAGAGAATGAGGAAAGGCTCTTGTTGGGAAGACCTTGGCCCTAAGGGTGTAAAGCTGAGCTCCTGATAAGGCACAGGATGATGATTGTACTAGCACCCAGCTCTGAGAAGGATGGCTGGGGGCTTCTTATCTTAGAGAAGAGAGACATTGAATGGGAAGGGGGGTGCTGGGGCCTGGAGGGCCAGACTGTGTCAGGACTAAATCAATTGGAACCAAGGAGGGGACTGTTTTGTACCTTTGGATGGGTGATGTGCAGTTCTTAAGGGGCCCTGAAGAGTGACCTCTGGTCATGTGGGGGTGCTCTGGAGGCAGCTGCCCTGTTACGGGGACCCTCCAAATCTTACATGATGTGGATCACAACTTAATAGTGAGATTATCTCATGGACCAAGGAGGCTGCATTCATGACTGCATGGATGCCCTTTGATGGGATTTAGCCATTACTTATGTAATTCATCAGATGGTTTATGAAGATATGACCAGTCAATTCTCTGTGGCTCACCAGTCTAATTATGTTGTCCATTCCATGTGAAATACAAAAGAAGACAACATCACCTAAGGCAAAAAGTAAGCCAGAGGGTGTCTCTTTCCCCCCTCTCCCCCCAAATAGATTTCAACAGGATGCGGGTTTCACCTAGATAATGTTAATACTGTAATAATACTTTGCACTTACAGGTTTTCATTCTCATAAACTCATAAACTTTAAGGTTACAAGGGACCATTATGATCATCTAGTCTGACCTCCTGCACAACGCAGGCCACAGAATCTCACCCACTCCTGTAATAAACTCCTAACCTATGTTTGAGCTATTGAAGTCCTCAAATCATGATTTAAAGATTTCAAGGTGCAGAGAATCCTCCAGCAAGTGACCCATTCCCCATGCTGCAGAGGAAGGCCAAAAACCCCAAAGACCTCTGCCAATCTGCCCTGCAGAAAAATTCCTTCCGGACCCCAAATATGGCGATCAGATAAACCCTGAGCATGTGGGCAAGACTCACCAGCCTGACAGGAAAGAATTCTCTGTAGTAACTCAGATCCCACCCCATCTAACATCCCATCACAGGCCACAGGGCATATTTACCGCAAATAGGCAAAGATAAATTAATTGCCAGAATTAGGCTATCCCATCATACCATCTCCTCCATAAACTTATCAAGCTTAATCTTGAAGCCAGATAGGTCTTTTGCCCCCAGTGCTTCCCTTAGAAGTCTATTCCAGAATTTCATTCCTCTTATGGTTAGAAACCTTCGTCTAATTTCAAGTCCAAACTTCCAGATGCCCAGTTTATATCCATTTGTTCTTGTGTCCCCATTGGTACTGAGCTTAAATAATTCTTCTCCCTCTCTGGTATTGATCAGTCTGATATATTTATAGAGGGCAATCATATGTCCCCTCAGCCTTCTTTTGTTAGCTAAAGAAGCCAAACTCTTTGAGTCCCCTTTCATAGGACCGGTTTTTCATTCCTCGGATCATCCTAGTAGCCCTTCTCTGTACCTGTTACAGTTTGAATTCATCCTTCTTAAACATGGGATACCACAACTGCACACGGTATTCCAGATGGGGTCTCACCAGTGCCTTGTATAATGGTACTAACACCTCCGTATCTCTACTGAACATACCTCGCCTGATACATCCTAAGACAGCACTAGCTTTTTTTCATGGCCATATCACATTGTTGGCTCATAGTCATCCTGTGATCAACCAATACTCCGAGGTCCTTCTCCTCCTCTTTTACTTCCAACTGATGCATCCTCAGCTTATAACAAAAAATCTTGTTATTAATCCCTAAATGCATTACTTTTCACTTTTCACTATTAAATTTCATCCTGTTACTATTAGTCCAGTTTATAAGGTCATCCAGATCTTCCTGAATGATATCCCCACCCTTCTCTGTATTGGCAATACCTCCCAGCTTTGTGTCATCCACAAAATTTATTAGCATATTCCCACTTTTTGTGCCGAGGTCAGTAATAAAAAGATTAAATAAGATTGGTCCCTAAACTGATTCCTGAGGAACTCCCTCCAGCCTGACAGTTCACCTTTCAGTATGACCCATTGTACTCTCCCCTTTAACCAGTTCCTTATCCACCTTTCAATTTTCATACTGATCCACATCTTTTCCAATTTAACTAAAATTCCCCATATGGAACCATATCAAATGCCTTACTGAAACTGAGGTAAATTAGATCCACTGCATTTCCTTTGTCTAAAATATCTTTTACCTTCTCAAAGGAGATAAGGTTGGTTTGGCACAATCTATCTTTTGTAAAATCATGTTGTATTTTGTCCCAATTACCATTGACCTCAACGTCCTTAACTATTTTCTCCTTCAAAATTTTTTCAAAGAACTTGCATACTACAGATGTCAAACTAACAGGCCTTTAGTTAACCAAATCACTTTTTTCCCCTTTCTTAAAAATAGGAACTATGCTGGCAATTCTCTAGTCATACAGTACAACCCCTGAGTTTACAGATTCATTAAAAATTCTTGCTCATGGGCTTGCAATTTCATGTGCCAGGTCCTTTAATGTTCTTGAATGAAGATTATCTGGGCCCCCCGATTAAGCTGTTCGAGATTGGCTTCTACCTCGGATGTGGTAATATCTACCTCCATATCCTCATTCCCATTTGTCATCCTGCCATTATCCCTAAGCTCCTCATTAGCCTCAATGAAGACTGAGGCAAAGTATTTGTTTAGCTATTAAGCCATGCCTAGATTATCCTTAAATTCCACTCCATCCTCAGTGTTTAGCGGTCCCACTTCTTCTTTCTTTGTTTTCTTTTTCTTTATATGTCTATAGAACCTTTTACTTTTCGTTTTAATTCCCTTTACAAGGTCCAACTCTACATGGCTTTTAGCCTTTCTCACTTTATCCCTACATGTTCTAACCTCAGTAAGGTAGCTTTCATTGCTGATCCCTCCCATCTTCTACTCTACCACCAGTATCATCTATTAGACTGGTATCTACCCTACCCTTCCTCCTCATCTCCTCCCTCACCAGTTTTATACTGTAACTACATTGAGTTCAGTAAATCAGGAGTAAGAGAAATGGAATCAGACCCCTACACTTCTTTTCACCCAGAGATGCTTATGTCAAACTAAGACCAACCATGCCATTTGCATGTTATTGCCTCATGCAGTCTGAAATGTATTGTACAACTACAGAAAGCCAACTGAGCCATAGACATTAAGTGGTTTGGTTAACTTACAGTGAATTAATTATTTTTTCTCAGCCATTGGTTGCCGCATCACAAGTAACTTGGCACTTTTTTGTTGTTGTCTAAGTTCTCTTCTTCCATTGCCACAACTTCTGGAAGACAAAAAAAAAATGAATTTTTTAAAGTGCAATTTAATTTCACTTTCAGTCAGCTAAAGTTTTATTTAAAAGTATAGGAAAGGAATTACATCTATTGATTAATGTTCATGGGTTTAGAAAGTGACTACTGACTTTTGGGTGCCTCCATTTTTACATAGTCAGCTTGAGGCACCTTATAAAGTGGCCTGACTTTCAGATAGTAGGTATTCCATATTTTCTAGAAGGCAAGCCCCTTTTCAGGTGTCTCACGACGTGCACCCAAAAAAACCTGAACCCTCAAAATCTCTAGTCACTTCTGAAAATTTTGCCTACCGGTATATATTTCTGCCTTGGCAGAATCTTTTTACAGCTGGCTACAGAATGTGAATGAAGTCTTCCAAAATGCATAGAAAAGAAGGATTTCTGATTCATACTGTATATTCAGTACTTACAATTTATACTTAAGTTGGGCCTTTCACACAAACGATCTGTAAGTGATTTTTCAAACGCAGAATCAAATAAAACTAAGGTATTATCTATATACCAAAGAAAACAGGTAAGATTTGAAGATTGTTTATAAAAAGTACAGAGGGAACAAACTTGGCCATCTCCTGAGGTAGTGAACTCAGACTCAAAGAGCAGAACAAGCAAAAACATAACTTCCAAACAATTTGAGTTTAAAAACAGATGTTGACAAAAGACAAAAGGAACAGGACCTCAGGGCCTGGCTAGGCGGGTAGTAGGGAAATAGATCTGTGAAGCAGAGGGGATCAAGTTGGAGCATCTCATTTACAGGTCTACAAAGCTACCTTCTATAATACAAGATTTAATAGGCAGCTAATGCAGTTCTCAGAGTACAGAAGTATATTAATGTGCTTTGAGAAGCCAAACCTAAGTCAAGTAAACACTCTCATGTCATCATTCTTTACTAGGCAACATCCTGTCATAAAGGCTGCAACAAATTCTAGATTTCGTTAGAGCAGGGCTTGAAAAATCCACTCAACAATGATGAATGGGAAGTTTTCCTTGACATGTGTAAGAATCTAGTCATCAACTATTGCATAATTTGAGTGTTCTTGATTTTACTTAAACTTTTATTCCTCTTATGGTTTTGAAAATAACCTTCCAAATATAAACAGAGGCAGTATTGTCTTCCCAAGTCTGCAGACTGGCAGTGCCAGTGACTCTCCAGATGCTCATAGACCTGCCAATCAGCAGTGGAGTGCAATTAACAAAGCTAGCCAGTTTCAACTGCTCCTAAGGCTCCAATCAACAGCAAATCTGTCCAAATTAGTTAGTATTGTGCCATTGCTGCCTGTGACTTGGGGAAGTATATGAGCAGCAAGAGCAGCAGGTTCTGAAGATATTTATGGGGAGGTTGAATTTTTAAAAAGGGGCTGGAAGGTGGGTAGAGTAGTCAAGGGTGAAAGTAAAATTTCTCTCTTACTGGTACGGGGGTCAGCTTCCTCCTTCCCACCCCCCAAAGGAGCGGGGCCTTGGGCAGAAGGGGCATATCTTTGAGGTCAGCGACCCCCTGCCTACCCACCTGTGCCACTCGCGGCTCCAGCCCAGCAGTAGCTGCTCCTTTTGCACCCTCCCCCCACTGTCAGTGGCCGGGAGGGCAAAAGGGACAGGGATTTTAAACCGCTGCTGTGGTAGCACTTTAAGCAGTGCTTTAAAGTAAGGAAGTAGGGGCCAGTACAGGCGGTCACTTTTTACCAGTACACCGTACCGGCCAGTACCAGCTTACTTTCACTCCTGAGAGTAGTGGAAATCTCTCCCTTATACAGTGACCAGGAGGTTCTGGAGTGGGCTGAATAGATAAAGTGCCTGCCCCCGTCTGTCAAATGGGGGTTGGGGAGCTGCAAACTTATCTGACACCTTCTACTCAAGGGTTAATACAAAAGATGGAGCCATCAGAGAAAACACCTTATCAGAAATCTCAGCACCCCACTTCCTCACTTTTAAGCATTTGGAGGGGACCTAGGAAAGTGTTTCTTACAAGGACTTTGCTGCTTGCGTGCCTTCATATCGACCTTGGGCTGGTAGGTACAGTCCAGATATTAGGGTGTCTGGTAAATTTTCCAAACCCTGCATTAGTGTGTAATGCAGACAATGCTTGACTCAATCAGTAGGGGGCACAATCACCCCTAAGATGTTACTGCCTGGTTAATAGAAGGCTGTACTCCCCCCCTGCACTGTTGGATTCAGTGAGCTCTCCACTGGATAGTCCCTTAATAACTTTGGTGGATTTCCCATTTGGATTTCATGCACCATTTCCATCCCTCGAGTCTGTCCTAACTCCCTGCTATGTGAATGTGAGGGGTGGCCGCTCCTGCAGCAGCCATGTTCCAGAAGTAGTGGGGAGAGAAAGCTGTTCATAGAAACAAGGCCTCTGCCAGTTTCCTGAGAGCCATGGGATTCTTATGCTATTTGAGGTGGACGGGCCCACGCCCCCTAACCATTTGTGGGTTGGAGAACCCAGTGGAATGATGGACACACCAGATGATGAAACTCAGTTTCCTGCTCTTATGTGAAAAGCTCCCTAAAAGGAAACATAAAGGTATAGAATTAAAATCCACCTCTAAATATCCATGGATCATGGAATAGAGGATGGATTTTTTTTAAAAAGCTATACTCCAGAAGGTGCAGTTCCAATCAAATGCAGGGGTCTAATCAATAAAAAATAAAAAAAAAGAATCTTGCTTTGATGTGAAAAATTTCATATGCAGAATTCTGAAGAAAAATAATTTAAAGAGATCCCACTCAGTTTCAGTCTGTTAGCCTTTAGCTGACTGACCCTTTTTAGAACCCAAAGTAATCCCATTTATTGGTCTTGAAATGCTTCACAATGCTTGCTTGTTTCCTAGCTTATTTAAAACAGTGACAAACTCAAGAGAATATTTGTATTACTGTCCTTAATGTACTTGGAACAGTCTCACCTTGATTACGTGTTTCACTGAAATTTATTTTCCTTTGCCTGTATTTATAGATATCACTGTTGCTCAGCTTTCCTTCCGAATGGATAATGAGCTAGCTAGGTACCTGTATGGCCCCCTTTACTGCAGTATCTGAGCATCTACATAGAATTGATTTCAAGGCCCAACTCAATTTCTGTTAAAATCTTGTTGACTTCAGTGGGAGTTAGCTAGGACCCCTTCTTCCACATCTCTCATCTTAGGTTGATTTTATGTTCATTATGGTTTAGGATAAAGTCGAGTGAAGAAACCAAGTCAGATACTTAATCAATATCCCCATTACTTGTGTTTCAGTAGCATGTAGAGGCTCTAATGGCGGTCAAGGCTCCATTCTTCTAGGAAGCATGTAGATGTAATCCTTGCCCCATACAGCTTATAAACAGACAAAGGATGGAAAGAGAGAGAGCAGCACAGAAAGGTTAAATGACTTTCCCGAAGTCACACAGCAGCTCAGTGGCAGCGCTGGGAAAAAACCTGGGTCTCCTGAATCCCAGTCCATTGCCTTATCAGTTGAACCATGCTGCCTCTCAATAAACCATGGGGTTCCCCAAAACAGAGCAAATAATTGGACCTACATATTATTCTTAAGATTGTTCCTACTTTGTTACCCATCATGATTAATCATGAGCATGCCCTCTCTCCCCTGTCATGTTGTTAGTTCATTTGTTCTTGATTGCTCCATTGGGCAAAATTGAAGTTTTTGGGGTTCGTTGTGGGCAGAGAGTCCACGGGCACACACCCACCTGGGGTCCTGACTTCCTTTTCCTGCAGGTATTGGAGGTGTTGGGATGTGTGTTATAAAACAGTTCAGAAGAGCAGGTAATCCCAATGCACTCACCCAGACTTCTTGTCTTGAGCAAAATAGAGAAAGAGATTAATCCTTTAAAACCTGAATATCTGACTTATTTGAAGGCCAGTTGTCATGCAGCAGGTTATGGTAGCAAGCAGTTACACTTAGCTGCTTCTTTTTTTTCCCAGTAGCCAAACAATTGCTGTGACTTGATTACATTTGTATTTGTCCGTGTACTAATTCAGTATGAATAACTGCTAAATTCATCAGTGCTGTTGCTTTTATACTATTTTTTCCCCCACTCTGCTTTGTTGCAAGATAGATTGATAAGCAGGACATAATGAAATATTTCTTCCTTGAAATATCTCTTGAGCCACAATACTCTATAAACGTTTGTGTCCATTGCCTGGAATTAATCAGTCTATAAATGTGATACTAATACATACACACAGTATAGATGTGAGAGTATTGTGAGTGGGCTAATTTAAACTACAAAAGCAAAGGAATTCAGATTTAAGGCTGAAACACCCAGCCTTTTGTGCCTGGGTGTTATAGGTAATATGGCATGCTATCATGTGGCCTGAGAATGTTTGCTGATTTTGTATAAAACTGTAGTGCATCAAACAGGGAGTTTTGTGGCTTAATTTCATTTTTATGGCAATATTTTATGGTATATTTTTATGGCAATATCAAAAAGATAAGAAAATGTAGTGAGTGTAACATGAGAGTAACTGGTGATGTGAGGGGAATTTTAAATCTTAAGTGCCGAAACGGAATGGTCAGTTTTCATACTCTATTTTTTTATTATTATTATTTTTACTGTGTTAACCTCTGTGTAAGATACGTGTAAGATCTTGGAGTAGAGCTTTCAAAGGCACTAATGTCCCTATTTTCAGAAGTGACTTGGGCATTTAGGAGCATAAAGGGTTGTCTACAGGATCAATTAGACCATGACAAGCTGGGATGTGAATCTACCCCATGCTAGCCTGCCCCATGGGGTCTAACTGTGTGTGCACCCTGCTAATGTGCGTTAGCAGTTTGTTACAGGTCTTTATGCTAGATCAAAGTGTTCTAAGGAACTGTTAATGCACATGCTGTGCACGCTACCACTTATGCCTTTGTCATGGTGGAGGGGGGAGGTCTTCACACTTCTGAGCGACATAAATCTTGCCAACATAAGCGATTATGTAGACAAGGCGTTAAGCTCCTAAATGCCTAAATCACTTTTGAAAATGGGACTGAGGTTCCTAAGTCACTGAGATGCTTAGTACATTTTAACCTTGGCTCTCTCCTGCTCCCCCACTTCCCGTGCCATGATCCAAAACCCTAGCATGCCCATACTCTCTCCTTGACTTAAATGTGTAACTCCCATTATATTTTAATTTATAAAAAGTGCCAATCACATAGTCTTAGAACACTGACACTTTAAAATATACAGTGTTTCCCTTAACGGTTGACCAGTCTCAGCCGTTGAAGATTATCATTGCCCCTTTTCTGTCACTCATGCAAAAGCCTGTGAAAATAAATGGTTTTTTTCACAAATTAAGCAAATTTGTGCACACTAGAAGTGGAAGCGAATTCCAGACGTGAGGCCCTTCGAGTGAGAACATCCTGCCCCTGGCACTGAGTCGCTTACATTTATGGATAGTTCTTTTAAGCATTTGAACCGCCAGGAACAATAGCATGCCAGGAAAACGTGTAAGGAAGTGATTCTCTTGTACCAAAAAGAATATGACACCCTGCAGTGTACATAGTGCTCTTTTCAAATGGCCTATTTTTAGGTTCAAAATCAGAAATTCTTCTCCACACCAAAACTGAGATAAAAGTAAAAAATATGCTGTTTAATGATGTGCTGTATGTAAAGGCCCTAAACTATTCTAAATCATCAAAACATCAAATAAATCCTATAATATTTCAGCAAACAGATCAAAGAGAGAGCATCGTAGCTTACGCAACATACATATTGGTGTCCATTATAAACAGAGTGGGGGAGAAACACAGTGAGCCACATTTGGCTGTTATATTGGCATAAACCTGGATTAATATCTCTGGACTACAGTAAAAGACCAGGAGAATCTAGCCCATAATTTTGGCTACCTGAATCGAAAGGAGTGAAACTGCTCCTCTAAAGCAGGGGTGGGGAACCTCCAGCCCGCGCGCCTTATACGACCCGCCAAAGCCTTCTGTCCAGCCTGCGCGCATCCCTGGCCGGTGGCTCCCCCAGGCAGTTCCTGGCCCCTTCGCCGAACACGGAGCCGCCCGCCCCTGGCACAAAGCCTGGCAGGGGTGGCTTTGTGCTCCGGCCGGCAGGCGGGCGTGGCTCCACGCTGGGGCCGGCAAGCGCCTGGGGGAGCCGCCGGCCAGGGACGCGCACGGGCCGCCAGGCGGGGGCAGCTCGAACCTGGGGGGGGGGGCGCCGGCGCTGCGGGGAGCCCACAGTCAATGGGGTGTGGGGGGGAGGCCGGGGTGTGGGGGGAGGCCGGGGTGGGCGAGGTGTGGGTGCAGGAGGGAAGGAGGCTTGGTGGGGGGAGGCTGGGCTGGGTGGGTCAGGCATGGGGGGCAGGAGGCTGGGTTGGGACGGGGGAGGAGGTTAGCTTCGGTGGGGTGGGCCGGGCCAGGCAGGGGTGGGGGAAGAAAAGCAGTTAGATGGGAGGCTGGGCGGGGGTAAAGCAACATCACCCCCTACACCCAGGCTGATAGCGGGAGCTGACTGGGGCAGGTGGCAGGACCCCGGCTGGCAAGGGGCCAGCGGGAAAACCCCAAAGCAGTGCAGGGCTAAGCACGCCGCTTGCCACTGCTTTGGGGTTTCCCCCGCTGGCCCCTTGCCAGCTGGGGTCTCAGCTCCTGTTGCCAGCCTGGGCTTCCTTGGGGGGGAGGGGGTGTGGGAGTGGCCCGCGAAGGACATTATAAATGTCCAAATGGCCCTTGGCACAAAAAAGGTTCCCCACCCCTGCTCTAAAGCTTTAAAATGGTACTTCACACTCACTCAAAGTACCATAAGAGGCCCTGATTCGGAAAACTACTTAAGCACATGTATAACTTCCAATGTGTGCTTAAGTCAAGATCTATTAACTCTGTGGCTTTAAGCGTTATACTGAATAGAGACGCTTTCCTGAGGAAATCTGCAAGGGAGCAAATGTTGCTTAGTTCCCTGTATGCCTCCTACTTATATGTTTTGTGGTTTAATAGTGTAAGTGCTTGATTGACTATCCCCCTTCCTTGAGTTATTAGCTGGCATGCTGTATGGCTGATTAGAAGTTCCAACGAGATCTAAAAGCACAAATAAGATGAAAACATCTTCTCAAAGTTCACATGCTATTTCAACTTTAACTCTTGGGCTAATTACAGGCAGATTCTGTAATGTTAGCTTAAGATATTCTGTTTTTTGAATATTTAAATTCCCTTTTGTCTTAGAGGCTTTTTTACCCTTATCCTATTAGCTTTGGAGTCAATGGGAATTGTCATATTCAGGGAAAGTACGATTGGATCCCAAATATTTAACAGACTGTAGATCGACTGACTTTGTTTAAATAAGCACACAGAGAGTTTTTGATATTTGTATTGTGGACCTAAGATACCACAGCAGTTCACACAGCTGTTCAGATCAACTAAAAGTTGTAGGTTGAAGTGTTGCTAGGTCTCACACTTTTATCATGAGTCTTGTGATGTTGGTCTTAAAGCCCTGGGCCCCGAGTCATGTTTATGACTCTCACTTAAAAAGTTTCTAGGCCTCATGGTTGGAGAGTGAGCTACAAAATGGACCCAAAGGGCTTAAATGCCAGAAGGCAAATACAAAGAGCCCCAAAATATCTTGTGAAAATATCATGGCTCTGATTGTTTAATGCTTGGAGTTGTGGAGTTGGCAATCCTGATTGTTGTTTAGTATATTCTATATAGTATTCTAGTATAGATCCTGAATCTAGTTATAGCATATAATAGATAATGAGAGTATAAATGTAGGCTATATACTGTAGATTATACATACAATAGAACAAGATTGCTCTTGCATACAAATTCTGTTGTATGGAATCAGTAGAATTAGTTACTATTTCCATGTACTTGGGGCTTACAAAGAAACAAAATATTTGTTCCCAACTTAAATTTTTGCCAAAGACATGCATAGAAGATGGAAAAGCTTCGCCTAACAGAAAAAAGTCTTTAATTCTCCTTTTCACTGCTTTGCATTTGAAAGTGACTTCCTAGATTACATTACATTGCATTTAACCCCACTTTAAAATGACCATCAGACACCATAATTTAGATAGCCCCATGTCCTATGTTTGTAATGCATTTAGACAGAAAGCAATGAAGTAAATTGAGGGGCTTAAGTTTATTTAGATTAGTGGCCTTTTGAAAATAAGTTGTCTGGTGTGCATAGTTTTTAAGTCTGTTTGCATCTAATTAGCTGTTTGGCTGAAACAAGGTGATGTCACTAGTAATCTACGAAGAGGTGAAGATATGATATAATAGGCTGGTCTATAATCTCTTCAGCGAGGCTTGTAGCACTGTTATGGAGCTTAGTGAGAGCATATAGAATTTCAGCATGTAATATAAAATCAAATATAATAGCATAAAACAGCTTTCTTACCCTGATTCAAATAGTAGAAGTGCTATTTCCTCCTTCATATATCCTTTGGCTCCTTATCACTGCAGTTTATAGCTATACCTTTGTAGCAGGCTTTGCTGTTTTGTTGGGGTAGGTATCTCCATAATGGCATTTTTACCCATGTTTGCTATTGATTCCCTGACACTAGATTTTTCTCCCTGGAGACAGCTCATTTGAGCGGCTTGAAAGCTAAAAACCTATTGCTGTAAATTCTGGTTTCTAATTCCACAGCTCAGCTGACAGCACTGGGAAGTCACTTTCAAAAGCAGAAAATCTTAACACCCTACAACAGATTTTGTTCAGCCACTATGCTGGCTCCCAATTTTATTGTATTGCTCCAAAGCCTACACGCTTTCACATGTTACTGTTGGGGGGAAATCTGTTATCAAACATGTAAGGTTCCCTACAATTAAGCTGTGCTTATTGCTGTGCCAGTGCATTTAAACGGTGGCCTGAAAGCAACTTCCCTTTTACAGCACTAGCAATTTAGTTTTCATGCTTAGTCATCGATGCATGCTTAAAGAGATCTGTAGAAGATTTCCTAAAACAGCCGGGGAAAGTTGGTTGTTTCTGTGTGTGTCTCTGAGGACTTTTTCCTTCAGCGTGCTGGGCTCTTATGCTCTGATTCAATAATCAGTCCCTTTCCAGCAAAGACTTTTGAGATTCAAGCACATGCTTAACTTGAAGCGCATATCTAAGTGGTCGGTTGAGTTGGGGCAGTTTAGTTAGTGGAAGCTGATGGCATTCAACAGCTTGGAAGTTCAAGGGTGAGTACCTTATCCTTGCACCTGCCCCATTATGTCTTGTACAGGGGCCAGAGTTACAAAAATAGCCCTTAAAATTTCCATGGATAGCTCGGGGGACAAGTGCTCCAGAGAAGAGCTATAAGCTTGTTTTCCAAGGACCCCTCAGTATGGGGGCATGCTGGGGGTTGGGGTTGGGGCTGGGGCAGGACTGCAGCAAGCAGCACTCTGAAGATTATTGCAGTCCATACGGTGGCCTGAATGGAGGCTGCTGTAACATGCTCAAGCACTCCAGCCCCTGGAGCAGCTCAAAGGTAGCTTAAACCTACTGTAGTCACCTCAGCCACATCACAGAACTTCATGCCACATCATTGGGCCTGATTCTGTAAGATGTGTCTGCCTTCAAAGCTTGATTTATGAGTTCCAGTATTTGTCAGTGGGAGTTGAGGGCACTCAGCACCTTGCAGGATTGGGCCCTTTGAATCTAGAAATTATTTTCCATGCCAAGTCCTGACATTGCTTCTTTCTTTTGAGTGGCAGTGCAGGTGTTTGTCTTCCATGTCAGTACATAACAGCAATTCACAGAGTCATAGATTCTAAGGCCAGAAGGGACCACTGTGCTCATCTAATCTATAGCACACAGGCCATAAACCTCTCCAAATAATCCCTTTTCCTTTTAGAACAGCCCTCTACTTGATTTAAAAATTGCCAGCAATGTAGAATTCACCACAACCTTTGGCAAACTGCTTTAGTGGTTAAGTACCCCCACTGTTAAAAAAAGCACACCTTATCTCTACTCTGAAGTTGTCTAGCTTCTGCTTCCAGCCATTGGATTGGGTTATGTCTTTCTCTGAAGCCAGCAATATTTTAGGAAGTGGGGTTTTTTTGGCTAGGTATTAGAGTTTTTTGCGAGCAGGGGGAGCTCACAACTTGCTTCTATTGTGGGTCCTAGAAAAATGTTTGAGACTTTTTTTTGTTATCAGATATTTAAAATCCAGAGAGTATGTTCCATCATATTACTATAGTAAGATTCAGGTCAAATTTGATGGCCTAACCACAATATTTGAGTGCTCCTTTAAAATTAAGGGCACCATGTGCCCAAACTATCTCTAAGCAGACGCCATAACATTTTTTTCAAAATGGAAGCAGTTATATGTAGAGAAGCAGTTATATGTATATGCTTTACTAACTAGCAAAGTAAATCCATGTCTGCCTCATTTAGCATTACTTATAGCCAATGGCTGAAAGACTGCAGGATATTTTAGAGGTTGTGTTCATCACTGCTAGCAATTCTATTAGCTGCTTTTTCTGGAGTTTTTTTTAGCTGGATGATAAATATATGCATTTTGACTGAAAATTTATATATAGTAGCCCGAGAGCTATTTGTTTATTTGCAAACTGTGAAAAATAATCCCTTCAGTCATTTTTGAACTCATAATTTTTGTAATGAAGTTTTGTGGGTTGGGGGTTTTGTTCTACTTTTAACAAGGGAATTTTTCAGATGGGAGCCGTTGTCTGCTAATCTGTGGCCAATGCCTTCAGATGGTTTTTTAGATTGTCTTTGTATCTGCTTAACCTCTCCCCTGCCAAGGTTTCAGTTAGTTCCTTCCCTTTTCCTGGAGAGCAGGACTAAAAGGGAGACTCCCACTGACTTCACTGGACACTGGATGAAGTTAATTGAAGTAAGGGTTCAATGGAAGTAAGAATGGTCTCCATAAAGGGCTGGTGCAAGCACTAGGCGACCTAGGCAGTCGCCTAGGGCAGCAGGATTTGCGGGGTGGCTTTTTGCCGCCCTTGGCAGCATTTCAGCGGCAGCTCCTCTGGTGAACCATGGAGCCCGGACAGCAGTCATCAATGCGGCAGTCAGGCATCCCTTGGCGGCATTTCTGTGGGAGGTCCGCCTGTTGCGCAGCTTTCGGCAGCATTTTGGCGGCAGGTAGCCGAAACCGTGGACCTCCCGCAGGAATTCCGCCGAAGGCCACCTAGGGCGGCAAAAAAGCTGCCGCTGCCCTATCTCCATATGGTTACAGTTGTAGTATCCATTTAATAACAGGAGGGGAAAAAAACTATGAAACTAGACTTGGGGCTGAGAAAACACATCGGTAATATGTTTTTAACAAGTAAAAAACTTAGAAGAAAGTTGTAGTTATCTAGAAACAAGTATAAGAAACCAAGGACATTCAGATCTAAGAGACTAGCAGTAGAATGCCTTATGTGACTGTGGAATTCCACGTAACAACTCTAGGAACATGTTTTGGATATGGAACAATGGAGCCAGAGAGTTATAGAATAAATTGGAGAGTAGAAAAATAGTACAGGTAGGGAAGGGGAAGGGGGAAATCCCACCTTCCTGTTCGCTCAGCCTCCTGTGCTGTGGTTGTCTTGAAAACATTTGGTGCCTGAGGACTGCATGCTGCCCAGCAATTCTAAAAATACATTGGAGGAAGTCTTTGTGTAGCCGAATTTCTCTTCCTTAAGGTAATCTGTTACACAAGGCTGCTGTAATTTGGCTTTCAGCAGCAATGACTAGTTATGCCAGAAGTGGATAATAAATAAAGTCTAGACAAATGCAGTGTGTTACCAGAGGCAGCCAGCAGATGCTTTGTGTAAACCTCAGTCTGTTGCTAGTCAGATTAATTTTCGGTATGCTTTTAATTTGCAACGCCTTTAAACAAATATAGTTAAAATAAAATCCTTTCTCAATTTGGGCTTCTTCAAAGTGTGTAACAAAGAACATTGGATTCCCTTCTGTTCTAAAGAATAGTGGAACTTGTGCCTCTTAAGAGCCCCTGTTGTGATCCCTGAATCACCATGTAGTTTACAGGCATTGAAGAGCATCTCTGGAGTACTCCATAGTTAATCCTCTTCAATTATCATAGTACAGCAGATAATGTCAATTGAGGGAGAAGAGAATGGGAATAAAATGCAGATAGACCTAAGGGAGTGGAAATAGAGTTTCCCTTGGCTTGTCTATTGAGAATATGGTTATAATTTGATTTTTTAAAGTCCTCCTTTTTATAGCAGACCTGGATGCTATGAAATATGTGGGTCTTCGTATCGTCTGTTTAGAATGCATGCTGTACATTGGAGAGCTGCACCACTGCTTTTACACTTAGAATGGTAATAGACTCTTAAAGCTCAAGCTTTTCCTCTCAAGCAAAGCAAAGTCTTCTCACTGACTAAAAGAACAGAAAGGTCAACAAGGCTTGTCCTTGATGGAAAAACAGCCCAAACTGATACCACTGTGAAACCTGAAGGGTAAACTAAGCTGTCCTTGATTTGTGGGAGATGTGATTGAGCTTTTCACTCATTACAGCTGCCACCAAGCAATTCTCTTAAACGAGATAGTCTTTGCCTTAGCTTAATTGAGAAACAGGCCTTGCTAATGAATTTTTATGAGTTTATTAGTCCTGGCATATTTCACTATAATGCAGTCAGTATACTGTATTAAAAATGTATAGCACAACAGAAGCAGTTTTGTAAAACAAGCGTTAATGCAGCATCTGCTTATTTGAGCCTTGGGGATGGGAAACAAAAGCAAACTGCTTACAATTTGAGAAATCAGCACAACACCCACCATGTATATTGCTGTGGTGTTAGAAGTCAGAGAAATGCCATAGACTGGGTGTAGATCAGATTGTTGTGCTGGTAATTAGAAGACAATAAGGCTACATGAAATTGAACCAAGATGTATTAAAATCAGGTAGTAATTCTCCTTAATGCTGACTGGAAGCTAGCCATGTCGGTAGGTATCCGGACGATCCATTATTGTTTGCCACTATGAAAAGCTGTGTGTCACCTAGGACTACTTAACCTTTTGTAGCTGTGAACATTAAAGGAGGGCCTGGTATATATTTTGTGTACTGTATTCTGCATAAATACATACACATTATATATATGGGAACATAGGAATTGCCTTCGTGAATGAGACCTGAGGTCTGCTTGTCCAACTTGTCCAGAATCATATCAATGACAAGAGCCAGTATTAGGTGCTTCAGAAAAAGGAACAACAAACCCCACAGTGGACAACAACAGAATGACCTACCCATATAGGAAGTCTTTTCTTAAACCCAGTCAGTGCATGGCATATGCCCTAAGTATGAATGTTCATACCCTTTCAATATTTTTCCTATCCTGTCTAATGTAACTGTGATATCCTCATTATGCATATAAATGTCTAATCATTTTTAAATATTACTCAACTCTTGGCTTAGGCAATATCCTGGGTCAATGAGTTCCACAGATTGCATTATGGTGTTTGTTTGTTTTTTCAAAAAAATCCTTGCACCAGTTATACATGTTTCCTTTAAAGTAATTGAATTCTCTCTTGTTCTAGTACAGTGGTTCCCAAACTGGGGTTCGTGAAATGTTACAGGGGGTTGTCGGGAAAAAATTCCCTAATGGCGGATAGAACTGTCCCTAGTAACCCAGCCGGCAGCCTGGAGCCCTGGAGACTTCCAAGAGCTAACAGATCAAAGCAAGCATATCTATCACACTGAGATTTAAACTTCAAGACTCATTATAAGAAATGGAAAGGGAGATGGGTATTTTTTGCTGTTTTTAAAATGAAATAGGCAGCTAGTATTGTTTTTTAATTTATTATGAACAAGTTTAAGCTTTGTTTGTGTTGTTTGCCTGGACTGCTCAAGACATGAATGCTTGTGTAGGAGGAACTCTTTCAGTTGGCTTCTTAAATACCTTCATAGTGTTTCACATCTGACACTCCTTGATGAAACATAGGAGCCTTGTCTTACAACAGGATTAATCAAAGTGATACCTGCTATGAAAGTGAGATCTTGGAAGAATGTCGCCATTTTCATAATGTAATAAAAATACTGTAATGTCAATAATAATAATAGTGTATAATAAGCATGTCATAAAATGAAATTTTATATTTCTAAGATCACTGCTTTTATAATTTATGCTCAGGTAAGGGAGAAAATCCCTGGAAATATTCATTTTTAGGAGGGGGGTCACCAGACTTGACATTTTAGTGAAAAGGGTTCACAGGTTGTTAAAGTTTAGGAACCACTGTTCTAGTACTATGAAAGAGGGCAAATAGGATGTTTGATTTACCTTCGTTATACCATTCCTAATTTTGTATACCTTTATCATGACCCTTCTTTTTAGTTTAATTTCATTTAGAAATGAGTCAGGTTTCTTCATTCTGATCTCCTTTGGAAGTTGTTCCAAGCCTCTGATTACTTGCTTTGCCAGAATCAGGGCCTTGTCTTTCTGCTATGTCCTTTCTGAGTTAGTGAACACTGTGTTCCAGGTCAGTGAGTACTACTGTTTTATTTAATGGCTTATAATATTTACAGTGTTTTCTATCCTACTTTTTATGCATCCTAAAACTTTTGGTTTTGGAGCACTGCTGCACATGGAGGAATGTTATCAGAGGTCTTTTGTATGGCCACATTATTTTTATGAGGTCCCCCCTTATAAATTAAAAACTCTTTTTAATACATTTAACGCCATTATAAATTCTGGAGACAAAGTGGGGTTTGGAGTGCAGATTGAAAGCTCGTGACCCTCCATGTAGTAACCTGGTGACCCTGTGAGGGATCCTGACCCCCCCCCCCATTTGAGTACCCCTGCCAGCTACTTTGGCTCCAGGAGATCAGGGGTGAGTAAGGATTTGTGTTTCTCATTGCATGGGGTAAGCTATTGTGTGTTGCACATGGGTATGGTGTGGGGAGGGGGGGGGGAGAACAAGCCTTCTTGCTCAGTCCTCTGCCCCTACACAGATGAACAAAGTCAGTGCACAGCCTGGCACTACAGGTATGTGATTAGAGTGGATATGATCAAGGGTGTAAACAGAACATATGTTAGTCAGATGCCAAGGTGCGGGTCAGGGGACTACTTAAATCTGTAGAAAGCAATTCTGTTCTGGAGATGAACTCTAAGCATGGCCAATAAAAACATGTATTATTAACATAGATAATCACAAGAGTACTCTACAATCCACAGGAAAAGACTCTGATGACTCAAAAACTGAGAAAACCATTGGTAGTCATGTGGAGATAAGAATTCAAAAGGGATTCCAATGTCTAGAGAAGAAATAAAGCCTCAGGAAGTAGCAAATGAAATTAATTGGTTCTCAGTATAGAACATTTACAGGAGGAAGAAAAATTATGCATCTGTAATATTTTTTAAATAACTTGAATGTATTAAAGTTTCCTGATGTTTGCATGATTTCCACATAATGCCAAAAGAAGCCCTGAGTTGGTGATATACAAACCAAGGCTGGAATGGATTGGATTAATCCTATCTTAGAACTGAGGACAATGTGGAGTCAATCTGGTTGAGCTTTGATTCTTCTGCTTCTGCTGATGAATAAATTAAAATATGACAGTTTAGAAGCAACCTCTCCCAAACAGGTAAACTTCTGTCTGTAAGGGTATTTTCTTGGATACTGTGAAATAAATAGTGTCAGAGTTAGAATTCTACTACGATGTTATTCTTTGACATTTTAAATGGTAGCTTCAATTGGATGTCATCTTCTCTTCTTTTTGGTAGTATTTTTGTGTATTACTAAATAGCAACTGTGGCTGCAGATCAAGGATGGATGATCCATTTGCATGTTGGAGGGGAGACCATTGTTTTTGTATCCTTCAGAATGAAAGGCACTATAAAAGCCTTATTTTGTTTATGGGTTTGCAAGAAGGACTAAATCCTCTGCATATTTTAAGCAGTTACACTTTCTTACAAAGTGTAACTATTTGCTCCTTCGGCAATTCCATTATGTTCCTTCAACTGGTCTCTCTTGGTTTCTGCCGGAGGACACATAGCTCCAGAAACATGTAGACTAATCGATCCCTCGTAGTGCTTTCAAAACTAGGTACTAACTGAAACTCGTCAAATATTTCAACTGGAATCTCCATTAAAGCACAGAGGTGGTTCTGTGACTTCAACATTTCACAGAACTTAGTTATACCCTGCATAATTATTCCAAGGAGTTATCCTTTCAAAACCAGAAGCAAAAGTAGGTAATTACAACTGCAATATTAAAGTACTTAATGTCTGTCTACCCATGCTCACATTAGCTTGCACCAAACAGCCACAGGGACCAAATTTCTTGTTCTCCTCGAGGTGGTTTCTCCAAGGGCTGATCCAATGTCCAATGATATTAATGGAAAGACTCGAATTGTCTTCAGTCACTATTGGCACAGGCCTCAAGACAGGGAGGGAAACTGGAAGGACTGGGCAGCAGCAAATCTGGATAGGCAAATCTTCTTGTGCTGTCTGTTCTGTGGATAAACAGTGGGCTTCAGGCCCCACAGTTTTCAAAGTCAAGCACCTTTCGTGAGCATTAAATGATCTGCAAAATAATTAGTTTTTAAGTGCATTGAGATTCAAATACCTGCTCTATATTCATTAAGGAAAATGGAGAGCTGGAAGAAGCTGAAAAGTTCAGAGGCATATGTATTAAATACTGCTGAGAGAGAGACCCTTGAAAGCTTGATAAAAGCAGGATTTGTTTAGGAGAAGGGGCCCAAAACCTAAACTAGAATTCAGATGAAAATTTTGAGCTTGTGTAATATTTTTTGAAAAAAGGTAGCATTTCATTTGAAGCCTCTCTTCAGCTAACTATGCTTAGCTTCTTCTGTGCTTAATAGCTGCTGTTTCAGTTGTTTTTCCTTCAAAATTAATCTGCAGATTGCTCACCCTGGATAACCTCTAGTAGTCTATTTGATACCTTGTTCATGAGAAGCGAAGAGGAGTGGGGGGGGGGAAGGGAGGCAGGACATTATTCATAGGTTTGGCGGTAAATATCACTTTCAGCTCTTCGTTACACTTATGTGACATGACATGCTCATATGACTCAAATGTGCTATTTTTTTTTATGGCACATAGTAAATGTGAAGTTGTGACTGGTGTGAGCTAGAGCTGTGTTAGATCTCCTGCAAATGTGTCATGTAATTTTATTTTGAGAATGAAAGGTCTTGGATGACAGCCCCGTATTTCCAGCAAATTTATTCCATTTATCTAGGGTGAGATGTCCTCATGGGTCACACGCTGCCCCCTTTTTTGTTTGATTCCTTACTAACATGACATTTAGTTTCATCACAGAATATAAGCAGAGAATGTAGATGAGTCCTGAAGCTGTAAAATAATTTGCAGCATGAGGGAGAGTCCTTTTCTTTAGTATAATGCACCAGATCCTCAGCTGCTGTCAACCAAAGTCCACACATACTTATTTTGCACTGGTGTAAAAAACTACTCGAGGTGTAAGACAGCAGAGAATCAGTCCCACAATGTACACAGTAATGAAAGTAAACTGTAATTGGACTTAACGGGCTATATTGGAATTGTAAGGCAATACAAATACTGAGCATATAGACTCTGTCCAAGGTATTATATTTGTAACAATGGCACTGATTCTAATTGGGCATTTATTTTTATCAGTAATTGTCTGTTATGGTAAACATATTTATGCTGTTAAAAGACATTGGATAGTACTCTGAACACCGGTGTAGATCTTGGCTTCAATGGAGTTATGCCACATACAAACAATGGGGCAAAAATCAGAATCTGGCTCAGAGGAAGAGGCTGACAATCTGCTTTGGAAACCGTAGAAACTGACGCACTTAAATTGGTTTTGAGTTTTTATTTTTACCGGGGTGAAACTAGAAATCTACCAAACTGTGATAAACACCCACTGGTCCCATCTATGTGACATGAAGCCCTTAGTTCTCTGCTCTTGTCAGGGGCATCTGTGTTGGAATATAGTATTTATTGCCAGTATGGATGAGAAAACAGTTGTCTGTGTTAGAAAACTGTGTTTTGAAGACACCATTCTGCCATGTAGCTGAATTATAACCATAGAAGATAGTGATTTCTCTCACTCCAATAAATAAATTGAGCCCACCACCATTATTATTCCCCATGTAAGGAAGAAATGTATATCTGGGTGTGAGTGCGGGGAGAAGATGGTACAGAGGGCTTTATCTGTCCAGAAATGCATTAAGGTTATCCCAGTCCTTGTGGGAATAAGAAATTACTAGAATATTATGTCACACTTTAATTAGGGCTAGTATGCAAGGGATCCGTGGAACTCTTATCAAATTGTGTCAAGGGTAAATATACACTGATTAATTGGGCTGGAATCCTATTAAGCAAATAGGCTTTTTACACCAGTGGGATAGCTCCTGTATTATTATTAAACATTCATAATATGGTAAGCTCAAAGGCCCTAGTCCTTGTGCTGGACGTTGTACAAACAGAGAGAACGAGACAATATCTGCTGAGAGCAGCATAGGCACTTGGATAAGAAGCATCCTTATTGGGAAATGCCACCTTCAAAGCCTCCTATAACTCTTCCCCCTACTTTTATCCTCCCTTGACCAGTTTCTGTTGCCCATGTCCCCTCGTCTCCACCAGTCTTGCCTGCCCCTTTGCCAACTTCTTGACACAGTCACCTCTGAAAATCCCTTCTTCCATGTGATCCCTTGTGTAGTGTACAAACCTCTTTCAGTTCATTCCCAAGACCTGTACTCTGTCCACATTTGTTTGTCTTAAAGATCCACCTTTGCCATTCTGCTTGCAGTGAATCAAGTTGATTTGTATCTAAATTGCCTATTATTGTTCTCGTTCCCCTAACCTCTTTCTACTTGTCTGTCCTTAGACTGTGAGCTCCTTGGAGCAGGGGCCATACTTCCTATCCTATTTCGCACTATCCTAAATAAGCACTACATAATAATAATAGCACCTTCCAACGGGAGGTGTGCATGGCTTTGTGATTTGAAAGCAAGCACAGAGGCAGATTTTTCAAATCACTAAGCCATGCACACCTCCCATTGGAAGGTAGGTGAAAATGAGCTTCCTATGAGCTCTTGCAACAAATCAATGGAACAAAATCTGGTTCCTTTGGCAGTCAGAAGCTACTGAGCAACCTATAATCAAGGTTCTCCTAATGCTGTTTTAAACAGACCCATTATCATAGTAGCATCTATAGCCTTCAGACTTCATTACTCCATTAGAAAAAATTAACATATCTTAGCTGATAAGCTCCTGGTACATTCAAAAATTTGCTATAATACTGATGCTGAAACTTCTCCAAAACCTTCTGTCTCATTAAAGGTGATTTGCACCGTGAAGGAAATATATGAATAGAGAAACTATAATTAAAGTGCCACATTATCTTATTCTAAAGTTTAGAGTATCTTAAAACTAAATACACAGTATTATCATTAGGACTTTTACTGAGGAATATTTCTGATTTCATTAGCATAGGTTAAATCTTTTTAACTAGTGAATTTCAAGGCTACATTTTGTATTTAAGTCTGTTATGTGTTTAAATCAAGCTAGGAGAAATCTCTTCTGGGTGCTGAATTGTTTTTATTATACAAAAAAATTAGTCATGCCAAAATAAACAATGCAGAAGAAAATCGTCCCCCCAAAAAGAGTGGACAAAGTGATGAGAAAGGAGAACTTGGAACACAGAATAGAAGATGAACAGAAGAAATGTATAAATGTTGGAGTAGCAGGGGAAATCGTGTCTTATTTTTGCTGCTTTTCACTTGGGAGAACAACTATAACTCTGATAAAGCTCTTCTAATAATGATAAAATTGAGGCCAATGTACTGTTTCTTGAGCGCAAGTTGAACAGCTGAAGAGAGTCATTATTTTATTTATATCTGGGTGTAGGGTTAAACCATGCTGGACAGCTGGATAGCTGTGCCGCTCAAGTTATAGGTACTGAAGTGCTCAAGCGAATACAGTACAGAATACCTAGTATGATACTACACAAAAACAGTGAGTTGTCATAGTTGGTGATGAGGTGGTTTTCTGAAGGTGAAAAATTGGAGGTCTTTATATGTATGTTTTCAGAGGCTGTTCTGAGTGAGAAGGCGGCACAGAAGAAGGTCAGAATTTGGGACAAAGGAGAGAAAGGAGTGACAATTGGCAGATCAGAGGGGTTGAAGGCAGAGGTGTATTAGAGAGTCTCATTACGAAGTGTCTTGAAGGAGAAACTTAGGTTGAGATTTTAAAAAATGATGTGGCTACTTTGCGAGCCTCAGTTTTTTGGGAGCCTAATTTGAGACCCCTTAAAGGGACTTTATAGTCTGACAGCAGGTGCTCAGAAATTACTGAAATTTAGGCTCTTTTTAAGACATTTCAAGTTGGGCACTGAAAACCTGAGAGCCCCCAAATCACTGTTCGCTTTTGCAAAATCTTGGTGTCCACCTTTCTGTGGCAAAAAAGAGGTGGTGTCTTGATGTGGTCAAAATAGCAAGGTAGTTAGATCACTTTGGCAGCAGCATAAGGTGTGGACAAGGAATAGCCATCACCCTATGAGGGCTATGTTACATCTAGGCACATTCTTTTGAGGGTTTTAAAAAAAAACATGACATGACATGACATGACAAAAACATGACATGACAAACATTTGTTATTTTAGTAACAGATCAGGCAGGGCTTGTATTAGAAAAGCTGCACTGGTGCCTAAATTCTGAAAGTAATAACAGTCACCTCTTTACAGGTCATCCCCTGTAAATGCCCAAATGCCATGAGTTTAGCATTTAGAAGTATTCAATAACCATCCGTGTCAGAACTTCTTCTCATTCCTACGTCATGCACAGGAGCTTTGGAGGGGTGGGAAACACTTACCATTGTGCGTTTCCAAAACTTTTCTCTGCTCAGATCCTGTATTGATTGGGCCTTTTAGAAGGAATTGCAACACACCCACAAGAAATCCTACCCATATGTAGCTCTGAGAAATCCCACTGATAACAAGTGGATAGTTGAGTTTTTATTCTATTTAATGGACCCTGTCTAATTTGCTATCTTGTTAATCAATGACTTTCTGTATGCCTTTAGAAAATTTTACCTTGATGGATGTTAGGCATGTTATGTAATTTTTTGGTTTCTGCTGATTGTGTACATCTTAGAAATGGTCAGAGATAAGCTAGATGCCATTATGTGGACTTAGCTTCCTCATGTATTGGTCAAGCTGAATGTAGGAATGGCAAGCTCACACTCATCGGGATGAGATTCAAAAGCAGAACGGGGAGACAGGTTTCCTTAGTACTAATGATCTGATACACACCATTTGTATCCAAACTGTCACTGCAAGGACAATGCTGGGAGTAAGAATGAAGTCAACTTGAAGCTCTGCTTCTGGCATTATCTGGCAAGCTTGCAAAATGCAATATCAAAAAATGTAATTACACCCTATTCACAGAGGTCTCATGAAAAATGTATTGAGTTAGATATTTATTCTGCTGCTAAGCCAAACTCTGACATTCATCTTTATGATGAAATATGATATATGGGTATATGCCCACCTGTTTAGGTTTCTCTGTTTGTTGTAATATATACACATAAAGAAATGTGTAGATCTCTGTGTGTGTATATACAGAATTTTATTTTACTGACATAGCAAGGTGGTGACTAGACTTTGTGTCTGCGATGGTACATTTTCATTATAATTTGCTAAACTGATATGCTATGTAGCAAACCAGCGTGGCTATTTCTTAGATTATATAAATATTAGTTGAAGATCTCTTCAGCATCCAGGGATGTCTGCTATTTCCATGGACTAATCTTACTCCCCAAGATGAAATCACTGCCTCTTTAAAGTCAATACCAAAACTCCTGTTGCCTTCACTGGGACTAGGAGTTCACCCTCATTGTTTTCCTCTCCTTCCTGACCCAAAATGCATGCACTGATGAATCCTCTTCAGCTTCCTGGATAGGGCTAAGGCTTCACTCTGCTTTTGCAAATGAAGGAGCAAAATGCAGAGGATTCAGATTATGAAGGCTACATGAGAGGGAGGGTTGACTATGTGGCTTGCTTTGTCTTTTGTATACAGAGGTATCTCAGTATGAGCTCTCTTGCAGTTGGGGCTGGGAAGGCCAAGAAAGAAGTCATGCTCAGTGGAATTCTGCCTCCCCCCATTCCCCTCCCCCCCCACACACACACAATCAAACAAGGATTGTAAAACAGATTGTAGCAGTTCCCCTACCATTTAGGTGAACCTACTCCACCTGGGGGAGTTTGGACAACAGGAGCAGTCAAGGAAACCTTGTGAGACACAAGGCTTCTGTGAGGATAGGCTTTGCTGTCGGTGGATAGCCAAAGAACAGCAGTTTTAGGAAAGCAGAACCCCCTTTGCCTGAGAAAATGGCTAGGCAGAAAGTCAGTGGACTTCTGAGCTCCCATGTGCGAATAATTTGGCCCATAGTTACTGATTATAGTTTCTGTTACTATAATGTTAAGAGGTCCCAATCCAGAACATAGGCATTGTACGTACACATAAGACAGTCCCTGAGTGCTAGTCCCTGAACGCTTGTCCCCATTTTGCACACAAATAATTGAGATGCCCAAGGTCACGCTGGAAGACTTGTGACAGAGGTGAGACCTGAAACCAGACTTCCTCAAGCCAGTCCAGCACCTTAGGTGTCTTTCCATTTTTCCTTCCTTCCCAGTATGTAGAAGAGATACTGTCCCTGAAAAGCAAACCAAATCATAAAAATAAGCTCTTAGTGTGGGAGGGAGAGAACATTATTTGTCCTTTTTCATCACTTTGTTGTCCAAATATCTAATTACTTCAGTGGATTTTGATAAATGGCTGTTTTTTAGGTTATTCCACACACCTTACCTTATCAGTTTAAGATGCTTTCTAAATATTTTTTCCTTTAATTAAAAAAAATGCTTATAGCCAGGTCTTCTGCACCTATTTTTGAAACCTGTGCATGTTTGATTTCTAATAAAATCAAGCATTTTTAAATGTTCTAATGTCTTATGGTTTCTAGATAAAAATGAGGTACTAGCACCCTTCATCCCAAAGTACACTAGAAGCTCTTCCCAAATTTAAGATAACTTACAAACTTCACGTGAAGAATTTCATTGACAATTGAAGTGTAGCTAGCTATGTGGTGAAATGTGGCTGTTGAACACAGAGCAATTCTGCACAACTGCTTATGGTGTTGCCAAATTCAAACATTCACAAACTGTGAGTCAACCCTCCCCCCAAATCAAGCAGTTGTTTAAAAATAATACATTTGGGGTTCTTTGTATTTGCCTTTTTTGCTTTCTGAGCCGTTAAGGTAAAACTCACTTCATATTTTCAAACTTTTCTTTGCAACCATGAAGGCTAGAAACTTACATTAAACAAAATGAAATCTGAGCTCCTCATGAAACACATCAAATATCTACTAGACTCATGATAAAATTGAAAAAACTGGTGACACACTGAGGGCAGGGTATGAAGAAAGCTATGGTATTCAGCTGGCATGGCAGGGGACAAGGAGTCAGTCAGAATGTAATTACAGGTACTCTATAATTTGGCTGGGATTCTGGGATGAGCCCCATCACTGGGAGGAACAGTGACACTGGGTTCTTACCCAAAGTAGCCAGGGTTTTGGTTTATTTTTCCACAGTAAAATCTGAGAGTTCCCCTGCTCCCTACACAAGGCCCTACTCACAGGTGACTTCAGTTCTTTTGTGGGCAGCTTGTATTAGTTCTCCCTCAGTGCTCAGTTCATTCCTAAATTTGCCATATGATGGCTGCCCAAAACAGTAATCTGTATAGTAAAGAAGAAAGTGTAGAGTTGAAGTTCACCAAGCAAAAGACTTAAATAACTGTAAAAAAGGCTGCTTGTTCTACTTATAAAAGCCCCGTTTTCCAGAATTCTTTAACAAGACATGGGCTTTGAATTATTTGATTAAAACACTGCCTGTAAGTTTACTGAGCAATGTTTTTTTTAAAAGAGAGAGAAAAAAAAATCAAAAGAATGGATCGCATCACAAGTTCAACAAAGGAGAAATCAGCATGGAAAATTGTACTTGCAACACTGCACAAATACGTTTTGTGTATGTCTGCATAAATAGCAAATCAGCAATTCTATAGTAGCTATGGTATGATTTAGACAAGTAGACAGGTGTAAATATGACTTGGGATATGTTGGAATATAATTAGGTAAATATACCAACTCACGGGCTTAATTGGGTAACTAATTACTTGTAAATGTTAAATTACTCTTAGAAATCTGTATTTGATGTCTTACTGCTTTGTTCAGTGAAGACCCATTATTTTTAAAGATTGTGTTCAAGTAAGCATCAGTTTGGAAGCCTCTCTAATAGGATACCCAAGAAGGCAAATGATTGTGGTGTTTGGAATCCTTAAATGCTTACTCCCCCTTAGGACTGATTGTGTCAACTCTTGATTTATACCAGAAGCAGGTCAGATGTTGCTTTCTTCAATTTGGTCTGATCCATCTGGTCTGGCTTCAGGCTTACTTCTGGCTCTACCATGTAAGGAAAGTCTAACTACTTTGGGAATAATCAATCACATCCCCTCTGGGATGCTGAATAAACCTTTATAGGAACATAAATGGCTTTCTCCTGCATGAGTCAGGTTTTGTTCCTAGTATCCCTTTGGGGTCCAATTCAGAGATCATTGGAAGGACTGCTTCTGATCTTAATGGTGGTGGGTGTGAGCCCTAGGTATGTAGTATTGGCAAAGCCGTAAAAGCTTTGCTGCTTTGGAAACACTGGTTTACATTAAATATGTAGCAGTAAGTTCAGTGTTTCCAGTTCTATCTGTTTTTACTAAGAAAGCGAGGAAACTTGTAGCACCTTAGAGACTAAATAGTTTATTTCAGCATTAGCCGTCACCTTCAGCCCTCAACTTAAGCCTCTCCAACGCATCATCAAAGACCTACAATTACAGTAATGAATTGCATTTCCTGAGTTACTGACAACAGATCTCCATTTCAAAAGGTGTATTTTTCTCCTAGTGATAATGGACCATCTACGTTTAACAGAATTGGTATGCTAATGTACAATTTTTTTTTCTTTTTTCTTTCTGTATGTATAAATGCATTTTACTTCTGTTCCATTCTATGCATCCGACGAAGTGAGCTATAGCTCACGAAAGCTTATGCTGAAATAAACTAGTGAGTCTCTAAGGTGCTACAAGTATTCCTTGCTTTCTTTACGATACGGACTAACACGACTGCTATTCTTGAATCTATTTTTATTATGAGCCTTGTGACATTTGGGATTTTTCTTAATGAGCTACTCCTGGAGGCATGTGATTAGGGGAGGATCTCCGCTTTCATCTTAAAGGGAATTTTCTAGCCCTCTAGGTTGCTTGAGAGAAGCTTGAAAATGTGACCTGGTAAGCATACTTAGCTCTTTTATGATGCTTTTCATCAGTAGATCTCAAAGCATGCTACAAAGTATCCTCATCCCTGTTTTACAGAGTGGGAAACTGAGGTACAAGAGCAGCCTGAAAGCAAAGAAAGCAGATAATACATTTGATCTTTTTTTAAAAAAAAAAATCCTCAAGATTTTAAAGCAAATCTCATGATTTTTTGAGTACTAATTCATGACATCTGAATGCTTCATCTTGGCAGCACTTTGCTGTACATTTTGCTTTTAAGTCCCTCCTCCTCTTTCCTTTCTCTTTTCGCACCTCTGAAAATCTAATTACATTAACACGCTTTGTATCAGGTTGACCTAAAGAACGAAAACCTACACAAAGGCCTGGAAACCATAGCCATTCAGCCTCGTCTTACATTTTTCAAGACTAGTTTAAGGAAACGTGATTTAAGGACTCAATCCAATGCCCACTTAAGTCAGTTGAAGTCTTCCTATTGGTGGATCTGGCCCTAAATGCAGCTGTTCTGATTCCTTTGAACCTTCACCTTGAAACAACACTTGTCCATTTTCTGAAATTTCGTGAAGTATTAATTCCTTGATACAAGACAGTTGTCCCAACCTTTTACTAGTAATGAAGTAGCTGTTTATCAGTACCACTAAAAATACTTTCTTTGAGAGAGAGTATAGAGACAGTGAAAAAGAAAGAGAAATGGAACCTAAAAGAGACAGTAACAAAAGATATGTCTCATGCATAAGCCCAGTACATGAGATGCTGTCTAAGTGCTAGCATTTTAATGGAGCACTTATATGATAAATATTTGAAGAAAAATTTTACATGGCAGAAAACTATATGAATGGAAAATGATCATTTCTCTTGATAAATTTGGCGCTGTGGAAATTATGATCAGACTCTAGTTTAAAGGGTTTGCAGACTTTTGACAGATCACAAGGAACATTACACTTTGGGATGTAACTTTTATTCATTCAGTTCATTGACTACCAATATGCACATGCTTGTTACAAGCATCACAGTGCTGGCAGTAGCCTGAGGTTATGAACAATGGGTCTCCAGACAATATAGAGAAGGTTGTCCTTGCGTGGCTCCAACCCAACCATCAAGTAATACTTCTTTAGATCTGAGTTATACATTATACTTTGAACAAAGACATGTGGGGCTTTTGTCAGTCTCCTGCTTTTCAGTTTATGAAAGACACTTCAAAAGAGTGTTCTTTATTTTTTTATTCCTATAGACATACTTTAGAACTATTCAAGATGTCTTTTTTAATACAGAAGTACAATAGATGGTGTATGTATATATAATACATACAATACCTGTCAAATCTTTGATATTTTAAAAGTTGCAAAAGGTGTGATTCTTCCCTTCCCCCAACCCCATGAACTTTAGTCCATTGGAGTTGAAGTGAAACCACCAAACCCACTTTATTCTGAATGCTTGAAGCTATTGAATCAAGCATGCTTCTAATTCTAACAGTAATTTGAGTTAAAAGTATTAAGCACTTGTCTGTCCTCTCAAGTAACTACTCCCCCCATGAGCTGTAGTATTCTGGGGGAGGGGGGGAGGGTTACAGTATGAGGCGGTGTTTCAGGTAGTCTGGTCCTAGGCCACTGAGGGCTTTGGAGATAAGGGCAAGATTTGGAATTAGATCCAGAACTGGTCTCAGAACAAGCATGTTGTTAAGAGCATCAGTGTGATTTGTTCTCCTCTTCTCTGTATAGTCCAGTCATAAGATACGCTGCTGCACTTAGAACCAGTTGAAGCTTCAATGTCAGCCCAAAGTAGAGAGGACCGCAGTTGTCAGTCCTCATAGTAATAAGTCATGGGATCCTGGGGCCAAGTCTTTATCTGTGAGACATGAGCACAATCCTCTTGCCATCTGGAGAAGGAAATGGACATTTCTGTCCATTACCACAGCCCGAACATTCAGGTGTACGGTTGAAGAGAGTGTGAATTCCAAACAGTGCACTTATTTGCCAATTGATGACCAAGCATCTGACTGCTGTAGGGCCTATTAGATCTTAGCAATGTCCTACCCACATGACTCTTCCTGTTTTACTTGCGTTAGGTAGGGAGACAGCTATTTTTTTTTGTTCAGGTTCTTATTTCTTCTAGGCATTGGAGTTATTGAGTATCTTCACTGCAACTTCAGATAAAAAATTAGATGTATATGCGAGTATGTCATTTGCATATTCTTGGGACTTTATCCCGTGATATCTGATTCCTTTTGGAAAAATTATGTGGAATTTAATGAACTCAACAAAATTCCATAGAAATTACTGAAGAGATAATTTAGTAACAAAAAAATGTTTCTGCAGGTGTTTTTTAACTAGCCTAGAGGAAGAACTAAAAAAACTAAAGAAATCTTGAATTTTTCAATATAGGCTATTGGTTGAATGTAGAAATTGAAAAGGAGAAGGGAAAATACTAAATTCTTTGGGATTTCCCAGGTGAGGGCTCTCAGTCAGAAGGAGCAGTTGTCCCAAATGACCCTCTAAAT
Source organism: Sternotherus odoratus (assembly GCA_032164245.1). Classification (NCBI taxonomy): domain Eukaryota; kingdom Metazoa; phylum Chordata; order Testudines; family Kinosternidae; genus Sternotherus; species Sternotherus odoratus. The sequence goes on from JAVMKO010000011.1 coordinate 20,514,926, forward strand.
CTTGTCGTAGAGGAACCAGCTGAGTACAGTTCCACAACCCCTTGTTATTTTGCACAGATGGGTTAACATCACTTCCTAGATGACTGTAGAAGACAGCTGGTAGTTCCAATAGAATCATGGTGCATGTTATATTGTTGTCTATAGCTATGAAGAAGGCATCCCACCAACATGATTATGGCTGTCCCTGATCTATAGCAAGTCTGAAACCTGACTGAGAAGGTTCCAGGATATTGGCAAAAGTTTTCCACTGTAAGAAGTGACCTTCTCAATGACCTTGCCCAGAGAGGAAAAATTTAAAACCAGTCTGCGGATAGCAAAATCAGTGGGACGCATCCACAAATTTGGAGTCAGTCATACTATTTCCTTTGCCTCCATCAGCCGTGAGAAAAAAGGGATCTGACTCATACAGTGGCAGGAATAGCCTGTAATACTTCCTGATAGGTACAATGCTAGATAAGCAGTGTGGAGTGAGTGCTTCAGTGGGTTCGAGTGCTGCTGTTCGTACAAGACACTTTTGGATTTTGTTGACTTTTTTTCAATGAACAAACTGACAATGTTTAATGACCATTATGGCAGTGAGATTGCTCTGCATTAATGCAATTTGTAACTATATGTCATGCTAGTGGCAGCATCGAGCTATAGACTATATGTTTTCATTTGTGCTAAGTATTAGATTTTTAATAATGCAATGCTCTTTATATACATATCAACTCATATTAAAAATCTGCACTAAAGGTTATTACGGTTGTAAGTTTATATGATGAAATAGTACTCCTACTGCAATTATTCCCAATAACAATGATCATAGAAATGAAGAAAATCCATATTGAAAATTGATTACAAGTCTGGTAAAAGCAATATTGCTCATAGTGCTGTTTAATAGTGCTCAATTGCTTTGCATTTCTGCTTACACTGAAATCAACGGTCTTGTCCACTCTGGATGATGATGATGATTTTATTTATTGATATAAATACAATATATGTTAATAATAAATGTAATATCCAGATATATCCAAAACTGGCTTGTCTTTGCGAATGGGAATCAATTTATTTATAACCTTGACTGAAGTAGATCAACATCTAGGCCACGCTTGTCTCTCTCCCTTTATTAAGAGACTAGGATCACTTTCATCCAATGATATTTATGTTGATAGACTGGAAATCACATAGTGTTGTGGAGCTCATATCACTGGATTATTTGCTAGGCCACTAATGTCTTCAGCAGTGTAGCAGGCTAACCCTTTTGAAATCAGTCAATACCTTTATTAAATAGTAACATTTAATTTTTGAGTGCTTTTATAAAATCCACAATAGTTGATGAAAGCAGATTAAAGGAGCATGAAATTAGTGCGGCTTACATCTCTTTATGGCTTTTGAGCAATACTATCATTGATCTCCAGATCTGATTCTGAACCCTGACAAAGTAGGCCAGAGTTTTTCATCTTAGTTTTCTAAATACAAATGTTTTTAATTTACTTTATTCTCACCACATGAACAACAAATCTACCATATGTATAATATTTGTGTATGAAATGACCCCCTAACTTTTTCTCTGCTCAGTAACAAAAATAAATAACTCTTGTATAAACTGACTACAACCTCAGTTGAAACTTCAGGGAAACTCTGATAATGTGGGGGAGGGGAACATGATAGGAAGAAACATTCTGTGGGGGTAGGTTATCCCACGATTCTCTAATGAATCTGCTTTCCCTCAGGAGCAGCTAGTGCTGGCCACTCTTGGAAACAGATTAGATGGACCACTGGTCTCATCCAGCAAGGCAATTCCTATGTGACTATATATTACCCTGTCCAGAGTTAAAGAAGACCCCTTCCTGACTGTCCATCTTATAAGATCCAAGTTTATAGATCCAGTCAGATGAGTATGTTACAGGATTATTCAATTATTTTTATGGTAACACCCATAATACAGTAGGTACTTTCTGAACAGGAAAGAAGAGACAGTTCCTCACTAAGGAGTTCACGTTCTAAAGACAAAGGACCAGATAAGAGTTAGCAGTGAGGAAGCAATGTAAAGTAGAGTTTTCAGGGAGATACTAGGCCATGACTTAGTCAAATAGGGATAAGTTGTTCCTTTTTTTCCCCTTCTCATGTCAGTTTAAGTCAAATGGATTTCCCATAGGCAGCACATCAGAAGAAGTTCTTCAAGGGGGACATGAGTGAGGAGAGAGGAGTGGCCTTACAGATGAGCTTAGGAAGAGGGTTTCTTGCATATGGGCGATGTGGCAGAAGGAGTGGAGACATTTAAGTTAGAATTGGACAAAAAAAGTGGATACGGTTGTCATCTTTGGTAGAGAGGAGGGCATGACGGCAAAATGAGACAAGGGAAGATCAGTAGGAGAGGCAGAGTTATTAAAGTGCATAATAGGTTGTGACAAAAAACGTGATTTTTGATGTGATATAGAGGAAGAGCTAGTGGAGAGATTCAAAGAGCATGACATGGTCTAAACAGTGGCCAAGGAAAGTAATTTTTGTGGAGGCACTCTGTATTTGGGGGACAGAGCAGAGATAATGTGTTTGGGAGGCCAGCAAGGAGTAGGCTGCAGTAATCAATGGAAAATGATGAAATGCTGAATGAGATGAATGGATCCTAGTACTCTGGTGGAAGAAGTGACAGGATTAGGAAATGTCCTGGGTAATAAGAGCAGAAGAGAGAAGTCACAACACCAAGTGAGGCTCTAATCAGTTGTGCACTTGGGAAGGCTGTTTCATTATTCCTGAGACAAGACGTGTGTTTGGGATTTGGTCCCTGTTCCATAAGATGACTCCTGGCATGAAGGATGGACTTTCTGGCTGGGGACAGGCAGATCTTCTCTTCCCCTCCCTTGCCTCGTATAGAAGCTGTATAGACTTTTTTGGCATATTCTTCTCATTTTACATATGAGTGTATATATATATATGTTGCCTGCACTAGCACTTCACCCTTTAAAATGACTGCTAAGTGGAGTTTGAGCATGTGAGAATGAAATGAGTTCCAGCAAGGACAATTTCTAAAGTATATGTCAAGTGATTAAAAAAAATTGTTTACTGTGAGGATTAAAACTGTGCTGCCAAAATCACTGAAGTGTATGAATCGTTTGTTGTCATGCCAGAATTAAAATAAAATAAAACCATTGTCTTTTCAGATAAGATTATGAGCAAAACAATCTGCAGTTCCTAGAAAGCACAGGTAGCAGTGTTGCCAGAAACAGGCAAGAGGCATTAATTAGGTTTTTTTCTTCCCTATTTTCAGTCTAGATGTGAAAGTAGTTCTTGCATTGATACTGTAATTTCTTCTGTTATTGTGTCCTCTTCTTTATTCTCCCAATGGTTCAGTCAAACAGCATTCAGCTACACTATAATTCTTTCATGGGGGAAAAAAAGCTGGTACATTAACCTGCTGACATTGTTTAGTATCCTGCTGCTAGATCTGCAGTTCTGAGAAGGGCAAGTGAATGCTAAAGAAGACTGAATCTGAGCCACGCTTAAGGCAATCTTACAGTTTGTGTATAGGATGATCTCTGTGTCCCCTTCATGGTCTACCAAGGGCACCCACTTTAGGCTTCCAGTTGTCATCTCTCTTGGGAAGACACCCATGCCTCCCTCCCTCCTGACTGTGGGTTAAAGACTGCAGCGTTCCCTGGATTATACTGTGATAACTCCTGCAATTCCTGGCCTGTTTAGAAAGTTTAGCAGACTCTCTAAACAGGCCAGCACCTGTGCTTTACTTTCTCTCTGAAGGCAGTGACTGGTGTATTGCCCACAGTTATGTTACCACACAGCTCTTTCTGAGCAACTACATTTATTCTGACGATAAAAGCATTAATGAGAAAACATATTTTTAAAAGTTCCTGTACGCATGCTAAAAGTTTATCAGAGGTCAACCCTCAATTTTATGGGACCCTAGTATATCTAATCCTCCCAACCCCTCTACAAGGATTGCCCTCTCCCTCTTGGACAGAAGGTTTTGTCCATTTGTTGGATCAGAAAGGATGCTGTGACTCAGTTTAATCTCAGGCTATTTATCCAACAGTTATTTCTTTGTGTGTTGGCCTCTGGAGAGTCATAGTATATGCAATCCTTCCCAGGAGGTGGTACCTCTAGAGTGGTAGGGGTTACAACCTGGCTGATTTGCCTTGATCACCATCCAGTGTTTTTAGTTCCTAGAGGAGCTATAATAGCTTTCCACCATGGAGTAGAACACAATCATATATAAACCATGCATTTAAAACAATGGACCTTAATGATACTGCATCCCCATGCAGATTCTGTCACCTCTTTACCCTAGAGAGATTACATACACTTCCAACCTACAGTACATAAACATGATACAGTAAGTTCTTTCAAGGATATTGCAGGTAATTGCCATATCTGTCACAGTCTGATCTTTGTCTGGAGCTAAGGTCTTGGAGCTAAATATTCCTTAATTGAAATGGGAAGACTCCCCCCCCCCCCCCCCAGCTGCATAGCCCTGAGTTGCATTTAATCTCAAAGTGCAAAACTAGTATAATGGTGAGATAGAGCCAAACCAAAAACCTGTATCTGATATTCCTGAATGTTCAGGCACATGGTGAAGCGTGTGGATTCTGAACCCAGATCTAGAATGAAATGTTGCTTTCCTTTATAATGGTCCAACATTCAAATATCCCTTAGGTTTAGGCTAATCAGAATCTTGATTGAATTGTTAAATTCCTACCCTTTTCAAGTATAATTACATCTGAATAGGTGAAATCATTTTTCATCGTCTGATTGGCTTCAATGATTGTTTCGTTGGCTTCAATGATTGTTTCATTGGCTGATTAGCCTATAGATATTGAGGCACAGCTTCTACTAACACCAGTGTACCAGCCAAGTATAAAGGGCAGAATTGGGTCTCATATATTTACAATTTCATAAAAATATAAGACTCCATCTACATATCAGATTATGCCTTCAGGATTTGATCAGACACAAAAGAGGATGAGCACATTGTAATGGATTTGGGGGGGGCGTTCAAAAACCAAAATTTCAATTTTTGGCAACTGAACCCTCAAAATATTCTAAAACATTTAGATTTTAGCAACCAAAAACCCCATATTTTTATTAGACCAAAAATTGTTTTAAATTACATTTTTTAAATATTTCCCATTCATATTTCCATTTTTTTTGGGGGGGAAGCCATTTTTAATCAAAATTTCAACCAACGCTTCCTGACAGACACCTGCTGTGTGATTGTTTGCAAGTCAGTTAAGCTGTGTGTTTTTTAATTTTCTGTACATTTATTCTTTGAGTGTCATGTTTTCAGCTGTGGCCTCTGGGTGTCTTTCTTCATTGCAGAGTTAACCCGAGTTACTTCTCTCAAGTTATCTTAGTTCGAATGAGAGCAAAGTAATCCTTCAAGTTGCTTTGTTTTCTCCATACTGGTACTGCATTTACTCTTGTGTGGCACTAAGACTTCTGGAGGCACACCCCATGATCCTTTGCACTGCAGTAAATAGATCAGCTGTCTGAATTCTTTCCCAGTGACTTCTGGGAGAACTTGTCTGTCCTTTCTGAGCCCATGGGATGGCAATTGTCAGAAGGCACTGAAGGACTAGTGCAGGGGTCAGCAACCTTTCAGAGGTGGTGTGCTGAGTCTTCATTTATTCACTCTAATTTAAGGTTTCGCATGCCAGTAATACATTTTAACGTTTTTAGAAGGTCTCTTTCTATAAGTCTGTACTATATAACTAAACTATTGTTGTATGTAAAGTAGATAAGGTTTTTAAAACATTTAAGAAGCTTCATTTAAAATTAAATTAATATGCAGAGCTTCTCCCGCCCCCTCCCCCCCGGACTGGTGGCCAGGACCCGGGCAGTGTGAGCGCCACAGAAAATCCTCTCGCATGCCGCCTTTGACACACGTGCCATAGGTTGCCCACCCCTGGACTAGTGGCATTCAAATGGAGCTAGCCTATGGTCTCACTACAAAGTGGTCGTGTTGTCAGCTGATGAGTCATGCTAACTCAGGCTTTAGCTTTTACCCCAGATGGCTCAGCCAGTTCCAGTTAAAAACACGATCACACTTGAGTTTTTAGTGTGCAGATGGAACTCAAGTTAGAGACATTGCTCTAGGAATAACTCAAATTAACTTTGTGGTCAGTTTTCTATATGCCTGAAAATATACCAGCCATTTATACATACAGCTGGGTGCCTGAACACCTGGGTTTGGTCAAGTAAATGACTTCTTGTATGTGCAAAAATATGTGTAAAAAGACCTAGGAGAAAAAGTGGTCCTAGATAACATGTGCTCTGTACTTCCTTTTTATTTTTATTTGGTCTTACCTTACTGGGGCTATGTTGCAGTCATGGTAATGTCAAGTGTTTGGTCCATCCTCCAGGTGTATTCTGTTCTTCTTGTGTTCAACAAGAACTTGTATTCATGAACCATTTCTGATTAATATTAACATCATGTTTTAGACTTCTGGTTCAGATTACAGATGAGACCTTTGAATGTATCTTGACTGCATTGTCTGCATACTTAAGTACCTCATTTCAAAACAATAAGCAAACCAAAAAAGAGGAGGGCACCCATGCAGGGCTCAAGAAATTACCTCTGGAGAGACCGCATGAAATAGACCTGGCACTAGGCAGTACCACATGAAATGAAATAAACCCGCAATGAATCCTTTTAATCAAATAAAGATTAGAGTAGTAAGATCCAAATATAGCTTTCATTTTTAAAACTGGAAGAAATGAGTTCCCAAATCATAATCTTTTGACAGATATTCACACGTGTATGCTCATTTGCAATGAGCATAGCAGAAAAGTGCAGGTGTACACTTTCACCTGTAAGCAATTAAACAAGTGACAAGTCAAAGAAAAAGAACTATCTGCCAGTAACCTGAACACATTAGTTCACTGTCAAGGTTTGAAAGTTATTGGAAACCTCTTGTGGAATAGACTTTCAAAGTCACATTTATTTCTCTCTGTAGTGGCAATTTTTGCATTAGTTTCAGAAAAGAGTGACAGGTTGAAAATGACTGGATTATATTAAGGGTTTTTAAAATACTAGTGAAGTTATGCAGTGATCTTGTAGTCGTGTTGGTCCCAGGGTATTAGACAAGGCAGGTGAGGGAATATATTTTTATTGGACCAACTTCTGAAGTTCTTGTGAAGCTTGTTCTAAGTGGTTTAGGAGTGAATATTTTATATTCTCTTTAATTTATCCAAGAACTAATCCAAGATGGATACAAAGGGCCAAAACCTCAGCAGGTGTATAATAGTGTAACTTCACTGACATCCGTTCATGTCTTTCACTGATGGCAATGGAGTGGAGAAGCTGGGCCAAAGTGCTCCCTGCAGCTCCCATTGTCCGGGAATGACGAACCGCGGCCACTGGGAGTTGCGGGCAGCCAAGCTTGCAGACAGACAATGTAAACAAACTGTCTCGTGGCCCACTAGCTATGTGCAGGCCGCAGGTTGCCCAAAAGCTTCAGAGCTTCTTAAGGTTAGAACCTTAACCCAGACATAACCCAGAACTTTTTAAAAGTTGATCATAATATCTCATGTATTTAAGTATATTAACATTGAACCTAGGCAGACGATATAGTGAACGGTTAAAATGTATTGTGATGGACCGCTCTCTCACCCCCCTCAGGAACACAGGCAGGAACCCTTTTTTGCTCCAACAGTGCCCTTTAATTTACAGTGCAGGACCCCACCACCAATATATACAGGTTAAAACAGTTCATTAACATCCAGCTCTAAGTAGCTCATTAATATACAACTCATTAATATCCAGCTCTTAAACAGCTCATTAATATCCAGCTCTTAAACAGCTCATTAATATCCAGCTCTAAATAGCTCCACAGGTTCTGGCTCTACAAACTCTATATAGTTCAGCCCCTAATACAATAATACAAACCCAGCTCTTGATAGCTCAAACAACACACACTCAGCTCTTGATAGCTCATGCCACCACCACCACACTGGGCTTCGTTCCTGGCAGCCTTATATCCCCCAGAGGAGGCTGCCAGGTGCAACCCATCCATGTTGATTGCCCTGCAAGCCAGGTGGCTGATTAGCCTTTCCTGCAAGGGAGGTTTGCAGGCTGGTGCTCCCTCTTAAAGGGCCCGCCGGGCTGGCTCAGGCACTCCTGGCCAGCACCCTGCCACAGTATATATTGCGTATGATAAACTGCTTTTTGTGCACTAAATAATAAGAGTAGTTTCCAAAGTCTGTTGAAGTTAATGTAAAGGTTCCTATAGACTTCAGGGGGATCTGGGTCAGGACTTATGTTTCTAAGGCTTGTCTAAACACAGGTGTATTTTCAGTAGCAAAGACTATTCACTAGTAATTTCTAATAAATTAACCTGTAAGATGGTTGTTTAAGGAATGCTTAATAAGACATTATAAATGTCCATTGTTTCCTTTTCTTCTAAAGGGAATTCGAGTCCTGTTTGATCCCCAAGTTATATTGTGTTCTTGACGATTATTTGCTTTTTTTAATGACAAACAAACTAAACACAAATCACTATATTTGAGAGAAGATCAAAAGAGTTGGGTTACTCTGCAAACTGAAGATTGGATAAGATGAATGCAAACAAAGAAGTGCTTGCCAAGTAAAATAATTAATAAAAGCTTTCAGAGTTTTACAGAATGGAATCTAGAGCCAAAAAAAGATAGAGTCAGATCCTAAGTATAAATTGGCATAGTTGCATTGAAGTCAATAGAATTATGCTGATTTACACCAGCTGAGAGTATCTATAGAAAAAAAATCCAAGTCTGAAAATATAAAGATTGCAAAGACCATACAGGATATATTGTTTTAATAACTGTGTTAAATACTAGAAATCCTGGAAGGGCCTTCCAAATAGGTATGTTTGGTTTCCAAGAGATTGCTCATTGATGAGCTATAGGAACATCTGCACCAACTGTATGGTTCATGAAGCTGTTTCACTAAGCTGTAAATAATATGCCTACTCTCTTGCCAGGGTCTGTTACGTCTGAACTAATCAATGTATTCATACATTATCTTCCTAAAAATATACTGCAGACCAAACCTACTGTCTTGTAGACAATCACATGATCTAAAATCAATACACTTAACAACCCAGGAAAATATTCAGCAAAATTCTATGAATTTCATACTATATATTCTACATTAAAGAGCAGTAGTGATTTTATTTCTCTCACCCCAATGAAAAAAAAATCTTAAATGATGTTGACAATTCAGGATTCTTCCCTGTAATCTAGTATTGAACTAATGCTCCAGGATGGTGTTAAAGGTCATTAGATAACTAGAGGTGCTGACCTCCAGACAGAACATCATTAACTTATGGTCATTAAAGATCCCATGGTACTTTTTTTAAAAAAAAAAGTAGGGTTGTTAACCTTGGAGTCTTGGCCAAATTCCAACTTGCATAATTGCATCCTGCCTAACTAAAATTCCACTGCCTAATTTCAACTAGATGAGGTATTCTACATGTCCTACCCTGAAGTGTTGAGTAGTGTTGCTATTTGCTATGTCAACTCAGAAATGGCTGCATTTTAGCATTTTTGTGAGGTGCCTTGTAATTCTTCTGGATTAAAAGTGCTCTATACTAGAAATGTAAGTGTTTATCAGTGCAGAAACTGGGAGGATTTGAAACCCAAACCCTACATCATCCACAGCCCATGGTCTGATTTTTGAGAGGTGTTGAGCACCCATAACACACAATTTCATCAATTAGACTTTGCGGATGCCTGGCACCCCTGAAATTAGGCCATGTGTTTATTTAATAGAGCCCTGTTCTGAAAAGAAATCAGACAAAAAAAGAAAACCTCAGAATCGATGGGACTGACATAATCTAACTACAGATCTATAGCAGGTCTTTAAGGGAGATTGATACTGTGGGTCACGCACAGAATTAGTTAGGCAGTGCTGAGAATGCCATTACCAATGCTGTATTCTCAACACTGCATAACTAATTCTGTGTGTGACCCACAGTATCAGACTCCCTCAAAGCCTCACTATTGATCCACGGTTAGATTATGTTAGTCTGCAATATAAAGTATGAAATTAAATGGTGTCATCCTTGCAGTGCTGATTCATCTGAAATAAAACTTCATAGTCAATCAAGGGAAGACCTCCTTTTGTTTGTTAGAATGTATCTGGGGAAGTTTGAGTGGATTGTAGTCTAAATGCAGTGGTGATTAGTTTCCAAGCAAACCCTGTAGTTTTTGAAAGAACAACTCAATCCATACATCAAAGAATGTGCACTTCAAAGTGGTTTATCTGTGTAGATAAGACTATGTGATACAGGAATTAGGAAAGGAATAAAGCTGGAATTAGTACTAAATCCATAGTAATATTCTGCTGTGAGATGACTCGACCTGTAGTTCTTTTCAAATCATACTTTGTGCACTGCAAACCTGTATGTGCTTGTAATAAAATATGAAGGAAAGTTTCAAGTAGCTGAAGGAAAAGTTCAGGTATTTATTGTTCTCCAAAGTGGTATTATCTATAGCGAGAGTCAAAAATTGCCTATTTCTCAGATAAGTAAAAAGATTATTCAAAGGTAACATTTCTTCAGCACCTACACTTTAATCCAAGTCTGAAGTCAATGGAAAAATTCCCATGAACTTTTAAAATCTATGGAGTAGGAAAGTTGACCTGCTGCATAATGTCTTACCTACAACTTTCCCCAGATGCAATGTTTTTTATTTTAATTGTTTTTATTCACAAAAGATTCTCAGACTTTTATGTTAACCCACCATATAGTTTACCTGCTTTTTATCTGATTTCATGTTCCCTCTTCATGTAAACATACTCTGTTTTGTATCTATTGTATAAGTTCTGACTTCAGAAGACTTAGATAGAGCCTAGTAAATCTTCTGTCTGCTAAACGGGTACAGTAACTTTCCAGAAAGTATTGTTATTATGGAGGATCACAAATCTCCAAATAAGCAAACCTTCTTCATAAGAGGTGTTAGTCTACAAGGAGTACTATGGGGTTGGCTAAGGCATTCATAGCTGATATCTTCAGAATATATTCACAGCTAGTGAATATATCCTATCTTTATTCTTCTATTTCTGAGATCTTTTAGGAACCCAAATCTTGCCTCCCTTTTGATTTTGGCTAACCTCTTGGTTGAGTACTGGAGTCCTTTATTATTTTATTTATTATAAAATAAACAATTAAACTTCATAGTGGTCATCATAATGGAAAAGAGGAGACTAAGGGGGGGTATGATAGAGGTATGTAAAATCATGAGTGGTGTGGAGAAAGTGAATAAGGAAAAGTTATTTATTTGTTCCTATACTATAAGAACTAGGAACCACCAAATGAAATTAATGGGCAGCAGGCTTAAAACAAATAAAAGGAAGTTCTTCTTCACACAGCACAGAGTCAACCTGTGGAAATCCTTGCCTCAGGAGGTTGTGAAGGCTCGGACTGTAACAGGGTTTAAAAGAGAACTGGATAAATTCATGGAGGTTAAGTTAATTAATGGCTGTTAGCCAGGATGGGTAAGGAATGGTGTCCCTAGCCTCTGTTTGTCAGAGGGTGGTGATGGATGGCAGGAGAAACATCACTTGATCATTACCTGTTAGGTTCACTCAGTCTGGGGCACCTGCCATTGGCCACTGTCTGTAGACAGGATACTGAGCTGGATGGACCTTTGGTCTGACCCAGTACGGTCATTCTTATGTTCTTATCATAAAGTTGACATGTCTTAAAAAATATTGAGCAAGATCATTGGATCCCTCCAAGTTGTGCTTGACCCAGGGTATAGAGGGAATATTGTCTCTATGCTGATCCTGGGGCCAACGGGGGGCCTTGGCCCTAAGTGTAACTTAGAACAGCCTAATGGCAATTGCAAGACACACTGTCAAGAACAGTCCTTCAGGGACAGTTCCAGTGCCAGGGATTGCTGCAGTGCACTCCGGTCATGCTCCATCCCTTCTTTGCTACATCCCTGGCCTGCCTCTTGAGCAATGGAAAGCAGAATGTATGGCCCATTATTTTATATGTCCCCTAGGTTTGTATAGTGGAAAATCTTTCTTGGTTCCTAGGATAGAGAATAAAATTTCTGCTGGCTGACCTTCCCAGCAACCTATCCACCATCCTGCCAGCTCACAAGAATGAAGCAGGCAAGGAGAGGCAGCTCTCAGCAGGGAAGAGGAAAAAGCCTGTCACCATCTTTAAACATAAAACACAAACTGCAGCCTAAATATAAATTTGTTTTCAGATGTTCAAATATATATGCATTGCAGGTCAGAATTTATTGAAACTGAAACCCCTTTAATTAATGAGATGACTTTCTTACTCTGCTGTGGAAAAATAAAGAATCCACTTTTCTCACTTCTGCAAATTTCTAATATTTAGCTCATGAGAATTATTTGTTCTCTTATGTTCATAATTCTCTTGAACCACAGAAAATTGAATCATAAATACACTTTTAAAAAAATTGTAATTAACTTTTGCTCTTAGCCCTCTTAGTAGCCACTTGTATTCAAGGGAGAGGACTGAGAATTCAAAACTGCTTATCCTAGCAGCGCAGCAAAAATAGACTGGATGTATTTGCTATAAATAATCTCTTTAAATTGCTGGCATTGTACTGGATTACTGTAAAATGAGAATTTCTATAATAGCTTACATTGATGTTACTTTGGTAATATAGTAGTTATAAAAAGTGAAGTTGTCTGGTGGTTTTTTGTGGTTTAAAACAGAGTAAGAAAGACCTTCAAGGGGCATAGTATCTTGCCAAATTCCTAGAATGGCTAACAGAGCTTCTACCAGAGCTGATAATGGAATCCCTGATATTATTTGTCCTTTGGAGTATCCATTATCCATGCATTATAATTAAATAGCCCAGATTCTCTGGCATTCATGACAGTCAGGGGCTTTTCCTAGATAGTGTCCCAACATACCTATACAGCTAAAGGTAAACTAGACCTTAAACAACATGCCGCTCTCCTAGGAAGACCATTTCCTCTTCAAATCAAATGTTAGAGGGATCCCTTTTTGCCTGTTCAGTGAAACAACTAAATTATTCCATCACCAGAAGCTCTTGGTCCCCCAAACCTTTCAGGAGATCATGAAGATCCTGTCCCTAAAGAAGGTGCGTGATTCAGTTAGCCTGGAACTCAAGGTGCTTGTCTGGATATACTGCAAGAATAACGGGAGATGTGTTATGGGTTTTAATCAAGCTGCAACTTTGTTATATAGATGTTTGGGACTACCTGGCAGATAGTGTACAGTGCAGCAAATCCATGCTTATTCAAATCAATTATCCGGGGCTTTCACCAGCTCACCTTTGTTTCCATCCAGGTCCCCGCCAACCCATGGCTTGGACCTTACCATCCACCAGCCTCGTAAGAGGGTTAAGGGGGATATGAGAATGGGGCGGGGAGCTTGACTCCCTGCTGTACCAGTCATAGGAGTCCCGAACCCTCTCTCCCATTCTGTTCCTTTACCGCTAAAAGGATTTGAAGAAATAAACCTGCAACTAACATTTAGTGCTAAATATGTGTAATTTTATGCTTGGACTTTCCATTCAGGATATTTTTTTAACAAAGTTAACTTCAGAAATTGTCACTGTTATTTTTAAGCTCTAATAACTTTGTGGGCGGGGGGGAGAAAAGAAGTTAAGCTCCAAGGAACAGTGGATTTTCAGGTTGATATTAAGCCAGATGTTTTCAAGAGATACTTAGAAGGTATCTTGGGCCTGGGAGTTTTTGGAATTCTTTCTGTAACGGTGAAGAATGACTGGTATATTTTTAAGTTATTTGCATTTATCTGAATGTTAAAAAAACAAAGAAAAAAATTGAATGTTCCTGTTTGAAAGTAGTCTTAATTCTGAATCCAGAAAGTTCTCATGGGGAATGTTTTGCTGTTTTTTGATGCTGTGTGTGCGCATCCACAAACACACACAAAATCATTTTCCACATTGCTGAAACTCCTGTTGTTTGTGCCTTCAGTGTCTGTATAACTGTGTTTGCTTTGGCTTTTTGTTTGAATGGTCCAAACCAAACCAGAGCAACACAGCACTGGATGACAGGATTCTTCCTCACCAGTAAGTTGCATAAACAGAACACAAATGATGCATCTGGGCTTCAGAGTCAGGGCCGGCTCTAGCTTTTTTGCTGGCCCAAGCACGAAGAGCACAACTGCCGCGCTCCCCCCCCCAAAAAAAAAATGGTGGCCAGAATGTGCCGTCCCTTAAAATGTGCCACCCCAACCACGTGCTTGCTCTGCTGCTGCCTGGAGCTGGCCCTGTTCAGAGTAGAAACTTTATATATTCCAAGAAACATTATATGTGCTAAGAAAACCTTAAGAAGTGTAAGGAATTTCAGTTAATAAAGTGATGCGATGTCAAATCTTTCAAAAATAATAAGTTGGGGGCGTATCAGTCAGTAACACAAGGTTAAATATCTATATATATAAAAGTCAAATGGTGTATGCGTGCGTGCGTGTATGTACGTCCCCTTATTCCTTCCACACCGTTTGAGCTAGAGACTTGAAATTTGGTACAGTTATAGGCTTTAGGGTCCTAAGCAGGGTAAGAATCGAAATTTTTTCAAATCTCACCTCTGACGCCCCCTAGGGGTGAAATTCTTTAAAGCCCATTAACATCAGCTGGGCAGCTGCTGTTCTCTGTGACATAGTTATGATGTAATAATACCCTCCGCCAATGGACCCCACACTCGCTCAGCTCTCTCCCCCCTCCCCCCTCCAACGGACCCCGCACTCGCTCAGCTCTCTCCCCCCTGCCCCCTTCCAACGGACCCGAGCAAAGCCGGGTATTTTTGCTAGTAAAATTATACAATCATCTTCTCATCAACTTTTGTATCCCTTTTATTTGTTTCTCATGTACTTAAAAAAACCTGGGCTTGCCATAGCTGTGTTTGTTTTGTTTTGTTTTGTTTCCAGAAGTACTATCCACCACAAAGGCACCATTCACTATAATGGCCACACCGAATAAAATGTAGGTGGCAAGACAGATTTTAGGAGACAGCCATTTTATCATACCTGTTGCTATCTTTGGTCACTATAATGCAGAAGAGCCAGAGAGTCTATGACGTGCATTAGAGAATTCTCACTGCTATTGATTTTACATGAAAGGCATTCTGATACTACAGTAATGGGCAACAACATAAAACCTTTAGACACATATGTGATAATTGCAATCTATTGCTGTATTCTGTGTGAGATCTTTGCTTGCATCTGATATGGCTTTTGACAATTCCTACTTAAACACTTCTTGATGGAAGTAGGGTTGATTTTGATTTGTCATAAGACACACCAGAGGCAGATAGAGGGGCAAAATTAGGGTTGCCAACTTTCTATTCGCACAAAAAAATCTACTTGCCCTGCCCCACCGCTGAGGCCCCACTCTCTGCTCACTCCATCCCACCCTCCCTCTGTCACTCGCTCTCCCTACCCTCACTCACTCGCTCATTTTCACCGACTGGCTCAGGAGGTTGGGGTGCAAGAAGGGGTGAGGGCTCTGGCTCTGTTGTGGGGCCAGAAATGAGGAGTACACGGTATACAAGGGGGCTCTGGGCTGAGGTAGTGGGTTGGGATGTGGGAGGGGGTGCAGGCTGTGAGGTGGATTCAGGGATGAGAGGTTTGGGGTGCAGGAAGGTGCTCCAGGCTAGGACCAAGGGGTGCAGAAGGTGAGAGGTGGGTCAGGGCTGGAGCAACGGGTTGGGGCAAGAGAGGGGGATCAGGGATGCAGGCTGTGGCTGGCGCTTACCTCCAGCATCTCCCAGAAGCAGTGGCATATTCTCCCTCCAGCTCCTACATGGCAGTGCAGCCAGGTGGCTCTGTGCACTTCCCTGTCTGCAGGCATTGTCCCTGCAGTTCCCACTGGCCATGGCCCCCGGCCAATGGGAGCTGTGGAATCGGCGCCTGTAATCAGGGCCGGAGACAGAGGGGTACAACAGGTAGAGCTGTACCGGGCCCCAGACTTAAGGCCCCTTGTCGCCGGGCCTGGAGAGCGGGGAAGGGGTGGGGAGGCGGCGCGGCTCTCCTCCGGAGCAGCAGCACAGCAGCGTGTGGGACGAGCGCGCATATCCCCGGCAGGAGTAGTGAGCCCGGCCGGTGGCAGCGGCGCACCCCCACCTGCAAAGAGGGCGAGGGCGGGGAGGCTCCGGAGCAAGGTAGGGCTTCCCTCGCTGGATGTGGCATCATGCAGCCCCTGCGCCAATCAAGGGCGAGGAGCGGCCCTCCCCCGGCCTTACCCCCAGGCCCCTCCCACGCCGGCCCGGGGGGCTGCAGCTGGTTACAGCGGCGGCGTCTCCATCACCAGCCGCAGGGTCTCGCGCAGGTCCAGGGGGGGAAGGGCGCATGGGGGGGAAAGGGGGGAGAGCAGCAAGGGCATCTCGCGCCACTCCCGGGCTCTCCCTCCCTTGGGCCGTAGCTCGCGCTCCAGCAGGACCACGCCAGGCACGAGAGCGCAATGAAGGGTGAGCGCCAGCAGCGAGTGCCCAGGCGGTGGCAATGCTTGGAGGCTCGCTGTCAGCTGGGGGGGGGAGAGGAAGCGCGGGCTGGGAGGGGGGCAAACGATCAGAGTAGGGGGCCCCCAAATGATCAGAGTAGGGGGCCCCAAAATTTCTGTCACTGGCCCTGCCTGTAATAGGGGCAGTGTAAAGAGCTTCCTGCCTGCCCCTATGCGTAGGAGCTAAATGGGGGACATGCTGCTGCTTCCGGGAGCTGTGCGGAGCCACGGCAGGCACGGAGCCTGCCTTAGCCCTTCTACACCACTGACCAGACTTTTAACAGCTTGGTCAGTGGTGCTGACCAGTGCTGCCACGGTTCCTTTTCGACTGAGCTTTCCAGTCAAAAACCAGACACCTGGCAACTCTCATCAAAGCAGCAATGTAGGTAGGATATGAGCATCAAACTTGTGGCTGGTAGCAGTAGCAGACAGTCATATGGACTTTTTATTACTTATTAACTTATCTCAATTGATTGTTCACAGTCAGTTACAGATTGAACTTGGCTACTGGTTTTTCATCCAGATGCAATCAGCATCTTGGAAAGTGTTTCCTTAATCCCAATGGCAGGAAATCACATACTGTTCTTCAGAAAGTAATGGCCTTATCATATGTTCCTTGTATATAATTCATAGCAAACATAGAAGGAACCAGTGAATTGGACAATTGTAAATTTTACCTCCTGAAAAATCTACTACTGTGCAATGGGTGCAGTAAGTGATAAAAGTAGTTTTTTATTGTACAGACAGCCACTTTCTGCAAAGATGCTGAATTAGCAAATTGGGTAACTGCAAAAAGTTAGTTAGAGTGCAAGACCGTGTGATGGCTCAGCTGTCAGTGAAACCCCCGTAGATCCAACAGCACTTCAGAGACTACAGTTTGATCCAAGCCATCATTGCCTAGGTTGGGATTTGCAACTTAAATCAGTTAGCAATAGGTGTTTGTGAAGAACCATTAAACCGTTAAACAGCTGCACACCAGGGAACCAGTTGCAAGCACCATCGTGCTTTGGCTGCAAGGAAGCTCTGAGCCACTTGTCAATTGTGCTGCGATTTCAGCTATAGGCTGAGAGACTAAGGGTGTTAAAACATTTACATAGGGCCAGGAGATGAGTTGGAAGGTGAGGTAAATACCATCTGGATCATCTGAGAGGATTAAGAAATATCCAATTTTTGTTAGCACTGGATATGGTTGCACTTGTCTCTGCCACATGCAGTAGACTGGTACATTAACAGAGCACTGTAGTTCATTGCAAGCTTAGCAGCTGGAACAAGACCATGAAACTGGCAAAAGTCTTGCTAGTTTTAAAATGCAGATTAATAACTGATTGTCAAAGCAACGATGGCTTTCTAATCCAGTAACAGACCTGTCTAGAGCTAATGTGACTTGGAGGCCATGGTACCTGCTCTTTTCAACTTCCTGCATTAGCTCTCGGTCTAACTACCTGTGGTGCTTAAGCAATTGGGAGAGAAACGTCGGAACTTGTTAACAACGTGACTAATTTACATATATTGCATTAATTATATACTGAAAAGAGCATCTGCTGGAGATGTGCACAGGCCTTCAGCTTTAACAGTAATCCTCTCTGATGCCCTCTATTGCTGCCCCTCAGCCCTTTCTGACACTTTCCTCAACTTTCTACATATAAATACTTAATTTAGCATACTACTGATGTCCTGACAGTAGTGTCTGAAGGTAGAGGATATAGTCTACTATACTAAGCAGACCCTATGCAATCTTCTTACATCTATCACTATCTTGGAATTGGGCAGCCAGCCTAGGTTCAGATGACTGGGAATTTGTGTACTGTCCAGACTTGAGATAGCCCTTGAAGAAGGTCCGGTAGGGGCCTTCAAACAAAAAAGAAACATGTAGAGGAGAAGAAACAAATTTGTTTAAATTCTTCTAGTTATTGTCTGTGTTCTTTTACTACTGTGATAGGCGGAGCAGTGTTATCAGTTTGCAGCTGAGGACTGGGATTCGGGGGACCAAGATTCTATTCCGGACTCTCTCATGGACTCTCGGCCTCATTTTCCTTTTTTGTAAAGTAGACTAGTAATGGTATGAAGCATTTTAGGATCTTCAAAGGGAAAGGCTGTCTGCCCAAAAGGCATGGGTTGGGAATAGTTAGCCTGATCCTTAGAGCTGAATGTAGTGTGCTGAGCACACACCACTTGCTTCTCAGGACCAGGTCCACTACACCCTACACCTTGTCATTTATTGCTGTATATTTACAGAGATCGAGACTTTACAGAAAGCTTCTCCACCCCCTTTTTGAAATTTCTATTTTTATTCATGAGTTACAAGGAGGAAGATGCTCCAAAAGTCCCTTCCTCTGCTTAAACCAATCAGAAAGCAGCTATCATTATTTTACCCTAATACATACATGGACCACTGCATTAAATAAAGTACTATGCACAATCCCACAAAAAGCATTCATTGCAAGCATATTTGTGAAACATACAGTGGATGTGAAATTAGGCATGCACTGGAGGGTAGACTTAAGTGTTTGTGTGACTGCCATTAAATGAACAATCATGTTTATGAGGATTTGCATAAACCAAATCACACAGGCTAGACAAAATAAAAGCCTATATTTGTGCTTCACCCCAACACCCCATTTACATGCTCTTCATTTAAATTAATAATGGAGAACTGGCATGCAAAAATGTAAGAAAAAGAAATGCAAATAATGTATTACAAAGAAGATATTTCTATTTTTAATGTACTCACACGTTAATTCAGGGAGAAAATTATTTGGACAGGTAGAGAGTAATGTTTACTCCTCTGGGATATTCCTGCTTTATCTGGGACTTCAATGGAGCATAAAGGTTCCCGAAAGACACAAAATCCTTAAGCATTGTAAAAGGAAATTCTCTGAATTTACAATAAGGATAATCTAATGCAGCCTTCCCCAGAAACATTTGCTATTGTTACTCAAAACCAGTGATATGTATCAGTCCTCCCGGTGTGCTTCTTAGTGTTCTACAGTGATATGCGTAGGTCCTGATTCCGAAAATCTTTCTGTGTAATTCATGTATTGTGTACAGTATCCCCAGAACAGCATGCAGTCCAGTTTGTGGTCTACTTTGCAATAGGCTGTACTCAACAGCAGTTGTTCAACTCCCTTAATCTCTGCATGTAAATTGTCTCTTCTGTTTGCACACTTCAGCCGTGTCCACCTCTCAAAGAGGATAAACACTCGTTAGAGGAAAAAGTCTGTTTTGTAAAACCTGTGAATAGAATTCAAAACAGAACAAGAGCAGGCACAAGCAGTAAATTATGGCAGCCCTATAGAGCACTTGTAACTTACAGAGGGCTGATTTATGTGTGTTTATATAACTGTGTATTCTTCTATTCATTGTATGGTTAGAGAGGTGACAAGTTATGCGCCCTGTACGTACTTCACAACATGAAAATAATATTGCAGAGCCTGAGATAATTACCATTGTCGTCTTTTTTCATATGTAATCTTCCCAAAGTAGTGAGAACTCAGTATAAAATAACTTCTATGAAAGCAATAGTTACTGAAGCGTGAATGCTCTACAATCCACTTTTGAAAATAAAGCACCGCCACAAGAAAACGTACCTATATGCATCATTTTCTAATGTACATTTTTCAGATGTCTTCCAAGAGATCATAATTAACATTCAGGACCAGATCTTCTGCTGGTATAAATCAGCATCTCTCTATTGAAGCAGATATAGGGACCTGACTTACATCAACTGAGGATCTGTCTCTAGCCAGAAAGAAAGCGCCTCTTCTCCTCATGCCTATTGTGTGTAACAAGCAAAATCATTTTTCTCATGGATCATAAAAAACTAAGTGACATGGAAATAGCAAGGCAAGGACTGAGTAATTCTGACTATCTAAAAGAAGCTTTAATGTAATCTTTAGCTGAAATAAAACTTCTGCCGTCCAGATGTGTGATAGAAGGTCTCTGACCTTTTATTACATTTTGAATACTTTTATTTTGTTCATTAGGTTTTGATGAAAAGACTCGAAGGTCACTGAGCCTGAGGGAATAGTAGGGGTAGTTAATATATCTTGTAGGTCAGGCACTACAGTCCTGACTCAAGCTCAGTAGTACTTAGGGAAATCGTTCCATTTAAATCATTGGAACTATTTGCTTAAACAACACTCAGGATTACTCCAGATTGCAGAATCTGACCATAAGCAGCACTTGCTTTTTTTGATCAAATTCCACTTTATTTGGAGTTGTTCTGGTGACGTCGTCATAGAGTTATTCTTGTCTTACACCGGTGCAGTTGGTTAGCCCAGTGCCTGTCGAATGCCTTATTTACGTGCATTTTGGGAGGACAGTACATCACACGCTCTATGGAAAATCCTTAGAGAGATGGATATGTCTAGAGCCCTGCATGAATACAAAATTGGTATCCGTATCCAATGCGCAAACCTGAAGCACGGATATCTACAGATTTGCAGGGTTCTAGATACGTCAGCTGTCTGCTGATTTCTCACCATTCTCTCCTTGGCCGCTCTTTTTGTGCAGGTATATATTTGGTAGTATGTATGTAGATTTGGGATCATACCACTTTGTTGCATTTACCCTCCATAGGACCTGAGATGGCCCCTCTCTAGGTGATTTCTTCTCAGTTCATCTCTTATTTGCACTGAAATCCTGTTCTCACTCAACTGTCCAGGAGGATTTGCTTTATCACCTAGAGTTCAGATGATTTACCTGATGCTCAGCTGGAATTTGAACCACTGGGCTATCTTGATTCTTATTTGTCTGTTGTAACTGTTCAACCACACGCTAAAGGCCTGATCTGATTCATCTGAGGCAATGGGAAGAATGCCACTGACCTGGATAGGACCCGGTTCTGACCCAGCACCTCACTCAGGTAAATGTATTACCAGGCTTCTTTCATTAGAGCAAAAGCAGAATCTTTTGCTGTCATTTGCCATGACTTTTTGGAAGGAAAAATTGCATCTTCAATGCAGATTGCATTTTTGAGATTTACTCAACTGACTATTTTCTAAACACAGCTTCCCCCCCCCCCCCACACACACACACACACGCGCACTTTGCCATAACAGAGTTTAAAAGGTTGAGTCATCTTAAAAGGATAATTTAATACTAAATAAAGAAAAATCGTCATGTAGTCACACAGTGCACACAGCCTCTTAAATTGCTTCTACATCATTAAGGCCTTTTTAAATTGCCTTTTGTTGTTGTTGTTGTTGCTGGAACTCTGCTTTCCAGTATTAACAGCCAGTTGCAACAGTGACCAAGCATTCATATGGTACATGCATGCTTATCAGATGTGACAGATGGAAATGTCTGGATCTCCTATTCATCATTTCCTTTCTGGGAGGCTGTGTTATCACTGTTCAAATAAACTGTAACTTTGCCTTGGCCCCCACAGGGCACAAAGAAGGGAGAACAAACAAGCCTAATGTATCTATGGAGTGTGAGTAATAGCTGAAAACCCCACAGCCTGGGAAGCTTTTGGAACAAACAGGGAGTTCAACACAAGAAAAGAGAGCTCAAGGGGAAGTGGAACAAGAGACCCTTTAAGCCACGTCTTGTACCGCCTAGATTCTGGACTGCTGTAGCTGCTGTGGCTCCCAACATACATTTAAGTGGGCAGAGTCTGCGCTAATGTGTGATAGTCTCCCTAGGGCTGCCTCTGGGCAGCTCCACAGTGGGACATATGGAGTGGGGCACATTTTATCCCTCTGCTGCACCTGCCTCTGGCATATCCTCTATGCTGTGGCTTGTGAGGGGGATAGAGGGTTCACTGTGATAGCCTTATGCTGCTCCTGTGCCACAGAAGATCTCCTTAAGCAGCCCCGTGTGGTGCCTTTACAGCCTCCGTATGTCATCAGAATAGTGAGCAGGGCCAGAAAAAGCCCATAAGTGTTCAGTTGGTTTGGCTGAGTTTTGTTTTTGGAAGAACACCGAAAATCACGTAATTATAATCAACAAGGCTAAACCTGGTAAAGCCTAGATTTCTCCCATCATAGGCAAATCTGATTATCAGCCTTTAATCTTTGGGAATAAAGTTGCTTACTCATATGAAGGTGAGTTTTTGCAGCCTGGGTCCTAGGAGAGATACATTCTTATATGATTTTCTTTCATTTTATCTCTCTCTCAAATTAGCAGTATCTTGTGGCAATGCAGCTAGAAGTTGGTGGATTGGGGCAAGCTTTTGTTTCAGTTATATCCAAGACATTTCT
Organism: Sternotherus odoratus; assembly: GCA_032164245.1. Lineage (NCBI taxonomy): Eukaryota > Metazoa > Chordata > Testudines > Kinosternidae > Sternotherus > Sternotherus odoratus. Next base: position 20,537,572 of record JAVMKO010000011.1, read on the forward strand.
TCATGTATGGGAGGAAAAGAAAACACAGAGGATCACTAGTCTGTCATATCATAAGAAGAGGTTCAAGTGGTACTGTAGTCTTGTCCAAAAAGTTCCTAGTAGCAAGTGAGTCTTCTGAATTTAGAGGAGCCATAGTGTGCTAACCAATTGTTATAGCACTTATTTGTGGAAATAGTGATCCTCTGGAAGAATGGACTACCATCATACATCATATGAACAATTGCTATAAAAATAAGTTAAAAGAGTAAGTCGTATCCTGAAGACTCCCCCTGGATTTCAGTGGGAATTTGCATGAGTAGGGACTGGTAATACTGAGTAAAGATTTCAGGATATGGCCAACAAGCAGGAAGGAGTTGGGTCAAAATAAAGTGAAGCCATGTTTTCAGTCGAGAATGAAGCATAAAAGGAGTTTCCTTTTTCTCCTGGGCTCTAGAAAACAATAGTACAGCATTTCCATCCTGCTTTGATCTTGATTCTTTCCTGGAGATATGTACAGATTACTTCCATCTCACTAAAACTGGTTAACCAACAAGCAATCCTTTCTATCGATAGTATGCCTCATGTCTTACTTTCTCCCCTACATGGCTCACGCACGTCCTCTTCTTGATGTATATTCATACTATAAATTAGGTTCCTGAAAAATTGCTTACCCTTCCCTCCATTGCTTTTCTGCACAGAGGACAGAAATTTACGTCCCTTATGTTGGGTTTCTTTGCCTTTGTTCTAAAAACAAAACAACAAACAAACAACTCATATTGAAATATTGAGCCAAGATTCACTCATGATTTATGGCAATAGGAGTTCCTGGGTGAAATTTTGTATCCTGAGGGGCAAGTTTATTTTGTTCATTTTGATTAAAAACAAATTTAGTTTGTTCCCTTTGTGTAATAATTTGATACTTTCCTAGATTGGAATGCTGACCAGCAGTGAAACATTATTTTTTTAAAAAGTTACTGCTGGACATGTGGCATAAGATATAAAATAAAATTTAGATATTAAAAGAGATGGGGAATAATTATAAATGATCAAAAGGAGAGAACCAAACCATCAGTGTTTGTGGAAATCTTAACATTTTCCTTCTCATTGATTAGACTGTTCGAACCCTCACATGCCGAAAACACATAATCATTCCTCTCTAGCGCGATGTTACTGAGATACCATTTTCTAACTTGTTTCTGTCATTTTGAAACAAGGTCTACAATACATGGAGTCAACTGACTGAAAAGAGTTCCATGCTTAATCAACCCTCATCATTTCTCAACTGGGGTTTATATTGTCCGCTTGAGTGTAGTGGCACAGTGGGTGAGAAAATAGAGAATTAATCTTCCATTACATTCCCTTCTGTAGAGAAACTTTCTAATTAAACAGTAGAAAATTATTTTGAAACTGAGGGGGGAAAAAACCCTTTACATTCACGGTCTTCCATGGCACTGTCATGTGCAAAGTTAATTGCAAAAATAATTTATTCATAAAAGGCTTTCAATTATATCTCATGTCTTCAGTGGTTCAGTACTGAAGAACCCATAGTTCCCCTAATAGGTACTTGTGATGGGAAAACAAAACATGTTCTATATGCACTATTTTGTTTCTGATTCATATTTTCTGTCCTGAGGTACTTTTTCTTCAAATCTATCTCTGTCTCTGGTGTTCAAAAATTCCCTTCTTAATTGCATTTCGTAAAAGATTTTCCTTCCTAACTATGATAGTTGTGCATATTGAGATTTTTTTTCCATTTACTATTCTGGTCTATTAGCTGCTAGGAGCATAGATAAGACAATGCAGAATGAGAGTCCCTTGTTTCAAATGTTTTATTTAAAAATGGCAATTCTAAACATATTACTCTATTTAGAAAACAAAATCCAAGTTCAAGGCATCCTGAGTAAGGATATGGAAATGATCGAAGATGCATGAAAAGCAAGTACACAGTTTCATATATTAATCAATGACTGATATAATCGTTACTTTGGGTTTTGCAACTGAAGAACGGATCTTGCAGCTAGAAAGTCAATTGAATATTGAAAGATAACATTTTACAGTGTGTGGAATAAAGACTTGTTTTCTACAACTTTTGTTAAAATCCTAGTGCTAAGCAGTTTGGACTTAAATAAGGTCAATATGTTGCTTTCATGCTTTTCATATTAGCTCTGCCTTTCATTTTGGCCGATCCCTTTCACTGTTTGTGCAGCATGACATAGTAGTGCCAAGTTTGAAATGTCAACTCTTTGCAGCTCTTTTTAATGCTTTTATCTACAGAAAGCTGCCTACTGCTTAAATGTAGAGAGAGCTCAGGGAAAAAACAGTCTCTGAAAGTTTATGGGGGCGGGAGTGAAATCATCATCATTGTGTTGTCTTTTGCTTATCTTATGCTTACTTGTGCTTCCCTTGTTAGCTGGGTTGTGTAGTGGTACAAAAATGCTGATGCTTGCTATTAGTTTCATAAGATGATGCGTACAATGTCGTGCTGAAGGGAAATACAACAAGAAGTCATGCATAGAAACTCCACATCAGGTGGTGAGGTGGTACTACTTGTTTCCATATGTGGGAAATATTGCTCCATGGGGATGCACTGAGTAGGTCAGTGGCCCCCAAACTTTTTCTGTTGTGCTTCCCCTTACCCATAATGGAATCTTTCTGTTTCCCACCCCCCACCCCCACCCCCCTGAGCTGTAGTTGGGAACCAGGGCTGAGAGCAGAGCCAAAGCCAGGACTGGGGCAGGGTGGAGCTGTGGGCGGGGTCTGAGTCTGGAGCCGGGACCAGGAGTGAAGCTGGGGCCAAGCCGCAGCTGTCGCTGGTAGTGGGGCAGGGAGCCAGAGGCTAAAGCCAAGGCCAGAACTGCAGCTGGGGACAGGATCAGGGTCTAAGTGGAGCTGTATCATCTTAACTACTGGGACGAGTGGTGCTCCCTTCCTATCCCCCGTGGGCTGGCCCAAGCCCCCCAGTGTTCCTCCACACCTCCCCTAGTGAGCGTCCCGCACAGTTTGGGGATCACAATTGTGTGTGCTGTCGCCTTTTCCTACTGGAGAAGATATGATAGTTTCATATGTCCATATCTGTTCACATAACAAATCCAACCTGTAATTTAGTCTGACTGCAAGGTTCTGCTCAAGGGGCCAAAGACTTCAATAGTAGGGTTGTTGCGGTAGGAATGGGCTGGAGTGTAACAATATTGAGGGTTAGGAATGTGAAGTGTTGTGTGCAGGTGTGGCTGCAAAGCATCAAAGATCCAAGTTCTGCAGGGCTGACTTCAATGGGAGCAGGACAGGACCTAAAAATTAGGTCAAACCACAGCTGCTGTTCCGTCATATAATACTTGTAAAAATACATTGTGAGCTACAACTGTTTGTTTTGATGGGGGAAGGAAGGCTATCTGAAATTTCACCCAGATGTCCATCTACTTGGCTATGCTTTTTAGATTTCTTATTTTAAGTTAGGGGGCAGTTCTTTCTGAGAGAATTGGGTTCATAATCTTTAAAGATACAGAATAACAACCTTTTACTGTTTCATAGCCAGTGCTTGCCATTCATTCTCTTCTGTAAATGCTGGTTTCAGAAGGAGACTGGTAGTCGACACTGAAATAAGGAAAGGACATGTTATCAGTAGATATTCGAGACAATCATGTTTTCTTGTCTTGATTCATTTTGTGTAATGAACTTTAAGAAAAACCATTCAGTTTTGGAATAGACAAAAATGAGCCTCTGTTATACGTTATCTGAGTTAATGGATTCCTTTTATGAAAGGCAAAAAATAGCAGTGTTACTAAATGTAACTAATGTATCCAGAGTTTGGAGAGCATAATGCTAAATGTCCATGATACATTCTCTATCCCTTTGGGCAATATCTTATGATCAATTTTGCTACTCTGCCCCGACCTAATTATTGCTGTTGCTAATAAAAGGAAATAGAAAAAAACATGTCTTGGTTAATAAGCCATCCAGAAAATTATATTAGCATGATCAATCCTTAATGATCATAGTTTCTCATAATATTGGATCACCTGAAAAGGTATTTGTTGGAGGGGAGGGAAAGAAATAAGTTGACTTCATCAGGCAATTAGCCTTTGTGTACTTCCTCGGTTGATTATACAGACACACACCTATCGCAACTTCTATTCAAGCAGATAAGGGTTCTTTTGTAAAATGTTATTACTGTTATTACAGTTATCAGAGCCAGATTATTTCATCATTATAATAATGGACTATTTGAGGCATTTGCCTCATTGTTAACTGGCTGCTGGTCAGTTCTGTGATGCTTTACACAAGTTCCCCATGCAGTCTTGAATCAGTCAGTAATATGTGGCTGGAAAGCTCATTTAGATTCTTAAGTGGATTTGCTAAAGCTTCCAATTGGCATTTTCCACCTTAGTTTCCTAGTCATGATATCCTTTCAGTTTGCAAAGTACTATCCATTTAGCATCTGTTTTTTGTGTATAGTTATGTGTCCTTATTTATCAATACCATGGCACATCCAAGGCATGTTTATTTTGATAAAAGTATTTGACTTAGAACATGTCTAGTACATTTTTTAAAAAGGGGACTAAGAACAACCCAGGGAGTTATGGGCCAGGTAGCTTAAATTTGGTACTTAGAAGGGGTCCTGCAGGGATCTGACATGGGTCCGATGTTATTCAATATCATCATAAACTATTTGGATAATGGCACAGAGAGTACACTTATAAAGTTTGCAGATGATACCAAGCTGGGAGGGGTTGCAAGAATTTTGGAGGATAGGATTACAATTCAAAATGATCTTGACAAACTGGAGAAATGGTCTGAAATGAATATGCTGCACTTCAGTAAGGACTAGTGCAAAGTACTACACCCAGGAAGGAACAGTCAATTGCACAAATACAGAATGGGAAATGAAAGCCTAGGAAGGAGTACTGCAGAAAAGGATCTGTGGGTTATAGTGGATCACAAACTAAATGAATCAACAATGTGATAGTCACAAAAAAAAGCAAATAGCATTCCAGGCTACATTAGCAAGAGTGTCGTAAGCACGTCACTAGAAATAATTCTTCAAAGGCCTCAATGGAGTATTGTGTCCATTTTTAGGCACCACACTTTGGGAAAGATTGTACAAACTGGAGACGGTCCAGAGGAGAGAAACAAAAATGATTAAACATCTAGAAAATATGACATAGGTAGAAATATTGAAAAAACTGGGTTTGTTTACTCAAGAGAAGAGAAGATTAAGTGGAAACATGATAACAGTCTTCAAGTACATAAAAGATTGTTATAAAGAGGAGGTGATAAATTGTTGTCCTTTCACACTGAGGACGAGAAAAAAAGTAATGGGCTTAAATTGCAGCAAGGGAGATTTAGCGTCATTAACCTCTGGAACAAATTACCTAGGGAGTTTGTGGAATTTCCATCAGTAGTGGTTTTTGGGTGTTTGTCTAACCTGTTCTTGTCAGGGATGGTCTAGACTGGATAATAATCCTGTTCTAGTGCAGAGCACTGGACCAGAGGACCTATCGAAGTCCCTCCCTGTATACCACAAACACATCTGTAAAATTATACACTGTGGCAGGGTGCTGGCCAGGAGTGCCTGAGCCAGCCCTGCTGGCCCTTTAAGAGGGAGAAAAGCCCTCTGCAAACCCCCGGTGCAGAAAGCCTAATCAGCAACCTGGCTTGCAGGGCAATCAATTGTATGGGTTGCACCTGGTAACCTCCTCTGGGGGATAAAAGGCTCCCAGGAAGTAAGCCCAGTGTGGTGGGGATTGTATAGAGTGTGGTGTGGTTTGAGCTATTCAGAGCTGAGTGTTTGGAGTTGTAAGCTGGACTATATAGAATCTGTAGAGCTGGGAACTGTACAAAGCTGTATATATTGGTGGTGGGGTCTTGCACTGTTAATTAAAGAGCACTGTTTGACGCAAAGAAGGGTTTCCTGCCTGTGTTCCTGAGAGGGGTGAGAGAGCGGTCTGTCACAACACCGAGGACCAACGTCAGTCTTGGTGTCACTGGATTGAAATCCATTGTTCCCACTAGGGCTGGATTTGGCATGCAATATTCACTCCACTCATCTTGATGGTAGGGGCTTGGGGGATTTTCAGTGAGTTGGTATTTAAGTCTTTAGGGTTGTGATTCCTGACAGAATACTGAAATCCTCAAATTACTCAGAGAGCTGGAACAGTTTGGCCTCAGCAGTACAAGCTTCCCCACTAGAGTTCTGCTGTCTTCTAGGAAAGAGACTATTTCAGTATCTATACATATTAAATTCTCTGCCTTTCTGCTGAGATTCCCTGTGATGTAGTGTATAAGCCCTCCACTGGAATTGAATGCGTTAAGGAGCAGGTCTGGGCCCAGGCAACCCCACCCATCTGCACATGCAGAGCATGCTCCAGCTGAAGATTTAAAAGGGAGGCTAGGAAGAGCCCGAACATGGCAGGGGAAGGACCTAACTCGAGAGTTCCTGGAGAAGAGCACTGCACTAACCTCCTCCTGGAGGGGAAGGGCCTGACTGCTAAGCCCAGAGGAACTGATGGTTCCGTTATTATCTTCTATTTTAGGCAAACGGTAAGATTTTGGCAAGAGAATGGGTGACAGGAAGTGGCCTAGGGAGGCAGCCTTAAGGCAATCCTGGGTACTGGACATTGGTACCTCTTATATGGGACCCTGGGCAAGAGCCCGGTGGAGTAGATGGGCCTAGGCTCCCCTGCCAACCCCTCTCGTTAAGAAGGGCATGTAAACCCTCATTTCTAGACTCTCCCTGAGGGCAGGAAGGAAGGGAAACCCCCAGCTGGGATTGGACACCCACAAGTGTCAGTAGAGAGATGTTCCTTGGAACCCTGTCACACCTGAGAAAGATTTGACGGATGACCTGACCAGAGGGTTGGGTCAACCCCCATCACAGACACAGTCACAGGGCATGATGGTGACCCAGGGAACAGACAAGAGTTGTGGTGAGCAGAGGCCTAAACCCCTAAACACTAGGTCCTGCCACCAGTGAACACTGCCCTTCACACTGCCATCGTTGGTGCCAATGTTAATGATTTTTATGATGTGGGCACGTACATTATGTATGCATAAGCTGTAAATGTGTAATATCTGCAGTGATGAGTGCAATAAACAATGGTGCCATTCATAGTACAGGATATATGTGGATGTTTGGAAAGAAATATGAATCATAAGTTTCATAAGTTAGTGACTGATTTTGTTCATCAGATGACTCAGGATGAAAGATATTTTTAAGAAGTGGATACTATACTTTACATAGGTATTTTGCTATGGAAGGGGAAGGGGCTATGCTATAAAACATGGGATGTAAGTTGTGCTTATTGTAAATATGTACAAATGTAGGGATTGAGAACTTTGCCAGACACCCACTAGCTGGGGACTACTATATGAAAGATGGTACCAGCAAGCCTCAGATCCCAGCAGCTGGGATTCTGGCCAGGGTGCTGTTCATCTCCCTTCTTGGGGATCCATCTTTCATACCAGCATCTCACTGATACTGTAGGTGTCAGGTAAATTTAAATCTGCTCACCCCCACTCCTCTGCTCTTGTTTGTTGAAGGAACCACCATCATTCTCCCTGCTACTCCCACATTCTCTATTCACAATTGAGAAGTGAAGTCCGATTCTATCCCCCTCATCTGGTTTCCTGGCTACTGTGGTACTCTACCCATCCTCAATCTATTAAGAAGTTTTCCATCAGCCTAGTCTTGTCTACACCAGGGGGTAGGTTGGCATAGCATTTTCCATTCTCCTGAGAGACATAGCTCTGCCAATGTATGTTCCTAGTGTAAACCGGCCCTCAGTTGTGACTATAGAAAGCCCTTTCTGGTACACCTTTTAACTCTGGACTTTAAGGAGCCTTAAAGTGGGCATAAATTATATTTACACTCACTCCGAGGCCTTTTTACCTTGCCAGAGTGGTATAAAGAGGACTTAGTGTGCACTAGAATCAAGTCCAATGTCTGCAACTTAGTGTTGGGATTTAAAAGCAGTCTTTCCTAAGTGAATCATAGTGTAATCAAGGCTAGTAGCTACATCTTAACATTGGTTAATATCCATATTTGGGTTTCCCGGTTGGTTTAAATGGAGTGGCATATTATCTTCTCTATAGTCGGCCTAAAAGATAGATTTGATGGCTGCGAGCAAAGATGTGAAATTGCTATAGGCTTCCTCTCTTATAGCCTGCCACCTATTTGATTTATATGATAAGTGATCTCAGATGACCCTCCAAGGCACCGAACCATTAGAGAGTTATGTTGCACAATGATAAGAAATCTTCAGAGATACCTAAATCTTCCTTTACCACTGGGAGTTTCATCTGTTCTGGAATACAAAACATTTTTATGTATGATGTTGCTATCTTGCTAGCTATACTAATATTCAGAAGGATACACAGATTTAAATCAATAGCACACAGATAAAGACCTTAAAACTGAAGCATTTACCAAGTGTGTGTTAGACAGCTCTTTCAGTTTTATTTTTTATTTTGTTCTATTTCTTGAAAGTTGAATGGCCAGAAGGGTTTAAATTCAAGGTCTCTTTTAGTCTTCTGACCAAGCAGGAAGCTGGCCAAGCATGCACATTATGGTCTGAAATCCGTTTCAACCAGGGAGTGGTTTTCTTATTTTAGACTTCATGTTTTCATGGATTATGTCCTTTTTTAGTTAGCTTATGTACTAAATTGAGGGTAGGTTTAGTTGTTGCCTTCTAGGAACAAGTGAAAGTTCCACTCCTTTTGCTTTGGATCATAGTGGAATTTTAGTGAGGGTATATCGGGTTAATTCCTGGTATTTTTTTTCCAGGAGAAAGTAGGTGCTGTTTATCTGGATTCCTGCTGTTGCATCCATGTCTAATGCAGCATTGTTTTAAAAATAATCTGCCATAAATGTGAGCTTCCTAGTGTAAATTTGATGCAACGATAATCTCCTACATAGAGTTCGACTCCCGTGTCAGATATAGGACATCAAATACCAGCCCCTTACTGTAGACAGCATTGTATTTAGCCTCCGCATTAGTGCATAAGAGGAGAGTGTGCAGGGGCCTACCTCTACTCAGACTGCTAGGCATATCAAAATGGACAAGATCAGAGGAGTGGCACAGGAAAAGCTATTCTAATTTGCGGCCTGCCACCCTTGGCAGCATCATGTGAATGTTTACAACTTGCTGCATTTGTTCATTGAAAATTCTCCTGCAAGGAAGAGATTTCTCTTTAAAATGAAATTAATGCAAGGGAAAGATTAATAGTCCCCCATGCTACTTGGCTTTTTGCTCAAAGATATTTTATGAGAGGCAGCTCTTGGCAAATTTAAATGATCCTCTTCCTTAAGCTGGCAAATGCTGTCAATTCTGGTCCTCTTACATTCACATAAATCTGTGAAGTCGGCATCCCAGATACACCAGGCAACAATAAAATTGTGCAGGGGGACAGCACAAAGGTGCTAGAATCACTGCTGGTTCAGAAAGCTTGTTAGGATTTTATTCTATGAGCTGTTTCTTTTGAAACACCATTACCTGTATTTGCTAGGAGAGACTGGTCTTGGCTGATTATATTTTAATTCTTAGAAAATGCACTTTAAATAGAGTTGGGCAGGGTGGGGGGTTCAATGTGTAATGGAAACTAGCAAATAGTGTTTTATAGGCCCTCTTTTGACTGCCTTTGTTTAAGAATTAAAGCCACTCCCGACAGGCTATAACTATACAAAAAGAGATTCACATCCTGACTGCCGACTCACATGTTCTTACGGGTCCACCAACCATCGCCACAGTGAGACAACAAATAGGAGGGTGGTATCAAGAAGTGGCAGAAAAGGAGCAATTTTGTGGCTGCAAAGCTACTCCCACTCCCCCTGCATATAGCACTGGGGAATACACCAGAAGGAGTTGATGCCTCCTCCTTTGTCTCTGCATTAGAGTCTCCATCTGGATGACAGCTGAGGAAACACAAAGTGGTGCCTGAAAAACCCATCAAGACAAAGATATCTCTTCTCCCCCAAGCAATTAGGTGGGAAAGGAACCCAGTTCTCCATTATCCCACTATTTCTTCCTTCATAAATAGCCTTTGGGTTCTTTTTATTTACTTTTTGGGTACACTTGGGTCACATTTTCAGGTTTTTCTTTGCCATGAATGGCTGGAAACTTATTTTAAAAAGTGAAGATTCTCCTATATTCACATGACTCAAAGAGCACCAAATAACGGGCAACTCATGATAAAATCATGGCAACACTCGGTGACATCAAACAGGACAATTCCTGCCCCAAGCCTCAGTGTCCTCCTCGCATTCCCAGATTGCTCTGTGTAGATTATTATGGGCCCTAGGGGCGTGCACGTCTGCAGGGCCTAAGGAGACAGAGAAGTATTTATATCATCTCCTGCTCCTTTTCTGCAGCTCTCTGGGACCGGACTGAGACCACGGTTGCAGAGTCCCTATGTGTCCTTTAACATGCCTGCTTGATCCATCCCAGGACTGGGAATCCCTGCATGGATCCTTAACACACTGAAGCGCTCCCATGTTGCTCAGCATTACAATTTGGCACATATGGTATATATTTGGTGGTATTCTGCTCAGTTGCATCCGAGTTCAAAGGGCTCTGGATCAAGTCCTGAATTTTCCACAGAAATTGTTTTGTAATATCATTATTAATTTTGTCGATGCATGTGTATGGGGGGGAGAGAGAATACATTCATATCTGAGAGAGAGTTAGATAGCACGATAGAAGAACAAGTCATATCAGACTTATTACCGATGCGGAGACTATTTTTTCATTTTGTTCATAATGTTTTGAACCTTTGCCAGGCTTCTGAGAGGAAGGCCACTTGTGAGCCCACCCTATGCTTCACACCCATTCATTGTTCTCACTTTGCAGCTTTTGATGGAGCTAGTGCTTTCAGGAGAAAAACTTATTGATTAGAATGAAGTCATTGTCAGCATCTGGGCTTTTATTTCTCTACTCTGTTCTTTATTCACTCTGTGGAAGGTGTTTGTGGTATTTTACCTTAACTTGGCAAATTCCATTGCCCTCTCTCCTCTTATTCCTCAGAGCACACTCACTTTATCCCCTGCCCTATTGACCTACTCATGTCTGTCATTATAATGCTCAAGCATATGGTGGGATTACTAAGGGCATGACTTCAGATACAGCACTGCAGCAGCGCAGGTGCATTGCATCTGATGAAGATCCTCTATGCCGGCAGGAGAGAGTTCTCCCATTGACATAGTAAAACCACCCTGCGAGCTGCAGAAGCCATGTCAGCATGAGAAGCTCTCCCATCGACATATTGCTACGCACACGAGCATTTATGTCGGTGTAACTAATGTTTCTCAGGGGGCTGGTTTAATGTTCCAAAACAAACTTTCATTACAGTCTTCCTTCAAAAGAAAGCTACACTATAATAAATTATTTTTACTTCTAATTTTCCTACTGTTCTATAAGAAAGATCAAGTATTAGTTGTTGCTGAGATAAATTCTTCAGAAATGTCTCTACATTTTATGGGATTTTTAGTCCTGCACTACTTCCCATGTCTTTGTGGATCTGCTGTGTTGTGCTTTCTTGTCTTCTGTATGCAGTGAAATCCTTTTTTAAAAAACAATTGTGCAATAAAATAAATAATCCTGAGCTACCTCAAAAGGTTTTAGCAACAGCAACTTAATTATGGAAAGATCCTTTTCACAGATACTGTTCCTTTTGTAGATCACTTTTGGTTTTGCCACATATGCGGCTTGCAGTGTGTTCTTTGAGCTCAGCATGAGGATTTAGCTTCTATTCCCTTCTTTTAGTTGATAGAATAAGTCAAAATGTGTTGGTTTTTTTAATTAACATTTTTGTGTCAGATATTTCCTCTATACATGTACGCAATTGGTAATGTAATCTGTTGCTGTATAATGCAATAGATTTGTATGTGTGATTCTCATATTATAAAGTGATGTGTGGAATGAACATTGAAAAGAGAAGGAGAAGCCAGGGAATCCTTAGTTTTAATCCTGATTCTGGCCCTAGAGCAAGCCACTCAGGAACAGATTTTCAAAGGTGAACTTTAATCCAAATTCAGACTAGAAATAGGGTGAAATTTTTTAACAGTGGACGTAATTAATCATTGTAACAATCTAACAAGGATTGTGGGCAATTTCCATCACTGGCCATTTTAAAATCAGGATTGGATATTTTTTGAAAGATATAATCTAGTTCAAACATAGTTATTGGACCTGAAGCAGGAATTAACACACGCTTGTGTTATGTAGGGATCACAATGATCCCTTGTGGCCTTAAAATCTATTCATCTAATTTTGAGTGCCTCAATGTTTGGATGTCCAACTTTACACACCAAAGCCCACATTTTCAGAGGTGTTGAGTACTCATCTTCAATGGATGTTTAGAGGTCCTCCTCAGATCAGTTTGCTTATAATGATACTGACCTCCTTCATAAAGCACTGTGAGATCCAATTATGAGAAGTGCCAACTAATATTCAAAATCAGATTAGCCTTCCACATATCCATTTGAGTGTAACATCCCATGTATATTGTGGTCACTCTAATCACAGGTGTGCTAGAGGTTGGGGGTGAGTACAGGGAACCCTTTCCCTTCCAACACATCCATGCAAGGCTACTCAGAACTTGTCTACTCTGAATGGACAATGTAAGGAAAGGATGCCTTCCGTGCTAGTGGCCATATAGAGATGATGTCTGTGTGGGGTGATGAAATCAAGACTCTAGCTCTCTTTAAGGGCTTGATCCAAAGTGCATTGATCATAAGGCTCCCGGTGACTTCAGTGGGATTTGAATCAAGTCCTTAACAGGAAGAAAGGGCTTCTCCTCACCACCTTACTCTCTACATCCCTGGATTATTATTCCTCATGCAGACATAATGGCTCCAGGCCCTGCTGCTCAGAAAATGCACCTGCTCCCTTTTGCTAGTGCTCCATTGCTTCTGATGAGGCATAATTTGGCCCACATTGCTCTTTTAATAGCAGGCCAGTAGCACTCACTGAAGGTGTTTAGCGATTTTCTGAGCTGCTGTATCCAGAATGAATAATGGTTATTCTCCCTCACGGTGACCCCTCCCCCCACTTTCTAGATTATGTTATGTTAGCTACTAGTATTCTCTTGCCAATAGATGCTTCTTTAAGTCACAACAAGGGTTTCTAAGAAGAAAATAAGAGGAGTTAGGAAACATACATAAAACTTGAAAACAACAGCTTGGAAGCCTTTATATGCACTGTAAACAGCTTTTATCATTCAAGTCTATCTAAGCATTGCAGGTAGAATTTGGCACAGAAACTAGACAAGAAGAAAGTCAAAGTCTAGGTTTGAGGATTTGACGTAAAACAGTGGACCTTCTTCCCATTCTTCAAAAGAGAACTGTGACATTCAGTGGAGGTAGCTCATTCAAGTCTGGTATGCAAGTCTTAATTATGTGGTAATTTATGCATGTTACCAAGATGTTAGTTTGTTCCTCCGACTGGTTGTAGTTCAAATTTATTCTGCTTAGTTCAGTCCTCTGTAAAAAGCTGCCCTCAATTTTATCACACAAACACGAAGTTTTTAAGCTTTAAAGAATACCTTTCAGATACATGAGTCGGTCTGACAGAAAAGTAGACCTCACTACGGGTGCTGCATTTTCAATCTGATATATTGACTGGATTTATTGCTAGACATTTTCTTCACATGAAGAAAAGTAAAGACCTGGGTAATACTGCTGACATACCAAATTCTGCCAACCCTCTGGAGTAGTGTTGTGGCCATGTAGGCTGTTACTGAGACTAGTGGCTGATTGGGTGGTGTCCAGTAAGCAGCAGGGTTAAAGAGCTTGGCCCCGCTTTGGAAAAGCCAGGAATCCTGGGGCGGTAGCTTAGCCTGAATGCCTGGCTTAGCTGAAAGCCTGGGCATCTTGAAAGATTTGTTCCAGTCCTGAAAGAGACTTAGTTTAGTTTAGGAGCTTAGGTAAGGCAGAGACCTGTTCCAGCCTTGAAAGACAATCATAGTCCCCTATCAGCAGGTGGTATGGGAATCCTTGTAACCTAACTTACTGCAGTTGCTAGTGGAACGAAATTTAAAGAAAATATATTTTCAGTGCTCTAAGTCTTTTTCTGCTGTTTACTTCTTCACAATAGCAGAGTCCACCACCCACAGTTAATGCGGAACAGTTCAGCCCAAAAACTACATGACAAAGATGCTATCATCATGAGTAAAGGTGGTAGGATCAGTTCCAAAATATCTTTCAAGCTAGAGTAGGCCACAAGAGCACAGCCCATAGTAACAGCCAAGAAGCATCACCCCCCACTTTTCCTCCACCAATAACCCCCGCCCTGGTCTCACTGTATAGTAACATGCTGTGGGTCTATATCAAGAGCATATTACTACAACCTCCATCTTCCCAGTACCCAGGGCCAGCTCTAGGCAGCAGCATAGCAAGCAGATGTCTGGGGCAGCATTCTGTAAGGGGTGGCATTCTGGCTGCGCAGCCCCCCACTACACTCCTCCGGCTGCACCACGGCCACAACGCCTCCCGCTTCGCTTCTCCAGCCGCGACGCACCCACCCCCCTCACTCCTCTGGCCCTGCCGCAATACCACCCCACCCCCCCACCCCGTTTATTTTGCTTGGGACAGCAAAAAAGTTAGAGCTAGTCCTGCCAGTACCAACTCGGCTCCACTAGTACACCAATGGGTGAAATCAAAATTCCACCCACTCTCTGTCCATCTACCCACAGCAGACAAAGAGCACTCACTTAGCCATGTGCATCCAGTCCCAAGGCCCAGGCAGGCAGTGTAGTAGCATAAGGTGTGGCGGAGGAGAGCTGTCTTTTGTGAGAGCATAGGCTGAAGGACAGTCATGCCCACTGTCTTTTCCTTACTTTTCTATTTGTTTCTCTTTTTCTCCCTAATCTTACCTACCCTATGGCAATACTTAACATGATAGTTCCAATTCCATTTAAAGGAATTAGCCTTACAGGATTCAGAATTCCATAGCACAGGAGCAAATTGTTAAAAAAAATATTTATGATTGTATTACCTAACCACCAAGTGATTCCAGTAATCACAAAAGGGTAATGAGATTCCAAAACAGATAAGGCAATTTTTCCTTGTTTGTCTTGTATTAATTTAACTGCATTATTTTGGACTTCTCTCTCTCTCTTTGCCCATCACCCCCCCCCCCCCCCAGCCAGGGTATGGGCCACCAACTGGTGTTGGCGTTTCAGTAGCAAGTTGGTTCCCTTATGGGGTGGAGTTGCTAGCCCCACACCCATGTTAAGCCTACAGCACCTGGTATTCCCAGGAGGTCTCCCCATCCAAGTACTAGCCAGGCCTGACCCTGCTTAGCTTCCGAGATCAGATGAGATCGGGCGTGTTCAGGGTGGTTTATCCGTACCATTATTTTGGACTTCACAAGCTAAAATTTAGGTTCTTAGAGACAGTAATCTAAATCAGATTTCATAACACAAGTTGGAAAGTAACCATAATAAGGCAAAATACCTATATTCCACATATTTTTTATACTGTGATAGTATTTCATAATGTGTATTTGTTGTATTTATACAACATATTTTTAAAATATTCTTGGGACAGCATTCTAATAATTTTCATTACCCTGAATAAGCCTCTGCAAACTGGAACCACTCTTTGGAGGTTGTCTTACTGCTTTCAAAGTTCTACCTATGGAATAGGTAACAAAGTCCTGTGGCACCTTAAAGACTAACTATAAAGTTTTGAAGCATGAGCTTTCGTGGGCTAATACCCACTTCGTCGGATGCAGGCAGTGGAAGTGTTCAGAGGCAGTTATAGAAAAGTAGGTAAGAGCCAGGTGGGAGGTGAAAAGGTTAGTCCAATTAAGTGAACCAGTTTGTTATCTCCGATCAGGGAGTGTGGATTGTTCTTCTAGCATTTGAATGGGGTGTGTGTACATAGAGAGAGGTGAAACAATGTCTGTAATGAGCCAACCATTGTAGATCTCTGTTCAATCCGAGATTGTGTGTGCTGAATTTGCAAATGAATTGAAGTTCTGCAGTCTCCCTTTGCAGTCTGGATTTGAAGTTTTTTTGCTGCAGTATGGTGACTTTTAAATCTGTAATAGTGTGTCCAGGCAGGTTGAAGTGTTCCCCTACAGGTTTTTGTATATTGCCATTCCTAATATCTGATTTGTGTGCATTTATCCTTTTTCGTAGGGACTGTCCAGTTTGGCCGATGTACATAGCAGAGGGACACTGGTGGCATATAATGGCATATATGACATTGGTTGATGTGCAGGTGAATGAGCCAGTGATGGTATGGTTGATCTGGTTAGGTCCTGTGATGGTTTTGCTGGTGTAGATATGTGGGCAGAGTTGGCATCGAGGTTTGTTGCATGGATTGGTTCCTGAGTTGGAGTTATTGTGGTGCAGTGTGCTGTTGCTGGTGAGAATTTGTTTAAGGTTGGCAGGTTGTCTGTGTGCCAGGACTGGCCTTCCTCCCAAGGCCTATGAAAGTGAGGGATTATTGTCCAGGATGGGTTGTAGGTCACTGATGATGCGTTGCAGAGTTTTTAACTGAGGACTGTAGGTGATGGCCAGTGGTGTTCTGTTGTTCCACTGCCTGCATCCGACGAAGTGGGTATTAGCCCACGAAAGCTCATGCTTCAAAACTTTATAGTTAGTCTTTAAGGTGCCACAGGACTTTGTTACCTCTGCTATTCCAGACTAACACGGCTACCTCCCTGATTCTTGATACCTATGGAATGTATCTTAACAGCTGCAGAACTATGTGTTGGGGGAGGGGGTGCTACCACTTAATTGCTTTCTCTTTCACCCTACCTTTTCTCCTCTGACACTGACTGCCCTGTGCACCATCCATTAGAGGAGAACCTTTGCTCCTTTTGTCATTTAACCAGTATGTGGCCCCTTGTATCTCAAGTCAAGATTTTTTGCTGCCCGCTCCAGGGTTAACAATACCACTAGGGCTGCTGCTGTGAAGGGGCGGATGGAAGCAAGCTTCCAAGAGGTATAGATAAAAGCATATTTGATTACCTACCAATCTACCTGTTGGAAGAACACTTAACAAGATTTATCTAGCAGTTCAAGCATCGCTTTCGAGTATCTTTTTAGTTAAATATCAGACCTGCCACAGTGTTAAAGTCCTGATGGGATATAATGTGGCGGCAGGTTGGATATTTAAAGTCAGAGTGTGTTTTCCTATATGCACAGGTGCCTGAAAGAAATATTCACAGACTGAAAGAATCGAACGTTTTTACTTAAAATTGAGATTTGGAAAGAAGGTTGAAGTTTCCACTGATGGGTTGGGTTTTTTCCATTATTCTGGGAGCCAGACAGGCACAAAGTCAGACAAATATGCTGAAGATGTAAATGCTTACAAAGTGGTTTCCTTAGCAACAAAAACAATATGAAATCTTTCCAAATTTGGTTTCTCCCTTGTGTGAGGTTCAAGCAATCCAGATCCTGCTGATAACAAGCTATCTGATCTGAGTGCAGTGAAGCTGCCAGAAGAGGGCCAGATGCTTAAAATAGGGGCTGTTGTGGTTACCACAGTTCATTGACTGTCTAAATTATGTTTGGTGCATCTCTCGCTAAGAATCCCTGTTGCTGAGGTAATCGAGGTTGTCTCTGAAGTGACTTTCAGATAGTGTTAAAGTCATGTTAGCATGTTTCCTGTGTGACAGTAACTTGCATTCTGGAAGTTGCTAATCATGCTAACACAAAAAGGAACTTGCTCCTTAGCAGTTCTGCATTGCATTAATAATAAGAGACTGGCTTTGGCTGTTAAAGCTCCCCTGAGACAAATGCCCTACCACATTGCTATCCCGTGGTCCTCTGGAATTGTTCAACTGTATTAAACCTGTAAACTTGCTAATAAGATAAGAACTGTATGTGTTATAGCAGAGCGAAGAGCCTTTTTATTTTTAGCAGGAGCAATTCACTTTTAAGAGGCAAGATAGCTTTTTCCCAGTGCAGCGGTAAACTTTTTTTCTTATGTCTAATTTATTTTCCTCTGTAAAGATTTTTTTAGTTGAGCTACGAAGGCAAGTGCAAACTAGCTAGTGCAGCAAAGAAAAAAAGCAGGCACCTTAGAAAATGAACATCTACCAGTCCTGAAGCTAAATAGCAGAAGGAAATACAGAGAAAATAACTCTTTCTGAGATGTCTGCTTTTATCAAGGCCACTCATCTGCACAGCAGGAAAGAGAGTGAGAGAAAACTCATCTTAAATGTGAACCATAGACCAGGCAAAAATTTTCAGCCCAAACTGGAAAAAAGCTGATTCAGTGACACCAAAACATTTTGCAAATGTAACTAATTTTCACCAAATTGTTCATGTCAAAACTTCCCCTTCCTTTCCCTGCGAAAGAACAACAACCCCTAGGTCAAAATATTTAATTTTGACATTTTCAGAACAAAACATTCCAATTTTTTCATTTTGCAATTTCATTAAAAAAAATTAAATATAAAAAATGCATGAAGTTTAAGTGAAAAGATTTGTTTTGGGTCAAACAAAAAAAATTACAATATGTTTGCAGTGGGGCTCAAAATGATGTTTTTAAAATTACCAGCAAGCTGCAAAGTCCATTATTTGCATAGCTCTAATTAAGATCAGCAATCTCTGTAGACATTGAAAGCAGAAAAATAAGGAAAGGCTAAGTCATTGCCATTTAATCAGGAATGTGGAAGGTTGGGTGCTCAGAGTTTCAATGGTGCCATTAATAAATTGTCTCTGGAATGCTAAATACATGGCTTCTTTGATAAAAGAGCTACCTGTACATTTCTAGCAGAAATTGAGAGCTGTGCTATATTTATATGAAGATGTTCTTCTCTAAAACATCTCCTTTTATTCAAAATATTAAACCTTTCAATTTACATGAATTGTTTAAAAAATGACTTACATGGCTATTAAATTGCTTTTCACAGTGTGAAAAGTCCCTGGCCAAATGTGGAGGTATAATAAGGACATACCTTTTTAACTACAATGAAATACAATGAAAGTGATTTTTGGAGCAACAGAATAGAAATACAAAAGATGTTTTGCTGAAAGTATAGATTCTCGAAACTGGGACAAATGGCATGTTTACAAATGCTCAGTTATGAGATAGATGATACTTGGCTCTTATATAGTGCCTTCCACCTGGAAATCCCAAAATGCTTTACAAACTATAGTGCAAAGTATAGTTATCCCCATTTTAGAGCAGATGAATCTGTGGGGCAGGGAAATTGTAGCTGGTCTGAGGGAGAGCTGGAGTTGAGTGTCTTGGCCACAAGACCACTGCCAAGATTAGCTGCCAAAAACTGCCTTTTCCAAGAAATAGATTACCATTAGTAATCAAATTTGGTTAGATTGGCTAAATTTCCCACAGCTTTTAAAGAAAACTTCAAAACACCATTTTGGACCCTTCTTCCAACTGTGACAGCTCATTGGAGCAGAAATCCAGAGTGTGTTTGTTTGGCTTTCTTTTGTTGTTGTTTTCCGCTTCCCTTGATTGCTTAAAACTGAAGTTTTGTGTGTGTAAAGATAAATAAACTTAAGACAATTTCTACAAGCAGGAAAAAAGCCCCAGTTGATGCAATGTTAACTTCCTTCTTTTATATCCCAACAGTCACTGTAGGTAAAATTTTCATTTTTTATATATTTAGATTCAGGTAGTGATCTGATGGGAAATTCCTTTAAAGTAGCTCAAATTTTAAAAATATGAATATTTGCTTTGATTTTGTTAAGCCTACAGGAAAAACATATGAGACTCTCTCTCTTAGGTACTGTCATGACTATCTTTGTAGTATCTGAGGGCTTCACAACCCTTAATATATTTACCTTTGCAACACCATGGCAAGCTAAAGAAATCTGCTATTACCCCATTTTAGAAGATGGGGCACTGAAGCAAATCCAAGTAATAGGCCTAATTTTTCATAAGTAACAAGTAATTGTTGGTGCCTCAATTTTTGGGTTCTCAATTTGAGACACTTTGGGCTTGTCTTCACTACAGGCATACGTCGACCTAAATTACGCTACTTCAGCTACGTAAATAACATACTTGGAGTCGATGTAACTTAGGTTGAGTTACCCTTTACCAACTAACCAACTGCATTGTGTCAATGACAGATGCTCGCCAGTCGACTTCCTTTACTCTTCTCAAAGAGTTGGAATTCCGGGTCGACCGGAAAGTGCTCTGCCATTGATTTAGTGGGTCTTAATTAGACCCGCTAAATCATTTCCTGCTGCATCGATTGCAGTAACATTGATCTCCCTATAGTGCCTTTGAAAATCTTGATTTTTCTTCTACGCCCCTTCTAAAAATCAGGTTTTTAAGGTATCTCAAGTTAGGCACCCAAAAATCACTAGCCCCTTTGAAAATTTAGGCTGGAACAGCGAGGTCACAAAGGGAGTTTGTGGCAGAGCAGAAAGTCTCCAAAATCCAGGCAACCACCTAGGTGTAGCTCTCTTACTACCCTTTCTCTTTGGGGGGCTTAGAACACCTACCTTGTAAAGCCTACTTTGCAATAATTTGAAATCCTTTATCGTTTTGTGCTGCACCACTTTAGGAGGAAAAACAAATCAGTTTGGTGCCTGCTCATATAAATTTACAATGTGTGTAATTCTAGAACTACAGTACCATTACAGCAACTTTCAAAATGTGATGATAGAGCTGAGCACAAAATGGTTTTCCTGTCCCCTGAAAACTTTTGAGATTCTTGAAAAAATGTCTCATCCTCCTGGGATAAGAAAGTCAAAACTGAAAAATTTCACAAACCAAATAATTGATGGGGTGGGGGTAGAACTGGTACCAGTCAAGAAAATAATTTCATTTCAGTCATTTCTAATCATTTTGTTTCAATTGAGCATTTTTTTTAAAAAAAGTACTATAATTAACTGATTTTTTTTTTAACAAAAGTCATTTTGAACCAGAAAAGTTATACCTTTCCTTTACAAACAGGATCTTTTGACAATTTAGAAACTTTTTTTAAAAAAATTTGAGTCAAGACATTGTTGAAACCAACTCTCCCCTGAAAAGTTTTGGTTTTGACAAATTAATATTTTTGATGGCTGCAGGTAGAGGGAATGTGGAAGTTTTGCTGGAAAATTCCTGATCAGCTCTTGTGATTAATCCCATCAACTCAGTGAGTCTACTTACATGTTTAAAGCTAGACAGGGGCTTCTGTGCTTCCCTGAATTGGAGCCTAAATTTCTATCCTGCAATAAATCTGCACCACTGTTCTAAATTTTAATGAACAAATAGTAATAGGAAGACATTAAAAGTAGGTATTAAAGAATTTCTTTCAGATAGTGATCATCAAAGTTGTTACTTTGTCTGTTCCTATAAGAGTTATATCTTTATGTATTGTATCTTACTAAAAAGCACTTATCCACAGCTCTCAGTACTTATAGTGTTTTATAAAAACATATACAGCATTCTGTTGGATCATTTCACAAGAATTCTCCCTAAAACTATCCATCAGTCCACTTATACCTCTCTCAACTTACCCATTCATATTCTTCCCTCAGTTCCTTCATGTAATTTATGGGATATTAAGGGCTGAATTCAAAACCCAATGTAACGTTTTCAAATTGAATTTCAATGGTGCTTAGACTCCTATGTCACCTATGCAGGCATTTTTGGAAATTTTACCTTATATCCCTGTGTCCAATTCTGTGCTCAACGGAGCCCATGAGAAAATTCTGCCAGCAAAATGAAAGAATGGGTGGATTGATTTCTCTGTCCCTGGTGGCATTCTTCCTCCAATCTGGACAGTGCTAAATCATCCCTGCCAGAGATGACTAGTCCTCGGGGCTCATAACAGTACTTCTGAAGAGACAAATCTTTTGCCTTTGGAGTAGACCAGATATTTTCCAAACATTTCTTGGGGAAGCATATCCCCTGGGTTCCTCACAAGATCTTCACCTGCATGGACTGCAAAGGGCACAAGTAAATCAATGTGCTATAATCTCAATCAATTCCCAATATTTTTCCAGGAATAAAGCAGCGCAGCTTAATATGAGTTTGTCAGCTCAGTGTTGCTGCCTCCTTCCTTATTACGATTTTGAGAAAAATTATTGTTGAAATGGGAAAGCACATACATTGATTTCCCCAGTTCCTCTCACCTTCTCGCAGCAAGCCCATATATCTCTGGTCTGTGGTGTTTATCTCAGGTACGAGGAAAAATGTTTGTGGTAGGCTCTTGTTTGAAATATGGATGTCACTCAAGCACCACCATCTTGACCACTGTGTTAAATTATCAAAGGTTAATATATAAATCTAGCTTTCCTATAGATGAGAATCACTTTGCTGTTGTTTTGTGTTTACTAATGGACATTTTTCTGCTTTGTATCAAACAGTCAATGAAGGCTCAGGAGAAACCAATCAAAAAGAGACGTCCACTTGTGACATTTGCCAGTTTGGGGCAGAATGTGATGAAGATGCAGAGGATGTTTGGTACAGTAATTTTACATATTTCTTCTGTAATTAATGTCCTATTATTTAAAGTTGTCATAGCATAAAGACCGACCATGTGAGAGGATATTAAAGAATAATGTACAACCTTTCTCTTATCCTCCACCCAAAGTCCATTAATCATACACATAGACAGAGGCATTGCAAAACATGCTCTGTTGGATTGAGACCACTTATTTGGAAGGGCAAACATGATACAGCTGGAAGACTTTCTCTAAACTGAGAGTGTAAAACAAACAGAAAGGAACAGATTAAGAGAAGAATAGGGAGGGAGTAATACCAAAGAAGGTTATTAGACATGGTGTTAGTCAGCTGACTCCATCCAAATACAGTGTTCTATGCACTATCAGTCAGGCATGAAATTATGAACATTTCTTCTCTTCAGTAAGGAAGGTTATGGATGTGGTAAGCTAGGAGAAAGCACATGATCGCTTTGTGCTCATTTTGATCTGGTTTTGCCACACTTTCAAAGGCCTATGATTTTATGCTTTAAAAAAAGCCACTGGCTCTGAATCCAGTTAGCAAGAGAAATTGTGCCACTGAAAATTAGAAGCAAGATTCTTCATGATTATATGTCTGTAGTAACGGAGCGAGACTGAGTTTTTAAAAATTGCTTAATTTTGATTTTGTCTAAATCTTCCGTTTCCCAGTAGGATCTTCACCCAAATATTCAGAAGTGCTTTGGTCATGCCTGTGTCAGAATAAAACCTTGTTAAAATTAATTTATCAGAAGTCACAGTACAGTGGTTACAGTGTCATATTTAGGTGAGCTTTTAAGTTGGAGTAGAAGAGAAGAGAAGGATAGGGAGTATAACTGGGTACAGGATAATGTTATTAACCAGGATAAGCTCTGTGTAATGCTAGCATTTTTGTTTGTTTGTTTGTTTGAGGGAACATAACAGATAAAATAGCCTAATTACCTTCCTTCCTAAGGACACTTCCTACCTTACTTCCTACCTTACCTTCCTAAGGACACTTAGAAGGATGTTACTAGCTAATTTGTTAAGAGGTAGTAAACCAGATTTCAAAGCAGAAGTAAAAAAGATCATGCTAAGGCTGTTAAAGGGTCGTTTTGAAGTCCAATAGTTCATGTGCTACTACAGAGCTCTGTTTTCCCATTCCTGCCACCTGATTTATTTTGGATAAACATATTTCTAAGAAATAAGTCTTCTGTGAAAAAGCCCCTTTTATTATTATATATCTGAAATGGAAGCAGACTATGTACCGAGAGCCTAGATTTCTTTCAAATACACTGGGACTGAATTTCACAATTTGACATGAACCAAAGTCAATTACATTCCTTCATATACATACACACAGATTTAGTGTGTAAAAAATAAATGCTCCGAATTAGGTGAATACTACACATCAGTTTATTATTTGATGGATATTTTTATGTTTCTCTAGTTTCAGAAACAAATTTTCTTTAATTATCTTAGTTGACTGATTAGCTTTGTGAAGTCCAAATTAGTTCAACGATTACTAGCGAGCATTGGGACCTGTTATTATGAGGAAATTAGCCTAGAACTTTCAGTTTGTCCTATCAATCAGAAACTGTTCCGCAGCCCTGGAGTTGGTGCTTGATTCACACTAAGTAAGAGGGAAGCAGGCTGGTAGTAGAAACTGATCATAGAGAGCCGTGAATATGAAGCTGGCTGCTTGCCTAACACTTCTAGGGTGTCAGAGTAGATCAGAGAAGAGAGCACAGGTGTGATAGCAGATGTGGCCGGGATGCTAATGATTTAAAGGGACAATTAACATTATTCTGCATTGCTACAGTCTGCTTTTTTTTAATCCCTGTTCCTGTTTTAGCTTTTTTTGGTCAGTCATTGTCAAATGACACTCAGCTCAACAGAGCTATGTGTTGTCACTATTTTTAAATAATTATTTGTCTCGTATGACCCGACTACTGGGATTCTGTTAGGAGGCATGTTGCCCTCTGACAGATTATTTAAACTGGTAGAACGTGTGTGGCTATTTTCTGGACAATTTGGAGAAATTTGTAATAAACAGCTTTCTGCACGCGTATTAGTCCATTTTACATTCTACCATTATAAGTGTGTGAGAGATCTGGCATTCCATTAGTGAACATCTTTACTATGTTAAGAACAAAGACTATTCAGCTTGAAGTCTTTAATGTCTTGCTTCTTTTAATCTGTGAAATCTTCTTGTCACTAAGAGGATCGTGTATTACTGGCACTGTTCCCACTTTTAATGCACTTTGCACCAGTGGGCTTCATGAATATTTAAAGTGGGGCAGTGGCTGTGCTCTTTAGCACTAGATTGCAATCTGTTGGTAAATCAGACATGTCATGTTCCTTACTTTGAGTTTGTATTTCTGAGCTTGCTAAGGAGTAATTGACTTTGCAAGATGGGGCTACTCAGTGTAACGCCTGAGAGAGATACAAAAGAAAATGGAGAATGAAACATAAGGGTCTGAACAGAGTAAAGTATTTTCAAAATTGTCCAAAAAGCATTTGACAACACTATTAAATTCTCAACCGGGGTATAAATAGTACATATCAAATGGAGTGCCCTTTGATCTGGTAAAGTGGCTTAGTGTCAGTGTACAACCATGTCAAAGACCCAGATTCAAGCCTTAATCTCTTGCTTTATAGACCATTGAGGGAGTAGGCATTCTTCCTATACTATGCTAGTCACGATATGGAAAGATACCAAGCAAGGTCTGAGATGTGTCCATTTAAGCGGAGTGATGTAACTAATAGAAATAAACCTTATAAATCTGCAGAATTTCCTTAGCAGAAGAGATGGGGAAAGGACTGGAGTATTTTCTTAAATCAGGGTTAAAAGCTGAAAACCTCTGATTTGTAAAGTGAATCAAAGCCAAAATGATGTACCAGGGTTGAGTAATACCCGTTTCTTTTGCATTTCAATATCAAAGTGCAGTGGGTGGGTGTACTACAAAGAGAATAGATTGTGCAGAATAAGACACAGTTAAAAGACTTGCACAGATTTATAAAGTATACTACAGAAAATAAACTTCTCTCCCCCAAAACATACACACTCCTTCCTAAGGGTATTAAGCAAAGAATTTATTACATTACTTATCACTTATTACATTACTTATCACTAATATACATTGTGTAAATTCTATTAAAGGGGAAATGAACAAACCAGCGAGCAAAAGACACATATCAGTATTTTTAAACTGCATTCTCATGCAAATAAACTGATGATAGATATTTGTACAAATCTAATGCAGCTGTCAATAGCAGCTACCCCTAAAATCAATAGCATGCAATAAATCAATATTTATCTTTATTATAGTAAAGAAGGAAAACATAAAGGAAACTAATATCTGATTTTCCTGGCTTCCCAGTCCAATTAGGTCAGTCAGCACTGTGTCCCTTCCCTCTTCAATCAGTTGCTCTCAAACAAAGCATGTAAAAAAAATGTGCTACTGATATTCGTATAAGGTACTAAAAGGTAGTTTGAAAGCCCACATACATTACAGGGGTATTGGCTGCTTCATGTTCAGTAGTGTGTGTAATAACTGTGTGTGACCTACTTGTACTGGATTCAGAAGCAACGAGCTACTTTCGCATCTTCAGTACCCTGTGCATTTTATAGTACTGTGAGGTTATAATGCTTCATGTTGCATTTTCTTGCTCCTCAGAAAGAAATTAGGTATTCATTCACTGTCATACTTGCAAAATGGTACTAAGGGAGAGTTAGCACAATGTAGAAACCTTACTTCTGCAAAAGTTTACAGTGGTCCACAAAAGGTATGTCTACACTGCAATCTAAGGTGGGATATAGTGTAGATATACTCACGGTAGCTTTAGTCTAGATAGCATGGCTTAGAGTAGCAATTAAGATGCAGCAGCATGGTCTTCAGTGTGCACTGTACAAGTCTGTCTGGAATCCTGGGTATGTAACTTTTTGAACACTGGAAACTTGGTGCCACATCTGGCAAAATTGTTTTGATTTACATTTTATATTGTTTTAGTTCAGACCAATTATTTGCTTCTCAATTCCGCTAAAATTCTCAAAACCACATAGGTGATTTTGGATCCTAAGTCCCATTGCTCCTAAATGCCTAAGTCTCTTTTGAAAATGGGACTTAAGCTTTCAGACTTTTGAGAATTTTGCTCTTCCTATCTATTAAGTTAGCATGATCCACTAGAGGAATGTATTTTTTCCTTTTAGAAAATGGTTTGTTTGCACAAACTTCTGCCCTTGCAGAGTCAAAGGATTTATTTTCCTAATAACATTCTTTTAAAAAAATATAATAATGAACCTGGTTTTAACAGAAGCCAGGACTGTCTGGAATTACTTATGCTTCATGTTGTTTTATTGTTAATATATTTTAGAATGTCCTAATAAATAATTTAGTCTACCCCCAAAGAAACTGACAATATTTTCTCCATCAGGGAAGTCTCTTGTAGACAATATTTCATGATTTTCAATGTTCCTGAATAAATCATAAACTGCATTTTGTTCTGTTTGTATCATTCACTACAGTCTGTTATGGGACCCTGTATTTGATACATAAATCTCTTATCCAAAAGGTAGATTCTGTAACATTTGATTCTGTGGCAAAAAATGACATAAAATTATAGCAAGAGCTCAATATGTGGTCTTGTATATAACCCAAAGCAACAAGATTAGATAGTAAAGCTAAAGGATTTGTTGTGCATACTTAATTTTTCAGATGTTAGTGCCATCTCTGCTCTCAGCCTCATGGGCTGAAATTCTGGTCCCACTGAAGTGAATGGGGGAGTTTTGCCATTGTCTTCATTGAGGCCAGAATTCTACCACACCACTGTAAATATGGAATCAGGATAGAGTTACACTAGTGTTAATGAGAGCAGAATTTGGCAGAGTGTAAATCCAGAGTAACTTCACTGACTGCAGTGGGATTATTTTGTGATGGTGAAATTGAGAATAGAATTTGGCTCACTGACTGCTTGGATTGTTTCCAGGTAAATACCAGTTTCTGAATAGCTAAAACTTGCTTATGAGCATTCAGAGTTTTTTTGTTTTGTTTTCTTGTCATGATACTCCTCTACCAGATTCAAAGTGGCTAAAGTCTCCCATTGCTTTCAAATGTGGATTCAAAGCCAGCTGCTGCAGCCAAGATGGCTGCCCCCTATTTGGCATATGTGAGCTAAACAGCAGACAGAAAAGGAATGGAAAAATGTGTTTTTGTAGAAGGTGGCAGAGAAGGAGAGGTGCCGTGGGGGTGGGGTAGGGGGAGGATACTCAGTTAATGTGGAGGAGGAGAAAAAGAATGAGAGGTTCAGTAGACTCTCAGGAGGAGAAAAGAAAATATGGGTGGCAGATGAATGTAGGGAACAAATGGGGAATGGGAGACAGACAACCATGAGGGAGAATATCAGGTGACAGGAGTCTGGGAGAAGCGGCAAGAGGGGAGGGGTACTGAGAGGGGTAGAATGACAGCTCCTCCACCCCAAGGGCTAGGAGAAAGATACATGGAGTCCCCTACCCCCTTAGCCAGCAAGGAGGCCTTTGGTGTTCATGTGTGTACTTTGTGTGTATTGGCAGTTGATATTTCCCATCCAATGTGTGCTGGCTGAGAGAGACATTAATGATACAAGAGACAGCTGGATAGTATCTAAGGGAGCAGTTCTACTGGAATTTAGATCTTGATATTGGACTGCATCAAAATGGCAGCTGAGCTACTCTCATTAGAATGTTGTGCACATGTGGTCAGGCATGGTGCAAGGAACTGGGCATGCTTCTCTGTGCCCTGATTCAGTTTCCATGCACACATGAATAGGTAGTGTACAAGACAACCAGAATCCTTTCCGTCCTCCTCTTAAACTGGGCACACAGTGTGCATTTTCTTACTCCTCTATGAAGGATCTGTGTCAAATAATGACTGAGCTTTTTGATCCTAGGTAGCGAAATATCTATCAAGTGGTTTACTGCAAACCTTTACAAACATTTAAAAAAAAATATTTTGGCAGTCTCTTTTGTACTCTGAATGTCCCAGGCCCGACATCTGCATTTTTGTGCAACATAAACAAAAGGATCCGTTTTGGCTTTGTAAGGGCAGAGCCCTGTGCTGATTGCACAAAGCCAAAGCCACCGCTTTGTTATGTAACTCTGTGTCTCGGAGAAACTTGCCTCACAAGATAGTGAAAGTGCACCGAAAGGATAATATGAGAATGCACATCAAATATTAATGAGCATTGACACGTAATCTTCTGTGTACATCAGGGCATGACAGCACAAAAGAACAAGCATAGGGACCTTTGCCAGTAATGCATTTTTGCACCTATTTTCCCTGTCTAATTTTTTATTTTTTAAAAAAGCTCTGCCCACCCCACATGCCCTGCATTTAGC
The DNA here is from genome assembly GCA_032164245.1 of Sternotherus odoratus. NCBI lineage: Eukaryota > Metazoa > Chordata > Testudines > Kinosternidae > Sternotherus > Sternotherus odoratus. The sequence continues at coordinate 20,566,277 of JAVMKO010000011.1, forward strand.
CAGAGTCATGCCCTAGCAATAAACTGACTGGTGCCTTGATGACGGCCTATTTAGTTGCAATAAAAAGCCGATTGGCCTAATGTGCAATCAAGAAAGAAGTGACATTTATTGCTTCAGTTTTATGATGCTGTGAACTGAGCAGGATTTGGAGCATTATAGTGCCTTCAGGGGGCAGGAGATCACAAGCAATGAATCATATTTATACCTTTTCCAATTTCCTACTAGCATTTTAGCAATAAATAGATTGTGTTATTGAGGTTTAAGCATGTTTAAGAAAGCAGGAATGCAACTTTGTCGTTCAGAAATACATGGGTTAGCTAAATAGTGCAGCTGAGAATAAATGTCTGTAAAACACCGGGAAAGCACTGTCCTGTTTTCAGTCAAGCATCCCAATAGCATGCTCCATCTCCCCCATCCTACTTTCTGTTAAACTATTAACTTAAAATTACACACTTGGTGGAAGGTTGCAGGTTCATTCACATCTCCATGAGGGAGCAGGAAGGCTACAGTTTCAATCACAAAACTTGGCCATTTTTTTTAAAAGGGCATTAAATATAAGCATGACAAGAAATAACATGGACAATAGACTATAGTTGGTCTCTACTGCTTGCAAACCACTACAAGATAGAGTAACATGTTTCCTGTTCTGGTACTGGACAGAAGCACAGCTATTCTTCTCCCTTGCCTTCCTCCTAAATGTTTCCTTCCTGGGTAAAGACTTCCTCATAGGCAAGACTGTTCCTGTGAATGTCAAACCATAGCTAAAAACCCATATGCAGTATTAGATCGTATCTACCAGACTTCACCCGTCTCTTCTTCTTGGCCATGCATCCTCTTTTAATGATTCCGGATAGTAACTAGATGAAACTGAACACATCCTCACCAGATTCAAGAAAGAGGGTGCTATTCAAGCAGAATTGCCATGGTTACACTGTCACCAGCACATCATCTCCAGCAGACAATGCCTTACATGCACGGTAACAATGAATCCCTTTTGTCTACTCAGCTCAGCTACGTTTGTACTTCAACTTGATCCATTCTTTGGTCCTGAAGAATTGTGGTTTCCTTATCATCTGTTAAGCTCAGCACGATGAACTTCTCCATGAGACAATAAATCTCATTCATTCATCAATCTTTCCTGTCCCCTTATTTCTGTCTTTCTGGGTCTAACAAAGTCTCCCGATGCCAACCAGCCAACTCCTGCTTGTTGCGTGACAATAAAGAGAAAAGAGACAGCATGTTTCATTCACTGCCCATTGCTGAATAATAATACTGAGCTTTGTGTAGGGCTTTTTCACCCATAGATCTTAAAGCACTTTACAGAAGAGGTATCATTATCCCCATCTTACAAAGGTTAAGAAACTTGCTCAAGGTCACACAACAAGTGAGTGACAGACATTAGGACCCAGGTCTCCTGACTCCCAGTCTGAGGGACTATTGACTGCACCAAGCTCTGACTTTTAGCAGCATCCTTCCTAGATCTCTTCCACACAGCAGTCCCATGCTGGCTGCTATAGAGGGTGAAATATAATTCCTGCAGATACAGAAATACTACAGGGTAAGTGCAAGGCCTCGAGGAATGTAAAGATAATCCTGTGAAAATTTCATTAAACAGCTAGACTGGATTTTAGACTGATCCTGAGTCAGATCAGGAACGCTCCATTTTACCTCCCCCACATAGAAAGGGGAGGGGAGGTCAGCCACCTTTTAGCATAGCTTCCCTCACTTCCCAGGATCCCAGAAATGACTCTCCTCAGAGTCAGGATTTGCTCAGGGAATGAGGGGTGGGAACTCAGGTTGGAAATTGGAAATGGATGGCCCGGAGTTGATTGGGGAGGGGCACATCATTCCTCATTGCACCTCACTCCCCACTGCACTTTGGGGAGATTACCGGGAAAAAGCAAGAAACAAGGTGGGTGGGGTAATATCTTGTTGTTTGAGCTTACACAGAGCTCTTATTCAGGTCTCTCTGTAAGCTCAAAAGCTTCTCTCTCTCACCGACATCCAATATCCAGTAAAAGATATTACCTTGCCACCTTGTCTCTCTAATATCCTGGGACCAATACAACTACAACAACATTGCAGAAGAAAAAGTAATAGAGCAGACCTGTTCTGCAGTGGTCCTGAATCCCCCTTTGAGGGGTGTGCCCAGGGCAGCCAGAAAGGGAGGTCAGACTGGGACCCAGAGCCGGTGCATATAGCCTCTTGCAGATCCCTTTGGAACTGTGAGGAAGACATTTAGAGGACATGCCCCACTGATTAATTTATGGGGCGCTTCCCACACTCATGGAGCAACAGGGGATGAACTCTACAAAAAGATCCTTGCAGAGCTTTCCTTCCACTTATCTCCTTCCCACAGGTTTTATGGGAAAGAGCAAACTGGTCTCCCCGCAGAGCTTTCAGACCACAAGTCCCACGGTGTACCCTAGTGCTCTTCTCCTATATGGAAAAGCAAAGTGATTATAGAAAGAACAAAAGAAAACTTTACTTTTGACTCTGTGAGCTCACCTAACCTTTGAAAGTGCCTACTAGACAGCAAGTGTGAAAAATTGGGACAGGGGGAGTGGGATGTAATAGGAACCTATATAAGAAAAAGACCCCAAAATTGGGACTGTCCTTATATAATCGGGACATCTGTTCACCCTAAGGCCTACGTGACAAGGCACTTCATACAATTAGGTATATTTTTCTTGACTCAATTGTATATTGCAAATTAATATGAAACATGGTGACTAATTGCAATGGTTCATGTTACTTAATTGGATTCAAAATCCAATGAGCGAACATCCTAGGCGCACACAGCAATAAAAGATCCATGCGATAAAGGACAGTCTTGAATGTTTATGCAGAGAGAATGTTCCTAGTGCTTTGGTTTAACACAGACTGCAGCAATGTGAAGGACACATGAAGTGTAAGCAAAACATACAAATACATTTTTTATTTTCTCTGTGCTTCATGTACCTGCTCATACTTGAATTTAGGATGTGCATGTAATTTGACTCTTCTTATTCCTACCAAATGAATATATGGATTTATTTATTTTTGCCATTAATTTTCAAAAACCTCTCATGAGCTATGTAGTTAGCTGGTTTCTACATGTGTATTGTATGTCCCCAGTTCAGCACAGGCTAATTTACACAACTTTGTCAGTTCACTTTAAAGTGGAACAATATTTAAAAAAATAAGAGACACATTTATTGTGCCCTTAAGGTGTTAACATACAACCCAGCATACCACTGAGGGCACCAGAGACATGTTCAAGCTAGATGAAGATTGTATTATAATTGGTACTTTGAATTGTAAGACCGAAGCAAAGGCAAAGATTTAATGCAAGGGGTTTTTTGGTGGGGTTTTCTGTTTTTGTTTGTTTGTTTGTAAGCGTGATAAAGTACATTACAAAACAAATGAAATGAGAATCAGGGGTCAGTTTTCAGTGTCTTGCATAGTGGATTACCTCTGTAGTTCTCATTAGCTGTCTGCACTACAGCCCAGTCCTGCAAAAATATAAGTACGTGGGCCCACGTCCTGAGCTGGTAGAAATCTGTGTAGCTCTATTAATGAAGCTGGCTTGTGATTTAAGTGTAATTACTCACCTGAGTATAGTTTGCGTGTGGGTGCGAAATCAGGCCACAGACACCTTCTAAATAACCTATGCCATTAATTTTTTTAAATACACACATTTTTCTTTAATGTTGCCAGTGACTTCCTGCTATTAAAAAGCAGAAGCATGGCAGCTGTACAATTATTATTCCAGCTCCTGGCACTATACTACAGCCGTACTTCTCTATTGCACTGCATTTGGTATGCAAAGCAGGGCAGCAATAAATATATTCACCATTTTAGTGCATTTTAGCTTGACATATGTCCAGTAAACAGCATTTTGGTCTATTGCGGTCAAAAAAAAATATCACTTGATTATTCAGTGCTTCTTTCTGCTACGATGCTTTGGGGTCCTTCAAATCATTTTCATTATGTACTATATAATAATAACAATCTCTATGCAGTGTCCTGAAAATTCCTTCCATGGTGTGTGTGATTTCTAATTGTTTGAATAACAGCATGCAATTGAAATGCCATGCAGAAATGTAGCTGCACCCTTAGGGATTCAAGCTTTTCTCTTTTTAGTCTTAGTGAAGACAAACATTTGAACAGTGGAAATAGGTAAAACATCACGGGAAGCCACTGCAAAAATCAGATGTTCTAAACTGCTTACCACTGACACAGGCCTCTAAAGGACAAAGAGAAAATAAATAAATAAAAAATAAAAAGGCATTTGAAATGAGTCATTTTGTTGTTTTTACTCATGATCTTGCAGAAAAGGAGAAAGCTCTCCAGACTCTGGAAACAAATTTCAAGTGCTATTTTTAAGCTGGCATTAGAAAATATATAGTTTGTTATTTTGCAATCCAGGTAACATTTTTCATAAGCCTAGAAAATAAAACAAAGTTTGTTCTATTGGCTATGGAGCATGCATATCTTTAAAGTCTCAGTTACATAGCTTAAAAAATACAGTGGGATTTCAGTCTATTTCTTAGCATAAGTAAATCTTGGAGTATTGCTTGAAAATAGTGCAAAAATTTTTTTAAAGTCACCTGCATTTGTAAGCTGCCGACAATATTGTCTAGCGTCTGGAACAACATTTATGAGCCAGATTCTTGGGTTGTATTCCTGACTCTGAAGTGGGTTAGTTCATGACCATAGGTGAGTCACCAGAGCCCTGTATTGACTTCTATGGTCTTTGGATGAGACCACAAATGTCTGTGTACCACAGTTTACCTCTGTCTAAAATGGATAAAATAAGTAATGATACAGATGTCTCAAGGACATATTGAGGCTTAGTTAATTAATTGTTTATTAAGTGCTCTGAGATCTGTAGATAAAAGCTGTATAAATAATGAGCCCTCTCAGTAATGGAGAACACCAATGCTTAGGATGCCAGGAGCATGCCTATGACTTGGCGGCAAGTACTGTTGGTGCTTCAGAAGCTAGGTCTTGAAGGTGCTAGTCCTGGTGGATCCTAATTACCACTCAGACATGAGGCTAAGTCAAACTTTTTATAGGACTGGCAGGAAAAGGGAAGGGTTGCAAATGCCCTAGGTCCAGAGGCTTAAACAGCTACAGTTCAATGTGGATAATAGCAGTTCTTCTCTGGGTCCCTGGGGACAGTTCAACTGAGAGTCAGGGCTATTCAGGCCTAACATCTGTGGTACCCTTTCCAGCTGTGTCTCTATTTAAGCAATTAGGAGCTCATGGGTTTCCAAGCCAGGCTCAGTTAGTGTGTCTTGCTCGGGCTCCTCTTCACTGGCTCCCTGCCATGCTCCTGTGATTTCCCCATAAGCTCCCACAGCCTGGTCCACTTACATCCTGTTCCACATACAGTTCTGCACAGGGTTCGTGGGGAATCTTTTCTGCACTTCCTGGCTCTCCCTGTAACACCTGCACCCAGATTCTCTGCAGCTCCTTGCTTGCCATGTAGCTGCTGCTTCCTCCACAAAGTCTAGTCACTTCCCAGTTCAGACCTTTCCCCTTACTGCCCACCAGGAAGGGGATATACAGTGGGGCGGGCATTGATTGGAGTTGTAGTTCCCTGCTTAGCGGATCCATTACAGCTGCTGTTCTTGGGACAAGCCCTGAAGCTGGTGTACATTCAAACCCAAATAAGCAATATAAACCAACTGCAGACAAGACCATCTTGAGGATGGCTGCTATTGGATAGATAGCAGACAAGACCAGCTTGAGGATGACTGCTATTGGATAGATTAGAAATGGGTAGAGTAGGGTACCTATACCTGTTTGTAGCAGGGCGCTGCCTCACCCCATGGCACCTCCTGCTGGTCTGTCTGGGAATTAGCTCTTCCAGCATCCAGAGCACTCTCTGCAGGCTAATGTCCCACTCTCTGCTGGCCCCATGTCCCTCCCGGATCCCAGTGCCCTCTTACTTGGGGTGCTGCACCCCTGCAGTACCCCTTCACTCTCAGGGTCTCCCTTCCCCAGGGGAACCCCTATCCCCACCTTGCCTCAATCTAGGCAACTGCCAGTCACCACTTGCCCCCGTACTCTGGAGCAGACTGCAGTATCATTACCATTCATTGCAGGCAAGGGGGGTTGGCCTGCTGCCTCTGCATCTGTAGCCCTGGGCTGCCCCCTGCAGCCCTAGTACCCTTGGTTGGGCCTTCCCCTAGGCCCTGCAGCCTTGGGGTCTCCAGGCAGGAGCTCCCCCAGCTCCTCTTGCCTTGCCCCAGCCCTGCTCCACTCTGGGTACCCTGTCTGGCTTCCCCAGCAGCCAGGCCAGTCTACCTCTGCAGCCAGAGGAGACTGTCTCTCTTAGGCCCCTGCCTCTCAGCCCTTTTATAAGGGCCTGCTGGTCTGTTTGGGGCATGGCCACCCAGCTGAGCCTGCTTCCCAATTAGCCCAGCTTTTCCCTACTCAACCTGGGAGCTGCTTGCCCCCAGCCACAGGCCTTCCCAGGGCTGTTTTAAGCCACTTTCTTCTGGAGTGGGGCAGCCGCCCCACTACACTGTTCCATTGTGAGGAAGTGGAGAGCTGCTTGTGTAAATGAGCATCCCTACCTGTATCCTGATACAGACACGTGCCACTATAAAATGAGCAATTCACTTGTAATATATAATGTTAACCAGGGCTACGGTAAGCATGCATCATCCTGATTTACTGCAGAATACACTGATTCTTTTGAGCTAGGAAACAGATGTTAGTTTTAATAGCGCTTGTATTTCAGTGTTCCTGCCAGAAGAGTCAACGAAGACGCCCCACGTACCAAAAAGAAAAGCCTTGCAGGAATCAAAATGAAATAGAAAGCATTTTGCATTAATCACTGGCACCTTTATGCCAGAATATACGGCTATGGTAGTTTTAGATGTAAATTATATGCCACATTCAGAGGACTCTCTTTTGTATGGAAATGCCAGCATTCAAATCAGAAAACTGAGTTTCTGGCCAATGTGTTTTAGTGAAAGCAGTGTAAAATAAATGTTGCCCACTAGTGGAAAAATTGAGGTTTTGCTGTTTTATGAAAAATAAATCAATTTGTGATTTGTTTTTGCAATGTTTTCTGCAAAACTGAAGAAAAGTTTTGCCTGTGAAGACTTAGGGGAGTAAAAAATGGTATCTCCATGAAATATATTTTGCCTGGAGAAAATACATGGAAATTTTAGATTTATTCCCAGATGGAATTTTCTCTGTAAAATAATGTTCCTAGATAGAGATAGCAAGATTTTACCCTTGCCTAAATTAGCACATGCAATCAAATATCATAACTTTTGCTGGAAAAAATAACAACACATTTATATTTCCATATCTCTAGTTTCTGCGTCCGTGCCTGTTCTGTTATATGCTTTGATTCTTGATTTACAACAATTTATCTTTGTGGCAGATTTATTGCATAATCAGCAAGGCACAGGGCATAAGTCATTTTCATTAAGTACCATTTTCAGGTATCTGAAATAGAATTTTCTGATACTTTGGTTCCAGAAGCAAATGACCAATGATCAGTGTCATTTAATATGAATCTTTAATAAATAGAGGTAGTATCAATGTGCTCTCAGGTTTCTAAACTAAAGAAGGGCTAATTAACATGTACTGAATAGTGAAGTGTTGTCACTTCATGCTCATGCTGAATAAAATACTCCAGAACCGACTCTATTTTAACAGTATTTTCCTCCTTTTCTTGCATCCTTCTCATCAAAGCCGCATAAAGAGCCTTCTTTTTGCTACACAGAGAAATTGACCAGCAAATTTTCATTATTCCTCAGTAATACATTGTTGAAAGCAAAGACCAAACATTTGCCTTGAGAGTGCAATTCCTTACAAAGTAAAGGGAGAAATAAAAATAGAGAAGTCTCCTGTTCCTCCTGGACAAACAACTGCCCTCTCTTTATTCAAACCTCATCTTAAATTGCACTTCCACCACAGTGTCTTTCAGTGACAGTCCTCCATGGCCATTGATCCTTTCCATTGCGGCCATCTCCCTGTTCGCTATACAGGCAAGGACTTTCTCAGTGCTCAGTACATAATACTGTTTAATGAGGAGGGCTGTATCTACAAAAGTTTGAAAGGGAAGGTCAGGGGCCGTCACACTTGTCAGTGTATTAGCCTTTCATTTTTTTGGTGGGGTGTCAAATTTCACAGGTAGAAAATTAGGCAGTTGGCAACCTAAATTCATCCATATCCAATAGTGGCAATTTGATACAATGTTTAGTGTTGACCTCAGAGAGATTCGGGAATGGAGCTCAAAAACAAGCTGTGTAGGTATAACTGCATAGGGAAGCTTGCATCGAGCTTACCCGCATCATGCCTGCCTCAAGCTAGCACTAATCTCCCACATGCAATCCAATGGGCTTCTCCACTACATTCCCCAACATCACTTGCAACCATGGACTTTCTTCTAAGTTAGCTTTTGGCTGATGGTGATTGCACCATCAAAACTCTGGGCTGCTTAAGGGACTTAGTCCAAAATCTCGCTGACTGGTCAGAAATCCCTTCAGCTTGGCAGTCCTGTTAGTTTTTTGCTTTAGTGATCACCCAATTATACCATCCAACTAAAGTAAAATAATTAAATGAAAATGCTGGGTGTCAAGCTGCAGTAGGTATAATCATAGGAAGGGAAATAAAATAAGCCCATCAAAAGGTAGAATTCATCAGAAAACATGGCACTGACCCAGAAGATTAGACAAGGACAAAGTAAGCAGTATTAAAAAATAGTCTACAGTGTCAGCTATTTTGCAATCTTCTGAAGTATGAGACCAGCACTTGAAAAGAGTTGTGGATCCATAGACTGAGTTGAGGATTTCTCATTTCTTCACAAAGCCCACATAATATCACCTGCCATCTTGGAATTGCACCTTTCCCACAGCTGCTTTTAAAACTGTTTTTCTTACCGCAGAAGGCATATTTAAACATTGCGCGTGTACTTGATGTGTGTTCTTGGATAGAGTTTCACCCTGTGAGCCTTGGGAGAGCTCATTGACCTTCTCATGGCTTCTTGAGCCTGAGGAAAGCACAGTCATCCCTTATATAACCACGCTTTCCTCAACGCTATACTTAGTTGTATAGAAATGGAATCGATTTATTGATATAGCTATAATTGGAAGTCATATTCATGATGATAAAATGGTCAAATGGCCAAATTACTTAAAATTAGAGCCATCCTGAAGTGCCTTGGGGACTGGGAAACTGCTGTACTGGCATGGTCTGCGGTTAGACACACAGCCATTCAGTCACTTCCTTCCACAGCAGTAAGCATCCCTCTCAGCCTCAAACAGAGGAAGCGGAGGGAAGCCTTGAGAATCCTGCTTAAAGGTCTTGAGACAGATACAGCCACCATTGGAATGGATTGGACCAATCTGATTTTCACTTGGGAGAGAGAAACAAAAGTTGGCCAGTTTGGAGCCTGAAAAATCAAGTGTTACAGATCAAGTGTGAGAGAAGAAAAGCATTTGGATAGGATGTGAAATGTGGGCATGGTAGAACTAATCAAAGTGGGAAAGTGCCATGGCCCAGGACCTTATATGTACAGGACCTAGGCCCTCACACAAAGGTTCAAATCCTGAAGTTCATAGTTAGATCTTTCTCAGGCAAAATTCACATTAACTTCATTGGAAGTTTTGTTCGATCAAGGATTTCAGGATTGCCTCAATATTTTGTAATAGATCCAGGTCCCATTTTGCATGTATGTTGCATCAGAAAGCTAAAGCATCTTCATTTAGGGCCCCAGCACCAATCGCATATTCAGGGGGAGATTAAGGAAAGTGCTATTCATATTTTTTATATTACTGAGCCACATTATAGATAATGATGCATGATGCAGTGTATGCAGATGTATATACTGTGATAGAGGAGGGTCAGGGAGCTGTGGCAGAGTGCTTGAGGGAAGATATATTAACTCAAGGCTCATTAGGGCGTGGCAGAGCCGGTGACAGGAATTTTGGGGCCCCGTACGCAGATCGTGCGGGGCCCCCCCCCGATCTCCCGCCACCCGCCCCCCCCCCCCCCCGGCCGGTCTCCTGCCGCCCGCGGATCCTCCCTCCCCCGCCGGTCTCCCGCTGCCCGCGGGGGGCCCCCCCGGCCGGTCTCCCCCCCTCCGGCCAGTCTCCCGCCGCCCGCCCCCCCCCCCCCCCGCCGGTCTCCCGCCGCCCGCAGGGCCCAACCCCCACATGAGCTCTGGCTGCGTGGCCCAGCCAGGAGAAGCAAAGGGGGGCGAGAAGAGGCTGCTGGGTGCTGGGGGAGAGGGCTGATGAGCGCGGCAGCGGCTGCCCAGAGCCGCACCTTGCTCAAAGTCCCGGCGACAAGGGGGTACAGCTGCGTACCAGGCCCCGGATTTAAGGGCCCCCCCCTTAAGTCCGGGGCCTGGTATAGCTGTACCCGTTGTACCTCCATGTCGCCGGCCCTGGGGCGTGGTTCCCTATAGACTAGGGAGCAGACAGCAGGTTAATTGGAGCACCTGCTGGCAATTAAGGCCTTAATAAAAACCCCTGCTTCAGGCAGACAGGGGAGGGAGTTTGGAAGGAGTTTGGAGGAGGTGGAGCAGAGAGCAGTTTGGAGGAGGTGGAGCAGAGAGCGTTTGGAGAAGTGCTGCGGTGAGCTAAGAAAGACCCAGATCCTAGGTAAAGGAACACCTGGCTTGTGCAGAGAGAGGGCAGGAAGCCCCCACAAGCTGAAGGGTAGGAGAGGGAAGTAGCCCAGGGGAAGGAATAGCTAATCCAAGTGGTTTACCGCTATCCTCAGGGCCCCTGGGCTGGGACCTGGAGTAGAGAGTGGGCCTGGGTCCCTCCCTCTTCCCTTCTCCCCTCTAGGATACTAGTGGGGCAGTTAACACCCTGTTCAGGGGCAAGAAATAGGTTCCCTGAATCCCCCACAAGAAGAGAAAGTGCAGGACCCATCAATATAGTGTCAGTAATTTGCCACAATACATAGATTCGATAAGATATCTGTACTAGAACAAAAGTCCCTTTCCTCTATATTTTAGAATTCTCTTAAACTATTCTTGACTTTTTGGAGCTTAGTTGGGAATCTATATGTTTCTCTGGTATAAAATATGTAGCAGAATGTTACCATATATTCATTTTTCCATTTTTTTCATTTCATTTTTCCATTATTCATTTTTCTTTTGCTTTCTTTCTCTTTCACATTTTTCCTGGCATTTCATTCCAATCCAAAACCACAAACAGCCCTTCACCAGAACTTTCCAGCTTCATTCCATCAGTCCTTATTGTACAGCCATGGAAACCCCCCAAACCTTCTTTATTTTTGTGCTTTATCTAGGATGTCATGAGAAAGCTTTCTTACATTAGTCTATTTTTAATCTTTTCAGGTGTGTGTGCAACATTGACTGTTCTCAGACCAACTTCAATCCTCTTTGTGCTTCCGATGGGAAATCTTATGATAATGCATGTCAAATCAAAGAAGCATCGTGCCAGAAACAGGAGAAAATTGAAGTCATGTCTTTGGGTCGATGTCAAGGTAAGGCTCAGAGCAAAATTCATTTCAAATAATGTTTTCAATTTTTGTGCAAAAATAAGAACTAGGCTGGCTTGTTAATAGGCACTTCTTATATTTTCATTAGACTCTTCTAATTTACAGGACATGATGTGGTCTGGTAGAGTGGGAATTTTGTTGATTACAGGTTTTGAAATCCTGGCCCATATCTGAGCTGTGCCTGAGCTCCAGTTGGTGCAGCCCTAGAGGGACATGTGCAAAGGTGGATTTAAGCAACTTTTGCAACCTTCCTGCTCCTACTCCTGGTGCCCCATTCTCGGGCCCTTCAGCTCAGCACAAATTTCTATAGCATTAAGGCTGCTGTGTATGGCTCATATAAGGCTATTGTATGTAGCCCTATGGCAGCTCCAATCTGCATAGGGATTCTCCTGCTATAAGGAATCTTGATTGAGGGCTGCCTTGTGCTACCGGAGCAGCACAAAACAGGCTTAGTGGATCAGAGGTCTGGCCCAGTAACATTAGTGGAGCCTCTGTAATCACCATTGTTTGTTGTGTCATCCGCTCTTCATGATGCCAAAGTCACAGAGCTCAGCCTAATGACTATGGCAACCCTCCTCTTCCGAGCAGAAAGGCGTATGTCCTTTCAGAAAATAACTCGGTGATTCTTGTTTGCCTGGCTGCATTCAAGATTTAGGATTAGGATTCAGAGGCATGGGCATGCCAATGTAACCACTGAGTTGATTTTCAAAAAGCCTGTTTTGTGCTCAAAATAAAAATGGAGAAAATATGGTTTTAAATAGTTTCTGTAAATAAAATGGCCATTGAGTCACAGGATCCTTAATAGCTCCCCCACTCCACACCCCCTGCAGCTTCTGACCTATAAATCCTAAGCACATCTATTTACAGAGCCCTACTAAACCTGAATATTAAACACATTCTATTTATATTCCTATAAAATATTTATTTAAAATGAACCCTCCTTTCCTGTTCACCATTTTCAGTTTAAGTTATCACCATGTCCAGATTATTTAAAACAATGAGGAAATTGCACTTCACTGTAACTGGATCTTTTAAGATCCAATTAGACATTGTTGGACAAATGTTAATCCTGAAATGGCAGATTTGTGTCTCAGCCTGGGGTGAATCAGTCCAAAGACCCTGATCCTGCAATTTACATGTTGCAGTCAGATCTTTGCTCCCGCAGACAGCTCCCTTGAAGTCAGTGGAGCTCTGCATAGGCGCAGGGATCTACTTGCTTACACTCTGAGACTTACAGGATCGGCCTGTCTTTTACAACAGCAAATTGTATTTCTTTTAACACAGATAACACCACTACCACCACAAAGTCTGAAGACGGGCATTATGCAAGAACGGATTATGCAGGTAAGACTCCTATTATACTGTCAGTAATATGAGAAGTACAATGGGCAAAATCTATGGGGAGGGAACACTTTCCCCCATGTTTGCAAAACTACAGGTGATGTAATCTTTTTAATTTGTTTTACTTATTTGCTATGTTTTGGGAGGGGTTCATCTGAAAAGGTCTCTCTTTTTATCAAATGTCTCATAATCTCATCATCGGTGTAAACACTCTGGGGCAAAAAGAAAAAGCCTGTATTGACAGTGAGACTAGTTACCATTGCAAAATGCTTTCCCCAGCAGCAAGCAATGGTGGAAACCAGTACAGCTGTCACACTGAACCAAATGTTGCAGATTGTTCTCAGAACACCTGAATATGATTAAGTGAAAACCAGTAGTTTTGTATAGCTCCTCCCTAGAATAGAATAGCTGCTATGTCATCAGATGCTGCTCGAATTGATATTATGGCTGTGTTTCAATGTAAAGTTAATAAGATATTTATAATAGATTTTAAAAAATGATAAATGGCTTTAATTTATTTAGAAGCTCCAGTAAAAATTAATGGCTACGTAGCGTGATCTAACATTTTAAATTAAAAACATGTAAATGTTATGTAGGGTTTATCTAATTTTGTTTTGGGTGAACATCTTTCTTTTTCAAATCTTCTTACCAGGAGGATTAATTTATGAGTAGCTTTTGTGCAGATATTCACAGCTTGACTTTAGACCTGTGAATAGAAGCATTTGGAGTGTTCCTGTTAAAAATGTGGCAAGCAATGTATAATTGCTTGAGTTTGTGTTGCTTTTGTATTGTGAAAATAGATCTTTACAAGGGAGTAGTGTTGAGCTACAAAGCTCTGAATGCCAGGTTTACCCCCACCGATATGCTGCACAGTGAAGATGAAACACAGTTTATCTCTTGGCAGTTTATAATTTCTCCTAGTAACATTTTGTAAAACTTTTTATTAAGGCGAAGTTACAGTAAAACATTAAAGCTACATCGTACATTACTTATTCAAAATCAGATTAATATCCAGAACCTGGCTAAAGATTCTGGCTTACTGACTGGGAAGCGCTCCTCCTCTGCATATGCTAAAAAGGTTGACAACATTTCAAGCTACCTACCCTCTTTTTGGTGTTTCCCTTGTGTATGTACTTGGTAGGAAAGCTTTTCCATCATAAGGAAAATCTATTTGTTACTATACCAGAATTCCATAGGATGGTTCATATTTTTCCAGTTATGTTCAACACAAAGTCTAGTAACTAACTATAAAAAATAAATTAATTTGCCATTTGTTAGAAATTTAGATCTTTTACTGGCTCATTAAGTAGGCAGGTCGTGGGATCTTTAGGAAGCTGGCATTTGGTCAAAGATGAATCTCTTTAATAATTTTCTTTCAAAGCCATCTAATCCCTGGACACAACCACCAGATGTGCATGTATGTACCTTTTCCCCCACAACTTTTCCAACAGAGATCCTCCCTAGTAGCAAAAATATGATGGATCTTAACTGGAGTCTAATGAAATATTTAATTTAAAAAATTTGAGTAATACAAACTGAAGATGTGTACCATCTAGCCCATACAGAGGGACACTCATTAGATCAATTTCTTTATTCCAATTTCTTTATCCAAATCACCCTTTCATCTGTATTGTTTTCTTATGAACATCTTTTTCAGTCAAAATTGCATACATCTTAGAAATTAAATCTTTTGTTCCAGCTTGCTCCTGGAGCTCCTCAGAAGTGCTTAAAGATCTAGATAAAATCTGACTAGTAAATATTGAAAATATGGGCTCTTTATATTATTTACAGTACTACAAACCTCTTGGTATGTTTTCAAATCTGGACCCAAGAACAGCTGTCCAAATTGAATAATCTCGGCTCTTACCCACAACAAATAGTCACTTTGATATTTCCTAGAGATAAATTCCTGATTATTAATAAAAGTAGCTAAGGGAGAGGGCCTCAGTGGCAGGAATTTAGAGAATTGGTCCAAAGCTACTTGGAATGTATGTTAGAAAGTGCTCACTGTTCATTAATTATCAGTTGGTAATCTGGGGCAAGGATGCATAGTGGGTGGTTATTCTACATGGACTGTAAACCACACATTTAGAAAAGGTTTATTCCATTTCAGTTTAAAAAGTGATGTATTGAGATTTAAAAAATATACAGAGCCAGATTATGGCACAATGAGCTTGAGGAACACTGGTTAATAACCATAGAACCTAAACAACATGAAGGGAGGATACAGTGGGTTCACTCTGATAGAGAAATGCACCATACCCATATCTCTCCATTATCAAGGAGCTTTTCCAAGAAGGACGGGGGAGGTGGGGTGATAAGAGGAAAACTTTCCAGAATCATCCCCCAAAGCTTTGATTGCTGCAAGCCTTTCCCTCTAAGTTGGCCATTGGTTTTCTTAAGAAACAGGCAGGGCTGAGGTTGTGTCTTGTGATAGGTGGAGAAGACAGCAGAGCTGGACTAAAATGATTTCTTTTAAATTAGAAATAAGGACAAGCAATATCATTGTGTTAAATCCTCCATTTTCCTTGCTTATACCTAAGAGAGCGGTGGAGTCTCTCAGGTGACAATTAAGGCCTGAGGCTCCTTTTAAAATGGTGTGCTAGCCTATCCCAATCTGCTAGCCTCTAGTAATTTAGCTTTCGGATGGCAGTGAACCACGTGACCTGGTATCTGAACAAAAGAAGTGCATTTAAGTAAAAAACAGCTCAGCTGTAACAACAAGGGAAAGAAATGGAGGAAAGAGAGATTGAGAATTAGGAAGAGGGGGGGAAATAGGAGGTGTGTTTGTGGGTGTAGGTCATGTGGGGGGGGGACCACAGAAGATACGTTGGAATCAGAAGCAAAAGGGAGACCAACAACGAGATGTTGGTCAGGACAGTCATGATAATTTCCCTT
Source organism: Sternotherus odoratus (assembly GCA_032164245.1). Classification (NCBI taxonomy): domain Eukaryota; kingdom Metazoa; phylum Chordata; order Testudines; family Kinosternidae; genus Sternotherus; species Sternotherus odoratus. The sequence continues at coordinate 20,582,006 of JAVMKO010000011.1, forward strand.
TGGGGAGCACAGAAATGGGCTAGTAATCCTGAGAAGAAAATCAATAGCAGCAACAAGTTCCTGGAGATTAGAGGACAGGTAGAGATGATGAAGAAGGTGATGCTGAATTGTTTGGCAGGAGCAGAGGTGAGGCAAAAACGAACAGTGGGGTATTGGAGAAGATCTGTGAACATCAAGAACTGCTATGTGAGGATCCTAGAGTGAAAGTTACAGAAAGTGGAAGGGACTAGGGTCTGTGGGAAGGAGAGAGAAGTGATGTCCAAGGAGAGAAGATGATCAATAAAAAAAAGTCATTTTCCTCACAGGCAAATCTTCTGTAGTATCCTAGAGCAGAAGAAATAAGGTCATGGAGCTGCAGCTCCTACATTGGTACAGCTCCCCCGAAGGCATGCACTAAATCTGAGTCCCTAGATTTGTGTAAACGGCGGGGGTGCCCTGGGTCATAGCTCTCATGCAATAGTATTTATCTAGTTATGATTCATAACTAATCCCTAGTGGCTTCTTTTCTGATTTAAAGCCATATCAGTCCCCTCTCGCTGTCCTCTTCCTGCTTTGCCCCTTCACACATACCCAGCCCCGCTGCCCCTCCAGCCAGAGCTGAGCAGAGACCCAACCTCTGGTCAGAACGCTCAGCTCACCAGCAGCCTGGCCACCAGTCTCCTTCCTTCCCCCACTGCCTGTGTCTGGGCCAGTGCCCTCAATTTTATTTCAGTTTATTCCAGGGGGCACTGATGGAAAGATTGGATCCAGGCTTTTCAAGCTTCCTACGGAAGTGGAGACACAAAAGGGGAGGGGATCTTGAGCTCCAAGGGCTGCTTGGCCAACGGTGGGGATGGCGCTCATGCAGGAGAGGGAGCTGGGTTCAGGTGACGGGGGGATAGACCTCTGGGTCCCCTCCTTAGGAAAATTCTGGTTGTGCCATGTTTGGAGATGTCATGTTACATTCCTCCCAGTGTCTGTTGAGTTGTTTGAGCATTCAGACATGTAGCTGGTTACATATAACCTGAGCCTAAAGACTGTGAAGGCAAAATGTACATGCAGAAGACCAGAGCTGAGCCCAGTGAAAATGTAAAAAATAACTTTACAGGGGGGAGGAGCTTCTAATCTGTTGGGGTTTTTTTTCAGCCTCAGCCAAATTGATCCTGATACAGGGCTTTCCAGAGTAGGAAAATGAGACAAAGAGCCGGGGGAAGAGGGCAGATCTTTTAGAAATTTGAACAGTATCATGAAGAACAAGTACTCATTCTGTAATGAAGGGTTTTGACAGCTATGCACAACCATCCGTGAAATATAGTTACCCACCAAGAAGATGGAGTAGGAGCTACCAGTAACAGCTGGAAAGCAAATTTGTAGACAGATATAATCTTTATCACACAGAGAGACAGAAGAACAAGCAAATGAATAAGACAGCAAGGCAAGGAGAAGAGTGTGTTGAAGATTGAAAAGCAGCTAAAGTGGCAATCGTATGATCATGTTGCAGCAAGAATCAATGGAAAATGTATTTCCCTTATGGTGGAATAGAGACTAACAGACAGCAAGTGCAGAAAGGGTCACAAGCAAATATGATGGAAAGACAAGTTCATAGACTATATCATAAATTTCATCTAGGAGGAAAAGATTTTTGGTGACACAGTGGTGAGTCATTTGTCTCGAAGTAGACCAAATAAAACTGGGGATGGTAGCCCAATTCAGAGTCATTCCAGTTTGTCAAGATTATTTTTATTATCGTTTAGTTGTACAATAGCACCTAAAGACCACAGATGAGATCAGGGCGCCACCATGCTGATCACTGCACATATGTATAGTAAGAGAGCACCTCAGAAAAGTACAGTCTAAAATGATAAAACAGACAAAGGAAGTATTGAGATCTCTGCTTAACAGATCGACTTCTGAAGTATAAAAAGACACTAGCCGGACACCCAAAGTCTGTGGCAGAGCTAGAAACTAAATCCAGGTCTGCTGAGTCCCATCCAGCACCTTAACCACTAGCCCAACCTTCCTCTCTTATACACACATATTAGTATGTAAGATTGGCCAATGGGCATTCCAGTTGTCCATCTAGTCCAGTAGCCTGTCTCTGACCATGGCCAGTGCCAGAGATTTCAAAGGGAATGAACAGAACAGGGCAATTTATCGAGGGGTTTATATAGTGGCATTATGACTTATAGTGGCATTATGTCGTATTATCTATCCCTTTTCTGTTGGTTCCTAACATTTTGTTAGCTTTTTTGACTGCTGCTGCACATTGAGCAGATGTTTTCGGAAAGCTATCCACAATGATTCCAAGATCTCTTTCTTGATCAGTAACGGCTAATTTAGACCCTATTGTTTTGTATGTATATTTCGGATTATATTTTCCAATATGCAATAAATATGCATTACTTTGCATTTATCAACACTGAATTCCATCTGCCATTTTGTTGCTCAGTCACGCAGTTTTGGGAGATCCCTTTGTAACTCTTCACAGTCAGCTTTGGACTGAGTATCTTGAGTAATTTCGTATTGCCTGCATTCTTTGCAACCTCAGTCTTTAACCCTTTTTCCAGAACATTTATGAATATGTTGAGCAACACAGGTTTCAGTACAGATCCTTGGGGGGACCCCACTATTTTTCTCTCTCCACTCTAAAAACTGACCATATATCCTATCCTTTGTTTCCTATCTTTTGACCAGTTACTGTTTCATGAGAGGATCCTTCCCTGTTATCGCATGATTCCTTACTTTCCTCAAGAGCTTTGGTGAGGGACTTTAACAAAGGCTTTCTGAAAATCCAAGTACTCTATTCACTGAATCACTCTTGTTCACATGTTCGTTGATCCCCTCAGAATATTCTAATAGATTGCTGAGGCATAATTTTCCTTTATAAAAGTCGTGTTGACTCTTCACCAACATGTCATGTTCATCTATGTCAGGGGTCTCCAAACTACGGCCCGGGGGCCGGATCCGGCCCCTGGCTTTGATTTGTCCGGCCCCCCCAGCTGAGCAGGCAAGTGGAGTAGCTGCCGATGCTCCCCCTCCCCATGAGCTGGTGCCAGCGGCCCCATGGGCGGAGGGGTGAGTGCCCCTGAGGCAGTGGCCAGAATAGAAAAGGGGAGGATGCAGCAGCGGTCGGAGAAGCAAAGGGGTGGGGGGTGGGGGTGTTGCAGCAGCGGCCAGAGGAGCAAAGGGGGGGATTTTGCATATATTTGCATATATTGAATTTTTTCACAGTTGCTTCGGCCCGCGAAGCCCCTTCAAAAATCTAATATGGCCCTCGTCTCATAAAGTTTGGAGACCCCTGATCTATGTGTTTGATAATTCTATTCTATTATAGTTTCTACCAAATTGCCTGGTACTGAAATTAGGCTTACTGGCCTGTAATTGCCAGGATATCCTCTGGAATCTTTTTTTTTTAAATCAGCATTACGTTAGCTATTTTCCAGTCATTTGATACAGAAGCTGATTTAAGCAACAGGTTACATGCCACTTTGTAGTTCTACAGTTTCATACGTTTGTTCCTTTGGAACTCCTGGGTAAATACCATAAGGTCCTGGTGACTTATTACTATTTCATTTATCAGTTTGTTCCAAAGTGTTCTCTATGGACACCTCAGTCTAAGAAAGTTGCTCAGATCTGTCACCTAAAAAGAATGGCTAGGTGTGGAAATCTCCCTCACATGTTGTGCAGATGATTAATTTCACTTCTCTGCAATGGCTTAGTCTTCCTTGAATGCTCCTTTAGCACCTTGAACATCCAGTGGCCCCACTGATGGTTTAGCAGGCTTCCTACTTCTGATGTACTTACAAGCTAACAGCAATTTTTTTTCTCTCTCATTAGTTGCTCTTCAAATTCTTTTTTGGCCTAATTATACTTTTACACTTGACTTGCCAGAGTTTATGTTCCTTTCTATTTTTCTCAGTAGGATTTGACTTCCAATTTTTAAATTACATCTTTTTGTCTCCAAGCACATCTTTTACTCTGTTGTTTAGCCATGATGATATTTTCTAATACCTTACATATCTTAACTAACATTTACAAAAATTATTTTTAAATCTGTCATCATTTTTCATATCTCCATAATTAAATAGGTGGGTGCTCTTAAAAGGGAGGGCTGCGATATTAATGTTGATTCACATTAAGAAGTCCCTCAAAAAACCCTCAGAAATATTGGCCGTTTCCATTAGACTGTTGTCAACTCCAGGTGTTCCAGAATCATGACTGTGTCCCAAAATCATGAGAGTGGCTTAAAAATCATGAGAATTTTTTAAAATAAATTGTGGGTGTTTATTTGCCTTCTCATTTTTGAAATTTAGAATGCACTCAGGTCATATTTTCAGGCTTTTTCTGCAACTATGACAGCTAGATACTTTTAAAAAATAGTAAAGCTGAGGTTCTTGTGTCATTCTCTGAATATGGGTCCTGCAGTTTTAAGAAAAATATCAAATATCCTGCATCTCATAATAAAATTGCAAGAGTTGGCAACATTGATTAAATTATAGGGTTTTTTAGGATGAGTTCTATAGAACATTATATAACTCTTTAAAGGCAAGTTTATACTACCTGCCGGATCGGCGGGTAGTGATCAGTCAATCAGGGATCGATTTATTGTGTCTAGTGTAGACACGATAAATTGATCCCTGAGCGTGCTCCCTGTCATCTCTGGAATTCCACTGACCCGAGAGGAGGAAACTGAGTCAACAGGGGAGTGGCAGCAGTCGACTCGCTGCCATGAGGATGCCCAGGTAAGTTGACCTAAGAAATGTTGACTTGCGCATCTTAGCTCGACCCTCCCCCTCCCCCCCAACCCCCCCGCAGTGTAGACCTGCCTAAAACTCTATTGGTTCTGTCCCTAGTAAGTTCTATATGGCTTTTTTGCAAGGTTCAGGAAAAAGCGAAATGGTTACAGTGAGATGCAAGCCCCATGCACAAAGTCCCGTGTCAGGAGACAGGCAGTGGCACATGTTTCAGTAATATGTAGTCTCATATTATTTCCTGAAGGGTGTGTAAGACTGAAGACAGACTTATGGAGATTTTAAAACTATAGGGAGAAAGCAGTATTGCTCATTTAATTAATCAAGCCTGAAAGTATGGCTCATTTTTTATGAGTGTTCCCCTGTAACTCTGAATTGCCTTGTGACAAGCTCATATGTGATCAGATGTGGTTGTTTGGTTGGTTTTTAATGGGAGATACAGTGCTCTTTGCATAGTGTTGCCCATTGTTGCACTCATAGATCCCTAAAGTTGTGAGCATTAAAACTAAAATTGACTTGTGATCATTAAATGAATTTCTAGACATCTCTTTTCCATAGACTCAAAGAAAGAAGTAATTTCCAATAGGATGTGCTTTTAAAGCTCACTCCTTAATTTTCTTATTAATAAATTTGGACCATAAGTTACATTGAGTTGGTTTGTGCTTCATTTCCATAATGAGCGAATTCAGCTATGTACTGAATGAACATTGAAATGAGAGCTGTTTGGTTTGTCCACAAGCACGTAGCCTGAAAACAAAATATGTCGAGGCTAATAATATGATCTGTATGAAATAAATAAACAGCAAATGCAAGCACCAGCTTGTAGCACCAATTGGCATGAGCAGCATAATAAATAAAAGGTTGGACCAGGCTATTATAGTGTCACAAGCTTGCCTGAAATATTTAAGTCCTGTAAATGAATTAAGGTGTCAAACTTCTTTGAGATTTCTGAGGGGAAATTTTGCAATACAAGTATTTTTCCCTCTGGGGTTTACATTAAAGCAGTGCAAGATTCATAAAGATCGCTACAACTCTGGCTCTCCTTTTTTCCACTTCCTTTCTCCCACTGTACTTTAGTTGATTTTTTCCCTATAATATCATGTAGCCAGTCATCTGTAACATTATGTTATGTGAGTAGTTATGGATAAACACAGAGAAACTGTATTTGCAATACATATGAGGGTTGTACACAGAACAGCAAGCTAGCCTGAGCTCACGTAAACATTCCTGCAAATTTCTCCATTTACGCCCCAGTTCATAAATGCATCATGCATCATTTATATATGTTTCTGCTTATTCAAAATGCAGAAATCCCTGTTCTTAAGCAAATTAGTGGCTGTTAATGCTAATTCCTTTTCCCCCCTCTACACATCTTCAGTGTAAGTATCAGTGCTACGCTCAAGAGAATAAAATAAGTTCAAATCAGGCTAAGGGTTTGCAGAAAACTAGACTTTCCCTTCTTGGACATCAGAGTTAGACTCTGAGGGTTAAATTAAACCTGCCTCAACATAACTTTTAGCCTTTTAAACTGTTTAAATTATTCTTTAAATGTGACGTTGGTTGGAGAGGGATGCTGAGAAATAGAGAATCTGGGAAGGAGTGCTCAAATACATGTTTCCTTAATTTGCTAGTTGTGCTTTTTGTAGTGCTCTTGGTAAGTCTCTGCCCCAGCATTTGCTTTCTAAACCTTTGTTTTCAGAGGTTTAGGAAAACGCACTAGCTAAAACATGGCATACAAAGGTGACAAGATTTCTGAGTGGAATTTTCAAGATATGCAGTAACACTTAGCCACATGCAGTTTTGTGGATTTGTTCTGGTGAAAAGATTACTCTCACACCAAAGTTGTTTTATATAAAATTAAATCACGCAGAGATACATAATCAACAATGTATCTTCACAGTTTCCTACTCAAATCATACTTCTAAAACCACTTCCCCCTTTTTGGAAGTGAAATCAACACTGCTTACACCTTTAATAAATAGCATTCTTTGTTAATTCCATCTGAAAGCATGGGAAGAAACGTTCTGTGGGCTCAAGTGGCCTTCAGAGGCCTCCACCTTTGTTTATCACAGACAGACACAAATCCACTTTGTGTTACAGGTTACATTGCAGCTTTTAATTTTTTCCCCTTGGTATCTAGAACAAATCTATGTTCCAATTCCCCTGAAAGAAAGAGGAGACTAAAAATCCATAGCAGAATTGCAGGATGTGTGCATAAATATTGTTGAGTATAAAATATGTATTCCTTAATCTTAACCGTAGTAAACAATTGGCATTGGAGCTGGCATTACACACATCTCTTTCTGGTGCTTGATATTCATGTTTGACTGGGTTTCTTTTCATCTGCTCATAGCATTGTTTTATACACTGGTATGTAATAGCTTTTCATTCACCATTATAGAAAAAAAATAGATACATACCAGATACCATACTGACTGGTACAGGTGTATACTTCTGACAGCATCACCTTTCTCTCTGTACCCAAAGAAAACTATCCAAGACATAGGCTCTGTTAACTTTGTTAAACCTGGCCCTGGAAAAATATGCTATGCTTGGAGCCCAGGTTTGGGATTTCACTATCCTAGGTTCCATCTGGCCCTTTTGTAGACTTCAGAATTTCTAGTTAGTGGCATTTTTCTTCTTAGTACTCTGCTGGGCTGTAGACATAATATAGAAATACAGCAGCTCCCAACAGCACAAAACACTAATTTGAATTAAGTTAATTGATGCTGCAGGCAGCCACAGTAAACTTTACTGCAGATCAGAGCCATTTTAGGAAGACCACCTGCCAAACGGATGGCACTAGAGCAGCGGTTCTCAAACTAGTTGAGACCGCGACCCCTTTTTGTGATCCAGCGGCGCGGCACGATCCCTCCGCCGAAAAGCCGCCGAATTACAAAAAAAAAACCCACGCATGCGCCCCAGTCTCCCGTCCCCTCCGCGGGGGGGCTGCCGGCTGTGCGCCGGTCCCCCGTCGCCACCGCGGGCGGGCTGCTGGGAGCGCCCTGGTTCCCCGTCCCCACCGCGGGGGGGCTGCCGGCTGCACGCCGGCCCCCAGCCCGCCCACTGGGGGGACTGGTGGCCAGCGCGCAGCCGGGAGCCGACCCGTGGCGGGGATGGGGGACCGGCGCGCCCCTGCCCCAGTTGCCGCGAGTTGTACGGGGTGTATGTGATGGGGTTGGCGTGATGATGTCATCATGCCGGGTACTCGTATGTGGGCGTATCTGCATGTGGGCGGACCCGCCTGGAGACGGATAGAGGAGCGGTGTCTCGGTTCCTAAGACCATCGGAAATATGTGTTTTCCGATGGTCTTAGGCGACCCCTGTGAAAGGGTCATTCGACCCCCAAAGGGGTCGCGACCCACAGGTTGAGAACCGCTGATCTAGAGACTCTGCTCTCCCACCAAGGATCTCAGGATCTCTAAATGAACAAGATGGAGCACAAGGAAGTGTAGGGGGGGAAAGGTTTATTTGCTTAAGTTTCAGAGGGCCTCAAGTATTGGCTTTAGTGAAAAGAGGGTCTGTTTCTTGCTTACTGTGTAATACTTTTCCCCATCGGCACAACCTCAGAGAAATGTTGTGCCACATCCCCCACTGGTGTAAATCAGCACAATTTTACTGACTTCACTTTCCACCAGCTCAGGAATTGGCCCATATTTTTTCCCTTTATATATCTGAATTTTAAAAAAATACCTTTTCACTGGTTGTGTCAGCAATGCAGCCTGGTCCCTCCCTCCACCCCAGCCAATTCTAAAAGAAATACGAAAATACTCATGGCAAAAGCATGTTACTTCCAAGGATGGAAAATGTCAATAGATATTCATAAATATATTAATGACAATTAACTAGAATATATCAAGGCAAAATAGCTAAGATTTTACTAGCAATTCTGCATCTTTTTTTTTATTTGCTTCCAAAAGAGTATTGATTTCACAGCTCCTCCTTCCCAAAGGCACCCTTTTACTTTAAAAGGTACATACAAACATTCCCCTGTGCATGTCAGAAATCAGTCCATTGGCTATTTGTAACAAACAGGTTCATAACAAAGCATCTATTAAGAAAGCCACATTCTCTTGTTTTGTTAAATGACTCCTGAGATCTGCAGTCTAGCATGTTAACACGTGTCCCCCATGAGTGTCACAGTTAGCGTTAAATTATCATACTCTAAATATAATAGGTGTAAACTAAATGTGTAGTTACATAATCAGCGGCAGTGCATTTCCTAATTATATCAACACTGGATTGGAATGCAGTTTCTGCATAGTGCTGTTATGACAAGCATTATCCATTTTTGACAACATTACATAAGAGTAAAATATATTTCAGGCTGATTAAAAAAACCCCACCAACTACTACTACTCCCCATGGCTTTTTAATCTCCCTCTTTTACATTATCTGAGGTTTAAAGCTATGTGTATTGTACGTCAAGAACACCCCTTCCCAAGGGTATTTCATTTGCAATTTTATTTAATAATGGAAGCATACTTTTATCTAGCTAAAATGGGAAAGGATTAAATAAAAATCATTCTAAAATCAAGTAACAGAAACCTAGCTGGCATCTCAGTTCTGAAAATGAAATAGCCAGAGAAGAACATATTATTAGTCTATATATTTAAACTGATAAACTATTAGCATTTTGTCAGGCAGAATGCATCCTAAGTACTTCTCCTCTGCAGATTGTTTCAGCATGAACTGTAACTGTTTAGACACATCTAGCCCTGCACAATTTTCCCCTTTCTGTATTTCCGTGATATAAAGGGCCTTAGCCAGGCAGATGGATGTCAGCTGTGTGATTTAAAATGTTTATAAAAGTGAATACAGCTTTTAGAAACCAGTGGGTGAAATCCTGGCCCTACTGAAGTCAGTGGAAGCTTTGCGATTCATTTCAGTGGGAGCAAGATTTTGCCCTAATGCTTTTATGTCAGTTTTTATTTTTGTTAAATTCCCCCTTTCCAGAAATTGTTCTTTCCCCCTCCCTATCAGCTTTCCCCACTTAATATATTTATAATATTGTTATGAGGGAGCAATGAGTAAGGTAAAATGGTGATCCTTTTGTTTTCCACAAATACAATCATTATATTTCACCTCTGTGCCAGTTAAATAGCAGGTTATGTTCCACTAATAAAACATTCCATTTCTGTAGCCTGTTCCATCCAAGGGTCAAAATGGATTTTGCAAAGAGTAATGAACTGCAGCTCATCTGATGTAGAGAAATATTATCAGCCCCATTTCTATGGAACAGGAAAGTGAGGAAGAAGTTACCTTCTGGGTTCCATATGGCAGAAGTCACTGAAATATACCAGGAGGGGGAGTCCCAGACTATCTGCTCTTTTAGAAGGTCTTGCTGTTGGATAGAGACCATAACAAAACTTTCCAAAAAAAACCTGAGGTCTGGTTGCTCAGATTGTACACCTGAGAGACCCAACAGCTGACTTACTTTGGAAAGCAAAGTCGGATGTGGATCAATGGGAAATGTCAATTTAAGGATGTTGAAGTCCTGGATAAACACACTGCCAAAATCCAAGGAAAGTGAAGATTGCATAGCAATGGCACTGCTTTGGGTTTATGCAGTCCTTGGATCAGGCTGTGTTTAACTTCTGATTATGACAGGGCCAACTAATGTTCTTTTACACTGGGTGTTCACCACCTTGTGTCACTAAGTGTGTGTGTGCCACACTAGTTTGATATGGCCTCATGTTGCATGTCTTCTCGTTAACCTTTGAGTTATATTAAGAAGCTTAAATTTTTATTGTAAAACTGACCCCTCTGAAGCCAAACAAGGTGATACAGGTGATATTTAAGCACTGCCATCTTGCATCACACACAGTTTTATTCACTGGAGATAATAAATGGGGGTATTTTTTGGTATGTATTATGTAAAATATTACTGCATTTTTTTGTCTTGGTGACATTTTACCTTGTTTTATTATCATCTCTTTATACTTAAAGTTGGAAAGGAAGCCATAAATGTGAGTGACCCTTAATTGGATACTGAGGTATAGCTTTTCAGTGTCTGTCATGGGAAATGAAACGTACCGTTCTCATCATTGTGAGCTGCAACTGGAATTTCTAAACAGCATCCACTGCACTAAACATTCACCCCCTGACCAACCACAAAAGGAAAATGTAATAAGAAAAGCAGGGAGATACTAAAGGTAAAGATGTAGACTCCATGGGCCCTATTATCATCACCCTGTTTATAATGCAGCATGTAGGAGAAAACAGATGCCTAAAAATAAAAGCTAGGGTAGGCCGCATCCCTTGAAAAAAGCAGCTACTTCCCTGTGCACAGGGGCGGGAATCACAGCTCTGCAGCATGCCCATAAAATGCTTCTCTCTCCCTCGCCCCACTTTAACTACCACAAAGTAGCAAAAAACATGACTGACAGTGAGTGACAGCTGTTAGCTGACATTTGACACCTGTCTGGGCAGTCACAGGAGAGTCCGCGACCAGTACTGCAGGCAGGGGTGAAAGTGGGCTGGTACGGCGTACTGGTAAGAACCTGTACCAGCCATATTTATCTCACATTAAAGCGCTGCCACGGCAGTGCTTTAATTTACCTGCTACACACACACACACACACACACACACAGTGTGCCCGGCAGAGGGGCACAGCAAAGTTAAAGCACTGCCGCAGCAAAGGAACATCCTTAAAGCACTGAGACAGCAGCGCTTTAACGGCCCTGCCCCTTTTCTCTCCCCTCCGGCCACCAGCAGCACGAGGGGTGGAGGTAAAGGGAATAGCTTCCCCAACTACAGGCACTTACCGGTACGGGGTGAGCCAGGGCCGGCTCTGACCCCCATCTTCTGCCTGAGGCTCCTCCCCTTCCAGGGGCCAGAGTCTGTCCCGTACCATTAAGTGCCTATAGTTGTTGTGGCTTGCGATGATCAAGTTAATCATATGCAGATATTGTTCTTTGTGTGTTTGATTTCTACATATACAAATTCATTCTCTTTCATTTTCATTTACCTCAAAATCTAGCTGTTCTCTCTTGAATTCCCTTTGTCAGTTCCCTGAGGAAACATATTTTATAAGTAGAGATGTTACCAGGAAAAAACCTATTTGAGAGTGTGCCCCTCACTAGCTCAGTTGCACATGAGCAATACAAAAAAGATTGCTTTAAGTAATCAGAACTAAAAATAAGGTAAGGCTCAGTATTGGGTCTGTAAAACTATCAGGCTGTCAGAAGGATTGAAGGAAAAGCCTCATAACCAAAATGGCAACTGTAGCCTATTTTTACATTTTGATTTTCGCTAACCTTTTTATTTCTTTGTTACCAGTCAAAACTATTTGACATTTTTGCCATTCATATTTGTTTCCAGTTGTAAATTTTTGTGTGAAGACCAAATACTAAATGCATGAAAAACTGTGCCGACAGACCTAGAATAAGTCTAAGACATTTTAAAATGCTGCTTTACGCCATCCGTGAACCTCCACTGTGAAACCATCTGTTCAGAACTGGGTTTGCTATTGAGAATTAGAGAGACAGCATAGTATAATTGGATTAAGGGGTGCTTCTATAGCCTTCCCTATTTGTAGTTGCTTCTCAAAATGAAACGCATGTTTTGTTTCATTGATCCTCTGCTCAGTCATCCCCTGCAGCAGCAGCTCACACAGTCTAAGGAGATAGATCCAGGGCTGATTTAAAATGTACATGAATCCTCTTATCAAATATGTATGGGCACATAGATGATATGTACATCCCCCCATTCCAGAATAAAACCCTTTGTTAGCCTACATTGGGGGTGCTCCTATACATTTCTTCTCAAGATAGTCATTAAAAATCAGAGCAATCCACAGCTAGACCAACTTTAACGTTCATGCCAGCCTCCACATAAGTGTCACTGAAGAAATAATTTGGGGACAGTTGGGTTGCATGTGTGTAACTGAGTGCACAGTTTGGCCTTCAGAACCTTTATTGCTGCTGCTGTTGCATCAGAAAAAAAGAACTGGGTTTGACTTTCAGATCCCAAGCTCAGTTAGTAGGGTGGGCCATTAGGAAGAATTATAGCTTTAGTTGTAAACTGAGCACAGTTGGCATGGCGATCACTGAAAGGCAGTAAGCATAAGACACTATGACACCTCTTCTACTAGTAGTCACTTTCATAGGTGCTGGAACTAAGGGCGCTGCTGCACTCCCTGGCTTGAAGTGGTTTCCATCATATGCAAGGTTTACAGTTTGGTTCAGTGGCTCTCAGCACCCCCACTGTACAAATTGTTCCAGCACCTCTGGTCACTTTTCAGAGCAGGACTGCACTTTAGTATTGCTCAGAGCTCACATGTTTTCTGTTGTCGTTTCCTTTGATTCTGTGCTATGTAGACACTTCCTAAACCACTTTTCTTTCCCATGTCTTTCAGCTCCAATAAACTCTGTATGGTGCTTAAAAGTAGTACACAAATCACATGCACTATTATAGGTCTCCACCTTTCTTAACATGAAAGATAATCACAGTCATGCAGCCACGCAGAATTCTCTTGGCCATTAAGGTCACTTGCACCTTTTTGTCCCCATTCCTTCACCCCAGAAGAAAGGGGTATTTTGGTTTGTGGGCAAAGCCATGTTTCTCCTCGCAGCCAGAATTCTTTTATTCTTTGGGGTGGCAAAGGTGCAAACCCCCTACTTGCCCTAGGAGCAAGAAACCTGAGAAACATCATTAATCATGCAAACTGTACTAGTGCCAGCAAAATAATCTTCCTTACTCCACCCATCAATATTCTTGACGTCTGCCTTAAAACACAGGTCATGCATATCCATCTGCCATTATAGAAGTGTCAACTGCAAACACCTCTTTGCTATTTTTAGGGTCATATGAAAAGTATTCATCAACTTTCTGTCACCTCATCCAATTTGTCACATTTGATGCTTTCGACCAACATCCTCATTGGTCACTTTTATCAAAAAACACATCTCTCTAGGAAGATGTTTGAGACTTCATCGGGCACAGAAGAGAGTAATGTTTCCAATGCCAATCAGAGGGCAATAGCTTTTGGGCTCACTTTCCCTGCAAGAACCTCCCTATTGTTAATACTAGGAATTTCACATCATTTTCTCCAGAACAAGAAGCTTAGAGATGGGGGGGGGGGGGTTATCACCTTGATGCCCATTCATGGAATAACAGGGCCAGAATCTCAGCAGATTTAAATCGGTATAGTTCTATTCAAATCAATGGTGCAGTGTTGATTCATACCAGCTGCTGATTTGGCCCATAGATTTTTAACTAGGAGTGTGCTGCCTTCAATATCACCAGCATTCACAGACAAATGACCATGATTCCTGTCTCATCAATTTGACAGTGTTGATAATACAGATGTGGATGAAAACAAAGCCCAAGCTATGTATTTATTAACAATTTATAATAACCATACAGAAAGGATTTTGAGTCATATGTCAGTCAGTAAAAAACAAATCATATGACACCTACCCCACTACCCCTAGAGGATGTCTAATTCCTTCTCAACATGTAGCTTGATGTCAGCTCTAAGCACAGATGGGGAAAAAGGCATCTCTTTTCTGATGTACATGTAGAAATTTTGAAAATTACTTACACGGTGAAATTGAGATACTTTACTATTGGATTTTCAGCGTTAATGTACCCAGGTTTAAACTCTGCCTACATACCATCTGCCTCATCTTTATCCTTCTTTGAATAATAAGTAAAATAAATAAAATCCCCTCTGTTTTCATTGTGTGGAGTTTCAGGTAGATAGGGATTTGCAATTCCAGAGCTCCAAACAACTCTTTGACCAAGTACATGCTTTTATTTTCAAGTGGAAGATTTGTGACAAAAATCAATACTATCCTCATAGTTATTATAATGAATCTGACCCATAGCCTTTCTTAGGATGGCCACAAGCTTTCATCATGTCTCTAAGGTTTATTTATAAATATTGATTTATATTACAGATTACCTCTAACATTTCCTATAAAATACTCAGGTCTTGCAGTTTTGCTCTTCATGCTCTGCTTAGTATCAAAGGTACAGCAATAAATCAAAAAGACGTGCCTAACGCCACCACTGATAGCCACAGTGTCCAAGTTATAATAATGAGTTGTTTTGTTTTAATTTTAAGGAAGATCTTGCTTGGAAAGCATTGCTTTGGTGTAAACATTACTTTGGAAGTCACAGCAGATTCTGTTTACTCAACAAGAAAAAAAAGTGAAACCTTCATATGCAAATGTATGGCATTTCAAAATGTCATATGGCTGCATCTACATATAAATAAGCTGCTTTCTGTATTCTGCAGTAGCAAGGCTGTTTTGATATAGAAATTGGATAATCGTATACAAATTAAAACCAGTGGGATATCATTGGGCCAAGCTTTAGGAGTGTTATTTCCTTAACCGTCACTGTTAGCTAATACTGCTATCCCTTTGCACAGATAGCCATGGAGTCCAGAATAGGAACATGGTACATAACTGGTACTTGTTTATTTATTAAGAAGTGTAATGAGAGCAAGTATACCAGGAAAGAAGTACATGTTCATGCTGCTCCTTACTCTACTGGTAGTTCTATTGACCTATTGAAGACATCAGGGTTTGGATCCCAGAAAATCAGTATTGAATCTAGAAGATTGCAAATAGTTTGGTTTCAATATAATTGTTCCAGCTAATCCACCTCTGCCACCTCCAGCAATCCCATTGCCTCCTTCCTTCACTTCCATGCAGTAATTTCACAACTGGATTTTGGCTTATAAAGTAGTTTTGTTCTTCGCTCTTGTGAGAGATATTTCTCCCCCCACACTAAACTCTAGGGTAAAGATGTGGGGATTTCTCATGCAAGACAATCAAACCCCAATCTTATCTACCAACTTAGGTTAATTCTTTTCCCCCAAAACCCAAACTTCTCCAAGTGGGGCTTGAGACCCACTGCCACCATTAATGTGATTATTCCAAACCCATGGAGTAGGGCACATTAAAACCCCCGAGAGTAACACCCCCTCCCTCCTTGCCACCTGGGAGAGATAAAGAACACAGACTCTGCTCCACCCCCCTCCTCCTTGCTATCTCGGAGAGACTGAGAACACTGACTTTCACTAGCCGTGAGCTACCCCGATCCAAAGCTCGGATCCCTCCACTAGAATTAACAGACAATTCTTATACAACAAAAAAAGGTTTAATAAAGAAAAGAGAAAAAAAGCATACAACTTATACAGACTTTACAGATGCTCAATTTTCTAGCTTTAACCCCTCCCTTGAGATTTCTCCCCCTGTTGAGGTTAAGGACACCATAGATTGATTACAAGCTTATACAATCAACAACTTTACTTACTGTCAGTCTAACTTAGAAATTTATTCAAAGAGATGAGTAGGAAGGTGATTCAATTCTCCAAAGCTGGAGAGAGAAGATGGAGAGAGACCGATAGCCTGGGAAGAAGTGAAACTAACTTCTTTGTCTTTAGGAATGCTAGCTTTGACGTCGCCCCCTCTCCTGTTCAGGTCAACCCCTTACAGGTAAAACAGTAAGTCTAAGGCACTTCATACTTATGACAGCTCTCCCCTACCCTTTTTGTTGTTGTTGTTGTTGTTGGGCTAGGTTTGTTTCTCTGTTTGGTTTTTGTTTCTTGGTTTTTGAGAATAAACTGTCTTGTTTTAATGACACTGATGAATAGTTAGTAAGTTTGGTGGTCTCAGTGCAGTTCCCAGGGTGCACAAGTCACTATCATTGGCACTAGCCTGCAAACTTAACCACAGACCAAAAAGGGAAGGGCATTGAAGCTGAATTACCCTGTCAGTTTAGAGGGGAACACTTCATTATAGGATAGAGAACCAGGCTGTACCTGATCTATGGATAAATACAACACTTCTCATGTCTCCATCCCCAGTAGAGGGCTTTGGCATACAGGCCAACAGGCTGGCACCCTCCAGGTTTCTAAACTGACACCAACATTTGTAAAATATTGAATTACAATAATAATATTGCCCCATTTATTAAAAGTTAAGGTTCATCAATGACTATTAGCCAGGATGGGCAGGGATGGTGTCGCTAGCCTCTGTTTGCCAGAAACAGGGAATGGGCGACAGGGAATGGATCACTTGATGATGACCTGTTCAGTTTATTTCCTCTGGAGCACCTGGCATTGGCCACTGTTACAAGACAGGATACTGGGCTAGATGGACCTTTGGTCTGACCCATTATGACCATTCTTATGTTCATGTGCTGCTTCATGCATCTGCTCAGGGAGTAAGTGGGTATATGGTAAACCTCTTATTTCCCCCAGAGAGGTTATTTACTCTACCAGTCTGTGCATGAGATCAGAGGTGCTGTGTTTTTTTAAAAAAAGAAGTGGGTGAATTAACCTAAACTAAATTCCATGTTTCCCAAATGGGAAGTGGGTAAACTCCAGTTACTCATGTTTACCCTTGACTACACTACAGGACGTCATGGGAGGTAGAGCAGCTGCCATGGGGCCAGTAGTACCTCTCCCCCACAGGTGCACAGGGAGTGGCTAACACCTTGTCTCCACTTCCAAAACAGCAGACACAGCGTGGAGGGTGATTTCATCCATGTCAGGTGTAGGACTAACACACACAGTTCTCCCCTGGAGCAATAGGGAAGCAGGGACCAAACTGGGACTCTGAATCACAATTCAGTTCCCAATCTATTCCTAGAGCAGTACAACTACACACTGCCCCTTACCCCTGGCTTTTTCTAACCCCACGATCTAGCTCTGAGTCATTACACCAGAACTTTATATAACTGTTCCTTCCCAGGACATCTGTGGGGACTGAATTTGTAACCTCTGGATCTGAGCATGACCCCCCTACTGTGTTAGCTAAATGAGCACATTGTTATTGGAATGCCAATAGCAGACTCTTAAACTTCAAAACATGGTCTCATCACTAGAGAGGGACAAAGAGTCATATATGGTAGTGTAGGATAAATGGTTTTAAGACCCATTTGTCTGGTTAGTCCTGTTTATTTTCCCTTTTAGACCTGCTAATATCACTGATTACATCTACTGAGAATGCAAGCACATGGCAGACGGTTATTATTATTTGTATGACAGTAGCACCTAGAGGTGCCAGGCAGGTTGGGCTAGGCTGTGTATAGACATGTAATAAAAGAATTCCTTCCCCCAAATTGCTTACAAGCTCAGTATAAACAGAATACAATAGACAAATGAATGGGGGTGGGACAGGCAAGAGGGGTAACAATAATATGTGCTTGTTTTGAATGAACCAGCATCATTGTGGCTTATAGGAAAGGGATTAAAGGGTTAACTGGAATTTTGTCAAACAATCCTCAGCCTAGTCAGTTGTTTCACCAGTACTGTGTATAAATGTAGATACACGTTGATGGTTTTAAAAATTCAGAAATGTTTTTAGAATATATATTTTTTCAAAAATGCTGACATGCTTTGATTATTTTTGCTTGGTATGAACATCTGGGAGTTATTAGTGTGCCTTTATTCATAACTTTCTATTATTAATTATGGCAGCAGAGTGAATAATTATGATATACTGCTGTAAGAGACAAAGATCTTGCTATTTTTCCCAGTGTATTAGAAACCATCGTCTTGAACATTAAAAAGTACTACGTTATTTTTAAAACAGAAAATGGATGTTATCCTCAGTCCGGGGAACTCGTTTGCATGACAACCTTTAAAATGAATAAGTGACTGAGTCGTGCAAGCGTCTTTTGTGACTGAGAAAAAAAATGAAAGCAATTTAATTCAGAGGGATCCATTTTTTTCCCACTTGGTAAAATTACTAATATCAGGATGGTATTTATTACACAGTTTTCAGGGAGCTGCATATGGAAGGATGTGATAGGCTACACTGCATGCCTAGTGTGACTCCACTGAATCCATTGAGTTACTCTGGGGTGAGTTTGGCCCCATGTTGTAACATGCCATTGGGAGGAGATTTTCAGAGGCACAGGAGGCATTTCGGTGACCAACTACCACTGACAGTCAACCGGAGTGGGTTCCAAACTTTTGGAATCTCTCTCCCTTTAGAGCCAATTCTTTAGGCCAATGCCCAACCCACGTACCCTGGATGCAGGGAAGGTGGAGGAAAAGGAATTTTCTTTCCAGAGCAGCAGAACAATGATAGAGCTGCTCCATGGAGTATGTTGGCTCCAGGAGCCTTCTGCACCTTTGCCATAGCAACAGGACCATATATGAAGGATACCTCTGGCTGCAGCCCACGCCTGTCTCCTTCATGTTTCCATGCAAAACGCTTCCATGCATAGGACTCCATGTCACACAGGCTGTGTGCCCTCTACACATGCTGCCTTCAAATTCTGCCCACCTTCGTCACCCTTCGGAGTAGAACTTCACTGGTTCTGCTGAACCCTCCATGGTCACAGGGTCAGGATTTGCAACATTTTAGGAGAAGTGGAACACCCAGTAAACAGATGCTTAGTTTACTACGGGTGGGACATGAACGGCCGTTAGTGACTAATACTGAAATATGGACTGGTCGTTGGAAGCACTAATCAGATGTAAGGAGTTCTTCTCTGTGGAGCACAAACTTGAACAAAGGAAATAGCTGTCTGTTGAGCCGGAGCTAGGGCTTCATTGTGAACTTTCGGTTCTTATATTGCTTCTGTCATCTTGCTGTCTGAGAACCTCATGTGCCTGGGAATTCTGGGTAGCTCTGCCATTAGTAGTACACATGTAGTAAAAGTATTTAATGGCCCAGCTCTGCTAGGTGCAGAATGCTCTCAACTGTTGTTGAAGTACATAGAAGAAAACCTACTAAAACAGTCATGAATTATCAGAGACAAGGGATTTGAACTTAAGTGGCATCATTGTACCACTCCTTCTACCCATGCAGTGCAGTGGATTTCTCTGGGTTGTGGCAGCATGGCTAGGAGAGAGCTGTGCTGTGGAAGTGCTATAAAAATGTCTGATCAGGAGAGAAAAATACAATTTGTTGACAAAAGTATTAATGAAATCCTTGAAAAAGTAATAGCTCTGGACAGAACACAAGACATTTGTCATTGGGCTAATTCAAGTACTTTTGCCTATGAAATATGATGGTCTATAACATTTTGCCATGATCTATGACCTGTGTTCTGGATTGTCTCAACATTCTTGTGGGGAAGAAACTGTATGATTTTAATACAAAAGCTTTATATAATACTAGCTGAAATACCCGGCGCTGCTCAGAGTATTTGTAATTGGAAACTGGGATGTTGCTCTGGTATTTTCCTTTAATCTTCTTTGGCGTTGTTCGGCTGTTTCTGTGGCCCTGGATTGATAATTTCGTATTCTGTTATTATGTAGCCGTTTCTCACATTGTTCAGAAGTCTCATTTTGTCTAATGAATTTCATTCTCTTGCATTTAGATGTGGTTTCTCCGATACATTTTCGCTTTTTACGCGGCATAAGGAATGGGGTTCTTTTTAAGAAACAAACTGTATTTAATTATGTTTGCGCTACACAACACTAAGCTCTCTGGTATCTGTATTATTACATCATAACTATGTCACAGGCAACAGCATGTGTTAACCTGCTGCCCAGATGATATGTGAGCTGTGTAGTTGATGTTAATGAGCTTTAAAGAATTTCACCCTTAGGGGGTGTAAGAGGTGAGATTTTAAAAATTTTCAATTCTTACCCTGATTAGGACCCTAAAGCCTATAACTGTACCAAATTTCAAGTATCTAGCTGAAACGGTGTGGAAGTAGTAAGGGAACATACATACACACACACATACACCATTTGACTTTTATTTATACAGACTACTGATTGTAACACACACACACTCCCATCAGAAGTCTAAATTATTTTCTGTCTCCAATAAGGAGCTTCTACAAATGTTTTCCACAAAATCTATTACCTGTTCATCTTAAAAAGCTAATAAGTAGAGCTGGCCAAAAGTCAGAATTTTCATTTTACAGGAAAACTTTGCCAAATTTGTGGGGCTGAATATGTTTTAAATGCCCCCATCAAATACATTTTTTAAAAAATCCATTCTGAAAATATTGTTGGGGGGGACTCGAAATTTCATCTGAAATCTAAATTATTATTTCAAAATGTAATTTGTTTCATGGAAAGGGTTTTTTTGCATTTTATTTTATTATTTGACATTATTTCATTACATGTCAATAGTAACAGTATTGCATATCAAGTCAAAATATTCTATTTATTTTTATGTTTATATTATTTTATTTTCAAAATCATTGAGTGGTTGCTACTTAATACAACTTGAAATATTTTACATTATTTTGTAAATCAAAGCGTCTCCCATTGGTGTTGTAATGGAACAGATTGACACTTTGACAGTGTCAGTAAGAAAATAAGTTAAGCACTCAATGGCGAATTAGACAAGAAACTGTTTTCAGTAGCCTAGAAAAATAATTCCAGGTTAACACACGGATATTGAAAACAGATGCTCCTCATATTAGCACACTGAGATCTTATCTTCTTTTCATGTTGAAAGTGTCAGTTGTCAATCTATTTCATTACTACACAAACAGGAGACCTTTTCAACAAGAAAAGAAGATGTGATGTTTCAATCTGTACTAAGGAGCATATATCCTTAGTGATCTTAGAAGTAAAACAGTGGAATAGAATATTTTAACTATTATATGATGCCATTGTGATATGTCATTTTGTGATCTGTCAGTAGTACCGCATAATATGGCATGACTTGACATGTGATGACACATTGTATTATGTGCTGCTAGTACTGACATGTCATGAAAATTGTCAAAATAATACAAATACTGTGAAAGTGAAAAAGCCTAACATAAACTAAATATTGAAATAAAAAAAAATCATTTTGAAATAGAATTTTTAATTTTTCCAAAAGTAATTTTCTGAACCCAAAAATTTTGCTTCAAGGGAAATTTCATTAAAATTAATACAATTTCATTAAAATGTTGGTTTTGTTGAAATAATGTTTTCTGATGGGAAACTGTTTTGAAGAAAAATTTTCCAGCCAGCTTTACTAATAAGCTAGGTTTTAGGGGGCTAATGTGATATTTCTTATCAAAATAAAAAACTGAGGTTATACTTCTAGATGTGTCAAGAATCACATATGCTGAGAGAAAGAAACTGTTGATTCTACAAGCTGAATTTTCAGCTTTGGGCTTTCTAGTGTATTTCCATCTGAATTTGGTCTTAGCAAATTTCAGAAAAAGTGTGGATTCCATTATTTTGATAAAAATAAAGCTTTCCTTACCACCCAGTTGTCTAATAAGGAGATATATATAATGGTGGATATTTAAAGATGAGCTATCAAACTTAATGTTACTGCAATTTAATAAACTTTGAACTCGTGTGTAGTATTGCTCTCTGCCAGAAAATATAATTTTAAATTTCAGCTTTGCTCTCTGTAGACGTGAGATTGGTGCTGAAGATGAGCTTCTCAGTTTAGTGATGTAATCTGATTAGTTTAAATATATGCCTGCAGTATCTGCTTTTTGAATAATCACAAATTATTCTGGGAAAACCCCGTTATTTCTTCTCCTGTGAGGCCTGGAGACCTGTTTTGCTCAGTTATAACCCCTTGGGTATCATAAAGTCTTTTTTATTTCATCAGTGGTCTAAATGTTAAAGAAAATGGCTTTGCTTTATGGGTCTTATTTCAGTAATTATTATTGAATGATGAACAGTGAATGAACCACACATGACAAATGTTAGTCTCATTGCTTAATGTATCTCTGGAAGGTACTCTGATAGTATTATGCTATGGTAATTAGTATTAGAACCTAGACAGTCTAGAAATTATTTTAAAAATTAAAAACATTGCAGTATTTTGACGGTTTGGTTTTTTTAATTCCCACTGATTTTTGTAACTCATCAATTCAAAATTAAACAGCTTTTAGTGAATACTTTATTTTTGGATTTGGGTCTCCTTGAGCCTGTAAAAATGAATCTTCTTATCTGTGCAGTGAAAAAATAATTGGCAATACTTGGAGAAGGTTTAAGGAGGAGAAATATTCTGGTTGGGAAACAAAATGTTCCCATATTGCACAATTGTTAGAGAATTTGTTAAATTGTGTGAACTCTGCTTTCATCTAGTTTGGGCTGCTCGCCTGTCTTTTGAATAACTTAAACTGCAGATCAAGCTAGAAATGAGGTTTTTCTACCATACTGTAGCTTTATGCTTGATAAGATAAGGAAAGGAAATCTTGAGAGCTCAATATCTAACTGCTTCAGAGAAGACTCTAATCACCAAGAGGGACTATGGATGATTCATTTCTAAATTTCATGGTTGCCTCCTATCTGGATTAAAAGATAAAGCATTATTTGGAGCATTCGTAAATCCTGGGCTACTCTATTTCTGATCCAGTCAAACACTTATGGATTTACAAATTATTGGTTATATGTTGCAGTGTGATGGGGCTAGATGCACAATGTATTGTTTTCCACACAAGACACAACCACACACGGAAGGAAAAATAATTCATTCTCCTAAATGAAAGGTGGTTGCCATCCCCTGTGATCTGAAAATATGGAGAACCCTCCACAAGCTCAGGGATATGCCTTTATCCACTTCCACCCTGGCCAACACTGTTACATTTTCCTCAAAGGCAATGAGGGCTAAATTCCTCTTGGCTCTGTGAAGTCCACCCCCTCTCATGCTCCAAAAGGTATCTACTGGTGGGGGAAGACCTGTCATGGTAGTGCTGCCCACAAATCAGAGAGAAGCAAGGATCCTTGTGTTAGTAAGCTAGCCTGGGGCACAAGGCCACCCACAGACAATTCTAGGCAATCTGCAGATTCCCCAATGTGCACAGTTCTTGGGGGGGGGGGAGAAGGATGCTGCTTTCTGCTTTTTTTTTTTTTTGCAAGGACACAAACTTCATTCCATAGCCTCATTAGCAATGACCGAATCTCCAAATATAAACAATGGATATTAGCAGTGGACACAGTTTCCAGCGGTGAAAATGCTTCAACCTCAAGTTGAGACAGGACACAACCACGTCCAGCACCACAACAGCTGACACCTCTTTCTACTAACAGGTGTATTTCTTACTGTAGCCAGGCTCAGGAGGGAACCTTGGGAGTTTTTCTCCCACGAGGTCCACTGTGGCTGTTTCCCCTCAAAAGGGAGCAGGCTGGTCCATGCAAATGAATTATGCATCATGATACCTAGTATTCCACAGTGTTTCACTACCAGCAGCCTTCTCTAAGAGCCTAGATAGATAGACTTGTATTAAAATATGTATGTATGTCATGGTGAACAGTGGCTAGCAAAAAATTGGACACTAACGTAGCAGCTGCTCCCCATTGTATCCTCGCACAGGAGCTGCCCATAACCTACCCAACTAGGCAGGCTAATGCTGCTTATTTCAGTGTTACTTACCTCTCCATGGTTCTTCTCACCCTGGTCTGGAGTATGGTAGCACACTAATGAGTAACCTGTACTGCTGGGCAGAGAGGAGCCTTTGAAAGATGTTGACCCTTGCAGGTACTCTGCATCGATACCACAACTATTGCAAGTTTGTACCAGACCCACAAGCTTTATGGCTCTAGCCTGCCTCCACTGATGCAAATTCCTTGCTCAAGCAGGAGATAGAAGAGCTATTTCTACATTCTCAACACTGCATCCTAGTGCACTATTTTTCACCCCCTTCCTATGGCTTTTCCTACAGCAGGGGAGAATTTAGCCCTATATTCTGGTATGTTCTTACAAAATCCTAAATATGAAAAAGGGCTTTGCATGTTCAAGCAGTATCTATACTTTGGCCACTTCTCAAGGTTTTCTGGGATTGTGGTTTGCTTTTATCTCTTTTAAAATAAGGAAGAATACTGAATTTTATTAGTGCAAGTTGTGAAAATAGCAGAATTCTCTTTGGACACTAGTGATGGGGAAAATGCAGTATGAAAAATTGAATCTTGGATCTGCTATACCTGTTTTTCCCAAAGGCAAGATAATACTTAAGCATACCTAATGCTAGCATAGCTGAGCTACAGAGCTGATCATAAATTATCGTTGTTTTATTAAATCCAAGGAAAATGCAAAATCTTTTGTTATTGCTTAAATTTATTTCTGTCAATGTCAGCAATCTATCATAAGATATATCCCTCCATTATTCGCTTGGTTTTTCTGCATAGCATTATTATTGTTGTTAAAATATATTTTAAAATATTTCTAGCATACTCTTAATATTATTATCGTAGATGAGACTGCACAACAATGTAAAAAAATTTTTAAAAAATCAGCTTTAACTGATTCAGGCCAGAATGTGCAATTAACAACAGTCTCTATCTGAAGTACACACACGTAGAGCTAAGCAGGAAATGAGTTTTCCATCCTGTGAATTTTTTTGAGATTTTGACATTTTTTTCCCATCCCAAACAGAACAAAAAGTCAAAATCTCAAAGATCTTTGTGAACCAAAAGCCTGAGAAAAAATTTGGATTTGGTCAGTCAAAGCATTTTGTTTTGATAATTTCAAGATATTTCATTTTAATTTTGACCTATTAATTTTTTTTACTAAAAGTTAACTTAAATTTGGAAATAAAAAGTTATTTCAAACTGAAAAAAATTGAAATTTTTTGTTTAAAAAATATCCGCATGTCCCATTTTGACAAGTACTAAATTGGATGTTTAAACAATTAAAATATTTTGTTTCAAAACAGGACATTTTTGAAAGTGATCCTTTCCTGCAGTTTCACTCAGTGTTTTCTGATATTTCATTGAAAAATTCCCAGCCAGTTCTCTGAAAGAGAGTTCACCATTTTGCACTCTTCAGTCCACTGACCCTCATGCACCTGGCCTGCTGTGTTTACCTGGGCAACTGAGGATTGGGCTGTGTCATTTCCATGCCCCTTTTGTGTGATTTCTCCCTTTCCCTCCTAGACTTTTGGGATATGTTTGCACTGCAATAAAAGAACCACGGCAAGAAAGATTTAAAGGATAACAGATATTATTGGATATTTTTCATGGAATATTTTGTGATCATTTTTTAAAAAAATGGTAAAATTAGGTTTTCTGGCAACACGGCGCAAAATCCTACATTGGAATGAGATAAGCAAAAGAATCACAAAATAGCTTACAAAGCTCTGTATCTGTGCTAGGTGATTCCTGTCTAATATTATTCCTGTTAAAGCATAGATTTCTGGGTTGCAAAATCATTCCAATATTTCTCTTTTACAACTAAATAGGAATCTTTCACATCTTGCTCTTTTGAATTTTTCCTATTTTGAATCTTGAGCACTTAATGCCATGTTTCTGCTCACCTCTCCTTACCACATGCTTCCACGCTGATGTTCTTTTCCCCTGTGTTCACAGAGAATGCAAATAAACTGGAAGAAAGTGCCAGAGGAACCTATATTCCTTGTCCAGCACATTACAATGGCTTCTGCATGCATGGGAAGTGCGAGCACTCTACTAATATGTTGGAACCATCTTGCAGGTAACACTTTTCCTCCAGAGCAGGTGGTGATAAGCTGAAGATGTAGAGTTGCTAATATGTGTAATCTAGATGTAATGTGGAAAATTAATTATTAGCCAAAAACCCTTGTGTGGTGAAGCACCTTAGATCAGCAGAATTGCCCTGAATTAGGTCGCAATGTCAATCGATTATAAAAAGATGAAAGAACCTTAAGATATATTTAAATATATTTTTAAATGCACTACAAAGTGAAAGCTTCAATGGGTGCTTTTCCTTGACTTGTACCACTGAAATCTAGGATTCCCTGATATTTTCACAATAGGCAAACCTTAAAAAGTGAAGAACTGGATGAAAAACAACTTCTTACAGCTTTGTGTGCAAGGTGACTTAGAAAGAGCAGGCCTGCCCCCCAAGGATCTCACCTGCATAGGGATGTCCTAGGATAAGAGCCACCAGAACTGTTCCTCCCACCTCTCTTGTTGCCATAGGGGTGCTGCTGTAAGAAAGAGCATGGTTGAGGCTCCCCGGCTGCCCCGTGGCTTCTTGGCAGCATTAGCAGCTGGTGCAGGTGACCGCTGCATTCAGGAAACTCTGACCTGTGCCTGGGGACCACCTTGGTGCAGAGCACTGCCAGGATTGGGGCAGCTCAAAGGCCAGTACTTAGATCTGAAACCAGATAAATGCAGCTTGGACATGAGGCACACATTGTTAGTAGTGTGGGTGATTAGCATTGGAATGAGCTTGCAAAGGAAGTGGCAGCTTCTCCATCTCTCGAGGTCTTCAGATCCAGACTGGAGGCCTTTCTGGAAGACATGTTTTAGCCGAACACAAGTTATTGGGCTCAGTCCAGGGGTAACGAGGTGAAATGTAATGGTTGTGATATACAAGAGGTCAGACTAGTTACCCTGACGGTCCCTTGTGTCCATAAACCCAATGAATCTATTGGCTATTACCTCCTCGGAGAAGGGGTCTAGCAGCTAAGGAGACTGCCGCGGCCTTGGCGGTAGGGTGAGAATCGCAGCTGTAAAGCAACAGGACTTGGTGGTGCAGTGGGTGCCTGTTTTCCCCTCCCTTGGCTCCTGACAGTTTCAGTATATGGTCCAAACATGCAGGCTCTGTTGGGTGTGTAGGATTTTGCCTTGTATAGGAAGTATGGGGAAAGCAATAGCCAAAGAGTAAAAGAAACTATCTTGCAGACAACCCAGTGTCATCAAAACCATTTTTTCCCCAGACAAACATGTAGGCGTAGGTTGATGACAACTGTTAATTAAACCAATGCATGGCTTACCTGTGAATCCAAGGAAAAAGCAAGTATCCTTTCACAGCCCTCAGCTTTTCAGGACTGTCATTTATTTCTTCTACTCTTTGTCTATCTTGTAGACTGGAAGCTCTTTGGGGCAGGGACTGTCCTTTACAGTGTGTGTGTGCACGCGCTTAGCACAATAGGGTCCCAATCTCGGATGGGGTCTCTAGGTGCTCCCCTAATCCAAATAGTCACCACATTTAAGACATCCACATATCTGTATATCTCATTATCCTAACCACTTAGTGTTTGTGAGATCAAGGCAGCCCTCGCATAACCTGGAAGTATAATCTACATCCCGTTTCTTTTAGAAGCCCACTAAGTGTCTGGCAAGCAGTACTTTTATACACAGAGCCTCCCTCTCAAGTTCTAATCAGGGGCATAGTCTGTCCCTCTGCTAAAAGGGATGCAGGAGGTCTAAGTAACAGGATAAACATCTTTCATTGCAGGTGTGATGCAGGCTACACTGGACAACACTGTGAAAAAAAGGACTACAGCGTTTTATATGTGGTTCCAGGGCCGGTACGATTTCAGTACGTCTTAATAGCAGCTGTGATTGGAACCATCCAGATTGCTATCATCTGTGTTGTAGTCCTCTGTATTACAAGGTCAGTAGCGCTATGTTTTTGAGATAGAAGAAAAGGGACTTTGTTTATACGCACTTGATTCTCCAATTACACAGACTAGTACATTTGCACTCGGATAACAAATCCCACTTCATTCACTGAAGTAGGGGAAAGAATTGTTTGGTCCCGGTGCTGATTTATTTATCATGACTGTATTTTCAGTACCAATTTAATCAGACTTAAGCCACACCAGCACATATAGCAAATGAAGTTTCACATTCTATATTCAGATGCTTGGATAAAATATTGTTCATCTAAATAAAGGGAATATAAATGAGGCACCTGGATCAACAATTACTAAATAAATCTAGTTCTACCTGTGTATGTATTTCCAAAGAGCCCATCACTGTAGCTCCAATCCAGCAGAACACTTGAACACATGCATAACTTTAAGCCAACTGAAATTATTATAATAAAAGGGACAGCACCCATGCTTAAAGTTATGCATCTGCTTTGGTGTTTTGCTGGCTGGGGACCTAGATAAATATCTAGGTGTCATTTTGCATTTTTGTAAATAAAGTAGAAGCGCTTATTAGCATGGAAACTGTGGCCTCAAGGTAGTTCAGACTTAAAGTGCAAAGTGTAATTATTCTTCTCATGCCCACAAGTGCTACTGTACATCCTCACTCCACCCAGTTTCACTGGTTCTGGAAGAGTTCAGAGTGAGCCCTGGTCATCGAGTTTCTCCAGGCTCTTGTCAGAAATCACAAGGTGAAACTCATTCAGCCCCCGTACAGCTCCACTGATACATCAGATTGAAAAGGAATTTATTTCTAAACAAAAGGCAGGAAAATAAAACACAGGTATCATACCTCTGTAGAAAATAAAACCTGTAATATATCTTAGCATCAGTGTTGCTCTGTCTGATTAGAGGACAAGTGCAGCATTTGCTCCTGGAAAAGACAAAAAATGATTAATATATTGTCCCCTGGCCTAAATGTGTAAAGCAACATCATCCGCTGAAGCTTTGAGCTACTTTCTGGCCAAGCAGAGTCCATCAAGTCTACTACCTTTAACAGTAGATGCCAGAAGAGGCAATGGATTATATTAACGTGGGTTACAGGGAACATAGAGATGATTCATATCAAAAAAAGTGTACATAAAAAAGGTGATGGAAAAATAACTGATAAATGGGAAAATGCACCATGTCATTTTCTTTTAATGACTGATTTTTTCACCTTCAGGCAACCTAGCACGGTAGAACATGTGAGCAGAGGAAAAGATATGAATCATCCCTACTTAACAGATTTAGATTAGGATCTATGGTACTGCAATCTAGATAACATCGCCCACTGATATTTTTAAAATGT
The DNA here is from genome assembly GCA_032164245.1 of Sternotherus odoratus. NCBI lineage: Eukaryota > Metazoa > Chordata > Testudines > Kinosternidae > Sternotherus > Sternotherus odoratus. The sequence continues at coordinate 20,611,278 of JAVMKO010000011.1, forward strand.
GTTTTAAACATGCACCTCCCCGCATGTTCTAGTCTGGTTAATTTATAATTTTTGACCATTTTCTATCATGCATGTGATTATTGCAAAACAGCCTCCAAACCTCACTTAACAGTTTGGGTTACATTTCAGATAGAGACCTAAGTGCCCTAAGAAAAGTACCTGCCGTATGCAACTTCCAAGTGTTCTGGTTGCAAATGCATATGTGACTGTATGATTTGCACAAGTATGGTTTAGTGAACATGAGTGTATTGGGTTGAACTCCAGACAACCCAATGCATGAACTCTTCAAAGTAGGAAAGACACTAAAAATATGCTTAAAAATCCTTATATGAGAGAAGAAGTCAAACTTGAACCCGTTAGACTGTCTTATGGCCACATTCTCAGCTGGTGATGTTGATTAAGTTTCATCGGTTTGCACAAGCACGGAATTTGGATCTCTGGGTGTCTAAAATGTGTACTTGTGTGCCATTAGCAAATATTATTACTAACATTTATTTGTTACTATTATTCAAATCATGCATATAGCACTGCAAAAGCCTGTGGTACTTTCCAAAGCTGAGCATTTCTGAGAGGTGCCCAGAGCCTCCAGCTCGCACTGAAGTTAGGAATCACAGTAGTGCTCAGAGTTGTTCAGGCCTGAGCCTATAGTGAGACACTGTCTCCGCACCAAAGACCTTCCAACTTGAGTAGGCTGACCATATTTCCTTTAGACAAAAACGGGACATTGGGAGGGCAAAAACGGGACAGGGTGTGGGGGGGGGCATGGCCCCACCTGGGCCCCCCAGCACCGGGCGGGGGGGATGGATGGAGGAATAAGCAGAACAGGGATGGGGGATGAAGAGGATGGAGGGAGAGAGAGAGAAGGGGGGATGAGGGATGAAGATGATGGAGGGAACGGAGGGAGAGAAGGCACGAAGGTGAGAAAGGGAGAGGATGGATGGATGAGAGAAGAGATGGGGGTAGGGAGCAGGGTGGATGGAGGAGGCAAGGGACAGCGAGAAGGAGGGATGGAGAGAAGGGAGATGGAAGAGGAGGCAGTGGACGGAGGGAGAGAGAGAAGGGAGGAAGGGAGGGATGGAGAAGGGGGATAGAGGGAAGGAAGAGAGGGATGGAGGGATAGAGAGAAGGGAGGAAGGAAGGGATGGAGGGATGGAGAAGGGGATAGAGAGAAGGGATGGAGGAAGTGAGAGGAGGCAGTGGACAGAGGGAGAGAGCAGGGAGGAAGGGGGGGATGGAGAGAAGGAGGAATAGAGAGGAGGAGGCTGCAGCGGGCGACGGGCTGGAGGAGGCGGCAGATCAGAGCTGTCAGGAGCCGCAGCTGGGAGCGGAGCGAGCCGGCGGGGGGGCTGCCGGCCAGGTTTTCTGAAGAGAGAAGGGACGGAGGGAGTGAGAGGAGGCAGTGGACAGAGGGAGAGAGCAGGGAGGAAGGGGGGGATGGGGAGAAGGGAGGGAAGGAGGAATAGAGAGGAGGAGGCTGCAGCGGGCGGCGGGCTGGAGGAGGCGGCAGATCAGAGCTGTCAGGAGCCGCAGCCGGGGGCCGAGCGAGCCGGCGGCGGCGGCAGCGGAGGGGGGGACGTTTTATGATTCCATGTTTTTTCTGAGTCTTGCCCCAAAAACGGGACAAAATTGATATTTTGGTCAAAAAGACGGGACGGTTAAAAAACATTAAAAAAACGGGACTGTCCCGTTCAAAACGGGACGTATGGTCAGCCTAAACTTGAGAGACAAGACAAAACAAAAAGAGAACAGTGTACATGGAGGAGAACTTGGAAACCTAAGGTTATGCTCAGCATTGTCCTGTCTCTCAGCACCTTTCTTTGCTGCTTTGTATTACTTAGTTATGGCAGTTTATTTGTGCAAATAACTTGATTAAAAATGAATAGATTGTGTGCTTTGCCTGCTAGAATTACACGATCACTGACTCAAGCCATCCCTGTGAGCCTCAGCTGGATAGAAGGCAGGAGGCCTGTGTTCTAGTTCCTAGTTTACATTATTTTAACGGGTATGTTCATAAATAAACATGACTCTCACACTGAGTGCATCACAAAGCTCGGTTTACTTCAGGTGGCTGAAGGAGTCAAGGACTGAGTGGCTCAGCTTCAGCTCATCACTGAGTCTATAGAACCAGACTCTGTTCTGAACACAGCCAAAGACACTTCAGCTGAGCCGGCCACAGGTAGCATACACTTAGATGCCCTATTGTACCATGTTTTACACCTTTAGCCATTGTAGTAGTAGAATCTCAAGTTCCTTGGTACTGGTCACTTTTCTTAAAATAACTTTGTTCCCATTAGCTGGTAGGCATCTGGAGTAAAGGTTTCACTTTGCATAATAGACTCACAATGTGTATATGTTTTCATTCAAGAAATTTGTTTAATAAAAGTAAGCCTAAGTTTCAGCTCAGTCCAGCTGACTTTGGACCCCAGGTCCACACAGTCACCATCTGAATTCATTGTAGAGCGACCCTTCTGGATCCCATTTCTTCCAGCTGGGTCATCACTTCCGTCTCACAGTCTGAATCCACTCTTGTGCTGAGAGATGGGTTTGGATCTACTGAGTGAAGGTCTTTTGTCCATTGCTAGCACCTCACCACTGCCATTCATTTGATCATCTGGCTGCCAACCCTCACTGAATCAATCCCTTTTCTCCCAGCCCAAATGCACTTGTAGGCTATTTCTGTTAAAACTTATCAGGACCTCCAATTCCTTCCTTTCCTTGCGTCAGTCTCAGGGGTTGTGTCATACATTTGGTGGCTGACAGACCAAACCTGCATCTCTGGATTGCCACCGGAAGTATTCCAGCTCTGCCTAGTTACTTGTTAGTGACAGGACAAGGACTCAGTTTTCAAACGTGGAGGCCTGAAGGCACATAAATCTATATTTAGCCACCTAAAGACCTGTTCAGTGCTTAAAAAGAGGACCCTAGTTCCTTTTCTTTTCTTGTCTAAAGAAATTCTGAAATCTGTGCACCTGCTCTCCCTCTTTAAGGATTTAGGAGTGTTTCTATTTCCAGTTGTCTTTTTGTAGCTTACTATTTTTCTGCTAATACCCAAAGTAAGAAGGGAATATATATTTTAACAAGTCACCTCTCCTGCACAGTTATCTAGGGTCCTGTCATCCAAAGAATCGATGCTTTCAGACACTTGTCTCTCAGCTAAAAACACTCTTTCAGCTCTAATTGTTAACTCCCATTGTGGCTTCAGACCTGGGTATGGAGATTATGCTAGTTTGTTTGGGGTTTGTTTGGGGTTTTTTGGTTAATGATCTCCACTTTTGTAGAGTGAACTGGCGAGTGATCAAAGGTCTAATGTCCACATTCATTTTTTCTGATTGGTCAAACATCCTTGATACCCCTGACCATGACATTTTATTGATTCACGTGCATCTTCTAGGTGCACTGTGATGTAATGGTTCCATTTTTTCTTGCTAGAGAGATTCCAGAGATCATTCTTGTGGAATACTGCAAGGTCCTGTTTTGCCACCTCTCTTATTCAGTGTGCACAAGAGGCCACTCTGTGCTATGAGGCTGTCAGTGAGCAGATGACGTGTAGCTATGTGAATCAGTCCTAGGTTTGCTAACAATGGTGGCCTAGTTCATACAAAAAGTTTGCCAAACTTCACAGGAACATGCAGCAAAGTCTGAGTTTTTTAATGAAATCATAGTCCAGGCAAAGTCTGCGTGGATTTCATAACAAAAAGTTTTCTCTGTCCTCCTGAGAAATCTGGGAATATCAATTTATATTTCCAGTTGCACAGATAGCAGCCTGCCTTCCCTCTGTGAAAAGAACGGGGCGATATTATGAACATGATCATGCAGCCCGTATAACAAAAGCAGTCCCATTTAAAAGTGTGACAAGTCAGGGCCATAGCTTCAACTGGCCTAAAACCAGTGACCTCCGTGGAGCTCACCAGTTGACCCCAACTGAGGATCCGGGCCGGCCCGCACAGTATCAAATATTTATATCATCCTATTTTATACGTTTGGACACTATTTAAAAATCCCTCTGCCAGTGCTGTTTTGTCCACATAGATGTAGCCTTTCACTAGCAGTGCCACAGTTGGACATCATTTCTTTTCAATTAGAAGGGAAAAAATCCTTCATACAGAGCAACAAATGCTGCTTGATTTTCAGCTGGTACTAACATTTTATTGGGTTCCATTTTACTTCTAGAGCTGCGCTAGCTACAGAAATAAAAGCAAACATTCTAAGCTGTCACTGTGTGTGAGAGACAGAGTCATGTTCTGGTCTCATGTAGAGTCAATGGCATTTTATGGGTTGTAATAGAGATCACAAATTGGCCCACGCCTGTATAAAGCAGGAAAGCAAGGATATACAATCCAGTTGAACTTGGGTCTCTTGATATTTTAGTTGCTTCTCTCTGTTAAGCCACTCAGCGAGTGGCTCATAATGTAGAAGAAATTGCAAGTCCTGTTGGAGAAATGCTAGTTGCATTTAGCGTGCAGAAGTTGGATGAACCCAGGGTTCTGGAGGGAAACTTTGTTTCTGTCTCTCTCTCCCTGCTCACCCTGTTTAAGGATTTAGGGGTGTTTCTATTTCCAGTTATCTTTTTGCAGCTCACTGTTTTTCTACTAATATTCAAAATACAACGGGAATATATGTTTTGAGAGGCTATTTTAACAAGTCGCTAGTCACCCCTCTGCTATAGTTAAATTTGCCTGATAATTTCCATTATAACTCCCTACTCTGTTGCTTTTAACTATTGGAAATCTTCACTCTTGGGACTGAGATTTCCTATGCTTGATCTCAAGTGAGACTGGGAATATTTTATAATCTTCCATTTAGTGACAAATTCTTAAGAAGAGCCCTTCCAGCAAAAACAGCTTGTTGTTAAAAGTTGATATGTGGCATGAGAATAGGGGCAAAAGGGTTTAGCTTTTGCCATTAGCCAAATGAAAATACAATTCTTAGCATGCAGAATGGAGTTTCTTTCTTGCCTAAATTCTACAGTTATATGCAGCTAAGGAATGCTGTGTTGGGCAGGCATCCATAGCTAAGCTAGTTGTTCTCTAATGATGGGAGCACCCATAATTTCCATGGAAACCAATAGCAGCTGTGGGTGTGTATCTAGGCTAAAGTTTTTCACAGGAATGCAGAGAACATGGCCCAATTGTTCTTTGTCACATTGTTTGGGAGGAAATCTAGTGACTTGGAGGAAGACCTGTTTCCTCTTCTGCTTCCCATCCTGGCATTATCACCCAAGCCCTTTTGTTAAGCCAATGCCTTGCTATGATTTGTGTATTCCCCCCCCCCCCCCTTTCTTTCAGAAAATGTCCCAGGAGCAACAGAATCCACAGACAGAAGCAAAACACAGGTCACTACAGTTCAGACAACACAACAAGAGCATCGACCAGGTTAATTTAAAGAGTGCATGTTTCCACAATGGCAAAACTAACTGCAGAGAGCTTGGACTACAAAGTACAGTATTATAGACAAACGATTAAAACAAGATCTACACATGTTGCCTTGCATTTGTGGTAATCTACACCAATGAAAACATGTACTACAGCTATATTTGATTATGTATGGATATATTTGAAATAGTATACATTGTCTTGATGTTTTTCTGTAATGTAAATAAACTATTTATATCTCACAATATAGTTTTTTCTTTTTCATGTATTTGTTATATATAATAAATACTCAGTGATGAGAAAAAAAATGGCCTTAAATTTGCTGTATCTTATAGCTGTGTATAATCTCGGGGTATTATAAATGGACAACAAGAAATATTTTTTTCATATTCCAGTTCTAGTGGCACAGTATTAGCCTCTGCTGGACTCATTGGGTAGAGAGTTAAGTAAGCCCAATATCAAGGAAAATTAGGATTATGGGAAAGATGAAGAATAGTTTATTCTATTCTGAGTAAGCATAAAGTATTTCAGATCCTGGAGTCAAATACATTTCATCAGCCTTATTCCCCTCCTCCTCCATTCAGAGGTGAAAGTACCGGTGCAGGCCGGTACACAGCCGATGTTAAAGCAGTGCCACAGCAGCACTTTAAGCATCGTACCAGCAGGGTAGCTGACGAGGGAATGGGAGGGCGCAAAAGGGGCAAAAAATTGCCAACAGAGCCATCCTCCCCCCATCTTACCTAGGTCCCAGTCTTCCTGCATACCAGTCAGGCCTTTAAGTTACTTTCACTCCTGCCTCCATCTTTACTCCCCCCTAAAGTATAGGAGTCTTTGCCTTCAAAATTACAGCATAACTGAAGGGGAAATGGAAATTCTGTATAACTGTTTCAGAAGAGCGGAGAAGATAATGTTTCCATTTGGAAATGAATACGGTAACTGTCAAGGTGAGCCTAAAGCATGCACATTGGTCTGGCGTGCAGCAATCTTTAACTCTTGATGACTGGGGTGAGTGAAAAATTGCTCTTTTTTGATGAGTGAAAATTATTAGCTTAAAAAAATGTTAATAACATAATCATAGCTGAATGCCAGAACTGTTTGGTCCTCATGAACATGTTGATATAATGTATTTTTCTTCAAAAAAAGGTGAAAACCACTATCAAAATATCTCATGAATAACTTTATGGATGATCCCACTCCATTACGTGTAATGGAACTCAGAGTATGATTATACCTCAGGAAAATAGGGAAATGCATTCGGTTGCACATCCAGATGATGGACAAGGTATGAAGTTATTCCCAGGCAGCTTGAGAGCCTTTGAGACTTACCCTTTCAGAAACCAACACTATTCTGCTTTGCTTTACAAAGTGGGAGCTTTTACAAACTGTGAAGACAAAAAGGTTATATTTAAAGGTCAAAGTCTGATACTCCTACTCATGTTCAGTAGTATTTTACTCCCCAAATATTGCCCCATTGAGCAGTGAAGTAAGATACTGTTCATTATAAGCAGGGGTATAAGAATCAGCCCCTGAAGAAATTGCAACATGAGATCATTATAGTACTCCCCTCCAAATGAATTTAGCCTTAGCCTAGAGGAAAACACCCTGACAGGGATTAAGAACTGTTTCACCACAACAAAGGGCATATTGAATTATTTTCAGCCTTGTTGTAAACTCCATTGGTTTACATGAAATTCCCTATTCTGTACTTTATTAGCGGCACTATGGATATTAAGGTGCATGGCTACAGTTTCTGATCATTTACTTTAGTGGGCCTCCTCTCACTAACAAACACCAGACCTGTTAGAAATAATCAGCTCTAATGACCTGTCCCTGAAACTAGTGACTATGACCGCTTTGGCATAGTCACACGTTATCATTTCTTTTCTATTGTTTCTTCCTAAACCTTTTAAAATAAATTCCTCACGTGTTGGGCACAGGCCCTGGGGTTGTGTCTGGTTAATTAATAAAACAGGTTGGCAACAGGTGTCTACGGTTGCAGATGTCTCTGCTGATGGAAGGCCCTGTGGAAGTACTGTGGTCTCTGTTATTTTCACAGTTAGTGGGGCAGATTATGAAGGAAGGTTTTTTCAGAGTAAATAACTGGCAATTTGTTGCTGAGCTGCTGTCCTCTCAGAAAGCATCTGCTTCAAAAAGTTGTGGGGAGTGAGTTTTGGTACATCCTGGCTCACAACTCATCTGCCATTTCTGTGTCTGTCAGATTATTTTCCAATTAGAAAAACAGTAACCAGGTTGAGTGAGCATGAATAGCAGCATAATGGTGAGCAGGTGTGTCCCTGCCATGGGTAGCACCTGGAGTGCTTCTGTGCTCAAAAATGGGGAAATAAATCCAGCATAAAATACATTTTCCTTTGCCCCAATAATATACATTATTCCAACAGAATAGCTCTTCCACTTGAAGGATCAACAGCAAACAATATAACTTGTTCCCTGCAATAGGAGCATCTAAAACATGAGTATCAGGATTGAATTGAGTATCTTGGCAGGCACAGCAGATCACAGAAGGGAACTTTCAAAAGTTCCCTTAATTGAACTAGTGCATCTGTAGAGTTAAGTAGGGTTATAACACGTTTCCTAAGCTTTGTCCAACAGCTAGATACATGTATGGCAACAAACACTGCAGAAAAGCCGAAAAATCACTGCATTAGAGATAAAGCCAAACAACCAATCTGGAGTGCAGAGACCTCATCAATTTGTAGTGTTCTAATCTGGGGGGGGGGGAGGGTGTTTTTAATCCAGAGTTCAAATTTCAACCCTCCAGTCTTTCACCAGCAACAAAACATCTGGAGCTGGTGTACTGATTTCTGTCCACGGCTAGTGCGCACATAAAAAGTACTGGAATACACACAGCTAAATATAAATTGATCTCTCTATCCATGCTATAAATGTACCTTAAGACCAATATTTTCCAACTTGTCTGCATTTATTTAGGCATCCAAATAAGTGGCTGATTTTTTTTCCAGCCATGCAGAGCACCTGCAGCTCTTGGTGACGTCTGTTCCTGCTGCACTACTGAAAACAAGGCCACTTATTTAGGCGCCTAAATATGGGGCTGTGGGGGAGAAAGGTAAAATATGCGCACTTAGGTGCCCAGCTCCCACTGAAAGTGAAGGTACCCTTGAGCCTTTGACAGGCTCCCTAAAGGTACCTAACTTAAGGTGTGCACGTCTGAAAATATTGGTCTCTGTGTTTGCTTTTTTTCTCTTGTTCCAGCTGCAGCTTAATGAAGGTGATGGAGTTTTCTCTCCAACACTTAGCCAGTACCTGTAGCGAGCTCATTGGCTTTCTTTTTTTCCCTGAGTTGCTTTCAAATAAAGCTTATTATCTGAATATTTTGAGCCGAGAGCTGGGAATTTCCCATGCAGACGTAACTTAACGAGATTAGAAGAGTTGGTGCTGGCATCTAGTGTGTTTTGTACCATGTACATGAGCGATGCTCCATCCTGAGCTGGGAGAAATGCAAATGAGTTCGTTTGGCATTTTGCAGCTTGCCCATTGGCTCCACCATCTAACGCTAGACAAGTTAAGAATGCAAATACATGCAGCGTTCGCCCCTTACATTTTTAAATAGTGCATTTGGCATTTTTCACGGGAAGCTTTCACACAGCTGTGATGCCTCAATAAAAGAGGCTGGCTAGCAGCACATATTTGTTATGCAGAAAGCATGGCAGGACATAGGCAACATATGCAGCTGTTTGTGAGGAAGAGCAGCTCCATGCTCATTGTAATCACGGGAGCAGAAGGATGGTTTAGGTGTAGTTAAGGCACCAATAGGGGAGTCAGAAGATTGGGGTTCAGCTCCCAGCCCTGACACTGGCTTCCCTGGTGCCCGTGACTCAATTTCACTGCACTTCAGTTTTCCATCTGTAAAACGGGTGGTTGCACAGTGATTAGCACAATAGGGCCTGATGTTGGCTGAAGACGCTACGTGCCACTGTAAGTCAAATAATAAGGGTACCACTACATACAGGTTAAGTAGGAATTGTGACAAGACAGAGGCATTGTATGAGACTGTTGGGTGCAAGAACTGCTCCACCCTCCTTAAACTCCATTCTTGGCAGCCAAATCCTGCTACTTCAAGAGCAATTCAAATGGGGTTTGATGTGAATGGGCCGTGGAGCCAAGGTAGCAAAGTGAGAGTTATAGACTTGCAATATGATGGCAAAGTGCATTAGCAAAATAGGAGCTCTGCTAGCCAGTGTTCAGGGAAGACAAAATCAGTATTGGATTGCCTGAAGTCATATAGCTCAAAGCTGCCAAGCGGAGCAGCCTAGTCAGAAGTACTAGTTAGGTTGGAAAAGAATGGGAGTGAGAGGAAGAAACACCTTTCTTAGAAGGTCAAGTTAAGAAAGAAATAGGAGAGGAAGTGCACATGTTCATCACATCAGTCCCTTCCACTGCATGAAACGGAGCAAACTACCGGTAGTTCAAGCGCTTGTGCCTTATAGCACTGGGGGAAAGGGGGAGTTATAATTAAGCTACACACAGCTAGGATTTAAATCTTATGAACAGTTAGTGACATTTCCCCCTCCCCCACGACAGACATTTTTACTGTGCATCCTGTCCGGGAAGATGTTTATCTCTTTTTAACTCACTGGCACCCAGTTATCGTAACACACAAGTTACATAAAATTATCTCCCCAGTCTAATTAAAGTCATCTGCAGCTATGAGGGAGGGGCAAGACCCTCCCTCATTACTTGTAGCCATTATTTTGTTTAGCTTGTCTGTCTCTCCATGACTGATAACTCCATTAGGGCAAATAAAAAAATACTGTAACGACAGATTGTTTTGTAATATATTCTCCTTGCTGCTATAAGAAGGAATCCTGTTATCTGGCTCACAAATGGCTAAAGCTGGAAAGTGCACAATGAGCTGGGTTCTGCTGCAGCTTACCAGATACCAAGTTGGACTGCTTTGCAGCAAAGATCCAGAGGCATAGTACGGTACACTGTCCCACATGGAACCTCTGGATCAGGGGCTGGGCAAGAGGTGAGTGCGGTATAGCGCTGCTTCCTGTTTTCTAGAAGCAGCTCTTAAAATTTCATCTTCAAAGCATTCTCCGAAGCATCTTTGAAAGCAAAATGATTAAAGGCTATCTTGTCTTTCATCCTACATCAGACACATCTCTACACCCTCATTTTTCCACCCCCGATTATACATGCAGCTTTAAATTAGGTGGTATAAGCATAGAATTAAAAGTGATGTTCATTACCACACATCAAAGTGAACGCCTTGCATTGGCCTTTCATTTATTTGTGGGTGTGGTTCCCCGCCAGCACCGCCATGCGCACATAAAGGATAGGAGGCTCTGTAAAGGATGTGTGTGTAGTAGAGTAACTGAGAACAGTAAGTACCTGATTTTCTGAGGCATTGAGCAGTCAAACAGGCATCAGTAGGAAAAAAACAGGTGCCAAAAGCTAGTTTTGATATTTAGCTGATCAATGTGAAAGGGCTACCCCAAATTTCTAGGGCCTGTTAAATCATTCTCTGTGTAACACACCCCCTGATATTTCATTAGGTGACCCATCATGTAAATGATGGTCATTATGGTGTATTTATTGTCACGTTATGACCTGCAGACTCATTTCACTGAAAAGCCTTTAAGAACATCCAAGGGTAGGACTCTCAAGGACAGTCATACCTTTGCAATTTGCTGACTGTGGGAGCTGTGAGTCTTAAAGCGGCAAACCTGACATTTTGAAATAGCGTGCGTATTGCAGAAGGTGTGTTTGGTTTATTGTGGAATCCGTTTAATTAACAGTTTTGTCACAGCTGGAGGGCTGTTGAAAACAAAAATCCATTTGACAACAATTTTTTTAAATAGATTTTTACAATACTGACTGTGAGCCGCAAAGCAGTAAAATATGCTGCAGTCTCACAGAGAAGCCGCTAAAACTGCATACTAAAAAGCATGTTAGGAATCTGTTTTATAATGCTAAAGAGATGGCATTACCCATAGTGGGAACATAAAAAGGATGTACTGTCTAGCTCAGTTTAGGAAATCCATGAGCAGTTTGATGATTTTGCTGCCTAAATCCCATAAAGGGCCTTGACATTAGCTTTCACTTGTTTTTGTTTTTCCTCCCCTTCTCCCTCCATGCAGCTGAGTGCTGACCTTTTTCTGGGTAGTAGGTGAAGTCATTAAGTACTTATGCAAACGACAAGCCAGAAACACCAAGCGAGCAAGGGGGAAAAAACTGCATTTCATTAAAACAAATGACCAGCCCCAACAAATACAGAAGCAAGACTAGCTAAGGCCACCCTAGGCCTCATTTTTCTCAGGTCAAAACACTTTAACCTCTCACGCCCAAACATGAAACAAGACCGATTAAAAGGTGAAAAATGTTAGCGCACCATAGTACCACCTCATAAAAAACGCCATGAGCGGAGCTTGGAGAGAGGCTTGCTTTACATCGGGTCAGTCATCAATGAAGTGTAATTACTCAGTATAAATTCCTCCTTCGAAATGCAAATGGCCATGATGGAACATTACCTTCCGCTGTGGAACAGGGGCACCATTGAGTTTTATGGCATGATGCTTTCAGCTGAATATGGAAGAGCTGAAAGGTGAACAACAGCAGTTTAATGTGACCTGAATGCAAGGCTCTAGCTAGTCCTCACTGCATGTTTTACATTTTCAACTCAAAGGGACATTTGTTTAATGGGTAATAAAAATGGTTAGTGTTCACAGGGCACTGATTCAGTGGCTGACAGACACAAAATGTGCTACATGGAGCCGCTACATGACATCACAGAAGATTAAACCCATTTTTGTTGCTTACGTCTCTAGTCTGTATTTGCAAGTTCGTTCTTAATAGTGTTACATGTGCTAGGTTCATTTTCACTGTACCATGTGGGCTGGGTGGATTCTAGCATCTACTAAAGACTGAATGAACTGCTTCGGAAAGCAGGTTGGTCTAATGGGCCTGTAACCACAGCTGGGGAAATGGAACAGCAAACTAGATTAGCGACCTGCAGTCATCGGTGTCCTTGTAAAACATGGGACAGGTTTATTGCTTTCTGTTGTTCCAGATCAGCCACAGTGGCAATGATGATATCATGAGCTGTGCTCTAATCTGACCCCACAGCATTTTTATCACCTTGCAACCACCCTGCATGAAAGGGTGGGTTTGCTGGTTTTCCTACTGAAGTACTGACCGTTGAGCTCTAGGTGGCAGTATTCACAAATGGGTGGTGGCGAAACACTGCTAGGCTGGCAGCTTGCTCACCTTTGGGGCAGTGGGCCGCTTTGGGCCAGTAGTCTGCAATGAGATGTCTCCCAACTCATGCCTCACTGTCCTATGGCTGCCCCGTTGCTACAAGAGCTCAGCCAAGCAATCATGGGTATGTTGAGCAGACGGGGAGGGGAGCTGATTTCTAGTTACATTAAAAAAAAAAATAAACAAGTTGAAACCATCAGGTTGTGATGTCAGTGGGAGTTTTGACATTGACGTCAGCAAGGGCATAGCTAGTGTAACTTTAGCACCCTCGTGGCCAAAATGGAGGCTGCTCAGCAGGCAGCACTGGCCAAGAGACTGCACGTGCAGGAATGCAGCAGGGCACGGCCTTTCCACCCCCAGGGGCACCTGTTCCAACCCTCAGAGTAAAGAGGAAAAGTCCAATGACTGTAGGAAAGGGAAATGTTTATTAACAGAGGGATGAAAGGAGAAAAACAACAGAGGGAACTGTAGGGGGATTATAACTGGGGTTGCATTCAACTCAACGCCTCACAGACCTAGTAGTAGCACAGGCTGAAAGGGAAGGCACCCGCGCAGGGCTGGCTCCAGGCACCAGCAGAGCAAGGGAGTGCCTAGGGTAGCACTGTGTAAGGGACACACACACACACACACACACACACACTCTCTCTCCTCCAGCCGCCCATTTCCTGCGCTTGGTGCGGCAAAAAAGTTAGAGCCGGCCCTGCCCGAGCGATACGGCTGCACATAGAGTTCAAGCGTCCTGGGCAGAACCGGCTCTAGGCACCAGCAAAACAAGCGCGTGCTTGGGGGGGGGGGGGGGCAGCACCTTTCCAGGGGCGGCATTCCGGCGCCAGCCGTACTTTTTTTTTGAAAGATCCACCAATGTATGAAAAAAAATCTCTAGTAGAGCAAAAGGCGTGTGAGGTGAAAAATAATCACGTCACGACGTGACATGGTCACACGTAATGTGAAAAGGCATTAAATGTGTTAATGGTTATTGACTGATTAAATCGGAAATCATGATTACAGTGCTTGTGTGTACTGTGCCGCCCGATCGGCACCAGTCGCACCAATTTCCGGTGGTTTAGCGTGTGGTATCGAATATTTTGCTTGTGTTTGACCCTGATTCAACTTTCAAAGTAATCAGACCGCGGTAAAGGTGAGTCAAGCCATTTTTCGCTTGGGACGGTCAAGAAAAAACACCTAGAGCCGCCCCTCGTCCTGAAGCCAGTGGTGCTCCTGGTCATATTCCACACCATTAAATCCCCACCCTTTGGTGCCCTCTGCCAGTGCTCGCTGCAAAGCCAAACAGAACCACCACCTCCCGCCTTAGTCCCAAGGCAAAGTCATCAGCCCCAGTACTCACGGCCACATGCAGCTGTGATTCCTCCCTGGCCCAGTGCTGCTCCTGGCTCCCATCCTGGAGTGTCCCTGATCAGCTGCTCTGTCCCTCCCAGGCAGGTTCTTCACAGCTTCACTCTATGAGGGACTGCTTGCTGCACCCCCCTTCAGTCTGGAGCGCCAGGGACACACATCCTGTTGCTCTCTCCCCTCCCTCCCTCCCCCAACAGCACTTCCCCCCGCCTCAGGCAACATATTACTAGGGGCCATGCTTTCTCTAAACCCCAGTGGGGTTACCCTAATTGATGTGACTATGTGCCCCGTAGCCTCAGTAGCCCTGCTCCAGTCCTACCTTCTCCAGATGCTTTGGTTGATGAATATTATTTTCAATTACATTGTACGCGCTTGGCAGCAGGGACCCGAGCTTCCTGTGTGTTTGTACAATACAGCACAATGGGGCCTCAATCCAGACTGGGGCGGTTGGACATGCACAATGCAAAAAAATCAATCCCAGCAATTCTGCAGCTAGAGCGGTTAATTGTAAATGAGCAGGGATGTTTTAGTACTAAGCAGGTTAATTGGCCAGCACCATAATGTAATATTTGCCTGGCTTGGTATGTGCCCTCAAAGACTTTTCTTCATAACTAGATACTGCACTTTTCCACCTTATGCCTGAAAAATGTTCAATGTTAGCATCCTAGCAGTACTTTCCTCTAGCTGTGAAGGAAAAGCTAGTGTCTACCCTGTTCTTTTATAGTGGATTTTAGATTTTGTAGTGGAGTACAAGTCTAACAGCCGGCTATGAAAGAAACGCTGCTAGCAGACTTGCTAGACACCCCCAGCAATAGCCAATGTGCGCTGAAGTGGTTGCCATAGTGCATCAACACAATGCTATACTAATGATGTGTTGTTGGTCTGCAGGAGCAAGTGCTACTAAGGGTCCCTGACCGCTGTTGTCTGACAGTCTGTGAGCCAGGGCGTCTCAAGCCCTCACTCTTAGTATGAGCCCACGGTACCAGTGGGCCAGCTGACCAAAAGGCCACATGCTGTGTTATGAAATGGGAGGGCGTAGAAATGAACAGAGGACTCTACCACATTCATGGCTCTGGGGATTCCTTTCACCTCTATCTGCAGGGTGCGAGGGCCTCAGCCCTGAAAACTCGGCACCTCCCTTCAGTTGCCCAGGCCTACCCACCTAAGGAGATGCATCGCCAACAGTTTCCTAACACCTCAGGCAGTCATGCCCAGTGATGTCAAGGAGAGTGCTTGTGTCATCCACACACCTTCGGAGGTGGTGTTCTGTGCAGTCTAGTGGCACTGAGGGGAGAGAGAGAGAGAGAGAGAGAGAGAGAGAGAGAGAGAGAGAGAGAGAGAGAGAGAGAGAGAACGAGGCTGCTCTACAGCCAGTTGACTTTTAGCTCCTGTGGTAGAGGTCTCCTTGCAGTGCTGACACACAGCTGGCTTCGGTTTTACATTGTTTTCTGAGTTGAGTGATATGCTGGTCTTTTGCTGGTTTGGGCCTTGTTTCCATTGCTCACTGGGATTTATCAGGGGAGGGGGCAGCCACATTGTTCTCGGTGTAAACTTAGTCATTTAGTTTATTAAATGTTACTAAGGTTTCCCCAAGGTCTGTGGCCATGTGAACCATCCAATAGAAATTGTTATTCTGATGGCTATTATTAGTAATAGTCATTTTTATAGCGTTACATCAAGCATCCAGATGCCTTTCCATTTTCTAAACTCTGCAATGCCAATGCAAATCTGTTATGCAGACAGATGATTCCAGCTACTGCCTTCTGTAATATGTAAGCAGAACAATCGCAGCAATATTTAAAAAAAATTAAAAGATAAATGAAGGAGCAGGGTCATAGTTCAATAACAATGAATTGAGTAGTGCATAAAAAGACAACAGATTAGAGAAGGTAACATTTTAGTTTAAGTGTTCCATCATTATTAATTCATTTGGTGTTCATTATGATAATACCAATCATTTGAAATTCATTTGGTGTTTAGGTGGATGTCATCTCTCCTTCTCTAGGAATTCCAATATAATTCAGCATTAATGTGCTATTAAAAATTGTCACCGGATACTACCTTCATTACGCCACCCGCATAAAATAGTCTTGCTTTTTTCTTTCTTTTAACTCAACTGCCAGTGTTTATTTTGCTTTTATCTTTATTAGGGCTTTAAAATGTAATGTTTCTGATTAAAAATTCTCCTTATGCTACATTAGTGCTGGCATCTTTGACAGTATCAAAAATATGCAAATAAAGGGTTTTTAATGATGATTTTTTCATTTTGTTACTGTCATTTGACTGAAAAAACAACTAAAGATGTTTCAGCTTATCACTTACAACTGTGAAGTTATTGCACTGATAGTTATGCTCAGCGCAGATGACACAGAAACAAATATGTATGAAATACCATCTGTACTCTGTTGATTTCTTTCTTATGGGCACAATAGATGTTTTTCCAACTCATTTACCGGAGCAAAATTACATGAGGAAGAAAAAAAAAATAATGCCATTTTTTTAGGCATGGGCGGGAATACGTGGCTAGATTTTTTTTTAACCTTGTGGGTTTAAAATTCAGCCTTTGGCTGAAATGTTTTTGGTTTATATTCTATTGTAAAGGGAGCGTCTTGCACCCCCTAACACTTTTGGACAGCTTCTTGCAACCTCGTCCTTAAGAAGCTCTCCCAGCTTCACTGGTTGTGGCTGCGCTCGGACACTGACCAGGTGGAACTACAGTCATGTCTTTTCTTTAGCCCAGGAAAGTGTGTTTGCTTTTTCCTGAGACAGAAACTGTTTTAAAAAATTGCTATTTCTCGTCTCCCACTTTTATTCCAAAAACGTTGCTAGCCTGTTAAACAATACATGGGCATGCTAAGGCCACGGTGATGCCCCCCCCCCCCCCCCACCAAAGCAGTAGCACCAACAGCACCCCCCTGAACTAGAAACTCTGGGGACAACAGCTGTAATGAGAGACTGGAGGGTAAAGGGTCAGCGCTGGCCTCAGTGGCCTATCCCCCCACTTACCCAAGGTGCCACATGGGACAGGAGCTCCCAACTTCTGGGGTTGGCGGGGAGTGGGGTGCAGAGAGCAAGCCAAATCAGTTTGGGCTTCCAACCTCCCCCCCCCCCCCCCTCAGGATTCAGTACCTGGACCCAGAAGTTCATCCCCCCCTCTGATATAACATCCTTCTCTGGCTACCAGCTAATAGTGTTTGTTTTAGAGCTCAAGCAGTAGCTACACTGCCGATGGTTCATGCTTGCTGGGGTTGTGGTAGTTGCACATAACAAGATTTGCTTTTACCATATTACGTTCTCTTTTAATTAGAAAATTTTAATGAAAAAAAAACGACATTAAAAGAACATGATGATGTCGAGCACCTGAAAGATAGAAAACGCTCGCTTTGCCCTTGCCCATGGACCCTTCATGTGTCTTCCGTCTATTTCTGCATTACAGACCCGTCTTTAATGACACTGGTACACAGCATTATTTCCACAGGATGCCTGCCTCGTGCAGTGCACAGGATGAATGCAGATAGGGGCTGGGACAACTGCAAAGAGGCTGTCCTTGACTCTCTTTCAGGTGCCTGTCTCTACACCCTAACTAGCATGCCTTTACCAGCTTTTTAAAAAATGTAATTCAATTTAAAATCCACATTAACTGAGCTGCACGTGTTAAGGTTTATAGTGTGGATCAGGAGAGACAAGAAAGGGCCCGGGGCGTCCCCTTGCTCTCTGCCATGTGACTGCACACCAGTGTATACCATCCCTTGCAGACCATACTCCACTGCCCCCAGCTCCTTAGCTACAGCATTGGCCTCTTTCTCAGGAGCACTGGGCCCCTGC
Source organism: Sternotherus odoratus (assembly GCA_032164245.1). Lineage (NCBI taxonomy): Eukaryota > Metazoa > Chordata > Testudines > Kinosternidae > Sternotherus > Sternotherus odoratus. The sequence continues at coordinate 20,629,067 of JAVMKO010000011.1, forward strand.
AGCTGACACTGACTGGAGGGGAAGTTGCTAGGGCTCAGTTCTGGTCAGGTGGGGGTTCTTCAGGAACGGTGTCTGGTTGAAAAGCAGAGGACGGGTGGGACGGGTGCAGCTGGACCTAATCGCAATGAGCACACTTTCTAAGGGTAAGTGTGAATATTACAAGCCTTACTTTACCAACGGGGAAACTTAGCCATGAGGCCTTTAAATAATTTGACCCAACCCATGCAGTGAACCAATGGAAGGCCCCGACGGCTGCTGCTGAGGGTTAAGTTACTGGCCTGTCCGAATGTGGCCCTCTCCATTGGTTCTCAGCTGGTTAAAAAGCAGAGCGCTAGCTGTGCGGATTGCATAGAAAATTCTTCAATGCATAAAACAAGTATAGCCAGGGCAGAAACTGCTGCCTCGTTTTGCAGAAAGTGTGAAGACACAGCTCCGTGGTGTGAACTGCCCCATTCAATTCACTGGGTACTAACTCAGAGGAGAGTGGTGACACCTAAAAAGTCAATACTATCCATTATTTCACTGCTTGTCAAAGCACATAGGAAAAGAGAAGCTGGTTCCTATTATGAAGACATGCAACAGCAGGCATGGAAGATGCGCACAGGCAGACACTCTATGGCAGGTTTGCAGAGGAGGCATGATGGGTTTCAGATTTGAAAGCTTCTTCTCCCCTGCCCTCTCCTGCAGGCAATATTGAGCTAAGGGAAGGTCTACACTCCAGCAGGACTCGAGATCGATCTATTGGGGGGTCGATTTAGTGTGTCTAGTCTAGACGCGATAAATCGATTCCTTGTCGCTCGCCCGTCAACTCCTGTACGCCACCACCAGGAGAAGCACACACGAAGTCGACAGGGGGGCAGCAGCAGTCGACTCACCGCCGTGAAGACGTCGCGGTAAGTGAATCTAAGTACATCAACTTAAGCTATGCTATTCTCGTAGCTGAAGTTGTGTATCTTAGATCGATCCCCCCAGCCAGTGTAGACCAGGGCTGAGGTACTTCTAACGCTACTGTGCTAGCATAGCACTGCGTTTGTTCTACTCCCAACTGCGCTACTGCATCACTGGGGCAAGCTAAGTACTGTATCACCCCATTGGTTTTCTTCCACAGCCTCAAAGCAGGAGTCTACCCAAAAATGGATTAAACCACATAAAGGGAAACGTTGATTAACTTTATTGAAACCAGAGAAAGCCAAAACCCACTGTACCACACAAGCCTCTAACTCAATCACAGTAAACACACCTACAGCTGAAATAAAAACAGTCGGGTCTCTGCCATCACAGAGGTGAAGTAAGATCTTGCCTTGGGCTCAGAGGTTGGGGAGGGGGGTGAGATAAAGGGCTTCTGAGGACATGGGGACTACCACAGCTGAGGCTGCCAGACCTGGAATTCAGCCTCTCCTTTAGAAATCCTGCCTTGTGGTGTCCTGCATAAGCCACCTCCTGTGGCTCATGTAGTCTACGCCTCACAGGATTTGTGAAACACGCTCCTCCTTCCATGGCTCAGTCAATACCAAACGGGGCAGATTCTCCTGTCACTCACGCTGGCAGAACGTGATTTCCATGGCAGACTAGGAAGGCCCTTCATGGAGGAATTTTCCACTTAATTAAAAGCATGGGAAGAATATGAATACTTCAGGTGAGCGGAACCTGGCAGGTTTTACTAGCCTGTCATTTCTTAAGGATTCCTATTAAGTCATAAAGGTGGCAAAGATTAAAGAGTTTATTAATGTTATTAGAGCCAAGATAAAATGCCATGCCTGGCAGGGTCTCTCCTCTCCCTATTTAATGAAAACATTTTCATCACGCTCTGAATCTATTATACCAAAGCTTCATTTCAGAGGTTCTGTGATGATTTCATTTTAATTAGAAGAGCTGGACCGACCACCTGCAAGTAATATAGTTAAAATACCTTGTGGAGCCTTTCTCCCAACCCCACACCCCCAGCAGGTGAATGTTCTTCCAGTTGTATTTGTGGAGAGCAAAAGAGAGTGAGTGAGCGGTGTAGTGCCAGGCAGGGGAAATTGTAGAGGGCACTGTGTTAACGGCATGTGGGTTTTCCAGGCTGATGGTGCTCCGGTCACCAAGTTGTGCATCTCTTTCTCTACCTCTTCCCCACCCCCTCAAACCCCCTCTCACGCCTAGTATTCTTTCTGACAACTGGACCAATGTATAAGTGAAATCCAGCTCAGGACCAGGGGGTGGGACTGCTGTGCGGGCTTGTTGCATGGAGTACAGAGACCATTGGAACAATGAACATGGCCCATCATTGGCCCATCTCCTGCCTGCCCTCATTGCAGCTGATTCAAAGCCCATTAAAATCAATGGAAAGCCCCCACTGACTTCAATGGACTTTGGAGGAGGCCATATGTGGGGCCAGACCAGAAACCTGTTTCTAAAATGCATAGGAACCTCTGTGAGTCTGGTCCAGCAGCGGGCTCCCAGCGCAGCTCTTCCATGAGCCGCAGGTGGCATAGAGGGGTTTGCCCTGGTCCTCTGCACATCATATGAATTTCACCCAGACCAAAAAGAATGTCATCCCTCTGCCAAGAGTAGACACTGTCAGGGCCTTGCAGGTCAGCTTCCCCCAGGAAGAGAAATCAGGGAGGTGGCATCTAGTGTTAGCACAACTTCTTTTATTGTCACTTTAGACCAATTCTGGAACAGAGGTGGTCGCAATCAACATGCAGGCAAGCCCCTCTGCCGGGAATCGCAGCCCAAACACCGACGCTCACTTCCGCAGAAGCAGCTCAGCCTCAGGGTTGGACTCAGTTTTGCAAGATTCAGGCAGCACGCTCGCCCCTCTTGACACAGCTGCACCGGGAACGATTTCAACAAAGATCAAAAACTTGCCCACCTGCTAAGGAAAAGCCTTGCAGGATTATGAGTGACAGTGCCGCTGAGGACCCCTGTGGTAACAATAACACAGAACTTAAGAACTAATTGGGAGGTGGGGGGAGAAAACAGAATTGAGAGACAAGTTCAGTTTTTTAAAAGGTCCTTGATGCCTTTGAGCTGGGCAGTGCTAGTTTCCAGGCATCTCTGATAAGTATTTTTTTTTAAATGACATAAAACAAGAATCCAAATATATTCCTGCTGTAACACCATTGGTTTCACTGTGCTTACACCAAGGGTGCGTATGGCCCATGAGGTTCAGTGCTGCAGTAGTTCAAAGCAGCACAGTGGTGTTTCATTTGCCAGGAAAAATGGGAAAGTGATCACATTTAGACAGAGCAATGACTGAGCTACCCCATCAATTGTCTCTTCCAGCTCTAAACCTTATAATTACATTTGCAATGCAAGCAGCTTGGAAGTGTGCTTTTAAAAAAACCCACATTTCTAGTAACCTGATTTAATTTATTCAGTAACTCGATGTATTGTTAATTTATTTTTGTGAATAAGACATTGTCACTTTAAATACTAACATTCAGATTTTTAGAGTGCTCTGTGTGACCTCCCAGAGCCTGTTTTGTACTCTCTCTCTCCCCATCACCCCTCAGGCAGGCTATGGGCCACCAACCACAGAGCACTCCATCTCTGTTGTTGGCATTTCAGTAGCAAGTTGGTTCCCTACAGGGTGGAGTTGCTAGCCCCACACCCATGTTAAGCCTATACCACCTGGTATTCCTAGGAGGTCTCCCTCTCCCATCCAAGTACTAGCCAGGTCCAACCCTGCTTAGCTTCCAAGATCAGACATGTTCAGGGTGGATTAGCCACACTTTGTAGTGTACAGGAGCATTTAAATCATTATTACCATTAAGCAATGTAACTCCATACAGTTTGCAACTTAATCTCAACTAACCTCCAAGACTACACTTTGAAAAGATACCTTTAAGAGCTGAATAATAGATATAAAATTATCGCTTGTTGCCTAGCAATAGCCCAACCCACTTATGGTGGGTTTATTCTAAACACAAATGTAAAATCAGTAAGGAATATATCCACTTCATGGCTTCTATTCCTGGAGGTGTTGTTTGCCTTTGATTAATGGTTTCATACTTCTTTAATTTTTTATCCAATTTTAGAGATATTAACAGAACTAAAATATAAAAACCCCTGGCCAATAAACTAATGTCTAATTTTCAGAAGCAATCAAAAGATTGGTGCCCTGTTATGACATGGAAGGTCATTCAAATGCAAGTCAGGGTGAGCGTCGTGAATGCACATTGAGGCTGAAGCTAAATTACTGCTGCCTCAGCATTTCAGGATGCAGACTTCTAAAAACAATGCATTCCGACTTTCTTGCAATAAACGCTAGATTAGCAGGAGAAAATAAGATTATATTAGGAATGCCTGGAGGGCGTCCTGAGGCTGCTCCAAAACCCAAGAAAGGCCCTGCAGCCAAAAAATGTCATCTCTCAGAGCTTCCTATTACTAGGAACTGCAACAAATAACCTTTATGATTTTGCATATGTTTCTGTGTCTGTACATTAACTTTACTGTACCCCCGCTAACACTAATTGCTAAGAAGCTATTTGAAACTATGCTCCTGTCTTTGCTTTGCCAATTGTATTTGGTGGCCAGCTATTTTCTCCTTTCAAAACTATGGCGTGCTAACATGCTATCAGAAATTCCTTAGCCCTAGCTTTGACTGACAGGTGGCAGAGGAGACTGTATCAGCAGTCCTGTACGTTATGTCCACTATGCCATAGCTGAAGGCACACAACTTATCCATAAAAGCTGGTGACAGAGCTTGCAATCAAGCAGAATTGGAATACCAGCCAGCACAGAGGCTGAACATGCGAGACAGTCAAGCCTGCCAGCAACCTTCATTCGATTTCTGGCAACGATGGTTGGCTTGGCAAACACAATGGCAATGAGATAAACTGAAATACCAGGCAACAAGGTTGCTCTTTGAAGTAATTATCCTGTTGGGAACCAGGAGACAAAATGAAAACGTTTTTCGGGGACAAGATGTGGACGCACATGGGGGATGCACATTGTGTTCCTGAACCCAACTCGATGGCCCAAGATGTGCAAAAGGAAGCGAGCTGAGCTGAAGGAGGGAGCCTGGAACATGGATAAAGTTATTAAGATAGACACACATTGAGAAGACGAGCCTACCTGGTGTACAGCGCTCTGCTAGACTCCAGCTTTGCTCAGCATGCAGAGATAAGGGCCCAGGTGTTGTTTTAAACACCCAGTATTCTTTTCTTATCCTCATAGCAGGAGGTCAGAATTCCTGTACTTTTAAAGTAGTTTCATGCTCTGCAGAAGTGACTATGGTCTCCTATTGACATGCTATCCAGCTTACCAATCTGTGTGTGTCACGGCAGGCATTTATGATGCAAATATTTAAAAGTCAATAAAAAGCTATTTACTAGGGGGAGGGGGAGGAAATGGGAGAGTCTCCCAGAGCAGTGGGAGAGATGGGGTTAAATGAAGTATTTCAAAATCTAGCAGTCAGAAACCATAAGTTACCTGCTGAGTAGAATTTTAGACACTGTCTCCAACCCCAAAAGGGTCCATCATGATCATCTAGTCTGACCTCCTGCATAGTACAGGCCACAGAACCCTTCCCACCCATCCTGTAATAGAACCACGGCCTCTGGCTGAGTTACTCAAGTTCTCAAATCATAGTTTAGGGTTGATGTAAGATACATAGACTTTTGTAAGGGATTTGTTTTGAAACCACACAACATTTTGATTAAAAAATTAGACTAGCTATAAAATTAATGTGGCAGGTAATGATAGGTCTAAAAATGTAATTGTAACTGGGGACTCGCCATCAAATTGATGCATTTCTGCTGGGATCCTGCAGGGATCGGTTCTTGGCCCGATGCTATTAAACAGTTTTATCAATGAGCTGGAAGAAAACATAAAAATGATCACTGGTAAAGTTGGCAGATTACACTAAAATTGGGGGAGTGGTAAATAATGAAGAGGACACATCACTATTACAGAGTGATCTGGCTCGCTTGGTAAGCTCGATGCAAGCAAACAATAGGTGTTCTGGTCCGGCTAATTGTTAATGTATACATCCAATGTTGGCCATACGGACAGAACTCTATCCTGTGAAGTAGTGACGCAGAAAGGATTTGGAGGTTGTGGCGGATAATCAGCTGAACACACGCACCCAGTGCATGCTGTGACTAAAAGGGCCAATGCAAGTCTTGGTTGCATAAACAGGACTCTCACATAGGAGTAGAGAGGTTATTTTACCTGTCTTTGGCACTGGTGCCATCGCTGGTGGAATACTGTGTCCAGTTCTGGTGTCCACAATTCAAAGGTTCAGAGAAGAGCTACAAGAATGATTAAAGGACTAGAAAACATGCCATGTAATGATAGACTTAAGGAGCTCAACCAAATCATCTCAACAATGATATGATTAAGGGCTGACTTGATTACAACCTGTAAATAACTAGATGGGAAACAAATATTTGAAATGGGCTCTTCAGTTTAACCTAGAAAGGCACCACACAATTCAGTGGCTGCATCCACGCCTGCACTCCCACCCTTGGAAAGGGTCCAATCGGGGAACCAGAGGCAGCTCCCTCAGTAGATTGGCACACAGAGGTTATAGGACAGGGATGAATTCCTCCTGGGTGAGCAAGCAAGCAGCTCTCCACTCAGAAGACAACAGCTGTAGCACTGAGGAAAGAATTGTTACAGGAGGAAACGTTCTCTACTAGTCTAGGGGAAAAGCTGTGTGTTGCATTTGAAAAGTGAATAAACCCTTTTAGTGTAGTTCCAACTAAGACTAAACTGTTTATTACAAAAGAGAATTATACAACAGGAGCCCCTGTGCAGAGAACAAAATGCAAAACAGGGAAAACAAATGTAAAAAGCTCTTATAAAAGTTTTAATGGATTTTTCAGATGTACAATGGCATTTTAATGTGATGTCTTAAATTATCTTTCTTTTTAGCATTTCGACAGACTATTAATCTGAGGGTCTCTTTCTGCCTGCAGAGGAATAACATTTCAAAGCACAGTCAACTATCAGATTCTTTCTGATGGGCAAATGCTAGAATGCTGTTACACTAGCTAAGAGAAAAAAAATTGCAAGGACAATCAGTTCTCATGCTTCAGGGCATGACTTGATCACCAGCTGGGATCAGGAAGAAATTTCCCCCAATGGTCTAACATTGCCAAATTCTGTGCATTACTGGGGAGAGGTAGGGGTTACATATTCCTCTGAAGCAATGTAATATTGACTGATTTTTGGAGACAGTGGCTGGCAGACTAGACAAACTGTTTGTGTGTTTGCCTTTGCTCTTAGAAATGAGAAACAAGCAAGACAGATATATCTGTTCAAATCCCACTATCAACTCTCATACCCATGCTCGCCTCCAAATGAAGTGAAGGGCAATGTGTGCTGTGAAAAATAAAGCATGCGTGGCAGCCAATTGCCTCAATCGCTCTGTTACTTTGCAGAGAGAGGAATAACCAAGGAAAGCATGAAAATCCCCTAGTGCAGTGTCTGGATGCCACAGACTCCCAGGCTGATCCTGCACCATAAATGTCAGGGGGGAGCTTTGTCATTGATTTCAAAGGGACCAGCATCAGATGAGGATTTTGCAGAAAGAACTGACCAGTCTACACAAAATAAAGTGCACCGAGCTCTTGAAAAAAATGCTGAGGGAATCTTAGTTCAAAGATGGCATCACGGGTGTGTTTTTCTACGCCAGGAACTATTTTCAGAAGTTGGTTTCATTCTTCAGGTTTTCAGCATATTAAAAAGACTCAAAAATGTATGTTTAAATATCTTTGGCCTATCGCTGACCTTTTCGAATCCCTGGAACAGACATTTCATCTTGCTGATGTAGATGTAGGAAATTCTAACTAAACTCTAACAGAAAGCCAGAAAACTAGATAATCAGACTAATCCTCTAGCCTACCAGACCCTGTGCTCCTGAAAACTATAATTTGAGTCCTTGCATTGCAGTCTTGGTCAGCAGTTTGTTCTTTTTTGTTTTAATCTCAGGGATGGGAAGGAAAATGTTCCCATTTGAACATTGAATGTTGAAACATTTTGCTGCAGTTTCTTGGCGGACAGCATCAGCACAGGAAGCCAGTGCCTGACTGATTCTACTTTTGCAGAAGCCCTTTCAGAAATCAATGGGAAAGACCTTAAAGGAATTGCAAACAGTATGGGGGGCAGTGCTGTTTGTGTGAGGTTTTAAACTACATAAACATAAACACCCCTCCTAATTCTCTCTGGCACCTTGCGATGCTACTCCGACAGGAATAATGTCTTTTAGGGAAATGTTTGACTATGTCAGTTAATAAGGGCAAACAGTTCCAAATACAGTTGCACTGTACAAGCAAACTATATTGCTTTTGATGCCTTTGGATACTCCAGTCTGGTTAAAAATAAATGAAAAAGAGAATAAAAAAAAACCATGAACTAATTTGCCCCAGAATGTTGTAAATCACTTTCCTCTGAGTTCGGTTTGTTTGCTCTAGAAAGAACCAGGAAAAACAGTGTGAGAAAATGAAATCTCAGTCAATCACCAGTGGAGGAAAGACAAGTGTAGCAGCCGATATACACTAAAAGCAGCTATGGCTACAAATAATGGCCCTTTTCCTATAGGCAGCTCAACATGGACAAAACCTCACACAGGATCCCAGTTAAGCCAGTGAGCCTTTCCTTGGGTCCAGGTAAGCCTGCTGTACAAAGAGCAGCTTGTAGGATGGGAGCCTGTATCACTGTCAACTAAGAGATATCATAGAAAATCACCACAAAATATATTACACTATCAACCCCCAAATATTTACTAACAGGATTCTAGTGTTTGGCATCGTTAATTAGCATGGTGTGGCGCTTTATTTTATAAAGGCCATTTTGGAACATGGCTTTGAACTGCTGACAAAACATGAAAGAATTTTCAGGAAATTTGCATACATTGTTCTTGCAGGAGGACATAGAACATTAGAAACCTAAGTTGTCCTTGTCCCTTTCTCCTCTGCATGCAGCATCCTCAAGCACAGCTCCACTTCTTCCCCCTCCCTTCGCCATCCAGGCCGGTTTGCTTCCAGGCCCACAACCGGTATCACCAATTCCAAGCAATCCAAAATCATGAGCCAAGTCCAACAAAAATCAATATTGGTTTAAAAAAATTCATCTTGGGGTCTTTTTCATTGCCTTTTTATGAGCCTTGAGGATGTACTTGTTTCTTATCTCCAAACTTTTCTCTAAACCCATGAAGGAGAGACACTTTCTTTGATTCCCTGCATAATAAAAGCTGAGATTCTCATTTAAAAACAGCACAAAACTTGCAATCAAATCGCGGAAGGTTACAGCACTGCATGACGTTGGGGTCATCCCTGACACTGAAACGCCTCTTTTTCTTTCTTCTGCCCCACATGTCCCTGTCCTATTCTCTGCACTGCAGTGTTGCCTGCATGCAGCTGGGACAGTTGTGGAACTGCTATGGAATAAGCTAAGAACACTGAGGTGTAATAATTTTACGAATTCGCTATGTGGCCTGGTCCATCAGGTAATATGAAGTTATTGTATAGTGGGTGTGATGCTGCTCCGTTGTGAGGCACCTCACCACCACCTGCTCTTCGCATGAACTAGTCCTGTCTGATGGAGCTAATCCACACCTCTAGTGGTACAAGCACCATCTTCCGGACCTCAACAAGCCTTTCACTCTCTGTACAGATAACAGTAAACACACGTCAACCCGCCCTGAGTCCTCAAAGCATGCCCTGCAGTGCCCTTATCCACTTCTTAGTGTATGCAGAACATGCCTCAGAATGCATTTGGTCCACTGGTTGGATCATTCGTTTCCCTGGCTTGGGCTGGGCACTGATGGGGAGTGCAGTGTGAATGCTGATCCATGCCCTCCACATCCCCTTATCCACTGAACACGTGCAGAATTACCAGGCCGTTTATTCTGAAAGGAACAGTCCACACCAGCTTGTAATATTCAATTCAGGATCATCCCTTTGCTTAACACCCTCACACTTAGATATATTCATAGTGAAAACAAGAACAGGTTTATTATTACAGATTCAAATAATAGCGAGTAAGAATATTGGAAATAATATAGAACCAAATCATAACAAGGGTTCTAGAGATTAATGTTAACTAACAATTTCCTCTCTTGAAGCCAAATTCTATCCTTTCACTTCCAGAGCGAAGGGCGTCTGGGTGTCTTCTTGGCCACCTAACTATAGTCAAGCAAACCTTTGCAGTTCACCTCAAGACAAGGTTCTCTTCCTCACTGTTTTGTCTCTGTTAATTTCTTTTTGCGTTCCTAATAATCCTTCCTTTGCGTTCAGCTCAGACTGCTGATAGGAAGCCTGGTGTGAATGAGTCATACTCAATTTACATGTAAACAGCAGGATGGATAAACATCTCATTTGACAGAGCATCTGTTTTTCACCTTTCCCGGTGACCAATACCTTGAAACAGATGTTAAGAACATATCTGCAGTCTACATACATAACTCCTTACGCACTATCTCTACATACATTTCAGAATGATATTGATGACCAGTGTGATAGTGACTTTCATTTGAGACCTCATGTGACATTCTTTGGTGAACTAGAATGTATGTGGCTGATCCAAGAGATCCCTGTATCCCTGCACCCCCTTGCCAGCTGACAATGTGAGGTTTTTGGGGGGGTCACAAGACCTTCAATTGATCTAGCTTAATAGGGAAGAATTGTGTGATTCCGCCTGAGTGAGGTGATGGCTCAAAGCCGGGAAAGGGTCGGGGGTAGACTCAGGGAGACCAGGATGTGTACAATTAGTCCAGGATCTGACACAACATCATGTACCCACCATGCATCCTTTCATCTCATCGCTCCTTAACAAATGCAGCATCCTTCTCAGATGCCACCACATCCAGAGTGACACTGCACCTTCTCTCACGCAGAAAAAACTAGAACCATCTCACACACATTCTCAAAGAATTCCCCTGGCCTCTCAGTTGTTTCAAGATACAGCTTAATATTGCCCTCCTTGTTTTGCAAATTGACCAGGGGCTTGTTCCCTTGGCCCTAAGCAACTTTGACTCTGAGGGAAAAAAGGAGATTGATGATGAATATTGATGACGATGTTTGCTCCACGTTACCTTTCAATTCTTGGCCCCAGTTCTAGGCTATGCCCAAATTGCAACTCGGCGCAGCTCAGGAGAGGGGAGGGGCAAAGGTTGCTTTACATCACCTGATCTGAGCCAAAGACTGAGCAGGACCCTACCATTAGTTAGTACAACCTCAGGACTTTTTATGCTCATCTGCTTATGGCTCCAAAAGGGCCATTCCAGCAGTCATAAATATGCCTCCTTTCACCCAATTCACATTCCCTCTATGACCCTGAGACTCTATGCCACTCAGGGGTTCCTTCATGCTGGTATAAAGCAATAGTAATGAGGCTAAACATCTGGTTCTTTCTAATTCTGTCCCTAGTAGTTGTGTTCATCTAGCACCATGTAACCTGGCTATTGCTGGTCAGAGAGCCTTCTCTTCTGTAGCTCCTGCCCCCTGGAATGGTCTTCTTGCTTTTCCCAGCTTAATACATTCTCCATTTCATATCAGGTCTCAGACACAAACACATCTTTCAACCTTTGCCTATATGTCTGAATAGCTCTTTTCTCTCTTAGAATATCTGCATAACTGTATCAATTACCTCTGCAGCATGGGTTGAAATAAACTCATTGTGAATGTCTCTATACACATTAAAAGTGTGCAGTATTGTACTGTTTAATCAGCATGCATTATTATTTTAATAAGGGAGGCAAACAACAAAGAAAGAAAACCTGCTAAATTCTAAATGGCCTCAAAACCCACCTAAAGGCAAACAGCCATGCTGAAGTGTTTTTGATCCTCTTGTATCAAAAATAGACAGATGATGAAAGAATCTCTTCACTTTGCCCTTATCTTGCCTACGGATCAAATGAATGGAGGACCGGAGCAGCTTTGTTTGCATCAAAGAGCAGAGATTACAGCAATAACAGTAATTTTAATGGACACCTGAAATATTCATATAGCCAAGTACCTAGGAGCCCTGAATTATCTTTCCTGAGGCACACAAACATTAACCCAGGTCAGTAAAAAAATATCCTCGCCCACCCAATACATATTATAACCCATTGTTACACAACAAGTGCTGGGTACTACACTCTCCAAGACAGAACCATTCAATGTGTCTTGTAGCCTTCATCTACTTAGTCTTTTGCAAGAGGAAAATTATTGTGGGAAGACACATGTCAATGGAGTTCTGGCAGGCCTAGAAGACCCACTTTAATTGTGAGCCTGACTGGTGGGACGCATGACAACGCATGAATGGTCACAATCTCCTGTTATATAAAATTGTTTCAGAAAAGATTTTAAAAGGAGGCAGAAAGACTGAATTAATGTAACCAAAGAGGTTCTATTACTATCGCTCAAGGACTATGTTAAGATTCTGACTGATAAGTAAGAGTAGAGGACTGGAAAAAAACAAAACTGGTGCTTTGGAAATTAGGCCTAACTGGCGGGCAAAATAATGAGAGGATGGAATATTCTGCACATCACCCCATAAAGGGAGCCCTCCCAAAGAGGGCTAGGGGAATAAAAAGAAAGGAAGGATTACTTCCACCACCTCTACACTCATCCCGACACCTGAGCACCATGGCTATCAGTAAGGACCTCCGCCTGATTCATGTGAGATCCTGCTTTGTCTTCCCCCTCCATCATGTGTCCCTTCCTGTTCCCCACCCCCATCTCTCTCTCTCTCTCTCTCTCTCTCTCTCTCAGCATTTCACCCGCCTAAATCCCATTAATTTCATTGGGAGCCAGTTCCTTTGAGGATCTGGGTCTTTGTGTATAGTCAGGACTACTTCCACCAGGTTGCACCACCACTCAAATTTGGCTCAGATGCCTCCCCCTCTCCCCCCCATCATTTTGAGTGCCTTCTCAAACAGGGGACCCAGGGCAAACTGCCCCTTTTCCCACCCCATCCCGCATCCCTGGTCTTGGAGGATCTGAGACAAAGAGCTGTCAAATGCAGAGTAATCAAACTAGAGAAACTTATGTTCTTTAAACTTTTTTCAATGAGTCGTAACAGTAGTGGGTACAAAAGTCTCACAGGGAAATGTGATTTTTCTAATGATCGTGTCCCCTTAACAAAGAATGTGTCTGCACTAGCAGAAAATCCCAAGGCTAGTAAAAAAACTAGGTTACAGAAGAACCTCGTGTACCCACAGTTGCCATGCTGTGCACTGTACTTACACTGTGGCCAACAAAGCGTAGAATAGAAAAGTCTACATTACAGCAGGCTATTCAGGGTGGAAGCCATGGGACGTGGGGACCGCACTACATCTGGTGCTGTGCAGACTGGGATAGGCACATGTTCCATTGATTTATACTCCACGTCTAAGAGATTTTTATGGCATTAGTCACAAACAGCAACATGCAGGTGTGCAGCTGGAATGAGAGAGGCTTAGACAGCAGGGCAATGGAGACTGGGTGGTTCAGAGGGCTAGGGGATATAGAATCTTACACATGTAGGTCACCATTTCAAACCTAGCTGAATTTGGTGATAGAAACAAGGTCATTACTATCGAACAGTTGCCTGGCGACATATGTGAAATGCTGCACCGGTCTCACTCCAGTGCAGAGTGGACAGGTTTACTCATGGCAAAACTCTCATTGTGATGCTCCTGTCGGCCATCACAGCAGAGAGTCCAAAGGTTAAATGAACCAAACGGCTCCTCCGTAGACTGGCCCTGCTGAATTGAGGCACACTGGGAGAGAGCATTGCTGCTTTCAGAGCTGCGCTGACAGTGGAGATAAGCTCCCCAGAGCTTTCAATCCACCAACTTCCACAGACTCGGCAACCCCTTTAAAAAACACCCAGCAGGGGTCGGTGCTGCAGATTGGACATCTGTTGGAAACCAAGCTCCCTATTGTTCAATCCCAACCTAGTCAGTACAGCAAAGTTTTCCATCAAGACAACACAAGGGCCCAGATCCTACGGGGCACTGAGGTAGCTTTGCACCGTTTGTGGGCAGCTAAGGAAGAAAAACAACGAGGACTCTGGGGGCACCTTAAAGACTAACAGATTTATAAGGTGCCACCAGACTCTTTGCTGTTTTTGTGGATACAGACTAACATGGCTACCCCTCTGATACTCGGCTATGGAAGGATTCCCCAGAGCCTCCGTAACAGTCTCCATGCCACCCTTTTCCCATCCGTGTCAGGACTCTTTTGCATGCCAGAGTTACTGGGGAAGGCCCTGGAAGCTATTGGCAGCCAGCCAGGCTGTTGTACATTGTGCCTGGGGACCAACCCAGTGCTCACCAGCCCAGGATCAAGGACTTCAAGCGACCTTTGCACAAGCACACCCCGCTGAGCTCTGCCAAGAGCTCCACAGGCGGGTGCAGCCCTAGATCTGGGACAATTGGTCTTCGGATTTATAACGGCAGCCCCACCAGAGGAGCCTGGCATTGTGATCACCAGAGCAATTTGTGAGCTACTAAAGAGCACACGTCAATGAATCACTAGAAACCATAATGGGCTCAATCATGCAGCCAATGCATGCAAGTAACTGCCAATATACTGAACCCAGCTTAAAACTTGGGTTCACTGGGTTCCTTCTATAGAAGGTTATCAATGGAATAAGATCCCAGCACACATAGCCTATAGCACACTTCGCATAAATTAATAGTCCCAAACGCCTGTGTATTCGCAGAAAATTATTTGCATTTTGAAGTGTCCTGTCTAGATGACTCTGTGCTTATTCAGTAGATTGACCGAAAGCATTGTATGGCTCTAGTGTGGTAAATAAGGGAATATTAAAATTATATTCTAGAACCGGGCTGTTCGGTACCTAATCTGACTTGTTTTAACCCAGTCTTTGGGAAATATACATCGTTCTCTTTTGTCAGATATGTAGTCAGGAAATATTTTCAATATATGAAGCAGAACTGGAGGCAGGGATAGTCTGGTATAGCGTGGTAGCATTTTTTTCCTTTCACGCTGCGAGCAAGCACACACAGAGCACCAGTGAGATGGATGTTCGAAAGAAGAGAGCACAGACATCGTCTCAAGTACCAGCACTTCTGAAGAGTCTCCTCAGCATGTCTTGCTGATGCATCTTCAGAGGTAAAACTGGAGCGGGGTGCAGTCTCGCTTTTCCTTTGCAAAACTTTTCAGCAAAAGAGAAAAGACTTTAGATGAGTGATCTGCTTTCCGAATTCCCGGGGAAAACAGTGCACAGTAGGAAAAAAGAAACTCAGGGTGTGTCTACACTGTAATTAAACACCCACAACTGGCCCATATCAGTTGTCTCAGGCTCACAGGGCTCTGGCACTAGAACTGTAAAATTGCAGTGTAGACATTCGGTCTTGGGCTGGAGCCTGGGCTTTGGGACTCATCCCCCTCAAGGGGTCCCAGAGCCCAGTATCAGTGTAGTCCAGCGATGCCCAAACTTTTCTTGCCACATCCCCCCTTATCAGTAATGGAATCTGTCTGTGCCCTGCCCCCTTTACTGCACAGGCAAGGATTCGTCAGCAGAGGAGTTTGGGCTGAAGGCGGAGATGAGGATAGAACTGTGGATGGGCAGGAGCTGGGGCTAGAAGTGTAGCTGGCCTGGAGCCAGAGAGGGAATGAGGATGGAGCTGGGCTGAGGAGAGAGTGGAGCTGTAGCTGGGGTCCAAGCTGGTCTGGGAGCACAGAGGGGTTGGGTGGTGCTCCCTTCCTAGCTGCCACAGGCCCCTGCCACATGCTCCCCCTTGAATGTTCCTCTGCACCCCCATAGGGGGCCGCAGCCCACAGTTTGGGGACCACTGGTGTAGACATCCTCAGGAAACAAAGGAAAGTCTAGAAACAATGGCACTCACTATATGGTTTTATGAGGGTGAACATTAGGTACTTAGGGAAGCCAAAGGACCATATTCTTAATGGATCTTTGCCATCTTACACAGATTATCTGGCCCCAAATTGGTTTGCCTATCTCAACACATGTCATTTCCTTTTAATATCTTTTAAATAAATATTATAACCCAGTATTTTCATGACAAACATTCTGCTGGACTTTTAAGAAAAGAAAAACAAAGACAGACCACAGGGTTAGATATTTTAGTTCCTCAAATTATAACAAAGGAATGATATTAATGTTTGCTCAGATTTGCAGCTAGATACACAAATCTGTTCAAATAACAATTACTGCACTTGCTTGACAAAGAAATATGATCATTTCCACTATAATTATGTATTGCCATGACCTGACACTTGAAATTCAACTTCCACATTTACATGATCCTGCCTCCAGAGTATTATCCTTAGTCCTAGAGATACAGTAACCTTTGGTCCACATCCTCATGTCCCATGTTACAAGGCACTGGAGGCAGCTTCTGGGGGGGAAAAATCACTCACAGAGACCCTCCACGTTATCCCATTGGGGTTCAAAAGGATGCAAGACCACCCCAAATCTGTTGGACCGCTGAGAGACCTGGAGCATCGATATGGGCACTCTACACCAGCTCTGGCACTCACTGGGTCCCCTTGCTCCCTGACAACACATCTTCAGTGAAGCTGCACTAACCAGGACTCCTCACTGACTACAGGAGCACAAAGAGCTCTTGATCAAACTCATCCTGCTCTACTTCCTTATATTTATATGGCTAGGGGACACAAAGCAACACTGCTAACCTCCACCCATCCCCAAGATCACACCGCTGTGCTTCACCCCATGAACTCTCAATGGACTTCATACTGTCAGTTTAACACATTGTTAGGTATAGAGACTCAGTGACCACAGGAGAACTAGAATACTCACGAGTATTACTTCAAGCTGCATCCCTTATTGGCCAGCTATTGCAAATTATGCCTGATGATACTTTGCTACTTATGTATTAACCAAGTTTCCTTCCATTTAAGGGTTAGGAGCCTGTCATTCCAGATTTGGCATAGAACCGTCAAAAACTAAGTTCTGCCGTAGGTACCTACGTTCATATATTTCTAATCACATTCTGGTTGTAAAATAAATCAAAGACCATATCTCTGTTTCAATCACTGTAAAAAATAAGAGAGACAGAGAGAGAGAAAGAGGAACTCAAAGTTTCTACTAAATCTAAATCCATTCCCGCCACCTACTAGATACATATATCTACAAACCAACACCCTGGGGGACTGCTAGCTTCCCCAGCCAGCAAAGATCAGGTAATTTGGGCATGGCCTCCCAGCCAGCCCCAACTAACACCCCTTTTAACAGGAGCTGGGCTAACAGGGGCCTGGCTTGGTTCTCCTAGCCAGCACCCTGTTCCAGGATGGTCTTGGGGTTGCTGCATTAATCTGTCTTCTGATTCAGGAAATGTGTATTCAGTTCCTGGCTCTGTCACATTCTTCCTATATAACTGGGATGGCCAAACATACTGAACCTCTGAGCTACATACGACAATCTTCAGAAGTCTGAGAGCCGGGGCTCACCTACTGGGGCTTGTTGTATCAGCCCCATGAGAGGGGTCTGCTGAAGCCCCAGGCCCCAACAGACATGCCCAAGACGTCCTTCCCCATTGGGCAAACACTCCAACCCCATCACCTTACTGCAAAGCAGACGTCCCGAGCTCCTCCTCCTGTCCTCCCGCCCCGCATCAATCCCAGTCTGGAAGGTGGAGAATAATGGGGTTTAGGGCGGCTCTGCAAGCCGCACTTCCACTGTAAAAGACATGTATGTGGTTTATGAGCCAGGGTTTGGCCACCCCTGCTATATAATCCTGGGCAAGTCACTTAGGGTAAAATTTCCCCAAGTGATTTAGGAACCTATGGTCCATTTTCAAAAGTGACTAAGCACCTAACATTCATCCCTTTGAGGATTTGGACCCAAGTCACTCAAAAAAATAGGATTTAGGAGACTTAGATGCTTTAAAAAAAATGATTGTTAATCTCTTCATACCACAGCTTCCCATCTGTAAAATGGGGATGCAAATATCTCCTTTCTCCTACTCTATTTAGATTGCAAGCTTTTGAGGGCACCTATTGTCCCTTACTTTGTTATTGTACAGGGCCTAATGCTAATCTCAGTTGGGGGCCTTTATGTACTAAAATATGTGCTACAAAGAGAAACAATGGGTGGAATTTTGAGATTCAATAAAGATTTGGGTGCTGGTTCTAGGCTCCTTTGAAAATTCCAGTCTATAATAATAGGCTGTAGACAAACATGCAATCAATAAAGAAAAATCCCATGTTAGACAAGGGAATGTTTAAACTCTTTGGGCATGCCCTCTTGTGTGTTTGGAAAGCATATTGTGGGCATGCCTGGAAACAAAGTTTTAATAAATTATAACAACATTTTATGTTAGAGGGATGCTATAAGAAAATAGGGTGGTATGTTATTGCAGTATGAAGAAATGCTAATATTGAAGGTTAAGAACTCCCTACAGCTAGGAACTGGTTTGATTCATTCCAAGTTTTTTGTTTCTCTAAGCATGCCTCTTCAGTCAGTCAAATCTTATATTTAGCACTCTGCTTCTCACCAAAGACAACCTTATGCACCTGCAGAATCCATGGCTCCCGATTCGAAGGAGGAACTCTCCTCAATCCAGTTCGCTTTGGTGTTTGTTTTTAATCTGGAAAACAAAAGGGAGAAGGTCACATGCTTGGGTTCACAGAAATTCCAAGCTGCATTCTCCTGATTTCAGCGACAATTTGTGCTCTATACCCACTTCCCTTCCCTCTCAGGCAGAATCGATGTAAACACATTTTCCTTTCATGATGTCAGTGCACTCACAGTGATGGTGGGTTAAATAGTCAAGGAAAACTAACAAGCAAGGAGTACTACAGCAAAAACAATACCGCAGAGCCCAGTTGTTCTCTGATGGTTACAGTTTCTTACAGGGCTGTAAGAGCTTGGCCCCAAAAACTTTCCTTGATCACTTGCTTGAAAAAGTGCTCCAGGATATGTATTCAGAATCTGTTTTCCTTTCATCCCTTTTCATGCCATCTTCTCCCATCATCTCTGTTAAGCAGAAATGGTAACTCAGGTTGACATCACTCCTACAAGAGATGTGGAGCTATTGAATTATCTAAGGACAATCCTAAATACCAGCTTTTAAAGGATAACTGATCCACTAAAAGCAAGAATTGTTTTAGACACGCCATGTCACATTTATAACGCTTCATTTTGCATTGCATTATGTTATGTCGTGCAATGTTATTTTAACAAATGTAAAGTGGCATCACAGAACATGACAGGTGCCTCAGAAATTGAAGGAAAGCCACTATCCAGATGCAGTATCCATTATATCTTATATACGGGATATAAAAGAAATACATGGTAAGATATTTGCAGGATATGCAGATTGAAAGAGACCAAAGTCTTCCCCGATTACCTAATGAAAATGCATCTCTTTTCATTTTCTCTCTCTTCTTTGCAGTTAATATTTTATTTGCATTGGTTAAATCCTCTCTTCTTTTCTTCTAAATTTGGTATCAAGATAAGATGGATCCCTTTGTTTAGCCTTTTTATGAGTACTGGCAATCTTAGGGAATGTACCAAACCAGGACAGTTTCCCCGCATACCACTCTAAAAGAAAATAAATTCCCTGAATTATAGTAAAAAAACTTCTGTCTGTTCAAATAGACTTCAAATCAAGTAGCATCCCAAATGATACTACGGCAGCATTCTGCAAAAGCTGTCTGTCGTGGTAGATCACCTTTCTTGCTCACTCCAGAGATGAATCCCAGTTAGAACCAATCTGAAAAAAAAGGCACTTTCCTTAAAAACATTCTCTACTTCCCCCCACCAAAAAGAATTAAAGGTTTTGTTGCAGTCAACATTTTCCACAGAAGTGTTGCAGTTTCATTAATTTCAAATCAAATCAAAGAGTTTTGTTTCCCTTTCCAAATCCAAATCATTTTTGGTATAGAGAACTCTTTGTGTGGGGGAGGGGATGATGGTTCTCCATTTCTCTCCCTCTTACACACACACACTTTTCCAGGAGCCCTTAAAAAAACAAAATACCAAAATGTTTTAGGTTTTGAATAGCAAAATTAAACAAATGTTTCCATTCAAAACGTAGTGAAAACTTTGTTTTCCTCAACAAAACTGGAATGTTTTGAAGGCAATGAAAATGGTTTGCAAACACTTTCATTTTATTTCAGACAGGCTTTTTTCTGGTCAGAAAAAAACTTTTGCCCAACTCTAGGGAATCCCTGCACCCTTACACAGAAACTGATTGGCTTCCTTTGGGCACAGGCATCCAGTTGCTCTGAATTCACTGCAGATCAAGCCCAGACTAGGGTCTCCATTCCAAAAGAGAAGCTAGGGTTCCCATGGAGTGCCGTAACTAGGATTTTTCATTTTCTTTTACTGCCACCCTATATCTTCATTATACTAATATTTAATGGGTTTGCTTATCCTACATGGTTCTCTGCATACTTGCTGGATGAATACAATAATTGGCAAACGAGGTCCAACCAGCCATATGTTGCTCAGTTTGTGTCCACTAGTGCCCTGAACTTGCTTTTGTCCAAGTGACTAAATATTCTATCTGGGAAGCCCAAACACCCTTTTTTATTTAATCAAAGGAAAATACTTTTTCTCTCTCATGGAAATTTCAGTCGTTTTTAAATGAAAAATGGGTTTTATTACTGTGCTCTTCAAATGTGTGAGGACAATGCACTGGTAACGCCTGCCATGTATGTGGGCTTATATTTACTTGGCTACAACTCTTCACAGAATTATTGCTATTTGGCACCCAGCAAGAGGAAGTCTCCTGTGCAAAAGAGGGATTTAGGCTGGCTGATAAAGACGAAGCATTTCTTCTTTGAATATTAATTTCTACCATTCTCACCAGAGTAGAATTGTAGCTTGATGTTCTTTTAGGGTCACACATTTCCTGTCAGACCGTCCGGTCTTTTTTTTTTTTCTTCACGAGTTTTCAATTTTCACACAGTAGTGACACTCTAGCTTTAACTTTTAAAATATGGTTATAGTCTTGTTACTGCTTTTTGGCCAGAACAGCTGGCCAAATTTGGGATCTTGTGGAGTGTTTCCTTTAGGAGGAGGAGCTGATGATGGAGTCAGGTATTTCTCTGATGCGATCCTGTTCATCTACAAGGAATGTACAAAGTCCTGTATTCCTGAACACAGTAAGAATCAAAGACCAGGAGACAGTCTTTTTGCACAGTCCCAAGGCTCTTTCCAGCTGGTGCTTTTCCCAAAAAATTTTGCTCTCCTCTTTTCTTACAAATCACTCTGCAAGTGCGTTTCTGGCTGTGTCGTGGCTTCCTTGCTGCCCTCTCTGTGTGCTTCTCTGGCATTTCTGCTCTTTGTCTCTCACACCCAAACACACACCTGCAATCCAATCAATCTCCTACTACTCCATTTGTTATTGGACCTCCAGGGAACTCCTGGGACTGCCTAGCCCAGCCACTGCCCAGGCTAGCATGTGGCCTAATCCTTGGGCAGCGGTTTTCCATTGTTTCAGCTTGCCCTAAATAAGGGGCACTTACATGTTCTCTCATTGAGCCTAAATAGAAGGAAGCTGTCATGCCCAAGAGATTCCATGTGATTACACAACCCCCAACATTGCAGTATTAACCCAGACTTACAACCTGAATAGGGGACTAGTTTAGTGCATCAGAATATAGATCAGCTGTAGAAAGTTTAACTTGGTCCTATGACATTTCTAGATTATCAGTTTCCCAAATCTGAAACAGTGGGAAATCTCGTTGATAGATAAGTGGTGCTGTGCTGACAGTCTTGATTTGTAATCCTCTGCCAATAAAGGACACAGCTTGAACACCACTGTATCCAACTCAGGCCATGACTGCATTATGGTACAGGCACTGGAGCCTCACACTTAGGACCCCAGCCTCCTGAGTCTGCCAAGAGCCTGAAGCTTTAGCGCTGAGAGTTGTGAATGCAGCCAGGCCTCTCAACGGGAGTGTTAATCACAGCCAGGAATAGTGGGGGCCCTGACAGTACCACAGGACTGTGTGTAGGGCAGAAGGAGAAGAGTGCAGTGGGCCTCACCCAAGCATCTGGGCTAAGTACGGAGGTGGGGAGAAGGACCCATGCTGCCACCTCTGCTGCTCCTGAGGGGAGTAGAACACCAGCTGCCCTTCCTGACACGATGGAAACCCCCCCTGCCACACCAAGTTGGTGGCAATGCTGCTGGGCAGCGCCAGCCTATGGGGGGAACCTGTGTCATGGTATACCAAGGCCCCCAGATTGTCTTAATCCAGCCCTTAAACAGGGTCCATTTTTGCTGCAGCCGGTCCCTAAGGCAGAGGTTTTTGTCTAACTGTTTACACGGGTTAGGTGGTCTGTTACAACTTTGCTGTGACGTTCTGGTCTGAAATAACTCTGAGAGGGAGGCCCAGCGCTTACCACACAAGACGGGGAGCACTGGCTTCTGTGTCTGACTCTGCCACAGACTCCCTGGGTAAAACCCAGGCCCCACTGAAGCCAATGGAAGTTCTGCCAGCCATTTCACTGGGGCCACAATTTCCCCCTCTGGGTGACACTTGACTTCTTGGTGCAATTCATGCTGCCTCTCCGTGCCTCGTCTCTAAACTGAGGGTACTGATGGCAAGGGGGTTGGGAGGCTTCATGAATGAACAGCCGTAAAACTCAATGAAAGCCTTGGCTATAAGGCACCATACAGGAATCAAATATTATTAATAATGATGACGCTTCATAAAAATAGACCAAAACGGCACATGTTGGCACACCCAGAGTTTGCAAGTGTTTGGGCTAACACCTCATGATTTGTCCTTATTATTAATAACCCCCACAACATTTGTGCACATGTGCTAAGCTTCTTTTTACCAACCGTCTATCAAAGCCTGCGAGGAGCCGGGGCGGCCAGTGGCTGTGAGAGGGATTCCAGGAGCCAGCGTGGATTTTGCACCAGATACACATTGTTCTAGTGCAGCATGCAGAGTAAGATACATGTGGCTGCTGTGGCTTTCCTGGGCTGGTTCAAAACCAAGAAACCCCTGTACTCCACCTCGGCGAGAGACGGAAGCGGAGTTGACAGGGAAGTGGCAGCGGTCGACTCACCGCTGTGTGGACAGCCAGCTAAGTCGACCTAAGATACACCGAGTTCAGCAGCGCTATTTGAGTAGCTGCAGTTGCGTATCTTAGGTTGAACCCCCCGTAGTGTAGACCAGGCCATAGTACCCCCTTGCCCCCCTCAATCTCCCTCTCCTATACCTCCCCACACAGAGAGACATCCTCATTTAAATCCATCCGATTTGCACACACACACACATCCCCCTTTCTCCCACTCTCAAGTCCTGGCAACCTAACCCCTCTAGCTCAGATCTCCTCAAGTTCCTCATCTCTCTCTTTCCAACCCAATCTCCTCCTGAGGGACCCCTTCCCATCCAAATCTCTCAAGGGTCCTGCCCAAACCTCTCAGCTCAAAAATTCCCACCTCCAGCCAAATAGCACTGCCCCCTTTTCTCTCCAAACTCTGAGCTGTTGTAGGTTCTGTTTCCATGGCGTAGAACCCCCTTCACTTTTGGCTGTCCCTGCTCAAAACCCTTCTGCTCCCACTTGATCCCGCTAAGATCCACCCCCCTCTAACGCAGAACAATCCATCTTCAGCCCCAGGGTGCTTCTCTCTTCCAGCTCAACCCCAGCCTGCCCACACAGAAGCCCTCCTCCCAGGCTCAGACTGAGCCCCTCTACACCCCACTATAAAGACTTCATCCTCCCACCTGACCTTCCCATTCCCAGAAACACCTGCAGCACAGAAACCCACCCTGCCTCTTGCTGGAACAGGAGAAGCAGGGGCAGAGGAGCAGGGAGTACAAGGGCAGTCCAAGGAGCCCTATAGCCTGTGGTTGTGAGGCTGACCTGGATTAACCCTGCATAGGGCCAGAATCCCTGTTGAGTGACTGTTCTCTATGTTGTCTGCAGTGGATCCACGGTGTCCTAGAGCCTCCATCAGCTGGAGAAGCTTTACCCACCAGAAGTTCCCCAATGGCCCAGAAGCAGCTGTTCCCCAATGACCCAATGGCCCAGAAGCAGCTGGAGAAGCTTTGCCCACCAGAAGTTCCCCAATGGCAGCAGAATGGTACTGCACTCAGCAGTGCAGTAGCCGGCTCACTATAGCACTCAGCTAGCCTAATTCCTCTCCACAGCACCTGTTAGTCATCAGAGTAACTCATTTGAGTTCAAGGGCACTCCAGCTGGTGGAATGGAGTGGCGATTCAGCCCATACACTAGTGTGTGGCCGATATCTGTAGCTGGGATTTAGCCTGACCAGCACCAAGAGACCTATTCGTCCCTGTGTGCTACAGTCTGGTGCCTTCACCAGTGAGCATGAACTGACAGCGCCTTACTTACTTACTTATGCCCGTCACCCCAGTCGGGGTATGGGCCGCCAACCACAGATCTCCAGAGTCCTCTATCCTGGGCCATTCTCTTATCAACCTTTTAAATGTGCCCTGACTCACCTCTGGGGCATTTTGCCTACGTTCCATCCTGCTGCGGCATCAGCCCTTCATGCTGGTGTCTCCCTTGCTCCCGGATCCTGGAGCAGTAACAAAACAGACTTCTCCCTGGCCTACTTTCTGTTTTGTTTGCCTTCTACTTCTCCTCGCTGGAGGTCTGCTGCACACAGCTCCAATGTTTTTCTCTCTCTCTTTCTTGCATGCTATGGGTTCCTGAGGCAGCTGTGTGCTTCATTGCCCCCAGTGAAACTGTCTCTACAAAGTCAACTACCTGCTCTTCTTTCAGATTGCAGAGACAAATGTATTCAACATTACCAGTGCTGTTTATCTGCTCATGCTCCCTGCTGCTGCTTCTGCATATTGGTGATTTCCCCTCGCCTCTACCACTGTATGTGCGTTTGGGGTCTCTGAGTCTTTAGCACACAGCTCTCACCAGGAAGAAAAAGCAAGAGTGATTTTTTTTAACCACTGATATTAACTTTAAAAATTTTAATTATTAATACTGATCACTCAAGGGGAGGCTTTATTTCCTGGATCTCATGTGATGTGCTGAGATCTACAGCCATCTAATCTACCGGCACCTAAAACCATCACTGCACCCCAAATGGTGCATGCACCCAAATGGAACCAGCAAGGACAAAATTTCCCTGAAGAACCCTGCAGCTCCATTTCCTCCCATTCCCCATATATGGTGGTACTCTGCTCTCACTGGAGGTAAGGGTAAAACTCCCACTGACTTCCAGGGGAACAGAGTTAGGGCAATGGTGAGTCCTTTTGAAAAGCCCACAGGGCAATATCATGATTATTATTTAATACTTACATTGCAGTAACACCCAGAGCCCACAGTGAGGATTGGGTCCCAGTTGTGCTAATCACTGTACAAACACAAAGACACAGGTCCTGCCACAAATACTTACACTTTTTAAAAGCAAGTGACATCCAAGGGGTGGAGATAGAGGAATACAGTCACTGTTTGGGTACCATCATGTTCACACTGTTGGATTATTTACAGTGTTTCAGAGTAAATTCATAGAATATCAAGGTTGGAAGGGACCTTGGAAGGTCATCTAGTCCAACCCCCTGCTCAAAGCAGGACCAATCCCCTGTGTTCTAGCCTTGTGTTCTTCAGGCTAGACACTCCATTTTCAATAAGGTTTGGGGCCTGATTCTGGCTGTGATGTGTCTCAGCACATGCCAGAAAATCTGCAGCCACAATGGAAACACAGCAGTTTACTATCCCAACTCTTTCAGAAATCTGTCAAGAGGCCACTCCTCTGGCCCTTTGTCACACAGAAAACTTCTGGGGAGAGGCTACAGGCGTGATCTGCACATATATGCTTTGCCTGTCTTAATAATGGCAATTATACACCTTCCCTTATTACTATTCAAGCAGAACCAGTCTGCCTGGGGAGTCTGCCTGAGGGCACTCTCCATATGAGAATCAGTGCATACTGTGGGGGAAGGGGGATCACAGACTTAAAATGCACCTGTTTGGAGGCCAGTTCTGCAGCACGGCAGAATTTTCCTCACTGAGTTGATGTAAAATCCCTTTCTATCTATAACAAACAATGTTACATCATCTAATAAGTAATCATATGGCGGGCAGAATTCACAAAGATCAGAAAGAACTTCAGATTCATGAATCCTGGGAAAGGAAGCTATTCCTGGAGCCCAACAGTAGGCCAGACTCACCAATACAATCTGCCTGCTTTGTGCCATTCTGGCAATGCCACACGAGTGTATACCCATTTAACTAGCCAGTTAATCCTATTTTTGCAGCTGCTTTGTATCAGCTGAGCAGTAAACAGTGGATGGTGCCAGTGAGCGGTGGCCCAGAATGAATTCAAATTTGTAAAAATCGAAGGCAGCATTTGGGACTGGCAGATTAACTTCAAGCTGTTCTCCTGTACCCTACTTAATGCCTCCTCCAAATTGGGACAAACCAAAATAGATTCTGATGTAGTGTGAAGAAAAAAAACTCAACACCTTTCCATTTTGTAAGTGTGGTGTTTCTCAAAGCATGAGGCTGATAGTGCTGGCTAGAGCCAGCCTTCATACTAGCAGGTGATGTGTGAGTTCTCCACACTGAGCTCTTTAGGTGGCCCCCTGAGCGGTACAGCAGCACACATTGTCATCTAAGGGCCAGACCGGGAGAGGGAGGAGAGCAAGGGGCTTTAACTGATATAGATCTCTTCAATTTTTGTTAAAGTCAGAACAGTTACTGGCTGACTTAATTCTTGACCAAGACCTGAATTGTTAGGAAGTTTTCTAATTATTTAGAATTGGGGCTGCATACAAACCATGCATCATGTAATCTCTTGGGGGCAGGGACTGTACCATGTTTGTACAGCACCTATATGATTGTACAGAACCAATGGGGTTCTAGTCCATGACCAGCACTTCAACATGCTACCGCATTACAAATAAATAATAATTAGCCTCAAATTATTATTATTTCATTTCTTATTCTTCTACCTGACGTTTTAACAAACAGTTCTAGCCAGGATTACTGCATTTCTGTGGGCAAGATCTCTTCTCCAGATCTACCTTTGGAAAGTACTCTCATACGTAGATCTCCCCTACTCACATTGAAGGGGACATTAGCCATCGTTGTGGTATTCTCCCTTCTCTATTGGGAGATCTTTGCCTTTGTCCCCCACATACATCCCTGCCTCAACTTTCATTGAATGTCCTACAGTTAGATGTCTTCAAATTGGCCCTCAACCTGAACCAATGAAGTCAATAGGATTACATCTACACTTCACTTGTAAATCCAGAGTCAGCTGACACGTGTTAGGGAGCACTGGGCTTGAGTGTCTACATTGCATTTTAACTGTAGATTAAGAATTTTCTGATCAGTGTTCAAACATAAGGCTCTGACATCCACATTGCAGTGTGCCACTAAAATCAAAGTAACCATAGCCCACCATAGTCTATTGAGCCCACCACCCCACCCTAGCCTAGGACCATGGTGCACTCTGGGAAAACTTTACTGCCTGGCGTGCATATTAGCAGGAAGCAGCTCACTTTGCTCTCCATTGCAAACCCAGGAAGCTCTCTGATCACTGATCGGTGATAAGAACAGAATGGGTTAAGCCTGAGCTGCTGCTATTTGCCAACTAGGGTGGGAAGCTTCCGTTTTCAGGTTGTTGTAATAGAGAGGACTCAAGAAGTTGTCCCATGGAATTGTGGGATACTTCTAGGTGACTGCCGGGACCTGATTCAAGTGGGGCTGTGGCTACGCTGCAAAGCGATAGGACTCAGACCCTGAGTCCCACCTTGACTTAAGCTCAGACCCTCTAGTACTGCAGGGTCCTGGGACCCTGGGTTTGTGCAGCTGAAGTGTAGACACAAAGGGGGGAGGTTAGCCCTGAGCCCGGGCTTGAGCGTGGGTTTACATGCAGTGTAGATATATCCTAAGAGTTTTATCATTAACTTCAATGAAAAAAGGGGGAAGCCCATAGTCTCTACAGCTCTTCTTTCCCCACTTAACACCCCCCTCTGTCCTTCCATATAATATTAGTTTACTTATTACTCCCTGCCTAATAAATTATCAGAAATGCTCTGGCATAAAACATTTATTATCCTGAGCATCATGTGACCAGTGAGTAACTGCACATTTCTGTCCATATAATTAACACCCATTGATTTCACATGAAAACAGCCCTGGATTTGTATTGCAATGACCCTGATCAATTGAACAGGTGTAATGATTTTCATATCTACATATAAAATGTTTTCCAAAGCAAAATTTCTCACTGTTTAAAAGACCTGTTATGCCACTTAGTAAAAAAAAATACAACCAAATTACTAAATAAAACTAAAAAAATAACTACATACAAAATACCTTCCTTTAATATCAGTCAGTGCAGCCAGGTGGTGGCTTAAGTTAATGGTGCAATGATGTGCTGCCAAAGGAAATCACCACCTGGACTTCTGCTCCTGGGTAGTTGGAAGCTGGAGAAAGTGCTGTGTGTGTCTCTGGGGAGAGATCAAAGGTGCATATTTATCACTGGTATAAATCCGGGTCTGTATTACCTTTCCCCTGGAATGTCCTCCATGGTGCCAAAGGATCCACATTACCGGAGAGTGGAGGGGTCAGCAGGGGTTCCCAAGCCAGCACAGAAACAGAAAGCCCCTGGCTGGATGATCCTGGGACCTGCACATTTCTATATGGGTTCTCCAGACTTGCAGCCTTGCAGCTCATTCCTTGCAGCTCATTCCGTGCAGCTCATTCCTCACTGAGACTTCCTTTCCCCGTCCCCTCCCAGGGGGTTACCATGCCAGTGGACAGCAGAGATGATGATAGTTTTTATCTTACACTGGCTCCAATGGCACTTCAATTAGATTTCACAGGGTATAAATCCGGCCTGAGGTTTTTAAAAGCCTGAGGACTTTTCTCAGCTCTGTGGCAGGTTCACAAGTACCCAGGCAGGCTATACATAGCCTTCAAGAAATGGAAGAGAGAGGATCCAGGACATTACTTTTTAAAACAATGGGCCACATTCTGCTGGGCCTTACACCTATGTAATCAAATCAGCACAAAAGAGTTAGACTCTTTAGTACTGATTTTGTTGGAATAAATAGGCCCAAAGCATCAAAGGGGTTAATATAACCCCATTACTGTCCCACACTAAACAGTGTTAAACAAGCTTTAGGGTATGGTATACAGAGACCTCAGCCGGCTTTGCACCATGGCAAACACATCATTAAACATTTTAATCTCATATTTAAGCTTCAGCAAAAGGAGCAAAAACAGAACAAGCATTTGCAATATAAAGTATTAAGTAAAGCTGTCATTTTAACATCATCTGTTGTTCCCTTTCTCCGTGGAGAGTCTTTCGAAGGAAAAATGACCTTGTTTGACAGTCTCTCAAATGGTAATAGCAGTCCTCTTGGGGAAAAGAGAAAAATTAGCAGTGATGGGCTGGAGTGGTTGTTAAAGTTCAGTCCCATTTCCCAGAAGACAAAACAAGATAAACATACCCAAGAGGGGAAATAAAAGAACAGCAAAGACAGAAAATGCAGCTTCTGTCTCTGGCGCTGACTTTCACTGGCAGCCTCCCTGATGGAGCAGCCACACACCCAGTGCACAGTTTCATCAGCCACGCCAAGATTTGGCAAACTCATACCCGCATCAGGCTGTTCACGGCATTACTTTTAGATGTCTCTGTCTGGTCACAAGCTTACAAAAATGTTGCAAAATATAGAGTCTTGGTCAGCTAAGTCAGACTCTTATTAGACAGGAGGGAAAAAAGCTGATGGATAGGAAAGAGGTAATATAAGGTGGGTAGGCAAAGGACAGCAAGTGGGTGGGGATGGGGTGAGGGACAGTCTCACATCCCAGGTGGGGTTCAGGATTCAGCCAAAGCCACTAGTGGTGACAATGTCATCTGTGTCCCTCTCTCTGACATTTCTCAGGATCAGGACCACAAAAGCCCAGTGATGTTACGGTAAATCCCAGGATCCAGGAAATGGAGCGGGACAGCGTAAATCACTCCTTCCCTTTATGTCAGTCAACAGTAGTCCTGCTTCACTTTGCCTCTGCTAACTCTCCCCCGCCCCAAAGTCATTTATTTTTAAGGATCCCAAAAGGGAGTGGTGAGTGGAATAGCCCGTCCCCTCATTATTTTGCACCTCCTGTGACAGAGTGCAAGGTATGAACAAGCACACCTGCACTCTGATCACTCAGATGTTAATTAGTTCCCCTGGAGAACGCTGACGGGGTAATTAGACAATCAGGCTGGCTGCATGGTTGGTCTAGGAGCCCATTACCACGTCAGTCCAAGGCTGATAAAACAGCAGGAAGGGAGTGCCAAAGCAGGGAGTGGTGGAGCAGAGGAGACCAGGACTAGCTTCATTACACAGAGGCCTCAGGGGAGGGAGACCTCGGTCCTGGTGAAAGAGCCAAAAAGTGCTGTTGGTGCAGTAAATGGATTGTTGCATGGGGATTGTTGTGGAAATGGTGGAGGGAACGTAAAATAAAAAGGGTACGGTGAAGACACAATCACTGGGGTCCATGCAGTTTCTGTAGGAAGAAGGCAGGAGAGGAGCCATGCCCCATAACACATCCCTTACACCTCATTTCTGGCACATCCATTTTGGTTCATTGATTTTCAGTCCAACATTTTTCTTGTTTAACAGGCATGATCTTAACACAGTCCTTGAATTATAGCAGCAGGCCTTTTAGTTTGTACTCACTCAGTCTCTGCACCTTCTCACGTCAACATTTGTTGTTCCAGAGTATTGTGACACTTCATGAATGTTCACTTGCTTTTCACAACTGAGCCCACAAGTAGGGTAAATCTATAGGCTCACTTATCACAACAGCTCCCAGGTCCCATTGGGAGTTGGGTACCTAAATGCCTTATCACCTTTGAGAATCCCTGTTAGTTTGGCCAGGGATTTCAGCCTAGCACTAGTCAGGGTACCTTGGAGTCTATTTCCAACCCAAACATTGCCAGGGCAGGGATTAAATCAAGAGCACCAGGAGCTAAGGTAGGTGAGGTCGGAGTTCTGCCTCCTGTTTCAATAGGTTTTAACTGCGGCACAAGTCACTGAATTTCTCTTGGCTTCAATTTTGCTCTCTGCGAACTGGGTATAACGACAAGACATAAGCACTGTGAAGAGTTAATGAATTTCACAGCAAATTCAACACCTTAGATGAAAGACAGTATAAAAGTGCCATTGTTATTTTTAGCTGAATGCTAACAGGGCATAGAAAAAAGTAACAAGGTATGGCATAAAACTAGGTGAGTTGGTGAAAAGGAAGGTGAAATGGATCAGTGACAGAGACATATAGGGGGAGGAGCATGGGCAAGAGCTAGCGTGTGAGAGTCAGCACATGTCAGCGTCTGGCCATGGGATTAGGGATTAAACAAGATAGGATATGCTATATTTTATGAGACTGGAAAATTTTCAGTCTATCTCCTGAAGGAACTTCACTGAACTAAGTTAAACCTTATTGAATTACAGTAACACCTTTGGGATACTTTGAATAAAAATATAATTGTCTACATGTTATTGTATGTACCTTCTGTGATAGGGAGGGGGTATGCTAATGTACTTCCTCCGTTATCAACCCTTGGAAGCACTGCCCTGAAGAGGTTCACATACACTAGTTCTAACTGGATTTTCCAGGGACTAACAGACAAAGACAGGATTTTGGGATAAATAGTCTGATTTTAAATTGGCCCAGGACCTTCTCCCTGTTCCAGTGAAGGCAGGGAACTGTGCAGCCTGAAAATACCCTGGTCAGAAGGCGGGTGGGGGAGACACTGGTCTCCGCCCAGAAAGACAGTGGCTGGGGAGCTGGAAACTGAGAGTTGGTACCCTTGCTGGCCCACTGAGGGAAATGTAAGTGCAGTTGCCCTGAACTGTGACACCTTAAAACGAGCAAACCCTACAGGAGACAGAGCAGAAGGATCTGGGGCTGACAGCAGACACAATCAGGGAACCATTAGCACAAAGTGGCTGTAAGGGAAAAATGCAAAATGAATGTTGGGAATATATCACTAGAAACAAGGGTAAAAAAGACAGTTGTGCCCTAGAAGGGAACAGTGGATAATTAGTGTTGAATCCCAGTCAAGTCTCCCCAACAAACTATAATGTTCATACTCCAGGGCTCTCTGGGGGGGTCCCCTGCACTCTGACCTCCAGAGAGGCCTTCTACGCGGGGGCTAATAGATGAGTCAGGGATAGTTAAGGGAACCCGAGAAATAGCTTATGTGGAAAGAAAGCTGTCAAAAGTGAGACTCCGGGAGGAATCTTGCACCCGGGAGAAAGGAGGGAGGAGAATGATCACTATTTTAAAAACCCAGTGTCTATTATGTCAGTAATTGGACATTAGGCAGCATTCTTCTCATGGCTACAGAGAGCAGGCAAAGGCAGAACTGTATCATTTCTGTCACTTTTAAAATATGTCCACTCCCATCTGCATATTTTACAGTCTCCGCATATTTTCCAGAAGTTTCCAAGTTTGGCAGACCTGGTGGATATGATCAGTAACCCTGCATAAAATGCAGGCACTTGAAACTGCTTTCTCAAATGTGTTTGATGTATTTAAGTCACTAATTCTGTGATAATATTACTACAGAAGAAAAAATGGTAACAGCTACTTTGGCTCCAAATGTATTATTATTTCTAGAATGTAAGTAATGATTTACAGGTATCGTATGAATAGAGCATCTGTATTTTAGCAAATATTCTTCCACTATTCAGCACAGTTTATTGGTAAAGATGAAATATAGTGTTATACAAAAAGTCTTCTATTGTGGTTGCAAAATGTCATTTTATGGGTCCTGATCTAAAGTCTATGGGATTATTTTCATTGACTTTACTGGGTGTTGGATCAGTTCCATGAAGCAGTAATAATTAGGAAACAGAGTTCTGTTTAAAGAGTAGTTCTTGCTGGTACAATCTTAAGGGAAAACCTGACAATATCTGATCTCCACAGTCACGCAGATACTACTGTTGCTCCTGATGTTATTCTAGAAATAAAGACTTGCACGGTGCTGAGAATCCATTAACACAATTATAATGCCCAATTAATCTTTGCAACTTGGGTGATGAATCATATCTCCAGGTGCACCTTCGACAGAGCAGAAATTCACTCCAATATTAGACTATCATTTTAATACTTAATTTAACCTCTGCAGATTAAGCTGGAGGCGATACAGGGAAAGAGTTTAACTCAGATCCATATTCATAAATAACTTTCCCCAGGCATCAGTGTGAATGCCTTGGTACCCTGTGAGCCACATTTTATTATGAAGGCTCAGCAGAAAGAAAGTTATGTGGCTTCCTTTCAATCTCCAACTGGATTTAATGGTATCTCCTGCCATCTACTGATAGTTAAAAAAAAAAAAAAAGCAGCAGAGGCTGCTTTTCTGATTCATTTGTCAGTTGAACAACACGGTCAATGATCATTAGATTTTGCTAAAATGCCATAAATAATCCATTGAAGCTGGAATCCATTAGCTTTTAAAATAACTAGCATCTATTTTTAGTCTTGCATCTTTTCTTTTTTCATCACGGCCATTGCTGGGTTTCAAATCATTGTCTTTTTATCTATTATGTATTTTTTCACCTTAACTTGAAAATTGCTCAGCAAGGCCTCCTAAGCATTAGTTAGTTTTAGTACTGTACATGGTCTAAGTATAGCCAGCAGCCTTGGGGGAAGAACAATTGCCAGCTTAAGCCACTAGAGAGAATGAAATACACGAGTATTTGCTATAGCTACAGATTTAAGGATCTGTTTGCTACAGTCCCAGTAAATCTCTCATTTTTCTTATATGTAAATACAGCCTTTTAATAAAATAGTCAAAATTACTACAGAATGATGGATAGAATTCAAAATGATCTTGATACTTCAACCTGTCTTTCAACATTATACTTCCCATCGTACACTCTTACACTGTTCTTTATCACTCAGGTGGTTCCAATCCTGCCATCAAGTCAAATGCGGGACTCTTACAGAGGGTGATGGGAGGTTTCGAACGTAACTGGGTAGTAACATCTGCAAGATCCTGAATGCATTTTAAAGTCAAGAAAAATATTTTATAAGTGATGCACAGACTTAAAAAAGATCAAATATTCTGAAGAGAACTGAAGTAAAATAAACATATAGCCGTTTCCTTGCAGTTTAATGTGTCCCTATTACTGCAGTTTTTAGAGTCTAGAGACACACCCCAGGAGGAATTTGACCTATTCTGCACGGGTTGAAGCAAGTTTCCAATAGCAAGAGATGACTCACATCCCATACATCCTGATAGTTCACAGTGTGCAGTGGAAATATGCTCTGTTCCTCCAAATCACAAGCCCAGCATTCATTCTTTGCCTGTCATACAGTAATGATTATAAATCTAGTGTTTACAAACAAGTCACAGTCAAATCAGGACAAACGTCCAAATGAGTTCCAGTATAAAATGAGGCATGCCTCCAGATTTCAATTACATGCGCTTGAAACAGAAGAGTCTTTCACACGATTCCAAAACTCACTGGGCCATACCTTGCCCTGTTTATCCTTACACATAACAGTAGCCCTCACTGAGCCCAAGGGCTTCAATGGGGTACTCGTTAGGGCTGTAAGAATACAGTCTGCCCCGAGTAAGTAGCAATGCATAACTATTGGACCCAGGAGCAGAAATGTAGCTCAGAGAATCAGAAAGAGTCCAGGGAGATAAAGTCAGCTCCACCAGTCCTTACCAGCACAGATTACTTCCCCCTCACGCCAGCACAGATGCACTGGCCAGTATGTTGCTGGCTACACCCATTCACTGTTCCTACCTGCCCATTCTCCACCCTCCTGTAGAGACTGTTTCATCCGCCCACCTCATGCTACGACCCACAATGCAGGTTACCACCCATCCCCCACCCCACAATTTTAGAGTTGCCGACATTGTATTTCAAACCTAAGGAACTGTTTTCTTCGCACCCCTGCCCCTCCTCCCAATATTATCATCATTAATAATCATAAATAATAATAATAATAATAAATAAGGAGCACTTACCTACCTTCACTAGGAGTATTTCTGGCTGCTTTTTGCAGCACACACCAGCTCCTTATCTTGTACAGAGATGAAAAAATACGGGCCGTCCCTTGTAATAAGGGACTGTTGGCAATGCTACCCCGCATCCAGCCCTATGCGGGTACGTAGGACAAGCCATGATTTTGACCCGAGTAAGGGGTCCTGTGACTTGTTTGCAGGATCAGGCTCCCCTCATTCGTACCTCGGGTCATTAGGAGAAATGGCATGAGCTCAAAGGGCTTTTCGCCAAGGACTGACGGATATGGCCCAAAGTTTGGAAATCTTTCAAGGCAAAGTTTTTGTGACCTCCCCTCCCCCGCTTTCCCAACATGCACGCACACACACACACAGGCAGCTTGGAAATCTGATGGTGGTATTGTTTCAGAACTTGAAACACATCCAATATTTGACCTTCATTTTCCAACGGTTGAGAAAACATTCCGTTCACACACCCTGATGTCTCTTCTCAAATGAGCACATGAAAATAGCAAGAAAGAAGTTTAAACTAAAGTAATTCACTCTCTAAAATAACACCACAAGCACTGCTTTCTATTTCTATTTTACACCACGGCTCCTTAGTAACCAAAACAGAAAAGCGTTCATGCTGCATTTGGGTTCTGGTGCAAAATTACTTCTTTATTTGTTTGTTTGCAATAGCAGCCATGATGTGCTTGCACTGCCCAGACATACAAGGGATGGTCCCTGCCCCTTCAACACATAGGTGTATCTTAATACACTGAAGGGGCCAATTCTAAGTAATTTAAGCACTTTGGACCCAGTCTTGAGGCTGATTCACAATCTGCTGGTGCACGACACCACAAAACGAGTGTATCGATGGTAGAACTGATCAGCAAATTGTCAATGAAAAAAAAGTTTTTCAAGGAAACAGAGGGGAAATTTTTAAAAAATCTTCTTGTGAAAATAAATTCACATTTTTGGCCATCTCTAATCACTAGGCTATTTCACACATGCAATAACCTGGTACTTATATTCCAGACTAGAACAGATAATGCAAACAAAACCTCTGCAGGTGTGCAATCAATAGGGAACTGCATTGAACAGGAATACGTTCCTACCAAATTCACGGTCCATTCCAGGCAATTTCATGGCCACAGGATTTGAAAATTAGTCAAGCTCACGTTTTCAGGTGTTTACATCTGAAGTGTCATGGTGTCGTAACACGGGGTCCCAACCCAATAGGAAGTCATAAGGGGGGTTGCAAAGCTGTTGGGGGGTTGCCACCCCCAAACTTCTGCACTGCAGGAATCTCCAGGACTGCTGCCCAGTCGCGGAGCTTCCTGCAGCTGGGGAAGGTACCCAGAGGTGGGTCTGAGTTCCCCTCGGAGAGTGGCCAAGCAGGGGAAGAGCAAGTCCTGTCCCTTTCCAGTCCAGCTGGGACTAGCAGCCAGGAATCCCCAGCTGGGGCACTCCCAGCAGCATGGGGGCGATCAGACCCACCTCCACTTCCGGGAACCTCAGTGAGGGTTGCCCATTTTGGTTGGATGTATTTCTGGAGGTTTCGTCACATGACATAATTTTTAATTAAATATCAATCTTTAATTCCTGAAGACTCCAGGCCAATCCTGGAGAGTTGGCGACCCTAGAATCTCCCCCCAGCCTCAGAGCTTCTTGCAGCTGGGGGGCAGTACCCAGAGATGGGTTTGATCTTCCACCAAGATAAATTGTGCAGTGGAAGAGTAAGTTCTGTCCCTCCTTAGCCCGGCAGGGACTAATGACTGGAGCCTGGGGCACGGTAGGAGCCCTAAGTTGGAGTCCGATTTCACAGTCTGTGACATGTTTTTCACACCCCTGAATTCGGTAAGACCCTATACATGAGATTTCACCCATTGTTCTGCTATCTTGGAGATCCATGCAAAAAGTCTACGAAGCAGGGACAGTATATTCATCAGACAATGTCCTGATTAGATGCAGAGCTTGGAAAATCTAGTTGCCAGTGGTGAGGGTGAAGCACAAGTGTTTCTCCTAAACGCAACTATTTCTCCAAAGTTTAGGGGTTTGTTTTGAAAACAAACAAACAATTAAGCGCATTAGCTTGTGAAAATAACCTTCCAACATGAACTAATGCCGTGTTGTGTTCCTGACTCCTCAGAAAGACCTTATGCTGCAGCTCCTAGCTTTTGCCAAGGAACGAAAATAAGCAGGACTCAATTCAGTGTCACGGCCGCTACCCAGCACTCTGTAGGCAAGAAAGACACGGCCTTGGGCATTTCAGTTTCACACAGCTGGCTGGGAGAAGGATCATCCAAAAAGAAAAGAGAAAGAAGAATGAGTTGTATAGCAGCAGCTAAGAAGCCCGCGCAGAGGAGTAGAATAGTAGAAATCTGATCCCGTGGCTGTAACCAAGAGGGTTCTGAGGAGGGATACAGTAGTGGGAACCCAGCCCCCCAACATGTAGCAGCCAGGAGGCTCCTAGAGGCGGGGTGGAACAGAAGAGACTATCCTCCCCACTCAGTATGGAGGAAGCATGTAAAGAAGGAAACAGACAGCACCATCTCCCTTCCAGATGCTAAAGGGACACCTACTAGTCTGAGGCTGGTCCACAAATGGCAGTCCCCAGACAGGATCCAGGGACAGCAGCCTGTTACAAATCCCAGCCCACTCTCCGAAGTCAGGATAGAAGAGCTGGGCTTCTCAGGAGTTTGTTGCCCCTACATCCCACTGGTAGAGCCTCCAATTTTGTGTTTGCCTGCCTAGCAGGTTACTCCTCTGGCTAGTGAGTCTCTAGTACATTTTTCAAGCCCCAAGGACCCCTATCCATATGCAGTTTGGAAATTCTGATAGGATATAACATGGGTAATAAGCTTCATGTAGCCCATAAATATTTTGAAAAAAAGTTACTCGTATTGTACAGAAACAATTATCATTGTATCTAAGTTTTTTTCCCTTCCCCTTGGGTGACGGAACAAAACTGAATGGGAACTGTTCATACCAACCTTGAAAGAGGACGCCAGGATTCTGTGACATAACACACCCTCCAACAACATGAAAACAAGTCATGCTCTAGTTTTCAAGACAGAGACATGCCAGTTCATGATATGACCTTCACTTCATCAAGAGGCACACTACACCTCACTAATCACTTCTATCAGGACTAAAATCCATGGCAATTGATGTTGGCTCAGGTACACTGGACACTAGTTCTGCTGGCCTATATGGACGCTGTGATTGCAACAGTCAGGAATAGTATATGAAAAGTGAAGATATTTACATTGGCTTCAAGGACAATATAAGTATAAACGAGGTTTAGGCCCACACATGTTTTGGAGCCTGCATTTTCAAATCACTATTACAGTAAACCCTCGATTTAACGGACCTCGATTTAACGGACTTCGGATGCAACGGACAAAATTTCTGAGCAAGTCTGATACATCCCAAATCCATTTCTCGCGGGCTGGCTGCCGGCTCCCGGCTGCCGCCCGGGTCACAGCAGCGGGCGGGCTGGCTGCCGGCTCCC
The DNA here is from genome assembly GCA_032164245.1 of Sternotherus odoratus. Classification (NCBI taxonomy): domain Eukaryota; kingdom Metazoa; phylum Chordata; order Testudines; family Kinosternidae; genus Sternotherus; species Sternotherus odoratus. The sequence goes on from JAVMKO010000011.1 coordinate 20,667,415, forward strand.
GGCTGCCGCCCGGGTCACAGCAGCGGGCGGGCTGGCTGCCGGCTCCCGGCTGCCGCCCGGGTCACAGCAGCAGGAGGTCTGGCTGGTGGGCCAGCTGGATGCCTGCTCCCGGCTGCCGCCCGGGTCCCAGCAGCAGGAGGGCTGGCTGGTGGACAGGCGGTCGGGCTGCTGCTCCGACAGCTTGTTTTTTTTTTTATTATTAAATAACGGACTTTTTCATTTAACGGACTCCCCCTCGCCCGAATTAGTCCGTTAAATGGAGGTCTCACTGTATTACGATCTTTCATGTCCTCTAACAAAATGGCCAGGAATAGGTGGACATCAGAGGCACACACCACAATGAGATACAAATATCACATGTCAACAAGTATGGTTAAACATTGGCTACACAATAGGTCCTGGAAGGTGCTGAAGCTCCCATTAAAGTCTGGTTAGGGTGCAAAGCACAGGGCACTCCTAGAAAGCACTCAGCACCGCACGAGACTGAGCCCTAAAGTCCTGCTCATGAATTTGACACAGACCTCAGCAGAAGCCGGACTGGGGTAATATATGCCAGAAATACAGATATGGAAACCTTACCCAGACCAGATACTCATCCAGAGACCTGACATAACAAAACAGAATGCAGCACACAGACAATTATCCAGCCCTTACAACAAATAGAATTGAATTAGATATTGTCTTGTAAATAAATTTACAATTTACAATTTAGGGGAAGGTTTTCAAGTAAGTTAGGCACCTACTTGCCATTTACTTTCAACAGAAGTTGGCTGCCCTAACACACTTTTTAAAATCCCACCCTTAGCCTTTAGAGACTTTGGGCTGGTCTGCACTACAGGGGGGCGGGGAGGATCGACTGCAGATACGCAACTTCAGCTACGTGAATCACGTAGCTGAAGTTTGCCTATCTCCAGCCGACTTACCTGCCGTGCTCACGGCGGCGGCAGTCGGCGGCATGCTCCCCCATCCACTCCAGCTTGCGCCTCTCGGCAAACTGGAGTTCTGGAGTTGACGGGGGCACCACAGGCGATCGATTTCTCGCGTCTAATTGATTGCTAACAGATCGATCGCTACCCACCGATCTGGCAGGTAGTGAAGACAAGCCCTTTGACTCCCTTAGGGCATTGATGAGCAGAATCCCCTGGGAGGCTAATATGAGGGGGAAAGGCATCCAGGAGAACTGGCTGTATTTTAAAGAAGCCTTATTGCAGGCACAGGAAAACGCATCCCAAAGTGCAGAAAGAATAGCAAATATTGTAGGCAACCAGCTTGGCTTAACAGTGAAATTTTCAGTGAGCTTAAGCACAAAAAGGAAGCTTACGAGAAGTGGAAACTTGGTCAGATGTCTAGGGAGGAGTATAAAAATATTGCTCGAGCATGCAGGGGTCTAATCAGGAAGGCTACAACACAACTAGAGATGCAGCTAGCAAGGGATGTGAAGAGTAACAGGAAGGGTTTCTACAAGTATGTTAGCACCAAGGAAAAGGTCAGGGAAAATGTGGGATCCTTAATGAATGAGGGAGGCAACCTAGTGACAAAGGATGTGGAAAAAGCTGAAGTACCCAATGCTTTGTTTTGCCTTGGTCTTCACAGACAAGGTCAAGTCCCACACTGCTGTCCTGGGCAACATGGCATGAAGAGGAGGTGAGCAACCCTCTGTGGTCAAAGAACAGGTTACGGACTATTTAGAAAAGCTGGACATGCACAAGCCCATGGGTCCATATATGTAGACTCCTGAGCTGAAGTCTTTTGATTTGTGGGGTTGCAGGAGGGCCCAGGGATCTACTTGCATGCAGTCAGTTGCTGGATCAAAGCCCATACATATTTTTAAAAGCCTTCAAGACAGCCTCTCATTTTGCCCTTCCAATTAACTGTGGGCACACAAGATAAGACATTTAACTACTTGCTTTGTGAGCACAATCCAACAGCTACATGGTTAAATCCAACCACTTTTAGCCGCAGGTGTGGACACAAAAATGTAAATGCAGATTTAGAGGCCATCTTTAAATGTCTGACCCCAAAAGTTTATGAAAATATTTTTAAAACGTTATAAAAAAGGAGACTATTATGAAGTTCTCGGAGTTACACTCGATGTATTTTTCGTTTATCTCGGTTTTCAAGAGCGTTAAAGGGTCTGATCTTGCAAACACACAGTGGCTCCTTTCATTGCCTGTAGCTTCAAGCAACGGGTGTAGCTGGATTTTATTTACTTATTACCCTCCACCCCTCCTTGGTGGCTTTCATAACCCCATTGAGATATTTCTCCTTTTAAAAATAGCTAAAAGTGCCTTAAACTTTGTTCCCTTCCTTCCTCGGTACAAGCTGAAACCGATCCGCCAGCCCGGGACAAAAGCAAACAATACTTTCCATTAAAATCGCTCTGCGTCCAGGAAAAGGGGCGGGAGGGGGGAGAAAAACACAAGCTCTCGTGTTGCCCCCGCCCCATAGCAGTGGATCGAAGTTTACAGGCTGCAGCCGGCGATGGAAGTGGGCCGCGGCGGGCTGGTTTTCTCCGCCCCGCATGAAGTCATGGTTGAAATACGACATTCCACTTAAGGGGGGCGGGGGGGTTGTTAAACCTGCAGCAGCGGGGGGGCCCGATCCTGCGAACCACCCCCCCCTTCCCCCACCCACCCGGCCCGGGGATTGGTTTCCTCGCCGGGGAGGGGACTAGGAAGCGCGCGCGTGTGGCACAAAGTTGAGCGGGGCCCGGAGTTGCGGGACTTTCGCCTCCCACTGGGTGGGGAGTGGGAGCCTTTAAGAGGGGCTGGGAGCGCGCCGGGCAGAGCGTGTCCAGCGGAGGCTGCCTGCGGGTCCCCGAGGGATCCAGCCCGGAGCGGAGCCGGGGAGCCATGGGCGAGGATGGGGTGCAGGCCGAGAGGAGCGGCGCCGGCCACGCTTCGCCGAGCTCCGAGGAGCCGCCGGAGCAGAGCCCCAGCCCGGAGCCCTCGGGCAGCCCCGGGCCGGGCGAGGCGATCCGGGACGGCTCGCAGGTGAACGCCATCACCGTGCTCACCCTGCTGGACAAGCTGGTGAACATGCTGGACTCGGTGCAGGAGAAGCAGCTCAAGATGGAGCAGCGGCAGATCGAGCTGGAGGGCTCGGTGAAGGGCATCCAGGGCGACCTGAGCAAGCTGTGCAAGCACCACACCTCCACCAGCAACGCCGTCAGCAAGCTGCTGGAGAAGTCGCGCAAGGTCAGCGCGCACACCCGCGAGGTGCGGGAGCGCATGGAGCGCCAGTGCGCGCAGGTCAAGCGGCTGGAGAACAACCACGCGCAGCTGCTGCGCCGCAACCACTTCAAGGTGCTCATCTTCCAGGTCAGTGCGGCGGGGCAGGCTGGACCCCGGCGGCCAGGCCCCTTGAGCCAACCCCCGCCTCGGCCCAAGGTGGTGGATGGCGGATGGCATCTTCCTTCCTCTACCTCCTGCCCTTGGGGGATTGCAAGGGGCAGGTGGTTAGAAGTGCCCCCTCCAGTGCTCAGCCTCCTGTCCCCTGCAGCGCCACCCTCGCCCTTCCTCCCATAGCGCTCCGGCCAGGGCTAGCCCAGTGTCTTCATCTGCGCTGGGGCCACTGCAAAGGTGGGGGCTGCTCTAAGCCGTGGGGCTTTGCGTTGTGGCCTCTTCCCCCACTGCACCCCCCTGTGCAGAGGAGATGAGTTCCCTTCGCTCCTTGGTGAGACGTGTCACACACCCAGCTGCACAAAACTCGTCAACTCTCTGCCAGGCATGGACACACCAGTTCCTTGCCCTTGTGCGATGGGTGGGCTTCCCCCTATCCCGGCCTTTGCCAGACACTTGAGAGCGGCAGGGGCTCCCACTGGAGAACACCCTACTGAATTAAATGTGTGTAACTGCGATTTCCCTGGAGCCACATCCGTGGGCCAGGTCAGTGCTGCTAATAGTGGGGCTCAGGAGGCACTTGGCTTTCTCATGGAAATACCCTGTTCATCTCAATCTTCTTAGGACCACATGCAAAGAATGCTCAAATTCATCATCTGTACAACACGTGGCCTCTTTACATGGGTACAAGTACTTTCCAGAACTAGGCTCACTTCCCTTATACAACACATGCACTTCGCCCGGGCAGTAGATATTTCTAGCACTACTACTGGTGCTTAACTTGCAAGAAGACTCGATTTCACTCAGGAAAGTAGTGTGCTCTTTATAGACATATTTTGCCTCTGGATGCCACACAACACAAATTTGTTACCATTCGCAAAACCACTCCATCATCACACATACACACATTTTCCACCTCAGAATTACTAACTCCACCACAGTGTGGGCCCACATTCTTGGGCAATAAGTCTGCGTATTTTAGCATGTGCAGCTTGTAACGTATATGCATGCAACAGTTCTTAAAGAAAGCATGCACACAAAACTCTGCATTTCACCTACCAGTTTATATTTGTTTCTCCATAGACAGGGGAGGGGATCCATTGCTGATGTTCTGACTTTCATTGCAGTACAAGAGGGAGTTAGTGGAAACTTTCAGCGAGAGCTCATAATGCAATCGTTAACTCTTTGAAGTCATAGCTGGGAAAAGTTATTTGCCCAGTTTGATCAAAGAAGCAGAATACTTAGAATATTAATACTTCTTGTTGCCCTCAACAGAATGCCAACTTTGATTTTTAGGTTGACCCCAGCATATTCAGTGATCCATTACAAACAAAGTTGTAAAACTCAGCTTGCTGGTTGTCAGCCTTTCAGTGGTATGAACAGTTTGCATATTTTCTCCTTTTTAAGTAATCATGTGGATTGTACGCAACATGAATACGGGACATGCTTTTTACGTCTAAAAAGTGTCATTGAAGTTCTGTTTCAGGAAAATCCCATTTGACTTCAGCTAGTTAAATGCTGAAGCGTAAATTTACCTTTTATCCTGTTAAATATCATGTTAGATTATATATTCTGCTTTCAGAGAGAGATTTTTTAGTTAGGGTAGTATTAGAGTATTCCCTAAAGAAAGCCCATTCCCTAAAGAAAGCCCCCACCTTGCTGCTTATTACTCTCTTTAAACTGTAAATTAGTATTTTAGAGACCGATGAGGAAGAGATCATAGCTTTTGCAGCCCACGGTCTTTTCCACCTCAAAAGCAACTAAAAAGCTGACCATGTACCAGAGGTATTAAAAGAGAATGAGTGCCTGGGTTTCTAAAAAGAGTAAGATATTTTATTGAAATTTAAAATAGTACTATCTCATAGGGATCAGATACCAAAAGATGGGTTTGAGATCCAGAATTTAGATTTTAACCCTTTAAATGTGGGGTGGGGTTGGCTTTAAGGTTTTGATTTGATGCAGATGTTTTTTATTATTTATATTACGGTAGCATCCTGAGATCTGTCAGAATCCGGACATCATCATGCCAGGGGCTATACGATTTTTTTCAAAAAATAGACATCCCTTTCTCCAGAGGACATGCATTCTAGGATTATGAAAAGACACAACAGGTGGAAGAAACAGACAAAAGGGTGGGATAAGGGGGAGGTATTGGCTCAGTTCACTTCTTGTCTTGCTGTGGGCAGCTGGAAGAGCTTTTTAGGAATCATGATGAAGGATAGCCTTGAGGGATTTGAAAGAGGACAAGGCAGTGGTTTAAGAGAAATATTTGCCAGATCAAATCCTCTGAAAAGTTCAGGAACCTTCAAAGTGAAGATTTTGGCCTGGGCCCTTCTTTAATACCAGGTTCTAAAATGCATTATTGGTCACACAAGAAAACCAAACAGTTTTTGTGAGTGAAGGAAATTAGCTTGTACAGTTCCATCACTCGTAGAGATACTTTTGTACAGAAGGGTGTTGTGTCCTAAATCTCTTCTGCGGATACAGTGGACCCAACTCTCCTCTCAGTTACATGAACCAACCCCTAGTAGATCCCCCCCCCCCATGTAAATCAGGGGAGCTAACCTGCTGTAAAGCTGGTGTAAATATGGGAGAATCGGGCCTAAGACCCTTATTTAGCAAAGAAAAAAAATCACATTTAACTTAAGTAAATGTATTGCCAAGAGAACAGAGAGTCAAGGTTGGTGAGGTGGTACCTTTTATTGGACCAACTTCTGTTGATGGAAGGGACACGTTTTTGAGCTTTACAGAGCTCTCCTTCAGGTCTGGGGATTGTAACTAGGGTGAATAAGCTAAATGCACGTTGGGACAAATGGCTAAGTATAAGGAGTTCAGACATGCTGCAAGGAAACCATTTAGTTGAAACTGAAGTGGGCAATTGAGGGTTAGATTGATAAGCATACAGGACACTCCTCATCCTCAAAAAAACCCTGCAAAGCACCTCCAAAAGACAAGTTTGGGAACTGAAATTCATAGACACTAGAATTATGCTAGATACAAAAAAACCCGGACTAAGCAGAGACACTGGTTTTATGGTTCATGACAAGAATTTGTAACACCTCCTGGTGTCCGTTCAACCTTTTAGTTGCCCACTTTATTTTAAGTGGTCTTCTACAGCATACTTCTGATGCTTAACAGTCTGGCCTGAGGTTAGCTCAGACACTCTGGTTACCTTCCCCAGATCAGAAGAAGCGCTCTGTGAAGCTTGAAAGTTTGACCCTTCCAAAACAGAAGTTGGTCCAATAAAAGATATTACCTCACTTAGTGTGTGTCTCATGTCCTGGGGTCAGTATAACTACAACAACATGGCTAAGAGATTGCAATACTTATCAGTAACACAAACCAGCTGCTAAAGAGAAACTTTGGGTCTCCTGGACTGAAGTCCAGGGCAAAGGCCTCCTGGCCTGTCACATTTGAGTAGCTGGTATGAAAGAGCAGTTTGGAGAGGTTGGAATTCTCTCCCAGGAGTGAAGATGGGAGGGGCTGGGATTTTCCACCCCAGAGGCTGTGCTGTTCTCTGCCAACTTGTATTCAGCTCAAGGGAACAAACTGACCACACCCTGGCAAGGATCCCAAATGTTCGCCATGATGCTTTTCTGTTGCCTTTCTTTCCTTCCTTCTGCATAAGCCTGCTAATAACTGTTACCTGTCTGCAGATTTCCACAAAAGCTGAGTGGGCTCTTTAATAGATGTTTAATGTGGAAAGGACCTAATAATCCTTTAGACTGTCCCCCCAGCAAAAGATTTATACACAGGAAAAAGCTCAAAGGGATGGGTAGATTTATGTAGGACAGTGGCCAGGGACCTCTGGGCGAAAGAAGCAACTGCTGCTATGATACAGTATTAATATCAGATTTGTTTTTAAAAAGGAATTTGGATGTAGGGCAATTTTGTTTTAGTTTAGGTTTTATTTTCTGCCACTTAAAAACAAGTTTAACTTTCATGCTGTGTGTTTCTCATTAAGGACTCTGTCTCCTGTTTTAGAAAAACAACTTCATGTTAAAATAAAAGCATAGATTAGGAACTCAATTCTGAATTAGAGTTTGCTCCCTGTTAGTGTTTTAACAGGAGCATTGGGTGTGTAAGGAAGACATGAGTGAGCTCAGGGTTTGTATTTTCTGCGGACAGGCTCTGACTCGTTAGCATCGGATTTCCCTCAATGTATACACTCAGTATGAAAACACAGTGAGAAAACTATCAATTTGCATATTTTGTATTCAAATGTTTTTAGGTTTTTTTCCTCCCTACACATTCTATATTGTTCCTAGTTTGCATATTTTTAATTGATGCCATATTTTTAATGTCACATCTAAACATGTAAGGCTTTAAACATTATTACAAATACCATAAGTGGTGCAGCAGTCTAAAACACTGAAGTGACTGTTTTTAAATCCTTGTTAAGCTTTGGCATTGTTCCTGTCTGTTTTGTTGCAACCTCATGACTAGCACAATTTTGGACTGCATGGATTCAGAACAAATTTCATGTGTCACACATGTACTAAGAGTGAAGGGGGGTGACGTAGAAAAATCCAAAATAAGGAGGAATACAGCCTAGTATTTCAATAAAGTGTCTCTTTACTATTGGATGGGACAGAAAAATATGCTAAATTATAGCTAAGGGTCAATAAATTGGTATTCAAGCCCCTTCCAGTCACTGCAGTTAGTGAATACTTGATCCTGAAATGAAGTGAGCAAGAGAAAGCCATAGGAAATTGACTATGTGTTTCCATTTTGTTGCATCAACTAGCATAACAAACAGCTTCTGAAAAAGCATCTTCATGTGCAAAAGTAAAGAAAAAAAGAAAACGGGGAAAGTAAGTGAGCTATGGCTAATGTGCTGAAAACTATGAACTTATTAGAGAACTTGTCTCTACAATGTCCTGCTTGATGGTACTGTGCCCACACCCATCTACAAACTCAGGGCTCGTCTATGCTACCGCGTGCGGTTGATCTAAGATGACTGCAGTCATGTGAATAACGTACTTAAATCTACTCACCGCAGCGTCTTCACTGCAGTAAGTCGACAGTTGATGCTCTCCTGTCAATTCCACTTGTGCTCCTCGTTCTGGTGAAGTCCCAGAGTCGACAGGAAAGTGCTTGGGGGTTGATTTATCACATCTCTACTAGATGCAATAAATCGACCCCCGCTGGATCAATCGCTGCCCACCGAGCCAGTGGGTAGTGTAGACAAGCCCTTAAAGAGGTGTGGTCTGAGGAAAAATGGAAGGAGTTAAGGCTGTTCTGATGGTAGTAAACTTACTCTTGACAGAAATCTGCGCCACGTTTGGCAAAACATTCATTTGGAATATTAGATGGTTACACATCTAACACCCTCTGAAAAATAACAAGGGAGGGAGGGCTTGAGAAAAGTATTCTTCTGCTTGTGATATGTCCTCTTATTACATAGTCTACTCTAGATGTAGCCAGTTAAATCCTCCTATCTTCCCCAACACAGTGCATGCTCTTCAGTGGTGACTCTAGCCATGCTAGGGGTAGGTGATTTTTTTTAAAAAAATTCTCACTACTGTTTGTTATACTCACTCACAGGATTCAATTTTTATAGTACATAGTTATGAATGTGAGGCCTTTCCATGGATTTTACTACAGAGGAGATGCATCTATCCTCATAAACAAGAGCCCCAAAAATGACTCTGTAAAACCACTATGCTGACCTAGGACCTGATCTTGTAGAAACTACTCAGGTCAAATTCCACATCCCTGGAGTACGTGTGTCCCAGCTGATGACAAAAACAGAATACAGAAAGGCCATAGTTGTGTATAGTTATGACTGATCTGGAAAAATGCAAGCTTTCCAAAGGTGGGGGATGGAAGGAAGATATATTTTGATCCCATCTCAGAACTGGTTAGCATGTTTCTCCTGGTTTTGATCCAGTCCAAGAGATCAGATGCTTACATTTTATCTGGAAAAATTAATAAATGGTACTTGCATTCTGGAGTTTTTAAAGTATATTCATCCTGGCTAAACTACAGTCCTGCAATCTACCTAACACAACCAAGTGTAACAGAATGGAGCTCGGAAGGACTTCTGGGTAGACTGCATTCAAAGTTCCTGATATCCCATTGAACAACATGCTCCTAGTAATGATTTTTAAAAGATTATTAGCAGCAAAGCAGATTTCATTCTAGAGATTTTATTGTATTATAATAATTTGCATTTTTGTTGTACCTGCTATCTAAGGATCCCACTATACTTGACAAACATGACTGAGCCAAATCTCAACACCCACCAAGAAAGGAAAATACCTCCATTTTACAGGTGGAAAAACTGAGGCACAAAGGTTGATTTACACAGGAAATGTGTGACAGTGGTAGGAATACAAGCCAGACTTCCTGATTCCCAGACCTGTGCTTCAGCCACAACTGCATCCTACCTCTGTCCCTTTAAATGAATAATTAGCTGATCATTATGGAGCATTATAGAGGTAATGAATTTTTATCTGTACCGAAAACTGGATGTTCCAAATGGTTTTTCATATTAAAATAAACTGTTTATAGTAATGTTTTTAGAATTTACAGTACTTCGATTTAACAGTTGACAAGTGTCACTGAATAGACCTTGTATAGAACAGTGTTTCATCTCTGGATCAGATTCAGTGTATGATAATTTCATGTGAAACCATTTTGCTATATTAAATATTTTTTAAGATCTCACTCATCCTTACCCAGAAAGAATTCCAATTAATGTCAAGGGGAGTTCTATCAGAGCAAGGATGGCAGGATTTGGATCTTTTATTTTATATGGTTCAGCTGTTAAAGCAAATCTTAATAAATCCTAATCAATATAATTTACAAGCTATGGTCTGTAACCTTGTAATCTGTTCTGTTCACATTCTTATGCCTGAATATTGGACCATACAGAATTGTACACAAAACTTCTAATTGTCCAGATTTGGAAAGAATTTGGACAATTAGGCCAATAAACTTTTATACTTGATGTCTTATATGTGATTCTCCAGATAGTTGTATTGGGGTCAAATGAGCAATTGTAGTCTCTCATATAGTCCATATTTCAGTAATCAAATAAATTATTAGAATTTCAGTAAGAGCTTTTTTGGATTGTTAAAGCTGTTGTGATAAATAGTTGCTTTCTGGTCACCGTAAACCAAGTTAAAAATCACAATATGTACTGTGCCCACTCACTTATAGTGCTTAGCACCAGAACAAAATCTTTATATGTAAACACGTAGCAAGTGTGACCATTTTATTTGGATTCCACTGTGGGGAAACGTAGAGAGCGTTTTGGGAGTGTCGTTTGTCCACGGATTGTTAGTTCAAGGTCAATAGAAACAACAGAATAGTGAAACATGCAAATATCTCACAAAAGTGTTTCCCATCCTTTTTCTTTTGTAACCTTAAAGAATATTCCTCACACGTGAAGCATGCTTATTTAAAATTCTGTTCCTAGGTGTACGGATAATTTGTTTCCAGGAAGGCTACGTAGCGGACGAGCAGCAAAGGAATGTGACTTTTTATTTTAAAAAGCCAAGCCACATGCAAAATGGAGTTTGGTGTTTGCAGTGCATTCATCCAGTAATTCCTGTGCAGAAATCTTAACCCAAGAGACCATTTTCTCTAAGGATCATGCTCCGTGCTAATGAACAGAGGTTTTAAATTGCTTATGGTATTTTTTCCCTTAAATGTAGTCTCTTGCCCACTAAGGACAGACCTGAGCCCATCACATCTGGCACGCAGCCTTTTCTGTATCAAAAAGAGATGTTTGAATTTTTTCCCCACAGTCTGTAGCCCTGAAGCAGGTGACTGGGGTCTCTCCTAAGCTTTGCCAAGTTTAAAAATGAGTCAGTAATATGAATGCAGAACATGCAGCTATTACAGTGGTAGGACAAGAAATAAAGGAATATTCTAGGTTTGCTAGCTTTTCTTTCTTGGGACACAATCCTTCAGAAACCTACCACCAAACATAGTGCTTACTACTGGGAGATGTCCCCTTTGAACTCCTCATGGTTGCAAGCACTGTACTCAGTAGTAACTATTTGCAGGAGGTGGCCTTAATTTTCAATTCCAAATCTTTCCCCTGCTCAGCCTGCTCTTTATTTAGAGACTTCTTCTGGACTACATCCCTCCCTGGCCTTTCTTGGTTATAAAAAGAAAAAAATCCAGCTGTTGTCCAGCTCAATTGCTTGATGCAAAGAACTACTGTTCTTCACTCTGGCCTGTAACATTAGTCAGTCAGTCTCCCTTAATTTTTGCATGATTTTTCAGTTTCATTTTTTAGAAGTGTCAGAGATGTGTTTAGTTTATACGTCCTGTCCCACATTCTTCCCACCCCCCAAATTAAAAAAAATAATCAGTACCATTCCTTCTGTATTAGAAACACAACATATTCGAATCATCATGAGCTGTATCACCTCTCCTACCATGAAACCCACAGGAGAGGGATAAGGGAAACCTGTACAAAGTTCTTCAGCATTTCTCCCATGATATTTCATCAAGAGAAAGGAGAGGCTGGGCTCCGACCCACCTGGAAAGGGTTTGGGGTTAGACCTCACACAGCTCAAAGGATCCATGAGGGATCTGCAGGAGGCCAATGCAACCCCACATGGAAACTCTGGAGCACTTGTGGCTGCCCATAGGGCCTCCTTTAAAAGCCGAGCCTCTCCCGCTTCTGGCTCCCCCTTCCTCCTCTCCTCTCAGAGCTCAACCCTGCAGAGCACTGCTCCATCCAGAGGAGGTGGTGACATGGGCAGGGGGAGAACAACGTGCCAGAGGTCTCGTCCTCATGTGAATCAGGGTGGGCAAAATCCGCCTCCATCAAACGGCTACAGCAGCGATCAAGCAACTGCAATCAAAGTTAAACAAACTAAAAGTATTGGACCATATCATCAGTGGCAGTAAAACATATTGAAATCAATGAGGCTTAACCAATGTACACTTACTGAGGATTTGGTCCATTCTTTACAAACGTACTTTATCAACTTTTAACAACCACATATTTTTCTCTCTCAAACACAATCCTACTTTCCATGCAAATTGCAATTTCCATCTGAGGACGTCAAAATGCATAATATTTTAAGGAAATAAGAGCTGCTATACCTGTGTCATAGGTCAGCAGTATATCCCTATTTTATAGATAGGGCAACTGAAGCACAGAGAGGTTTTATGACTTGCCTGAGGTCATGTGGTGAATATGTGACAGAACCAAGAATTGAACCCAAACTTCCCGGTGCTCAGTCTCATGTCCTAACCACAACCTAGCTTTTTTCTCTAGCGTTAGATTTACAGCTTTGTAGTTAAACCCTTATTAGTAATATCTAATTTAAATGACAGAATAGGATTGGTTCATATTCTCTCTCATATCTCTCTCTATATATATATTTCTGAGCCCTCTAAAACTGAAATCTCACAGTTGGCAGCTCATTTGCCTTTAGCTGCACAAGAGAATGGTTGAGAGGGTTTTGAGTGGCTTCTTGCTGGCTAAATGTACCAAAACAATAAAAAAAAATGCTCCGCTTCCTTCATCTCATTGTTAAAAAACCCAACAACATTGTGCAGGGTTATGCTTTGTTTATCAAATTTGTGTCCTGTGAACTATGAAACTCAAGTATTGTCAACTCTTTCAGGAGGAAAATGAGATTCCTGCCAACGTGTTTGTGAAGGAGCCCGTTCCCAGTATTACAGAAGGAAAGGAAGAGTCTGTGGATGAGAACAAAACTCTGGAAGAAACTTTACATACAGTGGAGCTGTCGTCTGATGATGAAATGCCTCATGACGAAGATGGTCTGGATGACAGCGTAGAAGAAAAAATGGGAGAATCAAGAGCTGAGAAGATAAAAAGATCAAGCCTCAAGAAAGTGGACAGCCTCAAGAAAGCATTTTCTCGCCAAAATATTGAGAAAAAGATGAACAAGATCAGCACAAAAATTGTCTCAGTTGAACGTCGGGAGAAGATTAAGAAATCGCTCACTCCACATCATCAGAAATCCTCCTCCTCAAAAAGTTCCTCTTTCAAAGTATCTCCCCTCACGCTGAATGTGAAGAAAGCCCATGAAGGAGAGACCCCTGCTGAAAGTGAGGACAAACCAACAGAAACTACCAGTTTTGAGCAGGCAGTGAATGACGAGACCACCTCTTTTACTGAGGGGCTCTCAGATATTACACCTCCAACTTCTCTAATTGAGGAAGGCAAAGCACTAGCTGATTCTCTAGAGAAAGAAAGCAGAGAAGGGGACGCGATGATAAACAGCAACATAGAGCTCTCAATTGTTGAAGATGACGAAGAATATGGGACAGCGCTAGACGTTTCTAGCCAGAGACTGTATGATGAAAGAAACAAACCAACTGGTGGGCAAACAGAACAATCTGATGAAGAATCAACTCAAGCAGCTGTTCTCCAGATAGACCAAACTGCATAATAAGCCTGAGCCTTCCTTTGTGTTCAGAAATGCAAAGATGTTTAGTTAAGCGAAGAAGCAGTGTATATTTCTGTTACATATACAGCGTATCGGGTGACAGTGATTAAGTTGGTTGTTTTCTATGCAGTGCTAATGTATTGCATAGCATTGAGATGCAGAGAGAACAAGGTCTACTATGCAGGCAACCTACAAAGTGCTCCACTCCTATACCAGGTCAAACTGCTGGTAATATTAATTTAGAGTTGCTGTAGTCAGTTGCAACTGGAGATATCAGGAAAAGAACCTGACCAGTGGAGGCAGGCTGGTCAACTGGATTTTTAAGTTAGACAGGGAAGGGCTTGGATAGTAGATGAGAAATATTCCCCCCCCCCCCCCTCTTATTGCAGTATTTTGTAGCTGTGTAGTAGATTTTATATAAACTTAATGTCACTGGACACTCTAGCTTATTTACCTTGCCTTGCCATGTCCTGGATATGCTAATGGATTCAGTAATTGTTGTGTATATACGTGTATATTTTATTTTGGGCATGACTCCATTTCACATTCTGACTAGAAGAGCCGAATATGCAAAGGGTGAAACCCTGCCTCTTGAAATCAGTGGGAGTTTTGCCATTGAGTCAGTGGGGCCGGGAGTCTTTCATTAGTCGAAACTTAATCGAAACAAGAGTGTTTATATGGCAAAGGGAGACCTGATTTTGTAACTTACAGCAGTTTATAGAAATAGCTGACTGATAAGATGAATGTGTAACTAGCTACAGTACTTACTGTGAGATCTTGGGTAATGCTTGGCATGTTGGCAAAACAGTGACAAAGACAGAAGCAAGGGATGATATGGTAGAAACAGAGGTGATATGATGAAAGAGCAGAAGGGGGGAATGTGAAAAAGAAAAAGGGGGAAAAAAATCTTTACAGCCAGCTTAAGGAATATACACTGAAATAACACAATTAAATTTCTACTTAGTCCTTAGAGCAGTATATTTTCCATCTTTGCACCTGTACCTAAGAATATTTTGAAAATAACATAACTTATCTCTATAAAGATTTTCATATATGTAATGCTATACCTACAGAATAGTTACATGTTACAGGGATGTAAGGACAATTTTTGAAAAAGGTAAAGTTTTGTGTTTCTGGTCAGGATGTTGAAGGAGAACAGTGTGGTATGGTTTTAAGTGTTTGGCAAAGAGGCCAATTTATACAAACTGTGAGGTTGGAATCTCCACTAATGTTACTATTTGCCAAAAAAAAAAAATTTACTACATATTCGGTTGCAAATTTTGAAAAGGTATTAAAAATGAGGGGTTAAAGAACTTTGAATTTTCATTCCAGCTTAGTTGCCTTACATCCATGTTATTTTATGCATTTTTGTGTTTTCGGTTTCCTTTTGAATACTGAATTCTTTTTACATACTGTTGCACTAACATGTTGTTTCCTTCCTTGTATTTAAAATTACAAATCATTTAAAGACAAAAATACACGTTACAGAATGCTTACCGGATCACACGATGGACGGCGGCAGTCTCTTGAACCAGTAAATCACACTGGAAATTAGCCTATAAGCATAGCGGATTTTAAACAGGCACTGCTAAAAGTTAAGCTCTTTATTATATAGTATCATACAAGAACTATCATCTGTAAGAAGAATGATGACATAATCCATGCAGCTACATTATTTTGTATTAACTAAAATGTAACTCAGTTATTCAATATTTGTAACTAACTACAGATGTGATGAAGTAAATAAAAAGAAAATCAAACTAATACAACCATGTCACTGTTTGGGCAAAGAAATTTTAGAGGTTGGTAAAAACAAAATTAAAGACTAACCATTTACTACTTGAGTTTATGTCCCAATTACATTTTTTTCTTGTTCCCTTGTTCTTATCTGGAAATCCAAGCACCATTTCTCAAATTTAACTTTTCAGACATCACCTTGCCAGATTGCTAACACATCTGAATATTTTCAGGCAGCGTGGTGAATTTGATCATTCCATCTGCATTTTTATTGCATTGTACTAGACTTTTAATACTTTAACTACTTCTACAAGCATAATTGTATTGAACTGTACATTTTGCTTAGTCACACAGATAAGTGTGTGTCTTCTAGAATGCCACATAGTCTTAGTTGACTTAATTTTACTGACAGGCCAAAGCATACATGTTTAACCTTTATGGAACAATTGTCAACTTCTTGCAGCCATGAAATGCTAGTCAGGGGAACCTAACAATGTCTGGTTTGTTTCTCCCTATAAGCTTTAATTCAAACAGTTCTACTGAAGAAAAGGGCAGTCAGACACATTTTGTCATATCAAGACACGGGACTTAATTACATGCTCCGTGTTCTAAGAGCTTTAAACCCCCAAACAATAAGAACTGCAGGTGTTCAGTACCTTTGAAAAATCAGCCCAATAGAGAATTAGTACAAATAATTACTTCAAGAAACATTGTATAGGCAGGGATTAGTCGTAGGGCCAGAATTAAACTTTTTTGTAAGATTATATACAAGGTCTAACATCTGTAATCCTAGCAACATAAAATTATCTTTGTATAAAATTCATAAATTTATTCTGTTGTCTATCTGCTTTATTGTATCCCATAACTCAGAAAGAGAAATTCCTTTGTTCCAAGCTATCTTGAAGTCCCTTTCTGTCTTTGATTTCCTTGGTTCCTGAAAATGAACATTAGTCCCTATAATATACTTTCATGACCAAATGTCTGCAGTGGCAGCATATTTTTTAAAAAATGTGATTGTAAGTTGTCAGGTTGTCAGATTTCACCCAGAGGCATTATTATTATTATTGTGATTACAGGTATTTATATATTTAAACAAAGGTGCATCTACTTTTCTGGACATCCTTGCTATCATGTAAAAGATGTAGGTCTCTTAGTGTGAGTTTTGCGCAAAGATTAAGTACAGTAAGGACCATATGGGAGAAATACTTACATTAGTGGCAGCCTATAGCTGCTGGTGCTTCTATTTCTAGTGCCATAAAAACTGCTGACATTCCTATCCACTTCTGGGTGAAAAGGCAAAGAGCATCCCTTTGACCTTCATATGCTAACTCTGTAAGAAGACACCTCGGTGAAAAGACATGGGGATATAGGCCTTCTCTGTCCCTTTATTATCAAATAAGGAGAGCTGGATTGATGGCTTGCATTACAAAAGCTTTGTTGATCAAAAATAAAAGATACACATGCCAGAAGTTATGGTATTTTTACACTGAAGAAATTAAAATACTGTTTTCCATCTGGCTTGATAACCTCGATAATGCTAAAATTAAGTGATGGCCATACAAGTTATCGGGTGAGCATGCTCAGAAAAGCTAGTGCAAAAATGACACCTTGTTAGTGAACATACCTGCTGACAATGGGACCACTGCCACTAACGTCGGTGGAAAGACTCCTGGTGACTTCGGTGGGCTTAGAGTGGGCTCTGAGAGTCACATTATGCCCCAGAGCGATACATACAATTCCCATTGATAGGAGGACATGATATGGCTCTGTATCTCCCTAATCCTATTCGCTTAGTTCAGCGACAGAATAAAAAGTTTTACGGCTGTCAGCAGTGCAGAGCCAACACAGCTGCAAAAAAGCAAGCTTGATTCTACTTTGACTGGTGCATCATTAGCAAAATTTCCAGCTAAGTTCTGGTTCCAGGGTCTTTACTGTTGGTCATTACATACAAAGGAGAGAACACAGCTCGATTTTCAGATAAATTGAGGTTGCAGTTGTGGGAGAAAAAAAAATTGTTTTAAACCTATAACCTGAGCAAACATGCAACAGAAGCCACTGCTGGAGCATGAGCATGAAATGTCAAGCTGTCATTTTCACAGCCAATTTTCTTACCATACCTCATCGCTGAAAGTGCTGGAGGGCAAATGTGGTTTGCAAACCCATCCCTTCTGATTATTTTTCTCCCTCAAGGTAAGATGGGCTAGATTTAGGGGTGTGAAGATTGCACTTCTCTGTGCCACCTCAATTCCCTGCTTGCTAGTGGGAAGTTTAATCTCAAAGAAGGGCAGGCAGTTGTCCTACCATCTCCCCTGTGTTAGGGCTTGGCTTTCGTTTGTTGCTGGAGCTCCTTAGAAGACTGCAAATGCTGGATCTACAGCGGCTACACCCCGCTGCCGCTCCATACCCCTCTCATTCCCAAGCTAGTGGAAAAGAGGCTGAAGCTCCTTTCAGCTGCTTTGGAGTTTCTATTGCTGGAGTCTTGTGCCAGCATCAACCCCAGATAGAATCCAGCTGTACATATTAGAATCCTTAAGACATTTATGCCTCTTTTTCTGCCCTTTCTCCAATCACATCCCCTGCCTTTTCCCCTCCCACTCAAACGTACATGCTGCTGTTTCACTCAACTAAATTCACTCAACTAACTTTTCTAATGGTGTATGTTTTGATTTAACTATGAGTTTAACCTTCTGAGTCTCTGTATGGGCATCCCACGTACTGAAGTACATCGCTCTAACACAAAATGAATCTGCTAGAGTTTGCTATTTATCTTTCTTTCAACTAAGGGATTAGCATCTACTGTATGACCTTTGGCACTAACCTCCTTTTCCATAGCAACCCAAAAGGGAACAAACTATGAGTCATATCATCTCTGTAGGAGACTCTTTTTTGGGAGAGGGGGGGGAGTAATTTTGATCATTCTGTAGTTCCTAAAATATATTGGCTGATTTATAGCTGCAGAATACCAGCTTTTGGTTGTTTCATCTGAACATACAGAAAGAAGAGGTCTCCATTACTCTTTTTTGCTGTGCTTGTGACAAGAATGAACAAGACATTAAACAACAATACATTTGACCCTCATTATAATTCTCTAGGTCTCCAAGCCCCCATGGCATTCAGTTGTCCTACAAAAAACCAGTAATTTGCCTTAGTTTTAATAATTTTTAATGATACTGATATGCAAAAAAAATCACGTGACTCTCAATGCGCTTTATAAATCAGGTTCTGACAGCTGGATTGGAGCCCATCTGAAAACCACTACATCTCGTACTTCATGGCTGTTAACTTGTAGGCATGCTATGCTGTCAGTATATTTAAATTCTCCCACATTTCTGCTCCCATATAATGGTGGCAAAATACAGCCTGAAATAAAGTATATCAGTCTCAGAGCAACAGGAGTAGAGCGCTCTGTGCTTCCATGAGTGGGGATCTGGTTTAGGAACAACCTACTGTAAATAGTACACATGGAGCTTCTCTGTGGAGTGGAGGTATCAAAGAGGTGATACAACTGTGTTTCAGGGCATCTAACTGCCAGCTACATGCCTCTTCCAGCATAATCTGCTATTGTCTGGAGTGAAGCATTCAAGATGCCCTGCGGTGCAATCCACCCATTTACTTCAATAGGAGTAGGACTGGGGGCCTAGCAGGAAAGCAGATTGGTAACAGAAAAACAAAATTGGTCAACTGCTATAACCCTGAACGAAGAGGGGGATATGAGTGTAAACCAGAGCTTTCTTGACACGCCAAAATCCTAGCGCCAACATTTACAATGTATTCATTACCCAAAAGACTTCATTAACACAAAGTTAAACTTACCCAGTTCTGCCTTGTGCCTTTCCAGAATATGGAAGCTCCCACCAACTCAGGCCTGTCATAAATGGGCCACACCCACCCTCAACTAAATACATAGCTTGGTTAGAAAACCAGAATGGCACAGTCAATATAATGCCAACTGCACCACACACCCTTCACTCCTCAAACTCAAACCTCTGCAAAACAGGAAGTAGGGGGGTCAAGATAATGCCTCCCACATCATACTTCCACACTGCCCCCGCTGATGGAGGCCTGGAAGGGAGATCACAGGAGTGTAACCATGCCAAAGATATGGAGGAGAGTGAAGAAGAGTATTATGGGAAACCCTTAAGGAGTTCAGTTATCCAAGCCATTTCGTTATTATAATAAATTGTCCTGAACACATCACCTGAGCTTATGCTCAATGACCCTGGTAGCCCAGTGATGTGTAAACAAATGTTAGTTCCCTCCAGAGCCGCAGTGCAGCACAGAGGACAGGAGGGTACGTGGGAGTGTGGATAGCAGTGCAGAACTGGAGTAGTGGGCACTGAGAATATGCAAGGGATTGTTAGGATAGGGTAAAGTATTCCTATATTCCCTGACCCTCTTGACATCCCCCGATGAGATGGTTCTTGAGGTCCTAATGTGGGCTATGGTAGCCAGCATCGAGGACTCCCCAAATCATTACTGCTCAACATAGCACGGTGAAGCATATTAGAAATGTCTGACGGGGTGGCGAAGTGGATTTGTGGCAAGCACACATAACTCTTCTTTATTCACAGTGCTTATTGCCATCACCACAGAGGCAGAGTTAAGGTGATGTGTCTAACTAATACACCTGCTATTTCTTGATCACTTCTTAAAGTGTAACACTCTAAAACCAAACATTTCAAAGTGGGGGGCCTAAATCCAGGTTCCTAAATCCACCTGAAGGCACCTAGAGAGACATGGCCTGATTTCCAAGGGTGCTGAGCAACTGCAGCTTCCATGCAGTTCAGCAGCAGCTCAGGTTGCTGTGAACTTCTGAACATCAGACCCTTTGTACTTGGGTACCCATGGACTACCTGGATTTAGGAGCCTAAATTTAAACCATCCAGATTTGAACATTTTTTGAACTAATTTTATAGGAAGGTGACTTCAGCCCTTGGATGGAGTGATGGAGATACAAAGCCATGAGTCAGAGTGGAGGTTACCCTGCTGACTGAAAGCCTTAAGAGATGAGAGGTCTTCTAAGACCTTTGTGCATATTATTCCTATGTAAATTTTAAAGAAGGGATTTTCTGTTCCCATGCTCTGCAGCATGCTTTCTCAAAGAATGGTTGCTCTGAGGTTTAGAATTTGTGTGGGGTGTATTCATGCATGCTGCCGTACATGCCCTTAAAATAACAGCTAGACATGCTACATGAGAAAGGAGTAGAAAGGCTATGTTTTTATTTTAGTGGATATCCCCATGTTGTTATTGATATCTAAAATAAAATCATGAGCCATGTAATAGTTTTAATGGATCCCATATCTGTGCCATCCCGGGGGAGCTCCTGGAAACGTGTGTGGTTTTTCTGTAGAGTCACAAAAGTCCCTCATAAAACAACACTGAAGAGACTTGTGGGATCGTATAAATCTGCTGGATGTATTTTTGTGTTCTCATTATTTCTCAAATTTATGACAGCACAGATTGGGGTGGTGGGGAGGGAGACAGGGAAATGTGAGAGAAAATAGGATCATAAGAAAAGCCCTTATGAGAGAATGGACGTGTGTATATGTAAGAGGGGAGACGTGTGCTTGAGATATGGAAGTGTGTTTCTGCCTAGGAGAGAGAACCAGGGGCATTGTTGGGAAGGAAACACCACAGAGGTCACTGAATGGAGAACAAAACGAGACAGGGTGTAGGGAAGGAAAACAATACAGAGACCTAAAAGGAGGGGGGAAGAGAGAGAGAGAGAGAGACAGACTAGAAAATAGATTAAGATGACAAAAACAGAGAAAACACAAAAGAAAAGAGACAGTAGAAGCTAGATTAGAAACAATAAAAAGATGGAACGAAATTTGAGAATAAAGGAAATAAAGCAGCTGAAGGGGGATGTTGGGGCAACTGTAAGGTAAAAAACTAGTATAAGGTAAGAATTGTATTTGTTTGTTTATGCCAATCCCTGAAAGTAAGCTGTATTTTAGAATGACAAAGAGTCTTGTGGCACCTTATAGACTAACCAATGTATTAGAGCATAAGCTTTCGTGGGTGAATACCATGGAATGCATCTGACGAAGTGGGTATTCACCCATGAAAGCTTATGCTCCACTACATCGGTTAATCTATAAGGTGCCACAAGACGCTTTGTCGCTTTTGCAGATCCAGACTAACATGGCTACCCCTCTGATACTGTATTTCAGAGAGAACTCCTGGAAAATGGGTCTGCAAACTACTTTTTTAAATTGTGGAATATTAGTCACACACACTTCTCACCTATCAAGGGCATCAAAATATTTGAAGCTGATCCTGCTGTGACCCAGAATAAAGAAAGCTTTAACACAGGGTACCTGATGGGGCAGCACAGAGGGAGAAAAAGGACCCTCAGTTATATACCCATATAACCCCACTGAGTTTTCAAGAATGTTTACTTCAGCTGCTGCTCAGAACAGGATTTGGCTTCGACTTCCTATTTTTGAGACATTTAAACTTATTCCACACACTGAGTACAGAAGAACTCCAGTGGGAAAGTGTGAGATCCCCAAAAAGCATGGGGAAGGGAGACATGCCTCAAATAGCTGAAAATTGCCACTGGATCGCTGAGCAGTGTCAATGCCCCATCAGGTCACTGAAATGGGGCCAAAGGGATTTAATTGCAAATAAAAGTAAGTACAGTAAATAAAGATGTAACACCAAAAATCCATAGGGTCTTAATTCTCTCTTCCTTTCTCAGCCCCTTTGACACCCACCTTCCCTAAGAAATCTGCTGTATGAGAATATGAAGCATCCACGCCTGCTGAAACCATTTCCCTCACGTCTGGCCTCCCTCGGGAACTCTTGTGCTCTCACATACTTGCTGAAAAACATTCTGTTTGTTCTGGCTTCTCTCAGTTGCTGTGTTTAGTTGCTCCTTTCCCTACTGGGGAATATACAGGGCACTTTGGTTTATACAGAATAAATCCTGATTCTGCTTTTGCTTTGACAGTAGCGTAGTTCCATTCACTTGTGAAGTCACTCCTGAAACACTTGGGATCAGAAACAACCCCTACTCCACTCCAATCCCTCCACCCCCATTCTTAATATTTCCTAGTTTACCCCTGGAATTTACTGTGCTTTTCCTTAAGCCGTTTGGGCCAACATAGCTCTCTTCTGAAATGAAGGCTGGCAGTGCATTTCTCTAATTCTAAAAACAGCTCATAGGATGCTTTTAATAATAAGACTTTATTACACATACGGTGCTTGCCATTTTTTTCGGTGCCAGGGTGGGCTCTGTCGGTGGCATGTCATGAAGAGGAGGGAAGTTCTGTAGTCACTGGGAGGAAAAGTTAGGGTTGGACTCTTGGAAAGAAAACCTGCTCCTTACTGACCTGCCCAGTGCTGTCAAGTCCAAGCTCCTTCCTTATATGGGGAAGCTAGGGACTCCTGGCATAGTGTCCGAAAGAACATTCGTGCTGAAACCATGACTAATGAGAAAGATGGTAGGCATGAAGCCCATCCAACGGGAGGAAATTCTCTTTCAGTACTTACGGGGGAGGGATCTCATTGTACCACAGAAAAGAATGGGGAAATGCAGAGAGAGATTATGTTGGAGGACAGAGAAAGGAGATACGTTTATTCACATGCTGACCTTCACTGTAGACTTCTAAGGATACATGTGTGTCCTCAGGGTCATAAGGACTAAGTTCCTCAAATGACTTAGTAGCCACTCCTGCTGACAAAAGTAAAACAAACATTTGTGTGTGTGTGTGTTTTCTTATCCTACATCACCACCATATCTCACTGTCCTTCCCAACATAGTAAAACAACAGGTAGTCCCCGTTTCCTGATGAGGTTAAAAAGCCAAATTGGATACTAGCTGTGTGATATTCAGCTGGGTGATTGTAACCCCTACAGCAAAATCCAAAAGCATTTATCAAAATCAAGCTCAAAAGAATATATACCTCTAATGGCTCTCGTTTCATTAAAACATCAGACCCTTCACGTCAAGGTGAACATAGATTTGAGATGTGGCTACCTACATTATATAACCAGTTCTCTTATAACTTTAGTGACAAAATTCTTAGATTTGTGCAAAACTATTTCACATTGTGAAAATTTCACAGAAAACACTGGGCCAAGTCCTCCATAATAATCTCAATGAGAATTTTTCCCGTTTTTAGATTGTGGGATTTCATGTTGCTTTTACACCAATGTAATTCCATTAATTTTGTGGAGATATTCCTGATATACCCCAATTTAACAGACCAGAATCAGACCCAGATTTTTAAGGAGAGGAAATTGTTTTTCCTTTAGTAAATACTTGTGAAATGGGGAAAACAAAAACTGTTACCTTTGCTTAACTTTTCTAGTGGTCTCCTTGTGTTGCTAGATCTAACAGAAAACCTGACAAAATGAAAGAAAAGTTTCAGATAGGCCTTGTGTTCCTTGTGAAGAATTCACTTTCACCTCCAAAACAACTGAGAAATTTTAGAAAACAAAGTTTGAGATGCACAAAAAGCACTGAAGTACATCTGATTTCAAACCAGAAAAATCCATCTACTACATAAAGGGTCAAATTTATCCCTGAAGGCACTCCAGTGAAGCTGCTGGAGCAACACTAGGGATGATTTGGGCCTTATGCAACTTGGTCTTCCTCATGGAATGTAGTTTTCAGTGGAAAGACCATGTCCCTTAAGGGCATATTCTGTTCTCCTTGGGGTTGCACTGAGTAGGTTGGGGAGGGATCACCCAGGATCCACTGGGTTCTTCTCCAATCCCAAACCCTCAGAGTGTGGAGGGGGGCGGTACAGTAGCATAAATTACTGAACACAGAATCAGCAGAAAATTATGTAGCTCCCCCTCCACCATTTGGAAGGCCCACCTAAGGAGGTTTCCAGCAAAGCAGCCAGTGAGGCTGGCCCCTGGCAGCATGGTTCCTATAGCCATGCCATAAAGAGGATGCAAGGCCCGGATGGCATCAATGCAGAGGCCAGGGGCCTATCGGATGCCCTGAGATCCTTGGGTTTAGGGAGGTATTGGAAATTTATCAAGTAATTACTTGTATGCAGAAAATAGGGACCTTAGGCTGCTTCAGTATTCCCAAAGTAAATTTGTTAATATTAGAGCTCATTATAAATCCTTTGAAGTCAACGGAAAGACTACTTTAGTGAGTTTTGGGTCACGCTCAAAATGAGAGCACACGCACAGTTTCTCTGGGCCAAAAACTGTCCAAGAATACATTCTCTGTGTAAACTAGCTTTAAAGGAGCTCTTCTTGTACACGCAAAGGAGGGGGAGAATATGGAATTCTAGATCAGCAAAGAGACCGCCTGTTTGGATTTACAGTAATACTAATGGTATACTATACACTATAAATACTTTCATTCTTCTTCAAATGTTTACAGTTAGGGCTGGTCCCCACAAAATGGCAGCCAGACATGGCCATGGAGGTTGCCTTCATGGGTGAGGCAGGAATCAAACTGAAGAGAAACAGGAGAAAGCCCTGGAGAGTGAAAACCCTGAGTGGTGAGACTCTGTCATCCCACC
The DNA here is from genome assembly GCA_032164245.1 of Sternotherus odoratus. NCBI lineage: Eukaryota > Metazoa > Chordata > Testudines > Kinosternidae > Sternotherus > Sternotherus odoratus. The sequence goes on from JAVMKO010000011.1 coordinate 20,692,376, forward strand.
TGTCAGGAGCGAGGAGCAGGGACCCAGTGACTGAACCCTGCACATTCCAACAAAGCAGGCTGGCATTCTGAAGACCATTCTCCAAATCGCTGCCTTGCACATGTCCCACATCCGTGTGCAGTCACATTTCAGAGCCATTCTTGTGAGGCCCAACTTTAAACCTGTCTGCATACACCCTTAAAAACAGGCCTTGTCCCAGGAGCACAGAAGGAGGTGTGCACAGAAGAGGACATACACACAGTGGGCATCTTAAAATGAGATTATAGCCCAAAGTTTCAAGGGCAAGAGCCTTAATAATACAGATTTGGTGCTATAGCCCATGGTCGAGAATGCTAATACTATTTTGCATTCTTTCCAAAGTAGCCCAGCCTTTTGGAATTGAAGGGATTCCAGCAGCCTTGTTGACCTACATATAGACCAAAAAACTATTAGTTTGTCTCCTGATATGGGGGTGCACATGCAGAGCTACACTTCTCAGCATGAACCAAATTCCACACTACAAATTTTAACTTGGCGTTTGTCTCTTGAGCCACCTGCAGAAAAGCGACACTGCTTGTGATGTTCGCTGGTTGTATTCAACCAGACTGTTAAATATTGTTGTATTCAACCAGACTGTTAAATAACAACACTTGGGAGAAAAAAAAGAAAAAGCTTTAAAAACTCATTTTTAAGGTCTTATCTAATTCCACCCCTCCCTACTTATCCAACTTTGCCTTTCTCTGCCTTGCTCTCACCTTCCTCACTCTACCAGTGCTGTTAGTCCTGGGCCATGAGAGAGAGTTCTCACAGGCATCTCCTCACCTCTTTTCATATTACCCTGTATGCACGAAGCATACTTCCTATGTTGGTTTGCCAAACTGCTACCTTTTTCTCATTTAACTCCCTTTTCCTCAACACCCTCAATAAATCAGTCAAGCATATTCATTTTTCTTATATCTTCCTCAATTTTCATACATATTAAGCAAACAAAAAGAGCTGAATTACTATGTGAATGTGCACATTCCCAACCTACATCATTACATTACTGTAACCTTCACCCTTCCTCACCCAAAGCCTCCTGTTAGTCCCTACCACCCATTGCCGCGGCTTTCACTTTGGACCCAAGTCTGTCATCATTATTCAAGATAAGTGGTACCTTAAAGCCAGTGGGACTACTCAGGAGTAGGATGCTACCCACCATGAATAAGGGAGGCAAACCTGGGCCCTTCATAAAGTCCATGGGGCAGAGATTATGTATTTCTGTTTTCGGTGAAGGGCCTAGAATGCCTTTATGATGCTGTAAAATAATAAAGAAAACTTAAATACTTCATTTAAACATTGAGGGCCAGAGCCTCAGATGGTATAAATGGATGTAGCTCTTCTGATACCAACAGAGTTAGACCAGTTTACACTAGCTGAGGGCCTGGCCTTGAATGTGTTTAGAGTAACATTGGTATTTCATAATCTTGGATTTATAAGATCGGTGGATACTTTTAAGACTCTAATGTTTTTTGCACACATGTGGCGAGTTACCAAAAGAATACAAGTTCCTTTATAATGGATCAGAAAAGCAGTATTATCTTATCACCACCTCTCAACAATCGGTTTTTATTTTAAGAGCTGGACATGTCAAATGGACTACAACCAGCAGATAAGAAATGCCTATGAAATCAAAGAGCAGATTAGAGAGGTAGCACCAGCCGCAGAGAGAACCATCCGGCTCAGCGGCAAGACAGATCAAAGGGAGCTGAGGAAAGCTAAGTACAGTTTCAAACTTTAAACATCATTAATGTATTATATAAATAAATAGGACATTACATGGCTGAATTGGAAACATTGATTTTCTTTTCTGCTTGTTAGCCATGGACTCTGTGACATCGCTCATGGATGCATCTGTCAATCATGCTGTTAGGGGGCAAGAATGAGTGTAAAAATAAATCCAATTCTTCCCAACAGCTTAGAGGGTATTATTCACATATCTGTGTTTTTGAAGTTGTGTATTAGTTTCACAAAGACTGCCACAGCAGAATTAAAAACTATTCATATAGGAGTGTGATTCAAAGGAGATGCATGGCTTATAAATCTCCACACCTAACGTATGCATTTCATTGGAGCTAGTACAGGCAAAGCTACAGCATAAAGCAGCATCTAACTTGCAGATCCATGTATGGGGTATATATCTTTCAGTGTCAATGTTAAGAAGGCAAGAAAAATACATGGGTAAGAGCCGCAGTAATCTCCACCGTTTTAAAAATCACAAGTCATCTCTTATTAATGGTTCTGCCTGTGGCCCAGACACTCCCACTGCAATAAACGAAGCCTATCAGATTTGAAAATTGTCCGGAATGAAAGCATGTCAAGGCCTGCAATGGTCAATGAAACAGAATTTCTGCTTGTGTTGTCTTCAAACACTAGGAACCTACTCATGCAAGCCTTACTCAAATTGGCAAGCATTTGAGGATTACTCATGTTCATGAGTACAGTAAGAGTTGCACACTTCACGCCCGAACCATTCAGGATAATACTTCCCCGTGAGTAGCACACATCACTACTGCCCCTGGAATTATTTGGCTATTCTATGGAAGACACTGTACATCTATTCTTTTGTGTATGTTTTCTCCATCATAGACAGATGTCTTTTACCAATTGAAAAACTGAATACCCATAGCAGAATTATGGGGAGACAGTAGAGGAATCTGAAGGATGGGTGGGATGATAAAAGAGGAGGGAAAGGCTACCTTAGAGTCCCACAGTACAAGGCACTGAACACATGGGCAGTGAGTTGTATGGGCCCATGGTGCCCAGGCTCCACCAATTTGTCTGTGATTTGCCAACCAATCTTTTCTCATGTGAATTCACAATCTTTTCAGTAGCATCAAGCTCAGAAATGCACTTACTTTATGAGACACAATACAGGATGACCAGCCAAAAAGATAATCATCTACTACAGTGGTTTTCAACCTTTTTTCATTTTCGGACCCCTGAAAATTTTCAAAATTTTACAGTTTCCGGACCCCAGGGCTCCGTGCACCACAGACTGAAAAGCACTGGTCTATACTAATGACAATCTTTCACAGACCCCTTAGACATAGTCTGCGGATCCCCAGGAGTTTATGGATCACAGGTCACTGGTCTACTACCAACTAATTGAACAGAACCTGTTTATGCCCTTTTGATGACCTGTCTTAACTTACATACCCTAAGACCAGTTTTCAGTATAGATCTGTAACTCTTCAAATGCCAGCTGTACATATATTTCACAATGATTATGATGACTAGTAAGCTACTGGCTCTGGGGAGAGGCTTTACATGCCACCATTTGGCATATTATTATGTAGACACCAGGGAATCCCTGTAAACTCCTATGCACCTGTTATGCCCTCTGCCAACTGGCACTAAGGGGTCCCTGGGTCACAGTGATTCATGAGAATTTGGAGGGCTGGTCCATATTTTTTACCTCCAACTTTTTTGTAACACTCTCTTGTCTTTCTGCCTATGACCTGAAATGGTGAATCAACAATGCATGACACAGGTAGGGGCCTAGACACAGCATTGGAAGACCTCAAAGGCCATGAATTTAGTGCCAGTATGGGTATTTCACAAAGCAACTTCAAGGGACCCCTTCAAATCCATAGTATTCAGGGTACTGGTATAATTACTGAACCCTGCATTAAAAAAACTATATATATTCTTATTGAAAAGAGTGCAGGTGTGCACAAAAGGAAGAAAAAATATGAACGTGATCCTGATTCACCAGTCAACAGAACAGAAGTGATTTAAATGGGAACAGAATCAAATCTTTAATCAGAATTATATATGTAGGGTGCTCAGTGCTAAGAAAAACAAACTTACTTGTTGTTAGTCCTACTGTGCACAAGAGCGATATAGTCCATTGAAGTCCCATAATACTCATTACAAAACTGATCCTCTTTGCAAGATTTGAAATGTTGAGCTTCCAAGGATTTCTCTGTGGTGAGCACTTCCCCCCCCCCCCTCCCCACCCCTTTGTCCATTTTCTTTGGTTGTCACAATTGGCATAAACACGTGTAGTGAAATCCTGGCCCCAATGAAGTTAATAAACTCCAGTTGACTTCATTGCACGTGGATAACTGTATTTTAGCTCAACAACACAAAGATGAATGGTAAGAGTGTAGCCTGGTGCTGTGAAACTAAACATTGAGTTAAGGGGAGGGCTATTTGTTTTGAGAGAAAAACTTTAAAATTGGTGCTGGGAATCAATAGCAAAGCCATTTGCACTGGGTTTAGTACCCAGGGAATTGCACTTTCTTGTCACGTACAGTGCTGTGTCTTTACGAAATCATTCTTGATCTCGCTGGTACTCGGCCAGAGTCATAAAAATGGAAACTTGCATAACTGACAAGAAGCTCCCTGAAGGCACCAACGGGGCATATTGAAGCAGACAGTTAATTTATAGCTGTAAAAAATAATGATATCTCCATAAAACTGCTCTGAAAAAAAATCAGATTTCACTAACACTCTAAACCCACAGGATGTATGTGCAGACCATATCTGAGATATGTAGAGTAGATACCTAAAAACCCCAACCTATGCAGGCTTAGTGGTTTTTCCATAGTACACTAGCACCATCTGCTGCAAATGGACAATCAAATCCCTCTGGTAACAAAGGCCCTGGAATATTCCATTCAAAGAAGAAAATCCTCCCGTGGTTGCTGCTGCTGTCAAGACTATTACAACCTAATTAGAACCAAAACAGAACCATTTTTAACTTCCTGCTGCTGTCGAAATTGTCCTGATAATGCAAATCTGCCCAGCCCAGAGCAGCCTCAATGCTCCAAACAAACATGTAATGCAAGCAAGTGTTTGCAGGAACAGTATCAAAAGCTTTGCTTTTCCCAGGGACTTAGCTACACTTGCTAGATGAACCCATTTTATTTCCAGTCCTTAATTTCCCCTATCACTTTTTATTTCCTGTTGCTTTCTACCATACTACATATAACAGCTACAGTGATTTGCAAAGTCAAATCCCATCCCATTGCTCAGGCTGAAAAACAATCCTGTCTCTTGGATCACGTTGAAAGAGGACACCTTGCCACTGAGACATGGTGCACTGCCACCCTGTAAGAGACTCAAAACTGCCATACTGCCACTGGCAATGCACAGAGCAAGTACTGTACCCACCCACCTAGTTCAACTCTGCCAGGGAAAGCAGCAACAAACACTGACACAGATGGAAACTTCCCCTGCCCCATATTTAGAAGGAATCAGGTGGATCAGCTCCCTGCAGTCTACCTCCCCTAACCAGGAGCAGTGATTGTGTGCATGGCTGTCCTTTTCTTCCTTCCTTTGGAGAAGGAAGATGGGTTTATTATACTGGAGTGGCCTCTCCTAGAACAAAACATCTAGTCTGAAGCAGGCAGGGCTGGCGACAGAAATTTGGGGGCCCCCTACTCTGATAGTTTGGCCCCCCCAGCCCAGCCGACAGCGAATGGGCCCCCCCCCCAGCCCAGCCGGGCCCCCCCCAGCCCAGCCGACAGTGAATGGGGGCCCCCCCAGCCCAGCCCAGCAAGCGCTCCCCTCCCCCCCCGCCAGCTGACAGCTGGCGGCAGCGGGAGCGAGAGCGGCATGAGCCGCCCTTTCTCCTCCCCCTCCCCACGCTGCTGCCGCCGGCCGGGCTCTTTGCTCTCTGTCTGGGGGAGAGCCGCGGCGCCTCCCCGCCCCTTCCCCGCTCTCCAGGTCCGGCGACAAGGGGGGACACAACGGGTACAGCAGTGTACCGGGGCCCCCCTAAAGTCAGGGGCCCGGTACAGCTGTACCCGTAGTACCCCCGTCACCGGCCCTGGAAGCAGGAAGGGGTGGGCATTCTGCTTGGAAAGACAGTGACACTGCTAATCAACATACATTGAGGAACGTGAAAAGTTAAAAAGAAAACCCAAACAAGTACAAAAATGCTCATTAGACCGTCCCTGGGTGCCACAGAGAGAAATACAGATTTGTATATGAGCCACTCACTAACTGCCAGGGGTTAAAACAAGCATCCCTGAGGAGCAGATGTAGAATTGTCCACTCTGGCATTTCCGGCACTTTCCTCTGAGAAAGGAGACTGGACTAGAAAGGTCTCGGGACTGATCTAGTCTGGCATTTCCTACCTTCCGAAGTATGCCACACGTCAACAAAAATATCATTGGCCTAAACAGCAATGAGCTGCAGGGCTGTGCAAGCAGATGAGAGGTAAAACAGAACTGGGAGAGTTTACACAGGTTGCTACAAAAATAAAAATTGCTATTAAATTAAGTTGAAGACAAGGGAGCAAAAAGTATCCCTCCCCCCCCCCCCAAATAAACTCCACAAAAAGCCTCTGGTAAATGATGACCATGTACAGCATTGGGGGAAATAGCCACCAAAAACCACTGGGAACTCTCCCTGATTTTCCCTTCTGGGGGCAGCAAGTCAGCAGGAGATCCAACCATGCAAAGTTCTGCACCCTCAACCTCTCTGCTCCCTCCCAGTGTGGCTACATTGGAGCCAGGTCCCAAGTGTTCCCCTGGCTGTGTTCCCTGTGTTTAAAAGAGGATCTCTGCTGGTGAGCACTGCCTGCCCAGATGTGCATCCCACCTGCCCCACACAACCAAATCATGGCTGATCTCTCCCAACTCCAGCCTGCCCAACCCCTCCTCCCCACATCCCACCCAACAAAGAACCACCCATGCAATCCCAGAAAGATGTGGGGGACGGTATGCTAAAGGCAGCCTGCCTCTCGTCATATATCTGGATACAATCAGGCCCCTTTCTTTCCAGCTTGCATCCTTTTCGACAGCTTTTGTCTGCATCTTGCCTAATTAGATTGCAAGCACTTTGGGGCAAGGGCCTATCTTCCTACATGTTGATGATAGATAAATAGTAACAACAACAATTGCAACACTCCAGCAGCTGCTCCACAGTGGTTTCCTAGTCGGTGGCAACATTCCCATCATTAATTCTCTTTAACACTACCATGCTGAGGCGGCAACTCTCTCTGTGCATTTGCTGGCTACATTTCAAATTCTCTTTGAAAGTGAGTAAAACTACTAGTGTAGTGCTGGGTTCCCAGGGGCCCTGGACGTATTTAATAGGGTAAGATGTATAGGGTAGCACAGAGTGTGTTCCAGCAGCCAACACATTAATACCTTGGATCTTTATAAAGATCTCGGTCATGACATAGTGCAGAATTAAACCCTGCTTCAGTCCCAAGAACAAACACTGAAGCATGTACATGCAGACAGATATGGGAATTCATTTTCTCATCCAGGACCCGGATCATCCCATCCCATAGTAAACTCACAAGAAAGGTTTTGGGGGGACAGAAGGGGAAATCATCTAGAGCAGTGGTTCCCAAGCTGGGGTTCATGAACCCCTGGGGGTTCACGAAATGTTACAGGGAGTTCTCGGGGGAAAATTCCCTAACGGCAGACAGAGCTGTCTTTAGGGATCCCAGGCAGCAGGGGGCCAGCAGCCTTAATAATAAATAGTGTGTAATAAGCATGTCAAAAAACAAATTTTAATATTTCCAAGATCGCTGCTTTTATAATTTATACTCTGGTAAAAGAGAAAATCCCTGGAAATATTCATTTTTAGGAGGGGGTTTGTAAGACTTGACATTTTAGTGAAAGGGGTTCACAGGTTGTTAACATTTGGGAACTACTGGTCTAGAGGATCAGACAAAGCATTCCTCCTTGGTTATACTGTCCGGATACCAGCTTTGCCCCACACCTCCCCGGATCAGGCCACGGGAGTGGCCCCTGCATCTGGTGAACCCTGTGGGATCCATAAAAGACCTCCATGTTAACTCTCACTCCTCCCCTAATCCTGGGCAGGGTGACTCCAATGGAGCCATGTTAGCAGACACTGCCCTTGGCCATGGCTGCTCTTGAGAATCCTGTTTGGGGGCAGGGCTCCACAGAAAGGATAACAGGAGATCCAACTTGTACTTCCTTCTGCACCTCAATTTTGAGGGTTTTAAGGGGCCCTGCGCCTTTCCAATACTCATCTGGCCTGCTTAATCTCTATCACCACCATGTGGACTCTGGATTCAATGCCCTCCACAGGGTCGGAGGTGGGGGTGGGGAGGTAAGGTGCCATTGCGTTGGCTGATCTTCCTCCTATGCGGCAGTGGTGAGTGAAGGCAGCTGGCTTCAGCAGTGTTACTGAGCATGCTCAGTCCATGTGACCATGCTCACTACAAGCTAAGCAGCAAAAATGAGGGGGGGGGGGGCACAGGACCCTGCATGCCCCCACGTGAGAGTCTCACAGTACTGTTGACAGACTTGCACTGGGACTGGGCTTGAGTGCTAAAAATAGCTGTGTAGGCATTGCTTTGATCTTCAGCCTCAGGCTGGAGCCCAGCCTCTGAAGTCCCCTCCCCCCCCCCCCCCCGCTTCCTTGCCACACCAGAACATCCACATGGCTATTTTTAGTACACTAGGGGAGCCCCACACACACAACACTGGCAACCCAGGCTACAAAAGAGTTATTCCCAGCTGCTGTGCCACCATGTGGCTCTGTCCAGGACCACTGGGCAGCCTGGGACATTAGAAAGGGTCAGAGAAAGATGCTCATCTCTTTCAGCTTGCATTTAAAAAAACCACTTCCCATCTTTTCATGATTACACCCTATCTCTGCACTATATAACAATATATCAGAACAGTGAATAACGCAAATCAAGACGTGATAAACTGCAGTGAGACCCCTACTCCTGTTAGGAATGTAAAACATTTTAAAAGAGTTAAAATGTAAGGCTGGCCCCAAGGAAATGTCAACAACAGTCACTGTCTTGTTTGCCACGCTGCTGTTGCCATATTGGTGCCAGGACATTAGCAACACAAGGTACAATAAGAGATATTACTTAATCTCCCCCCCACCCCCAATGTCATTCATTGCCGAAGGGATTTATATAGTTCCGGGGCAAGATGTGCAGAAGTGGGTTCCTTAAGTCAGGCTGCTAAATCCTTATTTAAGAGCCTAAATGAATGACCTGATTTTCAAGTGTGTCAAGTACTCTACGGCTCCCACTAAGTGCAGGAGAGCTGGCGGGTGGGCAGTAATTTTGAAAATCCATGTAAGCTAAAAAATAAGGCTTGGCAGCCAAACTTTATGTCCCAATATTTTGAATATCTTGGCACTTACGTTTTGCAAAGGTTTTTTCCTATTTGTTCCACCACTATTATTCTCATTACTAAATGAATCATAACCACTATAGATACTATGGTAACACCCAAATACCCAACCCCAGAAATCTAAACGTTTTTCAGAATATAGGGGTGATGGAGCCATGCAAACAAAGCATGGGATTTGGCCAAAGCAGTTTTTTTTCAAAAGTTGTTTTTAAGTGCTTCTTTCCACCCCCTACCGCACCCCCCCACACATTAAGAACTGTAACCAGAGTCAGAACTTCATGCACTGAGAACACCATGGTCACAGACTAGACCGTAACTTCCCATACGGAGCATGCATCAAATATTCGTGACGATCTACAGCCATAACCACGGAACCAATTCTATATTTTCTTGCATGCCCCCAACTCCAAACTTGCTTCATTTGGAGTTTTGGCTGAGACAGGGATATAGGGCTGGACCCTAACCATTTTCTGCAATGATCTGGTAAATTTAGATCCAGAATTAATGGGGGGATTTTGTTATTGTTTTGAAATAAGGATGCATTTTAAATAGCTGATTCTTTATATTGCTTTGCTTATTATACGTATTGATATATTGTTCTTAAAAGTTTCTTATTTGTTTTGGTTTTTAGCAGATGGAACATCTCAAGCTGGTATCTATGAGTCACACAGCAACCTGGAAACCTAGCCAGCAGAAACCCCGCTTTGCCAATATCTGTCAGCTAGGAAGGTTGCAGCATCTGTTACGTCAGATGAAAAGGCCCCACTCTTAATCACGGCCAAGACATGGGGTTTCACACTCTGTTCACATTAAAAAAACACAGTAACAACCTATGCCCAAACCGGGAAGCCTGCCAGCCTACTTGAGGAATAATCCCTCCATTAACAGAGACACCACCAAAATGATGGTGACCCATTTCTCTTATCCCAAAGTAACACCTCCAGCTTACCCAGGAGGGACTTTACCAACCTAACATCCACTCAGCAATCTCAATCAGACAGGGCTCAGATGGAATCACCATGATTGGATGAGACATATCTAAAGCTGGGTATTCATTAGTATGCAGATGATACCTAGGGACATGTCACCCTATATCAGTTCTTAAAGCAGCATCACATATACGCTGAGTAATGTTGACTGAACTGACCCCTGCAGCACTCCATATGGGAATGGGCCTCACAGCTACTGAGCAATTACTCGTTACCACAAACACGAAATGGAGCCATTCTAAATCACACCAACCAGTCTACTCAGTTGAGTCAGAACCATATTGTGGTCAACAGTATCTCAAATGCCACTTAACATGCTAGGGCACCGATGTAGCACAGGTGTAGAGTGGCCCCTGCAAAGCACTAGATGGCATTTCTTACAGTATCAAATGCTCTTCAAAGAAACCCATGCAGCTGTTGGAAAATTCTGATCCTGGTTAGCATATTTAAAATATTTTGTTTTATTATAACTTTAAAAGTTAATGAACAGAGTCAGAGTAGCCACAGAAGGAAGCCATTAGAAGTTGGGTCTGCAGTCCTACTATTTCAGGTTAACATTCAATTTCTAACCAAAAGTAGTGTAAGTAATTACATGCATTGTAAGAAACTATTCTGAAGGCTTTGCCTTGTAGAAGGATCCCTGTATTGTTATTATGTTGTTGTGAAGTCGTTTATCTGAAAAGGTGTAATTACTTGTGCTCAAGGAAGATTGAGCTGCCAGTGGGGTTTCCGTTCACATGATTTCTGAGGTAATGCAAATCCTCAAAAAACATGTGAAAATAAATTCCCAACAGTCTTTGTAGACCTAATTGTCTATTCCATTTAGTTCTGTTCATAGCAGTGTTCTCTTAGAAATACCACTATCAAGTAACAAATGCTCTCTGATTAGGAATAATGTGCCTATTGTATTTACCCTAAAAAGCAATTAGAGCAGCTTCACCCTTGGTCTTGAATGCTGACTATGGCCAGCAAGAAGTTCTGCCTAGTGGAAGAGCTAGATTAGAATGCAGCCTCAGAATGGTGAAGGATACAGGTGTCCTACAAATTGACCTCAGTACAGTTATTATATAGCCCTCATGAAGTAGCCATTGTCAGCCACAGAAGGGTGAAGTGAGCGTAGCCAAATAAAAGGAGCTGAGCAGAGTCAGGATTACAATGTAGGGATGGAGGGGCTGAGGGGAGAATGGCAGAACCAAATAAAGAAAATATGGAACATTCTACAAGTCCATCCATTTTTCCACTGTCCCTACACTGTGATGGGAGTAAACTAAGGGGATCTTTGGCAGAAGTCTCCAAACTGAGCAGGAAGGAAATGCCCATGCTTGGATAACGATTGTACCATCAACTGCAAACAAACATAAAGAGCACAAATCTCCAATTTTACACTAATGCAAGGCCACCAGCATAAAACTGGAGTCACACAATGAAGAATCAGGTCCTAAATCTCTAACTAAGCTGTTAAGAGCCCTTTGCCAATCAGAGAGCACTGAGCAACAATTTCAGGAGCAGGCTTTATTTTACCTATCTCAAAAGCTGCGCAGCCATTCATAATTACCCCTCAATCAGGAGCAATTTTGTGATTTAAAAGAATACTTAATTTCAAAAGAGAGCTGGCATTGCACCAAGAGTCAGTGAACATGCTGGCAACCATTCAGAGAGCTTCCACTAGCACTTGCAATAATTCCTTCTCATAACATTTACATGGAAATAAATCTGAATCAGGTGAATTTACAATATGCAGTGAAGAGACATGTATCACATGCAGTGAACTGTCAGAAACGTTATTATAAAGATGCTTTTCAATACTACATAATTCATGGTAGGATGACAATATTCCAAATTTACAGTTCTCAAGGCTTTTCAGTTTCCATAACTCATTGCCAAGTTTGTTAGGCCTTAACCTTTCACCTTATCCACAAGTTTTGCTTTAGTTTTCGTAACATTAATATTAAATGTAACCTGTACTTCTTTTTATTGGACGTATGCTCTTTTAGATACCTGTGAAGAAAGCCTGAAAGGTGTGTTGAGGGGACAGAGGAGTATCTCCAAGTTTTTATTAAGGCTATTTTTTTTAACCTTAGAAACATCAGATAAAGTCTGGTCTTCCCTGGCTTTCCAGGAGAACTTGTGGAATATAGAAGGGAGTTAGTTTATTATGAATATTCAACTCTCTCAGTCAAGAGAGTTGAATCTCTAACAAAGGCTTCCTCTATTCAAAATGTTAATTAGTTATTCGAGTTCAAATTAGTTTTTACCAAAAACGAACCAGAAAAAAAGTTTGAAACAGTCTGACTAAAAGCCCATCAGTCTTCCAGCTTTGACAGGACCTGAATTTCTAATTTAAAAAACACAGTTTAAAAAAAAATACATTGGAAAAAATGTTTTAAAACTCTTTCATATCTTTATACATCAAAAACAGGCAAAGAAGGGCAAAGCCCAATTTATTTATTTCCTTTAGAGAGCACCTTGAGAAAAATATCAGCTGTTAACAGTATTATCAACCTCAAATGCTCAAAAATCATGAATCAAGGACCCAAAAATCATGAGTTAAAAAAAATGCATGAATTTTAAGCCAAGCGTGGAGTTATTTCTATTTTCCTTCTGGTATTTTAGCCTTTAGGGTTACATTTTCAACCTTTCTTCACAGCAAGACTTGGAAGCTTTTTTAAATAAAAGTAGAGATTCTTACATGATCACATGAATCCAGGAACTGGGGCTTTAAGAAAAATACCAAATATCAAGAAAACTATCATTAAATTATGAGAGTCAGCAACATGGTGCTGCACAGTGGGAAATCTGAAGATGATAACTTAGAGAGCTTTAATGTATATGCAGCTAGCATGCTTGTGTACCAAACTAATGCCGGTTTTACTCCTTAGGGTACCATATAAATACTTAGGTTCTCCCTTTTAGGACTGAGTCTGCAATTCCTAGCACATTTCAAAAGGGATTTGACAAAAACATTCCCCTTGTCTGCATGTATTTCAGTCCCATCATTCAGACTGGAACTGAACAGCTGCTACATTTAAGAGAAAGCCCGTCGGTCATAAGCAGAATGGAGAAAAACATAAGTAGACCTGGGCAAAAGGCAGTTTATGATTAAGTCATGAAATTGTAATTAGAGGTACAAAAGCACCAAATTATCCCTTCTAATGTGTATTTTTCTTCAGACCTCCATCTTGGCAAAGTAGCACGCTTTGTTACAAGGCATGCAAGATCTGGGTCAGGTATTCTTTGTCAAAGATCACTGTTTCCTCTCAGAGTGCTTTTACAGAGAGGCAGACTATTACAGAGATTACTGGAGGAAATCAGCAGCACTGTGTCACATCCAATAAAATCCTTGCGATGGAAGCCCAACCGTGAAAGCTGAAATTTTACCATATTTGGGAAACGATATCAGGAATTTTACTCCAAAAGCTCAAGTGGCTCATGCAGACACATTCAGGTCTATGAAGTTTCCTCAGTAAAGTCTTTTCAGCTTAGAATTTTTAGACCAGGGCTGAATGGAATGTAAATTGTGAGGGTAGACAGCCTGCTCAAGAATGTGAGACAAAATAGGAAATGGAGACATGCCAGGATTCAGAGAGACAGAGGAGTCAAGGGAAGTTGGGAACTTCACACAGAGGGAAAGGAGTTGGGGGAGAGAAGATACATTCAGAGTTAAGGAAGAAGTAGGAATGACAGAAGGAGCCAGGGGGAGAGGAGACTGCAAGGGATAAGGTTTTTGGCAGATAGAAGTAGGGAGGCAGAAGTCAGTGGGATTGGTAAACTGGAAATCACAAAAGGAAAGAGTGTCAAGGCATTCGGGGGGAGAATGAGCAATGCTGAACAAGAGAAAATAGCAGTCGGAGAGAGGAAATTCAAGATTATTTGGTAAGAGTTGGGGAAAAGGTTTGTTCCCTGGTATGCGGGAGGGAGTGGAAGGGAGTGTTCAGAGCACTGTTTTGGTGCTTTGATGTATTGGCTGGTGCTGGAGTTAATTCCCCATTTGTGTATAATTACTTTTTGCTGATGAGTGGTCAGCATTGGCCATTGTAAGTCTAACTGTTGAAGCCTCTGTAAAGACATTTATTTGATATTTAAATCTAAAGAGATGAAAAGAAGATTGCAAGACTGGAAAGAGCCATGCTGGATGCAAAGTTGCACACTCAAAATACCTAGTGATGTGCAACCCCATGGTTTGCCCATCGGGTGTTTTGCACAGTCCTCTTAGGTGTGCATGTTTATAAACTTGAGACATTTATTTTAGGTCTCTTTGCTGCACTAAACAATCAATTTCACATAGAAAAATATTTTTTTAAACCACACACATGTTTACTGAGGAAAGGTGTCTCTACTATTGCTACCTCCAGTGAAATTGCACCCAATTATAGATCTCAAAATCCTAAGGTAAATACCCCCTTTCAGAGTTATGTTTTTTGGTATGAAAGGCACCTCTAAGCAGGGCCGGCGACAGGGGGGTACTACGGTTACAGCTGTACCGGGCCCCCCGACTTTAGGGGGGCCCCGGTACACAGCTGTACCCGTTGTCGCCGGACCTGGAGAGCGGGGAAGGGGCGGGGAGGCGGCGCGGCTCTCCCCCGGACAAGCAAGCCTGGCCCCAGCAGGAGCTGAGAGCCCGGCCCGGCGGCAGCAGCGCTGTCCAGGGGAGGGGGGGGGGAAGAAAGGGCGGCTCACGCAGCTCTCGCTGCCCGGGGGAAGGAGGGGGGAGCGCCGGCTGGGCTGGGGGGGGGCCCGGCTGGGCTGGGGGGCCCCCATCCGCTGTCGGCTGGGCTGGGGGGAGGGGAGCGCTGGCTGGGCTGGGCTGGGGGGGGGCCAGCCGCTGTCAGCTGGGCTGGGGGGGGCCCAGCTGGGCTGGGGGGGCCCCCAAACTTCTGTCGCCAGCCCTGCCTCTAAGTTTCTCTCTTCCAGGTTCCCTAAACTCCTTACTTAATACTACTAAAGGAAGAGTGAGGACTGAGGGAGATTTCTTCTAACATTAAGCAGACAGTTTCCTTGACCTATGGCTGGATCATAC
Organism: Sternotherus odoratus; assembly: GCA_032164245.1. NCBI lineage: Eukaryota > Metazoa > Chordata > Testudines > Kinosternidae > Sternotherus > Sternotherus odoratus. The sequence continues at coordinate 20,707,492 of JAVMKO010000011.1, forward strand.
TTGTGAATTTGTATAGAGGAGAAGATACCTAGACTGGCTGTCTCTAGGCAATGGTCTTTTCCTAGTCAAGCAGGATCCCACAACATCACATATTCACCACCACACAGAAAGTAACACGACAAAGCTCCTCCAATCATGGAACTTCAGTTAATTACAACTTTCTGGAAGCCACCATGGCTTTATGCCCTCTGATTAATACCAGATTATCCAGTTCTATAGCACAACTCAAGTGCAAGCTTTGAAAGGGTATTTCCACAGCTTGATCAGCAAGCGGTATGCAATCACATATTAGCTATGCAAGGACTTCCCGACCATATTGTTCATTTTCTGTTTTGGTACAGATCCTCATCCTTTGATCAATCGTAACTGCTCGATCTGCCTAAATGACAACAATTCCAGGTGCTTTGTCACTTCTAATCAATGTCATTAACATTTTCATTTACTGTCATAACTTTTTAGTTGGTTGATGCCTTGATGCTACAAAAAGACTATGAGAATTAAGAATCAAATTGCTTTGTCCTTGCCCTCACAGCCCCTCTCCTCTCTGAGCTCATCTAACACTCTCCCACCTTCAGTTATGCTGGGAAAGTTAGGTGAAGTTGCCATATGCTGGCATGGGCCTCTCACTGGATTGTTCACCACAGTATTTATTGAAACCACGAACCCTTGTTTAGAATTCAATCTTACTTCATTGGAGTCTTCTGTACTTCTATAGCTTTGTTCAATGTCACTGGTTTACACAGCTGCTCTACATGCCATTTATTGGGTGTAATCCCCATGCTCTCGTCTTCTGCAAGTGTCAGGCATAACATGATGCCACCAGCATTTCTTGGCATAGTCCAGACTGTTAAAAACTATTGTAGTTCTAATCGACCCATTATTCTCAACAAACAAACAAAAAAACCCTTCAAATACTCTCTCATTATTAAACTCAGACTCTTCAACTAGCCAAAATTAGACATGGTCTAAAATGTAAAGAAATACTCCAGATGCCCTGAGATTGCAGCAAAGTGTAATTGCCTATTAGCATTTCAGTGCATTCACTCTCCCCATACAAAGCATTAGTAACCAAGCTTTGTGCAAGGAATTCCCTGGGGATCTAGTTAGCACGGAATGGTCAGACAAGCCACAGTGGCAGGGCATGAAGGTACATGGCAGCCCATCTCCACTCATGGGCTGGAGTGGTGCTCCCTCACATGGGATTCCGGGCCATTGGATTTGTGGAGATGGGGATCCTGTCTACCTAGGATGTACAGTACAGCCCCATATTCCTCTCCTCTGTGGTAGCTACTCCACTTCTCTCTCCCCTTCTCCTCCCAGGAGGGAACAGCAATGCAAAGTTTAAGTGGGCCATGTGTGGGCTTTCTGGTCCTGAGGAAATTTCACCCTGGCTACATATTAGCACAATGCACTGGGACAGTGGCTGACAGCTGCTGTTTCTCCTTACAACAAGCCATAACTCAGGGCAAGGCCTATTTCATTATTTCAATCAACATTCCTCACTTCAAGATACTTTGTATGCTGTGTTTTTTCTTTGAATAAATTGTCCAAAGAGCAGTAGTCTACTAAAGAACGTGTGAAACCTTCCAGCCTCTTGCAACGAATCCATCATTTGCAAACACACAACTGACCACATGTTCAGCTGGCGTATGTTGGCTTAGTTCCATTTAAATCAATGGAGTTACGCCAATTTACAGAGGATCTGAGAATTTGACCCGGTTACTTTATAAATGAGACAGGATGGAGAAAGGACTATTACAGCCTTTCCCCTTCAACTGCAAAGATACAACCCTCTACCTCTTGAGTTAACAGAGAACGCCCTTAGTTTTTAGTCACAGAAAGTCTCATCTACCAGAGCAGTGGCTCTTAACCTTTCCAGACTACTGCACCCCTCTCAAGAGTCTGATTTGTCTTGCGTACTCCCCAAGTTTCACCTCACTTAAAAACAACTTGCTTACAAAATCAGACAAAAATACTGAAGTCTCACAGCGCACTATTACTGACAAATGGCTTACTTTCTCCTTTTTATAATGATACAATAAACAACTGGAATATAAAGATTTCAGTATATAGAGCAGTATAAAGAAGTCATTGCCTGTATGAAATTTTAGTTTGTACTGACTTCACTAGTGCTTTTTACATAACCTGTTGTAAAACTAGGCAAATACCTAAATGATTTAGATGCACATCCCACCCTTAAGCCTGACACTGTCCAGCAGAAGGCCCTCGTCTACGCATACTTGAAAGCGGCATCTAAGGCCCTCTAGCTTTTTTCCCCCTCAAAACTCACAAGAGGCAATTGAGGTGACCCGAGTCAGTTATCTTTCCAACGGCAAGGGACACAGTCTCAGACCTGCCTTGGAGGACAGTTCGATACAGCATAGTCCACCAATCACATCAGAGATCCCAAAGCCCTAGTGAACACCTTTTCCCAATACAGTATAATACCAGCAAGGGTAATAAGAAAGAACAAGTTGCAGCAGCAGTTAATTTATAGATTTTTAAGGCCAAAAAGGAACATTATGATCATCTAGTCTGACCTCCTGTCTACCAAAGGCCATAGAACATCCCCCAAAATAATTCCTACAGCAGAGCTTTTAGAAAAACATCCAATTTTGATTTAAAAATGGTCAGTGATGGAGAATCCACCACGACCCTCTGTGAATTGTTCCAACAGTTAATTGCTCTCACTGTTACATATTAATGCCCAGTCTGAATTTGTCTAGTTTCAACTTCCAGCCATTGGATCAAGATTATATATTTTGCTGATCGATTGAAGGGCCCATTATAAATATTTGTTCCCCATGTAGGTACTTCTGACTGTAATGAAGTCATCCCTCAAACTTCTTTGTTAAGCTAAATAGATTGAGCTCCTTGAGTCTATCACTATGCAAGTTAAGAGTTTATTAAACATGAATATTTAAATTGCCCCCATTCATTAAGCTTTTCTGAACCTTTGCCACATTCCGTGCATTCCCTCTACAATTTCAAAAGTGAAAATTGTGCCAGTATGAGGTATTTTCATTCATTTTCCTCCCCTTTCTCCTTTTGATACCCAAAGAAATGGCTGCCACTCCACTGAACCCCAAGGCATATCTGTTCCCAATACAACTAGTCTATTTTTGAATGACCTACTAGATACCCAGGTAGATTGGAAAATAACATTATTCAAGACTCAGTTTCCTGCACTGAGTACTTCCATAGCATGATAATGGATGCACCTCTAAGAACATGAGCAGTATAGAAAATGTCTACTGACTCATGTGATGAGAGCCAGATGTCACCTTATTATAGTTACTTGTTTAAAAAAAATTATTTATGAAGCAAGCTCTTTGATATGCAGTGTCCTGTTTACAGAGAAACTACTCTACACAAAACATCAGAGGAGTTGAAAACAAATTAAATTTAAAATAAACAGAATTTAAAAGCCTCATGAAATTCACATAGCTTTAAAAATAAATTAACAGCAGTGTCAGAGAAAATGAGTATATTACATTACCCGGCTACAGCTAATCTAGAAGTATAGTTTCACCAAGGGATAGTACAAGAAATGTATGGAATCCTTAGACCTAGAGAAATTTCCCTAAGAAACCACACATCTCCTGGTCATGTCAGGATACATGGATCCAGGACAAATTCATGGGTAGCCATGCAATGAGTTATGATATCTTCAGAAGTCAATAGCTAAGTAGGTTAGGCAAGGTCAGTAGTTATATGATAAAACCCTTAAAAAAACCACAAAAAAATACCACAGGAAGTAGGTATTACTTTGCCTTCTGAGCCCATACCTCCTCATGGTGCTCTCGACGCTGCATTGCTGACGGTGCATTCCTAGAGATGAGACACAAAAATTTGGTCCTAATTTCTTGTGATCATTAAAGATTCCATAGTATTTTTTCACTAATTTAAAATGCTACCTGGCATCTTGGCTAGATTTCAACTCTGGTAATTACATTCTTCCTACATAAAGCTTTGATAGGGATTTAAGCAGAGACAAAACTCTAAATTTCCTGTCCATAAATGAGAAGCGCTATAAAAGATTTGCTGCCTTCCACTCCAGAGGGGCTGAAGTGATCCAGGAAAATTATTTGTAAAGCTATTTGAGCACCTAAAAGGAAATGCACTATAGAATTGAAAGATATTAACAACAATAAATGGGTCTGTCAAGTGATTAAAACAATTAATCATGATTAATTGCATGATTAAAAAATTGATTATAATCGTGTGATTAATCACTGTTAAACAATGGAATACAATTTATTTAACTATTTTGGGTGTTTTCTACATTTTCAAATATATTGATTTCAATTACAACACAGAATACAAAGTGTACAGTGCTCACTTTATTTATTTTTATTACAAAGTATTTGCACTGTAAAAGAAAAGAAATATTGTAGTACTGTATTTTTCAATCCAATATCATTACCATGAAAGTTAAACTTACAAATGTAGAATTATGTATACAAATACAGCATTCAAAAATAAAACAATATAAAACTTTAGAACCTACAAGTCCACACAGTCCTACTTCTTGTTCAGCCAATCACTCAAACAAGTTTGTTTACTTTTTCAGATTATGCTGCCTGCTTCTTATTTACAATGTCACCTGCAAGTAAGAGTAGATGTACGCATGGTACTGTTGTAACCAGTATTGCAAGATATTTATGAGCCAGATGCGCTAGAGATTCCTGCTTCAACCACAATGAAGACATGCGTTCATGATGATGACGGTGTCTCTGAAGCTCGGAAGTGTCTGAAGTTCACCCATAGCTTCACTACAGATCACATGACCAGTAGTAGCTCCACCACCTTTTCAACCTAATGAGAAAGCACCTATAGCTGCAGTGTAACAAATGTTATGGAGAGAGAGGACTAAAATAAAACCTATGCATAAAGGAAGCCTTGGATATTTTTTCCCCACTCTCATTACAACATCCCATAATTATGTTAAAGAGAAGCTCTGTCTAAAAAGTGAGTTACTGTAATTCTCCAAAGACATTTCACAATTATAAGAAGTATTGAAATAAAATTAATATCCTGTTCCAGTTCCTTTAACTAAAATCTCTTACCCAAAGAGCATCAAGTGACTCAGTGCAATGTCATAACAAGCAACACTTCTGTTACAGAAGCATACTCGGCCAATAGCTACTCTTGGAAATAAATCACTTGCATTTTATTGTGGTAGTTCATCAAAAAGCTTCATATTTTTATCTTGGCAGAAGGACAAAAAATATAGTGTACAATAACCAGATGGCACGTAAACAATATTATTTCCATTCTCATGTGGGAAAAAAATGACTGTTTCTACAAACTTGCAAACTGAGAAGAATAATGTTTAGGAATAAGACATCTTTGGCTTCAAATTATAACACAGATGACATGGTGAGGCCATTATAGGACATCATCTCTTGCTAAGATGTCCAAATGCAAGGTTACTACAAATCTTTCCCTCTCTCACAGTGGATTGTTTAATCAAACAAGGTACTTATTCCACTTGGGAAAAGACAATGATTGTTTGTGGCACAGTGTCACCTTCTTGCTGCAGGCAGCATCAATTGTGCAGTGAACAGCTGATATTCTTTGGGGCCCTGTAATGGCATGGTCCGGCACCCACCTCTCACGAGTGCCGCCTGCTCAAGTGAATGTGTCTGTACTCTGTGGTGACCAGTCAGTGACTTCTCAGGCAGGTTTTCAGTGACTCAGCCCTGAGTCACCCATGCTGTCTCTATGTGAAACAGAACAAACCCCTTCCAGGATGTACATACAGTCTTTAAGTTGTCCCAGCTCTGGTATTGGACCGTACCCACAGGGCTTCCTCCCTGGAGACACTGTCTTCCTGCAGCCCTCCCTGGACTCAGGCCCAGCAGTTAGCCAGAAGCTCTCTCTTGCTTCCCTGGTCCCTGCCCACACTGAGCTGTCCATGGTCTTGCTGCTCTTTCAGTCATCCAAGAACACAGGTCTCTCTCCTCCAGGTCCAGTCAGCAACTGTCTGACTCTGGCCCTGCAGCTGCTTTTGGGTGTTTCCTGCAGCCTCAGACATTAGCTGCTTCCCCACAACCACTCTTGGCAACTTGGAGGATTTCTCTTCTGCTCCTCTCTGAGACAGGGTGTGGCAGGATCCTGAGGGAGCTTCGGAGCCTAGTCAACCCCATCACAGGCTCATACACAAATGGTTGCCCATATTCTATATTTTAAGACTGTTTTTATTAAATCAAATGTACCCAAGGTAGAGTGCATCTCTTTAGCTGGCCAAATTCATTAGACATTTTGAATCCGTGATTTTGTGTTTATCGCCATCATTTTTCATTCATGCCACCACCACCACCACCACCAGACTATCACTAAGATCTGTGTCCTATTACTGACGTTGAAAGTTTCAAAAATGCAGGAATCCTACTTAAATGCAAATTGCTTCTTTCAGTCCCACCTTGACTGCAACACTTCCCCGTAATCAATTCTATCTGCCAAAAAGGCACAAATATGCCCTGTTCCAAGTGGATACCTATAATAGTTCCAAACATTTAAATCTTCGCCAGTTTGCATTGCCTCCCAGAGAAAATATTAAAGTCGCTTTGATTTATAGGTTTAAAGGTATAGAGTGTGTATCTCAGCCCACTACTGCTGTGGATAGCATATAGTTCTATAAAATAGAGTGACTCCTGCTCATCAACATCAGAGCGCATCATACAACCTACTGCACACTTGATGCTTTATTTGGTAAGTCTGTAAAAGAACAATGTGTGGCACTAGAATACTGACTAGCACCAAGAAATTCTGGATCCCAGGCCATACCAATTAGAGAGCTAAATTCATTTCCATCTCTCTAAAATTCTCATTAAAATAAGCCCAGGCTTACCTGTAGTTACATTAATGAACTCTAATCCAATGATTACCTGTAGTTACACTAATTAGTAATTATCCAGTGATTACTTGGAGTGGTACTGATGCTTTTAATAAGGGATTATAATATTTGGCTTTCTGAACTCGCAATTTGGGTGGTGATTTTCTTGCTGAGGTAGATATTTTTTTGGACACCAAAGCAAAGTAGCTATTTTCAACTTTCTACGCCAAGATATGAATTTAACAACACTTCTCACTAAATGCAAGGTACAGATATTGCTGCTGTTTTGGCCACTTATTCCCAAATGTAGATGATTTGGAACAGGGGTGGCCAACCTGTGGCTCCGGAGCCACATGCGGCTCTTCAGAAGTTAATATGCGGCTCCTTGTAGAGGCACCGACTCTGGGGCTGGAGCTACAGGTGCCAACTTTCCAATGTGTCAGGGAGTGCTCACTGCTCAGCCCCTGGTTCTGCCACAGGCCCTGCCCCCACTCCAGCCCTTCCCACACCCACCCCTGAGCCTGCCGTGCCTCGCTCCTCTTTCCCTCTCCCCTCCCCAAGTCTCCTGCATGCCATGAAACAGCTGATTGGGAGGTGTGAGGAGGGCTGCCAGTGAGTGGGAGGAGCTGGGAGCTGATGGGGCGACTGCCAAAGAGACACAGTAATATGTCAATGTACATTGGTAAATTCCGGCTCCTTCTCAGGCTCAGGTTGGCCACCCCTGATTTAGAAGATCAGGTTTTCCTGGGTGTATATTTTAGTAGGAGAAAGCCATGTTTTACTATTATTCCTTCCAATCCAGACAACTTTCCCCCGCAGCTACAACAAAAGGCATTGATCTAAGACTTTTTAAAAGTGCATTTAATGTTAAAACATAGCTGCACATTGAAATCTTCATACACACTATATCCTTCTCTCTCACACCATTCCTGCTAACATGAGTGATGTCCTCTGTTACTCCACCTAACCAAACTAGAGTGCACAGAAATGATTTAATATTCAGGGGAAATAATCAGATTGTTTGAGGTTGGCAGATGATCCCAAAATAAAGTAAGAAACAGACATTTGGCAAAGTAGAATTTTGCAGAAAAATCACATTTGCTTCAACAGGGATGCACAAGCTGATAGCAAAAAGGAAGCTGACACTAAACTACATCAGAAAGGAAATAATGTGCTCCAGAGCAAACAGGTAAGAGAGAACTTGAAGCTCTGAGCTGTGCTTATTACCTGGGAAGGGGAAGGAAACAAGGAGAGAACAGACACGCAAACAAGTTTCTTCTGAATCAAGAAAACCTAGGGGGAAGTGTCACCTAGCGAGAGCAATGGCCACTTAACATTCATTAGGAAACAGAATTTTCAACCCATACTTTTCGAGCCAAGTCCAGGTCGTTATGAGGTGAGTTGCAAAATTCCTGCCGATGAGGATTTGGTCCCTTACAGTTTGTGGATTTTTAATGTATGATTCATCAGCTGAAAACTTCTCTTGGCATGAAGTTAATGCCTCAATGTTGCCCAGTGGGACACAGCTCTGGGGAAGACCCACGGAAGGAACCATCTGCATCTCCACAAGCCTGGGGCACGTTCTACATCCTTCCTGTCCCCAGCACAGTCTGAAGCAGCTTCAAGGTCGCTTTAGACTATGGTGCCTTGTAATTGCCCCTCAAGAGACTGACACAAAGCTGGGAATCACTTGAGTGCACCAGGCCCCAGCCATGGCTATGGGGGTGGCGTAGAGCTGCCTATGCCAGCCAGGGATTCCTCAATACTAATGAAATCCCCAGTTGCCCTATTAGGGCAGCTTTATGGCCCCTTTGTGCTGGGCTTCCCCTTGACTTTATTTCAGTATTTGAATTATTTCCTACACTATTACATTACACTGCACTGTAACCTTTGGCTTTACCATATCAGTACAGGAAATAAAGCCAAACTCCACTTTTTTATAGCAGTCATCTATTATGTGTGTCATTTGAAAGGTGATATTTTCCCCCTTATTGGCAATGAAGACACGTTACACTCAATATCTTCATGTCATGATAATTTGGGTGTTCTGATCATATAAATATTTGGCCTCAAACTCCCCTTCAATTTCAGAACTGGATGCTGGGCCATGTGTCTCTAAAACTCCATGACTATTTCACATTTGACTTTTGCCTCAGAGTCATGCTAGTTTGGACATGTTTCCTATACTGCTTCCTCACATTGGCGCCTCCACTTCTAAGGGCTGGTCCCCACTAGGGCTTAACGTCGACTTTAGCAACACTAAGTCGATATAAACATGTACCCGTCCTCACATGCATGCCATTAAAGTCGATTTAAAGGGACCTCAAAATCGACTTCTGTACTTCTCCCTAACGAGAGGAGTAGCACTGAAATCGACCTCTCTGGGTCGATTGTCAATTAGTGAGGATGCATGTGACATTAAGCCTCCGACCTTCCACAATGCTCCAGCCACCAATCTGAGCAGCTCCGCGGCCCCCCCATGCCCGCCTGAGCAGGTCCGCGGCCCCCCCCGCCCGCCCGAGCAGCCCTGCGCCAGCTCCCCCCCCTGCCCGAGCAGCTCTGCGGACCCCCGGGCCCGCCCGAGCAGGTCCGCGGACCCCCGTGCCCGCCGGAGCAGCCCCACGCCGGCTCCCCCCTGCCCACCCAAGCTGCTCGGGCGGGCGGGGGGGGGAGCCCGCGCAGAGCTGCTCGGGCGGGCACAGGGGTCCGCGGACCTGCTCGGGCGGGCAGGGGGGGTCCGCGGAGCTGCTTGGGCGGGGTGAGCTGGCGCGGGGCTGCTCGGGTGGGCGGGGGGGTCTGCAGAGCTGCTCGGGCGGGTAGGGGCGGTCCGCGGAGCTGCTTGGGCGGGGGGAGCCTGCACGGGGCTGCTCGGCCGGGCGGGGGGGTCCGCAGACCTGCTCGGGCGGGCACGGGGGTCCGCGGAGCTGCTCGGGCGGGCGGAGCCGGCGCGGGGCTGCTCGGGCGGGCACGGGGGGGCCATGGAGCTGCTCGGACTGGTGGCTGGTCCCCTGGGGAGCGTGCCCGACTGCCCCGAAAGGTGGTGCCTGCTGGGGACTCCCGGCACGGTGGGATATCTACCCACAGTGCAATGCTCGCTATGTCGACCCTTGCAAAAGTTGTAAGGACAGACACTGTCGACCTGCTGTGCTTTGTGGGGACACACTAAGTCGACTCTATACAGTCTACTTTAGAAAATCGACTTAAGGGAAATCGACCTACTGCTGTAGTGAAGACATAGTCTAAGAGATCTGCTATCCTTAGCCCACATGGAGTGGAACTTCAGTGGGACTCTAGACAGACATGAAGGTTTGTGTCAGCATAGTCCAATGAAGGATCAGGGCCTATATTTGTAAGGGCCAAAAACGTAGGCATTTGCAGAATATCTTCCTATGATCAAATGTGTGTTTGGATTTTTACATAGCAAAAAAACAAAATAAAAAATTAAGAATTCATAAATATAATCAAAGCTTTCGATTAATGATCAGCTCCCACACTGGACTATCCATACAGACAGTATATGAATCTGTATAAATTATTCAAATATTAGTTTTAATATTGCAATGCAATTATCCAATGAGGCGTTCTTATGGATGGATCACCTGTTCTTTCACTCGTTCTGAAGCACCTGGCACTGGCCATTGTTGGTAGACAGGATACTGAACTGGATGGACTTTTGGTCTTACCCAGTATGGCCATTCTTATGTTCAGCTGAAGCTGAATTGACTTTAAACAGTTTTCATGTGAAGACTAAACAGTGGAATGTATTTAAAATAAACACTTTAATAGATTAAATCTTTAGTCTTCACATGAAAACTGTTTAAAGTCAATTCAGCTTCAGCTGTTGTTCAGTCACATCTTTCCATTTTGGAACTCCGTCACTGAAGCAAAGAGATGTCTAGAACAAAGTGATCTTTGATATAAATAATTTCATTTTTAAAGCACATTGAGGTGCTCTGACCTCCTTGCACACTACAACCACAGTGCGTGAGAGGTGAAAGGTGTACAGTCCTTCTGACTATATGAATTTTGCTTGGTCTCAAATCCAGAAGTGATGGTGCATTAGATATAGATGAACTGACAATAGACGTTTTAAAGCACCCTCTTAATCAAACATCTGAACCTTAGAAGATGGCTCAGAGAAAAAGGAGCATATTTTGAGAGAGACAGACAGGATTGTTCTATACGTCCTGATTACATTAAAGCCCATTAGTAGAGGTAAGCTGATTTTTAAGATAACTTTACTCATGGCCTTTTGCCTGTGCTGTGTTCTCCACCCACTCCTCATAACAGCACTCTAACTGCAGGGAAAATAGTTAGGGCCCACTTCAATATTTTTAACATAATTTCATCTGAATCATTTCAAATGGGGATTCTTCATTTCTGCGCACAGAAGCCAAGAGATTCACTGCCTTGTGAACTGCCCTTAACCATCTACATAAAAAAACCAAGGTTAGCTATTAAACTGGTTTCCATAAACATGCAGATTGTTATCTCCACACAGCAGATTAGAGAAACAGAACCTGCAGTCCCCATGCAGACAAATCTCCCACTGACATCAACAGATCATGTCCTTCTTAGTCATGTAACAACCCATGAATTAGATTCCCAGGAATAGGTTCACAGTAAGACAGCTGACAGTGGACCCTTTCCAAGCCTTACATGCGGCTTGAGGAAATTTGCTTTGGTTCTCATTATTTCTTTTACTTTGTAGCTACAACTATTAAAGACCATCATGCTGAAATAGAGTTCCCTGGAATGTGTCCTTTGTTCAGCAGATATCTTCATGTAGTAGAACATTGCCTGGGTAACCAGGTAGTAATACTAAGCTAAATCAGATAGCAGAGTATTGCAGTGCAGAAAGCAAAAGCAATGTGTAGCATGGAGCACACTAATGAAGTAGTTATAGTGATGGAGATTTCAGTCATTTACTGCAGCGCTGTACCCCATTTAGGGTTTAATTCCGCTCCCACTGGACACAACAGGTTTTGCCGTTTAATTCAATGGTAGCATGATCATGCCCTTACTGGGTGATTATAATGCCCAAGAAATAATCTCTGTCTAATCAAATATGGCCCATATTACTGTAGTAACGGTCTCTCTCATTACTCTGAATATTCAGGATCTACCTTAGTATTGTTTAGATCCTGTGAGCTGCTCAGGAAGACTGAACTGTGCACATAATATCTGAATTTAAAAAGCATACATGTTTCATCAAGAACTAGATAGGCTCTGCTTTGACACTAATTCTTCTTCAAGGGCAGACTATGCATAAAGTATAATTTTAGTCATACAAGTAGTTAACATTATGGGGTGTCATTTACTCTCTCAACATTACATCAAATGGTGTAGAAGTTTGAGGAGAGAGATCAAGAGTTTTGGCTATGCAAGTCAATGGTGAGATATCCAGGGGAAGTCGTCAGACAGGCCAACATGAGGACTAGAGGGACAGAAGCAAGTTGGAAGTGGAAAGGCAGATGGCAGATCTAATGGTGTTGCAACAATTATTATCACGGAGGTGCTGAAAGCTAATGAACAAAACCGTACACCCTGCATACGATGGAAACCACTTCAAGCCAGGGGGTGCCGCCCTGCCCCCAGAATACCTAGTTCTAGCACCCATGGATAGATCTACAAATCTGCTTCAGCATGAAGGGAGCTGAAACCATTAGAACAGATTAGATCACCCAGAAAGAGTGGAAAGGGCGAAGAGGAGATGACCAAGAACACACCTGCCCAAGTAGGTCAGGCCAGGCACAAACTATTTTAGTTTCTTTCACAGTAGAATCTTTCTAAGGTTATTGTTGGGACCTTCTGAATACTGAACCCCTGCAAGGCCATGAAGCCATTTCAACCATTATTTTGCCACATGACTAGTTAGATGTTGTCAGTATCATGGGAAGCACACACACGCTGGTTGCTAGGAGTGGGCATCCATTGCTAGGCATCTTGTACCCTCATCCCCCATTACATGGCATTACAGCGACATTCTAAAGAACCCCAATTCTACATGTGGCTGACCTGCCAGATGTCAGAAAGAAACAAGCCTAACAGCACGTCTGCTGAATATTTACAAAGCGGCAGGCTAAATTACACAAAGGGAATAATTTGCAACGTAATGGTGCATTTGCATTCAGAATATTTGATTTCCTGCTCAGCCAACTAACCTAAATGCTCCTAACCAAATGAAATGTAGACAGAGCTTAAAACGTTTGAAGAAAAGCACTCAGCCATAAAATTAAGGTCAACGCAGAACAGATGGCACCTCTGAAAAGTGTTTTCAACATTTATCTTTATGTAAAATAAAAATGTGAAGCTCAGGCTGCTTTTGACATTCCTACTTCAAGTATTGAATCTTGTGCTCCGTGGTTAATAAAGAAGTACTAAAAATTATATTGAACCCTTCAAAATACTAAATCTAAATAAAGCTCTTTCAAATACTGTGTGATAAGATTTTTTTTGTGGGCTTGTAAATACATATCAATAAAATATAGGTTCTATCGCTTCTATAGCCACTATAAATATTGCAAGTACTCTCTGCATTTCCATAAATATGATCACTAGTCCCAAGTGAAAAGCTTTTTCATTTGGAGCAGTTAGGGAAAAAGATATCGTTTTGTCTTTATCAAAGTCTTTGAAAGGCTGAATTTTAGAGCCCCGGGTATAGGGAGTTGTGAACAACTTCTTGTTACAATGAGGCATGAAATTTAGTCTTGAGTTTGAGGATTCAATCAATGAGACTGAAGGAGGATCAGCTTATTAGACTGAAGGGTAGCCAATACCTATATCTAAAAAAAATGGTAGAGATGGGTGGGTATATGTCAGAATAATCAGAGATAAAATTGTAAGACACCAAAATGAGCATCATTCGGATAGGGACAAATCAGCATTGTGTTGAAGAAAGTATGCAGTAGCATAAGTAATTCAAAGTAAAGGAAGTGGATAAGACTAGGAATCTAATATAGGGCAGGATACGAGACACTGACCACTCCCCTAAGCACCCTCAAGTCTCTGTGAAGTCAGTAGGAGCTGAAGGAGGAGGAGCTGCTCTCCTCAGGATTGGGTCTACAGAATAAGGTAAAATCATAGTGTATGTACAGTAAAAAAAAATCTGAGGAAAGCATACCAAGATAAGAAAATTGCACCCATCTCTAAATCCCATCAACCCTGCTCCAGCCAAGAATGTATCATAGCTCTGGACAAGAGTTCGCTATTCACAAAGCTTTGCTATTGGCTGTGATCAGACTCAACAAAGCCTTCTGGAGCGTCACAGCAGAAGGGGAATTTCTTGGGGCCTAACTATTAACGTAGGTATGCTTTTGCCTATGCCTATGTTGAATGGTCCCTAACCTGTGAGGAAACTCAACATTTATTTAAGCTTTGCAGTTCAGTTTTAAGCTTAAATGAAGGGCAAAGCTTAAATGAAGGGCAAAAGTCTTTTTCTAGAGGACTAAGAGGCAGCATTACAGAGATCTTGACAATTCTACTCAGCCCAGGACTAGGGAGCAAGTAGCAGAACTGTGAACATCTTTACCAATAAACGCTGGACTCCAGAGAGCCATGGAAGAACAGGAAAGCTGTCCTGGCATGCCTTAAAAGATAGTTCAAGAAATTCCTCCCACACAGTGCAAGGAAGTCCACTGACTAAAGCTAGAAACCTTTACTGATGCTGCTGCTTTTGATCGTGCATTATAATTTAAACATCCCTAATTCAATTTGTGAAGCTGTAGTAATTTGCAATACATGTATTGAAAAGGCAGATTGTGATGAGGAACATTACAGTGGGCTAATAAATAATCAGACTAGTTCAGAGTTGGCATCAGGATCTAGCCCAACAAACTAAAAACAATGCAACAGTAAATTGGTAGAAAAATTATCATGAAAAATATCAACAAAAACCCCAAACCACAACCGGTCAAGTACAAATCTACTTCCGGTCCCTAAAGGCTTTTGATGCTCATGATATAGCCAATAAATTAACAAGTATTAATGCAAGTTCTTTGCATTTACCAAGAGACTGAATCATCTTTGACCAAAGTAGCAGTAGCTTGGTTATAGCAAGTGGAATTGTATAAATGGCCTGAGAGATAAGAGCTGGATTATTGCTCTGGTTTCCCTGTAGGGCCGACTGCTATTAAGGACTAACCCAAAGCCCAAAAAAACCAACCGGAAGACTTCCATTGACCTCAGTGGGATTTGGATCAGGCCCTTAAGGAATGTGCCAACAAGTAACTCAAATTCAATTTGATTTCATTGTTAAAATGAACATTTATCTGGTGAGTAGCATGGTATCTGGGACTAAGCAACAGGCTGAGAACTAGGAATTCATTTCTCTAGTTGCTCAGAACATTTCAAAACAGATCGCCTTTTCCTGTGAAAAGTGTACATTTACTGCATCACGCAAGGATTATCAATCAAAGTTGGTTGGCATAGGGACATTTTCAAGAGCTCAGGTTCCATTTAGATGCCAGAATAAGTGGCCACATTTTCAGAACCATTCAAAAGAACTTAGCCCGTTGAGTATGCCTTTGGTACAAGGCTCTCCTGAAAATCTTGCTTTAGGTGTCACAGTGGGAGATGCTGGGTTTTGAGCTCTTTAAAAAAGAAAAAAAACACTATTTTTATATACTTCACCCAGCCACTTCTATCTGTCTCCAATTTTTGGTGTCTGGCCCTTTGAGGGTAGAGTAGGATCTGTGATGGAGGAGCACTCTCACTGTGTCGAGGTTTGCGATGGGGGGGGGTGAGAGTGCACCTGAAATTTCGTGGCTTTCATTTGCAATGGTAAGGTAATTGCACCGCTTCTCTTGGATGAGAATTTTGCTACAGCCTTTGTGACCTACGGATTGTGCTACAGCGTAAATGATCTGGAAGATGTAACTAATGCAAAATGCTTCTGCAAACCTATTTTGCCCCAGCAGCTGTAGATAATGCATTACACCAATGTCCCAACAGTTACCCAGCCTTCCTATTGGCTTTAAGGTGTTGACTTTGAGCTATACAAGCCTATCCAATTCGGGTGCCAGGTCTCAGGTGTCTGAGGCACTACACCTCTCCTGATGGTGCCATTGGAACACTATGGAGCACAAGCTTTAGAACATCTGAGGTTTGTGCAAGACAGTGTGAGCATAGAAGCCAAAGTTCAGAGTGACCTTTTACACTCTCTTTCTTCATTACACCATATTCTCTCTAACCCACTCTGGAGAACCAAGAACAAATGTAAATCTCTCCAGCAGAGAAATTTCAACATGAGGCCCTCTTCTCTGGAATTAAATTGTGGAGTCTTGAGTGCTAGGGGATGCTTCAAGGTCCATCTATTCTCAGGGCTTTCTACAGGGGAAAATTTCTCAGCCTGCGTTAGGGGATTTTGGGGGGTTCATTTAGACAATGTTATTGCATATTTAAGTGACATAGGTTTGATTAGCAACTTCTCCAATAGGTCTGCATTTACAAATTCTACAAATTAAAGTCAATGTTGATTTTTTACTCCAGCACCTGGCTATGTAGTTTTCTTGGCAACTTCTATTCTTAGAAGTTAAATATTTTTCATATTCAATAAAAGTCTGACATCAAGGTTGACTATCCTCATCTGCCCTCTTAATAATTTGATTGACAATACACAGATGGGTCAGTGGTAACGAGCCCTATTACAAAGTTTGCATTATGTATTGTGAAAAAAGGCCAGACCATTTATGTTAATGTTTGAGTATCCATGCAGTCCTCTACAGCTAATATTATAAAATTAGCAATAAAAATAGTTTTTGCTTTACTCAAGTAAATGAACAGATATTTACTGCAGTCAGCATAACTCTCTCCTCTTCACATTGTGTGCTTAAGCACTCAAGATGATTACAGCAAATCAAGTTTTGTTTTAATCAACCCAGGAAGAAGGAAATGCAAGAAATTAACCTAATGCAAAAATGTCTGTTTTCCAATAATAAAAATAGATTGGTTATACCTCTGTGCCTTTCTTAAGTCCCAGTCCTGCAAGCTGCTTCCATGTGGCTCCTCTGTCAACGTACAGCTCCGCTGAAATCAATAGGGCTCAATAGAGGACAGGAATCCAGCCCTTCAGAAAAACAGTCAGGATCAGGGCCTTTATTTGCACGCAGTGGAACCTGGTTATGAAGATGGGCGGTAGCACCTACCATTTTGGTCAAGAATCCAATGATTACCACAGGCAGAGACACTGTAGATACCCACTGAAAAGCATACTCAAAAGGACACTCTCCATCATGTAGGAACAGATACATTCTCCTGTGCAGAGAGGGTGGCTGGGAGTTTATATGGTACTATGTTGCAGAAACAGTACATCTTGCATGCATGCACAATACATTTGCACTGTAGATGCACAGAGATAATATATAGACATCACTACCCTGTGCTGAATGTAGTTAAAGTTACCTAATAATTTGCATTATAAACCCCTATTTTCAGATGTTTACAACTAGGCTTGGCAAAATTTGATTTTTATTTTTAATATAATGTTGATGGCTAATATCGATTTTTATGTTAAGCTTTCTTTAGGATGTATTGATTAAAATTTCACAGTGGCATGAAAATATGAATTTTAAAGCTATTTGCTCAATTTTTATTGACTTCAATTTTCATCACTGTGGAAAATTGGGGAGGGAGGAGAAAATATTTAATGACAGTAGGCTTTGAGATTCAAAAATTTAAAGTGATGTAATCATTAAAACACAAATTGTCAACATCACATGTCAAAATATACTAAATAAATATCCTTAAGTCAAACTCTAAGATCTCAAAGCAGTGTTTTTCTTAATCCATCTGTAAATTTCAGTTATCAACAGAAATAATTTTTCATCAGTTGGTGTACAGTAAAATCAACATTTACTGATAAAAATCTCAGCCTTTCAAGCCTGCTTATATTTTGCAAAACTTTAATTATTCAGATTACGAATTTCCTGAGGCAGACAACTAGCATGGGTGAATTTTTGTTTTCTTTCGGGTTTACTGAAAATTTCAGTAGACAATTCAGCTGTTTCTCACAATGAGGTTAGCGGAAAACATTTGGCTCATGTTAAAATAATTCTTACAACTGTTTCACTGAGAAGCCCTTGTAATCTAACTCAGCCCCCTGTGTATGTTAAGAAGAGTAAACAGACAGAATGCTGTACACTCCAAGGCTACCTATAGTTTAGCTACTTAAAATAGATCAGTCTTGTTCTCCAGAATCCATGAATACTCACATATGACATGGGACTTGCGTCAATCATAATACCCTATGTGTTTACCTTACTTTGAATGTGTAAAGCAACAAAAGTGTCAGTCACCTGTTACGTATATTTAAACAGGCACTTAATACATTGATTTAAAAGCAGCCCTCTCAACCAAGCAGAACTACCCACTTCTCTCAGCCTCAAAGCCTTGCTCTCGAGTTCCTTCCCATGGTATGCCATGCATTTGGCAAATTGCGCAGCCAGCCAGAAGATGGTGCTGCTGTGTATAAAGCTTAATCCTTCCACCAGAGCCTGGAGACTTGTCACAAACTTGGCATCATGGAAAGAGGAGCAATGTTACCCATAGGTGCTGGAATTAGAGATGCTGCTGCTCCCTCCATCCCGCACCTTGAAGTGGTTTCCATCATATACAAGGTTTACAGTTTGGTTCAATGGCGCTCAGTACCCCCGCTATAAGAATTGTTCCAGCACCCCTGAGGTTACAAATAACGTGTCCCTTAGCAAGGTATTGAGGGTGACCACTGCCACATTCCCAGAATACCAGACATTGCAGAACTTCTGGGAACAGCCTAGGCCTGCACCCACAGTGTGATCTCACGCACACAGCACATGCCAGGTAACACTGGCAGGGGCAGGGTGGCAGGGTCCAAAAAATTGTGTCCTCTGTACATCCACTGACTCCACATGAACATACTGGATAAATTCTAAGTCACTACCCAGAGAGGAGACAATACATCAGAAAAACCAGACCGCCTACCTTAAAACCAGACAAATGGCCTCCTGATTTGTATTGCAGTAGTACCCAGAGGCCCCCCTCTGGGAACGGAGCCAGAAAAACAGATGTCCCCTTGCAGCTCAAGCACTCAGGGGTAGCTGAGTGCACACCGAGGAAAACCAGGGTCCTGTCCCATGGAGTTTATAACAGTCTAAGGCCAAAGTTTACAAATAGATGCTGGCAGCTTGACACTAAATTCAGCTAAATAAATTTGACCTGATTTTCAGGTGTTGAGCACCCACAGCGCCAACTGAAGACAATGAGAGCTGTTGGGGCCCAACACATCCGTCACTGAGATACCAGAGAATGGCTTTAGGACCCTGCCCCCATAGGAGAACTGACGTCAATTGGGAGAAATGCAGTAACACTTCACCAGAATATCAGTCTAGAACACTGTTCACGTTTGAAATCAATTATACAGAGGATAAACTAATTCCTGGTCTGAGGTGACATTTATTTCTTATTCTCAATTCCTTCTCAAAGCTATCCCCACTCAAATCACTTTTACACTTTAACTGCATCAAACTGTTTACCTGTTTTCCTTTAGGAACTTTCCTAGGCAACACTTCACTAAGGAAAACAGGTAAACAGTTTGATGCAGTTAAAGTGTAAAAGTGATTTGAGTGGGGATAGCTTTGAGAAGGAATTGAGAATTTGTTGTTGCTCAAGAAGCTGTTCCTTAGAAGCCCTAGAGTGAAGAGAACAAAGACAGAATTTATTTCTTAAAGTCTCTTCTGCGACATTGATCACGGCAGCATCTAAGTGCACCACCACAACAATGAATTTAACTTCACAACACACCCATCAGGTGTTATCCCAATTTTATAGATAAGGAACTGGAGGTCAATCAGTTAAGGACCTGATTTAATTCCCATTTAAATCAATGGAGCCTTCCTACGGTCTTCAATGGGAGTCGGGTCAGATCTCAGCTGATCTGGCCCATGTCCCACCTGAAGTCTGTAGCAGAGCCAGAATTAGAACCCTGGGCTTAGTTCCATACTAATGACTTAGCCACAAAATCATTCCATCCTCTCTCTTTAACCACAAATTTCGCCCTTAAAAATCAGTTTAGCAGAGAACTCTACCAGTTTGTCTACCCACATACAACTGAACTCCTGTCTGCTTTGGGCAGGCTTCAGAATCTGCTCCGGAAGCATAAAATTGGTTTTTACATACCAGTGTCTCTGATCAGAAAAGGCCAGGAGCTCCTACCCTGCTTCACATTCTCCACTCTGCAGTAGAGATACGACAAACGCCTACAGGGTGAATTTAGCACTAAGGTTTACTTCACTTTAAAATCCATCTGATTGTGGAGAAAAGTTTTGCCTTCATGCGCTGAGGCAAGTCCTGGTATTTTACTCCATGCCTAATCTGCTTCACTATAAAATGGGCAACAGGGACAAATGGTTTCTAAGACCGGTTTTTATTTTAACAAAGCCTATTTTGGGTTTTCCTGATGAAAAGCATCAACCCGGCGGATCCTGCTAGTGTAGGCAGGGGACTGGACTTGATGACCTTCAAGGTCTTTCCAGTTCTAGGAGATTGGTATATCTCCATTTATTTATTTATTTATTTATTTAACCCATTTTAAATAAAAAGGTGACGTAAGTCCTTGAATATTCCCCTAGGCCACATTCACCTCTAGTTTCTGATCCCTTTAAGTGGAGCCTTGTTAGTTCAGTAAATGGTTTGTTTAGGATTAAAAATAAATCTCAATTATGAGACATAGTACATGTGTGTATACATATTTTATATACCTTATATGAGATTAAAATGCATAATCCCCACTGAGGGGCAATTTCATATACTCTGGAGCAGAGAGTTATGGGGTTAGTAAGATTAAGGCTCAACCCAGGAAGTGCATCTTTCAAAAGGAATTTTAAGATCTGTGATAAACTGATATTCCACCCAGCTATCTAGGTTTTCGGACAACTGTCCCATACCGATTTTAAGAGGGTACATTATGCCTTCCAGTGGTAACTTTACACCTTTTCATATTACCACACCCCATTATGGTTTTTTTCTGAAATAACTAGTTTCCCTGATAATCATTCAGAGACATACAAGCAACCAGCAAAACTGAGTGGGGTGGGGGGAGGATTTATATTCCCCTTTAGAGCTTTGCCTTCACCACAGTGTTAGCTCGAGGTCTACCTCAAGTGTTGCCACTAACCCAACTCCCATTCACCCACAAAACTCCTTCGCTCTGATTAAAGCACCACTTAAACTCCAAAGTGGCTGACCTGGAGGGAGGGGCAGGATGGGTGCTTAAGTGCAGCTGACACTCAAGATAGTAATGCAGAGGGGACATACCTACTCCCTGCTGCTAACCCAATTGCACTGTGCAGCTCCAGCTGTTGTTTTGCAGTGACTGCTCTTACTCAAGCTAGGCTATATCAAGAGTTAACTGAAGGATAGATAACTCCACAGTGAAGACAAACCCTTAGCCACACACTTTGAATAGTGTTTCCCTTGCTTTTAAAAACTAAACCCATCCCTTCCTTTCTGGAAGAGGGAGCACATTTTACCCCCTCTGAACCTCGGCAAATGATGCTAAAGGCCTGGCCTCCCCATATTACTTCCTCTTTAATGAAAGTAGGTATGGTAGTTAACACATTGGGTTACTATATCATCATTGGCAGCTAGGAAGTGAATGGGGCAGTTCACACCTCAGCACTATCATTTCAGGCTCTCTGCAAACTCAGGCAGACATTACTACACTAGTTACTTGGGTCATGTTTCCAAGGTTCTTTCTGTAGCCATTATTCCTAGAGATTGTTCTTTAAAAATGAAAACAGATAATGGAGAACAGCTGTCTGCTCAGCCCAACTAGGCCTTCATGCTCCTCCACTCCTGAAGGACATGCACATTTCAGGAAACAATACTTTAGCCACAGCAGTATCTCCTTGGTTGTAACTGGTTGATTCTGTATACGGAGCCCCAAACTACATTTGGGGGGAGCTCAGACTACAAACTCATGTCTCATTACGATCATCCTTTCCCTTTTGTACTTTATTGATGTTTAGAATTCTCCCCTTACTCGCTAACTAGAGTAGCTCACATACCTCCCACCACCACTCTCCCCCACTCAGCATTATTGAGGTAGAGAGTGAGTGTGTTTCCCAATATAAAGGATGTTCTTTGCTACCACCATTTCTTGAATCTCTTCTACTATGTTTCTGTCCTAACTCATAGTAACCGCTTCTCACAATTTGGTATCACTTGCAAATCTGGAAGCGAATATTAAATAGGCAGCTGACAAGAATTTGTTCCTACTTGCAGGTTTACTCCAGTAGGGGGAGCATCCGGATCAGGAAAGTCTCTGTAAAAGTGATTAACTCCAGGACAAACCACTCATGTAGACACTGCACCAGTACAAAATGTAGCTTGTGCCCTTGTGACTTGCCTGGTTCTTACAATGTAGCTCCACCACTGCAGGCAGGGCCTAGGATAAATACATCTAGAGGAAAGAATTAGGACTACTTGTCAGGTAAAATCGCCCAGCAGAAAAGGATTGAAAAAATCATCCTTCACTCCAACACTGTCCCCCATCTCCCTCCTGGAGGAGGTTTTCCAATAGGGTGACCAGACAGCAAGTGTGAAAAATCGGGATGGTGGTAATAGGAACCTATATATATAAAAAAAAGACCCAAAAACTGGGACTGTTCCTATAAAATCAGGACATCTGGTCACCCTATTTTTCAATAAACAGTGTATGAGACTCCCTAGTGGGCTCGCCCTACCACTTCATGCAACAAGCAATAGCAGAGGATGCAAGGCAGAAAATTCAGTTCCAGATGTTACGGAAAGGCAATAGCCTCTCGCTAGTTCAGATGACAACCAACTTTCATTTCAGAGCTTTATTTCACCACCCCTCCAACTTTAACTTGAAAACTCAGGTTTAGCTGAAGATTTACTCTGACGGTAGAAGAATTTCAGAAAGCTTTTAAGAAAAATCAACATGAGTCATGTGTAGTATTATCTGCATTTGAAATGGACTTCCACTCAGTGCTGGTCTCCCACTAACCCCAAAATAGCTTGTTAAAGCCTCTTTAAACCTTCCATGTAGTTCCTGCTCACTGAAAGCTTGTGTAAGAGGGATAGTTATGCAAAATTATTGATTTTTTTCATGCAAAATACTTTGGGCCCCAATCCAGCTCACACTAATTTCAATAGCAGAGGTAACAAAGTCCTGTGGCACCTTAAAGACTAACTATAAAGTCTAACTAAACTTAGTCTTTAAGGTGCCACAGGACTTTGTTACCTCTGCTATTCCAGACTAACACGGCTACCTCTCTGTTCTTAATTTCAATAGAAGCATATTCAGGAACTATCTGTATATGAGGCATGATGCTCTCTAGTGGCTGATTAATTGCAGGTCAGAAAAGAAAGAAGTGCTAACAAGAGACAGTTAACAGACCCTTAACTCAGTGGTAAAAACCGGGGTTACTACTGCAGTTAGTCCTGGGTCTGGTTTATATGGAAAGGTGGAAGCCCCAATCACAGCCCGATTTTATGGAAAATTATTTTTCAGCCTTGGAATTCCACTAATGAAAAATGCTTCCAGACTGTTTAAATCTCACTGTCAATTAGAATTTGAGTAAACACCTTAAGATTAAAATTAAAATGGCTCTGAAATGTTTAGTGTCCCTTTTGCTACCCACTAACATCAAATTTATACTACAAAATTTGAAATGTCAGTGCGTTTTAATACAGGCTCTTGCATTTGCCTGGATTCAAGGCTGAGAATAACAGAATATCATGACTTGAAATCAGACAGTGGAGGAAAAAACATGGTGACTGAGAATTTTGTCATCACCTCCAAACTGGCGAGGTTACTTTTCATACATAAAAAGGAGGGTGCAGCTTCTTATCAGTGACCCTGGCATTCCCCATAAAATAGCTCTTGGGTTGGGAGAAATATGTGCAAGAACTTTACCGCCACTGGACAACGGAGCACCACTTAAGGGACTTTGCAAAGGTTAAATGTGAAGTTTGTAGCAGAACCTGGAATAGACTAAATTCTGAGGAGGTAAATTCATGGGTTGTATGCATTAGACTGGAATGCCTGAGGCAAATTGCTTCACATCTCTGTGCACCATCCTACAACCATTTCTTCCCCACTTTTGAGACCAGTAGCAGCACAATGTGAGGGCAAACATTTTTAGCTGCCTCATTTTTCACAGAATCTGAAGGTAATTAACTGGTTAGCTGTGGAAATGAGAATTGTATGTTCTAGTCCTAACACAAAAGTCAGGCCTGAGGGACATTCATGGATGCACCATTCCATCTACTCACACCTGTGTTATTAGCCTACTGAGTAGACTGGTCAAGTAACCCCCCCCCCCCCAAAATTTAAAGATCTGATAAACCCCAAACATATAATCCTCAAAACATGTTTCAGAAGGACCCAGACAAGCTCGGTGCAACTGTACACAACGTGCGCTGTCCATAATTTCCTTATAGAATCCTTCCTTCAAACATCTCCGACACCTGGAAAGAACACCACGTGAAGCAGAGCACCTTTATTACACACCCGCTTTCAGAAGGTCTTTTCGTACATTTCTTACCTACCTCATTTGCCATTATAATCCTCCCTCATAACACTAGATTATGGTGTAAGACTAGAATGGTTTCAGGCTTTACACCTGCAAAGGGCTCTCTGAAGAGTCCCACTGAAGTGAATGGGCTCCACACTAGCATAAGGCAGGGTTAGAGCTTTCTATACTGGATGGGAACTTGTTAGGGAAAGCAGAACTTTCTTCCTTTGACTTCTTGTCCTGAGTTCATCACACCACCTGAGTTAATATAGTTAAAAAGATCAAAATTCACCTGGCTTCATATTGCAGAGATGCCCCCTGAAGAGAAGTAAAACAAAGTTAATAAGATGATACAACCTAATGTTAAAACCAATGATTAGACATTGAAGACAGGAATGTTACCAACCTTAAAAAAAGCAAAGACCAATCTTCTTGCTTCATTTCTTTCAATCAGAGGTCATTTGCTTACACAAAGTCTTGGCAGCAGGTGTCCACATCCTGTGTTAAATCTACTAGCAGTAACCATTTCCCCATTTTAACAGTCTTGTTAATGTAAGGACAATTAAGTGTTACCTTTTCTATTTAAAAGTGCAATTAACTAAAATACATGCTCTACCTTCTAAGGCTTTGGTTACACTTACAGAATTATAGCGCTTTTGGTTATAGCTGTACCCATATACAGCAATAGGTGTAGCGCTGTAGCATGGATGGCATGGCCACATTTGCGGCACTTGCCATGGCACAGGGAGTGGTGCATTATGGGCAGCTATCCCAGCATTCAGCTGGGTGCAACGTGCTTTTCAAACGAGGGGGGTGAGGAGTAACGTGTAGTATGTATGCGGGGGGGGGATTTCTCCCGTTGAGTCTTGGTCAGTAGTTTCCTTTGAAATCAGAGCCTGCTTTATAAGTTTCGCACCACACAGCTCTCATTTGTAAACATTTGCAGTGCTTATCTGCTGAGTTAAGAGAGAAACTCTGAAAAGGTACTTCCGCATTCCTCCTGCCGAGAACAAAACAACACAGAGACTCAATTGCCTTAAATGGCTCGGAGGCCTGCCAGAGATCACTTATAGCGTAATGACTGTTTACACTTGCCCTAACACGCTACAGGGAATACGCAACAGCCCTTATTCCCCGTGCGGAGGTGGTTTACCACGAGCTCTATAAAGTCGGACTTATAGCGCAATATGTGCCTTGCCAGTGTGTTCGGGTACAGAGTTATAGCGCTCCTGGAGGCTTTATAGCGCTATAAAGTGCCAGTGTAACCAAGGTCTTAGCTTTCTGTTCTGTAAAGGAATTATTTGACTCAAGTTAACATAATTTGCATGTGTAAAGTTACAATCACATTCAGTATCTCACAGCAATCCACAAAAGAATTTGTCAGCATACCATCATTCCCTGAGATATTGTGAATATTAATCTTTAAAACAAAGGTCCACACTGTGGAATCTTGAAGAATACGAAGTTTTCTAGTTTGAGTATCACTTAAACACAGTGCTTTTTAATAATTGCTTCTCAGTTGAAAAGATGGCCTCTGACATACGGTACTTCTGACGCAGGGACATAAAGGAATGTGTATAGAAAGAGGGCCTAAACTGAATTCTATCCCTATTATAAAGGATACCTACTGCTTTGCTAATAAAGGAACTACACACAAACCTTACAGTGTATATAAAATTCTGCTTGCAATATTTTTTTTAAGACAGAAGTGGAATAGAATAGTGAAGAGAGCTTCTATTTGTAGGTGGGCACAGCACCTCCACTTCCAACTTAAAACATTCCTCAAAGCTCACTTGGTGTTCTGAAGTTTCA
This sequence comes from Sternotherus odoratus, assembly GCA_032164245.1. Taxonomy (NCBI): domain Eukaryota; kingdom Metazoa; phylum Chordata; order Testudines; family Kinosternidae; genus Sternotherus; species Sternotherus odoratus. The sequence goes on from JAVMKO010000011.1 coordinate 20,733,661, forward strand.
CAAGATCTGTACAGCCTAGACAACAGCATCCACTCATCACTACACTAGGAGTTATAGGATTAGATTTTATTTAGTGTCTCAGAGTTTTGTCAATTTCAACCAGAAAGTAGGAGTAGCAATGATTATTTTACCAGTGCGCACATATCTGCGAAGCTCTTTGCTGTATCTGAGGTAAATAGCCTTCAGATCTTTGGGCACAAAGATCTTTCTAAATGACGTCAAGAAATTTTTTGAGAACTCATGTTTCTACACAAGTGGTGAATCTTTATACACAAGGGTTATTGACACAGTAAAGGGGAGATCATTTCTGCTGTCACAAGCTCTGAAACGGCCATTTCAGAACACTGAGATTCAAATATGATGAAACAGAAAGACAGCGGGTAAAATGACTCGCAAACACCAAGAATAGCTGAAAGCAGACTCAATAACTCAATGAATTGAATGACTTCAGTCACAACTTCCACTTCAAAACAGGCTTCTCTGTCATGAAATCTCTAAGGCTTGACCAAAAGAAATGTATGTCTGTCAACATGGTTAGTGCATGGTTTTATTTAAGAAGTCAGCTTCAAGAATAGAGTCTAACAAATAATCCAGTCAGTCATCTTACAGCTTCTGAATGGTTTCCAAAGCTGATCCAAAGCATGGAAGTTGAATCAGTTTACTTTGTGGATCATTTGTTGCTACAAGAATCTTGTAGTTGGGATGAAAACTGCACCCGTTTTGTTTAAAGGTGGTGGTGTCAAAAGTTCATACACAGATAATTCATATTATATAAAAGGGAAGAAAAATACTTCTTTTGAAAAATAAACTAACAACATATGGCATTGGAAGTGCTGCTGTATGGTAGGCTAGTACTTTGTACACCAGTAAGTATATCACAGACTCTAATAATATTTTATTTGAACATAAACAAGTGTTAAAAATAGGTATTCAAAAGCCCAGGTGGTGGCCATCTTGCTGAATAGTTAAATGGATAGCATTAAATATGTGAAGAGCAGAATCCTTGGCACCTTGTTCTCTACCGGTGACTTTGGAGTTCCCACAGTTCAGGAAAAGCACAACATTACTTTTCATCAAGACTGAAGCCACCACAAGGACAATGAGAAATGCCCTTTGTAATTTAGAACTTTCCCTCTCATTATTTACCTCGTGTACCAAATGGTTGCTGCTTTACTTGAGGATTGTTTGGCATATTAGGGATGACTTTCTTCTTTAAAGAGATATCGTAGCAGGAGAAATAATTTACACTTTTTGGCAACAAAAGCTAAGCGATTACCGTTCAGTCACTCAACATCTCTTTACTGTAGCCAATTGAAATCTCTTGGCGGAGTTACCCATCCTTTGATTTAAGCAGCGCTACTAGCTGCGGACATTGACCAATTTTGGTGCACTTATTGCTTTAGCAGGTCATTTCAGTTTTAAACAGGACAGCTGACTGCTTAGGGCATTAGAGCCCCTCAATACAGTCACACATTTCCCATGAGCCCTCACAGAAGTCACATACACGAACCATGGGACATGATAGACCCCTTAAGGCTACATGGCTGACCAGAAGAGAGCAACAAAAATAATCCAGAATTAATAAACTTAATATTTTTAAAAAATATTAAAAAAAAAAACTTGCTCCAACTTTTTAAAAAAATCACCCTAATTTAATTCACACTTTTCCCCGGGCTCTCAAATCCACCCACCCCAAATTTCTGAGACATAGGCAGCTTCACCACGCTTTCATGAAAAAATCAAGTCACTTCGCTCCATAGACCATAAAGAAAAAAAACACTAAGGACAAACTTTTTCACAGTTAACCATAAATAAAAGTGCATTCAGTGTTCAAGTCGGGTGTATAGTTTAAGTTGTACAACCACGTTTGGCACAGTCATCTTTTAAAGGCTCTGCGTGGGTCCCTCCCATTATTTACTGCGGTTAGAAGGGGCTGAATATTACTAGATGCTGGGATCGGTGGATTTATAGGTCCTCGTCCATTGCCTCTCCCAGTGCCTGCATAGGGGTGAGCATGATTGTAGGCCAATGGGAATCCACTGGATTCAGGTCCCGTTTGAAAACCATTTCCTAAAAAGACAGTAAAATTTTATCACAGGTTCCACATTTTGTAATCACCGCTCTTCTGTGCAAACAGCCTCTGCATTCTGCATGGCTGCTACATAACTAGGTAACGCTGAGCTTTAGGGTGAGGAACAGAGTCAGGAGACCTCAGCACTCCAAATCACAGCCAGCTTTTTCCAACAGTAGCTCCGCAGCAATGACCGAAGCAAGAAGGCCGCAGGCAGTTCATGCTGCTATCATGTGGCATTACATCCTTGGAGGGAGAGACGGAGGGAAAACACCAGAAAGAGCAGAAGGAAAGCAGCCAGTACAGGACTCATCACGCCACGCCACGCCACGCCCCCCCCCCAACACACACACAGGAAAAGAACAGTCGTGTGTATACCCACTGTCTGGTACCATGCTTGGGACAACATACGTGGAGGCTGGGAAGGCAAAAACAGTATGGAGGGTAGGGATGGGAGGGAATTAAAGATTGCACAGAAGCAGGAAGAAGGATAATGGGAATCAAAGAAAGAAGCAGGTGTCAAAATATAAGCGCAAATGCATTGGAATCCGGACAGTCCACCACCCAAAATGACTGTCATGAGTAGGTGGCTACCCGGCAATTAGGCTGACAAAGGACTTGCCCCACCCTGGTATTAACACAACAACAAAAAAATTGCTTCAAATTACCACCCTCATTTACTCAGCAGAAGTTTTTATATTGGAAGGAGTTGAAAAGACTCAAGGAAGTTAAATGGGAGAAGTAAAAATCTGTTCCCAAAGAGGCAACTGAAAAACGTCACTGGGTCTTGTCAATTGTATCGGTTTGAGCTCAGACAAATCGTTGCCAGCAAGAACTCTTGAATACACCAGGTTTTGATTAGCATGTGTGTTCATTATGTAACCCCCGGGGAAAGGCAGAAGTGAGCTTTACCCGCACTCTGAGACCTCTGAAGCATTTTCTTATTGAAGCATAATTGCTTTCAGTAGAGTGCTGCCACAAAACTATCCTTACCCTCTAATCTTCCGGTTGCATAAAACTTCAGGTCTCTGCCATCTTTCCCAGGTTAGGAAGGAAACCTGAGACTATTTAGAGTCGGCGCTGAAGGCCAGAAGGGACCACCAGATTATCTCATCTGACCTCCTGCACATCACACGCCACTAACCCCGCCCAGCACCCGCATACTGAACCCAACTGAACAGTCACTGTGGAGCAGCACAAAATGAGAACTAATTACCTCTGGTTAAGTATTAAGTGCAACATTAAAACCAGGCCAAGCTAAGGTCTGCCTCTTTACATTTAATAAGCAGCAGTGGGTTGAAAGCCGAGAGTGGAATTTTCAGAATTACCTATGTGATTTAGAAGCATGAGTCGCATTAACATCAGTGTGACATGAGCTCTTATGTGACGTAGGCCCTGTGAAAAGTCCTGCCTGAATAATTACCGGTAGGACCAATCCTGAACACATTTATGATGGAAATATTGGTTTGAGGAAAGTTACTTATGTGAAAAACTGCTTGCAGGATTGGGCCTTAGCTCATTGCCAGAACTCCACATTTTGCCCCAGAATGTAAAAACCCGACGTTTCTCGACACTGAAAAAACAAGATGAATCTAAGAGTTTCAAGTGTTTCTTGTCCTTTCACTTCCACGAAATAAAACAAAAACTTACCCATTGGCCCGAAAGTATAAGTACCCAAATTATTTGATGAAGAACTATTATTCTGTTCACCCTGTGCCTTCAGAGAAACAGAGAAAAAATATGGGTCAGAAACAAACTTTTGTGTTACAGAGAATTGTTGCAGGTTTTTTGGTACCAGCTACACACGAGATCCCCTCACCACTCCCCTACCACATCATTTTATTTACCACATCATTGCCATTCTTCTATATTCCTCCTATATGCTTCCTTAAGCACCATTTTAAAAGCCAGAAATCTTACCACCGCCTAGCCTGAAGTACTCAGATGAAAGAATATATTATGCAAGAGAACCCCAGGAAGTTTAACACACCAGCTTGTTGTGCTGTCCAAGGTGGTCTGAGTTGGGCTCACTGAAGTTTGGCACTTCCGAGTACACCATGCAAAACCTGAAAAGAAAACAAGAGTGTGAGGAGAGGAGCAGAACAGCGTTTCATGAGGAGTTAGAAGCGAGTTCTTCAGTATTTCCAAAGGGAATGGATACTTTGTACCTCCACACTACTAAGTAAACCAGGCTCCAATCCCACAAAGGGAGCCCCTCCACAGCACAAGAGACCAGGACGGCTCTTTGATTCTTTCGAAGGATCAGGGCTAAAGATGTCAAGTTTCCTTGCTCAGTCATTTCAGTCAAGCAGTCAGAGCACCTGGCATGCCTGCCTAGCACCCTATTCACATTAAAGAGGAGTCCAGGAACCTCAGGGGGATGCTAAAATACACATCATCCTTTTCTACTTAGTGGCACCAAGTGAGGGAATGGCCCGGAGTGAGAGAATAGACCTACTGACTACTGCATGTAAATGAGGGAGAGGAGAGGCATGAGGAAGGAGGAGGAGAGATTGAGATATAGAATTTTGTAAAGTAAAACTGCTGTCCCAAACCAGCTGGTCCGGACCATGCTGTGGGCCAGAATTAAGTCAAGTCAAGATAAGGATTTCACCTTAATCCAACCCTGTTATAGAGCAACCACCATTCAAAAGTTGTACAGAGAAGCCGAATCACGTGGCCTGAAATCTGCAGTGTATTCCTTTGCATCGCACCTAACTGGACTTTCTTATTTTTGAACCATCCAAGTAGATGGGGTGTCAAGTCCTCACATCTCCAAGGTTGGGGGGGGGCTGTATTTTTACTCTATGTTTGTACAGAACCTAGCATAATGGGTCAATGACTTGGGCTCGGAGAGGTTTCGATAATACAAGTAAACCCTCTCTAGTGGGGACATTTCAGAATTATTCATCTAATTAGAAAGAAATAGATTCTTCCATCAAGTATTTTCTGGCTGCATCTTAAGCTTGTCACTTGCATTTGTTCTTGTTGAATAAGGAATAGCTGATCTCTTGCTTCTTTACAGCATTCTTCAACAGGCTAAAAGAAGGATGTTTGCTCCTGTCTCAGATTCTCTTAACCTCTCTTCACCACGTTGCTCATCTGTGCTCTCGCCAATTTGACACAGAACTAAAAATAAGGCCTCAAAATAAACAGATTATTCAAAGTGAGCCAAGGGAGCGGAGCAGAATGAATAATTGCCAAGCTCATTTTACACCCTGTACTCCTATCCTTACAACCCACAGGACAGCTAGGAGGGAGGCTGAGAGGAAGAGCCCTTTAGCACAACAGGGTGGAACTCATTATCACTGCAGTGCGTGGAAGCTCGCATTCCAGCTGCCTGTACTGTACCTAGCCTGTGGATAAATAGGGGATTCCAAGTTTTCAATGCTGCAAGTCCTTGAACACAAGCACGTGCCAGGCCAAGGAGAGAGGTTTTATACCAGGAACTTGTCTGTTCTGTAAAACCATCGGTCGATTGTGCCTACAGAGAATGGCAGCCAACGTCCAGTAGATACCCTCCCTTCTGAGCACACTTCATTGAAACATGCCCACGGCCCACTGCTCTTTGCCACAACCACAGACAGGAGCAAGCAACCTACTGGCCGCTGTTAAGAGTTAAAACTGGTAACAGCACTAACTCTCCATTTTGCTTCTCTCTCTCCATTAAATCCTCCAGATAAGCCCCACACTAGTTTACACTTCCCAGGACCCACTGTCAAGGACAACGCTTGACCAAGTACAACAGATGCATACAAAGTGTTATACTTACTCCCCAATTTTCTGTAGCTCGCCTCCTCTTCCTGTGTAAAGCGTCAGACATCCTTTCCACAGAGATGCATACCTAGCCAAAAGAGAGAACATATAAAACACTAGAAAAGGAAAAGTTTTCTGCTAACCAATAGGGAACACTAACACTGAAAGAGATTTTGAAGAACGAGACCTATCTAGTGAATGTTCTGTACCAGCAGAAATAGAGTGGCTAGAATTCCCAGGCTAAAATTCTCAGTTCCCCTAAGATTATTTTACTCCAGAAGTTTCTAGTTACTAATGTATTTTCTGCTTCTACAAACAGCTGTTGGAAGCCTCCTTAATTTGTTTGGGTCTTCAAAAGAGGCTAACAGCCACATCAGACTAGCACCAAGTCTGTCACAGCTCTACCACTTCGGACAAGCCTTTCTGCTAGCCAAATGCCATCCTTCTTGTCAGGCAGAAGGCAGACACATTTTGCCAGGACTACTGTCCACATCACCTTGCAGCCCTGCCAACTAACTAACATACACAGTGTTACTTCTGCAGAATATCAGAGTGTTAAGTTTGCAGGAGGGGAACCAGAGTGGATTCGCCGCTTTTCCATTGTAGAAAACAAGGCACAATGAATGTGTTAGACAAGGTTCAATGGGTCAAGAAGAAAAAACAACTGTGTAATTTTTGGTCTAAGAGTAGTTATCAGATGTAATAGTAGCACCAAAAATATATATTTCCCCTTGAGATTCAAGTGATATGCAGAAATAAAATTCAATCATTTTCAGTATGTGGAAATACATGCCTGGAGATAGCATGAGGGTACCTTATTCCACCTTGGCTGTTTATAGCAGCATTTGACTTCAGGGACTGAAATTAAGTTATGTAGAATTTAAGCAGAAATAAAGCTGTACTGAACCTACATGATAGAAAGGTTACAAGGCTTGCAAAAGAGAGGCACAAATAAACAGAGGAAGAACTCTCGCAAAAGAGGACGGATGGTCTTCTCGCTAAAACACCAGCCTGGGACTGGCTCCATCCCCAGCCCTGCCATAGATTGCCTTTGAGACTTTGCCCAAGTTACAGAAGCTCGCTGTGCTTTTACCTCCCCAACTGTAAAATATGGATAATAATTCTTCCTCCCACCCTATTAGACCGAACACGCTTTGGTACAGGAACAGTCATTCCATGTACAGCACTTCACACAATGGGACCCCAGTCTCAGTCGTGGGACACTGTAGTACAAATATAGTAAAACAGAAAAATCTCACTTCCTCCTGTATAAGCACACAAAATAAAAATCTCATTTTAAAAATGTACATGCCCTATTCCCTCAAACATAGCATTCTACCACCTGTAAATAAGGTGCAATATCAGTGGCCTTGCACTTAACTTTTCACCTTTTGATTGGAATAAGATTCCTTTTATGCTGAATTTACATGAAGGAAAAGTAGTGCTAAGTAAGCTAAACAGATCTCAACCTCACGTATACAATATACAGGAGAAAAACCCAAAGACGCTGAATGATTAACAACTTCACAGAATTTCCAACACCACAGGTTTTTTCCATTGACAAGTTTTCATTTTCAGTTCATAAAATGAGAGGTTGGCCATAAGACACCAATGTGAACACAGAAACTTAAGTGTTTAGAATTTTGAAATATTAGCTGCTACATCATCCTGCCCATGAACAACTAACAATAGGGAACACATGGGATAATGTCTGTTAATGCGATGGAATCCCTGTAGACTTGGAATGCAGCTAGAAAGAAAGAAATGGATGTTTTTGTACACAGACAGTGCCTTGCTAAGGGTAACTATTTTTAACAGTGACCAAACTGAAGAAATCAGATTACCCCATATATGTAAAATTTTAAATTCACTGCAACAGCAATGTCACGCCAATTAATCCCGAGTTAAATTCAGAAGTAGAAACTATACCGGGACAGAGTCAACAGTTCTTAGTGCAACTTGTACACCAGTCTAAAGTGAAAGAGAATACGTTATAAAATAAGGGCCAAGTCAGATCTTTGCACCTGCCATTCAAATCTACGGTCTTCAAAAAATGTGCATTGCTGCAAATGAGGACATAATTTGGTCTTAAATAAGTAGAACTGATGCTATTTCATGGCTTTATGTCTTGAAAGAGGTTCTTGTTTTTCCATAGTATGGACCACATTAATAACAGATGGCTCACAAGATAATCTGTATCCCATTCACTCCCCCAGAGAACACTGTAGCAACTATAATAAATTATTTACAAAGAAATGTGATATTAACAGTTACAACCAACACTAGTAACTTGTTTTTTTATATTATAGGTAGAAGATTTTTGAGGCAGTCTACATAAAGTTTAGCAAAAAGATAGCTGTAATCTTCAAGGATTCTGAAAACAAACTGGACATCAACTCTCAACATTTTAAACAGATGTCATTTGAGTCCTAAACTAATAATGAAGATTTACTTCTGACTTTTCTACCAAGTAAATCTGAACAAGAATAACTGCAGAAATTCTGGTGGGGTTATTCATTTGTTTTCATCCCCCAACACAGGAATTACATGGGAAAAAAATCAACCACTACGCCACTAACAGTGACTCCATTGTAGAAACATTCTCAATTTTTAAAACTATTGAGTAAAGGAGTTTGTGTGTTTTTAAACAATCCCTTAATATTTGAAACCAAAATACTTGTGTGTGTTGGGCTGCTAAATGAGAAGAAGAAAGTGAAATTGACTAAAAAGAGAAATGAAAGTGACTAATCTCTCGGGACTGTATAACAGAAGTGGAAAATAAGAGGTTAAACTTAGGTTTAAATTGTTTCAGTTTTATAATTTAGTGTCAGTGGGAGCATATTGTAAAACCTGAAAATATGTAACCTGGCAGTGTCTCATTATAGTGTCTCCATTACACATGAACAAAATACTGTATTTTATAACACTAGTATAATTTTTTTTAGTAACTTCTACTCCCAGTTTTCCTGTCATTTCCATTAGATCCACTGTGAAGCAGACTACCTTCTCAGTGTTGCTTAAAGATAATTATCCCCTCCATTCTCTATGAGCACAATGCTACAGAAGAAAAGTGTTACAGAAAGAACATGGTTTTGATTTCACTCTCTGAATCCTTATCTTGAATGTACAAATCAAGACAACTTTGTCATCCTCCCCCACAACAGAACGTGAAACTTAAGAAAAGCACAGTAAAGCTCTTAAATGCCAGATTCTCATCTGAACAGCATCTAGTGAAATACCGACACTGCGATGCAGATAGAGTGGTCTACAAATCCCATCAATTTGTGAGTTAGGTTTGAGGGTTGTGGGGAGGGGAGGCAAGGAGAGATCCTGAGGTTTTAATTTGATGATCGATCACAGGCTGCTGCCAGTGCGTCAAGGAAGCAGTCCAAAAAAGGCAAACTGTGTCATGTTGCTTCTTTCACAGAGGAAGCCAAAAGCAATTTAGAATTCAACCCCTTATCTTTAATAACAGAGAAGATTTTTTCCCCAAATTCATTAGAGTTCCAAAGTAAAGACAGAGATCCTTCCAATCTTATCCACCCTACCGTAAAGTACAGAAATGGTTAACAATAAGATCATTGAGCAACAAGTTATTTAAATACCCAACAGTGAGGCGAGGCTGAGCTAAGCCATATCCTGTCCCCACCCCATACATACCCTTTGGTCAATCGAATAATGTCCCCTGGCTGTATGAGACTTCCGACTTCATCCCACACTGAAATTGTGATGCTGCCAGTTTTGTCTGCTACTTTACAGGACCTCACCTCATGTCCATCTTTGGTTTTGGTCACTCGTCCTGCAGGGGGGGATTTAAAATAAAAAAATCAAACTTACAAACTGGAAGAATTCATGGTGTCTGAAAATGAAAAAATATATAGTTTAGATGTTTTAGAGAATTATTCCCCAAGTGTAATGGACCCTTTATACTAATAAGATCAAGCAGCAAGATCAGTAAAACAACATCAACAGACAAGTATCTCCAGCGCAGGATAAATGGAGTTCATTCCAGGATGGGATTCTCTCCCTTTCCCCAATGAGCGATCTTATTTTCAAATCAGTTCGGAACAAGAGAGTAAAGGAGGCTTCCGAACTGCGTGGGAGCTGCTCTTGCTCCCCATGGAAGTGTGACCACGTGTCGGGACACAGCCCAGCAGAACTGTACGCTCTCCGTCCCCAGGAGGGAGAGGAAAGAGACGTGGCTCAGAGGGACCCACTTACCGATTTCCAGCACAATAAAGACGACATTTAAGTTTTTCAGTCCGGGTTTTATGTCTCTTATGGAGTGGTATGTGTCGTTGGCCATGCTCATGCTGCTGCTCAGGAAGAGGACACGGGTGCTGGGGCAGGCTGAGTAGAACAAAGCATCCCTCAGGGGAGAAAGGGAGTCAGGGGGATCAGCCCGGGGGGGGGGGGGGGGAGTGTGTACACTTGGGGGCGCAGCTATCAACCCAAATTAACAGACAGCAGGAGCGCGCGGAGGAGCCTTTACAGTTTGAAGGCGATGGGATGAGGCTGGGCACTGTGATTTTCAGGCACGGAGACTGGTCAAGCTGCAGCTGCTGCCCCCACTGGTGAAAGCCGGGGGCAGCCCTGGCGTCTCGCCCCCCGTCTCGCCGCACCGAGCCCCAGCCCTCTCCCCGCCTGCTATTATGTTACAACAGCCCGGCAGTCGGCGAGTGCTCCCCAGCCCCCCGCGTGCCAACCAGCCCGCCCCGCTCAGGAGGGCACCCGCCGTCCACAGCACACGCCCCTCCCCGCCTTCAGCTGCAACGCAAATGAAGCATGTGCGCTACTGCGCCTGCCTTTTTATAGCCAGGCGGGCGGGCCCATCTCCCTCGTCCCGCGGGGGCCGAAAAAAGGGAACTGGAGATGGAGATAGGGCAGAGCCAATCACACGGAGCCTTGGCCTGATTCGAGCCGCCTGCTCGGGCCTACAGCGGTTGCGGCTCCCCCGGCCCCCTTCCCGGGACACATTCATTGAGGAAGCGGGGGAGACACGTGGAATGGAAGCGGCCGTGGAACGCTGAGCCGTCAGAATGGAACTCAATGTGACCAAGTGCGCCGTGCGAGTTGCTGATTGGCTGGGCTGGGTTCTTTTGTCCTCTGACCTGGAACGTATGTACTTTTACTGGGTCTCGCCCTCGCCCTTTTGGAGTGGATTCAAGTGTGAGCCGCCCAGAGGACAGTGACGCAACAGAGGCATCCTGTGTCTCCCGTTCCTTAGGGAGGGGGCACAAGCCGGTGATCTGCTGCTGCCTGTATTTTACAAGCACACACACAGACTGTGCTGGCTGAGCCCAAGAGCATGACCGGCAGAAAGGAGGGGTGAGGAAGTGAGGAAGTGAGGAAATGATCCTTTTGTTTCCATCTTTTCAAACAATATGCTTTCTCATAACCACAACCAAAGATGGAGGCAGCAGCATTTAGCAAAGTGACTGCTGCAAATGTTTCTACTTTTAATTCTGAAGACTAATCCACATTGAGTAAACGAAGAGTATAGCACAAGATCAGCTTGTGTCATTTCCAGAGTGGTGAAGTAGTACATGACACAATCCTGTTAATTGCAAAAGTAAATATTTACTCGTCAGGCATATTTTGATGAGCCCCAGAGGAGACTAAAGACAATCCAAAGAGGGTGTGAACAGTACTAGAAACAGCCAAATTATCCTAACTCTGTTTACACAATACCCTGTGTTTTATTCCAGGGCAATCTGGACCTCAGTCCTATGGCTAAGGATGAGTTATGAGAATCTGTAGCAAACTGCAGCTATCAACTTGTACAATAAATGGGGCCCTGGACAGCAGCATGCTCATTCTTTCTTGTCCTTCCATTCTGCTGGAGCCTGGGAATGGTCTCTGTGTGTTTCTCCCCAGATATGAGTTTTTAATGTAATTTGTTCCTAGAAGTTAGAAAACCTTTGTTCCTAGACTTTCTAACTTAGAGATAGATTTTTAAAAAGCAAGTGAAAATACCTTTGTTATGGGCATACACTAAGAAGTCTGAGTTTAGTTTTCTGAGAATATGAAGTCTGGTCTTAAGTCTCTCAACTAAGCACTGTGGGGGATGGGAGAGCAATGGGGTTATATGACATGCCTAGTTACCAGTGGCAGGTGACACTCCTGGCACTTCACAATGCCCAGTGCACAGTGATGCATCTGGGGCTAAGCAGCCAGTGGACATGGGAATGATGGCGTACAGGTGCCAAGCACAATGGGTTGAAGCCATCAGTCCCAGAAAGGTAAACCCAGTCTAATTCAGCCCCCAAGGGACCCTGCACCATGTCAGGGGACTCCCAAGGGAACAAGCTCCTGAGTAATCTGGGCTACAAGTTGGGCCAGATCCTGGGTGAGGGCAGTTACTCCAAGGTGAGGGTGGCCACCTCAACCAAGTACAAGGGCCCACTAGCTATCAAGGTGGTGGATCGGCACCGAGCACCTCCCGATTTTATAAACAAGTTTCTGCCACGGGAGCTCTCCATTCTGCGGCTGATCCGGCATCCTCACATTGTGCGGATCTTTGAGTTCATCGAGGTCTGCAATGGGAAACTCTACATCGTGATGGAAGCAGCATCCACTGATCTTCTTCAGCTGGTGCAGCAGCTGGGGAGAATTTCTTGTGTCCCCGAGGCCCGGGACATCTTTGGACAGATCGTGGGTGCTGTGCGCTACCTTCATGACCGGAACCTGGTGCACCGGGATCTCAAGTGTGAAAACGTCTTGCTCACCTCTGATGGCCACCGGGCAAAGCTCACTGACTTTGGGTTTGGCAAGGAGGCACATGGCTACCCAGACCTGAGCACCACCTACTGTGGATCAAGTGCCTATGCTTCCCCCGAGGTACTGCTGGGCATTCCCTATGATGCCAAGAAGTACGACATATGGAGCTTGGGCGTGGTGCTCTATGTGATGGTGACCGGTTGCATGCCCTTTGATGATACCCACATCCACAGCATGCCTCGCCGCCAGAAGAAGGGGGTCCTCTACCCCGAGGGCCTTCCCCCCCTGCCTGAGCCCTGCAAAGCCCTCATCGCCCAGCTGCTCCAGTTCAGTCCAGCTTCACGGCCTGGGATGGGACAAGTAGCCAAGAACAGCTGGCTGAAAGGGGATGTCTAAAAAGCAGCAGCTTTTCCACTCTAGTGCCACATAATCCAGCTGAGACACTAACTGTGCGGAGCTCCAGCAAGAGTGACGTTTATCAGGTGGAGCAGTTGGCAGGAGGTTTATGAAAAAAACTGACCACGTGAAGCTGGTGAGGGTAATTAACTGAGCAATAGCCATATGGTGTTGCTGACAAGGAGGGATTTAAATGGATAGCAATCACACCAACTTGTCAGCTATGGGTGGACATGGAGCATTGAAGTGCTGCCTGCTAACTATCAGGTTTATAGTACAGCCCATGGGCAGTTTGTAGGAAACTGCACTCCTGCCAGCTAGCTGTCTGGGACATTTCACCAGAGTCCATTGTGCTCAGAGATGCAGGTAGCTGGAAAGAGACACTATTTGCCTGCAATAAACTCCCTCTGTCCTTTGCTGCTGCCTCACAGTGCTGCTCCCTGTGTTGTGCCCAGGATAGGGGCCGGTATAAGTCACACTAGCATTTGAAAGGAACGCTGTGAGGAGTGTGGGGGTAGGTCACCTTACATTAGATCTTTTAACCCTTTTCCCTTCTGTCTAATCCTTATTCCATCCATATATGCTCTAACCTCCTTTTGGAACTAAAACAATCTAAATAGCCTTCTGCTTTGGAGAGGTTCATACTAAACCTGGATTCTAAGCCAGACCTTTGAAATAGCCAGAACTGGAACACTACATCCAAACTCCCTGAACTTTGGATGTATCTGACATCCAGATTTCACACCATGTTTGTGATCCTCCCCAGCTAGTAGCAGCCAAAGCTTGGCTGGATAGGGCATAGGATTTGGCCTTGTTTTTTCATTTCTATGTTCAGAAATACTTAGATGACTGCAGTTATAAAACATCTCCACCCATGTTCTGAAGCACTCTGGCCAGGCTTAAGTCCCAGTCCCATTCATGCACATGCTTAATTTTATACTGTGAAGTAGCCCATTGAGCTCAGTTCACATTGCTTATCGCTTCTCAGCCTTATGGCTAAGAAAGTATTGTCTGTTTGCAGAATTGGGGCAGACCAAACATTGTAGCCCTACGGTGGCATTTGCCTCTGTCTTGTTCATTCTGCATGTGCGTGGGGCCTTGTCTACCTAGGAAAAACTATTCAGTAGATCCTGGGGTGTGAATTTAGATCGACCCTGCATAACCTTCCCACAAAGGGAAGGAGTGGGAGGAGTTTTTTTTCTCTCAAGCATTGAGTTACAGCGTGGCGGGAGAAAGATGGGGAGGTAGGTCATAAACCTGCCGCTTTATTGCAAGGAGGAGACGCCCTCCTTTTGGGACTGCAGACTGGCTGAAAATACTTGAATTAAAGAAAGTCCCGAGTAAAGATGAAAAAGAACGAGGGTGAAGTGTTATAAAGATACAGTGGTCAAACATAAGCACGAGATTGCTTGTAATCATGTACCAGTGAAAAGAATGACTAGCTCTCAGGGAAAACAGAATAAACTTCAGTATAACCCGGAGGATCAATAAGGTACAAAGAATATTAAATCTGGTGGTTTGGCCCCTAAGGTGTTCGTGTCTTCATGGTTGAAAAAAAGTAGCCACATTGCATAACACTGGTTGATTTTAATCACATCTCAGGAGAAAGCTTTTCTAGGCCTGAGTTACCCCATGCCTCACAGAGCCATTTGCCTACAGTAGGGTCACAGAGGCCATGCCATTGCTGTGATACCAAGTAGCAACAATCAGGAGGAAGCACAAAAGGGAATCAACTTAGTTTAATGGTTAATGTTAGGGCAGTGCTTCCAGTTTCTCCTTCCAGGTTGACTGACCAATCTGAAGGCTTTACTGACATATAGCCGGGCAATAGCTGGGAGGCTGCTTCCAAGCACAGGTAGATGGGCACATGCTAGGTCTACTCTAGCTCATGCACTAAAATAGCAGCAGGACTGAGTGAGTTCCAGACCTGCTGCAAGTTTTATTTCTGAGTGAGGTCACAGACCACACCCAAGCGCTGCACAGTGGAGCTTGGGAGTCCCAGACCGACTCCAAGTTTTATGCACTTAGTGGGTGGAGGCATCACAGATTTGCTCCATATCTTACTCATCATTTATGGCTGGAGAGAGATGAAGACACATAGACCTGGCACAAGACTAATTAGCAGGGATATACACGTGCCTTATGGATTGACTTTAAGGCAATATTTATGCTGTCTGGCCCTCTCCTGATGAAATATTTTCCTCTGTTTCATAAAGAGACGTTTAAAATCTCACTTCTTTTAATTTTTCCTTCAGATTTTTCATTTCTGGGAGTGCAGCCTGGATACTATCTAACAATGATTAAAAGGTTGCCATTTACTAAAGACATTCAAGGTGACATGCAAAGAAAATACTTTTCTCTCTTTCTTCTTGTTGGTGTTGCTTCTTGATGGTGTACAAAGAAACCTTGATTTTTTTTCAACTGTCTTTTTTTTCCCCTGCTTCTTTTCTGCCCTAGAAATGTCAGGAAATCAAGTCTTATCTTCAGAGACCTGTAAGAGCTTTCTCAGCCCTCAGCTAAAGAGGTGGGGGAGGGGGAAGTCTTCCACAAAGGGCCTGACCATCCAAATGCTTCCGGTCCCACTGACAGTTAGCTCCTATAATTCTCCGGGCACGTGCACCCACACGGCACCCATCCCTAGTGAATTGCACAATTGGGGCCTACAGTTGAGATTTGCAAAGCTGACTACGAGATGAGATGCCTATTTCCTATTAAATCAATTCCTTACCAACTCAAGGTTAATTGCAATATGGTACTCAGCCTTAGCCCAAAATAAGAGTGTCTACACAAGGGGCTTGCATTGATCGAACGAAATCCATTTCTAAACTGGTACAATTTTTCTGTATAGACAAGATCTAAGTGTTTGTAGGTTTAGGCCCAAAAAGAGTTTCACTCCCAAGTAGGAGCTTGAGTTAAATAATGTTAAAAGAATTCTAAGCAGTGTGAATGAAATGCTGACCCCTATAAAATCAATGGTAAAACTTTCATTGATTTGATTCTAACCCCAAGCTATTTACTTGCCTATATTCTTATCTTACTCTGAAATATGTGGATTTGGAAGGTGGGCATCCCAGACCAGTGTTTTGAAGACCCTTGAAAACACCACTCTAGGATCACACTAATGCCTTTGGCTCATCAGGAGAACACTAGCTACAGCCACCTGGGCTAGGGCATTGCTATTGTGGAAGACCCATAGGGTAAGGACAGCCTGAGGCTTGAGATCTTCCAAAAGACTAAGTCTGGGGCAGCAGGAGCCTTCCCAACTGTGGATGTTGGGGGAAGGAGACTAACAATACGTTTACTCCCATTCGCCTTGTAGTAATATCCTGAGGACATGAAGGGTTGCTCTCCTCACATCCTGTTCCAGAGCAGTGCACTAGCATGAGAACATCAGTGTGCTAGTGCCTGGAAGTAACAAGTACTAGGAAGTGTCAGACTTCCCCTGCCTTGAGGGGAAAACACAGAATATGGCTCAGCTCAGAAAGAGAGGCTGAAAATCAAATTCCCTGAGGTTTCTAGGGTGTTTATAGTAACATAAGAATGCCAAGTATGAGTTTTGAATTGACAGTGCCCCTTGAAAACCAAAGTTTAGTACGAAAGGCGAGTGACTGAAATGTTTTGGACATTCCATGCATTATTAGCATAATTTACCAAATACATTCTCAGCCCTGCAAACACTTACAGAGGTGCTTCACTTGGCTCCTGTGAGTAGTCCCACTTAAATCGATGGCCTAGTCCTGCTTAAAGTTCGATCCCCTCCTCTATGGTACTTGTACTGTAATACTGGAGGGCGGATGTTTTGCCTTTCCACTGTGAATCGGAAATTGGGCCAGAGCGATTTAAGGTGAAGCTTGCCCCCTGTGAAGGACCTGCAGAAGATCCTATCCCGCACTTAAGCCTCGTAACATGAGTTTTCAGTTAAGTCTGATCCAACTCAAAGACTTCACTGGGACTATTCACATGGTTAAAATTAAACTTGTGCTTTGATTGATGGAAGCAGCATCCACTGATCTTCAGCTGGTGCAGCATCTGGGGAGAATTTCTTGTGTCCCCGAGGCCCGGGACATCTTTGGACAGATCGTGGGTGCTGTGCACTAAAATTCACAATCCCCATTTTTTAGGCCTCCAACAAGTCTTCTATGGGAAACCAGACTTGACATTTCTGATAGTCCTAAGACCTGGTCTACACTTTTAAAATTGCAATGGCATAACTGTGTCAGTTACGGGTGTGATTTTTATAACCAATGTAATTATACCAGTAAAAACTACAGTGTAAATACAGTTATACTGGTATAAGTGCACCTTATACTGGTATAGTTTTTCACCTTTCTGTACAGGAATAAGCTAGATCAGTACAAGAACCTCTTTATCGGTATAATTGCACCTACACTATGGTAGGGTAACCAGATGTCCTGATTAGATAGGGACAGTCCCGATTTTTGGGTCTTTTTCTTATGTAGGTTCCTATTACCCCCCCATCCTGTCCCAATTTTTCACACATGCTGTCTGGTCACCCTACACTATGCGGTTGTACTGGTATAAAGCGATACAACATGTGGGTATACAGGACAGAGTGTTGGGCATGAATTGTTGAGCCAGCCCTCTATCACGCCAGCTCCAGTTAAGGGAAGTAGATTGGAGCAGCCTAGAGAAACCTGTGCCTGGTTGGCAAAGGGAAACAGCCGCCAGCCTAATTAGCCTGGGGCTGCATAAAAACTTCAGAGGAAGGCAGCCAGGGACGTAAACAGAGAGTGGAAGCTCTTCCTTTCTGCAGAGATTGGGCAGCCCCCAAACTGTAGATGGTGAGAAGGTGGTGGGGTTGCACACTGTAAATAAACTACACCAGTGACTGTTGAGCCAGAAGGTCTCGGAGTGGCTTTTGGTGCAGAGCAGAGGCAGGGCCAAGGGGCCCCTGCTATGCCTGTTACAGTATATAAGGCCTAACATACAAGACATGCTAGGGGAAAAACATTGTAAATTTCTATGGAGCGCAGTGCTCGATGTATATCCTCTGTATTCCCCCTTGGAAAGTGCACCAGCCCTTGGTTTCCAGATGTAGGACTTATTAGCCCAGTACTGCGTAGTGTGGTCGGAAGCTCTTTCCAGTGACTTGGAAACCATTTGAAAGCTCAGGGACACAATCACTTTTCTCTCTGTGTTATCCGAAAGAGAAAAGTTTCCAAAGGCTTCTCAAATGTTTTCCACTTTCACAGGCGCAGTTTGTACAGTTGGCAGCGCCTGCGGGCATCCCCCGGATTTATCCCATGACAGCCTTGAAACAGCAACACAGAGGCTCGTGACCACAAGGCTCAATTATCATCATTCCTTCTTTGTAGGGTTTCTCTGTCACTAGCAGGGTGGTGGCCTGAGGGAGGGCGTAGCCATTCTGCCCACCCTGCATTCCATAAAGAGGCAGATGGACTGTGAGTCAGGATTGGTTTTTAAGAAAACACATTGGGTTTGTCTGTCTCTCTCTCTCTTTTTCTCGCTCTCTTTTCCGCGATGGGTAACGGAGGCCGGAAAGAGTTTGTGGTTTGTTTTTTAAAAGGTGCTGGCTTGTTTCTTACCTTTGAAATAGCTGGTGTTTGGTGGAAGACTTGTTAGAGGTCTGAGAAAGGCAGTCCACGAGCTACCTCACACCTTAATGTAAGGGGCAAGGAAGGAGCAAACAGCCGAAGACTTTTTCTCTCCCTTCCATTCCTCAGTTATTAAGTTAACTACATGTTAACAAAGAATGCTAGACCAGCGGAAGAAATCATTTCATCCCAAAGGGCTTCATAAACTGTATATTCAGCATGAACCAAGGGCAGTCTCCACTGGAGTGGAGGTCAGCAACCGCGCTTACCCTTGGTCTACAGCACAGCATGTTTCCTTTCTCTTTCTTCTCCTTCCACCATATGCAGGGTTTAGTGAAATGGAAAGACCCAAGAGATGGCAGATGGGAGGGGAAGTGGCCTGTGCAATCATAAAGGGAAGAGTTTGTCTTGTGGACACCTCCCTGTTTAAACAGGGCTCACACCAGGAAGAAACCTGGCTGCAGCTTGGCTGTGAGGCCTCTGCAAAACCCCTTGACATCTTACTCATTTGTATATAGTGCCAGAGGTGGTGCCTGATAAATTAAGCCACCAGGTGGAATCACATAGCAGTGTAGAGCCCTATTCTGCTGCCTGGGCTCCCTGTGACTGGCCCTTATGCAAGAAGTTCTACTGAAGTCAATAAGACTAGTTTCATGAGCTGTCAGAATGGGTAATCCGTTTTTAACATGGATTAGTGGCCCCCTATGTTCCCATGTGCAAGATTCTGTTTGAGCTACTTCTGAATGCATAATGGATGTCATAGGCACCGACTTATTTTTCCCCAGCGGCGCCCCACTGCTGCTCTGCCTGAAGGTCCCGCCTCCACGCCACCCCTTCCCTCAAGGCCCTGCCTTCACTCCCACCTCTTACCCGCACTGTCTCCCACACACTCCGATCCCTCCCCAAGGTCCTGTCCTGCTTGCTGCTCTCTGCCCTCCCCCCAAGCCTGTCCCTGAGCTGCCTGTCAATCAGCTATTGAGCAGCAGTGCCTATCAATCAGCTGTTTGGCGGCACCCCCAATCAGTTAATTGGGGGCACTGCCAAACAGCTGTGGCTGGTGGGTGCTGAGCAGCCACTAGTTTTTTTCCCGTGGATACTCCAGCCCCAGAACACCCATGGAGTCACACCTATGATGACTGTTGCATTATCCCCAGACATGGCAGCAGCAATATTATTTACTCTCAGGATACTTGCTGTAGGAAGAGGACATATAACCAAAATCTCTGCTAAAATATGGTCATTTAGGCAATGGTTTCTGCTGAAATCCACCAGATGGCCCAAAGAGGGAATACATACACCCTCACTCTAAGTAGCGTGTCCTGACTAATAAATCTGCAGCAGTGTCTATAGAACCATTGCAAATTAATCAAGATGTGAGTTGGGATGCTTTTGCTTTTGAAACATTGTCGCTGATCTGCATAAGTTTGTCTTGGAAGCCATTTTACTACAGTCTAGATTTTGTTGCATGTTGTGTTTAGAGCAGTGATACTTGCGAGTCGCAAGTGGCTCTTTGCAGCACATGATATTAAAACATTGGTTAATAATTAAATCACACAATCTAAGTTACTTACCAGTAAGGATGTTTTTACTATCTTAACAACCAATTGTAGTTGATAAAATAATTACACTTGGTCCGTCATTTTGCTGTGAGAATAACATATATAATAAATGTAATATTTCCCCTGACATAGTGTTTCAATATACAAATATAGTACTATAGTAAATGAAAGAAACAAATAAAACTCTTTTGGGTAATGTTCATCACTAATTTGGCTCCTCAACCACAGAGGTCTGACGATCACTGGTTTCTAGTAACAGTATTTAAGAGGAATTTAATATGAGCAGGAAAAACACATAAATAAGATGATGTTGCAAGTAAGAATTTGTTTGAGCTGAGCTTAACCAAAACACACAAGCAGGAGGGGGGGGCATTTCAGCTCCTTCTGATTACGCAAAAACCCACTTTCATGAACATGATGTAGCTGAACATCAAGTAGTCAGTAACAAGCTGTCAGGATGCTAATTCTTCAAGACATTTCACGTCTGCCCTTATAGCTCAACTTCCACAAGCCTGGTTTAGTACCCACTGAAACCCAAAGGAACACAGTGGCAACTGGAAGGGGGGCCATGCCTACCACACTATTGTACCTGCATCTGAGTCTAAAGTACATGGGAATGTTCAGCCAGTTAGATAGTGAAAGGAACACAAACCTCATTTTCCAAAGGAGATGATGGCTTGGTTAACTATGGGTAAAGGTGGTTACCATAATACAGCAGGCAAACTTGCCGCTTTCATTTAAAGGAAATTGTCAAATTGGTAAAGTCTCAGCATTGTTAAAACCTGCATCACCATGAAATATCTGCAGCTTCTGTTCTGTTGTCTCCAATTGACCAATAAAAAAAGGTTTTAATAATATTAAAACTTTGATTTGTCTCCATTTTGGTTAGAGCAGCTGTAAGGAAAGTCACCAATGTCCTTGGATTCTGTTGGTTGGCTGGAGCCACAGGCTGTTAGCAAAACAAGTTAGGCTGATACCAGTTGCCACTGAAACAGAATAACTGTTTTGTTTCCGTTGTTGCTTCTTTGTGGTGTATACAGAAAGGCAGTTTTAAAGGGTTTATTTTTCCGTGTGTTTGTTCCTCAGAGGATGTCAAATTTGCTTAGTTTTTCATTGTTATTGGGATTTGTTTGTTTTATTTAAAGATGTCTTGGGGGTCTCCTATGCTTTTTGCAAGCTCTCACTTGTTGATTGAAATGACAGATGTGTTGAATCTTTAACAAAAAATCTTTTCTCCAAACTGTTCATTAACTACTGGAGTTAAAAGGGTACTAAAAAAAATTAAGCAGAGTTTTTTTTTGTGGTCAAGCTAAAAATCCCTTCCCTTCCAAATTATTCAGCTTTCACTCTCATTTCTTGGAATGTCATAATTTCATAAAGTTCTCCAGCCAGCAGAGTGTCCTCCAAGTAGACAAGATCTGAAAATCTAATGTCACAAATATTGTCTGTATTCTATTTTATAGGGACCTGTCAAGCCTTCTCTATAAATTACAAAGAAGCAAAATAAAAGAGCAAAGAGCAAGATTTATTTTGCCTTTACAGGTCATTTTGAAGGTGAGTGAAGCGTGACTTCCTCCTGACATATACAGCATACTCCTGAGTATCCAAGTGGGGTGGGGACACATTTTATTTGGATAATTGGGAGTTTGGATGACTGAGAGGGCAGGAATCAGTCAGCAGTGGGGTGGCCTTCCCCTCAACCATGGGCTCGTCCTCCTCACAGTCCTGGCCAAGGGTCTCTGCTCTGCCCTGCTCACTCACTCCTGTGATAGCAGGGCTGCAAAGGGGTCCCTGTGCTGCTGCGGGGCTAATGACAGCTGGGGAGGTGTGGGAACGAGGCTGCAGTCCTAGTGGGGCAGAGACCCCTGGCCAGAACTCTGCTCTGCCCCACCAGAACAGCAGCCTTCCTTGCACATACTGGGTGTCACCAACCCTGGAGCAACACAGATAGCCCTCTGCAGCTCCTCTATGTCTGGCAGTGGGGTGGCCAGCCACAGACTTCTTCTCACAGTCCTTTCCCTGGTCTTTGCTCTATTATCCGAACCTCTGCATTATCTAGCTCCCTTCCTTGACCCCTAGTGAGAGAGACGTGACCTCTGCAGCATGTATATCACATAAATCTCATGCTGGGGGACAAGGAAGGGGGTTGGATATTGCAGAGGTTCAGATAATAGGGTTTTGGATCACAGGGAGTATATGTAAATGGAATTAGGGTTTTCAAAGGAGCGGAAGGGAATTTGGAATTGGGCACCTATTCTTGAAGCTCCTTTGAAAATTCTATCCCACCATTTTAGAGCAGACCAATGGGCCAGCTAGGCCAACAGCTTGGAGGTGAAAGGATGGAGAAGAAAGAAAATGAAGGAGACCCTTGAATTAGCCTATTTCAAGGCTGCAGATTGTCACTGGCTCTTGCATTCCTGAGATCACTGGAAGAACAAAGAACATAGATAAGTCACTGAGAGCAATGATTACAACGGAAAACGGTCCCCAATGTGATGAGTGAGTCTTTGTGAAGAGGCAGCTTGTAAAAGACTTCATTCAGCTGATGAGTGACTGGTGGAGTTTTTGCTAAGCAGGAGATTGTGTGCCCACAGCATAGCTTCTGCAATGTCTATTTATTTGATATGTTGAAGTATTTTGGTGTAATTGGTATCAGACGCAAAGTCTTCATTTATAAATATGGGCCTGATTATGTCCCCATCCACATCAGTGATGAAAGATCAGGGCCTATGTGCATTTACTGTTTGCATTTCATTCATGATCAGATCTACAATCACTTCCACAGCATACCCGGCTGTTTTATTTTCTCCTTGTGTGCTGTTACGATGAAGAACCAGTTTTTCAGAGAAGTTACAGGTTCTCTCATTGGGCTTGGCTTCCTTGGAAACTCTCCTCCCTCCCTCCTTGGTTTGGTTTGGTTTGCTGTGTACTCAGATGACTGCTTCACACACTGTTAAAGGAGCATTCTCTTTTTAAAACTTCCAACCAAATGAAATTAAAACCCAGTTGGAACAATGTAGCAATTCACCCATCTCCTAATAATAATACTGATGACAATAGTAACAAATGCTATTTTACATTTATTTAGCAGCTTCCATTTGAGTATCTTGATATAATCGACAAACATAATAATTTAACCTCCCTATAAACCTTTGAGGTAGGTAGGTGTTGTCCCTGTTTAAAAAATGAGGGAACAAGGAAATTAGGTAATTTGCTAAAGGAAATCTGTGTCACAGTCTGGAATCAAAGGTAGCTCTTCCAACTCTCTTTCCTGTGCCTTGACCACAAAACCAACTCCCATCTTTAAAACCAGATTCTGCACAACTGAAGGGGCACCTTGCCATTGATTTAAGCAGGGTTATATGAGGATCTCAAAGAATTTATAAACATGCATTAAGTAAGCTCACAAACACAATAGCATGAAAGGTATCTACTGGCACAGGGTCATGGATATGGAAGGTCTATTTTGTTCAGCTTCTTTACTTTTGCACCACTATTAGGAGACACATCAGCATCTCATTAGCTCCACACCCTGCTTGTCATCAATTTTAATATGACTGATGATGGGCCACTCAGATATGGAATGAAGGGATAGGAATGCAACAGCAAAGGCAGTCAATAACTCCATTACTGAGTCAGGAAGAAATTCACAAACAGCCAAATACAAAACTAAGTGGCACTTTGGCCTGTGCTTGAACCCAGTCATTTTCACAGGTGCAATTTTGCACGCACAAATTAAGTAATTAGACATGTAAATCAGAGGCCAGATTAAGGCCTTTGTCAACATCTGGCCCCTTAGGAATGTTACACTAGGCTTTCTTGCCCCAAGTTTCCCAATGCTGTGTGAGGGTCTGTGGGTCCTGAATGTGGGCCCGTAGGCTCTCAGGCCACTTTCACATCCACACCCCTCTCCAACGGCTCTACTAGTGACTGGAGAAGTGACTTTTTCCCTTAGCCTCATCTGGTCCCTGAACCCTGTTGCCCTGGTTCTGACTGCCCCAGCACCAACCCTAGGCTAGGATTCCTGGATTCCGACTCAGCACTGACATTTGGTTCTAACTCCTATTTCCTGTCTGGCTCTGGCTCTCACCCCTAATTTGGCTCTGTCCCTGTCCCCCAGCTGGCTTGACTCCTGACTCCGGCTGACCCATAATCTTGACATCTGCACCAGCCATAATTTCCGCTCACCCAGCCCCAGTTGTGACACACTGCTCCCACCATTTTGGTATCACCAGAGGCTGCAGTGGTGGGGGCACCAGCATAGGTGAGGCTCTATGCAGCCGGCATTTTAAGGAGAGATTTGGGACCTGTTTGTTGATTTTTTTACTATATTTTTAACCAAAAATACAGTTTCTGAAAAGTCACAATTTTCCAATTTTGCCAAATTTAGGAGAAAATCAAAACAAAATATTTTATTTCAGGTCAGTTGGACTTAGATTAAAACATTTTGGTTTGTTGAACCAAATCAAATTTTTTTTATTTCAGTTCAGTTTGGCTTTAATCAGCATGAGCTGCTGCAGTGCCTAACAGGAGATGCAGTTCAGAAGCCTCATTTTCCTGCTCTCCTGGGAGATGTAGTCTGGCTGGGGAGCCCAAGGCATATGCCGGAATGGGGGCATTAGGCATTGAACTACAACTCCCATGAGGCACAAAGGCAGCTCAGGCAGATGCAGTTCAATGTCAAACTGAGCCCAAATGAATTGTTTTGACATCTTCAAATCACCATTTCTCAGAACTTTCAACTGGGGGCTGGCGAGAGGGGGAAATCAATGTTTTACCCCAATTCCAGCTGAAAATGAGTTTAGAAATATTGGGATTTCCCCTGGAACAGAAATGCTGATTTTCATCTTGCTCTAACTTTAAGCCCTGTGCCATTTCACCGTTCTCAGTAGGTCAACGCGGAATGATCATTAAAACACTGACGGAACCCGCCCAAGGCCTGGTCTACACTCTTGCTACCCACGATGGAATTGAAGCAGTGGCTGGAAATTGTGGATAAAAAAACCCCACACATAGACAAAGCCTTTATCATAATTATTCCAGAGAATGCTCTCCCAGGACCACAATTGCATTGGACTAGATTGTAGAATTTAGCATTCACACACACACACCCTCTGTGCACACAGAGCCACAATCCCTCCCCTTGCTGCCCCCAGGAAGGTTGGGTTCCTCCCACCCTCTACTCAGTCTGTGACTACATGGCCCCATCTATCCTTATGTCTAGTAAGCATTTGAATGCACCCAGAAGTTGACATTCAAAAGGTTAATTCCACCCACAGAAGTATCACTCATTTAAAGAGACAGTCCCTAAACATGATGAGAGTTTCCAGGACTGATCATTAATCCAATTCTGACAAGCCACGTCTGATTCCCTTGCCAAAGTGCAGAAGACCAGCGCTTCCCAGAGTGACTTCACAGGCTTTCCTTCTTGTGTATCCTAAGCAGCAGTTGCCATGGCAGCAGGCACTCTCAGAGGATGTACACCTAAGTGCTTATTAGGCTCCAAGAACCATTTCCCAGATGAATCAAACCACAATTACAGGCAAAAGGAGTTGCTGAGTCATCATTTAGGAAAATTAGCAGTGGTCACAATTACCGATGGGGGGGACCGTTTCGAGTTCAGTTTTTCCCATTTAAAGCATTATCTCTAACTTAAAAAAAAAAAACCTCAGAGAGGCAGCGTCTGGTATGAGGAGATATCTGATGAGCCAGACATCATTTAACTCTGTATTTGACAAAGGAGGTTTCTTCCCTTTTCATTCCCATTCCAGTAATTCCTTTCCTATTTACCCAGGTGCACAGTGTTTATTCGGCAGTCAGAAAGGCAAATTAACCTGCCAGATCTAGTGTTCATGGTACCCATAAATCACCTACCTAGCAGTCTGGCTACTGAGGTCTATAAAGCCCCTGGCCCTGCATCACGCTCTACTCGCCAGCTTTTGGAACTCCACAAATGCCAAGGCTTTCATTGAAAACACCCAGTTTAACCAGCCACCTGCAACACTTCCATGCAAGTAGTTCCACTGACGCCAATAGAACTAATTGCAGGAGTTGGGATTACTCACATAAGCAAGAACGACGTGTGCGAATAAGGATTAAAGGATAAGGCAGATCCATTTGTAGCCCTTTTCCTTCAGAATATGAGCCTTGGAAATACAAACCAATCACTAGAGCTGAAAGCTCGCCATATGGATCGTGCCTCAAAATCACAAATTAGTCACAGTCCTGCCTAATAATGCCCAAGGCTGGCCTTGGGGCCTTGGAAATTTACAGCCATGGGTCTATTCTGTTTTTGGAATAACCCCCGATTCATTAGAGCGGCGGTGGGGATTCTTCCAATAGCACAAATGCTACTGAAAAGGTCTTCCAACTGCGAATAGCTGAGTCACCTTCTCTTCTGTAACAAAGTCCTGTGGCACCTTAAAGACTAACTATAAAGTTTTGAAGCATAAGCTTTCGTGGGCTAATACCCACTTCGTCGGATGCAAGCAGTGGGTATTAGCCCACGAAAGCTTATGCTTCAAAACTTTATAGTTAGTCTTTAAGGTGCCACAGGACTTTGTTACCTCTGCTATTCCAGACTAACACGACTACCTCTCTGATTCTTCTCTTCTGTGTAGCCAATGTGGTCTGTGGCTTCAAGGAGGAGCAACTCCATGAGGAGAGGGGCCGTAAGGACTGAGCACAAGAGAGTCTTGCATTCTGACTCTGACATTGACTCTATGGCATGGTTCCAGTTATTTAACCTTTCTGCCTTCATGTCCTGTTCCTGTGAAATTAGATAATGACCACGGACAATTAGATGGGCCATTGTGATAGTGTTTGTAAAGTGGTAAGTGTTATTAATAAGGACAGAAGGATGGAAGAGGACCACAGAGAGGTCACAAGGTAAGAATGCAGGGAGCCAAAGGATTCAGGGAACAGAAGATGGGAGGCCAAGTGCTTTAAAAAAAGAGTAAAGAGAGGTGTATCTCAAGCGAGATGTGCTGTCAAGAGGCCTGATCTCAGGAATGAGGGCCAGGAAATGAGTTTTAATTCTGGTTCTGACACCAATTTTCTCAATGCCTTGTACAAATCCTTTATTCTACCTCAGTTTCCTCATCTGAGGATAGGGATAACAGCACTTTTCCCAGAGGGATGCTCTGAGGATGAGGCAGGTAAGTGAGGTTATAGAAGTGAAAAGTAACTTATAGGGCTGAATATTACTAGCAGATGAAGAAACACATTCCAATCTGACTCTCAGGACACATCAGGCCCTGTGCCCAACTGCCTGGATGACTTTGTTCTAGAGCAGACCCCTAGTACATTTCAATTACCCATCTATTCAAAGAATAGAATGAATCAGGCAAAAGGGCAGGAAGGTGCAGTGTATAAGAGCACACAGGCACCTAAACAAAACTAATCAGCTAAATCTAACCAGCTAAGTAGTAGATCTAATCTAATCAGATTTGACAGCAGAACTGTAGTCAGGTGAATTTAATGAGCTGTGTGTTGTTCCACCACCACCTAAAGTAGAACTTTGGACGTCTAATGGTCAGCTGAGTGAAGGTGATTGGAATGTGGCTGATTATCCACTTAGACTTTTTTGATAGTGTCACAACTGTGTGCCAACTCCCACCAGTACCCAGCTTTCACACAAGGAGAGCAGAACCAGAGAAAATGTGACATCAAAAATGCAAACTACAACAACTGAGAGATGAAGAGATAGATTAGTCAGATGATTCTTATACTCAGAGAGACAAGGTATGTGAGGTATCTTTTATTGGACCAACTTCTGTTGATGAAAGGTACATTCTTTCAAGCTACACAGATCTCTTCTTCAGGTCTGGGCAAAGAAGCAGCAAAGAGTTCAACAGACTTTGTTTTTAGCATTTAACTCTAACGCATAATCAACACTTTGGAGAAAGGATTTGTTTGCTAAATATTTGATTAGCATGTTTTCAGTTCAACAATTATCATGCCTGTGACCCACCACTCCACAAGGCCCTCCACAAAAAAAAAAGTGTGGGGGGGGAACCATACTTGACATTCCCGGTATTTCTCGGTTAACAAAACAAGCAGTAAGATACACTTAAAAAAATACAGCCTTTCAGGCCTTCTTTATATACCAAAAGCAGAACAAAAGAGTACACACCCATTTACTTAAAAAGCCTTTACACTTCACCTTTAAAAGCATCCATCATTCATGTATTCAGCTCTCAAGAATGCACATGCTCAGATACTCCAGGAACTGCCAGCAACATAAAGCCCTAAAATAAGCAGTATAACTAGGCTTGGCAAAATTCAATTTTTACATATTTTTGATTTGATTACTTTTAGTAATCCACTAAATAACAGTGACTATGATATAATTACACTCAATATCTTCCGGGGAGGAACTAGACCAGACCCTAGCACTGTGACACTAAAATTTACTATTCATAATAGTAAGGATTAAAGAAACAGCCAAGATTTTGGATGGGATATAAAATCCATATATTTTGGAGCCAAGGCAACTCCTAATTAACTGGGGTCAGGAAGAAAGGTTCCTTGTGGGAAGGTTATTCCTACCTAGTACCTTCAGGATTTTTGCACCTTTCTCCAAAACAGCCAGTGCTGGTCATTGTAAATGATATGATCTTGAACTAGATGGAACACTGATATGGTAATTCCTATGTTCCTAACTTGGGATATTTTTAAAAAGAGGCAAATCATTAAAATTCTTAGACTCAGCATGGAGGTTATTTAAGCAACCATAATAGAGTCATAGAAGCTGTGCGTTCTAAACAAAACAGAGAGAGAGGATGTGTGTATGGGGAGGGGGAGATAGGGCTAAAGGCAAAGTTCAAGAATTTGCTTGTGCAACATGTGTCTTTCAGGAAATGAAAACCGAGCCCAAGGAAAGCCAATAGAAAGGTGCATACACTATGGCTGGCAAAATTTAAAATGGAAATTAGAAGGACTAAGTGGGAATTTGAAAAGCAAAGAAATAAAAATAAATAATATATTCTGTACATATATTTCAAGCGCAAAGTCTGCAACAGAATTGGTGGGTCTGTTGCATTATCAAAGATCATGGATCAAGATACCTACCCCAGATATTTCATACAGGTTATAAAAATGAGGCACAATCAAAGACTGAGGTGTCCAAAGAGGAGGGGCAAGAACAAATGGGTAAATTATGGTCTTTTCAGATGATTTCAGTAAGAGTTGGACAAGATCCTAAGTACCTTATCCAAGGTGACAAGGGAAGTTTGTGACACAGTCAGGAGAAGAACTCAGTTCTCCTGACTACCAGTCCTGTGCTTAACCCATAATCCCTTCCTTCTTGGGCTTGAATTTTGGCATTCAATCTGTGCAAAGACAATTATGTCAGGTCTCTCTAAAATAAGTTTAGAAATACGTGTAGAATAACGTCATATGGAATGAATCTCACCAGGAAAGGCAGCATGCAACCATTAGGGTCAATCCTGCAAATTTTTATGTTTACATTGCAAGTGCCTCCAGAGCAGGATGATCTCTATTTTTCATTTTGTAAAGGGCAGAGCACATCACCTGTACTCACAAATAATCACACTGAAATCCTCTGGGTGAGTAGGGGAACCTGTATGAATAAGGGTTTGCAGGATCAGGCCGATTCACTCTATTATTTAGGACAGATTGTGTCTTTAATAAGAAGCAGTTAGAGAAATGTAGGTCAATTCCCCAATAGGGAAAACAATTCATTGAAGGGCTGGATTTGATCCTTAGTTTCAAATAATCAAATTAATGTAGATACCCCATTTTTAGGCAATATACATAAGCCACACATCACGATTCCTGCACTGTTAAGAAAAATCCTTAAAACAGAGTCACCAACCTACCGTAACATTCCACAAGGAAACACTGATGTTCCACAATAGTCTAAAAGGCCAAATTTCCTTGCCAGGATCCATATTCAAATTCAGTCTGCTGGAACAGTACAGGGTGTTCAGTAGCATATGTTTGAATAGTCTCTTAACTCTCCCTCTCATGAGAATGGGCACTGACTCTGCGTTGTTACAGAGACAGTTTCGACATGGAGATGTCAGGGTAAGAGTGGATTTATTTTCTATGAAAAACCACCAAATGCAATACAAGAACTGTATATCTGTGAGCTTGGTGTCCGTTTAGCTAGTGCTAAAATCATTCATTGTGGCCATTCACAATGAGGTTGAATATTGTTTGGAACAGTTGTAATCACAGAAAAAAATAAATTCTATAAAATCACAGGTACACACTAATGGCCTAACTGAAAAAAAACCACCTCGCTAAGTCTGCACATGCATTATCCAACTAATTAGAAGTCCTGTCCTGTAAGTCTCCACTTTAACCACTTTTACGAGCATTACATTTTGCCATCCACACTCTTTTTTCAAAAGGAGAAAACCCAATACTCCAAAATAATCTCATCATTAAGTTTAATAAAAGAATCAGCTATGACTAGGGATATCATCTACAGTTACACTCATGAAGATTTAAAAAATATGTGAAGGCTATTCATTTTCATGCTTCAGGCTCTAACCGATCAACAGCTATGGGTAGGAAGAAATTTCCCATTGATGTAATATTGCAAAATTACAGTTTGCAATATTACATCACTATTTAGAAGTCAATATTTGTCCCTCAGTAGAGAAACATGTGGCTGATACAGTTGTTTTCTTGGCCAAGGGACAGATTGTGGGGTCCTTACTGAAGCTCCTGGGCATTAGACTTTCAGGAGTCATTGCTCACCTGCACAGATAAAATGCTCCACAATCTACCCCTACAGAGAGGGAATAGTTGTGCTCTCTGTGGGGTGTTTTTGAAATGACTGGCTCCTGGCAAGAACAAACAGCCTCATACTGGAGCGTTTCCTTTTTTTTCTTTGGAAGAGGTTGGTGTCCATCTACCCAAAAGACTCCAAATTTTACTTTAAAAAACACTTCCCCAGAATTTCCACACTGCAGTTGCAAAGTGCACATTCTAAAAATGTTTATTTAAAAAAAATTAAGGAAGTACCTGCAACAACATAAAACTTGGAACACTAAAAACTTAAAGAAAATCTCGGTTCCAATATGCAAGGCAGGGCTGAGTTTCTGCTGTGTGATTAGGTAATGGTGTATGCCGTTGAATAAGAGATGAGGAGTGCCATCTACAGTATATAAGTAGCCTACACTTCGCTTGACTGTTCCAGTCCTCCTGAATGCTTTATTAATCACATTATACATTGAATTTATACTTCCTAACCCCTGGCCTTTGGAATTTAAAAGTGACATCTTGAATTTCCATATCTATTCTTCTTTACTTAAGGTATGTCTCCTTTCTGTAGGTTTGCTCTCCTTAACAGAGAAATAAATGTTCTCTTTCCTTTGGTGTTCTATAAAAATCACCAAGGTGTGCCTGTTTCTCCAAGGGACACTCTCTAGCTTTTGTGGTACTAATTTTACCTGCTCTGTAAATAACTAAAATGTTAATCCTGCAGTCCTTACTTATGCACTTGTTACTTGGCCTAAACCCCTATTGGATCATTTAAGTCCATTGGTTATTTTGCCTGAGGTTCAGATTGTGACACTCTTGCTGCTGTACCACTATTGGTTTCAGTGGGAGTTCTTGTGTAGCTATTACCCAGTGCAAGTAAGGGCCCTGTGACAGGTCCCCATCCTGCTCCTGCCCCTCTTCTAGACACTAACTGCTCGAAGACCTTCTGCTAGTTAAACACCATGTGCAGTAGTGTCTCACACCACACTCACACCCACACACTCCTTTACAAACTTGGGCAGGTCTGTATGTAGAAGCACACAACCCATAGCTCTCTCCGCTGAGGGCAGGGGAGACAGAAGATATCTCCCCACTCCAGAGATCTCTCCTGGCTCGGACTCTCAAAAAGAAAGCCAGTCAGTCCAGTTCAGTCTCCTCTCCTGAGTACTTCTTTCTTGCAACTTTTCTATTTTCTGGGCTAATTAGTCTTTGGGGCTCTCCTCTGCCCATCCCAATCTCTCCATTAGGCACAGCTTTGCCTCCTGAGGTTTACTCTAGGGCAATTTAAATGGTGATTCAGCAACCAGAGCGCTGGTACAGTGGCTATTGTCCAGTGCTGTGTCCCAGACCCTAAGAACACTTGGTCCTAAGTTAGAAAAACAGGACTTGGCCCATTACATCCAATTCTGATCCACGGCAGAGATGTTTCTAACCACATGTCTAATGCTGTGTGTATTTAATGTTTTCTACTGATTTATATAGGCAGTACTATCTTGCTGTATTCCCTGCATCCCATCTTTATTGCCATAGGACTTTAATTTTTTTCTTGATAAATCCTTCCATTGGGATCTACTTCTCTGTATTGGGCACTTTTACCAGCATCACAATTTCCTTCCACCCAGCAGATAACTTCCCATCCTATTATATTTATGTCTCTGAATTTCACAGCAAACCTGTTTTCTGAGAAAAATAACACCCTTTGGGGGGAGATATTTCTTATATTTTGTGTATGCCTGAAACAATTGTGCCTAGTTACTAAAAAACCCACTGATAAAATTATACAATATCCCTTGTGATTTCTATATCTTTGGATGAGCTTTACAGAAGGCTACTGCTTCTCTTGCTAACTCTGGATTGTATAGTTCATCATCAAATACAGGCCTCTGCTCCAATGTTTGTAACATACAGCAAGAACTAGACCTGTGAATCACATTTATTCTGTCCTTATCTATTTGATTTACAAGGCCCTCAAATATTTGCTTTCTTACAGTACCATAATGGAAGATTCCTCACTGTCTATTTTTTTTCACTAGCTTTTATACAATTGAAAACAAGCCTTTTCTAGCCATTCTTTCATCTAAAAGAGATTTCCCTGTTTTCTCTTACTGCTCTGTGCTCATTTTTCTGTTGTTCACGTTTCTAAAGGCTGTAAAGAGTAAGAAAGATTCGAGAGCATTAAAGAGCACCAGACCTTCTGTTTATGTTTGTTTTTCTTTACTTAAATCTAAAAGTCTGTCTCTGTGCTGCACAAGTGAACCATCTATAGGAGATACTGGCATTAAAGATCTATTGTGCTGTGTATGCATCGGCAATATTCATCAGATAGCCAGAGACTCTTTTCATTCTGTTCATGTGCAAGATATCAACAACTACTATAGTCTTGGCTGCTGCTATTATGAGCCTGGAGTAGTGGTATAAAGTGATGCATTTTGGTTACTTTTTCCTTGTGGGGAAAATGGATGTGGTCTCCAGAATTGGAGACATCTTTTCACCACATACCATCTCCTCGAAGGAATGTTTAACATAGTGATAAAGAATGAGCAACTTAGGACTACAATAAACTGCTCCTTTCCCCTCCTGCACAGGTGAACACTGATGTTAGAAATACTGTTGGGAATGGATCACTACAAAGCAGCATGTACTGCACATTACATAGCAATTGCATATTAGGAATAAGTATTACACAGGCATTTTGTTCTGTGTTTGGGGAGGGTGGGACCCCTTGCAGCTGCATGTTTGCCAGCACTGTCTGAACCAGCCTGGGAGGACACGGGTCATTGAAGATGGTGTGGTTTCAGACCTGCTTCATCTCAGGCTTTGGCTCTGAGAGTCACACTTTCAGAGGATTTTTCCAGTGAGCCTCAGAAAGATCCCTCTGCCAATGATGAAGTGAGGCTGATCAGAACACCAGAGAAACAGAGAAATAGGTCTTGCCCTGGCAGCCCCACAATCACCTGGATTCCCTTCAAGAGGATGAAAAGTTCTATATATTTTATGCCCTTTTAAAAAATCAAACAAGAGCAACATAGGAATTTGCATTTCAGATCAGACCAATGGTGTGTCTAACCCAGTATCCTGTCTCTGAGAGTGGCTAGTGTCAAATGCTAAGAGGGAAATAAAAAAACATAATAGAAAATTCTGGAATAATGTTCTACACAGTCATAATCCTCTTCTGATTCCTACTAAGATGTCTCTAAAATATCTTGTTGCAAGGAGTTCAGCAAGCTAATTATGCATATTTTCTTTTATCATTTTAACTCTGTTGACTTTTCATTTCACTGGGTGTCCTCCAAGTTTTTGTCCCGGAAATACATGCCCCTGAATTCCCTTCTCTATGCCATTCATTATTTTATAAGTCTCTGGGATGGCTGCTTTGATTCTCCTCCCTGAACAGTCCTAATCTTTTTATTCCCTCTCCACATGGAAGCTTTCCCATGCATCTAATCACATTTGTTGTCTGACTCCAATCCCCTTCTATTTCTGGTGAAATAACCCAGGTGGAGGGGAACGGGGTTATCATTTGAAAGGAACACAGGAGGTTTTTCTCATTCCCACTGTAGGCTGGTGTGGCCCTTTCCATAATGACAAGTGGACTGTATTTGCTTTTGGATTAACACTGTTCAGTTATGATCTTGTAAGTTTCAAAGGATCTGATTCATTCTTTTTATAATGGGTAATATATGTCGTATTCATATGCTTGCTGTTTCTTATCTGTAACAGTCTGTTGTGATTGATATTAAACAAACCTTTTCGGGTTGTTAAGGCACACACTGCAAGTCTAGCTTTCATATTCTAGACTCAAGATTCCCCTCTTTCCTGACTCATTCTTCCTTTAAGACATAGTAACATGCCACATGAGCAACATGAAGGATTCACAAAGTGCTCTGGTGGCATCAGATTTATACTGGCCGAGCCTCCCCACATCTCTTGAATACCTCCACACTCTATACCCCTGGTACAGCGGTGATCCTCTGTGTACACAACATGGCTTGTTCTTAAAACATATAAAACTACACTTGATTATCTTTTTCCCACAATGGAGATTTATGCCTTATTTTAAACATGCTGTCTTCCTCCTCACATACTATCCCTATGCATGCCTCAGCTGGTATTATCTGCTGACCGATTCTCTTGCTTTCCTTAACATATTCGCTATTCCTCACATCAGTGCAGATTTCAATGGTTATTCAGGGTTTCCTGCATGCTGGGTGATCAGAAATTACAAACACAGACTTGTTTACGGCATCTAAGTTGATGTCATCTCTTTCTTACCTGGATATTTTGCAATCACAGAAATCACACCCACTAACTGAGATACACCTCACATTGACTCTCACCTCATGTTTAAACCAACCTCTAAGTAATGGGAGTTAGGAGGAATTTTTCACTCTGGTAAAGTTATCCACAGCTACCTTCTGCAAAAAGTGTCCTTTTTTCATTGAAGGCACCTATGCTGGTCACGGTCCAAGAGATGAGTCACTGGTGTGGTCAAGTAAGGCACTTCTGATGTTCCACTAGAGCAGATGGGACTCTCGGGTGCTTTATACATGGCATGCAGAGGTGTAATTTTTGGCCCATCTTTTCCACCTCTGTACTTCTTATTCTTCTACAGGGGAGATTACAACACCCAATGCTTTTGCCTCAGTCCTACACAAGTTACTTAACTTGGATACATTTGCTGCATTAAATCCCAAATTCTGTTTCCGCAGGCCACCAAAGTACCAGGACTGTGCAGTTCTCCAGGAGAAAATGGGGAGAAATCTACTCTGCAGGCCACAAGGCTGCTCCTCTTACATTACAGCAGGCTCAGGCCTGGAGCAGGCCTTGGGACAATAGCAGCCCACTCATAGGGCCACAGGATAGCCAGAGGATCTCCGCAGTGGCTCATCCAGAGGCCCCATCATCTGCACTCCACACCGTAACTCAGGGATCTCAAACTCAAATCACCATGAGGACTAGTACATTGGCCCGAGGGCCACATCACTGAAACCTTTTCATACGACAAAAGTATAGTCAAAAATTAGGAGTAATACAGTATGCTATTAAAAGTCCTGTCCCCTCCCCCATGTGATATTTCTCTCTGATTCGCCTTCCCTTCCCCTCCCTCCCAGTGTTAAAGGAAAGGGGCTTTTCCCAGTGACTGGCTGGTGCTGTTTTCCCGGCTCCTGTTCCACACTGCACATGGGATCAATGCGGACGGAGTTCAATGGCGGGTGTGTTTGGCCCTCCCTTGAGGGAGGGGAGATTTGAAGAGTGGCGACGGGGCTGGCCGAGGTTTGGGGTGAGTCAGGGTGTAGCTGGAGGGGAGGGTTGGGGATGCAGGAAGAGCAGGCTCAAGGGCTTGGTCGGGAGTGAGGCGCTGCAAGACTGTTTGTCAAGCTTGGGCAGTTTGACTCAGGTACACTTCAGAAAAGTGTGGAAAGGGCTCATTGAAATGCACGCAGCAGACATCCCCACCCCCAGAGTGAGAGTGACTGTAAACACTGCCTTCGACAGCAGCTCCGAGAGCTCACTTGCCCTCCTCCCCAGAACATGTGTGTGGGAGCTGGCAGCAGCAGCAGGGCCAGAGGTGGGTTAGGTTTTGCTGATCCAGCTACCAATGTCTTCCCTGCCCCACCTCTCCCACGCCCCCATTCCAACCCCTGTCCCCAAAGTCGCCGCCCCAACTCCGCCCTGTCCCCAAAGTCCCCATCCCAACTCAACCCCCTCCTTGCCCCTTCCCCAAATCCCTGCCCTGGCCCCGCCTCTTCTTCGCCTCCTCCCCTGAGCATGCCGCACCCCTGCTCCTCCCGCCTCCCTCCTGGAAAGTCCTAAATGCTGACACCATCAGCTGCTTGGCATCAGGAAGTGCTGGGAGACAGGCGGAGGAGCAGGGACGTGGCGCACTGGGGGGGAAGGAAGAGGGGAGTCAGCACCTATAGCGAGTCACCGGAAATAGCTCCACGGGCCTCATGTTTGAGACCCCTGTCCTAACGCCTGGCACAATCTCTGGTTTTGGGTGCGTGTATACTGTAATTACACTACCCACGACTGGCCCATGCCAGCTGACTTGGGTACACGGGACTCAGGCTAAAGGGCTGTTTACTGGTGGTGTAGACATTCAGCTCGAGCTGGAGCCCAGAATCTAGGACCCTGCAAGGTGGGAGGGTCCCAGCCAAACATGTGCCCCTTAGCCCCAGGAGCCCAAGTCAGCTGGGATAGGTCAACCACAGGTTTCTAATTGCACATAGACATAACCCTTTCTCTAACAAATTCTTTCTTTCTAAATAATTTAATAGTTTTTTTTATAACCTGGCTGGATAGTTTTTTCTATAGATCAGATTGTGAACTGCATACTGACACACACAGCCTCACTGAAGTCAGTGGGGACCCTGACATGAACATATGCACACCACTGAGAGCAAGGGCTTACAGTCTGACCCAATAGGAACAGGAATATTCACCCTCCATTGTACTTGCAGGATGTTCGCCTCCAAGGCTTCAAATGGTGCAAATGAACCTAAACACACTTCACAGTCAATGGGATCTGAGGGCACTTAGCACCCTGATGGTCAGTTCCTAGCAAGGTACAGCCCTTTATTTTGAATCTGTAAATGCTGCGAAATTCCTCTATGGTTTCTTTTCAATTCTGTCTTTTCCAGTAGACCTGGAGAATGCAACTAACAGTGACCACAAATGGGAAAAGTTTGGCCGAAGTTGCTAACAACATTCTATTATCTTATCTTTAAATTGTTTTTTCATGGATTATAGAAATGTAGAATTATGATTTTTCCCCAACTTCTCTTAATCTTGTATTACAATGTAATCAAAATCAACCCATAATAAACTCACTATAGCAAATCCTCTTTTTAAAATGGCTATTCAACATCCTCCCCAATTTTCATTTTCCCTGCCTTTTCTTATTATGCTAAAGCCCAGTATCTGAAAATTGAACTGGAGCTTTAACCATTTTTTTGTTAATACAGGCCCTATCTGTTCTCTCTCTGGATTTCAATGCTGTAAATATATTGTAAGGCTCAAGCCTGTCTGCGGTTAAATGTCTAGCATTCCCATTGTGTTATTGTAAATACCATTATTATGTAGAGTTGATTGACTTTGTTTAATGCTCTGCTCAAATAGTCTGCAGAGATGTCTGCGATATCAGTGTCATTCCCATGGTTTAATTATAATTTTAATCATCGCTGATCTTCCCTCTGTTTGTGCTATAAGCTAATTATTTTTTCCCTACCACAAAGCACCAGAACCGTGACTTAGTATTAATAATGTTTATTATTAAGTAGATTAGCACTTTACTGCTGCTCTATGTAAACTGGCTGTCTGGATTTTCAAACCCTGCTCCTTAAAAAACTCTACTTACTAATCTCCACTTCCTCTGACTCCCATCACTTTGTATGATTTATTTAGATTTGTACACACATTAAGGTCATGTATACACACCAGGCTCTATAGAGACATAGCTAATGCCACTGTAATCCTCTAGTGTAGACATAGACGACAGTGACAAAAGTTTTTTTCCACTGCTGTAGGAATTCCACTTCCCCAGGAGATGGTAGCTAGGTTGGCAGACGCAGTCTTCCATCAGTCTAGCTGTGTCTACACTGGGGTCAGGTCAGCATCACTACAGCATTTTTCACACCTCTGAGCACTCTAGGTATGTTGACCCAAGTTTTAAGTGAAAACCAGGCCTATAAAAAGGCTAATTTGTATGCCCTTGATATATCTTAAAAGACAATAAAATCAAAAACCCACATACATAAATAAAGTGCAGTGCAATTCAATACAGCTCACTACCAGCAAACCCAGAAATTAAAATCTCTCACCCTTTACCCACCGCTTTCTTGGAAAGCAGCGTAAGAAAGTTGAACTTAGCCATATGCCCTGAAAGTCAATAGCTATAGATACAGGGGGAAAGGGAAAGTAAATCCCAAACTGTGGGGTGCTCACAGAGAATGCCAGTCTATACCACCAGCACTGCCGCTTCAACATTTCTGCTGATTTTATTGCTATTTTCTGAGCTGGATTCTGGCTTCGCTGTGGTAGAGCAACTCCACTGATGTTAGTAGAGTCAAGCCAGCATCAAACCAGTTGAAGTGATATTAATTATCTCAACCAGGTGTGCCCTTTTATTTCTACAATTAACTGTTTCACATGCACAGATGGAAAGACCATCACCTACCAGTAAAGTAATACATTGCTGAACTCTAAAATATCTTATATCCTATTGTAACTTCTGTAGGGAGCTGTCTTCCCTAAGATGTAAGCAACACTGTAGAATACAAGCACACAGGGTAGAATTTTCAAAAGGGCTAGATTTAGGAGTCTAACTCTCATTGACTTTCAATGGGACTTAAGGGCCTACATCACTTAGGTGCTTTTGAAATTTTTACCCATAATTTCCCTGTTGAATCTTAGCTTTAGTTCTAGTCTAACCTATAGAAATGCAAGGTGAAGCTCAGACACATCCTCGTTTACAAATATAGGAGGCCTTACGGCAACTTGCTGTATATATTTACTGTAAAACATTTTAAAATGAAATTACAAAAATAACTGAAAATGCAATTTTATAGGATTTTCTGTACTAATCCGTGGAAAGTCAATTCACTGTGATTTGTTTTGACAGACACTCCCCTTCCTTGTATGTAAATCTCAAAATGCTAACACCTGATGTAAGAAGAACAGACAGAAAAGGAAAGGTCATTTACGAGGAACATGCAAGCAATGTGCAGCAATTCTAGCCTGATCTTTCTGGGCTGAATTTGCCAAGTGACGATGCAGCAACATGCATTTTTCTGCAGCCTTCCATTGATGTTCCTTTTCCAAAGGTGTCTGCAGTTAGTCTATTCTTGGCTATGATGGTAGAGGAAGCCCTGCATGGCTCTACAAACAGTATCTTTAAATGCTTTTGCACTGGCAAGCTTTTTAATCTCTCTCATCTACATATAACTACCAAGGTGACTGAAGCATTTTTCCAGGAACTGCTCTACACTGACGATTGTTTGGCACTACAAGATCTTGCAAGCCACTTTGCTGTGGCAGCTCATAACTTTGGCCTTACCATCAGCTGAATGAAACCTGGAAAATACAGAGAGACTGATTCATGCACTTTGTTTGGCTATTAAACCCATCTCCAAGAAAACAAAAACCACTAACTCACCTTGTGTGGTAAGGTGCTGCTGCAGGAGCCAGTCAAAAGCTTCTAGTTGATCAAAAGGTCCCTTTACCTCATTTTCTTTATTTCATAGATTTTTAAGGCCAGAAGGTACCACTGTGATCATATATTCTGACCCCTGGCTTGTTAAACCTTTTCTTGGATCTATGGATAGGCATATGCATACACTCCCTATTATCCTATAAGCTTCATTGACAATTTAACAGGATAATAAATCAGCAGTAGGCAAAGTCAACCACAATTTTTTTTCTGGTCCTAAACAAAAAAAATGAGAAATGTCACTTAGAAACAATTAGAGATGGGCTCAAACCACAAAACTTTATTCACATTTTGGACTCCTCAAAGTCTGGAGGTACAGTATTTGAATCTCTAGGGTTTGGGTTCCTGTCCATCCCTAGAAATAATTAAACCAAATATGCCTTAAAACAGTCTAGTTCTGGAAATTCAACACATGCACACACACACACTGAAGATCTAGCACATTATAAAATACATCTGAAATCTAACCGTAGTCATGCTTATATGCTTTTTATATTTGTCTCTCTAGATTTCCTTGAATGGAAAAAAAATAAGACAAATCTCTTTTCATTTGCTCATAATGGTCCATCTGAGGCAGGGGTTCTCAAACTGGGGGTTGGGACTCCTCAGGGGGTCATGAAGTTATTACATGGAGGGTTGCGATCTGTCAGCCTCCACCCTAAACCCTGCTTTGCCTCCAGCATTTATAATGGTGTTAAATATACAAAAGGTGTTTTTAATTTATATGGGGGGGTCGCACTCAGAGGCTTGCTGTGTAAAAGGGGTCACTAGTACAAACGTTTGAGAACCACTAATCTAAGACCTTTCTTCAGTGTGCTCCCTCTTCTGGACAAACTGGCATAATATGGTAGAATCAGAGAACTATGTAGAAAAGTTACAAGCAGATGCTTTCTGTCTTGATAGAGAGACAATGAGCCAAACTGGCTGCACATGTGGTACTCGTTGACTTCAGTGGGAACTGCACATGTACATTAAAGATCAAGATTTTGCCCATTATGGATTAATCTTCCCAGATGTATGTTGAACTTGCACATTTTCAAATTTAAATTCTTCCTGTATTTATAAACCCTCTGGCTGTGTTTAAAACTAAGGCAGAGGGATGCCTTTGAATTCAGTAAGAAATAATCATTTTCTCCCCTCATGTTTGTAGGTACATTCTTTTATCTGCCATGCAGCAGACAACACAGCAGCCATTTACGTGGGCGCATTATCATTGAAGTGAATCTCCCGAGGTGCTGTGTTAAAGTAATCGAACCAAATGTTTGAAATGTACTGCAGGCATAGGCTAGACTCTAAAGAAAACTTTTAAACTTGGTCTAATCACATTTAGGAGTAGTCTCCTGCCAATGCACATCAATACATCTTGAGGGAATCAGAAGCTCAAGGACTGGGGTTGAAATCATGGCTCCACTGAAGTCGATGGTAAAACTTCCATAGACTTCAGTGGGTCCAGGACTCTCAATCGCCAGGTCTCCCCCAAGCCTTCTTTGTCTCTCCCTTAGATAGACTGGAATAGATCATTTATACAGATGTGAACACACAGCATTAAGGAAATCCAAATAATTTATAAAACAGGATGTTTTCAGACTGTGTGTGGTTACTGTGGCCCAATGTGCCTTCCATTCCCATATTGGCATTGAGTTGCACCTCTGTAAAAATTGGGTCCTTTAAGTCTTGAATCCCTGCAGGCACCCAACAGCATTAATTGTACTCATAGGTATGGACCTGTAGGTCGCAGATTGTGATTATTAGCTGACTTTAACTGTCCTGGCTGTGTGTGTCTGGCTGTGGCAGAATTCAAATAAGATTAACAAAATAGAAATTGAATTAATGCTCATCTAGAGCCCAATTCGTTTGTACCATTTTGTTGGGTTATTCCACCCCATTCACCACTA
Organism: Sternotherus odoratus; assembly: GCA_032164245.1. NCBI lineage: Eukaryota > Metazoa > Chordata > Testudines > Kinosternidae > Sternotherus > Sternotherus odoratus. The sequence continues at coordinate 20,775,579 of JAVMKO010000011.1, forward strand.
GTCGCATTCACATCAATTTACCTCCAGGAAGATCCACTTACTTATCTTCCTGGCCAATGGCAATAAATGTACTGAATTAACAGATGCAAATAGTGCCCTATTTTCAATACTCCCACTGTGAGACTATTCAGAATACAGTTGCAGTCCTCCCTAAAAAGCTTACCTTATGGGAGTACATGCATGTGTTCAATTGGCTCATATGAATATATTTGGCTCTGCTTTGCCTCTATGTATCAGTTCCATTTACAGGCCAGTTAGAGCTTCTCTTCTCAGTCTAGGTGGCTGGTTTGAAGCCAAGGTTTTGCCAGGATTTCACCCATGTCAAGTTGAGATTTTCAAAAGTTGGCAGGTATATGAGGGTTACCACTAAGATCTTTACAATTTGGCCTGCTGCCTAATTAACAGTACCATTGTATTTTCCATACTTAGCATAAGGAATACTCCAAATACCAAGGTAATGTTAACCACTTGCCAATGAAAATTTAAAAGATTTTAGCAGTAACTTAAGTCTGTACATAAAGTCGGGGGCGGGGGATGTGCAAGGTTCAGTATAGTTTGAAGGAAATTAGATACACCCCAATGTCACAGTCAGAAATAACAGTCTGAACTTTTGGAGCACTTGGTTCAAACTTGTCAGCACCTTCTAATGTTCATCTATTACTTTTAAGCAGTTATTAAAAATGCTTAAATGCTCTTCCCTAAGCTCATTTTCAAAGCAAGCTTCTTAACTATTAAGACAACTCACCCCCTCGACCTCCTGCAGTGTCACAGCAGAATCCAATTTTAGCTCTTTTTAACCTCTAAGCTTTTTCTCAGAAAGGATGTTCTTCAAAGTTACAATATATGAAAACAGAATCATGTGATTTTTGCTCGTTAACTTCCTAGCAACTGTTGAAATTCTTTTTAAAGTCAATCCACAATGGTGGTGGTGGTGTTTTGTTTTTTAATGGAAGAAAAAGTGAGTCAGATTTAGCTGGCACATCAAACACTGAATGAAAATAGTTGCAGGAAAATAGAACGTTTATAAATGTCTGCCCATATTTCATAAATCTAAAGACCATCTTCCAGTAATCCAAAAAGAATCCAATGATATTTAATATCAATGCTAAATATATGCTTAATATATTTAATATTTAGCATATATACTTAATATATGCTAAAATTCAAGTGAGATTTTCAATAAGTTTGAGTTTACTAAAAGTTGGTTAGTTTCAGACAACTGTATGTGTTTCTTAACTACATGTAGAAGACACTGAAAAGCTGCTGATGTGAGACAATTGTGAATTCTTTGGTTTGTGAGTATTTCACCAATATTCTGTTTTCTCCACAAACTTCCTCTTTTTCATTAATTATTTTCTTTCTTTTACTGATACTCTGCCAATCCACGTGAACATAAAATGGTTTCCACACAAAAAACAGCAACAGATGTTAAAAATTGTACTTTACCTTCTTTTTTTCACTTCAGGTGAGATATACATTCAAAGACAAGTTAGAAAAGTTTAAAATATTATTAGCCAACAGTAAGCCAAGAGACGTATGTTCGCTTACAGCCAAAGCAGTTTTTTTAAAAACCTCTACCGCATTTTAAAGTTACTATGTAATCTTTGCTTGCTGTTTGAAATACTTCTTTCCTGTCATGCTGCCAAGGTTACAAGGGGCTAGGAAAAGGTTTCTCTCCCCAAGCCCCTGTTCATGCATGTTTTTAATTTTTTCTTTTTCTCCTTATCAGTATCAATGTAAGATGTGTATGAGACTCCCTTTTAAACTACTGCATATCATTTGGTAAGGGGATGCTGAAGCCTTACTTGGAACTCAGTATTTAACTGTGCAATGTCTTGTCTCTTAGAGACCTACAGTTTATTCTGATGTCTTCCACTGACTTCAGTACACTTTGGATACGGGCACTAAGTCTGAGACTGAGTCTTCCCATTTATACCACATAGAACATCTTGAGAGATTGAACTGCCACGCAAGTGTCTCCTAACAGTTAATTCTTGCAGTGTAAAAGGGATTTAACTGGTTTTATTTTGGACAGATCAGGGTTGAGTCACACCATCCAAACACATCTAACTTCTTTTTGTTCTGGGAGATGAACAATGTTTCATTGCCGTACTGGAGAAAATCACTTTGTAACCAGGTTCCCTGACACAGAGGTTGTCCCAGCACAAACGACTCTGTGGATTTCACCTCTATTTTATTTTTATTTTATTTTTTTTGGCCTGTGTAGCTTTACCGAGAATCTGCTTTCTTGAGCTGTTTTTGTTTTTGCCAGAGTGTTCTTGCTTATGCCATTTTAAAGAGCAGGTAACATCACAGCAACAGTAACTGAGCAAGTACGTGAATCATTATCACAACATACTTGTACTTTTAAAAATCCGAATAGAAACAATATTGGTTGAAAAATCACAGTCCTCTAATTACTTCACGATTTTCCTTCCAAATCTCTGCTGTCCTAGCTAGGATTTGCCTGTTTACATCTCTCCACTTCCAGCCTCTAAATCAGCATGAAAGGCTTAAAGTCAGATTCTTTCCTTAAATCTCATTGTCTCGTGCTCTTTCCCCACAAAATACCAGTACATTCTGAATGGCATCAAACCACCCTGACAGTGAACACAGGTGGCAATAACAAACAGGAGCAAAGTGAAGAAAACCCTGATCTAATAACTTCTAGTTTAAAAAGTAGCTGGTGAAATTTATCAATAAAATGTTGCAATCTACTTCCCTCCCCCCAGTCATTTGCATTCTGAGTTAATTTGGTTCTCATGAACTGGATGCAATAGAAGATTAGGGGACTCAGCACCTCGCATGATAAAGGCCTAATGCAATCAAACCGTAAGGAGGGCTACCACACAAAATCCAGCTCTTGAGATTGCACACGGTAGACACACTTGTTAGTTTCAGGAGTTTTGTGATGTTTTTAATAATCCTAACATATGGCTTTTCAAGCTGTTTAATATTGTATAGTGTCAGCAGGGGTGCAGGAGAGGCGCAGCATGCTTCCAAAATATACACAATGGATGCAGGGGTGGGATTTCAAAATGGAAAAGGTTTGTATATTTTTTTTATAAAAAAAATACACAGAGGAAAAAATATTATCTCATAAAAAAGACGACCTTTTGCCTATAAAAATGTTATTTATAATAAGCTCCAGTACCCTCTAAGTATGAGTGTGGCAAAGTTCAACATTGCACAGGTACTTTTTAAAAATTACGTACAGGTCACTTTGGCAATGACTCCCTTCTGCCGAATAGATAAATTATACAGGATGTTGAAAATCCACATTGGTGGTAAGGTACATTAACCCTGACCCCAGGCAAATGTAATGTACACACTGGCTTCTTAGGAACAAACTTCTTTTTTTCCACAAATGTATTTTCCTTTGTGAGCAAGATTTTTTCCCCCTACTGACTCTACCCCTTCCACCGTAGGATACACCAACACTTCTTGGGTCAAAATAGCTCCAAGACCATCAGCAATATAGCTTAAACTTAAAGCACATCACTTTATATAAATAGCACAAAGTCTGCCTAAACCAGTAATAAATAAGAACAAGAGTTCATTACGCTGACTATACAAAAATACAAATCATTTGGCAAACACAGGCTGCTTTCAGATGGGCAATTCTGGATCCCTAGTGAGAATGCTCATTTCCACTTGAATGTTCATTGCTTTAGGGCCCAAACCTGCCATTGTTAGTTCTGGGTACCCCAACTCCCACTCAGGTCAATGGTAGTCGAGCCATCCAAGCGCCTGAGAGAAATGTACTGAGTGCGCCTGAGAGCATCTGAACACCCTCAACTAAGACTGACGTCAATGCAAGTTGATGGCAGTCAGCACCTCACAAGAACCCTGGCTGGCTGATTTTGTGCAAGGATCACAGCAAAGGTGGCTAAAGGAGGAGAGGACAGTGTCCTTGGAGATTAGCTGGGAAAGGGCTTTCCTTGCATGCCAGGCAGTGCAGAAGAAAGCAGAGATGTTTGTGGGAGGAGGAGAAAAGCAGGAACTCAAGACTTGTGTCATTGTTAAGGGTGACATGATGACAGGCAAGAGCAGATAAGTCGGGAAGAGTCTGTTCATGCAAGGCTATGTAGTTCAGCCCAAGAAGCCTGGATCTTTGTAGGACGGGAATTTGAAGCAGGGGAGGAGTGACATGGTCAGACAAAGATTGTTTTTTAAAAAGCAGGTGCATTTTGAATCAATTGGAAGTGACCTTTGGGAGGGCAGAGCCAGGTTTGCACTAATCAAAACAGGAGATGATGCAGGCCTAAAGGAGAGTTTTAGTGGTGTGACCGGCAGAAAAGTGCAGATCTTGGAAACATTCTGGAGGAAGAAACAAGACAATTTAGATGAAAATGGATGAAGGGGTATCAGCCACCTGGAAACCCTCATGAATCAGAGTAGGATCATCCTGGTTACTACCAAGGGGGTGCTCAGGGCAGGAGCCAGTGGGTGGCACACAAAAGCATGATTCCACAGAGCCTGCTGTGTCTAAAAATACTTCCTCTCTCCTGGAGGAGGCTACATATCTAAAGGGTGAAGGCCCTGGAATCTCAGTTTCCATAGTTGGCTTCCTTTGCTGTTTCCTACGTGAACAGTTCTCTGCTGAGATGCTGAGATAAAACAGGTTTTCCATTTGCATTTTCCAAAACAAGTTGCTGGTTTTCTTTTTTAAATTCTTTCCTATGACCTTGGCTGGGGGCACCACATCTTGCTTGTGCTATGTTACTTGACCATGCATAGAAAACAGGGAGAGGAATGTTTCAGTAATTCTCAGACTGTGCATTTTTGGCAGCAGACCAGATCTGACTATTTATTTAGCTCACAGAAATAAACCTTGCAGGCGAGGCATCTTGGTGTGTCAAGATATCATTTGGATTGGGAGTAGAGAATTGTACATACTTTGTTGTTCCTTTCTTGCTGCCCTAATGAGAGCTTTTCTAAATTATGCTAGATTCTCTCTCTCTAGCTCCTTGATTTTATGCATTATCTAAGCCTGTAAAGGTTGATTTCACACTCGATCTGGTATACACAGATAAACAAAAAAAAGTTATTTGTTTTTAATTGGGCAGTGATTTTGTGAATGCTTGTGAAAGTCATCATCTGTTTACAGTGCTCTGTTATAGACCAGGGGAGGGAAAGAATTGCTTAAGCTCTCTCCCACATAGCAAATGCCAATCCATCCCTTTTATTCTAGTTCCACAAGCTTCTTCAAAAGGGCGACTGGGGATTTTGCTGTACTGCCCACTTCATTTTGCTGTAGAGATTTGGAAGTATGTGGCGTTCCAGAAGCATAGCAATTTTCCAATGCAAACAAATAATCCCGGGAGTGAGATTTTCGAAAGAACCTATGGGAATGCAGCGTTCTGCTTCCATTGAATAGGAAGTTGAGGTCCTAATTCCATTAGGCACCTTGGAGCCCTGATTGATTGTGACCCAGTTAATTCCCCCCTGTGACCTAAGATAGTCCTGGATCCAGATCTCCAGAGATGGAATAAACCACAAAACAATCTCTGCCCAAACTGTATTCTTCATTTATCTCCATTAGCAAAGCAACCACTCTGTTTTATGCAGACTTATTGAGTGATAGCATGAAATACATAGCACTGAGAGAACATAATCTCACTTCAGAGCTGATGATTTTGCTAAATACAAAAGTGCAAAGCTATGAACAAGCGAAGGGTGTGGCTATGGTAGGGTGTGTGTGGCTAGACAGAAACTGTATTAAAACTGCACTTTTGTTAAAGGATATCTTAGTGGTTTCTTTCTCTGCTGCAAACAATGCACTTTCTTTTTCTTAATAAAAAGGAAGCTGCATGGGGCTTAGTCAAGAAAGGAGCATGAACTTGGAGGAGATAGGCCAGCGCCTACATGTACTAGTCACTCAATGCCCACTTCCTGCTTGACCTACTTCTACCTTCGGGGGGGGGGGGCAGCACATTGATCTTGCAGGTAGTCTTGCAAAACAAAACAAACCCAACCAATGTTCATCGTGCTCCCTGGAGAGCTGTCAGAGAGATCACTGGAAATGTTACAGAGATTTAATATGGGGATGGGAGGAGAGAGAAACTTGTTTCCAATTCCAGAGGCTGATGCCTGTTTAAACTCACCTCCTGCCCCAGATTTCCAATCTTACCCTCCTGTGGCAGGGCAAGGGTAAAACCCCTAGAATGCCCTGCCTCTGTGAGTTAAACCCTGCTTCCTGGCAGGAGGGCCAGGGCCAGGAGAGACCAGCTGGAAGCCCTAATGAGCAAGGACTCAAGGAGCTAGCAGGGGCTGATTGAGCACAGCTGAGGCAGGAGCCTGACTGGGCTAGAAGAGCCCTGACTCATGGTCAGAAGGGCGGGCCAGGCAGGGAATGGGAGACTGGAGCTCTATCTCCTGGCTGCAGGCAAGATGCCTAGGGGGCCTGGAAGCCCAGGAACCCAGACAGTGGGGTAACTGTCAGGGGATTGGGGGAGCACTGTTTGTCACTGGAAAGCCACGCACAAGGACTGTAAATAAAGGACACTTGGGTGAAGCACTGAGGAATGGTGTAAAGTCCTTTATTTGGAGCAGAGAGAACACAGGACTGGACCTGACCCTGTGACACCTCCCCTGTCCCTTCCTATAGTACTTCAGTGCAGGAGTGAGCATTGCTAGCACACGCTAAAGGCCCAATCCCACAAGGTGCCAATGAAGTCACTAGGAGTTGAGAACCCTAGACCTAGAAGTAGGTGCGCTCAGCATCTTTCAAGGGTGGGATGTCAGGAAGATATGATAAATTATGGGCATTGTAGGTGGATTTCACAGCCTCCCTAACAATTGACTGATCAAACTGAGTCCTCTCTCACAGCTGATTTCTAAGGCTCTGTCTACACTACACAGCTTTTAGCAATACAGCTGTGTCGCTACACCTGTGCCACTAAAAGTCACACAGGGTAGCCGCTGTTTGTCAGCTCTCCTGTGGACAGAAAACTTCCACTTTGCATTGTCAGCAGGAGAGTGCTCCTGCAGACAATGGGCTGTTCACACGGGCACCTGTCATGGCACAACTTTTGTCTTTCCGGAGGGGGGGCTAACAGCCCTGAAAGACAAAAGTTTTGTCATTCAGTTGCCAGTGTAGACATAGCCTAATTGTCCTCCCTCACAACTGTTGATTTCTCATCTCTTCCATCTTAACTCCACTTACCTTTGCCTCTCCCTCAGCTCAGCTTATTTTCTTTTAACCTTTAACACCAGTCATTTGTCCCATTTCTATCTGTGTAGAAATGGCAGCTTCCTTAAGACTGTGGCAGAGGGAAACCTGCTCTTTGCTAATCATTAAGCAATAGCAGGCCTGATCACAGACTATCCACAGTGGTGGTGTAGCCATGTCGATCACAGGATATTAGAAAAGTAGTATAAGGGCCCTACCATCAATCAAACCCTAACCCCGCCCCTAACCCCGCCCCTAACCCGCCCCCTGACCCCCATGCCACGCCCCCACCTGTCACCGGAAGTTCCGTCACCGGGGGGCGGGTCAAGGCGGCCACCTGACCGGAAGCTAGGGGGGTCATGGGACCCCTCTAAGAACTCCTCCCACCGCCCTCTACCAATCAGGAGGGGTTTCGCCCCGATAGGACCGCCCTGAGAGGAGATTTTGACCAATTAGGGTCATTTCCGGGGTGGGGGTGACCCATCCGGAAGTGGGGTGTGTGACCCCCTCTAAGAACGCCTCCCACCACCCTCTACCAATCAGGAGGGGTTGTTCCCCGATAGGACCGCCCTGAGAGGAGATTTTGACCAATCAGGGTGACTTCCGGGGTGGGGGTGACCCGTCCGGAAGTGGGGTGTGTGACCCCCTCTAAGAACGCCTCCCAGAGCCCTCTGCCAATGAGAGCACGCCACCATTACCCCATAAAACCCAGCGCCGGACAGAGGAGGCCATTGCTTACCCCAGGACACGTGTTTTAGAAATCGTGGAAAGGCAGCTGAGAGGAAACATGGACTCCTTCACCACCCCCTTGAGAACTTCGGACTTTGTTCTAGCCCCTAGCACCTTTGGACATGTGTGGAGAAAGCGCTACATCAGCGACAGTTCCGAGGAGGACCCTTTGGCCCAGCCGTTGATGGGCACTCCGGAACCTGACCCTGAAACCCTCATGAGACACCCCGATGAGTGTGACGGCCTCTTGTTGTCCACCCCCTTAGAGGTGGAAGGCGATCACGGCTCGGGGGAGTCATCGGTGGACCAGGTGAACGGAAAAGACGCTGCTCAGGTAAATGAATGCTTAAGAAGGGGTGGTCAAGGAAGGGAAGGTGTAATGGGGCTAGGAACCAGGCCGTGTGTAAATCTAAAAAAACAAGCAGGGGGTGCTTACACTCTTTCTTTTTTGAAAATCTCTTAACAGCTTGACGAGGCCTTTCTAGAGGCCTTTGCGAACTTACACATCGGTAGCCCTGTGGGAGTAAATATATCGTGCGTCAGCTGTTTTTGCTCATGTATGAAACACAGATCTCAAGACGAAAAGGACAAAATGGAAGAATGAACCAACTCAGACTCCCTTATGGTAGGGGTCATGAATCACATTTTTACAGGCGGCTGTAAAAAGGAGTTAGTCTTTAAGGTGCCACAGGACTTTGTTACCTATGTTAAAACCAGGCGTTTAATAAAACTTATTTAAATGTGTCAATATGAATGTGTCCCTCACCCTTCATACTGTGTTAGTAAAAGACGGTGCCAGTAACAGTCATGTCTACGCAAACGGCTCTGTTAAAGAAAATATATTACACCCCTGGAGAAGTTGGGAGCTTTGGCGGGGTGAACCCTCTTTTTCAAGTGGCCAAAAAGCGTAGTAAAACTTTAAATAGAAGACAAGTAACATCTTGGCTTTCAGACCAGGATGCTTATACTCTACACAAACCAGCTCGAATACGTTTTAACAGGAACAAGACCGTTGTTTCAGATGTGGATGCGCAATGGCAGGCAGATTTGGTGGATATGCACCGGTTCTCCAAACACAACAGTGGTTTTAAGTACATCTTAACAGTGATAGACATTCTCTCCAAATATGCCTGGGCCTTAGGCCTAAAAGACAAGACGGGTGGTGAGGTATCCAAGGCCTTTAAAGCTATTTTCAGTGAAGGTCGCGTGCCTCAAAAATTACAAACCGATCGGGGAAAAGAATTTTTAAACAAACCTTTAAGCAGATTGTTAAAACGGCATGGAGTTCACCATTTTGTTACGAATAATGAAGTCAAAGCAGGGGTTGTGGAGCGATTTAACAGAACTTTAAAAACTAGGATGTGGAGATATTTTACAGCCCATAACACCTTTCGCTACATTGACGTCTTACCTGACTTTATAAAGAGTTACAACCAGAGCTTTCACAGAACTATCCGTACCAGACCCATTGATGTTAACCCTTCAAATTCTCTGAAGGTATGGAAAATGGTTTACGGAGATGTTTTAAAAATAACACCGGTTGTTGCGCCTTTTAGAAAAGGTGACCACGTGAGACTATCTAAAACCAAAGGTGCTTTTGAAAAAGGTTATGAACAGACGTTTACCGATGAAATATTCATAGTGGATGAAGCCTTAACCAGGAGCCAGAGACCTGTATACCGCTTAAAAGATTACGAGGGTGAGACAGTTACTGGATCTTTTTACCCTGAAGAACTACAAAAAGTAAACCCCAAACGAGACAGGATTTACAGGATTGAAAAAGTTCTAGGGGAGAAAGGAAAAGGGAGAAAAAAGCAGCTACTGGTGAAATGGTTGGGGTGGCCTGATAAGTTTAACAGCTGGGTGGAAGCTTCTGAACTCTGTGACATTTAGACACGAACAAAAGAGATTCCTCCTGCAAAGACACAGAGAGAGGGGGAAAAATGAGTGATGGCGGTTTTTACATTACTTTGCCCAGCAATGCCAGCTCTGCAGTTTTTCCTCAAAACACTATCTCGGACTTTACAATACGGCTAGTTAAGCCCTTGGATCTCCCGGGTGCCTGGGAGGTGGGGTTAGTGGAAATACAATACCCGCACAGCTGGAATACGATCAACGAAGACACCCCTTTCGAAATCACCTTTGAAAATAAAACGTGGAATTTCACCCTACGACGAGGTTATTACTCGACCATACCCGAATTACTGGATCATATGAACAGCACCGTGACTCGTCATCCCGGACCGCCTGAGATGGTTATGAACTATGACCCTGTGGGTAGAAAAGTTAGACTTAAATCTACCGAATCTATGTATTTGTTTTCTACTGGTGGGGAGCTAGCTAACATTCTGGGTTTGGGCCCCAAACGCCGCGTCCAAAAATTTCCCTTCTCGGCAGACATCACAGGGGGTTTTAACTCCTTGTATTTGTACACGGATATCGTAGAACACCAGTTTGTGGGGGACTTTTCTGTTCCCCTGTTACGTTGCGTTCCCGTCCAAGGAAGGAACAACGAGTTTGTTACAATCACCTACGATAAACCTCATTACGTCCCTGTCAGTAAACACCACATCGACACCATCACCATTGAAATAAAGACAGATCAGAACAGAAGCGTCTCATTTCGCTTCGGCAAGGTGGTTGTCAAGCTGCATCTGCGCCAGCGGAGAGAGCGAGGTTTCTAAAAAGCAAAAAACACCCCCTATTATGGCAATCATAAAAAATTATGGCGATCCCAGCATCTACAGGAACTATTACAAAGCCCAGGCGGGATACGCCCTTCCTGGATATCATGGGGCCCCCGTGATGTACGGGGCTGGTGTCGGTGGAATATTCCGCAGCCTCTTTCGAAAAGCCGTGCCGCTTTTGAGGAGGGGGCTAGAGATTATTAAACCCCACGTAAAAACCGCTGCTCAAAACATAGCTAAAGACGTGGTAGGTCATGTCTCCCGCGCTGTTCTGGAGAAGGTGGGGAATACAGCTTCACAGGAAGGATCGGGGCTGATGTACATTAAAAGGAGGAAAAGAAAGAGAAATACGTCATACCCACGACGCACAGGTCCCCCAAAACCCCTTAAAAGAAGGGCTTTGATGCGCAGGGCCCGCCATAAGCGAAAGCCCAAGAGGAAGCCTGGGCGAAAGAGGAGACGCTCTCCGCCTGGTAAGAGAGATATATTTTAATCAACATGGCTTTTGTTCACTGCGGGTCTGAAGAGTGCACCAAATCCGAACTAGACTTGTTCCAAATAGCCCCTACGCAGACCAGCATTGAGAAAAGCATCTACATAGAGGTGCCGCCTCTATCAGCTGTTACGGAGTCTGCCCCCATTGACTTTTTCATAGCAGGGAATGGCATAGATTATATGGATTTAAACAACACGCTGTTGTACCTGTGCTGCAAGATTGTAAAAGGAGACGGAACTGCCCTTGCCGCGGATACAGAGGTGGGCCTGGTGAATTATCCCGTGGCCTCTATTTTCAGCCAGGTGGATGTTACGCTGGGAGACCGCCTTGTAAGCCAAAGCAACAACTGTTACCCTTACAGGGCCTTTATAGAATTGTTGCTCAATTACAGCGACGACACCCTTGCCACGCAATTTTCCGCAGGCCTGTTTTACAAAGACACTGGTGGACAACATGAAGAAACAGATTTGGGTGAAGGGAATCTAGGGTTTGTGAGGCGTGCAAAGCTGACGGCCCAGAGCAGGACGGTAGAGCTGCTGGGCCATCTACACAGTGACCTATTTTTTCAAGAAAAACTTTTGTTAAACGGCGTGGATGTGAAAATTAAACTGACGCGCAGTAAAGACGCCTTCTGTTTAATGAGTAGTACGGCCGGAGGCTTTAAACTGAGCATTGTATCAGCGTCCCTTTTTGTGAAGAAAGTACGGGTAACCCCGAGTGTCCGTCTGGGGCATGCAGAGGCCCTGCTTACCGCTAATGCTAAATACCCCGTGGACCGTGTGGGAATGAAAGTGTTTAGCATCCCCGCGGGCAGCAGGGTCAGTAACCAGGAGAACCTGTTTTTGGGACAGTTACCTAAAATGCTTGTCCTAGGGTTTGTGGATAATGATGCCTTTAGCGGAAGTTATGCTAAAAATCCCTTTCATTTTAAACATTACGATATTAATTTTGTGGCCCTGTATGTGGATGGTGAGCAGATACCAACCAAACCTCTGCAACCAGACTTTGAGGCAGGACGCTGCGTGAGAGAATACATGAATTTGGTACAGACGGCTGGTAAACACATGAAAGATCGTTCTCTATTAATCGACCGTGAGGAGTTTGCACAGGGCTACACCTTGTTTGCCTTTGACCTGTCTCCCGACCAGGAATGCGCCGATCACTATTCCCTAATTAAAACCGGGAACCTGAGAGCCGAAATACGTTTTGGGAAGGCTTTAACCGTCACCGTCAATATGATTGTGTATGGTGTTTTTGACAACGTCATAGAGATAAATCAGAGGAGAAACGTTCTGTTTGACTACATGTGAACATGGACACGGTGCAGCTTTTACGTGTCTTATTATCGGACCCTTACACAAAAAAGAATTTCTTAGATGTGTTCCCTTGTGATTGGCTCCCAGGCGGCAAGCTGTCTCAGAGACCCCTAGGGTTGGTGGTCAACACGCATCCACACAACCAACCGGGTGAACACTGGCTCGCCTTGTATCTGCCAGAGCGTAACCGTGGAGAGTTCTTTGACTCATACGGACACCCCCCAAACAGTGTGTTGTTTCCTAAAAGCATTATGAATTTTTTAAACAAAAATGCCACAAACATTCTGTTTCACAAGAAACAATTACAAGACCCCAGCTCCGTTGCATGCGGCTATCACTGTGTGTTTTTCTTACATTATCGTAGCAAGGGTTTATCTTTTGACCAGATTTTAGAACTGTATTCTAACGACTTAGTGCAAAATGACCGGATGGTGATGAATTTTGTGAAAAGTAAATTTAAATTCTTGAGCATGCCTAGCCTTGCTCAAAACATGTTTCAACAAGCCCAGACATGTGTATCTTGCAATGATTTTTATAGTCATGTTACCCAATAAAGCACCCCAGGTGAGGGGATTTAAAGACATTTGGTGTTTGTTTGGTTTTTAAAAAAGAACAAAAAACCCTACCCATGTTTTTTTTTTAAAAAGTATAAAAATGTTTTATTTAAAGCAAAACAGTACCAGTTTTTAAAAAACAACAACATTACACACTGAGCCATGCGGCTCTTTTAGCCAATTTTCGTTTTTTAGACGGCAAAAAAGGGGTTACGGTTTCTTGATTCACCCCAGTGTCGGCAGTCGAGGCCTTGAGGCGTTCCAAAAGATCTCTGTTGGCCGCAGTGCCCATGACGGAAGATGGTACGTTTAGTTCCGCCATGGCATTCATAAACACATCCCAACCTTTAGGTACATGTTTGCTAGGAACAGAGCGAGTCTGGGTGACGGCCCTGACTAAGTCGAGCATGTTTGAACCATTAACCACAGAGCCTTTGTACACAAAAGACCCTTTATCGTCCCATGAAGAAATATTTTTGTCCTGGCCCAGCTTATTTAGCAATACTATCGCATTTTTCTTATAACGCTTATTCACGTTATCCAACACCTCCTGAGCAACAGAGTCTGAGTTCTTTGATGTTTCTGGAGGTTTGGCAGGCACACTTTGTTCCTGTTCCGGTAGAAACAGGCTTATTTTTCCTTTATCCGCATCGCTCTGCTTCACGTACGTTAGGTACCTTTGAAGCACGGCGCTGTAAAGTTTAGCCTTTTCGTATTCTGTTAAGTCAGGTCTTTGAAGAACAGACTTCATTTCAGCATCCAACAAGCGAGTTGCTGTCGTTCTGATATTTTCCTCTGCCGGAGGGGGAGCCCTTAATTGCTCCAACTGGTGGCTGGGCACCAAGTACATTTTTTCTGCATACTCCATTATTGATTAGTCAAAAGCCCCGTTATTAGAGGGATAGCAAAACTTAACAGAGGACCGATAAACCCCCCAGACTGCTTCACCAGATGCTTCTTTTTTTTAAGTGAAATCCTTTTATTACACAGAGTTTTAATAAGCGTGCGTCTCTTTTTTAGCACACGCACTTGATTCTGTGTCAAAGGCACGTTTCCTTTTAAGGTATTGAGCGCTATTTCTGAGATGGCCGCTACTAGATCGTCAGAGGCCGAACCCAGTATAGCCTTCCTTTGCTGCGGGGACGAATTGCTAAGTAATTTTAAAAGGACCAGGTTTCTTTTAACGCAGCGAGACATGTTTTTTGGTCAGGAGCCAGGCTGTTAAAAAGGGGCCTGCCGATAATTCACCTCCTCTTATAGCCGGCTGTTGTTCTTTTTAAAGTATAAACCACCGGCCAGTCTGGAGGGAAAAGGCCCGTTCTTAGTCTATACGCTTCTGGTGTGGAAGCATTTAAATCCACCACCAGGTAGCCATAAGGTCTTTTAGTAGCATCCTCAAAAGCTTCTAGAAAGAATTGAGCTTTGCCAGGGTACATCTGCCGAGCGAGCGTAGCTATCTGTAATTTATCCCTCGGGTTTTTGAACAGAACCATGTACTTTGTGTTTAGGTTAATCGTGCGACTCTTTTTTCCCTGACAAAATACGTTCTGAACTATATACATAATGCTCAGGTTTCTGTGGTGCACGTACTTGGTAAAGGCTTTTTCGATTTCATCGCTTTCACAAGCAGAGTTCATCAGATCGTCTATGATAATCATATTTACTTTATTGGTAGGAAACAAACTGTCATCGTCAAAAGCATCAGGCAGCCCCTCCACAAAATTGATAAAGGGATATTTACAAAGAAGTTCTTTATACAAAGGTTGCCAACAACTGTAACACCACACAATATTCTCAGGCATAACAGACAGTGTGTGTTTGGCATTATCTAATACATTTTTTATAAAGTAACTTTTTCCACAGTTGCTAGGCCCCGCGAGAATTGCGGAAAAGGGGTGTTTCCATCTTGTATCCATTTTTTCAAAAGCCGTAGGGCAGGGTTTTAAACCCTTTTCCTAGGACCCTCTTGTTATAAACGACTTTTTGTGTTTTTTTAAGGGTTTTTGTCTCTATTTGCCAATGGTTTTTGTTTCTTACGATAGAGGGCTGCTGCACCTCTATCTTTTTTGAGGTGTTTTCTTGCAGACCCGTGCAATAGTCCAAGACTAGCTCTTTTAAACTGTCAAAGTTGATCTTTTCGCAGTTTGCTACGTTTAGAGTAATACCTTTGACTTTCATACAAGCCTTTCCTCCCGACAGCTTATACCCATAGGTTTTCGGGCCTGCCGACACAAACTCGGTGATGTGTTCATCTGGCGGGATTTCGCTCGTGAGGTCCCCTAAATAATCCCCCAGAGGGGGATTCCAGTCACCCACCCTTTTCACAAATATCACCGAGTCAGTGTCGTGGTACAGGCACCGCTCCTGCAAACTATCTAGTAGGCTGTATAGTTCTAAGCGGGCGTAAGCAGTGGTGAAACAGGCTATGAAAACATTGGTAGTGCCAGAGACACAGTACCGTTCTTTTGCATGCTTCCAAGACACACACGCTGTTTCATCATCGATAAACTCACAGGATGAAACCTCATAATTGGGGGAAAACAGGTACTGCAAGAGTTCGTCAGGGTCTCTCACAATGCTGGTGTTGGGTAGGTTGGTTCTTTGGCCGAATTTACCCCACAGAGAATTTAAAAACAGTTTAGCAATTTGGCGCTTAGCAGGGTTTGATCTGATCTCGTGTGGGCGTAAACATACGCCTTCTTTCTGGTAGAAATCACTAACGTACTTATTTTGTTTTTCTTCGTTTGTGCACCAGCTGGGATACCCTGAAGCCTCTTGTTTCTGACGGAGGTGTAATTTTATGTACTCTGAAAAGAGTTTATCAGACTTTTCATTAAAATGCCAGATTTCATAGATTTTAGCCACCGTGTACCCCTTCGCTATGGCAGCGTTCAATTCCACCGTGCACCAAGTCCCCAGGATGGCCCTCTCCTCGTTAGTATGGGTGCAGGGCTCCCGCTGCTCGGTTTCCGCACAGGTTTGGCATAGTGGGAACATAAGCTTGCCACCCACTCTGACCGGTAACACTGGGAAAAAAAGGCCTCGCGGGGGGTACATTTTAACTTTTGCAATTCCAAAATAATTTGCAAGGGGTCCAAATTTGTCGTAAACTATATTGGGGTGTCCAATAGGGTATTCTTTGGTTTTGTTTACGAAAGGGTACAGGCTGGTGAAATCATAATAATGGATTTCTTCCCCAGGGTTAGGCTTGTAATATAGACGGATAGCATTTGTCCTTCCCCCAAAAAGAGCATCCCTAGGCACGAGAGGTTGGGGTAACTGTGCTCTGTTTAAAAAACCTGCAAGCTCCCTATCTGTTTCTTTCATCACTGCCCAATCGTGCTCCCAAAGAGTCCTCACTACAAAACCAAGTCGTTTTAGATAGTCTGTCTTGAGCTGCGTCTTGTAATAAAGAAACCCAAACGATGTCCCAGTCATAGGATTTTGCGTTTTTTCACAATAACAGGTGAGACAGCCATGGAAAAAACATCCGTTAAACTCAAAGGCTGTGCGTACCCCATCAACCTCGGCATAACCGTCTAAAAAGTAGGGGCCTACCTGTAGTTCCCCACCCTGTAAAGCATGCCGTATTTGTATATTTTCTTTGTGAGAAATATACAACAGCCACTGAATAGAGGGGGTGGAATATCTCTTTTTCTGCCTGTGATAGTTGTCTGGAGGGAGAAGAGCTACAGTGTTAGGCTCCAAAAACATAAACCTGTACATAGCCATGCAGACAGATGCCAGTGTTATGTACCGGAATGGATCTATACACAGTTTTATCTCAGTGAATTTACCAGGTTCTTTCTCTACTATGTCTCCCTTCTCCGTCATTTTCATAATCTCTTTTCTGTATAGGATACAAGCCTGTCTCAAAATTTTGACATCCTGCTGACAGTAATACGCTAGCTCTTTCTGCAAGTCAAACACCTCAGAACGGTGGTCCCGATACCAGTCGAGAAACTCTGCTTTTTCCCTGGGCATCATGCTTTCTACACCATAGTGCTCCACACCGGGCATAGGCCCCACATAATTTTGATTTTCTAAAGTGTTAAAAAAATGTGGAAAATACCCTTTGCACCCTTCAAACCCCATCGCCTGCGGCAGCTTGCTAAGCTTCATGGGCATGAAGTTTAAAGAGTCTATAAAACGAATGCCCAGGGCCTTAACTTCCACACACATTAATTTACTACCCTGGGTGATCAGTTCTAGGCCCATCTTTTCCTTCAGTAACTGTCTAACGATGAAGTACGCATCGTAACCTTTAGAATTGTGCGCTAAGAAGGTGTAGTCTCGAAACTCTTTGCTAATAAAGGTTTTAACAAACACAGAAAGACACTCATCGCCCTTAAATTCCCAGGAGTCTTCTTCTGGCTTTAGGGCCATAGCAAAAATGTAATTGGGAATGTGCAAACCAGTCTCCTGCGTGCATTCAAAATCATAAAAAATATACTTTTCTGAAGATTCGGGCTTTCTAGGGCTGTCCATAAAACAGAGGTGACTGTCTATACCACCAACAATCAAACCCTGACACTGTTTACACCGCCGCCCCTTACACCTATGCTGCTTGTTCACGTAAGACTGACACTTATCACACAAAGTTTTAGACAGGCATTCAACTTGATTTTTTGATGCACAGTCGATATGTCTGTCTAAACACTCTTTGGACCGACAATACAGTCTACAGCTAGGACACCTCAGCTGCACGCCCACGCTGTCGGAGCATGTTAAGCTTAAGCAGAGGCGGCAATAATACCTGCAAGAGTGGTCATGGCTGTACACCATGTGGCAAAACTCACAATAATTTTTCGCTCCAAACAACTTTTTTACATCCAAAATCCCATAGTAATGCTCATCATGCAACAGGATAAAATAAGTCTTGGGGTACACAGGGCCCCCCGTTTTAAAAAAGCCCCAGCCACCTTTCGCCTTATATAGCACCACCTGTATGTTAACTCCTAAATGTTGTTCAAACTTTGCTACGTCACTGAGCATAATCTTTTTTTGATCTGCCCACCCCAGTGTCTCATGCAACTTTCTTGCCTCTGCTAACAATTCCGCGTCCGTAGGTTTACGGTCGGACATGATGGCCAAGAGTCCACCCGCAAAACACAAATTGGTACCGGTGTACGTCAGGTCTACTAAACATTGTCTCTTTTTCTGAATAATTTGACTACTAAGGATCGAATTTAAAACTCTACGAGCTCCTCCACCCCTGTTTCTTACAACAGTCACAACAAGGCGCAATGTCCCATCGACATGCAACTCTCTATTGCTCTGTAGCAGTTTTGAGATCTGATTTAAGAAATCCTCAGCTGACAACTCATCCCTAGTTCTTTTGACCGAAAACAAAGGGTTAGTTAAATTACGGCCCTCTAAACGTAACTGCACATAATCATCAGGGCCTACCCTACCATTAACGTCATCAAGCACTTCCTGTATTCCCCTTTGTATGGCTTCAACAGCCTGCTGAGCTGAATTTATTTGCTCGAGATTGACAAAACGAAATTCCTCACAATACATCGTCCCCCCAAATCTAGCGAATTCACGTTGCCAGCTTCCCAATCTTTCCATATACACCTCTACATTTTCAGGGTTACTAGGGGCTTCCTCTACGGGGCCATTAGCGGCATCTTCTACATCAGAGGCTATTTGAGAGTCAGACTCGGAGGCGCCTCCATGAGGGCCCTTGGGAGTAGAACGGGACCCGTCTAGAGAGCCCTCTGGGGAATTTGCTAAAACAGAGTCTGATTCTGCCTCCCCATTTTCAGACAAGCCAGTTTGAAAGCCTTCAGTAGGGGGCATCTCTTTTTGTTTTGTTTTTTTCCTCATTACCTCTTTAGCCCTTTTTAAAATTTTTACAACGACCCTGGCCTGAAACTTTTTGGCAGCCATCTGTTTATCCCCCAAGCGCCGTCCCCCCTTTTGTTTACACATGAGCTGACGTGTACCCTGAACGGTGCCCCTTTTACCCAGGCCCCTTTCCACGAATTGTCATGCCTGTTTAGAGCCACCCTTTCCAGCCCCCCTGTCTTTCAACACCGTTCTGAACAAAGCATCATATTTTTCACAAATCTTTCTAAAATCCTCATATTTTTCCCAAATCTTTCTAAAAAACCCTTCTTTCCGACTCCCTGAGGATACAGCTTTCATCAGTTTTCTGAACGAAGCAGCAAACTCTTCCCCAGCACTAGAATATGGGGGAACTGTGACAAGCTTATGGGTTTGGGAGAATGGTTTTTTATTCACAACCCCTAGAGCGCATGCTCCGGGTTTGTGAATATGGGAACTTTCACTCACAGTTTCCTCAGGGCTTGGTGTGGTGGTGGCCGCTGAGGAACTGGAGTTCTGGTTGTGTGGTTGCAACACCTCGGTATCACAGAAGCTTTCAGTCCTTGGTTTTTTATACGCAGACCCTAGAGCGCATGCTCCGGGTTTGCGTATATGCCGAATCCCTAGAGTGCGGCCTCTGGGTTTGTGAATGTGTGTATTTTCACTCACAGTTTCCTCAGGGTTTGGTGTGGTGGTGGCCGCTGAGGAACTGGAGTTGTGGTTGCATGGTTGTTTTTTACCAGAGTCTTTTGTTTTGTCCTCGGGTTTGACGTCTAGGAGGCTTGGACCGCCCGGATGCTTCATCTGCAGTTTTGTGTTGTTTTGCGTTGTTAAAGGTGTCAAAGCAGATTTCTGGTTCTTTGACGGTTCTGGAGGAGGGGTCGTTGTATCTGTGACTACAGCATTGTCTATGAGGGGAAAAAAAACATTTTACAAAAAAAAAAAAAAAAAAAAACTTTTGCCATCTTTCACACCCCACCCCTATGTGTTTACTTAAAATAAAAAAAACCTTAGAGCAACCAAAGCAATAAGCAAAATATATTTACGGGTCTTTGTGCATTCAGCAATCACTGTTGCTAGTGAATTTTTTGGTGTGGTGGTGGCCGCTGAGGATCTGGAGTTGTGGTTGCATGGTTGTTTTTTACCAGAGTCTTTTGTTTTGTCCTTGGGTTTGACGTCTAGGAGACTTGGACCGCCCGGATGCTTCATCTGCAGTTTTGTGTTGTTTTGCGTTGTTAAAGGTGTCAAAGCAGATTTCTGGTTCTTTGACGGTTCTGGAGGAGGGGTCGTTGTATCTGTGACTACAGCATTGTCTATGAGGGGAAAAAAAACATTTTACAAAAAAAAAAAAAAAAAAAACTTTTGCCATCTTTCACACCCCACCCCTATGTGTTTACTTAAAATAAAAAAAACCTTAGAGCAACCAAAGCAATAAGCAAAATATATTTACGGGTCTTTGTGCATTCAGCAATCACTGTTGCTAGTGAATTTTTTGGTGTGGTGGTGGCCGCTGAGGATCTGGAGTTGTGGTTGCATGGTTGTTTTTTACCAGAGTCTTTTGTTTTGTCCTTGGGTTTGACGTCTAGGAGACTTGGACCGCCCGGATGCTTCATCTGCAGTTTTGTGTTGTTTTGCGTTGTTAAAGGTGTCAAAGCAGATTTCTGGTTCTTTGACGGTTCTGGAGGAGGGGTCGTTGTATCTGTGACTACAGCATTGTCTATGAGGGGAAAAAAAACATTTTACAAAAAAAAAAAAAAAAAAAAAAACTTTTGCCATCTTTCACACCCCACCCCTATGTGTTTACTTAAAATAAAAAAACCTTAGAGCAACCAAAGCAATAAGCAAAATATATTTACGGGTCTTTGGGCATTCAGCAATCACGGTTGCTAGTGAATTTTCCTTTGATAGTGAATTTTCCTTTTCAGCTGTCTCTTTCCTTTTTCTTTTGAGCTTGTTCTGCCTTTGGTCTAAGGATCTCTCATGTTTTGACAGTACTGTGGAGCAAACAACATTATTATAAAACACATGTAAAAATACATCTCATTATTGCAGAATAAAAAACAAACTGCTCTTAAAACACATTTTGCATAGCTAAAAAACCCAAAACAAATATTTTAAAAACACACACCTATGCCATGCTCAAAAGTTTAAACCACAGTTTGCAGACATATACTTTACCAAAAAAAAAAAAAAAAAAAAAAAAAAAAACCCACAGGTCTGACAAAAGCAGCAACACCTGTATTTTAAAAAGACACAGGTGTGCTCCAGGGCTCATTCCCTTGCAAGCACCCTGGCTATTCAGTGAGGGGTGTGTGTGGGTGCTATCTGTAAAAATCAAACCTTTGAATGCAGCTACATTTTTGTTTTTTTTGTTTTTGCACAGTAAAAAACCCTGTTACTTTAAACCAAATACTTTTAAACACACACACCTATGCCATGCTCAAAAGTTTAAATCACAGATTGCAGACATATACTTTATAAAAAAAACCAGGTCTAACAAAAGACACAGGTGTGCTTGGGCCACTTAATATTATTCCACACCAAATGCATCAAATTCTCTGTTTGTATTTTTTTTTTTTAGGATTTTCCAACCCTCCCCATAACATACATTTCAGCTTTTTGCTGTAAAATGGGTCTCTCTTACACAAAAGACACAAAAGCTAGGTTCTCACAAACAAGTTTTATTTAAAAGACATACAGCTCCTTGAAAACAAACCAAGATGCTTCATTAAAACTTTTATCTCACTTAAGGGTCAAAGACCTAACAGAAACAGAAATAGTCACAAAACCCTTTCTCAATAGTATATTTTTATTATTATTTTACAGCTACCAAGTTTTATATCTCATGTTTGCCCCCTCACCATTTTCTAACTTAATCCTTTTAGATTTCTTACAAATAGTCTTTTTCTTAAGCAGGGTCCTGTAACTTTTTGTGCGGACTAAACGGTTAATATAGCGCTGTAAGCAGCCATCTTTCGGCTTGGTCATTTTCTTTAAAACACGGTCAGGGTCATCACTAAATTGCACGGCATTTATCACGGTCACCCCTTGTGCTAAATGTTCTTGGGTTAGGCACAGACATTGCATAGCATAACCTATGGCAATAACAGTGTTTAATAAGCTTTCCAAACACAGCTCATCACACAGGCTCCGGAGCTTGCAGTTTATATCCTCTGAAGTCCAAGTCACACAGTCATGGTGCCGTTGGCCTGGCGCATCTATGACACAACCCTCACAATCTTCAAAAAGCTTTTCCCTAAGACAGTGTTCAAGGACAGCATAAACAGCAACCCGTACAATAGTCCGCATGACTTTTTTACGCTCACAATGTGGCACTGGCTCAGATCGTTCCACGCCAAACCTCCTCCTAAACTCCTCAAAGCCGTCATCCTCGGGGTCCTCCTCAACAATTTGGATCGGCGTTGAGCAAAAACAAGGTGGGCCCGGTTCATCTTCGGTGCTTGATGCAATGCTGTCCAGGGTCTCCGAGGCCTCTAGAAAGGCATCGTCGAGCTGTTAAGAGATTTTCAAAAAAGAAAGAGTGTAAGCAACCCCTGCTTGTTTTTTAGATTTACACACGGCCTGGTTCCTAGCCCCATTACACCTTCCCTTCCTTGACCACCCCTTCTTAATCATTCATTTACCTGAGCAGCGTCTTTTCCGTTCACCTGGTCCGCCGATGACTCCCCCGAGCCGTGATCGCCTTCCATCTCTAAGGGGGTGGACAACAAGAGGCCGTCACACTCATCGGGGTGTCTCATGAGGGTTTCAGGGTCAGGTTCCGGAGTGTCCATCAACGGCTGGGCCAAAGGTTCCTCATCGGAACTGTCGCTGATGTAGCGCTTTCTCCGCGGTCGGTCAAAGACCCTCGGGGCTAGAACAAAGTCCGAAGTTCTCAAGGGGGTGGTGAAGGAGTCCATGTTTCCTCTCAGCTGCCTTTCCACGATTTCTAAAACACGTGTCCTGGGGTAAGCAATGGCCTCCTCTGTCCGGCGCTGGGTTTTATGGGGGTAATGGTGGCGTGCTCTCATTGGCAGAGGGCTCTGGGAGGCGTTCTTAGAGGGGGTCACACACCCCACTTCCGGACGGGTCACCCCCACCCCGGAAGTCACCCTGATTGGTCAAAATCTCCTCTCAGGGCGGTCCTATCGGGGCGAAACCCCTCCTGATTGGTAGAGGGCGGTGGGAGGAGTTCTTAGAGGGGTCCCATGACCCCCCTAGCTTCCGGTCAGGTGGCCGCCTTGACCCGCCCCCCGGTGACGGAACTTCCGGTGACAGGTGGGGGCGTGGCATGGGGGTCAGGGGGCGGGTTAGGGGCGGGGTTAGGGGCGGGGTTAGGGTTTGATTGATGGTAGGGCCCTTATACTACTTAGAAAGACACAGTGGGTGAGGTAATATCTTTTATTGGACCAACTTCTGTTGGTGAAAGAGACAAGTTTTCAAGCTACACAGAGATTGATGCCCTTAACTATCAGTTTAACTGCCATTTTCTGTAACAGCAATAATCTCACCAAGTTTAGGGTTATGTGGGAGCAGAATTTTGCTTGTGCAAAGCAAGGAGATCTGTGCACAATCATGTTTTGCTCTGTTTTGGCTTGATGCAGTGATTCCGTGGCTTTGACAGAAGAGCAGACATCAATAGAATATATTGGAAGTGACATTACACATCTATTTTGGCTGAAGGAGTGAAGCAGGTAATGTCGAAGTACTCTGACCTCTAATGATTGTTTCTGTGAAAAACAGAAAATAGGCAGATAAAGTGAGTGCTGTGTGCAAACTGTAGTTTCCTAAACAGCAACATCCCTGCTGTGGGATACATGTGTTAATGCTGAAGCATTTCAAGTTGAGAAAATTTGAGATCTTGTGAATTAATTGAGAATCACAGGAATGACGGGAGCCAGATTAGAAAAAGAGAATTGCTACATACATAAGACTAACCTAGATGGAAACCTGGGCATAGCACCCCGAGAACATTCCAGTCACATGTCTTTCCTCTTTCTCTTACCAATTCTCCATTGCAATTCTTAGGATTGGAAACCCCGATACATCTGCCTGGGACCAGCACTGGAGAACCAGAAAAGGAAACAGACAGCAGGCTCATTGAAGACAAAGACACTGCGCTGCTTTGTGGGCAATACAAGATCCATCTCCCCAGCGGGCAGTCCATGTGACCCTGTGCCTGATGCTAGAGCAGTGCTTCCCTTGCACTACCTGCTCCCGCTCCTACTGCTGGGCTCTCATCTCCTGGGTGAGCTGACCCTGCCTGCCTCCTGACAGCTGACTCTTGTTTGTCCTCTGGCATAGCTCAGACTTTGATCTCCTGGGATCTGACCTGGCCTAGCTCTTGACTCCCACTCCAACCGCTACGTCAGACCTTCCACATCCCGACTGTGACATCAGGGGAGCATTGCGTCTAGACCCAGGGTTGGTGCAGAAGGCTCCTTCTGACCTCCTCCCAAACCTTGTGTACCCATGCAGTGCCCAGACCCAGGGCCGGCGACAGGGGGGTACTACGGGTAGAGCTGTACCAGGCCCCCCGACTTTAGGGGGGCCCCGGTACAAAAGCTGTACCCGTTGTCGTCCCCCCTTGTCGCCGGGCCTGGAGAGTGGGGAAGGGGCGGGGAGGCGGCGCGGCTCTCCCCCGGCCTGGCCCCGGCAGGAGCAGTGAGCCCAGCCGGCGGCAGCGGCACAATCCGGGGGAGAAAGGGCCGGGGGGAGGGGAGAACAGCAAGGGCGGCTCACGCCGCTCCCGGGCTCTCGCTCCCGCTGCCGCCAGCTGTCAGCTGGGGGGGGAGCGCCGGCTGGGCTGGGGGGGCCCCCAGCCACTGTCGGCTTGGCTGGGGGGGGGCACAAACTATCAGAGTAGGGGGCCCCCAAATTTCTGTCGCCGGCCCTGCCCAGACCTACCATTACCCTATGAGTAGAAAGTGAAACCTGAGTAGAGGTTTAAACACCTGATGGACAGAAAGCACTTAGATCAGCCTCACACAAAAAACAGGTTTACAAGTGACTCAGGAAGCCGTTGTGTGATTGTCAGGGTCTCTTTATGTTCAATGCTGAAAGGCTCAAATGGAACAGGAAAAAAATATTAATTTATGCTGTAAAAGAATGTAAATTATGCAAACAAGTAAAATTATGGTGGGACAATCAGCTTTCATTAATTGAGTCCTAAATAAGGAGATGAGAAAGCAAAAAATTGCTTCCCTTACCTCCTGCTAGGAAATTGGTAATTATGCATACAAGAAGAGTTAGCATAATTAGACATAGCTGCCTATTTTAGTTTGGCTCCAGTTATGAAAATGAAGTGTGAGCACTTTAAAATCACATTCCACAAAAACAGCTAGCAGAAAGGTGGCACCAAGGGTACTGAGTAGCAAAGATACTGTCTACAAATCATTAACAACAGAGATGTTTGCCTGGTTGTATTTTCCTGAGCAGCTGAGAGGAAGAACCCATTTTTGGGGAACTATATGGATCCGCCAGCTTTGGCAGCAGAATAATTTAATTTTTCGTATAGGCTAGGGCCTTTTCCTATGCAAAACTGACTCCACAGCCGCTCCCTGTTCCAAGAAGAGATATCCCTTCAGCGGCTGCTTCCCTCCACAACCTGCCAGTAACCGTGGTTGCTCTCTCTCTGGGGTTGGAATGCCTCATCACAATGTTGCAATCAGGCCTGCAGGACTGACATCACAGATCGGGCCGGGAAGGAATTTCACAAGAGCTGTCCTAACCTCAGATATGCTCTCCCTAGCTGGAAGCCGAGCTCATCAATAGCAAGAGGAGGGAAGGGCCGTGCAGCCCACCCTCAAAGCAAAGGCAGTTGTAGTGGGGAGCCCTCATCCACCACAGCAGAGAGTGCTCACAATGGCAGGGAAAGAAGAGAAAAAACTCTCCTTTCCAGCTTTCACATATAATTCTTTTAAATGATTCTAGCCCATAAACCGTTCACAAATCACTCACCTTGCAAAGGCGCAACAGCAGACACCTCAGTCGTTCCCATAGGGCACGCAGACATCCCAGATGGATTGACAGGACAGGGAGTACTGGAGCAACAGAGACCAGTAGCTCATCATGTGATCACTAGGAGCTGTTTGTGGGGGGAGTTATTTCCACAGGACATGGGTTGGTAGACCCCAAATTAGCCAGAGCCTTCTGAAGAGAATGGAAACCTTCAGTTAGATTGGACCCCGGAGCTATTACAGCAGAACCCCCTGCGGATGGGATGAGATTAGCATTCACAACATCTGTAATGAATCCTCTGTGCCCTGGAGATTTTCTAGCTCTGTTGCTTCCCATAGAACTTTTCATTTCTATTGTTTCCTCAGAAAATGGCTGCCAGCACCACCAGCAATAGACCAGCCACTATCCAAGACCCCTGGCAGATTGCCTCCGCTCTGGTGCTGCGGAATTCAAGAGACACTTATATTTCATTTTGAAACGCCCCGGGGGGGGGAGGGGGGGGGGAGCGACACGGGGATGAACACTGGAAACTACGCCTCAGCAGAGACTGTTCAAAACAGTCAGTAAATTTACCATTGGCCAAGCCGATTTGCTCTGCTAGTCACTACAGAGGCAGGTCATATATTTCCTTTTGAATTAGAAATGTACCTAATGAAAAAGTGACCAGACTGCAAAAAACCCAAAACCTAGCTTTAAAAAAGTAACAATATTAAAAGAAGCCACTTCCAGCACAGTACTGCTGTACTAACAGACAGTGTTAGTTTGTGCGCTGGATGATAGTCAAGTGATGGACATAAGACAACTTTCCATGCCAATGTCAGATATCACCTGCCTTTCATACCACTGATCACAAGGTGCTCCTGAATCAGCTGCTCTGAGTTGCAGAGGTTCCTGGCATTGCTCCAAGTGACTGATCATTTCTTTTGGGTAGGTTTTAGTCACTGGTGATCTCTAGTTATTCATTAGCCCTGAGGGTATTTCCAAGCCCATGTCAAGCTGACTTCAAATCTATTTTATGTTTGAAAGTGATCCAGCCATACTGCACAATTGTCTGATTCTGACACTGCTGCTGTGCAACAGCTATGGGAAGCCTTCAGAGAATTGATAAGAGAGCATGATCTGACGCGCCTCCAGATTTCAATCCTCCTCCTCCCGGAGGAGGGAGATTCCATCTGAACACTGTCACAGCCCCTGCCCAAGACTGCTGATTGACTCAAACATTTTGGAGGACTCTAAAGGGTCTTTTGGCAGGTGCTTATTAGGCCTTGCTGCCTTTGTTTAAAAATGTTTTACCTTCATTTTTGTTTGACTCCAAAGGCCCATAGACATGGGGCATTGAAGAAAAAAAATTTGTTAGCAGACATCTTGGATGGGCTTTTCCATAATTTGCATGAATAACTGAAGAGAGTTGGCACAGGCCACACAGAGTATACAGGTTCAAGAATAGCAGCCGTGTTAGTCTGTATCCGTAAAGAAAGTGAGGAATACTTGTAAAGGTGCTACAAGTATTCCTCACTTTCTTTATGGATACAGACTAATACTTGTAGCACCTTTACAAGTATTCCTCGCTTTCTTTACAGAGTGTACAATACATCATCCCAGCCCTGACACTGAGGGCTAATCACTGTTCTAATAATCACTGATCTACTTATTGGGTTCCCCTGCCATGTTCTCGTGGGCATTGACACACCCAGTTCCATCCCCTCTGTACCTTTCTTCCACCTCTCAAGCCCCTTTTTCTCCCCAATTAACAGGACATTACAGGCTAAGGACCCACCAGTTGGGGCTGAAGGATCAACTTCGTTAGACTGTACTGCCTGGCCTCATTGCTAATGTTTTAATGTAGGAGAGCACTCTAGAGAGTCTCTCCTTTTTACAACATATACCAAAAGCCTATATTGGAGGTGATAAGATGAGCAAGGTTTTATCAGTCGTTTCCATGATTGCAGATACGGTGTGCTCATTGCATTGGCTGCTTTTCCTCCAGTCTGTTTGTACAATTTCACATAGCCACTAAGGCATTTTGGTTCCTGGGGGGAAAAAATAAATCACTCCAATCAGCTGCATTTCTTGAGGTGCTGCAAACAAGCTGCAGTGGAAATGTTATCATTTGGAGCAGATTTAGCCCACAGGATCATGTGTTAATTTAAACTTGAGCATTTAAAAATAGTTTCCCATGGCACCGTGTAAATACAGGATGTGGCCAGAGCAAGCAGATACAAATCGAGAAGTTTTATTGCTTGAAGTTGTTTATTTCTACATTTGACAGTTACGGAGAAGAACTCACCTCTTTGTTCACCTGAGCCCCTCTGTGCAGCCAGGCACTGGAATAACACTCTGGAATACAACGCACAGTAGACAGACGTATATTAGCAACTCAGCAGTGATGGGTTTATAATGGCTCCATTGGCTTGATAGAGCCAGGCCCATGCTCAGAAGGGGCCCCGGCCTCCTCTACTTGCACTGCACCCTGAGACCCTCTGGCTCCCCTGCCCACTACTGGCTGAGGGTTCCTCTCTGCTCCCTGGCCTCGCCACCAGCTCCTCTCACCTCCTGGCCGGACCCCAGTGCACCTCTGCCTCTGGTCAGTCTCTGCGTCCTACCACCTGTGGGGCTCCCTTGTCTCCCCAGAGCTGAGCTGCCTGGGACTGGTGCAGAAGCCTGGCCAATCTCAGCTCAGGGGGTGAGGGGCGGGAAGACAATGTGAAGGGCTTGGCTGGACCCCTCCAGGCAAGTGCATCTGGAGAGAGCCCAGCCGGGACGGGCTCTGGCCTGGCTGATTGCACCACTCCTGAAGGGATGGAGCAATTCCCGGCCCCGGGACCAGCCTTAGCTGTGCTGCTGGTTCAGCCTGGCAGACACAGTCGCCTTCCAGCAGGCCGGTGAGTGTGGCCAGGAGGCAGGGGGTGAGGGAGTGGGGGGGCGTGGACAGGTCTGGCATTGAAAGC
Source organism: Sternotherus odoratus (assembly GCA_032164245.1). Taxonomy (NCBI): domain Eukaryota; kingdom Metazoa; phylum Chordata; order Testudines; family Kinosternidae; genus Sternotherus; species Sternotherus odoratus. Next base: position 20,804,275 of record JAVMKO010000011.1, read on the forward strand.
ACAAGAGAAACAGCCTCCCTGCTTTCGATATCCAGCCCTGACAGTGACCCCCAGCAACACAGAGCTGCAATTTCAGGGACAGTCCTGCTCAGCCTCAGGCTGGAGCATACTCAGTGTACACGGAATCCTCAGGGTTTTCAGCTTCAAAGCTCTAGCAAGTCATGACTGAGCAGGTGGAAACTACAATTTTTCAAAGGCTTATAACTTTTCCAAATTTTCATAGCGGTGGCAAAAGACACCCCCCGACACAATGGCCACCACTGATGAATGTTAAGACTCTGCTCCAAAGCATGGAGGCATTAGTTTCTCAAAGAACAGGTTGCCCAAATTTTGTAACATGGGCAAAACAACGTATCCATCACTTGCTTTTTTGTCAGACTGGCTAAACCCTTTTGGCTGAAATTTTCCAAAAATATTGGATCTTAGGCTGACACCCAACATGGAACATTTCATCCCAAACAGTTAAAGCTTGGCAAAGTTATAAGCAACCCAAAAGAGGGTCCTCTAATGGCAAATGTCAAGCAAGCTTAATAATAGGTAGGGCTACCAGATCTACCTAAAATCAAAGCAACATGACATGGACCAAGGAAGAAGCAATTTGTCCCTATTTGAAACAGCTCTGATGCAAATGCACCTGGAATAATGAAGTGCCAGGAAAAGAACACAGTACCAAAATAATAATGCCTATTTAGTGGAACCACAGAGAAAGGCAGTGAAAATGGTTATTGGGATGGAAGGATTGCCTCACAAGGAAACCATTAATATTAAATTGCCCAAGTGACAAAGAAGGGCAGCTGAAGTCCACAACTATTTGAAGGGTGCAAACTTTATGGAGGGAGGAGGATTATTGAGCACAATAAAAGAGGGTATAGCTAGGAGTTAATTCCTCAACTCTAACTCACCTGATGAATTGCCGATCAGAATAAATAAGTTCTCTGAGGCAGGTATCATTTTTGGCATGGTAACTAGTATCAAGAAAACAGTTATCGTGTCACGGGGCACTAATATCCCACCTAAAATCTATGAAGCTCTGGACAACAGGAATCACTTCTGCTGTCTTGGCTCAACTTTAACCAGCTCACTTAGCCTTGATAGAGACTTTGATGAGATTTGGCAGAGCCTCTGTCTGTCACCTTTGGCAAACTTACCTCAAGTGTCTGGAACAACAAGCTGCTAACCCTAAATACAAAGATGTCCATTTATCAGATTTGTGTCCTCAGGACCCTCCTTTATGGATGTGAAAGTCGGGTCACATACTCCAACCAAGGGCAGAGATTAAACAGTTTCTACCTTCACTATCTCACAAAAATCCTGGGAGTCACTTGGGGACCAATGGATCTTTAACAACGAGATCCTTGAGAGAACCAGCCTATAGTCTATGCAGACTACACTGGACACTCGCAGGCTTCACTGCCTGGGACACGTCATGGAGCGTATGCCTCAAGATCATCTGCTGAAGGCTCTGCTCTATGGTTAACTCAGGAACTACCCACAATGCAGAGAAGGCCACCTAAGCTCCAATACAGCAACAGGGTCAAGCAAGGTCTCAAGAAATTCAGTATTCATACTGACAACTGGAAGAATTCTGCCCACAGCCCCTCAGTCTGGAGCAGCCGGGTCAAGGCTGTTGCGGTCAGTCACTGCAGAGAGCCCTGGTGGAGGCTCACAGGCAAGCCAGGAAGCAGAGTGTGCTCCAACCTTCATCTGGACCTGTAGCCACTGTGGGAAGGTTTGCCACTCACGCACTGGGCTCTTCTCCCACACTACTCTCAAACACCACTGACTGACTGCCTCTGTCATGCTTCCTTTCATCTGTCAAGATGTTGGATGCCCATATAACTAGGAGTAATGGGATGAAATTCATCCTACATTTTCAAATTCTTAATATCAGCGTAAACCTTCCTGACACTGATTATTTGCCTGTGTCATGGCTTCCCAAGTGAATCTGCTGTCCATATTCTGCTCTCAAGCCCGTCGTCTTCCAGAGATATCCACTAAGTTATATATTCACAGCTGGGGACATAATTTGGTCTGCAGATGTTTTATTACTCGCAATGATTCAGGAGAAGGAAAAAGAACAGCTTGACTGCCAGAGCCTAGAATGAGCTTTCAGACCAGGCATTTAGTAAATCTTTTTTTTTTTTCCCCTTCTACAATAACCAGACTAGATCTGGTCCATGGAGAAAGAGACATGGAACTTTTCAATGCGATTTGCACAGTCAAAGACATTTAAGGGTAGAATCACACTTCAAGGGGACTGTGGACTTGACTATGAATTCCTTTGCCATTCAGCATGTATACTTCAACTGTATCATCACCACAATTTTATTTTTTCCTGTAATTTGTTCAAAGAAAAAATACCATCAGCTTTACATGTTATGCAAGAGATAACAATGAATTTCACAGTCTTGTTATTTTCTTAGATAAAGAAAGATGGTTGTATAGTAATCCCTAACAGGCTGGAAAAATAAGATATTTTAGCAATGATGAATCCATATTAGGATAAAGGTATTTGGGGGGATGGAGGAAGGGAAAGCATTTGTTTACATGTCTTAAACAAGTGCAACTAGATATGAAAAAGCATATTACATATTTATGTTTCGTTTTAAATGTAACAGGGTTAGAGCTCAAAGGAATTATATAAAGAACTAGCTATCAGAAAAATGTCAGAGTATACAAAAAACAAATAACCACATTTTCTTTTATATCATTAAACGGAATCATTCCAAATACTGAATGGAAGTTACATTATTTATTTGAGTTTAATTTCTTTGTATGTTTAAGAATAGATTGTGCTGCAAAAACTACAGGAAAAAAGAAACCAACTATGCCCCCCCCCTTCCTCCAAGGATGTTTCTAGCAGTCAGCAGGGAACAGCTATACCTACTGAGGTCCTTATTTACCGGTTCACGCATTCTTCACACTCTTTTGCAGGAAACGGTAGGGCTTCAAGTGAGGTCTACCAGCAGGTGCACTGGGACTCAGGCATGCTGCAAAGGAATACAAACACCAGCTAATTAAGTCTATTGTTAAAACAATTTGTTTCTTGCTGTGGCTGAGTCATCTGAAAGTGTTTCAAGAGGACACATTTCATTTGTGGGGGCAGAGTGCCATCTTCATTCCGGAGCTTTCCTCTCCCCTGCCCCCCTCCATTGCTCTTTCACTGCAGAACTTGCAGTTCCCAAAATGAGCAGGGCGGTGATATTTTTTGTAATAAATATTTTCCATGGCCACAATTCTAAGCTTTTCCTTCAGTAAAGTCATTATTGATGGGAAATAGCCTGTCACTAATGTAGGGAATATTTGCTCTTAAAAGCAATAAAAGTAACATACAATGAGATGTGTAGCATCTGTATCTAAAACTCTATTTGTAATGAACACCTGCCCCCAAGAGGCCAGAGGAGATATTTTTAATTTGTGGGTACCAGTAATAGATAACCCACAAACCATTTTTTTCATCTGATATGCAGGCCTGCCAGCAGAACCCTACACCCTGACATGAACAGCTTGAGCAGTGACTGTTGATAAATCAAACAGCATATTTACAACGAATTTGACTTTTGGACCCTCCTGGGAAAACAGATGTACTCCACAGCAATGAGAAAAGTCAACTGATTTCAACATCTATATTCTCTATGAAGCAACATCACAGATACAAGTATAACCTTGATTAGCCAGTTGGGAAGGACACCCCAAACTTCAGATAATTAAGTGAGCTGAATCTGCATTCAGGATCTCCTGATCCAGTCTACTCTCAGAAGTTTCTTTTCAAAAGTCTTTTATCCAGTTAAATTATGACATGCACACATTTATAAATGACAAATCTAGAACACTAAATTCTTTACTCAGCCTTTGAATTCAAATAACTTCAACACTATTAATATAATCCCACGGTGGCCTCTTCGCTCTCAAAGTTACACTCCACTCTGTTTCTCAGAAGTTGTTTTTTAAAAATCTTTTCTGTATTAGCTAAGAATACCCTTTAGAAACAGGAATTGTCAATATGGTACCTAAAAGCACGTGGAGTTCCCACCTTTCTCCAAATGAGATGTGCACGCCTGTGCGCGCGCGCACACACACACACACCATATAGTCCAAAATTACCCCCTTCCTAAAGTTTGGCGCTATTGATAATCCAAACAAGCCTCTGTCTAAACCTTCTCACCATTCTTGACTGATCCTAGGCTAGGCCTTCTATGTAGAACCTCCTCTGTCCTAGTCCATAGCTCCTTTTACCTCATTCTCTCCAAATCCTCTTCTATTTCGGCTGGGGCTAATTAGATCCATGAATATCAGTCAGCCAGTAGTAATTACACTGACTCTTTAAGACATGGTTCTAGCACCTAATTTTAGGGCAGCTCAGCAAAGGAACCCAATTACCTTCCACCTGTGCCAAATCCCAGTGTACCATTTTAAAATGTTTGAAACATCTGTGCTGAGTGTCCATGATGGTGCATTTTCCAATCAGTTCTACAAATGCAGGTGTACAACACACGGCCATATCCTAGTTAGGGACCAAATTCTGAAGCCTTTAATTGAGCAAAGCTTCCATTAAATTATTATAAAGTGTGGCCCATTATAATGAGGTGGCTGATGATAAAATCACCTTCATACCACACATACACCTACATAAAAACATATTTTGGTTTGAGATAATCAGGTAAGTAATTAATATGTGGAAGAAAAGTAAGTGGTATTCATTAGGGATGGTAAAAGCACAGCTTAAAACACACACATTTCTCTGAATCAACCCCACTTTGATTTTACATCTCCTTTAACTATCAGTTGATTCTGTTCAGAACCATTTACTTCCTGATTTTCTTCCTACTAACCCCTTCTCATAAAACTCTTGCTCCATTTCTATCACAGTAAAGATGCTTTCCCAGGTCCAGTTGTGTCTCTGCTGGGTCCTGGCTCTCCTTCAATTCTCATGTGCTCCGCAGTTTGATAAAACCCATATATTCACCAGATTTGTCTTTGCATGACTGTTTTCTGTCATGCATTATTTAGTTCTGCAAAACATTCTGAGATACACTGCTTATGAAAAGTATTACACAAAATACAGCTGTATTCTAAGTATATCCCAAAAAAATGTTTTACCACAGTCAACGAGTAAAAAATACAAGGAGTACTTGTGGCACCTTACTAATTTCCCTATGCTAATTTTCCCCTACTGTTACTCACACCTTCTTGTTAACCGCTTGAAATGAGCCCCCCTGACTACAACTACAGAAGTGACTTTTCATCCTGTTGATAATAGCCCACTTTAATTTATTTGTCTCAACACTCCCCCCTCCTGCACTGAGTAAGGCAACTCTCATCTTTTCATGTACTGCTATCTATATCTCCCTACTGAACTTTCCACCCCATGCATCTGGTGAAGTGGGTTATAGTCCACGAAAGCTTATGCCCAGATAAATTTGTTAGTCTCTAAGGTGCCACATGTACTCCTCGTTCTTTTTGCTGATACAGACTAACATGGCTACCACTCTGAAACCTGTCACCAATAAATGAGTGGTTATTCAATATTTCTTTTTATCCTTCTCATTCAGTGTGGCCACAGGCCTTACTTACCATATATGATCCATATCCTGCTCTGAAGAGAAAATTAATTATTTCTGTGGCACTCATCTCTATAGTATCTGAATGCCTCACATCAATACTCCTGAGGATAATCTCACCTAATATCACATTTAATAGATGGGAAATGGCGGCACAGAGAGATTACAGTCAACATTGTCACATGTCCACAAATTGCAGAAGGCCAATTTGAGATACCTAGTGTGACCCAAGAACCTTTTGGTGCCAACTAGCAGAGGTCCCAGGGGATACATAGGGTCAGTGTGATGAAGTGTCCTCCCCACACTCACCTGGAAAGAGTTAAAAGAGGCCAATTTACCTACTAGGCTCAGGGCCAAGAAGAAAGCCCTAATTAGGGGAAGCTTATCTGTACAGGAACAGGCAAACTTCTATAAAGCCAGGGATCTGATATAGCAGGAAGGAGACTGCAGGGAATTAATCTGCACTCACTCCCTGGGAGAAGGGAGATGTGTTTGGGGGCTTTAGAGACAAGTAACCTACAGTTGCTCCCTTGGAGGAGGGAGTAGACTCAGAGAGTGGAGTGCTGGGGTAGGAAGCAGCCCAGGGAATAAGCGGCAATGTTGGGGACTGAGCAGACCTTGGTTGTATGTTGTAGGGTCCCTGGGCTGGAACCTGGAGTAGAGGGTGGGCCCAGGTTCTCTCCTACATATGACATCTCATAGGGTAAAATCCTGGCCTTATGGGAGTTTTGCCATTGACTTCAATTGGATCAGATTTTCACCCATAATGTGCTTCTTTAACTTACATGCAATACAGACATTTGAACACCAGAGGACAGTGTTTGAATGAATTACAAAATACAGAACAAATTGAAATGCAGCACATCAAAAACATTTGCTTGCACAAAGCATTAAGTCAAATCATAATTTAAAATAGCTACTATTTATTACCACTCATATTCCTGGAAGCAGAGTTATGTAAGAGACTGTCATGCCAAATTAATGTGAAAGATAATGAAGACTAGACTGATTTAAGAATAATTAATAAGTGAACTCATTCTGTATGAATTTATTAAATCTTCTTACCATGATTCCTTCTTTTACTGATGATTTTAAATATGCTTCTCTTTCTTTTAAACCCAATGATGGCTATAGTTTTTTGACTCATCATTTGAAATCAGCTCTCTTTTCCTCTTCATGTTGATTCTTATCAAGATTTGATATCTCTTCCTAAACCCGAGAAACTTTCGATAGATAATAGACAGTCATTGAAATAACACGAAAAAACAACATACAAGTCAACAACTTGTGACTCATATGACAGCAAAAGGCTACAGGCTTACAAAGGCTTACAAAAAGAAGAGGAAAGAGATCAACTCTTCTTGCAGAAGGGTCAAAGCTAAATGGATATGAAAAGAAAATTACACCCATCTCTAGAAGCTGACTCATCAGAATTAAAGCATATTGGGGGGGTGCTGTGGGAGAACCCTTTGCCCATACTGTACCTGATCTGTGCCTAAAGAGATGCCCATCAGTATCCAGAGATATCCGTCCACTGTATGCATTAACTATAATGGGAAGTGTTAGGCATCTTTAATATTAGGCAGCATTATCAACCCCGCCTATAATACAAAGACTGTAAAAGGTCAAATTCTGCCCTCAGTTTTATCCAAACAACTGCACTTGAGCCAATACACTGATATGAGGCCAGCTGCTGAAGTCAATCTGCTGTTGCCTTACCAGTGTTAACTCTACCCTGAGACAGGAAGTTAGTGGGGTGTACACATGTAAACAAGGTTTGAATTTGCCCAGAAAATTTTTGAAAACAGACAATTGAGTTATAACCCTTCAGTCTGTAAAAACCTTTTAGGCACTGGCCCACAATTCATTGGGATGGATCTGTCATGCTAAGATCAGCTGCGGTCACTCAATAGATCGCAACAGGCACTTCAGAGATATTTCAGTCAAAGGTTAATGTTGTGCAAAGCAACCCTGGATAGGAGGGACAGTAATGGCTCAACAGGGTAAAATCTATAATTGCATGTAAAAGGTCTCTAATTACAAGATAGCCCATTCCAGCTCCATAGGAAATACTCCTTTTAAGTTAACAAGACACACTTCATGAATATTACAGTGAGCACGTATTAGGGACTAGTCACATAATGGACTAGCAACTAAGGAGTCATATCCCAATCAGCTGCATCAACATTTCTGTTTCATACTTTTTTCATTTTTTCCTTTGATTACAGCTGTAAAAGAGAGTCAGAACAAATGAACCTATCACAAGCTTATTCAAATGACACAAAGAATCTACATTAACATCAGAAAGTCAATAATGAGGCTTCATATCCAAGCTCTTGCTTTGGCAAGAATTCCCACCATTTAATACCTTTTCATATAGCACAAGAAGATGGCAGTGAAAAGCTCAGACTTTCAGCCTTCTCCCTATGTTTTCTGCATTTTATGAGCGGTAACATTACCTAAATATTCCAGGAAACAGAATAACATGTTAAAGGTGTCTCCATACCACCTGTATGCATTATATGGGAGGAGCAGCATTCTCCCATGGCTTGAGTACTGGACTGGAAATCAGGAGACATGGGTTCTAGTCCCAACTTTGCTGGTGACCTTGAGCAAGTGACTCTCTTTCATTCTGCTTCCCCTGCTGTGTTTGTTATTTCTATTCTGACTGTCTCCTACCATTTGTTTGAATAGTATCCAAGACAATGGGGCTCCGATCTTGATTGGGGCCTCTAGGTGCTACAGAAATCCAAATAAATAACTTTTTCCTCAGTCTTCTCTCTGTACCACCTACCCACAATTCATGTGCCACATGACAACACCCTTCATTGCCCCTCCCTGACAATATTTTCCCAGTATTTCCACTCCAGGAGTGGAAATTCTATACCTAAATCCTTGCAGCTAAATCTGGATTCCCCAAAACAAATCTCTAAATGCCTCAATTATTTTTGCTGCCTACCTTTCGGATTTTTCTACATGGGTGTTTGCAACAAGATAACCAAAACTAATGCAACATGCAAGGAGAAAGTGCACTGGCCTTTGTATAATGTTACTAAAATACCTTGCATCTTGTTTAAGATAGCTGAATTTGATTTTTTGCCTTCCCACTTCAAACTGCTCACACTGTTGTCTAGATACTTTTCATGAGAAGTTTTGACTAATTTGTAATCCAGGGTTATGTATAGTGTCTTAAATTATTGCTCCTAATGTGCATTGCTTTGCCCTTGACTAGATTTAATTTCAGTCAGTCTGCTGCCATGATTCCCAGTTGACTAATTTTATTAGGTCTTTCTGGAATTATTCTTAATCATCTATAGTACTGGCTGCTATAGCTAACCTAAATAATTGTGCACTGTCAGGAAATGTCACCACTTCATTATTTAACCCCACTTGCTAGAGAATTATTGAACACCGGAGGTCTTAGTAATGATCCCTGAGGCACCACATTGTATACTAAGGCTAAGTATGGTTATGTGGGAACCAAAGAAACTGACCCAAAACCTACAAACCCTAGAAATAGATGCAACCCACTCCATATGTCCACTTCCCTCAGCAGGCCCCAGCACCTTTTCGCTCACCTTTTGTACTCACCAGCAGTGGTCTTTAGATAAGCACCTCTTGAAGCACTCCAGGTTAGCCAGCTAACCCACTCACTAGACATACTTTACCGGAGGGTTTGGTCACATAGGCCTCCTACTCCCCCAGTACACAGGAAATGTCTTTGGAAGAAAGTCCTTGAGCTCACCCTGCCATTCTCCACTTGTGAGACTAGAAAATGCTGCTCCAGTCCTGCAGCTCTACTAGTTACTCCCGCGGGAATTCTGCACCCCAAAATTAGAAATGCTGTGCCAAAAAAATGAAAATTCTGCTCACAATATTTTAAAATTCTGCTAATTTCAGTTGTCAAAATAGCACTTTATATTCATGCCGGTTTCAATTATTTTGGCAATTTATTTCAAAATACCTGTCAGCAAGTACGTCTGCAGCAATACAGACCCAAAAAAGTTCTACTAGGAGTAGAGCAGTAAACAAACCCCTTTGACAACCCAGTTTCTGTTTCTCTGCCCCCTCCTCCCTAGAGCCCAGCCAGGGGGCCGAACACTCATAATCCCTGCCCCCCAAAGGCCAGCTCCAGCCACCCACCCACCCCCACCCCAGACACTCACACTCCCTCCTCCCCAGAACCTAGTCACAGCCCTCCCCAGCATAGACACTCACACCCCCTAGTCACCAGAGGCCAGCTGCAGCCCTTACCCCGCCCAAACATTCACACCCTCTACCTCCCATAGCTCAAGGATACAGAGGGAGAAATAGCCTGATGCGGGGTCCCGGGCTTGCACGGAGTTTCCTGCATGCTGCTGCCTCATTCCTGCAGGGGGGGCTGGGAACAGCAGCAGGTGGCAACCCTCCAATTTCCTCCCCCACCCTTGTCTTCTATTTGCAAACTGGGATCTGCTGGGTCCAGCAGCCCTTAGTGGTGGCCAACATCTCCACAGCCCATTTCTATGAGGAAAAAAGGAAATTCAACGCACACATTAATTTCTGCAAAATTCTGCATTGCGCAGTGGTACAGAGTATCTAGTAGCCCTTATTTTACTCTGGGGTGGAGATCCCCCAGACTGAGATAAGAGCGGTTGTCAAGGAGAGCACAGGAGCAATTATTGATCCTGCTGCTATAAATGGGGGACAGGTGGACACTTCTCAAAGTGCAGAGCAGATGGATTGGTAAAAGCCATTTCCCCTCCGCCTCAGAAAACCACACAGAGGTATGAGAGTTGATGGAGGAAGGTAGAATCTAGGATTAAAATTCTCAGCCTTAGAGTCTAAGGTTCTTGTGAATAGGGCATGGGTCTGGAAATCAGGAGTCCTGGGTTCTTCTCCCCCCTTAGCCATTGACCTAATATTTGACCAACAGCAACTCCCTTAATGAAAAGAATTCAAGTCTTCACTAATTTTCGGTACCCCCGTTTTGAGTGCCACACTTGAGACACCTACAGCTGATTTTCAGGAGTTGCTGTGTGCCCACTGCCACCATTGAGCTTTGGGTGATGTTGCTATTGTGCAAATAATTGATATTTCAGTTTAATGGCTGAAGTGAAAAAAAAATAGGATCAGGTTTGCCAAAAATAATCTTATTTTTCAGGTGAAATGAAAAAGTTAAAAAAAATTGTTTCAGGTCAAAAATGTTGTTTATCCCTAAATGAAATATTTAATGGACATTTACATCTTTTTTTGAAATTTTTTACAATAAAATTGAGTGAAATTCCAAAACAAAATAGGTTTCCGAAGCAAAGCGTCAAAACATTTCATTTTGGGAAAAATATTTGATTCGACTGAAAAAATTCACCCAAATCAACCCAAATTTGTGAATTGTCTTCGTATTTTTTAGGAAAATAATGATTTGCACAAAAAAAATGTTGCTTTGCTCTAGTTGAGACTGTTTTTCTACCAGCCACTTTCAGATCTCCATTGACACCGGGCAACTCTTCCCCTTAGCCCTGTGGGAAGTTTGGTAAAAAATCCCACTCCAAGTACCATTTATGCAGGAGTCATTTCAGGGAAAAACCAAACAGGCACAGCAATAGCCAGAAAGAAAACCCATCTCAGCATAAGGTAAGGGGGAAACCCCACTTTAAATGAAATAAAAATCAAAAGGTCAATACCCCAAGTCAGGAAAGGACAGGGGTCAGCTCCTGAGACACAAACAAAACCTCTCTTTCATTCCCAGAACGCCCCTTTCCCTCAGCGAGACCTGGAGAATCTCTCCAATTCAACAGACCTCCAAACATTAACTTAAAAAGGAAAAAAAACATTTACAGCTGGTCTCCCAGCTCAGAGGAATCTGGCCTGACTTCCCACTCACCACAGGGGTGAACAGCATGTAGCTTCTCTTTCCCAAGAACCCTGTAGCTCTTGGGCCTCAGGGCACCTGATCCCTTTCAAAACCACAAGAGAAATCCTCCCCCCTTCCAGGGCAGCCGCCCGCTGAAGCCTGCATCCTCTTGTTCCTCTCTTGATCATTCCCCCAAGTCTGGGCATTTCTGGCAGGTGTGGGGTGAAGCCAACATTTGCCTGCGGGTCACTGCCATGGCCCAGTTTAAGATATGTACATGCTATTACAGGCGAACCAGAGCACTGGCTGTGTGGCATAGTGCCAAATACCCATTAACCTGGCCTATGATTCAATTCTATATTCCTGCGACACGTAAAATTCCCATTTGTGTGAATAGGATTTCTGGATGCACAAGGAACACATAACCAGGCTTTTAATTTGGTGTTGTCAATAAACATGAAAACTTCCACGTTCAGCCCATGCTGCTGAATTTACATTGCAGCAGGAGAGTGTTTATTGTGACGCTTTGGGGTTCAACCCAGACCAGTAAAGTGCTGTGTCACATCCTGCCCTGCAACTCTGGGTACCTGTAATACTATGCTCAGCGCTCTGACACTGACAGCCAGCCTAGGAGCATGCAGGTCACATCCTGGCTTCCACTGCCATTAGTTTTTTACAGAGTAACACCAACACACTCCCCATCCCGAATTTCCCCCAAACCACCTGTCCTGTGGTGTCCAGCCCTCTACTGAACAGTCACATAAGTCTTTACATTTGTTGCTCTTTTAAAGAGATGATAACCTGCAGTCTGTGAGCTTAACTGGGATTAGTATACCTTTCCCTTCAATCCAGGCACTGGATTGATTTAGAGTAAAGCTAAAACAAGTTTATTAAACAAGTCATGGGTATAAGTGATATGTCCACATATACCGTAGGTACATCAAGTACAAGGAGTAAGGATAGAAATGGTTCCAAAGAAACAAAAGTAAAAATACTCTTCTAAAAATAAAAATTAACTTCAGCAAGTTCCAATCTTTACCTAACCAGGTTTCTCACCTATAGACAGTTCCTGAAGACTTCAACCAACATGTACTTTTCTCAGCTGTAAAAAGGCCTTGGCCGCATGTCTCCGCCCAGTAAAGGATAACTGTGGGATTCTCTCCATTTTCTTTTCATAGTCTCAATGAACCTTAGAAATGTATTCTTTGGAAAGTAAACCCAGACAATGCTTCTCTCTCTTGTTGGGGTGTAGATGTCATGCTGTATTCCCAAAGTTCATTGACCCTTCTTCAAGAGGCAGGAGGACTTTCTAGGGTACAGTCTCCATATGTTAGACATTCAGCTTTCCCTGCTTAATCTTCTGATGGGTTTGTTTACTATGCATGTCAATGTGCTTTTCTTTGCCTTTGGTCACACCTTGCCTAATTTACATTGGAGACACATTCAAGCAAGTGGAACCATATTCCCTTGTCTGGAACAGGAGTGGCTTAGGCATTGCTCACTACAGACACTTTAAGAACACATTTGCAGCATGTATATGTAAGATCCTGTGTGGATGTATATATATCACACAAGAACATTAATAATCATTGAGTTACTAGTGTTCCAATGACATATTACATACCACCTTTAGGGTACATACATACATACATGTACATAAGTTACAAAATCTTTTGATCTGCATAGGGAGGGAAAAAACCCAGCTCGGAATATTTTGATCACCACCCAGTTCTTGGGCAAAAGAATGTAAAGTTTTACAAATTACCATATCTATTTTGCCTGTATGACTCTCAAACTAAACACAACCCTGCCTTGCTCTATGATCACCACTGCTGTTGCTGCTCAAAGGGAACGGAGAACCTCCAACAACAGGAGACTCTGCCTGCCTCAGGCTGCTGCTGCCTCTACACACGCATTTTCATAAAACATTCATAGACAAGGCTGTGTGCTCAGTTATGCTTGTTTCTGCTTCTTCAAGTACAACTCTGCCAAACCACAGTGTTACTGGGCTAAAATAAACTAACAGGGATAATCACACCTGCAGTTACAGTAGATTTGAAGTAGCAGTTCTACTGCAGAAAAGGAACCCAGGCAATGAAGTGTCTTTGAGCAGTCTGGATTTGTTGAGTTTCTACTTACTCTCAGTCAGGGTTTCCCCCCTTCCCTATGGCTGCTCCCTGTTTCTCTCACTTTACTCACAGAGTCTCGGTTTCTCTCATGCTCCCACACAGCCTGCCTCTATCCCTCAACCATCCCCCTCTTCTCCTCCAACTGCCACTTCCCTCTGAGAAAGCGAGAGGAGGTGGCTGCTCACCTCAGAGAGCGGGAAAGGCTTACCTCCTCTCCACAGAAAGATGACAGTGCATTCACCCAGAACATAGCCTAAATCGTATGTCCCCATACTGGATTGCATCCCTTTGCCATATTTACACAAGGATCTCAAAGCACTTTACAGAACAGTGGATAAAAAGATTCCCCATTTGTAAAACAGGGACAATGAGACTGATTAAAGGACTTGCCTGTAGCTACATAAAAAGTCAGTGACAAATCCAGGGATGGAATCCAGGTCCTCTGAGTCACAGATCCCTCTCGTACCCCCCATTTCTGTCCCTGCTATAAGTCGGGTTACATTTTCAGAGTTGTCTTTGACATAAGCATCTAAATCCCATATTCAGAAAAGACTTGGGCATTTAGGAACCTACAGGAACTTTTTTAAATGAGACCTTGGAGCCTAAATCATTAGGTGTGTGTGAAAATTTTACCATGTCTCAGAGCAACAGTATTGCGGTCTTATTATTATTTAGTGAGGAAAATATTCTTTATTCTTTACAAAAGTTTGGTTTAAGTTTTCCTCAGTGGTATTCCAAAGCAACCCATAGAACTTGAGGATTTAATTATACATCTCCGTCATACCTTATAATGAAAGTTCCATTTGTCAATGGATTTATAAAGGATTAATTAATGATTAAGTATAAGCATGCTACAAACATAAGTAGTGTTATAGATGCACATCAATCAAAAGAAGACAGTTACAGATTGGTACAGAGTCCAGCAGGTTAACACCTATTAGTAATTTATTAAAACTTTATTAAACAAAACAATATGAAGTGTGACTCACCTCTGCAGATTTTTCAAGTCATTAAATAATTGAATGTACAAATATTACTACCAAGTCATTTGTATCTTTGAAGAGCAACTACTGTTTACCAAGTATTAGAAATATTATAGAAACTAATTATAGAGCCATTCAAAAAAACAATTTAGACAGCTTCACAATCAAGCTCCTGTTATTACCAGTAGATATAGCATGTCTATACTTGGGGTTAGTCCTGCTTTGAGCAGGGGGTTGAAGTAGATGTCCTTCTGAGGTCCCTTCCAACCCTGATATTCTATTATTCATGTGAGGATGCTCAGGGGCTCAAGTTCCTTTTACATTCTTGGTACTGATTATGCCTATTACAGTACAGGGCAATTGCACCTGCATTTCTTCTCAGTGGTCCAAGGACACACACTCTAGGCTTCCAGCTCCCCCGAAGTTGCTTCTTTTAGGTGAATAGCCACATCTTTCTCCCCTCTGACCGCAGTATAGAAATTCCCCGCTTAATGTTGTACTTACGTTCCTGAAAAATGTGACTAAGTGAAACAATGTTAAGCAAATCCAATTTCCCCATAAGAATTAATGTAAACGAGGGGGTTAGGTTCCAGAGAATTTTTTTTTCACCAGACAAAAAAACTATATCTTATATAAATATATAAACACACAGTATAAGTTTTAAACAAACAATTTAATACTGTACACAGCTATGATGATTGTGAAGCTTGGCTGAGGTGATGAAGTTAGAGGGTGGAAGAGGGTGGGATATTTCCCGAGGAATGCTTTATTGATAAATGATGAACTAGCATTTGGCTGAGCCCTCAAGGATTAACACGTTGTTAAGGTAGCCTCACACACTACAAAGCAGCAGGAATGGAGGGAGGCAGGGCCGGTGCAAGGATATTTTGTGTCCTAGGTGAAACTTCCACCTGCACCCGTCCTCTACCCCTCCCCCGGAGCATCATTTATTATAAGCTTTCAAAAATACACCCTTTTTAGTCACATATACCGAATTGCCAGCAATTGATAGCCTGCTGAGCAGCTGCCACTCAGGGAACTTAGGGAAGAGGGGAGCTGATGCGGAGGCTGCCAGTGCACCCTGGTTCCAAAACCCGAATAGCTAGCTGTAATGGGCTGTTCTTCCTGAAAGCAGTGGACAAAGCAGGCAGCTGCCAAACGACATTACAAGGATGCATTGCACAATGTTAAATGAGCATGTTCCCTAATTGATCAGCTATGTAACAATGAAACAACATTAACCGGGATGACTAAGTGAGGAGTTTCTGTACTTCCAGGTTGAACAGTTTTGCTTAGACTCAGGTCAGATGGGATCATTGTGATCCTCTAGTCTGACCTGTATAGCACAGGCCAGAGAACTTCCCTGTGTAAATATTTATAGACTGTAATCAAGTCACCCCATAATCTTCTCTTTGTTAAGCTAAACAACAACATCTCTATCTTCACTGTGTTACTCCCAGCAAAAGACCATCTGCCTAAGCAGGCCCACTTCACCTCTCTCCTCAGGGACAGTACACACTGTAATTGCTTCAGTTATAAGTAACCACACAGTCCTTTCTAAGCAACCCTGTTTTATTCTTAAGGCAAAAGCACTACAGAGAAAACATAATAAAAATAACCTACATGCTTGCTAATAAGCTTATAGGTGAGCAGTTCTTCAAAAATCCCCACAGAGGTGCTCTTGTAGTTTAAAGTTCATAAAATCCTTTTGTCCAGAACAGGAACCCTCATGAAAAGTTTAATCCATCCTTTATGCAGTTCAAAGGTCTTTGAGCTGGAGTTTCCAGGCACAGGTAATCAATCAGTTTCTCTCCCCAGTATGTAGTTTCAAAAGGCTGGCTTTGGAGGTGATAATTTGCATTTCCCTCCTCCGAAATACTTCATGGAAAACTCATTTTACACACATTGTCCCAAACAGTTCTTTGAGGTTTATAACGCTTCCTAGAGCTCGCATTAATCATGTCTTTCCCCTACAGATGTTCCAAACAGTCCCACAATAGTAGGTAAACATTTGCATTTTTAATACAATGAACTCCAAAGATGTTAAACTTAATACAGTGAGGTTGGGCCAGAATATTGTCATATCTGTCAACACCACTAAAATGTACAGTATTGACTTTGGCTAACTATTTATAGTACTGATTGCACAATCTGAGGTGGAGGGATGGAAGCAAAACAGACTGGGGGTACATATTATTGCTAAGAAACTTAGAACCAAAAAATTCTAAGGAAACAAAAAATATAAAGCAAAGCACAGCACAAAAATACAAACTTGGAGCTCTTTCCTCCTCCTCTGTCTAATGGTGTTCTCCAGAGAAGAAATATCCCATTCCTTCCTCCTGCTGTCTGATGTGCTTCTTCTGAAAGTCACATGTCATACCACAGAATGTGGGTTAGGAACTAGGCTAAGCATAGAGCTGCACAAAAATGTCTGCACCATGAACAGCAGCAGCTAATGTCAGTTTACCTTGGGTTTACAGAAAGATCAGAAATATATGTTCATATCACACTGGATACCCCAAGATTCCCCATCTGCGGAAGAAGCCCTTCCCTGCCCTATTTTTAAGATGGACTTTTATCTCCTAACCACCATGGATTCTCCTTAAGAGAGCTTTGGACTTATAATGGTTCTGTGGTTTCTAACGGCTGAGTATTGTTCTGAGTAGAAGAATAGCTCAGTTGCTAATCTGAACCTGCATAGAGCAGCCTCAACCAAGTTTGCTGGAAACATGAAAACTGGGAGCTCACTTCAGCAGATGCAGATTTACCAGTATTAGAAGGTACAAAGCCCCAGCAACCTTTACCATTTAGGTATTGTTCATAGTAGCTACTCCAATTTTTTCTCCCACAGTGCTTCTAGACACATTTCTTCTGGGAACATCACAAACGGACTTCCCCTGAAAGAGAATTCTGCCATGGACCCCTTGTGATCACCATATATTCCACTGCTGTACAGCCTACAGTTCAAGTCCTGCTTTAGCCCAAAGTACTACTGTGCATCATCAGAACCACTATACTTACACACACATGTAATGGTACCTACCGCTCCACTGAGAGAATTTAGGATTGCATTTCTCAGGGGCACTGATATAACGAGAAGGGAACCTATGTAACCACTGGGAACATGGGGCATCATCTTCCCTCATAAAAATTCCTCAAATCTACTATTTTGGCTCAGTGGTGTTTAGTCACCTAGGAGTGCTCACTTCTTACTGAAAGTGCAGCCTGAACCTCATCTGAAGTCACTGTGGTTATGAATCACAGTCTAACTGTAAGTGCCAGGAATTAATCTGTAGCCCGCAGAAATAAATGACTTTCCACAGCTCTCTGGCCTACTGAGTGCTATGCTGTTTTTTCTGTGCTTAAATAAAAGCATTCGTGGCATATGGTTCAAGCTGCCATATTTTCCTAACTTGAATTTTTGTCAGTTATTGTTCCTGGACTTCTTTTCTCTTTTTTTAATTGTCATCTTCAGTAGTTTGGCCAATTGTTTCTTCTTCATGCTCTCCCTCCCCACCCCCATGCTGCCAGTCTCATTCAGTGAAACCAGGAAACTGGGCAAATTCTTCTGCAGAAAGAAGCTTAAGACTTAACCACTTCAGAAACAGGAATTCTAGGTTTGCTCATTAGACTGTCTGCATGGAAAGAGTCTGTGGACAGTTTGCATCTGGCACCATAGGGACATAGGAGACAAGAAACCTCCTCCCTTATACCTCCATACAGATGTAATCCCCTAATAGCTAGACTGACTCCACACTCTTCAAAGAAGATGAGGATGGAATGGGAGTAAGAGACCCACTTTCCATCCCGCCAGCCAGCAGAGTTGTCCATACACTGGAGGAAGCAGATGTTCCACCCTGTAACTGAACATGTACAGCTCTCCTCTGTCTCAAGGCATTTCAGGCACTGTGGTGCCTGGCTAAAGCCAGATGACTCCTCCAGCTGTTACTGGAGTGATGCTTCTCTACATCATGCCTAATAAAAAGTTGTGCTTTCAAGGCATAGTGAATTTCTGTATTTGCAAAAGGATTTAGAGATGAAAAGAAGGCTCCTGAAGAGAGGGTTGGGTAAAGCCAATAAGTATAGCAGATAAAAATTAACATTGTGCTTATAATACAGTAGGTGCCAGCAAACACACCACTGTAACTAAAGCTGCTTTAATAACTACTATTTGTTCAAGTGATTATATAACTTAATGACTTTAAAAAATACTGAAATGACTGAATAAGGGAAGATAGTGCTCAGTCCTGGACTGATTTATTTATTTTTTTCAGCACTGATTGGCAAAAGTATTATTAGAACCATGAAGTGTTTTGTGGTTTCAGACCTTTTTTTTTTTTTTTTTATAAACTAAAAGAAAAATACAATTTTCAGGCAGCTGTTCCCTAACATGGATTAGAACCTTGGACTATCTTGAAAAAACAACAGTGCTTAAGAACTGAAGGTAGGCAGTGCTCTTTCCTCTGAGTCAGTTACTGGATCTGAAATCTGGTAGGCTGTTTGAGGAGCATTTTTGATGATGTTTTTCATGAGAGACCCAAAACAGAGGTCATTAAAAATCCCACTTCACTTTTCGCAAAAGTAGGGTGGCTAATGCTGCAGTTCTTACCAAGTCCCAACTCCGGTGATTGCTTCCTGCTTCTCCAAATCCTCCTCCTTCTCCTCTCCCACCATGAATCACAAAGGCCATTTACCTTCAGCAAATGAATGCTCATGAAAAGAAAAACTTGAGAAGGAAGTCCAAATATTTCATATAACTATACCCTGTCAATAGTACATATTCTAAAATACATGGTACATGTATTTAAATGTGACCTAAGAACAATGATAATTGCCCCCCAACAAAATTAAAAATCTAAAATTTTGGAGATCTCTAAGAGGCCTCTGGTCCAAATTCTCTTATGCAACCCCAAGTATTATTTTAAAAAATTCAAATGACTATAATTCCCAGTTCAAAAATGTAGGCAAGTAGGAGTTCTTTGGGGATTCTTCACTGGAAGATAAATGAGACAGTCCTCCTCTAAACCGTTAGGAGGAACAACCATAGGCGGTAAATACGCTCCTCCAGCTGTGACCAGAGATTTTGTCTCAGTTGCCCGAAATGCCTTACAACACTTTACATTGGAAATTTGCAGAAAAGACTTCAGGATGGGGTGTAAATTTGAAAAAATTATAAACTGCTTAATTGAACATAAAATGAATCAAGACCCTTTGGGATGTTCAGAACAGTAATTAGTTTTAGGAATAAATCTGTAATTAAATAAGAATAAATTAATTAATAAATTAAGAATAGTTTAAAATCAGAAAGTCTAGTAATAATGGCTATAGGGTGATGTAACATAGTGGGAGATCCCATTTCTAGGGCACACAGGAGTCCATTGCCTATGATGTAATAATTTCACTTCCTGTGGGGAATGACTCAGTAAAATCCCATAGAGATACATTGAGGCCCATAGGAATACATGGGACTGTCAAACAGGAAGCAGCTAGAATTCATCCAAAGGTCATCTGAAAAACTCCATAGGAACACATTGAGCCCATAGAAGTCTATAAGAGGAGCAGCAGCTAATAGGATTGGCTAATTAGCATACAATTAAAATATGCTAATTTCTGGGGACTGACTAGCTGAGTTTGAGTGTCACATGTCAGTACACATGACATGATTTAGCATATGCAAATCGCTGAAAGCTGATTGGATGAATTATGATAAGAAATTATAGCAAAGGTGCTGCAAATTGTATATAAAGGCGACAGCCAGCAGGCTAAAACCTTGCAGGGGACAAGGATCTGAAGGAGAGCGGAACGCTGCAGGACACCCGGAAGACAGACAACACTCACAGAGGAGTGGAACCCTGCTGGGTGGGAAAGCTAACTACTGCTTTACAGCAGCTGAGGAGCTAACTACCCACGATCACAAGCACCAATAGCTCTTGCTAGCCTCACACAATGCTCACTGGCGGCCATTGATCACAAAGCAGCTACTACTGCAGCAGCACCACAAGCCATAGCAGTGGCTCCTGTAAGTAGCTAATGGCCTTTCCAACCTAGCAAAGCAACTACAAAAGCCCCGCAACTACAACAACCCCGCCACCCACGCTTGCTAGCATCACTCCCAAGCAGCTCTTGCAGCAGCGGTAACAGCAGTTCACTCAGGGTTCCAAGGTTGCCCCCGGCAATGACTGTTTCTGCCACCCAGCCAGCCAAAGCCACCGCAGCAGCATACAAGCAGGCTTCCATATCTGCTCCCGGAGGAGAAACGACCTCAATGGAAGCAGGCAGCCCGCTGAACAGCAGCACAGACGGCTACCAGCGCTCCCAAAACATAGACCGAGCAGCAGGCCCTCGAAGATGGTTCAGAGGGATTGTTAAGAAAGCCCTTGTAAGTGCAATCTTCCTTCTATTTTCCCATCCTAGGATGTATGGGCTTCAAGTGTAAATCGAGTGAGTGAGATCTGCTTCTACCCACGTAGTAACCACCAGGCCAGTGCTTCCTAGATGCTTAGTTTTAAGGATTTAATATTGAATGTTTAATTATATTGTTATAAGGTATAGAGTATTAAGTGAATGGTTATATATTGTTACATGCCGTAGAGTTAAATTAAAATTGTTATTGTAGTGTTGTGTTTTTATTTGTTGCGCCACTTCATTCCCTTTTTAATTGTAACCTTATTTTATCTCTCTCTACTCTTTTACTGGAACCATTCACTGCTAAATAAATATTACTTTTGTTTTCGAAGATTCACTGCTTGACTGTTTATTCCTGATCAGAGGACTTGATCCAAGTCCTTTCAGGGGAAAGTTAGCTAGCTGCAGCTTTCTCTGGAACCTCCTTTAGGGCAGGCCACAACCTTAATTACCACAACAGATCAACTAAAAATAAAGGTTTTAAATTAAGAGCAGCATTTGTAGGCAACATCATTGGCTAAATACAATTGGTTTCAAATCTTCTGGTAACACAGCCTCAGAATTACAAAATAAATATTCATAGCCACCCAAAACAACTTGCAGTTTGGCAGGGTATAAAAACTATTCTTTTGCGCCACTTTGTGTAAAACCTGACTTGAATATATCTTGAATATATTTTTCTGTGCAGAATATACATCAGTCTGGCAAAACCCAGAAATTAATTGCTCCTTCCAGAATGCTCATGACTAAGCTCTTATTACTTCAAGAAGCCGATCCCAAACTCAAGTGGAAGAGACAATAACCTCAAGAAAACTAACATGAGCAGCTTTCCCCTTCCTTGCTTACATGATATGCCCAGGATCCCAAAGAGGGGAGGAAGGAAAGGGAGTTAACTTGACACCCTTGGCAACGCACAAAGGGAGTGGCCCATGACACTCCTAGCACATCACAATACCCGGGTGAGCAATGATGCCCCTGGACCAAGTACTCAGTGGGAACATGGGGAGGGGTGAAAGTCAACAGCTGCCACGCACAATGGGTTAAAGCTTTCAGTACCTGGAATAAAACACCAGCCCCAATCAAGCCCATCAGAACCCATCAAGCCACAGTGCACCATGTCAAGAACCTCCGGAGGAGACAAACTGCTTAACGAGCTTGGCTACAAGCTTGGTCAGACCCTGGGTGAGGGCAGTTACTCCAAGGTGAGGGTGGCCACCTCAGCCAAGTACAAGGGCCCACTAGCCATCAAGGTGGTGGATCGGCGCCGGGCACCTCCCGACTTTGTACACAAGTTTCTACCACGGGAGCTCTCCATCTTGCGGGTGATCCGGCACCCCAATATTGTGCGGGTCTTTGAATTCATCGAGGTCTGCAATGGGAAACTCTACATCGTGATGGAAGCAGCATCTACTGATCTGCTCCAGCTGGTGCAGCGGCTGGGGAAGCTACCTTGTGTCCCCGAGGCCCGGGACATCTTTGGACAGATCGTGGGTGCTGTGCGCTACCTTCATGACCGGAACCTGGTGCACCGGGATCTCAAGTGTGAAAACGTCTTGCTCACCTCTGATGGCCGCCGGGCTAAGCTCACTGACTTTGGGTTTGGCAAGGAGGCACATGGCTACCCAGACCTGAGCACCACCTACTGTGGATCAGCAGCCTATGCTTCCCCCGAGGTACTGCTGGGCATTCCCTATGATGCCAAGAAGTACGACATATGGAGCTTGGGCGTGGTGCTCTATGTGATGGTGACCGGTTGCATGCCCTTTGATGATACCCACATCCACAGCATGCCTCGCCGCCAGAAGAAGGGGGTCCTCTACCCCGAGGGTCTTCCCCCCCTGCCTGAGCCCTGCAAAGCCCTCATCGCCCAGCTGCTCCAGTTCAGTCCAGCTTCACGGCCTGGGGTGGGACAGCTGACCAAGAACTGCTGGCTGAAAGGGGATATCTAAAAGGGCAAGGCTCCCCCATATATTCCAGCCGTAGGATATGTGCAGGAACAGCTGGGGCACCAACCCTGTGGAGCTGCATGTTAAAAGATATTGACAATGAGGAGCTGGAAAGGACTAGGGTCATTTACAGGTGCAACAGCCACATGAAGCTGCTAATAAGATTTAAAGTGATGATGTGACCACATGTTGCTATAAGAAGGTTAAAGGCCCAACACCCTACGAAGCTGCTGCAGGTGGATTTCAAGGGAACAGGACCATGCCGAGCTAGTGGCAAGAACAATAAATGGGGCTGTTTAAAGAAGCATTGACCACAGGGAACACAGGAGAACCATCAACTTACCAATGGTAGCAGGAAGGAGATGGTCCTCCCCAGCAGGCAGGTTTGGACTTCACCACAAAGCCTGAAGGCAGCAGCGTGTGGGTGAGATGGTGGGACAAATAGCAGCAAAGATCTTTGTGTCACCTCCTCCCTAGGGACTATAATAAACTCTGCAGTTCCCGTGTGGCTGCCTTTCTGTGCTGCTCCCTGATTCCTTTCTGCAAAAAGCATCTGAGTCACCCAATAGCATTTATAAAAGGGGCGGTGGCCAGTGCTTGGGGGGGGGGGGGGGGCTGGAGGAGACCTTTTTAATCTCTTTCCCACTACTTGTCAGTCTGTTTTCAAACACCATTTCCTAGGTTCCTCCTCACCTCACTCATTTGAAGGGAGATTCCCTCTTTTTGGAACCTGGGATCTGAACAGTCTCCTAGTTTGGAGCTGTTCGAAATCCAGATCTGATTCTAGGGCAAAAACTTTGCATTTGGCTCCACCAGAGCTGCATAAATCTGAAAAATGATAGATATTTTGCTAAAATGGGGACATTTTGTATTTCCAGCTCCAAAATTAACCTGAAAACTGCACTTAAAAAGTTAGCAACTATTCTTAAACCAGTCCCCAAATCTTTGGTAGAGATCTCCAGTGCCAAACCCCCATTTGCAAAGAATCTTTCCCTTATGGCTGAAAGCACCTGCAGCATGTTTTAATAAGACCTTTAAAGTTCCCCTTATTCAAATGAAGTCCGACTCAAACTTCCACCGGAGTCAATGGAAAGACAACCATGGACTCACTTATCAAGCCCACAGTCACGTCCTGTTAGACAAATGCTTCAGCTGTTGTTTAAACCAACCAAAATCAATTATCGCAGCTTCACCATCCAGGATCGATCTTTCACTAGCCAGTGCACATGGCTTCGCAAAAAGCAAGAGCAATTTTTATGATGATGTTGTTAAGAAAATTTTGGTTTCAAGCGTCTGAGCTTTATAAAAATAGGGGGTTAAATAAAACCACCCTTAGCAGTGTACATTTCACTCCCAAAGGGTTGTCCAGAAAATGGTCTCTCTGCTGCATGATGGAAAATGCATTCCTTGTGAGATGACTGCTCTCTCATCTCAATAAAAAATATAACCTCTTGAGTTTCAGCACCGGAGGGCACGGATTTATGGAGTCATTAGTGTCTCTGCACATTTCAGAATGGGGAGAACAGCTTTTTTTAATTCTCAGCAAAGAGTGCCAGGAACATCTTTTATGGAGATCTCACTGCAGGAGGTAAGTGCTACCAGAGGTGGAAGAGTCCCTCTGAGGCAGTGCAGCTGTAAAATTGCAAGGGAGCAGTCTCCATTGGGTGGTTATTCATACTGACCACCTGCAGTAGAGGAGCAAACCCCAGCATGGATGCAAGCACCCACGTAAGGCGGGGATCACTTCTACAGGGACATGCTATCCATGGGGCATTCTAGTGAATTCTCAGGAGGTTTGGATAAAGATCCAGAGCGTAGGTGCTCATCTGAACTTCCAGAAGTCAACCCCCCCCCCCAAATCCATGACATTCCCCTATAATCTGTCCCTAGAGAAATTCACCACCCTATGACTGTCTTCATTGGGGAAGCTGAAAAGGCTCCAGGGTGTTGAGAGAGTGAATAGCAAATCTGTCACCACAGGCTCACTGCAGTTCTCCTCAGACAGTAGCTCCCCTTTTGTTTTCTCAGTATTGACTCTAGTTTACACCTTTCCCACTCTCTCTCTTCCCCTTGGTGATCTCCAGGTTTCTCTCCCTTTGACTGTCTCCTGGGAGTTAAAGTAGGAGGTTTGGGTAAACATCCAGAGGACACTCTCCACTGATCTTCATAGTTGGCCTTATCCTCCAGTGAATCATTCTGTGCTCCCTGCCTAGCCCCAGGGTGTTCTCAGATTCCCAGCTCAAGTTCCCAAGGGTATTTGCCTTCTAATGCATCCCTTCATTGTCCTCCAACAAGTCTCTGCTGCCCTCTCCCCTAGTTTATCCGGTGTTCCCAACTCTTTCCCAGTCCTGAGATGGGAACCTGGTAGTGTATGTAGGGTGGAGGCTGAGTGGGTGGAAGGCAGGGAAGGTAGCTAGGTTAATGGCATGGCAGAGAGGTAGAGAGACAGGAAATCAGGAAGGCTGGGTATATCTCCAGGGAGCTGTTAGGCAAGAAGAGTGATTGGGTATCTGGTGAGATGGGGGAGACAATGCCCGGGGAGGTTGCAAGCAGAGAGGGGCTGGGTTACCCTGGGCTGGGGAGTCCCATCTTGAATCCCATATTGGATGGGATTTCTCAGCACAAAGAAGGTTCCTTAACATGGTCTACAAAGTGCAGGGCCAGAGTCTCACCAGCTCAGTCTGTGGGCTGGACATGTGGTAGGGGAAGGGAAGGGAAGACAGCTGCCCTTCTCATGAAGATCTGCCCTCCTCAAGGATTGGGAGGGAGGAAGGAGGCCCCTTTGTGGTAGGTGGGGAGCCAGTCAACTGCCCTCAGAAGACAATGGGATGAACAGGAGACAGGAAGGCACTGCCCTTCTCTTCTAAAGATCCCAAAGGTAATTGGGGAGCAGTGGGAGGCCCTGGAAATAGGGAGGAGGCTGCTGGGGCAGGAAGAAGAAAGGGGATCATCATCTTGGGGTGAGGAACTGGGACAGCAGAGGAGCTGCTGTGTTTGGGGCCAGCCAGGGATTCCCTGGAGAGCTGGGTGAGGTATGAGAAGGGCCCACTGGGTGAAGAAGGGGCTACTGATTGCAGGGGCTGTTGGACTCCCTGACCACTTTCCTTTGTGCCAGGCTGCCACAGGCCCCAGCTTAAGTGCTCAGACAGGGAGAGGGAATTCTTAGGCATCCTCAGGCCTCCTGCCTGCACCGCACATGGTGTCCACTGCTGGCTAGAGCCCAGAATTTCCCTTTTTAGAATAGTTCTGTGAACTGCCAGGGCCCCTTGGATAGGGGGTTCAGAGCCACAGAAGCATGTGCCAGGGAGTACGAATTTACCTAGACCATCCCAAGGATCCTGGATGCTCAAAGCAGTTCTGGGCATTTTCCAGACGGGCCATACCAAGCTGAAGATCAGTGAGCTGATGGGGAGACACAGAGACATGTTTAAGAGCAATATGTAATACCATGGTCTGAGCAAGCCCATGGGCTCTGATCCAAACTCCAAAATACATGCTCAGCACCACTCAGCCACTACACTGTCCTCATTTCACCCCACCCTTGCCTGCTGTTTGACCACCCTCATTCACTTCACCACATGAAAAAATGTAGACAGATGTTCTCCTAGACAGAGATTGTGTCTAACCTCTGGGAAGAACCGAGCACTGGTTTCTGATGCTATAAAATAGTAATTACATCGTTCAGTGATATCACAATTATCGTGTGTGATGTCACATTGTTCTGTCAATCATGACATTTTACAAAGGTATTTGATGTGGACACTGTGGCAAAAGGAGGACAGACACATGCATGGAATTAAGTGCCAGGCTGCAAATTTTATTAAAGTTTAATACAGGGGAGAGGCATTACGCCTCCGTTACACATACTCTCCTATATCAGGCATTTAACTGATTTTAGTGCAGAGATTACAGCACTCTTTACCATATAGCCCATAATTGGCACCACGGGTACAAGGCTGCTTACCATATAAGCCATAATGGAGGACAGGCTCTCCTCAGCCTGCCCCCCGGCACTCTGCTCTCTCTGAGTCCTTGTCTTCCCCTCCTTCCCTGCAAGGAGCACAGAGGGTTCAGCACGATGGGGACCTCTGCCTGCAAAGGCCACAAGGTCTCACCTATCACATGAGCCCAAAGCCCCATCACCAAAATCCCAGCTCTTTTCCCTCTTGGAATGGTTCATTTTACTCTCCTGACCGCACTGGAAACTGGCCACAAGTTGCGATGAATAAACATCAACCCAGTACCTCAGATAGGTACTAACTGTGTTCCCTACTCAATCTGCCATCACTTGCAGGTTCTGTGATCCTCTGCCAATTGGCCCCATGAGAAAAAAATATCCTTCCTAACCACCTAAACAGGCGATTGGCGAGACCTGCAGCATTTATCAGGCTGAGTTCCCACTCCTAGGTCAAGTGGGTAGGGTGGGTTGCTGGAGCGGAGACAAAGGAAGCTCCACATGGCCCCCGCACTGAGTTAAATCCTGGGAGCTGAGGAATGCTGGCCAGTCATCACCTCTCTCCCTCAGCTGACCAATGGATGCCAGAGACTCCCAGGGGGAGGGGTCATCCGTCATCCTTTGGCAAGTGTCTCCCTTTCTTGCTACTGGGACTGTTCCCCTTTCACAGCCAGCCCCATCCATTTCCCTCACCCACTGATGTAGGTGGATGTCATTTCTCTGACTGGCACCCTCAGTCCAGGTCTGGGGGCAGTCAGTGCTCACATTTGTACTTAACTGGATTTCCCGTTTTTCTCCTTTAATCTCTCTGACTCCGAGTTCCCATCTATGAAATGGGAATACCTACCTACCTCACTGCGGAGCTGTGAGCATTAGTGACGTTGTAAAGTGGTCTGACGATGAGAAGTGCTAAGTGATAGTATTGCTATAAGATGCTGAAGATTTTCCACCTAGCAAAACATTTACAGAACTTGTGCTTTCACATTCCATCCCCTTACAACTTACAACAGGGTTCCAAATTCAGCGGCAGGCAGCACCTTGGAAGCTGGAAGCCTTGTTTCGGTTCAATGACCATTACAGTAACTGGCAAACAAGGGAAAATCCTAGCACTTAAAACACCTTCATGTTCCAGCACGTGGATCATTATAAATCTATTCAGTGTCTTCCTATTTGTTGTGATTCATCTCTCAATCCAGCGTTGATCATGAATTACAAAATAACTGTTCTCCAGTCTGTGCAACAACTTCCCTGGTGTAAGCCTTCTGCCAGGTGATTAAGGGCAGCGAAAAGGGCTGAGTTCAATAGATTGAAGGTTCCTCTTGACAAATAACTAAACTGGCATGAGCCCCAGTGCCCCACCCAAAAACATGGAAAAACAAAAAGCACTTAACAGGCTTGTGAGTGAGGCTTTCTCCACTCACAAGCACTCAGACAGCGTACAAAAAAGGAAATCCTTACTAGTGGAAAGGGAACACAGTCAAACCAAGCACGGAATCTATATGCAAATCAGAAGTAAAATATACTCCTCCCCTCAGGAATTTGGCAGTAGTCAGTCTAATCCCCTCCCCACCCCACTGTGAGAATCCCTTGGCTGAGTCACCTCCCCCACCTACCAAACCCCTCTCACAGTTGCACAACTGCTTCTAGCTGATCCAAAGTGTCTCTTTGTGGGTTTCTCTGCAGTCCCAAGGGAGCTGCTTGCAAGGTCATGCCAGGAGGCACTACCACCTAACCCAGCTTAGTGATTGTCCACATGTTTATTGACCCACTCAAAGAATTCTAATAATTTGAGGAGGCATGATTTTCCTTTACAACGCCATGGGGACTCTTCCCCAACACATCGGGCTGATTTATGTGTCGGATAATTCTGTTTTTTATTAAAGTTCCAACCAGTTTGCCTGGTACTGAAGTTAGGCTTACTGGCCTGTGCCCTTTAAAAAAAACTCATGTTACATTAGATATCCACCAATCATCTGGTACAGAGGCTGATTTAAGAGATACTGTAGGTAGGAGAGACGTGTGTAGACCTTTTGCTCTTTTAAAATCCTCTTCTCTTATGTTATGCTTTGTTCCTGCTGTTAAACAATGTTTTGGGTCCACTGGTTACAGACACTTGAAGGAATGTACCACAGCTACTCAATCCACTGTGACCTGCTGAGTAAGCACAGTCCATACCCAGGCTACTGTAGCTGAGGACCAGGTCTAAGTGTGGGAAAATAGTGTGAGTCCACCCCAAAGAAGGTGAAAGCATGAGGTCTGACAGGGGAGATAGTAGGGTGACCAGATGTCCTGATTTAATAGGGATAGTCCCAATTTTGGGGTCTTTTTCTTATATGGGCTACTATTACCCCATTTTTCACATTGGCTGTTTGGTCACTGCAATCGGAGGTTGCAATACTCCTGGTAGCCTTAACCTAGCTAGAACAGCTATAAATAGCAATGAAGATGCACTCGCATAGGCTGTGGGCTTCAGTGCAGGTGTAATTACACCCAAGTATGAACCCAGGGTCCTGGATGGGCCTGTGCTGTCATGTCTTCACCGCTATTTTTAGCTCTGCTAGCTAGTTTAAAGCTAGTCTAAGTCTGCCAGTCCTTGCTGCAATCACACTTCCGACTGCAGCACAGACACACCCAGGGAGAGGTCGGGCTGGCAGCTGGCCCTGTATCAGTGACAGCCATTCAGCTCTGTTAAGGTGTTGGGTAGACAGGACCTCACCTGAATCCACACAGCTCAGCTACTGTCCTCTGCAATGGCTCTTACAGTGAAGCCCTTAGTCTACTCCATCTCTTGCAGTGGCATCTTCAGTCTGCATGATCTCTAAAGTCCCCACAGGAGGGGAGCCAAGAGCTGTTAGGATCTTTGAGCAGTCTCGGCCTTCTTGGAAATGAGCTCTTTGCCACAAAGTAATAACTCTATCCCTACCTCAGAGCATCTTTTGGGAGCCCTCAAAATCCAAGTCCATGGTAGTTATGGTGACTCCTCAATGCCACGAGAGGAATTGTGGGTCGGTAGCCTGTGCAAATAAAACTCTCTGTGGCATAAATTTTCACCAATAAATGGAATAGACAGCTCTTTCCCTTCTGCAGCTTCTGGCCATAGGGTTATAAATTACAAACAATTCCTCTGGGTGAGAGGCACACTTCTCCAGAGCGTGTATGTTTTGTTTTTTATCACCATTGAAAATTGATGATGCACAGGCCTTTCAGAAGAGAAGTCATGCAAAAATCAGGGGCGAGGAGAGGGAAAGGGGCCATATCAGGGCACTAGAAAATCAGTGCCCAAAAAAAACCAGTTGCACACATTAGTACATGTGAAAAGCAAACCTATGCAGCGAGATTTGCTGGGTCAGGACAAACTTCAAAGGGAGAGCTCATAGTCAAGGAAACTTTTTCTGGGGGGCCAGGGTGTGGAGCCCAGTTCCTCTTTTCAGTAACAAAGCAACTTTGACAGGGGTTTTTGCCCAATTGCTTTCTTCCTGGTAAAAATGGAGTTTACTATGGCAGTCAGTGGTCTAGTTTGCTCTTGTAACAAACACTCCCCCGCCCCCAAAAGACCCCAAACCCTAATACGTGTGCTGTTTATCCAGTTTAGATTTCCATGCACAGGGCAGAGTAAAAATCCCTCACATTCCACTCTGCTGCAATGGATCATTAGCAGTTTAAGTTCAAAAGAGTCTATTCAGACTCTGTAAGACCCATTTGCATTATGTCACCTCTACTGCCTTTTTTTTAAGAACACAGCTAATAAAATAAAAGGTTCAAAACCCAGAGCTATTCATCTGACCTCAGCAACAAATTCTCCTAAACATTTGCATCTGTTGAGGATATGGGTAGATGGGACACATGACTAATGTTTCAAGAGGATGTTTCCCCCTTGAGTAACTTGGGAAAGCAGCTGGGGTTAAAAGGACACAGATAGAAATGAGACACACGAGGCTTGTAATGCTGCCCTTCAGTACTCTCTTCTTTCTCTATGCAGTTGGTAATCTCAGGGGGACACTTGCTCATGATTTGGGAGCAGTGGGTGGAGTCATGAGACAATAAAAATCATCAGTTACAAATTGGATAATACTGATTTTTAAAATAAACATATTAAAATATCCCCATTGAAGACTCTGAACTTGATTCTGATCTCTTACACTAGTGGGAGAATGGTTGTGAATGACATCAGAATCAGCCAAAATTCAAGAGAGACTTTGCCAGGCACTCAAAAGACAACAGAATCACTTGCACAATCACTGCTGGAATCTATCAATTACATGTTGATCTTTTATATATTCCTACCCTTCCTTTTAAAGTACCCTTGTAGTTCTCATTTCTTGGTTCTCATTTTTATTTTCCGCCATATTTTGAGCTTTTCTAAAACTGGGCATATTTCCTCTTTAGGAACAGAAAAATAATCCAAACTCTTCTCAGAACTGTGCAATATATCCAACGGCCACTTGCCAGAGCCTCGGAGATCAGTTCCATTGATACACGGGAATCGTGGGATACTAAGCCACAGATGTTTCTTGGCAAAGGGCTCCTTGTTCTTAGCAAACAGCTCTCAGACCTGACAAGCTCACTGCCCCAAACACGTCATATGGATATTTATCTATATGACATGTTAGGTATCTACAGGAAGCTCATAACTTGTCAAATTTCATAATTACTAAGAGGCACACATAGGGGTAATATTAAAAGAATAATGTATTTATATTGAAAGTACGCTGTATGGACTTGGAGTAAAAGTTAATCACCAGGGGATAATATGTCTCCATGATGACCCATTCAGTCAGCAGGGACTTGTCACCCCGCTTGTTAAGCCAGTGATGCAATGCAAGGCTCAATTATTTCACCTTGCTCAGTCCCTAGACTTTCAATGCAAGCCCACCAGAGACAACTGGAAACAATCAAAACCTCTTGAAGGTAAAAAAGAAAGGAACATGATGACAAGGCAAGAGACTGCACATCTGTAATGACCTAAAATGACACAAAACAAAAGGCATTTTCCATATAATACAAAGGGGAGAGAGGTCCTCTAAATTCTTTCACTGAGACGACATCTTGAGGAGCAAGATGCTCTCGTGAACAGTTGAATCCTGGTTCCTGTGAAGCCAGCCGGTTCTGGAACAGACTGATATTTGCGTAGAGACCCACTTTACTGGATAGGAAAGGTAACGGTTAATAAGCGTAGACCCAGGTTGGTGATTTGACTTTGTTTCATATTGTAACCAGTTGTTTCCATCACTTTCTTTCATTTGTAGTTAAGTCTTTACCAGTCCTTAAATAAACCTACTTATGTTCAAACCTACAAGTGCAACATGGCTCACAAGTAAAACTGAGATGCACTGTACCCTTGGAGTGGAATTTCTGTGAGTAGCCAGTGTCGGGGGCTGGATATCATGGGGAAACCATTCAAAGGGATTGTGTTAACTTGCAAGGTGAAGACAGGACTGGCATAGTCCAAAAGAGAGTGCTTGGTTGGCTAACAGGCTGGTGGTGTCAGGGAGCTGACACCAGCCACGCAAAGGCAAGACTCACTCACACCCGAGGTAGAGGGTAACAAGGTGACTCTCAGTCTTGAGTGCCGGAGAATCATCATTGTACATCCAAGTGACAGGAGTTTTGCATTGGGAGAGAAATTCACACTGTCCAAGTCAGATCTAGAGCTTTGGCTACACTGGAGTTTTATCACCTGGGAGTATTGGACACTGTCATAAGTATGAAGTGCCTTAGAATTACTGTTTTACCTGTCTGTGAAGGGTTAAACCTGAAGCAGGAGAGGAAATGACGTATCGGAGCTGCTAATACCTAGCAAACAAAGGGTTTACTTTCACTTTGTTCCGGGGTTTCTGTCTGTCTTTTCTCTCAGGCTATGGGGAGCCTGCCTGTCTGCATTTCCTGGCTATGGGAAGGAAGCATATCTATATTTCTATTCATCATTTCAATAAGTTGCTAAGACAGCCTGGCAGTAAGTGTATTCTTGAATTGTATCACTTTGTAAATGATCCACGGTGTCCTTAAACTGTTAAGCCAGCAGGGAGAGAAATCCCAAGGGAGGGGGCTCCACGAGGGCTGGGTAAAGCTAGGAGACTTAGGATTTATGATTTTCTGTGCAAGGTTTATGCTTTTCTCTTTTCTCTATTAAAACTTTTTTTGTAAGAATTGTCTGTTAATTCCATTGGAGTGATCCTACCGTGTTTCCCCGAAAATAAGACAGTGTCTTATATTAATTTTTGCTCCCAAAATTACATTACATTATATTACAGCAAGAGGCAAAACTGGAAGTACGTCTTATTTTCGGGGGGATGTCTTACTTTCGGGGAAACAGGGTAGTTTGGATCAGGCTCGTCTCACAGCTAGTGAGGGTTTGTGTTCTCGAATCTCTCCCAGGTAAAGAGGGAGTGTGTGTGTTACTATCAGGGTTCCAATGTGCCCCACCCCATAGTTTTGGGGGGACTGACATTGGTGGTGGCAGCAATTTCCAAGCCCCAACTGGAGAAGTTTGGGTTTGGGGGGGAAGATTTAACCTAAGCTGGTAAAATAAGCTTGGGGGATGATTTGTCTTTCATGCGGGGTCCCCACATCTTTACCCTAGAGTTTAGAGTGGGGAATTAGAATCCCTGACAGATGCATACAAACCCTTAGCATAGACACAAATTACACAAGTGCCTTGAGATTTGTACCAGTTTAAACTGTATCTACAGTAGGGGTTTGCACTGGTACAGCTACCAACCCAATGTAGACAAGACCTAATTTGGGCCTGATCCTGTGAGGTGCTGAGCACCCAGTGTTTGATGAGGGTACTTACCACCCTGCCAGATGGTATCTTATCTCCCACACATAACCTCCCTAAAAATCTAATTCCGAACATACACCAATGTACAACATGAGTAGCTATATTAGTATCACTGGATTAACACCAGTGTTGGAAGAAGAATCAGGCCCATAGTCGCTTCGTATTATAGTTCTGTCCTTCCTACAGTATTTGCAACATTTTCATTTAGCTTCATGAGCAAAGGAAGGGAATTCTGAAGATCTATCCCATAATTAACATGTTACTTACATCTTCTTCCAGCTCAGTGAGAAAGAAATTTAAAGACAGGACAAAACATTTATCCATGCAATGTGCCCTAATCAGCTCCCTGCAACTCACTAAACCATCCTTTAATATCATCCTTTAATATTGTTAATGGCCCACCAGCCACTACTGGTTGCCACCTATCACCCCAGCTATGCAAACACACCTAGCAGCATTTTCAGTTTTTAAAAAGCCTACATGTGTAAATGAGTGACATTGAATCTCAGTATTTGGCGGGGGCAGGGGGAGGGGGAATGAACAGTGTTCCCCATGCTTCTGAAGCAGTTTTGACAGCAAAGAGAATTCTCTTAACCATTTCAGAGACCATTCCAGACTGTGGTGTAATTTACCTCCTGTACTGTGTTGTCTCTGAATTCATCTGCACCGGGCGTGAAACGGTCTTATTTTCTTTCCAGTCCTGCAAACAAAAGGAAATGGAAATAACGCACTGAACATTGACATTAAATCTCCCTTCCCAGCTAAATAACATTTGTTTATAAGATTTTAGGTCATTGCCGATGTGAAGGATAAGCTTGAGACTCAGATATTAAAAAGTCTGGGTTATAAAATCACATTCCAAAATATATTAATGAATTGTTGGAAACCACTGCTGGGTAATCAGATATCTTGTGGGTTTCTACATCAAATCCAAAGTTCACACTCTCAGGGGATGGTGCCGACTGAACAATTTTCTTACAATGGGGTTAGACTGCCAAAACAGCAGCTAATTATATGTTTCAATTGTCCTTGGCCAACTCTATATGGATAGATTGGTATTAGGAGTACCTGGGTGACCCTGCCCTTCCTTGGCAGGCAAAGCTTTTAACAGGCAATATACCTCACTCTGTTTGAATGCATTAACCTTTTCATAATTACAGCTTTCAATGTTGGCAGCCTTTTATCCAGTTACCTAGCATCCAGCACTCCACTTTCAAGTCATCTATTGTCTTGAATTGTGCTGCTTCTGGTTTATTTTTTTAAAACATAACCCTTTATCAGATTAAGCATTTGTATCTGTGGAGAGGATATAGCCAGGTTGAATCTGAACTTGGATATTTCTCCCATTTTCTTGACCATTCCAGGCTCATAGACCTAGCTGTCTGGTAGAAAGGCGGGGCAAACACTTCCTGCTCTTTAAGCCATCCAACCATGCTCAGAAGCAGAAACACAAGCAATACATTCTCACAAGAGTCGGAGGAAAGCTGAGGGCCATTTGTGGGCATGATTTTCATTTCAAGCAGAAGGTGTTCCCTGGAAATAATGCTTTTCATTTTCAGACTGCTTTACAAACGTTAATTCTTATAATACCCCTGAGCAGTAACAATTATTCTCCTCAAAAAGAACGAGGAGTACTTGTGGCACCTTAGAGACTAATACATTTATTTGGGCATAAGTTTTGCCTGCTAGAACTCACTACATCAGAGGCATAGAGTGGAACATTGAGTATTCAAACTTACTTTCAAGAAGACACACCCTGTTCACAAAGTAAAACTTACCCAAACTTTTGCGCTGGAGGGACAAACCTTGCTTTTAAGGATATTGACTACAAAGAGCATAAATAATTGATTTCCCCCATACCTAAACCCATGTGCACAGACTCAGTGCAAAGCATTTGGCCCATAAACAAAGTCTTTCCTGATGAATGGGTGGAGACTTCTGA
Source organism: Sternotherus odoratus (assembly GCA_032164245.1). Taxonomy (NCBI): domain Eukaryota; kingdom Metazoa; phylum Chordata; order Testudines; family Kinosternidae; genus Sternotherus; species Sternotherus odoratus. The sequence goes on from JAVMKO010000011.1 coordinate 20,839,810, forward strand.
ATCCTTCCGTGAAAAAGCATCCTCTTCAGTGAATCAATTGCTACCAACCAGCTTCTGAAAATAATTAAATTAAATTAAACTAAACTAGAGAACTTCACTGAGAGGAAGACAGAGCCACAGAAACATACTGACAATGGGGAAGTTAGATACCTAAAAGAACAAAAGCCCTAGTTAAACCTGTGTCTGGCAACTGGATTTTATCACTGGTGGATCTATTTTCTCCTCCCAAAGTGATGGACATTGTATAAGTGCCTTAACAGAACACACAAGTGTGTAACACTATTCCACATTTCTTATAGGATTATAGAAAATTTTGGAGCTGTGGGAGCAAGTACCAGCCCTTTCCCCTCACACACCACTGTAAACTGCAATGAAAAAAGAGATTTGTGGAAGGCATTTATCTGTGCTACTTATGGTGGATGACCACATGGTCACTATTTATATGGCAGTTATCTGAGATTGGGGGGCCCTTGTGCGAGGCACTGTACAAAACCAGAGACTGTCCCCGCCCCAAAAGAGCTAAACAGACAAAGGCTATGGGGGAAGCCGAGGGGCAAAAGTTCACACAACAGGTCAGTGGCAGAGCCCAGCTGCCAGGCCAGTACTTTCCTCATGTAGAATAGACTAGGAGCAGTGCTTAGAACCAAGGCTTGCAGTGTGCTTCTTTAATACTGTACCGTCTAGTCTGCTTAACGAGAGAGTGTGAAACAAGGGCAGTGTTGCCAGGGACATTCCAGCGTGACCATTAGGACCAACATGGTAGATGACAGATGAGCAAAGTCACTTACTTGGAAAACAGAAGAGCCCCATCTACAAAGGGCCAGATCCTGCCAGGCACTGAGTGCCCTCATCTCCTTTTGACTAATTTTAACCTCAATGGTACCTGAGGGCACTAAGCACCAACGGAAGATCAAGCCCTTTATAAACACGTCTCTATTTACCCACAGGGTGACATTTGCTTAATCATCTTCTATCCTATTGGTCTGACTGGAATGTAACTGGCAATGAGACATTGTCATAGCATGTAGCATAGCAACACTGACCTTATCATATCAGAAGGGTATGTTCGCTGCAAAGTGTTGGCTGAGCAATTGCTATTAAACACTTATTCAGCAATATACCTTCATACTCGCTGTAGCTGACCTGGCTTTACCTTTAGCTAAATAAAATATTTACCTCCCCCTTAGAATGCTTATAGCCTGAAGACTGGTAAGTGTAGAAGTCAATGTAACAAGTATGGAATATTCTGTGCTATTTTTATCACTGAATAGGTTTGCAAACATCATACCAATATGATGACTACTGCTACTACTTTTTTTTCCCTTCCCTAACATATTCTTGCATTGACGCAACATAGAAGAATATTGCAGTGAAGAAATTCATTGGTAATTGCACTGCCAGTTTGATAAACAATGCTATCAAGCTACAGTCTGCACTCATGCACAGTACTTGAAATCAATAACAAAAGATTAAACAAAACTCACCCAAAATGGAACTGGTACATAGTCAAAATGTAACATTCTTACTATCTGCTATTTCCCGCGAGTAAAAAGAATTTAACTCCTCTGTGGATTCACAACACATCTGACAGCATTTGTATTAATTTCACGCTAAGAGAAATTATATTTTATCTCAAATACAAATGACAATTGCTGGTTCCATATTTGTTAAAAAATACTTTAAAAACACACACACAAAATTATTATTATAGTGAAATACTTTTAAATGCTTTCATTATTCTATCTGAATATATTTTCCCCCCATCACAAAAAGATTTTGAATTGTGACTATGTGCTTTGCCAGGTCTATATGAATCCTAACAACTGAATATGCCTTGGGAACAATAAACTGTGTTTTCCATGTTACATAGCCAATTTGCCTGCCTGGAAACAGGGACCATGCTTATTTGCATAAAAACAGACCATTCAAACAGAGAAGTATTGAAAGAAAAACCCACAGGATGTTTTAGGCCTGATTTAGTCAGTAGACGTAAAATGTACATTAGCATCCTTGTAAAAACTAACAAGCAACCAAATTAAAAAAAATAAACCCAAACAAAACAATATTAGTCAAATATCCAGGCTATAACAGAAGAAACTGAGATTAAACAATGGAAAGAAACAAATTTTATTAGTGGCCAAGGAATCCTATATTAAAATGGATTTTTCCTTCATTTTTATATCAAACAAATGAGATAAAAAACTGTACATCTATAACAGAGAGAGAGAGAGAGACAGACATGCACAGACACACACACACACATCCCGCTTGTCATGTGTTGCCAGCTTGAAAGACACTTTGGCCATCTGTGATGTAAGTTATATTTTCATACTTGCGCCACACAGGGTTGGTGTCCTCCTAGTACATTGTCACCGAATCTGTCTAGAAGTGAATATCTTTATAATTTTCCCTTTAATTTCTACCGTCTGCCAAATAAACTGTGCTCTCTGATTATGAGGAATGGACATGGTAACTTACATTAACCTCCATAGTGACATACGCTAACGAGAATGAACTCTGGATTCAGAGGAGAGTGCGGGTGAAATCCTGAGTTAATAGGAGTTTTCCATTGTCTTCAATGGAGCCAGGATTTCACAGGGTCAGAAGCAAGACGAGCTCTGAACACTGTAAAGGAAAGAAAAGGTTGCAATCCCCACTGATAACCGTCTGGAAAGAAGGAGGCCGGGGGGCAGTGTGGGCAAATGGAGAGCCAACAATAAACCTCAGTTCCCTGCCATAGAATATGCTCTATTTAGGGCAGCACCTGGGTCCTTAGCAGGCAGGCATTCAGACTGACCTCAGTGTTGGTGGATTCAGAGTCACTTTGCCAGCAGATTACGCTGCTAATGGACTGCCCTGCCCCATCAGCTCCGTGAGCATTGTCCTCAGGGCCCCATGAGGGGCCCTGTCAAGCTGGGCCTAAATTCCACGGCTGCTGCTCAGCAAATGGGAAATTCTACATCAGATTCATTTAGAGAGACTGGAGCATTTTCATATTTAATGCAATAACCTGAATGACACACGACGGCTGGATTACTTATACTACCAGCAAGTTATTCCAATCTGCCTCTACATTTTCTGTGTGCCTCAGATTTTTATTGACAAGACACAAGTGCACTGCAGAGGTTGGAACAGATCCTTAGCTAGTGTGAATCACTGTAGCTCAATTGAAGTCAATTGAGATCTACCGTTTTACAACAGCTAAGGATCTGGCACCTAAGAAAGCATGAGAGGGGTCACTGTTGGACAAGCATGTGAAATATTTTAATTAAAATAATAATTCATACAAAAATATTTCCATTAAAATAATTAGTAGTGAAATTGTTAGCTATGTTGGTACAAGCTGCCATTGTTAAGTTTCAGAGTTTACTCCACAGATTAAATGAACGGGGAAGTTAATACAGCAGAGTTATTGTTTGAGGCGGTCTGCAGATGCAGGCAGACAACAGTGCCTCACTTACACTCCATTCGCGTTTTAACGGTGTAAACACAGGCTAGAAATGGGGGAGGGGGGGGAGTAAACCTAAATTTAGATTCTGGAACACATTCCTATGCCAGGTGATGGATTCTGTGGTCAATTCCATGACCAACAAACTGGGGGGAGGGAGAGGAAATAGGGCCAGTGGAAAGATAGTTTTTGTAATGTGGACACTTCACTAGTAGTTGCATTGGAGTACACACTTTACACATCTATCAAATGGTAACAACTCTTGATCACTACTAACATGAGCTGAATTTTGAACTCAACTGTGAGCATATCTATAGCACACTACCACCAATTTCCTATCCCATGTCTTCCATCAAGCTCAGATCAGTGTGGGGGACACTGTTTTGATTTAGTTTGTGTTTTTTTGTGGTGAATAGCTATTAGCAAATTCTCTGCTACTATACTGTAAAAATTCATTCCCCTTTTTTCTTAAAGAAAACAACAATAAAAACAACCCTGAAGCGGGCCCTCACTCTTCACTGTTGTGGGGAGAAAGGCACTGTCCAATTCATGCAATATTCACCACTCTGGCTATTTAAGGAGTAACATATAATGTACAAACACCAAAAATGGTCCCATTCAGTCCTCACTGGACTGAGGAGTAATAGGTATAACGTATTCTCTCGAGGGTGGAGAAAAAAAAACAGAAGGAATTTTGCTGTGACTATTTTTATTCAGTAGCATTAAGCATCCATAATAAGATGCTGTATTTTAGCAACTTTTTTGTCTATTTCTCATACATTTCCTAGTTTAGCTTTCTAAGAAACAGAAAAACTCCCTACCACAACTATAAACTGATTGCAAATGGTTACATTGGGAAATGCACTTCTCAGATTCAAGCAATGTGCAAGAACTTTTTTTTTTTTTTTTAAAGGAAGAGACAATGGTAAATTAATCCACTATTTGTACAGTAAAGATTGAGGACAGGGTTACTTGGAGCTAGTAGAAAAAGAAATGATTATAAACAAAGAGCAGGGGACCCAGAAAGGTTACAAGAGCAGGGAACTAGCACATTGTGTCCAAAGAAAGTTCAACAATTTTCCCAGCTCACTGAATTGTGGGAACTCAGCTTTTCCAGGGAATAACTTGCTATTTTTAGCATTTTTATTACACAGTTTGTCACAAGCTGTCTCGGGGGACTATCAACAATTCGTTTCAAACAGAACACTGCTCCACGAACACTGCTCCACATGTGATTTAGAACATCTGGACTGAAGGAACAAGCTTTCAAAGCTTGCCAGGGCAGCGTTGGCTGTACAGCCTTTTCTTTGCTTCTGTCCTCATGTCAATTGTCACTGTCGCCACATAAAGCCAATTCAAAAACTAAAATTAAAAATCTGTTAAGTATTCCCTAATTGCATATCTACACTACAGGAACGGGAGCACACAAACTTTGTTCTTCTGAGAGCGTGCCATTTTGGGTCACATTCCAGGCATTGCAAAGTTTCAGTGAGTTAGACGTCATTTTCCCTATGAAATTCTTGGCCTGGAAGGATGCCAGCATGAAAACCCATGCCAAAGTGTTCACATCACACATCATATCTACAATTCTTAAAAGGAGGTACCTTCTGCTCCCAGCTATATTCCTGCTGCACACGTTGGCAGCACATGGATTTCTCACATATGTAGGGGGAATGTTTGCAACACAGAATATAGAAGTTGAATTGCGATCTCTTCAAACTGGTTTTCAGTGAAAAAGGAGTAGTAGAGGAAGTCGTGTTATGATCCCAACCAGAGTCTGAAATGATCTGTATGGTGTCTGCATAACAGATTGTAAACTGCAGGAGAGGGTGAAATCCTGGCCCTATTGAAGTCAATGGGAGTTCTGCCACTGACTTCAGTAGAACCAGGATTTCATCCCAGGACTGTCTCTTTAATGCCTATGTACAGTGCATGCACAGGTGAGCCAATACGTTTTAACAAAAGTCAAATACTGAAATACCAACTTACTTGCAAGTTTGACGTTCCCACATAAATTCCCAAACCTGTATTCATTAAGACACATTCGAAACAAAGCCAAGACCATACAACAATGGGTGTGTTCTTGTTTATATTCAGAATACATTTATACATTTTAGTAGAAGGAAAGCATAAACTGCACTTCTTACGGGGCCAGGTCTGACTATAGATCACACCTAGAGGATTAGTATAAGACCTGAAAGGTGTTCAGAAGTCATGCTGATGACAGTATTATTCATAAAACTTATTATTCATACAGGACAGTAACTTTGCTAACATAAAAAGTTGTGACTACATAATCCATTTATTTGGTAACAAAGACAGGGACAAGTTTTGTGTTCAAGTTGATGGACTCTCCAAATGGAATGCACATGTTGCAACTAGTTTTTATCAGTTTAAAACAAAGATTCTTTCCTACATTGGTAACTGAAAAATGGTAACATTTACTTAATTTTTCATTAGTTGCATTATTCTCAGATTGTAATTTACATCCCCTTCTAGGCCCCTTCAGTCTGATAGAATCCAGTCCTAAGTGCCTTCATTTGTATGCTACCTTTCATACTTCTCCATTTTCCTTCTTTTAGCCTAACAGGAATTTATTTTGTAGTCCTGAAGATTGGGAGAAGGGAAGGGTTGGTGTAGGATTTATGAGTGCATCAGCTCATTCGATTGTGAAAATTTCTTGTGCTAAGAGAGAGAAAGATTGATGAGAGATGCCTGGAGCAAGAGAATGGTTTCATGTCTCTTCAACTGTGCTTAAGTTTTGCCTTTTGCTCAAGTTCTGGGAAATAGCTGGGCTGTAGATATGGTTAGCAATCTGGCCCTGAAAGGAGAACTAAGCATCTTTCCATAAGGCCAGCTCTTAATTAGAAACTGAATTTAAAATGAAAAGAGAGAAAACACTCACCACATGCTTAATTAAATCCAGAAAGGGCAAGACAAAGCAGTATTTAGAGACTCTTTGCTAATATAGCAAAATCTAAAATAATAGATTGCAATTTTATTCTTTATCCTCAAAGTTCCCAACCAGGGCAAAGAGCTGCAAATAGAGATAGGAGGGAGTGACTACTGGGATAGGAGCCTGCACAGAGGGATCAGGATTAAGCAGGTGCCCTCTTCCGTGAGGCTAGCTTTCCTTGCCACCAAGTATCAATGCCCTAAGTGGCCTCAACTGAAAATGCAGGTGGGGTAGGAGGTGGAGTCACACTAAGTGACATTCAAACCTGCCAGGCCTGCAAGAGTCAGCAGGTCTTGCTGCAAAAAGCATTAGCTCCGACTTACCCTCTGCAGAGGGACAGAGGAGAGTTGAAGTTAGTGTCAAGGAGCATGGCTACTAGGCCTGCAGCGCTGCTATACGAGAGGGGTTGCTATGGGCTGCAAGGCAGTGCCATGGAAGACTCAATCCACACAGCTGGGCAGGATCCACAAGATTCTGGGACAGGATCCCACAAATCCCCAGCTCTCCATTCGATTTTCCAGCCCAGAGGATTTCACACCCACAGAACAATATGTGGGGGCAGAAGGGTCACTGAATGTACAGACTCTATGGCTCCTCTGTTCCCCACACATTTTGCACAGGAAGTGGTTGGTAGGGACCCTTCGCTACATGACACTCCTAATGACTATCTGATCCCGTGAGCTGTTTCGACCATTGAGCTATCCTCACTCGTCACAGCCTGTTATTTAAAATACCACCAAACAAATGGAACTTAATATAATTGAAGCTTCCTAAAGTGATACGATGGCACAAGACTTTAGGAAGTCTTGAGCGAAGTTTCTTTTCCTAGATGGTTGCAGTACACTCCCACCTCCCTTCTGGCTTTATATTAATCGCTAAATGGTGCTTTTTCCTTCTCTGTTCTAGAAAGTTAGGAATCTGCCTTGGTGCCTCGGACTCTTCTCCCGGTTCGGAGAGTGAATTGGAGTGTGAACTTGGGCAAGCTCACCTAACCTTTGAGCTTCAGCTTCTCCATCTACAGGACTTATCTTATCTCAGTGAACTCTGCCATAATGTCTCTTTACCTACAGAGCACAGCTCTCCTGCAGAGAACATTGAAGAAGAAATTATAATATTCAGCCCCCACCTTCTAGAAGGGATGTTAGATCAGATAACCACCAATGATAACCATGTCACATGTTATCAGTCAGCCTGTCCCCTTTGCAGCACAAGTAACAACAGAAGAGCTTTGCTTGTTTCTTGTCTCCATCTATGGGTACAAGGATTTGTACACACTTATCTAGGCTAATAATGGACATGTTGGAGAATGTGGTTGAAATGGATGGATCAATGGCTTTGTTTCAGCAAGATCACCCCTCCTCCCCCAAGATACACTTATTTCTTGGAATAGAGGTTCACTTTTATTTTAGATTTAATTTTCAGAGATTCAGGTAAGTGCCAAATGCCTAACGGCCATAAATAAGGGAAAGCTAAAAGCAGAGAGCATTCTAGGAAATATATAAAGGTATTATGATTTTTAGAAATGACATCTCCATTTTTCTTTTTGTTTTGTACAACTCTGGTTTGTATAATGTAATTTTGTCCTGATCACCTTAAAACTTTGACATTTGATAAGAAGAGTTCACGGGGGAGTCTGTTTTAAAAAGTTTTTACCATACAAACCTTACCTGCCAACAATGACATCAGTCACAGACATCCATTTCTCACACCTATTTTTGAGTTGTTTTAAAACTGAGTGTTTCAGCCCATGAAGTAGTAAGAATTGGTTTCAGTTTATGTGGGGTTTGGCTGTAGTTTTATGTTCATTTCACAGCTGTTATTTAGGCAGGTTTACTCTAGGCAAGAATAGCAAGTCATACGGAGTATTCATCTGCGGGTTTCATTACTGGAAAAACCAAGTTGTGTTTCCTTCCCCTTTACTTTCAGCTTCCAAATGAATGCCACTAAATCTTCCCAGAACTCCTGATCCCAAGCCATCCCAGCATACAAGGATGATTTTTCCAGTGTTATTAGCAGAAGTTCAAAATGATCAGGATCACCGCTAATCCTCAGCCCTCTCAGCTTCTTAAAAGGAGAACATGGAGGATAAGAGACTCCACCTTAAAAATCCTCAGTCTCTTGATGCATAAACTAAATGCCAAAGTTAATGTTCCACCATTACGCTGGATCAGAGGATATGACTTGTGTATGTAGACAGAGAACAAGCACCTCTACTGATGTTTCTAGCAGAAGGAAGTGCTGTTGTCCAAACACACTCCTTGCCAATAATGTTTTTCGATGTATTGAACAACCTTTACCACAACCTCTGAAAGAAACTACATCACTTAACAAATGGGAAAATGGAAAAGGTTTCCATAATTGAAAGTGGCACATAGCATATTATTGTCCTCTTATAGGAGCACGGTACCCCTTGGGTCAATCCTGCAGCTACTCAGATGTTTGTGTAACTTTACTCACATGAAGTCCACAGTATTATTCACATGGGTAAAGTTATGCATGTGCTTCAGTGCCTGTAGGATCAGGCCATTGTCTGTAACCTGAATTACAAAAATTCTGTGACATTGAAAGAACCCTCTTAATATGAAATCTATTCAGTTAAAAGTAGATTACTTACCGTATTTTTCGGCATATAAGACGCCTTTTTAACCCCCAAAAATAATCTCAAAATTAGGGGGGGCGTCTTATATGCCGAATATATGAAACACTTACCGGGCAGCTGGAGCTGGGGCGGCTGCAGGTGGCCTGGCGGGCGGGGCGGGGCGGCGCTTCCCCCCCGAGCCCACTCGCATGTGTTCGGGGCCGGCGGGGAACGAGAGCAGCTCGGGCCCCGGGGCCCCTGGGAGCGCCCGCCCGCGCGGCGGGGACGGGAGAGCGGCGCGCTCCCAGCAGCCCGCCCGCCCGCGCGGCGGGGACGGGAGAGCGGCGTGCTCCCAGCAGCCCGCCCGCGCGGCGGGGACGGGAGAGCAAGGCGCTTTTTTTTTTTTTTTTTTGTCCGGCTTTTTTATTTAAAAACTCGGGGGCATCTTATACGCTGGAGCGTCCTATAGGGCGAAAAATACGGTAAGTGGTTTCATTTACTACAATCTGTGCCAGCGACCTTGTTTATTTAGGGGATTTTACAAAATGTTTTTCTCTCCTCTATTCTTGTGTGCCAAATTCCAGGGAAAACCAACTGACTATACAATGGAAACAGTGAAATTGATTATATGCAAAATATTGTCAAATACACAGAAATACAGATGCCGAAGGAGCAAAGATTACAGGTAAAACCGTATTTTCCTTTTACGGGGATCACGGGTGTTACTTGCAACAACATAGATATGTATGAAGTTTAAGTTGATGGTATCCCTTTAAACTGTTCAGTTTTTCCTTTCTGTCTTTGAAATATTCTAATGTCTAGAGAAGCTTAAATATTTAACTTGTGTTGCCCTTCATCTCCAAATATCAATTATACTACAATGTCATTTGCAGAAATAAACTATATCCTAGAACACTGAAATAGATTTTTCAAAAGTAAGGACTTGGATATTTAAAGATGTAACTATTAAACAATGAAAATTCAGCAGAAGGGGAAAAGATCTCATTTTATATTTAAGTTTAGGCTTTTTAACGGATTCCAGAAGTGTACAGAAAAACAATACTTTCACTTCCAGCAAAAACAAAACAAAAAACACAAACAAACCTGGCCTAATATGAATGCTGTTCTTTATGCTTTACATTTTAGTTTATTTATGCTGTGATATGTATAATGAAGAATTAATTATATAATTCAGTATAAAACTAAAAAAAATATAAAAGGAATATCTCCTCTTCTTTTCCATAAAACAAAAACAAGCCAATCTAAATCCTGACAACAGGAACGCTGAATTTGCAAAATGTTCAAAGAAAACAATGTCTAGAGAAAGGTTTAACTCATTCACATCACATTGCACACAGTAGAATGTCATTGAAAAAAGGTTATTGTGAAATCACTCGGAAAGAAAAGTTGCTTCACAAGAAACTTACACACAAAATTCAGATTTTATGTTTTCCCAAACCACTCATAAATATCAGGTTAATCCTGAAATCTGAACTTCTTCCCAATCCCATATAAGTGGCAGCATACAGATTTAGAGAGGATGTGGGTCTAGAAACAAAGTTTTATTCCTTAGTTGGTGAAGTCTCATGCAGGGAGTTTCCTTCAACAGGCTGAGAGTTCCAATGACAGATGAAAAATTCCAGGTCCAGGGATACATATGTTCTGCCCCAGCAGGTTTTTGCCTCTTTTTACAGTTGCACCAAATGAGGTTAAGATAGGAAATGGAAAGAAAGGAAACTGACCAAATTACCTTGCCTTTTCTTTTCAACAATCTGCATTCTGATTCTAAACCTCAAAATATCATGGATGTTCAAAAAAACCTTTATGTACATTTAGAATCCAAAAATTTTTTAGGTGTCCAATTGCAATGTCTGACAAAGTATAAACTAGTTCACAGGTTAGACATTACCAGAGTTCTGGAAAACAAATGACAGTAGAAACCAAGATAAAGACCTTCATCTTCCTCAAATATCTCTATCATCGTTTTAGTATGATCATTTTAAATACACAGAGGGGATAAAATTGAAGTAATTTATAAAGTGACGATGTAAAAGTGAAAAGATCACTGATTCTATGGGTCAAGTGTTCAAATGCTCCTGAACGCCGCCTCTAATTTTCAAACAATTGCAGGAACCAATGACATAAGAACAGCCGTACTGGGTCAGACCAAAGGTCTATTTAGCCCAGTAGCCTGTCTTCTGACAGTGGTCACTACCAGATGCCCTGAAGGGGATGAACGGAACAGGTGATCATCAAGTGATTCATCCCGTTGCCTATTTACATGTCTGGCTTCCTTATTTCTAGGTTATTTTTTGAAAATTTGGGCTTAAAAAGAAGTACTGGAAGTAGTTTGAAAGGTTAAACAGCTTTACAAGCCCTTATAGCTTTAATTGGGCTACACTTTGCCAAGCAGAAATTTTAATTCATTGTATGTGAAGAATGGAGTTTGAAATCTTAGATCACCACCTTTGTGCTATGTTTTTAGGGCAATGACTTCACAATCTGAGTCACCCAAATATTGCTCTAGAAATGGATACTCTGGTTTATTTTGTAAACTTCTCCAATTATAGCATTTCTAGGCTGCTCTAAATTTATAATTCATTAATCTGACAACACACATTTATTTCAAGCCTTCAGGTATTACTAAAAGGTTATGAGAAAGAGGTAGCTTTTGTCACATTTAAGAGAAGTTTAACACAAAAGTTTCACCACTATTACCATTTTTAAAAAGTACACCTCGGTAGCATTAAGGAGATAAGTGAAAGCCACCATTTTGTGCCCCAATCACAGTGAAACCCTTTTATTTCATTTTAACCCAAACCAAAATGTGACAAAATTTTCAAAAGTGGAACAACTGTTTTTCTGGACATGTAAGGAGTGTGTGTGTGAAGCCCTGGTGACTGCCGCAATAAGTAGTAGGGTTGTAATATACAAAGTCTACATTACATAAGGAAACCTTCACAAATACTACATATCTTCACCAACAGGAAAGTAACGAGACTCTAAACTTTGCTTTATCTTTACTTTATTTATGCTTGGGCTCTCACCACTGCATATCTGACGTCTTAACCTGTCTTTGAAGGCAGGGATTTGTATCAGCCTGCAAGCACACAATACTTCCCAACTGTCCTTGCATCAACAAATCAACCAATTACATTCAACAAGCCCTTCATCTGAGTAGTTACCTCCATCTAAAAACTCAAAAATGTCCCCATAAATCCATGATTTCAGTAATGCTTCTGGTTTATAAAAGATTAATTGCAGTCAGTTACAGTGAAAGTTTATAATGCAGTTCTTGATTGTAAAGTGTTTCAGGCACACAAAAAAACCCTTATATAAAACACTTTTGAAATACAAAAATATGGTTATAACATAAGAGTACCAAACATCAGAGAATTTGGACAATTTTATTATTTCAATTTATATACATCATCCCCCAGAATTACGAAACTTTAATTCTAATTACTTTTCCCAAATTGACAACTGTAGTGTACATTTTAAAAAACTGCAAATTAAAACCACAAATCTACTTTCATCCCTACATCATCTATGCAGGCTGTCCCAATCATCTCTCTCTTACACACAAAAGTGTATTATAAATAATTTTTCACAAAAATGTCATGAGTGTTTTATTGCACATTGTACATGCCCATATCTGAAAAATACGAACCCTTCAGATAATAACTAAACAGTTTAAATATCTTGCAGTTTTGATTATTCATACTACTGCATTTTTCAGGATCTAATGTTAAACTGTAATTTAAGGGAAAAAAGCAGAATAGAAAATATGCTTTGAATTATATAGCTTTTGTGAATGAAAGAGATATGTTGTTGCTGCCTTAATAATTCTACTCTGCTTCCTACCGTAGAGTCATTAAAAATATCTGACCTAATTAGAAAGGCTGTTTTGAAACACCAGCTTCTTTACTGCAAATAAAAACCATATGCATATGCTGCATAGGAAGCTGTACATTCCTTCTGCTTTGCAGAATTAGGTTCTCCTGCGCTATATTCTGTTAAAGATCAAGTTACATACCTCTTAGAGCTGTTTACAATTAAAGTTACTGTTTCAGTCTCATAATTTTACCAGTCTCTCTAATGGTAGCAAACAATTAACCCTTTAGATCACCAGCATAAATTGGTATAAAAATGCAATGGGCAGAAGTTACCAATAAGCATCACGTCTTTTATGATGCAATCTATACGTCTTCAGTTAGGCAGATTTCTAGGCCGAGTATTAATAGTTTTTTCATTAATATGTGGGTTTATGGTATGCTGTACTAAAACGTGATGGCTAAACAAAGAGCACATATCATATGCAACAGATATTTGCCAGTTCATAAAATGCTGCCACGGCACAAAATGTAAATGTTGAGGGTTAAAACTACGGCATTAAAAAGATTTAAAAGCTTATTAGTCAATATTTTGCACGGGTTTCTAAAGCTATTAGCCACTGGCAGCCCAACAAACTAAAAATTGCACTATAACAAAAAAACAAGTCCATGAAAGGTAGAGGGACCGAGTGGAGTTAAGGTACAGCAACTTCAAGGAGCCGGTTGTTTTTCCGTTTACAAGCTGGGATGTTGCCATTTTTCTGGTTGCCCTGTATAAACTTCACACATACTTTGTCTTGTCTGAACTGAACCAGGAACCTAGGAAATGGAATAAAAAGGGTTTTAATTAAGGGTGGAAAAACCACATGTACAGCAAATAGTCCTTTGTGCAAAAGTCTAGCTACCGTAACAAGAAAAAGGTATGTGATATTGAAACTGTTTATGATATTAGCAATAAAAGAGGGTTAAAAACTAGAAAATGTTGTTATATTTTATTTTGTCCATTTATGCTCCCTTGAGTTCAATTATCTTCCACTGTCAGTGAGTAAGGCACCTTCAAACTCTAGATTTTTACAGTACCAGTTTAGAAAGGGAACATTCAGAATAGTCTGTTTGAAAAAAACGTGATTAATACATGAAATATCAAAATGACAAGTAACAATACTTAACATCATTTAACATTCCTGTTAATGCACCCATAGAATATTAGCCTGAGAAACACAAGTTAAGGATGGTCGGGATATATTTAATCCTGTCTCAGTGCTAGAGGAGGGACTAGATGACCTCTTAAGGTCTACGTTTAAAGTACAGTACAGATATATATCAATTAATCCTCAATATACCTTATCGGTAGGTGGGTAAATAAGATCCCCATTTTACAGGTTAATACATGCGGCTAATACACAGAAATCTTAGTCCAGGGCAAAATTGATGTGACAACATATCTAAGGAAAAGAGATCTTGTATTTGAGACTTTTACAATTATTCCCCACTTATTGCAGCACTGGAACAGCTCTTCTTGCTCTTCTACTGGTTTTCCAAAATCCTTCTCTAACCATATACATTGCTATAAGTCCTAAAATATCAAATTCCCAAGGTCTGGAGACTGTTTCAAAGATTATAATGTTGTTCAAATAGTAAATAACCTTTAACAAGATAGTTCAGTGTTGTGTGTCATAAAACTACCTTGCATAACCAATATACAATAAACTTCTGTCTGGGGAAAAGTGGAATAAAGATTGTGTGCATCTAACAGTCAATACACATACTAGTAAACGCTTTAGGTTTCCAGAAGTTTTGCCCAACAGTACTCCAAGGAGCCATTAAGACTGAAATTAATACAGAAAAGGATCTTTCTCATTTTATACCAGGGTGTAGCATTAGAACTCTGGCCTGTAGAAGGAAACTATTCCAGATATACAGAATTTATGATTTCTGTAGAATTTCTCTTGTAGATAAATAGGTACTTTTATGGTCACCATTACTGTAGTATCTGTGTGCCTCACAAACTAATGTATTTATCCTCAACACTCTATAGGGTAGGGAATTGATAATATACCCATTTTACAGATGGGGAATAGAAGCACAGAGAAACTCCGAGTGACATTTCCCCGTGTCAGACAGGAAATTTGTGGCAAAGCGGGGTTTTCCTGAACCCAGGTTTCCCAACTCCCACCCTAATGCCCTAATCAT
The DNA here is from genome assembly GCA_032164245.1 of Sternotherus odoratus. NCBI lineage: Eukaryota > Metazoa > Chordata > Testudines > Kinosternidae > Sternotherus > Sternotherus odoratus. Next base: position 20,854,818 of record JAVMKO010000011.1, read on the forward strand.
TGGACCATTCTCACCAGAAATCTAATAAAGACCATATCCAGCTTCTAAATCCTGCCCCAGAGGGACTGTTGTTTACATGAAATTAAGTGGCACGGACTGGCTGTAGTTTGTGGCACAACCTGATAAGGCACTAAAATTATGAACACCTGGAGCATGTTTGTTCTGGATTGCTCTCATTCTCTATTTCTGGAGTCTAGTAATCCTCACATTTCTTACTCTAGTCAGTTTTCACAGTTCTCCAGTTAGTAATTATATAAATTTCACAACCCCTTCTCAGCCATCTGCAAGTTTCTGATAGCTGCTTCCTGCAGTCCAGAATCGATTCAATCCTGTAATCTGGTTTCTCTAACCCTTCATTTTCTACTGAGAGTGGAAAAAACTCCATTGCAATCATCCAGTCGCTTAAAAACCTATCAATGTACCTTTATTAAGCCTTTCTGAATTTCACCACCACTACATGTAGGGAAGGGGTATCTGAGGCTAAGAGCAGCAAACAAGATAGCACCACATCATTGTTTGGCTGTTCTACAATTCCCATTGACCTAAAATGGGTCTTTTGTAATAGGCAGATTTCCTTTTCAGCATCTTTAAGAAGTCTTCCAGTAGAGGCCAAAAACTTCAAAGAATTTTCCCTTCAGCCGGAAATCATAAAATCAAGCTGTCTGCAAAGCTCAGGGGAGGAAGCAGCCTGAGCTTTGCAGAGCTTCCACTCAGTACATTTGTCCTGCTGCACAATACCAGACGCTGAAGCGTCATTTGCTCAGCACTCCCAGCCACGTAGCACCCAGAAAGTGCCACTAAGTGCCTACATCCAGAGGCTGTCTCACCACTGCTGCACTTTCCTCGATGTTCTGACCTCCTGAAACAACCCCCTGCAGCTGGCTCACCCCGTCTTGTGGGAGTTTTGCTGATAAAAATGACAATACAGAAGATTGATAGCCCCATTTCAGCACATCCGATTGGCTCAGCAGTTAGCCCCCTCCTTGACAATAAATAAATGCAAATACATTGCAGTGGAAAAGTATCCTCCACACCCCCTCCCCCCATTGAAAAAAATAACGGACTGGGCATAATCACAGGTCAATGGTATTCTTGCCTGCAGGTACTCCCTTCCCAAGGAGCAGTCCCCAGCAGAGAGAGCAACGCCAAGGATGTGGCGCACAGTTTTTCCTCAGTTCCTAATCATGCAGCTGTGTTTAGATCTACCCCTGAGAAGGGACAGCGAAGCAATATTTCAACATCACTGAACATGGTGCTACGACGAAGTTCTTTACATACTTTTGTGTGCATAAATTCAAGGACAACATATGCCTGGAGGGTTTTAAGTTCCAAGACAACAGATCCACAAGCAAAAATGCAAGCCTCTGTGAAGACTTAGACTGCAGGAAAGATGACAGGATCTCAATCATCAGACAGGCCACACAAGTGCACTAAACAGTCTAACATGCATGCTGAAATGTGAGTTTGATAGCATATGCCTCTTCACTGCCTGTTAAATGAGATCCTTATTAGGAATTGCCTCAACATTTCAAGATGCTATGGGCATCTATACTTATGGTTGAGTAAATTTAATTGCACTTTTGATAGCACCAAGAAAAAAGTTGATATTTTCAGAATTGCAATAACTGAACAACAACACCTGAAGAAGTGGGTTTTTTACCCATGAAAGCTTAAGCCCAAATAAATCTGTTAGTCTTTAAAGGTACCACTAGACTCAGCAACAACTCCTCAGACTTTTCAAGTTAACCCTACAGTTCAGTATCTATCAGGCCATAAACTGTACTTATTACAGGAACTTTATGCAGCAGCTGGTTAAATGAGCAATAAAGGGTTCAAGTTTTGTCTAGAGAAATAGCTAAGTTCACTAATGCTAGGAGGAGGTTACTCATCCTGTGCAGTAACTGAGGTTCTTCGAGATGAAGTTCTTCCCCATGGGGGTGCTCCACTTCAGGTGTCAGTGCGTCCCGGCGCCATTGATCGGAGTCCTTCCGTAGCAGTATCTGGTCGGGACTCATATGCGTAGTCAGTGTCTCACAGTGGCATTGGACTCTGCTTGGCACGTGTGCGTTCCGACCCTCTCAGTTCCTTCTCAACCAGAGTACTTTAAGATGAACACCAAAGTAGAGGGGATGGGGGGTGGGTAGTGGAGCACCTACAAGGGGACACATCTCAAAGAATCTCAGGTACTGCACAGTGGTGTCTGTGTGGGTGTTCCACTTCAGGTGAATGTAGAACAGTACCTGATATGGTTGGGGGGAACTTTGGAGTTGTGGGTTTGGCAGTGGCAGCCAGTATTGTCAGACCTACTATAGTGTCCTTTCTGGCCTCTAGTATGCTGGTGTAGTGTTTGGCAAATGTATGGTCTGACAACCCAGGTAGTGGCGTATGTCAAGAATGGGCACGTTGTGTAGGAATGCTACCGATGTTGACACAGCTTGAGTGGAATGAGTTCTGATGCTGTCAGGAGGTCCAGTGCTATGGATCTGATAGCAGGATCTAATACAGTCAGAGATCCACTTGGAGAGCGGCTGTTTTGAAATAACAGCTCCTTTGGAGCGTTCTGCAGTATATACAAAGAGTCTATATGAAATTAGTTTTACAGTAGACTCTCGATTATCCAGGATGGTAGGGAAAAAATTAATCCTGGTTAATAAAATCCCAGATAATCACCATCCATAGGAAATATGGGGAAGGAAGGGTTGGTTCACAAGCCACCTTGCGCCAGGGGAAGGGAGTGATGGTTCATTGGCTTCCCTGCGCTGTGGTGGCCTTTTTTGTGTGCGCTTGGGGTGGCAACAAAGCCAGAGCTGGCCTTGCGAGTTACGTGTATTTTTTTTGACATCCTGGTTAATCCACATTCTGGTTAACCCAATCCTGGATAATTGAGAGTCTACTGTATTCTGTTCAAGCAGAAGGCAATCGTCTTTCTACATCAAGGGTATGAAGTGCCACTTCCCATGGAGTTTGGTGTAAAAACTGGGGAGGTGTATCAGCTGGTTAAGGTGGAAAGACACCACCTTTGGCAGAAATTTAGGGTGGGATATCATCCTGATCTTGTCCTTAAAAGAAATTCGTGTGGGGGGGGGGGAGGGGGAATGGCTCGTCTGGCTGATGTGATGGCCACGAGGAATGCAACCTTCATGGACATGTGGAGTAAGGAGAAAGTGGCTATTGGTTCAAAGGGAGGTCTCACGAGGCCTCTGAGGACAAGGTTCAAATTCCAGGTGGGTGTGGAGGGAGTGGACTTCAGGGTAGAGGTTTTGGAATCCAGTAAGGAAGCTTTTTGTAGTAGGGTGTGTGAAGACAGAAGAGCCGTCCAGTTACTGGCGGAAGTCATTGATTGCCGCGAGATGAACTCTGATGGAGCTGAGTGATAGACCTTTGTTTTTGAGTTCTAAAATGTAGCGTAGGCTATCGGGACAGGGTGTGAGGCAGGGATTGAGGGTTTTCTGTAAGATCATCATTGAGAAATGTTTCCATTTCTGGAGGTAAGTATTGCGGGTGGAGTTGCATCTACTGTGTAATAACATGTGTCTGACTTGCTTCGAACATGCTAGTTCGCTAGCAAGGACCTCGCTGGGGACTGTTTCTTTGTATCTAGCTCCCTGTTTGTGGCAGTTGAGGCTTTCTTCTTCTTCTCATTAGAGGGTTGAGCCGGGCTCTTGGTCGGTTCTAACATGGTCGGAGAGCACCTAGGAGAGTTTTGTTCTGCCCATCTCCAAATCAGGTTTGAGGGATTTCTCCATAAAAACCTCTTTAAACACAGGTCTCGGTGAGCTCTGATTTTTAGATTATTGCAGTGGACGCACTTAGTTGGGACACACATCTCACAAGGCATTTGATACACTGGGCATGTCTGTCTGAGAATGGTATGGGGTCCTTGCAAGAGTTGCATTTTTTAAACCAGGAGACCCCGGCATCTTTAATGTGGTCCACTGAAGAAGATCTAAGAATGAGACCTTAGCAAGGTTCACTCCCAAAAGGGGAAGAAGTTAAGAAAAACTAGATTCTTTGTTTTTTATCTGGGGGGAGTTGTTTTGTTTTTAATGAGCTCTAGGCAACTATCTAAAGGTCGGTGGAGGCTTTATCAAACAAACTAAACTTCTCTCAAAATAGGGGAAGAGGTTTAGCACCGCCCGAGTTCTGTCTTCAGATGAGAATGATTGAGAAGGAACTGAGGGCACTGAAATGCAAGCGTGCCAAACAGACTCCAACGCTGCGAGACACCAACTGTGCGTGCGCGTCCCGGCCAAGCATTGCTACCAAAGATCTCCGATCAACAGCGCTGGGATGTACCAACACCTGAAGTGGACCACCCACAGGGAAGAAAAAAGGACAGATGCTGCCTCCTTTATTCAAAAGGAACAGTACCTTACAGTGGGACTACTCATAGAATAATCAGTGGCATTACTCACAAAGTATGCTTCTACTCCACATGAGCGAACGTGGCAGAATCTGGCCTTAAGTCCGAAAACAGTTGGTGGTCTATTTCTTAACAGACCTTGCACTTAATCAATAAAAGCTAATTTACAGGGCAATTTTACTACATGCTTATAACACTTATAATCTGAATCTTACTCAAGAGACCGAAATATGAAGCAGAACCCAATGGATAATTTATAATAAGGAGATTCCAGTTTTCTGCTTAAGCCACAAACATAAATATCAATTAAACATCAACAACACACACTGAAAAGAAGGTAAAGGATGAACAGACATCCTATTCTATGTCAATTGCAGCCTGTATCATATTTGCTTTGTTCTCCATGATTCATTATTTGGTCACACACAGTAGCAGCATGTAAAAGCTGCTTATATACGTGGGTTACACAGTGTGAAAACATAAATGTCTACAAGTAAAAGATAGTTTTAAATTTAATTTGTGCTTATATTTTATTATCCATGAAATTATATGATTTCTGCCCAAACGTACATAGTCTCATTTCAAACAGACCTAAAAAACAAAGAACTTCTCTAAGTTTGGAGACTCTAAAATAGCCAAAAAAGAATACTGGAAATGAGCACAGACAGAAACAGAAAACTGGAATCCCTAATTACAAGTTATTTTTCTGTCATCAGAAAAAAATCCCAGTCACACAACGCCCTTTAGTTTATCCAAGGTTAGATTTTTGACTGCTGAGCCTCTCAGCATGCTGCACTGAAGGAAATGTCCTTTTTAAAAACAAGTAAAAAATAAACATACTCATCGGATATCTCGATGTTGAGCTTCTGTTTGGTCTGGCTGAGAGTTGTGCGGTAAAGCTTGGTGGCCATTTCAATAAGGTGATCGCTGCTAAACAGGAAATCCCCTTTACCGGCTGCTCCTGAGCCCTGAAAGAGAGAGAAATGTAGTTAGTATCACTAGAAATATACTCACAGGAATCCTGTAGAGTTTTATATAGGTAAGCAGACTGAAGAAGCCCTCCTTCCTATGCCACCCCCCAAAATGCAAAACACAAGGATCAAATACCAGTAAAGCACACCACTGGGCAAGACAAAGTTTCCTATCACCACTAAGTATCAATATTTTGACTTCTAATTTAAAATAAACACCATTCAAGTTTTGGGCTTCAAATATGACCCAATCTTAAACCTGTAAGAATCTGATGAAAAATCTCCATGGGATTCTAAATATCAAGGTAGGTTCCCCCTCAGCCCAAAGGAAAGCCACTAAAACTTTGTAGATCCGACAGAAATGTACTGTTTTAATCTCCCTCTGCTGGCTACATCACAGCAATTCACACTTTATCATAGGAACTGAAACCAGTTATGGATACTAGTACACAGAAAGAGATGTTCTGAAATGACAAAGCACTATATACATTAAATTTGTTCAAGGAAACAGGCTATCAGCTCCATTTAAGAAAGAAAAATGCTGACAGAATAAATTTTTAAGAGGACTATAAACAGTGAAGAGAAACATAAGAGCATAAGAAGAGCCATAATGGGTCAGACCAAAGGTCCATGAAGCCCAGTATCCTGTCTACTGACAGTGGTCAATGCCAGGTGCTCCGGAGAGAGTGAACCTAACAGGTAACGATCATGTGATCTCTCTCCTGCCATCCACCCCCCTCTCACCTCTGACAAACAGAGGCTAGGGACATCATTCCTTACCCATCCTGGATAATAGCCATTAATGGACTTAACCTCCATGAATTTATCCAGTTCTCTTTTAAACCCTGTTATAGTCCTAGCCCTCACAACCTCCTCAGGCAAGGAGTACTACAGGTTGACTGTGCACTATGTGAAGAACTTCCTTTTATTTGTTTAAAAACTGCTGCCCATTAAATTTCATTTGGTGGCCTTAGTTCTTACATTGTGGGAACAAGTAAATAACTTTTCCTTATTCACTTTCTTCACACCATCCATGATTTTATATACCTCTATCATATCCCTCCTTAGTCTCCTCTTTTCCAAGTTGAAAAGTCCTAGCCTCTTTAAGCTCTCCTCACATGGGACTTGTTCCAAACCCCTAATCATTTAGTTGCCCTTCTCTAAACTTTTCTAATGCCAGTATATCTTTTTTTGAGATGAGGAGACCACATCCGTACACAGTATTCAAGATGTGGGCGCACCATGGATTTGTATAAGGACAATAAGATATTATCTATCACTTTTTAATGACTCCTAACATCCTGTTTGCTTTTTTGACTGCTGCTGCACACTGCGTGGATGTCTTTAGAAACTATCCACAATGACTTCAAGATCTTTTTCCTGATTAGTTGTAGCTAAATTAGCCCCCATCATATTGTATGAATAGTTGGGGTTATTTTTTACAAAATAAAAGTATTTGTAGACTCCTTTAGGATGGTAACTAAATTAGTGATATCATAATGTAAATTTCTTTGAGCTCCCATCAAGGGGACGAATGGTAAAGTTAGTGATAATGAATGCAGAGAGTAAGATGAAGTGAACAATAAAAAATGTTATCAAAGAGTTTTTAAAAGCCTAGGTATAGAAGTTAATAAACTCATGCAAAAGAAAAAAGGGGATGATATTTAATCTAAACTTCCCATGTCCCCTACAGAGCAGAAACACATTTACTAATCAGTTCGTTATACTTCAGTTACACTGAAGAGTCAGGGAAAGCTATATCAGGGGTTAAAAAAAACTAAGGCCAAGCTTTCACTATGAATAAAAACCAGACTAAAGGACCATTGTGCAAATGGGAAAAGTCTAATCCTGAAAAGGCAGAAACAAATTGCTAGGTCTCATTTTCACAAGCGAATTGTCACCGACTATTTTACAGTTCCACTACCTAGTCTTTATATCTCTTAAACCTATCACTTCATAGATGTGGGAAAGGTTTAGACAGCTGTTTTAACCCTATACGTTAGCAACACAAAAATTAGTGTTCTAAAATAATTTCTTCTCATACAGTATAAATTTGCTTGATAATTTATTACAGATTTAAACTCTACCTCTTTGAGGTGCACAGCAAAAAAGCCATCATTCTGAGAGCTCATAGACACTTTAGTGACATCACCCAGAGGGACCTCTGACTTGATATGCCCAGACTTTTGATCAGCAAGGAGGACATTATTTTTTGTTAGCAAGAAAATTCTGGATGCACACTGTAAAATGAGAAAGTGAAAAATGTTATCTATTCGAACACACAGAGATGAAGACACTACAACAGAGTAACCGTTAAGAAAACAAACAGTTCATACAACTATGAACTGTGACTCAAATTTTCAAACCTAAGTATCTTAAGTTCAGCAGGAGCTGCAGTTTAATCAATGTCTCTGAAAAGGTGATCACCTTTATTTAACTGCCTTCTTATGGATACAGAAGCCTAACGCACCCCCTTTTCTTCATTTTGCCACCCATGCTTACATGTATAAACATAATGTTTCTAACTAAGTTTATAGATGTGCTATCTGAAAATGGAAAGTCAGAATATATATATAAATGAGAATGACTGATTCTTCATTCCTTGTGCACTGCAAATGTCTATTGAAATCAATGTAGTTTTTGAGTGCAGAATAAATGCAGTGTCAAGTGTATATATATATGTGTGCTGACATAATATATGTACCAAAATGCTTATGTATTTTAAATACTATGTTGTCCGCCACTATCATCTCACAGAACTATTCTCCTAATACACGGCTAAGCATTAATTTTTCTAAATACCAACATTTTTTGGAAATTAGAAATATACAGATCCTAAAGGAACTCTACACTTCCACCATCTAAAATGGTAATTTAATAAAATCAGTTATGAAAGAAATTACCATCAATTAATAAATAATACCTGTCTCTTATACAGCACTTTTCATCAATAGAGCTCAAAGTGCTACAACATAAGTAAGCATCACTATCCCCATTTTACAGATGGGAAAACTCAATAAATAAGCATTTTATTACTTTCAGAATCATTGAGGGGAAATATAAAAATGCCCTATATGTTAATTTACATACATCAGAATGCCCTTTGGGACTGAACAATGCCATTTTATTACCTTCCCATTAGCTCTATTGATTTTATTCACAACTTCAGCAATAATGATCCTTTCTTCCACGGCATCTTTGAGTTTTTTGTACTTGGGGTTCTTGCTGATTTCCAGGTAAGCCCCATGGAATGGTTGCCCAACACTACGGAAGGACAAACAATACAGAAACACTCAAGTTAAATTTGACCTTTGGACACAGGTAAAAATTCCAGAACTGCAACTTTCTGGTGCAGGCTTTACAATGGTGCATTGGTGCCAATGGCAGTCCCAAAGACCTTATTCATGGGTATTGTATTTACTTGCATATACTTTACCGCCATAGACCTTCACTAGTTGCATGACGTTTAACACAAGAATATATAAAATATCCCAGTCTCAGCATACAGGTAGATATTTTCGAAGGGGCCTAAAGTGAACTGTTAGGCATCAACTTCCTCTACTTTTCATGGGAGTTGCGTGCCTATCAGTTCTCTGATCCTTCACAAATCTCTTCCTCAATATACAACAGATTTGGATTTATCTCCTCCTTAGCCCTGACAGCATTCGGACTTCCAAAACCTCAACTGTACATTTTAATGCATAATATTGCACTCTTCAGTTTTGAACTGTTCCTACATGAGAAGCACCACAACCAGAGATATTTCTTCCTTCCTGCAGAACAAAAGGGATTCCAGAGTTCCACAGGCAGATGTCTATTGGCTGGAAGAAAACATTAAAAAAAATGGACATGCCAAAACAGGATCCAGGGACAGCACACTCACAGAAATATGTCCGCTTTTTCCAGCAGTGTGAACGAGGGTTTTTTAAAAAACCCACACACTACAGAGGAGAAGATGGAAAAAACAATTCAGAGAAATACAGTAAAACCTCGATATAACGGACTAATTCGGGCGAGGGGGTGTCCGTTAAAGCCGAAAGTCCATTATTTAATAATTTTTTAAAATTATTAAATAACAAGACTTTCGGCTTTAACGGACACCCCCTCGCCCGAATTAGTCCGTTATATCGATGTTTTACTTATCCCGCGAGCCGTCAACCCGCCCGCCCGGGTCCCGGCTGCTGGGACCTGGGCGGGAACCATCAGCCAGCCCGCCCGGGTCCCGGCTGCTGGGACCTGGGCGGGAGCCAGCAGCCCGCCCGCCCGCCTGGGTCCCGGCTGCTGGGACCCGGGCGGGCTGGCAGCGGGGAGCCGGCAGCCCGCCCGCAGGCGGGACCCGGGAGCCGGCAGCCCGCCCGCCCGCAGGCGGGACCTGGGAGCAGCCAGCCCGCCCGCCCGCCCGCAGGTGGGAGCAGCCAGCCCGCCCGCCCGCAGGCGGGACCCGGGAGCCGGCAGCCCGCCCGCCCGCAGGCGGGACCTGGGAGCAGCCAGCCATCCAGCCCGCCGGCGGGAGCAGCCAGCCAGTCCGCCCGCAGGTGGGACCCGGGCGGGAGCCGGCAGCTCCCGAATAACGGATTTCGGATGCATCGGAAATTTTGTCCGTTGCATCCGAAGTCCGTTAAATCGGGGTTTTACTGTAGAAAGAGCTGGTACAGACACTTAGGGCAGGTCCCCACTAGAGCTTAAGCCTGTACCCGTCCTCACATGCATGCCCTTAAAGTCGATTTAAAGGGACCTTAAAATCGACTTCTGTACTCCTCCCTAACGAGAGGAGTAGCTGAAATCGACCTCTCTCTGGGTCGATTGTGATCTAGTGAGGATGCATGTGACTTTAAGCCTCCGACCTTCTGAGCAGCCCCGCGCCGGACCCTTCGCCTGCCCGAGCAGCTCCGCGGACCTGCTCGGGCGGGCTGGGGGTTCGCGGGGCTGCTCGGGCGGGCGGGGGGGTCCGGCGCGGGGCTGCTCAGGTGGGCACGGGGGCCACGGAGCTGCTCAGACTGGGGCTGGTCCCCTGGGGAGCGTGCCTGGCTGCCCCGAAAGGTGGTGCCAGCTGGGGACTCCCGGCACTGTGGGATACCTACCCACAGTGCAATGCTGGCTATGTCGACCCCTGCAAAAGTTTAAGGACAGACACTGTCGACCTGCTGTCCTTTGTGGGGATGCACTAAGTCGATTTTCTAAAGTCTACTTTAGAAAATCGACTTAAGGGAAATCGACCTACTGCTGTAGTGAAGACAAAGCCTTAAATACAATTAAGAAAAAGATATTCCAGGATCTATTATATAAAAGAAAGGAGAAAGACTGAGCAAAGTCTGGAATGGAAAGGAAGCATAAGAAAAGCGAGAGAGATGTCATAATTAATATTTTTAAAATGTATTAAATATATTTAAGACTGATGATAACCTTACCTAACTGTTGTATGCCTCTAAAATACAGGTAGTGTCAATTTGGGGGTCTTCAAAGACCACATTTTCTCACCCTGACTAATGGACTTAATCAGTCTAGGTTCTTAAGCTAATAAGTACTGGGTAATGTTTTCAAGCCATGCTTCAGGCAACAGTGCTGCACGACAGTATATTTAGTCAAATAAGTTTTCAAGAAACACTAGCATCTCTCTCTCTCTCTGCTGCCACACTGAAGCAAATTAGCTGGAAATATTCTGTAAGTCTTTAATCAGTGTGGTTTCATTTCATTCGGAATTCAGGATGCATTTGGTTGAAAATATGGATTCTGGCTGAACCACAAGTTGAAGATTTAATTAAATGAATGTTGGCTTTCATTTAATCAGTTCCCTATTGCTCAAACAAGAAATCTCTCCACATTCAGATTCTGACTAGCAAGCTGAAGAGAACAGTCTAACACAGGGGTCGGCAACCCGCGGCTCCGGAGCCGCATGCGGCTCTTTCATCCCTCCGATGCGGCTCCCTGTGTGTGCTAATTTTAACCGTCCCGCAGACTGTTTTCTATGCGGCCCGCCAGCACTGTCCAACCAGTGCGTGGAGCCGCAGCCGAAAGAGAGGGGCGGGGTCAATAAGAGGCGAGCGGCGGGGGGGGGAGAAGAACGGAGGCGGGGCCGGGGCCGGGGCACGAGGAGAGGCAGAGCCGGCGGAGAAGTGCGAGTCGGGCCGGGGCCAGGGCCGGGGCAGGAGGCGAAGCGCGGCGGAGCCGGCGGATAAGAGCGAGCCGGGGCCGGGGCACAAGGCAAGGCAAGGCAAGGCAAGCTGGGGGAGGGGGGGAGGAAGAAGAGCGAGAGCACGGCTGGAGGGGAGGGGGAGGGAAGAAGAGCGAGAGCACGGCCGGAGGGGGGGGAGGGAGGGAAGAAGAGCGAGAGCACGGCCGGAGGGGGGGGGAGGGAGGGAAGAAGAGCGAGAGCACGGCCGGAGGGGGGGGGAGGGAGGGAAGAAGAGCGAGAGCACGGCCGGGGGGGGGGGAGGGAGGGAAGAAGAGCGAGAGCACGGCCGGAGGGGGGGGGAGGGAGGGAAGAAGAGCGAGAGCACGGCCGGAGGGGGGGGGGGAGGGAGGGAAGAAGAGCGAGAGCACGGCCGGAGGGGGGGGGGAGGGAGGGAAGAAGAGCGAGAGCACGGCCGGAGGGGGGGGGAGGGAGGGAAGAAGAGCGAGAGCACGGCCGGAGGGGGGGGGGAGGGAGGGAAGAAGAGCGAGAGCACGGCCGGAGGGGGGGGGGGAGGGAAGAAGAGGGTGGGGGAGGGAAGAAGGGGGAGGGAAGAAGAGGGTGGGGGAGGGAAGAAGGGGGAGGGAAGAAGAGAGTGTTATTTCATTTTAAATGTCAAAAGGGTTTTGTGGCTCCCAGTGTTTTCTTTACTGTGGGAAACGGGTCCAAATGGCTCTTTGAGCGGTAAAGGTTGCAGACCCCTGGTCTAACACAACCTACTTTTATACAAAAAATAAGACAATCCACAAGATTTCCACTGAAAACTGAATGTCTATAGTTTCTCAGCTCCAGTCATGACTTAAATTTCAATAAGCTTTTTTGAAGATCTTCAGAACTGATTTTTATCAGCTTTACTACACACAACACAAATATGTCTGCAGCCCAAAGAAAAATGTAGACATTCTTGCAGTTACTTGAGCAATGTTAACTGGGCAGATAGCACCAAGTGGAGACTCATCAGAAATTCCCTGATATTTTCAGGCCTCTACCTGTCTGAAATACTGATAAGAGTATTTGTAGAGATATATAAGATTTTAGCCAGCTTAGACACTATCACTGAGTAGACAGAGTCTCTGGAATAGAAATAATTACCAAACAAACGTGGCCTTGGGAAGAAGATAAGCTTTACAAGTTCCATTATTTAAAGGTATTTCTTAACATGCTTAACTGCAAAATTGCCTAGTCCTCACATTTCAACACTGCTCACTTTTTTCATTAATATTTTGGCCTCGATTAAGCTTAAATAATGACCACAGAAAATCTGTTAGCAGGAAGTAATTTTGTTTGCTTCTTATTGTCCGAATCCTGAACAAGTGAGAAAGGTCTACATGCTGCTCCAAAGATCATTTTCCTAGCCTGTTGCATTGACCTGATCACTCCTCTCTTTGCAGCCCTCCACTGGCTACTCCCTTCTTTGCTGCCTCAGACATAAGCCACTTGTCTTTACTTTCAAGGCCATTCACAACCTATCGCCACCAGAACAAGAGTCCTTTAAAGAAAGAAAAAAAGATACCCTCCTACCTATGCCCAGCACCTGTTCCCTGTGGAGACTCTGCTGTCCAACTCCCAACAACGCAGAGCTCCCGTTCCACCTCAGCCTCCCAGCAGCTCCATCCCTTGAGATCCCCTTCTCAGTCCTGGCTGCAGCACCCTGGCTCACTTCATGCTAAGTGCCCAGCCTCCTTCCCCAGCGGAGATGGAAAGGACCAGAGGAAGTCCTGGAATGCCACTCCCACACGACTCATCTCATTCACTATCTAAAGGCTGATGCCTGTCTCTCAGCAGACCATGATGCCAGCCTCCAGCCTCCACTTGTTATATTTTCAAAGAACCACTTCCATGCTCTGGCCTGCTACCCCACATGCTGAGGAGGAGATCCCTGTAAACATCCAGAAAGACACCTCCTGACCTTCCTCCAAACATTCTTTTGCTGTGATGCATCCAAAAAACTTAACAGTTATGCTGCTAATGTGCGGTGGACCACTGCTTATCAAGCTGACCAATACGGTCTCCTCATTTCCCTGGACTCTTCCCCTGGATCTATCCATCTGCTGACTCTATCTCTCTGAAACTTAGATTCTAAATACCTGGGGCAGTGACCATCTCTTTAATTCTGTATTTGTACAGCACCTAGAACAGTCAGGTCCCCTGTCATAAGTATGAAGTAGCTTAGAATTACTGTTTTACCTGTGAAGGGTTAACCTGAAGGAACCTGAGAGGGAATGACGTAATGGAAATGCTAATCAACCTCAAGAACAAACGGGGTGGTTATTAGTTTCATTTTCCCCCGCTCATCTCTCTGGTCTGTCTGTCTGTCTGTGCCGTTCGTTGGGCTATGGATGAACTAAACTTCTGGCTCTATTCTACTTTTCTACAATCTTCTAAGAAAGCCAAGTCCAGCAGTAAGTGATTTGTATGCTTGACTGTATCACTTGATAATTGATCCACGGTGTTCCTTGCTGTAGCAGAGGGGAAAATTCCAAGGGAGGGGGTCAGGAGGTTGAGTGATGTTAAGGGTTTTTTCTATTGATTTCTGTACAAGGGGTTTATGCTCCTCCTTTTCCTTTTATTAAAATCTTTCTTTTAAGATTCTGTTTGTTTGTTTCCATTGGATAGATCCTGGTTTGGATCAGGCACGTCTCACAGCAAGTGAGGGATTTCTTGTTTCTCAAACCTCTCCCAGGGGAAGGGAGGAGATTTGAGGGGTGTTAAAGAAGGGGGTTCCAATTTACCCTAACCCATGGTTTTGGGGGCTTAAATTGGTGGTGGCAGCGTTTTCCAAGCCCAGACATAGGGGAAGTTTATGTTCTGGGGGAAGTTTTAACCTAAGCTCGTAAAATAAGCTTGGGGGGTGATTTCATCTTTCATGCAGGGTCCCCACTTCTTTACCCTAGAGTTCAGAGTGGGGAGACACACCTTGACATCCCCTGTCCATGACTGATGCTCTTTCATGCTAGAGTAATACACATAATTAATTATAATAAATCTGCATCATGTTACTGCAGGGCTGAGAGATGGGATCCTTAGCTCCAGTGTATATTGGCTGCTCAATCCATGGCTGGGTATTGCTGGGGATGGCGGGGGAGTAGTGGACTCCATTCGTTGCTCTCTCTCATGTGGGATGTAGGGTACTTAGCTTTGTGCAGAGTGTGGGTTCCATGGTCCTCATTTGTGAGCAAGATTGTTAATTCCACCCCTTCACCTTGTTCCATGGCTATCTGTTGTGGCACTCACTGCCAGATCAGCCAGGCAAGAGAAGGAGGCACCCAGTCCCCCTGTGCAGGATCACTGTTTATTATGTAAAGAGACACCCTTTCTGCTATATTTGGGGTCTTGGCACATGAAAACAGTCCTCAGCGTTTACAATGAGAAAACTGGTGGCAGTTTCTGGATATAATGATTGTAACAGAACATGATCAAAACTCAGCAGTTTAACATCTAATTTAGAAGCAAGCTGATTCTCAAGGCATCTAGGATTAGCAAACTAGTCCACCAAAAAGGTCCATGATTAGCAGTTTCTCCTAGTTAAAATAAACAAGGTATTGTTTTTTAACACCCTAAATCCATATAAGGGTGCAGAACATTTTTCTTTTACACTGTGAGCAGTGGTACCAAAATAACTCATTACCTGGCTGGATACAACGCCTTCTTGTCCTTAAAAAGTTCACTGGCTTCCAGTTTTTCTTCATATATAAGCTTCTGTGGATCTGTGAACTGGTCTCTGTACTTTTTACACTACAAAACATTACATTTTAGAGGAATCCTAAATCATTCTTGGAAATCTGCTTTAATGCAACAACCATCACTGATTACTATTCACTTATTGCTTAAGACTCACATTTTTAGTATATTTCTGGAGTGACTCAACTCCATTCTACATGCCACTGTAACACAACAACCTCTAGCTCAGGCACTTCAAAAGTCTTTGGCTGCTCTACACTCCCCTGAATTATATTAGGCACATTAGAGATGATTTTAAAGAAAGTATTTCATTTAAGTATATATGGTTAGCGGAGTGTACTGTCAGCTAAAATCCCACTGTACTCCTCTGTAGGAGTTCACAAGAACAAAGCTTCACAGATGTGTTTTTTTTGTTTGCTATGATGCACTACACCACAGTCATTTTACATAATTGATAGAATAATCAGGATCCAGCTGTTCCTTTTAGCAGGCAGAACTGTATTGTTGTAAATGTTTCATCCTGGAGTTGCTTTGAGTGGGGTCCCCTACTTTCAACATTAACTCAACTTTCTGAAAGCAAACACAATTAGAGTATAAACAACATCAAATAATTACCAGTAGGTATTAATCCACATATACAAATACACAGAACTATGAAAGTGGGGCTGAAGAATTTAGATCTGTTTGCAGAATTCAGCATGTTCCCAATTTACCATGTTAAAAACGTTACAAGAGAATCTTTGTCCTTGACAATTTGCAGAAAATGGCAAAGCTGCAAAGAGATCACCACAGATGCTGAGTGCTCACCAAGTGTCCAGTCAGTACTTAAATAGGTTCTCGCCATTTTCTCCATTCACAGGTCCAAAACAAATTTCAGCTAACCACAGTTCACATGCATAATATTCCACTGAGTATTTCCAGTGTTGGACTGAGCGACCACCAGTCCTGGATATGACCATAAGTATTAAGCTACCAATTATGCATATTCACTTCATATTAAATCGAGAACCAGGGTGCGGGGGTGGGGGAAAAGCAATACACTTTATTCTTTTTTTCCCTAACCACTGAAAAGACTAGATCATATCTGGTTATGTCTGGAAGGCCAAACAGAACGATAAAAAACAAACAGTTTATGCAAAAAAATTAGTGGCAAACTCTGTAACAAGTGTTTCCTAAAAATATATCCACCAGGAACAAAATTGAGGCACTCAAATCCTGATCAAAATGTACCCTACCCTCCACAAGTGGAAAATTCTCTTCAGTTCCTTGTGAGTTGAATCCAAGAAGAGATAAGGTCTTGCTGGCCAGTTTTTGTCTATTGGTGATAAAGAAGGCATCTTATTCTTCATTTCCAAGAAGTACTTTTGCAGCTGTGACAAATTTGAAGCAAGATGTTTTATTAATCTCAACCAATAAAGCTATTGAAACAAGCTAGAAATTACAGGCTCTCTTCAACAGGAAGTGTTGTTATTCAACTCCCACACTTATTAAGGCTGCTCACTAGTTTGGGAGCCTATATTTACTGAGAAATGCTGATGCTGCTTTAGGTGTAGGCTGCCCATGTCCTTAACTTCAAAACATGTTACTATTCCTTCTTTACAACATAAATAACTAAATGGTCATGCTATCACCTGTATAGTAGGATGACTCCTTTACA
Source organism: Sternotherus odoratus (assembly GCA_032164245.1). Taxonomy (NCBI): domain Eukaryota; kingdom Metazoa; phylum Chordata; order Testudines; family Kinosternidae; genus Sternotherus; species Sternotherus odoratus. Next base: position 20,871,659 of record JAVMKO010000011.1, read on the forward strand.
AATATTATTAAGAAACTCAAGCAGCTAACACTTCTGGCTATGCTAGAAAACAAAATTTTACATTAACCTTTAATGTATATAGGTACTTACAATTTTCTGAAGTGTAAATTCATAAATTTTCTTTCCAGCATTGGCTCGGAAGAATTTCCTGTATTCTCTACGGACCTGAAACATTAAACAAGCCTTCAGAGTGAATATGTATAATGAACATTTCTCCATGAATGGTTTTAACAAAGTATTGTAAATTAAGAAAGTGAAACAAAGTTACAAGTGTGGCCAATGGAAACAACAGAAAAATCAGGCACACGCAAGATGTAGGAAATAGGTCACAAAGATCAAAGTTGTTTAAAGCTGCAAAGAACTATATTAAAAGTGATATTGTAAAAAAAAAAAAAAAAAAAAAAAAAAAAAAAAGCAGAGGACTTTCCATTATCTTTTCAACTGTCAAATATGATTAAGTTGATCACATATGGAGAATATTTTCAGAGCTTTTTTGCTGTAAGCCTGGGATAAAGAGAGTGCAGCTCTTTTACTGATAAGGATTTTATTGAATCTTAATTGTCACTGGGTCAATTTGCGAATTATTTTGTTAATTGATGGGAAGATTTTTTTTTCTATACATGCACTTGGAGGTTTTTTGATGGTTGCGTTTTATAAACCTAAATAAACAAAGATAATGATAAACATTAATTAAGGAAGTGAATTCAGAAGAAAAGTATTATATATCAAATTTCTATTACAAGTGCTCTCAGGAAAATGAGCTACTGGTGACTGTGAAAGAAGCAGAGAAAATAGATTAATTTTGCTTAGGGTCAGACACATGAAATAAAATTTAGCAGAAAAAATCATGAGTAATCATTAAACGCCACTTTTATAAGAGATTTCCGATACTACTTTATATATGTGATTTTTAAATCAACTCTAAGGTAGAAAACAGAGAAATTTCTACCTACCTCTGGTATCAATACCATGGTATCGAACCTCTCCAGCTATAACATACTTGAAACCAAATTTGAGACAACACACCTTATTTGGACTTTTGTGAAATGCCCAAAATTCATGACAAGTTAGCTGAAATTCATGAACTTTTTTGCATGCCTTGGCTGAGTTAGAAGCAAACCTGTTAAAAGTTTTTAGTGGAAATCAGGGAAAACAGCTATGGTCTTGCATACTTTTCCACACAGCAGGCTCATTGGTTTTGGTGAAGTTCGCATAGTGTTCTTGGATTCATCTGAACCAAAACCAAAGTGAAAGCCAGCGGGTGAAAACCCGCATTAGTCAAAACACAAAAGGTTCATATAGTCCCATGCCACCGCCCTCTCTTCCATCCCAAGCATCCTACACAGCTCTTCTCTAAGCCACAACTTTAAAAAGAAGAATGTCTCAAATGTTCTAATTTAAAAAAAAAAAAACATTGGGGGGGAAAATAACTCTTAAATCACACATTACTGAGATATGGTAACAGCATTAACAGTATTTAAAGTGCTTCATTCTCCCCAAACTTTCTCCGCTCAAATTTTTATTTTCCTCTCACTTCAGAAAAGTGCTTTGAGTTTTCATATGTTGACTTCTACAAGAATTTTTTTTTGATGAATTGCAGAATTTTTCAGTAAAACCTGTATCTTCCTTATGCTGTTAAAGTTGAGTCCTCCCTAATTAGCACACTACTACTATTGGCATGTTAGCAATGGATATTATCCACCTATAAACAGATTAACACCTTCAATCCCAGTTTGACAATATTCACTGAAAATTATTAAAAAGGTGACTTCCTTGTAATTCACAGGTCCCCTGTCTCACCGAGTTCTCACTGGCACTCCTTAAAAACAAAAGTTGATATTACTCTTCATGAGCAGCAGTCTGTGAGAGCTTAGTTTTTAATGCCAATACTGCAACACACACTCTCTCTCTCTCTTCTGGCACAGTAGGAAAGCCAGCTACAACATAATTCCTTGGCAGTTTAGTACTAGAGAACCCCAAATCTGGGAAGTACTGTACATGTTATTAAAATTCCATTTGTTTACTATAAAGTTTAAACAGAAAAATAAATCAAAAACAAATTTAGAAATCTTGATCCAGCTCCATACTAATGATCATGATTGAAATAGGTGAAAGTGCTTTGATTTAACAGCTATTAATTCAAAAGCTTCCCTCTATAAACATGTTGGAAGAAAACAGCTCAGGCAAACAAATCACATGGTATTGGTGTAGAAATGATTATACACAGCTAGGATCTTGCCATGGAACTCACAGTGTGTATTCATATTCCAAAGAATTGTGTGCTTTAGATGAGTCCATTTCTGCTAGAAATAAAACCTTCAAAACTATAGCACATACTGACAATGGCATGCCCTTGCCGTATAACATGTTCAAGGTTTTAGCTTTATTAAAGTTAGTTTTCATTGAAAAAAAATACTCAATATACAGCAGTGTTCTTGACTTCTTAGAAGGGACATTTTCTTGGTTTCTAATCATAAAAACTGACCTACTTTGACAGCAGTAAAGCATGATTCTAATCTGAAGAGTGACTTCTTAAAAATGGCACCTTAGTATCCCCATCTCTCCTTCCCATATGCATACTGAGTCACATTTAATTTAGTGATAATAAGATTTCACTACATTCCATCCATGTTAGCACACAATAGAACACCTCTGAAGTGGTGTTATAACTTGTGCATTGTCAACTGAACTGTCAAGAAAGTTTCAACTGTAGAGCTAAATTCTGTCCCCATTTACACTTGTGTAATCCTGGCTTGGCCCAGAGAATCTCTATTAGTGGTGATGACAATCAAGCCAAAACACATTTATCTGGTCTCTCAGATTTAAGTGCTCAAGGATAGCAGTTTAAAACTTTTTTCTTGTAAATTAAGCAAAAGGCAAGCACTGTGACACAACCACAGAGGCCCATAAGATGCCATTTTCACAGTCTATTTACAGAATAGAACTATGCTTTACAGATTGCAAATGTATTTTCTTTTGCCAACCAATCCTCAATGCAGTGGGATATAGAAAAAAATGGAGTTGACAGATGGTAATCATTCAACTTTTCTAAGAAGGCCTGGCCTCCAATGAATAGATATCACAGCATTGCATGCTGCATTATCAAAACAACTCAAATGAAGGTGACTGGACACTATGCTTAATTCTAGGTCACACTTTGTCCACCCCACATACATGAGTAGGTCTAAAATGAGCAGCAATGACAGCCAAATAGTCACACCCTACTTCCCACTGTAACAAGAATAGGTCAAGAAAAGAAAATACTTGTTTGCAATCTTTCCAGATGGGATCCTTGCCAATGAAGGTCAAATTTTAAGTCAACAACCATGATAGTGTCCCTTTAATTAAAAACATTTTTGGCATTTTATCTTCCACTTGAAAATTGAAACTTCTGATAAAGCAAAGAATATCTTCAGATTAAAGACAGCTGTAAATGTAACACAATTGTTAAAAATGTTTACAAATGTCTCATTTAACAGACATTTTTGGATTAATGATTTTTCAGTAAAAAAGTCCATGACAAAACTAAGCAAAACTAAGATCATGCTCGCTAGTGATCCCACACGATTAGTAGTTTATTATGTGTTAGTAGATGCCACGCTTTATTGAGTTCATTGTTGACACAAGGGAGTGGTTGAGAAAGTACCTTCAGTCCAAGCCAGTAAGCCCATATGACTGCAACAGCATGCTTACGCCTAGCCTCCTCCTTCAAGCGTTTCAATTCCCTTCGAGCCTAAAATGTTTAGGATAGTGAATAAAAGAGACAGCCCGATGCAGACAGCACAATGACCAGGAAAAGATCCTCCCAGACAGAACAGCCGATTTATGAATAGGATATAGAAAGATGGAAGAACAGCATAGAACCATTAAAACCCAGTGCATCCGTGTGGAAATGGTGTTAAGGCACAAATGTGGTCGAAACAAGCCTCTAAACTGCTTCACTAATCAACAGGTAAGAATTACACAGGCTCCATTGTTTTCTATGAACATTTGTGTAACATCTGCCCTGCGTGTCTGCCAATCATCGATGTTGAGTGTCTGATACTTGATTTTAATGGCAAGCTTTCCCTCTCGTTACAAGACCAAAGCGGTATTTATGAAAGTGAAGAATAATTGAAGTCACACTATACACTCAACTCCTCCAATGACAAGTGCCTGAGCACAGTATGATTAACTCCAACCATTTAAATTATGAATTATTTTTGGTCCTACAACTTTAAATAAAAGAATCCTTCTCTCACAATTTTACACACTGTTTAGAACTTTTGTTTCTGGGGTTTAGTTAAGATTCCAGTATATAGTTTTCTCCAGTCTGGCAAATGATCTCTTTCTCTTTCTGATTCTCCACACAATGAAGACATTGGTGATATCATACCACCAAAACGCATGACTTCATCACACGCAAAACAAGGAGACAGGTACATAAATTTCATCTATAGTCTTTGTTTAGGCAAGCAAAATTCCAAACGACTATACATAAAGACGTGAGATTCTGTTAAGTTAAACTTTTTACTTTTTAGAAGGTATTAGTAAATTTATTTGTTCAGTTATGTAAAGACACAAGACCAACAAATATGTAGCTTCAATTGGCTTGGAAAGGACATCATAGTAGTTATAGCTATGTACTTGCAGTATTCATATCTTGTCAGTACATGGAGGAAACTGTGAATCCACACCCACCTTTGCCAGTTGCACTTTTTGGATACTCTTCCAATTTAACAAGAAAGGCTACTCTCCAATAATTTAAGCCTTTATAAAGGATACATTTTAGTTCATTTGGGATGGTACACAAATTCAAGTTTCCTAAGATGACAGGAAGTTGCCAGATACTGAAAATTTCTTAGAACCCTGATGAGCCAAATTAGACTCGTGACTAAGTTTATGTCTGAAGGTATGGTAGGCATTGTTTATTTAAATACATTTGATTCATGTTTAATGAAAAAAACCTAAAACACACAATAAAAATATAAACCAATGTGCAGGATATTTTAATTAGGCACTGAATATAGAATTAATATTACATTTTCGTTTGTCATGTCCTTTTTTAATAGAAAAATACATCTTTACATTAGTTTGCCATTATTGAGCTATTACTTTGCACGAGGGACTTATCACTAAAGCATTAACAATTTAATCGGTTGTTTTATATGTTGATACCAAGCACCATAATAAACATGATTTTTTATTTATATATATAAATTATATACTACCCTAGTAAGGACAAGACAGTGAAACTTCATATTTATATAAAATAAATGGAGAAAAAAATTGTGTTGGATAGTGACCGTTTTTTAACAGTCTACTTTGACAGCTAAAGATCAAACGAGAAATAAAAAGATCTCTTATGAGCTAAATTCTGTAAATGTTTATAGGTTGATTCCCAGGGTTACCTTTCCATTCTAAGAGATTTATTTCTTAGACAAAATAAAATGCCTAAGATCAAGCTCAGCATTGTACTTCTGCTGTATTTTAGCATGCTACTAGAATCAGAGATATTTCTTTCCTCATTTAACTCACAAGGTGTTTTGATAGCCTATATAAAGCAGGATCCAAATAATAATTGGGCTATATTAAAATTTTAATTGACTGAATAAAATATTCTAAGTCAATAAAAGTTTTTGTTAATTAAAATGCTCATTTCAACGTTATTCCCTTAGTGTACAACATTTCAAATGTTCATATAACCCAAAACTGCAGCCTGGGATTAGCAAGAATCTTTCAGTGGGACTTCGCTTCTGAAAACAAACAGCTGATGCTGGAATTCCTGGGATTTTTCTAGGGCCATAAATTGAGAACTGCATGCTAACATCGCTTTCTCCTAAAATTTGCATCATAATATTGTACTTAATTTGCAATACTGGACTTCTCTTACAAAACCAAAGAAACAATTAAAACTGATTTCAGATTTAGTACAAATTATAAATAAAATAGGTTTTCATTTTTAAAATGTACTATTTTCAATTGAAAAGGAGCCTGTTTAATTTAGGTCTCAGAATATACCATCCAATTAAAAGAAATATAGACGTGTATCACTGCAAGCACTTAACAGAAACATACATGCTTGGGACATTTACATTTAGTTCAAATGTATTTTCTAACTTGACCGTACTGCAGTCTAATCATTTTGAATCTAGTCTAATGACTTGTTAGTAAGAAATCAGTACTGTTTGGCTGGGCATGCTTAGAATTCCCTAATATACAAGACAAACATTTAGGATGCTGCGCCAGGTTTATTAAGTGTGGCATAAATAGAAATGGAAAAAATCAAGGATCATGCTTTAGGATCTACTAGGTCACTTGTATTAGTTATTAATTCTCACTATTTACTACTGATTAAAGTTGGGTGTTGTTGGGTAATGAAGGAATCATGGAACGTGAGCATGAAGTACCTTATATCCAAGCCAGTAAGCCCAAATAACAGCAATAGCATGTTTATTTCTAGCCTCCTCCTTCAGTCGTCTCAGTTCCCTTCGCGCCTGTGGTGCATTTGAAAATGGGTTATAGAAAAAGTTTAAGGCAGAAAAGGTTATTGCAGGTCCCAATGGAGAGAGAGAGAAAGAAAGAAACCAGTCACTACAAAACCATAAATATAAAAGTATGTCCTGGCTTTCCAGATTACAACAGTTAAAATATGTGCAGCAAAGAGAAATGGAAGTTAAATAGTTTAAGCCATTCAAAACATTTCTCTCTCTCTTTTCTGGAGGACCTTTTCTCCACACGCTGGCTTTGAAACACTGAATGTTTGCTGAAATTTTCTTACCTGGGTACCATGCCAATAAGCTGCAATGGTTGTGGCCGCTTCCTTACAGCGCTTCTGATGCTTAAGTTCTCGAAGAAGTTTTCGAGCCTGTGATCAAAAGAAAAAAACCTAATACTCTTATTTCTAACCCCAACTTAATTTCAAAATGATTTACACCCTAGTATGCCTTTTGAATTCAAATCTGTGAGGGAGGAACAAAACAAAACAAAAAATCCCAACACACACTTGAATTTTAGAGATGCACAAGCAGAATAACGTGCAGATCTGAGAGGATGGGTCTTGTGGTTACAGTGTTGGACTGGGACTCTTTGTTCAATTTCTGGTTCTGCCATAGACTTTCCATGCGACTTGGGACAGGTCACTGATTTCTCTGTGCCTAAATTTCCATCCGTACAATCAGGATAATATTTCACTTCCACCCTTCATCTATCTCATCAATTTAGATTATGGGTGAAATTTTCAGAAGGGTCTGATTGATTTAAGAACATAACTCTCATTGACTTTCAATGGGATATGTACCACTGAATCATTTTCACTCTTGAAGATCTCAACCTGCCTCCTCTTCAAGGCAATCCTGTGTGTCTGTGCAGTGGTTAGCACAATATGCCCCAGCCTTAGTTAGCATCTCCAGGCACTAGCATAACACAAATACTAATCACAAATGTGATTGTTTTGGTCTGCCCTCAGAGGCTGCTGGCTTGACCAGAGATGTGGAGGAAGGGCAGCGTCAGCTCATGAACAGTGCTGGCGGAGCACTGTGTACGGAAGCCACGGTGCTCGGTGTGGAGTCAGACTGCTACTCTGGTGCCGCGGTCAGCGTCAACTCTATTAGGAGTGATCTTAAGACAGATATCACACTCCTTCTTCATTGTAGGTTTAAAGGACTTGCAAATAGGGCACTTATAATTTACGTGTCCCTTGCCTAAGCATCTTAGGCAGCTGGTAGGTGGATCACTGATGGACACATCCATTCACTCTCTCTCCAAGGGCCAAGTATACTGTATCAAGAGCATTTCCACATCCCCAGCAGGCACAGACGACTGAATTCAGCACAATCTGACTCCAGATCTAACTAACCCGTAAACTTTATAAAACTGTGTTCAGTTTTGTCTATGATTTGAAAGTCTCTAAATCGGAGAGTGAATCTGCTACTTACCACTCATCTCTCCTCAATTGAGCCCAACATCCTCAGATTTTATTAGCCTAAGCTAGCAGAACCCACAGCAGTTGCTGCTCAGTGATGTCAAACTCACCTTCCATCCTCTGATGAAAGACTGTGCTATAACGGCTGATCTCTTTATCCTCTGATACATCTTTTGTTGCTGTATTAAAAATCAATAAATAGAGTTCAGCAGAGAAAGTCATGGTTTTAAAACTGCTTTGCAGCAAAATATTCTTTGGTGACATCTAACAAATATATTCATATGCAATTTACTCAAAAAAGTAATGGAGAAGAGTGGGTTAATTTCTGAACACTCAACTGAGGGTGTGGATTTCACATCCAACTCAAGAGGAAACAAAACACACAGATCGCAAAGTACATAGACAAGGCCACTTTATACACAAAGACAGACTAACTTCCTGGCCAACAGAGAAAAGTTATGTGAATTAAATGCGAACAGCCACTGTTTTGTTGTCTTTCTCAACAACAAAATAGTTCAGATTGTCACAAATGCTTCAAATAAGGCAATAGACCAAACACACCTTACAATGATAGAATTTCACATGCAGTAAAACATACACATGACTAAACTTTTGTAGGCACTGGTTGACTGCTGGTATATGCTATAAAGTTTTGCCCAATGCCTGAGTCTGTTGAACTATAGTGCGGTCCCACCATTAATGTTGAGAAAGCCTGTCTCCAAATAGTTGAACTAACCAGGATACTGTGACCATCCTTTTCACACAGATCATCGTGAACCTATTTAACTCAGTTTACTTGGTAGATATTTTTCGTGCCAAAATCCAGACATACAATTGAATACTTGCATCAATTTAATCAAAGCTGATAAGAAAAAGAAGCATTAACTACTACTAAGAAACTCCTGTTTAATAAAATGTGCATCTTACTGCGTATCTCCTGTACCAGGAAGCAATCACAATCTGGCTCTTTTTCATTAAAACGAAATGTGTCCGACGTTTCCAGCCTCTGTAAATCTTCTGAATGAGTGTGGCCAAGTCTTCTAGACGCTGCTTTCTCAGGTCTTCTAATTTGAATAGCTGAGTTAAAAAAATAAAAATAAATAAAAGAGAAAAACAGAAAATTGTAATCGGTATGACAAAAAGGGATCAATTCCCTGAATCCCACGCTTTGCCTCTTGAGAAATCTTTGGCTGGCTCATGGATCGTGATTATTGTGCATGGCCACATAAAGGTGGTATTGAATACAGTATGCCTTACATCCTGAGGTTATTCCGTGGATGAAGACTACATTAGATATTGGACTGAAGCCTTCCCTCTAAGCCTCACTTAGATTTATTTTTAATGCCTTCTTATAAGCCTTCAATCAATCACTTTAATTTCTATACAACGTTTATCACTCTAGTACCAGAACATGGTGTTTGGAGACACCTGCACTAGTCATCCAGCAAACTCTTCAGCATTACTGATGGATTACAAGCTGCTCTTAGAGCTTAAAGCAGTCTGAAAAAAGTGGGCACTATCATAATCAGAGAGTAGCAACTTTGGACAGAGTTTAAAGTGCAGCCATCAGCTCAATTTAATTTATTTAGTGCCAGGTCTGCAACTCCCCACTCCCCCCGCCCCCCCACCCCCCAAGCATGGTCTTTGATTCTATGGTGGAAAAGATTTGTTCACACACCGTTCTTGGGTTGCGGATGAATATCTTTGATCTGCCAAAGGAATATTCTTCCTCAGGGATTTCCAATTCACTGAGCAGTACCTCTACACCAGCCCTAAGAGAATAAAATAAGCTTTTGAACTATATTTAAAATTCTTCAGACCAAAACGTATAGACTGCTTAGCGTTTACACACAAACACACACAAATTAATAGGCAGCATGTTAAAGGATGTTTTAAATCCTTAGTGTTTGATATAAGAAGAATGGAAATGTAACTCCTTTGTTCATATTTTTTTATTAAGCTCTAGACACAAGAATCATATTTTGCAAGGGTATGGAGCAATTTGTGTACAAAGGGAACAATTACCATTAAAAAGCACCATCAGTGGCCTAGTTTTGACAGCAATAATGGTTTTTACATTGAAAAGAAAATGAGTTAGGATCTCACATGAATGTTGAAATATAATACAGGAGTTTAGATAGCCCTGAGGAAATGTTTCCATCAAATACTAAAACTGCACCTGTGAACAGTTTACTCTATGGGATTAAGGGATCAGAGGCACTCCACTGCCCTCAGCCGGGGGGGGATGGGGGAAGGAAGGGGGTGTCTTTGTGCCCAGTGCTGGGGAGCCATGCTTCTTAGTTTTCTTTTGGGGCATTGTTTTACAAATACAAACACTTGTCCTTTACATGTGATTCTTCCAAGCACTTGACTCAGCTGCTGTCGGGGTCACTTACAGGCATAGGCATGTTACTGTCTGCACAGAGCTTAAACCCTGGAGAGCGGGGCATGCCCTGCCTGGACCGAAGTCCCTGATGGGACTCTATCTTCTAACTACACATAACAACTACTCAACACTACTATAAACAACTATTTACAAGGCCCTAAGGCTCAAAGTCAGAAGGGACAAAACCTCTGGCTGTTGCTATGCAAGGAGAGGTGCTCCGACCATAGGCAGTAAGACGGTACTGAAAGGGTATAGGGCCAGTGGCGCCTGATATGCCAACGCATGACCGTGGCCTTCAAGGGGGCACCACAGCCAACCCTACGGATACGGGTAAGACAAAAATCTCTAGAATGGAATTGACATGAGCAAGGACTTGAAGAAGAATGAGAGTTTAAAACAGAGATAGTGAGAAAGAATCAAGCCACATTGAGACAATATTTAATCTCATTTTAGAATTCCTGATTTATTTAAAAATTTCAGGATATGTGGAATGCAATTAGTTTATTCAATGAGTTATGAAGGAATAAGAATATCAAGGTTTTTCTTACCTAGCAGGTCCTCTCCAATGAGGCCAGGTCTGCTTACAAAGCATTTTGTACCTTTCTAGACAAAGCTCATAAGGCTGCCTGAATGCGTAGCCTGCCCTTCTAACCCGGACATTCTCTAGGAGACCTAGGTACCGGGCCTGGTGACACACTAGAGCTTCATTGAAGATATGTGCAGATTTTTTGTCATTGGGTTTGATGCATCTGGAAATTGAAACAATATTCTGAGTTTTGTAGGAATATTTGTTTATTGTATTGAATATGTAGAGCAATTATGTTATAGTTTAAATTTTACAAGCCACGCATGATCAGCTTTTAGTTCATGTTTAATTTAGGTAAGTGTATCGGATATGAATAACACCCCATTTTCAAATTTCATTTCCTAAAAACCTACAATGAAACAAATTGCCATTCTAAAATATTAGCTAGGTACATGTGAATTACTGATGTACCAAATTTAATGCATATACAATTACAAGCCAGTGAGATATGCAGATAGGCTATGACCCAGCAAAACACTTAAGCATGTAACTAACTTTAAGCACATAAATAGCCATGCTGAAGTCAATAGCACTATTCGAGTTCTAAAAACCTAAGAATGTGCTTACGTACTTTGCTAAATTATGACCATAATTTTATTCAGTTTCTCTATCCCCCCCTTTACACTCTTTCGTTTATTGGCCTCCTTGTGCAAGAAGTTAGAAAGAAGTGCTATTTATCCACAAACACCAATGCAAGCTTCCATACAGTGCCCCGACCAATGTGACTCACACTTGACACTACAAGAGTAAGGGAGCAGTTGCATTTCTTGTCCAATTCATCCTATGAACTCTCCAAGAATGCCAACAGTCCTGTTAATGCCAGCTCTGGTGGAAGATTAGGAGAAGTGCACTAAAACCACCAACTCATTTAATATAGACAATTGAACAAACAGGATAGAGTAACAATTTTAAGTCACTGCTCACCTGGACTGAATTTACATCAATGAGCTACGAGAGAGGTTTCATTACCTCATGAACTACTCTTTGGAGCCATCCATTCTCTGTTTTTTTGCTATCACATATGGTTAAAGGCAGATATAGCCATTATAATTTTTTACAAGCTATCAAAAAAAACTTACCTAATATAGTTTGGATTTTTTGTCTGCAAGTTCTTCATCAGAGTAGCTACAGAAGCCTTGAATTGTGAACCTGCTGTTGGGGGTCGCTTTAGGTTAATCTTGGCAGGGTTACCTTCTGGGAATAATGCTTTAATGAGGGAGTGGTTGGCCTTCCACATGGCCTGGGAAAGGTCACGGTAGAGTAGATCATTATTCTTGTCAACAAATCCTTCTACTTGGTACATAACCTAAGCAAGATAGAAGAATCTCATTGACTGATATTTTGGGATATAATATAGGTCAAAATTTGAGCTGTTCAGGAAGTCACTCCTCTCCTCACACCCATATAACATTCTCCAAAAAAAACCAACCCCAAAATATTTTCATTTACATTTTTCTCAACATATTTTTGAATGTTCATAACACAAACACACAACTTTGTTGGAGGTTTTTGAAGTTTCAGCAAAAGCCTAAAATGTTTTGAACATGAACATTTTCCATAGATTTCTGTTTTGTAAAAAAAAATAAAATAAAAAAAAATAAATAAAGAGAGAGAGTAAATTTTCAGCCAACACTAGTCAAAATATTTAACAGAAAATAACACTCTTTAGTGATGGCCCAAGAAACATGATAAACCTCCTCACCTAACACACCAACAAAGTCTCCCACTCCAGCCAAATTAACAATTTCTTTAAATGCAGTGATTATTTCCTAAGGTTTTAAATCACTACACCAAAAAACCTTTCCAAAATAGCCAATTCAAGCAACCATATTTACATAGGTTTACTTAAAGTAAATCAGCAGTTACAAAGTAATATTAAAAATTACACAAGAAAATTCCTAAATCTCAGTTGATATGTACTGGCTATCTGTATACTCCCTAGGGGGCTGACATTTTAAAAATAATTCTTACATGGAAAACAGCCTGCTCACATGCATGGACAGGAAGATCTGAGCTGTAATTGGAGTCACAGGAAGCCTCCAGAAGAGCTTTACCCAGCTCTCCATAGGAGAATACTCTAACTTTTTGTGTTGCCTTCTTTTTTAGTCTTTAATATCTTGGCATATGATCTCTTCGATAATACAGATGCCTTCAGTTTCATGATTTCATTTATTTTTATGTCTATAGTACATTTAATAAAACTAAATAGTAATGTTGTCGCCATATTGTACAGTGGATCAAGTGATTGGAAACATTTCATTTTCTTTTACAAAATGCATTTCTGAATGTAATTTATATGGAAAATATTGGCAGGCATTACTACTGAAAAACATACACAATAACTTAAATAACTATACTTTGAGGTCAAAAAGCCACCAACTTTTGTTAGTCAGTGTGCCCAGATCACACAGTCTTCAACTGGGCATGGAAAAAACAATGCCAAAATAGCATGTACTGACTGAATGTTCTGCCCAATTAATAAATATCAGAACAAATAAGGACTCATTGGCTGCTAGTACAGACAGATTGTCTGCCCTAAATCCATGCTGAGCATCAAGAATGATTTTCAATCAGTTTATTTTAATTTTGACAATCATATTAAAAAACACACAAAAATGCCTTAAATAGTAATCTAGGGCAATACAAAATTTAACCATCAAACACAAAATATAAACGTCATTATGCTATCTACTACGCCAGTTCAGGGTAACCCTGCTCCCAGCAACTTTACTGCTACAGGCTAAGAGAGACAACTGTGATGTCACGTTTGTGATACACAAACTGGTGAGAAGTTAAAATAATGTTAAAAAGGATCAATATATTGTTCTAACCAATGATGGGTGAATTTTTTTTTAAACCTGTCCAAACCTTCACTCATGCCCTGAAATGAACAATTTTTCAGGTTCAGATCAGTGGCCTAGTCTGTCACTGATCGTCTTATCTTAGCTTACGTAATGATTGCGCCTTCTTATTTTTTAAAAAAAGTTGTATGCAAAGAAAATATCAAGAACTTCAAACTGTGAGGCCTGTATTTATTGATGCTGTTTATCTTAGTAAAAAGCAAAATGCATTTCCAAGTCCTCTGTAGCGTTTTATCTTCCATCTGTCTAAACACACAAGATTTCAAAATAAACCCAGCTACCCTCAAATTTATAAGAACTCCATTTTCTCAGAGTATTAGCCATTTCAGTGATAGCAAACCCATTTTCAAGACAATATTTCACATTCCAATGTGTGTTAATCTTTGCGTCTCTAAACAGGACATTTTTGGTTTCACAGCCTATATACTTTCAGTGATTAAGTCAACAGGAGTTTTGCCATTGACCTCAATGAGTACAAGATGAATCCTCAAAAATTAAAATACACTGTCAAATAATTAACATGTTTTACGAACAGGAAGATTAAATATAGAAGTAATTTTACTTTATATTCTGCATTTGACTGAGACAACTCCAAGCTTCCACATCATTCCTTCTTGCCATCCTTATTTAGTATTTAAAAGAGCATAGCATTGTTTCACTTCCCAAACCCAGAGCACCTCCAGTTTAGCCTCACATGCAAAAAACACAGATCAAGCCATGGGGATGTTCTTTCGGTACAGTACCTTGCCAGCATAATGCTGAATTCTGAAGCAACTGTGAGGCAGCGATGTATCATTCAGGAAACGTGAACACTTGCTCATCCTACTCTCAAAGTGCTGATGAGTGGCACAGATTTGGTTTAGTTTCTCTAAAAAGGTGTCATCAGTAACAGTTCCTGGCCTCAGACATTCTTCATCTAGCATAGCCAGAATTCCAGTTTGATTCTGTAGTTTAAAAACAAAATTTCCTTCTTAATGCGTTGTTTTTATCTTTTTATGGAGATAAATAAAATTGTGCTAACTTATACAAACAATAACTAAACCTGAACTTTCCTTAATCAAAAAATATTGTATATAGAAATGCATGTCTGAAGTAAAGATGAGCCATATTAGTGGATTTTCTGCTGTTGTTCAGACCCATTAATTTAATAAGTCAGAACTTTGCAATTAGCTTTCCAAATTTCACATTACAGCTGGGTTTTAATTAAGAGCAAAGAAGTCATTCCATTCTGAACCCCTCAAAATTCTTCTTTTTGGATATACAGTTTGCAAGCTAGATATCAGCTTAAATATTAATTTTATTTTGAAACTGTGAAGAAAACTTGTTGAACCATTTTCAAGACACCTGAACATATGGGGGGAAAAAAGGTTCACTCTCAAAGAAAAGAGATTGTTTTTCCATATGGATTTTTTTTTTCAAAATGACATTTTCACAAGTTCAAATTTAAGATTGAATTCTTCATTGCAAACTAATTCATCTCTTACAATTCACCCCCCAGCATGAGCAGTAAAACTCCATTGACTCTGGTAGAGCAGGACCTGTAAAAGCCAACTGTGAACACCCCTCAGCTTGAAAGTGGTTTTTAATTAATTGATAATACTAACAAGCTGCTATATAGGGTTCAAAGCATTTCATAAGGAAAGATTTCTCCTGATTTTACAGATGGAGTATACAGTTCAAAGTCACGTAACAGGTCAGCAACAGACGCAAGCGTAGGGATAGACCCCAGCCAGTCCCCTACTCCAAGTGTGATGATTTATTCCACTTGACAATCTCCACATTCACACTTATGAACTTTTGAAGATGATGGACTAATCATTCACAGTATCTTAATCAACATTTAAAGTGTGCAACCTAGAAAATGGGCCCTTCACAGCAACTCAAAATCTACCCAACTCCCATTTTCCTCACCCTTTCTCAACAGCACACATTTGGTTTCTTTATTTATGAAAGTGTATTCTTAAGATTTGAGTCTTCTGACTTGTAACTTTCAACCTAAACTTCATTCTCCTATTTCATTTATATAAGAGGCTAGTCTATAGCCTTCTACTCAAAAGGAGGCACAGTAATCAATTTATGGGCAAAGCTAGTATGCATTTTGCTCTATTGGTTAAAAAATGTTTCAGTTTGCATGTTGTTAAGGAACTAGCATGACGTGAAACAGAAAGGGTGTTAAATCAACAGGAACTACTGTGATTAAGTACAAGTACATGCTGTATCAGAAGCATACAATGATTCAATAACTGAATTGCCCGGTTACCATTCAAAAGAAAACGTTATTTTCATCAGTTGCTTGTGATGTATTTAATAAAAACAGCACAGCACCAAAGCATTCTGTGAAATAAACTGATAATGTATTCTTGTTATCTCACTAATAAGTGCTGCACATCTATAAGAGAAAATGCTATGACATATAAACTCTATTTTTGTCCATTCCACACGTTTGAAATATGTTAGATCTTTAGTATAATAAGTAAACTGTAATTTAATACAAAGTCACGTGTTTCTGAAAACAATACGCTAAAAAACTCTCATTACAACCTAATTTCAATTAAGCGCAGTTACGATATTTCTATTTTACACATCTTAATTTTCAAATGTTAATTCAAATTTTAGAAGAATTCACAAAGGCAAAATCATTGAAAGTAGAAATTGCAACTTACATTTTCTATTAGGTCACAAATAATGGCATTGTTGAAATAGTCAATGTGAGTCCATTCAATATCCTATAAAAGCAAAAAGCATATAATATTCGAAATGAGAGAAATAACTGCAGGAGTTCTGTCTATTGTCATGTTTTTATTGCATTTCTATTTATTAAAATACCCTTTAAAAAGTCAGCCCTATATATGTAGGTTTTTGGACCCTAACATTTTATTTTAAAAAAATGCAATTTACCACTAATATTATTTGGCCAAAATGAATGCCCTTGAATGGTTTCCAGACTTGCTTTCCATTCCCTTCTTTAATCTGTGTCAATTTCCCATGCACTTCATTGGAAACGAGCCAAAATGTTATACTGCAAGGCCTAGGGCCAGTAATGCTTTGTGTACACTTACAATGTTTATAAGGAAATAAGTCATAATTTCAGTACAAGAATCTAAGACTGATTTTTTCTGTTCTTAATTTTCGTTCAGGACAAAAACAAAAAAACCCACGAGCTAAATTTAGATGAGATCATCTGAAAAACTCACCCAGTCTGGCTGTTATTCAGATATTTGAAAAAAATTAACATTAAAATCAACAATAGAATTTCCAAGTATGGAATAATAGCCTTATACCAGCTGACAATGAATGACAGAAATAACCACAAGAGTTTCAGAGTTGGAGGGATATAGTCAAATTTATAAAGTAAAAATACAAGCATTCAAATTCCATACTTAATTTGTACTCTAGAGTAACATCTGATATTTTAATTTCTTCAGAGAGGTTGAAATTTAATTCATGAAGTGAATTACAGTAATTATCTTTCAAAGTGCTTGACCAATCAATACACACACACACACACACACACACACACACACACACACACACAAAGTTTGCCAAAGTTCCACATTGCCTTTGTAATTATAAGGCAGGAAGAATGTGTACCCAATTTTCAAAATCATTTACACAACACAATAGTGCCATTCAATCTAAATACAGACAGCACACAAGTTTTTACAGTTTTGAAAGATATTTCCTACTGCCTACATATATAGTAATGGGGAATATTACTAGAATCAATAAAAACTTTGTAACTTTAGGCACGTCCATTGTACACCACCAAAGCATAGTAGTTTAGCCTCTAAAACTCATCTTCACAGTTTATTCTTAAAATGGCATGTACGGCTCATTGTAAGAACTCACTGCAGAAAACGAAGGGGCATGTCTACAGAGCAAAGACCCGCAGCCGCCAGTCTCAAGAGGCCAGGTCAACTGACTCGGAATCACAAGGCTTGTAATGTAGGGCTAAAAATAGCAGTGTAGATGTTTGGGCTCAGGTTGGAGCCCAGGCTCTGCAACCTCACAAGGGTGAAGGGTCTCCGAGTTCAGGCTCCAACCCAACCCAGAATGTCTAGACTATTTTTAGCCCCGCAGCGCAAGGCCAAATAAGCTGGCAGGCTCTGAGACTCACTGTTGTGGGATGGTTTTGTTGTTATTGTTTAGTCATGGGTTTCTCAACATTTTTCTTTCTGAGGCCCCCGCAACATGCTATAAAAACTCCACCGCCCACCTGTGCTACAACAGATAAAAAGGCAGGGCCACTGTTAGGAGGTAGCGAGCAGAGCAATCGCCTGTGGGCCCACTTCACAGATGGCCCCATGAAGCTAAGTTTCTTGGGCTTCATCTTCAACCCCAGGCAACAGGACTCAGGCTTTAGCTTTCTGCCCTGGGATCTGGCAAATCTAATGATGGCTCTGATCTCTGCTTTATTTTGACGGATCCCCAGAAACCTGTTTGCAGCACCCCAGGGGTCCCCAGATTCCCTGTAGAGAACCACTGGTTTAGACATACCCTCAGAGAAATCTATATGCAATTACGTCCACCACACTTCATCCCATTTCATCTACCTTCCTGACCTTAGAACTATCCTCATCTGTCACTAACAATGCATCTATTTGAAAGTTCAGTCTGTTTTACACACAACAAGATCATACTGTGAAATAAAAGTATATTTTCTTTTGTATTTTAGCTCTATGAGGGAGCTAAAGGATTTCCTGGGGAAATTGAATAGACTGGTTCAAGAGACCAGTCAAAGGACTGAAAACTGTATCAAGTCACCAGCCTGACACTGGTGGATGTAGGAGTCCTGTGTCAGACATACAGAGATACACGCACAAACACACACACTTTTACAGAGCTATCATGAGACTATGACGAGAGGGACAAGCCCTGTGAGAGGATATGAAGTTCTCTGAACCTGCACCAGGGTCTCCAAGTGGAAGATGGATGACACTTGGTAAGTGAGTCATGCATATACGCTGTTTATGCTTTTTTAAGGTACTTTTTCTTTAACATTTTTGCTCTGAATAAATAACACTTTGCTTTATGAAGGATGGTTGGTCACTGTATAGCCCTGTCATTTCTCAAAGGACAGGGCCACAGGTGCTGAACTACCATCAGATCTGCTAAGGTGATCACAGTGAACCAAAGCTTAAATCCCCAGTCTAGAAGGGAATGTGTCATGGGACTCTGCCCTGAGAAAGGTAACAGAGGTTTGAGACCTTAGCAGGGATCAGAGGTGCAGTTACCCTGGGAACTATGACAGCATGTGGCAACAAACAGAGCTACTCTCCATGGCAGGCTCAGGTTCAGAAAAAGAGCTCTGGGTACTGTGCCCAGAAAAAGGTGTGTATTGGCAAGTGGGTAAGAAGTGATTATAAAAACAAATGAATTTGAACTATTACCTCTCGTATGTATTCTTCCTGCTCTTCTTTTAGGGTAAGTTCAATGAAGATCTGCTGCAGCTTCTCATTACAATAGTTAATAATGAACTGCTCAAAGCTGTTATCCTGTAAAACAAATCAACACATACCTGTTCATTTGTTGCATGTATCGTGCTCTGGAATTCAGTTGGAGCAAGTTACGGCAAAATCCTCGAGTCTACAAGCAACTTTACTGGCTACTCTTCCTGGTTTTAAAGGTGGCGTTTCCATGTATGCATTGTTAACAATGGATTATAATTTCAAAATTTAGGGTCAAAACTTCTTGTGATGTTTCCCACTACAACGGACTGCAACCTCTACAAGTTTGATTTATGGTGTTTCCGCCTCATTTCCTCAGGGTGGGGTGTTAATATGAGGTTATTATAATATGATGTGGCAATTCCCCATGATGCCAGAGAAGAGACCACGTAGAGAAGATTTCCTCCTGAACAACCCACTCCTAGCATGTGATACATTGGGAGCACCTAAAGGGAAGTTTCTGCAGGCTCTGAAAAATAAAACCATGAAAACCCTATATCTTGCACAGCAAAATATAGATGTCAGTCTACTCACTAACATTGTTTTTTAAAAAAACTGATATGCCTTTGCATTCACCGATTAACCAGTATTGTTTGATAGAGCAAATATAAAAGTAAAATAAGTGTATTATCAGTATTGTTAATAAGATCCATAGTAAATGAAATATTACATTTCCTATGGATTCTGAATAGCAGGGCATGTGGCCAATCAGAGGCACTGTGGTGCAGATCAAATTATGGAATGTCATATTTGGGATATCACCACAGTACACTTCCAAAACAATACATTTCAGACTCTGCAAAGATATCACTGGGACAAGTTCCTAAACACTATGGATGAAATTGCAGCCCCAATGAAGTCAGTGGTGATAACTGCCACTGAATCCCAAGGGGTCAGGATTTCACTCTAAAAGGTTTTAACTAATATCTTTATTTCAATTATCTTAAATCATGGCAACCAGTGTCCAGTTACACATTTTCTGATACATGCTTAAAATGTGTTTAGCACCAAAAAGACACACTGTAGGCTCTATTTGCTCCTTAGTAAGTGTTCATAACTCATTAATACCTTGAATATGCATATCTATTAGAGCGATTTTACTTACAATTATGTAAAACTAGTATTAATTACTACTGGTCTTTCCTTATTAATTAAAGTCATTCCAACATATTACTTTTTACTAGCTAATATTGCTATGTCTTTGGTTATTTTGGAGGACTGATGATATTTCCATAACAGACTAATGAAGTTACACCTGTCAGCAAATCTGCTGTTCAATACCTATGAAGCTGAAGTTACACGGATAATTACTTGATAATATAAAAACTGCCATTTTTTAAACATCGGTTTAATCAACTAGCTGCTAAAGTACTAAAACCATGATTAAGAACACACTCAAGCAGATTAGGAAAAGCTGAAGTACCATAGATACCCATATCAACTTGGGTTTAAGCTAAAGCAAAATCAAAGCTGATCTCTAAGGCTGTCTACATAGACACTTGTAGCTGGGCCAGCGCCAGCCAACTCCATCTTGCAGGGCTCGGGCTGTGGGGCTGTTTTATTGCTGTGGAGACTTCTCGGCTTGGGCTAACTCTGGTACGCTCCCACCCACCTCACAGGGTCCTACAGCCTGGGTCCTACACAGGGTCCTACATCCTGGACTCCAGCCCAAGCCCAGAAATTTACACAACAATTAAACAGCCCTACAGGCTGAGTCCTGCGAGTCCAAGTCATCTGGCACAGGCCAGCCATGGGTATCTGGCTGCCGTGTAGACATACCCAATCTTTTTCTGCAGCCCCTGCAGGTCCTGACCTTCCCTCAAAGCTTAATTACAGATCAGGGTTTGGAAATTTTTCGTAGCTCTAGAAGATAAGGTTAAAAATGCAGCATGCATCAAAACTGCACTGCAAACAAGTCACACTTACTGGAATCTGTTGCAAAAGGACAAATTACATAAACTGCAATCAGTCCTTATACAGTTTTCATAGCACTACAGTATACAAAGCTACATAGAATGAGTGCTGACAGATATAAACATAGTAGCACAGTGGCATCTTTTCATTTACATTTCCACAGCTTGACATTGGTTCATGTTTGTACATCACACTGAAGATGTAAAATGCAATATATAGAGAGGTATGCATAGTTATTTTAGTAACTCGGCAATGCGACCTAAAACAGGAGTTCTCCCATGCTGCACTCCTCTCTAGTCAGTGAGCAGCATTTGACTTGGACAGTCACATATATGACCCTATGACCATTAATAGATAAACCTTGTTACTGGGTAAGGAGCTACAATACATTTAAGGAAGAATGGGTAAAAGTTTGACATATGTAGATAAACAAAATACATCAAGAGTGAGGAGAACAGGAGTCAAACGGACATATCTCCTTAACCAAAAAGTGGTGAAATACAGAACATATCCTGCAGGTAAGCCTATGCATCACCAAAATAATGTTCTTCCTTAGGGATTATTTTTGTCCTTTTACGAGGACAAAGACAGGACTTTTAATTTACAAACTGTATCCTGTAATCTTCAATATAAGCATCTCCATGTGGAAGAGTGATTAGTACTAAATTCTACAGACTAAATGTTACATATATAAAATGTTTATTATTCACACATTGAAACATTTTTCAGATTTGCATTAAAAAAAAACAACACCCAAAAATCTACATATTTCTTTACTTCACAAATCACCTAAAATCAAAAAATAAATTCTATTTAAAACCATCAAGACACTGGAATTTGCCACTGTAGCAATCAATATAAACAGGACATCTTTATTATTATTGGCATTTGCGCGTATGACCAAGTCAATGTCCAATATTTAATTACAATAAGGGATACAAGAGAAAGCGTACTTTAACTTCCACAAGCACTAGTGACCATTAATGCAGGATAGCTGCAACTACACACACACACACACGATTTCTTTTAAAGTTAAACTAAGTTACACTTTGAAGAAAGACTTACATTTCATTTCACAGCTGTCTGAAATTCTACCCAAACAAACCAATTACAGGCAAATACTGAATTGAAAAACAGCTACTATCAAACTATCACATTAGCTTATCATGTATCAGTCTATAGTATATTTATATAATTCAGTAATGCAGCAAAAGTCTTCAAATAATATATTTCCTCAATTTAGATACACTTAGAATCATTTTGGCCGACTCACTACAATTTCAATCATGTTGACAAGAAATAAACATGCTACTATATATTTTATAATGATTCACACTAAGCCTTTGGTTGGTTGGGTTTTTTTTTATTGTTGTTTTTCCTAACTACTGATTACCATCGAGCTAAAGACTCTGGCCCACCAAACTCCACGAGGGAAAGCAGGCTTAAAATATACTTCCTATAATCATACAATACTTGTTGCTTTTTCTGAACATTTAGATCTACAGACAGTAAATTCTTCACGGATAATTAGGATCATAAATAGGGAGGAAAGGAATGATGTCTTTAGATTCAAAGTTTCTCTATAAAAACGGTTGAATTTCAAATATTGTAGGAAAAAATCTCAATGATCAGAAGCCCTGCACTTTCCAAGTTTTACCAGTGATGCTTCTTTTCCATGATGTAGTCTGTTCTTTTAATGCTAGAAACATCTATTTAATCATGGTATTTTACACCAATACTATACTAGCTGCACCTGGGAAGCCGTTGCAGAGCAAGTAACATGACCTTCACAGGTGTAAAGAACATTCTAAGTCTCTCAAGTGAAATGAAAGATGCTAGCAAATGAAACATCACCTGAGATAGAAATAAACATACATCCAAATGTATAGATACAGATGGTCAACAACCAACAGCTCATTCCCTGAATCTTTAATCGGTTATGACAGTGAATGGCAACCTGAAAATGTACTCAGACTAGTCTTGTGATACTGTACTGATTCAACACGACCAAATCCATGCCTGATTTCACACACTCACTCAATCTCTTGATCACACACATTTTTCTTTGTTATTAAGTGTCAAACTATAGGGCATTGAAGTCTGTCATATGGGGACATCTTCATGCAGTACATTCTTGGAATATAATAGCTATTGGGTTAACATCTGCTCTCTGATGCAGAAACATGCTGCCTGTGGGTAAATTAGACAACTATTTTTCTTACACTCATGTCAGTGTGCTCCCTTCATGATCCATTCCCTTTGCTTTAGAATATTACACAAACTTAACTGCTAATAATAGTGAGTACAACACATGTTTAATCCTGAATCCCAGTCCTTCAGGGTCATGAATAAGGGTTTCAGTCTAAAGAAAAGTTGTTTATGTTTAAGAGTTTGATTTATTTTATGTTAAGTTCTAGCCATGCACACACAAAATTATCAGAAACAATATAAATGGATATTCCTGACCTAAAAGGATATTGGCTTGAGTAGATATCACAGACAAGACACAAAAGAATGAGATTTTTAACCAAAAAAAGTTAATTGAAGCAACGTTTATCAAGTGGCCTCATGCAGAAATGCCTTGGAAATGGCTAAACTGAAAATGGTTGTCAGATTAGTAAAAGCAGGAAAGACTGATAGGTTTAGACAGGATTTTCAGAAGTATCTCAGGTATACCATGGCAACTCACCATAAAAATGTAGATGTAAAAATAACTGCACATATGATTTCTACCAACATTTTGAACATGCGGCTAAGCTAGAAGCAACAGCAGAATGGCGAAACAAGACAAGCTTTGTACTCCTGTTGAAGACAATAGACTATTTTCTTAATTAAAGGTGTTGGTAAAGAGTCTAAAGAGAGGGAATATTCTTCTATGAAATTATTTTATACTCTCACATTTTCCCTCATCATAGGCAACATGTGTCTATTTTTGAGGTACATCAGAAGGGAAATTTTCCAAAGGAACCAAGGACAGTTAGCTGCCTAACTCCCATTGAAAGTCGATGAGAGTTGGATGCCTAACCCACATTTGTGCCTTAAAAAGGACCAGGAGTACTTGTGGCACCTTAGAGACTAACCAACGTGCCACAAGCACCCCTCATTCTTTTTGCGGATACAGATTAACGCGGCTACTACTCTGAAATTTGTTCCTTAGATGATCCTCTCACCACACACACTCCCCAGACTGTTAAATTTCAAAAAAGTTTTGTTTGCTTTAACACATATGATACAATACTACACAAACAAGCCTACTTTACAGGAAAACTGAACTCATTTTTAAAAAAAGTTCAGAATTGTCCCAGCTTGTATCCAAAGCAACAGAACTGGCTCCTTTAAAATTAACATATTATTTAATTTTTCTTAAGTAGCAGGTAACTGACTTCTGATCTCACACACTCCCCAAATGTCTAAGTCCCTTTATTTGTACCTAGGGTGACCAGATGTCCCAATTTTATTGGGACAGTCCCAATTTTTGGATCTTGTTCTTTTATAGGCTCCTATTATCCCACACCCTCTGTCCTGATTTTTCACATTTGTTGACCGGTCACCCTATATGTACCACAGCTTCTCTGCCCCAACTTAAACATCAGAAAGGCATACCTCCCCCTCCCCGCCCCCCATAGGTGGAGGATCCAGGGCAGTTTTAGCAACCAGTGTAGGCTATTGCCAAAAATTGCAGAGGAAAGAGAGCTGGGAAGGGAGACCATAAAGGAAAGCCTAGATGCTTGGTTCACTGAAAGGAATGATGTGAGGAACCAAGCATAAACCTGAAGATTTAACCTATATCCAGATGGGAGGTCATGCTGGAAGGATGGAAATTTTAAAAGAAAGACTTGATTTGTAAAAGAGGAACTACAGAATATTGATGCTAGGAAGGTGGGAATGTTGCCAGAAGAATGCAAATAAGAGGGAAACAGATGAAAGAGAGATCATTTCTTCCTGCCACAGAAAATGGTTGTTTACATGCAACTAAGGTCAGAACAATCTAACTTTTTCACCCTGAAGTTTTCACAGGTATTTGTTGTTCAATATTTATTCCTTGAAGTCCTTTAGGGATTGAAGTTTCTCTGGGAAAAGCTTATATACTCTGGTGGTGGACACTGAAAAGAAGCTCTATACGGACAGTTGCGTGTTTATAACACATCCACCAATACAACTGTTGACATATTAAAAAACCTTGAACGTTTTCTTTGAGAGGGAAAAACTACACCACCACAGCACTGCTAAAAGAGCTTGACAAATTCCATAAAACATGTCTCATAAATTTTTACTTGGATGTCAGATGAATTCCCTATGGTCCCACTTTTGTGTTCACTTTCATGAACATTCACGCAATCAAACTTTATAGAAAAAATGCTCATAGAAAACAGATTTTAAGTGCACACATTTCTGTTAAGATCAATCTCTAGGCAAAGAACCCAAGAAGCATGACATTTAAATGTACATATTTCTGATATCTGTAGTCACAAAACTTCTAAAATATAATTCCCATTCATTAATTACCCCAAAATGAATAATTAAGGCAACAACAACAACATAGGCCCAAATCACATGGATTCCACATTTCCCACAGTCAGTTATCTGGGCCTGCCCCTGGTCCTATTAATGTCAATGACAAAACACCCAATGATTTCAGTGGCATAGGAAGATAATTAGGCCCACAGAACACATCTTGTTCTCATCTCCATTTTTTGGTTCATGAAGGCTAAAACCAAATGGTGAGTGGGAGGGGCAAGAATCAACTGTGGCTCCAACAAACAATGTGTGTGATACACAAAGAAAACTCAGATATTATCACATCACAAACCCAGGTTAGCAAATTAATCCTAGAATTATAGAAACTAGTGATAGTAAGGACCTGCTAAATAATGCTGGTCCACTCACACATCATGGAACTAATCACGGCTTTAGGGGAAAGCCTTTTAACACACTCAGAGTTTCTCATCTTTAAAATTATGATGTAACCCATTTCTGAAACGCATACAATCAACATGTTTTATAGTGGTGATGAATATTATATAATGAGCTTCAATTATTTATTAACAAGCAGCAGCCCAGCTAGCTCTATATTCAAACTTCTCAAAAGGAAGCTAGGGAGAACTGGGGAAAAAACATTAGAAAATTTCACAAAAGTCAGATTGCATTTTGAAAAGTTAAACCCAGTGATACTGAATAAGAGAAATTACTTTTTAACGCTAGGAAATCACACACTTTTTAATAGGAAAAATATGATCACTCTTGTGCAGTACAAAAACCTTTATAGAACGGAATAGTCCTAGAGAGCTTACAATTTAAAATTTAGAATTTATACAATCTAAACCATATATTACAACCAGACCCAACACCCCTAATTGTTAATGAAAAGGTTCCCATTGACTTCAATGAGCATTGCATCATGCCCTTAATATACAGCTGTATATCTTGTGGTCCCACCATGACACTTGCGTGATGCAAAGGACCCTTGGATCGCCCTGTGTACCTGTGTGAATTTCACCCTATGAGTTTAATCCCGTGAGATACAGAGTATTTCTTCTTCCATTTACTTCAACAGAAGTTGAGGTTGCTCAGCATTTGGAAGGAATGACACTAAACGAACAAACTTGCTCCATTTTCAAATTTACTATTTTGAGCATTTTATAAACTATAGTATAGTTGAATATACACATGAGAGAGGAAAAAGCATTTAGTCTTCCATTTTGCTGCTATGAAACTGTGTCCTTACATCTAACTTTTTCTTATGGCTTTATTTTTCTAATGTCAAACTTCTTAAAAAAACAACAACTTGTTTCCCTGTATTCAATTTAACATTCATAGACAGCCCACAAACTCAGATTTCTTACAGATATGCAAAATTCTATTTAAATTGTATTCTAAAGCACTTACCTCAAAAATTTCAAAGCCATAGATGTCCAGTACTCCCATGACCTTCTTTCTGACTTTTGTTTGTGCCTTTTAAGAGAAGGTTGAGTTATTGTTCTATACATTTAATATTTGTGGTCAAGATACATTAAATGCACCTTATAGGCTAAAAAGTTAAGTTTGGTTTTCCAGAAATGGTTACTATAAATATTTTCATAAGTTTAAAAACAAAAACAAGCAAACAGATTTACTTGGATACAAATATTCATCTCCAGCATTGGCAGCCTTGCATCATTTCACTAGTGCATAAGAATAAGAAAGTAAAACAGACCAGTATAGTTTTACTGTCCCCACTCACAATTGATTTCTATTGATTTCTTTATGGGCATATAAGAAAATTACCTTAATGCTCTCATTGATTCTGTTAACCAGCCAGGAAAACAGTCTGCTGTACAGATTCTTAGCCAGAGCATCACGGGCATAATATGCCTAGTCAAAAGAAAGAGGAAAAAACATTAGAAATATTGGGCTAATTCTGAACCATGTGTACTATTCCAATGGTTTAAAAGTGCTATAAAAAGGATGGAAATGACTTCTAAGGAATATGTTCATCATGAGGGGGCTACCTGGTCAGAATAAGGCTGCAGGAACAGCTCTACAGTGTTCTCCCTCTCAGACTTTGGCATACAGACTTGGTAAGGGTGGGAGATGGAGACAATGCAGCCTGAGCACATTGCATTCTGCTAGTCTCAGCTGGCCAATGGCCCATTTACCACAATAAAAGACCCATAGCACCACCACAGCAGATCCAAGTCAAATGACTTGGCTCAAGCTGTAGGGTTATAAAATCGCAGTGTAGACATTCAAACTCAGGCTGAAGCCCAGGCTCTGAGGCTCTATGAGGATTGTGGGGAGTCTCAGATAGGGTGACTAGACGGCAAATATGAAAAATTGGGACAGAGGGTGGGGGGTAATAGGAGCCTATATGAGAAAAAGACCCCAAAATCGGGACTGTCCTTATAAAATCGGGACATCCGATCACCCTTGTCTCAGAGCCCAGGCTGTCTACACTGCCATTTTTAAGACCTGCAGCCTAAGCCCCATGAGGCCAATTCAGCTGACCCAGGCTCAGACTGGGTACCACAGTTTTTAATCACAGTGTGGACATACCCTTCGGGCAGGGGTTCTCAAACAGGGGGTCACAAGGTCATTGGGGGGGGGTCACAAGCTGTCAACCACCAATAATGGTGTTAAATATATTTTTTAAAATGTTACTGGGGAGGGAGTCCTCACTCAGAGGCTCATGATGTGAAAGGGGTCACCAGTAAAAAGGTTAGAGACCCACTGCCTTAGGGTATGCCTAACTCTGCAATGCAAGCCTAGGGTTAGCAGAACTGGAGCTAGCAGACCCTGGGTTTGTTAGCCTAAGGCTTGACTATCCATACGTATTAGGAATTGTTGAACCCTGTGTCCCAACCTGGGGCTCCAGCTTCTGTGGGCCCTAGTCTAACCACCATATTACAGACTTCCTAGTGTCCTCCCAAATGTGGCTGCTCTAGCCTTTGTTCGTGGAGCCTGTGGGAAAACTTCTTTGGCCTCTGACAATCTGAAAGTCGGACTGTGGAATTGTGGGATACTTTCAGAGGACTCCCAGAGCACAAGTCCATTGGGGCTGCATCTACACTGCAAACCAATAGGGCTTGAAACCTGGGTCCTGGCTTGATGCAGGTTAAGATGCTCCACCCACATGGCATCCTGGGACCTGGGGCTGCTCGATTTATGTGTACATGGAAGAGTTAGGCTTGAGCCTGAGTTGAAACCCTGGGTTTACACTACAGTGTAGACATATCCAAAGAGGCCTTGCAGCCAGAGTTGCCAGAGTCCTGCTTTCACTTATACCCGCAGTTTGATAGACCCAACAGAACCAAGAATTCAAGAGAAGCAAAGTTGGCTTCATGCATCTGAAGAAATGTTTTTTTACCCATGAAATCTTATGCCCAAATAAATCTGCTAGTCTTTAAGGCACCACTGGACACCTTTTTGTTTTTGTAGATACAGACTAACACGGCTACCCCCGAAAGTTGGGTTAAAGACATCTTTGTCTACCTGCCCCCTCCCCTCACTCCACTGCAGGAACAGAGAATTGAAGCCAGTGTTTAATAGGATTGCCTCAAGTAGTCACATACTTAAGAGATGTCCGAGGGGACCAGAAAAATAGCAGGTGTAATAAAACTTCACATTTCTGACTTTGATAAAATAACTGTACAATTTATATATCCCCAGCGGGTTCCTCATTCATTCTGAGGAACAGGCTCCTGGGAACCTTTATAAGAGGTGAAACTTTCTGATTCTAGTTTTATTTGTGGACCAAGAGAATATAGCAGTCCTCACACTAATGTATTCTGAAAAAGCAATAAGAGGAGTTGAGAGAAATAGGAAAACAGGTAGGGATGACAAAGGGAGAGAGGAGGCAGTAAGGAAGGGAGAGAGAGAGATGGGCAAAGGCAACAAAGGGAGAGGAGAGGAATGAAAAGCAGACCTCAATTTGTCTTAAAATCTCCAAAAATATGGTGGCTTATTGAACATTTTACAATCTCCCTTCTCCTATCTGTTTCTGACAGGTTCCTACCTACGTGCTCTGCTCAGAACTCTTTTCAGGACCCCATAAGTTAAGTTTCTAGTGGAGGTTCAGGGTAACAGAAATGCACATCATCAAGCAGACTTGATGATGATGAATAAAATTAAGCGAGAAACAGCGAGTGATGAAATCAGAATTTTAATCACTTAAGTGAATAAGACAGAAGATAACAAATGCTCAGATCAAAATAAAAAAATACGTGTATTTTTCATAAATTCTCCAGCACATCAATCAGAAAGGTTTGGAGATTATTAAAAAAAAAGACATTTCAACCATCAGCTCCATGTAAAACAGCAACAAAACACAAACAAGGAAGATGAAAATTGTATCAGCAGAAAAATACACTGCAAGAGGTGAGATGGTCACTGTAACATGCTAGTTAGACCCCATCTGTAATACTGTATAGTAAGAGGCACAGCACCACCAGGACTCTACTAGTGCCTTCAGGAGGGTGAAGCATCAGAGAACAGGGACTTTACCAGTTCTGAAGAACCTACGTCCTGAAGACAAGTTACGGTGTTCAGTTTACTCTACTAGAAAAAGAAAGGCTCCAAACTGACTTCACAGAAGGTTTCAAAATTAGTAAAAGGATTCAGAAAGTGATTTTTATCTTTTTTTAAAAAGCCACCATCACTCCCTTCCATCTCCACGCACAGAGAGACTAGTTTGGGCTTCTAAAACTAGATAATCTAAAATAAGGAGTAAATGAAGAATATAAGCAGAACTACTCCAGGACAAGGAAAATAAGCAGATGGAATAAGATATTGTGCAAGTAACTGAAACAGTGTAAGTGATTTCAAGCGACACCTAAATTTGTTGCAGGGGAAGGACTGAAGGTTATGGTGAAAAAGCAGGAAGCTTGGATTAAAATAAACAAAGAATGAGGAGTGGCACATTCAACCAGACAGCCTTTCCTGTTCCTAAAATATCTTATAGTCTTCCCGTAAAAACTTCCAAGCTGGCTTGCCACTGATATCATTAGCTGCAGCAAGAGGAGAAGAAAGGGAGAGGTGCTAAGAAATTAAGAAAGAGGGAACAATATCAAAAGTTGAATTTATTCATTTTAGCTGAAGAAATGTCAGAACAGACCAGAGCACATCAATCCTGTGAAACCAAATGGGCTGTTCAAAATAAAAGATGGTGTGCCACAGCAGAACGTTTTAAGATTACCACATTTCTGCACAATATGTAGGAAGAGCTTCCTACACCCTTTTCTTGTGGGCATGACTCTCATAAAAGCAAAATGTTCATCAAGTGTGTTTGAATATTCAAAAAGTGTGCTGAAGGAAAGAAAATGAAAACAGCGATAAGTTTTACTAGTGAAATGTTTTATTTAGAAGTGCTTTGTGAGCAGTAACTTTATTTTGTAGTTATGCAGAAAGCACTCATTTATAAAAATTATTTCCCTTAAATGAAGAATGTTGCCTATAGTATAT
The DNA here is from genome assembly GCA_032164245.1 of Sternotherus odoratus. NCBI lineage: Eukaryota > Metazoa > Chordata > Testudines > Kinosternidae > Sternotherus > Sternotherus odoratus. The sequence goes on from JAVMKO010000011.1 coordinate 20,902,692, forward strand.
GACATAAAATAATGTTCAGTTTTCTGGTTAGGAGTAAAATTTTCAAAAGCAACTAAGTGACTGAGAAACCGAAGTTGAGAATTAATGATCTAATGAAATCACAAGGGACCGGAAGCTACTGTTGAGAGGGGAAGCGACTTTTTGTCAGACTGTCTGAAATCATTAATTTGTTTGTTTTAATAGCACCATTTGACTTCAATTTCTGAACAACTGTATGGAGAAAGTAAGAGATTCAGCAACTTTTAATTTCCAAGAGATAACAATATACATCCTGAGACCCACAAGCAGCAATCCAGAAATTACATTTGTGATATATCTGAAGTAAAATCAGAACAAAACCACCCTTTAAAATAACCTTTCAGGTTCTTCTAATACATACAAAATAAAATCCCACAATCCTTATTATTCTTATGGAAAAGAAAAATATTTTACATATTTTACAGAAAAGAAAAATCAGTAAGAATCCACTTTTACCTGAGCCACATTTAGCGTCGTAGAGACTTTTTCTTGCTTGGCTTCAACCGTTCGGAAACTAAAGGCTCTTTCCAACACTGACTGATCGATTCCTGTCAACTCACAAATTTCTTTGAGCTCTATGAAAGCAAAAGGCCAGAGTGTGACTATTATTAACACTTTTATATCACCATATTTGTATTGGCTAACCTTTGTGGCAGGGTGCTGGCCAAGAGTGCCTGAGCCAGCCCTGCCGGCCCTTTAAGAGGGAGCAGAAGCCTGCAAACCTCCCTTGCAGAGAAGGCTAATTAGCCACCTGGGCTGCAGAGGGCTCAGCCTTGATGAGTGGCACCTGGCAGCCTCCTCAGGGGGATAAAAGGCCTGCCAGGAAGCAAGCCCAGTGTGGTGGGGATGGTATGAGTGTGGTGTGGTTTGAGCTATTTAGAGCTGTGTGTTAAGAACTATTCAGAGTTGTAAACTGGACTATATAGAGTCTGTAGAGCTGTAAGCTATAGAGCTGTGAACTGTAGAGTTGTATGCTGAAAGACTGTACAAAGCTGTATATATTGGTGGTGGGGTCTTGCACTGTGAATTAAAGAGCACTGTTTGGAGCAAAGAAGGGTTTCCTGCCTGTTCCTGAGAGGGGTGAGAGAGCGGTCTGCCACACCTTACTCAACACTACATCACACAAAAAGCTAATGATTTTCTTTAACTTTGAAGCAGTGGAAAGTTTGTTCAGAATAATTTTTTGTCAAGGTTTGGTTGAGTGTTACCATCCACCTCCCCATATCAAGTTTGCTGAAAACAGTAACAGAAAAAGATTCCATAAAAATCCTGTTAAGTTAGAAACCATTTTCTGTTTCATTACATTTCAGTAAGAGGACATTTTTTCCCAATCTTCTGTAGAACTTTTTTCTTGAACAGAACTTTTGAACACATAAAACAAAAACATCAAATTTTCAAAGTGTACCAATTACAACAAAAAGGTCTCATCAAGTGAATAAGCAGTATAAGTTACACATTGGCAGGTCAAAAACCAAAAATATTAACTGAAAAAATATTGTGGCACAATCAAACACATTGTATCCATTTATAGTAAACCAATTTCTTCCATTTAATGTTTCAGAAGAAAGCTTTCATAAAATGGAAAAATCTAGAAAATGTTCATGAAAAAGACATTTTTGTAAAAAGCCAAATTTTGACTGAAACATTACATATGAGAGATTTGAACCAAATCTACTTACAGATAATGTTCAGAATAAAAAGTAATGCTCTTTAATCCAGTTGCAAGAGCAAGAGTAAATCTTGTGTCTTTACAAGATACAGAATTCACAACAAACTCTTCAAATATTAGCTTTTCCCCTAACACCAGTGTCATCTTACCGTTTTTATCTTTGATTTTACTTTCATCTAAACCATTTACTCGAGATTCAGGTTTGAATTCAATGTTTCCCAATTTTAGAATTGCTGCTATCACTTCCAAGATGGACTGTGTTTCATGATCCATAAAGCCAACAATCTGCATGGCATTCTGGAAAAGAGGAAAAAATCACAAAATATAAATTTTTAATCAAATTGATCAAACTTGCAAAATCCACTATTTATACACATCATAACAGAATATAAATGTTTTTCAAACACATATATGACAAGAAGAACATGAAAAATTACTGGGCTTGGATAATTACACCACAGAATATTAAGTGAAGTTTGTGAGGATTGTGTAACTCAGTCAGCATAAATGTTTAATCTGTCTCTAGTGTCCATGCCAGAGCACTGAAGTTATTCATGTTTTTATAAAGATATTTTTTTCTAACTGCCTATAGACCTTAATTTCAGACTCCTAACAAATTTGAAAAGCTAAGATAAATGGATAGATCAACAGAATGCTGATAATTTTGAAGAAATGGATTAATTTAAATTTAGCAACAGAATAGAAGAAAAATGTTACTGGAGTTCACACTTTTATCTCTTAAGTACATATATACAAAACCAAACTATTCTCTATCAAGACTTTGGTTAACAAATGTTACATCTAAAACTCATTGCACACTATACATCTGCAAGAAAAGTTTGTATAACACTGATTAAGGCCCCAGTCCTGAAAATGACTCAGTAGAGGTAGATCCCCTCTAGTACAGAGCCAGTTGCAGGATTGAGGGTTTAAGAATTTTGAGTTGTGTGTCTTGGATTAAACTGGACAATCTTACCCTAACTGTTTTGAAGTTTACTGCATCATCCACTCCATTTACTCGGGCAGAGTCCAAACTCAAGTAGTTATATCTGCTGAAATCCCGTTCAAGTTTAAGTTTGTCTAATGAATTGAATGAAAATAAGATCAGTCAGGTACCCTTGTTAATGGCTCTCTCTCTCTCACCCTTAGGGACAATAATATGAATAATTGTTATTAACGAATAGTTAATATTAAATTGACTTAGTGACCTTTAAACAACAAGCTATTTAGGGCAAAGATGGTCTCTTTTCTGTGTTCATACAACATTCAGCAAAAATGGGGCCCCAATCCTGACCATGACCTTGATATCACAATGTAAATATCTACTACTACTACTACCAATAATAATAATAATAAATTGTAAGTTAAGAAGAATACCTTTCTTCACACAAAATGAAAAATATTGGTTGAGAGATTTTATTAGGAAAACAAAAAGCAGTAATAATGTCTGATAAACAGCAGAGGCATAGTACTTACTAAGCAGGTCTTCTGATGCACCAGATAATATCTGATAGAAGATATGAAAATTTCTTTCTCCCCTTGGCTGTTTAACAACACGGGACTTCTCTAACAAATCTAAAGACGAAGTCATAGGAGTTAATTTCTGCCACACCATTCTCTCTCTATTTTAACATGCTTTTTTTTTTAAAAAAAAAAACTGTTTCCTGTTAACGCCAGAGCTGATCAAATAATACTTATTGAATAATTTCATAAACAGTGATATTTCTTAACTAAGTTATTGGCAAATAATTTGTTCATTATTTGCCCCGCTCAACCTACAATAATGATTTTTACGTGTTATATTCTTCTTTTTTTTTTTTTCATTTGCAGCACTAGTGTTGCACAGAAAGATATATAGGACACAGCTTGTTACACTCCACTGTAATTTTCTAAGCATACTGTGGCAGCAATAAGCCATACCAGTGTATACCTTTATTTTGTGCTAAGCTGAGAAGAGAGGACTCCACCATTGTGTTTTGTGTATGCATGCTGCCACACAGGGTGCTATGTGGAGAGCATTAGAGTAGGTGTGGCTAGAGAATCCAGTACTATATAAATCCTCCAAATCCAACCCTCCCCCACTCTTGGGAGGCTGCTCTAGTGCTACACAGATGACTCCAACCCTTAAACTGGAGTAACAGCTGCAAAGCAGTTACATCTTTCCCCATCCCAGTCTTTGGATGAGAATTCTTCTCTCGCTTGTCTCTGCAATCTCCCACTGCCCATTTTAGCTAATAGGAGGATTATTTGGCCCTTGTGTGGTCGTTGAATGGATGAAGAAACAGGGACATTCTGAACCCGTGGGAGTACAATAGAACTTATTAATATTTTAGTCAGTTACAAGCACTACTTTGTCTCCATGCTGCCTGTTGTAATTATCACAGTTTAACCCATTTGCAAACACAGCATACATTGAAGATAATACTTTTCTTATTCAATTAATATGCAACAGGACCAGGAAAAGGGATTAGAGTAAAAAGACTGTGCTAGCAAATCAAGTCTAAAACACAGGGACATAGAAATTTAACTTACTATTCTAGTCCTCCCAAGAAGACATTTTAACATCATCTACTCCACCCATATTAAGCCTCTTACAAATACATCAGGGACAAAGTAAATTACATTGTGCTCAAAATAACCAAGTGCCAAGGTGAAGAATTTAAAATGCCACACTGACCTGGACAGCAACTGGCAAAACCCACAGCAAGCACAGCGTTTCAAAGGCTGAAGACCATGGTAAGGAGAATTTCACTAATTTCTGAGGTCTCAGTGGCACAGTTAAGATGATTTCAGTCTTTTTTCAAGCAACATCTGTATTTTTATAATCTAATAACCCTATAATTTGTCCTCTCTGCTTCCAGATGTGGCTATATTTCAGCACATTCAGAAACAAGTAGTTTAGCAAAACTTTTTAAAAAAACAATCGCTATCCACTGATCAAAAGTGCAGTAGAACTTCAGAGTTACGAACAGCAGACTTATGAACTGACTGGTCAACTATGCACCTCATTTGGAACCGGAAGGACACAATCAGGCAGCAGAGATAAAAAGGAGCAAATACTGTACAGAACAGTATTGTGTCAAACAAACAACTAAAAACTAAAAGGAAAGTTTTAAAAAAGTAGACAAGGTAATGAAACTGTTTCTGTGCTTGTGTCATTTAAATTAAGATGGTTAAAAGCAGCATTTTTCTTCTGCACAGTAAAGTTTCAAAGCTGTATTAAGTCAATATTCAGTTGTAAACTTTTGAAGGAACATTTTGTTCAATTACAAACATTTCGGAGTCATAACACTACTGTCTGACTTTAACAAAGACGAAGTGCAATCACTTTTATCATGTAAACATGTCTCCTTTGACTTGATCACATACTACAAAATCAAATTACCTAAATTACCTATATGATTTAACACAGCACATAATGGACCACATGTCAAGGTTATTAAGTTCAAGAGACTGAACCTAAGGGGTTCTTAACATCCACACCCATGGTGACACAGAATCCAGGTTTTCTGGCATACAACACACATACAAGAAATGTGTCACAATAATTTTAGATTAGCAGAACTACAATCAATAAGCACACACTTCTTATTTATTTCTACATCTGGTTCAATCCATGTTGTTTATTTCTGGTAATCAGTAGCACTTCTGTATGTGTCAAAAATATCTATTGGAATAACATTAAAAGTTTGTAAGAATTGTCAGAGAAGTTAGTTTTAGCACAAACTATCTGAAGCACTGACTTCTGAATGACTAAAAGACTACATCCATGTGAACTTTGAGAAAGGTAAAGAAAAACAATTACATTTTAAAACTAGACTGTGGAATCTTTGTAATATAATCAAAACAAAAAATACTACAAAATTCCACTTTGTAATCTGTCTAAATAATTCTGTTTTTTAATCTCCATAGATTTATGACCCAATTATCTAGCTCTGGCAAATCTGAGACGTAACATGCATCTCAGCAATATTTAAAAATCATTATACATATGATTTTTAGGCATACATAACTCTTCTATGTACCACCCCCACAACTTTGAATTTTTAAAATGTATTGTAGTGCACAAAAACAAATTTAACTATATTTAAGACCTAATTCAGCAGTTTTTGAGCACATGCCTAAATTTGAACACATGAGTAGTCTAGGACTACTCATGAATTCCAAGTAAGGCATGTGCTTAAATATCCTGCAGACTCAGGTCCATTCTGCTTTTGTAAGTCATATCTCCCCTAATGGGAGTCATATCTCCCCTAATCAGCAGCTATCCTGTCAAATGAATATTAAGCTTGAGTCAAGAGTTGTCACAGATAAATTAACTGAACAGCCATCCTGCTATTGACAACCTAAGATTAAATTTGCATGTGTTGGGATAGAGTAGGACGGAGGTTCTCAGCCAGGGGCTCCCTGGGGAGCCATGGGCAGATTTCAGGGGGTCCATCAAGCAGGGCTGGTATTGGACTGAGGCCCAAGGCAAAAAGCTGCAGCCCCCCTGCATGGGCTGAAGCCTGGGGCCCTTAGCCCTGCCACCCAGGGCTGAAGCTGAAGCCTGAGCAACTTGGCTTCATGGGACCCCGAGCAATTGTCCTCCTTGCTCCCCCCTAATGCTGGCCCTTTTAGATGAACAAAAACAGTTGTGGCACAAGTGGGACTAGAGTTTTTATAGCATGTTGGGGGGGGAGACTCAAAGAAAAAGGTTGAGAACACCTGAAAGGGGGGGGGCAATTTTAGGTTCAGTCTTAATACAGAATCATAAAAATGTAGGGCTGGAAGGGACCTCGAGAAGTCATCAAATCCGCCCCCTGAGCTGCAGCAGGACAAACTAAACCTAGACCATTCCTATAGGTGTTTGGCCATCCTATTCTTAAATACCTCCAATGGCAGGGGTTTCAGATCTTATTCCAGAGCTCAACTACTCTTACAGTTAGAACATTTTTCCTAATATCTAATCTAAATCTCCAGTTTTTTCTTCTGCTCCACTAGTAGCTGCACACCCTTCCAAAAGTGGCTGTATTTTAGAAGTGCTGTTGAAAGTACATAGTTTGTGAAGCACTTTGGGACCTTTCTGGTTGAAAGGCTTATTTGTAATTCAGTACAGCTTTAAAAGCTCAGCTCTGGAACTCTGGCAAAATAGGAGAGACACATGGCTTTTTCCAATTACACGCATGCCTTCGGAGATTTTAAAGTAAACAGTTTCCTGAGCATATGTTAAATTAGTTGTGTGAGAGGGATTGGTGCCTTAAATTTTTCTTTGGAGGTTTTGTTAAGCAAGGAAGTTAACTAAATTGGTTATCAGATTTCAAAAGTACAATGATCACCACACTGTCTGTCTGGATATTAGTGGAGAAAAGTTTCAGAAAGGTGTTATAATCAGAAAATCAGGTATTTACCATAACAATGAAGCCACAATTTGCAATCCTGTTTAAAGCTGAGCTTATGCTCTGCTATTCATTGTCCAGGTGCAGGCCACAATGAGACTGGCAAAGGTGATCCAAATCATGTCATATTCTTAGAAAACTCTCTTTTTGGTTGACCTCCCTTTGACCCTCTGTTTATTTTAGCAGCATTTTAACAAATCATCCCAATATGCAGATTTAACAGTCAGCATAACTAACAAATTTTGCACTAACCCCTGATGACTATGAATCTGCGGATCAAATTTTCAAAGGAAACGCCACATGGGTACATACTTGGGGCAGGCACTGTCTTTTTGTTCTATTATTGTACAGTGCCTAGCGCCATGAGGTCCTAGTCCACAGCTGGAGCTCCTAGGCACTACAATAATATCCAAAATTAATAGATAATGCTTTCTTAGCCAAAAGGCCGAGATCCACTGCATGCATCCGACGAAGTGGGGACTAGCCCACGAAAGCTTACGCTTCAATACTTTTGTTAGTCTTTAAGGTGTGCCACAGGACTCTGTCACCATACACAGTATCCATCAGTGCTTTTGTCTGGATGGAAAAGAATCCAAAGGTTAACACCCATTAAAACTGGTGTTAAGGATAAAACCTCTTCAGAAAGGTCATTACTGTAAATTCATATGGCTTCAAGTCAAATACTTATTGTTGTTCCTCGAGGCACATCATTCCGATAGCCATCTAGTAAAAGACTCCATTTGATATCAGAATGCAGTCAACTAGGAAATACAAATTATCTTTTTGACTATCAGAATGGAGATAGCCAAAAGATAATTTGTACTTCCTAGTGACTACGCCTTTAGAAAGTTTCAGGTATTTAAGCTGTTTAAATCAACAGCTGACAAACCATTTGAATAAAATGGACATTTATTACAAAATAAATCACAGACAACTAGTGATGCTGCGAATACATTTGGTGAGCTATAGTATACAAATGATTTTTTTCTTGTTTCTTACCAATCAAAACTTTAAATTGACGCAGAAATATTTGGTCTTTTCTATTTCTCTAAATGCACAACAAATTGGCGTCAGTGTCAAGAAAGGAATGAGGAGACATGGCAAAACACCACAAGAGAGGAATAAATCTCACTCGCCTAATACGTTCTAAATGATCCAGCGGAAGTTATTTTTAGTCCCTTCCTATTCACACAGCAGGACTCTCCTTGATACGTTTCAAACACTAAGCAGCCGAAAATTTTTACAGGTACACTTGCAGCTTCCTAACATGCCATATTTCCCCCCTCAATTCCCTTTCCTGCTATGAGAGAACAGAAAAACGGCTCTTCAACAGGATCTTCCAACATAAACCCACTATTTGGAACTATGTTCCTTTTAAGTGAAATGAGCCCTCAACACATCAGATTTATTGGGAGGATATTCAGTCAGTCACAACTAATACATATTTTCAGAAAGAGTTAAAGTCTGTTTACACTAGGCAGTAAGTAGTGTTTGTCGTTTAAAATTTTTTTTAGCTAACAGAATTTCAAGCCTTTTTCTTAGTTTTGAAAAGTCTTACAGCTACATACTTACTATCACCAGAAAACAGCTGTAGAAACAAACCAAAAAAAACCCCCAAAAATCCATCTATAACAATGGAGTTAGAAAAACCTCAGATTTTTAAAATAAGAATTTTTTTAAATGTCTAGTCATAAGAAATCCTAGTAACATTTCCGTGGCTTTTTTTGTTTTGTTTTTAATGAAAATGGCCTTGCTATGGAAACATTTTATTCATGTACTGTGGCTCCGTTATTTTTCCCATGACTGACAGCTGGAAATGTGTTCTTTGGCGTGTCAACACCTAAAATCAGATTTTTGCTGATTAGGAGGAGGAGAAAGAGAACGTGGGAGGACCTGTTCAAGGAGATAATGAACGTCTCCGGGACAGCTGGCACAGAGCTGAGTGCATGGAGGATTTCACTGTCTAAGAAGTTAGACATGGACATAGAGAGCAGGAATGAGATACTTCGGGATTATGAGGGACCAATCAGACACATTGAGGCATCTGGTTAAACTGCAGAACAGAAGCAGGTGGGTACTGTCCCTCTGCAGACCATGGTGGACAGTCAGGCAGCCTTGCTTGACACAGAATCACCCTCCCCCAAGTGTTCCATAAGGCATGGGCAAAAAGTCCAGAGGAAGGGTACGAGGAAAAGACGACCTATGATGGTCTAGAACGTGTTATGTTACACAGCTGAAAATGTTTCTCCCATTACAACTTTACATCCCCTTTTCCCCAAGGTTACTTTTTTTTTCTGTTCTCCCTCTTTACTTCTCTTTGTCAAATAAAGTAAACTTCGCAGAACATACTGTGGTAAGTTGCACTATGGGAGAGCTACCTATGATGCACTGCTTTGTGCATCAATGCAGGCACTGATAGTGAAGACACATTGCACGGAGACAATGAGCATGCACAATTGACTTAATTCAAGGTCGAATTCGATGAAGTCGACTTAATTTTGAAGTGTAGACAAGCCCTAAGTGGCTGATCACAGTCAGTTTTCAACATACATGCCTCGAGATCTAATAAATCCTATTAATCACAATGAACTTTTCCACTCACCATTTCTTTTTCATGTAATATTCATGCAGTACTTATGTGGTATTTCATGTAGCAAGGTGCCAAATGCATGAAAAAGTGTTGTTAGATACATCAATATAGATATAGAATTTATAATTATCAAATATAAGCTGTCATCAATTTGGAAACAGATCAAACCTGACTAGCTCAGCAGGTGTTCCAGTCGCTTCCATTTTACAAGATTTGCTTGAAGGCTTTTACTCCCAAATATGGTACACAAGACATTACAGGTCTGACCTGTTCTCACTGAGGTTGATGGAAGTCTCTCTCTTCAGTGGAAGCTAGATGGGATCTACATGAATCACTGTGCTAATTATACTCTCTGGTCTCCTGTGGGCAGCTCATTGCACCCACGTTGCCCCACTGAAGGAGGCCACAAAGGAGATCATTGTAAGATATGGTCCTATCATAAAGTGATTATCAAAGAAGAATGTTTCATGCTTGTTGGCATTTAATAATTCAGTGCTTCCTAAGGGTTGGATTCCCTAAGAACTCTACTTAGTCAAAAATCTTCCTTCTGAAGTTGTTATGAAGGCAATAATATTTAATGGCAATATAAGCTGCAATACAGTCCATCTTTTAGAGCATGTAATGCATAAAAACAGGGTTAGTGAGGCCCTCCTCCCCACTGAGATTCACAGCATTACATATTAGTACAGTTCAGAATTTTTCAAGCAAGGAGCTGAAGGCTTGATATAATCACTCTCTCACCTGAACAGTGCGGTACAACTAGTTTCTACTTCTTCAAAAGATAAGCCAGAACCTCCATCACTCTATTTGCAACATTCAGATAGGAGACATTTTGGCATGACATGAACCCTAGAGCACAAGGGATTAAAAACTACACCCTTCAGAGGTTGCTTTATAGGTGAAAAGAGAAACAAAATTACAGCACTACTGTACTGGCCTCCTTTTGGCAAGATACAATATTTTTATCAGGATAATTTGTTTGGCATTTTATAGTCAAAACAGATGACAGTTCACATACTGTATTAGAGAAATTTATTTTTGGATGTAAAATATTTTGATTAGATAAAAACAATACACAAAGCCTGAAAGATAAAAAATACGTTATCTGTATTTATTTTTTGTTGAATGCAACACTGAACAAAGATAACATCTGTTGACCTCAAATTTCTTTAGTTGCAAAATTTCAAAGTTAATGGGTAACCACACTTTAAATAGCTATAAGATTGAGTTTCATATAAACTCTTTCAAGCCCGGCCTTAATAGGTGATCTGTAAAGGAAATCAAATTTGCCCTGTCCCCTTTTTGCAGTGTACACAAAAAGGGTATTTTTGTACTGCTCCTTATTGTCAGCACAAACTAATGACTTCTTACTTTATTTTTTAATAATTTCTCAACAATGGGGTGTTAGTCTGATAAGAAAATGACATACCTGGAATTTGATCACCACTCCAAGCAGCCTTTCAGATAACAGCTTAAAGGATGGGTGATATACGGCCCCATAAACTGGCTTATGAACCCGTTAAGCAATACTTTTTAATAGTCCTGGTCCCGTATATTCAAATGCATTTTTACTTGTTTTACATACAGTTCAGTACCAAAGAAAAAGTAACTAGAATTTTCCACCTCTTTATCATGTAACAAATACTGAGTTCTAATTAAAAATAAACACTATCCCCTCATAACTCATCTCCCCTCTTTTTACTGCACATTTTAAATAGAGTGCCTGTGAAATGTTTTAAGTCAATACCAAATGTAATACTCACAGTTACTTATAACTCCGCCAAGTGGATCACCTTTGAAATCAAACTCAATATCCATATACTTCCCCTGTGGAAACAATGGATTTTAAGAATGTTAGATTTGACTAAGGAAAACCATTCCAGACCTTTTTAAGTTGCTTGGTCATTTTAATGTACTACAGAGAAAGTCAGTTGCTTCTTTGTGGTGTGTGTATTTAAGTTATAACAAATAGTAAATAAGTCTATGTAATTGCTTTTAAGATAATTTTATTACCCCAATTGGGGATTTTTATTGTAATAAGTATAATCTATAGAGGGTGCCATTTTCTAATGCAGGTTAATTAGACTGACCATATTTCCTTTAGACCAAAACGGGACATTGGGATGGCAAAAACGGGACGGGGGGGGGGGGGGCATGACCCCACCTGGGCCCCCCAGCGCTGGGCGGGGGTGAGGTAGAGGGGGGTCGGAGGGATGGATGGAGGAATAAGCAGAACAGGGATGGGGGATGAAGAGGATGGAGGGAGAGAGAGAGAGAAGGGGGGATGAGGGATGAAGATGATGGAGGGGACGGAGGGAGAGAAGGCACGAAGGTGAGAAGGGAGAGGATGGATGGATGAGAGGAGGTGGGGGTAGGGAGCAGGGGGGATGGAGGAGGCAAGGGACCGTGAGAAGGAGGGATGGAGAGAAGGGAGATGGAAGAGGAGGCAGTGGACAGAGGGAGAGAGAGAAGGGAGGAAGGGAGGGATGGAGAAGGGGGATAGAGAGAAGGAAGAGAGGGATGGAGGGATAGAGGGCAGGGAGGAAGGGAGGGATGGAGAAGGGGGATGGAGAGAAGGAGGGAAGGAGGAATAGAGAGGAGGCGGCGGCAGCGGGCGGTGGGCTGAAGCCGACGGCGGATCAGAGCTGTCCAGAGCCGCAGCTGGGGGCCGAGCGCGCCGGCGGCGGCGGGGGGGGGGGGGCGGCGGCGGACGTTTTATGACTCATAATCACATAACTGAATTTATGCGATTATGAGTCATAAAACCCAGCCGGCAGCCCCCCCCGCCCGCGCGCTCGGCCCCCGGCTGCGGCTCCGGACAGCTCCGATCCGCCGTTGGCTTCAGGCCGCCGCCCGCTGCCACCTCCTCCTCCTCTCTATTCCTCCTTCCCTCCATCCCTCCCTTCTCTCCATCCCTCCCTTCCTCCCTGCTCTCTCCCTCCGTCCACTGCCTCCTCTCCCTACCTAAGGACTAGTATCAGATGTCAAAGTCTCCGATGAGCGCAGTTTGCTCATCGGAGATTTTGACATCTGATACTTGTCCTTAGGTAGCAAGATTCTTCACCTAAGATCTTGGGAGTCCTGCACCTGCCCCAAAAACAGGACAAAATTGATATTTTTGACAAAAAGACGGGATGGTTCAAAAACATTAAAAAAATGGGACTGTCCCGTTCAAAACGGGACGTATGGTCAGCCTAAGGTTAATTGGCTTTGTATTTTTTTAAGTTTGTAGAAATAATTGTGATTCTTTTTAAGACCCAAAATGGCTATGCAGTCTTGGTTGCAGTGAGAGTACTATCTCTAAAAGGGATACTTAATGGACCTTAGGAAACTGACGGAACTACTGGGTTATGAACTGCAGTGTGCTGTGATCATGTGGACACTTGCTGGCATAACTAAAGGCTACCTAGTTTGCATTAACATAATTCTCTTTCAAATGAGACTATGTTAACACGAACAAGGTTCCATTCACTTTTCTCAGCAGCATACACGCTAGGCAGTTAAGACTGAATTACTTTGGTGCACTCTGCAGTTCACACCTGCAGAACAGTGTAGACCAGTGGTTCTCAAACTTGTTGAGACCGCGACCCCCTTTTCGGCTCCCATAGCTCGGCGCAACCCCTCCATGTCCGCCGAAAAGCCGCTGAATTAAATACTTCGGAATGCGGAAATACAAACGGGGGGGAGAGGGGACGCTCCTGCCTGCGCCCCGGTCCCCTCCGCGGGCTGGCTCCCGGCTCCCGCCCCCCGCCGGCAGCTGGGGCTCGGGCAGCCGCCGGCAGCCCCGGAGATCGCGGCTCGGGCCGTCGCCGGCGGCCGCAGCAGGGAGTTACTGGGGTAGGGGCTGGCAACCCCCACAAAAGTGGCCTGCGACCCCTCGAGGGGTCGCAACCCCCACTTTGAGAACCCCAGGTGTAGACAGAAAACAATTCTTGCTACCTTTTAGGCATTACCAGACCTAGTAGGTTAGGGAATTCAGGAACCTGTTTTTTGGCTGGCCAGGATTAATTACACTGTTAAGAACAGAACTCGTTCTGGGTGTGGGTTCTTCCAGGAGTGTGGATCAGAGCACTCACAGGGTATCACATTCATTTGGGATTATTGATTGTTGAGGGGTAGGACAGGCTGTAGTTGATGATGCTGTAGTTGCTGATGTGATGTGCTCTTGCCTTAATAAAGCTACAGCCTTTTCCCACTAAATTGTTTGCCTCATCACGCAAACGTTTGAGGCAACGATTTGAGCAGCCTGTTACCACAGACTCAATTTAACTTTCAGCAGTACAAGTGCAGTCCCTCTCCTTTACTTCTGTTTGACTTTTCCACATCACAGATGATCATTTCATTCTGTGTGTTACTTTAATTTATGTGACAGGTGTTCAATTTAGTAACAGTTACTTTCAACAGCAACAGCAAGCAACGGACCCTTATTGTTTATGAAGTCAACGACAGTACAGCTCACAGTCAAACAGTTCAAGGATAATGCATTTTGGCAATAATTCAAACAAACCCTAAATACATTCCCATATAATGGATTATTCTCTTTCACCTTCCCCCAGTGCTTACTTAATGGAGCCAATGAGTTGAAAACGAAGGCCTTGTGTTTACACATTTCCACTCATGTTACTTAGGATGATTTTTTCTATCAGAGAGCAACATAAAATTGAGTATCATATTACGCTCCTAAAGCAGTGCCTTAAAACGTACATTCTAATTTACAGGATAAATTTATCAGGATTGGCTGATTAAGATTCTAGCTAAACAGTAACAAGTAATTTTTTTCATAATGTTGGCAGCCATGGCACAGACAACCACAGGAGAGTATTTGTATTTTCTTGTTTGAAAAATTAATTTGGCACTGTTAAATTTGGGCTTTTTTCAAAATTACATTCAGTTTTTAAAATAATTAAATCAGAAAATTACCACAATTCCAATTTTCCAATTATTGGGCCAGCTATATGTTCCCAAAGGGTATTTTAGCTCTGGATTTAAAAGCAAGGTCTAAAGAGAGAAAGACAACTGGTTGTACTCTCTCCCCACCCCCCTCATATTCCTGATCTCCCAAATTCAGCCTTCTGTACTTCCTAGCTCCTCGCATCTCTTCTTCCCCTCTACCTTCCAGGGAGTCTTGGGGGGGGGGGGCATACAGTAGAGTACTATAGTTGGGAGGTTCCCCCGCCTTACCCTACACAGGCACAGCCCACTGGCACTGCAGACAATGAGGCAGGCAGGAGGCTGAAGATGCTGTAGACTAGGAGAAGTACATTGCGCAGCAGCAGCAGCTTCCCCTACTCCTCAAGTACCAGGGGTGGGGGGCTCAACCCTCGGCCCACTCACTCTACCCTTTTTCCAAGCCCTCACCCTTAACCCACCTCTGCCCACCCCCACTCTTCCCCCTTTACTTCACACGCCGCATCCTCGATCCTCCCTCCTGCCCGCAGCAATCACCTTGCTTGCTGTATTCAGGAGGGAGGGGGAAAGAGTGAAGACTCCGGGAACAGCCTCCCCCCTCTTCCCTCTCCTGCCTCCTGCCCGCAGCAATCAGCTGGTTTGTGGCCTTCGGGAGGCAGGAGAGGGAAGGGGCGCCTGCGTGTTGAGTCTTCACTCCTCCCCGCCCCCTTCCCCCTTGAATGCTGCAAGCCAGCTGATTGCCACGGGCGAGGAAGGCGTAGGGAGGCTGCCAGCTGTGGACAGAGCAGGCAGACAAACAACACTATAGCAAAGCACTGCACAACTCCAAGTGGAGCATGTTCTGTAATAGAGCAGGGACTTAAGATCAAACCAACGTTAAGCGAGAGGACGTTAAGTGGGGAGTTACTGGACTCTGTCCAATTCAGAAAAACAAACGGGGCCAATCAGAGGAGAAGTCAGAGCAGACTCAGCTGTGTGAAAGCAGCATAAGAATCTCCCATCAGCTACTGAGCAATGGGGTTTTTTGGGGTTTTTTTTTTTTGGGGGGGGGGGCTTCTCCTGACAAAAGCAGCTTTCCAGCCGGACTGCATCCCTAAATTCTATCCAGGTGAGGGACCACAATATGGATGTGCCATCCTACTCCACCTTGGGGCCCAATTTAAGCAATGAAGATATTCTAAATCATTTGAACCCATATTCAAAGTCAGCCCGTGGATGTGAGAGACTTTCTGTGGACACCCAGAGCACAAGTCCAAGTGGGGTTGCGTCTACACCGCAAAGCAATAGGGCTTAAACTCTGTCCTGGTTTAACTGAGGCTCACACCCTCCACCCCATGGGTCCTGAGACCCTGGGTCCAAACCCTTGGTTAGCATGACTGTGTGTGTAGATGGAAGGGGAATTAGGCTTGACCCTGAATTTGAACACGGGGCTTACACTGCTGCATAAACAGCTCTTAAGAGAAATTTGGGGATGGGTCCTCAGTCTTTTGGGTCGCCAAACATTTAGTTATATTTATTGCCAGTTACCAGCTCCTATATAGTTCCACATTTAGTTTTATGCTGAAATCTTTCCATAACAAGGTATTAACCCGCAGAGTACAAATCCACTAAAAGAAAAACAGAATAACTAACATGGTGTTCATAGCAAAACTGAAGAGTGTAAACACATAGAAACATCATGCCTGAAAAATGAACCTGAATTAAAGATTCAGAGTTTAAAAAAAAAGGGAAGAGGAGTTGATGATATCATGCAGTGATTAACTTGCTAAATAGCACAATGTTCCTTGTCACATGACCGTTTAGGCAGCCAACTGTGTCAGGAATAGCATCAAATCTAGCTGAGGTATAATTATGTTTTGTCCAGCCAGATAAGTGGCAACTCTCAAATTTAGTGCTGTCTTGTGTATTTTGGTTTTCAGTCTAATTTTATGTTAAAGTCAGAAAGCAACAAAAACTCTTCCAAATGTATTTTTAGAACCCGAGTCGCAAATAATCCTGAATTAAGCAATTATTCAGAAGGGAGAGGTGAAAGGTTCTATTGGGTAAAATGAAACATCAAATACTGTACATCACAGAGCAATGCGACTGGTTTCATAAATAGTGCTATGACAAAAATGTTTTCTTTTCAGACAACATGGTCATTAATTTCTTACAAGAAAAGCTTCTCACATTAGATGGAAAAGCAAGGTTGTCCAACACCCTGTCACCTTTTGGAATTCAAGTTCAGACTTGTAAAAATGTCATGAAAACCTACCAATGCTTGAAAACCTATACTTACCCTCCCTTAGTGCTGAAGATGATTTTAAAAAATCTTTTCATCCTTCATTAATATTATTTGCTTGGGCAAACAAAGGAACAGAATCTAACTTTATCTTTAGGGAACATAAGCAGACAAGAGAACCAAGTTCCTCCCTACATACTGGGGTGAACCTTCTGTTTACTCTGGAAGGAGTTTGGATGGATGAACGATTTCTACTTATAGATACAACAACAAAAAGTCTTTAAACAATCCTTTGCTGTGTCACAGTTGAATATCAAACTCATCTTTTCCAGGTCTCCCCATCCCATTTTTGTCTCCTACTGAATAAGGCAGTAAATACGACAAACATGGAATCTTAAAATAAACACATTAAAAACCTACACTGTTTATGCAAAAACAATTGTAGAGCTAATTATAATTACTAACCTTGTCATCAGTATAACTACTATACATCTCTTTGTACATAATATAACTGTCTTTTCAGCTATTGACTAAGAAGACCAATTATATATAATGGGAATAACAACTCTGAAAGAGAGTCATTGCTGTTTACAGGTCTGAGCTAACAGAAAATATCTGTTTTCTTGGCTGTGCACGTCCCAAATTACCACAGAGCTAGCTCCTATGGTAGGTGTGGGGTAGTTTAAAATATTCAGCAGAAATGTTGGTATTTAAATAGTTTCAGAGGTGAAAAGTGCAGATGGAGAAAGATCCCTTATCCAAGTGATCCCTCTTTCTGCTCAAAGCCACTAACCAAGCAAGAGTTAGCCTAGCTCTAGAATGAAATGACTCCCCTACATACATGCAGGTAATTAGAGAGCATGAGAGCTAAGTGCTATTTCCCATGGGGCAGATTGAGTTTACAGAAACCTACAGTGCTGGGATGAGGCCTCCTATCCTTAAAAAATAAAATAAAATAAAAAGATATTTTTGGGATGTCTGGTTATATTTACACAGCAGCTAGAAGGATGCTTCCCAGTACAGGTAGAAAGACATGCAGTATCTCTACTTAAGCTATTCTGCTAAAAATGGCAGCATGGCTACGGTAGCACAAGCAGCCACTCAGGCTAGCTACCCAAGTACGTACCCACCCGTCAGGTGGGATTATAAGTGACTCTTTGCCTTCTGGCATTCAGCTTGATTTTAAAAGTAAGCTAGACAGTGCCACATGGGTTACTCACTTGCTACAAATGCCTTAGAAATTCTGGAAAGTGACTGATGGACTCGTTTCCTCCTCAGAATAGGGATTAACCTCCACACCTACAAACACCTTCATTCCGGAGAACCAGCTGGTGCTGCAGTAAGTTTTAAACGCTTGCTGCGAAGCAGTAAGGGAAAGATCTACATGGGCTCAGAGAAATTCTATGTCTTGTCTTAAGGAGAAGGTCTGATGACATAATTTAAGAAAATACCAATAGATTCTAAGAATTTCAAGACATTGGAATAAGTTGACAGTACACTTAAATGTTTTCTTAATTAGCATAGACTTTAAAAATATACTTCAGATGAGCAACAATGCCTATTAGAATATCTGCTCCAGATATGCGTGATACTGTCCAGGTTTCTGTAACTACATACAAATCTGTCACACTCTAAACTTTGATAGGAATCATTCCCTTTACACTATATGTATGATCTTCTGTGCCTTGTACATATACTTACAAATCTAGAAGAGTTGTCATTTCTTACAGTTTTGGCATTTCCAAAAGCTGATAGGAAAGAAAAAAAAATGAAACAGAGAAAAACATTTAAATATGAAAAACAAGTCATGACTGTATGTTATGAAAAAAGAAAAATAAACAAATCTATGTCTTATGGAAAACAAAGCACAGCCCTCTGTTTGAGACATCATTATCAGTTGCTGAAGATGGGTTTATGAAAATCAGTTTAGTTTGAAGTTTTCTAACAATAAGAGCCAGTGAAGAAAAAACTTTCCCAACATCACATTCAATGTGGTTTCGAACTATGTGGGGCAACTACCAGCTTACAATGTGCATGCAACATGAACTCAAAATAAGCCGCAGGGCAAGTTAAGGAATTAGATTTCATCCTATAAAGCTTGTTTATTATATGGCAGTATGTCCCTCACTATTATGAAATATAGTGCTCATGCTCATTGCAGAAGGCTTTGAACTACTTGTCACAAAATATATCTCTATACTTTCAGTACTCAAGTTGACAGTGAGTGGAAAAATATACATTTCTCAGCTTTAACAAATTTGCATGGAAGGACTATTCTGGGTCAAAGAACTGGAGCCAAAAGTCAAAGTTTGTTGCTCTTGAAGGCCAGGGTTAAAAGTGATAGAATTGTTTTAAAAACTTTACACAGTGCAATAAGTCAACTCTTTTTAACAGCCATATAACTAAATACAGTGCTACACACGAGACTCATTTGTAACCATGCACAGAACTAAAGAAATGTTCCATTATAAAATGTTTTCTCCTAAATTCACTGTTTCTCATGTGAATTTACATTAGCAGTGATAGATAAAAAGCAGAGCATTCCCTTAAGATAACATAGGCAAACATAACATTCTGCCATTTTCATGCATTACAGCTTAGTTTAAATGCAACTACACATGAAGGCACAGAATATGATCTGAAATACATAAGTGGCATAAAAAATATAAGCAGCAGCTGATACTTGTTCATAGCATAATTACTGTTAATCACGGGAAGATATGGGGTCACTTCTCTTTTACTGGAATGCAACCAAACGCTGGACAAGACAGCAACAGGCAGCACAATTAGCAGTGCTAAATTCTCAAAAGAAGCAAGGAGTGCCCATACACATCATTATCATACAACATCATACATTAAGGTTTCTCAAACTGCAGGTCCTTTCTTACCAAAAGAGATGGATAGCGAACCCCACTTGGTACCAGATACTGTTTCAGCAGCACCAACAGAGCCATTGCCTGGTACGCTGACAAATCTTGTTTGTGACAGGACATTATCTCTTTAGCACATATCCTATTCTCCTCCCCTAGCGAGTTTTATGTCCCCTTTCTTCCTTCACTTCCATTTGCAAGTGTTTTTCCATAATGCCTCAATACATAGATTCAATACATAGAATCCCAGTTTGCTTGCAAAAACAGAAGCCACTGATGGATATGGAATTGTATCATAATAATTAAAGAATACTGAGAGAATATAACTTGAATACTGCATGTAATATGGTCAGCAAGGTGAAGTTATTGTGGATTGGATTGTAACACTTCCTTGTATGAATGTATTGCTTTATCTTAATAGGGTTCTGTCCGAAGGGCTAGCAGGGAAACAAGACAAGGAATCTAGATAAGCAACCTTCAAACAAAATCTTGGGGGGGAAGGGAACAATTACAACACAACAAGGAAACCATTAACTTCAAGACTCCCTGTGTCTCCAAGGAAGATGCACGTCTTGCTTTGCCAGGGTGGGAACCCAGAGAGCAAAGGCACACTGAACAATTAAAAAGCCCTCCTCAGGAATGGGCTGGGGGAGACAAGTGTCAGGGGCTATCAAGGGAACAGGGGTAGACGCAGTGAGCAGCTCTACTGAAAAGTCAGAGTTAGATCTTTCCTCAGATCCAGGGAATGGCAAACCTTAGGAAAAGACAGGCAAGCATATATCCTAGTTTATTGTTTTTAACGTCTGTTTTCTCTAAAATCAGGGTGGATAAAAATCAATGATTTTTAAAAATCTGATTTTTTTGATAAAAAGCTTTTTGAGGAAAAACCCTATCTAAAGATCGTTTTAATTAAGATACACTATAGCTCAAAGATATCTCATCATGGAATAGGGATCACAATTTCTATTTCTATAGTATGAGACAATATATTCATGTAATGTTTAAGGAAAGTTTTGTAAATGAGTTCGAATAGATCATGGATTAGGGACCCAATCTTATGGGGTTCCTGGCACGGGTTTCTGTATAGATTATTTAGGTTAATCTTTCTATCTACCCAATGGGACTAAGTGCTCAGTCTAGAATAGTGGTTTGTGAAATGTTACAGGGGGTTCGCCAGAAAAAATTCCTTAATGACAGACAGGGCTGTCCCTAAGGACCCCAGCTAGCAGGCGGAGCACCTGGACTTCCAAGAGCTAAACAGATCAAAGCAAGCATATCTATCACACTGAAGAGATTTAAACTTAAAGATTTCTTATAAGAAATGGAAAGGGAGTTTGATATTTTTTGCTGTTTTTAAAATTAAATAAGCGGCTAGTGTTTTTAAAATTATTATGAAGAACAAGTTTAAGCTCTGTTGTAACGTGCATTGTTTGCTTGGGCTACACAAGACCTGAATGCTTGTGTAGGGGGAATTCTCGAAGTGATACAGACTAGAAAAGTGAGATCTTGGAAGAGTATTCCCGTTTTCATAATGTAATAAAAATACTGTCATGATAAATAATGCTTATTACACCATTTATTAATTAAGTCATAAAAACAATTTTTATATTTCCAAGATCACTGCTTTTATAATTTATACTCAGGTAAAGGAGAAAATCCCTGGAAATATTCGTTTTTAGGAGGGAGGTCACAAGACGATGTTTTAGTGAAAGGGGTTCACAGGTTGTTAAAGTTTGGGAACCACTGGGGCTAGTCTAGAACATAACATCAGAGATGCTTAGTTTTGCAGTTCTCAAACTGTGGATTTGTGTCTCCAGAGATAATATGCTTGTTAACAGAAAACTGTTTTTAAATAAATAATATATAGAGGTGAGAAATAACAGACCTCAACCCTATTGTCCTTCTGCAAATTTGTATACAGAGTCAATCCCTTACCTCTCTATAAAAGTGCAAAGTTTCAAAAGTTTAATTAATAGAAGATTGTTGGGGGAGACGGGGTGGATAATAGATCTGGAGGAGGAGAAGTCTGGAGATAAATGTGAGAAGGGAGGGACAAGGAGTAGAAACAAAAGTGAAACTGTTTGAGCAGCATATTCCAGAAGTCTTGAGATCTTCCTGAGTGTAACCTTCATTGATTTGAGATCTACCATACCATTCTCTCACTAGAAGGGAAAACATTTAATGGCAGCAGGCCGTAAAGAGACCCAGTTTGGGAATATTTTAATAAAGTTCCTTTACCTGTGGGTAAGACAGGCATGTGTGCAAAATGCAAACAGTGCAAAAAAGAAATGCAAGGCCTGGTTCCCTGAATGAAACAACATCATGAGAAGTGTTGCTTGTTTTGATAAAATATCATATGTTTGCTGCTAAAGACAAATATCCAGAATACATAACATTGTTATTTTAGTTAAATGATACAATTTAAATGAATGTCTGCTAATGTTCTCCTCCTCATACAACATGGCAAGAAAATCCTCCAAATAGTAATCTGTTGAATTGGAGATAGTTCACCTCCCAATGGCTCATATATTACCTTTGGTAAATGAAATAACCAATCATTCATTTTCTGATATAGCTGTAAAACTAATCTGAAAAGTTTTCAAAATAAATCACTTAAAAAATGTAGAGTATGTACCTTCTAAAAATGAAACCTACATTTATCTCTGAATTGTGAAGAATATGTATTAAGGTTATAACAGCCAAAAAAATGCACTTGTTCGTAGAAATCCATGATTAAATCAGTTTCAGAGTGGTAGCCATCTTAGTCTGTATCAGCAAAAAAAACCGAAGAGTACTTGTAGCATCTTAGAAACTAAAAAATGTATTTGGGCATAAGCTTTCATGGGCTAAACCCACTTCATCAGATGCATGGAGTGGAAGACAGTAGGAAGAAATAGAGAGACCATAAAAGATGGAGGTTGCCATGCCAGCTGGGTTATTAATCAGCAGGAGAAAAAAAAACTTTTGTAGTGATAATCAGCTTGGCCCATTTCAAACAGTTGACAAGAAGGTGTGAATCAAGTCTTCCTGACTAGTGATTTAAATCAAATTGATTTAAATCAAATCCACCCTGTTTAAAATCCTTTTGTTCTAAATTATAAGGCTGTTTGGTCACTCATTACCACTCTGATACTGAACCCAAGGTACTCAGATATACTGAGATAATCATGTTTCACAATAGTAGCCCTGTTAATCTGTGTCCGCAAAAAGAACAAGGAGTACTTGTGGAACCTTAAGAGACTAATACATTTATTTGGCATAAGCTTTTGTGGGGATGGGCTGTAGCCCACGAAAGCTTATGCCTAAATACATTTTTAGTCTCTAAAGTGCCAAAAGTACTCCTCATTCTTTCTGAGATAATCCTGGTTGATCACAGCGGACTGCAGCCCCAGACCTGGTCTGAGAGTGAGAGACTAGCATGCTGAGACAGGTGACAGCTAGATATCTGAGACACATTCACTCAAAGAGATCAGGAGGGAGCAAAAGTGCAGTTAGTCCAGAAACTCTGACATCCTCCTCATTTGCTTCCCTCCTAAAAACCTGCCCTTTCAGTCTTGCCAATAAGGAGTCAATTTAAACAAAAATAGTTCTATTTAAAAAGAACCTTCCACAGCTGAATAATTGTAAAGCCTTATTTCTGGAATCCTATAAAGCACCAACTATGCTTTTGGATACTGTAAATAATAATGGTTCAAATCTTTGCACTAGTGGTAGATTCCATTTGCAAAACCAGCTGACCTAGTAGAGTGACACAATGCAGGAAGCAATGTACAGTATTTTCTACATGCATTATTAGATTCTTACCTTCAAGCACTGGATTTGATTGTAAAAGTTGTTCTTTTACTTGATTAACTTCTGCTCCTTTTCCACAAACCGCTGCTACATAAGACATGACAAGCTTGCTGGCCTCTGTGGGGTGTGGATTAGAGGATTAAAAAAAAAAAATCAAAGTGAGAAGCAGTCCCCAAAACTGGCATAAATAGAGGGCTTGTATTCCTTTACATCTTTACCATTCCAGCAGGAAGACTCCAATCTTCCTCCACATATCTGCATCTTCATGATACTACTCCGGCTCTGATGCTGTGATGAGGCCCATGCAATCAGACCCCCATCGGCACATTGAGCTCTATTGATTTCAATGGCCTGGAATATTAAGGACCCAAGCAAAACGATGTGGAACGCTAATGAACCAAGTATATCCTTTTCCATTCAGCTTAAGTAAAAGTGACTCAACAAGCTAACAGTATGAAAATTCATCTGTGCCACGTCAGATTACGGACAATGAGCCTTAACACTGCAAAATGCCAAAGCCAAATAAAACTACTAAATCAATCTATCTGTAATTAGATAAATTTAGTTGACTTTTGCATATTATATAGAAAATCACACACACGTCACATAACTGTAGCTCTAAGAGTCTAAATAAGTCATTAATGAAGTCAATTTTAAAACAGGATTACAGAATACAAACCATTAAGTTAGTCAATGAATATAATTTCACTGTGTTAATTTTAACATATGCAAGTTTGAACAACTTCTGAAATTGTTAAAGTCCCAGTTATGTAAACATCAAATCAGTGTCAATGATCCTTCCAGATAATATTAGTAAAGATTTCATAAAACAAATAGTCTGGATCTTATGACAATAATGTTTCACACAGAGAGCGGCTGTGACAGGAACTGAGCAAGTAAGGTTTAAAACGAAGTGTGCAGTGTTTAATATGATGCAAGATTGCCCAGTTTGGGGCAACTCACAGGATATGCATTAATACAACTTTAAATACAATATAATTCCTAGCAGCTGGAATCCCACTCATATCAATACAATGATAATAAAAACTCATTTACTTTCTCCTTTCAAAGATATGGTACATATTTAAGGGTCTGGTTTCAGCAAAGAACAAACAAACGGTTACTCCTTGAATTTTGATTCTCTTCCATTTAAGCAAAATTTGCTTAGTATTAACTGGTTCTTTCTGTCCCTAAGTTGAATTCAGCAAACATGCACAGATAGGTATGGCAGGCCGGTAATCAGGGCCTCATCTCCTGGAATCACATGAGTTCAGCAGAATCTCAGCCATCATTTTCACAAAGGTTCCTAGCCCTTACCATTGCAAACAAAAGCTTGAAAAATGGGGGCCCAAGTCAAACCAATTCAGTGATGCCTACCTTGGGGTCCACCAATAGCCTGAAACAATAGCTCTTTCAAGAAGGTGCCATCTACAATTGACACTGCTCTGCCAGACCCTGACAATACCACAGCAACACTGGAAAGTACTGGGTGGGAGGGGGGGGATGATTGGTAAAGTGAGGGGGAGGGGCACACAGGCTGCTACTCCAGAGGGAAAGGAGAGCAATTGCCATCACCCCTGCCTCTGCGGCACGGGAGCAAGACCCTAGCACACAGATAACTACACTGCCTCGACAGCAGATTGCCTTAACAAGGCTTTGCAAACATAATATTTCAAGATGTAGAAGTGTAAAATAAGATCATTCACAAAATTCTTCAGGATTTGGGGGCTATTTGGAATATTTATAATAGGGCTATTTCCTCCATATAAACACTCCACAAAAAGCTCCATTTTCCTGAGTGATTGGTTTCAGAGGGGTAGCCCTGTCAGCCTGTATAGCAAAAACAACTAGGAGTCCTTGTGGCACCTTAGAGACTAAAAATGATTTGGGAATAAGCTTTCATGGACTATAACCCACTTCATCACATGCATGGAATGAAAAATACAGTAGGCAATTCTAAAAATACAGCATGTGAAAAGATGAGAGTTGCCTTACTAAGTGGGGCGAAGGTCAGTGCTAACGAGGCTAATTCAATCAGGGTGGATGTGGCCCATTCCCAACAGTTGACAAGAAAGTGTGAGTTTCAACAGAGGGAAAATTACTTTCAGGCAAACAAATAAGGGCAAAAATAAGAACAGACTTGAATCTCTGATGGTCAACAAAATTCAGGTACTTTTAAAAAAAATGTACATGCTTCTGCATGTCCTATCTGCAGATTAAAATAAAAACAGAAGTACCAAAATACATGAAAAGCTATTCTCTTGGTCTCGTATTCCAGTCTGCCTCAGCCCAATATGTACCAGAAACATAATGAGACTCCCAATCAGCTTTCTAGCCAAAGAAGTCGGGATAATTGGGGTGTACATCCAAACTTTGACTTTATTTCAATTTCAACATATGAGAAAAACCTATCAAGTCTCCAGGTACCTTGGACAGATTAGAAATATGACAAAAATAGCAGTAGCAAGACATCCTCTTTGTACAATAAAATGCAGTCCACGAAACCAAGGATATTTCTACACCTTGGGGAAACTCAGGAGAATGCCACCAGAGCAAATACTCCTGTCTGCCCAAATATTCTTCTCACAAAGACCTCAGAAAGGACAAAACATCTGCAACATAATCCTGTCTACACGAGCTCAATCTACAAGACAGTTAACACCACCTCATAATCAATTATATGAAAGACTTCAGATAGATCTAATACTACCAGCATAATCATTGTCCAAATCATCTCCAAATCTTAACCAAAACCAAAAGAAGATATCAGCATCAAGTGATTATTATTTTTTTTAGCAAAAGTTGAACAAATCTTTTCAATGCTACATGTCAACTTCATATTGGAGGTGAAAGAAATCTGTTTATTTAACGACAATTATTTTCCCGAAAAACTAACAAGAGGCTGATTTAAAGAGTTGACAATGCAGTAATATGAATCTGTCATAGAAAACGTGTGAGCAGCAGTGGCTGATGAGCTAAGGGATAAATGCTGATTTAAATCTAGATGTGCGGTCTGAACGCATCTCAGGTTAGGGCTGCCAATTTTGGTTGGATGTATTCCTGGAGGTTTCATCACATGACAATCTTTAATTAAAGATTATTTTTTAATTCCAGGACACTCTAGGACAATCCTAGGCAACCCTAGCTCAGGTGTTAAGTGGAATGATGGAGCCATTTTCAGTGGAGCAGTAGAAGGGGAATGAAGAGAAGAAATGGAAAAATGGTAGGCCTTTCTGTAGAGAATAAAGTACTGTGTATGTCTCTGTTTACAAAGCAACCATTCTCTATGGTATGAAGGCAGTAGCAGGGCATTACAAATGATTGTGTCCCTTTTTTATCTGGCCAGTTTTAAAACAAAACAAGTTAAGAGTTTTTCAAGTTTTACCCTTGCCTCCCAAATCTCCTGACCCAATCAGCTTTTCTTCCTGCACTGTTGGGTTAGAGTTAGACCTTCACAAAAACAACAGCGGAAAGCTATGAAACTGATTACACACAAAGTGCTGCTGAAAGCACAAAATAAACAGAAAGAAATATTCTTTCTAATCTCTTTCAGTTATTGTAGCCCAAAAGGATCCACTTGAAACAGCAGGTAAGACATTTCTGAGACAAACATGATTTTTTGTTGTCGACATCCCCTAAACTTGGATTACTAGTTTTAAACTGGACAGTAGCTGCGAGGAAATGGAAAATCTTTACCATAGATCAAAGGGTCCTAATGGTGGTGAGACAATCAGGCTGATGTGCATGGTGAATGCAGTCTGACAATATGTACACATGGTACACCAATTTTGTTACACCAATTTTATTTTTGTTTATTGGATGCACAATAAGTTGTAAGTATACCTGGTTTCAGAAACAATCGCTCAGATGATGAAGAAACAAATTTAAGTGTTCTGTATCTGTTGTTTCTTTTCCACAGCAGCTCTATTAAATTGCTATTTGAGACTATAATGCAACTGATTTTTTTTAAATGGGCGTTCAAAGTGAACAGTTATGAAAGTGACATTTACCCCCACACAATTCCATACTTTTCAATGAACTGAGAATTTTCTCAAAAATTATTCCAGCTATCATGTACTCTTGCCAGCGTACTAAGTGTAGCCTGAGCACAGCATGAGAGATTTCATTTTCCACAGCCATCGCCATTGTGTCTTTATATAAATAGTATAATAAATTAAAAGTCTTATATTTAAAGGCTTTAGTGAATGCGTTCCACGGATTCAACCCACCCCAAAATGGCAGGAGAGGTCCAGTTTTCACAGCATGGAGTGTATTCTGCAATGCAAGTGAGTTCTGAATTTATTTTGATCTTTGCAACACAGCATCACCAAAAGAATGACTTTGTACATACATATTATGACATCACACCAGTACAATAGAATTGCATTTAACAACAATACTCAATGCAACCTCACATCTGCAGTAGCACGTATCATGATGCAATTAGTTTTCAGCATGGAGCAAATGCAAAGAGACAACTTCAACACCCTCTTATATTTTTGGAGGGGAGCAAGGAAAAAACAAAGCTGTATATTACCTGTTTTTCCAGCACCACTCTCCCCAGTAATAAGAATACACTGATCTTTATCCTGGTCCCTGAGGGATCTGTATGCTTCATCTGACAGAGCAAAGCTGTAAAGTAAAAGACAATGAATTTAGCAGAGAAATAAGCAAATGTCATCAAGACTATGTATATACAGTCTTCTTGATGTATCTGATATTGATGAGGAGATTCCTAAAACTTTAAATACTGCTCTGGAGACCCATGCATCTTTAGAATTTGAACTCAATGATTAAACAAATTTTCACCTCTAATTGAAAGTACAAGAAAGTAAAGAACTCTAATCTGTTTAAAATTGAAATAGAGTTGATTTGTGATATGGCCAGCATGTGACAACAGTAGCAAAGAAAAGACTCCACTGCTGCTCAGAGACTATGATGCAATTCCTGGAAGCAGCCCTATTGTAATGTATTCAAAGTACAGGAGCAACAGCACTTCACAAGATTCCCTGGTAGGTCATATTCAGGAAGAGAATAATATTCCTTAAAGGTGCTGCAGATACACTTGCAAAGTTGAGGGTGTTACTTTGAGCCAGGGGATGCATCAGCACCCATATTTGACAGTATTACACCAGAAAACAATGTGGAGATCTCATCAGCAATTTTAGTGCAACCTAATTCATATCTTGAATGTGTCACCTTAAAATCATTCACCTCTAACAAGGGTACTGAATTCTCTAAGTGCTGAAATGCCATTATCACTAGCCCTACATGGATTGTACAGCATTAGTGATTGTTACACACACACACAAAATCACCTCAGAAGAACAATTCAGAAGCAACAAAGTCTTTTGCCATATGGAAACTAGAAGTATAAGGTCAAATATAACCAACGAAAATTTAAAAGAAAGGAAAACAAGTCATTTTTATCCAAATCACCTGGCCTTGCATAATTCAGCCAGGGATGTTTTGTGTTTATTTGGAATATTTTCTTTTTTTGAGGAAACCTCACCACTATACAATGCTGGAAAGTTAATACAATATTCAAATAGCATATCAAAGACTATATCCCAGACACACAAGACAAATCAAGTTCACTTACACTGAAAAAAATTTCATACACACAGTTAATAAAACTTCCCTCATGCAAGCTGTACATTTACCCTGAAATTTAGGTTATGCCTTCCACAAATTTAGTTCTAGAAGGCGTAGTCAAGGAAATGTTTTAGTAGCAAGCCTTTTAAAGAATTTTCTGCATTCGTGGCACTGTCTACACAGAATTAGTGCCATCTGAGTCAGGTTTTGGAACATAAATCTTATTTTTTTATTTTAAATAAAGATTCATCCATAATGTCTAATTTAACAATACATCATTATTGCAGAGTACTTTATATATTTTCCATCTTTTTCTGGCTGTGTAATAAAAATTAAATCCCTGCCACAGGTACATCCTCTATTTGTTATAAGCAATTATTAAAAATGGTCTCATGCTGTGTAAAAATAGATCTCAATTTAGTTTTTATAATAATTTAATGACCACAAATAATCCTTCTACTTCTCCTTTTCTTTTGGTAACATTAACGTGTACTCAGTGATGTCAACATTTATGACTAAACCTAAACCACATGCCACTCTTCTGAGCTGCTATATAATTACAGAACCTAAATAGATCTTTAGAGTAGCTCTTAGCTAAAAGACCAGTTTTGAGCCATATGCTTTGAATTATTTTATGAGTGTGTCAGCAATGTCATTTGCCATACTTACTATAAACTCTTCTTTCATTTGTAAGTTTTAATATAAAAGCCAACCATGTTATATTCTCCTACCACATCAAGGATTCAATATTTACTGAAGTTCTCCCTTAGCTGAGATCTAAGTATAGGAACAATTTGAATCCTAAATGCTACCCTATCTGGATCAATTACGGCGTTCCTTTTTCTACAGCCATACTACTTTTCGTAGCACCAAGTTTTTAGGCTGTGTGCTTTCAAACAATTGACATTATCACTGATTTTGAAAAGTTTGCTTTGACCCCAATATTTTGTTTTGCTTTCTTGACATCCATTTCTGCTGGAGTACATATTCACTGAGGACTTGCTAATCAGAGAAATAAAACTAAAGAACATAAATATCTGAAAGTTAATCACTCCATTGAGATTACCTCCATGAATGCAAAAAGCCTTGACAACCTCCATTCCCCTACTAAGCTCCATGCTCCACTTTTACTTGCAAGGAATTTTCAATAACCACCGCAACCAACTATTATCTCTTATCCCCATACACAGTACTCAACTTGCTCTCCCTTACCTTCCTCCAATCTCTCTCTCTTTTAGCAAAGGACACTTAGGGCCAAATATAAAGTCCCAACTGGCACATTCTTTCTGCACACTTTAGGCACCTTTCCAAATTTGGCCTCTAATGACTGTATCTTATCTCTTCATGCCTCCAAATTTTTGCTCCCTTTGCAGCAAATCACTCACCAAGTACCTGACTACTCAAGATTGCCACCACTGCCCGCCTCTAAATTCCTTTGCTCATTTTCCTAAGATGAACACTCATCGCTGCTCCTCCCTTTCTTAGCAAAACCTAGAAAAATGTCATCGTAAATAAAAATGGTCATTGTTTAAATACCATTCCTAAAACAACTTATTTGATCATTTTCTTTCTGGCATCTGTCCCTTTCACAATAGTAAAACACCCTTCTACATGTGGTTAACAACCATGGACTAGCAGTCAGTGGTTCTCAAACTTTTGTACTGGTGACCCCTTTCATGTAACAAGCCTCTGAGTGCAAACCCCCACCCCTTGTAAATTAAAACACTTTAAAATATTTTAACACTATTATAAATACTGCAGGTGAAGCGGGGTTGGGGTAAAGGCTGCCCCCCATGTAATATCCCCACAAACCCCTATGGGGTCCTGACCCCCAGTCTGAGAACCCCTAGACTAGCTGATGATTTTCTCTCACCTCAGAACTAGCTACTCTTTCCTCATCCTTCTTAGTCCTCTAGATTTGTGTCTCCATAATTCCCCCACCGTATCTCTTCCCCTGCTTGTGGTTACTTAGCATGTTCCCTGTACTATTCAAACAGCTGTGTTTTCTGTCTCCTCTCTCCACAGCAGGTGGCAGATCCTCCCCTCCAAGCTGCCTCCACCATCTGGAATAGCCTCCATGTCTCTGAGCCTAACTGATTCCCTGTTTCTTTTCAGATCCCATGTTAAGGCTATTGCTTTGTCTTGGGAGGCAACTTCTAACTCATTTTCTACTTTAAAAAAAATCTAGTTTTTGAGTCTTCCAATTTTCTTATGCTTAGTCACTTGAGTCTTCCAATTTTCTTATGCTTAGCCACTCTCTTTGGAACTCAGACATTGTAATCCTTCTCTTCTATCCTACCACAGATAAGCATATTGCCAGGATATAGTGTAAACAATATGCAGTTAATTATATTTGCACACGTAAAGGACGATCTGATATTTTCATGTGAATACAGAAGTATTAATAAATTGGTGAATTGTCATTTATTAAGTTTCAGTAAAATTCTGAGCAACATTCATTATTTCCTTATTGGCACAACATCTGAATGGATACCAATTTGAGAGAGATTTAAAGAAAACAACAATTGCAAAAAAATCAGAGCTTCTCTCCCACTCTGAGGACTTGGCTGCACTTACATTTTATAGCACTCTAACTTGCTAGCTCAGGGGATGAAAAAATCACTCCCCTGAGTTCAGCAAGTCTTTAAAGCACTAGTGTAGGTGGGCTCCCAGCGCTCGGAGCTAATCCCCTTGTGGAGATGGATTACCAGGTGGAGGTGGATTATCACTCGCACTTGAAAGTGCACAAGATCCAGATAAATGAAAGCATCCATTTTTATATAAAGTTGAATAAACATGGCCTGGTTCCAGTTCTAAACATCCCAAATTGTTTTCACATGGCTGCAGTCACAAAGGAGTTAAACATTCTTTGTTCTACATATGGAACAGGTTCCTTGTTCCCAGCTGGAATGAATCCCTATTTCAAGTGAAAAATGTAAAAATTTTACAAAATGAGCTTGTCACAGCAAAGCAGTTTGTTTTGTTTTCCTCTTTCTTTAGCTCTATTACTGGAAACAATGCTGACAAGCTAGACCCCATGTAATAGTAATAGCCAGCCAAACTGACACACCTCCACCATTGGAACACATATAGCTGAGCCTGTATTGCGAGCATTAGCAAAGGTATTGCAGGGATTTGAGACAGATGTCTTTTTCCATAGAACTAGAGGAAGAAAAGTTGTTTGACTGCTTGTTTGTGGGTTTTAAATCGCATTATAGCTGTATTGGGCTGTAGTTTATTTATGACAGGAAAGAGTTGCAGAAGCCAAGTTGTTACAGCCCTTAGCTGAAAGTTATATGTAATCGAACAGTTTACTTCCTAAAACAGATATGCACCAGTAGTATCTGTGTTATTGCCTAAGCAGCTACAGACTATTCTCTTTTTTAATTGTAAAAAGTATATTTTGGACTTTTTAATACAAAATATGGATACTTTAATAAAGCTATATAATTTGTGTGCCAACAAATTCCCATTGCTTACTCCACTGAGCTTTGCACGGAGTGACTGCAGTCAAAGGAAAAAATTCAGTATAATATCAGGAAGGCTAGTGGCTGACGTGTGTTTTTATTTAACTTTTTGGAGCTTTGTTATTCTAACAGTTGGCTTGTAAAGTTTCACATTCACTTCCCTGACAGACACAGTCCACCATTTATTGGCATATCAAGATACATGTGTATTTGTTGTGTGACAGCTGAACACGGCACTAATGAGGAAATATGAAAAACAAATGGTTTTCCTTGCTACATTTCTAGGAGCTTAACTACTCCTTTGTTTCAGCTGCATATCAATGGTTGGATCTGATTAACACCTGTTGAATTATAATGATTTTGCATTTAGTTTGAAGAGAAACAAAGCCTTTTCTGTACTGGAAGTTTCAATACTTGAACCTTCAAAATACCCATACCATACTCAGGGTTTCTGCAAAAGTGCGGTATTGAACATAGCACAGATTTAAACTGCCCTTGCTTCTGACAAAGTGGGTATTAGCCCACGAAAGCTTATGCTTCAATACTTTAGTTAGTCTTTAAGGTGCCACAGGACTCCGTCACTTCTGCTATTCCAGACTAACATAGCTACACCTCTAATTCTTCACAGATTTAAAAATTATTCAGGATGGCAATGCTCCCCAATTTCGTACTGAACAAGACACATTAAATACAAGTTGCCTAAACAAAACTGATATTAATTTAATTTGTGCAGTTCAACATACTTCTTCCGTTAAAAGAAACAGTATATTTTAAAGCAATTTGTTATCATTTTATGGCAAAGTACAGAGTTAAGCAAAATCCTCCCACTGGGGGAGAGCAATATAAAATATCTTGGTTTTGTCCGTAAATGGGATCATCATACAACTTTTTAAAATGGGGCACATCCAAGACACTAGCGTGGTTCAGATACACTGTTAAACACAATTAGGGGCTGTTTATATTATAAAGAGAAACCCTAACGTTGCTTCACGTGAGGTACAGACAGGTTTTAAGCAGATCTCACAAAAAGAAAAGGGTGCCTTTCTGGCAGTTCTGCTCTGGAAACTGACTTGGCAAGGGGTTGCTTGCATGAGCACTTCATTCATGGCAAGTTGGGCTGCAAATCTACTCCACACTAGCCCGCCATGCACTGAGGGTCCATGTGCACTTTGCTACCATGCACTGAAAGTTCCCTAGTGTACTTTAATGTACTCCCATTTCAAACCCGTGTCGATCAAATCCCACTAGGAAACTTTTAGAGCACAGCAGCAGGGCCCACACAGACCATGCGTGAGCTCAGCGTTCATGTAGGCAAGCCCTAAAATGTGGCATTCCATATATACTACCTCAAAATTTCTATATACCCTATGTTCTGTTTGGAAGAAAGGGATGGGGGGAAAACACCTCTAATTGCTAACCCCACAAACTCAACCGTGGAATCGGACAATACAAGCAGCGTCTTTCTTTGTAATGCACCATCATCTGCAAGAAGTACTAGAGGCCAAATTCTGCCATCTGCAATAAAAAAGAAAGTTACCAGGCTCATGAGAGTCCCATAACAATGGGCCATACTGGGGCAAACAGGAGGACCTGTGCCCTGTCTTTTCTAAGACTTTGCTGACCAGCAGGATTGTGGGAAAGGGACAGAAAAGCTGGTCTGACCAGCACAGGAAGAAAGCATCAGAGATGGCACCCACGCCCAACATTGGACAAATTCATGTCCTCGGGAATATCCAAACATCCCGGTTTTTGTTCCAACTAGCAATTAATTGTTTTTATTAAAATCCAGTAGCTTGGATTGAATATAGAATTCTCCTATCCCTACACTTTAGTATAAATTAGGACATTTAAGTCAGAACATAAAAACGGCCATACTGGGTCAGACCAAAGATCCATCTAGCCCAGTATCCTGTCTTCCAACAGTGGCCAATGCCAGGTGCTTCTGAGGAAACAGAACAAATGATCATCAAGTAATCCATCCCATGTCGCCCATTCTCAGCTTCTGGCAAAAAAGTGTTTCCTATCTAATATTAAGCATTGTATATTTTAAAATAAACTATTAAGTGCTTGCTGGATTATAAACCTGGACTACTGGCTGTTACCAAGGACCAAAGATGAGAGTCCGTGTCTCAAACAGTGACCTAATGCACCACCTGGAAAGTCTCACTCTTTGGCCTTGGAACTTACTCTTTGAGGCTGTAAATCTCACTCTTAAGGACAGCCATCTCTGTCTTTTGCAGGAATCTGACAAATGAAAACATCCAATTTCATTATCAAACACATTCTGTTTCCCCTCCTCCCCCAAAACACAGAAACTTCCCTGGTTTTACTTAAAGATACAATGATTTGATATTTGCAAGGTTTAGCAACTAAAAGGCCCCTGTTCAATGTGCAAAAACAAAAGAAAAGTGCAGTTTTACAATAATTTATCTCACTGCAATTTAATTCAATGGTTTTGGGTAGCTTAAATCCCTATTTGTACATCCTAAATTTGTGTCTCTTATTTATCCAACATATAAAAGTGAACAAGTGTACTGAGTTTGCTATGACAGTAAGCTGGAAGACTTCATCTTTTTATTCCTATCATTTCATAAGGAGGGCTATGTTTTTCCAAACAATTGTATTACTCAAATAAGATCCTGACAGTTGAGAAAAAATCAGATGGAGCCTAGTGAAGGAAGATGTATATGGAGGGAAAAGATTTGATGGGGAAATTCTTGCCTGCAAGGTTGCAGTGAAGATGGAATTATTCTAAGGGTTTGCTGCCAGTTTCATTTATGTCATTATGTTATTTAAAATCATGTCAAAGGTTCCCAGCATAGCAGATGGGCACCCTGTTTGCGTGTTATAAATTGCAAGAAGGAAAAAAAGAGAGACTATTAAACACAATGAGACATTTTCAATGAAAGAGAACGGCAGCTGTTCTTAATTGCAGGGGAGATCCAAGCCCTTAATAGTACAAATTGCCAGTTTAGGAAAGGCTTGATGCGAAGACTCTGTACACTAAGCACAAGCTGGAATGTGTGTCTTTTTTTTTCTTCCAACTGATATAGAAACTACCCACCTTTCGGTTTTGGTTTTTAAAAACCCCACTGCTTTAATTCTCCTTTCCTTCCTCATTCATTTTTGTTTTTAAAGGCTCATTTTTCATAAACTGTCTTGATCTTGAAAATCTTATAGAAACTACTGGAGCAGATTTTATAAAAGCGAATTAAATATATATTTGAAATTTAAAACAGTGCTTTTAAGCCTGATCAGAATGTCAATCAATTCTTTACACAAAAGAACTTCACTTTGCATAATAGTACAAAACAAGCTGGTCCTGCTTCTAGTACAGATTTAACAGCAGAGAGATGGGGAGGTCTATTAAAGCTTTGTTATTTAAAAAATAATGCAGAACATTTACTTTCTAGTATATTATGAAAAATCACATTCAAAATTATCAAAGTTGAGGTACATTTGTGCTACAGTTCCTTGTTTCTGATCATTTGTCCATTTCATTAATGAAATTCTCAAAGGTTAGAGAAATAGAAAGCGTCTACTTTATGGGGCTATGTTGATCAAGAATAGCTCAGCATCTTATTTCCTAAAAATCCTGAGAGCTGTTAATAACTCTAGCCAGATGTTCTGGTTCCAGGAAAGTCAAGGAAATGGGATCTGGCAAGAAGTGCTACCATTACTTTAAACTACTGTAGCCTCAGCACACATCTTCAAATAGCCACAATATTAAGTTAGTTTTAGAAAGATCTTGGCTGTCTAACAAAATAATCTAGCCTGAAAGCAGAGTCTCTATACTCACATTGAATACAGACCACCACATTCAATTGCAATTGGGAATAGAGAAATTGCTGTCATGGTTAAACAAAGTATTTTCAATATTTTTGATGTATAATCCATATATGATGATAAAGTCAAGTGAACCAGTATATTGTGTACAGAAGACAAGAGTAAACATTTGAAAATATTTCTAAGAATTGAGTTACTCTGATAGGGAGCTAAGCTACAAGCTATTTTATCAAGAATCATACAAGAGGGTATTTTTCATACATAAAGATGGCCACCTAATGAAAGATATGCCAGAAGCATAAAAACCATTGAATCTTTATTTTAACATTTCCATAGTTATGGTATATTGAGTTTTTAGTCAATGATGAGCACTCTTTACATCCACACAAAAGACAG
Source organism: Sternotherus odoratus (assembly GCA_032164245.1). Lineage (NCBI taxonomy): Eukaryota > Metazoa > Chordata > Testudines > Kinosternidae > Sternotherus > Sternotherus odoratus. The sequence goes on from JAVMKO010000011.1 coordinate 20,939,382, forward strand.
TCATATGCACAATGAAACACAGTCAAACATCCTTCATGGTATATATGCACTTCAATCTAGCACTGATTTTTTTTCCAGCACACTGCTTCAAAAATGAATTTGCACCAATGGTGATGTCAACTGATAAGTCCCCTTTGTCTTAGCCACTAACTGGACAAACCACAACAAATTTGAAACGTGGCTTTTCAAGGCTTCCACTATATTATGGCACTATTTTGTGTCAAAGTTAAAAAGGATGTTTTTGAGTGTTTTTAAAGGTAACTTCACTGCACAGTAATTAAGTACATACATGTCAAACAACATTTTCAGAAGTACTGAATTGATTTAGGAGCTCAAGCCCCACTGTAAATAAATAGGACATAGGCACTTCTGAAAATCTCACCCATTACAATTTGTGCCACTGTAGCTCTGGCCCCTTTTGAAGAGAAACAGTGATGCTAGACCCTAATATTAACTGTAAAGTTAAAAAATAGAAGATTAGGGCTCAGATTTATTAATTCTTTGTAGTGGATATCTGCATTAAGCAAACAGTGTTGAAGGAGTCAGTCAGTGGCTCTTAAAACATTCCACATATACCCCATGATTCTGCTGCAACCCAGCATTATCCAATAGGCTCTCAACACTCAGGGTTATAGCAATAGCCATGGTCTCCTATGGATCTGTATGTGGGAGATAACATAAAAGTGACATATATTCCCTAGATATATTCTCCGTTCTAACGAAGTGCCTCAAGTCCTTCAGGGACTTTGCTCAATTTGGCAGATTTTAATTTGACCTACATATCTATTGAGAAGAGAAGCCTTTTGAAGTAACCATGGATTAATTTGAAGAAGCAATTATTTAAAAAAATTAAGATCTTTTAAAAAGATTTCTTCTGTATTAAACTCTGCTGTGAGTATAAATCAAAATGGTAATCTAGAATATCAGTTGTAAGCCATTTCTACAACAAACACCTCTAGATTTAAATTTGTGAGAATTGATGGCCATCATAAAGGCCAGAATGTCAAATATAGGTACCTAATAGGCTATCTGCATATGCATAACCACCACATTGATGGACTGTGTTTTCATTCGATCTTCACAGACAAGACCAAGCTCTGTTATAACACAATCTCTAGACTCAGTAATTTTTTGTTTGTTTGTTTTCATCTCCACAGATCGATCTTTAGCAACCTACCATACAGGAAGGCACTGTGTTTACATAACACTTTGCTGAAAAGGCCAAGTCCTGAATACACTAGCATTTAGAAAACATTGACAGCACAAATGCACTCCACAGTTGCTGGAAAAGACAAGAAGACAAAACTATAGAGTAGCTGCTGAGCAGCCTATTCTTATGAAGACAATGAAGATTTCAGTGGCACCTTAAAGACTAACAAATGTATTGAAGCATACTTCGTCCGATGCTTCGTCGGGTACTAGCCTACGAAAGCTTATGCTTCAATACTTTTGTTAGTCTTTAAGGTGCCACAGGACTCTTTGTCACTTCTGCAAATCCAGACTAACACAACTACCTCTCCGATTCAATGAAGAATTCAGAATCCTATGGCCTACATTGTTTTCTATTGACAACTAAATCTTTACAAATTCAATTCCACGACCATTTTTAAAATTAAAATTCTTTTTAAAATGTTTAAATTTGAAATGGAGCCCCATTTTGTAAGCCTGGTTTCCAGAAAGCTGTACTCCTTGGGTGCTAGATGCATATTTTCCTCTGCCTCTCAAAAACCACAAATCCTCATGTGCATCAATTCCTGTGTTATTACATTTTTAAAACAGACTGTGTGTGCTCTCAAATACCAACGGTAAACCAGCAAACTATTTTTCATTTTACTAAGATTATAATATTCACTGCCAATTGCTGTTAGATTGTTGGATGGAAAGTTCACATTATATATATGGTGTCCAAGATTCAGTTAATACAAGTTCTGCTCAAGATTTGATGGAAAGCTAATTTACTGCTACATCTCGAGCAAGTCTTGGAGAAGGTCTGGAGTCGCTTCTTGAATTCCCTTCAAATAATCAAATATGCCATGTCAACTATTTTACATTTACAAGTGGAGAAAGGCACAGTTATGGCACCCAAACTTTAACCTTGCGCCCAAGCCTCCCATTCCCCTTCATATTTGTCTTATGTGTAAAATTATTCTAAGGGTTTTTAGGGGTACTAACATCTCAAATTCTGAAGAGCTGCTATTCTGATACAGTTGTCAAGTCATCACAACTCTCCCATCTTCCCATAGCTCTCTTTTCCCCAAAGGAGTTTAACAAGTCTGCAATCTAGCGAGGTAAAGGTAATAAATTTAAATACAATGTAGTGATATAGCTCCTAGGTGGAGTATCAATAACCTAAAACCCACAGAGCACTGGAGAACCTGAATAGACCAAGAGAGGAGAGAAGGGAGGGAGAGAGGCCTGTTTATGTGTTTCAGCCTCTGGTGGTGGTGGAGACTTGTCAAATGGTTCTAGCAACCACCAATCTCCCCAAGAGCTGAGCTGAGATTGCTGAACAGCAGTCAGAGCAAACTGTTGGCAGTGGGCAGCACAGAGCAGCAGAGGCAGACAATCCAAGGCTGGCACAGAGTAGCAGCAGCAGCTTCTCAGAGGTGACCAACCGTTCAGAAGCAGCAGCACTTTTGAGGGTTTGGTACAGAGACGTGGCAAAGCTCAGCAGCTTGGGGTGAAGCCAGCTAGAGAGAAAGCAGCATCCTACACAAGGGATGTTGGTGCAGGCCTCCCTACCCAGCAATTAAAGAAAAGTCATACCAGATGGGTCAGGAAGTCAAGCCTCCAGAACAACCCAGGCAGCACTGCCCTTCAAGAATCCTTAGACTTCTCCAACCCACAACCAATCATGAGCAGGGAGCTGGGGAGGAGGGAAATGGGCAAAACACATCAGCCACTGACAATGGCCAAAGGAGAATGAATTTGGGACTATGGTTAAGACACCCAGTGGGGTGGCAGTTTTCAGTATAGAATTTGTAAATTACTGGTTTTCCCAAATTCATTCTGTAATCATCTTCCTCTCTAATATATTTTTCTTTGTTGTAATCCCTGGACTGAGCGTTTGTGAGTGGAGAAAAACTGCCAATCAGGGAAATGCCCAAGCCGGTGTATATAGTTTCACAGGTTTCAAGGTGTGGGGAGGTTTGAGTCTGTGTTAGTTAAGTCTTGAAAGCCTAGAAACTTGAACCGGGCTTTTTTGCTGCCTACACCACCTGGCATAGGCGCCCATTCCATGGGTGCTCTGGAGCTGGAGCACCCATGGAGAAAAATTAGTGGATGCTCTGCACCCACCAGCAGCCAAGCTCTCCCCTCCCTCCTGCCCCACCTCCTTCTCCCCCTCGGCGCACCACGTCCCTACTCCTCCACCTACTTCCCCGCAGTTCCCATCCTGCCACCGCCAAACAGCTGTTTGGCAGCGTTAGCACACTCCGGGAGGGAGGGGAGGAGCGGGAACGTGGCACGCTCAGGAAAGGAGGCGGGGAAGGAGTGGAGTTGGAGTTGGGACTTTGGGGAAGGTGTTGGAATGGGGGCAGGGCCTCATGGAATGGGTGGAGTGGGGGCGGGGCTAGGGGCAGGGAGGAGGGGTTGAGCACCCAAGGAAAAGAGGGGAAGTCAGTGCCTACTCCACCTGGCAGAAGGATTACACACAGATATACCAGCGCTGTGACTAATTACACTTGCACTGCTTGAGGCACATGGAATCTTAAAGAAGAGGGGAAATGGCTGCCTTCAATACCTTATTTGTTAGACATTCATAGAAGTCTTTTTCTATGGTCTGTGTTTATAAAGAAGGGTGGGCTTGGTGCAGCCACCATACAGTTAAAAGTAAAGCATTCTGGTCTGTGTGTCCACCAATGACACCACATTGTAACAGATGGATAAGAGTGTTTCAGAATTTGTTTTTCATTAAGGCATCATTATAAAAGCAGTTATGTTTTTCTGGGTGCTTTAAACTGACCTTTCAAATATTTGGGTTTCTTTTCAATTTAACATTAAAGTGCTAGAAGGACAGCAATTTAAGACCTGTTTTCTAATAGAGATAATGTTCATTAAGGGTGTATACGTAACAACTCTGTGGTTACTGATATGTATTTTCAATCTTAATTCCAGCGTAAAGATTTTTTTTAAATGGGAATTACATAAATACAAATGTTGGTTGCACTTGATCTAAATATATTTTTTACTTCTGCATTTATATTCTATTAAAAAAAATAAAATTTGTTGCATAATTACAAGTAACATGTTACCTGTCACATAAGAGGTGAGTAGGTTGGTAAGGGAGTCATAATGGAGTAAAGAATCTGTCTAATATGAAACTATGAATGGCAACCAAAACACATTGAAAATGTAAAACAAATATACACTTCTTACATGGCATAGCCCATTGGCTTTGATGACAGTTCTTTATCTACAGATCAAATAGTTAACGTATGTTTGTTGAGAAATTTCACTGCCTAGTGAGGATATTAGAATTATGCCACCCATCGTGATACCATATGGCTATCTCCCTGCATCCACATCTCAAGAAGGCATGGTTAATCTGAAAGGGGAAATCCATTAAGGATAACAGACAGTAGTGATCTGGAACTGTGGGGCAAAGATGAGCAGCTCTCCCCCTCCCTCTCTACTCCTGTTGTGCCTTTAATGCATTTAGCTGCCATGAAAACAGCTAATATAAAACAGGACTGTAGGCTTAGGCAAGCAGCCTGCTGGCCTGATCAACTCTTCTGTCATGACACTCTGCCGAGCCTTCTGAGTTTGGCCAAAGACTGGCCTTTGGAGGTAGGGAGGTAGGGAATTGGGAGAAGCCCCAGCAAAAAGGAAGCAAAAAATGTACAAATTACGAAGCACAGTAACCTATTAGTAAGGATGGAGAGACTGTAGAATAAAGACAAACATTCAAAATAAAGACACTGAAATGGAGATACAATAACAGTTGTACTAGTGCATAGGAGGACAAGACTATGAACTATGGTGTATACCAGGGATTTTAAACTCGAATCACAAGGAGGGCCACATGAGGACTAGTACATTGGCCCTTGGGCCACATCACTGACATTCGCTCCCACTGTCCCTGGCCCCGCCCCCACTCCACCCCTTCCACGATACCCCGCCTCTTCTCCACCTCCTCCCTTGAGGCACGGCTCCCCGCTCCACCCCACTCCCTCCTGGAAAGTGCTAAGTGCCACCAAACAGCTGTTCGGCAGTGGGAAGCGCCTAGAGGTAAGGAGAGGAGCGGGAACGCGGCATGCTGGGGAGAGGGGGAACAGGGGGAAGGAAGCTTGGTGAGCTGCAGGAAAATAACTCCAGGGGACAGGGGCATGGGGAGCTTGGCAAGCCGCAGGAAATAACCCCTCCGGCTGCGTCTTTGAGACCCCTGGTGTACACTGTACCATTCCTCACTTGTGAGGAACAAGACCAATTACATTCTGTCCTAAAAAACTAAACTGCATGGTATTTATAGGAAGAACGTTAACTTTAAATGTACATGCAACAATTGCCCTTCACAGCTGGGCCTTTATCATGCCCTTGGAACAAAAATATTTGCTTTGAATCCGGGAGGAAAAAAGTTACTGTAACCTTGCTGTTTCTGAACACATGCAATCCTGGAATGCCAGGAAAAAAACAGAAGCAAATACAACATTTATATTCACTGCTTACATTGGCTCTCAGTAGCTATGACTTGAAAGGGGAGGAAACAGAAGCATCACAACTATCAACAGTAGTTGTCATTGTGGTGATCCATCCAAATAAAAATAGTTATTAGAATTACTAATGTGAAGGTCCTTTAAACAGGAAGGGGTAATTGTTTGTTCACGCCTACAAATGTAAGACACATCAGGGCCAATGCTTTCAAACTTGGGTAACTAAATCAAACATGGCCAATTTTCAAAAGTGCTGAGCTCCCACAAATCCCACTGACAACAATAGGAGCTGCTGCTTGGTGTTCAGCATTAAAAAAAAAAAGCAAACCAATTTCCAATTTCATGTAGGAACCCAAACATGAACGTAGAAGCTTAACTCCAGGCATCAGTGTCTGAAAGTTTTGGCAAAAATGACTAATTTTAAACTGTTTTGTCTCAGAGACTATAGAAGTAATTTTCCTTAAAACCCAATTTTCAACAAGCAGCTGTTCTTTCAATTGATTGGAAACTTGATAGCACCACTCAAGTACTTAAAATAATTATACAGAGATAGAAGAATTCTTCTAACCTGATGTGATCTGATAAAAAGCTTCTCTTGAAAAAAGTCTGCAGATACCCATACAGATATCTTTGTACACATCTCAATTACTAACATTAGTTATGAACTTCTCCGAGTATATGCAAGAAATGCAACCAACTCTCAGTGAACATGCTAGAAAGCAGGACTAGGGGACTACTGACATGGAACTTACTGTTAAGCAGTACAGCTCCCACTTTTTTTTGTTGGGGGCGGGGGAGATAAAATCAGCCTGGTCTCCCCCATCAACCAACTCATCTTAAAATAAGCCACACCTCTTCTAAAATGCTGAAGAAGACCACCTAACAATGGTCTTCCCGTTTCTTATTCTAGCTTATTCCTAGCCACAACAGTAGCAGAATCCTACAAGTTGATCTTGTTTCCACTGTATATCAATATTTAGTATCAGTTCCATTCACCGCGAATGGTTGTATTTGGTCTGCCAAAAGTCCTGGAACCCTAGTCATGTTTAAATGACAATACATTATAGGGAGGAAAAGTTCTTTTTAAGATACAAAGAGTGGCCTGAACAAGAGAAAAAGGTATTAACAATAGTTAAACCTTACATTTAAACATGTGTTCTATGTGTCTACAATTCCAAAATGGACTTCATAAAACTGGTCAGAACTCCACCATTTTAACAAGTTATGACAGCATTTTACAGTTCTCATTACAATATAATCACCATATTTAAAAGGAAGCATATATTTAGTTCTCATGACAAGCAGGCTACCAGTACAAAGCAAAGTGGCCGTGCCTACCTGATGTGTCTACAATCTAGTAAAATATTTGGTGTTTCCTCTGTTTGAAAAGAAACCATCCAATATGCAGCACAGACACTTCTCACTATAATCCTCTGTGACACTCGGTTAAAAAATTGTCTAACATGAGCTGCAAAATGTAATTTTTATATAAGAGAGGAAATAAGTAAGGCAAATATTTGGACACACATCATCTGTTCAAGGCAAATTATGATATTACTTGTCATTAGTTGGCACTGCATCAAAACTTGCAATGAAAATCATCTCAACATTACACAATTAAGATTCCCCTGGCATTAACTCATGTTCAATGCTCTTTCACCTCAGTCTATTGCTAGTAAGTGGATTTAAAGTGTTTAAATTCCAGAAATTATTGCCGGGTCAACAGTTGACCATTTGATTATGCCTTTTCACAATGAATGTAATTTGCCAATATTTTCTTGTCAGTGTTTTAAATTACTATTCCCTTCTGTATACGCCATTTTAAACCATTCATAACTACCATTATCCTGAAACTCATTGCCATCTGAAAGTTGACAGGTGAGCATTTCTCTAGCCAGGATAGAACTTTTTGCATTTGAGATTGACTTGATTAGGCATTGCAGAAATAGTGGGCTTTCAGGAAGTAGTGGGTTTTTGTTGCTTGTTTGTTTTAAATAAAACCCATTGTGTAAAGCTATCCCCCAAGAACAGATGGGGCCTGAAATACAAGATTGATTATATTCTTGGATTCTAAATAGGACTTAGTACATAGTCCAATTTTTCAGAATGCAGAGTAAGCTTGAGGAGTTATTCTCTTCACCATGCCACAGCTCAAAGGGTTAACAGAGTTAGAAGCTCTGTTGGCATGCAACTGTTCCAAAGTTTGCAAACTTAGACCTGGTCTACACTTAAAATTTAGCATAGCAATGGCACTCAAGGGCATAAAAACAACATAGGAATGGTGCTAAGGGGTGCAAAAAAAATCCAACTTTGAGCACTGTAGCTATTCCAACCTAATCCCAGTGTAACACAGCTGGGGGGAGGGATAGCTCAGTGGTTTGAGCATTGGCCTGCTAAACCCAGGGTTGTGAGTTCAATCCTTGAGGGGGCCAGGATCTGGGGCAAAAAAATCTGTCAGGGGATAGTACTTGGGGATAGTAAAATCCTGTCTCTGATTTTAACATTTTAAGATTAAGTTAAAGCTGTAAACATCATCAAATTAAAGCCTTACTATATTTATGTCTATACTTTGGATATTTCTTTCCCTCTCCTCACCTCTTTTTGGCCACAGATGTGTGTCATTTTCCAAAATACAAGCTCAATGCTGCAGAGACTCATGAAAATAAATACAGTTTACTTGAATTACTGACATGAGTGGTTTTACAAAGTTTCTTCCATTTTGAAAGCTCCCCCTGCTCTAAGTGACATCTACTACACTCAAAACAAGGAGTACTGGTAAAACTGCTAATCTTGCCACACAATAGAACTCTAAGTGCTTCCATTGTACATCAACAATATTAAGTTAACTTATTACTGGAAAATATTTAACATTTAGGGGCCTCTGCAGTTTTATTTGTTTTACAGTGTTGTAATAGAGGTTACCACTGAACAATTACCAGAAAGAAACTTTCCCCAATATAGCATTTAAGAACCTAAATATGAAATGCAGAAATAGAAACTACATTAAATATTTCAAGTTTTCCCTTAAAATAAAAATCCTCAATTAAACTTTGCATACTTTGAGCTCATAAAATCCAAAGCAAATATAAAACATCATCTTCTATGACATAAGGACGACAGCTGGCCCCATCTGTTTTAAAGTAGAATGGAAACCTAAAGCTTCTGCACTATACTTACATGTGAGGACTAAGTTCATAAAAGTTTCTGTTCCTGTATTCTTCAACTTTCTCTGGTGAATAAATGGGTAGCGGTCTATATGGGTTTACTGATACAACCACACTGCCAATGTATGTCTGTAGGAGAAAAATAATGCAGAATACAATGTTTTAATACTCAAAAAATATATTTTATTATGACCTGTCCTTAAAAAAAAAATCCATTTTTGCTGTTATATTTAATTCTTCAGTTCTATATGTCAGGAAAACATTCAACATTTGCTGAGGAAAAAACACCTTTTTTTTTTTTTTTTTTTTTTTTACAATGAACACATTCAAAATATGCATTTATATACTTACTAAAAGCCTCAACATTTCTCAGTTAAGGTCTCTTGGGTATTACAGAGGTGATAAGAATAAAAATAATAATACTGGCAGACTCTTTAATCAGCTCCTTCTATTTTGTACAGGCAGACTGCTCCAATTTAATTAAGTGGGGATTAATTTTTAAAAGAATTTCAGGGCTCTGCTGTGCTGCATAAGGGAAGGGTGTGTTTCTATAAAATCAAAATGAAATACCGTATATACTCGAGTATAAGCCGAGTTTTTCAGCCCACTTTTTGGGCTGAAAAAAGCCTCCTCGGCTTATACTCGAGTCAACCCGGTAAAAAAAAAAAAAAAAAAAAAAGCCTCGCTCTCCCGTCCCCGCCGCGCGGGCGGGCTGCCGGGAGCGTCCCGGTTCCCCCCTCCCCGCCGCGGGCGGGCTCCCGGCAGGGACAGGACGGGTCGCGCCCGCAATGGCCGGGGCTCCCCCCGTGACAGGCCGCGGCACGGAGCCGCCGGGCCCAACCGCCCCGGGATCCTCCCGAGCCAGCCCTGCTACCGCGCAGCGGGGGCCGTTCCCCCCCCGGGGAGGGGTGAGTGCAGGGCCCGGCCCGGGCGGTGGGCTGGGGGGGGGGGGGGGGAACGGCCCCCGCTGCGCGGTAGCAGGGCTGGCTCGGGCTGGCTAAAATTAGGTGCATCGGCTTATATTCGGGTCGGCCTATACTCGAGTATATACGGTAGTTATATGCAGTTTTCTAAACCATTTTAAATGTTACACAATTCCAACTAGCCTTCAATATTTAAAACAGAATATAAGACAATTTAGTTCAATTTTTCAGTAGCTGAAAGTAATTTAACTTTTTTTTTTTAATAGAAAGTCTCACTTATAAGGTGCATCGGTTAGCAAATTTCTCCATTATATATGTGAGTGCATATAAAGTGAAGATGGTATAAAACAATGAGCACGTTATTATATAATGTACAAAACAGAATTTCCTCATTGTTCATTAATACTTTATGATGTTCTGTCCAGGGAACAAAAACACTAGAGCTTCACAAACATTATTTAAAGATCAGAGTATCAAAAGGTTTCCACTAAGTGTTTCAGATCAGCTACTTACCAATATTTCCAAGGTTATTACTGCTTACATAACATTATCCAACAGGATGGGTGACACCAATTCAGTTTGAAAAGAAGACTGGAAATCAGAAATTCTGGGAGTCCAGTCCTGAGGAGCCCTTAACTTAACCATACACTGAAACTCCTCTTTAAACTCTCCTCAGGATTAAAGTCTACAGTAAAACTATATCAGCAGACTTACAGCCCTATGGCACTCCTATAGCTGTGAAAGAGCTTAGCTTCAAACACTTACACTATGCCTACGCAAGGATTCTCCTGCTCATGTACACACACTCATGCTAGCTTTCATCAAGCTACCACAGGTATAAATAGTGATGTAGCGACGATACCACAGGTAGTGGCAGCGGTTTCAGGCAGGCTGGTACCCTACATTATTCAGCCATATATCTCCACTGTCGCTACCCTGATATTTATATTCACAATAGTGTATACTGAGTGGAGGAACTGCACCCTTAGCTCGTAATGTACATGTAGCCTCATAAGCCTCATAGGAGCTTGAAAGCTACATCAACCTGCTAAAAATGGGGAGGTTTGTCAAGTCAAGTCAGAATTCTTCTGTATTTTTTCACTTCAAGTCTGAGGTATAGCTTTTATTGTGCAAATTCTATGTGGAGTTGCAGTCATCCAGATAGACTTTGAGAGGAAAAGTAGGGACAATTCAGTCTTATCTCACACTTTTTTGTTTGTTTATTGTAGCACTCTTAACATAGCATGATACAATAAAACTGGACAGAAGATCAGGGCTCCCATCCATGTAGTACAGAGCAATCTGCACCTACATAGTACTGCAAGATCACTGGATTCTGATGCATCGGTGTGGCAGCCTGGAAATTCTGCCAAACGTACCTCAGACTTATCAAGAACATACTGCTTCATCATGCACTGAAACTCAAGTTTCTGGTATCATTCTTCACAGCCATGAGGACTAGACACAATTTAAATAATAAAATAACAGTATGGGACAATTATCCAGCAAGTGGTGGATTCCACGGCAAATTTAATGAATGTAGGTAGAATCATAGACTATACATGCTCAAGGTGGTGGGTGTCACTCTTGTTATTCCCCACTCAAGAATAAAAATACTATATATCGGGGGTTCTCAAACCGGGGATCGCGAGCCCTTGGGGGGTCGCTGGCTGCCTCCCGAGTTGTCGCGAGCTCCTGGTGCCGCTGAAATCCACTGAATTAATTACTTCCGCATTCAGCGGACATACTGAGCTATTTTGGGAGCGCTCGGTTTGTCCGCCGAAAATAGCCACTGAATGCGGAAGTAATGAATTCGGCAGCTTTTTGGCGGACATACAAGGGTCCATGGAGCTGTGAAGGAAAGTAAAAATGGGTCGCGTTGGGGGAAAGTTTAAGAACTACCGCTATATATAAATATCAGTATTACTGTTATAAGAAAAAGAGGCAAAAGATTTCAGGCCACGATTTAAAAAGTGATCAGAGATTGTGTGTGCTCCACCTTAACACTGAAATGGGCCTAATTTTAAAAAGTGCTGATCACACACCATCCAAAAAGGTCCCTTTAAAGCATCACCAGTTGAATACTGAAAAGCTGATGCAACCAAAATTAGTCACTTTTTAATATCTTCTCCACCTATAGCATTTATGTTCCCCTCCCCTCCCAATCACTGCTGTATTGGAGTGCCTCACAATCTTTAATGGATTTATCCTATGAGCAGGAAGTACTATTATCTCCATTTTATGGGGATGGGAACTGAGGGCACAGAGAAACTAACTGACTTGCCCAGGGTCACACAGAAAATCTGTGGTGGAGCAGGTAATTGAACCCAGGTCTTCCCCCATCGCAGGACAGTACCCTAATCACTAGACCAGGGGTCTCAAACTCAAATGACCACGAGGGCCGCATGAGGACCAGTGCACTGGCCCAAGGGCCGCTTCACTTACACGCCCCCCCCCATCGCTGCCCCCAGCCCCGCCCCCACTCCACCCCTTCCATGAGGTCCCGCCCCTGCCCTGCCTCCTCCTCTGAGCCTGTCTTCCAGGTGTGCTGCTGCAGCCTCAATGAACAAGCTGGGGCGGCGCTTTGCAGGAGCCCTCTGCAGTGGTGGCCATGAGCGGTAAGCCTCCAGCAGAGGGAGGCAGGAGGGCGGCGGGGAGCCTGGCTTGCCGCTCCTGGCTGCCACTGCAGAGGGCTCCTGGGAACCGCAGCCCCAGCTCATTCATTGAAGCCGCAGCAGCAGCACTTGGAAGCCGGGGCTCAGCAGTGGCCCATCCAGGCAGCAAAGAATCCTCCGCTTATGGCCCCTCCCTCCCAGAAACTGCTGTGGGGGGGGGGGGGGCGCCAGGGAGCTTGGCGGGCTGCAGGGAAGGGTTTCGTGGGCCACATGCAGCCCACATGTTTGAGACCCCTGCACTAGACCATTCTTCCTCTCTGGTCTCATATATTGGCCTTTATGCCCAGGCTGATACTGTCCTTAATTGTTCTCTTAGGACAAATTTAGGGTTGTTTTTTTTAAATCAGTGGGGTTTTTTGATCTCTACAGAGACATCCAAAACAAGTAAATGCTTTCCCCCATATTAAAAAAATTAAAAGTTTACCATTTGGCAAAGAACAAGTTCACCCTTATGCATGAAATCTTGAATGTCAAGTTTCACCACAGACCATATTTGTATAGTCAAGTTGTAAATCCGCGATAAAGGTTGCCAGCATCTTTCATTTAAAATGGAGTTACACAAATAACACTGCATAGATAAACAGGAAGTTTCACTTTGTATCTTTTAGACCAGGGGTTGGCAACCTTTCTGAAGTCGTGTGCTGAGTCTTCATTTATTCACTCTAATTTAAGATTTTGCGTAATATATTTTAACATTTTTAGGTCTCTTTCTATACGTCTGTAATCTATAACTCAACTATTGTTGTATGTAAAGTAAATAAGGTTTTTAAAATGTTTAAGAAGCTTCATTTAAAATTAAATTAAAATGCAGAGCCCTTCCTCCCTCCCCGCCCCGGACCGGTGGCCAGGATCCGGGCAATGTGAGTACGACTGAAAATCAATTTCCACAGGTTGCCTCCCCATGTTCTAGATAGTCTTGTAGTTTATCTTTGCAATGCTTGTTGCCTACAGAATGAATGAGTAGAAACCACTGTTGACAATTATACAATTACAGCTGCCCTGAGACGTAATACTTCACTGATTGTGCAGAAGACTTACTATTTCTAAATAAACCCGTACTTCATCTGTTTTAGAGCTGACCAGATTACTTACCAACAGAATATTTTTCCAATCAGAAAATACCAATTCATCAAAAATCAGTGTTCTGCAGGAAGATGTTGATTTGAACGGGCTTGTCTAAACAGGACGTTACGGCACAGCAAGCCAGAGTGTGAATCCACAGTGCGCTAGTTTGACTCGCAGTAACATCCCATATGGACACCTCTAAAACACCCGGAAAGTTCCGGAATAGTAACATTCCACGTACATAATAAGCCAACTCAAATTTAGAACCAACATGTCTGGTCCGCCGCCATCTTCCTCCCCTCTTCCTATGCAGTGTACCTAGCAAGCACCTAAGAAACATGGGCTGTCCAGTCTCATGGCAGTCCTCCTTGGAAGACAGGCCGCAGGCCAAAAAAACGTCCATTCTCCCAAACCAGAATCTTTTCAGTCTTTCCCTCTGGCAAAAAAAAAAAATTGGTAAGTCTATGGATCCTTGCTGAGAGTAACCAAGTGATCCACAAGAGTAACAGGCTCTGTGCATATATATAGTTCTGTAATCTTTATATACTGACTCCTGGAGTAAGATTCTTCATTGCTGAATTATTTCAAGTTTCCTCTCATGTCTCAAATAATTATATAGAAGGTTCCTAATGCCAACAGAGCTCACTGCAAAACCATTGCCAAAAAGCAGGAGAGAGGTAGGCAGCTCATGAAGGAATGCAGCTGGATATACACTGTATTATCAATAAGGATCCTCAAGAAACAGAGGAGAGAGCCCTTTAAGCTATTTCACCACTATAATACTATGCACTTTAACTGCTGGAGTTCCTTGAAAATCTTTAGGATGCCAAGCTAAGGAAGGACGGGTAGAAAAAAGAAACCTTTGATTTTTTTACTTTTGAAAACAGATATTTAAAGAACATTTATTTAGAACTTGCCGTGTATAGTTAAGTATTGCTTAAATCGTGTTTTGGGAATAGAAGTCTGCTGTTCATTGTCACACATGTACAAAACTAGACAATATAATCTTAAAATAACCAATATTTCAAAAGGTCAAGCAACAATATACAGACAAGGACATACACATTATGCACATTTCACAAACTAATCATGCCAAGAAATCATTGCTTTGGACTAAAAGTGGCTTAGATGAGCTAAAAAGTTTTTTTTTTCCCTTTAAATGAATACCAGTACAGCAAACAGTGGTAGTTGATCAGATTCCACATAACCAGGATGACCACCACGTAACATCTTTGTTCCCACCAGAATTCTACTATTAGCAAAAAAAAAAAAAAAAAAAAAAAAAAAGGCTTACTTCCTTGAGCATGCAATGAATGTGCTCACATTCCAGTGATGAAAACAGAATTCCTGGAGTAGTGGGAGAAAATACAGAGGCAACCAGAGTATTAAAAATTCTCTTCATTTTCCCTGCGTTCTTATATTAAGTTGAAAGCCAAGGGATTTGTCTCCTGATTAAACCACTGAATCCAGTCAAGAGATCTGGATTTGATTCTCGGCTTTGCCACAGACTTCTTCTGGGAGCTTGTAGAAGGCCTTAGATTCTCTTGTACCTTGGTTTCACCATCTACAGTTAACTAAATCCTCTTGTTTGTTACACCCATCTGTTGTATCCAGTCTTAAAACATAAAAGAAAACAGTTTACTATTTGTGTTCCATAGCACCTAGCACAATTTGCTATGATGTTGTGTTTGGCTGCAGAGAACTGCACGTGAATGTTTGCTAGTGCGGACAATAACATTTCCATGAATACAGACCAATTCTAACATTTTAACTATACAAACAAGGCCCAAGCGTACAGAATTATTTTGATGCTTACTCCTGGGGGAATTCTGCACCAAAACATTAAAAATTCTGGGCATAATGTATTAAAATTCTGCAAAACTATGCATATTTTATTTATCAAAATAAAACAATATAATCACGCCAGTTTCAATTATTTTGGTAATTTATTTCAAAATACCATCAACAAGTATGTCTAACAATACAGGCAACAAAATAAGATTGAGGAAATGTTATTTGACAAACAGATTCCTTACTAGGCATATTAATAAAGAACTTTGAATAATAATTCATTTAAACTACAATACAGAAGCATATTTCCTGCACCTTTCAGAATCCGTGCATAGGTTTCTGGGAGTCAGGGGTAACGGAGGAGCTAAGGGAGAGGGAAGTAATTGCTAAGAAGGAGCCTTGGTGTGAATTTGGAGGGTTGTGTGTGGATGGTAGACACACAGAATGAGACACACAGTAGACACACAGGTTAGGTTTTTTGGGAGTGGAGGAAGGGATTGTTAGGGAGTTAGCAGTCTTCCCAATGCAGACCCTGGGTGACACCTAGCCTCTCCCATTCAGTCAGGCATATCTGCCCCCGTCCCTGCATCCCCATTCAGCCACGCCTCCACCACTTGGTCCCCATTTGGTACTGTACCATGCCATCTCTCAGCCCCTTGTGACCCTTCACTCCCACTCAGGCCATGGCTCACTGCGGTCACCCACTAGCTCCTATCCCTCCACTGACCATTCTGAACCCCAATCCAGAACTAAAGAACTGCAACTGACGAAATATATGAAGTTGGACATTCTACCAAATGCTTTGACGGAAGTCACTAATCTGCTGACAGTGTAGCCCAAAGCAAAATACAGAACACAAAGTGCGTGTGTTGTCACTGGCTAACTAAATATTGGATGAACGTATACCTGCCGGGTTTTAAGAACACTACCATACATGTTTAAGACAGCTGGCCATGACACGCATAAAACCTAACCTTGGAGGTAGACTGTACAAGTAAGCTGTGTAGAAGAGCACTGGGAAAGATCCAAAACAGAGCTTGGGGGAAAAACAGCCAATTTAGACAAAGGAATGGAACTGTTAGGCAAAGAGCATCAGGAATTTAAGCAGGATTATCTGCTACTCAAAATATCACAGTCCAAAGGGCAGTGTAAAAACAAAATCAAATATGCACCAGAGCCCCTTTACTATCATAAGGGTTGATTTAAATACCTAGATAAACAGGAATCACCCAAGCAATACACAGCCCAGAGGGGTGTAAAGATGCAGACACATACTGAAAGGGGTGGGGGGAGTTACAGCATTCCCTACCTTTGGGAAATTACTAGACAAGGTATATATTGGGCAAGATGAAACAAGCTATGATTTCACACATTTTCTCAAGAGCACAAAACTCTCTCTCTGCTGTAACATACCTTACTAACCTCAGAACTGTCCTGACAGACTCTAATACCAGTATTGACAAAATAGATCAAGTGCATGATCTGGATTTGCTTCAACAATACACAGCTGATAATATTTTTAAATTATATATTTTATACATATAAATATAGATTCTATGCACAGTGCTCACAATTAAAAATGGAGCATGCAGTGCAAGTGGCAAGGAAATCAAGCCAAAGAAGAGTCAAGCAATGCAAAAGAAAACACCATCTAAACACATCTGAAAATGAAGGTTTGATAACTTTTTCAATAATAAAGAATTGTTTATATAAACAGTAAATGCAGATTTGATAGAGTCAGTTCCCAGAAATTTCTTCACTCAATATGAACAAGCAACAATGGATGGAAAACTTTAAACAGAAACATTAAAAGTGTGTTTTGGCCAGAATATTTGTCATTTAGGTAGAAACAGAACGTAAAAATACACATTGTACTGGAACTTAGGTTAATTATATGGAATTACAATAGAAGTTCTGCCTGATGAGAACCATGTGTTTACTTATTTTTAAAGTGCTTAGCAAATTTTTGGGCACTTAAAAATTATTCAGTTAACACTTTATGACATTTATGAAATGGAAAAAAAGTGAGAAGAAATAGCATGGACTCCAGTGGTTGTGCCTTTGCCATATCCTTTTGAGTTCCCTCCACCATTTCCTCAATGATCTCCAAGCCACCATCTTATTTACAGCACCAACCGGGCTTTTTTTGACCTCTCCCCAGGACCTAGGGGAAACAGAGATGTCCCCTCCCTTGAGACCTCCATGTAACCGAGCTCAACTAGCCCTGGTCCACTCTCTTTTCTCTCCCCACAGGACTTCTTCCTTCCTGCCTCCTTATTAGCCTTGGACTAATAGGCTCCTTAACCCAGGCAGCCAGATTGTCTAATTTCCTCCATCAGCTTTCTGAAGGGAAACTAATCAACATCTGCATGTTCAAAGCGTAGGCTCACCTGTTTGCTTCCTTCATTCTGTCACACAGAATAAGGAAGGCCTGACACCTAAGGGGGTGCATTCAGAAACCATGAAGGGGACAGAGGCACAGCTGGTCCTGCAACTGTGAAATATTGCTCCATCAGGGTAAGCTGTATAAAGCCACTAGCAACCTTTGAGACTTATCAGGGGCTCACATTCCCTACAAGTGCCTTGAATCCCCCCCTTTGAGCCTTAGGAAACTCAACAGCCCCCTTGGGATGTCCTTCAATGCTTTTAAAAAAAGGCCAACTTTTCTATTGACAAGGCTCTCTTTCACATTACACTTTAAAGTCTATCTCTGCCAAAAAGGAAACCAAAGATTTCTTTTTTTCTAAATGAAACCGAGCATCTCCAGCAGTCATTTGACACAGTATTCTAAATGGACATTTTCTAACATTACTAAAGTGGTAATCATTTGTACAATTTCATATTAAACTAAATTTTGATCCTCAACATTAGATTGCAGCTTTTTTCCTACAGAGTGGGGACAAAAGTTAGAAGAATTTTGACACATGTATGTTTAACCGATCTATTTTTACAGTAACCTAACTCAGAGCTATTTAAAGACAAGGCTTGTGCTATTAGCTCATGTTTTATAGCTTTTCAAATTTTACAGAGGACTTCTACCTCTACCCAAATAAAACTTGTCAGTTCCGAGATAGTTATGACTGTGTGTCAATTATAGAGTGCGAACCAAAACCAGGCTTAAAAATGGAACCTCAAGAGCCACTGCCATTGTTCCACAATGCAATTAATCGTTCCCATTAAGAAAACAATAGCATGAGCCAATAATCATACAGCTCTGTTCTTTATAGTGGCAATAGACAGTTGAGCTCGGACTCAGAAGTTGAATGGGTGTTCAGGGAGAGAAGACAGATCCACCAAGAACATTTGGTTCAATCGTCCCTATGTCGTCACACTTCTTTTTAAGAGGAAATGCCTGACACATCAGGAATGAGTACTGAGAGACAGTCTTGCTATGCTAGACAGCAACGTGGGGTAAGTCCTGAACATTTCAAGATGGCTAGGTCAGAGACAGAAGTACAGCTGAATGGAAAAGCAAAACTTTACTGAACAAACAGGCTATATTACAGGCAAAAAAATAAGGAAAAACAGGAAGCACCCTCAAGTTATGAAATTACCATACCACAAGCCAAGAATATGACTTATTCAACTTAGGTTATGATTATGACCTCACACAAGAAGTCCCCTCAAGTTATTATACTGAAACATCAAATATGCAAGCTTCAAATGAAAGTAAAACTGCAACGTGTTCAGCACCATACAAGTTAATTCCTGATCAGAGTTGCTCACACATGCCATGCACAAACATTCCAAAGCAGACACTAAATGTACTGGGAAACCCAGAAGGAGATTCTAATTTAAGTTTTTTTTAAAAAAATGATGAAGTGAGAGGGGAACATAATAGCTGACTTCAGTTAGCCTTTGAACCCAAGGAAATGGGCTTTCAAACTGCTAATTTTTAAATTGTTTATAAATTAGAAAATCGTGTGACCCTGTTTCATTTCCACTTTCCCACTTCTTACAGTTGAGCAAAGCTCTTTGCTGCTGAATTGTAATATATTAGTTGCTGCTCTTTGCTGTAATATATTAGTTTATATAGTAGTTCAAATCTGAATTTGGGGAGAGGACTAGAATTATGCCAACAAGCAAATTGAAATATGGTAATGGAAAAACAAAGAAAATCTATATATTACATGATGAGGAGAAAAGCTTCTTTTACCTGAAACACAGGGTGGGAAGAAGGATAGGTAACAGGACTGAAGAAGGCTGGAAGGAAAACAGGACTGAGGATCAGGGTTCAATATTTTATTTGCCCCCTCCTAAAAAATCTGATGGCCCCATCTTGTTTGCTTTTTATTTTTTTAGGGCTGTCAAGTGTTTAAAAATATTAATCACGATTAATCGCCGTGTTAAACAATAAAATACTGTTTTATTTAAATATTTTGGATGTTTTCTACATCTTCAAATATACTTATTTAAATTACAACATATAGCACAAAGTGTACAGTGTTCATATATTACTTTTTATTACAAATATTTGTGCTATAAAAACAAAATAAATAGTTTTCAATTCACAATTACTGTAATACAATCTCTATCATGAAAGCTGAACTTACAAATGTAAAAATATATGTACAAAAAAACCTGCATTCAAAAATAAAACAATGTAAAACTTTAGCGCCTACAAGTCTACTCAGTCCTACTTGTTGTTCAGTCAGTCGCTCAGACAAACAAATTTGTTTATATTTGCAGGAGATAACACTGCCCACTTTTTGTTTACAATGTCACCTGAAAGTGAGAAAAGGTGTTCACATGCACTGTTGTAGATGGCGTTGCAATATATTTACATGCCAGATACATTAAAGATTCATATGTCCCTTCATGCTTCAACCACCATTCCAGAGGACATGCATCCATGCTAATGATGGGTTCTGCTAGATAATGATCCAAAGCAATGCAAATCTGTGCATGTTCACTTTCCTCATCTGAGTCAGATGCCACCAGCAGAAGGTTGATTTTATTTTTTGGTGGTTTGGATTCTGTAGTTTTCACATAAAGTATTAGTCTTTTAAGATTCCTGAAAGCATGCTCCACATCTCATCCTTTTCAGATTTTGGAAGGCACTTCAAATTCTTAAACCTTGGGTCGAGTGCTGTAGCTATCTTAAGCTTTAGCTATCCCAAGGAGTTCAGTCAATTTAATTAATGCTTTTTTTCTTTTAACAAGTGTCATGGGCACGGAAGCATGTCCTCTGGAACGGTGGCAAAAGCATGAAGGGGCATAAGAACGTTTAGCATATCTGGCACATAAATACCTTGCGATGACAGCTACAAAAATGCCATGTGCATGCCTCTTCTCACTTTCAGGTGACATTTTAATAGGCAGCTGGCAGCATTATCTCCCGTAAATGTAAACAAACCTGCTTGTCTTAATGATTGGCTGAACAAGAAGTAGGATTAAGTGGACTTGTAGGCTCTAGTCTAAAGTTTTACATTGTTTTGGTTTTGAGTCAGTTACGTTACCAAAAAATATATATATCTACATTTCTAAATTGCACTTTCATGATAAAGAGACTTCATTACAGTACTGAGGTGAATTGAAAAATACCAAAAATTTTAGTCCAAATATTTGTAATAAAAATAATATAAAGTGAGCACTGTACACTTTGTATACTGTGATGCAATTTGAAAGTATAGAAAAACATCCAAAAATATTTAATAAATTTAAATTGGCATTCTATTGTTTAACAGTGTGATTGAAACTGCGATTCATCACGATTGATTTTTTTTTAGTTAATTATATGAGTTACCTGGGATTACTTGACAGCCCTGTTTTTTTTTATTTTTGTTAAGATCCAGAAGGAGGTAAGAAGGCAGGCGAGTTAAAATTTGCTGAGTGAAGTTAAAAGTGGGGGGGAAGGGAGGGAGAATTAAAAAAACAAAACAGGTGATATCATGGAATGAATCTACTGTAGACCACCAAATCAGGTGAAGGATGATTTTAGAACAAATAAATAGCCAAAACACAGCACAGGGTAGTAATGGGGGATTAGCTACCAAGACAGCTGTTGGAAAAGCAATATGGCAAAATGTCCAACAATATCTTGTTTCAGAAAGTGGAGAAAGTAACCTAACAGGGAGGAATTGGTTGCAAATCTAAAGGTTGAACTCAGTTTGATGGAAGTGATCATGTAACAATCAATTTCATGATTTTTAAGAAAGGAAGGAGTGAGAGGAGAAAAAGGAGGACCTGGGACTTCAAAAAAGTAAAATTTAACAACCTCAAAGAACTGATAGGTAAGGTGCTTAGGGAAGAAAACCTGAGGGGGAAAAGACATTCAGGAGAGTGGTCTGCTGCTTATAGAGACAGTATTAAAGGCATACTATCTCAGTGCAAAGGAAAGACAGAACAATAAGAGGACAATATGGCTCCATCAGTAGCTCTCTAATGACCTGAAAATCAAAAGGAATCCTACAAAAACTGGAAACAATCACAAATTGCTAAGGATGAGTACAAAATAATAGCACAAGCATGTAAGGACAAAATCAAAAAAGGCTAAGGCACAGAAGGAGGTACACCTGGCAAGGCACATAAAATACAAAAAGAGGTTATTTAAATACATTAGGACCAAGAGAAAGAGAAAATAAATTGTAGATCCACTACTTAGCAGAGAAGGAAAGCTAATATCAAGACGGCTGAGGTGCTTAATGCCTATTTTCTTTCAGTCTTCACTAAGAAAGCTAATGGTGACCAGATACTCAACACAATTAATATTAACAACAAGTGGGAAGGAACAGAAGCCAAAATACAGTAAGAACAGTTAAAGTATATTTAGATAAATTAGATGTATTCACATCAGCAGGGCCTGATGAAATTCATCCTAGAGCACATAAGGACCTTGCTGAGGCAATCTCTCCATTGTTAGTGATTATCTTCAAGAACTCACAGAGGACTAGCTTGGTCCTAGAGGACTGAAGGGCAAACATAGTACCGACTTTTAAAAGGTGGAACAAAAGGACCTGGAATCGAAGTTAGGCTGATACCTGGAAAGGTACTGGAACAAATTATTAAAACTATCTATTTGTAAGTAGATAGAGGATTTTCGGGAAGGAACAGCCAGCATGGATTTGTCAAGAACAGATTGTGCAAAAACAACCTCATTTTCTTCTTTGACAGGATTACTGGCCTAGTGGATTGGAGGCGGGGAGAGGCGGCGGGGGTTACAGACAATACCTTGATTTTAATAAGGCTTTTCCCGTCACACAGCCCCACATGACACTCTTGCAAACTTGGGAAATGTGGTCCAGAGGAAATTACTATAAAAGTGCATACATAGCTGGTTGAAAGACCATACTCAAAGAATAGTTAACAATAGTTTGCTGTCAAACTGTGAGGATGCCTCTAGTGGGATTTTACAGGAGTCATCCTGAGTCCAGTACAATTCAATAAGTTCATTCATCGCTTGGATAATGGAGAGGAGAGTGTGGTTGTAAAATTTGCAGAGGACACCAAGCTGGGAGGGGTTGCAAGAACTCTGGAGGACAGGATTAGAATTCACAATAACCCTGATAAATTGGGGAATTAAAATCTACAAAATGAAATTCAATCAACACAAGTACTATACTTAGGAAGGAAAAAAAAATCAAACGCACAGCTATGAAATAGGGAATAACTGTCTGGACAGTCACACTGTAGAAAAATATCTGGGGGTTATAGTGAATCACAAATGGAACGAGAGTCAATGTATTGCAGTTGTGAAAAATGTTACTATCATTCAGGGGTGTACTAAGTCATATCTAAGATATGGGAAATAATTGTCCTGCTCTACTCAGCACTGGTGAGGCCTTAGCTGGAGTACTGTGTCTTGTTTTAGGCACCATACTTAAGGAAAGATGTGGATAACTTGGAGACAATCCAAAAAATTGCAAGAAAAATAATAAAAGGTTTAGAAAACAACCTTTGTGAGGAAAGATTAAAATAACTGAGCATGTTTAGTCTTGAAACAAGAAGGCTGAGGAAGGACTTGCTGAACAGTCTTCAAGTATATTAAGAGCTGTTACAAAGAGGATGGTGATAAATTGTTCTCCGTGTCCACTGAAGGCAGAACAAGACGTAACCGGTTTAATCTGCAGCAAGGTAGATTTAGGTTAGATATTAGGAAAAACTTTCCAAATATAAGGATAGCTAAGTTCTGGACTAGGCTGACAAGAGAGGCTGTGGAATCCCCATTAGAGGTTTTTAAGAAAAGATTAGATGAACATCTGTCAGGATTGGTCTAGGTTTACTTGATCCTGCCTCAGTGCAGGAGGCTGGACCAAATGACCTCTCGAGGTCCCTTCCATCCCTACAGTTTATGATGATATTGTTTCTTCCTCTGCCATGAAAAGTTTAGAGGCTACTTCAACTGAAGGGAGTGAAGCTAAATCATCATCTTTGTTGCTGGTTAATGTTCAGATGAGTTCCTGTCTGCATTCTGTATAACTCGCCCATATCAGTTTTGCCCTGGCCTCTTCTTTTGTCATTCAGTTTCACGCTCATTCTATAACAATGTGCATAACCTTTGGGGCGAAGCCAGACTTTTAGGCACCTGCTCCCCTACTTGGTGTAAACATTGCTCGTGCCAATCGGAAAGGAACATAAACAGGTTTTGGGGCCCCTCCCCATGACACTTCTGTGATGTCATAGTTGGTACTTATGGCCCTGTCTGCCATGTGCAGACGGAGAGAGGAGAAAGAAAAATGAATCCTGTGTATCCTGTGTACCCCCCCGTAACCAAGCTTGATCGCCTCGAAGCCGCTCTCTCAGCTCACGTTTCAAACAGAGCTTCTACGTTTGCCAGTCGTTAGACATTGGTTTGTATTTGTAAGTATCGATTATTACTAAATGCTGCATCTTTGTTTATAAATATTGTTAGTAGGTATTTTAGTCATTGTGTATTTTAAGTTTATCAAGTCTATTAGTTAATCAAACGCTGCTCCCTTACCCCTTGTAATTATCCCCAATAAAACTTTAAATTGATTAATTTTAGTTGTGTGTGTGTGTGTGTGTGTGTGTGTGTGTGTGTGTGTGTGTGTGTGTGTGTGTGTGTGTGTGTGTGTGTGTCTGCAGTTCGTGTTGTGACCCATACTCTCCTTGCATCCCTTACCATATAGTCTGTTGCCACGTGCAGCCTGGTAAATAACAGGCCTGCATTTTTTTTCGCCCCTGCGAGTCCGTGGCAATCCACAATTAACAGCTTGGTAATTCCAATTGCAGGCGCAAATCAGTGCAGATTCAAGTAGCCAAAGTGGAACGGTCTGTATATCCACAATATGGTTAGAGAATAACTGTACAGTGTTTATACAAGTGCCTATAATCTGATTGGCTAGTAAAAGACAATCTAATTACACCATAATGAACTACATGCTATATAAATATTAAGAAACAGACATGAAATAATAATTCAAGTCAGACAAATTAGAGTGCACTGACTTGCAAAACCGCAAAAAATGTATAGTTATGCATCAAACTGTACAGCATTCACTTCACTCTGGTTGTCTGATAAACTCAATTTCAGTGTACCATCTAACATCAATATGATCTAATATCAATATGATCAATAGGTCACAGTAGTCCCCTTGTAGCACATGTATTTTGCACTGTGACAGATCGCTCTCTCACCCCTTCTCAGGAACAGGCAGGAAACCCTTCTTTGCTTCAAACAGTGCTCTTTATTCTACAGTGCAGGCCCCACCACCAATATATACAGCTTTATACAATTCCGTCTTCAACTCTATATAGTTCAGCTCTACAGCTCTGCATACAACTCTACAGCTTACAGCTCTACAGACTCTATATAGTCCAGCTTACAGTTTACAACTCCACACACACAGCTCTGAATACCTCAAACCACCACCTCACTCTATCCCCACCACACTGGGCTTGCTTCCTGGCAGGCCTTTTATCCCCCTGAGGAAGCTGCCAGGTGTCACTCCTCAAGCCTGAGCCCAGGTGGCTGATTAGGCTTCCTGCAAGGGAGCTTTGCAGGCTTCTGCTCCCTCTTAAAGGTCCCGCAGGGCTGGCTCAGGCACTCTTGGCCAGCACCCTGCCACAGCACCAAAATATATTAAGGAAAATTTAGAAGTTACAGTAAAAAGGGGTTCATTCTTGTATTAAGATGCTCCTCCTAAGTGTACACCATTTCTACTCATTCAAGGAGGAAAAGAATAGTGTTCAAACTACACAAGCAAACAATATAAATAGAAGGGGCTGAAGTGATTTTGACTCCTCAGCAGATCTGTGAATGAGTAGACAGGGCAGAGGGACACAGGGAAGCCTTGATCAAAGCAGCATGCTTTGGGAACTAAAATAAATGTGGGCTGCTAATTTAGCACTTGGTCCCAAATGCCATTTAAATGGTGCACCTGGATGACAGATTTTGAAAGACTGGAGTATTCAGAGTTGAACCCTTTCTTGTCAGGAAAAGTAGACCAAGATCAGTCGATGCTGATAGAACTCCCACAAGCACAAATACATCTGACCCCCTTGTCAATCATTTCCCACTTGCCCTTAACATTTATGGATTTTAAACACTAGAAAAACCCACCTGGTCCGGGAATGAGGTTCAGTTTTGTATGTAAACAAATACTCAACCAAGCCTTTGTTATCCAGTGAACCATTAATGGTATATGCCATTTGTAGTCATGCCAGAATATAAGAGGAAGTTACTGTTAGGGCTGATTGAACAATTCACAATAATGTATTTAGGGAATGAAGCTGCCTCCCCCACAAATTACCCACAGACAGATTGTGACTTTTATGAATTACTTCACTGTTTGAAGGTGTTCAATGAATGTTGTGTGAACAAACTAGTCTCTGAGTTGTTCACAAACTTCATTGGAACCTCCAAGTTCTCAGTTTTAGTGATCAGGTATTCAGGCTATGTGACTGGCCAACTAAATTACATCTTCTAGTTTCTGTTTGTTGATTGACTAGCCTAACCTTTAAATTTTTGCCTCTTAAAACAAAAAAGTTAGTTTCACCATGAAATTCATTTGGTTGATTAAAAGAATCTCAAGTTTGGAATTTTCTTTCTGTAAATATCTGTACCAGTAGAACTCTGCTCAGATGTTTGAAAAAAAGTGTGAATAAAAAGGGACGTAAACTTACTGGATGCAAAATTTGCTTTAAAAGTGGCCAAAAATATTTACCAACAGTTAGAGCTTCTTAGTGAGAAAAGAACTGAAGACTCAGACCTCATACCAGCCATTTCCAGACACAATTAAACTGAGTTTCTCAGTTTCAGTGAACACATGCACATTACCCAGTGAGCCCCCAAAACCACTCAACACAAGATTATTGCAAAATCCTAGAGTAATAATTAGAACATTTGGCCTAACTCCAATTAAACTAGCCTTTACGCTTATTTTTATAGGCACAGTCTTCAGCTTTGCACTCTGGAATGCAACCCAACACCCAACTCCATTAAACTCTGTGTAAAAAAAAAAAATCCTATGAAAATGTACCCCATTTAACCAATTCAGTAGCCAGTGCTCTATTATGAGCACTCTTCCTTCCTCCTGTGAGCCCAAGAACATGCTGTTTTTGAAATACTGAATTGTCTCCTCTAAGAACTTAGAAACCAAAATACAATTTTTTATTTCTATGCTTAAAGAGGGACTCACTTGTATGCAAACACTAAATATATGAATTTGCCAAGTGGAAGATGTGTTTTAAAAGAAAAAAGAAAAACAGGGACACAGTCATTTCTCCCTTCCCAGCTCCTGAATTTTTATAACAAGCCTGTGCCTTTACACATCCTACCTTGGAAGTAAACATTCTACATGCACTCAGATGTAAATCCTGGCTCCGCCCAGAGGCACATAACCATAGGAGTTCCAACTTATTGGAAGCTACACAACACCTACTAAGGGGATGGTATACACCCAATGTCCCACAGAGTCAAGCTCATTTAGCAGGTGCCATGTGTCGTAATGAAGAGATGGAATTCCCGGGACATGCAAGGAGATAGCCATTGGATCTGCAATAACTCACAACCACTAGCTAAACATCTGAGGGGAAAGGACTTTGAAAGGGAGAAGAGTATTCTATTTCTCCTCCACATCCTAAAAAGAACCCTGTAAAAATTCCATTTACTTTGTATTTTGGCACTGGATTAGGCGCTTATCTAGAAAGACCAGCTAACATGGGTTATGCAGCAGGCTCTGCTCCCTGCAAAATTAACTTTAAAAAATAAATACAGTCCATGTTACAGTCTATTCTCCACAGGCCAATCCCTTTGAGGGTTATAACAGGATTTTTTGCCAGGGTTGTAAAACTGTAACCAATAGCTAGTTCAGACACAAACCAAATATGTTAGTTTACCAGAAACTGTTTAAAAACTGATGTTGACAATGCCTTAGTTCACTGCTGTGTAGGCATAAAAGACAGTTGAATGGACAATGCTGTTTGTTTGGGTTTTTTAACCCCTAAAGTTGAATACTGAAATGAGGGAGGAAATTGAATCCACAAATTATTCAGGAGAGAAACAGTCCACTGAGGTACAATCGTATTTGCTCCAACCCCTCGGACAGAGACCAACACCTACAAGATCTTCACCAGGCTCTCTCAAAACTACAATACCCGCACAAGGAAATAAGGACACAGATCAACAGAGCCAGACGTGTACCCAGAAGCCTGCTGCTGCAAGACAAGCCCAAGAAAGAAAACAACAGAACACAACTGGCCACTTACAGTCCTCAGTTAAAACCTCTCCAACGTATCATCAGTGACCTACAACCCATCCTGGACAATAATCCCTCACTCTCACAGGCCTTGGAAGGCAGGCCAGTCCTGGCACACAGACAACCTGCCAACCTGAAGCAGATTCTCACCAGCAACAGCACACCGCGCCATAATAACTCCAACTCAGGAACCAATCCATGCAACAAACCTTGATGCCAACTCTGCCCACATATCTACACCAGCAACACCATCACAGGACCTAACCAGATCAGGCACACCATCACTGGTTCATTCACCTGCACATCTACCAATGTCATATATACCATTATAGGCCACCAATGTCCCTCTGCTATGTACATCGGCCAAACTGGACAGTCCCTCCAAAAAAGGATAAATGGACACAAATGAGATATCAGGAATGGCAATATACAAAAGCCTGTAGGAGAACACTTCAATCTGCCTGGACACACAATTACAGATTTAAAAGTCACCATATTGCAGCAAAAAAACTTCAAGACCAGACTGCAAAGAGAAACTGCAGAGCTGCAATTCATTTGCAAATTTGACACAATCAATACAGGACTGAATAGGGATTATGAATGGCTTGCTAATTACAAAAACAGCTTCTCCTCTCTCCGAGTTCACACCCCCTATTCAGCTGCTAGAAGAATAACCCAACCTCCCTGATTTGAGATAACAAGCTGGTTCAGACTAATTGGACTAACCTTGTTACCTCCTACCTGGTTCTTGCCTACTTTTCTATACCTGCCCCTGGACACTTCCACTGCTTGCATCCGACGAAGTGGGTATTAGCCCACGAAAGCTTATGCTTCTATACTTTATAGTTAGTCTTTAAGGTGCCACAGGACTCTTTGTTACCAGTCCATTCCTATTGCCCCTGTGAATGAACAACATGCATGAACTGAAGTCTGCAGGCTTTGTTCATTTCTAAGAGTAGCTCTCCAGTAGTCTCATTTTGCTCCCCATGACAGCATGCAAAACATGAGGTCCTATATGTTAAAACATACATTACTTCCAGATGTAACAAGGGATTCATTGTGTTCAAGCTTAAATCTAAAAAGAAGAAGTGAAGAATGTATTTCTCAGGGTTGAGATTTTGTGATGGGAGGGGAGAAGTGGGGGCTGATTTTTTGTTTTTTTTTAAATAAACAGGAAATGCAGTAATAAACAAAAAGCTCTGTCCACATGCAGCTTTAAAAAGCTGCAGGAAACAAAATCGTGGGGGTGAAATTTACATACCAGCAAAATACAATTGATCTGGAACTGAAATAACATTCCTTGAATTGTTTAGTACATAAAATTATGAAACATCACAAACCAGATAACCAGTCTACTCAACAGTACACTACTTGACACTTCCTTGAAACAGCTATTGCTTTTATTGGCTATGAATTAAATATTTTAATATAGTAAATGCTCTGCTTTCATCTAAAAGGTTCAACCTTTAATAGGTGAATTCGTAAACTGAGTTTTTTTTAAGACCAAACAATTAAGTGATAAGTAAAGTCGGTTGAAATATCATTTATGCTTCCTATCCAGACTACAAAAACAGAAGCTGAAGTACAGTCTTTTTGCTTAAAGACTAACTAAAGTATTCTTTAGTAGTCTTTAAGGTGCCACAGGACTCTGTTACCTCTGCTATACCAGACTAACACGGCTACCTCTCTGATTCTAGTCTTTTTGCTTGGCAGCAAACTTTTCAGCAAAATGTATTTAAGTATCAGGAATTTCCACCTGGAAGGCAAATGTTCCCATGCTACTGAAGAAAATGACACCTTCCTCTATTTGCCTAAGCAAATAATACAATTAATTACTCTGCAGTAATTAGAATTAGAACCCAACGAATTAGAATTTTGAGAAGCTAAATGTCTTGATGTAACTGCCTCAAAGAATACATTTCTGAAATGACTGAAAACAGTATGTAATTCAGGTAGTTTTTATTTTATACATTTAAAAAAAAATAGATTAGACACTTGGTATACCAAGTCTGATTTATCTCCCAAAAAAAAAATGTCCAATCTCCCAAAGTTCAATAAAAATATACAAACTTTTTCCATTCTATACTACCTAAAATTGAGGTGCTTCAAAAATCCTCTCCTTAATGGCATGCAGGCATTTTCCCTAAGTGAACATCTGCGGCAGAATCTAGGGTTTCTTCAAAGAATAAATTTCTAGCCCTAATAGTTAAGAAAACAAAGTTCCAAACATGAACCGAAGATAAACGAACCCTGTACTATGTTCTGAAGTCTGCATGTAAACAGTGCCAACACCTCTGCGGCTCTTCATGTTTTCACTTTGCTGCCACAGAGTGAAAATGGCCCCACAATATGCCAACATATTTATGGCTGACCTGGAGCAACGCTTCCTCAACTCTCGTCCACTCATGCCCCTTCTCTACCTACGTTACATTGATGACTTGTTCATCATCTGGACCCATGGGAAAGAAACTCTGGAAGAATTCCACCATGATTTCAACAGCTTCCACCCCACCATCAACCTCAGCCTGGACCAGTCTACATGAGAGGTCCACTTCCTGAACACCACGGTACAAATAAGTAACGATCACATAAACACCACCCGATACCGAAAACCCACCGACCACTTTGCCTACTTTCATGCCTCCAGCTTCCATCCCGGACACACTACACGCTCCATTGTCTATAGCCAAGCACTGAGGTACAACTGCATTTGCTCCAACCCCTCAGACAGAGACCAACACCTACAAGATCTTCACCAAGCATTCTTAAAACTGCAATACCCACATGAGGAAGTAAGGAAACAGATAAACAGGGCCAGACATGTACCCAGAAGCCTTCTGCTGCAAGACAAGCCCAAGAAAGAAACCAACAGACCACCACTGGCCATCACCTACAGTCCTCAGTTAAAACCTCTCCAACACATCATCAGTGATCTACAACCCATCCTGGACTATGATCTCCCACTTTCAAAGGCATTGGGAGGAAGGCCAGTCCTTGCCCACAGACAACCTGAAACAGATTCTCACCAGCAACAGCACACCGCACCATAATAACTAACTCAGGAACCAATCCATGCAACAAACCTCGATGCCAACTCTGCCCACATATCCACACCAGCAACACCACCACAGGACCTAACCAGATCAGCCACACCATCACTGGATCATTAACCTGCACATCTACCAATATAATATATGCCATCATGTGCCAGCAATGCCCCTCTGCTATGTACATCGGCCAAACTGGACAATCCCTACGTAAAAGGATAAATGGACACAAATCAGATATTTGGAATGGCAATATACAAAAGCCTGTAGGAGAACACTTCAACCTGCCTGGGCATACAATTGCAGACCTCAAGACAGCCATCCTGCAGCAAAAAAACTTCAAAACCAGACTTCAAAGAAACTGCTGAACTCCAGTTTGTCTGCAAATTTGACAGCATTAGGTCTGGACTTAATATTAGCTGTAAATGGCTCACCAATTACAAAAGCAGTTTCTCCTCTCTGGGCGTTCACACCTCCAGATCACCTGCTGGAAGTGCTTTACCACCACCCCTGATTGAACTTACCTTGCTTTCTTGCCTGCATATTTATGCCTGCCTCGGGAGATTTCCACAACATTCATCTGATGAAGTGGGTCAACCCACGAAAGCTCATGATCCCTAAAATCTGTTAGTCTATAAGGTGCTACAAGACACTTTGTTGCCTGATCAGGGTAGTTAGTTTTCAATGCTACTGTTGGGAATCCATGGTCAACGCTGAAACTGACAAGAATCAGGTTAATTACACTGTGCTACATCTTTGGAAAGCTGAGAGCAGCAGCAGCAGAGGTGCTACTAGCCAGGATGGGCAGGGAAGCACTGGAGGTGCTATTCACTGGGGAGGACAACCCAGAAAAAGGCTAGGAGAACAGTAGATTATCAGAATCCCTCTCACCCAACCTCCTGTATCTGGAGAGGGAAGGGAGAGGGAGAAAATACATCCTCTTCAAGGAGCCAAAGGAGGCTTCACATTTTAGTTTTTTAATGCCTGACTATCAAAGAGTACAAGTGGCAGAGCTCCCTCAAGGAGAGAATTCCTCAAACAGCATCTTGAAAGGAATCCTTCTCCTCACCCTATAATTAAATAGAAAGTGGAGTGAGGACAAACTACCGTATTTTTCGTCTTATAGGACGCTCCGGCCTATAAGACGCCCCCTCGTTTTTTAATAAAAAAGCCGGACAAAAAAAAAAAAAGTGCCTCGCTCTCCCGTCCCCGCCGCGCGGGCGGGCTGCCGAGGTTCCCCCCTCCCCGCCGCGGGCGGGCTGCCGGGAGCGTCCTGGTTCCCCCCTCCCCGCCGCGGGCGGGCTGCCGGGAGCGTCCCGGTTCCCCCCTCCCCGCCGCGGGCGGGCTGCCGGGAACCTCGGCAGCCCGCCCGCGCGGCGGGGACGGGAGAACCTCGGCAGCCCGCCCGCGCGGCGGGGACGGGAGAACCTCGGCAGCCCGCCCGCGCGGCGGGGACGGGAGAACCTCGGCAGCCCGCCCGCGCGGCGGGGACGGGAGAACCTCGGCAGCCCGCCCGCGCGGCGGGGACGGGAGAACCTCGGCAGCCCGCCCGCGCGGCGGGGACGGGAGAACCTCGGCAGCCCGCCCGCGCGGCGGGGACGGGAGAACCTCGGCAGCCCGCCCGCGCGGCGGGGACGGGAGAGCGAGGCGCTTTTTTTTTTTTTTTTTTTTTTTGCCCTATAAGACATTCGCCCTATAAGACGCACCAACTTCCCCCCCCCCCCCCCCCCCCCGTTTTGGGGAAGAAAAAGTGCGTCTTAAAGGGCGAAAAATACGGTAAAATTAAATATGGTACACAACTCTTTTATTCCATTAAGTTGCAAGTGTTGTGTCTTGGAGAGCATGACTCTATTTTGGCTCATAGCTTTCATCTTCCATCTATTAAGTACATTTTTCAAACACTGCCTTTCGTTCAGTGATCTAAAAGCTCTTGAACCACATTACATACACATTGCCCCAGTGACATAGGTATACTACATACATTTTAAAGACACAGAAGTAATGCATCTTTATAAAGACATTCAAAGAGCCAGTCGCAGAACTGGGTTCAGGACAGAAGTCCTATTTTCAAACCCTGATGTAACCATTAGAACGCACTTCTGCTTCCTAATTTATCACTGCACAAAGATAAATATACATGAAGAATTTGATTAATCCCACACATATCCAAGTTTACAAACCACATTTCCAGCTGCTAGCAGAACCACAGATGCTTGTGTATATACTTTGTTTGCAAGCAAGTGACAACATTTCATGTTTCAGCTAATGTAGAGTAATTCCAGTAACACTCTAAATTTGTACTATTTATACACCATATCAATGATATTCATCCTGTGGATCATGAAAAGAGGTGCCAATCAGACTACTTATATCCCACCTTCCACAGAAGCAGATTTGCTTGAAAATGTGTCTTTATGATACAATTGCAGGATCAAACTATTTACATTCTTATCTTCTTTTAAAAGTGATGGAATCTAAATCCCATCTTTAGAACATGTAAACCTGTGCAAAGGATTCTGAAACACCTCTGAAGAAGATCAGATACAAGTGACTAAATAGGAGAGCCTAGGTCACAATTAGGGGAAAAAAAGGCGTTAAGTACTTCTAGCTAATGTAATTATACATACCATAGTATGCGTTGTCATTCATCCCCTACACAACATAATTCTAAACATTTTTTTTAAAAGGAGGATTAAATAGCCCCCCAACAAGATATTTGTGCATCATGTACTTACATATATTTCACTGTGGTCAAAGCGCTTTTTGAGGTTGTTAATGAACGAATCTTCACTGAGAGGCTCTAAAAGGACCATATCTCCCACTCCAATCATGTTGTCCAGAAGTGACGTCTTCACCTCCATTTTGGCCATTTTGCTCTACTGGGAGATAAAAAACAATTTGAGCATGATTAATTGGAAAGAGTTTATTTATTGACATTTATGGGAGTCATCCAAGAGTCTGCATTTGGCTGAACATCACACAGGAACATAAATACATCCAGTGTCATTTCTATTAAATATTTTTCAAAATATTATATTTTTAATCTAGAAAGGTCGGAATTCCCAACAATAATTCAAAGCAATGTGGACATAAAACAAAGACACCCAAAACATAGCCCACAAAGTCCTAAAATGCAGCCCTTGTTTGCTATACATCAGATACAAGAGGCAATTCAAGGCGACTGAAGATTCCAACAGGTCAGAACCCCAGATTCGTTTATTTGTTCTCATTGAAGATGAGCTAGAAACAAGTAAATGTTTTGATTTGCAGTTAATTCATATGGATATACTTCAAAGTTAGGACCCAATCCTGAAGTTCCTATGCAAGCAGATTTTCCAGATACTCAATGAAGAGTTCCCACTTTTAAGAAACCAACTGTTTTTAAAACTGAAAATCAAGAACTGAATTGCAACTTAAGCTTGCAATCCAGACTTTTTGATCACAATAAATATGTTCAAGTCTACACAAACCCAACTTTCTACTGACTTTTAGAATGCCCAGACATTCTTAAAAAGTCACTGCTTTTTATGGGCTTATTGTCCGTATTCTAATTTGATTCAACTTTTCCCATCTTTACCTTCCCTCCGCTACTCCGAACAATCTTTTATATTCTTAAACGTAAAACTACTTATTTGACTTAAGTCAGACAAGAATGCTATTCTAAACTATACATTGCATTTCCCATGTTTTGGGGTTTATTAATAGACTCTTTCTTTAGTATTCACAACATAATGGTCTGGATTGTCTACCATCCAATCACTGTAGAACTATACCTTCACTGCTCTTTGTCAAATCATTTTCTTAACAACTCCTTTCAACTGGAGTGCAGACACTCAGCAATTTATATCCAGCTTCATTTGCTGAAACCATAGATATTTTCAATTTCAATTCAAATAGAAAATAAATGGCTCCGGAACTATGGACATGTCTACAAAGAAAGAAAAAACCACAGCTGGCCCATACCAGCCAGCTCAGACTCACAGAGCTTGGGATAAAGGACTGTTTCACTGCCATGTAGACTTCCGGGTTCAGGCTGGAGCCTGAGCTCTGGGATCCTTCTACCCCACAATTTGAGCCCAACGAGTCTGAGTCAGCTGGCACAGGACAGCCCTGGGTTTTTCCTTGCTATGTAGACACACTTAATAGGGACAGGAGAAAACGGAGGACCAGGATCAAGCCGAGGAACTCATCTTCACATGTACATGTTTTTACAACAAAATTAAACAATTTATCATAGTCTGCATTGTAAATGCTGAACTACGGATAGGTGACGAGCCTTGTGACATCACAAACTCAAGTAAATTTTGAGATTACTGTGCAGCCACGCGAATTTATAACAATAGAATAGCAATATTAATGAGAAGTGACCTGTCAGTAATAAGTATCTGGGCTGTCATCTTCTGTCTATTCCTCCACAACAAATTCTAGTTTTATGTTACTTTTTCCTTGTTTTGTTATGAAATCTAGTTTAAATAAAGCTTCTGTAGGGGATTACTAGTTTATACAGTCAGTGGTAAACAAACTGTTTTCATGTATACTACTATCACATTTACATGATTTCCCATAAAAATTCATCTGAAACTACTCAAGCCAGACTATCCTTTACTTCCTATTTGCAACTATGACATCTACATAATTATGCACTATTTGATTTTTGACCTGTAGTTCAAATATCCCTCAAATCATCAACCCAGGCTCAAGGCATGTTTGATGTTATTCCAAGTTTAACCAAGAAAACTTGCAGCTCCACTGGAAGTTAACAAAAGTAATAGTTACAAAACTCCCAACCTTAACCAAACCTGAGAATCTTGGAAATTCACATGGATATGTGAAAGCTGGCTCATAATCAAGCTGGACTATGGTAGACAACTGTTGCTAGGTCTGTCTCGCTATACAAACAAGAGAGCATTTCCCTGCATACTGAATAAAGCCATTTAATCTAAATCTTGGTTGAGTTCTAAAAAAAACCTCAGCTCCTGAATTAGTTAAAAAAATTAAAATGCCTCCCCCCCCAAAAAAAGTTATGCCATAGGTATGACTTGGATTTGTACATCTTTTCCACTCATCCCTGTCAAACAACTTTTTAGAAACCACCAGTCTGACTTTAAATTGTATATTTATTCTCCATATGTTTTTTCTCTGCAACTAACATTCAACTATTTTGTATGAGCTGTTAAAAAAAAAAGTCCTCCTCGAATATGGAATTTATTAAATATTGAGTCAGTACCAAAAAGAGTTCAGCTAGCACAAAACCCTAATATGGTCAACTGTAACCTAAAATTTAAGTCTAGCCAGTAGATCTCATTTACCACTCTGAAATTACAAACCACCTACCATGCTCAACACATCATTGCTATGGAATTTCAAGACCAGGAGTGCAGAAGCCATTAAGCCTATTCAGATACTGCTCAACTAAAGAGGCACTTACAAAAGGGGTGCACCAAGTACCAGTATTCAAAAGCATGACTTACAGAGATCAGTATACTGATAGTATTTGAGAAAGGAGTTCACAAGGTTTATTCAAATCTAAGACTTTTTTGCAGTAATCTAGCACCACAGTACCATTGGTCATTTCTATCATCTTTAGAATAGGAAGATATTACTGACCTGGATAGTAAAACTGGGACAGTATGCTCATTACACAGCCTGATTCAACAATTTTTTTCTAATTCAATTTCAGTAATTTAAAGGACATTTTTGACGGACCAACGTTTGTCTTACATTGAAACTGATATTATCCAAAAATATTCTACAATCCAAATGCCTTAAACCATCGTTTTGGGATCCTATCTGCGATCCTTACTTTGTCCCAATGAAGGATTTAAGCAAGTTTGCAGGATGGATTTAGTTTAGAAAGAGGACAAAGGATTTTCAGTATACAGATATTGTTAAGAAGAACCAACAATAATGCAAAACACACATTAAACAATTAGATTTATGCTAATAGATTAAGAATAGAATAGTGTGATCTGTTAAACCCAGAGTTGTGAGTTCAATCCTTGAGGGGGCCATTAGGGATATGGGGCAAAAATCAGATTGGTCCTGCTTTGAGCAGGGGGTTGGACTAGATGATCTCCTGACTAACTCTGAGATTCTATGATTTGTGTTCTATGAAAACAGAACCATTAAGATTTGTAAGGCAGTTCGAAAACACATGGTACATTGTAAGTGCCAAGTATTATTATTGCTAAGGAAAGAGGACTTTGGAGAAATACTAAGAGTCAACCCTATTCTATATATCAGTAGAAAACGAAAAGTCCTCTGTTGCACTGGTAAGGGAATAAACTTCAGCCAAGACATTCACAGATGGATCTGTAAACTTTGGAGCTCTAATCCATGTTAGGCATCTAATTAAACAGCCTTGTTTTTAAAAGGTGCTGAGCACTCAGCAACTCCAATCAACCTGTAACAGACCTACTGTATTCTCAAAGTCACCCAACTTCCTAAATAGAGACTTATTTTTGAAAGTCTGCCCTTCATCTATAAAGCAATGGTATCCTTCTGGAATGGATTAGGTAAAGCTAATGTTGCTGAGCTTAAAAATGAAACCTCACAGCCACTAGCCAGTGCTGTAGATGGCATTTATAAAAACAAAACAGGCAAGTTGGTTAAATGTCAGATGTGTTAATTATGTTTTGCTTTTGTATATAAACACAAGAATGACTTTTGCTTTGGTTATTTCTCTATTCCAATTACTGACCTGGGAAAGATTCAAAGAGGTACTGAAACAGTGTAGTATTAAAAGCATAGAGAAACTTAATAAAAATAACCTAAATATAAATGGCAAACCCCAGATTTACCTGACCTATTTACAGCTGTATCAAGCTTGTTTGGATACACTGTAAGAAACACAATTGTGTAAAGTTTACAGTTGTAAATTGTTAAATTTTAGTATAACCAGAAGTTGGCTCAGAAAAAAAACCAAAACACTTACACTCTGCTAATCAGATTTTTCCACAAATATTTTCTGAACTCTCCCACGCCCACTTGCTAGTTCCCTCCCCTATTAATCTTCCTCAACATCCCCAGAGTATACTCCATCTCCATCCCACCCCACCATTCCTGTTCTCTTCCTATTTGCTGGCCAGCTTCCTCCTTCCTCAATCTTCCTCCTGACCCTTTTCCCACTTCACTTGCATAGATTTCAGTGAATTTTACATTATAAAAAGCATGTTTGATTGTCCAGAATCTTGTCTATGTTAGATAAAAACATGCTGCAACAAGCCAAGGAAAACCTTGGGCTTGCAATACCAGTTCATTGTTTTGTGTCCACACGCTATTGTGCGATGCAAGGTGTTTTCACCCACTGCTTTCATCTAGTCTTAACAATGCCTGGGATAACTTTATTTATGTCCAGCTGGAACATTGCAGTCAACCGTGATTCGATCCTGTCCCCACGCAGTCTAGGTAAGAACCCACAAAGCTTTGGAGCCTAGCATTGGCTTCTACTGCCCCTTTATAATGACTCCTCCTCTATGTTCAACTTACACTCTACTCCCTTTATGCTCCTGTTCGTCTCTCATAGACCACTCTTATTAGATCAGAGTCTTGCCTTCCATTGCAATAAATTCCATTTGCTTGGTCAATACAGATGTATTTGTTCCCTGAACCCTAATTTGAGTGTTAGCGCAGATTTTCACTTAAAAATAAAAACATAAGAACCGCCATACTGGATCAGACCAAAGCCCAGTATTCTGTCTTCTGACAGTGCTTAATGTCAGGTGTCACAGAGGGAATGAATAAACAGTCATCATTAAGTGATCCATTCCCTATTGCCCATTCCCAGCTTCTGGCAAACAGAGGCCTGCCCATTCCAGCTAATAAACATTGATGGGCCTATCCTCCGTGAATTTATCTAGTTCTTTTTTAAATCCTATTATAGTCTTGGCCTTCACAACATCCTCTGGCATAGAGTTCCACAGACTGACTTTGCGTTGTGTGAAGAAATACTTCATTTTGTTTGTTTTAAACCTGCTGCCTATTAATTTCACTGGTGACCCCTAGTTCTTGGGTTATGAGGAGTAAATAACACGTCCTTATTTACTTTCACTACACCAGACATGCTTTTATAGACCTCTATCCTATGTAGTGCTAGACTAGTGCACACCTGCAATTTCAGAATGGTTAAAAAACGTAGTCCTTGCCATCACTACAGTCTACTCTCTACAGCAGGGGTTCTCAAACCAGGGGTCGAGACCCCTCAGGGTTGTGAGTTATTATGTGGGGGGTCACGAGCTGTCAGCATCCACCCCAAACCACACTTTGCCTCCAGCATTTATAATGGTGTTAAATATATAACCAAGTGCTCTTAATTTATAAGGGGAGTCACACTCAGAGACTTCCTATGTGAAAGAGGTCACCAGTACA
This sequence comes from Sternotherus odoratus, assembly GCA_032164245.1. Taxonomy (NCBI): domain Eukaryota; kingdom Metazoa; phylum Chordata; order Testudines; family Kinosternidae; genus Sternotherus; species Sternotherus odoratus. The sequence continues at coordinate 20,978,724 of JAVMKO010000011.1, forward strand.
TAAGTTTGAGAGCCACAGCTACAGAAAACATTTGTGAAATGAAAGGCAAAGTTATCAGCGACACCAACAACTTGCAATCTAGGAGGAGTTAGAAGTAGCTTTAGGTACCACACCTGGCCCTCAGTCTCTCTGTCCGTTTTGTGATTTTGCACTTACGTATGTTTCATTTCCATGTCACTGCATAATAGACCCACCCAAATAAAGTGAACTTTCTGACTACATAGGGGAAACAGTGAAAATGACTAGATACATAGTGCTGTCAAATGGACACAAGTGAAACTGAGAAATGGGGAAAATCCTAATCTTTTTTGTCAGTAATTTTGTGCCACATCCATCAAAAGAAGGAAAGAAATAGGATTTGGAAGTTGATGAGGTTCCTTTATACAAAAAAATGCTTGCCACTGCCCTCAAAGTAATGCACAGAGTACATCTATACAGGAAATAGAGTATGCTGATAGGGAAACAGCCCCTGTTGGACACAGTGACATCAACCTAGATTCCTGGCACACACACTTCGAAAACGATAGTGCTCTGTTCACCCAACACCAGAGCACTCAGCATCCGGGATGTAACCAACTGCTGATTCTAACCCAGGAAAACATTAGCAAGGGCTGCTGACCCTGGGACAGAGCAGAGCACAGTGGAGCAGTAGCATTGTGGACATAATCTTTCTGTTGTCTGGGACTCTTCTTCAGGGAGAGAGCCTATAGCCTCCTGCTTCTCCCAAGATTGTTCAAAAATCCTGAGCCATGGCAAGCAATGAAAGGCCTGAGGAAAATGAGTGTGCTTGGGGAATGGGGGCGGAGGGACAGAACTGCAAAGTAGCAAGAGGACTTTGGGACCCAATGACTTCCTGCTAGGAGGAGAGTGGGTTCAAAACCCTCTGACAGGTATGTTCTAGACCAAGGATATTATACAAGTTAAAACATTTCCTTTGATTCTGTACACTTCCTTAAGCTTTGGCCAACAGATAATCATTTTATGAACATATTTTTCCTCACCAAGCAATCATTTACTGCAGTTACACTCTGAAACAGTCAATATTTGCTATTTAAAAGTAGCTCGCAATTTTGGCTTTGTTTTAAAATTAAACAATGCTTGTTATGTCTTATCTAGAATGGAAAACACACTTCTAAAACTTTGCTCAATGTTTCTGTTAGTTTTCAGTAAGCGTCAAACATTCAGAGGATTTCACAGATTCCTCAACTAGTTAACCACAAATGGGTTCAGTAAATTATGAAAGCTAAACAAGAGATAGTGAGTTACATTTATTTATATTAAGAGTGAGGGAATGTTTTCATTAAGAGTCAATTAAACAGCAACAATTTCTAATGCTTAGCAATGTTTCTGTTAGCATAAAGACAAAACATTCACCCCACTCATCCAAAAATATTGCCACAACAGAAATGGCAATACCAGCTGTTGGCTGGTACTCTGAGATTCTCCACATGTATCTCAAGTAGTAGAAAAGTTGTGCTATGTTATATTGAGGAAGTATGTTTGAATTCATGTCTTCATTTTAATGCATACACAGAAGAGGACAGAGAACAATTGCACAGGGAAACAATCTCAACTCCCAGCTACTGAGAGTCCAATATCACAACATTAATGTTCAGTTGCCATAAGAATTCTATAGCAAAAGACACACTAACTTGGGTTAGTTTTTAAACAAAGACATAAGAAGCTATATTTTTCAAGATATTTAAGACCTATTCGCTTGCCAAACAATTGATAGCAGCTCAAGTAAATTCCATAACTAGAAGTATTTAACCAAACTCTCTTAAAATTCACTATCCTATGTGCTTGAAGTAGCCTGCAACCCCCTCTTCTCTCCACCTTCAAGGCTTCAGAGCTCTCAAGGTGCACCAGAAATGGGCTGCCTCCCTGTACATCTTACAAAAATACAGAAGCCAAATTCAAAGTAGTCCCCTACACATTTTGGAAGGTAAATGGAAGATGAGTAACAGCTGTACAATGCAAGTTATGGACCCACTATGTGCAAAAACCAATTTACCATTTCAAGAATAATGAAAGAACAATGAAAAATGTATGGACAGTACAGTGAAACCTCGACATAACGGACTAATTCAGGCGAGGGGGTGTCCGTTAAAGCCGAAAGTCCGTTATTTAATAATTTCTTTAAATTATTAAATAACGGACTTTCGGCTGACAATGGACACCTCCTCGCCCGAATTAGTCAATTATATCGAGGTTTTACGTCCGGGAGCCGTCAACCCGCCCACCCGGGTCCCGGCTGCTGGGACCCGGGCGGGAGCCGGGAGCCCGCCCGCCCGCAGGCGGGAGCCGGGAGCCCGCCCGCCCGCAGGCGGGAGCCGGGAGCCCGCCCGCCCGCAGGCGGGAGCCGGGAGCCCGCCCGCCCGCAGGCGGGACTAGGGAGCTGGCAGCCCGGACCCGGAAGCAGCCAGCCAGCCCGCCTGCCAGCAGGCGGGATCCGGGAGCAACCAGCCCGCCCGCAGGTGGTACCCGCGAAAAACGGATTTCGGATGCATCGGAAATTTTGTCCGTTGCATCCGAAGTCCGTTAAATCGGGGTTTTACTGTATGCATTTTTCTGAGGCTCGTAACTTGTTCTAATCAAAACTAGTTTTTTCTCAGTGCAAGTAATTTCCATGTCAAACTTCAATTTTTAACCCATTTTTACCACAGAGCTGTTCATAATTGCAAATGTTTTTCTGAGTGAAAAACATATTTCCTATTCATAGCAGAACTGTTATATTCCAAGTTTCAGAAAGTTCTAAGCAAATGAAAATGGGATTAGAATGAAAACTGCTATGCAACCTTTACTATAATCAGTGGTAGCTTCTTATACTACAATCCTTTGAGAGCCACTGAGAAAATTACTCTGCAGACCATTAAGGAGTCACAGCAACCCTTTTAACTGAAAAACAAATAGCCTGAAAAAAAAAAATTATATGGCACTGAGTAAGTAATTTGCAGGCTTACATGTACTTGTGGTTTGTCGTATACATGAGAGGCCAATTAAAATCTATATTACTGACCACAGGTCTGCAATTATGAGTAATATTACCTTCCCAGTTGCTAAGGAACTGAATCATCCTTTTAAGTAGTTAATTGTTATAGGGACTGAACATATTTGGGTGTTTAGAAAAACTAGACTTCAGAGAGAAGTGTATTGGTTATTTTATTAAAAATGTATGTCACTCATTTACATTAATGAGGATTAAAACTTAACATCTCTGAGGTGATTCAGGTTATTGTAATTTTTTATTTAGAATTTTAAATTACATTGGATAAATAACTCCTACTCCATTTAACTCGGGATGGCGGACTCCCCAAGAGAGCTGTATATTCTCAGGGATTGCCCCTGGGTGCTTTATTGATATCTTTTTGTGATATAAACATGTTGAGAAAAATCACAAGATGTTTTGTATTCAACCACAAAAGGCAAAGGCCATGAGAGTTGTATGTACTAAACAAAGGTTTTTTCCCTCCTGCTCTTAGCTGACTGAAGATTAATTGAGTGCTAAAGGGTACACTATATTATTTACATATGTCCAATGCTTCTCTCTGATTTACTGTGATATCTGTTATACTGATCAATATTAAAATGGACACTCCTTATTACAAGATTACTTTTTTGGTCTAAATAAAGCACTTCCATTTAATTCTCCTGTATGTGTAAATTTTTCAAATTACTTGCTATATTTATTATATGTACACAATATCTAGCTGGTACCAGTTTCTGTATTAGGTTGTTGGTCCATTTCCTAATTCAATTATTTGTATCTTTACTTTAACTCTGCTGGTTTTACTCTAGCTTGGTAGGCTTTGAGGGGGATGCTTGGTACTGAAATATCAGCCCGACAGCCCTTTTTTAGCACCTATTAAAAGGTAGTCTTAAAATATCAACGATGTTTTAGTCTCCGCTTATATACTGTGGGTAAGTTCCATTTAAGTTTTGAATTATACCAATAGGTTTAAAAGATTATAGGTGTGGTGTAACCTTTTTTGCAACAGCTTATTCTGCACCCTGAATATAGTTTTTTTCTATTTTAAGTTACCCCAAAAAGCAAAAGTGAGTGAGTGCATTGGTTACTTTCCCCCTCCCCTTCCCATTTTCTGTGTAGCTGGGAACAGCTCCCTAGTAAGGGTCTCAGTCCTGCTCCATGGACCATGGCAAAATTCCCACGGACTTCATTAGAAGCAGAAGCCATCTCAGATAGAATACTTACTTTTGAACTTTCTTTAGCCACATTTTAAGTGTAGAATTCTGTAAACATTCTCATCTCCAGCAAATAAACTTGAAATCCAATTTTTTTAAAAAGTGTATCAATTTTTAATCCTACATTTTTAGAAGTAACACCTCAGATTGGAAAAACCTTAAAAAGAATATTTATCTATTTCATGATAGCAGTTTGTTTTCTTTGGGCACTTAAATGCATTTTTTAAAAATAGAACCACTTCACTGTAGTCTCACAGTCAATTTGTTTATGTGGGTCTTTCCACTTAGAAAGAGAGAAAGATAAATCCTTTTTAAAGAATAGCAAAATGAGGCTGTAAAACCACGAGGGACAGCTGTGAACCTGAAACAAACTTAAAAATACATGCTTTTTAAAATCACAGTCTATATATTTGTACCCTTTGAACTACATGAATTTTTAGACCAGACAGGTATTTAGGATAGAACATTGAACACCTGCCACAATCAGTTAATAAAATACAAATGCTAGATTTTACTGCTATTGGTTGTATAGCTGAATTTCAGTACAAAGGGGGGTACCCTTTTAACCAGTTACCTTAATCTTTCAAACTGCTCTTAAATTTAGTGCTATTTTTTTATTTCATGCCTGATTCAAAGGTTATGTTTGCGTAACTGTTGAAGAACAGAGCCACATACACCAAGCTAGGAAACTTTTGTTTATTTTAGGTGTCATAACTTTGGCCTGCTAGCAGGCCGGAGTTCATGTTCAAAGACCCACCAACAGCAGATCCCTGCACATTATTATACATAAATGGCCAGTCTTCACTGCACACAGTCAACACATTTCTTCCAAGTGAGGCCTCCCTCCTTTGGGAGAGATATTACATTCAACACCAAGCTATATGCCTCACTTACACTCCTACAATAATAAAAATTAATACTTTTACTTCCTTTTCTCTCACACACACAGAGCAAATCATTCCTTTATCCATTCAGTGCTAACCACACACCTCTATGCAATGTGGGACAGTTGGAATTATAAGTTTCTATTTGACACAGAGCAACAGTGACATGTTACTCAAGGTAGGTCCTTATATGATAAAATGTATTACTGTCAGTGGCAATCTTGCGGTCTAATCTATGCACGTTTTGAAATATTTACTCTTCTGTCAAGTGCTAAGTAGATGACAACAGTTAAAGACATCTGAAGAATGTGAATGAAGATGACCAAAAAAAAAAAAGCAAAAGAAAAAAAAGAGGCCACAGTGGTAATAAACATCCAAATACTGGATACATCTGGTGGTGGGAGGGAAGGATGCCACACACATAAACTTCACCTTCAGTGTACCAACAGATTGAGCTTTTCTCCCCATTGGACACCAAGATAATCAAATTACTGATGCTTCAGAAAATCCACATCCCATGGAAAGATACTGGTCCTTCTCTGAACATGATCTACTCCCCTCCTGCCACCAGTCTTTGAATAGTGAGCTCTGATCTCAATCCATCCCAGCTATACGAGGGATTGGATGCAACATGTCCCTCACCTCTATTTAACCATACACGTTTTGCAAGAACTAATTGTCCAAAGTAAATCCAGGAACTTACACAGACACAAGTACCTTCTGACAGTAGCTTTTTAATTGTTCATTTCCATGTTTGGTATGTACCGGTATAGCATAAGAGGACAAACAAGTCACCTGAAAACCACCAATATCCTGACACAGCTCCCCACCAAAGGTCTCATATATTCATGCAAACTAATCTACCAACCCCAAAACACACCCACTCCCTGGCAACCCACCCCATCGGCTCCATAGGTACCTGCAGTGCCATCCATCTTCAAGAGGACAGGTGGGACAGATGGACTGTGGAGCAAGATGCAAGAAGCTAATCCACTGCTTCACAACAGTTCAAACAGCTTCACTAGCTGCAAGGACAGTCAAACAAGGAATCTGCCACTAAAAGGAGCACACTGATTGGCCCTTCCCTCTCTCCTCCTAACCCGCAAGAACCTGGAACTCTTTTCAGCTCTTTCCCATGGACAACATCTGTTATAAGAGACAAGAAGGGTCACAGGGGTGGGGAAGGAAGTGGTTCCCTCTACATGGCCTGAGCAAGTCAGGTACTGTGCATAAAACTAGCATATAACTGTCAAAGGAAGACCTCAAATGTCTATGACAAAAAAAATAATAATCTATTAATATATTTTGACACCTGAACAAAATTGGTCCCTTAGTGAAAAAGCCAGTGGTTGAACAGGCACTGGTTATGAGCACATCACCCTAGTAGATAGGCGACTTAAGACACATTACAGTTCAGGCATTAGCTTTAAAAGCTATAACAGATCTGTTTCCTTGCCATAGTTTTCCATGACTGTTTGTGCTGCACACTGATTTCTTTTCCATGGAGTTGTCAGTCTTGTGACTACACTACCACTTATGTCAATATAACTTATGTCACGCAGGAGTCTGAATAAGCCACCCCTTGAGCAACAGACGTTACACCAACCTAAGCGGGGGTGCGAACAGGACTGTTGGCGGGAGAGCTGTGCCGCTGTAAACTCACTAGTGTAGCCATAGCCTTGGTAACAGAAAAGTAGAGCATTTTTGTTTGGTTTTTTAAGGGTGCTGTGAGATGGGGAAAAGATTTTGCAAACAGATTAGCTTCGAATTTTGAACTAATAAAGTGTTCCTTTTAGAAAAAGACGGTAAATACGTTGTAATTGTTTGTTTGTCTTTAACGCAACACAGAAAGTTGTGTTCCAAGAATATTTACAATTTAGACTTTAGGTTTTCCTTCTCAATTGTCCATTTTCACCAATACATCAGAAATCATTATTCAATAAATCAAGCTTTCCATCAACCTAACTGCTTTATCAACAGAGGGCCTCAGACAATGGAGACAGCTCTAAAACTGGCAATTCAAACCCACAAAGATCACTGGAGTCAAAAGGCACATGTGGCTAAGTGTCACATCACTATAAAAGCCCAGGAAGATAAAGAAGTTTAAATTTAGTTTTAAATGTACATTTCACAATTTTAGTGTGAGATACCTTCCTAAGATAGCCACAGAAGACACTAGCCTCAGGGATGGAGGGAGCAGAGAGGGTCAATCTCACAGCACACAAACTCACAACTATACAGAGACACTGAGCTTTTCCAAATTTTGTTTCAGCAGAAACAAAAGTCAGTTGACGGCTTTCATAATGAATACATCTGCAGGCATCCCCTTATCTTACAATTATGTTACAACTTACCGGGAAGTCTAGAAATGCATGTGCACTAAATTCTTGTGCTCTCAGATATTTAGGCTCATCTCAGAGATGATATATCCTCAGATTTAAACAAAAAACAAAGGCATTTTGCACCTTTTTGATTACCAAGGTAACCTTCAGAGTCCTTGTCATCACTACATGTAACAGTCTGTAACCAGACAGAGACAAGGGTAGGTCTCAATCTGCTCTGTGTCCACAGACCACAGGGTCAACGCCACAGCAGCTAGTCACATTTTGGCCCTACTAGATACAGGGCTTCCCAGCGAGGAAGCACCTCTGATTGGCTCCCTTTCCACTGCACTGCCTCCTGTGGCAAGGTAGGTAATCAGAGCTATTCCACACACTGAGGAAGCTTCTTCCTCACTCAGCACATGAAGCAGGCAGAATTCTCTCTCACCCCCCCCCCCCCCTTAAAGAGTTGGGAGTGTTCCTGAAATGCCCTGTCTCACTGCTGGCTCTGCAGTTCCTACTCTGGCTCCCATCACCACCATGCCAGGCCGCCACTCCCCCCCACCGAGCACTGCGACTGGAAAATAAAGGTATTCTTCCAACTCCCCCACAACACAGCACCAGGCAGAAGGGACAGACTCCCAGATGTCCCCTCCAGCCTCGCCCAACACCAGGAAAAGAAGCTGAAGTCAGAGCAACAGGATGAGGAGTAGCAGCAGCATCTGAAGACAGCATTACTATCCATACTATGTTTAACTATCAAACAGCTTTCTATTCAATTGCTCTTTTAAAAACATCAGTTACCTCTTGTATCTTCTTTACTTCCCTGCCTTCAATCTACTTTTCTCTTTCTAGATTATCTATTCTTTCTTGCATTGTTTACAATGTCTTTTTCCTCTTTTCATTCTGCAAAAGTGATAGAGTCTTGTAGCACCTTATAGACTAACAGATCTTAGGGATCATAAGCTTTCATGGGCTAAGACCCACTTCATCAGATGAATGTTGTGCTTTTCATTCTCTCTCCCTCCAGCCTCTTATCTTTCTTCCCCTTTGTTGAGATAATTCTCCAAAAAAAAATCTCACCCCCAAATATACTTCTCTGTTGTAACTTTTCAATCACCCCCTGTATACCCACATGCATCAACTCACACATCAGTTGCTGACTGTCTGGAAAAAAATTGTGGACTATCTGGCTGAACATACTAGCCAGGCCATAATCTAAAGAGACCCCTCTCTCAAGTCAAACCCTATCTCCTTCTTCCCTCCTCCACTGTCTAGGGGTAACCTCCCCACACACCTCCATTGCTGGAAAAGAGTTGCTGGGATTCTTAGCAGGATGCTCAGGTGCATCAGCAGGAGTCTGGTAAACATGAATCCCACTGCCCAACCTCTCACCTAGAAGGAGCATTCCTCTCCTATTTTTGCTCCCAACCCTAAACCAAAAGAATCTGGCAGCTTCTTTGGTGAGTGGGAGATCTCCACTGCATTCCTGGGCCTCCTAACTGTGGTAGTGGGAGAAGAGGGTATCTCAAGCAGCCTCTTCATCCCCTAGCCTCCCTGTTTATGGCTTAGCAAAGCTACAGGAGGAGGAAATTGACCAAATTATTGTCAATTTCACCGCAGGATAAAATTTACCTAACAGCAGCAGAACTAACTTTCTCTAATTGTGGCTTCCTGCAACCCCTTAGTCAGTGATCTAGTAGAGGTCATATTAGGCTCTAACTCTAGGAAGTGGTTTCAGCACAGGTGAACTAAAGTACTGAATTAATTCCTTCTACTTTGCTCATAAGTTTTTCAGAAGCCTTTTGTGCAATGAGTATCACATACAGGTGTCCACATTTGGTTTTTAAGTTTCAGATTAATAATATGCAGGATCATCTAAATACAGTGTCAACACTATATACCTTCTCCATTTCCTGCATTCGCTGGTTACTTTAGGGCTGCTGCTTTTTAAAAATATACACAACACTAACTTGTACTTATGTTCACATGCTGGGGGAGAGGAAGGGAGCACTTTATAAGGACTCCAATCAAGAAAGAAAAAATTGGCCAGATTTTGGGTCTATGAACTTTAATCTCTTACTATTTATTTGATACAAGTTTTTCCTTCTTATAGTCATTACTTCAGTTTAATCTTTCCTATTAATAATTAATAATTAATAAGAGGATGAGTAAAGGGGTAGAAATAAGGAGAGTGAAAGGAGGACAACAGAGAGTTTCCAAAGCAGATCTGTGGTCTGGGGTAGGGAAGCTTGCACTGTTCCAGACCATGCTGTAGATGGATTAACGCAGTCCAGTGATGTCAATCTGGTGCCTTTCACAAGCAATTAAAAATAACAGCTTTCTGCTGATGGTAGTGAAAAATAAGCACCCCTTGGTTATCCATTGTTTGAATACTGAGAAATTTGCATTGAATTGTTTCAATACCATTAGTACCCACTACCGCACCCTTCTGATGAGCTTCTCTAATTGTCATTTTCCCCTTCTGCCTCCCACCACACAAATCCATGTCCCTTTACCACACCCATTCTTTCCCTATATCTGGTCCTCTTGCTCAAGGGCATAAGAATGCTACTTATGTTCACTCCAGCAACATTCCCTCTTCCAGAGATTATGAAGGTGTTTAGGACTGAAATGAGTACACCTACACCAAAGCAATTAGAGGCAGCACAGTATAAATGTGGGTCAGGAAAATACTGTACAGGAGCACTATAAACATTTCTTGTCTTCACTGTTGACTAATTCTATCTTCATCCTTCAGTTTGTTTACTGAATTTTCTGTCTGCTTGCCTAGCTTTAAATCCCATACGTTGATTGCTTTCATTCGAAAGTGCGGAATTGTTAATGTCCTTGCAAGTTTTTCATTAGAAGAGGGGATCCCATCCTTTCCTCTTGTCCCCACTATTTCCAAGTCAGTCTTTCCTGCTATTCTATCTAGACCAGGGTTGTATTTTAGTTTTTTTGCTTTAGAAATATCTTCTGTCAGAAGTTGTAAAGTGTATTCATCCTTTGACAGACGGTTAGAATGAAGCAATGCTTTTCATCCCCACTACAAGGTTACTAGCATGATCAGAACATACCATGAAATAACCACAAGTTTAGTCACCAACACAGATCGCAAACTTTCCCTGGTGAGAAGGGGAGACACAGGTTACCAGTTTCGGCAGGATTTATGTCTTCATCAAAAAGAGAATTAAGTTTCTTGTCCTCATGGGAGTAAAGACTAGATCTGAGGCACATCTTGATAGTTAACTGGTACAATATTGTCTTCTTAAATCCGTGGACAATTATTCCAACCAATAACTGAGCTCAACTAGTCAGTTTCTGAGATGCTCTTCAAAGCCTGGGGATAACTGTGAAAGTGGCAAGAATCATGTAAATTTTACTCTGCTTTTTGGGAAACAGAAGTAGAAGCAAAATCTGGACCTATCCAAGGAAGAACTCTGCTGTTAAAGGCTGGGCTGGCCCCTTAAAAGGCTCCGCCCCACCTGTTATGTAGTTATCTGCCTGCTAGTGATGGGTGTGGGTTAGCGGTGGGCTCAGGTGAACAAGGATCATGTGCTAAGAGGAAACATATGGTGTTTAGTTGTAGCTCAAGTGAGCTAATGCAGACAGGTATTGATGGGAGTTGACACACTTGTTTAAGGTTCAAGCTGGAAATCCAGGGAGAGGGGATGTTAAGTTCCCCTTCTATTGTCATGAAGTCACAGGGCACAATGAACTGGTGAGCCCAAGAGGTCTGCCCCTAATCAAAAAAGGAAGGATTTCTAGACAACTGTTTAGATGAACTGCATTCTTTTAATAAAGAAGATTGCAGAAATGGTGTTGGATTTGCACAAGTATCTCACACAACTGAGAGAATCCTAAGAATGGGGGAATGGAGGCAGGTATGGCAGCTGAGAGGAGACCTGGTTACACCTACCACAAGAAAATCTGGAGAATCCACAGGAATAGAAGAGCAGAGCTTCCCCCCCAAAAAACCACACACACACACACACACCAGCCTACAAACAATAAGGCAGTTAGGAGATGGGTTTAATATGGAACCTACATACACCCTGCGGTGGGGAAAGAAAACCAAAGTTCCACTCCAACATCCAGAAGCTGGATAAAGGGTGCTTCTTATTATCGAATACCAAAACCTGAAGCACAAGATGGGGGCTCCAAGCAGAATTCAGAGACAGCCCCCTGGCAGGAATCCCAATGCTTTCCATAACACCTGTGGATTTGGACTGTTGGAAGGACCTATATAACCTGTTCCTATTTGCATCAGTACAAAAGAAATAGAAGAAAATAGAATAGAACAAAAGAAACTCACGTAATTAGCTCAAAAAAATTAATCGCGATTAACCGCACTGTTAAACAACAGAATTCCAATTGAAACATATTAAACGTTTTGGATGTTTTTCTACATTTTCCAATATACTGATTTAAATAACACAGTATACAAAGTTATTTTATTACAAATATTTGAACTGTAAAAATAAAATAGTATTTTTCAATTCACCTCATATAAGTACAATGCAATCTCTTTATCAAAAAAGTTCAACTTACAAGTGTAGATTTTTTTGTTATATAACTTCACACAAAAACAAAACAGTGCAAAATTTTAGAGCCTACAAGTCCACTCAATCCTACTTCTTCTTCAGCCAATTGCTAAGACAAACAAGTTTGTTTACAGGAGATAGATAATACAGCCATCATCTTATTTACGTCACCTTAAAGTGAGAACAGGTGTTCGCATGGGACTTTTGTAGCCAGCACTGCAATATATTTACATGACAGATATGCTAAACATTTATATGCCCTTTCATGCTTCACCATCATTCCAGAGGACACGCTTCCATGCTCATGACGCTCGTTATAAAATTGTGTGTTAACTTTTGACACAACTCCCTGGGGGAGAATAGTAGGTCTTCTGCTCTGTTTTACCCATGTCCTGCTATATATTTCATGTTATAGCAGTCAATGATTCAGCACATTTGTTTTAAGAACGCATTTACAGCAGTTTTGACAACACACAAAGAAGGTACCAGTGTTAGATTTCTAAAGAAGGGTACAGCACTCTGAGGTTTAAGAATCTGAAGTGCTGTCCAAAATCTGAGAGGGATGAGGTGGGGAGCATGCATACTTTCAGAAGTCTTAAAAGATGCGGAAACTGCAAAACCCAAATCACCAAAAAAGAAAATCAACCTTCTGCTGGTGTCATCTGACTCCGATGATGAAAGTGAACGTGTTTGTCTGCACTGCTTTGGCTCATTATCGAGCAGAACCCTTCATTAGCATGTATGCATGTCCTCTGGAATGGTGGTTGAAGGATGAAGGAATATATGAATCTTTATCACATCTTGTACATAAATATTTGGGACATCAGCTACAACAGTGCCATACAAACACCTGCTCTCACTTTCAAGTGACATTGCAAACAAGAAGCAGGCAGCATTACCTCCTGCTAAAATGTAGGACTGAGCGGACTTGTAGGCGCTAATATTTTACACTGTTTTATTTTTTAATGTAGTCTTTTTTTTGTACGTAAGTCTACTTTTGTCAGTTCAACTTTCATGTTAAAGATATTGCACTACAGTACTTGTATTAGGTAAATTGAAAAATAGTACAGTAGACTCCCGATTATCCGGGCGCGGGTTAACCGGGCTGCGGATTATCCGGGATGTCTAAACGGGTCGGTAGGGGAAGCCCCAAAGCGGCGGCGGGCTCAGCCTTAGCCTGCCGCTGCCTTGGGGCTTCTCCCACTGGCCCCTTACGAGCTGGAGTCTCAGCCTGCTTCCAGCATGGGTGTAGGAAACCCAGGCTGGCAGCGGGCTGAGACCCGGGCTGGCAGGAGCCTGGGGGGAAAGCTCAAAGCGGCAGCAGGCTGAGTGCTGAGCCCACCGCTGGTTTGGGCTCTCTCCCCACGCTCCTGCCACCTGCCCCACTCAGCTCCCGCTGACAGCCTGGGTGCAGGGAACCCAGGCTGACAGCGGGAGCAGACTGGGGCAGGAGGCAGGACCCCGGCTGGCAAGGGGCCACCGGGGGGAAAGTGGGGGTGGGCTGAGCACTCAGCCTGCTGCCGCTTTGGGGTTTCCCCCGCTGGCCCCTTGCTAGCTGGGGTCTCAGCCTGCAGCCAGCCTGGGTGTAGGAAGCCCAGGCTGGCAGCGGGAGCTGAGACCCCAGCTAGCAGGAGCCTGCAGGGAAACTCTAAAGCAGCAGTGGGTTGAGAGCTCGGCCGCTGCCTCCGCTTCTCAGCTCTCTGCCGCTTTAGAGTCCCCCCCCCCCCTCTCCCGCAGGCTCCTGTCAGCGGGGGGGGGTCTCAGCTCCCGCTGCCAGCCTGGGCTTCCTACACCCAGGCTGGCAGCAGGAGCTGACTGGGGCAGGCAGCAGGACCCCGGCTGGCAGGAGCCTGGGGAGAGAGCCCAAAGCGGCGGCAGGCTGAGTAGTCAACCTGCCGCCGCTTTGGGGTTTCCCCCCGGTGGATCCCTTGCCAGCCCGGGTCTCAACTTGCTGCCAGCCTGGGTATAGGAAGCCTGGGTGTAGGAAGGTGGAGGGAATGAAATGGTGTTGCCATATTCATCAAGAAGCAGTAAAGCTTTTGCTTTTCCTGTCATCTTTTAGAAGTCAGAAAATTCCCCAACTCTTGAAACGTAAGTCACTTAAAATGTTTTTCACTTAAATTTGTTCTTTAACTTAAAAATAAGGATGAGTGAAATACAAGCTAAGATTTATAGGACAATTTGGCATTTGAGCTGCCATAAATAAGATCTGTGCTCTACTGCCAGACTGTTTAACGTTCCCCAGTGTGTAAGTATTTGTCCCGTTTCTTACCGCAGGTAGTGTGAAATCAAGAGGTAGATGTGCTATACCAACCAGATTGTTCTACAGTTACACAAAATTGTCCTGCAGACTGTTCCACTTTACCTTTCCTCACTGATCCCAAGCTACTCCACTTCTGCTGTTACTACTGTTGGGGAAAGATGAGATCAGAAACCAGCATGGAGAACTTCTGTTCCCACAGAGCTGAGAAATTTGATGATCTCAGAGGATTGTGTGAAAGAAGACCCCTGACATCTTATGTACGTTGCCAGCAGCCCTTTATGACTACGCAGTGGGAAAAGTTAATGGCTTTGGTGAGGTTTCCAGTGTCTCTCCCCCACTTCCTCTTCTCATTTGCCTGCCTCTCTTCTCCCATCCTCCTACAAAAGCACAAGGCCCAGAGATGCACACTTACTCTCTTTAAAAGATTTTGCTTTACATTAAATTTAACAGTGCTAATGTAATTCTCTAGCTAAACTCAACCACCTTAAATCCATGTTCTGTCCTCTCTTCTCTGGTGCCTATTTCCTTCTCAAAGATGTGATTTGAAGTGGGGCTCTTACTTCAGAAAAAGTTAAAAGCTTTAAACCAGAGAGTCCCTATGCTTCCTCTTGAAGATATTTTAAGAGTTCCTTTAGCTTCTGCTTAATCCAGTGAAAAAATCATAAACTTGTTCGTAGTATCCATATAGAGAAGTCCAATACACACCAACAATTAACATGTAGTTTCCAGCAACATCTTCTATTCAAAGTATGGGGAAAAGTGTGGTTCTCCAAGATACCATGGTGCAGTAACTGTTGGAAAATTCTGACTTGAATTGAGACCACTGTGTATTGCTATGGCAATAACTGTGATGGTACAAAACCATAAATTTTACTGCAGAATCAAGCCAGAAACAGTATGTTTCATAGAAGAACACTATTATCAAGTCATCTTTTTATAATCAGAAGGAAGACTGGAGACAGTTGGAAATAAAATAAAACAAAGAGGAATTTTATTATGTTTTAATACACTTAAAATTGGCCCACTTTTGAAGTCCAATTTAACAAATGTGTCAGGTTATTTTTACCTCCTAGCAAAACCTGGAGAAAGCCTTGCCTTTGATACAGGACTTTGACAAAGTGTTGACTCATCCAGAGAAGGATGGGCAGCCTGTTGCCACCCTTAATTCACAATTAACAATAGGATAGCAGGATATGGTAAAATCATTACTCAACACCTAAACTGAAAAGTCAGCCACTTTATTGGACCTATGATGCTTGCCAATAGTAATTTCTAACCTAGCCTTATTTCAAACAACCATATCTTTCCAGTACACAGGCTGACAGCTTAAAGTATATTTTATTTAATATTCCATAAGCTCTTTGGGAAAATGACCATGCCTAATCAACATAGTGGTGTACCAAACATGCTGTCAGCAAAGAGTAAGTGCATATATGTGTACACCAATCATTATTTTAAGTGTAAGACAAGCAACCCCTAAATGCCGTATGTGTGCCTTACCAGCAGTGGTTGCCTGATTATAAGAAGGCCCTTCTAAGGATAGCCATTGTTTCAGAGGCGGAGAGTCCTATTCACTTAGGAAGGAGCACTACACCCTCTTTAAAAGCCACAAGCAAAACATATGTAAAAATTGCCTGTTGTATCATGACCAGTCTGCCCTTCAAAATTCATGTCATACCTAAATGACAGTCTGTACATTTGGGACATTTCCACAACGGTCCAGATCTGAAAGGCCCTTCCCAAATAATAGTGTCCTCTCTCAAAGGCTATTTGTTCTTGGAATTTTAAATTCCATTCTAAAATAATGACAATCTTCTCCCACAATCTCCCTCATACACACTGATTTTAGATTTCCTTTTTTAAAAACTGGTCCATCTTTTTCTTTATGCTTATGGACACCAAAGCTCATGGTTAAAATTCAGGCTTCGGCGAGGTCTATAACCATCCACACTACTTGCTAAGGAAAGCCCTAACAAATCTATATCATTTGAAACTAAACACTTTTATTTGAAGGAGTCATCGCTAGAAGAGATTTCCAATGCAATATTACATATTGTGATTCATGCATTTAGCAATCCAGGGTTCTTTCTTTTCCTGGTTTTTCCCAGACATTCCTTACAGTGCGTTTTTCGTCCTCATGTCAGGGTTGAAGTTACCCCTATGGATACAGTTTTGCAACAGCTGCCTCTATCCATCCAGCCCAAGTCGCCACAAATATATTTGACTCTTCCCCTCCTTTTAGGAACACAGAGCCTGCAAAGCGGTCTGCTATGTGAGTACCAGGTGGGGTTTGAGCTCAGCAGCCACAGCCGGACCGTGCGGCACCTCAACAACATGGCAACGATTAGGTAACTTGTTGCAACAGTAAATATTCGGCCACATCGTTCACAAAGGAGCAGCCACCCAAGGGCGCTGGAAACACACCGCCCTTTTAACAGACGGCTCGTTACAACTCTCCCCCCGCGCACATCCCCAGGGGCCGGAGGACGCGGGGGCGAGTCTCAGTCCCGTCCCCGGGGGGAAACGAGAGCCGGGACACACACAATCCCTCTCGCCGAGACCAAACAAAAGGGGCAGGCGGAAGGGGGCGGGGGAGCTCCAGCAGCTCCCGCACAAACCCCGCTTCACCTGGAGGGGTCCCGCCGGCCCAGCTCCCGGCCCCGGCGGGAGCTTTGTCCTCCCACGCTCCGCAGCCGAGTCTGTGCGGGGGGCGCCCTGCGCTCACGTGCACGGAAAGCCAGGTCGGGGCGGCAGAGGGATCCCACCCAACGCCGGCATCGCGGGCTCCGGAACCTCCGACCCCCAGCCCAGCTCTGCCCCTTGCTCCCCGCCGGCCTCCGCCCGGGGGCGCTGCCAGGCGGCGGGGGACGCTCCGTACCTCTCCCGTCCGCGAGCGGGGTCCCGCAGCCGCCGCTCTCCGGCTCTGCCCGTGCAACTGAACGGGGCGCCGGCCGGCCACGCCCCTCCCCCTGCACAGGGCGGAGGCAGCGGGCGGGCGAGATTGGGCCGGGTCTGGGACGCTCCCAGCACCTCCAGCCGCCGCCCCGCCCGCGGCTCGCAGCGCCGCCCGGCGGCCGGACTGCGGCGCTCGGCCCACTCCGGCCCCACACGCCGGGCGGCCGCCGGGGAGCTGCGCCCCGCGGTGAGGCGGGGTGAGGGACGCAGCTAACGCGTCTCCCTGCCGCGGAAAACCACCCGCCGGCCCCGGGGCGAGGCGACGGGGCCAAGGTCTCCCACGGGGGCGCCTCCGGGGCGGCCCCTGCTGTCCAGCTCAGTAGCTGGGAAATGTTAGTCTTGGGAGCCCGCCTGCCCCGGCTCCTGGCCCCACCGCAGGGGCTGCGGCCACTTGTCAGAGGTCAACAATAGAAGCAAGGGGAGGTTGCGAGGAGATTTGCCCCCCTCGAAAAGAGCAAACAGTGGAAACCTGTGGAAAGGGGGAATTTCCCTCCTGCCTTCCCCTCAGCCCTGCTGGACACAAGAATACCTTAAAACAAAGTTTCATGTCAAATGCTCTTTCAGAAAGGGTTACTAGATTAGTGCTGGCTTCTTACTGTATGAATACAGTTAGGCTTTTTAAGTCTACTCAAATAACATGCAAAATAAAGGGAAAATGCTGAACAGGTGTATAAAAGAATTGTAATGGCAAAAAAGCCTCACAGAAGGAAGTGAATGGGTGGTGGGACTCATTCTCTACTCATTTCCACTAGTGTAAGCCTGAAGTAATTCACTTACTTCAGGAGAATAATAGTGGTGTAAAAAATAGAGTGAAAGGCAAATCAGACTGTATTTTCTAGTTAAACCTAGAACATGCCACCTCCGTCTGAGGTTACTGAAAAGAGTTGAACTATTCAGTTCTCTCCTGGCTGGGGCAGTTCTTAAACAGGCCATATCAGTTTTATGATGACCCAGTCTCAGATAGATATGGCAAAGATAGAGTAGATTACAAAAATGTTGAAGTAAAGCATAAGCGTCTTGTGAGCATGCTGTAGAAATCCTGTCTCACACTTCATCAGAAAGATGTCACATTAGCTGTGGTTTCAACACCCTCAGAATCACATAGTAAAGAGATAAATTTAAGATTAGCAGCCGTGTTAGTCTGTATCTGTAAATAAGATGAGGAATACTTGTGGCACCTTAGAGACTAACTAGTTTATTTCAGCATAAGCTTTCGTGAGCTATAGCTCACTTCATCGGATGCACAGAAGTAAGATGTATTTATATACACAGAAAGCAAAAAAAAAAAGTTGTACATTAGCATACCAATACATCTTACTTCTGTTCCATTCTATGCATCCAATGAAGTGGGCTATAGCCCACAAAAGCTTATGCTGAAATAAACTGGTTAGTCTCTAAGGTGCCACAATATTCCTCATCTTATTTATAGTAAAAAGAGGCACTGATGTATTTAAAAATCTATTCATGTTAGAGCAGGGATTCTCAAATGGAGGGGGCAGGACTCCTCAGGGGTCGCAAGGTTCTTACATGGGGGGTCATGAGCTGTCAGCCTCCACCCCAAACCCCACATTGCGTCCAGCATTTATAATTACATTAAATATATTTTAAGCATTTTTAATTGATGTGGGGGTCACACTCAGAGGCTTGCTATGTGAAAGGGAGCACCAGTAAAGAAGTTTGAGAATCACTGTTAGAATACCTTTCATTTCCTACATTCAGGGCTGGATTAACTCTCCCGTGGACCTGGGGCAATTAGATTTTGTGGGGATCCTATCTACAAGTCTTTTTCCTGGGATGGAGTTTGGTGCAGGAGGGGGCAGGGGAGTGAGGTATAGGAGGGGGTGCGGGGTCTGGGAGGGAGTTTAGGTGCATGAGGGGGATTATAATCTGGAGCAGGGGGTTGAGGTAGAGGAGGGGATGTGAGGTGCAAGCTCGGACCACAGGGTGCATACCCAGCCAGTAGGGCATATCCCCACAGGTCATGTCTCTGTGGCCCCTGCAGGGCAGAAGGACAGTGGGTCTCCTTGCGCTGCCTGCACCCACAAGTGCCAACCCTGTAGCTCCCATTGGCTGGGAGCTGTGGGGATGGTACTGGAGGCAGGGGCAGTGCATAGAGCCACCTTCTCCCCCCACCCCGCAGGGGCCACAGAGATGTCCTAGGAGCAGAGCCAGCTGTTTCCAGGAGCAGCGTGGGGCATAGCATGCAGGGGAGCCTGCCTCAGTGCCGCACTGCACCACAGGATTTTTAGTGGCCCAGAGTAGGAGATCGCTACCTGTGATTTATTTTTGCGGGCCCCCTTTAACCGGGGCCGTGGGCTGTAGCTTCTAAAGCCCCTTCCTTAATCCAGCTCTGCCTACACTACCCTTCAAACAATGCACTTTTAAAACTTAAAATGAAATATGTTGAATGTTATAAGCTCTCTGAGAGGTTATGTAGTTCTTCCATTTGCCTTGCATATAGATAGATTCTAGGTTAAAAAATAGAATGAGAACCAGTCTTTCAAATGAAGAAGTATGCAAATGCTAGAGCACCCATCACTTCCAACTAGCCTGCAGGTATTAGTTCACAAAATCTTTTAATTCTTCCAGTATCAGTCTGACAGGTTCATAATTTTACTCTCCCTTTTACTGTTTGCAGATTTTCAGTACATTTGGTTCCTGAAATCTACTTTGCCCCTAGGCTCATGTCTGTAAAAGCACTAAGGTTTATTATTAATCAACAATATTTCAATGAAACTTTTTTCCAGTGAAAAACACCATTTTGTTAAAATTTAAGTGTTTCCTGGAACACTCCAGCCTGGAAATTGACAAGAAAGCCAGGCAGCTAGAGCTCAGCTTCCTCCTGCTCCCACTCCAGCGCAGATTGCTGCCAGGAGGCTCCCTGCTCCCAGGAGCCCAGGCGGCCGCTGCTGGGCTCGGGGCAGGGAGCTACATGGAGCTGACAGCCCTGGCTCTCAGCCACCCACACTGCTCCTCTTCAGTCAGTGGAAGTATTCCTGGTGAGGATGCACACCCCAGACAGAAGTAAGGTAATGTGGACATCAATTAGTGCCATACCTGTAATTACTATAGAGACTGTAAGTAAACCAAAAGGTTGAGTTAGGGCTGTAGTCTAGACATAGAGATAAAAGCAGCCTAAGTCTACTCTAACAAGCCTAAGCCTAAGCACCTCATACTGTTGTTTTGATCTGGGTGAGTACATGGATGAGAGTCCTGCATGAAATGCATAGATTACTTGAACTTCAGGAAAAAGAGCTGGTGATCCAGAAAGCAGCGAATTTACCTCTAAATCAGTGCTAAGCAGCAGTGCTGCTGGGAATGCCTTTTTTCTGCTGAAAATCAAATTAAAGGCTCTGCCTGCCTGCACTTGTTAAGGATCTCATGGTGTTTTTTGAGTGTCCTGGCCAAATTCCAACTCTGGTGTTTACATTCTGCCCAAATAAACAGCTATTGAGTGACACCACAGAGGTACGTACATTTCATGAGTGAATGACATTACCCCCATGTAGTGTTTGCATATCAGATGCTTTAAGCTGTTCAAGCACTAGGGAATCCTTTTGAAAGCCACAAAAATATGATGGAACAATTCAGCCTCATCATAAACAACTCTCATTGAATTCACGGATCCAAAAATAAAAACTGAGACTGCTTCTCTGAAGAGATTAGCACCAAATCTGCTGGTGGTATAATTTAGCATCTCTGCATTGACCTGACACAGCTCCTTTAGAGTGGAATCAATTTACACCATCAGAGAATAAACCCGTGTGCACTAGAGAAATCTTAAAGGGAGTCTGTTAGGAGGTAGGGAAGAATAAAATTCATGACTGCTGAAGTTTTCTTAATCCAAGTACAGCATCATAATTCCTGCTATAAATACTATGAAATAATTGTCTCCCTTTGGCTCTTCAAGTCACATCCTTATGACAAAAAGCTGATTAAGAAATTCATAAAATCCTCAAATAAGTGTTATAAACATTTGAGAGTTGCAGACTGCAGAATTCATCAGTCAATGACCTTGGATAATTAGAAGAGCTGGCCTTGAAATGCTAGGAGTTACCTGCAACATATGTTTTAAGTAGTTTTGTTTCTACTGGGTATTTCTTGTGCTTTGTTCTCACCTTCTGTTTTTGTTTTGATTGCCAAAGACTCTGCTCTTGCAACTCAAGCAAACTTGGAGATAAACACCAAGCACATTTGGATCTCACTGCTTCTTCTAGCCTTAGTCCCATCTACCTGGGATCAGCTCTACTAGTCCTCCATTCCTGTCTGTCTTGAAGAAGTTCCTTTGATACTCCACAGCTATTCAAGTCCTTTTGCATGACATCCATCTCTCTAGATTGGGTCTTCCAATCCTTCTCTTAGCCCTCCACTTCAAATCAACAACCTGTTTCTTATGTATTCTACCAGTCTTTTCATATGCATAAACCATTTAAGCCTGGCTTCCCTCGTAGTTTTGTATTATTGGTACGAACTTCACATTTCCTCCGATTCATCCATTCTGAGCCTGTTCCATCCTCCTAATATTTTAATTTCTACTTTATTCAATAACTGCTCCTGTCTCTTCCTCAGCACCCAGCATTCAGAACCATATAAAAGTACAGGCCTATTTACTGTCCTGTAGAGCTTAATTTTCAATTTGATAGGCATTTTCCTAGAGCAGATCATTCTGCTCATTTCTTTCCATTTAGTCCATGCCTTTCCTGTTTTGCTTATAAGTTTTTGTCATTAATCATTATCCTGTATTGTCAAACATACATACTTGAACCAGACTTAATGTCTCACCATCTTCCTGCAAACTGCCATGGAATCTATAGACTATATAGTCTGTTTCTATCTGCTTATTTTCATGCCAATTCTTTCAAATATACACCTACAGCTCTCAAAATTTTCTTCCACTTCATCTTTGCTCTCCCTCACCAGTACTACTACTACATCATCCACAAAAAGCATGCACCACAGTGCCACTCTCTGGATATTTTCTGTAACTGCATGTGTTCACTTTGGTGCCCAAATGGATCTTTATGTACTCTGACTCTTAATGAAAATTGTTAAGTTTCTCCACATAGTCTTCTATTTGTGATGACAGTCCCCTTGTACCAGTTTCGCATCGTCTTTGGGTATTTCTTTCATTCTCATACACCATCAGATGACTTCTTTCTGAACATGGTCATAAGCTTTCTCAAGCTAGATGAATAAGATGTGTAGGGTTTCCCCTTTTCTCTGTTTTTCTCTACAAGTAGTTTTCTTTGTGTTGATCATGAGTTAATGCCATGGTTGTTTCCACATTGCTGGTCTGCACTAGAAAATTAGGTTGGTTTAACTATATCAGTCAGAGGTGTGAAAAATCCACAGTCTTGAGCAGCCAACCTAAGCCCTTTGGTGGACGGTGCTGGGTGGATGGAAGAATTCTCCCATTAACGGTAACCTGACTACCACCTCTCTGGGACATGAATTACTACATGCCATTGGTAGGTAGCGTCTACACTGAAGCGCTGCAGTTGTAGCATTCTACATGTTGGCAAGCCCATATTCTTATGTGTCTCCTTTTATCTTAAATATTGGTACTCACATGGTTTTCCTCAGGCATCTTCTCAGTCCTCATGATGCAGTATGTTCAAAACTACTTGCCCCAGGCAATTCCATACTTCTGCTTGTATGCTAAGAGCTTTTATTTTTCATGCCACTCAGTGCTTCTGCAACTTCTTCTAGACTGGTGCCACCAGACCTTGGCTTGGATCCTTCTTTTAAGGATCACTATTGCTTATGGAAAACTATAAATTGTCTACACTGGAGATTAAAGTCTTCTGTTTATCCACAGAACAGGTACACCACAAGCAGCAGCACAGACTACCCTGTGTTATCCCATCAATGTGCCTCAATCAAGTTAATGAGGGACCACTTGTGGGGTTTAAGGATAGTTCACACCACATGCCCACTTAATGACTGGCCTCTATTAAAAGAAGTACTGGTGGTTAGCACATTCACCTAGGATGTGGGAGACCCAAGTTCAAGTCCGACTCTGCCAGAGTCAAATGCACTAACAAGGATGCCAGTTAGTAGTCACTGTAGTAGTAGTTTTTGTTACACAGATGTCTATTTAAGGTCCTTTTAGGGTGCTGGTTACCATAGACTCTAGATGCCAGTTTTGTCCTATAGAAAGTAAGTGGAGACGGTCATCTCATAGCCACTAACAATGTTCAGCCTCCACTACATTGAAACCCCTGAGAAAAAGCTTTCTATTGCCAATCCTCATAGATTAGTTTTTCTGCATTATTCCTTTGTCACTTTCTCCCCATTTATAAATATGAATCAGCACTAAATCATTTTATCTACTCTTCTTTGACATGGCTAAATTTATTGCCATTCAGCCCCCCATCCCACCCTAAAGCAAGTTAGCATAGTTTAAAGATATCACAAATCCAAGTTTATTTTTTATTCTGTCAACCGAAATACCACAAAAACTGTTTCCACATCCTGCATTTAATAAAAAGTTTTCAATAGTCTCTAGGAGAGGCCTCAGATATACCAACAGGAAATTGGAAATTATGTTAATTGGGAAGCAAGAAAAAGGTCACAAAACAGACTCAAAGGTTTTAAACCAAAATGGTAGGCCCTTGTCCATAGGCATACACAAACTAGAGGTTAATTCTTGCTCATTACATATCCCCATCTCTTGAGAATGCCAAGTATATCCTAAAGAATATTTCTTACTGGGAATCCATGGATGTTGAATGTTAAATATTCTATTTTTTTTAAGAAATGCTTGTCGTAAAAGTGACTAGAAAAAAAATATCTAGGTTTTGAGCCCTGCTCTGGACTGCTTGGGAGAGGCGGGGCTAAACTGGCTGTGTGCCTGTTTTGTGACTCCAAAATTATGGGGCTTACCAAGGTCTAGAGTTGATCTCATCATAAATTAGAGCAGTCCAAAGAGGCTATTCTGGGAGCTGGAAATAGCCAGAATGCAGAGATGCTCCAGCCATGCCGTTTCCCCCAGCCACACATATTATGCCAAGACAGGGTGACCAGACAGCAAATGTGAAAAATCAGGATGGGATGGAGGTGGGGGAGGGGGGTAATAGGAGCCTATATAAGAAAAACACCAAAAATTGGGACTGTCCCTATAAAATCCGGACATCTGGTCATCCTATGCCAAGAGCTGGGAGAGAGAGCACGCGTAGAGCATTAGCTAGCTCTAGATCACCTTTCGGCAGGGAAATTCCCAGGTAACAGAAAAAGCTGACTCCCACAGCAGCAAAAAGCAGCTGGAGTGAGGGGCCAGAATCAGATCCATAATGTGTAATCTACTAAATATTAATATATAGTTTGATATGTAACATACCCTATTGATTACAATCATTCTTGGAAAGCAATGTTATAAAGTAATGAGTCAGGATAAGAAATTCCCAAATTCCCTGTACATAAGGACATGAAAGTTAGGCATGAGCTTAAGTGTTGTCCTGAATTAGTGCCGTAGAGTTTATAGTTCCACAAGCAAGACCAGTCATATACAAACAACTATAAACATAGCTGCTGCGGATACTGTAATTACAATGCTGTGGAGAACTGCGGCCCTCCCTTATGAATTTATTGTTACACCCAACAAATGTTAGACATTAACATTCCTCAGACTTGCCTCTGACAGTATTAGGCCAACTGGAAGTATACTAATTAATATATTAAGAAATATAACCTAGCCAGCCTTACTGAAATGGGAGAAGAGGAATGGCTGAACCAAGTACTTTATACAACAGAAACTGAACTACCATGAATTATATCATTATATTTAATTATAAATATTTGTCTGTATAATGGAGAAGCTTATTAGCCCAGATTGAAGCCTGTCCTAAGAGAGTTATTGATTGCCTTATTTATAATTAAAATGTTTCCCTTTCATAGAGATGCGCTTTCAAAGCATTACTGAATTTAGCCTTACATTAACCCATCAAGTAATATTCCTGGTTTATAGATGTGAAACTGAGGCAACAGCCATTAAATGACATGTCCAAAGTAACATAGTGAGGCTTTGGTGTAGCTGGAAATAGAACTTAAGGGTCCTTACTTCCAATCCCATGTGTTAACTATAAGACCAAGTTTACTGTATTTTCCAGCATTTGTACAGGAAATTCTGCACGCTCATGAAATGTTGCAAGAAAACAGATTCTAAATTAGAAGGGCTGAGTGTGTACCCGAGGATTATGGAAAGACAGTATTAATTTTAAAAAAACATTATGTAGAAGAAGTCTTCAGGAAATCTTGATCCAAGATTAAACGGCAGCATTTAAGTGAGAAGAATCTCTAGTTTTTTCTTCATGGAAAATTTGTATGGTGTTCACATCTGGGCTGAATCTGCACACATCTGTGCAATTCTCCACAAACCTGATGGTGGTCCAGCCACTGAGTCATGAAAGGTGATGGGAGCAGGGAGCTCATGTTAATACAAGTCTTCATCTTATGCTCACCTGTAGAGCATTAAGCCTTATTCAGATCAGAAGGATAAAAACAGCGGTTTTGTGCAGCCAAAACCTGGGATTTTTCTTAAAGAGTTTTGTACTGTATCAGCTAATTCAGCACTGAGCTAGGATTATCTGCCTCCTCCAATAGGGGATTTTACAGAGGGTTTGTGTTCCCACCTGTCAAAATACTGCAAAGTTTCCATTTTGCAAAAATGTCTGCCTTTTTGGCCAAATAGTGTCTGTCTGAGAACAGCAATATGTCTTTAATTAACCTGTTATTTTTCTCCTCCGCCGGTGTTCAAGGCCTGGATGAGGTAGCCTGGGCATCTAGGCCCAGAGAGAAAGAAAGAAAAAGTCACTCAAGGGGAAACTCATCCCTGCACTGATGTTAAGTTATCTTTCTCCTCCTCTGTTCAGGGGCTGCCAGAAGCTTAACTTTTGTGCATTCTGCCCCAGTCAGAGCCTGTATGGGACCCGTGGTAGCAAGGAATCACCAGGTGTAGGGATGCCTAACCACACCCTCTATCACCACACTTATCTGGTGCTGTGGAATGCCCCAGACATATACCCAGCACTTAGGCTTCTTTGAAGCTGCAGTTGGAAAGCCCCCAGGTGGTAATGCTATTCTTGGTGTGGATCCTTATGCTGGCATAAACAGACCACAGAACAATTAACCCCTTAGATCTTCCAAACAAGGCATATTGAAACTATTTCAGAACCACAGTGGGGGATAAAGGTGCTTTTCCACATACAGACAGAAAAGGTGGGAGAGGTAATATCTTATTGGACCAACTGCTGTTGGTGAGAGAGAGAGAGAGATAAGAGCTCTTCTTCAGATCTGGAAAAGATACTAAGAGTGTCACAGGTAAATACAAGCTAGAACAGTTTGTTTAGCATAAATAGTTAACACATATTGTAAAAGAATATTCAAGGTGAAGCGGCCCATTAAAGCCTCTCCAAGGATAGGACAAAAAAATGAGGTTTAGTGGGTTAGAGTGTTGGACAAAGTATTTGTTGTTGAAAATAAAATTTCTAGGGGGTGATGATAAAATGGATGAGTTTGGTGATGTGTTTGCGGGTGTATATCTGAGTATTGTCCATTGTCTTGTAGATATTTGAGGTAGGCAGCAATTCCATCACTGTGAGGGATGTAGGTATAGAAGGAAGTGACATCCATGATAGCAAGGATGGTGTTTTGAGGGAGGTTGTTAATGTTGCAGAGTTTCTGAAGGAAACAGGTTGTGTCCTGGAGGAATCTGGCCTTTTGTGTGGTTTGAGGATGGTTTCTGAGTCCCAATATTCCTTCAGTCAGAGTGCCATGACCAGATATAATGGGTCTGCTTGGGTTCCTTTGTGTATTTTAGGAAGCATGTAGAGGGTTTCGAGATGAGTTTGTGGAGGATGAGATTATAGAGTTTCTCTTGGAGTAGTTTGGGGAAGGATTTGAGGATATCCTTAAATTCCTGGGTGAATTATGATGTGGGGTCTTCTCTGAGTTCTTTATAATAGCTGGTTGTCAGTTGGCCTTATTGACATAATTATCAGGGTTGAGAGTTATGACAGCACCCACTTTATCTGCTGGTTTGGCCATTAGGGTTTGTATAAGATATCCTCTCAATGGTGGAGAAATTTTGGAGAAAGTTGTATTTGTTAATGATTTCACAGTCATTTTTTTCACCTGAAGTAACCAATGTAATGATCAAGTATTTGGTTTTATCCACAGTGGGTGTCCAGTCAGATGATTCACATCCTCACTGACAGTTATTAGACAAAAGAGCTGTGAATGGTGTCATCATAGTTGTGAAAGAATTCTTCTGGTTCTCCACCTGCTAGTATGGTAGCAGATTCTGTGGTAGGGCAATAGTTCACTCCTATAAAGAGATACCGATTATCAAGACTACTCCCTACCTGAGCTGAATTAATTGATGATGTTGTGGTGTCATGTAATAGGTACTGATGGCACAGTTTTTCCAAGAGGTGGTGTTCTATGGGTTGTGGAGTTGTAGTTGGCTCCACTTCCTGGATTTGCCATGAGGCTTTTTTGATAGTGGTTTTGGGTTTCTTGCATGATCTTGAGGTAGGTTTTCCTGATTTTTTTTTCTTTCCAGTGTGTAGGAGTGTGTGTTGATTTCTTGTTTGAGGTGGTCCCTTCTGGAGTGTGTGATGTGCAAAAGATGGTTCCTAAGTTTCTATGAAGTCCTTCTGCAAAGTATTCTGAACAGCTTCAGTTGTATCTAGTGGCCAGAGGGTTGTAAACGGTGAGTTCTCTGTGGATGGCGTTTTGTTTCTGGCCTTTGCTTAGGAAGTAGCTGTCATTGTTAAGTGTTTCTTCCTTTTTCTTCATGTTGTGGAGTTTTCATTTCAGATGGCAAAATTCAATCTCTTCCATTGTTTGCAGTGTTGTTGTAGCCAGGTTGGTCTCAGGATATTAAAGAAACAATGTGGATGAGGTAATATCTTTTATTGGACCAATTTCTGCTCGACAAGGAAACAAGCTTTCCTTTCTTTTTGTCTTATACACTGAGCTCCACACTGTGTTGCATGTGGAAGTCTGTTTGGTAAGGCCTTAAAAAATTTTTAGGACCAGATCACATCCCTAGCATCTGTGTAGGGGCCAGGAAGCTCTATTAGGCTTCACTTGTGGGGTTTCTTGTGAGTTCTGTCTTCTCTCTCTGCTGGCTGCCAGCCATCTTTCAGTAAGGGTTTTGTTTGTTTTTTAAACAGCTGCCCCTCCCAATGCATGGATGACCTGTTTTTAAAATGTATCCTGGAAGGCTGATTGCCCACCTGTTGTATATGAATTTGATTACTTTCTAAGTGCTCTTCACAAGCATGTGGGATGTTGTACAGTTTTTAAAAGAGAAATGAGAAACCTGGATTCTTCAGAGGATTGGGTACTATAACACAGTGGTCCCCAACCTTTTTATCACCGCGAACCGGTCAACAATTTTACTGCGGCCGGGGGGGGGGTGTTGAACCGCCACGCTCTGCCTGCACCACCGCCTGCTCTGCCTGCACCGCCGCCTGCCTGCCTGCTCTGTCTGCGCCGCCGCCTGCCTGCCTGCCTGCCGCCGCCTCACCGCTCCCGCTCTTGTGCGGCCCGGTACCAATTGATCCACGGACCGGTACCGGTCCACGGCCCGGGGGTTGGGGACCACTGCTATAACACATAACACTACATAAACAAAAACTGTGAGTCAAGAAACTAGAAATCCCTAAATAGATTTTTTCACCTATATTTTTTATGAAACTTAAT
Organism: Sternotherus odoratus; assembly: GCA_032164245.1. Taxonomy (NCBI): domain Eukaryota; kingdom Metazoa; phylum Chordata; order Testudines; family Kinosternidae; genus Sternotherus; species Sternotherus odoratus. Next base: position 21,007,606 of record JAVMKO010000011.1, read on the forward strand.
AGAATTCCATGATGTGAATTGCCACGGACTCGCAGGGGCGAAAAAAAATGCAGGCCTGTTATTTACCAGGCTGCACGTGGCAATAGACTACATGGTAAGGGATGCAAGGAGAGTATGGGTCACGACACAAACTGCAGACACACACATACACACACAACTAAAATTAATCAATTTAAAGTTTTATTGGGGATAATTACAAGGGGTAAGGGAGCAGCGTTTGATTAGCTAATAGAGTTAATGAAACTTAAAACACGCAATGACTAAAATACCTACTAACAATATTTATAAACAAAGATATAGCGTTTAGTAATAATCGATACTTACAAATACAAACCAATGCATAACGACCAGCAAACGTAGAAGCTCTGTTTGAAACACGTGAGCTGAGAGAGAGGCTTTGAGGCGATCAAGCTTGGTTACGGGGGTACAGGACAGGATACACCGGATTCGTTTTTCTTTCTCCTCTCTGTCTGCACATGGCAGACAGACCCATAAGTACCAACTATGACATCACAGAAGTGTCATAGGGGACGGGGCCCAAAACCTGTCAGTTATCTAGATTATGTGGTAAGGGGGAAAATCCACAGTTTAGATCATGAGATGTAGTTGGGGAAAATGAAAATAAGAAAAAGGACAAAGCAAAACATTGCAAAGCAGTCTGTTGCTCTGGACTAAAAACAGCAAGACAAACAATACATCCTTTGTAAAATATTTGCATTGCAAATGCTTTGCATACAATAATATACAGCCTGAAAAAGTTTTTCAGTTAGGTAGTCTATTCTTTTTCTGCAGTTTTTAAACACAAAAACATTGCCTTGTCTTGTATCTGCTTTGCATATAATAATGTGAGGCAATAATAACAGACCTACACCTACCAATGTTTCTAGTTATAATCAGAGGGTGTTGTTGGGCAACATTCTGTTTATTAATAAAGTTAAAGGCAGGCTTGCTGTGTGCCTCATGTTTAACTTCTATTCAAAAAGCATGGAAGATCACCATCTTCACCAGTTTGATGTGTTTCCCTGATTTTATGAGTACACCCCTAACCAGAAAGAGAACAGTGGTTAGCAGCAGTTTTGTGAAGCTGCCTGTATTTCAAGTAGTCTTTCAGATCTAGACCGATCTAAGTCCTTTTAGGCTTAGATAGAATGAACGAATGGAGTGGCTGAATGAACGCACACAATTAATTCTCAGAGACTGATATTTTAAAAGACTGGCTAAACAGAGGACTCCCATCTTTAAAACCACCATTATGGACCCTCCATCAATTACAATGGTGATGACAATGTATTAGAAATACAAGCAGGGCTGGCGACAGAAATTTTGGGGCTCCGTACTCTGATCATTTGTGGGCCCCCCCCCCCGCCCAGTCTCCCGCCACCCGCACCCTGCCCCGCCCGGGCCTACGTGGGTCGCCCGCTGGGTCCCGCTGCTCCGGACGGGACTCGCTGGGAGGGGAAGATGGAGCGACGTGCCCCCTTAAGTCCGGGGCCCGGTACAGCTGTACCTATAGTACCCCCCTGTCGCCGGCCCTGGCACCCAGCGCCAGGCTCACGTGTCTGAAGGTGCCGGGAGGAGCCATGGGCGCCCGGGCGGGGCTGGCGAGCCCCCGCCGGCCTGGAGCACCCAGCTCCCTGCTGCACGTGGCCGGGCCGGGCTCTTAAAGGAGCCGCGCCGCTCCGGTCGCGCGTGGGAAGGAGGCCGCCTGGAGGGCGGCGGGCGAGCACGGTGATTCCTCTTCCTGTTCCGAGGCCGGCCGGGGTGGGTACGTTAACATGGCTCCCGTGGGCAGGGCCGCAGCCGCGAGTGGGGTATTTAGCCCATGCAGGAGACACCGGCTGTGCTTTGAGGTGCCGCGGCTGTCAAGGGAGGGTCCGAGCCGCCCACGAGCCTTGGCTGCCTGCCTGGCTGAACACGGCTGGTACTCAGCGGGGTTTGTGCGAGACCCCGCCAACCCCCCCACACACACACACACGTGCTGGTGGCGACTGGGGGAGGGGGTTGGGGGAGGGGCACTGCTCTGCGTCTGCTTCTCCGCTCCCCCTTCGGTGCACTTTGTCCTGGAAATGCCACGTAGGGACCCACCCCCGTGACCTGTCTCGCCAGAGATGCCCGTGGCCGCTGCTGCCGCAACCGCTCCAGTGTAGGAGGGCGGCAGGTGGAGCCAGGCCCTGTTGTTGCAGCTTCTTCGGCAGCACTTGCTGCCCCTGGGGGAGCCAGGCTAGTGGATCAGGTGGAGCTCAGGGCTGACAAGGGCGGTGTCTCGGGGCGGCGGGGCTAGCTGCATCACCCAGGCTGCTCCCACCTTCCCAATCGGGGGGGGAGGGCTTAGGAAAGACCCCAAAGCTCTCCCTTCCCCAGGCACTGCAGTTGGCAGCCCCCGAAACACATTCACGGCGAGGCGGCGAAGGCTGAGCCACAGTCTGCAGAGCCCTGGCGTCCCTGCACCCGAGACCCCTGGCTGCCCCGAGCAGAAGCCTGGGCTAGGCTCCCATCCACCCCCCTGGGACCATTAACGGGCTGTGGGCCCTTAGCCGGGATGACCAGATGGCAAGTGTGAAAAATCGGGACAGGGGTGGGGAGTAATAGGAGCCTCTATAAGAAAAAGTCCCCAAAACAGGGCGGTCCCTATGAAATCGGGGCCTCTGGTCACCCTCGCCCGGGCACTGCAGAGCCGTAAGCGAGGGCCAGGCTGGGGTAGCCCGGGAGGAGCAGAATTTGCTCCAGCTGAGGCCTCACGCAGCGCCTGCCCTTTGGCCACAAGTCAGAGAACTACAATCCCCAGCATGCCTCGCGGCGGCGCCATCTTGCACTTCACGTCACCGACGTATCACGGGACCGTCGCCCTTTATATACTCTGCCCAGCCCCTCCCCCCCTCGTCGCTGTCATTGCTAAGGGGGAGACTCGGTCGGGCCCGCGCCATGGGGCCTGCGAGCCGCCCTGCCCCAGCCCCCGCCGTGGGTGGCCTTCGCCTCCTGATGCTGTGCGGGCCGCGGCCCCGGCAGGGGAGCGCAGGTACTGGGGGCGGGCGGCTCTGTGCTGCGCTCGGATGCCCGCAGACGGGCAGGCCCGGCAACAAGGGGGGACAACTACGGGTACAGCTGTGTACCGGGCCCCTTAAGTCCGGGGCCTGGTACAGCTGTACCCGTAGTACCCCCCTGTCGCCGGCCCTGAATACAAGTCAGAAAAGACAGGCTTCTAGCAAAAGGAAATTGTTTGGGTGCAGAATATGAGACAAGAGGCAGCCTGTGCCATGTTTCATATGGCCAGACTACATGAATATCATAGATTGGGTGGGGAGAAGAATGAATGGCTTAGGTCCAGAAATTGTCTGTGCCTATGTGTCAAACTGTTAGCAGGAAACTTGCTGGATAAAGATAGCTTGTAAAATAAGTTCATTTACATGTTGTGGGTTAAGCAACAGATAATTTTTTCCACTGAAAAACTCCAGCTGTTTCACACTGAGAAGAGTGATTGGTCATTGTCAAAAATCCTGTACCTCTTAGAAGATAGTGTGCAGTTCAGAGCTGTTCAAAATTATCTATTTTATGTTCCTTTTTTAAAAAAGTATTTAGACTGAAAAATTAAAGAAAAGAGGTTACATTTTCTGTCTGCATCACAACCACCCTATTCAACAGCTTTGGCTTCATGCGAGAACCTTAGTAAAATATTCCCACCACTGCTGCCACTTGGACACCACGAGCCTTAGTGTGGACAAGATAGAGCTGGCACAATGGTGAAACACCAGAAGATGCCAGAGCCTTACCTAACCTAAGTGCAGCTAACTCTGGTGTAAATTTGTTTGCTAATTTTAACACAATTTTTTTTTTGAAAAGCCACCACACCAAAATACCAAAATGGCTTCAATAATGAACTGTTGCCATGTTTGTCTGATAGAAGGGAGGGGGAGGGGGAGGCGTTCTTCTCAGAACAGAGGCAAGACATCAACCACTCTTACACTGCAATTGTTGATTTCCTGACAGCCTAGTCCTAGTCAGAGACACAAGCTATTGACGAAGATCTGGCCTAAAAAAATATGTTTTTAAGGATATTGGTGATAATGAACAACCTTGACTTATTTGAACAACCAGAGTGGGATTTAGGTAATTACCTTACTTCCAGGTTTATTGATTTGGATTTGCGGAGGTGGTTTCAAACAAAAAAGCAAAAACAAAAACATACACTACACCACACAAAAAGCCTGTGGTTTCTGTTTGCTAAGTGCTGGTCAGGCAGGGAGGAAGGGGTGTCAGCCTGAGCCTGGGGCCTTCAGTCCAGACAGCACAGGGTTAGGGCTTTGCTGCCATTTTGTTTGACTACATTTATAAGCAGGGAATGGGACCGTCACTGTAAACACAATGCTTACTGGGAATTAGACTAGCTTAAGGAAGATTGACAGGAAAGCCAAGAGACAACTTGCAACCATATAGACAACTATTGTTACTGTTCGTTTAGTTTTGTAAATACTTGTTAAAAAGCCAAGAGCTGAATCTTTGTAGCAAGAAAGCTTGATGTGCTAGTACTGGCTGCAGCTTTGGTTATTTTGTGTCTGTTACGGGAACACTGTTAATATAACCCAGGAACCTATCCTTGCAACAAAGCCTGATGCCAACTCTGTCCACATATCTATTCAAGTGACACCATCATAGGACCTAATCAATTATAGGACACCATCATAGGACCTGCCAGCAATTCCCCTCTGCCACGTACATTGGCCAAACCAGACAGATAGTCTCTATGCAAAGGAATAAATGGACACAAATCTGATATCAGGAAATGTAACATTCAAAAACCAGTAGGCGAACACTTCAACCTCTCTGGTCACTCAGTAACAGACTTAAAGGTGGCAATTCTGCAACAGAAAAGCTTCAAAAACAGACTCCAATGAGAAGCTGCTGAACTGGAATTAATTTGCAAACTGGATATCATTAACTTGGGCTTGAATAGAAACTGGGAGTGGCTGGGTCATTACACAAGTTGAATCTATTTCCCCATGTTACGTATCCTCACATCTTGTCAACTGTCTGAAATGGGCCATCTTAATTATCACTACAAAAGTTTTTTATTCCTCCTGCTGATAATAGCTCATCTTAATTAATTAGCCTCTTAGAGTTGGTATGGCAACTTCCACCCTAGCTTATGCTCAAATAAATTTGTTAGTTTCCACAAGTACTTCTCATTCTTTTTTGCGGATACGGACTAACATGGCTGCTGCTCTGAAACATGTTTTAATATGAACACTTCTGAGCTGAAAGAATCTTCTTTTCCTGTATATCTTTTATAGACAGGTGCCATCCCAGAGCCACAGGTGCTAGAACTTGAAGTAACAACAACCCAAACACATGGTTTCTGCCTTCAGCATCCCCAGTATAAAAACTGTTCCAACACCACTGCCCAGAGTGCCCCCTCATGGCTTGCAACGGCCCTGCAGGCACCCTGCCCTCCATTCCCTCTCACAGTCTTTGCAAGAAATGACTTTAAGACCAGAATCCTTACAATAAGATTCCCTTTTTTGGGATCTAATTTCTTCAGTGTTTTACCAACTACAGATTCTTTGCCCCTATTAGTCTTTGGCTCATTGGCTAAGGAGTCCCACAATCTTCCTTCCTAGAGCCCAGTAGCTTTCAGCTCAGTGCCTCCTGGGTTTCTTTGAGTTGCCCTCTAGTGAAGAGCAGCTTCCAGGGCTTGCTTCCTTCTCTCTCCCACCAGTCAGGACTCTCCATTATTTGCCCCAGAGGCCTGATTGTACCATGTGACCCATTTCCTTCTCCACCCCAAACTAACTGAAGGGGGAGGTGAGTTAACTATGACACAGATAGGTGCTGAAACCCATTCGCCCTTTAAAGGGCCAGCCACCCTGTAACACCATTTTTGAGGTGTACTTTCTACACTTCAATCAACTTGAACAATTAAAATTAATTTCACCTTTTGATCCTCATCCATTAGAACAAAGCTGCAATGTTTGATTTCAAAGACAAGGGAATGTAAACAGTCAAACAAAAAAAACTGTTCATTCTAATAACAAAAAATTATAAAATGTTTCTATTAGTATTCAGTTTTATTCAAGTTTTTTGGTGGGAAAAGGGACTTATACATAACCTAAAAGTCTGGCCTAAACAACCTGACAATATCCTTTTAATAAACTGCATTTGATACCCCATATTCCTGACTTCTGAGATTTAGGGTTATCCAATAATACGATTCAGCTTCAACCCCACACAGAATGCAAAGTACTTCTCTTTAGAATATTCAATAAGAGTGAACCATGTACTGTACTCCTAGGGGAATCTTGTCATGCCTTAGATGTATTAACATATGAAACATGAGCTAGTCCTGACTCTACAGACACATTCCAGGATGTACAATATTAAAATAGCCCCATGTAACTAAGAACAGAATAAAATAGGATTCTGAAACTCCATTTTCATTGATCTATGCAAGGTATTGCTACACAAATAAAATTAATTCCTCATTGTTAATTGCAGATATCCACATTTTATTTAATTATATTACCCCACAAATAGCTTACAATGCATCATTAAGGTATTTATCACAGGGCAAGCTTATGTGGCTACCACACTCCTTGCCTGTGTACCTGCAGCTTTTAATAATTCTGCAGCTGTACATTTTTTAGCTTTGTTTTTCCTCAGAAAAGCTACATCAAAAAGCAACGAATGCTGTGGTGTATGGAATACTCACAAATGGGTTAAACCCACTCACAGCAATGGTGTCCCGGTCTCTGGAGGTCAAAGTTGACTAACCTGGAGGGGGATTTTCTCCAGGGTTCTGAAAGAGCACTGCCAGCTGAGGCTGCTGAAAGGATGCATTGAATCAGTGCCATCCTGGCCCGTGCAACCCACTTAACTTCCTGTGCCCTCCCTGACCCCAGCAGAAAGAAGTTTGTGGCTGCCTCCTATTGTTGTAACTTCCTATGCTTTTTCACTTTCTACCACCAGGGACAAACTCCATGACCCTGAGGGGAATTTAGCCCCGTCAGCATTCAGCAAATGAGTGTTTTGGTTAGATCATACTCCTCTTGCGTTTGGTGACCCAGTATACCCTTAGGGTTGGAGCTTTTCTTAGAGATTTCTCAGTTCTGCACAGATGCATGTCCTCTGCAAATCTAGGGCAAGGCAGGATTGGCACCTCATAGTTTCATCCTGCAGTTGAATTAATTTTCCTTACTTAAAAAAAAAATTATCCAGGATTGGATTAACCAGGATGTGGATTAATCAGGATGTCAAAAAAATACGCGCAACTCGTAGGGCCGGCTCTGGCTTTGTTGCTGGCCCAAGCACACACACACAAAAACTGCACCAGGGCGCAGGGCAGCCAGTGTTCACCAACACCCCGTTCCCCCGGCACAGGGTGGCTGGTGAACCAATCCCCTCTTCCCATATTTCCTATGGATGGTGATTATCCGGGATTTTATTAACCAGAATTAAGTTTTTCCCTATCATCCTGGATAATCGAGAGACTACTGTAGTTAGTTTTGTACTAATGCCCCTTGGGACTCTTATTAGCCATTTCTCCAAACATTAGTGTGCCACCTATTTTTAAATTAAGTGTTGAGTCCATATAGTTGTCAATATGGCCATCCTTAAGGTGTTGTTTACACCTTGTTGGCTCCAACATGGCTGCTCCTACCAACTGTTTCCGTGCCTAGTGGGAGGCTGAAGGTACTATATTGCCCAATATCTAGATAATAAAATAAGGAGCAGCTTTTAGAAACTCTGTACATGTAACAAACTGACCAACAACAACAAAAAAGATATTGTTAGGAAAAGTGCTGTATGTGTCAGTCCCTTTAAGACAAAGCATGTTCTTTGATTAAAATTCACGAACCATGCCTTCTACTTACTGAGAGACCTAGGTGGGTTCAGACCATGCTGCATACAGGTGGACATTCACCCCTGTGCAGATGGCCACCAGCACAAGGTCAATATAGCTCTCTATTCCCTCTTGCACACTGAATTTCACCCTTGCAAGACCTATCTCTTGGCAGACCCCACTAAAAGGAGGCTTTGACAAAGCTGGTGAGATTTGCCTTCCTCAAATTATCTTCCCCCCCAAAGTGCCAATAAAAATACAGCCTAAGAAGTGGAAGAGAGGGGAAGTACTGAGGCCTACTGATCATTTATAATCATGGCATCTAGCTACTACAGCAATAGATGTAATAGAGTTAGATCTGTTGAATCTAGACCTAGTCTTTGAGCATGTGCGCCTCTTTTTTAATATTGGAATGTTTTCAATTGGGTAACAAGTGTTTATCTAGTCATCTCATTAGGCTTTCCAGATTAAATAATAAATAATAATAATAATAATACCTTCAACTCAACCCCATCATCTCCCAAATCGCACTCCAAAAAATTAAAATAAAAAAGATTTTAAAAAGAGGAAGATTCTGTTACCCTGTTTGTCATTCCACTCACTGTACTAAGGGTTCTTCAACTGAACATTACACTGATGCTACTGCAAAACAGTTCACAATATCCCATTTTAAACATAGCTGTTATCTATGGTAACTTATTTTATGCTCACAAGGGACATGTGAGGTGCCCCACTTCACACACACAGCTAGAATATGTAATGTTCTCTTTCTGTAACAGAGGAGAACGTTACATATTCCAGCGCCACATGAGGGGGACAGCTTACGCATCTCCTGTGCACATAAAATAAATCACCCTGGATAATTTGTACATAAAAGAAGAAAATATTACATTAAAAAAAATCCACTACACAGCAGGAAATTGTAACTGAAAAGCTTAATAGACACTAAAGTGACACTTTTGTACTGGGTAGATCTAGACATTTTCTGCTGTCACTATTAAAGAAAGCAGATTTCTTTTAGGGGGAGATTTTGTATACCAAATCTCTCTCCCCTCCCCACGCTCCATGCTTTGATGGCTGGAGATGAGAGACAGCAGTCACTCAGCATTAACACTGTATCATGTGTCTCTTGATTGAATGTCTGACATCCAACAAAATCAGAAGCTAACAGCCTGAGAGACTCACTTTGGCAGGACTTAGAATCACAAAGAGCAACCAAACACACTGCTGCTGGCATCCATGCATGGAAATTTGAAGCCAGCTAAACCATAGTTTGCTTCAGCATAATTAAGGCAGACATTCAAAGGAGGCATTGCCAGGCTAATTTAAGAAATTAGAAGAAACATGTTTTAGCAATCAAAAATGTCTTCAAAGACCAAGGAAAAAGGGGAAATGGCATTTTAAAATGAAATAAGGAACATTAAAAAGAGTTATGCATATATTGCTGTGATTAAATGTTGGCTCTTTCTGGAAGCAGTTGTTTCAAACTGAAGAGTTTGGTGGTAAAACTTTCATTCCTACAGTCCTGAGTCTTTGGAAGCCATGTGTCAACTATGCGTTTGTGAGCAAGGGGGTTGGCTGCTGCTCCACAGTGACTTTATTTGTAGCATTTTGCTGCCCTGGACCCAAGCCCAAGAAGATGGCAATGTACATTTGGCACAATCAAAGATGGCTGCAGATGGTTTCATTTGCTATTTACCGTGAGCCTCATTTTCACAATTCTGAGTATTCACAATCCTGAGAAAAGGCAGTGAGAGCTTCAACCCCCCAAATATCTGGAGAATAAAAATAAGGCTTCTTGTGAATCTCAGCTTCTTGCTAAGTATCCAAACATCTGCTTGCTGCTCTAGACTCTGGACAGGTCATTGATATGAGGAAATGCCGTTGCTTTGTCTCAAAAGTTTGGAGGGTTTTAAATGAAATTCAGCAGTAAATATTAAGAAATATTATCTCATGGGTCCCCTCCACCCAACCCTCTCTAGGATTCCTTGCCCCTTTGCCTTGATCTGTGAACAAGTGCGGAAGGTCCACTTCTATCTGATCAGTCAACCACAGGGGGAGGTGGGAGTGTGGCATGGATCAGCATTCACACCCCACTCTGTCAGTACCCGGCCTGGGCTCGGGAAGCTAAAGATCCAACCAGTAGACCAAACTCAGCAATGAATCTTGATCATGTGCCATCTGAAGCATGTTGCACATACGCTAAAAAGTCAACCAGGGACAGTGGTGTGAAGCAATGTCTTGCACTGCCTTCTATGTAGGGCATATATTGCTGGTTAGGATAGAAGAACACAGATGACTTGTTTATCCTTTAGCGATTTACAGAAAAATCTTTGTAAAACTCATGGCACTTTACAGAATTGGAAACTATGGTCCTGACCCTGTACACACTTGAGCACATACATAACTATACAAAAAGAACAAAAAATCTCAATAGCTTAAGTCCATTACTAGACAGAAATGGTGGAATTATCAATAATGCAGAAAAGGCAAAAGTGTTTATAAGTATTTCTGTTCTGTATGTGGCAGGGGGGACAGAAACAGATCTGTCTGTGGGATCATATGTTAACACTATTCTGCTAAGTTTAAAAGGACATTAAACAGCAGCTACTGAAGTTAAATGTTTTAAAAATCAACAAATCTGGATAACTTGCATCTAAGAGTTTTAAAGGGGCTGGCTGAAGAGCTCACTGAACTGGGAGAAAGCTGATGCCAATATATAAAAAGGATAAACAGAATGACCTGGGAAAGTATAGGCCTGTCATTCTGACATTTGGGCGAAATAATGGAGCGGTTGATATGGGACTGGATTAATAGACGAATGAAAACAGGGTATTATAATTAATGCCAATCAACACAGGTTTATGGAAACTAGATCCTAGCAAACTTGCTCTCTTTTTGATGGGATTACAAATTTGATGAACAGATAAAGTGCTAAACTGCTTTACTGAAAAACTTCCAAAGTTCTGTCTGTATGCTGAATTTAGCATCCTGCTGTTATAACATTGCTATAAACTGGGTGGAACTTTGTGATGGGTTGAGTTAAAATTTATTTGAAATTGATCGGTGTGAACTCGTCCTTCAGTTGACATAAGGCGAAGCCCCATCCTAAAACAAAAGGAGTATTTGAAAAAAACAACCCTCCCCTCAAGGAGCTTTGCGAAATACTGTTTTAGATGTGGGGAAGGGGAAGAGGCAGAAAATACAATAGCCAGGAAAGTGACAAACAGCCAGAAGGAACAGCTGAAAGCATGCTGTCTGACCCTTGAAAAAACCTAGGGAGAGGCTTTTGGGTCAGGGGTGCAAGCCGAAAAAGAGTGTGCTTGATGCAGTTAGCAAAAGAAGCTGTTTGCTATTTGATTCCTTCTGTGCTCAAAGACATAATGGGTATGTCTTCACTACAGCAGTAGGTCGATTTCCTTTAAGTCGATTTTTTAAAGCAGACTGTATAGAGTCAATTTTGTGTGTCCCCACAAAGCACAGCAAGTCGACAGTGTCTGTCTGCACAACTGTTGCAAGCGTCGACATAGCGAGCGTTGCACTGTGGGTACCTATCCCACGGTTCCTGGAGTCCCCAGCAGGCACCATTTCAAGTGCTGCACTATGGGTAGGCATTTCATAATTTCGCACCCTTTTTTCATGCTGCCGACCCCATTTCGAGTGGTGTACTGTGGGTAGGCATGCCATTATTCGTGCCCTTTCTCCACGCTTCGCTAACTCCATAGCACTGCAAGCATGGAGCCCGCTGATGCCACCGCTGCAATACTGGCCGTTGTGCGGACCTCGCGCACTGTTGTGGATTTTATGCTGTACCGTCTGTAGAGGAATGCGATCCGGAGACAACTGCGCTTTCTGGAACCCGATGCAGTGATGAGGAGATGGACCTGGACGTGCACAGCAGGGACAGGGACACTGATGTTTTTGGAAGTTGGGTGACCGACAATCTGGCAAATTTGGTGGCAATGGGGCAGGCTCATGCCATGGAACGCCGATTCTGGGCCAGGGAAACAAGCACTGACTGGTGGGATCGCATAGTGCTGCGGGTCTGGGATGACTCCCAGTGGCTCAGAAACTTTCGCATGCGTAAGGGCACATTCATGGAACTTTGTGACTTGCTTTCCCCGGCCCTCCGGCGCAAGAATACCAAAATGAGAGCGGCCCTCACAGTTCAGAAGCGAGTGGCGATAGCCCTCTGGAAGCTTGCAACGCCAGACTGCTACCGGTCAGTCTCGAATCAGTTTGGGGTGGGTAAATCTACAGTGGGGTCTGCTGTGATGCAAGTAAGCAGAGCAATCGTCAAACTGCTGCTACCCAGGGTTATAAACCTTGGGAACCTGCAAGCTACAATAGATGGCTTTGCCACCATGGGATTCCCTAACTGTGGTGGGGCTATAGATGGGACTCATATCCCTATCCTGGCACCGGACAACGAGGCCGCAGAGTACAGAAACCAGAAGGGATATTATTCTATGGTCATGCAAGCAGTGGTTGACCACAAGGGACATTTCACCGACCCGTACGTGGCACGGCCGGGAAAGGTTCATGACGCTCATGTGTTCAGGAACTCTAGGATATTTAGACAGCTGCAGCAAGGGATTTTCTTCCCAGACCAGAAAATTACTGAGGGGGGTGTAGAAATGCCGATCGTTATCCTTGGGGACCCAGCCTACCCCTTAATGCCCTGGCTTATGAAGCCCTACACAGGAGCCCTGGACAGGGGTCAGGAGCTCTTCAACTACAGGCTGAGCAAGTGCAGGATGGCAGTAGAGTGTGCATTTGGCCGTCTGAAGGGGAGATGGCGTTCATTACTGATTCGCTCAGACATCAGTGACAGAAATATCCCCATTGTTATTGCTGCTTGCTCTGTGCTCCACAATCTCTGTGAGAGCAAGGGGAAAACATTTATGGCGGGCTGGGAGGCAGAGGCAAATTACCTGTCCGCTGCTTACCAGCAGCCAAACAGCAGGGAAAGTAGAAGAGCGCACCATGACGCGCTGCGCCTCAGGGACGCCTTGAAAACTAGTTTTCTGAGTGCCCAAGATGGCATTTGAGAACCCGCTCCCTTGCTCTGCTCAGCCCTAAGCCTGCCGTCCTTGCACCCTCTTTCCATCCCCCCTCCCGATGCTTGCAGAGGAAATAAATTCACTGTTTTAAAAATCATGGTTTCTTTATTGCTTCATCACAAATACAAATACAGGGAATCACTGGCAAGGTAGCCAAGAAGGGGTGGGTGAGGAGGGAAACCAGCAGTCGCAGTGGTGGAGGAGCGGGGGGGGGGATACAGCAGCTTTTACAAGTTTTTAGAGAAACTCAACCTGCTGTTGCTTGTGCTGGCTTATGGGTAGAGTGGGTCGGTCCCCGGAGCTTCCCCCCCTCCCCCGGGTTCTCACCCCACGTCTGGGCGGGGAAGCTATGGGACTTGGGGAGGGGGGGAAGGTGCTTACACAGAGGCTGTAGAGGCAATCTTTGGGCCTGCTGAAGCTCCACCAGACAATGAAGCATGGCACTTTGCTCCTCCATTAAGCGGAGCAAAGCATCCATCTGCCGTTCGTCACGTTCCTGCAACTTTTCTGCTGCAGCTCTTGATTCTTGCCTTAACTGTAACAATTTTTCCCTCCATTCTGTCTGCCGTGCTGCCTCAGCATGAGAGTTATGCAGAAGTTCATTAAACATGTCATCACGAGTTTTCTTTTTACGCTTTCGTATCTGTGATAGCCGGCGTGAGGGGCAAGAGGGAGGATTCAGAGATAACTGTGCAGCTGTTGAAGAAAGAAAGCTATATGGTTATGAGACACACACAGTCGCGGAGAACAATGGGATTACTATGCAGCGGGGAAACACAGTATTCACAGGCCTGATATGGTTTCTGTACAAGGTCATATTCCTCACCTAAAGGTTACTGGATCAGTCAAAAGTCACAGAATCAACTCACGCACGAGAGAGCCTCACCACGGCTGCTGAAATCACCATGCAGCCCGCTATGGTAAGCAAAGCCATACTCTTTACAGCAGCGCTCGGATATTCCAGAGTAACCCCACCTCCTACCCCTCCACCGCGTGGCTCCCAGTGAACCGCGAAATGCAAAACAAGACCAAAAACTCTCTGGCTTCTGGCTGGCTGCGGAAGCATCCGCTTGTAGGCTCAAAACTCCTCTACCTGCTCTCGCAACGGGCTGGCTGGGGCGAAGGGGGGCGGGGGGGCTTACAGGCTGTCTCGCTCACTGTGTCCAGACTAATTGCAGTCCGTATTTCAAACAGGCAACCATGAATGACATAACTCTGCTTAGAATTTCTCAGAGAGATAGAGAACGCATGTTGTTGGAATCGTTTCAAAGTCCTGGTGCATTCGCCGCAATGCTAGCCTGCTCAATGATAACAGACTATTTACTACTTTCGTGGCGTGGGATGGTCTCCTATCATGGGGGGCCACATAAGGCGGCTCTCCCCAGAAATCTGGTGCGGAACATTCATCGCTACCTCCTGGATAGCTTCATTGAAATGTCCGTAGAGGACTTCCGGTCAATACCGGAGTATATTGACAAACTCTTTGAGTAGAAACTGACCAGTAATGAAAGCACACTAAGTCCTTAGGGCAAGTTAATCATTAATAAATGCTTCCTTTAAAAATCATGAGTCATCTAATCCCTTAAAAAAAAAAAAACACTCACCAGAGTTCCTTTCGCTGGCTTGGGTACCCGCTTGGGAGGGTTGCCGGAGTACTGGCTCCAGGGTGATAAAAAGCTCCTGGCTGTCTGGTAATAATACTGTTTCTCCGTTCGCGTCCTGCTGTTCCGTGATATTTCCCTCCTCATCCTCCTCCTCATCATCATCCGAATCCTCCTCGGCCCTGACCATTATCCCATGTGTGGAGTCCATGCAGACCGGTGCGATGGTGGTGGGGGCGCCCCCCCATTATCTGATTTAGTTCATTGTAGAACCGGCATGTCCGCGGCGGATCCCCTGAGCATCCGTTTGCCTCTTTGGCTTTCTGGAATGCTTGCCTCAGCTCCTTAATTTTCACGCGGCACTGTTGCGCATCCCTGTTGTGGCCTCTTTCCAGCATGGCCTTGGAGACCCTGGCGAACGTGTTGGCATTCCGTTTGTTGTTGCGGAGTTCCAACATCACGGATTCCTCTCCCCAGATAGCGATCAGATCCAACACCTCATTATTGGACCATGCTGGAACTCTTTTCCTCTGGCTGGTCTCCTGTGCTGCTGAGCTCTGCATGGCATCTTGTGATGCTGAGGTCTGCATGGTGGCTTGTGCTGCTGATTTCTCTGAATGGCGACTGAGCTGTGCAGGTGAGCTGGCCACGCTGACCAAACAGGAAATGCTATTCAAATGTTCCCGGGTCTTTTCCTGTCTACCTGGCCAGAGCAGCGAGTTGAGAGTGCTGTCCAGAGCGGTCACAGTGGAGCAGTGAGGCAGTCCAGAGCGGTCCAAATGGAGCATTGTGGGACAGCCTCTGGAGGCCAATAACATCCCATTCATCCTCACTAGTCCACAATCGATCCAGAGAGGTCGATTTCAGCGCTACTCCTCTTGTTAGGGAGGAGTACAGAAGTCGATTTTGAGGGCCCTTTAAATCGATGCAAATGGTGTTCGTGAGAGGACGGGTACAGGTTTATGTCGAATTAACGTCGCTAAAGTCGACGTTAAGCTGTAGTGGGGACCAGCCCTAAGACCATCAGCGGTTATTAGTGAAAATAGTCAGGGATGCAACCCCATGTTCCAACGTCCCTAAACCTCCAACTGCCAGAAACTGGATTGGCGGACAGGAGATCGATCACTCAAAATTGCCCTTTTCTGTTCATTTAGTCTGAAGCATCTAGCATTGGCCACTGTCTGAAGAAAGGCTACTGGGCTAGATGGACCACTGGTCTAACCCAGTATGTCTGTTGATATGTTCTTACAATTACATATTTCTTTTATGCAGTTTTGTTTATTTATGAATCACCAATTTCTTGTCCTAATTTGAACATCCTACTAGACTCCACATTTTTGGTTAGCTACTTGAGTCAAAAAGGGTAAAAATATTCATATAGCTTAGAGTTGGAAAAAACCTTCAAAGTCATCCAGTCCAGCTCCCTGCCAGTGAGGACAGTCCCTTATTGTACATTTACTAGCATTTTTTCCAATACAGTTTTAAATTTGCTGTGATGGAGCTTCCAATATTTCCCTTGGAAGATTATTCCTTAGACTAATATATTCAGGTCATGGAAGAAATCTATGTTGTCTTCCTAAAGCCTGAATTTTGAATATTCCTGAAATTGTTTTATTGTAATAATTTATTTTTTCTTATAATTGCTTGTATTTGCAAATATCCTTTACTTTCTTTTTATGTTAAATAATGAAGACAAATGAATCTGAAGAGGATTTGTATGACTACTATATCTGATGGAAAATGAATCTGCAACGCAAACCAATTTTTCGGAGACAGAAGGAATACTTTGGCATAGGAGGGATTCTGTATGTGTCAGATGGATTCTGAAAGACTGCAGTCAGGTATTTTCCGTGATATAAAACATGGCGGTGAAAGACACTAACCCTTTATTTGCAATTGTTACATATCCTTTTTCACTGGCCATTGATCAAATGTAATTTTTCCATGTGTAAAAATAAAAAGAAACAGTAGGTAACATACACTCCCACTAGCAACTCAACACCCTGGCAGTTAATAAGGCTCTCTAGTGATTCATGATTCAACTATGATTCATAAACATAGAAATCAATCAAATTGCTTTTATTGGATACAAAATGCATTCACTTAAATGCTGAATGATATGATAAGTTTTCCAGCTTCTGCCATGACTCTCTCTTGAGTCTCATTGGCTCAAGGAAGAAAGCAGAGGATATGGTTGAACTATGTCAATAGAGGATTGAGA
This sequence comes from Sternotherus odoratus, assembly GCA_032164245.1. NCBI lineage: Eukaryota > Metazoa > Chordata > Testudines > Kinosternidae > Sternotherus > Sternotherus odoratus. Next base: position 21,024,322 of record JAVMKO010000011.1, read on the forward strand.
AACTAGTTTGGGCAAGATGTTTTGTAAGACATTACCCTGAAGTCTGAATCAACAAAAAGCACATTGAAGGGCTCAGGTAACCACCTCTTTCTGTGGATGATGAACCATATATTTTTACCTTATAAAAACCATGCTGTGCAACTCGTGTATTGACCAGTATCTCCACTGGTTAACAAAGGTAATTCTAAGAAACAGTAAAATAATAAGAGAAAATAGGGAAATCACACAATTTCATGTGCTAAAAACCAAGGATATGTTCAAGACTGGAATGTTCTCGTCATTCATAGATATTCAGCTATGATTTATAGAAGTATTATCTTTAGTGCTTTAGTGATGGGTTGGCTAGGAACCAACATTGGTATGTTGAACTAATACAGGTTATAGCAAAGGCACGTTTCTTGAGAAGCCAAACCCTTTCTATAGCAGACATATTTTCTAAGAAAGCTTACCACCGCAGCTAACACTAGTTAAGGTCCACTGACACAAGCAATGTTGGCAGTCAGTTCAGGTGGTTTGCCAGTTCTGGCACTTTAGTACCTTATTGAGTAGCCCTATTCCAAGCAATTACAGGGTAGTTTTTAAACACACTGGAGGTTGAAACAAACACTGAAATAGTTTGTCCAAAATGTTCAGTGGTCACTAGAGTCAAGCAACTGTTAACAGAAAGACAAAATGTTAATCTTCCCTGTTGAAGTCAATGGGAGTTTTGCCATTGACTTCAAAGGGGCCAGGATTTCATCCAAAGAATTTTGAACAGTCTGACTAAAAGTCTCTTCCCATCTCAGGCTATGTCATCTCAGCCAAAAAAATGGGTTTCTACAGCAAGATATATCCCAAATTAGCCATCCTGCTGTAAGAATCCTAATGGACTAGAGACAAGGCATAGGTCTTTTTTACCTGAATGTAGCTAGTTGAGATCAAAGACTATATATCCCCTCACTGGAGGTTACCTCCAAAGCAACACTGAGGTAAAAATCAACTGGGCCTTGTCGCCACTTGAGTTAGCTATGTCTTGCTGCAAAAATATCCCATTTTTGGCAGCAAAAACATTCAGCTGCTCAACTTTCACTCTTGACTCATTATATCATTGTTGTTACCAGTATCCAAAATCGGGTCACCATGTTATACTAACATTTGACTACAGCAACTTTAAATGGATTGGACCATCACCAAGGACAGGCTCGCACCCCTCCCTCTTCCCCCCCCCCCCCGCTCCGCAAAGTGTAACAGAACAATCAAGTTTGCAAATGAAAAGGTTACTTGTTTGTAAACTGCCTTGAGCCTCACTTCAATCTCCAAACAACTTTAGTTCTTCCAACAGAAAGAGCACTTTTCAAATCTGCCAGCCACACACAATATTCCAGACTTAAAAGTGCAACACACTGTCACAACAGTTTCTGCAGCTCTATATACCATAGTAATCTTAGTAGTGTCCAGTGACAGTCTTTTAGGGTAGATAAGACATTAATTCATCATTTAAAAAATGAAGCATGCAAAGTAACTTTGTGTCCACTTTCTGCAGTATAAAAGAAAAAAAAAAGTCAGCACACTATTGTTTCCCCATTGCAGGCCAACTTCAAATTACCCAGTATTGGAATATTCATCCTTCTTCCCAAAACTCTATTATTATTAAAACAATGATATTCTCAGACTTCAGTTGTCCATGAAGCACCACTGTTGATTTTTAAAATACAAAAGTTTCTGCCATCTGACTGTCTATAGTTTTGCATTCTAATGAAGAGTGTTGATATTTGCAGGCCAAATTTGCAGTTCATTCCAGTGCTCTAGCTCACAGGCTGGCGGGTCAGTATAGGCAGGGACGTGTTAAAAAGTGCATCTTTGGAATGCTATTTATAATATCAATTCCAACTAGAAGTTGACACACTGAATTCCACACTCTTATGACTGACCCCTGCATCAAAAAATATTATTAGTAACAAATAAAATGACTTTATAGGATTGATGTCGAATGACAGAGATGAAGAGGACCTTACATATGGAGGCAATCTCAAAAGACAAGAGAAGCTAAGGCTCTCAAGTTAGGGATGTGAAGAGTTGGTATAATACTTTAAAGACAAACACTCAGACCTTCTCTGTGTTTAAAACACTTTTTAAATTAAGGTCAAAAAGTATCCGGTCAGTGATACGAGATGACTTAACTGGACCTGTTTTTAAGGGGTAGAGGCATCGATGATGCAAAGAATTTATTTTCAACAGGCAAAATGCTTTTTTTATTCGGACGGTACATTTTGCATGGTATAACGGAGGGCAGAATGTGGCCCAGAGAGTTCAGCATGGCCACACAGGTCCAACTAATTGAAATGATCTGATGATTTATCAGTGTTGAGAGAGGTGGTACAAAATTACCAGTTAAGCCTATGAAGTCAGCATAGTCAGAGTTGTATTTCGGGAAATATCGAACATACTTAATGGGGGTGGAGGGATAGGTTAGGGTTTGAGACACAAATAGTAGGCACACTATTTTTCGCAATGTCGTCAGCTTCTGCTTTTATTAAAATATTTTTACAGGATATCCCAGTCAAGCTAGACAGCTTGTTTACAATGGGGCCTTGTCCAAGGGCAGCTCAAAGCTATTATACAGCACATACAGCAGGACAATATGGTTACAGTATAAGCTACCAGCATGCAGTAAATCATGTCAAAGCTTCATGTTACACCTGATTAACCAGCTGGCTCCAATACTACAAAATGATCCAAGACTGTTGGCTTTAAAATAGGTAAGTGTGGTTGGACAATTAATGTCACCTGAAAGTGTTATATAAGATAGTGTGTCTCTGTAGATGAGCATTACTGAGGCTGTGTTTGAAGAAGATGTGGATCATACCCCCAGTATTCTCTGGTGTGTGTTCCTCTAAAATGGATTCCATTTAGGTGCTTCATTTACTGGAGCAAATTCACATAATCTGTGTCCCTACTACATCACTTCAACTTTTATTACAACTACTGCTGAGTTCTACTTCAAACACTTGCAAAATGTTATCATAGAGTCCAATCAGACCTGAAAATGGTTTGTGCCAGTTGAACTCAATTTGCTTAGCAGTTTTTTGTGCTTCTACTTAATTCCTTAAGCAAACATATCCTCTTTAAATCAAGATAGACCATATACCTCCTGCCAAACATAAGGGCCTACAGGTGGGCCAAAACCAAAAATTCTACATGGACAAACTGCAAACAACGGGAGTTTTGTCTGTGTGATGTGCTCATTAGCAATATTTTATACACACACACACTGTATTATTATGGCTGTAGCATATAAATCCATCTATAAAACAGGCAAATTCCAAAAACATCCTAGGCTTTCATTCAATGCAGCAGAGAAAATATAGGTCTAAAATTTGATATACAATTTAATAAACCAGTCAAACTGTAGACTTAGTTACATATTACAGCCTCCGAAAATAATGTGACAGCAGAAGGGCTGGTCACATTAGCAATAATTTAATGTAGGAATGCTTATGATTTTTATTTATCTAGTTGTCATTTCAAAAGCCTCATGCCTGCTGAACTGATTGGTACATGTTACACCCTAATCAAAAGCTTAGGTGTTGTAGATCAAATTCTTTTAGTCCACCAAACCAATCAAATGGTGGTCACAGAGCATATGGGCACTATTTCTTTAAATCCACAGGAAGCAGCAGCTTTGGAAAGTTTTAGCAGCAGCTTTATGGTGGAGCAGGGCTCAGCTTTATGGATAGTAGTGGTTTTATGCTAATAAAGTTCCGTTTGTAAAATCCCAACTGCTAGACAATCTCATATGTATTCTTCCTTATGAATACTGAAGTGACATACATTCCTCCACACTCTAGGGACTTCTGCATCCTTTGCAAACACCTGTTTACATATTACATTCCAATTTGTTATGGAATGCTCACCACATATATGTGCAATGTCTCATAATTATCAAGCTCTATACTCAGTAAAGGCGAGTGATTTATAAATAGTTCAGCTTGACTCCTTGTTGCATACATTAATGAGCCGACGTGCACTTCACCACTCTCTGCATTAAGTTAATTGTAGCTTGATTTGGTGAAGTGCTACTTCTACTCAGTCCATTTGTTGGCTTTCTCAAATTCAGAGCCTTACAGAGAGCTGAACATTAGCATGTTTTCCCTTGTTTATTCAGAATGAGTCAACTTCTGACATGTCACGTGCAGTGACTATGGTGAAGAAACACTTTATTCTAACACCAAAGGAGGAACTTTCTTAGAATAAGGAGAAGAGGATTATTTCTAAAGCTATTGGCAGAATGGCCAGGCCACATGGATTTTCTTACGTGGAACGCTATTTGTTTAATTCTTCACTTTCCTGCACATTTCTCTCCACAGTAAAGCTACAAATGGCATAGCAACCATTATTAGCAACTGGAGTTCCCTTTCTTCAATCTCCTTATTTTGGTAGAAACACATGGAATGCGATTATCTTTCCATTACAATGCAATAAGAATGGCAACTGTAAAAATAAGTGCTGAGGAAATGGAATATGACAGGACAACAAGAACATGCAAACTCTGTAACAAACACCTTGGTCATCCGTAAACCAATGACCTGCAAAGATGGGGGGGGGGGGGAAAGAGGGGAAGACAGTATCTGTGGGAAACAGTGCACTGATGATCACGGACAAGAGATCATTATAGCGGACCACCAATGAATGCAAAGTTCTGTAGCTAGACGGTTCAATAGTGTTCACAGGTAAACCATCAAACGGGTCCAGAACCCACACGGGATAAAGAATAGACTCTGAGCTCAGCCTGAAAGCACTGGTGATTTGACCATGATAATGATGTCCTCACCAGGATACCAATCTTGCATGGCTTCAAAGGATTGTGAGGTGGGTGTCATAATAAGAAACCAGAGTGTATTCTTAAATAGGGGAAGGCTGGTGGGCTCATTGCTGGGAAGCAAACTCACTGAGCCTCAGAGTTGGGAATGGTGGGGATACTGGCTGCCAGGTGAGGGGTTGGTACTGGGATGGGGACTGGAAGTGCTGTTTGTAGATAGAATAGCTGATGCTTTCTGAGGAAGATACTTCTCTTCTTGGTCCCCAAACTGCATAGTGCTCAGCTCTGGAGACCACACTGCTTTGCTTCAAGATGTAGTGAATCTGCCAGCTTTCCTGACCCAGAGCAAAGCACTGAACAGGTGAGGGGAAGAAGGAGAGGTCCACCCTAATAGCATTTGGTAGTCGGAGTGATCGGAGTGTCAACAGGGGATTTTGCTGATTTTTCTCTGAGCTAGTGGTTGGGTATGCCTAGCAGCTGTGGCCTTGTAACATGCTCAAGGATTCACCCTACCAGTTAAGAAAAACTGCACAGAAATGCAGAAGTTGCTGCCTCTTGTGCTATAGAGCCAGTCCTTGTGGCCAGAGGATATACTGGCAGCTCAGAAAACGAGCTGTCTCAGCTACTGACAGACAACTAGTCTTGACTGGGAGACCATTAGTAGCAGTTTGAGCAGCATTAACCCCTACAGATGTGATCTGGTGTCTGTCTAAAAGTAAAGGGACCTACAGCTATGGTTTTTCCAGCCCTGGCTACAAGGAAATGGTGAATAAATGCCTTGACATCTTTTGGGAGGTGGGGATGGGTAGGGGAAAAAAATATCACTGACAACTTTTCAGTCTGCATCACACTTTCAAGAACATCCTCAAAAGGAAAAGGACTAGGAATGTGGGCGAGTTCATTTCTAAAACAGATTCTGCTTTAAATTTCCTTATCCTCCTATGGGATGTGTTGGTGCTGTAATCAAGAGCATTGCAGGATCTCACAGACACCATTCAAATTCAGCCAGCACTGGAATGGAACAGAGCAGATGCTTAACAGTACACAAACGAATCAGAGGGGTTTGGCACAGTGAAGGAGCATGTCACATCAAACTGATGCTGCAGGCAAAATTTACACAAGAACAAGAACTGGTCAAGTAAATCTGAGTAACCCTGCAAAGCCATTTGACTGGGAGCACAGCTACAAGACCCAGGCCGGTGACATACCTTTTCCTTTCAACTAGCACCAAAATGCCCTATTCTGCTAATTGAAGTGTTCAGTCCTGCTGACAGCAGATGGAACAAAGGAGGGAAAATGGACCCAAGAGTGTGTCTGCATGAGTTCATCACAAGGTTCTTTACTCACCAGAGAGCAACTCTAGACTTCCACGCTACAGCCCCTTCTATCCTCACTTGGCCTTAGACCAGCCCCATCTGCTCAGCTGGGCTCCATCAGAGATTGCCTATCAAGCCAAACTCTCCCTGAGGTGTGGCCTATGAGGTTACTTAACCCTTTCTGAGTCACATTAATCCTTTCTGGGCTAATGTGGAGTGAACACCCCACCATAGGGATTTAGGGTGGAGGCTTCCCATGAAAGAGGAAGAAGAGGGAACCTTGTGACCTAATGCAGATGGGAGAAATTATGATACTTCAGTGTGTTTAGCAAAGCTCTCATTTAGCATCCAACAACACCTTTTGTTGCACACTACCTGGCTCTATGCTATCTTGCTGCTGGTGGGGTGAGCCCCTTGACCTGGGGCTGCCTATAGTTGGAGGTTTGGCAGCCTGCCTGAACTAACATAGGGTAGGAAGAATGTAATCACCTGTTCTGAAATCTTACCAGGCCATTTGGACTAACACAAAGTACCATGTGGTCTTATCACCACAAGTGGTCACAACCTTAGATACCAAGTATCAGTACTTAGGAACAAGGCAACAGTCACATTATAAACATCAGATGAGGTTAGAGCTGTCTACGTTAAATAGAACTGCAGTTTTAAATCATAGCCAAAAAATAAAATAAAATAGTGCCTCAAGCATCCCAATCCACCTCAGCAGCATGCTGGAGATTTGTTTAGTACAGATTCATGAAGGATACTCACTTATGGGAGCACTAATCTGCAAGATTTGTCAGCATCATTCAATAGGGTGAGACCTTCATCATTTTTAGGAATTCATAATTTAGCCCCATCACACTATTATTTTTCCATCTGGATGGAATATATTAACTTTCATACAGAAAAATAAAAAAATAAGGAGCAGGAGTAGGGGCAGGAAAGACATTGCAGAATTGATGAACAGCAGATTCAGCAAAGACATTTCAGTCTGCTCATCTCTGAAAAATCTGTAAATCTCCTCAACAGTCCAGCATCATTCTTCAGCAGCCAGTCTTGATGAGCCTCTGACTTTCATTATCATCCAAAATCAACTTTAAGGTGTTTGGCTCTTTGAAATTTCAGCTCTCTCTCAAATATTTTTGACCCAGACAAGCTGTACTCTTTGCCCTGATCAGTCATTTGTAAAAATCCATAAATGGAAGCAAAGGCATGTACCTATCCTGATGTTGTCAGACTCAGTGACTAAGCAAAAATATTACTTACAGGTGATTTTTTCTGGTTGCTGTGGCCTTTGCCCAGAGCATAAAATACCAAGTTGATGATGCACTAGCACCACCTTTTCCTGTCGAGATGTGCTGTACCATTTCACAGCATGTTCCTAGGAATTTAAGGTAGTACTTGTTTGTAGTGATTCGCTCTGCATAGGAATTCCAAAGATAAAATTGAACAGAATTCTGTAGTTCTTTCAAATCTCTCTCTATACTTTTTTAACTGACTTGCAAAATTATTAGCATAGACTAAACTAAGAGTGACAAGGATTTTTGCCTGAGTAGTTGTATATACATAGCATACAATATTAGTACTATACCATAACTGGATTTTTTTAGAGCCTTTTCAAAAAGCAGCAGCAGACTTTCCTAAATAATAAAACCCAGGGGTTTAGCAAGTTTGCTACTCTCCTTCAGCCAAATATACTTCTGGATGAAAATTTTTTAAATGTAAAAGTGATCCTCATGCTTGAGCTTCCCTGTTTTTAAAATGTCTCCATTTATAAGATCAAAAGTGTATGAGACATGCCCATTTTACTGTAGTAAAGAGGTAAATACTCTCTCCTTCAGAGGTCCATTCCTATTGTTAGACCCCAGTCTGTATGGATTGCTGTTCAAAGCTGTGGTCCTAATTTTCAAAGCCCTAGCTACATCAGCAGCCACATCTCAATCTACAACCCAACTAGAAAGCTGTACTCATCAAGGTCAAGATAATTTAAAGTTCCCAGGACAAAGCTTGGGAGACTGGCCATAGACCAACAAATAGTAATGAGTGAGAAATTCCTTCCCCTGGCCTTCTCCCCTTGACCCACAACCCTGGCTCCTACACCTGCAGCAGAGATATGAAGTGAGATAGGGGTTGTTGTGTTGGCTCTCACTACCAGCTGATCTCCATATATTAGGATGATCATCCCTTACTCAGGGCCACTTCATGCAGGTGATGCTGCAAAAAGCAGCTATAGCAGAGGACCTACATGTATAAATTTAAAATGTTTTGTTGTTGTTTCTTGTTGCTATTATTCTGATCCCATTAGAGTCACCACAGTAAAATTAACACACTTGATTGGATTTTGAGGAACAAGAGGAGTAGTCTCCTTTTTCAAAACTATCCAGCTAATGAGGCTTTGGGGTTTTTTGTTTTGTTTTGTTTTTGTTTTTTTTGCAAAATTACCTTCCTGTAAGAAGATCGGTTCCCATTCCTGTGCCATATAAAAAGACAGAAAGAGTACAGGGATTGTGTTTTCCTTTTTAAAAAAAAAATATTATAGTGGGCAGGAGCAATTTGTGCTGACAAATAAGATAAAATGGGGTGCTAGAATTCAGCAGGTTTTGAAGTAATAAGGTTAAGCATTTGGGCTTAACCCTGACTATACAGCTCCCTGTCAAAAGAGCCCAATAAAGGAACACCCACAAGAAAGTTTGATACCAATTGTGGGAGTTAAGGGACTTAGGATGAAGGAGAGGAAGCTTAGTCTTCTCTAGTTCACCTAAAAATCAGCATTGAGTTCTTTCAAGTTATCTTTTAATATAACATAAATTTGGTCGTAATTATCAAGTGAAACTATGGCAAGTTTAAGCATGTGTTTGTGAATGAAATGTTACTACTTCTGTATAACAACCAGGATGACGTTGCAGTCATTATCTCTGACTACATTACTCTTCCACTAAAGCCACACCTGCACTATTTTCAGTATTATAACAGGGTGTTTTTTAAAGAAAAGGGTTATGCAATTGCAAAAATCCTACAGCACTCCCAATCAAATAAAGCTAAGGATTCGTTTAGAAGTGATGCTTGTTCAATGCAAACTAATAGATTTGCACCACACCCTTTTTGTCATAGTGTTTGGTGCCAAATCATACTCAGATCTGGCACCTATGTATAACACCATGAATTACTAAACTGAAAGCAAATATGTTTCAACATCATTTTTACAGGTCATGGAGGTTGGTTGACAAAGTGAAATAATTTAATTATACAACTCTACATCATGTGTCATCACTACCTGCATATGTGAAATATATCTAATTAAGCAATGAGAGACAGTGATTCCTACTTATTAAAGCACTTAGGGTGTGTTGAGAACAATAAGTGAAGACTCAATTCTTCCAGACCACCTATCACATATACAAATTAGTATTGTAAAATGTTGTGAAGTGTCCTCTTGCCATTACGATGGCCCCAATTCAGCAACGTGTATAAACATGTGCCTAACTTGAAGCATCTAGTCATACCACTGACTTTAACTGGACTACTCCCATCCTTAAAACTAAGCACGTGCTTAGGAACCCGGATGAACTGTGGGCAGTATGGCATTCTGAAAACAGACGTGGCCTAAAATTATAGAGATTAGTTTATGATATTAAAATAGATATAGGAATGGACATTATCTCATCTTCTGCATATCCCTGCCAGGACAGTCTTGTTCCCCACAGAGCACCACTTCACAATGAGAAATTACCATTATCATACTCTGTGTGCAGGTCAAAAGGAAGAGGACAAAGTAGGAGAAAAATAAAAAATAAGGAACAGCAGATGAAGCAAATTATGGAGAAGAGAAGAGTCTATTTTGATGCAACTTAGTTTTGCCTCTGGTGCTTAGAAAATGAAAGGCTCATCAGAAATACGTAAGGTAGATATAATCAGAGTGGTTTGTAATACATAAAGATGGGCCCAAGCTATAAAACTACAAAAAGAGTTGCCCAAAGTTGTAGTTAGAAAGTGTCAACACCCTGAAGAGATTCCAGAAATCCTAAATGGGCAGGCAGCTCGTGTGTTATGACCATTGCCAGGGCCGCCCCTCGCTATTCTAGGGCCCTATGCAACCTCCCCATGGGGTGCAGGCCTCAGAGGGGGCTGGGAGCTGGCTTGGGTGGAAAGTGGGGAACTTCCCCCAAGCACTCACCAGTGGCGCAGCTGGGGCTAGGTTACTGCACTTCCCACTGTGAGTGCAGGCCTAGCCCTGCTGCAGTCCTCAGGGATGGGGAATGCACCTGTGCTGCCCAGAAGAGCAGGGAAGCAGGACAGGAGTGGACAGGCACCCCCCCCCCCAGGGGAATGTGCACACCTCCCCTACAGTGCGCCCCCAGCAGGCCCCTCACCTGATTGCCTGCTGTGGCATGCGGGGTCGTCAGCACCAGCCTGCAACAAGAGTCTAGGGAGCCAGCAGGAACCCGGCTCGCCCACTGAGAGAGCTCTCTACACCATACCTTCAGAACGGCTCTTAAACTGCTCCCTCCCTGCTCTCCCTTACAGCTTCTGCCCCCACAGCAGGTGCTATGCTGACCAGCCCTTGGCCCTCTGTAGTTGGGAGGGCCCATGCCAGGTCACTGTGTGTTTCATTGTAAATCCGCTTCTGCTTGAAGTCATGTGCTGTAATCATGGATGCTGTCTGGGAGGGAATAATTGCAAGATATAACTCATTGTCCATTATGTATTAATTTGGTAGAAGATGTGCTTATATAAAAGTGTGTGCGGTTGGTATCTACATAATTCCCTCAAGCAAACAGCATGAGGAATGAAGCTTCTCTCACTTCAGCCTTTATTACAAGGAAGAAACACTGCTTATTACTATTATCAGTCAGACATAATGTCATACACAAGTCTGAACCCTGATGCAAGAGCCAATAATCTAGCACATTAAGAAACTGAACTTTGCTCCTGCAGTCCTTAGGGTGGTTATTGAGCATTTGATGAATAACAAGAAAATTATTCTTCCTTGCCTGATATTTATAGGCTAATGGAATTACGTGCAATGTTTCTTGCTGAATCTCAGAGGGAAAATCCTGCACACATATCTAAGTGGTAGAGGTCACCTTGGATATTCTACTTTGTGTAGAATTCCTATTGATTGTCAAACACACCTGATTGCCAATGGGTATCAAACACACCTGAGACTAAATTTTTTGCCTGCAGTTTGTAAAGTAATACATACATTGATTGGAGATCTAATAAAAGGGGTGCATTTTCAGACTAGAAATAATCTGGATTTGGTTACCAGATTATTTGTTCAGACCTCTTTTTAAAAAGGTACTTGACATGTTTTCCACCGGCATATTATTTACATAACCTAAGAGATGAGTCCAAACCAGAAACTTCAAATCTGGCTTCAAATTTCCCCAATATTTCCAAATCTGGAGTTTTAGCTTGAACTTGTCTCTATATAATTCATTTAACAAAAAGTTTATATGCACACATACAGTTTAATATAAGGCTAATACTTATTGACAGATTTCACTAAATGTTATGCATTGATGGAATAACAAGAAATCCCTTGGCATTAACATTTTTTAATCTCATGCACATTGTCAGAAGCATGGTATTAAGTGCCCTCTACTGGCAGCTTGTCCCTATAACAACCTCAAGATGGGAGTGTTTTCAAAAAGAATCAGAGAGGTAGCCCTGTTAGTCTGGAATTGCAGAAGTGACAAAGAGTCCTGTGGCACCTTAAAGTTAGTTAATCTTTAAGGTGCCACAAGACTCTTTGCCACTTCTTCAAAAAGAAAAACACTACACACACACACAATGTCTGTGGGCCCAATTCTCTACTGCTTTGCACCTTGTGTAGTCCAAAATGGCTGTAAAAATATCACCAAGTCAGAATTTCCCACTTAGGCATACCAATTTATATTCACTTTACACAGAGAAAAAGGTTTGATCCTATTTCCATTGAAGTCAATGGGGCAGAGTCCCCATTGTGTTATGGCTATAATGCTGTGGCACTGCAAAGGGACCATAAATTCCAGATATGGCCCCTGGGAATTCTCCCAGCCCAGGGACAAAGGGGCGCAGGAGAATATATAGGAGTCTGGCAGGAGAGTATATAGGAGTCTGGCTGGAGAGCTGCAGCACTCTGGACATTCCCAACTGCTGAAAGCCCTCTGGGATATGGGGCAAATATAGGGATTGGTCCTGCTTTGAGCAGGGGCTTGGACTAGATGATCTCCTGAGGTCCCTTCCAACCTTGATATTCTATGAGTTTGTGAATGGGAGCAAGCCCAAGGCTGTTCTAAGTGTTGGTTGCCAAACTGGCCCCTGACCATTCCAAAAATACAGGAGATGGAGACATTATTATTTGTCTTTCCCCCCCCCCTCCCCTTTTCTGAGCCAATAATAGCTCAGCTGGAGCAAAGAATCGGCCCTCATGAGTTACAGTTTGACTATCTGCATTCTTCTTTCGCATGGCATTTGAAAAGCAATGGGCTGAGATTATAATTGAATCTAGAGATTTGAAAGCCATTCTAATGCTTCTGGGGTAGCTAGGTGTATACCCCTTATGCCACTACAGTAAGCATGAATGGGGCAGTTGTCTATGAGGTGTTGCATGGCTTGTGTCACAATCTGGTGATTCTTTGATTTCCCATTGATGGAGGCGATATCCACGCCTTTCATGTGTTTTCTGAACATGGTTGAGTGCAGTCCACTGCTTATGGGAAAGGTAGAATCCCAGGGTTTCTTTTGTGGGATACGCAATCAGGTCTTTGCCTGAGCTGTCACAAATGGTCCATGATTCAAGCCAGTGAGCGCTGCCATCCTTTCCATTGGCCTGTAGTGTTGACAAGCTTAGCCAGAAAGGCTTCCGGGGCTGTAGCGGCAGATCTGATGCAGCCAAGATTTTGTACTCCTGTCCTGAACCACAGCATCTCCTCGCCTGAATTGGCTGTTGCAACACCTGCCAAAACTGAAAGCCACAGTATTGCCATTGCTGAGAAAGAGCTGCTTCAAATTAATGCTGTGCTCAGGATTTGTGTGTCAACGAAATTGGTGTGAGAGCTGTTGCACCAACCTAGGGCACAATACTCAGCCATTGGCAAGACAAGGGCTTGTTCAAAGCATGGGTGCATCATATCCCAAGGACATATCAGGGAGCTTCTGGATGATGTTAATCCTTGAAAGTCTTTTTTTGGTGTTGAACATAGCAATAGATGAATGTCTGCTCGAGGCCATTACCAACACCAAAAGACTATTTGCATGAATAAGTGAAGTGGGATTTGGGGCCAGACACTACTCTGGACTTCAGTAAACACAGATGCAAGCGTTTGGTCCCTTTTATGCAGAACATTAGTTTGTGGCATGCTAAGCAGATGGGGCTTTGCAGTTGACTGCATCCAGTCTTCAGAGAAGTAATAGAATGCAGAGAAAATCCGGAGATACATAAGTTTGGCAGCACTTGAAAAAAATATTACCTAGTAATCACATAAATCCACATTGGAGTGCACAATTCTGTACATTGGAATTCTGCAGCCATTGTGTTAATGATCTGGGATCACAAACACGTTTAAGAGAAAACGAAACCTTTGCCCACAATAGTAAAAATTCGCAATGCTGACATTAAACAGGTTTAACCATGGTTTTCAAAATGGTGATGACCACAGTTTGTCCTAGTTAACACTTCATATTCAGCACTGGTTCAGTTGCACCCACACTTGACACCTGTTGTAGCACTGCAGTTTCCTAAATGTTATCATATGCAATCTTCATGCTTCAGAGTTTCTCAGCTCTCCTTGCTCCTCTCCTAACAATGACATTTTCCCTCCACTCTCTGGAAAATATCATTGTATTTCATCAGCTATACCCATCTTTGCTAGAACTACAGCTCCAATGTCTGGCTGCTTTCATCTGTGCATGAATTGCTACCAGAATGTCCCTTTGTGGGAAGAATGGAACACACTAAGCCAGCTATAATAGGTTTGTGAAGCCCAAAGATTGCCGTTTGTCAGTTTCAGTGCAGACTGCTAATCAGTCCAACTGGAAGTCACAGGTGAGCAAGTGTTATAGATGTTTCCTAGTGCTGATCCAGAAGACATGAATTGTTATAGCCTCCAGATGCAGAGTCATTACTCTGTAGCAGCTCAGGCTTTTAGCTCTGGATGGTCTCATTTCAATCTCTGGTGTTTCAGCCAAGTTAGCTATTACATAGGACTATCTCATACTCCATGCTTGGAGTATGTGCCTAGGATAATGGAGTTCCCATCTTGGTTGAGGACTTCAGGGATGTGTCTATACTGCAGCTGGGAGGGCAGGTAGACAGACACTAGCATGAGCAGAGCTGGCACACTAAAAATAGTGTTGACTTCCCATGCCATGGATGGCAGCATGGACTAGCCACCTGCGTACAAGCCTCCCTGACTCTCTGGGGCTGTACTCAAGGGGTTAACCTGAGCTGCTCCCATGCCACAAGTTCACCACACTACTATTTTAGCACACCACCTCAAATGGAGCTATCACGTCTCTGACCGGGAAGCACACAGATATCAGACCACTGTGCCAGCAGCGGGACTGCTGATTGAAGAGCCACTCTGTCCCATCCAGAGCTTATTCAGAATTTTTTTTTTCAGATACTCGTGTGTTGCATCCTAAGTTCTCCCTGTTCCTACATCTGATCTTAAAATTGTCCACTCCTTAAATTGTGCCTTATTTTTGGAAAGACATTAGCAGCACATCATGGGCACTACCAGGAACATAATGACAATCACGGCCTCTAAAGTTCCACATATCAAAAATTGACATTTTTACAGCTCCAGCAGGATCTTCTGCACAGATTCTTCCCAAGGAAGTGTCCCCGGCCTTTTAAACTCATATTAACCGTGTATTTACTTTATGAATGTTGGACAAAACATTGTGAAAACTTAAGACACTGACTGCCCAACCTCTGGGCTGGCAAAAACTATACCGGCTCACTGAAAAGCAAGAGAATCTTAGTAGAACATATGATCACGCTATACCCTAGTAAGGAGAGAAACATATTACAGGGGTCGGAGGGCTCTGCTTAGCCTTAACAGGGCTATAAGAAAGGCTGTCAACATTTTTTGTTTCTCTGATGAAAACTGGCCCAGTTGCTCCAAACCAAACTGGTCACAAATAATGGTCAGTAATTTAATTTTTTCTTTTTGAAATTAATTATATTATTGAAATTTGGATTCAGGATTGTTAACAAGCATTTTTGGCAAACAAAAGCGGGCTATAGCTCAGGAAAGCTTATGCTCTAATAAACTGGTTAGTCTCTAAGGTGCTACAAGTCTTCCTCGTCTTATTTATGGATACAGACTAACACGGCTGCTAATCTTAAAGTTCTTAATGACAATCTAACGGGATTTTGATAAAAAGATATTTTAAAAGGTTCTGACAACAAAGGGAAAACTGGCCCATTTTGAACCCTGCAAAACATAAGGTTGAAAAAAATTAGAGAGAAAATAATCCTGTAACTTATCTATATATATAAAAGTCAAATGGTGTATGCGTGTATGCATGCATGCGTGTATGTACGTTCCCTTACTCCTTCCACACCGTTTGAGCTAGAGACTTGAAATTTGGTACAGTTATAGGCCTTAGGGTCCTAATCAGGGTAAGAGTCAAAAAAATTTCAAATCTCACCTCTGACGTCGCCCAGGGGTGAAATTATTTAAAGGCCAATCACATCTCTGTGACATAGTTATGATGTCATAATACCCCCCTCCAACGGACCCCGCACTCGCTCAGCTCTCTGCCCCCCCCCGCGACGGACCCGAGTTGGGTTTGGTCGGAGGGTAAGTGAGGTAGGGGTGTCGGGTTTGGTCGGGGGGTGAGGTGGGAGTGTCGGGTTTGGTTGGGGGGGTAAGTGAGCCGGGGGTGTTGGGTTTGTTCTGGGGGGGGTGGGAAGGTGTCGGGGTGGTTGGGGGGGTGAGGTGTGGGTGTTGGGGTTGGTCAGGGGGTGTTGGGGCTGGTAGGGGGGTGACGTGGGGGTGTTGGGTTTGGGTGGGGGGGTGAAAATGTGAGTCGGGGTTGGTCGAGGGGTAAGTGAGGTGGGGGTGTCGGGTTTGGTCGGGGGGTGAGGTGGGGGTGTGAGGTTTGCTCTCTGTCCCCTCCAATGGACCCTGCACTCGATCAGCTCTCTGCCCCCTCCCCACCTCCGACGGACCCGAGCAACGCCGGGTATTTTTGCTAGTAAATAATACAGCGCTGAGACAAATGTTCCCTTGCCAACTCCATGTTCAAAGCTTCCTCAACGGGAACACTGGGGCCAAGGCGATGCTTGGCCAACCCCCAGCGGGCTCAACAGCTGCAGTAGGTAGGTAGATAGGAAAGCGGGACCCCAAAACCCACCTCTTGGGGTGCAGTGGGAACAGCAGCGCTGAACCCCTCCGCTCGGACACTGGCCACGAGCAAGGCCAGCTCCCCCCCGCCCCTGGGGGGTGGTTCTCCCAGTGCAATAACCCCCTAGCAGCGGCGGCTCCCTTCACCTCTGCGTAGGGTGACCAATCGGGACCGGGAGTGGGGGTTAATAAGAGCATAGATAAGAAAAAGTCCCAAATAGCGGGACTGTCCCTATAAAACCAGGACATCTGCTCCCCTGCCTCCTCGCCCCTCTCCGCAGGGGCTCGCCCCGGGAGGGAGGTGGCGCGGAGGCGTCCCCCGCGGCGGGGTGGGGCGTGGGAGGAGAGCCGGCGGCGGGGTGAGGTCCCCGGGGCAGGATGGGGCCGGGGACTCCCCCGGCGGCAGCGTGCAGGATAAAGCGCGCGGCGGGCGGGGAGAGGCAGCCAGCCGCCCGGCGGAGCCCAGCCTGCGCGCCTCGCCACCCGCGGAGCCGGCCTGCCTGGGGCGCCCCTCGGACAGGCAAGTCGGAGGAGCGGGCGGGGGGCGAGCTGGCCCCGCGCGAGCTGCCGGCCTGGCCCAGGTGGGGCCCCGCGCGAAGAGCGAGGCGGGCGGGCGCCGGAGCGGCGGCTCTTCGCACCCCGCGGGGGTTGGGTCCCAGAACGGGCGGGGGAAGCCGGGCCCGCGGGGGGGCTCAGCCTTGAGGGGAGCCAGGGGGTCTCCAGGCGAGGCCAGCGGCTGCCTCAGGGAGGGGCCCCGCGGTTTGGCGCCCGCTCGCAGCGCTCCCTGGAGCGGGGGTGAGGGAGCCCCCGGCTTGCAGCATGTGGCCCTTGGGCTGCAGCACGGCCCGGCAGCCAGCTCTGCTCTGCCCCCGCGGCCGGCCGCTGCAGGGGCAGCGAGCGCCACAATCGCGGGCGTGGAAGGGCAGGTGGGCACCTGGAGAGAAGAGCTGAGGGGTCGGAGGAGAGAGGCCAGCCGAGGAAGCGGGACAGAAATTACCTCCCTGGGCGATCACCTTGGCCCCCTGCACGCATAAGCCTGGTTCCCCAGCGCTCTGCAGACGGGTCCTTGCGCTTGTCCTCCATGGACTACGGGCCCCTTTAGGGTGGGGGGAGCCGGTAGCCTTCCCGAGGTGAGCTCTGCGGTTGGAAGTTCAGAAGAGTCATTGTCGGGAAGTGTATTCTGAACCCCGAAATGTGCAGGGAAACACTGCTAGAGCACAGGGCAAAGAGTCTTCAGAGATCAGCTTGTTCCACCAGAAGGGTTCAGACCATTTGTGTTTGCAAAACAAATTAATCTAACTCCTTAGAGAAACTGAACAGAAGCCACAAGTAACTCCTTGTTCTTTTTACAAGTGGGTTCTAGCCCATGAAAAGCTTATGCCCAAATAAATTGGTTAGGCTAGGGGGCCACACATACTTTTCATTCTTTGGGGCTAAGACAGCTACTACTCTGAACCTGAACAGAAGTAGATGCTAACACACTGTTTTATAAGATTCCAATTTATGCACAATGTCCCTCATAACAGCATAGATTAACTTTGAGAATTAAAACAGATATTTAGACATAGGTCATGGAACTGGGGGTGCTGCTGCATCCCCAGCTTGAAGTCATTTCCATCATTTACAGTGTTTACAGTTTAGTTCAATAGCTCTTGGCACCCACCCTCCCATACAAATTGTTCCAGCACCCTTGTATTTACATTCAGTGTGTTAATTTGATAGTTTAAGATGCACCAGGGCTTCAAAATGTGTTTTTCCTGAAGTACATTTGAATTTAACTGTTCTAGAGTGTATTTATATAGTTATAGAAACAGATCATCCAAACTGTATAGCACATTCATATTTTATGTATGGTGTCAATAGTAAATTACATTGCATCATTAAAAATAGTCTATTCATTACATTGCAATATCAACTATTTATATTGCACTAGATGCTTTGGAGTAAAAATCTAAATTAAATATACATGTTAGGCTTTAACTTTAATTTTTCCTGGAAAAAGTACTTTTTGGTATGAATTTTAATGAAGTCTGTGCTTCAAGTTGTCTTAGTTTCACCACTAGTGAAAAGTGAACATGGCAAATCTATTTATGCCCTGTGACTAAAAGGGAAATGGAAAGCATGCCACAATGTATATTGTTTATGTTTGATCTGGATATGTGAAAATATTCCCCCCCCCCCCCATTTACAAAACAGGCCCCAATCATACAAAGGGTCATGCAGGCAAGTGACTGAATGTAGAAGAAACCTAAAAGTTTACACTACAGACAAAATTCTGTAGTCTTTAGTTAGGGCCTTATTAGGTGTTCTTGGTACATCCCAAATTCCAGAATTCCCCAAAACCAGTTAATTCTATTAAAGTTTTGCACTCAAAACGCCTACTGATAGAGTCACAGAGTCTAAGGCCAGAAGGGACCAACGTGATCATCTACTAGTCTGACCTCCTCTATACCTCAGGCCACAGAAGATGGCTAGATGGAGTGTGTGTGTGTGTGTGTGTGTGTGTGTGTAACCACCAGTCTTTACATATGTAAAAGACAAAGTCATTAGTATGGAAGCAACAAATGGATTTGGCTCTTTGTATGCATCACTGATCAGTTATGTGAACTGTGTAAAATTACCAATACAACTTCAGAAAGGGAATGAAGTGCTTTCATACCCAATTTCCAGAAAACAAAAGTAAATAGTTGGCAACATTTTCTCGTACACTAAATAGAAGAAATGTAAAAAGGAGGCAGATTGAAAGATGTTACTTACAAGTGATGTTGCAGTGAGTTTTTATAAATCATAATAATGTAATCCTGGATAAATTAATGCTGCATAAGATCTGCATCTCATTATCAATACATAAATATTCACAAGCCTTTTAGAGAGCCATATATTCATAACTATATCAGGGGGGATAAATCAGTAGTTATATAAAGACCTCATGATTTGGCTGTTAATCAGTTTTTAAATTTAGGCATTCATTGACTTAATGTACAGCACTCAACACCACATATCACAAGTTCAAGTTACCGTATGTAGTACTTACTAAGGAAAGACTCCCGTTGGCCTCCCTTAATTTTACCTGATTAAGGCCACAGGATTCAATTATGCCCATAAAGTACTTCAGCTTCTTCAGGGTTTTTCTTTGGTTCAATGAAAACTAAAAAGAGAAGTTCAAACATTAAAAAACTATGCTTTGAGATTCTTAAAGGTATTTTATTTTCCCTTTAAAATTTAAAAGCATATATAAAGCTATTTTTAGTTTATTTGGACAACATAGAACTGTTTCATTTCAATGAGACAAGAAACATCTCTGTAGTTTTGATGAATTTAGACATTAATATTTTAGTATCAAATAGCCTACATGATGTTTTTATTTTATTTAAGCAAAGTGATTTGACATCAACTGTTCAGTCTTGAGTCTTAACATTTTTTGGAATTTGGATTCTATGGGAAATTGATTTGTTCAGATTCAGAAGTAGGGTGGTTGGTTTTTTTTTGGTTTGTTAAGTTATCAGGATTTTCCTGTTTTGGAATAGGTCTGTTTTATGGAATGGAAATTTTGTTTTATGACCAGCTTTATCTATAACTCAGCATAACAAAGTGGGACAAAAAATTGAAATAATAAATCACCCAAAAATAAAGTTCTACAAAATTGTTATGCATATTGTAAAAATGCTTTGTTTTAAAATTAGAGACAAGGTGCATGGACCTTTTATTGGACCAACTTCTGTTGGTGAGACACAGAAGCTTTTGAGCTACACAGGGCTCTTCCTTAGGTCTGGGAAAGGTGCTCAGAGTAGGTCTACACTTCAGTTTAGACACCCGTGGCCAGGCCATGTCCGGGGCATTGGGCTCTTACTGCTTGAGCTAAGGGGCGGTTTAGTTTTAATATTTGGGTTCAGGCTTAAATCTAAGCTGCAATTTAACAGCCCCTTAACCCATGCCCGTGAGCCAAAGTCACCTAATTGCAGTTTGGACATATCCAGAATGCAACAGCTAATAAGATCAGAGAGATAGAATGTGCTAATTACTTATGCTAAACTAAGGAATCATTCTAGATGAAGTGACCTATTGACACCCTATAGTCATAGAGAAAAAAAAAAGTTAGAGGGTTACAAATTGTTATAAGAAGACATAAATTCAGTGCCTTTATTAAGACCATGTTTGACATTATGAAACAATTCAAAATAAAATGCTTAAATTTTCACATTGAAAAACTTTTAATCTACATTTGTCTCAAAAGACTGACAAGTCCATAGTCCTTTCTCGCTCAAAACACTTGAACAAGCTGTAATTTTTTTTGCAGCACCTAGCACAATGGGGCCCTCTACACAGTTCCACTCACCACAGTACCATCCCCAGCATCCAGAATGGGGCATTGGAGAGATTTTCACCTCTGGAACCCCCAACCCCAATCACCACTTTGGCCCTGTGCCTGTCTACAGCATAGCCCTCCAAGGGTATAGAAAGCCCAAAACAGTGACTCACACAAACAAAAGGGTCTTTCACATTGCTTGGACTCATCTTCAGCCCACCCTTCAAACTCAGCTCCCTACCCCTTGTAGGTTACCTTTACCTCTTTGTGGCTCCTTTCCCAGAATCCCCTCTCAATCACATTCCTGCATCCACCCCTATTTAAGGGCCTATAAGAACCCTACTTGCTCCCTGTGATTCATCTTCCAAACTCAGTTTTCTCAGTCCTTTTGTCAGGCTCAAGTGTCTCATACTGTCACCTGACCTCAATTAGCCCTACCCCCTTTAGCTAAGACGGGGATAATTACAGCACAGGTGGGCTGACTGAACAGAGTTGACTGCCCCAGGTCTTCTGGCCCTAAAAAGGGCAATCCATCCTGTTACAGGTCTCAAGCACAGATTGGGGCTTTTAGGTAATCTATATATATAAAAGTCAAATGGTGTATGCGTGTGTGCGTGTATGTATGTTCCCTTACTCCTTCCACACCGTTTGAGCTAGAGACTTGAAATTTGGTACAGTTATAGGCTTTAGGGTCCTAATCAGGGTAAGAATAGAAATTTTTTCAAATCTCACCTCTTACACCCCCTAGGGGTGAAATTCTTTAATGCCCATTAACATCAGCTGGGCAGCAGGTTAACACCTGCTGTTCTCTGTGACATAGTTATGATGTAATAATACCCCCCTCCAACGGCCCCTGCACTCGCTCAGCTCTCTGCCCCCTCCCCCCTCCAATGGCCCCCGCACTCGCTCAGCTCTCTCTCCCCTCCCCCCTCCAACGGCCCCCGCACTGGCGCAGCTCTCTCCCGCCTCCCCCCCACATCTAAATGCAAGAGAATGAAATTAATTAGACAAAATGAGACTTCTGAACAAAATTTGTATTAATAAAAAACATTGTAGTCTTTTTACATCCCAGTTTCCAATTCCAAATACCCCGAGCAACGTCGGGTATTTTTGCTAGTATCAAATAAAATAATAAAGGCACTAAAGGTCCTTGTAGCAACATTTTTGATTTTTGGGTGTTTTCCCCTTCTCTGTTTTACTCTGAAATAGACAAAATATCTGCAGCATTGATTGGTAACGACTTTTTGCAACATAAAAATATAAATTAAAAACACAAATCTAAATTCTCAGGCTCACTCTACCTCTTTTGCACCACTGAGACCATGCTAGGGATGCTGATATAACTGGTTCCCTTGTCACTCCCGCTTTGCAGCCCCCAGCATATGAAGTATTTCAGAGGTGGGGAGGAATGGAGAGGTGTTAGGCAGGAATATGGGCTGGAAGATGATTACAACAGGTGCACTTTAGAGCAGCCTCTAAGCTACTCTGATGTGTGGTCAGGATTAAGTCAGAGAATCAGGGAGGTATAACCAGTTTCCCGAAGGCCGCCCCGCCCACACTAGTCTGCCCAGTGGAAGTTGGATACAGCATGAGTATCTGGCCCAATATTTATAACCTGGAAAGATTGCTGCAATCCCGCACTCAAGTATTGAAGTTAATATCAGTTTTGCCTGACTATGGAGTGACAATGCAGGTCTCATGTCTGTCCCTCGCCCCCATGCAAGCTCATCACATGGTGGTCTATTCTTTGTATTTGGCTTTCTTTCCAGTACTAAGTTTACCAAAAACATACAACTACAATCTGAAGCAACCCCAAAGTACAATCCTTCTAGGTGAGATAGATGTAGTCTAGATATGAATTTCAGAAAGGGGCAGTAGATGCCCTGCTTGTGCCTACATTTTCATCTCTTATTTATTATGTGGCCTTCCTATTCCTGAGTTTGGACCCAGTGTGCACCCAGTTTATAGCAGTTAAAGATGTACTAGAGCAATAACTCAATGTACTAGGGCAGAATATAGCACCCTCAATAGAGAAGAGGATGGAATTCTAGAGCCTACTGAAGTTGATGAAATCTATATATATAAAAGTCAAATGGTGTATGTATGTATGTATGGGTGTATGCTTACTCCTTCCACACCGTTTGAGCTAGAGACTTGAAATTTGGTACAGTTAGAGGTCTTGGGGTCCTAATGACCGTAAGAGTTGAAAATTTTTCAAATCTCATCTCTGATGCCCCCCAGGGGTGAAATTCTTTAAAGGCCAATCACATCAGCTGGGCAGCTATGTTGTTATGATGTCATAATACCCCCTCCAACAGACACCGCACTCGCTCAGCTCTGTGCCCCCTCCCCCCTCCAACGGAACCCCAGAATCCCTCAGCTCTGTGCCCCCTCCCCCTCCGACGGACCGCGGAATCCCTCAGCTCTCTGCCCCCTGCCCACCGCCAACGGAACCCCGGAATCCCTCAGCTCTGTGCCCCCTCCCCCCTCCAACGGAACCCCGGAATCCCTCAACTCTGTGCCCCCTGCCCCTCCGACGGACCGCGGAATCCCTCAGCTCTCTGCCCCCTGCCCACCTCCGACGGACCCTGGAATCCCTCAGCTCTCTGCCCCCTCCCCACCTCTGACGGACCCGAGTTGGGTTTGGTCGGAGGGTAAGTGAGGTGTTGGTGTCGGGTTTGGTCGGGGGGTAAGTGAGCCGGGGGTGTTGGGTTTGGTCTGGGGGGGGGAAGGTGTCTGGGTGGGTGAGGGGTGAGGTGTGGGGGTTGGGGTTGGTCAGGGGGTGCTGGGTTTGATGGGGGGGTAAGGTGGGGGTGTTGGGTTTGGTCTATGGGGGGTGAGGTGTGGGTGTTGGTCAGGGGGTGTTGGGGTTGGTAGGGGGGAGACGTGGGGGTGTTGGGTTTGGGTGGGGGGGTGAAAATGTGAGTCGGGGTTGGTCGAGGGGTAAGTGAGGTGGGGGTGTCGGGTTTGGTCGGGGGGGGTGAGGTGGGGGTGTCAGGTTTGCTCTCTGCCCCCATCCAACGGACCCCGCACTCGCTCAGCTGTCTGCCCCCTCCCCACCTCTGACTGACCCGAGCAACGCCGGGTATTTTCGCTAGTACAATGATAAGTGTAATACAAAATCAGATAGGTGTGAATTAACCAAAGCAACAAGGGCACCTTCCTGCCAGCTTACTGATCTTCTTGTAAGTGATGATATCTGGCTTTGTAAACTACTTTCCTGAAAGGGGAAATACTGTTAAAAGAAAAATCACCATTCTGCCTGATATTTTTAAGATCTACTTTTATGAGTCTTTCACACAGCAACCAGGGAGAGAAAATCATTTACAATAAAAAAGGAAAAGGTGGTGTGAAACCACAGAAATCCGCAGGGTACCCAGATCAGTATAACACCTGAAACTACTGTTTACTCTTTTGTTTTTAAACTATTCACTGTTTCAGATGGACAGTGTCCCTTTGAACCCTAACCCATTTGAAAGCGGAAAAAATGAGGGGTAAAAGGACTGAAATTATATGACAAAGAATGAACATATGCTGAAAACAAATGATACATATGCTATGGAGTGCTTGTGTAGTATGAAAGATTATACATTAAATATTAAACCAATTTCACCATTTCTTTTATAGTATGTCTCAGTGGAGTCAAGTCCAGCAGTTGGAAATAAAGTTTTTGGAGCAGGTAGACCAGTTCTATGATGATAACTTTCCCATGGAAGTCCGACATCTACTAGCACAGTGGATAGAAAGCCAAGATTGGTAGGATTAAATGTTCTTCTATCTACTAAGGTGTGATTTGTGGAAACTTTATGGTTTATACAGGCAGATTTCTAGTATGTTTGCTTGTGTACTGTTCAGGAACATGCTTTGCAAAAGAAGTGTACCTTTGGTTATGTATTAAAGGCCATCTTATTCACATAGCATGTTGCCCTTTATTTATCTGAGAGAGTCAGAGTGAGTGAAACATTGAAAGTGCCAATGTTTTCATTACATTAATTTACTAATTACAAATTTCTATTGCATATATTTTACTTTTTGGGGCAGATTTATAATAAAAACACTAATTAGTGTTTAGGAATCTCTTTCTTGCTTTGATTTTTAATAAATCAAATACCACATTTTTATTTAAAAATAGTTCTTTAAAGAAGTAAGCTGAATATAAGTTTCTTTATCACACATTTATTGAAATATGGCTTCATCTAGCTTTAATTTTATTTCTCTTCATTAAAGCTTAATATAATCATATAATACATAGTCATTTGAGCTGTCCTATATCTTTGAGTTCAAATTTCTCTCTTTCAACCTCTAATTTCACGTGTGTTTGAATAGATTTTTGTTTAGATTAATCTCTCTACAAAATATTTTTGTTTTTAAAATATACAAAACATTTGTTTTTAGAATATTAACGTAATGACAGTTTTTTTCATGAAAAGATGTTAGTTAGTTATAGGTTGATTTTTTTGTTTATTTGTATTTTGTAGTGTGAAATGGTTTCATGTACTCTTTGCTCCACACTGCACGCAAGAAGCAAACTACCTTTTAAAAAAGTCTTTAATTGTTTCCTTTAATTCTGAATTTTTCACCAAGATGCAGATTATAACTTACTTAGCAAATAACTTGACATATATCATGACATTTTTGTTCATTCACATGCATGTTTCATGTTAATAATTTTGTGTTGCATAGGGAGGCCGCTTCCAACAATGAACCAATGGCAACAATCCTCTTGCAGAACTTGTTAATACAATTGGATGAACAGTTAGACCGTGTTTCTCAAGAAAAAAACCTCCTGTTGATACACAACCTGAAAAGAATCAGGAAACTTCTTCAGGTAAGATTATACCTCAGATTGCCTTAGATAAATGTGTACTTTCTTACTAGTTTCTAAGGCAAAATCCAGCTACCACTGAAGTCAGTTCAGTTCTGTTTATGTTCTTAAACTGTGATCAACACTGTAGTGTCTAA
The DNA here is from genome assembly GCA_032164245.1 of Sternotherus odoratus. Taxonomy (NCBI): domain Eukaryota; kingdom Metazoa; phylum Chordata; order Testudines; family Kinosternidae; genus Sternotherus; species Sternotherus odoratus. The sequence continues at coordinate 21,050,044 of JAVMKO010000011.1, forward strand.
GCAGCTATGGGAAGATCGGACCCTACTATCTCCGGGCAAAATTAAGTTGACACTTATGATCAATTTTCTGTTCTCAGTTACACCTATGGAGTAACATGTATGATTTCAGTGATATCAAAATACCTGTCAATAAATATGTCTACAGCAATACACACACACACACACACAAACTCCCCTAAGTGTAGAAAATTAAAGAAACCCCTATGACAACCCAGTTCCTGTTTCTCTGCCCCCACACCCCAGCCCAGATGCCCCCCCTCTTTCCTAGAGACTAGCCATGGCCCACCTAGCCCAGATATCTTCCCCTCCCTCAAGGAGCCCAGCTATTGTCCCCTTAGCCCAAACACCCATTCCCCTCCCTCCCAGGGTGATCAGATGTCTGATTTTATACGGACAGTCCCAATTTTGGGGTCTTTTTCTTATATAGGCTCCTATTATCCCCCGTCCTGATTTTTCACACTTGCTGTCTGGTTACCCTACTCCCTCCCAGAGCCCAGATGTACCCCCCTCCCAGCCCAGACACCCTTTCAGAGACCAACCATGGCCTCCCCAGATAGACACCTATTCCCCTTGCCCCCCAGAGCCCATCTGCAGCCTCCCCACCCCAGACCCCATCCCCTCACCCCCCAGAGCCCAGCCGTGGCCTCCCTATCCCAGACCCCCATCCCTCTACTGCCCCGGGATACAGAAAGAGAAACACCCTGGTGCTGGGTCCCAGACAGGCTTGTGTGAAGTTTCCTGTATACCACTGTCTTCTTCCCTCAGGGCGTGCAGGGAACTGCAGCTGCTGGGAACCCTCTACTCTTCCCCACCTCATCCTCCAACCGCAGTGTCTTCTATGTGTGAGCTGGGCTCTGCCAGGTCCAGTGGAACCTAGTAGCGGCCAACAGCACTGCAGCCCATTTCTGTGGGAGAAAGGAAATTATGCACAAAACCCAATTAATTTCTGCAAAATTCTGCATTGCACAATGGCACAGAATTCCCCCAGGGAATTGCAGATACAAAAATGCAGGCACAGTTATTTACAGGTGAAAAACTGCAGCCAGCACTGGATATGAGGCTCTATAGCAGTGGAGTTAAACCTTTTTTCATTTGCAATCCCCTAAAAAAATTCTGAGGGATGTGCAGACCCCTTTGGTTATCTTAGACATAATCTGTAGACGACAGATTGCAAGCCACAGCTGTATAGCATATAGATCTTCTGTTTGATGCGTATCTAAAATTGTCTTTGACAAGCTTAAGATTTTTCCATCAAGCTTTTGCACATAGTGATTTTTTTTTATTGGTTGAAGTTACTGAAACATAATCTAATAAATGTTTGTTTATGGTAAGAATTCTGGGGAAATGATAGCATTTAGTTAATGATTTACTTCCTGTTATAATTGTGCCTTCTGCACAAAGCAGATACATATCTCTGTTTTATGAAAGGTTTCTTTCCCTTCTTTGATGGTGGCATGTTTCCTACTGGGACTGCAATGACTGTTATAGTTCTTGCAAAGGGTTATCTTTATTATATGTACGGCAATGGAAAATCTTAACATGACACTGCCAATCACTTTGTTTCCTTTATTCATTATTGGTGATGGCCTCTTAGAAACTTGACAATATTTCCATTCCTACCAATTTTTCCTCTTGCATTATTCAAACACTATTTTTCTCATGTGATTTTCATGCAATTTGAAATTAAGGTCACTTTTTGTTTCCTTCCTTGTTTGTATATCAACATCATCCATAATTTCAAAACAGTTGAAACAACAAATTTATTAACTGCTTCTGCAGGACAAGCAGAGAAGCCCATCATATTGTTTTTGTCTTGGTCCTAGGATGTACAGCCATAGTGTGGTGGAAGTATACTCCATCACTCTACCAGAGGCATTCTCTCTATAGGATTATACATACTGGAAGAATGCCTCCAATGGCATTGAGATGAAGAGTCCTGATAATATTTTGTAGGCTGAATTGATATGCATTTTACACAGTCGCCCTCCCCAGATGCTTGAGTATAGGAATTTGTATGTATTTTTATTTAGACTTTGTTTTGTAATTTGGTTTAGCTCTTTAAATGTTCCCCTCTTCCCTTTGCTATGTATAAAAAGAGTATTCCCAAATGCTAGAAACGCAACTGGTGCGTGCACTCTAGATAACCTGTAGAATATAGGACTGATTGGGATGAGCACTCAGGTCTTCAATGTACTTTTGTGTACATGTATGTGTGTTTAGATAATAGCCTTTTGTGTGTGTCTGTAGAAGGACAAACAAAAGTCCTGACACACCTGCTGGGACAGATATTGTGCAGTGCCTCTTGGGAGCTTCAATGCCATAGGAGCATACTAGTGGGGGGAGGCAAATGTGGCTGTGAGCCATCTTTTGTGCCACCTGGATTCTGATCTGGCCAGAATGTGAAGTGGTAACCAAAATATATTAGAACAACCCTAGAAGCCTTATGCCCTTCTTCTGGGTCGTATTCTCCCCCAGCCTCTTGTGGCTTCACTGCAGCCTCTGTATGCTACTGGAACAGAATATAGGGGCCAGAGCAAGAGGCATAATGGACCCAGGGTCTGCCTTTTCCTGCCCCACAGCCATGAGCAGATAGAGATTGCATAGAGGCTTGGCAACCACTGCTTAGCCCACTCAGTGGCTGGCTCTCTCAAAAGAAATACAGCACAAGTGGGGGTGTATACTGAATAGTTCTCTGTGTCCCTGTGCAGGATTTGGTATTAAGAAAGAAAAGTCTTTGCATGGAGCTCCATCGACTCAGGAGCTTGGGGTCTAGAGGTTTACATATTTTCTTGACAAGACACTGTTCTGCCTATTAAAGTGATCTCAGTCCTGACCTTTGTGGTAAAATAGTTCCATCTGAGAAAAAGAGCAATAGTTCTCTCTATTAGTAACTGGCCTTTCTCAGCTGTATCACGACAGCAAAGAACTGATTTTTTTAGATAACAAGCTACTGGTACAGTTTCAGAATAGAAATGTCAGCCAGCAGACAACTAATAGCACTTTCACTATTAGATCTTTTTCCTGATTTTTTTTAATGACCTTTTAATAGTAAAACCCGCAGTCTAGTATGATTACCACAATAACTGCTACTGGCAGGGGCAGAGCTGATTTCTTGAAATGTTCCGTACTGTAGATAAGGCAAATAGCTTATGATGCTTTTTAAAAAATAAACAAACTGTAACAAACACATTTCATTTAAAGCATTACCTGTCTGGCCTTGAAATTTGTATAATATAATTTCTGCTTACATCTTTAACCTAAAGATGTGCTACAGGGCAGAATTCAAAGGTCCAGAGTTATTGATACATCCCTGGATCTTCAGTTATCAAAACTAATCCCACTCAGCTTAGTTCTGTTGGGCAGGTAGAAAAACCACTACCACAGCTATCACCGGTTAGCACCCTTTTTCTCATTTATTATTTGTCAAGCACTGAAAATGTACTGAAAGCTGTACAGGACACACAATTCAAGATAATCCCTACTCCAAAAATACTAAAGTATAAAAATCGCATGTGGGAGAGCAAAGTTGGTATCTTTTCTCATACCTATTTGTGCTCTAGGCTTGGCCTAGATCCTTGGGTGTGCCAGAGTTCTGCTTAGCACACCTGAAGAAGTGTGGCAAGGACACTTCACTGATACCTGGCACAAGAAAGAACAGACGCAGCACCCCTCTAACTTGTAACAACTTGCAACAGCCCCCTACGACTGTTATTCCAACAACCCCTTCTGGTCCCAACACATCACCCGTGCCAGGGGAAAACAGGTGCTTGGGAGGATAGGCTATAGAAGCAGGGAGACTTTCTATTGACTTAACTGGGAGACGGGTCGGACTCTTAATGAGAGAGCAAAAATATATTTGTAATTCACCTACTTTTTTGGTGTCTGTGTGAACAGTGTTGGTCTATTTATCTATGAAGGTGATAGCCCACCTGACTTACTCTTGGCTCTCTCTAGTGCAACATTTCTTTGAAATTTCTCAGTTCACTCCTCTTCCTTCCCCTCTACACCACATACACACACAAACAAGAAGCTACCCAACCTCAACACATGATCTGAAAGTGTAGCTTATTTATTATTTTAAGCACAGTTCAGTTATAACTTTAAAGAACACTTTGTCAGGCTTGACAGATCTGGAAGCTATAATTTGTCTTCAAGTACAAAGGCTGAAGCAGGCTGCCCGTAGCATTCACCATGTTCCTGAGTAGAATTAACTGGAAAAAGAACTAGTGGCACTAAAATTGCAATGAAAAACAAAACATGTTATGAATTTTTTCCCTTCCTATTCCCCTAGTAGATCTACTCCAAAGTGATCTCTAGAGCAGACTTGGCTCACTGGTTAATGTAGTGGGTGTCTAGAATGCATCTCACTTGTATACCAACACACTCATCTGCTCTGTTTTTTGCAATGGGCAACATGATCTTGATTTACAAAACTCTTGCTATGTTTATTCAGCAAATAGGAGTTTTACACACACATTTCAATATGCACTAGTGCCTTCTATCAACAAATGAAAAATACATACCCATGAGCCAAAACATACCTGTGAAAGGCATCCCCAGTATCCAGGACCACAAAGAGAACCTGTTCACAGAGACTGAGGGAAGAGAGCAGAGCAATCCCCCTGAATTACCAATCTGGTATTGAAGAGCCCTATTTACTGGAGATGCTATTTTCCAATGACACTTAAAACAGATGTTGATATCTTTAATTATCACAAGTTATAATGTCGTTAGGGTGGACCAGCCTTTACAAAGGGACACAGCACATACATTACCAGTGCCTTGCACAACTATTTTCTGGGTGGCAATGGAATATTGGGAATCACAATTGTTTGATTGTTGCAATGATCTTGGGGTTCATTAAATAACAAACCAGTGAATGAGACAGGAATAAAACTTTAATAAAACAAACTGGAAAGCATCTACACACAGCCATATGCAGTTTCCAACCCCCACTGTCAGGGAATATCTCTAAATTCCTATGACATAATACGGTCCCTAATAAGGGAGCATCTCTAAATTATAATTTGTACAAACATATCTCTACAGTTATGTTCCTGGCTCTGGAGGGGAGTTGGGTCTCATGGTTACAGATATCTCAGCCACGTACATAGATTTGGCACATTCAGTCCCATACTCGACACATATTCATAGCTCTTCCCAAAGTGTCTTTGTGCAACCTCTCAGTTGTCCAGTCAGTAATAGGTGGGAGATGCCTGCCTCCTAAAATCCAGGTATGAGACCTTGCTCAGTAATAAAAGTTGGGAACCGCACTAAATTATTAAAACCAAGTAGTAGAAGAACAGACACTAGAACTCATGGCCTCCTTCCAATCCAGCACTCCTTCCCTGGCTAAAGCAATGCAGCTGCTGCTGCATCCCATCTGGAGCTCAGGTTTTGAGTATGCTCAGTGCAGATGGCAGAAAAATGGAGTGGGAGGAACATGCCCAATTTAGCTGGATGGCCGGTGGGGCTGGAGTAGGCACAGTGCAGATGGAACATTCAGAGACTGCAAACTTTTAACAAGCTCTGCTGAGAAAGCGCAAATGATTATTTTCAGATCTGATGGATTTTCATGGAAACAGCAAAAGACATCTGTGTACTTTTAGGACAGTTCACCCCTCCCCCTCCACACCACTACCTTCGATCAAATTTCAAGTTTCTTCTCTAAACCGTGAAGATATTAGACTTCAAAGAAACAGCCGAAAAAGCATTTTATTTATTTCAAGTTAAATAATACTAAAAACAATTCTATATAAGGCTCTAGGCACCCTAATCTTGTAACATTAGCAAAACTACCAATTTTTAATTGACTATTTCTGAGAATTAAGTTAATTTAGCTGAAAGTATTAAAAAGCAGTTTGAAGCAGAGAGCAAACATGGAAAACTTATGTCTGAATGGTTAAAATCTGGCCAAGTGATAAGCCACTGAAAACAGTGTGTGATAATTGAAAGTGCTGGTCAATCTTAAAGTTGCTAGCAGCTCCTTCTGTAGTACATGTGTCTATCATTTACTCCTCTATCCACTACTTGGATGAAATACCATTTCTGTGTAATAACTTGATATAAATCAGTCTATAAATTACTTGAGGATTTCGTTATATGACTGGCACTGTGTATGTCAAAGTTTTAGGCTAAAACACTGGATAATGTTATTTATTTTGTTTTTGTTTTTTTATTTCTGTATTCAGTAAATTAGATTCAAGAAAGTGAGAGCTATGGCGATGAGGTTGGCCTGTCATTGCTCTGATCTTGTGTGGACGCTATTACAGCAGGTTTGCTTATGAAAGGTTTTATTTTCCTTACATCTGTCCACAGAACTCCCATTCACACAAATGGGAGTTCTGTGAACAGATGAAGAGGAGAAAGGGAAAAAAATAAAACTATGCAGCTACAGTACTTGTTCATACTTAAAGAAATCAGATGGAGGGAATCAAACCAGATTAGTCACAAATAAAATTTTTGTTGTTGCTATGACAACAGTGTGATGGTGAGATGTTGAGCCTCGAAGTAAGTAGGTAGAAGAGTCTGCTATCATTTCTAAGAATTAGTTCCAAGATGAAACACAGCAGACATAACCTTAGACCGTGACCAATTATATTTTGTTTTTAAATATATTTTGAAATGACTGATTCTCATTTATAAAAATCCTAGCTAAGTCAAAATGAGTCACATTCCTTTTATCCTTCAACTTTAAACTAGCAACATATTTTCAAATATATTATTTCCCCTTCGTCTAAAGTGTGGGTGAATTTGGTGCATAAGAAAATGATCAGAAACTGACGCATTATATGGTGGGTTTACAATATAAACAAATGAAGAATAGGCAGAAAGGCCCAGAATCATTCCTACTTGTAACCGAAGCCAACAACCTCTGGTATTGAGATACCTGGCCCTTAATTAGAACAATTTGCTTTTATATTATGTCATTGATTTTTAAGCAAATCTTACAATTGAAATCACTGGAGGAATTCTGCTTAAGTCAAAGTCATGGTGTAACTCACAAAAAGGAGATATTTAGTGGGGAAAATGAAGGATTTGCAGTTATAACAACATCTCAAGAAGTTGAAGACAAATGGGAAGGAGAGGTCCTCCACCTATTTAGCATTTGAGCTTTGGGTTATTGTGTAGCAGTTCATACTGTTGGACAAAATCTGGATTTCCTTCTTAATGCAAAATTGATTGAATTTAGAAGAAGATTTTGCACTAGTCAGCTGGGGTAGGGTGAGAGAGGACAGGCAATGGGAGTTTTTCCTGAATAAGGATCCAAGTATGCAGGGCTGGCCCTAACCCAAATGGTGACACAGGTGAGGTGCATCTTTGACACCTACCCATTTGTTAAACTTTTAAATATTTTATTTGTTATTACATTTGTAGCCCATTTCATGACTTTGATCCACAATTTGCATGCATGATTTATCCCTGTCCTATAAGACAATAAATTTGCATGCTGTGATCTGTAAATCTGTATTTATTCATGCCATATATAAGCAAATACAAATATCCTTTCCCCTGTGCCTAGTCTTAAAATTAAAAAGTTGCTATAACTGAAATATACTAACATCAAGAATTTGAATTGTGCATCAACACAATTGGTGATAGCCTTAGAACATTAACCCTAGTTCTTTAGTTCAACAGGTCATTTTTCTCATCTTTGCCCTCGTGAACTGAAGCTCAGCATCAGAGAGATCAAAAGACTGGTCAATGGCATTTTCAAGTGCCATTGTCGATCAAAGATATGTTTGAATGATCCTGAGCTTTGAAAAACTATGCTCACAACTCATGACTGTGACCTGCAGCATTAGCAGAATCCTCAAAGCTATCCACACATTAAGAAAAATGTCCATTTGCTGTGCACCATGAATTAATTTGAAAACTTGGAGTAGAAAGTGTTCTTCCCATGTTGCAAAATGTGATGGATGTCCAATTCGACATAGAGGTCCTTATCACTGATGTCTGAACATTCTACAGGTATCAGCGTCTGGTGAAGGTCCGTACAATTGTTCAAGAGTGTTTTCTGGTCCGCTGACAGCTTACTAAGGTCATGTAAAAAAAAACCCCAAGTCTTTTTGTGGTGCTTCATTCTCCAAACCTTTCTTGGATGGACATTCAAGCAGTGTTAACGAATGAGCAAAAAAACCTTCCTCTTGAATTTCTCTTCCGAGCTTCCCATCACCTCATCTCTGCCCTCATAACCAAACTGTCTTCTTGCAATGAATATAAGTTTCCTTGAAGACAGGCTCAACTCCTGAGCTTTTTGCTATTTCTTTGCAGCAGTGAGGCATTTTCAAATCCGTTGTCTCTGTAGGCTACAACAAAATCAAGGCAGTTTTCATCAAAGTAGTAGCGGTCACAGTGTCCATTGATGGAGTTTGTTGTAACACCTTTCTTAGAACATTTACTTGGAACAGGATATCGTACCAAACCACAATTGAGACCAGAAATTCGAAGACAGTGATCTGGTTTGCCAGGATTTGTCCTTGTGTCGGATTCCAGCCTCAGTTCCATCAGGGCATCATAAACCTCAGTCACTTGGTACCTCACTGGCCTTATGCTGTCAATGTGGCTCTCCCAGCGAGTGTCACTTAGACGCTTCATGGTCAGATTTGTAACATTGTCCATGAGGATCTTACATCTGATAGTTGATGCTGAAAACAGGGTGTATATCCTTTGCAGTACTCCAAAGAGAGATATTGAATCTAAAGAAGATGATGCTGCATCTGACACAACCAGTTTGAGAGAATGGCAGCCACAAGGCACGAAGAAAGCTCTTGGATTCAGGCCAAAGATTCTTGTCTGGACGCCACTGTTTCTTCCCTTCATATTTGCCTCATTGTTGTAGCCGAACGCAAACTCTTCCGGTGGCATTTCAGCGGACACGCAGCGTTTCTCTGGTAGGGGTTAGGGAAAGAAACAGGTGTCAGTGTAGCAAGTATCATTCTTATGGTGGAAAGACTTGATATAGAGTTGCTGCACTGTAACTTTTCTCCTTAACCACAACGCTGCACTGCTAGGGGTTTATGATGTGGGCTAAATTAATCCTAAATGTCAGCCAAATCCTGACTTTCATTGCACAGTTCACTAGAAGGAGAAAAGGGCTTAGGAAGCTTCTTCTCCACACACCAGTCCCCTTTAGCAGCTGGGAGGAATCTAACACAATGATCTAGGGAAGGAGATTACCAACTGTGTAATCTTAGTCTGTCAAGGGAACATGGTCAAAACCCCTCTTCCCTGCCAAACTGGTTAGTGCAGTATGTGCTAGGTCTCAGATTTTTCCTTTGCAGCTGCCGGTCTTGGGCCCTCTCCTAGCAGCATGACTCAGATAATGAGCAGCCAACATCCCACCTTTCGTCTCAAGCATGACTCCTATGGGTGGGGCAAGAGTGCTGGTTCAATGTCTAGCCCTTTGCTATTCTGATTGTTTTTAAGGATTTCCCGTCTTTGTATGGCTAAATTATTTCTTTTTAGACTTTGGTTTTTTGCATATGAATTGTTTTTGATCAGATGGTACCTGTGAGAGTGATGAATGTAATGATACTGGTGAGCAGATTAAATCTTCTAGGTGCTACTGTAATACAAATAATAAATAATAATAACTCTTCTTTATGTGCAGAGCAACAGCCATTTGACAATTTGTCACTGATACTATATCACTTTCATGCATTTGACAATACCAGTCCCTACTTGTAAACAACCATCCTCCCACCAACAATGAGTGTGTGCATGTGTATGTGAGAGAGAGGGAGACTAAATTTCTTATTTCAGCATGGTTACACAAAAGGCACTTCCCCAGTAAGAAAAACTCTGACGGATATTTCCAAAAATTGTTTTGTTTCATGGCAACAAAGGAAAATGATAAAAACAGCGTATGCTGTGAAATAGGAGATTCCAATTGGCATTTAACAAATATTTCTAACAAACACCGTACTGAGAAGCAGCTTCAGAGGATGGAAACAATAGCCATTGAAGTGTGAGCTGCAGTTTCCTGTTAAAGATTATAAGGGTGAGAATGGAACATATAAAGAAACACTCAGAACAGGAGAGAGGGTTGGTTGTCTTCTAATGTCCGCTTCAGTGCCGCATTGCCTCACTTGAATTATCACTCCTTTTATACAATATATTTATTTTCATTTGCAGTGTTAAAAGCTTACCTTTGATGCACAAGAGCAGAATTGGTTTTTAAAATCTTTTTGTGTAGATTTAGTAATGCTCATGAACAATACCAGATTAACAACCCAGCAAACCGAATTCCACTATTTATCCACAAGCCAGATGCCGGTGTGAAAACTTCCCCTTACTGTCCCACCAGTGTAACACAATCCTGACACTGACATCAGCGGTGTGAATTAATACCAATGTGAATTTTATCTGTGTAAGTGAATGGAGGCCAAATAAGCCGTTAGCTAGCTGCTATCAACTTTTGGTTGCTAGTGAACGGAGCTAGATTAGAACCTGTGATCTAGGAAGGGCAAGCTCTAGCTCTCATTACTTAGTCCCTCTTGGGCCTGCCATCATCCTTTCTCTGTCTCCTTCAATCCCCTATGTCAGAACTTGGCCTACAATAATGCATTAAATCCGAGTGGGTAAATAACAAATAATAGCAAAGGTGTATTTAATGTGTTCTGCTGTAGAAGGCTGATTAAGTATTGGTTTTCATTACTAACATCCTGCTCCAATAGGTAACCTACTTTAACCACCAGCACTCCCCACTAAAAATCTTGGCCTGGAGAAGGCATAATCCCATGCCTTTTGCATTAGACCTTTCTAGACAACTGAGCTAGGCAGCCTGCCACCAATAAATTAGCTGTGGTGGGGGATTTTTATTTAATCAATTCCCCCACCCACCCAAAATTAAGGAGCAACAGGGGGAAAAAAAGGCCAAAGACCGGAAAGGTAATACTTTGGAAAAGGGAGGGGAAGGAAAGAAGGGAGGCAGAGGGGGAAAGGAAATGGACATTTGTTTCCGTTCCCTAGGAATTAATCATAGGTTTCTAAAAAGTCACACAAAAGCTTTTCAAGTTTATTTAAGGTCCCTGTTCTCTGAAATGTTACCCGCTCGTTAGTTGCCAGGATAGCCCAGTTGCTGTACTAAACTTCTGTCCCTCCAGGCAGTCCACTTTTCCATCTAAGCAATATGAGTCATTTAATTAAACACACTGTTCTAGACAACCAGGCTTTCCATGAGAGTATCCAAGATGATGGGCTAGATCTCAAAACCACCTCTGAGAAATAATTTTAAAGAAGATAACTATTATTATATTAATCCTCCTGCCTGTTTCTAGCTAAAAGGCCTGTATCCTGGGACAGTCCCAACCTACCTGAACCAGTGAGGTTCTGGGACACCCACATCACCAAAAGCACACTGTTTTGGTAAGGCCCATGCACTGTAACCTATATGCAGGGACCTAATGCAGTGTAACCTAAGCAATGTGAATGAAACAATTTTCTGTTGGATCAGCCTTAATCGTAGATCAGTAGTAGATTTTTTAATGTTTTGAAAGGTGCTTCCCCCATAGGTAAGGTTCAAGAATACACACAAATCTTTGTTCTACCAGAAGAGGAAGCTGGACTGGGTAGATTCTCTGTGACTGTGGGGCCTATTTCCAGTCCATTATCCAAAAACACCTCTAGGTGGAGTTCATCCGGGCAGTATCCACTGACTCCCTAGACACCTCTGAGGAGCAGTCGGCCCTATTAGGGGATCTCTGCTCAGTGCCCCCCTCTGGATCTCTGATTTTTCAACCTTTGACCTCATTTCCATTCCTGTTTCTTTACTTTGTTGTCCCCAATAGGGTGACCAGACAGCAAGTGTGAAAAATCAGGATGGGGGTGGGGGTAATAGGAGCCTATTTAGGAAAAAGCCCCAAATATCGGGACTGTCCCTATAAAATTGGTACATCTGGTCACCCTAGTCCCCAATAATCAGCTGTAGCCTGGGCTTAGAAGTGCCTCCCCCTTAATCAAGGGGGCATACCTTCAGTTATGGGCAGGGCTAGGCCGGCTTTTCCCCATGCTTCAGACAGTACAAATCTTTGTTCCAGTCTCAGTGCAAGCAATCTAAATTAGGGAGGCTCTTTGGGGCTAGGAAATACTAACAGGCTACAGCTGGTTGGGTGAAACTGGAGCTTTCTGGTGATAGGGAATTTTTAAAGAGAGTTCTAATTCAGACAAGATGTAAGAGTGGAAATTGTGTTACTAGAGTGGAAATGCATATTCTGTTGGCAGGCCAATTACTAATTATTGCTTGTTTAACTCACAAACACTAACAGTTTGTGTACATTTTCACTGGTGTTTATAGGTCTTACAAATGTAAATTGGCTCATAGATGGGAGAGAGAAACTCTTATAGTCTGTGCTCAGTCTTGATCTACTGGGGTCTGACTACGGTATGAAGTTCTGAAGCAAGTATCTTCTTGGGAGGTTATTAATGCTCTAGTATAGAGTGGCTGTAGGAGAACAATAAATCAGTCAATCCTCTTCCTTTGCCACCATCTGACCCCCATCGCAAGGAGACTATGGAATTTACTAACCTTTGCTGTATAATGCATTGTGAAAGCATAGGTGTATACTTCATTTTATACCTAAAATAGGCTTGCTCTTCAGCATCCTCGCATTGAATGACCCACAATAACCAAAGACTCAAATTGGGATATGAGGCAGAAATTGGTTACACTCTCTCACATAGATTTTAAGTAATCATAGAAGCTTATTTCAAAGTTAAATTATTTGTATAATCAGAATACACATCCTGGTTGACTTCAGTAACTGTGTGAAATTACAAAATGACTTCAAGTCAGTCTGACATGCAATTTACCAGAATGTGTCCTCTCTCACCAAATAGCATTGATTAACAAATATTACTGGTAAATTAGGGAAAACACTTTGGTATCGCAAATGGAGTGGAAAGGAAAGTTCATCTGCTGCAAACTCTAGTGGGCCCCAGATCTCTTCTGCTGTGTGGGGATCTGTACATTTCATTGCATTACATTTTCTGGGTTTCCCTCCTCCCACAGTTCTGTGTTTCTCTATGGGAGATGGTGACCTTGCCTGCACTAATTAAACTCTGCTGTTTATCTGCCCACAAATTATTAAAATTTAGGTGTGTGTCCAAAGGAATTTAACGAGATCCTGGAAATTACATAGTAGGCGGGCATTGATGAAGAGGGGGAAATACAGAATTGTATATGTACATTTTAGGACTTCCCCATATCATGAGAATTGCCTAAAAGAAGGAGGTTGCCTTTACGTTCTCTTCTTTCATGCATCTTGAGGATGGGGGGGGGGGGGGAATCTAAAAATATAAGTCTAAGATAAGTACAGAAAATAGATACTCGCACAGGTACTTTCTCTTTGACCTAGCTAAAACAGAAACATAATAGCCATCTGAATGTCCTTTTAATACTAATACTCCAAACTTGAAAAGTTGCCTTTAGAGAATTATCAAGCACTTTATAAACAAAGAATCATAACACCTATGAGAGAGGTTCAGTAAATATTATCATACCTACTTCATGGATGGGTAAACGGAAGATGACCAAATTGGGAATGAATCCTTCGCCCTTTGAAGGGTTTCCTATCCTTTTAAAAGTGGAATGAAAAATAATGCAAAGGAAAACAAGTGTGGTATGTGTTTTTTGTTCTTCTTTATGAGGCATAAATACTAGATACTGTAGTATTGTTATAGCAAGTCTCGATGTTTTTTAAAGTTTTCCATGATCTTACAACTGCTGGCATCAAACTCATGAATTTTCCCATATTCAAAATGGCCACCATCTCATCATTTTCAATGGAGATGAAGCAAGTTGTTCTCAGTTAAGGCCAAAGATTCCCTGCAGCCTTTGTATTCTGAAGTGAGGCTGCCTCTAGTAAATATGGCTGCCTACTCTCACCATTTTCAATCCAACTGAAGCTTGCCTGGGAAGATGGCTGAGTGAGCTCTATGATTGGGGTCTGGGGAGGAAATTATAAGAAGGTAAGAGACTGTAGGTAGTAAGAGAGGAACTGAAGAGGTACAAGAGACTGAGGGGGTGCAGGAGAATTCTGGATCTACCTGGGCAAAATCCCACATTTGCACATAGAAAGGAGTCTCTAGGGACCAAATAATAATTACCACCTAAACTAATTAAAAATGCAGTCCCCGATTTAACCTGCACAAATGCCTTTCTGCATCCGCACATGCAAGATTTTGTATTTATTAATATTGGATGTCCTTCTACAAGCTGTTTGAAAATGTGGCCAAAAATATCCACCCCAAAAGGTTATTGTGAGTTAAGTGTTTTAGCAGTAATCAGTTTATCTTTTTCTTCATGATCTATTAAGATAGTTGTACCTCAGCAGTTGTCGTATATGGAGTGCAGAATCTATATGCTCTGTGGGAAATGGATGGGTTTTTTTTCTTAGTAAATGTCATCAGCATTCAGAAAATATTTTCACCTGTTCAGAATGAAAGCATTTTCCACTAACTGTTTGCTTCATTTAACAGTGTCCTGGTAGTTGCTGAGAAAAAAAACCTGTCCAAATATTAGTTATTTATTGTAGATCACTATGTAAATGTTTTTATATTAGGAAAGAAAATATTTTTATATTTAGGAAACAAAGGAAAGGAGCAGGAAAATATTTTTACAAAGAGGAAATTTTAGTAAATTTAAAAGATAAAAACAAAATTTTCAGATGAAAAGTTCACCCCAGCTCTCTTCTCTGTTGGCCTTCCTTTAGACCAGGGGTGGGGAACCTTTTTTCTGCCAAGGGCCATTGGGACATTTATGATGTCATTCGCGGGCCGCTCCCCCCCCCCTCCCCGGAAGCCCAGGCTGGCAACGGGAGCTGAGACCCCCAGCTGGCAAGGGGCCAGTGGGGGAAACCCCAAAGCAGTGGCAGGCAGAGTGCTTAGCCCTGCACTGCTTTGGGGTTTCCCCCGCTGGCCCCTTGCCAGCCAGGGTCCTGCCGCCTGCCCCAGTCGGCTCCTGCTATCAGCCTGGGTGTAGGGGGTGATCTTCCTTTGCCCCCGCCCAGCCTTCCCCCATCTAACCGCCTTCCCTCCCCCACCCCTGCCTGGCCCGACCCCATCCCACCAAACTTAACCTCCTCCCCCCTCCCACTCCCAACCCAGCCTCCTGCCCCCCATGCCTGACCCGCCCAGCCCAGCCTCCCCCCCACCAAACCTTCCCTCCCGCACCCACGCCTCCCCCACCCCGCCCAGCCTGGCCTCCCCCCCCCACCGTCCCCTTGCCTCCCCCCCAGCCCAGCGTCCCCCCCCCCCACGCCCCCTTGACCGTCGGCTCCCCGCGGCTCCCCCAGGCGCGAGCCGCCCCTGCCTGGTGGCCGCGCGGCGCCGGCGGCTCCCCCAGGCGCGAGCCGCCCCCGCCTGGCGGCCCGTGCGCATCCCTGGCCGGCAGCTGCGGCCCCGCTGCTGCAGGCCGCACAGAATGCTTTGGCGGGCCGTATAAGGCCCGCGGGCCGGAGGTTCCCCCACCCCTGCTTTAGACCAAGAGTGGGCCAACTTTTTGGCCCGAGGCCCACATGCAGTTGTAAAATGGTATGGAGGGGCGGGTAGGGAAGGTTGTGCCTCCCCAAATAGCATGGCCCCCACCCCATCCACCCCCTGCCACTTCCCGCCCCCGACTGCCCCCCTCAGAATCCCCATCCAGCCCCCCAGCTCCTTTTTCCCTGAGTACCCCCTCCAGAGACCCCACCACCCCTAACCACCCCACAGGACCCCACCTCCCTATCTAAGCCCCCCATCTCCTTGTCCCCTGACTGCCCCCTCTAATGACTCCACCCCCACTCAACATCCCCTCCCCACTCCCTGTCCCCTGAGTACCCCGACCCCTATCGACATCCCTGCCCCAACCGCTCCCCGGAACCTCACCTCCTTGCTCTCCCTCCCCTGACTGCTCTCCCCCCAGTCTTTGCCCCATCCAACCGCCCCCTGCTCCCTGACTGCCCCTGCAATACCTTGCCCCTTATCCAATCCTGCCGCCACTCACCGGAGCAATCACGCCGCTGCAATGCTCCCCGGCAGGAGCAGCGGGCCGGAGCACTAGCAGCACGGCTGCAGGGAAGGGAAGACAGTGGGGGTGGGATCGGGGCTCTCCTCACTAGCCAGGAGCTCAAGCGGGTAGGACAATATGGTCCTGTAGGCCAGATGTGGCCCGCAGGCTGCAGTTTACCCACCCCTGCTTTAGTCTATGTTAGGTATTAATAAGCCCATCAGCACTTACAAGAAAAACCCAGAGGATTGAAATCAAGTTATTGGAAATAACTAAAAGAAGCAAAGATTTCCCAATGTCTTGGTTTAAAACTTGTTCACAGTAGAAAACTGCTATAAGAGTAAAATGTTTATCAAGATATTGTATTGTTTTTTATATACATAAACAAATACAATACTGCCTAACTCTCCTTTGCTGGCTGGCAGGATGGCATGGTACATGATATCACAATCTAGGATTGGATTGGATTCCATGACTTCAGGCTCTTTTCTGAATTTTTCTATCTTCTTCTGCCCCCCTTTTGATCCTCCAGTTCTGGGAGATCGTTTTCTGCTTCTCACTCAGCGGCCAGATTCATGCTTATCCAAATTCTGTCTTCAACTACATTGGTTAACTAAGGGCAAATTGAACCAGAATGGGAGTTTTTGTGAAGAATTTAAACTGATATTGACGAAAACTGGGTGGTGATCTGCATACTTTTTTCAACAGCAAATACAGTAATCACTGAAAATTGTATAAAATGGGATGGGACAGTGTTAAGTGTTAAGTCTTTAAATATGTTATCTGTTTAGCAGAGGCAAGGTAGGTGATGGATGTAATATAGTTTATAAATTAGCTTAATCAATCTTGTTATTTTTAAGACACTACGTTCTGTTAGGATGAAATTCACCCACAGGTGCTGATGCCAAAGCAGCTCCCAGTGCAGCAGCACCATGTTTGGTTCTGCTGCTGAGCAATGGTAAAGTGGGACCCCAGAGACTTTCTGCTCCCGGGAGGCCATGGAACTGGGCTCCTTGCCAGCTCCCCATAGCATAGAACAGGTTTTTTTAGGGTGTGTAGCAGAAGGAGGCTGGGCTTACTCTGCCCCTGTGTCCACAAACATCTATGTAGCAGGTCCAAGCAATCACAGCCCCTGCCTCGCACAGGTTGCACAGTTGATCTGCACTCCTGTGGTGAGCGAAGGGCGAGAGAATTCTCTCCCCACCACCAGTCAGTGTGTAGTTTATTACACACATAACTTATTTACTTGAGCTTTGTGGGGCTGAAAGGGAAGAGAGTTAATTCCCTCTTAATCACTTTGGTCTCTTAAACAGCTCAGCCATTACTTTTTTTCATGGTGAAAAAAAAAAGAGAGACAAGAAAAAAGTTTTGTGTACAACTGGTATCTGTAGAAATGCTGGGAAAGTCCCTATTACCTGGTGATTGTATGGCGGGGTTTTTTAAATCATCCCACTGACAAGAGTTTCTTTTGAAACGCCTTTTCTATGTAAATACATTTCCTGGCTCCAACACACAATTTCATTTTTTGTTGACTTTGTTAAACAGCTTTTGTTTGAATCCTGTCTCTTTCACTTGGCAAGGACAAAAAACTACAGAGTCTGAGGAATTAGTTTTTGCCTTCTTTGGGATGGCTACTCAGCCATCTTGATGCTGACCCTCTGACCCACATCCCTCCAATCTAAGGGCTCAAAGGCTCAGCCTAAACTGAATGAGACTTGATGGGCTCAAAGGCTCAGCCTAAACTGAATGAGAGGTCTCTGAGTTGGTCTGTCACTGCATGTTATGATCCCCTTCTGCAATCCACGTGGGCAGACTCTTATGTCCTGGGGTTCTTTATGGGCACATGGGTCTGCCCATGATAATCTGACTGCAAGATCAGGTCTGTGGTGTATTAAACACACTGCCTGAGCCCTAAGATTTTGTTACAGGCTGGTGGGATTCTGTTGCTGGCAATGCCTAACCCAGGACTACCCACTCCTCAGGCTGTCCACTTACAGATTGCCTGTGGAGACGCCATGACACAGCAAAGACTCCTTCCAGCCAGCCATCTCCAGGACTAAACATTCAAATGTAGGAGATGGGCAGTAAAGAATATCAGAAACAAAAACTATAAGAATTAGAAAGAACGAGCTAAGCAATCTACAAACATTAACCGATTAATCATCGACTCGTTCCTCAGTTGGTATAAATTAACCATTGATTTCAATGGAAGTTGTGCTAGTTTACACCAGTTGAGGATTTGGCCAACCCTTCATCTTGTCCCTTTCCTCATGAAACACCACTCTAGTCAAACAGGATGAGGCTTCAGTCCTCTTCAGGAATATCCTCAAATCCCAGCCCCGATCACATGTGATGTCCTATGTTCCCCTCGTCTCCTTTCATGTATGTTGATGATGGGAGCAAAGTTTCATTCAGAATTTACTGAGGGCTAGATTGACAAGATGCCCATATTGGGGAGTAAGAAGCCCCCCTTTTACCACTGCATGAGCTACATCCCTGTGTCCACAGGAGCAGGGA
Source organism: Sternotherus odoratus (assembly GCA_032164245.1). Taxonomy (NCBI): domain Eukaryota; kingdom Metazoa; phylum Chordata; order Testudines; family Kinosternidae; genus Sternotherus; species Sternotherus odoratus. Next base: position 21,068,549 of record JAVMKO010000011.1, read on the forward strand.
TATGCAAGCACGGTGCACCTGTTTACTCTCCTTCATTCCTACAGAGCCAATCGGTGGGAAGTGGGCAGAGAGAATTGAGGAATGTGCAGAAGCTTGGCTCTGCTCCTGTAACACACTGGCCAGCACAGTTGAATTGGTGCAAGGGTTTGTATAGATCAGCAAATAACCAACAACCTTACCCACCCACCTTCCCCTTATCTTCACCCCACAGCAAGGAGGAGGCAGGGAGGGAATTGTGCTTTAGAGGGGTGTCTGGGGTGCAGTGCCTCCTGGAATAGTGGTGGTTATTCACCACCACCTTGCTCAGGGCTGTGCCTAAAATCACTATCTAGCCCTTGCCCTTTATTCCCCAAAGCAAATTATTCAGATTACTGCGATAGTAGAACTTTTTCTTTTTAGGTTATGTACATAGTGAATTTGAGTCCACAGTGATGTTAAAATCTTCACTGTTGAATGTAAGCACAACTCCTTGAACTTGTCACAATCTTTTCAGCACATTTCAAAGGAACATTAGGAGATACAGCACATGTGGCAGCTATGGGAAGTTTGTTTTATCCCATATAACAGGTACATTACTTAGCATTCAGCTGGTTAACTCTGAAGCCTTGTTTCAACACTAAGGACTGGTCTACCCTACTGCTTAAGTCAATGTAACTTATGGCACTCACAGGTGTGAAAAATGAGCAACATAAGTTACATTAACCTAAGCCCTGTCCACACTGGCACTTTGTCAGTGGGAGATGCTCTCCCGCTGACATAACTTCTGCCTTTCATGGAGGTAGAGTTATTAAGCTGGTGGGAGAGCACTCTCCAGTCAGCATAGCACATCTTCACCAGATGTGCTACAGCGGTGCAGCTGCACCAATGTAGCGCTTGAGTCTAGACTTGCCTGGTGTGATGAAAGCCAGAGTTTCTCTGGGAAGGGTAGGTAACCCTTCACTCCTCATTCAACTGACTGCAAAAATCCTGTGCCTTTTAAGTCAGTGCAATTTCTGTTTGGAAGTACGACTCTACGGGAAGCACAATGTTTAATAACAAGCAGCCAGTCCCAGTGATTAAAACGATTTCTATTTCTCTTGAAAGTCCATCTTTCTCTCATACTCTGCTGCTTTGCAACTGCAGACAGTGTATGCAATGAAAAGCACCCTCCAGCTATCCATGCCTCATCCAAAAACACCAAGGGATTTTTTGGTACATTTCTTGGTTTTTGCATGTAGTGTTACTGCTAAGAATTCAATCGTGCCGTCACAATGATGTGAAAAGATATGAGGAGTCTATGCACTTTTCCATCACACATTCTCACCCTGTTGACAGACAATGGAACAACTGGTTTAAGATATAATGAGATGTTTTAAGAATTGTGAAGTTGATTTTGCCAGGCAAAGAAAATGAAAAAATAAGAAAAATACTGAATAGAAACAAAGCCAGATGAAAGTGAAAACTAAATGAGAACAATGAAGAAGGAGAAACACTGCAAAAGAGACTAAGTATTTAATTCAGGAAAAGTGTGAGAAATTGTACTGTACGAATGATAATAAAAATATGAAAAAACACTAAGATAAATACTACAGAAAAAAAGGCAAAAGCACAAAAGAATATTACTGTGAAAGGCACTGCTTCAGGGAAAGGATACAGGCTTTCCAATTTTCCAAAGACAGCACAAACTTTATTAATATTCGGTCCCCTTTGGCCTGATTCTCATCTCACAATAGTTCTAAACTAGTATAACTCCATTAAAGATAGTGATTCTGTCCCTGGTTTATATTCGTGTAAATGAGAGGAAAATTGGGCTCTTTGTCTTGGGATGAAAGCTGCTTCTTCCATGTGTTATTAGAATGTAAATTGTTCAACGAGAGTGGCTAAAATGAGAACAGATTTAAGTCTATTGATACATACTGGGGAAGGCTTTTCTGCTTACATAGTTACTATGCTGATATGTGGTATATAGTTTCTTGCCCAAATGTATGCTACATGCTGGATTGAAAATATAAAACTTGATAAAAAATGCATCAAAAATATGCTGACAAGAAACCATCTCAAACCAGATATGTGTTCATTTGAAGGTCAAATTGTTCCATTGCTACATATAACTCGTGGCTATAATTTAATAATCTGTATAGTAATATATTTACAATAATGGCACTAATTGATACTGCATTGCAGCATAAATCTACATGCGGAAATATATTTTATTGGATTATTGTAATCTATGCAATTATGATTTATTTTTAAAGAGGGAGAAAAATCCACTACTACTGTAGAAGCCTTCATATTATCAGACATACAAAAAAGTTACTTAAGACACCTTTTGATTTATACTGTAATCATTGTCCTCAAACCCCATTTGTTCCTACCTCCTCATTAAACTTACTCATGTGACTGATCTGTTGCAAGACACTAAGATCTTTGGAGCAGGCACTGTGTCATGCTCTGTGTATTTGTATAGCACTTAGCACAGCAGGACTCTGATAGGGGCCTTTTAGGTGCTACTGTGGTGTGAATAAATGATAATAAATACCATATGAATGTACGCCGTACTTGTCTTTAAATAAGTCATGCAGTTGCATCAAACACTACAAATATTCTCAAAAAACTCCAAACACTGTTAACACCTTGTCAGCTGAATCATTATTAGCATCACTGGGAGTCCTAATGCGCATGGCTTACTGTCTACCAGCACTGTGTCATCTAATCCAGTTCAGAACAAGTGTAAATGGCACGGTGCTGAAAATGATGTCACTAGCTACATAAGGGCTCCCGTTGTGGTTAACACTGGCTTATAGCTGAATCAGTGTTAGCACAGGTGGGAAATATTAGTGAAATCTCCTAAACCTATACAAGGCCAGTCAGTAGACAATGAAATCAAGATTTTTATTATTTACATAGGGAAGACCCTAGATGTCTTTTAATTTTTAACATTTACAATTTATTTATGTTTGTAGGGAAAATATCATGGTAATCCTATGCACATAGCAGTTATTATTTCAAACTGTTTAAGAGAAGAGAGAAGGATATTGGCTGCAGCCAGCATGCCTGTACAGGTAATGTATTACATTTTATTAATCTGCTTTGGCCATGTTGATCACTTGTACTGAGGAACAAATTCAGTCCTCTTTTGAAGAAACCAACAGGAACAGTGAGGGCAAGATTTGGCCCTCTGTCTCCAAATCATGTAAACAGCTTGTGCATGTTTGTGTTTGCAGAATCAGGACCCCTTACACATTAATTTAAGTAACTTCAGTATGTTACTGTTAATCTTAAGAAACTATAGTAATGTCTTGTGAGAGAAGGCATCATTTCTGAACACAGGTGCCGACCTTCCAAAGTGCTAAGGGTGCTTGACCCCTGGGCTCTGCCCCCTCTCCACCCCTTTCTCCAAGGCCCCACCCCTTCCCTGCTTCTTCCCACTCCTGCCCCAGCTCTTCCCGCCCATGCCCCAACCCTGCCCCCGAGTGCACCGCATCCTTTCCCCTTCCCCCCTTCATCCCAGCCTCCTGCACACTTCAAAACAGTGGTTTGCGTCGAGCAGAAGGTGCTGATCCTCGGGGCCTGCCAGTGGGTGCTCAGCATCCACCATTTTTTCCCCATGGGTGCCCCAGCCCTGGAGATTTAGCCCTAAATTCCATCTTCTGTGCTAGCTGTTGTAGTGGAGTTATTTGTAAGGGGTGTTCTCTGTAAGGTTAAAGAGCATTGCTGTTTAAGATATCATAGCTGATCTGCACACTACATATTTAATTTTTTCTAGGGACCACTGGAAAAACAATTGCAGAATTCCGTAGTTTCAGAAAGACAAAGAAATGTGGAGCACAAAGTGTCAGCCATTAAGAACAGTGCCCAGGTATGTTGTGTCTGTTACAGTCTGGGACAGTGTGTCAGGTTTTAGGACTCCGTACAGAGATACAGATTTATTACTGCAGATTCAGTCACACAGTCTGTTCATCCCAAAAGTATCTCTCTATAAGGACAGAGAAAGCGGTCCAGCAGGGACAATACTAGAAACAACTTAGCTCAAGAAGAAGTTTGGCTTGAGGTTTTGTTTTGTTGTTCTTTATATAAGAGCAAAGGAAAAAAACAGAAAAGGGGAGAGTTTGGTGTCAAACGCAGGGCACAGGGCACTGGATCAGCACCTATACATTTAGGGTCCAAATAGTGTCACAGAGGAGAAGCAGCTGGAAGCGGAGGCCCAGCAACCTGCCCATAATGTTGGTGAGCATTGATCCTCTTCTGCAAACTGCTGCATAGAATCTGTGGCTGGGGCTTTTTGTGGGGAGGGTGAATTTAATTGAAAAGGAACGGGTAAATAAGAATAATTGTTAGGAGCTACTTTAAAAAAAAATGTATGCTTGAGTTGTGCTTGAAAAACAGCCAACTGTGCATGCAACTGAACACCTTGCATTTGCATTTCCAAAGTTTAGTCCCCAAAATAGAAAAAAACAACCGATGTGGCTGTCTGTGCACACATCTAGATTTGGAGACTGGATGTATGTAGTCCTCTACACATTTACTAGGGGTGCCAGGTGTCCAGTGTTCAACCAGAAAGTCTGGACACCAAAAGTCTGGTTATTGTAGCTGGGTGGGAGTGGGAAGGTGGGGGGGGAGATGCTAGGTCATCAACCCGAGCCAGCCCCGGGGCTGCCTCCTACTTGCATCTCATAGGCAGGCAAGTAGCAGGCTCTGCATTGGGCTGCAGCCTCCATCCCAGCCCTAGAGGAGAGGGAGCTCAGCTGCCGGTGCGGTGGGGAGGGAGGTGGAGAGCAGCCAGTGATGGAGGGAGAGCAGCGAGAGTGAGGGGTGGGGTTTTAAAGGAAGGGGCGGGGTTTCATGGGCAGAGCCTGTTCACGAATCATCTTTTATGATAGGATTACTTGGAGAAGTCTTTCCAAACCCTTTTAAATATTAAAGCATCCAAGTGAAACTCTGAAAAAGGCCAAAGCAGTAATTCAGTTTCACTGCTTTGCACAGAGTTCATGAGGGTGGAGGGTGACCAGATGTCCTGATTTTATAGGGACAGTCCCAATTTTTGGGTCTTTTTCTTATATAGGCCCCTATTACATCTCACCCCAGTCCCGATTTTTCACACTTGCTGTCTGGTCACCCTGTGAAGGTGTCTGTATCTGAAAATGAGGTCTGTGGGTACAGCCCTGCAGAACCTATGGCATTATGTGTGGCCAGAACTTTTCCTGGAAATCTCTGCTCCTAAATATTCTTGTAGGCCCTGATCCAGCTCCCAGGGTAGTCAATGCAAAGTCTTCAATTGACTTAAATGGCATGGATCAGGCCTTTAGATTAGAGTAGTATGGCCCTGTTCTGAGATACTCACGGGTCACAGGAGAGGGTCTTTAACACAAAGTATGACTCAGCTTGTTTCACCTCAGAACAGTGGAGAATAACTTTAAATCTCCAAATAGGCCAAAGAATTATAAAACCAAATGTAGAATTGGAGTGCTCAGTTAAAAAAGAGAAATTATCCTGCTTTGTCGATACTCTGCAAACAGACGTTTTTATGTGCACACCAAGATGGTAGACATGTTTTTTCTAGATTTTTATTTTTAATTTGTTTTTTGGCTTATATTTTTAAAGAAATTATTTTCTTGGCTATCCACATTAAAAATTCCGATGCCATACTTTGTGTAGCTGTGTTCAAATCCACAAGCGTAATTTAATTCATATTTTTCATAGTTAGTGTGAGTAATCAACTATTCTTCAAAGAATGACAATTGACAGTACCAAACTACTGTATTTTGAAACGTGGGTGGAGGAGGGGCATCCTTGATTTGTTTAAGTGTCAAATGACAATTACTCTAATAGTTTACATAAATGTGTTTTAGTTAGATTTATATTATTGATAAGCAGTCTTAACTATTTTATTCATTTCTACTTTCAAACAAATAAGGATTTGAATTATTATTGGGGGAGACTGGTTTAGAAGAAAATAAATTATGTGGCCAGATACATACAGGGTCTTGTTCTGCAGGCAAAACCTGAATCAATGTACTGTAGTTTTTCCACAGCAGAGTTCATGATTGGGCTGATTGTATCAATAAGAATATCAGTGTCTGAAAGAGGATAATGTGTGACTTTACTGGAATGCAATGCAATAATAATATAATGGTCTGCAGCTGCACACAAAATTATCATTTGTTTGGTGAGCATAGTGAGTAGGAGATAAACAGTCCTGTCAAGTCTTTGACAGGGAAGGGAAATATTGAAAAAAGTCAACTAAAATCTAGGTAAAAATAAAATAATGTAAATTAGAAACTGTCAGATATGGTGATCCTCAAGTGCTATACTGATTTTTTTTTTATATATATAAAAAGATGACAGAACAAGATGTCAAATACTTAGAAGATTTGCAAGAGGAGTTTGACTTCAGGTATAAAACAATACAGAGCCTAGGTAAGCTTTTTCATAATTATTTTAAGATTCTGTGAGAAAATGTTGACTATTGGGCTAGATTCCAGTCACAGTTTTGTTTTGTGTATTACCTTCCAAGCATACATAAGTACAGAAGCTGATATTTTGAGATATATGCATGAGGTGTATGCAAAACTGCTATTTGTGCTATAATGCACATTTCTGGGGTTAAAAAAGTAATAATATCAGTGTCCAGATGCAGTTATTTTCTGTAAATGAGCTATGAAGCAGTGTGATCAAGTCTTGGGAATTATGGTCTAGTTTAGAGAACACTTTTTTCAAAACAATTTTTTTATGTTTAACATGGCCCTTCCTCTTACACAGTACAATGTATAGGACCCCATGCTTTCCCCCATAGTGGAGTTTTCTAAAACCAATTTGTTAGCCACTATCGTGGCCTTCCAGTCGTTTTAAGCAGAACGGTGATAATCATCTGGTAAGCATTCCAAATGCAAGCTTGAGCAAGTGGTTCTGGAATCTGCAACCACTTCTTCATGACTCTCTTTCAGAAATGAAACTGGCATCCAGCTGTGTCTGCACTGAGACATTAAACGCACCTCCCTTTGAACATGGAGAGAAATCTGGGCCCCTAGGTGCCCTTAGTTCTTCAGTATGCCAATCATAATGAGACCAAGATTGAACATGTCAGAGCACAAATTTCAATGGAAGGCAGTTGCCAGGGCCCAGCATAGATATAGATGGCATTAAGTTTTCCTTTGAAAGTAGTTGGAGATGTAGAGAAAGTGAGGGGTATAGAGCTGCACAGGAAAAGGGAATGGGTCACGCTAGGAAGATGTGAAGCCAGTGGATGACCAGTAACAGGAAAGATCACATCAAGGCGAAAACACCTAATGACCAGTACTCACAACATTGTACCTGTCCCTCACTTGCAATATTTCCTCAACCAGACACATGGTTCACACTAATATTCCAAAGAACTTTACTATGATTACTGACAGCATTGCCCACAATTTTATAATGGCTCATCACACTTCAGTACTTGAATCCCATCAAAACCAGAATTATATAGTGAAATAAGAGTATACACAGACATAAGAATCTAATCATTTCTATGTCACTCATTTGTTCCCTATACTCCTCCTGTTCCACACAAGAAAAAAAAATCAAAATACACAGCGCCTACAATAATTCTTATATTCATAATAGAGTCAGTCTATGCAATTGAGATAATATTATATAAACTTTAATTACAAACATTAGTAGATTCCTTTACGACCTACCAGGATATAATCTATTTAGGGCTTCCCACCTTCTACCTCCGTTATAAACACATACACTGAGGTTACCAGATCTTTTTTTTTTCTCTTCTCCCTGTAGAGCAGGGTGACAAAAACAGCGTTCTGATGAAACAGGAAATGGTGATGTTGCAGGAAATGCTCAATACCATAGACTACAAAAGAAAGGTTCGTAATATGTTTTGTCATTTGTGGTTCATTTGCTTTCTCCCCCTGCTCCCACGCTGAATTCACATTTAAGGAGGCATTTCCACAAACTATCCCATCAAAAAGAGCAAGTAAACATAATGTTGTGTTACAAATACCAGGGGGATGATGGGGGAGTTTACTAGCAATTCAATAACTGGCAGTTCTAAAGAGTACAACTACGGGCATGAGCCTATTAGTTGGCAGGTGAGGATTAATTATCAGCTCATAGGAACAGTTCTGGATTCATCCTCTTTGTTTACAAGTTACTGCATTTAAAGTCAGACAAAAAATCACTGCAGATCGATGTAATCCCATAATCATAAAGCCAGACATCAGACTATTGAGTGCAGTTGAATGCCAGCTGAGGGTGGGAAAAGCATTCCTATGTCTATTTTTTTTTTTTGCTGTTCACCTTGGAATAGCTTAAAAACTTCCATATAATTTCCACATATTCTTTTAATCATTAAAGTAAAGTCTATATGAGGATACTATCCAAGATCACAGAAAGGAGCTTGTGATCTTAACGGTGTTTCTACATGGCAAGGTCCTGGAGGTGTTATGCCATAATAAATTCACTAAAAACTAGTTATATGTAAAAATAATATTCAGGACTATATTTAGTACAATGGATGGAGAATCCAGTCACTTGAATCCAAGCAGTAGTATGGTCACTTTCTCAGAAATAAAAATTAATCCATAAGCTTTAGAACATTATATATTTAAAGTCTTATGTAATTTGAATATGGTGTTTCCAAGAGGAACAATTAAAAACAGGGTGAATCCAAATCACTTTATTGCAAATTAACATATTGCACATTTTTCCTAACTCTAAGAAATTAAAATGTATGGCCAGCATTATAATTGGCTTCATTTGTAAGCTTTATTGGTGTTCCCTGTGAGCAGGTGGTAACACTTTTCCTATTCCTTTCAGGAAGTCCTTAGTAAAATGTCACAAGTAATAAATGAAAGTGATGTCTTGATGAACAACATGCTGCTTGAAGAGCTTCTAGACTGGAAGAGGCGCCAGCAAATTGCCTGCATTGGAGGTCCTCTACATAGTGGCCTTGATCAGCTCCAGAACTGGTAAATTTATATTTACTTTAAGTTTCCAGTGAAAACCACAGGAAGTCGGCTGCTTCACAGTAGCGTAACACATGTAAAAAGATAGGGTCCCATCAGAGCTGCTGTCGTATGTATAAATTAATTGAGCTTGCTGCTGATATGGTAGCAGTTAAGGAAATAAGTAACTGAAATTTAATGGGCTTTGATAGGTATAATCTGCTGTTGGAATGAATACAAAACAACAAACTATACACAGGGACTCACCACTTGCAGAGTGTCAAACAAAACAACAGCAACAACCCTCCCATATATCACATACACTTCCTCAAAGGAGTTTTGCTAAAAAGAAATAAATAGCTTGATTAAAACCACACATAAATGTACAGATCTAGTCAAAAACCCACAGAGAAACAATGCTCTCATCTCATGGAGTCTGACTTCTCTGTGCGTATTAGAGTAGCACACTGAGCTCACTAAACTCGTCACTTGAGGACAGTGGGAATTTTATTGGGGGAAGATATAGGTAAAGACTTCATGCTTTGACTCATTCAGTGCATCACTTCACCAGATTTGAAACAATAGGTCATTGCAACAAGTAGGAGTTTAATGAGCGATCATAGCCTGTATTTGAAAATACCACAAGGCTCAAAAAGAGGTTGTCATATCTAGATTCAAAATTCAAGTTGGAGCATAAACATAATTACATTTGACAATTATAATGGAGCTAGAGAACATTCTTGCTCCATTCAGTGCCTTCCCAACAATTTTTTATGTCCCATGAAGCTTTCCCACCCCCCACCCCTGTATACCAAAGGTCAATAAGGAAAAGGGGAAAGAATGGTAGAGGTGGAAACAACCAAAAACAAAACCATTTTTCACTGTTGAAAACATTTCAGTTTTTCATTGGAAAACGGATAGCAAAATCAAAATTTGTATTTTGGTATTTTGCTTGAAAAGCTCATCTTTTGTTTGTTATCAACATATTTTTTCAATAAAACTTTCAACAAGCTCTACCTGATCTTTTTGTAAGGACCTAAGTGAATTTGTGACAAAGTTATAGCAGGATAAATCTTGAAGTCCCTGCTCACTTTTAGCCACTTCTCACACAGTTATGGGAAGAGAGACTTTTTTCAGAATCGCATATGGGAGTTTAACCACATGAACCCCATTAAAGTAAACTGTTTGCCAAGTGTGTTTGGGTTGGATTTTCAGTCCTCTCACTTCTCTGGGATATAAATGTTCTTCTCTTAAAGAGCATGTTTTGCAAAAATACTACTGAGCTGTGGCATTATTGTCCTGTAATAGTGGTTACGTATATATTTCTCTTGAGCAAGTCACAGGCAGCTTCAAGTCAGTGGCAATTAAGTCTTTTGGGAAAGGGCTAATTTCTGAAATGATATAGGAACAATTTGGCCAGTGGTTCACATGTATTCATTTAACTGGCTGAGGTTAGCTTGTATAAGGTTAATAAATGCCAATCAATTCTAATTCTATGATGTTTCCAACAAGAACCTCAGTAACTTTTATGTTCTAATAAGCAATTTATATGAGAGAATGTAACTTAATCATCTGTCCTGCGATAGTTTTACACTGCTGGCAGAGAGCCTTTTTCAAGTAAGAAGGCAACTGGAAAAACTGGAGGAGCTGTTGACTAAACTGACTTATGACGGAGATCCTATTATACTGCAGAGACCTCACCTGTTGGAAAGAGTCAACTTCTTGCTCTACAATCTTTTCCGAAGGTAGATGAGCTATTATACATTGTGTGTGTCATTTAAGATGCAGGAATCTAAAACACTTCAGCAGCAACACAGTTTATAATTGAAAAGAAAAAAACCTGAACACGTCTGCAATGATTTTAGAGCTTGGTGTTTAAAGGTGATGAGCACCTACAACACTAACAGACGTTGGGTAGGAGCCTGGGGATAGAAGTTTCACAAACCAGGCCCTTAAAGTTTTGTGGTCAAGTTCTGCCTTTGGATAAACATGCATAGTTCCCATTGATTTCAACAGGAGTCATCCATGTGCCTCTGTGAACAGTGCCAGATATAGGACTGGGAATGCCAATTTCTTCCAGGCCTCCCCTTCCCCACCATGAGTGCTACACTCAGGCATCCCTTTTAGTTTCTTTCTTTTAAGTAAACCATATTTTGTTACCATTTCATCCCTGGTGTTTTACCTGTGCTGTGGATGTACCAAATGTGACTGCATTGTTAGTACATACCTAGGACTGACCCTGTCTGAGAGCAAAATTTGGCCATTTGTCTTTAAAATAGGACAGAAATGTGAAATGATTGTTGTATTTCATGCTTTAGACATTTTATTGAAACTAGCTTCGTAGCATGTTTTCCTGCCTCATTTGTGGTGGCGTCTCTTTCCTGTATTTTGTGGCAGAACATGATATCTGTGTGCTATGATGTGTTCTTCTATTATATTCAACTAGTCCATTTTTAATGGGAATAACTCACATGAAATCCATGGGAGGTGAGGTGTTGGACTGGGATGCACACCTGCCACTCCAGTATGCATAGAAAAGTCGTCCTCCATGATGTGAAAGCCTTTTGACTAGTTCTGCTCATTTATGCTGCTTTTAATCAAGCTGTTTCTTTTCCAACTAGTTCATTTGTGATAGAAAGGCAGCCCTGCATGCCCACCCATCCCCAGAGGCCAATGGTACTTAAAACCTTAATACAGTTCACTGTTAAACTAAGGTAAGTAAAGGAAGACTAGTGTTAATTCCTTTATTTCCATATTACATTATATCCTGGGAGAGCCAACATTTAACACATTGGGCCAAATCCTGATGACTGCACTCAAGCAGAGATCCTATTTCCTTCAATGAAAATTTTCTTCAGTAAGGACATACATACACTGTGGTCCAAATTCTGCCACCTACAACTATACATGGAGTATGATATTGCTTAATGTGAGTGAAGATGTAAGCATCTCACTGTGAGAAAAGACCTTAGAATGTTTGGTCACATTTAAAAAAAATATATTTTATTGGATTCTTGCTTTAATACATTACAAACAAAATAAGGCACAAAAACAAAGTGAATAATAAAATATCACATCACACAAGCCAGCTCTGCAGTAGTTTCAAGGCTATTCTTGCATATAAGCAAGGCAAATTACTGCATTTTTGGAGGCTCGTGTTTCAACAACTCAGGTCTTGTCTACACTACCCACTGGATCTATGGGCAGCTATCAATCCAGTGGGGGGGGGGTCGATTTATCGCGTCTACTCTAGATGCGATAAATCGACCCCCAAGCACTGTCCCATAGACTCCGGTACTCCACCGGAGCAAGAGGCACAAGCAGAGTCACCAGGGGAGCATCAGCTGTTGACTCACCGCAGTGAAGACACCACGGTAAATAGATCTAAGTACGTCTACTTCAGCTATGTTATTCACATAGCTCAAGTTGCATAACTTAGATCGATTCCCCTCCCTCAAAGTAGACCAGACCTCAGAGCCTGAATTTGCTCCCCACTGGCTCCTTGCCTTCTCTGAAAATAGAACTGGATGGTGGAACTCGCAGCTGAATCCCATCTACCAACAGTAAGAATAGAGGGAACAGGAGCATTCCTATGGGGGGGGGGGGACAAGGGTACAGGAACCCCCATACTTACTATCCCCTTGATGTCTCTCACAATGCAGTTGCAGGTCTTATGCCTTCACACGTTGTCTGTGCCATCCTAACTTTTGCCACATGCCAGCACTAATGATGAACAGGGAGGCACTTGTCACCTTATTTTCCTAATTCCCTCATCTTAAGCTTGGGACCCTGCAAGTCATGATACAGCTCTGGATACTTGGTCTGGTTTTCTTTTAAATGGTATTTTAGAGACCATTGACTAGGGAACTACCAGCTTTTATTCTATAGTGACAAATAACTTTACTATATAAAAGGGACACGTTCTAGTTCTGGTTGTTCAGTTTTACACTTTTTATTTCCCAGGCTACTAATTAAATTGCCAGAACTGAACTACCAGATCAAAGTGAAAGCAACTATTGACAAGTAAGTGGTGACATTATACAGCTAGGGCTCTAAGTCTGTGTTGCTGCTTTATGTGGCTTGAAAGTTGTTGTGTTTTTAAAATACAAGACCTATTTGAATGTTAAGGTTTATTAGAGTCAATAACTGGTGAAAGATTTTCTTTTATGTTTAAAAAAAAGCTTACTTTTTACTTGATATTTAAAATTTGAGGCAGCAATTCCAATAGAGATTTGTAACAGGAGCTGTATGAAACACAGTCGTTTTGACTGGCAGCAGCATATTCATCCAAACCATTTTTCAGCTTTGGGACATTTGGCACAGCTGTGGGATTGTGCCCCTTGAATTCTGCATTTACACAGATCAAACAAATTAAAATCAACCAGTTTTGCTGAGTTTTGGGTGGAAACCATAAATTAACCCAGATTCACTAAAACCTGGGTTGAGCTTTGGCTTTAATTACACATCTGCCTCTGCAGTGCCCCTATATTCTTGACAAAATCAGGCTGCATTAATTTGTAATCACAAAACAAATAACTACTAAGGTCCGGATCCTTGAAAAGAATGGGAGTTTCAGGTTTCTCACTGGCTATTCTCAGCAGAATCTTAAAACCTAACCACATTTCAACTTGTAATGGAATGGTTCTAACTTGTAACTAGTTAATAGCATAACTAGCTCTAAAAGCTAATTTATGTCAAAACAGGCCCAGGTCCTGCTACCATTTACATGCTTAACTTTGCTTCTGTGAATAGTTCCATTGATTTCAATTGGACTACTCAGGGTAGTAAACTTAAACATATTCTTGGAGGACTGGTGCTATAGTTAGTAACTAGGGAAGCTTAGAGTGTTCTACCCCTGCCAAAGACTGAGCTTGGCACATGGCTGTCTTCCTGTAAGTGGTTCCTCTCAACCACCCCCTTTCCCTTCTTTTTTTCATTTTTCTTTTTATGGTGTGAACAGGACACCCAAAGTGATTTGGTTAGTCCTCCTTCCCAGGTGTCTAGGCAGCAGGACATCTCAGAGTGCGTTGCCCTACATGCTGATGCTGAGTGCACGTCCTCCAGTCATTCTGTGCCCTGCTCTACAGATGTCTGTAGCTTCCCAGAATGTGTTGATGCAAACATAGTTAGGCAGAATGATAGCTTTGGATACGCACATATGGTTCTGATGGCAGAAAAAAGGCTGTGGGGACACAAAGTGAATAATGCTACTTATAACTAGCCATGTGTCTCACTGATTACAGAACAAAAGTCACAGCTGCATTTGTAATATGGATGGACCCTTAGAGGCCAGGGCATAATTTAATCTGCTCTTTTTAAAAGGTGCTATTTAGTTTGAGTGCATACTATATACATACACACACTCTGGGTTACAGGACATATTTTCTCTTTCTTTTTTTTTTTAAGGAATGTGTCAACTGTAAGGTAAGGCTATAAAAGTTTGAGACTCCTTAAGTTATCCCACATTATTTTATCTGCCGTTGTGTACATTGTTGTAATGTGTTTTCTAGTAATCGCAGATTTGTTCTATGTGGCACTCATGTCAAAGCTATGAATACGGATGAATCTGCAAATGGAAGTCTGTCTGTAGAATTTAGACATTTGGTAAGTTTGCCAGGTACTGTTCTTGTCATGTGACATTGGTAAAGCAATCACAGAATTATGGTTTTTTTAACCTGAACAAGGAAAACTGTATAATTCCTACAACTGTCTGTCTTTCTCTCTGCTTCACTATAGAGCGTCTACCTAGAACCTTTCACAGCCCCATCATGCCCCACTTTTTGCTGGAGTTTTAAAGAAACAGTACATAGAGCCTCATAATACTCGCTTTTACTCTCTTGATCAAATATATGCTATAGAGTGCTCACTGTTAATACTCTGCACAAGATTAGGTATCATGTACTTTCTGCTCTACAAACCAATCTCCCTCCCATCCCCTTTGTGTCCAGTGGCTCTAGATTTTTAATCTGACTTCCTATGATTTGTAGCTTTTGAGTTTCCATATTTGCTACTGATAATTATTTTGGACGTTTTCTCAAATGAACTGACCAAGTAGACGAACATTAAATAAAGGAAAAGGGGTGTTTGAAATACTTTGAATGAAAAATTTTCCCATCAAAAATGGAGTTTTGTCAAAGTCAACATTAATGTTGGGTCTCTCATGTCCCCATTCTCCTGATTGGTCCTCCTGCCTGACTAGATTACATAGAATCATAAAATATTAGGGTTGGAAGGGACCTCTGGAGGTCATCTAGTCCAACCCCCTACTCAAAGCAGGACCAATCCCCATCTCCAGTGATGTGCTGTGGTCTCTTTCTGTGGCTTAACCTCTGAAGGGCACTAGTGAAGTCCTGCAGGAATGGAGTCTGCAATTAGATTGCAAGTCTTCGCTTTCTGCGTTCTTGTTTCATTTTTCTTTATTATGAGCTTAGCTTTATTGAAATATTCTGAGTTAATTGTGTATTTAATAAAAACCTTTCTTTAAGATAATTACTCGCTGAATACATTTATCAAGAAACACCATCAGAGCCTTCACTATAGATGTTCGATGTAAATGGTGTACTTATCACAGAATTACCTAGTGCCATTATTTTATGTAAAGGCAAATTTTGATTCCACCAGCCATTTAGTGTCATGGGACAATTAGTTACCATTTTGAGATCCCTGAAGAAATCACGTGTTAGTTTCTGAAGGATGCACAGCACAGATAGACCATCACTATACAACAGTAGTAGTAAAACTACTGTAGCAAATACTGATGCTAAATATTTCTGTCTATAAACATCCTGAATATAAATCTTGATTTCCATTTTACAGCAACCCAAAGAAATGAAATCAAGTGCTGGAAGCAAAGGAAATGAGGTACAAAGTTTTTTAGTTTTGTAATGTTCTTTTATGACTTTCAAATAAAAAGTATTTTAGAATGGATTTCCGTTAATTTCATTTGTAGGCATGTTAGCTTTTGAAATAAACACAGTCATGATAAACTGAACAGTATACAGTCGTAATATAATAAAAATATATGAAAACTTTTCAGAAATACATTTCTTAGAAGTTTGAATTAAAAAGCCTCAATTTATACAACAAAAACAGTTGTATTTGACAGCAGGATCTATGTATCCAAATGCATGTGTTTCTTCTTAAGGAGTATTCTTTTAAAGTGGACCCAACATTTACATTTTGTAAAAACAAAAGTTTTATGAAACCCAGAAAGAGAGACATGTTTCCACAATTTTTTTTAAATCCAGCAAGAACAGCAAGAACAGTTCAAGCAAACTGAGGGCCAAATTCAAAACTGGATTAAGGTTGTAATTGTATTTAAGTCAATGGAGTTGTGCCTTCTTCAATCAGCACTGAATTTGGTCCTGCTTTGGTAATATTTATCAGAAGCTGGTCTTAGTGCGCCCCTTTGTGGTTAGATTATAATATAAAACTTCAGATTTACAGAGTAACTAACACATGCTGTGGACTATCCATGCCTTGTTGACATTTGGGAGATGTACACTTCAGCTTTGTAAAGCTAACAGATGTTGTGAGTGACTGCATCCTAGAAGAGTCTAAAAGTATGCTTCTCCCACATAACCCAAAGAAAAAATTACATAACCTCAAAATAGCTATTTTCTTGCTCTCTAAAAAACACACCTTTAAACAGATACCATTAATATAGGTGTAGGGACATCAGTATGAATTAGTATCAGGAACCTCAAGTGTTCAAAATGTATGCATCAGACTCCCAAAGAATGATATGAGATTTTTTAAAGTCTCATGATTTTTAAATAATTAGTGTTTGAGGTTTTTTTATTTGCCTTCTAGTTTGTTAGCCTTTTAGGTTTATGTTTTCCAAATTCTCTCTCTATCCAGGAAGGTTAGCAGCATTCATTTAAAGAAACCCCCCCAAAATAGGGGGAGAGTCTCACATAAGCACAGGTCTCCAGGAACTGGGACTTTAAGTTAAAAAAATAAGCCAAGATTCACAACAAATGAAGAGAGCATTGGCACCAGTGCGAGGGATATGGGCTGGATGGAAGAGAGGGGCTGGGGAAAGGCTGTGCTTTGTGTACCATTCTGTTTGGTAAAGGGTGTAATATCCAGAATGCAGTTACAGCACTCTGAGCAGCTACATGTCCTCTGATCATCCTCCACCATCAGAGGGCATCACAGTCATGCTGCCAACATATGGGGAAGTCACTGGCAGCAAGACAGCAAGTACCTGTGTGCTGGGGGAGGACAAGAAACGTTACCTCAGCACAGAGAGTGTGATTCTAGGTGAAGATCCTTGTGATTTGGCCAGCCTCTTACTTTTGTTCTTACTCCTGTGTGTGGCTTATCTGGCCATGCCACAAATTTGCTAGCTTTCTCGGTAGCGGTGTATGGGATTCTTGGGGGAGAAGCAACTTTTTATTCAAAACTTAACTTAAAAGGTAAACTACAAAGCCAGTGAAAATGTGCTTTTCATGGCTTTGGATAATGCATAAAGTTGATGACATACATTTGGGTTTTTGTCTCACTTTTGGTTGTAAAAAATTGGCTTTTCCCCAAAGAACATTAGCCTAGGAATGGCAGGATTTGGTAGTTTCAGGAGGGGAACTTTGACCTGGTAGGAGGTGCAGCTCCCAACTGTGATTTGCCCTTGCAGACACGTGGAAGGGGAAGGGAAGTCATGGAAGGAGACCTTCCTTTGTTTGGCCTATGCAAAGGCAGAGAATTACAAGTACTCTCTGTAAGCAGGGATTTGACCTGAACCCTTCCACAGAGCAATTGGGAAGGGTTGAAAAGGAAGCGGGGCTCTAGCACACTAGAGAGCAAGATACACCATCTTTTTGGATGGTACAGAGCAGAGCACGCACACACCGCCGTGCCACCAGCCCCATGAGCGCTGAGCAGTCCTGGGAGAGTTTATGTCTGAGGCAGAGTCTCTCCCTGTGCTGCTGCTGGTGCAGGGGGGCCTCCATTCAGCTCTTTGTGCAAATTGCACAATCCAGCCCAATATCTAGAGGAGCTGTTGGGCAGCAGGAAAGCTAAGTGAGCATCTGCTCAAGTTTATCCCTCCTGGGAGTTGTATTCTCAGTCCTCCAACGATAGATTCCTCTGGGAAATCAGAATCTGTTTTACATTGAAATTGTCAATCACGAAAGAAGCTTTAACAAAAAACAAAACAGCGTGTGAGGCTGTCTCTATAACTTGCAAAAAGCACCTCTTGTTCATTTTTCACTCCAATCTTTAAAAGTGCAACAATCCCTTTAACAGTGTTTTCTTAGCTTCTTCAGAAAACTGCAGAAGTGTTAGAAAGAGTTTAAGGTCAGGGGACTGCATTTTTTTTTTAAACGCCCACAATTTTCCACTGGCCCTGCCTAAATAGTATATTCAACTGACATTTTCTTTCAATGTTGTGTTCTCTGCAAGCTTTGGTTGTAGTCAGGCTGCCAAAAGCAGTTTTAAGTGACAGCTTTGTTCACAGTTACATAATGTGTTTGTTTCCTCAGGGCCCTCAGATGGTAACTGAAGAGCTGCACTCCATCAGCTTTGAAACACAGGTCTCTCTGTATGGTCTGACAATAGATTTGGAGGTGAGCGTTTTCACTGTTTTTGTGTGGGGAAGAATAAGCAATTATTTGTCCTCAAGCAGAATGAATACCTATAACTCACAAGAATTTGAGAATTTTTGGATAGAAGACATACAGTACATATAGCTACAGCAACTTTTGAGACGTCTAATTGGCTAACTCTAATTGGCAAGGCACACTTCACTTTGGTACAGTATAAATGTGATGTTCTGCAGAGAATTTAGTGCACAGTCCTTCCACCAGTGAAGTCAGTGGAAAAATTCCCACTGAGTTCAATAGAAGCAGGATTGGGATGCCCCCTGGAGCAGCACAGCATGCTGCTTTGAGAATATAGGATATACAATATGGCAAGAGAAAGTTTTCGGGGCCCATGATACACATGACTGCAGGTCTTCCTGCTTCATCGTTTGTGGGCATCATAGTGTGGCTGCCATAAGCCCTAAAGGTCTCCAACAGTGCTAGGGATACCATAGGTCCCCTTCCTGCCAGACAGATGACTGGCTGTTGGCAGCTATACTTTGTGAAGCTCTTTCATACAGCTGATAAAGCAGCCCCTAGCCACAGCTACAGCCAGTCACCTGTGTTGCTGTGGAGTCCAGCACATACAGCTGAGCTCTGAGACTAACATTCACTGGACATTTGGGGGTGCATCCCTTGGGACACAGACCAACAGTCAGCCAGCACCAGCAGATCTCTGCCCTGAGGAATATGCCAAAAGATGAAGAGGTGATATTGAGGCTATTGCAGTTTCCAATACTACAAAACTATTATGCTAATTAAAAAAACATGCTAGTAGACTAATACATTCGCCAATTAATGCCTGCAACACTCTGTGATATTCACATGCTCTGTCTTCTTCACCAGACAAGCTCTTTGCCTGTAGTGATGATTTCCAATGTCAGTCAGTTACCTAATGCTTGGGCTTCTATTGTTTGGTACAACTTGTTGTCAAAGGATTCTCAGGTAGGTCTTCAAATCCCAACTATTAACTTTCTGTATTTTTCAAGTTTCACACTCTATACTACAAATTAGCGGTAATCACATTTATAATAATATGATTAACATTATGTAGAGGATTGTATGGGCCTTTGGATCCAGATATGGTGCCTTTTTTACCTCCAGTTCAAATGTAAGATAGGTCAGTATTGACTGAAAACTGTTACCCTTTGGCTCCTGGTTTTTGGTCTGTGTTTATTGGAAGTTTCCTATCTATTTATTAGTGATTTGTATTATCATAGTACCTAGGAGCCCCAGGCATGGACCAAGCCCCCTGCTCTGCTAGGCACCGTACATAGTCTTTAGTGGTCAAATCTCAACATCACAGAGTGAACATTCTGAGCCAGCATGTTGGGAGTCCTGGTAAAAAGACCAGTGATGGAATGGACGTGTAGATTTAATTACCCTTTCACTCTCTTGATGCGGTTTATCTGCAACAGGACTGGGGCAAATTGAAGGGGTGTACTCGGAAGTCCTGTACTCCTGCTTCTTACACTGTTCCTAATTTGTGAGTATATGGAACACCTTAGAAGATTGCTGTGTACTAAATACTGTCAACCTATACCATTCACAAACACGAACGCCATTTAAAAAAAGCATCCATGCCTGTGATTAATACATAGTTACATGTTATACGTAAAAGAGCTTTCATTATTCAGATTAATTCATTGCAATAGGTAACTTAAAGCTTGAAGATCAGTCTGTCAAAGTGGATACATAAGAGTTTCTGTAATGTATTAAATACAGTTTTCCTCACTTATTTCACAGGAGTTAATGCTTTTATTAAATTAGAGCATTAGTAAGTGGTCTGGTACCACCTGCTAGTAGTTCCAACTTAGGGGAAAGATTGTTGCTTCCCAGTCTGCAGGAGATTCAGCACAGACTGCTAAATTAGTCACATCAATCATCTTTATTGGCATTACTTCCACCTTATCGTGGAATAGCTCTAATAGTAGCTCTAAATGAGAAGCTCCTCTAGTTTTTCAGTCAGGGATTGGTGGTTGCCTGTAGATGTTGCGAGGACAGAGAATGCAAGAAAGGATGTTTCAGAATGCCAACGAATTGGCAGGCCAAATGATAATCCCGGTAGATATCGATTTTAACCCAAACAAAACTCTTAACCCAAGTCTTTTGAGCACAGTCATTAGTCTGTTCTAGATTAAAGGATTCAAATGGGGGGAAAAAATCCATCAGCCGGACCATAAAAAAAATTTAACAACATATTTCTATACAGGGTAACTAAGGGATTAGTTAATAGACTTGGCACACTGAAGTTGTGTTTGTTCCAGATGGAAATGGTCTTCTGAGAACATCTCCTCTTATTGGTCAGCTTTTCAATAGTGAGCATTGTTAGCAGTACTTTCTTCTGAGACTATCAAAACTTAGGTGCATCTGACTCCCTCTTTGCAGTTTGAAATGTCTAATGTTTTTCAGAGTGGCTACCAATGTGTAAACAAAGCATGAATTCTATTGCAGAACCTGTCTTTCTTTAACAATCCTCCTACTGCCACTCTGAGTCAACTCTTA
The DNA here is from genome assembly GCA_032164245.1 of Sternotherus odoratus. Lineage (NCBI taxonomy): Eukaryota > Metazoa > Chordata > Testudines > Kinosternidae > Sternotherus > Sternotherus odoratus. Next base: position 21,089,553 of record JAVMKO010000011.1, read on the forward strand.
GAAGTACTGAGCTGGCAGTTTTCATCTTATGTTGGTCGTGGACTCAATTCTGAGCAGCTCAATATGCTGGCAGAGAAACTTATGGGTAAGAACCATAAAACTATGATAACTGTTCAATTTCTATTACTTCTAAATATTACACATGACAGGCCACACTCTGCCCACTTGCAGGCTAGAGGTCTGAATTTATGCACAAAATCCCATCCTCCACCATCACCTCTTCTTCCCCGACATTGCTCACTAGTTCTAAACCAGTCTGTAAATACACAGTTTGCCTTCTTCCCCTTTGTGCTCTCATGTGTAATTGCCACAGGTGACATCACTTTTCAGTAACACAACCACAGCCACTCAACTCAGTGTTGCCAATTGTTTGTTAATACTTTTAAAGTAAAAACAAAGTGTGTTTCACCTTATTCTTGACAAAAAAATGCCTCAACTTGTGAACTTTCAGACGGCTGGGCTAAGCAAAAGGGTGTCATAGTTGCAACAAACTATGGTAAGCTTTGTTAAAGAACTCTGAACCTATTATGAAATGAAAGGGCAGTGTTGGTCTGTTAAAAAAATACCTTTTATCTTCTGGGTCACTTGTCTCTTGAAGGCAAAAACGGATGAAGGAAAAAAAATTAGGATGAGGTTGGTTTTATTTCACAGGAAAATCATGACTTCTTATTTAGACATTAAAGATGTGAAGCAATATGACATAACTACATGTTAAGTGATGGTATTCTAAATGTACTATATTTATTCTTTGCTAGCATTTACGGAAGAGTAAATTGGTGGGGATATATGTATCATAAAAGATTTTCTTATTAGAACTTTGAACAGAAAAGTCTCTGATAAAGTGAAGCCCATGAGGAGCAGACTCAGATAAGTGGAACTCTGTGTTTAAGCTGATATAGAACAGAAGTCCCAAATTGCTTCAAAGCATTGCTGTAATGTTTGAATTGCAGATCCACCTATATAGGAACTTTGCTTGCAGTCATGTTGTTCAGTTAAATGTCATGTTCAATGTAAATGCTTTAATATTCAAATATCACAAATTAACCTATTTCAGTAACTTCAGACAAAAGGACTGATATATTTCTTTTTAAATTTTAGGGCAACAGATTAGTTACAATGATTATCAACTGTCTTGGGCAAAGTTCTGCAAGGTATGATTGTAAAAAAATATATATAGATAGATATACTGTCTTTTCTTCCTTTTCCTTTGAGTGCCTGCATGCAGGTTTAATTCTGGCCCATTGACATCACTGACAAACCTCCCACTAGACATGTCTGAGATCAGGACTGGCCCGTCCTGAGCTGCCCTGTGTCAGGATTTCCAGGCCTAGCACACTTAGGGCTGGTCCCCACTACAGGGGGGGGGGGGAAATCGACTGCAGATACGCAGTGAATCACGTAGCTGAAGTTTGCGTATCTGCAGCCGTCTTACCATCTGTCCTCACGGCGGCGGCAGTCGGCGGCACGCTCCCCCGTCAACTCCAGCTTGCACCTCCCAGCAAGCTGGACTTCCGGAGTTGACGGGGGCACCGTGAGCGATCGATTTCTTGCGTCTTCACAAGACGCGAGAAATAGATCGCCAAAAGATCGATTGCTACCCGCCGATCCGGGGGGTAGTGAAGACAAGCCCTTAAATTAAATTCTAAAATGCTACTTAATGGAAAGAACCAACAAGGACCCTAATGGTTAAATCTGGCTGGGAGGAGTTCATGCCCTGGCCTAAACCACAGTTAGTCACCATTTACTCCACAAAATTACTTGTCCTAAAGTTGTTGAAACTGAACTATTTTTTAATAAAAAGACATTTTAATGGCGATGCAGTTTAAATTGGCACATACAGGCCATCTCTAGAAAATTAATGACCATTAGTCAATAGTTTTGTCTGAATCTTCTTTGACCCTTCCAGTTAGCTTACAACTGACTTAAGAAGCCAAAATCACTGATTGGAGCTAGACTCGATAATTGTTTTTAAAAGTTAAATTACTCCAAATGCTCATTTGTGAACTAAAACAAAGATACTTCAAGAGCTGATTGGCTGTAAATCAGTACATCTAAATACTTTGGTCAGAATCAGGCAAAGATACGGAGTATAGAAAGTAAATCCAATACATCCATATTAAAGACAGAGTATTTAAAATATATTTTTAATATTTGAAGATTCTTGGAAGGAAATAGCTGTGTTCTTTGCTCTCAAGCTGTAGTTTCGTCATGAGGGAGAAATGATATAGACATTAATTATTCTAAATAAAGAGTGTAAAGTGAAGCACTTCCTCTACAAATCTTGAAAAGCAAATCATATAGATATTTTGTTTTTACACAAGGTAGTAAGATTTGAATTGCTCCTTTGAATATATTTCTCTATCATTCTCACATAAATAGAAACTAGAACTATTCCTGTGAAAATGACAGCGACATGCTGCATTGATATTGTGTTAAAGATGTGGTTGAAATTATATTTTTATTTGTTTATTTTACCAATAGGAACATTTACCTGGAAAGTCATTTACGTTTTGGGTATGGCTCGAAGCAATACTGGACCTAATTAAAAAACACATTCTTCCACTTTGGATTGATGGGTGAGCAATACACTGGCAACTGTCGATTATCGTTACAGGTTTATCTCATTTTTCCCTTCTCTATTAAGCTTACATTCAGCATTACAGAAAGAATTTCCAAAGGCCTAAAAATCTCCAAGTATGCCATATTGTTTGCAATTATTTGTAGTCTGAAGACAACTCTACTCAAACTGTTCAAAATGGATTTTAGATTTCTCCTTTATGGACTCAGTTAGTTTACGGGCAAGTAATATGATAAATTTTGTCATGCTCCACCCTGTGATGGGAGGCCCATGCTGTGTTTCTGTGCAGATAAAAAACTCCCACTAGCTTCATGTGGAGCCTTTGTGAGGTCTATAGCAGTGGGCCCTATAAAACCAGCCTTTTACTTTGATTGGCACTGATCTGGCATTGCAATATAAAAGTTGGGAAATGAATGCCACAGAATGGATGCTGTAGTTACTCTGTAAGTGAAGCCATGATTTTCTTATACTTGCAGGTATATAATGGGATTTGTGAGCAAGGAGAAAGAACGAGTTTTACTCAGGGACAAAATGCCTGGAACATTTTTATTAAGGTTTAGTGAAAGCAACCTGGGAGGAATTACCTTTACCTGGGTGGACCAGTCAGAAAATGGTAAGTGCAACTTAAAAGTGTAAAATTCAAGGCAACCTAAACGATAAATGATGGGTGAAATGTGTAGCTGATTATGACTGTTGACCTCTTTACCTATTCACAATTATATTGCCTTTGTGTCTTTACAGGAGAAGTAAGGTTCCACTCGGTGGAACCCTATAATAAAGGTCGTTTAACTGCGCTCCCATTTGCTGACATTTTGCGAGATTACAAAGTTATTTTGGCAGACAATGTTCCTGAAAATCCACTGAAATATCTGTATCCAGATATTCCCAAAGATAAAGCCTTTGGCAAATACTACAGCTGTCAGCCAAATGAAGGTTGGGCTCTATAATCTCTACTTATCCCTTTTGGAAAGTCACATTACATTTAGATGATATGCAAATGAACTTTTTTCTTAGGAAAACAAATGTTTACTTGTGAAAACATTACCTCATTTTATGGAATGCCTTTATAAAAACTGTATTTGTTTTCTCATGCACCCCCTGTTTACCTATTGTTTCCACCTGTTGTGTCTTGTTGTATACCTGTAGACTGTAAGCTCTTTGGGGCAGGACTGTGTTTTTGTTGTATGTTTGTACAGCACCTAGCATAGTTGAACCCTGCTGTATGAACTGTAGGTACTACAGCAATGCAAACAACAATTGGGTAACCAGATGTCCTGATTTTATAGGGCCAGTCCTGATTTTGGGGTCTTTTTCTTATATAGGCTCCTATTACCCCCCCACCCCATGTTGTCTGGTCACCCCCAAATAACAATGACACTTAGATATGCACAAGCTAAGAAACATCTCTGTAAAAACAGTCATATTATAGGAAGTTATTCAATTCATTATTTACAAAAATACATTTACTTTCAACTTACATTTCTTTGCCCATGTTTCAGATATTTATTTCTATTTACAAGACCACTTGCTTGTCTGCTTCCAGAATTATGTAGCAGTGTCATTTGTTGTTTCTTCAGTTCCAAGAACTTCTCACTTGAGGTTTAGTATTGGCAAACAGCCCAGGAGAGTAACGTATAATTCCAGAGACAAACAAGCAGCAGATCCCATGCAATATATATTGACTAATATTGCCAGTGTAGTCAAAATTCCTTATGAATGAACACAACCCTATTTTGTCCCCTCATGAAAGGTTTCAGTTAAACATTTGTTTGCGGGATTGGCTTCTAAAGTCTCAGACCTGCAAAGACATGAGCATATATGTATAATGAATTTAAGTACTCTTCATGACTTCAAAAGAACTTCTTAAGTGAGTCCAGTTACTTATGTGTATAAGTCTGTCCAGGTGCAAGCCCTGTCTTGTTGCCCATGTTCTTGTTGCTTGTTTATGATTAAGCAAATAGTTATGTTTCCCTTTCAATACATTAGGCTTTACAGCTTTTAAAATATTTGTATTAAATCTCAGTAAATAATAAGCATTGAAATTTTAGGGCAATTTTTAAAATGTCCCTAATGTTGATCCTTTTTTAGTCTCAAGACCTACAGAAGGAGGGGTCAAAGGTTATGTGCCCGCTGTATTTATCCCAATCTCCAAAATGTGAGTAATCTAAGAGCTGTTTTACTCTTTTGATGTTGTTCATTAATTCTGTACACCTCCCTTCACCCCGCAGTTTCTTTGATTGCATTTTTCCCCATGGAAATATCTAGTGATAGCAACACAGATATATGGGCCCCAATTCTCTGGTAAGGCAAAGAAGTGCTCAGCATAAGGCTGGGGGAATAAGAAAAGAGGGCTTTAAAACCACCTTTTCTCCTCCAGTCCTGACACTCTATGCATCAGGAAGGTATGAAAAATAAATTAAAGTAGCCTTTAGACTCCCCTAATGTGTTAATGGCCCCCAGAATCCTGGGTATGACAGCTGTCTGGTTTCACCTTTCTTTCCCTGACTAGATCACAGGAAATTCTAGATCACAAGAAGATCCCCCTACGCAGGCAGAATTAACAGATTAAACAAGGTTTAAGGCACCTTTGTGCTCCTGGAGTAGCACAATGTATACAGTATGTTTTTGTGTGTGTGCCTGCAGCTATATCTTTTCAAGGTATTCTCATTGATGTTGTTGGCTAATAGGACATTAGCATGCAGGTGGCTCTTTCACAGGCTTCTTGCTGCTAAATGAGTGTTACCCAAACATAGATCTACCATGGAATGATTATTTCCATGTCTGCATCCCTTATTGATGCATTAAGTTGCAAAGGGGTTTCGTCCTATTATTTCCTAATCATCTTTAAGGTTATTTATTTTATTTGTGTTTCTTTTAAGCCTATATGATTCCACAGAGCCACATTCTCCATCAGATCTTCTTCCCATGTCTCCAAGTGTTTATGCTGTGCTGAGAGAACATCTGAGTCCCACAGTAATTGAAACAGCTGTATGTTGCAAGTTTTTTCATTCATAATTTACAACTAAGCAAATGGGGTCTACTTTGTGGAAAGAGTTACCAATGGAGAGAAAGGCTTCTTTTGCAGTACAAAAGGGTGAGAGTACAGTTGTAACCATTAAAAAGTCAGCACTTGCCTTCAGTTCCCACCCAGTACTATGGGAGATAACCCAGTGCTTCCCTATTCTAAATGCAGTAGAATTCTTCAATATGGTAGGAAATGTTGTCTTTTTCATGGTGACCATTGTACTATGAACTTTATATCTTAGAACTTTGCAATGCAAGGATCTCAAAATTCTATGCAAGGATCTCCAAATTCTTTACACACATTAATTAAGCTTCAACCCCCATAACTGTATGTATTATACTGATTTTACAGATGATACAGAGGACTTGATTCACACATTGCCATGCATTTTATGTAGTTGCCATTTCTTATTTGATCGTTTTACAGAGACTTTGCACTAAGGAAAATGACTACTCCAGTTGCAAGGTGTAGATGGGTCTGTCTCAGGGATGTTAGAGGTGAACTGAAATGTCTTAACTAAACAAATACAAAACATTCATTAAAAGGCCCTGGAGAGACTTACATGACTTTACAAATTTGTTCATTTATTTTAAAATCATTTTCTATTCTACTTGCCTGCTAAGAACTGCATTCAGAGCTCTGTGCAGAACATGAAGCTGCTCAGCCTCACAAATTGCACCCAAAGCAGGACAGGTTCTTGCATTTCTTATCCTGGTTTAAATATTTGGGGACCAAACCTGGGCTGGTGTGATCTGAAGCTTTCCCATCACCATCAGCTTAGCAGCATCTTCACGAAAGCGCTACAGCAGCACAGTTGCAGCTACAGTGCTGAAGATGAAGACAAGCACTTGGTATGTGGTGAGAGGGAACTTTTAGTGTTCAGTAGCCGAGTCCATGTGGCGAGTTAGTGCACAGCAAGCCAGTGTGCTGTATAGCCTCTTCTCAGCTTGCCACATACTAAGGGCTTGTCTTCATTACAGCAGGGAAGGATCGATCTTTTAGCGATCAATTTATCGCGTCTCGTCAAGTTGTGATGAATCGATCCCCAGTGGCTTCCCCGTCGACTCGGGAAGTCCAGCTCGCCAAAAGGCGCAAGCTGGAGTCGACGGGGGACCACACCGCCACCCCCGTGAGGACAGCAGGTAGGTCAGCTGTCGAGACGCCGATTTCAGCTACATTATTAACGTAGCTGAAATTGCGTATCTGCAGCCGATCTCCCCCCCTAGTGAAGACCAGTCTCAGGTCTCCATGTAAACAAGCCCCTAATTTCCCCAGAGTGTGAGTTGGTGTATACGTGGGGCATGTCCCTCTGTGTAGTTCTAGGGTCTGAACCTAAACTACCAGACAGTGACTCTTAAAGAGACTAGGGTGGAGAACTATTACAAAAGTCAGGGCTTAATTTGCACTGCGATTGTGTGTTTGTCACTGGAAATAATATGAGCAAGCTGTAGCTTGTGTTGAAATATGCAGCCATAATTGCCTTAAAGCTGATGTTTTCATTCCACTTTTCTAGCTGAGTTCTCCGTATTCAGCTGACTGAAATTCAGATACCATGAAGAACAACAAAGCAGCCAGAATACTTTATAAAATGAAAGTTTAAAAAAAAAAAGAAGTTGTTTCTGCAGCTTTGTAAATAAGGGTTTCCTGGAAGCCAATGTGATGTTGTTCTTGGGCCTACGTGTACTTTCAAATGCATGGAAATCAGAAGCCTCCCAATGGAAGTTACTGAAGTTACAAACATCTGGCATCATTTGGGGCATGCCACTGAAGTCCTCACTCAAGGCAATATTACCTCTTAACTCGATGGTCCAAATCCTTCCCCGGTGTGCAACTCCATTCAGTGGCGTTACACTAGGTATGAATTTAGCCCAGTAGGACTGCTTATGGAAATAAGAACTGTAGTATCGCTGTAAAATAGGAATTACTGTAGGATGGAGATCTTCTGTTCATGAAACATTTTGAAAGCAAGACTTTAGAATAACTACAGAGATTTAAAATGTGTTCAGAAAATCAGGATTTATGCTGTACATTTCATGTTCTGTTTTTATAATGTCTATTTCTTTGGCTTTTATTTTAAATTAAAGGTTCTCATTCATCTCTTCAGTACAATGACCGAGGTGCTAGAAGTCAGCTTTTCCTGCCATTAACTGCTTTCAGTACAAAGGGACAGATTTTTATCTTCCTGCACTAAAATCCATGGAAGGGAAGAGGAGGGAGAAGGGAATAATGGGAATAGAAGAGTTCTCTAGAAAAATCTAGAGCAGGGGTGGGTAGTAAATTAGTTTTTGCTAAAGTTCTAAATTTCTCAGTCAAGGTCCAGACTCCAGAAAAAATAATAGTAATAAATAATAACAATAATAAATAAATAGAAATATTTCGGGGTCCATTTAAAAGTATCTGGTGGTCCGAATTTGGCCTGTGGCCACCTATTTGGTTACCCCTGCTCTAGAAGCACTAACCTTCAAAGGTCACTAAATTTCTGTTCTGCATCTGTAAAGCCAGGTTAATAAAATCTCCCTGTCTTGCAGGACAGTTGTGAGGATTAATTTATTTATGGCTCTGAGGCACTATGATGAGTACTTCAGAAAAGCCCATAAAGAAACAGTCCTTATTCGATGTAAGGTTTAAATGGTGTGCCATAATCGAGGCTTTAGGGACACACTGAATGATAAAAAGGATACCAAAGAGCTGCTTCATTTGCTGAGTACTGTCCAACATTCACCTAGTCATAGTGCAAAGTTACAAAGTGCTAAATTACCTCAGATACAGATGCAAAGAAGCAAAATAATGAGTTCTTAAAATAAAAGGTCATCTGCCTTTTTAAAGCCGCCATGTTCGTATTAGTCGTGAGTCTGTCTTTTCTCAGAGTTACCTATGACTAATTAACTGTTTTAGAATAACAAACACTGACAGTTTAAAAAAGATAGATATCCACGTTCTGCCTGCGAAGTATGCAATCTTGAGCATACTTAATTGTGCAAGCAAAGTTGCATTTGTACAAGCAAATGGATAGGTACAACATACACCTGGTCTATAACTATGTCGGTCAGGAGTATGAAAAATCCACAACCCGAATGGTGGTGTTAAGCCAACCTAAGTCCTAGCACTTAAGTGTAGCCAGCACTATGTCAATGGAAGAATTCTTCCGTCAACCTAACTACTGCCTCTCAAGAAGGTGTCCACAGGAGAACCCCTTTCGTCAATGTAGGTAGTGGCTGCAGTGAAGTGCTACAAATGCACAGCTGTTCCCCTGGAGCATTTTAGGTGTAGGAAAGCCCCTAGCCACCTGAGATGAAATCCTGACCCCCATTGAAAACAATGAGAGGTTTGTTACTGACTTCAACGGGGCCAGGATTTTATGCCTACTCCCCCACACCTCCACCCCTAAAAAAGTGACCCTCAACTTTTACCATACAGTTTTGTTTGTTAGGCACTTCCAAAGGTATCTTACTAAGGCCTTTTGTGGGTCATCCCTGAAGGCTCTCACATTTAAATAGATAGTATACTTGGAACCTGAAAGCAAAATGATACCAATGTATTACCTTTGGTGGGCCTGTTTTAGCTTTTAGCCTAGTGGCTTGACTGATAGCTAATAGTACCATAACATTAAATTGAAATGTTCTAGCAAAGTTCGAGAACCATCTTAGGATTCTTGCTCCTCTGATCACAAGAAGTAAGGGTCAGTGCACACAGCCACTATGAGCATCTCCAAGTAGCAGCATAGGGAAAAATCTACTAGGCAGGGACATAAGATCAGAGTACATGGTTAGAAGTGGAGCAAGCAGTAGGGAGTCCAGATCTTCCCATTAGTATTGTCCTCAGTTGTAAACTGTTGGGAAAACAAAGCGAGAGAGCCCTAATGATCTGATTCAATTGGCATCTCTACTTAGTCAGGGGGATATAGTCAAACTTTGAAAAACCAATGACCGTAAGTAATTCTCCAGGAACATAATGGCACAGAGCTGATATTAAACCATGTATATAGTTTCATAATCTCTGTAATTTATACATGACTAATAGAAATAAAAATCAATTTTGTTTTGCTGTTGGATACTTGGTCTTGTGAGACTTTTAAAAATAAGACAAAAGTGGAAGCACTCAGTCGCCTTGGTTGTTCTTGAGTCTGAATCTCCAGTGTGAACTGAGACATTTAAAGAGACAAGCATCAAATTCATCCAGCATCTGCCACCACACAGTGTATTTAATCTATAATGCTCTGGGACTAGGGTCCTAGGTGGGGCCAGCTGTGGTCATTCAATTAGGGTGAACTGCAAAGAATAGGGCAGACAATCCCCATAAAGCTGGGGGATATTCCACTACTTAGATTCATCAAACTAGCATAAAACCACTTCTTTATTACCTTGCGTTACTCAGAAGTCTAAACAGCACCGTTCCCTTTAAAATGATCCAGCCTCTATCCAGGTACCCACACCAAATATGATGAAAATTTCTATAAATCTTATTTCATCATATAAAAGTAAAGGTTCCACCAATCCCAAAGGATCAGACACATAACCTCCCAGGTTAATGAATGTTTCAGATCTTACCCAAATACACACTACAGCCAAGTCTTATTAACTAAACTAAAATTTAATAAAAACCAAAAGAGAATATGGTTAAAAGATCAATATACATAGAGACAGAAGTTCAGTCCATTGAGGTTCAGATTCATAGCAGAGATGGTGAGCTTTGTAGTTGCAAAGAGTTCCTTTGGAATTCAGTTCATAGGTCATAGTCCAATGTCCAAATCTCATATTCAGGGCAAACTAGCATAACTGGGACCTCAGTCTTGTGACTCAAACTTCCCCTGATGATGCCTAAGCAGATCTGAGATGACAGAAACAGGACTCAAGAATCTTTCATACAATTTCTTGTCTTTTGACAAGTTGGAGTTCCTCTGAGAACAAATGGCCTATGCCCGTCAGCGATCTACATACCAGCTGCCTAGGGTGCTTAGGCAAGGGGCACATAAGTGCCATATCTGTAAGTCCTTTAAACCTAGGATGAAGGAGGAGCGCAATATCTGTCTGAAAGTGCTCGGTAGATTGGCACAGACCCTCTGAGGCACATGCCACCTGGCAAGGACTCCAGGGCCAACCCCAACCATCTTCAAGGGCCCAGTATCGATCCCAGGACTGATCGGACAAGGGCAGAGTGAAACAGAGTTATACCCTCCAGTTCCTTTCTACCCCCCACTTCCCACCCACCCTCCCTGTTCCTCTTCAAGGACCCCTCTTACAGGAGTCTCCCCGTGCAGGAGGTAAAGGAGTTGCTACAGCTGGATGCAGTGGAGGAAGTTCTTCTCGAGTACAGGAACAAGGGGTTCTGTTCCTGGTACTTTTTAATCCCAAAGGCCAACGATGGTCTATGGCCCATCCTGGACCTGCGAGACTTCAGCAAGTACCCAAAGAAGTTAAGTTCCACATGGTTTCCCTGACTTCTATTATCCCCTCCCTGGGGAGACTCGTATGCCATCCTTGACTTGAAGGATGGATACTTCCATATAGCAGAAGTGAAAGTCCCGTGGCACCTTAAAGACTAACTAAAGTATTGAAGCATAAGCTTTCGTGAGCTAATACCCACTTTGTCGGATGCATGCAGTGGAAGTGTCCAACGAAATGGGTATTAGCCCACGAAAGCTTATGCTTCAATACTTTACATAGTCTTTAAGGTGCCACACGACTCTTTGTCACTTCTGCTATTCCAGACTAACACGGCTACCTCTCAGATTACTTCCATTTAGCGATCTTTCAAGGGCAGACTCTTCTTCCTGTTTATAGGGAGGCCTCACCATTACTGGTTTGTGGTCCTCCTGTTCAGCCTGGCGACAGCACTAAGTGTTTACCAAGTGCATGTCAGTGGTAGCAGCTTACTTCAGGCGCCAGAGTATTCAGATCGACCCAGACCTCGAGGACTGGCTCATCAAGGGCAGCTCCAGGTCTCAAGTCTAAGGGGATGTCACGGTGCTTCAGGCCACATGCCGCTCTCTGGGTCTATTGTTAAGTGATAAAATGTTGAGGTTAGTACCAGTGTAGAGGATAGAGTTAATCAGAGCGGTGCTCAACTTGATCTGCACCAGGGTGTTCCTGCCACTGGAAAAGTTCCACACGTTAACGAACCTCATCAGGGAAGTCTCCACGTTCCCTCTGATTACAGCCTGGGTCTCTCTGCGCCTCTTGGGTCGCGTGGCAGCGTGCACTTATGTGGTTTGCCATGCCAGGTTCCGATTACAGCCCCTACAACAATGGCTGGGGACAGTCTATTCCCAGTCCCGAGACCCCCAGGAAAAGATCGTTACCATTTCCCAGGCGATGTTTACCTCGCTGTGATGGTGAAACGACCACGGGGCAGTCCTGGAGAGGGGGTTCCATTTGACAACCCCCCTCACTCCATTGAGTTGGTGTCGGACGCCTCGGACCTCAGCTGGGGTGCACATCTCCGTGACCTCCAGACATCAGGGATGTGGTTCCCAAAGGAATCAAAGTTACACTTAAATGTCACAGAGCTCTGAGCAGTCCGGCTGGCATGTGGCGTCTTCCTGCCCCACCTGTCAGGCAAGGTGGTACGAGTCCTGACGAAAACACAGCCTCAATGTCCTACATTAACAGGCAAGGGGGAGCGTGCTCATCGGCTCTCTGTCAAGAGGTACTCCGTCTTTGGGACTTCTGTATCAGCCACAAAATCCACCTGGAAGCTTGTCACCATCCCGGTGTCAAGAATATGCTGGCAGACTAGCTCAACAGGGACATAGCCGCTTATAAATGCACTTTCACTTTCATTGTACTTTGCAGCTGCAAAGTCAAAAATTGTCTAAAGATCACAAGATGGCAAATATGCTGAACTTAGGGTTTTGCCACATCACCACAATGCAAAAATTAAACAGAAAGAGGAAAATTTCAGTTGCCACTTAGCTCTTCTACTTAAAAAAAGATACAGTACCTATAAGCAGAGCTCAGTGGGATTACAATCCACAAAGTCTACCATATGCACTTTGCATCTGGATTTTGTCCCCTGACAGTGACATTTTGAAAATTGTTTCATTAGTACAGTATTTACAGACAGATCCCAAAGTAAAACAGGAAAGGAGGCGTACGTCATACTGGAGGCTTTTCCAAAGCCCAAACTTTTATTCTTCCATTGTTTTGCTAATCTTTTATTCCTGTTCACTGGGAACAAGATATGCCCCTATTTCTCTGAATATCAGTTAATACAATGGTCCAAAGAAAATCACAAAGGAAAGAAAACATGAAACAAAAAGAAACTATCAGAAAATCCAGTGAGGGAATGACACTAAATAGCAGGGAAGATAAGGAACATTCTTTTGCTTTCTGACTGTAGTTGTTCACCAGTCAAAAATTACTGTATCTTATATGGAAATCTGGGTTATGGTTTAGAAATGGGATGGCCAACTATATTTGTATGTCCTATTTTTTCCCTTTGAATCTTATTTCTTCCCACTGTATTATAATACAGAATCTGGTGAAGTTTGCCTCCATCCACATACAGTTAACCTTTAATTAATTTTAAACAGTTTAAGTAGTTCAGAATCAAATTATGTCTGGCTTCCATAATGTACATGCCAACAAATACTAGCATTGCATGGCTTTAACTGGTGGTTGACAAACCCTGAGCTGTTTTATTCCAAATGTACAAAGTGGGTTGTTTTTGACAGTGTTTTATTCCTAGAGTTTTTAAACTCTAAGAAAAAAAAAACTTCTATGTGTGAGGAAACCCAAAAGTATTCAGAGCAATAAGCTCATTCCATACTAAAAATTAGGAGAAATAATGGCGGTGTGAGAAAATTTTGAATTAAAGTGTAGCTGCAAACCTAACCCTGACGTTGCAACCAGTGTTTCTATAACTCAAGCCCCCTAATGAAAGGTTGCTTCTTCCACAAGTACCCAGAAAAAATTAGTCAATAAGTCATCACACAAAAAACCATCATGATTATTTCCTCCTTTGTACTTCCTAATGCATCATGTCTGCTTTGAATCCATCTTGTCGAGATTTGGAGTGACTGACTGTGTATTGTGTGGATAGTACAGCATCAAGAACATTGTCAGTGCTTAATAAAATTCACAATAGCTCATTTCAACCTCAATTTTCTATTAACACCTATGTAACACCTCTAGCTTTATTATCAACAGCAGAATTGCAAAATCATGTTGCAACAACAAAGGGATATTATGGTTGTATTTTTATGATGGATCAAAATTACTTTTGCTGTTTTCAAAATATTGGTCCTGGGTCTCTGTCCTTTTAATCAGTGTCTTGGTGAAAAGCAGGTCTATAAACAAAATCTATGTTACTTCTCTTCCACCATCATCATGAAATGTGCGGGCAACTACCTGATACCCATCTTCCACCCAGAGGTGGCTGCAGTTCAGTGATGCTTGTATATGCACCGCACCATACTATGACATCTGTTTATTAAGGAGGAATCAGTGATGGTGTTCTGCTTAAAAACGGATGGGCCATTGGTGTAAACTTGCTCTGGAATCCTTTGCATTGAAAGGGCTCTAGGCTGCGGGTATGAGCCAGGAGGAGGGGGAGGGGGATATATTCACTGGACACATTCCTTGCACTCTGCACTGCAGGCGAAGCCTCTGTATTATTACAGTGCACCTTAAAGGAACAGCGTCAGGTTGAAAAGTCCAGCACTCGAATGACAGGAGAGGCGTGAGGCACAAGAACAGGCTAAATATGTATCAAGCGGCTCAGCAAGTTCTGAGGCAGAGCATTTGTGAAACGCTTCAAACACTATTTTGGTAGCCGGTCACCCACCGGGGCATGCTGAGCTTGCGGTAGGGAAGGGGGAAGTCAGCCCGTTTCCCAGCCAGGGCACACGGCCAGAGTCACAGCTGCCCGGGGTAACCTCCACTTCCCCCCTCCCGCTGCTTTAACTTTCGCTTTCCTCTCAATCTCCGCCTTCTCGCTCCCGGAGTGATTCTCAGAAACCACGTGGATCGGCTGTTCCCGGTTGAGTTCACCCCCCCCTCCCAGATCCTGCCTCCCAGCTGCCAGCCAGGGTTTCCAGGACATCAGTGCCTGCGCATGTGCGATCGGGCTCTAGCCTGCTCGGTTTGTAAAACCGGCGCTTCTGGACAAATGCTTCAAATCGTAGGATTGGAAGAAACTTTGAGGTCATGGAGTCCAGTCCCCTGCACACATGCCAGGAGTAAGTTGTAGGTCACTGGTGGGCAACCTGCAGGCTGCATGCGACCCATCGGGGTAATCTGATTGTGGGCTGTAGGTAGGTATAGCCCCCTGCAGCTTCCAGTAACCACGGTTCCTGGCCAATGGGAGCTGTGGGAAGAGGCAGCCAGCATAGTCACTGGGAGCTGCGGGGGTCTGTGCCTACAGCTAGTCAACAAAAGCAAAATGTCTCACAGCCCGCAATCAGATTACCCTGATGGGCCTTATGCAGCTCCTGTGCCGCAGGTTGCCCACCACTGTTCTAGACCATCCCTGACAGGTGTTTGTCTTAAAAATCTCCAATGATAGATTCCACAACCTCCCTAGGCAATTTATTCCATTGCTTAATGACCCCAGCAGGAAGTTTTTCCTCATTTCCAACCTAAACCACCCTTGCTGTAATTCAAGCTCATTGCTTCTTGTCCTATCCTCAGAGACTAAAGAGAATTTTTTTTTCTCCCTCTTCCTTGTAACAACCTTTAACTAAAAGCTAATCTTCAATTTCCGGAGCCTCCAGGACAATCCTGGGGGGGTTGGCAACCCTAGCAGACAAGTCATCCGGGAAAAAGCCTGCAGGAGAGCTCTGTGGGGCTTGAAAGCTTGTCACCAATGGAAGTTGGTCCAATAAAATATATTACCTCACCCATCTTGTCTTTCTAATATCCTGGGACACACACTGCTCCAACAATACTGTAAATGATGCTTTAGCTAGTTGAACAGCTGAAAACAGGACAGCTGTAACATGGAGAAACTGAGGGACAGTGCTCAGAAAGTGCTCAGAAATAGTACTCCATAGGAATCCAAAGTTACATATTTTTGTCATATGTACCTTTGTACTTATTAGTGGTTCATGGTCACTGGCCACAAATCTATGATTGACAAGTCTATGGTTTGGTTCATATAACAGCAAAAATCATAAGGCTATAGTCTCAATTAGTTGTACAGGGATTAAGCTTTATAACTGCTGTTAGTATCTATGGGAGCTGGGCAACTAAAACCAGAGTGCAATGAGTTACGAATAGCTACTTAGTTGGGCATTGGTCCTGGTTCTTACTTTATTTTTATTATTGTTTAACATGGGGTGGTAGCACCCATTGGCCCTGTTAGGATCCCATTGCGCTAGCTAGGTGTTGCTTCAAAGAATATCATCTGTATTCTTAATAGTGATGAACATGAATTCTTTGTAAGATTAAAATACAATACAATAAAGGAAATGGAAAGTTAAAGCTAATGCACATATAACAGGCCTGTTCTGTATTGATGTATCCAATGGAACCCCATTGGAGAAATACTGCTTTCCAACCCATTAAGTGGGCTCCATGGATACAGAGATTGATCCTCACAGAGCACATTGTAGGACTGGGGCCTTTATTAGCAAATTGGATCAAACAGTACACTAGTTTCCACCCTTTTTAATCTGTTATTCCATTAAGTCAATGCAGAATTTCCCCATTATGTGTGCACAGTGCCCAGAGACAATTCTGGCAACACAACCCTTATTTTAATTGGGTTGCCCCAAGAACACTTGCACAGAATTCAAACTGTTCTAATGTATTTTGTGTCTAATGCAAATATAATGATGTCACTTTTATGAGTTTTTCCCAGAACACACTGTTTTACAAGTGGGAACTGTAAGTCCTTTGCTGAAAAAAAACATATTTGGATCATCTGCCGTACTAGACAAAGCAAAAGAACTATATTCAGCTTGTCTTCAGTGGGAGTTCTTATTACAGATTTATACTGGTTAAAAAAAAAAGCTGACAATCAGAGATGTTCAACAGATTCAAAAACAAATCAAAATGCTGATGACAAGCAGAAACCATTTTAAATTTCCCCTCTCAATCTCCAAGCAGAATTAAGAGGCTTCGTGAAAAAGTATGGGCCTCAAGCCAACTGTCATAAAATCCTCCATTAGTACCTTGGAGAAGTGTGTCTCCTAGGTATGTACTTTGACCTGACACATGCATCTCTGAATACAATACGAGTTTTGCGCTTGACTTCAAAGGCAGCAAGACTGAGCTGTTAGTGAGGTAAGCCCTAAAATAGTCATGCTGAACTACTCTAGTCTTTTTCCCCTTAAGGACACAAACCCTCCTCTTGTGACTTAAGCTGGAGTTGGGGGCACACACCAATTTGCAATATGGGCCCTTAATTTCTCTGTCTAAATGTCAAGGTTAGGTTTCGTTATAGGGTTCCTTAAAGCTATGGCACTAGCACTTTGCAGCAAAACTAGTGCAGCTTTTCGCTGAAGGCCCTTTTTAAAAGAAAACAATATACCAAAAAACAGCATGGGGCACTGAAAGGAAAAGGTTTATTGTACAGTGAAACCAAAGTATGCAAGAGGTTTGCAAATATGAAGATTGTACATGCCTTAAACATGCTCATTAATGTGTTTATTCCTAGCACATGTGCCAGTTAAAATGTTCTTGACCCCCTTTTTGAGGCATTAATAATGAAAAATAAAAACCTTTTGAACTCCCAGTAAATCACTTAAGTAGACATGGCACAAGGCTAGGTTGTACTCAAAGGTCAGTCTATGGCTGTGAGCTGAACTCATTAGCAGTTTCTGAAAGTTGATTGCAAAACATTTGAATAAGCATAAGGTGGCAAGTGCAAATTGCTGCATGGTAGTTAGCTCTATTGAACGGGGCAGTGGGCAGGGTTGTGGGGGTTAGCCCTGTGGAGCAGGGCCGGGCGGAAGGGACTCTGTGGGGTGCAGGGGTTAGCCCTATGTAGGTGACCAAATGTCCCGATTTTATAGGGACAATCCTGATTTTGGGGTCTTTTATATAGGCTCCTATTCCCCCCCCCCCCCCCACACACACACACTCCCCTTCCGATTTTTCACACTTGCTGTCTGGTCACCCCAGCTCTGAGGGGTGAGGGTTAGCTCTGTGGAGCACACCAGAGAAGTGGTGTGGTGGTGGGGGGTTATCTCTGTGGAGCTGGAGGGCTAGCTGGGGGGGGGGATAGTTCTGGGGGAACAGCTCTCAGGCGGTAGTTCTGGGGGGATAATTCGGGGGGGTAGCTCTGTGGAGTGGGGAGGGGTTATGTTCTGGGGGGGTAACCTTGTGGAGGGCGGGTTATCTCTGGCAGGTAGTAACCCTGTGGGGGGGTTAGTTCTGGGAGGGGGCTCTGTGAAGTGGGGGGGTGAGCTCTGGGGGGTAGCCCTGTGGATGGGGGGGGGGTTAGCTCTGTGAAGTGGGGGGTGAGCTCTGGGGGGTAGCCCTGTGGATGGGGGGGGGTTAGCTCTGTGAAGCGGGGGGGTGAGCTCTGGGGGGTAGCCCTGTGGATGGGGGGGGGGTTAGCTCTGTGAAGCGGGGGAGGGGGGAGGGTGAGCTCTGGGGGGTAGCCCTGTGGATGGGGGGGGGGTTAGCTCTGTGAAGTGGGGGGGTGAGCTCTGGGGGGTAGCCCTGTGGATGGGGGGGGGTTAGCTCTGTGAAGTGGGGGGGTGATCTCTGGGGGGTAGCCCTGTGGCTGGGGGGGTTAGCTCTGTGAAGCGGGGGGGGGGTGAGCTCTGGGGGGTAGCCCTGTGGCTGGGGGGGTTAGCTCTGTGAAGCGGGGGGGGGGGTGAGCTCTGGGGGGTAGCCCTGTGGCTGGGGGGGTTAGCTCTGTGAAGCGGGGGGGGGTGAGCTCTGGGGGGTAGCCCTGTGGCTGGGGGGGTTAGCTCTGTGAAGTGGGGGGGTGAGCTCTGGGGGGTAGCCCTGTGGATGGGGGGTGAGCTCTGTGAAGTGGGGGGGGGTGAGCTCTGGGGGGTAGCCCTGTGGCTGGGGGGGGGGGTTAGCTCTGTGAAGTGGGGGGGGGGGTAGCCCTGTGGCTGGGGGGGTTAGCTCTGTGAAGTGGGGGGGTGAGCTCTGGGGGGTAGCCCTGTGGATGGGGGGTGAGCTCTGTGAAGTGGGGGGGGGTGAGCTCTGGGGGGTAGCCCTGTGGCTGGGGGGGGGTTAGCTCTGTGAAGTGGGGGGGGGGTAGCCCTGTGGATGGGGGGGTTAGCTCTGGGAGGGGGCGGGGGCTCGGTGGCGGAGGGAGCGGGGCGGGTAGGTCGCTTTCGGGAACAGCCGGGTGTGTGGCTGCCAGGGCGCGCGGATTGGCCGCGGCTCGGGACGGGGCTGGCTCGCGCCTGTCGCTTTGTTGCTATTTCTCGGCTCGGTTTCGTTTTGCCGGCGCAGCGGCGGAGCGGGGACAGCGGGGTCCGGAGCCTCCTCTCGGTCGTCGGGTGAGTCCCCGGGGAGCCGGTCCCCGGGCCGGGTGATGCCCAGCCCCGCACGCGGAGCGGGGTCCGCGCAGACGGCGGCGCCCAGGGGCTGTCTGCCCGCCTGCGGCTGGGCCCTTAGCGCCCGGCGGTCCGAGCTCGGCCCCGGGATGGAGGTGGCCTCAGCCGAGCCCGGCAGGCAGGAGGGATGGGCGCCCCCAGGGGTGCCGCGAGCCTCGCGGGGCCCGGGCTCTGTTCCCGGGCTCGTCACAAGGTTCCTGCCTGTGACCCCGGCCAAGGCGCCAAGGATGCTCCCCCCCCCCCCCCCCCCCCCCCCCCATCAGCGGTACGTAGTGGGGACGCTCCGGTCCTGTGGCAGCGCCGGCTGAAGTGCCGGGAACACGAGTCCCAACTCGCGGGAGCAGCAGCGGAGTGCCGAGTGGGATGCCACACAGCCCTGGCTCAACCAGCCTGCAGGTTAAAGGGGGCAGCACCCCTGTGAAGATCACACTTCAGCTTGAAATGTTCCCCTGTTATTGCAAATACCACGCTTGTAACTGAGAAAGATGGGGGCTGGGGGGGGGAAGCTTTTTCTTTACCATGGGCATTTGACAGCACGAGTTGTTCTCTGTATGTGTGTCCCCCACGCCGTTCGGCAACAGAAAGATGTTGGTAACAAAAAGGAAAATGTGATTGTCGAACCAGAAGGGAAAAGGGGCAGTTGCAGTGACTGAGATTACAGTAAAACCTCCATTTAACGGACTAATTCGGGCGGGGGGGGGGTCCGTTAAATCAAAAAGTCCGTTATTTAATTTAAAAAAAAAACCGAGCTGTCGGAGCAGCAGCCCGCCCGCCACTGGGTCGGGGCGGCAGCTCCACAGCCCGCCCGCGGCCGGGACCTAGGCGGCAGCCGGGAGGGGTCGTGGTCTGGTATGGATCAGAAATTGTGTCTGTTGCATCTGAAGTCCGTTAAATCGAGGTCCGTTAAATCCATTAAATCACCAAGTGGTCCAGTAAAGCTACCAAGAGTTCATGTTGTTCTTCATATATAAAAAAAGAGGAAGGTTAAGTTTGATGCTGGGGTACAAATGGCTCCTTATAAATCAAGAATTATTCAAATTGTGTGTATGTTGTGGTGGTTTTTTTTTTTTTTATGTCTGACTCTTTTCACTGTGGTTTGAAATTATGTGAGAATGACTTTAGAAATGCAGATCTAAGATCTGGCTGGGTTGAACCTGGCATGACTGAGGGAAGAGAAAAGTGGCAGAACTGGCTGTATGCTACACCTGGGATCTTGTGTAGCCTCAGCTATAGTTCAATCAAAATGAAAGGTTTAAGATTAACTTCTCTCTCTCTTTTAATAAAAAGTGAAAAACTGTCAGTATGCATCCTTCAAAAGGCCTGAATTAACATTTAAAAAGAAAGGAATGAAGTGAAGTTAAGCCCATCCTTTGCACAAAGCCTGAGCAGTGAAATTTCATGCTGGGAATAGAATTAATTCCCTATATGCATCCTGCCAGTTGACAGACTCCGGCCAAGTCACAATGACTGCTACTTGATCCTATCCTATTATACTGACCACAGCTCCTCTGCATCCAGAGTATGCTGATGAATGGATTCAGTGTCACAGATCCAGTGGTCCTTCCTATGAGCCCAAACCTCCTCCTGAGTCAGTGGAAAAACCCTGGCCCTAATACATGGAAATATCAAGCCTTTTCCTTTGCCTGGCAAGGTACTGGAAGCAGGAGGCATAGAAGAGCTTACCTCTGTGGTATTCTCCCCTACAATAGGTGCAGATGTCTTGGCTAATGCATTTAAGAACAGATAGGGAAATTTCAGACATGCAAGGTGCCTTGTAAATGGCAGCACAGATCCTGCAGGAACTATGCTACCTTGCGGGAGCGCCACAATAAAACACAAAAAAGCCCCTCCTTTACAGAACTGGACTTTCCCTTCTCTTCAGATTCCCCAGATATGTAGGGTTGGGAACCTGGATCACTTGCTTCCTCAGGGTTTTTTTTGTAACATATCCCTTTCCTATATAAATACACACAGAGGTACAACTTGGTCCCAAGATTTTAGGAGGACATAATGAAGGAACATTGGATTAAGAAATTAGTATAATGAAAAATGAAATATGCAAGTATCCAAGATCCTTACATCTTTTCAAAGAGAACATGCACAATTAGAGAAATCACTTTGCCAGGGACTTACAAGCTGCTAAATTTGACCTAAACTTGCAGTGTAGACCAGGGATAATTTACTTTAAAATCTAAGTCAGAAGGGCCATTACGATCATTTGACCTACATAACATAGGTCACAGAGTTTGCTAAGCAATTCTTGCCAGGACACCATAATTTCTGGTTGAACTAGAGCAGTGATTGACTGAGGCTCACGAGCCACTAGTGGCTCTTTATTTTGTCTCCTGTGGCTCTTTCAAGCACATTATATTAAAACACTGATTTAATTATGAACTAATCAGGATGCTTTTACTATGTTATTAAACATAGCAGGTTAGACAAACACCTGTCAGAGATCATCTTGATTGATCAGTCCATCAGCCCTCACAGAGGATCACTAGCCAGTCCTTTAACCACTCGCCGGGCAGTCTGTCAGTGGCACCACAGCCCAGAACCCCTGAGTAATCCGCCAGCCTCAGCCTCCCAAGTAGCTAGGTAGGCACACACCACCATGCCCAACCCTGTCAGAGATAGTCTAGAGCAGGGGTGGGCAAACGTTTTGGCCCGAGGGCCGCATCGGGGTTTAAAATTGTGTGGAGAGTTGGATAGGGAAGGCTGTGCCTCCCCATAAACAGCCTGGCCCCGCCCCCTATCCAGCCCCCACCCACTTCCCGCCTCATGACTGCCCCCCTCAGAACCTCTGATCCATCCAACCGCCCCTCCCCTCACTCCTTGTCCCGATTGTCCCCTCTGGAGACCCCCCCCAACCCTAACTGCTCCCCAGGGTCCCACCCCCTATCTAAGCCCTCCCGCTCCTTGTCCCCTGACCGTCCCCTCCAGAGATCCCCCCCCATCCCGTAATTACCCCCCCTCCAATAGTCTCACTAATTTCCTGGACAGAGGCGATACCAGTTCCCTACTGGTATCTCAAGATGCCCCTTTTTAAAACTGGGTCATAGGATCACATTTGCTGCCTTAGCCATCGGATTGCCCTGCAAGCTCATGTTCAGCTGGTTAACCACCAAGACCCTTCCGACTTAGGTACTTCTGAAAATGGCCTTTGAAAATGTTACGCAGCATCTGAACAATCCAGCCACTAATTTTATGCACTCTAGTATAATCTCCCTCTGCTGCCTCCCCACAACTATATAAACCTTCACTTTTTGTTTCGCTGTTAGGGCTGGCCTTCGCCACAAAAATAACTCGAGTTATAACTCAAGTATTACCCTAACTCTAGTCCCTTCTACACATGAAACCGTTTAACCAGTAGGCTGCTATTCAAGTTAGCACAACTCATCAATGCTACCAACACAACCTTCTCTGCTGCTGATTAGAGCTGGGAGGGCAGCTGTCTTATCCCACAAACATTTGAAATTAAAAAAAATCTTTTCTGCATCAGGATGCATTCAAGACCTTTTGAGAATTTCCCATGAAAAACCAATGGGAGAGACCCACCAGAGAGAGGGAGACTGACCCTTCAGAACAGCCAATAGCCTAATGCTTAGGGTCTACCACATTCCAGATAAGTGCCCTAAACTAGGTTATAGAGTTAGTGTCTCTCTCTCTCTCTTTGTCCTGTTGGAGCTGCTCCCCTTTGTATAAATGAGTTAAATGTTCATTGGGTCAGAGAAAAAGACTGACTCTATGACCTGCTGGTTAGGTCACTTCCCCGGGACATGCGAGACCCAGGGTCCAGTCCCTGCTCCAGATCAGGCAAAGCAAGGACTTGAAGCACTAAGCCCTGGGCTACAGGCTATTCTGGGGTAGGTCTGTCTCTTTTCCTTTCTCTTGCCACAAATACCATACATACTGTACCCAAAAACTGTCAAAACTGGCCCTTTCATGCAAAACATTTGGCTATGATCAGTCAGCATTTTCTGACAAAAAGTTATCAAAAAATTCCTGACCAGCTCTGCTGCTGCTAACTCGGTCACTCTGCATAGTAATGGGATTGCTCTGTGGCTCAAGTGTTATTTCGTACTGTGGCCACTCTCACTCCAGGTAGGGCTAACTGAAGAGTTAGCTCCAATCTAGGTGAAGACATAGCCTAAGTAGTCATGATGCGGAGCAGGGGAGGCAGCAGATAGAGTTTCTTTATATTTTTCCATTTAAAGAGATTCTATCCAGTTTTCACTATTGAGTTAAAAGAAGTTTCAGATACTACACCTTCACTTGAATTCCCTGACCATTTTTATGGGTTTGCAGTCACATTTGTAGGTCTCTTATGTTCTTCATTCTCATATTGATGGATTAAAAATTTATACATGCAGAAGGGGAAATTGAATGTGAGACCTCAGTCCTGCACTATACAACATACAGGAAGCCTGCTGCCCCAGTGTGAGATCTAGGACTGTATAGAGGGCTAGCTCAGTGGTTTGTGCCTTGGCTTGCTAAACCCAGTGGTGTGAGTTCAATCCTTGAGGGGGCCATCTGGGGCAAAAAATCTGTCAGGGGACAGTACTTGGTCCTGCTAGTGTAGGCAGGGGACTGGACTTGATGACCTTTCAAGGTCCTTCCAGTTCTATGAGATAGGTATATCTCCATATATTATTATAGGGGAAACAGTGACACTGTCTCTATGCAAAGTGCTGTCAAATGCACAAAATTAACAACGTGAACAGGGATCACTGTTATAGCAATCTTAAATGTTAATTATAACAAAAATAGGTAAAAGTTTTCAAAGAGAAGTGTGATTTCTTTTTGAAGTTGACTCTCCATTAAATAAAGATGTAAATTTTACAAATTCTTTTTTGCATCCTATCCTTAATCAGAGCTGGCTGGGAAAGTATGTTTATTTCCATGCAAATTAAATTGTCAAAATTTTCTTGACATTTTGGGGAATTTCTGAAAACCCGAGAACCAACATTACTTGGAGTTTCTGACAAACACCTGAAAATAATTCCCCACCCCTCCAAAAATGTATTTACTTAAAAAAACATTTTCCATCAAAAAATGTTTAGATAGGAACTTTTGAGCTCTACACTTAAATCTCTTATATTGGGATGTAGGTATGAATAAGATTTGTGTACTTTTATTAAGCTCTTTTCATCTTGGTTCCACAGGATGACTCAGTGGTATCAGTTGCAGCAACTTGAATCCAAATTCTTGGAACAAGTACACCAGCTGTATGATGACAGCTTTCCCATGGAAATCAGACAGTATCTGGCACAATGGCTGGAAAATCAAGACTGGTGAGAGCAAAGTGCTGTAATGTGTATAGGAATTTGCCATTAAATTAGTTGACTGGTGATGCCTTTGAAAGATTCGGTGCCAGGTTCTGGCCTTGTGTGCCGATGGCGCTCATTGATAATCATACACGCACAGTGCTGTACAGTGAGAGCAAGCAGCCACTTAGGGCGACAAAATACTAGGGCAGCAACTGTTCAGTAAATTTTTGTGAGAGTGACCACTGGGTGGTGGGAACAGACATTTAGTAGTTGCCTATGTGGCTGCTAGTCACTGTTTCTGATTAATTTCCTTCTAGCACTTAACATTCTGGTCTAGGCCTGTTGGGTAGTACAGGTGTTGGCGGCTCAGGGGTACACAGCTGTCTCCGTGTTTAGCTTGTCCACCAGAGAGAGCTGGACAATTATTATTAAGGGATATACGGGCCAGGTGTTTAGCTTCATCTCCACTAGCAATCTAAAGTATTGTTAAAATCTCTAGACAATATCATTTTATAGAGCTTCATTAACATGCAAATGATTAGATCCCACTTCTAGCTCCTCAGTATAGTGGAGATTAAGGAAAAATATATGTGCAAATACACAAAGTTGCAAGAGTAACCCTAAGAAAAAATATTCTTTTGAGATGAGAATGAAGGAATAAAAGGGTTACAGAGAGTGGAATTAAGTGAAATCTGCAGATGTCTATTCAGTGCTTTTAAAAACTAACACCAGAATGTGAAAAAAATGCATTCATTTATATTTCTAAAATATCAGTTTAACAATTGCATTTAATATTAAAGATGCCTTAAATATCCTAGGGAGCATGCTGCCAACAACGTTTCATTTGCTACGGTACTGTTCCATGACCTCCTGTCACAGCTAGACGATCAGTTCAGTCGATTTTTAATAGAAAACAACTTTTTGTTGCAACACAACATCAGGAAAAGCAAACGTAATCTTCAGGTATGTGTGTAACTTGTTTGGATTCACACAGGCATAGTCCTGACATTTTATTAGGGTCTTATTTTATTCAAGAGACTATTCTTCTAACTTAAACACAGTCAAGTTAAGGGTTATACTTCCTCCCTGAGTTTTTTTTTTTTTTTTTTAAACTTATGAGTGGTACATGTAACTCCTGAATATGATACCAGTTTAAAGAAATGATTTTTTCCCGGTTTGTTTACTATGTTTATTTTGTAGCAATTTGTATAAGTTCTTTACTTTTTCCTCTCTATTCAGTTTCCCAGGCGTTTGTGTGGGGGGTGTTATGCTGTAACATGGGAAAGAAAACATTTTTCAAAAGGAGTTATGGAGCCACAAAAAACTTAAGAGGGACTTTGGTTAAAAGAAATATCACCCATCCATTTCTGTTAAATTGACTTGATTTCAGTAATAAATTAATCGACTTTAAAATAGGGAAGGTGGATTTATAAACGTTTTCCAGATTCTTTTTAAACTATATTTCCGCTAACATTTTAAAATACAGTTTTCTCATACCTATTAAAAACAAAGTAGTCTGAAAACTATCCAGAGGCAAGAGAGTTTGCCTGTGATATAACATTGTAGAATCTGTACCAAGAAACAGAGCCTAATAAACGTGATACTGAACTAAAGAGAATAGGAAATAAAGCATTTTGGGATTAATATATTGTAGGACACTGCAGAATGTGGATCTGGTGGATTTTATTAGTTCGTGGATTCACTGGGCACAATCCTGCCTCCTCACCCCTCAAGCTCATTCTTCCACAAGGTTGCCGCTATTGGAGAGCAGTGCTCCCTAATGCAGAGAGGGTAGAGAGTCCTCCTCAGTCTTTCTTCTGTTCAGCTAAGCTTAGGATAATGCAGCTACCTATTTGTCTTGCTGTCTCGCAGTTGGCCCCGTACAAGCACTCTGTACACATCTCAAATGATAGGGTTAGATTTGTGCCAAGCACTAACTAGATTCATATGCAGCACTTCCACTGAATGCCCCTGAGCAAAGCAGGACACAGTAGGTGCAAGAACCCTGCAAAACCAGCACCAACAGCAGTACTAGACTTAGTGAAAGTGGGTGGGAAATGGCCCTTGGGGTGGATGAGAGGGGATTGGATTCTGAACTCTTGGAAAGGGTGACCCGGCAGTCATGCTTCCTGTAGTTCTTGGGGACACTCTGCCTGACCCGATAGCTCCTACTGAGGCAGTGCATCTCCACACCATGTCGGTTTCACCAAAGACATGAGAATTGGAGTGTTTGGTGTGTACTAATAATGGACTATTTTAATGCTGTGCAACCAGGATCACTTTCAAGAAGATCCAATACAAATGGCAATGACAATCTTCAACTGTCTGAAAGAAGAAAGGAAAATATTGAGCAGTGCCCAGTTGTCAGACCAGGTAATTCCTTCTCTCTCTCTAGCTGCTGCAGTTACAGCCACCTAAACAGATTGACAGATTGAAAGCAGAACCATATGTGCTTTCTCTTCTTGCCCATCACCTCCTGTTTTAAAAGAGGAAGCTTGTTCGGGTCTATCACAAACATCCTCTGCACAAGATGTGGTTTGTTTTAAACTGTCTCCTTGCCTAGGCAGGGTTTAAAGAAAAAGGAAGTCAGTTTTCTCCCTGTGAGGGAATTCAAGGCCTCAGCTGCCTTTGTAGTCCAGAGCTAGATGAGACTTACAAAAAGAAACCAGTTTGTTTTTCTAAACTGAATTTTATTGTGAAGTTTTACTTTTGATAATAGACTCAAAGTGGCCTAGCCTGCTCATATTTACTTTTGATTAGGTTACATGTAAGAATAATATATATAATTATACCATTGCTATGGTAAGGAGAATATTTAAACAACCTTATCAGGTTTTATGATGACTCAGCTATAAGACTTGCCTTTTCCCTTCCAGTGCTTCCAACATCAGTGGGATTCTAGCCTGTTTCCTTTCCGCAGTGTACCCCTCTACCTGCCCTGTGGTGACCACCTGATCCTTCCTACTTTTCTGTAGCTTGATACAGTCTCTCATTTTTTCATTTCCTCTTTAAACATTTCTTTACCATCTTGTGTTTTCTGTGGAGCCCTTCTCTGCCCACAAAATTAGTAGGTAAAAAATTTAAAGGAGCCACAATGTTCCCTTTTTCAGCTGTTTAAGTAAATCTCCGTGTTTTTCCTTTTTTTTTTTTTCCTGGGACCAGTCATATTTTTTGGTTGGTAATAAAGATAAAAATCCTACCCTCACACTTTTTGCAGACAAAGTGCATACTGTAAGATGTTTTAGATAGTTATAGATTACTTGTGATCAGTCAGTACTTTGGTGTTACAGTATACTTGAATGGGCCAATTTTGGATTGTAAATTATATGGATGTAGGAAGCCTTTGTGATAACACACAGAACTCCATGTCATAAAGCCAAACTAAACATTCCAAACCCATAGGAAAGTCCCTTACAGGTTCTCATATCACAAACAATAATCAGGTAGCTTTAACGGTCTGACTTGAAGGGACTTTTTTGACAAGTACAGCGCGGTCATTGCCATGGATCCCAAATATTTAAATTGGGATCCATGGCAACGTGTCCTTACATTAACCTGGTCCCTGCGTTAGCATGGGACTGTGCATGGATCCCGAACCCCGGGCTATAGCGAGGGTCTGGTGTACTTGGAAAACTGTTAAGTACGGAGTTAATAATGGCACAAAACAGTAGTTTTTACAGCACAAGTTATGTAAAAGTAACCTACAGTCTGAATTGCCTTGCTATATCTATTACATACCGTATATTTCGGCGTATAAGACGCCTTTTTAACCCCCCAAAATAGCCTCAAAATTAGGGGGGGCGTCTTATACGCCGAATATATTAAACTCACCGGGCAGCTGGAGCTGGGGCAGCTGCAGGTGGCCCGGCGGGCGGGGCGGGGTGGGGCGGCGCTTCCCCCCCCCGAGCCCACCCGCATGTGTTGGGGCCGGCGGGGAACGGGAGCAGCTCGGGCCCTGGGGCCCCTGGGAGCGCCCGCCCGCGCGGCGGGGACGGGAGAGCGGCGCGCTCCCAGCAGCCCGCCCGCGCGGCGGGGACGGGAGAGCGGCGCGCTCCCAGCAGCCCGCCCGCGCGGCGGGGACGGGAGAGCGAGGCGCTTTTTGTGTGTGGTGGTGGTGTTTTTTTTTTTTTTTTTTTTTTTTTTTTGTGTCCGGCTTTTTTATTTAAAAACTCGGGGGCGTCTTATACGCCGGAGCGTCCTATATGGCGAAAAATACGGTAGATAGTATACTACTGGATGGAGAAATAATCTGTCCTTCAAGTGTCCGGCTTTTAAGTAGGATTAACTACTTACATTATATTTTTGATTCAGTTTCAAACAATTACATCCACCTAAATATCTTGCTTTATAGTTTAGATACACAAAAAGTCACCTGTACACCAATTTATACAGTTTTTTGTATAAATGCCTGCCCCATTCTTACTCTTCACTGTATATCCATATTACAAGTCCAACATAGGTACCAACTCTTTATAAAAAAAAATACCCCCAGCCTTCTCAGATGTTATATTTTCTTTATATTATGGCAGAAAAATATATAAAATAAAATCATGGCTTGCCAAAAACAAATCATAGAAAAAATATACAAGTTAAGAAATGCTATAAAATATAATCTGTTACCCAAAAGATAAAGTGTATATGCTTTTCTCACATGCTCCAGACCATTTCCTTACTACATTCTTCCTCTATTTCCAGTTATTTAAACCTAATTCTCTGACTATGATATACATAACAATTGTTCATGAACTAGCCAAACAAAGTGTGCTGTTAGAGGATTCATTATGGCTCCAAATACACTGTAGTTTGGGTTAATCAAAGCCAAAAAAACCCAATATTTTTTGTTTCTGTTTCCTCTTTACTGCAGATGCAGATAGGGAACGTACAGAATACTGTAATGCTGGACAAACAGAAGGAGCTTGATCTGAAAGTCAGAAGTGTAAAGAACAATGTTGTGGTAAGTGAAAGTGGGACTCCGTGGATCTCCAAGCAAAGCCTATTTATTTTTCTAACAACAGGAAAATAGTTTCATTGTCTTAAGTTTTGAAAGGGCAATCAAGAATTCAGCAGTATGTTTGGTTTTCAGCTTTTTACCACCAGTAAAATGTTTTCAAATTTTTTTACCTAGTCACTATTCAATAGTACTGAGATGCAGGATGTCCACAATGGCTGTCACACTGTGGCTGGAATCAGATTTTTAGTTTAGTCTCGGCTATCCTAGATTCCCAAATTTCAAACACAGCAGGAGAAAGTTTTAAAATGGGATGGGTGGATAGATAGATATCTGACAATCTTAACTGACGCTATAGAAGAAAGGAGGTATTTTGAGAAATCATATATAGTTCACTAATACAAATTATTAGAATCCAGATTGTCAGTTTGGATGAATCAGACCTGCCTCTACAGCTTTCCCTGCACATTTGTTTTAAGTAACTTCCTAATCTTGATTGATAATCTTCTGTAGGACAAATCCTGTAGTGCTTACTCTGACTTTCCTGAGAGTTTTCCTGAGTGAGGGCTGAAGGATTTGTTTCAACATCTTTAAATGTTATTCACTGGCTAAATTCTGCCTTCATGTTGTGGACAAATTCTCCTCATCTCATTGAAGTTGTGTGGGACTATGCAAGGTCAGAATTTAGCCCCATTTTGTTACAAATGCACTCTCCTTTGGCAGAGAAGGCAGTGATTAGTTTGGGGATTTTTCTTTTTTGCTTTGAGCAGGGAATTGGACTAAAGGACCTCCTGAGGTCTCTTCCAACTCCAATCTTCTATGATTCTATGACCTCTAAGTAGCTGGTACCACATGATTGCCAATCAGTAAAAGTCTCAGATGACCAAGTCTATTTAACTAACTGTGTTTTACAATGTTAATGCTTTGTAGGAAGTAGAACAAGATATCAAGACTCTAGAGGATGTGCAAGATGAATATGACTTTAAATGCAAAACCTTACAGAACAGAGGTGAGATTTATCTATGAGAAATCTTAAGTACAGTATAGAAAAAAATTCTATTAGCTTTTACCAGAAATCAGGATTTAGAGATAGCTGAGACAGTTCAGCTCTAGATCCTATCTCTGGAGCTTGGGCTTCTCCCTGCTCTTGTGTATTTGCTGCCTACATCGGTAATTGTATTATGAAATTACCTTATAGCCTTAAATAGAGACGCACTTGTACACCTTAAAAATATAGAGAATCACAAATTGAGATTACATATTGATTGTTTTCAGTTATTAGTTTTGAGATAATAATTCTTTATGGACTGAAACTTGACTTACTTCGTCTCTGCTAAGGAGTTTCTCCCTAATGTCTTAAAGTTTGGAGAAAGTACGGATTTATGTTTTTGAGTTAGAGGAGCTCTGTCTTCTCTCCCCTTCTGCCTCCACAAAAGGCCCTGATCCTGCACCATTTAAGTTAATAGGTGTTTTACCACTAACTTCAGTAGGATTGGGACCAGGGTGATTCAAGTTGGTTGGTTCTGTTCTGGAAACGTTCTAAAAAGGGTTCATTTTTCAAACCCAAAGTTGGAAAGTGACTAGCCATTAAATGAGGATTTGTCATCTTGCATGTTTTGAAAACTGTTGAACAAGTGATAAATTGTTTAGTGTTAGCAAATACGAAGAGCATTGAACCAAAGATGAGAGCCACCCACAGAGAATTGCATGCTACTGTTCTTTTTAACTGAACTTTCAATATCAAGGATGGTGAAATGCTTCATTATGGTGACTTGACTGGTTGTACTGGCATGAGTAAGGGATGTAGGACTAGTCTGTTTGTTCAAAAGTAGAGCAGGGGGAGTTTCTGAACATCTTTCTAAGCATTAAAGAGCACAGTATAATCTGGACACTGGCCAGTTGAGTAACTGTGGCGATGCCCTTGTCTAAATCCCTCATGAAATCTGGGTGTGATTGTACTTGAGAACTATTGAGCTTTCAAATTAAATTAATATTTTTGAGCGGAAGAAAGGATGTGGTTTTTCCCTTCTTGAAATCTGTCAGTAGTTCCCGAGTAGCCAAACAGGAAGAGACAATGGCAGGCTTTTCTCTCCAGCCACAAAGCTCCTCAGCACTTTGTTCTGACTCTGCTGCCATCAGCTTCTGCAGACTTCCTAATGTCTTACAGAAAGTAAAAACTATTTCCCCACACCAAATATTTCTTATTCTATTGTTTGATTTTGTTTTATAGAAAATGAGCCCAATGGAGTGGCACAGGACGAATATAAGAAAGAACAGCTTATCCTCCAGAAGATGTTTCTAACGCTTGACCTTAAGCGAAAGGTGGTGCTCCAAAATACTTTAGTTTGAAAATATGCACATTTGTTCTCTTTGTCTTGGCTTATCATAGGATATAAAAGAACCATGGTTTTAAACAAAGACGTGCTTGTTTGTTAACATCAGTTTAAATGTTCTTTTGCCCTTTGCAATGTTATTGGGAGTCTAAACCTCTGAAGGCAGTTGCACTGCTTCTATTTTAGGATTTTTCTTACTAAATAAGCCTTTTCATTTTGAACACTTATTTAACCAGCTAAAGCTAGTGCAATAACGGGAAAGGAAATGTGTCATATCTCATTAGTCATGCTAGAAAGTGCTGTATTTGTTTGTTTAAACCCTTCTTAAATAGTAATACATGTCTTGTAATACTGTAAGCCCCAATTCTGCAATTAGTCTGTATGGGCACCAGGGTCCACTTGCATAGGGGTCACTGCAGAATTGGGGAATCTAAGGTTAGTCGCTTGGGAGAAATCAGAGGGGTTAGTAGAGCTTTGTCTCTTCTCTTTGTGAAGCAAATACTCTGCTGGTTGAGGAAAAAGAGCAGCTCTCCATGTTCATGTTAGCAGAGGAGATATTCTATTATTGAGAGTTCCCTGCAAAGTTTTGTGAGATGCAACATTAATTGATAAAGCAAATAATTTAATGTACTTAATATATAACAATAACACAGAGGAATCTGATATTCCCTTTAGGAAGTGGTGAGCAAAATAATAAATCTGTTGAATATATCAGAGCACACACAAAGTGCTTTGATTAATGAAGAGCTTGTTGAATGGAAGCATAGACAACAAATTGCTTGTATTGGTGGTCCACCCAACGCCTGTCTCGACCAGCTACAAAACTGGTAAGTCTCTACGTCACAGTTCAACTGACCCCAGGGATTTTGAAACATGCCATGAAAGAAAGTCTGATAAGCAAATATTTTTGAAAATGGGCATGCTTAGAGAGAGAATATTTTGGCTCACAATTAATTTACTGTTATTAAAATTGTAATTTTTTTATCCACAAGAGAACCAACAAGTATATTTCACTGTGCTCTTGAAAGTTATATAATATTGTATTGTATTCATTATTTTTGAAGAAGTCTGAAGGAAACATTGACTGCCTTTCTTGAAGTGCAATTTGCCTTTTTATATTCCAGAGGCCGAATTGAGCTTTGGTGTTAATGTTGAAGTCCTTTGGGAAGTATCTGATCCAATAAATTAGTAAATTGACACTTAAACTTTCCCCCATCAAGGACAGGTTACAAGGAACCACATTTATCTGATCTAATTGAGACAGGCCAGATCTGATCATCCAGAGAGAATGGGAAGGTGCAAGGCTGCAGTGCCATCTACAGGCAGCAGGAGAGATTGCTTGCTTCTGGACCTTTGTGCATTGGTTGTTTGGTTAATAGGGAGAACTGGATATTGGAGGATTGAATAAATAGGGTTCTACTGTAATTTCTGGTGCAAGATGATGCAAGTCCAATTGAATTTGCCACCATCAGAATGCACCGCTAGAGAATTAGGGCTCTAATTAGGGGGAGAAATATAGTTTTCCTTATTAAATATAATATAAATTACTTAGGTCATGTTAGCACTAAGATTGCTTAAATATAATTTCTTGTGCTGCAGAGCTAATGCACAGTAAAGAGGATAGAAATCTCCATTATGACACCAGTACAGCAATTTATTTAAGCAGCCTTATAATGCATGCATTGTCTCCAATACACAGAACATGTCCTCCCAAAAACAGATGCTAGTAACTGGAGGAAATGCTTCCATTCCTTATTACTTTAAATAGGTCACAGTACTTACGTGGGAAGGAGAGGTGAAGAGGCAGATTCTGGAGATTTAAATATTTACCTGCACTAACAACAAATCCTTGCTAAACCTACATCATCATGCATATGTATTTTCCACTGAGACAAGCGCACAAGTACCTGTAGACCGTGAATCTTAAAAACATACTAATTGGAGACTCAGCTGGGTGGTGTCTGGGCACTACTGTAATACCAGTGTTTGGTAACAATAATAAATATGTGCTTTTGCAGGTTCACTATTGTTGCTGAGAGTCTTCAGCAAGTTCGTCAGCAGCTTAAAAAGCTTGAGGAATTGGAGCAGAAATTTACATATGACCCAGATCCCATTACAAAAAACAAACTTGTCCTGCAAGACCGCACATGCAATCTTTTCAAACAATTCATTCAGAGGTAGTGGATGCATATGTTTATTTGGTCTGTATGTGAATGGATGGTAGATTCTCCCCACTTAACATGTCACACGCATGGGTTAGTGCCCCACCTGCTGTTTTCTTTTATTCTTCACAAAAAACAAACAAACCAAGCTGTCTATTAGGATTTTCCCTGTAAGATCTCTTGTTTAAGCTCCTCATTCTATACCTTTAAGTCAGAATGATTCATATAGAATCAAGCTTTGGACCCTTAGTCCATTTCTGGTTTTAGGCTCTAATCCTGCAAACTGCTCCATGTGTGAGCAGCTGGGATCTACTCACAGAGATACATGTGGGATGAATACCTTGGGAACTGTCCACCTTATTGCCTTGGGTGGGAGTTAAGGTGAATCAGAATAGCCCTGCACCTCCAGGCAGTTATTTATATTCAAGTACTAATTAGAGGCCCCCATCCAAGATCAGGGTCCCACTGTACAAATACCTAACATAGGATTCCTGCCCTGAAGTCGTTACAGTCTAAACAGATAAGACAGGTGAGATGTGGGAGGGGAAGCGATCCAGAGGGGTAAAGTGATTTGTCCCAAGATTTCACAACAGGTTACTGTCTGAGTTCCTGAGTCCTACTCAAGCACCCTAGCTAACCCACAGGTGAAAGGGGCAGAAGACCACTCCTGCTCCATTAAAAACCGTGCAAATGGAGAAGATATAAAGGCCTAAATCTTACCATTTTCCTCAGTCATATGCATAGTGTGCGTGTGCGAGTAGGATGAGAAATGCTGTCCTACAGCCTGACATTCGGTCACTGTATGAACATTTTAAGAATGTAGTAATACATTGTGCTGCTGATAGAGTGCAGAGCAATGGAATGATCCATCTCACCTATGATTGTACCAGTTCTGTCCTTTATTATTTACATGCTGTTTGATTTTTAAAGTTGTGTGAAGTAGTTTTCTTTTTTCTTCAAACTGTTACTTTTATTTTTAGTGCGCTTCTTTTTTTTTTTTTTTTTAAAGAAAAAGCCCTGATGAAATAGAAGTTTATATTTTTGGAGTTCCATCCAAATTAAAAACATATCACTTTAGTAAGAATAAATTCTAAGGATTTAGTACCTGAATAAATAGGTACGGAAAGTGCACCCAGTACCAATTTATTGTGGATATTTGTCAAAAACACTGTAGGAAATAAATTAGACTGTGTAATCTGTTTTGTGCTGAAAGCGTCATCACCTTTTGACAGAATTGTACTAATGTAGCTAAAAATGTCCATGGTTTTGTTCCCCTGGCAGTTCTTTTGTGGTGGAGAGGCAGCCTTGCATGCCAACTCATCCTCAGAGGCCATTGGTCCTGAAGACTGGAGTTCAGTTCACAGTAAAACTGAGGTAATTTTCCTTTGTGGTAAGCCTACTACCTCATTGACTTCCTGTAGCTGAAAAGACTGCAAAACCTTCCATCTGGCTAAGTTACCAGAAACAAAATGTAGTGAGTGCTCTGTGACAGAGAAAGTGTTCTGGCAGGATTTCCCTGGGCCCTGCATTTCTTCCTCCCTCAACGCATCCCTCTTCCCACTTACTGCTCCCACTTCATTCCAGCTGAGAACTGACCAAGATTCTGTTTGGGACCCTTTGAATTTACTCCTTTGGTCAGGGGCCTGGTATCAAGTGACACAGTCCTCCCTCTCGAGCCAGAAGTGAGTTGAGGGATATAGTCTAAACCCTTCGGGCCACTTTGATATGAGGAGGGATGAACCACCATTAGTAGACTAGCCAGGGAGCTCTAGGCTGTAATCATGATTGCTCAGGTGCAGTGTCTTGGGGAGTAAAAAACAAACAAGCCCAAAACCTGTCCTCTTTCCTTGAGGACCCTACCAAATTCAGTCCATTTTGGTCAATTTCACACTAATAGGATTTTTTAAAAAAATTGTAAGCTTCATGATTTCAGTTATTTAAATCTGAAATTTCAGTGTTGTAATTGTAGGGATCCTGACCCAAAAAGAAGTAGTGGGAGGATCACAAGGTTATTGTGTGGGCTGGGGTGGGTGGCGGTACTGCTACCCTTACTTCTGTGCTGCTGCTGCTGGCAGCAGTGCTGCCTTCAAAGCTGGGCAACTGGAGAACTTTGACTGCTGGCTGGGAGCCCCGGTCTGAAGGCAGTGCAGAAATAAGGGTTGCAATACCGGGACACCCTCGCATACCATTTAATTGTGAGCTGCAGCTCCAGGAAAGTGGGGTGAGCTAACTGCACTACATTATTTGGATTTGTAATTGCAAATAAATGGTAAGGCTCAGAGCCTCAGTATAGGCACTGTTTATTCTTCATAATGGAAAGAACATCAAGAAATAAATGTGTCAAGGATGACTTATCAGTGGGCAGTATCAGTCAGTCAAAAAGGACGAGTCACACTCCCAGTAAAATCTGTAGCAAAATGTCTGTTGAGTTAAAAGGAAGTAATATTGGACCCAAAAACCTGGAAAGGAATTTCAGGTGGGGAAGTCCAAAGCAGGGTGGAAATTTCCTGCTGACTCATTGATTTTTGTTCATCACCAAAATAAGAGAGGAGCCCTGTTTCTGAGAGAAGTAAAGTCTGTGCAGTTGCCGTCATCTGTACTTTTCTCTTTCCAGATTGCTGGTGAAGCTACAAGAACTGAATTATAATTTAAAAGTGAAAGTCTTATTTGATAAGTATGTTGCATCTTTTTCATATTCTGTATATGTTAATGATAATTATGTTATGATAATTATGATAGTTATAATAATCAGCCCCAGTAAAAAGCACATGAGAAAGACACTTAATGACAGAGTAGACTTTGGGCCCTGCTGTGCCAGCTACCATAGGAGCCATTTCCCCTATTTTAACTATAATTCTGCTTCCTTGCTAGGTTCAAGAGAACAGTTCCCTATGTCCTCTTCCATTCCTAGTATACCTTTGCACCACAGGGAAAGATGTAGAACCAGTCCTGCAGTGAGTTTCACATAGGTCCCACCCATGCAGAGCTCATTGTAGTACTGGAGCCTTGTTTGCTAAGGAAAGTCACCCACTGTGCAGGTAACTGATGTGTATGTGCATGCACGTGCATTTCCCATTAATTGTATCTGAGAGCAGAATTTGACCCTATACTGCTATTTTCCCTCACATACAGCTTTAATTATCAACTAGTCCCTCTCAAAGTTAGCAGAGTAGATATTCCACATTGGGGACTATACATACGACAAGATTAAACTTAAGACAAAACCATGTTTGAGTTATCCAGGTGCAAAAAGAGCCCACACCTTAAACATTTGAGAAATGTCTTAAGTGTAAAAGAAAACAAAAGAAAAAAACCTCTGCTTACTCACATTCAAATCAGAAAACTCAAAACAGACAGTTACCAAACTTTCTAAACAAAATTCACCTGTCAGCCAACAATGTGCTTGAGATAATTCAACACTACTGTCAACCCCATTTATCCAAAATCCAGCTCCCAGAAATCATGAAAAATTTTAAATCCCTGAAAAATGAGATTTAAAAATAATAAACACATTTTTATTTATCTTCTATTCTTTAGGGTGCAGTGAGGCTTTTCTCCACAAACACTACAAGAGTTAGAAACTTACTTTAACAAAACAAAGATTCTCACATTATCATCTGACTACAGGATATGGGGCTTAACGTCTAATATCACAAGATTTATGATAAAATCATGAGTACTGAGCAACACTGTTTCAAATTAAATGGTAGCTTTTTGTGCCTTGAAATTAGAGGTTTAGAATGAAAGTAGTTTATGAACTCTTATCTTTTGCAATCAAATAGCAAAGTTATAAAAAGTGTAGTTAAAGTGAAGGGCTGTCTGATTATAAAGGCACCTTGGAAAATCTAAACTTCGGGGGGAAATATTCAGTGTGATGTGAAATACATTTAATCTAATATAC
Organism: Sternotherus odoratus; assembly: GCA_032164245.1. Lineage (NCBI taxonomy): Eukaryota > Metazoa > Chordata > Testudines > Kinosternidae > Sternotherus > Sternotherus odoratus. Next base: position 21,127,232 of record JAVMKO010000011.1, read on the forward strand.
ATTTTGCTTTCTTGATTACTGGAGCTAATCAAAGCATTTTGAAATTTCACATTTTTTTAAATTTAATTTTTTTCACAAGTATTTTTATTAGTTTTCAACCAGCTCTATCAATTACAAATATAAGAGAAAATAAGCCTGTTTTTTCCCGTGTGTGTGGTTTACTTTTGGAACTTACAAAGCTCTGAATCTCCTTTGCAGGGATGTGAATGAGAGGAACACAGTAAAAGGGTATGTTGCACCTGCACTCTGTCCATTTTTTTGCCATGTTGGGTGATTTTAAATTGAATTAAAGTCTGATAACTCTCCCCCTCTCTTTGTGTAGGTTCAGAAAATTTAACATTCTGGGAACAAATACCAAAGTAATGAATATGGAGGAATCCACTAATGGAAGCCTAGCCGCAGAGTTCAGGCATCTGGTGGGGTACACTTTCCTTGCCTTCCCACTTTTAGATCACTGTCTAATATGACTTAGTTGGGGATTGGTCCTGCTTTGAGCAGGGGGTTGGAGTAGATGACCTCCTGAGGTCTCTTCCAACCCTGATATTCTCTGTTTCTATGTCTTAAGTCACTGTTTGCAGAAAGCATTACTTTAAGTATAAAAGTACTGACTTTATACTGCTTTAAAGTGCTACCGCTTTCCATCTTAGTGGTACCAAACAGCCAAATGTCCCTACATAAGGAGTTATGCCACTGACTTGAGTGAAAGCAAGATTGAGTCCTAGGAGAGCTGGAGGCCGCATTCTTTATAATTTGTTACTACACTGGAAAGTTTTTACTGCCCTGTGGCCTGAAACAAATGTTTCCTAATGAGTTTCAGCGAGGGTATCCATTTCTGTGAGGAAAAGAGAGGACACCTGCAGCCGTGGAGGAGGTGCTGGAGCAGTAGGGAGAGAGGTTATGGAAAGGATTCTTCAGCAAGCCATGCACAGGGAGGTTTTAGATGTGTTGGGAAAGAAAGGTGAGAGCTGAATTGTCTAGGGAAGGGGTCATTAGCCAGCAGCCCCACATATTTAGCAGACTAAATAACCTCACTGCTATGCTGATTTAGGAAGGGTAGTCTGTGTCTATTCTATCTGGAGAGGAATCAAATGGGGGATTCTTCTCTCCTATGTGCCTAGATCTACATATAGGGCACTAACAATGGGACAGAGTCTGCTGACATTCTCCTGGACCAATTTAAGGTGGATGATCATTGATGATAATCCATTTAGTCAGTCTATCCACCCTCATCAATAACTGTTGCTGTACCGCTAAGAAAGGCCTTTTCTACACAATCATTGCAGCATGATAAAAAAATATTAATTCAGGTTGCAATATCTGTTTTTACAGCAGAATGCTTTCATAACGGGACAGCAGTTATCCACTCTGTCTACAGTCAAATCCCCTGGTTCCCACATTTGGGAGCTAAAGAAGATCAGAGACTAATGCAGCAGATTCATGGCCAGTTATGCAGAAGGGACTGTGCAAATGCTACTTTATTTATGTAAATACTCACATATTTGATTTGTAACAGCCATTTTTTCAGTCAGGACTGTCATTTATTTTGGGTTGTTCTTTTTGTTTGCAGCAATTAAAGGAACAAAAAAATACAGGAAGCAGAACAAATGAGGTAAGAAGCACTGACTTTTTCTCCCACCTCTTTTGGTACAGTTTTTTTTAACAATATTAAGGACTATTAAGTACCTACTAGTGGGCCAAACTACCCAATCCCATGGAAAAATCCTCAAGAGGAAAATGGTCAGAGCAGGGTAGGAATTTACCATCTCAGGGAAAGCAAGCCCTGGAATCACAGACATAGGTGCTTTACTATCTGGAAGATCCCAGCTCGGTGCTTTTCCTTTGGCCTTCCTACCCATGGCAGCATGGCTCTAACAAGAATTTTTGCCAGTGGCAGAATTCCCTGGGATTGCTCAGTAGCAGGCATGGAAGGGACTCAGGAAGTTCCTGCTGAAATGTCCATGTTCTCTCTAGACTAGAGGATAGTGCTATGGACCACATCCAGTGCCCTGGCTATTACCTCCTTGCAAGCCTTAGGTTCCAGGAGAGGTGAAGGCCCCTGCTGCCTGGATAGGGTGAGATTTGCCATGGAGTGTGCCCTGTGCAGAGGGCACTTTTCACCCCAATATTTGGCCATTGTAGTTGGCCAATGAAACAGATTCAAAGAAGTTTTAGATAACAGGGCACAAATGAGCATTTTGGTTTTCCAGAGTCCAAAGCTGTATGACATTACCCAGAGTTATCCCGTGGTATTACCCACAAACTGCCCCTTATGCACCATTTTATTTGCATTTCTAAAATATATAATCATCTAAACAAGTTAGGAAGAAAAAGAAATAATGGATGGAGGGGGGATGACTCATTCTGTCTAAGACAGAAGACCATCAAAGATGGACACAGTAACTTCTCCCTTCCCTGCCTGGTGACTTGTTCTAATCCCTAGAACCACTTAATTGAAATATTTGAAAAATGGCTTATGGGGGCTTGCTTTTACATTAACCAGTGAATTCTAAATGTCATTACTTGGACTGACAGTAACTTCATAGCTTATCCACTGCTGGGAAATAAAAGGTACCTTACCAAATGGGTTCCCATACAGTATTTGACATAACATATCAAGCCTAACAGCCTAAAATGTCTTATTTCAAATGTTTTAAGGATTTGAGCTTAATCATTTAATTCCCTTATGATTATTTTTAAAGGGTCCTCTCATTGTAACAGAAGAACTTCATTCCCTCAGCTTTGAAACTCAGCTGTGCCAGCCTGGACTGGTAGTAGACCTAGAGGTAAGGTTACTACGTAGATTAGATAGGGGTGGAATTAATTCTGAGTAATTTCATTCAGAGATTCTAAGTTATTTTAAAAAAAGAACAGGAGTACTTGTGGCGCTTTAGAGACTAACAAATTTATTTAAGCATAAACTTTTGTAAGCTACAGCCCACTTTATCAGATGCATAGAATGGAACAGACAGTAGGAAGATATACACACACACACACAGAACATGAAGAGGTGGAAGTTGCCATGCCAATTCTAAAAGGCTATTTAATTAAGATGAGCTATTATCAGCAGGAGAAAGAAAAACCCTCTGTAGTGATAATCATGATGGCCAATATCAGACAGTTGACAAGAAAGTGTGAGGATATTTAACATGGGAAATAGATTCATTACGCAAATTGAAGACATGTGTTTGTTCTTCATCACCACCACTTTTATTGTGATTTTTATTGTCCTCTTGGGAAAAAATAGTTTGCAAGAGTGGTTTTCATAAAAACAAGGTTCTACTGTATTAGAATTTTCAGCATTTTTCCTGCCTTTATTTTTGTTTTCAAATTCATTGATGTTACTTAGCAGTGTCACCCAATATAGCGATAGGGCCTTTGTATTTTGATTCTTTCAAATTTCAGCACCTGAGTAAGGCTAGATCTGGTTTGTAAGAACACTTTGTGTTGCAGAATTGGCACCTGCGGTTCTTTGGGTACCACTCTTCCCTTCAGGTCAGAACTGAACCAGTGCATCAGGCTAGCATTAGAAGTGCTGCCGGAGGTGCCAACTTTTGAATGAGACGTAAAACTGGCTTCTTGGTTGAAGGGATGTCCACCATTTCAACACACTCCCCCAGTCCCAAAAAAACTCAAACTCTCCCTCCCCATAATTTGCCAACATAGAAAAACATCAATCCAAAAAGGTTTGGTAAGTTATAATCATGTGAAAATAGGGAACAATATTTTGTAAACTTAATTATAGCAGTCTCTACCAGCACCTACTACATTCCTTCACTAGTGAGTCTTTGACATGTTTTGTGTGTTTCCCATATATGACAGGATTTCTAAGGATTCCACTGCTTTTTTAGCATGACCTTTATGAGGTCTACATACCATTGTTAACCTTAAGTATGTCACCTTGCCCCTGTCTGGTGGGTACCTGCTACAGGCCCTGTCAGCAATAGTGGAGCCACGTGTATATAAATACTAGTAACACAGCAGTTTTTTCACAATATTGATCAGAATTAATTAGTTGTACAGACATAGCCCCAGTTCATCACAAACTAATACTGTAATGTATTTATGTATATGAAAGATTGTAGTATATATACCTAAATCAATTTCTGTGTAATAAAGGATATACAGTAGCATAACTGCATCCCAAATTACTCCAAAAGTCTCTCTGCTTTATAGACCACATCCCTTCCCATTGTTGTGATCTCAAATGTGAGCCAGCTGCCAAGCGGATGGGCTTCCATTTTATGGTACAACATGCTAACTACTGAACCCAAGGTATTTGCAGAATACTTACTTCTAAGTGTTATTGACGTGAAAGGTAGATTGGACCTTAAAAGTGTAAGTGAGTTTCCTGAAACTTTTGTGTAATTTACAAGGGAGATGTGGGTTATATTTCCATGTTAATCCATAATATTTGAGATGATTCATTCTTTCATCTTTATTTTGAAGTTCAGTTCTTATTGGATCTAGGATTTTCCCCCGTTTTTGTTTGGTTGGGGTTTATGTTTCTTGTGTGTGCTTTTTTTAAAATCAAGCAAACTGTTTGTAGTATCCTTTATGTTTTATACACCTGTTTTCAGATGTTTATTTGCTTTCCCCCAGTATACTGTGTATATTCAGCAATTAAATTCACTGCTCTTCAGGAACATGGAATGGTTTGTTGGGCAAGATTAAACCCAGAGAGCTCTCTCGGAGAGCAAGAGTCCATTAGTATTGTTAACTGCTTCTCCATGATTAGCTGGACCTTCCTCATTTATTGTCAAACTTCACCATATTTTATGCAAACTTAGTGTTGTTTTTTTAACCATACACTTGTGCTCATGCTGAGTTTCATGTGTGTTTAAGATTGTGGACATGGTGTTTTCTCTCTAGAACTTGTCCTTCTTTCTGAACCCACCTTGTGCAAGATGGTCTCAACTTTCTGAAGTGCTCAGTTGGCAGTTCTCTTCTGTAACTAAAAGGGGACTTCATGCAGATCAGTTGAGCATGCTGGGGGAGAAACTTCTTGGTATGATCCTATAACAAATTTTCCTATATGTACAAGCCCTTTTATTATGTTTGTTCCTCTTGGCTATATTAAGTAAGTAGATGGCCTGTTTGACTGCTAGGGGAAAATGACTCATTGCTAGATAAAAATTGAATGAACTTTTCCATAGAAAAAACATGAAAAGTTTATTTCCCCCTGCCTTTTTTAAAGTCAAATTTTGAAATTTCATTTTTTTTGGACCAGTTGTACTTACTACCATTTTGGACTGTTGTTTTCGTGTTGTGATTATCTACCATTGTTATTTTACGTTTGGAGAACCTTTTATTTTACACTATTTTGTAATTGTTTTTATAGATATACTCTGTAGCCCAATTTTAAATTATTAATATTCAGTTTTCTGTAATACAGATAGAGGTTGTATTGTGGTCACTTACAGCGTTGAAGCCATTTTCCATTTCTCTACATGCTGAATAGTTTGTATATTGTAAGGGTTAGATCTTGCAGATCTCTTTCAAACACACACATACACACACTTCTGCTGAGTCAGGGTGTGTACACACACACACACTCTTACATGCCTGCTGAATAAGGGTTTACAGGATTGGGACCAAATCTACTTCTGAGAGGGCACTGAAATATTCCTTCAAGAAATGGGTCATTTAGCCCAGTAACTGTAATTTTTGTCTCCGGTTTTCATGTTGCACTTGTCCATAGACCAGGATCTGCTATACAGAGTCTTAACTCAGTGCATAAAAGGCAAGGCTAGACCAAGAGACCTATGACAATTTTAAAGGAATGTGTCAAGTTAGAAATCTCCTGCTGTTCTCTCCTCCCCTCCTCTCCTTAGCTAAACTAAATTCATTGTTCAATTTTTGTGTAATCTCCCACTTGACAATGAAAAGGTGTCAGTTTCCTGTCTGGTTCTCAGAGACTCGGACTAATTAACTTCTGTAGTGTTTGGATAAGAGTCTGGAAGGATAGATTTAATTTAAAAAACAAAATTTTTTTGTTACTTGCCTTAAATTTTATAAAAGGTTATATTTTAAAAAATTAAATTGGAAATCTCAGCTGTCCAATTTTTATAAAGCCTTTTTCTAGCTCTAGCATGTTCTCAAATATCAAATCTAAAGGGTTGGCAGCCTTTTTTAACATAATTTACCACTGTTAGTTTAGATCACTTTTGTGTGTGTTTTAAAATTTTGTACTAGTTAACAAAGGCAGAATATATTCATCATAAAAAATAAAGGTTTCCTGCTTTAGATAGAGAGATATTGACTATTGGCATATCTCTGTTTGTTTAGTATTTTACAACTTGGGAAATTCCTAAACTGTGATAACCTTCACTTAAGTTTGTAGATCGGTATCCTCCATCTTATCATTACATTACATTTGTTATAAAATCTTACCACTGGAGAGATTGATGGGAGAATTCTTATTAGCTGCAATAAATTAGAGACTTCCTTCTGTACTGTATGTAGTTCACTAGTATATGGAGTTTGGCTATCTAAATCCTGTATCCGTTCTTCCAGCTTTTTTTGCACAGTCTGTGCTGTGATACTGTGGATGGTATTGGGAACTGAGACTCATTCTAGATGGACCTGGGAGGGGAGGAGGGGAGATTTCTCCCTTGTGTCTGGAGTTTATAGTCTAATTGATTAATATTGGGAGTAGGAGTAGGATACTGGATGGAGTCAGAATTGGAAAGGCTTGCAGTTGACAGGCCAGGATGTATAGTTTCCGCTGAGATTCTGGGGGTCCCATGCCTCATCATTGAAAAATCCAGTTGTGAGTGTAGTGGGAATACCTAATAGTGATAAGTAACCGAATCTTCGTCTTTTGTGAGCGTAGCTACAAATATACACTACGTCCCTACTGATGTTGTGTGCTTAGGGGGATTTTGAGCACATTGCCATTGATGTAGCTGAGGCAACTGAGCTACGGTTTCCTTTAAGGGATAAACCACAGACGAATCAAAACACGCACATATGCTACAGGATTTTAATGGGAAAGAAAATGAGTCCGTAGTTAAGGATAGGCTTGGAAGTGTGGAGATGAGGTTCATTCCTCACTAGGATACAAGCTTTGTGTGTGACCTTTGGCAAGTCACTAAATCTGCGGTGGGAATAATACTTGATTTCCCAGGCTGTTGCAATGATTGGTGAGTTAATGGGCCAAATCTCTTTCAGCTCACATGGATAGTCCTAATTTCAGTGTGATGGCTTCTGCCAATACATGGAGAATGATTGGACCACATTTTTAGAATTATTTTGAAGATGAAAGTGCCTTAGTATATAAGAACAATTTTAGATTCTCTCTTTGAATTTGGATCAGCTCCTATTCTTTTATTGTTAACATGAAATCTAGCAGAGCTCTCGACTGCTCTTACTGGGTGCCTATCAGAACACAGGCCCTTCCTAGAGGGGTTACCCTGCAAAACTTTTGAACAGTTAAATCAACAGCTTCTCTTGCTTTTTTATACTCCTCACTGAAACTAAACTAATCCTTAGAATTTAATATGTAAATACAGATTGGTTTCACCTTCATTAAGTCTTGAGCCTAATTTCAAATAAACACATGGTCTGAAACCAGTCTCTTGGTTTGTTGTTTAGGTCCAACAGGTGGAGGCTCTCTTGATGGCCTTATTCCTTGGACAAGATTCTGCAAGGTAGGAACTGTCTATTTAACAAGTTAGATAATGAAGATAAAGCTTCAACTCCTTCCTCTTGCTTGAGATTTCTCTTGCGTGGAATGTGTCTACTTGAGGATTGTACTAAATACTTCTTTATACTTTTTTCACCAGGCTTTTGGGAAGGCAAGGGGGGGGGTGAATATTTTGATTCAGTTATGGTTGGTTCATGTAGGTTATATGGGGGTGAGGTTAGACTGAGTTGTGTGCATCTTTTCAGGGACTGAATCTTAATTTCTGTAGAAGTCACCTAGAGCACTTTATGTTCTATTGTATTGAAATACATAAATACAACAATCTTCTGTTCCTGGCTTTTAGTCACGCACTTCTATTTCATCTGTTATTCAGCAAGGGAAGGAGCTTCATTGCTCTTAAATAAAGAGGATAGTTCTCCAGTGGACTGGAGCTGGGTTAGGGGCAACACCCAAGGAAGAGCACAAGTTAACTCTGCAACAAAGACATACCCGAATATACGTGCCTGTGGTGGCAGCAGGTCACATGTAAGGTCCTGCAGGCCCAGGTATCCCCATGCCAGCCCAAGCTTCTCTTTCCTGTACCTATGCCACACAGACCAGCTTAGGATGGAACCAATGGATGCACCTCATGCCAACACAGCATCTTTCCTCTTAAGGAGTGGAGTAGGCTGACCATATTTCCTTTAGACAAAAACGGGACATTGGGATGGCAAAAACGGGACAGGGTGTGTGGGGGGAGGGGCATGGCCCCACCTGCCCCCCCCCCAGCGCCGGGCGGGGGGGAGGCAAAGGGGGGTCGGAGGGGATGGATGGAGGAATAAGCAGAACAGGGATGGGGGATGAAGAGGATGGAGGGGGAGAGAGAAGGGGGGATGAGGGATGAAGATGATGGAGGGGACGGAGGGAGAGAAGGCACAAAGGTGAGAAGGGAGAGGATGGATGGATGAGAGAAGAGATGGGGGTAGGGAGCAGGGGGGATGGAGGAGGCAAGGGACAGCGAGAAGGAGGGATGGAGAGAAGGGAGATGGAAGAGGAGGCAGTGGACGGAGGGAGAGAGAGAAGGGAGGAAGGGAGGGATGGAGAAGGGGGATAGAGAGAAGGAAGAGAGGGATGGAGGGATAGAGAGAAGGGAGGAAGGGAGGGATGGAGAAGGGGGATAGAGAGAAGGAAGAGAGGGATGGAGGGATAGAGAGAAGGGAGGAAGGGAGGGATGGAGAAGGGGATAGAGAGAAGGGATGGAGGGAGTGAGAGGAGGCAGCGGACGGAGGGAGAGAGCAGGGAGGAAGGGAGGGATGGAGAAGGGGGATGGAGAGAAGGGAGGGATGGAGAGAAGGAGGGAAGGAGGAATAGAGAGGAGGAGGCGGCAGCGGGCGGCGGGCTGGAGGAGGCGGCAGATCGGAGCTGTCCGGAGCCGCAGCCGGGGGCCGAGCGAGCCGGTGGGGGGGCTGCCGGCCAGGTTTTATGAAGAGAGATGGGATGGAGGGAGTGAGAGGAGGCAGTGGACGGAGGGAGAGAGCAGGGAGGAAGGGAGGGATGGAGAAGGGGGATGGAGAGAAGGAGGGAAGGAGGAATAGAGAGGAGGAGGTGGCAGCGGGCGGTGGGCTGGAGGAGGCAGCAGATCGGAGCTGTCAGGAGCCGCAGCCGGGGGCCGAGCGAGCCGGCGGGGGGGGGGGGGGGGAGGGACGTTTTATGACTCCATGTTTTATGAGTCCTGTTTTATGAGTCCACGTTTTATGAGTCCTGCCCCAAAAACGGGACAAAATTGATATTTTGGACAAAAAGACGGGACGGTTAAAAAACATTAAAAAAACGGGACTGTCCCGTTCAAAACGGGACGTATGGTCAGTCTAGAGTGGAGGAACTGGAACTATTAGAGAGGGGGGAAGAGAGGAGACAGCAGAAATAAAGAAATGAAATTAAAAGAGCAGCAAAAAGGAACAAAGAACGAGGAAAAATGTTAAAAAAAATAGGGGGTGAAGAGGAGAGGAAGGAGAGACACTGCAGCTTTTTCAGGACATTGTTATAAGTTGAGTCCATTGAACTCCAATTTTTATTTGTAACAGTTATGTGTGTCTTCTTCCCCATATACTGTAATTTCAGGAAAATATAAATGATAAAAATTTTCCCTTCTGGCTGTGGATTGAGGGCATCCTTGAACTCATTAAAAAACATCTCCTATGTCTCTGGAATGACGGGTAAGAATCTTGTATGTTGCTAATGAAGATGAATGGCTGATGGTTCCTGCCTTTAGCTCTGTTAAAATGACACTTGTGATTGGAAATAAAATATGAGTGCTAATAAGGCAAATGAGGTTTGCTCTGGATCTTCATTGGAAGGAGCCAGACAGATCCTCTGCATGTTAACTGAAGCAGTGGTAAAAAGACCATGAGTTTAGTGAATAAACCCATTGCACTGCCTTTTAATGCCAGAGATCAAAGTTCAGATTAGTTTCCGGCTAAGTGAGATGAGTCACCAGCTCTCAGCCTACAGTGCAGTGAGCTTTCACCACTTCCCAAGGCAGAACTCACTTTGCTCACAAGAACAGGAGGTTAGCAGGTGAAAACTGAGGTGCTGTGGGGGAATCTTGTTCAATGTTCACCCTTATTTTAAAAAGTGCCTTTGTGAGCTTCCTGTTGGCAACAGCTAGATTGACTGAATCCTTTGATACCAGTGATGGAGTCCAGCTGCAGCAGCTAATCTTTACTGATCAAATGTTAAAGAATTGAAATGGTAATAGTGAAGCTCTTTTCCAGATTGAAAAATCAGCTCCTTTAATAATGTTTAGAAACCTTGGGTTTCAGTGTAGCTGATGTCACATAGTCCTTTTAATAATGGACTATGACTGTTGCCAGAAATAGGCTCAAAATGAGGTATTAACCCTGCTTTTTAGCTGTCAATTCAGATTTGACCTTATTTTACAATCTTGTTGACAGCTTGTATATGATGAAAGGTGCTTCTGATCCTGTGAACCTTAGTGACTTACTGTAAAAATGGCCATGTATTAAGATTGATAATCAATAACTGATTAAAGCAATGAGAAACTTTCTGTTTTAATGACAGTTTTAGGATGTTTATGCTGGCAAGATAATACTCATATCCAGGACTAACAAACATAGACCAGGAAAATTACAGATATAGCTTTTGATTGAACAAGGTACTTATGCATGTGAATAACAGAAGTTCTCATGTGCTTCAAATTAGCAAATGCTTAAGTGCCTTGCTGAATTGGGCCCACAGATACTACTACTAAGTTGATGGGGAAATTACTATATTAAAGTGTGCTGTGTTCTCACCCTGATTTTCTGCTTAGCTACTAGAGATATCTCTGCGCTGACTTCTGCCCTCAAAGCTTCCCATTCAGATGTCCCCAATGAATTTGTCACCTCCACTTCTGACCTCCCTCCTACATAAACTCCTCTTTTTCTATTTATAATCTCTGCTTCTCTTTGAAAATCTTTGCAAACTGATCAGTACCCATTGAGGGGTCCAGATTTTCATAAGTGTCAAGCTCCTGTTGGGCTTAACAGTGGGAGGAACTGGCTGCTGAGCATTTTTGAAGATCCAGCCAGAAGACTCAACTCTCTCACACCCACACCCATAAGAGCTTTTTGCTTGTTTGTTTGTTTTTAATTCGTAAGGTGAAGTCTTGGCTTTATTAATGAGAGTTTTGCCACTGACTTCAGTGGAACCAGGATTTCACCCCTGCTGTCCAGGGCTCTCTCTCAGTATAATTATGACATTAATACCATCCACAAGAAGAACATCTTACCGATATACAGCGTTGTAAATAACAAATATCCTCCCTGTTGTGAGCAGTCCTCTGTTTGTAGTGGAAGAGCAGAGACAGAAGTAAAAGGTACAAACAAACCTTTCTTTTCAAGTAAACCTAGAGGATTTGTAGACAGGTAACACAATAAAATGATCTATAGGAACAGAGATAGATTTGTTACATCAGCCACCAGCTTTAAAACATTTATTGGGTTTTCTCGGAAAGCCAAAGAGCTGAAAGTTCATTAAGAGGGGCTGATAACTCACTGGAACCGCAAGAGGCCCTAAATCAGGCAGACTGCCAACCATTCTGACTGTTTTTTGTACAATGTGAACACCTGTTGCATATACATGGCATCAGCATTGATCTAATAGGAATCATAATTGCCCCCAAATTGCCTTTTTCATATATCAAGCTGAAGATTGCCAAACAAAGAAATGGGATATATAGTCCTCAAGGGATCCTTCGTAGCGGTTATTTACAATATCTGAAATGTTCTTCTTTTTAAAATCTCTAAGTTTATAATTTACCTTGTAGATTTCTACTGTTCTCTTTTGGGTAGATGGTGTATTTCCTAATTTACTGGGCTTGCCAAAATACATATTTACCTAGAGAAATGGTGGTTTAATTACATAAATGAGTGTTTGCATAAGGAAAGAGCAATGGTTCAGAGGACTTTTGAACTCCTAGATAAATAAAATTGAGTTTAAATATTATTTTAAAGCAAAAAAGAAACCGAAAACCACCACCTCTTGCCTCTCCCTCAAACTCTGATTTACAGAAGAAAACCTAGACACTATTGCTAAGTTACCTCATCCCCGAGCATGAAAACACAGATATTGCTAATGGATAGAGGTCATTGTCTTGAGAGCAGTCTCTTCCTTCATATCTCTGTTTGAGACCCTCTTGTGTTATCTTGATGTTCAGATATCATCCACCTTTTAAGGTCTTCGCCATCATGCCCATATAATAGATGTTGCTCTAGGATACTACACAGGCCCACTCTGCCCTGTGCAGAGTAATTCAACCATCGCAAGCAGAGCTCCTTTCCTTCAAGACCACAAAAGTCACCCCAGCCCACTCTGAAGCATTGTCTGACAAAAGATAAACCTTTTCAGAGGGCCAAAGCATCACAGTACCCTGCATCTGGTAATCCTGGTACAAAGAGGGTGAGAAAGTTAAAGTGAGCTACTATCATAGTGTTTCCAAGCGTAAGAGAACATGGCTTAACACACACAATGAGATACTGGGGTTGAAATAACCTAGACTCTTAATATCTGATCTGGCAGAGATACACATGCTGTCTGGGAAGTGAGCATAAAACCAAAGAATACAGAGAAATCCAAGCAATTGTCTGTGATTCCAACAGGCGCATAGGATACTAAAGCAAACACAGGATGTCAAAAAGGAACGCAGTGACAATTTTCATTAATACCCACTTAATGCTCTCACCATGTTAGACCTGCCATCTAGGCCTTGCTCTTGCAAACACACTGGTGACTAAGTTGAATAATTTTACTCATTGAACTGAGACACTGGTTTTGGATAATAAACCAATTTCTGATTTTCAAAAGTGTTGAGACAACCACATTTTATAGCACGTCACACATAGCGAGAGAGAAAAGGCTGAATAGCCACTCTCTGAATAGCTACTGCTCAAGGAGTGAGAGTGAGCATGTTAATGTGGGCATGGATGGTGGTGTTACAGCTGCCTAGGATGTTACAAACCAATTGAAAACTCTGCTTTTAGTTACATGAGGAAGCCCAATAAAAGGCTTTGGATGTACATAGAAGTAAACTGTACAATTTTTCTGTTACTATTACAGTTGTATCATGGGTTTCATCAGTAAGGAGAGAGAACGTGCTCTGTTAAAGGACCAAAGGCCAGGAACCTTTTTACTGAGATTTAGTGAAAGTAGCCGAGAAGGAGCCATCACTTTTACCTGGGTAGAGGGATCCCAGAACGGTAAGAAAATACAGAGAATAACTTGGGCTTATACCTACATTTTAAAACCAAAGTTAAAAATCCTCAGAGCCCTCTGGCTCCCTTACACAGCCTGGCAATAACACAAAATTAACAATCCCATCTGATAAGTGCCAGAGAGCCACCACTAGTACAATATCCCATCAGCAATCTGGGAGGCTGCTTCGCTTACTTCACTGGGGACAGGGGCATTCCCAGGGGAGTCTATTCCCAGTTTGGCCTATAAAGTTGTGGAGAACAAATCCCCAAGGTCCCCCTCCAGTATCAGTCTCCCCTACAGGTCTCCATCCCAACACATCCCAGTACATATTCTTCACACCCTCCTCCACCGCCCCACGGTGCCCCCAGCAGGCTCCCAGCTCTCACCTGCATCTGCCCAAAGTTCCCCCATCCCCAAGGTGCTGCTGCTGCACCCCCCTGACCAGAGATCCCTCCTTTGACCCTGTAACTCCCCCTCCCCAGCTCCACCTGCTCCCAGCAGCTCCCCTGTACCTGTCTCCAGAGAGGGGAAGAGAAGACACTGTGGGGGCTGGGCAGTTGAGACTCCTGCACTCAGCTCAGCTACCTGCCTGGTCAGCTCCTTCCCTGCTAGACTCAGACCCAGGCTGGATGGGGAGGGGCCTGGGCAGGGCAGGAACTGCACTGACTACAAAGGAGAGGCTCCCTACATCTTCCTCCCTAGCCTGTAGGAGACAGGTCGCCCCTAGCTGGCAGGAGGCTGCAGCTGCTGCTGAAGGAGCCCAGCTACTAAACAGCCCAGGAGAATCTGCTGCTGCTGCTGAAAGCCACTGCCTCACCCATTGTTTCTCCTTCTCTGCAGCCTTCCCGCTCCTTCCTTTGCCAGTTAAAGGCTGAGGGGGAGATAGACAGTGTTGTCTCATATCAGCTTGCAGGGGGTCCATACCCTGCTCACCCCATAATAAACCAGCCACGGTTGTTTGGCTCAAATCAGGTAACAGGTGATGTGATCTGAATTTTATCAGAAAAGGCTGAAAAGGGTCAGTCTTGTAAAGTTTAGCATGATTTAATTTAAATATATGATTACAGCCCATTTCCAGAGGGAAACACTTGTCACCGCAGTCACTCTGAATCAAATGTGTGAAAAGAACCATTCTCACATGGAATAGGTCATACTTTCCTCTGCATGGAGCAGTACTTGCTTTGAAAATAACTAAATTGTGACAGTGCACATTAGATTTCATTCTGTAAGGCCCTTCCTTCACTTGCCCTCTCTGAATATGTAAGCTCAGCTGTTTTTCTGTATACTTTTAACCATGCTTTTGGCACTATCTCTAGGATTCACATTCTTCTTTATTCACTAGAACCTCACTTCCATTCGGTAGAACCTTATACCAAGAAGGAGCTCTCAGCGGTTACTTTCCCTGATATCATTCGCAACTACAAAGTGATGGCGGCCGAAAATATTCCTGAAAATCCACTGAGCTATCTCTACCCAAATATTCCCAAAGACAATGCCTTTGGGAAATACTACTCCAGGCCCAAGGAGAGTAAGTGACATCAGCATTTCATTTGCAGAAGTATTTTGAGGTATTTGTCATTGAAATGTTGGAATAGCAGATAATAACTATGGTATACAATTAAATAATGGGCGTTGAACCGGAATGGTCAGTGGTTTTTAAACCACACCTGCTGAATTCTTCCCATTGACAAATGCGAGCAGTTGTATCTTAACTGTTCAAGAGGTGGAAAAAAAGTGCGGTAGTACGGGACTGTCAATGGGAAATCTAATGAAATTAAAAAGTGCGTATGTGGTAGTTTCAGGCCATACAACTGCTCCAGAGTCTGCCTGCCATAGTTTGTGGTTTTACAACCTTATACTCCCCACTAGCAATTAGATCCATGTAGCTGGACGCTGGCACTTGTGTGGCGCTGCATCAACCTCGGGGTAAAAGATGCTGCCTGCATGGCTAGGCAAATATTTCCTTTCTTTCTCCTCTCCCTCATGCTATGTGGGAAAAAATCACACAAGCAGGGGAACATGACGTGACATGGTCTTCTTTAAAGCACAATGGAAACCAACTGGAAATATAGCCTTAGTTACTGTAACAGTGGCTGGTAGAACATTTTCAGGAGGAAATGTAATTTTTGACACTGCTCCTTTAATTCCTATAAAAGATTTTTCTCAACATGAACATTTGCTAAGTATTGGTGTATTTTATTTTTAGCCTCTGAGCCTATGGATTTAGATGGCCCCAAAGGGAATGGATACATCAAGACTGAATTAATCTCCGTATCTGAAGTGTAAGTTTGCCTAGAACAGTTGGATTTCTAAAAAATGGATAGTCTTTGAAACTACTGAAAATGTTGTGTATTTTAGGAGTGTTAAAGATGTACATGATTTGCCATTAGAGCTTTTCCCTGCTTTGCTAAACCCACTGGGTAGGGAGACGCTACAATACACATATTAGAATAGAAAAAAAGGCTACTATATTTAAGTACAAAATGTAGAAATATTTGGACACTTTACAGCTGTTTCCTATACTTGATTTGTCATAAACATTAACTACCTCAGTTTTCTTTGGACTATCATGACCTATCCTGACTTGACAGTGGTAGATCAGCATGTATCTCCAGCCACACACCTCTGATTTCAGTTGTGTTAAAACCACTCTTGCATTGCAGCGTGAAACATTGTGTCTCAGCAATGCAGCTGAGAACTGGCTGGGTTTTCTAAGTAGAACACCCTCACTTGGTGGACGCTCCTGCTGCTGGTGATCTATTAAAGTCAGAGCTGTGGTATGGCTCTACAGGGATAAAAGACCCACAGCCCAGCTCTGGCTCGCCCAGGTCAGCTGACTTTAGTTCATAGGGCTACAAATTGCTGTGTAGATTCTTGGGCTCTGGACCCTGCAGCCTTGCGGGGTCTACACTTCAGCCTTAGTCAACTGACCAAGACCAGCCCTGGGTTTTTTAATCCCCGTGTAGTGGTAGTAGCAATAGGATCCATGAGCATAGGGGTTTGCACCCATCTCGAAACTTCAGTGGCATTGTGTATGGGGCCAGGAGCTCCCTGTAATGGATTTTCCTGCTGAAAGATGGTATCTTCCCACCAGCTCACATTTGTTCAGACTGGGTAATTAACATCAATCATTGCAAAATGAGTTAGATGTCACTTTGCTGAGTCACCCATCTCAGGGACACCGATCTACTTGTTGCCCTGTAAACTGAATGAGAGCAGCATGGTGAGGGGCATATGCTACTAAAAATCAAGTAGAGTGGAAAGAGTTTGAAATGGGAAATGAATTGACTTCCTGGGTGCTGCTTATTCACTGGAATTAATATTAATACACTGAAGGTTTGTCCCTTCTCATCTCCCCGTCAGCCACCCTTCCAGACTCCAAACCACAGAAAACCTCTTACCCATGTCTCCTGAAGATTTTGATGAGGTGTCTCGAATGGTGAGCCCTGCAGAAATTGATACTGTGGTATGTTGGTGGTTTTTGGTTTTTTGGTGGGGATGTGAAGGGGAGCAGAGGGGGATGGATGTGGAATTTGCTTTTAAAACACTCCTATCCTGCCATAGAATATTTCATATTTTAAAAGACTGATTTGAACACAAACTGGCCTTTCAGAACAAGTTACCACCTTTAGTTGGAAATGCAAATACATTTCCTTTACAGGCTAGAGCTACTTTGCTTCATTTCAACCTATTTCTCCCCTCTTTGGGCTCCAGGACAGTGGATCTCTTTATATGCTATGTCCTGGAGGAAGGCTAGGTAGGACTATGAAGGAAACAATAGAAAGGGTTACTATATAAACAGCAGTAAGGTGATTCATCTAGCTATTAATAGAGATAACCAGATAACATGACAGTGCTAACTAACTGGTTTAACAGTGGAACAAAATTGGCAAAGTACAATTTTCTTGTTCTCACAGTAAGTTGAATTGAGAGATGTGAATCTGCCTGTGGCAATGTGAAAAGATGACACAGTCTTGGCTGGTTTAGTAAAAAGCATGGAGTTCTGAAAACCCTGGAAAACACTTTTTGAAGATTATTTAATCATTCTGCTCCCATTAATAAATAGCAGCACATCAGTCTCGGTACCCTTACTGTGGGCAATTCACTACAATTCACCGTAAAATGTAACAGGAGCTATGCAAGTGTAAGAGTACTTTAGTATAATTCTCTGTTTTAGGATAGATTTTAAGATTTTAATCAACCTGTGCTCTCTCTTTACAGATGTGTTCAGCCTATCCGACTTAAGTGTTATTGGTCTCTCTATTGTTTGCACATGTCCATCGTTAAGTAGCTTGCATTTTTCTGCTTCCCCATTTTGCAGCCTGCAGAGGTGCGCATCCAGGCTCTGTGTAGTCTGTGGCAACCTTTCCCTACATTCTGAAGAAAGCCCTTGGATTGTATGACACACCAGTGCCTCAGACTGGAGCTTCAGTTCAATTAAGGAATTGAGGGTCTTAAGGAATTCAGTGTAAAAATGAATAAATAGCCGGAGTAGCTGGTGTGTTACTGAATAGGATATTACATTTGTAATTTTCAATGAGGCCAAGAATTTTGTCACCAGTGTGAAACTCCAGCACCAAAAGGTGAAGGGAGAAAATCTGGAAATCTTAGCAACAGCGTAGGGGACAGTTGTGGCTTTTGCTGAGGAGAGCAGTGTAGGATTAGGGGAGAAGCCCATGTTTCTACTACATTTATTGTAAATGGAAAGTTTTGTTGTCTTTAGGTTTTAAAGTAAAGGTAATTCACACCTCTGAGATTGCTTGAGTATGCAGGCACCCTGAAACCAGACAATTCAGCTTCAGTTTGCACGTGGCTCACACAGGGGTGGGCTGGAATATTTTCTTTTAAATGAAAGCTCTTAGATACTTTCTCAAAGGGCCCAGCCACAAACTGCACTGACCTGTTTGCTTCTGCTCTGCTAAATCAGTGGCATATGCTTCGCTGTGTTAAAAAAAAAAAAAAAAAAAAAAGCAACAAAAAACAAAAGCACAACCACCTAGCATGTTGTTGTGGTACAAGTGAAATGCAAAACTGTTACTCTGCTGCTCATTGAGAAAAGAAACACCAGTTGACTAGAATGTCTCACAAATTCTTCATGTAGAAAATTCCCAAAGGCATCATGTCACCCCAGCGAACAGTGTTTGAGCATGTCCTGCATAGTCTGCTTTCTATTATGGCATAAAGGAATTGAAAGCTAGACATTGTAGGATTACACCCAGTACCTTTATTTGGGCATAAGCTTTCGTGGGCTAGAACCCCCTTCCTGTATTTTCTACTCCATGCATCTCAAGAACAGGTATAAATCCATGAAAAGATGGGCATTGCCTTATCAGGTGTGAGGTCAGTCTAATGAGACAATTCAATTAACAGTAGGATACCAAGGGAGGGAAAATAACTTTTATAGTGGTAATGAGAGTGGCCCAGAGCAAACAGTTGACAAGAAGGTGTGAGTAACAGTAGAGGGAAATGAGGTTTAGGTTGTGTAATGACCCACCCACTCCCAGTCTTTATTCAGGCCTAACGCAACCATGTCCCTCTGCCATGTACTTCTCAACCCCAGATGGCATCTCTGGGCCTGTCAGATTGCAGCTATTTTTATAGTTCAGTTTAGCCAGGAACTGTTGGAATGAAGAAGTGCACATTGTCCACTGAGGGCTTGATCTTGCACCATTCAAGTCTATGGGTTTTCTATAGACTTCAATGGGAGTAGGATCAAGTCCATCCAGAGGATAAATGTGTTTTGCTTTCCTCTTTGTAGCAGCAAACAAAAGCATTCCTAGCAGGTCAATCCACGAGGGAAAGTAGCACTGTTACTGTCATTGAAGAAGAAACTCGCTTTAAGCCGCCAAGGCTGGGGCTATGCTGCAATTAGAACCCTGAGCCTCTACCCTGCAATTCAGCCGGCCCTTAGCCCAGGCCAGCTACAGGTTTTTAATTCCTAAGGGGCTCGACTGTGGCACAGCCCCACTGAAGACAATGGAGGCTGATTTTTCACTAGCTAATTCTTACACACATTTCATTGAATTTCAAGTCTCACTATGAACTCATAACTCATGAAACTGGAAATCACTAATTATCTCGCCTCAAAGTTCCAACAGCCGCAGTGCTTTGGCTCTCAGCAGCTTGAGAATTCAGCATTTTGCTAGTTAGTTTATAAGGGAGGGGGAAGCTACATTTCCACCATTCAGTTAAAGAACAGTGATCAGCTGCTTGCGGCTGCTTCATGAAAAGGAAGTGGTAAATCTACTTAGTACATTGTGCCTGTAAAGACCAGCATGCTGCCTGCAAGGAGGCCCCTTGCAGTCCTACGATTCCGACTACCATGACAATGTTGAAAGGATCTGTATTTGCTTAGGTAGCAGATAGTGAATATCAAAATAAGACAAAACTGGCACTATAAAAAAAATCAGTGACCAAAAGTGCAAAATGTATCCTTAGGTTAATTTCTTTACAGTTTTCATTAGCTAAATGTACATATGTATTTAATAGCTATCAAATGAAATGAAGTGGGTGTTGCTACAAATTGTGATGTGTTAATCTACATATGGTGCTTATAGTACATTCACTTTTGAATTCAACTTGCATCTGAGTCAAATTGATTTACAATACACAGCTTCATGTCACTTATGCAGTTTTACAATATCAGAAATATTCTTTTCAGATTAAAAAACTGAAGCATCACTTAGCAATTGTTTTATGGTTACTAATAAATAATGAGATCATGTTTCTCTAAGACTATTGTATCAATGGACTAGTGAGATTTAATTGAACTTTTGACATAACAGAGGCCTCTATTTGATTGTAAGCCCATTGGGGTGGTTTCATCTCTACATGGGTGACAGTTATTTCTATGGCGACAGAATTAGCCACATGTTCTACCAGTCTCTGGGCAAACAAGTAGGCAAACAAGAATGTAGATAGCCCAGCAGGGATCATGGTTATACACAGCATAGTCATGTAAGAAAAGGCTTTTTTTAGGGCTGCCAAGCAATTAAAAAATTGTGATTAAACAATCACACTGTTAAATGATATTCTATTGTTGTTGATTTAAATATTTGTGGATATTTTCTACATTTTCAAGTATAATTGCCTTGCAGACAAGCTCAGGGCCTTCTATCTAAGGAAGAAAGATCGTGGAAAAAGCCTTCAAAATTATTCAAAGACTCACATCCTGGAAGCTTTAAAAGAGGCGATATATAAAAGCATGTGTCCACTGAGCTGTTAGCATCCCTGGTTTCAACAACACAAAATTCAAAATCAATTAAAATGGATACAAGTAATTTTTAAAAAATCCCAACATGTTAGAACAAGGAATACAAATTTCTCTCCCCACTGATGTTGGGCAACTCCATTTCAGCAAACATTAATTTTTCATTGTATTGTGACTCAGTTACAGGTTTGCAAATGTAACTGGCAAATCAGTGATTTTTGTAATGGCTTAGAATGGGACCTCACAGGCTTAGCTAGTCTGATGCCTAGTGGCACTCACTTTGTAGTGTAGGTTAGTAGTCAGGATACGTTCTCTGAAATAAGGCTTTTTATTATATCTAATCATTTCTAAATCACGTTTGAGGATGCATCACTTCTCCTGCCACTGCAGGAAATTCAAAGGTGTTGTTCTTCAGAGAATTCTATATCAGACTCACTTTGATTGCACTACATAACAAAAAGGTCACTTTGCTCCATAAGGCCACCTACTACACATTGAAATCATGAAATCAGCAACAACTAATGTCTCCATTCCTGGCTGCAATGAGACTTATTTAGTATAGGGCTGGGTGATGCTGGTTTTCAGTAGAATACCTTAATTGCTTCCACAACTTTCTGCTGTGGACTGAGGCTGGAGTTTGTGAGGAACCTTCAAGAGCAAAATGATGCACGTATATCCATCCCTATTTTGCCCTCTGTGATTCTTAAATATTTCAATAGCCAGACCATCCTGACTAATTCCTGACTCACCAGATTCAGAGACCTTTACTTCCCCATCCCAGCGACAGCTTCTATTCCTAAAGAATTGATGTTGGAGACCGCAGACACTTTGAAAAGATATGCCCACAGCAAGCTGGTTACTCCTTTGTAGCATCATTTCTCCATCACCAGCTGGACACCTGTATTGGGTGAGGGAAAGCCAATGAGCTCCTGTTCGCTATATCAAACTTTTAGATTTAAAACTACAGTATTCACTAGCGACTAATTATGAGATGGAGCCTCCTGGTGATTTGATGCTACAATTAAAGCTTGCCACAAGGCCTTCCCAACGCAAATGTAGCCTTGAGACTGGAGGGTAGGAAAACAGCCTAAAATGGAGAGCTCGACAAAGTCCACTCGCTTTGGCTACTTCAGTTTGGATGAGGTGGGTAAATAATGTGGATAACCAATAAAAGAAACCCTCAAACATCTATTTTTTGGTATTCCCGTTTAATTGCGCTGTAAACAGCAACAATATCTGGATTTTATTCATTAAAATAAATATCTTTCATTTTCAGAACCAGTACAGCTCAAGTATTTTTAAATTTAGATTTACTTACAGGAAATTGCTGAAAGCAAATACATTCATCACTGTCTATTCCCCACAATAAGGAATCTAAAATATCACACCAATCAGTCACAATTGCTGATAGTACAGCAGCAATAAAAACACTCATTGACAGTCCAGCTCTGTAGCTAAAAAGATATCAGCCCAGTACATCACATTTTTCACAAAAAGATGGGATAATTAACGCTAAGACCAGCACAATATTTCTGTGTACAAAGCATTAAATTAGCGTAGCTATTTCTAGGTGCTGTGATACATAAGCACATATATGACATAACAGAAAACTCTTTGGAGCATAAGGATGTCAGCATTTGATAACACAACAAAAGCCATTTAAATTAAAATCTGTATGTCAGTGCCTGCTATGATGAGCAGCCAAACCAGTGAACTACATATATTTATAAATAATTGCATATATAAATAAATGCACCGCTTCCACTGGGCACAAATCTTTGCAAAATAATATTTCCTGCTACAATGAGAAAATGCTAAAACTATCCTGGTAAAAATGCATTGGTACTAAAATTCTAGCTAAAAAGCTCTTAATATGGTGGAGGAAAATATTAGGTTCAGGGACAGCCATAATCTCTAAGCTATTTAATTAAAAAGCCTTTATCTTCTCAATACATATACGTACATACCTTTTGAAATTGTTTCCGCAAGTAGATTTGATTGATTTCAGTTGCATCAAAATAAATCACTGACATTTTTCTGAGACGACAGGGATACATTTTCTTAGCAAAGCAGAGATACACATAGAAATCTAATTAGTTAACAAACAGAATGTGTCTCGTAGCTTGAGACCTTATCAGTACCCCCCAAGCCCAACCTGAGAAATTTTACTCCCATAGGATCAATTTGGTAGGTCTAAGAATGTTATAGAGGAAAATGTGGGATTTAGTTTGCCTGGTTTCATCCTCTGTAGGAGTGCAGCAGAAACAGGGCCTTGTGCTCTCAACAGTGACCCATCTGGCCAAGAAGGGTTCAAAGGGAATCCCATCCAGTTCTTGGTTAAGGAGGAAGGTGGCTGCGACACAAGGCATGAAAGGTGAGGATTAAAAAAGCATGAGGCCTTCAGGTGAACAATTGACTTGAGGCAAAAAACCAGCTTGAGAGCAGTAATATCAGATGCCAGGGGCGGGGTGAGCGACTGATGCCAGGCAAGCATTTTTGCCAATCAGATTTCAGGGGTTAGGCTTTCAAACAACTACAAGACAGCATCTTTATTATGAGATAGGCCACTGCTTGTGCTGAATATCAAGTGCCTCCATTTGATTTCTCCTCAAGGGAGGCAATGTGCATAGTGGCTAGAGCACTGGAGTTGGACACAGGAGACGAGAGTTCCATACACTGACTCTGCCACTGACTTGCTGGGTGACCTCTCCGTGTCTCAGTTTCACCATCTGTAAAGTGGGCACCTTGAGATCTATGGATGAATTATTTTTACTACCATCTCAGATGTGTGCAGTTCCCACAACTGTTTCATTTCTCTTACATTGCCTGAGTCTTAACTATCACCTACTTCCAACAAATGTGAAATGGATCCCCCGACCCAGAATTTTTTTAAAAAACATGACTTCACTCATATTGTAGTGTCAGTAATCAGACACGTTGCTGCATTGGGCAAGAAGCTGATGTAGTGTAATGGTCCCAAAAATAGAACAAGTATTTGGATTTCTAACTGGCATATGTAGGGCAGACTACCACATGAATGTGACAGTTCACACACAAATGAACTGCTTGACTTGTGGCCGTCTCTGATCTCTTACCTGTTTTACACCAGTGTAACATCAGAAGCTTCAACAAAACTATTCAAGGATTTATGCCAGCATAAAAAGAGTTAGACCCACAGTTTGGCATATCCACAATCTTGCTCATGCTTTGATTAGCTTTATGCCTCTTTAAGCTGTTTCACGCCATCAGTGTTTTTTTACTGTGAGCCTAACTCATTTAGAATATTTGGTTTAGTATTTTGCCTTTCACATACTAACATTCCCTAAAAGGTTTTTTGGTGCAGTTGCAGCTCAGGACAAAAACATAAGACTGAGATGAATTATTTTGCAGCCTACAAGATCTCCCATGATGCACATACGCCTGTCAGGAACAAATGCACACTGTGGAAGCCCCTATTTTCCCCAACTAAAGGGAAAGCAATTCAGCAGCTGAATATGGACACAGAGAGAGGCTAGACAAAGGGCATTTGAAAGAAACAGCTCAAAAAAAGGTCAAACAAGTGATATTTCTCTATGTCATTTGGTCATCAAACCAACTTTAAAACAGATTCCCTGAAAAAATCATCTCTACGAACAATTAGCTCAGACCATTTGACATATGTCACCAGTATATTATTTTGAGATTTATATTATGTAAACAACCAGTCAAGGTGGTGCTTGCCTGTAATCGTAGCTACGTGGGAGGCTGAAGCTGGCAGATCGCTTGAGCTCAGGGGTGCTGGGCTACAATGTGCTATGCCGATCAGGTGTCTGGTGCCACTGACAAGCCTGGCCAACAGGTGGCTGAAGGACTGGCTAGAATAACGTGTTGTGATTGGCGCTCTCTCTGCGAGGGCTGATAGACCGATCGATCAAGATGACTATGTAAACGAGGTTTCATGGGAAATTATTTAGGGAAAAAAAAGACAAGTGCAGATTCTTGTTCAACACACCACACTAAATCTACACCAGCATCCTCAGCTCCCGAAATCTAGCAGAACCACAGTGACACTTGCACAGGGCAACAGCATGGTTCCACTTAGCCACACAGTAAGAGATTTGTTTAGAAATGGGAATTCAGCAGAAAAATTCCTGACGATGGTTTGAAGATATACATAGAACACAAAAATAAATTAAGTAGCGCACAGTCAAGCCATCAACAGCTAATACTTTTTACATCACTTATATGCAACACGAGGTAATATTGCTCACATTATGGAAGGAGATTCTCGGGGAGGAAGGGGTTGTTTGGGATTGGGGTTTTTTTGGAGCGATTGGGTTTGTCCTCTGCGTATCATGAAGAAAACTTCT
Source organism: Sternotherus odoratus (assembly GCA_032164245.1). NCBI lineage: Eukaryota > Metazoa > Chordata > Testudines > Kinosternidae > Sternotherus > Sternotherus odoratus. The sequence goes on from JAVMKO010000011.1 coordinate 21,152,169, forward strand.
GTAACACTGAAATAAATGAAATATTCTGTAAAATATACACCACTGTCAGACAGAAATACACACGCTCTTCATACTCATTTTCCACAACAACGTAAGTAAGTGACTGGACTCTTGGGATCTCGCTGAAGATGGTTAGAGTAACCCATCTAGATTTTTATGAACTGTTTGATTTTCCTTTCCATCGCTGGACTCCTCTAGAGGTGTATACTGGACCTGGAATTCTTGAAGAATTTTAAATACATCATGGTGTCCAAAATGTAAAGCTTCATCCATGGGAGTGTTATTCCATCTGAAACGGAGCACAAGATTTTCAAAATCAGTAAGCAAGTAAATCCACCACTGTGAATTCCACTATGCTTTGATGTCTGAGACAACAACTGCCAGTGCAGCGTGCACTAAGCTTGTGAGTACCTTCAGTGAACTGGAGAGTGACACAATCTGTTTTGACAACAGATGTTTTCACTACTTTTTACTCCTGTTACCCGTTCAGTATCAGTATGGAGAATGAGCGCGATTCCATTCCTTCTTATGCTTCAGTATAATTGTTTAATACATTTCAGCCCCACCAGTCACACATTTGTGTAACACCACTGTCTTCAATTTGATTTCACAGGTGTCACCAAAGACAAAATCTGGCATGAAAACCTTTGATTTCCAGGGATTCAGGGTCCAAGGTCAGAAGGGACCACTGTGACCTCCTGTACAACACAGGCCATAAAACTTCCCCAACATAATTCCTAGATTCTCTCTTCTAGAAAAACATCCAATCTTGATTTAAAATATGGTCAGTGATGTAGAATCCACCATGACCACTGGGAATACATAAAAAAGGAAGAACCCAACTTGATCTTCAGCCCAGAGGCTGATTGTGCCCAGTCAGTCACTGGAAACAAAATCTTTTTACTTGAGAGTGTAAAAACTGAACACATTTGATATGGAAACCACTAAAAGAAAATAAAAAATGAATGATTTTGTTCAGACATTTTTCACAGCAGAACTGTGCTTTAATGGACAGTGTCAGACTAAACAAAACAACCACAAAAAGTAGCTAAACACACACACATGCGTAACCACTGCTATTTTCACATCATCCACAATAAAACCCTCCCAAATGTAACAACAATATGCAAAGGCTACTGCATACAATTGTATATTTTCCCTTCTTAAACAGGAGAGCAAGAGATATCTAAATACAGTATTTCAACAAAGCAAATTTAAAGTATTTATTTTTTGCATTCCTTTCACCAAGTCAATCAACCCCAGAAACGTGCCTCGGATTATTTTTACTGAAGTGTTTTCCTAATGTTGATCTTTGATGTCCTTTGGTACAGGACAAACTCTTCCCTTGCGGGGTGTTAATGGAAAAGCTGGTAGTTAGAGCAGGTATAAACACAATGCAGATTTCCCACCAACCTTGGTTACATTTTAATCATGGCGTAAGAACTCTGTAGCACTGTGAGTTCCTTTTGAAAAGGACTGGATCAAAAAGTAAAAATCTCACCTCAGAAAAGCTTCAAAAAAATCTCAGGTAACGATAAACAATTGAAAAAGCTCTGCCTTTCCGACACTCCTATAAGCACCATTAGGAGGACACTGTGCATATAATTCAAGGCATCAACAAACGTATATTAGTCTGCACAGCACTGCATGAAATAAACTATCAAATTAAAGCTAATTCTAAGCTTTACTGTTAAATAGCAAAATCACTGTTATACGGAGTGAAGAATTAAAAGGTACAGGCAAACTGAAGAAAGCAGAGACAAAAACACAAGTTTACTTGATTAAGAGAGCTAGAAAGGGTGGTTTCATTATTGGTGCCAGGCCTTGCTTTTTATAGGTGAGGGACCATGCACTGACCTATTTTTTTCTGGTTTCCCATGCCCTACTGTGAATTACAATAATAAAACTGAAGGTGAAATTAAAAATAAAGTTAATGATTATCCATAACAAACCATGTGACCTTCACCTCTCTCAGGACACCAGAACAGTAAAACAGCTTTTCTAGTGGGATCAAGTTCACACTGAAGTTTGTGAATAGTTTTAGTTATGTTGGACAAGAACACAGACTCCTCTTTACACCCACACCCGTGTGCGTGTCCTGTATACGTATATTCACACACACATCAAACTACAAATTCCTTTTTCTTTACTTGATGCCTTTTTTGAAAGAAAATTCTCAAGCCACTGATTTATTTTCTCGATCTTCCCTACTGAGGTCTGGAATTCCTGCTTCTTTAAGGGGGAAATTGGTGTTGCTAGATCAAATGGGCAGAAACAGCTCCAGGGAGCCCTAGCACCAGCTGCAAGTTAGCTGGGTAGATCAGATGGCCCCAGTTGTCACTCATTTCAGCATCCTATGGAATTTCAGAGGAAACAAGGACTCTGATCGACTGACTGCACTAGAGTTGGATTCACCAATCTAATTAATTACTGGAGCTCCCCTCCTTCATACTAACAATGCAATTGCTCACCTGTCTTTGGGGAAAGGATTCACTTTGCAGGCTTCCAGCAAAAATTTAACTACTTCCACATGACCTATAAAATAAAAGAAGGATTTAATATACTTTTTAAATTAAGCCCACTCAATTAATAGCTTATATTTTGTCAAGAGTCATTACCTTCTGCAGCAGCTACGTGCAATGCTGTTCGCGAATCATAATCTCTTTGCTCCATATCCATACCCGACAAAGCAAATCTGAAAAGCCAAATTCAGAAAGACAATCATAGAAATAATTACAAAAAGACAGAAGTAATCATACTTCTACTATAAACAATGAAATGCCCTCTGTGAGAAGGGGTATCTGTGACACTGTATCCCATATTTTTCATAGTGATGTTATGATAGGATGATGACAGTTATGATATATTTTCTGCAAAATAAGTTATCTGAGGTGTCACTGGAAAGGTTATGATCTGCTGAATATGATTATCCTACTTGTATAGATGTATCATTTTAGTATCTGAAGTTAGGAATATTGACTGCGTATCTGTGGCAATTCTTTAACAAAAAAACTTGAAACAAAGGTTTCAACGAGAAACTGTAGAACTGGAATTAATTTGCAAACTGGGCACCATCAACTTAGGCCTGAATAAAGACTGGGAGTGGATAAGTCACTACAAAAAGTATATCTTCCCTCTGCTAAAAGAACAAGGAGTACTGGTGGAACCTTGGAAACTAACACATTTATTTGGGCGTGGAACCCAGGAGAGCATCTGATGATGTGGATTCTAGCCCACGAAAGCTTATGTCCAAATAAATTTGTTAGTCTCTAAGGTACCACCAGGACTCCTCATTGTTTTTGCTGATACAGACTAACATGGCTACCACTCTGAATCCTGTCTTACAAACGTGTTTACACCTGGAGAACACCCACTAGACAAGATGCTTTCATTCTGAAAAGTTGGGCAGGGAAGGGCCATTAGAGAAAACAATAGGCATTAGAAGAAGCTTATCTGCCACCTGGGGGTCTTCCTGAGGACTGCCTCGGAGTCATGGCTGCTGTGACACTACAGCGGCATGTCACCAAGTCACCTGGTCAGGGCCGGCGACAGGAATTTTGGGGCCCCGTACAGCAGACCATACGGCCCCCCCCCCACGCGAGTCTCCCACCGCCCGCGGGGGCCCCCCGCTGATCTCCTGCCGCCCGCGCCCCACCCCACCCCCGGTCAGTCTCCCGCCGCCTGCGCTCCCCCCCCCCCCGTCTTCTGCCTCCCGCGGCCCCCCCCCCGGCCGGTCTCCCGCTGCCCGAGGGCCCCCCCTCCGCCGGTCTCCCCCCCCCCCGGCCGATCTCCCGCAGCCCCCCCGGCCGGTCTCCCGCCTCCCGCGGCCCCCCCCCCGGTCGATCTCCCGCCGCCCGAGGGCCCCCCCCCCGGTCTCCTACCTCCCGCGGCCCCCCCCCGGCTGATCTCCCGCCTCCCGCGCCCCCCCCCCCGGCCGATCTCCCGCCGCCTGAGGCCCCCCCCAGCCGCACCTCGCTCACAGCCCCAGCAACAACGGTTACAGCTGTACCGGCCCCGGACTTCAGGGGGCCCCCCCTGAAGTCCGGGGCCCGGTACAGCTGTAACCGTTGTACCACCCTGTCACCGGCCCTGCACCTGGTGCTGGATTCCATCTTGGGATGTCAGTATATTTCCACTGACTGGTGTAGGAACTAAGCTTGGAAACAAAGGGTTTCCGCCATATGCAAAAGCTATATAAGGCAAGGGAGTAACATTATCTTGGTTCTTCACGGATTCCCCACCCAGGGAAGGCTGAGCACATCATCTGCATGCAACTGCAGCTGGATGTGTCCCTACCTGTATGTGTGCTGGTGAAAGTGCAGGCTGGTCACAGCAGTACAATGTCAAGGGAGCCCAGGCTGGCGGGTCGGGGGCTCAGTGGTACCCCAGTTCCAGATGGCACCCCCGGGGGAAACCCATCACAGTATCAAAAGTATTTTGATTATATTTTCATCTGAGCTTTAATAAAAGAGGCACCAAAATGACCTGGCTTTAAGAGCACACTACAGATTTGACTTCCTTCCTGGCATCTTCGTCTGTGGTTCCAGTCAGAAAAACCACTCTTAAAATGCCACCAGAGAGCATACTGATGTGCATACATACGTCTCTCAGTCCAGCCAAAGCACTGTAATGCCAGGCAGCTTCTCTGACTGGTTAAGATCACTTAGGAATGCAAAGGGAACTTACGTCAGCCGGAGAAATTTCATAGAGAATTCTCCCTTTGTCGGAAGAATCTCTAAGCGGTATAAAGCTACAAGAGCAGCTCCGCTGCTAGCTTTGCCCCAGCTTTGCAAAGGTACAGTGAAGAATCAAGCCTTCCACATTTACCTGCTCTCTCAATGACTCTGTGTGAAATCTGCTCAGTGTAAAATGCAAAGGATTTTTAGATACTGCCAGCCCTACGAAAAAACAAAACTGTACTTGGGATCTGAAAATCAAGCTGGGTTCCATCCAGCTCCTACAGCACTAGCAATAAGCATTCCTCAATTTGAGCTTTGCTCACAGTTCTGGAATTGATTCACAAGGCTGACTAGAATCCACTTGCTCTTCCACTCCTGTAAAAATTTGTAGCGAAGATAACATAACATGACAGACACAGATGGAAAAATCAGTTTAAGTCAAAGCAGAGTGGTGCCATTTTATATGGTTACACTTCTCACTATAACCGGATGTACACATTAGTTTTCATATTATCCACATTAAGTTTTGATATGCAGAACAAAGGATTGATTGTGTAATGAGCTTAACTCCTTGTTCTGTCGGGATCTGAAGACTAGACATTAATAGAGCGCTAGATCCAACATAACGCATTCTTTTAACACCTTATGTGTTTAAATGGCCCTGCTATCTTGGAGTATTAAAGCAGCTATAATGTCTCCTAACATGGTCATATGTTCAGAAATAAAGTGCAACAGTAGTTGAAACACAGGTGATTTTCTTTCCCCAACACCATATTGATTTTACCTTCGGAGTGCAGATACATCCCCAGTGTAGGCAGCAAACAGGAGATTTATCACAGACTTCACCTGTGAAGTGGGAAGGAAAAAAAGGTTGTTTTTGTTCTTGAGGTGACTGGTGGGAAGAAAGCTAAGATATAGTAGGGTCACGGTTAGCAAACATATCAACTATGTAGCAATTTCTCTAGGTACATTTGCAGTACAATCTAAAAATGTTGTCAGATCAAATTCCAAATAGTTTCACCACAGGTAATTTAATGCTCATTGGTCCAACTCTGAATGTGTAGAAACACTAGAAAGCGGAACTTTGCCAATTTGTATTTTACTATGACAAAAATCTAGAAATATTTTCCTTTCTTGGCCAAATTGTATTTCTCTTTCAAACGTAACACTATATACTACTGACACTCTAACCCACTGCATAATTTGCATAATTCATCATGACATATAGTTTACGCTAAATAGAGACTTGAAGAATAGGGAATGTTACCAGTCAGCACCAAGAATGCCAAGGAAAAGCTATCGGAGGAAATCTGCATACAGCACCCGTTTCAATACACTGCTTTCACTCGTACTTTCCATTACTTTAAGTGATACACTGTGGAGGTTTTTTACAGACTACATCCCAGAATGCTTCACAGTGTTATATAATAAAAAGAAAAACTACTAAGCATAAGGAAGACAGAAAAGGTACATTTCAAAAAGGCTGCTTTAGATAATAAGGGTCGAATACACATTTCACACAGTTAGTTTCATAAGCATTTATGATCAGGTACAGAGATACCACGTCTTAACCTTTTACAATGAGATTTGCAACACTGCATTGCCCTCCATCACCAAGGTTCCCAAGCTTAAACTATTTCACTCAGTTTGGTTTGAACTCTGCCTTCTTTATAGACTATCATTGTAACAGACCAATACAGAATCACAATTCTTCATGGTGCACCAGGAAGGAAGGAATTTTCTACACACGCACACCCAGACCTCTCCATCTGTTCCCCAAACAGCATGGATGTGTTCCTGGGGCACTAGGACCACATCAAGGGGTGCTAAGTCATTGTCTGGGTCTTTCATAAGCCAGAATCGAGGAATCATTTCACATTGATTTCCTTACCAAGTACTGAATAAAGTTATAAAGCAGCACAGTAATCTATATGGAAAAAAGAGAAGGGCATAAACAAATCATATCTGTGACCTCAAAACTTGTAACGCAAAGACTAAGGCAGGCATAGTAACTGTCTTCAGTCCAGCAGTATACAGTAAAACCTCAATTTAACGGACTAATTCGGACGAGGGGATGTCCGTTAAATCAGAAAGTCCATTATTTAATAAAGTAGGTTTTCCGAATGCATGTTAAAAATTGACGTTTGTGTAATTAAAATTAAGTACTGTATGTATGAAAAGTTTAATTTCACAGAAACGTGTTCTATATGTATTATTGCTTATGTACTCACTGTAGTTTTGAGACTGTAATAAACAAGTATGCGATCTAAATCGAAATAAACATTTTTCCGAAAATACACTTTAATTATATTTAACTAAACAAATAAACAATGTTCTTAAAAACAAAACAAAATTTAAATTTTATTTAAAAAACATTTTTTTTCCCTATTTATTCGTCTTCGGATGATGATATATCCAGACACTCCCGTTGTGGCGTGACGTTAATGTTAGATGTCAAGGCACTTGCTTTAGGTAATCCTGCTTTGAAAAAACTATCAACTTTTGTTTGAACTTTTGAAGTCTGCTGTTTTTTTTATAATTAACTCCCTAAAATTACGAAAATGGGTGTAATAAAGCTGAATTTCGTTATCTGATGAGTTGTCAACAAATGTTATTAGATCGTCGAGATGTGATCTAATCACTGATAACTATTTTTGGGCATGTTGTTTCTTCCTCATTATCTTCATCCCCATCCTCATCTTCCAAGGTCATTACCTCATCTGCTATTTCACTTTCAGTCATGATGTGATACCCAGGGTCACCTTCATCTTCTAACCACTGTAAAACATCTTTCTCAGCTACTTCTTCTCCACCAATATTCTGTATTGTCCTACAGTAATCAGTAACCTCTAGCCCTTCTAAATCCAAGTCTGCATCTTCGTTGTCAAGCAAATTCTTCCAACCATTTTCCAATGTTTGCACTTTCACTTCTTTCCACGCTGCAGCAAAATTAAAAATTGCCGATTTTAAACTGTAACTCTTAAGTTTTGTAAGGTACGCTATCCTCTTGTATCTTCTTCATTATCTTCATCCTGCAATACAACCATTCCTTCCTCTAAAAACTTTTTGTGGTATATTCGTTTGGTTGCCAGAATTATCCCCTGGTCCATGGGCTGGATAAGTGAGGTTGTATTTTTTGGCAAAACACACACATCTAAATTTGCCATCTTCTGAACATAAAATATTTTCGGATGGATGAGCAGGAGCGTTGTCTAAAAGCAATAAACATTTCACATCTTCCGGTGGTATTCCAAGCTCTTCGCCTTGAAATTTCCTGACTGCAGGTACAAATTCTTCAAAAAAACAATCTTGGAAAATCTTCGAGTTGAACCATGCCTTTTTAGACTTAAAATACAAAACGGGCAGATGATTCATTATATTTTTTAAAACTCTAGGTTTACGAGATTTGCCAACAATTACAGGTGTCAGTTTATGCGATCCATCGGTGTTGGCACAAAGCAGCGCCGAGATCCTGTCCTTGCTGATTTTTCTTCCAGGTGTCGATTTTTCATATTTGGAGGCTTGTGTGTTTTCAGGCAGAGAACGCCAGAACAAACCAGTTTCGTCACCATTGTAAATCTGAGACTAATAGCATTTCATTATTTATACGTTCTATTAATTTTTGCCTAAATGGTTCAATATCTTCTGTTGGAGCACTTGAAGCTTCGCCGTAAATTCGTTTGTTCATAATTCCGTGCCTTTTGCGAAAACGCCAAAGCCATCCATCACTTGCTTTGAATGGTGTGTTCATATGATTTGCTAATTTAATTGCTGCAGATTTCAATTCAACTGCCCGAACTGGAACCCCACAAGAATGTTGTTGTGCATACCACTTCAACAATGCTTCTTCAACTGAAGTTTCACGTGCCAATTTCATGTTTTCTGGGATTGATGTTTGCACCTACATCACATATTAATGCAAATTTTTTTATTTTGTCTTTGTTTTTTTTAATGTCCGATACAGTTTGTTTTTTTATGCCATATTGCTCACATATACGAGACAGACACTCCCGACTCCAACTTTTGTATGACTTCTAATTTTTGATTTAGCGTTAAATTAACTCTTTTCCGTTTCTCCATAATTTAAGGTTAGGGTTAAAAGGATGTGTTTTGCCATACATACATAAATTTAAATTTATACTGAATAGATCCAGTCACCTCGAGTAAACAAATGCACAGGGCTGGGGCCTGGCTTACCGCAGGTCGGAACATCCGCCGGCACGTGTTAAAAGTGCTGCAGAAAGTCACGCCACAGAACTAATTATCACGGGATGAGGTGTGATCACGTGCTAATCCAGGGTTTCTCAAACTGGGGGTCCCGAGCTCCTGCCGTAAAAAAAAAAAAAAAAAGAGCTATCGGAGCACCAGCCCGCCCGCTGCTGGGACCGGGGCGGCAGCCAGGAGGCAGCCCGCCCACCGCCGGGACCAGGGCAGCAGCCGGGAGCCACCAGCCAGCCCGCCCACTGCCGGGACCGGGGCGGCAGCCGGGAGCCGGCAGCCAGCCCGCCCGCTGCCGGGACCGGGGCGGCAGCCGGGAGCCGGCAGCCAGCCCGCCCGCTGCCGGGATCGGGGCGGCAGCCGGGAGCCGGCAGCCAGCCCGCCCGCTGCCGGGATCGGGGCGGCAGCCGGGAGCCGGCAGCCAGCCCGCCCGCTGCCGGGATCGGGGCGGCAGCCGGGAGCCGGCAGCCAGCCCGCCCGCTGCCGGGATCGGGGCGGCAGCCGGGAGCCGGCAGCCAGCCCGCCTGCTGCCGGGATCGGGGCGGCAGCCGGGAACCAGCCAGCCCGCCTGCTGCCGGGATCGGGGCGGCAGCCGGGAACCAGCCAGCCCGCCTGCTGCCGGGATCGGGGCGGCAGCCGGGAACCAGCCAGCCCGCCTGCTGCCGGGATCGGGGCGGCAGCTGGGAGCCGGCAGCCAGCCCGCCTACGACGGGGACCGGGGCCGCAGCCGGGAGGGTCCCGGTTTGTCCGTTGAATCCGAAGTCTGTTAAATCGAAGTATTACTGTATGAACACTAGTGGGGTTACTTTGAATCAACATTAGCACAGACTCACTGGCATACTGTTCTCCTGCCTTGCCTCCTTGTGTGAACATTGATACAAGGTATCTGGGCTTTAGCACTCTGCCAATTTTCTTGGGCTACCTTAAAGTCATAGGCACACTGGGCTAAGTCACCTCTTACCCTTTCGTGGAGACAGTGACAAAATCCAAAGACTATTAACTTAGGACCTAGACTTACAAGGTGCCGGGGGCCTGTGACTCCCAATGACTTCAGTGGGAGGTGAGGACATGTGCCAATTTTCAAGGGGGTCCCCCCAGGAACTCACCCTTCAATTCTTATCATTCTTTTCAAACTCTCTGCTATTAGCCAAGCTACTTGCTAGGTTTCATTGTTCTTGTAGTGTGCTTGACTGCAACTGCCACGCACAGACACGTATCGTTAACGTGGGCAGGCAGGGCAAGGCATGGTGAGAGCTCAAGCTGGTTACTTACGTTTACTTGGCTACCATGATGATAAAAGAGTCACACGGTCGCTCCAGGATTTTAATTAACTGTCTCATTGCAGTCAAAGACTTGCCCCATGTCATTCAGGAAGTCTCTGACAGCAAAGACAATGGGTGTAATACATTGCAATGAGGCAGTCAAAGACATTAGCATGGGCTGAAAACAGCTAACAATGAACGGTCCTATCCACGCTACTAGAGTAACTGTGTTGTAACCGTGTTTGGAGTAAGGGGGACTTCCTGGTATTATCAAGGTAGCTGGTTTTGTTGTTTTCACTGTTTAAACAGGACCTCAGAGTTTCATTCGATATCTCAAAGCAAACAAATATATCTGCGTACAAGTGATATGATGGGAATCATTTACCACCAGTTAGCACAGAAATGTAACAAACGTTTACTCTATATAAATAATTCCCTTACACATGATCAGAGATAGCTGTGATGATCATCATTCAAGCTCACCTCTTCCCTGAATCACATGATGCAGAGCTCTATTCATTAGAAAAGATCTGGGCCCTGCCGGGCCATGGATCATGTTCAATTCAGCAAGAAATTGTCTAGGTCGCTCAATCAATTATTTCTGGCTTGTGGAAATGCCAGCCAAAGAATACAGGCACTTGCTTAATTTAACTCTCTCTCTTCAACCCTTTAACAGTTCTGCACATGATATAGGAGAGAGAAATTTAGCTGCTGCACATGCAAGGAAAAAAACCTGTTTGGAAAAAATTAATTTAGCTCAAAGCTGGATTAACTCCATCTGAAGCTCTTGGCTAAGCAGGGCTACTGAATCCAGATTATAATATATTACCGTGTGTCCTGCTTTTCTGAGAGACCTCCTGTGCTCTTTAGAAAGCATTAGTCTCTTCACCCATTTTTATTAAATATTAATATTACTTGCTTTAATATTTTCCAGGTGATCATCCTGTGGGATGCCATCAACCATGACAGCCCTCTGCCCTGGGTTACTACTAGTGGATTTGCTGATATCTCACACTGACTAGTGTTATTTAACAAACATTGTATCATGGCAAAATCCTTATAAATCTCAGTCAGGGCTCGTTGCCTGTGTTCAATCCTCGAAGTTTTTTTTTTAGCCATTTAGCAGCAATCCACTCAACAGGTCACGTAGAAAGCCTCTACAAGGTACAAATGAATGCAACTCCTCTGGTGGTCTATCACTAAGGCACCCAAATCTGGAAAGTTCCATATATAGCCTGTTGCTCTGAAAAAGTTGCTAGCACATCTGGAGAAGTAATGTGTTTGAGGTAGACACATTGTTGTGTGGCCCAGGAAGAAGGGGTACTAACTACAAAACCAATTGTCATCAGAATCACCATATTCTTAAAATGGCAACTTCCCACAGAAAGGATGACCTATGGTGACGATAGCCAATATTACGTAGTAACCATCAAAAGTTTCATCACAGTCAAAGTGCAAGGTCATCACTAAAAATAATTGTTTTGATCCAAAGGTGCACATATTAACTGGGCAAGTGGCAATTTTTCCCATACCTGTTTTTGAAAATGCAAATACCGTAATGGCTATCGGTACCATGGCTATATGTGGTGTCGGTGCCCCTACAGTTAAAGTGGCTGTTTGGCACCGTGGCCACACTGTGCTCCGTTGAGTATCCAGCAGGCGGCACTGTAATCTTTTGCAGAGCCAATCTACTTGGTACTGCATGTCTGAGCAGTTCTGCTGATGCTATCTTAAAGGAGGCGGAGCCTCTCTTCCACTCATTTCTCCCAACGGTGATGTCTGTCTGAGCCTGCCCTCAGAGTCCTTCGGTTTAAGGGCAGCGACAGTACTGGAGGATCCAACTGCCTTAAAGGTACTCAGCTGTGCGTTGGTCAGTACTGAAGTCACCGACCATACTGGGGATCTCTTCTGTTTGGACCGTTTGGCCGCACAGTGCTATATAATGGCTGAGCACAGCGCGAGACAGGGAGGACACTTATGCAGCCCAAACAGACACTCCTACCAAAAATCTTGGCTCCTAGATGCGGGGACAGAGACACATCTAGAGTGGAGCCCCTATTGAGTCACCACTCAAAGTAGTAGTTCTGGATGCTTGTACTACCTCAGTTACTTTGTAGTGTTTGTAATACTGCTGATTGTACTACTAAAAACTACTGCAAATTCAAAATGCCTTCCCTTAAGGAAGGGAAAATGTGCTTCTTACCGGTTGGGCTGGATTATAGGGTGCAGCCAAAGCACACTAGCTCCCATGCACCCAAGGAGAAGGTTTATAAGTCCCTCCCCCTGCTCAGGAGGCTCTTCTGCCCCAGGAACCACAGCTCTCACCCTTTTGGATTAGAACAGGATGGGATTTTGGACCTGCTGGTATCTTGCTGGTCACTCTTCAGGGCTGGGAAGGAAATTTCCCCCCCACTGCTAAATTGGCCTGGGCAAAGCGGGATTTTTCTACCTTCTTCTCAGCAGCCCAGAGACACATGTTGTTGCAACTTGGCAAGTGTTCAGTGAAGCTACTTTTTCAAAAGAGGGTCCAAGTTCCTTGATGAACTGAACTGCAAGCAGGATGAGGACACAGCATCCCCTGCAGGTGAGGAAAGGGATTTGCGCTCCTAATGTGAATTAGTACAGAAAGTGGCCAACCCTTTCCCCCCTTACCTTCCATCCCTCATACAAAGGGAGTGGAACGGGGTCCCATCAATGGTGCTGCAGCTGGGTTAGACGTCTAGAGGGCTGAGAGCACCCTCCCCAAAATGGCACAGACTACAGAAGGATGACCTGCACTGAACAAGTTATTGAGGGATAGCTTCCCAGATATATTAATGAAGTAGCAGCCTAGTTCACATCGGTCTTCTTGCAGCATTTGGAACAACAGTGGTGGGCTTTGGGAGGCTGACATTGCAACTGCAACCTAGGTTTCCTCCATATATCCACGTTAAAGGTCTGATAAAAAGGTCTGCTATTTCGAGGCTGCAGGTCATGGTAGAGACACCACATTCTGCTTCTGTTTATTGTCTGACTATGGCAAAGAACTAAGGGATCTCGCTTCTGTGCTCCTCCTCTTGGCTTGAACCCTGGCCTGTTGATTTTTGGTTGGAAGCTGTGCCATAATTAAACAATGTGCAAGTGCAAGTGCACAAGCTGCCAAATGACTGTGTGTGCACATCAATACTCTGTATTAAGGGCAAGTTTCCAAGGCAGTAATGTTGTAACAGCTGTTGGACTTCCTGAGCTTTTGTACCTATTGTTAACAGGACATGCCATCATTAATCCAGCTCTGAGCTGGATTAACTCTGAAACTCAAAAAATAGATTCTAAGCTGTTGAAGGTGAATGTGTCTAGTGAACTTGGATTAATGTTTCACCCTGAGGAGAGAGGTTTACTACTACAATGTCTCCCTAACTTGGCTTGCTCAGTGGGATCTGTTTAATAGATGGTCTGTGGAAATGGTCAAACTGCTGCTGAAGAAAGTTCAAATCAGCCCAGGAGAGGAGAGTGTCTCAATACAAAGTATCAAATTCCAAATGTAGCAAGATCTAAATCACACGGCTTTGCTACTTTTATTTTAAAAATAAAAATTAATCCTTAAGACATTTAACACGCAGAAAAACAAAATCACCCAAGTTAACAATCACCTGTTTTGAAAAAAATAAACTAAAATGCACCATGTTTAAAACGGATACTTTAGCAGTGCACACGCTCTAGATCCCAGAATGGGCTGATGTCAGATCTAGAACAGGTGCAGTAATTTATACTGAAACAGAAAAAAATAAGTTGATGTTCTAAAGCCAAAACTGAATTTGGATTTAGGAGCCTAGCATTCGCTTCCTATTTTTGAAAATTGTTGCAACTCTCTCACTGTTTGCTCTTCTTTTGATACTCCAGATGGTTGTAGTCAAGAGGCCCTTCTTACAGCAATGGAGTGGCCCGAGAACCCACTGCTGTGTCCAAAATGTTGAGAGCAGCCTGGAGAGAAGTGTCATAGGCTGAGCCTCAGGCAAGAGAATTATATTCCTCCCTGCTGTCAGGAGGAAGTTTGTCCATGAATTTAGATACTGTCCCAATTTAGGACATTTTGTTCATGCAGCCCCGTAATTGAGAATTCTCACCTGCAGACTAGCTGAAGAATCATTTTTGTAGCCAAATAAGGTCATGCTTCTCTGAACATGAATATTGGTGATCCCAGTTGTCTAGTCATCTTATGGACCACAGCCCCTACTAGCAACCTGGAACAAGAGTGTATGAGAAGTGTTCAAATCCTAACACGGAGACTTGATACCACCAATCAACCTGTATCTACTTGAGGAGTTCGGCTTGCCACATAAGGCCCGTTTTTATTGACATTGCAATCCATGCAAAGATGAATGTAAAATGCCATGGGGTTTATGGGATTTATTCCGGAAAACTTCCCAATGCATTTTGAGTGTGTCTAACATAAGGTATAATAAATGTTGAAATGTTTTATAATCAAAGTACCATCACTGTCTCAACAGATGAAGAAGAGCCTGTTCACCAGCCTGAAGATCCTCTTCTGCATGGTCTGTTCCTGCAGCTGGTTCAGGAGAATTGGTCTTTGAGCATGCCCTGCTGTTTTGTGGAAGGAGGAGTCCTAACCCCAGGTGGAGCTACAGAAACTGGCATTCTGGCTGCCTCCAAGCCTCATGGTGCCCAACAGTGACAAGGCTGATGGTAGGGGTAGGAGGCAGGGTGACCTGGGGAATGCTTAGTTCTAGAGGAATAAGTGTGCCTTAGATTCCCTCTCAATGTCACAAAGAATCCAAGTGACCAGGACTTCGAGAGTATTTTGGTGATGCCTCTTTGCTATGCTCCAAAGGGGAAGAGGAGACAGACTCCCTCTTCCTGAGGTGGTGCAGTCTTAACTGGAGTCAGAGGTAATACTGGGGGTACTGATCAGAACTGAAGAGGTTACCTTCACCGTAGTTGAAAAGAGTGGTGATTCATGTAACACTGAGACAGTCAGATGGCTCAATACTATAAAAGCGGTCAGCACTGAAAAAGGCTGTGTAGCGGACAGGCAGACAAAAGCTATCAAAAGTGTTGGGTATAAGTGTTGTTGGTACCAAGAATATCAGTGCTGAAAGACTGGTACCAGGCAATACTTGAAGCTGAGAGTCAGTCCATACAGAGGCAGACAGTGCCTGATAGCATAGGCACTGACTTTAGCCAACACCGGTGGGTGCTTGTGCTCCCTCCCCCCCCCCGCCCCAAATCTGCCCCTTCCCAACCTTTTCTCCAAATCCCTGGCCCCGCCTCGTCCCCCAGGTGCACCACATTTCCCCTCCACCCCTTGCGGCAAGCCTGGGAAGGAGGAGGGAAAAGCGGAGCGGTGGCACACTCAGAGGAGAAGTGGAAGTGCGGCAGGGGGAGCACCACAGTAAGTAACCGGGAGGAGGGGCGCAGAGGAACCACTCCCACCCAGCTCACCTCCACTCCACCTCCTCCCCTCAGTGCGCTACTGCTCCACTTTCCCCTCTCCCAGGCTCCCCGCACCAAACAACTGATTCATGGCAGGCACAAACAGCTGATTCATGGCAAGGGTGGGGGAGAAGAAGTGGAGCGCCATGCTCAGGGAGGAGGTGGAGGCAGAGTAAAGGTGAGCTGGGGTGGGGAGCTGACGTTGGGTGCTCTGCACCCACCGATTTTTCTCCGTGGGTGCTCCAGCTCGAGTACCCACGGAGTCGGCACCCATGCCTGACAGAGTGTCAGTTGGAGCCATCTTGGACCGTGAATTACCTTAAAAGGGCAGATCAAGGGCATCTCTGTCTTTTTTGTTGTTGTTGTTGGTTAGGAACCAGCTAGGGAGACCGAGATCTACACTCCTTTCTGGAGAAGTGGCCCTTCCTCCCCTGAATCACTTATGTTTTACTGGTCTTAGAGAATGGCCTCTTCTAGACTTAAGTCCCTGAGCTGTGAGCAGATCCCAAGTACACAGGAACACTTTTTGAAAAGGTTTGCTCAAGCTTTTCAGCATCTGACACTCGAGATTCTGCAGAGGGGCCCATAATATCCCAAACAAAAAACACAAAAGGCAATACAATCTTCCCAAAAACTCTCCGAGAATGACCTGTAAGTGGCACATTTGTCCCTCTCCAAGGCACAATAGGTACACCTCTTAATATCATCACATCACTGCATCACCACATGAGCAGTTCTTAAATCCAGGAGACTTCAGCTCTTCTATACGGGGTGGACCCAGTGCCACACGAGTCTCACCAGATAAATTATGGCATGAGGAAAAAGGGGGAAATAAAAAAACCCCTAATTTCTCACAATACAAAAGGACTAATACGACAGTGAGAGAGAGACTCAGACACTGCTAAGCTTCCGACTCAGCCAGAGGCAGTAAGAAGGAACTGAAGGACACCTGAGGTTGCCCCACCCTTTATGCCCTTATGTGATTTATACAAAGGAACCTGAGGTACAGGTGTGGCCCAACAGAAACTGCCAAAAGAATGTGTGCTCAGGTGAATGAGCACAGAGTTTACGTTTTTGTTTTAGAGGCATAAATAGGACACACGAAACTAGTAAAAAATTTGATTTTCCCCTTCTCTACCAAACGTAGGAATATTAAACCTATTGATTTTAAAATTAAACAATTTATCTCACTCAGAGAATAGTAAATGTCATCTTTAAATACTTACTGGTTCAATTAGGCAAATTCTAATCTTTTGAAAAATAAGTTCTTAATAATAGAAACCCTGGCAAGCAGAAACAGGTACTACAAACAGCCTTACAGAATTTATGCTCATATGCTGATCTTGCACATTAATGTACTGATCTAGAAAAGAAGGCCAATATATTCTACATATTTTAACCAAAACCAAGTCTATGAGTGGCTAAAAGACTAAAATAAAACTTTTGATGCTGAGTAATCGTGCATACAAAAGTTATCTACTACTTCAAGGAAAAAATTTTGACTAGCTAATCACATCAACAGGAAGCAAGCACAATTACCTCTTCTAATCGCTCAGCATCATGTTCTTAGTTCACATCGTTTTGTTAATAATTACTCAAATCACAAGGGCTTCCAAGTGGTCCTTGATCTAATCTTTCCAATAGCAAGCAATGTATTTCCAGATCAGGGCACATACATTTCCAGTTGATATTTTCATTCACCACCGGAATATTTTAATAGAAAATGTAATTTTAAAAAAAAAATCACATCATTTTATTCGCAGTAACATCTCTCCAAATTTTTTCAGAAATCCAATTTAGGGTCAAACGGAAATACAACAAATTATTTTCAGGAAAGAAATCATGCTTCAGCGCACTGGTGGTTAAAGGTAGCCTTCAACCCAGAAGTGCAACTTTTAGGGGCAACAGATCTCAGCATGCAATGTTCCACCTTGAAACAACAGGCCAGACTGCTAGAATTCCATATGTTTGGTCACATGCCACATCTCCAGACTGCTATATTTAATGCAAATGACATGTAACCCTTTGGTGCCTCGCAAGGCAAAGTACGGGAACATCCTGCTTAACATGTTGACTTACCTGAACTAAGAAAATACATGGTATAAAGATGGAAAGTCAGGTGAATGCCTGCATACAAAGTGCACACAGTTTACCTGGAGTACCATTAATAACTTTAACTGTTAGAGCCTTATACATAACTATACATCTACAGCCAGAAAGGGAAAAATAAAGCCATCCCTTGTCAATTCTTATACACCAGTAAATATATAGATTTAAATGTGCAGAGAAAGTGCTAGTTGACTTTCAAGGTCACTTCTGCCACTTTAAGAAAATTCTAACAAATACAACAAAAACTAAATCAACTCCAAGTAACACTACTGAACTTTGGAAGCCAGACTAAGAAAAATGAAGGAAATTCAGTTCTCAGTTGTATGCAGTGTGTCAAAAACTGTTACACTTTAACTCAATTCAGTTAAGCTAAGGAAGACTGAATGGTGGTATCTTAACATTTAAATGAAGGAATAGTTTATCTTCCTGGATTGAGGAAAACCAGGTAATTAAAGTTAATCTATAGCCTGGTCTTCACAGAGAAAGTATTGGCAAACACCTCCCAATAATTTACAGGTGGCACTGTTTATAGCTTGAGAAACTTGTTACAGATGATCAGAGAAAAGGATTAGAAGGTTGAAGAGAATATGTGCAAGAGGTACCACAGAATGAAGTTTCAAGGTAATGAAGATATAGGAAAACACTATATTCTTGAATACTTGGTGTCACATAGCTCAAGAACAGAAAAGAAGAGAAAAAACCTTTAAAAAGTAGACACTATTATGTAAAACCAACAAGATTTTCTCCACAAGCATGAAAACAATGATTTCAAAGCGAATAATAAGGTAATCAGTGTAAAATTCTGCACTGATCCAATTATATATATTTAAACCTGGTTCACGGGAGTTTAGTTTGAACCTGTAATTTAAAGTGCATCCCTTAATTCTGTGAGACCTTATTCACATACAAGGATGCACAGGTTTAACTAAAATTTTAAATAAATACAGTTAAAATGGCGCAACTATATGTGCAGATCTGGCCAAGCAAAAATAGACTTTTTGGATGAAAAGATTCAAATGAACTTAATAACTATTTTGCATCAAGGAGAGCGAAAATTGTAGCAATGGTGGAATAGGTTTCTATTTAACTAAAAATGGAAAGTCATAACAGGATAGTCTGATTTTGTAGGTGATACCCAGATTGAGCAAAATATAAATCAATCTGTATTTAGTTTCTAGCAAATTAAGAAGATTATTATTTAGATTACAACAGCTCTCACAATATGCTTAGTGCTTTCTGGACACAAAGGACATACTCCTGGCCCTGAAGAGCTCATGTAGATTAGAAATCCCCTATTTATGCAACATCGCACATACCAGTTAATGTATTTTAACTAACTGCTATTAATCAGGGACAGTATCTTTAGCATGAGACTAGGTATATTTGAGGAAGGGAATGCAAATTCCAAAACTGAGACTGCTGATTTTAAAATGAGATTGTCCACAGCTTCCACTCTTGGAATTCATTCGAAACACCCTTTTTCTTACTTTAGTGCAGTAATAGTGTTTCTTCTCTTCCTGTATTCCTTTCCTGATACTGATTGTAGCCCCTTCTCTGGTACGTATCCCTCTGTACACAATCCAAGATGGCAGAGTCCAAGTCACTGGGTTTCCTAATCCACCCATCCTGTGACAAAGCCACGCCAGTCAGTGACAGCCATAATGGATGCCTATTATATGCCAGGGTCAGAGCCACATTCCAGCATGCTGCTCCATCGGTAAATCTTTCTTTAAGAGCACACAAGACCAGGGAGGCAAAGTTGAAGCGCTTTCTCCTTGAGAGATCAATGCAGGCAGCCTCTGTTCCGAGAAATCCTCCAAGAAACCTTCAAGTAGCAGGCCCCATCCAGTGCTTAGATTAGCCTCGACACCAGTCTGAACCCCCTGGAGTGCCGCACATAAGCCCTCCACATTGGCCACACAGGTGATGGAATGGGGATGGGGAACCTCTAAGATTTTGTAAAGTCTTAAAATGGAGTCCCATACAGAACCTTCAGTAACAAAGTCAAAAGTTGGGACCAATAGTCACATCCAAATACAAGGAGCACACTGCCACTTTGGCATTGCCTAACATCACTACCAATCACCATGGCTTCAGCAGGACAGTCCTGTGTACCACAACCTCAGCACCAATCACATCTTTGGCACTGGCCCTCATATAGCATTGACAGATTCTATTGCTATGACTGGCTCTGGGTAGTCATCACGAGGCTCCCTTGGGTGCTGAATTTAAGGCAGAGCACACCAGGGAGAGGGGCTCCTAGGCTGGATGAAGATAGGGAGCAGGAGTAATGAAGTCCATCGTAGAGGCTCCTCTGCTAGGCACCTTATTTGTTTTACTGCAAGTACTCACAAACAAACATTGGGCATTTAACAAGAGCAATAATTTTTAAGGTAAAGCTGGTAAACTGGGAGATATTGCTCCCTAGGGAGCAGAGGATCTGGGATTTCTGAGAGTAGCCAGTATCAGGGGCTGAATATCACAGGGGAACAATTCAAAGGGACTCCAGCATAAGGCATTGTTAACCTGCAAGGTGAAGATAAGGTTGGCGTAGCCCAGAGGAGAGTGCTTGAGTGGCTGAAAGGCGGGAGGTGTTAGGGAGCTAATTCATTCCCAGCCCTTCCCAGGCAAGACTCCTTCTCGCTAGAGGCAGGGGGCAACAAGTTGACTCAGTCCTTGGGATCCTGAGAATTGTCACAGCATATTATACCGTAGCCAACAAAGACCCAACCCTGGTGCATTAGGAATAACTCTACCCATACCTAGGTGGCTTCTGTGGCCTTCTTTGCACGTCTCCATTTCTGAGATACTCAAGAGCTTCAAAATGAAGTTCAGACCACACCATTATCTCCCATTATTCCCTGGTGCAAGCCTATAGGTTAGATGCAAGCTTCAGCAGGGTGGTCCTATAAGCACTCTTCAAGTAGGCCTTCGTTCACTTGCCTCCTAGCTTTCAAATGACTGCTTGCTAATTATGAATAGTGGAATATGTGTGGTCAATCACTCAAACAAATTATGATTCCTTTATAGTAACTTCAGTTCAAGAAATGTTGTGCACACAAACTCTTCATCCAGCCCTCTCCTCCCACTCTGTGGAGGCCCCATCTCGGGATTCTTATTGGTGAAGGAATTGAGTATGGGCTGCCGCCTCCTCATCCCTCTTCTATAGGATTCAAGAAGGGGTGGAGGGACACAGGCATGGCCCCATGGACACTACTATATATATAAAAAAAGAATCTGCTCTCATGCACATATAATGCATGTGCCCCAAAAGTGAAATATGTATTGACAACACATTTCAAAGAGCTACAATTACAGCTAAAGAGTTACTGTAAGGTGACTTTAATTAACCAGATTTCTACTTGATTTGATGCCTCATGAACACTTCTGAAGTAAGTTATTTCATCTTTTATTGCAAGACCCTTAGGGCAAAGATGTCTTTTTTTATTTTGAAAAGCAGCTAGCAAGCTTTAGGCACTGCATAATCACTACTGCTAGGCCCACAGAGATATACAGCCTTTTATCATTCCAACAACTAGCATAACTGTGGAATGTCCTATGTGATATCTGGATCCCTAAACAAAGCAACAGGACAAAACATGTACTGAACATACAATTGACTATGCATGTTACATCGTTCCAATAATAAACTCAAGTATAATTACAAAAAACAGCTCTCTCGAATGAACATTAACATTTTTAAATTATGGATTCAACTTTTCAAACAAGTGAAAGACAAAACTTTGCACTGTTTTGCTCAATGTAAACCAAATTAAAAACAAAACAAACTATAGAATTCCAGATACTAATGAGAAACAGGCAGAACACTACAACTTAAATGATAAATCTCATACTGAAGTACAGTGCATTACTAATCAATGACATGTATGTATCAAGACAAAGTAATGTGAGCAATAATATTTTACAGTGCAGATGAGTAAATACTTAGGTGATTTAATGGTTTTCACTCTTCTATTGGATTTTCCACTACTCCCTTTTTCCCAGCTTCCACTTTACAATATCCAGCCCCTTTGCCCATCAAAAATTATCTTTAGTAGACAAAAAGGCACATTAAAAAAACAAAAACCCAAAATACAAGGGACACTTACAATCTCTAAAGTAAGTAATTGTATTTGTAAACTCCTTCACCCTGCCCCCACAGCTACTCCCCTTCTTTAACTTTCCTCATCTTGCTGATTGAAGACTAAACTCTTCTGATCAGGGATTTTATTTTGTATTTTGAAAAAGTCCAGCACACTTCTATTCACTGTGTTATAAAAATATATTTCAAAGCATGTTATAAGTAACTACACTTTATAAATTCTTTTGGAGTAAAGCTAAATCCTGTTTCAAAACCATCCACATGAAGGATCTCTATTTAGTATCCCGCACTCTATCCAAGGGCACTTCAATTGACATCAACAGTAATTTTGTTACAAAGCATGCAGAATATACCAAAGCCATAGATCATTCAAAAGCCAGCTATTGCACCAAAAAGCTGCAACAATCACTACCAACCTGTTTAAACCCCAAATCAACCTACCTTTAAAATGTTAAAATGCATCGTGGATAGGGTTTCCAGGCATCCGTTTTTTGACCGGAAGGCCCGGTCGAAAAGGGACCCTGCCAGCTCCAAATAGTACTGCTGACTGGCCCATAAAAAGTCTGGCTGGTGGTGTATCGGGGCAAAGGCAGTCTCCCTGCCTCCTGTGGTGTCGTCCAGCTCCTAGAAACAGTCAGCATGTCCCTGCGGCCCCTAGGAGAAGGGGTGATCAGGGAAATGTTGTGTGTTGTCCTTGCCCCCCACGCTGACTCTGTAACTCCCATTGGCCATGTTTCCTGGCCAATAGAAGCTGCGGGGGCGGTGCCTGCTGGCATCGGCAGCAGACACCATGCAGAATTGCCTGGCCATGCCGGACGTTTCCGGGAGCAGTGCAGAGCCAGGCCAGGCAGGGAACCTGCCTTCACCCTGCTGTGCTGCCGACTGGGACCCACAAGAGGTAAGCGCTGCCCGTCCTGAGCCCACACCCCGAACCCTCTACTGTGCCCCAGCCGCCTATCCCAGGTCAGAACCCCCTGCTGTACCCTACACTCCCTCACAGAGCTCGTATTCCCGCCTCAACCCTCTCTACCCAGGTCGGAACCCCCTCCCACACCCCAACCCCGAGCCTCCTCCCAGAACCCACACCCCCACCCTGAGCAGTCAAACTCCATCCTGGAGCCTGCACTCTGAATCTCCTCTTGCACCCCAACCCCCTGCCCCAGCCTGAACCTCCTCCCGCACTTCAAAACCCCTTGACCCCAGCAGAGCCCCCTCCTGGATCCCAAACCCCTCACCCCAGCCCTATCCCAGAGCCCACACCCCCAGCTAGAGCCCTCACCCCTTTCTGCTCCTCAACCCCCTGACCCAGCCCTGAGCCCTCACTCCAAACCCCTTGACCCCAGTCCGGAGCCCCCTCCTGTACCCCAAACCCTTCATCTCCAGCTCCTCCCCTTAGCCTACACTCCCCTCCCACACCCAGAAAACCTCATTTCTTGTTCTACCCCAAAGCCAGCACCACCAGCTGGAGTAGTCACCCCCTTCCGCAGTCAAACCCCTACTCCAGCCCAGTGAAAGTGAGTGAGGGTGGGGGAAGAGTGAGCAATTGAAGAAGGGGGGCTACAGTGAGTGCGGGTAGGGCCTCAGAAGGGGGGGCATGGGGAAGGAGCAAGGGTGTTGGGTTTTGTGCAATTAGAAAGTTGGGAACCCTAAGTGTGGAATTTTTTCTGAATTATAAGTAAGATTTAACACGTGTTATACTTTGCTAATTTGAAAAATATGATTATTGATAGCCACAATTCTTACTTTGGCACCAAAACCAACATGCTTACTTCCCCAATTATTTTGACAGACCAAATATTGAACTTAAAATTCTATCCTGAGCCATGTAGTTCCAGAATGTAATCAATGATGCTGCTATATATGCAAAAGTAAAAATACAAAATGCAATACAAATACAAAAGTAAAAATACAATCATAGCAGCTTCTGCTTTTTAGAAATTTAGAAAAGTTGAAAAGAACCATGACCAAAATTTTTACTACCCTCAAGCTTCCAAGATGGTATTTCTAACAAAAAGAAAAAATAAGAATGATTTCACAAAATGTAGTCAAGAGATTCTTTAAAGTGTTTTCAATAACTGTTTTAACTAACTTGAATCATTCACTCTATCTATTATAAACCAGGATGAAGATTCTGGAATATGTTCACTATCTTATTTTGGTCTCAGAAAATGTGATTGAATGGAAGTTATCCTTCACTGATAGAAAAAAATACAATAAAATTGGCTTAAAATAAATTTATTACACAAATACAAAAATAAGCCTGGACAACATACATAACCAACATACAGTGCAAAAGAAAAAAGGAAAACAAGACAAGTAACTTAAAGAACTGAGTCAAAAGGTATAACACAAATGAAGAAAATTAATTTTACAAAAGTATTTACATTTCTAATGAAATGTTAATGATGCTGACAAAAGAAAAAAAAACTAAAATGCTTGAATATCAAGAACTGGTATTGCCATAACAGATGAATACTAAATCCTTTATATACTCAAATATCTTCAATAAAAATATTTAATAATTAACCCCTACCACAACATTCTTTAGGATCCTATTCACAAAACATAAATGTGAGTGTACAGAAATTGCAATAGTGGATCATGCCAGGATCCAACTAGTTGTGTAACCTATCACCCACAGCTGCCGGTAACAAAAGCTTTTGAGGAGCAAGAAAATGTGGAGGGGACAGGTTATGGGATAAACGGGCCCAAAGGAAAGTTTCCAGTTTATCTACAATTGTTTGAGGTTGGCTTATATCCCTTCCGAAACTTAAAAAACAAAAAATTCCAACAACTCTGGACATTGTTATCTATATAAAAGTCTAATCACTTTTTGAATCCTGTCACATTTACCACCTATGATTTGCCTCCTCTTCTCAAAACTCCATGTATAATTTACATAACTAAATACTTAAAGCTTTGTAGGTTACTATTTTAAGATCTGATCCAGCAGAAACAATTTCTCCAACTTCAGCTAATTTTAAAATTAGTTCCAAAAATGTAAAATCAGCAAAGAATGCATTGAGAGCTATATTAAATAAACTCTGCCTCGCACAGGTACACCTTTATTTTAAAAAACATTCAGCAACATGAGTTCTTTTCATTAGGGGGCAAAGATGCTTAGGCTCCATCCTACAATCCCTCTGCATATTTAATACAAATTAACCAAATAAAGCAATTGACCACATCAGTTTTGTTTGCAGTATCTCAGTGACTACTCTTTTTACCTTTCTTATTCATGTAAAACTGTTGATTTCACAAGGACATTTAAAGACTTTAACTAACTTTCCCTTGCTCTTACTTTACTGTAACCTTGGAAAAATATAAGTAAAACAACTGGGATAAAATTATACACTGAGTTTTCATTCAGTAATTGATGCTATATTTCTGAAGTGCACTTAACAGTTCCTGCCACATTATTTTACTAGGATTTCAAAGTCCACTGTACGTTAAATTTCTGAAAAGGTTTGTCTAAGCAATTCTATAATCGTATGCTTTAAATGCAAATAGCCCCAATAACAGAACTATAAAAAATATAGCGAATTGCTACAAGAAGATCACTTGGATTCAGTTGCAACAGTACTTGTTTATAAATCTTAAACAGTACTTCTACATTTTTGTGAGATATGTACTTGTTAGCTACAATCAATCCTTAAATGGTATGATCAAGCTAGGCTTCCTCATCGCCCTTCTTGCATTACGCATTTTCTTGTTTTATAAGTTCCCAAGTTGTTTTACAGTCTCTTTCTTCCTTTTAATGATTCAGGCTATGTCTACACTACACACCACTTCCAGCAGTGTATAGAGCATATGTAGCTACATGCCACAGTAAAAGGCAGGCTGTGCCCACACTGTGGTGTGTAGCTACACAGGTCACTGATAGGCTCTGGCAGGAGTGGGACAGCAAAAGATTCAGAAGTTCCCCCTTGCCAGAGCCTTTCACAGATAAGTGCTCTGGCAAGGGGAAAGCTGGGAAAGGTTCAGATCCTCCCCACTGCTAAGGTATTTCCTTGTGGCAGAAGAAAGCTCCGGCTGGCAGAGCCTTTCTATATGATGTGGAAAGGCTCTACAGAGGGGAACTGCCCAAGCCTACCCCACTGTCTCCTCCCTGCCACAGTCTGCCCCAATCAGGGCTGGCGACAGGGGGGTACTATGGGTAGAGCTGTACCGGGCCCCGGACTTTAGGGGGGCCCCGGTACACAGCAGTACCCATAGTCATCCCCCCTTGTCGCCGGGCCTGGAGAGCAGGGAAGGGGCGGGGAGGCGGCGCGGCTCTCCTCCGGACGAGCGCGCGTGTCCCCGGCAGGAGCAGTGAGCCCGGCCGGCGGCAGCGGCGCAATCCAGGGGAGAAAATGCGGGGGGGGTGGGGGGGGGCGGGCGCAGAAAGGGCGGTTCGCGCCGCAGGACCCCGCACTGCCGCCGTCAGCTGGGGGGGGAAGCGCCGGCTGAGCTGGGCCCCCCCCCCCCCCAGCCACTGTCAGCTGGGGGGGGGGGGAGAGAGAAGTGCCAGTTGGGCTGGGGGGGGGCCCAAACAATCAGAGTAGGGGGCCCCCAAATTTCTGTCGCCGGCCCTGGCCCCAATGAGGGAGTCTTTTCCTGCAGAGAGGAAAGGTGCTGGCATCAAGAAGGCAGCAGGACCCTACACTGCTAAAAATATCCGTGTAGACAGGGAGGCACAGCTTGGGCAAGTAGAATATGCACTCACATGCATACCCAATACCCTTCACCCTGTCTTTCCTTTTCTAGGACTCTCCAGCTACACTACTATTATGTACTCTACATGTTGCTGAGAGTGGTGTTTAATAGAGACAACCTGTGAGTTTGAGTGTGAGTAATTTTCTTTTGGACACGAAAGTTATAGATGTAATTTGAGATCTTTATGTAAATACTATACCAGCAGCTCTTAAAAAGAGATCTGATCAAAAGTTATTTGGGCAGATCTTTGGAATTAACAATAACTTAGGCCTTTGTATGGTGGTTAAGTGGAAGGGGGAGTGGAACAAAACATAATCAGCTAAAGACAAGGGCAACGGGGTCAACTATATAGGGAGTGAAGAATTTTATCAGCATCAGTAAGAAACATAAAATGACTATGCATTTGACCTCCAGAATTCAGAAAATACTGGCTTCTAAATATAATATTACCTATGTAGTCTGAACTACTTCTAAGTAGGGTTGTTAATTAATTGCAGTTAATTCAAGCGATTAAAATTTTTTTTTAACTTAATAAAAAAATTATCAGGAGACCCATTTAAATTTATTATAAATACTTTTGGATGTTTTTCTACATTTTCAAATATATTGATTTCAATTATGCTAACCACTCGTATACCCCTTCATGCTTGGGCCACCATTCCAGAAGAAAGGCTTCCATACTGATGACACATGAAGAGGCATATAAATGTTTAGCATATCTGGCACATAAGTACCTTGCAATGCTGGCTACAATGGTGCCATGTGAATAACTGTTCTCACTTTCAAGTGACGACCTAAATAAGAAGCAGGCAGCATTATCTCCTGTAAATATAAACAAACTTATTTGTCTTAGCAATTGGCTGAATGAGAAGTAGAACTGAGTGGATTTGTAGACTGTCAAGTTTTGGACTAGGTTTTTTTGTGTGTAGTTATGTAAAAAAAATAATTCTACATTTGTACGTTGCACTATCATAAGAAACTGTGCTGCAGTACTTGTATGAAGGAAATTGAAATATACTATTTCTTTTATCTTAACTGTGCAAAAATGTGTAATCAAATATAAAGCGAGCACTATACACTTGTTATACTGTGTTGTAATTGAAATAAATATATTTGAAAAAGTAGAAAACCTCCAAAATATTCAAATGGGCTTGTATTAATAATGCGATAAAAACTGTGATAAATTGTGATTTTAAAAAAATCTTGTGATTATTTTTTTAAATAGTTTGACAGCCCTACGTCTAAGATTTATGCTAACCACTTCAAACAAGATCAAACTGTCCCACAGAATGAACAGTGTATTTATTTGAGCCTAAAGTGCTCATAATTTTCTCTAAAAGACAGAAATATTGTTATTAGGAAGGATTAAATAGAGGTGCAAAGTAGATAAACAAAAACAAAAAAGACAGGGAGAAACTATTTCTATTACACATAATGTAATTGTATAAGTTATATGTGTGAGTACGTATATAAGGGAGATAAAAGATATAACTGCTAAAAATTATTTCAGAGCAAGACAAGGTGGTAGATGTATTATCTTTTATTGGACCAACATCTGTTGGTGGAAAGAACAAGCTTTCAAACTTCACAGAGCTCTCTGGCAGAAGAAAAAGAGCTCTATGTGGCTCAAAAGCTTGTTCTTCCATCCACAGATTTTGGGTCAATAAAAGATAAATACATCCCCCACCCTGTGTGTCTCATATCCAGAGACCAACACGGCTCGAACAACTGAAGTATTTTCATTTGCATTCAGTAAAACTTGTTTTTTAAACAGTTTTAATAATCATTACCAATTTTTCTTTTTTTACTTTGCATACATTTTCTCTTCAACTATCCCTCTAAAACTAAGATTGCTTACATTCTTTAAAACAGAAGTGGAGTGTAATATTATTAGTAGGGCAGACTTATGAGTCATAGCTGGCAAGCTCCTAGAGGACTACTCAGAATACTTCAGTAAGAAATCCTTCTCTTCCTAACTTAACTAACTATGCAATTAGAGCAGCTTGGCAAGCTACAAAGCTACCTGCTCGTCTATTAATCAAATAATAACATGCTTAATTTAAAATCATTTGATTAAAAAAAAGAATACGATTTGGTAATTTACTTTGCTTATGTTTGCTAACATGGTGCACCAAAGGAATCTATTTATGCTAAATTCATTTTGTAAGTGTGTATGGAACAAAAGATACAGGTGCTAATGTCAAGACTCACTAACTGTTTGGGAATTCGTCATATCACTATATTTTGGTTTACTGGTTTACTTTATTTTCTAGATATACTACTTGCATTTCTCTCTGTTCCAGATCTGGTAAGAGGATACATTAAAAAATCTTCTCACAGTTCGATAAAGTCCACCTTTAATTAATGTATAAATTCTCAAATATATCAAAGGAGTTCTCTTTTAAAACATTTAAATTTTTCTGTTTAAAGTAAATTTACTTTAAGGAACCATGAAAGCTGGTTGACAGATTTTTTTGGCCAATATTCTATTTTTGGTATAGCATATACAATATTTACACAATATTAAGAGAAAAAAGTTTATATATAAACCAAAGATATCAAGGAAACAAAACAACCGAAGTGGTTTAATCTAGAGATGCTTGAGGGCTTTTAAACTGAAGAACTTTATGAAACTAGAACTCATTCCTTTCAGTTTTGCTCTCCCCAACCTTCCATTCTATATACTACGGTTCTGGAGATGTCCTCGTTTGACTCAGGTGACACTTTTTTCCACACTGTGCCTTTCAAAGCAAGTTCTTGCTGGAGACTTTCATAGTCCAGTGGTCCAAAGGAATGCTAGTTGTTCAAGCAACATACATTATTTATTAGTGTACTTGAAGAAAGCAAATCTGTGTGTTACTGATATTTGCAATCAATGCCAAAAGCCTGAACTTCCACCCATCTCCACCTTTTGACATTTTATTATAAATAGTTGTCTGTTTTCCAGCTATACATAAAGTTCAAATTCCACATCAGATAGTTATAAAGAGAAATACATGCAAATAAAAGTACATGCAAATAAAAACGAAACATATTTCATACTACTCTATCTTCCCTTTGGGAGACTTCCCTATTCTTGTAAAATCCTTAAGGAAAACCTTTCAGTATCTGCCTCCTACACTCAAGCACCCATAACACTCCATTTCTTTTGTTCTAAAGGATAGTAGGAGTGGCTCTCTTCAGAGCCTGAAAACAGCACTCCTTAATAAGGGGCACTAATGGAGAGTAAAATAAGGCTATCTTCCCAGCTACGGAAGTGCTGAGTGCACTGCCTTTACAACGCTCTGGTATGTCTACACTTGGAGCTAGAGATGTAAACATCAGCTCTAGCAGACCTTCCCACACTAGCTCTGACTGAGTTAATGTGCTGAAAATGGAGAGCAGCTGCGGCAGCATGAGCAGCAGGAGGGGTCTGACCCCACTTCAGACACCAGGCACTAGCCCCTCCCACCACCACAGCTGTGTTTCCATTTTTAGCACTCTAGCTTGATGTGAGCTAGCGTGGATATGTCTCCTCGAGCTGCATTTTATATCTTCCAGCTCAAGTGCAGACATAGCCTGAGTCCTCTGATTTCAACGAGATCGATGTGAAAAATACTGACCCCAGTCACATGCAGTGCAGAACAGAAAGACTAAGCTACCAGCTGGCCAAACTTTTATTAAAAAGTAAGCAAAATAGTGAAATTCATCCTGAATATTAAAATACAATACACCCACTGTAGCTGGGGAGAAGAAATGCTTAAGTCTTTAGCCATTATGAATCTTACAAAAAATACTGTAACTGTTTAAGCCTCATCACAGATATGGTAGACTTTGTTACAAATAAATTGTGCTCTGGTGAAACTAGACTGATAAGCTCACTTATCTAAGTTTTGATGCAATACATGTCATTGAGCAATTTTATCTTTACAGATGAACCTTACATTTTCCAGCCGACAACTATACGAAGTAGCCATTAAAAGAACATTTAGCTTACCCGCTGATCGCCACCTTCTCTGCGAGGATCAAGCTTCTTTGCAAAGTGCCTCAAGTTATCATAATTATGGAAATTGCACAAAGAAACCAGCTCCTGGAAACAGTCAAAAAGAAACTACATCATCCTTTGTATACCGCATAGTTTATTATTTTCTCACTTGCAGTTGATAATGCACTTTGAATATTTTTGCTTCACAACAAATATGACTTACTTGGCTAAGTTCCTGACTTACAAACAAACATATCTAGACTGAAAAATAGTAATAGACAATGTACTGGTCCACACCCCAGAATGAAGTGCAAACTGAATTGTTATCCAGCTGATATAGAAGTCAAGTGAATGAAGTACTCTAAACATTGCACAATCCTCTAAATATTGTTGTATCCTTTGTTGAGGTCTTTGACTGTCTAAGTAGTGCCTAATTTCCACTGCCATAGGTCGTAGGGAGAAGGGAAAGGCAGAAGGCATCCCTGGGATATTCCTCTCTGTTTGGAAGGCCAGTGACATGTCACCATTCATTATTACTGTGCAAATGAAGTATTGCACAAGACCTATACCATTTTAAAGATGCTGGCCAGAGTCCAAATATTCTTAACACTAGCACCAAACAGGGCCATTCAATTTTTTAAAAGAGCTTTGTCTTTTACTGCAGACATGACAAGGATGATTGTCTGACAGTTGTCTCTGTAGAGACTTTCAACCCCTCTTCTTTCTTGCCAGACACAGAAGTATGATATTGGCCAAAATATAAGCAACACCATTCCCATTTTTTAGGAAGGCCCCAGTAAGCAGTGCTAATTAAATGAAATTATTGTTATTCTAACATAGTGGAGTTTGTTAGTGTCTTTCTGTGAATAATACATACAAAATGTCTCTATACAGAAGATAACAGTCAGACAAGCCACCCTTAGCTTTGTCTTTTACTACAGACCTGACCTTTAAAAAACTGAAAGGCCCTGTTTGATTCCAGTGTTAAGAATATTTGGACTCTGGCAAGACTCTTTAATGTGGAAGAGATCTTGTGTTCTAATACAGGGGTCTCCAAACTGCGGCCCGCGAGGCCCTCTCATCCGGCCCGTGGAGATCTTTTTGGCTCTTTAGGGAATTGTTGGCTCTTTTGAGCTTTTCGCTGGGACGGCTCTGCGCTGGGGCCGGGACGCGCCGCGTGCTCGGCCGGCCGCCGCGGGGCCGGGACGCGCCGCGTGCTCGGCCGGCCGCCGCGGGGCCGGGACGCGCCGCGTGCTCGGCCGGCCGCCGCGGGGCCGGGACGCGCCGCGTGCTCGGCCGGCCGCCGCGGGGCCGGGACGCGCCGCGTGCTCGGCCGGCCGCCGCGGGGCCGGGACGCGCCGCGTGCTCGGCCGGCCGCCGCGGGGCCGGGACGCGCCGCGTGCTCGGCCGGCCGCCGCGGGGCCGGGACGCGCCGCGTGCTCGGCCGGCCGCCGCGGGGCCGGGACGCGCCGCGTGCTCGGCCGGCCGCCGCGGGGCCGGGACGCGCCGCGTGCTCGGCCGCCGCCGCGGGGCCGGGACGCGCCGCGTGCTCGGCCGCCGCCGCGGGGCCGGGACGCGCCGCGTGCTCGGCTGCCGCCGCGGGGCCGGGACGCGCCGCGTGCTCGGCTGCCGCCGCGGGGCCGGGACGCGCCGCGTGCTCGGCTGCCGCCGCGGGGCCGGGACGCGCCGCGTGCTCGGCTGCCGCCGCGGGGCCGGGACGCGCCGCGTGCTCGGCTGCCGCCGCCGGCCAGGGACGGCTCAGAGCTGGGGCCGGGACGCGCCGCACCGCCACGCAGCTACAGGGGGCGAAACAAGGAGCCACCCACTGCCAGGCGGCGAACCGGTATGTGGGGAGAGACCGGGTTGAGCGGGTCAGTTGGGGGGTGGGTGGGAGGGAAGGAGGTTTTGGGGTGAGAGACCTGGCTGGGTGGGTCATTTGGGGGGGGGGGGGGTTGGAGGAAAGGAGGTTTGGGGGTGAGAGACCTGGCTGGGTGGGTCATTTGGGGGGGGGGGTTGGAGGAAAGGAGGTTTGGGGGTGAGAGACCTGGCTGGGTGGGTCATTTGGGGGGGGGGTTGGAGGAAAGGAGGTTTTGGGGTGAGAGACCTGGCTGGGTGGGTCATTTGGGGGGGGGGGGGGTTGGAGGAAAGGAGGTTTGGGGGGGGAGAGACCTGGCTGGGTGGGTCATTTGGGGGGGGGGGGTTGGAGGAAAGGAGGTTTGGGGGGGGAGAGACCTGGCTGGGTGGGTCAGTTGGGGGGGGGGTTGGAGGAAAGGAGGTTTTGGGGGGAGAGACCTGGCTGGGTGGGTCAGTTGGGGGGGGGGGTTGGAGGAAAGGAGGTTTTGGGGGGAGAGACCTGGCTGGGTGGGTCAGTTGGGGGGGGGGGGGTTGGAGGAAAGGAGGTTTTGGGGGTAGAGACCTGGCGGGGTGGGTCAGTTGGGGGGTTGATGTGTAGTGTTCATGTGTAGTGAACAGGTGTTCATGTGTAGTGAACAGGTGTTCATGTGTAGTGAACAGGTGTAGTGTTCATGTGTAGTGAACAGGTGTTCATGTGTAGTGAACAGGTGTAGTGTTCATGTGTAGTGAACAGGTGTTCATGTGTAGTGTATCAATGTGTTATTAAATAATAACTGAATAAAATAATATTAAATAAATAATTAAAAACAACATCCATGTTTTGATTCTTTTTTATTTGGACCTCGAGTGTGTTGTCGGCCCCCGAACTGCTATTTGATAGTTAATGCGGCCCTCGGGCTGAAAAGTTTGGAGACCCCTGTTCTAATATATCAAAGAAAGCAGTGCCATTCTCATGTCACAAGACATTATTCCTTTAAATTTTTCATAAACACTTTTTCCAAGATTGGTTTCATCATGTTTTCTAAATATTTGCATAGTCCAATAATAAATCTAATTTGAGTTACAGCCACAAAAGTCAGGGGGGGGAAAAAAAAAAACAAAAAAAAACTCAGGTCAGGTCAGACTGGAGGTACATACATGAACAAATTTAAGGATATCATTTAAGTTCAGTTAGGCCTTAGCCATGCTAGCTAATTAGCTAAATGTTGGTTGGAAAAGAAAAAAATATTGAAAGTTAGAGGAAGCCTTCCTTACATGACAGAAGTGAATCCCTTTAACACTGTTGCCCATTTTGTCCAGAGGAGGTGACCAGCACATCAGACCCATAACATTAGGAACAACCAGAATAATGCCACCAGCAACTCCAGATTTTGCAGGAAGACCAACCTACAGGAAGTTAAAGATTTAGTATACTATGTTAACATTCTAATCTACTGTTATTCACGACACATAGCACAAAAATTATTATATAGCACTTTAGTTGATCATTCTCAGAACATTTTGTAAGTTGAGTAAGCATTATTACCCTTGACAGATAACGGGCATGGAGAGACGGAGCAGCAATTATGTTGCTCGCCTAAAGTCAGACAGCATATTAGTGGTTCAGCAAGAACTATACCCAAGGCCTGATAATCTCAGCAGAGAAGTGAAACATACACATAGATATCCAACAAGTCATTGATAATTTGCAACAACAGTGCTACAAAATTGTTTTAGTGCAAAGATCCCTTTTGTTTAACCCTGACTACTTAACATGACTTGCCTGTCCACATGCCATGTTTTACCACCTAATTTAGGATTTCACCTGTTATAACATTTGTTTGAATTAGAATGAAATTGAATAAGCAATATAGATATTGCTCTTGTCAGGGATGAGTTATATCTTTGAAGACCAACTTACGTTTTAGGCTGAAAATGAAGCCTGCGTTTAAAGTGTTAAAAAACAATACGTCTGAAATAACTTGAAATGATTAATTCACATACCAGAGTAAGTATAAAAAAAATCAATCCTGGAATGTTTTTTTTAAAAGCCAGTCTAGATTAGTTTTACTTGCCAGACACAATTAGCAACCAACAGTTACTCACATGGAAGGCAAACTGTCCTGAGAAGTCATACATGCCACAGGAATGCATCAGACTCAAGGTATTCCGGACTGATTCAGGGCTCAGTACTCTTTCACCAGTAATTGGGCAGAAGCCACCATTAGCCAGAGTTGCTGCCATCACACTAGCCGATTCACAGGTCACTTCAATAGAACACAGCTAATGGAAGGGAAAATAATTCTTATTTGTATCTATAATCTCTACGTACACACAATATGCTAAAGGTTAACAATTGGATTCTGCACACTAGTGGCATTACATGAGTTGATCTGTATCACTGAATAAAGATTAATTTTTGTCTCAGCCAAAACAGTTGGGCTGTTTTCTGATAAGTTCGGGGGGAAATGTTGTTTTGATCATTTTAAAAAATTCTGGCGACCTTTTCTTTGAAAAACACCCCCACACTTTGTGGAAGCTATTTAAAATTTGGAAAGGGATGACTTTTTTCAGAAATGTGTCTTTTGCCACCCTCATGAAAATCTGTAATGCAAATTGTAATGCTTAGTAGGAAATTCTTAGAATTTTCTGGGAATCACACTGCAAAATCTATCTGCTTCAACCATCATCCAGGTGGCAGCTGAACCGGAATTTCCCTGAAACTTCAGCTCTGGGCAGCGGGCAATGCTGAGTTAGGGCACCTGAGCTGAGAGTAGGGACCTGTCCCTCCAGTGCTCCCAATGACCATCCGTTGAACATGGGCAGTATTGAAGAGGAAACTGCCTGATTCAAATGCAGAGGGAATAAGAACCAAACATTTGTGTGAATTTTTGCTGCGGGAGAACGGATTGAAAAAGGACCTAAGGAGGGGAGAGGAGACACCATGATGACGTGACATATTGGATGAGGCAGTAGGTGGTGCTGGGGGGAATGACAGCTAAGACAGGCTTGGCAAAGAGACTGAGCACCAAGGGGGTGATGGGAAGGAGGTGAGAGGAAAGGGAAGATGCATGCAGCAAGGAGTTGGGGTACAGGGAAAACCTGGGTCAGGCTGGACAAAGAAATTGAGATAAACTGCTGTGGATGACAGTGGGGAGTGGACAAAACACTGAGGGTAAGGTTACACTACAGGATTATAGCGCGTTTACCTACTGCACTATATGGGACGCGCTATAACCATAGCGCTATGTCGTGGTCACATTTGATGCTGCTGCCGCGGCAGCAGGAGTGGTGCATGATGGGCAGCTATCCCAGCATTCAGCTGGGTGCAACGTGCTTTGCAAAGGAGGGGGCGAGGGGGAACGGGGAACGTGTACAGAGGGAGACAAGTTCAGGCTGTCACTGATTTCTCTGTACGGAAAAGTAGCAGGCTCTGAATTTCACTCAACACAGCTCCATCAGTAAGCAGTTTCACTGCTTAATTGTTTCTGTTAAGAGCGGAGTTCTGTAAAGGAACTTCCGCATTCCTAATTCTGTTTGCAAAACAACACTGAACACGTCAAATGCCTTAAATGGCTTCCTAATTGCCTTAAATGGCTCAGAGGCATGCCAGAGATCCCTTATCGCGTAATGACTGATTACACTGGCCCTAACACGCTACAGGGCTAGCGCAAAAAGCCTTATGGCTCTCGGAGAGGAGGTTTACAAGTTGCACTTTAAAGGGAGACTTTTTGCACAAAATGTGCATTGACAGTGTGTATGGTTAGAGAATTATAGCACTCCTGGAGGCTTTTTGCGCTATAAAGCGCCAGTCTAACCATGCCCTGAGATTGGATGAGGAACTGGAGAGATTAGGAGCCACTGGGGTCAGGAATGTGGGCGGGAAAATGGTATGTGAAAGGAGGCCAGAGGAGAGGACAGATCAGATTAGTCAAGGACCAGGGAGAGGACTGAAAATGACTGGGCAAAGAGACTGGGATGAGAAGCCTGAGGAGTGGAGACTAATCAGCTAGCTGAAGACAACAGGACTGAAACAAGAAGCCAGCAGTGAGACACAGGCAGGACTGGGACAAGAGCAAGTTGGAGGGCACAGGGCAGAAGGGGGTCACACACATGGGGAGAGGGGGGAAAGATATGAGCAAAAGATTCTGTCTGTTAAAACACACTGCCTCTAGAGCCTGAAATGGGATCCAAGATTCCTGAGTCTCACCATTCTTCTCCTATCAGCAAGTATCTGTGAAACGCACTGGCAAAAGTGTTCCATATCCCCATCTAGAGCTAATATACAGAGAATGACAAACTAGTATTACTATGTTACTCTGTTAGCTCAGCAGGCTGGAGGTCTGAGTAGTAGTAAAGGTTCCAGCCCCACTTATAAACTGTGTGGAAGTAAATGTCACGTGAAGGAATTTGCTATTTCAGTTTGCTTTTTTAAAAAAGTTAGGAAATTACACTGAAAACGATGTTAGAATATTAAGGTTACAAAATCATTCAAAATAGACAGAAAATGACAAAATAAAGATTGCTTGTGTAAACTTAATTTATCTTCCTTATATGCATTATACTACAGTCTTTAGAGAAAATAGTAAGCTAGCAAGTAATTAGAGTACCAGATTTATTCACTGCACAGGATGGACCTGTTCTGAGGATGGATCAGGGCTGTGTAGTGAAAGAGGTTGTTGTCTGCAGGACCCTGGCCTCATTTGTTGGAAGGGTGTGTAGTGAAGAAGCCATGTAGTTTGTAAGAACACAAAGGATGGTCTCACAGATAACACAGATGAAGTGGAAAACTGGATTCTATCCCTATGTAAGGCACAGATTCTTATGGGATGCTCGGCAAGTCACACCAAACTTTTCATAGGTGGTCACTAATTATGTGTTCCTTGTTTTCTGGGGGCCTGGACTGAAACCATAAGGTCTGATTTGCAGAGTGCTGTGTATTCACAGCTGCCACAGACATCAATGGGAACTGTGCTTGAATATATAAATTGCTATATAATGCGAAGTACACTTTGAGATGTCTAGGATCTGATTTTTTCAAACTGGTTACCTAAAATTAGTGGACACTTTTGACCTTAATCTCTTTGTGCCTTGGTTCTCTATTTGTAAAATGAGGTAATACCTCCTCATCTCACAGGGATATTGTGACAATAAATTCATTAATGTCTGTGAAGCACTCAGATGCTATGAGCATCACAGAAAAGCTCATAAGGAAATCAAAAATTCTACATTCAGAGCAGGTTTAGAATCGAGTACAGTAAACAAGGTATGGGACCACATACTGAACAACGAGGAAACAAAATATGGAATTAGCTGTTCCACCAAGGGAGGACAGTCCATTTAGTGCACTGAATGAGACTTCGGTCCTCTAGAAAAAAAAACCTGCACGTGATGTTATTAGAATGTATTAAAATATATAAGTATTATAGTTCTGAAATGCTAGTGCAATCCAGAAAATATTACTACAATTCTGTACTCACTTTTACTGTTTACTAACAAAGATTTTTTGATTTGAATATCAGTTTGGCCTTGTCTAGCTGAGGTAATTAAAGGCAAACACTAAATTGGCCTCACAGTGCTGATGCGGCTTATCACACATAAATGAAATAGTCAATACGCCAAGAATCTAAAGGAGTCACTTCCCTGCCCATGAATGTTAAGATAAAGCTAATGTTTAGAAACACGCTGCTCAGAGTTAAGCAGATAAGTGGGAGTAATATAAATCAAACGTGCTCCTTTTCAAAACATTATTCTTGACTTATTAGTGCTTCAAATTTGACAGGGACAAAGTGACAGAAGGCAAAGTCTAGTCAGTCTGTGAACAGTTTACAGCATGCACAACATGAATGATCAGTGGACTATCTGAGGAAAACCTCTGCTTACCAGGTATGTGTGTCATGACAATTATTTTAGGTAAAAGCAAAGCAAAAAGTGGGCTATTTGACTATTTACACAATGTAGTTTTTTGTTTGGCTCATAAGAATTCATTTGATTAAACAAGAGAAGGGGTGCAAAAATGTCGCCTCGTTTTGAAAACTACCCTCAAACTTGAACTTAAAAATTTGTACAGTAACTCCTCACTTAAAGTCATCCCAGTTAAAGTTGTTTCGTTGCTGATCAATTAGGGAACGTGCTCGTTTAAACTTGTGCAATGCTCATTTATAATGTTGTTTGGCAGCCACCTGCTTTGTCCACTGCTTGCAGGAATAGCAGTCCATTGGAGCTAGCTGGTGGGGGCTCAGAACTAGAGTGGACCGGCAGCCCCTCATCAGCTCCCCACTCCCCTAAGTTCCCTGTGTCGCAGCAGCCCAGCAGGCTATCTGCATTGCCATGTGCTGCTCCTGCCCTCTGCCTTGGAGCTGCTCCTGGGAACCTCCTGCTTGCTGTGCGGGGAATGGGGGAAGAAGAGGGTGGCTAATATCAGGGTGTCCCTCTCCCCCCTGCTCCTGCCCCAGCATACCCCTTCCTCATATAGAGCAGGATGGGGACACAATGGAGAGAGCTTGCTGGTTGCAGCTGCTGTCTCAACTTCCTAATCGACTTAAAAAGACAGTGCACTTAAAGTGGTGTCAGTGTACTTAAAGGGGTAATGCGCATCTCTCTCTCCCACACAAAGTAAGTGTGTGTGTGTGTGTGTGTGTGTGTGTGTGTGTGCGCGCCAGCCATGCTGTCTCACCTCCCTCCATTCATGCTGTCTTGTAAAGGTGAGGCTACAAAAGCAAGTGATAACTGTTGAAGGCTCAGTCAAATGCTAGTTCATCATTTCACAATAAGGCATTCCCTGGAAAATATCCCACCCTCTAACTTCCCCTCCTCAACCGAGCTTCACAATTATCATTGCTGTGTACAGTATTAAATTGTTTGTTTAAAATTATAATAAAGTTTTTTGCCTGGTGAAAAAATTTCCCTGGAACCTAACCCCCTCCAATTTACATTAATTCTTATGGGGCAATTGGATTCATTTAACATCGTTTCGCTTAAAGTCGCAAACATAGTTTTTCAGGAACATAACTACAATGTTAAGCGAGGAGTTACTGTATATGTATTATTCTAGTTACACTATTTAATGCATTCCTCTGTGTAACGAACACAGAGAAGCCAAAATATTTTGCCAAAGCCAATTATGAATAGTGCAACCACCCATATATTCTCTCACAGCAGAAACTTGCTAATTCACACAACCAATGGAGACTCATAAGTTAGTTTTAGTTTACGAGTTTAATATATTAAATGTTCTTTGTTCAGTCAAAAGTATTAATGGACTCCTTTATATCTGATTAATACAGTTTGTGCTCCATACACTTTCAAAACTTTATTTCAATTTCATTATAAGTACTTAAGATTAAATAAGAGTCAATCACCTGAAAGTAGAAGTCTAATATAGAAACCATGTCTGTGCCTTCTGGAAAACACTGGGGAAAGAGAACAGAAAAAGTAATCTTTTAAACATGTTGATTATATTAAGACAGTACATCAATTTTAAACTAAAGAGATTAAAAATATCAAATTCCTGCCAGTGTTCAAACCATTCGTTTTAATTTTAAAATCTAGCTAACACTTATAAAAAATGTTTAAAGGGAAAACTTGAACGTTTAGAGAAATTAAATTACATTCTGTTTAAAAAGATGCAACTCTTTGATGGATTAATATACTCTAGCTCAGTGGTGTCAAATACGTTCACCACTGGCCACATGTGGCTAATAGGCTATTGAACTGTGGATTTTTTATAATGTGGCTACTAAGAAAAATTCAAAACCACAAGTGTGGCTAGCATTGAATTTCTATTGGACACCACTGATCTAGTTACTAAAACACCTTTATGTATGACTTGAAGTAGTATAGAATCTTTAACTCTATATGGAAACACCTAAAAACACATAATGCAATTTTTTGTGGAGTCACTTGTACCGGATCTTTAAAAAAGTTACAGAACATGACTTTAGAAACAATAATCTAATATGCAGAAATTAGATTTGGGCTGTTCTGTAAGATTATCTAAATACATGTCTACATTTTCTCCAAATTGTATGAAACATACTTGCAAACTATTGTACAAAACACACACACTATTCTGAACCATGTAAATAAACCCAAATTATAAAATAAAATTCCAAAAATTCAGAGGTCAGCAGTATGAGCAGTAAAAGCAAAACCAACAAACAAAAGATTGATAACCTTCTTTTCTTTCAGGTAGTAGCCAATTGCAAAATTTCGATCTCCACTCTCTCTTTCAGACTGGAACCTGAAAAGAAAAAAAAGTTGCTTGCGAAATTCAGCCAATACAACATTTGTAATGAGGACATTTCTGATTTTACATTACATGTAAGGGGACTATTGGCCCTTTACTAAAACTTAGTGAGGGTTTTTGGTTGGCTAGCTCCCAGAACCAAAAGAAAGAAGAAGGGTTGATGGGAAATCAGGATCCTGAGACTGAATCCCCAGGGGCAACGAGGAGAGACCGACATTCCAGCTCAGCCAGGCTAACTGAGTAAGGAGGCCACTGGGTCCCATCCTCCATGTGAACTGGAACTACCTGGGCCAGAGTGGGGCCAAGCTAAGGAGAGAACAGGAGTCTGAGCGGACCTGGAGAACTGAGCCATGCCAGCCAGAGCCCGAGAGAAGCAGAGAAGCATCCCAGGACAGTGTTTGGAGCAGAGCTGCAGCAGCAAGAGCCACAGAAGCAGCCCTGAGAGCAGACCTGCACTTGGAGGGGAGCTGCTGCAGAGCCAGAGAGACCAGAGGAGCAGCCCAGGGAGCTGGGGATGGAGGCAGAGCAGCCAGCAGCGCTGGGGATGGAGCTGGGGCAGTACGAACCTGGGTGTGGTGCCTTCTCTCTGGCTTAGCCAATTTACACACTGCTGCAGTCCACAACCCGTAAGAAAGCAATTTCACACACACTCTTCAGAGCAGGGTGTTATATGGGGCAAAAGGGAGGGAAATCTGATCCATCTGAGTCTGGCACCAGGCCCACAGATTTATTAAGCAGAAAGATCTCCAGGTCTGCCCTCTCTCTTCTTGCAGGACTGGGATGCAAATGATTTAAATACAACACAGGGACATGCCACTCCCCAAGACAGTAGAGACACCTTACATGTCTGTCACTGGCAGACATGGTTCCTTCACAAGAAGGGCAGTACTTAACCTCAGGGACCTGAAAGAGGCCATCCTGGGAAAGTTTTGTTGTCACTCTTGTTTAAATCTGCCCACATTAAATCACAAATACTAACAAACCAAAATAACTAATCATGACAACAAAGGCAGAAAGGCTAGATTACACAGGCATGGACAGCAAGCTTTCTGTCTGAATGGTCAGAAGAACTGCTGGCAGTTAGCGCACTCTGCCATTTTATGTCTTCACTGAAGAAGATGAGGCACTCCAGGTGGCATACACCCCATAAAGACACTGCTGTCTCACAGACACTGAACTCTAGCACATGGGGCACAAGCATGCCGTTAATGCAATGTGCACCTGGACAATCACATGAAGGAGAAGTGAACCATTTCTATAGAATGCTGCACCACGCTTGGAGGAATCATCTATCATATGATCCTTTTACTAATGTGCATTTAATAAGCTCAATGCGCCATATCCTGAAAGCCAATGAAAACAAGAGGCACCTTTGTCTTTTCTCTTCCCCTCCCATTTAGAGCTTCCTGGCAGCTGTGAGGGAGAAGGCGGAGAGACCTTCACAACTCTACTTTTCCTCAATTATCATTCTTTGGGTCCTTGATTTGTGTGAATAATTCCAGAGCTTGCCTCCTGTGCTGCTTATAACTTCCCCTATCAGCAGGAAACTGACACGATTCTTGGCTGTTTCACTATTGCCCACAGGGTTTTGATCATCAATAAGGCTGCATGTCTGTCATGGAGGTCACAGATTCCATGACTTCTGCAGCAGCCCCTGGGCCAGCAACAGTAGTTGGGACGTGAGAGATAGCTCAGGGCTAGGGCAGAAGGTTGGCGTGCGGGCGGCGCTTACCTAGGAGGGTCCTCCGCTCCTACCAGCATATCCCTGCAGCTCCTAGGTAGAAGGGCTGGGGCGTTCCACGCACTGCCCATGCAGTTCCCATTGGCTGCAGTTCCCAGCCAATGAGAACTGCACCTGGAGAGCTGGCACTTGTGGCAGGAACAGTGCACGGAATCCCCCTAGCTGCCACTCTCCCTAAGAGCTGCGGGGACACTCGGAGCTGGGTAGGAAGCCTGCAAGCTTGCCAATAACCGCCTCCCCCCCCAGCGGGGGTCTCGCGTCACGCACCATCGCCCGACACACACACACACCCTGTACCAGCAAGGGGGGTTGCAGGCCATCTTCACCCCTCCCCCCCCAGCATCCACAGCTCCCCCAGACCGCAAACTCCAGAGCACCCACAGCTAGCCCCGCCCCACACCACAACCCAAATTTTAATTAGGGGTATATAGTAAACATCATGGAGAAGGTCATGGGACATGAATTTTTGTTTACTGTCCATGACCCGTCCATGGTTTTTACTAAAGACTACATTTTTGTTGCGGGTATTTTAATTCTCAATAGTAAAAATGACCGCTGTTTGTTTCACTCTACTACTGTTTAGCAAGACTCTGAGCGACAATACAGGCACCTTCTCTCTGCAGACTTGCAAAGACGCTGCATTAATTTATACTTGATTTACACATGGAGGTTACCCTGGCAACCACAGAACTTTAAATGTCATTTTTTAAAATATAAGATTAAATTTTGCAGAAGCTGACAGTATAATGTGAATGAATTTTAAGTCCTGATTAAAGTTTACTCTAATTCAACAACATTCTCTCTCTGGTAGAAGAGTAAATAATTATGCTTTTATCAGTGCAAAAGCAAATACAATAAGGTGCAGAACTGAACTTTAACAGTTGGAACAATGTCTACTTCTACTGGTTACCAATAAAATATACATAGTATATGTAAACTGATTTACAGGTAAACCAGTAAATTTTTAAATAAAAGCACAAAATAACAAAAACTATTATCAGAGAGACGGTCATACATTAAGTACCACAAAAGAGAACATATATTTAAATCAGAAAAGAACTGAAGAAAGATCTTAAATATAAAGGGTGAAATCCTGTCTCAACTGAAGTCAACTGGAGCTTTACCACGGACTTAAAGGGGGCCAGGCTTTCACCCTAGATATTTTACCACCAAACCTCAAACAAAAATACTCACGTGGCATTACTGAATCCAACATACTCGTTACCAGCCATATTATTCATAAACTGCATCATCTATTAAAAAAAAAAAGCATCTCAAAATCTTCAGTTCTGATAACATCACAACTCAGACCAAATTTTCAACCTGGCATTAACTGAGACTGTTTGGGGGCGTACAGCGACAGTCATTAGGATGTCTAAATACCAAACTGCATCTACAAATCAGGTAGCTGTTTAAATAGATCAAGTGTCACCTGAGGTGAATGTAAGCCCCTTTATAATCAAATCTAAATATGATAATCAGCACCAGAATTTTTTTAATATTCACTTACATAGTCAAATTTTTCTGCATTATTTGCTCCTTGCTGAAAGGAAAGAAAAAATATTTACAAGAGTTGTTAAAATACAAAACACTATAGTTAGAAGTTCATTTAATATAATTAGTTTTTTTACTTGTATAACTAATAATGATGTAAATGTATAAATCTACTTAAATATAAAATTAAAATCCTTTTTATATTAATATAATTACAAGAAAAACAATTAAAAAGTTAGGATAGTAAATAGCTCAGATAACATTTATACAAAGATCGCTACAAGATGTTTTTATCAAATACCTTGTATATAGGGGATGGATTTCAGAAGAAAGGTATGCTTTATTTTAAGTGCGCTCTATTCCACACAACATACTGTATTGACAAAGAGTAGTATATAGTAATATACATGACACACACAAATTCATTGTGATCAATGGTCCTATAATGAACATAACACTGGATTACAAGTATAAGAGGTTAAAAATCTTGTCTGAGCACAGAAAAATTTAGACTTCAGGCTATGAAGTATTTCCCATGGTTAGTGTTCATGCTAAAAATTTAATTCAGATGGAAGACTTAAAATAAAGTGTTACCTTTACTGTAAAAATAACTGCACTTAAATTAAGATTTAAGGTAAGTATCCTACCTATATAAAGAAACCGATTATTTGGGTTAGCAAAAAATGGTATTATCCAAAAGCTACAATTGTAGAATCTTAAAACCTCAAGTGACAAAACACTAAAACTACATTAACATTTTGCTAGCA
The DNA here is from genome assembly GCA_032164245.1 of Sternotherus odoratus. NCBI lineage: Eukaryota > Metazoa > Chordata > Testudines > Kinosternidae > Sternotherus > Sternotherus odoratus. Next base: position 21,196,711 of record JAVMKO010000011.1, read on the forward strand.
ACATAAGAAAAAACATCAAATCTTATTGCGCTGTTTTTGTTAAAATTAGTTGTTAGGCAATTTTTTTAAAGGATATTTGCTTAAATTTGGTAAATGCCAGCGAAAGATGCATTGGCCCTTATCTCAGTTTCTGATAACTGACCTGTCATAAATTCTTATGGGAGGGAGGGGCAAAAAAATAATGCTCATGCATTTTACTTTGTTTTGAAACAGCCAAGCAGCTTTATTTTAATTTAAGAGAAAGTTTATAAAACAGTGGATTAAAAATCTGAAATCATATCAATTGGTACCATATAAACTAATAGACAATACATCAGAGGTTTGTTTTATAAACCACTTCAGTATGGAATATATTCTATTTAAATAAATATTTTTTGGCTAGCATTTCTTGATTTGTTTGAGGCAATACATTACTCACACTAAGTCTAGTATAGGGAAAAACAAAAAAATGGAAGCTTTGCATGTACCAGCATTTTATTTAATGAAATGCATAAAGCCAGTTTCATTTCCCACTCTACAAGTGGATTAAGGTGTTGCACATAACCTGTGAAGCTCTACCCATCAACTCATCTAGAAGAGGGTGTGCAGTCACATGCGTACGACCGCTAGCTGAAAGGAATACCACGCTGCTGTGCCTAAATGATGTGCCATTGGTCCCTTACACTTATAAAATAAAAACTAATCAATAATCTTACTCTTAGAGCCAATAATCTTTATCTAGATAATATCTAACAGGTATGCTAAAAAAATCACAATACATTTAATCAGAATGTCTTGTATAATATACCAGAATACAAGTCTTAAAAATGTAATGCCAAATCTGTTCAATGAAAAATAATTAAAAAAAGAAATTACCAACTTCATTGAACTGTTGCAGTTGTCAAAATATTCCATAGATCCTAATGCTGTAAAATATGTAACAACATTTAAACCACAAAAACCTTTCAACCTTTTAAATGTACAATGAACATCTTTTTGGGAAACTGGGTCAGCATTAGTTATGGGATGCTGCATCAATAATAATAGGGTTAAACATTTAAAATAAAATGAAATAAGTTATGCTTTTGTTAAAAAAAAAGGGAGAAGGAGAAAGATCATGCTTTGTGCAAAAATAAAAATACATAGTATTTCGGTTTTTTCTTGCCCAACTGAAAAAATCCTGTACACTTTATTAAACTGATTTTACTAACAAAATATAAACATGATGGGCAAAAGTCAGATGTATGTTTAATATGAGTACTAACTATTTTCATTCAAAAAAATCAGTGTTTTATCTTTTTGTAAGCACCATCTGAGTTCACACCGAAGGAAGATACTCACTTTTACACAGCATATTCTGTATACAGGTACCGACAAGCATATTGACCAGCTGAGGTACACTTAGCCCAGATCCTGTACATATGCACTCTAAAGTTTAAATGCACAAGTAGACCCACTGAAGTCAATGAGGCTACTCATATACTTAAAGTACATGCATAAGTGCCTGCATGATCGGAGCCTATATATTCAATATAATTCAGAAAAAGGCCAAAAAGTTTTATTTCTGTTATGTGTTGATAACTACAGTCGTGTCCCTTTTTATTTCTACAGACAAAGGAAGCTTGCCACCCACCTTCTACATCAACAGGGCATAGAGACAACACATATTTTATGACTGAAATTCAAATATAGATACAAAAACTTAACTTTGACTTTCTATGGAAATATTGAAGATACTTTTGATAATTTAAAGAACAAAAGCCGGGCAGCTTTTGGCCTCAAGTTTTATTTGACTTCATTTTAGCCTGGTTTTCCAGTTTGTGGCTTTAATTTATCTATATTTTTACAAGCTTCATAAGCAATCCATCTATCTAGAATGCTAATGAAAGGAAATATTCTATGCAACATCTTCAGAAACATTACATATATTAAAATATATACACACTTATTGTATACATGCTTGTGCGTATATTTCCGTATATGCAGTTGTGTATATACACATGAATAAACATTTATAAATGAGCACAAAACAGTTTAAAATGTTAAGACAAGCAATCTGATAGGCAGCTCCTAAAACTCATATGCATTTCTATTTAAACACACAAAAGCACAATGGAAGAGTTATGGCTGGCAATCCTAACTTTGAATTTCTTTGCTTGTCAATTTATGTTAGGACGTTAGCAGTTCCTACATAGATTGGGGTTTTTTTTAGGTGGTTTTTTTTTTTAATTAATTTAATTGCTTTTAGAAAGAAAAAATATTATATGGAAGTTTGTTCATATTTTAAGATCAACATTCTCTGACTGCATAAATACTAATTGAATAAGATGGGAGCATTTTATTACCATAGAGAGGAAATGAATACAAGTGCCTATGTATTTGACACATCAAAACAGAGTGCTGTAAATACTTGTCAAAGAATGCAATAATAAATCCACGTAAAACTTATCTAATGAAAAGCAACTTTTCATTAATATTTGAGTTGTAGTTGATTAGACTTGAAATGTAATATAATTTCTTTGTCAAATTACTGTTTTTATTAATCCAGTCACTTAATTTCTTAATTTGAAAGCAACCCTATGCTGTAAAAAAATAGGTATGCTTAAGCATCTTACTAACAATTTTATTTAGTTCTTCATAAAATGCACTCCTGAGTGAAGACTTTACATGCCAAATTGCAGGAAAGCGGAATACTAGGGTTACATTTTATAAAGCCTCCAGAAAACGCAAATACTGACATTTTAATTACGGCAGCAAATTTTTTGCATTTGAATACATCAATTTACCTCCTAATGGCTTTATTCTAGCTTTGTGTACTTACACAGTTGTCTTGGTTAATCTGTGCATGCTCTGTGAAAACTGGTGATTTGGCTGCTTAGCATAACATTTTCACCTCTGAAATACTTGGGAGCACGTCATAAACAGTATTTGATCCACCAAGAACAATACTGACATCCTTAAATTATATATGCTTATATATAAAAACTGTTTTTTGGGTCCTTAATGTAAATATTGAATACTATGTGATTATAAATTCTTCACATAATTTGGGACACTGTGCACTACAGAACAGATTCTACGCCAGCTAGTATAACATTAAGTGAAATTTATTCCAGTTGTAATGGACCATCATAAAAAACAAATATTCACATTCTTTTATCTTTACAAATCATTGAATCAGATAATATAATGAACTGAGAAACAAGAAAAATCCTACAAGTTTGAGTAACAGAAGAGAGATATAATAGCCTGAGCCAACACCCAAGTACAAGAGGAAATAAAAATCTTGGGAATTTATATAACCATGTTGATACATGTTTTCAAATTCATATGCATACACCTATTTAAGTGTCAGACAACCAGAAGATAAATTAAGTGAAAAGATGGCATGTGCTTATGTAATTATACTATTAGCTATATTGGATGAAAAGCAGGGACTTTTCCTATCAAGTGGTATGAAGACAGAGTATAACAACCATCTTTAAACTTCTATGAACCTAAAGGTTGTGTAGGGTCACTCAACAGGACCTAGCCAATGGGAACTGCGGAGACAGCATTTCTGGCAGGGACAGCACATGGGGCCCTCGTGGCCAGCCCTTTGCCTAGGAGCCAGAGGGACATGCCAGCTGCTTCTTGGGAAGTGTGAGGAGAGGGGCAGGGAGCCCATCAGCCACACGCCAACTGGACTTTTAACAGCCCGGTCAGCGGTGCTGACCAGAACCACCAGGATCCCCTTTTAGGCAGGGTGTTCCGGTCAAAAACCAGACACTTGGCAACCCTACTCTGTGGTCAGATTCTGAATCAATTTCTTCTCCTCTGGCAATTCCTTCCACAGCCATCCGCTCTTCCCCCCACTCCCGTACTGAAAGATCCACTCCTTCTCTCAAGCTCTCATGAGGTTTGTCCTGGGTTCCATGTGTTGTGTTTTCCAAAAGAAGTGCAGCTGTCTTGATAGGTTATAAGAGGAGCTGCAGTTTCTGATATAGCTAAATGCTCACACATTAGGAGCTTTGACAATGAAGGTCAAGACCTCAGATGGCAACAGCCGACCAAATAACTGAGAGGGTCATCCATACTAGATAAATATACATCTCCCCAACAATGGGCCGTTGGTAGTCGGCAGAAAACTGGCTGGTTACATGGTGCTGCACCTCCATGTTTCAAAGTGTCGTATTCACTGAGAACAGCTAAAGTGATAATAAATACTTTACTAATAGTTCTTTTCCATGTGAACAATTGCTGTAATTACCACTAATTACTAACAGGAATACTGCCTGTTATGTTATTATGTAAGGGAAAGTGGCTGCCCAATCATAAATAAGAGGGAAAATGGTCTAAAAGCCATTTATTACGATCCAGTCAGCAGCAGGAAAGAGATTTAGAACCCCAAAACTAAAGGACCTCTACATGGTTTATCTCTCTGAAATAGTTCTGTGGGGTGTAAGTACAGTTAGAATAGAGCCTGGAGTTAAGATGTTGAATTTTAAATATACCAGTTACTACCGCTGGGTTGTTGTGTAAGCTTTTAAAACTACATGATGGAGTTATGCTTAGTAAGAAAAACAAATATGAAATAATACATAAGCAATAAATTGATTGCAAAATCCCAATTTACATATTAGGTCCATATTCTTTTTCAAGATGTGTATAACTCCAATTGCATTCAGAGTTGTGTGGGTGGTCCCAAGGGCAGAATTTTTCCTTTTAAGTTTTAAGATACTTGTATCAGCAACAACTCTTGTCCAGTGAAGAATTCACCTTGAGATACTTTCTCCACACCACGAGTACCCATCCTATCATAGGTATTAAATGATAACTTTTTTTTTTAACTGTTACATCCAGTGTACTGTATTTTTTTATATTTAGAATACCTTTTATTTAATTGTTAAGAAAATTAACAGGTCAAATCAAGGAGCTCTTAAGTGTCAATGAAGTAATAGTTTCACCAAAAAGGTAAAAGCTGGCCAGAAATTTAAAATACAGCAATAGTCTCCATACTTCTTCACATACTGGCATTTGATAAAACTATGTTATAAGATTCATGTATTTGATCACACTTAAGATAATGTAAAAGACATTCAACTGCAAAAGGCCATGTGTATTTCTCAGTAAATATGAGCAATTCCCATGGTTCCCAATGATAGTGAATGTATGTGAACTGAGGGCAGCATACAGTTTTAATTTGGCAGTGTGTTTAGGAAAATAATGATAAATCTTTATATATAGATTATATCCAAACTTAAGCTCGCCATTGCTCTATCCAAATTTTCTACACAATTCATATGTAACCTATAGTCAACAACCTATAGTCTGCAATTTAGCGATCCGCACAAATATAACCAGTTAATGTTTTGTACCGGTTGATCCCAAATATAATTTTCCGAAAGTAACACTTCTATTGTTAGTTATTCAAATGTTAAATAGCATTTTAGTGGAAGCAATACATGAAAGCAGTACATGATCTAGATATTGTCACTTTGAAAATAAATAATGAAGCGATAGTATGGTATGTGTCTATCAGATGTGCAGTTACTACAGGCAAACATGTCAGTGCAATGCAATTTGGTCTATAAAAACATCACACTTTTTTTTTTTAAACAAATATCACAGTTACATGCACTAAAACTAAGATTTGTTGTAACCATTTTAACTACACCATGTATCATAAAGAACTCTACATTGGTGCCTTCCAAATAGTTACACGCTGTGCTTTTGTCAGAGAGCAATGATAAGCAAGTCACACTATAGAAGGAGTAACAAAGTCCTGTGGCACCTTAAAGTTTAACTATAAAGTTTTGAAGCATAAGCTTTCGTGGGCTAATACCCACTTCGTCGGATGCATCCGACGAAGTGGGTATTAGCCCACGAAAGCTTATGCTTCAAAACTTTATAGTTAGTCTTTAAGGTGCCACAGGACTTTGTTACCTCTGCTGTTCCAGACTAACACGGCTACCTCTCTGATTCTTGACTATAGAAGGAGTGACATTTTGACAGCTTAGACAAACGCAGATTTTAAAACTCCCCATTACCAACGTGAACTTCAATGCTGAGTCAACCTTTAGTAAACTAATCATGAGTACATTTACCTGTCTTACTTATGGCCATTTTCTTTCACCTATAGCTATTAAAGATAAATGTCTTTAAACAGGAATTTTTGCACCTTATTTCATATAAAATAGCAGAAAATCATGATGGAAAAATAAGAAAGAACCTCTCATAACTAACACTTTGCAGGCGGGAAATACACCAGAGCTAAATGAGTTTCCAGATGTAACGAACACAACATAAACAAATTAAGAAGTCATGTGTGGAAAAATTACATAATCTAGTTTTAAATTTTCCACATCAAAACTATGGAGGACTGAAATATTCACTAGACATCAGGGGTAGGCAACCTATGGTAAGATGATTTTCAGTTGCACTCACACTGCCTGGATCCTGGCCAGCAATCTGGGGAACTCTGCATTTTAATTTTATTTTAAATGAACCTTCTTAAACATTTTAAAAACCTTATTTACTTTACATACAACAATAGTTAAGTTATATATTACAGACTTGCAGAAAGAGATTAACATTAATATTCATTACATGCACGCCAAACCTTAAATTAGAGTGAATAAATGAAGACTCGACACACCACTTCTGAAAGACAGTGATTCACCATTACAAACCTAGATTTTCATTTCAAGGTTTGCAGCAATGGTATGATTAACCTAGAGCAGGGGTGGGGAACCTCCGGCCCGCGGGCCTTATACGGCCCGCCAAATCATTTTGTCTGGCCCGCAGCCACCGGCCACAGACGGCTCTGCGAAGGGGCCGGGAAGCGCCGCGCGGCCATCATCAGCGGGGCGGCGAAACGAGGAGCAGCGGGGAGCCAACGGTCGGGGGGGAGGGGGAGGGGGAGACCAGGCTGGGCGGGTCAGGCGAGGCCTGGGTGCTGGAGGCAAGGAGGTTTGATGCGGGGGAGGCTGGGCTGGGCGGGTCAGGAGGCTGGGTTGAGATTGGGAGGGGAGGAGGTTAGGTTTGGTGGGATGGGCCGGGCCAGGCAGGGATGGGGGAGGAAAGGCGGTTAGATGGGGGGAGGCTGGGCGGGGGTAAAGGAAGATCACCCCCTACGCCCAGGCTGATAGCGGGAGCTGACTGGGGCAGGCAGCAGGACCCCGGCTGGCAAGGGGCCAGTGGGGGAAACCCCAAAGCAGTGCAGGGCTAAGCACTCCACCTGCCACTGCTTTGGGGTTTCCCCCGCTTGTCCCTTGCCAACTGGAGTCTCAGCTCCCGTTGCCAGCCTGGGCTTCCGGGGGAGCGGCCCGCGAATGACATTATAAATGTCCAAATGGCCCTTGGCAGAAAAAAGGTTCCCCACCCCTGACCTAGAGCTACATCTGCACCTACAGCAGCGCAGATGTACCGCTAGAGCGCTGTTAGTGCAAACGCTGTAAGTCGATGGGAAAGAGCTCTCCCTTCAACTTAATTACTCGAGCCCTGAAGAGCTGCGTTAGCTATGTTGGCAGGAGAAGTTCTCCCACTCACATAGCGGTGTCTAAAGTGGCGCTTAGGTCGGTATAATTTACGTCACTCGGGGTGGCTTATTCATACCCCTGAGCGACGTAAGTTATACCAGTGTAAGGTCAAGTGTGGACAAGATATGAGTAAGTCACCATATAATCTACATTTAAAACTTTAAAAATACACCTGCACATGCATACTAAGGGCAAAATCCTGTCTTTCAAAATATGTGCATGTGATTATGCAGGATCATGGCCTAACAGGGCAATATTTGCTATGTAATGTAATGTTTACTCATTGAAACATGCATAGCTGTTAGTTTCCAACCACTTATTTGGGAAAGCAGACATGTTATATTCAAAGTAATAACTAAATAAGCGATTTAGCTACACAGGAGGTTAATTGTGGGCAAGTTTAATATCAGAGCTTGGAATTAAGTAGTTGTGAAGCTCCTGTAAAGGATAGCTAAATTGTAAAGCACTCTAATTTTACCTCAGACGGGAAAAAAATCCTATTTTATTTTTATGCAAGACAGAAGAATCCAAGTCCAGGAGCACACTTGTGACTCTCTCTCATTAGGTGAGAGAAGATTTAGTGCATTTCTGAGGATGTACTCGGCCTCGGACAATGAATAAATGACATTTCTCATAACAAAATTGCACTAAACCATGTCTCAGTGAGATGATAGTCAATCTTATCCATTTGTCTGCTTCGCCCAGCATACCAGAAGCTAACTGGATGGGTAAAGTAGTAAAAATAACATTATAAACAGAAGAGGTAAACAGAAGAAGTGTTTGACTCTGGGAAGTATCATGGTATCAGTCTCTCAGAAATCTCATTAATGAAAGTTTTAGTACTACCCTTATTTTGAAGGGCTTCCTTTGCAAGTTATATGGCTTATTTGCATGCTTTGTGTGCCAGTTACTAAAGCCTAATTAGACTTATCTATACACACACACACACATCAAATGCACAACACTACAGACTGCTACGCTAATTTTCCACATTCAACTGCAATACTCAAAACAAAACTAAGTGTGAACATTTTACCTTGATTAAGGAAGTGATCACAATTGCACCAGCATTCACCATAGGATTGTGAGGTCTGTCTGTGAAATGAAAAAATTCAATTATTTGTACATCCTTAGGGCTGAAGTTCACACTTGTTTTAAACAAAAGTTGACCAGAGAATAGGGTCTAACTTTTTTTTTTTTAATTTAAAAAAGGATTTTTTTGATAAAATGCTTTTTGAGGAAAAAACCTATCTGAAGATTATTTTAATTATCTTTGAGCTATAATGCATCTTATCTCATAATGGAATAGGGATTATACATTCGAATTCTAGAATATGAGACAATATAGTCACGTAATGTTTAAGAAAAGTTTTTTGTAAATGAGTTCCAATAGTTCATGGATTAGGAACCCAATCTTATGGGGTTCCACAGTCTTCTGTATAGATTATTTAGGTTAACCTTTCTATCTACCCAATGGGACTCAGTGCTCAGTCTAAAAAGATACCATCAGAGATGCTTAGTTTTGAAGTTCTCAAACTGTGGATTTGTCTCCAGAGGTAACATGCTTGCTAACTGCAAAAATGTTTTAAATAAATAATATATAGCTGTGAGAAATAACAGACACTCAACTCTACTGTTCCTCTTCAAATTTGTGTTCCTAGAGTCAATTCATTAACTCTTTCTAAAAATGGAAAGTTTCAAAAAGTTCAGTGAAAACAAGGAAAATTGTTGGGGGCGGAATATATCTGGATGAGAAGTAGTCTGGAGATAAATGTGAGAAGCAAGGGACATATGCTTGTTTTGTTAAAATATTTTATGCTTGCTGTTGAAGAAAAAAATCCAGAATACTTAACATTGTTGTTTTTAGTTAAATAAAACAATTTAAATATCTGTCTGATGATGTTCTAGTACAGGCAAGAAAATCCTCAAACTATTAGTGATTAATCTGTTGAATTGGAGATAGTTCACCTCCGAATGACTTCATAAATATCGGCTTCAGTTACCTTTGGCAACCAAATCATCATTCATGTTCTGATATAACTGTAAAACCAATCTGAAAATTTTTCAAAATAAATCTGTTTAAAAATGTATCGAAGTAACTTCTAAAAATGAAACCTACATCTATCTCTGAGTTGTGAAGAATATGTATTAAGGTTATAAAAACCAAGAAGAATGCACTTTTATGTAGAAAACCATGATTAAATCAAGTCTTCCTGACTAGTTATTTAAATCATGATTTAAATCACTAATTTGATCTAAATCAAATCCACACTGCCAGAGAATGTCTCCTGTCAATGCAGCGCAGTGAAGACCCTGTGGTAAGTCGTCCTAACCTACATCGACCCCAGCTTCGTTATTCACGGTCGACTTACTCTGGTATGAAGACAAGCCCTTACTTAACAGAAGCCATGCTTATCTGTCAGTTACTTGTTTGTACTTGGTTAAATACATGTTGTTGACTTTATGGAAAGCTTCTTCTGGAGGTGAAAGTAAAGGCCTGGCTTGATCCTGGAGAGCACTAAAAGCTTACAAGGGTCCTCTTGCTTCCTGAGTGAAAGGACTGTCTGTGTGAACAACCCTGGTGTCGGGGCTCCCTGCACTCTCCTTCCTATCTCTTCCCTTGTGCACCTGCCAAAAGGCTTAGCATACCTTGTATGTTTTGGGAAGTGTGACATGTATTTAACCTGAGCCATGATCTTTTCAAATATATATACACACACACATAGTGTTGAGGGGTTGACCTTTTCTTTCTGTACTTGGAGCTTGCAAGCCAAATAGCTAGGGAGTCAACACAAAAAGGGCATAAAGTCAGCAGAGGAAAAGCAGCCAGGAAAACTGGCGGAGAAGAGATGGAGTAATCTGAGTTTACTAGGGGAAAAGTCTAAATCGCATATGGAACAATTGTATGGGTGTGGGCTTGAGCAGTTATTCCAACAATGCAACAGTAATGAACCATCAGAATAATAACTTCACTGTGTACAATATGGTCCTCACTGAGGCATCATTGTAAATACACATTCCTCTGAAAGACAGATGATTCTTCTCCTTTGAGATGGACATCGCTGTGTACCAGTATTAAATTGTTTGTTTAAAACTTAGTGTGTGTGTGTGTGTGTGTGTGTGTGTGTGTGTGTGTGTGTGTGTGTGTGTGTGTGTGTGTGTGTGTGTGTGTGTGTGTGTGTGTGTGTGTGTGTGTGTGTGTGTGTGTGTGTGTGTGTGTGTAAGTAATATAGTCTTGTATCTGGTGAAAAAAATTTCCCTGGAACCTAACCCCTCATTTACATTAATTTTTATGGGGAAATTGGAGTCACTTAACATCATTTCACTTAAAGTCGCATTTTTCAGCAACATAACTACAATGTTAAGTGAGGAGTTCCTGTACTTCATAGTCGTCAGATCCATACAGAATATTATATTAAAATAAAAAAGCATATTGATGCTTCAGGTTAATGTTAATCTGGTAAACATCTCAACTTGTTTTATACAAACTTCTACTCCCATAGCACCTAACATGGTACCCGGCAGTGTACAATTTCACTAAAAGGAATACTGCCTGCCTATAAAGTGCATGCATATTATGCCATATAAATACTGAGCTAGTGTGCTATTGTAATTTTTAGACTTAACAGCTGAATAAATTTGCCCTTGGCTCAGACTACAGACACTTACATACTTGGACTTATACCTAGGATATAACACTATATTAGTTCTTATGCAGTAAAGAGATGAGTAAATATGAAAAAGAAAACTTAATTCTAAAATTTCAGATGAAACCCTACAAACACTATACACATGAGTAACATTATGCACAAGCATAAATTAAAGATTCCATGTGTATCCCAAATTAGCAGAAAAAAAATAACACTATTAAATATAAAACTATGGATCATATGCAACTGCAAACCTCTGTCTTAAGAGGTCACTTGAAAATATTTCAACCAAAGGAAAAATGAGCCATCTGTTACATCTAAAATTACCACAGGATTCCCCACCTCTGTGAAATTTCTGCACTCAAGTGAAACATTGTTAAGAAGTGCTACAGGAATAGAGGAGCTTACAGATAAAAAAAATCTAGTTTAGAGAACACTAATAGGGCAATCGACAAGAGCCAACAAACAGAACTGTAAACGGGAGTTTGAGTGGGAGTGTGTTAGAGAAGGAGGGAAGAGGCAAGCCCCTGGTATTTAGGGGGCAGTGAACTTTAGTTGGAAAGGCTATGACAAAACACAGAAGCAGTAGTGGCTGTGACCCAAACAATGGAAAAGACAATGAAGATGACCAGATGTGGAAGGTGCAGAATGTACATGATTCCTGGAGTAGGTACCTGAGAAGAGCTTCATTAAATGCCACCTGACAGAGCTGATGGAAGAGAAGATGTTGAGATTTGGAAATGCAGGTGGAACCTATGATTCCGTTTCTAAGAGGATTCTAGCAGATGATGGAGGATCAGTCTTGGAACAATTTTATTTAACATTTTTATTGATGACTTTGGCACAGAAAGTGTGAGTGTGCTAATAAAATTGGCAATGACACAAAGTTGGGAGGTATTGCCAATACATAGGAGGACCGGAATATCATATAAGATTATCTGGACGACCTTGTAAACTAGAGTAATAAAAACAGAATGAAATTTAATAGTGCAAAGTCATGCACTTAGTGACTAATGACAAGAATGTTTTTCTTTAAGCATTTGAGTTGGAGGTGAAGGAGAAGGACCTGGCTGTACTGACAGATTACAGGATGACAGACAGCAATGTGATGCAGCTGTGAAAAAGCCTAATGCAATCCTAGGATGCATCAGGCAATATATTTCCAGTAGAGGCAGGGAAGTTAGTATCAAATTACAAGCCACAGGTGAGACCTCATCTGGAATACTGAATCATTCTGGTCTCCCGTGTTTAAGAAAGAGGAATTCAAATTAGAACAGGTGCAAGGAAAGTCTACTAGCATGATCTGAGGAATGCAAAACCTACCTTATGACAGGAGACTCAAAGAGCCTGGCGTATTTAGCCTAACCAAGCGAAGTCTGAGGGAAGATGTGATTAACCTCTATAAATACATCAGAGGGAGAAATATCATATATTCCAGGAAGGAAGTAGAGTTGTTTAAGTGAAGTGCCAATGTGGACATAAGAACAAATGGATATAAACTGGCCATCAACAAGTTTAGGCTTGAAATTAGATAAAGGTTTCCAACCATCAGAGGAGTGAAGTTCTGGAACAGCCTTCCAGGGGGTGCAGTGGGGGCAAAAAATCTAACTTGCTTCTAGACTGAGCTTGATAAGTTTATGGAGGAGATGTTAAGATGAGACTGCCTGAAATGGCATATAGCTGATCTGCAACAAATATCTCCAATGGCTGATGATGGGACACTAGATGGGGAAGACTGCATTACTACAGAGAATTCTTTCCCAAGTGTCTGGCTGGTGGATCTTGCCAGACACTTCTCTCTCTGTCCCCTCTTCCCCCCGCCCGTTTTACTTCCAATTTTCCCTGTCCCTCTTTCCAGCTGGAGTCTCAATACTAGCATTATAGGTGGAGAAATACAAAAAAAAACCCTAAGATGTATAACTTCTGTTTACAAACTTGATCATTTAAGATAAGTACATGTGCTCGTGAAGGATCAAATGTGTGCCAGGTGCTCTACCGCACCCGGACGACACATACGGGTTAATTTATTGCTAAACATTCCTTCCCTCTATACAACTACACTGTCTGCCTAGCTCCTGATTTTCAGCATCTGTTCTATGGATTTGCATTTTAAATATGACAGGCAAACCTTCTATAATTTTCTGTCCTTAGCTTTAAGTCAGCCAGCAGAAAAATAACATTGTAATATACATGCCACACATTTTCTGTTAATTTTATACAGTAGTTAAAAAAACCAACAGATTTTCTTATTCTATAATTCTTTTGCTCATTTGTATAAACTATTTTGATCAATATAAAAATTCACTAGTAATTAATTTTCTTATTTAAACAGGATTTTTTTTGTTCTAAACCTGTATTAAAACAAGAATAAAGTAACTTCTATGCCTTTCCTCATTACATCAATAGGAACTACACTAAATTGATGATACAATATAAAGCTGGCCGATTTTCAGTAACATCCCCCCTTTTTAGATTGGGAGTTTTTCAAGGCAGAGACCGTGCATCCTCCTCTATGTTTGTACAGCACCTCAGCATTTGTGGACACTATCAAACAAAACAAAAAAAACAAACACTATGCACAATGGAACAAACTGCTAATTTTCACATCTCAGTAACAGAAAATTCATGTTCATATTTTGGTATGACAAATGTAAGAATTAAATATATTCCTCAACACAAAGACAATGTTCTTAAAGGGTTACATCTTTCACGATCAAATTCTATTAAATATTAATCGCAGTACCGTGGCAACAGAAATGTTGTCTGACCTCTTACTGAGCAAGATCCTCTAGAAATATTTGTTTCAGAGACAAAAATCTAATGTTTCCTCCAAGGTTAAATGAGTCATCCCTCCAACACTTTAGCACTCTTTTTAAAAAACAGCACTTTTATACTCATGTATTACTATATAGAGTAGAAGCAGTCTAGATAAAATATTATACAGAATCATTTTAGATAAACCACACCTATGAAACAAAAAAAATCTATTTCAAAACATTTTTTTAACCAGAATCAGAATTCTTTTTCACCGTTAGATAATCTGTGGGGAGACAGATCCCCACTTCCACTTCTATTATCTGGAAGCAAACCAGCATTTGTATCTGGCACTAGCACCAGATTCTGAGTCATCCTCTCCATTCTCACTTCTTTCAACCAATTTAACATCTCATTCTATGACAAAGAAACCATTTTGCAGAGGGAAAGACTAGCTACCCAGCTCCACTTAATGAAATTAAGAGTTGAATTCCATAATATTTTTTTTTAAAACATACATACTTCACAATCGTCTCCATAACAAAACTGTACACAGGCAATTAAAAAGCCCAATGAACTATATTATGCCAAGTCTGGAAGTGAGACAAAACTGGTAATTATTATAATCAAAGGGTGAAACAATTGCATAGACAAAATATTTGGGGGGCACTGAACCTAATAACTGGCTTGGTGAAAGGATACAAATCTGACATACTGAATAAAACAAACAAACAAAAAAGGCATCTTCCTTTATGATACTCTGATCTCAAACAAGAAATATAAGATTCTCATAATTAAATATTATATAATTCTTACCATCTTCATTCAGGAACAGTTTGTTGAATCTTAATCCACTAGGTTCTTTACCAACATATCTGTGCACATACTCTGTGCCAAGGTCATTAACAGCAACAGCATATTTCAAAGGCTTTACACAGGACTGAAGACAAAAGGGGACTTTGGTATCTCCAACAGAATGCCTAGCAGAGAAAGATAAAATTATTTAATATTTTCTCTTTTTTTGATCACTGTGCCAAGATTAATTACTGCACTAATTCTTCAGACTATTATTTAGTGTTTTTCATACTACTAATATTAAGTTAGATTTTAAAAGAACAGAAGTCTCTGACCAATTTAAAGTTTTGTTTTTCAACGTGTGTAAAGGCAACAGTGAAGCCAAACACTGGTAATCACCATACAAATAAAAAAACCGAAGTAAATTAGCTGCTCAAGTCTAGAGAGAGGCATCTGTCTCTGAGCTAAAACTCAAGAGTTCCTGAATCCCAGTCCTGTGCTCAAGTTACTATGCCACAACCTGCACCCACAACAGATACACCTGTTTGTGTCTTGATAATTAAATCAATCCAACATGGATTTGAGCTTCCAGACCTGCGTTCAAACAATAGTATTTACATCTACTCTGTAATGAGATTATGAAAGACAAAACTTGAAAAAATGGATTGCTAAGTAAGTTTTAACAACTAATTCAGAATGTTTGTAAAAGCAAGGTCAGCTGAGTTTTAAGAGTACACTTTTTTGTTATATTTGCAAAAGGAGATTCTTTTAAAAGGGCTTTAATGGCACTCAGAGAACCCCTTTGATGGCATTAACAATATATTTGATGGCCTTTCATTAATATATTTTGTAATATCCTAACAAGGCAAAATCCTAACCTCAAGAGTATGAGAAACAGGAATAGATCTTGAGTGAATATTTTAAAACTGATCTGCAAAGAACAAACAAAATTAACGGACTAGTGAAGGAAGCTTCTAAACCAGAATATCGGTAAATCACTTTTACACAAAGATTGTGTAGTATTTTCATTTCAATGCTTGCCAGTTTGACTGAACTGGATCCTGAAATTCTCTAGCCACAGAAAACACACTATTACAGCTGTCTCTGTGGTGTGCCTCAACACACTTCCAGAGGTTCACCCTTTAGGAGTACAATGGACAGTTGACTGGATGGGGAACTTAGACATGCAATTCATTTTTCTTATTTGCTGTAATTAAGTCATAACACATTTTGGCCCCATAGGCAATATGTATTTATAAAAAAAAGTTATAGCTTTAGAGTTTACATTTCAGAGGCTGCATGAATACATAGTACATGTATAGATATTTTGAATTGCCATATTCTCATCAGTATATATTTGTTGTGTGATTAGTTTGAATTGATAAATTTATTTTGTTAAAATAAGAATAACTACACAACTGAAAGACAAAGTTGTTTATAATGCAGTGCTCCTATCTTTGATTCAATAAGTATAGGTGAGGTTGCAAACTGAATTTTTCTTGGTCTGGAGATTTTATTTTTTACCACTACTGCTTCAGGGAACTAGACTTAGACGGCTCAAGCGCTTCCCAGCTTTACCCTTTTTTTCCCTTCAGATGTATGTAAAATATTTTAAAATTATACAAATACCTAAGCTGATACTGAAATGACCCTAAAATCAATATTCTTGGCAAGCTGCCATGAGACATAGCTCTAATGATGCTACAGTCAATTATTCCATTCTTTTGGGACATTCAAGCATCCCTGAATCATGGTATTGAACCACTTTGTTATTGGAGAAAAAAGGGAAGTCCAAATAACTGGGGATCATCCAGGCAACAGTTATATCCAGACCAGCCTATACTCTTATGAGAGAAACTTTAATTTCATAAATGTGAAACATAGGTCTTGTTAATTTGTCAGTCCCTGCGTGTTCATTTCCTTTCAAAAGGCAGATACGAAAAATCTCCATGGCTTCTATGAGAACTGACAAAGCTATCCCATATGGAATACCTTAAGAGACCACTATTATGCCTGCACTACAGAGCCAATGCTGGCATAATCCCTTAGTGTGGACATACAAAGTACACTGACAAAAGATATAAGAACATCACCTCTCTGGATGACACTAATTATGCACTCTTCTGTTGGCATACCTGCGTCTACACTGGGAGTTTTGTCACCATAGGAGTCTAGGAAATGTGTTTTTTTCACACCGCTACCTGACATAGCTATGCTAGCATAAGTTTTAAATGTAGGGGAGGCCTACTAGGGCCTTAAGAGTACCCAGCACTACTTGTAGAAGGAGTTTCAACAGTTCTGAAACCAGAGTACACTTAAGATAAGCCTCCCATGATTTTCAGGTTAATACTGACCAAGTGGTATCAACCCCCACCCTCATATCTTCCAGTAAGGATCAACTGTGAAATACCCCAACTACACACTGTAGTATTCTTCAGTGGAAGCTCTCCAAGCATTAGGACGATCCAAAACTTCAGATCTAAACAAGAGCTGATCAAAAAATTTCAACCAAAAAAAAAAAAAAAAAAACCCCACAAAACTGAGCAAGAGTTTGTGATTTTTCCCTTACAGTATGCCTTAAGAAAATAGTTATTTGATTACTATGGGCAGGTCTACACTACCCACCGGAATGATGGGCAGTGCTCAATCTATCAGGGAATCGATTTATGGCATCTAAATGCAATGAATCAATCCCTGAGTGATCTCCCGTCGACTCTAGTATTCCATCGCTGCGAGAGGCACAAGTGGAGTCAATGGGGGAACAGAAGTAATCGACTCAGCACCATGAAGATGCCATGGTAAATCAATCTAAATACGTCGATTTCAGCTACACAGTCCTCGAAGCTGAAGTTGTATATCTTAAGTCGATCCCCCCTCCCCTCCCAGTGTAGACCAGGGCTTTGTGTGAGAGAGACGAGAATAAGGGTGTTTTTAAAACAATTCTCAGTAGGTTACTAACTTAAGTAACAATAGCATATTACACATTAAAACTGTCACGCTAACTCATGCGAAGGCCGGTCCCCCTTTTGTCAGAATACATATATTTCAATTTCAGAAGTGGAGGGGGTTTCTCAAAAAAATAGCGCCTATCAAAGTTTGGCTATAAAGAGGACTTATTTGGGAGGCAATCTTCACTGCGTAGCTATTAACAACAGAAGTCATCTACTGCTGAAGAAAAGTCAGTGGGCTATTATTGACGTTCATTCATAAGATCACTACTAAATTAAACTAAATATACAATACTAAAGTAAACCATCATGGATGCTGTACTACCAAATATCAAAAAGACAAGATCTGGTGGCTACTGTTCCAAATAAAAAGAAGTGGCAATACCAATAAAACTTAACTGAGCCTCTAACATCACAATTAGAGAGTTCTGCTCCTGCTGCTGTAGTTTAAGTTATTCCAATAGTGAAAATTTTAAAAATGATAAAAAATATATATATATACCTCTGTCCATCCACTGTGCAAAGTGACACTCCCCACAAATCAGGGCTGAACTTGGCCAGTTGTGGAATATAGTCGGCAACCTATCCAAAATATGAAATTAAATTATACAGTTCATTATTTTATTCAAATGTTTATTTTCATTATTAAGCAATATGCTGAAACAGCCATAAACATCTGCGGATATTATGCTGTGGAATACAGCATATTCGATTTCTCCGAATAGCTTGGGGTACACAGATTTTATTCAGGTAATCGGGAGTTCGGATAAGCAAGAAGAGAATCTCTTGCGTCAATCCCTCTAGCATTCTCCCTATTACAGTCAGAAATAGTTGTACAGGGAATAAATGTTACTGTTATCACTACATGTAACAATAAGGCAGTAGACTCTTTTGCACCCAGGCTTCTACCGTAGCTACTCGGTGTGTGCACAACCCAGCACTAGCTCCTGGAGGCCGTCCAGAAACCAGCATGGAGACAGGGCACCACAGTGCTTCATCGTCCAGGGTACAACTATGACACCAGCCAGCTGAAGAGCAACTCCACAGTGGAGGCGAGGGGAGAAGCTGAGGGGGCAGGGATATACATTACTAGCAGCTGTGCATGGATGCAAGGGGGGTCCATCAGAAGGTTGGAGGCCTGCTGATGTTTTGGGGAGGGGACAGGTATGCCAAAGTGTCTCAGATGCCGTCCTTAAGTGATTTATTATCCAAGGCTTGGACCTTTCTTCCATATAAGTCAAATCATGCCAAATCATATGGAAGTTCTGTTATTTATACAAATAAGCATGAGGAAGTGTAGCAGGGTGGTTACCCTCTCCAACCCTGAAGGGGTTAAAACAGCCCTGCTGAGGGCTGGGGGGAGAAGAAGGGGGGCGAAGCAGCCCAGCAGAGGGCTGCAACTAGAGAAAGCAACTGAGGCATAGCAGCCACAGCTCCAGCTGGGTCAATTAGGACCCATTAGGCTGTAGCCAGGAGCTCAGGTAGTCTCTTTCCAAGCAGGGAGAGAGCAGGGTCTGGCTGCCTGTGCAACAGGGTACTGAGAGTGGAACAGTGCTGGGAAAGGGGCAGGCTGAGCTTGGGAGCTCAGGCCAGCCACCTACCAGATTGCAGGCCTGGTAAGGAGGCCTAAAAAGGTACTTGGGGTTAGGCAAGGCAGCTGGCCCAAAAACCCCTTGCCTGTGATGACTGGCTCTTACACTGCAGTCTGCCCCAGGGCGTGAGGGCTTGGTGATGACTGGCAGTAGCCCAGACTGAGGCAAAGTGGGGATTAGAGGGTTGGGGGTTCCCCAGGGAACGGAGACTGACGGACAGAGTGAAGAGAAACTGCCAGGGGAAGCACCCCAGATAAAAGGGCACCGGGTTCCAGGAGGGACATGGGGCCAACAGGACACCGGCCTGCAGAGGACACTCTAGGCTGAAAAGAGCTCATTCCTGGGACGACCAGCAGGAGGTGCCACAGAGGTGAGTTGCTGCTCCGTTACAGGAAGTAACAACACTAATTTTTCATTTATTAGTCCGAGACAGAATTTGAACTCAGATCACAAGGCGTACAAACCTCTACCGGCATACAAACTCCTACCCCTACTCACTAAATGAAACTCTTTTTAAACATATGTTATTTAATTATGTTTATATATAGTCACTGACATGAGTTAGCTCAGAACTCATCGGGAGCAACACAGTATTTCCGTGGCTTTATTAAGGTATTAGGAAATCTCTCCAATTAGAAGAAAACCCAGAGTTTGCTTAATTTCCAAGAATCATTAGAAGCTTGGCAATGCTTTCAGATGTTGAAGGCATGTCAAAGCATGAGGCTATACTACATTTAATGCATTTAAACCAAAAGTATAAAAATATTACTAGGCTGCAAGAATTCATTAAACCTCTACAATGAATTCTAATCTCCTCCCACCCCTAAAACAGTCTTAAAATATATAAGATATAAACCATTGGCTCCACTTTTACCAAACTACGCTCTCTTTTAGACCAGGAAGGTTTGAAGGAGGAAAAAACAAAAAAACACCCCTTCTACAAAGAAATTACCTGTCCTCCAGATTGTTTTTTAGCACCTTCAAACAGTTCATCAATGTGTGAAGTAAAAGACATAAAATCCGGAATGACGAACTTTCGCCTGAAGGCCTGAGTAAGCAAAACAATATTGCTTTGTACACACCTGCAGAATGTAAGAAAAATGTTAAGAGTAAATATTCCAGATGCCTTTTATTTCTCTCATATGACTATCAAAGGGCCAATCCAACCCTTGCTTATGAGTCTCTGGAATAGGGAAGTTTGATTTATACCAGGGGTGCCCAATCTACAGCTCACAGAGCATTTCATAAGGCCACACTGGGAATCCTGCTGGAAGCTGAAATCTTATTAAAATATGTAGAATATGTCTGGCCCACATACATCTGTGATTAGATTTATGTTTCCCTCCTGTGTAATAAGGTTGTACACCACTGGTTTATACAGTGGGCTGTGTGTTCACCCACTCAAGAGAATTACACCAGTGCTAGTGTGCTTACTCAGAATAATCCAGCCATTTCTCAGGGGCATATATTAGGCTTAGATTGCTGTAACTAACACCTCTCTCACAAATCACGATTTATGCCTCAGATCCTCCTAATTATAGAAGGCGGCAGCTTGAAGGGGATCTGCAGTATAAGCCATGTGTGGGGCTGAGGGATGACAGAGGGGCACAGGGGGAGAGACAGATGAATAGAAGCAAGTGTTTAGGAGGAGAGTGGCTGATTGAGAATGCCCCAACCTGCAAAGCACATGAAATCACGTAGAAGGATAACTTTGGTCAGCTATTCCCCACAGTCAATAATTGTAAAAACGCTGCAACCTCCATTATCTCCTATTCCCATTAATCGCCCTATGAAAGGGGTAAATTCTTCCCTTTTTTTAATTCCTCCAGTGACCAGGACTATGCAATCTCATTTTAAAAGATTCTCTCTAGCCAACAGTCAATCCCTTCCCCCTCCCTCCCAAGTTGATTCCAGGGGGGTCACAAGGTCCCATTGCATTCGGCAGATGCTCCGAATGCGGGAGTGTGTCTGCCGAAAAGCCGCCGAATGGAACTCTTTCGCTTTTGGGGCATTTTGGTGGACTGACAGAGAAATGCTGCGTGTCCTCCAAAATGCCGCCAAAATCAGAAGAGTTCAATTTGGCGGCTTTTCGGCGGACATACCCCGGGGCGACAGCGGACACGGCAAAGCAAAAAGGGGTCTCAAACCAAAAAAGTTTGAGAACCCCTGCTCTATGCCATACCAAGTAACTTGCTCATAGCAGTAGAAACAGCACACCTGAAGTCTGAGTCCAGTGAGTTCTAATCAGAGGAACAGATTATTTCCTATCTGTCAGCTAGGTAAGAAATTGTAAAGAATATGTGAAGGCTGAAATAACTCCTTCCTCCAGCCCCTGAGCTCTCAAGATAAAGAGAGAGAGGAAGTCAGGAAGATTTTGGTAAGCAAAAATACTGATCAACAATCAGGTGTAGGGTAAAGAGAAAAGGAAAAAGTCACCTCAGAACTACCACTAAGCTAAACAACTGGATAACCACCATCCATTATACATTTTCTATTTTTTGAGATATTATAAAATTATTATTTTTATTCTGTTGCATAAAATTCTAGACACACTGGCATATATACGCACATAACTCAGGAAGGTGAGAGGGCTAAACATAATTTACAATATCAATCATCCTTGATAATCAGGACAAAGCTTGACCTCAAAAGTAAGAATTGGGGAAAACCCTGTCTCTTTATACAGAAAAGCAGCCTTTAAAATTCCAAGTTTTGAATAGAGGCTCATGGATTTAGCACACCATTTTTTAATTTAAAATGTTTGAAGAGATTATAAGTAATCTAGGCTTTAACATTTTGTATTAAGTTCAGATTTCATTTTAAACATGTTTATTTTTTAAAATGTAAACAAATTTTAAAAAATTTGAGCTAAATCAAAATCTGATTTTCTTTAAATCAATTTTTATCCAACCTGTCAGAAACAGGATCCCCCTTGCATTCCCTCAGCTTCCACCATCTGACTGCAAATGGAGTTTCACCACGCATAGTACAATCCGGGAGTAGAATTTTGGGAAGGCAGAATACTATGGTGCATAAAACAGGACTATTTTTCATCCTCCCTCCTATATCCCTTATCTTCACAATTCCTTCAAGGTGTTTTTCTTCTCTACCTTTTCTGAGTCTGCACAGCCTGTCAGTCTTTCCACTGGGAAAGCATTCAAAATATGGTCCCGATCCTGCTATTGATACAAACCTGAACTAAAAAATTTCAATAAGGTTTGGGGGTATTTGTCTATGACGGGCTCAGGACCTAGGCCAGTACATGCAACTAACAGTACGTCTTCTAAGAATAGTACTTCTTCTAAGAATAGTACTTCTTCTAAGAATAGTACTTCTTCTAAGAATAGTACAGTGAAACCTCCATTTAACGGACTAATTCGGGCGAGGGGGTGTCCATTAAATGAAAAAGTCCGTTATTTAATAATAAAAAAAAAAAACGAGCTGTCGGAGCAGCAGCCCGACCGCCACAGGGTCGGGGCGGCAGCTCTGCAGCCCGCCCGCTGCCAGGACCCGGGTGGCAGCCGGGAGCCGGCACCCAGCCAGCCCACCTGCTGGCGGGACTCGGGCGGGAGCCGGCAGCCCGCCCGCTAGTGGGACCTGGGCGGGAGCCGGCAGCCCGCCCGCTAGTGGGACCTGGGCGGGAGCCGGCAGCCCGCCCGCTAGTGGGACCTGGGCGGGAGCCGGCAGCCCGCCCGCTAGTGGGACCTGGGCGGGAGCCGGCAGCCCGCCCGCTAGTGGGACCTGGGCGGGAGCCGGCAGCCCGCCCGCTAGTGGGACCTGGGCGGGAGCCGGCAGCCCGCCCGCTAGTGGGACCTGGGCGGGAGCCGGCAGCCCGCCCGCTAGTGGGACCTGGGCGGGAGCCGGCAGCCCGCCCGCTAGTGGGACCTGGGCGGGAGCCGGCAGCCAGCTCGCCCGCCAACCAGCCCTTCCGCTGACGTGACCCGGGCGGCAGCTGGGAGCAGGCAGGCAGCCCGCCCGCCAGCCAGCCAGCCCTCCCGCTGCCGGGACCCGGGCGGGAGCTGGCAGCCAGCCCGCCCGCCAACCAGCCCTCCCGCTGCCGTGACCGGGAGCAGGCAGGCAGCCCGCCCGCCAGCTAGCCCTCCCGCTGCTGGGACCCGGGAGGCAGTCGGGAGCCGGGAGCCAGCAGCCAGCCCGCCCGCTGCCTGGACCCTGGCGGCAGCTGGGAGCCGGCAGCCAGCCCGCAAGAAATGGATTTGGGATGCATCAGACTTGCTCAGAAATTTTGTCCGTTGCATCCGAAGTCCGTTAAATCGAGGTCCGTTAAATCGAGGTTTTACTGTACTTCTTCTAAGAATAGTACTTCTTCTAAGAATAGTACTTCTTCTCTTTTTAAAGAGAGTGGAGACATTTGAAAGCCTGGGCAACGAACCTAAATCACCTCAGGAAAACAAATGCAATTCTAATAATTTTTGGTAAATGAGATTCTGTTATGTTAATATGAACATTCCAAACACTCTAACGCAACTGCTGTCACAAAAGCTTTCAGACCATTCAAATTAATAAAAACTTTTGTAACTTGAGGATTTACGGGTAAGTATGAGACAGCCTACAAGGAAAAATTTCTCGGGAATTTGCTCTCGATTTCTATTACAGAAAGATCAGTTTTTGCAGCTGATTTTAAGAACTGCTTTCTTTCATTTTGTGATTAGGTAAGAGATGCAGGATTTTATTCTTCGAGTATCAACATGAACCTAGCTTACTGTATTTCATGAGATAGTGAAATATTCTCAAATATTAGTTTAATGCAAGTTAAAATTAAAAATGAGTGAGACCCCCATATTTAACTACATTTTGATTTATACACAGTATATATATTTCATGACAGAATGGGACTTAATAAGGCACATGATCTTAGCAGTGTACAATATAGCACTGTGTAATATAGCCACATCACAATATTATCATAAATATTTTACTTTTTAAACAAATCTTTGTCCAGCATGACACCATCTGAGGTCGTTTGAAGAGTTAGTCTTAACATATCCATGCACTCTTTCAACCGTGGATCAGACGTACGCAATCCTGTAGATTTAAGTGCCTATTACAATGAAGGAGAAGTCAGAATTACTACAAATATGAAAAATGCGTTTACTGAAATAATATTAAATTCTCCAGTGCTTAGTCCTATTTGTTCTCCTCTTCCAATAGAAACATAAGTTAGCCTACCAAAATTTCATCAAATTATACATGGTCTCAAAAAACTCAATTTCTTGCCACACCGCCTTTACTACTGGCATCAGACCACCTCCACAGATTTAACAATATCAGTAAATTGATTAAATGGGCCATAACTTGGAGAAGATACCAAACTGTTGGGGAATTTATGCCAGTGTACAAAAAGACTATTCACAAGAAAACAATATTTATTCTTAAAAGACAGAACCCTCCAAATGAATCCTTTTAAGTTGCGTGCAGTCTAATGACTATGAAAAGCCTCACCCTGTTCATAGGGCCTTCCGTACATCACCGTGATAAGTCTGGAAAAGCAAGGAAGGTCACACAAAGTTGTAGCCCACCATGTAACTGAGAAGTTAATTTAATATTCCTGACTGATGCTTGCTAAAGCATAAAATGTATTATTATAATACCACCTAGCTTGTATACAGAACTTGGGAAGTAGAAAACGCTCCAAGATGAAGTGATTTAAATACCAATCTCTATCATGATTTAAATCAAAGAAACCCGTGATCTAATCAATCTTAATCTTGATGCATTTATAACTTAAGTAATTTTCCTAAAGAAAGGTTGATTCTCATTGGTTGATATAGTTTTTGGTACTTCTTTTTACTAACCAGGAGGATACGGCATATCTATACACATTTTATTAAAAGAAAAAAAAATTCATTGTGGTACCCTAGAAACTAACAAATTTATATGGGCATAAGCTTTCATTGGCTATAATCCACTTCATCAGATGCATGGAGTGAAAATACATTAGGCAGGTATAAATATACAGCACATAAAAAGACCAGAGTTGCCTTACCAAATGTGGGGGTCAGTGCTAACGAGGCCAATTCAATCACATCGGGTGTGGCCCATTCCCAACAGTTGACAAGAAGGGGTGAGTATCAATAGAGGGAAAATTACTTTTTGTAGTGACCCAGCCATTCCCAGTCTTTATTCACACCTAATTTGATGGTGTCAAGTTTGCAAATTAATTCCAGTTCTGCAGTTTCTCTTTAAAATCTGTTTTAGAAGTTTCTTTTGTTGAAGAATGGCCACTTTTAAATCAGTTATTGAATTATTTATTCAGATTCTTAATTTTCATGGCTTATGTTAGAAAATGGTGATTTAAAAAAATCTAATAAGTAAATGATCTGTGTCAAGCTGCAGTCAAATGGAATTTGGAATTCACTTAAAAATGCAGTCAGCACTTTCGATAGTTAAATAACTACTAGCTTAAACGTGCTGGATACATTAGAAAAAAGTTTATCAAAACAGTTTTCAGTGTAAAATCATGATTTACTGAATGAAGTATTAACACCAGTTAGTGAACTGAACTGACTGTTTCTGGTCATCATGTCCTTTTAACACTTTAGAACTAGTAGAGCTCATCCTTCCACACCACATTTTTATTCACAGACTGGAAGAGGAAAATAGGCTTTCCTATTATTTTTTTTTACTCCCAATCTGTTTCTGAACTTTGAATAGTTACATAAAATGGAAATGAACAAACAGAAATGAAGAAAATATTCTCTGCACCTGTAGAAAAGGCTACCTACTATCAAAAGGACGTCAACATACTCTGGCTTCAGGTGCTTAGCCAGTGACTTCCACCACTTCAGTGGTTTTGACTTTCTTTAGAAAATGAGTATACTTGTACTGTTTTTGTTTTGTTGTTATTTATATGATCCTACTACAGTAAGTTTTAACTTTAACACAAGCTGTCCATTACAATGTAATTAAGTTTAATTTTTTAAAAGGAAAAAGGAAATCAAATTTTATAAATCCAGGGGTTTGTGTATGTCAGATTTGTATCCACTCTGAAACTTACAGTAATGAATTTATGAACTGGAATTTTTTCTTGCCCTTCTGCAATAGTATAGAACAGCAAATCTTCCAAGCTAGGCAAGAGACCTTGCTTCATCTTACTAGGGATAAAAAGAAAGTCACAGAAGAGTTAGTACACACAAATTATTTACAATTTATTCACCCTAAAAAAAAAGCAATGTAGACCAGTAATGCTACTAGAGAACTTGGGAACATTTGCAGGAAAGTTATTTCAAAATTTAATTCAGCTTTCACCAAAAAATTGATAGTTAAAGCAGCATATATGTTCAATTTCTTTTTACTGTAGTTAAGATGTTCAACAGTTTTCATTAGTGGTATTACAATCAGTTTTGTATATGGTGATAAACTCAGAAATGAAAGAAGAGAAACTGCAGTTTGTGAAACTGCTACATCACATCTTACTGTTCATGAGGTTCTACAGAATGAGAATGCATACGGACAAAAATGTTGCATCACTTGACAAGAAGATCAAGCTAAAGCCTAATATATCAGGGGAACAAAGGGGCAGAAGAAGCACAAATTTTGTTTTGTTTACAAGGCTTAATTCCATGCTTGAAATCACAAGCAGGCCTCTCTCTGACTTCAGGGGGAGTTACACGTGTAGAATGGCAGAATTTGTCTAGAGATCATAAAGACTTACCTACCTAACTGCAAATAAGACATTAGTTTTCATGAGAAAAAAAAAAGTGCATTACATTTTCATAGCATGCGTTCTTTACTTCACCTCACACTTTCCCTGAACACATACATCAAGCTGAATCTTAGGACTCGTCTTCACTCCCGTGGTGAGGGATCGATCTTCTGGCGATCGATTTATCGTGTCTTGTTAAGATGCGATAAATCGATCGCCTGCAGCTACGTGATTTACGTAGCTGAAGTTACGTATCTGCCGTCGATCCCCCCTCCCAGTGAAGACAAGCCCTTAATTTTAAAATATTTAAACTGCATGAGATATGAAAACAATAAAACAACTGCTAGAAAGTTCTTATAACCTCAGAAATTAGTATACTGGATGGGACCAGTGATCTCTCTAACCCACTCTCTCCAACAGTGGCCAGGGCCAGAAGTTTCAGAGGAAGATGAAAAAATTCTCCTCGGAGGAATCTGCGAGACTGCATGCCCGCAGAAAACAACCCACTCCCATCCCCACAGAGAATACAGCAGGGAAGCAAATGGAAGCCATACACAGAGGGGAGGGGGGGCAACCATGGGTGCAGTTGCTGAGGAGAGGGTGCCCTCTTCCAAGAAGAGGTAAGGTGTGTGTGGGAGGCACACACAGTTACATGCCACTGCCCCCGCCCACCATTCTGCAAGCGCAAAGCTGCCCAGCTGATGGAGGCGGTCTTGGCTCTGCTGACTTAGCAGCTGAATGCCGCCTCCTGGGTTCTAGAAGGAAGGGGAGGTGAGGAGGAAGAGGCAGTAGGGAAGGAAGGGGGTGTGAAATAGGGCAGAGACAGGAGAATGTGGAGTGAGGGGACAGGGATGGAGAAGGGAAATCACAGGGGGAAGTAAGACCCCAGCATGCGCCATCCCATTGGCAGTAGCTGAGGCTCCCCCCATGAAGGAGGCCCACTGAACCCTTACCTTGACATGCCCTACCCTTCTACACTTGGATTCCTCCAACAAGCTCCCCACGCCCAAACCCCCACCCCACTGATCCCAGCCAGCTGCACCTGGACCCCACTCCCCCATCCCCCTACACTCAGCGCCCTCCCACCCCAACCACCTTTACCTGGATCCCCTGCAGAGTCCCATTTCCCCTGCACCTGGAACGCCGCAATGAGCTCTATGCATCCATAGCTCCCACTGCGCTGCCCACACCCAGATGGCCCCATATAGAAACTTCTCACACCACACCTGTATCTCCCACACTAAGCCCCTCCACACTTGGATCCAGCTGGGCTGAGCCTGCCCATCCACACCTTGTGCACCTGGGACAGAGGCTCTGGATGTTTCATGGGCAGGACTAGCCCTTGCACTGTGTCAGGGTCAGATGCAGCCTCACTGCCAAGACCTTTTAGCAGGAGAGGTGGGAGCTTCAGGGTGCTCTCCCACTTAAATGCAGCCAGTGGCCTGTACTCCCTCACTGCCATGCTGTAGATATATTTATTTATGGACAACTAAAATTTGCAGAATTTTAAAATATTGTGCACATAATTTTTAGGTGCTGATTTCCTTCAGGAGTAGATAATTATGAAGTAACCTGTCTTTATGGAAGTTTATCCGCTGACCCATCAGCTGGTTGGCTCATGCCTGTAAACACAAATGTGTGTGTGTACACACACACACACACACACATATATATCTATATAAATATAGATATAGATATCTATACAATATCTATATAAATTTTCAATTCTACTTCCTAGGAATGATATCCTAATATAGCTATGGATTCTTTCATTATTCATATACACATCTAAGCAGTTTTTCAATCCTAATCAGCTCTTGCCATCAATTACATGTTGTGAAAAGTTAAGAGAGGAAACTTTTTTTTTAAGCACAATGCTTTATCAGTTTTAAGTCTGAGACTTTTAAATTTTATTCAGTGTCCTCTTATTCTTATATTACATGAGGGTGTAAATAGAAGAGCCAGATTTACCTTCTCTAAATAACTCATTTTGCACACCACTTATCCTGTCTCCTTGTCTCTCTAAACTGCTATTTCTCTCTGATGTTTCACCCTCAATGCAATGCTGCAGGATCAGTTCTGAAAAAGGAGGCAGCGCAATAAAATTTGTTTTCCTCCCAGCTCCTCCCCAAATTATATGATGGTTAAATACCAGAACAGATAGTCTTTTCTTGAACATTCACGTCACCTCCAATAGCATGCCAAGAGTTTCAGGTTTAAAGTCAACTTTTTATACTCTGTGCTCTGAACTGGCACAGTAATAAATTGCTGGTGTTCTATGTGATGGATCTACATCTCGAACTATTTGAAACAAAGTTACAGTGGGCTTCAAATCGTTTTCCTTCCCTCCCCCACATAGGTTGCCCTGTATGTGCTTCAGTTTTCTTTTAGACTTAGTGTCAACTTAAAATCAATGCTCTTTGGCATTTGACAAATTTAGTACAATATAACAGAGTATTACTACTGAGAGTCTCTAAGTAAAATAACTGCCATCTACAGAAAGGGATTGTAAGTCATTGTTTTAAATTTACTCATTAAAAATGAGCACATAAACTTATAATATGAAAACAGTCTTCAAATTAGTTACTATCTGGTCATCTGTGCAAGTCATATTCTTTCCTAGAAATGAAAACCTTCAGACAAACAAAAATGTATAAACAAGGAAAAATTTGAAAAATTGTTGCCTGGCTACAAAAGCTCTCTTTCACAAAATTACCAAGAAATTTCTGAGTTATATTTAAAGATGACTTGCAAGACCCCGCCCTAAGACTGCAATAATAATTGTTGCTGGTAGTCACGTAAACCACATAGACCAGTAAAATTCTGCAGATCCACACTAAAAGAAATTCAGCAGTAGCTGAAACTATTTCAATGGTAGTTCCGCTTACTCATTAAAAATAGATAGTGAATCAACAAACTAAATATATTTAATCCTATCCTTATGTTAATGATGGGCCTCATATTAAATTCTCCTTCCTTCTACCCAAACAAGTGGTAAATATCAGGATTTCCTATTAAATAAATCAGAGAAAAACACTGTACTTACTCATGCACTAAGAACAGATGAGGACTTGTAAACGAATAGAACTTTTACTGTTTCTTTTCACTTCTGAAAATTAACATTTTAAATGATGTAATGCTGGCTAGTGTACAGACAAGCTGGCAACTCAATGAAGACAAATACGTGCAACTACACCAGAAAAGTTAGAGATGTTTCTTCCGGGTCTTCCACACCACATTTTGTATCTTTAAAATCTCACTTCGCTTCTGAAAGGCTATTTCTAGACTTCAAAATGTTATACACTGTTAAAGCTGTAATTCTATATTTCAATAACCTAAAAGTATGCAAATTTTTATTTCATATATTTTAGGAGTTACAATACTATACACATTCCAAAGTCTAGTGTTATCGACTTTTGACCTTTTTTCAGAATTTCAGTAAATTTCCCAATAAACTTTCTGAATTATATACAATTATATACGATGTTCCCATTCCAGAAATCAATTTTTTTCTGTTAAATGTGAAATTTAGATTTGAATGTTTGCGGTCACTTTGGCAATGGATATACTTACAAATATTTTATAGCTTTCAAAAAGAGCTAAAAAACCCAAACCTATGAATCTGCTCTATCACAAGCTTTATAATTATGTCACAGGAAACTGCACCTGTTCTATTCATATCAATGCAGATTTATGCCCCTAAACATTGAATTATTTAACAGCAAGTTCCTTACTCCTACCCTTCATAACATGTACATTTATTTTCTTAAATCAGTGTATGCATTTCATAACTGAAGGTTTTTTTAAAAAAATTCCCATATCTTTCACATCTGTTGCTGTTAAATCAAGCTGACTGATGCAATATTTAATAAATTTGCACCAGCTGCCAAAGCTAATGAGGCTAGTATTCAATATTTACAGAAAATGCTTTGTCAAATGGACTACCTTTCAATAAAGTTTATCAGTTAAAACTGCAGAATAAGATTTTGCCCCTTTTATCAGTTCAATATTGTTAGCACATAACATTTGCTTAACCTAAAAGCAATATTTTAGCATGGTAACACACTTAGCAAGAAAGTGTTATTCAGCATATGTTGCACAGAGCTAAGATACTGAAGTGGAGGGGACGTGCTATTGCCATAGTAAGCTTAAAGTGGGCATTCCAATTTATTCCCTCCCTTATGGTTTATACCATATTCTGGAAAACAAGAAAGAGTAGGAGTAAATTAATTTTAGGCAAGAAAGATTAAAGTAGATTTCACAAATACTGTTCTAATCTATGGGCTGGAATAATGGAGGTTGCCCCACACTGCCACTTAACATAAAGGCCCTAGGACATACGAACCATGTGAGCGAGGATCCAGCCACCTCAACCTTGTCCATATTCCCCTCTACTCCAGCACAAAGCCAACCTAAAGAACTGCAAGGCTGTGCAGAAATGTAATAGATTGTTTTAAATAAAAACGAAGGTGCCAATGTGGTGTTGATTTTTTCCCAACAGGGTATATCTACACTGCAATTTGACAACCGTGGCTGGCCTGTGCCAGCTGTCTTGGGCTAAGAGGCCATTTAATTGCGGTGTAATTGGGCTTGGGCTGCAGCATGAGCTCAGGGACCCTCCAACCACCTAGAGCCCAGGCTCCAGCCCAGGTTTGAACATCTACACAGCAGCTAAACAGCCCCAAGGCCCAAGCTGAAGTCAGTTGCCACTGGCCAACCGTAGGTTTTTAACTGAAGTGTAAACATACCCATAGACACCTGCCCACTAGGAAACTGAGACCATCAATTTGGTTCACATTGGGTGATCAGCCACCATAATATAGTGTTGATTTTCTTGTTACTACCACTACCTACCAGACAAACAATGATTAGAGCCATGAAGAAACTTCCTTATGAAAAACTGGTACTGTTTACTTTGGAAGGGAAGTTGATATGGGGCATAACGGTTTACAAAATAATGTAAATAAATGGGTATGAATTGGTCACTTCTATTCACCTTTGCATAATCCAAGAATAAGGACCTCACAGCAACTGAAAGGTGGCAAATTTTAAATTGTTAAAAACATCTCTTCCACTCCAAGTATAATTAGCCTGTGAAACTTGTAGCCTCATGATTTTATAGATGCTAACAGTTTAGTGGGATTCAAAAGAGGACTAAATATGCATATATATCCAAAAAGATACAATAGTAAAGACATTATTAAAAAAACCACACACCAAAAACCAGAGTTCTGGGAGGGTACAAAAGTTGCTATTTGAGGGCATGAGCCAGTTTCTAACTGATAGGAGTAAGGAAAAAGGCTTCCCTATACACCTAGGTGCATAACTGGGTTTCTTGAACCTTCAGAATTGAACACTGTCAGATATTGAATCAAATGAACCACTGGTCTGTTCCTGCATGACACTTCCTATGTCACCTGGGCTGGATTTGAAAATAAATCAACTAGGTAAGGATACGCTATATTATCAGTCTAATCTCACCCTTTAAAACCATTCACACCACTTGTAAATCAGCCTTGAAAATTATAAAAGAACCATTAATAGAGAGCCTAAGTAACTATTTTACTGTATTTCAGAATCATAAACCAGCGTATTGGTCAGGGCTATTGTGATCTACCTATGACTTTAAGTCAGTTCTGCTCAAGGTGTTTTGGTATTTTTAAAATAAAGAACTTAGCTTATGCATAAAGTGGTTGTGGTACTGAGCCAGCGAGGGTTTGGCAACCAGCCAGCTAAGTGACCCAAAATCAACTTTTAAGGACAAAAAGAAGTATTGAAATGGTAAATGGGGCCATTCCTTGTAGACAGTTATCAAAGCCATGTTAAACAGATGAGAGGTCAGTATTGTTAGAGAATTAGACTAACTGTATTCGCTTGTCTGTGCTTACCTACATCTGTTGAAAATTTAACAATGTGATCTAATTATCTTGTAGATGCTAAACTTCTGTTCCGATGATATTTCATCACTATATTATATTGAGTCAGAGATAAAAAGGGGCTATCAACATTTAGATGAAACTTGTGGTGTAATAATATCATCGTCTTTATTTCTCTGGCATTTGTAGTAAACGACCTATGAACCGCTGGAATGTTAATTGCCTTATGCTAATCAATGCAACTAGTTATCAGTGTATGCTTAGGAAATAGAGATTTCCTTCCAAGCAACAATGTATATTACCCATTCTTCCAAATGCCCTGCTATGACAAGAGGCTTCTCAGCCTACTTGGAAACTATAAAGAAGGTCTCGGACCTAAACCTTTTTTATCTAAGATCTGCGTAAACATTTCCAGGGGAAGTTCAAGTCACAAGACTGAGATGTCCAGGTGTGCCCTGGACTATCCCTACAAATGCTCATTGAAAGAATTTGAACAAACTCTACACATGGACTGTCTATTGGACTATAACCTATTGAACTGATTCTGGAAGGAGTTTTACAAATCAGCAGCATGTCATCTCTGCTATGAAACTGACCCAATAATTTTATTCTTATCTGTATGTATAACGATCTTTTAACTATAGTATTTTTTTTTCTTTCTTAAATAAATCTTAGTTAGTTAACAAGAATTGTCTAAGTGTGTTTTTGGTAAGATCTGAAATATTAACTGATCTGGTGAGTAATGTGTCTGATTTCTTGGGGCTAGTAGACTATCATATAAGGTGAATACAATTTTAAGTATGCCTCAGTATATTAGACTTGGCTGTCTGTCTGGGTGGGAGCCAAAGGCTGGATTGCTTAAGAGACATAGTATTTTAGCTTCTTGGGAACCAGGAAAGTATTACAGAAACTGTTTCATCACTGACTTGGTAAAATCTAATTATAGAACAAACCACCAGTTTTGCAAATCAACTAACTGCCCTAGTCTTTGCAGTTTGCCCTGATTGGGCATTCTCAGTGTGGCCCCTCTAGCGACCCTGGCCACAGTAGTCTCACATCAATAAAAGATTTTCTTTTCCCTGTTCTACAATACAGGAGATAGGAAGAATCATGTGCATTATGCTGAAAATAGAATTCAAGAAAGCGGTATCTCAGCACATTCAGGCTAGACACAGCCAAGTACAGAAGTTTTGGAAATACTGCTTTTGGCCCATGCTGTGTAGACTGAATTACTAAAACAGCCACTACAACTTCTGCAGATTCTTGTACCCTAAAAATATATGACATGACTTTTTTTTACATTATTTTACAGTTGCGTAAAAGGGAAGAATTAAAGTTGAACAGACACCCATAAATTTGGCATTTTCTAACTTTCAAGTGGCTTGGCCTAAATAACCGCTCTTTTAATGATTTTTTTAAAATATGTAATTTCATAGGTAGGCTTCATACACACTCATTCTAAACCTTCAGCACTGCACAACACTTTTCCCACTTGAACTACAGAACTAACTAGCTGACAAGAGCAGAAGGCTGTTATTCCAGAGGGAGAAAACATCATACATAGATCCAGGGATAGATGTGGAGAACCACAGTTCTCTCTCCTCCAGGACTTGGCGGAGCTCTGGATCCATACGATGCCCATGAACATGCAGAGGAGAGATGGAGGGAAAACCCATGGCAGCTCCACCTACCCGACAAGGAACTGGGAAGGAAGTAGTCTCTCAGGCACTAGTAGTCACGGTCAGGGACTGAATCCAAATGATGGAAATACCGTAAAACAAGTAGGGTTCTACCATACCTTTCCCATCCGAGGAGGGACAGGCAAAGTGTAAAAGCTGTAGACCAGACCATGAATTTGCAATAGGGGCTTTGGTGATTCCCTCCCCTCAACCAAAGGGTAGGGAAAGAAGTACCATGAACACATTGTTGTTAAGCATGGAGAACTCACTGATAAAGATTTAATACCTCCAACAGATTTATTTTTCCAAAGCCTAATTTATAAAAAGAAAAGCTTTGATTAAAGTTTGTAAATTTCAGTGAGTCCTAACAAACTCTGAAAACTACTAACTTGAAAATTAAACCACCTAGGATTGTCTCTCTAATTAACCACAAATAAAAAAAAATTATCCCCTGACAAAACATACCCAACAGATTTTTGGTGGACCACCAGGCATTATGTGCACATATGGAAGCAGGATGTCAAAACAGGAACCATAAAAGTTATATTCTTAATTACAGCACCATATCCAGGGCTTGAAAATTCACTAATAGAGTAAAGAGCCAACAATGTATGAATTTCTGCATAATTTAATTTTTCACTTTAAAAGAAATTAACTTTCTAGACTTTCAGTTGCAAAAATTACCCTTTGAATATGACAAGTGTAAAATAATGTAGTGCTGTTTTCTTGGGTCTCCAGACAACTCCAGTAACACAGCTGCTGCTCATAGGTTTCCGCAAATTTTGAGCAGTTGAGTGACAATGAATGTTAGAGATTTCCACTCCTGCCCAAAGGAACATAAAGCATCAATGAAATACCTGAGCCTTGTCAATTTCATGCTGCATTTGAAAACTATAAGCAGTAGTAAAGGCAGAGCCTGGAGCCATTCAGTAAAAGTTCTATACTGGATCAGACAATTGGTCCATGTAGTCCAGTATCCTGCCTCCTACAGTGGCTAGTATTATTTGTTTTTAAATAGCTACTATAACAACTCTGGATTTTCTCATTATCCATGTAGGCACCTAATCCCTTTCTGAACCCCCACTAAACTATTCACCTTAGTTAGTGTGCA
Organism: Sternotherus odoratus; assembly: GCA_032164245.1. Classification (NCBI taxonomy): domain Eukaryota; kingdom Metazoa; phylum Chordata; order Testudines; family Kinosternidae; genus Sternotherus; species Sternotherus odoratus. Next base: position 21,232,278 of record JAVMKO010000011.1, read on the forward strand.
GCAGTGAGTGCTACAAGCAGTGTTGTATGAAAAAGTGCATCTCTGTTTTTGATTTGCCATCTTTCATTTAATTAAAATGTCCCCTTGATCTTATTTTATGAGAAAAGAAAAATAAAAGTTTGCTATCTTTTCAGTAACAGGCAAATAATCAAAAAAAAAATGCAGACTGGCGGGATCCACAGAGTAGCAGCACCTCAGCTCACACCCTCACAACAACCAAGGCAGGATGTGAGAGAGGAAGAGCAGTAGAAAACTGTTTGCATTACACACACACACAAAGCTTTTCTAGGTTGCACTGTACACAGCCACATTCTATATAAACTACCTAAAACCTTAAATATGTTGGGGCTCAACAACATTTTATGACACAGTAAAACCAATTTGTTTTTTTAATTTCTCATTCTTTGCTTATTGACATGTATAGAAATATTTAAAGCGAAGTTTGGTACGCCCGGGATGCATGTGGAACAGATCAATCTTCTGAAATCATGTATTAAGGAACTCCCAACTAGATGCATCCAGCACTGAGCAGTTTGGCTGACAAAAGTTGTGAGAATTCCAGCACTGACTGCTCAGCTGGGAAAAAAAGAGTATCTGTAACTAGTTATTTATTTATAAATCACTGCATAATTCTCTTGAGTTTTGGCCAATATAAGAAATCATTCTTGAAGTATCTACTGACTATTAGGTACATCCATGCTTCAAAGAAAACAATAAGAATGATTTTTAAAACGTGCCTTGCGATTTTTGAGCCTTGCGTATGATCAATCAGTATCATTCAGTGATATCAAAGTGATTAGACATAGTTACAATTTGCACTAGTAAACTGCAATGCACTGATAGATTATACAGGTGAAATCTGTAAAACAATATAACTACTTTGGAATTAACCAACCAACAAGAATGGACAAAAATTCAAATTAGGGAGTTAGATGCTGCCCTTTCTGCATCTGTAACCATATAGCATGTTTCGCTCACTTAAATATGAAATATTATCTCGACAGTAAAGTTCAATAATTCTTTAGAACCATCATGGAAATTGATATTATGTTATTAATTTATATTTACAATAATTCATGAAACTATATCTAAATAGCAAACTTTACCTATGGACAAAATATACTATGCATACACATTAAGTGCATATGAATTACAGAAGTTAATTAGCATAAATTTCATGTACCCAATACTGGGGTGACCTGCCTTCACAAGCCTTGGGAGAAAGAGAGAAGCAACACAGAAAACTTAAGGGCAGAAAACTCTTAAGGGCAGAAGGGGAAAGCAGGAAAAAAGCAAATTCTCTCTTCCAGGAGACTGAACGGGGTAGACGTCACATTTACAAGCGCAATACTAGCTAAAGCCTGATATGAAAGATGGAGCACTTCAGATAGACATTTTAGCATCTTTCCTTTCCCAGCAGTCAGTGCATTTGTGAGGTTCCCAAGTTTTTAAATGAATGTGTTGTTCCCTAGACCTTAATAATGAAATTTCCACTCCCCTTTGTGTTTTCCACCCTTTCCTAGCTAATATGTTTAGCCCAGTGAGTGTTAAATTTTAAGCCCTCTAAGATATTAAAATGAGCTTAATGAAATAAGCTTTGGTTGGTGTCAGTTATCACTTCCCTACCCTCATACAGCCAGGAGACCAAGACATACATTTAAATCAAAACACCTAGCTTCTCCTTTAGCCACATGCCATGGGAATCAATGTAAACATCTATAATGCAGTCTCATTAATTCTCTATTAATTATAGGTTGGAGATTAGATAATCTAATGGTTAGCTGCTAAAAATCACCAGATATAGCAGTTTAATTGAAGACTGCCACTACTGTATTAGATAGTAGTACACTTACCCTTACTAATTAGTAAAAAAGGTATACAACTTTACCTCTAGTACTTTTGTTCACACAAAATACCATTCAAACAAACAAACAAAAAAACCCACCAGTACATACTGTCTTATCTGAACTGAAATTTACATATTTCCTGATCAGCAGCATCAGTTCTTTTTACAGAAAGATATCCAGCTATGGTCAAGCAGTCAATATGCTCAGAGTCAAGACTATCACTGATCTCCAGTTAATAGCAGCAGCTATTTCCCCCCACACTACCTGACAGTCCCTTCCCTCCCCCATTTGGATTACAGTAGATCATTTATAGGCCATAAAAATGGCACGTTCATAATGTGCTGAATCCTGCTGAAATTTGCTGATGCAATGCACTGCACTTCAGTACAGGAAGATCCATTCATATCTTATTTCCTTGTTTTCATTTTAGAATTAAATAAACATAGGTCAGCCACTCAGAAGCCTGTCCCAGAACTATTTTGAGAGGTTTGACTTGCTATCGATGTACACTGCAATATTTCTTTCGGCGCGTCTGCAGCGTTTATCTGCTTTCGCCCTTGAGGGAGGGAGGGAGAGAGAAGACGCACAGCAGTCAATACACAACGGAGATGGTACAACGATTCCAGTGAATTGTGTTTTATTCTGGCCGGGCCCGCGAGGGGGGACCCCGCTCTGCTCCGCGCGCAGGGAGGGACCGTTCATACCGCGCAGGCAGGGGCCGCGTGGCGAGCGCCCCAGCAGCCTCCGCCTCCCGCCCCGGCCCCCAGAGACTCACTTGTCCCCCCCGCCTCCGGCTAGCTCCTGGCCGCCGTTGTGGTTGTTGTTGTTGCCGCCGTCGGCGGGCGGCGCCCTGGCGGACAGTGGCGGCCCCTTGCCCGGCTCCTGCAGGGCCCCCTCCGAGCGGGTGCAGACGCTGCGGGCGGGGGGCGGCAGCCCCGGGCGGGGGTTGGGGAGCGAGCCGGCGCCCCAGACGCCGGCGGCGAAAGGGGCTGGCGGCCGCCTGAGCGCGGAGCCTCCGGCCCCAGCGGGCTGGCTGAGCCGCAGCAGCTCCCTGAACAGCGCAGAGCTCCAGAGCCGCATCCTGCCGCGCCGCTGCCCTCCGCCGAGTGCCGCGCTCCAGCCGGCGCCGCGCCGGCTGGCCAGCTCGGAGGAGTCGACTGCGCCTCGCCCCGCCCCGCGCCTTCCCTGTTGGCTCCCGCCCCTAGCTGTCAGGCGCTTTGCCAGCCCATTGGTCGCAAGAGACGCCACTCACAATCCGCCCCGCCCCTGCCAAGCCCAGACCCGAAGCTGTGGCGCACTTGGCGTCTGAGTCAACGGCAGAGCCCGGGGGCAGGGAGGGGCTGGCCCGCCCAACAGGGGGAGGGGCGGTGGAGGCAGCGGACCCGGCCCGGCGGGGGGGAAGAAGGGGTGTGGCAGGAGCCTGCCGGGCACGGAGAGGCTGGCGCAACCCGGGGAAGGCGGGAGGGTCTCGGCCCCAGGGCCGGGCTAGTCGCCACGTAGAAGAGCCCAGCCGCCCTGCGCCCAGGCTCGCCCCTCGCGAGCGCAACGGCACAATCCCTTCCCCGGCTGAGGGGGGCGGGCCGCGCGCTGCGTCTGGGCACCGCCACGCGCTGCAGGTTAGGAGCGATGGAGAGCCGCGCGCCTCGCTGCAAAAACACCCATCAAAACTCAGGGCGGGAGCCGCCCCGGAGAACGCTCTTGAAGGGCCAGCGCTGGACTAGGGGCTGCAGGACGAGGGGACAGCTACAGCCAGCGTCCTGTCGCCCAAACTTGACCAGCTCCCTCAGCCTTCTCCCCCCTCCCCCCCCCGACATAAAACAGCCCCGCGCAGGGGAGTTTAGAGTCAGGGGAGAGGTTTCCCCGTAACCCGAAGAGTGAATGACTTTAGGACAACATGGGCTGCAGCACTTTCTATTCCCGTTTCTTTTACGATGTGTTAGAAATGGATACTGTGATCTTAGCCAAGGGCGAGCGAGAAGCTTCTAGGCGCTAGAAGTAGCGTGGAGTCATGTAATGTCACAGGGAAGTTACCATAGGTACAAATGACTTCCATGAAATATCAGTTGTACTGCCCCCTAATGGAGGAGAGAAGACAAGATACTGTAGTTGGCAAATGGTACCAGAACAACATAGTGAGTGCCTTTGAACTAATTTTTTTGTCAACTGCCTCATTTAATTATTCAATTAGGTTTCAGTGCTTTTCAGTAAATCTTTTTCTAGATACTTACTATGATCATATACATAATACAGGAATTTCTATGAAAATATTAAGATTGATTAAAATGAAAACAGTAGTATAGGAAATGGTTAAAAATCCACTTATAGAAGCTATAGACTCAGCAGTAAATTATTTTGCATCTCCAGAGGTCTGTCATCCTAAAAGTCTATTCTATTTGAAGCAAAAAAAAATGTATTCTGCATGCTAAACCAGCTCTGGATTCATTTATAATAGTAAATGGGTTATTATAGGAGTTATACTTTTTCTAAATTTATGGACAAAAATCTAGATTCAGATGTGGTAGAAGCAGGTGTAATTACACAGAAGTCACCAGATATGTATATAAACCCAATTGTCTAAATATACCAGACACTGCATGGTTGAAGTTTCGGTAAACAGTGTTAAGGGAGCAATTGTTGAGCTTGAACTTTGCCCTGGCTCTGTCTGAACTTTCAGCCCAGGCTCTGACCTGAACCGCAGCCTCTGACCCTTTTTCCACCCCGGCAGCCATGTTTCTATTGTCTCTTATTAGCATTTCTTGAACAGTTGTAACACTGGTTTTAACTAGATTCAACCAGGAAAATCTTGGTTGATCACACATGTACATTATGACCAACTAAGTCTTTGTTGACAACTGTCTATATATACTGATGTTTATCACAAATAGTACGGCTAATCCATCCTGAACACGCCCGATCCTGTCTGATCTCGGAAGCTAAGCGGGGTCGGGCCTGGCTAGTACTTAGATGGGAGACCTCCTAGGAATACCAGGTGCTGTAGGCTTAACATGGGCGTGGGGCTAGCAACTTCACCCCATAGGGAACCAACTTGCTACTGAAACACCAACAACAGAGATGGAGTGCTCTGTGGTTGGTGGCCCATGCCCCGCCTAGGGGTGACGGGTGGAGAGAGAGTTATCACAAATAAAGCTGCCACACTTGCTTCTCAAGCTTTTTAGCTGAGGAAAGTGTGTGCCCCTTGATCAACGTATTGCGTGTCTGTGTTGTTTGGTCTCTGACAGCTTGTGAACCCTAAACCAACTCCGCACTACTCGGGTGTGGACGGTAAGTAGGACCTGCTATTTTTACGTAACAACAGCAATACCAAAATAGCAAAAATAGTTCTAGACACTGTACTTAGTTAAGTTTGTTGTGAAGGGCAAGACCATAACAGGATTCAAAAAAGAACTAGATAAATTCATAGAGGGACAGGTCCACCAATGGCTATTAGCCAGGATGGGCAGGGATGGTGTCCCTAGCCACTGTTTGCCAGAAGCTGGGAATGGGCAACAAGCAGGACTGGCGACAAGTATTTTGCGACCTTAGGCAGAAAGCGCAGGAAGGAACGCCGGTGGCAGGGCGTCCGCCAAGTTGTTGAGCTGCTGCCAAAGGGTCAAAAGGAAGAAGATCCTTCAATCACTTTTGCACCCAATGTGATCCTAAGAATTCACCAGTGCCAGTTGGCAAAAGGTTCACTGTTCTGTCAGGAGCTCCTATGAGGCCCAACAAACTCACTACACCAAACACATTGCTGACAACATTTATCAATAAAGAATGTCATGTGAGGTATCAAATGAAAGCTGGTGACACACTGGTCATCAACATCATTGTGAAGTGCACGTATTAACACTATATAAGCAATTATGTATATACCTACTAATATTAGGATTTAAAGTCTGTAACCAAACAAAAGGGGAAACAGGTTTCTTCCAGACCAGAAGGAATCTGTTGCATGTAGATTAAGAAGTGTGAAACAAAAACAATGGGAGCTATATTTGCAGGTAAAATTGAAACAGGTTGATGGGGAGATGGGAACTCAACAAGGTGCCAACACAGTGGGAACAAAACTGAGGAACAATGTTGGTGGAAAGGAGTGATTCATGAAAGAATGGATCCCACAGCTCTGCAGAAAGACTTAGGGTGAGATACTGTTAGTAGACAACGGTTGTAGTCTAGTCAGTCTCTAGAAAGCACATTATACTTTTGTGGGTAACCATTTTTGTTTCCATTATTCTCATTCAATACTCACTTGAATCTGTTCTTTGTTAATAAACTCATATTTGTTTTCACTATAAATAGATTACAGTACTGTGCTGATATAGAGGACCTGAAACCTGAATTGTAACCCTCCAGCTGCGTATATATTGCCTCTTTGAGAGGAAACTTACCTGATAAAATCTGAGTGCCCAGTGACAGGGACTGGATACTACAGGGGAATGCTCTTCAAACAGTGTTCAGGGACTGGACTGCACCTACTGTTAACCTGCAAAGCAAAACAGAACTGTCAGAGTCCTGAAAAGAGTGTACGAGAGCTGGAGGCAGGGGTGTGGGGAAGGAGGACAAATGAAACCACAATCTGGGTGCCGGGAGGAAGCCTCACACCCACTTTATAGTAATCTGATCTAGACTACATTTCCCTAGTTTGCTTATAAGAATGTCATGGGGAACTGTCAAAAGCCTGACTAAAATCAAGATATCTACTGCTCCCCCCATCCACTATGCTGAAGCCATCTGCTATAATATTATGTGGTTAGCATAATATCCCAAGGGAAACATAAGCATGTGAGACACAAAAATGGTTTGCAGCAATGTACAAAAATTTGAAATTAAAATTCATTGTGGTTTTTAGTTTCAGAGACAGTTGCCTAAGCAGCTGATGGTAAACCTGAGCAAAATTATTATTAATTTCAACTATTATAATTTGTATTACAGTAGCGGCACTATTGTGCTAGGCTCTGTGGAAATATAGGAAGACAGTCTCTGCGTCCAAAAACCAACTGCCGACATTTTAATTGGATCTCATTTGACATATTTGTATCACTTGTTATTATCTGACTCACTAGTCTGTACTTTACTGGAAAACGTAGTATCAAAATGTACAGGATACTTCCTCGCAATCAATCTGTATTTAGAGATTGTTTTCCCTTTCTGCAAAGGGGTGTGTGCTCTGTGCTAAACCCATAGGAAAAACAAGGTTTTCCCAGTTCAACCACATACATCTATGACAGCTTTATGGAAGGGCTAACTGCCCACCCACCCCCCTTCATGCCCATCAGATCTGCAGGACAGATCTCAGATAAACTCCTGAAATGAAGGATTATCTTCACTATGACATGAAAATGTTTACTTTGATAATTTAAATGTCTGTGTTAGCTTCACATTATTTGTCATTGTGCACATGACTCTCCAGAAGGGGAGTAAGGACATGATTCAGAAACCTTTACTCCCAGGAGAAATTCATATTCATTCAAGTAATTCTGTTGCCTCCAGTGGCACTATTTGCACAAGTAAGGTTTACTCATGTGATTAAAGGCTGGAGAATCAGGAATGTAGTGTTACCCAAAAGGAATGTTTTTAGACCAACAGATTACAAATTTGGGTTATATACTGACATTGATTTAAACAAAAGACCAATGACATTCCCCTCTTTAGGTGGAATATGTGATACACAATAGATTCCTCCGTGGATAGAAATATAAGTAGTAAATAAAGTGTCATTTAACCTAGAATAATGCGGGTTAAAATATTTGAACATAGTAGTCTGACAGCCCAGGAGGACGGAATCCTCGGAAAGCAGTTATATAGATAGAAAGATAGAGATAGTTAGAGATAGAGATTAGAGAGAGAGAGAGAGATCTGAAATTATAGCAAATTAGAGATTATTTTGTAATGGCAGAAAAGTAATGGCAAAAAATGCCAATGCCATGTTATGATTCATATGCAGAGATTGTCTACACTTTTCCCCCAACTACAGTGAAACATTTGGTGCTTATTTTGGAACAGGTTAGGAATGTCATTAACCGTCAAACCTATTTGCCACCAGCTCTTTGCAGTATGTTCTTTGCTTGTCATTCTCTGAGTATCCTCTAGTGAGGTAGTACACACACTTCACGCAGAATGCTGCCTATAAAACTTGGAATGTTATTCTCATGTTAAATTCCTTACATGCCAGAACCCTCATCTCATGAACTAACCCACCTAATCAGAAGCCTTTCTTGATGCATCACTGTCCACATTATCTGCTCTAAAACATATTTTTAAAATGTAGTATTACAAATACCACGCAGTTTAGCCACAACTATTTTCTATGGGTCAAACATCAAATGTAGCCTTTTATAAGCACATTCAGCATACTTTTCAAAAATCAGCATCGGTTCATAATACTATGGCTTTGCTTTACATTAGAAAATACTTATTGCTATCTTATCACATTATATTAGTTAGCATACAAACACGGAATAAAGTATAAGATGCACCCAGAATTGCTTACATTCTATTTAAAACAAAATGCAATATGAACACATAAAAGGTCCATTTTGTTGAGGAGAGCCATACCCAGACTGACACAGTGATCAGCCACTTAACACTGGGTAGGCCTCATCCTGAGAAGATCGTCCCTAGGCCTGACAGATACATGAGGGGGTCTGTGGTTATTACATTTTGGCAGCACTTGTATGGTTTGTCATGACAAGACAGCAGCACTAATCCTGCAGAGACCTTTTCTAGGGTTGTCTTGATCACCCACACCAGGGTCAGACATAATCCTACATCTTTATTGTTTTCAAATGCCTGAAAAATTAATTCCTCTCTTTCTCATCTTTCCATGGATACAGAATGACCCAGCCTAAAGCTCTGGCCCCAAGCAGGTGTGGCAAAATCCATGTTTAGGAACAGAGAGTGGCTGTCCCTCCACTGGGGGTGGGGGGAGACAACTTCTACGGTAGCCTCTGAACAGGGCAAGCCATAAATCCTTTTAGCTAGAATGCCAGTAGCCTGCACAAGGACATTCAGGTCTGGGGTTTCATAGAGGAAGAATTGTTGGAGTGCAGAGGATAGCACCAGTACCAATAAAAAATTGTCCCTAAATGGCAAACTAGCCTGACCAGGTGAAACTGGGAAATTCTTTTTATGCTGTTATATTTGGAAGCTGTAGCTCCTATGAAGGATAAATTAATGCCAGTTGTTCTAGCAAAGATTGTGTTTCATCCGCCATATATTTTTATGTTGAATTGCTGAAGAATTGATGCTGGTTAGCTAAGGGTTCCATCCTCTGATTGCAAGAATTGGTGAAACTCCTATTTGACTTCAAAAGGAGCAAGCCCATAAAGACTAAATAGAACACTGTCTTTTTAATAATACAGTGCTGTAATCCTGAGTGGGGGGGGCATTGTTCTTTTTATCTGTTAATCTCTTAAGAATATGTATATATTTTGAGAGAGAGAAAATAAAATAATCTGAAAAACAAACAAAAACACACATGACCAATCCATGGGTGCATTTAACCTTATGTTTCTGGTGAGGACAGGCTACCAGCATCATCAACTAAAGTGGCATGCAATGTTCCCTTGTAGCCCAAGATTATTTACTATTTGAACAAGATTATCATCTTTGAACACTTCCAAAGCATTGATCATTTCTAATGGAATTTAAACATTTGACACTGAGTTAAGATACAAGAAAAAGAAATAATCAGGATGGCAACCCAGCACTGATTGCTGACAAGAACTCATGAATATTTTATTGCTAAAGATGTAAACAGTCAAACCCAGCCACTGAGCACGCACTCGAAGCGTGTCTATATAGACCTGGCTGTATGCTCATAATTTATGATTGCACAAGTATGAGTCTTGTCCAAAGGGGAGTGCTGCCATAGAACGGTGTGTTCTCAGTTAGGAAGGTGTGTTTAATTACACCACCTTTTCAAATGCTTATTATAGTGAAGCAACTTCCACTGGAGTAAATGGATTTGAGTGCTTCAAAACACAAGACAGAGTACCAACCTTTTAATTTAACATTACTCTGGCTCTTGCTCATGTTGATGTTTCCTCTTACAATAATACAATATGATTTCCAGTTATATGGGTTAGTAACTTGCCTGATTTCAGGTTTTGTTACCAACTTGAAACTCAGCCCACATTGACAAAACTTTTCTGAAAACTGGGCCTACTTTGGGGAGAAAAAGGCTCAGGTTCCGTGTTTAATCCACCTCTACACAGGATCTTGCCCCCTCTCAATAGACTCCCAATCAATTTTCCTACTCTGGGGCTGGCTTCTGGACACAGTCACCATCCCTCCTCACATCTGGTGTCTACAGAGGCAGACAGCTGATCCCATCTCACCTTATAAGATCTTTAAGCAGTGTCAAGCCCCACCCCTGCTTCTCTATCTTTTGTGTATTTTAAAGGGAACAGGTTGCCTGCCTTCTCACCCTCATTCAGCAGCAGTGGAACCCAAAAGGCTCTATTGGTTTCTATTGCTGCAATAGCCATTTGCCACGTGCTACGGCCTGATATATCCCAGATTGCACCACTTTAAGGACTCCCCAAAACAGCTGTTTCTGCCACTGTACTTCCTTTAAAAAACATTTCATATAATAGAATTAAAATGGAAGTGGATATCCAGTTAATATTAATTAATCTCTTCCAAGAGGAAGGATGTATTGTATTCAAGATGGCTTTGAATTGTGGAGGTATATAGGACAGTTTGGAGGGACAATACAAACAAGGGTCCTCAATAAATTTGCTTCTCTTTGTAAACTTGGTACTGTACCAAAGGGAGGGGAGATTATGAAGTCTGATCTCTTGGCACTTTTCACCAATAACCTTAAAATGATGGGCAAAAGTGGTAGGGGATTTTGAATGTGTAGATATACTTTCACTTAGTAACTCTGTAAAATCACTTCAACAAACCATTGCTTTAGGCCAGGCCTGCACAACTCGGAAAGCAGCAAGGGCCATATTACTGACAAAAACCCAGCTGCAGGCCAAAAAACCCCGCCCTCGCCCCGCCCCCATCTGCTTCCGCCCCCAACCCCCCGCTTGGCTTGCCCCACCCCTACTTACCCCTGCGGGCCACACAGTGAGCCGGGCCGCATGTGGTCCCCAGGCCGCATGTTGTGTAGGCCTGCTTTAGGCAATTAAGTCTCTTGTCACAAAATTAGAAGCTTTTCTGTGTGGATAAAATCATTTACAAGATTAATTTTAAGGAGAAATATAAACAGTTTCTGAAATTCCTAGAACTTTCTTCTGTCACTTAAAGAAAAAGCTTACCACACTCCACAGTCATCATCTTGGACATGGTGGGCTGAATATAACAGCACGTTTAGTAAAGTCTTTCAAGAGTCTAATTGCTTTAACTTACAACAGCTTCTTCCAAATTACTCAACAGGTTACTGTAACTTCAACTCTCCATTGACATACTTAGATTTGATTCTATTAACACTGAAGTTAATAGAGCTTTTCTGGTGTTAAACCTGAGTAACTGAGATCAGAATCAGGGCCCTTTATGGGGAATATTTTGCTCTGATTTTAGTGTGTTAAGAGAAAACATATATGCAAAATGAATTGTGGATCATATTTTGGATCAAGAGATGTATAAATAAGAGGTACCTGCATATCACTATGCATCCTTATTTTGATCATCATCCATACATCCTCCAAATTTCTCACCTATTGTTTTTAGCTCTTATTTGTTTCATCATGTCTGCCGTTAGATTATAAACAGACATGGATCGGGTAGATTTCAACAGGGGCTATTAACACTCTGGAGGGACTAGAGATAAAGAATGCAAACACTGGTTAGAGTACAATCACACGGTATTTTATTTACTTATTTTCAACTCCATAAGAAGATCAAGACATTTTTACAAATTGCATACATCTCCAAAAATTCTAGGGCCTCGTTCTAACCTCAGTTACATAAGGTGTAAATCAGGATAAAAATCCAGTAAATTCAATAGAGTTGTCCTGGTGTGAGTGAAATCAAAATCAGGTTCCTATAGAATATCATCATTCACTAAAAACTGACAGAGACACTATTAGGAATCTTTTTAGGATAGAATATTTTTGGAGTCTTTATTGGATGCTACATTTGAAATTCTGGTGACAATTAACAAGTACTTTGGGATACCAATGCATTTTTCATTAAATCTAAAATGTCTGCAGGGGGACGTTCACTTAGTTTAGCTAATATATGAAGGCAAGACTATAAAAATGAAGTCCAATTTTTAAGTAAGAACTGAGCACATGGAATGTCACTGGCAGATTCCCACCAAAGTCAACAGAACTGCATTTATGAGCAAGAGTCTATGCTAACTAATCAAGTTGAAAGATTGGGCCCTTAGTTTGTAGGAAGTACCTACTTTTCTACCAACTGAGAAGAAAACAATATAGTTTTGGACTTAACACAAGTAACTCTACATTGTAGATGAAAGTCATGTGATTTTCTTTTTTTAAACAAATCCTTTTTTGTTGGAGGTAACAATTTGCATGATACAGGTATATAAACAATAATAGTCACAACATTTGTAATATTTATTATGCTAGGCTGTGGTATTGTACTAAAAGACAACAATATTTGGTCTTATGAAGCTAAAGATTCTAGATAATTATAAACACAAAAGAAAAGGATTATGTTTGGAAAAATACTGAGGATGAAGATGACAAAGAAAAAAAATCAGCTATAATTGAATTCTTAAGCAATTGTTTTGTTTTATAATTAAGAAAGTTGGTTTTTTTTCCCTTGACCTTTGTCATGTGTGCATGTATGTACTCATTTAAGTTTCACTTATCCTTTTAGGACCTAGTAACTTAACTTTTATATATCTGCATATTTAACCTTTGATCATCCGTCTTCTAATTTTTATTACAGCTTCAGGGTCTTCTGACTGATAGTCTTTATTAGATCTTAAGTGTAGATCACCATCTGTGATAGTGATTCATTTTTTTTCAACTTCAGATGTCACTTATTTTGATTGGTATTATCAACATTTTTCAGTGTGGGAAAAGCATGAGCAATTTAACGTACTGCTATACCGTAATATCTTTGCAAGAGATAGGCAGTTTCAGTAGTCATTACCTTTAACTTACCTTGAAGTAAAGCCAACCAAATTCCACCCTTTGAAATAAAAACATCATAATAAAAACAACAAGCAGTAATATAAGTACAACCAGAACTGGAAACAATCAATAAAAAACACACGTGCTAGTGATTAGGAGTCTTGTACACAAACTCTGAGCTAATTGTACAAACATACCAAGAACAGAGATAGTGCCCTTTATTTTGACAACTAATTTAGAAATATTTATTTACTTATAAATACTTACACAAACAAGCAATTAGCTTCTAAAGTTAATGAACTGATATATCCTCAGGATCAATCTGACTACTGAGAGTATTTCAGCAAAAACAGAAGAGTGATATGTGTTACAGCAATGACTGAATTTCTGCTGAAATTCAGTAGAGTGAAATTAAACAAAATTGTTGCTGAAAACAATCTTGTCATTTAGGGCTCACTTTTGCATTATTTGTGGACCCCAAACTCTCATTGGATCAAATTCTGCTTTCAGTTACACCAACATCAAATTTAGGAATTCATTTTTGAATGAGAAAATAACCAAGAGTATGTATCTATTAGAAGCCCTTATTAAGAGAAATTGTACAGCATCATTTACAATCCTTCAATCAAACTGAGCACTTAAACATTAACAGGAGGAAAGAAATAGTATATCCTTTAGCGTTGATTTGTTATAGAAGAGAGATCTTTATTTTGTTGTACTGTCTCTTCCTCTGTGCATTTTTATTGTTTTTGACATTGTTTATGGGCATATTGAGACCTTAAAAAAACCCAACACAAGCATTGAACACATCAGATCAAGCAGACCCATTGTACCAAACTAGGGTGACCAGATGTCCCGATTTTATAATTGGGGCTTTGTCTTATATCGGCTCTTATTACCCCTGTGAGGGTGTACCCTATAAGGCTGTATGGGGGGGTGTGCCTGTAAATATATGTATGATGTTACTGGAATATGGTTTTGCTAAAAAGTTATATCTCTGTGAAGGTAATGATCCACTGGATCCATTCATCCTATTTGTATGTCTGTGTCTGTGTTGTATTCAGAGTATGAATATTGACTATGTGCTTGGTTGGTTGTATGTGGACTTTGGAAAGCAGCTGAACAGCTCTCTGAGAAAAAACTATTCTCAGTTAAGCCCAATTGAGAACCAATCAAGCAAACAATGAACTTTGTAGAAGCACGTCCACACCCGAGCCTCCTCCGGAATGCGGCCTGACTGGTGGTGAGGGGAGTCTGGTTCAAACCTGCTACTTTGTCCATGTGCTCTGAGAGTCCATGTGGACTCTGGATAAGAAGGTGGAGGGGCTCTCCACCCAGAGGGAGAAGTCTATATAAACCTGGGAGAGACCCCTCCATTGTGTTCTCAGCTGGCTCAAACAACAGCCCTCTACCCCCGAAGGATTCCTGGAAGAAATTGGAACAGAGGACTGTGACTGCAGGGGGGTGGGGGGGGGTGCGAGTGATTGCTGGATCCAAGCTAACGGAGTTTAGCCTGAAAAAAGGAATTCAGAGGGTGAGGCTTTTTGCTGTAATAGTGTTAGATTTGCGTGTTCTGGTTTTTTTGTTTGGTAATTCACTGTATTCTGTCTGTTACTACTTTGAACCACTTAAATCCTATTTCCTATCTTTATTAAAATCACTTTTTACTTATTAATTAACCTGAGTACGTATTGGTACCTGGGGGCGGGGGGGCAAACAGATGTGCATATCTATCATTGTTATAGAGGGCAAACAATCTATGAGTTTGCCCTGTATAAGATTTATACAGGGCAAAACAAATTTTATTCAGGGTTTGACCCCATTAGGAGTTGAGCATCTGAGTGCCGAAGGTGAGAATACCTCCTGCCTGTTTCCAGGAAAGCCCAAAGCTGTTAGGGGACATGGCTCAGACCAGGCAGGGTATTGAGGTCCTAAGCTGTTGGGGCAGGAAAACTGAGGCAGGAGTAGCCTTGGCACTTCGGGTGGCAGCTCCTAAGGGGTTTCTGTGATCCCAACCTGTCACAGTGGAATAAAATGTGTTTTGCCCCCCCCCATAAAGCCTTATGGGGTACACCGTCACAACCCCCCACTCCCGATTTTTCACACTTGGTGTCTGGTCACCTGTAGCAGGATGATCACCCCGCTCTGGCTCTGAAGGGGTTAAAAGCAGCACAGCAGAGGGCTGCAGATGAGAAAGCAGCTGAGTGCGTAGCAGCCACAGCTGTGGCTGGGTCAATTAGGGCCCATCTGACCCTTATAATATGGCTGTGAGCCAGGTGCTCAAACAGGCTGGGAGAGGGCAGGGCCTGGCTGCCTGTGCGACAGGGTACTAAGTGTGGAGCAGTGCTGGGGAAGGGGCAGGCTGAGCTGGGGAGCTCAGGCCTGGCGACCTCCCAGGCTGCAGACCTGATCTCAAGGGTAAAAAGATACTGGGGGTTAGGAAAAGGCAGCTGGCCCAAAAAAACCCTTGCCTGTGGCTCCTACACTGCAGTCTGCCCCAGGGAGTGGGGGCTTGATGATGGCTGGCAGTAGCCCATAGACTGAGGCAAGATGGGGATAGTGGGTTGGGGGTCCCCATCGAGGGGAAACCCAGAGGCAAAGTGTGGGAGTTGCCAGGGGGCAGCACCTCAGGTAAAAGGACACCAGGGTCCGGGAGGGACATGGGACCACTGACGGGCAAAACACCGGCCTGCAGAGGGCACCCCGGAGCTGGTAAACAAGCTAATTCCCTGGACAACCAGCAAGAGGTGCTGGAGGGGTGAGTCACCACAGCATCACATCACCCTATACCTAACAGCCATGAACTGAATTCCAAGTTCACTGCTAGACTTTAGTAACAATCAGTCCTCTTAATTTTATGAAGCCAGGCACAGATCCAAAATGAATTACATCTCTTTGAATTGGCTGGAACTTGATTCTAGCAGGACTAAGCTAGTTTCTCTGTACCTTTGTTGCCTAATGTTTTTCTCTGTTCAAGGACATGGGTAATATATAGCTATGCCAAAGGAGCTGAAGATGTAACCTTGGAGTGCATACTTTAGAGTTCATTTATAAAGTCAGCTTGCCTATGACAGCTGGGACAGTTTAACTTTCAACTATTAGCGTGTTTTAGTTCTGATCTGCAAATAAAGATTGTGGATAGATTCTTTTTAAACGATTTAGCAGCCTGTTCTATATTATCTGAATGGAGTGGGCAGATGGATAGTAAGAAGCTCCAACCTCTACATTACATAACAACTGATATTCTAGAAAACAGCAGATATGTTGCTTATGTGGAAAAGCTGCTGCAAATCTTTCAACGGGGAAAAGCAATACATGAAGAGGGATGCTGCTTACCTAAGGGTGCTGAGCACTCTCAACTACCATTAAACTCAGCAAGCGTTCAGGATGAGCAACACTTTTCAGGATTAGGCCCCACAAGAGCAAGTTATATTTATACTTCTGTATGTTTCACTCTCAGCACCCTCCAAGCGTTAGATAGTGGGCAGATGTCACCACCACCACATAATGGTATGACGACCATGGGAATAATTTAGAGATGCAGACTGCTGGTCAGGATAGACACAGAGTATGTAACATTTATTAACACCATTAACTAGACTTGTTATTATGAACTGAAAACAGTATTCCTAGTCTTTGCTGATTATAAATTATACTTTGTTTTAATTCTTACCAGGTGAATGGTGTCCTTTTCCTAAAGAGCAGTCTCCAAAGTCTAAGGGTATGTCTACACTACAAAATTAGGTCGATTTTATAAAAAGTAGACTTTTGAAAGCGATTTTATACAGTTGATTGGGTGTGTCCCCACTAAGCACATTAAGTCGACACGAGTACATCCTCATCCAGAGGGAGACTGCCCCTAGCTTACTGCCCTCTTATAAGGGCCAGCTGGGCTTTAACTGACCCAGCCACAGCTGTGGCTGCTATGCCCAATCAGCCTGGGAGCTGCTTGCCCCCAGCTACAGCCCTGTTTACCCAGGAGTGGGGCAGCCTTACACATTACAGCCTTATACATTACAGTCCTACAATGGAGGACAGAATAAGGCAGCCCTCCCCATAAACCTTCTGCAAAGTCTTTCAGAGTACCTCCAGGAGAGTTTCACCGAGATGTCCCTGGAGGATTCCTGCTCCATCCCCAGACATGTTAACAGACTTTTCCAGTAGCTGTACTGGCCATGAACACATCCCAAGTCTTCAGGGCAAATAAAACATTAAAACACAATTGCTTTTAAACCCTGTTTACAAAGGTGAACTCACCAGAGGTGCCTTCTCCAGCTTCAGGGCCCCTAGGGTCCCTGCCTAGGGAAAGTATTGTTTCCAGGGTGATGAAAAGGTCCTGGCTGTAGGGAGAACGGATTCTCTGCTTGCCTGCTGTGCCTCCTCCTCCTCCTCTTCCTCATCCACAAAATCCTCCTCCCTATTGCAAGAGACTCCCCAATTGCAGGTATCCATGGACAGTGGTGAGGTAGTGGTAGGGTCCCCCTCTAGAATGGCATGAGCTGATCATAAAAGTGGCATGTATGGTCTCTGACCCGGAGCAAACGTTTGCCTCCTTTGTCTTTTGGTAGGCTTGCCTGAGCTCCTTAACTTTCACACAGAACTGCTGTGTGTCTCTGCTGTAGACCTCCATCCAACATCCAATGTGGCATATATATTAGCATTTTTTCTTTTTGATCAGAGTTTGGCCTGCACAGATTCTTCTCCCCATACAGCAATCAGATCAAGTGTCTCCCATTCAGTCCATGCTGGAGCTCGTTTGTGATTCTGGGACTGCATGGCTCACCACGCTAACTAAACAGGGAATTAAATTCAAAATTTCCCAGGGCTTTTCATGTGTACCTGGCTTGTGCATCTGAGTTGAAAGTGCTGTCCAGAGCAGTCACACTGGAGCACTCTGGGATAGCTCCGGGAAGCCAATACCATCAAATTGTGTCTATACTACTCCAAATTTGACCCCACAAATTCGATTTTAGCGCTACTCCCCTAGCCGGGGAGGAGTACAGCAATCAATTTTAAGAGCCCGGTAGGTCGATGGAACAGGATTGGTTGTGTAAACACACTGATTATAAAATCGACCTAACACGGCTAAATTCAACTTAACTTTGTAGTGTAGACAAGGGCTAAGTGTGGTTTTATTTAAAAGAATGACTATTTTAAAATGACATCATCTTATTCAACAGATTTTCCCTGGGTGTATTCAGAATCATGACTCTGCTTATTGTAGATGACAAAAATAATGTTTTTAGTACTTTTTAGTCCTAGTAGTATAGCAGATCCTAAACAGCTATGATTTTACACATTCTTATGCATCTTTAACAGAATTGTTAGTAAGCAGATAAACTCCCATTGTATTGCCAATCAGCTGTGCCATTCTCTCACATGGCAAAAGTGTAACTGACGGTATATGAGGACAATGAGTGTAGCACAGATATGACACAGAAGAGTAGACAGGCTAAATTTTACTACTGGTGATTGTGTGAGAGAAGGAAATAACCCAGGTTGATTTTCATAGCCCAGGATGAGTTTGCAGGGCAAACAATTAGGAAAATATCCCTTTACTTGTATACTGAGCAAATTGGATTTAGAATTCACTGAGACAATAAACCTAGAAACTAATAGGCCATTTAGTTTCAGAGCTAACCCGATTTGAAGCAACTGTTCTGATGTTCACAACAATCAGACCCTTATATTGAAGTAAACCCAGCTACCATGAAACCTGGAGGAGCAGGTTTCACTGGAATTTCTCTCTTTTTTTCAGTGACTTAAAAACTGTGTCCACAGTCAAATCAACCCTTGAACGAAATGGCCATCAGTGTCCAGGAGCTGAAAACTGTTGAAAGGCAGCTGTTTGCTTACGCCCCCTGGATTTCCCTGGTCCCTACATATATCTGTTATGGCTGTTTGCTCTTTAGTTCTTCTCCAAATTCACTTGATACTCTGAATATACAGCCATACTAAAACTGGCTACCAGCTTCTTTCACAATGCCCCTGCACATCTTCAGTGGCTAGCAGGAATTACCCTGAGAGACCCAGCAGTTTAAATCCCACTTGGCAGTATGAAAGCAGTAGTTACGGTGTGTTTGGATTATCATGCAGCAGGGTTCATTCAATCACACAGCAAAGGAAAGGATTTCTGAGCTCATTCCCTGACAGCATTGCATGTAGGAGCGCACACTGAGGATATAGCAATAAATAGAAACACAACAGCTTGGCAGGTTGTACAACAAAATTGTCTTATTGCTGTTCATGGAACAACTATTAGTGACCTCTTCCCAACCTACTGAGCTGTCCATCTCATAAGCAACTTAACAGGAATAGCCTCTCTGTAGGCATGCATGACATACTGATGTAATGCAGAAATGCTCACAGCTAGCTGGTGTATGCTTCTCCATAATCCACTGGTCGGTGCACTCCAATCAATATTTACTCACTTAGTCTATGCACATCATGAAAAGGTGCAAGATACACCCAGTTCTTACGACATGCTTGTCATGCTGCCTGGTATTGAGTTTGAACTTTGCCCTGGCTCTGTAGCTCTGTCTGAACTTTCTGCCCTGGCTCTGACCTGAACAGCAGCCTCTGACCCTTTTCCCACCCCGGCAGCCATGTTTCTATTGTCTCTCTTATTAGCATTTCTTGAACAGTTGTAACACTGATTTTAACTGGATTCAACAAGGAGAACCTTGGTTGATCACGCATGTACATCATGACCAGCTAAGTACTTTGTTGACAACTGTCTATATATACTGCTGTGCATCAATAATAAAGCTGACACATGCTTCTGAAGCTCTTGGAGCTAAGGAGTGTGTGTGCCCCTTGATCAACGTATTTGGTGTCTGTCGCACTACTCGGGTGCTGGACGGTGAGTAGGACCTGCTAATTTTACCTAACAGTATTGGACACAGCTAAGAAAGCCAATTTTACATCAGACTGCCAGAAAGCAGGGCATATACCCCAAACTGGAGGTATATTCCATTATAAGATTTCACCAGGCCAGTAACAAATGTGTGCTTCCAAAATACTATATTTATTATGAAGCCATTGATAATCCCCTTCAGGCACTGTAGCCCCTTATGTACCACCCAGACAAACCAGACTTCTGTGATAAATGATTATTAAAACCCAAGAGTATTAAAACCCTGACAAGATATATTAGGTTCTCCCAGTTCCAAAGAACCAGACATATGCCCCTGGTCAAATACAATTCAGATCTTACCGAAAAATCATGCCGATAGCCAATTCTTTAGTAACTAAAAACAACAGATTTATTAATATAAGGAAAAAGAAAAGAGTTATTAAGAAGTTAAAATGACTCAAATACATCACAGTTGATTTCAGAATGTGTAGATCAGGATAATAGCAGTGATATTAAATCTACCTGGATCATCCAAAAAGACTGGGGGTTATCAGTCCTTTATTCAAAGCTTCCCTTTGTTAGAAATCACAGCCAGAGATGTAGAGCAGGAATGAAGACCAAGAATGATGTCACAGTCCACAGTTTATTGCTCTTATTCCACAGACATGGAAAGTTACTGACACAAGCAGAGTCCTGTGTCACATGTGCCTTGCTGAGTCATGAGGCATTCATTGCCTACCTGAACAGACTTCGGAGTCCCTGGGAGAACTGATTGTCTTTAATGGGCCATCAAGCAGGCTGACTAGCCTTGATGTAAATCTGGCTTGGGGGCATGTGGCGGGAAACTACCGGAAGGGGTTTGAAATAGCCGGGAAGGGGGTTAAGGCTGGGAGCCAGCAGGCTTTGCCTGATTGGGGGTTTGGGCTCAGCTGTGTGGCCACGCCCCAAACACTCCCAGCCAGGATATAAGGGCTGGGAGGCAGAGAAGCAAGGAAACAGTCTCCTCTGCATTCAGAGGGAGACAGGCCTGTCTGCAGGAGCTGAAGCCAGGTTCCTGGGTTAGGGCAGAGCTTGGGCAGGGCAGAGGGAGCTGGGTAGGCTCTGGCCGAGAGCCCCAGGCCTCTGGGCCTGATTACAAGGCCCGACTCAGGAGTACCAGGGTTGCTGGGGGCAGCCCAGGGCTGTAGATAGCAGCAGCAGGCCAACCCTCCTTGCCTGGGATGAGAAGCCATGATACTGCAGTCCGCCCCAGTGAGCGGGGGCAAGTAGTGACTGACAGTGGCACACTCTGAGGCGAGTTGGGGATAGTGGGTGGTGGGTTCCCGGGTGGGGGACCCTAAGACCAAGGGGGTACTGCAGGGGTGCAGCACCCACAGTTGGAGGGCACCGGGGTCCGGGAGGGTCACGGGGCCAGCAAAGGAGCGGGGCATCAACCTGCGGAGGGCGCTCTGGACGCTGAAGGAGCTGATTCCCCAGACAACCAGCGGGAGGCGCCGCAGGGGTGAGTGGTGACCCCGTTACAGGGCATTACCCAGAAACACAATAGGTTTGAGATACAAACTCACAGAGTTTCATACCTTCACATAACAAGGATGATACATGAAACAGGATAATCATATTAGCAAACTATAACTTTTCCAATTATACCTTACACAACCTACTGTGTGCAAGATTTATCACAATTGTGCAACAGTTGTGATACATCAGTGATGATACATTAGTAAAACTTGGTCACCTTTCTTTTAGATAAAGTCACAATTGTTATGTCCCCACTTGCCCAGCAGGCAACTGCTATGCTCTGGTCATTGGTTGACTGCCATTTTCACGCTCATGGCATTAAAAATCAACAGGTTCTGTGAAAGTCCAGAAAGCATGTTAGAAAATTTGCAGTAAGATGACTAGCGTCACTAACCACCTTCACATTTAGGATGCAACAGTACTTTCTATTACAGTATATTTTCCTTCTCTCCATGGTGGGAGGGATATCTATATGAGTGCAATAAGTCATCCTCAACAGATTCAGAGAGCCAGCAATGGGAAAGAACTTTTCCTTTGTGTGCACTATCTATAAATACAGGTGAAGGGGCAATAGCATAGCAGTCACAGTGTTTGAGC
The DNA here is from genome assembly GCA_032164245.1 of Sternotherus odoratus. Lineage (NCBI taxonomy): Eukaryota > Metazoa > Chordata > Testudines > Kinosternidae > Sternotherus > Sternotherus odoratus. The sequence goes on from JAVMKO010000011.1 coordinate 21,254,150, forward strand.
ATTGCTGACATAGGTGGCTGACAATTTCTGGCATGGAGTTGGGTCACATCAGCCATAGTCCATAAATAGGGGCTCTATGACAGTAACAGAGAGGGCAGCTGTTATCTTTTGCAATCAAGTCAGTGCATCTTAATATTTGAAAACTGGCTCTAGGACAAAGCTCAATACGTCATACAGCTCTCATACCTGGGATTCAGGTAGACCTATTGCAAATGCTCAACATGAATCTCTCCCTTGCTCTTGTATTGAACTGGAGTTCACACTGCAAAACATACAATCAAGTCAACATGGTAAACTAATTGAAAGACTGTATTAGGGCTTCCCATGCACCACCCTCTAGCATAGCAATATGAATATACACTTTGCAAAGGTATCTGAGAGGAGACACCTATGGCAGAACACAGCCTAAAGCTGCCCAGAAAGGTCACATCAACAACCACTTCAGCTAACTGATCCCATTGCGTGTGTATACGAGTTAGAGACCGAGAGACTGTTTGAACATTGGCACAAACTAAAGCTACAGTAATGTGCATACAATATTATAGCCTCAACCTCCTAAGGCAACATGGTGTGCCTCATGGCAATGGCTTATTATAATATATCTCCTTTATGAGATTCCTTTATCTAAGCACAGGAGGCGTGATTTACATAGTTATGGCATTAGCACATCACTGAGCCCCAATATCAGTCGGGTGTTCATTCAGAATAATTACAATCATCCAGTGACAGTTCCACTCCACGAGTCTGAGTTCCACTATTTCTTGAGTTGGCAGATATTGTGTTTGAGGTCATGGCCAGCAGCAGCAACCCAGAGGCCAAATGAAGCCAACAGGGAATTCCATCACTGGAGTTTAGTACATAAAGATGATGGAGACCATATAGATCATAGCTATATATAGGCATAAATCTCAGGGCACACCTATGGTGGCTGGAGACAGAGCAGAAATGCTCCTGGACAAGAAAATGCAGGTCAATCGTCCAAAAAAAGTAACTGAAATTTCCCAGGTAGAGCTAGAGCTCATAGCAGACAGACCAAAATCAGTGCTGCAGGTCCAGAAAAACGGAATATATCCTAAAAATGACTGTAAAAGAAAGTGAAATCTCAGTGCTAATACACTCTGTGTCTGTAACTAAAACATGAGGGAGATGGACAAAAAATAAAACAATAAAAGTCAAGGAATAGGATGCTGGTCACAGTAGGAAAGTGGAAGAGTATCACCAGAAGTGAATTCTTCCCCATCCAACCTATTGGTGCTGATTAGCCGGGGGGGGGGGGAGAGAATTGGCCTCACTGACAAAAAGAAAGATGTCTCAATGGAGGCCAATAAGTGCATCATTTGTAAGTGTAACCACTACACAAAAGTTATGTTGATAAATGGCAAGCAGCCCGCTATAAACAGAAAGCCATGGATAACAGACAATGACTCCTCTTTCCCAGCTAGACAGGTGAAGTCACATTACATTTAAACAGCCTGGAAGCCTGTGTAGTACAATATATAATTCTTAAGATAGTCTTGAGACCCCTACTCCAAACACTTGTGAGTAAAACGCAGAACAACTCCTTCATTCTGCTACTCTGTCTGCTTTTCCCACTAGTGAAGGTACATCTACAGCTCAGAACTACATCCTCCAAAATGTGCAGTCTCCAGTTGTCTGGCCTTTGCATGATACTGCTCCTTGGGGGGGGGGGGGGGAGAAGAGGGAGAGATCCTATGCATTCATTCTTGGGTCAGGGGACATTACTTGTCTCCTTCAGTGGGTACTGGCACTGTATTATTAGTACATGAATTTGTAAATAAAAGTATATTTGAATTTGCAGAATACCCATCACCAACACCTATGATATGACCACTCTGAAGACTTTTTTGTTTTATTTTCTACAACTCCAGGCCATGTGCAGCCTGAAGATTCACCACCAATTTGGGATTAAAAAGTTCTCTTTTTACAACCAGGGTAACTCAATGTAATATATTGTCAATGAATACATACAATCTTCTAACCCTAAAAGCCTTAATCCTGGATGATGAACTGCAAAATGAGCAAGGTTGTTACGCTGCAGCACAATTTACATGTAGGTTATGGATGGTACAAGTAAGATTAGTGCTAAGCATGGTCCTTGCCACTGAGTGGAAGTAAATCTCATGCCCTCTACACGCCTGCTCCCTTATGCTGAGAAGATACAAACTCCTGCATAATCATCATGATGCTAATGAGACATTTAGCTTCAAACTCCCTTCTCAGGCCATTCTCCTGATTCTAGGCAGGAGTAACTTGGCAGGCACATAGCATCAGGTACCAGATGAGAATCCAGTGCTAAAAGGAAGAGGGCATGATGTCAAAGATCTGAATAAATTACAATATGCCACTTGCCATTATTAATCATCAATTATTTATTTCCACAATGTGCTTAGCACTGTACAAAACACAGAAGGGAAACATAGCCACTGCCTCAAAGAACCTACGCTCCAAAAAGTAAGGTTAGATGAAGAGAAGCAATATACAAGTGATCGGCCATATCCTTATGATGATGTCTAGAATAACAGATATAATGTTAAAATAATAATAATAAATCTCCAACTACCCTCCAACCTCTCCATAATCTAGTAGTCAATTTCATATAATTGTCATATTAGTGGGGAGTCTGTAGGAGAAACTTGAATCTGGAAAGCATAGAAGCCTTGCATCCCAGCCCAGGAAGGGTGTTCCATGTAGACATAGTATGGCATGTTTACCCTATCGAAGCTGCCATGTGTCAAAGCACATAATGGGTGTGCTACCAAACATACAGCAGGAAAACCCAGGCCAGTGCTTCATACCATTGGTGACATTAGGTCTTTATGATCTATGTGGTCACTCGGTACTTTGCTGTTAAAGGAACTCTCCGCATATCTGACACCATCCAGCTCAACTTTTAAACCTGTCAGTATGTGGCTGAAACAATCAAAATGTGTGACGAGTGACCAGAACATGGAATACCTACATTTTGTTACATGGAATACCATCAATCATAGATTATAGTGGCCTATAACGATAATACATGCTTTAAGTACTTTACTCAGTGCGTGAATTAAATTACCATTAAAAAAGGAAAATTGGAAACCAATTCTATCATGCAACTGTAAGAAACTCTCCTATGGATCAAACCTGGGACCTCAAGATCTCGATACAGAGGACCAATATTTGAGCTAAAGGAATAGTGTTATTTCCTAGGAAGAACCAACCATGAAAGGGGCTTGCAGCATATTTTGCCAGTGGAATATGTAATAATTTGCTAGACAGCAGCAGACTGTTCGGATCAAGTCTCCTGAATTGTTGTTTCTGACTCTGGAAATGGAGGGTGGTTACGTGGTTAGAAGAGTGACCAGCCAGATTTGGCACCATGCAGTCTGAAAGAAGTTGAGGATGAGACAAATTCTATTCCCAGCTCTGCCTCGTGAGACAGCCTGCAAGGTCTCGCTTTACTTTTTAGTAAAATGGGGGTGAAGGCTCTTTGACTGCCTTCCATCTGAACAGTCTGAGGCCTTGCTCAATAATGAGGGCTATGGAGTACACAGAAGCAAACTGGAGTCAAAGCTGGGACCAGAACTCATGGTTTCCTGGCTCCCAGCAAAGTTCACTTGAAAGCTACTTGAAAGCTATCCTTGATTGTCTGCTTGTCCAACTCTGGCATCAAAAGGCTGGCACAGCCATTACATTCCTTACTGCCTGCCAAAACACTTTCCCCTGCTCTTCACGTGGCAAATGCATTGTGGTCTCTCTCTTGGCTTGCCTTCCAGACAGCGTATTTATCCAGAAGTCCTTGCACTTATTCCTGTCAAGTGCAGGCATCACACAAAGCTGCTGTGGCATGCAAGCTGATCAGCTGGCATAGCAGGAGCTTCTTTGTCATGCCAGGGCATTACACAAGGGGTGTAGTCTTCTGGCACTCCAGGAGACAGTACTTCTGCCAGATGAAGGAAACTGTAGCAGATCGCAGAGCAATGCTTTAGTGCTGTCAGAGAGAGGTCCAGCAAGTTAATTTCTCCATCACCATGTTGAATTGAGACAAACATCAGAATCCAGCTGCCTCTCCTGTCTGCTTTTGTCCCCACTGACTCTCCCTCCAATCACCCTCCATGAATGGCTAAGACAATAGTCACTGTCCCCCCCTCCCCGTAACAAAAACATTTTTGATATAGCCCTGGCCTCATTGCCAAGAGATTAGGTTACTGCTACCTGAATTGGAGGTTGTAAACCTTCACCACAGTCTCTGACGTCAGCGGTCTTACCTGAGAGACACTTAGAAAGAGGCATTTCTTTCCTCCACAACAGAAAAAAACCTGACAAAAATTGACTTGAATTTGCAAACCCTTTAGTGTTTCATCAAAAACATTTTGCACAAAAGTTTTGCCCAAAAAACTTTCATCCAAAAAACTTTTCATCCAAAAAGAATTTCATCCAATTCTACTCTCGGAATGTTGGGAGAATATAATCCATCCTGTGAAGCATAATTCCACCACAAGATTCTACACAAGTTCCTGTGATGGAAGAAGTAGTTTTAGATACACAGGGCATGTATGAAGATTTGCAGACTATCACATGGATTACATACACAATCAAACCCTCATGCTATGGAGCTGTGGTCATACCGGATACAGTACCCTCACAAGCTATTGAGAAACAGGTGCTATATGTTCCTAATTTATGTGTTGTATATTGATTGTCAAAATCAGAGGGGGTTTGTGGAAATGTACAGATGCTCCCTGGCTTACAGAAATCCGAGTTACGGAAATCCACGTTACGGAAAAAGCTTCGTAAGCTAAAAATAGGCTTTTTTTGGCGTAATTGTTGGAGATACATTTCCAATTTATGCAAAATTCGACTTACACAAGGCATTCTGGAACAGAACACTTGCATAAGTCGGGGAGTGTCTGTAACCTTAGTTAATACTTCTTTGCAACTGCTGTTGCTAAGATCACCCTATTGCACTACACTTGTAACCTCGTTTCTTAGTAAGAGCAGAGGAGGAAATGCAGGCCATATGCCTTGCTTGCTTTTGATGCTAGATAAATAATTTATACGATACCTGTGCGTAATGGTGCTGTTATAACAAAGATCTCAGTTATAGCTCCAGGCCTTCCTGTGATATAAAGCTAGTACCAGATCCATGACTACCCAATAACTACAGGTGGGTTCTTTATGTCTGTTATTTATTTGCAGTAGCACACACTATGTGTTAGGGACTTTCTAAATGGATACGGCCAGTCCCTCCTCTAATCTAATGGATGTGTTCCTGTTGTGGCAAACAAATTTGTGTATCTAGATTCAGTCACGTGGGCTATTGCTGGCATACTTTACTGTGATCTGGATCTAGGCGTTGCAATCAATTTGTATTAGAGCCATGCCATGGCTATGTTGGGGATTGCTTATGAAAATAATTGGTGTAATTGATGGTATTTTATCATTTACATGGGGCTGTAGTTATGCTGATCTCACACACAGCAGGAGCAATGGGAACAGCATACGACTGACATGCCAGCACCCATTTTTGAACACAGGTTGCAGAAAGCAGTCTACATTATAATTACATTATAATACGATCACACTCCAGAGAACAGCATAGCTTTCCTGGTATCTAACACAGCTTGGGGCTTGAATGAGTGCTAGCCCACTGAGAATGAGCCAAGACAAAACAGTAAATCAATAGTTTGTCCCATACAGAGGAGGCTCCAGGCACCAGCGCACCAAGCGCGTGCCTGGGGCGGCAAGCTGCGGAGGGCAGCCAGCCGGTAGCTGTTCAGGCGGCAGTCAGATGGCCTTCAGCAGCGTTTCTGCGGGAGGTCTGCCAGTCCTGAAGATTCGGTGGCAATTCAGCGGCAGGAACACCCACAGAAATGCTGCCGAATCCGCGGGACCAGTGGACCGCTCGCAGAAACGCCGCCGAAAGCAGCCTCTCTGCTGTGCTTGGGCAGCAAAACACGTAGAGCTGCCCCTGGTCCCATAGTTGCAATTTGGTTAGCTATTTGATATTTGTATAGTTCCTTTGATTTCAAAGCACTTTACAAACTATACTATAAAATATAGATACAATTTCTGGGGGAAGAAAGGTGAAAACTAAACGGCGTATATAGAGTGGAAACATTTTGCTCAAGAACACTGGGAGAAACCTCTATTCTTTTTTAAAGAATCATGGGATCTTCAAATGGCCAAAGTGAACAGGTTAATGTCTTAAGCAAAAGGCAATGAATACACGTCCTGCCTAGTTTATGTTCTAATCTCACCTGGTTGTTAAATCCATATTATAGACTCATCTAAGGTTTAATCTCTTCCGAGAGGGGATTTATTTTATTTTAGTTATTTTCACTGAAGTACTTAGCATGCTGGCAAGGGATATAAATGATTAACTTCAGCTAGAAGTTGCAGGGTGCAAGTTAAATCCTTTTGGGGGAAACTTTTCATCTTTCTAGAGATTTGAGGGGGTCTGTTTTGGGCCAGTTGTATTAATTTAGCTGGAATAAAGAGGCCCAAAAAGTCAAAGGTGTTAACAAGACCCCATCACTATCCAATGTTCAAAAATTTAAAAGTTTTGGTATGCAGAGATGTCAGTACCATGGCAAATACACCATTAATACACAAGTATCATGGCAAATACACCCTAAAAGTCCTTTTAACCTTTTAATAAAGATACAGAAAAGAAGGGAAAACAGCTAATATTTTACATTTGAAATGTTTTAAATATGGCTGTCATTTTAACAACATCCTCCTATGTTTCCTTTCCCTTTAGCTGGAGGGAGTTTTTGAAGGAAAACCGCTTGTTGGTCAGCAGTTCTGCAGAAAAGAATTTAGGGGTTAAAGTGGATGAAAAGCTGGATTGGAGACAACAGTGTGCCCTTGTTGCCAAGAAGGCTAACAGCATTTTGTTGTATAAGTAGGGGCATTTCCAGCAGACCAGGGGACATGATCATTCCCCTCTATTCGGCACTGGTGAGGCCTCATCTGGAGTACTGTGTCCAGTTTTGGGCCCTACACCACAAGAAGGATGTGGATAAATTGGAAAGAGTCCAGCAGAAGGCAACAAAAATTATTAGGGGGCTGGAGCACATGACTTACGAGGAGAGGCTGTGGGAACTGGGATTGTTTAGTCTGTAGAAGAACATAATGAGGGGGGGGGGATTTGATAGCTGCTTTCAACTACCTGAAAGGGGGTTCCAAAGAGGATGGATCTAGACTGTTCTCCGTGGTAACAGATGACAGAACAAGGAGTAATGGTCTCAAGTTGCAGTGACCATTGAGTTACTTAGGGAGGTGGTGAAATCTCCTTCCTTAGAGGTTTTTAAGGCCAGGCTTGAAAAAACCTGGCGGGGATGATTTAGTTGGGGATTGGTCCTGCTTTGAGCAGGGGGTTGGACTAGATGACCTCCTGAGGTCCCTTCCAACCCTGATATTCCAAGATTCTATGAATTTTCCTCTTTCTGACCACAGGCTTACAGCAGTGTTACAAAATATACAGTCTTGGCCAGCTAAGCCAGACTCTTACTAGACAGAAGGAAAAAACAAGAGAGTTAGGAAAGAGAAGATGTGAAGTTGGGAATGAAAAGACCACACAAAAAGGGATGGGGAGGAATGTATGTGAGACAAGGCCTCACATCACAGATGGTATTTGGGATTTAGATGGAGCTGGTCGAGGTGGTGATGTCATTTGGTTCTCTCTTTCTAACCCATTCTGGTCAGCCATAATGGTGATGCTCACTTGAGGAGTTAGTTTTTCTCCCCAAAGTCTTTTTCTTTAAGGACCCCAAAAGGGAGTGGTGGGTGGAATAGCCCATACCCTTTTGTCCACCAATTAAATTTAATTTCTGACACAGCAATTTTGGTTCATTGATTATTTTTTTTTGGTCTCACACGGTCTTGTTTACCAAGCATGATGTTAACACAGTCCTTGAGTTACATCACTTGGCTTCTTTGTTTGGACTAATTCAGCCTGTCGTCCTCTTTTGCAACTTTTCCCATCAACATTTGCTGTTACAGATTATTGTGACACTTTGTGAGCTCAACTGTGAAAACTGAGTAAAATTGTAGGCTCAGTTATTACAACAGGCCCTATTCAAATAGGGGTGGTTGATGTTCTGAAATAACAAAGCCAATCAGAAGACAGGACACAGGATTAAATGTTTGGGAAATAATAATAATTATGGTAGAGTTTGCACTGAAAACAGCAAAAAATAAGTATTATGGAGACTAATGCTATAGAAAAAGGATAATGAAGGGTAGTGATAAGAGAGAGGGTTAAGGTCATGGTCAGATCTCATGTGAAGGAACACAAGATGTAATGTTTTATACTACTGTATAATAGGTAACATTTTTGTCCCAAATCCTGCAAGCTTATTTCCACGCATTAAAGTAAAGAACACATTAAAGTCTGTGGGACTATTCACAGTGTGTAAAAGTAAGCACATCTGAGTCTTCCCAAGATCAGGGTCTTAGTTTGGAAAAGACTTATTTGTGTACAGTTCTGTGCATAATCTTTTACAGTTCTGTGATTATCTTTGTTATTTTAGTATTTTATATTGTTTTCAACCGTTATTGTTGATATCTGAAGACGAGTGTTTCACAGCTGAAACAAAAAGACAGGATTCTGGATTTTCTCTTTTGTAGACCTTGCCTACACAATATTGTATCAGTACGTGGCTCGATACAGCGTTTTTTTGATTGATAACATATTTTTCACATCAAGATCATTCCATATCCATTCTATTTTGCGGAGAGAAAATGATGATATCATCTGCCATTGTTAAAAAACTTCTACTTTTGGATGTGGTCACAGGGAGATTAATGTATAAATTGTACTTAACTTGAAAAACAAGTGCATTCTCTGAGAGGAGCGAGGTGCTTCTTTCAATAACGACAGCAACTTGACATCATTGTCCAGGGGTTCTCAAACTGAGGGTCATGACCTCTCAGGGAGAGATGAGCTTATTATGGGGGGGGGGGGTGAGCTGTCAGCCTCCACTTCAAACCACGCTTCATCTCCAGCATTTATAACAGTGTTAAATATTTTAAAATGTGTTTTTAATGTATAAGAGGGATTGCAGTCAGAGCCTTGCTGTGTGAAAGGGATCACCAATACAAAAGTTTGAAAACCACTGCCATTGCCCCTTAAAAAAAAAAAGTATTAGCTGTTCTACTGCCTATAGATGTATGACAAATGGCTAGCACCTATATTTGCTCCTATGGACATGTTCTGACCTGAACCTGTTCCTTCTAAAACGAGGAGCAAAGTTCCAAGTCACAAAATGGGAGAGAACTTTGCACCGCATGATGAATCAATCAGAGGTAAATGTATTAGGAAGGATACCACTTGAAAACAAAATCTAGCCTTTACCTCCCAAACAGTGGGACTGACTTGAGTCCATTGCACAAAAGAACATTACACAGTGGGAAACACTAGAAATATATATACACACCAATACAATAAGGCAAGCAAACAAGTGCTCGTATCAAGAAATAATTGGAATTTGCCACAAACTAATCTCCAAAGAAAGAGTCTAGCCTAATTTTATCAATTGTCAGCCAATTGTAAAAGAATATATTATAATACTTTCAGGGATAACACATTTTTTGAATGTCTGACATTCAAAAGAAACAAACAAAGCACACGGTCATTTTCTCAACTGAATGGAGGAATTGCCATATGGATGAGTTAATTTGTAAGTCCTGCATCTGTCTGCCAATAGGTTTTTCTTGGCTTCCAATCACAGCATCTGAGGGTGCATATTAAATCCCTGGTTGGGAATGTTGCCATAATTTTGTGCTTTCGGAACACTGCCTTATCCCACACACACAGGGAGGGACATATTCTCTTATGCCTGTGGGTCAATTTGATTAAATCTTGACTCACTGAATGCTCCAAAAAAACAACAAACAAAAAACAACAACCACACAATTGAAACACAGAAGTCCAGCAAAGTCACATGACTACATAATGAATATCAACGGATCCATTTATATTAATTTATGCTTCATACAAATTCATTCACATCGGTCGTTTACAACATTACATATAATGTATAGTTTGTTTTTTACAAGATTTACCACACAGATCACAATGTGGTTGTGTACAATAAGCTTGGATTTAATTCAGTAGTGACCTGGTTAATAACTTGGATGGTTAATAACCTGACCTCACAACAGTGGACTTTAGTCGTCTTGATTGGGTGACTTTCCCCTTTCATAATTACTTCCATCTTTCGCTCCAAAACGTCACATTATTTGCTGAATTTCACAGCAGCGTTACCAAGTGTTTACTTTAATGTTGTACATGGACCTTTCACTGACGTCAAGTTCATGAACAGGCTCCAGGAATCTGCAAAGCTGATGAACTTGCTGAGTTACGGTTCTTGTGCATTACCTACTGCAATCAGTTCCTTCGTAGTGGCACATTTCTAATAAAAGAAAGAGCAGTGCTTCACCACTGTTCATTTTGAAACTTTTTTTTCCAGTGGAGACAGATTTTCAGATTGCTGGAACTTCTGCCATTTATCAGAAAGGAGAAACTTAAGCAAGAATGCAAACTTGATCCTTTTAAAAAGATACAGATTTAAGAGCAAGTGCTAGTCTGACAATATTTTATTACTATTTTCACAAATGTATCTGATTTAGCTCAGATGCTCCAGAAAGTGGCTTTTTGTCACTTTGCCCCAGCGTTGAAATACTTTATTAGGAAGTTCTCCTGGATCTACTCCTGGATCATACTTTTTTCCCAACTGTAGCCCCCATACAAAAACCTAAATAACTAAGTGGACTTCAACTTCTCTTGCAGCAGAGATGAACGCAAAGCTGGTGCAATTGAGACAGTGGCCCAAAGGAGTCTGTGGGCACAATGCTGAGCAATTTTACAAATTAATGGTCTCTGCAAATATTGGGTTTTTTAACTTTAAAAATGCCCTCGGTTTCACCTGCTAACAACTGCTTCTCCCCCCCCCCCCTTTCCCATGCAACTCATGCTACTAGAAACAACAAAATCAAACCAGGAACAGTTCAATAGCAAAACTGTTAGCAATAAATCTACATTTTTTGCGTATGTATAGTGTATAGGAATCAGGTACTACACCTTTAAATTGTTTGGGATTCCTCTAGTCAGCCTTTGTCTTTTATTGCCAAAGCCCACAGATTCTAACAGAATTCTTAGATTTTAGAGCTGGAAGGGACCAGTCTGCATAGCACAGGCCTTAGTTCTGACATCAAGTGTACCATCATTTTGTACCTTCACTGGGATTAAGCCCAGGATCTCTGGCCAGGCCCCATCTATCAGAAACAAACCCCTGCACCACTGAACCAGGGCACACTGTGCAACCTCATCTCAGTTCTCCCCTGCCTGCCTCCAGCTATATGCTAGACACTAGTTTCAAACACATAAATCACTCCCAGTGCTCCTTTTAGATCACGCTGCAAGTTATGGCTGCTCAGAGTTAACCCAAACTTGAGGAGCGCTTTGTCCTGCATTTTTCAGTCGGTTTGCATTTACATGGCCCCTCTCCTCCAAGGAACCCAAAGCACTTTACAAACATTAACAAATTACACCTCGCCTCACCACACCTCCGAGGAGGGCAGTAAGCTCCTTCCCATTGTAGCCCACACCACACCACAGTTAAGCAGTATGTTGTTACTGTGTGGTTCTAATTATTATTATACAAGACTGCCTTTGGGGGTTGAATGTTGTGGCATTCCCATCCTTACTCGAGATTTACTGCTGCCTTTTAGGTTACCTTTAAACTTGCTTCTCTTCTCTGCTGCATACGGTACCAGAAGGAAGCACATGACCTCAGGATAGTTACATGCAACCGAGATTACAAAGTGAAAGCTCTACAGAGGGATTTGCGAGATTATGTGGGTTGCCAAAAAAACAGAGATTATGACATAACCTCCTGCATTTTCCTGCAGAAGAGATTCTTACTGAAGAACTGCACTTTTCAGTGGTTACCACATATGGTAAAGCTCTGTGTACAGCATTGCTTAGCAATTCCCACGTTCCTTATTCTCTGTTACGAAAATAGACCTAGACTACAGTATCTCCAGTACCAGAGTCAAAATGGAAACAAGAGAAACATGTTCTATTAAATAACCATTTACCTCAACAATTGATGGGAACTAGCATGTAAAATAATAATGTGGAAAATGCAATGTCATTTTTTTAGGAGTACAGGATGCTTTAATGCTTGCACAATCAGTTCTGCATAGCAGCAATATGTCATAAGCTCTTTAGAGCAGGGACTCTTTACCACATGTTTATTCAGGCCTAGCACAACAATGAGGCCCTGACCCAGGCCTGTGATCTTTAGGCACTACTATAATAATTTACTCATGGGGGAAATCTGTGCCACTGCACAATGCAGAATTTTGTAGAAATTAATGTTGGACACACAGAATTTCCTTCCCTCCCCCATAGAAATTAACTGCAGAGATGTTGGAAACCACAATGGGCCATTGGACATGGCAGAGCCCAGTTTGCAAATAGAAGACAAGGCGTGGGGGCGGGGGGGGGGAGGGGGTGGAACTGAGGGTTCCCATCAGCTGCAGTTCCCCACAAGCCCTGAAGTAAGGAGGCAGCTACCAGCAGGAAACTCCATGTAAGCCAGAGACCCAGCATCAGGCTGTTTCTCCCTCTGGATCCCTGGGCTCTAGGAAAGTAGGGTCTGTGAGTGTCTAGGCTGAGGGGAGGGCACAATTGGGCACTATGGGGTAGGGGGTATGAGCGTGTCTGGGCTTGGGGAGACCCATGGCTGGGCTCTGGGGTGAAGGGGTGTGCCGGGGTTGGGGGGCGCAGGGAATGTGAGTGTCTGGTCCCCTGGTTGGGCTCTGTGTGTGGCGGGGGAGAGGGTAGAGAACAGGAACTGCGTGTCACAGGGGTTTCTTTACCTCTCTACTCCTGGGTCTTTTTGAAATAAATTACCAAAATAATTGAAACTGGCATGATTATATAGTGTTATTTTGACAGATCAAATTTGTAGAATTTTAAAATATTGTGTGCAGATTTTTTTAATTTTTGGCACAGAATTCCCTGATGAGTATATAATAAAAATAATAAAAATATGGAAAATAGTTAAATCCCTGCAAATCAATTCCCTGTGATTAGTGGCAGCTTTGAAAAGGCATCTCTAGACTGAAGAAACTTGTATCATTTCAGCAAACTCCAATATCAGCACTACAGTAAAGTGAAGTTCACACACAATTCCACAGAGAATCTGAAATGAACAAAAGGGCAAAAATAAATCCCAACCCAGTGGTTGCACTCAGTACTCCCATTTGACCAGATTATTCTAGGAAATTAGCTATGATCAATGCAAGAAAAGGTAAAGGTCTGTGCAGAGCTTGGGATATGTTACACACCAATCTAAGCGCAGTACATGGTATCTTAACATATATAGTAGATACCATCACAAGTATTCAAGGAACAGAGGATGCTGATACAGAGAATACTGAAATATTGGGCCTATGGCTTTCACCAGCTTTTAAAATGTTATTTCAGATTTACACTCATGTAAGACAGTAGTATCAGGCCAACTCCTTTCTCAACTGCAACTTCAGGTTCCAAATGGTGCACAGTAGTAATTAAGGATCCGAAAATCAAGGAAAGGGTTAGTTTTATGCAGGGGTCAATGATGAGTGGATAATTCCTTGCTGGCAGAGAGGTTCCAGAAGGCTGTATTCGGAGAGGGGTCCAGGCAGGGCTGGTTTTAGGGAAAATGGCACCCTCTGTGAACTTGCATTTTGGTGCCCCAGGCCCTCCGGGTGTAGTGCCCCCCATTGCCCCGGCCCACCTGGGCTCCCCAGCCTCCCTTTGCCCCAAAGACATGCTTTCCCTCCTGTGCCCCTAATCCCTGCACCCCCTTCACTCCTAACCCCTGCATTCCCCTCCTGCACTCACGAGGGGAAACTGACATGGATGCACGAAGCAGCTGGCATTGCTGCTTGCCCTGCCACCCTCCACGCATTGCTGCTCCTCTGCCCCGCAGACCCCTCGGGAGCTGGGGGCAACATCAGGACTCCTTGCATCCAGGTCACTTTCCCACCTCGGCTGTGTAAGAAGAGGGCAAGAGAGCTGTAGCTCCTGATGCCTCACAGCACATCCCAGATGGGGAAACTGACCTGGATACAGGGAGCCTCGCCCGGTGTGGAGGGCAGGGCAGGGAGGGAAGGAAGGAAGGAAGGAAGACTGTGTGTGTATGAGTGTGTATGCATGAGTAAAAACAGGGAACAAATGCCAAAACACCAGCCATGTGCTGCTCCATTAAAAGGGAAGCATCACACTATCTCATCCTTCACATTTCTCATACGAACTACCAGGGCTTAAATGCAATTTTTGTATGACTAGGAGGCGAATTTAAAAATTGTTTAAAATGTTTTAAAAATAAAAATATGGAAAACTTTAATATATTTTATTTACAGTGTCATTATTCATACCAGTCTTGCTAGTCTTTCCCCACAGGCAGAGAGGCAAAGAGACAAGGATCAGGACCAGCTGTGCCCCCAGAAGACCAGACCCGCATCCCTCCCCAGACCAAACTGACCCAGATGTGGATCGCTCCCCGGACAGAACTGGACCAGACCTGCATCCTTCCCTGGACCAAACCAGACCAGGGCTACATCCTTCCCTAGACCGAACCAGACCAGACCTACATCCTTCCCTGGACCGAACCAGACCAAACCTACATCCTTCCCTAGACCGAACCAGACCAGGCCTACATCCTTCCCTGGACCGAACCAGACCAAACCTACATTCTTCCCTGGACTGAACCAGACCAGACCTACATCCTTCCCTGGACTGAACCAGACCAGACCTACATCCTTCCCTGGACTGAACCAGACCAGACCTACATCCTTCCCTGGACTGAACCAGACCAGACCTACATCCTTCCCTGGACTGAACCAGACCAGACCTACATCCTTCCCTGGACTGAACCAGACCAGACCTACATCCTTCCCTGGACTGAACCAGACCAGACCTACATCCTTCCCTGGACTGAACCAGACCAAACCTACATCCTTCCCTGGACTGAACCAGACCAGGCCTACATCCTTCCCTAGACTGACCCAGACCAGACCTACATCCTTCCCTAGACTGACCCAGACCAGACCTACATCCTTCCCTGGACTGAACCAGATCAGGCCTACATCCTTCCCTAGACTGAACCAGAGCAGACCTACATCCTTCCCTGGACTGAACCAGACCAGACCTACATCCTTCCCTGGACTGAACCAGACCAGACCTACATCCTTCCCTGGACTGAACCAGACCAGACCTACATCCTTCCCTGGACTGAACCAGACCAGACCTACATCCTTCCCTGGACTGAAGCAGACCAGGCCTACATCCTTCCCTAGACTGACCCAGACCAGACCTACATCCTTCCCTAGACTGAACCAGACCAGACCTACATCCTTCCCTGGACTGAACCAGACCAGACCTACATCCTTCCCTGGACCGAACCAGACCAGACCCGCATCCCTCCCCGGACTAAACTAGACCAGACCCGCATCCCTCCCCAGACCAAACTAGACAAGACCCGCATCCCTCCCCAGACCAGTGGTGCTGGTGGGGGAATGGGGGCAGGGGGCACTGGGTCTTCCTCAGTGGTGCTGGGGTGGGGAGCGAAGGGATTGCAGTTGCTCGAAGAAGAAAGAACAGTTACTCACCTCTCGTAACGTTTGTTCTTCGAGATGTGTTGCTCGTGTCCATTCCGAATCCCACCTGCCTCCCCTCTGTCGGAGTACCGGCAAGAAGGAACTGAGCGGGGGGAGGGTCGGCAGGGGCATATATACATTGCCATAAGGGCGCCACTCCAGGGGTCGTCACTGCCGACCCTACGGGTATCGCTAGGGAAAACGTTCCGGAACCGTGCATGCGCAGTGCGCACACACATCTGGGAATGGACATGAGCAAGCACTCGAAGAAGAACTGGAGGGTAGCGGTGCGCAGGAAACAGTGTGCAAGCCAAGGACCCAGCATCAGGCTGTTTCTCCCTCTGGATCCCTGGGCTCTAGGAGGGTAGGGTCTGTGAGTATCTAGGCTGACAGGACTCTGCAGCTGGTAGTCTGTGCAAGGGGAAGGGGTCTAAGTGTCAATGTCAGGACCAGGGAAGGCCCCACAGCTGGCCTCAGGGGCCGGGGGAAGAGGATGTGAGTGTTTGGCCCCCCCAGCTGGGCTCTGCGGGGATAGAGGGAAGAGAAGTTGAAACTTCTGTGTGAGTGTGTATGCATGAGTAAAAACAGCTAACAAATGCTGTTCTCGTAGGGGCTTCTTTAACTCTCTACACCTGGGGGAAATTTTGTGTGTGTTTATATTGTTACAGACAAACTTGCTGACAGGTATTTTGAAATAAATTACCAAAATAATTGAAATTCTTGTGATTATATTGTGTTATTTTGACAAATAAATTTATAGAAGTTTGCAGAATTTTTAATTTTTTGCTGCAGAATTCCTCCCAGGAGTATCATATGCTCAGGGTCCAACTGGTTGCCCATATATGAGGTCAGGATTTCCCTGAGTCAGACTGGCAGAGATCCAGGGTTTTTTTCATTTCCTCTGCAGCCATAGGTCACTTGTAGGTTTAAACTAGTGCAAATGGTGGATTCTCTGTAATTTGAAGTCTTTAAATCATGATTTGAGGACTTCAGTAACTCAGCCAGAGATTATGGGTCTATTACAGCAGTGGGTGGGTGAGGCTCTGTGACCTGCAATGTGCAGGAGGTCAGATTAGATGATCACAGTGGTCTCTTCTGGCCCTAAAGTCTATCAATCTATGAGTAACAGCTGGGAGAACTGCAAATAATATCCCTTCCAGCAATCTCCTTCCCCTACCCAAATTAATAATGGAAGTAATACCACTAGAGCTTAACATAACAGCTCTATTATTTTCTTCCCTTCCTCTGCGCAGCTGCTTACATTGTAAATGCATCACGGCAAGGACCTACCTTCCATGTCTAAAGTGCCTAGTGCACTGTTGGCATTAAAATAATAACAAAATATACACAAATGTGTGTCGTGTGAATTACTTATGCATGTTTTTTATTCTTATTTGGCTATTTTGCCAAAGCTGCCTTTACCACATACAGTAAACCCTCCATTTAACGGACTTCGGATGCAACGGACAAAATTTCTGAGCAAGTCTGATGCATCCGAAATCCATTTCTTGGGGGCTGGCTGCCGGCTCCCGGCTCCCGCCCGGATCCAGACAGCAGGCGGGCTGGCTCCCGGCTGCCGCCCGGATCCAGGCAGCGGGCGGGCTGGCTCCCGGCTGCCGCCCAGATCCAGGCAGCGGGCGGGCTGGGCTCCCGGCTGCCGCCCGGATCCCGGCAGCGGGCGGGCTGGGCTCCCGGCTGCCGCCCGGATCCCGGCAGCGGGCGGGCTGGGCTCCCGGCTGCCGCCCGGATCCCGGCAGCGGCTGGGCTGGGCTCCCGGCTGCCGCCCGAGTCCCGCCAGCGGCTGGGCTCCCGGCTGCCGCCCGAGTCCCGCCAGCGGCTGGGCTCCCGGCTGCCGCCCGAGTCCCGCCAGCAGCTCCTGGCTGCCGCCCGAGTCCCAGCAGCCGGGACCCGGGCGGGCTGGCTGACTGTTCCCGGCTGCCGTCCCGGTCCCAGCAGCGGGCGGGCTGCGGAGCTGCCGCCCCGACCCTGTGGCAGGCGGACTGCTGCTCTGACAGCTCGTGGTTTTTTTTATTATTAAATAATGGACTTTTTGATTTAACGGACACCCCCTCGCCCGAATTAGTCCGTTAAATGGAGGTTTTACTGTATTCCAAATTAATTGTTACCATTATAGTGTTACACAAAGTTAGAGGTATGTTATCAACAAAAGGATATAAATTAAACTTGTCAGATATATTTACAAAAAGTAAATAAAATTGTAACAAGAAGAAGAAAATTATAGCAAGAAATCTGTCATATGATGTAAATGAAAAAATAGGAAGACTAGGAACATCTGAGCTAGAAAACCTGTCCACAGCACAATCTAGTGGTAGATAGTGATATTGCAATGTAAGTACTGGTGCTTAAAGAGCATGTTCATTTGTGAATCTATATGCTTTAAATTAATAACTTATCTTTTTTAGGGAGGCAGCACGGACTATGGAATAGGACATTAGAAAAGAGATCTATTTCCAGCTCTGCCAATGACTTGCTGTGTGAATGGGAGCAAATCACTTCATCTTTCCATGCTTCTTCTCTTTCTACCTTTTGTCTGTCTTGTTTCTTTAGATTATAATCATGGTGGGTCAGCGACTGTCTCTATGTCATTGTACAGCGCCTAGTACAATAGAGTGCCCCAAACTTGGTCCAGGCCTTTAGGAGCTACCGTAACATCAATAATAGTAATTAATACTATTAATAAATAACACTGCTCCCCAAAGATGACCTGTGCTTGCATATAGTGGAGGTGGGGGGAAGGGGGGGCAGAGTGAGGGAAGCCAGCTTCAGCAGTGTTTCTGAGCATGCTCAATACAAGCCAAGCAGCAAATCGGGGTGGGAGGGGACTGTGACCCCATATGTCTCACCTCATGCGCTTCTGCTGCTCCCTGTGTGAAACAAAGAAGAAATAATAATTATGCCTGTGAGGTGGTGGATAACATCCAAGGGAAATTATGCATGATACAGATTGAGATTAGAGAAAACAATATTAGCGAGAAACATGGTAACAAATAAAACAGGAGCTGCCTTCTAATATGCAAGACCAATGCAGTCAACAACTCTCTCAGAGAAGCCTCTATACATGCAGAAACGCTCCCTGAATCAAGGGCAAAGACACTTATCTCACTCCAGACCTATGCTATGTAAATAGGTGCCATTATACTCAATTTATGTATGTAAAAAGTTCCTGGGTTTACTCTGAAGTGATGTGTCTTAAGTTACAGGAGATGAAAAGCTCTTTGCTCAGGAAAGTGGAGTCCTCTTCATTACTAAATAAAATTAGGACATATACTCTTCCTAGTGCATTGACTTCAAAGTGCATTGTATCACCTATGCCAGTTTAGCAGTCACCAGATAATGGCGTTCATACCTAGACTTCAAAGGAAATAAATTGCATAGGAGACAGACCCTTGGAAAAGGGGACTGGTGCAGAGCTTAGCCAACAGTTATGACCTCAAGCACAAGGATGTTGAGATAAAGGCAGAACCCATGATAGCTGGAGAGACAGATGCAGAAGCTAGAAATGTAATCTCTGACTTACTAGTACTGTAACTATAAGATGTAACTTACCTCACTTGGCTGTTCCCTACCCTCTATGCTAGGTATGATATTACTCTATTTACCTTTTATTTAGTTAGATTTACTAATACACTTTGGTTTACTTCAGATTTTTCTTCCTCTGATGGTATCCAAGTATACTGGAATAGTCACTATGGACCATTCTTGAAGGCAAATGTCTCAGGCAAGATATAAAAGGAGGTTAAGAGGTAACTGACCTGCAGGGTTCACACCAAGGTAAAGTTGTGTAGACAGACTGACTGCAGTTAGCAAGGAGCATGGGGAAGGCTAGTGATCAAGAGGAGCAGGGAAGTGAAAGTTACATTGATGTGTATATTAATCACATTTTTGACCTTAAAACATTTGGGTCCTTTTCCTGGCAGAGTAAACTTTACAATATCATCATGACTTCAAGTGGTCAGGAAAAGTTGTTGTTTGGGGAAAAATCAGTGAGAATAAATAAAAACTAGACTACAAATATATACAGTAGACTCTCGATTATCCAGGATTGGATTAACCAGAATGTGGATTAACCAGGATGTCAAAAAAATAATAACACATCCAACTCGTAGGGCTGGCTCTGTCTCTGCTGCCGCCCCAAGCACACACCAAAAAAACCCCACCAGGCCACAGGGCAGCCAGTGAACCAATACCCCCTCCCCCCGGCGCAGGGTGGCTGGTGAACCAAACCCCCTCTCCCCATATTTCCTATGGATGATGATTATCCAGGATTTTATTAACCAGAATTATTTTTTCCCTATTATCCTGGATAATCGAGAGTCTACTGTACACTGTTAAACAGGGACAGTAAATGGCACAAGCAAAATGTAGCTTAACTCCCAGATGTAGCAGAGTTTCCAAAGAGCTCCAGCTAACAGATTTGTATTCAGGCCAACAGCCATTCTGATTCTCTTTTCTCTCAAATTCTGTTCCAATACTCTCTAGCAGTAAAAGAGCCCAATCCAAACCTCATACATGTTGGTTGCTTTGCAACACAAAAAGAAGTCTATCTGACTTCAGGTATAAATGACCCTTCCTCCTGATACAAGGGCCTATATTTTTAGAGTAACTAGTAATTTGGGTTACCTCAATTTTGACACCTTAAAAGGGACCGATTTTCATGAGTACACTACACTTTCTGAAAATCAGGCATCCAAAAGATGTCTCAAACTGGGCACCCAAAAGTCACTAGTCACTTCTGAAACCGTAAAACTCAACATGTCTGAAGAGATATTCTTCTCATTCAGTTATGTCAGTTTGTTACTAAATTCTTGTCTACACTGGGAAATTGTCTGGATCAGCTATTGCAGAATCAACTACCATGGAATAGCTCCCTGTGTGCGCACACTATTCCAGAATTAAAGGGGGGAAATTTGCATTGTTTTTTAATGCTGTTGAGGTGTTGAGATGCGTTTTTTTTTTTTTTACAATTCATTATTTTCACAACTCAACCAGTTTAACTAGAACAATTAATTGTTTCCCATGTATAATTAAGGTCTCACGGTCATACAGGCAACGGGTTTTCAAAAAGGACTGCGGTTTGGCTTAAGTCTGAAGCCAGTAGACTCAATGATAAAACTCCCATTGACTTTAACAAGAGCAGAGAGTTAAGCTAACTCTCAGCTCAGCACTTTTGAAAATACCCTGATTATTACACAGTGACTTCGGTCTATTATCAAATTTTTCCAAAGGAAAGAATAAAAAAGAGAAACACATATGAAACAACAGTTAATACGGAAGCCATGAAAAAGGTAGGGCGATTTCCATCTTATGTCAATACACAAATGTATAAGTACTTTTGCATTATCACTAAAATACCAGCAGGCTGTGCTTGTGGACCAGTTTTTTAGCTCATACATAACTAATCTTAACTCTGATTTTCAGTGATGGCAATTGTGCTTTGTCATTAAAATTATAATTACAAAAAAAATATGCAGCCAACTAGTTTCATTCATAACCTTTGCTGCTAACATACTCCTCCGAGCCTCTAACTCTAATTTGCTTCTAACATACTCCTCCGAGCCTCTAATTCTAATTAAGACAATGCTACACCCTCACAAGATAAAAATGATTAGTAGGGAAAGAGACCAGAACAGCCTCTATTTGTCTAATAAACGTAAAATGCAGTAAAATTTCGATTGAAAATGATCACGGACTAGCAGGATTGGCTTGACAGACTTTACTACCGTGATCTTTAGAACTGTAACTTCAGTCCTGCATAGGGGAGTGAAGTTTTGAAGCTAGACTCTGCAGGAACTCCAGCAGTTACAGAATTCAGATGCCTGCCTGCCTTCTTCCTGGTAGGCCAAAAAAGAACACTTCATTCTGGTATACCGATAAATTCACTGGCTACCCCATAAATATCAGATATAGGGTAGAGTCCTGGTTCTGGTCTTCAGGCTGATTTACCTCTTGATATCTCATGAGCCAACCAGAGACCTCCAGTAAAACAAAGTTTCATCAGCCGGATAGGAGATAAAATGAACAGCAGCATAGCTCTCAAAGGACCACACACTGAAAGTCTTTCTTACAAGTTGCCACCACACTGAGCCCTAGGTTCAGTGACTGACCAGTTTTGAACTCTGACATTTAATAGGTGCTGTAGCACAGAAAAAGTCACCACCAATTCACAAAGCCTCTGTACTGACACCACAAGAGTGGTTAGTGGACTGTCTCGGAATCTACCTCTTCCCACTGCAGCCAAGACAGTCCACAATAGCAACGATCCTTCTTAAAAATGGCACTCTCAAAAGCAAGAGATTCACTAGTGGCAGCTGGAGAAAGTATCTTTTTAGCCTGTGGCCAAACTTCCTGTAGAATGTTCCTTCCACAAGAGTTATGAGTACCATAATATGGCCATCTTCTGACCCATTGCTTTTCCATAATAATCTATGAAAGAGAAAAAGACACTCTTGTCCTACTTCTAGCAAAGGGGAAAAGGAGAGACTTATGTCAGTTTATGAAGAATCTGTTCATTCGCCACATGGATGGTGTACACCAGAATTGAGAAAATGTTCTGTTCAAAAGACATGAGAGAGTAGTAGTTTAGATTTAGAACAGCTTGGTGTTGCTAAAAAGGGGATATCTG
The DNA here is from genome assembly GCA_032164245.1 of Sternotherus odoratus. NCBI lineage: Eukaryota > Metazoa > Chordata > Testudines > Kinosternidae > Sternotherus > Sternotherus odoratus. The sequence goes on from JAVMKO010000011.1 coordinate 21,276,453, forward strand.
GTTTGCCTGTGCAATGATTTTAGTAGTCCATGTGCTTCTCTGAAGCACTCTATGTTACAGTATCCTTCATGTTGTCCTGTAAATGCACCTCCACTGACCCAAAAGAAATACAGCTGGCAATAAATCTATTTTTGACACTAATGGAAAAAAAGTGGATTATTCTCCTGGATGATCATATACTGTCCTGGATGATCATATACTGCCATCTGCTCTTTGAAGCTGAAATGCCATCAATTCATAAAATGGTGCCAAGATTTTCAAAAATAGTAAGCCTAAAGTTAGACTCCTAAATCCATCTTTGGGCATTTATCTGATCTTCAAAAGCACTGGGCACTCATTGGCTGCAACTGACCTCACCTTTTAGTGAAGTTGAGGATATTAAGCACCTAGCTACCTTACAAAATCTCCTTTTAGGGTCCACATTTTCAAAAGTATCTAGTGATTCTGGATTTCTTAGTTTTTGGGTATAAAACTCAAGACTCAGCACCATCCTCCAGAAAAAAAAAAAGTCAAGCTCCATTAGGCTGTCCAACTGAGCACCCAAAATTTAAAGGAATCAAAAATCACTAGTTATTTTTAGAAATTTGGGCCAGTGCCTACGTTTAGCATCCTGCTTTTTAAAACTCCGGCTTGAAATTTTAATTTCTTCTTTATGAACATAACAAAAGAGAAGCCTAATTTTGGAGTACTACAGCATTGAAAATAGTTTTTAGAAAGTAACAGAACTCTTTACACAGTTTTATAGGGGTGCATTAAAGACTTTCAACCATAAGCACGAATCTCTCTTACAGCACGTTATTGATATATAACATTCATTTTAGCTTCAAGTGGATACAAAAAATACATTCTCCTATCAACGGTGTACTTAGCAAATATGTCCATAAAGACATTTTTTTGCCCTTCTGGATAGTTGTGTTTATATAATACACTAGTAATAAAATATAAAAACCTGCAAAGTATACAAGATGTTTTCCCTGTATTAGTGACTATCATTTTGATGTGAAACCCACTTTAATGACTACCTGACAAAGAAACCTTTTAAAAGGAATGATTTTCCTTGACATGAATGCATTCAACTACTGTTTGTTGAGTGATATCTTCTTAAGCAGCTAGCAAAAGAACACAGTATCACTGTAAATCAGTGGCTCACCACCCTTGCAGCACTGAGGGTTTTAATGGCAACGTGTCAGAAGCCTGAGGGCGGTACTTAAGTTGAAAATAAATTTACATAAATAGATATCTGCATATAGGATGTTGTTTATACTGTTTTAACTATGTCTAGATTAAAAGTGCTTTAACATTGCAGAATGACAACATATGCCTTGAGGGCTTCAGGGCTCTGCTTCAGTCACAGCAGGGTCCCAAACATCCAGCTCCTGTTGAGATGGTCACACGTTCTATGGAATGAAGTTCTGAGAGTGTTAAGTGATTGCAATGTTTGGATTTGTGCAGAGATCCATTCACAAATATGTAAATGTCTCCAAGATCCAGTAGCAGCTCTCATACCAAACTCTAGATTCATCCCTCCCTTGACAAACCTTTATACAAATTCAGCACATTTCATTCACAAAATGCTAACTGAGGTGGATGGAAGCATCATGAGCCAGATCCCCAGCTGACATGAATGGGCAGAGCTCCACTGAGTTACGCCATCCTTCGACCAGGAATCAATAACTCCCACTGTACTTCAGCTCCACTTCTTCAGACTAAGCTGAAAACCAGGGTGCAGACAAGCAGAACAGGGCTGACACTCATATTCCTTGAGCTTTGGTTGGCAAATCGGACAAAAGTCAATTTTTCTGAAGCTGCTCAGAATAACATATTGCTGCAAGGACAGGACTCTACTTTACTGGCAGCTGCAGACAACTGTACCAGTTCCCTTGGGCTCCCAAGGCAGAAAGCATCAGCCCCCTCCAGCCCACTAGCTATGACCTGTAAGCCAAAGGGCCCCTCTGCAAATTCTGCTCGTCCAGCAAAGGTCCCACTAATTCAAAACTTCCTCTTTTCAAACACCTAAAACTAATATTTTGGCAGAGGCTGGTAGCCACGAAGCAGATTCAGACGTGCAGAGAGCTCCCTTAGCCTTGCAGGGAATAGCAAGCCCTACTGCAGAGAGAGCCTTCTACAAGCTACCCTGGCTGGCTGCTAGCAAGCTCCCAGAATCTAACACAGAGATATAGCACTTAAGTATCATATGTATATTTTAAATAGGACTTTGCACTCTCTACTCTAGTATTAAAACTATAAATATCTGATTTATGTCCATATAGATCTTGGACAGTTTTTTTATATATATAACTGTCAGTAGATCTGAGTATTGAAATTATCTTGCAACTTTAATGGAAGTTATTTCAGGTGAAACCCCTTTCTTATCACTTCAGACCTGATTCTGAATTCTTTGCACACCCAAAACTCCCATCAGCACCTACAGAAGTTTAGAGTGCACAAGGACTACCAAGTAAGGCCTTATCATAATGTAACAATGTTTGTGTTTTTCCTAGTGTTATTCCCACACTATGGCAGGGTCCACTTAGACGGGACACAACCAGTGATACGACTGGGGTATACTCCAACCGATGCGTCGTTCCATCTGTCGTTGGAGGCATTTTATACCTACTGCCAGGTGTTAAGCCTATAGCACCTGGTATGCCCAGGAGGTCTCCCATCCAAGTACTAGCCAGGCCCAACCCTGCTTAGCTTCCAAGATCACATGGGATCAGGCGTGTTCAGGGTGGTTTAGCCATATATCATAATGTAACAATATTGCCTAAAATAACATTAATGAAAGATCTAAATAATGACTGGTACCTGGGCACAATTGTGATTGGCTCAATAAAAACAAATACAGTAAAACCTCAGAATTATCAGCACCAGTTACAAACTGACATATTGACCACACACACACTTCATTTGGAACCGGAAGTATGCAAGCAGGCAGCAGCAGACAGGAAAAAAAGCATCACAGAATTATATATGGATAATTATCAGACCATATGCTCCCATTTAACATGGACACACACTGCCTCTTTAAAACATCCCATCAGCCTGGAAGTGGGGAAAAGTCACCATTAGACCCAGACATTGGCTGCTATTGTTGATAGACAGATTCTGTTGAACCATCAGTAACAACCACTTTTCAGGTCTTGCATAAAGTCTGAAGCAACTGCATTTGTTTCAGCCATGCCAGGAGAGAAATGGGTATGTAGTGTTATCTCTTTTAAAGACTCAGTAGAGCCTGTTTTTTGTTCAATTCCTTGGAATAAAAATGTTGGGTTAAAATGCTTCATAGTAGCATACCAAGCAATTCTATCTTTGGAAGAGAAGCACCTATCTATGGACAACATTCACATGTATAGCTTGTATGCACGTACACGTGTCTGCCTGCATGCCAAAATGCAGAATTCATCTTGTACCTACATGAAAATAACCCTTGGAAATATAAATATCACTATTCCAAAAGAGTTTAAGCTATTTATTTCTTCTGCCAAACCAAGTCAGGGTGGAAATGAGACCAGGATTTAAAACAAACACACGCCACCACACAAAAGCACATGCTTGAAGTTTCCTGCTGAAATTAGATTGACAGAGCTTTACACACACACACACAAACAGGACAACCCTAGTTGCTCATTACAGAAGATGGAGATGGGAAAGGACGATGAAAGGAAATTTAAGTGTCTGACACTACTTCTTAGTCATATATTTACACCTTTATTTTTGTTTCACAATTTCATTTAGACACTATTAACACAACCTTGAATTTCCTGGCTTTGTTGTTGAGCATATTGTTCCCCCTGCTGTATTACTTTTCAGGAGAGGGTCAGGAAACAGAGAGTCACTGCTCCCCCACAAGCATCACGGCAGTTTCTTTCCATTTCCGTCACGCAAATACAGTACTAGAAGAGAGAACCAGCCAGCCTCCAACCATGTACTACTTCCCCCAGGGGACATGATCTGTGGGTTGGGAATGTGTGTCACCTCCATTAACTATCATGTGTCCTGCTGTCGTTAAGAAGTACTAGCTGAGATGTGCACTTCACAGTGAGCCCCACACAGTCCTACTTGGGGGCTCCTGTATTTGATCAGATCCAGCAAGGTACTAAAAGTAGAGTTAATTGGAAGGAAAAGAAAGGAAGACGAGGGGGAAATAACAGTGGCATCAGTAATAAAGGTTCTCTGTCTGAATGGGCACTGAACTGCTGCTAATGTTCAGCTGAAAAGGAGATCAACATTGAATATGCCATTTACACTGTATTTTGACATGTTTTTGCAATTGCACATTACAGCATGATTTTTACTGAGAGCAATAACATTTCAGACATTATTGAATGTATGCATTGTGCAGAGCCAGATGCTCCTCTCCACTTAAGAAAATAAAGGGAGACAAACCAAAGAAAGTGGGTGTAGGCACGGAAGGGGGCAGCAGAAGCTCTGTGGAGATGTAGGCCTCCTGCCACCACCTTTGAAAACTTAGACAGGGTGAGGGGCTGTCGGGGCCAGGGCCTGTCACTGCCAAGATATTGGACTAGATTGGCCATGGCTCTGATGTTGTCTGGCAATTCCTATGTACATCTGAAAATAGTGCAGCTGGGGAAAATAGAGGGTGTGTTTTTCTCTCATCCTAGCTGCCCATCTCTCTCGCAGGGAGGCCAGAATGCAGATGCACAAGAACATGGTTTCCTCAGCTTAAGTGAGAGACTTCTTTACCGACCAAAACTACTAAGTGCCAAAATTTGTCCCTCACGGCTTAATTAAAAATTACTTAATACATCATCCTACTCTTTTCCTCCCTAAAGGATGCTTATTTGCCCTATCAGAAAACATTAATAGAAGTCAGACCCATTTTTGTCAACCTTTAAAACAATAACTTGCAAAAATCCAGCATTATCCTCATGATCTCAGTATTATGCAAGTGTCACTGCTTCTCTCTGATGCAGCATGTGAACTGCTAGGAATTTAAGAAACTCAGCTAGTCACTCATTCCCAGCTTGGTCTAGATTAGAAAACAAGCTGCCTCCAATATTGCCTAGGACCCCATGAACTCCTTAGCACATGTTTTACTGAAGTGAAGTTTAATTGCTTTGATAAATCAGGCCTACATGAGTATTTGTTATCAGACAATATGAATGTGATCTGTTGGCCTCAGATTTGCACTTTTTTCCTTGTTCGTGTCAGCATTGCTGTTGAATTACAAGTGTTGCAAACAGAACAAACATATTGATATTCCCCCACCTCAGCCCCACTAGAGGTTAATTTACAGGTACATCCCAACATACAGGTGGCAGTATTGTACCTTAGAAGTGTGCCCACGCACTGTCTCTCTGCACAAGCACAGAAGAGAGAGAGAGGAATCATAGATGTGCTATTATTCCTTCCTCACATGCGCAGCCTGCACAAGGTGCGGCTTGTGGATTCATCTGAGCCCTTAACCAGACAGTGCTGATGAAACAAGCGGCAGACACCTTGATCTGAAAAAGAAGAGATGTTTTAATCTGTACTAAATAGCCCTGCCCTTAATTATTTTAAAAATAAAACAAAAATAAATGAAATATATCAACTATTAATATTGTCACATTATGCCATCACTAGTAGTGCATAAGGTAATGTGTACTGTTACTACTGACAAGTCATGAAATATTGTAAAATAATACAACTATTAAAATGACAATCATATTAGAAACATTTTGAAATTCTGAAAACAATCCAAAAAGAACTTTTTTTTTCAATATTGGAAACGATATTTTTTTTTACTTCAAATGTCCTTCTCTCCTGGAAATTTAAGCAGAATCAAGATGACATCACAAAAACATCAAGGTTAGTCAAGACAGAGTTTTCCAGTGGAAACATGTTTCAATGAAAATTTTCCAAACTACAGTTCGAATTCCAACATATCAGGAGCTATCTTGGCTATCAGTAAGTTACATGTGGTGGTAGCTCATAACTATACAATGACAACAAAACAAACTCATTTCCTCCTGCTCCAGAACCACAGGCCTCTCTCAAATTTCCATGAGCTGTTAGAGAGAATGGAGTTCTTAGGGTGACCAGACAACAAGTGTGAAAAATCGGGACGGGGGTTGGTGATAAGAGACAGTATAAGAAAAAAACCCAAAAATTGGGACTGTCCCCATAGAATCGGGACATCTGGTCACCCTAGGGGGTCTAGGACACAGGTGAGCAGTTCTGATTTCATCCAGTGACAGGGAGTGATGCACAATTACAGTTTTTTTCAAAGGTGATGAATTACTTTCATCCTGAAAGATAAAAGCATTTGAACTACATACAGGCCATGCATGTTTAAATGCAGCCAAATCTAGGGTGGAGATTGATACCCAACCGGTTGACATCACTGCACAATTGAACATGTAGTCAAAAACGCGTGTCCTGGAAGCTTTAGTTCAATAAACACCACTAAAAAAAACACTAAACAACTATCTCCCTTGGAAAGATGAGTTGACCCTGCTAAGGCTTGGATTTATCATGGTTACAAGGAGTCCAGGACATTCAAAGGCCCCAGGATTCCCTCTGATTGTGCAGCATGCAGTATGGGTGGGAGGGGAACAATAGTCAGCTAGAAAAAAAGACCTTTCAAACGTCCAGGGTGACTAACAATGCACAAAATATATTTTTTTAATTCTGAAATACACCGCAAGGGTCCTTTTAAAAAGTGAGCAGCAGCAGAGCAGCAAATAGCAGTGTGTAAGGGCACTCAGGAAGGGGGATGACTCAGTGTGACCAAGCAGGGCGAGGGCTGTGAGTAGGACTGGCTGAGAGCAAATGGACGTGGGTGGTTATGACTGAGTATCACCGTAGAGGAGCAAATTAGTGAGACTTCATTCCAGTGACTGTTGGAGGGGGAGTCATACAGCAGCAATTTCATCCTTTAAATCTTTTAGAAATAAATCCACTTTCTTCAATTAGCAAAACAATAAAAATAAAGCTGATTTTATACAAAGACACACACACCAGAATACTCTAGTCATTAAAAACCTGGCGTTATATCATATGGTCCTTACTCAAGTACTGATCTATGGAAATCTTTAGTATGCCTTCAGTGCAGTTACCCCAGCTTTTTACCTGGGTTTCAGCCCTAACTCTCCTACTGTTCACACAGAAAAATCTTTTATCAGGGTTTCTTTGTGCTTTTAAACCAAGCTTGTTTACCCCATGGGGAGTAGAGGTTAGAGGTCTCACTTTTACAAGATCTCCTACCTATCTACTTAGCCGTGTGCAAGCTGTAGCCTGGTTTACAGAACTCAGGTGCTGATAGTCCTCCAATGCCCTCCCACTCTCCTTTGTGGGCTGGGTTTCCCTGCTGTTTTATCTAGTGCATTGTTCAGAACCACGGGATAGGCCGCTCCTAGTGCCTAACCTGAGTTACTGCAGTGCCACTGTGGGGACATCTATGTGGGTGTGACTTGAGTGTTGTCTAGCAGGGTGGAAGGTCACACCTGGGTTTGGCTAATCCGAGTGTCCAGATCTGGATATACTCTGCAATGAAGACATACCCTTTGCTTGAGTAAAATAGCACAGCAGATGCCACAGTGAAGGGAGATACAAACCCCAAGCTCCTTTCAAGACAATTCAAAGCCTCTCATCAGAATTTACTGCTATGAACAGCCTTGAGAGATGACTGGATTTAAGTTTTGCAAAAGCCCTACATACAGAACCAAGGAGAAATCATTTGAGGAAAAAAGGGCTGCAAACACACACTCTTCATGGGACTGTAAATAGCTTTCCAGATTGAGCAATCATTATAATTAAAATGGAGCTAAGTGACATGGAAGAGCAGTTGCTAAATTACAGGTCTGGGAGTTGGGGAGAAGAGCATATCTGACTGCATGACAATCAAAAATAGTAAATTAAATTTTGAGCTCCAATACACTGTAATCATATCCAAAAGAGAAAAAAAGGATGAAATATGAACATGCATCTCAAAATCGAGTCAACTTAATGTCTATTTTAAAAAAAAATGCTAATCAGGGAGTAATACCTGTATACACCAAGATTTCTCCAAAGCATATTGCAGAAATAAAAACAAGATGCTCCCACAGACTTTCATGAAAACAACAAAAATAGATGTCAGATTCTCCTGATCCAAAGAACACAGGTTTGCTTTCATTTGCGCTAAAGGACAAGCTTCATTAAAGGACAAGCAGTATGTCATATGTGCCTATAATACACTTAAGCCGTTCTGTTCTTCTTCAGTAGAGGGCAGTATAGCATATGTTTGTTGTAATTAAGTGGGTAGAGTGTAGTATATTGGAGAAGCACTTACACATTGTACAATTCATTTTTTTAAAAAGTCACCTACATGCTGCTTCAATTTATTTTCAAAATCAACACCTCTCTGTCTGCAAAAGCATACTGGGTTTGTTAATTCACATCTGGAATAATCCAAATCTCCCCCTTTTTGCATGGAACTTCTCTAAGAACTTCTCTAAGAAAGTCCTGTGGCACCTTAAAGACTAACTATAAAGTTTTGAAGCATATATAGTTATAGTTAGTCTTTAAGGTGCCACAGGACTTTGTTAACTCTGCTATTCCAGACTAACACGGCTACCACCCTGATTCTTCTCTAAGAAAAATACTTGGTTAGAAAATCCCTCCCCTTCACAGACTAGTTTCCTGCTGAAAGGCAGGAAAAGATCCAGGAGCACCGATCTGAGCAGGACATACTGGGCCTGGGGGATGTTTTGCCAAGTGACTTGCTGAAAGGAATTAACAGAAGCCCTTTGTTACAATTCCAACAGCAAATTGAAGAGAAGGTTGAGTTGATTGTCTTGCCTGGAGGAGCTTACTGCCTCTCTGGAACCTAGTAATTCACCTCCCCCCCCCCTGCTTATAACATTATTACTGAAGAACAAATTTATTTATTTTTACAATTGGAATCTGTCGAGTGTCAGATATTTTAATAATAATTTTCTGGGGCATAATAACCACAGACCTCTCTCTCCAAGGTCCTTATCCACCACCATTTGAAAATAGCACAGCATGATATTGACTTGAACATGTGTATCAGAACTCTTCAGAGCATTTTTCAAGAACAAAAGAGTAAATAAAAACCATATGTCCAGCAAGTGCACTAAAGGGAAGTTTTGTTTGCTACAGGGTGTTGCCTTCCCTTCAAATTAGATAATCACACAGGCCCCTTCTGTCTGTCTCATCTCTGAATTAGGGATAATGTGGGGGCGGGAGGGGAAAGAATTAATAGGATTCCCTAACATCTCACCATTCCCTTCTTCCAGCACACTTTCATGGGTTCAACAGTGAACTGGGAAAGGAGGGGGACTTCGCTGGAACCACTTGTTAAAATTTGCCAAGATATCATTGATTTGGTTCTTTGGTTGCCTAAAATATTTATCCATAAATCTTTGATCCTAGGGGCTGGTTTGATGCCATGCACTTCATACCATTGACACATGGAGCCATTGGCAGAAACTGCCTAGTTCCAACAGCAGATGATTAGGAAGAATCCTAGCACATCAGATGCACAGAAAATATAATTCTGAATCATTATAAAAAAATCAGATAAGACAGATATTGGGATAAAAGTGAGGACTTCAGCAGAAAGTGTCTTCCCTTCCACCCCAGCAATTTTTCAGAATGGACCATTAGGAATACGATTTTTCCCCCCAAAATCACTAAACACGAATTGAAATAGAATAAAATAAATGTGATGTTACCAATTACATCTGCTCCACTGCTACATTTAAAAAAAATTAAGCAAAGCGCAGTCAGTAAGATCGTATGCAACTATAGTGATGAAACCAGAATGAACACGGCACTTTATCCCAGGCCAGCCTTTTTATGAAGAGGACGGGAGCAGAGGGATTAAATTCTGCCTTCAGATTTGCATGCTCGAGTCATACTGAGGTTAGCTGGAGTTGCTCCTGCATTTCTGAAGTCAATATTTGGCCTATAGATGTTATGAATGTCTTTGTCAAAGAGAAAAGGTGATGTCAACCCAAAACAGGAATCTAATACTCCCTCTCTCCCACATATGTCATACAGGGAGGTTCACTGGTTGGGCAGGTTTATAGCCACAACATTCCCATTTTGTTCAGTTCTTAATAGATCAGCTAGTTTTATTAAATTACCCAGAGGACCAGAAAACTCTGTTTAGCCAAGTGTGAAGTTGCTACTATTCTTAGAAATCGCTAATTAAAGTGTCTCTACACTTCCCAAAGGTACCATTAGAGGAACTTGGCTATAGGAAGTTTCCTGCAACAAGAAGATGAAAAGGAGAAGCAAGCAGGAGTGACCCCCTATCTGGCTCCATCCCTTGAACTAGGATAACACAGGAGGGGAACTTCGACCCCTTCTGGGACTGATCACCCCAATCAGTGAACAGAAAGTTTGGAAATTTAACCTAAGCGGATTCCTTTTAGGGAAGCCTTACAAGTTAGCAGGACTCTTATGTTAATAAGCTGTGATATTACTTTTGAGGATCTAGTCAGTGAACCTGATGTCCAGCACAAGCTATAAAGGTACAATTCAAATGATACTGAAGGACAAGCAGCAAAGGAGCCAACTCTATCAGCATTATCCATGACTAATACCAAGTATTCTCCAGGTACTTTAAACAGGGAGATCTATCCTGAGTCAACTAATTATGGGTTGACTCCTATTCCCATGGAAGTCAGTGGAAAAAGCCCCATTGATTTCAGCAGGAAAGAGATCCAGTTCCAGGGCTTAGACAGTCTTAGATGAATGCTATAGGAAAACCTTAGTCTGATTGCTATCTATGAACTCCGGCCATGATCCTGGTCACATGGAAGTGAATGGGAGTTTTGCAATTGACTCCAACAGAAGTAGGATCTGTTCCCATATCTTTGGCTCCTTCGCCTGACTGCTTTGCACGCCTCTTCCCTACTTCTTCGTTTTCTTTACCCAGAAACACCCAGTGTGTGTGTGTGCTTGCGTGCATGCATGCGTGGGGGGGTCTAAAACGGATCTTGTCTCATTGCTAAGCAGTGCCCCTCTTTGGCAGGCACGTTAAGGTACAGTTTAGTTTAAGTTATTTCTAGCCAGTTTTAAGTAAGAAGCACATGGCATAACCTCGTGTATAACAACTGGTAACTGACACCCTTAAGTAGAATTTCAACTAGGAAATGTCTACCGTCTTCAGATCTGTCTAAAAGGAGCTATTTTAAAGTGCTCCATTCGAAATCTGTGCCTTTAAATTCATTTTACTATTACAGTCATTTCACTAACTACTTAATTGTAGCCATCTATCTGCGTCTGTCTCACTCCGACACCCACAGATGCACCCACCCACACATCCGCCTACACAAGCCTACACTCTGACTCATGCTCAGAATGGTTGTCAAAAACCCCACTCCCTGCCTAACGCAAACACTCTTGTGCTGCTTCTTTGATCTATTTCCATGTATTTCTATGAGTCATCTGATCTGTCTCTGATCTAAACCCAGTAGACTAGAGCCTACATGTGTGGTGTTTTGCATGCATTTGACTTGAAATCGAGAACTGCTTGGGTGACCACACAATGGTACGCAGGAATATAAGATCAGAAAATTCCTGGTAACCTTTGCCATAAACTAATAACTGATTTAGCCAAAATAAGAGCAATTACTTCCATTTAGAAGTACTAGAAACCACAGGAAAATATACCAAAGATATTATCATCCTTCAGAAATAAAAATCATAATAATTGCTTATAGGCACTTTCCATCAAAGAATCCCCAAGTGTGTTATAATTGTTAACATACAGCCTCCTAAATATTATCGTCCTCATTTTGCAATGGGAAAATGGAAGCACCATATGATTAAAAGCACACTTCAATGAGGTAACAAGCTATTTAACTTCTATTGACTTAATGGTTTTAAGTCAATGGCCATTCAGGGCACTTACCACCTCTGGATCAGGCCCTATGGAACTTACCCACAGTTCCCAAGGAAGTGTGTGGTAGAACTCAGCCTATAACCCCCTGGCCCCTAGGTCTGCCCCACAACAAGACCATCCTTCCTGCTATCATCTGAGAGATTTTCTGTCACTTGTTATCACCTGTCCTCATTTGGGTAATCCATTGAATGCCAATCATGATTAGGGCTTGGGATGTGCAGCCATTCCCCATGAACAGGGATATCCATGGCTGCATATGCAATATTCTGACTGAGTCTACGATCTGTCTGCAGACGTGGATCATTTGTTGAGCCACGTTCCTGACAGAGCTCATGGGTTGCAGCATGTTCATGATTCAGTATTCTATTAAATACCTCTGCCTTCATTCAGATGCAGATATTGGTGACATGTATCACAAGATCCAATGTTGTTGTGTTCCTTCCCATAACCTGTACTTGCTTAACTGTTCTTTGACTATAAATGTCTTGGGCAGAGAGCACCTTTCTTGAATGTTTGGAAGGCATCTAGCATGCCATGGGTGCTTCCATAAACTATGAATGCTTTGCTGCTCAACTTATATGCACATGTATGGTTCAGAACAATTAAAGGTATGTTTTAAAATACCTTTCATGGTGAACTTGCACCTAGTGTTGTCAAGAACCAAGTGTATGGGGAATTTCTATTTGTACACTGTGTGAATGCATCTTAGAATTTAAAAATAAAAAGGAGCCGGCAGGGGTTATCCAAAGATTATTGTGAGTCATGCCGAGGATACTAAATATGATGAGAATCAGTAATAAACAACCAGTACCACAAAAAGTAGAGATTTGAAAGCCTTGCAATTCTAGGGCCTACTCCTGCTCTCACCAAAGGCAATGGCAAAACTCCTACTGGTTTCTCTGCAAGCAAGGTCAGGCCTGAGATTCTGTGCTTCAGGCATATTGGTGGAGAAGGGACACATAGGGCCAGATTCTCCTTTCAGTTACACACATTTAAAACTGAAATAACTCTTTTATTTAGTGGACTTTTACTACTGTAACTAGGTTGAACAGAGAGCAAGTGAGAATACTCGGGACAGAGGGTGGAGGGCAACAGGTGCTATATAAGACAAAGCCCAAACATCAGGACTGTAACTATAAAAATTGGGACTTCTGGTCACCCTAACTGTAACTGAAAGCAGAATTCTGCTACTGGGTTCCAAGCTTCCCAGCCGCTGTAGCTCAATCAGCTTTTTATTCCCATTTGCGTAATAAGCCCCATCATTATCATGTTTGGCAACAGCTGAAATATGTCAGTGAGCAGGGAGAAGTGATGCTCACTGCTCTCCTACTACCAAGCAGAGCATAAATGTACAAGAGTAGAGAGCCTTTGGGAGGTGGCTGTTGGTTTAAATAATGCCACCAGTTCAAAGTGTTATGTCTGATTTCACATAACATATTTTAGGTCTTACTCCTAGCACGTGAAAGGGACGATATTGTTAGCTGCAGAGACACTAGCCCTGAAAAAGCAAAGACTGTTTCTGCACGGCAGGGAACTTCACTGTGCGTCATGGCAAAGATTCTGTCTGGGTGGAGTGGGCTGATTATTATTTTAAACATCTTGTAGTAGTGAGACATGAATTTCCATCATATAATTTGCCTTTAGTTAATTTACAGAAACTCATTTAGTTGCTGAGTATCTTTGTAGTGACCAATCTTTACACTGAAAAAACAGGCAACGATTGCATTGGGATCTAGCTGCTACTCAGGTAGCCACATTAGTGACATCTAAGAAAGACTGGCAGATTAGAGGAATAGTCATCATGGTGAGGATAGCATGGCACCTGATATTCTGTTGAGAAATGTACATATTTTTGTACAAACAGTCCCTTCTCCCTATTTTCTTACATGTTTGGGAGGATGGAGAGTGGTGATGGGAATGGCAAATTATTGCAGGCTGTATTTTCTGTTAGGTTACCTTCACCTCACATTAATTGGGCCTGGTCCCATTTAAATTCAAAAGGAGTTTTATGGTTTGCTTGCCTGAAGAATATAACGGCTCAATCCAACTTTCAGTTCAACCAATGGGAGGCTTTCCACTACTTCCAATGGGAGCTGGATAAGGTCCTTTGAAATCTACAGCTAAAAGCACTCAGTCGTTTATGTGGGAATATGCAGATCTTGCATAAATTAAGGGATTTAAAAAAATGATTTTCTGTGGCAGTATAAACCTTACCTCACATATTTTCAGAGCAATGGATGCATCTTAATAGCACTGAAAATGAGGCACAACCTTCTGTCAAAAAACAGAATTCTTCTTCTTCCCCTTTTCAATAGAATTATAAAAATCTAGTGGAATAATCAGAGTTTGAGAGTGAAAATTTCCTCTGTGCAGATCTTAAACTCTTTTCAGTATTTTACTGGAATATAAATGCATTGTAAAAGCATCTTGAAATTGCCCAATTTCCCTTTTCATTCCTATTATTGTTGGTTTTTAAATGGGGTATCTTTAAGTAGCTGAAGTGAAGTTAAAATATTCCTGTTTATTCCAATATTTCTGTAAGTGTTTAACTGATAACAGCTATAAAGACAAATATTATTTATACCCTGTGCACGGTTATAGCTGCTACATGCGTGCTCCTGATATTCAGTCATTTCTCACCTCCAGGGCTGCTTCATGCAAGAAGTGGAACAAACATGACAGCCGTGTGTGTGGGTGAGTGCATGGCTGAGAGTGTAGGCGGGTGCGTGGGTGTGTGTTTGTGCCTCTGCCTGTTTGCTTGTGGGAGTAGAGGATTGGTGTGAGCAAGAATACATGTTACAAATCAGAGCCTTGCTTAAGATCTTGCACAACAATTTTGTTGTGTTCTCTTTGACTGATTGATTAATTGACTGATTGATTTGCAATCAAGCCCTGGGGCCTGGACATCTAACACCGTGACTATTCTACTGAACCTACAACTAGAAGAGTTTGGGAAGGAATATTTGTTTAACTTTAGGGAAAACTCCCATAGCTTTTGGGGTCTCTGAACACCTTATCTGGGTGCAATACCTGCCGCCTCTTGGCACTTGACCACTCTCCACCGTGAGCCCGCTTTTTCCTTTTCAGATCACTAATGAAGGACCCAAATGCTCATGGGTGTTGAATGTGTTTGGAACAGGGAGTGTTTTTGTTTCCACTTTCTAGTCATCAGATCTACTACACATGGATCGCGCTGTATGTCATACAGTAATGTAGATACAGCATGCACAAATAAACAGACTATATATATACACATACACACAATACTATATATACACATTAAAAACAAGTACAGCTGACAAATCTCAGTTTAGGAATTAAAATAATTCTAAGGAATGAAAATATAATGGCATATTATAGTTCCTGTCTATAGTATACATTTTAAAGGGCACCCACCACACAGTTTCTAGGGCTCAGAATGCTGTGGGTTTTTTTCAGAATCTAAGAAATAAAAGCTGCTGCTATTTTAAAACAGGCAGGCTTCCAAACCAGTGGCCTTATTGGCCATAGCACTGCACAGAATAGGGAGTGAAGTGGACAGTAGCCACCACATAGACTGAGGACTCGGCTTCAGTTTTAGCCTCCATCCTCAGCTACAGGTACTACTGTTTAATGTTCACCCAAATTTATATCAACTCAAGCTTCATATAGTATTTTAAAAATATGTATATGAACATTATGGGGAATACTCTATAGGACATAACCTACAGTAACTTGACCTAATGTATCAATGCATGGACTTAGGCTTTGTCTACCCACACACACACACACTTGCACCAGTTTAAATAAACCAGTTTATTTAAAGCCCTCTGTAGACACTTATTTCAGTTTAGATTACACCTGTTCCTAGTCAATTAATGTCAAACTGAAATAAGCCTGGTTTAAACCAAAATAAGAGTGTCTCTTTTTAACCAGTCCAACTACCGTATTTTTCGCGCTATAAGACGCACTTTTTCTTCCCCAAAACAGGGGGGAAAAAGTTGGTGCGTCTTATAGGGCGAATGTGCGCCCCGGTTCCCCCCTCCCCGCCGCGGGCGGGCTGCCGGGAGCGTCCCGGTTCCCCCCTCCCCGCCGCGGGCGGGCTGCCGAGGTTCCCCCCTCCCCGCCGCGGGCGGGCTGCCGGGAGCGTCCCGGTTCCCCCCTCCCCGCCGCGGGCGGGCTGCGCTCCCGGCAGCCCACCCGCGGCGGGGAGGGGGGAACCGGGACGCTCCCGGCAGCCCGCCCGCGGCGGGGAGGGGGGAACCTCGGCAGCCCGCCCGCGGCGGGGACGGGAGAGCGAGGCGCTTTTTTTTTTTTTTTTTGGTCCGGCTTTTTTATTAAAAAACGAGGGGGCGTCTTATAGGCCGGAGCGTCCTATAAGACGAAAAATACGGTAAGTCTGTTAAAAAAAAAATCACGCCTTAAGGTAAATCAGTGTAAATCTGCATGCGGACACGCCCACAGCTCACATATTAATGGAAATACACCTTTTGAGGGGCTACTGCTCCTCTAATTGCAGCTAGTGCCATCTAACCCTGTCGAGTGCAAGACTAACCAACACAGTGCGTAGAATGGGGCGGGGGGGGGCAGGCAACATTTTGGGCCGAGGGCCACATTGGGGTTGCAAAATTATATGGAGGACCGGGTAGAGAAGGCTGTGCCTCACCAAACAGCCTGGACCCACCCCCATCCGACCTCCCACCCCCCTAAATGCCCCCCTCAGAATCCCCGACCCATCCAAGCCCCTTCCACTCCTTGACCCCGATGACCCCATCCAGAGACCCCCGCCCCTACCATCCCCTATCCAACACCCCTGCTCCTTGTCTCCTGACCACCCCATCCCAAGACCCGCCCCAGGACCTTATCCAACCCCCCCGCTCCTTGTCCCCCGACTGCTCCGACTCCTATCCATGCCCCATCCCCATGACTCCCACTCCTATCTAACCCACCCATTCCCCATCCCCCCAGAACCACTGACCCATCCAACCGCCCCTTATCCAACCCCCTGACCCCAGCCCCCTTACCATGATGCTCAGAGCAGTGTGTTGGGTAACCCGCATAGAGCCAGACATGCTGCCCCACAGGAGCGCAAAGCCCTGCCCTCCCAGACCACTGCATGCATGGCACACTGAGACTCCAGGGGAGGGGAAACAGCAGGAGAGGGGCCCATGGCTTAGAACATTAGTGGCAGCTGGTGGTTGTCAATCCTGGTGTTCCCAATTTTGCTAACCCTGAAGGACCTAAATCAGGGGTCTCAAACTCAAATGACCACGAGGGCTGCATGAGGACTAGTGCACTGGCCCGAGGGCCGCACCACTGACACACGCACACACCCTCGCTGCCCCAGCTCCGCCCCCACTCCACCCCTTCCAAGAGGTCCCACCCCTGCCCCACCTCCTCCTCTGAGCACGCAGCTCCCCATTCCCTCCTGGAAAGCGCTAGGCACCACCAACAGCTGTTTGGCAAACAAAGCAAGAGAAATATAGGAAGTCCAGAGCTAGAAACACGCGTGGCCCAGCCAGGCAGCAGAGAAGCCTCTGCTTCTGGCCCCTCCCTCCCGCAAACTGCTATGGGGGAGGGGGAACAGGAAGCCTGGCGGGCCGCAGGGAAGGGCTTTGCGGGCCACATGTGGCCCCCGGGCCGCATATTTGAGACCCCTGACCTAAATGATAGAGAAAGCCTATAATAACCCAGGCACTATATGCTCTGACTCCTCTGATTTCTAAGGGTTAGAAATTTCCCCCAGATCTAGGTTTGCCCGCCTCACAGAGTCAAAGGATAACATCATAAACTAAGCATTTTATTCCAGGATAGGACATGCATGGGGATTCCTGATCAGTCAGTATAAAGCTTTTGTATCTTGCATACTAGGTTGGAACCCTCCAGAGAAATCTATGTCCTCTTCAGACGGCACTGAAGAACTAGCTTTAACTACAATCCACTTGTACTTGGAATGAATTCACTTGCTAGTAAAAGGAATCTTAATGGAGCCATTAGGCTTTGCTCATACCACAATCAGTAATCACGTGATCTTATGACTTCACCACTCCTCCTTTCTCCATCTGTATTGTTTGTTACCCTCAGTTGGTGCACTGTGTCTAATTTTAGACAGTCTGCTCTCTGGAGCAGGGACTATACCTAGCTCTTTCTGTAAGGCATCTAATGCTCTTCCGAGTTGTGGCAATCACCACTATATTCATCTGGTGTCTAATCATGAAATGCTGTACTTCTCTAGTTAAAGACACCTTGCAGTCCAAGATTTTTCTCCCCTCCCTTTTTCAGTACAGTCATTCAGACTTTGATCCTTGTGATTTCCTGTCTCCACTAGTAAACAGAGGTGTTAAGGTCAGGCTTTGGCAGCCTGCTAATGAAAAAACCACACCAGAAAGGGAAGCAAAACATGCCAGCGAGTCCTCCACCCACTTCAATTTGAAGTTATGCCAACAATAAAATGCCAGGATAGACTTTAATAGGCAGAAAGGTTTGCATCGGCAACCTTCCTGCAGTGGCATAGTGTGGTCTTACTAGCACTAGCTCACAGGTCCGTTGGTGTTTCTATTGTGAACCCCTATTTTCAAGAATAAAAATTAACTGGGCCATAAAAATTAGCTACCAAGAAATGAAGCTTCAGTTTGCAGACCAGGAGGAGTAGTGTATGTATGTGCGCTGGAGGAGAGGGAGTGCCACTGATTGTTTAATCTCATTATGAAGATATGGGAAACATCTGTATATATTTGTACAGTGACTGTCACAGTGGGGCCCAATCTTGCTTGGCCACTAGCCATACAGTAATAAACATGATTATTAAGTACTCATAGGGCTCTCATCACTGTAGCATTAAACACTTTGCAACCATTAAAGGATTTTTTTCCTCACAACACCCTTGTGAAGTAGGGAAGTGCGTCTACTTTACTGATGGGGAATTGAGATACAGGGTAAACTAAGTGATTTGCCCAAGGTATGGCTGAGCTAGCACATGAACCCAGATCTCAAGTCCAGTCCAGTGTTCTATCCTTTAGACCATCCTTTCTGTCGACATGGAAAGTTAAAATCCAAATTCAAATAAACTTCACTGATGCAAATTGTGACTTTGCCCACCTAAACTATGGATTTGCACTGGAGCAGCTACACTGGGGTTTGGTCATCGATGGCTGAAATCCACAGTGCAATTATCCCCAATTTACAGAAGACAAACCTGAGAAACAAAATGATGAAGTAGTTTACCCAAGCCAGCCAGTAGCAGAGTCAGGATTAGAACCCAGGTTTCCCCATTTTCACATCCATGCTCTGGCCCTCCAGCCAAGCTGCATGGTGGAATTTGGCCCTCACATTTTTAAATATGTGAATAAAAGAGACTGTTTGATGAGCAGTGTTGTAAAGGTTTTATTTCCATGAGCTCAGCATTACCCTCAAAAGTGGGGCAACACCCTGCACAATCACAGTCTGTTCATGCCACATCTATTCATCTTTGTAGTACTTTCTCCTCTGCATCTTCTCTTTTGAAGTGGAGAAGTTATGATACCATTGCTAGGGTTAGATCTTAGCGATAGTTTCTAGAAAAGCAGCATCATTCTAGTCGCTACACTGATTCTGCAGACTCTTACACTCATGAGTAAATGTGCACACGTTTGTAGGATCAGGCCTTTGGTTTGCACTTCATCCTAAACACTGGTAAAATATAAGGAGACTATCAGGTCACATGGGACTTAACATTAAGCTTTGTAAAAATAAAACTACCACAGAATTTACGTCCAGGAGAAAGGTGGGGGAGGAGGGTTGTGGGTTTTTTTAAATGTATGTATTTATTGAGTGTGAGAAAAAAGAAGGTAATTCCAATGGAAACAGGGTTTAAACCCCTCGCCCCAATAAAGACCAACCCTCCCCCATTCTTTCATGTTTGCAACCCATTACTTGGGGTCTTATGTACAAGGGCAGACAGTGAAACTTAACTTAACAACAGCAAAATGAACAGTAACTTAACAACAGCAAAATGAACTATTCTAGTTTCTTTATCCAAGCTCAGAGACTTGAAAACTGTTTAAAGAAAGAGGAAATAGAAAGTTGAAAAATGCACCTGGTTCAGATCTGTCTTGCTGTATTCCTGGAAGTAGCCCCACTGAAACTGAACAGGGCTACAGGCAAGGTGTCTTTAAAAAAAATAAAAATAATAATAATGGGTCAGAGGTCAAAGTATAAGCATAGAGAACATTATATTACAATCCTGCCAAAACCGGGGGAGAGGGAACCATAAATAAACAGAAGAGACTATTAACCTATGAAAAGTTCAGGGGACAAACCAAAGTTGGGGGCACTATGCCTCTTGCCCCTAGCGTGATACTCTCGGCTACCTGATTAGGTAGGATTTATTCATGTGTTTAATTATTCTTTACTTTGTCAAGTTTTTTCTTTTTCACTTTTCATTGAAGCCTTAATATTCAGGGACTACTGTAAACTCATTAATTCCTATTTTGAGCAATGTGGTGGATGCAGATGTGTTTAGGCATGCAGTTCAAAGCAGTATCCAGGCTAGGGAAACAAACCCATGGTATGATCCAACTCTCTCAACTGTTGCACCTCTTTCTCCTTTCTTGGTCTACTACTACTCACCACCATCAGCGTTGGTGAGTGGGGATCTATGACCACCAGCTAAATACGCTTGCCCACAATTTGAGCACTGACTTCAGGAAGCCCACCCTCAGTTTTTCTTAGTGGTGCCAGCTTCCAGAAGCAGTAGAGGCTTCCAGCTATGTTGGAAAGGTTGCGTAAGCAAGGCACAGCACCTCTAATATGTGGAGATGCATATCTGTTGGCATGCTCACTGCTTACACATCTTATTGATTCATACCCAAGGACTGCCATTACAGATTTGCTTGAATGGATTGTGAATTACCATAGTTATGGGATAAAGTTCATACATAAAGATTAATCAGCCATGAACAGAAGTAATGAGCGGCGATTGCATACTATAGTTATTTATTTGCTATTTATTTCTTTGGATTTCTACAGCAACAAAGAGGTGCCCATCCAAAAGCTCTGGGCGCACTGCCATTATTTAAAAACACATGTACGGCGTCAGCCAAACCCCAGGCAGCCTCACCTCCTACAGAATGCAGCTGCAACCAAATTATCAAGAAGCAACCCAGATCCTGTCCCTCAGAAGTCACACTCTTCTTAACTGCTCAGAAAAACAGGTGGGCAGTTAATGAATCTGGGCTATTCTGGAACAAGCCAGGACATTTTGGTGTGGGGGGGGGGGGATTAGGCAAATGAATCACATTATTCCAGAGTGGAAGGGAGAACACCATGCCAGCAGCCCCTCTCTGCAATATATCAAGGGGACCACTAGCTTGAGTACCTCTGCTGACTGCAGTTGAAGGGTTATTGCATGGAACAGAGTCCATCTATCTCTCTCCTCAGACACACTCATTTTTCTTCTCTTCATAGGCCAAAACTCTGTCCCTTTGAACATGGGGCACGCTCAACTGGGGAGCAGACTCCTAGTGGCTGAGTGGAGGATTCAGGAGGTCTTCTACCCTAGCAGGCTGGCTCAGGGAGCCAGCAAAAATATGATACTGTAGCAGCACACATGCAGGGATACTTTGGAACTAATCAAACTGCAAGAAGAGTCACTGGACACAACAGCCTAATGCTGAGAGAATTCTAGTTCCATATTGTGCCCTCTTCTTGTGTGGTGGTGCTAGGGGTGAAGAGGGCTCTGCTATCTCTTCTCTCCTGCCCCCAGTCCACCTTTCCAACACAGGCTGGAATTTCCCCCTTCCTCTCCCCGATAGTACAGTGGATTATGTTTTGCTGTGGACCTTAGTTACATCAGTTGTCACAAAGGTCCTTGGCTCTGAAGGCAGAAAGGAGATCAGTAAAAGAACATTCAAAGCACCAGCTGTTCTAAAGCTATAGGGGTTGGGCTCAAGCAGAGGCTGAGCATACCCCAATGTCACAGTAGCTCAGCAATGAAGGATTTGACTACTCAAGTGCTAAACAATGATCTGTTTATTCCCAATATTATAGCTGTCTCCTAACAGTAATAAGGGAGGAAAGTCAGAGCTGGATATGGAGTAGCTGGCAGCCAAAGTACTTAGTAGCCTTGCAAACACAGGCCCTGGCCCTGCATGTCAAATGTAGGCATCCAAATTTGGCTTCCAAGTTCTGCCAATGGGTATACAGTGGGTAAACTTTCTCCATGCTAGCCAAGCAGAAAAGGGAGTGCTGCTCTTCCAAGCCAGGAAGAGAAATGGGAGCTTATAAAGAGATGTGGGAGCCGTGTTTCTCCTCCTCCTATCCCATTTACATACTGTACCTGCTAACTTCAGCCCCTGGATACACGGGCACACAAATACCCATTGTAGCTGTCAAATGCCCCTTTGAAACGTCAGTTGGAGTGCTCAGATAAGCACCAAATAAGTGTTTAATTATCACCATAGTACCTAAGGCTAGGGCTGCTTAATATTTTTGTTGTATCATTCTCTCAAAAGAAAATTGGGTTTTTGATTAGATGTATTCGGGATTGTCTGATTTAAAGACTTCAAGTTACAGAGAATCCACCATTTACTCTAGTTCAAACCAGCAAGTGACCTGAGCCCCATGCAGCAGAGGAAGGTAAACCCCCCCACCCCCCATTCCCCACCAAGGTCTCTGCCAATCTGAATTGAGGGGGAAATTCCTCCCTGACCCAGAGCATGTTAGCAAGACCCAACAGCCAGACACCTGGGAAAGAATTCTTTGTAGATGGGGAGGGCTCTGAGTTACTAGTGTCCCATCACCTGCCATGGGAGGTATTTATTAACAGCAGAGGCGAATGGATAATAGGCCATTACAAGCAACCTCATCTTCCCATCCCCTCCACAAACTTATCAAACTCACACTCAGTCTTAAAACAAGTTAGTATTTTTGCCACCACTACTCCCCATAAAAAGCCATTTCAGAACTTCACTCTGATGGTTAGAAATCTGTGTCTAATTTCAAGCCTAAACTTGTTGATGGCCAGTTTATAGACATTTGTTCTTGTGCCAGCATGGGCATTTAACTTAACTCCTCTCCCTCCCTGGGGGTTATCCCTCTGATGTGTTTAAAGAAAGCAATCATCTCTCTCTTCACCCTTCTTTTGGTTAGACTAAACAATCCAAGCTCAGAGTCTCCTCTCGTAAGGTAGGTTTTCCATTCCTACTAGCTCTTCTCTGCAGCGGTTCCAGTTTGAACTCATCTTTCTTAAACATGGAAGACCAGAATTGCACACCGTATTCCAGATAAGATCTATTAAGGTTAACTGTGATTGGTACTGGAAGTAATTTACCTTAGTCACTCCCACCACCAGAAGATGCTGAAACTGACCAAAATGTGTGTGCCCCTGTTAGGGCATATAGAGATGTGTCTTTGGAAAAATTCAGTGATAGTGCAATTAATGTACCTGTGGTGAAGATGGGGCACTATACATCAAAATCTTGACAACTTTTTACAGGTGTCACGGAGTGCCCAGGCGATGGTCTGGAACTGCTCCCTAGGAAGCCAGACAGGACTTCGGGTGGAGGGCCCCTTCTCCGTACACAGCCTGTTTCCAAGGCTAGGAGCTTCATGGGTACCCACTTCCACCTTCCTGAGTGTGACCTCAGAGCATTCAGCATCTTCTGCCCCTCCGTGTGCTTGCCCCAGGCAAGCCCGCCTGGGCGGAGTCCTGAGGGAGCCCATGGATTCTGCACCCCAAATCCACAGTCAAACGTGACTCTCAGCCAGCCAGTAAAACAGGTTTATTAGATGACTTCTATTTGGTCTAACACAGACCATACAGCGAGTGTGAGCCCTCAGCTGGATCCATCTTGGGGGGAGGGGGGAGCAGAGAGCTAGGACAGCTTGCCTGGAGCTCTCCGCCCTTTCCCAGCCAGACCCAGACTGACCCAAACTCCAAACCCCCTCCAGCCCCTCCTGCTTTCCTTTGTTCCTTTTCCCGGGCTGGAGGTATCACCTGACCTCTCTCCAACACCTGGGGTCAGATTACAGCATCAGGGATGCACACCTTGAGAGGGGAGGGCGTCGCCTCCTTGCTTCCAGTGTCAGCCCCATTCCTTGCATAGGGGAAACCGAGGCACACACACACAGTACTCCCACTTCGCCACAACAGGTTTGACAGTTTGTGTGTTTTCTACTAACAGTCACAATGTTCCCCTTTTCCCCATTAATCTACATCAGAACTAGAGCCAAAGCAAAAGTAAATGGGTAGAGTGTATCTGTCCAAATCTCAGTGAATAACTCACCTAATATCAAACAAAACATATTGCTGGAATCCTCAAGTAATAATTAGATAGTGGGAGAAAGGCTGAATACAGAGGGGTAGAAATACCTATAGCTCCTCTACTTCTTAATGTTCTGCTTGGATGATGCAATGGCTCATGGCAGGGACTGGGTTGTCCCTCTTGGGTTTCCTGGCAGAGAAAACATCTCCAGAAGTATCAGACAAATGAATGTGGGGTCCGTTTTTCAAAATGACTTAGGCTCTCAGGTGCTTAAGTCTCACTGACGTTCAGTAAGACTTGAGCTCCTAAGTCACTAAAGGACCTTTTAAAACATTACCTTCAAACTACTTCTGCTAAGGCCCAAATTGCTTAGGGATCTATTGTTATTTGAGTTCGCCGAAAACTTTCCAGCAGAATAGTTCTCCTTCTGAAAATGCTGATTTGATAGAACTGAAAATGTTTCACAGGAACATTTCAATGTCAAACAGAAAATCAAAATCTTTGCTTTCATATACTAGAAGAAATATTTATATAAATTATATAGGGTAACAAAAATCAAAGTGAAATATTTCAGAATATAGTTTTGCAAAAACAGAGATTTTAACTTTGCATCTCGATTGGGATTAAGCCAAATTTCAAATCTCATTATTTCATGTGGGATGAAATTTGTGGGGTTTGGTCAGCTCTAATGGTCATTCAAGTGTGGAAAGTGGAAAGTGTGTATATTGGGGGAAAGTGTGTATATTCTCCACCATCTTCACATGGTTCACTGTGAGAAAACAGCACTGCATTCTCCTTCCAGGAGGGTTTAGTGGCAGCATAGAAGGGGCAAAGGGATGTGAATTTGTAGTTTCTGAGAGCTCAAGGTTCAGTAAAAAATCCCGACCCTCAACCATAGACAATGGGGCATCAGTTCAGCATGCCTGCTCCTTTGTCTGCCCTCCTGGCCCACCCCCTGAAATCGGTTTTGTTCTTGTGTATCCCACATTAAAGTTACACATGTCATTTAAATGAAAGCCCCTCAAGCAACATTGCAGCATATGTAAAGCACAACAGCTGTAAACCAGAGCAGATTGGCATAACAACCAGTTTTGGTATTTATTTCTTAATTAACGTACCACATTATAGCAAGGAGACTTCTTTAATTATTATAATAAAACTGAACCTAGTATGAAATAAGATTTAATTTAAATTAGTTCTTAGATTGTGTTCTCCTGTTGAATATTTAGTTCCAGACTAGGGTCTGATCATGCCTCCTCTCCTGCAGTCAATGAAAAAATCCTGTTGATGGCACTGGGAACAGAATCGGGCACCAAAATGTACAGGATATGTTAATGGGTTATGAAGAGGGACTATATTTTGCACCAATTCTATTATTCACCTTTTGCTTAAGTATACTTTTACAAGCTGCTATATTATGAACACTCTTACAGAGTAAAGTCCTGAGCAGCTCCAACTTCAGAGCCTCTATTTGCACACTGTACCTGTTTGCAGTTTTAGATCTGTTATTATAAATTAGAACTAGGGCTCAAACCACACAATTCAGATTTGAAGACAAGATTGGTCAATGCCATCATGGCTACCTCTAGCAGGCTAAATTCTGCCAAGTTCTGAGTGTCCTCAACTTCTACTGATTTCCTACTCATACCTCCAGGACGGAGGCCTCTGCAATCATCTTACATGCAGAGGACCTGCTGGTAGCTAAAAGGAATATTGTAGTCTCCAAAAAGAACAGCAAGAACTTATTTGTCAGTTGGACCAATTTATTGTTATAGACTAGGTGCCAAGCCTAATGCAGGACACAGATGGTTAAGGAGAGACTATTAGGGAAGGGTAGAGTGTAGAAATTCCTGGGTGGAGGAGAAATGGGCTTGAAAATGAGGGATTTGAAGGAAGAAGAAAAGGGATGCATAGACAAGAAATGGAGGTCTGGTACAGGTGTGAGGGATAGCACCATAAAAGGCTTGAGACTGTGTGTGTGAATATGATGAAAGGAGTACAGTGAAAGGCCTGGGAAACACATAGTGGGAGCGTGCACAAGGAGGAGGAGATGTAGTCAGAGATGAAGACAGTGCCATCTAGCAAGTATGTGACATAGCAGGAAAAAAATCCATAATCCCAATTTCCAGTTCTATGCTTTAACCAGGAGACCATCATTTCTATCCTATGGGGAAGGAACCCTTGGATCCAACTCTTTCCCCACAGAGGGAAAGAAATAACAGCATTAAGCCTTAAAAATACCACATTCTATAATGTTCCTATTTCAACAGCTTCATGTAAGTGCAAACAGCACAGAGAGGAATGGGGATACAGTATGAAAACGGAAATCTTTCACAATGGAGTATTGCAGTTAGCTGCACACCTAAATCTTGTCCGGTTATATCCAGAACATGGGAGTGGAGAGTCTCACCTCTGTGTCTTGCCACCCCAGTTCTGCCTCACTAGTGGCAGTCTGGTAGATGCTTTAGAAAGAGCCATAAGAGTTACAAGTAAGGTGGCCAAATATCTTCAGTTTAAATAGGGGGTTGGAAAAGGGAAATGTTTGGTGAAAATACATCCAGTGATGCTGAAAGTTGTCAGGCTTTGGTCAAAAACTGGAAAAGTTTTGCTGTGGAAAAACATCTTCAAAATTCTGGGGGTTTGGTCACAATCTCATTGAAATGTAATTTTCACAGGGGGAAAGAATAATTTCCTCATCAGTTCTAGTCATAAGCGTCATGCATATGACAATTCTTCACAAATATTGAAAGTCAAACATCACTGAAATGAGTGGTAATTATTCCAAAGTAATAACATAGTGTTGGAAATGCCTTTAGGGCATGGCCCTACAAATCCTACCATAAATAGCACTTGCTAAAATAAGTCCTAATAATAATTGTTGGCAACTCCACGCCCTTATTCTAGGAGACACACGCACTGAAGATTAGCTACGTATATTCACTCTGTATGCACTTCACTGACTATAATGGAGGAGGAGGGGAATATCAGCAAAGGAATGCATGCAGGTTTGGGCACCTGCTTGTATATCACTGAAACTAGCACCACTTGGCAATTTAGGATCAGGTGCATTGGCTGGAAATGCTTCTTTGTTCATGACAAATATTTGGGGTCAAATCATGGCCTCACTGAAGTCAATGGGAATGTTGGCATTGATTTCATCCACTGAGCATATTAGGACTACGGCAAATAAGGTGATCAGATGTTCCGATTTTACACGGAAAGTCCCAATATTCTAGGCTTTTTCTTATATAGACACCTATTACCTCCTACCCTCGTCCCAATTTTTCACACTTTCTATCTGGTCATCCTAATGGCAAAGTGCTTCAGATGTTTACTTTACAATGTATTTGGAAAAGGGGAATGAATATCCTGTAGTCAAGTGCAAATCCACGTGACAGGGACCGTTCCTTCCAAGAATATTTTTGAAAAACACCTGCCATTTGGTGCAACGCCATCCATTCCAAGTGCAAAACATTTGCCTCAGCTTCCAAAAGTGACTAGTGATTTGGAGTGCCTATCCCGAGACACAGTAGAGGGCCTGATTTCAGAAAGCACTGAGCACCCACGCTCTGAAAACGGGCCCCTTTTGTGGATCAACCAGTATGTCAATTAAAATACGTGTAACTTGCAGGGCCGGCTCTGGCTTTGTCACCGCACCAAACACACACACACACACACACACACAAACAAACCATCAGGGCGCAGGGCAGCCAGTGAACCAACACCTTCTCCCCCCCGGCGCAGGGTGGCTGGTGAACCAATCCCCCCCCCCATATTTCGTATGGATAGTGATTATCCAGGATTATATTAACCAGGATTAATTTTTTCCCTACCATCCCGGATAATCGAAAGTCTACTGTATCTGCTTTATCCCTTTGAAAGTGTTAAGTTAGTTACATATGCCAATCATGGGGTGTTCACTAACACTTAATTTGCTGCTGAATTTTAATACCATGTATTCAAGATTCCTTGTTTGCCCTGTAAAAAAATCTCTTTTCACACATCAGAAAATCAGAACAAAGCAAGTGCTATTTAGCCCTAGGATTTAACCACCTATTGTAATCCTTTGTTGATCTAATCTTTTACTTTAATTAAAAGGTTTATAGTTTGGTTTGCAGCTTTTTCTACCAGCACTTAGCACAAGTTTTGCCATCTGTTGCGCAGGATTCTGCTCTGGAATGATGTAGCATATCATTCCTAATTCCCCAAACATGTAATTCCCTTCAAATAGTTTTGATTTTGCCCAAAACACACATGGAAGGCTACAGGAATGTGTGCGCCAAAACCTCCACATGGTTAAAGGAGAGCCATATGAAATACTGTCATGAAAGCCAACAAGATAGGTACAACAATATGGTATTCTTCTAAGAGGGGTACAGTTAGTATAAAATTGTTGTGCTATGTTTGAAATAAATTATCTCAATCCTTTCATAGCAGTTATGTGCATGCATAGGTTTGCATTAATTCCCAGGCACTTCATGGGAACAGATTACCAAACAGATGTGGAAAATTCTCCACCCTTTCAAATCTTTAAATTGATATCGAACAGCTTTCAAATGCAAGTTGTTCAGTTCAATGCAAGAAATACTAAGTGAAAGTCTATGGCCTAATTATGCAGGAGGTCAGATGAGACAATCAAATGGTCCCTTCTGACCTTAAGATCTATTACTGTATGTTCTAAGCAAAACAATGCAGTTTATCTGGGGACAAATTCCACCCGCAATGGATGGGGTCTTATCTAGATAGTGGGAGTCATACATGGGCTCATATGATCACAGAATTGATTTCAGTTTTCTTGTACTATCAGGCAAATACTTTCATTTAGTTCAAAGGATACTTATGGTAACTTGAGACTTGCCTGCGCTTATGCCTGGTGTACTAAGCCTTTGACCATGTGGAGAGTTCAGTTTGTTCAGCATAATGCACACGGTAAAATTCCTATGGAAAGACTTCACAAAATCCAGATAACTACAGTATAAATGAAACTGGCCTAAGCCACATAGGACCTGAATACCATACCTATGTCACATACCACTAACCCACTGGTTCCCAATTCTGATGCCCTTAGAAGATAATCAGATGCATCACTTCATGACACTGGCAAGTCCATTTCCAATCCTAGAATCTAGGCCATCTGTCATATCTACCCATCCCACCTTATTGCTCCAGTTTTCATCTCAATGTAACTGAGGCTGAATTTACTTAATGTCTCCTTGCTTTCCAGTGGACTTTAATAAAAAAAGACTTTAATCCAGGTGTCTAGACCGCCTATGATTTGTTATCATTACTTCCAGACCCAATATGGGAATTACCAGTTTCCTACTAAGACCTTTTTCTAGATGGAATGATAAAATCAGTTGCCACCTCCATCTCGGCAGCTTCCTGGATTAATTCTAACTGGTCCTACATAAATCTCAACAGTTACTACAACCAGATACATCTTCTGCTATCTAGCCCATCACATTTTTATTCCAGCAACTTTGACATTCTCCTGCCAGCTGCATAAATTAGGGTCTCTTTCAGACCATCTCAACTACTCCCCCACCTACACTTATAGGGCAACCTGATGTGTCGCATTTGCATTCAGTATTACGCACTCTTCCCCATGATACCATACTGCTGAATGATATTACACATATATTGTAGTTTAAACCACATAGATGGCTATGCAAACCAACCACAAGTGTGTCAAAACCATGGTATAAACATTATAAAGTTATATGAACCGACTTTATATTACACTTTAAGAGGTTGCTAAATTCCGCCCATAACTGAATTTCAATAACTAATAGCTAACTCAGTAAAAGTTATATTAAGGATCTTCTGCAATTGATGCTCGCTTCAAAATGGCCACTGAACTATCTCCCAAGATTTTCAGGTTCTTTTTCTCCCCTTCCCTGTCCCCTCCCTTTTTTCTCCCCTTTAAATAAATAAAAAAAAATCATTCACTCTCTACCAGACAACAGAATGTTGTTAGCCCTGAGTCACCAGAAAGGGAGAAAAAGCAAAGAAAATTATAAAAATATGCTTAAAAAAAGAGAGAAAACTCTACAACACACAAGAGCATAAGCTAAATGTGATGGTGTGGTGTACTTTAAGGCTTTTAGTACAGGTTTGGAAATGTACTTCGATATTTCACTCAGGGCTCTATGACTCAGCAATAAACCAAATTTCTTGGTAGTTAGATTTATAACTCTCTCCCCATCTTTTATCTATTTCTATGAAGTAACAATTCATTATTTTTTAAGTAAAGAAAACATTTTAAAAGCTTTTTATAGTCTTGTGCGATGTACAGCAATAGGCAAGTTTGTAAAGGGCAAACGTCTCATATAACTAAAGAATTTGCAGTGTGAAAACGAGCATCTGCACTATTCAAAACATTTTCTATTGTAGATCTAGGCTAGGAACATAAAAGGGCATTCTGCATATACTGAGGAATTTTGCACATTAGCAGCCCTGGTCTACACTACAAACTTGTGTTAGTCTAACTACGGCACTCAGGGGTAAAAGCAGTTATATATGTAAGTCCCTTACGCTATGTCGACGGGAGGGCTTCTCCCATCGACATAGCCACCACCTCTCAGGGAGTTGAAGTACCTACGCTGAGGGGAGAAGAGAAGCTCTCCCATCAACATAGCTGCAGAGGTCCAGTTGCCCTGCTGCAAGCGTAGACAAGCCCCGAGTATAGCAACCTGCATGGAACTGGGAGGGAGGAGCACAGGTTGCAAAAGGGCAGAGTTTGGAGGAGGCACCAGGAAGCCAGGCTTTGTGCCTAGGGCTAGAATGGCAACTGCACCATCTTTGTCAATATTCTGTTAATAAAGAGCCCATTTGGTTTCAGCAACATGGAACACTCATGTTTCATGTGCTGGGAAATAACATTTGAGTTACCCTTCTTGAGTGATCTTAGGTTAAACTAGCATTTTTTTTCCAAAGGCCAACCCGGTATACCCGGGGCTCTCAACCTTTCCAGACTGCTGTATCCTTCTTCAGGAGTCTGATTGGTCTTGCATACCCCCAAATTTCACCTCGCATAAAAACTACTTGCTTACAAAATCAGACATAAACATACAAGTGTCACCGCACAGTATTGTTGAAAAATTGCTTACTCTCTCATTTTACCATATAATTATAAAAAAATCAATTGGAATATAAATATCATACTTACATTTCAGTGTACAGTATGTAGAGCAGTATAAACAAGTCATTTTCTGTATAAAATTTTAGTTTTAACTGACTTTGCTAATGCTTTTTATTTAGCCTGTTGTAAAACTAAGCAAATATCTAGAGAAGTTCATGTACCCACCTGGAAGACCCCAGTGAACCCCAAGAGGTACACGTACCCTGTAGGGTTGCCAACTTTCTAACTGCACAAAACTGACAACCCTTCCCGCCGCCCTCATTCCCTGAGGCCCTGACTGACCTCTCCTCTGAGGCTCCACTGCCCGCTGTACTTCATCTCCCATCCCTCTGTAGTTCGCTCTCCCACACCCTGACTCACTCATTTTAACCCGGCCGGGGCAGGGTTGTGGGAGGGGGTGAGGGTGTCAGCTGGGGTTACTGGCTCTGGGGTGGAACCAGGGATGAGGGGGTTGGAGTGTAGGAAGGGGCTGCAGACTGGGGGCATTTTACATTCAAAGCTTTTACTCACTCCTCCCAGATTTCAAGAAGGATTTACCACCTTAAAAAAAAAAAAGCTGTTTTAGCCATACACACAAAAAATATTCTCCAATACATAAACATGTTACAATCACATTCAGACACCATGGTGAGTATCTGTACTTCTGGGCTTTTGGAGGAACCTGGCTGCTCCTCATGCCTCACAATGCATCCGAGGCTTGTCAGTATCTGTCACAACATGCAGCGTGTCGTGTCTCACTGCTTAATCAAGCAACAAGCAAAAATGAAAAAGATTTGGATCTAATATGTGAGTGGGCTGATGTGTGCAAAAGAAATGAATATGAAGTAAAACATGCTGGATGCTAAAGTAATAACCATATATATTCAAAAAAAGACTGGAACTGATCCAGGAAGGGGAGATACTAAGAATGTTTTTATTAAGAAAAGTTGTATTGAATCAATGTAAAAGTTCCTAGCATTCCAGAATTTGTAATCAGCATGAGAAACAGTCAGCTTCTGATCTTGGTAATACTGGTATAAGTCTAGCACATGCCCACTGAAATCAATTAAATTACTTCAGGGTTTGTTTTTGTCCCTGTTTTGTTTTAATATAAACACACATATAACAGAGAATTTTAGCCATGGATCTTCCGTTCTTGGGAAACTTCAAATAAGCGGGGGAATGGTCCCACTATTATGGGGAACTTTCCTGGCTTCTACTCTACCCTAGTGGAATGGGCTAGCGAAAGTATCTGAGTCCTTGCTCCCACTTCCTTTACCCAGAGGCCTGCCGGAGCTTGAGGACTCCCCTTCCACTCTCCTGACAAGGCTGGGCTCAGGGTTCCTGGGGCTCAACCCTCAAACTTGTTGTGATCCCTTAGGACAGAGGCTAGAGTGTCCCCGCTCTAGGGTACTCTCTCTGCTCTGGACGCTTCCCTGGCCCACTGATCGTTACATACAGTTCAAAATAAATACAACTGATTAAACAACAACTAATTTGAAAAAATAAGGAAAAATGGGGAAGGTTAAAGGAAGACACGTAGCCCTGCTCTGTGGCCCGGGACATCACAACCAGCGTCTCTGGAAAGCAGGGAAGTTCAGCCTGTTCCTCACAAGTCCCAGGTCCTGGCTGTGCTGCAGGGGTGCAGCAGGTCAGCCACTTGCTCTGACGGCGGCCACACGCCCTCAGGAGCTAGGTGGCAAGACCCTTCTTCCCAGGGTCACCCCTTCCTCCTCCAAGTCCAGCCTGCAAGACCCCTTGGCGTCTCCCTGCACTGGTCCCCTTGCCCAGGGTCCTCCCTGCTCTCCCCAGCTGCTCACCGCACCCAGCTCCAGATGCCTCTGGCTCCAGCACTGCTGCTCTGCCTCTGGCACAGCTCCCTGGGCTGCTCCTGGGCCTGCTGCTGTGGCTGGTTCTACTCTCTCCTTAGCTCAGCCCCTCTGACCACACAGCTCCAGCTCAAACAGAGCATGGGACCCTGCACTCCTGACTCCCTCATTGGCCTACCTGCCTTGTCAATCAGGCTGACCTGGAGGGCTGGCCTCTCCCCATTGGCCCTGGGAATTGTCAGTTTTAGGATCTTGATACCCATCAGCCCTTCCCCCTTTTTTTTGATACTGGGAGATGGCCAACTGAAAGGCCCCACTACGTTTTAGTAAGGGGCCAACAGTTGCCTTACATTCATTTTGAATAGAGTGATCAGGTCTGGTTTCTTATTTTTAAGAGGATTTCTAACTGGGCTTTTGGGTGATGGTGAAATGAGTTGGGAAAGCACAGACATGCCTCCTTGGAGTTCCTGATGGATGGAACACAGTTTTGAGTTCCAACAGGATCACTGATACATAGTTGGAGGCCCAGAAAGATGAAAAGTGCCAGGCAAACTATCCATGGGAGAAAACAACTCTTCAAAACACACACTTTTCACATTACATTTTTTAACCCTCTACAGCAGACAGCTGCTTTCAAAGGAAATAGACCATGAGAAGGATAAACATGACTTCGGAAAAATAAATGAGCGACTTGCAAATAACAAATAAAACAAAAACTATGCACACGAACAAACTGAGCTTTTGTTTCTTATTGCAGCTATCTGCATTGGCTGTAGAATCAAAACAGCATGGAAGAAACCAAACCCAGCAACATGTCTGCTCAGATTACTAATTTAGGCCCTGATCCTGTAGCTAACTCAGCTAGGGCCTTCACAACTTTGGCAATAAATTCCATAGGTTGACTGGGCATTGAAATCTGTTCTAGAAAGATTAGAGTTGATGCAATTTAAATTAATGTCCAATCCCAAGAAAAAGGACCTAACTTCTAAGATTTAGATGAGCTACAATACTAATAAAAAAGGTCAATTTTGTGGAAAAATATCTGGTACTGGTAGAAAGCCAAGTAAGGTAGAGGAGTACAGGGATGATATGAGAATCAGTAGATAAGGAAATGCTGAATCCCCATTCCACTGTGTAGCTGAGGACAAAACTTGGCTCTTTCCTAACTCTTTGAAAATTCCTATAATATTCTGGGTGGGTTTCATTAAAGCAGTTTAATCTGATTTGCTTTTCAGTGGTTGTGACATTTTATACATCCTCCCCTTTGCAGATACTCTATGTGCCTAACAACTCTCTGGCTATAGAGTAAAAAACAACGATCAGTTAGTTTGAAAGCACCTTGAACACCTCAGAGAATCCCCCCCCACACACACAAATTAATATTTTGTAATAGGGGGTTCACGTCTGTGCATCTTTTTCAAGTGCGACTGTATTCAATCCACAAGCTGTCTGAATAGCCATTTTATGTCTCTTGTAAAACATCCACCCCAAATGTAGGGAACGATGAGATTCCACCTACGTACTCGCCACTGAGCATCATCCTACGTACTCATGCCTGAGTGACCTATCTGTCAGTGCCTACAACAGTAATAGGAGAAAGGCCTAGCTTGCTTAGTATTCTGTGGGTGTTTAACATGGCACTTTTAAAGCAGCTAAACACAAATTTATGAAGTGTAAACTTTTAATGGCATATAGATGAGTCATTACAGGATTTCAAAATGCGTAACTATGATGCACATTCTAATTCAGCTCATCACCGGTGGCTTCCTGCTAATTGGTTTGGTTTACCAGGCTGTGCACAAACCTTGGAAATCCCTGCCGAGTCCTATGATGAAAAAAATTGCCTGCATTTGCCTTCTTGATATGATTTGTGAAGAGTCAAGATTTTCCTATTATTTTTGGCAGTGATTTTTCACTGACAACTTGTGATTTTTATGATCCAGTAGTGCTGTATTCTTGCAGCATTTGGTTATAGTTGAAAAATAAGAAACAAAAACTCAGTTTGATGGTTTGCATAGGTTTTTCCAAGATGTTTATCTATAATTTTTCTAAATAGCATAGAGAACAAAGCTATCTAGAATCCCTGAGGTAATGAGAAATTAACTGCCTATGAATAGGTTTTAAAGCTACAGTAGAAATTCATAATTGCTAATAAGTAGATATTAAATATTTAGGAAAGCAAACATGATAATTAAATAAGAACTCGCTATAGTGATTTAATCTGCCAAGATGAAGATACAAGAAGACAATGTTTACCTTCACTTACTTACTTACACTTACATGTGTGTCTTTTGATTGTATAGCCCCACAGTAGTCAATCACGTATGTCACCCAGTGTACTACGTACCACATCATATGGTAGTAGATGACAGACTTCTTAAACTAATATTTTGAAGAGCCTTGGATTGTCTTTTTAAGATAAGCAAAACCATCAAATATTTTGGTATCAAAGCATCAGCTCCTGGGAAAGCAGTATCCTTTACACAGGACACCTTTGCTAGGGTAGCTATACAAAAACACAAAAAGCCAATACAGATATAGGGGGGTTTGTTTGTTGATCTGCAAACTGGATGGCTCAAGGTATGGGCAGTAGTCTAAGTTAGAGGTTCTCAAGCTCCAGAGCATGTACCACAGCTTACTAGAGAGATTGTCCCATGGGCCACTGCCAATTCGCAAGTGCATAACACTCCCATGGAAGCTGACACGGTTGCTTACCAACTCTAATGACCACAGGTTGAGACCCTCCGGTCCAAGTCACTGCTCATTTCATCTTGGTTCAAATACAGCTTAGCGCAGGAACTAGTGGAAGTTTTTGCCATATTATGAGCCTTTGATAGCTTTGATGAGCAAGCATAGGTGGCACAGTATTGCTCCCAACAGATAGGAGGAGTAGACCTTCCCAAAAACACAGCAAAAAGATGCTAATAGTTTCAGGAGACAAAACAAAGATTGAAGGGACATAGAAAGTACACTGACTTCCAGTAGCAACTTCCACCAGGTCAGGGTTGAGGCTCATAAACAGGGCTGCATGGGAAAGCTTCCTTTGGAGGATACTCATTTACTCCCTAACTATTTTTTTTTTTTCTGCACCGGTTAGGTTAGGGATCCCTGAGAGCATACCTTATGAAAGGAAGTAATTAGGAATTGCATTCTTTCCCCTCCAAAAGGACTTGACAATAGTCATCTTTAATATTCTTCTCCTTCTCTGCCCACCGAGTTCTTTCTCATGGTGGTGTGTAGGTGTATGTGAAGAATTTATCCTTTCCCCACTGAATCACCACAACATGCCATCTTTTCAACCCTTCTGTAGAGCAGAATGGAAGAAAACATTATCTCTCGATTTTCCTGGTAAGAAGATACACAGTTAGCTCAGCAGCACAGTCTGGCTAGAGCCTAGCTAATGATGGAGAAAAGACTTGTATCTCCCAATCAATGTAAGGAGCATTACCTAAAGAAAGAATTAAAGGTGAGTCTTTCTCTATAGCTTGAGCCTCAAGTGAACCTATCATCTTCTTTCTGCTTATTGGCTACATTAAGCTCCAACCATCTGTCTGTGACTAGTTTAAGAAATGCACAGGTGTTGCAAGACCCCATCAGCTGATTCAATACAGGTATTCCTGCTTTATCTAAGCCCTGCTGCAGTAGCTATCCCATCCTAATTCTCTATCCAATCTTGTGAGGATCTCTTAGGTTTAACCCGTATATAAGGAACACTGAACATTTGTATCTCAGGGATTGTATTCACGTCATTCCCACCCTTCCTGTAAGGCATTTTTTTAAAGCATTATCATGCCATGTCGCTGATAACAGTGATTAAAATAAATAATTGTTTCTATAGTCACAGTAGCACCTTTTAATTCTGATTTAGCCATGTGCTGAAATATCCCATAATAACCAACTATGAAGAAAGGGCCAGATTCCAAAACCCATCATCCAGTTTAGTAACCTTACTCCATGAGCAGTCCCATTGAGTTCAATGAAACTACTCACGGAGTAAAATATTATTCAGTAAGAGTAGGGGTAGCAGAATGTAGCCAAAATGCTTACTAATTCCCAGATCATTATGTTAACAAACATGTGGCTTTTAACCCTAGGTCACCAGAAGATTTCTCAGCACTGGGAACTATTTCTGGAACAGCTGTTCTCTTACAAGCTTTCTTTATTTTGAAAGGGTGAAGGAAATGAGGCTTTGCAGTTAAAATTTTATAGTCATCATTATGAATAAAATTGTGCTTGTGATTGGATCCTCTGCCCTCAAGCCACATAAATTACCTCTTCAGAACCTCAGTGATAAGGAAACAGCACTTTAAGCAGGTGACCAATAACCAAAGTTTATGTTACAACAACTTAGTTGCCAGCACCAGAATGGTCACATCCTGGAATTTATGTTGATTGTTAAATAAATACCAGCAGCTAGGCTTCAGTGGCAGGTGGCTGTTGTTGTTTAATGCTTTGTTGTTTTCAAATGTAGTACCTTCCAGTCAAGGATCTTGAAGCACTTTTATAAACAATGTTAAGTTTTACACCACCTTTGAGATACTTTAGATTATATTAACCCCATTACAGACAGAGAAACAAGAGGTTAAGGACCTACCCAAGGTCACACCTGCAATTTATGAGAAGAGGAAATATAATCCAGATTTCCTGACATCCAGATCTGGGCTTTAGCCACTAGGCCAGGCTTCTTAGCAAGTGGGAAAGAGTACATCTAATGACTAGTGTGGGCATTAAAAATAACCAAACTCCATGAATAAACTGCCTGGTTAACTTCTCTCAATCCCACTGTTCTTCTCATTCACAAGAATCTCCCACTTGATTGTATGTTGTCTAGATTGTGAACTTCTGGGGATAACCCTTGCCGCCTTCTCTCTGTAATGAGCCTAGTAGTACTAAATTCATGGTGAAGCATGTGTTCCTTCCAAGCGTTCCATATTCATGGATAAGGATAGGGTGGAAGAAAATTATATTTAGACCTTGGCAGTCACTTCTCCCCACCCCCTTTTCTCCATTCTCAAGGCCATTGTTTTGTTTTCTGGGAGGAGGTGAAGGAGGATGTTTTCCTCCGAGTCACTCTGCCCAGTTCTGTTTTGAAATGCTCCTTTCTGCTGACTTACACCTGATTTCTTGTTCTATACCAGTGGTTTTCAACATTTTTTCAGTTGCAGGCCCCTTTGGAAATCTTAATTCTCTGCAGACCCCAAGGGATCCACAGGCCAGGGGTCATGACGCTCCCACTTTCAAAAGTGGACAGGCCTGGCTTACCCACTTTTCACAGGGGCCTGACTCCCTGCCTCTTTTCCACCCAAAGCCCCATCCCCCTCAGCCAGGCTGAGGTAAGAACAATTCTGGAAGCTTGGACAGCTTTGGAGAGCCATGGACCCTCCACCTGCCTGGGGTGTGGGGGGGCCCCAAATGCAGCCCCTAACCCATGTTCCCAACCCCTCCACCCAGGACAGATAGGCAGCTCTTACCATGGCCTGGCTCTGTCTCTTCAACCTCTGAGGCCCTGCCCCCAGGCCAGACCAGAAGCCAGGTCTGGGTAAGAGTCATGCAGACACCTGGGGACACTCCACCTGGCCTGGAGAGCTGGGGGATGGGGACCTGGGCCAAGGGCTGATTCAGCCCTCCCCCCCCCCCCCCCCCCGCCCAGGGCAGGTGGAGAGGTAGAACCGGGGAATTGTGGCCTCTCACTTTTATAAAGAACCTGTCATCCCTGCCAGACAGGCTAAAAACTGGTGTTCTAAATCTATACTCTCAGCTGCAGTGCCTTTCTGGTCTTATATTTCTGTTTTAGTCTTCGGTCTGGCTTGTTCCTCCTCTCTCAACCCTCCTATCCCTTAATCTACTCTCCCTTTTCCTGTGGGAGAGATATAGGGTTGACAACCTCCCACTTAAGTCTCTTCCCCCTCCACCCAGAAACAGGCTGCTTTTCAGAAAGGGAGGTGAAGTGTGGCTGCTGACCCAGGCACCTGCTGACAGTGGGAGAAGGGGTGAGCAGGATAAAGACTTACCACTTGAAGTGCTAGCCAGGACCACAGTCTCTGCTTCTCTGTGGCTCTAGTCTAAGAAGGGATGGGACAGCTGGCTTGAGTATCTCTCAGAGTTGTGTGCGCACAGAGGGAGAGGAGAAAAGGACAGGGAGGCAACATAGGGCAGATCGTGTTGCAGGACCCCTATGCCACAAACACAAGCAGCTGGCCTGCTGTCAATTTGACTGGCCCAGAAGACAGAGGCCTGCGGGAGTTTACAGCAAATGAAAGAACTCTATTCTAAAGACATCCAGGGCATTCCCTGTTTACAGAGTCATGGTGACAGCCTTTAAAGAGGATTAAAGTACATGAGCAGAACTACACAGGGGAGACACTTCTACCAGCAACTGTGGCACCTGAAGCTTCTTCTCCCTCACTGAAGTTTTCTAAACTCCTCCTCTTCCAAGAAAATTAACCCCTTGTTTTGGAAAATAGGAAGAAAAACAAAAGGGGGAGGTGAGGAGAAAGCTGTCCCGGTGAAATTTATTTTTAAGCAACAAACAAGTCCATAAGAACAGGGATCATTTGCCAAGCTGGATTTTGGTTAAAAAGTATCCTGGGGGAGCCAGAATCAGTCAATTCCTCACAGTGAGTAGGCTGAGTAAACCTTCCCCTATACCTGCAGTGGTGCCTCTTCTTCATCAGCAGCCTAATAGGGTACCCACCCATAAGCACGGCCCATCTCCCCTCAGAGGTGACTGCTGTCAGCCAAGACTCCCTGCCTTAGAAAAAGTGAGTGATAGACTATTTGTTATTATCAAGTATATGAGAGATCTGGGAATGTCTTAAATAGTTTTGTACCCAGGGGGGTTGAAACTACCACACTGCTGCAAATTTAACATGATAGAAAATGTATATATTGGGAATGACATGGTCCACTGGATTATAAACCAAAATACCATCCTAGAGCTAACCCCGATGAATACAACTGAATCATACTGTATTTACAAACTCAGAATAAAAATATCTATTATATACTTTAATTTAACAAATTTAATACATTAGTGTTTACAAAATAAATGTTGTATTCTAATGAGACCATATGATTAATTAAATGAACTATTTTCTCCTCCCCCTCCTGTAAACCAGACCAGTAAACTCTTAATATATTTAAGAGCTTTGTGTGGTCCAGCAGAGATTTTGGACATGCTAGATGTTGACAAAAAACAAACAACCCAAACCATATCAGAAGGAAGTTTCCTGCATCTTTGAAAACTTGATGCTTGTTAAATTCTATTACTAAACTTGTACAATTCAAGCCTTTACAAGCTTCCAAACTGTAATACTGTACACAGAACTACTCAGATATAAATCAGTGCTATGACTAACATTACAAACTGAAGAAACATACTTACTACCCATTGTATTATCTCTCACAACATAAAGGAGCAAAAATAACAACACATTCAACCTCTTATTTCTAGCAACGATGTTGCAAATTCCACTCAAAGTTTCTTCAGTAGTGAGACCGTACAATACAATTCAAGAAACATTTAAAAAAAACAAATGTTTTAATAGTATAAAAAGTTGTTTACTGGTGTTTCTACTATAAAGCTTTGTTCCACAAATCAAAAGTGATAAAATAATTAAACATGTTTACAGTGATCAGAGACTGCAGTGTAGACATTCCATCTCACATTTTGTTGACAATTTCAGTACAATGTACATTATGATTGAATAATCATTACATATCTAGGACACAGCAAAACTGCAGATGAAGTGCACACCTCATTGTGGAAGTTTATCCATTACTTGCTGACTTACTTCCCCGCCTCAGAGAGCACTGTGGGTAAAAATTATATTAAAAACTAAGGTGTATAGCTATTTTGACTGCAGAGATGCAACTATACAATAAGAGTTACACTGACATTATGGAGGTATATATACACACACACCCCACATTAAATACCAAAATCCCTAAGTTATAAGCTAATTCCTTGTCTTTAGACAAAATGGCATCTGCAAAAATGAAAAACATACAAAAAAAGAGTCAAATAAATAACAAATACAGATGTTAACTAACATACACAAGGGAACATATTGGCACACTGTATGTAGTATATGGTATATTCATAGAATCATGTGGGTTGGGAAGCACCTCGTAATGGGTCGTTTACCAGTAATGTATCCCCTTCCCCCTCTTCTGTTATTTTATTGTTCCTGGATATTGAATATACCCTTTTGACTACTGATGCATGAATCCTCCATTTTCCATCTTTGCCACACTTATGATGCATTTTGTCTTTAACATCCACAGAGAACTCCAAAACGCTCTAAGTGTCCAAAGCACAACTTTTGCCATCTTGTCCATAATGTCTAGTGTTCTGAGTTCCCTCACAAATGAGAGCATACGAGCCCTGGTTTAGCTACACAGTATCTGAAATGATTGTTCTAACGAAATTGGAGCCAATAAGCAGGATACTCCCATATTCTGGCTGATACTTTCCTATTCACCATTCCCATGTAGTGAATAAGTATATACTGTAAATGTATTACATATAGGCTGCTGAAACCATTAAAATAACATTGATAAGTGTCAAATGTGTCTGCTATAATACAGGATCAGCTTTATCAAATGCTATATCCACGTAACATTTTAAACCATGAAATATTTTATGTATTTGCTATTTTTCCCTACAAATACCATTGCAAACTTGCTGTTAGTTGTGTCATTCTAGGTTTTCTTACACTTTCTCCAAGGATTTTTAACTCAAATGTATAACAATCATATCTATGCTAGATACATTTAAAGTAGACATTGAAATTTCAAGTAAAATGAACTGTAGCCACATCTACTGGACTCAATATGTGTCCCAACATCTAGATTTACTTTGATAAGTTATACAAATACATAATACATTCTTAAATAAAGGAGGCTCACAATATTAATTTGTGAACCTTTCCACATTATAAAACTACTTTACAGGAATGTGTATCCACCTGTATTACTGTTTTAGATTGCAGTGTCTCTTGTTTTTCAGTCTCCATGGACTACTGTACCAGTTCTTAGGCTTTGGCTATGAAATCTCTTAATTGAATGAGGCAACACTGGTTATTAAGGCTTGTTTGTTTCTCTTCTAAAGATTTATTCTTTATTCTGATGCCATTTTCCAGAGTAGGATGACTATCTTGTATCTTCAGGTTCTGTTTTTATGACCTTCCTTTCTATGTTGTTAAAAGCTGAGTGTGGAAAGTCTTTTAAAATACCAAGGCCTTCTGCAAAAAGAAAAAAGGAAAAGAGGGGAGGAGGAAGAGGCGTTGTTAAGAAATATTGTGTTGAAATAAATGTCCTCTCTTTTTACCCTAAGAAAATGCTCACTGAACTACATGGATACTGATGACATATCAACATGAGCCCTGAGAACTAACTGGAACTGTGGTGATTCTGACAGTCAA
Organism: Sternotherus odoratus; assembly: GCA_032164245.1. Lineage (NCBI taxonomy): Eukaryota > Metazoa > Chordata > Testudines > Kinosternidae > Sternotherus > Sternotherus odoratus. The sequence continues at coordinate 21,318,914 of JAVMKO010000011.1, forward strand.
AATATGGAACAAGCCACAGAGATACTTCTCCAACTCCCATTCACTAGGAAGCAGAGCTCAGCAGTACTGCTCTTTGCATGAGCATGGGGAATAGTCCTGGGTGTGGGAAGACCATGGACTAAAAGGTCCTCCAGCCACACAGACCCTTGTTACAGGCAGCAGGTTGCAACAGGGAGGGGTTGGGCCCACATTAGGATAGACATGGGTAGGACAGACACTGCATTCTGCCAAGGACTCAAACAGCACAATAGTCTTAAGAGGAACTGCTACCATACACCCACCCTTGACACATCTCACTATTATTCCTAAACCCTGAGGGACAAGAGTCTCAAGACTGATCTTGATATTATGCCAATGCAAGTTTTATATGTAAAATGCTTTGCCAAAGCACAGGCATCCAATTCAAACTTCATAGTGGAAGAAGAAAAATCTTCTTAACAGCATTTGAGATTTTTCCCATGTGCCTGTGTTAAACACAGGAGAAACAGTGACCACAAATCAGCATACAGAAAGGCTAGCAGAAGCACTTAAAAGCCCAGTCTACAGAGTCAAAACAACAGAAACTCTTCTGTGGCTGAACCAGGTTCTAAAATAGTTTAATCCAACCCAAATAGATGGGGCTAAATCTTTATAAACAGAGTTGAAGGCACCTGTTTGTAATATCATTTGGTCCCACTCACACAGACTGAGCCAGATCACAGAGCCAGATTACAACCATATTCTGCCACAAGAGAGTTTAACGGCAGTTGTTCTGCTTGGCTGTCTCGTCTGTGTAGACGGGTCCCAAGACTCCTGCCTTATGTGTGAATAGTTATTGCATCTCCTGCCCAAAGCATAACTGAAAACATGGCAATACTTAAATCTCTCATCAAATGTTTGGTATGTTTCTAGATTAATAAGTCGATCAGAGGTTTCAGTTGCAGCTTGATTTCATGGTATCAATCTGCAAGCGATGTCTAGGAATTAAATTATTCTTTGAAAGGGATAAGTTGGTGTGCAGCTCCCCACAAACTTTCTGAAAGCCACCTGTGAATAGATATTATGGGACAGCTTGTGGTGCTCTGCAATGGATAACACTTACCTGAGGGCTGAGACTTTGCCTCACCACTGGAGTAAAGTCGGACCAGGTCACTGCACAGAGCCTTTCCTACGTGCTGCTCTCCATCTAATGAAATGTGTTGCAAGTGTCTATTTTGCAGATTTGGCATTCGGAGATTCAGGGGCCTCTCACCTGAAAGAAGTCAACACTGAAACATTCAGTATTGATTATGAATCAACGCTATGCTAGAAATCAAAATTAAGGCTAAAAAAAGGGACATCATTTCATCGGTGAAAACACATTCTAGATTTCAACCATACAGGAGAGATTTGTAGATGACCTCTACAAATGCTGATTTGCAGATGACCTCTCTTCCTCTCCAGGCTGCGAATGCTGCTACAGATTTGGTACGGCTGAGCATCAATCCCCCATTTTGCTCAAAAACACTTCAAGATCCAACTCTCTCTTCCATGTTGAGCTGTGTTAGTCACAGAATTTAAGGCCACAAGGTATCACCAAATCATCTATTTGACCTCCTGCATACCACAGGCCATCAACACTCTACAGCTAACAATCAAAGTTAGACCAATATGCCCCAATTGAGACATACCCAGATAGTGAGTGACCCTCACTACATGCTGTAGAGGAACTGAACCCCCCACACCCTCCCAAAACAAGGCAACTGCTAATCTGAGGGGGGAAATTCCTTCCCAACTCCACATATGGCACTTGGTTACACTCTGAGCAGCTGAGCAAGAAACAGCTAGCCAAGCACACGAGAGAAATCACATGAGGGTTCAACAAGCCTGCTATTTTGTGACTCTGTTTAAATCTTCACAGCTGTACTCTCTTTATATGGCATTCTTCTGCAAATTATTTGTCCAAAACTCTCAAAAAAGCTGCGTAATTTGTAATGTCAATTAAAAAAAAAGTCTAGTTCACTTCCCCTTCTACTCTCTTTCTTTAATCCTTGCCTCCTTAAATATTATGTTCTTGTTCTAAAAAGAAAGAGATCTTTTTATATATTATATTTTGTTACATCTACTAATATTTAATTTCATTTCACAGCAGTAAACATCATTTAAAGCAACACAAAGAATCCAATCGAATCCTCCTTCCAACAAAAAGCCACTGGACACACTATGGGGATTACCACTGGACTCTTTTAGAACATTAAAAACTGTTGGGTGTAATTAAAATGTTCTTAATTCTTGGGGATTGATGTAACCAGCTCCCCATCTTTTGTTCAACTATTGAATACAGAGATAGTTAACTAGAAGTGATGCCCACCAAGTCACCAGCGTTACCTTCTAGGTTAAGTAAACACAAGAGCCTCCTTCCTGGGAAAGGGCCTTCTGTATCCCTGCCAGAGACCCAGGGGATCCCTTCCCTCTCCGACACAATACTTCTCTGAAGCCATCGTAGCCCAAGCAGAGGACTAGGATTCCTTGTGAATGCAATGCCCCTCTTTAAAAATCAGCTGTAGGGGTCACTGTAAGATGCCCCTGCAGCATCCCCTGGCTAAGGTGCAAGAAACAGGGAACAAGACTGAAGTAAAGCTCTCCTGCATGGCAATACACTGAACCATGGTTTCTTGCCTATTTGTAAAGTTTTAAATAGAGGTTATCCAAGGGCCAAATTCTGGCCAGTTACAAAAGTCTACAGACACAACATCTCCACTGAAGTCAGTGGGGTTTCCTTAGAATTACTGAGCAGAATCTGGCTATATATCTGGTTATATCATTTAGACCAGTGGTTCTCAAACTATCCAGACTACTGTATCCCTTCCAGGAGTCTGATTTGTCTTGTGTACCCCCAAGTTTTGCTTCACTTAAAAACTATTTGCTTACAAAATGAGACCTAAAAATACAAAGAAGTGTCGCCCTATCACTGAAAAACTGCTTACTCTCTCATTTTTACCATATAATTATAAAATAAACTGATTGGACTATACATTTTGTTTGATACTTGAGCCTGTTTTTACTTGTGAGCCTTGTCTGAAGCCGGAGTCCCGGGTGGCAGAGCTGAAGCCCAAGCCCTGCCGCCTGGAGCTGAAGCATGTAACTTAGCTTCATTGGGCCCTTTGTGGCCTGGGGCCTCAGGCAACTGCCCTGCTTCCCACTCCCTAAGACCAGCCCTGCACGTGTGATCCCTCTAAACCCATCCCATGATGCTCCTGGGAGTCACAACCCCCATGTTGAGAAACACTGATCTAGATGAGTGGACTACCCCTGCAAGACCTCTGCAAACCCTCAGGGTACGTGTACCCATAGTCGAGAAACACTAATTTTTTACTGTAAGCTCTTCCAGGCAGGGATCTTGTCTTTACTTGCGTGCTTAGCTTCCTTCACACCTCTGATGCTATATGAACATCAGTACCAACAATAATTGCATAACACCAGACAAATTGGGTGGCAGCAATATCGTGCCTGGAAGCTACTATACCTTGTCCATCCGCATTATCTAACGTCATGCCATTGGGGCTGTGCTCTTCTGAGCTTTGTCTGTAGTACCCTGTGGAAAGGCGTCTCTCTGAGTGTTGCAGTCTCTCTAACCCTGCTTGGTTACAAAGAAACTCCATCTGTTTTGCCATCACCTTTTCAGACTGCAAATAAAGCAAGAACATATATATTTATATATATATAGATGGATGTTGCTGTACAGGAAAAAACAATAAAACTAGCAGGTAATAAAGCAAGCAGTCTACATATAGTTCTTTGTTAGTTCATATGTATGTGTGTCCTTTACAGCAACCTCAAAACTATTAAAGAAACAAAATATTTTTGTAGCCACTAAAGCAATGGATTACAATGTCATTCAAAGTGCATAAAAACATGTGCTCTGTTTTAGGCAGTCAACATGGTATTTCTTAGCTCTTACCCGAGGAGAGCAAACCTTCTACATTTTAGGACTGCAGTCTACACTTCCAGAAATTCCAAAATGCACGATCTGTCTCTTAATTATCAAATTTAGCCCTATTGGAATAAATGGCTCTACAAAATATTCCAAGAGCAATGGCAACATCTGCTAAAAACTTATGCCAAGATTTTACCAGACATCTTGGAGTCTTTATTTTAGGAAACAACAGTACAGAAGTTTAAAAATCTTCCATTGTGAAAGTGTAGGATGACAGTATGTTTGTGGGGGATAAAGGTGTGAAATGTCTGTCTAGAAGATGAAGACCTATACACCTCTAGAGAGTGAAATTAAACAATGTAGAGCAACGTGGGAGGGAATGGTGTATAAATGTTTGTCATCAACTTTAGTGCCAAGAGAATTTTAACTTTCAATATGATCATGTTCTCAAGACTGTGACTAAACATCTTATGGAAATAAAAAATTTTATTTAACCACCAGTTAAAAAAATGTCTATTTCAAAGAGCCACGCAGAAGCATACAAATAGAAAGGGAAGCAAAAATATGCAGAAGTAGCATCCATGGATGCTAGCAAACTCTAAAGTTCATTGATTTCTCTTTGTAGGTATTTAATAAAATGTCTCCATTACTACTTGTGTCTATTAAAAAAAGAGATGATTCTTGCAGGGGCTGAGGCTCTCTTGGGAGATGTGAAGTTACCTCAACTCCCACTGACATCTGTGTGCTCAGAAGAGAACACTACAGATTAGCTGACAGTGTAAAAGAAGACCACATCCTAGGTCCTCCAGTAAACTGATGACATTTAGAGCAGGGAAGGAACCTGTTCTATATTTACTCACACCATTTTAGATATCATCATGTATTATTGGAGAAATACAGAACCCTGACCTGAGGTCTTGTCAGATAGAAAATTGTTTCTCCCTTTACCTAACAGTTTGCTTACAAGTGTATTTTAATTGACGGTTTTCCTGGGGGTTCTGTTAATTTACAAACTGAAACATTATTTTCATTTTTAAAAGGGTTTCACTTCTATGCAGCCTGTACTGTAATGTCAGTATCTCATTTGTTCCCAACAGTGGATGGCGCATTCCTTCTCGTCTCAAGTCTAGAAGGCGAGATCCTTACTTCCTTGCAATGAATAAAGATGAAACTATAAAGTGTCATAACAGCTCCAAGAGTTAAACCCACAGTAGCAGAGATATTATCTCAGCTAGCCCAGGTGATCTTTGAAAACTGGAGGTAATGATTTTAGTCATCAAAATATCATACAAAATCAGCCTAGAAAGCAACTGTTACTATTCTAGATAGCATCTCAGTAGAAACCTGATAGTTTCATGTGGTTTGTCTACCTGGGAATTAAGAGCTGCCAAATCTTCACTTTTGCCTTTGGCCAAAGCAAGTGGTACTTTCTCATGTTGATAAAGTGTCTGGACTGTGTCCTGGAAATCAGGAAAACCATCCTGTTGAGCAAAAACAAACAGGGCATATGATTTTGTTTTGCTTTTAAAGAAAAAGCAATGTACCATATGAGTTAAAAGAGAATATTCTTAAACTCCGGTGAAAAACTTGAACTGGGATTTAAGACTTTGAAACAAGTTAACCAAACTATGCTTCAGCAAAGTAAGATACTGCAGCAAATACTATCTGGTTCATATCACTTGTAGATCAGAGGCTTGTACCACGCCTAACATGTGCAGGTATAAATCCAGAGTATGCCATTGACTTCAATGGAGTTACTCTGGAGCTAAGCCAGTGTAACAGATCAAAAATAGGCCCAGGATTTTGTGGTTTTCTTTTGGATTTAGCAGCTTTGATTTCTTTAAAAAAATCTCCCAAACCCATGTTATAAATGCAGACTATTGTTCTAACTTCGACCATTTGCATCTGTAGCATCCATGAGGCCTGCCGTATATTCAGAGCAAGACCTTGAGAGCTCTTTGATGCACAGCCATGCATGTACTTGCCTATCTTACAAAAAAAAACAGTAGCAGAATTTAACAGCTTAGAAAACTGGGCAAACTGCCACAAAATTCAACATGCTGCAAAGACACACACAAACTATACTGGTCTCACTGTAAAATGGTAGTGGTTTATCTTTACAAGTTCTCTGCATGGCAAGTTTCCCACTGAAAAGCAAAGTAGTATGGACTTTGTATGCTGCAGGGAACAGTTCTATTTTGCCAGATTCATGGATGTGAAGCCCCAAAAATTATTTATCCATCTCTAATTTTTATGACTTGCAAATCTCCTACATCTCTTATACATGGGGAAATTGCAAGTTCCATTACAGTCACTTGCTGTATGTAGCAAGTTTCAAGATTAAATATTCATTCAGGTTAGTGCTGTACAAGCAAAACTCATGTAAAGCAATGGAGATGCATCATTATTCACAAGAAAATGCAGCAGGGAAGAGAGCTAAATCAAGGGAGGACGCTGGAGAAAGGGGTAGGATCTAAAAACAATGTAATTCATAATTAGGAGATCATAGGCCCCTTGTGCCGAAGTAACAAATTTAGGAGGATTACAGGCAGTGCCTATAGCATGCTAGATACTCACACACAGGAAAACAGTGCCTGCCCAAAGAATTTATATTCTAAGAAAGGGAAAGGGAACAGCCCCAGAAGAAAAAAAAACGTAGAATGATACACTGCCTGTGACTAACAAAGGAAAGGGGAAAAAAGACAGAAATACCTAGTGAACAATGAGGCCTGTGCAGTCACTGGCCTACGCAACAGTGATCAGACACATCTGTGTCACTTTGAATATTGTCAGGAGGTCTGCTTCCCCCTCCCAGTGCAACTCCATTCACTTCAGTGAGGTTACTCTCGCTCCTTGGGAGGAGAATCAGGCCCAGCATGTTTTACGCAGCTCTACCCCACCTCACCCCAATTTCCCCAATGGAAAAATACAATCCAATGAGTAGTTACCACTTTAAAACAGTGTAAATTCTCCATAAAATCTCACCTGGAAACAGAAAGATGCTGGAAGTGCACTACAAACCACTAGCTACTTTTACACTTAGACCTTAGTTTATTGTGGGTGGATTTTATTTTTTTTAAGAAGAAGCCCTGTCAGCTCTGCCTTTGAATGCCTTACATCCATATGCACATGTACCTGAACTTTTAAATATGGATGTACAACACCAATGATGTAATTTAGTGCTACAAAATGTGCTTGCATATATCTACACCAGCAATTGTACGCCACCATAAAATTGAAGTCTGTTTTTCAAAAGCAGGCCCACTGAGCATGAATGGTTTCTGTTGCTTTGTGTTATCCTCACATACATTTCTTCAATAGGCAATTGGATTCTGGATCACCTTTCCTGAGATATGCCCCTACCACACTGTTCTTTTGTTCACAAAGACTTAGGATACAGAAATGGATGACCAAGTAAGAGAAAGTAGAACGTTAGGCAATTCAGCATGACATCAGTCCATGGCCTACTCCTAGCGAAGCAGGCCTCTCCCCATTCCTCCTCCCTACTTTATACTAGGGGTCTGGTCCACACAGCACATGTGTTTCTTCTATGCTGCTCGGTTGTTTTTAAAGTGTTTTCTCAATCTCACATGTGTACTTTCTTTCCCACCAAGGACACTTTTCTTACATGAACAGCAGATTTTAGTGCTTCTGTTCTTTTGATGAGGACAGAAAGAGAAATCCCACACCTCTGATCTTGGTTCTCTTTTCAACCTGCCTGGCAATGGTGTAGGTGGGCATCTGCCTTCCCTCTTCTCTCTCCAGAGCCAGCACTGACTGCAGATGTTTCCTCTGAGTCTCCTTTTTTGTCTCACATTCCCCTGTAGGTCTCTTACTCCCACTGAACTTTTTGAACTTGGCTGTGTCAGGCTCTCCCACTCCAAGAACTTTATAAGTCTCCTCTTCTTTCCCCTCCTGGCTATCAATACTATACGTGTAAAGCAGGGGTCTCCAAACTTTATGAGATGGGGGCCATATCAGATTTTTGAAGGGGCTTCGCGGGCCGAAGTGACTGAAAAATTTCAATATATGCAAAATTCACCCCCTTTACTCCGGCCGCAGCTCGTGGGAATGGGGGCAGTGGCGGCTTCTCTTTGTGCTTGCTCAGCGTGCCTGCTCAGCTGGAGGGCTGGACAAATCAAAGCCACGGGCCGGATCTGGCCCCCGGGCCATAGTTTGGAGGCCCCTGGTGTAAAGCATACCTCTTCAACCACAATTTAAAAGGGCAGAAATAAGGAGAATGAGTAGCCCACTTTCTCTACGCCATTTGCGCGATATACCTGTGAATTGTTTTGTTTTCTGAGTTGCTGCCACAGCAGCTTATTGCTTTGTGCAGCATTACCAGTGACTCAGAGATGATAAAATAAGGGGTGCCCCCCTCTCTGCCATACCCTTCACAGAATGAGATGGCTGCTTAGTGGGAGAAGGGAATGCTGTTTGGGTCCTTACTCTTTCCTACTGCTCTTGATCCAGAAGCAATGTAAGAGCCACAGCACTTTCTTTTTATTCACTCCCAACTCCCATTCCAAGTAACTCCATTCCTTCTCACTCCCTCTATTTCTTAAGCTTGTTGTTTTCCCAGAATCTCTGTTTTCTCTACACTCAACTCCCACAGCCTCGCTGCCCACTCTGTCAACAAAAGGGGAAGGGCACTCGGGGGGAAGAAAAAGGTTTTTACAGGTAATCTGATGTAATCGTGGTATTTTGTTTCTTTGTAATGCTTGTGTGAATGTCATGCTCATGAAGAGGAAGGATTTGCAAGAGTGGCTAGAGGCAGGCAATGCGTAAGTTTGCCCACACAGCCCTGCTGGTACACCTACATCACGCCTGACCTGCAAAATCCCAGAATTTTTTTTTAAGGGTTACTTTGCCTGTTTCTGAAAGCAGTCATTTACACCCATGCAATCTGAGGTACGAAACACTAAGTCAGCATATTGGCCTTTTACACTGCATTTTGCAGAGGTATGACTACCTAATTGGCAAGGGAATGGCAAATCATGCTCCAAATCTGCCTCACACAATAAGTGAAATTACCTTTTAAAAAGAAAAGCCAAGATCAGGCCTGATGTCTCCACAAGTGAAAAGCCAGAACACTAACCCACTGTACTTCCTCGCTTTCTGTCTTCAGAAACAGAAGATGAAGCAGTACAACTTTCAAAAGCATGGACAGACGCTATTTCCATCCAGTATAGAGAGAGAATTCTGCACTATTTGCTACAATGTTTCCTCATATTTCCACCTTTTGTTAGAAAAATACTGTTAACAAAAAAATAAATAATCAATATGAGGTATGTTTCCCCAAGAAAATAATCCTGCAAAGGAAATGTGTAGTGAAACAATCTAACTGTATATTTTTGAAAAATTAATATAACCTGCAATGTAAATTAGAGCCACAACTCATTCACAAAAGTGAAATAACTGTTCTGCCACATATATGCTATCTATAATACTACAGAACTCCCAAACATACAGAAAAACATGGTGGAAAGGTTGGGCGTGTCACCACTTTGTCAGGCATTCTCTATTAGTCGGGACCATGTCCTCTTTAATGAAACAGTGTTTTGCATTGGCACATCTGTGCAGCGCACAGCAGTAACAGGAAGATTCAGAAAAAACATCATTTGTAGACTGAAGACATTCAGTTCGTCAAGGAAAAAAAATAAATCACATGATTGAACTACTACTCTTAAAATAAGTAGAAAGTGTGGACATATTTCTTCTTAGCTATGGCGCTGAAACAGTGAACAAAAAGCCTGAAGGTTTACTACTCCGTAAATACGAGAATACATTCTCCAAGTGGTATAGAAGTCTCCTCTCCATAAAACAGCTTCTCAAAGAGCCTAAGATGGGGTGGGCAAACCTTTTGGCCGGAGGGCCACATCTGGGTATGGAAATTGTATGGCGGTCCATGAATGCGCACAAAATTGGGGGTTGGGTGCGGGAGGGGGTGCGGGCTCCGGCTGGGTGTGCAGGCTCTGGGGTGGGGCCAGAAATGAGTTCAGGGGTTGGGGTGCAGGAAGGGGCTCCGGGCTGAGACAGGGGGTGGGGGGTTGAGGGCTTCGGGTGGTGGTGTGGGCTCTGGAGGTGGCACTGGGGATGAGGAGTTGGGGATGAAGGAGGGTGCTTCAGGCTGGGACTGGGGGGTTGGAGGGTGGGAGGGGGATGAGGGCTAGGGCAGGGAGTTGAGGTGTAGGAGGGGGTCAAGGGTGCAGGCTCCAGGTGGTTCTTACTTCAAGCAGTTCCCAGAAACAGTGGCATGTTCACCCTACAGCTCCGACACGCTGGTGCGGCCAAATGGCTCCGCACAGTGCCCTGTCCAACAGCATCACCCCTGCACCTCCCTTTGGCCATGGTTCTCAGCCAATGGGAACTGCAGGGGCAGCACTTGGGGCGGGGGCCGCATGCGGAGCCCCTTGGCTGGCCCTATACATCGGAGCTGGAAGGGGGACATCCCAATGCTTCCAGGAGCCGCGTGGAGTGGGGAAAGCCCCCAATCCTGCTGCCCAGCAGGAGCTCTACGGCCGGATGTGGCCCCTTGGCTGTAGTTTGCCCACCCCTGGCCTAAAGTCTCAGCTTAAATCTACTACTTTTTCCATGTTTCCATTTTTCCCCATTAAAAAAATCCTATTAAAAAAAAATCACTCACTCTCCTGTGGCTTGTCATTTCAGTTGCTTAGTCATTGTTAACTGCTACTGAGCAAAGGAAAAAGTTTCCTAATGGTGAGATCTCAGACTGTGGAATAGTCTAGCAAGAGAAGCAGTGGAAGAACCATTGCTTGAGTCATTTAAAACTAGACTGGGCAAAAAACATTAGAGAATATACTCTAGTGAACCACGGTACTGTACATTGGCCAAAGGTAGTGATGGTGTAGAGATGGAGTAGATGACTTAATATGTCTTTTCCTAGCTCTAAATTCTGGGTTTATAATACCAAAAAGCCAAGACAGGTCAAATCCCAACACAAACACACAGAATTGCAGGCCTGGGAGCTGTGAGTAACCCTTCAGAACACACATTTACACAATTCAAATTGTGTATTTGTTAAGTGCTCTCCAGTGCTGTAATCCATGTGTTGCACAGCAAAATGACCAAAGTGCAAAATGACTAAATTTTAAAAATGCTTTTATTTATATCTGCTTTTCAAACTAAACTTCTGATTTTCAAGGGGAAAAATGCACCTGGTTGAGTATTTGCCACATGAGACTGGCCTTTGCATATATTACAAATGTAAATCCTTGCACTACTTTAAAATAGTAGATTTTACATATGACACATCATTCCTCACTGAAGGAATTAAATATGAAAAAAGTGCTATTCCAGCGTATTGCAAACCCGCACATTACGGTTACATGATGGAGGTTACAACATGTAACATGGAGGTGTGTGGTATTATAATGCAGACCCATACTTAGCACATTGTAATGTCCTATACCATTTATTTTACTAGATGATATAAGGAGAATTGTAGCCGCATCAAATGGATACCCAAGCATCCTGTAAAACAGGGGTCTCAAACATGCGGCCCGGGGGCCACATGCGGCCCGCAAAGCCCTTCCCTGCGGCCCGCCAAGCTTCCTGGCGCCCCCCCCGGCCCCCCCATAGCAGTTTGCAGGACGGAGGGGCCAGAAGTGGAGGCTTCTCTGCTGCCTGGCTGGGCCGCGTGTGTTTCTAGCTCTGGACTTCCTATATTGCTCTTGCTTTGTTTGCCAAGCAGCTGTTGGTGGTGCCTAGTGCTTTCCAGGAGGGAATGGGGAGCTGCGTGCTCAGAGGAGGAGGTGGGGTAGGGGTGGGACCTCTTGGAAGGGGTGGAGTGGGGGCGGAGCCGGGGCAGCGAGGGTATGTGTGTGTGTCAGTGGTGCGGCCCTTGGGCAAGTGCACTAGTCCTCATGCGGCCCTCATGGTCATTTGAGTTTGAGACCCCTGCTGTAAAGGCTAATCAGTTAAAAAAACATCATAAAGGAGGATGAGCCAGTCATATTGGATACCTATGCATATCTATGTAACAAGCTATTTAAAATTGACTCGATTTACTTTCCAGCAGCAGAAACTTAAGATATTTAAGACGTTAAGTAATACTTAAGGTACTGCACATGCTCTCAGTCTGACCTTGAGAATATTTCCTCTTAACAAGGAATTCCCCGAAGAACTTATGTATAATTAAAGTTGTGTGCAGATGTGAATGTTTATATTTTAGGGGTGCGTGCGTGAGAGAGATGCATGCAGACAGATACAAGTACACACACTTTCTACGTCGGGGTGGCCAACCTGTGGCTCCGGAGCCACATGCGGCTCCTTGTAGAGGCACCGACTCTGGGGCTGGAGCTACAGGTGCCAACTTTCCAATGGACCAAGGAGTGCTCACTGCTCAACCCCTGGCTCTGCCACAGGCCCTGCCCCCACTCTACCCCTTCCTGCCCCCTCCCCGGAGTCTGCAGTGCCTCGCTTCTCCTCCTCCCTCCCAGAGCCTCCTGCACACCATGGAAACAACTGATCAGGAGGTGTGGGGGAAGTGCTGGGAGTGGGGTGGGGGGGAAGATAATGGGGTGGGGGGGCTGCTGACCTATTGCTGTTGCTCTTTAGCAACGAACATTGGTAAACTCTCCTTTTCAGGCTCAGGTTGGCCACCCCTGTTCTATGTGTATGTGCTGATAGATACATTTTCATTTGCAACTGATTTCTCACTTTTTGACAGTTTTGGTGATTTATTTATAGGCACATATGGCCTATATCCTGCCATCAATTCCTATGCAAAAAACTCTTAATGAAGTCAACAGAGAGTTCTACATTTTGGATCTGATCCAAAGCCCACTGAAGTCAATGGAAAGACTTCCAAGGACTTCAGTGCAATTGGGCCCTATAAGGGAAAAAAGCTGATGGGAGGATATTGCCTAGACTAGAGCTTGCAGTACATTTTCCAATGGGAAGAGTCCCAGTCCAAGTATTCTGCTTTCCAAGTGTGAGTGGATGTTCCATGGGGATCACTGGGCAGAATACTGGCCTATGTTTTCATAATCTAAAGAAAACCAGAGTCTGATGCACTTTCTATACATTTAACTTTTGTTTTTAAACTAAAAATAGGATACAAACAAAAAGTATCTGAGTCAACTATTCAGTCTATTTTTCCTAAATTAGTACTAATACTGTGACAGAGGTGCCTAATTCAAAGTAAAAATTATGTTCTCTAAGTTTACAGAACTATGTCAGAGCATTATAAGAATTTCCCTGAGCCACAGAAAAAACAAAATAAAAACACACAAGACAATCTATTTCAGTGGAAGGAAATCTCCATGAGAAACCTCTGATAGCTTCTCCTACATTGGTTTCTCAGGGGTGGACGGGATTTGTCTCCCAAACTCATGGCCCAAATCACAGAGACCGCAGAAAAAGCCTGAAGATCCCTGGGTGGTGATCATACATCTATATCAGCTCTGCCCCAACAGTGCAATTCACCAGCCCCTCTTCCCCTAATCCACCTATTGTCTTCCCCCTCTCCACACACAGATCCCTGGACCAAAAAGGAAGAATGTTATCACAAATAATGGATACTGCTATACAAAATTGTAAGCCATCAGCAAGGTGCTCTCTAGACCATTTCTTTTAACAGGCTCTCTAACTTAGGGGGCAAATCAATTTTTTGCATGTAAAACTTAGCATGTAGGAGTCACAATATCATACCTCTAGCTTAATTCTCTTCGGTGACAGTTCCTCTCTATCTCCACATTTAGATCTAGAAGAAAAAACACACACTATTGATAAACAATATAAATATCCTGTCTTTATATAAAAAATAAAGAGTCAAATTTATCTCTGCTAGAACTCAATGGATTTAACACCATTAAAACCAAAGGTGAATATATCGCACTCAGTGGGGGGAATATTAATTTAGGACCCCATCCTGCAACTCTTAACCACCCAACTGATACAGTGGAAATCATCAGGAGTGCTCGGCAAGCAAGGACTTGCAGTACCGGGCACTTTGACAGGAAAGGAGTTGAAACTCAACTATCAGCAAGAAAGTCTGGTCAACATGATGGGGTGATGGAGCTGAAAGGTCTACTCACTGTTTGTGCTGATCAGCTGTTAGGTCAGGGGTGGGCAAACTATGCCCGCGGGCTAATTCTGTCTGGCCCCCCGAGCTCCTGTCTGGGGAGGGTAGCTCTTCCCTCCTTCTCCACTGTTCCTCCCCTTCCCCCGCAGCCTCAGAACGCCATGTGAGCAGCACTCCCTGGGGTGGGGCTGCACAGTCCGGTGGATCAGCACAGTAGCATGTCTGGCTCCAGGCCCGACATGCTGTTCTGAGTGGCATGGTAAGGGAGAAGGGGGGTTGGATAAGGGCCGGAGGGTCTCGGGGGGTGGTCAGAGGATGGGGAACGGGTGTGTGTGTGTGGATAGGGCATGGGAGTTCCAGGGGGCCTGTCAGAGGTAGGGGTCGGGGCAGTCAGAGGACAGGGAGCAGGGGGGCTGGATAGGGGGTGGGGTTCTGGGGGTGGTGGTCAGGTGACAAGGAGCAGGAGGGCTTAAATAGGGGATGGAGTCTTGGTGGGGGTGGTTAGGGGTGGGGGTCTCTGAAGGGGTGATCATACATCTATATCAGCTCTGCCCCAAGTAGAGTAGTAGAAGTAGTCAGGGGAAAAGGAGCAGGGGGGTGCATGGATCTGGGGTTCTGAGGGGGGCAGGAAGTGGGAGGGGGTCGGATAGGGGGCAGGGCCAGCCTGTTTGGGGAGGCACAATCTTCCCTACCCAGCCGTCCATACAATTTTGAACCTCAATGTGGCCCTCGGGCCAAAAAGTTTGCCAAGCCCTGTGTTAGGTAGAATGAACATTATTGGGGGGGAAGCAAGGGGAATGAAATCAGGGCAAAAACATACAAGATCATGCAGTGGGACTAAAAAAGCCCTCCCAATAAATTAACCTAAATTAGGGTGAAATTCAGCTCGGTGCAGAAGACAAGCACAAGGTCCATGCAGCACTTAAGTCCTCAATAAAGCAGTACATAGGCCTATTGCTGGTGTTTTGAACAGAGATGTATTTCACCTTAACGCAGAAAGTTCCAGCATGATCTTTATGACAAAATGCCCTTTGGCCCCCGTCACCCAGAATGGGAGAAGACGCTAGAACAGCCAGGCACGTGCATTACACAATATTCTTTAAAAAAAATCCTGAAAACATATAAAAATATATTTTCAGCACCATGTGCAATATCCAAGAGATATCAGCTTTTGATAGTAATACATAATATACTGAAAAATATTAGTCATATCTATGGACGTGTTTTGTAAAATGTATTTATTCTATAATACACAGATAACCTGACATAAAAAAGTATCTGTTTTCCATTGCTTGATATAACTATTTTTAGAAGGGACAATTTATTTTTTTTTAAAACAAGTGTTTAGAAACCACCCTCAACTACCTTTGTCTTTTATACATGCTCTGGCTATGTTGTTTAAGTCCTGTCGATATATATTAGCCTTGAAATAACAAATGACTCAAAATTTAAAATGTTTGCTGCTTAGAGATGGTATATTGAAGGATGTATACTGTTACTGAATCTGGAGAACCAAAAGGTAAGTGAAAGGATTAAAATAGCTACATGCCAATAGAAGTAATTGTAACAATATGAAAGATTCCATGGTTTACACAGTATTACTGATTATTTCCATTTTCCATACGTATGTGCTCCCTCCCGCCTAATGTAAACATTTTGCTAGCTGGAGAAGAGGAAGAATGAAAAGAGATTTCAAATTCTTCACAAGATATTCTATTAAATGGACTACTTCATTGAAAATAAAGTTCCCCGGAATTTATTAAAAGCTTACTTGGTGGTCCTGTAAGTGTACTTGTATGTAACTTCTCGAGAGATCTGCCGAGCCAGCGCAAAGAGTTCATCTCTCCTGGTTAACAATGCGTTATCTTTTACACACAGCTGAGCAGCTGCTTCATTAACTGTTAGCTGGAAGTTAAACACAAAGAAGTATTCTTGACTTCCTCAAAACATCACCTATTGACCCCTGTAAAAGTATCCAATTGTGTGAAATGATGACAGATTTCAGCACTGAGTCACATTACTTATTTCATATTGAATCTGGAGGATTTCCTCAAATTGTGAATATTCATTCTTTCCCAGATACTTGCCTCAGTTATAAAGAGACATAAATATGATAGATACATTTTGTATTCTTTAAAGTGTTTATTATAACTCTCTCTGATGTAAACTACCTTTTCCTCACCCCAATGTTAACTAAACCCCAATCTGAAACAGCACCGCCTAATGTTCAAAGCATTTGGCTCCCAAAGATTATTTTTTATAAATGCCAGTGCAGAACATGCAAAAGGCTTGAAAAATCCACTTGACAGTGGTGCGTAGGAAGATATCCCTGATGAATGACGTGGGTAAGCCATCAGTTTCTGCAGTGTAAACTGTCTTCTAAAAAAGTATGTTTCTCACTCTTATGCTTGTGAAGATTTTATCTGAACGCAAATCAAATCTAAACCAATGCAGTGATGTCTTCCTGAGCCTGCTGGGACACCATCCCAGTGTGTCTGAAGCTGCCCATAGCTTTATAAAGCAGCAAAACAAAATTAACAAGGCTCAAGTCAGTTTCACTACTGCTATGGAATTCTGTAGGGCAGTAGTTCTCAACCTATTTACCATTTTGGGCCACTTATGAGGCCCACAATGTGTTATATGGGCTGCATCCAATACTACCTCTATGACCCTGGGGATGTCACATGGGCTGCAGCTGTGTGGAGCCACAAGCTGCTCACAGTCTTAGAACCAAGTCTGTAGGGGGTGGTGAAACTATCAAGACCTAACAGTTTCATGATGTTGCTATCTGAGAAACCTATCAGCAGCAAAGACACACTGAAGTTACTAATGGAGGCAGACAACTCAAACAAGTTATAGATCGTCCCTCCTGTCACAGCAGCCAAGAGGGTGGCTAGCACTTTGTATTTATCAGACAGACGTATCCTCCAAGAAAGGTCCAGGAACAACGCCTATTAGAAGTCTCACCGCCCCTTTGCTTTCCAAGAGCTGGATTTTTAAGATGGGCTTCTCACTGCAGCATTCTGCCTACGCCTCATAGATATCTATCGGTCAGGCTACTGGATACCTGTAGCAAATATGTTTTTCAAATGCAGTCAGCATGTTCCTTATGAATCAAGTTCTGCTGTTCTCCAGCTGCCATACATAGCCTTGTGGGAGTACAAAAGTTTTAAGAGCAACAGACCAACTGCAGTTCACTGCACAGAGGCGGGCTGGCCACACACGCACATACACGACAGCACAATACTTAGCAGCTTCCTGCAGCAGCACAGGGGTGGAGGAGTCTGGGAGCAGGACGGTAAGCTCACAATTACACTGAAGCATTGGCAAAAATATGAACAACTCATCCCCCACTCCTTCGCACCAGTGCTTTATACTTGGGTATCTGGGAAGTCATCCCCACATCTCTCATGAAGATCCCCTTTGTAAGCAGACCTTTTAAAAAAAATTGCCTTATTAAACTGTTCACACAAACTTTTTATTCATCAGACAAGTTTATTGGCTTGAGATGGAAGTTCTTTGGAAATATAACTTAAAAATTATCTTAAACTCAATTAGAGTCTGTGACCTGGCTTGTTTTGTGCATTTAAAGAATATTAAGAAGCTGAAATAAAGGGGCATTGCTGAGACTGTTAGGTCTAGCAGACCTCAGAAGTAACTACTGTTCATAATGATATTTCTTAATCATATTTCATGTACTCAAAGTGATTTTACACTAAACTACACTATTTACAGTATAGACCTGAAGACCTAGGAGAGGCAGTCTGGCCTAGGAGTTACTGCACTACATATATTTAATAGATAAACTCCATGCATTGTTTGTTCCTAAAGTCACTGAAAGACCAAAGCACTTACTGAAGAAGTCACATGCACTAGAGTGACAGGATTATGCACTTACTTACAGGATTACTTTCATGATTATGCAATTACTATATATTGTTAACACAGTAGATTGTATTAAAATTACAAGTAAGGGAGTTACCTAGCAGACCAGAAAACTCAAAGGGTGATTTAAAAAAAACAAAAAACACCCTATAGATTATTTTACAGGAAGAATACAGCAAAACAAATCAATGCAAAGGCAAGAGATTTATCAATACAACATTCGTATAAAAAATTGGTATTCAAATGCTAATCTTTCTATAGTACTTTTCATTTAATATTTTAGATATCCTTTCAGGATCATTCTTCACACACAGTGTTTGCTACTTCAGCATCAGTATGTTATTCATACTGTACACTTGCATAACAATTTGCATTACTTCATAACTGGATATAGTCTTAGAAGGTTGCAATAATAAAAAAGATTGCAAACATTTTTGTTTACTCTTGGCAAGTGCTCTATCATAATACTCAAGGATAGCCAACTATTTGTTGGGGATGGGAGATTTCGGGGTGTGTGTGGTTTTTTTGCTTCTCTTAGTCAGTTTCCCATGATCATTGCAAACCCAGTCTTATTGAGCAGGAAGTTCATGTCATGGCTTTCTCCCTTTTCATAGGCAGCAGCATGCAGCTAGCATGTAGAAAAATTCAGTGCTGTGGGCCACAAAATGAGAATCCCTTCCTGGGAATCCCAATTGTAAAAAGCAGGGATTCTAGCAACAATTACAATTAAGTGTACATTTCCATCAACAGAGTTAGATGATTCCTTTGCCCCACACAGACACAAAGAAAATTAAATACAAACGTCTCTCCCCCAGCTCCTTTAAATCAACAAAAGTAAATAACCTAAGTAAAGTCAGACCACATTTATTACTCATGTTTGCTATTCCTGTGTTTTCTTCACCCCATGATTTTCTTGTGGTTTATGTGTAGTCATACAAACACCAAAATATTAAATACACAAAGTTACATTTGTAATACGGAGCTTTAATCAAACACCTAAGAGTCATCACATTCAAGGGTATGGTCTTCCTTTAATCCAATCCATTTTGCCTCAGGTCTCACAGCATAAGAACACCCCGTGTTTGGAAACCTGTGCAATACTGAGACAATGGGATAGATTAAAGACAGTGTTTTAATATTAATTCAGAACTTCCTTGTTCTGAGGGTTTTATGTCAGATCTTAACATGAAATCAACGATGAGTTTCATTTTTTTTTCTTTTTTCCTTTGGAGATAGTCATGATAAAAAAAAAACCCAGTAAGTCTACTTTTTGAAGAATGCCTAGCACCCAAACCTCTCTCTGGCTTCTACTGATTCGCAGCACTTTTGAAAGGTGGGGTATTTATGTGCATCTGACATGGTAAAGAATGAGAGGTCTGAAGAAGAACTCTGCATAAGCTTGAAAGCATCTTTTTCTGACCAAGAGAAGTTGGCTCAATAAAATTACACCTCACACACCTGGTCTCCCATTATTACATATTAACAGAAAGGAGTGAATTTTGCCTCTCCCGCAATTCTTCACCATTCCTTTTAGCTTGTAGTGTCAACATGCAACCACATCATTCATTGTAGCAGCTCCTTCAAAGCCATGCGCTCACAAGACAACTTAATGTTCAGTATGGAACTAATTCTCTCCCCAACATTCAACCCAAGAAACTCACTGGATTCTGGGAAATTCTCCACAGGAAGAATCCCCTTCCCAGGCTTCAGTGCATTTCTGCTGCTGCTGCTACTCCAGACAGAAGGCTAGAGTAGAGTCTGCTAGCCTTGTGTGCCTCTATTCTAGGAGAGGGAAGAGAATCAAGGATCACTGAGGATCCATCCCACCCCAAATCCTGACTGTGAAGCAATGTACACAGATCTCGTAGAGCCTGCAGGGATTGCACATGCCCCGCAGGGACTCTTCAAATTCTGCTTCCATTGTTGGTGCACTGAGACTGCACTTGGCCTGCAGTCATAGAGTAACAGGACAGGATTTGCATATGTATGACCTCATAACACTGAGCTACGCATTTTCAACGTAGTGCGCAAGTAGAAATTGCACTGCTAAATGGGCATGTTAGTCACATGGCCAAATCGCCACAAGTTCCATCAAAAATGTATCACCATTATGTAAGAAAAGTCCCTACGAGACATTACTACTGGGTATGTACAATTGCCTCTTAAAAGTAAATAGTAATTTTAACTGAGCTTGGTATTTTTTCAAACACACCAAGAGGGTCTAGTTTACACTATGGATGACACACCTACAAAAACTTATTTTTAAACTGTCATTTAAAATTACAGATATGAAAAGAAGTGTAAAATCAGTAAGCTTCTTTGGCATACCTATAATGTGAACACAGCCCTTCCTTCTGGGAAGTACACCTCATGACATCTCAAATCAGACTGAAATGTTGCAATCACTAAACTGTCAAGTGGTGATGCAGCATTCATTATATCAACACTTATCTGGCACTGGTTTAGTTTATGTTTATTCTTCTGTAGTGCCCTACTTCAGCACTAAAACACCAATTCCCAACAGAGATAACCCTATTGCATTACAACATATACAATTACTAGCTTCAAGAAAGGCTAGAATAAAAGAGAAGTACATGTGTATGTACATTTAAAGCAAGGCATGTTGGCAACTCTGTTATTCTTCAGGCATCCAAGGACAAGTCCTCAGGTCAGAGCCTACTCTGCACTGGGGCTATCCTCCACCCCCACAAATGACATCAGCACACTTTTTACAGCCCAGACAATCACCCCAGGTTACCTGTTTGTGCCCAAGAAAACACAAAGGTTTTACAACTAATCTCAAACCTAATCCAGAGAATAACTAGGTCTTGTGGGCCCTTGTCTGCAGAATTCCCTCTGCCTCACACCAGCTATACAGTGAGGCCTAGAGCAGAGGGAAGGCCCTTGCGCCGTATTAATCTAGCACAGGTAACAAGGTCACCTGAAACAAGCAGTTTCAAATATATACAGAGGGGACTTGTTTATGTATCTCTTTCCACTTTTAGATAGTAAAGGCAGGACTAGTCTGGAGAGAGGCCCAGTGTTTAGAAGCCTTTGCATAATAATGACTTGCTGTTTCATTTCTATTTATTCATGTCATCTATTTCAGAGAGACTTAGCACTCAGAAGATGTGCATTTTAAACCCCTAGTGCAAACACATACAAACACAAGAAAGGTTTTCTATTTCATCCCATAACTCCATGGCAGTGCTGACTTGCACAGACACACACACTCTTCTCATTACAGAATAGGAAGTGAAACAAGTGTCCATCAGAAAACAGCATCCAAGCATCTAAAAAAGGGGGATGGTAACAGGGAAAGCTCATTCCAGACTGAGTTATTTTTACCTCATGGAGCGTGAGATGTTTGCCATCCTTCCTTTTTGAGTCAAATCTGCCATATATTGCACTGTATTTCCTAATCTCCTCCTCTTTGCGAGGGTCCTCATCACTCATCTCAAAGATGTGACCAATCATCTTTGCCAGTTTCTTGTTTGTTTTCAGTAACTCCTTTACTTCATTCAAATCACTTTTGGGCAGAGAGGGAACCATACGTTCCACACATTCGGCAACTGACAGAGCAGCCGCAGCATCGAGGGTCTCAGTGTTTTCCTTTGGTGAAGCTGGAGAGCCAAGGTCAGCAGGGGAAAGACTGTGTTCGCTCTCTGTAGTGTGGTGACCTTGCCAGAGTCTCGATTCATTGCTGCTCTGCAGCGGTAAGTTTCCTACCACATCAGATTTGCCTGCACCCACACTTTGCACGCATGTGGTGGCAGCACATTTTGGGATCTTCAAGTGAGGCTCCCTGGTGTTACTATTCCTTTCATAGCTGGGGCAGGATATTCCCAGCCAAGCAGGAGACCCTTCTGGTAATTTATAGATTGGAATGCTACTGACTGGTAAGGAAGTGAGAGGCTGATTAAAAAGACCAGGGTTTGTGACCCAGTCCCTCAAAGCCTTTTGCAGTCTTCGGACATGAAGAGGCTTGCTAGCCATGCCCACAAGAGCCATTATCTCCAAGAATTCTTCTTCACCTGCTTCACATAGCTGCTGCACATCATCACCTCCCTGCTGAATGAAGGCATCAAAGTAGAATAAGAGATTTGCTTTTTGTAATATTCGATAGAGTTGCAACTCCCCAAGGGTTCTGGGTAAAGCGGACGCCATCACAGGTGACAGAACCTGCAAAGAGTAAGAATGTTAATTACAAGATGGATTTTATAGTTTAAAGACTTACTCATATTCCTAGGCCTAGGATGTTAGAGAGACAAGGCTGGACCAACTTCTGTTGGTGAGAGATTAGCTTTCAAGCTTACACAGAGCTCTTCTTTAGGTCTGGGCAAAGAAGAGATCTGTGCAAGCTTGAAAGCTTCCTATCTCTCTCTCTCTCCAATAAGATAATATCTCACCCAGCTTGTGACTCTAATATCCTGAGACCAACATGGTTACAACACTGCACAAACTTCAGGTTATTAACTCAGAGGGGAGGGTATTTTTCCTCGTTACAAGATCTTTTGCAGCTACAAAGAAAGATGTTGCATTTTCCCCTTTGACCAATAGGCATGCTATTGGATAAGGCACTTTCCTTTTTAGGGATGAAAGTCCATGGTTGAAATATTTCTGAATAAAGTTCAATGGATCCTGTCCTGAAATTTCAATGAAACTGTGAAGGAAAAAGGTTAACTCAAGGATGGATTTATCTTATTTTCAATTTCCCCCTTCAGATAAGACCATCACACCATATTTCTTTTGCTGCTGCTTAGTAGAGCAATTTGCGACTATTTCAATTCAAAATATAACAGACTACTTCAATGGTAACAAAATACTTACCTAAACAATAAAGAAAACAGCACCCCTCCTCCCCCCAATCTCTGACTTCTCTTACCCCTGGACTCACCCTGTCCCCAAATGCCTGGATTAGGGCTAGAAAAATAACCTTTCAGGCATGCTGTAAAGCCTAACAAATCTGTGCTCTGGTGGACTGTGATGGGAAGGTGCTGAAGTATCAACAGTTCCTCAGACATCTTGTGAAGACCCACCAATTTTCATAAGAACATAAGAACGGCCATACTGGGTCAGACCAAAGGTCCATCTAGCCCAGCATCCTGTCTACCGACAGTGGCCAATGCCAGGTGCCCCGGAGTGAGTGAACCTAACAGGTATGATCGAGCGATCTCTCTCCTGCCATCCATCACCCCCCTCTGACAGACAGAGGCTAGGGACACCATTCATTACCCATCCCGGCTAATAGCCATTTATGGACTTAGCCTCCATGAATTTATCCAGCTCTCTTTTAAACCCTGTTATAGTCCTAGCCTTCACAGCCTCCTCAGGTAAGGAGTTCCACAGGTTGACTGTGCGCTGTGTGAAGAAGAACTTCCTTTTATTTGTTTTAAACCTGCTGCACGCCAATTTCATTGAATGGCCCCTAGTTCTTCTATTTTGGGAACAAGTAAATAACTTTTCCTTATTCACTTCCTCCACTCCACTCATAATTTTATATACCTCTATCATATCCCCCCTTAGTCTCCTCTTTTCCAAGCTAAAAAGTCCTAGCCTCCTTAATCTCTCTTCATATGGGACCCGTTCCAAACCCCTAATCATTTTAGTTGCCCTTCTCTGAACCTTTTCTAGTGCCAGTATATCCTTTTTGAGATGAGGAGACCACATTTGTACGCAGTATTCAAGATGTGGGCGCACCATGGATTTGTATAAGGGCAATAAGATATTCTCCGACTTATTCTCTATCCCTTTTTTAATGATTCCTAACATCCTGTTTGCTTTTTTGACTGCCGCTGCACACTGCGTGGATGCCTTCAGAGAACTATCCACAATGACTCCCAGGTCTTTTTCCTGATTGGTTGTAGCTAAATTAGCCCCCATCATATTGTATGTATAGTTGGGGTTATTTTTTCCAATGTGCATTACTTTACATTTATCCACATTAAATTTCATTTGCCATTTTGTTGCCCAATCACTTAGTTTAGTGAGATCTTTTTGAAGTTCTTCACAGTCTGCTTTGGTCCTTACTACTTTGAGCAGTTTAGTATCATCTGCAAACTTTGCCACATCACTGTTTACCCCTTCCTCCAAATCATTTATAAATAAGTTGAATAGGATCGGCCCCAGGACTGACCCTTGGGGAACACCACTAGTTACCCCTCTCCATTCTGAAAAAGTTCCATTTATCCCTACCCTTTGTTCCCTGTCTTTTAACCAGTTTTCAATCCATGAGAGGATCTTCCCTCTTATCCCATGGCAGCTTAATTTACGTAAGAGCCTTTGGTGAGGGACCTTGCCAAAGGCTTTCTGGAAATCAAACAGAGGGGGAGCTAGTGCCTGCCTCTGCTCACCTCAAATTTTGGCAATATCACCCAAACGGACAGAGAGAGACTGACGAATATTCTCTCTCGGCTAGCAAAGTACTGAAGAATTCAGAGCTTTCACAGTTTAAATCCACATCTTGAACTCTGCCTGGTAACAAACAGGCAGCCCATGCATATTACACTGATTAATGTTCATGCCCTTGACATGAAGCCTCACTCAGTAAAGGGCTGATGCCTTCTGAATAGTCCCTACATGCAGCCCCATCTAGACCACAGTGCTACAGTCCACTCTCCATGGAAGAAGTGATCTTTCAGATTTGGAGACAAAGTATTTGTATTTGTTTCAGTACAGGGAAAGGGGCATCAAAGCCCCCCGTTACCCATAAATCCTGATAACCAGCAAAGCCCTGGGGAATTTCAATTTTTTAAAAATTATAAATATCAACTCAAAGGTTAGTTTTACAGATTTCAGTGAGGTAGTTTCCAGTATTATTGTTTTAAGCTAAATCATTAGTCATGAAAGGCTGGATTGCATAATGTATAGGCTGCTATGGAAGTAATGTGAAACGGGACAGCTAATATTCTTCCTGATCCCCTCTCACTCAACACTTTAAAATGGACAGATTAGAAACCTACAGGGAAAATTTTACAAAATATGATGCATTCAACAAAATTATTGGTCAATGCTATAGCTTTCAAAAACACTTGAATGAATGAATAACTGTGGATGCAGGGGCATTGCTAGGAAAAAATTAAGCAAAATTATTTTTACATTTATATGATCTTTTGCCATTATTAACAGCCCTTAAACATCACAAGAAAATTGCAGGAACCAATAATGTTAGAGCTGAACTTTGCTAACAAAGGTTTAGTTTTTAGATGCCTATTAAAAAAAGCTTTGATTTGATTAAATACTACCAATGAAACTGAAAACTGAGAGAGCTACATAAACTTCACAAACTAGATATGGTAGTGACAGGATGCATGAGAACATTCAGGTAAGAAAAGGACTTTCACAAGTCGTATTAAACTTTGTCCACTTGTGAGTCTGAATCACAAGTGATAGCATTAACTGTTTTATTTTGAGCAGCCACCTTAAGTGTCACAACTGGTTAGACCAGAACCTAACAAGTTATAACCTATGAAATTCAATATGACAGTATATAGATTTATAAGCATTAAATATTTCTGCAAAATAATTTAACTTACTGCAGATCTCAACACAGATCCTCACAAGAAAATTTATGCATTTGACATATTTCATTAAAAGCTACATAACTCAACAATTTATGAACGCTCAACAGAATGCCAATATACTAAATGGACTTTGTTCAAATTTGGTGAAAGCAGCAGTGAAATTACATCCAGCTCATAAACCTACACAAGGCATGGAGCTGGCTTTCTATAGGCTGTAAGGGTGGTCACAACCCAGAGGTTCTAACCAAGAAATCTGCTCATGACAGATAAAACTGAATTCATATATATTATGGAGGTATCGTTAATGAATCCACAGTACTGGCTGTGCTGGATTCGCATTTAGAGCAAGACTAAAATCCCTCTGTCTTGCAATTTAAAGACTGAATTTAGTCTTCAAATTTAGCATTACAACTCTTCAGAGGATGAGTCAATTTTCTATATAATGTTTTAAATAAGATAATTACTAACGTTTGCAGAGGAGACATTTACAAATGCTACTTTTTGAGATAGTGATCTTTGAGATCTTCCCCTCCCCCCAATATTTATCTGGGTTCTTCTAGGTCAATTTCTCACACACTAATACCATCTCAGACACAGGCCACCTCTGGACTTTTTAATATTTAACACAAACTGCAATTCCCCCTTGCTCAAGCATAACCTTATGCAGTCAGATACTGACGTTTTCTGAGGCTGCCTGTCAGCCTCACTCACCAGCTCCATTCAGCCCACAGACCCTAAAGCCAGGGGGTAGGCAGGCTGGTCAGGAGGAGCCTGGGGAAAAGAGATGAGGCTTGAGCAGGAAGGAAGGTTACAGGAAGTAGGACTGTGAGGAATGCTGTGCAGGGAACTGGAGTCTCTATGGGAGCCCATATTAGATCTAAGCTCACAGACTGGACTCCCAGATGCTTTGGGAGTCAGGCAGCACTGCCAAGACGTCAGCGCATCCATCCAGGGCTCCTCATGGCATTGCTGCTTGCCATGCCAGGAAACTTGAGGCAGCAAGTCAAGATGAGACATGTATCATCAGTACTTCAGCACTGCTGCCACAGCTTCCTGATACAGCAAGCAGCAGTGCTGAGGAGACCATGAGAAGCAACTATATAAAGAAAGGCAACAGTGAGACCTCTATGCACACCCATCCAGGACCCTCATTTATGCTCCCCCAAGGGGAAAGAGTTGGCAATTTTACCAAAGGAGCCCCCCCAACACACACACTCTTCTTGGGAGGTTTCGGCCTCCCAATCTCACATCCCAGTGCGATGGCCGACTTGGGTCTGGTAGATTCAGACTCCTCTGACAACAGACAGGAATGTGCCCAGAAAAAGCTGACACTGCAGGAGGGAGCCATAGCTCTGTCAGACATTTCCAACAGCAAGTCTCTGTTATGGTGTGAGGAGATGTGAACTACCAGCACACTGACAATACAGCTGGGGAACGTGAAGACCTCTCCACAGAGTCCGTGGGGAGCATTGTTCCCTCCTCCTCCATCCTCTATCCCCGCTAACCCTTCTGTGCCAGCTTCAAGTCACATTCTTCCTGTCAACTCACTGTGGGGGAAGAGACAGGGAAGAGCTGATTAATTAAACACACACACCTGCTCCCCTAAATATCAATCTAGAGTGGACATGGAGGACCATGGGACTCTACAGAGGGCATACGGGGAAGAAATGCATAGAAAGCCAGAACAGAGAGCAGGGTGGGGACACAATGAGGAGAATCCAGATGAATATTCGTGTGAATAGGTACAAATGACACTAATGCAGACTTTTTTTAAACATACAAAACACCCAACCTAGGAAATTCCCCTAAAAAAGAACACTTTAAAATACATTTAAGGTTGCATATATCAACAATACAGCCACTAGTTAAATCTTCACCCATCCTTTGCAATCCACAGCCATGCACTCTTTTTCTGACATCTCCTCCACTCCCATTCCCACCCACCATGTGTTCTCCCCCTGAACACCACATCATCTTAACTCTGACTACAAATATTAAATACTGAAAAAACAAAACACAGCGTTATTACAGATTTTCAACAATAACTTCCCAGAATGCTAAAGCTTTATTACAAGCAATTCCCCCCATTAATATACAAACATAAAAGTCTATGCTACATATAATCATTTACTTCAGTGCCACACTAACATCCTGAACAATCAGAAAGCAACCATTTCTAGCCATTCCAGCTGGGAGGAGTAGAGAACACACTTTTTGTGTGAAGGTAGAGGGGGAAGGCATACTAGCTATATGCAGTGGACGTGGGGAGGTAATGCAGACAAGAACTCAGGGTTGAGGGCTGCAAGTGATTTCCCAGCTTTTTTATGGTTGTGTTTTTACAGTTGAGCAATTTTAAGTGTTTTGAATAGTTTTTGTTTAGGAGGGATAGTATTTCAATTAAGCTCTCACTAATTAAAATAGAAGTTGGCATTAAAAAAAAGTGAAATGTCTACTTTTTCTTTTCTTTTTTACCTTTAAGTTTAAATTTATTACAGCCAAAGCATATTAGAACTACAGTACTTCTGCATCATTACAATGTAAGGCAAGCAGTTTTATTTTTGTTATCCGCTTGTATTTTTCATGTTATTACATATTACTGACCCATAAATCAGTCTTGCATATAAAAGTGATTATTCCATAATATAATCTAATCACTCTTGGAATTTTTAAATGTCTCCAAGACAAACTAAATTCAGATTTGAGAGTTAGCTGCTATGCATATTCGTTATATTTTTGTAGTAAGTCTTTATAAAAGACTTAACTATGGAAACAAGTTGCAGTAGCCAGACTTAAAAAGCGATAAGATGTAGACAAGATTATTGTACCAAAATAAAAAAAAATTCTAAAATGATTCTCAAGTGTAGTCTATTAAATATAAATTTAATAGTCAGATATAATATGATGTGTATCTACATGATAAATATTTTGAACTATAAGACAACCAGGTACTTGAAAAAAATTACACCACTGAACCTAAATATTTATTTGCCAACTATGAAATATTCACTATAGATGCTCCATTTTTAGTTAACCTTACTATGCCAAGGTAATCTATCAAGTTTTGTTTATGGCTGCCAAGATAGTAGTTACAACCAAATTCACAGATCAGATGTCCACTCTTTCACACAACCAAGGTGCAACTTGGATCATAACAGAATTGGCCTGAAAGGAAAAGCAAACAAACCAGACAGCAGAAAAATGTGTTTCAATTTTACATTTAAATGTGTATTTAAAAAATCTCCTTACAATCCATGAATTTGGGAGAAACAATGCACTTAGAATCAATAACCTAAGTGTTTCACCTAGGTTTTGGAGACCCCTATAAAGGCACATCACCTTTGTACGTCCATTTATGAAAGTCGTTTTTATTTTCTAGTAATGATGTGCACACACAAGCATGCATGACATATTACTGCACATGTGGGTGTATGTACTAGCTATGAAGTAAAACAGACACCCAAGAACAAAAAGAATTGCACTTATTTTTTCCTAATCTGTGTTTCTACAGATCAGATGAGGTTATTTTGAAGACACAATGCCAAGAGATTTGTAGTGTTTCTTTTAGCAATGATATACAACAAACCCAATCGAGACAAAACAACTAAGGAAGCAGTAAATTAACATTTGCAATGCTTTTTCTGAAGTAAAATCACTAACAATTTGTGCAATTGCAAAATCCTTCTACTACCCGGAACTCTGGGGCATTGAGCCCACAACCTCACACCCCATTCCCTAACTGGTACAGTTGGGATTGCACCCCCCTCCCCCAACTCCGAAGGAAGAGACAATGCAAGGATGTTTCTGTACTTTCCGCCTACTCCCTCATCCCTTTTGCACTGGATTTCTCTGGGAATCACCCACACACACACACACGAATCCGCCCTCTCCTTCCGGCAATCTGCAGCAGCAGCAGGAATAAACTCCTCAGCAGCAGCAACGAAAACACCCCACAGGGCAGAGAAGCAGCATTTTTTTTTTCTTGTTACAGTCCATTTTATCCTTCTCTCCCCCCTCCCACCCCATCCTCCTCGTCCTTCATGTATCTACCACTACAATACACAGCCCCTCATCATCACAGCATCCGAGCACCTAAGCAAGGCTGAACAATAACTTTTCTCTTCCCTTGCAATAGCTTTCACAGACCCTTTGCTGTGGGATATAGAAACACATACGCGCCCACAGATATTTCCGCACACTGTCCAGAACACACGTTGCAAGAGGAGCCCGGCTCCGACGCTGCACACACTTCACAAAAATCCGGGCACACCTCTAGACGAGACGCGATTTGCAACAGGGAAATGCAGGGGTTACACGCTCTGCAACAGGCGGGCCACACGCGCCCCCCGGCCAGACTTTGCAGCGGGTCCCAAGTTTTGCAGCAGGCAGCGCTCGCGGGGCACTAGCCGGCTCCGGGCGCCCTCGCCGCGCGGGAGGGGACATACATACTTCGCAGGAGGATGCTGCCGCCGGCTGCCTGGGGGTTTCCTCCGTCCTGCCCCGCCGCTGCAGCCTCAGCCCCGAAGTTCCTGCCAAGGGCCCCCCCTTCCTGCGCGCTGCCAGCCCAGACTCCTCCTCTCCCATGGACGGGGCGGGGGGGCGAGCCGGGCCCCTCCACCTCTTCCCTGGCCGGGGCTCGGCGGGCGCGCGCGCAAGGGAGGCGGGACGGAGGGAGCCGCCTCCCGCCCCCGCCGCCGCCCCCTCCCGCGCGGTCACATGGGGAGATTCCGCTCTTGCTCCATGCGCCGCGCTCCGGCGCCCTCCCACGCGCGGCCGCGTGACGCAGATCCTGGCGTGGGCCGCGGAGGGGTGGGGGCGGCTGCGGGCCCGGCTGTCGCGGCCTGGGAGGGAGGGAGCGGCGGGCCCGGCCCAGGGTGGGGGGAGCGGAGCTGCTGGGGGAGGGGGGACGAGTTCCTCCCTTGGCCGTGACAGAAACCCGCCCCCCGGCCCGCGTGCAGACCCACAGGGCGCCCCACGGAGGCGTTGCCGGGGAGAGCCCCGCTGGGCCGGCTCCGGGCGCCCACTGTCCCGTAAAGCTCTCGTTGTCCCCCTCCGCCCTGGCGGCCCGTGGAGGGAGGTGACCGGCCTCTCCCGGACGGGTTTGCTGGGAGTCTCTTCAAACCCACCCCTGGTCACCCACCGCCTCCTGCAGACTCGTCTTTAGTCCCTGCCCTCCTCTGCGAGCGGCCACGTTTCTCATCGAGCCCCGCCAGAAACTTTCACACCCCCAACAGCTGCGGCAGCCGCCGAGAATTCAGGGGGTTCTGCCCTAGAGAGAGAAAACGAGAGACGGCAACTCTGCCGAGCGTCCGGACTCCTCTGCCTCTCCCGTCTGTTTTCTGGGTGAATTCGCCTAAGGAAAGGACGAGGCAGGCAGCTGAAAACAGACGTGACTCGGGGCACTTCTTAAAATCCTCTGCGAGGCAGGTGGGGTACCCAGGAGAGATCTTCCTCGTCCAAGTTAGCAGGTTCTGCCTGGAGGAAGGAAGGGTTCTCCCACGGGTGGCTCTAAACTGGGCTGTTGTAAATTTAGCCAATGTGAAAGTGGTGGAGATGGAAGATGCAGAGGTGGAATTGATAGTAATAGAGCTGAAAAGCAGTCTGAGTGCCAGTGCATGACTGAAAATCAGGAGTGAAGTGCCAGTGATAGTAGTCTTTGGGAATGAAATTCTGTATCCCCAGCAAAGGTTTTCCTAGATCAATCCTCCTCACTAACCTGGAAGAACCACATCTAGGGATGAAAAAGCAATTAATTTGATTTGGCCATCCAGTTCCTGCCCTCATATTCTTATATGAGACTGCCAACAAAGATGCAGATTATTATAACTCTGTTATTGTTGATGATTGACAGTTGTGATGGTGGCTTACTAAGAACCAGACCACTTATACACAGGCCTTCAAAAGCTAAGAACTTTCAGTTACTTACTTATGAACATGATCTGCATTCGAAGAGGGGACCTAGACGGGAAAACAGTCTGCATCTTGAGCCAACTGACACCTAGTGTTTTTTCAAATTTAGCCATAATTCCTTTGTCTAGATTTGAAAGCAAGTGAACAGTAAATGACTGTGTCCTCTTTCTCCTCTTACATGCCAATTACTGTAAATATACAAACATTTATTCTAAACTAATAAAAAGTGAAACTTGTAGAAAAGTAAGGGAAGTATTTGTAGATGTAATTCAATAATATGTTAATCTTTAAATTATTGTACTAATAGTGAAATTATGCTTTATGTGACATTCTTTCCATATGTTATTAGACAGCTCTTTAATGGGAATGCAGTCTATTATTTACAGACTTTTACTTACTGGGATCAAGAATCAAAGTGGTAATTTAGAGAAAGTTTCCTTGAAGTACTGATAAATGTAGTTATGACCCAAATCATAAATCAATGTAGACTATTCATTGCTGCATATTTTAACTGTGCAATGAATCAAACTAATATTCCCAATGAAACCAGACAAAATAGTGAGGTGTATACAGAATAAAACAAACTCCCCCTTTTTGTATACTGAAATCTTCCAGCAAGGGTATTTCTTACTGTCTCCTTGCTTTTAATAATGCCATCTAATGATGACAGTGGCAATGCTATTTCAGGGAATAGTTTCTCGCCTCATTGTGTACCAGTTTGATTAGAATATGGTGAATTAATTCCCCTTTTTGTAGATTTTTCTTTTCTGTGAAAACTTGACCAAACTCCCCCAAACTTGACCCCCCCAAAAGGATTTATTTTTGTTAAGTATCAAGATGAGGCATTTGTCCTGGCTCACCGATTATGTGATTCTAGGCTTGACTGAATTACAATTCTAATTTTGTTCTCCATTATTGCATCGTTAGAAGTTCATTTTAATTTTATGGATTTTTAAAACATACAAA
Source organism: Sternotherus odoratus (assembly GCA_032164245.1). NCBI lineage: Eukaryota > Metazoa > Chordata > Testudines > Kinosternidae > Sternotherus > Sternotherus odoratus. The sequence goes on from JAVMKO010000011.1 coordinate 21,351,138, forward strand.
ATACCCTCAGACCAAGTAAACTGAGGGAAAACTATATAGTACACAATAGTTAGCCAATATTCAAAAAGCAAGGCCAAGCAATTGATTAAAGAATAATTTGAGGATTTAAATCCTGCTTAGTGTGTAAGAGGGGAAAAAGGACAAAGTGTAAAGAATGAAAAAGCAAAACGGAAAATCTAGAAATATAATAAAACAGGTTTAATTAGTGTTAGGTGTTCACCGCAAATACAAATTCATTTCTTGTAAATTTTAGACTACATATGATTTTTTTAAATAGGAGAAACTTAGCTTTTTTTCTTTTTAGAGAGCATTTTCCATTGCCTTAAAATTACTACATTGGTTATCAGTATGCTACTAAAATTCATACTTGTTCGTTTGCATATGTACTTGCCTGCGATGAGGCTGAGTCATGTGCTAACCCTTCGATAACCACATTCAAACAAAACTGAGTTTGTTTTTCAATTTTTCAACTATCATGTCAGACAGCTTTTAAAAGGATTTATTCAGGAAATCTATGGCAGATCATCCACCATATCAACTACATACTTAAGGGCATCTGAACCAATATGTGATCTAAACAAGTTTGCAGAAAGTAAAACATACATTTTAAATGAATATAGGGTTGAATTCTGCCCTCAGTGATACGCAACCTCAGTGAAGTCAATGAATTTGCACTGGTATAAGAAGGCAGAAGTTGGCCAGCTGCCTTTTTAATATTTTTTTTACAGTATACCTGCTTTTTGTTCATGCTAGTTTCCCATTTCAGAAATCTCAGCAAAATAAGAAATAACTGTCAATGAAGTTGGGTGAAACCTTGTTAAAGCTGGTGAACAAAACACCCTTCATACAGGATAAAGCAGTTAGGCTCCTTTTTGGAGTAAGATAGCTGAAACATTATAAGCCACTGCTCAAAATGGGAGGCCACATCTGCTTGTCAGAAGTTGAGCTATGTTGGTAGAGGAGTTTTGCTGGGGGCTGAATGCAAATAGGGAGCTGCAAAGAGGTTGTTTTGTTAAGTTGTGTGTGTCTAAGTCAAAGCACCTAGAAGCAACCAGAGAAAGAGGTGCAGAGAAGTAGAAAGCCAGCAAACAGCAAAAGAAGCACCTGTAGCATGATTCTGAGGAAAAGAACACCAAAAGAACTCTGCTTTTTGGGCAGAGTGCTGGCTGGAAAGAGATTTGGAACTGTGAGCAAAGAAACCGTCTCCTGTTTCATTCCTACTATGTTCAGGAAAACAGAATTTTGTGTACATCTTTCTGTTGTATAATTCTTTGTAAATAAACAGGATTACATCAAAGAAATACCTGAATCTGTCATCAATTTCTCCTCTTAACAGAAACAAACTAAGACCTCCAAATGTTGGCTAATGATCCGGATCAAAAGAGGTAACAATAGCTATTACCCTAACAAAGGGTGAAAAGGTGATTTTCATGGTGAGCCTCCTTGTATCTACCCTGTTTCCCCGAAAGTAAGACATCCCCCGAAAATAAGACGTACTTCCAGTTTTGCCTCTCGCTGTAATATAATGTAATGTAATTTTGGGAGCAAAAATTAATATAAGACACTGTCTTATTTTCGGGGAAACACGGTAAGTGGTAATCTGAAGGCAACTTTCCCTTCTTCAACGGACTGGAGATTGAAGTATTCTAAGCCTCCTAAATAATTTTCAGCAAAAGCAAGACTAATTAACTGCCTCGTTTTTATTTTGTACTATGGCACAAAGCCTTGTGTTTGTCTGTCTTTTTTCATTATAACTCTTTGGAACTAACTGTGTTAGCCATATATATATACTGGCTTGCATAAAGCCTGTTTACATAGTTATAAAGGTTCCTATGGCAAATTCTGCCTGAATGTTTATGATCCAGATCCTTTGAGTGCCAGAAATGCTACACAAGGCCCCTCTGTTTTTCTCATTGTCTCTCCCTCCACCCACCCACAAATAATATGGATGGGTAGGAGTTTAGAAGGAGTGCATGCTCCACTTGCTTTGTATACTGAGATCAAGAAATCGGCAGGTTACTGTAGAGGTTGCTGTTTTCAGTCTAACAAACTGGTGCCACAAATCAGCAGTTCAATCCTGAACTCATTCCTCAGGCAAAACCGCCACTGACTTCAAAGGCAGTTTTGCCTGAGGAAGAACATCAAGCTTAGTCCCTAGGTGTATGTATAGAAATGGAATAGTCAATGTATTTAGGACTGCTGCAGGGGATGGAAGTAGAGATAGATGAACTCTTACTTAACACACAGATAGCTGTTGATATGCTTCACTGTTGAGTCTGGGCCATGAGTCAACTAATGGACTAGCCACATAGGTGCATGCAGCTTTTCTCTCTGGCATACTGCATGGTTCCCACGAGAAAACCTGATTGTGCATTGCCCTGCAAAACCACAAAAATGTTCACAGTGCTACCTTCTCTCCTCCCACTCAAAATGGTTTTGCATATGGCCTTAAGCACTACAATAATGATAATTAAAGCTGTAAAATACTATCATCACACTTTGGTAGCACTTTCATCCCAAGTGCTTTAAACACTATACAGACAACACAACAGAAATGCAGCCACCTCTGGGGGCAAGGGGCAGTGACATTGCACAACAGCATAGGGAGTGAAATTTTGATCAAAGCCATTGCAATAAACCTCTACTCTTACAAAGAGTTCCAAGAGCTCTTTATGGTGTGAACATACAAAGGATTCATGCAAAACATTGTCCACGCATCAAACTGTATGGAGCTCAATTTATCTACTCTGTAAGGAAAAAGGGCTAAGTTAATTCCTCTAGAGCACTTGAATCCGGGGATTGCAATGTTTTATTTTTTCAATCTGGTGCTTAGAACACTCAGTCTCACCTCCAGCTTCTGATGGGCACCACTGAAGCCAGGGGTAAAATCACAGCCTTCTGGGTTGCCCTAAATAACAAGTCTGGGAGGGAAGGATGAGGTACACTTGTCTTACATGCCTTCCAACATGATTACATTTTGGGATGGAAGGGAGAAAGCTTGGAGCAGGTGATGTGACTGCCATAGCGCTCCCCAACAGCAAGCAGAGTAGAAGTGTCTTTTGCAGTACTATAAGGGAGAAGCTCATATTGTGCCCTGGTCATATCTTGTGCAATGACACAGCATGGAAGCTGATGCATAACATGGCCCTACCAAAGGATTTTCTGATCTCTGGGACTTAAGTGCCTTGGATCTGTTTACAGTCCCCCTGACTTTTGGGAACCTGTTTTCCAAGGCTTTTTCTGGGGCAAGAGCAGGGTGGTGGGATTGGTTAACAGGGTCTGAGGAATGGAAGGAATCTGATTTAGGATTGGGATTTGGGGACTCTTCCTTAGGAAACTGTGGCTGTGATTTTGGGACGCTTCATCAGGAGATCTGTTCTTTTTTGGTTGATTATGTTTTACATTTTATATGTTAACTGGTTATTATAACAGAGCTCATTTTGACTCCATTAGGAGTCCTGTTACATGCCGCAGAGTTTAAATAACGGATACCTAGGTCTATTAGACCTACTTTGGGCCTAAGGCACTGGATAGGTGCAACAGGTTTCAAAAGAAAGAAACAAAATCAGTGGGATTCAGTGATCTGTATACTACAATCTCAGTACAAAGGCTACCACACCTTCATAAGAGCACCCCATATCTGTTTTAGGCCTTCCTTCCTGAAGTGTTTACAAGCTGTAGGCTAATTTTCATAGATATTAAGGCCAGAAGGGACCATTATGATCATCTAGTCTGACCTCTTATGTAATCCAGGCCATAACATTTTACCCAGTAATTCCTGCATTCAGCCCAACAGTTTGTGGTTGAAATTCAGAAACGATGGATAAAAGGGTGTAAGTTAGAGTCACTTACATGCAAAAGACCTACTTGAACCTACTTACACCTGCTCTATTGATGCATAAGGGTGTTTGTGTGGGTGTAATTTACATGCTGAAGAGCTGGAAGAAGGTGTAAATTATTCCATTAGGTGGCTGGGTTCTTGCATCTCTCAAAGACTGAAACAGATTCACTTCCAAAACCCACAGAAACTCTTCAATTGTTGCAAAGATTTAGTGCCACTTTGCAACGAAGAGCCCTCAATCCCCAGCCATAGCTGTTCAAGGGATCCCAGCCACAAAGGGGCCACGAAAGGAAATATAGCCCAAATGTGAGCACTGCATGACTGCATATATGGATGTGTGGAATGGGAGATCTGTGCCCCCCTAGTTATATATCCAACCTACAGACCCTTCTACCTGCCCAGCCATCCCAGTTCCCCCTCTTCCCCTTGCATGGTTCCCAACCCTACTGAGTGCTCTCTTGGGACACCTACGAAGATAACAGGTAATATTTCTTCTGAGGTGGCTGCCCCTTCCTTCCCAATTTACTGCAGATCCAGAGAGCACAATCTGAGTTTTTCATTTTATTTCGGATTTCTTAAAACAGATTAAATACACACAGGGCATGGAGGTAGCATATAATATACATATAGGATTGATTCCTTTTATTCTAATCTCTCCCCCCACCCAAATCTTAGAGTTTATCATGGGTCTGTATAAGATCCGAGTCTCAGATTGATAACCGTATATGTTCCATAGAATCAAAGAAAAATCAACAGCAAGCAATTATATTCGGGAAGACAAGACAGCAAAACTGCAAGGCTGCCAACACAGCAGCTGGTATAGCTCCCTTAAGAGTTTCAAACAGAATGTCTCCCACGGTTTGGTTCCCAGCTTCCCTGACTGCCACCAGAAGAGATGAAATGGGGAGGAGAAGGAGGAAGAGCACAATGTGAGGGCGTATGTGGCACTTCACCTCCTCATTACAGCCTGTTTAATTCTGCTAGGTCACAACTACTACTGGTCATAACACAATTATTATTTTAAATGTATGTTTTAAACATATTTCTTGGGGATGCTATTAATGTTCATGAAGAAAATACTCAAATTGTTTGCTTTAAATTATGAAGGCTGAAAATTAATTGCATATGCATCTATGTTTTTATTATCTATCATTTATACAGCGTCAAGTGTCCATAACACTGTGCAATGAGTGGGATATGCCGAACAGATGACAGTGCCTGTTGAAAGTTCATGCCCCAGAGATTTTACATCTAAAGGCAACACATAGGTATAAGCTAGTGTAACATACTGCAGAGCAAACACAAACACAGAACAGGGTGTAGTTCTGATAGCTGGAACTCCTCCCTGTACAGTGGAGTAACAAAAAAGTTTATGATAGAGGGTGCATAATGAATATTAAGCAATAGTCTGTTCCATTGTTCCAGAAGGGGCAAGATGGAAGTGAAAAGTATAAGGAGTGGGCGAAGTAGACAAAAGGAACAATCATGAGAGAAGCTTGGGTGGAGACTAGGGAATGGAGTGGTGTGTAGGAGTTGATGAGGGCAGTCATGTAGGCAGGGCAGAGCTGTGCAGGGAGTTAAAATGAAGAGACGTTTTAACCTGATGGGAGGATAGAAGCCAGGGAGATATGGTCAGAATGTCAGGAGAGGAAGCAGTGTAGTGCAAAGCTTCCTACTGATTCTCAAGGTATTGATGGATAGAGTATAAGGCCAGAAGAGATGGTTACTATCATTGAATGTGACCTCCTATATAAACACAGGCCAAATAATTTCACCCCAAAATCTACTTACTTGGTCCCTTGTCAATAAAATGGCACAATAAAATAATAAATAATAAGAATAAATATTAATAATAATTATTATTACTACAAAGTTTGGATTAATCCCTTAAAGGAATTCTCAATCTTTGTCAGACTTTAGTCATTTGAGTCATTTCAGTCCTTTTAGGGACACAAACTGAGAACTCTAGAATCACATGATTAATACAAATAATAATACTTTCCCCTTGTATGTCTCTGTTCACCTGAGGATCTCACAGGATTTAACTAACATTAAACACATTCCATTTGCAAAGCTCTGCATGTGTGTTATTTAGCAATGCCTATTTAAGTCAATAGAAACTGTTGAGCAAAAACTTTACATATCACTTTGGAAATGGAGGTCTTTATGGTCTTTTCCCATGGGGCATGACAGGGAGTCAAAACAACTTAGCTTGTACTAAAGGTGTCAGAAGGCGCTTAATGAAGAAGAAAGGCAGCTAACACCATATTGTTGATGGCATCTGCTTTACACAAGTTAAGCATCAGAGTCATTCTGAATTGTGCAGAAGGGGCCTAGCAGAAGTGGGAAGGAGTAAGCAATAGCTGCTGTCCATGACAGGTTCCCTGCCTTAAACTGCATAGGCTCTAGAAATAGAACCCAAATGTCAGTGGCGCTATGAGCAACTTCCACATGTTCTGTGACCTCCAGTGGCCACAGTCACATGACCTCCTCCACCACCGAAAGATTAACATAAACATTGCACATGGGCCAATGGTGTTTTCACCGCTGAGAGCCTGGGAGGCATATGGAGGTAGGAAGGACTCATAGGAACAGGCCTAGATCCATAAGGTTTCCACTGCCATCAGTTGTGAATCACTGCTTGGCCACAATTCCTGCCCAGTCCACACCTGACTGCCAAATCACAGCAACAGGAGGATGCACCAGTGTTGATCTCTCGGCTATTACTCAGGAAGTACTCCAGGTGTGTTCTCCTGAGCTGGGTAATTTAATGCAGTCTCATTATGAGGAAAGAATGTTCACATCTGCTAGTAAAATATACCCTAATGACTTACAAAAAGGTGAGTGAATTTAATACACATAGACTGAGGGACTAATAGGGCTAGTTAGAACTACACAAAATGCAGTAAGGAACTGTGCAAACTTCCCCCAGGCAACTCTACCAATTCAGATCAATCTGGAATTACAACAACCTTGAGATAACTATCCTGAGCCTCTCTTTAATAGAAACAGATGGTAGTTCAATGGGTTTATGATACTGACAAATAATATCTGGATGAGACCACCAAAAAATTCATTCCTTAAACAAAGCCAATATGTGAACTCCTGTTTCCAGAGGTGCAAGGCAAGTGTATTGCTCTAACACCACCACCTAAAACCCCATGCATGTTGCTCAGTACCTTTTTTCAGTGCTAAGAATATTTTTTTATTTAATTCTTTGGTCTGTAAAAATAGTGGAGGTGGTGGTGGTGGGGAGAGAAAACCTGGTTTGAGTGACAGCGAGTGTGGCTTTGCACTCCAGGAGTGGGTGTTTGGTTTAGCATCCAGTCACTTAGATCTCATCAGTACCCTGAGGTGGTTTTTAGTTTGTAACTTTAATCTTTCTCTCTCCCTGTGTGTGGGAGAGCAGCTTGTTGGTGGGTAAATGCTATAGCCTCTCTCTCTCTCTCTGCTTCGTGCATGTATGTAGTGTGTGTTCTGTATGCCTTACCTAATTTCAATACCATGGATAAAAACTGAGACCACAAGCAAACAATGAGTGGTGTAATCATTCCCAGTGAAAGAGCTTCCACGATGATAGTTATGGAGACAAAACACCTAAAGTTCCTTAAAGACAAGGTATGTCAGGGTCAGTGGTACAGGACTTCATTGTAGGGAGGTGATTGACCAGGGAAATGATCAACAACTAATAAAAACTCTAACCTAGTAATAAAAAAATTTACTACACATAATTTTGTATACTTGCATTTGAGAATAATAGAGCTGCTGCAAATGCAGCATCTATTCTGTGTCTTTGACAGTGTTATCTAAAGAATAGAGCAAAGAGTGAGAAGTCAGGATTCCTAGCTACCAAACCAAGATGACTGGCTTTCCATGTGACCTCAGACAAGTCTCTCAGACCAAACTTTTCAAACTTGGGTGCCTAAAAATGGGAGTTAAATCCTAGCTCCTTTGAAGGGAGTGGAAAAACTCCTATTGACTTCAGTGGGAACAGGATTTTACCCAAGGTAGCAAGCCATCTAAATCCATATTTAGGCACTTTAAAAAAACGGTCCGGTTTTCAGTTGTGCTGAACACTCTCAACTCCCATTCCCCTCACCCCCCAACTTTTATATGGATTTAGGCACATACATTTGAATATTTTGGTTCAAACCACCTTGTACTTCACTTAACCCATCTGTCAAAAGTGTATAATACATATCTACTTCACAGGGATTTTGCAAAATCAAATGTTTGTAAGGAACCTTGAATCCCCAGGTGAAAGGAGCTATAGACTTGCAAAGTATAATTATGAACACATTCCAGGTCCTTTCTTGGAGTAAGAAGAAGGCTTCTACATTCTCCAGCATCTTCCCCCTTGGCAATGATTTAAGTGTAGGCAGTGGTCATAATCAGGAAGTGCCTCCTCCAATTTACAGCTGGTGATACCACCTGTGCCTGTCTAATTCCAGCCAAAACAAACCTCCTCATGCCCACTTGTGAGGAAGGACAGAGGATCCAACATCGCCAATTCAGAGTCAGAGGGGATAGTGAAAGTAGTGGTTCTGCTTTGAGCACTGACTTTTTTCTGGAGGTTTGTTGCTTTTTTACTGGTGGGATATTTTCTCTTTCTTTGTAAATACAACAGCACTGCCCAGTGAGAGAAAGAGACTCTGTAGTACATTGACTGATGGGTGCACTTAGAAGCAAGCGCAGCATCTTAGGCCAGGTCTATACTATGAATTTACATTGGTATAACTACATCGCTCAGGGATGTGAAAAATTAATAGTCACACTGACCTAACTCCCGGTGTAAATAGCACTGTATTGATGGGAGGGCTTCTCCTATTGCCATAGCTACCGCCTCTTGATGATTACCTGTTCTGTTCATTCCCTCTAGGGCACCTGGCACTGGCCACTATTGGAATACAGGATACTGGGCTAGATGGAGCTTTAGTCTGACCCAGTAGGGCCGTTCTTATGTTATGTTCGCTTGTAGAGGTGGATTAACTATGCCAACAGCAAAAGCTCTCCCACCAGTGTAGTAGCATCTTCACTGGAAGTGCTACAGTGGTGTAGCTCCAGTGTTGTAACTGTAGACCTGCCCTTCGTTATTGCCTAAGGGGTGGGATATGACCTAGTTGGACAGTAGATTATCCTATTTAATAAATCGGCTAGAAAAGTGTGTGTGAAGCCGTCATGCGCAGTAGAGACGGCCCGGACTAACGGCATGCTGGGAGGTGTAGCATGCTGGGAGGTGTAGCATGCTGGGAGGTGTAGTTCGGCAGCACAACATGGCTGCCGCGCGTACGCCGCTGAGAGGGAAGCAGGGTCTGGATCAGGGGCCTAGGGCAGGAGGGTGGCTGGGCGCAATAGACGCAGGCAGGGGGCTCTGGCTGTGTGGGGCACGGGAAGGGGGCTCTGGGCCGGCGGGGCGCAGGCGCCTGGGCATGGCCCGGCCATCTGCGCCCAGCCTAGCTGGGGCCTTGGAGTGGGTGGGAGGGGGGCTGAACGAGCGGGGGGGCCTTGGAGTGGGGGGGCTGAGCGGGGGGGGGCGTTACTATTGGCCCGTGTCCACGGGCTTTTACACTAGTCATTAATAAAGGGCTTTATCAACCAGGATTGAATTTAAAGATACTGGGCACTAGGGAGACCACAGTGGTGGGTACACTAGTTTGTAAGGACTCTCCCTTAAGAGGGGAGAGTTTACCACAAGGCCTACAAGAAATTAGCCAATTACTAATGTAATAATGATAAGACAGAAAGTCAGCTTGGGATAGCACATATATGTGTGTGTGTGCGTGTATAAATTGGTTTTATATTTTATATCTCTCGTACCCTTAGTTTGTTGCTCATCTTTTTGGAATATAAGCTTTTTGGGATAGAGATTGTGTCTTAGTTGCTTTAACAGTGCCTAGCACATTGTCGGTGCTACTGTAATATAAATAAACTATAACAATAGAAGTCTTGACTGGGCAAAAAAATTTTGCTGAAACTTTTTTCAGCCAAAAAAATGCAGATTCAGCAACATCAAAATGATTCATTAATTCGTGATGCTTCTGCTGAATTATTCTTGGGGAGAGGGGGGAATTCAGAAAAAGTCAAAGTGTTTCAATATGACATTTTTTATATGTAATGTTTTAAATGCCTTTTCCTTTTGAAAATTCCTTCCATTTTATAGGGGAAATAACCCCCTAAAGTCTCACTCAACATTAAAAAAAAACACCAAACATTTAGTATTAGGTTGACCCAAAATGTATTTTTTAAAAGTTTTGGAATCACCAAAGAATTAAAGAAAAATTCAGTTTTGAGTAACTCCAAAATGACTTTGTTTTTGATTATTCAACACTTGCCAGCAAATTTAAAAAATAATGTATTCAGCCAGGTCTAGGCTTGATTACTCATCATAATTAAATAGCCTGTGGCACTTTTCACAAGAATAGGAGTGTTGAACCCCATGTCCTAGACATTGTAATTTGAGGTAACTGCATTCTGCCTACCTAAATCCTCTACAGTTTTAATTGGATATAGCAATCTTATTGAGTGCTTCCTAGTGTGCAATATTGCTGTGCACTGTTAAACAACTACTGCAGTCCACTCTAGACATGCACTTCAGTGCTAGCTGAAGTGATTCCTGGAACCTGTACGATGAACGTTCATTTATTTGTTTATTATTTTAATATATCTCCTGTCTCTGTATAGGGTATTATAACCAAGTCTCACTTGGGGAACCAGAAACTCAAGATAATGTGTTCTTTAGAAAGGATCATACAAGAGACTTGCTGAGGAAAACAATATTAGCAAGGAAAGTCAAGCTCCTGACAGTTATGTATTTAGCAAGGGACCTTCCTAGAATTCCTAAGTGAGACAATCTAGACAGAATGAACAGAGACGAACATTTTAAAAAGTGCTAATTAATTTGACAATGTTCCAGGTATTCAAGCTGAGACGCATACATTAGGGTCCAAATCAAATTCTGCTCCAAGAGACATCAATGATAAAAATCCCATTGATTTCAGCAGTGCTGGATCTGGCACTTAAGACCTGATTTTCAGATTTACTGAGCAACTACACCTGACTTCATCAGGAGTTGTGGGTACTCAGCTTCTCTGAATGATCATACTTCAGATGCATAGGCTGGACACACAAAAAATTAGTGCATATTTTCTATAATTTTGGCCATAAGAGCATAGCAATTGCCAGACTGGATCAGAGCTGAGGTCCATCTAGCCCAGCATCCTGTTTCTGCCAATGGCCACTAACAAATGTGTCAGAAGAAGATGTAAAAACCTCACCATAGGCAGATGGAGAGTAAATCTCCCCTTCCCCTCCATCTTGATAGCTAATAGTTAGATATTAGTTTAAACCCTGACGCAGGAGTTTTAATGTCCCTTCCAGAATATTGTTATCACTAATTGAAACTCTGGATATTCTTGATAAATGTCCAATCCCTTTTTGAATCTTGCTAAATTCTTGCCTCAATGCCATCTGGTGGTAGTGAGTTCTACAGTCTAATTCTATGTTGTGTGGGAAAGCATTTCCCTTTATCACTTTTGAATTTCCCACTTTTTATTTTTTGGATTTGCTATGAGATGGGGGAACAGAAGCTCCAGATCTACTTCTCTAAATCATTCATTGTTTTATCATGTCCCTTTTTGTATTTTAAGGTAAACAGTCCCAATCTTTTCAATCTCTCTTCACAGCAGAGTTGTTTCAGGCTCTTGATCAGTCTCATCACCCTTCTCTAAACCTCCTCTAGTTCTGCAATATCTTTTTTGAGAGGGGGTGACCAATACTGCCTGCAGATGAGACTGCCGCATTGATTTATATAAAGGCATTATAACATTCTTTATGCATCCTAACAATTTGTTAGCTTTGTTGACCGCAGCTGCACACCGAGCAGAGATTTTCATGGAACTATCTACAGTGATGCCTAACTCCCTTTGTGGAGGAGATACAGCTAATTTAGAATCATAATATGTATAATGTGCATAATTTAGCAATAATGTGCTCACTTATATCAGCTATGCAAAGGTGGCACTTGGGGAGCAGACATCAATCTAGAGCTGTAGGATCTGAGACACCTTCAGAAACTGAGTTACAAGGAAATATGATAAATGAGGTGGTGCAAGACCTTGAATTACTGATTGTGAATAAGGATCAAAAATTATTCTGCACCAACAGACTGGGAGACAGTGTAAGGCCATAGTTCAGGAACCATATGACCAGGCAATTTAATTGTGGCCAGGAATCTGACTCATGAATTTAGGATCTTGTTTATTCGGGGGGGAATGGTGCTGAATTTAGAGATAGGTGGGAAAATGACCAAGTGGTTCACCAATAAGAGATTGGGTCAGGTGAATGCTTTGCCAGGGAATTCTAGGAGGGAGTGAATCAGAAAAAGAAGGGAAAGAGAGGCTGTGGCTGTAATTTATCTACTGTGGGTTCAGTGAGGCTTTTGATAAGTTATCGCACAGAAAGTTAGTTCAAGTCAAAAGTTCATGCATCAGCTCTTGAACCTGGACTGAAAGTTTGTTGGCAAAAAAGAGGCCAGAGAGGCTAGAAAACCCTCAGCCCGCAGAACAGTTAGAAGCCTGACCAGCCAGATGCCCTTACTACCACAGGCTGATCTATGTTTTGCATTCCATGCAATTCCAAGAGGCCAACAATAGGTCTCACTTCCCCTCCACTTCATTTGCCAACTGGACCTTTATCTTTAAAGCCCTGCCTGCCTGACAGTATCTTGGGACAGATATCAATCAAATTAATCACTGAACAGGTCTGACAGTTGTTATGAAACAAAAACCTATTCAATCCTATCAGAATTCAAATTCAGATCAATCCAAACCTCAAAAGATGCCCCCACTCTTGTTACAAATATAATTTCAGTCTTTTCTAGTATCATGAGAAGTGCAATGCCTACTGTAGCAAGTGATATGCAGCTAAAATCTTGTAATTGAAATTATAGTCCCACTTGAAAGTATTTTAAATAGTTATTTTAATTCTAAAACACACACATGGGGAGAGGACAAAAGGATTAGAATAAAAAACAAAAACACTATCTGGCATTGGATAAAGCAATCTGCTCCATCCATGTTTCCTCCTTTTTAATGCCTGTCTGCTATTTCATTTCCCACACCCAGTATAACCTCAAAGCTATTTCTTGGATAACCTTTATTCTTTTCACATTGGAGTTTGCTGAATAGGCCCATTTGGCTACAGCAAGCATTTACTAGTCTCTGTTTGAAAAAGTACATTCCTGTTGTCTGATCCTATAATTATCTGCATATGAATTTGTAATGGGCAGGTTCTCATCTTCCAATTCATTTTTTTTTAAATAGACAAAGAAAAGAAGAAACTGTTCAGCCTCACGAATCTATAAAATTTTTGATCTTTAGTGTTTGGGTTTTTTTCAGTTGAATACAGTAGTGACAAACAAGCATATGAGTGACTGATGAGACAGCATACAAAGACTGACAAACACACATATCTAAAATTCCACAGACACTCAACATTTTTTCCCACCTCACATGGGAAAATCTCTGTCAAAATTTGTAAAGCTGCCACCCTCTCTTCTTCAAATCCTTCTGTAAAACTTACCTCTGCCATGATGCCTGCAAATTATTCCCATCTGGCATTGGTTAGGCAAGTGACAAGTTGTGACTCTCCTTTTCTGTTTTATTGCTATCTCATCCTTCCAACCTATTTCCACCCGATTTGTCTATTAAATCCACCTACAGTGCCCTGTCTGACCAAACAGATTCTAAGTTATATGGGGCAGGGACTTTGTTACTTAACCATATAGCAGCTAGGACAATGGGGTCCTGTCCTTGATTGGGTTCCTAGGCACTACAGTAATATTAGCCATTAATAACAACAACACTTTTCTTGCTGCATCTCCAAAAATCAGCCACTTTTTCTCATAGTGTCTCCATATCCTAAATTCATAATGCCTGCTCCTAAATCACCTGAAATGAGACACCAATTCCATCAGCAATTCAAGACTCCTGGCAATTTTATCCACTGTCTTGACTTCTACTCTCATAGATTTAGAATAGAGGCCTCCACTTTCTCTCCACTCTATCTGGCTTCTTGGAGCAGGGTTGTTGTCCTGTCTTGTCATCCCCTTTGTTGGGTCTTCAGAGGGAATGAATGAGGCTGGAATAGGCAGTACCCTTGTGATCCCATAAAAACATCCAGTTAGCAACTCACCTTGAGGTTGCAACTATCTTTTGTTGTGCAATATGACTCCTGCAATACACTTTCTTAAGAGGGGGAAAGCTAGGCAGAGGGGCTGAGTGACACTGTAATGGAAGAAAAAGAGAGATCTGAACCATGTCTCAGCAATACTCTTATTTGATACAGATTTATGGTATGCTTCATCTCAGTTCCTAGTGCATGCAAACTTCCACCAGCCCCTCCACTGTCCCCCCTTCCCTTTTACTCAGTGGAACAAACAAACAGAAACTAGCAAAAAACCCAAAAGTCTGACAATTTAGGAGCAAGAAAATAAACGAAGAAAAAGGAAATATACAGTCAGTCCCAGCCAGGCTGCTGGCATCTCTTCCTTCTGAAGGGCCTTGGACAGGCCGCAGTCCAGCTTGAATCTGGTGCTTTGCCAGCAGAGCAATATGGTACAGTCCTGTCATGTTCCAGGATAAGGAGTGGCTACAGAGCTTGCTTATGCATACCAGACACATTCAATACCAGATCCTTTAAAGCCCTGCCAGGTATCGCTGAGGTACATGTAAATAAGGTATTTTACACACACTACCACCCGAATAGTATCACAGTTTTACACTCCATTACCTCTCCCTCTTTAAGTTCTACTTTCTTACCATTTAGAATATTTACACTATCATACTGTCTTCAAAGTTCAGCACAGATCTGTTAAGTGTCTTTAAATCATACTGGTTTTCAAATTACATAACCCAAACGCATAACAACTTGGTCATCTGGCTGTCCATTAGTTGCAACAGCTGGCTGTGATTTGGAATCTTTGAGCCGCCTTTGTGTTCTTCACCAGCCATCTGTAGAGTTTGCTTTGTTGATTGTTCTTTCTGGGGAACATAGTAGACATAGTCAGTTTCTGTTGAACTGTCCACTGTTGGTCTTGATCATATATGATCTGGGTGCTGAATTCTTTTTCATTATGACAGCTGAAGCTGTCCATTTTTCCTCCCATCCAACTTGACATAAATACGGTCACCAGGCTCTTGACCCAGCAATTCTCTGAGTGATGTCTTTTGTAAAAATGTTCATAAGCTCTTTTAGTCTTTTTATCTGATTTAGTTACTTTCATCATGTTTGGCTATTCTGGAGACAGGTTCTTTTCCAAAGCTGGAACAATAGTTCTGAGTTGTTTTCCCATCAGGAATTGTGTTAGACTATATCCAGTTACTGCTATTGATGTTGATCTGTATCTCAGTAGAGCAAGGAATAGATCTTCCTTCCTGCTGTAGGATTGCCTTGGCTGTTTTACAACTCTCAGCCTCTCCATCCTCTTGTGGGTAATGTGAGCTACTAATAATATGATCAGAAATATATTTCATTTGAAATTACTTAAATTCTGCTACAGTATATTGTGGTCTGTTGTCTATCACTAGTGGTTCTGGAATACCAAAGTGAGCAAAAGTGCACTTCAGTTTCTCAGTAACACTGCAAATGTTATGTCTTTCAAGTACATTATTTCTATATACCTGGAAAAATAGTCCACCACAACCAGATAATGATGTAATCTGAATATGCATAAATCTGCAGCTAGACTCCTTTAAGGTCTGTCCGGTAAAGGTGTTGTTATTAAAAGTTCTTCGTGTTGTCTTGGTCTGTTAGTTCTGCAGTGTTCACATGCAGGTAGCCTGTTTCCTGTGCTCTCAACACTCCCTTGCTGTGTGCAGGCAGGGTGGAGGAGGAAACTGCCTGATCTGAATGCAGAAGGGACAAGAACCTAGGAGATGGGGGTGGGAGGGTTGGGGGGGGGGGGACAGACTGGGATGAGGATCAGGGAGGGAAAGGGAAACCTGCCTCACCTCTCATGGTTGCTGTGAAAATAAATTAATTAATGTTTGTGAAGCACTCATGCTACAGTGATGAATATCACAGAAAAGCCCCACAAGAAATTAATAATGTGTGTTCAGAGAAGAGTTGAATAGTGTGCAGAAAATAGGGCCTGGGGTCAGTTGTTATGTCCTACTTAGATTCTGTTGGCCAGTTTCTCAGCTGGCATAAATCAGTGTCGTTCCATTATGAGTTTGCTATCCAGAGATCTATCACTATATTCACTTTTTAGCAACTGACTACCTAACTGCATTTTTGCACATATGTGTTTGAGGATGGTAGTGTTGGCGCTTTTTCTCACTTCCTTGCATCTTTAATACTCATATCAAAATGGTATGTAATTTGCGGTGATTTCCACAGGGAGGGGCAGGCTAAGCAAAATTGCAAACTTCTAAGTAATTTGTGCCTTTCAAGCTAGTTTCATACAGATGCTCCGTCTAACTGTCACGGAATGCTTGTTGGTTCCTAGGCGCTCTGGTTTCTTTTCATGTCATATAAGAATATAGCCCTTTGAAGCACTGTATCTGCAGCCCACCTCCACTCTCTTTCCATCTTTCCCTCCATCTCTGCTTAGTCACAAGGATGTGGTCCAGTTAGCTCTCTGTAGCCTTCAGATGACTGTTGTTTACTGCATAGCCAGCTCCATACAGGGATTCAACAGCTTTCTCTCTTCTTATGATCTTCCACCCAAAGGATGCCCACTGGAAAATGTTCTTAAGCATAGCTAAAAACATACCCCACAATGCCACCTCTCCAAAGCAGCAGATGGAATATTGAAGGTGACAGAGCAGAACAGGAAAAAAAAAACAACCACCTGCTAGTGAAACTTGAATTAATGTATTTTATTCGACAGTTTGGGATATCCAAAAATCCTGACCTTTCCCATTTTGGACGAGATGTATAGCTAGATATTACTCAGAACAAAAATATAAAAGGTTTCAGAACACTTTTTGTTTCTGAATCTTGTTCAACTGGACAGAATATCATGACTAAGTTCTGTTTTAGAAGGGCTAGGAAAACTTGTCAGAGTTAAGAATGAAATAATTAGGCTGACATGGCATTTAATATCTGAACTGCTATCAAACAGAAAACTGCACTTTAAAAAAACCCAATGGGATCATTTATATTATGGGCCAAATTCATCTCCAGTGATACAATGGATGAATCTGCCCCTATATTCCCCTAATATTAAAGGGTGGTTCTCCTCTGAAAAGAGCCTGTAAAAATGGCACTTTCAGACTCAACTGGACAGTCCCTTGTGCGTATTCAGTGACATAACTGCTTCCTTCAGTAGCTAACAAAACTTTTTACTATATTTATTCCCGTCAGGCCCAATACAGCTCTGGCACAGTAAGCAGGATTCAGTTCTGGCTCATGTATCATCAAGAGGGTTGTTAATTAAGTTTGATTGCGGAAACTGTATTGATAGGGATGTGTCACTCAGAAAGAATCCAGCTTGGCTATTGGAGCGTAGATTGAGTTTGCAGGGCTGGCAGATAGAATAACAATGATTTTATGTGTAAATGGAACAGAATTACCTGGAAATTGTTGAGAAACAATAAATGTTTCTTTTTTATGAAGCTACTGATACATTTCTTTAACCATAAACCTAGCATAATGAGGCTTTTTGCTTTGGAATTTAATTTGGCATTTGTAAGTATTTTTTTAAAAAATAACTGCTCTGTGGCAGGACTCCATAAAGGATTAATAAGGCCTGCACTAGGTTATGTGGGGCTAAGTATGTTAAGGAAAACTCCATGTAATAGCTAAGGGCAACATTGAAATTTTAGGGTCAGTCCTGAGTTCCAAGTTTGCACACAGCTGCAGGGGAAGCACCAGGAAAAAACTATACCTCAGAGGCACCCGTAGGAGTTTCTGTTCCTTCACAGTCCTGGGGTGTGCATGTGTAATATGCTCTATCAACCATTACACAATGTAGCACACTCTTTGCTTTGCCTCCAGCTAGCTCCCCTGGCCTGCAGGTAAGGGCAGAACTAGTGCCAGATTAAACAATTTTGAGGCTCTGTGCACTATGGCAATTGGGGGGCTCCACATTTTCCCTGCACCCCCAAGGAGGAGGAGACCATGGGAGAGGGACCAGGTCCTGCTTCTGGGCAGCAGGAGACTGGAGGTGGGGGGTGAAGAGGAGGAGTGTTGCAGCTGTAAATTATTGACCCAAACGGTCAGGCAAAATTTGTGTTCTTGTGAACTGTTTCAATTATAAGGAAAAAACTGATATTGAAATCACATATTTCTTTGATGCAATCCTATTTGTTTACAAAGAATGTACAAAGTCTGGTATCCCTGAACACACTAAGAACTAACCAGCAGGAGACAATTTCTTTGCTCACAGTTCCAAGCCTCTTTTTAGCCAGCACTCTAAAACCAGCTTTTTTTCAGGGCCACACTGCAAGTCCTTCTGGGGCTATCCTTGGTTTTCTGTTGCCTTTTGTATGTATTTGTGTCATCCATCTCTCTCTCTCTCACACACTACACACACACCTGCAATTCTACTCCAGACTTGCATATGGCTGGTATATTGGATAGTAGAGCTCCTATTGTTTCAGCTTGACTGTTTTTTTACATATATTCTGAAGGAAGGGCTGCTGTTACACCCACCAGCTTCAAGGAGGATTCACTAACTCCAGCATAACATTATTAGTCTCCAAGAGTCTCCTAATCAAACATCTCCTCATCAAAAACTGCAGGGGAAAACAGTGAGCCCAATTCTAATTCTAGCTCAGGTTATGTGAGAAACAAACCACCTAAAAACAAAGTAACTTTCAAAAAGAAAATCACCTCATTTTTAAACTCACTTATCTATGAAAAGCCTCCTCCAGTTTGCCTCAAACTTCCAGTGACAAAATACTGTACTCTGGCTTCAAATCAAACATAGAAAATGGCAAATGGACTGATTTACTTCTGGCAAAGTTAGATGTGGTGGATAGGGGTTAAAATTGGATTTATAATGGGAAAATAGCCCCACATTTCTCTAGAGAAAGGTTATTATCTCTCCATAGTAAGATGACAGGCTTTTGAGAGAATTTCTGTTATGTTAAGCAGAAGAGCTTTCCGCAGTAAAAAGCAAGATCTCCTCTTCCTTCAAATACTGAGAATCATGCATTGTATAAAATGTCTTTGAAAAGCAATGTGCACATACAGTAAGGTCTGACATTATCCCAGTGGCACTGGGAACTTGTTGAACACAATCACCCCACATGGAAGCAGCCTTAAAACAACACATACACACACACACACACACAAAAGCTTTCCCTACAAAACTGTAAAAACATTTATGCTCTTAACACAAATCCAATTTAGCAGCCAGGATTTGAGTTATGATCTGAAACTACAGTCATTGTTGTTGTCTCTAGTGCATGAACTATATCAGCATAAAGGCAGAGATTATGAAGGGGTACACTTGTTGGAAACAATCATCCTCTGGACAGTCAGAGTATGGCAGCAGCAGAAAATGAAATTCAATGTTTCCCCTACTTTGGGCTAGGAGACAGCAGAATAAACTATGCCAGGATGCTTACTGATGCCAACACCACTCCTACTCGTACAAAGAAATCCAAATCCAGGCTTGCTTTTCTTTGTTATAAGCATCATCTTATTCAATTTATGAAAGCTGATGCTTCTATAATTATGGACAAGCAACAGCAAAGATCAAACATCATCATTCCTGTGGGGGTGTACATGATAACTGTCGCACTACCAAGAGGTTCATGTTCAGAGTATGACTACCGCAGAGCCAAAGGTTGCAACTGAATAATTCTTAAATCTGAAATGACGGGGTACTGCATCAATTCAAACTCATTCACAGTGTATTTAGCTTCCCTACAATTCACAAGGAGGTGTTAGAAACTTGTGATTAGTATTAATGACTACACATGGTCTTTCACATCCATAAGCGAAGCCAGTATGAACACAGGGCCTGATTCTGATCTGACTGTACACTGGTGAGCATCAGGAGTAAGTCCACTGAAGTTACTGGACTTACTTTAGTGCAAGTGAAAGGACGATCAGAATTCTCTGGGGCACAGGTTGAAAACACAGAGGTCCTAGTGTAATTTATTCAGCCTAGAGCTGAAAATATACATATGTCAACCCTGTGAAAGACTGCTATAAAACAGGTAACGAGGCTCATGCTGTGTTTGCACTGAGGAGAACACAATGTGTTGGAACAAGAGGGGGGAGCGTGATGCTCCCTGCACAAACACGCCTCCTGTGCACCATTAAACCTTGCATTGCAAGGCTTGCACCCACCTAGCTGTAGGTGATCCTGAATATGAACACTACTACTATGAACAACAAAAGCCTGTTATTCATAATGCCATCATTCTGCTTCTTGACAAGCCTCTGCACGAACAATTACAATAAAATCACAATAAGTAAGTAAATAAAACTGAAGTATTGCAAAACCAGTCAAATATTTCACAGAAGAGACAGACGATTCTATCTAGACTACTTACAACACTCAATACCCACTCAGAGAGGAGAGATGGTCTAGGGTGGATTCCCATTGGGAGCATGTTCCAACCCAGCTTGGGTTAGTAGTAATCGAAGATGCAGTGGTGGGCACCCTAAAAGGTAGGTGGTGTCAGAGTGCAAACACCTGTCACTTTAACTGTTCATTCTGAGCATCTTCATTGCAAGTTGGCCATTTGCCCAGGAAACTGAGGCTGTGACAGCTTAGTTGCCCCATAAATACTCATGATATGCAACCCACCTCCAGGCTATTCTAACTGTTCTCGACAGATCCAGTCTGCGGGTCTGATCTGTGACTCTGCTGAGGCAGATATAGGAGCAACCTCATTTCAATCCCTTGGCTACTCTAGTCCTCAGAAGTTCACAGTGCTTTTTGTGGATTCATGCATCTTCTCTTAAACAAGCCATAACAGTTGGCTTTGTTTGCCCAAGGAGAGTAGGTATCAGGGTGACAGAGATTTCAGTAAGGAAGATGCTGGAGAGCTATGAACACCATAGTACTGGCACCCCTCATCCTACTTTCCCACAGCAAGGAGAAGCTCAGCACTTTTTATCCCACTGGATACGAGTTTCAGTTTTCAGATGCATCCTTCCTTCCTGATCCAATTCTGCCTCTTCCTTTTCTCCCTAATTGAAGAATCAGAGGCATGCAGATTCTCAAAGATTGTCCTTCCCAGGTTCTCTGGGCTGTGTTGTGTCTGCAATTGTAAAAACCAAATAATTCTGTAAGCTGAAAGGTTTATTTATTCCTTGATAGCTTTTCTCCATGCATATGACTGAAATCTCTCATGCTACTCTCATTTCCTCTCAGATGCTTCTATCCTCCATTTTCTGTAGACCTGACAATGGTCCCTCTCTGGGTTGTGGTTCTGTGACTCATGGTAGAAGGAACTAATATAACTCCATGTTGAAGCCAAATAGTAAGTTGATAGAGAAAATAACACTAACACAGTATGGGAGAAGAATACAGGAAAATGTCTCTCTCTCTTAGAGTGACTAGAAATCCTGAGTACCCCTAGTTTGTGTTTAAATGTGACATTTTAAAAGTGCCTGATTTTCAGAAAGAGCCGAGAACCCACCCTCTGAAACTCAGGTTCCTTTAGGTGTCTCATAATGGACATCTAGAATCACTAATTCCTTTGGAAAATTTAGGCCACTGAGACTGGAAGTTATCACTGGCTGGGGAGCAAGGTGGATGGGAAAGTAAGAGCAGGGATCAGTGCTGTGGGAAGTTGGGCACCTGTTTAGAAGAGCTGCACTGGGGAGTGAGGGAAATACCTGCTCCTGAGCAGATCCTGGCCAGATGCTGTAAGTCATCTCCTTCGCCTACCAGCATAGCCATGAGATGCTCTTCTTCCTGTTCTTTCTACAGCCAGAAGATTGACACTCCTCCTTGGTTCTCTTCACACCAGGACACAAAGACACATGGAGGAGAAAACACAGAAATTGAAATTCGACTGTCTTCACAGAATAAGCAGCTTCTATTCCATCAAAGAACTTAGAAGATTGCTGAAAGAAATTTGGTACCTAAGCTCCTGAGCCACATCTGTCTGGCTTAAACATTTTACAAACACTGCTAGAGCATTTGCAGAGCTTCTGAACATTTGGAGCAACAACTATTAGGCTCGAAGTTTCCAGGTATTGCCAGGTGTGTGTATTAGCTGTTTAGTTTATGGAGCTGGCAAGGTCCTCTACTTCTAAGATCTTTGAAGCAGAGAATTTCCTTTGGAAGCTTAAAAGCTCTGTAGAGTGTCTGCACAGTTTGTAAACTCCCTCAGAAGAATCTCGAACTATGGAAAGTGCAGATCACTTGGCTAATCACTCCTGAAATTGGCACCCTACTTTTGGAAAAATCGTCCTATGCACTAGAAATTGGGGCACAATAAAATAATTGAAACAAAATTTCTATGCTATGTCACTTTTAAGATTTCACTTAACAAACATTAAGAGCCTCTTCCAAAAGTGAAAGGACATCATGTTCAAAGTCCCATATGTCATAAACTTGTCATCTGGTTAACATGAAGCTTTTGACAACAAAAAAAACAACAACAACAATACATACATAGATAAAATCTGCCTTTGTACTAAGATCAACACAAGCCAAAATACACGAAGAGAGGAGCTGGGTAGAGTTAGGTTGAGTTTAAAAATCAGTGTTATAATGCAAAGGGAGGTACAACCTTAATGATGGAGTTATTACTGTTCTCCACCATCTAACTATACCTTATGCATTGTATATGCAATAAGTGTATACATGATCTGGCAAGACAGACCCCTAAGGCCAAAATGTCCACTAATTGTGCCTTTAAAGAACTGTGGAGCCCAACTGCTTGTGATGCTGACTTCAGTAGGTTGCCCAGAGATTTATCCCATAATCAGTAAGGGTGAAATTTCCAAAAGTGCTCAGTATTGGACTAACTCTGCTCTCATTTCAGCAATAGTAAAAACACTGACAATCAACAGAAGCAGAGTGAGGTAGCTGCTGAGCACTTTGAAAATTCCACCCCCTTTCTGTGTAATATGCTCAAGACAAAGGACAAGTTGAGTGGCTGGGGATGCAGCTGCCCATTATTTATTTGTTGCACATGGGGACAGCTCTAAAAACTGAATGTTTTAGAAAATTTTAGTTTATAGAAAATACACCCCCCTCCCCCCGACCAGTGTGCTTTTACATTATTCTTTCTTGTCTCCATGGCATACATGCCAGAACTGAAAAGACCCACTTTTGTCTGGTATGAAAGAAATGCAGGGACATCAGCAATTGTGCACTGCTGCACTCAGGCTCCTGAAAATCCTCATGTATAATGATATCATCTTATTATGCCAATTAAAGCTAATGCTGATAATATAAAAGGCTTGAATAACTGCAAATGGTTATAAAAGCCTATGTGAGGCATGTCCTGCTACCCCAAGGAACTGCAAGAACTGCAATTATCAGCATGGACAAAATTACTCTACATCCTGGCTCTCCATAATTCTATACTTTATGCATGTACAAATATTCATATTTTATGTATCTGTGTTTTACAGGGTGGCCCCTTTAAGCAAATTACCTTATTTCAGAGACAGGTACTAGAAAGATTCCAACATAATGTGTGGCTGATCAAACCCATCAACTACTTTATAGGTTCCAACAGTCATTCACTCATCTATGCTACCACTACAAGTCATTCATAATACTAGTTATTCAGAGTCTCACCCATGTGTACATTTAGTTACAGACAAATGCAGCAGTGAAACATTCAGAATAGGCTAGGAAAGAAATATGTGAGTACAGCTACAACTTTTAGAAATAATCTGCTTGATAGCATGGAAGATAATAAGCCCAATTTGAAGAAAATGAACAGTACCATTCACAGATACTTATGGACTAATTGTTAAGGGATATATAATGGCTATAAACTTGCTAACTAAGCATAAGTATCTGTCACAACAAGAAAGGCAGAAATTCTATTATCTCAAAACATCCATGATTTTCGAGTCCCACACTGGCATACTGCACTATTATGAATGGGAAAGGACTGAGTGAAGATCAGTACAAACTTTGTTAGAAGTCTTAAGAGAACAGCCAAGGGCAAGGACTAAGCAGCAACACCACACAGACTGCAGATAGATTACTGGTGGATTAGTAATGCGGAGCCACAAGCAGATTTAAAAAAAAAAAAAAGTTTCAGAAAAGCTCCCACAAACTTTAAGGCCCAGAATGTAGCAGAAATTCACAAGTCTCCTGTGGGTTGAGGCAGAGCTATACTGCTCCAGGAGTTGTTGTAGGATGCACAACTCCTATTAGATCTCCTCAATGCAAGAACCATCCCTTACAATGGTATAATTTTCTCCCCCTACGTCTCTCCCACCATCTGCTTAGCTAAATCCAATGGCTGCTCTCTTGGGCAGAAGCCGTGGTCTACCACTTTAAGAGTGTTCATGTCCATGAAATTCCTCCCAGAACTCCGTTGAGTGCAGGGCCTGTGATTATACCCTGTGCTTGACTAGGGTGTGCTGGGGATTCACGATAGCTTCTTGTCTCTCTTCCCCTCCTGAACATCTATACAAGCACAGGGTACAATCCAGCCCTAAGACTTCTATGAGAATATTTAAAAAAAAACCTTAGACCCTCAAGCAGCACTGCATAAAACAGGAAAGATTAATTATTAAGTATCCAGGAGAGAATAAGATGTCCCTAGAACCTTTAACATACAGGCCAGATCCTCAGCTGGTAGAAATTGTTGTAGTCCTGGGAGCTTGGGGGAGGGTTCACGAGTCTTGGCTGGATAAAAAGTGCTTTGGTGTCTGCCAAACACATTTATGGGTTTCCAGAACTTTTGCTGTGGTTTCCATGATTTATGACATGATTGCCATTACTTCTTCATGACTTATCCAAAAATGTCTCTTAATAATCAACCAACACAAACCAATGATAATTATAATGTATTATTTCAAAAATAAGAAGTAACTAAATAAAATAAATTTAGTAACTATAAATAAAATTTTAGTAACTACTGGTTTGGCCTGGATTGAAACCATTAGGCTTGGGGAGAAAGGCTATATAATAGCACACTGATAATTCTCTGAGTCCTCTTGTATCATCTCATGACAATTTATAGCATCCCCATGCATTCACCCAGATTGTCTCTCATGAAGCTGAGGGTCACTCCATATATGGATCTCCCCTCTCCATTATACTCCTGCATGGAAGGGGACTCATTCACATCCATGATACAATCTTCTTCTCCTATACCCTGCAGAAATCTTTCCATGGGACAATGCGCACCTCAAGGTAAAAAGTATGGGATGGGGACAGACACACTTCCCCCTTTTCTGGGTTTATGAAGCTTAGAGAGAAAAAAATAACAGAACATATGCTATATTTGAGAAGTACCTACACGGAATGGATCCATATAAGGTATATGTATCCAGCACACTAGTGCAATACAATCTGACTATAGCTTCAGGAGCAAATGGATCACTTTCCAGGAAATATCCCAGAGGTTCATTCTGGCAGTTACAGTATGTGACATTAAGGAAGGAGGATATCAAGGCTCTCTTCATTAGCTCGGTGAAGGATCATAGCCTCTGTTGAGATCCAATCCACTTTCTGACTAATACTGCTCTCACTTACACTCTGCTCCGCATTTAACTTATTAAATTATATTCAAAAAATTGAAAAATATTTGAAACATTACAGTCTTAACATCTCTGCTTTTACTATTCCTAAAAAAATTATGCAGCTTGGGAGCTTGAGGGACCATTTTTCCCCCACAGTGTCCATCCAAAGTAACTGAGGTTTCCAAGTTGTCCTTGCTCTCCATCTTGGGGATTCAGGAACTGGGTCTCTGGAGGAAATTCCCTGGAGTCCTAGTTGTTTTCAGGGCCCTGTGCAAAACCTCTCTCTTCAGATAGATTCTTCTGATCATTCTGATCTCCTTGTATTCAGCAGCTCTTCCTTTTTGCACTGTTTCTTTTGCCTTGTTTTGTTGGAGGGAATGATTTTTTTCTAGGTACTGAGCCAAGTTATTTAACCCAGTGTAGAGATTGCACAGTGCCTCCGATTCAAGTGCAGAGAAATAAATTAGTTCTTTTATGTGCACTCTTGTTTAAAGAGACTTTGAAGGACTTTCAGACATTTTTTCCAAGTGTTTGTTTACAGTTTAAAATGGCCCATATTAATGGAGCTGACCTTTTAGTCAGCAGGTCAGTGCACTTCTGCCACTTCGTCTTGTGTGGGCACATACTGGAAATGGAGACCAAACTGTGAAAGATATTTTTTTGAGAGGCAATCAGTGACTTTCCAGGGTATTGTATCTGAATGATCTGGAAGTGCCCTGAAGGCTCTCATGTAAAATGGCTGATGGACTGTCATGGCTGTCTTGCCTCTTTAAGTGGTATCATTCTTTGAAGGAGAAACAGGTTCTCTTACCTTTAGATGGGGACCTTAAGAAACTCAGTTGGGTCCCATTAGGGCTTCCCTATAATGACTTTGACAGAATGAAGATTCTGATATTTTCATCAGTGAAAGATGCACATGGTAAATAGCGTTCTGGGTCAAAACATTCTGCCTCATTTCTACAGCTGAAGCGGAAAAGGAATCCAGTAAGATTTAGAATACTGCTTGCATGTCACAGAAAAAGCTAAATTTCACATACTAAGAATACACTAGATATATTTTAATGGCCCACTAGTAATAAGATGCTTTAGAGAACATTGGCCTAATTCTGGCCTTACTCATTACTGTTTAAATCAGGAATAATTCCAGTGAAGTTACAGAGGAATATATAATGAAATCCGAATCAGACTCAGTATGTTTCCAGCATTAGCATGGGCCTATCCACCTGCAGAACATTTTTACACCATAGGCCCGATCCTGCATTTCTTATGACCCAAACTTCCCACTAAGGTCAATAAAAAATGTGGGTGTCCTATGAATTTGGGATCAGGTCCCAGGGATCTACAAAAATCAGAAGCCAAGCAAAAGGAAAAGGGGCCATATTATGCACACCTAAAGAATCTTCAGATTGCTTCCCCCTTTCACTTGGATACATGCTATGAGATGACAACCAAGAGTCCCCACCTCATACCTATGGTATAATTGGAAATCAGACATTTTGACACATTGTTTTTCAAATGTGCAGTTGGCCTGAACATAAGTGCTTAGCATGTAGGTTAAATATGCAGAGTTAAGAGAAAAACACAGGGCGTAAGAGAATGCAAAGAACATGATCCATTTGCCTAATCAGTAAAAAGCAACACTTTACTAACCTTTCAAAAATCATTTCTATTGTTCAGTTACAAAATGAACCTCAACATGCATTATGAAAGATCTCTAGAGTACTTACATTTTAGAAGTAGTAAATATTCCTAACTGTGCAGAATCTGGCCCTCTATCTATAAATGTCAAGAATAGAAATTAGCATAAAACTACTGTAACACAAGTAGTTCTACCTATTTTCTTGTAAATCATTTTTTCTCCCACAAGAAACAACACCATATTTTGTCTGGAAAATATTTCAAACTAATGCACTTTTGAAAAGGCAGCTAGAGATTAACAAAATACTGTGAAATGGCTCTTCTGCCTATTTTTAACTCCAAGAACTCATTTAGATCAAATATAAAAAGATGCCATAGTGTACTTGGTTATGAACTGTATTATTTGCAAGGGCACTTACGGCGCATGAATGATTTGTATTGTCAGAATAAACATTTAACAGAATACACCAAAGCATGTGATGCTGTTTAAAGGGAAGTAAAGTAGCTCTCATTTCCAAATTAACGAAGGCAAAGACAGAAGTGTGCTTAAGCACATACAGATACTGTGCTATTTTGATTACATGGGTCATTTTGATCAACAGGCTGTCTGTTTTGCCATTTTTCTCTTAATATTTGGCTTTGTAGAAAAGTAAGTACTTGGGTTACAAATATCCTCTCACAGTCAATCCCACTTCCTTTGACGTTCACCTCCTACGAATGACACACAATCCAACACCCACCTGCCAGCCCTGAGAAAAAGAGAAAAGCTGTAGATCTACAAACCTGCACCACTGGTTCCGGTCAAAAAGATAAAACATTCTATAAATGCAAACAAATTATACAATTCGCTGATGTCAAAAGAGAAAAGGTGGAGGAGGGGGAAAAAAAGAGGAAATGACCAGAGACAGAGCCCTTAGTTATCTTGACTTCGTGTAGAGATTTCAATAGAGTGTTGAGATTAGAATCCTCTACTAGCTTTTAAAAGCTATGCAATAAGCTATAAAATACATTTTAACAACTCATTGCATCACAGTAGTTGGGAATGGTCAGACTTATCAAACCTATCCTGCAAAGGCAGTTTATACTCTTCACCAGCCCCACAATACAGAACATTTCAGATTTTAAAATGTTATGTAAATCTTATATTAAAATTATCTAAAACATGGATTAATGAAAAAGTTTCGATTAATCTGGGTATAATGATTAAATAATCCAAAAGTAGCAAGTTTGGTTTAAAAAGTCATAAAATGCATATAGTTCATAATCTGCAATATCCCAAATTAAGGATCTTAACAGAAAAAGTCAAGAAGGGATGCTGGCAGAATGGCTGGGGTCTTTAAGGGAGAGTTAAAAGGGAATTCAGTGTTATACCAAAATTGTATTAACTTTTCAAACAGTTGGATGCAATCATTGCAGATGATGTGATCTTTTCTCAATATTGGGTGATGTAACATAGCTTTATTGAAGTTTCAGATGGGAAAAAAAACCTGATTGTGTCCAACTGCTGCAGGTCCCTACTAAAGGATGAACCAGATCTAAAACTGATGCTACACTTGATTGGGTGTGTGCCCACTGTATGTTACTTGAGTTTCCCATCAGGGATTATTGTGGGATCCCCCGTTGTCTCAGAGGATCATATAACAGCAGTCTGTCCAGGGTAACTTAATCTTATCTTGATCTAGTCCAGAGGATTCTGAAAAGCAGCAGTGAAAACTAAAGTGACTCTGGGAAGTTTTCACCCTGCTGCAGCTTGGGAAAGCCAGAAGCAACCAAGGCTCTGGAGACATCATGGGACAGCACTGCACTGGTTTATACTTGGTTCCCATTTGGAAGGTTCTCTTTGTCAACCATAAGATATAAAACTCATTTTTTTCTCATAACAAAAGCTTAGATGCTGAAGAAGTTGATGGCTCTCACCTTGGAAATCTTCCAACTCACCATGGGTTCTTAGTTTTTTTTATGCCACACCTTAGGATCCTCTCTATCCACCATTGAAGGGCAGTCTTCTGCTATATTTAACAGCACACCACCCACAGTTAAGGACTGGAAGTGCATCTAACTGGAATGTACAGGGAGTGTATTGAATCAGAACAGAATGGTCCAAATTGGAATGTGTCCAAGACACCAGCATTAACAATACTGCAAAATGTACCACAGAAATTTTAGTCACCACAGATAGTCTAAATTTCTAGTATTTTTTTTACAATGCCTGTCATTGTGGTATCTGAGCTACTGGACCTTGATTTTATATCTCATCAAAAAGAGAGCACAAGGTTTTCCTACACTGATGTAGTATTTGACTCAGTACTGGCCAAGAGCCACCTGAATCATCATCATCGCCTACAACACTTAAATTTTCTCTAGCTGTCTTCCAACCAAATACTAATCCTGCTCAGTCCTACTTACCTTATAAGATATGGTGAGGGAACATCTTCAGCTTGGATGGCTGAAACCAGTAAATAACTTCCCCCATTCTTTCGTATCATATTTGTAAATAAATGTATTTTAAAAAAATCAGTTGCCTTTAAGCTTGAACACCAAGCTTTAGCTAGGGCAGGGGTGGGCAAACTTGGGCCGCATCTGGTTGGGGAAATTGCATGCAGGGACATGAATGTAATGCTGAGGCAAGGGGTTGGGATGCGGGAGGGAGTGCAGGGTGCAGGAGGGGATGTGATGTGCAGGAAGGGGCTCAGGGCCAGGGGTTGGGGTGCAGCAGAGGTTTGGGGTGTGAGAACTTATAGCCTCTTTTATCAAGAAATACTTAGTGCAGTAGAACACTGTCTAATAGACATTGTACCTTGCTTGATTGAATATATTTTCCTTGGAAAGGTTTCTAGTAGTTTTGACAGACTGTGGTTCTCTTAAGCTACATTTTACTTATGATTCATACTGACTGACTGTAACCCTAAGACAGTTATTGAAAGTTAACTAGCATTGAAGTGCAAAGAGCTATAGGAATGAAAATGCAAAGGCAGAACACAGATCTGCTCTCTCTCAAAATACACCAAGTCAAATAGGTTAACAGAGAAAAATTCAAACCAAAAGTCTGAGTGATTCCTTTAATAAATGTTGCTATTAACAAACCAGTTCTGAGAGATGACATATTTATAGGAATTGATTCATTATATGAATAAACATAACTAACATGTCCAACATTTCAGCCATGACTTCAGTTGCGACGGAGGCTGGTAAAGGCAACCTTACAAGTATCCAAATTGGATACAGACTGTTGAAGAAATAAACTTTCTTTAGACTCTGAAGTTCATGCTTAGTAAATCAAAGATATTGCACACTGTATCTAATGTAAACTATTTTGAGCCATATTCACCACTGCCTTGCAGCTTGCAAGGTATAATCTACATTTATATCTATGCTGAGTGAGTGCAAAGTGGGTGTAATAGGCTACCCAATCAGAACGACAGTGCTTAACCACCCACTTGGCACAGGTGTAAATGACTAGACAAGGTGCAAGGCAGTGGGCAGGCCATGTACATGTTAAAAAAAGCCAACATGAAAAACAATATTGGCCATGAAGGAAAAGGGTTAGCTATTCAGGGATCTGATCCAATTCTCAATGAATGTAATAGACTTCCCCCCAGTGACTCCACTGGGAATTGGATCAGGTGCTAAATAATCCAGATTTTTTAAAAAGAAGACAACCATCTGGCACACATATTAATTGTGCAGTGACAAAAAAAAAAGTATGAAGTCTGACAAAGCAGAATCTAAAGGACAATTAAAGGCTATAAAATTAGACATTAGTAATGCCAAAAAGTCTTGACATATTCATGCTTATTGATTTTCACACTATATGATAAAAGAAAACATTTCACAGACACATAAACAAATGCTCAAACATCCTTCTTGTTCTCCAGCCATATCCTCACATCTTGCCATGATTTGAGGATGACCTGCAAAGCAAGAGAGAAGACTAGTGCACTCGTGGTGGTGAACTCAGGCTGCATCCAATCTAGCAAATGTTTTGATAGGTCAGACTAAAGGGTTTTTTAGAAGTCTTCTGCTGTGGCTGTGAAGGAGGCAAAGAAAAGTTTCTTTGTCTACACCATAGGTTCCCAAACTGGGGTTTGTGAAATGTTATAGGGGGTTCTTGGGGAAAAAAATTCCCCAGTGGACAGAGCCATCCCTAGGAATCTTGGGCAGTGCGGGGCTGTCAGCCTGAGCCCTGGAGACTTCCAAGAGCTAAGGAGATCAAAGCAAGCATATCTATTACACTGAGGAGATATAAAATTCAAAACTCCTTATAACAAATGGAAAGGGAGGGAGGTATTTTTTGCTGATTTTAAAATTAAACAGGCAGCTAGTATTGTTTTTAATTATTATGAAGAACAAGTTTAAGCTTTGTTGTAATGAGTGTTGTTTGCCTGGACTGCTTAAGGCCTGAATGCTTGTGTAAGAGGAACTCTAAGTTGGCTTCTTAAATACCTTCATGCTGTTTCACATCTGATCACAAATGATGAAACATAGAAGTCTTGTCTTATAACAGGCTTAATCAAAGTGATACACGCTATGAAAGTGAAATCTTGGAAGAGGGTTGCCATTTTCATAATGTAATAAAAATACTGTAATGATCAATAATAATTAATAGTGTGTAACAAGCATGTCATAAAACCAAATTTTGTATTTCCAAGATCATTGCTTTTATAATATATGCTCAGGTAAGGGAGAAAATCCCTGGAAATATTCATTTTTAGGAGTGGGGTCCATGAGACTTGACATTTTAGTGGAAGAGGTTCATGGGTTGCTAAAGTTTGGGAACCACTTGTCCACACCAAAGCATCTGTGAAATCTCAC
Organism: Sternotherus odoratus; assembly: GCA_032164245.1. NCBI lineage: Eukaryota > Metazoa > Chordata > Testudines > Kinosternidae > Sternotherus > Sternotherus odoratus. The sequence goes on from JAVMKO010000011.1 coordinate 21,383,062, forward strand.
TCAGGAGATTGCTTCTGGGGGGGCAGAAGGCCTGGTTAATCTGTGCTGTCTCAGCTTGGGTGGATGACACAAGCGTCCCCTTTAATGAGGAAATCTTGTTTCTTTCCAAAGAAACTGTGCAGATACAGACCAAACTTTATGTGTCTGGAGGAAAGGGGAAAGTGTGCAGAGTAACAGAGTGAGAAGACAAATACTATATCTTCTATAGTTGAGTCTTGGCTGGTTTCTCAATCTGAGGTATTAAAATGGTGGAAGCACCTCATGCCAGATCCTGTACTTTGGACCCACGCCCAATCCTATCTTGGCTCTTGAAGACCAATTGAGAAAAACTGAGTCTACTGTTGGTGAAGATTGTCAACATTTCTGGGGGTGAGGAAGACAGAGCAGTGGTGACATCCCTCCAGGAACCTTTTGTATTTGACATTGAGCATGTGGTCCATTATTACCCAATATATGATCTGTTTTTAACATGAGTAATGTTAAGCATTTGCAGGATCACGCTCTAAAAAGACCAAAAACAGATGAGGGGAGGGAAATGGAATGTAACATACAAGCAAAGGAATCAATCCTGTAAATATTTACACACTTTAATGGGAGCTAACATGTGGACACTTTACAACTTCAGTGGGACTACTCATGAGAGTAAAGTTAAGAATGTGTGCAGGGCCTTTTAAGCTGTAAATTCTTTGGTGCAAACTCTGATTCTTTCGTATATGTTTTAAAAGCACCTAATGAAACAGATACCTGAATAGGGCTTTCTGGTGCTAATACATTATCGATGATAAATAATTAATACCCCATATTTTTTTTAAATGCATTTAACACATAGGGAAACTGAGATACGGAGACAGAACCAAATCCTGTTGATGCCCTATCCTGTGCTTTAACTACAGGATTATGTATGCACCTGATTCTGCTCCATTAAAGTAGGGTCGCCAGGTGTCCAGTTTTTGACTGGAACACCCAGTCGAAAAGGGACCCTGGAGCTCTGGTCAGCACCGCCAACCAGACCATTAAAAGTCCGGTCCCACCCCCCAGCCTGCAACCCCCTCCTGCACCCCAAACCCCCCCACCCACAGCCCCACTCCAGAGCCCACACCCCCAGCAGAAGCCCTCATCCCCTCCCGCACGCCAACTCCCTGCTCCAGACCAGAGCCCCCTCCCGCAATCTAAACCCTTCATTTCTGGCCTCACCCTGCATCCTGCACCCAGTTAGAGCCCTCAGCCCTTTTCACACCCCACCGCCTGTCCCAGCTCAGTGAAGGTGGGTAAGAGCAAGCCACTGATGGAGGGGGAATGTAGTGAGTGTGGGGCAGGGCCTCGGGAAGGGGCAGGGCTAGGGTGTTTGGTTTTGTGTGATTAGAAAGTTGGCAACCCTACACTAAAGTCAACAAAGTTTTGCCATTGGCTTCACTGGAAGCAGCCTCAGGCCCTACCTGAAGACTAGCCAGCAGAAGACCTTCAGGGTCTACCTGAAGACTAGCCAGCAGAAGACTCCTGAGAAATAACAATTCCATTTTCATGCAAGTTCCCCTGCCACTGGCGAAAAAAAAAAAAAAAGAAATTCAAAATATCTATCTATCTATCTATATATATATATAAAAGTCAAATGGTGTATGCGTGTATGTATGTATGTGCCCTTACTCCTTCCACAGCGTTTGAGCTAGAGACTTGAAATTTGGTACAGTTAGAGGTCTTAGGGTAGTAATCGGGGTAAGAGTTGAAAATTTTTCAAATCTCACCTCTGATGCCCCCCAGGGGTGAAATTATTTAAAGGCCAATCACATCAGCTGGGCAGCTGCTGTTCTCTGACATAGTTATGATGTTATAATACCCCCCTCCAACGGACCCTGCACTCGCTCAGCTCTCTGCCCCCTCCCCCCTCCAACGGACTCCGCATTCGCTCAGCTCTCTGCCCCCTCCCCCCTCCAACGGACCCCGCACTCGCTCAGCTCTCTGCCCCCTCCCCACCTCCGACAGACCCGAGTTGGGTTTGGTCGGAGGGTAAGTGAGGTAGGGGTGTCTGGTTTGGTCGGGGGTGAGGTGGGGGTGTTGGGTTTGGTCTGGGGTTGAGGTGGGGGTGTCGGGTTTGGTCGGGGGGTAAGTGAGCCGGGGGTGTTGGGTTTGGTCTGGGGGGGGGTGTGAGGTGTGGGTGTTGGTCAGGGGGTGTTGGTAGGGGGTGACATGGGGGTGTCGGGTTTGGTCGGGGGGGGGTGAAAATGTGAGTCGGGGTTGGTCGAGGGGTAAGTGAGGTGGGGGTGTCGGGTTTGGTCGGGGGGGGTGAGGTGGGGGTGTCAGGTTTGCTCTCTGCCCCCTCCCCCCTCCAACAGACCCCACACTTGCTCAGCTCTCTGCCCCCTCCCCACCTCCGACAGACCCGAGTTGGGTTTGGTCGGAGGGTAAGTGAGGTGGGGGTGTCGGGTTTGGTCGGGGGGTGAGGTAGGGGTGTCGGGTTTGGTCCGGGGGGGTGGGAAGGTGTCGGGGTGGGTGAGGGGTGAGGGGTGAGGTGTGGGTGTTGGGGTTGGTCAGGGGGTGTTGGGTTTGGTGGGGGGGTAAGGTGGGGGGTCGGGGTTGGTTGAGGGGTAAGTGAGGTGTGGGTGTCGGGTTTGTTTGTGATGGTAGGTAGGGGTGTCGGGTTCGGTTGGGGGGGAAAGTGAGGTGGGTGTGTCAGGTTTGGTCTACAGGGGTGAGGTGTGGGTGTTGGTCAGAGGGTGTTGATAGGGGTGACGTGGGGGTGTTGGGTGGGGGGGTGAAAATGTGAGTCGGGGTTGGTCGAGGGGTAAGTGAGGTGGGGGTGTCGGGTTTGCTCTCTGCCCCCTCCCCCCTCCAACAGACCCCACACTCGCTCAGCTCTCTGCCCCCTCCCCACCTCCGACGGACCCGAGCAATGCCGGGTATTTTCGCTAGTAACATATAAAACAGAATAGCTCCTAAACAGAATGTTTTTAAAAGTTTTCTCTAAAGTATCATCTGCTCTTTAACCTCCTTATTACTAAACAGTCTAAAGTTTAAAATACTTTTAGCTCAGACTTCTTGCAAATTATTCCAATTCAAATCCAACGGTTTCCCAATGTGTTAAAACAAAGTTAAATAAACAGTGGGACAAAAATATTAAAAGATTAAGACAAGAAAAGATACATAATTGTGTGAGACTGAAGTAAAATGGACAGTTGAGGAGACAAAGCCTGTTCCAGATGATAATAGCTGCAAAGAAAGTGGGTCTCATATCAACAGTGCTGAGACTATAAAAAAGACAGAGAGGAAGCCAGTGCTAAAACTGTGGAAATAGGGAAGAAGATAGACAAGGTCCATGTGCCGCTATAGCACCATAGAACTTCTGACATCAGTGGAAGGGGTTTGTCCATTGATGCAGTTAATCCATTGCTCTGTGAGGTGGTAACTACGTTGACCAAAGAACTATCCCACTGACCTAGCCCAGTCTACACCAGGAGTTAGGTCATCCTAACTATGGCACACATGACACAAGATCTTTTACAGCCTGAGCTATGTAACTAGGTCCATCTAATTTCTGAGTGTAGTCCAGGTTTGAGAAAGGCAGGAGCAACTTGTTAGATGATTTTAAACATAAGGAAGGAAATTTTGAACTAGATCCTGAAATAAATAGGAAGCTGTGGACTGGAGCGAACCTGGAAATCCAGCAGACACATATAGATGTTTTGTTGAACAAAGCAGATGGATCAAACAGATTACCCAGTTCAAACCCTTCCAACTCCAGGGTATTGGGTTGTGTTTCCAGGACGGATCTAAGGTGTCAGCCTGTCAGAACTGTCCCAGAGGCTCCAGGAATTAGAGATTCATTTTGAATGAAGGATTGTCATGTGATGAAACCTCCAGGAATACATCCAACCAAAAGCGGCAACCCCGGCCAGATCCAAAGCCGTCAGGGCCCCATTTTCTGGTTCGGGTGTGACTAGAACCTCAGAACTGTGCGGGAACATGCAGCGCGGCCCCAGGCTGCCCTGGAGGGACCCAAACACCGCCTGGGCCACTACTGGGAGGCACAAAGGTTGAAACGTTTCCCACCCACGGCAGCGACCCCCCGGGGACACTGGGTCCCCGCCCGGGGAACGGCGGGAGCGGGACGTGCGGCTGAGGCCGCTTCCAGGGCTCGGGGAGTCGCAGCAGCCGCGCAGCTCCCCCGCCCGGGGGCCCTGCTCCAGCCGCCCGCGCGACTTCTCGCCCCGCCTAGCTGAGCCTCCCCGGCTCGGCCCCCGCCTCAGCCCGCGCGTTTCCCTCCCCTGCCCAGAGGCCGGGCCGCCCCCTCCAGACCCAGCCAGCCGATCGCCTCGGCCCGGCCTCCCGCCGCCGCCGCCATTCTCCGCCGCCAGAGGGAGAGGCGGGCCCCGCGGCGCCGGCCCATCCAGCCGCCCAGGCTCGTGGCGTCGCGGCTGCTGCCCGTTCCGACGCGCCTCTTCAAACGGCTGCGGGGCCGATGCAGCCCCGGGGTGCCCCGCTGCGGCTCCTCTTCCTCCTCTCGCTGGCCATGGCGAGCGGGGCGGCGGCGGGAGCAGGTAACACCCGGGGCGGCCGCCCCATGGCCGGGGGAAGGAGGGGGCCAAAGCACGGCCGGGGTGTCCGGCAGAGCCCTCGGCTCTCGCCCATCGCCAGGGAGCGCGATCCGCCCAAGCGCGAAGCCGTAGCCGGCCGAGGGTGACGGGGCGGCGGCCGCTGGTCGTTTGGCCGCCTCATGTTATTTCTGCTCAGCAGAGCGGGGTCCCGCGGGCTGGGAGGCTCCGCAGCGGTGACTGGGACCGAGCACGAGCCGCGAGAGACACTTAGTGTCTGTAAAAACCCAGGTGAAGCAGGGTTCGGCGAGTCCCCCTTTTCCTCCATCCACGGGGGGTTTATGGAAAGAAACCCCCGAGCCGCTCGGGGCTTGACGGTCCGTAGAGCCGGGCAGCAAAGGTAAAAAGACCAACATCGTGGAAAAGGAAAAACGGCATATCGGAGTCTCCGCTCTGTCCCGAGATGAACTCGAGCCAAGTGACTGCCATTTTCAAACCTGAATCACACATTCGACCGAACCCGTGTAAATCTGAAACTCCCTAGGACCGAAGCCCCTATTCAACCCCTCTGCTCCCTGTCCCTTAACCTCCCCTCCTGACAGGCCCCCCAGGACTCCCAGGTCTATCCAATCACACACACACTCTCTCTCTCTCTCTCTGTCCCTGTCCCCTGACTGCCCCTCGGCCCTGGCCCCCTTACCACGCTGCTCAGATCAGTGTGTCTGGCAGCTGCCCGGCTGGAGCCAGACACACTGCCCAACGTGCTGCCCCGCCTGCCAGAGCACTGCCCTTGGAGTGCGCTGGGACTCTGGGGGAATTGGGAAGGGGGGTGGGGGAGAATCCCCAGCCGTGAGCTGTGACAAATCTCCTCAGTTGCAGCTGCCCCACTTCACTCTCCCAAGAAACCTGCGCAAGCGTATGGCCCAAGTTCTGGATGAGACCTTTGAGGAGATCACTGAGGCCGATTACTGCAATGTGAGAGAGCACATCAAGTTCCTGTTCCACATCTAGGCGTGCATGCAGCCCTAACCCTCCTCACCCCAAGAGCCGGCACTGAATAACTTCTTTCCCAAAATAAAAACTGCTTACCTGGAACCTCCTCTTGTTTGTCCTTCCCTAAGCACTGGCTGCTGTGACTGGCTGCGTTCCTCCTGGGTTGAGAACAGCTGGCTGCATGCAATTAGGGATTCAGAGGTGTCTTCCTCCTCAGCACCCTTGCTCCTGCTTTCCTCCTCCTCCTCTTGCCTTGTTGAACTGGCCTGTGAAGTGTCCATGGTGGTCCTCAGAGTGAAGGTGGGGTTGCCGCCAAGTATCACGTCCAGCTCTTTGTAGAAACGGCAGGTCGCAGGGGGCACCACGGGAGTGGCTGTTTGCTCACAGGCTTTGCGGAAGGCATTCTGCAGCTCCTTCACTTTTAACTCTGCACTGAGTCCCGGTCATGGCAGTTTTTGTGTGTGGGCAGATTTCGATGTACGCTCTTGAAAATTCACCCCACAAATCAGTTAGGGATATTTATACTGTGAGGTATGTATCTAATCCTGAAAGCAGTCTCTAAAATTTCAATGGAAATGATTGATTAGACAAGTTGCCAATGGCATTAGGACTGCTAGAGATAGCTAATTACCCTCACCATAAGGTGTTATTACTGAAAATTATGTTAACATTCAGGACACGTAGGAGAAATAATTTGATTACATATTTTAATATACTATTTTAAAAAATAACAAAATTACACTATTTCTAGACTTCAAATTGGTTCTGATGTTAAAACTTCTTCAATCAGCAGCAATGTCATGTGGCAAATGACTATTTTAACATGAAAAGCCTGTTTTCCTCATTACACATCTACAGTCAAATGTAGTAAAAAACCAAAACAGGCAAGAGACAGAATGTTCCAAAGTGCAACAGTGATGTAGGCACCTAAATTCCATTGAAAATCATTGGGATTTAAGCTTCTAAGTGCCTCATGTCTGAATTTTCAGCTTGGGCTCCTAAGTCACTTCAGAGCTTCTGAAAATATTAACCTGTAGCAGGTTTTTTGTGTCAGATTTTCTGCACAGTGCTTATGGTCCCCCCGAATATCAAACTACAATACAACAAAAGCATGAATGGAAGAAGTGCACATGTGCCCACAATTTGAAATGCACTTCATTTAGTGTTTTTCTTTCTTTAGATAAAAACTGTAGCCATTTGAAGGAAATGGACGTCATCCAAAAACCAGATGCAGATTGTTACTGTTGTATGCAAAATGGAACAGTGCACTTAAAATATATTTGGTCAGCTCTTCAGGTAAGATTCTGGGTTTGGAGCTTGCTTCAGATTTTTAATATGTTACATGTTTTCCCAGCAACCAATCTTATCAAGATATAAGATCACAGGTACATTACAGTATGAAATCAGTCTGAGGGTTGCATAGGTGGAGCCTAGAAAGAAGCATCTTTTAGTGGCATGCTGCTTTCACTTCTAGTGTGGCTGATTTGGCAGTTTGATGTCTTATTTGTTGCATGGATGGAGAGCTTTATTTCTTTGCTGAGAAGACAAAGAAATGTCAACTGTGTGGTATGTATTGGATGTGATATGTGACTTTTTTATAGCAAAACAAGAACGAGGCTACATAATATCAGATGCATATTTTCAATACTGACAGGAATGGCAAGGGTGAACCTTATAAGTCTAGATATTCACCATGGGCCCTAGGCTGCAAAGTATTAAGTCTCAACTACCATTGAAAGCACCAGAAGCTTAGAGCACCTCTTTAACCCCTGTGCTAAAGAGCAAATTCAAGATCTTCTCCTTGGCTCTTCTTCTGAGGAGTTGACTCCCTGGATGGAGAAAGAAACAGTTTCACTTCACCTCTGCTGGAGGAAGGGACTCCCAGGTGTAAGGCACTGGAGATTCCTCTTCATCCCTGCCCAGAACTTTTTTCTCCAGGTAGATACAATGTGTATGGTCATTTTTATGAGCAGTGGCAGAATGTAGGCAGTGATCACATCCAGCAACTGGGAAAGTTTCCTGGTGTAAATGCTTAATAGTGGGCAGCTAAGATTTCCCCCAGGAGATCACTGTCTTCTTGCAGTTCAGTAAAGAAACCTATCTTATTAGATGAGATAATGCTTCTCCTTGTCATTGGGCATCCATTATTTCAAATGCCCAGGCCCATTAGCTCACAATTTAAGCATCAGGAGAACTTTTCCTGTTCAGAAGGTAGAGAAGATCAGTGTTACAGCTCAGTTCTTCTTGAAGAGAAGAGGGATGGATTTTTTATTCCGGTTTTTATCGCACTCTCTTCCACTTTCTGACAATTTCCTTTTTTGTTTTCCTGTAATATCTAAAGTGCAGTTGGCATCCTTACCCACAAGAAGATTCAGGAACAGTGGGTTCATAACCTATCAGGAAATTGAGCCTGGGTGTCTGCCAAAGAAATTGCGGACAGTCAATGTTAGTAGTGTGTCAAACATCTGTAGCATCACAGTGCTCATGATGGAATTGTAACCTGAGGATTTGGTTCTTCAAATGGATCTATGCACCCACATGGGGGGTCACTGACTTCAGTGGGACTGTATGTAAATCATTAAGTACAGTAGGACTAGGTACCTGATTTAAGAGACTGCAGCGGGATTATTATTCCCTAGGCTTCTGCTCTGTCATTTCTCCCAGTGTTATGTTCAAATACTGGGTGTGTTTTTGAAAGATACCTATCGATCCGAGTTCCTACTATGTATGTTTTGCTCTATTTACAGGTGAAAATTAACAGCACAGAAATGTTCAAGTTTGTACCTATCTCAGCTGAAAGCAATTGTCATAATTCAGAAACTGTTTTTGAATTTTTCAAGTGTGTTGTTCAAACCATTTGGCAATCAGAGGCATCTAAGGAAACTATCATAAACATAAACCAATATGGAGAGAATATGTGTTTCACAGTCCAACCCTACAAGAAAGTACCCTACACTGTGAGTGTACAACGAAACAGTAAGTGGAATGATGCTTTCCATTCATCCAATGAATGGGCTGGCTAATATTGCCAACATTATCTGAATAGTGCATTCTGAGTTGTAAGTTACCTTAATGGAACAGGTGAGACTTGTCTGATAATGTTTGTACAATTAAAACCACCCAGATGAATTAGCCTAAAATCCCTTTTTTTGCATTTTCAGTGGTGGATAGGAAACTTGTCCTTTTGTTTGTAGCTGGTGTTTTTCTGTTCCACTTTGCAAACACCTTGAGTAGGTAAGTACTAGCCCCTTTATCTTGGTAAGAATCAGAGAGGTAGCCGTGTTAGTCTGGAATAGCAGAGGTAACAAAGTCCTGTGGCACCTTAAAGACTAACTATAAAGTTTTGAAGCATAAGCTTTCGTGGGCTAATACCCACTTGCATCCGACGAAGTGGGTATTAGCCCACGAAAGCTTATGCTTCAAAACTTTATAGTTAGTCTTTAAGGTGCCACAGGACTTTGTTACCTTTATCTTGGTAGTCTTTCCAGAGTCATTGCATTCTTGGTGTGTTCCTATTCATTCATTGTCTTCTCTATTTATTTGAATAGCTCAATGATCCCAAGCAACTGTTTATTTTTTAAAAAATGAGATAAGAAAAATGTATGTAAACTATCATAATAACATAGCCATGCCAAGGACAGATTTTTCATTTGTGTGGCTGTCTTAGGGCTTCCAGATCATGGCTCCTAGTACTTGTGGGTGTACGAGGATTGCACCTGGGATTCTCCCCAGGAGCAGGTGGGCACGGAGTAAGCAGAGCTATCACCTCCCTTCCAGTGAAGCCAGGGGGTGCTGCATAACGTGAGGTTGAAAATTTCCCATTCCCCGAGTGCGGGACTCTTAGGGAGGAACTGTGTGTAAAATGAGGTCATCTGGGCCTCATCTCCCCCTCCGCCTCACCCCGTACTCATGGCTGCACATTAAAGAGCACAAGCTAGCCCTCATATTTTGTGTAGTGTAGAAGGGAAGATAATTGCAGTCACTTTGTTTCATGCTGGAGTTCGGCATCGTACAGTGAGTTAATTTGCGACTCATCTCTAAAATTCTGTTCCACTTTTAAAATTTGCAAATCACCAAATTTTAAACAGTATTAGGTCAAATTTTATCAAACTTTTGGATTTTGTAAAAATAAGTTTTCAAACCAAGAGAAGTGACAAAGAGTCCTGTGGTACCTTAAAGACTAACTAAAGTATTGAAGCATAAGCTTTCGTGGGCTAATACCCACTTTGTCGGATGCAAACCAAGAGAGTTTCTAAATTTTCATTTCCATGAAAATGGTTTTTAAAAAGTAAAATAAAAATATTCTTGCAATCCAAAAATTATAGCATTGTGGGCAAGGAAATGAAATTGACTAGAAACATGATAAACAAAAGTGGAACTGAGCAGATGTTTTCACTGTTGAGATTTTGAGACATGGAAAAGTAAATAAAAGCTGAAATAAGGAAAAGGCAATGAGATTATTTTTTATTCTCACAACTCTAGTAATCTAATGCTGTTTGTTTTATTTAAAAAGTACTAGATCCTCAGCTCCCTTGAGTTCACATGCAGTCCACCAAAGGAGCTGTCTGGGACCTACTGTGACCCTTGTGTAACTTAAAAGCAGCTCTAAGTTCCGCCAGCTGCCCCCATCCCACAAGGTCATCTGGGCATCATTCAGGGACCAGCTGGAATGCCATGAATGGTCCCCCACCCCTCTTGCCACCCCAACACAGGGGTTGGAAATGAGCAGGCGACCTATAGCCATCTGTGCCACGCAAATATTCCTCTCTGTCAAGGAATTCCCAGCTGCCTCTTTATGGGAGTTTTCTGGCTGCCTCCTTCTGCCTTCGCAGTGCAAAGCAGATGAAGCCAGAGCTGAAAATCTGTGTTCAGTCTCTGATTAAGTACATTATTACACTTTTTGGGACTTCCAAACCAGTTGCAACTCAGTAAAAGGTTTTTACAGTTGTCCCCCACCTTGCTGTTCCCTAACAGGAGTGCTATGTTCTATTACTCTGCTGGAGTGGCACTGGGTGTTCTTGCTACACTAGTCTTTCTCCTGTTGACACTTAAAAGATTTATTCCAAAGGTAGGTGTACCATGTGGAAAACAAAATAGCAAGTCTATGGCCAAATTCTGATCTCTCATTGGTTTTATGACAGAGTAACTATATTGACTTTGATGGGGGTTTACTTCAGTGTAAAACCAATGTACCTAGTAACAGAATCAGGCCCTAGAGAGACTGTCCTCAAAGTCTGAAATAAACAGTTATATCTGCTGATGTACAATGACGAGCATTTATTCTGAAACCATAATTACAGGGGTGTGATTTTAGTCTCCCAGCTCAACTTGCTTATGTCGTGAAACAACAAATCAGTCAAAATGAAACCATAATTTTTGTGGCAGTTGTAACCTTGACTTTATTTTTCATATCCGGTAGCAAAATTATCTCACACAGACAGGGCTGAATCTCATGCCACCCTCTCCCCCCCCCCCCCCAAATGTCTTGATCTCTATAAAACATGTCAGAGTTAAGTATTAATTATTATTATTGTAATACCGAGACATGACACAGCTTCAAGAAGTTTGGAAAAAATCCCATGCAGTGGCCCCACTTCACCTCACTTATATCAAGACTTCAGAGCATGATATAGCAAGGTTAATGAGTGAATCAGCTCAAAAGCTCTTCAGTACAGATAGTGCATCTACCTGTATGTTTGTGAAATCCCTAGCCCATTGTGGCCCAGTCCTGACTGGGAGCTGTGGATGCTACCATCATATAACTAATAAACCACAACCTAGCTGGTTCACTAACTATTTTCTTTTACTCCTAGCACAGCACCTTTGGGATTTTAATGAGTGGCTGCTGGATGTCCTCTCTCTACTTTATTTACTGTTTGAAAGGGGAATTGAAGTGGCTGTGGTCTGAATATAGAAACTACTTACTGGGTAAGAGAATGAGAAGAAATGTACAGTGGACAGGTTTTTGTTAAGAGGTCAGAACAAACAGTTTGTAAGAATTGCATCTGATTAATATTTTTCTCTCATGAATGTGAGGCGTGGGAGGATTCTGAAGGCTCCTAATCCATTCAAATGAGCATTTATTCTCATTAAATCCTTAAATAGGGAGTTTGACGTTGGTTTGTAGAGACGCAAAAAAGAGGGAATGTTTTGCCCATCTTATGTTTCCAGTCATTTCCATTTCACACACCCCACCATGGAAGCAAAGAGGGAGATGGGGGTGGGAGAAGGCAGCTAAAATCTCTCTGTCTGGAGCTTGGAGTGGGGGTTGTGGTGCCTGGAAAGGGGCTGCGGAACCTATTTCTTTAGCACATTTTCTCAGCATCCTCCTTGGTCAAAACAACTGTGCAGCCTCTTATCAGCTAAAGCCATCCTCCCTGGAGTTAGCCCATCAGACAGTAGTAATGGTAGAAACAGTGCTGTCTTCCCTGAGCATAGCAGGCATCTCTGGTACTAGGAGGTACAGCTACGGTGCACTTACTCTTAAAGCATTTACTAATAGAGAAGTCATAAGGAATTCCCATGCCTCCTGCTGGCCTAGGGGGAGAGAGATTGGGATACAAGCTTGTAACTTCGTTCTCCCCACTTGCTCTAGCAGTACAGAGTATTGCTCTTAGGCCACTCTGCCAGCCCGTTATGCTATGTGCCTGTTAATAGTCACTAACTGCTTTCGATCAAGGTGAAGACAATATTGTTTTTTGTTTTTTTATGTTCACTCACCTTCGCTTTGGTGGCACCCCTGAAGCACATAGAGAAAAGTACAGTGAAAAAAAGTGTTCTTGCAGAATTGCCAGCATGGCTGAAACCAAAAAGTACAGTGTTGAATAAGCATGGACTCCTTTGGACGCTTATCTAAACTGAAGCTCCAAACCTTTCAGCATTCACTTTTCACCAGTTAGGAGGGGAAGCCTGGCTTGACCATGTGCTTTTAGCATGAGTGAGATTAATGTGATACACATACTGTATCTGCAAGCCTGTCAGCTTCATTTACAACATTTTATTTCAAAATAAATACTGACTTATTGTTAGTATGGAGCCTAATCCATACATACGTTTACACAAGTATTGAGGTATAATTATGACATTTCAACAATGCAGTTGGACACCATTCTTGCAATTGCACATACAGATGAATTAAACTGATAATTTTAATGACAATTAAATTCTGACACGTAATTGTATTGCTAATGGTGTTTTAGAATGCCTACTGCCTTGGATAAGCATTTGAAGTTATGATTTAAATCTAAATAAATAAATATACAGGATATTTTGGCACACAAATTGCCAGTTATGCCTTTAACTTGCCATCTGCACATGCAGATACAGTTTGCATATGCAGTCATTGTAATTACATACACAAGTCCAGTGTGCCACTGCGTGCATTTTTTTGCATATGTATTTTAAATATCAGGTCCTTCATGTTCCCAAAATACATAGTAGACAGCATGAGGAGCAGAAGTGTGATTTGCAGTGTGGCAGTTTTAAGCTCTCAGTCTACCATTAAAGTTAATTCTTTGTGTCATTCTATATATGGCATTTTTTTCTGCTTTCACAGGATATTTTCTGACTGTTGGATTTATCAGCTTTGTGGTTTGTTACAAGCATGGACCACTTACCAATGAGCGAAGCATAACCCTCTTGACGTGGACATTACAATTAATAGCCTTTGTCTTGATTTATTTTGGTGTCACCATCCCACAGGTTGCATATGCAGTAATAGCTATCATCCTCTGTTCAAAAGGCCTGTGCTATCCCCTTGGCATGGTCTGTTTTGTGGGCAGGTTGGTATCCATTTTCTGAATGTATAAGTCACTGTATCATAAGGTAATATTAAGAGGTTAGTAATAAAACCCACATAAAATGACAATTATCTGTCAGTTACTAATTCTAGTACCTTACCTAATGAATACTTACATTAGAGACAAGACTTGAAATCCCATTGCATAAGAATTTAATCATTCCCAATGCAGGAGTTTTAAGCATGGATCTTGCTGTATGGAGAACTATGACTATAACCTTCATCAATACAAATTGAACAGCTTTTCTGCAGCATCTGGTAACTGATGGCTTTTCATTCGATTGATTGCAGTGACAACATCATGGTTTGATAGGCCTGAAAGGACTTTGATTTTTAACAAGAGTTACCTGCACATTCGTATGGGACAAAACACTTACCATAAGGTGACATGAGATATTGATATTAGGATACTCTGTGATAAAACTGTAGGTTAGTTGGTCCTCACTGTCAGGGATAGAGTTTAGGGGTGAGCTCCTATCCCTATTAAAGTCAATGGGAGTTTTCAAGTGACTTCAGTAGACCCAGGTTTTCACCCCAGATGTCCTTATTTACTCTTACCAGGCACCAACGCTACACTGAGCTCAACAGAGGCAGAAACCTGGACCTGCATGGAGCCCACAATATAGAAGTGGGGCTCTGTGCTGGAGCTGGGGTCCACCCAGATGGAGCTACTTCCAGGATGGAGACCATAGTTTGGAACACTTGTCAATCCTGATCTTAGCTTTCCTGTATATGCTGTGTAGCCACATGGGAACAAGCTTCTGTTTGCTGTCATTCTGTGAATTTAAAATATGTTTTATCATGTCAAAAATAACACATAAATGATTAATCTAAAGGCAGTCCCAACCTGTTACACTGAACTAAGGAACCTACGGGAAGTCAAAGGCTGAAGCTGGCTTTACAACAAACCACAGGAACTTTAAAAAATATTACTTATATTTTCTATGCTTTACCACCACTTGGTTTTTAAAAACCATTTTAATATTTCTTTGCCTTCCCCTAGAAGCTTGGATAAGTGGTGGGCTTTGGGGTTTTTAGCACAGCTTGTCATTTGACAAACACTGATTTTTCCACCCCAGCTGAAAAGAACAAACTGCTTTACACAGCATCATGTAAAAACAACATTTATCTGATATAAGCTGTGCTCAGCTCCCTTTGAAGTCAATGGGAGAAGCACCAGTTTAAGCCAGTGCTGAATATAGCTAGAATATCTTACTTGTAAGTATATACTCTGACATGTCAAAGTGTCTTTGTTTCTGTGCTCACCCTTGGCATGATTTCCGTTTTTGTTTTGACTGCAGAGCCAAGAGAGTGGTAGCACATACAATATACTGTAATATATTGTATGTGCAGTACAATTACTGTATATTGTACTGTACATACAATATACAGTAATACCAAAAATCTCTTTCAGAAAGGAAGTTTTTGATGGGTTTTACAAACAGTACATTTTAAAGTTATTTGTTTGTTACTTAATTCTATAGACTTCCTTGAGGGTTTTTATCAAACCTTGAGGGTTTGATAAAAATGATCACAAGGGAAGCAAAATGCATAATTCAGTTTAGTAGGCATCTATACATACTGCTGATAATCTGATTTTCTAGTAAGCTCTAGAACAGAGGTGGGAAACTACAGCCCATGGCCACATCCAGCCCACCTTGCCTGGCCTCTGAGCTCCCAGTGGGGAGGCTAGCCCCAGGACCCTCCCCGGCTGTTCCCCCTCCCCAGCAGACTCAGCCCACTATGGTATTAGGATTTGACCCTTACCACACAAACAAGAGTCTCAATCCATTTTCCATTGTCTCAATGGCAGAGGGAGTAAGTCAAACACAGCTGGCTAGTGCAGGTACATTTATACAGAGTTTAAACTCTGTTTATGGGCATCCAGCCCTTGCTCATCTTAACTCCAAAGTTACCACCACAACAAAAATTGAAAGCAGTCAATAGAATTGAACAGAACACAGCACACTGTCTTAAGTGATA
The DNA here is from genome assembly GCA_032164245.1 of Sternotherus odoratus. Lineage (NCBI taxonomy): Eukaryota > Metazoa > Chordata > Testudines > Kinosternidae > Sternotherus > Sternotherus odoratus. The sequence goes on from JAVMKO010000011.1 coordinate 21,398,362, forward strand.
TCTAAATACATTATAAATTACTATGCAGCATCATAACAGCTACATCCAATTATAAAGAATTTTTGTCTCAAACTACTCATCTGTGTAATTTTAAGGTGCAAGTAAACAATATGAACAATTTGCAACAGATTTTAAGAACACTGTTTAGCTGCAAAGGTCCTAGTGCATAGTCTGGGCCTGATTTTCAGCCCCATTGTCTCCATGTGCCTATTTTGCATGTGCAGATCCCTGTTGCACCTGCAAATGGCTAAATAAGCATCCATTTATTAGTTCCATCAGGGTTTTCTGGGTATATAAAGGATCTTTTGAAAGTTAGTGGGACTTTGCATTGACTTCAGTGACTTTGAATCCAACCCAAATGAAGCAGGCACATATACGTGGACTTTGGGAATGAAAATCAGACTCCTTATGTTGAACTCTTAAAGTAGCTATTTGCCTCTCCCTCATGCAAAGGCAAGATGGTGTTAAGATGTTTCCTTAATAGTAGATGCCAGAAAAAAAGAAAAGGCCATAGCGATGTGGGGAGCAATGTGTTTATAACGTGAATTCCACGTGCGATAGATTTGGAAATATTGTTTCCTTTTGATTTTAGAAAAATCAAGAATGTTCTTAAATCAAAAAAACTAGCGTTTCGGCTTCTTACTGAAGAGGAATACAGGGAGCAGGGGGAAACAGAGACTGTGAAATCCTTGGAGGAGCTACGCTCATTCTGCAGGAGTCCAGACTTCTCATCATGGTTAGCTGTGTCCAAGCTCCAGTCCCCTAAGAAGTAAGAAAGACTCATCTCTTAAAGTGGAATGTATTTTATAGGCACTGTTCCATAGAAGAGCCAAATACTCCTTAAAGCAGCATTATTTATAGGCCTGAACCTGCCAACACTCAATCAAACATGTAACTTTGTTCACATGAATAGTCCTGTTGCTGTCCCAGGTAACATCTTGACAGCTAAAGGGCTATAGTGACTTGAAGAGACCTCTGTGCCCTTCTGGTCCTGGGCTGCTCTGGGTCTTCAGGGTCCTGTCAGCTAATATAGGCAGACCTGGGAGCCTCTCTGAGTTATGGCACCCTGGAATCTCTGCAGTGATGCCTGCAGGCCTGTCCCTGCTTTGGTGGGAATCATCCCCTGGCTGGATATGGAGCTCTTAGGACTCTTCTGCACTGCTGCCCAATCTTGTACATTCTGGCAGGATCTGGCCCTGTAATCATAAGGTTCTGCATTACCAAACAAACTCACTGGAGTGTCAGCCAATGTATCTTTTTTCTATTGGCTGAGCACTAGTCTACACGACACAGGTCGACATAAGGCAGCTTATGGCAACCTAACTATGTCATCGTACACACCATAGCCTTGCTCCCACCGATGTAAGTGACCCACTACACCAACATAATAACTCCACCTCCATGAGAGGCATAGGAGGGTGTATGTCAGTGTAGTTAGGGCGATGCAGTATCCATGTAGACACTGTGTTACTTGCACTGGCTGTTGGCTGTCATTGGGCTCCCTGCCAGGAGCTGAGCTGCCCCTGGGCTCCTGGCTGGGAGCCTGGCAGCTCTGAGCTGGGGAGGTGGGAGGGCACCAGGCTCCCAGCGGGGAGCAGGTAGCTGGGGTGGGGGGAGCTCGACTCCCAGTGGCAAGCAGGGAATGGAGAGTGCAGAGGGGAGCTGGCTGGGAGCCAGGAGCTTGTGAGGCAGGTGGGCTCCTGGAGGGGAGCAGCAAGTGGAGCTGAGAGACCAGGCTCTCAGCTCCCTGCACTGCCCCTCTTAGGTCAGTGGAAGCACTCCTGGGGAGGATACGCCCCACAAACTGAAGGAGGGTTGTGTGGACATGAACCACCACAGTAACTACTGCAGTGGCCGTAAAGGGGGCAGAGTGGGAGTGAGGCTCTAATATAGTATTTAGTGTAGACATGCCCTGAAATAGGACTAGGAGTGCTGTGGAAATAACATGCTCTGCCTCAGGGAATCTGAGTGGATGCAGAGACTGTCTGGAACTGGTCCACAGAGACATCACTGGCAAAGAAGAACGATGGGCTATAAGGGAGAGGCCATATTAAATGGGGGCTGGCAGCCAAAAGAGTTAGGGACATAAGACTCATCAGAATTCCAACATGCTTATCTGAAAACCAAAATTTGAACCATAACATTTTAGCAGGAGGGCTCCAGGCGTTATGCAGTCACAGAACTCACCCTCGCTCCTACGTTGGGCTTCGGAATTTAATGTGTTATCAAAACTGAGTTCAAAGGAGTTTCGGGAACTGCACCTGCACTTGGCCTCCCATGACACTTTCTGTAGTTAGGTTTTTGTAGTTTTCAAAAATGTCTGTCTCACTTGTTACCATGGAAAAACTCATACCAAGCAGAGGGAAAACTAATTGGCTATATGCAACGTGCTGCCAAATGCACAAAGTGAGAAGAGATATTTTTTTCTCCAATCACTTTTAGTTATTCTCAGGAATTATTTGTAACAATAGTATGTAAAAAAAAAAAAAAAAAGAGTCTGGCAGAAGTCTGATGCTTACGTTGACCCTGTCTCTAAGCTTTCATTAACGCATAATATTTCTTTCCCTTGTGGTAATAAAGAAAACCTACCAAATGAAACCAAAGCAGTGATGTCTCCCTGAGTCTGAAGTACATTTGTAAGAAAAGTGAACAGCCCTGTTCAGCTCAGTGAAGATTTAGCTCAGAAACACGACAATGATATGAATATTAACATTCACTATTTAACTGATGATCACTGTATCGGAGCTGTTTCACTAATGTGCTTTTCTTACAACCCCTCACCACCATTCATACCGTGCAGGCACCAGAAGCACCAAATGCCCCCCACTTTCCAAAAAAACTCCAGCATCCCCTCTGACTTCTGCAGTGCAGTTGTCCTTTGTCAAAGTAAGATTGGCAGCATGTCAAATTCATGGGCCCATATCAAATAAATGCTCTCAAATAGTACACAGAATATTACTGTACTATTTGTTTCATGTTTTACTCAGTGAATCCTCCATCTTGGAGTTTACCTGGAGCTGCTGCAGAAATTTCAGCCTGTCACACCAGAGCGCCATAGAGAACAGAGATCCTGCTGCAGAGTTTAGGCCCACTTGCTACGGAGTCCACAGGGCCTGGCTGTATGTGATGCTGTAGTGCAGGAACTTATGGGTGTTGAACTCTTCCACTTGTTTCTGTGAGGAATAAAGTATCAGCACTTCTTGAATTCAGATAACCCCTTTAACTTACCGGTACATAGCCCTTCATCTCTCAAGTTCTGCACAGACATTAATGAATCCTCATAACATTCTTGGAAGAAAAGTATTATTAGCCCCACTTTGCTAATGGAGAAACAGAAGCTAAGAGAAGGCAAGTGACCTACTTAGGCCTAGACCTCGAGCAGTAAGATCTGGAAACACAAGTCAGATGTGCCTGGCTCAGTCACTATGTCCTACTCGCTCTCTAGGAACCAAAATTACTTAATTAAAGCATGGAGCAGAGACTGAAAACACTTGAAAGGAGGATGACGAAGGAAAACAGCTAACTGAGGTGACAAAGTTCAGTAGTGGATGCTCCCCTTTAAGATTTACTCTCTTGTGTGTGTGAATCCTTAGGTCGTGCTTAAACTCCAGTGTGCCCTCAGAGCACAATTCCTGCTTTGAATTCTGTCTATACACATACCTAAAACATGCAGGTCTCTGCTCCAAGTCAGGTTTAATTGGCAGCATTCTGTGCATTTGGTTTTCTTCCTGCCTGATCCCTTCTCCTTTTTAAATCTGGCAGATTTGCAAACTTTATTTTGGGATCTCCTCACGTGTCACCTGCAGAAGTGAGCGCATATGATGAGCAATATGGCATTGGAGGCTCCTTCTTGGAACAGCAGCTCTTCAGCACAGAGCCAGAACAGAACCGACTAGCTAATTCCATTCAGGGGGATGATTATGAAGATGATGATGAAATGCAGGAACAAAACGAAAGTGAAAACATTTCACACTCCAGCAATATTGGATTATTCTGAACCATTTGGAAAAGTGGAAAACCATTTGTAAGGGAAGAAAATGAAATCAAGCTGGAAAGGAAGGCTCTCTAGGCTGAGTGCGTGTTGTCTCGAAGAGCCCTACTTCTGACTTGGCTGCAGAGGGCAACCAAGATTCTTTGAAGGATTTATTCCTGCTTCACTGCTCAAAACAGTAGTAAGTTCCTGGGTTTCTTAAGTGAATGTTATGTTCATGTAGTTGGTATTTTGTTACCTCACCTGTTTATTTACAGGGAAGGTACCAGGCAGCAGCTGTGCAAACTTTCCCCACCACTGTGCCTCAACTTCCTTGAAGAGACTGCCTCTCTAGAAGTCTGATCTCTCTCCATGCCTTCAGTGCTGGGAGTGCTAGATGAGGAGAAAGTAATTTATGATGCACTTTTACAAAGTCCTCTATCTGCTAATAAATTCCTTTGAACACCTTTCCTATGGGGCCTTGCTTACTGCTCTGATCCCTTTACTGGGTTCATCTCACTTTCCATATCAGTTTTAAATTCCTCACCCTCTCCTTAATCCTTGACAGCCTTGCACAACTGTGCTCTTCTGCTTTCATTGCTTTTCTCTTAGCCCTTCTACTTTAGCCAAGCAACATGCCTAACCACCATCTTTGATTCCACTCCCACCCATCTCTGCCCTCTTCATTATGGCCCCCTGTGCCAAGGGCCCTCCACCTGATCCATGTCTCCATCTCCTCCTCCAAATGTCTTCTCTGGGAACTGCAGAGGGAAATTTGTTTTCCCCAGTGTATTTCTTATTCTTCCTTTCAGCCTCAATCTTCTACCATAACTAACTAAACAAAAATGGAAAACCCCACCATTCCAGCCCCACAAGTGTGCTAGTAAAGGCCATGTAGCCTTGGACTGTATTAGCTGCTCCAAGGAGTCTCAGTCAGTGTGGGTACCTGGGGTAAGGCTGGCCAGGGAGAAACTGAAGCTATGTGGTACAGAGCACCCATAGGTGCCCCAGGAATCCACCAGATTTAGCAGAGAGTCCTGCAGCTCATTTTATGATTGGGAAGAAACTTTGCCCCTAAGACCACAAGCAGGGAGGGTCCTCCTGGAGATCTTCTGACCACGTTGCCTTCTCCAGGGTTTACCTCAAGAGGTAGGGATCTTACCCTGGCAAGAATATTAATTACCCTCAACTGTCCCCATCCATACAAGAATGGGAGATTCCTTCTGTGGGTATCTGTCCTTCCCATATCCCTATACAAATAGGATCTCCCTCTCTGTTGTCCTTCAGACTTTTCATACACACAGTGCTTCCCATTAACTCCACTAAGTATCTCCTCATAGGAGAGCGGGGCCATCATTTCTTCTCCCACCTGCCACTCCAAACCCTTCAGCAGTTGTCCCATTCCAACATTCACCTCTTTCTAAAAGGTGTCACTCTGCAGAACAGGCTGTGTTTGAAGACAGGCTGACTTAGTGGGGGCACTTAAAAGGAAAGTTCCCTTTTACTGGTGAACATGGTTGGAGATTTCTCAGTTGTTAGTCTCCAGGGGGGAAATCCCGATAATATAAAACAGTGCTAAAAAGAAACCACTTATCATATGCACGGGTGCCTCCTTACACTGAAAAGTCATCACAGCTTGCCTTTATATCAGCACTTCCCAGGCAGAATTAGAGGGAGATTCCAGGAGGCTCTATAGTTTAAATTAAAATTTTAAAATGAGAAATTTTCTGTTTTTCAACAAAGAGAAGCCTAACACCTAATTAAACACCATTACACCATCTTGTTCATTCAGGAAGACAAGCTCATCTTATAGCCATACAGTGGGTGTCAGAAGATGAGCCCTGCTTATTAAACTTATAAACCAAACTGGGACCATGATTATGTTAGTAGAAAGAGAGTTCTACTGAGCAAATCTCTAATGGTCACCAATAAAATATGGGGGGGGGAGGGGAAGATTCTGCTAGATTCATAGCCACATCTCTCCATCCAAGTCCCAGCATCATATTGAGCTTGCGTTAGTGCTGTCTACTACTAGCAAGATAAACCCAACACATTAGTAGACACGTTCACAAAACAGTGGCCAGAGCCATGGGAGAGGTGGATAAAGTCCAAGGTCTTTGGCTGCCTTGCAGAAGGGTGGATCTCCCTTCTAGCACAATGGTTGGAGGAGGTTTACGTTACACCTGCATAGTTGAAGCTAAATACTTGAAATGTAGTGTTATAAATAGCTGGACCATCAAGGAAAGGCAACATAGTACAATACATTTCAGCCTCTCTACACCAAACTGAAGCAAGTAAAGGATTTTCACCCAGTGTTCAGGTGGCTGACGGTCCACAATTATGAATATATTTATTTTAAAGGGACATATCTTGTCCCAGCGTACACCCATGCAATCCCCTTGGGGTTTATGAAACAAAGCAGCTAATAGATTGGTGATGATGCCCCACATCTGAGTATATTATCCTTGTGAAAGAATATACTACCCCTTTGAGGGACAGCCTGGCATGTAATCAAAGAGACCCCGCTCCACCCTAGGGCTGGGCTATATAAACAGAAAAGAAACTGAGCAAGAGAGGGGGAAGTAGAAAGTGTGCAGGTAATAACAGGTGTTTGTCATTTACTCTCAGGCTGGTTGGTGTCCTGGAGCCTAATTAGAGGCTTTGTTTATGGATTTAAGTTTGGGAGCTGAAGCAGGTTCTGAGGTGTGGACTTTGTGGGCATGTTTTAATTGAATTACTCCTGTCTTGAAGCCTTGATAAAAGAGAACTTTGTTTTGTTAGTGTGTGTTAGCTCCCCTCTTGGTGTTAAAGCAAACCTATGCCCCCCAAAAAATAGATTCCCAAGGCCTCCCTCTTCTGCTGCTCCCACATGCCCCCAAAATTAAGAAGTCAGAAGAAAAAAGGAAATTAAATTTGTTCTGCCAAGGTAAACTTCACTGTGCCAACAAAGACTGCTACTGGACACACTGGTGCAAATATATTCCTTTAGTTAGGAATTCACAGTTAAGAGGACTAGAACCAGACTTTGAAGATAACCCCAATAAACCCATTTAAGCAGCCAAGATACAAATATTCAGAAAGTTATAAAAAAGTGGTTACAAGAGGCAGCTGAGACCACTTTTTACTTGGTCTGCAATGAGAAGAACTTGCATAACTAAAATCCATCTATATTGGGCTGTTTGGGATGAACTGGCCCCTTATAGATCATCCCACTACTAGCTTTTCATTACCATGAGACTCCTCCTTTCTGCTCCCCCTCACAAACAGATTTTGATTCGAGACACTGCTTTGCCTTTCACCCCATATACAGTAAGGCAACGCAAAATCTTTCATGGGAGAACCTTGCCAAAGCTGTTTAGGATTGATTTTTTTTAACTCAAATCATCATCAGGTATGTGGCCAATGTGTGATTACACAAAATGGGAAATTTAATAAAAAGAATTCAGACAGGTTCTTTTAAACACATTATAGATACTTTATATTTTTCTTACTGCACATTTACAATTTTCACAAATATCAAACTCGTGTGCACATGTTCATATTGCAACAGGGAACGAATGTACGTTCCAAAAGAGCAGGCATTTCAGAAAAACAATTTGGAAGTGTAAACACAATATGTAAGATCTCCACCTCACGATGGAGGTGCTGTTCAGTAGAAGTTGAGGTAACAGCATAATGCATTAACTCTGTATAAATGTTTTCGCTTAGCTGAGAAGATTTAACACCTTTAGCCTGTCACCCGTTCAGTTCTCCATTCCCAAAATGTTATACAAACATACAATAAATACATTTCTGATTTTAAAGGACACTTCAACGAGTCATGAGAATTTACAGTACAGTACATTTAAGTTCAAGTGCAAAACATAACTAGTGGCTAGTTATCAACATTTATTTGTACTCTCTTTGTGGTGCTGGTCCCAGGCACCAGTGTGTGCACTCTACCTCAGCCCCAAAGGTCTTGCTAAGGCATATGTGAGGATAGCAGGGGATGCCTTAGTTCATCCAAGTGGGGATCAAAGGGTCTGGAATTTCCACCCACCACTTCATTCTAAACTGTCCTTCTCCTCTTCCTACCTCACACCCAGCTGTGCCACAGGCTGTGCACTGAAGTCAAGCGAGGCAGCATGCACCTTCTGCAAGGAAGCCTGCTGAACATGTGTCTAATTCCAACACAGGCTGAGCGCTTGCGGTTCCTAGTCACGTCAATGGAAGCTACCTGGGCTCAGCCCCTCAGGATCAGTTCACGTGAGGCACTGGGCCAAAAACTGTCCTGACTTATACCCAGGCCAGCCTATTGATTTCAATCTTGAACCCTAGTTTTCCTCTCAGTAGCAATCTATGTTACGAACCAGCTAGCGGGCTGGCTATAGTTAACATTGAAAAGCACGACTAGACTAGACATAATTCAAAATCTTCCAGTGTCTGACACTGTGTAAAACAAGTCTCTAAACATATGGTCGTTTAATCACATTTCTTTATTTTGGAGGGTTTTTCTCATTAAAACACCTGTTAACAGTATCTTCCCCCGACCCCAATCATCATGATTTATAGGCAGTTCCCTCCCCAGGCACTTGAAGCTTTTATCTTCTATACATAACCACAGTAGGAACACTTAGTTCAACAATATTTAATATGATGAAATTAAAAAATAAAAAAAAGTTTCCAGTGGACACAATCAATCTCAATCGAGGTCTGTGGTCTGGGGAATAATATCAAACCTAAAATTACACACACACGCACGCACTTAGCAAACCCCCTGTTTAGTGAAGGGCTGCAAGCAGAGTTGATTTAACCTCACTTCCATTTGGTTTTTTCTAAAATGCCCTTTTCAAAAGTTTATGCCATGCCAAACTAAACCTACCTCTCAGAAGAGTGTTAATGGCAGCTTTACTATCCAAAGATTCCACGCTGTGTCACTTAATCCATCACCACTTTATAAAAACACTCTTGCTGAAGCTAGTCAAGATTTTTGAGAAATCTTTGCAAAAGATTAGCTGCTCCTTTATTTATGTATTTATGTTGCCTAATGTCTCTTAGTTGTTTATTTAACTTTTTCTCCTAAAAAGACAGACAGTAGTGTTTTCTTCTCCAGTTCAGTTTCTCTGTGGGGAAAAATTCAATTTAAACTAATTGATCAAATAGGGGAAATCACATCAAGTGACTTAGTGTTTTTTCTTCACTTTCACAACTGTCATGATAAGCTCCGCTTTCTCTACAGATTGCAAAGAATCTCATAACATTTGACTAAACTTTAGCAAAGCAACTGAGAATTTCTAAGGCAGAGAGATTCAGTCCCATTTCCTCTGCCAATCCTTTCAGACCTTTAGCTTCCCCTGAAGTGTTGCCACATGAACAGTCTTAAATATTAAAAAGCTTGCACTGCATCATGTGATATGTCTGATTTCAAGACATGCTGAGCACCTATGGTTCCTAGTCACTTAAGTTGAAGGGTTCTTTTGAGCTCTTATTCCATCATTTCCCCGCAGAGCAGCATGATTTCATGCAGTGGATTTGATAAGATGAACTCATCTTAATGCCCTGCAGCATCAGATGGAGCATTACTGTCCAAGGGTAGCTGATCCAACACTAAGGGGCTCTGGATCAGTTTGGCAGTTGAGTGTCGCTGCAGGTATTGAACAATCTCTGAATTCATCAGTGTTTCTCAGATTTGGGGGCTGTTCTGTTGGACTGGCTGCTGGAGCACTCAGATTCTCACTGGCTTTCTAAAGAGAAAGAAACCACATGAAAATGTAAGTATATACTCTCATTACACTACCCTATGGGAAAATACATTCAGGAAAGTGTTCTTACACTGAATGCATGCAACACAACAAGTGAACATAAAGCAGGAAAGCAATAAAATAGTAATGTTATCTGCGTATGAATGTAAAAACAAGCAGAAAACTTACCTTCCATTTCTTTTCCTAACTGCACTTCCACAAGAAGCATGCAAAAAACAAACTCTCTATATTTTAAGACAAAAACTATGAATAGACTAATACTGTATATAGACAGCAATCATCATTATGACTGCATTGTTTGCTGAAAACATACTTCATGCCCCCTTCTGCAAATCCACCTATATTTCCTTAACATTTTTTCCAAGTAAGATATTGCTCAGACCCACTGAGTGGCAGCATTTTTGCAGTAAAAGCACATAAACCCCATCCAATTTACTTAGCAATAGGCTTTTTCTTTGTAATAACGGTTAGGTCAGCGATTCAAGGAGGCAATTCTCTGGTTCAGTCAAGAAGAAAATAGTTGAAAACAATTTTCTGAAAGGCTCAGTGCACATTTTTAAAAGCTGTTTCCCAGATTATGTGATCTTATTTTAAAGACAAACGCTAGCTGCATTCCCTAAGGGCCAAAGACAAAACAAATCTTGTATAATATTAGTACTACAACATCGTCTAAACCTCATGATTTATCTTGGAAGATTTGTTTTGTATCAAGTAATTAGAGTGGTGAGCATGCTCCTTTCCTTGAAGGATTACTATAAGCAAGCAGTAATGTGAAATGAGGCGGAACCAAAGTTTTTCTGTTGTTAATCCTCTTTTCTATGCTCTTAAAGTTTCTTCTCCAAATAACCAACTTTTATGTGAATTCTTTTAGGAATGCTATTTATAATGTTTAACAAGATAGCTAGGCAGCCTTTTCTGGGTTTAGTGTTTTGTTAAATTCAGGCTAAAAGAATAAGGTGAAATAAAGCAACAGCAATGCATAGGGAGTTTGTTTTTTAATTTTTAAGAATTAAAATATGGATCTGTTCTGTAAAAGCAGACAATACCTCCAAGGAGCTGAAATGGTTAAATATATCTCTAGCTTCATGGAGCTGAGATGCATCATGCATGCATCTTCAAATGGAGGGTGTGGAATACTACTTCGTTCTGGGTCTACATTAGTTTTTAAAGACCAAAATGTTACATATAGCAAAGAAGCATAGCTTCTTTCTCCATACAAAGCTTTGCAGGCATCACTGTCTTCTTGTTGTGGTAGGGTTGAATGCTCATTGGCCATCTTTTATTCACAAACCGGAAGACAGAGATCATTGAAATTGGCCAGTTGCAGAACAGCAGACTGCCGTGATAAGAGTTCAACCAGCCAGGAGAGGGAGGAAACATTGAGTGTCATTTAGCCTAACTTTAAAATTTGGATTTGCTTGAGCAGAAATTGGGTTTTTGATGTTTGACCCTAAAAACACAGGCCTTAATGAGACATAATGGGGCATTGCATGGATGCAAAGATATACCTGTGCAGATCCAACTGCAGGATTGGGGCCTTAATAAAACTATCCCATGGAAACAATTTTCTCCCAACAAAGATTTGTTGTTCCTATAAATACTAACAATCCTATCTACTAAGGAATGGTCCTCAAGTCTATCAGTCATGTGTGGAGTAGATAAGGCAATGCCCAAAATTCAATAGTATTAATAAAAACTCTCCTTGAATAGCTGCATGAAGTTATGAGAAGGGAAAAGAGGTTATTAAGAGAACATGTTCCTGAAGATGGCAGAGAGTTATAGGAGACAATAAAAGACTTGATAGCACTTCATAATTGCCCAAGTCATTTACTAAGAGTATCTCCAACACTGAAAATTTGTTGATTCTCTTTCCTAGAGCTTACCACAAACTATAAACCAACTCTCTTGCCTTGGGAGGTATGGCAGATTCTGTGATACTGCCATTCTCCAATTTATGCCACTAACAGGGCCAGGCTTATATTAATGATTGCTTAAGAGAAGACTGATGGAAAACTGCTTGGGAGAGTGGAATGTGTAGAGAGTGTAACACAACAGCATTGTGTCAATGAGGATTTCATTGTCATTCAAAAGGAGACATTTGATTTTTCCCAGATGTGTGTGGCTGAAATTCTTCTTGTATAAACAGACATTCTAGAGTCAATTCAATATGGATGATCACTCTCCCTGAGGCATGCAAATTAGTCTCATTAAAACTAATGGAAGCTCAGCATGCATATTGAGAAGGGAACATATGCGTAGGGATATTTACAAGAATATAGGCCAATGGGGGAGGAGGGAGACAGCTGGTGAAGCTGGAAATTCTTCAAATGCTGCTTTGCCACATCTGCAAAGTCATGTCCAAAAATCATCACCTTCCAGCGGTAGGACTGGTGGAAATGACATTTGGGTGCATATGGGATGGCAAATATATAAAGGGGAAGCCGCACCACTCCTCCCCTAGGCAGACAGGAGAAACAGGAAGTTTATTACCCACACTGTTTTAAAAACCAGCATTGACCGCAGCAGCACAAGTTTCCCTACATTGCCTCACCAACAACCACTGTGCTCCAACTCCGTTCTGGAGGGAGCACCTCAAAAGATCGGCTGATAGTCCAGTCTCTGAGTCCATCCAATCCTTGGCCCCTCTGCCAGGATTCCTAATAAGGGCGCTGGGGGATTCTGTAATGTGAACACTGGAAAACAACAACTCATTTCACACAGGCCACAGAACAGGTCTCAAGTCATCGTCACTTTCAATCACCACAAGCCCAGGCCAAGCTCCAGTTATTAATTCGCTGAGGTGCCCATTTGCACCATATTTTGGATGTTTGGCAATTCTCATTCCCCCCTGTCCTATGCCTCCAGGCTAATCGCTAAAAGGAAACAATTAAAATGGAGAGAGAAAAAAAAAAAAAAAAAAAAGAAGACAGGCATGTTACACCTTAGTAATTATGCAACTTTGTTAATGCTCACCCTCTAGCCACAAAAGTTCTGCAAGTACGCAAATGTGTTCAAACTAATATGAAAACACTGTCAATTTAGAGGCAATTCCAGCATATCCCAGCTTGTCATGACATAGGGGAAGAGGAGAAAGTGGAAATTAGACTATAAGCAGAAAGATCTGCTCAAATGAATTACTGAACACTCCCCCCGTATCAAACACATGCAGCAACTCCATTTGTTACTGTTGTTCAACTTGTTTTACACAGCTCCAAGTGTCTGATCTACTGATGGAGAATGCTTGCCAGATATTAACAATTTTATGGTACTGTAGATCACATTTGGTCTTAAAACCTTCAACAGTACATTTTTAGGTTAACATTAATGGCAATACAAATGTTGTGCATTAAGAGCGGGTTACCTGCAAAGGCTGGTTTTCAGGCATCAGATTGCTTTTAGACAGCTGTACCATCTCCTTTATTTGATAGACGGCGTAAGCCAGAGTAACCCAGGGAGAAGAACTGATCCCCCACGCAGGCTTGTTCACATCTTCCTGTTCTTCTTGGTGCTTCGTTTTCTTGGGAGGAAGTCTGGGCTCAGTTCGAGGCATGATATCTTCTGACTGCTGGTGTATGAGGTCGATGGTTGCTATGGGAACAGGGCTGGAAGGCACTGGGATCCTTTCTGCCAGCATTGTCTTCTCTAAAGTGCAGGGCAACATAATCATCAATGAAGTCAATGATCATTACAAGGAAATTGAGAATCGAAGCTCTGGACGTGAACATACACAAACATGCTTTGCAACACATTAAGAATTACTCTGTTCCCTCACTGTGTTTCAAGGGCCTCTTGATGCCAACTGGCAGTTGGCACAGGGATTCCTCTGGGCTCACCAAAAGAATATCATGTAAAGTCTCTAATGAAAGCCCATGTCACACAGGTCGTCAAATCATCATTGTGAGATGTGCCTATGGAACATATATGGAGTTATGTATACACAGTAAAAATTATGTTCTTTAGGTTTGCGAGTTAAGACAGACCACCAAAAGGTAATCCTCATAATCCTGGCAGGCCGGGGGGAAGAAATGCTTATCTCACTCTGGCCTGTCATAGGCAATCTCAGTGTTTTATCTTTCCCAGTAAATGCCTGTTTGCAGTCTGAGCAAAATGCTCATTAATAGATCACAGGGGCTGAAGGAAAAAACAAACAGCAGAAGTTATCCTGCTCAGGGGTAACTAAGTCTTAAGTTCAGTGTCTAGAAAGCATGTTATGATTTTATTTTAGGATGTAACAGTTTCCAACATTGCTTACTCACTGTCATTTGCCTCTCTGTTCTTTGATACCACACTACTTTGTGTGCTCACTATGTAGCTATAGCTAAGTGCTGGGGTGTTGAGCAAAGTGGGGATCCTGGGTTGAATTTTACAAGCTGGCGCAGACTGTTCCTTTGGGAAGAGAGGATCTACCAGTCCGGTGAGTGTTCAGTGGAACAGAGGCTGCACACTCGACAGGGAGGATTCGGGGATTGGTGGGCACTTCTCTCTAACACGTACAGAGATTGTGAGGCCTGCAGAGCCTGGAAGCCAGTGCTTGTGTTGCCAGAGGCTGGTGGTTTCGGGGACCTGTGCCGCAGCCAGCACAGGCAAAGCTCCCTCATGCTAAGGGCAGGTGGTGGTGAGGTGCCTCATAGCCTTGGCAGTAAGAATTACGCTGTTCCCTCCCCCACATACACTTCTATTGTATGTTCACAGTTAAGAATGTGGCTCTATCAGTTTTCCTTTTGATTTGAAAAGGACTATTTTCAATCTAGGTGTCACACATACAGAAGAACCTCAGTGACAAGTATCAAATGGCTAGGTGAGCACTGCAAATGCCTAAGTGATGGTTTTTTGAAGCTTATAAAGTCCTAAGTCTCAGTGTAAATGAAATTTATTTGGAAGGCATCAATGGAGAAGCTCTGTAAAATATCTGTGTAGAGTAACAGATGTCTGTCCCCTTTCAAAACCCAGCAAGATTACTATTCTGTAACGAAGCCTCATCCCTCAAGTGCTTGAGAGGAGACAACCCTAGTCTCCAGTAACAATAAAAAAGACATGACAGCAGAGAGGCCACCAAGAAAATCAATTACCCCTGAGCTGCCCAGGAAAGCTACTCCAGCTTTGACCCGGATTCATGTCTATCTGCAGTACCACCACACCAAGGCATGAGGTTTCCAGGAATGTATTGTTGTTTTAGGTTATGTGTTTGTATTTCCGTGTTAAGTGCAATTGAATAAGACTTTTGAACAAAATAGTAAACTTCACTCTTTACACACAGCCCTTTTCTTGTGACTGACCATTCATACTTGTAACCACCAGGCACCATATGGTGAAATTCTATGGCCTATGTTATTCAGGATATCAGACTAGAAGATCATGATAGTCTCTTCTGACTTTAAATTTATGCATTTACTGTTCTTCCATCAGTAATATGTTGCACTCATATTTAGTATGGACAGATCAGAGAAAAACCCTTCCCCAGAAAGTTACAGAGAAGTTAGGGAGTTGGTGACAATAAGAAAACCCAAGCATCTGTCGTGGTGGTTTTGGCTACAAGCAGCCAGTTCTGACACAGAATAGAAATGTTCCACTTTCCCTCAGTTCTTATAGGTGACATGACGTGGTTTCAAACCAAGATAGTTTTAACAATTGCCTAGAAATATCTGATCAGTGCAGTGATTTATTGCCAACACACTGTGCCCTAAAGATTCTGGATCGCTGCAGGACATTTATATATATAAAAAAGTAATAAAATAAGTAGGCTAGATTTTTAAGCAATAGCTCTGCCATGTAACACAGTCTAGAGGTGAAATATATTATTTTTTCCTTGGACATTTTCAAAAGAAAGCTTAAATAAAATACAAACAAGTAAAATACTTGAGGGACTGATATGGCAAACAATTAAGCACATGCTTAGCTATACTCATGTGAGTAATCTCATTTAAATCAATGAGTGTATTACAATACTTAAAGTTCAGCTTATGTTTAAGTGGATGCAAGCTTTATGTTTAAGATTTGCAAACCAATACACAGATGCAGAAGGAAAAACAATAATTGGAATATTAAATTCTACAGAACTATGGCCCAAGAGAAAAAAATAAATCCATTTGGGAAGTTCACACATGTACTCCATATACAACAGAAACAGCGATTAATCCGTCCAAGTTTCTCTTTAGTGCCATTATCACTTGAACACAGGTGGAAGAAATTAAGGCAAAACAAATATTTGAACATTCTTAAACACAGGCAACTCAAGAACGATTGAAGGACAACTCTTGTATTTATAGGATAAATAAAAATGAACTTCAGATCTACCTAGATTTTAGTATGGAATAAAAATAACATTTGGGTAAAAGACACTAAATGTTTGCTTATTTCCCCCCCCTATGAAACAGGTTTATTTTCTGTCTGTAAACATAATAGTATATAGGATTAGTAAAAAAAAAAAAAGTTACAGTTCCTGTGCAATGATTCTGGGATAGTTTTTCTGTATTATGACCACATATCTCAAATGTCACACACTGTCTCAGGTTATCATCAGAACATAGAAAGAGTCTTGGTCTCATTGACCTGACTATTTACCTTCTTTTTCATCAGGAACAGCTAGCCACTGGATTAATGCAAAGAGTAGTAGGATCACTAAACAGGCCATTCCTATCCCCCTGAATGTTGCTGCAGCCCCTGTAATGAGAATTATTTTTAGAGCATTTGTTTAGGTAATACAGGAAAAGACAGATATTGTGATTACTTCATTCACCGCTTAATATCCCATGTAAACTCTCTTTTTATATGGCATCTCCATTGCTGGAGGTGTGCAACCATGGCAGCCCATTCCGTATGATCTTCTGCCAATCTCTTTGTGGATGAATAGTTCTTTTGATCTACTCAGGATCTCACATCAGAGTCCATCCAAGATCAAACTCTCATTAGGTTCCTCTCCCTCCCCACCTGTGCTTTCAGCAGCAGGTTATTTTACACGGACCCTGAACTAATTATGCTTTCACTTCTCGATTGAGTGTGCAGAGGTTGCATAACAACCACACAATAGTGAACAGTGATTGGTCATCTCATGAAGGATACATCCAGCTGCATAGCTGAGGACAGAGCAGTGCTTGGAAGTGGATTTGCTCACACTGTACTAAAAATTCAAGGCATAACATTAAGAACATAAGAATGGCCATAATGGGTCAGTCCAAAGGTCCATCCAGCCCAGTATCCTGTCTACCGACATTGGCCAATGCCAGGTGCCTGGAGTAAGTGAACCTAAGAGGTAATGATCAAGTGATCTCGCTCCTGCCATCCATCACCCACCTTGGACAAACAGAGGCTAGGGACACCATTTCTTACCCATCCTGGCTAATGGCTATTAATGGACTTAACCTCCATGAATTTATCCACTTCTCTTTTGAACTCTGTTATAGTCCTAGCCTTCACAACCTCCTCAGGGAAGGAGTTCCACAGGTTGACTGTGCACTTTGTGAAGAAGAGCTTCCTTTTATTTGTTTTAAACCTGCTGCCCATTAATTTCATTTAGTGGCCCCTAGTTCTTATATTATGGGAACAATTAAATAACTTTTCCTTATTCACTTTCTCCACACCACTCATGATTTTATATACCTCTATCACATCCCCCTTAGTCTCCTCTTTTCCAAGCTAAAAAGTCCTAGCCTCTTAACTCTCCTCAGATGGTACCTGTTCCAAACCCCTAATCATTTTAGTTGCCCTTCTCTGAACCTTTTCTAATGCCAGTATATCTTTTTTGAGATGAGGAGACCACATCTCTACACAGTATTTAAACATATCCTATATTATAAAAGACAAGCTAACGGTGTGTGAAGCCGTCATGCGCAGTAGAGACGGCCCGGACAAACGGCATGCTGGGGGTGGTAGTTGGGAGGCACAAAATGGCCACCAAGCGTGCCTGCCTGAGCGATCCTCACAGGGAGCTAGAGCACCCACAAGGAGCAGTTATACATATAAAGTTAGCTGGGCTGTCGGGCGCATGACGAGGAGTTGAGGGGGGGGGTGTCGTTGCAGGGGGAGGGGGGCTGGGTGAGGGGGGGCCTTGGAGGGGGAGGAGGGCTGGAGGGGGAGGGGGGGCCTTGAAGGGGAAGGGGCTGGGTGGCGGGGGCCTTGGAGGGGAGGGGGCTGGGTGGCGGGGGAGGGGCACTAGCCCTTACGGGCTTTTACACTAGTACACATATAATTAGCAATGTACAATATCTACATGTGTATAGATTTTTTGTGTGATTGAGTGTAACAAATATGGCTGCGTTAGCAATACATTAAGTGAACATACGCTTTTAGTCCAATTTCACTGCACTACTAAAACTGCAATCACACAAATAAAATGTTTGCTTACCAAGATAGTTGACTAAGACCCCTCCGATCATAGCCCCACATCCTCTGCCTAGACCTAAATGGAGACCTTGTAGAATCCCCTGAGCTGAAGTTCTTAATTCCGGAGGCACTGCAGCACTAAGATATGAAATGCAAGCCGCCCATATGGCTGCATGGGTTACACCTACAGAGAGGAAACATTTTAGAAAGCATTAAAGATTCTATCATGATCGGTTTTCATTTATTAGTTGACAGCAGAAATTAAGTGTCTTGGGAAGGAAGTGTTATTAAAGTACAGAAGTCAGCCAGGTTCCTCTGAAGTATAAATCAGTCTTTCTGAAATAACAAAGCTTTCAATTTTTTCCGTGATGCCCAGCCTGCCTAGAAATGCAACAACTGGAGTTTGTCAATTAATCAGAGTTAACTCACACGACTAATTCAAAAAAATTAATAGCATTTTTTAAAAATCACAATCGCACTGTTAAATAATAGAGTATCAATTGAAATGTATTAAATATTTTTGATGTTTTTGTACACTTTCAAATATATTGATTTCTATTACAACACAGGATACAGGTGTACACTGCTCACTTTATATTATTGTTGATTACAAATATCTGCACTGTAAAAATTATAAAACAAAATAAATAGTAATTTTTCAATTCACTTCATACAAGTACTGTACTGCAATTTCTTTATCGTGAAAGTATAACTTACAAATGCAGATTTTTTTGTTACATAACTGCACTCAAAAACAAAACAATGCAAAACTTTGTTTAGCGCCTACAAGTCCACTCAGTCCTACTTCTTGTTCAGGCAATTGCACAGACAAACAAGTCTGGTTACAATTTTAGAAGATAATGCTGCCCGTTTCTTGTTTACAATGTCACCTGAAAGTGAGAACAAACATTCACACAGCACTTTTGTAGCCAGCGTTGCATGGTATTTACATGCCAGATATGCTAAACATTCATATGTCCCTTCATGCTTCAGGAACCATTCCAGAGGATATATGGATACTTGTTAAAAAAAATGATGTGTTAATTAAATTTATGACTGAATTCCTTGGGGGAGAATTGTATGTCTCTTGTTCTGTTTTCTCTCATTCTGACATATATTTCATGTTATAGCAGTCTCAGATGATGATCCACCACGTTTGCTTTAAGAACACTTTCACTGCAGATTTGACAAAACACAAAGAAGATACCAATGTGAGATTTCAAAAAATAGCTGCAGGACTCGACCCAAGATTTAAGAATCTGAAGTGCCTTCCAAAATCAGGAGGGATGACGTGTGGAGCATGCTTTCAGAAGTCCTAAAAGAGCAACACGCAGATTCGGAAACTACAGAACCCAAACCACCAAAAAAGAAAATCACCCTTCTGATGATGGCATCTGACTCAGATGATGAAAATGAACATGCCTTGGTCTCCTGTGGTTTGGACTGTTATCAAGCAGAACCTGGTCATCAGCCTGGATGCATGTCCTCTGAAACAGTGGTTGAAGCATGAAGGGACGTATGAATGATTAGTATATCTGGCACGTAAATATCTTGCGACCAGGGCCATCATTAGGCACCCGCAGCTGCCTAGGGAACCTGAAAATTTGGGGCACCCCGGGATTTTACTGTCCACCCTCCTACCTCTTTCTATCCCTGTTCTGACCCTTCCTGTAGGCTCCCACAGCCAGCTGCTACAGCCTGCTGAGTCTTCCTCCAGACTTTAGCACAGCGGTTCTCAAACTTGTTGAGACCGCGATCCCTTTTTGTGCTCCGGCGGCGCAGCGCGACCCCTCCGCAGAAAAGCCGCCAAATTTTTTAAAAAAAGGCCCCGCACCCCAGCCGCCACGGCCCCCCGCTGCACCCCGGCCCCCCAGTCCCCGCCGCTGCGGGCAGGCTGCCGGCTGCGCCTGGGCCCCGCCCGTCCCCGCCGGGCGGCCAGCAACCCCCCGGGGAGCGCTCGGCGACCCCCGGGGGGTCATGACCCCCAGTTTGAGAAACCTGGCTTTAGCACAACATTGAAAGTGTTAAAGAGCCATTCAAGTGGTAATGAAGCCATTTAACAGGCATTTGCCTACCTCTAGGTATATATACTGTCAGTTTCAGAATTTATTGACAAAACACAGTTGTGCATTACTGTAATATTTACTCAGGACATATTAGTCTACAGGACCTTAGTTTAAAATTTGCTTTAAAAATATTTCATTAGAAGATTGCTTATGGTTATAAAATCACATCTCTAAAAAAAATCCTTGCATAGATTCTTAGATACAATTTGAGTATTCGTTTTTAGCCTTAAATGCTTTGATCTTCAGACACAGTTTTTTAAATAAATCCTTCAAAGGACCGTCCTTATCTAAAATACAGAAAACTTGCTTCCAAAGTCTTCCTGTCCTTTCTGTCCATCCCTTTCTCTCTTCATCCCCCTGTTGAAGAGACCCCCGAAACAGACAACACCCCTTTCCTTCCAGAGCTGGACAAACAAGTTTCCCTTTCTTTACTTCTCACTATTTGATGAACTAGTTTTAAGAGAACCCTCCAGCAAAATCATACCTTTGTAAGATATAAAATCCCTTGTTATGCCTAAAATCTTTGGAAACATGGTTTTTTAAAATTGGTGAAATTTCATAAATATGTCTATTATGGAGATCAATGTAAATTAGTGTTCCTGTTTTCTAAAAGTAATGAATATTATTATGAACACACTAAGCCTCTGTGACTGATTAAAATAATATCTTTGTTTCAGATCTGGAATGATTACTTTATGAAGGCTTAAGAGTACAATATAATATTATATATATCTATACTAGCGAAAATACCCGGCGTTGCTCGGGTCAGTCGGAGGTGGGGAGGGGGCAGACAGCTGAGCGAGTGCGGGGTCCGTTGGATGGGGGCAGAGAGCAAACCTGACACCCCCACCTCACCCCCCCGACCAAACCCGACACCCCCACCTCACTTACC
This sequence comes from Sternotherus odoratus, assembly GCA_032164245.1. Classification (NCBI taxonomy): domain Eukaryota; kingdom Metazoa; phylum Chordata; order Testudines; family Kinosternidae; genus Sternotherus; species Sternotherus odoratus. The sequence goes on from JAVMKO010000011.1 coordinate 21,419,350, forward strand.
CCTCGACCAACCCCGACTCACATTTTCGCCCCCCCACCCAAACCCAACACCCCCACGTCTCCCCCTACCAACCCCAGCACCAACCCCAGCACCCCCTGACCAACACCCACACCTCACCCCCCGTAGACCAAACCTGACACACCCACCTCACTTCCCCCCCCAACCAAACCCAACACCCCTACCTACCACCACAAACAAACCTGACACCCACACCTCACTTACCCCTCGACCAACCCCGACCCCGCTCCTCACCCCCCTAACCAAACCCAAAACTCCCACCTTACCCCCCCACCAAACCCAACACCCCCTGACCAACCCCAACCCCCCACACCTCACCCCTCACCCACCCAGACACCCCCACCTCACTTACCCTCCGACCAAACCCGACACCCCCACCTCACTTACCCTCCGACCAAACCCAACTCAGGTCCGTCCGAGGTGGGGAGGGGGCAGAGAGCTGAGGGATTCCGCGGTCCGTTGGACGGGGGAGGGGGCAGAGAGCTGAGCGAGTGCGGTGTCTGTTGGAGGGGGGTATTATGACATCATAACTATGTCACAGAGAACAGCAGCTGCCCAGCTGATGTGATTGGCCTCTAAATAATTTCACCCCTGGGGGGCGATCCCATATATAGGCCTGCTAAACCTCGGTTGTAAGTTCAATTCTTGAGGAGGCCATTTAGGGATATGGGGCAAAAATGGGGTTGGTCCTGCTTTGAGCAGGGGGTTGGACTAGATGATCTCCTGAGGTCCCTTCCAACCCTGATATTCTATGATTCATCTCCTGCAAATTGTAACCAAACTTGTTTGTCTGAGCAATTAGCTGAAGAAGTAGTCAGAGTAGACTTGTAGGCTCTAAAGCTTTTCGTTGTTTTGTTTTTGAGTGCACTTATGTAACAAAAAAAAAATCTACATTTGTAAGTTACACTTTCACAATAAAGAAATTGCAGTACAGTACTTGTATGAGGTGAACTGAAAAATACTCTCTTGTTTTTTACAGTGCAAACATTTGTAATAAAAATAGAGTACTGTACACTTTATATTGCATTGTAATAGAAATCAATATATTTGAAAATGTAGAAAACATTCAAAAATATTTAAATAAATAGTACTCTATGATTGTTTAACAGCACGATTAATTGCAATTAATTTTTTCAATTGCTTGACAGCCCTAGCAACAACCCATTTTCTGTCAATAGCTACTTCTCCTCATGAGAGTTGCTGGGGGCTTCACAAACCCTAAGACTGGCTCATAGATTATGGGCAATCACACTGTCAATGTTTCTTAGGCTACTTTTGCAATACTGAGCCTGTGCTGGCATACCTATAGCTGCCAGCACAGCCTTGTAGTTTAGATGCAGCATACACCTAGAGTACAAGGAGTTCTGCTAAGGTCGGAACACCACCTCCCTAAACAACATCAGCTAGCCAACAGAAGCACTGTTCCGTTGGCATAGGTGCATCTACACCAGGAGTGTTGTCAGTCTGGCTCTCCTGTTAGGGAGTGTGTGTGTTTCACACCGCGTGACTGACAGTTATGCTGATATATGTTTTAAATGTAGAAAGGCCTTAACATTACTGCCACATTGGAAGGAGTTGTAAGGATTAGCCTTTAATGTACACAGACATACCACTACAGAAATCAAACTGTTTAAAAAAATAAAATAAAAGCTTGTTCTAAGACCCACCTCAAAATCAATTAGTATTTCCAAACTCTTGCCACTATTCACTTTGCATTTGCACTTGGTTTTGGGAGATCTTGGCTCACAGACCATAGAGGTTCCTCAGTTAGGCAAGGTACAGTAAGCTTTGCTTATGCTGTTTTGAGTCGGACGCAACAGGATTTCTCACACTGTTGTAAGTCTGTTCTGACTAACCATGCCATTACAAATCAGTTTTGTCCACCAGCTCTCAGACATCACCAGTTTCCATTGCTAACAGTGGCAGAGGGCCTTTCATATATAAATAATGCATGTGCATTTGAGGCACTCTTGGCTAATCAAATAATAATACATTTTGGGTGCCTTCTTTTTTTTTTTTTTTACCATGGAAAATCAGAATATGCATAGACAATTTTGCCTAAGGCAGAACATAGTGGTCAGATGTCATGGAACAAAAAAAACCCAATCAGCTGGCAAGGAGAGGGAAAGGTTGCTATCTCCAGCCTCAATTTGGGGCAGAAAGCAAGAATAAAATGGCATTTTTGTAGAGAGTTACATGGTTAACACCTGAAGCTATTTTACTATGGTTCTGCTTTTTTTAAAAACAAACAAACAAAAACAAAAAACCCCTCATGGATTGGCTGGTGATATCTTTTCAAGGTCGGCAGAATTAAATACACTCACAGCTCATCCCCTGACTAGCAGGCCCGGGGACAAGGGGGGGACTACGGGTACAGCTGTACCGGGCCCCGGACTTAAGGGGGCCTCCATGTCTCCAGAGCGTCTCCCTGAGGGCTGGGGGCGCGTCGCTCCATCTTCCCCTCCCAGCGAGTCGTGTCTGGAGCAGCGGGACCAGGCGGGCGCCCCAGGTAGGCTCAGGTGGCGGGAGACCGGTGGGGGGAGGGGGGGAAGGCGGTGTGCAGATAGGTTTGGAGGGGTCAAGGGGGAGGCCGGGCTGGGGGGCAGGCAAGGGGGTGGGGTGGGGAGGCCAGGCTGGGAGGGGGACAGGAGACTAGGCTGGATGGGGTGGGCGAGGCGTGGGTGCGGGAGGGAAGGAGGTTTGGTGGGGGGGGGGGGAAGGCTGAGCTGGGCGGGTCAGGCATGGGGGGCAGGAGGCTGGGTTGGGAGTGGGAGGGGGGAGGAGGTTAGGTTCAGTGGGATGGGCCGGGCCAGGCAGGGGTGGGGGAGGGAAGGCGGTTAGATGGGGGGAGGCTGGGCGGGGGTAAAGGAAGATCACCCCCAACAGCGGGTTGGGCCAGGCAGGGATGGGTGGGGAGGGGAGGAGGTTAGGCTGGGGGAGGAGATTAGGTTGGGTGGGCCGGGTCAGGTGGGGGGGAAGGAGAATAGACTGAGGGGGGGAGGTGGGCCAGGCAGGGGTGGTGTGTGTATCCTACTTGAGGTCTGCAAAGCCCAGGAGACACATGTTGCGGGCCCGAGCCTGGCAGACAGGGGAGACAGACCAGCTGACTCAGTGAGGGGGAGGGAAGCTGGTGTGGGAGAAGGCCTGGTCCCCCACATCTGACCCCCAGCTCCTCTTCCCTAAGCACTTTGGCCCGTGTCCACGGGCTTTTACACTAGTAGCAACATAAATTTGTTTAAAGCAGCAGCGGGTGGAGAAGTGGCAGCGAGTTGAGTGATCAGCCCACTGCGGCTTCAGAGTTTCCCTGGGGCAGGCGGCAGGACCCCAGCTGGCAAGGGGCCAGCGGGGGAAACCCCAAAGCAGTGCAGGGCCAAGCACTCCGCCTGCCACTGCTTTGGGGTTTCCCCCACTGGCCCCTTGCCAGCTGGGGTCTCAGCTCCCATTGCCAGCCTGGGCTTCCTCGAGGGGGGGGTGGGAGCGGCCTATGAATAACATTGAGGTGCTGTGAACTTTACCAGAGGGCCCACAAAAGATCAGAGTAACGGGCCCCAAAATTTCTGTCGCTGGGCCTGCTGACTAGCCATTGCTAGCATCTGCCCAACTGCTAGAAAAATGGTTTGAAGAATGGATGTTTTAACCAACAGTGATGAGTCCTATGTACCTGATTTATTAACCAACATCAGGGAGCGACAGTTTGGTTCTGCAATTGCTGATCAGCACAGACTGAACAGCCACAAACTAAATAAAATAAAATAAGGGTAACAAATCTATAGATCGCATACAGACATACAAGATTACATAGTATTCATTTAATGAATCACAATATACTGGTATTGATCTTCTCATCAGGAGCCTATTTTAATGACTAGAAAGTTCTATGTTTATTTTTCACTCTCTACAAAAAGTCTGATTGAGATACGTTACAACAAAAATATCTGGGAGCTTCAGGAAACTTAGTAAGGGAGGATTAGTCAGCAGATTACAGAGCACACCATGATTAAGTACATATCTAGAAATTTTTGAATTCTGAGTCTGTCCTTACTTATAACACATCAAGTTTATTGAAAGATGACTTGTGCTAGACATGCTGAATGATTTTCAGACTACTTTATACAGCATATATGGGTCCAAAAATAATTTGAAAAGTAATAATTTTGAAAAACCTTCTGGTTACATACTGATGAGATTCCCAATTGATTTCAATGTAAGTGGAAAGTAACTATTGTCTTCTTGATCCCCCATTTAAAGGCATAACCTAACAAGGGCGATTCAGTTTTCGGAAAACTAGGTCATATGCTGATTAAGGAAATCATTTAAAAGATTATGTAACGCATTCAGACTGCCAGTTACAAAAAAGAATAAAATATTAATCATCAAGTTGAAAACCTGGCAAATCCAAAATGAACCTAATCCCTTTAGAGCCAAATGGGATGAAGTTATTTTCTGTGTGTTACTAAATCATTTGGTTTTTGTGGTGGGCATCTATCTATGTATCTAAGATTAGAACTAGTTAAAATGTTTCAAGAGAGACTGTCCATGTGAAATATAAATCAAATACATTATCTTGCTTTAGACCAGGGATCGGCAACCTTGACACGCGGGACCACAGTGTAAGCACCCTTAGCGGGCCCCGCCAGTTTGTTTATTTGCCGGTTCGCTAACCGCGGCTCCCACTGGCTGCGGTTCACCATCCCCGTCCAATGGGGCTGCAGGAAGTGGCGTAGTGGTGGCAAACCGGCAAGTAAACAAACATGCGGGGCCTGCTAACCGTGCTTACCTTGTGGCCCTGCGTGCCAAGGTTGCCGATCCCTGCTTTAGCCACTGGCATCTCTTTGGACACAAGATCTACAGTAACAATTTACATCCAATTTTCTATTCAGGCTAACTTCTAGCAAACTAAGCTTTAGAGCACAGATATTTTATGGAATGTAATTCATCCCAACAAAAAAGGAAAGATCTTTTATTAATTACCTACATACCCCTCTCTCCCTGGGGGAGTCAGATACATATGCTGACTCTGCTACCTAGCGGTTTAAAATAGCCACACATTGATTCTGTGACTCCGTTCCACTGTTACACTATCTTGACATACAAAGGAAGCTCTATTGCAGAAGGCACATGAAGCAGGCAAGAAGAAACCTGTTCTGTCTTGGCTGGTCTTTGTGAAGACTGTTCCATTTTATGTCAGTTAACTATTCTATTGGGACAAATCTGGCATTGTTTCTCAGATCATAACTATGCGTTGCTCCTCCTTGAAGAGTCAAATCAAATTATAACCTTTATATAACCAAATGGTCAGTGCCTATATAAAGAGCTTTCAAATGAACTCTGTCTAAAAGGAAAAGATTTTGGTATCATAGCCTATCCAAAACACTGGCAGAGTCTAATAAAACAGTGGTGAACAAACCACCCCTTCCTTCCCAACGTTATTTACTCCACAGAAGTAACTGTCTTTGCTAACTTAAACTGGAGCTTCAGGTGCAAAAGGAAAGCAAGATTGGTCCTGGTACTCATTTCTGGATCTTTTTGGCAAGTTGCCACTTTGTAACAGCTCCATATCGTTAAAATTGATATTTTCAGGTCATTAGTCTCATCACCCAGCCAGCCAATTTAGAATGGCTGCTATTAGACAGATGAGGTAATTTTATACTGGGAAAAATTCTTTGTCAGAATAGAATTCAGCCCATTATTTTGAAACCAACATGGCCCAAGTATTTTAATGTTAAAAATACAGTCACCGCATTGAGACAGAAAAGTGATTTATGGGGCTCTTAAACTTGTTTATATCTATTAAATGCAAAAAGTCAACACGTTTGAAAGACAACAGTTAAGAAGGATGGATTTATGCTTGTGTTAACTTATTTTTTAAATGCTCTAGCCACCAAGGAAAATGTTCTGGAACATCCTATCAAATTTTTCAATGGCTTTCTGAACTTATAAATTTAGGCTGCTGAATGCTCTACAACCTGACAAGAATTGGAGACAGGTTACATTAACTCATGTCCTTGCATGTTCGGAGAATGAACACATGCAGCATTGTATTTACAGCCCATAGGCACAAACTGCTAGCAATTGAAGAGTTAATCCTATCCCTTGTTTTCATATAACTGTGCATGTTTGAGTAAACAAGGTTTATAATTTCCAAACTCTTTCATTAAGAAATAAATGTAAAATAAACTGCTCATTTTCTGTCTTAAGAAGATGCGGTGCTTGAGTAACTCTCACCAATCTATATATACTGATAGCAATAAAATTGCTGCATGGCTAAAATTAAGATCAATAGACTCAGTTTGCAGTCTCTTCTAGAAATCTCTCCATGCCCTACGGTGGCCTGGAATTGTTATCTAGAAATTTAATGTAAATTTTATGGTATTTAAATATTTAATCTTCTTTAAAATTAACTTATCCACCGCTACATATAAGAATTTCACTTACTATGATTTGGCAATCTGAGATCAATAAATGAAAGTTTAACATAGAGAACTTCGGGAATCACAAATTCCAAATCCCATTCAAGGTAATAAAAGCACAAGTTTGCCATATTTTTTCCTCTATCAGTTCTGCTAAAAATTTAATTTTACAGAAAAGTCATTAGGCATTGGAAACTATGTTAGAGCATATGGTGATAAGACACTTATCAAATCAAAAATTTTGAAATATTACATTAAAATGCGCTCATGTGATGTATATAATTAAAAAAACAAACATACATTTGGAAACCAGAAGCACTAGATCAAAACAGAAGGCACATTAACACCACAACTTGCAGTGACTCATCGAATGTTGCTCACTTTAACTGGGAGAGTTAAGTAATCTAGGTTTCAGATTAGAACCACCTCAAAAATGGTAATATGGTATGATCTTTCTGTGAACTGTGTTGCATGCTACAGTAAATTAAGAGTATAAATGGTAAATCTGAATTATAGTAATCTAATATGCTTTTAGTAACACAGGTAAGGTCTTTTTTTTAAAGTATAATTTTCATCTGACAACAGGACTCAAAATGAAGCTTCTGTACAGACCACACATCATTAATATCTCCAATTTAAAATAATGGCCCTGCGAGCTATTGACTTGAATAAAAAGTAAAATAAAAGGCTTGCCTTGTTTTGCAAGCACATGCAGGGCTTTGTTGAAACCTAAGTTCCTGTCAGGTTACAGTAGCCTAAGCTATAAATCACAGAACGCCACTGAAAAACAATTGCAGAAAAATTTGACAGACAGGATGTTCCAGAACACTTTCTTCGGTGGCTAGGGCACTTAAAAAAAAAGTTAGCACAAACAAATCCATTCTTTTAAACCGTTGTCTTTCACTCATACTGATTTTTTGCATTTAATAGATATAAAGAAGCTTAAGAACCCCAGCAACCAAGCAGCATGTGCAGGTGTGTATTCAACGCCTGCTTCTGTCTCTGTTTAGTTATAGGGCGTGTTGATCTGAAGCAGATCTGTTTGGATCAACAAACAGAACAGTGTGCAGCTCAACCGCAGAACCAATCTCCTGACGTCAAAACTTTTCCATGACAACCACTGTAAAAATTTATGAGACCATAAAGTCTTTTGGGATACTTATAGTCAGAAGCAAAGAGCTACTGAACTTTCTTTTAATCACAGTTCAGATAGCAAGATGAATAATTTAAGTGGCTCACTTTATACTATAAGATCATAACTGCATCATCTTACCCTGAAGTACTTCCATAGGGAGAACCGTCCAGGCATTTTCCAGATAGGAGATATAAATGTAGCGAGCTGTATTACAGGCAAGGCCAATATAGAGCACTCTAATGGGAGGAAGGAAAGAAAAAAAAAACAGTCATAGAGGTCTGCAGTTTCCATGTCTTGTATGGTACCATAAATATATCTGATTGGTTTTAAAATCCTAAGAAGAATGCAAAATGCAGTACAAGGAAGTGAGTGTTCACATGTAACAATTCAGTTAAACTTCTTCCAAGTTAAAAATAAAAATGTGATTGATTACATTTAAACAAAACCCCAGGAGAATTCTTTTCAAACCACTAATGGAAAAGAAATTAATCCTAAGTAGAAGGATGTTTTTGTCTAGGGTTTAATAGACCCTCTGAGCTCCGGACTAGGTAGTGTCTATTCTCGTATAATGTCCTACTGCATTATATTTTAGAGAGAATATGGTTTCCACCACACCTGACACTAGCCTTTTTAAATGCTTCAGTGATTCACACATCATTGTGTTCTGTAATTAGTAACAGAGCCAAACTGTTTAAGATGAGGATAAGTCCATATTATTATAGAAATTTATTTAATCCATGCTGATGTAAAGTTAGCATTCCGGGAGTTCCAGTTCACTACTTCTCTGAACTATGTACTCTTCCACAAAAAACAATGTCTACTCCATGTAGTGACAACTCTACTGTTGTCACCTGTCTAGTTTTCAACAGGACAACCCAGTTTGGAAGCAAGTGGTTAAGAGTCAGGTTTTTAAATAACTGTTGACCAGAAATCCTTAAGTCCAGTTTTCCCAGTTCATTTACTCATCGCACTATTTAACCAAACATTTTCTCTCCTTTCCTGACTTCAGGCTTTAACCCAATTGCTTCTCCCTCACCAAGCTAAACTGGCATTCCTAGAAGCAACCTTTGTTGTACATCATATCTTTCCTGTGGCTCTGAAAAGGAAACATTCTAGTAGGAGATAAATCAACTCTTTTTCAGCACCAGGGAAAGAGGTAGATTTGGATAACAGACTAAATTAGTCTAAATTAGTGACAAGTCCCTTTCCCTTGTTGTCCATCATTGACTGGAAATGCAATCACTAAAATCAGAAAGGAAGAGGAATGTGACTAAACCCCTCTTACCATTCACCCATACATACAGGGGTAACACTAACTTCCTCCCTGGTTTGCATTTGACAGGTATCAGGTTCACCTAACTTTATAATAATCTTTTCTTATTTTTTTTAAGGTTATTTTTGCTCTTGATTCCAACCACTCTTTTAGCACCCAGATTTTTATATCTCCCTACAGAACAAAGATGAGACTGCAGTATTTACTGATCTGCACTCAGGTGTTTTGTAAAATATCTTGTTTTTCAACTTGCAATGTTTAGTGGACTTGTTTCAAGTGGGAATGACTGCAGAACGTTCAAGGTGACCCACAGATGTTAAAAACACAACCACCCTAATCTCAGAATGATGCACTGCAGCTCTTAAATAATCAGGGTATGAGGGCTACTCAGGATTGAACCACAGGAAAATTAAAAAGAAAAAGCTGGCCAAGGGGGTTAAGGCCCAGGCCTGAATTTCTGAGTATCAGGGCTTTATTTATTTCACAGCCTCCAACTCACTATGCACTCTTAGTCATTTAATTGCTTAGTGCCTCAATTTACCACATGTAAAACTGGGCTAATGCTTTCCTATGTCACACAAGTACTGTGAAGCTTAAATCAATATTGTGTTAAGAAACTTTGAAAAATCTAAGATGGAAAGTGCTAATACAAATGGAGTCTTTTAAAAAAAAAAAAATAGAGGTCCCATGATGTTCAGTCTTACTGGCTTCCACTCAGACAAATGCCACAGCATGCCCTATGCTCATGATATCACTACCCAAACATAAAACTACACTAGAGCCAGCCTACTGGGATCAGGTAAGCCCAGGCTTTCTGCAATAATGCCCAGATTTGCAAAGTTCTTAATATTTTATACCTTATAGTAATTCATGTATTTTTGCAGAAAGTCTTACCAGACACTCCAACAGGCCAGCTCCAGACTCTATGCTTCCACAGCTGTGGCAGAGGGCTGGAGGGGGTCCATAGCTCATGTGTGTTGCCAGAATAGTGACACTGGAGCATCATTTAGAGCAGAAAATGGGGAGCAATGGCAAGGCTGGACATTAACAGGCAAAGTGGGGTAGGGAAATTAAATCTGCAGTGTACGAGAGTTACAACAAATTTGTTCCTTTCATCCATTCATCTCTACCATCTTTCTGTCCACCAACTTCACTTCTTTTCCCTGATTGACTTCTGTGCATACAATTTCTTGCCAACTTTCTCCCAAAGAGAAAAATGGCCCTATCCAGTAAGCACATGTCCCTCCTCATCAGTTTCTCTTCCTTTCTGCCAGCCTCCATTAGCTTAGAAGCAAAAAATCAAGTAAGGAATAGAGTCAGAATTCTCCCGTTTACTTGTCTTTCAAAATGTTCAGCTAGATATTTATAAATCAAACCCAAAATGGCCAAGATGATCACATTTGAGTGTCAAAAGATTAAGCACCTAATTAAAAGTGGCCTGATTTTGAGAAGGGCTGAGCCATTCATTGAATTCAGGAGCTAGTAAGTACAGTAAACCCTCGATTTAACGGACCCCGATTTAACGGACTTCGGATGCAACGGACAAAATTTCCGATGCATCCAAAATCCGTTATTCGGGGGCTGCCGGCTCCCGCCCGGGTCCCACCTGCGGGAATTAGTCCATTATATCGAGGTTTCACTGTACTTAAGAAGCTTCATCATAACTTCTGAGCAACTGCTTGTTTGATTTTTCTCATCTTTCCATGATATTTCATATCTTAGGTCACAGCTCCTTAACAGAGCTGGGCGAATAACTGATTTTTCTGTTCACGGACAGTTAAGAAAAAATAATCAAAAAACGGTTCAGGTTGAGCCAAAACTGAAAAATTTCAACAAACTGAAAAAAAATCCATTTTGGGCACTTATAAAGTGCTAGATTTACAAAAACACACGTAGGAACCACTGCCTCCTTATAAAACTTTTAGCTCAGTGGTTAGGGCACTCATCTGGGATGTGGGAGACCCACGTTCAATTGCTCTCTCTGCCTGATGTGGAGCAGGGACTTGACTTGGGTCTTCCCACATCCTAGGTGAGGACCCTAACCACAAGTCTATAGCATCATTCTCATGCTCTTTCCCTGGCCCAATGACTATTCATTGTCATGCACAGTGACAATTCACAGTACACCACCACCACCTCCTCCTGCCATTTTGAGAATGGCATCTAAGGCCTGGAAAACAAAATGGGAATCAAAACTACTTAGCAAATTTCTGTCAAATTTACTAACAATTTCAGTGAATAAACTGTACACATGAATTTTTTTTGCCCAGCTCTAGTCATCACCCAATTGTGTAGCACCAGGAGAACAATGGGTGTGACACAATTTTGAAAATCTGTCCACTTAATTTAGGTGTTTAAATGAGAGCTATTTTGAAAATCTGGCCCTGATGCTTTAAACTTCCTACCCTCCATATGACATGCAGACAAAATAGCTAAGCGCCAGCATATAAAAACTAGGAAGCAACTGGAAGAGTAGGCTTATGCCCAAAATAGAGCAGTGGTATTCAGAACTGTCTGAATTTGCAACTAAAGAAAGAAGTGTTCATTGCCAGAGAGAGCAATTATCTCAAATTGAAGAAATTTGGATCCCTTTTCTAGATACATCTAGACATAAAATATTGAGATGGTTCAAAGAATGCCAGACCTTCATCCCACCTAACCTCTTTTTCCATGCCCCCTCCTCTCCCTATGCATGTACATCTTCTCCTAGTTTATTACCCTGACATGTTATGACTATGTATTATTGTCTGGTTTTGTATTGGCTTGTCTTGCGGGTTTGACAAATTGTAAGATTGCATAATTCCATTAGAGATCCTGTGAAGCATGTGAAATCTGGAAACATATAAAAGCTGTAGGTCATTTGCCTTTCTATTGTCTGCTTCTTTATGAAAAATAATCAGTACTTAAAAAAAAAAAAGGAAGCAGAATTTCTGTGCAACATAGCACAGAACTCTGCAAAATACCCACCTACCACCACCTACATACCTCTCCATCAGAGAGCATGCCAAGGAAATGCATTCATATGCTGCTGCTTCTTAACCTGAGTAATCACTCAATTAAGTCACAAAACCTCAATTTGCTGAAGAGAAAGGGGGAGAGTGACAAATAACATGATATAAGGGTTAAAGAAGGGGGCTTGGAATAAGAACACCTGAGTGCTAAGCCTAGCTCTGATGTGGATTTGTTCTGTTGTGCTGGGCAAGTTATTTAACTTCCAAATACCTCTTTTTTCGATCTATAAAATGGGGAATACCTTTATAAAACACTTTGAGATACCTGGAGAACAAGTGGAAGACACTAGATATGAAGTATAAATACTATTAATACTGTTCTATTAACTTTCTGGTTGCATATAACTACTTTGCTGGCATTGAATTGTGCACAAAGCACTATGGTGATCTCTAAAATATTTATAGCATAATTTGAATATCAATACAGTGATAAGTGAACCGGCTATGTCTCTCAGAGCTAGAGCTGGGCAACATTTTTCAGATGAATAGTTTATTTGCTGGAAAATGAAGCTCTGGTGGACCCAGAACTATATGCAAATTTGACATGAATCGTTTTGGCCAGTCACAGAGGAGACGACAGCTAGAGGAAATGGTGATGCCACCACTGCCCCTCTCGTAGCTGTTAGCCCATTGGTTTGGGCACTCACCTGTGATGGAGAAGACCCCGGTTTGAATCCCAACTTGCCAATCCCAAATGTATTCAAGGTATTTATATATATTTTTGTAATATAAATTTATAGCATTGGACTATATTACAGAGTCACTGTGCCACATTAGGAATTTGAAAGAGATTGGTGGAAAGGTGTTAAAAATAAGGATTGCTAGAAAAAATTCATAGTGAACTTTCACCAGTTTCTAGCTTTTTAAAAAAAATATTGAATAAATGCTACAGGGATCTTTATGTTATCTCTTCTGTTTCTATTGCACTGGACTCCTACCTTGCCTGGTGTATCAGAGAGACTACACTGTTTCTGGATGTACAATCTTCTAGCAACAACACAATATCACTCCTTGAAATACTTCTAGGGATGGTGCTGGCAAATATTAACATCTTCACCGATGGTGTTCTCCAACAGTTAAGAAATAAGTGAGGTGGTCTGAATATCTCACTTATCTGCAGGACTAGGGGAGGGTATCAGCTCCAGGCAGAACCATTCTTGGTCCAGCTCCGCCAGAAAGAGCACCACATAAAAGAGATCTCATTGATAAGCAGCACAAATATAGTCAACACACAGATTCACAGGAGGAGACTCTCTAAAATAGAGAAACATGAGGCTAATTCAACTTAATACTCTAGACTCTTAGCTCCAACAACACATGCACAGTTCTTTAGTGATTACTGTCATTTGCTTACCTGATGTGACCAATCAGTTCAATCAACTTGTGGCTAAAGAAGTAGGCAGTCAGCTCAGACACGTGGCTCAAGACAGAACAGACTCCAAAGAGGGTGGTGGTGCCATTCAGGTCTTCCAAGTGCCAGTAGAGAAAGGTGAACACAAACCCATACCCAAACCCCATAAACCAAGCCACGAACAGCACAGACCCATACTGTATGCTGCAAAGGAGCTTTATCAGGTCCCAAAAACTGAATGACTCAGATTGGCTTATACTGCTGGGGGTGTCAGAGGATTCAGTGGAGGCATTTCCATCCACCTGTGGGATCTCTACTTCCTTCCTCTTGTTTTCATCTTCTTTGTAGTGGTTATAATGGAATCTGAACTGGGTGGCCACAATAAGTGCCATTGACATCAGTACACCAAAGACTATGAAAACAATCCTGTAATTCTTGTACTCAGGAGCTTTACACCCCAAACCTTCGATGATCACTTCTATACGGGTATAGTCTATACCAATTCCCACTGATAGCATGGCCAGTCCCCAGCCCAGAGAGCCCCACATCCGCTGCAAGCCATAGCGGTCCCTGTGTTTGCCAAGGTATTGGAGAGTTACGGTGTCCACAATGGTAACAGATGAGGCACTGAAAAACTCTCCTATAATGACAACCAAGAGAATGAGTAGAAAGATAGCTTCTACTTCTTGATGATCATAAACCAGCATGACGTGGTCAGAAGATACTGGCTTCGTGGTGACAACAGGCGGTGGTGTAGGGTGGGTCATATTTCCTGGCAGTCCTGGGTTAGTGGCGGTATTCTTTGAAATAAAATTTGTATTGTTGTTATCCAAGGCAAGGTCTCCATTTCTGGTCTGAGCAGAAAATGGAAACAATTCCAAAGTTGGGGGACTGTTAGTTAACAGGTCCCGCTTCCCACGACCCTTCTGTAACGTAGCACTAGCTGTAGTTACCAGAGAAGAAATGGTGGCATTTTGAGGCAGCGATGTTAAAAGGTGGCTAGCATTGGAAGGACGTGGTGTTGGAGGGACCTTTGGTATACATCTTAAGGTAGCTGGTCTAACAAATCCAATCCCCAGGTTAAATAAAATCCAACATAAAAGCGAAAAGAGAAGGACAACTTTCCCTTTTTTAAAGCGATCTGCCACCACTCCCCAGAAAGGAGCACTGCAGAACTCAATGAAGTACCTAATGCCCACCAGAAGTCCGCTCTGAGTGGGCGACATGCCCAGCTGCTTATAATACACAGGAAGCAATGGATAAAGGGAGCCATATGCAGAATAAAAGAAAAAATAAAAGACCTTGGAGATCAGAAGATCATTGTTTATTTTGACACAGTGCCTTTCTAACCAGTCTAGCTCCTCATCTGGGACAGTGGTGGTCTCTGTTGAAGGGGTTTCATTTTGGGGCTGGAGATCTTGGTCCTTGGAAATTCCATTGAAAGGATCAGCAAGCACATACTTTCTCTTCTGCTCTTCTTCATCATCAGTTAAAATGGCAACTTTATCATCAGCCGCCATAGCTCACTGCAAGCATCCGATACTCAACACACTCTCCACAATGACTGCAGCTATCCTGTAGAGCAAATAAAATAGACTGCAGTTAAAGCACAACACAGAGATGGAAGGGTGCAGACATGGAAAGTCAGGCACTGAGGAATAAAAGAAATCCTCTTTTTATTACTAACTGCCCTGCCCATAAATACCTCAGCTCCTGAGGAAAGGAAAACATTGTATACAACTGTTAATTCACTTTGATAATGATAAACAGTACTAGCAATCATGAAAAAGTGACCAACACTGCCACTACTATAGCAATTTAGCTTCCAGGAGCAGTTCTATAGCTCTTTGCAATAACCATTCTTTACATTTATTACAGAAAAGATTTTCAAAAGCACAAATAGGAGCTAGCCAACTAAACTGAATTTTATGGCTTTGAAATCTCCCCCTACAAGTCATTTGCTTTCCTAAGAATCTAACTCCAGTATTTACAGTTTTGCTTAAATAACATCGGTCAGGGAATGAGGTGATGCAGGGGACAAGTAATGAGATATGGAGCTTTCCTTTACCAGTCATATCCATTCCACCTGAAGGCCTATGCAAAATTATTTGATCTAACTGGAGTCCAATTTTCAGAAATGCTGAGCATCTACAACTTCAGCTGAAGTCAGTGGGACTGTGGTTGCTCAGCACCTCTGAGAAAAAGAAGAGTAAGACCTCTCCCCCTCCCCCCCAGTTCCTAGGTTAGAAGCCTCAGTAGCAGGGAGCAGGGATTGAACAGACATGAGACTAAACCAGAAGTGGGCAAACTACAGTCCGTGGAACTGTCCTGCCTGGCCCTCAAGTTACCCCCGGCCCCTCCCCTGCCTCCCCCCCTCTCCCAGAGCCTCAGTGCACACCACACCACCAGTGCTCTGGCTCGCAGTTCCTGAGCAGCACTGAGGCTGGCTCTGCTGGTGCCTGCTTCTCTGAGCGGCATGGTAAGGGGGCAGGGCTGCAAGCTCCAGCGGGCTATGAGGCCTCCAGACACACTGTTCTGAGCAGCATAGTAAGGGGGTTAGATAAGGGGCAGGGAGTCCCAGGGGCAGTCAGGGGACAGGTGGGATCCTGTGGGGGCAGTTAAGGTGGGTGGGGGTCTTGGGAGGGAGTGGTGAGGGGAAAAGGTAGGGGGGCTTAGATAGGGGTTGGGACCCTGGATAGGTGGTTAGGGGGAGGGGAGTTTCTGGAGGGAGCAGTCAGAGGACAAGGAGCAGGGGGGCTTAGATAGGGGATGGTGTCCCGGGAGGGTGGTAAGAGGAGAGGGGGGTGTTGGGAGGGGGCAGTCAGTGGACAAGGAGCAAGGGGAGGGGATTTGGATGGGTTGGAGGTTCTGAGGGGGCAGGAAGTGTGGTGGTGGTCAGATAGGGGACGGGGCCATGCTTTTTGGGGAGGCACAGCCTTCCCTACCCAGCCCGCCATACAATATTGCAACTCCAGTGTGGCCCTAGTGCCAACAAGTTTGCCCACCCCTGGACTAATCTGATCTTTCATCCCTTCCAATCAAGGTTCAGAAATACAGGAGGGACTGAGGAGAAAATATATTGCCACTGCAGGCCCCGTACTTATTCGGTGGAGAAACAATGGATTTAGGAAGGCAAGTCATGTACCTTTTTACAAATAATAATTAATTTAAAAAACAATTTTAAAAAGCTACCAGGATTTAGATTTTGGTTTTAAGAGAATCTTTCATACTCAAGAATAGCAGCCGTGTTAGTCTGTATCTGTAAAGAAAGCCAGGAATACTTGTAGCACCTTAGAGACTAAACTAGTTTATTTCAGCATAAGCTTTCGTGAGCTATAGCTCACTTCATCGGATGCATCGAATGGAACAGAAGTAAAATGCATTTATACACACAGAAAGAAAGAAAGAAAAAAATGTATTGTCCATCTACATTAAACAGCCCTCTTAGAATTGGTATGCTAATCTATCTATCTATCTATATAAAAGTCAAGTGGTGTATGTATGTATGTATGTATGACAGCGAACTCCTCCCGCACCGTTTGAGCCAGAGACTTGAAATTTGGTACAGTTAGGGGTCTTGGGGTCTAGATGCTGGTAAGGGTCGAAAAATTTTCGGATCTCACCTCTGACGCCCCCCAGGGGTGAAAGTCTTTCAGGGCCAATCACATCAGCTGGGCGGTTAGGTGGTGATGATGTCATAAAACCCCCTCCAACAGACACCGCACTCGCTCAGCTCACTGCCCCTCCCTCCTCCAACAGAACCCCAGAGATCCCTCAGTTCTCTGCCCCTCCCCAACGGAACCCCGGAATCCATCAGCTCTGTGCCCCCCCCCCACCTGCGAAGGTCCCCGGAATCCCTCGGCTCTGGGCCCCCTCCCCGCCTGCGACGGATCCGAGTTGGGTTTGGTGGGACGGTAAGTGAGGTGGGGGTGTCGGGTTCGGTCGGGGGGTGAGGTAGGGGTGTCGGGTTTGCTTGGGGGGGGTCAGGTGGGGGTGTCGGGTTTGGTCGGGGGGTAAGTGAGCCGGGGGGTGTCGGGGTTGGTCTGGGGGTGGGTGGGAAGGTGTCGGGGTGGGTGAGGGGTGAGGTGTGGGTGTTGGGTTTGGTCTGGGGGGGGGGAAGGTGTCGGGGTGGGTGCCCAGACCAAACCCGACACCCCCCCCGGCTCACTTACCCCCCGACCAAACCCGACACCGCCACCTCACCCCCCCACCAACCGCAACACCCCCCGACCGAACCCGACACCCCCACCTCACCCCCCCAAGCAAACCCGACACCCCCAGACCGAACCCGACACCCCCTGGCTCACTTACCCCCCGACCAAACCCGACACCCCCACCTCACCCCCCCCAAGCAAACCCGACACCCCCACCTTACCCCTCACCCACCCCGACACCTTCCCACCAACCGCAACACCCCCTGACCAACCGCAACACCCACACCTCACCCCTCACCCACCCCGACACCTTCCCACCCCCCCAGACCAAACCAGACACCCCCTGGCTCACTTACCCCCCGACCGAACCCGACACCCCCACCTCACCCCACCACCAACCGCAAAACCCCCTGACCAACCCCAACACCCACACCTCACCCCTCACCCACCCCGACACCTTCCCACCCCCCCAGACCAAACCAGACACCCCCTGGCTCACTTACCCCCCGACCGAACCCGACACCCCCACCTCACCCCACCACCAACCGCAAAACCCCCTGACCAACCCCAACACCCAAACCTCACCCCTCACCCACCCCGACAACTTCCCACCACCCCAGACCAAACCCGACAACCCCCGGCTCACGGTGCACTGTGTAGCACACAGATTATTAAATACACTGTTCGGTCGGCGGGTGAGGTGGGGGTGTCGGGTTTGCTCAGGGGGTCAGGTGGGGGTGTCGGGTTTGGTCGGGGGGGGGTCAGGTGGGGGTGTCGGGTTTGGTTGGGGGGGTAAGTGAGCCGGGGGGTGTCGGGTTTGGTCTGGGGGTGGGTGGGAAGGTGTTGGGGTGGGTGAGGGGTGAGGTGTGGGTGTTGGGGTTGGTCAGGGGGTGTCAGCCGTCTGCCCCCTCCCCAGCTCCGACTGACCTGAGCAACGCCGGGCACTTTTGCTAGTGTACAATATTTTTTTTCTCTCTTTTTCTTTCTTTCTGTGTGTATAAATGCATTTTACTTCTGTTCCATTCTATGCATCCGATGAAGTGAGCTATAGCTCACGAAAGCTTATGCTGAAATAAACTAGTTAGTCTCTAAGGTGCTACAAGTATTCCTGGCTTTCTTTTCATACTCAAGGTTCTCATAAAAGAGCTTAATAATAGAGAGTTAGCCATTAGTAATTTTCCTTACTGCAAACAAAACGTTGGTTTCCCACACAGAAGAGCAGTCCGTTAGTTCTTGGCTACCAGACTGGAGACATATGGCATTAATTTGAGATTTTGTGGCATTAATATTTGTAAACTTAACCTGGAAAACAATTAGATTAGCAAATATATAACATAAATATGTTTCATTCTAAATAAATATTTCAGTGCATGTTCCTGGATAACAAAACAAATTTAAACTTAAATATTTAATAGATACCCTTTTGCCTGAAACAATATACTTTTGTTTTTCACTTTGGATCAACTTGCATTCCAAAGCAGAATTTGTTAAGGACTAAGTTTTAATTATAGTGGTTTCAAACTTTGGATTGCTGATAAACTGTTCCACTGAAATGTATTAATGTCATAATATTTAAATTGTGAAATATAGAACATGTTTCTTCAGTGATTCCTTAAATATTCAGTAAGGAACTTAAATTTCTATTCTCTTAAAACTGAGAAGCCCTCAAGATTCCAATCTCTAAAATTTTAGAATCAGATTAATTTTGCTTGCTTACAAATTCATTGTTGGTTGAGATAAGCAGAGATTATCCCTTTAAATCTGATAATGTTTAGAAGTAAATTCCAAACTATAAAGGGCAATAACTGACAAGGGATGCAAGTTTAAAAGATTTCTTTCTGGCCTAATAGTATTCACAGGTATTATTCTATTTCAGTGTTATTTATTAAATTTTGTTCCTGATTAAACCCATGTGCATTAGGTGGGGTGTTGTTTTTTTTTTTTATTAATTACACCAGAAGTAGGAATCCTGCCAAACAAATCAGTGGGGCCACCAGATGATCGAGGTGCTAAAGGAGCACTCAAGGAAGATAAGGCCATTATGGAGAAGCTAAATTAATTCTTTGAATCAGTCTTCACTGAAGAGGATGTAAGGGAGATTCTCACACCCAAGCTACTCTTTTTAGGTGACAAATCTGAAGAACTGTCCCAAATTAAAGTGTCATTAAAGGCAGTTTTGGAACAAATTGATAAATTAAACAGTAATAAGTCACCAGGGCCACACGGTATTCACCCAAGAGTTCTGAAGGAACTCAAATATGAAATAGGAGAACTACTAAATGTGGTATGTAATCCATCATTTAAATCAGCTTCTGTATTAGATGACTGGAGGCTAGCTAATACATTGCCAATTTTTAAAAAATACTCAAGAGGCGATCCTGGCAATCATAGGCTGGTAAGCCTAAATTCAGTACTAGGCAAATTGGTTTAAATCTGTTCTTTACTATAGTTTATCAGACACAAATGAACACAATTTATTGGGGAAGAGTCAACATGGCTTGTGAAAGGAAATCATGTGAATCTATCAGAATTCTTTGGGGGAGTCATTAAAATATGAACAAGAGTGACCCAATAGATATAATGTACTTGTATTTTCAGAAAGCCTTTCACAAGGTGCCTCACCAAAGATTTTAGCAAAGTAAGTTGTCAGAGATAAGCGGGCAGGTCCTCTTATGGATCAGTAACTGGTTAAAAGATAGGAAACAAAGGGTAGAAATAAATGGCTTGTTTTCAAAATGGTGAGAGATAAATTGCAGTGTCCCCCAGAGGTCTGTATTGAGACCACTGTTTTTTCAACATAGCGATAAATCTGAAAAAAGGGATAAACTATGAGGTGGAAAAATTTGCAGATGTCACAAAATTATTCAGGATAGTTAAGTTCAAAGCAGACTGTGAAGAGTCACAAAGGGAATCTCACAGAACTGGGTGACTGGGCAACAAAATGGCAGATCAGTAATAATACACAGTATCAGCATTAGCAGAAATTTCGCAGGATTACTTTTCAGTTTTTGAGCAGAGTCAATTTTTTAGATGTGGTGTTAATTAAAAGGAGTGAGGGGAGGTAGTGAAAATGAAATTTCCTACAATGGTTCCAACTTATAACAAAAAGGCAACACAGTTTGACCACTGGGCAGCTCTACAATGAAACCAAACTAAGCAGCAGCAAACACATTTCTAAAGTTGTGTATAATTTGAAGGGAGAGGAATAGCCTATACCTTCCCCATTCCAAGGTTAGTTTAACTACAACATCACTATTGAAATTTTATGAATGTTACTGCTTTGTAAAAGAATTTCCACATCTACAAGATTGTAGTCCTAAAGCACAGTGTGTGGACTATAGTTCTAAGGATCAGCAAACTACAAATGCTTGTAGACAGGAACAAACATGTTGAGAGGGCCAAACTAGATCCCGTACAAACGTATTAACTATCTTGAATTAACTGGCATTCAATTGGAGCCAAAAAACCCTCTTAGTGAAGACTTAAAAGAATGTGGTGATGGAATGGGGAGTTTTAGCTATGGGCTACCGAACACTGAGTTCTGTCCTCATCACAGAATTTGCAAACATACGTTCTGAAGGCATCTTTTACCAACGTACGCAAGTGACAAGGTTAAAATGAAGAGTAGCCGCTCACAAAGATCATGCATGCCCCAATTTAGTTTCAGTGATTAAAGGATTGCCTGTGGGCAATCTTGAACAGCCTAATAAATCTTTTACAAAGAGGTAAGGTGTAGCATGTTGCACAAATCTGCCTGTGTGATACCACCAAGAGAGATCTTGTCCCCCCAACATGCAGGGCAAATAAACAAACTTCCCAGAAACTGAAGTGCCCAAATCACTCACAGACACGAGGGAGAACTATGTATGCAAGTCCCCAATATCTGAACACCTTCCCAACATAAATTTCATAACACTTCCTCTCAGTTATGAGGCATTATTCTTCCCATATTACAGATGCAGAGAGAGGAAGCCACCTGCCCAAAATCACACAGGAAGTCTGTGGCTGTTCCAAGAATAGATGCATATACTCAGTCTATGAGACCACCCTTCCTCTGAGACTACTTAAGTAAATGTACACTGGCTTCCTTTTAACTACAAGCCTAACCTTCCTCTCTCTTTTGTGACTGCATATTATTTCTTTTTAGGTAAAGATAAGTAATTAGTTATATGCAAGAAAAACTTTGAAAAATAAATTATTCCTTCTGTTGTAAGTCAGTGTTCCTATTCTTTCACCTCTGCTGTATTTATTTAGGCTTTATTTTAAACATTCAAATCTAAAACCATTTTACTCCTTCCTTCTGTGGCTCATTTTTTTGCCAAGAAATTATCAAAAAGATTATCTAGCCTTAATAATGATCTTCAACAATAACTGTTAAATGCAGGGAGAAAAGGGAGGGAAACCCTTTGCTCTGAGAAATTAATACAGATAATATTGCAGCTAGCTTTAATATCTAATATTACCCTCAAGAGAAAATTCCAGTGACTTGTAGTCAATTGGCTGGCAGGAGCCAGCTGTCACAATATTCCCCACTATATGTTAACCAGACATCTTATGTAGATTATATGTAATACTTAAAGAATGAGTTTTAGATAATCAAATGAAAATAAAATTTATACAAATCTTTGAGAGAGAAAGAAAAAAATCTGATCTGTTCCTAAGGAAGGTAGAAAAATCATAGAAAATGTGTGTGTTTTTTGAGACACCCCACTGTCTTCAGACAATTTAGTTTTTCTGTTGCATATAGTGACATACTTCACATGCAAGCCTGTAACAATAAGAATCTTTTGGAGAGGTCAAGCAGCGAATAGCAAGCTTTTAACTCAAAGTAATATAAAGAAGGCTGCACACAAAGCAAAGTAAGTTCTTTTCAAATTAAAGTATCTCATTAAAACACTTATTTCTATTTATTTTTAATTTAATAAAAGGTGCTTATTCACACTGACTCTAGGCATTCTGGTAGTTAAAAGAACACAGTCATACAAGGCTCTTTGTATTTTCCAATTCCAATCTATTCCAGACAGCTCAACCTAGCACTATAAATCAGTCCCTATAATCAAAGGAAAGGATCGAGTACATCAAAGCTCAATTCTCCCCCTGCACTTTCCCTTCCCAAAAGTCTGAGAGAACAAAAGTAGAGTGCCCTGAAGTCAACAAATCTGAAAGGGGAGTGAATACCAGAATTGGGGGGGGGGGCTTTTATAGAAAGTGTCCTATCATTAACCCCATCAAGGAGTACACAACTCAAGTGCCTCCATGCAGGAAGTGCAGCAGTATAGCAGGGACACAGCAGCAACCTCCCAAAGAGGCAGATCCCAGGCCACTTGGGATATGTCTACACTGCAATTAAATATTTGTGGTTAGCCCATGTCAGCTGGCCCAGGTCAACTAGCTCTGGTTTGCGGCTATAAAATGTGGGGTAGAAGGTTCAGTTTGGGCTAGAACCCAAGCTCTGAGACCCTTCCCACCCAGCCCATGTCAGCTGACTCAGGCTCCAGCCCAAGTCCAAGTGTCTATACTGCAATTTTACAGTACTGCAAGCCTGAGTCAGCTGACATGGGCTGTTCGACAGCCATGGGTGTTTAATTGCAGTGTAGACATACATGTAGGGCTTTATAGGCCAAAACCAGCACCTTAAATTCCACCTAGAAACTAACAGGCGATTAAGTTTGATACCTTAGGGGGGAACTGCTAATACTTAAATATATAGCATAAATATTTTAACAAGAAATTGAGAGTAGTTAAGAATCAAAAAGCAATATAAAGTTTGAGAGCCTCAAAAAATGAGCATATTAAATGCAAATGGCTAGGCATATTAAGTGCAAAAGCCATAATTTGTTATACACACAGTGTAGACACTTATAGGACTTTGATGAGTTAAGTATCTTCAACAATATGTGCACAAAATTATATTTAAGTATCACTGAAAACTAATACATCTGAGAGCATTCAAAACAGGAAGCATTAACTAAAGCCTTCAAACCCATATGTAGCTGTAGCAAAAAGAGCAGACTGGATTGGAGTTTGCATGGCATTGATAAATCAGAGGTGAGTTTATCAGTGAGGCCTTCATGTCAAACTTACCAATATGGCATCAAGTTCCCATTTAACCCTCTTAGAATTCCGCTAAACTTGGCCAGTAGAATAGGTTTGCAACAAATGAGGAATTTCACAAGAAACTTTCTATTAGGAGATTTTCAAGTGTTCAGTCCCTCTAAAATAATACCCCCAAAATTTACTCAATATTTTGCTAATCCTTGTTTAATTTAGAAATCCCCTTTGTTACAGTTAAAGATGCATCTGTGTCAATGCTTATATCTTAACAGTTACTAAATATTCATTGCCAGCTCTCAGAGCCAATAAAAAGTGCATGAACCTATGTAAGGCATTGGAAGTGGTGTTTCTGTTTCTAGGGTTGAGCTGTAGAGGTAACAGAGCTAACTTTCCTCCACAAACATCCTGACAAGACAATCTATTTCAAAGAATGGGTGAATGAAAGAATATTAGTAAATGCAGAATTATGGGCTAAATGGTGCTTCTACTAAAGCCACTGGATATTTTGCCATTGAAATGCCAGCGGAATAGGGCTGAATCTGCAATGACTAACAAGTAGTTCCATATCTAAAATGGGACTACACCCTTTATCAAAATTACATATACAAGTCTTCATAAGATTGTGCTCTATATCTGTATTATGCTTTATTGTTTTAACATTACAAACAAAAACAGGTGTGAAGGACCTTCCATAAAGCCTTTTAAGTGTATTCCCATCAGAACTTGTTTGCTATGGCATCAGTTTGCATTCTGAAAGCACTGTTATAGATTACTGAGTCAGGTCCACTACTATAGTGTACTATCAGAACTTCAAAAGCCACCACTTTATCCTCCTTTAAATCCATTTATAAAAAGCTCCTTTGGTGTGGTGCCTACAAATCAGTACCATTGGTTACACTGGTAAACATCTGAAACTTCCAAGACCTCTATGACTACTTATGTAGGCTTGGTCTACACTGGAGGGGTGGGGGTGGAATTGATCTAAGTAATGCAACTTCAGCTGCGTGAATAACGTAGCCCTACTTACCGCAATGTCTTCACTGCAGTAAGTCAACACCTGATACTCCCCTGCCGACTCCACCTGCGCTTCTTACTAGTGTCTAGACTAGACACGATAAATCTACTCCAACTGGATCGATTGCTGCCCCTCGATACAGCGGGTAATACAGACAAGCCCTTATGCAAACACAGGGCTCTGCTCTTGCCTCATCCTCCCTCTTCTCCATCTCTCTGTTGATCTACCAATTTTAGATAATCTGATTGTTAGCCCTCTGGATGGGGGCTGGCTCTGTGTGTTTTTTATTTGTTCAAATCCTCTAATCCCTTTGTGGGGATTAGGGCAATACAGCAAAGAAATAACAGTAAATTCTCCACTGCTTAGCACTTTGTGTATTTATTTACACCTGAGCAAAGAGGATATAAATGCTACCTTTCTGGTTTGGTAACATTTTACACTCACTTTGCCCATGTAAGTAACAACACAAGATAGTGGGCAGTCAGATCCTGCACTGATTATATGTATAGACCAGCAGTTCTCAAACTGTGGGTTACGACCCCATTTTAATGGGGTCGCCAGAGCTGATAATAGACTTACTGGGGCCCAAGGCTGAAGCCCAAGCCCCACTCCCTGGGTGGTGGAGCTCAAGTTACAGCCCCTTCCTACCCCCCCCCCCCCCCCCCAAGATGAAGACTTTGTGCTTCGACTCCCCTCCCTCAACCCTTGGGGCGGTGGGGCTTGGGCAGGCTCAGACATCCCCCCTCCTGGGGTCATGTAGTAATTTTTGTTGTCAGAAAGGGGTTGCTGTACAATTAAGCTTGAGAACCGCTGGTATAGAGTAGATTCCATTTACAAGAGGCTGGTATTTCCAACAGACACAGCCTTTATCAGCTCCTCTGGAACACCAAATTTATTTACACTATTTGCTTAATTAGGAAATATTTATTTATCCTTATTTCAAAGTACTGCAGAAAAATATTTGCCAAACAACATTATAGTTTATTCGGCTATAATATGATTTTTTGCTGCTAGAATTTTTTCCACTCACTTACGTAAGAGTATTGTTTGACCCAACTGAGAATGGAAGGGTTTTTACTAAGTAGTTTATATCCAAGATTGAACCAATCTTTAATAGGTTATAATCGGATAGTGAAATCATATGTATTTTAAATACGCAATGTTTATTTTAAAACTACCAGCAGCTACATCTATGAGATGCTAATACAAAACTAGTCTTAAACTCTATACATAGAGCAGCAAACACTATTCACAGATAAATATTAAACTTCAGCTGGGTTTGTGAGGTAAACTCATATACTTCAGCACAGTAACCTATGCTGATAAATAAAGCATGCTAAAGAGAATGAACAAAGTAGTAAATACAAAGTTCCTACTGAGAAGGTGGTTAGTTCACTAAGATCTTAATTTTTAAAAAATAGAATCATCTGCCAGAGGGAGTGTCATGTGTAGACACCCGCAGCAAAGATAAAAAGTGACAATGCTCCTGTAGATTCTTTAGAGGAAACTTGGCATTTTACTGGAGACACTGACCAAATGTGAACTATTAGCACAGTACATTCCATCAAAACTTGGATGTTCAACTGGGAACTACTGGTTAATTTGGCATGGAATGAGTCAATTACACAGACTATGGTTAGGCCTCACCCACAACACTGAATACTGTGTTGCTACAATTTCTAGAGAGCGAGATTAGCGTCCTATGGAGGTTATAGTCTAACCACAGCAGATTCCAAAGATCTGAACTGAAAGGAAAGACTGGATGTGACCAGTTTCCTCAAAAAGCAGCACGTGGAATCCACCCTAAACATTTACATTCTTATAAAGGACCTGGGAAACTTGGTTAAACAAAAACCTGTCCATCAGAAAAATCAAACATATTTGAAGAATAAACGTAGGAGATACCAGGAAAGTGCTATGAGAGAGGATTCAACCTGAGAATACCTAAACATCTCCCAACTACAGTGTAAGGGAAGGGAGCAAATACTTGGAGAAACAGTGGTGGAGGATATAGATAATCTTCAAAGTACATGGGAAGCACTGCAGGTTACGGGGCAGGGGCAGGGGCAGGAAGAGAGGGTTGCTCTAGCTAGGGGAGAAGCTTGTCTAGTATGATGATTATCACCCTCTTAATACTTTAGATTGAAAGAAAATCTGACTGGTCCCCACATGTGGAAAGAGCAGGCTGTGTGGTCAAAAAGGAAGCAAAGCAAGTCCCCATTATCACAGTGAGAAACATCCTCAAGGCAATCCCCGTAACTGCTAAATCCTCCTGCACAGTTAAGAAGAATTGTGCCCCACATATAGCACTGAAAAACACTTCAACTGGACCCCCAAATTACTCAATCCCTATATGGAAATAGCTTATTACCCCTCTTAATTTCCAAACCCTTTCCTGCCATCCAAGAGACCTGACCCATCTTCCCGATGTCAAAAAGCTTTCATCCCACCATTGTGGCCCTCAGAGAAGAAAAATAAAATGAAATTTAAGAAACTGGACTAGTGCTCCGGAAAGAGGGCTTCTATTGCTAGCTCAGCCACAGACATTGTGAGTGACCTTGGGTAAGACACTTCTCTCTCAATGCCTTACCTCCCTACCACAGAGGGAGCCCTGAGGATGTTTGTGATGTACTCAGACACTAGAGTGGCCCAGCACCACAGAAAAGCCTGCTAACAAAAATAGTTGGTCCTAGCAGTTATGCCTGCTCCTCCCTTCTTCCAGTTTTACCCATCTGAAGGGGCACACCCTAATCTCTGGTTATTTTAAAGGACACCTCCTAATGACAAAGGCTTTTCACTAGACTCCATAGAGACATGTAGCTCTCACTCCATTTTGTTGGGTAATTCGTTCCGTTTGGGGTGTCACTCGTTCAAACGGACGCGGACCTAGCTTGGCAGTGGTGCAGAGATGACAACAGCTGGCTGGCTGGGCAGGGGGGTTTCATGCCGACGGACAGGTGCATGTCAGAGGAGCGATGGCTCCTCCGCCCCGGGTACCCTGCTCCGCAGCGCCTTTGTTTGCACGGGCAGTTACGTTTGCGGAAGTCCATGCCCGGGCGGTGCGGCAGCTTCCACATTACAAAACAAACACGAACCGGATTACTCAGTCTCACCTCCCTGCCCGGCGGGACGCTACCCCGCCGCTGCTTCGCCCACACCGGGCAGCACGCAAAGCCCCGTGGCCGCCACGGCCGGAGCGGGGCGGGGATGGGGTTAAACCCAGGTAAACAGAACATCCTCCGCAATAAAGCATCGGGAGCCGCCGGTGCAAGTCTCGGACCCAACGGAGGAGTCACAGCGGAGACAAGTCACTGCCAGCCCCCGCCCCGCTGCCCGGGCCTCCCGCTCTCAGCCAGCTGCGGGGGGGGGGGGGGGGGGGCAGCAAGCCCGGGCAGATTTCCCTGCTTCCCCCCGGGGGCGTGTGGAGGCGACGGGCGATGACTCACCTCGAGGCGGGGGGTCCCTACAGCCTCTTCCCTCTCGCGGCGGCTCCCGGAGCGCGCTGCTGCTGCGGGCGGGGGCCGCGCACCATCCCCAGCCGCCGCCGACTCCTCTGCGCACGAGCGCTGCGGGGCTCAGCCGCCGACCCGACCTCCGGCGGCTGCAAGGTGCCGGGCGTGGAGGGCAGGGCCCGACTCCGCCCTCCCGGCGCTCCGCGCCCCGCACGCCAGAGGGCAGCCCCGGCACAGCGTGGAGCGCCCTCTCGGGGCGCGGCCCGGAGCCGCGAGCAGGGCACATCTGGCCCGGTAGCAGCCTGAGGGACGCGTACCCCCGGGGGCTCCCTTAACACTGTCCCGCTCCGCCCAGGCGCGGGGGTATCGGTGATAGCGCCTGTGGTGCCTGCCCCTCATCGCTCCCTACCGGCACCCCCTGTGTATCCACTCTCATCCCCCCATCTTGACAACCCCATGTGATCTCCACCCCATCATTCAATATTGACCCCCCATGTGATCTCCACCCCATCATTCAATATTGACCCCCCATGTGATCTCCACCCCATCATTCAATATTGACCCCCCATGTGATCTCCACCCCATCATTCAATATTGACCCCCCATGTGCTCTCCACCTTGATCACCCAGAACGGACAGGCACTGTAATGTCTGCCCGCATCCCTCAGTACTGACACCCGGGTGATATCTGCCCATATTAGTGCCAACTCTCTCTATATCTAAACAGGATTATTCAGTACCAACATACAATGGGGCGTCAATCATAGCTCACCCGATACCATTACCCCACATTATATCTGCTCCAATCACCCAGTATCAATACCCTGTTTGATATCCACCCCAATCACCTAGTACTAATATCCCAGTGATGTCTGCCAGTGTCACTGCTCATCCAATACCACCAATTCATGTAAGGTGACCAGATGGCAGGAGGGAAAAATTGGGACACTTTTTCTGCCTGTAAAACACATCTGGTCTTCCTAAACCAATGTGACATCAGCCACTGATCATCCAGTACCAAGACCCTGTGTGATCTTCTCCACCTATTAACTAGTACTGATGCCTGTGTGATACCCACAACAGATTAGCCAGTACCAGTACCCCATGCAATCTATACTGGTTGAACTAATCAACTAGCTCCCTGCACATTATGTAATATCTAGCAGTGTCAGGCAATTACAAAAATTAATCACGATTAATTACACAATTTTAAAAATTGTGATTAATTGCACTGTTAAACAATAATAGAATACCATTTATTTAAATATTTTAGATGTTTTCTATATTTCAAATATATTGATTTTAATTACAACACAGAATACAAGTGTACAGGGCTCACTTTATATTTATTTTTTATTACAAGTATTTGCACAGTAAAAATATAAAAAATAGTATTTTTCAATTCACCTGATACAAGTACTGTAGTGCAATCACTTTATCATGAAAGTTGAATTTACAAATGTAGAATTATGTACAAAAAACTGCATTCAAAAATAAAACAATGTAAAATTTTAGAGCCTGCAAGTCCTCTTAGTCCTACTTCTTGTTCAGCCAAATCATTTAAAGAAGTTTGGTTATATTTGTCGGAGCTAGTGCTGCCCCCTTCTTGTTTACAATGTCACCTGAAAGTGAGGACAGGTGTTCCCATGGCACTGTTGTAGCCAGCGTTGCGTGCCAGATGCGCTAAAGATTCATATGTCCCTTCATGCTTCAACCAGCATTCCAGAGGACATGCTTCCATACTGATGATGGATTCTGCTTGATAACAATCCAAAGTAGTGTGGACTGATGCATGTTCACTGAGTCAGATGCCAACAGCAGAAGGTTGATTTTTTTTTATTATTATTTTTTATTTTTTTTGTGGTTTGGATTCTGTATTGGAGTGTTGCTCTTTTAAGACTTTGGAAAGCATGCTCCACACCTCATCCCTCTCAGATTCTGGAAGGCACTTCAGATTCTTAAACCTTGGGTCGAGTCCTGTGGCTATTTTTTGAAATCTCACATTGGTATCTTTGTGTTTTGTCAAATCTGCAGTGAAAGTGTTCTTAAAACAACAGCATGTGCTGCTGGGTCATCATTCAAGACTAACATGAAATATATGGCAGAATACAGGTAAAACAGAGTAGGGGACATAAAATTCTCCCCCAAGGAGTTCGGTCACAAATTTAATTAATGCATTATTTTTAATGAGCGTCATCAGTATGGAAGCATGTCCTCTGGAATGGTGCTTGAAGCATGAAGGTGCATACGAATGTTTAGGATGTAAATACCTTGCAAGGCTGGATACAAAAGTGCCATGCAAATACCTGTTCTCACTTTCTGGTGACATTTTAAATAAGAAGAAGGCAGCATTATCTGCAGTAAATGTAAACAAACTTGTTTGTCTTGGGAATTGGATGAACAAGAAGTAGGATTGAGTGGACTAGTAGGCTCTGAAGTTTTACATTGTTTTGTTTTTGAGTGCAGTTATGTAACCAAAAAATAATCATCTACATTTGCAAGTTGCACTTTCATGACAAAGAGATTGCACAACAGTACTTGTATCAAGTGAATTGAAAAATACTATTTCTTTTATCATTTTTACAGTGGAAATACTTGTAATAAAAATAATGTACACTTTGATTTCAATTACAACACAGAATGAACTATATATGAAAATGCAGAAAAATATTCAAAATATTTAATAAATGTCAATTGGTATTCTATTGTTTAACAGTACAGTTAAAACTGTGATTAATTGTGATTAATTTTTTTTGAGTATCAGAGGAGTAGCCATGTTAGTTTGGATCTGCAAAAGCGACAGAGTCCTGTGGCACCTTATAGACTAACAGACGTATTGGAGCATAAACTTTTGTGGGTGAATACCCACTTCATCAGATGTATCTGATGTATCTGATGAAGAGGGTATTCACCCACAAACATTTATGCTCCAATACGTCTTTTAATTTTTTTGAGTTAATCATGTGAGTTAACTGCAATTAATCGACAGCCCTAGTAATATCCAACCAGCATCTGTCCAAAATCTGCCACAAATCAGTACCGGGAACTCTATAATATCCTCCACAAATCAGTCAGTAGTGACATCCAGATAGCATTTCACCACTAATTAGCCATTACTCACACATACACACACATTTTCTACCACAAATCATTCAGGACTGCCAATATGCCATGTTCAGCAAAAATCGGCCAGAGTTGGCACCTATATTGTGCTTTTGACAGTAAAGGAAATAAAAGCATCAGAACAAATGTTTTCTCTCAATATCATTTATGCTTAAATTAAGCATCTGCTAGTCTTGGCCATACCTTTTAGATTGCAAGTGTTATCCTGACTCTCCAACCTCCGTGATGTGTGTCTCTGGATACACTGTCTACAGGATTTTGGTTCTACAGTATATGTACAATAGGCACCAACTTCTCCTGGTGCTCAACCGCTGCCCCTGCCCCGAATCCTCCTCTGCCCCGCCCCCATTCTAGTCCCTTCCCTAAAGACCCTGCCCCAACTCTGCCCACTCCCTGCCCCTATTGTACTCCTTCCCAAATCCCTGCCCCAGCCCCAGCTCTTCAACTGAGCAAGCGCCTCCTCCCTCCCACAGCTTAAGCCGGGAAACAGCTGTTTCATGGCAGCAAGCACTGGAAGAAGCGGGGATGCTCAGAGGAGGAGGCTGAGGCGAGAGTTTGGCTGCCGATAGGTGCAGAGCACCCACCAATTTTCCCTGTGGGTGCTCCAGCCCCAGAACACCCACAGAGTTGGTGTCTATCTGTACCCGATACAACCTGAGCTAGCTAGTCTTGGCTACAGATCTGACCTAATAAAATAATTAGCTCTGCCCAGAGGCTGCTGCTTTCTGTCAGTAGGCATTCAAATAAGAAAACAATAAAATGCTATGGAGTTCTAAGAAAGGTGCTGGGAGCAGTCAGGAAATATTAAGGCAGTACTGCTTAAGGAGCAACAATATGCATTGCCGCTGCACCACTTTAACTGTCAAAAGGGGAAGAGCTTTTGGCAAAAGTTCAATCTGATCTTAT
Organism: Sternotherus odoratus; assembly: GCA_032164245.1. Taxonomy (NCBI): domain Eukaryota; kingdom Metazoa; phylum Chordata; order Testudines; family Kinosternidae; genus Sternotherus; species Sternotherus odoratus. Next base: position 21,451,252 of record JAVMKO010000011.1, read on the forward strand.
CTGAGTTATTCTCGCATGTCACAGTTCATCACCATGGTAGCAATTGGGCTGTCACAAACAGCTGATTATATCATAGCATGAATCAACCAAACTTGGGTGGTGTGACTGGATTGTCATTTCGAGTCTCTTCGGTTTAAAGAAATGCTCTTGGAACGCTTCGGAAAGCCCAAGATACCATAGGCCCCGACTCCGTGGGCACTCCGGGGCTGGAGCACTCCCAGGGAAAAAACTGGGGGGTACAGAGCACCCATTGGCAGCTCCGCACCTCACTCCAGCTCACCTCTGCCTCCTCCTCTGAATGCACAGCCAGATCCTGCTTTCCCGCTCCCTCCCAGTGCTTGCAGTGCGAAACAGCTGTTTTGCTTGGCTGGGAGGGAGGGGGGAAGAGGGAGAACTCGGCATGCTCAGGGGAGAAGGAGGGGCCAGGGTGGGGATTTGGGGAAGTGGTCCAATGAGGAAGGGAGGGGGCGGAGTTGGGGCAGGGACTTTGGGGAAGGGATTGGAATGGGGGCAGGGAGGGATGGAGTTGGGGCAGGGCCGGGGATGCGGTGGGAGGGCGTGAACACGCAGCGGCACCCAGGGAACTTGGAGCCTATGCAAGACACTCAGACCTCTCTCACTTTTACAGCATTTCCTGCTGTTTGGAAGTAAGTAACATCAACTACATGCTACAATGGGTAATTTTTCTTTAAGTAGTATTGTTACAGACATATATAAACGCAGAGACAAAAGAGTTAAGAAACATGGGAAGGGAAGAAACACTTGTTTTTTTACATGAGATCTGAAAATAGTATGAAAGTCAATGCAGCAGAGATACAGGAAACCTGTTCCACAAGGCAAGACCTACAAAGGAGAAGGATCTTGGCTCCAACAGCGGCATGTCTGTGTGAAATGCTAGAAAGGTGATCAGTGCTAGATGAAAGGAAGGAAACAATCAGAAGAAGATAAGGTTTCATTTAGTAGGCAGGACTAAGGGAGAACATCCTGAATGGAACTGGAAGCTAGTGAAACTAAGGGTATGTCTCCACGGGCAAATTTCTGTGCCACAAGTTATACCACTTTTATTAAAATGCTGGAATTAAACTGTGGGTGCGTCTTCACATTGTGCTCCTTAATCAGCTGCAAGAGCAAACAGGACAAATGCCCACTTTTGCCAAAAAGTGGGGTACAGACAGAGGAATGTGCAGGGGGGCCAGCAGTGATGCTAGCCCCACGAGGGGAGCAGGGCTCTGGTGGGGGAGCAGGCAGGGCTTGAGCAAGCAGCGATGCCAGTCCCAGCTCCACATGGGGGGCAGGCAGGCTTGGGAGAGCTGTGATGCCAGCCCCAGTCTTTGGGAAATATGGTCACCCTATCATGTATGTGCATCGCTGCTCACGTGAGCCCTGCCTGCTCCATGCATGGGAAGAGGGGTTCCGACAAGTGGCTCAGTTCAGCCCCATAGTATGGGGGAGGGCTCAGGCCAGCCCCTTGCAGTGTCCCATTTTCCCTTTGGGAAATATGGCCACGCTATTAAGGAAGGAAGTTGAGAGAAAGCCACACTTACAGAATCAAAGCAGACAGAGAAGATGGAATCATTTAAAGTTTTAATCCCCTATGTGTACTAAAATATCCTCACTGTAAAGATGATAACTGGGGTTATTGGTACAAATAATAAACTGGAGAGAGAACTAAGAGTATGTCTTTACTGCAGTTAGCCCAGATGATTGGCACCTGGGATTAGCCTTGCCTGGTGTGAGCAACCACACTCAAAGTCCTACACGAGTTATGGCGCACTCACTGACTGCATCCTCAGGGCTTCTGTGAGCACAGCCAAAGGTTCTTAATGTAAAGGGATTGTTGTCCCCTTACTAAATCTTAATGGGGGGGGGGGTGTTGGTTGGCCATTTCCCAGTACCAAAGAAAGGGGAAGGGTCAATGGGAAACCAGGACCCTGGGACTGACTGTCCCCAGAAGCAATGGGGAGAATTCCAGGTTAGCCTGACTGGCAGGGCGGGCGGGCAGGCTAATGAGGGAGTCAGGAAGCTGGGGTCCTTTTCTCTGTGTGAGGTGGAGCTGCCTTACCAGAGTGGGGCCGAGCTAAGGAGAGAGCAGAAGCCTGAGCTGTGCCAGGGAGCAGAGCTGCGCTGAACAGAGCCTGAGCAAACCAGAGAAGCAGCCTGAGCTGAGCAGAGGAGAGCAGCAGCAGGGCAAGAGAAGCAGCCCAGAGCTGTGCTGAGAGCAGAGCTGCAGCAACCAGAACCAGAAGGACCAGAGATGCACCCCAGGGAGCTGTGCTGGAGGCTGAGCAGCAGGAGAGCTGAGGCAGAATGGAACTGGGGCTGGAGCTGTTTGGAAACAGATACAGTGAGTGGCTGGGAAGCATGAGGGAACTCTGGGCAGTGGGCCCAGTGCAGGGAAATGCCTCCAGCCAAGAGGCCTTGCAGGCCAGACTTGAAGGGGATTTGTAACCCTTACAGGAGGGAGATGATGCTGGGGAGAAGGATCCTGCCACCTGGAGTCTGAAGGCATGTGGCCACCGCCAGAGCAAGTGTCTGACCTGCAGCATCCCTGACTTGACACATGTGATGAACAGGCTGTGAACATCCCTTACATTCCAGTAATGCCTGTTTGTGATGCCCCCATACCACAGAGCAAGGTTATGTGTTTTCCTTTAACCTTTCCCATTTTTCCTTTTTAAAAATAAAAATTGATTGCTGTTTAGTAAATTGTATTTGCTTGAACTATATGCAAGATCAGTGGGTCAGGGAAGCGTCCAGAGAGGAACGAGTATCCCCAGCGTAGGGACAATCTAGCCTTGTCATAAAAACACCACGACTACAGAGGAGATCAAGCCGCCCACGAATCCTGGGCCTACCCTTTTCAGGGTTAAGAGGATTCTGCCGCCCAGGAGAGTGGAAGGGGAATCCTCAAGGTCAGGCAGGCCTTTGCGTAAAGGGAGTCAGAGCAAGGTCTCAGATCCTTTCGCTAGCCAGTTCCACCAGGGTAGTGTATAAGCCAGGAAATTCCCAACAATAGCAGGACCATTCCCCTGTTTACATTTGTGCTGCAGTAAGATGAGCCACTTTATGATTTTTATCCAGTGAATTGTGGGAGAACCTGTCCGTCCTTTCACGCACAGGGTGGAACTCTGGGAATACAGTGGAGGACTATCAAAGCTTGAGTGATTTAGTCCAAGTGCTGACTGCAAAGTGGGTGGGTTACCAGCCTGAATGAAAGTAGAACCTGGGCTTTATCCCACAGCTGGGCCAGTAGCCTGGTCTGAGTTGCAGAAGCACCACTAAACTCAGGTGAGAGATTTTTGTGTGTGAATGGGAGGAGTTTAGGGGCAACATCAGTAAGAGTCCTGGCTACCTCTGCAGTGAAGACATACCCTAAAGGGCAAAGGGCCAAAACCTGAACTCCAGAAAGAGGATGTCTTGATGCAGTGAAGGACTCACCTAACATTTTTCTATGGCAGTGATTCCCAATTGCATCCCACTCAGCACACAGCTCATCTCATGTGACATCCTCAGGGTAGCATATGTATATTGTGTGGATGAGGCCCATATAATACACAGAGAGCTGCATATATGGCCCACCATGGGAAATAGGTTGAAACCCCCTCACTAGCAGTGGAACATTTTTAATAGTGGGGGTGCTGAAAGCCAGTTCCCTTACCACTGTCCACCTCCCCACCCCACTGAGGCCAGCAGCTGGGACCCTGGGCACAGGCTGGCACCTGAGTCCCTGATTACAGGGCTAGGAGTCCCCGTGCACCCATATTTCCTGAACCGAACTTCTGGTCTATGGGGAATATTTTCAAAGGTCCAAATGGAGTTGGGCACTCTTCTTTTTGCCTTTCAAAATCTCCCTCTCCTGTCCATTTCAGCTCCTCAGATATGGACACAGGAACTATATTAGATGAGAGCAGGAGCATGGGACTCACACAGCCTCACAGGACAATTATAAACTCAGACATTAGCATTCAACAGCAAAAAAAAAAAAAAGACTGAAAATTATTTAAATAATGGAAGCGCCCTATGTTTTAAAATGCTCTGTCTTATAGTCTGCCAGTGCTGGATACATTTGTCAGCCTATACAAATGTTTTCAGGGCCAGTAAGCATTTGTAGTCAATGATCATGGGTCACAAAGGAAAAAAAAAATCGATCTTTGCAGTCTCTATTGGCTGAAGCTGACAGACCAAGCGGTCACTGTAGTTCAATAAGCTCAATAGTGCAAACACAGGACGCCCCACGGAGGGATGGACATAGAATGCTAATGCTTTGTCTTGCAGACCCAGTTATGTCATTCCTCAGAGCTATGTTTTTGAATAAATGGAATTAACCATCCCTCTCTTTTGTGGCTGTCTTTTGACATCCCTGGAATATTTCTTAAAGGATATATTCTCCACTCTGTGAATGGAGGAATTTTGGAAAACTATATAACTGTCTAACAGCTGTTAGCAAGAGTCAATATAGAGGTTTGCATAACCTGTGATGGGAATGTGGAATTGTAGCCGAGGAATACTGAGTGTTGATGTTGATCAGCAGGTAGTAATTTACACTGATTTATTTTCCTGTATATAAAAGAATATTTCTTAGTAAATCTACACAGCATCCATGAGGATCTAAGCCAGCATTGACTGACTTTGGCAAAGATTTCCATTGACTTCAATGACAATTAGATTGAGCCCTGACGGAGTCATCCGGTTGACTTCAGCCAGTAAGGACTACTTACATAAAGAAAGGTAACAGGATTCAGCAATATTACAAACAAGTATCTGGATCATGGCCCATGTCTGAAAATCCTCACCCTCCTTGAGAGTACAGATCCCTCCATTCTTTCAGACATGGAACTGAGGATTAGCGATGCCAGGAAAGCTATGTACTTATAGCCAAAGAAAATGCTCTGAAAAGAAAGAATGTTGTTACAATTATTCCCTTTGCAGTATTTTTAAGGAAAACTCTAAGATAATATAAAATATATTCTCATCCCTGTTCCTGAATTGGGTGTGGGTTTTGATCCAAACCATGTTGAAATCAGTGGCACATTGACTTCAATGGGCTTTGGGTCAGGTCCTAAATCACTATAAAATTTAATATCTGAAATACGATAGACAAAAAACAACAATGCAAGAGGAAGCCCCTGTTTTGTCAATGAGTATGTGGAGTAAGACTGAGAAGCTCCCATTTGAAACCAATGGAAATCAGGGCATTTCAAAGTAGCTGTAAAGTTCTTACATATACAAATGTTCAATTAATTTTAGCAGTGCATGAATGAATTGTGACATTAACCATTTCTAAAAATGTCTAGTGCTTAAAACAACTTTGACATGTTCATTGCTATGAATTGGAAACTGAATACCCTCAGTCCTGCTGCACATCAAGGGCTGGATATCCTGCAGAGAAATACAATGCTGTATTATTATAATTGTAGTGTTAGCCTGACGGTGGACTTATTAATCAGAATTGTAGGGAAGGGCAATACTGCATTTTGGTTGAATGCTGGAGATGTGCCCATCTTGACCTATAGAGATTTACATTATCCTACTATTTTCCCAGGTACATCACTAAGTAAAATATTATAGAAAGAACATTAGTTTGTTGAACATCTTTAAGTTACCCAGTAGTCTATAAACAGCTACATATGCTTCACTGTTTAAAAATCCTGAATACATTGTATTCAAATGCAGATATGTGATAGGTATTTGAAAAAACTGTTATTGCTCTGGCAATATGTGCCTGCCTAGCACACCCCACTGGGCTAAAAGACGTGGCTCATGCTGGGAAAGGGCTCAGTGGCGTCTGTTGCCTCATCTAGCTAGAATAGATGTTGGAGCAAAATGTGAACATAAACCATAAGTCATTTAGTGTAATACGAACAACACTTGCTCTGGAAAGAAATATTGGGCATTGTATACATGATATGCACTTTTTATACTTTGCCTTTGCCATTATTTTTCAAGCGAGTGGAGAGACACCTAGTGGATAGGATTCTTAGAGCTTAATTTCACTTATAGGCTCCATCTTTTCCGACAGTGCTTCCACATTGTAAGATTGTACCTTGAAGGCAAAAAGTCTCAGTTGATACAATACAGTCTATTTTCATACAGCGGCTTCAATACTCAGTCACCAAAGCCCTCACTATAATCAGTCAAACAGAAAAGAAAGGTTCAAGGAGAAATTTGTGCCATTAAGGCCTGCTCCAAAGAATACTGTCATCAAAGGAAAGACTCCTGTTTCCAGTGTAATCTGGAGGGCATTCAAGCCATTGAAAGAAACAAGAAAAAATGGCTATCAGGAACTGGAAGAGTTTCTTATTAATATAAGCAAACCCTAATTAGGTAAAGAGGAGAGGGGTATGAAATCAGAGGATATGAGTGGAAGGGCTGCTGCTTATTACACAAATCATAGTCCTCTCACTGTTTCCTTGTCCTTCCTGTCTATCTGTTGCATCCAACTGTTGTCTTTTGTGGTACATTTTGATTGTACACTCTTCAGGACAGGCTCTTCAGTTATGAGTGTATTCAGTAGTTAGCCACAAAGGGTCTTGATTTCTGTTTGAAAGTTTTATTAATCGGGTCTTTAGAGAAAGAACTATGTTTTATCCTCACACACAATTATTTCAAATTTGGTGACAATGTATACCTCCAGACCAGTGGCACTGCTATGGGCACCCGCATGGCCCCACAGTATGCCAACATCTTTATGGCTGACCTGGAACAACGCTTCCTCAACTCTCGTCCACTCACACCCCTTCTCTATCTACGCTACATTGATGACATCTTTATCATCTGGACCCATGGGAAAGAAACTCTGGAAGAATTCCACCATGATTTCAACAGCTTCCACCCCACCATCCACCTCAGTCTGGACCAGTCTATACAGGAAGTCCACTTCCTAGACACCACGGTGCAAATTAATAACGGCCACATCAACACCACCCTATACAGAAAACCTACCGACAGCTATGCCTACCTTCATGCCACCAGCTTCCATCCCGGACATACCACACGATCCATTGTCTACAGCCAAGCACTGAGGTACAATCGTATTTGCTCCAACCCCTCAGACAGACCAACACCTACAAGATCTTCACCAGGCTTTCTCAAAACTACAATACCCGCACAAGGAAATAAGGACACAGATCAACAGAGCCAGACATGTACCCAGAAGCCTGCTGCTGCAAGACAAGCCCAAGAAAGAAAACAATAGAACACCACTGGCCATCACCTACAGTCCTCAGTTAAAACCTCTCCAACGCATCATCAGTGATCTACAACCCATCCTGGACAATAATCCCTCACTTTCACAGGCCTTGGGAGGAAGGCCAGTCCTGGCACACAGACAACCCGCCAACCTTAAGCAGATTCTCACCAGCAACAGCACACCGCGCCATAATAACTCCAACTCAGGAACCAATCCATGCAACAAACCCCGATGCCAACTCTGCCCACATATCTACACCAGCAACACCATCACAGGACCTAACCAGATCAGCCACACCATCACTGGATCATTCACCTGCACATCTACCAATGTAATATATGCCATCCTGTGCCAGCAATGTCCCTCTGCTATGTACATCGGCCAAACTGGACAGTCCCTACGAAAAAGGATAAATGGACACAAATCAGATATCAGGAATGGCAATATACAAAAACCTGTAGGAGAACACTTCAATCTGGCTGGACACACAATTACAGATTTAAAAGTCACCATACTACAGCAAAAAAACTTCAAGACCAGACTGCAAAGAGAAACTGCAGAGCTGCAGTTCATTTGCAGGTTTGATACAATCAATCTAGGATTGAACAAGGATCTTGAATGGCTTGCTAATTACAAAAACAGCTTCTCCTCTCTCTGAGTTCACACTTGCAATTCAGCTGCTAGAAGAATACCCCACCCTCCCTGATTTGAGTTAACAAGCTGGTTCAGCCTGATTGGACTAACCTTGTTACCTCCTACCTGGTTCTTGACTACTTATCTATACCTGCCCCTGGACACTTCCACTGCTTGCATCCGACGAAGTGGGTATTAGCCCACGAAAGCTTATGCTTCAAAACTTTATAGTTAGTCTTTAAGGTGCCACAGGACTCTTTGTTACCTCAACTATGTTATTAGAATTCAGTGAAATCTGTAGGAGATCATGCATATTAAGCAACTTCTGGTCTTAAAGGTTGCCTCAAAGCATCCTCATGGGTACCATGGACCATTCAGCATTTTCTTTATTAATAGGCTACCTCTTTTAGGCTGTACTTGACTGAAATCTGGGTGTTATGAATTGTAAATACAAGATGAGTAAAAACTAAAAAAATATTTATTTTTCACCTGTGTTCTTGGATCTTGTGCTGCAAATGGTTGATTGATGACTAACATCAAAGGCATCCCAGTTTGTATATCATATGCGCCAGTTAAAATAGTTACACACTGAAGCCCAGATGGGAAAACTCCTTGATTTGGCAGGATATCTGCAGAACCTTTTATTTACTGGGAAGTAGAATCTAAAAATGGAATAATTTTATAACAATTAAAGACACAGTTAGAACCATGATTAAGTATATACACAACGGGCCTGCATCAGTAGTGAATACACTGACTTTTGGGCCCAGAGTCAGAAAGTCCAGCTGGAAGAATGTTGCAGTCACACAAAATGGCCTCCTGCAACCACTGCCACTCTGTTGGCCTGGAGACAATGATGGGGCAAGGCTAGTGCTGCGGTTCTCACAACAGTTTTTTTTGGCAGCCTCAGTGTGGCCACGTGGTCGCTCTGACAAGTTTTTTTCTTAAAATATTTAATTAACTTTAGGAAATCTGAATAGTAAAAATAATGGACCGTTATAGGTTGGTACCTCTGGCCCCTGCTGCCTCCCCAGGCTCCACTGCTTCTCCCCCATTGCCCTGGGTTCCCTTTCATGGCCTCGGACCCCAGGCTCATCCCACTGGTGTGTCCAGTGGATACCAATTATTTCCACAGGAAAAGGTTGATTGTGTTCATGGTGATACGCTATACCAGAGAGGGTACACATTTTTCAGTTATATTTGTTCTTCCCTTTTGTTATCCTAGCTATAGTATCCAGATACTCATAGCATCTTGTGGAATGTTTATCTTCTTTACTGCATCTAGTGGGTCTGTAAATGCAACATCCTAATGAACTACTTCAGCTAGTAACTTTGATGCCAGAATGTTACCAGCAAGAACTTTATTAGAAACTATGCAGTTTCCTCTAATTGAGCAAACTGCAACTTTGATCTTTTCTTCAAAAAATTAACATAAAAAGAGACTGTTTACAGAAATTCCGTCACCAGAGGAAGACTTCCAAAACAATGTTTGTGGTGATTAATACAGGGAGGTTAGACAAGCCTCCCAAGTTTCTCAGAAATTGTTTCTGCTTCTTTGCTTTCAATACTAATTAGATTTCCCTCCCCTGTCCACTTCACAAACCCAATTTCACTGACAGTTGGCTATACAAGGTATGGAAGATCATGTCCCCAATTAATATACATACCATGGAGGCCCTCAGTAAGAAAGGGGTCCTTTTCTCAGGTAAAATTCCCATTGAAATCACTGTAAAAAATTACATACAAGATTGAGTTATTTGGTTTAAGCAATAGGCTACTATGCATGCAAGTGCATATTTCTTACATGATAGTACTTTTCATTAGTCCAGAATTACATATTTACATAATTTAACATCTGTTGTCATAGGATAAATACATACAGTTTTATTAAATATTGAAAAGCAATTCAACACTGAAGTGAAAGAAAACGAATGAACAATATATTTGCAAATTGGAAAGTCTAAAGCTAGGCACCAAATACTTAAAAGTGTTGCTTGATTTTCAAGTAGCTCTCCCTGAAGTCATTCAGAACTTCGAAGAACTCAGCACTTTTGAAAGTCAGGCCAGTTCGTTACATGCCTAAATATGGAGTCTGGAACTTAACTTTAGACTCCCTGTCTTTGAAAAGCTTGGTACCAGCCATTTTTTACAGTGATTTCCATAGGAATTTACTGGACTCTGTGACTTGAATCAGAGGTGCAGGTGTGTGGCACCTTTGAAAGTTAGGCTATTTAGGTGCCCAAACATGGATTTAGGTGCTTATGTGTAGGCACTCAATTTTTTAATGTTTAGCCAGGGCTGAACTTATCCCATTATACAGGACAGCCTGCAGTGGTGTTAGGACCTATAATTCCTCAACCCAGAAAAGTGAGTCAGATAATATAAGTCAGGGCTTTAACAGTTAACTCTGTGTCTATTTGCTTTTATTTTGCAGCAAGCATATTAACCTTAATATAATATATATTTTGTGTGTGTTAATATTTTAGAATCTGGGCAACACTAGAAGTTGAATTCAGTTTTCATTTTAGTATTAAAACAATAGGAAAGTCATTAATGTGCTGATGAAACACATTCTCATGAGAACATGCCTAGATTACCCCATCCTCTGTATTAAGAAATACTGTCTTGATCCTATACCATTATAGTCAATGGGAGCATTGCCATTTATTTCAATCGGCATTGGATCAGCCCAAATACACCATGTTATTCTTCAAGTTTTAAAGAAACATCCCGGGTAAAGACATATGGACAGATTGCTATGCTTATAAAACCTTTGAATATGGATAAAAGTGTTAATATTTAATTATTCTCAGTAAAGATTTCTATACACTTCGAATGTATATACTATCATATGCTAGTCATAACAAGAGTGATAATGTGAACTTCTATATATAATTGACATAAATACTATACTATATGTTTACCATACTGTTTTTGTCTCTACTCACATTTTCAGCTGGAAATTAAATTCACTAACAATAGATGATAAACCTGAGATATTTGCTTTTTAGTGCTATCGGTCCAATCTGAAATCAATTATTCACATGTGTAGCATTCCTGAAGCAATTTTGTATCACTGACATTCCGGTTTCCTAAAATATACCATGTTCACAAGGTATTTGTAATGGGACTTAACATATTGTAGTATTTACAGTGGAAAGCTTCAAAACATCTGTTTGTTTCAAAGTATCAAGTTGAGGATCAAAATAACACAGGAATAAAGTTACAAGAAGAAGATAATAATAACCCCATCGTTTCCCAGCTCATTAGTAAATTCATTGGATTCTTCCCCAGCAGTGTCCCCCCGCCCCAACCTGGAAACTAAATTGAGTGTGAAGAAAAACAACATATGTTTAGTTTTGAACAAAATTTTAATTTAGCTTTGAAGAGCCCAATTCTGCAAAGTGCTGAATGTTCTCAACTTTTATTGAAGCCAGAGCAAACTGAGAACACAGAGCGCCTTAGATCAGATACAAAACTAAAAATGTAGTACTGTAGTCTTCAGAAATTCAGAGATTCATGGTTTATATGGTACTTGCTTCTCAGTGCTCCCAAGACAAAACAACATGGAACCAAACTGAATCAGGAAGCCAAGTAACCTCTTTTTTTCCCTGCCACAGAACTTTCTTCTCCAAACTTTGCTGACAAAGCATCAACTTGGCTGGTGATTAGCCATATCAGAGTAGTCTCCTCTCCTAGGAATGATAACAGTTTAAAATCCACTGAAATCAATGGAAGTCTTGGCATTGACTTCAATGAGCTTTGAATCAGGCTGATAGTCATACACACCTGCCAACTATTCAGAGAGAAGATGGTAGGTGATATACAACATCTAAAGGCAGAACCCAGAGCAGGTGTTCCCTCCATTTTTCCTCTCCTGGTTTTGTCTGTTTACCAGACTGTCCAGTTCCATTCATCCTCCTGATGGTCATTGCAGTGGAGCTGAAGGTCCAGGAGATGAGAGCAATGCTGAATAGTCTAAGCCAGAAGTTCTCAATCTTCCTGGGCTCAGGATCTATTTGAAAATGTTTATGGTCTGTCATGATCTAGTAAATAGTCTGGGATTGGAAGCCCTGGGGTTATATGTATATATTATGAATATATATACGGGGTAAATACTGAGATTGAATTATTCATTCACAATAAAAAACACTGGAGTGTCAATATGGTGGATAAGAATCATCTAAAATCATTGGTGGGCAACCTGCGGAATATACAATATACCCATATATGAATTAATCCAGTGGTAAATGTGGTATGGAATTACAAGTAACACCTTCAATGATGCAGAAAAACAACTAACAAATATGTTTGCAATATTCTAAAGGAAATCAGTCAATTTACATGTGCTTAACATCTCTTTCCTCAGTGTGGGCCTGTAACTCCAGCAGATTATAATTATGAGTTAAATACAAATCAATGGATAGTTATAAGAGGCATATATTTAAAATATTAAACATTAAAAAAAATTTTTTTAACATCTTTAAAGTCTTAAGGCAATTAGTTTCTTCTCAACTCGTTTCTACTTTCTTGAACTTTTGCTAATGGAATCCCATCCATGATCCTTCTGCCGCATCATATGCAAACGTGTTAATTAGATTTATACATCATCATTTCCTTTGTTTCTGGGCTAGTCAGTGGAAGGAATTATTCACAGATAAGCATTATTAGGATTTTGTTCCAAATCTCTTCTTCCCATTCCTCCTTTAAGAAGATACACCTAATATAGGCAGACAATGGAAAAGTAGGGTTAGATATTGCTCCTATTGAAGTGAATGAACATGAGTCTCAACTGCCTTTAAGACTTGTGCAAAGTGGATATAAAATACTACTATTGTGGGTGTAAACCACTGCAATTTGATAGTATTTAAAACCCACTTTCTACTAATTTTTCCACCTTCATAAATTACTGCACAAAGTACAAAGCAATGGAGAATAAAGCTTAACAAGATTTTTAATCATTAGATTTTGTATCCTTTATCAGAGCCAAATGCCCCAGAACTCAATAGTTGCCTGTTATGTTTTTTACTTTTGGGGTTTCTCCAAATAAGCACTGTTCCTAAAATGTTGTTAATTCAATGTCTTAAACTGAGATGACAAAATAATTTGAAAGTATGCAAACAATATTGATTGAATTCTGGGTTCAGAGGGATTCACTGAACTCAGTAATTTGAGGTGAACCAAATTCAAAGCATTCTTGTAAATTTATATTGTAAAATTTGGTAGACTACCATATATAAAATTAAATATACAAATAAAATTAAATTGCGCCTGATCCTGCAAGCTGGTGTGCACCCTCAAATCTCACAGAAAACGCTCAGTGTCTTGCATAAGGCACTCGCACCTTCCAGAATGGAACCCTTTGTTGGAAAATGAGGTACACAGAAGGTATCCTGTGATGTTCAGGGATCAGCAAATCATTTGCAATTCATAAATATCCATGTCTAAAAGCTTGTGCATTATCAATGATTTGCTGCTTCATGAAAACCTAGTTAACATTCTCTGCTTTCCACACATTTTTCTCATGGATCACGATAGCTGTAAACACTTTTTGTACAAAAATTTGAATTGCCAGTCCTATACTCTGAATCACACAAAACTAAATTGTGGGATATATCCTGAAGAGTGCTTGGTGCAGCACAAGAGTGGAAGATGCAAAAGAGGGGTTTTAAAACAGCTTTACAGTCCCCATTCTGGAGCTATGTTAGTACTGGTGTGGTCCCCCGGGTATATTAAAGCAGTCTGAAGACAACTCTATTGTATGCTGGTTGCCAGAAGCTTCAAGAAGCCATTATGGCAGCCACAAATCAGCAGGGCATAAGAGAGATGTGACCATCCCCTCTTGTAATGAGTTGCTGTGAGCTCAATCAGCTCCACCCTGCTTAACTGGCATGTGCTGTCAGGCTTGGAGGGCATGGTTAAAAGAAGAGGACCAGCTCAGTTAGGAGGGAGAGAAGTTCTCTGGTGCTAGCCTCCTCAAGGATAGCCTGGTTGAGGTTGCGGTACAGCCAGGACTGCTAGATGCCAGAGCCTCCCTGAAGGAAAGTAGGCCTGGCCCAGCACTATTGTGTTTACTTTGTTACCCTGAACTATTGTGGTCCCTTTTTGACTGAGGGTTATTGCGTTTACTGTTCTATCTAGGACCTGCTCCTGGACTGACTGGGATTGCTGCAGGCAATGACTCCCCTGAATAAGGTGACCAGACAGCAACTATGAAAAATCAGTACGGGGGGGGGGGGGGTGTGTGTGTAATAGAAGCCTAGATAAGAAAAAGACCCCAAAATTGGGATTGTCCCTCACTACATCTATCAGGAGAAAAGCAATATAATCATGTCATCCATGTAGAGCTACACACTTGCCTGAGGACACACAAAACAACAAGAGGACAGGACATTCCCTTCAGGAATACAAAAATAAGCCTCATTAGTGACTAAGAAAGTTAATTCCCCTCAAGCTCCCCCTCCACCCCTTACAGCTATTTCCACCCACACATCAGCTTTCTTGCTGTGGTTAAAGATCAGAGAGGGTGAGAGTGTTGCTGCTGGTGCTCTTCCTCCAGGCTTAGTGGATCAGCCTGCGGCAGCATTTCTCACTGGTAAAGTTGAGCTGGAGCCTGGGGTGGGATGTGGCGGAGGAGTGGAATCCTCCTAGCAAGGGAAGACATCAGGGCAAACACCGCTCACCCCCACACATACATGCACTCATACACTCACAGCTATTGCACTGCATGCGCATCTGCACAACCTATTCTCCTAGGGCTTGATCCTTCAAAATGCCGAACACTCAACTCCTACTGAAACCTACTTCAGGAATTACTCAGCACTTTGCAGGATCCAGCTTCTGGCAAGATCTCTTGGGAAAGGTCATTTGCCTGCTGCTCAAGAGGGAAGCTGTGCCATGGAAGGTGCTGCTTATCCTATTGTATAGATGAGAGAGAGATGGTGGAGAAGGTGACAAGGGAGGTGCTACCCTATCCTCTACCGTGATGTGGGAGAAAGTTTGATGAGGATGACATCTAACCCAGGAAATAATGGAGAGATTGGTACAATGGGGGATATTGCTGCCCGTAACATCAGGATGGTGGGAGGGAGCATGTTCAATGATGGATATTATTGGCTGAGATCTTTGCTGCTGGGCCTCCATCCCAGAAGAATCATAATAGCAGCTGCAGCCACTGCAGAGTGCATCCACCCCCTCATTTCCCCAGGCTTCCTCGGAGGCCCTACAATGGAACCAGCTTCACTAAAAAGAGTTTCAGAATGCCTTTGCTTCCATCCTTCCCTGCTAACAGGGTGCAGATTACATTTGGAGAAACACACTTATTTCTCTCACACATTCTTGCTGCGGGACAGAAGTCACTGCTC
The DNA here is from genome assembly GCA_032164245.1 of Sternotherus odoratus. NCBI lineage: Eukaryota > Metazoa > Chordata > Testudines > Kinosternidae > Sternotherus > Sternotherus odoratus. Next base: position 21,466,438 of record JAVMKO010000011.1, read on the forward strand.
TCTCCTTCCTGCAGGCCATACCCCAAAACAGAATAAAGCAGCTCTGACTTCAAAATGGATGTGAATTTTATTTTTGTGAAAGGTGTTAGACTAAAAGCTCTGGAGACTGCAGTTCCCTGGCCACAGGATTGCTAAAGTACAGGCAAAGGCTTCCCCCTACCATACTAGCCTCACAATGTCCTTTAACGCTTCCCTGGGTCACTTTTAGGGAATGTAATAGTTCAGTTTCCACAGTCCACTTAGGACCTGCTCCTGCTCCCACTGAAGTCAGTGGGAGATTTGCCATTGACTTCCGTGGAAGAGAATTGGGCCTTTAGTCCTTGGCCTCTCTGTTGAGGTGTCTGGTTTTCAACTGGAACGCCCAGTCGAAAAGGGATCCTGGTGGTTCCAGTCAGCACTGTTAGTAATATATAGGTGCATGTTATATATAGGTGTGTGTTATTAATCATTAGTATGTTGGTGACATACCAGGAATCCAGCTGCTGCTGGAGCCCTTCTGCTGAATCCCAGGAGTTACAGTCAGCTGCTGGAACTATATTCTCCTCAGTCAGCTCCTGGAGTATTCTAGGATGCATTTAATCAGGCCTTGGTGATGTGAAGACATCTAACTTGTCTAATTTTTGACTTATTCTTTCCCCATTTTAGACTCTGATCCTACCTCATTTTCACTGACATTCACTATGTTAGATGTGCAATTGCCACCAGCCTTTTTGGTGAAAACCGAAACAAAGCACTGCTGCCTTTCCACATTTTCTGTTATTGTCTCTTTCTCCTCTCCCCCCCCCCCCCCACAATTGAGTAACGGGCCTACTCTGTCCTTGATCTTCCTCTTGTTTCCAATGTATTTGTAGAATGTTTTGTTTCCCTTTATGTCCTTAGCTAGTTTGATCTCATTTTGTGCTTTGGCTTTTCTAATTTTGTCCCTACATACTTGTGCTATTTGTTTATATTCACTCTTGTAATTTGAGAAGCTTGCACTTTTTGTAGGACTCTTATAAGTTTTAGATCATTGAAGACCTCCTGGTTGAGCCAGGGTGGTCTCTTGCCATACTTCCTATCTTTCCTACGCAGTAGGATAGTTTGCTCGTGGGCCCTTAATAATGTTTCTTTGAAAAACTGCCAACTCTCATCAGTTGTTTTTTGCCTTAGACTTGCTTCCCATGGAATTTTATCTACATGGAATGTAATGAAAATCATGGGTAAGAAAATGCTTTGTGGCACCTCACTGCTTACATAGCCTACCACCCACTCTGGTTCAAGGTGAAAAATTCAGATGTGGAGCTCTGAGCAGATCACAGGATTGGGAGATGGGAGGCCAGGGGCCCAAAGTCCCATCATTTACACTAGTATTAATCTTAAGTAACTGTACGGAAGCCAATCGGGTCACATTAGTGTGATAATCAGTATAAGTAGAGTATAGTTAGTATAAGTTATATTCCTGGATCTAACACAGACATCCAATGTGACCTTGCATTTAACACAATCCTACACTTTGCTTTAATAATAAGCTTCCGAGAGCTCCCCTCCAGCACATTTCTACAATTTTGAGCCAATCTCTGAATCTATATTTCCTCCGCTGTACAATGGGAATAACAACAGATAGCATTCACCTATCTCAAAGAGATATTGTAAGGCTAAATTCATGTCTGTAAACTGCAGAGGCTCTCAGATGGAAGGTGCCAAATATTACCTGGATATCAAACTCCCCATAATTCAAGTGTGTTTCAATTGGAGGCTTACGTTCAGTCCATTTGCTGAGAAGTCATTTTTAAAGCATAGATGGAGACCTGGGTTCAGATGCTCAACACCTCCAAACATTGGGGGCATTTATTTATGGTGTTTTGGTTTGGGCCTATTTCTAATTGTACTGTATTAAGAAGCAGAATATTGATGTCTTATACACTCAAAATAGACTAACAGACTGCATTTTGAATAATAATATAAGTCATGGCCAAATGTAGACCCTGATATCTTGCAAATGATTCCATGTAGGCAGTACCCCTGGTGCCTGAAAAGTGAAAAAGGGGCTCTATGCTGGTGCAGTGGTCTATCTTTGCATAAGAAGTTGCAGGAGTGGGGCCCTAGTTTGTTAACAGTCTGCATAACAGAAATTAACTTTGTCCTCTTTTATGTCAAGTTTTAGTCTGGATCAATTTTTTACAGTTGAATTTAAAACATTTGGAGAAAAATTGCAACAGAAATGCTGTTACAGATGGTGCCAAAGTAGGGACTGACATTTTCAGAAACAAAAAGCAAGTCTGCCATCTGGAGTCTTTTAGTGCTTCTGAGGTGAATTTTTATACCGGAGAACAAATCTTACAGAAAGTTTTTAAACCGAAATTGAAGCAAGACAACAAGTTTAGCAACATGCCACACCAAGATATGATATCTCTCCACATCATGAACTTCAGTCTCATCTACCCCACAATCTCTCTAACTTTTACACTCTAATACTAATATTCTCACTCAAAGTGTTAACATAACATTGGTGTATATCCTTCACACTTATATGATAGAGGATAGAACTGAGAACACCTCAAAATGATTACTAAATTATTTTTACTATATTTTTGTAACAAATACATGGATACCTAGGATTTCACAGTTCTTTCTACATAGCACTATATGGCTACATAGTAGCAGTGGGATACAACAGCATTTTCCTCCACTGGAAGCACAGACCCATATTATTTGAGTTAAAGTAGAATCTTTGCTAGCTGTTGGCAGGATAAGGCCTGTGAACCCAGTTATACAGTTCTGATTCCATCCTGTAGAGAGCAAAGATTTAAATCACCCCCAAAGTTTTCCTTAAACTTTAATTTCATTTTCTATTTTAAGGTGAGTGGTGGCACTCTAGAGATAAATCCAATCCTGGTGATCTGCATATGGACAATCAATGGGAATCTACTGGACAGCAGAGTTCCACCTAGATCAGTAGTTCCCAAACTGGGGTTCATGAACCCCTGGGAGTTCGCAAAATGTTACACGGGTTCTCGGGGAAAACTTCCCTAATGGCAGACAGAGCTGCCTCTAGGAAACCTGGGCAGCATGGGGCCAGCAGCCCGAAGCCCCTAGGTTTCCAAGAGCTAAGCAGATCAAAGCAAGCATATTTATCACACTGAGGAGATTTAAACTTCAAGACTCCTTATAAGAAATGGAAAGGGAGGTGGATATATTTTGCTGTTCTTTAAATTAAATAGGCAGCTAGTATTTTTTTTAAAAATTATGAACAAGAAGTTTAAGATTTGTCATAACATGCATTGTTTGCCTGGACTGCTCAAGACCTGAATGCTTGTGTAGGATGAACTCTTGGAGTTGGCTTCTTAAATACCTTCACACTGTTTCACATCTGATACTCCTCGATGAAACATAGGAGCCTGGTCTTGTAACAGGTTTACACAAAGTTATATAGGCTATGAAAGTGAGATGTTGGAAGAGTGTTGCCATTTTCATAATGTAATAAAAATAATGTAAGGATAAATAATAATGTGCAATAAGCATGTCAAAAACAAATTTTATACTTCTAAGATCACTGCTTTTATAATTTATAGTCAGATAAAGGAGAAAATCCCTGGAAATATTCTTTTTAGGGAGGGTTCATGAGACTTGACATTCTATTGAAAGGAGTTCACAGGTTGTTAAAGTTTGGGAACCAGTGGGAGCAGGGCTGGGTCTGGGGTGCTGGTGAGAGCAGAGCTCGGTGTGGCTGGGTCGGGATGTTGGCGGGGAGCAGGGCTGGGTCGGGGTGTGGGATGCCGGTGAGAGCAGAGCTCGGTGTGGCTGGGTTGGGGTGTTGGTGGGGAGCAGGGCTGGGTCAGGGTGTGGGATGCTGGTGAGAGCAGAGCTCGGTGTGGCTGGGTCGGGGTGTTGGTGGGGAGCAGGGCTGGGTCAGGGTGTGGGATGCTGGTGAGAGCAGAGCTCGGTGTGGCTGGGTCGGGGTGTTGGCGGGGAAGAGGGCTGGGTCGGGGTGTCGGGGCGGGGAGCAGAGCTCAGTGTGGCTGGGTCGGGGTGTCGGGGTGGGGAGCAGAGCTCGGTGTGGCTGGGTCGGGGAGCAGAGCTCGGTGTGGCTGGGTCGGGGTGTTGGCGGGGAGCAGGGCTGGGTCAGGGTGTCGGGGCGGGGAGCAGAGCTCGGTGTGGCTGGGTCGGGGTGTTGGCGGGGAGCAGGGTTCGGTGTGGCTGGGGCGGGGTGTTGGGGCGGGGAGCAGGGCTGGGTTGGGGTGTCGGGGCGGGGAGCAGGGGTCGGCGTGGCTGGGTCGGGGTGTTGGCGGGGAGCAGGGCTGGGTCAGGGTGTCGGGGCGGGGAGCAGAGCTCGGTGTGGCTGGGTCGGGGTGTTGGCGGGGAGCAGGGCTGGGTCGGGGTGTTGGCGGGGAGCAGGGCTCGGTGTGGCTGGGTCGGGGTGTTGGCGGGGAAGAGGGCTGGGTCGGGGTGTCGGGGCGGGGAGCAGAGCTCGGTGTGGCTGGGTCGGGGTGGGGAGCAGAGCTCAGTGTGGCTGGGTCGGGGTGTCGAGGGCGGGGAGCAGAGCTCGGTGTGGCTGGGTCGGGGTGTCGAGGGCGGGGAGCAGAGCTCGGTGTGGCTGGGTCGGGGTGTCGAGGGCGGGGAGCAGAGCTCGGTGTGGCTGGGTCGGGGTGTGGGCGGGGAGCAGGGCTGGGTCAGGGTGTCGGGGCGGGGAGCAGAGCTCGGTGTGGCTGGGTCGGGGTGTTGGCGGGGAGCAGGGTTCGGTGTGGCTGGGTCGGGGTGTCGGGGCGGGGAGCAGGGCTGGGTTGGGGCGTCGGGGCGGGGAGCAGGGGTCGGCGTGGCTGGGTCGGGGTGTTGGCGGGGAGCAGGGCTGGGTCAGGGTGTCGGGGCGGAAAGCAGGGCTCGGTGTGGCTGGGTCGGGGTGTTGGCGGGGAGCAGGGCTCGGTGTGGCTGGGTCGGGGTGTTGGCGGGGAGCAGGGCTCGGTGTGGCTGGGTCGGGGTGTCGGGGCGGGAAGCAGGGCTCGGTGTGGCTGGGTCGGGGTGTCGGGGCGGGGAGCAGGGCTGGGTCAAGGTGTCGGGGCGGGGAGCAGAGCTCGGTGTGGCTGGGTCGGGGTGTTGGCGGGGAGCAGGGCTCGGTGTGGCTGGGTCGGGGTGTTGGCGGGGAAGAGGGCTGGGTCGGGGTGTCAGGGCGGGGAGCAGAGCTCGGTGTGGCTGGGTCGGGGTGGGGAGCAGAGCTCAGTGTGTCTGGGTCGGGGTGTCGGGGCGGGGAGCAGAGCTCGGTGTGGCTGGGTCGGGGTGGGGAGCAGAGCTCAGTGTGGCTGGGTCGGGGTGTCGGGGCGGGGAGCAGAGCTCGGTGTGGCTGGGTCGGGGTGTCGAGGGCGGGGAGCAGAGCTCGGTGTGGCTGGGTCGGGGTGTCGGGGCGGGGAGCAGGGTTCGGTGTGGCTGGGTCGGGGTGTTGGCGGGGAGCAGGGCTGGGTCAGGGTGTCGGGGCGGGGAGCAGAGCTCGGTGTGGCTGGGTCGGGGTGTTGGCGGGGAGCAGGGTTCGGTGTGGCTGGGTCGGGGTGTCGGGGCGGGGAGCAGGGCTGGGTTGGGGTGTCGGGGCGGGGAGCAGGGGTCGGCGTGGCTGGGTCGGGGTGTTGGCGGGGAGCAGGGCTGGGTCAGGGTGTCGGGGCGGAAAGCAGGGCTCGGTGTGGCTGGGTCGGGGTGTTGGCGGGGAGCAGGGCTCGGTGTGGCTGGGTCGGGGTGTTGGCGGGGAGCAGGGCTCGGTGTGGCTGGGTCGGGGTGTCGGGGCGGGAAGCAGGGCTCGGTGTGGCTGGGTCGGGGTGTCGGGGCGGGGAGCAGGGCTGGGTCAAGGTGTCGGGGCGGGGAGCAGAGCTCGGTGTGGCTGGGTCGGGGTGTTGGCGGGGAGCAGGGCTCGGTGTGGCTGGGTCGGGGTGTTGGCGGGGAAGAGGGCTGGGTCGGGGTGTCAGGGCGGGGAGCAGAGCTCGGTGTGGCTGGGTCGGGGTGGGGAGCAGAGCTCAGTGTGTCTGGGTCGGGGTGTCGGGGCGGGGAGCAGAGCTCGGTGTGGCTGGGTCGGGGTGGGGAGCAGAGCTCAGTGTGGCTGGGTCGGGGTGTCGGGGCGGGGAGCAGAGCTCGGTGTGGCTGGGTCGGGGTGTCGAGGGCGGGGAGCAGAGCTCGGTGTGGCTGGGTCGGGGTGTCGGGGCGGGGAGCAGGGTTCGGTGTGGCTGGGTCGGGGTGTTGGCGGGGAGCAGGGCTGGGTCAGGGTGTCGGGGCGGGGAGCAGAGCTCGGTGTGGCTGGGTCGGGGTGTTGGCGGGGAGCAGGGTTCGGTGTGGCTGGGTCGGGGTGTCGGGGCGGGGAGCAGGGCTGGGTTGGGGTGTCGGGGCGGGGAGCAGGGGTCGGCGTGGCTGGGTCGGGGTGTTGGCGGGGAGCAGGGCTGGGTCAGGGTGTCGGGGCGGAAAGCAGGGCTCGGTGTGGCTGGGTCGGGGTGTTGGCGGGGAGCAGGGCTCGGTGTGGCTGGGTCGGGGTGTTGGCGGGGAGCAGGGCTGGGTCAGGGTGTCGGGGCGGGAAGCAGGGCTCGGTGTGGCTGGGTCGGGGTGTCGGGGCGGGGAGCAGGGCTGGGTCAGGGTGTCGGGGCGGGGAGCAGAGCTCGGTGTGGCTGGGTCGGGGTGTTGGCGGGGAGCAGGGCTCGGTGTGGCTGGGTCGGGGTGTTGGCGGGGAGCAGGGCTCGGTGTGGCTGGGTCGGGGTGTTGGCGGGGAAGAGGGCTGGGTCGGGGTGTCAGGGCGGGGAGCAGAGCTCGGTGTGGCTGGGTCGGGGTGGGGAGCAGAGCTCAGTGTGGCTGGGTCGGGGTGTCGGGGCGGGGAGCAGAGCTCGGTGTGGCTGGGTCGGGGTGGGGAGCAGAGCTCAGTGTGGCTCGGTCGGGGTGTCGGGGCGGGGAGCAGAGCTCGGTGTGGCTGGGTCCGGGTGTCGAGGGCGGGGAGCAGAGCTCGGTGTGGCTGGGTCGGGGTGTCGGGGCGGGGGAGCAGAGCTCGGTGTGGCTGGGTCGGGGTGTTGGCGGGGAGCAGGGTTCGGTGTGGCTGGGTCGGGGTGTCGGGGCGGGGAGCAGGGCTGGGTTGGGGTGTCGGGGCGGGGAGCAGTGGTCGGCGTGGCTGGGTCGGGGTGTTGGCGGGGAGCAGGGCTGGGTCAGGGTGTCGGGGCGGGAAGCAGGGCTCGGTGTGGCTGGGTCGGGGTGTCGGGGCGGGGAGCAGGGCTGGGTCAGGGTGTCGGGGCGGGGGAGCAGAGCTCGGTGTGGCTGGGTCGGAGTGTTGGCGGGGAAGAGGGCTGGGTCGGGGTGTCAGGGCGGGGAGCAGAGCTCGGTGTGGCTGGGTCGGGGTGGGGAGCAGAGCTCAGTGTGGCTGGGTCGGGGTGTCGAGGGCGGGGAGCAGAGCTCGGTGTGGCTGGGTCGGGGTGTCGAGGGCGGGGAGCAGAGCTCGGTGTGGCTGGGTCGGGGTGTCGAGGGCGGGGAGCAGAGCTCGGTGTGGCTGGGTCGGGGTGTCGAGGGCGGGGAGCAGAGCTCGGTGTGGCTGGGTCGGGGTGTCGAGGGCGGGGAGCAGAGCTCGGTGTGGCTGGGTCGGGGTGTCGAGGGCGGGGAGCAGAGCTCGGTGTGGCTGGGTCGGGGTGTCGAGGGCGGGGAGCAGAGCTCGGTGTGGCTGGGTCGGGGTGTCGGGGCGGGGAGCAGGGCTGGGTTGGGGTGTCGGGGCGGGGAGCAGGGGTCGGCGTGGCTGGGTCGGGGTGTTGGCGGGGAGCAGGGCTGGGTCAGGGTGTCGGGGCGGGAAGCAGGGCTCGGTGTGGCTGGGTCGGGGTGTCGGGGCGGGGAGCAGGGCTGGGTCAGGGTGTCGGGGCGGGGAGCAGAGCTCGGTGTGGCTGGGTCGGGGTGTTGGCGGGGAGCAGGGCTCGGTGTGGATGGGTCTGGGTGTTGGCGGGGAAGAGGACTGGGTCGGGGTGTCGGGGCGGGGAGCAGAGCTCGGTGTGGCTGGGTCGGGGTGGGGAGCAGAGCTCGGTGTGGCTGGGTCGGGGTGTCGGGGCGGGGAGCAGAGCTCGGTGTGGCTGGGTCGGGGTGTCGAGGGCGGGGAGCAGAGCTCGGTGTGGCTGGGTCGGGGTGTCGGGGCGGGGAGCAGAGCTCGCTGTGGCTGGGTCGGGGTGTTGGCGGGGAGCAGGGCTGGGTCGGGGAGTTGGGTCGGGGTGTTGGGTCGGGGAGCGGGGCTGGGTCGGGGTGTTGGGTCGGGGTGTTGGGTCGGGGTGTTGGGTCGGGGTGTCGGGGCGGGGTGTCGGGGCGGGGTGTCGGGGCGGGGAGCAGAGCTCGGTGTGGCTGGGTCGGGGTGTCGGGGCGGGGAGCAGGGCTGGGTCGGGGTGTTGGGTCGGGGTGTTGGGTCGGGGAGCAGGGCTGGGTCGGGGTGTTGGGTCGGGGAGCAGGGCTGGGTCGGGGAGTTGGGTCGGGGAGCAGGGCTGGGTCGGGGTGTTGGGTCGGGGTGTTGGGTCGGGGTGTTGGGTCGGGGAGCAGGGCTGGGTCGGGGTGTTGGGTCGGGGTGTTGGGTCGGGGTGTTGGGTCGGGGTGTTGGGTCGGGGTGTTGGGTCGGGGAGCAGGGCTGGGTCGGGGTGTTGGGGCGGGGTGTCGGGGCGGGGAGCAGGGCTGGGGCGGGGTGTCGGGGCGGGGAGCAGGGCTGGGGCGGGGGGTCGGGGCGGGGAGCAGGGCTGGGGCGGGGGGTCGGGGCGGGGAGCAGAGCTCGGTGTGGCTGGGTCGGGGTGTCGAGGGCGGGGAGCAGAGCTCGGTGTGGCTGGGTCGGGGTGTCGAGGGCGGGGAGCAGAGCTCGGTGTGGCTGGGTCGGGGTGTTGGCGGGGAGCAGGGTTCGGTGTGGCTGGGTCGGGGTGTCGGGGCGGGGAGCAGGGCTGGGTTGGGGTGTCGGGGCGGGGAGCAGGGGTCGGCGTGGCTGGGTCGGGGTGTTGGCGGGGAGCAGGGCTGGGTCAGGGTGTCGGGGCGGGAAGCAGGGCTCGGTGTGGCTGGGTCGGGGTGTCGGGGCGGGGAGCAGGGCTGGGTCAGGGTGTCGGGGCGGGGAGCAGAGCTCGGTGTGGCTGGGTCGGGGTGTTGGCGGGGAGCAGGGCTCGGTGTGGATGGGTCTGGGTGTTGGCGGGGAAGAGGACTGGGTCGGGGTGTCGGGGCGGGGAGCAGAGCTCGGTGTGGCTGGGTCGGGGTGGGGAGCAGAGCTCAGTGTGGCTGGGTCGGGGTGTCGGGGCGGGGAGCAGAGCTCGGTGTGGCTGGGTCGGGGTGTCGAGGGCGGGGAGCAGAGCTCGGTGTGGCTGGGTCGGGGTGTCGGGGCGGGGAGCAGAGCTCGCTGTGGCTGGGTCGGGGTGTTGGCGGGGAGCAGGGCTGGGTCGGGGAGTTGGGTCGGGGTGTTGGGTCGGGGAGCAGGGCTGGGTCGGGGTGTTGGGTCGGGGAGCAGGGCTGGGTCGGGGTGTCGGGGCGGGGAGCAGAGCTCGGTGTGGCTGGGTCGGGGTGTCGAGGGCGGGGAGCAGAGCTCGGTGTGGCTGGGTCGGGGTGTCGGGGCGGGGAGCAGAGCTCGGTGTGGCTGGGTCGGGGTGTCGGGGCGGGGAGCAGAGCTCGGTGTGGCTGGGTCGGGGTGTCGGGGCGGGGAGCAGGGCTGGGTTGGGGTGTTGGGTCGGGGTGTTGGGTCGGGGTGTTGGGTCGGGGTGTTGGGTCGGGGTGTTGGGTCGGGGAGCAGGGCTGGGTCGGGGTGTTGGGTCGGGGAGCAGGGCTGGGTCGGGGTGTTGGGTCGGGGAGCAGGGCTGGGGCGGGGGGTCGGGGCGGGGAGCAGGGCTGGGTCGGGGTGTCGGGGCGGGGAGCAGGGCTGGGGCGGGGTGTGGATCATGAGGGTGCCCAGCGCGAGCAGCAGTGGATGGGGGCGAGGCGCTCCGCGATTCCCTCTCCCTCTCTCAGAGGGCCGCAGGCCAGGCGGGGCCGCGCCGATCCGTGTCCAGGCGACAGGTGACGCTAACACGACAAGCCCGCAGCCAGACATACCATAGAGAGGCGCGCTGGAGCTGTGAGGTAACGTCACTTCCGCTTTCCATGGCTTCCGCGGCGTGTGGTCGTTTCTTGTCTGTCCCGTGGTGGCGCGGCTGGGTGACGTATATTGACTGCGCCGGGCTGGCTGACGTACGGCCGTCGCGGTTTCTCATTGCCTACTAGGGATGGGGCCGCAAGTGGGTCTGGTGGTGAGGCGGCTCCCCAGGTAAAGCGAGCGGGAAACCGGCAGGGAGGTGCCCGGCGCGTCCCCACCTCCCCTCGCTCCCTGGCATGGCGGGGTCCGGCTCCTTCAGGGCTGACGCCCCCCAGCACGGTCTGACACGGGGAAGTGTTACCCGCCTGGGTCGGTGCCAGGGCACCCACCATCTCCCCCGTGGCCCGTAACAGTCTCGCTTGTGTCAGTGAAGCGGTGTTTAAAAGAATCAGCCACGAAAGATCTTCCCACGACGGAATCACGAGGGGCTCTCAGAGGATAAACGTTTCTTTTTATGCTGTGCAAATTTTAGTCAGTGAAAATGAAGTGGCAGGCCCCATGCTTGAGTTCGTGCAGTGTTCCTGGAGAATGGCCCATAGAGCACTTCTCCTTAAAAACGGTTAACAAGGGACCCAGGGCATTATAGGCCATGGAACGTAAATACCTGGAAAGATATTTTTTTCTATTATTAAGCAATCAGTTTGTAAGCACATGGAGGGTAATTAGGAATAGCCAACGAAGATTTGTCAAGAACAAATCATATTGAAACAATTTAACTTGCTTTTTTGACAGGGTAATTGGCCTAGTGGCTATGAGAAGCAGTAGATGGGATTTCTTGACTAATGTTTTTAAGACAGTCCTGCGTGAGTCTCAAACACATTAGGGAAATATGGTCTAGATTAAATTATTATATGTGAGTGCAAAACCAGTTGCAATGCTGTAGTCATAATAATGACTACTTTGCTGTCAGACTGGATGGACATATCACGTGAATTCCCTGGGTCTAGTACTCTTCAATATTTTCACAAATGATTTGGATTACAGAGTAGAGCTAGTACTTGGTTGGAAGTAACAAAGGAGCAGAAGGACGTTGGAGTATTAGCTGATCACAGGATGACTATGTGCCACCAATGTGATATGGCTGTGAAAAAAAGCTAATGTGGTCTTGGGATGTATCAGGTGAGGTATTTTCAGTAGAGATAAAGAGGAGCAAATACTATTATCAAGGAACTGGTGAGACCTCATCTGAAATACTGTGTGCAGTTCTGATCTCCCATGTTTAAGAAGGATGAATTCAAAAACAAATACAGAGAAAGGATACTAGGATGATCTGAGGAATGGAAAACCTATTTGATGAAAGGAGACAAAGATGATGGCTTGTTTAGCCTAATCAAAAGAAGGCTGAGGGGAGATATGATTGCTCTCTATAAATATATCAGAAGTATAAATACCAGGGAGAGGGAGGAATTATTTAAGCTCAGTACAAATGTGGACACAAGAACACGTGGATATAAACTGGCCATCAGGAAGTTTAGACTTGAAATTAGACAAAGATTTCTAACCATCAGAGGAATGAAGTTCTGGAACAGACTTCCAAGGGAAGCAATGGAGGTGAAAGATATCAGGCTTCAAGATTAAGCTTAGTACATTTATGGAGGGGATGGTATGATGAGAACCTAATTTTGGCAATTGATCTTTTACTATTAGTGGTAAATATGTCCATTGGCCTGTGTTAGGATGTTCGATGAGGTGGGATCTGAGTTACTACAGAGAATTCTTTCCTGGGTGTCCGGCTGGTGAGTCTTGCCCACATGCACAGGGTTTAGTTGATCGCCCTATTTGGGATCAGGAAGGAATTTTCCTTCAGGGCACATTGGCGGAGGACCTAGGGTTTTTTTGCCTTCTTCTGCAACATGGGGTATGGTTCACTTGCTGGAGGATTCTCTGAACCTTGAAGTCTTTAAACCATGATCTGAGGCCTTTAGTAGTTCAGACGTAGGTTAGGGGTTTATTACTGGAGGGGTGGATGAGATTCTGTGGCCTGCCTTGTGCAGGAGGGTCAGACTAGATGATCATAATGGTCCTGTCTGACCTTAAAGTCTATGAGTTAATTGAGGGAGGTCAGGAGATAAAGGCCACAATACAAGTGTGTCTGCAGCAACTTTCTCCAGCAGGGCAAAGACCAACACGGTGCCCTCATTAACCATCTTGTCTGAGGGGCTAGAGTCTCTGTTAGCTACTTGTAGAGCCCACAAATGTATGCCTGCTGATTTTCCAGAGATCTGGCTGTACTTTTTCCTTTACTGAGACTGGCGGTGTTGAGCAAGGGCTCTGTACTGCAGTTGGAAATAGATACAGTAAACCCTCGATTTAACGGACTTCGGATGCAACGGACAAAATTTCTGAGCAAGTCTGATGCATTCCTGATCCATTTCTGGCGGGCTGGCTGCCGGCTCCCGCCCGGGTCCCGGCAGCGGGCGGGCTGCGGGGCTGCCGGCTCCCGCCCGGGTCCCGGCAGCGGGCGGGCTGCGGGGCTGCCGGCTCCCGCCCGGGTCCCGGCAGCGGGCGGGCTGCGGGCTCATTTTTTTAATTATTATTAAATAACGGCCTTTTCGATTTAACAGACACCCCCTTGCACGAATTAGTCCGTTAAATGGAGGTTTTACTGTATTAGCAGATGGCTCTGGAGCCCAAGGGATCTGTTCCTCCAGGCCATGCAGCACCTCCTGGAGCTCATTCATGTTAGGTTTTGTAAATTCCCACTTATTGCAAAATGTAATTCAGGCCTAAAAAGTAGTTGGCAGCATGCTTTTGAATATGTTGTGTTAATGAACTCCAGGAATGGAAGGGCCAACAATAGGAGAATAGTGGGAATAAAATGAGGAAAGTGGTATAAACTGGGACACCGATAAAGTGGTTAATTGCAAACTGGCAATTCATGAACATTTATAAAAGTTATACAAGACATCTTTTATAGTCAGACTGCCATAGGCTCTTGGTAAACTGAAAAAAAAAATCTGGTATCTTATCACTCTGGCAAGTGTCATTTGGTCTGCTCCCAAGAATGGGACAGGATAGCAAAGAGAAAGCAACTATGCAATAACCTTGGGGAAAAACAAAACAAAACACAAAGTTTATAGATCCAACGTATAACTATATGCCAAAATCTGCGCTCAGATACATTGATGTAAATGGTGCAGAACTTATTAGATTTCAATTGAGTTACTCTCAAGGCACACCAGAGAAACTAGAACAGATTTTGTCCCTAAATTACTAATTTATATAATTGTCTCTAGAGGTTACGATAGGGGCAACTGAAAAAAATTGCAGTAATGCCAGGGCTAGAAAATATGCCTGAAGCATTTAAACATGCTGTCACAGGGCCTGCACAGGTCTCACTCTCTTTCCCCTGTGCTCTGGCTGATAGAAATAAAAGTCTTCACACCCTATTCTGGTGCTTCATCCTAGCATTCTTTATTTACAGTGTAAATCAGTTGCTTCAGTGCAAGAAAGTGCTTCCCTTCATCCCCCAACAATTACCTACTTTGTACCTGGGTACAGGGTCTCCAGGCACCGTCCCTGAAGTGAGGTGATAGAGCAAGAGGAGGAGGAGGAGCAGCAGCAGCCACCTCCTGTCCGCTTCCTGGCTCACCTCCCAAATGTGTTTGGCTTAGGGCTTTTCTAGCCCTCTCAGTTTGCAGCATCAGCTGTGACCACTCAGCCCATCCTGCTGCGGTGAGCCAGCCCTCATTAGGGCCCACAGCTGGACATCCCCTATGCTGCTGCAAGCCTCTGCCCCTGGCCCTCCTACCAGAAAGCAGGGCTTAGCCAGCAGGGGCAGAGCATGCAAGGGGTTTTACCCCTGCCTTGCCACACGTGTACTGACATTTTTGGAATGTGGCTACTAAACATTGGACATTGAACCAACCTGCTGATTATAGCCAGGACTTCCTTCTGTATGTGTGCAGACTTCCTTTGAAACATCTAGGCACTTCAGAACTGGCAGTGGTTTGTATGTGTTCACACATGCTATTTGTTCTTTTTTTCTGTTTCTTTAAAACCAACAACTATTTACTAATGCTAGAAACATGTTTTAAATCACTAAAATGAGTTTGACACATTTATTTATGACTTTAAAGGGTGATTGCTTGTACACTATTCATACTAATCAATTTAGAATTTGAATTGTGCAAAGTTGGCTGTGTTAAAAAACCCCACCACTGACTTGATATATACAGGTAGGAACTTCTATCAAAGCTTAGTGCAACTCATTTAGCACATTTAATTTTTGAAATGTTTTAGCTACCATTCAACTTGGCTTTCTTGTTTCAGATTGAAGCCATTCAACAGATTACAAATAATATTACAGCACTTGGTAAGTATAGGATTCTGTCTGGTAGCATTAGAAGCCAATTTGTAACTCTCCCCCTTTGTGATAGAGAATAAGTGTGTAGTTCTTTAGTTTATCGAGTCATGGCAGTATTATACTGTAAATTCAGCTTTTTAATGTTTAGGTCTAATGTTTCCAGTTACGCTTTAGCTGGACTTTACTACAAATTCCTCTTACAATAATAATAATAGATTTATTAGTTTTTGGCACCCCACATATTTTGACTGATCGTTCTGTTTGTCTCAGTAGTTTCAAACACAATGTTTTCCAGTATGCTAAATTTTCTTCTTTATATTTTAGTTGTTTTGAGTTAATTGAAATTGCTAATGAAAATCATTTTAGTAATTTTTGTATAATATTGCCAAAAGTGATCAGACAAGACTATTTGTCATGATCTTATGTGTAGTGAGTGGGAGAATAGAGAATTGTCTTGTACATCTATCATCATAACTAATGCAAGTGTTTTCAACATGGAAGTCTCATTGAAACAAGATTACAATCAAATAAAGACGTTGATGAACATAATGTATTTCAGAATATACAACACAAAAGTTGTTCTATTTCCAAGTATTCCTGCAAATTAATAACCTCAAAGTTAGTATTATATACTTAGTATGGCTTTAGGAGCAATATTAATGAGTAGCTGAAATAAATCAATCTTTAAAAAGAGAGAGAGGTGTTGGAAAATGTTAGTCTAGAATTCTGTCAGAATACTCACAATGACAACCACAATTATAGTGAGTTTTGAGAATGTTTATGGAATAAACATAACTATGGTTATTCAACATGAAGACATTGTTTTACTTAGTGTTCCTATTTTTCAATGTACAGAATATGTCCAAACACACAGATTCTGCAGCAGAAGTGTTATTGGAAAAGAGAGGATGTGCTGCAGTAATAACAATGAATAGACCAAAGGCTCTAAATGCATTAAATCTTTCCATGATTCGACAGATTTATTCACAGTTAAAGGTTAGTGGCTTTATTTTAACGCAGCCTAAATTCATACCTCTACTAGCAGTTTTCAGTATAAAGCTGCTACTTTTTGTTCTTTCTAATCAATCTGTAACTTTTTATATGGAGTCACTGACCCAATCATTAAAACCCTGCTTCAACAGGTACTTAAACTCGCACCTAACTAAAAATGTGAGTAGTTCCATTGAATTTAAGGAGACTACTCACCGTTTTAAAGTAAGTCACCTCCTTAAATACCCTCATGACCTATGGATTAGATAGAAAAATCCATATTTCGATTCCCCAACTAACTTTCTGCATTTTAGTGAAATGCTGAACCATGTTGCATATATGGCGATATGGGTGCTTTTCTCCAAAGGTTATGTAAGCAGGCCTGTGGGTGGGGAGTATTTCAACTAGTCCAAATCCTGACTGTCTAAATGTAGAAATCATACCATTTTAACTATACCAGTATAGTTAAAGTAGTACAACCCCCTTTAGTGTGGATGCAGTTATATTGGTGTAAATGTTTATATTGATATAGCTTATTACCATGTGAGAAAGGAATTAATATGGATGGATACAATGCACTTTTTTTTTAAAACAGGGCTTTGGAGCAGAGTCTGGAGTTGGAGCGCAGAGCAGTAGAGCTCCAGGTTTTTGCCTGGAGCTGGAGTGGAGCCGGAGCATCGCTCCAAAGCCCTGTTTTATAACTACACCAACACTGGGGAGGCTGTACGACTTTAATTATTTCAGTTAAAAACAAAAACATGCTCCACTGATGTAGTTCTACTGGTACAAAACACTGCATAGACCAGGCTTTAATCAATTCATTTGGCTGAAATCCATTAGTGTTATAAGTCGTACTTCCTGCCCAGTCTACTTGGGCTTTTAACACCCTTTAACCTACTGGCTGAACGTTGAGCCCCAGTTAATACCATCTCAATCAGAGTCTTCTGCTGTGGAAGTGGGGTAGCACTGATAGGAATTCCTTGCAGGCCGACTGCTCTAGGGTATGGCAACTCCTACCAGGAATGTGGACGATAGTCCTCACAGGGAACACATTTCTAATATCAGTAACTGTTTCCCAGTTGCTTCCCCTGTTGCTCTTCTGATGGTATTGACACTGGAGCTGTCTGTTTGCAGATTCAGGAAGACTTCTCTACGTAAATTAACATTCCAAAAATGAACTGAATGTTTCTTCGGCGGATACAAACTTGTTGTTTTTAAGAGTAAAATAATGGATTTGGCAGATGTTGATGGCACCCACCCAGGAGAGATTTCTACTCAGCTGCGTTAGTGGGTTTTCCCTTTTTAGTGCTCAGTTGAAATTTAAGTAGGAAATGGCTCATTCTGGAAGGAGTAAGAAGAATGACTAAAGACAGCATTGGGGAATAGTTTTTTTAAATGAATTTTTATATATTCGGGAATAATATTTCATTTGTCCTTTTTAGACATGGGAGAAAGACCCTGAAACCTTTCTAATAATTATAAAAGGAACGGGAGGAAAGGCGTTCTGTGCAGGGGGTGATATCAGAGGTAAGGATTTGAGAATGTGTTAAATTCACATTGGTCACTATTTTACAATTGTAGCATACAACTTTCAGTGATTAGTTGCTTCAATAGTCATATCCGCCATTTTAAGTCTATGGCATACATGAATTAGTGATAGAGGTAAATAGATACTTCTGTGCAAGAAACATCAAGATTTTAATGTGGCCACTGTAAAATATTTATGAATCTTAAATGAGTTGCATCTCAATTCATGTAGAGAGATAAAGCAATATTGTATTTGTCTTTGGACAGCTAAATTTTGTTACAATGGGTGAAAAATAACTATGATTAGCTGGATAAAAAAATTAAAACTAGGCATGACTCAATTGAATGTGGTAGGAACAGGGAAGCACTTTAAAGAAATTGCCTCCTCAAAAATATTCCTTGCTACTGAGGGCATCTGTCCTAACAGTCTGGTAGCCCTGTTAGACAACCCACTGATACTGAAGACCCAAATAGTCATAGGAGCAAAACACACTTGCTTATATTTATGACTTACTATAAAGATTATACCCTTTTAGACAGATCTGACCACTGTGATTCATGAATTTTTGTGAGGTCTTGACTAGATTACTTTAGCTCATTTAAGAACAAACCATGTGCCCTGAAAATGCTCCAGAAGCTGAAAATGCAACAGACTGTCTGCTCATTGTAAACTAGTGTCCTCTCAGGACTGGGTCCTCATTTTCCAGTATTCAAAATCTTTAGTAGGTTCTATCTAAGAATTGGCTTTCCCTCTGTGATCATGACCTTCCAATGATCACTGCAGTGAAACCGAACTATGAAGCTGTCAGCCAGTAGGAAAAGTTCATGAATGCCGGAGGCAAAACTTTTATGAGAGCTGGACATAGATTATTGCATATCTTCCCACAAGAAATTAGTGGGGAAAAATATGCATCATAATGAAAATAAATACAATCAGTATCATCTTCCCTGAGTTAAATAATTAAAATCAATTTTTAAGTCTACTGGTAATTGCCACACTTCCGTTTGCTGCATTGGAATACTGCAGAAAACAAGGGCCGCTCCTACAGAATTTAAGTCCATCTTGCAGCATACACAAGACCTTGTTTGTTGTGAATATTTAATATTACAAAGTCACTTTTGTTGTGCTGGTTAAATTTTTAATGTAATAATTTTTAGTTTTAATTTTGTCTTATTTTACTAGCTATCACAGATGCAGGAAAAATTGGAGATAGGCTAGCACAAGATTTCTTCAGAGAAGAATACATTCTGAACAATGCTATTGGTATGTGTGTACAAAGCAATTTCCAAATCTAATACCTCTAGAATATTTGTGGGTTTGATTTTTCACAATAGTGGCTCTAAAGCATAAGTTCAACACTGAATTTTATAGAATTGGTAACAGAGGTAAAGATGAAATCTAAAGGTATTAATTTTTGACTAAATGCTAGTTTTGGTAACCCATCTTTAATTTGGCAGTGGGGAATCCCCTTATTTTACAGGTGGGGGCAAGTAGGATATTTTCCCATTTTAAACTGTTAAACAGCTTCATTTCATCTTGGGGGTTGTCAGTAACTCTATTTCAATGACTGGGAAAGAGATTCCTAGACTTGCAGATGAAGTATTCTAGATAATGTTTTTTTTTTAAGTTTAGAGAAGATACAAAGAAGATGTGACGATACATAAAATGGGCACTCCTGTATTTACTGTCTAATAATGTAAGAATGCAGTAACACAGTTAAATTAGAAGGCAAGGGGGGAGGGATAGCTCTGTGGTTTGAGCATTGGCTTGCTAAACCCAGCGTTGTGAGTTCAGTCCTTGAGGGGGCCATTTAGGGATCTGTGGCAAAAACAAAACAAAACAAAAAACTGTCGGGGGACAGTACTTGGTCTTGCTAGTGTAGGCAGGGGACTGGACTCCATGACCTTTCAAGGTCTTTCCAGTTCTATGAGATAGGTATATCTCCATATATAATACTGCTTTACACATTGCTACAAATTGTTATGCAGAGTTCCACGGATTATTTCTGTGGCAAAGGGCTTAGTAGGATTTAGAAAAAGATGGGATCTTTATGTGAATAATCTATTTACATCCAGAATATAAACTGTACATGGGTTATTAACACCTCATTCATGAGAATACAAGTCAACCACTGATGTAGTTAAGATGACCTAACTCTGCATATAGACAATGCTAGATCAATGGAAGAATTCTTCCATTGACCTACCTACCGTCTCTGCGGGAGGTAGATTACCTACATGCCAATTGGAGAACTTCTCCTGTTGGCATAGGTAGTGTCTACACTGACGTGCTACAGCGGCACCTCTGTAGCATTTCAAGTGTAGACAATCCCTGAGAATTTAATGTCTACCTTGTGGTGTTCTTGCATCTAACTTCTGTGTTATCTCACCTTTGACTATGAAAGACAAGTCAGTTTTATAGTTTGACTTTCTTCTTCTCACGCTCTTGCAGAATGCTATAATGTTTGTACAGTTAATAACAAACTTTAAATAAACCTTTTCCCTTGGCCTTAAAGCAGATACAAGTGTCTCTATTGATCATGGCTTTATTAAAGCATATACAAAGCAAATGTGTATTTTTGCTAAATTTAGTCTGATAACATTCCTATGAGTAGATTTTCAGAATGCCAGTTTGTACATGTGAGATTTTGTATTACCTCTAGTGCATCTCTGAAGTTGTCAGCAAATAATCTCTTATTTATGCAGTCAAAGCAGAGATGTAGTACAAAAACTGGCTTAACAGCCCAGGCAGTAATAATTCATGTTCATCTGGGGCGATGGGGTTAAAGTGCACTTCCTTGATAAATACTATTTCACAGTATTCAGTGTGGGGATCCTGTAGTGAAAGACCATCTTGTATATACAGCTACACAAAGAGACAGAGTTAAAATTGATATGGGAATTATAATTACATTTTCTTAAATTTTGTTGCTAGTTGCTATAACTGCATGGGTTGGAATTTAGCAGTTTCTTAGATTTAATTTAAAATACTGACTAAAAAAAAAAAAGCATCGCTTCATTCACAAAAAGAGCTGTCCTCGAAGGAATTGGGAGCTTGGTTTTGCTCCTCCTAAGTTACTCTGGATGTTTAGGTATTCACACACTTACAGTCTTGAAAATAATGTAGATTTGTTTACTGGTTGCTTTTTAAATGCATTCTTAAGGATGGTAGAAGTGTCTCTAGAATTCACCCCTTAGAGAATTAACTGATAAATCATAGTGAAGTTTATTTATATAATTTATGAACTACTTCAAGTACCTGTACCGTTGGGTGGTGACATAAAATAACTTTATTCATTATTAATTTTAATTTATAAAATTACTTAGCCTTTTATCTTTTTATTGTATAAAGTAATTTGTTAAAACTACAAACAGGTAAGTGAAATATTTGTGATATCTGTGTGTCAAAGGTATATTCTTTTAGGCTGGGGTTAAGTATACAAAACTACTTACTCCTAATTGTAACTCCTAACTTACTCCTAATTGTAACATTTCTGTTAGGTACCTGCCAGAAGCCGTATGTGTCACTTATTGATGGGATTACAATGGGAGGTGTAAGTAAAATATCTTTCTAAGTGAGGCAATTGAGATGGCTTGTCTGTGTTAATGTAATATTTGATTAAATACATTGAGTGAAGCAAAATTGACAGTTTCAAGAAGTGCATACCGTAACTCCTTGCTTAACATTGTAGTTATGTTCCTGAAAAATTCTACTTTAAGCTAAGCAATGTTAAGTGAATCCAGTTTCCCTATAAGAATTCATGTAAATGGTATGGGAGGTGGGGTTACGTTCCAGGGATTTTTTTTTTTTCCCACAAGACACATATATTAGTCTTTTGTCTTGTGAAAAAAAAAATCCCTGGAACTGTGTGTGTGTGTGTGTGTGTGTGTACACACACAGAGTTTTAAACAAATAATACTATACACAGCTATGATTATTGTGAAGCTTGGTTGAGATGGAGGAGTCAGAGGGTGGGATATTTCCCAAGAAATGCCTTGTTGCTAAGTGATGAACTAACAGTTGGTTGAGCCCTCAAGGGTTAACACATTGTTGTTAATGTAGCCTCACACTCTACAGTGCAGCACAAATGGAGGGAGGAGGCACAATAGATTCATGGCAGTGGCTGAAAACATTCCCTGTGGAAACTGAATTGGTGATGAACCCATGCTATCCCACTGAAGTGCACCACTCCTGCAACTTTTCAAAGTGCCTGAAGGGAGGGGGGGTGCATGCGTGAAAGACAGAGGCACACAATGTTTGTGTGAGAGCACCACACATTAACTCCTTAAGTAAACTGACCCCACTCTAAGTACACTGCCTTTTTAAATAGATCAGCAAGTTGAGACAACAGGTGCTGCCAGCAAGTTCCCTCCGTCTTGAGCCCTGTCCTGTCCCCTCCTGCTCTGTAGAGATGGGTACAGGAGCAGGGGAGGTGGCCCCCATGACATCAGCACCCCTCTTCTCCTGAGCCCCTCTGCATAGGCAGTAGGAGGCTCCCAGGAGCAGTTCCAAGGCAGAGGGACACTTGAACTGCTTGGCAATTGGTAGCTGGCTGGGCGACTGCCACACAGGGAACTTAGGGGAGATGATGGTGGGCTACCAGTCCACCCAGTTTCCAAGTCCCCCACCAGCTAGCTCCAATAGGCTGCTCTTCCTGCAAGCAGTGGACAAAGCAGGAGGCTGCCAAACCACGTAATAAGGGAGCATTGTGCAACTTTAAATGAGCATGTTCTCTAACTGATCAGTGACATAATAATGAAATGTTAATCGTGACAATGTTAAGTGAGGAGTTACAGTATAATGTCATTTAACATAAGTCATTTTTGAGTGATAGTTGGTTCACATAATTTAGAAAGCAGTAATATCTCTCATTGATATAACCCATTAATATACTGAAGAGGTAATGCAGATTTTGGTTGCTTTTTGTTCCTTCTTTCAAGTAAGCATTGCAGAAAATAGAAAAAATGGATGTGACCCCATATATAATAATATTAACTCTGGAACCTTGCTTTTCATCTGTAAAGTACCATCCATACCTATGGCACACATGACTACTTCAGGAATCTAGCTCTTGATACATTGCAGCCCCCAAATGAATTCAAGAGATGGTTTTGCTGTTTTGCTAAAACTAAGCAATAAGTAAGTTATATGGTTAAGACTAGTTGACATTTATTCTCTGATTGGAATTACATGCACATATTGTTAATGAGCTACTCTTTCACATGAAACAGGAGAGGAAATGCCTCTAACTAGGCAAACTGAATAGGCTCAAGGGAAATTGTATGCATTAGTGACTCAGAATAACTTCATGTGCCAAACATTCACTGCAAATTCTTTGAAGGTGTGGTTACCTGATCCTCTTTATAGCATTCACATTTGGTAGGTGTAATCAGAGGGAAGGAGATGACATTATCATATATGGGTTCTGCCACAGCAGAGCAGACTGCTATTTTTAAATACTTTTCTGTGCTTTTCTCGGAGGATTTGGTAGTAGCTTTGAAGGCAGCAGTGGATCTTGTAGCTTATTAAGGAAGCTGAAATTTTGGTATAAGAACCCTGAAAGAGTGGAGACATTAGCATGCAGAATCTGCAGAAAATCTCTTCCAGCTCTGGTTAGTTTGCCTTTGGCACTATCTCTATTTAACTTACTTTCATAAAGGTTAGGAGTCTGAAATATAAATACTAGCTATAACTGATTAGCTAGCATTGACTGCACCCATTAGTCCCATTTTGTTCCTTAATGATACTATATTATATACAATATCATGAACAGAGTATTCTAAGAGAGAGAGATGCTGTGATCTCTTTAATTTGGCTTTCGCTGATAATTCAAATCTTAGCAGAGCACATCACATGATAGAAAATATAGTTTTTATATTTGTGGTATGAGATCTGGAAATTGTTCAATGTAGGTCTTTGAGTGATTTGTTTCGCAGTGGAGCGTCTGTATGGGCTGAGTGTTCATTTTTAGGTAAGAATATCTGTGTGATCACTGGAAGATCTTAGTTTTCAACCCAGTGATCAACCATCTTAAAACTGTCCTTGGAGACCGCATTAAACAATTTTACTGGTGATGTTTGAGTGAACAAGAACATTGACAGAAGTAGTACTAGCAGTAAAAGTGATGTCTGACTACAGCAAGTTGTGGAAATAAGCCATGGGAAGGCAGTAATTTTTATATATTTGTATATAGATATCTGCTAGCAGGTGAAAGAGGATAGCATTTGTTGCTTGGCAGATGATAGGGCTAATAGAGTCCCTGGATGAAAGCAAGGTTTTTTTGTTTGTTCCTTGTTTGACTAGTTTTATCTAGCTTATTCTTTTCATCCCTTCTAATACAGTAGACTCTCAATTATCCAGGATGATAGGGAAAAAATGAATCCTGGTTAATAAAATCCCAGATAATCACCATCCATAGGAAATATGACGGGGAGAGGGAGTTGGTTCACCAGCCGCCCTGCACTGCGGGGAGGGGGTGTTGGTTCATTGGCTGCCCTTCGCCTTGATGGGTTGGGGGTTTTTTGTGCTTGGGGTGGCAACAAAGCCAGAGCTGGCCCTGCGAGTTGTGTATTTTTTTTTTTGACGTCCTGGTTAATCCACAACCTGGTTAACCCAATCCTGGATAATCGAGAGTCTACTGTATACACAGCTTACTATACCAGTGCCTACCAGTATGTAGGCAGTTTTTCCACAGTTAAGTTATTAAACTAAAAAAAGGCAAACTTTCCACTTACAAACCCTCACATCTAACACAAACACATGGTATCTCATTGAGGGAGATAAGATCATGTTGTGGTTATATAGTTGTCCTGACCGCCTTTCACCCTTCTCATTTACTGTTTGTGTTACCAGCCTTGCTCTCCCTGCCCTCCAGGGTCCTTTCCATCCTTTCCTTCCCACCTGTTACGAGGCACACCCTACCCTCACGTCACTTCTCAGTTTATTCCCCATCCAGGAGAAAGGAAAAATTACGAACAGAAAACCCAAAGTCGTCTCATTTTTATATCGAGACTTTGGCCCCTCATTTGGGGCTCATCTGTCTTTGACTCTAAGGTTTGAGGCTTGTAGCCTCCTAGTGTGCAGAGGGACAGCTAGGGGAAACTAGCCACATCCTTTCTGTTGGGTTCCAGCTTAGGGGCCCTGTGTTGGACAACTAACAACCACACCTTCTAATACCTTGCTGTTTCCCTAGGCTGCTCCTACCTTTTGCTTTTTTGTCAGCATCCCTCACAGGAACATGGACTCCTCTATTCCCATTCTGGAGTTTTCTCATTGTGAGGCTTCTTCCCAGTCAGCTACTGAGGTGCTTTCTCAAGGTTCTTCTTAATCTTCTTGGGTTATGCTGTAGGCAGTCTCTGTTTCCTTAACATGCAAGTTCCCTGGCAGTCTCTTCCTAGATTTGGGGTTATATTTCAAGCAATCTCTCTGGTCTTCCTTCTTAAGGCAGGAGTTTTCATAACCAACCTCATCCTGGAGCTGGGATTATGGGCCAGACAGTCAGAAACTCCTTCCTTAAAACAGGATTCTTCACAGCTCTCCTCATTAGAGCTGGGGTTGTGATTTAGGCCAACTGTTGGGCCTTAATTAGCTTCTCCTTCAGCTGCCCCCTTTTTCCCTAATTAGTCCTTCAACGTGGAGAGCTCAGAAAGCCAGACTTCTCCTGTTAATGTCTTCTTTGCTATAAGGCAGGAGGCAGCATATATGATGGTCTTCCTTCCTGAAGTTCATCCCAATTGGCTGGGCAAGAGGGGAGCCTTACCCTCCCCGCTCTGCAAGGCTTCTAGTCTCAGGTCTTTAAAGAAACAATAACCAATTTTCCCCATTCAAACACTACATGTTCTTGGAG
This sequence comes from Sternotherus odoratus, assembly GCA_032164245.1. Taxonomy (NCBI): domain Eukaryota; kingdom Metazoa; phylum Chordata; order Testudines; family Kinosternidae; genus Sternotherus; species Sternotherus odoratus. The sequence goes on from JAVMKO010000011.1 coordinate 21,491,156, forward strand.
CTACTTCCTATCTACCAGTATTTCCTATTTCTTTCGGTCTTTGTGTATATCAGACCTCTCAAACCCTTTAGGGGGCCATGCCATGGTGTGCTGACTCCTACCCACTACTACCTCTAAAGGGGCAGATTAACCCTCTTACCCTTTAGATATCTAGTGTCTCTTTCTACTTTTTCCTATTCCCCTGTTTTTGTTAACCCATCCACCCTCATCCTATCCCCTATTCTTATATTTTAAATACAAAATGTGGCAACTAAATGACATTTGCCAAACATTAGGCCAAATTCAGCAAACTGATTCAGGGAGGTTTAAAGTACTTTAAAAAAAAACAACAGAGAAGTTTAAATTCAGTTACCCCTTTACAGATCAGTTTAAATTCTTGCATTTTTTCCTGTCATGCAAAATGATAACTCTTTCAGATAAGCGGGTGTATCTAACAATGTGGTTGGTCTTTCTGGTATTAACAGTATAAACAATTAAGAGACTCATAACAGAGCCTGGAGCAATGCAAAGCAGTAAAGTTCAGATCACTATATTGCCTATTTCCTTTGACTATCAGCTGTTCTCCAACACACCAACTATTATTTAATACTCAGATACTGGGGGGAGCCCAAAGTCCCGAATCTGGATTTGGGCCCTCTTTGTGCTCAGTTTTGACAAGTTGATGATCTAGTAGACTAGACAGAATAAAGTGGGTTGAAGATGATTGGTCAGTAATTTCCTTGATCACTTCGCTTGTATGTTGTACCCCTTCCCCATCTTCCTTCTACATCTTCTGTCTTGTCTGTTTGGATTCTATAATCTTCAGAGAATTCAGGTGATTACTGGTAAAGTATGGGAAATATTTCTTTCTACTGAAGTATAGTGATCTATAGAATCAATTTTTTTATATTGGTTAAGGTAGAAACACTGAAGGAAGTCTAGTTTTGGTGCATTCTAGGTTCATTCCGAAGTATCTTGTCTATATCTTACAATAGGGAGGAACTTTGCAAAGAATAAGAAATTGAGTGGTTTCCTCAAACATGCCAACTTTCCCTTCAGCTAATCAAACCTTCCACCTTGCATTCTCAATCTACTCATACTCTTGTTTAAAGTAGAGAGGATGGAAAGAAATAATGTCAATAGTTCAGTGTTACACTTGATAATTTCATATTAAAATATTGAAAATACCTGCAAAAATGGTAACATTCATTCAAATAGTATTTTGTGTGGCTAAAAATAATACATAGCAAAGATAAAAACTTGATGCAGTTTAAAAATGTGTATGTCTGCACTTCCTCCTCCCCTCCAGGAAAAATGTGGCCTACCCAATTAATATGGTGTAGTTTGATGTCACTCCTTCATTGGCAGCATACAATAGCATATTAAAAGAAAAAAAAGTAGGACCAAATCTTGCAGACACTTAGACAAGTGTTGGGATTCCCCCAAGACCTCTTCCACTTGTGTCTCCAAGAACTCAGTTCGACTTCAGTCTCATCACTCAGGTTCATTTATTTGACATACAATAAAGCTATGCTGAGTTGATCAAACTGAGGCATGGGGGTGGGTATAGGGTGTACAACACATCCGTAGTTATACAGTAAACCTCTTACTTTATATACCTTTACACATTACACTGCATTTACTATACATTGCATCATATATTTTGGGATTGGCTTGGTCACTTTGTAGGAACCAATCCCTGTACAGCCCGCACTGTCCATGTACAACCTACCTTTTACCTCATTTTACATTTTAGGCCTATCTTATCTATTGTTATCTTGTTCATTGTAAATGATTCCCTGGCTGTTCTCCCTTATCTTAGTTAGCACAGACATTCTGTTTCCAGCTTGCTGATCCATTTAGCACCTTAATTCTGTCTCCCAAGACATGAGACCTGATCCAGGTCCAGTTACTCATGTCAAACCAGGCCTCCATTCTACTGCCTTTAAAAAAAAATATATATTATATATACAGTAAAACCTCCATTTAACGGACTAATTCGGGCGAGGGGGTGTCCGTTAAATGAAAAAGTCCGTTATTTAATAATAAAAAAACCCGAGCTGTCGGAGCAGCAGCCCGACCGCCACAGGGTTGGGGCGGCAGCTCCGCAGCCCGCCCGCTGCCGGGACCCGGGTGGCAGCTGGGAGCCGTCAGCCAGCCTGCCGGGGTCCCGGCTGCTGGGACCCGGGCAGCAGCCGGGACCCGTCAGCCAGCCCGCCCGGGTCCGACCCAGGCGGCAGCCGGGAGCTGTCAACCGGCCCGCCCGTAGGCGGGAGCCGGCACCAGCCCGCCCGCTTGCGGGACTCGGGCGGGAGCCAGGAGCTGGCAGCCCGCCCGCAGGTGGGACTCGGGCGGGAGCCGGCAGCCCGCCCACTGGCGGGACTCGGGCGGCAGCTGGGAACCGTCAGCCAGCCGAAGTCCGTTAAATCAAGGTCCGTTAAATCGAGGGTTTACTGTATTCACGTTTTATTTGTATTAAATTTTGTGGGTTTTTTTGTGGTGTGTTTTTAAATTTACTATCCAGCAGTACATTTCCAAGACTGTAATAGTTGTAATTATTTGAACTACCATTAATATTAGGCTTAAAATATGAACCAGGAAGTGCAAACTCACTTTCTTTGGTATAGCCCACTGCACTGTAATTTTACATTATAAGCTTGCTTTGCCTTTAAAGCATTGTTTTGGGGGTAATTTAATTTTGCTTGTACTATAGTATAAAAAAAAGTGGTACTCTCTATCTATCTCACTAGCTAGATTGGGAAATTTAGGTGTGAACAAGAACATAGGCCAATTAAAATGATAATCCCTGGGTCCTTACCAGAAGTGGTGCTTTTTAGCCACTGCACACTTCTTGTTATTACCAGCACAAGCAGTTTTTACTTTACCAATGTTCCAGCATCTCAGCTGTACTGTACAATTTGGAGTCTGTTCTCCCAAAGTGAACCCACATGCTGGCAACTCTGCCTGGAGGACATTACACATGCATATGTAAGTGTCTCCCAGTCAAATGGGCTTTCTAGAGTTTGCTTTGTCTTGTAACAGTATTTCTATGGTGATAAAAAGAGCAAGCTTTTTGGCTCCATATTACTTACCACTGGTTTTACTGTGTATGATATACTAATCCTGTCTCCCAAAAATGAAGCCACATCCATGTCAATTACTCATGTCAAGCCTGACCTACAGCAAGTAGTCCCATGAATTTAGGGAGATTACTTTTATGGAGAGATTGCTTGTGCAAAAGTTTGTTCTCAATCTTTTTCTTTCTGAGGCTCCCACAACATGCTATTAAAAACTCCATGACCCAGCTGTGCCACAACTACTGTTTTCTGCATATAAAAGCTAAGGCCAGCGTCAGGAGGTAGCAAGCAGGGCAATTGTCTGGGGCCCACACTACAGAGGGCACCATAAAGCTAAGTTGTTCAGGCATTGGCTTTAGCCCTGGGTTGCAGTTCCGTGCGGCGAGTCTTTGGCTTTCTGCTCTGAGCTCTAGCGAGTCTAATGCTAGCCATACTTGGCGGAGCCTCTGAGACCTACTTGCGACCCTCCAGGGGGCCACAGACCCCTGGTTGAGAACCACTGCAATACAATATATTACATCTTCTGTTTGGTAGCTATCAGTTTCTCTCTTCATATTGAGTGGTTGAGGTGCAATGACACATGTTCAGTGAAACTTAAAAGATGAGTTGAAAACTTCTAGGGATGTTTAAAATATTAAACATTGCCTAGAATCAGTGCCACATACATTTAAGGTGTAGTCATTTGGGGTGAATGGAATTTTTTACACTGACGGGATCTAGTATATTCTATACTAGCGAAAATACCCGGCGTTGCTCGGGTCAGTCGGAGGTGGGGAGGGATCAGTCGGAGGTGGGGAGGGGGCAGACAGCTGAGCGAGTGCGGGGTCTGTTGGAGGGGGAGGGGGCAGAGAGCAAACCTGACACCCCCACCTCACCCCCCCCCGACCAAACCCGACACCCCCACCTCACTTACCCCTCGACCAACCCCAACTCACATTTTCACCCCCCCCACCCCAACACCCCCTGACCAACACCCACACCTCACCCCCCGTAGACCAAACCTGACACACCCACCTCACTTCCCCCCCAACCAAACCCGACACCCCTACCTACCACCACAAACAAACCCGACACCCACACCTCACTTACCCCTCGACCAACCCCGACCCCCCTCCTCACCCCCCCCCAACCAAACCCAACCCTCCCACCTTACCCCCCCACCAAACCCAACACCCCCTGACCAACCCCAACACCCACCCCTCACCCCTCACCCACCCCGACACCTTCCCACCCCCCCGACCAAACCCAACACCCCCGGCTCACTTACCCCCCGACCAAACCCGACACCCCTACCTCACTTATCCTCTGACCAAACCCAACTCGGGTCTGTCGGAGGTGGGGAGGGGCAGAGAGATGAGCGAGTGCGGGGTCCGTTGGAGGGGGGAGGGGGCAGAGAGCTGAGCGAGTGCGGGGTCCATTGGAGGGGGTATTATGACATCATAACTATGTCACAGAGAACAGCAGCTGCCCAGCTGATGTGATTGGCCTTTAAATAATTTCACCCCTGGGGGGCGTCAGAGGTGAGATCTGAAAAATATTCGACTCTTACCCTGATTAGGACCCTAAGACCTCTAACTGTACCAAATTTCAAGTCTCTAGCTCAAACGGTGTGGAAGGAGTAAGCGCACATACATACATGCATACACCATTTGACTTTTATATATACAGTGAAACCTCGATATAACGGACTAATTCGGGCGAGGGGGTGTCCGTTAAAACCGAAAGTCCGTTATTTAATAATTTTTTAAAATTATTAAATAACGGACTTTCGGGTGACAACGGACACCCCCTCGCCCGAATTACTCCGTTATATAGAGCCGTGAGACAGCCCGCCCACCCCCCGCCCGGCTACCCGCTGCGGGGAGCCGGGCGGGGGGGTTGACAGCTCCCGCTGGGCTTCCCGCTGGGGGGAGCCGAGCGGGAGCTCTCAAACCCCCCGCCCGGCTTCCCGCTTCGGGGAGCCAAGCGGGGGCTCTCAAACGCCCCCCCCCCGCCCGGCTCCCCATTGCGGGGAGCCGGCCGGGGGGGTTGACAGCTCCCGCTCGGCTCCCCCCAGCGGGAAGCCCGGCGGGAGCTGTCAACCCCCCCGCCCGGCTTCCCGCTGCGGGGAGCCGAGCGGGGGCTCTCAAACGCCCCCCCCCCCCCGCCCAGCTCCCCTCTTGCGGGGAGCCGGGCGGGGGGGTTGACAGCTCCCGCTGGGCTTCCCTTCTGGGGGGAGCCGAGCGGGAGCTCTCAAACCCCCACCCGGCTTCCCGCTGCGGGGAGCCGAGCGGGGGCTCTCAAACGCCCCCCCCCCCGGCTCCCCGTTGCGGGGAGCCGGGTGGGAGGGGGCGTTTGAGAGCCCTCGCTCGGCTCCCCGCAGCGGGAAGCCGGGCGGGGGAGGGGGGGTTTGACCTCGGGCGGGGGGGGGGGATCTGGCGGGGGGGGCTGTTCGGGCGGGCGGGGGGGTTGGCGGGGGGGGGCTGTTCGGGCGGGCGGGAGGGGGTCCGTGGGGCTGCTGGGGGGGGGGGGGGGGAGCCGGCGCCGGGCTGCTTGGGCCATGGGCTCAGCTGCCTGGTCAATTTCAGGTGAAATTGACCAGGCAGCTGAGCCCATCACGAAGCAGCCCGCGCCGGCTCCCCCCCCTCGGGTGGGCGGGGGGGGGGGTCCAGCGGGGGGGGGCTGTTCAGGCAGGTGGGGGGGGGGTCCGCGGGGCTGCTGGGGGGGGGGGAGCCCGCGCCGGGCTGCTTGGGCGATCCGGTCATCTGCCTGGTCAATTTCACCTGAAATTGACCAGGCAGCTGAGTCGCCCAAACAGTCCGGCGCGGGCTCCCCCCCCCACACCTGTCAGCCCGCCCGCCCGGCTCCCCGCTGCGGGGAGCCGGGCGGGGCGGGGGGTTTGACAGCTCCCGCCTGGCTCCCCGCTGTGGGGAGCCGGGCGGGAGCTGTCAACTCGGCCGCCCGGCTCCCCTCTGCAGGGAGCCGGGTGGGAGCTGTCAGCCCGCCCGCCCGGCTCCCCTCTGCGGGGAGCCGGGCAGCCGGGTTGACAGCTCCTGCCCGGCTCCCCCGGGCGGGAGCCGGGCCCCCAATAACGGATTTCGGATGCATCGGAAATTTTGTCCGTTGCATCCGAAGTCCGTTAAATCGGGGTCCGTTAAATCGAGGGTTTACTGTATATAGATTTCAGCATGTATAAGTGCACAGGAAACCTGTCGTATGGAGGGAGGCAAAGCTCCAGGGTTATTACAAGATCTTAAAATACCCCCTCAGACCAAGACCAATCTGGATATGAGCTAATTAGTAGCCCAGTTTATTCATTTTAAAATGTATCTTCTTCATTTCAGCATCATTTAGTTCTTGCCACAAAGATACTCAAACTTTCTTAGTAAGTATTCAAAGCAAGCGTTGGAGCTCCTACTCCCTTTGAAAGCTTACCTGAGCTGTTATGAATAAGGAATTTTGCAGATTTTCATAAGGTTAATGAATACTATGATTTTGCTTAAGACAAGTTATTACATTTGTAAATGGCCTGTACAATTGTTTGTACTCTCTCACAGTGCTTAATAAAAAACAGAATTAAGATGAAGCCTACTATACAATAATTTGTTTAACTAAGTACTTAATCCTTACCAAAACATTTATCCTAGATTGTTGCTAATTCAAAAAACTGATGTTTAAGTGTTTAAAGTCTCTAAAGTACATCATGGAACATTAGATGATTGAATCTTCTTTTCCTTGCTTATTGAATCAGTCTTGTGGATGTTTTTAAAACCATCTGTCTTTAGAGTTGCTGTTGACAACATTTGCCAGACCAAAAACAGATCAGGGAAGAAGCAAACATCTGTCAAGATAAAACATGGTTAGGTGGAAAAGGGAATGAAAACAGACCATGTTAATAATACATTTCCACTTAAGTCGGCAGCATGAGACCACAGCTTGAACCTTTTATCCACACGCTACTGATTGCGAACGCTAATTTTATTTATTAGAGTTAAAGTATACAGGATGTTATGGACAGGCTTAAATAAGTTTTTGGTATGTTTGCTTAATACATCCTTTTGCATAGATACTGAGTAAACCGTTGTAATTAGGCTACCTTTCTTAAATTTCATATAGCTAGAATGTCCAAAAAAGTAGCAATGTGCATTTATATCTTGACTTTAGTAAGGCTTTTGATACGGTCTCTCATGACCTTCTCATAAACAAACCAGGGAAATAGAACCTAGATGGAGCTACTATAAGGTGAATGTATTACTGGCTAGAAAACCATTCACAGAGAGTAGTTATCAGTGGTTCACAGTCATGCTGGAAGGGCATAATGAGTGGGGTTCTGTAGGGATCGGTTCTGGGTCCGTTTCTGTTCAATATCTTCGTCAGTGATTTAAATAATGGCTTAGAGAGTACACTTATAAAGTTTGCAGATGATACCAATCTGGGAGGGGTTGCAACGGTTTTGGATAGGATTAAAATTCAAAATGATCTAGACAAACTGGAGAAATGGTCTGAAGTAAATGGGATGAAATTCAGTAAGGACAAATGCAAAGTACTCTACTTAGGAAGGAACAATCAGTTACACACACAGAAAATGGGAATTGACTGCCCAGGAATGAGTACTGCAGAAAGGAATCAGGGTTATAGTGGATCACAAGCTGAATATGAATCCACATTGTAACACTGTTGCGAAAAAAGCAAACATCGTTCTGGGATGTATTAGCAGGAGAATTGTAAGCAAGACACGAGAAGAAATTCATCTGCTCTACTCTGTGCTGATTAAGCTTCAACTGGAGTATTGGGTTCGTCAGGGCGTCCCATTTCTGAAAGATGTGGACAAATTGGAGAAAATCCAGAGAAGAGCAACAAAAATGATTAACAGTCTAGAAAACATGACCTATGAGGGAAGATTGAAAAAATTGGGTTTGTTTAGTTTGGAGAAGAGAAGACTGAGCGGGGACATAATGGTTTTCAAGTACATAAAAGTTTGTTTCATGGAGGAGGGAGAAAAATGTTTTTTTTTTTCTTAACCCCTGAGGATAGGCCAAGAAGCAATGGGCTTAAGTTGCAGCAAGGGCGATTTAGGTGGGATGTTAGGAACAATTTCCTAACTGTTGAGTGAGTAAGCCCCGGAATAACCTACCTAGGGAGGTTGTGGAATTTCTGTCATTGGGGATTTTTAAGAGCAGGCTGGACAAACACCTGTCAGGGATGGTCTAGATAATACTCAGTCCTGCCTTGATTGTAGGGGACTGGACTCAATGACTTCTTGAGGTCCCTTCCAGTTCTATGAGTCTATATCACATCTTTGCCAGCAAAATGCCATTTTAAATTAAATACCTGGAAAATGTATGATTCGCAGTCCTTGATAGCAGGGAACTCCCCCTATGAGTCTTCTAATGCCAGTTATTGAGAAACAAAAATATGCTGTTAAACCCTTGAGTCTAGCATCCTCAATAGTGGCTACAGAAATTAATCTCAAATACTCTAAAGCTGTTCTGTAGGTTTCTCTAGATTTTTTTGGTTATTTACATGCTAACTACTGACCTTGTGCTTAACGTCATCTTAAAACTGAATTAAGTTAGATATTGATAGCCATGAAGCATTGCTAAACACGGCACGTTATGTGGGGTAACATTTTATGTGTAGAGCATTTGTAATGATGCTCAGTGAATCCTTAAGTAACCACTGAAGAGACTTAAGAAAAACTGTTGCTTAGCAGTGGCGGTCTTCTAATAAAAAGGAGCAGAATTGTGCTCAATACATGTGTCAATAGTTGCCTTATAGGGCAGAGAAAAAAAGTGGCCTTGTAAATAAGGGAAGGTTCTTGTGCCTATTTTACTTCGTATTCTCAGTCACATTTACTGTATGAAGAAATGCAATTCAGATATCCATTTTTGCCTTGCATGATTAAGTGTGGTAATTAATTTTTTAAACAGTGCTAGATAAACTTTGTGTGCTCTGTTGTAACTTTGTTTAAACAGCAACCAAAAATTAGATACTGCTTTACAGAGCAAAACATGGTTCCTGATTGAAGAGTTTGCAATGTAATTTTATGTGAAAATAGCAACATTGTATCAAATGTCCACAATTAAGGCATAGCAGAAAGCTGAGGGAAGAGGGTGAGCTTTGCCAATATTCTACCCTCTTTACAGTTAGAGTACTGTGGGAAAATTCTGTTATTGCCTTGATTCTGCAACTTTGCCAAGCTCAAATTGCCAGTGATTTTAACAATAGTTCTAACAATAAACTACAGCAAGATAGGGACATGGGCGCTCTGGGTTTACAGGGTTCTTCGCCCTGATTACCTCAGCGTAGTCATGAACAAGCTTCAAAAATTTACTTTCCAGAAAGAACTTAGTTTTCCTTTTTAAAGAGCACCTTTTCTTCCTCAGACTAATTCCCAGTTAATCAATATATAGAGTCACACAGAACTCAAATTTCTTAATTTGATTCCCTTGCTTTTAAAGCATACTTGTTGGTCATATTAACACTGTCAGTTTTGGCATGTTCTGGTAGGAGAGTATGGGTAATCCTGCAATTGTCTCATGTGCAGAATTTAAACTGAATTCAAAAGCAGTTTTGAGTGCAAATAATTAATTTGATCAGGCAGAGGGGTTGGAAGAGTTGTAAGAAAAGCCATAGTTTGAGTTCAAAAACCTCTTTAGAGCCAAAAAACTGAAAATCACCTGGCTTAAATTCTGGAAAGTACAGTAACTCAATTTTGAGTGCTTCAGCTTTAGGCTGTCTGACTTGACACACCTTTGAAAGGGGGCTCATTTTCAGAAAGTGTGTGCTCATCATTTGTGAAAATCAGGTTTCAAGTTGGGCAAAGTCATTAGCCCCTTCTGAAAATTTAGTCCTTCTGATTTTATTGTGGAAGGTGTGCATCATTTGGAAAAAAGTTATTTTAGTGCAATAGAAACTTCAGTAGGGTTTAAGCAATTTTTCAAACTCTGCATTTTTGCCTTTTTAAACAGTCATGTAAATCTATTGAGGAAGAGATTAGTATGCAGGTATTTTCTAATGTCCACATAAAACAAAACAGATAAATGTGATTTAGTAAAAAATGTTACCTCCATTTTTAAAATATGAAGCCTTTTAGAAGAATGTGCGCGCCATGTAACTATTTTACCACACTTGCCAACTGTGTTTTACAGAGAAGTTGCACAGTATGCTGAGCTATTAACTGAATCTATATTTCATAATTAGATTACAGTATAAAATATTCTGTAATTAGAAAGGGCCAAACATTGTCATTGACCTGTGTTTGAAACATCTATTGATGTCAAGAGAAATTTTATGTACAGGCAAATGACAGAATAGGGCCCAGCATTATTGGTGGTTTTTTTGCTTGAGCAAAAATACCATGAACTGTTTTTAAGTAGTTCATCTTAAATAATGATATTTAAGGTTTGTGTCTATTCAGTAAATAACATCTTTCATTTTAGCTATGGGCTAAACTGTGTACTCTGTGGCAAACTGGACCTAAACGTTTTGGCCATCTTTCAGGACTCTGTAGCTATAGACTAGAAATAGATTATGCAATAGACTAGAAATTTTGCATGTTCAATTTTTAAAAAAGCTTTTAATGAATTTAGTACAGAAATTAATACAATTATAAAAGTAACCTCTGTTTTATTTTGATAGTAAATTTATTTTATGCTGACACATTTGGTTTTGTATTTGGAGCACTCCAATCTAGGACACTTTTCCACATTCCATGTAACCTCTGCTCTGGGTCTAAACAAGCCAGATTCTGACCTTTCATTTGTGCTACAAGGTCTGTCTTTTCTTCTGGTTATGACTTGCAGTTCCTGGAAGTCAATGGGAACTAAAAGAGCTTGCAACTTATGAAAAACAGGCCACTTATTTAGATGCTCAAAGAGGGGTGTAAGAACTTAACTTTAGGCATCCAAATATGAAAAATTTGGTCTTCGGCTATTGAAGGCACCATAAAGAGAAGAAGTTGAAATTTTTGGTCCAAATGGAAAGGAGAGTTGCAGAGGAATTAAAGTCATCGGTTAGTTTTATACGTTTTGTATTTGGTGTTTATACTGTAAATTCGCCTGTGCTTTAGAGCTTTGGTCATATTTTATAAATCAAAATAATAAATGTTGGGAACATTCCTTTTGCATACTGTGATTTATATTTTTATTCATTTTAGACCACTTATCAATATAAAAAAAATGAGTAAATAGACTTTGGGTTACTTGAAGTCACAGAATTTAGAAATATGAACGTTGCTTGAAGGTACATTGAGGTACTCTATCTTTTACAGCTCTGTACATATAAAAGAGTGTCAAATCTGACTCTTAATTGGCTTTTCTTTAAAAATCAGACAAATACCTGATTCAGATCACTTTCCTGTTTCCGACATACATAAGCAGATGACAATGGAAATGGCATGGAAATATATTAATGTATAGGTATATTTTTATTCTTTGTGACAATTGAAAATGGGTACACAATGAATGACAACTATTTAAATCTTGAATTGCTGTCAATATTTTTAATAGATGTGTTTTTCTGTAAGTACTATAAATGAGCCAGTAGGTGGGGTTGTAGAGCTTATTAATTTTCTGAAGCTTACTGTGTACTCTTCTAGAATTGTAATTTTTTGAGCTACATAAAGTTGCTTGTTTTTAATATCTTCCGTCATGCGTAAGGGCTTCAGAATAACCTGCTGAACTGACAGAAGTGTGGCTAATAACAATAAGATGAAAATAGACAAAAAAACTGGAGTGAATTTGGCAAGAAAACTTATATTGAAAATCAGTGGGACAAGTTCTGGTCGCAAAGCACACACTGGGCTTGTGGAAAATTAGTTTGGCTTATGGTAATATGACAGCTACTCAAATGGTTATTTATTGACTTCTGCCCAGCCAAAATCCAAGTGTTTTATTTTAAAGGAATACAACAGGCTAATGGGCAGGAGTTCTGTGTATAGAACAGCAGAGATAATATGCACAAGGTGTAATATTGATATATAGGGTGTTTTTTTTTTATAACAATAGGGTGAGTTAAAGATGTAGGAATGGCTTAAATTTAGAATTTCCTAGAACAGAAGAAACCCCTTTTCCCTGCTGTAACTCTGATATCAGGGCAATTTAATGGAAGTGTTGCTTCAAGAGCTTTGCTCTCTCCACAGCACCCATACTTCCGATTGGGCCTTGCTGCAACATGAACTTCTTTTTGTTGGTCAGTCCAGTTACAGGTCCTGCCTTCATGAAGTCAGAACTTCCAGTCTAATTTAGAATTGTGTATCATGTGCACTGTAATACCTATTCTCAACAGTGAAAGTTGACTACAGTAAAACCTCCATTTAACGGACTAATTCGGGGGAGGGGGTGTCCGTTAAATCAAAAACTCCGTTATTTAATAATAAAAAAAACCCGAGCTGTCGAAGCAGCAGCCCGCCCGCCACAGGGTTGGGGCGGCAGCTCCGCAGCCTACCCGCTGCTGGGACCTGGGTGGCAGCCGGGAGCCGGCAGCCAGCCCGCCGGGAGCCGGCAGCCAGCCCGCCCGCTGCGGGGATCGGGGCGGGAGCCGGCAGCCAGACCGCCCGCTGCCGGGATCTGGGCGGCAGCCGGGAGCCAGCAGCCAGCCCGCCAGCGGCTGGGACCGGGGCGTCAGCCGGGAGCCAGCAGCCAGCCGCCTGCGAAGGGGACTGGGGCCGCAGCCGGGAGGGGTCGCGGTCTGATATGGATCAGAAAATTTGTCCGTTGCATCCGAAGTCCGTTAAATCGAGGTCTGTTAAATCGAGGTTTTACTGTACTTCCAAGGCATACCAAAGAGTAATTGCATAGAACTTTGAGTAATTATAAGGTATAACACAAAACTTATATTTTTAAAATCTCATAATTTTGAGTAATCTTGAATACATTCATTTGTCACTATCTCCATATTTTTTTCCTATGAGGTAGATAAAGATCTTGAGATATCCTCAGAACACTTGTGAATTTCAAAAACACCCTATTAACTGAGTTTGGCTTAACTGACTCTGTGTTTTCATTTATTTTCTCATTAAATGACTTGTATACTGTTTTTTGAAGTGTGAATACTCAAGATGGATTATGACCTCAGCTGTAATTGTATTGTGGTAGAAAAAGCACCCTTTCTTAATAACGAGTTAACCAGGCTTAAAATGTCAGCAACACTTCTGGTTTTCAACAAGAGAGCATAATGGCCTATTTTGGGGTAGGAGTCATTCTTTCCATTTTCATTATAAATCAGATATCTTTCTAAAACACAGATTATATTAGCAGACACTAGCTCAGTCATAGTCCCAATTATAAGCTTTGCTCAAGAATTATTCTGTTATTGAGTCATTCAAAGTCCTTTTTACATAGTGAAGAGTTTAGATTGATTTTTGAGAATAATGAGAAAATAAGTATGCTAAACCCTTTCAGCAATATGTTGAACACTTCTAAACTGTTCTGGTGTGTTCTTTGTCAGCAATGCATACTTGTCAAAGTTTTTACATTAAATTTCAAATTAAAATATATTCCAAAATACTCTCCAACGTTTTCATGCCAGGCCCATTCTTACTTTCCTGTCATATATAGAAGCATTTTCATAAATAAAAAAAGTCCGCTAAGCAGTGCTTTGCATATTTTTCCTGACATAGTCTTAACTACCAGCTGTAAATTAAATGCTGTTAAGAGTTAAGTTATTTTTATCCATAGTAAAGCACTTGAGCTGAAGAGATATCGGACAGACAAGTCTTTTTTCCATTCATTTCATTAAGTGTCAGGATTTTTAAATTTTCTGCCCTGTAGAAAACTGTTCAGAGGAAAAAAAAACCCCAGAAAATCAATAATATTTTAGATTAAAACAATGTCCAATGTTTATACCCACTGTCGGGCACCTTGCTGTTCAATGGTGAGTATTGCTTGCCAACAAAGTATTCTTGCATTTCACACCAAACAGGAGCTTGCAATCACCGGAAGCCCTATTCAGGGGTTCTCAAACTACTGAGAACAGCGACCCCTTTTTCCTTTCTCCCTCGGCACGGCGGACCCTTGTATGTCTGCCGAAAAGCCGCTGAATAAATTAACTCTTCATTTGGCGGCTATTTTCGGCGGACATGCTGGGCGCTCCTGAAAGCGCTGGGTATCTCCTCCGAAAAGCTGCCGAATAAATTAACATGCATTCAGCGGCTATTTTCGGTGGACATGCCGAGAGCTTTCGGGAGTGCTCAGCATGTCCGCCGAAAATAGCCGCCGGATGCGGAAGTGATCACGGCAGCAGATTTTCGGCGGCGCAGGCAGCTCGCGACCCCTTGGGAGGCGGCCAGTGACCCCCTGAGGGGTCACGACCTACAGTTTGAGAAATTTACAATAGAAGTGAAGAAATGTGGCATGAAGGCCAGTTTGGGTCCAAAATGAAAGAAATCTCTTACCAGGAGATGGTTTAGCGAGTGTAAATCTAAGTCTAGAAAAGTGCAAAAATTACTGCCCACTTTGCTTTGTTTGGGGGCATATATATATAACTTAAGTTGTATCATTTGTCTGATGCTTATTGAAAAGAACCACACCAAGCTAGATTTGCCAATGCCCTGCTGAAAATATCAGTCCTATTTTACATTTAACTGATCTGTTTAAACTGGAATTTGAGGCAGTTGATTATTGATGGGTATTATCAGTCAAAAGTCAGGCAGATAGAAGAGTCTTTGTTAGCATATTGTCCCATTCCACAGATATTAGACTTTGACTGAAAAAAAAATCCTCTTGCCTCATGTCAAATATAGTACCATCATATCTAGTAGCTGCTAAATAGGATAGAAACTATAACAGCACATAGATATGAAAAATGTGTATGTATATTAAGTCTTCCATCTCAAATCTTTTGTTTAATAATATGTATATTTATATATTAAACCAAAGATTTGAGATGGAAGAAGACTTTTAATATTAACAAACCACCAGTGCTCTTGTGACATCTTGGAATTATAAAAATAGAAAACACCATGATTTTTATTCTGCTGATTCCTGCCATTAATTATATTTTTACTCCAGCTTTTACTCCAGCAATTATTGTTCTGTGGCACTTTACATGAAGATACAAATCTTATTGTTTAGATCTCTGGTGCTAAAAATCTTCTTCTAGTAATTGCATCCCTTGTCTAAAAATTATGGTTATGCTAGCTAGAAATATGTACTTTATTTGTACAAGCTGCAGAAAGGGTGTCTGTCATGCTGCTTCCAAGGTCACCTCTACAGTGGGTAATGCCAACGATGGGTGTGATTTCTAAAGCACACCAACGAGTTGCACATTAGTCTGTATAGACTCTGTTGGTATGTACTAAAAGTTCCCCAATACACTTGAATGTAGTATTGTTTCACATCCACCACACAGACCTATTAAAGTGCAACACATTAGTCTGCTTCAGAAGTCAGATCCCTGTAGGGTGCATTACCCCACCATGTAGACAGTCCCCATGAATTCAAGCCAGGGAATGGAGGAAGCTCTCAGATTTGGCCTATATTCTAGGCTATAAAACTGCAGCTTTTAATTTTGAAAGCTGGGAGTTGTACTCAGAAAATTGACATTGTGATGTCCCATGTTCATTCTGTCATCCATAGTAAAACTGTTCAATTTACAAGTCAATATGGCTCTCTTAGTTCCCAGCACGACAGTCTGCCAGAATTGTGAAAGTCATCTTTTGTCTTTTGCATCTTCTTCACCAGTGTTATCCAGAATTTAACTGCCTTCGATTTTGTGTTTTGTGAATCTGGGAGTCTAAATAGATTCCACTCCCTCTGCCATTGCTTTATTGGGTCTGAAGTATTAATGGTATTTACCTGGTTTTTGTCACTAAAGCAGGCAAGTATGTCTCAAATTATACAGTGGACAAATATGGTCAATTAAAGATGCCATTTGTTTAGTCACTCTTTGGTATTCCAGTTCTCTTTTCCATTTTTTAAACTGCTAAATTTAACTGCATTGAGGAAAAAAATTGTTAGTTTTTAAGGTCCAGAGTTTTCAGACTTAATCAAGTGGTTGTACATACACAGCCAATTCTGATCACTTCAGGGTGCAGTTGCAATAATTGTACTTATTAATTAGGTGTGCAATAGAGCACCTACTCTGGAAAAATTGGCCTCAAAGTCTTAGCCTGGTACCTGTTAACAAAAAATTGAAATCTGCATATCTTATAATTTAGAGGCAATGATATTAACAGTTGTACATTAGAGCTATAGTGATGTAACTCTCTTCCTTTTTCTGCCTTGAAATGTTTTATCAAGCTATGAGGACAGTGTTTCCATTGGGGCAGTTAGTTGCCAAAATGTTTAAAAACCATGAATATAATTCTCTTCCTATACAACAGTAAGTTATCTATATGTAATTGATACTTCACATATTTCTCTGTCTGATAGGGACCAGTTCTCTATGTGAATGGCTAAAATTATTTGTTACTGTGTAGGTAATCTGACAGTAAGAAAGTTGTAGTTAATGGATTAAATCATTCTATAGCCATAAAAAAAACAAAACCAAACCCATAGTCCAGGAATGTTTTCTCACTTGAAACTTTACCATCAATTATTCACACTATTCAACTCCAAACCATCTTTAAGATCTCATCATTTTTAGTATAATTGACTCTTATCAAATTAATAATGGAGTAATTAGTTTATCAAAAGTCAGCTTTTCAAGTAGGAGCCATAAAACTTGTAGTGGATCATCAATAAATCTGTGACAAAGTGAACTCTTTAAATTTTCCTGTCTTGCCAATCTCTTACTCTTTAAATAGAGTAAATATTAGTACTTTGTTTAAAAATAAAAAAAAGGCCCAAAGTCAGAGAGGAATATACACAAAACACTAATTGAAAAAAGCTCCCAGAAGAGCTTTTAATACTGAAAATCTAAGTTTCTGTTAAGAGCTTGAAAGTGAGTTCCATAGAATGAACATAAGCAGAGCCATACTCGGTCAGATCAAAAGTCCATCTAGCCCTGTACCTGTCTTCTGACAGTGGCCTATGTCAGGTGCCCCACAGAGAATCAGCAGAAACACAGGTTGTAGTAACAAAAAAGTAGAGTCCTTCCATTGTGATATAAAAGTTAAAATTTGCGATATGGAGTTAGACACAAAAGGTTAGACAGACACAAAGTTGGACACAAAATAATTCGGTAGCAGATGTAACTAACAGATGCTTGACTCTGCAAATTTGTCTTAACATTTGTGTGTTTAATATATATTAGGTTATACGATTTTTCTTGAGAGAACATATTTTAGGCCAGTGTGCCTCATATTCAGTTATAGAAAATACATTTCAAATGGCCACATTTGATAAGCATATTTAAAGTTGGTGTTTAGACTTGACAGTCTCCTGGCAGTAGCAAAACACCTGGAATTCAGAATTGAATGTGATCATCAAGGTCAAAATAAGATGTGGGAAAGAGTCAGAGTTTGTACAGATTGCTAGTATACCAAAATTTCCTTCAATATAAAGCATCTTAAAGGTTGTGTAATGGAAAAATAACAAACAAACTGAAAACCAGACCTCATATTTCTGTATTGCCTCCCCCCCCCCCTATATAGCCTTACAGTTTTCTGCATATTTCTGTGCTTCTCAATTTGATTTAGGGAGTGGCATTTTACCGTGTGGTGTTTTATAGGTCCTTTAGTTCCAGTATATGTAGTTATTTTCTCTATATGCCTTTTAAACACTTGATTCTGTCCTAAATATAACCATTATCTACTGCAGACTCATTGTCACAAGAGAACTGAGTGTTCTGTATGCACAGTGCAAGTATAAGAACACATTGTACCATGTGGAAGTTATTTGCCTTTGTTTCTATAGTCAGTGTAACACTAATGACAGTGTACGAATTACAGAAAATAGTTGCTGATGAGCGAGCCAGTGGTTGAATGTGTGATGTTGCATTCCATATGATTTTATGAAAATGTTAATGACAATGCAACTGGAATATGCTTCATGTAAAAGGTCTCTTCTAAGGTATCATTAGAAAGCATATAATCTACTGAGTGTATTCATCCTATTTGTATGACTATCATTGAAAGTAGGAATATAAAATATAACTCTGGGGCTCTATTGTAGTTATGCAAAGGGTAGGCCATTCATGGTGGTTTAGAATCTTGATAGCCCCCATCAACTAGGACAATTGACTGTAGATGGCTCTGTTTACTTGCAAGCCTTCCTGTTGTTATCTGTTAAAATGAATATTTGTTTCTTGTTGGGCTAATCCTCTCTGGTCAGCAAGGATGTCCAGTGGGAAGGAGGGACACTTCTCTCACTGTTTGAAGTGAAACATTGCCTGTACCCATGCTGCAGGGTTTAGCCCCACCACTAACTCTTTGGCCACAGTTTGGGTTGGACTGCCAATAGGGAAAGAAGGAAATAGAGGAGGAAAAAACAAACAAACCCCAACGTCCACAGACTGAATCCACCTTCACCATGAACTGTCCACTGGCAACACTGGGCCATAAGCAGCAGATCTGGGGCCTGTGATGCAGTATCTAGATTTATATGGCAGAAGCAGAGGATTCTACCCAATAACTGTTTCTGTGGTATGGCATTAGTGGGTATGGTTAACTCAACAGTCTTTCCTAGACTAGATGGCTCTTCTGTTATGCAAAAACAGCCTTACAATAAATTCAGATTGTCTTTATGCAGTCTCTGCAGACTAATGATTTGCCTTCCAATATATATGTGCAACTTAACATTTGATGTCTGTTTTATGTTTAAAAAAATCTGAATAAAAGTTGTGTGCATATATTTTTATTTAAAACAGGCTAAAGAATTGAGTGACTTTAAGTGATGGGATTATTGTATGCAAACAAGTTTAGATGAAATGACTGAAGAGTAAAGGAGGGAAGCAAGGAGGAAAAGGTTAAGGATGATTGGCTACTTTACTTTTTCTTGGGTAATGATCTGTTTATAAGCAATCAGCAGAAGTAGGAGGCTGGAAATATATTTACAGTATAGGTAGTTTTTAGTACTTATTTTTCAAATAGGAACTTTGTGATGGTCCTCAAGTACATAAAGTGCCCCATAGGAAAATCATGAGTGAAGCACCCATACCTATATCAGTATTGTGATAACATCTGACCACTATCTTTGTTTTTGCAATCTATCATAATCTGCTTGTCTATTTATAGTGTGTATATAGACAAATGACCTACAAAAATTTAACATTCTTTGCAGCCTTAATTAAAAGTCAAGCACTCAGAAGTTTAGAAGTATCAGCATTAACATAATGTTTGTTTAGACCCCTTGTGTTTATGCATTATAATATGGCCTTTAATTACATCATCACATGCTATTTTTCCACAGGACCTCCTGCCTCATGGAGTGCACAGGATGGATGTTGCTCACTGAATGAGCAGCTATTCAATATTTCATTTTCTCCTCTTCGGTTCAATGTATGGCCCCAGGCCTTATTTACTGCACACTACTACAAATACTGCTCTGAATACAAAATTATTAATTTCTTTATGGACTTTTCTCTGGAATTCGTTGCTATCGTTTCCAAGTGCTTCAACAAACTTAAATTTATGTTTACAAAACCCCTCTGACAGTAGGGTGGTATAACTTCTTTTTTATAGAGGGAGAGCTGAGACTAAGGGTATGTCTTCACTACAGCAGTAGGTCGATTTCCCTTAAGTCGATTTTCTAAAGTAGACTTTATAAAGTCGACTTAGTGCATCCCCACAAAGCACAGCAGGTCGACAGTGTCTGTCCTTAAACTTTTGCAAGGGTCGACATAGCCAGCATTGCACTGTGGGTAGATATCCCACAGTGCCGGGAGTCCCCAGCAGGCACCACCTTTCGGGGCAGCCAGGCACGCTCCCCAGGGTACCAGCCCCAGTCCGAGCAGCTCCGTGGCCCCCGTGCCCGCCTGAGCAGCCCCGCGCCGGCTCCCCCGTGCCCGCCCGAGCAGCTCCGCGGACCCCCCGTGCCATACCTGAGCAGCTCCGCGGACACCCCCCCCCCGTGCCCGCCCGAGCAGCTCCGCGCCGGCTCTCTTCCCCCCCTCCCCCCCGCTTGGGCGGGCTGGGGGGGAGCCGGCGCGGAGCTGCTCGGGGGGGGGGGGGGGTCCGGCGCGGGGCTGCCCGGGCGGGCGGGGGGGGGGGGGTCCGCGGAGATGCTCGGACTGGTGGCTGGTCCCCTGGGGAGCTAACGGGCATTGTGGAAGGTCGGAGGCTTAAAGTCACATGCATCCTCACTAATTGACAATCGACCCAGAGAGGTCGATTTCAGTGCTACTCCTTTCGTTAGGGAGGAGTACAGAAGTCGATTTTAAGGTCCCTTTAAATCGACTTTAAGGGCATGCATGTGAGGACGGGTACAGGCTTAAATCGACTTTACCTTGCTAAAGTCAACATTAAGCCCTAGTGGGGACCAGGCTTAACAGACAGTGTCAAAAATATCCACTAATTTTGGCTGTCCAATTTGAGATGCTTCTGCCCTGCTTTTTTTCAGCATTTTATAGCAATTTATTTGTTGAGAGAATGATTCTCATTGATATCAGTTGCAGCTGTGAATGCTCAGTTCTTCTGCAAATCAATCTTCAGGCATTTCAAGTTTTGTATTATAGATTTAACTATTTCTCTTTACACGTATTCTTACTATCTCTAAAATCTTCAACCGTTGATAATAAACACTGTAAAAGTGTAGCACAGTGCTGTGATGTTAGAGGACTTGATCCTGAGTTGTACCAGTCAAGCTATGTGTACACTGTTCCTTCGGGGACAGCCCAGTAATGGGCTAGGTACTGCAGGAAGCACTCATAACTCTTGGGGGTTGGTGTGTACCTCTCACTTTCTTGTGTAGAGAGGGGGAATTCTGCACAGACTGGCAAGTCACTGCTTGCATGGCCAGAACCTGATTGTCTAAGGGAACTGTGCCACAGCACGCACCGGACAAGACTGCTTCACACTAAGGGGAGGTAGTGGCGAGGTGCCTCACAACCGACAGTACTCCTGGAGAGTGTCACAGATCTGCTCTGAAAATCTGCAGGAGGGTAAAAGAGTTATTGCCATCCTAAAGGTAGATAAGCTGCTTTCTGACCCCTCCCTTTCTTTCCCTCCACAAACACAGGCACACACATACAAAATAGAAGCTTCTCACCTAATCTATTATGCATTCAAAACTGAAAGAATTTATTGTGAAATATATAGAATAGTTTGCAGAGCCTCATCTCCTATACTGAGTCATAAGTCCATAGGAAATCAACTTGTGTACTGAGTAGCACTAGTAATATAGAATATTGCTTCTACATTGCTTTCAAGTCTAAAACAGATTCAGTTTGCTGATCTTGCAGTATATTTACCATCTGGCATGTTGGCGTGACTGCTAAGCTCCTGCACATGATTCTAGAGACAAATGGTACAGTTCATTCTGTAGCTAATCTCTGACTATAATATCAGCAGCCCTTGACTTTATTTTTTCCAAGCTATTGAGTGTTCTAGGATTTATGCTAGCATATGCAATACTTTCAGGGAAGAACTCATGATGACTCACTTTATTAAAAAATATTACCTGATTACTACATGGTACTGGTGGATTAAGCAAACAAAATGACTGACTTCACTAGTGTACAATATGAAAGAATTGTTAGCACCATTTTCCACTTAGACAAGAAAAAAAAAAAGAAGCATTCTTGAACACTTATAATACAAATACCAGACCTGAAAAAGAGCTCTCTAAAGTTCTCTCTCTCACCAACAGTTGGTCCAATAACAGATATTTCCTCACTCACCTGATAAAATACCTCTTTATTTTAACATGATGTAGCATTTCTAAATATTAGGATTCCAAAATGTGAGAAACATTTCCCTTTCACTCCTGGGGGTATTGCTACATAAAGAGGCCGCATTAACGTTGCAAGTCAGCATCTGCTTTGTGAATAGAGTGCACATCTCATGCTGTAGTTTCAGACTTTTTTAAAGCTAAACTTTGGTGTACTGAAAAGTTTGTTTTGGTTTTTGCTTATCATATGAAACTGCTGTATTCCTGCGCTGTCGTGCACCAATGGAGGCAGTCCAGAGACCATACACACTTCCTCTTTTATACATTTGTTCCTCCTTTCTTAACTCCACCATCTTCCTTGCCAAACAGTTTTGCCTCTTTCTTTCTAATTGAATCTATTCTTGAACCCTGATGACTGATCTCTACCTTTCAATTGCTTATCAGACTCTCTCTCCCTCTACTTCCCTTTTAGCTCAGGATCACATCAGTTTTTAAGGAGGAAAGTGATACCATCTGAAAGGATGGAATCCCCTGCTTGCCTGCAACTTTTCTGGGTCACTATGATCCCCATCCATATCTGTGTCTTGATTTCTCTCATTCCCAGCATTATTCTCTCGTTCTTATTCTCAGTGTTCCTTGCTTATCTGACCCCTCTCCATCTATTTTTTCTGTTTTATTTTTTTAAAGGAACACAAACCCCTCAATGAATTCCTCATTCACCAGGTAACCGTGGCCCCAATGCAGCAAGATACCTAGTCACGTGCCTAACTTTAAGCATGTGCATAGTTCCATTAACTTTAATGGGATGACTCAGAAGCTAAAAGTTAAATATGTGTTGCAGTACCTTGCTGCAGTGAGGCCTCTGGCTTTGTGCTTGCATTTGTTTAAGAGGGGTTGGGGTGGCAAGATGTGCAGACATGGTGCCTACAGGAGCCAAAATGCTAGGTGTGGAGGTGGGACTCTCAGGATCACAATGCTGGAGCTAACCCTCCACGGGATTTTTTACTATTCCTCCTGATCGTTGGTATTTCTCTGGGTTTTAATGGTTGCCCAGCTGCCATCTTATAAACTTCTAAACTATTTCTATGGCCACTAGGGAGCAGTTTGGAGGAAACTGATTTGCTGGTGTTTACTGGACATTTCATAGCATCAGATACTGCATCAAACCCTATAAACAAACAGAATGAATCCAAACTTTTAAAATCAGAAACGAATAGAGCACTACTCATACACTATTTCATTACCGTTGTTAGAGACAATTCTTTTAAGTCCACAAATGTTTCATTTAAAATCAACGTTAGCTGAAGACTAGCCCTGTGTAGAGATGAAGAGATTTGCCCTATTCTTGGTCCCTTATATTGTCAATATCCCGACCATGCCCAAAGACTGCTGGAAGAAAATATAAATGTCATGTACTATGTTTTCCTTAATACTCACGAGCTATTGGGTAAACAGAGAGAAAAAAGACTGGGTGAATTTAGCATTTGAGTTCAGTGTCACCAGTTAGTGTATAAACAAAAAAACTATATATTTTTTCAGACCAGATCTAAACTAAGTCTTTTCATAACATACAAACTCTACTGTCTGTGGCACTGGATGTCTCAAAGCTTCTATCTACCCCAGTGTCTTGAAAGATCTTTGATAAAGAAATATTGGAGCACTGATGCCATGAAGCTTTGTAGGCTTGGTGAAGATAAAAGCTAGAATGTGACATATAACATTGAAGCTGCATCAAGAAAAAAATCTTCCCCTTACTCCTAAAAATAAGAAATCGCAGAATAATTCTAATCATATAACCAAATGTTAATCTTTGTAGTATTTTTATGTTTTAGGTAATAGACTGCAAATTGTGTGTTAAGGCAATACATATATTGCCAGCTAGCTTCACTATATCAATGGATTTCTAATTCAGATTTAAACTGTATTAAATATAGTTGTAGCTATAAATTAGATTCAAATTAAATATGCATACACTATATCTGATATGTGAATATTATGTTACAATTAAATTATACATTATAGTTCTAGATTGTGCTCAATCTGATCTAACTGATTAAGTGGGTTTGGTGGGACCAAATTTGTTTAAACATCTGGGACTATATTAGAAGAGAAGCTACACATAAAAACCCAGGCTGGTAGTTCATCGGATAAGAAGAGTCAAATACTGAGAATTTGCTAAGTAGGGCTTGGATCTTGGCCATAGATAAAACATAATACAAGCAAGCAGTAAAATTATAAAATGAGACACTTGGACTTGAATGGCTTTTGGCAATGAATTGGAGCACAGAGAATCAGTGTGTGTCCAAAAAATGCCACTATCAGGCATGGCACAAACTTTGTCTTTTGAAGTTAGAAAAAGGGTTTGAAGAAAGAAAACATTTAAAACTGAAAAGTGGATCATCATCAGGAGCATGGATAAAAAGATTTTAAAAGTTGTTTTTATTTAAATTGTACTTGGCTTTTAATTTAAGTACAGGTTTATTTTTTTAAAATTTAAAATTAAAAACCTGTGTGATGTTCTAAGCTACTTATAATCTTAAAATATTTTTCATTAAATAAAAAAATTACTAAGCCATGTGTTTGCTGCTACCGTGTTTCCCCGAAAATAAGACAGTGTCTTATATTAATTTTTGCTCCCAAAATTACATTACATTATATTACAGCGAGAGGCAAAACTGGAAGTACGTCTTATTTTCGGGGGATGTCTTACTTTCGGGGAAACAGGGTAAGTTTTAAATAAAGCCAAACAACCAAACCTGGTAAGCAGCTGGAACCAGAGTTTGTGAAGTGCTAACCAGCTTTTGACAGCAGTACCATTTTCTTCATATTCAAAGAGAAGATTTTCTTCAGTTTAGTTAGCTTGTTTAGTTGGATGTCCAGCTCAAAGCTAAGACATTGACTGGAAGTTGAAAAATCAGGAAGGTTTGTTTCGTCTTCCAGCTAAAGAATAAAACTAGGCATGAGAGGATGAGATTCACTGGTTCTAAAAATCTTGAAGAACAGGATGAGCAGAAACAATCAGTTCAATTCACTAACTACAGATAATACTTCCTTTATTTAATAAACCAGTTTTAAAATTAACATGTTTTGATAGACTCTTATGGATCTGCAGTATTTAAGGTAGTCTTACCTAATAAAAAATTAAAATGCAGGTTTTTTTATGCATTAAGTTAAGGTAGTAAAAGGTATATCATCATGATTTAAATCAACAATTTTCTACCAAGTAAATGTAATAGCATTCAAAGCTAGAAAGGAAATTCCTCAGAACTGAGGTAGTTTCTAAGTATCAGCACATTTTCCAATTTCTCACAAGGCAACTTAGCTATTTACAATCCATTTTTTCCCACACAAATTTATAACCTTTTCAATTTTATGCTTCCGTGATTTGTTTTCTAAAGAAAAAATATAGCCAGAATATGCATATTCTACTAACATCATGTTTTAATAAATAACTGGCTACTTTAGAAACCTTGATTTAAATTGATTTTAATCATGTACTTTTTACTGATTTTTAAAAAGTTCATTGTCATTGGTGCTATTCGTTAAAAGATGCTGATTTGCAGCTATTTATATCCTTTACACTAAATTTGGCACTTTTTGCTAACTAGGAAGATACACTATATCTGTACATACACTATATCTGTACCACAAATGAGAATGAACTTTTTTTTTAAAATCAGTAAAAAGTACAAATGCTAAACATGATTAAAATCAATTTAAATTAGGGTTTCCTGCTTGTTGATTTAAATCATGATTAAAATTGGTGATTTATATCACTGATTTAGAATCACTCCACTGTCAGTATTATCATAAATAAACTGGATCAGGTGTTACTCAGCAACATATCTACAACAATTAAATCCCAGCAGCTATAAATCCTAACCAGTGTAATTAAATCCCCAGGACACCCCCAGTCTTCCATTATAGTAGCTTTCTTTTTAAATATAAAATTTGTGTCCCATTAAGTGGTCCAAGTTTATATGAAGGCTCTTGCCAAACTAGCAGGAATTGCTTGTTTCAATAACAGTTTTGAATAATATGAGTTTATTGTCCCTGGTCATTCAGCACACAATAGTCTTAGCTCAGTTTACTTTATTATGCAAACCAATCCATCCGGTCTTTTAGTAACTGCAGATAAAACTGGGTTATGCTCTTTGGGCTGGTCCATAACTTTATGAATGATTAATTGTTCTGCAGCTTATGCAGGCAAATTCGTTTTGCTACATCTTTAAAGACTCGCTATTGTCTGGAAGCTCGGTAATGCTCTTAGGTCATTGACAGAGTTATTGATCTAATGTAATTGTAAACCTCTGCATTCTGAAGCTTTTTGGATTAATTCCACTCATTTGCTTTCACCACCAACACCTCTGAAAATCTGTCAGCTGGCAAAGATTGTTGTGTGTTGCTTTTAATGCATCTGTATTTAAAGATTCTACTATTTCCTGCCCAGTCTGTGTTCATCACTACATTGCCTTTGGGCTTTGAGCCTTGCTTTTCAAGATAGGAATGGCATCATTTAAATACATTTTTCTGGTTGCTGGAGAAAAACCCCTGGAAAGGCACACACAATGCAGCAAATATTAATAGTTATGTTGTCAGATTTTTATTTGATTAGTTAAAAATCACATCCACTGGTATGAGTGAGAGTTCTGACTAGAATTAGACTTCTTTTTGCTATGCTATATTCCTGCAGTCACTCCTTCTATAGCTCTGCATCCCTGAAAACTATTTTTCCTTCTACTTTGATGTGGTATGCAGCCACAATCTGATTTTCCCCTTTAATCTTGATTCTGATTTAATATACAGATGATAGTATTTTACAGTTTTGTTGTGAGGCACACATTTTGTGCCTGTAAACAAAATATGTACAAGGGTATTAATTCAGCTAAGGAATATGCTCCTCTTGATTCTTAGTGCCATTTTTTATACACAGTCAGAACAGAACATGGTGAATATCAGTCATTCAGCATCTTTATCATTTTGAGTGTTAGCACCATTTTTAGTATTCCTAACTGCTGCACTGCTAAATCCACGCTCAATTTGTAAACATCTTTTGGATGTTACAGGTTCTCAGACTTGCTAATATCATACAGGCCAGAAACAGTGTAACCCTTGACGGAGAGTGTAGCTGTATTATTCCCCCCCCCCCCCAATATAACAATAACCATTTACACAGTTTCTTCCCCTAGAGAAACCTATGGCTCTACAGCCATGAGGTAGGGGAAAATGAACCTGGAAATTAATGCCATTCACTACACAAAAATTGTAAAAGGTAGTATTTCTTAGGAAGTCTTGTATGTAATTTACAAAGTTCAACTACTACACTGGACTTCTAGAATAAGCGTATAAAATCAGTTCAAGAAAGCATTGGCTTTGGAAATGGGAAATTTTGTTTCTTGATGGTACAAGACAGATATATTTAAAAACACTTAAGTGCAGACAAACAATTTGAAATAGAAGTTCTTAGTATACAAGACAGGTGCAGTACTGTTGTGGTGCAGGACCTTGCATTATTTTGGGGAGAGGGAGGGCATCAGTACCATTAACCATGTGTGCAAAAAGATACATTTATTCGGTTATACCAATTCATTCTCTGACCTCAGCTGATCAGAGGGACCCAGCTGTAAAATAGTGATTGACCAATTAATCTATTACCTGAGGGTTCATTTTTTGTTTTCAAAAAATCTCTTCTAAATTACCTGACTGCCTTTGTCTTTTTATGTGTGGTTATCACAGCATACAGGATTTGGGTTGGGGGCGAGGGGAGGGGAACACTTCCATATACTAAGGAGGAATCTTTCCTGGGTGAATGCTTTCAGCTTCAGCAGAATCTAAACTTGCATTTTCAAATCCACCTGCTGCAGCCTAAAATAGACTATAAATGCTAAATACTGTGATGGGTGGGCATGTGTTTTGTAACATAGGCACTATGCTAAGAGGAAGCTAGAACCTCCTTCAACTCAATTGGTCAGTGTGCAGATTGGAGTGCTAATCCTCATTAACCCTCTGAAGTTCTGATGACATTGTGCTACAAACCAGAGCCAGCTAAAGTGTTAGGTGGCCACTGAAGTGTTAAAATATTTTATGTTCGCCCTTTAAATTATGCTTGAGCCAACAATCGAACCGTTGTCCACTAGTTTGTCATTTTGTACATTAAGTATGATACAGTATGTATTATGGATATTGCAGAATGTAGCTGTATTCTTTACAGTTCCTTATCTTTATATCCAATCACAAGTTGTTTGCTTTTTCCTTGTGTACACTTGTGATGATGTTAACAAGAAACTTCATTTCAAAATTTGGCTTTGTTCTAAATCAGACTGCAAATTATTTTTCCCTGGAAAGTTCCTGCAAACTGGAAATTCCAGGAAAAAATGTGTTTTGGAAACAACACAGATGTTTACAAATTAAAATTTGCACCCAGGGGACAGGCAGTAGCAGAATGAAACTGACATAGGAAATTTCAGTTTTAGTAATTTGCAGTTAGAGATCCATATATGTAAACGGAGGAGTGTTCAAGCTCGTGTGGGGCAAATTTATATTCCTGATTGTACACTTAGTCCGTGGCATTTAGGTAAATCCCACATGTCTAGATTCTTGGCTTCTATTTCTATTTATTCCACCATGAAGCTGGGAAAGTCACTTAACCTCTGTATGAGTCCTCTTAACCAAGTAATACTACTTTACCAGAGTCACAAATTTGTTATGATACTTGTCTAATGTTTGTGCTATAAACTATTTTGTGATATATATTGAAAGTCTATGTATAAGACTAAATGTTATAGTATTTATACAAATAGAAGTAGTTCAGTGACATTGTTTAGTAAGAAATATAATTTAAGTGGTGCACTTTGTGTTGGTTTTAAACCTTTTATTACAGTTTCTGTATTTAATACTTTTCTTGGTAGGGTGTTGGTCTGTCAGTCCATGGACATTTTCGAGTGGCTACTGAAAGGACACTTTTTGCAATGCCAGAGACAGCAATAGGTAAAGATTAAAATACGACATTGTATTCAATGTGTTTCAAAGGATATTAAGTTTGCTCATGTAACTGAGAGAAGGTGTATAGTAGACTCTCAATTATCCAGGATTGGGTTAACCAGGATGTAGATTAATCAGGATGTCAAAAAAAAAAAAAAAAAAAAAAAAAAAAAAAAGCGTAATTCGCAGGGATGGCTCTGGCTTTGTTGCCACCCCAAGCGTGCACACACACACCACACAAAAACCCACCAGGGCACAGGGCAGCCAGTGAACCAACACCCCCTCCCCCCGGGCAGGGTGGCTGGTGAACCAACCCTACCCCCCCATATTTCCTATGGCTGATGATTATCCAGGATTTTATTAACCAGGATTAATTTTTTCCCTATTATCCTGGATAATCAAGAGTCTACTGTATTTGATTGAAAGTAGAGAAGCCCGTGAAAAAAGGTTTTAAAGGGTACTGGAGATAACATGAAAAGTATTTTCTATTAATTAGACTGTGGTCTCTGTGGACAGAAAGACTAATTGTAATGATACTCAAACCAACACCTACTTTCTATATTGATCAAAATAAAAGATTATTGGGATAAAATATTTTTGATAGTTGAAGTGAGGGACTGATAGTATTGGCTCTAGAGGCAGGGACTACAGAAGACTCCCAATCTAATTGTGCCAGTGCATTTCCATTCTCAGTTGCTGTTCTAAACAAGAATTAACTGGGCTAAATGGTTTGAGGTTTTTATGATGCTCTGTAAACCGAAGCTAGAAACATAGGTCTAATGATAACTTAATGCACTGCACTGCCTAAAACTGTCATTGGGAAAGATTCAGACCTAGTAGAAGCAGGTATAATTCCACTAATATCAGTTGAATTGTACTCCCTTATATTAGGGCTGAATTGTCCCATTTCGTTTTGCTAAGTATTTATTCAGTGAAGATAAGTAAGTATTTCAATTGGAACTCTATCTTTTTTTAAACAAATTATTCCATTAGCCTGTGTGCTTTAGTGGCAACTAAAAACCACATGGAAAACATCCTACCAGTTTTGTAATGGTCAAAACAAAAAGCCAGTGGAAGGAATTTGAGAGTGTTTACATGCATACTCTGACACCAAGGGAAAGTTTGAATATAAACTTTAATAAAGCTAATAGCTTATTCAGACTTAAGGATATAATTAATCAAGGCCCAGTCCTGCAAGGTGCTGAACGCCTTCAATTCCCATTGATTCCAAAAGGTAGTTAAGGATACTTAATTTACAAGGTAAAAGAAAGAGACAAGGGACAAATTAGATTTTCCTCTGGCAGTAATTGCATTATGAGCCATATTTTCTTATTACCAGGACAATTGCAGAATTCATAATGAAATGGTTACACTTTATATTAAAATTCCATTTATAAAGACTTTATAAGGGGTTAAGTGATTAATAGTTAATGAATTGTTAAACAATTCATTAACTAATAGCTCTATCTGGTGGACTAACGGGTTGCTTATAAACAGTGGCTTATTAACCTGCTGATATGTGTATACTTGCTATTCATGTCTATAATATTTATTAATCATTACCTCATTGTAAACCATTCATAAAAAGCATGGCCAAAACAACTGTTAGGACAAGTTTAATTTTAAAAAAATAAATCACAAAAAAATAGCTTGATAATTTTAATCGTCTTTAGTATTTACCTAGATACAAGTTGCCTATTCTTCTGAGTAGTTGGTGGTTTGAAATTAAGTGCCTTGTTTCCAATAAGGGATGAACAGATCTCATTTCTTTGTGAACTTTAATTGGGCAAGGGTTTTCTTTAAATGAAAAATGTGCAATTTCTACTCCTACCCTTTTCTTGCATTTAATTCCCCCATCATCCCACTTCCCCCATCATCCCACAGCTTTTTACAAAATAACATTCTAGCAGTTTTCCCTTTCATAAATAGGATCTTTTAATAAAGAAATATACACATTGTAAGGGTAGCTATTTATTAATGGGGCATCCCATTGTGCCTTTACCAGAGAGAAGATCTGAACTAGTTTGCAGAAATGTTGCAATAATCTTGACTGGAGTAATATGGTGGGTGCTTAGTACTGTCCTGTATGGTTAACATATAGAAAAGTTTGCTATAACCTACATTTACAGGTACTTTCTAGAACAGTGCTCTCTTGCATTGAGATTTTCCGTCACTCCCTGAAGTTTTTGTTTGAGCAAAGTTATTTTTGCCTCATTGCAATCCTTCAAACCAGGGGTAGGCAAACTTTTTGGCACAAGGGCCAGATCTGGGTGGGGTAATTGCATGCAGGGCAGCACCCCTACCCTCTTCGCCGCACCCCCGGGGCTGCAGGGACGTGGTGCTGGCCACTTCTGGTAGTGGCACAGGGCTCATGGCGCGATGTGGGTGGGAATTCCACAGGCCAGATCCAAAGCCCTGATGGGCCAGATCCGGCCCAAGGGCTGTAGTTTGCCTACCCCTGCTTAAATCAACCTCCCTACCCCAAGAAATGAAATGCAAGACAAATAAAAACAGACTATCAATGTAACATTAAAATTGTGAAATCAAACAAGATTTACAGCTTTGTTTGAGTCCAAGTTCTGGCAGAGGTCTTTCTACCACATTGCACTGATGTAGTATGTTTACTCCTTCCTTCCATTTTCAAATGGAAACCTTAATACATTCCTCTTTTAAGAATGCAGACTATGAGACTCCATTGCCCACCCTGGGGGAATTGTGGGCAGAAGTGCAGAGGATTCCCGAAGTTGCCATTGATGACATTGAAACCACACACCCGGACATCTGCACACTCAAACTTCCCTAGTGCCACATCTGTGAAGTTCCAGGTGTTCAGGATCTCAGCATTGACAATCACAACATTGATAACTCCAGCTCTTGTACTGGCTGCCGGGACACCGGTGCTTCAGACATTAATGCTATAACCATTTATAAACAGGAAACAAATGTGTAGTGAGACTGAGCTTAAACTGCTCCAGTGCTGAAGGACTATGTGGAAACATGGAGGGGAGAATGGGAAAAAGGCTCAAAGTGTGCAGTGAGTTGTGTGTTAAATGGGTGGTATGACAGTAAGTTCTTCTAGACCTTTCCTTCACATTTTTCTTGTTTTCTTTAATTACAGGCCTTTTTCCTGACATAGGTGGAGGTTACTTCTTGCCAAGACTTTCAGGAAAGACTGGCTATTACCTTGCTCTTACAGGATTTAGACTGAAAGGAAGAGATTTGCAAAAAGCAGGAATTGCTACACACTTTGTAGAATCAGAAGAGGTAAATCTGTCACTTATTACCTTTGGTAATAGGTCATAGTGTTAATTTACTTGAAGCTGAATTTCTTCTTTGTGCAGATATCACAGATTAAACTGATTTTTAATGATGTAATTAAGTTTAGCCTCTCAAGAACATCAACTGCCTTGATGCAGTATGGGTATTACACTTTCTCAGGGTGTCCAGGACCATGAATCACCATTTTACCCTCCTGCCTTCAGTGAGATGGAGTCCTGACTGTGGTAACTGGATGTCAGCTCCCTGACACTGCCAGCCCTTCAAACACTCATCCCAGGGCACTGCCAGCCTCTATTTTACCTTGCAGGTTAACACTTGATGTACCCTGGTCCCCAAACTCCTCAGAAGCATTTCCCTGTAGTATCCAGCCCTAGTCATTGGATACTTACAATAATTACCAGCTAATCTCTCCCCAAAAAGAGAGAATATATACACAGCT
This sequence comes from Sternotherus odoratus, assembly GCA_032164245.1. Lineage (NCBI taxonomy): Eukaryota > Metazoa > Chordata > Testudines > Kinosternidae > Sternotherus > Sternotherus odoratus. The sequence continues at coordinate 21,523,600 of JAVMKO010000011.1, forward strand.
TGATAGGTACAGTCAGAATCAGGTCTCTTATGACACAGCACTGCAATCTGCTTCTAGTGAAAATACATACAAGTTTATTAAAAATTTAGATTTAAGAGAGAGTGAGCAAGGAGAACAGGTTACAAATGAGAGATACACACATCTTAAAGTTACATTTAGACTAACAGCTGAAGTCTTTGTCTAAAGCACTTTTCTCACCTAAAGCAGCTGTTCTCAATTGGGGGTCCGCAGACCGAACGGGGATGAAGCCCCAATCTTCTGCGCCCCCCACAGGGCTGAAGCCCTGAGCCCATGGTGGGCATATGGGGAGAAGGAGGGCATTTTCTTCCTTCCCACCCCTGCCCCAAACTGCAATGCAAGATCAAGGTAGAAACAGGGGCAGCACCACACTTCCCCTGAATCATCCTTCCTGCTCTCACCCCCCCCCCCCCCTGTGGGGCAGCTGCTGCTCTGGAAAAGGTGGTTCAAGGTCTGCTGACCGCCCCCCCCAATAGAAGTCAAACTATGCCTTTACCCAAGGTCCCTGCCCTGAGGCACCCCACTGGGCCCTGGAGTCTATAGCATGTCAGGGGAGGGGGGCTCAGAGAGAAAAAGATTGAGAACCCCTGACCTAAAGTAACCGCCCAGCTGCACTTCCTAGTCAAGAATGCAGAACACTCAACTTTCATGACTACAGAAAGAGCTGTCATTTTTGCTGCTTCAGTGAAGGACTACAGAATGTCATTGTGCTTCTTGTATTTCCCAAATCTTATTTTCTCCCCCAAAACAGGATGACCCTCGTGGTTCCCTTCTTGGTGTCTGCGTACTGACTCCAAGGTGTCCTTACTACCGTTGGTTTCATTCCCGCCACCTCCCATCAACCCATTATTCCTGTTTGTCACATAGAACTAGGGCTTCCATGGTGCTGGCTTTAAAGTGCTTAACCGAAGCAAAAATCTGAAAATACATCCCTTTGTCTGGCAAAGAGTTTTCACCTCTGCTGGGCAGTAACACCTTAATATAAAACTATAAGGACATTTTTCAGTATGTAGACATAAAATATAATCAGCATTTACATTCCATAACAATATTAATGACCACCATGATCCGACCTTTCAGTTAAGATCTCACATGACAATTTTTTATAAATACTATGACAACAAAGTGTTCTGATAGTGAGTTTGTCAGACTTTGCTGTTACTGAACAATGTTCATCCTTTGTGAACAATTCCAGAGAAGCCAATGGAAATTACTAATGTGCAAGTTAGATCCCTGAGTGTTTGCAGGGTTGGGGGGCCGTAAAAAATTGGCTGGTGAGAGATCTAAAACATCAACTCATTTGGTAAAGGCATAGCATGAGATTATGCCTACCCCTTGCATGGATGGGTAAGTAGGCAAGAGAAAATAAACCAGCTTTCCCTATACTCCCTTCCTCCCCACCTCTGCACTCTTTGCACTGAGGAACAAGGACACCATTGGGCTAGTTCAGCTACTGACAGTATCTTTTCTGAAGCATATCAGGAGGGTGCAAGGCATTGACTCTACCTTCTCTACCTGCATTGTCAACGATAGCTAGGTGCCCAGGCTATGAAACACTGCACTCTCTTTAAGTATAGCACAGCATCAGGATTCCCAGTACCCTCTCAAGCTCTGTGAGTTATTGTTTGCCTGCTTCACCACAGTTCTCAATGTGTAAAAGGTTATACTTCAAAGTCACCCCATGAGATGGAGGTACACATCTCCCTTACCTCATATGTTGTTCTGTGAGCAACAGCAGTCCTGTGGTCTGAAGTATAGCCCTCCAGCTGTACATCATAGCAAGCGCACCTCCTTTCAGGAGGTTGTAAAATAGCCCAAATAGAGAAGAAAATAGCTTTTACACTCTGAAGATTGGAGACCCCCTTCCTCATGAAGAGGAGGGGAAGCAGACTTTCCGGCTCCACAGAACATCTCAGTTCCCATCATCCTATGCAGCTAAAAGCCAAGAGTTAGAACTGGGAGTTTCAACAACAAAACCAACCCATCTTCTTTTCTCAGTGGGCTCAGTATAGTAATGCTCCCTGTTCTTTAACACACAGCCTATGACTCTGGTCTGAGAACTCTGGATCTGCTTGTTTCAGAGCACCACTCCCAGCTGGTCTGAGATCTTCCATTTTAATAGTACATCCCCAGGCCTGAGAAGCTGCACAGATGCAGCAGTTTGGGGCTGATTGTGACCACAGCAGTTCTTTAACTCTTTCATGATGGGTGGGGTTATGGGTGGCTCTCTGCCCCACATAAAAGTTCTGCTTAGGAAGAGGCCCTCTGTACTGATCCCCAAAGGTGTAATTCAATCCAGACTGCTCAATTTTCGGAAGTGCTGAGTATCTGCTGTTCCGTAGCCTTTTTATCCCCTCTTTAAATCAGGCCAAGAGTCTTTAATCCATAACTGCTAAAATAATCTAGCTGGAAATACATTTTATTTCCCTATTATTTTAATTTGCCATTTTTTTTTTTGATAGCTGCCTGCACTAGAGGAAGATTTGATAGCACTAAAATCTCCTTCTAAAGAAAATGTTGCTGATGTACTGAACTCATACCACATGAAGGTAATCTGCTGGCTAGCTACAATCTCAAACTTTATTAAAGGGGCAACCATCAAGTTAAATAATAATAATCTTATTTACATAACCATCATTTGCTGCATGTTTCCATAGCACCCTACAGAATGGATTCCCAGCCTCTACACGCTACAGCAAGATGTTAATAACTTGTATATTAACATTAAATAAGTGATTAAATCTGAAAATCTTAAAAACCAAATTTACTTTTTACTACTTTTTGCATTTCTCTCAATTTAGACAATGAAATTAGACTGGTCAGTTTTATTTGGTGGTTCTCATCCACTGGCACAGGGGTGCTGACCATGTACATCTCTGATTAAATGCTAGGTATTACTATTCATTGCTTTTCAATTTGGATGTTCAGCACCCAGGGACAGCCACTGACAGAATGGGGCTAGCACTGAGGGAGGCACTGGGTGCAGGGGAAGTGGCCATGCAATCTGGAATTATGTGGATTTAGTGGCTCTGACATCCCACCACGTGTCACAGAAACTGCTATTGCAGCCTAAAGACCAAATAGGAATTGTGAGGGACTCCCCACTGATTTTAATGCCATGCCGTGCCATATCCCTCTTTGGGGTGGGTTTTGCCTTCCGTAGTACTAAGTTTCTTTAAAAAAAACATCACCCAACAGCTGCTGCTGCTCCCCCCCTTATAAATGGACATATATTGAAAGAAAATCTGTCCATACCTTCCAGTTAGATATGGATCTCTAATATTAAAATGGAAATAACCACTGTACAAAAATGTTTAAGAAAACGACACATCTCTCATATTACAGCTTTACGTTGCTTTCCTCACTGTTTCTCAGAGAACTCTGAAAGTGTATCTAAATCAGCTCTCCCTATATCTGTTACTGACAAATATTGAGAATTTTTTTTTTGAGCTATAGGATAGCTCATAAGTAACACTGCATCATGAGATTAAAAACTTTAAAATGTTCAACACTCAGTGATAAGTTTGTATGTACTGTAAAATACTGTTTGATTAAACATGGTAATCAGCATTAACTGAGCTATCTAAGTCGGCTTTTCTGTAGTGCAAATATATTATCAATATAATATTTCAGTACCAGTGACGGGTTTTTAAAGTTTTCAGATAGGCTGAGACAGAACCAAGTGAAAGATACATTTTCTTTTAAATAGTGCAAAATTGATCAAGAGAAGCAGTTTGTACTTGATGAACATATGGACAAGATTAACAGGTACACAATCATTCTTTCCTCTTCACTCTTGTGTGTGGAAGATTTGCATTAATATTAATGTTTATTGGATTTAATAGGTTATGTAATAGAAAAGGCTAGAGCCTGGTCTGTTAACATCTGTTTTTGTAGGGTTCTTGACTTTGTAGACTTATTACTTACCCATGGTCTTCTACACATTACAGGTATTCTTGTCTGATTCATTGATAAAAGTAACTTTTGATGAATGTTGCTATAGTCATTAAATCTCGTTTGTCACTCTTGTACATACCTGCCCTAAAACACATTTAAACAAACACTTGGGGGGCAAGGGACAAAATGTGCGTGTAATTCTTTGGGTATTGAGATGAAGCTACATCTGTGACCAGAAGCTACAGCTGGGTACCAGAAAGAGGTTGATGGATGGAAGCCAGGGAACAACACCAACAAAAGCCTAAGCCTAGTAGGATAGATGTATGAAGAGAAGCTGAAATAATTTGAACAACTGAGATTATCTAGTTCTTTACGGATATTTTATGAGTGCAAACAGCAGTTAAAATTAAATTGATACCATAGGAATTATATATACATAAATAAAACAAAAGTAGGAGTTTTAGAATGAATACTGAGGTTTATTTGAATGTGAAATAGTCTTGAAAGGGAAAAGAAAGAAAACCCTCATCAGTATATTGTGGTTTATTATTTGTATTACCATAGCACTTAGGAGCCCCACTCAGAGACCACAGCCCCATTGCACTAGATACCACACAAATACAGAATAAAAAGGGAGTCCCTGCCTGAAAGAGCTTACAATCTAAGTTTAAGAGAAGAGACAACAGAGGGTTACAGACAGATTGATGGGGGAGTACAAGGAAACAATAAGGCAGCATTGGTCAGCATGATAGCAGTTATCAAGGTTTTTGTAGGCTTCACAAAAAGAGTTTTAAGGAGGATTTTGAAGGAAGATAATTACAGTAGAACCTCACAGTTACGAACTGACCGGTCAACCACACACTTCATTTGGAACCGGAAGTACACGATCAGGCAGTGGAGACAAAAAAAAACCCTAAATATTGTACAGAACTGTACTGTGTTAAATGTAAACTACTAAAAAATATAAAGGGAAAGTTAAAAAAAAGATTTGACAGGGTAAAGAAACTGTTTCTGTGCCTGTTTCATTTAAATTCAGATGGTTAAAAGCAGCATTTTTCTCCTTCACAGTAAAGTTTCAAAGCTGTATTGCGTCAATGTTCAATTGTAAACTTTTGAAAAAACAACCTTAACATTTTGTTTGGCGTTATGAACATTTCAGAGTTACAAACCACCTCCATTCCCAAGGTGTTTGTAACTCTGAGGTTCTACTGTAGTTAGTTTTGTGGATGTTTACAGGTAGTTTCTCCCAAGTGTGAAGGGGAGCACAGAACAATGCACAAGGTGCTTATTTGAAAATTTTACAAGTGGGTGAGTGGAGGCGGGAGCTGTCCTTTCAGCACTGAGAGATGATGGATCATAAAGGGCCTTGAAAAGGAAGACAAGTAACTTATATTTGTTATGATAAAGTGAGGGAGCCTGTGGAGGAATGCAAATAGAGGGTGACATGGTCAAAATGACCTTTGCAGCTGCATTCTGAATGGATATGAGTAGAGCAAGATTTTATTTGTCAAGGCCAGGGGAAAGGATGTTGCAGTAATTGAGATGAGATAGTGTAGAGCAGGGGTCTCAAACTCAAATGACCACGAGGGCCACATGAGGACTAGTGCATTAACCCGAGGGCCGCATCACTGATACTGACCCTGGCCCCGCCCCTACTCCACCCCTTCCATTAGGCCCTGCCCCTGCCGCGCCTCTTCCCATGCTTTCCCTGCCCCATTCCAACCCCTTCCCCGAAGTCCCCACCCCAACGCTGCCCCCTCCCTGCCCCCAGGGGGTGCAGAAAGGATGCAGGATGCAGCAGGGGCTCAGGGCAGGGAGTTGAGGTGCAGGTGTGCAGGGTGTGGAAGGGGGCTCAGGGCAGAGATTTGGTGTGTGGGGTGTAAGAGAGGTGAGGGATGCGGCAGGGGGATGGGTGCAGCAGGTGGGTCAGGGCAGGGGGCTCAGGGCAGGGAGTTGGGGTGCAGGTGGGGTTCTGGGTACGAGCTCCAGCCTGGTGCCACTTACCTAGAGCGGCTCCGGCCCCATACAGCTCCACTCCAGGAAGCTGCTGCAACCAGTCTCTGCAGCCTGGGCGAGAGAGGGAGTCACCCGGAGGGTTCCCCTGCATGTGCTGCTCTTGCTTCCTCCAGACAACTCCCACGAAGCTCCCATTGGCCGCATTTCCCTGTTCCCAGCCAATGGGAGCTGTGGGGGTGCAATGCTTGGAGGGAGGCAAATAGGAGCCCTCTGTCTCCTCCCCCTTCCTTCCCCTCCGAAGGGACAGTGCTGGCTGCTGCTTCAGAAAGCTGCGCTGCATTTGAAATGCACGAGGTGGGCAGGGGGAGCTGGGGGGATGGGGGACGGGGGGACTTCGCGGGCCACAGGGAAGGGCTTGGCGGGCCACATGTGGCCCGCGGGCCGCGTGTTTGAGACCCCTGGTGTAGAGAATCAGTATGATGATCTAGTTACGTTATTCTGTTTTTAATGTCTGTGAATTCTCATTACTTCCTCGGCAGGAAGGAGGGTGGAGTAAGAGAATACATTTAGTCATATGGTTTTCTTGGTTTTTAGTCTGTTTTCAGCAAACAGCATGGAGGAAATCATTCAAAATTTGAAGCAGGATGGTTCTCCTTTTGCTCTTAAGCAGCTAGAGGTAATATTTAGTTATATTTTTACCTTAATAATTAAGTCTTAAGGATTGATTCTGATCTCAATGAAACTTGTGTAAGTCTGGAGCAACTGCATTAAGGTCAGTGAAGTTATTGGTATAAAGCTGCTTTGGTAGCAGACTCAGGCCCTTCAGATCCAATCCTTAGTCCTTTAGGATTTAGTCCATAGGACCACCCGAACGTGCAACTGTAGGATCAGAACCTAAATCTTCATATTTATTGTAAAACAGTTTTACCCTGCACAAATTTTAATTCGTATCTACTCCTGACCAACACATCTCCTCTCCAGTCATAATCAAAGGTTTGATGGTTCTCTTTCTGCTTTTCCTTTTGTTGCTCTGGAATGATATGTGAAAAGTATACCAAACTCGGTGTTTTCCAAATTAATTTAGTGCCACACTTCAGACTCCAGTACTCAGAAAAAAGTAATGTCTCCATGTACCGTATTTTTCGCCCTATAAGACGCACTTATTCTTCCCCAAAACGGGGGGGAAAAAGTTGGTGCGTCTTATAGGGCGAATGTGCGCCCCGGTTCCCCCCTCCCCGCCACGCGGGCGGGCTGCCGGGAGCGTCCCGGTTCCCCCCTCCCCGCCGCGGGCGGGCTGCCGGCAGCCCGCCCGCGGCGGGGAGGGGGGAACCGGGACGCTCCCGGCAGCCCGCCCGCGGCGGGGAGGGGGGAACCGGGACGCTCCCGGCAGCCCGCCCGCGTGGCGGGGACGGGAGAGCGAGGCGCTTTTTTTTTTTTTGTCCGGCTTTTTTATTGGACAAACTCGGGGGCGTCTTATAGGCCGGAGCGTCCTATAGGGCGCAAAATACGGTATTTATTAGGTCATATGGAATCTTTGAATTTTCCTTCTTTTATTACTCTCAAAGTAAATTTACTTTGCTGACTTGTGAGAAACTGTCCCAGTGTCTATTCACACATTGCTTAATATTGGGTAGAATTCAAACATTTCTCAAGGAAAACTTTGATACTAATACAGGATTATAGCTAAGGGCAGAAATACAGCTCTTGTACGGATGTATAACATGTATTCTTCTCACCCTTCCTCGAACCTACAGTATATAAAACATATTATAACAGTATCATTAACTTTCATAGGCAGACTGGAAATAAATATTTTAAAATTATCAAAGAATCTACCTGAGAGCACAGATGAAATTGTCTGTAATAACTGAGGTCAGACTAGAAGACCACAATGGTCCCTTCTGGTCTTGGAATCTATAAATTATCATTTAGCAGCCTCACAGGTTGTAACCAATAAGTAGTTGGCCAATCTAGGGTTTTTGTGGACAGTCAAAATGTTGACCATGACAATCTTCTTCACAGAGAAATGTTAATTAAGAGAAACATATCTCTAAAAAAAAGGGAATTTTAGAAGCCACCCATAGCAAGCATTATGCTGAGTATTTTAAAAAAGGTTTAATCTATTTTACTACACAACATTAAGCAATCAGAGATATTAAGGATAAATACAGTACCATAAAGATTATAAGGCGCTCAGATACTATGGTGGTGGGACCATATAAGATAGATACCTAAAATAGATCAGCCCACTCAGTTGTATTTATAATCTGTTGAACTGTAATGAGATATTGTAAACCCCTTTTATAGTGTTGTAGAACTATGTTTAACCTGACACTGATGATAAAATTAACTTTTGTGGAGGCTGATAGACCATCAAGGATTATTTAATGATGGTACTGTAAAATAATAAAATCTAATGGAATTGTTTGATAGAGAAGAGGGTAGATAAAGGATGTTACAAAGTTATGTGTGTTCAAAATACAGTTCACATTATAAAGACTAGAATTGCTTTCTCATTGGCATATAGTCACTATCAAGCCCTGTATATTCTACGATCCCATAACTACCAGATTTGCTGCAGAATTCTCCCCCTTGCTGTAGAATCTGACCTTTTTAAAGCCAAAATTTAAGTTCTCAGTTCTTATGATTGTGGAGCTTACAATTGTTTCATATTTTTGAGGTTAACTGATGTAGCATCATCTGTCTTCAAGAAGAGCCTATGTATGAGAAAGCAAAGGCCCTGCGCCTTTAATTTTTCCCTCCTTGTTACTTCAATTTGTGCATTTAATAGCACTTGGTATATAGTAGTGATACTGTTTCCCCTCTATGGTTGGTTAATGGCTGATTCTTGTTCCTCTGGCTTGATACAGTAGTTTCTGGGTGATGATCTACAGCCTGTGTTATACAGCAGTTCAGAGTAGGTGATTATGATGGTCCCTTCTGGCCTTGAAACCAAAGGCAGCACGCGAGCTGATTTTCAGTGGCACTCACACTGCCTGGGTCCTGGCCACCCGTCCAGGGGACTCTGCATTTTAATTTAATTTTAAATGAAGCTTCTTAAACATTTTAAATACCTTATTTACTTTACAGACAACAACGGTTTAGTTATAGATTACAGGCTTATAGAAAGAAACCTTCTAAAAACGTTCACATGTATTACTGGCATGTGAAACCTTAAATTAGAGGTGAATAAATGAAGACTCAGCACACCGCTTCTGAAAGGTTGCCAACTCCTGGTATAGACCAAAAGCCTGCTGGATGTTAACTTAGAGGAGAGTTTACATATTCTAAATAAGGAATATATGATGGTGTGGTCTGAACATTTTATTGGTCTGAACTTGGGATGGCTACATTATTTATGAGTGAGTTATGAAGGTCATCCCAAATGATGGTTGATGAAACCTTTACATCAACCTACCTCATCATATTAAGTATTCTGTATGTGCTACATGTTATGGGGAAAATACTTAAGTGTTTTAGGCAATTATAAAAATATCGATTGACACTGCTTTTTGTATCATTCCATCTGTCTGTCTGCATGCCTTAATTACCATGAGCCAGATCCTGCATCCAGCAAAAGCTTCCATTGACTTCAGTGGGTTTTGGATTAGGCCGCAAGTGACTAATAGTACAAGGTATGGCCATGCCTTAGTTGGGACTCAGAAGGGATGGCATACACCCAGCTAAGTTGGCCCTATACCGCATAGAGGGTTCCCCATCCTGATGTCAGCCCCAGGGAGCTGGTTAAGCCAGGTTGGAGGCTGCTTTTCCCCCTTTTAAAAAGACAAAGTAGCCTCAGCATGAGTCAGTATCTGACCTAACAATATCCCTTCTGGGTTTCCTTCTCTTTCCTTTATCCTTCTTTAGCCTCTAGAATTAGTTGCCCTCTGCCTTTTTCCAATATTAAATTTCACTTCAGACTAATTTTTCCTTCTCTTTTTTCCCCGTCTCCTTTTACTTTCCATGTGTTCCTTACCTCCCCTCATGTTCCTCCATGTTCTTCCATCCTTCCTCTTTCTTTCTTTCCTGCTCAGTCCCCTGCAATCTCCCCCTCGATACTCGTATACACTTACATGTCTCTTCATCTGCCTGCACCATTCACTCACGTTCTGCGACGGAAACACCCATGGTCACCCGCTGCCTCAGCCACTCTTATACACACACCTTAACACATGTGTACACCCAGCCCACACAGGTGGTGATGCCTTCTCTACTTGCCCTTTCTGACTACACACAAACACCTCCATGCACTCACAAAGTTTGTGTCTGCATGTATGCGGTGGGGGTAGGGTGATGGGTATGAAATTATCAATACATTCATTTGCCTTGACACTTAACAGTAGTAGTGAGGTTTCTGCACATGTGCATGCTCTGTCTTTCCCCTCCCTTCCTTGGCTTTCTCTTACACTCCTTCCAGGTCTGTTCTCTCCCCTCTCCTGGATTGTTATAGGCACCCATTTACCTACCTTCTGGCTCTCTTTGCATTTCCTCCTTCTCCAAGCACTGACTGTAGAGTGGAGCAGTAGTGTTAAGGACCTGGAACAGGAAGCCATTCTGCCCTTCTGCAGGATGGAAAAAGGAGATGAAGCCTCAGCACCACCACTTCCTCCTCTCCTGCAGCCTGCAACTGCTGAATAGTTGGGAAGAAGAGCATTGACAGAGAGATAAGGCAGAGTTCAGGGAGGAATAACAGTGCCGGAGAGGAAGAGGAGCAGCAAAACCTGTAAGCTGTTCGATCCTTTTAAAATGAAAGCTTTCATCCTTGACAAAGATTCTCATAGACTTTAAGGCTAGAATGGACCATCATGATCATCTGGTCTGACCACCTTGCACATCACAGCCCACAGAATGTCTCCCACCCATTTGTACGATAGGCCCCATAACCTCTGGCTGAGTTGCTGAAGGCCTCAAATCATGATTTATAGACTTCAGGTGACAAAGAACCCACTATTTCCTCTAGATCAAATCAATAAGTCCATGTTGCAGAGGAAGGTGAAACCCCACTAGCTGTCTTCGCCACTCAGCCATATTTGTTGTTGGGAAGGATTTCTCCTCCAGGTCAGTCATTAGACACTGAGCACATGGGCGAGACCCGCCAGCTAGAGAGAGAATTCTCTGTAGTTACTCAGAACCCTCCCCTCTAGTGTTACATCTCCGGGCCATTGGCGATATTTGCAGTCACAGATGGGCCATGTGCCATTCTAGACAACCTCATCATAACATTCCCTCCATAAAACCTATCACACTCAGTCTTGAAGCCAGTTAGGTTTTTTGCTCCCATTCTTCCCTTGGAAGGCTGTTCTAGAGCTTCACTCCTCTGATTGTTAGAAATCTTAGTTTAATTTCAAGCCTAAATTTGTTGATGGCTAATTTATATTCATTTGTTCTTGTGCATTGTCTAACTGCTAACATGCATCAGCAGGGTGCACACAGACAGTTAGATGCAGAAGGCTAGCACAGGTACATTCACACCCTAGTTTGCCATCATTTAATCATTCTTGTAGACAAGCTTTGAATGATGGGTTTTTTAGACAAATCTTTGATAGATTTCTTACATAAGAAGAGTTAACAGAATTGGCTATAGGTCTGTAAATTGATTTAGTGGGCAAAATCCTTGCTCCCTTGAATTCAGTAGCAATCCCACCACCACGTTCAATAGGACCAGAATTTCACCCCAGATACTAAAATTCTGATACACTGTGTGAAATCCTGGCCCTGTTGAAGACCATGTGGCTTTGCCATCTGTTTCAGTGGGACCAGGATTTTGCTGTTGGGGTCTAGATACTACAGTGGCATATTACAGGAAGCTTAGATAAACTTTCATTTGGTCAGTGTATACAGGAATAAATACAAATTTTGTGTCTGAGTTGTTTGTATATTGGTACATTAAAGTGGTAAATAAGGAAGAGGACAGGTCAGTGCTACAGAGTAAGCTGGATCACTTTAAGATGGAGACAAGCCAACAATATTCATTTTAATACAACCAAATGTAAATGTACATCTAGGAGAAAAGAATGTTGGCCATACTTACAGGACTGGGGACTCTATTCTGGGAAGCAATGACTCTGAAAAAAGATTTGGGGGTCATGGTGGATAATCAACTGAATGTGACCTCCCAGCGCAACATTATGGCAAAAAGGCTAATGCGATGCATAAACAGGGAAATCTCAAATAGGACTAGAAGTTATTTTACCTTTGTATTGGGCACTGCTGGAAATACTTTGTCCCGTGCCGGTGCCACAATTCAAGAAAGATATTGAAAAATTGGAGAGGGTTCAGAAAAGAGCCAAGAGAATGATTAAAGGATAGAAAACTTGCCTTACCGAGAGAGACTCAAGGAACTCAGTCTATTAACTTAATAAAGAAAAGGTTAAAGGGTGACTTGATCACAGTCTGTAAGTACCTCCATAGAAAACAAGTATTTGATAATGGTCTCTAATCTAGCAAAGATATAATTAAAATTATTCACACATCAAAGGCCATAGAACTCCCCCCAAATTTTTAAATGGTGAGCATAATTAACCAATGGAACAATAAGGATTGTGGTGGATTCTCTATCAGTGACCATTTTAAAATCAAGGTTGGATGTTTTTCTAAGAGAGATGCTCTCTTATTTTGGGTGAGTTCTATGGCCGGTGTTGTATGGCAGATCAGATTACATGATCACAGTGGTCCCTTCTGCCCTTACAATCTATTAATGTATAGCTATTATGGTGTATCATGGGCAAGATATGGTTATTCCAAAAGCATTATTAAAAGTCAAATGCAGACTAGATTATTCTGGAAGTATTAGGCCCTTGATATGCAAGTGCTTTTAGTGTTTAAATAAAGTGGAACTAATAGGACTGGCTGTGATCCAGGTATACTGCAGGCAGTTGCTCTGCTGGCTGTCCAGTTCTTGCCAGTGCAGTCCTGGCATGCAATATCGCTGCCTTCCTGGATCAGAATATGGTCAACTGGGCATTCTTAATGAGGCCACTATGCAACTGAGCTACAATATCAAGAAGTGATGACAAAATCTGAAAACTGTCAGAGCTGTCATTTGATTGTAGCCAATCGATGACTTTTTAAAAATGTCCTTCAGGACAGACTTACCTTAGCGTCATGCGAGAGTGGTGGTGTGTTGTCATGACATTCATGAAGTGGTATTGCACTGTAGCACGACCAACACTGCTCCCTCTAAAAGATGTTTTGAAACACTTTAGTGGTCTGTAAACTTGTCTTACAGGCTGTGGGATCCCTTGTCAAAATTAGGGTGATTCCTTTTTTTAAAATCAAGTTGGGAGACAAACACCAAATTATGAAAGTTCAGATACTTAAGAGATGTGTGAGAGGGATGAATTAATTAATCCATTAATGTATGGATCTGTGATGGCTGGACTCTCCGCTGGTGCACCCTTCACGTCCTCTCTAGCACCCCCTGCTAATGCACGCTATGGCCTGGCAGTGGTCTGACTCTTCTTGTGACTCAGCCCTCTGGACAGATCATGCTTACCATTTACAGGGTGACAGAAAGTGCACCAAAGTGCAGCCTGATTTGGGGCTTGTGGACCCCACGTTTCTCTCAGGTTTTCAGTTGTCCATATTCCCTTCTCATGAGTGGCCTCCCACCACTAACTCCACTGGCAGCTGGTAAGGGTACACAGGTCCGCCCACTACACTGGGTTCTAGGAGGGGATCCCAGAGCCAACTCTCCCCCTAAACTTCCTCTGTGACCCACCCCCAGTCTTGCCATTCTGTCACACAAAAGAAGGAACTGAAGTACTCTTTCCCACGCTCCCTGCAGCCTCCTCTTCATCTGTGCTCCGTTCTTTATAGTCACCATCCACTACCTGGCCCACCCTGCAGGTGCAGCCAGATGAGTTGATTGGCCTTTCAGACCCACATTAACCCTTTTAGAGCCAAGATTAAGGATATACCCCATAACAAGATCCTATTGGATTACAGTAACAAGCTAATACAGTAAAACCTCGATTTAACGGACCTCGATTTAACGGACTTCGGATGCGAAGGACAAAATTTTAAAGAAAGTCCGATGCATCGGAAATCCGTTTATCGAGGTCCGGCTGCTGGCTCCCCACTGCCGCCCGGGTCCCGGCAGCGGGCGGGCTGCCTGCCGGCGCCCACCCGGGTCCTGCCTGCCGCCCGGGTCCTGGCAGTCAGCTGGAGCCCCTAGCCCCGGGGAGCACGGATCAAGCCGCGCTCCCTGGGCGGCAGCTGGAGCCGTGCTCCCTGGGTGGCGGCTGGCGCCACGAGCCCCGGGGAGCGCCGCCCCTGGAGCCCCGAGCCCCGGGGAGCCCCTAGCCCCGGGGAGCGCAGATCAAGCCGCGCTCCCCGGGCGGCAGCTGGAGCCGCGCTCCCCGGGCGGCGGCTGGAGCCGCGAGCCCCGGGGAGTGAGCCCCGAGCCCCGGGGAGCGCGGATCAAGCCGTGCTCCCCGGGCAGCAGCTGGAGCCGCGCTCCCCAGGGAGCGCGGCGCCTGGAGCCCCGGGGAGTGAGCCCCGAGCCCGGGGGAGCGCAGCAACTGGAGCCCCAAGCAGCGAGCCCCGAGCCCGGGGGAGCGCGGATCCAGCCGCGCTCCCCGGGCGGCGGTTGGAGCCGGGTGCCCCGGGGAGCGCGGTGCCTGGAGCCCCGAGCCCCGGCCGCCAGCGGGGACTGGGGCCGGGGTGTATGGGGGTCCAGGATAGGTGTTTTTTTTTTCGTTTTATTAAAAAAAAAATCGGCGGCTTTTTGGCGGAGGGGAGTACAGTAAAACCTCGAATTAAAGACTAATTGGGCAGGCTGGGTTTTTTTTCTAATTATTAAATAACGGACTTTTGGGTTTAATGGACACCCAGTCGCCCGAATTAGTCCATTAAATCGAGGTTTTACTGTAATAACAGCAGCAAAAAACCTCACACAGCCTTCCCCATTTACCAGAGTTCCCATCAGTATTTCAGAAGAGCAGTTCCTGCTGGGCCAACAGAAAAATGTAGCCATACAGTTTCCTTTCAATTGTTTTCCTTTACTCTGCTGGATAGGGTAGCATTTTCCTTTTGTTTTTTTTCTTATCATTCTTAGTTCAACCAAAAGAAACCTTATGAGTCCATCTCAGATTAATAGAGATGACTGGTTTCTCTTTTAGCAAGCCACTAATGAGTGTCTCCTTTCTAGTGCCACATTAGATGCCAGTACTTTCCTTTTTAGGTTGAGAAATCTAGCAAGGATTATGTTTTCCTGATACAGCAGTATGGCGTTTACTACTTTAACTACTTGGGAGGAGAAAGAACTTGGAAAAAGTTGAATAGTTTGAAGGAAAAAAGTGCCACGTTACTCATTCATAGTGGGAAGAGTAGCCTTGATTCCTTGAGTTCAATTAAACTTAAAATGAGTTAACAGGGGAAACCTCAGATTAATAAAACACTCTGGGTGGGATCTACAAAGGTACTTAGGCCCTATTTATTTATACCCAGATCTAGATGCCTACGTGTCAGGCTTAGGCACCTCAGTCCCAGTTTTGGTTCCAAAACTTCTGCCAATCGCTGTATGTGCCTAAAGTCAGTGCTAAAGTTTTTCAGAATAAATATTCCCCTCAAAGCCCATGTTTCTGCCTCTCAGCACATGCACTGTTGCCCCCGTGTAGGTATCTGGACACCTGTCTCCTTCCGAAGCCCCAGAATGATTCACAGACCAGCGGGTAGTGCAGTCCTGGCCGTTGCAACCTGTATATTGTGTAACTGACAGGGAGCATTGCTGCTATTCCAGCTTTTATTTTTGGGAGGACTCCATTCCTTACACTTACTTTCCTCACCGTATGATGATACAGTTCTGACTATTAATGATGTTGCAAATCCAACTTGCAGTAGGCAGGACTGCGACACTGAAGTAAAGATGATCCAATAAAAAGGAATGAGAGGCAACACCCTTCCTTATCTGTATCTCTTATTTCTCCCTCATAGTGCAACCTGTTCCTCTTAGATCTTGTTCCCTAGAGCTGATCTTTCTCTTATACTATCAGTTCATTTATAGATACATTGGTGATTCATTTTTGCTGCATTACACCCACCTTTTGTGCTTCTTTTTCTTTCCCTTTCCTCTATGCTCGACACGATTTATAGCAATGCTCCCTCCACCTCCAGCCTCTTTGGCAGCCTCTGTGTGCATTAGCTTAGTAAACTGCCATTTTCAAATCTTTCCTGCTTCAGTGCTCCCCTTCATCAGTGGTGCCCCACAATGCACTGTGCATATTTCACCCAGGGAAGCCTTGTAGGTGCCCAGAATTTTGAATATAACATCTGGTCTGGTCCCAGCAAAGATCTCCAGATTACACAAGAGTTTGCCAATGAGCAAAGGGCCCTATGTGGAAATGGAGCCAGGAAGAGAAAAGGAAATTAAGGGGGGAAAGGGAAATTAAGGCAGCTTTATTAGGAATCGCTGAACAGGTCTGAAGAGCAGCAAATTGCAGTTGGGATGGGGGTGGGGGTGTAGAGGAGCTCAAGTACAAAAAAGCAGCTATGGGTCTGGGATAATTAATGGAATTATAAAAAGCTATCAGTTCAAGCCAGGATGTATTTTTTCCAAACTATTTCCCCGAGCTCCACTTTCAAACCAGCTGCTGGATACATGCAAAACTGTGATAAACCTGGAATCACTAGTTACAATTATAGGCTCTACTGCTTGCACAGCAGTTGAGTTAGTACATAGGTGGAGAGGATATGGGCAGATGAGCCTAGGGAAGGTGGAAGTACTAGAGCAGGGGTCTGCAACCTTTACCGCTCAAAGAGCCATTTGGACCCGTTTCCCACAGTAAAGAAAACACTGGGAGCCACAAAACCCTTTTGACATTTAAAATGAAATAACACTCTCTTCTTCCCTCCCCCTTCTTCCCTCCCCCACCCTCTTCTTCCCTCCCCCTCCCCTCCAGCCGTGCTCTCGCTCTTCTTCCTCCCCCTCCTTCCTCCCCCCCGCTCCGGCCGTGCTCTCGCTCTTCTTCCCTCCCCCTCCCCTCCAGCCGTGCTCTCGCTCTTCTTCCCTCCCTCCCCCCCTCCGGCCGTGCTCTCGCTCTTCTTCTCCCCCCCCTTCCTCCCCCCCCGCTCCCCTTCTTCCTCCCCCCCGCTCCGGCCGTGCTCTCGCTCTTCTTCCCTCTCCCTCCCCTCCAGCCGTGCTCTCGCTCTTCTTCCTCCCCCCCCCCCCCCGGCCGTGCTTTCACTCCCCCCCTCCCCCAGCTTGCCTTGCCTTGCCTCGTGCCCCGGCCCCGGCTCGCTCTTATCCGCCGGCTCCGCCGCGCTTCGCCTCCTGCCCCGGCCCCGGCCCGACTCGCACTTCTCCGCCGGCTCCGCCTCGCCTCGTGCCCCGGCCCCGGCTCCGCCTCCGTTCTTCTCCCCCCCCCCCCCCGCCGCTCGCCTCTTATTGACCCCGCCCCTCTCTTTCGGCTGCGGCTCCGCGCACTGGTTGGACAGTGCTGGCGGGCCGCATAGAAAACAGTCTGCGGGCCGGTTAAAATTAGAACACACAGGGAGCCGCATCGGAGAGATGAAAGAGCCGCATGCGGCTCCGGAGCCGCGGGTTGCCGACCCCCGTACTAGAGTATTGCCAAGTGTTGTATTGTTACTCCTATAATAAAATAACCTTTTGTCTTCATTTTTGAAAACCATTTAATCAAAAACCTAATACAGAAAAAATGAAGTTTAATGTCTTCCACAGACAATTAATAAAATGTCACCTACGTCCTTAAAAATGACTTTGAGACAGCTTAGAGAAGGAGCTTCCATGACCCTGCAAGATGTACTAACTATGGAATACAGACTGAGCCAGGCATGCATGGTAAGAAAAAAGCACAGTACATTTGCCCCTTCCAGACACAATGAGCTGGTTGCTCACTTTTGCAATTCCATACTAATTATACCAGCAAATATAGCTGACAGATATATCACTGTCAGTTTCTTAGTGGTGTCTTTGTTCAGAATGATAGCTTCCATTTGTATGCCTACTTGTGGAACGGAAGGATGGGTAGCCTGCAAAACAGGGTTATAGGAGGGACGATGGTTTACTAAAAAAAATATGGTGAAGCTACGATATGGAGAATTAAATAATAAGTAGTGTACAATACTTAGCTTGGTGAAATAGTTCTGGTGCAGCAGCATAGTTGTCTGAATGAAACCCTGTAAGATTTCTGACAGGAAGCCTGCTTTGTTAATTTAGTCATTTTTTGTCATATAAAATATTAAATGTCATGTAAAAATATTATTTTTGAATTAATAGTTTTGTTTAAGATAGACTTTGGAAATGTGTGCCATGCCTCAGTCATATTGAAAATATTGTTACCCCTTTCCTCAAATGAGTATTGTCACTCCATCTATATATATAAAAGTCAAATGGTGTATGTGTGCATGCGTTTCCTTACTCCTTCCACACTGTTTGAGCTAGAGACTTGAAATTTGGTACAGTTAGAGGTCTTAGGGTCCTAATCAGGGTAAGAGTCGAAAATTTTTCAAATCTCACCTCTGACGCCCCCCAGGGGTGAAATTATTTAAAGGCCAATCACATCAGCTGGGCAGCTGCTGTTCTCTGTGACATAGTTATGATGTCATAATACCCTCCTCCAACGGACCCTGCACTCCCTCAGCTCTCTACCCCCTCCCCCCTCCAACGGACCCCGCACTCGCCCAGCTCTCTGCCCCCTCCAACGGACCCCGCACTCGCTCAGCTCTCTGCCCCCTCCCCACCTCCGACGGACCTGAGTTGGGTTTGGTCGGAGGGTAAGTGAGGTAGGGGTGTCGGGTTTGGTCGGGGGGTGAGGTGGGGGTGTTGGGTTTGGTCGGGGGATAAGTGAGCCAGGGGGTGTTGGGTTTGGTCTGGGGGGGTGGGAAGATGTCTGGGTGGGTTAGGGGTGAGGTGTGGGTGTTGGGGTTGGTCAGGGGGTGTTGGGTTTGGTGGGGGGGTAAGGTGGGGTTGTTGGGTTTGGTTGGAGGGGTGAGGAGGGGGGTCGGTCAAGGGGTAAGTGAGGTGTGGGTGTCGGGTTTGTTTGTGGTGGTAGGTAGGGGTGTCGGGTTTGGTTGGGGGGGAAAGTGAGGTGGGTGTGTCAGGTTTGGTCTACGGGGGGTGAGGTGTGGGTGTTGGTCAGGGGGTGTTGGGGTTGGTAGGGGGATGACGTGGGGGTGTTGGTTTGGGGTGGGGGGGTGAAAATGTGAGTCGGGGTTGGTCGAGGGATAAGTGAGGTGCGGGTGTCGGGTTTGGTTGGGGGGGGGGGGTGAGGTGGGGGTGTCAGGTTTGCTCTCTTCCCCCTCCCCCCTCCGACGGACCCCGCACTCGCTCAGCTCTCTGCCCCCTCCCCACCTCCGACGGATCCGAGCAACGCCGGGTATTTTTGCTAGTTTCTAATAAAATGCGCTCAGGATTTGATAGAACATAATTATTTAACTGAAAAGTGTGATAAGCATACATAGTACATCACAAAACAAATGAAGACAAGGCTCTCCCTTGAGGAGTTTACAGTCTAAAGACCAATCCTGCAAGCCCTCATTGTGTTGAACTCCCATTCAATGGAATGTCAATGAAATGTGCCATGGAAGGATGTTGTGACCCTAATTCAGTCAGCCACAGTGTACAGGACAGCAGTTCAAATGGTCAGAGGTTTGGAGCTATATTAGGAAGATGGATCAGTATAGGAAGATTTTGGATGGGAGGCAAGCACTTAGTGGATGGACTCAGAAGGTTGTCCCAAACATAGGGTGCAAAATCCAGAACTGAGGAAAGAGACAAGAGAGCAGTTAGGTGAAAACATCCAGAGCAGTGTAGTAAGAGAACAAGACAAGAGCAGTGGAAGTGGAGTTGAGTAGAGGCTTGGGTAACATGGACTTGATGCAAAAGCAAGGAGCCCCCAGTGAAAGGGGGGTGAAATTGATATGTTGTTTTACATATTTCTTTGTCTTTCAGAGAGGCCATGACTTCTATGAAGGTGTTCGAGCAGGTAAGGCCGCACACTAGAAAGATCACTTAAAGTTAATAGTGGGTAAACCACAGTGCTTTATTGCTCATTTGTAGAGATAAGTAAAAGTGCAGCAGTTTGTTTGACAGTAATATCCAGTATCATCATCTTAGAGAATATGCTCAGTACATTAATTTATCCTGCTCATTGTCCTCCTTGTAGCCATAGATTGCCAACTGGCCTATTGTCATTCTGTAACATGATAGAAAAAGGCTTTCTTGTCAATGTAAAGTATTGTTAGTGTTTTATGCATGTTCCCCTGGCACCATTAACTGCTAATACAGCACCATGAAAACATTTGCACCAGGTCACCTGAAAGGGACAAGATATATCCAGTGTGGGTAATCATGAGCAATGACGATGTGAAGCAGGATCTACCATCACTCATGTATTCAGTTTGGTTCCGGTGTCAGCCAGAATACTAAGCAGACAGCTCTAAAGTGATTTACAAAATCAAAGGGTAAAGTTGGTAACAGACACATTGGTTGTTTCAGGGTGAAAGCACATTCATTAGCACAGGAACTATTTTTGGCAAATGTCTCATCTATGATCATTACATATAGCTTACCATAGAAAACATTCCTGGGTACAGAAACTTGTGAATTTTTTAAACCACTTCTCAGTATTAGGTAGGCAGAAAAGGAAGTGGCAGCAAACAATGGAGCTTTTGTCTATTGGATTGATCTGGGAGTCAGACTAAGGTTCTTTCCCCAGCTCTATTCTGTTGAGTCACCTTGTGCAAGCCTCTCAGTCTTTGTCTCTCTGTTTCCCCATCTATAAAATGGGACTCGGTGGTTATTTAAGAGCTGATGCACTTAACACAGCATGAGACACCGATGAAGATGGTTTCCTAAAGAGATTACAGTGTAAGACAGCAGATCTAGTTAAGAAGGAGAGACCCAGATGAGATTTTAATTCAGAATTTAATTAATTTAAATATTATCTCCTTTTGTCTAATAATCCTTATCTACCTTTCTAAAGCAATTTAAACTCTGGATGAAGGGTGTTAAGTATTAATAAAGAAACCTCAGGTGTCTTACCATATCTCTCGGACAGGTATGGCTTCATTGTGCTAGCAAACCGGAGAAGGAAACATGCACAATTTAAAAGATGCTGTTCCTATAATATGTTCTAAATAGCTGGGAAAATATGCACAATTACCAAGATAGATCTGTATGGAAAATGGCAGTCCTCACTGAAAGGCCAAGAGAGAGAGAGAGAATGGCAAGCAGTAGACATGATTTTCATTTGTAATGCACAAGGTCATTAAAATAATCTGGTAACTGGGCAGAGGACAGAGACAGATAACTTGTCACACTGTTCAAGATAACCAAACAGACCATAGATTGAGGGGTAACAGCTGGGAAACTTCCATTTGTTGCATAGTATCTCTTTCTTGTGCATGTTATAGTGTGATTATAGGATGATTAGAATAGGCCTACAGGTAATAGAAAATATTCAAATTTTATTGTGTAATATATTATTGGCAATTTTATCAATTGTTCTTGAATCATTTTTGATCCCAGGCTGCCCCCTACTCACACAGAATAGAACCTTACTCTGTGAATAATCTCCCGGAAATCACTAAAACCACTTGTCAGATAAGGTGCTTATTTAATGTGAGAAAGGGTGGCAGAAACTGACCCTTACATGAACTATAATGTTTTATTTTTTTTATACACACACATCCAAATCATTAGCAGCTTGATCTTTTGAGGTGCTGAGCACCCTAAGCTCCCATGAAGATGCTCAGCACCTCAGAGGATCAAGCCCTACTTGAATAATATGTGGATTTAAAAATTAGAACAATACTTAAGTAGTTGCCATTAAAAGACAGTAGTTGCCAAGTTACCACAGAGGGATATCATAGATAACAAACCTTTGCCCTACATGAAAAAGAGAGAAATTCTAAGGTATTGAGTGGCAAATACGATTAGTTGCAATAGCACAAGGAGCTAGGCAGAAATGTAGGTGTGGAATTTTCCAAGCACTGTTTAGGTCTGGCTATTACTGGTTTCACATCTCCGCCACTGCAAATGGGTGTAGTGCTGCTGCTTTCCATCCTGGAGAACAGACATTCTTCTGACACAGGGCTCCTCCCTGAGAAGTGCTCAGCAATTCTCCCAGTCAGTGGGAGCTGATGTGTAAATCCCATCAAAGCCAATGCCAGTTTCAGGTGCTAATCACCTCTTAACATCAGTCTGTAATCAAATGCACAAGAGTGGAGAACTTGTTCTTTGGAGGTCAGATATTTCCTAGTATTAAAAGTGGAGTTCATGTTAAATCAATGTTAATTTAATAACAAGTAACGAACTTGCCTTAAATCAGCTGTGGAAGTCTCCCGACTTTCTCATCTGTTCCTCTGTTTGACGACAGCACTTCCCTCCCCGTATCAAGCCAGATGAAAACTTTATTTCTTGAGTCATTTTAATTGATACTATTTGAGAACATTTTAACAACCCAGAGTCTGGGATTGTGGAATGTTTGGTTTCCACTGAAGAAGGAAAACTATGACTGCTTGAAGAAAGATTTAGAAAGGCAAAGCCCTGGGGTCAAAAGTCTTTCAGAAATCTGGCCTCTGAAACAAGGCAGAATCCTGCTAACTGGCAATCAGCTGCAGCAACAAGCAAGGGCAGAAAAAAGGTCTGGTTAGGACTAACAGGATCTGTTGCGATACGTCAGGCACTTCTCAGGGTTTTGCAACTAGCCTTGAAAGGAAAGTGCTAGTTTTAAGCACAAGAAAAGGAGCTGAATGCTAGTTGTCTCCTGTGTACTGGATGAAACCTAGTTTGTGCACATAGCCTCCATAATCTCCAAGGGCAACGGCTGTAGAGAAATGAGTCCTGCAACCCTAACTCCCTAGCTGGCCAAGTCATATTTAGTTTCAGCTGTGGTTGAAGATGTCCATAAGGAACCCTGTTAAAATTCCAGCCATGTTAAGCGTGGTCACTGAGCCTCCCACATTTCTTTCGGGTCTAACTTAACCTGCCTCCTAAAGGACAAGAGAGTGAACATATTTGCTACAGCAGCAGATCTAGGGCCTCTGGGGGTGGCACCAGCCCTCCCCTCTTCAATAAAAAATGACTAAATGCTCCCGACGTATAATACTGGTTAAGCCACATGTCCTGAGACTTCATGAATTGAGGTCAGGCAGGACCATTATGACTGTGTAGTTTGATTGCCAATATAACACAGGCCATAGACGTGAAGAAGAAGAATGGTTTGACTGCACAGTGGTGTAAAGGACAGGAAGTTTTCTGTGCAACACACAGAACAGGTTGTTGTGAGCCTGGCTTGAATGTTCCAGAGGCAGTTTCGGAGGTGGAAACTGAACCAGCACACACTTTGAATTTTAACAGGAGAATGATTGATTTGTTTTTCTTCCCTAGAAGCAGCAGCATAGCTGCTTCATTCAAATCCATATAGTAAATTACCCTCTTTTGCAAATTAAAATTCCTGTAGCCATAATATTGACAATTGAGAAACAAGGTTAAAAGGCCTTCTGCCCACTAGCTAATGAGTTCCTGACTGGTGCTTAAAATAAAGAACGCCCAAGTCAATATGATCAGAATAAAACTGAAGAACATGTTTTCTTTTCATGTGAATACATTTTGTAAATTTAAATGTCAAAGGCTTTTATTTTTCAATAACTTACTTAGTCAAATCATTGAGCTACATATCAGACCTGTAAGAGTTCCCTAAAATTGTATATGGAGGCATCAGAGACCTTCTTGAAAAGCCATTCAGATTTTTTTCCACATCATGTGCTATTGATTATTGTTCCTTTTTGATGGGGACAGTCTCTTGATGGTTATTTAAAAATCTCTTCTACTGACATATCAATAACTGTAATTAGCCTCTGTTTTGCTCATCTCCAGCTACATGTAAGAGAGCCACATGGAATTTAAATTTATTTCTTTGCCTTCTCTTTTTTTTCCTAAGATCAATTTCTTCTCCTGGTCTGTAGGGAATAGATTTCTGCATCATGTTTTCTTTTGTTATATTCTTGCATATAGCCCATTCATTACTGATTTTTATATATAGCGTTGGGGGTATATTCCTATACTGTGTAGAATATACATGTTACAATGGTAATTCTTCAGAGAAATTATGTAAGTCTTTTATCTCTATTAACAGCTGTCTACAACTTTACCGTTGATTTTCCTATGAGGATATCCTGCCATATTGTTTTCCCTATTATATTAGTTTATATGACATTCCTGTAGGAATCTGCGTGTCTACCCTACAGTCTTCAAGAGTGAGATTCTACATGAGGATTTAACCATTTTTTTTTAATGGCAGCCTCCTACACAGCCTGATACCTCCATACAACCTCCAGGAGGTGGGCTGTATATGTTAGGATTGAGCGGCAAGTACGTCTACAATAAATGATTGGTTAGAGGCGTGTGTGATAATAGCATCGATTATCACTCATAGTTTGTGAATTCTATATTTGATGGGGTCATTATGGGGACTTCTGGAGCAATAAAATATTCCCAGTGTCATGCAACTCAAGGGTGTGACTGTTCAGTGAACATTCATAAAAGGTTAAAAAGTTAAGCTGTTACTGAAGCCCAATACACTGTATTGCATATTGATTTTACTCCTGATATATACTAAATATAGCAACAGTATGCTCTACTGTTTTGATGTGACCTGAAGCCCTCTTGATTGAGAAAATTCACTAATAACTTCACCTCTTTCTACTTTACCTCATAGTGCTGATTGACAAAGACCAAGTCCCGAAGTGGAAGCCAGCTACATTAGAAGAAGTAACAGATGAATTGGTGGACAATTGCTTTAAGTCACTGGGAGACCGTGATCTCAAATTATAATGATGGTGTACAAGCCTATCAAGGTTGTATTCAGCTGTATAATTCTAGGATACAAAAATTAGTAGTGATGCAGAGACTTTGATGAAGTATGGTAACACTTGTGTCTAATCTGCTTGAGATGCATAGTCTATAGGTTTTACTGTGTCTGTAGCACCATAAGGAGAAAACTGAATCAGGGGAATAAATTACTTCAAGAAGCAGCCTTTTACTGATTGCTATTATGTAATAAAGAACATTTGATTTTTGGAGACATCTCTTAGTTTAGTGGGGTATGCTGCGGAGGCAGCCTGGTTCAGTGAATATTGTATTGGTCTGGGTCAGGAGCTCTGGGTATTCCAGGGTTTACCACTGATCCACTAAATTGGTAATGTGCCTCAGTTTCTCCTTTATAAAGTGTAGATAATATTTAACTTCATAAAGCATTTAGAGCTACAGATGAAGATGCTGTGTATGGGTATGATTTTATATATATATATATATATATATATATATATATATATATATATATATATATACATACACACAAACACTCTCTAAGTGCTTGGTAGCGGGTAGTATTTTCAATAATACCAAAGTAAACAGATAATTTTAATAATTTATTGGGTTGACAACAAGAAGTTATGATGCTACTGATTTAGCATCAGGTCAGTATTATGACCTGTATTTGATACAACTGGAAATCCAGTTTTACAGATGAAATTGCCAGCCAACCTAGCATATGAATAATAATTTACAGAGCTGGCCAGTTAACTGTATTTTTAATACAGTTGCCATTTACCACACTTTATAGAGATTAAACTGTAAAAATAACCTAAAGATAACCCTGCATAACGGGATTTACCTTTACTTGATACATCACTACTGAACTTTCCCTGGTTTTGTGATGATAGTTGAATTCAGTGGTGGAATAATTTCCTTGAAGTGTGGTGAACACCGAGGGCCAAATTCAGCAGCTGCAGCTCTGTTAACTTCAGTCATGCACGAATGAATTTGACAATGCATGACTGCAATTTAGCAATAAGTGATAATTCTGTGTCTACTTCACAGGAGTAGAAGGGCCACATGCAGCCTAACAAGGAAGATATGCTGCATGGGGACCAGGGTAGGATTTGTGGAAGCTATGAAGGGGGTGGTGCACACCCCAAGTGGTGCATGCTTAGAGCATGTGAGCACACAAACTGAGAATACATTGCTACAAAGAGCCTCAAGTTCAGTTGTTTCAACCTTTTTTTCATTTGCAGCCACCCACAACATTTCAAATGGAGGTGTGGACACCTTTGGAAATCTGAGACAGTCTGCAGCAGACGTCCAGGGGTCATGGACCACAGGTTGGAAACCACTGACCTAGTCCATTCCCTCAGCTAGTGGCTGTGGGGAGTGTATGGGTACACTTAGAAGCCTACTCCAGTCCTTAGACTGAAGTATCAGCTGCAGAATGGCTCTGCACCGATTCCACATACAGGTTCTACTGAGTTCTCCCCTGCTTAGCCCAGTTCCTGGGGCTGGATGGAAAGGAAATGAAACAGTGCAAACTAAGTGGCAGGAAAACCAAGTCTGCTGGCCAGGACCAGTGACTAGTGCACTTCTTGTCAGCAACAGTAGCTGGAAAAAAGCTGAAGGTAAAGATTGGAAAGACTCTGACCAAAACATTAACAAAAATGATTGAAAACTGCTCTCTGGTTGCAACATTAATGCTCCACTTTCTTAACAAAAAGTAAAACTGGAGTTTATTAAGTTTCCCAGATTTAAGAGCTTGATTAGAAAGCCACCGTCAGTGCTGCTAAAAGCTGCAGCTAGCTTGACTATTTCAAGTTGATAATAGAAAAGGGGGCAGAGAAGGAAGGGGAAAAAATGGACCAGGAAACTTTTTTTAAACCATCTAATAAAAAACCTTCCTCAAATGTGCATAGAAGACTGTTCCATCTCAGGCTTCTGCTGATGTTAATGCTGCCCTGAAGGTCCACAATGTAACCAGAGCCAATGGGTGTAATTATGTCCTTAGGCATGTACAATTATCATTTCCCTACTTCTGTATGTTGTACATGGCCACTGATCTATGTTCTCTTTGTTGAAAGTGGAGACTGTGCTTTTTATAGTTACTTTGACAGTTAAACTTCAGCCACTCTTTTTCCAATTATTTCTATGGCAATAGACAAGGTCATCACTAATGTAAGTTTTTGACTTCTCTGAAGACTCTAGTCAAGAGGAGGAAAATGAGCTGAACAGGGAAGAGCTTTTATTCAAACAAATGTGTTCAGTATTTGGCTCTAGAAAAATAAAATGGAATGACAAAGTCAGAACGAGACCACAGAACTGTTTACAAGGTGCTCAAAAGATATGAAGCAATTAGCCCTACATGCTATGTAATTTAGGCAGCTAGTTCACCTGTAATCTCTTGGTGCAAATAATTAGGAGGGAGAAAGACAGAAAAATCACTGGTGTTTTGACTATTCACCAGTTGCTCCTTTACTGAGTGGCCTTGCCTTTAAAGTGCAGTGGTAAAATTTCAGTCAAGCTGCCAGTTAGAGTAATGAGGGATATTTTGTTATTAATGATAAAACTTTCAAAAGTGCCTAAGTACCAAGGCACTTTTGAAGCTTTTATTCTTAAAAACAAACAAACAAACAAAAAAACCTTGAAATGATTAAGCTCTGAAGTAACGAGATAAGTTCTCATTTATTCAGCAAAATTCTGTTTGTTCCATTATTGTGCACAATGTAATAGTCATCTATTATCTGTTTATTAAACGAGGCCAAGAGTTTGAGCTCCTTGAGGCAGGAATCATGCCTTCTCCGCTTGCAAAGGGCATAGCACACTGCTGGCATTGCAAGATTTTATATGTATAAATTAATATACTCAGAATGTGATGTAATGTGTATTTTAATCAAATAAACACCTTACAAGAAATTAATTACAACTTAATTTTATTCAGTTAAGAAAATGTTTTCACAAAAATATTGTAAAAATATATGGTCATACTAGAGTTTGGATCCAGCTCTGTCATGCTGCTGAAATGTCAGTTTTACAAAGTTGTGCTGTAGTTAGTTTTTGAACCAAAAGTAGAGCATCAAGCAAGGCAGATAACATGCATTAGTGAGATACAACTGTTTTATGGGCAGTCTCATGGACATTGTATAAGTATAGCATAATTCTAATTAAAAAGAAGCCTTAAATGTTTTTCCAAAACATGTGAGTCCTTCAGTATACAATCTCAAATGAAAAAGCTAGTTGCAACGTCTGTTGTATAGCCACTGTTGCATCTCTATCACAAAAATTATACTACCATTAAAAACAAACTAATATTGAGTGGTTTCATTTAAGATCTTGTTTAGGTAAAGGCCTCTATCTTTATTGTGAAGGACAGTAGCAATATCCCTACCAAAAATACTTCAAAATTCTGGGAGGATACTTTAGAATACTGTCCTATGGTTTTAAGGATACAGGCATCATTTGCAAAGGTCAGTGTCCTACAAATCTTAAATGGATAAAAAGTCAAATTGTTTTCCTGCTATGCAGCTGTGTACATGGCTGTCTCTAGTGCTCCTGAGCCTATTTTCCATCTGGTCTGTGCTTGCCTGAAGTGCTAATGTCTTAGAAAGTGTTGTTCCTGTCAGACACTGCTAGAGTAGCACTCTGGGTTGTATGAGTGCTGTGAATTGTCAGGAAGTAGTGGGGGAGAACAGGTTTCGAAGTCACAAGTAGGAGATTCAGATATCTAAAGTATTAGCAGTAGGAGACAATTTTAGATATTTTTAAATATTTGTAGGAAGAGTGTAGTTTACAGCATCTGTAAAGTTAAGTATTCCGCTAGCTGTGTCTCATACAGTTTACCTTCAGCTGAGTAATTTTCTCCTTTGATTCTTGCGCATGTAACATGATTTCTGATGTATGACTGTGCGCTGTGATTCAGCTACAAGCCTAATACCTGGGTGTCTTGTGCAGGGAAAGGTGCAATTCAGCAACAAACAAAACCAAACCACCCTTCTGGCAGACCAGCTGCTTTCAAGCTGTTTCTACTATCCCAGCACTGCTGAGTGCCAGACCCCAAGCCAATATAGAAGAGGCAGTCTGTTCCTCTTGCCCACCCTTCCCTGCTCCCTTTTAGCAGTGCCTTCAGCAGGGGGAGTGTATTGGCAACTTGCTCTGTTGTGCCTACTGGAGCCTCATCTCCCAGCCTTTAAAAACAAAACAAAACCCCCCTCTCACTGAAGCCTGTTTACAGTCACCAAGAATCAGGTGGAGCTAACTGGGTGGAGACAGACTAGCCCATGAACTACTCCTTCCATTACCTCTCTCCTTAAGCCATTTGTCCTTTCCAGTTATGGGTGTAGACATAATTTATCTGCTTTCATAGATCAGCTTAGTGACTAAGAAGCCCAATAAAACAACTGAGCATTCAACTGCCTAGAACTCTCTCTTTGTGGCTCCTAGGAAGAAGCATGAAAGTCTCCTTCCCCCCTGTCTGCACAAAGAGAGCAGTAGGGAGTCACTGGAAGAAGAGAAATAACTAATAAATACTAATTTGTAAATGAGGACATCATTAACTAGAGCATTTTAGTAACAAATTGTGCAGCTACTTGAGCAGGAAATGAAAAGAAGGTACTTAACTACAGATCTGTAGAGACATCCTTTTTCCAAACTTTGTTAAACTGACACTTTATTGCCAACATCTCTGCAAAAAAGGGAACAGTGCTGCAAATGGAATTCAGTTGAATATCTAATGTAGCTCATTCCTTGGCATTTCATAACCAATGCTTAACATGCAACTAATGGTGTTAAGAGGTTTCTTTTGACAAAGGAATAAGCTTTTACTACAACACAAGCTTCATCTAGTCCTCCTGAATTGGATATGAAGTGTAATATGAAACCCAGCCTCCTACTCCTTAAACTGTAGTGCTGTTCATTTCAGATTACAGCTAAGTGTATTTTAAAAATAAATCATGGGGAAACGTTATTGAAATAACAGATGCACAGAAGCAATGTCTATGTAGTTCAGTTGATAGTGATTTTAAAAAAATAATCACTGTCTTCAGCAATGGGACAAGTTATATTGTCCTGCTGTACCATACCATATCACACATGATCTGATGCTAGGTGAGGGAGAGATTTGTTTTCCTACCTTTTCTCTTGCTTACATAAGAAGAGATTCCCTTTTTAGACTGATTAACTAAACAGTAAATTAAGACAGGATTCTTTTTTTTTTCTGACTGATTATTCAATTTCTTTTTTAAATTCACTTAATGTTTGGAATCACCTTTTTAGTTAAGCATTACAGAATGTACTATACTCACTATAACTTCAGGGAGATTGAGTTATAGTGATGAGATTTAGGTTGGACATGGTGTGTCACAGGTGTAACACAATGGCCCATTTTAAAATACAGATTTGGAGAAAAAGACAGTATTAAAAACACTGGATTCAAATTGTTTTTCCTTTTCTTTAAGGGTTTGGGAAAATATTCTAAATAGGAGCAGTGTGTGATCTATGGAATTAATTTCAGTGTGAATAAGAGACCTTTATTTCAAATCAGTCCTGGGCTGTGTTATTGGAAACTACTCTTCATTTATGAAATTTACTCCTGGTAAATTGTCATTTACCTGTACACGCTAACCCAAAATAACTTATGTCTCCTTTTTCCATTTGCTTCAGCTTCATAAACATCCATATTTTCTCTCTCTCCCACATGAACAGATTGTGGCTCAATCTTAGCAGCAGCAAGAGCTGACTATTCTAATTCCCCAAAACAAACTATCCTTATTGCAGGGGTCTCAAACATGTGGCCCAGGGGCCACATGTGGCCCACGAAGCCCTTCCCTGCGGCCCGTGAAGTTCCCTGGTGCCCCCCCTCCCCCCCATAGCAGTTTCCAGGAGGGAGGAGCCAGAAGCGGAAGCTTCTCTGCTGCCTGGCTGGCCACTGCTGATCCTACCAGGCACTGCTGCTGCGGCTTCAATGAATGAGCTGGGGCAGCATTTCCCAGGAGCCCTCTGAAGTGGCGGCCAGGAGTGGTAAGCCAGGCTCCCCGCCGCCCTCCTGCCTCCCTCTGCGGGAGGCTCACCGCTCCTGGCCGCCGCTGCAAAGGGCTCCTGCAAAGCGCCCTGGCTGGGCCACTGCCAAGCCCTGGCTTCTAGGCGCTGCTGCTGTGACCTCAATGAACAAGCTTGGGCGGCGCTTCGCAGGAGCCCTCTGCAGCGGCAGCCAGGAGCTCAGAGGAGGCGGGGTAGGGGCGGGACCTCATGGAAGGGGTGGAGTGGAGGTGGGGCCGGGGGCAGCGAGGGGGGGGCGTGTCAGTGATGCGGCCCTCAGGCCAGTGCACTAGTCCTCATACTGCCCTCATGGTCATTTGAGTTTGAGACCCCTGCCTTATTGTATCATTTAATACATTTTCAAACATTCCTTGGACTTGCTTGGAAAAGCTGTTTTCTATTTAAAAGTTGCAAACTGATTATTTGCCTGTTAAATTACAGTGGAATGAATGGAAATATGCACCTACTTTGACTGCCTTCTCTAGGCATTTTTATTACTGACAGTGGATTTTGATGGAGGAGGATACAAATGCAAAGAAACCAAGCTCCTAAAAGGCATGCAGCTGGACGTAGCGTTTGAATGCAAAACTATGCTCATTGGCGTTAGGTAACATTGCAAACGCATGTCCTCAAAATCCATCATTGCACCTCTTGCTTAACCTACAAGATCCCAGCTGTATCTTACGAGGGTCGGACTACACATCCCATGGAAGGGTACACTGTCTAGATTAGTTTAAAAAAATGTTCCCGTAATGCTTTATCCCTTTGACTTTAATATAGTTTGGACCCATATCATTTAGTTGGACTCACAATTCAACCAACACATAAAAGAGATGGCCCCCTCACAGTAGCATGAGAAAGGCTTGCTGCTCCAAATGGCATCCTGTCAGGTGTATTTCAGTATAATACAGCATCATATTTAGATGAGATGTTCTCAGCCATTCACAGTTATACTGATTAATAAAATGAATCTTCAGGGGCATATTTATTTTCCCTCGCCTTCCTGGCTAAACTAAATATCTTTAGTCTGAGTATAGTAATCATATGTAACTGATTGGTACAGCAATGAATGTTATTGTTAACAACCTTAATTTATGCTTTTAGGGATTACTCAATACCCTTCACCTAGTTTGCAGAGGCCAAGGCATCAGTTAAATGGTTCATCAGGATAATTAGTTTATCAGTGCCTTTAATGCGTTTCCTATTGATGTGTTTAAGAAGGGGAGATTTAATGGCAGCATAATCCATATGGTTGGTTGGCTACTTTTCACTGTTACAAAGCACATTGCCTTGACTTAGCAGTCAGTTAGCTGTTCACACATTTAGTCAGGTCACCCTAAAAGATCAAAGGTAAATTTATGACTGAACCCATTCCAGTTATCGATGCTATCGCTCTATAGTCCTGATTCCCATTTAACTGAACTGAGAGCATTTTATCACACGTGCAATTTCTCATGTAAGATCATAGGCAGATGCGCGGCTTACATGTTTCTAAAGTAATCCATTGTCACAAGAGCTTTTATGCAGCAAATTATATATATAAAAAAGACAATTCATACCTTAGCCGTAAGGATCTTTGGTGCTGATGTTGCTGCGACTGGGGGGGGAGGGGGGGGGGGAGAGTTTTACAGTTGCAGCAGTTTTGCACATCCATTTTCCTGACATTCATTATGACCAGACTCAGCATATACAAAGCAGATAGAACACACTCAACCTATGGCAGATCACGACTGACGTTGGATTAATGGTTTTGCTGTGGTCCAATTTCTCCTGAATAAAAGAACATTTTATGCTCCCCTGACCTTCCAGACACAGTACTGTAGTTGGAGTTATGGTTAAAATCACAGCTGCTTTTGCTTGAACTTATTTATTTGGAATAGCACCAAATGTGAATTGTTTAACCGACAGATGGAAGCTTATTGAGAAGATAATCCTTGGAATTCAGGGCACATCACTTTCGATGAAAGGAATGTCACTATATTTGCTTTCAGTCACTGCCCATTGTTTCACAGCCTGATCAAGAATTTCATGAGAGAGACGGTGCGCATAATCCAGCATTAGGGTACTTGATGAGCCTCTCTCATTCAGATTCACTGTAATCAGTGAAGATTTCTCCCCAGTGCATCCTTCACCACCTTCCACGCTCCTCTCATCCAGGATAGTATTTGAGCCTGGAAAAGCGTTCTTGGACTTGATGCATCCCATGGTACATCTAAAAATGTAGCTGCAAAGCTCAGTTTAGCAGCATGTTCTGAACAATTGAAATAGTTTTCTTGATTGACGCACAGCTTTTATTTCTTCCTGCAAGCAGTTCCAGCAACTTCGAAAGAATAAACTGTCCCTTTTGTGCCTCCTCACATCTACAGAGATCTGTCAAAATAATGTTTTGTATAATTTCAGTTTAAGAAATTACATCATTCTCAATATTGAACAACAGAGCTACAATTGGAAGCTTAATTCACCAAAGCAGGTTATAAGAGAAACATTTTGCACATACCAGCACAGAGATTTATAGTTGTTTCCATTAATAAGATCTATTTATTACAGTTAATACAAAATTATTATTTTTTGGACTTATGCAGGCTTGAAAAGTTCAATTGCCAATTGTGAGAAGTGAATTGAAGGCTGCCTTGTGTCTGCAGAGTTTTGTTTTGTTTTTTTATATTAATTTCCCAGCTTTGATCCATTACAGAGGTAGCCTGGCAAACACAAACTGATGTGGTGCTGTCTTCCTGATTCTGTAGGTAAATACAAGTTAACTGCAGTAGCTCTGCTGGTGCTCAGGAAAGCTAACAAGGCCCTAGTTCTCACTGCTGCTCTTCAGAGCCCATTAGACAGGAGGGACACTGACAATATCAGTGACACTTTGCTGCTGCTCAAGAAAACTATGTATGGTGGCAATCACTGGGAGGTATTCCTGGGGAAGGAAGGCCACTGTAAAATAAAAAGCTTAGGGAAATAGGGCTGGTCCTCACTACCGGGGGGGGGGGGGGTCGACGGCAGATACGCAACTTCAGCTACGTGAACCACGTAGCTGAAGTTTGCGTATCTGCAGCCGACTTACCTGCCGTCCTTACAACGGCGGCAGTCGCCAGTGCACTCCCCCATTTGCTCCAGCTTGCACCTCCCAGCAAACTGGAGTTCCTGAGTCGACGGGGGTGCCGCAGGCGATCGATCGCTACCCACCGATCCGGCGGGTAGTGAAGACCAGCCCATAGAGAAGCAGCACCCAGCAGGCTGGCATGGGAGTAGCAGAGGCAGGCAGGACAATGTTGGAGATGGAGAAAGGGAAGTGAGGAAGGAAGTGGTTGCTCTTCTTTTCGACTACCCAGATTAGAAGAGGGTTGTAAATCTATCAAACACGTCCTAGGCCAGCATTACCCAGTGTGGGACACAGAATGTTCAAGGGCTACCAGCTGGATAGATGCAAACCCATGGTGGGGGCTATTTAGCTTTCAAAAGAGCAAGTGCTGTACTAGGCAAAGGTGAATACAGCCCCAAGCAAGGTTCATACAGAGCACTCTGGTAGATATCCCAGCACCTCTTGACAATAGGCTGGGATGGGGGGTGGCGGGAAGAGGAAGGGGAGATGTGCTTCTCACTACATCATTGCCCCCCATCTGACTAGTTAGTGGGTGTCTGCCCCAGCTTTGAAAGCACAGATACCAAGACTCAGGAGAACTTCTAGTGTATGCTGGTAGGATGTAGAACAATTTCTCAGGCCATTTCCAACACACAGGCAAAGCAGAATCTTGTGCCTGATTTCAGTTGGCATGAATGTACTCATTGTCAGGACAGATATAATTGCCAACGAGAATAAAGAGCGTGCCCAGCACAGAAACCATCTGTCCCTGCAGCTTATCTCAGGGACTAGGGACTAGGGCCAGCCAAAGTTCAACATTTTTCTGTAATTAGTCTTAAAAGAAAACCACAAGTAATCATTGCAGTGGCTTAGAAAGCTCTGTTCATTTGTCTTCTGCAGCACAGAGGAAATAGAGGATCCAGTCCTGCCACTTGATCCTTGTAGAAGATCCTTACAGCCAGAGTCCCACTTCTAAGTCATTAGGGCTCTGCCTGGGCACAAGAATTCACTCATATGGATCGAATTACAGGACTGGAGCTGTGGGGAGATACTTTTATGATGGAAATAGGAAAAGGAGAGAAGAGCTGTCTACTCGAATAAGAATTACATATCAAAGTTTCTTCAAGATTTACCAGACAGGCCAGCCGTTCCCTGCAGACATTGTTTTTATAGCCTACTCCATACAGGCATTTCAACAATAATTCAAGCAACTGAATTTCTTGAAAGACGCATGTTGTTGGCAGCATATTTTAGAATTAGAGACTAGTCACTCTCTCTCTCTCTGCCCGTCACCCCCCAGGCAGGGTATGGGCCACCAACCACAGAGCACTATCTCTGTTGTTGGCGTTTCAGTAGCAAGTTGGTTCCCTACAGGGTGGAGTTGCTAGCCCCATGCCCGAGACTAGTCACTACGCCTATAAATTTAAATCTTACCATCATAAAATTTGTAATTTTACTAAACTCATGAAAGAGCTATGAATCTCCAAAACAGATTGATTACCAGAGCTTGGTCATTATTAGGAAAACCAAAAAGATCAAGTTGATCCTGGTTTCACAAGAAGAAACTATACTGCCCTAAATAAGTCTATACACATGCCACTTATACCCATTTC
Source organism: Sternotherus odoratus (assembly GCA_032164245.1). Taxonomy (NCBI): domain Eukaryota; kingdom Metazoa; phylum Chordata; order Testudines; family Kinosternidae; genus Sternotherus; species Sternotherus odoratus. The sequence goes on from JAVMKO010000011.1 coordinate 21,558,989, forward strand.
CCTTCTCTACATGCACTGAACAAACTGAAAATGCTTACACAGCCTATCTAGAAGCTATAGGTGGAGCAGCTTTCATATGCAAGATTTAGTGGTGCTATTGTTTTCAGAAAGTCATTCAAACACTTGGATATTGTGTTTTGGAAAGAATATCTTGTACCCATCAAATAATATCTACCATATAATAAAAAATACCCAATATTATGATTTCCATCTGCGCTGTTTTTCTGAAGCTGAACCATGGTAGAGAAAAAAAGAACTACTCACTTAACATTTAACAATCCATCATTGGTCACATAACATGTGAACAAGGGTGATGCAGTGGATATAGTGAAGGCTACATTTTTGTCACAGATATTTTTAGTAAAAGTCATCGACAGGTCATGAGCCATAATGAAAAATTCACGAAAGCCTGTGACCTGTCCTTGACTTTTAATAAAAATAACCATAACTAAATGGGTGGCTCGGGGAGGGGGGGGGGGAGGGAGAGGGTGCTGGAGCTCTTGGGTGCCCCCTGCTGTGGGTGAGAGCTGCTGGGGTGCCCCCTGCCACCCACAGCAGCCGGGAGCTCCAGGGGTCTCTCTTACCACCTGCAGTGACAGGGATCCCCCTTGCTGCCCATGGTGGCTGAGAGTGTCAGGAGTCCCTCTTGCCATCCGCAGCACCCAGCAGCTCAGTGGATACCCCATGGCCGCCCACATTGCATAGGAGCCGCGCGGATTGCCCCACCCAGCGGTTTCCTCTTGCCGTCCACAGTGGCTGTGAGCAGCAGGGATTCCCTTTGCCACTCCTGGTGTCCGGAAGCAGTGGGGCAGCTGTGAAGCTCCCCCTGCCACCCTCAGTGGTCAGGAGCTGTGGGACTGCCCCACAGCTGGCTGCCTTCGCAGGCGGCAGGGACCCTGCAGCTCCCAGCTGACACTAGCAGAAGTCACAGCTTCTGTGACTAAATTGCAGCCTTAGATACAGTATACTAGGACTTTCCAAAAGCCTTGACAAGCTCCCTCACCACAGGCTCTTATCCCATGAATGTTTACTTTGCTTAAGTCCTCTCATGGATCAGTAACTGGTTCAAAGATAGGAAACAAAAGGCTGGAATAAATGGCCAGTTTTCACAGTGGAGAGAAGTACACAGCAGGATTCCCCAAGGAACCAGGTCTGTTCAGCATACCCATTTTTCCACATCATTTATGAATAACAGGGAAGTGGCAAAGTTTGCAGATGATAAAAAAATGACTCAAGATAGGTAAGTCCAAAGATGACTGCAAAGAGTTACAAAGGGATCTCACAAAACTGGGTGACTAGGCAACAGAATGGCAGATGAAATTCAGTGTTGATAAATACAAAGTAATGCACATTGGAAAACATAATCCTAACCACACACATAAAATGATGGGGTCTAAATTAGTTGTTACCCTTCAAAATAGAGATTATGAAGTCATTGTGGATGGTTCTCTGAACACATCCGTTCAATGTTCAGAAGCAGTCAAAAAAGTTAACAATGTGAGGAACCATTAAGAAAGTGATTGATAAGACAAGATCTTATAATGCCACTATAAATCCATGGTACGCCCACACCTTGAATGCTGCACACAGTTCTGATCACCCCATCTAAAAAAAATGTGTGTTCAAGCGGGAAAAAGTACAGAGAAGGGCAACAACAATTAGGGTTATGGAGCAGTTTCCATATAAGGAGAGATTAAAAAGACTGGAGACTGTTCATCTCAGACAAGAGAAAATTGGGGGGAGGGGATAGGATAGTGGTCTATAAAATCAAATGATGTGGAGAAAAAGTGTTATTTACCCCTTCACGTGACACACGAACCTGGGTCACCCAATGAAATTAACAGGCAGCAGGTTCAAAACAAACATGAAGAAGTACTGCTTCACACAATACACAGTCAACGTTTTGAACTTGTGGCCAGGGGATGCTGTGAAAGCCAAAACTATAAAGAGGTTCAAAAAAGAACTAGATAAGTTTGTGGCAGATAGGTCCCTCAATGGTTATTAGCCAAGATAGTCAGGGCTGCATCCACATGCTCTAGGTGTCCCTAAACCTCTGACTGTCAGAAGGTGGGAATGGATGACAGGAGATAGATCACTCAATTGCCCTGTTCTGTTCTTTTGCACTGAAGCAGCTGGCATTAGCCACTGTTAGAAGACAAGATACTGGGCTAGATGGACCATTGGCCATTCTGGGTCAGACCATTCTTGCGTTCTTATAAATTTGGGGTCAGGAACTTGATAGTTCGCAAGCTATATCCAAGCCAGCTTGATATACAAAGTGATCACAATGAGCAGTGTCCCCACCTGCAACACCCAATCCCCTGCCGGGTCACTCTCAGTTGTGATCTAATATATTACAATACCATATATGACAATCTTTAGAGTTGGCCAAGAAGGTAGATGCTAGTGATGTAAAGGAAACAAGTGGCTGGTTGGTGGGAGTTCTGTTGGGAAAACCATTGGAGTATTTTGCACATGCATAAAATGCAATACACTGCAGATGACGTAATAAATGTTTTAGGACAGAAAAGCCAACCAGTTTATCTAGAATTCTGTCCCAGTGTAATATGTCAGATGCAAGAAAAGTTAAAATATCAACTCATTACAAGCCATCCGTCTTTCTATTTCTTAGACACAAACCTCTATCAACACTATAAAAGCATAAAACCATAGCTAGTGATCTCCCTCTCCTACTTAGAAACACTAAACTCCTCAGCATATAATCAGATCTCTTCACACTTCAATATACATAGTATCGTACCCAGATAGCTAAAGCCAGATGTGTGTGTGCTATTGTAATGTTATGGCATATTTTATAGAAAACAATTAGGGGGCCAGGCAGGACAGTCCCCCTGGCTGGATGTGGCCCATTGGCTGTAGTTTGCCCACCTCTGTCCTGAGGCCTATTGTTTTTCCTAATGGCCCATTGCCCAGAACAGTCCCTTCCCCACCCGCTATCTAGACTGAAAGCATCTTGTCTAGTGGGCGTTATCCAGGTGTAACTACATTTGAAACACAGACACACAGTCAATATTCATAACTTCAGATCCAAAAATGATACATGCATACAAATAGGATCATCATATTTAGAAAATCATAACTTTTCCAATTACATCCCATGTGATTTATCTTGCATAAAATGCATTATGATTATATCATAATCGTATAAATAACATCACTGAAGAATATGGAGTGCAATGTCACATTTACATTTTTTTCAGTTTTAATGTATAGGATGGAAATTACTTTAACTTGAAGATCTGGTAGAATTAACTAATGGGCATATATGTAAAATATGCTAAATAAAGGATACAAACTTCTTTAACAGATTTGTAATAAAGCAGTAAAAGATTTTTCAGAAATGGAGCATATAAGGCAACTTCACATAGACTTGGCCACTGCATATGCTACTTTCAGGTTATTTCTCATGGCAGAAATGGTTTAGGTAAAATATCAACACATACCAGTTAGCCTCCTTCCAGAAGAATCTACACGTGGATACAATTGTAGGATCAGGGCCCAAGAATCAAAGGATCCTGCTCTGAACTAAGGAATTAGTTTGTTTTAGGGGTGACGTGACTATACAAATTGAAATAGATTTTTTTAGTCACTCTAAAAATAATGTTGTTTAATTGAAATTGAGAGGTTTTTTCCAAAGTGTGTTTTAAATAGGAATCCAATTTTTTTTGTCAGAAGCAGGATTTAAAAAATAATAATCTAGTATTACAAAACACCAAAGATTATTGTAATAGAGGGAAAAAAACATATTTCTTCATTCCTCCAGTGTGATTACTTTGTGCATTTGACAGGATTTTGACTTAGAAAGTTTCTAAGGAATTTTGTGGATATTTCATTTTTTTAAATCTGGAAAAATATAGTGTATGATAAATACTGGGACTTACCTGGAACTAGATTTAACTTTTTTTCTTTTTTAAATTCAGGAGGTTTAGCAAAACTCTACACTTATAGTGTTGCAAATCCATTAGATTGGCATATAATTACTAATTTTCAGACTATCACATTGAACCTCATTAATAAGTTTAAAAGATGAGGAAGGAGGATTACTAAATGTCTGCTCTGAAAACTCCACCTTAGAAGCTACAAGGAGTCCAGTAGTACCTTAAAGATTAACAGATTTATTTGGGCATTAAGCTTTTGTGGGTAAAAAACCCACTTCTTCAGATGCAGTCCAAATAAATCTTTTAGGCTTTAAGGTGCCACCAGACTCCTCGTTATTTTTGTGGATATAGACTAACATGGCTACTCCATAATACCTTAGAAACTGTGAATCTTTCCTTTTTGTGCACCACTGACTATAATCAAAGGTTCTTTAGGTCAAATTATGTCTTCAGCCTACACCTGTGCAATCCCCCCTCCCCCTGTCTTCAGCACAGGTGAGAGTCATTGACCCAGTCACTAGGGCTAGTAAACAATTCTATTATTAATGCATAAAAAGGACTAGAACCCATTTCACTCATTAGTACAGTGCTAACAAAAAATAAAAATAAAAACAAGAACTAAAATATTGCTAAATGTCACCAGAGTAAAAAAGATAAGAATCTGGATCCACATAGGGAGCACATCTGAGGAGCAAGGAAGTGCCTTGTCTACAGATTTTGGGGTTTTGTTTTGTTTTTTTAAAGGCACAAACCCTATTTTTCATTTGACTACTTGGGCCCTGACTCTGTAAACTGATCTGCATGGAAGAACCCAGATAGTCAGGCAAGGGTCCATTTGCACAAAGCAGCTTGCTTTGTAGCTATTGTTCCTGGGGTCCTTCTTTGTAGCTGATTAAGAAGATTATATAAAAGGATATTTTTACATTAAAGCCTACATATTTCCCCAAAGCCCTTTATGCATGCGGCCCAGACACCACCCCATCATCAAGTCTATAGGCAAGGCCCTAGAGATGTTCAGAACAAGGAAAGCCATTGAGTCAGGAGCCTGAGAAGCGGGTCCCAACTCGGGAACATCACATTTTACTTACATCTCTAGATTCACCTCCTCCTCCCCACAGCCCCAGTAAAGTGCTGAGGCCAAAATCCCGCCAGAGAGTTTCCAGCTCAAAGCAACGTCTGCAGCCCAACATTTACTTCAGGCCCCAACTCGGGCTGAGTGAGGCTTAACAGCTACCAGCCCAGCCTGAGCTGTGGCTCCACCTCACAGGCTCTGGGCGCAGGGTGGCTGCTCGCCTGGGCACTATCTCAGCAGCGCACAACACGCGCAGGCGACACCTCTTCCAAGAACGAGAAGCCCCGTGGGCAGCTGGCCACGAGTGAAGCCCGAGCTGTGCCCCTGAGAGGAGCGAGGGGGGAACTCGACAGGCCCGCGACCGCCAACTCCTCCCGAACAGGCGGCTCAGCCTCCGCTCAGGCTCACTGACCAGCGACCCCCCCCCCCCCCCCCCGAGCACCCGCTCGCCACAAACCCGCCCCGCGCAGCCAAGAACCGCTGCACACAACTCGCCGGGGGCGGGCTAGCGGTACCCGCTGCGGGGAGCCGGGGAGCCGGGGTCTCTCTGCCCGACACCCACAACTTTCTAGGTTCACGGGGGGCGGGGGTGCAGGGAAGCCCGGCGGGGTCACACAATTAGCACACGACGGCCACGGAATCACTTACACGGGAGCGCCGGGCTGCAGCAGCCGGGTATTAGCCAGACCCGTCCCCATCCCCACCGCCACCGCCGGCTCGGAGCCTCACGGGCCCCGCCTAAGGAGCAGCAGGGCAGGGGGAGCCAGCTGGGGCGCTTGCGGGCTGCAGTGCGATCTGCGCGGTGGGGAGGCGAGTGGCTTTGCCCGGTTCTCAGCTGGGCCCGGCCGAGCCTCGGGGGCTGGGGGCCCATCGGCGGGGCTGTCTCTCCGGGAGGAGTCCATTGAAGGGAGCTGGAGGACAGGGCGTCCTTCCGCCCAAGCTACTCACTTCACTCCTCGCCGAGGCTGCTGCTCCTGCCTGCAGACTGGGGACGGGGCTCTCCTCTTCTAAAGCAAGCGGCACGGATTGGATCACCCCCCCCCGGATTTCATGCACCCCCGCTCTCCGGGACCAGGCGGGAAGGGAAAGTGCCGCTTGTTTGGGAAAAACCAACAACCACCGCCATGCAATTCCCCGCTGCTTGTTTCACTTAACCTGGGTCGGTGCTTAACCATCCCCAAACCCAGCCGCGCACACAGCTCGGTAGCGGCACCTGCTGGCCCAAGAGAAACGCCCTGACGGGCTACCCCGAATGCGCCAGACAAACCGGATTGGGGAGAACACGTTTGTTAGAATAGCTGTAAACAAACCATGTCGTGGATGTTATTTTACAAGAATAAGAGCCACTGGGATGTGCTTTCAAGAGATACCCTTTCTAAACAGGATCTCCGAGTCTTTGTACAGCTGTTTCCAGGCACGAAATCTGATACTAGGCTGTTAGATGGAAGGGATGAAATAGTCTAAAATGATACTATTAGGTTAAAATAATTTAGAAACTGTACCCTAAGGGCCCAACTTTGGAGTGTGATCAAGGGCAAGACCAAATTTCCTTATTTATGTTACAAACAACACCTTATTGTATTAAAACAAAATAAGCAAATACAACTGGTTAATTTTTCACAATCTGCTGTTCCTCTACTTTTAATATTTCTCTTTATCTGGCTAATGAAAATGAAAGTCACCTATGTTTGATTTACATATAGCTAGTTTCCTGTCAATTTTACTTAATGATTCTGGTGGATTAGTATAAGCTTGCAGTATTTGGGTTGAAAGACTACAATATTTAAACATTCTGTTTCAAGGGGAGCGTTGTTTTGAAATTAACGGGACTATTTTAAAGAGATTTATGTAGTATAGAAGTTTATGGGAATAAAAAACCTGTATTTTAGTATGCATGACCTTAACTTTTAATACAATGTTATGATACCATTGAATATTGAATCTTTAGATGTTGTTTAAAACAAAGGTAGAAAGCTATATTGGGGAAGATTCACACTAAGGTCTGGAGTAAAGTTCTCTTTGTAGGATGGGCACCTAAGAGAACATCAAATAGTGTGAAGTTAGTCCAGCACAGAAACATTTAAGTTGCAGTGCATTTTCTTAAAACATTAAAAAACACACCTTTCCCAAAATGTGACCTACTAGCTGCCCTAGGAATCTTCCTGCATGAAAGGGCCTGAAATAATTATGTTGTTTTGACACACACCAAAATAACTAACAATAAAATGCTTCTCAAGGTCCTGGATAGTAAAATAGGCTTCCTCTATCAAATGTTAACACCCTGCTAAATAGAGAGAACTAGTGATTATACTGCTGTATAATGTTTCTCTAAACAAAAGCTCACTATTGTAATTATTATAATTTTGTCTCTGATACTTACATGGCAATGATTTGTAAACTTGTTAAAACTTCCTAAATAAATAAATAGATTTTTAAACAAGGCTTCTTAACAGGAAATCCCAGACCCGAAGAGACTCAAATTTCTCGTGGTTCTAAATTAAACGTAAGATCAAATTTTGCACCTGGCTGTGTATCTATGTCATGGTTAGTCTTATCACTATCAAAAATAAAATATAATTAAATACAGTACCATCTGGTTCTGGGTAGACACACAGCTTGAAGAATAGAATCGTGCCATTGTTATGGAGTCGCATCCATTCCAGTTGGAAAATAGCTTTCCAATATTTATAATGATTTTGTGTGCTCAGGGATGAGCTACCAGCACTTTAACCAGGGCCCCCGGAAAACTGTCACCTCTTGCCTGAGCAACCAGTACTACGAGATGCGTGCAAGGGAGTGCAGGGGGCGGGGGGGAAGGGACTGGGAAGAATAGATGAAGTGCAGAGGCAAAGAGCTTCCATATAGATGGCACAGGCCTGCTGTGGATCAAAAGTATTTAACAGGTGAGCTTTTCCACAGGCAAGTAAACCATGCAAAGTTGTCCTCCCCCAGAGCTCCCTCACACAAGTTTAATTGCAGATCAGTGTAGCACAGTGTAAAACAAATGTGACCTGAGGTTACCTGTATCTGTGCAGACTTATAAGAGTCTCTGTGGGAACTTTCATAAACATCTGCTAGTTGGTGCATTTCAAATGCAAAATATTTGCTCCTCAGAACAACATTAATGAACATAGAGATGTCTCAGAGATGGTGTAGCAGTTTCCAGAAATGAAGCGGACACCCATCAGTGGTAGAGAAATCAATCCAGCCTTTCCTTCCGTTTGGGTGTGGGATTTTTAACATGCAACTCATGGGAGCCCCACAAACCCTGTCTACCACTTACCGTTAACAGATTGTCAGCATTTCCATTATATAGCCCTATTAAAATGGTTATAGTACTCAGCAGGAAAGCTGGGTTTGCACCGAAGCTTGGAACACAAGATCTCAGCCTTAAGTAAACAAACAAACAAATTTAAGATTAGCCTTTTTAGTCTGTATCCATAAATAAGATGAGGAAGACTTTGTAGCACCTTAGAGACTAACTAGTTTATTTCAGCATAAGTTTTCGTGGGCTATAGCCCACTTCATCGGATGCACAGAATGGAACAGAAGTAAGATGCATTTATACACACAGAAAGCAAAAAAAAAGTTGTACATTACCATACCAATTCTAAGAGGCTGTTTAATATGGATGGGCCATTATCAGCAGGAGAAAAAAATACCTTTTGAAGTGGATTTCTGTGTCTGGCAGTACATAACACCTGTTGAAGGTAAATTAACTAGGGAAATGCAATCAATTAGTGTAATGAGAGAACCATTCACAAGTTCTGTTTAGCCCTTGGTTTATTGTGTCTAATTTTAAAATTAAATTTCTCAGTTTCTCATTGTTGTTTCAAATAAATAAACTGGTTAGTTTCTAAGGTGCTACAAACAAACAAATGTGTCTGTTACAGATAAGTGCAGAAAGTTTACCAGATTCCAAAAGTTATTTAGTGTGATTGTATCTTTTAAAAAAACGGCAAATGTATTGTTTTCCCTTCTGCTGTAGGTGGCAACCTTGAGTATTCATTTTTGTGATTGTTCCATGAACATCTCCACATTTTTTTCCATTTTATCTATTATGCATGAAAACCCTTCCTGAATAAAGTCTAACTCTCCATTAAATTCTGACTCAACACCCACTTTGATAATGATGCCTACAGGAAATGAGCCAACCAGTGATGGCTGGGTTGTACAATTATTATTATTTGTTATTATTATTATTGGGGGACAGCTGATTACATTTATGTATTTATTTATTTGAAATACATTAAAATTTTTAGAACTCTCAATCTGGAAACACAGCTAACCCATATTACAGCATTATCTTATTAACATTCCCCCATCCATTCTCCTTCTTTGTCTTATGTGGTAAAATCATGGGCCAGTTTGCAAAACGAGGCCTTTAGATGGTAAACTCTTTGGAGAAGGACATGTCTCCCTTTTTATTTGTACAGTGCTTGGCACAATGGTGTCCTGATTGGATGCCTTTGATCACTATCACATAACAAATTAAACATAATACAAGTTATTAGGAGTTTATCATTGATTTCTGTGGAAGCAGAATTGGGGCCCCATAAGGGGACCAATAGTTATATATATATATACATATATATATATATATATTAATTTCTCAATAAGAAATTAAATCAGTTGAGTAATATGAGTTAGGACAGAGTCTTCTTTTCATAGCATTCTCGTACACAAGCCTATGCTGAGCCATGATTTAAATTCTTCCTATGTAGACAGCCACTACAATATAATCCACAGAGTAGAAACGTAGTAAACTGATGATACAAGAAGAGTGTTTAACACTGATATCATTAAGTTCTAAATGGAAGACCCTAATACATTTATTTAAATAGCACTGTTCAAAGGCAACATTACACTTTTAATGATAGACAGGACTTAAGTGGATAGAGTGATGGTAGAGTGCAGCTTCCCGTTCAGAGGGCCCTGATAAAGTACGGTAACCCCAGGTGTGGTAGAGTCAGAACTGTATGCTGCAGATTAAAAACCAGAGTATATATCATTCTGGTCTACATGTCCATTCAAATGTTGATGATAGAGTTTTGCATCATTGTTAACAAACACACACACACACACACACTTAAAACTGGGATATTGGTTTGAAACCTGTAAAAGCCAGAAAATTCATAGTAAATGCTCTTCATGCCATTCTTTTAGTTAATCATTAATTCAAGCTATTACGAGGATATGACAACAGTATGTGATTTTATACCCCTTACTTAAAACCAATCCATCACAGCATAAATAAAGAAATACACATTTTACTAATTACTTCCTTCAGAGTCTGGGAAAAGCATTTAGCTGGCAACTTGATACGTGCTGCATTTGCAGCAGAATTTCCAATAAATCTTAATGGGAGAGGCCTACCTGCTACAGTCTGAACTAAGAATTACTGGTTTATGGTTCTGCAGTATCTTGGCTTCATGAATGAATTAAAGATAGGAAGTGAAATCCTGGCCCCCATTGAAATCAATAGGGGTTTTGCCATTGATTTCAGAGCAGTCAGGAATTCACACAGAATGAAAATTTCAATTATAAACTTAGTTCCCAGTCCTGCAAACATTTATGCACGTGCTTAACTTTAGTACCATGAATAATCTCAGTAAAAGTTAAGCACATATAGAAGTGTTTGCAGGACTGAATTCTTAGAGCCTCATCCAAAGCTTACTGAAGTCTGACTCTAATCATTGACATCAATAGGCTTTGAATCTGGCCCTTAGGAATATAAGTCAGATTTTTTTTTGCTTATTTTAAGTTGCTATGAATGTGGAGAAGGCATCCAGGTACACTTGTCAGAGAACAGGAAATTAAATATTAAAGAAGACAGAATACTTTAAGGCAGGGCCGGCAACAGGAATTTTGGGGCCCCGTACGGCAGACCGTACGGGGCCCCCCCGGTCTCCCACCGCCCGCGGCCCCCCCCGCCATTCTCCCGCCGCCCGCGGGGCCCCCCCCCCCCGCCAGTCTCCCGCCGCCCGCGGGCCCCCCCCCGCCATTCTCCCGCCACCCGCGGGGCCCCCCCGCCATTCTCCCACCACCCGCGGGGCCCCTCCTGCCAGTCCCCCGCCGCCCACGGCTCCCCCGCCCCCGGCCAGTCTCCCGCCGCCTGTGCCCCCCCGTCTCCTGCCTCCCGCGCCCCCCCCGCCGATCTCCCGCGGCCCGAGGGGCCCCCCCCGCCGGTCTCCTACCTCTCACGGCCCCCCCGGCTGGTCTCCCGCAGCCCCCCCGGCCGATCTCCTGCCTCCCGCGGCCCCCCCCGGCCGATCTCCAGCACCCCCCCTGGCCGGTCTCCTGCTTCCCGCGCCCCCTCCGCCGGTCTCCTACCTCCCGCGCCCCCCCCCCCCCCCCCCGGCCGATCTCCCGCGCCCCCCCCGCCGGTCTCCTGCCTCCCGCGGCCCCCCCCTGGCCGATTTCCTGCCTCCTGCGGGACCCCCCCGGCTGATCTCCAGTGCCCCCCCGGCCGGTCTCCTACCTCCCGCGGCCCCCCCCTGGCTGGTCTCCTGCCTCCCGTGGCCCCCCCCCCCAGCCGATCTCCCGCGGCCCGAGGGCCCCCCCCCCCGCCGGTCTCCTACCTCCCGCGGCCCCCCCCGGCCGGTCTCCCGTGCCCCCCCCAGCCGGTCTCCTGCCTCCCGCGCCCCCCCCCACCGATCTCCTGCCTCCCGCCCCCCCCGCCGGTCTCCTACCTCCTGCGGGCCCCAAACCCCGCATGTGCTGCGGCCGCGTGGCCGTCCGGGAGAAGCAAAGGGGGGCGGGGCTGGCTGCCGGGAGAAGCAAAGGGGGGCGGGGGAGGCTGCTGGGGGGCGGGGGAGGGGGCGGGGGAGGCTGCTGGGGGCCGGGGGAGGGGGCTGGTGAGCGCGGCAGCGGCTGCCCGAACCGCGCCTCGCTCACAGCCCCAGCAACAATGGTTACAGCTGTACCAGCCCCGGACTTCAGGGGGCCCCTGAAGTCCGGGGCCCGGTACAGCTGTAACCGTTGTACCACCCTGTCGCCGGCCCTGCTTTAAGGAGTGGTAACCTTCCACTGAAGCAGTGGTGTTATTTCACTAGAAAATTTTTCAAATTTTAACTTAAAAACAATTTAAATTAAATTACAATTAATTATTTTACTACATGCAAATTGCTTTGTAGATAAATAGTACTTTGAACTGAAAATTAAGAAAATCTATTTAGTAATTTATATCTACTGAACATTTTCTCAAGTCTGTCTGGATTAATTTCTAATGCAAGTTTCCATTTTTGACCTCCAGTCTTGAGGCAGTGAATGTGTAATTCACACATCAGTAACTTGCAAGACCTGGTAGCCTTATTATACAAACATTTCACAAGATGAGTTCCATAAACTTCAATTGGAAACTGTATGCAGAACACTTGCAGGGTCAGACCTGGGTTTGCTTATCTAAAATTAATCTAAAAAAATTAACCTATTTTAAAATCATTCTTTGCATCAACATTATTATCTCATGTCACAAAACTATACTGAACTGTACTGTTCAAACAACCACAGTATCAGAGAGTGAAATGGAGGAGTGCAGATGGATTTAAAATTGGGAAGTACCTATCCATCAAGCCATTATTTTTTCATGGATACCAGAACATTTTAAATATTTAATTAATAGTGGAACATGGGAAATAGCTTATTGAGTCTTGCAAGGCATCCAACCATTTGTTCATTGATTTGAATCAAACATTTACTCTATCATATTTATTTTGACTGAAAACTGAGGGACATTGTACATTATTCAAAATGAATATCATTAGCAGGGGTGAAAGTAACGTAAAGGACTTACCAGTATGCCAGAGTCCTGAGCAGATGGGTGGGGCCTCAACCAGAAGGGGGCGTGATCTCAACCAGAAGAGATGGGGGGGGTTAAATCCCCAGGCCCTTTACACTGAGATTTAAAGGGCCCGGGCTCTGGCTGCAGTAGTGGCAGTTTGGAGCCACGGGCCCTTTAAATCGGAACCCGAGCCCCACGGCTCCCAGTCACTGCCGCTATCCCGGGGCTCCAGCAGCAGGCTCTGGTGGAGATTCTCCTCTGCAGTAGTAGAAGCAAGGAGCCCCGGGCCCTTTAAATCACCCCTAGAGCCTTGGGGTGCTGCTGCTGCCCCAGGGCTCCGGCAATGGGGCTCTGGCGGCGAATTAAAGGGACCGGGGCTCTGGCCGCCACTACCACAGTGGAGCCCCAAGCCCTTTAAATCACCACCAGAGCCCTGGGGGCTCCCAGCTGCCACTGCTACCCCAGGGCTCTGGTGCTGATTTAAAGGGTCAAGGTCTCTGGCCACTGCCAGCAGCCCAGAGTCCTTTACATCGCTGCTGAAGCCCCAGGACTCCTGGCCACCATAGCAACCCAAGGGCTTCGGCAGCAGGGCTCTGGTGGCGATTTAAAGCTAGCTTACTTTCACCTCTGATCATTAGATACCGTTAATTATGCTATGAAATGTTTAATTCATTAAGTGTGGAAATATTAGGGGCCCAGTCTTCAGGAGGATCTCAAAGCAGCCTCTAGGTTTGCACATTCAAATATCTATGTGCATAAATAAATGAACAGCAGTTTTTGAAAATCTCCTCTTACACTATCAAGGGATGCCATGAAGTTCTCATTAACTCCTCTTAGTAACTGCAGGATCCGAAAGACCTTTGATTTAATATAAACTGGTTGATTTGCAAAAAATATATTTGAATGGGCTTCAAAGTAAAAAGAAACTTTCAGTTCTTCATAAACTTGCCACTTTGAAAAGCTATCTTTAAATATATGTATTATTTAAATAATCTATCCTACCAGGAAGATTTTATAAAGCCAGTTCTCTTTGCTATAGGTAAGAATGTTCTCTATCTTATGAGCGGGTTCTTTTGTATTCCTATTTCTTTTATTATGTATTGACCTGTCTGCATGCAACTGACATTTACTGAAGACTTTTCTTAAAGCCCATATTTTAAAAAGTATTTTTCATGTTGGCTGTAATTGTGTTGATTAGAAATAAGGATGACTCAGATTGGAATCTGTTAGAGCGTAAGGCATAAAAGGAATGCAATGCTGCCCTACTTTTCAAGTGAGTTATGATAGCTAGCTACATTACAATGGCCACTGCACATTAACTGCAAACCTTAGGGCACAACATTGATCTGTAGACCAGTTATTTTTGGAACTTCCCTCCCTCCTGCCACTAAAACTGGTTTAACAATTGTTACCTTTAAAATCTGAGACAGCTATAATACAGATTTATACATTCTAATAAAATATGAACCACTTTGATTAAATCAGACTATGCATATGTCCCAAAAGCCATAGCCAAGAGAATAACCACAGGGCACAATGTTTGAATTAATTTCCTGGCTCCCTCAAATCCTGTGTAGTTCACTCTTTGCAAGTCTTCTATGCACTGAACTGTATAAATTCATTTCAGGAGATTATCTAGGGTCAAAGGGAATGGCACTATATAAAAATCTAATCTAGATAGTATACCATCTGATCCACTCATGTCTCCTTCTCACCCACTTCTGCTTGGATTACTCATACTCCTGATAAAAGTAATTTGTGTGTGGTGCAATGGGTCTGTGTGGGCAGTCTGAGGTCTGCCAGAATATGGGTGCAAATTTACTCTGCAAAGGACAAAGAAAAGGAAAGCTAACAGACTCAAAAGCCTTAAGGTCCTTTGTTTTCAAGACATGGCAAAAGATTTAAAATCCAAACATGTCTCATTCACCTTGCAGAAACGCCCAGTTTGTAAACTAAATTTAGCTTTTAAAATTAAAAAAAAAAAAAAAGATAACATACAACCTCTGCATGTTAAACTTGGTATGGTCTCAGGGGTCCTTGTCTTTAGAGCCTAATACTGCAAGGTGTGGGGCATTCTCGACTTCGAATGATTTGCAGTGCAGAGGAAGGCTCTTAATAACACAACATTGGTTTGAAAGCAGGGTGAAGAACCAGTATGGAAGATGGTATGACTGGCAGAAGTCAGAGCAGAGAAGTAGACAGAAGTAGACTTATGCAGAGCCTTGAAGGGAGGATGAGATGCCCAGTGCTTTCAAACACATATATATGACAGACTTAAGACTGTTAGACCATAAACCTCTTGCTGTTCTTGATGGAGACAAACTCATGATGATCATATAATGTAAAACAAGTATGGAGGAACTTTAACAATTTATGACTGTGAAGAACGGGGGACTTTTCTGTATTAATTGTGTTATTTTTATCTGTAAGTTTGGTGGTTATTGTTTTGTTAGCTAAATGGTTAAATTAGTATTGGTTAGCTTTGATTTGCAGAACTAAAAACTTAATGATTGTAGCCAACCCCAATTTCTGGTACTTGGATGGACAATGTAGGTGCTAATTGCTAATTCTGGTGATATGGAACCAGGACTCTGGGGCTTATCTCTAGGGGTAGAGGGAAAGTTCCAGTCTGTGTCGTCAGAGGGATTAAGATGGGAATTATTAAACAAAGAGCTTGAAAGCAGTTTAAAGCTGAGCCTCTGGAAACACAGGAAACACAGAGGATCTGAAGAATCAGAGAGGTAGCCGTGTTAGTCTGGAATAGCAGAGGTAACAAAGAGTCCTGTGGCACCTTAAAGACTAACTAAAGTATTGGAGCATAAGCTTTTGTGGGCTAATACCCACTTCCTCGGACGAAAGCTTATGCTCCAATACTTTAGAGCAGGGGTCTCCAAACTACGGCCCGCGGGCCGGATGCGGCCCGCGAGGCCCTCTCATCCGGCCCGTGGAGATCTTTTTGTCTACCACACTTCCGGTAGTGGCGTCACTTCCGCCTGGCCCTGCGCGCGCCCGTCGCTCGGGCTCCCGCTCTCGCGGCGTCTCGCTTCCGCGCCCTCCCGCCGGGCGCGGTGAACCAATCGGGACGCGCCCTGACGCGGACGGGCAGCGCCGGGAGCCAATGGGCGCGAGGCACCGGGCCGGGGGACGGGGCTAGGACTGGGGAGGTGAGGGTCGGGGGGGGGGGATTCGGAAGGGGTCCTGGGGGTTTCTTGGGGCTGGGCGGGAGTCCTGGGGGGTTCTTGTGGGAGGGGGGCTGGGCGGGGGTCCTGAGGGGTTCTTGGGGGAGGAGGTCCAGGAGGGCTGGGCGGGGGTCCTGGGGCCGTTGGGTGGGGGTCCTTGGGGGGGCTGGGCAGGGGTCCTGGGGGTTTCTTGTGGGAGGGGGGCTGGGAGGGGGTCCTGGGGGTTTCTTGTGGGAGGGGGGCTGGGCGGGGGTCCTGGGGGGTTCTTGGGGGAGGAGGTCCGGGGGGGCTGGGCGGGGGTCCTGGGGGGTTCTTGGGGGAGGGGGTCCAGGGGGGCTGGGCAGGGGTCCTAGGGAGGGTCCTGGGGCCGTTGGGCAGGGGTCCTTGGGGGGGCTGGGCGGGGGTCCTGGGGGGTTCTTGGGGGAGGGGGTCCGGGGGGGCTGGGCGGGGGTCCTGGGGGGTTCTTGGGGGAGGGGGTCCAGGGGGGCTGGGCAGGGGTCCTAGGGAGGGTCCTGGGGCCGTTGGGCGGGGGTCCTTGGGGGGGCTGGGCGGGGGTCCTGGGGGTTTCTTGTGGGAGGGGGGCTGGGCGGGGGTCCTAGGGAGGGTCCTGGGGCGGTTGGGCGGGGGTCCTTGGGGGGTTCTCTCCAGATACCCCCTAACCCCCCCAAGACCTCACCCCCCCATCTAAACCCCGCTGCTCCTTTGCCCCTGACACCCCCTCCCCCTAATCACCCCCCGGGACCCCACCCCCATCCAACCCCGTCTGCTCTGACCCCTATCCACCCCCCCGCTCCCCCTGGGATTCGCACAAACTCCCCCCTGTTCTTCGCCCCCCGAGACCCTCTGAGACCCTATTAATATTAAATAAATAATTAAAAACAACATCCATGTTTTGATTCTTTTTTATTTGGACCTCGAGTGTGTTGTCGGCCCCCGAACTGCTATTTGATAGTTAATGCGGCCCTCGGGCTGAAAAGTTTGGAGACCCCTGCTTTAGAGGATCTGAAGAGAACCAAGCTTTACTTGGTCCCTCGGAGAACAGGGTTGGAGGTGGGTACTAAGGCTAAATTGGGTCTACTTAACTGCCTGAGGGAAATGCTAAGCTTAGGTAAAACAATGTGTAAGGATTTTCTTCTTTTAAGGTTTTTCCTCTCTGTTTGTTATATTCCTATGGAAAAATAAGTGGTATTTTGTTTTGAACAAGCTGTTCTCTGTCACTGTCCTTTCAAATTGTTCACACCTTTCAGGGAGATGTATATAGGATGGACCAAAACTCAGCTGGCCCTGCTGAGCACTGACGGTTGGTGAATGGGGTGCAGTGTGACCAGAGACCCTGTCTAAGGCTCTGTGTTCAGTATGGATCTTGCAGGAGCACAACTGTACCAGTGCAGTTACACTGCTGTAAGGTTTCCTGTAGAGGCACTCTATGCTGGCAGAAGAGAGCTTTCCTGCTGGCATAATTAAACCACCCCCAACAAGTGGTGGTAGCTTGTCAGCAGGAGAGCATCTCCTGCCGACATAGCACTGTCCATACTGGCACTTTTGTTGGCAACATTTATGTCGGTGGGGTGTGTATTTTTTTCACACTCCTAACTGACAAAAGTTTTTCCGATAAAAGTGCTAGTGTAAACAAAGTCTGCGAGTGAGCTGAATGCAGGAGTCCACCCTAAGAGAAATACAGGCATGGGCTTAGCAGTTGGAAGGGGTGCCCAAGGAGAGTCTGAGTGAGGGAGTTAAAGGTACTGCTCATCCTGGAACCTTCTTTGTAGGAGAAGCCAGTACCATTTTTGGTCTTTCACTCTGAGGGATCGGTGTATTTGTGGTTATATGTAAAGAAATACTGGTTCACCAGAACAATACTGCAGCTGGCTATCATATCCCTAGAAAGAAAAAATTAACAATGGCAACAAAGATATACCAGGAAGTTTGAGGAGGAAGAAGGATATGACGTATGCTTTGTCAATATATGGAATTGGACATTGATCTTGGCAGCAGCCTTACACAGGAAGAAGTGATCCTATGAGGTGGGAAAACATTTTGGCTAGAATTGTGAGTGGTGAACACTGCTGTAAGTCAAGCCCTTAGCCTTTCTGTGTCATTTTATACCCCCATAAGATGAAAATAATGCTCACCATACGTACTTCCCAAGTATGTTGTAATGATTAATTAGTTGAATTCACAGCACTTTGTATGCTCATCAAATTTTTACTAATAAGACAGCACTCAAATCAGAGAAATATTTTCTTTAAAATCACAAGAAATTCTTTCATTAACTTCTATTTTCTCAAGCCTATACAACAATAAAAAGAAAATCCCATGTAACCCGGCAGAAAGCATTCTAAGCAGTGCTAGAGACATCCTGGATGCACAACACTGGTCTGCAGAGTAACTAAGGGATTAAACAAACACAAGGCATTAAAATACTACAGAGAGGATCAGAGAGACCTGTGAATGAAAAATCATGAACCAGAATTATAATCAGTTGAGAAGTCAAAATTACATAGAGCAGGTAAATAATAAATCAGGGGCGAAGGAAAGCTGTGGTTATCAAAAACCTAGGAACCATATTAAATACAAAAGTTATGTTTTTTCTTCAATTCATGCACTTAATTCTCAGTATCAATCATGGGAGTAGAGTGTATGCAGAGGATGGAGAATACATGTGCAAGGGTAGAAGTATGGATGTGGCAGAGTGATCATTCCAGGCAACATAAATAAATAATAATGAATAATAATGTATTATGTGTATTATGTGTATTATGTGTATTATGTGTAATAATGTATTAATGTATTATGTGTATATATATACACACACACACACATAATACATTATTATTCATTATTATTTATTTATGTTGCCTGGAATGATCACTCTGCCACATCCATACTTCTACCCTTGCACATGTATTCTCCATCCTCTGCATACACTCTACTCCCATGATTGATATATATATATACATGTGACAAATTACTGCCACTATATTGATGGGTCCTGTGCTTTCTCTTCTTGTGGGGGGATTCAGGGATCCTATTTCTTGCCCCTGAACAGGGTATTAGCTGCCCCACTAGTATCCTAGAGGGGAGAAGTGGAGAGGGAGGGACCCGGGCCCGCCCTCTACTCCGGGTCCCAGCCCAGGGGCCCTGAGGATAGCGGTAAACCACTTGGATTAGCTATTCCTTCCCCTGGGCTACTTCCCTCTCCTACCCTTCAGCTTGTGGGGGCTTCCTGCCCTCTCTCTGCTCAAGCCAGGTGTTCCTTTACTTAGGGTATGATTAGACTACAGGGTATAGCGCTGTTTTTTATAGCGCTTCCCTATTTAGCGCTACAGGTGTTGCGCTAGAGGGTGTACACATTAAATCCCTCTAGCGCCAAAGAATGTACACATTTGCAGAGCTTTTGGCAGCAGTGAGAGTAGCGGGATAGGGCAGGTATCCCAGCATTCAGCTGGGTGCAACCTGCTTTGCAAAGGAGTGGGGTCAGGGGGGACTGGGAACCTGTGTGTAGGGAGGGAACTTCTGGCTGTCATTTTCTTTTCCGAAACTGACAGGCTCTGCACACACACCTCCCTTCCCTAACCATTTATTTGGGGGGGGGGTTCTCAAACTCTGTGTGTGTGTGTGTGTGTGTGTGTGTGTGTGTGTGTGTGTGTGTGTGTGTATAGCGGAGTGCTCCCCGGGGGGTCGCGAGCTCCTGCCGCCGCAACTCACGGCGGTGGGACGGGGGCCCCGCATGCAGCTGGCCGTCTGACCGCTGCGGGGACTCGGTACAGCGGCTGGAGCGCCCTGCTGCCACCGGCGGGGACCAGGAAGCCCGCCCGCCCGCAGCCCTGCCCGCAGGCGGGGACCGGGGCAGGGGCTGTGAGCGCAGCAGGGCTGCCGCCCGCCACGGCAGGGAACCGGCAGCCCTGCCGCCACCGGCAGAGTAAAGGCAGCCCGCCTGCTGCCCTGCCCACAGCGGTGGGGACCTGGGACAGCGGCGGGGACCCGGCATCCCTGCCGCCCTTAGCGGCAGGGGACCCGGCAGCCCTGCCTGCAGCAGGGGCCCGGGTTTTCGAATTTGAAATGGAATATGGGGGGAGGGTCTGACATGGGGTCACCTGAGGACGGGACAGAAGAGTTTTAAATGGTGGCCAGAGAGGATGCAATGGGGATTCTGGGCCAGGATGCTGGAGGCTGGAGGCTCATTATAACGCAAGGGGTGTGCACATTGCAACCCTTGCGCTAAAACGGCAGTGCTACAAGCTTTATTCCTCTCGTTTTGAGGTTTACCAGAAGCGCTATAAACTGTCAGTAAAAGCGCAAAATGTGCCTTGGAAGTGTGTTCTGGCAGTGCAATTGTAGCGCTAAAGAAGGGTTTTAGTGCTAAAAAGCCCCAGTCTAACCATACCCTTAGGGTCTGGGTCCTTCTTAGCTCACCACAGCACTTCTCCAAACTCTCTCCGCTCCAACGCCTCCAAACTGCTCTCCACTCCAACTCCTCCAAACTCCTTCCAAACTCTCCCCCCCTCCCCCCGTCTGCCTGAAGCAGGGTTTTTTATTAAGGCCTTAATTGACAGCAGGTGCTCCAATTAAGCTGCTGCCTGTTTCCCTAGTCTACAGGGAGCCACACCCTAATGAACCTTGAGTTAATATATCTCCCCTCAAGCACTCTGACATAGCTCCCTGACCCTCCTCTATCACAATATATATAACATAATAGATAATGCTTTCTCACACACACACACACACATACATAATGAATCTAGAGGGAGAGTGACATGATTGTCATGTTAGCCAGGTTCATAGCTCTCCTTCAACCTTCTAAGTTTGCTTGTTCTCAGTCTCCTGGAATCACACTGCCTCTGGTAACCTTGGAGAACAAAGGCTGTGCTGCAATATGTTACACCAGATTTGGTCACAACACAAGGCTGAAACTAGGGCTGTCTCCCTTCCCAACTGATATGTAAATCTTTGTGGTTCCCAACAAATTATCTGACAAAAGAGGGAAAGTCAACATCCACATGGCCCATTGACATCCCCAGAACTAAGAGCTTTGAGTACTCTGAGATCAACAGCCAAAGGACTAAAAGATGTCAGGAAAAGAACACATACTTCCAAACTGTAGACACACCCTAAAGTAAGCACCAATAGGATTCTCAAGCCCAGCCCATAAGACTCCATTGGCTAGCACAGAGCATATAAAACAGACCTAATCCAAACTCTTGTATTCATACTGTAACTGTTTGGATTGTATGGACCAGGACACTTTTTCAGTGTTTTTCAATTTATTTTTTCTCAAGTAAGGGAAAAAAAAGCCCTTAGTTATATGTAATTAAAAACTTTTGTACATTAAGCCATTACTATCACTTACCTCTGGTGCTTAACAAGAAGAGCATTTGGTGAAGTCAGATGGGTTTAGCAGAGGTTAAGTTTCTGATGGAGAGATTTTCTTCATACATATTACCCTCCCCTCA
Organism: Sternotherus odoratus; assembly: GCA_032164245.1. Taxonomy (NCBI): domain Eukaryota; kingdom Metazoa; phylum Chordata; order Testudines; family Kinosternidae; genus Sternotherus; species Sternotherus odoratus. Next base: position 21,580,375 of record JAVMKO010000011.1, read on the forward strand.
TGTGTTTGTGTGTTTTGAACAGGCTATATATAAGGGTAATAACTTTCCCTCTATTTCCCAAAGATAGTCAAGAAAAGAATCATTATAAGAATAATAATTTAAAATACTAAACTCCAAAACAATACCTTCTCTGGTTTAAGAATCACTTCCAGGCGGCCCACTGCAAAAATATATAAAAAAAGAGATGTTTGACATGCAACTCTTAGAGTCTGAAAAACATTTAAAAATACAAGCAGGTCTGATAGCAGGCAAAAATTGCAATAACTGTAGGATTGAACTATAAGGTTTGGTAATGTCTATAAATAGAAAAATTAAAACAGATTGTTTTATGGCTGTGTATAGTCATGCATTTAGAACTAAGATAATGTATGTATGTCTTAAAAAAATACTGTACTCACCGTGTGTAGTCCAACAGTGTGAAAGTTTTCACAGTGAGATGTCAATGTCACGAAGAACAACCTGTAAACAGCATTAAAAATTATGAAGCCAGAGTTTTAAATAGTTTTTCATTACAAAAAACAATTTTCACACATTTCCCCCAAAATCACTAACTTTTCCCAAACTAAATTGTCTCTGCCAGAGGATATTTTCTAGAAGTTTATGGTTAATTGGATCGGGTACTTGTCAAATCTAAAACTGTAGGTTTTCATTTTTGCTAAATTTCTCTAAAACATTTTGCAGCGTCATATCTCAAAAACACTTTGGTCTAGAAATTGCACATTGGCTTATCCTATAATTCCTAAGGACTGATGCCTGTGTCTAGTTTCCCCCTTCTGCAGCCATCTCCCCACCCCCACCTTGCCCAGTGGCCCGGCAGCCCTGCATACTGATAAGAGATTTAAGTTACTTTCACTCCTGGGTAGACTCCATCCTTCAGAGGATCTTAAGCAGTTCTTGCTTTATGTTTTATAGTTATGAGCCCATAGTCAACAGAGAGGAACATATTAGGACTTCTTACTTATACCAAAATATATACCAGTTTTACATTTTAAGTATTTTGTTATATGCTGTATTTTAAATATGTTAAGTACTAGTATCCTCTGACGATTCCACTATAATTATTGCTATTTGTGTGGTATTTTACGTTTTTATTCCTACACTCAGAGCTTATTGGTTACGTACCAAAACCAACCAACCATTTACATCATCCAGAGTGGTCTTAATGTAATTCTCTCAGCCACCCATGGTGATGTTGTGTTAATTGATATTCAGTGCAAGGCTCACAAAACTCCACTACATCAGAATATATCCCTGACTATTAGGATCTCTCCAGGATCCTAGCAGTAGATGACTTTCCCTACTTGCTTTTTGTACCATTAGCTGTTCAATAAGTTCTCTAGTTTCATGGTTATTCCATAACTGGAACAAAGTTTATTTTTTTTAATCTCACGGTATGCTGCAGTAACTCTTCTAGGCTCTAAGTATCAGAGGGATAGCCATGTTAGTCTGTATCCACAGTGTTTTTTTACCCATGAAAGCTTATGGCCAAATAAATCTGTTAGTCTTTAAGGTGCCACCAGACTCCTTGTAGTTTTTCTGCCAGACTCATTACACTCAATTTTACCTAAGATCTCTCAATTTTTTAACCTGACAAAATAACTATGTAATCCCTTCAAAATCTGTTTTTAGTTACAAAATCCTTACTTACATCATTAATGAAATATCTCTCATGATTTCTCACAATCACCATCTATTAAATTCAGGATGCCAGAATGCACTGTATGGCTGAAGGAACTGGGATATATAGAAGATAGGTTTCCGTATAAATCCAGAGTAACTCCCTAAAGTCAGTGGAGTTACTCAGGATTGACAATAGTGTCTGAATAATAGAAATGACCATCATGTTGATATTAATTGATAACTTTGTTGGCAGCCACAGCAGAGAAGCCAAAAAAAATGATGATTGGAAAACCCCTCTCATTCCTAAAAGAAATCTCTCCAGATCAGGGTGGAAGCTAGGGAGATCAGCTGTTTGCTATTTTAAGGGATACCCCTTTCCTAGCACCAAATATCCTGTATCATGACAATTTAGAACATTGCTAAAATATCAGACTCATCACACAATGGATCATATACTATTATAAAATGTATGATTTTATTCTATGAATAAGATATTCTTAATCACTGGTCCCTACAAATAAATGCTGTCTTGCATTTTCCATACAGTTGTCAGTTGATTCCTTGCAATGTGATGTATTTGTGCTTTTATTATTGTATAATGTGCCACGGTATGGTAAAATCTGATGTAATCTCCAAGACACAAATGGATCACATCAGATTAACAGCACAGTTGTCCTATGCCTGACAATTAGGCAGTGGCCCCCAGTCTACAAGCTACAGTCCTCCGGATCAAGTGTTGCAACTTGAACATAATTCTTCATTCTCTTTTTTGGATTTGTTACTTTTTTTTCTTTTCAGTGTCAGAAGTTTGCTGTCTGAAACAATGAATTAGTCATTGTTTTCTTCATTTAGATCAAAGGTTCAAAATATGGCATATGCTGTTTTACATCTTACTAAGTGGAACAAATTAGTCATATGCAGGCACCCTGGGCACAGGCCAAGCACTTGGCTGCAGCTTCCACAATATAACTTGTGCGATTTATCTCCAAAAACACAAGCCTCTACTTAATTAACTCAGCAGCAGCTCCACCAGTACAGCCAAGAGAAGGAACTTTTATACATCTGAATAAGTCTGACATATGGGTTTCAGTAAAGGTCAATAATACACATACACACAAGCCAGTCCGTCACGTACTCCCCGCCGATTAAAGCAAAGCACATCCTCAAACGGCAACAATGTAGGGTTCACAATACTTCAATCCCACAGCCCAGCACTGATTTTAGTGAGGGTTATTGTGCAACTATCAAGCATTCTGAACAGCACTTTTATTACTTAAAGTTTCAATTCTTTTGGGTTGAGGGAGGTTTATTTATCTTTTGGCAGATTTGATATTATTTATTAAGGATAGGTATAAATAGTTTCAGGCAAATAATAATAAAACTTAACATTTGTATAATGCTTTTCATCTTCCTGGCTATCTTATCTATTCTATGGCAATTATCTATCTATGACACTTAATACATACTACCCATCATCTAATAAATACCAGCCCGAACAGATACCTGAAACTGGAACTAAATCAAACCATTTCCTATCTGTCTACACTCCCTGTTTGTATTGTTCTTATCACCATAATTATATCTGAGCACATTGTGCATTTTATCCTCACAAAATACTGTGAGGTGGAGAAGTATAATCTCCACTTTAATGATGGGAAGGTGAGGCATGGGGTAAACTAAATTACTTGGGAGACCCAGGTTAAATTCCCGGCTCTACCACAGACTTCCTTTGAGACCTTAAACAAGTCACTTAGCATCTTTGTCCCTCAGTTCCCTGTCTATTAAAAGGGGAATAATAATTTCCTACCTCAGAGGAGTGTTGGGAGGATAAATACATTAAAGATTGTGAAATGCTTTGAGATCTACTGATGAAAAGCACCTCATAAGAACTACCTTTTACTATTATTGTATAAGGTTACTGTTGTATTAATTTAGATGAAATGTATGGGCCAAAGATGTTTAATATTACCCACTCACTGTCCAACATTAAACAATGTTAAACAAGATTTGGGATTTGGTATACAGAGACCTCAACCTGCTTAGTATCCTGGCAAACACTCTATTAAAAGCATTTATCCTTTTATTAAAGATAAAGAAAGGAAGGAAAAATATTACGATTTTCATTTTAACAACAACTACTCTTGTTCCCTTTCCCTTTAGCTGGAGAGAGATGGGCTGGACCTATTGTTGTTGCTGTTGTTCTAAAAGTCCAATTCCCGTTTTATCCCAGGTGGTGTTTGGGATTTAGATGGAGCTGGTAGAGGTGGTGATTTAATCTTTGTCCCTCTTTCTGTCCCAGTCTGGTCAGGACATCTCTCAGGATCAGGATGACGAAGGACTGGGATCCCAGGAGATGGTGAGGGTGTCAGCCATGGTGGTGAAGCTCACTCTGGTAAGTCAATTTTTCTCCCCAAAGTCTGTTTTTAAAGAACCTCAAAAAGGAATGTTGGGTAGAATAGCCCATCACCTGACTGTTTTGTCCAACAATTAGGCCTAGTTTTCAACACACCAATATTGGATCACATGATCTTGATACAATTCTTGAGTTATAGCAATAGGCCTTGTTGTTTGGACTAAATCATTCCCTCTGTCTCTCTTTTGTACCTTTGCACATCAACATGTCATTATAGGTTATTGTGACATCTTATGAATGTATACTCATGTTTTACAGTTGAACTAACAATTAGGGTACATTTTTAGGCTCAATTATCACATCAGCTTTGATGGATGACAAAGCATAAACACCCCAGTGCTTTTCACTCGTGTAACTCCTTCCACCAAAAGAACCTCAAAGTGCTCTACAAATGAGCAAAGTGCTTTACTTAATAATTAACCCTCCCACTACCCAACCCATACAATAAAATAGGTAAATATCATTATCTCCATTTTACAGGTGGAGGCATAGAGCAGTAAAATAATTTGTCCAAAGTTACACAAGATATCAAAGACAGAAGTGGGAATATAACTCAGAATACTAATTCTCCATTGTGATCTATAATCCTGACAACATATTGACTTTATCATATGATGCTCACACATAACATAGTGATGAGACCAATATACCTAGTTTAGTATAGATACCATGGGTTGAGATTTTCCAAGCTATCTAGGGGGTTAGGATGCACATTAATCTGAATGAGTATTGGACATCCAAATCCCCTCAGTAGCTTGGAAAATCAAGGCTCATTAATACAATAAATTATTCTCACAGTGAAATTCATTCCAATTAATATGTTATAAGCTCCAACTAGTCCCTCCTTGCTGACCTCACAATTTACCTGCCTGGTTTTGACTTGCCCCGTTCCCAATGGTCCCTGTTGAACAGGTTCTGGACCAGACAAGGTCTCTGTGCAGCCAAACAGTATCACTGAGGCCTTTGTGACAGCCCTTTGTGCAGCTGCAGCGCAACACAGATGATGACTGATGACCGATGAATGACTGCTGACTAGGTTCAGCGGTGGCCTAGAAGAACTGCATCATGCCCCTGAAGATGCCTTTGCTTGGCTAGACAACTATGCACATGCTAAATAAATACAGAGTGAAATCCTGGCCACATTGACATCATTTTTGACTTCTCTGAAGTTAGGCAACACTGGACTTGCCACAGGACAGCCTGTTCTCACAAGATTTGCAAACCAAATATGTTGAATATCTTTTATCAAGCATCTAAACCAAATCTTTGAATTTTGGCAATCACATTTGTTTTATGGAGGAAAAAGTGTCCCAGACCTCTGCAACTTGGTTTATACAGTTTACCATAAGCAAGGCTTTAATTAAGGCTATACTTGATAAACTTGTAAATATTTGGATGGGTCTGATTTAAGATAAAAGGCCCGAAGCCAGATTCAGACCTGGCATAAGTGAATCAATGAAGTAGGTAGGACCTGGTGAATTTAGCTCCATGATTTTATGCATATTTTCCCTTCAGTAATCTATTTGAAACATCTTCACGACAGCTTCCACTATTTTATTCATAGGTACAAAACAATGTTACTATCACTCTCCCATACAAACAGATGAAGAGAAGCTCACTGGCTAATGCCTATTGGAAAAAGTAGCTGTACCTTAAATCCAGGACTCTGCATCTAAATGAAAAGAAGCTGTAATAACTCCTTTTGGGGGCAGTTCCACTGTAGCTGATTTATTTCTCAAAACTGCTGAGCTCAGGCAACCAACCACTTACTGTCATCTCCTAGCTAGAATTAGTTGCTAGGCAGGATAAGCTCCCTAGGTAAAACCTGCTGATGAATGCATTATGACACATTGAATTAGGACATTACTTGTATGCAGGGGCCTCCCATTTTACTTTTCATTACAGTGTATGCTATTTCATGACTGTAGCATTTTTCTCAAGTCCAGATAGCACCGATATAAACTGGAAGTTGTTACTTAGAAATTTGTTTGCATTATGGTAAAGAAAATGAGAAACTTCTCTCACTGTATGTAGAAATGCTCTCCTGGAAATAATTTCAGTTCAATATTCCTATCAATGGGAGTAATATCAATTTTTCCATAATCTATAACTCACATAAGTCAGATAATGAAGCATGCCAGTCATTTTAGATCCAAATTCACAACCATCTTATGGAATGTGGAGTTAGCTCACTGATTGTTACCAGAAGTTGTGGTTCTTCAACTAAATTAGGATTAAATTTTAAGATCAAATAGGGCCTTTGAATCCAAAGGGACTTCTCTTGGAAGAAGGTACTACTTGAAGTATGGGTAGCAGAGGCCTTTAGCGTTTAAGCTCTAAGGGCATTGGGGCTAGGTCCAAAGTCTTTTGAAGTCAGTGTGATTCTTAGATTGACTTCAATAGCTTTTGAATCATGCCCATATTGTATATTGACATAGCTCCATTGACTTCAGTGGTGCTCATCAGGATACTGTCATACATGCTTACAAATCCATACTTACAACACTATCTAAACTATCTATGAATAAAAGATCCAACTATACTTGTTTAAGAGTTGAATTGCGCATCATTTCAGGATTCCGTGAAGCTCCCTGGCATCCTCCCCCCGCCCTTGCATAGCAGTTTCTGGGAGGGAGGGGCCAGAAGCGGAAGCTTCTCTGCTGTCTGGCTGGGCCACTGCCGATCCCCAGCTACCAGGCACTGTTGCTATGGCTTCAATGAATGGGGCGGCGCTTCCCAGGAGCCCTCTGCAGTGGCGACCAGGGGTGGTAAGCCAGGCTCCACACCGTCCTCCCGCCTCCCTCTGCTGAGGCTTACCGTTCCTGGCTGGGCCACTGCCGAGCCCTAGCGTCCAGGCGCTGCAGCCGCAACCTCAATGAACAAGCTGGGGCGGTGCTTCGCAGGAGCCCTCTGCAGCGGTGTCCAGGATCTCAGAGGAGGCGGCGGGGCAGGGGCGGGACCTCATGGAAGGTGTGGAGTGGAGGTGGGGCCGGGGGCAGTAAGGGGGGGGGCGTATCAGTGATGCAGCCCTCGGGCCAGTGCACTAGTCCTCATGCGGCCCTCGTGGTCATTTGAGTTTGAGACCCCTGCTCTAAAGTCTTCTTGCCACCCTAGTGGTATTTCAGAGAAAACCACTCCATTGACGAGGTGGGGGAGACAGGATACTGGACTAAATAGACATCAGGTCTGATTCAGTATGGCAATTCCTATGTTTCTACATGTTTTTATTTAAAAAAAATAGTTCTAAGGTGTTTTAACTAATAATCTCATAATATCCAAATGAATAAATGTGAAGGGGTTTGTGATCATTGAGAGAGTAATCTCTGATGTCACAATCTCAACAAACAATGTAAAAAAAAGAGATATGAGGGATAGGAACTACTTTAAAGGCATAGTGCCATCAACCAGTGCAATGAGATTTTCATAGGACAACAACAGAAAGAGATGAGGTGGAGAATGGAGAAGGAGGGGGGGAATTGACAAAAAAGAGAGGGGTTGGGAGCAAAGCAGCAGTGAACATGGGCCAAACACAGCACATTTTACTCATATGTCTATTACTTGCATTCAATGGGAGTACTCACACAAGAAAACTATCCAATATCTGGCTCCATGTCCATGCTGGAACTAGATACTGAGTGTATTGAAATATGTATGATGGTTAACTGACTCACCTCTGATGTCATAATTCCATGAGCCAACAATGAGGTTTTCAATAGGCATCAGCAATATGCCCTTCCAAAGGAGGATAAGGTGCAGCAGCTCTGATCATTATGTGCTGACTGCCAACTAGTATGAAAACAAACTTAATAAATTGTGCCTGACTGATCCAAAAAACCACCAACCAACCAACCTTGGGGTGAGATTAGTCTCTGTCGATTTGCCTCTAGGCAAGAGGTTCTCAAACTGTAGTCCATGGACCACCAGTGGTCTGCGAGCTCCATTCAGGTGGTCAATGGATAGTTCCCTCCAAGGTGCATGCCTGGGTGGCTGCACATGAAAGAATGAAGGGCCACCCCCCTAATTAGTAGAGCTATGTGGGCATGGCTCCACTAATTAGGTGCCTGACAGCTGAGAAGACGCACATGTAAGGTGAGGTGGTGGCCTTGTGGGGAATAGGTGGGCGTGAGTAGGAAGTGGGGTGAGAAGAAGGAATGGGAGGAATTTGGGACATGCAGGGCTTCCACGGCCAGCGAAAGAGGTGGGGAAAGGAGCAGAACCCCATCCCTACGCCCTGCCCTGCCAACTTCTCTCATTTGGGATTAACTTTAAATCAGTTGTTTCTCCTACTTGTGATGGCAGATTCTGCAGCATGTTTCTAACGCAGCTGCCCTTTCTTCCAACACAAGTGTTCCATTCTGATTCCAGTGTCGCCCTCATGCTGAACATTTGCAGAGTTCAGGGCCTTGCAGGTCATGAGAAATCAGTGAGGAGTCTGGGTATAGTCATCGTATAACTTATTTAATTTATACACATGCATCAGTCCAGAAAGAGAGGTGGTCAAACAAACAGCATGCAGCCAACCGCAATTCCTGTGTTTTGGGGTTCTGCCTCAAGAACTGACTCTCATCAGAGACCAAGGTAGACATTAAACTTTTCTGCTGCTCATATTGCTCAAGGACTCCAAGGACTGCTACTTTCACTCAGAACCTTGCATAACAAAAAATAACATAGTCTGCCTTCCTAAAACTGACCATTTGTTCACACCCTAAGAAAAATAACTTGGAAAACTATGTTTAGCAGTGCCACCTGCTTGGGTGCCCTGAAAATAAGAAGAAAATAATCTTCTTAAACAAAAGTAAGCAGAGTTACCGTATAGTCCCTTTAATAAAGAGTAGAACTGCACATACAGCTCATGTTTCGAATGAAAAAAATCACAATTGGGACTTAGATTGGCATTTCTATGGGAGCCTCATGATGCAAATAAGGATAGGTCAAAATTCACCTTTTAAGAAATTAGTGCTAGCTCCCCAGAAATAGTTATTTGTTTGCTACGGAGAGTATAGGGCCGTAGAATCATAGGATTAGAAGGGAACAAGGATCCAACCCCCTGTGATCTAGTCCAACCCCCTGCGATGATGCAGGATTTGTTGAAGCTGATGTGTGAACAAGTCCTCCGTTTTAGACAGATATAAGATTATAGTAGTTGTAGATGTATGTACAGACACTAGGGGCATGTCTACACGTGCACAGACATACTCACATTGGATCTCATTGAGTAACACATTAAAAAGAATAGTGTAGCTGTGGTAGCATAGGCAACAGTGGCACAGCCTAGATTCCCCAAACACAAACCTTCCTGGACCCCAGGAGTATGTACTTTGGGTGGCTATCTCATGCTGCCACTTGACACTTCTGATTCTACTGTGGATACACTACTAGTTTTAGTATGAAGTATGTCTACACAAGCTAAGAATTATGGCTCTAGCTCCAAATGTAGATATGGCCCAAGTGTTATGGGACTGGGTCATCTGTGCTTCTCTTATCTGAAAAACCCTACTTCTTACCTAGCTGTAAGGAAAGATTTGGAGGCAGAGAATGACTCTGTTTCTAGCAACTGAGGCTGACACCACTACTCTAATCAAAAAAAGTTTGCCTGCTGCTTGCTAGATCATAAAAAAAATGAAAGCTCTATGCCAGTCATGTGAAGTTATTCCAATTATGAGTATCCACCACTATGTACTTGTTATATGTTGTCCTGTTTCATCTTGTATTGTACTAGCTTGCGGCCATTCAAATAGCTTTGACACAGAGTACATATTACTTGTTTGGCATGGCTCCCCAACAGTATAGTGCTATGTACACATTGGGAGCTATGCAAATAATAATTTGCTGTTGAAGTCAGAGTGACTATTTGTATGTATTCAGTACTACGCAGTCGCAGAGTTAACAGAGGTTGTAAAGTTGGATGCTATGTTTTTGGTTTCCACCCTCTTTATGGCACTGTAATAAGGCACTGTAATATGGCTCAATGTTTACAAGATAAAAGTAAATCTAACCCGACATGCTAGAATTTCAGGTAATTAGTTTTCAACTTTCAGTTAATAAAAATCAATAATTCAGGTTATTCACAATAATTCAGGTTACTCACAATAATAACACCAACTGACACTGTAGATCTTTAGCCATTTTCAGACAATCGAAGTGCAAAGAGTTACTCGTGCCAGTTAAAAATTAGCATCTATAAACGCGGCATTCTTTCTACACATAATACACCTGTGCATTTTGTGAAGCTCATGCACTGGATAGGGCTTTGTAATTGTAGTACTTGTAGATATTGTTACCTATTAGAAAAGTGCATATTTTGTTGTGCATTATAATTTTGAAAAGTATATATTACATTTATTATTTACATTTATTATTTCTTTGGTGCCTTTATAGTCTTCTGGATTAATACATATATGGCTATGTTAAAAACACATATTAATTTTCTTTACTAGATAAATACAAATATAAGTAGTTTTCAAAAAATGGACGCTAGACACCATTAGAGCCATTATGATTTAATAAGTTATTGATCATGTATTTCAATTCACCAAGATACTTTCCCAGAGTTATTGTAATATCTCAGTAGACTTCACTAATTAAACTTGGTTGGAAATAGTGAAGTAAACCAACTGCACATCTATTCAGTGGTTTTTAGAAAGCAAATGTGTATAAAAAGTAGACTATGGCTAGGCAAAAGGTATATAACTTTTCTTCACATGAAGTTACTTTGATGATTTGTAGGAATTATAACCAATTATAAATGTAATAAGTTATATTCCTGTTTTTGTATTACATTTCTAAATTTTTCTTCATAGCTTCCCTGAAATTTGTGTTATGAAGGCTTCAGCCTCTTGTTAAATATTATATAAAATGTAATTGATTAAATACAAAACATTTCTTACCAGTAAAAACTGCAGAAATTGATTTTCAGAGGCTGCTTGTATGAAGTTCCTCATATTTATGAACTTAGAATAGCCTGGTACAAAGTTCACGTGACATAAAACAAACTGTGTAACCTATCACAGAGTTAGCAACTATCAAATAACTTCATATCGAGTAAACTGGAACTCTTAGTCATTTTTTTTGTTACTTTTTAATTCTTTTATATCTACAACTTAAAGTAACCTCTTTTGTCTCTGCTTCTGGGTATGACCATACCTGTCTTTGGCTAACACTATGTCAGAATGACTTAAAAACAAATCAGCATTTAACTCTGAATTTTAACGATGCCCACTGTAACACTACAGTTCAATTCTTTGGATTGTATTTTTTGTGCTCTGTACTCTTTTTTGATTATTTGCATACATATTATGAAGTATGGGAGAGATATTTGTATTCTTTTTTTTACTAATATGGTATGAACCTGTCCATTTAATTACTTTTTATTGGACTAACTTCTGTTAGTGAGAGAGACAAGCTTTCAAGTCTTTCAAGACAGGTCTGGGAAAGGAACTCCCAGCTTGCAGCAAAATGCAAGGTGGAACAGATTGTTTAGCATAATTAGCCTATACTGTAAGAGACTATTCAAGGTAGAGTGGCCCGTTAACACTTCTGCAGTCAGACAAAAAGAGGGGGTTAGTGGGTTATAGATTGTTGTAATAAACCACAAATCCAGTGTCCCTGTTCAGTCTATGATTTTCAGGACTTGTTTACACTGCATGGTTAGGTTGTGTAATGGTCCCTCGCTCTCCCACTCAGTCTGGTCTTGTCTGGCTAAGACCAGAGTCCACAGGACCATTAGGAGCCCACAATAGGGCTGGAGGACCAATAGTCATCATTAGCCTGGGTTTGGGCAGCTCAAGATGCCAACCCTTAAACTAGGGTGACCAGATGACAAGAAAAAAATATCAGGACACATGGGGGGGGGGATTAGAGGGGAGGGGAGGGTGCCACAGGCTTCCCCCCTCCCCCCCCCGGACCCATGGGGGCAGGGTCTGAGGAAGCCATGGGTCGGGGAAGGGCCGGCGACAGGGGGGTACAACGGGTAGAGCTGTACCGGGCCCCGGACCTCAGGGGGGCCCCCTGAAGTCCGGGGACCGGTACAGCTCTATCCTTAGTTGTCCACGCTGGCCGCTCTTTCCGCGGCTGTGTCCGGCGCCGCGGTCGGCTGCTTCCCAAGCCCTTCATGCCGGCGGCTTCAGATGAGTGGCCGGGCGCGCCGCTCCTGCTCCCGAGGCACCCCGGCTGCATGCGACTCCCCCGCCCACGTGCAAAAGCCGGGCCAGCCCTTGGCGCGGGGGTGGGGGGGGGGGCTCCATCCAGCGCCTCCCCTGCCCCGGCGGCTGCAGAGGATGGCGGGGCGCGCCGCTCCGCGGGGGCGGGGGCCAGCGAGCGGGGCTGGGGAGACCCAGCTGCGCGCAGCCCAGCTGGCGCCGGCCTAGGGGCCGGCGGGGAACCAATGGGGAGGGCGCCTCTGCGTCCCTAACCCCGCCCACCTCAGGTGGGTCATCTCTTTGTGCATCTTCGCACACGCCGAGGCGAGCCACGCCACGGCGTGAGGGTGTGGCTCGCTGCAGGAGCTTGAGTCTGAAACTCGTGGACGGGCAGCTCCTCCGCGCCGGAACCAGTCGTACCCCCTACCCCAGGTATGTCTGGTAGGCTGGTAGCCAGCGGGGAGGCCAGGCCAGGCCAGGCCAGGCTGGGTGGGTGGGGGGCAGGAGGCCAGGCTGGGTGGGTGGGTGGGGGGCAGGAGGCCAGGCTGGGTGGGTGGGTGGGGGGCAGGAGGCCAGGCTGGGCGGGCGGGCAAGGGGGCAGGAGGCCTGGCTGGGCGGGAGGGCAGGGGGGCAGGAGGCCTGGCTGGGCGGGCGGGCAGGGGGGCAGGAGGCCTGGCTGGGCGGGCGGCGGGAGACCGGCGGGGGGAGGGGGAGGCGGGGGAGGCCCCCAAACGCTGAGTGGGGGGGCCCCAAACGCTGAGTGGGGGGGCCCCCAAACGCTCACAGTAGGGGGCCCCAAAATTTCTGTCGCCGGCCCTGGGTCGGGGGTGCAGGGGCCCGGCTCCAGGTGCCGGGGCGCAGCCCCACCGTGGGTTGGGGATCCAGGAACTGTACTCAGCTGGGCCGGGGGGGTAGCCGGCAGGTGGGTCAGGGGCTGGTTGGGGGGGGGGCGGCTGGGCGGTGTCTGTAGCCACCCTCCTCACTGCCCCGAGGCAAGCAGCCCTCCTTCCCCCGCCCCTGCAGCATGTGAGGCGGCAGCAGAGAGCTGTCCTGCCGCTGCCCCTGACTCTTGGGGGGGGGGAGGGGCTGATGAGGGGCCGGACTCAGAGCCGGATTGGGGGTAGGCGGCGGCCGGGGACTCTCTGCCCCTCCCTCTCTGCCGGTGCAGGCTGCAAGCAGCCTCCTTCCCCCTCCTTGCACCACGTGCAGCGGCGGAGAGCCTCTGCCTGGGACAGTGAGGTTTGCTGCCTGCTCCTGACAGCAGGAGGGTGCTGCGGCTGCCCCGGAAGGAGCGGTTAGTGAGGCACGAGTCTGGCGCCGGCCTCTGAAGGTCCCTATATCAGGACAAAGAAAATCGGGACTATCCCGATAAAATCGGGACGTCTGGTCACCCTACCTTAAACAGAGTCTATAACTAAGCGGGGGGCCTGGGCTTGAGGAGGCTCAGGCAGCCAGCAAGCAAAACAGCCTCAGGGCTGGCCTGGCGGGGCTCAGGCAGCCAGCAAACAAACAGTCTATAAGTGAGGTGGTAAGGGAGGCTCCTCCTTCAGGGCTAGAGCTTCCTTGCACAGTATAGGGCATCAGTTATCCCAGGATGGGGTGGCAGGAAGACGTGGGCCTATCCTACTCCACTGCATCCCAGCCCAGGACCCCGGCAAGGGCAGGATTGGCTGCTTCTGCATTGGTGGGGATCCAGCTGCAACATGCCAACTGAGCCACACATGGCTCTGCAGTTGGCTGCTCTGTGAGCAACTTCTTGCCTCCCCGGGGTTCGGTATCTGTGGCCTTCAGGTCTCTTCCAGTTCCTTGGCACTCCGGGCCAGTCCTTGTTGGCGTCTGGGGATCGGGAACAGCCAGGCATAGGTCCCCCTCTGGAATGCGGCAGAACTGGTAGAGCATCCTTCTCCTCCCCAGGCTCTCTTCCGACTGTGCTGCAGGGCCTGCTTTTTATACTTCTGGCCACGCCCTGGTACTCAGTGAAGGGGGTGGGGGCAATAAAGGCTCTGCCCCCAGGAGGAGAAGTGTAATGGTCCCTCACTCTCCTGCTTGGAGGGAGGCCACTCGGCCTCATTACAGATCAACATAAACTGCTTTGTATCGACCTAGCTGTGGAAGTGTCTTCATCTAAATTTGGCTCCCGCCAGTATAAGTGCCTGTCTATGCTAATTTAGGCCATGTCTACACTACAGACCTATATCAATATAACTACATTGCTCCTCAGAGTTGTGAAAAATCCACACCCCTGAGCAATGCAGTTATACTTTCCTAAACCCCCATGTAGACAGCGCAATGTCAATATAGTTCCGCCTCCCGGGGAAGTGCATTAGCTATGCTGATGGAAGAAGCACTCCCATCAAAGTAGGAGCATCTTAACGTAAGCGCTACAGTGCAATGTAGCTGCGTTGATGCAGCATTTTAAATGTAGACCCCCGCTAAATAACACTACCTCCCCAAGTGGCATAGAGTCATGGTTGATGTAATTAGGTCAACACAGTGACAGCGTAGACACTATCTTGCTTGCATCAACTGTTAGTCACTTTCAGGAGCCATCCCAGAATTCCCCACACTACAAGACAATCAATACAAGTGCTCCCAGTAAGGATGTGCACTGCCAACACAAGGGATGAAGAATGCACACACACAAGCAATTTAAAAACTGTGGTGAATGTACGCCAACTTAAGTTAGGTATAATTTTGTAGTGTAGACATGACCTTAGCATCTAGCAGAGTAATGAATTCAAGATCCCAGGCTCATTTTTTGAAAATATCGTGCAGGTTTCCTCTAAGGATGAGAACTGATAGGTCAGTGCTCTAATAATTCTGTTCTTTACTATAGTTTCAATCAATTTGCCATGCAGAAACAAAGATGTTTGTACACAAACACAAGGAGCATGAATAACAAAATGGAGGAACTAGAACTACTGGTGCAGGAAATGAACAACAGAAACATGGTGGAACAGTAGTTATGACTGCAGTACAGGTATGGAAGGTATGTGCTGTTTGGAAGACAAGTGCAACTAATAATAATAGGGCCAATATTTTCCTGGATGCGATAACTGACATTTCTTCACCAAATAGTCATGGAACCAACAACAGGTGATGCCATTTTAGATTTGATATTAGTAAGTAGTGAGGATCTCATACAAGTGGTTGTGAGGGACAACCCCTTGATCTGAGTGATCATGAGCTAATTCAGTTTAAACTAAATGGAGCACTAAACAAAAATGGATCTGCAATTAGGGTCCTTGATTTCAAAAGGGAAAACTTAAAAAAATTAAGGGAATTAGTTAGGGAAGTGGACTGGTTTTGAATGTGGAGGAGGCTTGGAATTACTTTAAGTCAATGTTGCAGAAACTATCTCATGTAATGATGAGGCTGTTTCCTGTAGCCATATTGTAAGGCCTCAGGCCTTTGTCTGCAGTCATATTAGGCAAGCAGCAGCCATTAGCTAAGCAGCAGGAAGTCACTTCTTCACATTCCATCCAAATTACATTAAAACAATGCAATATTGGGCTGTTAAGGAGATCATATCGTAATAGCACTCACCGTCACCAGATAAATAAACAGATGTTAAGATGGTTAAAGAAAACTTAGGTTGATAGCCTTCTGTCTGGCAAAAAAATCACTCAATAGTTGTGGTTGTGAAATTCTCATTTCTTTATTGTTTTAGTGTTTGTCCTCACTTCTCTATTGTTTGTCTTCATAATCTCTGTCTGGTTCTTTGATTGTTTCTGTCAGTTACATAATTAATTTTGCTAGGTGTAAATTAATTAAGGGGGTGAGGTGTGATTGGTTAGAGAATTTTGTTACATTATGTTAGGATTGGTTAGTAAAATTTCAGTAAAATGATTGGTTAAGGTACAGCTAAGCAGGATTCAAGTTTCACTATATAAACTGGGGTCCAAAAGGAAGTTCTTTGGGCACCAGCTCCAGGACATATCCCCAAAGATCAGAGCTGCCTCACCTCAAGTCTATGCCAATGACACTGTGAAGAAACTGGAATCCCCAGCGTTCCCATGATCCTGACTGGCCATCAAAAAAAGTTAATCTGCCTTATTGGGACTGGGAGTGTTGAGCAATGTACATTTAGTGCATGCATTCTTTTTAAATTTGTAATGGTTAATAAATAGGGGTTAAGTAGAACATTATTGTGTAAGGCTCTCTCACTGGTAAAAGACCCCACAAACCTGCAGAATGTAAGGTTACTTCTAGAGCCCATAGAACGGTACAGGTGGGTGCCTAAATTAAGAAGGCTATGCCTGAGCCCTAGGAACAGGGTAAGTGTGGGTGCTCTACAGTGTAAGATTACGCCTGAGCCCTAGGAACTGGCTAACGGTGGGTGCCCCTAGAGTTTGCGAGTAACATAATTTTGTGTGGATAACACTGAATTATAAACTATTTACAAAACATTTTTTACAACAACAACACATAACTGGTCTTCCCACCACTCTCTTCTGAGTTCCGATTGCAGGAAGGAAGGTAATGTACCAGTTATTGGAGTTCACTGACTATATAGTGTTTACCGAAGCACATCATTGGAGTTGTATGTTAAGCTTCACAATCCCAGAATTAATCTTATTTTAACTTCTAGGGTGCATGCACACACATTGACTCACAATCCAAAATTCTAACAGCAGCTATACAAGGCCCCGCACCACAACAACTCTAAATAAAATTATAAAACTCAGAAGAAGTGGGAAAGAATTGAAGGATATTCCTATAATTCAATATTTGCTTAGCACCATAGCTTTACAAAGATGTTAATAGATACTATCTCTGCCCTGTGTGTTCCAGGTTCTGTAGGATGCAGTTACCACATACAGTCAATCTATAAGGCTATAACACTGCCTAGACAAAAGAGAGAAGCAAGGAATGAGGAGAATACAGATAGCAGGGAGTAAAATGAGGGAGTGGTGGGAAATGAAGAGCCAAATTCATCCCAGCTATAAACTCCATTTAGGTCAAAGAGTTATCATTAGAATTAATTCAGCTCATTATGTTGGTGGGGCAGAGCGAAAACAGTCTACAAAAAAGCATTTGCTAACTTTTCTGTGAATTCTGAACAGCAGTTCAATTTGACCATCTCATTTACAGTGGAGAAAAATAATTTAAAACCATACTGTTTACAGAAATATATTAGATACAAATTCTCTAATTCACAAACCTGTGTAGTTCCAAAATAATCCAGCAGGGGACAGGATGTACATATTAAATCATTTAACTCAAAGGTTTTATTTTTGTAAAAATGCTTCATGTACTTTTTATATTGTTAGAAAAATACAAATACAAAGATTGTTATTCTTAAACAATCCTTTAAATACCCTTTAGGTGTTTTTTTTTTTTAAAAAAATTCAAACAGTTTTATATTTGCAAGTAATGATACTTTGCCAATAAAGTTCTAGTTAGGTAAAATACTAGCTTTGGAGGGGAAACAAAGGTTGTTCACCAATGATATAAAGATTGAATAGATTATTAAAGATCATAGAATGAGCCATTAATGCTAACATAATTCTTTAAATTAAATATCCACTCAGAAACTTTCCTTTTTTGTGGCTATGGAATTCTGGGAAGTTTTGCACTCACAGGATGGTATCTGTTTCTAAAGATTTACCTTATATCTGCACCTAGGTTGGCTGCTGAGGAGGGAAACTAGATGGACAAAGCTCTGAGATTTTGCAAAAGGGGTTGCTGTGTGACATCCACTTATAAAACCCATTTCTCCCCTTTCCTCCTGAATCAGCTGCAGCTCAGAACTGTTTTTTCAGTTCTTGTAAAATATATTGAAACAAGATTTCAGGAGTTCTGGCCACAAATGCAGGAAACCAGGAAATATTAACCTAATGAAAGGTTGTATAGAATGTAAAAGGGTCAGAACCAACAGGGTTCCATAGAAATCACTATAATAAGATCAGTCATCAGATACCACAGTGATGGATGCAGTATATGAATCTGAATAGACCTCTAAAAGCCCATAGAATATAGTAAAATTGAATTTTCTCTTCATAAATTTTCAAGATTATTATGGATTTCTATAGCAAGCATATCCTTTTCTATTCAGTTCTATAGTGCTGCTTGAGAAGAATAAGTACAAATACTGAAAGTATTGAATGAGTCAGAGAAACGAGATGGCTGGGCCAGGTCGCCTCACCAGGGGTGAGATTCTGTGACATGCCTCTAGGTACAGCACAAAGCTTAAATCAGAAGCCCTCAGAATAACTCAGACCCTGTCTACATGGGGAATACACTAGTGCAGAATAGTTATTCCATATTAGTTTCTCCTGTGGACACTCTCATTCAGCATGGAGTGCTTTGTGCAGTTTAGGTTAATCCATTTTGAAATTGGATTACCCTAAAACACAAGGAGGTACTCTCAAGGTTGACTAGCTGAATACTTAGTTCACAGCAAACTGGGGTGGAAATCTACCCTGCATTCACTGCCATATGGACCCTGCCTGCTGCTGTGCACTAAAAGTTCCCTTTTCGATCTAACAAACAGTAGGGAACTTTTAGTGCTCAGTGGGGTCCATATGGACACTTCGTGCAGGGCAGGCTAGTGCATGGCATATTTACACCTAAGCCATCATAAACTAAGTGTTCAGATAAGTCCTTAGTGCAGAATAAGAGTGTCTACATGGGGAGTTAGTGTAGAATACCTGTTACACTTTAAATTCACACCCTACTTTTTCACACTAACTTCCCATTATTTTTGTGTGTAGACAAGTCCTTGTACAGAGCAGGGAGCCTATCTAAGTTATGGTAGCCTCTGGTGGGCTGCCCTATGGGATTCAATGCAGCCCCAAATCTCCAATGCTCCTTGCTGGAGCCCTGCACCTGCACAACTCTCCTGTCTCACCCCCAGCATGCCCCTGTGCCAAAGCCTGAAAAAAAGGTTCCCAGGAGGTAGCATATGGCTGTATTCCATAATGCCAGTGCAAGGGGAATCCTCACGTAGCCAGTAATGAGGTTTTTAAGGTGCTCTGGTCCTTTTATCCAGTGAAAAGGGGAGGAGTAGGTGTGAGACTCTCACCCAGTATATCTTTTCCCTGAATTTCTGTATTTTTCCATTGGGGACTGGCAGCCATGCAACTGAACAGCGACTAAAGCAGATGGTGTTTTACCATTTCCTGTGTTTGTGCAATGGTAGATTACGATGGTCATTTAGCATCTCTGGGCAAGCCAAGATGTTTTCCCTGTTAAGTGTAGCTCCTAAGTGTAGTTGTTGCTAAGCAGCTGGGCCCTCACTGTCCTTCAGAGCCCATTCGTCATGCAAGTGCCAAGTAGTGCATGCAAGTCCACCTGTACCACAGTAAGATGGTTGCTAATGATTGCTTTTAAGACAAACATGGCAGGATGGCCTCATTGGATGGTACTGAAACAGGCAAGTTACTAGAGATAATCAACAGATTTTCAGTATTCTTGATCTTGTTTGTTCTTGTCATTATAAGAAAAGGAAGTTATTTCTCCATAAAGGAAATTAAAAACTGACGAATATGAACATAACCTCTCTTTTATTGGGTAAATGAAAGCAATTTAAAAAACCTCACCCAAATGTTACTGATTTCCAGTAGCTGACAAGGAAGCACAATGTTTAGAAGACATATGAGAATATTTTTTGTTAGAAAAAAATGCAGTAGAAAACAGATGCAAATGCAGTTTCTTTGCCTTTTTCTAGAATTCTGAGATGTTAACTAATGATTACTTAACTCATGTTTGGTCTACTGGAAGTACTTTTCATTCAGCATATGGTTAGCAATCCATTTATTACAGTATTTGCATGTTCACTGTGAATGTTTCTATATACTGTAAATCTAGCCATCTTTTCATAGACTGTTATTGTGACAATTCCTTTTGTAAGACTTGAGGTCAGAGTCTTATCTCAATTATATGAGTATAAATCAAGAGTAACTATTGTAATGTACTGATTTACATCGGTGTAACTAATGCAGGAATTTGCCTCTTAGATTTTAATTCTCTGTAATGTTGCTAGTATTGTGTGAAGTAATGCTAGTTCATATACAAAACCCAAAGATTGCTCCAGTGTTGTTTCTATGCTATCCGTAAGGCACAGAAACCAATAAAGAGAGAGTAAACATAATTCAGCAAACTGTAGAGTAGTTTTATCATTTTCACTATTTGATCATTTCAGAGCTATTGTAAGCAGTCTTCTTTAAACATTTTGCGATGGTCAGTTCAAAAAAGAGGCATCAGTGTTGAATTTGTTCCTACTCAGATTTTGGGGGTGACTCATGCAGTAGAAAATGCAGTAGAAAACAGCTATGGCTATGAATGGCTATGGCTGGCATCCTCAGCTGCTTTACAGAATGGCAAAAACTGTCCCAGTGAGAACTAACTACACATACCTGCCTCTCATTTAGCAGTAAAATTCAACACAGGATGGCATTAGTGCCATTTTACCCAGAGACAATACTAAAACACCCTTAGAATTCAGCAAGGTGTGTCTTTCAAAAATATCTATTACAATTCCTGTATTCATTTTCTAAGACCCACCTTGGATCAGTGTTTGATCTGTGTTCTCTATGGAACATTATCTATGCATTGGCCTTAGACCAGCTTTTATCTCTGTATCCAACACTTTTTTTCGGTGCTTAAGAAAATGACCAAATCAGCAGCAAAGATTCACACTTCCTTTGCTTCTTGAAATCAGTTTGTTCAAATAATCGTAACATAAATACATCAGCTTAAATTTTTTTGGTTACACTGTTGCAGCTTCATTGATAAAAAGGAATGGATACAAGGATGAAAGTTGCTCTAATGCTAATGCACAGATAGTGCATGCACAGCTAGGCAAAATGTTGGTATGGGGTGTGTTTGCAAAAGATTAAAGAATTAGAAAATATTGTTTGTGGCAACACATATTACTAAACTCTAAGGATATTTTTATATTGTACTAGCGAAAATACCTGGCGTTGCTCGCGTCAGTCGGAGGTGGGGAGGGGGCAGACAGCTGAGCTAGTGCGAGGTCCGTTGGATGGGGGCAGAGAGCAAACCTGACACCCCCACCTCACCCCCCCAACCAAACCCGACACCCCCACCTGACTTACCCCTCGACCAACCCCAACTCACATTTTCACACCCCCCACCCAAACCCAACACCCCCACGTCTCCCCCCTACCAACCCCAACACCCCCTGACCAACACCCACACCTCACCCCCCGTAGACCAAACCTGACACACCCACCTCACTTTCCCCCCCAACCAAACCCGACACCCCTACCTACCACCACAAACCCGACACCCACACCTCTTACCCCTCGACCAACCCTGACCCCCCTCCTCACCCCCCCAACTAAACCCAACACCCCCACCTTACCCCCCCCACCAAACTCAACACCCCCTGACCAACCCCAACCCCCACACCTCACCCACCCAGACACCTTCCCACCCCCCCAGACCAAACCCAACACCCCCGGCTCACTTACCCCCCGACCAAACCCGACACCCCCACCTCACCCCCCGACCAAACCCGACACCCCCACCTCACTTACCCTCCGACCAAACCCAACTCGGGTCCGTCGGAGGTGGGGAGGGGGCAGAGAGCTGAGGGATTCTGGGGTCCATCAGAGGTGGGGAGGGGGCAGAGAGCTGAGGGATTCCGGGGTCCGTCGGAGGTGGGGAGGGGGCAGAGAGTTGAGGGATTCCGGGGTTCCGTTGGAGGGGGGAGGGGCAGAGAGCTGAGCGAGTGCGGTGTCTGTTGGAGGGGGTATTATGACATCAGAACTATGTCACAGAGAACAGCAGCTGCCCAGCTGATGTGATTGGCCTTTAAATAATTTCACCCCTGGGGGCCGTCAGAGGTGAGATTTGAAAAATTTTCGACCCTTACGGTCATTAGGACCCCAAGACCTCTAACTGTACCAAATTTCAAGTCTCTGTCTAGCTCAAACGGTGTGGAAGGAGTAAGCTTACATACATACATACATACATGCAGATGGTGGCTGCCTCTGAGTAGGTTCATAGAGTTAGTGAATGAGTATAAGCAGTTCATAAGACAGCCGCAATCAGCATGGGGAGTGTAAACACTGTTTTAAGACAATGTCTACACTACAGGCACTACAGTGAGCACAGCTGCAGCTGTGTAGACACTTGTTACAGTGACAGAAGGGATTGTTCCATAACTGTAGTAAATCCATCCCCTCAAGAGGTGTTAGCTAGGTTGAAGGAGAATTCTTCTGTTTACGTACCTGCATTTACAGTAGGGGTTAGGTCAACCCAGCTACTTTGCACAGGGTGCAAAAATTTTCATTGCCATGAGAAACGTAGCTCTGTTGACCCTAAGGTTTAAATGGAGACCAGGCCTAAGATAGTGCTAGACTTACCAAAGGGGGAAGGGAAAGTGAAGTGAAAGTGTGGCCGTGGCATCATTCTTTTCCCCACAGGCCAGCAGAGCACAGCCAAATAGCACTGAGGGTTGTACATGGAACTTATTCGAAGGGGGCTTGAGTTCCCACCCTACTAGAGCTTTGGAAGCAGTCCTACTCTGCAAAGCTCATTCGTACCCCCTTCCAACTCAACCAATGGAATCTGTCTCAGCATTTTATTAGTGCGATCCTAATGGTCGTGGCACTATTTCCACTGTGAATCCTGTTTTTCAAAGGTTTATAATTCTTATAAAAATGTGCTTCACTCTGAAATTTGGAATATACAAGGTCTCTACCTAGGAGCAAATTTTGATTTACACAACATTTTGCTGACATAACTCAGATTATTTTAAAGTTATAGGAATATGGGAAAAAAATTCAGGATTTCAGTCCCTTTCAGCATTCCTGTAGTTTAAAATAGGAAGTGGAAGGCCAAGTCATTGGAGTTTGAAGGGGGGCAGTGCTTTTCAAAAGGATTTTTACTATAAAGATGTATTTTCAGCACATGTTGTGCTGTACTGGCTTCTTTAGATAATATAGTAGGTTGAAAATCTATGTGTAAAACAATACATATTTGCAGCAGCCATCATAGTAAATGCTGTAAATGCACATTGGGCCACATTCTATCCTGACAGAACTCCAATGAAGTATGATCTCACTTACACTAGTCTAAATCATGATAACTCTACTGATGCCAATGGAATTAAACTGATGTAAATGAGATCACAGTCATGCTTGAGGAGTATCGTCAAGTCGGAATGTGGTCAACTGACTTACATCTGGGGTTTCAAATAAATAGGAACTACAGAATTTGGTCCCAAATCTACCAGCTTGGATTTAGTGAGCCTGATTTACTTTTCATTTATACTTCAACTTTCACTGTCAACTGTCAATAATGAATCTGCATATTTTGAAGAAAATATAAAGTAGATAAACAGACTGTTAAAGAACACTTTGGATCTCATGTTCTGTCATATTAATCTGCATATGAGAGGGAAGGTGGGTGAGATAATCTCTTTTATTGGACCAACTTCTTTTTGTTGGTGAAAGAGAGAAGCCCAGACCTGAAGAAGAGCTCTGTGTAAATTCAAAAACTTGTCTCTCTCATCAGTGGAAGGTGATCCAATAAAAGATATTACTTCACCTATCTTGTCTCTCTAATATCCTGAGACCAACATGGCCACAAAAACACTGCATACAATCTGTGTATTAACATTCTCCTTAAATAAATACATGAAAAAAACAACAACCCGGTTTGTATAATGCTTTAGGTTAGATACAAAGAAGCAGCAGCAAGGAATCTCAAAGGTGATGCTGACAATCCATTCTTAAACTCACTTTGATCACCTACATATTGCATATATCTTGCTAAATTGTATGGCTCGTATGTACTGCAATAGTGTGAGTTAAGAACAGACTGTCCAAATTAACTGTGAATACCTTACTTTTTGCTTGCGTACACCGAAATGTTAGTTATATGGCAGTAAGCTTTTATGAGCAGTATGATATATGTACATAAGGTATATCGTCATATTAGAGGTACATTTCTTTATGGTGACTCTTATGCAGATATATATCTCACTTATGCTTAAAGTTTTTCTTTAAAAATGGAAGCAAAATCTATGATGTCTAAGCATATTGAAGACTCTTTTTTGTAAGATCTAGGCACATGCCTTTCAATATGTACCGAGCCTACAGCTTTGTAAGTATTTGCAAGTACAGTGTAGAAACACAGAAAGATGCCAGCTGGGATATCATAATTAAGAGATCTTCTTTCAGTAGCTGGCAATGGCAATCCAAAAAAGCATATAATATTAGTATAATATTAACCAGTTAATGTCATGCCTGGAGAAATATCTAACTTTTGAAACATGTATTTTATATGAAGCATCTCTTCAGTATTTTACTTATTGCACAGAATCCAGCTTAATGAAAAGTTAATGTTAAGAAAAGTCAAATTATTGAAAATTTTACATAATACAAGTCACAGTACTTATAATATTGTAAACAAAGTAGGTTGATTTTGATATGTATTGATAGGATAACTGAACAGGCAGCCATGCATATTCCTTGTAATCATACATGGTTGAAATATTTTTTTACAAATATTACTTCTGAATTTTTAATTTGCTTTTTTGCCCCACTAATGTTTTGCAAAGCTACACAGATATATACAAACAATGTTCAATATATTTCAGTTATTCATCATTATACATCTGCTGAAAAATGTACCTAATATATTTAGGAAGTAATATTTTTCATAGATGGCAGTAATAAATCTTTGTATTTTTAAAGAACACGATCTTTTTTCAAATGAAAAAATATCGACTGGAGTTTTCAACCATTTCAGAGATATATGGATTGATTCATAATAAAAGAGAGTTGCTACTTATTTAAGAATGGCAATGCTATGTTTCAGTACTGCTGCCCATAGTCATTGGAAATATATCCTCTTCAGTATGTGAGGAGATATCCTGTACAGAGTGGTCAGATAAATCAGTTCACCCTTGGCTGTAACAAAATGCTGTCTAGTGACTTGTGACAGACAGGGCTTTAACCTCTGACAGCTAGATTCATTGTTGGTACAACAGCCAATCATCGGTTTTGACGACACAAGCCTAACCAAAGTTGGAGTATAAAAAGCCTCCTTGGAAAATATATGATTCACCAGTGTGGCAAGTTGTTTCTCGGATTATACTTGCCTTTAGGGATCTATTTAGTACTGTTAGGAAAAAAAAAAAAAGGAAAAGGCTACACTGAATGTGAGATCATGCAAAAGCTACAAATCTGTATTTATATTTACCTGTTCGTGCTGATTATACTTGGTCCAGCAGCTCTTAATGACAGTAGTCAGCCAAAAGAAAATGGAGAAAAAGATGAACTATGCATTGCATGTACATGGAGGCAAAATACAAAATCTTCCAGAATAGAAGCCATAAAAATTCAAATCCTCAGCAAACTTCGTCTGGAACAAGCTCCTAATATTAGCAGGGATACTATAAAACAACTTTTGCCCAAAGCTCCTCCATTGCAAGAACTGATTGATCAGTATGACGTCCAGAGAGATGACAGCAGTGATGGTTCTTTGGAAGATGATGATTATCATGCTACAACTGAGACTATTATTACAATGCCTACAGAGTGTAAGTAGTCCTGCTACTTTAATATCACACTATTCTACTGATAAACAGTTGTCTTAGTGCTTAAGAGCAACAAATCTTGTCTTGGTCTCTTCTAGCAGGCTGCTGGCAGAACTATGTAAGAGGGAGGGAGAAGAGCATATTTTAAAATAATTTGAATCATCATCCAATGACCTCAGTGGGATCTTTTATTTTATTGTACTATTTTCCTGTTCCCTTATAACTTATACAGTAATCGTCCTTAGAATCTTGCCAATTGCCTAAGATACTAAATAAGATTTGCAGTTTGCTGACCTCAGTATTTGCAGTATTCAAGGTATTCCCTACAGTAAATATAGGGAAGTACAAAGAAATCAGTGCAAATAATGAGGTAATTATAACTCTTAGCATGGGTTTTATGGGTCACCATTTTTTAAAATTTGCACTAGAAATTGACAAAAAATGTAATTTAGAACATTACAACCACTTAACTATAATACACTATAACAAATGAAAATAAAGGTTTAAATACTTGTTTCCTCTGCTGTTCTCAGAAGTTAGCACCGCACCGCCCAGCTAACAGTAAACAGTGAATGTAAACTATATATTTAAAGTAAGCAGAAAAATGATAGATTTTAGATGTTGAAACGTCCATGTATATCTATCAACTCCAGCAGTTGTGTCAGGGAAGAATGAAGGCATTTACTGAATGAGCAGATTCTTAGTTATCTTCTGAGTGCTAAACAACATCTGCCATGACTCCTATCAAGTATCTTTTGCACAGCTAATACTATAGTATCTTATGTTCTTAATCAGCTAAAGTATTTGGCTATGGCAGCTGTTTTTCAAAATAACACTTATGAATATGATGACAAAAGTTGAAAAGAAGACAGGGCATATAAGGCATAGATATATTACCAGCAACAGAGATATATAGTACACGCACACCTAACAGAATATCAGCTGCTGTTGCTAACTACAAAATGTACACATTTATATAAAGTTAATTTAACCTATATGTCTTATAGTCAATTAACACTGTAGGATACTGTATAGCAATACCGAATGTATTGCAGTAGCTTGATCATGATGATGTAGGTAAAGGCCAACTAACCAACATTTATAATCAAGCCTACTATTACCTAATTCTTCTTTGCTGATTGAAGAAAGGTGATCTATGCTCTGTTTATTTGTCATTTCACAGTTCACCCCACTCTTTTCATACGCAGTCTTTTAAAAAATCACCATTCTTAGTATATTAGAAAAGCAGATATCTGAAGAGAGGAGGTTATGAATATTGGAGCTCTGCACCATGAGAGATTATTACTTTGCCCTCCTACCCCTTAACACGGTCAGTTTCATTGACATCTAATAGATTTTGCACCTGTTCAATATACCAAGGGTAGTTAGATTACTACAATGAAAACACTTTACCATAATATAATTTAAGACAAAAGAAACAGACATCCATAGATTACAACTTTATTAACAGATAGTTTGATCATAAAACAAAGGAGGGGAATGTAGGTGTTACTGTAGCTTGAACACAGCTGCCTCTTTTTATCTAATATGCTGGCACAAATGATAATGTTTGATAAATTAGAAAGATCTATAACATCACAGAAGTGTCTAGTTATAAAGTATAGGTTTGTTGTTTGATGTGTTTTTGTAAAGATACTGCAGGAGCTGAATGCCAGAAAGGTGTTAGTAGTTAGTCATTCTTAAGCAGAGTAGTCTGTACCCTGTGTTCAGTCCGCAGGTAATTTTTGGCGGGAGGAAGTGTTCCTGTCCCAGACTGACAGGTACAGCTGCTTAGTTAGTATAAGTATTCAGATTCCCAGAGAATTATAAGAAAATGTTCCCCTGCAGCTTTTTCTATCTCAATATTCCCCATCACTTTTTAATTTCAGCATGTGCTCACCCCTTAGCTAAAGAAATCAAAGTGAACAGTTTACATAGCATAAAGATCCTACTAGATTTAGTTGGAAAATGGTAAATCTATCTTAAAACATGGTTGTTCAGAAAATGACCGTCAACTCCTTGTGATAATATGCAGTAGAACCTCAGTTACGAACACCTTGGGAAGGAAGTTGTTTGTAACTCTGACAAAAGGTTATGTTCTTTCAAAACTTTACAACTGAACATTGACTTAGTACAGCTTTGAAACTTTACTACGCAGAAGAAAAATTCTGCTTTAACCATCTTAATTTAAATGAAACAAGCACAGAAAGTTTCCTTATCTTGTCAAAAATTTTTAGTAGTTTACATTTAACACAGTACTAAAAGGGATTATTATTATTATGTCTCCACTAGCTGATTGTGTGCTTCCAGTTCCAAATGTGATGTTTGGTTGATCGGGCAGTTTGTAACTCTGGTATTCTTAACTCTGAGGTTTTACTGTATTACTTTTAGATGGCTTAAAAATTTGAGGCACAATGAGTCTGTTAATTTCAGTTAAAGAAACCATACAGTACAAAACCCACAAAATCCAGAGTTGAGAGTTTATTTTATAATGAATTAAGTTACATGCCACTTTTACAGCTAATATTCCACTGATAACATATTTTACCAAGATATACTATACAGATTGGATATTTTTTCTGATTTGTTTATGCATGTTCCTTTCTGCTCCTAGGTCAGTAATCTATTCTTTCCATTCATTTATAGCTGATTTTCTTGTGCAAATGGAGGGGAAACCAAAATGTTGCTTCTTTAAGTTTAGCTCTAAAATACAATATAACAAAGTAGTAAAGGCCCAGTTGTGGATTTACTTGAGGCAAGTCCAGAAACCTACAACAGTATTCGTGCAGATCCTGAGACTCATCAGACCCATGAAAGATGGTACAAGATATACTGGAATTCGATCTTTGAAACTTGACATGAACCCAGGCACTGGTATTTGGCAGAGTATTGATGTAAAGACAGTGTTACAAAATTGGCTCAAACAACCCGAATCCAACTTAGGCATTGAAATCAAAGCTTTTGATGAGAATGGACGAGATCTTGCTGTAACTTTCCCAGGACCAGGTGAAGATGGATTGGTAAGTTCTGCTGGAAAAATCCCACAGAGAATTTTCTTATTATATTTTTATTTTATGATTACAAAAGTTAGAACTGGAAAGCATGTTTTATGTTATATTTAGAGGAGAGGAACTGGAAGGTTTGCCTAGGGGTTAAAATATAGGAGAGGGGGTTAAAAGAAGAGTTCTGTATGCCCAGTTTCGCAACAAACTTGTTTTCTGACCTTGCACAAATCATTTAATCTCCCTGTGCCTCAGTTTCCCCATCTGTAAAATGGAGGTAATACTACTTTACCTAATTCAAAGGGATGCTGGGAGACTTCATTACTTTGTTTGTAAAGAGCTTTGATATTCAATGGCAGGTCCTAGAAAAGTGCAAAATATTGATCAAATCCAGGAGAAAAGAAAAAAGATCTTAAAATGCTGCTTAATGAAAAGATATTTTTAACGTATAAAAAAAGAGGGCACCTGGGTTTCTGCATTTGAGAATAAGGCAAATACCATACCTTAAATCTTGTACTGCTGGCCAAATTCTTGCATTCAAAGTAAGAGGGAGCTTCTTCTTTCTCTGAATACATGTATTTGCTGTTAACTATAATAGGAAGTTTGCATACACAGAAAGGAAACAAAAGACCATCCGACAATGGGTCTTGAATTAAGGACATCTTTATGTAATGATGGAACATATCATACCATCAATTCTTAAGTGTTTAAGTCAAGAGGCTCTGCTTAAACATCAATGGCACAATTTGCTGTATGCTTGTAACAAAGTACAAGACTAATGACAATACTGTATTTTATTATACAACTCACTCTTCTAAATATTGCAGTTCTAAAAATGCAGTACTTTTAATGCCATATTATTTTCAAAATTATGTCAAATCAGTCAAGAACCCAAATATACTTGCACAGATTGTAGGCAATTCTTGCTTTTCAAAGATTGTTAGCGATGAAGGAAATTCTTTACCATTTTTGTTTAATTAAAACACTTTCAAATTTATTTTGTTCATTTAGATTTCCAACAACAAAAAAATTTGAGTGTTCCAGTTAAACAAAAATGGTAAAGAATTTCCTTTATTGCTAACAATCTTTGAAAAGCAAGAATTGCCTACAATCTGTGCAAGTATATTTCTAAACGTATTATTTACATCAATAAAGCAATACTTATCACTAAAACCCTATCAAATTCACAGCTGTGAAAAATGTGTCACGGACCATGAAATCTGGTCTCCCCTGTGAAATCTGGCTATTGTAGGGGGTTGTGATACTGCCAGTCTTACTTCTGCACTTCCTTTAGAGCTAGGGGGCCAGAGACCAGTGGCCACTGGCTGGGAGCACAGCTCTGAAAAAAGCACTGTCACAAGCTGCGCAGAAGTGAGGGAGGCATGGTATGGCACTACCACCCTTCTGCACTGCCACCAGCAGCAGCAGAGAGGTAAGGGTGGCAATACCACACCATGCCACCTTCACTTCTGTGTTGGTGCTGTGGTGGGCTCTCAACCAACAGCCGCCGCTTTCCAGCCACCCAGCTGCGAAGGCAGCACAGGAGTAAGGCTGGTACTACTGTGACCACCCACTGTAGCCTTGTGACCCCCTTTTGGGTTGTGATCCCCAGTTTGAGAAATGCTGACTTAAGGGCTTTACATGTTTATATTTTTAAATGCATAATCATGATTTGTGACAACACAATGAAATACAAGATTTAAATATCCGTAAGCATGAAATTCAAGATTTTTTGAATAGCATGACCATGAAATTTACCAAGATGAACCGTGAATTTGGTAGAATCCTACTTATCAGTAAATTTATACTTTTAAACAAAATCCTGTAAGAATATTATTTCCCTCTTTCACTATAATGCATAATGTGCTTGGAAAATCTAAATACTTATAAATTTGATTTTTATATATTTTCTTAGTAATGTAATACAGTCATATTAGCTTAAAGAAAAAAATGTATTGTGAAAGTTTGATTAAAAATCCAACAGAAAAATATTCTCATATTCCTACTCAGTTGGAATAGGCCAGTTTTCTCCTCTAGTGCTTCAAACACAATCATGCATATAAATATCAAGTATTGACTATATCAAAAATGCATGAAATTATCCCTTCTGCAGAAAGTCACAGAGGTGGAAAAATATCTTTCAGTTTCTTTCCACTCATGATTATGTTACATCCATCTTCTTTCCTCAGCAGAGGTGTTTGGTCTGCATGCCTGGGGTAAGAGAGGTGGCCTTGATAACTATGGAGCCTCAAGGCCTGCATGGAATTCCTTTCCCAAAAGTGTGGATCATGGGCCATCCACACGTGATGGCCCTCTGTGCCACTCTGAGCTTAAGTGGCTGTGTGACTGAGGAGCCACAATATTAGCTTCTCTTGAAAAACCTTTGCATAGTTTCAGCCCTCTGAGAGAAGTGAAAGGTATGGAGTAGAAATACAAGTAGGCTTGCTAGAAGCAGCATTCATTTCCCCCATTTCCAATAGTATTTTCACTAGTTACGCAGGGTAGCCTAGC
Organism: Sternotherus odoratus; assembly: GCA_032164245.1. Lineage (NCBI taxonomy): Eukaryota > Metazoa > Chordata > Testudines > Kinosternidae > Sternotherus > Sternotherus odoratus. The sequence goes on from JAVMKO010000011.1 coordinate 21,611,578, forward strand.
ATCAGCTGCTTCAATTTCTTCCCTCCTCTGGCTAAATAGGAGTCCGTTCTCAATGTCTGCCAAGCCCGAGCTGACTATGTGCAGGGACATCTGCAAATTCTTCAGGAAGCAGGGATCAGAATGTTAGCCTACATATTTTCCCTTCTGCAATTTTTGGAGCTGCTTTTTTGTGTGCGCGCACATGCTTCTTTGCTATCTTCTATATCATGCAGATGGAAAGAGCTCTTGGCCCAAAGTCCATAACACTGATCAAAGCCACTCCTATCATCTATTTGGGATGATAAAGTTGATTTCAGAAAAAGATGCTCAGGAATGGTAGCTATTGAATAGTAAGTAGTGGGAAAATCCTGTTTCTTAGTATGAAAAGAGGGATAAACTTTTAAAGTGGATGAAGTATAGCCAGGGACACCTAGAAGAGGACATAGTTACCTTAAAAAAAACAACACCACTGTCACACGATTAGAGCATTCCAGAAACTTTTACAAATATTTGAAAATATTAGTTTAAAACAATCTGCATGTCTGAGACGTTGCATATTTTTTCATGACTCAATCTGTCCCCTTTAATGTTAAATACTTCATGTATTAATAATATTTCCAATTCTTTTCCTTTCCCACACAGAATCCATTTTTAGAGGTCAGGGTTACTGACACACCAAAAAGATCCCGTAGGGATTTTGGCCTTGACTGTGATGAACACTCAACAGAATCCCGATGCTGTCGCTACCCACTGACTGTGGATTTTGAAGCTTTTGGATGGGACTGGATTATTGCACCCAAGAGATACAAAGCCAATTACTGCTCTGGAGAATGTGAATTTGTATTTTTACAGAAATATCCACACACTCATCTTGTCCACCAAGCAAACCCTAGAGGTTCAGCAGGCCCCTGCTGCACACCTACCAAGATGTCCCCAATAAATATGCTGTATTTCAATGGAAAAGAACAAATAATATATGGAAAGATACCAGCCATGGTGGTAGATCGTTGTGGGTGCTCATGAGCTCTTTGCTAGATCCATTACTTCATAAAACATGGAATCTACCAAAAAAAGGTCTGTCCCCTCTGTAGTTTTTCAAACTGTGAATTTATGTACAATAGCTTAAGCCTACATCCAAGAGGCTGTACAAAAGGGTACTGTACTTATTCAGTACAACACAAGCTACAGAATGTGAACTAAAAGACAATATATACAATGGCTGGTTTTTAACCAGTGAAAAAGATAAGCTACAATCAAAATCACCGGATTTCTCAATGAATTTCTTATACTATATGGGAATCAGTTTTCAGTTATTCAGATATCAAATTCATATACAGGTTTCAACATATACAAGTAGATAAAAGCAACCTCCTTAATCTCCAGAGAACAAATTTCATCACAGCTTCATGTAGTATTGTATTTAAAAAACATATACTGGTACATTTAGGATTGTCACAATACCACCATCTGAATTGTCCTTAAACACTTGAATTTTTAGTGTAGAAATACAAAACTGATAAGATGAAATTCCACAAAAATTCAGAAATTTGGGATGGCATAGTGTATGCATAATGTTTCCATTCCTTTTATAAATAGTCTGTTAGTAATCAATATCAATGGTGCTATCACAGCAGGCTAAATAAAAATAAAAGCAGTTATTAAGCTGAAAGAACACAGTACAATAATGAATTCCCCCTCTCCTCAGGTACAGTGATATTCTGCATTCATATGAAATAGGTATTTTTCAAATTTAAAGATTAATCATTTTCTTGACCTAGTGATATCCTCAGAGAGACTGCACTGCAGTAAAACAAAAGGCAGTTGAGGGAAAAATAATATGAATATCATAATCCCAAATTATAACCTGCCTTTGCAACATTACAGTTTGCACTTTGGTAAACCAATGCAAATAATTGGTTGCTACAAACATTGTAAAAATATATACATAGACTTTGATATAATAGAATTTGTGTAATATGTATACATCATTATTTTGTAAATAAATGTTTCTTTTTTAATTTACTGTTGGTATATGTTTATGGTAAGAAAGATTCAAGTTAACCTGTACCTTAATGTATACAAATACATATTCTGGCAATAAAAGTAATTTTGGATATCAGTGCAAATAAATACTAGATAAAATAATGGACATAGCAACGAAGTAATCCATAGGATGGTTATGCTAATTTTTTTAATATTGTGCATAAATGATGGGTGCTTACAAATTGTTTATGGGTTACTGTTACCATTTTGATTAGCCACTGATTTTCCACACCTTTAGCATTGTACCCATTTATGACAATAGTACCAAAACTTCTATTTTATTAAAAGCATTTTTCCTAAATGTATAAAAAATTTACAACAAAATATTTCCTTTATTTTATAATGATATAGCAAACTGATTTCCACGCATTACTGTATATTTTGCTACCATAATCAAAATTAGAAATGTACCTATTTTATAGAACGTGAATTTAGTTTCAAATGTGAAAAATTAGTAACACAGGCATTGTTAAAACAACATAATTTCTGTTAAAATATTTTCATTTTTTGTATGATGCAAAAGGTTGCGGGTTTTATTCATTATTCTGGCTTTCAACTTACATTTTTCTCTGTGTGAATTTACAGTAAAATATCAAGTTGTTTGTCTTTTTTTCCCCTTCCTCTTTACATTTATATTGGTGTAAAAGTCTAAGTACATGTTTTGTATCACTATTTTCTATTTAAGGAAAGAATTTAAAGTTTGTTTACTGAGACTGAGACTAGGACTTGAAATACCTATCTTCTAGCGCTACTGAACGAAATTCATTATTGAATTACTGGGCTTGTTACTAAAATTGTTGCAACAGATATGCATTTCTGTTCAGTTTCTATCTTAATGACTGTGTTAGAATCCTAGGGCTTTAATTTTATCTTCAAATTAGCTTACCAAAACCAAAATTGCAGAGAATACTACACAACTTTAAAAGTGTCTGTGTTTTTAGAATCTGAAGTATTGCTGAGAGCAGGCAGAAAACTAAAAATTAACTGTTAAATCCTAGACTCACTGAAGTCAATGGTAAAACTCCCATTAATTTTAGTAGAGCCAGAATTTCACCCTCAGGTTTCAATCCTGTAAACACAAAGTATATGCAACTTTACCTGTGTAAATAATGCCATTGAGATCCAAGGGACTACTCATAATGTGTGTTTGCATGATCAGCGTCAAATGATATGAAAAGACATTTGAACTCTTAGAGCCAGATCTTTAATTTGATGGGAGTTTTGCTACTGGCATCAGTGAGAACAACATCAAGCCTTTAAAAAACAAAAGCAAATCAGAAAATTCATATTATGAGTTTTCCTCTTAATATGCATGTCTCAGATCCCCTACAAAGGTCTATTCTAGTTGGTCCTGTGCCTTGAAATTCAACTAACTTTATTAGACTGAAATTACATACACCTGGTAGAGTTCATTTTTGCCAAACATGACCAAGAATACAGTATTATAAGGCAGTACTGATTTGCATATTGTTTTCACAATGACTTTATGTAAGTGACAACATTTGGAATGTGCACTGTGTATATCTTGTAGGGTCCTTTAGTGCATGTCACTACACTCTACCAATCTCCCTCAGTGCGACAGTAAGTTTTCCCCAATTTTCCATTACACTGTAGAACAACATAAATCTACAATCACACACAAAAAGTAAATTAAAAGAACATTATTAGGGTGCAAAGTCAAGCACTCAAAAATTTGGAAATGACAGAATTAACCTTATATCAACCCGCCCATGCAAGTATGCATTGTTAGTCTTTAATTACATGTTCATATGCTGTTTTTTCCAAAGATGCCTTCTTCGTTCTGTGCACAGAATGGACAGTGCTCATTTAATGATCAGCTATTCCATATTTTGTTTTCTCCTTGTTGTTCAAAGTGTGACCCCCAGCATCTATTTACTGCACTATTCAAACCCTACTCAAGACAGAATAATTAATTTCCTCATTGTCTTTTCTATGGCACTCATTACTATATCAGCATGTTTCTGGGCAGAGTTCCTCTGGACAGCATTAACTTACTCCCTGGATGTCTCTGAGAAGCTCTGAGTGCTGTCCAGGGTTCTCTACTTGGGGTCCCCTTCTGGTTCCCTGATTTTCAAATTTTTAACCTCACTCTAGATCCTGTTTTCTCCTCTGTTATCTGCAGCAATCAATTGTATCCTGGACTTAGTTGGTCCTCATCCTTAACTGAAGGACAAGGCCTTCAAGGTGGACCTAGAGCTGCCTGTCCCAGTACATGTTTGTGATTTCTGGGCAGGACTTCCTGCTCCGGGTGTTGGGGCTGTTTGGATTTCAAAGTTACTGCTGTGGAGGTGGGAGTGGAGTGGAATGGAGCCCTCCTTCCACCCAAACCATTCCTGCCCCAGTCCTGCTGGTCAACAGATTGTCTTCCTCCACCCTCCCTTTGGCTGCAGTGGTATCATTGTCTTCAATGTAAGCACACAAAAGTGCATGTGACCCCTCTTGGATTTTCCTCTCCTTTCTCCCCTCAGTTCACATTGGGCTGGTGGGCCTCCTTTTCCTCCCTCTGCCTCCCAGCCAGCCGAGTTTGCTGCTTACTTTGTGGGTGTCTGGCTTTGGTCCCCGCTTTGGGGTGAGGTGAGAGGGGGAGGTTCCTCCAGGTACTATGCACCTCTGTGGATTGCCTGCTTAAAATCAACTGGGCCCTGACTAAGCTCATCGCCTTTGGTCAAGGGGTGTGTCATGGCTGCTTGCTGCCTGGCCAACTGTTTGCTATCACCTCTGAGCACTATCCTCCATCTCCTCTGCAAGAGGATGATGGAGTATGTGCTTCAAAGGCCAAACTTGCAGGGAGTCCTGTCAGCATATAACATGATCCTTGCAGCCCAGGACCTGGAGTTCATTCAGTCCTGCAAAGCCATTTATTCTGTGGCCTCCTCCACCCAAGTCAGCTGGGTCAAGAGCTCTGGCTTGATGATCAGGGATTGGCTGCAGATGGGCCCCCACCTTGCGCATCCCCTTTCGTGAGCTCCAGGAGGTGAAAACAGCCTCGCCCCTGCTTCTCTCATATATGTCAAGTGGGTCTTGTGGGAGGGAACTCCCAACCCAGATCTCATTGAGAGACAGGGAGAGATAGTCTTCCTGCTCTTAGTTCAAATGCCTGGGCCCACCATGCTTCAAAGCAATCCAGAGCCACTGTTGCAGGAAAAGTTCTGCTCAGCTTGGACTGGGGCATGTCCAGTTTCTCGGGAGCATGTGTGAATGGCAATTTCTCAAAAGTTTATGACTTGGCCAAATCCAGGCAGATTTCCATGAAGATAGCAAAAGGCAGATCACTGACAGACAGACCACCTCCTGCCAAATTTCAGGTCTCTGTTCTAAAACATGGACACACTAGAGCTTTTTTTTTTTTAAAAAAAGGGGTAACTAGAATTTAACATAGGCAAAACAATTTAATTTTCCTTAGCCTTATTCTTGGGAACAGGTAAACTGTTTTGGCTAAAAAGAAAAAACAGCCCAAGGCAGATATTTAGGATGGACAATTTCAGCCCAAATGGTTAAAGTCTGCCATAGATGTAAAGCAAATGAAAACAGGGTCTTTAATGGGAAATATCTACCTTAGTGATAGGCGATGATACTAGCTCTGCCTATAATATTAATACATAAGTTAGTAAATTGTAGTTCATTTGTGGAAGGTACTAATAACTTAACGGACTAAATCAGGGGTGGGCAAACTACAGCCTGTGGGCCACATCCGACCACGGGACTATCCTGCCCGGCCCTTGAGCTTCCCCTGACCCCTCCCCTGTCCTCCCCCCTCTTCCGGAGCCTCAGTGCTCCGTGCCGTCAGCTCTCTGGCTCACTGCTCCTGGGTTGTGATGGGGCTGGCAGGGCCGGCGACAGGAATTTTGGGGCCCTGTACGGCAGACTGTATGGGGCCCCCGTCTCCCGCCGCCCGCGGCCCCCCCCGCCAGTCTCCGGCCGCCCGCGGACCCCCCCCCGCCAGTCTCCCGCCGCCCGCGGGGCCCCCCCCGCCAGTCTCCCGCCGCCCACGGCCCCCCCCCGCCAGTCTCCCGCCGCCCGCGGCCCCCCCCGCCGATCTCCTGCCGCCGGCCAGTCTCCCGCCGCCTGCGCTCCCTCCCCCCCGTCTCCCGCCGCCCGAGGGCCCCCCCTCCGCCGGTCTCCTACCTCCCCCGGCCCCCCCCGGCCGGTCTCCTGCCTCCCGCGCCCCCCCCCCGCCGATCTCCTGCGGCCCCCCCGCCGGTCTCCTGCCTCCCGCGGGCCCCCCCACCGGTCTCCTGCCTCCCGCGACCCCCCCCCCGCCGATCTCCTGCCTCCCGCGGGCCCCCCCCCGCCGATCTCCTGCCTCCCGCGGGCCCCCCCGCCGATCTCCTGCCTCCCACGGCCCCCCCCCACCGATCTGCCTCCCGCGGCCCCCCCCCCGCCGATCTCCTGCCTCCTGCGCCCCCCCCCGGCCGATCACCCACGCCCCCCCCCCTCCGGTCTCCTACCTCCTGCGGGCCCCAACCCCCGCATGTGCTGCGGCCGCGTGGCCGGCCGGGAGAAGCAAAGGGGGGCGGGGCTGGCTGCCGGGAGAAGCAAAGGGGGCGGGGCTGGCTGCCGGGAGAAGCAAAGGGGGCGGGGCTGGCTGCTGGGTGCCGGGGGAGGGGGCTGGTGAGTGCGGCAGCGGCTGCCCGAGCCGCGCCTCGCTCACAGCCCCAGCGACAACGGTTACAGCTGTACCGGCCCCGAACTTCAGGGCCCCCCCCCCTGAAGTCCGGGGCCCGGTACAGCTGTAACCGTTGTACCACCCTGTCGCCGGCCCTGGCGGGGTCTGAGCTCCTGCTGCTTTGAGCGGGATGGTAAGGGGGTGGGACTGTAAACTTTGGCAGGCCGCCGTGGCCTCCAGACACACTGCTCTGAGCAGCTTGGTAAGGGGGCTGGAGTCAGGACTAGGGGGTTGGATGAAGGGGAGGGAATCCCAGGGGCAGTCAGGGGATAGGGAGCTGGTGGGATCCTGGGGGGGGGAGCAGTTAGGGTCGGGGAGTCTTGGGAGAGGGTGGTCAGGGGACAAGGAGCAGGGAGGAGGGCTTTGGGGGTGAGGTCCCAGAGGAGTGGTTAGGGGCAAGGGGGTCTCTGGAGGGGCGGCCAGGGGACAAGGAGCAGGGGGGCTTAGATAGGGGGTGGGGTCCCAGGGGAGTGGTTAGGGCTGGGGGACAGTCTCAGGAGAGGGTGGTCAGGGGAGAAGGAGCAGGGGGGATTGGATGGTTCGGAGTTCTGAAGGGGACAGACGGGGAGGCAGGAAGTGGATGGGGGTTGGATAGGTGGCAGAGCCAGGCTGTTTGGGGAGGCACGGCCTTCACTACCCAGCCTGCCATACAATTTTGCAACGCCGATGTGGCCCTCAGGCCAAAAGGTTTGCCGATCACTAGACTAAACTAACTCGCTTTTCTCTCTCTCTCTCTCTAAAAAAAAAATACAGGGCTCAGACAGTATGGCAATGGTTGCTATATAAAACCTTTGCTAGCTCTTTTCATGATCACAAGTAATTAAAACCTTGGTTTTAAGCCTCATCCAAAAGACATTATCTGGAGCAGCACAATTCTTCATAGCACCATGTCTGACCATTGATTTAGTATTAACTCACACTGCAGAGCCACTTACTGATTCACCAACACCATTTTCTGAAGCAACTACTCTTCAATGCAAGGTTTCCTTTCTAAGTGCTAAGGCCCTAACCCTGTATTGAAGCCTATGAAGAGTCTAATGGAACCTTGTGTGGGAACCAAAGGTCCATATTGGCAGATCCTGATGCAAGACAGAAGCTCTACTTTTTGTCCTGCTTAGTTTATAAATGATCTGATGAGATTGCAATGCAAGTTGGTATGGCTGCAGGCCAACATGTGCGAGTCACATGAGTGAATCACAGTTGTTTCCTCTCAGTAATCTCCGAACAATCACAAAGTAAGTGATTGTGGCAGCATCTGTTGCAGTAATCTTGTTGTGAAAAAACCTACAAGTGACTGTTAAATAGGTAGCTGCACCTAGCCATTGTATATATTAAGTGAAGTAAGAGTTTTTTCATTGGTGGGTGGTTATGCCATACTGGAGGTATGGGGAAACATGAAAAAGGGTCTCCAGCTACTTTGTCACTTGTTAAGCACGCATGCCTACTGGGCCTCCAATGAGCTCTTCACTCACTATTCCTGAATGTAGCCCCGAAGGTTCAGTCTGGGACCAATCTTATTCACTGTTAGTTCTGAACTCAGGCTGCATAATGAATCCTTATCTTGGTGGTTGACAAGAAAACCAACCATCTGATGAGAGGGTTGAAATAACAAGAAAATTTAAGACCTCGGAGAAGATGGAATAGCTCAGACTCTGCCCTACAAATTAACACCTGATACCTAAACTCTCATTCCAATACCAAATATATTAATCCTAAAAACAGTATCTTATTCTATGTCCAAATCTAACAATGATCCTAGAAGAATCACACCACCTCTTACTATCCAGAACTTTTTACTTTTATTGGCAATCATTGTTTCCTATCAAAATCTAATTACTTCCACTCCTGTTATTTCTTCACTATATCTAACTTATGTACTTTAGAGTTTAAAGGTTAGGTCATCCCCTCCTCTTTCAAGGATGGAAAGAAACCAGATCTAATAGATCCACAGTGGGTAACAAGGAAGGTGAAAAAATTATGGTTCCATTGCATCATCTTCACCTTCTCCTGACACATGGAAGCCCCTCTGAGAGTTTAATGTGATAAAATTCTGCATGGGCTCGCACTGGACTGGAATAGGTGATGACTACTCTCCACAGCATCCTGTGCTATTTGTCCCACTGCAAAAAATCACATCGCTTAGGGATATCATGGTACCTTCAAAATCTACACTATTATGGGGGCTGACTTTTCCTGGGAAGCAGTGTGGAGGCACAAGATTGGACATTACCTTCACTGATCTGGAATGACCCAAAAGTTTAGGGGAGCAAATCCCTGACACTTTCCTGGGATGAGCAAATGCCATCATTCAGACATAATGATAAATTTGAAATGTAAAGTTTCTTGGACTCTTGGCAGATTTGTCAGGCAGAGATGATGTTCTGTCCGTACATCTTTAAACTGATATGTTATGAAATATCTAAAATTCAGATGAAGTCTTTTGTCTGATTTTGATCTGTTTTGTAAGCTACTGAAAGCATGCTAGCAAAACATTAAACACAATTTTCCTTTCCCAAAAGACTTTTGCTGGCTGTGACCTTTCAGAGTTTTCAATTTCAAATATTTATGATACTTTGAAATGGTGAATTATGTCATGCATTGTAACATTATTCAAAGGTTGCAGCATAACATTGCGTGCCAGGTGGCCTGAATGAGAGTGACGTGGAAGGCACATCACAGACATGCTTTGAGGCTGTGGTAAGCTGCCTACTGAATGCTGTGCCATGATGTTGCTATCATGTTGTATACCACAGGCGAGGTGTTAGGCCACAGAAAAAATGCTTCTTGCTTCACTGCCATTGATGACTCATACCACAAAATGGCATAACCTCATCTCACAGTTTGAATAACAATTTTTGTTCAGTCGTGTTTGTTCACACACTGGTGGTGTAAAACATGCAAAGTGACTTATACCTATTTTGATCTTTGAAATACCAACCTTTAAAAAACTATGCCAACTCAGTTTCTAAATATTTTTCTCAATTCATTCATGCTTGCAGGTTCTTTTTCACTTGTGACATTTTGCAATGATGATCTGAGGAAAATGGGTAGAATTTCCCTTTTTCATACCATTAGAATATTGGAGAAAATTTACATCTGCATCTGGACTGAATTGTACTTCACATGGTTTGGAATAAGAATGACTTAACTTCAGATCTTTACTAAACAATAAAAAAGTGCTTCCACATATATCTTTTGATTCTGATTACAAAAGAGGTTTAGTCAGCACAAAATTTAATTATGCCTTTTTCACCATGCAGCATTCATAAGGCTTCTCATACCCACTCCCACACGCCCTAATTCTGATTCAGAAGCCAAATATTTTTGGCACTATTTCTGTGGACCTCAGAGATTTGGCAACACCACCCTCATCTAGCATAAAAGAACAGCTCTTGCCTCCAGTATACCCTGTGGCAGAACTCCTAACTTGTCCCTCTGGGTCCTATGCTTCCAGGTGGTTTATGCTAGTCTCAGAGGCTCACTGTGACCCTCCACATATCCCTTCTCTCTTGAGGGCTAGGGTTACAGTCTACTGAGTCCTTTTGATCACAAGCTAGCAAGAAGGTTGGTGGAGAACTCCTGCAATCTCTGTTGTCTCTACGGATGTATTCCAGAACAGTCTAGCCTCCTGTCCTGACAGCGGCCTGTCTTCTCCTCCCAGAAGGTGTTTCTATAGTGGTTGGTTGGGGGGAACCCAGGCCCGCCCTCTACTCTGGGTTCCGGCCCAGGGAACTTAATGGCAGCAGCTGTTGCCAGCCAACCTTTCACTGCCAGAGTTGCTACATTTCCCTGGGCCACTTTCCCACAGCTCTTCCACTTCTCTCTTCTTCCCCCTTTCCTTAGAGCTCCCTTTCCAATGGCTTGAGAGTGTCTTCACTATGCAGCCCTTCAGTCGCACTTCTTCTCCTCTGGCTCCCTGGCTTCCCTCAATCTGACTGGAATGAATCCTTTCATAGTATCAGAAGGACCTTAATTGGAGTCAGGTGTTCTCATTAGCTTAAGAACTTCAACTGACTGTTGGTAGGCTAACTGGAGTCATGTGTCCACCCTAGGCTGGAGCAGCCCCTTCTCTGGTCAGTCAGGGAACAGAAAACTGCTTATCCAGTGGCCAGTATATCTGCCTTCTACTACTCTGCTGTACCCAACTGGCCTGGGTCTATCACAACCCATGTAAAGAGAGAATTACTTACCCCAATATTATTAGTCTTATGTTTCAAGATCGATAAATGGAGGAGCAAATCCAAAATGGCAGCTACAAACAGCATGGCAGAACAGCAGTTCCTATGATGCAGAGTCCCTTAAGAGAGGCAAGCCAATCTTAAAGTGAGCTATGGTGCCTGGGTTTCTATGCCTGTCTGAAACAATAGAGCTCCAAAGTGAACTTTGAGTACTGTTATTTGCCGCCTTGGGTGTCCAGTTCTGCTGAGATGCCATCCTGTGTTCATCCCCACTTTTAAGAGGAAAACAGCACCCTCGGGATATATAAAAAACCTGTACAAGCCCTAAAATGTCATAGTGAAGTAATTAAATTCAATGGTGGGATAACAACAGGCCTAATATTTCTTTAAGACATAGGTCTACCCCAGTTTTAAAGTGATGTTAGTTGTCAGATTCTTGATCAGAAAGGGAAGCAGTTAGTTGGCCAACGGTTGTGCAACCAGCTCTGCCTGTAATACACAAATTGGATTGCGTGTCAGTTAAGGTCGGTCTATACAAAAACATACCTAACACAAAACCACAAAATGTAAAAGGCAAAGCCCAGAGGGACACACCTCACCATTAGTAACCATTGTGCATCACAGACAACACACAGCAGAATTAATACTGCTGCAGTAAGGATGCCAGCCTTCCAGCACCCTCTTCCTGAAACTCACCACCATCACAAACAAGCCACAGCAGATTTCCTTTAGACTTCTGCCCTACTATCCTTTCTGCACAGTTAAGGGGAAGAGGGGAAGAAATCACTCACATGTGTTTGGATTATTAAAAATCAGAAAAACATTAAAACCACAAATTTGTGGCACAGGGCAGTGAAACTCCTAAATGGAAGTCACTAATTTTGTGTAACTATAAACAGCCAGCACATGGCTCAAATAACCAGGCCATGCAGGGAGCCCTAGAAAGATGCTGGACTCCCCTGCAAGTTGCTCTGGAGTTGCTATTGCAGTGTAGAGGCTACAGAAGCCCTAACAACTCCTATGTCATCCCTCTGCAGAGATGCAATGGCTGATGGACCCAGCTAATTTCCACACTACCTAATCTCCAAAACCCACCTTACATTTCTTCATGGCATCGAGTTAGAATGATAAAAAGTTTGCTCAAAGTTAGAAGCCTTTCTTTTAAATTATACAAAAAAGAATTAGGTTTGGTTGCTGTGAGACAATGTAAGGCCCCCCAAAAAGCTAAAACGAAATTTAATGTTTGTAATGCTTAGAAGAAGAAAAAACTGTTTTCAAAATACTACAAAAAGTAATGATAGATTGTAAAGAAATATTTGTAAAAAAGGAAATACAAATGACTGTTATAACCTCATTATATGCTTGGCATTACCTACTGAGAAGAGTCAATACTGGGATAATTCAAACACAATTAGGATGTCGGGGGACACTGAAAATATTTGGGGAGGGGCAGGAACAGAAGAGACTTGTCTGTCTATATTCTTGTGTAATGGTTCTGCAGAAAAAGCTTTCCATTCTACAAACAATCATTTTAAATGTCAAAAGAAATCTGTATTTTGAGTCAGATTCAACTGCAGGACATTTTTTCCATCTTCAGTCTAAATTGCTTTTTCCTATGTTGTGAGGATTTAGTGCTGTCAGTGTCAACAGCCAAAAGGAAAATAAACTACCCAACAAAAAAATTAAATCAAAATTTTGATGACTAATTCTTTGCTTTTAATGTTCCTGACATTTCTAGGTTGTTTCTTGGAAACTGGAAGAGACAAATTGGCAGCAATCAGAACTGATGCTTGAAGCCAGTGAAATGATTTAAACCTGTCTATTTTAAAATATTGTTTTAGGTGCATTTCATCAAATCAGAAGTGCCAGAAAATCAATATATGGGTTAAATAGGCAAATTAAAATGGAAACAGTTACACTCATAGGAAACTTTCAGGAATAGTTAAGAGAAAAAGAACAAGCACAAAGTCCTCATATCTAGACTGGTTGCCATTTATTGTATGATGCCAATAAAGATCCAATCTCTTTACTCAGCGATAAATCCCGTTGGCATAAATCTTACATTGTTACACAGGGTGACACACAAAAAAGCCAATAACCATCATCAGCCCTCTGATCTCATATTTTAATAGTATTCATAAATAGATATTGTAAAAGGACAGTAATAATAGTGAGGAACCATCATTCTTTCTTGAGACACTAATATTTAGATGTATAGTACTGAAATGACTCTTATTAGCCGGTTGTTCAGGTATGATGGGACCAAATTTTCTTCTCTTGAAAATGATATAGTTGTCATAAACACCACCTTCATGAAGATTTGCAGAGCACTGGCTAAGTCAAGGTATAAGATAGTGTAGCATCAGTTTGGAAATGGGAGATGATCACCATAGATGCAAATTCTTTGGATCACTGCTGAAAATGTAGATATGGAAATATGTATATTTCAGATCAATTGAAGCTATGTTTCCATTGCCTCTCTCATTTATGAGAGTTATGTGATTTTGAACTTCTTGTGCCTAATAAATTTATTGACCCATATTATGCTCTGTATTGGACACAAATATGTGAACAGAAAGTGTTCAATCATTTCCAGGAGAACCTTCTCCTCGTCTGGGTTCTTGAGGAATGGAGAAGCAACTAGTTGAGGACAGAATTCAATGCAATAGCTGCATGAAATAACTGATCTCCCACTCCCTCTATTTCCAGCCAAAGGGTTGGAAATCACATGCTTTCTCTATCTTTGAAGCTGAAGAACCAGGAAAGATGGACTGGTTCTAGCTCTATCCCGATGGATATGTCTTTAGAGTGCACAGTCAAAGTGGAACTTTTTGGGTGCTCCAACAGGGTCTACATGACCTATTAGTATGTGACAGGCTACAGCAATGAAGATTCACACCGTAGCTTGCTGCACACTCAATCACTGTGCACACTCACTCACTTGCTGCACACTCACTCACTTGCTGCACACTCACTCACTTGCTGCACACTCAATCACTGTGTAGACAAGCCTGTCACTGTGTAGAAAAGCCTGTGGTTGTCTGGAAAATCATGTTATGTTAAAAACCGCTTGTAATTATCCTGGAAAATATTTTGAGGAATTCAATAGCTGTCTCATTGGAAAAACAAAGAACAGAAAATGAAGGAGTGATGTATTTTTTAAATATTCCTAAGATTTCAACTCAGAGGAGAACTCCTTAGCCTAGATTAGTAATGATCTCAGGACATCAGACACTTAGACACCTATGCAGAGAATTATCAACTTTTGTCTACATCAGGGGTCTCAAACTCAAATGACCATGAGGGCCGCATGAGGACTAGTGCACTGGCCCGAGGGCCGCACCACTGACACACACACATACCCTCGCTGCCCCGGCTCTGCCCCCACTCCACCCCTTCCATGAGGACTAGTGCACTGGCCCGAGGGCCGCACCACTGACACACACCCTGCCCTCGCTGCCCCGGCTCTGCCCCCCACTCCACCCCTTCCATGAGGATTAGTGCACTAGCCCGAGGGCCACACCACTGACACACACCCTGCCCTTGCTGCCCTGGCTCCGCCCCCACTCCACCCCTTCCAAGAGGTCCCACCCCTGCCCCACCTCCTCCTCTGAGCACGCAGCTCCCCATTCCCCCTGGAAAGCGCTAGGCACCACCAACAGCTGTTTGGCAAACAAAGCAAGAGCAATATAGGAAGTCCAGAGCTAGAAACACGCGCGGCCCAGCCAGGCAGCAGAGAAGCCTCCACTTCTGGCCCCTCCGTCCTGCAAACTGCTATGGGGGGGACCGGGGGGAAGGGGGGGCGCCAGGAAGCTTGGTGGGCCGCAGGGAAGGGCTTTGTGGGACGCATGTGGCCCCCGGGCCGCATGTTCGAGACCCCTGGTCTACATGGTCTAACAAGGGAATGTTGCCCTCATGAGAGATAGAGGATTTCTTTAGGCAGTAAAAAACTGAGTTCAGAGCTTGGAAGCCTCAGCTCTCAAGTTTCTTGGCTGCCCACACTCTTTGTATGCCCAAACCCAGTCTGCCACACAGACTGCCCTGGAACTGGGGCTCTCAGGACTGGAAGACTCCAGCCCTAGCAGGCTGTTGGAGGCACGAGAAGCTCAAGGAGCCTAGGAAACATTTTGTAAAAACAAACGAAAAAAATCCAGTGCTGCATAAAAATATAGGGAGTGAAGTTTCCATAAGAAAGAATAATGCATTCATTGACAACAGTCTTCTGTGCTGAAGCCTACTCGCTACAGCCAACGTTAATAAATGGATATATTGGATTAGCCCAATCCGACCACACTTTCTTCCCCACAACTCCTCAAATACATACAGATTCAAAAACATTTGAGGGAAAGAATGACATGCCAGTTAATGATTCAGAAATCACTGAGGAATACTTAGTAGTGATGTCACCAATACTTAGTGCTGTCTTCCTGTAAAAGTAACAGCGCCACTGCTAGTCCTGCAAGGTGATCAATGTCCTTAACTCCCATGGACTCCAGTGGGGACTTAAGGTGCATTACTTTGAAATATTGGGCCCTTTGAAAGCTCAGATACAAATCTAGATGGATTTCCATCATTAAGTAATGGACACTGTCCCTTCTTTGTTAATGTAAACAAATGTGTTCTATCTGAAACAGTGTAATACAGTGCTGTAGGATAGAAGATTTTGAAAGACTCTAATGCACTTCCCACTTCTCTTATGTCCAGGAAATTGAGGTTTACTGACCTTCAAGAGCAAAGTATAAGAAAAAATCCTAACAGACAAGAATTTGCAGGAGATGATTTTCCTACGGTGGGTGAGGTGCAAAGGGAAGGGACCTATTTGTGCTGTTGGGCAATTTAATGTGATCATTGCTTTTAGTGCATGTCCAGAATCCATGTGTCATAGTAAATGATCCACAAGAAAATCATGAATAGAGTTTCAAATTACCAAAAATGAGAGTCAATTTTATCTTTATCTTTTATTGGGGCCAACGTATTAGACACATTTGGCAGTTTATTCCCTAAGTGGAACAAGTAGAAAGGCTCAATGTTGTTACTATGAAAGGATCATAGAATGCTTCTCTCTCTTGTCTGTGCTAAACTGTCAAACACAGGCAGCCATACTTAAAGCAAACAGTAAAACACTGAGGGAGAAAATCGTGGCTTTACCATTTAAGTGGCAGCTTAGACCTGGACCTTGAACACAGTTAAATTCAGATGACTTAATTGTAAATTGATTACTGTTTTTATATTATTTCACAAGTCAAGTCTTGGTTTTAGATTTTGTTTGCACTGGAAATGCTTAAATAGTATTTGTTCCATGTATATTGAAAATTTGAGAAGATATTCCTATGCCGGTGGTTTGCTTTATGGAGGCTACTGAGCGTAAATGTACCCCATTATCAAGAATTTAGAACAGCTGGTGAAACTGATTGAGCTACAAGGACAATTAGGGTAGGTCTACACTACCCATCGGACTGGAGGGTGGAGATCGATCTTTTGGGGATTGATTTATCGTGTCTTGTCTAGGTGCAATAAATCGATCCCCGAGTGCTGCCCCGTTGACTCCAGAACTGCACTACGCTGAGAGGCGCAGGTGGAGACAATGGGAGAGCTAGTCCGCACCATGAAGATGCCACAGTAAGTTGACCTACATATGTCAACTTCAGCTAAGCTATTCAAGTAGATGAAGTTGTGTATGTTAGGTCAATCCCCCACCCACAGTGTAGACCAATAGAAACAAACAAACATTTGACCTGATATTAAGTACTGCTTTTTGGAAATAAAATTTGATGACCTTGCTAGGAAATTGGTGTAATGTATTGGTCAGGGTCCTGGATCTTGTTTTGTTTCTTTATATCTATGTTCCTTCATGGACCTCAGAGAATCTGAACACATCCCATGAATAAAAATGACAAGCACCTTTCAGAAAAGTCTGGGTGAAGAAGTGGGTTTTGCATTTAGCTTTGAGTATAGCAGTGTTACCTAAATAACAACGAGGACTAGGTTTCATAGCTTTGGTCCAGCTCTTGAAAAAGTTGTCTCCTACAGTCATGAGCTTTCCCCTAATGGTCAACAGCTTCAGTGTTCTAATGTAACATAGCTGTCATTGGAGAACAGAGAGAGACTCCTGCAAATAGTATGGACCAATTTTGTGCAGAATTTTGAAAAATCAGGAAAATGACCATTGATCAGTTAAACTGGAGGGACTGGTCAGCAGGGAGCCTAGGAGACAGCAGTGAAAGGGTGATATGTTTCCACTAACTTATGTTGCTGGACAGCCAGATTGCTGTAAGTCCTAACCAGCTAGACTTTCCTCAGGGTATGGGATGTCATTCTTTTATGACAGAAAAGTGGAGGAGGAGAAGGATGATATGTGAATTAAAAAAAATAGAAAATTGGTTAAATATCTTTAAAACTTATCAAAGAACTGACTGTGATTTATATTCAAACTGTACTTAAACACAGTTCTCTAACAGTCTGTCATACTACTTTGTTTTTCAGTGTACCATGCATATAATCCTATTCTATAATCCTTAATCAAATAAGCCTCTCCTGGATGTCTATGGAAAGTATCAGCAAATACACGGTAGAACATGCTAGTTCCACCAGTGCAGGATTTGCCCTAGAAAATGCCAGAATGATCACACCATGTGTCTGCATCTCTCTCAACAGGAATATAAAGATACCAAGGCAATTATATCAAATGAAATAAATATTGTAAGAAGATTATAAGAGTGCATACTTGTCACTGATGACTGACATTTGTACTTAAAAATATAAAGCACTGTAGGGTATATTTACTAATCAGAAATATAAATAGTTACATATTTCAGGGATACATTTTCCTCTCAACGTGAGCACGTAATGTCTATGAACACTAATTGGAGTTACACATGCACATTGAAAGGAGATACACCCCTTTTCCTTTTATGTCACTATCCAAAAACATTAGAGTATCACCAGCTGCCACAAGGATCACACTGCATTTTTTGGGCTAATGGTGGTGCAGCTATATCGAGTACAGTATACAGAAATAAAGTAGTCACTTTAAACATGTTTTTAACAGAACATTTAAAACACAAACAGCTTAATGTATAGCTGGCAAAGAGGGAGCAAATATTCTTGGCAATTGTTTTAGATTATTATTTTAAATTTTTTAGTAACACTGGATATATAATTATTGCTAGAATATTTTCTGCAAGTTTTTAGTTCACATATAGAAAAAATATATAGATTTACTTATTTACAATTCCATCCCTTTAAAGTTTTTAGAATATGTATATTCAGCATTTAATAATAATATGAGCAATATTATATTAAATAAAAAAGAAACATCAGAAAAATGTTATAAGAAGTTTTGTAAATATTAACAGAAAAAAACAGATCTAAAGTATTTCCCAAAAATACTGCAAAGAAAAAGAAATGATTAACATCTATTCCATTTGTTTTAGTGAAGTTTTGCCATCAAGCGAGAAAGTATCTGGAAGATAAAGAATCCAGTTACATCAGATTATTTATAACAGAGCTAACTAATAACTATGACTCTTCATTTGAAAATATTTAAAAGCAGCTCATAAAATATAAATTGCTTTTAAAAGATACATGTATGTATTATATTTCTACCAGAAAAACAACCATGACATCATGGTCTGTATTTGTGCAACACCTACCACAGCAGAGTCTTAGTCCCTCACTAGGGCTACATGTTATAGTAATAGAAAGAGAAAGAACCAAAAGCAGAAGAAAAATCAACAAGGAGACCTTATGGCACTTTAGAGCCAAACGCCCACAAAAGCTTATGCCCAAATAAATTTGTTCGTCTCTAAGGTGCCACAAGGACTCCTCGTTGTTTTTGCTGAGACAGACTAACATGGCTACCGCTCCAAAAGCAGAAAGATGCTGTTTATAAAACTGTATAAAGCACTGTAAATAATTCTCAGCAAGTAACAATCTGGCTAAAATATATCAAGTGAAGTATAGCAACTTGGTTTGCTTTTTTATTTTTAATGAAGATAAAAATATTGCAAAATATTGTTTTTAAAAGACAGTATTTCAGACATTAAAATAATATTTTATGTCACCCTAAACTGCATAAATAATGAATGGAGAGAAAAAGGCTTAAGTACAAGATTAACTGGAATTTCAGTGACTGGAGATTTCACAATGAAATTGTAATGACTTTAGAGAGAAGGTGGGTGAAGTAGACTCTTTTATTGGACCAACTTCTGTTGGTGAGAACGAGAAGCTTACGCAGAGCAATTTCCAGATCTGAAGGGCTCTCTGTAAGCTCAAAAGTTTCTCTCTCTCTCACCAACAGAAGTTGGTCCAATAAAAGATATTACCTCATCCACCTTCTCTCTCTAAATCCTGGGGCCAATTGGGCTACAACAACAAAACTGCATATATGTAATGACTTTGGATCTCATCTCAATGGCCTAGTCCCTGAAATACCCTTACTCGAGATTTTCCATTCCTTTTTACTAGGCAGCCATTCCTGGAATGATGAAATATGGAAACTTACCTCTCTCTGTAGTAGCTATTCTTGACCAAGTCAATAGTGTAAGAAATTAAACCCTGTCCTTTGACTTAGCATACTTTAGAATTTAGCTCCAAGTTAAATAATACAATATAACTGCAGAAAAAAACATATTATATATATATATATATATATATACATACATATATACACACACACACACACACACATACATACACATAAAAATATGCAAAAATATTACATCTATAGACTAATACCCTGAGCATGATTAAAATCCAGTACATTGCTAGCTTGTGAATGGGAGTTTTTTGAGGCATCTGTAACACTGCAGGAAACACAAGTTCTCTAAAGACGTCTATGCAGTGTGCAGCGGCAGTCAAAAAAGCAAACAGGATGTTAGGAATCATTAAAAAAAGGAATAGAGAATAAGATGGAGAATATCTTATTGCCCTTAAATAAATCCATGGTGTGCCCACCTCTTGAATACTGCATACAGATGTGGTCTTCTCATCTCAAAAAAAGATATACTGGCATTAGAAAAGGTTCAGAGAAAGGCAACTAAAATGATTAGGGTTTTGGAACAGGTCACATCTGAGGAGAAATTAAAAAGGCTAGGACATTTCAACTTGAAAAAGAGGAGACTAAGGGGGATGTGATAGAGGTATATAAAATCATAAGTGGTGTGAAGAAAGTGAATAAGGAAAAGTTATTTAATTGTTCCCATAATATAAGAACTAGGGGCCACCAAATGAAATTAATGGGCAGCAGGTTTAAAACAAATAAAAGGAAGTTCTTCACACAGTGCACAGTCAACCTGTGGAACTCCTTGCCTGAGGAGGTTGTGAAGGCTAGGACTATAATGGTTTGAAAGAGAACTGGATACATTTATGGAGGTTAAGTCCATTAATGGCTATTAGCCAGGATGGGTAAGGAATGGTGTCCCTAGCCCAGGGGTCTCAAACATGCGGCCCGGGGGCCACATGCGGCCCGCAAAGCCCTTCCCTGCGGCCCGCCAAGCTTCCTGGCACCCCCCCGGCCCCCCCATAGCAGTTTGCAGGACGGAGGGGCCAGAAGTGGAGGCTTCTCTGCTGCCTGGCTGGGCCGCGCGTGTTTCTAGCTCTGGACTTCCTATATTGCTCTTGCTTTGTTTGCCAAACAGCTGTTGGCGGTGCCTAGCGCTTTCCAGGAGGGAATGGGGAGCTGCGTGCTCAGAGGAGGAGGTGGGGCAGGGGTGGGACCTCTTGGAAGGGGTGGAGTGGGGGTGGAGCCGGGGCAGCGAGGGCAGGGTGTGTGTCAGTGGTGCGGCCCTCGGGCCAGTGCACTAGTCCTCATGCGGCCCTCATGGTCATTTGAGTTTGAGACCCCTGCCCTAGCCTCTCTTTGTCAGAGGGTGGTGATGGATGGCAGGAGAGAGATCACATGATCATTACCTGTTACTTTTACTCACTCTGGGGCACCTGGCATTGGCCACTGTTGGTAGACAGGATACTGGGCTAGATGGACCTTTGGTCTTACCCTGTACAGCCACTCTTATGTTCTTCTTATGTACTATCTGATTTTGAATTGCATTAATAAACAGCAACACTTTTATTCCTTGTCTCCTGTACACTGTGCTTGCATGTATCTATGGCTGAGTTTGGAGTCCAATGCTTTAAACTGTTGATAGGTACTTACAGAATGGAGCATTGTGTTATAATACTCTTATATCTATGTAATACATTCAGGGTGGTGGAATAATTTTTATAGTGGGGGTGCTGACACCCATAGAACCAAACTGTAAACCCTGTATATAATGGAAACCACATTATGCTAGGGGGTACAGCAGCATCCCCAACACCCTTAGTTCCAGCACCCATTGATACATTTCAATCTAAAGTAATCTTAATGTGCTTTAAAAACTAAACACAGCGATCATTTCATCAGCCACTGAAACACAGCTACCTCAAAATGAAATTCAACAACTGTTTCACAGTATACAGCACAGGACAGGAAGGGAAGAAGAATGCCATATCTAATTCAAATTGCAGGGGGAATTTAGTTAGGAAGAATGTAATTATCCAGTTTGGAATTTGGCCAGGCCATTAGGGTTAACATCTTATAGAGTCCCATGGGAATATTAACAACCACATGCGTTCAGGACATTGGTTTCACATCTCAACCTTCAGGCACACAGGGCTCTAGAACACATGCTGGGCCAATGGTTTAGTACGGAATTAAAGGGAAGGGTTAGGAGAAAACATCAGCCTACAGACCATATTGTTTTCCTTTAATTTTTTCCCCTGTAATCTCTAAGGAACCATTCAAAATGTGGTCTTTCTGCTGACTCTTCATGGCAGGTGTTCAGTTCTGGTACTCATTCTATGGCAGATCTGGTTCCCTGATAAAAACTGGAATTAGAAGTAGACATAAGGGGATTTCATCCACTAAAGAAGCTGGGGAATAGGGCTAGGGGTCCTAACATCTGGTACAATGAGACAGTCCCCTGACCACAGCCCTTTAATCTTTGTACAAGGGGAGGGTGGTTGGATATCAGTGATGGAACCAATTGTGGAGGACTAGAGGGCTGATATTCCACTAGGTGGACATGATTATGGAAGGAATCATGACCTGCACTGTACAAATTACTGCAGATTAATTTACAAATGAGTTAAGTAATATAGTTGTGGCCTAATTAAAGAACATCACTTGTATCTTGTCTTTTTTTCTTTCTGTGTGTCCAAGACAATGTCTAGCATATCTATAATGGTAGATGAGCCTTTTCCCTCTGGGAACTGGAAGCATCTGGATCTGAGTTCCTGTAGGTCTTATGAAGGCCTCTAAATGTTCCTCAACATTGTGTCTGCTATATACTCATGAAATGTAGTTGCTTTACATATATCTTCTATCATATTTAGGATGATGCAGTCTCCCTAGCATAGTATACTTTGAGGCCTGGCAGATGCTTTTGTCTTATTGCTAAGCTTTTGAATGGTTGTAACCTGTAAACTTTACTACCATGTTCTTAGCCCATTTATTCTCTTTACATCATAAATAAAAGGCAATGGAACAAAGCAATAGATTTTCTAAAAATTTCTATCATATAGGTATATATTTTGAGAGTGTCTCTCTTATATTTAAAATTATCCTTTAGGATGTGGAAAGCTACTACAGAAGGAAGGTAGAACTACCTTGGGACCTCAGAAAAGTTGGACATTTTGGTTTGTAAATATTCTGACAATTTCAGAACTTCCTTCTCCAGATGGAGTGTTCAGCATCTTCTACTGATAATGATGTTTGCTCACAGACTTTCCTTGCCAGTTATAGTGAAGAAGGCGGCTGTCTTGAGGTATAAGAAAACACAGAGGTGCCTCCAAATTGGTTAAAAAGTAGCATCATGAAGACCGAACATTTCACAGAAAATACCACATTAACTAGGTGGCTAATAGCATTCTGCAAAATTTTACAAATCTTGCAATATGGGGGTGATTGCATAAGATCTTCTCTGGGTAGGAATAAGTCACCAAAGTATTAGCTAGGACATGCACTTTAAAAGAGCTGGGGCTCAAATCTACTTATTGACCATCTTATGGGCACTATAAGTTTCTGAAGACTGGAAGGTTCCTTATTTTCCATGAAGGTTTATGATACCACTATTTTAACTGGAGGCATGTCCCTAAGTATGCATTCCAGGAAGTTCTCCAGAGTCCTTTCTATGGTGCTCATCATAATAGTATGAGTACTTCACAACATTAAAGTTACAAGGAAAGCTTTATTGAGTGAATCAAAGTTTAGAATCTCTCTGATTCTCCATTATTTCCTTTTATACTGCCAGGTTGTAAGCTTATGGTGAGTACCAGACTGGTTCATAGATCTGGGGTAAAATGTTCAAAGGTGCCTTAGTCCCATTTTCAAAAGTTGCCGAGGCACTTAGGAACCCAGTGATTTTCAGTAAGATTGATTCTGCTGCACTCACAGAATTTTTAAAAGTGCTCAACTCCCATGGATTTCAAGTCATTTTTGAAATTTTTACCTATGGTCTGGGAGGAATCTTTACCAGTCCTTCGACATCTACATATGAGATGACTAAAAACAACAGCTTCTAGGACCAGTGGTAGCCAGTGGTAGCCAGTGATTTTCAATAGATTGCAGTTTGTGTAATGACCCAGCCACTCCCAGTCTTCATTCAAGTCTAATTTAATGGTATCCAGTTTGCAAATTAATCTAGTTCAGCAGTTTCTTATTGGAGTCTGTTCTGAAGTTTTTTTGTTGAAGAATTGCCACTTTTAAGTTCGTTACTGAGGAACCAGAATGATTAAAGTGTTCTACTGGGTTTTGAATGTTATGATTCCTGATGTCAGATTTGTGTTCATTTATTCTTTTGCGTAGAGACTGTCCAGTTTGGCCAATGTACATTCAGAGGGACATTGCTGTTACATGATGGCATATATTACATTAGTAGATTGCAGGTGAACGAGTCCCTGATGGTGTGGCTTATGTGATTAGGCCTTATGATGGTGTCACTTGAATAGATATGTGGACAGAGTTGACACTGGGCTTTGTTTCAAGGATAGCTTCCTGAGTTAGTGATTTTGTTGTGTGGTGTGTGGTTGCTGGTGAGTATTATATACACCACAGATGCTCATTCACCTGCACATCTACTATGCCATCATGTGCCAGCAAAGCCATTCTGGAGGAGGGTTTTTTTTAAAAAACTTCTCTCTGTTTTAGACCTACGGGAATTCTCTTTCCTAAAATGGGTTTTTGAAGGGCACACTCAGAAAGGCCCTCAACTCTGCAACTTCTGCTACCCTCCCTGATCAGAGAGTCTCATTCTGTTAACTTTTAGGGCATGATGTAAGGCCCATCAGTTTGCCAGAGGCATAGATTAGAGAAGGTTGAATGTCTGTTGGATTGGGGATTTTAACAACATTTGTTAATTAGGTTGCTGTCGAGTTCTTTAATTGATATTGGTTTCTAATCTGTATTTTATTTTTGTGCACGTGCTCAGATATTTGATAAGCATACCTTATGAATTGACAAAAACGGTTACATAAACAGATTTTATATACTAGAAGGTCCATAATATATTGACAACAAATCTTTTTATGTGGATTGCTTGGGAGTGGTTTTATTCTGTTGGCAGAAGAGCTCTCTCCTGCCGACAAAGAGCAGCTACACTGCAAACTGTGCAGTGTAGACATAGCCTATGTTATATCAGTCCTTAGATTGTTGCAACCCAGTACAGAGTGACTGGCCCAGACTAGGTTACATATCAAAATTAGGGCACTGCAACACACCTCAAAGTGCTTTATTAGGATCACCAATTGAGAGTCTTATGAACAGGACAAAAACTTTAACACACTTATTGAGCCAAACCTTGAAGTACTTACAAAAGGAGCGCACACCAGTAAACAAGACTGAAGTAACACTACTACAAAAATGCCAGTTACCTCCATTGCAAATGAAAGAGTATTTTAGATGTTGAAGGGAAAGTGGCTGGCAACCTGCCATGATAATATCCAGGCTATCTACACCAACATTGTACACACCACAGCTCATGAGGAAAGTTCTACAGAAAGAACTAAAGACATATAAATAAAATCAAGGATGACACTGGATCTGTTTCTTAAGTTCATCCAGAATGCTGTTCGCAGATAGAAATAATACATGCCCATCAGGAGGAGTAAACACAGGCTCCAGGTGGTGGATAACTCTCAGCATTGAACAGGCCATCACAGAAAGAACTATTCTGAAAATAGAAAAGTGGCTCTGTAATTATGAAGCCATCGAGGTTCCAAGACAGTACTCTTTGCCTGATGACCAATGAGAGGTCTTTCATCTGTCAGGACATTCAGGTTGTCTCTTCTAACCGTTACCCCTCACATCTCAATTTATGTTTTTTATTGATCAGTTGCATTCATTTCTAATTATTTTAGGTTGGTATTCTATTTAACTTCCTTTTAAAAAGAAATAAAAAGGAAGACAATATTAATCACTGAAATCAGTGGATCCTGATCCATGTTTAAGCAACAGAGGAATTAACTTTTACAACCCTGACCATGGTTGGTGACTACACAAGGAAAAAAAATAAAAATCTCTCATCAGCATTCCTGTTTGTCAGTTTTTTAAACACAGACTTCACAATTTTTTGCTGAGTTTGTTTCCTATCTATAACCATGGAATGAGCAACAGTCAAATTGACATTCCAAGTGGCCTATTCCCTTGGCCCTATCGTAACAAGAATATAATCCAGATATTCTGTGGCAGTATCTAATTAATATCAAGTTTTTTTAGATTACAGTAATAAAAAGTTTTTTATGAAGATATAGACATGATGCCAAGCTAAATGGAAAGGAAGGTTGGTTACTTTGTACAATAACTGGAGATCTTTGAGATGTGTGGTCCCTATCTGTATTCCACTTGAGGTGCACATGCTCCATGTGCCCGAAATCAGGATTTTTCACTAGATATGGCCATTGGTCTGCACCTGAGCCCCTCTCCTACTGCTTTGAACTGACAGCATAAGAGGCGGTGCAGACACATCACCTCTTCAGTTTCCTGTATACCTCAAATAGCCCTAGGATAAGACTCCATAGCAGAGGGATAGAAGGACAGGTAGTGAAATACAGATAGGGATCACACATCTCAAAATTTTTCAGCTTCTATAACAAGCTAAGTAATCTTCATTTCTTTTTCAAGTGATGGTCCCTGTATACACAGGGAAGAGGAGGGCGTGAAGAACCTTGCTTTACCACAGATTGTAGGACTGCTCTGCTGAGAGATTAAACTGCTGTAGAAGCCTATACGAAGGCACAATGTCTCACAAAGGTATGAACAGAGCCCCGCATTGCTGTTCTGCAGATCTCTAGAAGAGGGATGTTTCATAGTGAGGTCATTGATGTAGCCTGAGCCCTAGTCAAGTGCACCCTTACACCTTGACAGAGAGGAGTAAGTCATCCCACAACAAAGCAGGTTACAGGCTGAAATCCATTTGGATAGTCTCTGTGAGGAGATATGAGAGGGGAAGCTACCTATGTTAGGCAAGCAAACAATGAGTCTGGGAAATTTTCTGAATGACTGCATCCTCTACAGGTAGGCTAAAGCTCTGCAGACATCCAGAGGGTGGAACTTCCTGACCTCTCTGGTGACAAGGTGCTTCAGACAGAAGACAGATAAGTGGATGACCAGGTTCATGTTGAGTATTTCTTGACCTCCTAAAATGCAAAGAGAATGGGAATCCCCACTGCTTAAGGATGTTCTACATCACCAAGTTGTGTAGTTCCCACTCTTGAATTCTGAAAAAACGTCTACTGAGACTGTGTGACAAGGTGTATGCATCAATGGAAGATACACTGCTGAATTGCACCAATTCCAGCAATTGACAGTTTTTATGAAGAGAAGGGGAGACTTTGCTCTTCCTTTTTTGTTGATATAATAAACTGTTGTCATGTTGTCTGACTTAACCTGGAAGTGCAAGGTCTGAATAAAATGGCTAGAATTGTTTTCCAGGCTTCATGTACTGCACACAAGTCCAGAAGGATGTTAGGAATAATTTAAAAAGGGATAGAGAATAAGACAGAGAATATCTTGTTGCCATTATACAAATCCATGGTGCACCCACATCTTGAATACTGTGTACAAATGTGGTCTCCTCATCTCAAAAAGGATATATTGGCATTAGAAAAGGTTCAGAGAAGGGCAACTAAAATGATTAGGGGTTTGGAATGGGTCCCATATGAGGAGAGATTAAAGAGGTAGCTTTAATCCAAGCTTCCAAGCTTCTTAGCTTGGAAAAGAGGAGACTAAGGGGGGATACGATAGAGGTATATAAAATTATGAGTAGTAAGGAGAAAGTGACTAAGGAAATGTTATTTACTTGTTCCCATAATATAAGAACTAGGGGCCACACAATGAAATTAGTGGGCAGCAGGTTTAAAACAAATAAAAGGAAGTTCTTCTTCACACAATGCATAATCAACCTGTGGAGCTCCTTGCCTGAGGAGGTTGTGAAGGCTAGGACTATAACAGGGTTTAAAAGAGAACTGGATACATTTATGGAGGTTAAGTCCATTAATGGCTATTAGCCAGGATGGGTAAGAAATGGTGTCCCTAGCCTCTGTTTGTCAGAAGGGGGTGATGGACGGCAGGAGAGAGATCACTTGATCATTACCTGTTAGGGCAGGGTTTCTCAACCTGGGGGTCACGACCCCCTGGGGGGTCGCCGAGTGCTCCCCGGGGGGTCGCGAGCTCCTGCCGCCACAATTCGCGGTGACTGGGGCTGCGCCCTGGCCCCCAGTCCCCGCCGCGGGTGGGCTCCCGGCTGCACGCCGGCCCCCAGTCCCCGCAGCGGGCGGGCTGGGGGCCGGCGCGCAGCTGGCAGCCCGCCCGCGACGGGGACGGGGGACCGGGGCGCACGAGCGGGTTTTTTTTTTGGTGGTGTTTTTTTTTGTTTTTGTTTTTTTGTAAGGAGGGGTCGCGCCGCGCCGCCGGATCACAAAAAGGGGTCGCGGTCTCAACAAGTTTGAGAACCGCTGTGTTAGGGTAACTCACTCTGGGGCACCTGGCATTGGCTACTATCGGTAGACAGGATACTGGGCTAGATGGACCTTTGGTCTGACCCAGTACAGCCTTTCTTATGTTCTTTGGCTTATATGCAACTGGAATTCTTGGTGAGTCTAGTTTTATGTGTTTGTCAAAGTGGGTTCGCCAACTTAGCATGGAGGCATCTATACTCAATCATTCTTTCTCTGGATGGATGGGCATGTCTTCACTAGGACTTAACGTCGACTTTAACGACGTTAAGTCGAACTAAACATGTACCTGTCTTCACCTGCATGCCCTTAAAATCGATTTAAAGGGCACTCAAAATCGACTTTGTAACTCCTGCTTGACGAGAGAAGTAAGGCTAAAATCGACTTCTCTACGTCTATTGTCAGTAAGTGAAGAGGCATCTGATGTTAAGCCTCCGACCTCCGAGCAGCCCAGCGGACCCCCCCGCCTGCCCAAACCGCTCCACGAACCCCCCCACTCGCCCAAGCAGCCCCGCGCCGGACTCCCCGCCCGCCCAAACAGCTCCGCGAACCCCCCCGCTTGCCCAAGCAGCCTGGCGCCGGCTCCCCCCCCCCTCGGGCGGGCGGGGGGGGTCCAGCGCGGGGCTGCTTGGGCGAGCGGGGCGTTCGCGGAGCTGTTTGGGTGGGCGGGGGTCCGGCGCGGGGCTGCTTGGGTGAGCGGGGGGTTCGCGGGGCTGTTTGGGCAGGCTGGGGGTCCAGCTCGGGGCTGCTTGGGCGAGCGGGGGGTTCATGGAGCTGTTTGGGCAGGCGGGGGAGCGGGGGTCCGGCACGCATTGCACTGTGGGCTACCTACCCACAGTGCAATGCAGGCTATGTCGATCCCTGCAAAAGTTCTAGGACAGACAGTGTCGACCACTGTCGACCTGCTGTCCTGGTGGGGACACACTGATTCGATTTTCTAAAGTCGAGTTTAGAAAATCGAATTAAGGGAAATCGACCTAGTCCTGTAGTGAAGACATACCCGAGGAGGGATGATGGAAACCCCCAGGCACACAGTTGCCCTATTTCCACCCCAAGAGAGTGAGGTCGGATCTCTATAGGGGAACAAGATCAGTTTGCCCATACTGTGCTTCCTTTGCACATAGGCTGTCTGTGACAAAGCCTGTAGACAACAAAAAATGAAGTATTGTAAAGGGAGTCACATAAGTATGTGAGGCTGTATGTCCTAGAAGGCTGAGACAAATTCAGACTGTTGTCTGCAAGCTCAACCAAAACTGAACAATGAGGTCTTTCATAGCCTGGAATCTGTCCTGAAGTAGATCTGCTTTGGCTTTGATTGAATCTTTGGTTATTCCCAGAAAGTCTATAGTCTGTATGTTTACATGGAGTCCTACAGAGTGAAGAATGGTAAGAACAGAATTGTCATCCATACTTTGTGATACGACTTCCCTGTGAGCAGCCAACCATTGGGGTAGGGAACATTGACAAACTCTGACAATGCAGATGACCTGCCACTACTAACACCACCTTTGTGAATACTACTGGTGCTGCCAAGAGGCCAAAGGGGAGCACTCTGTATTGGCAGGGCCGGCGACAGGGGGGTACAACGGGTACAGCTGTACTGGGCCCCGGACTTCAGGGGGGCCCCCTGACGTCTGGGGCGGGCCCGGTACGCAGCTGTACCCCCTTGTCGCCGGGCCTGTGAGCAAGGCAGCCGCTGCAGCGCTCACCAGCCCCCTCCCCCCTTTGCTTCTCCCGGCCGGGCCACAGCGCATGCGGGGGTTGGGGCCCGCAGGAGGCAGGAGACCGGCTGGGGGGGGGGCACGGGCAGTGGGAGACCAGCCGGGGGGGGGGCCCGCGGGCAGCGGGAGACCAGCCGGGGGGGGGGGGGCCCCGCGGGCGCCGGGAGACCGGCTGCGGGGGGGGGGGGGCGCGGGAGACTGGCAGTGGGGGGGCGCGGGCGGCAGGAGACTGGCGGGGGTGCCCCGTATGATCTGCCGCATGGGGCCCCAAAATTCCTGTCGCCGGCCCTGTGTATTGGCATTGGTTTAGGCCTCTGGTAAAACATAGGAATCTCCTATATTGAGGGTAGATGTCTTTGTGAAAACAAGCATCCTTTAAATCTACAGCTGTGACTCAATTGCCTTTGTTTAGTAAAGGGATTATAGAGGCCAGAATGATCATTCTGAACCCCAGACAGCTGTATCAGAGCTACTATAATTCTCCAGCCTCCCTTATTCTGGAGATGAGGAAATACCTTGAGTAAAATCCTGTTCCCTGCATTGAAGATGTACCAGTACTATGGCTCCCAGATGGAGCTGGGAGTCTATTTATGGTCTAAGAGTTCTCTAATATGAGGGGTCCTCACAGAGGAACAGGAAAAGGGATTTAGGGATAATGAGGCAGTTCCCATAGAGAAGGGTATCACTGGTCCAAAGTTGGGCAATCCACCGTATGGGAGAGGAAAGGTGCCCATGAAGTCTTGGAATCTCTGTTGGGCTGACTACCCATGTTGATAGTGATGGTGAAGCTCTCCTGCTGATTCTGGATTCATCAGAGGAGAAAGACGACTCTTTATCAATGGACAGCACTGTCAATACTGGAAGCCTTCCTATGCCAGATCAACGGTACCAGTGAGTGCTGAATTGCTGGTGTAGGGGCCTCCCTAGTTGGGATTTGACCCAACAGTATTGGTGATTCTGGGTCCATATAAATCAGTGATTCTCAACCTATTTACCATTGTGGGATGCATATGCACCTATCTATATATCTTATGGGGGCCACAGCCATATGATATACTACCTGCCTGGCCCTGAGGATGTCACATAGGCTGAATCTGTGTGCTGATTGGGCCTCTAGCATCCCTCAGGTTGAGAACCACTAGTATAAATAGTAAGATCCTCTGGAGCAGTGTACCTAGCACTTCATGTTGGAGAGAAGGCTGTGCTTCTATCTTCTGGCAGTAATGGCATCAGATAGGCAGTGGTTTTCGGTAACAACTCCATCTCTCTAAGTGTCAGTAGCATTGATGTAGGAGGTGTCTTCTCCCTTCTTTCCTTTGCCAATGCTAAGGATGATCCCGCCCCATGGATATGGATAGTTTTGGGGCACTTTTGACTCCCAGCGCCAAGGTGGGATGCAGCATGCCTCTTGTGAGCTCCTGACACTCTGGTCTGGGGGCACAGAGTTTCAACTGACTTTGAGGATATCAGAGAGGAGGCCCTCTTTTTTGTATGAGGACTTGAAGGGAAATTTCTCATATTTCATTACACATTGGACTCAAGATTGGTCAAGAAATGTTCATTGACCAAGACTAGGGGGACCAGACAGCAAGTGTGAAAAATCAGGACAGGAGGTGGAGGATAATAGGCTTTTATATAATAGAAAGCCTCAACTATCGGGACTATCCCTATAAAATTGGGACATCTAGTCACCCTAACCAAGACTAAGCTGACTGACACTGTTGACTCACTTGTAGAGAAGTTAGAGAATTTCAGCCCTCCAAGGTCTCCAAGACACTACTTGAACTATGCTGAACATCTCATGGCAGAAAACCCAGGTTCAGAACCTTGGAGATGGGCCAAAAGAATCCCCAGTGTAGGTGGGGTCAAGTATTATGGAGCGTGTTGACAAATTCCTCTATCTAGGTTGGAAGCAAAGTTCCAACAACTGCACCAACTAGACGCTCTTTCATGACTAGGTCTTGTCGCCTCCTGCATGAAGTCTGTGTTTCACTTACTGACGCAAAAAGTCTTAGTATTGAGACAAGATTCAGAATCTATCAAACCTATGTACTACCTGTATTGCTATATGGGTTAGAAACCCAGATCTTTTCCCAGGCAGACTTGGGGTGACCAAAGGCATTCCATATGCACTGTCAGCACCAAACCCTGAACAAGAAGTGGTTTGAAGTTGTGTGAAATGTCAATCTCATGGAGATCTGGTCTTCAAAAGAAGCACTGCATGCTCTTTGACCATGTCACCAGGATGGACAAAAATATCCCAGTATGCCACCCCTCAAATGCTCCATCACTGTGCAAAGGGGCATTGCATCACCTTCTTTTCTTAGAAGCTAAGCAGAAAGCAATCTTGGGTGATCTTGTGGCAATGAAAATTTAGTATTACAGGTGCTTTTAAGGATTTTTTTCAGGCATATAAAATATAATATTCAAAGGCTTCTTTGATGTGCTCTTGTTCTCTAATGATGGATGCACACAGGCTGTACTGTGCATGTTTATCTACTTTTTTAAAAATAGGAAGTGCTAAGATAAAAGGTAAAGTGTTTTTAAAAGTGGAGCTATTTAGCTTTTTTAGTCAACTATGAAATTAAATTCCCCTTAGACAAGTGACCATACTCATTCACTTTTTTCCTATTTCAGATCTTGTTTTCATTTATATTGGAATGAACTGGCTCCCAAACAAAATACCAATAGGCCACAAAAAGATCCACTAAGGCACAGAACCTTAAGGACATCTCTATATTGCAGCCAGGAGGATTGTTCAAACTACTTTAGTCTCCTGTTGTGCAGAATCAGAGAGGTAGCCGTGTTAGTCTGGGTTTGCAGAAGCGACAAAGAGTCCTGTGGCACCTTAAAGACTAACTAAAGTATTGAAGCATAAGCTTTCGTGGGCCAATACCCACTTCGTCGGATGCATGCAGTGGAAATATCAGAGGCAGGTATAAATAAATGGCTTCTTATTTATATCTGCCTCTGATACCTTCAATACTTTTGCTAGTCTTTAAGGTGCCACAGGACTCTGTGTTGTGCAGAAGAGACTAATCAAGGATATTTGCAGTTCCTGACTGAAATACTGAGGTACAACTGATTAGGAGAGTTTGCTACTAATTCTGTCCAGTTGGAGAGGCTTTCTGACCTGCCGAAAGAGCTTTATAATCCAACCACATAAGAGCAGGCATTGCCTATTTCAAGAATGGGTGTCTCTTTGATGGGATTAAATGGACTGACCAAAGCTTTTTCATTTGCAGGATCAGCACTTTTGTTCTTTTTTGGGGAAGAAACAGAGATACTGAAGATCTCCTTTTCAGAAGCTATATAATGTAGCCTGTGCATACACTGTATCACATATTAACGACAATTATATGCTATGACGTTTACCTAAATATTTTCTGTTTCATCCACAGTTATAGTATATTTATGATCAAAACATCATTCTGAAAATGGACTTAATAAAAAAGGTTAAAAAAATGCTCAATTGGTTAAAAGTGAACAAATGTGGCCATGTATCTTAACACCTGGAAAAACTCAGAGCATGCCCAGCTGGCTGCTAGCTGGTCACACATTCCTAAGTTTACAATTACTACCAGTGTTCTCAAACCAGGCTCATTGACAAACAGTTGCAGATGGCTAAAATGCTTGTGTTTGGAAATAGCTTTACTCAGCAAAATCTTAGAAAAATAGTGCGTCAATAGAAGCATTTGTATATGGACATATCAGCATACGAGTGCAGTTTTCCAGTGTTGTCACATATGACCTGCATGCTGGTTTCAGTATATAAAATGAAAACATATTTTGTGTCATATCATGTACAAGACAAAGGGAGCTAAGAAAAAATACAGGTTAAATCCACCTAAGTGGAAATACAGAAGTGGGAAATACTTGTAATGAGGAATGGAAGAGAGCATGAGCAAGAACACCTTCCTAACTTTTAGTAATAGTCCCATATAGCACTCTTCTTAGAATGCTTGCAGCATCTGTTTGTAACCTCACAGTTTTCTTTTAAATTGCACGACTCCAACTTAATATTTCTTAAAGGCAGTGTCCTTGAAGGCAGTGTAAGATGGATTCTCTTCTTACGGTACTTGGTCTTCAATGATTGATAGAGGTTGGTACTAGAATAATTTTTTTCCTGCATTAGCGGATAGGGCACATTGATATTTCCCTGCTCTAACCATTAAAACCAGTCAGAATCTCCTAAATTCTGTTCACAACTCAGCCACTAACTTG
The DNA here is from genome assembly GCA_032164245.1 of Sternotherus odoratus. Lineage (NCBI taxonomy): Eukaryota > Metazoa > Chordata > Testudines > Kinosternidae > Sternotherus > Sternotherus odoratus. The sequence continues at coordinate 21,645,399 of JAVMKO010000011.1, forward strand.
CTATGTGAATGTTTACTTCGCTGTGCCTCAAATCTTGTCTACATGGGGAGTTCATGGGAAAGTTAGTGTGAAATAACTAGGGTGTGAATTTAAAGCACTATGGCTATTCTGCACTAACCGCTCTTGTGGACACACACATTCCATACTAAATGCCTTTTTGCAGTTTAGATTAGTCCTTTTTGGATTTAGCATCAGCTATTCCACATTAGCTATTCTAGGCTCCCCCCTTTGTAGACAAGCCTCAGTTTAACAACTTGTCAAATGAGTTTAATATTACTTACCTAGGTCATATAGGTTTGTGAAGCTTAATTAACTCATGGGTGGAAAATTCTGGATACCATAACAGAAAAAAATTATCATTGCATATTCTATGTAACAAATTTGAGATAAGTATAACATCGTGTTTTCTTCCCTGTTTGGTAAATAATTTGAAAAGCTGGGGGGAAAAAAGTCAATTGTTTGGGAGAAAAACAAACAAACAAATATATGTTTGGCCTAATGTAGTAATTGGAAAGTTTACACAATGGGAAATTATTCTGCTCTCACTATTTATAGAAATTATAATATGCAAAACAGATGTTTCAAAAACTGTGTTTGAGATTTCTCATCCATCTGCAGGTGGGAGACATCTTACTAAAAAGTGACACTATTTGTGACACTGGCATTGTGGGAACAGTTATGAAAAGCAATATATTACTTTTTATCAAGTTTAAATATTGTGACAACAATTAGACTATTGAGGTTTAAACATAAAAGCAAGAAGAATTTAACTTTGAATTATCACACTTCAGACTGTCAAGTGTAAAGCATGCTAGAAACTGATTTGACAGAAATTATTACATATCACTTTTCAGAAAGATGGCTATAACTAGCAATCACAACAGAAATATCTACTGAAAAAAAACAGATCTCAATATCTAGACCACTTAATTAATGTTCTGATAAGAAAACAATCTGACTATTCTTTCTTCCATAACAGAACATGAAATACTCTTCTATGTTTGGTCATAAGCTAATTGTACCATTTCCTAAGTAAAGAAATGATAGGAGAGCAAATAAAGCATCAAACAGCATTCTGCTGTCTTCTGCAAAGAGTCACACCAGAATGATTAGTACAGATTAACAGGTGATCATCTTCATACACATGATCAACAAGACCAAAGGTCACCATGGTTTTAATTTACCATATGCTATAAAATTCATATCTTAAACTGACTCAATATACATTTTTCAGATATTATGCATGCTTTGGAGTCAGCCAATCACAAATCAGATTACATATCACTCACTGTAAACTCTATTAATATTCTGACCCAATGCAGCATGTAATATAGAGCAGCATCCTAGAACTTTAAGCCTTCTGTTTCCTTGGGCCTGATCTTGCACTTCTTCACACAGGCAAGCTGTCAGTGGAGATTATGGGATTTTTGCCAGGGTAAAGGGGGGCAAGATCAGCCCCATTATTCATGACTGTAGTGGTAATTCACTCTGTACTCCTCATTGTTACTATTTTGTGCCAGCAATTTATAAACTCCCAATATTTTAACTTCAATTAGAAGACATTGGTTTTATTATGGTAAAGGAACTAATCAATTCTATTCTTGATGCTTTAGCTTGATTAACCCCCTTTCAAGAAGCTTCAAAGGTATTTCTTGAATAGTACATGACAAATTGAAACTTCTAGTTCCCTGTTTTTCAAGTATTACTTTATTCAGCCTGCAACTCCATAGGCCAATGCTGATTCTAAATAAGTCTGATGAACTCTAAATGACTTCTATGTATATAAATAGAACATAACAAGCTATTAAATCTTCCTTACAACAAACTGTGCTATGCCAAAATAGTTGCTCTTGATTTTTGAACAGCAATTGAAAGATCTGTGCTGATACCCAACCAACAACTTGGTAAAATAATTATGGTTACAATATACTTTTTTTCCAAATTAATCTTTCCTTAAATACTACATTTAATTTTATTCCTCTCTTTTCCTTCTACATTCTACTCAGGTAAATAGAACAAAAAAATAAAACTTATTAGTACCCTAAAACTTTCACTAGAGTATATGATGTCACTAATTTAGGATTTAAATACAGGAGTCCCTTACTATAGGTAGATATGCACGTAGAAATCTAAAAAGAAATGGTAAGGCTTAGTATATAAAGAACAAAATAACTAGAATGTATACAACCTTAAAATTATTTTGTTTCTTTTTACAACACCTTAGTTATTTAAATATCTAGAGAAAGGGTCATAATTAGGAAAGAAAATACTGCATCTGCAATTTACAATAGTTCTCACGTGTCTAGCGGTTAAAGCAGTACTAGGTAACTAGAGGCCAGTCCCCTCACCCCACCACTCTACATTTGACTGGATGTGTCACCCTAGAAAAGTCTTATTTACTCTGTTTTTCAGGTTTTGTATCCAAAAAATAGGAATAATGATCTAATTTTGATACTTTATAATCTTTGTACAACATACAAATGATCTTGGTACTGTAAAAGCACTTATAGATCCTTGGATGAAAAATCGTTAAATAAGTGCAAAGAATTATTTACCATTTTTATTGTTAAGCATTACATTCACTTTCCCTTGATGTGTGATACAGGATTTACTTATCAGAAATGAGCTGAAACTGGAATTTGAAATCCAAATCTCTTTGAATTTCAAGAGAGGTCAGAGTCTAAGGTTTGGATTCAAAATCCCACCCTTACAGTTTTGAATTTGGATTGGAGGTGTCCTATTTTCTGGTTCCAGTTCAGCTGCAGTAGAAAGTTCACAAAAAAAGTCATTCGAGATATTTCAGCTCAAGATGACAAAAATCTCACAAAATTTCAACTTGTCTACTGCAACGTTTGTCATTTTGAACTGAAAACTTCTAAAACAGAATACTTGCCATCATTTAGCATTTAATCTGAATTCAGATGAAGTCTCATGCAATTCTGTATCTGATAATCTTTTAGATCATGAAGATTATTTTAAATCTATCAGAAGCTTTTGATAAATTCCCTTGCTTGTGGACCAACTCCTATTCTGAATTTAACATCTCAATCTTATCACCATTTAATAAAATGCAATAAATGATTATTTCTAAATGTAGAATTTACATTATGTTGTGAAATGATGTCATATAAACCTATATCTTTAATAATCAATTCTGACAATATTAGAGAGGGGATCATGAGGACATGTTCTTTTGAAACTGTCCTCTATTCATCTTTCCTCAGTAATACCCAGATTATTTTCAGATGATCCAATATACAGAGTATTCAGGTTTTAAAAAAATAGCAAATGTCTCCCTCTCTCTCTCTTTAATGTCACAAACAGGTAATTTTATGTTACTTTGCATTACAGAATCCCCTCATAATGAGTTTTCTAGGGCATTAAAATCCATAAAAATTCTTGGATGTCCAGTTTTTTTTAACCTTCATGGTCTTCATTAACACTATGATTATTTGAAAAATAGAAGAATAAAACCATATATATTTCATAAATATTTTTAATTTAAATGGTGAAGCATGAAAGATTTAGGATCTGAAGAACATTTTAAAAATGCAGTGATTCAATTAATACTGAGTGTCTGCATGCATGAATGAACAATTTGCCTTGGGTTTGAACACAATATTTTAATAATGCAGCTGCCATATTCATTGGTCTCTACATTTCCTGGAAGCTAATCTTCTAAACAATTTACAGTATTAATCTGCTGTGTTTCCGTTCTCTGAGTGCTGATTTGGTAATGCTCCTCGGTTGCATGACATTTCATTAAATCTCTACACTTTAAAAAAAAAATGTTGAAAACACTTATAAATCCTCCAAAATTAAGTGAATAAAAGTGTCTTTATAAATAACATGTTTTCAGTCAAAAGCAGACTAATGTTTCAGTTTGCAGTTGATTATAATGAAGCTCCAGTTCCATTTGATTTGTACTATAGTCTCTAAAACAGTACAGCCCGTGCAATTTTTAAAAGGCAGGCATCACAGTTTGATGATGTTTCTTTTCCAAAAGACTGACCTGATCACAGCATAGTCAAAATAAAGGAACTGTATATTTCAGCACATCATTAACAGAATCTTTATAATGAATCACATACAAAAATTAGATGAACTATTATACTGAGATTAGATAAATTAACATTGCACAGAATTACCTATTAGATATAAGTAATCCAACACACACACACGCTTATTTGTACTGACATAATGGCCCATTCTATATTTAGTATTATTTCCATTTAATCAAAGATAATCATGACTTGAATTTTTGGGCCTGATCCAGCTTGTTCTGGAGAAGTTTTATGGAGGATGCCCATTGACTTTAAAAGGAGTTTGCAAATAGATTTTCAGGCTTACACCCTAAAAGTGTAATTATTTTTTCTCAGGAATTTAGATTTGTTTCACAAAAGAGTAAATTTGAAAGTATATAGATATAAAACCTAATTCAGGATCTGATCCTTCAAGCATTTACACACATGAGCGATTTGGTAATTTCACTCATATGAGTAATCCAAGCCAATGGAGTCATGAACAAAGTTATTCATATGTGTAAGTGATACAGGACTGGGGCCTCACAATGTAACACACTAAAATAACTTTGGATAAACATTTTAGAACTTCAAATATATTCATATTCAGAAAAGAGAAAATAACAAAAAAATTCTATAATTGTAAATGAGAGCAGCAATATAGTAAATATTTCATCATATATTGTGAGAATGTTCAGTAGTGGAAGATAGGATTAACATATTACTTTAAAACATTCCATGACTTTCTGCATCTGTTTATTGATAATAAAAGAAACAGCTGTTCTAAACATAACATACTAACAGGTGTAAACTGTTCATTTGAGATTTTAAACAGGAATTATATTCCATTTCCCCTTTAGGTATTTTGAAATTATATTCTAAATACTACTCCCATTATTTTAAACCATTAACTTATATTTGCTTAACTTCTGGTCATTGATAAAAAAATACACATATGGAATTAGCTTACTTCTACTTTTGCGCATAAGAGTCTGTTCTTATACAATACACATCCTGAACTAATTATGCCAGATGTTTTCCATAAAATGTTTGGTCACACAATTAAGCAGCTTTGCTTTAGCAACTGTTCTATATCAAATTTACTGCAGAAAAGCATCATAATTATGAAGTAACACTGTATCAAATTCACAGCACTAATATCTCACCATGTTTAGTTAAGCTATGAATGATAATGGAGCTTGAAATTGTGTATTTACCTTCAGTAAGTCCTCCAAATCATCTGTGACCATGCTGTGCTTAATTCCAAGCCATTAACAAAAGATTTAATATTTCCATATTTAAACTCCCAATAATTTTAGATACAATACACCATAGCACTTAAACATCATAAAAAGTAACATCTGGAAGCTTTCCTTCTACAAAACAGTGTATGCACTGAAACTTTGCTACAACCTAGTCAGCAACACCATTTTATCAATGCCTGAATAGAACTTAAACCAGACCGAAGTCCTTTGTATATTAATACTGCTTTGTGCTTGAACATTTATTTCAGAATTGTATATTTATAAATATCTGCATTTATAAAAAAAATGCATCAACTATCAAGGGTCAGATCTGCAACCCTGACTCACATCAGTAGTAGCAACATGTGTACTTAGAAGCCAAGGGTGAAATGAGATTACTCTTGAAAGTGGTCACACTAAGGTGAGGCTGCTTATGTAAATCATAGCCAATATGCAAAAAAAAAAAAGTACAATCACGTGCTAAATAGTTAAACCTCTTAAAAATACAACTAAAAACCCAGTTCTACAAATACCTATCATGTAGGGCTTTTGCTACCAGTGATTTGGCATTGCTCATTGAAATAAGCAATACACCTGTTTATGTTTATTGTACAGTACTATTCTGGAAATGTTTCTCCCTTTGCTCTCCACATTTTAAAAAGGAACAGCCCCAAAGTCATCTGAAGTATAAAATTTCTCAAATTAACTTTCAGAAGTTTCCTTTCACAAACATGCTAATTATATAAATCAGTAAACATTACCTTGATAGCGTCACATTTACACACACAGGGACAAGAACGACCTCTCTCTTTTTTCGGTCAATAAGATCCTTCTGTAGTTAGAAAGAAATGTTTTAATATTTTTGTATAAAAAGACTTTCTAAACTTGAGCTAGGCAGATACTTGATCTGCACCTACTTCATAGGACTTGCCGTACTCTACCAGATAGTGGGACATCTAGTCCAGCAATGGCTGGTACCAGACACTTCAAAACGTTCAAACTTGAAAGCAAAAATTGTTATCTAAAAATGATCATGCTGTTGACCAGTCTGGACATATCATCAATGATACCACATTCAAGTGACTAAAGATGAGAAAAGAAAGCTTAGTTAGGATGAAAGATACTGTCACCCAATGCCAAACTCAGATTATATGCTGTGCTTTTATCCATTCTAATTGTAAATAAATAAAACAGCCAGCAGAGGGCAATGCAAATACTAACAGTCTAGTCTTAGATGTCCAGCACTCTACAGATGTGATAGAAATTACTCTGTGGAGGATGGTGAATAATGCATACCAGTTGAACAACTCCACAAAAGACAGTGCACTTGCAATACAAGATTCATTTCAATCATTATTTCGTTGCACTGACAACGTTAAGAACTCTGAAAGAAGAGTTAGGCAATAAATATTACTCAAGTATAACACGATACTGGAAAGTAAACTAGTATAAGGTGAAATGGTTTAAAACAATGGTTTTCAGCCAGGTTGCGTGGACCCCTAGGGTTTGCAGAGGTCTTTCAGCATTTTTACACCAAGCTACGTAAAAAACAATAGCGAAGTCAGTACAAACTAAAATGTCATACAGACAATTACTTATTTATACTCCTCCATGTACTATACACCAAAATGTAAGTACAATATTTATATTCAAATTAATTTATTTTATAATTATTTGGTAAAAATGAAAAAAAAACAAGGTTACTTACCTGTAACTGTTGTTCTTCGAGATGTGTTGCTCACATCCATTCCATTTAGGTTAGGTACGCGCAGCGTGCCTGGTTGCCGGGTAGATTTTCCCCTAGCTATAGCCTGGGTGAGCAGGGAGCCCCCTGGAGTGGCGCCCTTATAGCAGCCTATATATACCACTGCGACCCCAGGCACCATCTTAGTTCCTTCTTGCCGGCTAATCCGACAGTGGGGAAGGAGGGTGGGTTTGGAATGGATGTGAGCAACACATCTCGAAGAACAACAGTTACAGGTAAGTAACCTTGTTTTCTTCTTCGAGTGATTGCTCACATGCATTCCATTTAGGTGACTGCAAGCAATACCTAGGAGGAGGGGTCGGATTGACCCATTGCTGATTGTAAGACCGCTGACCCAAACGCCGCATCGTCCCTGGTTTGCTGGACTATGGCGTAGTGCGCGGCGAAGGTGTGGGCGGAGGACCAGGTAGCCGCCCTGCAGATGTCCTGAATAGGGACTCCCTCCCGGAAGGCCGCAGAGGATGCCTGCGCTCTCGTGGAGTGTGCTGTTACTCTCTCGAGCGGTTTGCCCGCGAGTTCATAACAGGTGTGGATGCATGACGTGATCCAGGAGGAGAGTCGTTGGGCTGAAATCGGCTGGCCCTTCATTCTTTCCGCAACCGCTACAAACAGCTGGGTCGTTTTCCTGAATTGCTTTGTCCTGTCTAAATAAAAAGCAAGAGCCCTCCTAACATCCAACGTGTGTAATTGCTGCTGTTTTTCAGAGGTATGTGGTCTAGGACAAAAGACTGGGAGACAAATGTCCTGGTTGATATGGAAGGGCGAGACCACCTTAGGCAGGAAAGCCGGGTGGGGACGTAGCTGCACCTTGTCCTTATGAAAAATGGTGTAGGGCGGCTCTGAGGTCAGTGCACGTATCTCTGACACTCTACGAGCCGAGGTGATAGCTACTAAGAATGCCACCTTCCAGGAGAGGTAGAGCAGGGAACACGTGGCGAGGGGCTCGAACGGGGGTAACGTGAGGCGTGAGAGCACAAGGTTTAAGTCCCAAGGTGGAATTGGGCGCTTCACGGTCGGGTACAATTTGTCCAGTCCCTTAAGAAAACGATACACCACCGGGTCAGAAAATACCGAGCGGTTTGCCTGGCCAGGGTGGAAAGCCGAGATCGCAGCCAAGTGGACTCGAATGGTGGAAGTAGACAGGCCTTGGTTTCTAAGGCCTAAGAGGTAGTCCAGTATACGAGGGATAGGAGCCTGAGTCGGGACGATGGCCAATCCCTCACACCAGGTGGAGAAACGGGTCCACTTTGCGATGTAGGTGTTTCTAGTGGCAGGCTTCCTGCTACCCAGAAGGATGTTCTGTACCTCGGCTGAGCATAAAAGCTCTGGGCCTCTCAGCCATGGAGTAGCCATGCTGTGAGATGGAGGGACTGAAGGTCCGGGTGCAGGAGGCGACCGTGGTCCTGAGAGATCAGGTCTGGGCATAATGGGAGGCTGATGGGAGGGGCTCTGGAGAACTGTAGGAGGGACGCATACCAACACTGCCTGGGCCAGGCTGGGGCTATGAGGATGACGTGGGCCCTGTCCCGTTTGATCTTCAGGATCACTTTGTGTAGAAGCGGGATCGGAGGGAACGCGTAGAGCAGGTGCCCCGTCCAGGGTAGGAGAAAGGCATCTGTCAAGGACCCCTTGGCGCTGCCTCGGAAGGAGCAGAACTGGAGGCACTTCCTGTTCTGCCTGGAGGCAAAGAGATCGATCTGGGGAAACCCCCACCTTAGGAAGATCGGTCGAATAACGTCCGGTCTGAGGGACCACTCGTGAGTCGCAAAGGACCTGCTGAGGTGGTCTGCCAGCGTGTTCTGAACACCCGGGAGGAACGAGGCCACAGGGTGAATCCGGTGGGCTATACAAAATTCCCAGAGAAGAAGCGCCTCCTGACATAGAGGGTTGGAACGGGCCCCGCCCTGTTTGTTTATGTAGAACTGGGCTGTGGTGTTGTCCGTAAGTACCGCTACACATCGGTCTTGTAGCGTATTCCGAAAGGCCTGGCAAGCCAGGCGAACGGCTCTCAGCTCCCTGACGTTGATGTGAAGGCAGAGATCCGATTCCGACCAACGGCCCTGAGTCCGGAGGTGACCGAGGTGGGCCCCCCATCCCAGGGATGAAGCGTCCGTCACCAGAGAGAGGGACGGGCTGGGGGGGAGGAAGGGGACACCGCGACACACATTGTCCTGATCTTCCCACCAAGCCAGAGTGGATAGTATGTCTCTGGGGATAGTGAGGAGAGTGTCTATATTGTCTCTGCGTGGTCTGTAGGCCGACGCTAGCCACGACTGTAGTGGACGGAGTCTCAGCCTGGCGTGTTGCGTGACCTGCGTACATGAGGCTAAGTGGCCTAGTAGGCTGAGGAACGCTCTGGCCGTGGTCATGGGACAGGCGCGCAGACCCCGAATGGCCGACTGTATGGCTAGAAAACGAGTGTGAGGTAGGGACGCTCGTGCTACAGTGGAATCCAGAAAGGCCCCTATGAACTCGATCCTCTGGGTCGGTTCCATTGTGGACTTTTCTCTGTTGAGAAGGATTCCCAAACGTTCGAACGTCGTGATGACCAGGTGCACGTGTGAGCGCACTTGGTCCTTGCAGGTGCCTCGGATTAGCCAGTCGTCTAAGTACGGGTATAGCTGTACCCCGTTGCGCCGAAGAAATGCTGCTACCACTGCCATGCACTTGGTGAAAACCCTGGGTGCAGTGGAGAGGCCGAAGGGTAGAACAGCAAACTGGTAGTGTTCCCCTGCTACCAGGAAGCGGAGGTAGCGCCTGTGCGATGGGTTTATACTTATATGGAAATACGCGTCCTTCATATCGAGGGCAGCGAACCAGTCTCCAGGATCCAGAGAGGGTATAATGGTGCCTAAGGCGACCATGCGGAACTTGAACTTGCACATGTGGGCATTGAGTCCTCGCAGGTCTAGGATGGGCCGGAGGCCCCCTTTCGCCTTGGGAACCAGGAAGTAGCGGGAGTAGAACCCCTTGCCTCTGAACTCCTCCGGTACGGGTTCGATGGCTCCCAGTGCAAGGAGCGACCTCACCTCCTGTACAAGGAGTTGCTCGTGAGAGGGGTCCCTGAAGAGGGACGGGGAGGGTGGATGGGCGGGAGGAGTGGAGGACAGTTGGAGCGAGTATCCCATCTCCACCGTGCGGAGGACCCACTGGTCCGAGGTGATGTCCGACCAAGCACAGAGGAAGTGGGACAAACGGTCTCCGAAGGGAGGATCCGGAACTGAAACTGGTGCTCTGCCCCCGGGCGCACCTTCAAAAGTTTTGTCTAGGCCCGCGGGGTGGCTTCGGGGCCTGTTGCCTCCCACCTTGGCGTGGGCCTGGGCGCCGGCGATAAGGTCTCGGTCTCCTTTGCTGGAAGTCTCGAGGTGGGCGGGCAGGTGGGAAGAATTGCCGTCGCGGGGGGTAGAAGGGACGCCTCTGCGCTGACGGTGCCTGCATTCCCAGGGATTTAATGGTTACCCCTTTGTCCTTCAGGTTCTGGAGACGAGTGTCCGTGTCTCCGGAAAAGAGGGAATCCCCTTCAAAGGGGAGGTCCTGGATCTTGAGCTGCATAGCCTGGGACAAAGTGGTGGACTGCAGCCAAGCCGCCCGACGAAGGGCGATCCCTGAAGCCATGGCCCTTGCCGCTGCGTCAGCCGAGTCCAGGGCCGCCTGCAGGGCATATCTTGAAATGTCCCTGCTTTGGCGGATCAAAGCCCTATACTGTGGCTTATTGTCCGGCGGGACCACGGCCTCTAACTTCGCTAGGGCCTCTGTCGTATCGAAGTGATGACGACTTAGAAGGGCCTGGTGGTTGGTTACCCTTAGAATAAGGCCCCCTGAAGAATAGACTTTGCGACCGAAGTGGTCCAAGCGCCTTGCCTCTTTAGTCTTAGGGGCCTGCGCTTCCTGCCCGTGTCGCTCCTTATCATTCACCGATTCCACGACGAGTGAAGAGGGAGGAGGATGGGTGTAGAGATATTCGTACCCCTTAGCAGGGACGAAGTATTTCCTCTCCACTCCCCGAGCGGTGGGGGGAATGGAGGCCGGGGTCTTCCAGATTGTAGCAGCGTTCTGTCTAATTGTGTTAATGAACGGTACTGCTACCTTCGACGGGGCCCCTTTAGACAACATGGTGGTCACAGGGTCCTGAACCGTCGGAGTCTCCTCCATTGGCAAGCACATGTTAGTTGCCACTGCTTTTAGAAGGCCTTGGTAAAGGGCCAGGTCAGAGGAGGGTAGATTGTCTGATGACATGCCCGCCACCGCATCCCCCCGGGCAGGGGAGGCGTATGGACCCAAGTCGCCCGCCACCAAAGAGGCACCAGAGGGGCCAACTATTGAAGATGGTCCTGGCAGAGGGTCATCGGTGTTCCCTGATCTCAAAGGGAACCCTGGGTCTGATTGCGTGGTCTGGGGCTGATCATAAGCCCATTGATCCCAAGGTGGCCACTGCTGTTCAGAGGCAGGTCTTGGGGACACCGAACCTTGGATGGGGGCCCAGGGTTGATCTTCCCTGATGGGCTGCGAGGGTTGGGTGAGAGAGTCCTTAGGCTCCATGGCTGGCTCTCGCTGCCCCGAAGGGCCCGGCCCCGGGCTGAGACGAGGTCCGCCTCGGTACCGGGACGGTGATTTGTTGGGCGACCGGTGCCGCCGAGGAGAGGGGTCCGAAAGCCCATGCCTAGGAGGAGAGCCGTTGGAAGAGCGGTACCGTCGCGGCGAGGTCTCAGGGGTCCGGTGCCGGTGCGAGGAGCGGCTATAGGACCGGTGCCGATGAGAGGAGCGGCTATAGGAGCGATACCGGCGCGGAGAGTGGCTATATGACCGGTATCGACGAGGGGAGCCCCGGTGCCGGGAGTGGGACCGGTGCCGAGAGTCTCGCCGGTGCCGAGGCGGTGATCTGCGTCGGGACCGGGACCGGGAGCGGCTGACGGAAGGTCTGGTGTAGCGGCTCGACCGGCGTCGGGGCGGCGATCTGCACCGGGATAGGGAACGGCGCCGGGAGCGGGATCGTCGCGGGCTCCCCCTATGCCTGCTAGCCGACCGGTGCCGAGAGTGTGACCGGCGCCGAGAGTACGACCGGTGCCGAGCAGAGCGCGGGCACCGGGACTCAGATCGGCGCCAGGACTCGGATCGATGCTGGGACCTGGAGCGATGGGAGAGCGCCTCGGGGGATTCAGACGGCCTCCTCGCTGTCCTGTGCCGGGGCTGCGACCGGTGCCGCGATACCGAGCGGTGCCGGGAGCCCGAGCGGTGCCGGGAGATCGAGCGGTGCGCAGGCCCCTGCGGGCACCTGGCCGCGATCTCGGTCCCAATCACGGGCGGTCTGCCCCTCGATTGGACCTGGCTCAGCTCCAGCACGGAGTCTGAGGGTAGAAGACGACCGGCAGCAGCAATTGCCTCAGAGGTCGAGGGAAGGTGCTGCGGTGGAGGCACTCTAAGTGGCGAGGCCACTTGCACCGGACTCGACGGGCCCTGCACGGGTACCGGAGTCGACGGTGTCGGTGCCGAGGGCTGCCCCTCCGAGCGGACTGAGCCCATCGGTGCCGCGATCACCGGCGGCGGCTGCTCGAAATGGTCACGGCGCGGTGTTGGAGCGGCAGGCGCCTGCGAGTCCCTCTTTCTTTTCCTTGAGGGGGAGTCTGACCGGTGCCGGGGCTTTGCCTTGGCTGGTGCCTTCTTGGGAGCGGGTCCCGAGGTCTCCCCCGCGTCCGGAGCCAGGGCTGCCTCCATGAGGAGTTGCCGGAGACGAGTCTCCCTGTCCTTCCTCGTGCGGGGCTTAAAAGTTCTGCAGATGCTGCAGGACTCCGCGACGTGGGACTCTCCGAGGCACTTTAAACAATGAGTGTGCGGATCGCCCAAGGGCATGGGCTTCCCACACTGCGTACACGCTTTAAAGCCTGGGGCCTTAGGCGGCATAAGCCCCAGGAGGCAGGGGAAACCCCTGCACGTACTATCTCTATTTACACTAAGAAAATAATTAACTAACTGACTACTAATGGCAGAACTATTTACACTAAGTATTTAACTATTAACATAACAAGAGAAAAAAGAAGCTAGGAGATATAGAGACTGTGGGACACAGAGCTCTACTGTTCCTGCAACCAGCTCGTCTGCGGTAAGAAGGAACTAAGATGGTGCCTGGGGTCGCAGTGGTATATATAGGCTGCTATAAGGGCGCCACTCCAGGGGGCTCCCTGCTCACCCAGGCTATAGCTAGGGGAAAATCTACCCGGCAACCAGGCACGCTGCGCGTACCTAACCTAAATGGAATGCATGTGAGCAATCACTCGAAGAAGAACCACAATTTTTCAGTTAGCGTGCTGTGACACTTTTGTATTTTTCTGTCTGATTTTGTAAGCAAGTAGTTTTAAAGTGAGGTGAAACTTGAGGTACACAAGACAAATCAGACTCCTGAAAAGGGTACAGTAGTCTGGAGAGATTGAAGGTCACTGGTTTAAAATATTTGTAATCATTTTATAAATAAGCATCAATGCTGTCCAAAATTTAAAATGCCTTTAGATTAACAGAATCTATTCATAGAAGAATCTCTTAAAGGAAGTAGTGGAAGATGTGTGACTTGGGAAAATTAGATTGTAAGGGAACCACAAAATGTAGCGTAAACTAAGAACGACAGTGTACTGGTCAACGGATGTACTAGAACAGTGGTCCCCAACCCCCGGGCCGCGGACCGGTACCGGTCCGTGGATCATTTGGCACCGGGCCGCGGCTGCCTTCGGTTCAGTGGCGCTGCCGGTCTCTCAGCGCCGCGGGGTACTTCCCGCCCTTGTATGTCCGCCGAAACGCCGCCGCCGTGATAGCTTCCGTATCGGAGGTAATGTATTCGGCGGCATTTCGGCGGACATACAAGGTTCTGCCGCGCCGAGGAAAAAAAAATATGGTCGTGCCGCGCCGAGGAAAAGGGGTCTCGCTGCGCCCCGGGCCGCAGTACAATTGTAGAAGCGTTGACCGGTCCGCGGTCATTCAAAGGTTGGGGACCACTGTACTAGAAGACCTAATGTTTTTCTTTCCATTTTTATGATTCATATGTTAATACCATAGACCGGGGGTGGCCAACCTGAGCCCGAGAAGGAGCCAGAATTTACCAATTTACATTGCCAAAGAGCCACAGTAATATGTCAACTGCCCCCACTGCCCCAGCTCCCTCTCATCCACTGGCAGCCCCAGCAATCAGTGTCTCCTGTTCCCTCCTTGCATCTCCAGGTCAGTTATTTCACAGCATGGAGGAGGCTGGGGGAGGGGAGGAATGAAGGCACTGCAGGCTCGGGGAGGGGAGGGAATGGGTAGAGTGGGGGCTTGACCTGTGGCAGAGCCAAGGGTTGAGCAGTGAGCACCCCCTGGCACTTTGGAAAGTTGGCACCTGTAGCTTCAGCCTGGAGTTGGTGCCTATACAAGGAGCTGCCTATTAATTTCTGAAGAGCCACATGTGGCTCCAGACCCACAGATTGGCCACCCCTGCCATACACAGTGGACATTATTGGTCTCCTAGATCTCAAATAGCTACTAAGCTCCCCTGAGGGAAGTCCTCATTCTTCAGTCATCTGAAAGCAGCAGCTAGTGAAAGAGCCTACAACTACTGCAGAATAGCAGTCCCTGACACAATACGTTAATGAAAAGGGCTAAAATAATTCCCAGACCCTTGGCCAATATCTGCATGCCAGGTTTTTCTTGTTCATCTTGGAGCCATGAGAATTACATTAATCTTGATTTATGTGACTTTTTCCACGACTTTGTGCAGAAAGGGGACAAACTAAAGATATAGGTTTGATTAAAGCACCAGCGAATAGGTAGAAGAGCATCCCTTATAACTCTTTCTATGTATACCTATTAGAGAAAGGAGTCAAATTCCTATACTCCCTTCTGAAGAGGTCTCTTTATGGCCAGCCTCACTTGTGAATTAGAAAATTAAATAAGGTGTTCATGCAGAGTCCACTCTTCTGAGTGGAGCTACCAATATCTCAGTCAGTCAGTCAGTCTTCTACATAGAAAACCTGCCTTCCAGTGCCCCACAGTGTATTTTTACATTGCTCAGATTAAAGACCAGTCTTCATACCACAGTGATTCACTCCATATCTGTCACAGTACACTCTACCCACTGCTGGGTGGCCCCCTTTGGCAGGGCCGGCGACAGAAATTTTGGGGCCCCCCTACTCTGATCGTTTGGGGGCCCCCCCAGCCCAGCCGGCGCTCCCCCCCCCAGCTGACAGCGGCTGGGGGGGAAGCCCAGCCGGGGACCCCCCCAGCCCAGCCCAGCCGGCGCTCTCTCCCCCCCCCCCCCCCAGATTACAGTGGCTGGAGGCAGCGCAAGCCACCCTTGCTGCTCCCCCCCCGCGCACTTTCTCCTCCGGACTGTGCCGCTGACGCTGGGCCGGGCTCACTGCTCCTGTCGGGGACACGCGCGCTTGTCCGGAGGAGAGCCGCGCGCCTCCCTGCCCCTTCCCCGCTCTCCAGGCCCGGCGACAAGGGGGGATGGCTAGGGGTACAGCTGTGTACCAGGGCCCCCTAAAGTCCAGGGCCCAGTACAGCTCTACCCATAGTACCCCCCTGTCGCCGGCCCCGCCCTTTGGGCAATTCTGGGGATTCTCTCTGCTCAGTTCAGCACTGCATTCTGTCTCTTCCACCATCTGCAGCTCTCCGCTTCCTCAGAGTCACCGCATCATTGCTTCACAACACAGATTTCTGACCAGATGACACTGTGATTCTCCCTCGGGGGGTGGGGCAGAGGAGGAAGGGAACAATCCTGCAAAGTTTTTCTTCTGAAGCAGCTTCAGGCACTCCTCATGCCTGCTTCCCTGATCCTGATGCTCCTGCACCTGCAGTGACCAGGCAATCTGCTAGTTCATTACCCCACATAATACCACACTGCAGTGCTGGGTAGGGGAACCCAGGACCACCTTCAACCCTGGATTACAGTCCAAGGGCCTATAGCAGGCAGTTAAAGTCTGTGGCTGCACTCACCTTACTGTTCTAGCCCCTGGATTATTTCCTACCATGTTTTTCCAGTCTGCCTAGCCAGCCCCCTCTCAGTGGTTGGTTCGTTCGTTCGTTCGTTCATTCGTATCTATCTATCTATCCCTTCCTTCCTTCCTTCCGCCTTACTTCCTGGCTTTATAGAAGTCCCTACCTGTTCCTTCACAGGTGAGCTTCTTTCTAATTAAGCCTCTTCACACAGCCTAAATCTCTCTCATTTGCTGCTTAGTTGGCTGATTGGGCCCACCTGGCCTAATTGAGCTCTGTCAGGATCTGTGTGAGGAATGCACTCCATCATACTATCTTTCCTGTGCTTCTTGAGGTAGATGTCAAGTGAAGTGTTATGTAAATAAACCATTGCAATAAATAGCAAACACTTCCAGAGACCCATAAAAACCTTCTTTTTACAATGCTTGTATCAAGAGCTGCATCTGCAGACAATTGCTTTTGTTCTACAATTATGGAGGCAAACTGGGTTATCCAAATAAGGAAGCTTGTTGTATCTTTGATTATCATTATATATTAAGATTCTCAGAAATATACCCTTGACATTTTTCTTGGCAGCCTTCGTGAATAGTAAGGATGCCTTCAGAGGGAAACTAGTGAGCAAAACCTGTTTATGTTCCCTGCTTTTTAAGAAACTGCTTTGAGGACATGCAGAGAATCAGCCCGATACCCACCAAGTCTTGCAGGATTATGGAGGAGAAAACGAATATAGTGCTCTCCATTCTAAAGTTATTTTTTATTGTTTGTAACGTGCTACTGCCTGTATGGACCCAATCAGAATCAAGGCCTTGTTGTGCTAGGCACAGTACAAGCAGATCTTATTTTTTTTAAAAAACAGTCCCTGGCCTGAATAGATTACAATGAAAGATTTAAAAAAGTTGATCACAATGATAGCTGTACCACAATAACACATTACTTGCCCACCCCTGTTTTATAAGAAACTAGTATAACAGCCCATGTACAAGGGCCAAAGTGCTTGTCCAGGCCGTCTCTATGGCTTGTGGCAGCGCACGTGCGGTGGCCATTTTGTGCTGCCGAACTACAACTCCCAGCAGGCTGTTTGTCCGGGCCGTCTCTACTGCGCATGACAGCTTCAGACAAACATTCTCTGGCCTTTTATTATATAAGGATGGCCTTTAAAATTAGGGTAAATCATCTGGCCTTTTAAACCTTTACCTCAGGAAAAGCAAACAAAATTACTTTACCAACTCAGTATCATTGAAAGTTAAATGGAAATTATCCAAAGTTATAGGACTCCCATCATCAGCATCACACTGCCTCACAATCTTTAATGTATTTATCTTCAAAATAATTCAGTGAGGCACTATTGTATGGCTTCCAAGCATAGCCTGCAGGGCAATGCTTTTATAATGTATGGATTATATTTTAATTACTGCGTACATTAAATGTCTTAATGATTTCTTAGACATAAGCTTATACACACACAAATATAATGGTATCTATGTTTGTTGTAAGGATATGATAAATCTTTGAATGGGATTCAAATCATGTATTAACCCATTCAAATCATAGATATCTGAATTCCTCAAACCTTAATCTATAAGACTATGTGTCAATCCTTATTCAGTATATATTATACAAATACAAGTGTCTAACTGTAATTTGTACTGATTTATATCTTGAAAAGGAAACAACATAACAGTTCAGTAATCAGAGTACTGCATGTTATATGGATTACACCAAGTAGCTGAATAAAGCTGGTAAATATATTTGTTTAAACTGTACCCAAAATCCAGAAATCTGTAGCTTGGTCCAAATGGCAGGGAGAAGTCTCCCTTTCCCAGCTTGCACCTGGTTTTCTTTTTCCTTCCCTTATCCCTGGGGACTGCTATTCATAGTCTAGCAGTCTGTACTCAGGGAAGAGTACAAACAGAGCTATAATTTTCCTCTTTCCTGTGCATAGAAACACCTGTGTTCTCCACCCAGCTGCTATTTATGATGCCGTCTGCCAACTCTCTCCTGAGTCCCCATATTCCCACCTCATCTTCATTCCAAAGGGTCGTGTCTCCTGTGTCCAGTGATATTTATGGTCAATGTATTTGTGTATATTTTCTAAACAACTTTCTTTTCTTACTCCTGGGCCTCTGTCACTCAGATAAAGTTTACTTTTCTAAGTTCTTTCTCTAACATCTCCTGCTTTCATCACACCTCTACCTTGGGGTCCCCCCCACGCATCATGCCTCATCCCCCCGGCAACTCCATGCTGTTTAGCCCTCTTCTGGCTATGTTCCCTCTTCTTCACACACAACCCAGCTCCTTCCCTTGCCTTAGCTTTCTGCTCCTCTCTCCTGGGTCCTCTCCCACTCTCAGTGGCTTAAATCTCTCACAACCAGCCCCTCCTCTTCCCCTGGGAAGGCCTCACTTCCCAGAAAGTCTTTCCAGTCTCACTTCTCCCTCAGGCTTTCTGTCCCACAACCTTCCAACAGCCCCACAGCTCTGCCCGCCTCCGGCAGCCATTTATCCCCAGCCAGCATAGCTCCTGTCTGTACCTCTCGGCTGCTGCCTCACACACCTGGGTCGGGGAGTGGTGTTCTCCTGAGTCTTTCGCCCCCGAGCCTCTGAAAGGAGACAGGTGGAGACAGGCAGGCAGCATGAAGTGCTCTGGCAGCGGCCTCCCATAACACTCCCCATCCCCCGCACAGCAAGCGGTCTGTGCAAGGAGAGCCCTTGTTGGGTGGCATAGAAGGGAGCATGTTCCTTTGTCAGGCAGAAGAGGATGATAAGTGTCCTGAGAGCTCTGCCTAGAGGAGGACAGTGGGGCTGGGCTAGGAGAAGGCAGGCCAAGGGCAGCAGGGGCTGCCTGACCTTAGGCTAGTCAGAAAAGGAATCGCCCCACTGACCACTGCATTAGAGATTTAAAATTAAAAAGGTAACAGCTGGAGCCCCAGGTGACTGGCCTTCTATAAAAGCCTGGGGGCAGGGCAGGGGAGAAAGACTGGCAAAAGAAACAGCCTGCTGCAAGTGTTTCCGCTGCAAGGCCCTCAAAGGCCAGGACCCATCCAGGAAACTCTCTTCCCCCTACATCCATCCCAGTGCCTCCAGTGAGAGCCCCGGGCCCCTGAGCTGGGGAGGGAGGATGGGCTCTGACACATCCAGGAGTAGCAGACACCTGTCAGCAGCAGGGGGAAGGTTCTGTGGCAGTTGGTGGAGGGTCAGTGAGGACACAGCAGTTTGAAGGGCTGAAGGGAGCATGACAGTGGGAGGAAGGTGGGTTGAGAGTAACATGTGGGGAGCTGCAACTGCTGGCCTTGAGCTTGGACACTGAAGCCCCATCTTCTGCAGTTCTTTAACGGGACTTTCAGTAAGGCAGTTGTTTACTGATGGACCTCTCATTGTTAATGGTCACAGCCCCTTCCTCCCATTCCTCCGCTTTGACTAACGCTCTTCCACAACAGCTTCTCCACTTGAACCTCTTTACACTCGCTCCCATTGCCGTACCTCTACTGCTACTTCCTGATGTTAGCCAGGCAGAGGTGTTAGACAACAGGCAGCGTTTCTATGTATGTGGGAAAGTGATAGGCCAGCAGAGGAATCAGCGAACAGCTCCTACTCCTTTGCAGTTGCTAAAACCTCACATAGCAGGTATTAGGCAATGGAAAGGGAGGATGTGATTACCTAATCATCTGTCCCATCCCTTTACCCTACCAAAGTACTCTTCAATTGATGAAGCATCACTTGTTCACATTTACCCCTGTAGCCTCCATGCCTGGGTTTCCTATTGTTTAAATGGGAATGTCTAACTTGCAGTTCAACCCAATAACAAATACATCTCTTAGCCCGTCTCAAGGTCTGTCACCCCCTTAGAGACTATTGTGGTCCAACTGCTCCCATTTACATGGAATATTGCACGCTGGCACCTCGACTACATAGGACACACTCGTAGTTAATATGGGCCAGGCTGAGACCTGCACTATTCTGTGCTAATTCAGAGCCATGGGCAGGCTCCTGCCAAACTGATGTCAAAGACTTCAGATGGGCAAAGTCTGGTAATCTTGGCTTTAAATTATTGACAGCAACAATGCTGAAACAGGAAACTGAGGGTATGTGAAACTTTATACAAGGGAGATATTTAATCCCATCTCCTGCTGAGATTCTATGTCTTTATGAGGCATTTACTCCTTTGGTGGTTGTCATTTACACATACTGAAGTCCAATGTTATATGTTTAGGTTGAAATCTGTACACATATGGCATGAACTATCAGCAAAAGATGCTGAAGGATTCACTACTCCAATGAAAAATGAGGGCCCACACTCCAAATGCAGTGCAACTTGGATCACGGGCAGTAAATTTGAAACCAAATTTGCAAGTATAGGGGCATTTGCATTGTGGAGTCACAATGCAAAAATATACATGTGTATAGTTGCAACCTCTGTTTGAAAATCTGACCATTGGTGGGAATCACATATAACAATAAATAAGTTAAGAGAAATCTACAGTAAATTTTTCTCTCATCTTAAGCAGACAAATTCATGCAACTCCCCCGGAAGCGGCAAGCACCACGTCTCTGTGGCTTCTGGGGTGGGGGCCAAGAGTTCCATGCACTGCCCTTGCCTGCAGGCACCTCCCCCTGCAGATCCCATTGGTTGGGAATGGGGAACCTCAAGGTAAGTGGGGCCAGGCCAGAGACTGCACCCTGAACTCTTCCTGCACCCCACCCTCTTTCCCTGAGCCCCCTGCTGCACCCCAACCCACTGCTGAGCCTCCTCCTGCACTCCACACCCTGTCCTGCACCCCAACCCCCTGCCCTGAGACCACGCCTGCACTCCACACCCCCTCCTTCACCCCAAGCCCCTGTGTCCTGAGCTGGCTCCTGCACCCCAACCCCCTGCCCCAGCCCTTCATTCATGGCTCTGCATGTAATTTCCCTACCCAGATGTGGCCCTCGGTCCAAAACGTTTGCCCACCCCTGGTTTAGAGACTCAAGGTAGACGAGGTGATATCTTTTATTAGACCAGCTTCTACAGGTAAAAGATACAAGCTTTTGAGGTTCACAGAACTCTTCTTCAGATCTGGGAAAGATAATCAGAGTGTCTATTACTTAGATCAGATTCAAAGGAATGTAGAAAGCAGTGTAAGTTAACCCTCGGTAAGAGGTATACGCAAGTAAGTAAGGCTAAAGGGATCTAGAAGTTGTTAGGCACATGTTCTACATGCAAAACTATGTAACATGAACTGAAAAACATGCAAATGATAGTTGCAAACATTTATTAGCTAAATTCTCAATGGGAAAAAATAGCAATGAGTTGTTGCAAATAAGTTTCTGTACATTATTCATTGTTTATTTTCAGTTTACAAACAGTAGCTGAACTTTAAAAAACAGAAGACATTGAACTTAAGACAGTGAAAAGTTGCTGTGTAAAAACTTTGTAGAAAACAGACTGACAATACAAAGTGTAGGTCATAATTAAGGAGAAGAAATACAAACCCAAACAAAATATTCTACTTTATTGAATAGCTTCCTTTGTGTTTGTTACTTAAATTCTGGAATATCTCTTAAGTGATGAAAAAATGGACGACCATGAACACAGCCTTTATTTTCATTTCCAAGCTCTTGCTTCATCCTATAAATTGTGTCCTCTACATCCTTTTTTGACATATACAAGGGTAGCTTCCGAGACATACGCACTGCTTCTCCCTGTGGAGAGGAAACACCCCCACCCCATAAATTTTATAGTGCTACCTTGTACCAGATTAACTTGAGGCTTCAATAAACTCATCAGGCACTAATAGTATATTCTATTTTTCGCTTTTCTAGTGATAAATTCTACTTATTACCAGTAAATTCAACCCCAGCATCTAAACTACAACTCTAAGCATAAGTGTTACAAAATATTTCAAGGTACTATGCAAGATATCAGGTCAGATCACAAAGAGAAAGAATAGCATCAAATTAACTTGTGTTGCCAATCTGTTGGTCATGTTTGTACTTTCTTTTAGAGCCCAATCTTGCAAAATGCTGAGCACTTTTTGATCTTTTTAGCTCTCTTAATTTATTGACTTCATTGAAAGCTGACAACATACAAAACCTTAAGGTCTCTCTGAAGTGGCATTGCTGACTTGGTATTTTAATCATATTACTTAGCCACTATTCCTCACCACTTGCCTTCTGCCTTCCTTCATGCTGTACAAAATTGAAGAGGAGTTCAGAAATTTTAAACTTGAGCTACTTCATTCCCTCCCCCCCACAAGAAATGCTGTCCCTTTCACTCCCAGCCTGAAAGGTCCTGCATCATTGTGGATTTCCCTCCCGCCAGGAGGTCTGAATGTAGCTCCTTCTGGAACTAGTAGTCTGGTAGAGCTCTGACACTGGCAGACCTGGTGCCAGCTCATGCTGAGGCCGCCAGGCCTCACTGAACAATGACAAATGTATAGCTGGAAATCAGTCTGGCTCACCTGTGTGTTACTATTGTTAAAATAGGAATTAGATTTACAGAGAAGTGTTTATTGGACTTTATGAAATTCCTATGAATTGCTGCACACATGAATTTCATTATATCTGTATCCCTGTGTTATAAGAGAATATTTTAGTGTTTGCTTTGTAACTATAAAAGTGTATGCTATGAAATTGGAAACCCCCCACATTCAGGAGGGAAGCATTACCAAGTGTGAAAAACTAGTTTACCATAAATAGTGTCATCTCCTGCCCAACAAAAGAAGGCCCATAGACACCAGACAAACCAATGAGGAACATCAGCAGATAACAAAGAGTCCTGTGGCACCTTAAAAACTAACTAAAGTATTGAAGAATAAGCTTTCATGGGCTAATACCCACTTTGTTGGATGCAGGCAGTGGATGGAAGCACTGCTTGCATCCGACGAAATGGGTATTAGCACACGAAAGCTTATGCTTCAATACTTTAGTTAGTCTTTAAGGTGCCACAGGACTCTTTGTTACTTCTGCTATTCCAGACTAACACGGCTACCTCTCTGATTCTTGATATCAGCAGATAAAAGACTTTGTTGATTGCTTCCCACCCCCAACACCCATGAACAAACCTTCCTTCCATCACAGTTTGAACTGGGGAGGGGAGGGAATAAAAATCACTTACCAGAAGAATCTGTATCATTATGCTGCTTGGCATTTGGAGGGGGCAATATTTCTAAGTATAAGCAAGGGATTCTTAAGCTGCTTAGCTTGGGTTAGCCCTAAAGGACATATAGAGCTTGCACATTACAGCAGCTTCTATTGCTTTTTGAAACCTAAGACTAACTAATTTGTGTGTGTTATGTTCATCTGCTTTAACCTTGTAAATAGCTCTAATTTATTTTTCCTAGTTAATAAATCTTTAGTTAGTTTATTACAGGATTGGCTACATGCATTGTCTTTGGTGAGAGATCTAAGGTGCAATTGTCCTGGGATATTTGACTGGTCATTTGGGACTGGGAGTAACCTGAATATTGTTGTGATTTTTGGTGTAAGGCACTATTTACTGTCTGGGTGCCCCAGGGGACTGTCTGTGACTCCATATTAAGGCTGTTACAGTGCTTCAGGAATCCACACTTGATAGTTGGTTGGCAAAGTCTAAGTATAGAACACACAACCAGTTTGTTACAAACCAGAGCACAAACCCCAATCTGCCCTTGGCACCCATGTTTGAGTCAGTCGAGACAGCTTGACAGGAGTTAAGAATTTGTGGCTGTGATGCATAAAAAAGAACCAACCACTTTCTGGAAACTGTAAACAATTTTATGATGTGACTGCGCAGTAACCTGGAGAACTGCCTCTATAGTGTTTTTATATAATGTCTTATCAAGTCACAGTTCATTTATTCAAACTGCATTTCTTCTTTGAAAACTTTCAACATAAAAAGAGTACCTTCTTACTGAAATATACTTCCTCAGCATATTCAGAGTAGTATCTAATGACTGAAGTGACAAACATGTTCTTACTCTTTTTAGCAATGCAGAGCCAATTCAACTGAGAGACAGTATGGTGGATTTTATTGTTTCTTGTTCATCATCATAAGTCTCTCATCAAAATAGAACTGCATTTAATTAATGCTAAAAGCTAGAGAGACTTTCAAACGGCTTCAGCAGTTTATTTAAAAATAAGATGACCAATATCTGAAAGCAAACCTGCTATTCCTTACCTCTAAGTAGTTGATCACTTTGAGAGGCCTACACTCATATACTTCCTGTGCATTTTTGTTTATCACGGCATTCAGAATTTCTTTTAAATCTGATATACCATAGAATGGCAGACAATTAGCCATTCCTTCTATTTCCAGCTGGTTTTCTGTAGCTGAATATCCTGGCAATGAGAAAAGAAAATAATTAGTATTCCTGATATCAATAAATAACATCTAGGTTACAAGCTGTTTTGATTTGTATCCCAGAATAAGCCCAATGAAAATATAACTGATGTAAAAATGCTTAGCAAACTAGTCATCAGAATTCAGTACAGTTAAGACAATTAATTTTGCCTTCCTTGGAATGAACAGTGTAACCTCCTCCTGGGTTTTATATTAATCATGTGTCATGAGTGCCTTTTCACACCACCTGTGCCACAGTTTACTTTAGTTCAAATCCTGGTTAGAACTCTTTAAATGCTTTCACAACTTTATAGTATTTCCTCTTTGGGCAGGCATTTTAATCCCATAGCTTTTATTAAAACAAATTAAATTAAAGATGAATATGTAATGATTTTAGCTTCTACAATTTGTTTTTATGAACAGTGTGTTGATGCCAGTCGCCACGCAAATGGTTTAAACATCCGTCCAACTCAAACTCAATTCTTTGGGACAGATCCAATTCCCATTGAAATCAAAAGCAGTCTTTCCATTGAATTCCACTACCACAGAGACTGAAGAACCCAAGCCCTCAGAACTGAACTTTTCCACAGGTCCCTCCATATCCATCAAGGAGTTGCCACCGCTGCAAATGGACACCTGAATAGGGACCTCCAGGACATGATCAAAGATCATCTTATTAATGTAACCACCTACTCCCCAGCAAAAAAACTCAACCTACACCATGGAAATCCAAACCTTTAAACAAACCCAGACACCCAGCCTATTATCAAATTAACCCCACTCAAGCACTCTCCTTCCACCCCAACATAAACTTCTCTTTTCTTTCGGGCTCAACTTCTGCTCACCTCATTTCCCACTCAACAAATCCCCTAAAAATGGCAGAATCCTTACTCTTGCTAGTATCTGTTTCAGACCTACAAAGGAATAGTGTTCATGACAATCTCAATCCATTCCCCTCTGCTCACTGAGTTTGGGAAATAGGGCACCGAATGGGGAAACAGGAAGATCATTCATAATGAAAACCAATCCAATTCATTGTTGTACTCTAAGTTGTCCCATGTAACATAATTTTAGGTAGCAGGTTGAGTTGGACTTGTTTCTGAAAGTCAGCAGAAGTTGGAGACACAGGATGTCTATACTTTGAGTTGAAGGCATAATTTGCAACTCAAGAGGACATTCTCCAAACTAACTCTGATTGAGATAATGTACTAAAATCACAGTATAGTTGGGAAGGAGAAAACATAACTATCATTGCTGACATCTCCACAGCCTCCTGAGATCCCAAGATCCACCATGATATCCTTGGATCTTCATATCCTGATCCTGAGAGAGGTCGTGCCCAGATCGAGCAAGACAGAGGGAGAACCAATAACATTCTCGACCATTACTTTGAATGTGAGACTTATATTTTCTCTTCTCTTTCGTCTTCAGTCTCAAAAGAGTCAGCCAAGACAATTCCATCTTTTGCAACAATGTTATGTGTCTGATCAGAGAGGCAGCCTGACACTGGTACAAGTTTGCCAGCTCTATAGTGGCAGACAGGAACATGTGCACTGTGCTTGTGTTTCTCCAGCAGGGAAGCTGGAAATAAGAGTCAGTACGAAAGACAGAAGCTGCATTTTCTATCTTTGCTATTCTTTTTCTCTCCCCTTTTGTGTGCATTTGTTTAGTTTTACTGTAAAACTTCAACAACAACAGCTCCAGCCCACTTCAACTAACTTTCTCTCCCCCCCCCAAAAAAGGATACAATCCATCAAAGGGGGGGGAGGGGAAATGTTCCCTATAAAATATACTGGTGAAAGGGAAAAGGAGCTATGGAATATTGTTAAATTGAAAGCCTTATTTAACACTTTACATTTTAAATGCTATAGCTGTTTTTCCTTTCTGTACCTTTGGTGAAAGGTAACAAAGAGTTTTAATGGTAGACATTACAATAAGAATAAGCCAACGATAAAGTAACATAAAACTCCTGACCACTCATTAATGTTGTAACATTAAACAAAACATCGTAGCCATTGGTCCCAAGACATCCCCTTTCATAATACAATACCACCATCTATGCAAGCACATCATCTTTGCTACTAGGTGAGTGATACATGTCTAGCCAGACTCTGTGGCAAGGAATTGGGTAACTATACCTGCCTGACTGGTTCCTTTGAATACCGACTATCTAATCATGAGACTTAGGTGCACCTGAACAGTAAGCCAATGGCATCCCATAGATACCTGATATTCATATGTTTCTTGTGGATTTTATCCAAGTAATTCCAAATGTTCACCTTCTATGTATTTGTAAGTGTGGATTATAGTGTGTCTATTTTCAACATGTCTGCACAACCTATAAACAAGTTTCAACAAGCAAACTATTCAACTTTGCTGTAAAAGCAGTTTTGCAATAGTAACCAACTATTTTGACTTTTGAATGTTTATCAACTGTAACATCCCTACATCCACATTTGGGTTCTATTTCACCAGACAGTGTATTCTTCTTAAAGCTCGAGCTAAGGCTGCGAAGTACAACTTCCATGAGCTACAGATACAGCTGTGGCAGAAAAGGACGCCCACTCTGAGTGTGGTTATATTCTGTAGACTGAAAAGAGGAATATTGTATTCTGATTCAAGTATTTTCATCTGTAAATCTTTGCAAGACCAATTTGGCAACCTCTGAGGAAGCTAGAAGACACTTAAACCTCACTGTACATGTAACCATTTGACAAAGTATAAAGACATTCTGGAGTACTCAAATATCAGTCTTTAGTTTCCACTAGTGATTTCTGTGAAATAATTTGCAATTTCCAAGAAAATTATTGCCAAGTGAATAGATGACCAATTTTCAACTGACTAAAAGTGTGGATTTCTCATTGCTGCCAGTGTCCCTCTTCTCTTTCCAACAAAGCCCTTGTGGTGAATTTTGAAGCATTTTCTCTTACTGGCCATGAAAAACTGCTTCCTTTCAGCTGCCCCACCTAAATCAGGTGGCACTATAAAGTTGTCTTTTTTCCATTCAACATCAAATATACCAAGCTTCAAAAAATAAGAAACTTAGTTATTCAGTGGGGAGTGAGAACAGAGTTCACCATGGGAGCTTTGATCACAAACAAAATGAGAGCAAGGAAGCTGCATCACAGCTTGTAAACTCTGGCTAGTAAGGCTTATGAAACAGCTTGTTTGCAATGAACAGAGGGGTGGGAAACATTTTTTTTCTACAATGTCTGTGTGTACCTTTCTGATGTGACTGGATATCTATTGGGGGAGGGGAGAGAGAGAGGGAGGAAAATGAGAGATAAATTGACTTTATTTTGCATAAAGGAAATGAACTATATTTTTGTTCCCTGAAATATTTTGACTTGGTATGTAAATGCTTTCAGCAATCTTCTAATAGTCGATTTATAATATGGAGCTTGCTGATCTAATAACTGTATATACTCCAGTCATATTTGCTGAATTAGCCACAGTCTCCTCAGGCAAACACTTTCAAACCTGAGAGAACAATCACTGCCATCTGAGGCTTAGACTGAAGAAAAGATGCACCAGCACCTATTGTGCAAATTCTATTATTGTGACACTTAATTCAGTTTGATTTGGCATCCTGTCCTAAAATAAAGAAATACAAGGACAATCTCATGCTAAACCAACCAAATATAGAAAATAACACTTTCAACTTACACTAAAGAGGACATTATGGCTGCAAAGTTAAGCCCTCAAAAGCTACAAAAATGCCAGAATTGAGGCTGCCTGTGCCTTCTGTGTATGCATTTTGACACAGTCTTTAATTACATGAGCATATCCTATTTTTTCCACAGGACTCCTGCCTCATTCAGTGCACAGAATGGAACTTATCTGGGGATGAATAAAGGCTGTGTAGTGAAGGAGGCTGTTGTCTGTAGGGAAAAAAAAATGATTTTTTCCCCTCACTTGATTCTTGGAACCAACTAAACCATCTTAACTTTCATTTTCCAAAACAATTCAGCCTGAGGAAGACATCTGGCATGGAAAATTTCAGCTTACATATACTCCAAAGCCAGAAAGGTAATGTAGGCCATAGGACCACCCCAAAATAATTCAGAGAACATATCTTTTTAGAAAAATATCCAATCCTGATTTTAAAAGTCACTGATGGAGAATCCACCACAACCCTTAGTAAATTGGTCCAATGATTAATTATTCTTGTAATTAAAAATGTATGCCTTATTTCTAGTCTGAATTTGTCTACCTTCAACTTCCACCCATTGGATAGTGTTATACCTTTCTCTGTTAGATTAAGAGCCCATTATTAAATATTTGTCCCCTATGTAGATACTTACAAACCGTAATCAAGTCACCATTAACTGTCTCTTTGTTAAGCTAAACAGGTTGAGCTCCTCGAGTCCACCACTATATGGCATGTTTTCTAATCCTTTAGTCATTCTCATGGCTCGTCTCCAAACCCTCTCCAATTTATCAACATACTTCTTGAATTGTGGGTACCAGAACTGGACACAGTCCAGCAGGAATTGCACCAGTGCCAAGTATAGAGATAAAATAACTTCTATCCCTACTTGAGATTCCCCTGTTTCTGCATCCAAGGTTTGTAATATTTATTTTGTCCCCAGCGTCACATTGGGAACTCATGTTCCCTTGTCAATTTTCTATTATTATTAACTTTTGATTTATATTAATTACCATAAATTTCCCCTTTCTTCTAATTGTTTATTATTATTATTTTACAGCTGCCTTCACTTTCCTTCTAAACCAGACTGGTTTTTAACAAATTGGGCCTTCTTCCTCGATTGTGACTTTCTGGACATCTACTAAAGTATTCTTAAATGATTCCCAATTATCAGTCACATTTTTTCTTATTAAGTGTTAGATGGTTAAAGTTTGGCAAAGTTATAAGCAACTGAAAACATGGTCTTATAAAGGGAAGTTTCAGGGGAAACAAATTGATTGTTTAGAGTTCTCAGTATTCCAAGATGGACTACTCTAGGTTTGGTCTGTAGATAATTTTATCTAGAGAATAAAAAATATCTATAAATAAAATAATCCCAGCTCACTACCTTGTAGCTGAAGTGAGTCATGAGAAAGGTGAGCTAGAGAGAGAGCTTGCATGTATATCTGAAAAGTAGCTTTAATGAGTTCTTGCAACAGAAATGGACCATGGCCAACTTCAAGGAGCCCCTAAAGAAGCACTCTGTATCTGGGAGGCAAGCACAAATAATTATGAAAAAGGAGCAGCTACTGTGTTCGGATCTGCTAAAGAATGTCCTGGATTGTTGTTTTTGACTTATTGCCTATTGATTTAACCAGTTTGCCAGCATCCTCTGTTCAGGCTACATGTGGCCCTGAAGGAAGAACAGTGTTCTCTTGGAGGGACAGAACATAATTGGCCTTTCACTAATGTCTTGCTCCAGCACCCTTTTTGGACTTGTCCTTGAAGGTTTCCATATGTTACACTACATCTGTCATTACTCTACATATGCATGCTGTGGTAACACATGAAGTTACAGCATTTCCAACAGCTCTTAGAGTGAACCTCTATCCTGGATCAAGGGAATTGCCATTTAAGCACCACACCCAAGAAACTGGCCTCCGTGGGCACTATGACAGAGGAAATGTCTGCTATTGATTTGCCTCTGCGAAGCCTTTTTTGGATTTCCACTGATGGCGGGATGGCTGTACATCATCCAGTGTAAAAGTTATACCCACTCTCTACTTCTGGGCTATTAAGGTAATAGATGAGAAAGGTTTGTGGTATGATATAGATTCTACTGGAGAGCAGACTGATGGGGGTTCTAAAACAGCCCTGCTATTGACCCCAAACTGAGTGCTAGCAAAAAGTATGATGATGATCCTGAAGCAAAGGCTGACCAGTGTTCAAATCTTAAAACTGCCTTGCTGGACCTCCAGACTGGACCTCCAGACTGTCCCCAATCCATTGCACAGCAAAGCAGGAGGCATCTAAGCTACTGGTTTCAGGAGTAAGCAAAGAGCCAGTGAATTCTATATATGTTAGAAGTGGGAGTGGTAAGCACTAGGAAAGGCTACTGGGCTTAAGGAAGACCCACCAAAACACACACTTCCATTCCAAAAGATCAAACAACAGTGACCTCCATTCCAGAAGATCAAAGAATAGTGAGGCAGGAAACAGTCATGGATTCTAGGGCTTTCCTTGAGCTGCTGAGGATACAAAAAGCCCACCATAGATATTTCCTTTATCTTTTTCTTATGCAAAAATTTAAAGGTTTTCTACTTGTTTCCTGTGGCAAAGAACTGCTTGCAAAAGACCCTTTCACAACATCTGATCCAGCTCCCATTGAAGCCAATTGGTGTTTTTTTTATTGATGCCAGTGGGGTAGAGATCAGGCCTACAGAGAACAGAAAAGGAACCATTCCTGTCTTCCAAAGGTCTGGTTAGTTTAGCAAGTGTGCCAATAAGGACAGCTTCACATTTCAAAGAAAACAAAAAGAACTCTGTCCTTATTCAGCTGCGTTGCACAGGGATATCCATGAATTATGACTCCAGTGTACAACAGTGGCTTCGATACAGGAAAGACTTTTATGAAAATAAATCTGAAGTGCTATGATGTGGGTCAATGGCACCAAGGCAGAGCATAGGTGTAAGAGAGTCCTCTGCAAAACATATAACGAGTGCTTCCTACATCACAAGTTGTAGATTTATCAACATTCAGTTGCAGCTTGGGGCAGTGGTCAGAGCACAGAATTGAGAATTAGGAGACCTGGGTTTTATTCCTAAAAAAATGTTTGTTTGAAGCTCTGCTCTACCGCCTCACTAATCAGCCATCATTTTCCATTTCTCAATGCTCTGAGTGACAGAGATGAGGCTCTTAGCCAGATAGGAATAACTTTGAATACTGAGGAACTTAGGGTGCAGATGGTTTGATTGGTGAGGAGATATAGATTTACAATTTATTAAATATGCAGTCATTTCAACTGTGAAATAAAGATTTAGTAGAGTCAAAATAAACACAAAATTACATCATACCTGGTATCATTTTTATCCTAAAACCATTTGCTGTAAGTCTTAGATCTGACAAGTAAATTGATCCATTTAATTTTTGGCAATCCTTTGGCATATTGTAGAGAGAATCCATATAATGAGATCCACTGAACAAACTGAAAAACAAACAAGCAAACAATAATTTCACGAGGCTTAAAATACCAAAGAACTATAATAAACAGAGGGAAAGAGTGAACAATAATATATTTACTACCAGCATGACAATTCCAGGATTATAGTCTGTTAACCAACTAGTATAAACTATTAGCCATTTTAAAAATTACATGTACATATGAAAAAAACCAAGGATAATGGATTTTTATTTGTAAAAGGGCAACATTAGATTTTTTGCAAAACAGAAGTACAATAAAAACTCCAGGTCAAATAAACTTAAAAAGAGACTTGAATCTGACAATTTTCTTTTTATATCCCAAAGACCTGTGTTTTTATTTTTTGTAACTGATATGCTAATAATAAAGTACTTAAATCAGAAGCGTATTCCTAATATTCCAAGAAAAAAGCATCATGATTTAAAATTAAAATTGCTAGATAATAAAGTTGTTATAAAAACTAGATGGCAAGAATGATCCAATTAAATACAATCAAAATATTATAAAGCATAGAAACTGTTAAGGTATGCAGATAAGGATACTAATTCTCTTACATTCTATATTTTTTTTTTCTAAAAGAGGACTCCAGCAGGGATCTTCTGAGTTGGAACTCTCAAGATTACCAGGTTCAGAGGGGAAAGAAATACCAAATATTGCAACTTGGAGGGGATGTTGATCTTTCCAAGCAATAGAAACAAGTTTAATGGAAGTCACTAACTGGGAAGACCTGGGGAAAGGCCACATAGCTTTTGAAGCCAGGGATCTTAGACATAGCAAGTACTCCAAATGGTGGGACTACTGGGGTGGAAGAACGGCCCCAAAACCTCTACTACCCAACACTACCACTAACTAGCTAGATAGAGGTAAAAACTTTTTACATCAAAATTTGAAATTGAAGTAGGAATGCTAGAAAAGCTGTGGACACTGGATGGGTTCCGTCACAGACCATGGATGGTAGAAAGGAACTGAAGAGGCAGGAAATCCGCACCACCCCCTATGTGCTCAGTTTGGAGCACAGATGCAGGCCTAGACCAATGGACACTGCTAATAAGTCTTCTGGTCTCAGGTGAGTGGAGCTCTTGTGAACCCTGAGTGAGCGATCATCACTTAGAGAAACATTTGTGCCAAAAGCCTCCTCAATCTTACAGTAGATAATTCTTAAGCAGTACTTAAAAAACAAAACCAACCATAAAAAAGCAAAACAAAACCTCAAAACCCCATGACAAAACCCTTGCTCCACACTACTATACCTGTCAGTTAATACAATTGGCTTGTCCAGTTTCTCTATTGGAAGTTTGTGTTGCTCCAGCAGTTTTTTATAAAGTAGGGCTTCTTCCACTCTATACGGATTTAGCAACATGATTTTTTTTTCAGAAGCAATTATCCATGCATCAGGAAAACTTAGGTGACAGATCAGGCAAGACTCGTTTTTATCAAAATTTCTCTTCTCAAGCCTTTGAAGTTTACATTTGAAAGAACTCATAGAAAAGGGGACCCGTACAATTTTCATAGTTTGGTTATGGCTCTGTTTCTTTTCAATTTGAGACTGAAAAAGTTTGTCAAGTTTCTGCTGGTCACAGAGGGAAGTCTTCAGTTTGGGCTTGTATCTTTTTTCTGTCTCTTTTGTTGATCTCTGTATTCTCTGCTCCACAGCTTTCTTGGTTTGATTGTTGTATCGTTCCAGGTCTTTCGTGGCTTTTTCTTCATACCTAAACAGAGAGTGGGGCAGGATGTGGGAGAGAAATCACAAATGTAACAAACTAAAGGCCAGATTGTGACACCCATTCTAATACAGTCATGCACCTCCTCTCCTTTTCATAGCCACATTAGCTTTCTCTGCATCCTGACCCAGTACTTAGCACCCCTGTACTCTATCCCATTGATCAAGTGGGAGAGAAATGTCTAAACAGTGGACAGAGCCTTGCCTCTCCCCCAGTGTGACAGCCAGAAGGGCTAAAGGCTCAATCTAACCTTAAATTTATAACCAGAAATACTGTTTCAGAAGTACATGTTCAGTTTGTAGGCACTTAATTTGTATTACAGTGTAGTACCCACTTGGCATTTTGACTTCAAATGGTTTCAAACTCTTTGATTGCATAGGCATAAAAACCCTACACTGATACCTACATTCATAATTTTTGGGACTATTGGTAATAGCCATATCAATCAACTTATCAGAGAAGCACAGGCATTTGGTAGCAAACGCTACTGAATACTGCTTGCCCAGTCTCATGGCTAAATTATAAGAGACCCAGGAAAAGACTTTCTTCAAGCAGGATTTCAGTAAGAGCCAAGTCTACGAAGATCAGTTTGAATAACTGAGTAACTTAATAAAGAAATAAAATTACAATGATATAATTTATTGTAGAGATTCTTTGAGCATGTTTAAACTATACAAACATAAAATAATGCTATTTTATCTCTACAAAGTCTTTACTTTCAGGAGAATTTGAAAAGACTGAGATTGCCAGGTATTCTAAACTAAACAAAGACATAAATTATGAGTAATATAGAGAAGGTAAATGAGGATCTCCTATTTACTCCCTTTTATAATATAAAAGCAAAGGGATACTCAATGAAATTGAAAGCAAAAATTTAAAAATGATAGACTTTTTGTTACCCACCGTATGTATTATTATCCTGTGGAATTCATTGTCACAACATATCACTGAGTCCAAGTGCATAGCAGCATTCAAAAAACCATGATTCATTTTTATGAATAATGAGATGACCCACAGTTACATTAGATAGGATAAAAATAATACAGGCTCTAAATTATCTTGCTTAAGCCAACCACTAACTGACTGGGGTTAAGGAAGAAGCTTTCCTCTGAGCGGGCTATTCTTTAATTGTCCACTCTGGGATTTCTTACCTCTTCTATCGAAATGTCTAGCTCTACACAAGACACTGAACTACACTAGCTACTAGTCATTGTTATGGCAATTCCTGTGTTCTCTGTGGCTGTACATACAGGGGAACACTCAGACCCTTAAAATGAGGACCTCTTTTATATCAGTGCTTAAGTAGAAAGGGGATTGAGATGATGCATCTAGCTCTGCAACCCTTGCGTTGGCTGTTGGTGAGTACATAAGCGAGTAATCGTATTGACTTCATGGGAGTAAGCCGGAGGGAGTGCTGAACAACAGGGATGGGTATTGCACAGTCAGGCTCTATGACACATAAAAATTGCTATAAGTTTTTTTGTGGACATGACTAAGATAATAACCTTAACATTATTTGAGGTTATATTAAGGCAGGAACTTTACACTACAGACAATAGGGCTGGTTGCCTCCCAGATATAAATCTTACTATTTGAAGACCTTAGCAGCAATTTGCTCAATTCTCCTTTCCTACCCCCATTCAATGTCCTGGATTCTGTCTAGTAGTACAACTGATTTCCAGTAAGAAGCAGTATTATACCAGTATTAGAAATAAGTATTTTAACTGGTCTTATGTTAATTTATTCACTGATGCATGCTGGAACAGTCAGATTCAATTATCTGCACGTATGGTGGAAAATAAGGTCAACAGAAGGGTCACCATTTGTAATTAATTATAATGTGCTAACATTCACATATGGTACTAATATTTAGTTTACTAAAGCAGTCATCTTGGGATGAGCAATAAATCATGTCCAAGAAAAATATGGAGTAAACGTTAAGATAAAAAACATCTGCTATTTGTAAAATGAATGGGTGAAATCACTTGAACAGAAAATTTTAATCCTGAATATTGGGTTATAACTTTGACCTGATCCATACTCTTTCTGCTTTCAATGGCAATTTGTTACAAAGGTGGACATTTAATTATGTGGCTATTGGGTTTACAGTAACATATTAAAACTTTATAACCCACACATTTAAGGAACACTGTTTATTATAGGTTTAATTCAGGAGAAACTCCAGCCCCTTAAAGTGTTGAGTTTGGGGACTTTGTAATTATCAGACAGTGTCCAGTCTAGATTCAGAAAGTAAACAGCAGGGTTACTAACAATGAAAGCTACCTATTTCCCTTTTCAAGAACGATCTTTCAGCGTACGCAAGCGTGATCCAGAGGGACGAGGAGAAATACAAGTTTATTTCAGCATTAGCTTTTGTGGGCTATAGCATCCAACCTTCTGGACTTAAGGTACTTTTTTTTTTTTAATTGTATTTTTTAAAAAAACATCTGTTCAAATCCCTATAGTCTGAGAAAAATTCTTTTTGTGTAGAGCAATGAAAAAAAAAAGGAGGAGGGGATGGAGGAGAGAAGGATTGGAGAACTACATGGTGGTGGAGCAAGAGCTGCTAACCAACTCCTCCCTCAACACACCCAGAATGACAGTCTCTTGGTAAGTCTCTGTAAATGCGGGCTTCATGTGATTCAGGTGCTGTACACCTCCTGCCTGATTATCTTAAAAACTGGACTTAGCCAGCCAGCAGAACTGTGACAGCTCAAGAGGGTTGGGGCACCCCAGCAAATCACAGATGAGGCCAGAATTTTGCCTCTAAACACACATGAGAATAACAAGATAGTAATATTATATTGAAAGTAGTGGAGAGTAATTGTTAAAAAAAAAATGCAGTCGATTTTATACACCTGTGCAGTCCCACTGACCACAACACAGCTGAATGGGATATAAGTCAGCACAGTGAATCTACCAGCCCTTGGAAAAAAGTTGCCCAAAATGAGCCTTGGTATTTGGCAAAAGGAGATTGGTGATAACAACTGCTTTGAAACGTCTATAATGGCACAGGGAGAACATACAACGTGTGCCACGTGTTTAAAAAATAAATCAAGAATCTACCAAAGTAAGATGTCAATTATAAAGGGTCATTGTCTTTGTCTACAAGAAACTATAATTTTAATAAATTGCAAAAACTGAAGTATTTTATGAAAGACAGCAACATATTTAAACTGAAAAACAGAGTGGAAAAATTAGTAGTATCAAAATGAGTAAATCAGAAAGCAGTACATATCTGTGCACAGTAAACATCATAATTAGCAATACAACCTTTAGCCAGGATAGTGTTCTTGGCAAGTCAAAAATCATTTTCCATCCTGTTTTTTTTTTTTTTATAAATGATGTGGATGTAATTTTTCATTTTTTGCACCCAGTGAATCACCCAGAATGGAAACTACATGGCTTAGAGGTCAGGTGCAAATTCTGCAAACTTACTTATTTTTCTCCTCTCTGCTCAGGTTCTCCCATAGTCCTTCAATTTTCAGCATCAAGTCCTCCATGTTGGCCTTTGGATTCTCAGTTAATAATCTTGAACGATATTCTTGGGTGAACAGGGCAGCTGCTGACATGGGTTTCCGGATTATGTGATTACTAATTAAATCATAGGCCATGATCTGTCCTGCTTTATCATTAACCACATTTGTTTTTTTAATACTTTGATTTGCATTATGCTGCTCATGATCTTGTTCACCAATATTTTTATTTGCCTTATGATTTGTTACTTCAGGAATCAAAATCTTTACAGGTTCCAGGTTCTCTCCTGTAGGATTTTTAAGTGCATTCCCCTTGCTCCAATTATCAGCAGAGATTTCAGATACATTCTCAGGGACTGTATTTGCCTCATTTTTTTCCACTTCATTAGTGTGCTCGGCTCTCAAAGGATGCTCACTTCTGTTTTTAGATTGAGCGTCCATGTGAGTACTGCCATCTAGGGTTAATGTTACACTATATCCATTTTGGCTGTCCTCACATGATAAATTATTTATGGAACTGTCTTGAGATATATCACTCACAGTCACGTCAGTGCCAGAAACTTCTTTTCTATTGAGCAGACCATGAGTATTATCACTATAAAATCTTTGATGCTTTAAGCAGACCTCAGTGTTTTTTTCTGCTTGACCATTTTGCACATCATTACTGAATGAAAAGGATGAAGTATGTGCATGTGGATCACTGTTTCCAAATGGTTCCATTTTATTAACAAGCACATCTGTTTGTTCTGTTTCATTAACAACCATGTCCATTAAGGTAACATCTGTTTTGTTAATTTCACAAGAAACTGTATCAGGTAGTGGCCCATACAGCGATGCCAATACATTTTCAACAGCGGATAAGACAGATTCCTGAAAAGAAAACTCATAAGCATTAGGACAAATTGTCAATGAAAATGTACTTGACAGTTGTTGACACAACACAATTCTATTCACTGTATTTTGTGAGTAAATTTAGATTGATTCTATTACAAAGCATTAGTAGTTCATATGCTCACATGAAAATACTCCAAACATTCACTAATCAGTGAAATCCTTTAGCCTTAAATCTTTCACTGTAAATACTTTTGGTCCACTGGTAATTTTTAATACCACAAAACAGATGTACTTCTTTTTTTATGACCTAGCACTCATATGTTGTTTCTTTAGAACAGTATTACTAGATCTATTCTCACTCGGTATACACTAATTGGTGTTAGAAACACACTATTAGGGTGGAATGGACTAACAACCCAGTCAAGTTAGCATCACAATTTTAGTGAGAGTGTTCATTCACAGAATGGTTCAAAGACTGTTTTTATATAATGATAGAAAATTCTAAAAATAAAAAGAAAGAAAACTTCTTTAGAGTAAAAGGAGAGTTTTAATTAAGCTTAAATGTGGAGATAACCTGCTTATGTTTATTTTCACACAAATTATATTGAAATATCATTTACCCTGTGATTCTAACCAAAAAAAACCAAGAAAATGCACTGTTAAGAAAGGTGGCAACATATTAGTTTAGACTGTTTCCTGTAATCCATGCTATGGGGCTATGATTTCTAAAGCATATTAATGTGATTAATGTGCTGTGCATTAATTGGGCTGTTTCAAACAGCACCACATTAAAGGATGCTAGGGAACCTTTAATGTGAATCTAGTACTGCACAACACAGTGCACTTTAGAAATCATACCCCTGTAGTGTATATTATCCCATTGTGTAGAAAAGCCCCTGTTTACCTTGAGCAGTGTAAGCAAACCCACTGATTTCCATGATACTACTCATGGTCTAAGGTGATATTCAGTGATAGTAAATGTATCACAATCTGTCTCTATGTGACAGACTCAATGGGCCAAGTTTCAATCTCAGTTATGAATATTAAATCCTGTAGCCTCCATGATGTCAAAGGGCCACATATATATATACATAATGGTAAAATATTAATGTTTTATTTAAATCCCCCATTTAATGTAACTATAAAATTATTAATTGTGTAAAAAGGACATAAATCATATTTCTGTTTGCAGATCAGTCATAAATCCATTTGAAGATGAAAAGTGCTATTGTGCGTATAACTGATTTAAGCAGCTCTGTGAAGACTGAAATGAACTTATGACTTAAAATACTTGATATTATAAAGAGTATAGCAGTACATCAGATGTTATAAAGGGTACAGCAGTGGGAATATGCTACCAACACCTGACCAGGATAGTGATGGTGATTGTGAAATGCTCAGGGAGATTCGAGAGGATACAGAGGCAGAAAACACAATAATAATAGGGAATTACAACTATTCTCTTATTGACTGAGTACATGTCTCCTGAGGACAGGATGCACAAACAAAATGTCTAGACACCATAAATGACTGCTTTTTGGAGCAGCTTGACTTGAAACCCACAAGAGGAACACAGAATTTGGTCCAAGAGGTGAATATAACTGAATTCTTTCAGTAATAATCATACTGTAATTAAACTACATGAAGAGTATTTAAAAACACCATAATAGAGGTTCAAACTAAATGTATACTCAACAAGCAAACAAACAAACAAACAAACAAGAGGACCAAAAAAATGCTACCATGGCTAACTTGCAGAGTAAGAGATGTGGTCAGAGATAAGAAAGCAACCTTTAAAAACGGAAGTCAAATCCTAGTGAGGCAAAACAAACGAACATAAGCTCTGGCAAGTCAAGTGTAAAAATATAATAAGGCAGGACAAGAAAGAATTTGAAGAGCAACTAGCTAATCACACAAAAGATGACATAAAAAAAATTTAGTATATCAGAAGCAGGAAGCCTATAAAACAGAGGGGCCACTGGATGATAAAGATGCTATAAAGCAGGGGTCTCCAAACTATGACCCGCGGGCCGGATGCGGCCCGCGAGGCCCTCTCATCCGGCCCGCGGAGATATTTTTGGCTCTTTGGAATTTTTGGCTCTTTTGAGCTTTTCGCTGGGACGGTTCCGCGCTGGGGCCTGGTAGCGCCGCGCGGGCCGCCAGCCGCGGGGCCGGGACGCGCCGCGTGCTCGGCTGCCGCCGCGGGGCCGGGACGCGCCGCGTGCTCGGCTGCCGCCGCGGGGCCGGGACGCGCCGCGTGCTCGGCTGCCGCCGCGGGGCCGGGACGCGCCGCGTGCTCGGCTGCCGCCGCGGGGCCGGGACGCGCCGCGTGCTCGGCTGCCACCGCCGGCCAGGGACGGCTCAGAGCTGGGGCCGGGACGCGCCGCACCGCCACGCAGCTACAGGGGGCGAAACAAGGAGCCACCCACTGCCAGGCGGCGAACCGGTCTGTGGGGAGAGACCGGGTTGAGCGGGTCAGTTGGGGGGTGGGTGGGAGGGAAGGAGGTTTTGGGGTGAGAGACCTGGCTGGGTGGGTCATTTGGGGGGGGGGGTTGGAGGAAAGGAGGTTTTGGGGTGAGAGACCTGGCTGGGTGGGTCATTTGGGGGGGGGGGGTTGGAGGAAAGGAGGTTTTGGGGTGAGAGACCTGGCTGGGTGGGTCATTTGGGGGGGGGGTTGGAGGAAAGGAGGTTTTGGGGTGAGAGACCTGGCTGGGTGGGTCATTTGGGGGGGGGTTGGAGGAAAGGAGGTTTTGGGGGGAGAGACCTGGCTGGGTGGGTCATTTGGGGGGGGGGGGTTGGAGGAAAGGAGGTTTTGGGGTGAGAGACCTGGCTGGGTGGGTCATTTGGGGGGGGGGTTGGAGGAAAGGAGGTTTTGGGGTGAGAGACCTGGCTGGGTGGGTCAGTTGGGGGGTGGGTGGGAGGGAAGGAGGTTTTGGGGTGAGAGACCTGGCTGGGTGGGTCATTTGGGGGAGGGGGGTTGGAGGAAAGGAGGTTTTGGGGGGAGAGACCTGGCTGGGTGGGTCAGTTGGGGAGTTGATGTGTAGTGTTCATGTGTAGTGAACAGGTGTTCATGTGTAGTGTTCATGTGTAATGTTCATGTGTAGTGAACAGGTGTTCATGTGTAGTGTTCATGTGTAGTGTTCATGTGTAGTGAACAGGTGTTCATGTGTAGTGTTCAGGTGTAGTGTTCAGGTGTAGTGTTCAGGTGTAGTGTATCAATGTGTTATTAAATAATAACTGAATAAAATAATATTAAATAAATAATTAAACACAACATCCATGTTTTGATTCTTTTTTATTTGGACCTCGAGTGTGTTGTCGGCCCCCGAACTGCTATTTGATAGCTAATGCGGCCCTCGGGCTGAAAAGTTTGGAGACCCCTGCTATAAAGGAACACTCCAAAGAAGCTAAATTAATTATTTGCATCAGTCTTCACTGCAAAGCATATGGGGGAGATCCCCAGACTCAAGTCAGGCTTTTTAGGTGTCAAATCTGAGGAACTGTCCCAGACTGAGGTGTCAATAAAAAAGATTTTGGAACAAACTGATAAGTTAAACAGTAATAAATCAACAGGACCAGACGGTATTCACCCAAGGGTTCTGGAGGAACTCAAATATGAAATTGCAGAGGTATTAACTGTGGTATGTAACCTATCACTTAAATCAGCCTCTGTACCGGATGACTAAAGGATCGTTAATGTAATGCCTATTTTTAAAAACGCTCTAGAGGCAACCTTGCAATTACAGGTCAATAGGCCTAACTTCAGTAGAGTACAATTGGTTGAGACTATAGTAAAGAACAAAATTATGAGACCCATAGATGAACACGATCTGTTGGGGAAGAGTAAACAAGGCTTTAATAAAGGGATATCATGCCTCACCAATCTATCAGAATTCTTTGAGGGAGTCAGCGTGCACGTAGGAAAGGGCAGAGCCGGCCACAGAAATTTTGGGGCCCCCTACTCTGAGCGTTTGGGGCCCCCCCTACTCTGAGCATTTGTGGGGGCCTCCCCACCCCCACCAAGGGCTGGCCTGGCTCTTGCAGGTGGGCGGGGGAAGCGCTGCAGCCGGGGGTGCCTCAGGGCGGCTCCTGGGGTGCGGGACGAGCAGTGGCTGAAGGGCTCGTGAGGCAGCCGGCCGCGGCGCTGGACACAGCCGGGGAAATGCGGTGCGGTGCCCAGGGGGGACGACTACGAGAAGAGCTGTGTACCAGTCCCCGGACTTCAGGGGGCCCCCTGAAGTCAGGGGCCCGGTACAGCTCTACCCGTTGTACCCCCCTGTCGCCGGCCCTGGGAAAGGGTGATCCAGTAGATTCAGTCAGTGTAGTAGAATTTTCAGAAAGCCTTTGACAAGGTCACCACCAAAGACTCTAACACAAACTAAGCAGTCATGAGATAACAGCGAAGGTCCCCATGGTTAAAATACAGTAGACTCTCAATTATCCGGGATGATCAGGAAAACCTTAATCCCGGTTAATAAAATTCCGGATAATCAAGCGTCTCCTGGGGGGGATGGGGGGTTCGCCGGCTGCCCTGGGGTGTGGGGGGGATGGTGATGGTCCCACCACCTGCCCCAGTCAGCTCCCGCTGCCAGCCTGGGTGTAGGGAACCCAGGCTGGCAGCGGGAGCTCAGACCCCGGCTAGCAGGAGCCTGCGGGGAAACTCTAAAGCAGCAGGGGGTTGAGAGCTCCACCGCCGCTTCTCAGCTCTCTGCCGCTTTAGACTCTCCCCCCCCCCCCCCCCCGGCAAGCTCCTGTCAGCGGGGGGTCTCAGCTCCTGCTGCCAGCCTGGGCTTCCTACACCAAGGCTGGCAGCAAGTTGAGACCCCGGCTGGCAAGGATCCACCGGGGGAAACACCAAAGCGGTGGCAGGCTGACTGCTCAGCCTGCCGCCGCTTTGGGCTCTCTCCCCAGGCTCCTGCCACCCAAGCTCCTGCTGCCTGCCCTAGTCTGCTCCCGCTGTCAGCCTGGGTTCCCTGCACCCAGGCTGTCAGCGGAAGCTGAGTGGGGCAAGTGGCAGGAGACTGGGGAGAGAGCCCAAAGCGGCAGGGGGCTCAGCACTCAGCCTGCTGCCGCTTTGGGCTTTCCCCTCAGGCTCCTGCCAGCTGGGGTCTCAGCCCCCTGCCAGCCTGGGTTTCCTACACCCAGGCTGGAAGCAGGCTGAGACCCCAGCTCATAAGGGACCAGTGGGAGAAGCCCCAAAGCAGCGGCAGGCTAAGGCTGAGCCTGCCGCTGCTTTGGGGTTTCCCCTACTGACCCGTTTAGACATCCCGGTTAATCCGCAGCCCGGTTAACCCGCGCCCGGATAATCGGGAGTCTACTGTATACAAAATGTCTGTAAACAGGAGTTAAAAAAAGGGGTAAACAGTGAGGTGGCAAAATTTGCAGATGATACAGAACTTCTCAAGATAGTTAAGTCCCAGGCAGACTGCAAAGAGCTACAAAAGGTTCTCTCAAAACTGGGTGACTGGGCAACTGTGACAGGGTGCTAAGCAGAAAACTGCTTAGCCAACCCTCTGTCACTCCAGCTCCAATTAAGGAGGTGAATTGAAGCTGGGTAGGACACATGGCCCTGATTGGGGGAAGCCAGAACAGCTGCTGCCTATACAGGTTGGGCTGGATAAAAGCCCCAGGGGGCAGCTGGAAAGAGAGGAAGCTGCACTAGGGAAAGACAGTAGTGGGAAGCAGGGAGAAACAGCTTGCCCCACCCTCTTGCTGGTATACTGTAAAAAGGGGAATTTGTGTATGATCTAAAGGTGGTAGGAACACTACTTGTAAATACAGCACCAGGTGTGCATTGCAACAACGGCTCTGAGTGACTTTCTCAGCCTTGAGGGGACAGGAGCAACAAAATGGCAGATGAAATTCAATGTTGATAAATGCAAAATAATGTACACTGGAAAACACAATCCCAACTATACATATAAAATGATAAAAGTGACAAAGAGTCCTGTGGCACCTTGTAGACCAGCGGTT
Source organism: Sternotherus odoratus (assembly GCA_032164245.1). NCBI lineage: Eukaryota > Metazoa > Chordata > Testudines > Kinosternidae > Sternotherus > Sternotherus odoratus. Next base: position 21,688,792 of record JAVMKO010000011.1, read on the forward strand.
GGCAACATTGGCACGCAGGACCGCAGGGTAAGTAGTTAGCGGGCCCCGCTGCTTTATTTACCTGCCAGCTTGCCGTGCGCCGCTTCCCGCAGCCTCCATTGGACCGGGATGGCAAACAGCGGCCAGTGGGAGCTGCGGGAAACGGTGCATGGCGAGACGGCAGGTAAATAAAGCAGCGGGGCCCGCTAAGGGTATTTACCCTGCAGTCCCACGTGCCGACGTTGCCGACCGCTGTTATAGACTAACAGATGTATTAGAGCATAAGCTTTCGTAGGTGAATACCCACTTTCAAAGTGGGTATTCACCCACGAAAGCTTGTGCTCTAATACATCTGTTAGTCTATAAGGTGCCAAGGACTCTGTCGCTTTTGCAGATCCAGACTAACATGGCTACCCCTCTGATATAAAATGATAGGTTCTAAATTAGCTGTTATCATTCAAGAAAGAGATCTTGGAGTTACTGTGGATAATTTTCTGAAAACGTCTGCTCAATGTGCAGCAGCAATCAAAAAAACTAATAGAAAAGACGGTTATCTTTTGTAACTGGTGTTCTTCGAGATGTGTTGTTCATGTTCATTCCAAGCAGGTGTGTGCTCACCTCGTGCACGCGAGCTGGAAGGCTTTTCTCCTAGCAGTATCCGTAGGGCGGCTCAGGCACCCCCTGGAGTGGCACCACTACGGCGCCCAATATATGACCCTGCAGACCCTCCCCCCCCTCACAGTTCCTTCTTACCACCTGTAATGGCTAGCTGGAACTTTGCCTGCTCCTGCGAAGCAGCCTTAGCAATGTTCTAGTTGTATATATAGTTCGTTTTTTTAGTTAGTTAATAGTTTCTCGTTAAGTTTAGTGAATTAGTTCGATAGTTACTGGGGAGTTCCCCCTGCAACTTGTGTTGCCCTCCGGGGCATGCCCTGGTCCCCAGGGTTTAAACATTAGGAACCACTAGGAAAGAGATAGATAATAAAGCTGAAAATATCACAATGCTATTATATAAAGTCATGGTACACCCACACATCCAATTTTGTGTGCAGTTCTGGTTTCCCCATTTCAAAAAAGGTGTATTAGAATAGGAAAAGATACAGAGAAGGGCAACAATGGGGAGAGATTAAAAAAACTGGAACTGTTCAGGTTAGAAAAGGAGATGATTAAAGGGGGATATGATAGAGGTCTATAAAATAGTATGAAGAAAATAAATAGGGAAGTATTATTTATCCCTTCACACAACGCACGTATTGGGGGGGTCACACAATGAAATTAATAGGCAGCAGGTTTCAACAACAAATATAAGGAAGTACTTCTTCACACAACATATAGTCAACCTGTGGAACTCTTTGCCAGGGGATGTTGTGAAAGCCAGTAGTGGGACTAATTTAAAAAATAATTAGATAAGTTAATGGAGGATAGGTCCATCAACAGTTATCAGCAAAGATGGTCAGGGATAAAATCCCATACTTTGGGTGTCCCTAAATCTCCAACTGCCAGAACCTGGGACTGAATGGCTGGAGATAGATCACTCTGTTCATTTCCTCTAAAGCATCTGGGACTGGACACTGTCAGATACAGAATACTGGGCTAGATGGACCATGGTCTAACTCAGTATAGATGTTCTCAGGATGTTGGGCTCTGAAGGGAGCATGGCTGAGACAGGGGCTAGTATGACATCATATATGAACTGCTAAAGCCTCAGTCCTATAAAGGCTAATGCATTTGTTTAATTTCAAGCACCTAATTAGACACACTGAAGGCAATGAGGTATAAATGAGCCTAAAATTAAACATGGTAAGTCTTCATAAGATCAGGGTCTAAGCAAGCAAATACCAGTTTAAAAATACATTAAAATATAAATTACCTTATTATGAAGTAAAACTTGAGTTTTATCAGGTGTTAAATTAACATCCACAGCAGAGGCAGGTACAGTAATATTAATGAAGAAAACAGGGTACGAACGAGAAGACTCTTTATGTGACTTTAGATTATAGTATCGTCGAACCAGCTACAGATAAATGCAACAAAGGAAAGTTAGTAAAAGTAGTAAAACAGACCCAAAAGGTACAAAAGCAAAATACTACTCTATACAAACAGTTTTTAAATTGTATTTTGTCAAATTAAAGAAGATACTAAAACAAAGACGTTAAAAATGATCTTTTGGGGAGGTCTGCACACCAGGAAAATCTTCAGTAGGGCATTTGCATGTGGCTTCCACTGCCTCTGTGCCTCTAAATCCCACAAAATCTGCTCCAAAGCATTAATTGTGGTTCCGTGAACTTTCTTTGAAATAATAAATTTAGTCCACTTGATACGTTTGGAGAAAAAGATCCTGTATAGCTCTATTCAATGCCCAAAGTGGGCAGGAGATCCAGCACTTTTTTCTAGGACAACTGAACACCATTATTCTCAGAATTTAAAAAAAATTAAAATATATGTATATGTTGTAATATTTTGAAATAAATATTGTTTTCTTTGAGAAAAGAAAAAGGATGAATGACAAGGTGTCATTCCTACCACAGCCACCAATGTCAAACTCACCATCTTCCTCAGATCAGGATTCATTTGCAATTTAAATAATAGAGATAAGCTCTCTCCAACCCCAGCTGTCCCTAAGATTTTCTCCAGGTCTCTCTCTCTCTCCTCTCACCCCCTTTCCCCTCCACAACCAAGAGACTACAGAACTATTTAGCAGTTATTTTCAGGCTTTTATCTCTTGTTATCAGGGTGAGTGAACAGTAAGAGAGCCCTGCATCTTTACGGTGCCCATATTTCTTGGGGGGCGAGGGGAAAATCAAGCAAGAATTATATAATAGAATAGAAAATAAAAAGAAGAAAAGTTAAGGATAAGGGTGAACTGCAGAACAGATCTTTTTAAATACTGCATTTGTAATATACCCACATCACCCACAAGTCCTGCTCTCAGCAACAACCTGAACTACAGTTTTATGAGATATACAGGCCCACCGATGGGGGGCAGGAAAGGGGGCAATTGCCCACAAGTTTGAGCGATTTAAAAGGATCTGGTGGCCCCTGGCCACCATTGCAGCAGCGGCAGTGGCTGAGAGCCCTTTTAAATCACACAGGTGGGCTGTAGGGCATGAGCGACTGCTCCGGGCCCCGTGCTTTGGTGGTCATATTCATCACTTCTTTCCTTGGCCCCACCCCCACCAGGAATGGCCCTGGGGCCTGGAATATCTGTCAGTTGGCCTGGAGATATACCACTTTTTTCTTCCTTCTTAGGAAACTAAAGTGTGAAACCAAAATAACAGGCTTACATATTGTAGTTCAAGTATAACAATGATTATTTCAGCATAACTTGGAAAGATTTTTTTATTAGTAGATACACTTTCACTTGTAACAAAGTGTCCTGTGGCACCTTAAAGTAACTAAAGTATTGAAGCACAAGCTTTCATGGGCTAATACCCACTTTCACTTGTGACTCAAAGCGGTGTAAATAAAACTTTGGTTATAAAATCTTGGTGAGGGAAGGGGAGGAATGCCACTGCCCCATTCTACCTCAAACGATGGCTCAAAATAAGGCACAAAAGTATTATTATTGTTGTTGTTTATATGAATTACAGTAGCATCCAAACCAGACACCCTAATCAGGACTAAATTAGCATTATTCTGGGTATTACACAAACATGAAGTTTCTATTCCAACAAGCTTAAAGTCTAACTAAGATAGGAACCAGGACCTGTGGGATATAGGAGGCAGAGGAGATGGTCTGACTTGACTCTTCTTAGAGATTGTGAACCTGATTTCGGGTTGTGTTGAAGAAAGTTTCATGTAACTTTGGGTCCCAAGTGAGAATTATTTGATTTTCTCCTCACAAAAAAGGCGCTTTGATGTAGTCTTTAATTTTGTTCCCACAATCGATTGCAGTGCAAATGATAGTGTTTAGATGTCTGAAGTACCCAATTTGTGTATACATTTAGACATTCAAAAGCTAACGTTTGCACCTTCAATTAATTTACACCAGCTATCAGTTGTGGGGAGAAAGTTAGAAACATCTCTTTATTCTATTGAATTAGAAGTCCAGGTATGGTACCTTTAATATTTCCTTTTGATGTACTGGCCGACTGTTGATATAGATGAAACTCCTCTCTGAACTTGAAAGACTTGTCAAAGAATTGTCTGATTCAGGTTTTGGAAGAAATCCAGAGAGAAATACCTATAATTGTGAAATAAGAAGAGAAGTCTCCCCACACATTTTATTTGTAAAGAAAACAGACAACCCAAATTAACTAGTGCAAGATTCAAATGACCCAAACGTGCATTGCCTTTCAAAATTATCAAAGAGAAATCAATAAAATAATTATTTTAAAAGAGCTGAAATAGTTTATGTTTTGCCTCTATTCCTGTTGAATTTATTGAGAAATCCTAGGCCCAGATCCTCTGCTACACGACAGCGCCACTCAGTGCAGCAGAGGGGGTGTTGGTTGGGTCCTAGAGAAATGGCTTTACGCCATCTTTGGTCTCTCTGTAATCCTTGGAGCAGTCTCAAGGGCTATTCTGTGACAAGGAATTGTCAGAACATGATTCTACCTTTGTGTTTGTCGGATACCTATGGTTGCCAATTTGACCACTGTATATTTTAGAGGGATCATTTCAATGACTATTCCATAGGCAGGAATTGCTCTAAACACACCCTCTTCTGTTCTTGTCCATCCTCTACACTGGAGGAAACCAGGTAAGCATAACAAAGTAGGCTGCGCCAGTTCTCTGCTGGCCAGGGATTCCCCCACATTAGGACATCTCTGAAGTGATTTTGTGTGGCTACCATCGCAAAGCAGCTTTAACCAAGGCCAGCATCTGATCCCCCAGGTCAGTCTTACAAACGGATGAATATTCAATTCACAGTGTAACCCTTTGTGATTCCTGGTTAGCTACTTCACTTCAGCAAGCTATTCATTCCCCTAATCCTGCAATGAACATTCTGTGCCAAAGCTGGAGTGTTCTGGTCAGCAACGGTTATACACATAACTAAATGCCATTGGTCAAGTTAAAGAGGTGTCAACTGTCTGTTGGATCATTATCAGGAAAACCAACTAGCAGCTCTCTTACATTTTATTCTGCAACTCTATCACATCCAATCGAAATGTCACTCTGTTTTATGTTTCAGCTTCTTTTTTAAATTTTAAATACCATACACACAAGTTAAGCCACTTTAAACAATAACTTTGCTAAACAAATGGACAACACTAAAACACAACTGGAAAACTCTAAAATCAGGCAGCTAGGAAGCTGCCATATTCATACTTAGTTGACTGTTACTGTTCAAAACTAATTGGGGAAGTCAGTATGCACCATAAAAGAGTTAATGAATGAAGACTTCTAAAACTGGATTGCACTGGTAAAATGTAATCACACTTATGATAATACAGAGTTTTAGAAAAAAATAGATAAGCAAGGAATCTTGATTTGAAGTTAAACCAGTTGTTTACAGTGACTTGTGATTATTTTATTATATTACTATAGGTGGGGTTTGTAGCCCCACTTCTCATTATATGACCCTTTTTCAAGTTGCTTACAACTTTGCAAAACTTTAGCTGTTTGGATTGAAATTTTCCATGCATTGTATCTGACTGTTGGGGGAACATTTCACTAAAATGGTTCAGCTCATTCAGAGAAGAGAGGTAGGGAAAAACATATTTTTAAATAATTATGACCATCTCTTTCTTTAAGAAACTCTAGCCAAACCCAGGCTTTGGGACTTTAGATCTGATGGGTGGAGTTGGTCTTTGTGTCAGGGATAAGCCTTTTGCAGCCATGAAAATTCACCCAAATTTGGTCAAGTTAGAAGACTACGAAAAAAATCAGTTTGCACATGCTCAGTAGAGACTTCCTAGATCACAGCTTAACTCCCCAAAGATTCTGTCCACACTGGGCATCCTCCAGGTAAGGGCTGAGGAGGACTTTCCTTTCAATTGCAGTTCCCAACTGGTCTTGTGCAGGTCCAGGTCCAGATCCAGCAGCTAGACTGAGAGCAGGGAGCCTGCCTCTCCTTGCTCTTAATGCCCCGCTGACTTACATTAGAGGAATTGTGAGACTCGGGAATCTTGGATTCCATTTTAGACTCTGGAGGGAAGTGTGTTGTAGTAGGCACAGATTCCTCTGCCCTTCCTTCCAACCTGTCCCTGTACCAGTCTTGTCTTGTCCTTGCTCCATATCCTTGTCCCATTTCCGTTCTCCATCCAGGCAGCCACTGATGTGGAAGGTGCCTGATTCAAAGGCAGAGGGCACAAGAGCTGGACCTGGTTGGTTAGGGAAAGGGGTAGAATGGGCAAGGAACCCAGTGAGGGGAGACTGAGGCTGGTGGGGAAAAGGGAAACTGGGAGTTGATTGGGGAGACTGGGAACTAGTAAAGTGGGGAGGAGGTGATGGGAATAAGGGAGAATGAAATCACAAGATGCCAGGGTGCAGAAAAATAACTGGGGCAGGCTGGCAAAGAGATTGGAACAAACAGCTTGGTGGAATATTGAGACTGGACAAGAGGCCCAGAGAGGGAGAGTGGCTGTTCCTTAAATGAGCATCATTTATTCTGAGTACTGAATGAGGTAGCAGTCTTGTGGAAAAGACAGCATGTGATCATATAAATTTAGGCCTGTATTAAAATGCACATGCACAAGGGAACTGAATTAAGGTTGCACACGCAACCTTAAATTTTGGCATTTACTAACTTCTAGGAAGCCTGACTTGGGCTCTCTTGTTCCTCCAACTTCTAACCAAAGCATATGCAATACTTCACTGATCTACTAGCTAGTGGTTTGAGGATTTGTCTGCTCAGGTGAACTCACATAGCTTCCACTTTCCCCTTCATTCCATTCCATTCCCTACTTATTGTCTCAGAGTCCTCCCACATAAGTGCTGAATGCCCACCACCTACAACAAATACTGTGTTTGCTGGCTGAAGTGGTTTCTTTGTAGTCCTGATCTTATTCCAGCTGTCAGAAGAGAGCACAAAATCTAAAGCTGTTTCACCTTTCTGCTTCAATGTATATGAAGGTTCGCAATAGCTCAGTTTAAGAGTGACATCTGAATGAACAAACTAATAAAACAATATTTTTATGGACACGCTAAACAACCATTTTTACTAGATAGATTATGCTTTAATACTCTTTATGCTAGTCTAGTCAGCCTTTATAGCTGCCAGATAAAGAACAAAATTAATCACTTGACAACATAGGAGCGAGCCATATCAAGTGATATTTAAAACTAAATAGAGGGTTTCTGAGTTAAAATATACCTCCGAAAATATTAGTAAGGTATCTCCTGCAAAGGAAGCAGCAATTCCAAAGCTCCCATGAGCATCAATAGGAGCACAGTAAGACCAATGCACAGCGCTTCTGGAAATCGTACCCCCTAACTCCTTTAAATTTAGATTTAGGGGAAATTTTGCACATCTTCCTTTACAAATAATTGTTGTTGTTTTTGTACAGATACCTCTAACTGCCCCTTTACAAATGTAGAGGACACTCTGTATTGTAAGATCGTGAGATGCCATGGTGATGATAATTATATGAAAGTATAGATAACTAAACAGGCCTCCCATCTGCACATAGGCCATGTATCCTATACTAGAGAGTACACAGTAATCAGTAATTCTGCATTTGTCACCACTATTTTTGCTGTCATTTGATCACTGCCACATGAGTCTTGATTTGATGATTCTTGAGGACCACTTTCAATCATCAAATCAATTAATTTTAGGGACAGAGCAGTAAAGCAATTAAATCAATTTTAGAAGCCTTTTCTTTTTAAATGCTGGGTTTTGTTCTTTGTTGATGGGTTTTTCATGGGAGCTGGGAGAAGAATGTTTAAAAATTTACCTCAGGATCTTCACAGTGATGTTGAAAAGGTACCATGCTGCCCATAACGGCAGTTCCCAGAACTGACATAAAGGACATTTTGTGATCTGACACCCTGGTCTTTTGCCAAATAACTGCCTGAAACAAAATGGCAGAGAGTCAAATTTTTGACATTATATTTAAGTTTGTTGAACTCAGGTCATCTGCAATGTTACATGACTGAAAACATATATACACAACTGCACACTTATACAGGACATGTAACATTCTATACTTTGATCCTCTTGCATTCATAGCTTTAGTATGAACATACATGTGCCAGTACTTTATGATAATCATCTCATAAAATCTTACTTCTAGTTTAAAAAAAGAACAAGAAAATGAAGAAACCTGTTCCCACATATATATTATTCATGGATGTAACTAACTTACAAAGATTTGCAAGAATTGAAATTTGTGCAATTGCTGAAAAGTAATCAACAAAAGAATATTATGGATCCACTCTGCCTTCACATACATTCACGTAGTCAGTGGGTTTGTATGGCTGGAACTCTATCAGACTGGGGTCTTAAAAAAGCATTTTGCATATTCTTCATACCGGCTGGTATCATAATATAGAAGTTGTGATGCTCATAGTACCCTGGCCAAAGGATAAATTACTGGCCTGGGAATGACTAGGTTAGATTTTTGTTTCTAGACTCAGTGTCTAACTATCATTCTCTCTGCCTTAGCTTCTTTATTTGTGTAAAGAAGGAAATTATGCTTTCTTACTCACACCTTTGTAAAGTGCTTTGAGAAGAATAAAAAAAGGCTATACAATTAAATATACACCTTGCTGTGCCAGTGCAAGACCCTAGATAGACAAGTTACACTGGATTTCAGATCCCAGAGAAGTCGGTAGATTTACATCCCAGCTTGCCACAAACTAAGTGTTTGTGTAAACAAATCCACACATGAATGACTTGACAAACTACAATAGCTTGAGTTCCATCAGAACCATTAGAGTCTCTCAGCAAATATCTGTTACAGACATTATTGATATTGAGGTTTTCAAAGTAAACTAGAGGATTTAGCCACACAACTCACGTTGAAATTAATGGGAATGGTTTGACTAAATCTCCTCTCCTTCTGAACACTAAAATTCTTTAGAATTATACTTAGACTTTAACCAGTGCTTAATGTGGACTATTATAGCATCTAAGTATTTTAGTGTGCAACATTCCCCAAGTGCCTCAGCACCTAAGCACAATAGGATAAGTTAAGATAAAAAATGTTAAATTTAAACTGAAATTCCTTTGCATTACAATGCTGAATTTAAAGTGTCCAAATATGTGCAAGGCATTCAAAGTATTCAAGTACCAGATGTGATTTACAAATATGATAAGGGAGCAAAAAATATATCTATAACCTCAAGAAATACAATACAGAACCTTAAAATCCCACCTGTCCTCCAAGGTATTTCCTTGCCTTGTAGGGTGCTTTCCACTGGAGAACCTGGAGTTCCTATAAAAATGGTACTTTCTGCACAACAGGTGGAATGTTTAGGCTGCAGGACTGCAGATACAGGAAACTACAATTGCTCTCCAATCTTTATTTCATCTAATTACACATGAAACACATTGAGCACCATTTGTACTGCTGGACTTGCTACCTGAGTCCAACTCATGTAGAGTATATAGTCATAGGAGCCATTGTGACCATCACCTTCTCCTTGCACTGCAAGCTTGAAAATCCCTGAATTTGGTGGTTCTGGTTCACTGGTGGTGGTCAGCAGGATGAAAAGAGCCACATTTCTAGGAGTTCCATAGGAGCTCCACTGGGGTTCCCACTGGATGGCAGCACAGTAGAGAGAAGGGCAACTACTGCCTTGAGGATTTATCAGCAGCTCTGAAGTGGTATTGCTGATGCTTCATAGAATGAGTAGCGGAGGAGGGAACTTTTTCCTCCCTGTGCCTATCTCTACTCCCTGCCCCATAAACATCCTCAAAGCAGTGACGAAAGAGTTTTCCCTTTAGAGTTCCTCTTTAAAAAAACATATGTTACTGCTTCTAATTTGAGTTATATCTGCATTTTAAGTGATCAAAATGCCAAACAATTTATCTTTACTAGACACATTTTAAATGTGTGTGACCAAACTAAGATGCTTGTGACACAACTAATATAAACATCACACTGTTTATTTTAGCTTGTATTAATGTGATGCCAAGGTACAGATATAAATCCTAGCTGCTGATTAATGCAAGGATGTCATTATACTGCCTGACCTGCTGAATGGCTGAAAAAAGATAATTTCAATAAACTGCCTTAAGAAAACTATATAACATAAGAACTTACTAAATGCAAACTCTATAAAAGAGGAAACTGCTAATAATTTGGGGGCACATTTTTACTAATCAATTATTTCTTAAATATCAAGATTAAAAGCTGTAGGCAAAACTCCTGCAATCTAGTTACTAGAACACGTTAGCTCAAAGTTCTCACATTGCAGAGGTCAGTCAACTAGTTAAACGTGCATATCAGATAACTACACAGCAGATTGGTTTAGATTCATTTTCAGAACTGGCTGCACACTATGAAACAACATGGCATGATACTTTAAAAATAACTGGTAATCTAAAGAATACATTATAAATTAATTGACTTCAACAGATTTTGAAAAAGAAGAAGAATCAAAGCTGTTAAGAAGCAATGCTACTTATATTTATTTTTGAAAATGTCAGTACTTCCCAGTGAGTTTCCTGCAACAGTTGATTTTTATAACCTTGGATATACCCTGAAATTGTGCTAAAAATACACATACACACACCCCCTTATATTTTCTAGGTCACATAAGCCTGGTGTCTGTGATGAGCCAAGTAAGAATCTGACTCTAGCCAGTATGATGACACTGCAAAAACACCCTAATTAAAGATATATTATTACATACAGACCATCTTAGGTTTTGTTGGAGCTGACCAAATATATCCTGCCTCCCTCCTCATTTCATTGAGGGGCACTGCATGAATTAGAAGGCATAAAAAGCCATAACGCATATAAATATCTATTTCACAGGCACAGATTTGTGTATTGACACATTCAGTGTTTGTGTATACAGTACAAACATTTTCTATAATTATACCCACACACATACTTCATTCAGACAATACATCTATGTTGCTAAATTTTAGAGCACATACATATAGGCCAAGATTATTGCTGTTTTTTTGAGCAGGTGCATAATAAGTGGGGGAAGAATCCCTCATTTGCCTCCCACAGCAGGAGCTGGAAACAATGCTTTTATACTCCTGAAGAACATAACTCTGAAGAGCTCTTCAGAGTCATCCTTTCCAAAGGCAATAAGGAAGGTCATATGGCCAGATCCCGCTCCTCAGCCAGCCTTGTTTTTAATACTCTGACCAGCAGCCATGTTAATACTTGTATCAAATGTGCTTGTTTACCAACAAAAGAGAAATCTAAATCTAACAGTTAAAGTAGAGAATTGGAGGTCAGGGGAACTAGATTCTATTTCTGACTCTGTCACTGATGCACACCGTAATTTTCAGTGAGTCACTTAAACTGCCTGAACCACAGTTTACCTAGCTGACAAATGGGAGTAATTAATCTTTCCTACCATTGTAAAGCACATCGAGATCCTTAGCTGAAAAGTGCTACATCCATAAGGTTTTGTCTTCACTACCCAAAAAAAAGGTGCATATTTACCAGGTGATAACTAACACATGCTAGCTATCATGCTGTAAAATCCTAGTGGAAACAAGCCTGTAATCTTTACTGTAAAGTAGCTAGGTGAGGGAAACATAATGTGGTAAAAATGTGTTTTGACTGGCATTTTGTAGCACGATAGCTAATGCATATTACATGTGGTCCTGAATAAAAATGGATTTAAGCGCATGCTTAAGTGTTTCTTGAATCAGGCCATAGATCTTTTTTGAAAAGTGAAAAGAAGCTGCTGGATTTTTTTTGGGGGGGGGGGGGAAGAGAGGCAGGAGGAGAGGGGGGAGGTAGACAAACTGCAAATTTCCCTATAAAACTCCAGATTAGCTGGTTTATTAAAACAGAAAAGTGACAAGCTGGTGAGAGCCTCCAGCAAGTGTTACTGAAAGTCACGACTAACCACTGAAAGACAAATATTATAGTCTGTCTACTAGGAGGTATGACAATAAACTAGGAGGAGAAGTGGTTGGAGCTGTAGGGAAGGCAAAGGAACAATTACACCACCTTCTCCGTATGCTGAATTAATAATCATAAATACATTTTTATGGGGAAGAAACTATAGTTGAGAGTCTTGGTCAAGGTAAACCTAAGGGCATCTAAATTAAACTTACATTACCAAACTTTCTTCTGCTTATCAGGTATACACATGCATCTTGGATTGTCTCCCTGTTCTTGTCAGCATTAGTGTATTTATATGTTTAATAATCCCCCCAAGAAGAGGGCAGACAGTGCAGAGGCTGAGAAGTCTGGTCCAGCAATCTGGGTTTGTTGGTGGCAAACGGTCAAGAAGAATAATTAGTATTCTACCTGTGTGGCAGGCACAACTCACAGATTTTTCTTCAAGTTCAGTAGATTTCTTTTTAATTTTATTTTAAGGTACATGACCTTTTGAGCCTTTCAAATGGATTTAAACTACTATTTTTACAAATATCCTCAACAAGAATGTGCTTGCATGTTAAATTTCAGCTTAAAGGAAAGGCCCACTCAAAATGGGAAAAACATATTTCCACAGCTAAAACCAGAACTGTTTAGTTTAAAAAAATACATTGACAACAGCAGCAAACCAAAATACAGAATCTAGAGTTTGTGTTTATAGGAAGGAAAACATAATAAAAAGAAGAGGTCTCCAAGAACTTTCAATGTGTGTAATTTTTTGTTTATAGTTCACAGACACCTAGCTGCAAGAGCAGGCATATTTTTTAGGGAGGAAGAACAGCTATCAACTAAATTCAAAAAGTCACGAAGATAAAATAATCTTAATAGCCCCTTTAAAAAAAATTCAGTTTTAAAAACTGTCAAGGTTATTTTATTTACACAAGCTAAAACTGGAGCCTTGTTTTTAAATAAATGGTAAATTCTCTCTCAGAGAAAGAGATCCTATGCATAATCATCTCTTGGAATTAAGTTTAATAGCAAGTGCTGTTTTTAATAGTAACTTAAAGAGGGGGGAACCTCTCCCTCAACCCTTTCATTTTTTTAAAGGATTCCCTAAGGATTAATGATATAAAGGTGTGGAATGGAAGAGTGCCACCTTCATGGCATTAGCTTCTTCTCCAGATACATCTCATCTGGTCCCCAACACAAATACATGCCTTAATAGTTATCAGACATGGCAGAAAGGAAGGGGTGGGCTACAGGCAAGTTTGGGGGATAGTAATTTTCCACCGCATTTCCTGCCTCTACCCTCCTACAAACCCAAGGGATTTCCATTAATGTTGACTCATCAGCACTAATTTACTCACTCAGGTGTCTCCTTAGTAGGCTGACCATATTTCCTTTAGACAAAAACGGGACATTGGGAGGGCAAAAACGGGACAGGGTGTGGGGGGGGGCATGGCCCCACCTGGGCCCCCCCAGCACCGGGCGGGGGGGAGGCAGAGGGAGGTTGGGGGAGATGGATGGAGGAATAAGCAGAACAGGGATGGGGGATGAAGAGGATGGAGGGAGAGAGAGAGAAGGGGGGATGAGGGATGAAGATGATGGAGGGAACGGAGGGAGAGAAGGCACAAAGGTGAGAAAGGGAGAGGATGGATGGATGAGAGAAGAGATGGGGGTAGGGAGCAGGGTGGATGGAGGAGGCAAGGGACAGCGAGAAGGAGGGATGGAGAGAAGGGAGATGGAAGAGGAGGCAGTGGACGGAGGGAGAGAGAGAAGGGAGGAAGGGAGGGATGGAGAAGGGGGATAGAGGGAAGGAAGAGAGGGATGGAGGGATAGAGAGAAGGGAGGAAGGAAGGGATGGAGGGATGGAGAAGGGGATAGAGAGAAGGGATGGAGGAAGTGAGAGGAGGCAGTGGACAGAGGGAGAGAGCAGGGAGGAAGGGGGGGATGGAGAGAAGGAGGAATAGAGAGGAGGAGGCTGCAGCGGGTGACGGGCTGGAGGAGGCGGCAGATCAGAGCTGTCAGGAGCCGCAGCTGGGAGCGGAGCGAGCCGGCGGGGGGGCTGCCGGCCAGGTTTTCTGAAGAGAGAAGGGATGGAGGAAGTGAGAGGAGGCAGTGGACAGAGGGAGAGAGCAGGGAGGAAGGGGGGGATGGAGAGAAGGGAGGGAAGGAGGAATAGAGAGGAGGAGGCTGCAGCGGGCGGCGGGCTGGAGGAGGCGGCAGATCAGAGCTGTCAGGAGCCGCAGCTGGGAGCGGAGCGAGCCGGCGGGGGGGCTGCCGGCCAGGTTTTCTGAAGAGAGAAGGGACAGAGGGAGTGAGAGGAGGCAGTGGACAGAGGGAGAGAGCAGGGAGGAAGGGGGGGATGGAGAGAAGGGAGGGAAGGAGGAATAGAGAGGAGGAGGCTGCAGCGGGCGGCGGGCTGGAGGAGGCGGCAGATCAGAGCTGTCAGGAGCCGCAGCCGGGGGCCGAGCGAGCCGGCGGCGGCGGCAGCGGAGGGGGGGACGTTTTATGATTCCATGTTTTTTCTGAGTCTTGCCCCAAAAACGGGACAAAATTGATATTTTGGTCAAAAAGACGGGACGGTTAAAAAACATTAAAAAAACGGGACTGTCCCGTTCAAAACGGGACGTATGGTCAGCCTACTCCTTAGTGATGTGAGCACACCCTCCCAAGGAGAGAGACATTTCAGAGAAGCAGGTGGTGGAGAAGCACCCGGCAGCATGATATCCAAGAGTCATGCTTGCTAAAGAACTGAAAGGCATCAAGAGGAACTGGAAGGCACTGTAGGGTCACAGGGCCCCACCGTGGAAAGCCGACCTTCAACAAAGCCCCCCAAATCAACACAGATTTTAGAGGGAGCTGCAAGTTCTTTGATCAGCCCACTCTACCAGTACTATAGGGAAGGGATAGAGAAACTCTGCTCCCATGCATGACAGAATAAAGATTCTTCAAGTAAACTCTGCTCCCATGCATGACAGAATAAGGTGATTCTTCAAGTACAACTCAGTGTCCAGTTGTGATATCTCACCGGGGTGGTGGTAATATTTTAGTGTTAAAACAGTAACCTATATAGATTCTTAAACTGTAGGAAAAAATTCATAGGTCCACGCGTTGTTTCTGCAGTAGAGTTGGTCAAATAAAAATTCCTCTGGGGGCTTTGTCAACATAAGACTTTTTTTAAAATTTATTTTATTTTTTTGGCAGGAAAAGTAGATAGTTTGAATCAGTGAGATTACATGAATTGCAGTGGGAGACTGAGAATTGAATCACATGCCTAAAAGCATTTAAAAGCCTTTTTAGTATTTATTATTGGTCAACGAAAGCAACACAGGATATCACTGTAACAAAACACAGTGGCAAGATTATAAAAAGGCACACCTCCAAGAAATGTTTATAAGTAATTTCCTCATGGCTTCCTCTCCTAACTCCTCCCCAGAGTATACAAAGTAAAGCAGTCTGAATGTCCGCAAGAGCTGAAGACATGTATTAGGTACTGCAGTACATACTGTACACTTGAACCAATCGTTGTTATGAGATTTCTCATATATACTGTGCTGTCACTTGAAAAGTGTGATGGATGGGAAACTGGATGGCTCAAGGAATTAGTAATAGGATACAGATCATTTCACCTCTAGGTCACCAATTCAAATTCAGTCCAGGCTGGTAGTGAGCAAAGGTTGTTACCATCTGACAGCTGTTTGGTGGCTGATGTAAAATGAGTTGGTCTCTGTATCGTTCCTAGTAGACAGGTGCTCACAACACAAAAAAAACACACCATAATTAGCACCCTGTTTGGCTTCCTTGGCAAAGAGACCGTAGAGTGAATGGGCAAAAAGACTAAATTACTCTCCAGGTTAGGGCTGAGGCACATCAGCAGGGGAGTTGAGAAGCCTAACCACAAGCATGTACGCTGTATCACTTTTGTTGGTATGTAGTTTGCATTGTTGCCAATCCAGCACCTTTCACTAAACCCTTTGTCCTTCTCAATTAAAAAGTACAGTAGACTCTCGATTATCCAGGATTGGGTTAACCAGGATGTGGATTAACCAGGATGTCAAAAAAAAAAAAATTATACGTAACTTGCAGAGCCGGCTCTGGCTTTGTTGCCACCCCAAGCACACACAAAAAAAAACCCAACAGGGCGCAGGGCAGCCAGTGAACCAACACCTGCTCCCCCCAGCGCAGGGTGGCTGGTGAACACCCCCCCCCCCCCCCCGTATTTCCTATGAATGGGTATTATCCGGGATTTTATTAACCAGGATTCATTTTTTCCCTATCATCCTGGATAATCGAGAGTCTACTGTAAATAGGTTGGAGGCTCATGACAAAACAGAGTTTGAAGTGTCTTGACTGCACCCACCATATGGTAGCCACCATTTTAGATTCCTGCACACTCATATACTTTAAGATTTAAGATTGTTATAGTTTTAATGTGCTTCTTTGAGGACTGCATGTATGAAGATTACAAACCTTCAAACAACTGCACAAAACTTCCTCCTCGGCAGAAAAATTCCAAACCGAAGGGCCTGATTTTCCATTTGTTGCACCTCATTCGGGTCTAAACCAAAGCTCACTGAAATCAATGGAAAGACTCCTATTGATTTCAATGGGCTTTGAATCAAATCAATAGTCATATACAGTACACTTTAACTCTACAAAGTTCAAGGCATGGAAGGAGCAGCCCCTACCCTGTGATGTAAGCTGGTTTTGCGCTCCTGAGTCCCGCACAGTGTTAAAATGACACTGTTAAACAAAAACAGTTAATAATGAAGTAGTAAACTGGAAAATTTTGAAGACTAAAACCACAGATAGTCAGCTGTAACTACAAAAATAGGAATTCAAAGAGCCTGACTTGATTAACTACAGCATTACACTAGATTAGCAGTTCTCAAACTGTGGGTCGGGACGCCAAAGTGAGTCATGACCCAGTTTTAATGGGGTTGCCAGGGCTGGTTTAGACTTGCTGGGACCAGGGGCAGGAACTGAACCTTGAGCCCCACCGCCCAGGACCAAAGCCGAAGCCCAAGAGTTTCAGTCCTGGACAAGGCACTCAGGTTACATGCCCCCTACTTGGGAGTGAAGCCCTTGGGCTTTGGTTTTGTCTCCACTCCCTACCCCAGGCAAAAGGGCCTATGTGGGCTCAGGCTTCGGTCCCCCCTCCTGGTGTCGTGTAGTAATTTTGTTGTCAGAAGCGAGATCGCGGTGCAATGAAGTTTGAGAACCTCTGCTCTAGATTTAGAATAGAACGCCGCTAATAATTCTAATTTTCCCTTCTGAGAAACTATTACATTTTAAATATCCAAAGCACACAAACCTACTATGTTATGAGCCAATTCTCAACCATAATTCCCCTGTATTCTAGTTTAGAGGTCTAATTTACCACTCTTACACTCCAATTTTACATCACCACCACAAATTAGCATCTAAATTAATCTTATCAATTGAGGAAAAGGACCTGAGGCATTACAGTGGCATTACAGCTCCAACTGAAAAGCAAACAAAATTAGAGGATGCATAAAAATGGTATGGAGAATAATACAGAATATATAATACAATAGAACCCCATTTATCTGACCCTCCCTTAACCAGCACTCCGCATTTACCGAACAACCAGGACTCCAGGGCCAGAAGCAGTCATCTCCCTTGCGTCCGTTAGATGGTGCTACAGCATCACATTGTCCCATTCTCTGGTTTATCCGAAGTTTTGATTATCTGATATGGCTCTGGTAATTAGACCGGATAAATGGGTTCTATTGTATCATTATATAAATAATGGTTCATCCCCCATCTCAAAAAAGATATTGCAGAATTAGAGGGTGCTAATGAGACAAGCAACAAAATAATCAGAAGCACTGAAAAATTCTTATAGTAAGAGAGACTTGAAAGGTTGGGATTGTTCACTTTCGAAAGGAGACAAGAAGGCACATGATGAAAATATATAAAATAATGAATGGTACAGAGAAGGTACATGCATAACTTTTATTCATTATTTTTTATGATATGAGAGATAAGGGATATTCCATGAAATTGAAAATAGCAAATTCAAAACTGATAAAAAGAAATACTTTATTCACACAGAGCATAATTTGACTGTGGAATTCATTGCCACATGATGTCACGGAGGCCAAGAACTTACCAAGATTCAAAAAGGAATTGGACACTGATATGGATAACAAGAATATCCAGAGTTAAAATAGTTAATATGCTTTAATAATTTTTTTGGAAAGGAGACAAAAATGCTTCCAGGCTAAAGACAATCTCTAACTACTGCAGTTTTAGACTACACTTTCAAGAGGGGTAGATTATTCCACATCTGCCTACTGTGAGGTTTCTTGCACCATCCCCTGAAGTATCTGGTACTGACCATGTCAGAAACAAGGCACTGGATGAGACAGGACCTGCCATACTGGATTAGACCTAGGACAGATCTTTTTATAGCTCAACGTGAAAATACAAATTGTAGTGGAGTGCATGTCCCCGAGACAAGTAAAAATCTTAACCTTTGGAGGGAAACAAAGCCAACAGATCCTTAATTTGTGAAATCTGAATTTTTCCATACCATAAATGATATTCATCCCTGAGCAAAGGGGCCAGCACAAGACCTCTCCAACATGTAAGCCCTATTTTGTGCATCGATGTGGGAGTTTCAAGTGATCCATGAGCCTTAAGCTTGCAATCTTCCCAGGGGTGAATTTCACCCCACTAGAATGTATGACAAACATATTGAGTTGGTTCAGTTTGTACAAAGATAAAATTACTTACTGGGTTCTACTATCATTTTTGTCTTCTCTAAACAAGTTTTTTTCCTCCAGCAGAAAATAACACTAGATTTATATAGTGTGTTTGGGGGTTAAATCTTAGAGAATTTGACCTGAACAATGCATTTTGCTTCAATATCAATTTGAACTCCATTTTATTAAAAAGGTTCAAGTTTGTGTTTTACAGTTCTCAGTTACCACACTGCTCATCTTTTTTGGAGGCAAAGACTCTGGATGTCAACATCACACAATCTAACTAACTTAACATATAAGGAAAAGTATTCTTATCTAGGATTATTTTATCTAGCCCCCTGCCAAGAGTTGAACAAGTACTACAGAAGATACTGTGTAACTTAAACAAGCCTCATCTACAGAATATATAGCTACACAGCTTTAAGATATGACAAGATATTTGTTTCCTATCGACTGGGTTATTTGACATTTATTTTTTTACCCTACAAGAATACAAAGTTTGAAACAATTTAAGATGGCTGAAATGTTTGTATCATCCTAGCTCTCTGACTCAGACTAGGAAATGAAGCTTTAGTTAAGGTTTTCTTTTCAACATGAGTACACACTTGATAATAATGGAGAAATACAATCGGCCTTAAATAACTTGTATGGAAAAAAAGCAAAGATATAAGAATGACAGAAATAGTGGACATATTTGCTTTGCAAAAATGTAACGGTGCCACTCAATTCATTTAAATTTACTTATCAACTTACATTTTTGTCCATATACTTACTATCACGTACAGTACTGCACTAAACCTCCTACATGCAGAAAAAATGAAAGAAGGGACTATCACAGCGGTATAGTACTTTTCCCTCTTCCTCGGCGGCACAGCAGACCCTTGTATGTCCGCCGAAAAGCTGCTGAATTGAATACTTCCGCATTTGGTGGCTATTTTCGGTGGACATGCCGAGCGCTTCCGAGAGCGCTTGGTATGTCCACTGAAAAGCCGCTGAATGCAGAAAAAAAGAGAGTTACTCACCTTTTGTAACAGTTGTTCTTAGAGATGTGTCGCTCATGTCCATTACAACAAGTGTGTGCGCACTGCACATGCACGGTCCTGGAAGCTTTTTCCCCAGCGGTACCCGTAGGGTCGGCAAGGGCGACCCCTAGAGTGGCACCTTTATGGCAACGTATATATGCCCCTGCCGACCCACCCCCCGCTCAGTTCCTTCTTGCCGGTACACCGACAGAGGGGAGGCGGGAGGGATTTGGAATGGACATGAGCAACACATCTCGAAGAAAACTGTTACGAAAGGTGAGTAACTGTTTTTTCTTCTTCGAGTGATTGCTCATGTGCATTCCAACAAGTGACTTACGAGCAGTCATCTCAGAGGAGGGTTAGGAGTACTCTTAGTGCCCGCTGTAAGGACTGCTTGTCCCACAGCAGCATCCTCCATAGCCTGCTGCATGATGGTGTAGTGCGAAGAGAAGGTGTGAACCGAAGACCAAGTCGCTGTTCTACAGATGTCAATGATGGGAATGTGCGCCAGGAACGCTGTGGATGCGGCCTGAACTCTGGTCGAATGGGCTGTTAATGACGGAGGAGAAATATTCGAGAGGTTATAGCAGGGGTCGGGAACCTATGGCTCGCGAGCCAGGTGTGGCTCTTTTGAGCCTGTCATCTGGCTCGCGGCGCCCGCGAGGCTGGGGGGCGGGGGAGGCGGTGTGGCGCGGTGCTGCGCTGACCACGAGGCTGGGGGGCGGGGGAGGCGGTGTGGCGCGGCGCTGCTCTGGCTGGGGGCGTGTCGCTCTTCTTCCCTCGGCTGGAGTCGGGTCACAGCAGCGTGACTCAGCGAACAAGTAAGCACGGGGGGGGGAGAAGCCGTTTGCAAGGGGGCGTTGGGGGGAGGCTGGGCTGGGAGCGGGGGTAAGCGGTGTGGGGGAGAGATCGGGCTGGGTGGGTCAGTTGGGGGGGGGAAGGAGAGCGCGGCGGCAGCGGGGGGGGGAAAGGAGAGCGCAGCGGCGGCGGCGGGAAAGGAGAGCGCAGCGGCAGCGGCGGGAAAGGAGAGCGCAGCGGCAGCGGCGGGAAAGGAGAGCGCAGCGGCAGCGGCGGGAAAGGAGAGCGCAGCGGCGGGGGGGGGGAAAGGAGAGCGCAGCGGCGGCGGCGGAAAAGGAGAGCGCAGCGGCAGCAGCGGCGGCGGGGGGATAAAGGAGAGCGCGGCGGATGCGGCGGTGGGAAAGGAGAGCGCGGCGGCAGCGGCGGTGGCGGGGGGGGAAAGGAGAGCGCGGCAGCAGCGGCGGTGGCGGGGGGGGAAAGGAGAGCGCGGCGGCAGCGGTGGCGGGGGGGGAAAGGAGAGCGCGGCGGCAGCGGTGGCGGGGGGGGGAAAGGAGAGCGCGGCGGCAGCGGTGGCGGGGGGGGGGAAAGGAGAGCGCGGCGGCAGCGGTGGCGGGGGGGGAAAGGAGAGCGCGGCGGCAGCGGTGGCGGGGGGGGGGGAAAGGAGAGCGCGACGGCAGCGGTGGCGGGGGGGGGAAAGGAGAGCGCGACGGCAGCGGTGGCGGGGGGGGGAAAGGAGAGCGCGACGGCAGCGGTGGCGGGGGGGAAAGGAGAGCGCGACGGCAGCGGTGGGGGAAAGGAGAGCGCGGCGGCAGCGGCGGCGGGGGGGGGAAAGGAGAGCACGGCGGCAGCGGCGGTGGGGGGAAAAGGAGAGCGCGGCGGCAGCGGTGGCGGGGGGGAAAGGAGAGCGCGACGGCAGCGGTGGGGGAAAGGAGAGCGCGGCGGCAGCGGTGGCGGGGGGGGAAAGGAGAGCGCGGCGGCAGCGGTGGCGGGGGGGAAAGGAGAGCGCGGCGGCAGCGGTGGTGGGGGGGGGGAAAGGAGAGCGCGGCGGCAGCGGTGGCGGGGGGGAAAGGAGAGCGCGGCGGCAGCGGGGGGGAGGAGGAAAGGAGAGCGCGGCGGCAGCGGGGGGGGAAGGAGAGCGCGGCGGCAGCGGGGGGGGGGGGAGAGGAGAGCGCGGCGGCGGGGAGGAGAGCGCGGCGGCGGCGGGGGGGGGCTATTATATGGCTCTCTGAGCCAAAAAGGTTCCCGACCCCTGGGTTATAGCAAAGCTTGATGCACGATGTGATCCATGCCGAGAGGCGTTGGGAAGAAATCGGCAACCCCTTCATCTGCTCTGCTACTGAAATAAAAAGTTGTGGAGATTTACGAAAAGCTTTTGTACGTTGTATGTAAAAAACTAAAGCCCTTCTCTCATCCAAGGAGTGAAACATTCTTTCCTTGTTAGAGGTATGGGGTTTAGGAAAAAACACAGGGAGAAATATGTCCTGGTTTATGTGAAAAGAGGAAACCACCTTAGGAAGGAAGGCCGGGTGAGGACGTAACTGAACCTTATCTTTATGGAAGACAGTATATGGCGGTTCAGAGGTGAGAGCTCTGAGCTCGGAAACTCTTCGAGCAGAGGTAATAGCCACGAGAAAGGCCGTCTTCCAAGAGAGATAAGAGAGTGGGCAGGTGGCCAGGGGCTCAGAGGGGGGTTTCATTAGAGCTGTTAACACAAGGTTAAGGTCCCACGGGGAAACAGGGTGGCGCACCGGGGGGTACAACCTTTCCAAACCTCTGAGAAACCGTACCACAAGAGGGTTGCTAAACACTGAGGCTCCCCCAACTCCCGGGTGAAATGCTGATATGACAGCCAGGTGTACCCGTACAGTGGAAAGCGCTAAGCCTTGTCTTTTAAGATGAAGGAGGTAATCTAAGACGAGGGATATCGGGGCTAAGGTAGGGTCCATCCCTTTACCTTGAACCCACAAAGAGAAGCATTTCCACTTGGCTGCATAGGTAGCCCGAGTTTCTACTACCCAGTAGGACATCCCTGACCTGGTTGGAGCACTGAAGCTCCAAGGGGGTTCAACCACGGATATTCCACGCCGTGAGGTGGAGCGATTGCAGATTGGGGTGTAACAATTGCCCGTGGTCCTGAGAGATTAGTGTTGGGAGGAGTGGAAGGGTTATGGGCCTCGTGGTGCAAAGGGACACCAACAGGGTGTACCAATGTTGGTGAGGCCAAGCCGGCGCTATGAGGATCAGGGACACTCTGTCCAGACGGGCCTTGAGCAGCACTCTGTGAATAAGGGGGAACGGAGGAAATGCATAGAGCAGGCCCCCTGCCTAAAGGATCTGAAAGGCATCCGCCTCTGACCCCGGACTGAGGTTCATGAGGAAGCAAAACCTCTGGCATTTCCTGTTGGCCCGTGTGGCAAACAGGTCCAGGAGGGGAAACCCACACTCTAGGAAAATTGAGTGTGCAATGTCGGGCTTGAGCGACCATTCGTGGCCCCGAAAGGAGCGACTGAGAGTGTCCGCCAGTACGTTCTGAGTGCCCGGGAGATAGGTGGCTAGGGGATGGATCTCGTGTGAGATGCAAAAATCCCAGAGGGCCAGGGCTTCCTTGCATAGGGGAGAGGAGCGAGCACCACCCTGTTTGTTTATATAGAACATTGACGCTGTGTTGTCTGTCAAAACCAACACACACTTGCCTTGTAGCTGGTCCTGAAATGTTTGACAAGCTAGACGAACTGCTCTGAGCTCCCTGACATTGATGTGAAGGGACAGCTCGCTCTGGGACCAAAGGCCTTGGGTCCTGACATCTCCCAGATGTACCCCCCAGCCGAGGGCGGAAGCGTCCGTCACCAATCTCGTTGATGGCTGAGGTTTCTGGAAAGGGACCCCGACATCGAGGGAGCGGGGTTGGAGCCACCAATGGAGTGAGCGCAGCGTGTGGCTCGGGAGGGTGACGACAAGGTCCAAGGGATCCCTGCCCTGTCTGTAAACACTCGCCAAACAGGTCTGCAGAGGCCGGAGCTGTAGCCTGGCGTATGGCACCACATACGTGCAAGCTGCCATATGTCCCAAGAGGACCATGCAGTTCCTGGCTGTGGTAGTGGGGAACCGAAGGATGGAGTGAATCAAGCCTGCTATTGCATTGGCTCGAGTAGGAGGTAGGAATGCCCTTGCTTGTTGGGAGTCCAATATTGCCCCTATGAACTCTATTCTCTGAGTGGGTACTAGGGTCGATTTTGGCTCGTTTAGCATCAAGCCCAACCTGAGGAATGTAGCTCTGGTGAGAGCTATGTGTTGAATTGCCAGCTCTTTTGACTTTGCCCTGATGAGCCAATCGTCCAGGTAAGGGTAAACGTGTACCTGCCTCCGTCTCAGGAATGTGGCCACTACCGACATGCACTTCGTGAAAACCCTTGGGGCAGTGGAGAGGCCGAACGGGAGCACCGTGAACTGGTAGTGATAACCCCCCAACATAAATCTCAGGAATCTCCTGTGACTGGGGATGATTGAAATGTGAAAATATGCGTCCTTTAAGTCGAGGGTGGCAAACCAGTCTCTGCGATCCATAGAGGGGATAATGGTCGCGCGAGAGAGCATGCAGAACTTCAGCTTCTTTATGTAGGAGTTGAGGCCCCGCAGGTCTAGGATAGGGCGAAGGCCACCTTTGGCCTTCAGGATAAGGAAATAACGGGAGTAGTATCCCTTGCCCCGAAATTCTTGAGGAACCTCCTCTATGGCACCCAAAGACAAGAGGGTGTGGACCTCCTGAACTAGGAGTTGCTTGTGAGATGGGTCCCTGAAGAGGGACGTGGAGGGGGGGTGGTTGGGCGGAAGGGAAGAGAATTGGATACAATATCCCACTCTTACCAAGCTGAGGACCCATTTGTCCGAGGTGATTAGAGACCACGCCTGGTAAAAGTGGGATAGACGGTTCACAAAGGGTCAGGCAGATTCTGGAAAGGAAACTGGTTCGACGTCCCCGGGCGCATCTTCAAAAGTTAGATCTGCCCCCTGGCTGTTGTCTGGGGCCCAAGTTCTGCTGCCCATTTCTGGAGGTCGAACGGGGACGGCCTCTGCCATTCCCTCTACTACCCCTCCTAGGTTGGTCATGTCTAGGGGGAATCTGGTAGGGGCGTGGTTGTGTGGCGGGAGGAGGTCTGAATGGTCTCCTGAGGGGTTATGGGGTATGCAGGCCTAAAGAGCGCAACATAGTCCTTGAGTCTTTCATGGAGTGGAGCTTTTTGTCCGTGTCCTGAGAAAACAGCCCTTGTTTATTGAAGGGCAAGTCCTGGATGGTCGTCTGGACTGGGGCTGGGATGCCAGAGACCTGCAGCCAGGCCCCACGGCGCATTGCAATAGCAGTTGCCATGGTCCTTGAAGCTGAGTCGGCGGAATCTAGAGCGGCCTGGAAAGCGGCTCTAGAGACTACCCTGCCTTCCTCCACAATGGCTCTAAACTCCGTGGTCGAGTCCTTAGGGAGTTGGTCTTGAAATTTAGTCATGGTGGACCAGGAGTTAAACGCATACCTCCCCAAGGCCGCCTGTTGGTTTGAGATTCTTAGTTGGAGGGCTCCTGAGGAATACACTTTCCTCCCGAACAAGTCAAGTTTTTTAGCGTCGTGCGACTTAGGGGTACAGCCCGTTTGCCCCTGGCGCTCCCTATGGTTTACCGCATCGGCTACCAGGGTGCCCGGTTGGGGGTGGGTGAAGAGGTGTTCGTAGCCATGCTGTGGAGCAAAATATCGCCTCTCAACCCCTCTAGCAGTAGGTGGGATGGATGATGGTGTTTGCCAGAGGATATTCGATAGGGTCTGAATAGTCTTGATGAACGGGAGGGTGATTTTTGTCGGTCCATCAGAAGACAAAATGTCCACCGTGGGATCGACTTCCTCCTTGACCTCTTCCGCTGGGAGATTAAGATTCTGGGCCACCCTGCGGAGGAGATCCTGATGCCCCCGAATGTCCATGGGGGGGGGGGGGAAGATTTGGCGAGGCCGAGCCTGCCACTGCCTCATCGGGTGAGGAAGAGGAGGAAGATGCAAACTGGGGTTCTCCCTGAGGCTCCTCTGAGACTGGTTCATGAGGGACCCGCTCCTGGGCTTGTTGATCTGCCCTGGAGGGGGGGCGGTGAACTCCCGATGGACCCGGCACCGGGACCTCTGGAGGTGCCTCAGAAGGCAGTGCCGTTATTGTTGCTGAAACCGGGCCCTGCGGCACCAAGGGTAAGGAGGCCGATACTGAAGGTGGCCCCTGGGACTGGTGGAATGCCCACGGTGTCCAAAAGGGCCACTGTGTCGGGGCTTGGTCTTGCGGCAGCCAGGATGGCAGGGTCTGGTGGCGAGACGACCTCCGGTGCCGGGAGCGGTGGTATGACCGGGAGGTGCGGTGGCTACGACCAGACCGGGAGGAAGCCGCGTCGGACTCTGAAGAATAATCCGACGCGGACCACGGCGGTGCGGATCCGTCCGGTGCCGCAATGTGCCTTTTGAACATTGTCGGCTTTCCTGGATGTTTTTCGACTTGAATCGGTACCGGTGGTGCCGAGGAAGTCGGTGCTGGAAAGTCTGGTGCCGCGGGAGCCCGTGCCGCCTGTGCCGACACTGAGGACTCCGAGTGGGCGGATGTTACCGGCACCGGAGCTTGCGTGGGGATAATAGGCGTCGGAGGCCTGGGCACTGGTGCCAGAACCACAAACGGGGCCAGAGTTGGATCTCTGGTCATGGCGATCAAGTCCTGAGCGGCCTCAAATGTATCCGGGGTCGAAGGTCTATCTAGCTCATCAAGCATCCCACGCAGGGATGACGCGGCACCGAGGGGCGTATGGGTACGAGACTCGGTGGACGCTATGGGCACTTTACGGGACTCGTTCTTACGACCCGAAGTCTGCCGAGCCGATGAGGGTTCACCCTGGGCTCTGCGGGCCGGGGAACGACCTCTCGGTCTTTTTGAAGGCACCGGTGATTGGGAGCGGTGCCTCCGGGAGCCCCCGGCATATTGCGGAAATCGGTGCCGGTGCTTCTTCTGATCTAACTTCGGTGCCGCCGGGCCTCTTACCGACACCGGGGCACTGCGCACCGAGGTGGAAGTCTCCTTCTTGGTGCGGGGTTTGAAGCTCTTGCAAATAACGCACCGCTCTGCCTGATGACCGTCTCCCAAGCACTTTAGACACTTGGAGTGCGGGTCACTGTTTGGCATAGGCTTACCACAGCCTTCGCAGTTCTTAAACCCCGGTGCTCCAGGCATGCCCCGGTGCCGGAGATTAAAGAAAACTATATACAATTAGATAAGTATTGAACTATAACTATAATAACTGGGATTAACAACTATGAACGATACCGCTAAGTGAGAACTAGCAGAAGATTCGCTGTTCCAGCGACCGTCATGAACGGAAAGAAGGAACTGAGCGGGGGGTGGGTCGGCAGGGGCATATATACGTTGCCATAAAGGCGCCACTCCAGGGGTCGCCCCTGCCGACCCTACGGGTACCGCTGGGGAAAAGGCTTCCGGGACCGTGCCTGCGCGGTGCGCACACACTTGTTGGAATGCACATGAGCAATCACTCGAAGAAGAACTAATCAATTTGGCGGCTTGGCGGCAGGAGCTCGCGACCCCCCTGGGAGCTCTCGGCAACCCCGGGGGGTTGTGACCCCCAGTTTGAGAAACCCCGGACTATCAGGATGGACAGTGAAAAATTAAGACAACATTTGGTTAACAATATTTGTGTCAAAGTAACATAGAGTCCACAGTCAAACAAAGATGATTCACCACACATGTTCCAGAAAAGACATATTCCAAAATAAGCTAGGCTTGAAACTTTTGGAGGAAAAGCTTTTGAATACTGCATATTAAAGATAGAGAGCTCAACTGTCCCCCATACTGGTTTTCCTCACACAGGGACTGGGAAATTCTGTTGCCCCAATCTTGGGTATGGCCAATCTGTGCTTGATGTAGGACTTGGGGGTGAACAGGTCTAGATTAGAGCTCCCCCAGCTTTAGGGGGTTGCCAAGTGATAGTTCAGCCCAGACTCAAATTAAAGCAAACAGAAGTCTAGGGCTTGGTCTACACTGGGGGGGGGGGGGGGGGGAGGTGGGAAAGAGGAGGAGAGAGAGACGGAAGAAGGGTCAACCTAAGATACACAACTTCAGCTACGTGAATAATGTAGCTGAAGTCAGCGCATCCTAGATCGACTTACCTGGAGTCCTCAGGACAGCAGGGGGCTCCCCCGTCGACTTCACTTGCGCCTCTTGGTGAGCTGGAGTTTCAGAGTCGACGGGGAGCGCCTTTGGGAATCGATTTATCGCGTCTAAATGAGATGTGATAAATCAATCCCCAACAGATCGATCACTACCTGCTGATCTTAGAAATTCCTATCACACTGTGATAGACCGACATAGATGCCTGGAATGGAACTATTCATTGTGACCCACATGGAAATTTTATGTATCGTCTTTCTTTCCATACGTGAAGGAATTTGACAAACCGTAGATCAAAGTGCATGCAAGTGCTCACCACATTTACTAGCAATTTAGCTGGTGGCTACAGATTTTAAACAGCAAAGGACTTGGAGTTGATGTAGCTGCTGTGGCAATTAGAAAGTTCCAATTCCAGGGGACAACCATCTTTATAGTACAAAATATACCAGGAGTTTACAGGTGGCTGCAATATGGCAAATTGGACTGATAAGTCTGACACCATTTAAACAAGAGTAGCTAACTCTGGAATGTGCCTGGCTCGCCATCAGGTAACGTCAACTTTAATAAACTTTCAGAATACTCTTGTAAATTATTTCTATTTGGCTGTCTCATTATTCAATATGCTCTCAAGGAACACGGTGATGAAAGAAGAAAAAATACCTCTTTCTAACATACCCATACTGGCAAGAGGATCAACAGTATTCAAAGAATGTCTTGGCAGGATAAACCTTTATAAAAAGGAGGAGCACTTGATCCAACACCCCCGCCGCCGCTTCCTGCCCGCCCGCGGAGGGGCGGCCAGGGGGAGCGACGGGATCCAAGCTGCCAAAACAGCAATTGTACTTCAAGGATTGATTTGCAAAGTGATTCAGTATTTATGGATAAGGCAAACAAAACATTTTAGGCAGACAGAAAAGTATTTCCTATTTCAGAAATGCATTGATAAATATACTCAGTGAGAGTGAAAAACAAAGTGAATTTTTCAAGAAAAAAGCATGAAGCATGAAAAAATCCAAAAAGTATGAAGAGCTGTTGTTGGTTCTTCATACAGAATTTTAAATTATCTTTTTTTCATATAACACATGGCTGTGACAAGCAAGTAGACTGCATAACAGCAAGACAAATTTCTAGAAACTTCAATCAGAAGGAGCATGACACCTAGTATTTAGTAAATCAAGTGGTAGAAATGGAGCAAAATACAGTATGTTCTGAAGCCCATGGCCAAATGTTTTAAACCTAAGGACCAAAAGATTAAAAGTCTTTAGATAGGCAACTGAATAAGAGTCCTGATTTTCAGAGATGCTGAGCACTTGGTAAATCCTATTAACTTCATGGGGCTCAATGGATTTAAATGCCTAGCCTCAGACGTGCACATGTGAAAAACTTGGCCTACGATTGAGCTCTTTGCACAGGTACAGTACATCCTTTCCCAGGTAAAAGTTGCGTTTTTTCACTCTCTTTTCATTCCTTAGCCAGTCCTAGCCTTTCGCCAAAGGCTCCCTTTCATCTGTACAGTTTTTGTCACTTAGGGCTTTTCTACAAAGTGTCTTAATCTGAACCACAGGAATGTAAATTGTACAGAGCACTAGTGTGTCGCGCACTAACTGGCCTATGTGGACCCTGCTGGCACACACTAAAAGTTCCTTAGTGCATGATCAACGTGGTACTGTTTGAAGGGTCCAAACTTTTACCTGGGAAAGGATGAGAAACTAGAGTTTACACCCCTTTGGTGCGGACTAATGCACCATGTAGACTAGTCCTCATTGTCAAGGTCCCTGTTATGCAGTATATTAAACTATCCTGACTGCATTCCCAACTGTCAACCTTCTCTACTTCTCTTCCCCCTCTTCCCTCAAATCCTCAACCATTGCTTTCTGTTCAGTCTCCTCTTTTAAAAAAGTAACAAAAATAAATCTCTGAAGGAGCCCAATGCTCAGAGCTGATTTGGCTGTTCTTTGTACCAAACAGACGGTTACAGGTGTCTCAAGCCACCCATCCACACACGAGAATGAACATGTAAACCACCACAAGGATCCCCCAAAAGACTATGGCTCTTTCTGCTTTGGAACCTGAGCTCATTCCTGACGTCTGTTTTCTTCCACAGCAGCACAAGATATTGGCACAGCCCCCCAGTGCAGGATTCTAGTAACTCTTTTGAATGATTATATATAACCACTTATTTATTTAACAGGTGGTCTTAGTCATAAATCCATGTACTCCATGAGAAATGTTATCTCAACCTTACCACAAAATACTTGGAAAATACTATGTTAGAGAACATTTCTAGCACACAATAGGACAGAAGGATCAGAATGCAGTAGACATCTTTTGGTCTGGATTACTACTACTTTGTGATAATGGTATTCTTTAGCTTCTGAAGAAAGAAGACAAATAAGGAACTATTTAACAGTGCTATTGCTGTAAAAAGGTAAGTATGTAGAACTGATGAAAGAAATTATAAGTTAGAATTTAAGTAAAGAATGTTGAAGTACAGTAAACCCTCGATTTAACGGACCTCGATTTAACGGACTTCGGATGCAACGGACAAAATTTCTGAGCAAGTCTGATGCATTCCTGATCCATTTCTGGCGGGCTGGCTGCCGGCTGCCACCTGGCTCCCGGCAGCCGGTGCCCGGGCGGGCTGGCTGACGGCTCCCGGCAGCCGGTGCCCCGGTCCCGGCAGCGGGAGGGCTGCGGAGCTGCCGCTCCGACCCTGTGGCGGTCGGGCTGCTGCTCCGACAGCTCATTTTTTAATTATTATTAAATAACGGACTTTTTGATTTAACGGACACCCCCTCGCCCGAATTAGTCCGTTAAATGGAGGTTTTACTGTACTTATAAAAACTAGAAAGAAGTTAAATCTATTTATCAAAGTATTTGCAGTTTGTATCTTGAACCAGATCTTAACAGTGGTAAAAACTGAGCAACAAAAATGAATCCATACCCAGACCATTTTAACACATTAATAGTTTTTAAACAATCAGTTATACCCCCTGGTTTGTGCCAAACCTTAATTGGCTTTTGGTTTTCCCAGCTCAGCTATAGCTAATGAGTGACCTCTTGTGTTGGAAAATCTCTGGGTTGCTTGTTTTTTCCTTATTTTTATGTATTTTTTAAATTAATCAAGTGCTTGTGAAGATGAACAGCCCTAAAAAAACATGTCCTATCTTTATCTTCAAAACAAATGCAGCATGTAAGTAGGAACAATACTGGTTTATTGCCCCATATTGCCCTGAATAGTGTGCTTGAATCCTGGTATGGAGTAATTACCTCTGAAGATGAGAAGATAATTCATTCTTCCTGAGAGGCCAAGATAATTCAGTGTTGGTATCTTTCTCAAAACTGCCAGAATAGTTGATATTTAGATAGAGAAATTTGCTCAAGTGGAAATGGGCTGAGATTTCCATTTTAAATAAGCACCAAGCGCCCATTGTACCAGAAGGCTTCTTGGTCCCTACCACTTTTGTCAATAGTTCCATTATCCTGAACCATTACCAATCTACTGAACAACCTTATCCTCTAAGTTTCCTCTTTTCATAATGACAGAGAATGGTTTTAATCCACGTTAACAACACAGTATTCTAAAAAGACTGGGTTTGAAGGAAAATCAGACACATTATTATTCAAATGATAGAGTCTGCAAGGTAGCCATGTAAGAACCCATGAAAACGCCAATGTTGAGTATTTCCTTACCTGATTCTTTACCTACAGGATCCTAGCATTTCTCAGCAAACTGCACTCTCTCCTGCCTGTCTTAATATTACTGAATGAATTTTTTTTTCCTCTAAATTTTCCCAAGCTTTGAACTGCAGTTCTACTCTAAAAACAGACCATGCAAAAATGGCATTTTCTTTCCCAACAGAGTTGTTTCCTGGGTGAATTCATAAATGGACCTACTGACATTACTGTATTTTAATCCCATAAACTCTACAGAGTCATAAAAACAGAGTTGGATTCTGTTCTTTCTTGTCCATCAGCAAAAAAAACTAGTTAGCAAGGTCAAATCATTTACATCTATGAAAACCCACTGCAGGCTAGTGCGAATGCACAAGTGCTCTTGAAGACATAATATGAAGAGTTGCGGAGGTTTAAATGAGGCCTACAGAACGTCCATAACTGGTATGATGCACCAAATGGAAAAAACTGAACCAGACTCTTAGAACACAGGGTGCTTTTGCAGGGCTGGCAGCAAGAAAAAGACCATATTTTTACTTGTCAGCTGAGCACATCTGATGTAGAAAACAATGAGCAACAACATGCAACCTGCCATTCCATTTTTACAGTCAGTTCTCAGAGCAGAACAACATTTCAAGTATTGTTAAAGAAACCAATTTTGGAATTATTCACAAGAACCACCCATCTCCCATAAGTCACCAGATAGGAGAAGCATTCAGCACTGCTAGTTAAAATAATTTTTTTGCTTTTTAAAGTGAGAGATTCCAAGACATAGTAGGAACAGTCTGCTCCCACTCGGACAACTTTGTGCTGGAGATATCACAGCAGCCGAAGAGCCAGCCCACAGACAAAAGTCTTCTTTTGGTTAATATTGCAGTTTGTTTAAAAAGGTGTTTATTTGATATCTCTTTAAAATAAGGTTTAAAATGAAACTATTTCAGTGATGCTGAGAAGTGAGAGATAAAAATAAGAACATTTTATAAAGGTACAATATTGTTTAAAAATAATAAAATCAAATGAAAACAAATGTATTGTGCCCATGAGACAAGCTTCTGTGTTGGACAGTTTTCTATGATGGTTGCAATTTCACTAGAAGAGGGAAGCAGAGAGGAAAAACAGAAGAGACAACTGTACAATTAATGTGTTGGGGGTGGGGAGGAAGGAGGACAACAGTCCAAAGACATTGTCTGCTTCTGTATCCAGAATTACAGAGGAGTGCAAGAAAGAGATTCTTGATCAAGGTATCTGTGATAACAGATTTTGAATTAAAACACAATGGAGAAAAACATGGCATAATTTGAGGAGAAAAGAGAAGGCAGAAAAAGCATCAAGACACGTAGTAATCAGCAACTAAATCAGAATGGGAATAAAATAGACAGAGGATAAAAGCACTCCTGTGAAGCCCTATCTTAGAAAGATACTCCATGTGTTCTATCATTCTCAATGTTCTCTCTTTAGAACTTCAGCAATACTTTTATTGTTTATCACAACAAAGTAGTTTTTAAATCTGAAGCAGAGAGCATGTGGGTAGTATGTCCCACTAAGAAGCTGATTGTGATCCACAGAAAGATTGGAGGGTCAAGAATTTACAGCAAACAAGGTATGTTTTAAAATGACAAATGTGATACATGTTTCTTACTCTGAATATGTGAGGTCATTCAGCACATAATTCTAAAGCCTTGTGTTCAGTAAGTGTTTGCAGCTTATTTTTCATTCTTTTTCACAACTATTAGAGTGCCAAGAAATTGGACAGTTTAATTGTTTCAACTAGACATAGTTATTGTTGCTCTAAATCAGTATCATCAAAGCTGTTTTTAGAGACAGCTGAGTACAATTTTCCTTTATGGTCTGTGAACCCAGGTATAGGGTTGCCAGGTTTTCAACTGGAACACCCCATTGAAAAGGGACCGTGGCGGCTCTGGTGAATACTGCTGACCAGGCTGTTAAAAGTCCATTTGGCCGCCTGCAGTGGGGCAGGCAGGATGCCTGCTCACCCCCATGTGGCTCCATGAAGTGGATGGCACGTCTCTCTGGCTCCTAGGTGCAAGGGCGGCAACAGGGACTCCGCGTGCAGACCCTGCCCCGAGTGCCAGCTCCACATTTTCCTTATTTACTTCCTCCACACCACTCATAATTTTATATACCTCTATCATATCCCCCCTTAGTCTCCTCTTTTCCAAGCTAAAAAGTCCTAGCCTCTTTAATCTCTCTTCATATGGGACCCGTTCCAAACCCCTAATCATTTTAGGCCACTGGTCAGGAACCCCCTACCCCACCCTAGAGCCTGCTCCCGTATCCTAAAACCCTCATTTCTGGCCCCATTCCAGAGCCCGCAACCCCAGCCCATACTCCCACCCATACCCCAGAGCCCTCTCCCACACTCCAAATGCCTCAGCCCCACCCTCCAACCCCTCGTGTAGCCCAAATCCCTCATCCCCGGCCCCACCTAAGAGCCTGCACCTCAAGTCAGAGTCCTCACTCCTTCCTACACCCCAAACCCCTGCTCCAGCCTGGCGAAAATGAGAGAGTGAGCAGGGATGGAGTGAGATGAGGTGTGGACTAATAGAAGGGGCTGGACATAGGATGGAACGTCAGGGAAGGGTCGGATCAGAGGGTGTGGCAAGGGTGTTCGGTTTTCTGCAAATAAAAAGTTGGCATCCCTACATAAGAACATAAGAACGGCCATACTGGGTCAGACCAAAGGTCCATCTAGCCCAGCATCCTGTCTACCGACAGTGGCCAATGCCAGGTGCCCTGGAGTGAGTGAACCTAACAGGTATGATCGAGCGATCTCTCTCCTGCCATCCATCACCCCCCTCTGACAGACAGAGGCTATGGACACCATTCATTACCCATTCCGGCTAATAGCCATTTATGGACTTAGCCTCCATGAATTTATCCAGCTCTCTTTTAAACCCTGTTATAGTCCTAGCCTTCACAGCCTCCTCAGGTAAGGAGTTCCACAGGTTGACTGTGCGCTGTGTGAAGAAGAACTTCCTTTTATTTGTTTTAAACCTGCTGCACGCCAATTTCATTGAGTGGCCCCTAGTTCTTCTATTTTGGGAACAAGTAAATAACTTTTCCTTATTTACTTCCTCCACACCACTCAATTTTATATACCTCTATCATATCCCCCCTTAGTCTCCTCTTTTCCAAGCTAAAAAGTCCTAGCCTCTTTAATCTCTCTTCATATGGGACCCGTTCCAAACCCCTAATCATTTTAGTTGCCCTTCTCTGAACCTTTTCTAGTGCCAGCATATCCTTTTTGAGATGAGGGGACCACATTTGTACGCAGTATTCAAGATGTGGGCGCACCATGGATTTGTATAAGGGCAATAAGATATTCTCCGACTTCTTCTCTATCCCTTTTTTAATGATTCCTAACATCCTGTTTGCTTTTTTGACTGCCGCTGCACACTGCGTGGATGCCTTCAGAGAACTATCCACAATGACTCCCAGGTCTTTTTCCTGATTGGTTGTAGCTAAATTAGCCCCCATCATATTGTATGTATAGTTGGGGTTATTTTTTCCAATGTGCATTACTTTACATTTATCCACATTAAATTTCATTTGCCATTTTGTTGCCCAATCACTTAGTTTAGTGAGATCTTTTTGAAGTTCTTCACAGTCTGCTTTGGTCCTTACTACTTTGAGCAGTTTAGTATCATCTGCAAACTTTGCCACATCACTGTTTACCCCTTCCTCCAAATCATTTATAAATAAGTTGAATAGGATCGGTCCCAGGACTGACCCTTGGGGAACACCACTAGTTACCCCTCTCCATTCTGAAAAAGTTCCATTTATTCCTACCCTTTGTTCCCTGTCTTTTAACCAGTTTTCAATCCATGAGAAGATCTTCCCTCTTATCTTATCTACAGTCGACAGCAGAACTATCACTAATCAAAATAAAAGATTTACACTAAATTGCATTTATGGAGTACCTAAACTTTGAGTTATTATTTATTCAGTACTAGCAAAAATACCCGGCGTTGCTCAGGGTATTTGTAATTGGAAACTGGGATGTAAAAAGACGGGGATGTAAAAAGAACTGAGCGAGTGCGGGGGCCGTTGGAGGGGGGAGAGAGCTGAGTGGAGGGGGCCGTTGGAGTGGGGTGAGGGGGTGAGATTTTAAAATTTTTCGATTCTTACCTGAGGGGGGAGAGAGCTGAGTGAGTGCGGGGTCCATTGGAGGGGGGAGAGAGCTGAGCGAGTGGGGGGGGCCATTGGAGGGGGGAGGGGGCAGAGAGCTGAGCGAGTGCGGGGTCCGTTGGAGGGGGTTATTATGACATCATAACTATGTCACAGAGAACAACAGGTGTTAACCTGCTGCCCAGCTGATGTGAATGGGCTTTAAAGAATTTCACCTCTGGGGGGGCGTCAGAGGTGAGATTTGAAAAATTTTTGATCCTTACCCTGATTAGGACCCTAAAGCCTATAACTGTACCAAATTTCAAGTCTCTAGCTCAAACGGTGTGGAAGGAGTAAGGCAACATACATACACACACTCACGCACGCACGCACGCACACACACAAGCATACACCATTTGACTTTTATATATATATATATGAGAGAGATATAGATATAGATATAGATATAGATTTTATTGTCAAATATGTAGGATGACTTGTCATTTCCACTGACAGTGTGAATAAGAAAGATTTTTTAATATATTCTAATTGATAGAAATGAAATATTGAAATAAATGGTGCAATGAATTGAAAAAATGCTTTAAGTCTCACATTGCAAGATAAGAAATTAGTCAACCACCGTAGAATATATATTTTTTTAATGGAAAAAGAATCACTTTGGTGGAATCTTTTTGGCCATTAGGTGTCACTCTTTACTTTCTGTGGCAGCATGGAAGTTTATGGGCCTAATTTTCCTCTCACTTATGTCAGAGTAAATCAATAGCAGTTCCAATAAAGTTTGTGGAGTTAAACTAGTATAACTGAGCCCTGGTCTACACTGGGGCATGTGTGTGAGAATTGACTTAACATACGCAACTTCAGATACGTGAATAGTGTAGCTGAAGTCGACGTATTCAGGTCAATATACCTCTGCATCTTCACCATGCTGAGTCTACTGCTGCTACTCCCCCGTCGACTCTGACTGCACCTCTCTCGCTGTGATGGAGTTCCAGAGTCGACAGGAGCGCGCTCGGGGATCAATTTATTGCGTCTAGATGAGATACGATAAATTGATCCCTGAAAGATCAATCTCTACCCGCCGAACCTGGCCTGAGAGGAGAATCAGGTCCAAGGTACCATTTCTGCAGATTTGTAGTTAATTTTTCTGTTAGACATCCCATGATTAATAAAAAATTATTCATGTAATATTAAGGTCCAAGTAGCTTTGGAATTTGTGCCGTCAAGTGTGGGCATAAAATGAGCACTTGCTCAGTCATATTTAGGCCAGATTTTGCTTTCCTTAAATAATGTAAATCCGACTTAACTGTATTGTATTCAATGCAACAACACAGGTGCCTGCTTGGCCTGATAGGCTATATTTTAAGTTGCTCCTGCAGTGATCTGTTATAATTCATTCCTCAGAGACAAAACAGTACACACAAGTAGCACTATCTACTCGGCCGGTTTCAATGCCCAGTAAAGTCACTGGGAGCCTCTCCATTGACTTCATTGGTGGAGGTTCAGATCTGCCTCTTTGTTCTGTACAACAAGCATGTTATCAGTGCCCAATAAATCAGCATTGTCCAACCTACATACACTAAATTAGGTTTTTGTGGGAGCAGAGTCCTCTTCGAAAGATTGGCACGGTCTCTCTAAAACTCAAACCATCATAAGCTAATAAATTTAGATGTAATGATGGAGTGAGGGGTCTGAACCAAACTGCAATTATAGCAAATTCCTAAAAATCAAACATCTGATGACAAAATGCAGTCACAGTAATGAAAGTCTTGATGAACTGAACAAAATTATAGTCCTTATATTCTTTAATTTTGAGTTTGAGATAGTCGGCACAAGAAAAGTCAATTTTACCTTGTTATGTGTAAAGATTATCCGTAGTTCTGGCTTTATGATACCATACGCCATCAAAAGATCTTGGGTTTTTTTTAATTCCTCCTTACATTTTTTAACTGTTGAGTAAAACTGTTTTCTTACAGGAAGATTCTTAAACAGCTTCAGTGCAGCAACAGTTGTACCTGAAAGTGGGAAATAAAACACTGTAAAGCTAACATGAAAAGTGTAGAACTGGTTGAGTGTAAAGAAAAAAAAACCTTGCTTGTGCTGAAAGAGGCTATTCTTCCATATAGGTGCATGCACATAATTCTTCTCAACATTAATTAGAAGCATACGTGCATGAAGAGTCGGACATACTGCTACATTAGCATTCCCCTCCACAGCAAGCTGACTGCTAGATTTCACAGCTGTGCAAGCTGATCATGTCCTTCAACTGGAGCTATGCTCAAGCTACTTGACACCTAGATTACACATTTTTTCCATTTCTGGCGAGCCACTAGGATTTACTGAATTAATCTTACTTTACGTTTTGATTTGTCTAGTTTCATCCACATCTCTTTCTCTGGTATCAGTAGACACCAATAAACTGAAGTTAAAATTTCATCTACAGTACATCTGCTCAAGTGCAGACCCACAAAGCTCTCGCCATATGTCTAATCATAGCCTCTTCTAACACTGTAGCAAACTTTTCTACAGCTTTCCCTAGCATCTGCCTATAATATACCCAATATGAAAAGATTTTTTTCTGGAAGCAAAAACCCACCATCTGAAAGTCAGCAATAAAATATACACATTAATAGTCAAGTTTACCTAAATAAGAAAAAAAAAATCTTACTAATTAACTATAAATAAAAGGAAAATGCAGCACTGCATTTCATTAAAGTTCTAAAGGAAAGCCTGCTTTAGAAAGTGCTGATTATATTTGCCACTGAATTAAGAGTAATACCTATGAAATCAACAGTATAAAATCCAGTTAATAAAACAGTCACAGATTATAAAGATGCAAATTGCTATATTATTTAATTATGAGGATATTTATATATTAACATCGGGTCATGATAATTATCTTGCATGTTTAATAGGATGCCACAAGGAAGCTTTTCATAACTGAACTAAATACAGAATTAAAAATGTACTAAAATTAAGAGGTATTAAAAATCCCCGTCTTTGAAAAACAGCAAACAATTTAAAATATTAACAGGCAAACTGAAGGAGGCACTATCATATTTTACAAGAAAATTCTTAAGATCCAATTGTGCTGGTCTCTCAATTTAGCACATTCTATTTAAGCCCTGATTAAGTTCCAGTCCTACAATATGCTTCTTGGTATATTTTATACCAACTTAAAGTGTCAGCCATTTAGAGCTGGAATATAAAAAGATGTGGTTTTGATTGTGGTGTGATGACATTTTCTTTCTTATAATCTGACTGTAGCAAGGATCAAGTCTTAAATCAAACTAAAGGCTCTTTCGACATGTGGTCAATCTAACTTGCATTTCTGAGCTACACAACAGACCAGAACATTCCACTTTGTGTGTCTAGGAGGATAGGGAAAAGGGTTGTAACTTCATTATTACACTTTAATTTAAGTATTATTCTCTGTTATCAGGTAAATTTATTCAAGTACCACTATTTTTTTAAACACCATGCTAATAATATTTTATTATTTGTATTGGGGTAATGCCTAGATGCTAGGACACTGTACTAAGAGATGGTCCCTGCTTACATAGTTTATGTACAGTGTATATTAACTGTCAAGGAGGGCTATTAGTTTACCCAATCCAATCAAGTATAATTAAAAAAATTAGCCTGTAAGAGGTAAATAATTTTATCTTGCATTAAAAATGTACTTAAATGAAGACTGAAGTACTCATATTTCAGCAGCACTCAATTATTCAATAGCCCTGGTAAATATAAAGGCCAAGACAATACAGCTCTTATCTAAAGTTTGGGCTTTAGATCATAGATTATAAAGTCCAAAGGCATGACTATGATCATCTAGTCTGGGTGCCTGCATAACACAGGCCACAGAATTTCCCTTAATTGATACCTATTTAAACTAGAGCATATTTTTTTAGAAAAACATCCAATCTTGATTTTAAAATTGCCAGTGATAGACTCCACCATAATCCTTGGTGAATAGATTCAAGGTCAACTACTGTCTCTGATAAAAATTTACATCTTATTTCCAGTCTGATTTTGTCTAGTTTCAGTTCTAGCCAGATCTCGTTATACCTTTGTCTGCTAGATTTAAGAGCCCATTATCAAGTTTCTGTAACAAATTGTTTGCTTGCACCCAGCTCACCAGGTGACCCAGATCACTATTAATAACCTGTCCTCTTCAGCATTTACAACTCCCCCAATCTTTGGGTTATCTTCAGACTTTATCATAATTATTTTAGGCTTTCTTGCAGGTCATTGATAAAAATGTTAAATAATGTAGGGCCAAGAACCAAACCCTGCTGGATGCCACTAGAAACACACCTGTTCATTGATGATTCCCTATTTACAAGTACATTTTTGAGACCTGTCAGTTAGCTGGTTTTCAATCTATTTAATGTGTGCCATGTTAATTTTGTATTGTTCTAGTTTTATAAACAATTTAATTGCACTATCAAGTCATATGCCTTTCCGAAAACTAAGTATATTACATTATATTATGTTAATTAAAAAACGTAATTTAAGTATATTACGTTAATTAATAAACATAATTATCTCATCAAAACCCATTATTGTTTCTCCCAGGATCTGTTTTTCCATAAATCCTTGTTGACTGGCATTAATTATATTATCCTATTTTAATTCTTTATTACTCAAGTCTCTTATCAGCTGACTCGTTATCTTGCCTGGGATCAACATCAGACTGACAGGTCTGCAATTACCTGGATTGTCCCATTTACTCTTTTTAAGTTCTGGAACAACACAGAGCAGGCATGGCTCCACTAATTAGATGCCTGAACCCTGGAGAAGACGCACATGTAAGATGAGGTGGGTGCCTTGGGGGGAAAAAGGGATAGGTGGAAGGGGGCAAATACAGTGTTGATGGCTATTAATGTTGTAAAAGAGAGATCTGAAGTTCAAAGATTTCATCACATATGTTTAAAAAAGTTGAAAGGCTAGGAAATAAAGGAAATCTTTGGTTCATGCATGCACAATAGACGGTAAACTAACACCACAGCATGTCTTCACAAGACTGAACATTTTCCCACACATGAAGAAAAAGCACTTGGAAGACTAGGTATATGAACAATTAGTGACAACTGCCATAACAACAGGAATATAAGAAGGAACCTGGAAAGTTAAAGATGGTAACTGGTGTTTGAGATCTCACTGAGTTGCTTCATAAAATCAGACTCTAATCTCAGTTACTCTGTTTTGCACCAGCATAACAGAGATCAAATCTGATTTTACATCTCAGTCATTATTACACAGAGATACAGTTGCTCACATCTCAGCCAAGTACTCTGGCCCACAGCAGGACTAACAATGAAGAACTAAAAAGCTGTGTGTAGAGGCAATGGTGGTTGGAGAGACAACTGTGTGAGCAATCCTAGTTTGTTCTCTGCCTGGGTATCTGATTAGAATCAGTCTCTGAGCATGTCATTTGGTGTGGGGCTAAGGTTCCTAAAATACAGATTTCCCTGAATGCCATTTGACCACTTCTGCTCCCAGGCGTGTATGTGGATAAATAAAACAAATTACACTTCGCATATAGTCAGACTCCATGTCACAGATTTCCCCTCATACCACCACTAGGATGCCAACTTGCAAGTCCCCAGACATCTGATACTGCTTGGTAGACTGGCAGTGCTGATGTCAGAACAAGGCGTTGATGTTGGAGGAAGGGACAATACTACTCCTCTATGGCTTATACTTCTTAATGATTACCCTTAGTCTGAAATTCTCACTGCAAAACAGCATATTTTTAAATGGAGATTTATGAATTATCGACTCAGTTCTTGTGGACATCTCAGAAATTGGTGCCAAATGTCACCTTTTATTGAATGCCATCTTTTCCCCCCTACTATATGGCAGAAAAGAGAGCAAACGTGTTACTGATGTGGAAATGAGACCACAAAGCTGTGCAGAGAGGGAATGCAGTTATGCAGCATACTCTGCCTCCTCCTCCACTACAAAGCTGGTAACCACTCTATGCTGAAAAGAACAGTTACTCACCTTTCGTAACAGTTGTTCTTCGAGATGTGTTGCTCATGTCCATTCCCATATGTGTGTGCGCGCCGCGCATGCACGATTCCGGAAAAGCTTTCTCCCTAGCGGTACCCGTAGGGTCGGCAGGGGCGACCCCTGGAGTGGCGCCGATATGGCAATGTATATAAGCCCCTGCCGACCCACCCCCCGCTCAGTTCCTTCTTGCCGGTACTCCGACAGAGGGGAGGCGGGAGGGATTCGGAATGGACATGAGCAACACATCTCGAAGAACAACTGTTACGAAAGGTGAGTAACTGTTCTTTCTTCTTCGAGTGCTTGCTCATGTCCATTCCCATATGTGACTTACGAGCAGTTATCTGGGAGGAGGGAGAGGAGTACCTTGAGTTCCTACTGACAGGACCGCTTGTCCTACAGCGGCGTCCTCCCTCGACTGCTGCACGATGGCGTAGTGCGAAGTAAAGGTGTGTACCGATGACCACGTCGCTGCTCTACAGATGTCGACGACGGGAATGTGCACCAGGAATGCTGTGGATGCTGCCTGGGCCCTGGTCGAATGCGCCGTCAACGCTGGGGGAGTAGCATTTGAAAGGTTATAGCAGAGCTTAATGCAAGACGTAATCCAAGCCGAGAGGCGTTGAGTGGAAATTGGTGATCCTTTCATCCTCTCTGCTACAGAAATAAAAAGCTGTGGAGATTTACGAAAAGGTTTAGTTCTTTCTATATAAAAGGCTAAAGCTCTTTTGACATCCAAGTAATGAAGCATTCTTTCCCTATTGTTGGAGTGGGGTCTGGGGAAGAATACAGGTAAAAATAAGTCTTGGTTCAAATGAAATGGGGAGACTACCTTGGGAAGAAAAGCCGGGTGCGGGCGTAACTGGACCTTATCCTTATGGAAGACTGTGTAGGGTGGCTCTGAAGTTAGTGCCCTAAGCTCAGACACCCTACGAGCGGAAGTAATCGCTACTAAGAAGGCCGTCTTCCATGAGAGATAAGACAACGGGCAAGAGGCCATAGGCTCAAAGGGAGGCCTCATCAAAGCTGCTAGGACGAGGTTGAGATCCCATGAGGGCACCGGCCGGCGTACCTGGGGGTGCAGTCTTTCCAGCCCCTTTAGAAATCTAAGAACTAGGGGGCTGCTAAAGACCGTAAACCCCCCAAACCCTGGGTGAAAAGCTGAGATAGCCGCTAGGTGTACCTTGACAGTGGAGAGAGACAAACCTTGTTGTTTTAACCCAAGGAGGTAGTCTAGGATATTGGGGAGTGACGAGGACATGGGGTCCCTGCCCTTGCCCTGAGACCATAATGAGAAACGCTTCCACTTGGCAGTATATGTCGCCCTCGTAGAAGGTTTTCTACTACCCAGAAGGACCTCCCTGACCGCGTCTGAGCACTGCAGCTCAGCCGGGTTCAGCCACGGATATTCCACGCCGTGAGGTGGAGAGACTGTAGGTTGGGGTGTAGCATCCTGCCGTGGTCCTGGGAAATCAGGGTTTGTGACAGGGGAAGAGTGACTGGTTTCGTCACGCACATGGACATTAGCACGGTGTACCAATGCTGTCGTGGCCACGCCGGTGCTATGAGTATAAGAGACGCTCTGTCTTGCCTGACCTTGAGAAGGACCTTGTGGACAAGGGGGAACGGGGGAAACGCATACATTAGACCCCCCGTCCAAGGCACCTGAAACGCATCCCCTTCCGATCCCGGGCTCAGGTTGAGGAGGGAGCAGAACCTGT
This sequence comes from Sternotherus odoratus, assembly GCA_032164245.1. Classification (NCBI taxonomy): domain Eukaryota; kingdom Metazoa; phylum Chordata; order Testudines; family Kinosternidae; genus Sternotherus; species Sternotherus odoratus. Next base: position 21,731,978 of record JAVMKO010000011.1, read on the forward strand.
GACATTTCCTGTTGGTCTTTGTGGCAAACAGGTCGAGGAGGGGAAATCCCCACCTGAGGAAGATGGAGTGGGCTATATCTGGTCTGAGGGACCAATCGTGACCCCTGAACGAGCGGCTGAGTGTGTCTGCCAACACGTTCTGAGCCCCCGGGAGATAGGCGGCCGTGAGGGAGATCCCGCGGGGAATACAGAAGTCCCAAAGGGCCAGGGCTTCCCTGCAAAGGCGAGAAGAGCGAGCACCACCCTGTTTGTTTATATAAAACATGGTGGCCGTGTTGTCTGTCAGGACTGATACACACCTGTCTTGAAGCATACCTTGGAATGTCTGGCATGCGAGTCGGACCGCTCTGAGCTCTCTGACGTTGATATGTAGGTCCAGCTCCTCTTGGGACCAGGTACCTTGAGTCGTTAGCTCCCCGAGATGCGCCCCCCAGCCCATGGCGGAAGCGTCCGTTACTAATGTTGCCACCGGTTGGGGCTTCATGAATGGGACCCCTACGCTCAGAGACAGGGGTTGAAGCCACCAGCCGAGGGAGCGGCGAACGTGAGTCGGGAGAGTCACTATGCGGTCCAGTGGGTCTCTGCGCTGGTTGTACACACTCGCGAACCACAATTGCAGAGGCCGGAGGCGGAGTCTTGCATACGGCACGACGTAAGTGCACGCCGCCATGTGGCCCAACAGCACCATGCAGTTCCTGGCCGTAGTCATGGGAAATTTCATGAGGGGATGAATGATATCTGCGATCGACTTGGCTCGGGAGGGAGGCAGAAACGCCCTTGCCCTTGTTGAATCTAATATCACTCCGATAAATTCTATCTTTTGGGTAGGAACAAGTGTCGACTTGGGCTCGTTTATAATGAGACCCAGCCTGTGGCAAGTGGCTGTGAGGAACTTTATATGGCTTAACAACTGCTCCCTTGAGTTTGCTTTTATAAGCCAGTCGTCGAGGTAGGGGTAGACATGGATGCCCTTCCTTCTGAGAAATGCTGCCACGACTGCCATACATTTTGTAAATACCCTCGGGGCAGAGGACAGGCCGAAAGGGAGCACTGTGAATTGGTAGTGCTGGGACCCCAGCACAAATCTCAGGAATCTCCTGTGGCATGGAATAATTGATACATGGAAATAAGCATCTTTTAGGTCGAGGGCAGCGAACCAGTCTCCTTGATTCATAGCTGGAATTATGGTAGCTAGAGATAACATGCGAAACCTCAACTTCTTTATGTAGGAGTTGAGGCCGCGCAGGTCTAGGATGGGGCGAAGACCTCCTTTGGCCTTCGGGATAAGGAAATAGCGGGAGTAATATCCCTTGCCCCGGAATTCTTGAGGAACCTCCTCTATGGCACCCAGAGACAAGAGGGTTTGGACCTCCTGTCCTAAGAGATGCTCGTGAGATGGGTCCCTGAAGAGGGACGGGCGCGGGGGGTGGGTGGGAGGGAGAACAGAGAATTGGATAGAATATCCCACTTCTACCAGGCTGAGAACCCACTTGTCCTTGGTGATCGAGGACCAGGCCTGGTAGAAGTGGGATAAACGGTTCACAAAGGGACGGGTAATTCCAGCAGTGGAGTCTGGTTTGTTGCCCTCGGGCGCAACTTCAAAAGTTCTGCCTGTCGCCTGACTGTTGCCTGGGGCCCAAATTATGCTGCCCTTGCCTAGGGGCTGGTCGAGGGCGACCCCTGCCATTGCCCCTACCTCCCCTCCTAATCTGGTCTCGTCTAGGAGGTGCAGGGAATGGGCGCGGTTGGGCTACAGGAGGGGGCCTAAAGGGTCTACGAACGGTCTGCGGCGTATGCAGACCCAGTGACCTCAACATGGCCCTGGAGTCTTTCATAGACTGCAATCTCTTATCGGTGTCTTCCGAGAAGAGGCCCTTCTTATCAAATGGCAAATCCTGAATGGAAGCCTGGACCGGAGGCGGAATCCCCGAAACTTGCAGCCAGGCCCCCCTACGCATCGCTATGGCTGTTGCCATAGTCCGTGCCGAAGCATCCACTGAGTCCAGGGCTGCCTGCAGAGCCGCCCTGGAAACCAGCTGGCCCTCCTCCATGATGGCCTTAAATTCAGACCCAGAGTCGCTTGGCAACTTGTCCTTGAACTTTGACATGGCTGCCCAGGTGTTAAAAGCGTACCTACTCAGCGCTGTCTGCTGGTTTGAGATACGCAATTGAAGTGCCCCAGAAGAATACACCTTCCTTCCTAGAAGGTCCAGTTTCTTTGCCTCAAAGGACCTGGGGGTTGACCCCGTTTGCCCTTGGCGCTCCCTGTGGTTGACCGCGTCCGCCACGAGGGAGCCTGGCTGTGGGTGCGTGAAAAGATGTTCAGAGCCCGTACGGGGCGCAAAATACCTTCTTTCTACGCCTTTCGCGGTCGGTGGGATGGAGGAAGGCGTCTGCCAAAGCGTATCTGCCATCGACGTGACCTTCTTAACAAAAGGTAGGGCGACTCTTGTGGGACCAGCCGATGACAAAATGTCCACTGTCGGGTCAGCCTCCTCCTCCACTTCTTCCGCTGGGAGGTTTAGGTTCTGGGCTACCCGACGGAGGAGGTCCTGGTGGCCCTTCAAGTCCATCGGCGGAAGGGTCGGTGAGGAGGACCCCGCTACGGCCTCATCTGGGGAGGAAGAGGATGAGGCCGCGAAACCCGCTGCCTCCTGGGGCCCAGTTATCAAAGGGTCCTGGGCAGCAGCCTCCTGCTCGTCGTGGGACAGCGAGGGGGGTGGTCTGTCATCCCTCGATGTTCCTGGCATCGCCTCCTCCGGTCCCGAGGGAGGTACCGATATTGTAGCCGTTGGAGGCCCTCGTGGCACTGACGGCAGTGAGGCGGCTGTCGAGGATGGACCCTGGGCCTGGTGATACGCCCAGGGAGTCCAAAAGGGCCACTGAAACGGCCCCTGATTGTGTGGAACCCACGGTGCCGGGCTCCTGTGCCGCGACGGTTTGCGGTGCCGGGAATGGTGGTGTGAGTGAGACGAGCGCCGGGAGCGGTCCGATCGAGAAGACGGCGCGTCCGACTCTGAGGAGTAGTCCGAAGCAGGCCACGGCGGTGCCGTACCATCCGGTGCCGTGAGCCTGCCCAACGAGTCCATGCGCCATCGGCCCCTTTCCGGTGCCGCAAGTGTCGGAGCGGGAATTATTCGGGCCTCCGGTGCCGAAATGTCCCTCTCCTGCGTAACCCCGGTAGACGGTGCCGGACCGGGCCGCACGTCTGGCGTCGAAACGGACGGTACCGTGGCTGGAGGTATCGACGGTGCTGATGCCTGCGGGATTATTGGCACCACCGTCGTGGGCACCGGCGCCGGCACTGCGAAAGGGATCGGTGCCGGTGGTGGGGCCGCCTCCCTCGTTAGAGATATAAAATCCTGTGCCGCTTCGAAGATGTCCGGGGTCGTGGGCATCGTGATCTCCTCGAAGACCCCTTGAGGGGATGGAGCGGCACCGAGGGGGATTCGTTCCCTCAACTCGGTAGAAGGTACAGGCAGCCTACGGGACTCGTCAGAGCGACCCGAGGAATGTCGTGCCGCGGCTGGTTCCCCTTGTGTCTTCCGACCAGGGGAACGGCCTCTTGGTTTCTTAACCGGCACCGGAGATTGCGACCGGTGCCGTCTCGAGGTACCGGACCGGTGCGGGGAACGGTGCCGGTGCTTCTTAGAATTAGCCTTTGGTGCCACCGGGGTCCTCACCGACGCCGGAGCACTTCTGCTCTCCTGTGGAGGCTGTTGTTGGGGCTGCAGTGCCGACTCCATCAATATGAGCCTCAGGCGAGAGTCCCTTTCCTTTTTAGTGCGAGGTTTGAACGATCTACAAATCACACAACGATCTGCCTGATGACCCTCTCCCAGACACTTAAGGCACTCAGAGTGCGGGTCGCTGACGGGCATCGGCTTTCCGCAGCCCTCGCAAACTTTGAAGCCCGGCGCACGAGGCATGCCCCGGCGCCGATGAACTGTGGAACTACTACTATGCTAAGAACTATACTATACTACCTACTGTTAGAACGAATTAACACTAATTAACACTAACTAACGAATAACTAATTATTAACAAGGAACGATAGAACGATACCGCTAAGAACTCGTTGAGAGATAGAGAAGCTGTTCCAGCAACCGTCAATAACGGAAAGAAGGAACTGAGCGGGGGGTGGGTCGGCAGGGGCTTATATACATTGCCATATCGGCGCCACTCCAGGGGTCGCCCCTGCCGACCCTACGGGTACCGCTAGGGAGAAAGCTTTTCCGGAATCGTGCATGCGCGGCGCGCACACACATATGGGAATGGACATGAGCAAGCACTCGAAGAAGAAACATCCAATTTGAACACCCCATGAAAATCTGAGGCACAGAGACATATCAGCCACTCTGTAATGTTCATAACAAATCTATAGGCAATATTGAGTATGTCAACATTAGCTCTCACTGTGCAACACAAAACTGAAAAGACCTCTCCCAGTGCTTAATTTGTAATGAATGAGGTGCTGAGGCTCAAGCAATTTTTCTACTTTAATAACTGACATGACAAGCCCAAGGTGCCAGGGCTATGAACTGCCAAACCTTGAGGTGCCGGGGCTCAGCCCTGGTAAGCCCCAGCACAAATTAAGCACTGCCACCTCCATATCATGGCTGTGTTGAAAGCCACTGGCAACATGGAATGTGACGTACCAATTTACCAGTGACTGGGAGTGCTGGGACATCTACACTGGGATTTTCCTGGTCTGTATGGACAATGAAGGCCTTGCACTCTCTATTCCTGTGGTATCTAAGTGTTCCTATCCTTTTTTTAATACGACAACCCTCCCAGCCCCACAGGACCCCTATAGATGTCCTCAAGTCCCCAGGTTTTCCCTTCATTTGGTTTTTGCACAAAAAGCAAAGATATAGCCCTAGAGATTATCATTTAGAAGTGACGCACCTGTAAGTATTTTATTTTAGTTTCTCTTCAGCACAACTGCTCAATTTGGTTATGCAGGGGGTGGGTATCAGAGTAGGATATATATACTAAATACATCCAAATCTGAACAATTGTTCTTATAAGGAGAAACACAAAACATCATAATAAGCATACCTTACCTTGTCCAAGATGAGAAGGCTTCTGAGAAATTACATGCCCACTGCTATCCAAGATATACTGAGTGCTAAAATCATCTGCAGCTGTCTTTGTTGTGATCCAAACCTAGAAATAAAGAACCTCAAATCAATCAAGGATTTCAAAAGTTCAAAATGGCCTGAAGACACTAGATATGTTCTGAGATGATTCTCAGCATCAGATTACTTTAACAAAAAAAGAACAAAAATAATTTTATAAAAGTGTTTTTTCTTCCATAAACATCATCCTAATGACAAAAATACTTCACAATACACTGATTTTCTAACTCATGATTGAAAACTGCAGATTTCTACTTCTTTTTCCTATGTGCCAGTGTACTACATGAAGAATAGCTTTTGTAACAATGTCTAACAGTTTTCTAAACTGACTTTCAGCTTAAATTTAAACAAGATTTTCATGAAAGAAAACATAAGGTGGATCACAAGTGTTCTTATACAACAACTGTTTCTTCATAAAGAATTCCAAAATTCAATAATCACCATTATCATCATTTTCCGCCCTGATAATTTCTTTCAGTAGTAAAGTGAATGATTTGGGTGATATCCAAAGCCCCTCTTCCAAATCAAGAGCACCTCAACAGTCCAATAAAATATGAAATAATTGCATTCTAATACAGTATTAATAATCTGCAACTTATAATGCAACTTCAAGTTTTTAAATGATCTGCATGGAAGGTACCAAGGATATCAGAAGTAACCTAGAGACCTTTATTAAAAATAAAATATATAAAAATAAAAATCACCATCTTCATTTGAGAATAATTCTGAATGCAACTATACCTCTTGAGTGAAAAACAGCTACTTATTTAACAGCATACAGCAATACTACACATCAGTTTAAGTCAGGAAGTAAAGAACCTTAGAAACTTACAGCTGTAAGGCAACTAAGGAAGTAATTTAGTCCATTCCCCCCACTCCATGTTGAGGCAGGATGAAATATACCTAAACTGTTCCTGACAGATGTTTGTGTAATCTGTTCTCTAAAGGCTCCAGGAACAGTGATTTCACAATCTCCATAAACTCCATGAAGGTGCAGTGACTTCCTAGCCATTAGTGCTCATGGTCAGCCCATGGCCCTGACCTGTGGGGAACAACCTGGCCCTTGTTCCCTGGTCCTCTCAGCTGGGGAACGATGGGCAGCTCCAGGATTCTGGGCTGGGACTTGAACCTATGTTGTCCAGGTTTTTCTGTCCAGCCTAGCCACAATCCCTGAAACCACCTTTCAAGGGTGGCTGGTTTACACTCAAAGTTTGGCCACTCTGATGCTAATCCTCCCTGCTAGGCCTTCCCTCTGACCGTCAAGCTGCTTCACCCTAGGTGTCCTTGAGGCAGCCTCAGAAGCCATATAATTCTTCATCAGCTGAACTGTCTTGGAGAGTGTCTTGTCTCAGTGCCTCAGTATGCCGTATCTTCCTGCAACCAAGAGTATCTGCACAAACTGTTCTACCAGTGTACATTCAGTGATCCGAATGCTGGTCCACGTTTCTAGCTTCAGTCACCTCCAGCATAGCTCCCTCAATTTCTGAGCAATCACACAAGGTCAGGTTCTTGGGAGATACTTTTCCTCCCAGCATTACAGGTTGGCTGTTCTCCACTGCTCTGTGAACCACTATTCTCACCCATTTTAAGGTAATAAGAAAGTCCTCTGGATCAACTGTGGGCCCATGTTAGTGAATTGCACCATCACAGCTATAGTTCCCATGAGCCCCAGAGAGGAATTCCTTTCCCCACCCTGACTCCAAATAGTTGCACTGGGGTCACAACTTGTTGAATCAACTGTTGCTCCTGACCACCTTGCTCATGGACCAGCTACTGCTATTGTGCTGTCATCTGTTGCGGGAACTGTTGCTGTTGGTTCTCAGCCATCTATTTCAACACTCACTCCCGGTATATGTTGTCCCCAGCAAGACAAACTCCTGCTTCCCACCTTGGTATACTTGACGATCCAGGTCAGTCCAATCTCCCACTTCTGCAAGGTTAAATAACGCCCACGCTCTTCACCGTATCTGACCATGCTCTTCAGGGTCCAAGACAAACTACAAGGCAGGGTAGGGTAGGATAGGGTGCAAAAGTCCTTATTGAAGTAGTTCCCCACAACATCCTAGGCAGGGGTTCCCCACAACAGTCTCCTTAAGACCTGCAAGCCTGTACAAAGCAGTACAGACAGTCCAAAAGTCCTTCTTCATGTAAAACAAAGAAATAATCCCCAAAATAAACTCCATATTCCTGTGCCAGGCCTATCTTCCTCTGGAGGGCTCTGGCAGTTTGCAGTCTCTACAGAGGTTCTGGGTCTTTTCTCCTCCCTCATCAGCCCACTATCCTCTTCCAGTTTATTTCTGCCCATTCATTTCCTTATAGGGAGTGCAAGAGTAGTGCGCCAGGGCTAGGCAAGCCCATAGCAGTTCATTAACCCTCTCTGGCTTAGTGAGGGACTGGTATACCCTAGCACACTTACATACGACACTCCTGGTCGTACATCCCAGAAGGACATCTGCCTTTTTCACAACTGCATCACATTGTTGGCTCACGGTCAATTTGTCATTCATTAAACATTCTGCCCTCCTCCCCCCCCCCCCCCGATCCTTTTCTGCAGTACTACTGCCTAGCACTTACTCCCCTTTTCGTAGTTGTGCATTTTCTTTTTTCTCTTAAGTGTAGTGCTTTGCACATAAATTTCATCTTGTTGATTTCAAGACCAATTCTCCAGTGTATAGAGGTAATTTTGAGTTCTAATCCTGTCCTCCAAAGGTCTTGCAACTCCTCTCAGCCCCAAATTTGATAAACATACTTTCTATCATCCATCTCATTAGTGAAAATTCTGAATAGAACCATACAAAGTACAGATCTCTGTGGGACCCCACTTGATATGTCCTCCCAGTTTAATAGTGAATCAATAAGCACTCTTTGAGTACAATCTTTCAACCAGTTATGCACCCACTTTATAGTCATTTAATCTAGACTATATTTTCCTTATTTGCTTATGAGAATGCCATGTGGGACTATGTCAAAAGCCTTACCAAAGTCTAGATATACCACATCTCCTCCTTCCCCCCAATCCATTAGGTTGGTTACCCTGCCAAAGGAGGAAATTAGATTGGTTTGACATGATCTCTTCTTGAAAAATCCATGCTGGCTTTGATTTATTACCTTATTATCTTCTAGGTTTAATAATTTGTTCCAGTATCTTTCTGAGTATCAAAGTTCAGCTGACTGGCCTATATTCTTGGATACTCTTTTTTCCCCTTAGGTTTGCCCTTTTTCAGTCTCTGGGACCTCATACATCCTTCATGAGTTCTCAAAGATAATTGCTAATGGTTAACTACAGGCAGTTAATTAGGTAGGCAGACTGTGATTACAAACATCACTAGTATTTAAGTAGTGTTATTACTGATGCTGAGACCAGTACTTAAGATACTAGTGTCAACTCTGCTCTCTTGTGAAATGTACAATGGGACTTTTTAATATCCAAAGCAGATGACATTTTGGTTCGACATCTTATCTGAAAGACAGCACCTACAGCATCATAAAGCCATGCACCACCAGACTAGATCGTTGGTACACTGTCTTCTCAGAAGGGCACCATAATCCAGCCAAACAGCAGCACTTTTTGAAGCACCTGGGCTTTCTTTGGGAATTTTCCATTCAAATTCTGGATCTAACTGCCTAGTTTCTAGTGTGATCAAGGCCAAGGCTCCTTGGATGCATACACACCAACATTAAAACCTCACATTCTTGTAGTCTGTTGTTTCAGTGAAAAGAAACTGTCATGGGAGGTCATGATTGTCCTGTGGCTGGTTTGGGCCTATCCCACAGAGACTTTTGAAGGTAGAAATGGAAAACTTGAACTTGACTCAGTATTTAGGTGGGAAGAAAGTGCACAGAAGAGCAAAGGGATGATGTGCTCTCAGTACTTTGTACTGCTAAGTAGACTGGTTGTATTTTCAAAATAGCTTTTTTGTGGTAAGAAGTTTCATTCCTAGATAGTAATGCACTGCAGTTCTCAGTTGTAATGGTCACAAATACATGGATCACTGTGACCAGGTGAGAGTGTAGGCTTCTGGTTACTCAAAGGTGAAACGGTGTTTTGGCAGCCATAGATATTTGAATAGCCAGGAACAATGAAGAGTCCAACCAGACCTCACAACTGCAGAGCATATTGAGGATTTAAAGGCAACTGACGTAAGAACAGTGAGATTGAATGAGGAGTGAGAGAATTCTGGAGAGTCTCTGTACATGGGAATCAAAGGAAAGGATCCGGGCACAGTGCAAATAGTTGCCTCCACAACTGAGGGAAGAAAATGAAACACTATCAACTACCAAACTGATCAGCTAAGGAGCCAATGACTGATCCCAAAGTGAATTCAAAATGAGCAAGCTTTGCAGCTCTGTGGCTTCACTGGAGCAGAAGAACCAGCAGAGAGATATCAAACTCTCCAAATTCTACATTTAAAAATAAAAGCCAGCATCCTACTGTTAGGCGTGGGCACAACCTAAAGTCCTTGCATTTATATTTCATAATTGTTTAACAGAGTAAGAGAGTCTGACACATCTCACCTCAGATATGCAGCAAATTGATCCCAAGGCTTCACCACGAAAGCCATATGTTGTCAAGCTTTCAAGATCCTCAGGACAGCTTATTTTTGAGGTATAATGCTTAACTGCCATAACTGGAACATCTGCAGCTTTGATGCCATCACCATTGTCTCTCACCTCTATCTTATCAAACCCATAATTCTCCTAAAAAGAGTAATAACATCATCAATCACAAACATTCATCTCAAATGCAAAATTAGATACTATATACAATGGTTACTCCAGATGTATTGAAGTAGTTAAGGGTCCAGTCCTTTAGTCCTCAAAATAGGCAAAATTCTGACATTACCATTGGAGAGACTGCAGCACATATGTGCACCTAACTTGTCTATACAAACAAGTACAGAGCAAAAATGAAACAGTTAAGTAATTTTATGCTGTTCCAAAACAAGTAATGTATTAAACTATGTAGTTCTGAGGAACCACTACTATTACAGTACGGGCTAACACACTAAAAGTTATTTCAAAAACTAGCTCATTACTTTATAAAACTGAGAAAAAGATCAATAGCTGGAATGTTAAAGATGGTTCATTCTTGTTTCATCTTCCCTCCCTTCTGTAAAAGGAAATTAATGTTTTGTTAATGTATTCCACTTTATCTAATCATCACAGGCTAGATTCTGCACACACTAAAGTAACTGTGTTACCAAATCTGTAAGAAGGACCTACAAGGATTTTTTAAAATGATATCTGTGTACTTTTTTTTTTTGCTTCTTTATGGAATATAGAGAGGTCTGGATGTTGCGGGGGCGGGGAGAGGGGAAGGTGAGGCAAAGGGATTAAGTTTTTGTTTTGCTCATTTCTTCATCTTAGAGAGGTCAAGAATATGAAGTCAGCTCTCCCTCTGCTTTTAATGGAGGACTTACGAGAGGTATCTGTGATATTTACTATAATCTCTTGCAATCTTAATTGAAAGGGGCAAGGATGTTGAATCTTGAACAAAAGCTTGTTTTACTTTATTCCAAACATACATTATGGGATTTAAATTGGCGTTAATAAAAACAAAACACCAACAATCTGACTACAAATCCCTACTCCTCTCATTGTTCAACTTTCACACTCTTTGCTTTTAGGAGATTACTCCTGTGAACAAGGTTTGCAGTGCTATACACCATTACTTTTCTTCGGAGGAGATGGTAATGGACTCCTCTTGTAAGGATTGCTCCTAAAAATGAGGAATTGGGCCTTTCATATTCGTTGGAAGAGGAAAGGATTGAACAGTAATTTTGTAAACATTTCATGTTCTCTGCTGCACTCTGGAACCTATGCGGAGTCAGTGTAATTGTGGGCATGCATTATGTTTTCAATCTTATTTAAATTATGGCCAATAAAAATAGTATGTCAAAATGAAGTATTCTTATTTCACAAAATCCAAACAACATAATGAGAATCCATGGAGTTATAATGTGTGGTTATACAAAGAACCTCCAGAGCCTCCACAAAATTTTGATCAGCAAATTTATGATGAGTTATTAAAATCCAAATTAATCTAGGAAGGCGGTTCTCAAACTTTCCCCTGCCGCGATCCATTTTTACTTGCCTTCACTGCTCCGCGGACCCTGGTATGTCCGCCAAAAAGCCGACGAATTCATTACTTCTGCATTCGGCGGCTGTTGTTGGCGGACAAGCCGAGCGGTCCCGAAATAGCTTGGTATGTCCGCTGAAAAGCCGCCAAATGAGGAAGTAATTATTTCCACGGCTTTTCAGCGGCGCCAAGAGCTTGCGACCCCTCAGGAGGCAGCCGACGACCCCCCGAGGGGTCGTGACCCCCAGCTTGAGAACCCCCGATCTAGAGCATCTCCACTGGATTGCTGATTCAAATACTTCCTGTTGTAAAGAAACGTCTAGATATTTTGAAGTACAATTTCTTTGGATTTGGACTGAGCTGTCTGCATCTATAGTAGCAGAGCAATATCTTGAGGTGACAAAATTATTTTTTTTCTGTTTAAGTTTTGGCCCATATGACTCACTGAAATACTGGGGTAATTGGTGAACTACAAACCACAACCTGAAATTCAGACCTATGTTGCTAGTGGCTAGTGAGAAACAGAATGCGAGGGTGGGGAGGAAGGAGAGGTGTACTGGGTCAATTGCTGGTGGATTGTTTATGAAGCAAAAGTTATATACAAGCTTCCTAAAAATCAGATGTCAGAGCCTGTCCTCCCCTCAAAAAAGATATTGGCAATTTAGCTCACTATGAAGAAGTTTTGAATCTTCCTCTTTTGATTAAGACAGGGGTAGGCAACCTATGGCACGAGTGCCAAAGGCAGCACGCGAGCGGATTTTGAGTGGCACTCACACTGCCCAGGTCCTGGGCACACGTCTGGGGGGCTCTGCATTTTAATTTCATTTTAAATGAAGCTTCTTAAACATGTTAAAAAATCTTATTTTACATATAACAACAGTTTAGTTATATATTATAGATTTATAGAAAGAGACCTTCTAAAAACGTTAAAACGTATTACCGGCACACAAAACCTTAAATTAGAGTGAATAAATGAAGACTCGGCACACCACTTCTGAAAGACTGCTGACCCCTGGATTAAGATCAGTATTAAGCAGGTTGTGGTAAGAGAACCATACAGTATCTAGACATATATCTCCTTGAACTTTGTCACACTAGTTACAGATAGTGATATGATGCAGAAACAGCCTTTGTTGCTTTATTTGATCTTCTTCTTGAAACTAGTAATGATAATACTATCAGTATGGATGTTTGATATCTATCAACTGCCTTCAAAACCATGGACCGTGAGTTTGCATATAGAAGTGGCTGGGCTCATTCTTGAGTGGGTCTATTCTTTCCTAGCTGAGAGATCCAAAGGGCTCGCTCTTATTGTTGCTGCAAGGTTCCTCATTTTCACCCCTCTTGTTAGAAGTACACTTGATTTCACATGAGAGATGAGGTCATACACAATGATCACTGAAAATTCCTACTGAGTTTCTGTGGGCTTCCATGAGTTTTGAACAGGTCTGGATTCTGATACCCTTACTCACAAGTGAAATACTATTGTACTCCATGAGCCTTCCCAATGGAGTAAGATTCTACTAAACATGAGTAGTCAGGAGGCATGAGAGATGATAGTACCTTCAATAAACCAATCATCAGAAAATATTGTGTCCATCTCAACTGATGCAGACAGTGCAAATGAGCATCTTGTTCAGTGTTTTAGGGAGGCTGGGGAGATACTTGAAATCCCATTCAGATAACATGGTGATATTTGTAGCTTAGGGAAAGCAATCCAAGACGTTGGTGGAAATTATATTTGTCGCTATGTCTACAACTTGGTATTTGAGTTTGCAATTTGGGAATAACTCAAATAGCTACTATATTTTTTAGAAAAGGACATTGAGATTTCTACATTGTGAACAAACCAGTTCTTACAACACATATCAGTAATATTTTGTACTTAGCAAAGGAATAGTTATGTTATGTGAATTTCATTAGCTGAAATATTTCAAGTATAGAAAAATGTACTGTATCAAGAGAAATTGATCTATTTGTCAAGTTTTTTTGTCTGGGAAAGAAAGCATTGTTTTCTTCTGGCTTCAGCCAATATTTTTAGGTAACATATTAACTTTTAAAATATCCTGTTAAAAATATATATATATAAAAGATACTAATACATTGTTCTGACTAGTACCATCTGACGACTTTGAAAAAATACGAAGTTATATGTTCTAGTTACAAAAGCATGAAAAAAGCCTCTGACATGGCCAATAACATTTTTCATACTTGTTTTTCTACTGCATGCCAAGATTGCATACTATTAATCAAATGTGAAATGTGACAACTGTGTAAAATTCCATTGACTTCAGTGGGGCTCTGAATGGGCATGGTGGTCTACCAGGTGGTTTTCTTTGCAAGAACGGGGTTTAGGTGTTTGCACGTTTGTGCCCATAACTGTGAAAACTAAGCTAGTATGGCCAACAATCTTTAAACAAGCAACTGTTCAGTCAGAATAATTTCTGGTGTTTTAATAAAGACAGACGTGTTAAAGCAAGTTTACAATGACTCATTAGGTCTGCTCATCGGCTCAAATTATGTCCTCAGTTACACCTCTACATGCCCAGTGACCTTAAGAGGGATGCACAGATGTAACCCCTCGCAGAATTTTGCCCATTTACTTTAGCATTAAAATATACACATTTATAAATGATGTATATTTTTAAAAGGAGACTTTTACACCCTTACATAACACAGGAGAAATTTCCTCAGTATATTACCATCCAGTTTTCTATCTTAAATCTAACTTAGTACCAGAGAAGACTTACCAATTTAACATCAATGCTTGTGGCATTGGCATCCAAGGAATTCTCTATCAGCTCCTTCACTACACTGACAACTGATGTGATCACTTGAGAACTTGAAAGGAGACGGACAGTTTCTGCTGGTAACTGCTTCATCCCTGGGCTTTTTAGAATCAGAGGAGCTGGATGGAAAGAGATAATAGAACAAGAATTTAGAGAGTGAATTACAAACATGATGACATTTCTATTCAATTACTTTTCATTTATCAGCATGCACTACATTTAGTTAGGTGAATCATGCAATTAGGGAAACAGTACCAACTATATATTCACAAGGAGAGATCTTGTGAATGGACAAGCCCTATATCAGAAAACACTAGTTTGACAGTAGAGAACTTCTACATTACACAACGCAAGGATTCAGAGTAATACTAAGCAATGGGCAAAACAGTACATAATCCCATGGTTATCTTTTCAGGTACATTTGTTTTCTGTTCAGTACTAATGTGAGCACTTACATATTCCTTGCTACAGTATATGGTCCAATCATATCTGTAGGTGGACCCCTCTTTGCCCTTGAGGAGCCCAGGATTGGTGCCAAAATCTGAAAATCACAAACCCCTCTTTTTTTAAACTCTTCTGAGATCAGGCTTTTAAAAGTCTACCTAAAATTACTGAGCCAAATTCTGTATTCAGATAAGTCTGATTTAACTGGAGTTATGTACAATCTAAGAGCAGAATATGGCCTACAGAGGATATATGCATAACAACAGAACGGGGGCAATAAGGTGGATATTAGTTAGTTTATACAGCTCTTTGAAGATTAAATTGTTATATACATGCAAACTATAATATTATTAGCTTTACTATTAAAGTGTCAGAGAATTTCAATAAATATTTCTAATAATTTCTAACTACTGATTTTACAGTGTCCTCTCAGACACTTGAGCATTTCCTCTGCCAAGTTTACCCTTAATCAGTTAGTAAATATTGATATTTCCCCACTGTGTTTTATACTGAAATTAGCATGACTGTGTAAAAACGAAACAACCACCCCCAAATTCAACTGGCTGAATGTCTTTATTTGACCATGAGAATCACTGACACTAAAGTTCTGAGGATAATCTATGTTGACAAAACAGCAGCGGAGCTATAGAAGGGATCTCAGCCATAGCTAATCATGCACAACTGCTCCACATCTTGCCCCCTTCCTCTGTGAGAGCAGATAACCCTATGCAGAGGACACTTCATAGGTTAGTGGTAAAACTGACTCACAATCTAATATAGGGTACACGCTACCTGCACACCATGGAGTCCAGCTCCACATGGCCTACCTGAAGCAACTGTTCAGGGAACAGGGGATCTGTCCACAAACAGGATCAGAGGCCATTGACTTCAGAGGAGGGGGGGGGGGGCTACAGACTGCTCCATAAGAACATGGGAGCAGTTCTGATTCTGCTCTCTGCCCCTAGATGGAGCGTTTATTTCCTCCAAACCTATGCTCTTATAGAGAAAAGGGCATTCAGACTGGGCTGTGGAAAAGGACTGGTCTCTATCAGTCACAAAGACACACACACACACACACACACCCCTACCTGGGCATCCTTCTGCCTGTACATTAAGAGTAGTCAGTCTTTAAATAAAAAAAAGACAAGATTAATTCTCCCATAGAAGGGCAACGATCAAAAGGTGGCAGAGCTGGACACTGGTGGTTAAACCACACACACTGCAGCCAAAACAGGGCATATGTGGAAACTGGTTGAATTACAATTGTTGTGAGGGTCATCAATTTGAATCTCAGGATTTCTGTGCATGGAAAATCTCAACCATAATGTTACTTTAACAGAGGGGGGGGGGGAAGGAGCTGTTACCCCATTAGCTGATAATACAGTGTATATCCATTTCTAAGAGAATCACTACAGCAGTGAGAACTTCCTGCTTTGGAAAAACTGCTGCAAAAACTAACATACACACAAGCCTCTCTGTTCTATCTATATATATAAAAGTCAAATGGTGTATGCGTGCGTGTATGTATGTGTGTATGTATGCATGTATGTATTTGCGCTTACTCCTTCCACACCGTTTGAGCTAGAGCAGGGGTCTCAAACTCAAATGACCACGAGGGCCGCATGAGGACTAGTGCACTGGCTTGAGGGCCGCACCACTGACACACACACACACCCTCGCTGCCCCGGCTGTGCCCCCACTCCACCCCTTCCATGAGGACTAGTGCACTGGCCAGAGGGCTGCACCACTGACATACACCCCGCCCTTGCTGCCCCGGCTCTGCCCCCCACTCCACCCCTTCCAAGAGGTCCCACCCCGCCCCACCTCCTCCTCTGAGCACGCAGCTCCCCATTCCCTCCTGGAAAGCACTAGGCACCACCAACAGCTGCTTGGCAAACAAAGCAAGAGCAATCTAGGAAGTCCAGAGCTAGAAACACACACGGCCCAGCCAGGCAGCAGAGAAGCCTCCACTTCTGGCCCCTCTGTCCTGCAAACTGCTATGGGGGGACCAGGGGGGGGCACCAGGAAGCTTGGCGGGCCGCAGGGAAGGGCTTTGCGGGCCGCATGTGGCCCCCAGGCCGCATGTTTGAGACCCCTGAGCTAGAGACTTGAAATTTGGTACAGTTAGAGGTCTTGGGGTCCTAATCAGGGTAAGAGTTGAAAATTTTTCAAATCTCACCTCTGACGCCCCCCAGGGGTGAAATTCTTTAAAGGCCAATCACATCAGCTGGGCAGCTGCTGTTCTCTGTGACATAGTTATGATGTCATAATACCCCCTCCAACGGACCCCGCACTCGCTCAGCTCTCTGCCCCCTCCAACGGACCCCAGAATCCCTCAGCTCTCTGCCCCCTCCCCCCTCCAACGGACCCGAGTTGGGTTTGGTCGGAGGGTAAGTGAGGTGGGGGTGTCGGGTTTGGTCGGGGGGTGAGGTGGGGGTGTCGGGTTTGGTCGGGGGGTAAGTGAGCCGGGGGTGTTGGGTTTGGTCTGGGGGGGTGGGAAGGTGTCAGGGTGGGTGTTGGGGTTGGTCAGGGGGTGTTGGGTTTGGTGGGGGGGGGGTAAGGTGGGGGTGTTGGGTTTGGTTGGGGGGGTGAGGAGGGGGGTCGGGGTTGGTCGAGGGGTAAGTGAGGTGGGGATGTCGGGTTTGGTCGGGGGGGTGAGGTGGGGGTGTCAGGTTTGCTCTCTGCCCCCATCCAACGGCCCCCGCACTCGCTCAGCTCTCTGCCCCCGCCCCACCTCCGACTGACCCGAGCAACGCCGGGTATTTTCGCTAGTTCTATATAGATTATTATACTTCACCCATCACCATAGTGTCTGAGTGACTTCCAGTCATGTTTTCTTTACATATAGATGGTGCTCTGTGTTTGTTAGAGAAGGCAGGTCACAGTGCACCTAGGACGTGGAGAACAGGTTGGTGAAGGTTTGTCACAGCCCTTAGTTCTTGGGGATGTTCATTCCCACGGTCCCAGACTGACCCTGGAAAGCTTCTGTTTATTGCATTGTCTACCCCTCCCCTCTTTTAAACCCACATTTACCTGCTTAGCTCACAATTTAGTATCATCCCCCTTGTCCTGTCCCACATTGTTCACAACAAAACGTGGAACGGCACAAATGAAGTTCCATTCAATCCTTCATCTCCCTGAAACGTGCCGCCCCCCGCCCGTTCGGGCCTTGCCGCGGTTGAGGGATGGGACAGCACCACCCCGTTGTTCACCTCCGGGCTCGTTTCCCGCGGAGCACCCACAACTCACTCGGCGTTTCTGAACATCAGGCTCCTGGCGTCGCGCCGCCGCCTTCCCCGCGGAGCCGGCCAGGGCTCTGGTCTCCTCCCTTCCCGCTCTGACCTGTGGCCGAGGCCAGCAGCGACCCCACACAACACACCGCTGCACGTGCCGTGCCAAAGATCAATCCGGGCCCTCGGCGCCTGCCCGTTACCGCGGCTCCATTACCTGCCGCTCCCGGGCGCTCTGCAGCGCGGCACTCGGAAGGCCCCGGGGCGGATCGCTGGCCCCGCCTCCCCCAGCCTGCACCACTGGCGTGTACGGCACCAGCGCCGCGCTCCGCAGCGGGCGGCAGACAGAGAGCTGGTGCGGAGAGGCGAGCTCGGCAGCGGAGCCATCGGTTCGGCGCGGCGGAGGGGAGGCGAGCCCAGGCGGTAGGTCCCCCCCCCCCCTTTTGCGGTGGGTGCGATGGAGCTAGGGTGATCAGACAGCAAATGTGAAAAATCAGGGGGGAATAGGAACCTATATAAGAAAAAGACCCCCCCCCCATCGGGAATGTCCCTATAAAATCAGGGCATCGTCTCCCTAGGTGGAGCAGAGGGGAGGAGGGTTGTGCCCAGGCGAAAAGGAGTTGCTGGAGCTATGGGAGGTGGTTTGTGTACAATCCCAAGCCAAAGGGCCCCAGAAAGAGGGCTGCACTCCGGTAACAAAGCAGCAGCAGGCCCTACACACACAATCTCTTGCACTGGGGCCTGCCCCTGTTTTTCTCTAAAGGCCTTTCAGTGCATGGGATCTCGCTGTGCCCTGCAAATGGATCTGCAGCAAATGGATCTAGCTTGCTTGCGGGCTTTGAGGTCTGCCTTTGCCCCTGATTGTATGTCAGATTGACCACGATGGAGCAGAAAACGAAAGGAAGGTGAAGTTTTCAAATTCACACTGAATGCAGGTAGCTGGAATCTGGATCTAGAGTGGCTGTTGTCTGAAGCTGCTGCTTTGTAGAGAGTGTGTGGAATCTCCCATGCCGCAATTAGCAAAATAGTGAAAATGCATGGGGGGGGGGGGGGGGCGGGGGAGTTAGGGGAAGAAGGGGAAGAAGGAGAGTAAATGGTTTTACCAGTATCTACCTTTTCACTGGGAAATAGAGTAGCTGGCCTCTTGGTTTAACAGGGAACTCATTGCTAGTATATGATGGAAAGATAGATATGTCTCCTTTCACTGATTGGAGCCTCTGATTAAAAACCTCTATTCACGTGGTCAAGAACTAAAGCATTTTACAGGCCTGGGGACACTCACTGTCTTCTGAAACGTTTTAAAATTCCATGAGCCAGATTCAAATCTCTATTACCCTGAAGACTATCTGCATTTAATTCCATTGGCTTCACTGGGTTTGTGCTGGATTCTGGCAGAATCTGATCTCTCTTTGGTAAATTGTGTGTGATGATGAAGCTAGAAGGAGCAAAAACAATTGAGCAACACTTGATTTGATAAATGTTTTTTCAAACAGAGTAACTGTAGCAGTGGCCACTATATGTGTGTGTGTATGCATATTTGAGAAGAACATAAGAACAGCCATACTGGCTCATACCAAAGGTCCATCTAGCCTAGTATTCTGTCTTCTGACAGTGGCCAATGCCAGGTACCCCACAGGGAATGAACAGAACAGGTAATCATTAAATGATGCATCCTTTGTTGCCTATTCCCAGCTTCTGGCAAACAGAGGATAGGGACACCATCCCTGCCCATTTTGGCTAATAGCCATTGATGGACCTAGCCTCCATGAATTTATCTAGTTCTTTTCTGAACCCTGTTACATTCTTGACCCTCACAACATCCTCTGACAAGCAGTTCCACAGGTTGACTGTGTGTTTTGTGGAAAAAAATACTTCCTATTGTTTGTTTTAAACCTGCTGCCCATTAATTTCATTTGGTGGCCCCTCATTCTGATGTTATGAGGAGGAGTAAATAACACTTCCTAATTTACTTTCTCCACAACAGACATGATTTTATAGACTTCTGTCATATCCTCCCATAGTCATCTCTTTTCCAAGATGAAAAGGCAAAGTCTTATTAATATTTTTTCATATAGCAACCATTCCACACCTCTAATATTTTTTGTTGCCC
This sequence comes from Sternotherus odoratus, assembly GCA_032164245.1. Lineage (NCBI taxonomy): Eukaryota > Metazoa > Chordata > Testudines > Kinosternidae > Sternotherus > Sternotherus odoratus. The sequence continues at coordinate 21,751,771 of JAVMKO010000011.1, forward strand.
TTTTCTGAATCTTTTCCAAGTCCAGCATATCCAGTATTCAAGATGTGGGTATACTGTACATTTATATACAGGCAATAGGATATTTTCTGTCTTATTATCTATCCCTTTCTTAAGGAGGGTGGGAATTGTTTTGATTTTAAACATTTTGTAACTGTTTTTTCATTAATCAGATCTTAATGGAAAGTTTCTGTCTCAGAGTTGTGTTGTTCTGTTCTCTAAGGCTCTAGCTGGCTTTGAAAAGCCTTTATTGCAGCATGGTAGCCAATTTTTTTTATTATTTTTTTTTTAAGAAAAGTCAGTAGCACTAAATCACTTCGGCCCCATTTATCCCTACCCAACTTCAACACCCAACATGGGAGAGTCAGTATCAGCATGTGTACTAGAAACACAATTTATCTTAAATATAGGATGATAATCGAGCTAACAATTCGAGTTTAACCGGGAGGTCTCTTGGTCAGGGGCCAAGAAACCTGTAAAAGAAAAGGAACTATAGTCCTACTTGTTGGCCTGAGGGGATGGCACCTAGAGTCCGTGAAATCAGAGGATCAGCTATTCCAAATGGAATTAGCTTATCTTGTGTGCCTTTCAGCTGACACCTTAAAACTGAGCTCTCACCAGCTTGCATTGACAATGAAACACATCTGAGGGTTTTCATAAGAGTATGGATTGCACTATTCTCACTGTCTAATATGTCCTCTTTCCCCAGTTCCCAAACAATGGTCACCTCACATATGTGCATCTCACATACACCTTTTTCTGAAATATGCTGAATGTTATTTGGCTGCTGCCTTCCATTCTAGAGGTGGCTGCCTTTCTGTGGTGCGGCATGTATAACTTCAAAGTGCATTGAGATGAAAAGCTATATAATGTTACATCCATTCATAGTTTGTAAAGAATGGTTCATCCATCATATTTCATTCCTCTTTAAAAGTTTCAGTGTGCCAAAATCTGGCTTGGATTCTCTGTGTTGATAGTGGGGACCACTAACACATTTGAAGGTAGAGAGTGTTTCTGATTTGAGCGTTGTAATTCATCCTTTGCATGTGCAGATTTGGAAATAGGTTTGTGCAAGAACTCACTGCAAACAGCATCAGCCCAGATGAATCTGTGGTTTAAGATCTCTCTCTCACTGTCTAATAATGTCAGTTGGACTGTTTTAGGCAGAAAAAAATATACTTTTCTAGGAAATGAATAGAAGTAGTTCTAACCTTACAGCATTTTTTTAAACAAGTGGATAAAAATGAGGATGGTGGGGACTGCTCCCCCCCCCCCCAAAAAAAAATACTATCTGCTCCACCTTAGGTGCCTCTCAGGTAAATAATTAACTATTGTGAAGAACTTTTCACTTAGAGATCTCACAGCACTTTTCACACATTAAGCCAAACAAAACCCCATCAAGTAGGAAAACAGGTACAGAATGCTTGAGTTATTCTAGTAGCTAAATCATGAAGTCCTGTTTGGGTGTTTCTTGCTTTGTTTTGTAAGTTGCAAATATCAGTTGTGATTGAACCTGGTAATATTAATAGTCTAAAAAAATAGACCTCTCAACCATGCTTGTAGCTATTTCCATCACTTCACACTGATTCAACTGACATTCTAGTCTTCAGAGTGATGTTTGGGAGTGTGGTGTGGATGGTTGTGTTTTCTGTGTGGGGGTTATGTTGCACTGGGAGAGTTGTATGGATTTGTGCGGATGGAGAATGAGGGCTTTGTGCTGCATGTGTCGGGTGATTGTAGTTGTGTCTAGGGCGTGGTGCTGGAAGATGTGGTGTTTTGTGTGGGTGGCAGTTGGGACAAATATTTCACCATGCATGCAGTCTCCATCACACAACCTAATGAAATTGTTGCATGCACATTTGCTGTACAGTAAGGGTGGTGACCGGTTAAATTACCTATGATTTAACAATGGTCTCTAGGACACTTGGCATAACATATATACAAGTCATCCTGTTGCTGTACACTACATGAGTGTAATCTGTAAAGTTAAAATGGGTGAGAACTTAAAAATTGGACAGTAACAAGACCGTGAATCCCAGCCATTACTCAACCTGAGGATATTATGAACTTCAATCATGATTGTAACTGTTTCCATCACTACATACTGACTATTCAGACATCCTAGGCTTCAGAGTGGCAATCCTCTAATCTTGTTGTATAGATATTCAAGATCAAACTGAGTCAGTTAGAAGACAGAACTCTTGACTTAAGTCCTGTGTTCTACCCAATACACATGCTCTTTCTAGCTATGTTAACTCATTAGAGATTATTTATTATAATAGTCTCTCTCCTGGTCTTAAAATTAGATGTGGGATATACTGAACATCTCTAATGTATGAATCCTGTGATATCAGTCTTCATACAATTTTATTTTTATAGAGCAAAATGAATGTAGGAGTTGCCCATAGCGAGGTAAATCCAAACACCAGGGTGATGAACAGTCGTGGAATGTGGCTGACTTACGCACTTGGAGTTGGTATGCTTCATATTGTCTTGCTCAGCATTCCCTTCTTCAGTGTTCCTGTTGCATGGACCTTAACAAATGTGATTCACAATCTGGTGAGTACAGTACTCTGTCTTGTAAGAGACATTAAGAAATTAGCTGGTATTTATGTATATATATATTTGTGTGATGCAGAAAAGAAGATACAACCTCAGAAAAGAAGATACAACCGATTCAAGGTTGTGTAGACAATGAAATCCTAAGTGGCCAAACAAATTGTCTTATCTTCTGTAGTGAGGTTACTCACAATCCAGAGTTTTAGGCATTTACAGTGGAAGGAACAATAGGTTACTGTTTTTAACAAGGGCAAAAAAAACCCAGAAGGTAAAAGATGGGATTATTGATTTTAGTGCTCAAAGACTTTGAATTTGGAAATGGTTTAAAATGTTTTTAAAAGCTTTTAGCAAACTAAACCAGAATGTTACAAATTATAAATGCCAGTTGGCTTGCCAATAACTATACCCTCTGTTCTATTTGTAAGTAGATAAGCCTTAAATATTAGTGGGAGTAGCACACATATTGAGGAGAACATACTCTGTGTGTGTGTGTGTGTGTGTTTTTGTGTAACCCTCTGATATTAGCTGAAGAATTCTGAGGCAACCCCCAAAAAATGCATTTTACACAATCCTAGAATGGAGACATCTGCTGGGCTTTATTTCTTGTTTTCACTTTGGAAGAAGGGATTATATTAGCTCTGCATGATATAAAAAAGAAACTTATCTTCACACAGCCTGATCCAACCCTCACTGAAGACAATAGAAAGATAACTGACTTCAGTGGACTTTCGTTCAGAACTATAATTAAAATCTTTGACCCAGATTATAAAAAAAAACTTATTCAGTAATTCAGTGGTTCTACGGATTTGTATAAAATTACTCATGTGCGTAAGTGTTTGCCTTTAAAAATAATTCTCAGAGTCATAGAACTTAAAGCTGGAAGATGATCTAGTGATCCCAAGTCTGACCTCCTGTATATCACAGACCACCACCACCATCCAGTATCTGTGCACTAAACCAACAACCAAAATTAGACCAAAGTATGACAGCCCACAGGAGGCTATACTATTATGTGCCACAAGCAGAAAGTAGGAGGGACCGAGGTGCACCAGTGCTCAAGGCAGGGAAATTATTAAGTGAGATATACCCAAGTAACCTAGGCAACTGACTCTCCCCCACATGCTACAGAAGGAAGGCAAATAAACTCAAAGTCACTGCCAATCTGACCTGGAAAAAAAAAAAAAAGGCCTTCTCTTTTTGCTCAAACTGCCTTTGGATGCTATAATTTTGCAACGAAAGCGAGGAATACTTGTAGCACCTTAGAAACTAACTAGCTTATTTCAGCATAAGCTTTCATGGGCTATAGCTCACTTCATCAGATGCATAGAATGGAACAGAAGCAGTGATCATTTAAAATTTGTAGATGTGAGTATAAATGTTATGTCAAGGTTAGAGAACCAGGGGCCACAGTCTATCAACTTGTGACGTAATTGAGATTCATTTACCAAGCATCCTAAGACCACCAACAATCCAGTATCAACAATAAGGGCATATCTACACATACAGTGCTGCTGTTGGCATAATAAAACAACCTTAGTGAGCAGTGGTAGCTGTGTCAGCAGGAGTTGGTGTTGCTTACGCTGCTCATGGGGGTGATTTATTCACACCCTTGAGCGACATAAATTATGCCAACCTAATGTGTAGTGTAGACATAGCCTAAGACTTTACATGATCTGCCACTATCTAAGGAAAAGATTGCTATCTTAAGAAAGAATGCTGTCCTAAAAATGCAGTATAAACATAGTTCTATTCAAGGGCTCTTGTTTTACTAACTTGACTAAAAGTTACCAAGGGGACTTCTTCACATTCTCTTCATCACTACTGACTATAATATTGTGTTTTATGACTACTGATTAGCAGTCCTGAACTTGTTAAAGCTCTTACTTACAGTCTGTTTCACCATATAATCTTTGCTGTATAATCTAGTGGATAGGGCATGAGACTGGAAACCAGGAAATTTTGGTTGTAATTCTGGCTTTGCAATTGACCTGCTGACCTTGAGCAAGTCATTTCACTTCTGTGTGTCTTTCTCCTTCTTCTCCCTGTTTCTATACTTTGTCCAGGTTATGAGCTCTTCCTGCCACAAACTCTCACTATGTGCCTAGCACAAGATAGCTCTGAACTCTGATGGGGCCCGGAAGAGGTTACAGTAATACAAAACATTATGATATTAATAATGCCACTTTTTAAAAAAAATTCTTTTCACCAGGGAATGTATGTATTCTTACATGCAGTAAAGGGAACTCCGTTTGAAACACCTGACCAGGGGAAAGCCAGGCTGCTAACACACTGGGAGCAACTGGACTATGGAGTACAATTTACATCCTCACGAAAATTCTTCACAATCTCTCCAATAATTCTGTGAGTTCTGAACTGTTAGACCATTCTATCGTGTGTGTGTGTGTGTGTGTGTGTGTGTGTGTGTACTTGAAATTTTATATATTTGGAATAAAAACCTTAAATTAATCAATTAGTGATACTTTACATCTGTTAAATCTTATTTTTGTCTGTATCCGATAGATTTACAGAGCATGTGTTTGGAGATTAAATTCATTTACAATGATTCTTTTCCATGCAGTTTTGAAACCTGCTACTCAAATAGAGGCCTAATTTTGCAAATATTAACAAGCAAAAGGGTTGTAGAATTGGGCTCTTTATGAAGCTTAACAATATGTTTTCCTCAAAAAGTACCACGTGCGTGCTGAAAACAGTAAATCGAATCTCAGTACAGTAAAACCTCGATTTAACGGACTAATTCGGGCGAGGGGGTGTCCGTTAAATCAGAAAGTCCGTTATTTAATAATAATAAAAAAAGAGCTGTCGGAGCAGCAGCCCGCCCGCCACAGGGCCGGGGTGGCAGCTCCGCAGCCTGCCTGCTGCCAGGACCCGGGCGGCAGCCGGGAACAGTCAGCCAGCCCGCCCCGGTCCTGGCTGCTGGGACCCGGGTGGCAGCCGGGAGCCGGCAGCCAGCCCGCCCGCTGCCTGGACCTGGGTGGCAAGCGGGAGCCGGCAGCCAGCCTGCCCGCTGCCTGGACCCGGGCGGCAGCTGGGAGCCGGCAGCCAGCCCTCGACAAATGGATTTCGGATGCATCAGACTTGCTTAGAAATTTTGTCCGTTGCATCCGAAGTCCGTTAAATCGAGGTCCGTTAAATCGAGGGTTTACTGTATTTGTGATTTTGACTTTTGTAAGCATCAAAAGTGCCTATCTCACATTTTCTGTGAACTTTGCCATACTACTTAGTGAGTCCGATCCACAGCACTTCATGTCAATTTTGCATTCTGCTAGTAGGATTGTTTCTATTGACACAAGTTATGTAACAAAGTAAATACAAATGATTAAAAACTCCACACACCCAGCCAGTGTTGATGGAATTGTAACGGCAACACTATGCAAATAGAAGGAAAGTCAGTTAAATACTAAGGGACCAATCCTAGAAAGTTCTAAGCCGCATCTGCAGGATCATGTCCTACACTGTATTTGAAAAACTTACCAGACCTACTTATTAGTAGCCAAAGGACCGAATCTACTACTAAGGAGCTAGATTTAGTGATAAGTAGCCACCAGCAAGGTCCAAGGACAGTATGCTTGATGGAAGACCTATCCTTGTCCCCAGCTGCTGGGAAGCAAGGAGCATGCCAGGATTCCTAGCTGCTCAGGGCCTCCGGAGGCTTATATAGAAGGTGGCTAGTTTTTTGTGTTTTTTTTATAAAACGTTAAACTTCCTTCTGCTTTTCTGGCTGTTGGGGAAAAGGTCCTTTCTTGCTATTCTCCACCTTAGAGCCTCCTGGGGGATAGGATGCACACTGCCCTTTTCTTCCCTAGCCTTCTAGCTATTTCAGGGGAACAAGATCTCTGCCACTCTGCTCCATGCCTCCTCCTCCCAACCTCAGATTAGTCCAATACCTGCCTCTGGTGTTTGTTCATAGACTTTCTAAGCATCAGCTGAATTAAACTGAGCTGATTCTATCCTCAGGATGCTAACTTGTAACAATAAAACATCTCAGAGTCTTGCTATAGTTGTCCTCTTCTACAGCTTGTAAAAGGTGTTAGCAGCAACACTGAGCAGTTTGCAGACTTGGAAGGAGAAGTCTAAATTGGTTCATATTTAGAAAGCTATTTAAAAATCACATGGGTAAGAAACTTCTTACATTTCTAACACTACTACACAGAAATGGATGTCAGTCTTCATTTTTTTCAGGGAAAACCTCCCACTTGCAAGACATGGTAAGAATGCAAGAACGTTTTTCAAGCCCTGGCTTGCACAATATGTAAAAACATGCTACTACACCACTTTAACCCCTCACCCCAATCCCCCCCCCCCCCCAAAAAAAATACCTAAGGAAATTCAAAATATCACTATTTTGTGGCTCTTTTTAGCAAAGAAGTAGACTGTAACAGCAGAAAAAAGGGTGAGATTACAGGTTCAGTAAAAGTGTGAGATAGCTAGCAAAAAGCTGGAATCTATGGCATGCTCTCTAACTTTTCCAGTTGAACTGGTTGTCAACTAGCTAAATTACAATAGCAAACTTGCAATGGAAACATCAAAAGGGTTGCAGGCTTTTTATAATACTTTGCTGACTGATCACAGGTCACTCAATTTCAGTGTCCTCTTTGCTCTAGAGAACTTCAAATACCTTGTCACTGAATTTATTAAACTAATTTATGAAAAATTTGTTTAGATTAAAATATAGAACTAACACCACCTTGTGCCATTTAAAACCTGAGTTCTCAGCTGGCCTTCTAATTTTTGAGTTTCAGGACCTCAGGTTGAAAGGATGGGGGAGGGAAAATCTAGCTTTTGCTTTTCAGAACCCTGACCTATGGCTGTGGGAGAAAGATAGTGGGGCCATAATTTGCTGAAACTATAAAAGCATCTTAAAGCAGGAGAAATATTTCTGTTCTGTCCTTCCACCCCCACCTCAATCCTCTGAATCCTTCCTTAGTCCCTGATGACTTTACAATTTTTTAAAATTCTGTTCATTTAACAAAAAAGATTTGTCAGTTCTCTTTACTCCCTTTGTTTCTGCAGGTATTTCCTGGCAAGCTTCTATACCAAGTATGATCCAGCACACTTCATCCTAAACACAGCTTCTCTCTTGAGTGTGCTTATCCCCAAGTTGCCACAGCTTCATGGTGTAAGAATCTTTGGCATCAACAAATACTAATCGGGAGATGTGAAACTGAAGCGTTCTGACCAAAAGCTGTCATGGCTACTGCTTTTTCTCAGATGAAGGAATGGGTAGTCTGCTGTGCCATTTATCTAGTAACATACAATGAGATAGATCTCAGGTGTGAAGGTAATTGCTACTCCTTTGGATGCTGTTTGGAAGACAAGTAGACTTTTACGGGAAGATGCTTCTAAGTATTTAATGTGAATGGTAAATCTTTCAGAGGGAGGTTTTCCTTGAGGACCTGGGCAGGCCCAGCTCTAAAAGAATTAATATGCCCAGCTGACACAAGTGACTTGCAAAGATGTAAATAATTTAGTTGAAATGTAGGGGCAATTTTCACAAATCATCCAGATAACTATAGTAAAAGCAAAGCAAGTTAATGTGTCAACCCAGAATCCGCTGTTGAAGAGCTGGTGAGGCCTCCTGCTTAGATTATGTAAAAGTAGCCAGTTACTGCTTTTGAATTATAAATGGTTCACTTTTGCCAGTTTAAGGGTTGTCTGTCTACCTCTAGGTGTTGCCAGCATAGTTGTGATTTTTTTAACCTGGCAACTGCTGTGATCTGATGGCATACTTTGTCTGTTTCTGAGACCTTAGTTACAAAGACATCTCCAGTCTTATATGTCAACTCAGGGGATTTCTACATCAGCTTGCTAGCCCACTTTTGATATACTAATGAAAGATGTCAACATTGGTTTATTTGTTTTTACTTTCCAGACAGGGCTGCTAATCTGTTTTGAGAAACTAAAGCACAGAATTTCTAAAAACAAAAAACTTATTATGGTGTAGATTCGGGAAGTCTTCTTTATTTGACTTATAGGCCATGTTTTAGTGGTTAAGAAGTCTATAATGGCCCTTTTTTTTAAGACGAGGCAGTCCAGTTTTGCAGGTTGCTGGAATATCCGGAAGAAACCACTTTAGCTAGTTAAATCACAAAGTAAAACCCCAAAGTGGTGGTAGGTAAACAGCTAAGCTCTAGATCTTACTTATATGGGCCAGCAGAAGAAAATATAGATGTTTTGCATTTCTTGGAACACCTTGACAAGAAGTTCAAGAAACATGCAGGAATCTAAATTTCAAGGGTGACTCCACTACTGTACAGTACTACCCTTGTGGATAATCAACTCTGTAATTAGTGATGGATGTATATGCTGAGACCTCAACATTTAGTTTTGTGTCTTGAAAAGGAGAGAGGGTACTTTAAGATATGCACAGTAACTGCCAAATGAAAGCAGCTTAGCATATTTTGAACTGGCTTGGATTTGGGAGGGGAGGGAGCAGAAACTTCCTTAGGTTATTGTAAGAGCATGGCCCTAGTTTAAGCCTTGGCTACAGGGATTGAACAGGATGTATTCATGCAGCAAAACCAACACTTATATAAAGACTTGCCTTGTAAAATTCAATCGAGCATTTAGCTACTGGTGGGCATATTTGTCTCCCTTATTAGGAGAATTTTTCTGGCTACTTTGGCTGATGGAAGATTACTGACAAACTGCAGCCAATGAGCTATGACATTTCATAGCAACTGAATGGCTTGTATGAACAGATAAATCTTGAAGTTAAAGTAATAATTATGAACATAAAGTGCTAACTGGCTACTTTAAAAAAATCAAGTTTGCTTCATAGGGCTATGCTAGCTCTCTGAAAGTGTCTTGTTTTTGAAAATATTGTTTTATATAAAGGATAAAGACTGAGATTAGGAATCATATCGGCATTGTACTTTCGTTCATTTTAGCAAAAAAATTTACGTGATGTGCTTTTGTAAATAGATTGTTGATAGTAACATAGGATTAGTGTTTGAAACACTATGTAAAACTTATCTAGAATTGAATAGGAAAACCTTTTCAATAATTGTGCAACACATCACTGTAGTAGGCTTTCCTTTTCTCCTCAGATACTTTTTCCCCCCCAATGGCTTACATGGTTTACAGAATTTAAAATAATTTGACCTATGATGGTTTTATTTCTTTGTAGTATAAAACAAGTTGTTTAAAATACACATCTGGCTTTATTCTTTCCTCTGTAAGAACACCACACCCTATTACATGTTACTCCAGCCAACTATTCAATTAATGAGGAAATGTTAATACATGCACTCTACTTCTACCCATATACCTACCTCTACCCGTGCACTCTACTTCTACACATTTCTACAGATAGCAGTTAAGGGTCTTGCTTCTTTAAAATCACAAACATTGTAGTGTTTTGTCTTCATGTGCTTATATGATCAACTAGTATTTGATCTATTTCCAAACTATTAAACACACTTTAATGGGGAAGAATTGTCAAGGATTAAAAAAAAAAAAAAACTTACCTGGGAACCTGTTCAATTCTTGAAGTGCCATCTCAACTCTCAGTAAGTCTTCCCATACCTATGCAAAAAACCAAAACACATGAAAATAAACGACAAGTATAATTCTGATTACAGGGAGGGAAGTCATCTGGAAGCTTTTGCCATATCAATGTACAATAGGGAGAGCTGTAATACATGTAGTTAAGGTTGCCCAGCACTTTGTTATAGGATTCTTACTGCAGGTACAGGTCTTTCCTTTATAAAACCCTGCATTTCAGCCTGAATGGTTGAAGCTTGACAACTTCTGCCACAAGTGAGGCAGGGCTCTACAGAAAATAGCCTCATTCACTACTCGTACGTGATTCTTTGTACACTCTCCATCCTGTGCACTGAATGAGGCAGGGGCCTTGTGGGGAAAAAAATAGTATGTGGTGATGTATTGAGGACTGTATCATAATGGATATGCACAAGGGGGCAAAACTAAGGTTGCACTTGAAACTTTAACTCTGATATTTCCTAACTTCTGAGTGCCTGACTTTGCAACTTTCCCTTAATGTTTTTTTAAAGTACAATAAATCTGTAAATACAGATTATGTGCACTAATCTAGCGAATTTAAGTTCTCAGCCTTGGTAAATTCAATTTCTTCAGTTGCCTTCTCCATGCAAATTTCTCCTTCAATCATTTCAGCCATAAAGCCCATTGCTAATACTAGGAGAACAGTCACCTAACAAATTTTAAGTCTACATAAAAAGCTATATTTGAAACTAATCTTGATCACATAGTACACAATATTCTCTAAATCTTGTTTAAAGTGCAAGTTCTTGAGGCACGGACTATATTCTCCTTTGGGTTGAGCATAAAATCCAGAAAATAAATCAGACCCAGGCGCAGCACAGCAAGTAGGTATGAGGGACTATAGATGGAATGAGACAAAAGAACCTAGAGAACAACCAGCCAAATATCTCTGCTTTTAACTACGTGTCCCTGCTGTGCATTTTGGAGTGGTGGACATGATTAACAGCAAGGGCAGGATAAATCCGGATCATCTCTGATGTAAACATGGGATGGTTTGAGGCAGGCAGCCCAGGCTCACTGATGCTGTGCTGTTCTGCCACCCGTGCTGCAAGACCTACTGCCCTAGGGCTGGCTCAGTCTGAAAGGGGGCTGCGGATGGGGAGCACAGCTGCAGACGTGGCATTGAAAGTCTCAGTGAATGGCGCCAGCCCATGGACAAGCAGGAGTGTGTTGGGGTGAGCGTGGCTGGGCCAAGCCCGCCTGCCCCAGGACCAGCCTGTGGTGGAGTGGTGAGCACCACTCAATAGGCCCAGCGGAGCCAACGCGCGCTAGAAGCAGCCTTAAGGCCTCAAGCGGCTCAAGGGAGCACAGTGGGGGGGGGGGGGGGAGGCAACGATATTCCTCCTTAGGACCCCCACGGCCTGGCACTGGGGCCCAGCGATGCTTTGGGCTTCGGCCTGCCTGGCTCGCTGGGTCCTGTGCTGGCCCTATCGCCCCCCAGCACCACGGAGCGCGGGTCGGAAGCAGCGCTCCTGCAGCCCGGCGGGGTCTCCCGGTGCCCCGCTCTGCCCCCGCCATCGCTAGGGGCGGAGTCACCCGATGCGCCCGCCCTGGCTGACGGCGGTGGTTGGTTGTAGCGCGCCTGGGGATGAACAAAGATGGCGCCCGCGGCTACTTGCCTCCTGCTCTTTCGTTCTAGTTGCCTGGACCAAAGATGGCGCCAGCTGGCGGTTCCCGGCTTTCCCCAGCGTATCTTTCTCCCGGCCATTGGCCCCGCTTCGCCACGTGACCAGGCCTTGTTCAATCAGGGCGGTGACAGCGAGGCCGGTGATTCTTAGCGGAGGCCGGTTTTAACTCTTGCGGGACAGAAGCCGCGGTCGCCGCCGAATCTCGTCGCAGGGGCGGGGCAAGAACCAAAAAGTAAGGCCGGGACGGGACGGGGATGGAGACGGATGAAATCCGGTCCCAGGGAGCGGGACTCTCATCTCGCCGCCCGAGACTGACGGGGGCGTCTCTGGCGCGGGGGGGGGGTGGCGTGGCGTGTCAGGCCCGCCCGGGTCATCAGCGGCCCCTACCTCTGGCGCTGGGTGAACTTGCTCCATCTCCGCTCCCTGAGCTGATGGGCTCAGCAGACCCGCCCTGCTCCCCTCTCGTTGCATCCTCACTGGACGAGGTGACGTGACTTGCTCGCCCTTTATAGTCCGTTCGCCCCAAGGAGACTCTCATTGACCTAGCTGGTGAAGGGACCGGAGCACCTGTCCCGACTGCTGGCCACTCTCCTCTCTACCCGGTTATGACTTACAGACACAGTCCTTTGTCCGTTGAGTCTCTCACGGATGCAGCCACTAAACCAACGTTTCAGGCCAGTTACACCAACCTTCCTCTTCTGGTGCCCCAGTACGGTGACCAGATGTCCCAGGTTTATAGGGACAGGCCTGATAGTTGGGGCTTTTTCTTATATAGACTCCTATTACCCCACATCCCGATTTTTCACATTTGTTGTCTGGTCACCATACGCCCCAGTCAAGGTTTGATTTAAGTAATTTGTAGAACGAAGGAGATATAACACTTTTAGGCCTTTGTTTTTTCCTATTATAAAATTATGCCATTTAATTAATCCTAGTCCTCTCCAATGACAAAACAGATTTCCTTTCAAAAATATGTGAGCCATATTATCCCTGTCAGATAATAGCTAGAAAGGGACTGAGAAAGAAAAGCAGTAAAGGGAAAGCTCTGCATTATTAACTCAGAACTGACCCACCTGATTTTATCTATCCCGTCATTATTTCATTTGGGGAGTTTAAACGGTCAAGAGTGTAGAAAGAACCATGAAAGTTGTTTACATGCAGACTGGTTCTGTTGCCCAACTCTGTGTAATATCTTCTACATATAAACATGCTGATGCACACAATACAATTGCTACCATAGTAGGTGCATTTAGACATAGAACTCTAGGAATGTTAAAAGAGCTAATAAACAAAACTCCTCCCTGTGAGTACATCATTAGAAATGTGCTCCCAGCAAAGAAGACTCATTCTCCGGGTATGTCTGTCTAGAACCTGTGTTAGCAGTAGTATTGGTCATCAGTTCCCCAAACCTACTTGTTATCTAAATAGATTAGGGGAAGGCAGGGACACTTTTCGTCAATAGCCCCATACTAAAAAAATGTTGTACAGCCACTAACTCCAGTTTAATAGCCTCACTACCGGAGCAGAAAAGATCTGTTATTGAAGATAGTTAAGACAATTTAACCCTGAAGCAAAAATTAAATAAGCAACCACTTTCAATCCCAGAATAGCTCTGTTCATCGAAATTAAAGATGGAACAGAACTGAAATACTAGTCCCAACCAGTTACTAACAAAATAGATGTAGATTTTCAGCATGCTTCTTATCTTATAGTGGAAAGGTTATGTCTTCAGTATTTAGTGACATTACACAAAACAACTGCTTGATGTTGCAACAAGTATTGTCTCAGCTGTAACATGAATAAAAAACACGACAAGAGACACGATAATTCTCTTTTTCTCACCTCCCCTGCTTTATGGACAGAGTGGAGGGAAGCACCACAGCCACTATTCCAGTACTGTGACTAGAGAAGGAGCCACAGCACCTTTGTACCCTCTGTGGAGTCATGATCCCTGATTCCATGTAATTACAGATGCCACGGCCACATAACCCCTAATTTACAAAACAAGTATTTATAAATTATAAACACGTTATACCATTGGTGTTTTTTTTAACGTTTGTGGTGAGACTACTTTAAATAAATAAAACAAATACATTTTCCCACTACATTGTTCCTCTTCTTGTAACTGGCTTGCTACTATGATGTTGCTCAGTTATTTGATTCTTTGTTATCTGGAGTAATACCTTTCTGAATACTTTTTACAGTGGAAGTGATTTACGGTAAGTCTTGTTCCTTCTAATAATGGAGTCTTCAGGCATACAAATGTATTACTTGTACAACTTAGAATTTAGGAGTATAACCCAAGCACATGTGCCTGTCTGTACATAATGTCTATGCATTGCAGAGTTTTCTGAGATTTACTGTGTGTTCTGTCTCTTTTTCACAGAAAAGTGTAAAACATGATACCAATAGTTGGAAACACTGAACAAAATCTGTTTTGAAACATGTTTTGGGTGCAGGTAACCACAGACCTCCTAACCCTTTGCAAAATGTTAAGTATTAAGAAAACAGTTCATTTTATTTTTCTTATTTCTTAGAGAACACATTTTAGCTCAGTCGTTTGTAACAGTAAAAAAGTAAGGGATACATTATTCAGGTCACTTTCTTGAGCTCTAACATTGTGACTGTTTTAGAAAATTAAAAGTATGTTGTGTTTGTTTGACCTGAAACTTGATCTGCTTAATTTCTTGCAATTTTTTAAGTTCATGTAATTCTGTATGCAGTAGAATAATAAGCACTCTTGAGAAATCCTACAATAATAAACCAGTATGCATGCACAAAGGAGAAGCAAAACTGGGAAAGGAATAGGTATCACTTTCAAGCTTCCAATGGATTATTTTATAAAGAGTGAGGAAAAGAAATAATTTTTTAAATTGCTAAAAATATTTTGGCACTGGCTTTTATTTTCTTGTAATTAACTTTTCATATAGAGAGAGGGACAGTAACTTCAGTTCACTTTAAGAAATATCCATTTGGTTAGTCACTTACTGTAATCTACTGTACAATCTACTGTGTTTTGTAATGTAACTCAAATTAAGTTGTTAAAACACAGGTATTGTACCTGCATATTGTAGATAGTGTTCATCTCTCAAATTTGCCAAAATGGGACCATGTTTTACTACTGAGAAAATAGACAAGAGAGCATTTTAGAAGCATATTAAATGCAAAAGCATTTTTTCCTTACCTTAGATGGCTATTGTTTCTACCTCTTCCTGAGTCGGAGGAAAATGCTTCTTGTGTACGTGATCTCTCTAATGGATACATTTTCTTTTTTCTTCTCTCTTTATAAAATTCCTTTAATTTCCTCTAATTTCATGTTTCTTCCTCCCCACCACATTCCTTCCCTACAAGGAAGTCCCCCCCCTCCTCCCATGTCCTCCACCCCAAAGTATTTCTAGTGTTATGATGCAGCAGCAGTTCTAGGTTTTATTACTAAAAATACCATGAGCACTGGGCACTTAGTGCTACTGGTGCTAATGTTGATGCTCGTTGAAATACTACACCATGATCAGCAACTGTCCTAGTACTGGAAAAATTGAGTCAGAGGAGGACTGTGGCCCAGATCCTAAAAGGTGTTTAGCAGCTATATTCCTATTAAAGTCAATGTGTATTAAGCTCTGAAATACCTTGGAGGATCTGGGTCTGGGTACCTAAGGTATGCTGCAAAATATACTTTTGATAGAGCACTTCCTAAAGTTAAGGTGGCACAAGGATTTTCATCCTAAAGGGTCATTTTCAGAAGCCTAACAGAACATATCTTTAGGGCTGAAATTTGACACATTTGTTCTAAACCCAATAGTGAATATTTCGGGAACGTTTGTGCAAAAACAGTTCAGCTGGTTTGAATTAGGAAGATTGTGTGGGGAAAAAAATACAATTTTTCTATCATAAAACAAGATTGGGCGGTATAAAAAGTGTTTTGCTACTAGCTCCAAGGCTCTAGCCCAGCATGTTGCTATGTATCCCGCTATAAATATGCAAAATGGGAGAGAGAATATATGTAATGGTTTATAGGGCACGATTAAGTTTGTATTGCCACAAATATATGTTCTTATTGCTCATGAATGGTGGAGCTCACTGAAGGGATCAGGAGACTGGGTTTGCTTCTTCTTGGGATTTACACAGTGTAAATGATGAGTCAATAGAAATACACTGGAGTGAAACTGGGTGAGAAGAGATTTAGGCCCTATAACTGATGACTAATCATAAGATCTCATTGTAAGAACCTCTATTTAATATAAGGGAAAAGATATTCTGGCATAAACTATTCTGGTACTCAGACCTCTTGTGGCTATAATAAGCGATGGAATAATATAATTTTTAGTCTCTTCCCATTTTCCTAAACACGAACCCCTTAGATTAAAGTTATTATTGGTGTAACTTCATTAATGTTGAAGAGATAGTTTGCATGAATTTGGCCATTACTTTTACAATTGCTTGTTACTAATATGATTAGGCCTGGCTAAATTACTGTTGTGGAATTTGAATTCTGAGGATGGTATCTGTACAGTTCTTTTCTAGACATGCCTCTGTGCAGAAGATTTTAGCAAGGAGCAGTGTAACCAGATGCACTTCAAAATCAGTTAAACATGGCCAGTCTGTGTGTTTAAGAAGCATTTTCTTTAACTCGGTCAGATACTATCCCACTACATTAGTTCTGGGAATTGAAACTAGTTGTGATGATACAGGAGCTGCTGTGGTGGATGATACTGGCAAAATCTTAGGAGAAGCTCTACATTCTCAAAATGAAGTCCATTTAAAGTAAGTAGACATTACCGTGGGTGCCTTATTTTCTAACTGCACTTGCAGTTTAATATGACTACTAATGTTGGAATATGACAAGTATAAATGACAACAACAAGGGGCAGATTCTTAAGTCTTAAGAAGTATGAATTGGTTCTGATTATCAAATCTGGTAAAATTCCCCACAACCACCGATCCTGAAGAGTATGTTATTTACCTGTCTCCTATTGTGGACAATGGTAGATTAGAAAATGGACATTCCTTGCTAAATTCCTTATGACAGAGGGGAGTTGCAGAGCACCAACTTGTATAAATTGTCTTGGCACAGTCTAGGGCTAAATTCAAATAGGACATAAACCAAGCAAGAGCAAGTTGAATCCTTGTATGGCCTTCCATTGGAAGTGATGGTAATCTTCATTGCAGGGGGCATTTCAAATAGGACTAGACAAAGCATTTGAGAATACATGGTAGAGCAGGTCTCAGTCTCAGGACTATCAAGTCTTTTCCATCTCATTTCTATGATTCTGTCTCTATCATAAAATATGGACACTTTATAATTCTTTGTTTCTAACTAGAACAGGTGGGATTATTCCTCCAGTGGCACAGCAACTTCACAGAGAAAATATTGAGCGAATAGTAAAAGAAACACTCTGCATCAGTGGAATCTCTCTCGATGAACTCTCTGCTATTGCAACTACTGTAAAGCCAGGACTCGCTTTAAGTCTTGGAGTGGGATTGGAATATAGTTTAAAATTGGTGGACAAGTATAAAAAACCTTTCATCCCCATCCATCACATGGAGGCACATGCACTTATAATTAGGCTGATAAACCAAGTGGAATTTCCTTTCTTAGTTCTTTTAATCTCTGGAGGCCACTGTATCCTGGCAGTAGCACAAGGAGTTTCAGATTTCCTTCTGCTTGGACAGTCAGTGGATATAGCACCAGGAGACATGCTTGACAAGGTAATATTTCAGTAGGGATTCATTTATGCGTTTTATACAAGAACTTTATTATATAAACAATACAAGTGTGTTTGTCTGTTTCTTACAGTAGCAAAAGTAGAGGTATGTATTCTTTAGGAAACTGGGATTCTGGCATTGCCCTGGGTAAGAATTTGGAATGAGTTAGCCAGTATGCTTTCTAGAATATCACCTACAGTCAACATAAAGAAAATAGAACAATGCACTATAAACTTGAATTTTTTCCTCCAATTTTGAAATACTAGAGATTTCATGGGCTCAGAGGCTACAAAAATCAATTCATTATATTTCTTTAGTTGACACTACAGTAAAACCCCCATTTAACGGACTTCGGATGCAACGGACAAAATTTCCGATGCATCCGAAATCCTTTTTTCGCGGGCTGGCTCCCGGCTCCCGCCTGCGGGCGGGCGGGCTGGCTCCCGGCTCCCGCCTGCGGGCGGGCGGGCTGGCTCCCGGCTCCCGCCTGCGGGCGGGCGGGCTGGCTGGCTCCCGGCTGCGGGCGGGCAGGCGGGCTGGCTGGCTCCCGGCTCCCGCCGGCGGGCGGGCAGGCTGGCTCCCGGGTCCCAGGTCCCGCCTGCGGGCGGGCGGGCTGGCTGGCTGCCAGCTCTCACCTACAGGCGGGCGGGCTGCCGGCTCCCGCCTGCGGGCGGGCTGGCTGCTCCCGGCAGCGGTAGGGCTCACTGCCGGCTCCCGGCTGCTGCCCGGGTCCCGGCTGCTGGGACCCGGGCGGGCTCACTCATGGCTCCCAGCTGCCATGATACAGTAAAACCTCTATTTAACGGACTAATTCGGGCGGGCTGCTTCTCCCACAGCTCTTTTTTTTATTATTATTAAATAACGGACTTTTGGCTTTAACGGACACCCCCTCGCCCAAATTAGTCCGTTATATCGAGGTTTTACTGTAGTTGTTTTCAGCAGGCAGCTATCCATAACCTGGATAGCCAGCATACATTGAGGCTGGATATAGAAAGTTCAACAATATATGCAGTACAAATGAATCTAACAGTGATATTTAAAAGGATGCTGTTTAAAATCATTTTTGATTTTTTTATATATCCTTACCTATGTTACTAATTGTGCCTGAGAGAGTTTGAAAAGTCTAGTTTGTTTCACAAGTTGTATTGTGTTGGTCACTGAATAAATAAATAAATAAACTTAAACCTGCCAGTTTCTGTTTCTTATTCTCAAGCACTAGCACAGGTTTGCAAGGAATTTTTTTAAACAAACCAAAAATTTAAAAAGTGAAATCCTTTCTATTAGTGTTAACTTGGCGATCTAATATACCTGAGTGTTCATTTCAAACAGAAGAAGAATTAGATTCCTCATGTTTCTTGCAAAGTTTGAGGACCTAAAGTTTGATGTTAAAAGCCCTCTAACCTTAGCAACTATCATTGGTCTTTTCCTCATAGCACCTAATTCACAATATATAAACTCTGGTCCAAATTCATCCTTAGTGTAACTCCATTGACTGGCGTTATAGTGGAGCAGTGCCGTTACATCCAGGATTAATTTGGTCCTATTTTTCCCCAACTCTTTCCCAGTCTGTTGGCATAATTAGATTCTTTTCTGTTTTTCTAGGTAGCAAGAAGACTCTCTCTAACAAAGCACCAAGAGTGCTGCAGAATGAGTGGTGGGAAAGCTATAGAGCACTTGGCCCAACAGGGAAACAGGCTGCATTATGAACTCAGAGCTCCCATGCGACATCTTCCTAACTGCAATTTTTCCTTTTCTGGACTTCACTGCATTGCCACTAGAATAATTATGCAAAAAGAAAAGGAAGAAGGTAGTTTTCAAAGTAAGATATATACAAATTGTACACCTGACCTGTGGTTATATTTGCAAAAACCCATTTGCTCACAATTTCTGTAGGTTTACAGGAGGGACACCTTCTGTCCTGTGTTACAGACATCGCTGCTGCAGTACAGCATGCAGTAGCACTTCATCTTGCCCAGCGAACACACCGGGCCATTCTATTCTGCATAAAAAGTGGCATCCTATCACAAACAAATGCAACTTTGGTAAGTACCTATAACTTTACTATGTATGTCAAGGGGTACATGCCAGCATACATTTGACTACATGTAATAGCATCAGGGAAAGTGCAGCAAGGCATCAGCACCCTCCTTGACATTTGCACTTATAATGCTGCTCCAGCATTAAAATAAATGCATGTAGTACATTTAATTGAACATACAAAATAAATAAATCCTGCTGCAACAGTGTGCAGCTGTATAGAGGATTGCAAAGTGGTGCATTGTTAAAGGTAAACTAAGTTTAAAGTTCAGGTCAGTAGATGATCATAATGGTCTCAGCTGGCCTTAATCTCATTATTCAAGTAGCACAAAACAAAAGTAATGGATGTAAATTGCAGCATGGCACATTTAAGCTATTAGAGAAAATGCTAAAAGGTAAGAATAGCAAGCTATGTAATCTCACTACTGTATTTATTCGAGGCTAGATTAATACCCATGTATTAGGAATGGATTAGATTATCCACATGCAATGCTTATTTGTATTAAATAGTGCACAGAGCTCTCAATCCGGATCAGTGTTCCTGTGCATTGGGAATCTAATTCAAGTGAGTCTATGAAATTATTTAATTTTTTAAATATATATTTTAAACGTCTTGTAAAAATGCTATAAAAAGCTGTTAAAATGACTTTCTGGTCCTATGTAGAAGGCGAAGACACCATCCTTTAAAACATAGTTCACATAATTCTAGCATCACAGATCCAGAGTCAATTAAAAGTTATCTTTTTATTAATCCAAGTCTTTGAAAACTCTGCTTTCTGGGACATGTATGTCCTTGTACGGTGGAGAATATTATTGAAAGTTTTATTGAATTTAGCATAACCATTTTTATGCTTAATTTATAAATGTTTCACTTACTTTTTTACCTTTCCATGTGTTATAGCAACTTAATTGTAAGTAATCTCCAAGGTTTTATAGCAACTACACTTTTTACCTTTAGAGTTAGTCAAAAATTAAGTTTTTGAAATATTTCAAGAAAAAGGTCAATGGGGGGTGTGGGTATGGGAGGAACAAAGAAGAACTTTCATGAAAGTGTCCTGATATTTGATAGCTGCCCTACTTACACATGCCTTTACATACTGTATTTGTAGATATTACTGAATAGATATTACTCTTTTAGGCCTGTTCTACATTGCTGCTTGTAAGTCACCCCCCTGAGCAAAGTAGTTTACATCGAGCTAATGCGGGATCTACACGGCGCTTCTATGGGGCGGAGATGCTTTCCCACCAGCTTAGTTTCCACCCCTCGGGGATGTGGAGCACTGAAGTGAGTGGGAGAGCACTCTGCCATTAACTTATCACGTCTTCACCACATCCAATAAATTGATGCCACTGCATCAATCACGGTGGTGCCAATTTAGCCTGCCAGTGGAGACTAGCCCTTAGTAAAACCCCATGCACCCAATTCTCTTATCCTTTTCTATTCTATTCGGTCTTAATTTCCCTATTTATTATAATTTGTTGCTCTCTTTGAAATTAGGGTATGGAACAGCTTTCATATGAGTAGAGATTAATAAGACTAGGACATTTCACCTTGGAAAAGACACGACTTAGGGAGGATATGATAGAGATCTATACAATCTTGATTTGTGTGGAGAAAGTGAATAAGGAAATGTTATTTCCTTCTTCACATAGCACAAGAGCTAGGGACCACCCACTGAAATTTATCAGCAGCAGGTTTAAAATGAACAAAAAGTACTACTACACACAATGCACTTTTGCTGGGGGATGTTGTGAAGGCTACAACCATAACAGGGTTAAAAAAAACCCAAAAACCTAGATAAGTTCATGGAGGATAGGTCCATCAGTTATTAGTCAGAATGGGCAGGGATGCAACCCCATCCTCTGGGTGTCCCTAGCCTCTGATTGCCAGAAGCTGGGAGTAGATCACGAGGGATGGATCATTTGATGAATACTGTTCTGTTAATTCCCTCTGCAGCACCTGACATTGGCCACTGTCCAAAGACAGGATAGTGAGATACATGGGTCATTTGTCTGACCCAGTATGGCCTTTCTTATGAACTTCCTTCTATATTTTCATCAAACTTTTTGCTGAACTAGTGCACTATCAGCTATTCCTTATTTGTTTACCTTTTGAATGACTTTTGCCTGTCTTTTTAAAATTATCGTCAGGTTGTATCAGGAGGAGTTGCAAGTAACCAGTATATCCGAAGAGCTCTGCAAATTGTAACAGATGCAACTAACTTCAATTTGCTGTGTCCTTCTCCCAGACTCTGTACTGACAATGGTGTTATGATTGCATGGTGAGCAAAGACTGTTTTTCTGTGTTGTTGTTTTTAAAATATTCTATAAAGCAGTGGTACAACATGAGAAAAACCCATTGATGTAATTGTGTAAGGATATCTGCTTATTGTGATTAAGCCATGTGTCATGCAGAGAGACAGACACATTTGTACGTTAGGTATGAACTGCATTTTACATTTATGTTCTCTATTTAGGAATGGCATTGAAAGGATGCGTGCAGGCTTAGGTGTGTTACATAGCACAGATGGTATACAATATGAACCAAAGTAAGTAGCACAGCTCCTACCAATCCATTTTCTCATGTGGTCACATTGCATTTTAGCTTCCTTCAGTCATTTTAATTTAAGCCTCCTTCAGTTATACAATCAGATTTCATTATGTTAAATTTCTTAAAATAAATAAAAATAAAATATATGGAGATATACCTATCTCATAGAACTGGAAGGACCTTGAAAGGTCATTGAGTCCAGTCCCCTGCCTACACTAGCAGGAACAAGTACTGTCCCTGACATATTTTTTGCCCTAGATCCCCAAATGGCCCCCTCAACGATTTAACTCACAACCCTGGGTTTAGCAGGCCAATGCTCAAAGCACTGAGCTATCCCTCCCCCCCACCCCCATTACTGCTTTCTTGTGATGCAGTTGTCTATAGAAGTTCTGCCATTGACTTCAGTGGGACCAGGATTTCACCCCGGATGTCACACTTATCCCTGATATAGCAAGAGACAATTCTCATTATTTCAGTAACAGTGCTGCCCCTTTAATTTGACTTGGCCTAAGGTTTGGTTCATTTTGCTAACAAAAAGCCTGACTTTTGAAAGGACTCACATTTCATGTTTCAAAGATGAGGTGAGAGATAAAAGCCTAAATGGATAGAGATTACATTTCTGGATGGAGATAACATGTTTCTTGTTCTGGGCAGATCATTTGGGTCGAGACACTTAGTAGACAGTACCAAGCTATTAATATGGAAGGAAAGAACCTGCAGTACTTTTCTCACTGGCACTGGTGAAGGGGAATGCTATAAAAACATTATGGATTAGTGAAACTCGTGTACATCATCATGCTATGAACAAGGAAACTTTCATAAAAGGGAAGTTGTACAAATAAAATACAGAAGGTGCTGTATAGATTTACAAATCTTCATTGCCTTTATAAAGCTCACAGGAGTCAAGCACCGAATACTCTCTCATAATGCTGAATACTTTAAATAGGTAGCTTTGTAGTTCAGATGATATGTAACTTTTACTATAATAATAAAAAAATGTTTATTAAATAAATAATACAGTGCTTTTTACATTATAGAGCTTCTCTTGGAATTGATATCTCAAAACAAGTCGGAAAAGTTGCCATCAAGGTACCAAGTCTAGAAGTCTCCTTAAATGAACTTGCAACTATCAACTTATAACACATCCAGTTTGGGAATTATTGTTCATGGCTGCTATTAAAATGTTTACGCTTCCTAGTCTTCTCTTGCTAAGACATATCTGATCTATGTAAGCACCCTTAAAGGCAGCTGTGCTATTTAGTAGTTAGAACAGGGAGCTGGAAGTCAGGAGATTTATTCTATCCTCGTATGCCATTGACTCCTTGCATGACCTTAGACTTATGTGCCTTATTTTTCCCATGTGTAAAATAGGAATAATTTAATAGTGCAAGAATTACCTTTGGAAAGCACTCAGTTAAAAATCTCTAGATAAGTGAAAAGTATCAGCCTTAATTATTATTAACTATATATACTTAAATATTATTTTGTAACACAGAACAACATTTTATAGAGGCAAACTTTCATAGCACTTCAAGATTTTGGCTACATGAGTCCATTAATATTAAAACTCTGCATAACATTTTAAAAATTTACCTATAAGAGTGGATATAGATTAGTTGAGAGTGCTTATTTGAAGACAGAAAATGCAAGTATGTGTAGCAGCCATTTTGCAGCTCTTGTATCTAGTAACAGAAGGCATTGTATGATTTAGAAATAGAAGCTTAAATTCACTCAGATATAAAACCTGCACTCGATAGCCTTCATTGATGCCTGTGATCATTTTGAAATGTATTTTCAATGCATTTATTCTTTACTAGTGCAGCAAATTATTTAATTATTCACAGACAGACCACCTCCTTCCATCCCACACACAACTCTCCTGTGAAAAGAGTTTAGGTTTTCCAAATTAGGCATCTGTGTATTAGCAACTGACATCAAGAAATTCAGTTTTGAAAGACTATTCCCAAACCTACAGGTTATTGCATGGATACAAATACTTATCTGCTACCTTGTTGGCACTGGACTGAAACTTTCTTGCCTGGTAAATTAAGCTGGAGCTTGCTGACATTAAAAATTCTTGGTCTTGAAACTTTCGTGATGTCTGAAGTTGCAGGTCCAAATGAATGAAGTCCAGTGGTCCGGCTACGGGGTTTGTCTGTAGTTCTGAGTTTTCCCATTAAGTGAACAGATGTGGGTGTTAAAAGAAGAGAGTCCTTTGCATGAAATTTAGATTTGAATTTTCTTCTACTACTACTGCTTTGTGATCTCTCTGCAAAATAAAAACCGTGTAATTTGTTTTATATTTATATCATCAGTAGAATAGTGTGTGTGTCCTTGAACATTGTGACCTAGTAGATTTGTGGCTTTTTAAAAAATAGAAGACCCCAAAGTTAAGTTGAGGCCACCTATGACAAAGAGTAAGTGTTTTACATTGGTAACAAATATGTATAGGCCCCTTATATTTACCTATACTAACTAATTAGCTAAATTAAAAAAACAGAGAATTCTAACTGAAATCATCTACCCACCATTTCAAAAGTTAGGAAATGGCATATAGTACATGTAGCCTCATTATAGAGAGAATTTCTAAAATAAGTTAAACATATGACTAAGAAAAAAGTTAACTGTCTTTTGAGGAGTATTTCTGCAGATCCCTGTTCTTGGGATCTGTTGATAGCTAATTAATTCATTCATCTATGAACTTCAAAGTAAGTTAAATACATTATATACCTTTAGTATAGGTTGGAACTGCAGGTGGTCCTCCATTTATCACCAAACTGTAAATAAAATATTAACAACTTAGGAGTTCATGATCGTTAAAGCACTCGGGTTTTTCCTTAAACTAAACATGAAGGTTCTGGGGATTTTTAAAAAAATATATATTTTCAGTTTTTCTTAACTCCTAGAATTCAAATTAGTTTGATTTTTAACTAATCTGCATTGATAAATATATTTGAATTTTGGCTTATAAACACATATATGATTAGCTTCAAGCACATGAGTAGGCCCTTTGAAGTCAATACCTTTATATCTAGGCATATAAGCATTTTTAAAATCCCAGTGTCAGAAAAAGTTACAACTACTTCTTAATTACTAATGTAGTACCCCAGTTCGTCTATAAAATCAATATAATAATCTCACAGAGATGTTGAAAGACAACAATTGTTTGCAAGGTGATCTGAGATTCTCTAACGATGCTTATTAACTGTTGTGAGAATTTAAAAAACAAATTTAAACCCAAAAGATAATTAAGAGGGTGTGTATTTGAAGTGTAGGTGGACATGCTGATATCTATATGGATTCTCAGTGCTTCTGGCCTATGTCACTTATTGAAAGAAATATGATCCAGTATCCTCTTGATACATTTTTGTAAATTTAAGAAAAAAATAAAATCAAGAAGTATATCAATAAAACCAAACTCCCATCAATATTACTAAAATAAAATAAGCAATATTATTATCAAATCAAGATGAAATAAGTAAGTAATATTGGATTAAAATCAAATTATCAGATTAGTTAAAACATCAGATTGATACAACTAATCATACCTCCTAAATCCTAAGAAATATTCTAAGGCGATTATCTGTCTATTCAGTTATAAACCCCAAACTAAGGAGTTTTACTAGAGGCAATGAAATATTTTATACTGAAACCAAATGATTGTTTAATGTCTACACCATCTCAAAGCCAATTAAAATTTTATATTTTAATCCTTATGTGATGATAACCCCTTCCTTCCTATCTCCAACACAGGCCTTAATAGAACATTCTGGTAAGCTGGAGTTGTCAAACTTCCGATTAACAGTTTACAACTGGCAATTTTAAGATTCTTAGTACACAGAACACTAGTATTTTTTATGAGGCAGAGTTTAGAGGTGTTTAAATCGGATGCGCTTTCTTTCTGGTACCTTCTCTGTGTGGATTTTACAGGTGCTCGTGGACACAATCACAGTGACACTTTAAAATAAATAAAGCATTTCCCAGCAAATAAAAACAAAAAGGGAAAAATTAGATACTTAAGAATTCACAAACTCCATTCTCTTAAGATTTCACAGTCTTTTGGATTTTTCTGACATAGAAACTAGAATTGCAGACGAGAAACAAGAGGATAATGTTGCTGGCACAGTACCAGCAGACTTTCAGGTACAGGACAACTTGTTAAAGGTTGGTGTACCCTGTTAATTGGTGGTGTGCTTTCCTTCCTCATAGGTGAAATCTTGGAGTTCTGGAACCTCAGTCTTCCCTCAGATGGCTTGTTGACCTAAAACGAGCAAAGGCCTTTGGCCTTGCACCTGATTTTTCTGGTTTGCGATTTTTACTTAACCCATCTTACAGGACCTCCCTTGGAGATCTTAGGAAATCGGGTATAAAATACACCTTGGATTCTGACAGCATGATCTAATAAGGTCAGAGTTAGGTAATATTTAGGCTAACGTCAGTTCAGAAAGATCCTGCTCAACCCAGCAGTTTTTTTTAAACCCCCCCCCCCCCCAAAAAAAAAATTGTGGTGTACCACATGCACAGAGAGTCCATGATACTCAAATACATATATAAAAAAGAGACTCAAGACCACTTCAGAGAATGTTAACATTCCCCTGCTGAAAAGGTCTTATGCTGGCATCAGCATACAGAAAGTGGGCCTTATCGATAACTGATTGCACAGACCTTAGCAAACACAAAAGCCACTCGGCATGTATTCATCAGCATTCAACAACGTTAAAAATAAATGTGGACATCTTATGACCAGATTCCCTTTTTTTATTTTTGCAACCAAGACAATTTAGCAATCTTTATATACTGGGTTATAAATCATGCAGAAAAGAATACTTTAAAGCGTAGCAGAAGGAACTTATTGACAATAAAAAAATAAAGTTTAAACAAGGTTTGCATTCTCTTACTCTCTCAAAATATGACATTATGGGTATTACAAAGTTTTATGGCCAGTTTTAAAGAAATCTGTATGATTCAACTAGATATTTACCACTCACTAATAATATGTAAAACATTCAGATATGCACTTTATAGTACCACCACCACCAAAAATGTATTTGTAAGGTGGCAAAAGTCCCATTGACATCAATGGGAGCAGAATTAAGCCAGTAATGAGCTTTTTTTAAAAAAAAAAATCCCAGGCATACTATTTATATCTTAAAATATATGCACGTTTCAAAAATCTCCATTTTTAATACAAGAAAGGATTGTGGCTTACCCATATCACTCTCCAGTTCACTACTTTTGGTTGAGGCACTAAGATGTGTGACATCAGATGAATAGGTTAGTCTAGAATTTGGTTCATAAATCCTTGTTACAGGTGCTTTGTGTGTGAATTAGAGAGCATAATGGTCAGTCTTTTATTGCAATAGTATTACAATTCTGAAGGAGAGGTGAGATGATCAGCATACATTCACAAAGGATACTACATTCAAAGAATTACAATTACAGGCAAGAATTCTGTGTGAATACATTACTTTCATTAGGGTCCAATCCTGCAGCTTATTTGCATGCAAAGCTCATTGACTTCAGTGGGAGTTCTGTGTCCAAAGCAACTGAAGGGTTGGGCTTTCGGAGATTAAAGGGGAAATCCTGTTCCAAACGAACAGTTGAAGTAAGTGGAAGAATCGGGAGGAAACCTGTTTCACTGGCAAAGTACAGAACCTTTCCACAATTGCCCCAGTTCTTCCCGTGGCTACGGTACCTCACTCTGCATCAGGGGGGTTGCCTGGCAGTCCAGAGTTGTTGCAGATCCACAGGGCATACCACTACCACCAAAACTTTCACATTGAGGTTGATGAAATCTTTGCAGAGCTGTTCTCTGCAAGGAAGAGGGGCTGTAGACTTCCATTGCTGGCTTTCTACATCAACATCTCAAAACTTCTGCTTTGGAACTATACTAATACCTGTATGTTCATGGCAATATGTTGCTCCTATCTGGACCAGAGAATTTGACTCTGGAAGGCTAAACAATTACTCTCTGTAATGATACAAAACGATATGTGGAAGACTTACTCTTTTATCCTATCTTGGTTTAGATTTTGTAGGAGTAAGCAGGAAAAAAATACTTGAGGCTCGCAGACTTTTTAAGGTGGCAATGCAAAGCATTTGGAACAACAGGTCAATAGCCCTCTCTAGACCTTTAAATATATCCGTGGTATTTGGGACTCCTTAAAATCTTTTTTTAATTGTTCTGTGCACAGAATATTGGATGTGCTTTATAAAAATATGAACAAACAACACTGCTAAGAAATGTTCAAAGATGAAAAGTGACATGGCAGATACAGTAAAACTACCTCAGCATACACAAATCCTAGACTGCGACAAGAAAAGGAACTGCCTGCATGTGATCCCACTTAACACAGAACACAAGTGAAAAAGGACTTTATTCATATTGTGTCAATTCCATATGATCTCATCACTAAGTTAAGTATCATTCATGTCTTGCTTTGAGAGAGATTCTAGAGAAGCAATAGACAGACACTCTCTCTTTGAAGCTTGTGGCTCACCAACATTTAGGCCTGGACTACACCGGGGGTGGGGGAGTATTTCAAATTAAGATACGCAACTTCAGCTACGCTAGTCACGTAGCTGAAGTCGAAGTATCTCAGTTTGACTTACCTAGCTGTCCCCACAGTGGGGGTCGACCGCAGCTGCTCCCCCGCTGACTCCACTTACTCTTCCTGCTGAGGTAGAGTACAGCTGTTGAGTCAGGGATCGATTTATCACATCTAGATGAGACATGATCAATCAATCCTTGACACATCGAGTGCTACCCGCCGATCTGGCTGTACCCTAAGTGGGAGCATAGGAGACTTTCTGTTCTATGCTATTCTTTGGCCATTCAGTTCCCTCTTTCTCTGCCCACCAATGTTTGAGTTTTTGCTTCACCTTAATGATGGTTGAAGATTGAGTCTAATGGTTAAATTTAAATGTGGCTGCTAATACTGTTTTACCTGTGTGGCCGGATGGAGGCAGCTGACATACCTGAGGAAATGTGGACGCTCTTACTTCATGATAAAGAATTTTCCTTTGAGAGGAAGTCAATTTCCCTGTATTAAATAGCTTATATGGGGGTTTGAGCAATTTTGAAGGGAAGACCAATTTTTCTGAATTAAAACAAAATCATCTCAGAAAAACAGCTTCAAAAGAAAAGTTTGAGTTTTTTGGAGTAGGCAAACAGTCAAAAGGTGCAAAGTTGACAACTTGAGATCTTTGTGGGAATATCATGTTTGAAATATGGCAGGTGTTTATTGGTTTGGTACTTCTGCAAATCACAGACTTCAAGGCCAGAAAGGACCATTAGATCATCTATCTCACCTGTGATATTGCAAGGCAAATACATTCTGAATACCTAAAATTCCTTTGTAGATTTAATACTGCAGGTAGCTGCATTGTAGAGTCTTGTACATATAGGAAAATGTAACAATCGTCTTAAGTCTTCCATGGCTTATTGATGCTTTTCCTTATTGTTGCATAAGATGTCACCTTACTCAAGTGCATGGGTTATCTGCATTGCCATAGCTTATGCAGGAATGAGGTAGTAGCTGCTGCCAGGCAGGGTCCAAAAATGGGCAAAACCTTAGCTCTGCACACCCGAATCTGTCATCCACCCAGCACAGCAGAGCTAGCACAGACCAGGGAATATACTGTGCAAACAAAAGGGCTGATGCAAATTAATTCTCCTGTGGAGCAAAAGGGGAAGCCCGTGCTCCAAGTAATAGTCTGCACCCAGATTCACAAACAGACTTAAATATTGCATTGGTCTGCACTGCAAAACCTAACTAGTAAAAATCTTGACTCCATAAACCCTGGGCTAGGTGCTTAGGCTATATAATACCTGTAGAAAGGTGCCAAAGAACGTGATCCACAAAAGCCAGCATGGTAGGTGGAGAGCCACCTAAACTAGCCAATGGAAAATACCAACAAGAGGTATCAGTAGCAGCTGTGTTAGTCTATATCTGCAAAAAGAACAAGGAGTACTTGTGGCACCTTAGAGACTAACACATTTATTTGAGCATATGCTCAAATAAATGTGTTAGTCTCTAAGGTGCCACAAGTACTCCTTGTTCTTTTAACAAGAGGTATGTGTCCCTAAATCCTGTCCCTCTTATGGAGTTAGGTGCCTCAGTCTGTGTTGCAGGAAGGCATCTCTCTCTGCTTGTAATCCAGAGCTAGCTCTATAGTGCCTTAACCACTGCATCATAGAGCCATTCAGTTGCTCTCTGATCCAAATAATATTTAATTCTACAAAGTGGAAGTGCTTCAATAAGAGATTGAGGAGAAGTATTCTGAGGTAGATCTCTCTCAATAGGCAAAGCGGGGATTAAACTGTGATCTCCCACTTCCAGGTGAGTTTCCAAGCTCTGATCTAAACTTTATAAGGGAGGCCTCCTCTCCCCATTCCACCCATCTCCAACTATTGTGTGTAGAAGGTTCAGAGCAAGGCCTATTAGACTGAACCCCACAGGCTAGATAAAGCAGGTGAAGACAGGCATTGCCCTGCTTGATGTGTGTGCTGTGGCTTATGAGATAGATGCCTGAGTGCCTGCCTGAAGCAACAGTGCACATGCCTAAAGGCAGCCTCTGAGGTGCATAGGAAACTTTTACAGCCAAAATTTAGGCATTGAGCGAATTGTACATTAGCATACCAATTCTAAGAGGGCTGTTAAATGTAGATGGGCCATTATCAGCAGGAGAAAAAAATACCTTTTGAAATGGATTTCTGTGCCAGGCAAATTAACTCAAGAAATGCAATCAATTAGTGTAATAAGAGACCCATTTGCAAGTCCTATTTAGCCCCTGGTTAATTGTATCCAATTTGAAAATTAATTCCAGTTCCTCAGTTTCTCGTTGGAGTCTGTTTTGGAAGTTTTTCCATTTCAAAACTGAAATAATTAAATCTTTAATGGAATGGCCAGGGAGATTGAAGTGTTCGCCTACTGGTTTTTGAATGTTATGATTCCTGATGTCAGATTTGTGTCCATTTATTCTTTTGCGTAGAGACTGGCCAGTTTGGCCAATGTACATAACAGAGGGGCATTGCTGGCACATGGCATATATCACATTGGTCGATGTGCAGGTGAATGAGCTTATGATGGTGTGGCTGATGTGATTAGGTCCTATGATGGTGTCAGTTGAATGATATGAGGACAGAGTTGGCATCGGGCTTTGTTACAAGGATAGGTACCTGGGTTAGTGTTTTTGTGGTGTGGTATGCGGTTACTGGTGAGTATTTGTTTCAAGTTGGGGGGCTGTCTGTAAGCAAGGACTGGTCTGTCTCCCAAGATCTGTGAGAGTGTGGGATCATCTTTCAGGATAGGTTGCAAGTCTTTGATGATGCGTTGGAGAGGCTTAAGTCTACATTTAACAGCCCTCTTAGAATTGGTATGCTAATGTACAATTTTCTTTTCCTTTCTTTCTGTGTGTATAAATGCATCTTACTTCTGTTCCATTCTGTGCATCTGATGAAGTGAGCTATAGCCCACAAAAGCTTATGCTGAAATAAACTAGTTAGTCTCAAAGGTGCTACAAGTATTCCTCGCTTTCTTTATGGATACAGACAAATACAGCTGTTATTCTTGAACCTATCTTAACTTTGAATTTCAAGACTTTCAAAATTTGATGTTTCTTGTAAATGTCATCTTTAAAATTTATTGGGTTTTTTCATTAAAAAAATTATTGAAATTCAAAGTACTGATACGTCTGAAACCTCATCACCTCCACATAGGAGGGTTTTGTGTGGGAATGATATATTTAATTTATATTTGTTACATGTTAGTTTAAAGGAAAGGAGGGGGATGCTATCAGAATCTTAGTTGAAGTCATCTACAAATTGTTTCCATTTATGTTGTCTTATAAGTCTAATGACAGAGTTTCATTCAATCTATTTTTCATTTATGTCACCATCTGTCCTTGAACAATGGATGGTATTTTCAGATTCTAGTCCAGATGCATGCTTTTATTTATTTATTTTTATTATTGAGACATAAATTTAAGCACAGCACTCTCTTACTCAAATGTTCCTTTTAGCTTTAAAGCATCATTCAGAACTCAAAATTGTAAGGAATTAAATGTTACATGGATATTTTAACATCAGGCAAATCACACTTTAGGTTTAAGTATGAAAGTGTAACAGCTGTTAGAAATGTAAAAATTAATGGAAGATTATCACCATATGTTCTAAGAATTGACTGATTTATGTAAATTCTAGGAAAGAATTCTAAAAGAAATATAATCAATAACAGAAGAGATCGTATATTTATCATCATTCCAAACCCTACTACTGATTCTGTTTCCTTTAGAATTCTCTCTTTATTAGCCTGAATGTAGTTAGGATACTATAGTTTCTAATAATTCATGGAAGAGTTTGACTATAAAAAGCATGTTTCTAAAATTATTTGTAAACTTGGATAGTTTGTCAGATATATTTTCTTTATTCCTGTAATGTCCTAGGTTCATTCGCTAGAATAATAGAATAGAATAAACTGATGTACAGTCCCATATCATACCTTCCATATTTTATAATATTTATAGTGAATACAATCACAGAAGTTCTGTTTCAGCAGTGTTCCCTGAATATGCTTACTGCAACTGCTAGCATGGCTGGCTTGTATAGGTCTTCTGACATATGAGGGCCTGGCCATAACTTCCTGTTACTCTGTGTAAATACACCTTGTAGAGGGGCAGGATAACCCAGGCAGCACTGTAGTGCTGAAAGTTAACGAGCCTGCATTTAAACTTTGATTCCTATTTATAACAATACTTGTTAAAACATTCTCTCTCTTCTCATTTTGATCACTGAGGGAAAGCAGTTGTAGGGCCTCTCTTATATCCACAACCCATCCCATACCCAGAGTTGGCATAGGGAAGTGGGGATAGTCTCGCATTGCAACTCCATGTTGTAGAGGTGGAAGATTGGTTCCATGCTCACAACTGGAGGATAGGAGCATGCAGGCTAGTAGCTGCTGTCAACTACAGGTTTACTGAATTTACAGGGGAATTCTGTTCTAGCAACAGTCATCTTTCCTGCAGTTCCAAAAGGGCTATGGTTGAGATGTTCTTGTGGTGAATTATTATGGAGCCAAAATTATCTTTAACTATACCATTTAATCTGAACTGTCAAAGATCGTCCATTTGTCCTCTTCTCTCACAACCACCTGTACACTTTCTTCTATACGCCTTTATATATCAGGGGGCGGAGACCGGTCATAATCTGCAGAGCCACCACCCTGTCCTCCAACTACCTCCGTCACAAAAAGCGTAAAAAAGCACTACCAGCTGCTTATGGTTAGGCAGATGACAGGCTAAATTCGCTGCCCACTATGCAAAATGTGCTCATTTTACTCTTACCTTGTCCTCCCACTCTCTTCCTGCCCATCCATTTGTTTGTTCTGCCTCTTCTGTCTTAAAGCTAGATTGTGAGCATTTTGGGACAGGGACCATCTTTTTGTTAGTCATACAGAGCCTAGCACAATGGGGACCTTACCTTTGACTGAGTCTCAATAGGATACTGTGATACCAATAATAAACTCAATTCATTTAATTTCTAAATAAGTTATATTTTTAAGTTTTCATTTCAATATGCATGTCTTTTTTCAAATTATAATTTTTTTGTTTTGTTTTTTTAACTGGGATTGGAGATGCCCATAACTTTCTAAATTCTACCATTAATTTTTTGTAGTAGCTCTAAATTTGATGTATAGCTTTCTGACAAGGAGCTAAATTTTGCCTCCACAAATAACCTCACAATGAACACAACCCAATATGTATGCTAAAAAAAACAACATTAACATACATCCATTTTGGTCAGGAATGAATCCTGTCAGGAGATAGACCAATCTGTGGAGAGTGAAGGGGGCCAATGCTGAGTCAGTTGCATCTATTCAAAAAAACATGTAAATCATTCTCCAGAACAAACCACCACCATTTCTGTCTTAGAGGACCTGCGGGTTTTGGGGAAGCATGTCAGGGATGTAGAACTTCTGCTATGCGCTCCCCATGCTGTGCACAGAATTCTGATTTATGTCAATGCACAGGGTCCTGCCAGAACCTACCTATGCTTATTACTTTGGATTTTGTCCAACTGACTATTTTGCCTAAGATATTTGCAAATGATAATGTTACGTTAATATTTTGAGAGTGGTGTTACTGGTTCTTAGTATATCACCTAGATTTTCACATGAGAAAGAAGAAACCATCTTCTAAAGCAGAGATAAACTGTGTATATGTTTGAAATATATACACAGAATATGAGATTAGGATTGATGAGGAGTAAGGAAATATTTGTGCACACGAAAGGATACAGTTTCTTAAAGTTGAGGCCAACTTTTACAAATACATGTACCCACTTTTGCCAAAACAAATTAACTGACTGTGCCCATAAAAGGCACTTGCATGAGCAAATATATTTTTGCATGTGCCAGTGGCTTAGTTGTATGCACTTTTTGCATACAAACCTCTGCTTCCATATTTGGAAAATTTATCCTTAAATATAAAATCACAGAATTATTTCTATTTAATTTTTTAACTTCAGCAAACACAAACCCATATAAATGTACAACAAATAGTACCTTAAAGAAGGCAGCCCCACTTGTCTTTGCCTTTCAAATTCTTTTACAAAGTTCTGGCTTATTTTTGCATCCCTGCTGAGGTTATTCATTAGACGTGTGAACTGCTTGGGTTTGTTCCTGCATTCCACTAATAGATGGCGATAAGCAGTGCGGTTAAATGTTAAGTATCCAAGAGCACCAGCTGAGGCTATACGAACCTAGAAAAAACAGAAATGTTGTCCCTGATAATGGTTTGAGGCTGATTCTAATTCCAATTTCAAATACGTATTTGTGACATTAAATAAAGCATCTGTATTATCAAAACAGCAAGGATGCATGCTCACAGCTCCCAACCTGTCAAAAAACACCAAATGATCATAATAATAAGTCAATAATTTAAAATAACAGAACCCCCCCACACACACACACATATAAAAACACAGATAAATTTGGTTCTACCATTGGTAGCCTGATGTACACTTCAGGCCTGATCCTACACCACAGGGAGTTTTACTAGTGACTTTAATTAGAGTAAATTAAGCATCTTATAATGAGACACATGTTGGAAAAGATGAATAGCAATGGGAAAATGAACAAAAGTATTTGACTTTAATCCATGTTGATAAATCTGCCTGATTAGGCAGTTTAGAAATAATAAAAATTTCAAATTACTATTAATTTTAATATTTTGGCTAATTCTTAATACTTAATTTACTCCATCTATATTTACAATTCTATATTAAAAACAACTTTAAAAACAAGTTATAATAGATCTGCAGCTATACAGTTATCTCAATGTCTACATCTACTGGACCTCCTGGTTTCAAATATAGATATCACCCCTAGGGTGAGGTGCCTCTAAGTGTTTCTCCTGTAAGTATGGTACAATTCACCAGAATACATGCAAGATCAGGTACTGGTTCCCAACCAGATGCTGAAGTCTCTAAATTTGTGGGAAATTCCACAGAACCTCCACAGGGATCTTCCCATATGCCTTCCAGACCCACAGTTACTTACAAGGGGGCAGGGACCATGGCTCCATCACTTTTTACCATCTGTAAGGATGAGCAATAGGAGGTGAGTGGGGGAGAGGAGCGAGTTGAGGGCAGAACCTCAGGGAGAAGGGGTGGCACAGGGTGGGAAGCATGGTTTGGGAGTCTGTGCCCTTTGACACACTTTTAGGGAGTTACCACCACTCCTGCTCACAAGTGAGGCCATCCTGACGGGATGGAGTATGCACCTGGGTTGGACAGCACAAGGTGCTTAGAACTCCACGGAAAGGAATCAGAGCATCAACCTACTGGAGCTTAGAGACATCAAGCTAGCCCTACAGAGGTTACAGAACTACTTACAGAATTTACCAAGGCCCATTTCTCCATCCACACCCAGATTAGAGCATTCTAACCAATGGACTGAGGACCTTCCAATGATTTCAAAGCAGACAGAGATTGACTTAAACCAGCAGTTTATTCCATCACTGCTACAAGCCTGAACCAAGAACTTTGTATTGATTGTATGTATTTGATTCCTTTAACCAGTTTTAACTCTCATCTCTTTCTTTCTTTCTTTCTTTCTTTCTATGAATAAACCAGCGGTTCTCAAACTATTGAGAACCGCGACCCTTTTTTCCTTTCTTCCTTGGTGCAGCGGACCCTTGTATGTCTGCCGAAAAGCCGCACAATTGATCACTTCCGCATTCAGCGGCTATTTTCGGCAAATATGCTGAGCGCTCCCAAAATAGCTCGGCATGTCCACCGAAAAGCCGCCAAATGTGTAAGTGATCAATTCGGTGGCTTTTCAGCGGCGCAAGGAGCTCACGACCCCTCGGGAGGCGGCCGGTGACCCCCGGTTTGAGAAACACCGGAATAAACCTTTAGATTTTAGATACTAAAGGATTGGGATATGCATGATTATTGGGCAAAATATAAGTTAAATATTGACCTGGGTGTGTGGCTGGTATTTTGGGATCAGAAGCACCTTTTAGTTGACAAGACTGGTTGTAAAGAACCACTCACCTTTAAATCCAGTGTTTTCAGTGGTAAGACAAGGACTGGAGGAAGCTGATTTTATGACTTCTTGTTATCCAGTGTGGTGAAACAGAAGTTTATTTTTGTTGCTCGTTTGGTATATCCTAAGGCAGATTAGCCACCAGTCTTGGGGTTTATCTGCCCTATTTCTCAGCAGTTCATCCTGAATTTGGCATCCTCAGTTGTGACCCAGTGAGGCACTGTTACAATTATGTACAACTGATAGCCTGACTACCAAGAAAGATGCCTTAGCTGTGCCAGTGATCTCCCAAAGCAATTAAAACTTTTCTCCAGGCAAGATTCAACACTAAAGAGCTGCTCCTCCATCTGGACTAGGTTTAGCTCATGGTATGAAGAACATAACAGAAGTCCCAATACTGGTATCTCAGATATTCTGGACTTTCTTCAGGAAGGGGTAAACAATGGAATTCAGCCCAGATCCATACCACACCAGCCCGGCAATAAGTAATCTCCTATTTTCTGGATCCTCTGGTTCCTTAACAGAGAACCCTCAAGAATCCAGATTTCTTAGAGCAATCATACTGGCTAAACTTGTGATTAAACTATGTGTTCCCAAATGGGACCTCCCATAGGAATTAAAAGTCCTAACCCCGCACCCTTTTGAGCCATTGACATCAATATCTCTATTCTATCTATCCATCAAAATCTGTTTTCTGGTCACTATCATGTTTGCAAGATGAGTTTTTGAACTGGCAGCTCTATTCATATAGGAATCTCACTGTGTGTTCCATGATGACAAGCTGGTATGAAGAATACCAGAATCGTTTTTGACTACGGTGAATTCCTTTTTCCATTCCTCACAGGGGATACTCCTCCCTTCATTCTGTCCAAAGCCACAGCATCTGAGAAAAAAGCTCGGGCACACTTTAGATGTTCAAAAAGCACTAAAGAGCTGTAACGTGCCCCAAATCAACAAGAAGTTAGGATTTTGTTTATATACTTTCATCCAAAGAACTAAAGGCTTAGTGTATTCAAGCTATTAGTAACTATATGGATCAAGCTACGCATCATAGAAGCATGCAAGATGTCAGGTGCTCCAGCATTAAGGCACCTGCCACAAGAGCTATGATGACTGTATAGGCAAAAAGAACTTATACTTCTACGACAGAAATCTGTAGGGCAGCAATGTGGTCATAAGTTAACACCTTAATTAGAGCCTATAAAATGGACTTTCTGCCCTTCACAGAGGCCTCCTGTGGCAGGGATACGCTACAGGCAGTGGTCTAGTAATGGCATTGCCATTTTGGGCAATTCACTTGGGTTGGGCAAGGGGGTCTTCCTTATCTCAATCTTCTTTCTTAATCGTCTGACTTCTGTTCACTGCTCCAAATACATCTCAGAATAGTGTTAGACAATACTATCAGAAAGTAATTACCAGGTAAGAAATTTACCATTCATGATCAGGATTTAAGTATTTAACAAACATACACTGAAACCTTTATGGGAAATCCTGGCCCCCTAAAGTCTGTGGAAGTTTTGCCAGGATCTTTGTCTTACACAGTTAATCATTAATATGTTTTTTGGTTGTTTAGTGAGGTTTTTTAAATATTTCTAGTAGTACATATAAAACTAACATTCATCACCTAATTGTGCAAACAAATAGATTGAATTAATAAAGAAGAAAAATAAATTAAAATGTTCATGTTGTGGTTTTAATTTTGGGGAGATGGGAGAAATTTTACCTCTTCTTGATCTGAGTACAAATGATAACAAAGATGTTGGATTGCTCCTAGTTCAGTAATTGCTTCTGGAACACCTGCTCTCGTATGAGCCAGGCTAGCCAATAACTTCCCTACAAATTAATTAGACACTAGAATTATACATCATATATTGTCAAACATATTATCAGTTTGCTCACTTTTAGTGCATAATCCTAATGAAATGCTTTGTTTTTTTCAAAATGTGTTTAAATATTATCAGTGAAGTCATACCCACAATCTTTTGTCTTCTGTCATTATTTGTACTGTGATCATCTCAGTACGTTTTTTATATCTATTGCATCTAAAATGTTGGATTTCTGCCTCCAAGAAATGTGCTTTTGTAAGAAAATCATTTTAAAATACTGTAGCAGTATTCTACTAAATACATCTCCTTTATTGTCTTTGGGCAAAATCTTGAAATCCTTCCTCAGTTTTTACTGATTCATTAGCAGAGCAAAACTCTCATTGACATCTATAAAAATTCTGCCTGAATAAAAACGGAGGGCCAGATTAAAAATCTACAGTTTGCCCAGGGTAAAGGGCAGCATGTAACCTGTGCTGCCCCAGAAACAGATGAGGGACTGAATTGTCTCTCAGAGTCACAATTCAGTCCCTGGAACCCACCTTTTTAGAGGGGGGAAAGTAATCTGCTAAAGCTTTTTTCCTAATGTAGATTACTTCTCCCGCTACCCTAGTTTAAGTATGGTAGGCAGACCATAGAAGGACATTGGAGTGGGATTAGAAACCCTGCAGAGACTGCTCCTCCCTTCCCCATGCAGTAACTCAAGATGTGGGTAGCCATTTCAGCAGACCAAGAAATGCCTTATGTCCTCTTATTCCTTTGTGCGGGCATTTTGGAAGAACCAATCTCCTGACCTGAGTCTGCCATCTAATATTACAGAGTAAATTTCACTATCCTACTGTTCAATATGTCATTTTAGAGAAACAACAGTATTTTATGGAAATGCTTAACTTTATATTGCTATGAGCTTTAGCTCATCTTCTATAATTCTTACCTGTTAGAACAAGAGTAGCTGTCTTTTCAGAATTTAGTAGTTCAACTAAAATAGTAACACCTCTTGCAGACAAAGTAACTTGGTCTACATCCACTATGACTCTGGCTAAAACAACAATCTGAAATCAAATGCAGATTGTTTTTAAAGATATGGATTGTTTAAGTAGATTTCTTCCATTTCCTTTCTTCTTCACTTATTAATAAAAAAATCACTTGTGTATAGTGTTGTACATTTACATGACACTTTTAACCCTATCACTTGCAATTTGGACCTTTGCCTATTGGCAGAAAAAGGCACAACCTTAGTATAGGCATACCAGTGCAATACAAGCAAGTTTATCCATATAACTCATACATCTTCAGGTGTTACAGACTTTTCCACCACTTTATGCTTGTTTGGTTTGTTAAAAATATCTTGATACAATAGATATTCTTTTCATATGCTAAATTAAAAACATGTAAGGGAAAAAAACCTGCACTCCTTAATCAGACAGAATTCACACTGAGTTTTGTCTGAGTAAAGATACAGGATAAGGTCTATAGCCAACATTTTCTTCTACTTGGAAAAAAAGTCCCAAGTTCTGATTATTTTTGAAATAGTCATGACTGGAGACTTGCAGAAAAGACTAGGATCTTTAGAATCTGCAATGTAATTTACACATTTTTATAAGTGTTACTATATTTGGCCATTTAAACTCTTTGAAAAGGACTTTATATTAATATTTTTGTGTAAAACTCAGTTCTAGCAGTTATACGAATAACCATAACATTACACATAGGCCCATTACCAGTTTGAAATGTATAATCTGTCTTGTGTGTTATGAGTAAAAGCCCTATTTGTATACCTGAAATGCAGCCATTGCTTTATCTGTCTCAATTTCTGATTGCAGAAAAGGTTCAAATGTAGACATCGTAATTGCACCAGTCTCCAATATCAGGAACTGTTGGACAGGATTGTTATATGCAAAAAGGGCTAAAGCATATCCAGCTCGTAAACAAATATCCTTAAAAATAACAAAAAAATAAAAACAATTACAAGACCCCACAGAAACATGCGAGCTGTGAAGTTTTCATACCATCTAAAAAATAAAGAATAAAATACTGTATTCTTTGATATGTTAAAATAGTTACCAACCCCTATCCTCATAATTTTGTCTTGTTTTTATTTATTTTCATATAAATACTGCAGGCCAAACCCTCAGAGACTTGATAACAATAAGAACAGCACTCATCACACTGACACTTCTCTTTAACTAATAAACCCCAATCAAGAACAAAATAAAAATCTCACCTGAAACAGACAGAACAAACAAGGAAATAAATAAAATTTTAAAAAACAAACCCTATCCCTGCAAATTTCTATCCCCAAAAAGAAGAAGTGTCAGAGACTCCAATCAGTTCACTAAAGACTTCACTACTGCTATTGATTTTACATGGAAGTATTTCAGACACTAGAGTGAGGGGCGGCAGTATAAAACATAAAGCAGATGTTGTATAGCACAAAGCTGTGTGATTCAGCTAGACTCTACAGCTGCAGAGGTCTGTTTGTCCCCAGAGTGAGAAAGAACACATGCAGAGGCTGTCTAGTCTCCCTCACCCCAACTACCAGAAGGTGGAAGATGTTGTTGGGAAGGTACTGAGCATGTGCTAAGCCTTCCCAAATCCCCACATGCCTATGAGGCTGACAGCTGACAAGACTGGATGGATGGAGCAATGGAGCCCAACAGTAATCTTACAGCTCACTGCTTTGAAACAGAAGTGTAATTCTGGGAGAAAAGTAAAGGATCCTCAGCCTGAAGAAATCCCTCTCTGGTGACAGGGGCAAGAGGAACATGCACATACCCTGAATCCTGCTACCTCACAAACAATATAATTAACCTGGCTTTTCGTCCTGTGTTAATGTGAGGGACCTGTTCCTGATCTTCCTCTGCCCCCTACAACAACAACAGTAAAAGGTTTACTGATGCCTGAAGTGACATCCACAACTCCAATGAAAGGGGAAAGGAGAATCAAGATCCATAAAGGGCAGCTTTTGAGGGGGAAGGGCTCAGAGCTCAGTGACATGAGCTCTCTTCCCACCTTCTATTCATGGAGTGGGTGCAGATCCCCTCCAACATCCTTCCACGTCAGGATCAATTGTCCTCAGGAATTATTAGCACTTCCAGAGGATGTGTGCATGATGTAAATAAAGGACTACTAAGTCACTTACACATATTCTGGGGTTAAGGTTTGGTCCTGTTTGCAGTAGTTTCTTCCTAAACTGAGGATCTTGTGGTCCTGAATTTAGTGTGTGCCCTGATTCTGAACAAGATATTAGTCTTGAAATTGTGAACACCATTAACCCTGCTGCAACTGTACTTTCAGCCTATCATATACACTTCTAATTTCAAAACAATATGTCCAAATCTAAATAAAACTATAGAACTTATTAAATAATTCTACTGTTACCTCTTTTGACTCAAGCTAGTAGCCAACAATTTAGGGTCTTTGTAAGTTGTTCCATTAGAAGGACAAATTTGTGATGGAGTTGGAGTCTCTCTCTGATGCAATTTTGTTTATTTATAAAGAATGTACTGTTTCCCTGAACACGAGGACCCAAATAATATTAAACTGTTTCCTTACTCACAGGCTTAAGCCTCTTTTAGCCAGCACAAGGTCCAAAAGTCTTTGTGACATTACACCCCATAAGGCTTTATGAAAATATGTATACGAAAGTAAATCTGGCATAACTGGATTATGTTTTATGCTAGATATGCCATGTAACATCTCTCTGCAAAGATTATGAGCTACTGGATATTATCATCCTATTTGTATGCATGTGTCATTCTTGTATTCAAAGCTATGAATATTGGCTATGTACTTGTTAAATTTTAAGTAGCCTCAGTGAAGCAGTTGGTCAGCTTCCTGAGAAAAGACTATTCTCCGTAAGTGCCCAGTCAAGAAACACTTAAATTAACAATGAACTTGGAGATGCCAATCCATATCTGAGCTTTCCTAGGAATGTGGCCTGGCTGGTAAGGAACTGAGTCATGCATGTGACTTGCCCATGTAACTCCAAAACTCCATCGTGGAGCTGGATTCCGCATAGGAGAGAGGAGAGGGTCTCCACCCACAAGAGAAAGTCTATTTAATCCCCAGGGAGACCTCCCCATTTTGTCGTCAGCTGTCTCAAGAGATATCCTTTGGGGGTGGAGAGGCTATCTGAAAGGAACTGGAACAAAGGACAGTAACCACA
Source organism: Sternotherus odoratus (assembly GCA_032164245.1). Lineage (NCBI taxonomy): Eukaryota > Metazoa > Chordata > Testudines > Kinosternidae > Sternotherus > Sternotherus odoratus. The sequence goes on from JAVMKO010000011.1 coordinate 21,794,328, forward strand.
GGGGTGTGAGTAATTGCTAGACACAGACTAGAAGGAGGCTAGTCTGTAAAAGAAGCTTACTGGAACATCTGAGGGTGAGATTTCATCTGTAATCGCTTTCTTACCGTATTAGGCATAGACTTGCATGTTTTATTTTATTTTGCTTGGTAATTCACTTTATTTGTTCTGTTATTACTTGGAACCACTTAAATTCTACTTTTTGTATTTAATAAAAATCACTTTTTACTTATTAATTAACCCAGACTATGTATTAATACCCGATGGAGGGGAGCAAACAGCTGTGCATATCTCTCTATCAGTGTTAGAGAGTGCAAACAATTTATGAGTTTATCCTGTAAAAGCTTTATAAAGGGTAAAACAGATTTATTTAAGGTTTGGATCCCATTGAGAGCTGGGCATCTGAGGGTTGGACACACAAACACTTCTTGAACTGTTTTCAGTTTAGCCTGCAGCTTTTGAGGAACGTGGTTCAGACCTGGGGGCTTGTTTGTAGCAGGCTAACATGTCTGGCTCAAACAAGGCATGGTTCTAAAGTCCCAAACTGCCAGGGAAAATGGGCTCAGAGGTAGTCTCAGCACATCAGTTGGCAGTCCCAAGGGGATTTCTGTGATCCAACTCGTCACAGTCTTCTCTCTAGGATTCTGTCAGGAACACACACTGTGCTGGACCAGGCTATGTCTGCAGCTTCCTTCTCCATATGCCTTTGTTTTGAGTGGGGACTGCTATAAATGAGCGTAACTGTTTCTCAGATTAAGAGCAGTTGTTACACCCAGTGGCTTCAATAAGGTTTAACCCAACCCATAAGAGTATTAAAAAAATAGTTATATTAAAAGGACACACTTTTGATATTTGTGTCTGACATGTGAGGTTCATATAGTAAACATCTGGAGCTACTGTATAGTACATTTGATATGCCATATTTGGCTTATGGTGACACTATGATAGTAATAGAGAATGTTTTTTCCTAAATTAATACTTCTACTTTATTAAGTAAAGTACCTTATCAGGTGAATTAAGAAGTTCAAGAACATCACTATAATCGAAACCTTCCTCCTCTTGTAACACAGTCTGTAAATTACTGTTCCTTAAAACAATGCAAGACAAGGAATATGCAACTTCAACCTAAATATATACATTTTAAAGAAAAATACAGATATTATATACTTACACTTTGCAGAGCAAATTCATGGCATATTTTACTTAATAAGAAACAAATCAATTTCTATTAGAAAACTAAGTATATAGAAAAACTCACTTAACAAAATATAATTGAGGCCAAGACTTAGTAGGTTTCCAGAAAAAAAAGATTCAATATTTATATGGATAATGGAAATATCCGGAGTTACATTAGATGAAATTTACAAAATATATCATTTATAAGGTATATAAACCTTCATGGCATAAGTCAGGCGCTGAATTAAAGGTGTTAAGAAAAAACTTCCTATATGGTCAGGTTACTTCGTAATTGCCCTCTTCAGAGTTTCTTGCATCTTCCTTTTAAGCATACTGGTCACTACTAGAGATTGGATACAGAACTAGACAGACCTCTGGTTTGAACCAGTATGTGAATTCCTGTGTTCCTGGGCTCAAATAATAATCAGCTTGTGCCTTAAAGTGAGAACTGATTGCTCTTGTAATTTATATATCAAATGGTAAAGCAAATGGTATTTTGTCCATTACACTACAAGGTCTTTGGTTAACTGGTTTATTTATGTAGTTTAAATTATACATATACTTTAGAATTAGAGAGACAAAATGACCCACTCATAATTCTTGTTCTTTGAAGATAGCAGTAACACTCACATGCAGACCCATGCTTCTGTACGGCCAGATTCATCTGTTTTTCAGCCCATCCTCACCACAGCTTTAATGTCTCAAAAAATAGCTTTAAAGCATTCTGAGCCAGGTCATTCCAAGCTTTGTCATAGTTTAAGGAATGAAGACTCCAGAATTGTGGATATATTATAATTCTACTTTAGTGCACCTTTAGAGAAGCAAAGTATACACGTGTTCTCATAGGACCAGCATATAACAAGTAGGTTTGGTCTCATATGCCTCACTGTGCACTGAAGATGTGCCAGCCTATCAAACTGTCATATATTATTCCCTGACTAAAACACATACTCAAAAGGGACGTTATGAATTAGCACAGGGAAGTCCAATACTCATGAGCAATTAGCTCATCTGGAAAAAACAACTTACTTAAGAGAAATCCACAGGGGAAAAACAGAATCCTTACAGCACATCTTTGAAGTTTTAAATTACTTTTGTGAGTTTTTTAGGCATGGTTTGCAATTATTCCTCAGTATCTGGCTTTTGAAGTGTCTTGTTAAGGAGAGATATTATTCATTTAATTTTGTATTCTCATGCTCTAAGCTGCAAAATGAGATGGCAAGAAGTGTTCTCAGATGTTTCAATTCTGAATATTTTTCAGCCACAGAATATGCGCACACATACATACACGTTTCCCCCCCCCACGCACACAACACCATTACTCCTCACCTTTATCTGAAGAGAATTATGGTTTTTAAGCAAGTGAACCAGTATTGGTAAGGCCTGTTCCTCCACTATGTTTTCCTGGCTGACTGGATTGTTTGTATGAGCCACACCTGTAAGAGTCCACATGTCAGATGTATCCTGTGTAAGACATTTGTGCAAGAGAAAAACAGCAAGCATACAAAAAAAAAACTGTCCAGTTTATACCTAATTGTGGCAGATTACGTAATAACAACAGTACTATGCTATTTTCACTTGAAATAACTACGTATTAGAACAGCTGATCCAGGTGTTTTACCTTTATGTACAAGGATTGTGTGTACATAAAGGTATGCCTGGTTTCTGTTGCTGACAGCTCCCTAGAAAAAGAGATATGGAGGAAAGGAAAGTGAGCATGTAGTAAATTCAGAGAAGCCCAGCAGATGGTGAATTTTCATTAACATGGCTCCAAACATTAAGTCTTGGAGACTGTAATAAGCACTGATTATCCCAAAGGTTGGCTGACTGAGGATATTTCTAGTTATAGAGAAACTGGAGAACCACTTTGCCAAAAAAGTCCATCCTACCCTAAATAATAGTCCTGACTAAATCTAAGTAATGATTTCCAAATACATGCACAGACATTTAAAATTCCAGAGACCTGACTAACAGTTGCCTTAGGTGTCACTTTTACTCTTAGCAATTAAACATAAACATCTTCTAGAATGGATACTTCTGCTTCCTTATAATTGGGTACAATGTGCTTGACTATTTCAGATTCACCAATTAGTATAGTTTATCCAGCTGATCTAGCCTCATATGTCAAGAAGAGACAGGACAAAGAGCTTATTTTAAGAGGACAAATACATTTTGCAAAACCTGAAGACTCATTTCATATCTGTTCTAAAAACATGATATTCCTGGGATGTAGATTGGGGGGAAAGGAAATTATCTGATCTGGTTTACATTTAATTTCAAGAAAATCATAGTAATGAATTTGGGATGAAAATACTGGACTACCTTATTTTTATGAAATACCAAAAAGAGTTTAGACAAGAAGGTTTCAAGAGCTTGTTAATTTTCCTGCTGTACATGATGACAACAAAAATGTCCTCTTCAGCGGAGTTTGAAGTGGGGGAGGAATGCTGGTAACTCCAAACAAGTAGTAGATGCAATATTAACACTTCCAGCATCTTCCCCATTAGTCGCATCCACTTTCTCATGCCTCTCTCATAGAAATAGCATTAGAATGTGAATCACGTGGTTTCTATGGTTGTCAGGTCAATCATCCAGCATGACAATTAAGTTGGTGGACACATAATACACTGCTGTGAAAAACATTTTGCTTTAAAGGAAAACTGCCACACACAAAAACAAAACCCAAGAGTGATTTTGTGCCTTTTTTTCTTCTTTATGATATCCAAAAAAAGTTCTGAAAGGGAGGCAATTTCTGTGGGAAAATGGTATTTTCCCCCCTTTTGTTTTTTACTTAGAAATTCAGGTTTTGTGCACCTCAGAAACTTCTATAGTAGGTTTTTACATCAGAGCAACTGTAAAAGTAAAACTAGAGTAACTGAAATAGGAAGTGATTTTTATTTAAACTTTTTAAGACACTGGTTTTTGGCTTGGGGCTTTTTTTTTTTAAACAGCACCAATTTAAATATGCAAGAAAATATGCCTTTATTAAGGATTAAGCACCTTCATTTAAGGACTATGAAAGCACTCAATCCGCATATTTAGGTCATCAAAGTCTTCCAACAAAAACAGGCATGACAAGACTTGATATTTCTGATATTTTGAGGATGAAAACAAGAAAAAAATCCTTTCAGGCCTTTTTTATACACCATAAGAAAGTAAGTTGGCATAAAATTAATATTTTTATTTTTACAATACCCCAAAGTCAGATTGCAGTCCCAAAAGCATTTACATCTTAATTTTTAGATGTGACACAACAAATATGAAATTCACAAGATAATGCAGCATGCAGTCTTTCCTCCTTTCACTGGGTTGACTGTTATCTGTGCATTTTTTAGTGCATGATCAGCCTGTGAGAGTACACAGTATTTTAAAACCCATGGCAACAAGTCTCGGAGTCCAGGTGTACAGACTCTGGCTCACAGGGCTCCTGATACCCTATTACAAACAAAAGTGTAGACATTCAGGCTCAGGCTGGGGGGCAGGTTTCAGTGCCCATGCCAGAATGTCCATGCTGCTGTTTTTAGCATTTTAGCACAAGCCTGAGTCTTTAGACATGGGCTCAGAGACTCATTGCCATGGATTTTAAAAACTGCAATGCAGATGTACGCCAAGTCTTGTCATGGCACTGCTTGCCAGACTCAGCAATGGCCTACTTGTTAAACCATTCCATCACCCAGTCATAGTCCAAGGTACTCTGAATCTCACAAAATTCAGCTGAACTATCTTCCCAGATGGTTCCCAGACCTAGACAGCTGGCAGCAGCATGCTCATAAGATGCTTCTTCTGAAACATACTGATAGAGAAGCCAATGATGGGATAATAATGCTAGAAAAGTAGCTGATGCTGACAAAATGATAGAGAAGCCAATGATGGGATAATAATGCTAGAAAAGTAGCTGATGCTGACAAAATAACCACAGATTAAGACAATGGTTTGTGCAGGGGAATTTCTATAGTAAAGTGCCTACTGGAAACCTTTATCCCAGATAATAGATCAAAAAGTACACCTAAGCAATGGCACTGGGAGATCGGAGTGAGATTATTTTCCCTGGTGGTCTGCTACACCAGAACTATTGCAGTGGTGGAAATTGGTAAGGTGAAGGACCAAATGGTGTTTAGCTGTGTCATTTTAATGACCTACACATCACAAAACAATTTTGAGACACATTTCATAGGCATGCTAGGGGCTCCAAACAGTGGTTACCATGACAAAAATATGTAATGTACACAAAGGTTTAATGTATAAATAAAGTAAGAATTTTGTTCATAGCAACCGATTTTTCTTTGGAATTGAAATATAATATTCAATATATACTAATATTAATACTAAATAAAATATTTTATTTAATTGATATTGTTTCAAACTGGTTTGCAATTTTCCCACTCAAAGCCACTTAAGGTTGTTTTCTAAAAAATACCTTAAAACGTAAGAAATTCTACAAACCAATACAAATGGTCCCCAGGGCTCTGATGACACTCAGGAGCGTGCCCTCTGCTATCTTTGTGCTTCTCAACAATCGAACCAAAGGGCCAATTCCATTCCCTTCACATATTTGATTTTGATGAAGTTTGCTATCTTTGCTAAGAGCTATGACTGCTTCACCTCCTTCCAAAACAAATAAAAAATATATGTTTAAAAACCTCCAATAAACTGTCCAATGTTTTGCAAATTGATGCAAAACAAAAACAAAATCTTACCAACATACTGCATTTTATCAGATGGTGACAAAAGCATATCAATAATAAAGTTGTACCCGATCTGTTCTGCCATAAGTTTTTGCTGCTTCAGTGTTTGTCCAGCCAGTGCCCACAAAGTTATAGCACCTTGTTCCTTAACTGTCAAGTGAAACGCCTGAAAGTTTGAAAAAATAAGTTTTTCCTTTACTAGTCGAATTTTAAATCTTACATATTAAAAAAATTATTTCATTATATTAATGGTTTTCCAATTATTCCGCCTATGTTATGCTTTTTTCTAATAAACAAATTGATTTAAGACTTCAGAAAAATAAAAATGCAAAATGAATTCTTACCTTCAAAAGCTTTAAAAGATATTTTGTTGCTGATTTTGCCAGAAACTGTTTCTGTATACAAGTGTTGTTATCCGATAGTGCTTCTATAGCCACAGCACCTTTCACCTGCACACTGATTTTCCTTCCACGGAGAAGTTCAACCAGAGGACCAACTGCATCTGCATCTGCAATGGCATACTGTATCTCCTCATTCCCCCGAGCAAGTTCTGCAAGAGCTGCTGAAGATACAGCCTGTAGCACATCTTTAAATGCATAAAGTATTAGTCAAACAATTATAAGAATCAACAAAATTATTTTTTTTCCTGAGAAGATTTTATTTCAGATTAGTAGTAATTGTGTTTCAGAGCTGTTAGGGCTAATACACTTGTAGTGTACTTATATGCTAACATTTAATCATTTCTCACGTCTGGATATTCTTCAAATTTAAATCCTAAGGCTACAGATTTTCAGATGCCCCAAAAATGTCATTCACATCACTAATTTGGCCTTGCGAAATTTAATGTAGGCTAAACGTGGTGGTTGCACAATTGATTTAATGGAAAACTTTCAAGAAGAAAATATTCTTACAGGTCAAGAACATGGGAGATTAGGAGAACACTTCTTGTAAGCTTTTTGCAGACAAATTACTAACCTTAATGTTGCACTAATACTGTATTATCTCCCATGTATAAACTGTACATGTAGGACTTGTTCTCAGATACCTTGGTTTGTTATAAATAAAATCAAAGTATGAAAAAGAAAAAATAGTGAGCAAAATTCTACACCAACGCAGCTCCACTCAAATCAAGTTGCACGGGGTAGAATTGAGCACAGAATTTTCCCTGCCAAATTACCTTCCTATTTCTTTTTCTTTCAGGGTCTGAAAATTATTCTGTATTAAAGTTTGATTTGTAAACAAATTTACCCAGTCTGAAGGCAATTTTAAAGTAACTTGCATAGAAATATTGTGAAAAACTAGTCTAAGTAGTATAGTGTGACCAGAAGGCAAGTGTGAAAAACTGGGATGTGGCTGAGGGGTAATAGGAGTCAATATGAGAATAAGACCCAAAAATCGGTCACCCTAAAGTAGCAAAACATTAACATGCGCAACAAAGGCCTGATTCAAAGCCCACTGAAGTCAATGGGATTTTTTCCAACTGACTCCAGTGGCTTTGGATCAGGCCCTACAACAATCAAGCAAAAGTAGTTAAACCTGGGGGAATTCTGAACCATTGCACCTGTTCATAATTAATGAGTTATGCATATATATTTTTTGGCACAGAAAAAGAGCTTCTGCCAGAAAGTTACTGCAGTTCTGCCTTTTTCCCACCAGAGGGCACTGTGGCGATGGAACAGAGCAGTAGCTCTAGCCCAGCAAGGTAAGAGAAAGAGCCTGCTTTCTTCACAGTGTTGAGCCAGGTCCGGAGACAAGGGCTATGGGGAGACAGACAGTGTGAGGCTGCTGGGGAGTCAGATAGGGGCTGATAAGGACTAGAGGGGGAGGACAGAGTGGAGATGCAGGGCCACAGGAGGGAGGGAGGTGCAGGGGCACATGGTGATGGAGGAAGGAGTGGCAGGGCCAAATGGGGATGGGGTGTCTGAGTGGAGATGGAGAGACACATGTGGACAGGGGTGCAAGGACACATGGGGACCAGGACAGATGTGCCTGACTGAATGGGAGAGGTTGGGGTAAGCCAGGGTCTGCATGGGGAAAAGCTCCCTAACAATCCCTCCCCACTCCTCAAAAACACCTGTTCCATACTTTTCCTACCCATACCCAACAAACCTCTAAGTTCACATCCAAGCTCTTTCCCAGCAATTACTTCCCTCTCCCTCAGCTCCTCTGTTACCCGACTCCCACAAGGCTTTGCACTGCTTCTGAGAAGTGCAGGATATATGGTTCTGCACTGTAGTTTAAATGAATTATTACTCAGAGTTCTGTATTACTATGTCTACTAAGTAATCTGTTTGTCAAAAAAACATTTCCTGAATCTTTTTTGTTGTCTGTATTGTTACAGACATACTACCTGACAGGTATTTTGAAATAAATGATCAATAATAATTGAAACTGGTGTGATTAGATTATGTTATTTTGACAAATAAAACATGCAAAAATTTACAGAATCTGAAAATATTCTGTGCAGAATTTTTTGTTGCAGAATTGCCACAGGAGTATAAAATACTTAAACCATTACTAATATGGAGAGTTTCCTTTTTTTCCAAATGTTTACAGTAAGAATATTAAATGAACATGTAAAATAAAAGCTTACCTGACTGTGAAGTTAGAAACTCAACAAGTGCTGGAATACCCTGATGTTCCTTCACTTTGCTTTGATTGAGTTTGTTCTGAATGCATAACACCCGGATACAATTTATTACATTAACTAACAAATCCTCTAATTTAATGTTCAAAAGATTTACCAAAGGAGGGATTCCACCCTAAGGAAGGAAAAAAGCATATGGAAGTAATATGGAACAATCCCAAAGAAAGAGCCATTGCAATTACATGCCTCACAGTATATATAAATGAATGGAACAAAAGATGTCAAATAGGTTTAATTGACCATAAAAATTACCTCGTATTGGAAACGCAAAGGATTTTAAATAAATCCAGTCCTTTTTTAAAAATGTAAAAAATGGGAACATAACTAACAGTTCCTGAATTAGGCTCACCAGCTCAGAAATGACATTTTGATTATTGTTGAACTGGGCAATATCGTAGAGGATAACAGCACAGCGAGATTGCAGTTCAGGTTCACCAGAATCCAACAATTCAATTAATACTGAAATGCCTCCTGCTTCTACTAAAGCTTTAGAAATGGTGATGTGTGGTGAAATGTTACTCAGCACTCCTGACGTTATACACGCCATCTTGATATGCTGGCCTTTCAACAGATTGATTAGAGAGGGGATAGCACCTGCAATAATTAAGAAAACAAAACCATGATTATAGTCAGTGTGACAAGCATCCAATATCACATTTTCTTATTATTTATTTTAAACGGAGTTTGAGAATTACATTAAGTATTTTAGCAATTTCAAAAATATAAACAAATGACAGGGATACTTGACATACCAAGACCTAAAATTTATCCACCTACAAATATTATAATGTAATGGAGACTCCATTCCAACTATCCAGAAACACAATAAAAATAGTAATTTTGATAAATGAACAAAGACTAAACCAGTGCAGAGACATTTTTATTCTAGAGGCCCCAGCCAGACCCTTATTTATGTCGGTTTTTCCTAAGTCTCACTCTTGAAATCCTGTTTTAAAGCCTTCCTTCAGGTTGTTGAAACTATCTTTCAAGTTAAGTAGCCTTTTTTACACTTGTGACCCATGTTAGGGTTTCATTTAATAAATATTTTAAACCTCCTATTTTGAAGTGGGCTGAAATTGTCACAGTTTTCCTAAATGTAGCACCTTTGAAGACTGTTTATGCACTAGTATTATTGATAATGAATGACATGACAGCACAATTAATTTTACAAAAACTTATGGCTTTAAGATGTTAAAATAAAATAAAGTACACTTGCTATGTTATTTATATCACCTGCATCCAAAATGCATTTCCAGTAGAAATCTTTTGCTAAACAGAGAACTTCCAAGGATCTAACTGCCATTTCTGGCCTTGTAGAGTCTTCACACTGTAACATCTCTGTTGGGAAATGAAAATGTTTTAAAAATGTTTTACAGTTCACAAAAACACAGTTGTCATTGAATGTGAACTTTAAAGGTTATTGGACCTTAAAAATGACACACTTTTTCAGTTGTCCTTTTCAATAACTTTTATCGTAAGGATATGCAAATCCAAGGATAAAAATCCTGGCTCCATCAAATGTAACCGACTTCAATGGGGCCAGCATTTTGCCCCACATATGTTTCCATGTGAGTAAGGAAAAACAATCCTTGTTGGAGCTCATAGTTTTAAAAAAAGTTTCAAGTTTACAGTGTTGTTTCACAGACTGGCAGCTAAGTACTATGATGGGAACGAGTATGTGTGTGCACATGTATCAGTTTGTTACAATGAGATGCACAATAAAGGAAAAATTCTCTTCTTGGACAGGAGTGCTCTTATATTATACCAAAGTCCTCCTATGCAAAACTTCCATTATTGTCAATGGGAATTCTCTGCAACCCTCAAATGTTGTTATTCTGGGCAACAGTTTACGTTCTCTCTAGCACAAATTAAATGAATAAAGGTTTGGGGAGAGGTAGGATAACACAATAAGTGCTTCATTTTAACATGATGTTTCTATTACATTGCTTGCATTGTAAGAAAATATATCCTCTCATCTTAATCCTCTTCCTAGTGTCCTCACCTAGTAAAATCTGAACTGTCATTTGCAGGGTTTAAATTGAGTGTCCCATATTATCTTCTTTTACTACTTTCAGCTGTAAAGTATTTATTCTCGTTGCATATTATGATGTAAAGCTGACCTGCATAGTTCTAAGCAAAGCTATTTAATTACATGTATAAGTACAAAGGGAAATTATTTAAATGAAATCACAATTCAAAGAAATGCCCCAACTGGGAACAGTTTTGAATAGCTTGTTTGTCTTTTGTTCAACCCTTATTCACAGATGCCAGAAGCAACAACTGAAACCATTACTATATAAGGAGGCAACTTAATCGATACTCAACTCCTTCTTTGTTATATTCCAGACTGGAATTAATTGCCCTAATCCAGAGCAAAGCGGACCTAAATCAATAACTCTGGTCTCCCCTATATATAAGGATACTCAGGTAGTGTCCAACCATCAAAAGCATCTTTTATATCACCGCCTGCCAGTGTTGGGGCTGTGGTTAGGGACTGGAGATCTGGCCTGTGGTCTCTTGTATCTAGGACTCCCTGATCCTACAAATACTTATGTATGTGAATAATTTTAAAAACACTTGAGTAGTCCCATTTTGCTCATTATGATTACTCACATGGATAAAATTAAGTACATGCTTAAGTGTTTGCAGGATCAGGGCCTAAGACAGTAGGAGAAACAGGTGTCTGAAAAAATAAGATACGGTGATTGCAATGGTAATTGAAATAGTATCAAAAGAAAGCTATTTTTTGCGGCATGAAGAGTAGATAGTTTCTATTTTAGCATTCATGAGCTATATTATTTTCATCATATAACCATATAAGAACTAGATTGCCTTCAGTAATGCCACTGCAACTCCATTCAAATTAATGGACTTCACAGGGAAAGCTAGAGATATAATTTAGCCCCAAAACATTCAAAATTCTATTTTTCAATATTGGTAGCTTGGTCTGGGAAGTACATTAACTATAGATATTTTCACCATTCTAGGGAAAATATCACTGGTTAAAATGAATCATACACAGACTTTTTATGAGAGAGAGAGAGAGAATATGTGCGCTTACCTACAAGAGTTTTCCAAACTGGAAGATCTGGATTATCTAGCTGTATTAGATGCTTGAGAATTTCTGTATGAAAGTACAGCACTGCTAAATGAATTATATTGTTTCCTTCACTGTCAGTTTTCTTCCAGTTGGCACCAAGAGAAAACAAATATTGAAGAGTGTCTAATGCTCCAGATGTGGCTGCAAGCAATAGTGGAGTAGAATGATATCTATGGAACACAGAAACATATTGTGGTATAAATTAATATGTAATAAAATATGAAATATGCAAACAAGTTAATTTCATGTAGTTATTTCAGCTGATTATAAACTATTATTTTTCAAAAATGGAATCCATGAGGATGTAAATGCATATGTTCTCTGTTCAGATGCATCTGTCTTGGATTTGCAGTTTCTGATTGTTTGATTTTTAATTGTTCATTTGATTTCTGACTTAGCTGAAGCTCCCTTGTGGTCATACCAAATTCTACTAAGTCAGTGGTAGTTTTTCACTGATTGCCACTGAGCTTGCATTAGGTCAGGCCTGCACAACATGCGGCACGGGGGCCACATGCGGCCCACACAGGCTCACTGTGTGGCCCGCGGGAGGTGAGTAGGGGTGGGGCAAGCCATGCGGTGGGGTGGGGGAGAAACAGATGGGGGTGGGGCGAGGGCGGGGCTTTGCAGCCCGCAACTGGGTTTTTTGCAATAACATGGCCCTCACTGCTTTCTGAGTTGTGCAGGCCTGCATTAGGTCCTCCTTTTCCTATTTCTCAATGGTAGATATCTGTGCAGTATCATGACTGAATGATGCTGAGAGTGCAGCTTCAAGATTTCAGCTGGTCTCCACTTCTTCTTCCCCACCAAACGATGATTTTATACTATAGCCTAAATACGTCTCAGGATGCTGAGGGCCCAATTCTGACCTCATATAGAAATGTAACTTCTGTTGACCTGAATGGAAGCTGCACAATCCTATTGGATGGAAAAATTAGGTCCTGAATTTCTAGGCTTATAACATTCCTTCACCCACCCAGAGCATAGGAGCAGCACGAACAATAGAAATTCACAATCATGAGTATAACACTGAAGTTGTACAGCCTAGAGACAATGGGGCCCCAATGCATATAACTCCCATTAGAGCCAAAGGAGTTACTCCCATACAATTAAGGACATGTATATGAGCATATAAATACTGTTATTTTACTCCTCATTCTTGAAGGGCTAATTTGTTTTCCAATATGGGGCTGTATTTGTATAGCAAGACAGAAATTTTAGGAGGAGAGCCATATTTGTGGTCTTTCATGCATATTGTATTATATACAGGATAAAGCACCACTCCTCACAGTGATAAAAACTCTAGTGACTTACTCAGCTGTTGTTTCGGCCTCTAGTAGATCTGGGTCTTTTCTATAGAGAATCGTGATACAGGAAATGTTGTCATAGAATGCAGCAAAATGTATAGCCATCCATCCTCGATCATCAGTTAATTTATAATCTGCCTTAAAGGCCAGAAGACAAGTAAGTGCTTCAATGGATCCACACTGGGCTGCCAGGTGTAAAGCAGTAGGGCCTAAAGCTAATGGATATATACATATATATATGTTAAAAAAAAAGCTTATATAATGGACATAATCTTCAAAATGCTGCACCTAAACTGTGGCTGCAAAATATGATGTAAAATCTCCAGGTAACTATTTGCCAATTTTATCAGCACTGTTTTCATGCCATTCTAATCACAGAATAAGTTATTCATTTCTACGATGTCTTGATTTAATATCAAATTGAAGCTTTTGAGATAAAAGGAAAACATCTGAATGCATCAACAGATTTAAAACTAAAGATGTCCAGAGTTATAACTTCAGTGGTAATATAGTATTTTATACTCTCAAAAACAAATCCTGTCTTCCATCCCATGCAAGTCATGGAAAAATCTTATTTTTATAGCTTCCAAAGCCTTGGACAGACTTAAGCAGTGTGGAAACACATTTTCTTAAAGTATAAACTCCTTAGTTTTAATAAAAATATTCCATTTCTCTGCTTCTTAGCTGTGATCTTTCAAGCTTCCACATGCTGCAAAGGTAATATTTGATTTTTTTACCACTCACCAAGTCTTTCCCTAGAGGCCTCCATTTCTTGCAAATTTGGTTTTCCTGAAAGTGAACATACTTAACATAATCAGATACATGAGCACTATTATGAAAACATCGCAGACCCAAAGCCTTCACTCTGTGCTATGCAACCAGATCCCTATAGAAGCTAGGTAACTTTAATAGAGGTACTGTGTTTATGTTTTAGGTTTTAGAATTATGGGGCAACTACAGTTCCACACACTAGGAAATATGTTCCACCCCAGCAGAAAAGGCATAGCTGGAACTTAGTTTATTACCGATGAAAGAATTACAGACACTTTTAAGTAGAACTCTGAACAAGTCTTCCAAGTTCCCATGCTACATGTGCTCACCCCCCACTCAGCTTCCCCTTCTTTTACATCAAAATCCTAATGTACTTAGTCAAAGTTCCTGGCTTCAGTGGGAGTTTTGCACAGTAAAAGCTAGACTACATTCTTCTTTCCATAAAAATGTTGAATCTTTTCTTTCTTGAGATAAACTCTTTTGCTTACATTGTATATTTATAACAGCAAAAATACTAAAAGGTCTCATAATATTTAATGTACTAATTACCAGCTCTGTCCCCCTTAGTCTCACTCTTCTGTGAACGTCTTCCTAAAACAAAAATATATTAATGATTATTAGCTACAGTCTACATGTTTTTATAGTATTGTATATTGGATATACTCTAATTCTATATACTTCTAATGATATTTGTATACATGTCACAAATCAAGCAAAATGGAATCTTAGAGGGCTACATTATGGCAGTAATTTAGAGAAACTGAAAAGCTGGATGGTTATTACTGTAAAAGCGCAAGCTGAAATTCAAAGAGAGATTGATAAATGTATAAAATTAGCTGCAAAGCACATTTTGCCCTACATTGTACATTGCAGAAAGAAGACAGAGTGGTCACAGAAAAGATTTCTAATATGTCTAGGGAGGGAAACTTTACTGTTGCCCACAAATACTCTGGAGCCAATACTTCCCAACATGTCATTCCAGTGCAGAGGAATTTGTTCCCCCTTTTCTCCCCACCACGGAAAAGGTGAGGAGTCCAGTGATGAATTCATCATCACTTAAATCTATATTGCATATCTTTCTTAAAAGTCCTCTGATTCAACCTCAGTTCATGAGATTGATAGTGTTTACTGATGTATTAGGAAAAAATAATTTCCTCCACTGTGGGAATTACTAGGTCGGTAGTTGTCAAACTTTCACATGGGTTACACAAGACCTGCTTTTTTATAAATTAAAAACACTTTTTTATATACTTAACACCATTATAAATGTCAGATGCAAAGCAGGATTAAGGATGAATGCTGACAGCTCGTGACCCCACCATGTAAAACCTTACAACCCCCTGAGGGGTCCTAGCTCCCAGTTTGAGAACTTCTGTACTAGGTGAAATGTGTTATGCAAGAAATCAGATGAGATGATCATAGTAGTCTTAAAAAATTGTGCATCTACAATCCCACAGTTCTTGGATATCTTCCAGATACAAAGGCCACCCACATGAAAGATACTTTCATCTATACTGCCACATGGCACCCCTGGCTCCTTGCAGTACCTAACCAAAGAAACAGTGCAGCAACATGGGCTCCCCCAACTGCCAAAGTCCAGAAATGTCCAAAGAAGGTGTAGATTTCATAGATCAGCAAGTTAATGTGAATTTAACCTGCTGTAATTTGCATTGCTCTAGTGCACATTTTCTGAAGAGGAGAGAATGAGATATAGAATGAACGTCCTCCCCAGTCTCTTGCCTCTCATTTCACAAATCTGGATCCCTGTGAAATTCCTGCAGAGAGGCTTTTACAAGAATCTAGAATCAAGAAATATTTCACTGTTCTGGTATTCCTCCTTCCATAACTCCCACTATCAGAGAGCGCCCCTCTGGTGATGGAAGTGAGGGGGCCCCACAATCATAGCTTCCCAACATTAGATAGATAGATATAGATAGATATAGATAGAGTACCATATCTTACCCTGGTTAAAGTGAACATTCCGCCTCTGATTGACATTCAAATGAGATTTAAGCAGCTGACAGATAATTGGTATACGGTTGTGTATGGAAGCATGATGGAGAAGAGCATAACCATATTCATCTACAACACTGAGACTGGAAGTAGATGTTTTACGACAAAAAGTATGGAAGATAGCAGATAGTCCTCTCTCAGCAGCAGACTTCATACCATAAGGTAAACTCTAAATCCAGGTAAATAGGATAATAGACAGTATGTCAAAGAGAAATCAAACATTTACTGGAAAGGAGACACTGGGAAGAGATGTCCAATTCTTAAATTGTAGATCTATATTGAGGGACAGATCTTTAGCAGAAGTAAACCCACTTAACTCCCTTGACTTCAATAAATGTGTGTCAATTTACATCAGATGAAGATTTGGACCCTGAAAATGACTATTTAAAAATGGTAGCATACTACTCAACGGATCTGTCCCCAGTATATTCAGAATCACATCTGTTTTACTTGAAACTAAACAACAACATTTTATTACATTTTACTCCTGTTTACACTGCAGTATCAGAGATGTATGATAGGAGAGTGAGCAGATTTCTGTTCTGTTGATAATGCATAAAGCAATCAATTGAGTTACAAATGCATAGTCAAATGCTTGAGCAAGCGGGTCAGCAGGTGAAACTGACTAGGCAGCTGACCGGCTCGCTCAAGCAGCCCCGCACCGGACCCTCCCCGCCCCCCCACCCGAGCAGCCCCATGGCCCCCCCCGCCCACCTGAACAGCACTCCCGCCGGACACCCCCCCCTCCCCGCCCGCCCGAGGGGGGGGGTGAGCCGGGCTGCTTGAGCGAGCTGGTCAGCTGCCTAATCAGTTTCACCTGAAATTGACCAAGCAGCTGACCCACTTGCTCAAGCAGCGCCCCCCACCCCCCACCCGAGCAGCCCCGCGGCCCCCCCCACCTGAACAGCCCCCCCCCGCGCGGGGCTGCTTGAGCCAGCCGGTCAGCTGCCTAGTCAGTTTCACCTGAAATTGACCAAGCAGCTGACCCGCTGGCTCAAGCAGCCCGGCACCGGACCCCCCCGCCCCCCACCCGAGCAGCCCCCCCCCGCTGGAACCCCCGCCCGCCCGAGGGGGGGGGGAGGAGCTGGCGGGCTGCTTGAGCAAGCCTGTGAGCTGCCTAGTCAATTTCACCTGAAATTGACCAAGCAACTGACCCTCTTGCTCAAGCAGCCCCGCGTGGCTCCCCCCCTCGGGCGGGAGGTCAGGCGGGGGGGGGGGGCTGTTAAGGTGGGCGGGGCTGCTCGGAGGTCGGAGGCTTAACTTCAGATGCCTCTTCACTGCCTCACAATAGACGTAGAGAAGTCGATTTTAGCCTTACTTCTCTCGTCAGGCAGGAGTTACAAATTCGATTTTGAGGGCCCTTTAAATCGACTTTAAGGGCATGTATGTGAAGACAGGTACACGTTTAATTCGACCTAACGTCGTTAAGGTTGAATTAAAGTGGTAGTGAAGACATGCCCTTAGATTCCAGGTGGAATCTGCAGCACTGGCAGTTATTAAAAAATCATTGTTTTACTTGTAAACTGTGTAAACTTATTCTGGAATCATCAAGAAACAATCAACATAAAGCCATTCTTAGAGTCAGTTTCCAGACTATAAATGCACTTTCTGAAAAACAATTATACACTAAGTAGGATACCTTGCATTTAATAGCTTTCTTATAGCCAAATCTTTTCTTGAATTGCTCCAGTGACTGGATATCAGTTAATGGAAGCCTTTTAGGCTTGAGAGTGCTAATTATTTCATTTATGGCTCCCCACCACGGGGTCTTATATAGCTGCTGATAAAAAGTTTCCAATTCAATGGAGATCACATAGTAGCTGTAACAAAAAACAAAAGCAGTTTAAATGGAAACATTTTAGCTCTTTTGTGTACTTTGTGCGTTTATATATAAAATTAAAATACACAGCCAGCTCCTCAGCTGGTATAAGTTGTCAGAGTCCCCTTAAAGTCATTGAAGCTACACCAAATTACAGCAGATGAGGATCTGGCTCTGTGTCTTTACACACAAAAATATTCACTGACAGAAGACAAAGTATATAAACAAAAAATCATTATATTATACGTCTGAATAATCAACAGTTTAAAAATGTTCAGTAGTTGGTGTAACTGAGAACACTTATTTCAAATTTAGTTAAAACTATTAAATGTTTACATAAAAACATTCTTTCCTACGGAACACTAACATTACAAAAATGTAACAAACAACAATTTGCCTCTGACTGTGCACTTTTACATTAATTTTTATAATACAGTTGTGTGAATTTCTTCAATTGCTGGGATTTAAAACATGCTTCTTTTCATATAGTCTTGGAACAATATTTTTGAGACAGAATCCTAATTTATATTATATTTTTACAGAATAAGAATATTTCATAATTTAAAGAAAACCTTAACCAAAGTTTGCAAGCCAGAGTATGAGATTTATAAAACTGTGTTTATACATAAACTCAGTTAACTTTATTACTTCAATATATTAAACAGAACATTATTTAGACTACTAAAATTAAATTTTGATCGGATCTCATTTTCTAGAACACCACTCAGACCTGGTGTTATGACAACCGTGATTTCTTTCATTTGTAGTCAGCAGGTTCAAATAATCAATAATTCTTTTGAAAACAGCAATAAACCAGACTATCACTTTGGCAATTTTTACATAGTTTAAATATACAGTATGTGACATGTTCCTCACCTCTTTCCATCAAATTCCATAGTTGGTATGGAGTAATGTTCTCTGTATGGTATATCTGGGTCTAACAACCGGGCTACATGGTTTGATCCACAATTCTGTATGTCATCAAAAACAGCCTAGAACAAAAGAATTGTTATATTAACCAAATGTAAGTGTTTACATTTATAAAGTGGTTGTCTGAAACTGTTAAAAATGGACCAGAGCAATAGGGCCACTGAGAGCCTAACAACTTAAATTTTCTGTGTTATGCCAAACATACAAACTGAAATCCATTCTGATCACTATGCATCTACACACACAGGCTGCTTTCAGACACTGTTGAAAGTTAAATCCACACCCAATGTTAAGTCTCAATGAGGGAATGGTTTTGGTATTTGATGTGGATGCAATGGCTGTGCCTAGCACACTCTCTCTTTAGTACAGACAGGAAGTTTGATCCTTGTGAAATGAATGGATTTTGCCGGCCCTTTTAAGTGCCATTTTTCCCCTCAGGGTGGCCATGATACAATACCATGCATTGTGTTGTACAGGGAGAAATCTGTCCCTTGCATTCTATGCATCATTTAGGGAAATACTGCCTCTAACCACGGATACCAATCACAGCAGGTAGAAACAGCAAACATCATTCTATGTATATTCACTATGGTGCTGTTAGACCCCTGAACTATAGTATTAGTCATGTCTATGAAGAACATTCAAGCTGAAAATGGCATGGAGACCTTGATGGTGCTCTGGAGCAATGGCTTGATTCAGAACAAATCGAATACCATTATCCAAAATCAGATGTTTGACCTCACAGCTGAAAGGCCAGCAGAGACTAATAGTGAAATACTGGCTCCATAGAAGTCAATGACAAAAACACACCTATTGACTTCAATGGAGCTAAGATTTCACACTAGGTGATAACTGTGGCTATAGGATAGAAGCCCCATCCTTTCTATAGGATATAATTCTGGGGGATAATGCACTGACTCATCCCATTTGCAAATCAGAGATTTCCCAACTCCAGACAAACTGTGAAGATGCAGATGGGAGTATGCTGAAGACAGACTGAGAACTGGAGCCAGAGCCACACTAAAGGAATTGGTGAAAGAGAAATGCGTGAATGTGTATATTTGGGGGAGGGAGGGGGGGGAAAGAGAGAGGGAGTATGAGAAATACTGTGTCATATTCCCCCCACATATGCAAACTTAACTTCCTGAAAAATCTTGCATTGTGCACTCTGTATAGTCAGCTGAAGTTAATATACATAACAGTTGTGCTACAAACTAGTAAAGTGATGACACTGAAGATTTACTATAAGGAAATTTTGCACTGTTACTTTAGGATGGCTCTACTATATTTCTCTTACCAAGAAATCTGCAGGATAACACCTTTTTCATGAATATATGAGTTCCTTAGCTCTCACTGGTATTTTTAACAAAAGTAGAATATTGCCTTATGCTATATTAGTTGCAAGTATACACACAAAAATCATAGAGAAGATACTGAACCAAAACCTTAATCTTTTCTGAAACATCCTCAACAGGAGGTGTACCAACATCAAATTCAATTCCTCCATGGACATGAAAATACTCATTCTTTATGTAATGAAAATGTTGGCATTTAAAATCTGGCCCAAGCACAAATGGAGGCAATTCTCGTTCAGTCTTAACTTTATCATCTACAAAAAGAGGACATTTTTTTAGAGCATGACAGAAGGTGAAAGTACTAAAATATAATTATTTTTTAATGCTGTCTAAAAATCTTGGGTGCTAAGAAATTACATATTAGTGTGTTTCATTGAGAAATGATTGTGTAATACTACTTTAGAATAAATATTCCAGTCAAAATTAACTGTGCTGTAGTTTCACAGACTTCAACAGAGTTACATCGGGGATGAATTTAGCTCCCTGTACACAATGAGCATCCAAGTTATCTACCACAGTCTGAATTAAGTTATTTGCAATTGCTACTCTTAGAATGTACAAAATACCAGTTTCTCCACACTTAAAAGACATTCACTTTCTTATATAATTAAAATTATATTAAAATTTTCAGAATACTTGGTCAAATAATTTTCAAAGTACAGTAACTGAATATTATATGAACAATATACAATTTGAAAATAAAAACTTAAAATCATTCCATCTTTTATAAGCTGCTTACCTGAATATGGTTGAAGAAGTTGATTTACATTTGGAATTTTCATCTTTCTTTTCAAGCCAATTAAAAATGGAATCAAAAAGCTCATTATTTTTAGATATTCAATATTCTTGCGGATTTCTGCTTTTTTCTCTAAGTGCTTCTTCATGAGTTTTTGCTGAAGACTTAGCCTCTGCTGCAACCTTTGGTATGTTACTGTGTCAAGGTGATCCTCAGTCAGTTTTATCACATTAGAAAGCACATATGCTGCATCAAATTTACAAACATTTTCATGCTGCTGAACTTGTATAGTACCAAATGTCAACTTAAGTAGTATATTGTCTGCATACTGCATAAAGAGATTTTTTTCTTGTGCACTGTTAGGGTCATAAGTTGGATCTTCATTCATGTTTTCATCATAGATTCCCTCAAAATCTGGTTCACTGGAAAGATCAACTAGACCTGCATCACACACACAAAAATCTATATAAATAACCATAATAGCTACTGGATGTAAATAAAATATATTTTAAAACACTATTGCCTGTCAAAAAACAATGTAATCATCTGTTTAATTCTGACACGTATATTTTTTATATTGCAGAAAAATATGCACTTCTCTTTATATTAACATATTAAACATCACCTTGCTGTTACAAAACCATATCAAATCAGACTACAGTTTAACTATATGGGAGTGGGGAGGGGAAAAGGGGGAATTAGGGAATTTCCTAAGGCTTGTCCTCACTGGAGGGGGGGGGAATCAACAGCAGATACGCAACTTCAGCTACGTGAATCACGTAGCTGAAGTTTGCGCATCTGCTGCCAACTTACCGCCCATCCCCAAGGCGGTGGCAGGTGGCGGCGCACTCCCCAGTCGACTCCAGCTTCCGCCTCTCGGCGAGCTGGAGTTCCGGAGTCAACGGGGGAGCCGCGGGCGATCGATTTATCGCGTCTTAGCGAGACGCAATAAATCGATCACCAGAAGATCGATCCCAGAGCAGCCTCGTGAAGACAAGCCCCTAGTAAGAATTGCTCCTTTCCCTCAGAGTCCTAGTGGATACACTGGGCATCCTGCTAGCACCATCTTTCAGATTATCTTTTGAGTAAATTTAGTACTCATGAAAATGCCAAATAGATGGCCCTGGAAAAATGAAGCCCTCTACTTAGCTACACAATAGTCAGAGCTGTAGCTGCAGCATACTCCTCCCTCCCTGCACCCTGCCCACTCCCTTGGCAGTGGCCTTGTTCTTGTTCTGATGGGACTACTAGTAGGGGAAAGAGAGTTCCTCTCTGCTGAAACTGCCAGTTATGATCTGATCTGATTCCTATTTAAGTCACTGGAAAGTCTCCCATTGATTTTAATAGGACTTGGATCAGGTGATTACTGCCAGCATAGGGCACAGTTTTGTAACGTGTATACTTGTCATTAGGAACTCGATTAAGGACACCAACTAAATTTCTCATAAGCCACCAATGAGTAATGACGTTGGCTACAGCCCACGAAATCTTATGCTGAAATAAATGGGTTATTTCACAAGGTGCCACAAGTGTTCTTTGTTTTATTGACATTAAATCAGTGGTTCTCAATCAGGAGTACGTGGACCCCTGGGGGTAGGCCGGAGTTTTCTAGGGGGCACACCAACTCATCTAGATATTTGCCTAGTTTTACAACAGGCTATATTAAAAGCACTAGCAAAGTCAGTACAAACTAAAATTTCATACAGACAATGACTTGTTTATACTGCTCTATATACTATATACTGAAATGTAAGTATGATATTTATATTCCATTTGATTTATTTTATAATTATTTGGTAAAAATGATAATGCAGCAATTTTTCAGTAATAGTGCACTGTGACACTTGTATTTTTATGTCTGGTTTTGTAGACATGTAGTTTTTAAGGGAAAGGAAACTTGCAGGTATGCAAGACAGATCAGATCCTGAAAGGGGTACTGTAGTCTGGAAGGGTTGAGAGATGCATTTAATCAATATGAAATTGAGCTGGATTTTAACCAGTGACCAGGTACTATATTTCATTACCAATCTCTACCATCAGTTGTTCTTGAGATATATTTGTGAGAGCCACGGGATATCTCTCAGGTGCTTTTTGTCTTTTGTTTAGAAGATTTTTTAAAAATTTTAGTCAAGTCTTATTTGTTATATATTAAAAGAGTAGCAATTTTAAATCTTAATAGTAAAGCCAAAGTTTGTGATCTAAAAAAACCCTTTGTAAAAGAAATAATACACATTTTCTGCAAGTTTTTAGAGCCACATTTTCAGAAAGGTTAAGCACCCTACAGCTTTAATTTTGCTGAAAGGAAACGGCAGAGTGATGACGACTTTTGAAAGTCTGGCCACTTAATATAGGTGCCTCAATGTTATTTTGAAAAAAATGATCTTTGAAGTCTTTTTCTTTTCATTTACAACTTGATGACTTTTCGCATTGTCCAGCAATGTCTTGTTTTTTCAGATAATGACCCCTAGCTCTTAGGAATATGCTAAGTACTTATCACCTGTAAGATTATTTTTCTTTAAATGGGCTATAATGGTTGAAAATACCAGCAGAAAATAACTGGTTTTTTTACTCACCTGCTGAACCAAACTCTGGAAAAATATTTTTTTCTGTTTGAGGATTCCCATCCATATCAATATCCATACTGGAGCGCCACAATTCAGAGAACCTGACACGTTTTTCTTTGGGCATATACACACCATGCCACAGTGCTTTTAACATGTAGTCAACACTGATCAAGATTTGTCCAATTCTGGTGTCAATGTAAGCTGGAGGAAGTTGACAAGAAGTGCTGTGATCGTAATTGGAATCTAAGCTGATGGAAGGAATTTGGTTTAAACAGTAAATTCCTACAGCCAATTCTCTCACAATCTGATGAATTTCTTTACAGTCCAAAGGTACATCTGGCACAACTGGTGCTAGAAAAATTGCAGTCGGGAAACTTATGTTTTTTAGCTGACCCATAAGTCCGCTGGGAAGTTCTAATGGCAGGCGTAGGTCATCCTTCGAAGCCAGCCAGCTACAAGAGGTAGTAGTAAGTAATTCCTGCAACTCGCTTCGGTCAAATTTGTCAAAGAAGGCACTGGCATTTCTCTGTATTGCTAAATTTGCTAAGTAGGTTGTCTCATCTGCTTGTTCATTTCTAGGTAATGCTTTTTTAACAGACCTCAGCATTCTTCAATAGTTCCTTTCTGCAGTGTCTAAAATTAAATACTTAAAGAAATATGAGATAAACAAGTATGATAGTTATGTAATTAGGTATTAATATTTGTAAGAAAAATGAGTTTCATTAATAACAAGATTAACATATACTACAGCATGCATGAGGTGTTCAAGGCAACACATTTCTGAAAATATTATTTTCCTTGAACCAAGTACTTCATTATGCTTAGGATATCCAAGGATTGAATTGGGCCAGCTTGCAATAACCAAGTGAACTTAAAAAAAATGTATTTATGGAGCCAGGCATTTTGTGTTTTAGAATCTAAGATGCCATTTAAAAAAACCACTACGACCTGGAAAAACAACCTTCAAGTACAAATCAATGTACTGATATTTACAAACAGCCTGAAACAATAGATGTGGGCAAGTGTGACTGCCCCATCACTCTGAAATACTTGTTGAAGTTGACATCTAGTAATGATAATTTAAATGTCAACATTTTAAATTTCTTTCTTTCAGATTACCCTAAAGGACAGGGACTCTTTGTTTACTTTTAATGCACGGGACACCTGCGAATGAATTCTCAAATTGTCACGATGTTTTCTAATACAGAGAAAACACTAAACACCATTTAATACCTTAGCGAGGCGGTGTGCTGCCCCACCGCCCCGCTAGGGGACGAGCCTCCCCAGATACCACAGGGGGCGGAGCTAGAGAGGCTTGGGCCCACCCCCCACAGGTCACAGCGTAGGACTGGAAGTATAAAAGCCCAGGGCCAGAGCTCACTCAGGAGGCAGACACCAGAGGAGCCAGATGCTACCGGTGGAGCTCCTGACCAGGAAACCACCACAACCCAGCCTGTGGTCTGGCCGAGTCTACCCTGTGCCCGCTACCCAGAGGAGGACTTGCCGAGCGGCCGCTACCCTGAGGAGCCGCCCAGCCTACCCCAAGCCATCTACCCGGAGGCCGAGCCGTGCTTACCGCCCGCCAGGTAGCCAGAGGAGTTGCCGGACCTGCCCCCCCACAGCGACCCCGAGGAGCCCATGGTCTTGGAGCACCCCAAGGATACAGCACTAAACCAGGTACCACTTGAGGGGGAGTCTGGAAGCAGCCCAGGGGGAGACTCAGAACCCATGTCAGTGTGTTGCAGTCAGGATCCCCAATGACTGCAGCGGGTCCTGTTCCGCTGCTAGGGGCCCAGGCTGGGATGCAGTGGAGTGTGTGGGCCTGTGTCCCCCCTGCCACCTTTATATGTGGGTGGCAGTCTCCCCCTCTACCAGAAACCTGGGCTTATTGGACTATTGCTGCTCAGCCCCTGCCTAAGGGTCTGAGCCCTGACTCTTGTGTTTGCTTGCTGCCCTGCCCTGCCTCAGGGTCTGGGCTTATTGAACTGCAAACTCAGTCTGCTCTGAGCCCTTGAGCTACACACCGGGTACTCCCCAACCCGGCAGAAGTTAAGAGTGAGGCGGTGTGGTGCCCCACCACTGCGCTAGGGGACGACCCCCACCGTCGTCCTCTTACAAATACCCAAGGCATACATTATTATTATTTATCTCATAAACAGGACCACCAGATTTGCATGACATAGAAGAAATGAATTCTGCAAGAAACCACTCATCCCCATATTATCTTTTGAAATCTCACTTTCTACATGATAATCCTTCTTCCCTTAGGGAAGCTCACTCAAGATGTTTATGGAATCGTAATTCCCTGCATATTCAGGACATAAGTCCTGTTTTACACAGAACTCAGAATCACAGAGAGACAGTCACTTGAAATCCTACACCCAGAAAATCTAGCAAGTGGTGAAATGTTAATTTTGGATGTGCAGAAGCTCTAGAACCACCTACTGAAAAAACTGGAAATTATTTAGATCCCAATAGGTACAGCAGTGTAATTCTAGCAGAGCCTTGGAGTGATATGAAAATTAATACTAGCATTTTAAAACTATGTTGAATAGTTCTCTAAAAATCAGGCAGGGGATTTCATGATTTTGAAAAAATCTCTCTTGGGGGGGGGGGAAACATTTAAACTTATGAGTTGTTACAAGTAAACTCGAAAAATAAATACTGTCCGCGGTCCGCGGCAGCGAAGAAAAAAGAAATCCGGTCCGTGCCGCAAAAAAGCTTGGGGACCACTGCTGTAACAGAAAGATGAAAGAAAACAAACCATAGGAATTGCCCACTGGATAAAACCGCTAATCCAATATACTGTCTCCAACTGTGGCCAGTACCAGCTTCTTCAGAGGAAGGTGCAAGAAACTCCAGAGCAAACATCCTGGGACAATCTGCTCCAAGTGTGGAGATTTAGACACCTCTACAAAGTGTTTACTGGTGCTAGAAGTACAGCCATTGGCATCCACCCGAACACGGGCACACAGCACCGTCCCCAGTAAGAGCGGCGTCTCCCGCGGGCCCCTGCCCTCCGGCTCACCTGCCTGGCGGCGAGGTGGGAGCAGGCGGTGGGTGAGGCCCCGCTCCGGCCGGCGGCGGGGAGGGGAGGTCCGGTCCCGCAGCCCAACCGGGGAAGCACACGCGGCGCCCGGCCCGGCGGGGTCGTTAGCAACGCGGGACGCCGCCGCTTCCCCTTGTCAACCGCCGCAGGGGGCGCTGTGCCCGACTGGCCGGTCGCGCCCGCGGCCGAAGCGCAGCTCGCGTGTCCCCGCGAGGGAGAGCGCGCGCGAGGCGGGGCTGCGCGCCAGGCCCAGCCCAGGCTCCATATTACAGCGGGGGGCTTGGCGTCTCCATTTCGTGCAGGGGGGCGGGGTTATCACAGCCACCCGGGAGCGGTCAGTGGAGTCTCCTAGGCAGGGCCCCCTCTTGTGCCGGATCAGTACCCTGCGCACGACCTCCGCCAGCTTCCCCCCATTCATCTCGGATGAAACAAGTGGCAGCAGGACTAACTGTGGCTCGGTGACTGCAGGGTCCCGTTAACACTATAAACACAGTCAACATGGGGAAATTGCACTACGCTGGATTACCGCTCCTACAGCCCTGCCCACAAGCACGCCCAGGGAGCTAGGCGTAGTAGCCCAGCTGGCTCTCCTCGTCTAGTGCTTTCGCCCGCAGCTATTCCAGCACTGTGGCCCCCTCGTGTTTAATCCCGTTGATTCTAAGGTAACAGAGTCCAGCAATAATGGGTCCTGTCCTTATTCTGATCTTCTACCCCAGGACCGGCGACAGAAATTTTGGGCCCCCCTACTCTGAGCATTTGTGGGGCCCCCACCACCCCCGCCAAGGGCTGGCCCGGCTCTTGCAGGTGGGCGGGCGAAGCGCTGCAGCCGGAGGTGCCTCGGGGCGGCTCCTGGGGCGCGGGACGAGCAGCGGCTGAAGGGCTCGGGAGGCAGCCGGCCGCGGCACCGGACACAGCCGGGGAAATGCGGTGCGGTGCCCAGGGGACGACGACTACGAGTAGAGCTGTGTACCGGTCCCCGGACTTCAGGGCCCCCCCTGAAGTCTGGGGCCCGGTACAGCTCTAGCCGTAGTACCCCCCTGTCGCCGGCCCTGTTCTACCCACAACTCCTCTTAGGGCTTTAAAAATCCCCCCTCCCAGCAGAAGGTCTCACTCCCACTCACCCTCGGGCTAGGAGGGGCACAAAAGCTATATGGGGCTCCAGTCCAGGGATCCTATAACTAGCATTCTTCAGACTCCTTGCTGCTGCCTCCCTGGCCTTCTTCCTCCTATAGCCTGGCAGCAGGCCTCTTCCCAGCCTCTAACTTCAGCTGTTTTTTCAGGGTTGGGATGTGTAGAGCTCAATCCCCCAATACAATCCTAAACCAACTTCTTCCATCTCAACCTTTCACACCTCTAAATTTCCCTTGCTCTATTCCTCAGCTGAATATCTCCCTAGACTCTTTCCCTTTAAGTCCAGATCCTGCCCATGTATTAGACCTCTCCCACCTCTTCCCAGACTTGCCCATCCCAAAATCAGATGTGCCTCAGGTGTTTTCCTTAAGCCTCCCACTTTCCACTCCCCAGAGAGGAATTACACAGTCCCTTCCAATAGTATGTTTCCTTTCTGTATAGTCATCCTTCCCCAGCTGGGCTGCATCTTTAATTAGGCCTGGTCCACCCTTCAGGTGCAGCCAGATGCTAATTGACATTCAAAGCCATCATGGTGTATATACTCTGTCACACAGCCTTCGTTTATATACAGTTCGAGACAGATTTAACACAGGGTTTAAAAATTGTCACTCCTCTCTTCCTCTTTTGAATTTCAGGTGTTCTCTTTCCACAAGTATTTATGGTCACTTTCTCATTTCTGCTTGACATTCTATCCTAAGCAGTATAGCTGTTATTGTAAAAAAAATAAAAAGTTACAATGGAAGAAACAATGAGGATTTGATTATATACATTATTACTTTCTTACTATCACACCACTGCTAAACAAAAGTGATACAGACATTCATTTAAGACTATCTTCCAGATCTCTATATATTATAATTATATTACTTGTATTAAATCTTGAGTTTTCCCTAATTCTAACAATCATTGTTCTGACATGGACTTTTTAGTATCTTGAACTAAGAATTTCTTGTAAGAGTTTAATTTTTAAAATATATAGTACTAATACAAATAAAATGTTAAATGTAGAGTACATTTCAAATTTACAATGCAACACTGGTAAAAGGGTAGAATGTATGTGATGTACAGTAGGTTTTCCTTCTTCAACTATAAATAAATGCACATAGCCCCGAGAGATGACATTTTTTGTTCAGTTAATGTTATATACTAGCTTCATACTGTGAGCAAGTGGAGTGCATTTAAAAGTATTTCCCTCAAGCCCTGTGAAAATTAGTTTAAAAAATAAAATAAAAAATACAGCCTGAATCTCTGGTTTTTCTGTGGAGCCCCTGCCTCTCCTTCCACCCAGGGCAGTCCTGCTCTGGTAGACCAGATTGAATAATACAATAGTTTTTTTATTAAGCCAAATGCAAGGTGTAATTACAGTTAAACTGATTAAAACCAGTAGATAAAACAGAATTCTAAAATGTTGAGGATGTTATTGAATATCCACATCATGAAATACAAATTTTTAAACCATAAGTTTATCATAAGATGTGCTGTGAACAAACCTTCAATTTCAGCCTCACAAATTAGTCTACTGAAACTGACTGAAGTCTGCTGCATTTATCAGATGCCTTTTCGTTGCTGTTTTCCATTTTTGCAATCCGGGATCCAAACTGCATGGCCCTCTTTGGCAGAACAGTAGAAGCTGTGAGGCCAAGTTCCTTAGCTGCAAGGCGCAAAAGTAATTTCTCACCAATTCCTCGAGGTAGAGTCAAGTCTGCTTTTTCCAAAACAGGCAGAGAGTTAAGAAACGAAACAACATCTTCATCAAGGAAAGGAAATCTAAAGAGAAAATAATCTTATAAAAAACTTATCTTGACAGGATTTAAACTCATAAACAAATGCGTAGTGTACGAGATAAATGCCTTTAGAATATTCAATTCACACTATACTGATCTGTAAAGAACTTAGAGTTTCAAGCCAATATCCATTCCTAAAAGGAAATGCAACATAAATCTTGGTGCTAACATGTGAGAAAAACAGAAGTGTTGTGGAGTCTTGGGGAAATAAAAGACAAACAGCAATACCCATCCATAAGAAATTTCATTTAAACTTATCTGATTGGAAGTTTTAAAAGTCTTGCCCAAGAAAAATAAGTTGTACTTAAATAGAAGCAAATGACAGAAATATTGTTTTTATGCACAGCTCTAGTCTAGTTTAGTTTCTAGAAAGAGTGGACGGAGTTTTATGTTACCTTCCTGCCTGGATTACCCTTATTCACGGTCTCTTACATCTTAGCCTTTCATCATAAATTTGATTGTTTTCACTATAAATATATTGCAGTGCTATGATGATATATACGAGCTGATTCTCAGTTGAATCAAACAACCTCATATACACACTATCTCCTGGGGGGGAAGTAAACCTGCTATTAATATGAGTAGACAGTGAGAGAGGCAAGATATCACAGGGAAACACTTCAAAAGGGTTTGGGGACAGGGGTAGACCGGAATCGACTGCAGATACGCAGCCGACTTACCGCTCGTCCCCACGGCGGCGGCGGGGCATTCCCCCGTCGACTCCAGCTTGCGCCTCCCGCCAAGCTGGAGTTCCGGAATCGACGGGGGCGCCGCGAGCGATCGATTGCTACCCGCCGATCCGGCGGGTAGTGAAGACATACCCCTACTGTTAAAACAAAGAGAGGGACCAGGCTAGCATTGTCCAGAGGAGATTGTTTGGGTGGTTAATAGACTAGGGAGCTGATAACACTGCAAAGGGCTAAGCACCAGCAAGTCTCTCTCTTGCTGGAGGCAAAGGGGTAATAAGGTGACTCAAAATCCTGGGTACCCTAAAAACCATCACAGTGTGCAGGAGAGGT
Source organism: Sternotherus odoratus (assembly GCA_032164245.1). NCBI lineage: Eukaryota > Metazoa > Chordata > Testudines > Kinosternidae > Sternotherus > Sternotherus odoratus. Next base: position 21,824,408 of record JAVMKO010000011.1, read on the forward strand.
TACCTCAAATGAGTGTTTGAGAGGATAATGTCATCATACTAACATGAGACGAAGTAAAATTTTCAGGTGGAAATGTGATTTTCAAGTTGCTATGTCTTCTTAAGGGGTACCCTAAGCATTTTAAATTAGTACAGGCCCAATGTCTGTGTGTACACACACACACACACACCCTAAATAAGTGTCCTCATGGAATTTTTAAAAAATTAAGACAAGACAATTTTTATTTAAAATTCCACTGCAGTGCTAGAAATGGAGTTTTGAGTTGAAACTGTTTGCTGCATGTTAAAACAGTGCTACCTTGCTTCTTTTCCATGATCTCCAATGATCCTGTCATCCCGGCCAAGATTTCTAGAAGAAATGCGAGCCAGTTCCATTCCTAGTTCCTTATTCAAGCCCTCTAAGCCATATTTTTTGAAGCAAACACGATGTCGGGAATAGCCTGCAAGCTGCTCATCTGCTCCAATTCCTGTAAGCACAACCTATAGAAGAATATAAAAAGTGGTATTTTATTATTTATCTAGGAATTCTAATAAAAGGGGAAAAAACATGTTATAGATTATCAAAATATTAAACTGTAACAATCTGAAAACAAACCCAATAAATATATTCAAACATTTAGATTAACGTAATAGAATATGCCTGCATTTATTAATTTTTATAGGGCCTGATCTTGTTCTTAGTGAAGTCACTGGGAACCGTGATTTAAACTGGAGCAGGATCAGATCTGAACAGTATACATTCAGGTTGTAGCTCATTAAACAAAAAACTTGCTCTGTTATAATAAACCATTTCAGCCTATTGGGGGGAGGGGGAATAATTTGAACTTTTTGAAAAATTGAGATAAACTGTCAAGTAAATCATGTCACCTGAAAGACAACTAAAATAAAACCAGTGTCCACATCTTTAAGTGACCCACTCTGATGCATAAGCCATTACAGGTTGTAGTACAATCTAAAAATAAAACAAAATCCATTCAACTGTGCTTTAAATCTTCTATTATTTGACTCCAACCATTTAAAACATCCCCATTAACTGGCAGCAAATAGTATAAATCTCAAAGCAGATGCAGAAGTGTACTCCTAATATCCAGCATCATTAAAAAACAACATTTTTCTCCATACTAGCTACCAAAGACAAGTGGGAGGAAAGTAGAGAATTCTTGAAGTGGCTATCAAATTACTGAAAGAAGTTGCCCTTCAAAACGGCAATAAAATTTCAGGTGGAAAGGGGGGAAAGTTTCTCTTTAAATGACTATTTAAAATATGTTGGAAGCCCTCAAAAAACAATCCTCTCCCCTCATTAATAACAGCATTTTGGTTTGTCACATACCAACCCAAATATTGATATTGTGGGAATTACTGGTTTGTGGGATACCAGCACAAAACAATGCTGATTAAGTTTTCTGCAGATTTAAATATTTCAAATCTGTTTAGAGACTAGATCTGATGGTACATTTCTTCTCTACTACATCAATTCAAAAATTTAATATTCCAGGCTGAAGATTAATGCCTTTTCCAGTTCTACTGCTGTATACTCAAGATTACAGATTAGAATAATTCTTTATCAAGGAACTGAATGCAGGAGCCTTGCATTTTTGGAACTGCAGACAGTTACACACTTATTACAACTGCAAAATTTACTTATGTTTGCTACTTGTATTCCAGCAACCTTGGATATTTATTAATTCTTTACTGACTACTGAAGCTAAATTGCACTATACTTATTTTTATTGACTAACTATAAGACAGACAAAGAAGATCTTATACCTTTGCAGAACTTTTATATGGTTTTACATCTCCATGAGTAGCAATAAAACCTTCTCCCCTGGAAGCAAACCAAACTGCACAACCAATGCTGTCATCCAGAACAGTATCCGATGGATAAACTAAGTGGCTTATATGCTGTTGTCTCATTCTTTTCAGTTCCTCAAGTGTAACATTAATTTCCACAAAATTCCAAGTTCTTGAAGGATTAACAGTCTCTAGTTCTTCCAGTCCTGCTCTACCAGTGATTCTGTCAGGCACATTGAAGCAAGAAAATTTATCAACAAGTGCAGTATCAAGTTTTCTAAAGCATTCCTGACAGGAATGCAAATCCTGTTTTTTCTGCTTGCTTTGTTTAGTCTGTTCTTTAATCATGAAGGCTACATTAAGAAGATCAATTGGTTCCTCTGAAGGAATATGTCCATCAGCTAGGGTTGCAATAATCATAGAATCAATGCCACCAGAAAACAATATTGCAACATGTGCTTTCTTTGTAGGCATACTTGGAATTTCTCCTGTTAGCTGATCTGTATCTCTAAACAGATATAAAACACGCCTCTTTACTGCTTCACTTAAAACATCAATAAGCTGATGGACCAATTTCTTCTTGTGCTCGTCTGCAAGAAATCCATGAAGATCTTCAACAGTAACTGTACTATTAGTAATATTAGGGGAATGAGAGTCAACTGAAGTTTGAGGAACTGTCCTATTTAAAGGAACAACTGGTGTTATTAGAGAAAGTTTTGACTCACTTATCGTAAGAGACACATAGGCAGGTAAATCTTTTGAAATCTGATCCAAGCCACTGGGGAATGTTTCTTCTAGTGCATTTTCTCCGGAATGGTATTTCCAGGGATATAATGCTAAAACCAAAGACTCAGATATAGCACAGGCCTTGAGATCAATTTTGTAAATTCCAGATGCTGGAACTTCCTGCCATTGGTTATCAGATTCAGAAAGAGAACTTACAGAGGACAGACAGAGAGCCCTCTCTAGCTCATTATTAAACTGCCACAACAAACTACGGCGACCAAAATAATCCCTACCAAACCACAAGTAGTGTCTAGATGCTTGATAATAAATAAAAGACCATGGACCCTGAACATATGAGAAGAGTGACAAAATATCAGATTCACTACTACATGATGAAAGATGATGAAACATAATTTGAGTGTCATTCTCTGCTGTCCCTACATGAATTCCATTGAAGACTTCTCCATTCCAAAGAAACACATTATTATCAATGTCTGTCAGAGGCTGGGGAGTCATCAATCCCCTCAAGTGAAGTATATGGCCAGAAAACAAACACTGGTAGGAGAGATCAGACACAGTCTTTATCAGATGCTGGCTGCTGTTAGGTCCTCTTCTTCTAAGGTTGCACAGCAGATCATCTTTGAAGCCACCAATAGTGTGCTGAACAGACAAGCTGACAACACAACAAATGCCACACATTGCTATGTAGAATTTAAATGGTCTATTTCCTGATTTTGGTCTTCTCTGAATTTTCTATCTCCTGGTGTGCCTTCTTCAGGTCATCTAAAGTGTCTGCATAAAAGAAAAGAGGAAATAAATAATCACTGATAATTCTTTTAATAAATTAAGATAAATGTGGTAGAATAATAATGACTTAGAGGGGTAGACAGTAAGCTCTTTCGGGCAGAGACTGTCTTTCTGTTTTTCATTTGTACAGTGCCTAGCACAATAGGGTCCTGGGTCCATAAAGGCCTTAAAAGCCAGAGGCTAAGAGACCAAGGGGAGCTAGCAAATAGGGGACCACAAATGGGGAGGTTTGAGAGGGGGTTTGTGGAAGGGAGATGAAATAAAATTGCTATGATTAGGAAGGCCACATTGCCAGTGCCAACGATGCTTGTCTCCTTCACCTGTATCCAGACAGACAACCTAACCATGGATTCCTCTACCCAGATCCTGGTGTGGATTTGCAGAGACTATGGCCTGCATTTCCCACTCACAGAAAGGCAGGCTGGGAGGGACCATCCAGTGTGAAAGGTGCCTGCTGGTGGAATCTCTCGGGAAGCAGGTGGGAGAGCTACAGGAGGAGGTGGCTTAGCTGAGGAGCATCTGTGTCCAATTCCTTGAAAGTATTCATAGGGAGACATCCAAGGCTGAGGAAGCTGCCCAGCTACAGAAGATTGCTGTCACACCACCATGGGAAGAGGATATGGCTCTGTCACAGAGAGGACACTGGCTCCTGATTACTTCTGGCAGCAGGCCAGCTACTCCCAACCCACCCACCATGGTGATGGAAAACCTTTATGCAGCACGGACAACAAGAGATGAGGAATCACCCCCAAAGGTGAAAGAGGAGAAACCATGTACCCCCCCAGACTGGGAGGATCACAGCCACCACTCCCAGGTGGAAATGTAGCGTAGTGGTGATTGGTGACTTATTTCTGAGGAGGCTGGAGGCACCCAACTGTCACCCTGACATGGCATCCCGGAGGTATGCTGCCTGTCAGGGGCCCCTATCTGAGATGTTAGAGGGATTGCTGAGGATCATACCCATGCTCCCCTACTACCCAATGCTACTCATCTGTGTGAGCACTAATGATACTGCGAGGTATAACCCTCAGCAGATCAGAAGTGACTACAGGGCTCCAGGAGTAAGGGTGAAGGAGTTGGGAGCACAGGTGGTGTTCTCTTCAATCCTTCTGGTCAAGGGTAGGGGCTCAGACAGAGACAGATGCATCCTGAAGGTGAATGCCATTTACTATCATAACGAACTGCTATGAACTATCTTAACTAAAGCCTTCTCAGTGTAAACTGGCTAAAAACACTCTAAAACACAAAAAATGAGCAAGCACCATTTGTTCTGTCCAGAAATTACCAAGTTTCATTTACATCCTGGAATTTATTCCACACCTGACCCTAGATTTCTCTCTAATTAATGCTTCTTGGTCTTTATTTAACCATCAAGTTTCTCTCTCATTCTCCCTTATCTCCATATGCTTCTGTCCTAGATCCTCAACACTCCACACCTCCATAATCCCAATGCCCATTCCTCCAGCCCCCTTAGGTTTCCAGTTCAACTTCAGTTTTCTTTCTTTCTTATCCCATTCTACTTTCATACAGGTTTATTCTTCCTATATGGGACCAAATGCTGCAAGATGGTGATTGCTTCTTGAAAGGAGTTGTGGATGCTCAGCACTTCAGAGGACTGGGTACTAGGTCTACTATAATTTTTACAGGGATACTTTCCTACATTTTTAGGACTGGCAGCTTTCCATTTTAAGTACTTTATCACACATATACATAATATTGTGATTACTTTCGTCTTCTGTCCTATGCAGACAAATTAAACAGCAATCATATAGATTTGAATAAACAAACTATGACTGTTCATTTTGGTCTGTGTGGGAAATCCTATACAGTTACAAATAACACCTTTAAATATTGATAGGCAATATGTATTAAGAACTTACTTTTGCACCGAGAAAGTGTTTCTGTTCTGTCTACAAGAAAGAATATGTTGCTATTGGGTTGCTGTTTATAAACTTTCTGAAAAATAAGAAGGAAATCGGGATAGGTTAATGTCAATAACAAATCCACAGCAAAAGCCCAATGTGTTAGCAAGACAATGGTTTTATCATCCACAGCACTGTTACCTACTACTATTTTATATTCTTCTTCCCTCAAATATGATAAGTCAAGTGCCACTATTTCAAATATAAATTAAAGTGAAAGTAAACATATTTATGAATATTTGAAGAGTATGAATGGCTAACATGATATTGTCAAATATCAGGCAAAGTTAGACATTTTAATCACCAATTTAGATAAGATGTAACTGAAAGTATCGATGCCAAAAGGACACACATTCTCATTGTTTTAAATGGCAAGTGTCCATCAATTTACTACATTAAAAGGCATTGTACTAAAAAGAGATGAACGTGATACCAAAATAAAGGATATAAGATAAAAATATTAAAAAGTTAATTCTTTGCAACACATATTATAGTTGTAAAATGTATAACAGAACACGGTTACCATTTATGCTCACAGAGTCATGTCCCTACTTCAGTGAGTTTAGAATAGATGAATTAAAAACTACATGATTTGGCCCAACATAAATTGTATATACAGTAGAGCCTCTATGTTACTAACTCATTGGCGACTGAATGCAGAAAGTCAAGAAGTTCTTAAAATTGAACATAAAAAAATTAGTCAGTACAATGCCTAAGTTGCAGTATGATGCACTGCATCATTTTCTTGCCTTTCAAACAACTGGAAAGCAAATTTCTAACACACTGAAGGCATCAGAATATAAAGGGATGTTGACTTGTTCTTCGTTGGCATCTCTTTTGTTGTGACTCTTTGTCCCATCAAGAAAAATGGTTCATGTTATTGGTGGTTTATAAAAACAAGGTTCTACTATACCATAAAGACAATTCTTGATCAAGTTGTATCCACAATATTCACAAAGTACAAAAAGGCACATTGAACTATTCGTTCATGGTGCTAGGGGACAAAACTTGGGGCACAAGCTTGTGATTTCATATCACACCACTGTGCATTTAATCCTATCAGAACTGAACAGTGAAACCCAAAACCTGAGATACCAGTCTCAATTGGCATACTATATACACCAACCCTCCCACCCCCCAAAAAAACAACAAACGAATGATGAACTGCCCATGAAGAAAAGAAAAGAACTGTTTAACTCCACTGTTCTGCCAACAATGATATATGGAGTGGAAAGCCGATCAATTATAGAAGTGGAGGAAGAAAAATTCGCTGTCCACTCAGAGAGCAATGGAAAGGCGAATGTGCAAGATATCGCTCTGTGATCATATACCAAATGAGGAGATCAGAAAGCATACAGAGGTGACCAATGTAGTACAGGCAATGTACAACTCAAAGTGGAGATGGACGGGGGGGTCATGTAGTCCACAGGTTAGACAATATGGGCCAACCCTCATCAGTGACTGGATCCCCTGAGACCACAAGCAACCACTGTGAAACTGGAAATGCGCTGGTCTGATCCCATGACAAAACTCTTTGGCCAGAAATGGAAAGAACATGCCTGTAATAAAACAGAATGGTGTGGCGTCGACTTGTGTTTGTGATGGGATGGATGAGGACAAACTTTGTAATCACTCACCCGGTTCTTCTTTAAGTTGGAAAGCTCATCAACTACAACTTTCTGCTCTTTAATCTGAAAAACATAATAGAACTCTAGATTTATGACAAATCAGTATGTTATAACCCACTATTAACACTCTGACCCATGTTTTCAGAAAGACAAATGTGGACTCCGAAGGGTCCAGGAGAAATTAGGTATAAAAGTGATGGACTAAAGAATGGAAAGTAAACGGAGATATGAAAGATGATGTTTCCATAGCCAATATAAACATAACCAGTAAGATATTCTGGAGCATATGACTGCTAGAAACCGAAGTAGATTTTTCTGAAATTAATTTGTTCTGAAAAAGGCTACTATTCTTGTAGATGGGGTTACTACCCTGTTTCCCCGAAAGTAAGACATCCCCCAAAAATAAGACCTACTTCCAGTTTTGCCTCTCGCTGTAATATAAGGCATCCCCCGAAAATAAGACCTCCCTTTTTGTTCCAACAATAAATGTGTACCGTATTCTTCTTCATGGAAAAATAAGACATCCCCTGAAAATAAGACCTAGCGCATCTTTGGGAGCAAAAATTAATATGACACTGTCTTATTTTCGGGGAAACACGGTATGTAGGCAGATATGGTATGTTTTGTAATCAACAAGGATGAATGAACAGGCTAGGAACTAGATTCTGAATTATTCTGCCATAAATCCGGAGAATTTCACTGAGGTTAATGGAACAACAGCATATGAAAAATCCGTTTTGTGGGATTTTCTTCTTTTCAGGGGGAAAAATGGGTCTTTTCAGGATTTGTCTAACTTCTTTGTCAGTCTGAAGCACACAATAGTGTCAATTTTATCAATTTCCTGGGAATGCCTCAAGGGCAGGGGGAATCCTTGGGGTGCAGGGCTGCTTTCCACAATATAGGGGTCACTGTTGGAAAAAAGACCAAAGAACTTCTACATTTCAGTTATTACAGGCTACAAGAATGTCCCTAGGAGCCACAGGCAACTGGACATCTACTAGAACAGCACAGCATCTCCTCTAGTCTATGCCATGGACTGAACAGGACCTTAACTGGGACCAGGATTTGGAAGTCACGAAGTTGGGACCCCCATTTTCACACCAAGCGCCCAATGTCACCCCATTTCCCTGAAAGTCTTTTCAGGGCCAATGTAACATCCCGATTCGCTGTGGCGGCATGATGACGTTACACCTTGCAGCGTGCTGCGAACGCTACTACAGTGAGGAAGCCAAATAAGCAAGATGACACCAGGCTGGTGCCCGCTCCCCGCAGCGCCTCCCCCGCTGGGTCCCGCCCCGCCCCGCCCCGCCCCTCCCGCACGGACCCCGACAAGAACTGGACCCGTATCCATTCGGAAGAAGAGGGAACGTCTCGCGAGGGCCGGGTGCGCGAGTGTCATTCGCGCCCTGCCCCCACCTTTCGGTTCAGCTCCTCCTTCTGGTGCAGCTTCGCCCCCTCCTCCTCCTCCTCTCTCCGCGGCTCCCGGCCCGACATTCCCGTCCTTACGTGTCCCGTTGCCAGGGGTGACAGGCGCGAAACTCACACACTCGGACTCACGCTTCCCTAATCCCGCCACGTGCGGTGGGGACGACCACTTCCTTCAAACGACCCAACCCACAAACTGCGCAGTCGCACTACACGTCCAGTCAGCTAGGCCGGTGGAGCGACAAAGCATGCGCGAACTTTACGAGCATGCTCAGTAACAAGTCAAGCCTCCGTGATTCGGCCCTCCCTTGGTATAACGGAGCATGCGCGAGTGTTTTTGCGCATGCTCACTAGCAACGCTGGACCATGTTGGCTTAAACTAGTCTGCCCATAGTAGGGGGGCCGTACCTGCCATCTGCAGGGGTGGAAATAGGGCCCCTGGGTCAGAAACGGGGCAGGGCCCAGCTGACATGGCCAAAAAGGACTTAAGGAGGATGGGGGTAAATAGTGGCTGCCCCTGTGCTCCCCTACCAATGGTATTTGCACAAGCAGTGTTTGGGGTGAGGGCAACATGCAGAGCCGCCTGCCCACGCCTCTGTGTAGGAGCTGGATGGGGACATGCCATTGTTTCTGGGAGCCGCATGGTGCCATGCCACACGCAGAGTAGGGCAAGCCCCTGACCCTGCTCCATCGCAAGAGCTCATGGGCCAGATAAAAACATCTGAAGGCCAGATGTGGCCCCTGGGCCATAGTTTGCCCAGCTGTGTCCTACAGTCTTGATTCAATGACTGTCTTAGGATATATCTATACCACAATCAGAGGTGTAACTGCACCATGCAGCAGGTACCTGATCTAGCTTTAATTTCGCTACCATGAGTACCTAGTAAAGGCTCAGCAGCACATATTTCAACCTGGGCTGAATTACACAGGGGTTTCAGATGGGCTTGTACAGACCAAACCGAAGTCCATACTGCCACATCTTCACTGATAGCTAAACCAAACCATGTGTCTACACATATGGCAATCACTCCCCTGATTGTAGGGTAGTCATACCCTTACTTGTACACAAGGGTAAGCCTTTCCAGATATGATTTTGACTTTTTGAATAAATCCCTGGTGTCCACCTAGACTAGCTAATATGTGAATATAAAACTTGCCTACACTAGGGTTTAAAAAAACAATTTTTTTAAAAAAAGCGAAGGAAAGAAATTGGTTAGAACTAGTGCTATAATTTGAGAAGATAGGCCTCAAAAGCTTAAGAATGAAAGAACCACAAATGTGTGAAAAATTAATTAAAGGAAAGATTCTAATTAGTCTTTAAAAAAAACTGTGTTCACTTCATAGCCCTTTACCAGAAATGGACAGCAGAAATGAAGCAGAGAATCCGATAGAAGAGTATTTGTTAAACAAGCTATATGGTTCATAGTTTTAAAAGCTTCCTTTTTCTTGGCTAAACCTATTATTTTAGTAATTATTAATAGTAGTATATTGTTTTGCATTTCTATAGTGCCTTGTTTCATCTGAGTAGGTTAGTGTTCTTTACAAACATCTAACTAGGTCTCAACACAGATGGCTGAAGAAAGGCACAGAGAATTTAAGTAACTTGATGGTAAGTCAGTGGCAAACCCAGGAACAATGAGTCCTGGTTTCCTTAACCACTAGATGCCACCATCATAAATTGGTAACATGGAAACTGCTATCTGTAGGCCTTGGTGATCAAGTAACAACTAGAAGTGTGTGAACACTGACAATTTTAGTTTGTGTGTGGTTCATTCACCAAACCTTGCAAATGCAGTTCTTGGCTTGCTAATCAACCTAATCCCCTTTACATAAAGCTCAAATTCAGCTACCTACAACCTCCCCAGGGAAGTCCAACAGCACATTGCTACTATCATTGGAGCTGGGTCACAGAAACAAAAATGGAATTGCTATTATGAATAGCCAGGAAAAAACAGGATTTCCCTTCCCTCAATACCAAGACTCAGTGCTTACATAGGATTGCCCAGGTGCTCCGTTCTTTTTCTGCTAATTCACTTGAAAAGAAGAAAATGAGGCTAGAAAGACTGAAAAACAAGTTTAATGGGGAAAAATATAAAAGTGAAAAAGCAAGAAATAAATAAAGCATTATCAGAGTTCATGCACCTTTTTGTTCCCCCGTTAAGCATTGCAGAGGCCTGATATACCCAGCCAGTACTGTGTAAGCTGCTTGTGCCCTTGGTTGCCAATCATCAGAAGATAGACATAGAAGGCAAAATCCTTTACTTGACTCCTGTCTGGGGTCCAGTCAAGTAGGTGTGCTCAGAGGCTGCCTACTGGAATGGGTCTCTAAGTATCATTGTGGATCAGGACCTGTGTGATTTTGGGTAAGGTTTATGGCCTAATTTCAGAGCATCCATAGCTCCCACTGAAGACAATGGACATTAACTAATAGGTTATAATCCAAAACCCAGCGAAGCAAATGGACTTTGATCAGGCAAATAATGCACAACACTTAGGGTGATTAATCCAATGTAGGGTGACCAGACAGCAAGTCTGAAAACTCATGACAGAGGGTGGGAGGGAAGTAATAGGAGCCTATATAAGAAAAAGCCCCAAATATCGGAACTATCCCTATAAAATTGGGACATCTGGTCACCCTAATCCAATGCCAATTGAAGTTGACTGAAAGTCCTTTGACTTTTATCGGTACTGGATCATATTTTTGTCAACAGAAATTAGAGGGAAATTTAGGCAACATTTGCACAGAATTTTTCCACAAATCTGTGGGATTTTGTCAGAGCTTTTAGCCAAAGTCAGTGAGATCACTCTGAGGATGTCCCCTTTTTATCTCATCTTGTCCGTTACCTCTATTTTGATACTAGTTAGCATTGTAAGACCCAAGGAGCGTCATTCCAAAATTAACATGAACTGCTTCAGCTAGGCCAAATTTATAGAAACCCTTTCAAACCCCATAAGTGTCACAGCAAGAAACCCACAATTTGTAGTTGACTACACAAGTGCAGACATCACTTTTGCTCTAATTTTTAAGGACATTTGGAATTAAATTATTTGAATAGTTGAAAGACTAATGTTGAGTCTGATGCTAAGTGTTACTGTTATTTGTATGCTTCCATGCAGAATGCTTTTCAACAAACAGCTATTTGAGAAGTGTACGGGAATCCAACTGAGACATTTACATGTCCTGGCATGTGCCTGAATTCTTTTATATAATATACTTAAATTCTGGACAATAATTTATGCACTCACCTGCATTCTTTGCTATTATTGCTATAGTTTGCTACTTATTCACTCTGCAAGGTAAGTGGTTTCATCTGAATGCTTCTGTACACTCATCATAAAGCATCAGTGATTTATTTGCTGTTCATATGTACAGAAGTTGACAATTGCGTAACTGAGTAGTCAAAGTATCATTTCCCCACTGACTATCCTTTTTATGTTCAGTTATTAACACAATTAAAGTTTATTAATGACTAATTCATCACAATGTTCCTGAGTCTGAGCGTTTTATTGATTAGCCTGTGAGAGTCTGATAAAGGTTCCTGTTCCTGAAGAGTGGGTGTTTTCAACTTCTGTCCTTGCCAGAAATTACTGACATTTCCACTAACTCTGAGTATTGAATGTGCGATCGACAAGTTTTCCTGGAGTAAATGCATTCCTAATGCATAATTAAATCTAACAGATCACACCACCTTCACGTCCAAGATGTAACTGTTAAGTTTAAAAATCAACAAATGAAAAGAGTTGTGTTGTCCATGCCAAAGTCTCTCACTGAGGGCTAGATTCTTCCTGGAGGTTCAGCCCTGACCCTGAATGAAAGGTGGCATATAACTGCTCTAGCCGAGGACAGCCACACCATCACTGGTTTATACACCTGCACAGCTACCAATATAATATACGTCATCATGTGCCAGCAATGCCCCTCTGCTATATACATTGGCCAAACTGGACAATCCCTATGTAAAAGGATTAATGGACACAAATCAGATATTAGGAATGGCAATATACAAAAGCCTGTAGGAGAACACTTCAACCTCCCTGGACATACAACAGCAGACATAAAGACAGCCATTCTGTAGCAAAAAAACTTCAAGACCAGACTTCAAAGAGAAACTGCTGAGCTACAGTTCATCTGCAAATTTGACACTATCAGGTCTGGACTTAACAAAGACTGTGAATGGCTCCCCAATTACAAAAGCAGTTTCTCCTCTCTGGGTGTTCACACCTCCGGATCAGCTGCTGGAAGTGGGCCTCACCCTACCTTGCTTTCTTGCTTGCATATTTATACCTGCCTCTGGAGATTTCCACAACATTCATCTGATGAAGTGGGTCTTAGCCCACAAAAGCTTATGATCCCTAAGACCTGTTAGTCCATGGTTTCTCAAACTGGGGGTCGCGACCACCCAGGCTGTCACCAAGCACTCCAAGGGAGGTCGCGAGCTCCTGGCGCCGCTTAAAAGCCGCAGAATGAATTACTTCTGCATTCAGCGGCTTTTCAGTGGACATCCCGAGCTATTTTGGAAGCGCTCAGCATGTCCGCTAAAAATAGCCGCTGAATGCGGAAGTAATTCATTCGGCGGCTTTTCAGCAGACATACAAGGGGCCACCGCAGCAGCTGAGGAACGAAAAATGGGTTGCAGTTCGCAAAAGTTTGAGAACCACTGTTTAGTCTATAAGGTGCTACAAGACTCTTTGTCGCTGGGACAGGTATGTTACAATGCCACCTAGTGGCTAAACATTATAATATGGTTTAACATTACAGTACAGTAAAACCTCCATTTAACGGACTAATTCGGGCGACGGGGTGTCCATTAAATCAAAAAGTCCGTTATTTAATAATACAGTAAACCCTCGATTTAACGGACCCCGATTTAACGGACTTCGGATGCAACGGACAAAATTTCCGATGCATCCGAAATCCGTTATTGGGGGAAATCCGTTATATGTTGACAGCTCCCGCCCGGCTCCCCTCTGCGGGGAGCCGGGCGGGAGCTGTCAACCCCCCCGCCCGGCTCCCCGCAGCGGGAAGCCGGGCGGGGGGGGGGGTTGAGAGCGCCCGCCCGGCTCCCCGCAGCGGGAAGCCGGGCGGGGGGTTTGACAGCTCCCGCCGGGCTTCCCGCTGGGGGGAGCCGGGCGGGAGCTGTCAACCCCCCCGCTCGGCTCCCCGCAACGGGGAGCCGGGGGGGGGGGGGCGTTTGAGAGCCTCCGCTTGGCTCCCCGCAGCGGGAAGCCGGGCGGGGGGTTTGAGAGCTCCCGCTCGGCTCCCCCCAGCGGGAAGCCGGGCGGGAGCTATCAACCCCCCCGCCCGGCTCCCCGCAACGGGGAGCAGGGGGGGGCGTTTGAGATCCCCCGCTCGGCTCCCCGCAGTGGGGAGCCGGGCGGGGGGGGGGGGCGTTTGAGAGCTCCCGCCCGGCTCCCCGCAGCGGGAAGCCGGGCGGGGGGTTTGACAGCTCCCGCCGGGCTTCCCGCTGGGGGGAGCCGGGCGGGAGCTGTCAACCCCCGCGCCCGGCTTCCCAGCGGGAAGCCGGGCGGGGGGGTTGCAGCCAAATTACATGCCTGGTTGCAAGCAGACAATAACAGTTAGCAAAACACCTGTCCAAATAAGCATGCTAAGGATCACCAAATCCACAGGGAGCAAATTGCACAGATTAGGGCCCTCCACTGAAAAAGCTCTGCTACCTGTCCTGGGGAGTTTGCTTGTAGGAATTAACACCCAGGGCATACCAGCTGATCTTAGTTGATGTGACAGGATAAGTTTCCACGTGTTTAAAATTTTTATTAAAGCTAATATATAAAATCAAATTTGCACAAGTTAAGAAGGAAGGTACTGTACCTCTGGGGTCGGGCTTGGGTTATGGGGGATTGCAAGTATCGGTTACAAGGTTCACGAGGTACATACATATCACATAACCAGCATAGATTCAGATTGGGGTGTGTGAGTTTTTAAGGTGTCAGTGGATAAATGGGCTCAGGTATGCCACCCATGGAATGTATTAAGATGCACTAAGTCATCAGTGGTGTAGACAATAAGTACATGGTGGGGTGCATCCTTTAGTTCGTCAGAGAAGGGAGGAAGTGGATTATTTCCCTGGTTGGCATTCTCAGTTACTTGACCTGGTACTGGCGGTGTCCTGTGATGTGTTCTGTATAGATGTCTCTGGACCACCCTAATATACCAATACAGAGAGCAGGTAAGCAAAGTCCTCAGGGCAAGTATCAACACTAGCAAATGTACCTGGACTGAAAAATGAAATCAAAGTAGCCAAAGGCTCAATATGGGGATCAATTCTGTCAGAAACTGCAGTATGTGTCTAGAAAGTGGGACAAGTCTGCAGATGGCATCAAGACAGAAGGGGTGGTCGATGCTAGGGAAGACAGAGTCAACCTGCAGCTGACTGAGGCAAATTAAGGAAATAGGAAACAGGTTGGGTAATGTTTGCATAATGCACCAAAGACAACTACAAGGCAATGTAAACATTGGAATTTTGCTGGAAGAGCCAAAGAAAGAGACTTAGATGTGTCAGAGACATAGGTCCCTAGCTGTAGTGAGGAGGATTGGGTTTACAAACAAGGCAATGACTCACATATCTGGGGAGGTGGGGAAAGGGGGAGGAAGGTATGGCATCCATAGAGAATCTCACTGTCAGACCTTACCTAGCATTCTACACACATAAACCTGGATTGGGAAAGGATATGCATTTCACAGTTTCCTTCAACCACTTGTCTTTGATGTTGTTGTGAAAAGAAAGTTAGACTTAATGACAATATCTGATCTGTTCACAAAAGAAATGGAATACAAGCATAACGAAAAAGCCTGTCCCCTCTCCTCCCAATTCACTGCCTAACTGTGTCCCTGAGACTCATTTTAATTCACTTTGTATTACACTGGAATTTTTGTTAAGGCTCTGTTTACTGTCTGCAGCCTCTAAAGAATGCACTCTGATCAGTTTACATATGCTGTAAGTACCATTAAAAGTGTACGCTTACTACACAATATGAACCTCTCCCACTGTGGTTAGAATAGGAAATATCACAAACACTACAGTGTACTGTATAATAAATGTCCAGTTTTTAATCATGCACATCATATGGAATTTTTTAAAATAACAAATGATCCGTAAATTTCTGTTGTCAGAATTCAGATCCTGAAGAATCATGGTTGTCCTTTGTGAACTGAAAAATCGGGGTCCACTTAATTTCCAGTTGTGAATATGCTATGCAGCTTCATAAGCGGGAAGTGGCTTTCCCATAAATTATCTTCTTCAGATATTTATTGGGAGAAGCCTCCCAGAGCACTGGGGGATAGGCAGAATGCATAACATGATTCTAGAGCCACCATTCCCCCCACTGAGATCATCTTGTCTGAGTCGTCACTGGATGCTTCCGACATTACCAGTCCATCAGATGATAAACTAGAGGATGCTACCTTCCCCACAATACTAAGCACATTACATGTGACAGACTGGCTCTTTCCTATTTCAAGGAGTGTGTGGTCCAAACATTTTGGGTTTAAACCGAACCCTCTATAAGGTTCATGGAACTGAATTTCAACATCAAGCCAATTGCTGCTCCGGTGATGGCCGCTAGAGAACAGCCATGGCCATGCGGGCTGCTCAGTGTTCCAGCGGTGGTCAAAGTCAGAATGAAGCCTGGGGAATTACAGCAGTTGGAGCTGTCTGGAAAGCCTGCAGAAGGGAATGTTGGTAGGGGAAAGGACAGCAACAGTTAAATTAGGCATTTGCATTTATGTATTATTTTTAAAAATGAAATGGAAGAATTTACTCTCTGACGCAGGAGTTATAATTTATTGAGGGTTCTTGTGAAACCAAAAACCAGGAGAGTAAACAGTAAAGAGTAAAACAGAAAGAGTAAAACAGCCCCTACATTCATCTACGTGTTTCTTCATTCCATATTTTAGCAATTTAAATATTCACACCAGCTCAGTAACAGCTGGGGGCCAGATCCTCAGCAGGAGTAAATTGGTTTATCTCCATATACTTCCCTTTATTAACCTGACTGTATGGTTGAGATTTCAAAGAAGCTATATCAATTTACACCAGTTGAATATCTAAGCTATGTAAACATAGCTTTCTATTTGTTTTCTTGGATTCAAGGTTGGTGAAAAATTGCACACATACCAACTCCTCTACTTAATGCCCACCCCCTGACAATTAAAAATAAAATCCACATTTATATGGGTTAATGAAAAAGTCAAATATTTTCAATCTCACTTCAAATGTAAAAGAAAAAGAAACAAAAAGGCAAATTTCACAAGCAAAGAACTGCAATTTTGACAAACAATAACAACAAAATGTTTTCTTTGTAAAACAATCAGAGAGGTAGCTATGTTAGTCTGGATCTGAAGAAGCGAGAAAGAGTCCTGTGGCACCTTAAAGACTAACAAAAGTATTGAAGCATAAGCTTTCATGGGCTAATACCCACTTCATCGGATGCAAGCAGTTGAAGTCTGCAGAGGCATGTATAAATAAGTAGGCAAGAACCAGGTTAGAGATAACAAGGTTAGTTCAATCAGGCTGACTAATCAGGGAGGATGAGGTCCTCTTCTAGCAGCTGATCTGGAGGTGTGAACACCCAGAGAGGAGAAACTGCTTTTGTAGTTAGCTAGCCATTCATAGTCTTTGTTTAATCCAGAGCTGATGGTGTCAAATTTGCAAATGAACTGTAGCTCAGCAGTTTCTCTTTGAAGTCTGGTATTGAAGTTTTTTTGCTGCGGTATGACTGTCTTTATGTCTGCTATTGTGTGTCCAGGGAGATTGAAGTGTTCTCCTACAGGTACACCAGCGACACCATCACAGGACCTAACCAGATCATCCACACCATCACCGGTTCATTCACCTGCACTTCTACCAATGTAACATACGCCATCATATGCCAGCAATGCCCCTCTACTATGTACGTCATCCAAACTGGACAGTCCCTATGTAAAAGGATAAATGGACACAAGTCAGATATTAGGAATGGCAATATACAAAAAACAGTAGGAGGTGAGTGCCTGGACTCAACCCTCCCACTTAACTCCCTTTTGCCCTTCCCTTGGAGGCTTGTGCTCACTGGAAACTCTGTCCTGTGCACAGGAATCAGCCAGATCAGCAGCCTCTTGCACAGACATTAGGGATTTATCCCAAAGATCAGCGCTGATTTCATCAGAGCATACATACACTTGGAAAATGCTCTTGTGCAAAAAGTTCAAATAACTGGTTGTAATTCTCTGCGCCATTCCCTTCTGTCCATTTCCTCATCAAATCATACATATATTCCCTACAACTTATATTAACATCCTTTCTGGGTTTCTAAATCTCACCCTGTACACTTCAGGGGTAATTTGAAACCTTTGTAATATAGCCTTCTTAAATTTGTATTTCAAACCTCTTCAATTGGCATTTCATTAAATACATTTAATGCTTAATCCAAAAGCTTTCACCATCGTGGGGGAATTTCTTATCTTTTGGAACTTTATGCAATACAAAGAATCTTTCAAAAGTAGTAAGGTATTCCTCAATGCAGTCTGATTTTTTTTTATATGCAGGGCATAGCTTGTCCCTGCTGGCTATTCCTGGGAAACAGAGAGTACCTGTGGGCTGTGTCCACATATTCATCATATCCAGGTTATAAAGTCTCTCTCTCCCCCTTTATTGGGCTTCTTTCTCTTTCTAGTTCCCTGGTTCACTGGTGTGCTTCCTCCTGCTGTTGCTTTTCTGCCTCCTTCCCCTTTTTTGTCTCTCTGGTCTGTTTCTCATATTTGGATTTGTTTATCTTGCTGTTTGGCTTCCCATTTTTGGTGATCACGAGCTGCTTTGCAGCTTTGCATTTTTTTTCTTTCTGATCGGCCGCCAATCTGTCCAGTTCTAACTTTGTGGTTATTTCGCTGCTGCTCATTTTAAAATTCCTTTTATTCTATTTCCTTGCCCAAAATAAACAAACAAAAACAATAAATCTGTACACTTTCTTTGACTCCACTCAGCCTTCTCACTTGAAAAATCGCTGAAAAATCTAGTAAATCAGTGGTTTGAGTCAGACATGCCAAACCCATGGGGGAAAAAAAACGCAGAAATTGGGCTTGGTTTACTTGGTTTGTGAGTTTCTTGTTGGCTAGTTCTTGGCGTGTGACTTGTTGTAGCTTGTTGCTTGTATTTTTTGATCGGCTCCCAGCAAGCAGGAGGAAGGTGGCGGGGGGGAAGCAGAGGTAAGGGGCATGCAGGGATAAGGTGTGGGGGAGAGAGTCAGGGGTGCACAGCAGGCCCACCACAGTCCCAGACTGCATGCCGGTGGGGATCTAGTCACATAGTGTTGGGGTTCTTAGGGTTTGGCTTGTTTTGGCCTTGTTTTGAAATGGGATTAATTTGATTTTTGATTTATTGTGGAAGTCGGGGTGATTATTTACCACATGAAAGTTGGCAACGGTGGTTTGAGTGTGAGCCAGATAGCAAGTTGTAAATAGTAAATCCTGTTTAACTATGCCAATGTGACGCTTTGGGAGTTCACCACTGCCTGCCCTGAAACCCAGATGCTTAATCTGCAGTGCGCAGCTTTGGCTCAGAGCCTTCCGCCAGCACAATGGCCTCATCCTACCCTTTTTTTTTTTTATAAATGGAGATATACCAATCTCCTAGAACTGGAAAGACCTTGAAGGTCATTGAGTCCAGTCCCCTGCCTACACTAGCAGGATCCGCCTGCCTACACTAGCAGGATTGAGTACTGTCCCCTGACAGATTTTTTTGCCCCAGATCCCTAAATGGCCCCCTCAAGGATTGAACTCACAACCCTGGGTTTAGCAGGCCAATGCTCAAACCACTGAGCTATCCCCCCACTTTCCCAGCCTGGTTACTCCTTGCAGGATGATACCAGCAGCTCTTCCAGTCCTGAGACTCCCCTCTGCAGTTTCTCCCCTCTGCAGTTTCCAGTCCCTATCTCTGGACACTCACAGACATTATCAAGTTTTCTGCCACCAAAGAGACAGAGCACACACCAGCCTGTTAGTTTAGCTGAACACTTCACCCTTCAATTTAATACACAGCACTACTCCTGGGGGAATTCTGGGCCAAAAAAATTAAAATTCTGCAAAATGCTGCATATTTTATTTGTCAAAATAACACTATATATTCACACCAGTTTTCATTATTTTGGTAATTTCTTTCAAAATACCTGTCAGCAACTATATCTGTAACAATACAGACACACAAACAATCTCCCCAGGTGTAGAGAGTTAAAGAAACCCCTATGACAACCCAGTTCCTGTTTCTCTGACTTCTCCCCCCACCAGAGCCCAGTTGTGGGTCTAAACACCCACAGCCCCACCCCCATTTTTTCAGAGCCCAAACACATGGTGCCCCACCAGCCCAGTCACCTTCTACCTCCTAGAGCCGAGCTGCTGGGTCTCCAACAGGTCAAACACCAACACCCCCTACCTGCTAGAGCCCCAGGGATCCAGAGGGAGAAACAGCCTGATGCTGGGTCTGTAGTGAGCGGAAGATTAATGTGATGGCAATCGGTAGGGGGTGCAGTTATGCTTCTGAGTCGCCTCCAGGGAACGGCATAATTAAGGTTATCAGCATGAGAATGGCCTTGTGTTCCTGTTATCTTGTGTGTATGTGTCTGAGAAGAGTTTTTCAGCTGTGTGAGCTGTTTACTTGGTGTGTGTGAATTTCAGCTTGTGTGAAACTAAATAGGTAAACTGAGGCAGGATTGCAAAACAAGTGCTGGACAGCGTGTAATCCACAGGTGCTTGCCTGCTTGCTATTCATGAGATATGTAAATGTATGAGATGCAAATGAGCATGAGTATTTCTGTGCTGACACACCCTTGTGTGTCGGGCTTCTTCCCTGGGCATTGCTTCACTGTGCCAGGTCCTTTCCATGGTTGCGCTGACTGGGGCCCCCAGCATCAGTGGACCGGGACCTTCAGTAAACTCACCACTTTCCATCTAGCCACTGTGTGTGAGCCTCATTTCTACGGGACTCCCTAGGGTACCCTGCAACAGGGTCCTAGGCTTGTGAGGAGTTTCCTGCATACCACCTCCTTCCTCAGAGCATGCCAAGAGTTGCAACTGGGTGGGGGGATAGCTCAGTGGTTTGAGCGTTGGCCTGCTAAACCCAGGGTTGTGAGTTCAATCCTTGAGGGGGCCATTTAGGGATCTGGGGCAAAAAAATCTGTCAGGGGACAGTACTCAATCCTGCTAGTGTAGGCAGGGGGATCCTGCTAGTGTAGGCAGGGGACTGGACTCGATGACCTTCAAGGTCTTTCCAGTTCTAGGAGATTGGTATATCTCCATTTATTATTATTATTATAACTGCCCAGAACCCTCCAGCTCCGTTCCCCTTCTCTTTGCAATGTCTTCTTTTTTGGAGCTGGGCTCTGCCAAATCTAGTGGCAGTCAGCAGCCCATTTCTGCATGGAGAAAAGGAAATTCTGCGCAGAACATTAATTTCTGTGCAAATTCTGCATTGCACAGAATTCCCCCAAGAGTAACAGCACCGAGATGGTTTTGCAGTCAACCAAGAATAAATTTATTAACAAAGAACAGAGTGTAGGAGATCATAAGAAAGAATAGAAGACAGATATGGCTACAAGTAAAACAAAAACAGGACGTACTTTCTAGTCACTAAAACTTTACTTCAGCATGCAGATATTATTTACTCATCTCTGACCTAGGGAATCACTCAATACCAGTTGGCAGAGGGCATATCATACCGTAACTTACTTCAGCAAGTTACAATCTTTATCTAAGCAATTTTCTCACCTACAATTAGTTCCAGCTACTCCTAGTTTTCAGGCCAAGAGGATCCATTTTTCATGAACTCAAAGGGTGCTGCTCTTCCTTTATCCCCTGGCCTAGTGATGTATATCAACTGGCTTTCTGCTTCTGCTTATATTTCCCAAAGTCTGTTGTCTCTGTTTCAAAAGCCAGGAAGGCTTCCTGGGGAGTGCAGACTCCATCTCCTGTCATGATAGTTAAGTGGTTCCCCCCTAACCCCACTGATCTAGCTTGATGGCTTTGTTTCCCTTATATATAGATGTACTTTTCATTGTCCTGAGGTGTTACCTGGCTCAGTTTACACTGGAGACAGAAAAAAAGGCAAAACAACAAAAGGCAAAAAAAAAAAAAAAAAATCTGTCAGGGGACAGTACTTGGTCCTGCTAGTGTAGGCAGGGGACTGGACTCGATGACCTGAAAGGTCTTTCCAGTTCTAGGAGATTGGTATATCTCCATTTATAATTTAATTTAACATTCCTTTGTCTAAAATAGGTTAGGGTTGTGCATTGCTTTCAAACACCTCTTGAGAACATAGTTCCAGCAACACATCTAAAACTGTTTATATATCACCTTTACATACAGCATACAATAATATTATTGACCTGTGTGTTATTGGCTTGCATATGATACCTTATATAGCACCTTTTAGATACAGATGATGGCTACAGTGTGTTGGGACAATGAGTGTCAGGCCTGAAGTGAGGTACCCTCTGCCAGTACTGAACTACTCTCTAGGTTGCAGATGAGTAAATAATATTATCTGCATTTTAAATAAGGGGAAACTGAGCCACAGACTGGTCAAGTGACTTGGCTAAGATCCCACAGGCATTCATGGCCAAGCTGAGACTAGAACCCAAGTCTTTTGGCTCTCTACCCATGCCCCATTCACTAGTCCACACTGATTTTAATGGATGAGACTTATTTTTGCTTTATTAATTTAGGACCATCATTAGGAAACTACTGAACCTGAACAAGTTCCCTTCACGAACAGGAACAGCAAAATAAGTTGTTGCCCAACCTATGCTTTATCTCATTTTAGTTTTCACTCCCAATCTTTCAAAATGTCCACTGTCAGCACTGAAGAGTCTGCCTTTTTTGGCCCCCCACATTCTTATCTCCTCCCTCACTTAGCTCATGGATCTTCTCCACATTTTTTTGATATGTAAGAAATATTAGCATAGTATTATGGCTGTCAGTGCCTTGGAAATAATAAAGTCCTATGACCAGTGATGATGGTTACAGCAGCAGTAAAGAAAATATTCAGATAAGCACTTGAGGGAGGACAGCAAGGGATTCCACAGCTAGTAACATGCTGAGTACAAGAGAGAGCACAGGGTGTTCACTAAGAGTTGGGCCTGCACAGGATAAAAAAAACAAGGTTACTTACCTGTAACTGTTGTTCTTTGAGATGTGTTGCTCACATCCATTCCATGTAGGTTGTGCACGCGCCGCGGGCACAGTTGCCGGGAAGATTTTTCCCCTAGCTACAGGCTGGGTCGGTAGGGAGCCCCCTGGAGTGGCGCCTCCATGGCACCGTATAAGTACCCCTACGACCCAGCCCCACCCTCAGTTCCTTCTTGCCGGATAATCCGACAGTGGGGAAGGAGGGCGGGTTTGGAATGGATGTGAGCAACACATCTCGAAGAACAACAGTTGCAGGTAAGTAACCTCGTTTTCTTCTTCAAGTGATTGCTCACATGCATTCCATGTAGGTGACTACAAGCAATACCTAGGAGGCGGGGTCGGATTGACCCATCGCTGAGCGTAGGACCGCTGAACCAAACGCTGCATCGTCCCTGGTCTGCTGGACTATGGCGTAGTGGGCGGCGAAGGTGTGGACGGAGGACCAGGTAGCCGCCCTGCAGATGTCCGTGATCGGAACTCTCTCCCGGAAGGCCGCAGAGGACGCCTGCGCTCTCGTGGAGTGTGCTGTTATTTGCTCGGCGGGCCTGCCCGCGAGTTCGTAACAGGTGCGAATGCACGAGGTAATCCAGGAGGAGAGCCTTTGGGCGGAGACCGGTTGGCCCTTCATCCGATCCGCCACCGCAACAAATAGCTGTGTTGTCTTTCGAAACGGTTTTGTGCGGTCTATATAAAGAGCCCTTCTGACATCGAGTGTGTGCAACTGCTGTTCCCTTCCAGAGGTGTGGGGCTTCGGGTAGAAGACAGGGAGGAAAATGTCCTGATTAACATGGAAGGGAGAGACTACCTTAGGGAGGAAGGCTGGGTGGGGGCGTAGCTGCACCTTGTCCTTATGAAAAACCGTATAAGGCGGCCCTGAGGTCAGTGCCCTGATCTCTGACACACTGCGTGCTGAGGTGATCGCTATGAGGAAGGCTACCTTCCAGGAAAGGTAAAGCAAGGAGCACGTGGCGAGGGGCTCAAAAGGGGGCATGGTGAGGCGGGAAAGCACAAGGTTTAGGTCTCAGGGTGGAACGGGACGCTTAACGTGCGGGTAGAGTTTGTCCAGCCCTTTAAGAAAGCGATAGACCATGGGGTCTGAAAAGACCGAGTGATCTGCTTGGCCAGGATGGAATGCCGAGATGGCCGCCAGGTGGACCCGAATGGTAGAGGTAGAAAGACCTTGATGTCGAAGGTCTAACAGGTAGTCCAGGATAACTGGAATAGGGGCTTCACTGGGGATGGTGTTGCGCTGCATACACCAAGCAGAGAAGCAGGTCCACTTTGCAGTATAGGTGCTTCTGGTCAATGGTTTTCTGCTTCCCAGAAGAACACCTTGCACCTCGGCAGAGCACAAGAGTTCCGGGCCCCTTAGCCATGCAGCAGCCACGTTGTGAGGTGCAGGGACTGTAGGTCTGGGTGGAGTAGGCGACCGTGATCCTGAGAGAGATCAGGTCTGGCCACAGCGGGAGGCTGATGGGAGGGGCCCTGGACAGCTGGAGGAGGGATGCATACCAGCACTGTCTGGGCCAGGCCGGGGCTACGAGGATCACACATGCCTTGTCTCGTTTGATCTTGAGGATCACCTTGTGCAGGAGCGGGATCGGAGGGAACGCGTAGAACAGGTGTCCCGACCAGGAGGGGAGAAAGGCGTCTGTCAAGGAGCCCCGGGAGCTGCCGCGGAAGGAGCAGAACTGGAGGCACTTCCTGTTCTGCCGAGAGGCAAATAGGTCAATCTGGGGAAACCCCCACTGTAGGAAGATCGGCCGGATGACATCTGGTCGGATGGACCAC
The DNA here is from genome assembly GCA_032164245.1 of Sternotherus odoratus. Lineage (NCBI taxonomy): Eukaryota > Metazoa > Chordata > Testudines > Kinosternidae > Sternotherus > Sternotherus odoratus. The sequence continues at coordinate 21,848,670 of JAVMKO010000011.1, forward strand.
TCGTGTGACATGAATGATCTGCTGAGGTGGTCCGCCAGCATGTTCTGGACTCCCGGAAGAAAGGAGGCCACAAGGTGAATGGAATGGGCTATGCAGAACTCCCAAAGGAGAACCGCTTCCTGACAAAGGGGGTTTGAGCGGGCTCCGCCCTGTTTGTTTATATAAAACTGGGCTGTGGTGTTGTCCGTTAGCACCGCTACACAGTGACCTCTTAGCGTGCCCCGGAAGGCCTGGCAAGCTAGTCGAACGGCTCTCAGCTCCCTGACGTTGATGTGGAGGCTGAGATCAGCCTCCGACCAGCGGCCCTGAGTCCTGAGCTCTCCAAGGTGGGCTCCCCAACCCAGAGATGAAGCGTCCATCACTAGGGACATGGAGGGGCTGGGAGGAAGGAAGGGAACGCCCAGGCAGACAATGTCCTGATTCTCCCACCAGGCCAGAGTGGAGAGCGTAGCTCTTGGGATGGTGAGAAGGGTGTTGAGGCTGTCCACGTTCGGCCTGTAGACTGACGCCAGCCAGGACTGGAGCGGGCGCAGCCTCAGCCTGGCGTACTGGGTGACGTGCGTGCATGCTGCCATGTGACCCAGCAGGCTGAGGAACACCCGAGCCGTTGCCATGGGGAAGAAGTGCAGTTCGCGGATCGCCGACTGAATAGCTAGGAAACGAGGCTGTGGGAGGGAAGCCCTTGCCACGGTAGAGTCCAGGAGGGCCCCTATGAACTCGATCTTCTGAGTTGGCTCCAGGGTGGACTTCTCCTTGTTGAGGAGTATCCCCAAGCGGTCAAATGTGCTGATGATCAGCTGCACATGCGAGCGCACTTAGTCCCTGGAGGTGCCCCGTATCAGCCAGTCGTCCAGGTACGGGTAGAGATGTACCCCGCGGTGGCATAAGAACGCCGCTACCACCACCATGCACTTGGTGAAGACCCTGGGTGCAGTGGACAGGCCGAAGGGTAGGACAGCAAATTGGTAATGTTCCCCCGCCACAAGAAAGCGGAGGTAGCGTCTGTGGGGGGGCTTTATACTGATGTGAAAATAAGCGTCCTTCATATTGAGGGCAGCGAACCAGTCTCCAGGATCCAGAGAGGGAATAATAGTGCCCAAGGTGATCATGCGGAACTTGAACCTGATCATGTGGGTGTTGAGTCCGCGTAGGTCTAGGATGGGCCGGAGGCCCCCTTTCGCCTTGGGGATGAGGAAGTAGCGGGAGTAGAATCCTTTCCCCTTGAACTCCTCTGGGACGGGCTCGATGGCTCCCAGTGAGAGGAGCGACCTCCCCTCCTGTACAAGGAGTTGCTCGTGAGAGGGGTCCCTGAGGAGGGACGGGGAGGGAGGGTGGGAAGGAGGGGTAGAGGAAAGCTGGAGCCAATATCCCAGCTCCACCGTGCGGAGGACCCACTGGTCCGATGTAATGTCCGACCAGGCACGGAGGAAGTGGGACAGACGATCTCGGAAGGGCGCACCTTCAAAAGTTAGGCTTAGGCCCCTGGGATGGTTTAGGGGCCTAAGAGCGAGACCTAGAGCGAGCTCTCAACTCAGTGCGGCGCCGAGACTGCGACCGGCGCCGTGAAGCGGAGCGGTGCCGGGAGTCCGATCAGCGCCGCGAGATCGACCGGTGCCTGGACCCCGAAGGGCTCCTGGCTGCGACCACAGGGACAATCATGGGCGACTTGCCCCGAGATTGTACCTGTCTCTGAGCTGGAGGAGAAGCTGTGATTGCGATCAGCTCTCGGGCAGCAGCGAAGGCCTCCGGCATGGAGGGGAGGACGTGCCGGAGTCGATGGTGCCAGTGCCGGGGGCTGCTCGTCCGAGCGGCCGCTGTCCGTTGGCGGCACCGCAGTGAGCGGTGCCGGTGCCGAAGGCTGTTGCGCCGCACGGTCCGTGATCTGAGCGGCCGGCAGCAGAGTCAGTGCCTGGGAATCTGGTCTCTTTTTGCGGCCCGGGGAGTGCGACCGGTGCCAAGGCTTGGAGGCCTTGGCCGACGCCGTCTTGGGAGCGGGTCCCGGTGTCTCACCCGAGTCCGGTGCGAGGGCAGCTTCCATTAGCAGGTGGCAGAGGCGAGACTCTCGATCCTTTCTCGTCCGTGGCTTGAAGGTCTTGCAGATCCGACAAGTGTCCACGAGATGAGACTCGCCCAGGCACTTCAAGCACTTAGAGTGTGGGTCGCCCAGAGGCATAGGCTTCCCACACTCCTCGCATGCCTTGAAGCCCGGAGCTTTGGGAGGCATAAAGCTCCAGGCGGCAGGGGAGAAACTCCCTGCACTTAACACTATTAACAACTACTTTAAACTACAAACAACAAAGAACCACTGACTAACTATTAACAAGAACTACTAGAAAGCTAGGAGACAGGAGATCGCTAAAGAGCAGAACTCCAGTGTTCCAACAACCAGCGCGGGCGGTAAGAAGGAACTGAGGGTGAGGCTGGGTCGTAGGGGTACTTATACGGCGCCATGGAGGCGCCACTCCAGGGGGCTCCCTACCGGCCCAGCCTGTAGCTAGGGGAAAAATCTTCCTGGCAACTGTGCCCACGGCGCGTGCACAACCTACATGGAATGCATGTGAGCAATCACTCAAAGAAGAATCTGGTATTTTTTGCCCTGTCACCAAGCCAGCAAAATGGCAAAATTCATTACATTTTTCTCCATTCACTAATAGTATTATTTTCTTTTTTGAAACCTATTCAGAAAGCCTTTACTGATTTCTAGTGCTGCCCTCTTGTGACACATTGTCAGTATGGCTTGAAGTTCTAACCTAGGCTGACCATACGTCCCGTTTTGAACGGGACAGTCCCATTTTTTTAATGTTTTTTAACCGTCCCGTCTTTTTGACCAAAATATCAATTTTGTCCCGTTTTTGGGGCAAGACTCAGAAAAAACATGGAATCATAAAACGTCCCCCCCTCCGCTGCCGCCGCCGCCGGCTCGCTCGGCCCCCGGCTGCGGCTCCTGACAGCTCTGATCTGCCGCCTCCTCCAGCCCGCCGCCCGCTGCAGCCTCCTCCTCTCTATTCCTCCTTCCCTCCCTTCTCTCCATCCCCCCCTTCCTCCCTGCTCTCTCCCTCTGTCCACTGCCTCCTCTCACTCCCTCCGTCCCTTCTCTCTTCAGAAAACCTGGCCGGCAGCCCCCCCGCCGGCTCGCTCCGCTCCCAGCTGCGGCTCCTGACAGCTCTGATCTGCCGCCTCCTCCAGCCCGCCGCCCGCTGCAGCCTCCTCCTCTCTATTCCTCCTTCCCTCCCTTCTCTCCATCCCCCCCTTCCTCCCTGCTCTCTCCCTCTGTCCACTGCCTCCTCTCACTTCCTCCATCCCTTCTCTCTATCCCCTTCTCCATCCCTCCATCCCTTCCTTCCTCCCTTCTCTCTATCCCTCCATCCCTCTCTTCCTTCCCTCTATCCCCCTTCTCCATCCCTCCCTTCCTCCCTTCTCTCTCTCCCTCCGTCCACTGCCTCCTCTTCCATCTCCCTTCTCTCCATCCCTCCTTCTCGCTGTCCCTTGCCTCCTCCATCCACCCTGCTCCCTACCCCCATCTCTTCTCTCATCCATCCATCCTCTCCCTTTCTCACCTTCGTGCCTTCTCTCCCTCCGTTCCCTCCATCATCTTCATCCCTCATCCCCCCTTCTCTCTCTCTCCCTCCATCCTCTTCATCCCCCATCCCTGTTCTGCTTATTCCTCCATCCATCCCCCCCAACCTCCCTCTGCCTCCCCCCCGCCCGGTGCTGGGGGGCCCAGGTGGGGCCATGCCCCCCCCACACCCTGTCCCGTTTTTGCCCTCCCAATGTCCCGTTTTTGTCTAAAGGAAATATGGTCAGCCTATTCTAACCATACTTGGCCAACTTTTAATACAACTTTTGGAGGCAGCTACACTGCTTTAGTGACAGCAAAGGAGGAAAATACTAGTAGAAATAATCAAAGGCTATAAGCATTGTATATGATTTGGGTAGTATCCCTTTAAATAATTTGGGAGCCCTCTAATGTGCCTCTACATCTTCTATGGCAGAAGCCACTAGCACCTAACAGCAGCAGTGTACACAGGTAGCTGTGTTTCCTATGTTTTATATAGATAGCAAACATGGTTATTTGGAATCTAATTGTGTCATATACTTTCCACATGTTCTTAATGTTGTGTAAAGAACAAAGACACAACACACACCCAGAAGGAAGAGAAATTGTTTATCATATAATTCCTATCATGTATTTTAGTACAGAGTTATTTAGCATAAAGCTAAGATCACTGAGACAGAAAGGATAAAATTAGGAAATAGAAAACTTAATCTGAATAAAAGGTAGACTGGAAAAGGGCAAATATAGTGCCTATCTATAAAAAAGGAAATAAGGACAACCCGGGGAATTACAGTCATCTTAGCTTTTGTACCGGGAAAGATAATGGGGCAAATAATTAAGCAATCACTTTGCAAACATCTAGAAGATAATAAGTAACAGTCAACGTGGATTTGTCAAGAACAAATCATGTAAAATCAACTTGATAGCTTTCTTTGACAGGGTCACAAGCTTCGTGGATAGGAGGAAAGTGGTAGACGTGGTATATCTTGACTTTAGTAAAGCTCTTGATACTGTCTCACATGACCTTCTCACAAAGAAACTTCGAAATGCAACCTAGATGGAGCTACTATAAGGTGGGTGCGTAACTGGTTGGAATATCGTTCCTAGACAGCATGGGTGTAGATATCAAAGGCCAGGGCAAGCTAAAGCTATGGCCTTGCCCATGTTCCACCCCCAGGCTCCTCCTCCCTTCCCTGAAGCCAGTGGAGGATCAGCTCCAGCTGGTTGCCTGGTGAGTTCAGAGCAGCCTGGGGAGGTGCTACTGCTGGCCTGGGGGTCGGGCCAGTGATTCGGGCCAGTGTAGTGTATTAAATTGCTCCCCGTATGAATGTGCTACTTGCAGTACTAGGCTTAGACTTGTGTGTTTTATTTTATTTTGCCTGGTAATTCACTTTGTTGTGTCTGTTATTACTTGGAACCACTTACATCCTACTTTTTGTATTTAATAAAATCACTTTTTACTTATTAATTAACCCAGAGTATGTATTAATACCTGGGGGGGAGGGAGACAAACAGCTGTGCATATCTCTTTATCAGTGGTATAGAAGGTGAACAATTTATGAGTTTACCCTGTATAAGCTTTACAGAGAGTAAAACGGATTTATTTGGGGTTTGGACCCCATTGGGAGCTGGGCATCTGAGTGCTAGAGACAGCTTCTTAAGCTTTTTTCAGGGAAGCCTGCAATGTATGGGACGTACGTCAGATCTGGGTCTGGGTTTGTAGCAGGCTAACATGTCTGGCTCGAACCAGCCAGGGTACTGAAGTCCCCAGCTGCCAGGGGAAAACGGACTCAGAGGTAGGCTCGGCCCATCAGTTGGCAGTTCCCAAAGGGGGTACCATCAGAGGTACATCCTAAATGGGAACCCCAAAACTGTAACTGAGGTGGGGGGAGATCGGAGCCAAATGGGCGGAGGTGGTGGATAAAAAGAAAGCTCGTAGTAGTTGATGAGGATACCAGGAGGGGCAAACTGAGACAACATCCCACTATCAGAGTCAGCCCAAAAAACATGTCAATTAGATGTCTGGTATAGTAGACAGTTGTCCTGGAAGAGGCTAGATTGGTGGCCTTTTCCCCACTAAGCAAGACTGCATGCACCCCTTAACACATCAATTGTTAGTTTGTAATTAGCCTGCTCATACCCCATCAATCAGGTTTATTTGCATTCACGTATCCTCTCCCCCCACCAAAATCAAATCAGGTTTGTATGTATCCAGCACTTACCCAGAATACATTTACTAGCAGTGCCCCCAATATTAAATTTGTGCTCACATTCACTCTTATCAGGTTTGTGGCCCCACTGCCTAAAACCTCTGTGTGCGCCCAGGCTAAATTCATTTTTGGCCATACACCACAAACAAAATTTCATGTGAATAAGAAGAGCAGGAACAGGGCATTTTGTATTAGGATTATCCAAGCTTCTCTTTGTCACCTCTAAAATGCAGCTCCCCATTTGGTGATACATCAGTCACATGAAAAATACAGAATTCTTCTGAAAAAGTCTAACAACCCCAAACCTATATAGCTCTGGGGGAAAACTAGTCTCCTTCATTCCCTCACACCTTTAATTAAAAAGGGGCCACGCTGAACAGGGTGTTCAGTTGAGCTCTTTGACAATATCACCCATATCATAAGGAACAGCCATGCCTATGGGGAATCCCAGCTCACAGTTCTTAAAAGAGAGGAAATATTTGTGAATATCTCCCTCTGAGATTCTCCCACATCCTTCCATTCATGGGCAGGAGGAAGGAGGGGTGGGTTCATCTGTTGACTTCCTCATGAAAGTGGCTGACTATGCCACATTCTGTTCACGATGCTGTAAAAATGAAATGATTTCAATGGTGTTACTCTCCCAATTTACACCAGTATCAATGAAGGGAGAATTTATCCAAGTACTACCCAGCATGCAGAACTAAACATGTTCCAGCCCAGAGAACGGATATGGGATACGAACTGTGACAGGTGAGCAGAAATCTCTAGCATTATTACATTTCAAAGGGGCACCAACGTCTCTCAAAAGAAGACGGTGTTTGTATTAAAAGTACTTGCCATATATGGCAGCTGTGTTTCCCCATCTCTATAGCCTCAGCAAATTCCGTCATGAATTTCTCAACTGTCTACAACAGCTGTTCTATGTTTTACCACAGAAGGTCACAGTCCATAGCTTAGTTCTACATGCTTGGTCATTACTGGGTGAAATTTTCCTTTTATTTACACTGGTGTAAGTTTGAAGTAAATCACTGAAATTATTGGAGTTATTCCATTTTGACAACCAGTGATGTAAATGAGAATTACTTTCAACACTTATTCGAGAAGTTGGGAGAGGTTTTTATTTGTCAACTGTGGCAAGATTTTCTAGTGTAGGTCACATTGTATGTATAGTTCTAGAGCTTCCTGACACTTCCAACAAAAAGCAATCTCTAATAGTGTTATCTCTATCATAAAACTGTCACAGTTAAATGAATAATTGAATTACCATACCATAAAATTTCTGCCACTCTAATACACTTCACATGAAGAACAGAAATAAGTGTACCTGTAATAGCAAACAAGAAGAATAAGCAAAAATATTTTGTTTTTAAATGCTCATGTATTTACCAAAATGTCTAAATATGTCAAGTGCTTTTTAACTTTGAAATCACATTGGTTCCTTTAAGGAGCTAGAGTGTTTTTTGTTTGTTTAGTTCATCATGTCTGCTACTGTTTTCAGTTGCTGATAAAGGAGGTGGGTGTGTACTTTCTTTCAGAGTGGAGAGTGCAAGTGTGGTTTAGAACCTGCCTTTGGAATTTGTTTCAGGATCATTACAAGCAGACCAGATGCACAGGAGAGGGTTTTTCTCAGGAATAACTGTTGATTTAGTTTTATCCCGGTACTCCTGAACAAGAAATGCTAGTGTTTAATTTGAACTTGGCCCTTCTTATTACCATTAATTTAATATTGCTGTAACCCCAAAACATTCTGTAACCCCAAAACATGCCAGAAAGGAAACCACAGTTTCCACTCAGTACTTCCCTCAAGGCGTCAGTTATGTTCTGTAAAAAAAGGTTCTTTTTGGAGGAAGTTTACCACTAATAATAATAATATGTATAGCACGTTATATCTTCAGAGCATGGAATAAACATTAACTAATTAACTCTCAGAACACCCCTGAGAGGCATGTAATTTAGTACTGTTATCATTTTATAGATGCCTGAACACAGGCACAGAGTGATTAACTGATTTGCACAGGGCATATTGTCAATGCCAGAGCCAGGATTGGATATTGGCAGTTCCTAACTCCAAATCTAACAATAAGTCCAGAAGACAATGTTGCTTCCCCTTCAAAAATGCTATATTCCCTGCTCAAATTTTGGGTGCTGTGGGTTGTAACACAGGACAAATAACTCTTCTTGATAGTTGCCAGCCAGGTGGCAATAATACATTTCAAGCAATCCCTGGAAGTGGTATGAAGGCAAGTGAATGGTAAGGTGAAGTTGACATATTGATCTGAACTTCAGTGAACTACAGGCTCACTATCTGAAATGTCCATTGACGTTTCAAATATCAGCTTCAGCCTTTGAGGATTCTCTAGCTATTTGTCCCAGACAAAAACAAACACACCCAAGCTGCAAAAAAGCACAGTCATTGACTCAGGGGTTTATTGGTGAACAGAATTACTGTAAAAATGTGTCATGCTCCTTCTTAAAGAAACTGAAGAGCATACAATAGGATTAACGGGAAAAATAACCATGTCTGACAAACAAATACCTCATGATATGTCTTGTGTTTGAAACAAAGTGAAAGAATGGGAAAAAAAAAAACCCAAAACACCACAGCTATTATTGATGCAGCTATTAGTGAACATTTACTACAGAAATTGCATAGAAGAGTATGATTTTAGAAAAAATATGTTAAACAGAGGGCTTAATGATCCTTTCAGACTTCAAGTGGTGATGATCATTAATAAGTGGACTTTCATTGCAACTCAATTCACTGATTTCCAATGTACCTTAAGTATCACAATATTCCATAAACATATGTGGATCATCCACTACTGAAATGCATCTACTTCTGGAGTCGAGTGCAACAGCTATTTAACAATACGCAGCAATATTAAAAATAGTTTAGGATAAGAAGTGAAGAAGAATACTATATCCAATTTGTGTTGTATGTAACCTGTACCTATTGACTTGTCTTCTGTAATATACCTTTAAACAGAGTGAAATCCCCTGCCTGCAGAGTAATTTAGTGTGTGTAGATGTAGTCTGCTAGATAAGAAACTCGCACACTGTGTGTGCTCTCTTGGAGGTCTTACTTTTGTTCTTTTATTACAAAAGAAAAGGTAATATAAAAAGTGTATCTATGTTTGGTTGCTCTTTGTGTGTGGAAAAAACATAATATACTAGGGGGAATTTAGGAAGGCAGAATGTAACCTCCTGAATTGGTATTTGGCCAGAACATCAGTGTTAACACTCCCACACTTGCACAAAGAGTCATGGAAACTTTATGGACTACAACTGAAAAGGAGCTTGATTTTATGTCTTATCCACATCCCAAAACCAATTACCACAATAATTATTGTGAATGATATTAGAATGATTTTAGCACTTATCTGAGAGGATGTTTTGTCGCTAGGAACTTGTAATTGTGATTTATAGAAAGCAGGGAAATATGGAGTGGCAGCTTTCACACAGGCAAGTGCTTATTCAAATATACAAAAACTTCAGAGGTATCTAATCGTGATGTATAGGAGGTAAGGATTGCTAGGCAAATGAACATGAATTTGAGAGACACTACATACATTTATGATAGCTTGACCCTGGAGTAATGAAAATCCATTTCTGAAACTGGAATTAAAAGGTAAGGTCTAGGCAGGGCAAGATTGTTAAAAGTGACTAGTAATTTTGGGTGCCTCATTTTTGGGTATCCAAGTTGATATCCCTTAAAGTGGCTTCATTCTCTGTGGGTTGGATGCTCAGTTCTTTCTGAAAAATCAGTCCCCTTTAAGGGGTCTCAAGTTGGACACCCAAAAATGAAGTGCCCCAAGTTAGTAGGCAATTTTGCAAATCTTGGCTATCTGTATTCAGAAAAAAACCCTTGGAAATGAAATTGGTGTGGATTATTCAGTTTCAGAGATCAATTGATATAAAGTACAATAGATTATTGTAAAGCAAATCTAATCTAAGAATTAACCTTTCAGACATCTTGAAACTTCAGTTTATGCCTAAGGAACCAGTATTCTATTTTCCTATGAGATTTTTCTTGGTGTTAACTATGGGCCAGATTTTGAGAACCCTCACTCATCTGAGTAATCCCATTGACTTCAGTGGGTCTATATGCATAAACAAGGACAGCAGCTGTCTTTGCTGTTATGTCAGCCAGGGCAGAAAAAAATTTTCACGCTCCCTTGACCATGAGTAACCAGGAGTGAGGGGAGTGGTGTGGTGGGACAGCTGGCCAATCACCTGAGCAAAAATAGCCACCTGATCAGAGCAGTGCAACAAACAAACAAACTGAAAAGTGCAGCAATATGGCACCCCATGGAAGCTGGCACCCAGGGCCATTACCCTGCTCACCCCTTCCTAAAACTGGCCCATGAATCAGTTTGCAGGATCATGCTCTAACTGAGAATCTACATAACAGTTGTGTTCATTAGTTCTTTGGAAGTCTGAAGGGGAGTGGACAAAATTAGTTTCAATGGCTGATTTAGAACAGGAGAGAAACATCTGCCAGGTTCATAAGAAACTTGCTGGCTGAGTTCGGAGTTCACAGCAGACCCGCTGCAGTTTTGGTAGATTAGTTCACAGTTAATAAAAGCTGAACACTTTAATGAACAACTGCACTTATTTTGCTCATACCAGAATTGTGAAAATTAAGACACACTTCCCTGAATGTAATGAGATACTGTATCCGTTTTATTTATAATTTGAAATCACATTTGGTATTTCTGAGCACAGTGGAAGCTGCTGCCTTCTTGTAAATTAAAGTCATTTGCCACGCTAGCAGTACAAGAGCTCAGCGAGATCCTGGAAATCAGTGTCCCATTTGCTTTGCTAATGATTAATAATCATCAGAGTCCAAATTCCGCTATCCTTACTCATGCCAGTGATCCCATTGAAGTGTCTTTGGTGACTACTGCTTACAAGAGAAAAATGATTAAGATTTAGCTCCAAAAGAATGTTTTTGGTAATGTATGATTTCAATAAGGATCATAGAAAACCCCTTCCTTCAAGCCTCATGCAGACAGAACTCCCACTGGTTTCAACAGAATATATGGGCAACTATGGATCCTATTTTAGAACATAGTGCTGTATTCTATAGTAACTGTCCCAGATCCTGCAGTAATACTATTTGAAGCTGTAGCATTTTGGATCTTTGTTGCAGGATATAGTGGAGTGGGGGTTTTGTTTGTTACAGATTCAGGTGAGGAATCCACAGTTAAACTCTAAAGAAACACGATCCATTTCCAGGTTAATATCACTCAGACTAGTAGGGCTCGTCCTCATTACGGCAGGGAAGGATCGATCTTTTGGCGATCGATTTATCGCATCTCGTCATGACACGATAAATCGATTGCCAGCAGCTCCCCCATCGACTCCGGAAATCCAGCTCACCAAAAGGTGCAAGCTGGAGTCGACGGGGGACCGCGCCGCCGACCGCTGCCGTGAGGACGGCAGGTAAGTCGGCTGTAGAGACGCCGATTTCAGCTACGTTATTAACATAGCTGAAATTGCGTATCTACAGTCGATCTCCCCCCCCTAGTGGAGACCATCCCGTAAAGAGAAACACAGAGGAAGATAAATACCAGATATGTAGACTGCAGTGTTTCTCAGTAGGTTGTTTCTAAATCTTTTTCACAAGGTGTCAACTGTTGTTTAACCTTACAGGAAAGTAGAAAAACAGGAATGAGTTAGGGCTGAGCTCTGGTTTAGATGCATTTTCCTTAAACCACTTGGGTGTTCTTACCTATGAAATAAATAATGGACATCCCACAGTAAGGACAACACAGAACATTGCACATTAAAGTGATGGAAGATAATGTGGGAGTTGTAAATGGTGCAATAAAATTATACATTAAGAAGAGCCCCAGGAGAATCATTAGGAATTAAAATATAGCTGATTATGTGATAGAGATACTGGGCTTGATTGTAGGGCAACATCTATTTATGTAATATTTAGATTAAGGATGGACAAATCTTCTCAGATAAAAATCAGAACAGATTAGAATCTATGTTTCAAACTCAACCCTATTCCAAACCTTTTGTTCTTTCAGTTAGGTCCTGATCCAGAGACCAGAGCAGTCAATAGAAAGACACTTTCTGACTTGAGTGGGCTGCAATTCAAACCCTAACTAAATGTGTATTTGATATGAGGGTATTGTTACTTGAGTATGGAGATTCCTAACCATATTTAGCTACATTGTAAAAATCTACCTTTCATATCCCCAGGAGACCTACAAGTTTTCGGACACAAACAAGAGCACTTTAAAAGAATCTTGTTTCATCGCCTGGGAGTGGTGGATTGAGAAGCTCTGAATCCTGGGTTTCAAGGAAATCCTTAAACAATGTTGTATTTTGTGCGAATAGCTTAATAAAGAGATTACTGCAAAAAGGTATGTGTTTTAAGCAATGTTATCAACCCCAAGATGTATGAGGAACTATGCCATGCAATAGCTTTATTTCTCTTTCCATTCTCCCTGCAACACTGAAACAACATAAAGTAATGAAAGGCTGTGTACACTTTCGCATCAACAGTACAGTACATTAAAGCCATTGGGGCTCTGTCTATGTGATGTTCCTTGCAGAATCAGGTCCTAATGATAAGAAGCCACTGCTGTAAATAGCTGGTCTTCAGAGTGAAGAATCCAGAAGTTATTTATGAAATAAGCCTGAGGCTCGTATTGGGACCAATATTATATAAAATATTTATTAATGATTTAAGGGGGAAAAGTTGCAAAATCGGCAGATGACTCTATGGGTGCATTTACACTGGAGGGGCTTTTTTTTGGCAGCGCATAGCATGCATATGCACATTGCCCCTAGCCTGGGTATAAGTAGCAGAGAAAATGGTGGCATAGATTAAAAATATAGAAGCGAATTAATTTTATAAGCATTACCAACATTTTTTCATTCTGTAGGGTAAAATAAGGGTAAAAGAATCTAATGATTCATGATACAATATAAGCTGATCAGCTGTGGGGGTCAGAAAGGAATTTTTTAATCCCCCAGGCCTCCCTCTGCACAGGTACATGCATGTAAAAATATTGAATTTCACAGTTGGCAATAATAGAAGCTTCAGTCTGCTTCTGTAGCATCAGCTATTGGTCAGTTCTGGAGCCTGGATACCAGACTCTGTGGATATGTGTTCTGATCCAGTATGACAAATCCTATGCTCCAGTAGCTAATGTTTCTATTAAAAGGGCAAAAAGCAAAGGAAACAGAAGGGGGCAATCCTATATTGTTCCTTGTGGACTTGGGCTGGACCTACATACAGCTAATTCTTAAGTAAATACAATGAAATGCTTTAGTAAATGACAGTTCTTTCTTTTCATATAAAAAGATTGGCACTTGTTGGCAACACTATTTTTAATTTATCATTAATTCTGCAGTTGTCAGTGCACTAAACAGAATGATTATAAAATAACTGGATTCAAATCAGTGTTCTTTTGAGGTTAAAGAGTTGCCTTGTTTCTTTCTTTTTTGTTACTGAAACATTTAATGTGCACTGTTTAGCAACAGAAATAATAAAAATGAAGCCTGGAGGAGTTTTAATCACTCACGTTTCTAATGAATCCCTCACTTACTCAAAGTCAGAAATAAGATTCTACCATCCTGTACACAATAGTTCAATTTTCAAATTAGCAATGGGGTGCAGTCTGCTACTTAATTTATGATGTTTGGAATAACTGTAAAGCTGGCTTGAAATGGCATTTTCTTTATCTCATGTATGGAAAGATGATCTGGATATAACAGTGATTCACTGATATTTTATTCTATAATTCTTACATTTTTTCATCCCACCAGTAATTTTGTTGTTAATGAAATCATTGCTTACTCATCAGCCTGAATTGTAAATAAATGATTCCATGAGCCAGGTTCATCTTTAGTGTAACTCTATTGAAAATGGTTGAACTCAGTGGCTGAATTTAAATGGATGTTATACCGGTGTTGCATTTTGGTCTGTTGTATTAAAGTTATTGCATTTTTAAAAATATTTTTCATATATTAAACAGGCTTCTTATATTTTGATATTGGAGTTACTGCTTTACGTTATTAAGTTGTGAAATAAAACCTCACCCCAGAGAATTAAATGAAAAATTTAAGCTAGCATTGCATCTCTTATCTAGCAATCTTCATTTCCTGTCCTAAACTATTGGGTAGTATTGATGTGCACTGTTTAACAGCTGCTACATTTCACCTCAGAATGGCAGCATTTTGCTTGTGGATGAAGTGTTCCTATATTCAGATAGAACTAAATTCTATTTGGGGGTACACTGCCTTGGAGGAGAGGAAGGTTATCAGGAACAGTCAATATGGATTCACCAAGGGGAAGTCATGCCTGACCAAACTGATTGGATAGAAGATGGATAGAAAACTGGCTAGACTGTCAAGCTCAACGGGTAGTGATCAATGGCTCAATGTCTAGTTGGCAGCTGGTATCAAGCAGTGTGCCCCAGGGGTCAGTCCTGGGGCCAGTTTTGTCCAACATCTTCATTAATGATCTGGATGATGGGATGGATTGCACCATCAGAAAATTCACAGATGACACTAAAATGGGGGGACAGATAGATACACTGTAGAGTAGGCATAGGGTCCAGAGTGACCTGGATAAATTGGGGATTGGGCTAAAAGAAATCTGATGAGGTTCAACAAGGACAAGTGCAGAGTTCTGCACTTAGAACGGAAGAATCCCATGCATTGCTACAAGCTGAGGACTGACTGGCTAAACGTCAGTTCTGTAGAAAAGGATCTGGGGATTACAGTGGATGAGAAGCTGGATATGAGTCAACAGTGCCCTTGATGCCAAGAAGGCTAATGGCATATTGGGCTGCGTTAGTAGGAGCATTACCAGCAGATCGAGGTAAGTGATTATTCCCCTCTCTTTGGCACTGGTGAGGCCACATCTGAAGTACTGTATCCAGCTTTGGATCCCCCACAGAAAGAACGTGGACAAATTGGAGAAAGTCCAGAGGAGAGCAACGAAAATGATTAGGGTCTGAAGCACATGGCTAACAAGGAGAGGCTGAGGGAACTGGGATTATTTAGTCTGCAGAAGAGAAGAGTGAGAGGGGATTTGATAGCAGCCTTGAACTACCTGAAGGAGGGGTTCCAAAGAGGATTGAGCTAGGATGTTCTCAGTGGTGGGTGATGACAGAACAAGGAGCAGTGGTCTCAAGTTGCAGTGGGAGAGCTCTAGGGTGGATATTAGGAAAAACTATTTCTCTAGGAGAGTGGTGAAGCACTGGAATGGGTTACCTAGGGAAGTGGTGGAATCTCCATCATTAGAGGTTCTTAAGGCATGGATTGATAAAGCCCTGGCTGGGATGATTTAATTGGGGTTGGTCTTGCTATGAGCAGGGGTTTGGACAAGATGACCTCCTGAGGTCTCTTCTAACCCTAATCTTATATGATTCTATATGCATCCAATCACAAACCCCTAGAAAAGGTGCCCAAAGAAGCCTATCTCCAAACAGCTCTGATGATTCATTTGAGGAAATATCCTGGTTCATAAAGCTAGATTTGTGTCATTCGCTAAAATCTAAAGAGCTGTTACTGTACAAAACCTGTTTCACAGACAGAAGCAGCCAATATGGGCCTGGTGAAGAGCCAGACAGCCTAACGCAATAGAATAGGCAAGAAGAAAAGTCTATCACCAGGTGGCATAATATTTTTCTTGGCATTCTGGTTATAAAGCATGATCTAATTTCCCTGGATTATTCTGGTCTGTTCCAACTGCATGGAGTTTGTGGGAAACTGTGTTAAGTATTTTTATTTTCTATAGGCAAAAAATGCTAGAAGATGCTTTCTCTGCCGTGTGAAAGTCATGAAATCAAGCAACAATGAATTGATCTAGTGGTATGAGAATAATCAAATTTCTGCTCAGTAAGATGATACTCCACCCTTATTCAGAGTAGTAGGATATGTTTATGTCAGACTGTACCACTCACAGCATTATGCTCAATGAAGTGCAGGACTCCCCGCAGGTGGTATCTCTAATCATATATGGGAGGACATAGCCATGGACGAGTTTGTCATTAGAGGTTTTTTGTTATAAGATTTATGATCTTCTATCAATGGCTTTGTTGTGAGTCAGTCTCTCTGTGATGATTCTGATGATTCAAAATATTTAGTCACATATTTTCTATTGATTTTTATTTACATAAAGCTGCATTTTTCTTGAACAAGTGCTTCTGTGTAACTTCAATATGCGTATGCCTTGAGCTAATGGAATAAGAGGGTAGCAGAGGTAAGTCATTCCAAGAATGTTTGGCTTTATGAAGTTGGTAATATAGCTGGTTAAAAATTTTCAGCACAAAGTCTTTTTAATCTCCAGACCTGCATAAGGCAGTGGTCCTGTGGTCATATAATTAAAAACTATCATAATGCATATGAAGAAAGGGACTGAATTATGGTTGCATGGTTCTCCTAACTTCTGAGTGCTTGATTTTGCAACCTTAATAATGTTTAGCACAGTGTTTTTGGATATATTACATAAATATTATATACAGGTGCATATGAAAAATAGGTATATATATTTACATACCTAGTACATATTTATTCATTCTTATATTAGTTCTTTTACCTATGGTATTATGTTCTCTTTAGTATCCTAGTAGCTGTGAAATTATTGCCAAGAATAACTTAGACTGAAAGATCTTTCTTAGTAAAAGTGGTCACATGGCAATCAGTATTAGCTGTAACACAATGTACTGTACATACTTTTAAGCCCTAAGTAATAAAAATTCTTGAAGGAGCCAACCAAAGTCCTAAAGATTGACATCCATGCCTTGAGATCAGCATCATTAAGTGTTGGGGAAACAGGACCATCTTCTTTCCTGAGTCTTTTGATGGAGTTGGAATAATAGAAAGCAGCAGAAGCTGCAGGGAGAGAGAGTTGGAGGAGCCTCTTATGTACCTCTCACCCCCAGGAGCCTGGACTGATTAACACCAACTTTTTAGGGAGCTTCCTTTTTCCTGCTGCTTCTCTGAACCCCTTTAAGGACAACAGGCAGTCAACTGAAGTAGTAGGAGCCAGTTAGGTCCTTAAGACACTGATATCTTCCCTCACTCAGGCCCTGCTACCAGCCTGCTTATTTGTCCCCTTCAATTGTGTGATGAGAGCCACTATAGCTGGCACAGAGCAGCAGTCATGAGTGAAAGAAGAAAACGCCCCTCTGGGGCAGCATTCAGAAAAAGAAAGCAAGCAAAGGAATCTTTTAAATCTAAGCAGAAAGGAGCTCTTCTGAGAAACACAGACACAAATGTTCATGGTGAGCCTTCCAGCTCCAGTGAGGAGATACCAGATCTTCCAATTACTTGGAGTGCAGGTGACCTGGCAGCTACTGCAGCATCCATATCTCCATCTCAAATGGATGTAAACATACACATTTCTAAGAAAAGTGTAAATCAGAGAAGAGTCTGGTGGAAGCGCAAGAAACAGCTGCTGCTGAGTTTAGTTCCTTCAGTCTAGATGATTTGGGACTGTGAACCCACTTGAGCAATAGCCCGAGGGACTTCCTTGTACTGCATGGGCCACAGCAAGTGAAAAACTTCATGTTCTCCAAAGACAATGAAAATAAAAGTTCCCATCCAACACATTACTGGCATGAAATCCTCAATGGTGACAAAGTGGAGAGGCCACAGCTTATGTACTCAAAAACCCAGAATGCTGCCTACTGTTTTTGTTGCTGACTCTTCCAGTCTAATGTTCCAGTCACATTGGGTTCTACATGAACAAAGGACTGGAAAAATCTGGCTAGAAATCTGGCATGCCATGAGAAGGCAGCAAATCACCAGAGAGCATTCCATAGGGGAAAGAGCTTGAGATGAGACTAAGATAAAGGCCAACATAGATGATCAGCATCAAGAGAGGATCACATCAGAGTTTGGCAAAATGTTCTGAAAAGGCTCATTGCCATTGTGAGAATGCTTGCTACCCAAAACCTAGAACTGCGTGGCACTTCAGATCAGCTGTATGTGCCAAACAATGGAAATGTCCTTAAAATTGTGGAGCTGATGGCTGAGTTTCATGCTGTACTCCATGCTTTCCCCTATGGATTACTCTCTCTAAGTTGGTCTGCTGGGACCTTTTAAATTCAAATCTTTCCTTATTGCTCGCATTTGTCTGCAAGAAATAAGTCAGCAACGACATTTCAATCTTTATTTATATTAATCTCCCCCCCCCCCCTCCACAAAAACACTTTTTGCTTCCTGGTGATGCGCACTAACCTTTGCTGAGTAACTATGTACTCTTATTGTTTTCACTCTGTCCTTCCTCTTGCAACTCTTCCCTTCAGTTTTGTAACTCCATATCTTGTGACTGTCTGAAATTAGATTGCAGCAAGCTCCCTGGAGAACACACCATGACTTGTTTATGCTGTGAGATCTCTGGTGCTGAAAAATAATAAATAGCTATTAGAAATGTTGATACTCAAATACCCAACATTAATAAATATTTCTGAATAGCTTAGGCTAAATATACAGGGCCAGATCTTCCACACCCACCTAGATACTTTGTGCATAGGAGAGCTCCCTGTTCTATGGGCAGCGTGTAAACAGCAATGTTAATAGCTCTTCTCTATAAGGGACAAAACCTGAGAGTGTGCACCAATTTAGATGGGGACTTTTAAAAGGGTTCAGCCTTTGTCTGACTCTGCTCCTATTGAAATCAATGGTAAAATTCCTTTTCGCATAAATGGGGACAAAGCTAAGCCAACAGAGAATATAAGAAGGGAAATACTGGGTCAGACAAAAGGTCCATCTAGCCCAGTATCCTGTCTTCTGACAGTGGCCAATGCCAGGTACCCCAGAGGGAATGAACAGAACTGGTAATCATCAAGTGATCCATCCCATTGCTCATTCCCAGTTTCTGTCAAACAGAGGCTAGAGACACCATCCCTGTCCAACATTGAGCACTTTCAAAATTCCCAGGCTTAGCACACTCCATTTTTAAGCAGAACTGCCCATTGACCTGAATGGGGAATTCTCAAAGAAACACGGGCAAACAAAGAAGCAACAACCTTAACGACCTAATGGCACAATCTGCCTTTTAATTGGGAAGGGGTATCAAGTGACTGTATCTCTCAGAGATTATGCTGAAAGTAGACATTTGAACTAGCCCAGAATCTCACCTAATTTTAACATCCCTTTGAAAACTACCGTAGCATGTAGGGTTATTAATACATTCATAGGTTCATCTGAGTATAGCTCACCAAATCAGTTCCCTGCCATTTCAAAGGCCTCAGTCATGTCTATTCTCTGCTTGTGGCACACAATAATGTAGTCTCCTGAGGGCTGTAATATTTTCAACTAATCTGGGTTACTGGACTCAGTACAATGATAACTGGGTGGGGTCCTGTAACATCCTGGAGGTGATCTTCTTGTCCCATCTGGATGTAAACTCTAAGATTCTGTGTTTTTATGTATGCAAACATATTTTATTGACTATCAGAGCTGGTGAAATTATTAGCCCTTTTTTCTCTTCGTCTACAAACAGTTCATAGCTTTTACAAACTTGTTTACTATTCAGAGTTTTTTGCCAAGTGGATTGCGAACAAATTTCAGCCTACAGACAATTGTAACTGCCTGCAGTGAGTACTGTATTTATTCAGCTATTCAGAATTATGGACTCCATATCAAGTTGTGTGATTGCACAGTGATATGGTAAATCCTGACATATCAAGATGAGAATATGCTCTTACAATGAGTGGTCTTGTTAAATTGGGTGTAACCCAAGGCTGACGTGGCATAGCTATCTATAGGACACAGATGGTGTAGCTAACTACACTCTTTTGCCTTCCTGAATTACCTCTGCCTAGAATAGAAGCATCACAAGAGAAGATAAGTAATTCCATACTAGCGCAACTCTGGTCTAATTCTAAGCAAGTAAACAACACTGCCATACTGGGGCACAATGCACTAGGCTTCTGATGTGAGCTAAAATAATAAATGCATAAGTACAAAAACATTATAAATAAAATACTACTAATAATACTGCAGTACCACTCAAAAGTCCCAGTCATTGAGCAGGGCCTCACTGTGCTAAGCACCATGCAAACACAGAACAAAAAGATGGTCCATGCCCCAAAGAGCTTACAACAAAATACATTTATATAGCACTTTCTTACTCATCCACTCACTCATTATTATTTGTATCAGAGTAATGTGTAGAAACTCCAACCAAAAGGGGGTCCCATTCTTTTAAGCTCTCTACAGACATGTAGCAAACAATTATCCTTTCTCCAGGGTGTTTACCATCTTAGGTCCAATCATACAGACAGTTATGCATGTGATTAACTTTAAGCATATAAATAGTCTAATATACATAAATATGAGCAGGATTGGGGCTTAGTTAAAGACAAGACAGGAAGGTGAAACAAGGCAGTGGAGAAAAGGGATAATAGTCATAGGACCAGGTTTTGACATAGATTAATTATGTGCACACTTTATAAGTATAGAGCATTTACTGTTTGTTTGATGGACAGAAATAAGCAAATCAACTTGGCACCTGCCTAGCCATTATCATGAAATTAATCTACCTTCAAAGCACTTTACAAATATTAATTAATATGTACAACACCCTATGAGATTGGTCAGTAAATATCAGCTGCTTATAGACTGAGAAACGGAGGGAGAGATATTAAATGATTTGCTCAAGGCTACAAAGTGAGTCAGTGACACATCTAGCCTTAGAATTCAAGACTGTCTGACTCCCAGCTCTCTGCTAAATCACTAAACCACATCTCTTTCTTAGCAGTGTCTTAACTTTCTCTTCTCCAACTCCCTCCTCATTTCCTTCCAGTTTGATTTCTGCCTACTCCATTCCACTGAAATCACTCTGGCAAAAACTCTAATAATATCTTCCTTCCTAGATATAAAGGTCTTGTCTGGTTGGTTCTCTTTCTACTGCCTTTGCCACCATAAACATAACCACTTTTCACTGAGACTATGTATTCCTTGAGGATTCTGTGACTCTAACTTTACTGATCACTCCTTAAGCATTTCCTTGAGTAGATACTCTTCTTCTCTTCCAGGTTTCTGCTCCCCATGGTTTTGTCCTTGGCCAGTGTTAGTAATAAATCAACTGTAATGCATAATGTATTGTTTACATTGATATATCAGAGCATAATTAAATGATTTACTAATTAAACTGAAGTTTTTGACCAAACACACAGAAGACTGAAATCAGCAACATGAATTAGTGAGTGAAACACACAAAACACTTTCCTTTTTGAGATTTGGAGTGTTGCAACAAGCAAACCAATTGTGAAATAGCTGAATCCATTTCAATCCAGACTTAGAATGGTTTGAACAGTCTCATGTGATCTTGGGCAAGTCACTTAATTACTCTGAACCTCAATTTCCCCACCTGCAGCATAGGTATAATGCCTAGCTCAAAAGCGTGTTGTGAATCTTAGAATACTAATGTTTGCAAAGTCCTCTGAGGTTCTTGGGTAATGGTGCTATAGAAGCACAACTGATTATATTATTAAATATGTAATGATATATAACAACTTTAATAGCTGTAAAATATAGGGGATATTTTTAGCAGACTCTGTATGATTTTCAGCCACTAAGCAATATATTGAAAACATCATTTTGAAATCAGTGATAGGCAGTGGAGTAAACTAAATATTTCTTTCAAGACAGCAGGTACAGAATTTATCACTGATGGTAACAGACCTGATTGAACTGGAGGAGAAAGTGGGAATTGATGAATAATAAAGCTTCATTCTTCATAATGGGTTTTAGTGGTCTTTAAATAGGAATTAAATTTAAGAGAATCGGTTGTGTAAATATTTTCCTTTATAATTGTATGTTGCTTTGAACCTTTAGTTTGCTTGAACTTAAATACCTAAGACACCACAACAATGCCTGTGACATCTGACATATCTGGTTGCGATTTCATCTGTTATGAATGTTCATAAACATTCTTTATTTGTTTGTCCTATATAACGTCACATTTTTTGGCTTTCCCACATGTATTTAGCATAAGCATAGACTCTGAGCCTGCAAACACTTGGGCACACACACATACTTTCAACACAAGACTGTTCCCAATGTAAAATTATTCATGTACAAAAGTGTTTGCAGGATTGGAACCATAATTAGTAAACAGCCCATAGATGTAGAGGAGTCCTTGTTTCAAAAACTCATCCAAAAAAGCAATGGAAATAAATTACACTTACAGCAAAGCAAAGTCTTGCTTCAGCCTCACATAATGTCAGTACCAAACCAACCACTGATTTTAAAAGGCGCAAGAATGGGTCTCAATGTAAAGTACATTGACCTGATTCTGATCTTACACTGGAGTAGAACCATGGATACATTCTGTAAGAGTGTTGCTAATACATAGCTACTCATTCCAACTTGTGTGCAACACAGAACCCTTAGATCATAAGATTTTCCTCCTATATCATACCAAGCGAGATGTTACAAATAAAAATGTTGCTGATATTGCCTAACACTGGCAACATAGGATTCTCTGGAAATAAACAAACAAACAAATATAATTTGTCATCTGTATCTGGATTTTTTACCAGATTTGTAAAGGTATTTATGTGTTGCTTTGCTCAGCATTGCAATGTTTATGTAATTTAGTTGGCTAAATCCCATTTTCAGTAGGACTTCTGAATGGCCTAAGTCTGATTGAAAGTTAAGTACCCATCTCATTGAATGCTAAGTCTCTCAGAACACATTGTCATACTAGATTGGGAAATTTCATGAAAATCCAGGACCGAAGAAAAAAAATTCTGATTGACAAAACGAGCTATTTTAATCCCTGGGCCATGTGCCAATTGAAAACTCCAGCTCACTGATGGGTGAAAGTGGCCAGGCCATTTTTAAAGGATGGTCCAGGAGATACTAGATTAGCCTTGTCCAGATGTAGAGACTTGGAATATGGACTAGATAATTTGCTAGATTTTCCTTTGCAAGACTGTCTAGTCTATAATCATAAAACACTGTAAACAGATGCTTTTTCATTGTATGGACCTCTCCATGAAAGAAAGATATTTATCATAGACCATTTCCTGTTCAAACACCCCAATTCTTTACTGAGTGGCTCTCAAAACGATTCATTTTGCAGCTCACTAGGAAGGGTTGGTCCGTAGACCACAGATTAAGAAAGATCCAATGCCTTAAATTATAAATCTTAGTCACTGCCACCTCTTCTTTTGGAATCCTTGGTGGGTACTTGTGCTTAAATGTAGTCTTTCTAAATGAATGATTAAACAACATTACATACATTAATTATTCCATCAAAAGTTGTACCTTGTTTAGCTATGCAGGTTAGGATTACTGCTCAGGCCTCCTATTTGCATTTACCCTAATGATAGGGTGGAGAAGTAGGAGGAAGCGGGAAGCCATTAGTCATATCTGTGGTTTTTTGGACTATGCCTAGTGAGTAGGTATGTACATAATACACTGAATCACTGAAAACTACAAATTTTATAAGCCAGATTCTCTATTTTGCAGAACTGTTTGGCACAGTTCTCAACAGGAAAGTAAATGTGGCTTTAGGCCACCTTTGCAACTCCCTGATCTTTAGCCAACAAGGCTGGTCTCCTGGTACAGAATGGAGCGGTTCAGAGGCGAGTCTAAATTGTGCCAGCTGACAAAAGACTCTGGAGGCCATTGTGGCAGCTGGAGATCACCAGCACACAGGGACACTCTAGCCAACTCCCCAGGATGCCTCTGGGGTGACACTTCTATGCAATGCCTTTTAATATAGACTGTCCTCATGGCACCATCTAAGGGCACAGATATCACTGACAAGTAATTAGAATGGGAAAGGAATGGCCATTGCTTCCCTCTTTACAGTAATTTTATTATTTTTTTTTTAGATTAATTGCAATAGTATCACAAAAGTATTAACTTGCATTCTTTTGTAGAAGCTTGCAAACAAAAGCTCCTTCCTAAATATACAACCTATTAGTTATTTTCCTAAATTTAATGAAAATATCAAATATGTTGTCTGTCTTTAGGCTATTGATAATTTCCATGGTATTTATTTTTAAGAGTGATAAATTTGAAGTCAGAAAGATAAAGACTGAAAAACAAATAGTCATGTACTGTCTGCTAGCTTTTATGAAGTAAGTACAGAGGCCCCAAGTACAGAGTACTTGGTACAGAGGCCCCAAATCAGCAGTCCATCCCTATTCAGTAGAAGCCTTTAGCACGTGCTTAACTTCAGGCATGTGCCTAAACCTCAATGAAGTCAGTGGGATTTATCATGATCCTAAAGTTAAGAACATCCTTTAGGGTAAGGTTACACTACAGGATTATAGCGCGTTTACCTATTGCACTATATGGGACGCGCTATAACCATAGCGCTATGTCGTGGCCACATTTGATGCTGCTGCCACGGCAGCGGGAGTGGTGCATGATGGGCAGCTAATCCCAGCATTCAGCTAGGTGCAACGTGCTTTGCAAAGGAGGGGGATGAGGGGGAACGTGTACGGAGGGAGATAAGTTCAGGCTGTCACTGATTTCTCTCTACGGAAAAGTAGCAGGCTCTGAATTTCACTCAACACAGCTCCATCAGTAAGCAGTTTCACTGCTTAATTGCTTCTGTTAAGAGCGGAGTTCTGTAAAGGAACTTCCGCATTCCTAATTCTGTTTGCAAAACAACACTGAACACGTCAAATGCCTTAAATGGCTTCCTAATTGCCTTAAATGGCTCAGAGGCGTGCCAGAGATCCCTTATCGCATAATGACTGATTACACTGGCCCTAACACGCTACAGGGCTAGCGCAAAAAGCCTTATGACTCTCGGAGAGGAGGTTTACAAGTTGCGCTTTAAAGGGAGACTTTTTGCACAAAATGTGCATTGACAGTGTGTATGGTTAGAGAATTATAGCGCTCCTGGAGGCTTTTTGCGCTATAAAGCGCCAGTCTAACCATGCCCTTTGTGTTTTTCTGAATCAAGGTAAGAATAAGGTAATACTGGAGGTTAAGTGGGAACATCAGAATCTGGCTGCATAAGCATGCAGTCATGATCTGCACTAATTTAAATTTCTGAGTGATCTTCAAGCATGTAGAATTCATTACTTGCAAGAAAGATATTTTCCAAAAGCGATAAAAACCTTGTCTGATTTGTACTTGTACTTGATGTTATCATTTGCAGTAAAATTCCTGAAGAACTGTTTAAGACACAAATGTAGAAAAATATATTTTTGGAGGGGGGCTGGAGAGGAGGGTAAAAGTTGTGGGGAGAAAATGAGTGATAAATCCCAATGTTTTCTTTTTGCAGGTCAAAATATAGCCAGCCAATAAAATCCTGATCATTAAACATTTTGCATTGCTTAGTCATAGAGAACAGTGATGAACTGGAGGGGACAAATTGCTATAAGCTGTAATGAACAAAACTAAACAAAATAAGCTTGAATTACAGCTAGATGCTGTAGTTCCCGACTAATGGGAGCTGGGGGGAGGGGGGGAGGGTGATTCCAGCAGGCAAGAGCAGCATAGAGTTGCTTGTGCACCTCCACCAAGAAGCTGGATCTGCTGCTGGCCCCTTCAGGCACAGCATGGGCTGTGTTGCCAGGACAAGCAGGAAGCTTGCCTCTGCACCCCAGGTGCTCTGCTGACTGGTAGCCACCAGAGGTAAATCTGCACCCCAATCTCCTGCTGCAGCCCTGAGTCCCTGCAAACCCAGAACCCTTCCTGCACCTCAAACCCATCATCCCTGGCCCCACCCCAAGACTGCACCCCCAGCCCAGACCCCTCCTGCACCTCAATACCTTGCTACAGCCCCCTCCTACATCCTGAACCCCTCATTCCCAGCCTCACCCCACAGCCCTCACCCCCACCCTATGCCCCAGCTCTGAGTCCCTCCCACATCCCAAACCCCTCCTCCCCAGCTCCACTGGGTTGTGGGCATCAACAATTTTCTTCAACTGGGTCCCAGGAAAAAAAGTTTGAAAACCACTGTCCTAAACTATCCATGAATGTACTGAGTACAGTTCTGCTTCATATTTATTAGACAATTACAGCAACTTTGTTAAGCAACCAATTTTTTGTTGGCCCCCTGCTTCATACTCCAAAGGAGCTTTGACTATATATGCATTTTGAAAGCTAGGGCTCACAGTACTGCCAATCCTTGTGATTTTAGCATGGGTCTTACATTTGATGTTTTCTCTGGAGTTCCAATTTCTTGAGTCATTTGATTTTGTGAGAATCTCAGCTTGATTTTTAAACTACATTTCTAGACCTCATGGTTCAAAAAATCTTGAGAACCCTAAAGGCTTAACACCCAAAAGGAAAATAAGAGCCCCAACATTTTTAAAAAACTGATGATTTTTCTAAACCAGTCTAGTTGTTTGGGATTGGCAATACTGGACTCCTGAGATCTGACTTAATAAGTTTCTATTTTCTCCTTGTCTTAGTGGATCATAAGATGTCACACATATTTCTATATATTATATACCAGTGTACTAGCAGAACTCTTCCCTTTTTCTCTTCCTTTCCCTTTATTTAATACTAGAATCCCCTCTAGAAATTAAATTACAGCAAAAGCTGCCTAATCTCAAACGCCAGCAGGTTTTCAAGCGGGGGGATCCTGCAATCAGGTGGTTAAAGCGCTGCCTGCTCACATCCTTCGGGCGCCTAGGCGAGGGACAGGGACGGAGCATTCAGCCTGAGCGGCGGGGAGACCCGGTGTCACCTGCTCCATTAGCAGGCGGACTGCTCAGGATTACCGGAGTGACGCGGCAACGGCGAAGCAGGGTCACGGCCTTTCACGAGGTCAGAGTTTGCCCCTCGGGCGGGGACGCAGAGCCAGAAACGTACGTGCCGCGCCACTCGCTCCCCACACCTGATCCGCAACCTCTGTCCCCTCGGCTCCCCTCCTGCGCGCCACCCACAGCCGGCTCAACTGCCCTCCACAGCCGGCTCAACCGCCCGCCGCGTCCCTCCTTTCTCCTTCCGCGACCCCCACGCCATAGGCAAGGCGCGGCTCAGCGGGTCTTTTTTCGCCCCCTGCTTAGTCCCTGGCCGCTCTCTCTCCCCCCCCCCCCCCTTTTGGCCCTTTTCAATCCCCTATACAAAAAAAGCCGGCAGCAGAATCTTCCGCTGATAATGGCAGGGTGAAGGGCAGTGGCTTCAGTAGCAGCTACTGAGCATGCGCAGTTCATGTGCGCATGCTCCGTACACCATAAACGGCACATTCCTAGTGGGCGCCGTTAGCCGTACTACACCTGCCGGGTGGAGACATGCAGATCAGCCGGACGCTGATAGGCTGCTCCTGGGACCTCATCCCCCCGCCTTCGGCCGAGCCTGGCTATAAAAGGCGGCGCGCCCTTCAGCAGCCGTAGCAGCGGTGCAGGCGCTGGGCGCTCGGCTGGTCCCCCCCACTCGCTGGAGCGCGCTCTCCCGGCCCCCGCGCATAAGGCTATCGCTTCCCAACTTCAGCTACAGTGATAGCTAAGTTGGGAAAAACAAACGTTCCGAGAAACCATCCCCCCTGCGCCCCGCACCTCTCCCCCTCTGCGCCAGCGGCTGGGCACGGGACTGGCAGCGCAGGAGAGCGAGTCGGGGCGCCAGCCGACATGACTCGGGCGGCAGAGCGGACAGGCGGCGGAGGCTGCTGTGGTCAGTACGGGGCGGAGCGGTGAGCCAGGGGCGGCTGCTAGAGAAGGGACGCAGCCTGTCTGCGGGGTGCGCTGCCCGGGAAGGAGTGCGAGTGTGCACGGGGGTGGCACTTACAAGCACGTCCCCCATGCTGCTCACATGTGTGATATTACATGTGAGGGCAGGGGAAGGGGGCATGGCATCCTGTGGTGGGCTGTGCAGTAGGTAAATACACAGATTTTTTTAAGGCCAGGAAGGTTTCTATATGCTGGAGGGTAGAGACCGTGTCCCGAGTATCCTAGACAAATTGGAGGATTGGGCCAAAAGAAATCTGATGAGGTTAAACAAGAACAAATGCAGAGTCCTGCACCTAAGAAGGAAGAGTCCCATGCACCACTACAGGCTCTGCAGAAAAGGACCTGGGGATGACAGTGGACCAGAAGCTGGATATGAGTCCACAGTTTGCCCTGGTTGCCAAGAAGGCCAATGACATTGGGCTGTATTAGCAGGAGCATTGCCAGCCGATTGAGTAAAGTGATTATTCCCCTCTATGTGGCACTGGTAAGGCCACATCTGGAGTATTGTGTCTAGTTTTGGTCCCCCCCTATTACAGGAGGGATGTGAACAAATGGGAGAGAGTCCAGTGGAGGACAATGAAAATGATCCGGGGGCTGGGGCACATGACTTATGAGGAGAGGCTGAGGGAACTGGGTGTGTTTTTTCTGCAGAAGAGTGATGGGGGGGATTTGATGCAGCCTTCAACTACCTTAATGGGGGTTCCAAAAAGGGCCGGCCTCTGCTGTTCTCAGTTGTTCGGTCATCTGCCACAAGAAGCAGCGGTGTCAATTTGCAAGTGGGGGGAGATCTAGGTTGGATAGCAGGAAACACTATTTCACTAGGAGGGCGGTGAAGCACTGGAATGGGTTACCTAGGGAGGTGATGGAACCTCCATCCTTAGAGGTTTTTAAGGCCCAGCTTGACAAAGCTCTGGTTGGGATAATTTAGTTGGTTTTGGTCCTGCTTTGAATAGGGGATTGGACTAGATGACCGCCTGAAGTCTCTTCCAACCCTAATATTCTATGATTCTATTGATCTTGTAGTGCAGCAGTTATCAAACTGGGTTGGGATCCTAAAATTAGTCAGAACCCCATTTTAATGGGGTTTCCAGGACTGGCTTAGACTGTTGGGGTCCTACGATCAAAGCCCAAGGACTTCAGACCTGGTCATTGGGACTCAGGTTACAGGCCCCCTGCCTGAGGCTGAAGCCCTTGGGCTTTGCCCCCCCTACCCACTGGGAGATTGGGCTTGCTGAGGCTTCAGATCCCCACCCCAGGGGTTGCATGGTATTTTTTTATTGCCTAAAGGGGGTTGTAGTACAATTAAATTTGAAAACTCCTGATGTAGTGTGATCTCCTGTCCTACTTTTCTGTAACACAGGCCATAGAATTACATTCTGTAATTCTTGTATCAAATCTAGTGACTTGTGGTTGAACTAGAGCCTATCATGTATGTGTGCTGTGTATAGAGCACTGTGTGGAAAGGGTGCACACACAGGTGGGGTAGTGCAATGTTTCTCAACCTTTTTGATACCAGGAACTGGCTTGCTGCCTTTCTAAACTCTGTCAGATCTCAGAGATTGGTGCTGGTCTGCAAACTGGTCATTGAGAAACACTGGTATTGCACGTGGGATGAGTTGGATGGGGGGCAATCAAGTGGCACAATGTAAATATTCTGTGAAACTTTGTGCATATTTAAACGGTAAGATGTTGAGATATAAAGTGTTTGTTCATTTAGTATAATGTGTATTTTTTTTCTTCCACGACTGCAATGCTGTGACTATTCCAGTGAGTGGAATTAAAACTTGTATGGCAAACAGCTTATTTTTGCAATCAAATACTTTTTTGCAGTGTAAAGATTGCTAACTTTTTAAAATGAATAAAACTTAGTAGCAGCCAAGGAAAATGCCAAATAGGCAAAATGCATCTGGATCCTCTTTAGCACTTATCTTTTTTTATTTTATTTTAGGATCCTGTGTCAATTATCTTACATCTGCAAAGTTTCTTCTTTATCTTGGACATGCACTGTCCACCTGGGTAAGTAAATTTTTTATTTGTGTGTGTGTGTAGTTGCATCATGCAGTGGAATATTCTTAATCTGCTTTTGACTGGTCTACACTGCACACTATAATTTACGGTATATACAGAAGGTGGTCTTTGGCAAAGACTTAATTGCAAAGTCCTGTGGTGAGATCTCACTAAATTTTCATAATCTTCACACAATATGGTACAGTATATTTGCTAATATTCTAATAAATAAAAGTGCAGTGTTCACAATTGTGTAAGGGCCTGATTCACTACCCTCACACACAGAGTAATACCCTACTCCTTGAGGAATGTCATTGAAACTAGTAAGGCTTTTTAGAGCGTAAGTACTACTCAAAGTGTGTGGAGGATAACAATAAAACTGAGCCCTACCGATCAAAGTATATTTTTTACCTCTTTGTCCTTGATTTTTATAATTTGATGAGCAGGTATATAAGCCCTTTAATGTAAATTACTAAATGTTGCACAATGATTTTCCAAGTCATATTTTCACCTGTACACCAACATTTGTTGGCAATTTACAGTGCTTCAAGGTGAATGACGTAGATCTAGAAATTGGTTTGGATCAAATCCATCTCCTAGTTCATTAATCATATGAAGAGGCAAAATCTAGCCTGAGAAATGCTACATTGTTTAATATCTTCTTAATCCAGTACCTAGTAAGTGAATGGCAAGTATTAATTAAGAAGATGAGTAAAAACTTCTTTAAAGTAACTTGTTCCTCTTGAATACCTGCCTTGTCTTTCTATGTCAGTTCCAATTTGTAAAATCTCTGAGACAAGGACTGGCTTAATATATACTTTGTACAGCACTGAGCACACCGTTCTAGGACTACAAGGGTATATGCCTCCCTTTCATTAATGTGAAAGATCACAGTTGTGTTTCTCCTCGGAAGGCCTGGCGAAAGAGAGAGAGCGCGCAAACTTTTGGTTTAAGCAGGTGCAATATATAGCAATGAATTATTTTAGTCCAAAGACTTTGGTGCTACTGCTGTTATGAGAAGTAGTATGTTCAGTCAACAAAACGCACAACTTAACTAGCAGCACAATGAGCCTTATTTTGCTATTGCCACTAACATTGAGTGGCACCTGACTATGTGAATGGTCCCACTGAAATCTATCAGTGGGGCTACTTGCAGATTAAGGTAAGGTATCATTCAACATGAATAAGGATGACTGAATGGGAATTTAAGATAAAAATCTGGACTACTGCAAACAGTTGAGTGAAAAAGATGTTTATTCAATAAAAATGTCAGCTTTTAGAAACATTAAACCCCATACACCTTTATTGATTTCAAAAACCCAATTGAGGGTCTGAATCTGTCCTTAATCGGGGAAAAATAACTCCTATTTAAGCAACAGTTTAGTCTAACTATCTAGACAAGTGGAGGACTGAGCCTTAAATTCTTTAACCTACAATAATTCCTCTTTGGGGCCTAAAATAAGACTTCCCTTTGTCGTCTCCTCCCTTTCTCCATTATTGGAAGTTATTTTTGTTTTTTTGTTTGATTTCCATCTGCCCTTCAAGATAGAAACGCATCAACCCAGATCTCTGAAATGGCTTTTTGTATAGTTTTTATTCTGAAATATCACAGTGATCTGTATTCAAAATGCATAATCTTGTATAGATAAACCTCTTTTGCTCTAGTTTGGAAAACTTAATCAACTCCCATGTTAAGCACCTGCTCAGGAAGAAACTAACTGATTAAGCATACTTGCCTCTTATCTACAATCCTTCAGAGACCTGAAGGGGGCCCTGAATAAGACTATTAAGCCTCAGTTCAGCAAAGAACTTAAGCATGTGCTTAAGTATTGCAGAAGTCAAGGACAAGGCAAGTCCTTAGGCTCAGTTCCATAGAGGTATTTTGAAATCAGTGGAAGTTAGGAGCCTACATACCTCTAGGGATCTGGGCCCTAAAGCTTATTCTATCAATTATGTACAGTACTTTTATAATATAGTGCTAAAATTATCAAACCACCATTAAAAGAGGAATGGTTAGGATAATAGCTGTCATTCATACAGAAATAGGGTTTAATATCAATGTTATGAATTATTAGAAAGATCTCTAGAATAGCAGGATTAAGCCTATTATGTGGTCTGCCTTTTTATTAAGGCATAGATCCTGGAACTAGAGGTGGGGGGCTGCAGCACTCCATGACTTGAAGTGGTTTCCATTATAAACAGGGTTTACAATTCGGTTCAATGGCTCCCAGCACACCTTGG
The DNA here is from genome assembly GCA_032164245.1 of Sternotherus odoratus. Taxonomy (NCBI): domain Eukaryota; kingdom Metazoa; phylum Chordata; order Testudines; family Kinosternidae; genus Sternotherus; species Sternotherus odoratus. The sequence goes on from JAVMKO010000011.1 coordinate 21,880,319, forward strand.
TAAGACTAAATTTATTATTAAAATTCCCTGAGTCCTGGCTGTAGTTTAAAAATGCATAACTGGGTTACTTTTTGTTTGTGGTGCTTAATTTTCAATTCCCTCTTCTGTGCCATTAATTGATTTATCTTTGACTTTTTTTAAAAAAAGTTGATTTAAAAAAAAAAAAAAAAAAGCAAACCCAAACCAAAAACCAGTGTGCTTTCCCCTGTTGAAAACAGCTAGCTCTGGAGAAGTTGAGGCGATGTGTATGAAAGTACTGTGGGTGAAACACAATGGATGAAATTGCTCTGAGTTAATGAACTCCTAAACTGCTGATTCTGTAGCAGTAGCTTTGAGCAGTATCACAGTCTAAACAAAACAAAACTGCTCTTTTAATTTTTTGTATTAATAAAGTTAGAGTAATGTCCATGTTTGTACAATGTAGTCCAGACATAGGGAACCAAGAGAGTCCTACACTTTTAATATGTATTTAGGTTCTTAGTCTCTGTGTATGTAGCAAAATCTTAGCCTGCAGATACTGAGGAAGAAATTTTGAGTGCATTAAATCAATTGGAGTTTGCCATTGACTTCATTAAGGTCAGGATTTTACCTTCAGTAATAGCTGCATCATTTTCCAATATTTAAAAAGGTGGGTGGGAGCGGGAGTGCCATAAAGCTCCTTTCTGTTTAGTCAGTTTCAACAACTAAAACTTTGGTGCCGGAATAGAAGTGTCAGGCCTGCGTCATTATAAAAGTAGTGCCTTCTCCTGAATTAACTTTCTACCTGAATGAACAATCAAATAGGTTAGCTAGAATTTAGGGTTCAGTGACCACCTACATACATTTGTAAGTGAAAGTTGAATAAGTAGTAGCTTGAATCGCACTAAAGTCTCGAGTCAGAAGAACACTTAAGTTCCATTTATGAAGTAAATGATGCATAGTTTCACAGCCCCCTCGCAAATAAGGAATTTAAGCATAGCCTGTTACAGAGGGAAATTTTGTTTTGTCCTTGCACATGAAGTCCAGTCAATTGGGGCACTGCCTGTGTGTGAGATCCCAAGCCTGTGGAATCTGAGTGAATGGTGTTGTGACTGGGTGCCTAGAGTCCCAAATGCATCTCGGTTACAGTGGAGGTGGCCAGACCAAACTTGAGTGGTGGTGTGATTTCTAGGCACAAGGTCGCAATGCCAGGAGTGAGTGGGCCCAGGACCACATCTATTGCTGCAGGCGGATGTGGGGTAAACTTCCACAGGGGTCTCAGGTTTTGTATTAAGCCCCAAAAACATGTGACCCTGCTGCTAACAGCTATCACAGGCACTTGCATAAATGATAGAACTTTTAAATTTGTGAATGTTTGGAGCAACCCATCTCCAGAAGAGCCTTGGTCCCAAACAGAGTGACACTTGAGAGGCCTTTTCCTTTATTGGCATCTTGTTCAACTTGTTACAGATTACTCAGTTTCTGGTCTTGCAAACTTTTTTTGCAAACTTGGAACACAACTGCATTTCAAAGTACTTTGTACGGCACAGAAAATGATTAGTGAGCCTTTCAAAAGAGGCTGATAACTGAATACTGTAATATATTCTATAATAGACTAACATGAGGGACTCTCTTTAACCAAACTGTCTGTCGTAGTACACTACAAACTTCTGCAATTCATTTGTTGCAATATACTTCTAAAGTAAATTGAACTTGTGACCTAAACAAATAAAGGAAAAATAAAATATTCAATGGCCAGCTGTGGATATATGCATATTGCACAGCATTGTTTGTTAGTAAATCACAATAAACTTGTTTTGAATAAAATTAAGAATGGCTGCCTTCATACTAGATCCTTGAATAGCTTTAACACTTAGTAGTCTTTAAACTATCACAATTGCTATCATAAGTTTGCATCACCTTGGTGCTACTACAGTACAGGAAGGATAAATTATTTCTGAATACCACTCTTCTGTTGGAAACCTAAGGTTGCTTAACTTGAAATATAGTCAATTTAAAAACTGAATTAAAATCTGGTTTCATATTCAACACCTGCCCTCTGTCTCCCTACTAATTTGTGGTTTTCCAATCACATTTCCTAAGTAGAAGCTCCATACAAATGCCAGGGGAAACAATACCACAGAAACAGTAAAACTGACTACCTAAGAAATCAATTTATTCTCTGCTCTCTTTCAGTTAACAGTTGTCTTGGAAGGTATTTTGTAGGTGAAATGTATTCAGACAGAAGTGCTGATTAAAGTGGGCAGTGTCCTTTCAAACTTGCACAGCTAGAATAGATGAGTTGCTTTGTCCATGTGAAACTAAAGTTTCAAAGGGTGGAACTAAGTCTCAATTTCTAAAAGAGCACCTATGATGGCAGCTTAAATATATTTATAGCTGTTGGAGGTATCTGTGAGGAAGAATCTTCATAAAAATGAGTCTTTCTCAGGCTTGTTGGTTGTAACTGAGGACAGGATTTTGGCTCATACTACCATAGAAAGCCTTTGGTACTATGACTTATTTGGGATAACCAACATTAATTGGGGATGATAGGTATTGATCTGGACCCAAGTTCCCATTGACATTGGAGGTTGCTCCATGCACAGAATGGCAGATAGGGCTTTTATGGGTGGGGGTGGGGGCGGGGGAGAAGGAAGAGAATAACAAAGTTGTAAAATGTCATATTAGCATAGGTATTCTTTTGTGGAGTTATTAAAACATGGAAATCAGCTACCATCTAGCAAAATGCAAATACTGACAATATCCACTTTTTTCTTATTAAAGGGAGATCGGATGTGGCACTTTGCAGTATCTGTCTTTCTGGTTGAACTTTATGGAAACAGCCTACTCTTGACTGCTGTCTATGGACTGGTTGTGGCAGGATCAGTTCTCCTTTTGGGAGCCATTATTGGAGATTGGGTGGACAAGAACTCGAGGCTTAAAGGTTAGCAATCTTTAGTGGAGGCTATTACCTGTTATGGGGTAATTCAAATCAGAGTTTGAGGAGGAAGCCATCTAAAGCAGCTGTCTGCATAATGGCATGCTAGAAAGTTACTTGTTAAATAATAAAACCAGACTTAATTTACTAACAATCTATAAATATGAAACTCTTCAGAATAATAATGGACAAAATTCTGTATGAATAATCTCAAAGATAAAAATACCAGGCTGCTTGAAAACCTGTAAAATTAAAATTGATTTTTAATTAATGTGACTACATAGAGGTGATTGAAGAGTACATATATCCAGATTACTGTATTCCTGGAAACTGATTCTGCAATCCTTAATCTAACAACATAATTTAACACTTCCTTGCTGACTCCCTTCTGTCTAGAAATATTCCACACTGTATACAACTGCCTTTGTAATCTGTTACTCTTATCCATTTAATATGTACTCTTCAGTCACCTCTATGTAGTTACATTAATCGAAAACCTGTAAAATTTATTTTAAAGCGTATACACAAGAATTTGTTTTTTAAAGACCATGTTTTGAAGTCTGCAGAATGGAGGAAAATGACTACTTTTCTCTTATTGTATTACACTATTAGGTCAGTGGAACGACACTAAGAATGAATCTGATTCTGTGTGTAGACTCTGTAAAATGGTGGTGGATTCAAAGTTAAAATGAGATCTCTGCACACTAAAAACAGTTTACCTTGTAAATAAACTTAATGCATAAAAGAGAAAATGGGGTGGGGGGAAGGACTTGAAGAATATAGGGGGAATATCCACAGATTCTATGAACTTTTTTTTTTTTCCTTTTAACCTGAAACAGTGGCTCAGACTTCCTTGGTTGTACAGAATGCATCTGTCATCCTGTGTGGTATCATCCTTATGATTGTCTTCTTGTTTAAGACCCAACTTTTGACCATATACTCTGGATGGCTTCTTGTAAGTGCTCAAATTTAAGACTACTTACATGTCACTAGTAAAGGAAAGTTACTTGTAAATTTGTTTGACTTCAATAGAGCTCTGACAACTTACAACTGAGGCTCTGCCCAGTGTGTCTCTTCCTGCACTCATGGACATTGATTGCAAAGCCTCCATTGGCTTCAATGATGCCGGGTCAGGCCATTAAATGCTACTTACAGTTTTTAGCTTTGTTGCAAAAGGGCACAGGGGAACCTCTTTGTTAATAAATAAAATAATTGTTTTAAAATGTTCATGCCATTGTACTGTCTGAAAAGTAACATTTATGTGAAATGGTTAAAATACAGAACTATAATTTTGGTTGTCCAAGAAAAAGTCATGGTGTCTTTTTAGTCATTTAGTCATTGTGTCTTGGTCCATCATTTTACTCATTTTTAACATTTCTTTCCTTTCCTCCAGACCATGTGCTATATCCTGGTTATCACAATAGCAAATATTGCAAATTTGGCCAGCACTGCCACAACAATCACAATTCAGAGAGACTGGATTGTTGTAGTTGCAGGTGAAGACAGAAGCAAATTGGCAGGTGAAATACATTATTTCCACTCTCTGTGTCTTAACATGCAGGCTTGATTTTTAACAGACTGCAGTTTTACCCTGAAGTCAGCACATTCTTCTATGTTCCAGGAGCTGTGAGAGAACAACAGTTTAAAAGGGCAGCTTTCCCCCTACCATATTCCTCACTATATTTACAGAGATTAGAAATGACTATTGTAAAACTCTTATTACAACATAGTTACCTAGCCATAAAACTATCTAGTTCTTGTTTTAATCCAACTCTAACTATCAAGGGAGATTGGTTTTATTTCTGCAAACTAAATATATAATTCCATCAAATCATCTGTTTAGTATTTAATATTCCATCATATTCTGTTGGTCAATGCATTTACTAATGATTTATCAACATTTATTGCCATCAAGGGAATCCCATATCCAGAGAACATTAGAGATTAACTCTCTTCTTAGGGTAAAAGAGGGCACAATTTGTAACCTTTTCTGTTTTTTATTTTTTCCCCTCAAATTTAAAACTTAGTTCCTTATTTTGACCTTGCAGTAGCTTTTTTGCAATTACTACTTCTCTGCAGAAGGTATCTTAATTTCTTTTAACTTTCTTCAAACACACAGAAGTTGTTGGGACTTCCCTTGCAAAGCCTTAGATTAATCAGAAGCATTAATGCTTTTTTGTTTGTATTTGGCAAATCCCATCCCTTCTCTGCTTCTTCACATAGGAAGAGGTGCATGTCACCCCTGGGAGATCTAGCCTGTAATAGGTGTAATAGACAGTATTACCTTTTGTCCTTCCTCAATTCTGACAGATTAATGCAACATCATATGACCATTTGTGTTCTGTACAGTTGCCTGGGAAATGTAGCAATAGGTTCCTGCCCATTTCTTCTTGCAACTTTGTTATTAACACACACCTCACACAACACCTGTTCTATTTAAGACTTCTCTCAAAAAGGGTTGTGTCTGGTGTGGGATGTGTGTGTGTTAAATTATAACAATATCTAAAACAAAATGAGGATTATATTGTGAGGAAAATCTGTAAAATATCCTTTGCCTAGAAAACTTAGCTTGGTTGTGAAATATGCAGAATGACCAAAGGCCAAAAGAACCTATTTATGTTCATATACTTTTCACAAAGAAGGAACACAGCTATGTAATTTAGCAGAACATGCAAATAAAAGCTACTGTATTCTCTCCTCACTTTAATTCCCGTAGGGCTTCCCTTCTAAATCATTGGGAGGTTGGGGTTGTATTGGGGGAGGAATACTGCTCTCCCAAGTTCCTTTCTGAAACCATCTCCTCTCTCAGTAGATCATGCAGGTCTTCATAACTGACACTTAACTCTGAAATCTAATGATAAATTAATTCCTTGAAAGGAACAAGCAAATTCAACCCTTGGTTCATGGCTTTTACTGAAAACTTAGGCCAAGTTTTTCCAAAATAGGACTCTAAAATTATGATCCTATATCTGTATTTAAACACCTACATGTGTGGCCTGTTGAGGGGCATAGGGAGAGCTGCACATGCTATGACTGCTGTTGGCCACATATCAGTCATAGAAATGTAAGGCTGAAAGGGACCTTGAGAGGTCATCAAGTCTAGCCACCTTCACTGAGGCAGAGCCAAGTTCAATCTAGACCATCCCTGACAGATTTGTCCAACTTGTTCTTAAAAGCTTCCAGTGATGGGGATGCCACAACCTCCCTTAGTTAAAGATGGAAGCCTCTTCCAGAACTTTTAGTTATGAAGTTATTCCTAATGGCACCAGTTCAGTGCAAATAAAAATTAGTCACTGCTATATGCACAGCAACTGGGTGGTGGGGAAAGTAAGGCAAAAGTGTATTGGGTCCCATTATTAGAATGGAACCATGAGCTATATAATAATGTCAAAACCCAAGGGGATTGCACCTGAATGTGCATGGAGTGGAACAAAAGGGAGAGAGAGAACTTTGCTCTCTGAAATTGCAGAATGATTGATGACCACTTAGTGCCTCAGTAATGAAACTTAATTCTATCAAAGGTCTGTTGCTATCAGAATGGGTGTTATATGGTCATTTATAATTGGAGAGAGGTGAACTGAGGAAGCCAAGAAATAAAGGCTTCAGTATTGTACAGGTAGTTTAATAAACTTCTGACATCCATTACAGACACTTTTTTTTCATAGGGCATGATTCTGTATTTGGTGCTCCCAATAATTTCAGGAGAGTTGCTTCAGAAATAGGCCAGGAGTGCATAGTGACCTTTGATGAAAGGGAAATCATTTGAGTACTATTCTGAAGACATTTGATGATTTTTCATCCCCCCCTTACTTTAATCCCAGTATGCCCAATCATGAACATATCATTCAGACAACTCTGACTACAATGGGAGTTTTAGTTTGATTAGCCCAATACAATTAACTTCTGTGTCTGACTTAAAATTATAGGCTTCTGTTGTAGCTTATAATGCACAAGGGCTAAATCTTGGCCCAGGGAAGTCAACAGGAGTTTTGCTATTGGGATTTGTAGGGACTGGGATTTGGCTCATGTATATGTAATAATAGAAGATTAAAATTAAATACTTCTGCTGTAAATTTTCATAATATTTTCCTTATCAAATTATATATTAGATATGAATGCTACAATACGAAGAATTGACCAGCTGACTAATATCTTGGCTCCAATGGCAGTTGGCCAGATAATGACCTTTGGCTCACCAGTGATTGGCTGTGGCTTCATTTCTGGCTGGAACCTGTTGTCTATGTGTTTGGAATATCTGCTGCTCTGGAAAGTCTACCAGAAAACCCCTGCTCTGGCTTTCAAAGCTACTTCAAAAACTGAGGAATCAGAGCTGAAACAACTGAATGTACAGAAAGGTATTAATGATATCTTAAAAATTGATTATATACATTACATCAATCATATCAAAATTAGAAACCATTAATTTTCCTTTTTTTTCCCCTCTTTCTCTCCTATGGACCATTTTTGGGATCTTTTCTTTTCTTTTCTTGTTTTTTCTTAAACAAGGAATGGGCAAACTACAGCCTGGGGGCTGCATACAGCCCTCCAGACATTTTAATATGGCCCTCAAACTTCCTCCAGGGAGCAGGGTCTGGGGCTTTCCCTGCTCCAGCCTGGGAGCAGGGTTGGGGGCTTCCCCTGCTCCGCATGGCTGCCAATGGCGGCAGCAGCAGCATGTCCCTCCTCTGGCTCCTATGTGTAGGGACAGCTGGGGGCTCTGCATACTGCCCTGACCCCAAGCACTACCCCTGGAACTCCCATTGACCAGGAATCCTGGCCCATGGGAGCTGCGGGGGTGGTGCCTGCAGGTGGGGCAGCACACAGAGCTGCTTGGCCATGCCTCTGCATAGGAGCTAGATGGTGGACCTGCTGCTGCTTCTGGGAGATTCTTGAGGTAAACACCACCCAGAGCTTGCACCCTTGACCCCTTCTGCATCCTGGCCCCAGCCCAGAGCACCCTTGTGCATGCCCAGCCCCCAATTTTGTGAGCATTTATGGCCCGCCATACAATTTCCATACTCCGATGTGACCCTTGGGCCAAAATGTTTGCCTACCCTTGGCTTAAACCATATTTTTTCAGGATTTTACTCTTTGTTGTTAGAGCAACTTGTTTTATTGTCATTATCAATGAACTTCGTTTTAACTAACAATATTTGAGGTTGCGGTTGGATGGACTACCCCATAAGCAGTTGCCAAAGAATGGACATTTTGGTATTCTCTCTCTCCCCCTCCCACTCCCACTCCCCCTCTCTCCCTCCTTGAATTGGGCTCTTAACCTCACAAGTTAGAATCCTTCCAGAAACTAGCCAGATTTACTTTAGAATGTATCCAAAATGTGGCAGATGTTGGAATATGGAGTCTAAAGAATTATTTTTTTCCTTTGATGAAAAAGGGGGATGTCTAGCAGGGAAATACCCCCTCAAAGCATCTAGGAAAAAGTTTCCAAACACCCCCACCAAGGATATGGAATCTGTTTGTGCAGTCTGGAAAAAGATAGTCTAAATGTAAGGTACCACTAAATGAAGACTATCCTTTCAAAGACTTAAGGTTTGATTAGGGACCAGAGTAGTTCCTGTATGGATGGGGCCATTGTAAGAAGAAATAAATTCTAGGGTGGCTTAGACCAATCTAATGGTAGAGTAAAAAGATAGTGATGGAAGAGGCCATCTTAGCAGTCTACTGCTAGCACTACAGTTTAGGAGATCCTAGTTAGTAACATCCCCTGAGTGCTTTTCTCCCCATCCAACAGCTCATGGGACTCCAGAGAAAGCACATCTAGCCTCTTCGGGGCAGAGTGCCCTACATTGCCCCGCAATTAACTCAGGGGTTAATACTGGAGCAGTGGTGATGTGTTCCAGAAAGAGTTATTGTCACAGGTTGATGGGATGAAGTGAAGAGGTTAAAAGGTGAGTACAGCTCCTTGGAGCTCTGAATGGGACTTCTTCAAGCTCCTCAAGACTAAGGACAAACTTAGCAACTGGCAATGTTTAGAAAACCTGTCTCATTCCCCACTATTATTTTGACTTGGTTTAAAACTCGACTTGTTAGGGCTGTAAATATGCCTCACACAGGTCTTGCAGTTTGCAGGGATTTGTGCAAAGCTTCGTATTCAAATAAACTCCAGAATACACACTAAAGTTCAGCTGTTCACTAAGTGTCAGATAGCTTCCTCTCTAGCTAAAAGGCTTTTTTAGTCTTTGCCAACTCTCTCCTGGCTTTAGGTTTGCAACAAAATGAGAACCTGGCATATTGTGAGGTGTGTGGGGGAAGGGGTGTCTAGGATTGAAAATCAAGAATGACTGTATTAGAATCCCAGCTCTCTCATACTCCCTGAATGGCCTTCAGCAAGTCACTTAACTTCTCTCTGTTGGATTACCCACCAATAACATGGGGAATAATACTCACTTACATACCACAAGGGACGTTGAGAATGTTTTTAATTAATGTTTGTACAGTACTTTGAACACTAAAAGCCCTATATAAGCACCTAGTTGTGTCCTCATTAAGCATATTATTTTGCACAAGCCATTGCTTAGTGTTCACATTTCACAAGAAACCTAGTATGAGAAGAGAGTAGTTTACTCTCTTCTCATGAATGTAACAAAACAAGCTGCTTTTTAAATCAGTGAAAATTAGCTTTCATTTTTTTTGAATCCTCTAGTCCTTTCTGTATTTAAGGATATGGGTAGAATGTGGAATATCATTTAACAAAGCTGTTTTTGTAATATAATTATCCAGAATATATTTAAGATGACAAACCTCCCTAGAAAGGAAGCACCTTTATTAAATATATACAGCATGAGCTATACACCTATAGTTTTGTGTTTTTTTTTTTTTCTTCAGGAGAGCATTTAATAGTTACATTTCTGTTTTACAGATAGCGAATTGAAACCCACTGAAGGAGTCCAGTTGATTGGTGAGAAAGATGTACCAGTCTTTGAGCCCCAGCAGGAGAAGGAAATCGGCTGTAGTGCCCAGATTGCTGAACCTTTCATCACATTTCGTGATGGATGGGTTGCATACTACAATCAACCTGTGTTTCTTGCAGGCCTGGGTCTTGCATTCCTTTATATGACTGTTCTGGGCTTTGATTGCATTACTACAGGTTATGCATACACTCAGGGATTGAGTGGGTCAGTGTTAAGCCTTCTGATGGGGGCCTCGGCCATAACTGGAATCATGGGAACAGTAGCCTTTACCTGGCTCCGTCGCAAATGTGGCCTAGTTCGCACAGGCTTCATCTCTGGAATAGCCCAGTTTGCCTGCTTGGTCTTGTGTGTGATTTCCGTGTTCATGCCTGGAAGTCCTTTGGATTTGACTGTTTCCCCATTTGCTGACATCCGTACCAGGTTATTGGAAGGACAACCATTGCCTACTTCACTTCCAGCTGATATGTCTGAAATATCCTTTACAAGTGGAATGCACAACTGGCTAAACAAGTCTAGCTCTGTTAACAGTGACCTAGAGATGAGTTCTGACTCTGTGCCTTTAATCTCTGTTAGTCTTCTGTTTGCAGGGGTCATTGCTGCTAGAGTTGGTAAGTAGTCTGTCTATTAAAATATCTAATCTATGATTATTTTTAATTCTATTAGAGCTTTATTAGTTGTAGATTCTTTGTTCAACTCAAATTTTTAATAAAGAACCATGATTGACTCCATTACTCTTACTAGTAACAAGACTTGTGGCATTTGATCTTGCTGTAGTCTTGCCTATGTAGTTACTGTAGCTCCTAGTTTCTTGTGTATAATATTGCACAATGCCATCATAACTTGTAATTTTCTTTACTCAGTACCCTGTGTAAACATACAGTATACTCTCTCATGAAATGGAGTTAAGTATTTGCAGATGTTTAATTAAAATAGCTATTTATTGATTAAATCTTTGAGGATTTGCTAGATAGCCTAGTATTAGCATCTCAGCAGAATCAAAGAGCACAATTTAATTGCATGAATGAAACAATGTATAGCCATCATTTTATACTCCTCCTCGTACTCTTATGGTTTCTCTATAATTTGCGGAGGAGGAAATACCTGACTTGCATGCATTTAGGGTTACTTGCAAATAAAATTTTAAATCCTAATTAAAGAGATTAATCGGGCACAGGAGCTACTACAATGAGCTTCTCCTGGAAATTAAACTTTCCTGCAGTGTTTACAGTTGAAACCAGGCACTGCTCCCTCCCCTCCCCAACACACTAATTTCTCCACAGGACAGCACTATTCTTTATTAGTATCACAAACCTTTAATTGGAGATGACAACTGGAATGAAAAATTCTTTAAACAATAAGTAGACTTTGGTTATAGTCTACATGATGTGTTCTAAATTTCTTAAATTTTACTTTGGAATGTAACTATACATTTTTCTTTTTTTCACATGGAGAATTTAAACTTGTTAAAGGAATTTAAATGTTTGTTACTAAAACTTTAGTTAGATAAATATTGTATGATTGTCAGATAATCCAGAGTATTTTCACAATCCTAGAATATTTTCATTTTTCTCCTTAAGGAAAGGATTGTTGTACACAACATTGTGTGACAGGCATACTTGATTCAGCGTTGCACCAGTTCTCTCTCCAAAAGAAATAGTAGCAAAGGGCCAAAATCTGACCTTAGGTACACTGGTGGGAAATCTATTCAAGTCAGATGAGAGAACAACTTGACTCAGATGTTTGACTTCAGATCAATGCTCATTATAATGAAGATTGGCTTGGTAAAGAAATAACTGTAGAATTGAGACCTCTTTGAAAATCTAACCTTTCCATATAGATAATTAAGGTTTTTCTTCCTTTTTGTTTTTCCCCCTAGGCCTCTGGTCCTTTGATTTGACTGTCACACAGTTGCTCCAAGAAAACGTGATAGAGTCTGAAAGAGGCATTATAAACGGTGTCCAGAACTCAATGAATTATCTTCTTGATCTCCTGCATTTCATCATGGTCATCCTTGCCCCCAACCCTGAAGCTTTTGGCTTATTGGTGCTTATTTCTGTGTCCTTTGTTGCAATGGGCCACATAATGTACTTCCGATTTGCCCAAAAAACCTTGGGGAATAAGCTCTTTGCTTGCTGTGCTCCTAAATCCAAAGCAGTCTCTAACGATTCGCCATCTTGTAATACATCCACTGTTTAGGGGGTCTCAAACTATTGCCACTCCTGCCCCTGTTTAATAATAATACAAGTATGCAGTTACTTGCTTCAAAGTAGCCATAAAGGGCAAAGTAAGGTGTTTCTTTACAGTCATAGTACATATACTCCCTTCAAGGGAGCCCTCCAAACCAGCTAAGAAACTTGGACAAATTCATCCATATGTTTCAAGTTTGGGTTAAAAGATAATTACTCTGATGCTAAATTTAGGGTGTAAACAAACACTAAAATATGTATTATATGAATGCAACAATATTTTATCATAATTTGAATTTCTTCCCTTTTTAACTGTGAAGACTATTGCCTTACTGGCATAAATACATACTTTAGGTGATGTACATGTGTAGTCTTCACCTGAATTTAGAGCAATCACTTGCCAATTGAGCAATATAGTCCATGTTTATTAGCTTGAGTAAAACCTTGTCTTTTTTTATTTCGTTGGGTTTCTCCTCTTTTACACAAACGCTGTGGTTTCTGCCTATATGCTGCTCCAGTTAAGAGAACTGGATTCTTTTTCTAAACTGGCTGAAACATTATACTAACAAACAAATTGTGTGTGCTGTGCTTTTTTGTTTTGTTTTTTTAAGTTCTGATCTTTGTCTAAAATCTGTCTGTTTTTGATTAACTTTAGAGAAACACTTTTGCGGTTTTAGCTTATATTATTCTAGTTCATGAATAAGTACAAAATATTGTATACATGTATGTAGCACTTCATAAAATTAAGTATAGTATCTCAAATAAGCCAAAGTTATAAATGTAGTAATGTAGCATTGTAAAGCAGAGCTTTTCTATTAAAGCACAGGAAATGTGCTAAAGAAGGTTTGGCAGAGCAGATAGTGTTAAGGCTGATGAGTTTGGATACAGAAAGATAGGCTAAGGTCTAAATCTCCTGGTCGCCTTTGTGAAAATTATCAGAATATGAGCAGCTTCAGTTTCATTTTAATCTAATGCCATAGTTTTAAGAAACCCCAACATCAGCCTAGTGTATTAGAAAAATATTACTAATCCAGGCTAAACTAAATACATTCTCTTGTAAAACATCTTATTTTTTAAATTACTAGAAACTTACATTTTGAACATTTGTAAAACAAAAACAAGCCTGTGACACTGTGACCCTTAAGTTTGGGAAGAGCAGTGGAGAAACTTTTTAAAAATAAGGAGGAAAGTCATTTTTTAATGCACAGATATGGACAGAGCTTTTTACATTAACCATTTATGCACTTTTGTGGAAACTGCAGTAATGTTGCTTTAGTATTCGGAGTTTCCTATGGTATGACAGAATGAATTAACATTGTTTAAAAGTCTTTGTAAAATGGAAAAAAAATTGTATTTTGAAAACACGACTTTTTTGTACTACCTTCAAACAGCCTTATATGTTGGCCAGCTTCCACCTTGGTGTAGGCAGGTACAACTCCATTGACACTATTGGTGTTTACACAATGGTTGAATCTGGGTAACTTTCCTCAAAACTGTGATAACTTGTATTGTATTTCCATTTTAAATAGACTGTAAAAATTGTAGTGTTTGTTTCTGACCAGTAGTTTGTGAAAGAATCTCAAGTGAATGCGTGAGGATCCCATCTCAGACTGAAACTTTAAATAAAGTAGTAGCCCTCAAAATTCAGTAAATGCTTGTAACAATTCCCTTTTTTTCCTCTAAATGATCAATCATAATAATTGATTCTGTACTGAATGGACTCAGGGACTCTTTCATTAGATTTATAATTGTTTCTACTTTCCAGCCAAGAATCTGGTTTTGCACTGTAATGTCATGTATAAATTTTTTTTAACAATCAGTGGCTCAATCCTGAGGCATAAATCCTGAAGGAAATACAAGTTTTGCCCTCAACAGAACTTTGTCAGGAAAGAAATTTAAATCCGGTCTTGTTTGTGTGGTCTGTTTAATCATGTTTTATAGAATGGATACCTATAATATTGGATATTTAAGACAATGGAGTTATACTAAAGATGAATGTCCACTTGGGGCAGTGGACTAAACAATAAAACATATCTCTGAATTGCTAAATGTGTTATTTTATTTCTAATTATCTCTCATCTCAATTGAGGCCATATTCTAATATCGATTGTGAATAAAGATTACTTGCTCTACTAGGGGGCTCATTAAAGTCAATGGGACTACTTGTGGCATAAAATACTACTCCATACAAAGTAAAGTTAAGTTCTTAATGTATTAGGGGGCCTGATATTTCATATTTTACACACTCCCAAACTTCCACTGATTTGTATGAGAGTTTAGTGTGTATATATAAGCAATGCACACTTGGGTGCCAAGAGATAATCCTAAAGAATAAACCTTCTTACTCCCATTTATTTCATAAGAATAGAATGATTTGAACCTAACCTGAACATGTCAGGAAATGTGCCATTTTTGCTTTGAAGTACCATGGGCCCTGAAGCAGTCTGTCTTCCTGGGAGTTTTGCTGAGTAAGCACTTTAGGAAGAAGCCTGTCCTTATCTTCCTTTTCTTTTTTTTCTTTTTTTTTAAATATGTCCAAATTAGACGGGGAGGGGGAAACCTCTTAATGTGCATAGTAAAACCAATAGTACTATTTCTATTTTACACTTTTATGTTGGCTATAGTAGTTGATATTAATCTCATTAATCTGGATGAGCAGCTTTCATTCTATTTGGTTTTATTCTGTACAGGGGTAGATGTTCTTGGTGGAGCAAAGTCTGCCTTTAGACTGTTGTAATCAGAATACTTTAGTCTGTTTCTGACTTTAAAGCTTCATAGAGACTGTCAGAGAGTGCAAACAAATGGGATAAAACAGGTTATGAAAGGTACCTGTGTGGGTGGTGGCTTTTTTTTTTTTTTTTTAAAGTATCTGGAGAGATGATATCCTCCCATTGAAATCAATGGAAAAACTCTCCTGGACTTCAGTGGGGCCAAAAATTCATCCCTGCATGGAGACCGAAAACATCTTGTCATCTTGCCTTCATATATTTTGCCTGCAATGGGTGGCTGTGTGTGTAGTATTGCTGTAGACCACTATTCTTAGAATTACACAAATACTTTAATACCGAGCATGAATGTTTTCTCTTAATAAAAGAGAGAGAGAAAAAAAATGTTGTATTCAGTTAAAAAAATAGGTTAGAAGGTCAAAAGGGACTACTGCTATCAAGTCTGACTGATATAATACAGGTGTTAGGGCTTTTCTGAGCATGTATTTTAGAAAAATAGCCAATGGCTGGTCTTCCTAAGTTATGTCATGCTAAAGTCTGTAAGTTAATTATGCCACATGAGAATTGGAATATTATAAATTTAAAGTAGAGTTGTTGCACAATTAAGATATGAATAGAAGAAATCAATAAGCTTCCTAAACATCCTCTAACTGCAGTTTTTTGTTCCCTAGACTGTATAGTGCAATTCCGTGGTTTCCAAAAAGCACTTGTTTCAGTATTATTTTGGCCATATTCCCATCAGTCCTCTGCATTCTCCCCACTCTCATTCCTAATCATACCTTGTGCCAGTATTCACCATTCCATTCCTACCATGGAGAAGACTGAAGAGAACACCTTTGAGCCCAACAATTAGCCCTTTTTGGAATGTCACGAAGCTCTTCCACCCCCCTGAGAGCAGAGTGTGCTCCAAGTACTAAGGAGCATTCACAGACCCCACTGCACTTCATCTTCAGTCACACCAGCCAATTTACCTAAAGGCAAACAAAGTAATGGAAATAGGCAATTTGAGTGTTGCTTTTTCCTCTGTGGTTGTTCAGATAGTTAATGAATTTCAGTGCTTTTAAAAGGGAAAGATTGATGGGCATCATTGATTGATATCTGCCAGGAAGACTAGATCCTGCACAGTGCTGAAACGGCTTCACAGCTAAAAGCAAGTGAGGTTTATTCTACCCTATGCTTACTTGGGACTAAGTTTCTGGTAGAGAAAAGTCAAATTGGTACAACCAACTTCTCAGTAATCTGTCCCCTGATTTTGCTATGAGTGGATCATTCTGGATCTGTTCCTGTTCCCTTTAAATCAATGGGAGTTTTGACTGACTTTAAATGGTAGCATGATTGGACCCTCCCTTTCTACCTTAAATTAGGTAGATTTAGTATTAAAAATGTGGAGGACAAAAAAATGACCAAGTGTGTTTACTTAAAGACAGGCAAACTGCAAGGACAAAGTGCATACTGTTCTGTAATGCTTTATACAAATACTTCAACCTGTGCTAGTGTGAGTCAACATTTCCTTGCAGTTAAACTTTTCCTTTATTGCATTTTGCTGGAACAAAAAGTACACAACAAAGTGCAGAGAGCAATCCTATTCCAAATACATGTAATAAAGTGGATATCTATGTGTCACACATGCAAGCACAGGGTTCTAACTCTGTTACAAGGCAAGTATCTTTCTCTATGTTTATACTTAAAGGGCCTATTCCTGATGCCAAGGCATTCAAGGGGATAAGTGCAATTACAGCAAACATTGCTATTCGAGATTTATTGCTCACTATGCTGCACCAAACAGCCCTCAGTCTATCTGCACCATAAAAGAAAAAGACATACTCAATAGAATTAACAAACAGCTAATTATGAGAATTCTCTGGAACCATGAATGAAAGGTTTCAGTATATGCAGCTAGCAATACAGGTTCAGCCAGCGTCTATTATTTCTAAGAGAGAAAGATGGATTATAGAATATTGCTACCATCTAGCCAACATATACTCTCTCACAGAGTCTGAAGAAAATTTGGGTATATATAATTGATCTATAGAAAGCCTCTAGTCTATTGCTAAAACTGCAAAGTGTAGCATACTTCCATAGTCTGTTTAGCCCAATTTTATCCTCCACAACCATTTACAGCCTGTGGGCCAATTCAGGTATTGACTTTTCACTCTTGGTAACCACCAGTCAATTACTTTCCAGAGTTCTGTCTAATAGATGGCTTGCCCTATTTATAGCTCCAATAAATGTAACTTTTGTCTCAATTTAAGATCCTGAGTTTGGCTGGCAGTCTATAGTCAGTCTGTAAAACTTGCTATTACAGGCTGTTCTGCATGGACATTAAAGATTTTAGGAAACACTTTATAAGAGTTAAGGTTTGCCTCGATATCCTTAGTCAAATCCACCTCCCCCTTGCAGTGTGCCTTGGCCAAATTTACCACAGTAGGAATGCAGCAGACCCTTGTTCTAAAACACCAGGTAATAGCCACTGCCTAAGACAGGATGCTGAATCAGGAGGACCAAAGGCAGGCTCTGGTGTGAAAATTCTCTAATTATGAAAATAACAAGAGCAATGAGGTGTCATCCTCTTCATTATGGAAAGACATTTTTAAAGCAGGACTCTGTCTTTCTGGGCTGTGCAAGTGAGCTGAGGTCAGAAAATAATGCATGATTCATCCCTCATATATAGGACCTTTAATATCGGTCAAGCCACTTCAGAGATCTTGAGCCCAAGGAATCAGAATGATGCCTTCTGACTAATGTCCTTATGCGTACTTTTCATGGGAAACCTGTAAACATTCTCAAAATAAATGGGATCTGGCCTCATTCTTGCTTAGAATGAGGGCATATCTTTGTTAGCAGACACACAAACATCATTGTCCTACATTTATTGACTGATCTCCAGAAAGTATTTCACAATATGCTTTGCTTTTAAGTGCCATAATATCATTGCAGAAGACCTTAGACTATGTATGTTATATGTCTACATACACAATATTTTAAGGTATCCTCAAGAGATGCTTCAAGTAAGGTACATCTTTGGTGTTAAGGAGATTATAAATGTCCCTTTAACATATAAAAACAGTACTTAGATTTTCACCCTCTTATTACTGGCAGTTCATTTCCACAAGCTGACCATCCTAGACATAAGCAGTGACTGAAAAAGGTAGGCAGAAGCAGGAAGGGGGCAAGTTGCCAATGTCAGAAATATTTGTTCAGCTGTTCCTGGAGCGACGCCAGTCAAAGTTACTGATTATAGTATAAAATGCCCTGTACTCCAGTTATCCTTTGTGGGATAATGTGGGGATAAAAACAAAACACTAAAATACCAAAACTGTTGTTATGGTATAACTTTGACTAAAGGTTCAAAGGGAGAAAACTGAGCAAATCCATACTAGAACATTGTTTTTAATTTACGGTGTATGCGTGTTTTGTGTGACTGCATTAGAAATATGAATGTATAAACATTATATACATATAGTGACCAAAAAAAAATAGGGGTCAAGTCAGCAGTAATTCTGCATTACCCACTGCAAACCTCCATTGTTGGAGCATTGGAGGAGCTAGCAACATGGTCCACATGGCACCTAATTTCAGGCTGGTCTCCTGAACCCCAACTGGAAAGGGTTCTCAAAAAATAGGAAAAGGATCAAAATGAAGAACAGAGGTCCCAATCATCTCTCCCTTCATCTCTATTCACAGCACTGACAATACTTGAAGGACAAGAAAAGCATCATTGGATTGGGAAGAGATGCTGGCTGAAAGGATTCCAGAGCATGTTGTGAGAGAAACTTTTGCTTTGAAATCACTTAACTTGTTAAGTTAGGTGTTAGTTTGTGTTTTACCTTTTATTTCTTTGAAACCTATTCTGACTTTTATGCCTCATTACTTGTAATCACTTAAAATCTTTCTCTTAATAAACTTGTTTTATTGTTTTATCTAACCCAGTGTGTGTGTGTGTGGATTGAAGTGTTTAGCACACTCCATTTGAGATAAGATTTGTGCATATCATTTTCCATTAATGAAATGACAGACTTCATACGAGCTCTTGTTGTCCAGGATGGTGCTGGGCAATACAAGACAGACATTTCTGGGGGGAAAGTCTGGGACTGGGAGTCTGCTAATATTACTCTGCAATGTAATTCATGAGTGGCTGGCTAGAGCACTCATGCATTATAGCTGGGAGTGATTTACATGCTGGAGTCTGTGTGTAAGTAGGCCGAGGGCTGGTTACTTTCACAGTGAAGCAATGTAAAAGGCACCCCAGGTGAGAACTGAGGGGACAGAGCTGTCCTTTAGATTGTACCCTGGGGAATGTCATGGTTGCCATTTACCCCACTCTTGCCCTTTGTTGAAAAAAATTCTTACACATCACTGTGCTTAAGTATTAGAGGTAAAGTGTCTGTTCACAAGAAGATCTGGTTGTTTTATTAAGGCACAGATGCCAAATATCAAATATGAATGTAGCTTTACAGTTTATGTATTACTGTAAGTGCAAGTCCCATGTTTTTGCAAGAAACCCCTTTTGTTAAGGCAAAGACAAAGTGATGCTGTAACAGTCTTATATCTGATCGTAGCTACGGTACTGATTCTTGAAAGTGGAACAAAGGCAGACTTGAAAGTCACATGCCCATGGAGCTAAGGATAGGAGCCTGTCTGTTTATGCTGTGATAGAGGTTTTTCCTTTCTCTTTTCCAAAGCCTTGAATGTTTGTATTAGTGAGAGTAGCACTGGTAAATAGCACCAACCTTACAGCACTGGACCCTGAAGAAGTCCTCTATATTTCCATAGAACAGCTCCAGATAAAACATTTGATAACCTTTAGTTCCGTCCTTCCCATTGTGTACTCCAAAATACCTCCCTGTGGGAATGGGGGGCAGCTGCTTGTGGGGAGAAGGGTCTAGAAGGAGCATTGTTGCCATAGAACCAGGGAGCTGGGAGGAGGCATTGCTCCCCCATGGGAATTCACTAGCCTTTTATGGATGACATCATTGGGTTTGGTGGACTAATCTTTAGGGCGCAAACGTTAACTATTTCCTCCATCCACCCACCCCAACAAGATGATCCCATGTCAACTGCATGAGCTGAAACTTTCAGGTTCCTGCAGTTGTGTGTATGTGGTTTGATGGTAGAGGGTTGTGCATCCCTTTCATTATAAAAATTCTAATACAATGAACTTTGAAAAGCACGACAAGCAAGTATTTTTAGAAATCATTGATGTAGATGCTATGTACACTAAAGAAATAGATGTCTTGGTGACCTTTCTGGTCTTGTGTCTTCAATGTGAGACAAAAAATCATTAAACAGCTTTTACATTTCTAATCCTCTTGGTAAATATTTTTTAAAAGGACAATCCTATGTTATCCTGGTTGATATAGTAATGGCTGAGTATATATTCAATTTGTAAAATGTTGCCAAGAATGCCCTAATTGAGCAAGAAAAAAATTGTATGTCATGTACTTTTAAGTAACAAAACCCATGTGAACAATTCATTTGGATACAGTGTATTATAGTACTGGCTTTGGTTTCCACAGTAGACATGCACATGACCAGCTTTGCTTAAGTGTTTGAAGGACATTGTTAAAAGAGAAAAAGTGGTTATGCAAGATAAATCTGAGGAAGTGATACAATGTATTACTGGCTCCAGCTAGAAGTGACTCAGCAATTCTTATTTTACAAGATCCAGCTAATTGATTATTACAACAAGCTTGGTTAGCACTACAAAAATGGTATGAGGAAGATGAACGCAGCTGGCAAGCCCGTCATTTACAAAGAATGTACATTTTTTAAAAAGCTGATGCTAAGATGATGAGTATGTTTCAGAACTGAAAAACAAAACTGACTGGTAGCTACAGTCACAATAAATGCTCCCTAAATGAAAGGCTAGTTTACATCCAGGCTCCAGCAAGTATCTATTCTGTTCATGTTCTTACACTGCACTCATCACTGTAAATCAGCTAAATAAATAACCTGACAACTAAAAAGCTACACATATGGTAACTATTTGGATAGCTGCCTTTAACTTTTCAATTAAGTCTGTGCGGGTGTTTTGGCAAGCATTTTAAAGGAATATCTATTCAAATAAACAGAACTCCAGGTTGTGTCTTCACTGTAGTGAATACTACTGTATCCGGATGTGCCCACTGTCACTGGAAGAGCATGATATGGGAGCACACATCAGGGCTCACAGTGGAATGAGGAAAGCATGAGGAATATGCTGATACAGCACATTGCTTAAGCAAATTCCACATCAGACTCTAATGATAATTTTAAGCTGCCCTTCACTGGTGGAAACGTTTACTAGTATCTCTGCTCTCTCACAGAATGAGACCCTATGCTCTGGGGCAGAAGGAGCCAGGCTGGCCACACTTTTCAACTTGTGCTTCAATTAATCTAACTTTCAAAAATAGATTTTACATGGAAGAAAAGTGATACCGATTGTATGTGTAACTACATGTAAAATTCATACAACAGTAATGCTGGACACCTACAAATGGTTCTCACTGCAGGTACCCTTCATATCGCCACATAATGTAAAGTGCTTAAGAAAGGTGTGGGTCATCTCTGCACACCCACTTTGGCCAAGTGTGATATTGCAGGTGAGTCCTACCTGACATTTCCCTGACTGGGCACAATAGTATCACTTTAACAGATCCAGCCAAGGAGAAGTCAATACAAACTGACCAAATAGCATGTCCCCTTTAATAAGATTTCAGGAAAGGTGAATTACAACAAACAGTTGGTAAGATCCTCACTTCAGGACCCTGGTTATGGATCCAGAAAGAGTTCACCATCTCTTGTAAACTAGATGGCTTGTTGTCCCTTCCCCTAGGTCTCTCAGGCTTTACAGGTTTTCCCAAGCCTGTTAGGATTCACTGACCTTTTCATAGGCCTCTGGAGCTTTACAAGCTTCCCCACGGAACTCCTTCCCCTCATAATACCTGCTCCCCTCTAAATTTCTTAATCCCTAAAAACACCATCACCATATCCCCTCAGTAGTGTTTGACCAGTGCTGAGGCGGTAGGGAGGTAGGTGAGTCAGGAGTAATATTCCCTCCCTGGTCAAATAGGGTACCCAACCTCAGCCATTCTCACCCTCCCAGATTTTCCTCCCTGTGTTTTTCTGTCTCTTTTTTTAGGACACAACACTAGCTGTAATGGTGCTGCAATGTGCAGGATCAAGGCAATGGTGTATATCCCCAAAGAGCAGGTTTGTATGTGTCCTTCTATATGCAATAGGAAGTCAATGAGAGCTCTGTTGGCAGAGGGACTGCAGAATCAGCTCAGAAAACAAGATGAGCATGTAGCAGAGAGGGTGTACAGAATAGAATGTGTTGTACCTGAAAGGAGTGCCTTGTCTACTTTTTATGGACTTTGCCAACATTTCATCAGCTCTACTGATAAATGCAGAACGTCAGTTTCCAGCCTCGGTAGAACCCAAGAAGGTGGAGGGTTGAAGAAGAATACAGGAGGAGCTAATCAGGTGCCAAGAGAAACCCAAGAATCTCTGATAACAGTTCTGGTCTCTCTTCTCCTGTCTTTTGGATCCTAGAATAGTTGGGAATGTTGCCAAATTGAAAACTGTTAAATTCTAGCTGTGAATGTGTTAGCTCAACTTTTTTTAATCTTTCCCCCTTCTACATGGCATCAGGCAGATGCTCATTGTCAAGATCCAAGGAGAGTACTCTCCCATTCATCACACTCCAAAATAATACCCATATTTTTCAGGGCTCAAAAATATCACAATGTGCATTGAGAACAATGGTGTTACATCAGGGATGAGTTTGGGCCAAAATTGCCACAGACATGCAGCCAGTCACTACAGTCATTGAGTGTGCACATATGAAAAGGCAAGCAGGATTTACTACAGTCATTGAGTGTGCACATATGAAAAGGCAAGCAGGATTTACTACAGTCATTGAGTGTGCACATATGAAAAGGCAAGCAGGATTTGCATTAAATCAAGTACTGAAAATATTTGGAGTACTTTTACCATTAAAAAACAACAAGATCACATAAAAGGGAATAAATCTAACCCTGTCTCTCTCCATATTGTCCACTTTCCATCTGGAATGTAGTAAATTTGGGGCTGGGGGGAAGGAAATCCTTTTTAATCAGCAACAGCTCAGCAGTCTTTATATAGCATTCAGTTTCCAGCTATTAATAATTAGAGTGAATAGCTTTTTTTGCACTTTGCCAGGTCAAACATGGTTTTCATTATGAGCCTGAGCACATGATTCAGCAGTTTTCTAGTCAGCAAGTAGTCCAAACTTATCCTGGTCTCTGAGCATAGGGTAAATTCATCAATTAGTGTGTCACTCATTAATAAAAAAAGGGAGGAGTATTAGATTATACAATACAATTAGACAACTGAAAAGCCACAGTGGTTAGTTACTGAACTAGCAATCCTTCCAGGATCAGGTGGCTAAAGTATGGCTAAAATTTGAAGAAAAAAAATGTAACAAAAATAAATAACCTGCTAAATAAATAACCTATTGGCAAGTCACCATTCCTGAATCTGTGCAGAGTGTACAACAGTGAGACGATGATAGCCGTGTTGTGTCAGATGGAGATGGTAAGATTGAGGTGAGCAGAGAAGCCACATTCAAAGAATTTCATACAGTTTAACCTCTGAGATCAGTAGGTTATTCTTTGACACAAGTAATCTAACCAGCAAGGGACTCTGAATTTTTTGGTGCTACTAAGCTGACTCAGCAACTCACAGGCTGTTGGTCCCTCCATTAGGCCTCAGGACTGGCATCGCACATCCTAACTTTTCACCATGCTGCTTTCTGGCAATAGTGGGCTGATTCCACTAGTCAGCATGCAGGAAAAAAGTATTTAAAAAGAGAAGGGATTTTGAAAAGAGCTGTACCAAGACCAGCTTCCGGTTACAGCCAAAAACCCACCTGAAGCCACTGGCTTGACAAGTGGTTTGACTCTCTTCCATGCTGTCACAGCTCAGCCAGACAGTGTAGCAGGAGACACAGCCAAGGCCTTCCCTCACACACCTTTCTTTAAACTGACTACCACCAATGTCAGAACTAGCCAAATTCAAACCCTAATCCAATGAAGCACTAAAATTTGTGTGTAAGAACATGAATAGTCTTGTTGAATCCAAAGTCAGAGCCAATGGGAGAACTTATGCACTTGAAGTTATACTTGTACTTAAGTACTTTGCTGGATTGGGGCCAAAGTCTGAGGCCTTGGCTACACTGGGGTGGGGGATTCGAACTAAGAAACGCAACTTCAGCTACGTCGAAGTATCTTAGTTTGACGTACCTGGTCGTCCTCACGGTGGCGAGTCAACCATGGTGGCTCACCTGTCGATTCCACTTACTCCTCTTGCGGAGCTGGAGTTCCAGAGTTGATGGGGAGCGCTTATGGGGATCGATGTATCACTTCTAGATGAGACACACTAAATCGATCCCCGATACATTGAACACTACCTGCCAATCCGGCGTGTGGTACAGATGTACCCTGATACAAAACCAACTGAAGTCAATATGAGTTTTTTCTTTGACTTCAGGGTGGATTGGATCAGATTCATAATCCTTTCATTTGGGAAGTTGAAGTTATAACTAGGCCTTGCTCCAGAGCACAAAGATGTTGGTGTGGAGTTTTTTTTTAACCTTCTACCCACTTCTGATGTAGAAGCTCTTCACATTCTAGCTTGTAATTACCTGAAGTGTCTTTTTGAGAATTTCAGTTTTAAATAAAAACTCATGTTTCTTGGATCAGATATAATTATAATCACAAGGATACTTGAAAACATGTACTTTCATTTCCCTGAAGTTATTCCTTAGTTTCTTCTATGTTTGAAAAAGCAGAAATGCAACTGAGAAGTTGAATGTCAGCGACTGGCTTCCATAGATTACTTATGAACAGTGGTCACATTCTTCATGTGATTTTATTTTTGCATTGAAAACATGTCACTCACTTCCCTTGCCTTTGCTATGACCCGGATTTAACTTTGGTAGGTTAAAGCTCAGAGATAAGTAATTTTTGGCAAATACAAATCTAAGAATCAATAATGAAATAAAATGAAACTTGAAACTGAAGTTGGATGTGTTTTATGTTATTTTGCTGAGTGTAATCCTTCTGTTCAATGTTTTAATTGGTCCTAACCTCCTGAGCTACCCCACTGGCTTCCCACTGGGGAAAATAGTGAAAAATCCCATCATACCCTGGTCAATCTGGCAGAAGGGAAAAATTCCCTCCTAATTCCAAAAGGATGATTAGTGCATAGCCCACAACAGATCAGAAAAACCCCAACCTACTCTGATCCTATGGGTGGGAGCTGCTGATCTGGGAGTGAGAGAGTGCAGACAGTCAATGGCTTACCTGAGCCCCTTTCGTCAGGTCCTAAATCAACTGATGCCTCCCTCCTCTTTGCCTACCATCATTTTTCCCTTGAAGGAGGGGGAAATCCTTTCTTTCTATTTGACCAAAGAGCCCAGGTCTTTGAGGTTGCAGGGGTTGCAGTATCTGAGAAATCTGGACTTTTTTTGAAGGTAGGGAAATGTAAGATATCCAAAGGTGATCAGGCACCCTGGTGACGAGCACAGAATGAAAAATGCAAGTAAAAATAGGATACAACCATTAGAGCATCAATAGAGTATTGATATAAGAACATAAGAATGGTCATACTGGAGTAAACCAGTGGTCCATCTAGCCCAGCATTCTGTCTTCTGACATAGGCCAGTACTGGATGCTTCAGAGGGAAAGTACAGAACAGAGCAATTTCAAGTGATCTGTCCCATGTTGTCCAGTCCCAGTCCCAGTGCCTGGCAGGTTGAGGTTAAAGGACACTCAGAGCATGGGGTTGCATCCCTGACCATCCTGGCTAATAGATAAGTTTCATGGAGGATAGATCCATGAATGGCTAATTCATTTTTGAACCCAGTTATATTTTTGGTCTTTACAACATCTATGGCAATGAGTTCCATTGGTTGAATGTATATGGTGTGAAGAAGTACTTCCTTTTGTTTGTTTTAAATCTGCTCCCTTTTGCTTTCATTGGATGACCCCTAGTTCTTGTGCTATATGAAGGGGTAAGTAACACTTCACTATTCACTTTCTCCAAATATGTCTTGATTTTAGAGATCTCTATTGTATCCCCCATTAGTCATCTTTTTTTCTAAAATCAGCAGTCCCAGTTTCTTATAATCTTTTTTTGTATGGAAGCTATTGCATACCCCTTAATCATTTTTGTTGTCCTTCTCTGTACGCTTTCCAACTCTAATACGTCTTTTTTGAGATGGGGTGGCCAGTCCTGAATGGAGTATTCAAAGTGTGGATGTACCATGTATTTATATAGTGGCATGTAGCAGGGTGGCGGCTCACCCCTGTGGCACCTCCTGTTAGTTCATCCGGGAATTAGCTCGCCAGTGTCTGGAGCGCCCTCTGCAGGCCAATGTCCTGCTTGCTGCTCTGGTCCAGAGTCCCTCACAGACCCTGGTGCCCTCTTCCCTTGGGTGCTGCACCCCTGCAGTACCCCCTCAGGTCTTAGGGTCTCCCCTCCCTGGGGAACCCTCACCCTCTAGCCCCACCTTGCCTCAGTCTAGGGAACTGCCAGTCACCACTTGTCCCCATTCACTGGAGCAGACAGACTGCAGTATCATTACCACTCATCACTCGCAAGGGGGGTTTGGCCTGCTGCTTCTACCTCTAGCCATGGGCTGCCCCCATAACCCCAGTACCCTTTCTTGGGCCTTCACCTAGGCTCTGCAGCCTGGGGGTTTCCAGGCAGGAGCTTCCCCAGCTCCTCTTGCCTTGCCCCAGCCCCGCTTCACTCTAGGTACCTTTGTCAAGCTCCCCAGCAGTCACGCCTGGCTACCTCTACAGCTAGAGGAGACACTATCTGTGCTCCAAACTGAGCCCTTTTTATAAGGGCCTGGTCTGTTTGGGGCATGGCCACCCAGCTGAGCCTGTTTCCCAATCAGCCCAGCTTTTCCCTACTCAGCCTGAGAGCTGCTTGCCCCCAGCCATAGCCCATCCCAGGGCTGTTTTAAACCCCTCTCCACTGGGTCACCCCACTACATGGCATTATGATATCTATCCCTTTCCTAATGGTTCCTAAAATTCTGTTAACTTTTTTGACTGCTGCTGCATATTGAGGAGATGTTTTCAGAGAACTAATCACAATGACTACTAGGTCTCTTTCCTGAGTGGCAACAGCTAACTTAAACCCCACCATATTGTATATATAGTTTGGATTTTTTCCCCCAATGTGCATAACTTCACACTTATCAATATTGAATTTTATCTGCCATTTTGTTGACCAGTCAGCCAGTTTAGTGAGATCTCTTTATAACTCATTGCAGTCAGATTTGAACTTAACTATTTTCAATAATTTTATATCATCTTCAAATTTTTCCACCTGACTATTCAACAGATCATTCATGAATATGTTGAACAAAACAAGCCGCAGTACAGATCCCTGGGGGGGTTGGGGGGGCACTATTTATTTCTCTCCATTGGGAAATCTGACCATTTATTCTTACCTTTTATTTATTATCTTTTAACCAATTACTGGTTCATGAGAGGACCTTTGCTATTATGCCATGACAGTTTAGTTTGCTTAAGAGCCTTTGGTGATGGACTTTGTCAAAGATTTTCTGAAAGTCTAACTACTCTAAATCCGTTGTATCATTCTTGTCCACATGCTTGTTGACTCCCTCAAAGAATTCTAATAGATTGATGAGACATGATTTCCCTTTACAAAAACTGTGTTGACTCTTTCCCCCCCCCCAAAATGTGTTCTTCTATGTGTCTGTTCTTTACTATAGTTATAACCAATTCTCCTGATAACAAAGTTAGACTTATTAGCCTGCAATTGCCAGGCTTGCCTCTGGAGCCTTTTTAAAAACTGGTATTATATTAGGTACCCTCCAATCATCTGTTACAAAGGCTGATTTAAGCAATATTTTATATATATGGAAGGAACGGTTAGCTGTTTATCTGCATAGCTGTGATTAAGTGCATCTTTTTTTAATCTATCACCTGGAGAGTTTTGCACAGATCTTGTCCCTTCTTATTGGTAGATAATTTTTACTATTTATTATGGTTATTTAGTGCATTGGAAGTGCAAATTCCTTACATTTTTTAAAAGACTTTGGCTTCTCCAAATGAAAAGGGTTGAGTCATCAAGTAGCTTTTTTTACTTATTTTCCACTGGTAAACTGTATAATCTTTTATTCTTTTGAATGTTTATTCAGTGACAATTCACACCATTTGATCAGAGAACTGATCATCTGATTTTTGGCCACCCATGATTCTGTCACACCCTTTTAAATCAATATGGTTTGGGGGCCTAAGACTGTTCTTGGCTTGATCGTGCCCTCACATAAGCAGAGCTTGTGTTAACTACACCCGTTTTTTAGTCCATTATAATACTGTACTATATACATGGTAAGATGGAGACTTCAGAGGGAAAACGTCTTTAAAGGATTAGTTCTGGTTACTGTATTTCAAAAGATCATTTCTGACTTTAGGGATTTGCTACTGGAATAATAGCTACACACTGTAGTTTGTCACTGAAGGTAATAATTATCATTGTACACTAACATGAACAAATGCAGGAAATAATACCTATGATTACAGTTTGAAAGGGTGTGACTCTTTGTCTAATAGCTATAGGGGTAGATTTCTATGCAGCTATATGGGTGCTGGGGATTCATACATTTGTGACTTCACTTCCTTTACAGCAAGGCAGTTCCATCTTCAAAGCATCAAAACAGCTTGTGCTTCAGACAAGACTATTATCTACTTCATATGAAAGTCATATGTGCTTTTACATACAACCTAGGGTTCAAGGAGTATAAAAAGGCTGAAATATAGTTTTAAAAATAATGCAGATCACTGTGATATGTGTTTTGTAATATATACAGTAATAATATGTTTCCAGAGTGCCTTCCAGTTGAGGCTCTCCATACACTTTACAAACATCAATTATTTTAATTTTTGACAATAAAAAACCAAAGTATTTTGCAATCTTTAGAAGCAAAACAGCTATCAATTACATGGAAAAGAACTATTCACATTCAGCCTGTGCCGGGTTTTTCCCTCTAGTATATATTCCTTACTGGTTTAGTTTTAAAGAGTTGAGTGACATTTTCCTGTCATTTATTTCTAAATTACACCTATCTTCTTTACATTTATACTTTAATCATCAGTAGCCAAGCCTTTATTATTTCTTATACACAACAGTGAAAACACTGGTTTGCTATCCTTTGTACTTGTACTAAATTGCCAGTTTTAAAAGTATGTTTAAATTCAAATCTTCTACAAAACATACTTCATGTGTAATTCTCGATTTAAATAACTGAGTTTAAAAAGAGACATATTGGAATATATAACACCAATATAAATTTGTGTGTGTGTTTAATATTCCTACTGTATTGTCAAATTTAGAATAAAATATTTAAGTTACAAAAAAGAGCAATTCCTTTTATCTCAACATAAAGGAACAATTAAATGATAATTAATAAAAAACTAAGCAGGCTTATTTTACTACTGCTGTACTGATTGGAACACAAAGTATCAAAGGCCCTGATTCCTTCAGTGAAAAATTCTGGTTCTATCTATCATGTGGAATTTCAGATTGTGAATATTTGCCATTAAAAATGCATTGATACGTGCATAAACCATGTGTATTGTTTCTGTTTCCTTAAAAGAAAGAAATTGCAACATTCACCAAATAATGTATTTATAACGAACTACCCACTGAAAAAATGGTCATTAACCTTTCATAACTGTGGCTCTTCAAGGTGTGTTGCACACGTCTGTTCTACTTTGGTGTGGTATTATCAGGGCGGCTGAAGCACCCTCTGCTGTCGTGCACCACTGGTGTCAGTTCTTTCTTTCTGGAAACTCCGGTGCAGAAGGATAGGAGGGCAGGGCGTGGAATGGATATGAGCAATCATCATGGGTAGTGAGAAGGAATTGAAGGGACTCGAGGTTATCTGGGCCCTTTGTAAGGGTGACCAGATAGCAACTGTGAAAAAACAGGACAGGGTGTTGGGGAGTAATAGGCACCTATATAAGAAAAAGTCCCCAAAATGAGACACATCTGGTCACTCTAGCCCTTTATACGAATGCCAGCAGCATACAGCACAAGCCACCCCAATAGGTAACATAGAGAAACAAATTCCAGTGACTGTGCATAGGATGTGTACACACCAAGAGTGGAATGCAAATGTGCAATCACTCAAAGAAGAATTATAGTTATTACCCTTATACTTATCTAAGAAAACTTATAGTTACCTATTTCAATACCGATGTACTTATTGGAAGCTCTTCAGATTGTCTAAACATTTGGGTTTAAAGATGGGGAGGAGAGGGAAGAAGAGGAAACTCCTAAACAGGTGCAACAGCAAAAGTAACTAAATACTATTTAAGACAAGATCTATCTTTTCTCACACTTTACATGTGCCTAGTAACAAGAACATTGGAGTCAGGGGATGCTTCAAGTAGCTCTGATAACAATAAGGAAAGTAGCCCAGCTATACTGAAAATCAATGGGATTATCTTCAGGACTAAGTGTTAACTTTTAAGAATAGAAAGTTACTGATTCAAAAGGTCTCCATTCATTGGTCTCCACTGATTCAAAAGGACTCCTAGGAAGGATGTAACAGATTAACGATTTATCTTATTTGTCTATAGCTTCTTGTTATATAGAGTCATTAAAGAATATTTATGTCACATCCAAGTGTAAACCTTTATGTTCTTTTAGCTTTACATAGCATTGGTTGGTTGCTTCAGCAAAGTTTTTTTTTGACAGACTCTGGGCCAATTTCAAAGGTGAGTGAGGGAAATCCAAGAAAGTCTAGAGAGAGTCAAACTGGTGTAAATTATATTTTCTTCAAGTCTCCTCAGTTATACTAACTTAGAGTCCTTCTAAAACTTTACATTTTTTATTTGTTTAGATTCCCCTGAGGTTGAAGATCCAAATGCAGGGTGAATACACCCCTTTACATTAATATACGCCCTGCAAATCAGACTGCCTTGCACCTCAGAGTCCCTTACTGTTGTGTACACCCAGTATACCAATATATGAAGGATTCTAAATTGGTGTAATTTAGACCAGGAAGAGATGCAAGTAAAAGTAGCCTCCATCCTAAAGGAGCATAAGAGAATCTAATTGAGAACAAGAAATCATGAGAAGTTAAACTTGCATATTACATCCCAAAACACCTTGGGATTTGACCTTATGTCTCCCAAAACACATACTTCTTTTCTGTCAAGACGGCTATGTGACTTATTGGGTTGCAGGAGTCGTGCTTTCATTTCCACTTGTATGAAATATATTTTTAGAGGGAAGGAAGTCTTGCTACTAAATCAGCTAACTTGAGGGTGGGAAGGAAATCCTATTTCTTTGGATGCAAGTGCTGGAGATTCCTGAACTACTGTTTTTATACTAACCTTCTCTGTGCTCTCCAATACCCAGAAAACAGTTGCCTGTGTCACTAATCACTGAATGCTCTTTTATAAATGGAATCCAAAACACAATTCAAATTCCCATGGATCCACATTTAAAAGAATCTGGTCACATCTTCGCCGTTATGTCCTTCAGTCTAAGTCAACAAATCTAATATTGTTTCAGCTAACATTTGTCAATGAGTGTTGGGCAGGAAATTAGGGAAATTCAAGACAAAAGATCTTACAGAATTAGACATACATTCCTTGCTTTTTCAGTCCAGGAAGTTTATCCTATCCTTGTTTTCCTTTCTTTAAAGTAAAAGCCATCTAGACTGAAAGTGCACTTTGAGATGTCCAAGAAATGCTACTGCTAAATGTGAGCAAGTTGGTGGCAGAATATGGAGTTTCCATTGCAGGAGCTGCTTTATGTAATTTTTTCTCTATTTGGTTCTCCCACTCTGGGATCTTTCTGCAGCAGCAAAAGTTTTTTGGGGAGTATATTCCAGTCACATTGCAAAGGCTATAGCAACAGCTATTCTCCCCCACATTTTATCTACTGGATTGTTCACTCCTTTCCAGGATTTTTTTTTTTCATAAAAAGATAGCACAAAAGGGTAATAGAAAAGTTGAAAAACATTTTAAAAAATTAGAAATGATCACATTACTACAATTAAGACAGTTTGTTACTCAATACCCTGTTCTGTTTTTGTGGTTAGTAAGAATGTGTGTTCACTGGGAAGACTATGAAGATTTCTAAGCATTACATAACTGATTCAAGCCGCAGCATATTTGTTTTATCAGCTCTTTCCTCTGTGTATGCTCCATAAGCAACTTTGAGGGGAAAAATGCTGGGACTTGTGATCAGTTCAATGATCGGACGTATTGATTCTGAGATAACATTTAAGGAGGCACATCGGTCATATGATTTTGGTTTTGAGCACATGCTCATAGGATAAGAGCTGAAGTTCATTAGGTTTTTCAGTTGCAGTTTTTACAAAATAGTTTACATGGCAAAATATAACATGAAATGAAAATCATATTAAAGGAACCAAAAACTGAAAAGTAATTCAAAAGTGTTCTGCTTCCAGGCTTTGTGCCTTCATTGATGTTATGGAGCCTGTGAAATCAGCAATTTAAGTAGCTGTCAGTAATTGTGGATCCTGCTGTGACTCTTCTTTCATAGGATTTATCTATCCCTAAAACAGACCAGTTTTTAAATGATTAAATATAATTGAGTATACATGTAGAGTTCTAGAAAGTACATTCTTCACATAGCATGCAAGATAAATAATGATAAGGTGTTTAGTGCTCAGGACATTTATTTTGTTTCTTAAATGGAGCTGAGCTAAACTCCTTTGAAAATCTGGCCCCTTAGCAGTGACTAGCTGGTAAAGCTGAGTGCCAGAAATACAGCATTGATAAACTATGTGTGAACTAACATCCAATCCTGTTTACTAGTTACTGTAGGTTGGTTTCCTTAGATTTTTGCACATTCAAATCTGCATTCCACTTACTCATTCTGTTTCTTTCTCTATAGCTATGAATCTGGATTGCTCAAATTATAGCCAAGAAAATATTTAAGGGAAATAAATTCTTTGCTATGAAGTGGTGACCTGCATCATATTTAAGAAGCTTTTCAAGGATCTCAGTCCACTGTATGAACTGCAATCTCAGTAGAAGTAACTCACAAATAATGGATGATTTACTTTAAGTGTTTTGGATGTAATGAGACTGTATGTATGAAAATTAAGGTACATATAAGAATCTCCCAGTAATTTTACTGTAGTAAGATGTTTTTTAAA
The DNA here is from genome assembly GCA_032164245.1 of Sternotherus odoratus. Lineage (NCBI taxonomy): Eukaryota > Metazoa > Chordata > Testudines > Kinosternidae > Sternotherus > Sternotherus odoratus. Next base: position 21,913,261 of record JAVMKO010000011.1, read on the forward strand.
ATGGCTGACTTAAAACCTTGAATAGCCCACCCAGAACATGTTTTCTATTTTAAATGAGTGATCCTACTCCCTGTGGCAGTATGTACTGTTGACACAGCTTGACAAACTGGAAGTTTAATAAAATCTGCTTATTCAGTGATATTAGACCTTCCCAGACTGACCAGTGTAATACCACTAAATGAACGATCAGGGAAGGATATGGTAAAAGTACTTGCTTTGTACTATTGAATATACTATTTGATTTTTTAAAATTGGTTAGCGGTTTTAATTATTTAACAAATGTGTTAAATATGAATGAAAGTATTTTTTTCTTTCAAAATTTTGTTACTGAACAAGTCTATGGCTTGTGGATGTTTCTATTCCTTTTTTAGTAATATCATTTCATGTCATGGGATACAACACTATTATTGATAATGGTATTTTCTCCCCAACTACTCTACTACCTCCAATTGTGCCTACATACCTATTACATATGTTATTGTTTTGGACTTGTCATTTACCTCTAAAGTGCATATACAATAAAAATTGTTAATAAAAATATACTCACACCTGCATTGTACATATCACTAGAAGTTAGAGATGAAAATGACCTATTTACATTATATTATCCATCTCCCTCCCTGTGATGATCTTATTCCCCACAGTACATTTTCTCATGTTTTGTCCAGTCTAATTTAAAAAATTTTAAGGGCTGGGGCATCCCATTTTCCACAGCCTAATACATCTTGCTATTAAGAAAATTTTTCCTAATAGGCAAGCTAAATTTTACCTTTCTTATTTTAATTCCATTACTCCTAATTGTATAAGTGTACAGCACTAAATTATTTTTTTCCTTCCTAGGCACACAAATACTATTGTAGTAAAATATTACATGGACCAGATGGTTTGACCTAGATCAAACTGACAAATATTGCCAGCCTAGAAATTTTTGACAGGTGTTACATCCCTCTTAAGCTGTTGCTTAGGCAACTTGTTGCTTTGTGACTTCAGGGAGCCAGGATACCTGCTTAATTTAGCCCCAGAAACAGACAAACCTTGTTAAGTCATCTTGTCTATATCCCTGCCAGTCGAGGTTTGTTCTCTACAATTTATTTGAGCGTATATTGTGCAGTCTAGATTTAAAAGACTCATGTACTACTAGAGTTTCCATGAAATACCATTTTAAATAGAGGTGGTAAATAACATGGGATAAAAAACATCATGTCTTCATAGCCTATAACTGCAAATCAAATTATTTTTTCCTATGTAAACATTGTCAACCTTCTTGCTTTGTTATCTGCTTCTGGTTTGCAATTTGTTTACATTTGAAGTCATAAATACTAGTAGAGTCAAACTGCATTCCATTTACTTGGTCTGTTGTTTAAAAGCCCCGATTTCTGCTCCATCAGCCCCCTATGAATGTAGAAGATTATATATTCATTGGAACTTCTGCTGTGGCAGGATGAGGTAATAGCAGGCTGCAATGAATTCCAGAGAAGTGGATGTGTCTCATTTCCACTCCTTGTCCAAGCACCCCACCTAAAACGGTGGAGTCATAAACACACAAATTTCACGAGGAAAAGCTCTGATGTGGTAAGATGAAGATATTTTGTTGGCTCAACCCAATCTTTTCATCTGACAGAATTTTGGCCAATAGAGTATGTTTGTCATCCCTTTCAAATTCATCCGAACCAAAAAATAGAGGGAATAATATGGCCCCAAGTCTTATCTTTCTGTGTAATATATCAATGGGAATACATGTTTCTTTTCATGCAATGTTCTCCTAATAACATGCCTTTTTAAAAATTCTTGCTTATTTTTTAGTTTCCTCATTGTTTTGTAATATCTTAATTTTTCTTTTTTAGATATTTGCTTTAATGCTGTGTTAAATTTTTTGGTGTATATTTATAACATGGATTGGATTTCTAATTCCTTTGATAGTTTATATGAACAGCTAGGCAATTCAGGTTTAGCCAAGCTATTACAAAACAGTGGCAGACTGTGTTGGTTTACAGAGTAACTACTTTCTCTGTTCAGTGTGATATTACTAATTAACATGTTTGTAGTCAAATTCAGTTTTGAAATAGATTGAGGAAAAATTAAATGCATCTTTCTACTTCTATATTTTTAAATAATTATTTAAATCCTACTGAATTTAACCAAAGTACTACTTTTTTACACAGCTTTATGACATCCTATAGAATTTAATAGAAAATTCTTGCTATAAAATTCTAAATTATTTTTCAAAAACAAATAACCTCCCCAAATTTATGACAACAATAATATCTAAAGGTTTTTAGAATAATTTCCATAGAACCCCGTTGGCTTCATCCCAGCTAAATTCTGTAGGCCTTCTAGATGGCTTTTCAGCTTACAAATTTTACCAAGTTAAAAGAAAATGTCAATTAAAATGATTCTTTTAATGAAGTGTTAAGAAAATTCATCTGTTTATACCAGTTACCTTGTTGTTCCCTTCCCGCCAAAATTCTCCAAGGTAGGGGGGTATCTGGTGCCATTTTATTTCCCTGACAACAAGCTTATGTAAATAGGACACATACAAATACGCTTTTAAAAAACAACAAAACCTTACCATTCCTATCAGGATTTGGGCTTAGGGGGGGTTGTTTACTATGAGTATTCATAAATACAGACATATCATATTACTTTTAAGTTCTGGTTACAGAACAATTATGTGAGGAAAATTTAAATTATACTTCTCAGATATTGCCTGTATTTGACTCCAGGGTCATTTTACTTCTCTCAAAAACTTTTTCATTTCCTTAGGATTATCACATATGTCATTTCTAGGATAATCAGTTAAAGAATGATATTTGTTTCCAGAAAATTTACTTAAGAATTACAGATCTCTTCCTGTTATGTGCTGTTTTCTGGCTATACTGAAAGGACAGGAAACACTGGATATGGTTTAATGAGGCCACAACTTTATTATTACATGCCTAGGATAAAAGTGTACGGTACGTGATCGTTTCAATATCTACCCAGGGGCTTCTGCCATCCCCCTCCCCCTCCCCTTTTTCCAGTCTGGTGCCCAGCTAACCCACTGCTTGGACCTTAGCATTCCCCCCTTAAACAAGAGTTAAGGTAGGCTTTAAGAAGGGGGGGGGCTGGCTCCCTGCTGTGCCAGTCACAGAAGTCAAAACTGCTCCCCGCTTCTCTAAGAAACACCCCCTTTTACCAAGCCATTTATCTGGTCACTGTGTCCCTTCACTGTGGAGAACTTGCACTGGACATCTGCCCCACACTTCCCTAATGGGTTGTAACATCACCACCTAACTCCCTTCCCTCCTCACCATAACAAAGCCTCCCTGAAGAACTTGCTATGGGGAAGGTGAACTTCATCCCACCTGACACAGACTCTGGTCAATGGCCAATCTGGTGGTGAGGGAAAAATTCCTTCCCAGGTCCCTAGTAAAAAGCAGCTATCGTGATGACCACTGCAGGTCCTGACCAAGCCTAGTAGTCACTTCCAAGGAAAGGGAGGATGGGTGCTGATCCGCCTGGTCTGGGGAAAAAGGGCTTCTCTTGCTAGACTTGCCCCTTATCAACTCCGCAGCCTTTCTGGTTCCTGGGAGATGAGTCAGCATTGCCATACTGATTAACTCAACATTTGCAGCAGCACCTGTTCTTCTCTCTCACTCCCCACTAGGGTGACCAGATGTCCCAATTTTATAGGAACAGTCCCGATTTTTGGATCTTTTTCTTATATAAGCTCCTATTACCCGCAACCCCATACCGATTTTTCACATTTGCTGTCTGGTCACCCTACTCCCCACCCATAAAGCACTATACCATTTCCCCCCAGCAAGCCGGACAACACGTCCCCCACCCCCACATAAGGTACGGTCATTTCTCTCATCATATCTGCCTACACTCCTATCTGATTATATTTCCAGCGTCTTGATATCTTGTTGATTGTTTTCTTAATTGCTTTCTTCAGAATTCATTCCTAATTCACCTATCCCTTTATATTCTCCCTAATTTTTTTCAGAAATTGCATAACACATTATCTAGTGTGTCACAAATTATTGTATAATGTTGCTGTGCACCGTCCATTGTGGGTGAAGCAATTCCTCCATGTATATAATATATCCAATGCTCCATTTGTTAAGTTTTGGGATATTTCTAGTTAAAGGTCATTACAATAATGCAAATTACTATGTAACCCTTCTGCCAGTCAGAGTTGGCAGCAACAAGAGCCAGGTTCAGTATCTAGAGGTTATTTTTCAACAGTAAAACACAAAACCAGCTTGAGCCCCCACCCAATGACCTGGGACAATTACACATCACCCCATAGTATCTGCAGAGTTCACCTCCCACCCTAGGTGGAGGGAGGGTAAGGAGGCACCTTACCCGCTCCATTGCTCAGGCACTGAGTCACTGCCCCTTTATGTGGGGCTCTGCTCTGGACCTCCACCAGCCACCCTGCTCACTGCTCATCACACATCACCACCTGCTGCAGCAAGATGTCTTTAGGGCCCCCCAATATAGCCCTCAGTGATTTTAGATATTAGTGGGGGAGTCACTGGGCAGTCTTTTGCATCAGAGACACCATACAAAAACAGGTCTAAGACCTAGGTATCAGCAATCTCAGCTCCTCAACATAGACTCTCAATTGATTCTAAATTAGCCCTATTATTACATAGCAGAGAAAGAAAGGATAGATGGCATTTAGGGACCTTGGGCAAAGCCCACATCACCAGATACACATACCTGTTCACACCCTTTCTCCACTCACTAGGCATTGGAACCCATGTTCCCTGCCTAGCAAGTGCCATTTAGTTTAGGGTGAGTCCTTCAATGGGGTGGGGGTGGAAGAATGCCAAGTACAGTTCTACTGCCCTTGATTCACACAACAAGAATAACAACCCTTTATTACTCCTGACCCAATAACAAGGAGACTGGGATTCCCACAACAGCCAAAAGTGACCATTTGGGCAAGCAATCCCAATGATGTTGAGCACCTAGGCAGGGTGGGTGTGCCATGCAAATGAGATTGGCTACTGGAAGTCTTTTTCCACAGCTCACCACTAGATGGCAGGGAAAAGCTCATTCAGACTCTGAATACAAAAGACCACAAACTTCTCATAACACATTTCACTTTCATTTGATAAGGCAGATGATGTTATTCTTTCTAAATACATGTATTCAGTAAAAATAGGAACTACGGGCTAGATTTAGATTGTGAGCTCTTTTGGGCAGGGATCACCTTTCTATCTTGTTTGAATAGCACCTTGCTCACTGGTGTCCTGGTCCATGATTAGGGCTTCTAGGTATTATGATAATATAAATAAGAATAATATTTGTCCATTGCGCTGTAGCTTCTTTAACCCTTTACACCAGTGCACGGTGAATGCAAAGCAGGTGAATAAAGTTACCCCATTCTGATTTGGCACCATTTTACACTCACTGTGCATTGGTGTAAAATGAGTGCAAAAGGTGCAGGGCAATGGAGAATCAGGCTCATTCTCTTCTACATTCAAGTGATCAAAACATTATTTTTCTTGCTTTTCATTTTAAAGTTTTCTGGTTCTGCTGTTTTCTCTCTCTCTCTTTTTTTTTTTTGGAAATACCCCTTAATCACGTCCTCTATCTCTGAAACAGCCACCCACTGAGACATTCTGCTTGTGGTGTGGAGGAGTAAGCTAATAGTGAGCATAAGCAGAGTAATTCTTAATTAATAAACAGTTCAGCTATACACTATGTTCAAAATATATTTCCCTTCTGTTCCTGGATCAGTGACATTCCTACAGTTTTGCAAAAATTGCAGCTGGAGTTGGTCTCAAAAGCACTTTTTGCTTTAGGGCCTCAAACTTATTGCACACAAGATGGCCACAAATTTTAAAATTGTTCCTCCAAGGACCTTGCCTCCATTTTCTGATCTGGTCTCAGACTCAGTGGTGTTTGTGAATGAGCTCTGTCTTTGCGCAATAAACTAGTTACAATGGATTTAATTTAGTTTGGATTCAGATATGCTTTGCTGTTGCCAGGGCCGGCAACAGAAATTTTGGGCCCCCCTACTCTGATCGTTGGGCCCCCCTACTCTGATCGTTGGGCCCCCCTATCCACCCCCCAGCCTATTCTCCTTCCCCCCCTGCCTAACCCTGCCCACCCAACCTAATCTCCTCCCCTAGCCTAACCTCCTCCCCTCCCCACCCATCCCTGCCTGGCCCACCCCGCTGTTCGGGGTGATCTTCCTTTACCCCCGCCCAGCCTCCCCCCCATCTAACCACCTTCCCTCCCCCACCCCTGCCTAGCCCATCCCACCGAACCTAACCTCCTCCCCCCTCCCACTCCCCAGCCAGCCTCCTGGCCCGCATGCCTGACCCACCAAGCTCAGCCTCCCCTCCACCAAACCTCCTTCCCTCCTGCACCCACGCCTCACCCACCCCATCCAGCCTAGTCTCCTGCCCCCCTCCCCGCCACCCAGCCTGGCCTCCCCCCCCACACTGCCCCCTTGCCTGCCCCCCAGCCCAGCCTCCTCCCCTCCCCTTGACCCCTCCAAACCTATCTGCACACCGCCTCCCCCCGCCTCCCCCAGAGCCGGGGCTGTTCTCGGAGACTTTCCAGGCAAGGAGCAGCAGGGCACTGAGCTAAGCAGCAGCGGCAGCAGGTGCTGAACCCAGGCGGGTTCCTCCTCCACCTGGCAGGGAGCAAGCAACGGAGTGAGGGAGGGAGACCGGGGCCGCCATCCGGCCGGGGAAGCAGCGCGGCTCAGGCGCCCGGGGACGGCTCCCCCAGGCGGGGCGGCGGGTGGGTGCCGGGGTCAGCCACAGGGCTCGCCCGGAGCGGGGCTGTTCTCGGGTCCCCGCTGGGAGCCTGGTGCCGAGACCGTGGTCACGCTCCCTCCAGCCGGCGCCCCGCGCCATGGCCGCACATCCCCCCGAACTTTGCCTCGGGCTGGACCCAGGGGGGTGCAGCCGGTTCCCAGCCCCCCGCCAGCGCCCTGAGTCCCTTGTCCCCGCCCTCCCCACGCACGTGGCCGTCGGCATGGTTGGGCCCCTTAACCTCTCCGCCACCCTGTGGGCCGCCGCGGCCAACCGGACCAGCGGCGGCCCCCCAGACCCCTCCAAACCCAGGCCTACGTTGGGCCCCCTTAAGTCCGGGGCCCGGTACAGATGTACCCGTAGTCCCTCCCTGTTGCCGGCCCTGGCTGTTGCTGTAGCAAAGTTTTGTTTAGTGCACTTGATACTTTACAACAAAATTATAAATGGGTCTGAGATATACAAATAGCAAAAAATACTTCCTCTGGCTCTTCCCCACTCAGTAATAAATCATTTTAATAACAATGCATTATTCAGAGCCCAAATGATCCTGGAACTTGCACCAAACTGATTCACTGGGAGTCTGTTTTATGTCATTTTCAAAACCTCAGATTTGATCAGTGTGGCCTACTAGCCACATCTGAACCAGCTGATTATATTCTGCAACCCATGTGGCCTTCTTTCCCCTTCACTTTTCAAGCTACCTAGTAGATTCCAAACAGGAAAAGAAAGATTAACGGCCACTGGCATAGACATGTAGCCCAGCAAGCATAAGATCCAAGGCTGCTAACAGGCTCTATACAGTCCAGAAATAATATACTGTTGTAGCAAATCAGGGAGGGAGTATTGCACAAAATTTCCATTCACAGCACACTGGTTAGTTACCTCAACCCAATCCTTCTTTTTCCACAATGCTGAGTGGTAAAGGGCTATTTTATATGGAGAATTCCATTTCTTAAAAAGCTTTTTGGTACCAATGTTATATGCTTTTCTTGCATTTGCCTGTAGATTTTACAAGACTATAAAAGGAAAAAAAGAGAAAAAAGAAACCAGCAAAAATTGGGGGGGAAAATTATCTTTGCAATTTTGATCACAGCAATTATTTTGGCTCTAAGTTTGGCACAACATATACTGCAGGAGACCAAACCATTCCTTACCCAGGTTCTTTAATTCCCAAATAAAATTAAGCTACTGCTGGCATTTAATTTTAAACTAGGACTTTAAAAAATTAAAATAAAAAAAAATCAGAAATCAGGAGAAACTTTTCTGCCTTTGAATTTCAATGGGAAGCACCTCTGAAATTCACACAAACATACCTTTCAAATGTAACCTGTTCACTCAAACATTCCTCATCCTACTCCCAAGGCTACTAGCTTTACACAAAAATTTGGTATTCTCTCATTTTTAGTGGCAAATTATTTAAATGACAAATAAAGACACATGAAGCTGAGGTTGTAGAAAGTGTTCTTTATACTAAAGAATTTACTCCTACAGCATTTATAATTTCCTCCAGGAATAATTATTTTTGATCCACATTCTTGAGGTTTCTCATGTGATGCATCCAGTATCGGGTCCTTGGCAGGCTGAGTGATATGCATACAAATCTTGGAGAAGATTCAGGCTGAATCAGGATTGTTTCCCCCTCCTCCACAAGTCCCACATACCTTTAATTTTCCTTTAGGGCAGGTGGCCTGCAGCTCCCTCCTCACATGATGGCTTCTCCCTCAATCCTTCTGGGGCGGAGCTGGGGAGGAAACAGCCAGTAGGATGGCTGCTCCAACCTCCATAGGAAATGTCTTCAATCGACATTGAAGGTTTGCAGCTATTTAGCAGTTTAGGGATTAAGAAATGCCCTTCTAATCCGACTACTGCTCTTAGTAAGTGCATTGATCTGAGTCTGAGGCCTGGGCAGCCCAGCCTGCCCCAAGGTAATGGGAGAGATTTCCAGGTTAATATGGAAAAAATCAGTTAGGATATCTAGTCCCTCTCCCTGCTAATCCAGAATTGTTCTCTACAGCAAAGCATTAATATTACAACTACTGTCAGAAAAATTACGATTTAAAAAATGGATTCTTGTTGCTTCCTTCAGCTGCTTCTTACTGTGCATGTCCTCTTGCTCACATCTGAAAAGCTATCAAAACCAGGTTTTCTTACTATATGAATTGCTTGTTGTGGTCAACTCCTTCACATAGCCAACACAAACTGGGGAGGAGAAAGCTGTATTTTGACTGTTTCATGCACTGTTAACCAAACTACCAGTTGAGTTCCAGTTCCAAAATCTTTATTGCTGGCAGTGATGTAGCAAGCAGACAGCACACAGCTGTAATTTTCAGAGAACAATAGATACTGCTCAGGTTTGCTAAGAAAGTCATTAATAGGGAATAATCAGGAAGCACTTGGCTGTCACTTTGCTGACATCACAGTTCTGTTAGCTCTTTTTGGGGTTTAAGATAGTTTTTAGTAGCAGATTCTAATGACCTTTGTGCACCAATGTAAAGAGAAAACATGGGCATAAATATTTTGGGGACAAACACTGTAATTAGCAAATTTGTCAAGAGGAACAGGAAAAGCTATTAAAAACAAGGAACAGGAAATACTGGTTAAATACATAGCTGTTAATAAAAGTTAATTGTCATATCTGTCAAAAGAGTTATTAAAAAGTTCACAAATCACCTTGAGCTTCATTTTCATATTAAGAAAACAAAAACCAAAAGCACTAATGAGGACTAGAAAAACCCCCATAGAGAGCTCAGAACTTCGTACTTCCTCTGCTCAAGATGAAAGCTAAACACAAGGAGGGATTAATTGGCCCTCTGAAATTCTAGCTGCTAAGGTAATGTGGAAAGGGAACGTTACAAAAACTACATCACTGTTCTAACAATCTAAACAAAAAACCTATTTAAAAAGATTTCAAATGACCAGCTTGACGAGCATGTCAGTTTGAAAATGTAAAAATCTTTTAGCTAAGACATTTATTATATGTTGTTTCTATTTTGTTAAATTACTCAATCCTTTGTATTTAGTAAGAAGCTAGGCACATGACCGGAGAAGCCAAGTTTCAGATTGTGCAATATATTGTTCAGTTCAGGGGAGAAATGAAAACTCTTGTGGTCTCTAGAGGAGCTTTTTAAAATCACAATCCAAATCTGCAGTTTTATGTATGCAATCTGGAATATAAAATAAAAAAAATCTTCATGCATTTGTTTGCATTGCAATTTAAGATTCTGCATAAAATGTTAGAAATTAGTTAAAGATTTACTGCTCTTTCGAAACAAAGGAAAAGCTAAGGGAAGTATGAGAAGGTCATAAAAATAACTTCTTTATTTACTTTTTTTTCCTGGACCACCTCTCTTCTTCTCCCAGGGAACTATTCTCCCCCTCCCCTAGAAATTAGACAACTTTTATGGCTACAATGTCTGTTCCTTCTAGATAAGTCTAATTCCTGGCAACACACAATATGTATAAAGGTCAATGGAAAATGAAGGTCACAGCTCCACTGGCAATGATGTTTATAAAACAATACCTAATTCTTGGATGGGTTTCATTTAAAACTGTGAGAAAAGGTCAAAAGGTTACCACATTATTAACCGGTTAATAACTTCTCTCCTTTGTGTCACAGTAGTAATGTATCACTCAAACAGGAAGTATTTTCTATTAATATTTTCCATTGGATTACCTGAGACTTATTTTTAACTATTTAGCACTTCGGTATCAGGGCAATTAGGAGTTGCTGTATTAGTCCCAATATGTTTTACATTGCTACATAGTAAGGTGAATCCCGATTTATTACATTAAAAAGATTATCTTCTCCTGAGCACACAAAGGCCTTTAAAAACATTTCCATTATTGTTGCAATGGAAGAGAGAGACTGATAATGCACACATTCCCTGAGCTGTGAGGGCCTCTCCTTGGACTACATGCTGTGCAGTGTGTATTCTCATGTATTAAAAAGATTAAGTTTAGTGAATGGATCCAAAATACTAAGAAAAACAATCTTAAGTCAACTGTAGTGGGCGGCTGCCTCACTCCCACAGAAAAAGGCTTATAGTCAGCCCTGGGAGAGGGCTGGAGCTGAGCTGCTAAAATGAGCTGATTGGGGAAGTGGCCGCAGCTGGACCACACCCCAATCAGGCCACAGCTGGCCTGTATAAAAAGCCTATGAGCCACAAGCCTAGAAGTCTTTCCAGGCTGGGAGAAAGCTGGGCCTGGCTGCCTGTATGACAGGGCACTGAGGGTGGAGCCGTGCTGGGAAAGGGGCAGGATGAGCTGGGGAGCGATATGCAATGCATAGTACATCAAATATAAAGAACTAGAAGACAGAGAAAACATCTTGAGACATAAATTCTCTTTCATTCACTCTTTCTTATATAATATTTTAATTTTTTTCCCCATTCAAAAACAACTAAAACACACTGGGGGGAAAGAAAAGAAAAAGAACTATTACAATATAGTCACTGCTACTTAAATTAGAATTTACCATCTTTGAGCAATAAACAGAAATAGCTAAGTCTCTGGTAGGAAGGGTTAGTAAAATGTACATTAGACCCTGCTGTTGCAGTTAAGCTGAGTATAGGGAAATTCTCAAGGGGGCTTTGCATTGGCACAGAGTCCAACTGCACAGAACTGACTGTAGCATTGGAACCTCAGTCTAGGGCAGGCATGGAATGCTTGTTACATATGGAATGTGTTTGATTTGTCAGCCATTTATTATGCAGTTGGTGCTGGATAGTTCTGGTTTACTGGAGTGAACATTGATTCAGTGAGGCCTCAAGATTGAAAAAGGCTGTAGAAGAAATCCATGCTCCATAAAACTTGATGTGTTTTGGAGAGAAACTGTCCCGGTGTGAGATTATCTTAATTTCCTTTAGATCACCAAATGCCTCTATGTAAACGTAGAATCCACCAAAACTGACCGGGCTTGTATAAGTAACCACCAGACTAGGGACAATGGAGAGTAGTTAACCTTAACATTTGTATTCTGACCACACAATGGATATGGTAGTTGGCTTAAAGCCAGGACAATCCGTTTTCTCCAACTCCTCAAGAGGATGGGAGAAGCTCATGTTTGAAGGGCAGAAAATTCCCAAATCCAGGTTAAAGAAACCAAGGTGTAGATGTTAGCTTTTAAAAACCAGCAGCTGGATGGATTAGTGGGAAGACTCCGAGTGTCATACAGCCAAACTTTCCCCCCCCCCCCATTGGTGGTATTTAGTTTGCCCACACCTTTAGCATCTTCTGTAACTGTGTGCCAACTTCACTGCAGTCACTTCATCTATTAGAGTTGGGGATGGGGGGGGGGGGGTGTTAAATAGTTGCTTATATTTTGTGCTATTTTGTCCAGATGTTCTAAAAGTGCACATACTACTTTGTTTTTGAATCTTCTGCTACATGAGAATTATAAAGTTGGGAAGAATGTAAGGGGAGGAACTTAATGGTAATACACAAGGCTCATCACTGCCTTCATGGATCATATCAGGGCAGGCTCTTAGCTTGAAGGCAATACTAAATACAGAAGTGTAGAGTTAGACCCTAGGTGAGGGAATAATCACTGATCCTTTCCTGGAACTTGGTCACATTTAGAGAGACACAGTAGGAATGCAGAAAACTGTGTAATGCTTTACAATAGTATGATGCTGGCCCTTGAATAGGGTTGACAACTTTCTAATTTCCTCTCACCCCCCTCACACCCAGGCCAAGGACTACCATACTCTCTTCACCCTACCAGTTAGCTGAAGGGGGAGGTGTCCTTCTGCTGCACTTGGTTTCCCCTCCCCTCTGACATGTTCAGCCCATCCCCAGCAGCTGAGCCTGGGTGGGGAGTAGCCTACTGCCACCACCTTCTACAGCAAAGCTCTCTCAGTCAGCCCACCCACTCCCTGACCCATTTCTGGCTCACTCAGACTCTGACCCTGGCAGCCAGGCCTGGGCATGGAGTAGAAGGGGTGGGTTCACCCACTTCTCATACCAGCTGCTCCCCTCTCCCGACCCTGGCTGGCCAATCTGGAGGCAGGGGCACTTGACCCCACATGCCCACCCCCTCAAGCTCCTGGAAGTAGCAAGAGGACTTTTGGTGTCCAGTGTTTCTGACCTGACAACCCTACCCTTGAACAGTTACTGAGCCTGTATTCCTCAAGGATAAAATGTTCTTCAGACAGAAAGAAACGAGTTCCTTAGGCTATTGAATAGCATATGGTTGACACCCCTTCTCCCCCGTAATAACCATTCTGAAAATCTTTTGAATATATACCATCGGATGCTCTTTTAGTTACAGAAGTGTTAAACAATTATGACATTATGATTCTGCTAGTATCAAACTATTTACTGAAAAAAACCACACAGAGTAAATAAGCTTGAATACTGCCTTGGCCACCATCATCCTGCATGATGCTCTGGATACTTCTGGAACCGTCTGGAATTCCATTAGAGCTTCACCTAGATTTCTCCTTGACATTTTTATACACTGGGCAGATTAGCAAAATGTGCTGAGCAATTTTTTTCCACTGATGATTTCAGAATGCCAAGCTACCTCATTGTTACATTTATGCTGATAAAGCTACTTAAGCACCATACTCTAGATAATCTTTGAGCATTTGTGGTTCCTGCTTTGAACTGTTGAAGTCTAATTAACAGATCTGAGTGATGGATAAATTGCTAATAAAATTCAAAAGTCAACACTATAAATTCACTGTAAAAGAACAGCAGCTGTGTTTTAGTGAAATGGTGGAAGTGATATGCCCAGCCAAATGGTTCTGGAGACCTTTGTTTAGAGTTCAAGAAAGGAAGCTTTTAAAAAACCTTCCTACACCGTACACTGAAATAATTAAGGGCATGTTTATATTGGTGGGGACAAGGGGATGAGGAAGCTAACAGTGATTTTAACAGTGGTGTTAAAACAGTGGAAGTTGGGGTCTAAGCAACAAGATGTCAATTACGTAAGTGGTTAAAAAGATTTGCCTGTACACTTAATGCTGTTTTATTATTCTTTGCTTCATTTATGTATCAGAAGCCCATTAGACAGTTCATTACCCTTTCAGAACAGATGCTGTTTCTTTTCAAGTGGTAAAGTTCAGTCAATTGGGATTTTTGAAATGTTACATTAGAAAGTATTGATGCACAAATACTTTCAACATCTGAAGCATCTTACATCCAAAGATCTTAGTGCTCCACAAATGTCAGTGTGATATTTCAAACCTGTCAAGTATTAAGTTGCATTCACCCATGCTGGCAAAGGGAAGAAGTGGTGGTGATGGGGCAGGTAAACTACTCTTTCTGGGGGATTAGGGCAGTCAGGCTTTGCACTGCTGAACTCCCAGGGATTCTGCTAGTGGAGTGGCTGGCTGAGACTTCTGTTTTTCGTTACTTCCTTCTCCCACCCTGTTGTGTTTTGTCCATCTGCCACATCCTGTTCACCACCCAGATTGTATGTTCTCTACAGCTGGAACGGTCTTCTATGTCACTTCCTCGTACAAGCCTATTGCAATGGACCCCTGATCCTCTATGGGGATTTCCAGGAGCTACAATATAAATAGCAGCATCTGCTATAAAGTGAGGTTGAGTCTCTATAGAAATCCTGGTTGGAAAAGCTGCCTATCCTGTCATGATCAATACTGTCCACTTTTGGGCCCTCTGTAGGCCACCCACACCAGAGCAGTGGTTCTCAGACACTTTCAGAGACTTTCTTGTGCCTTAGATATTTGTGGGCACCAGCCAATATAATGCAGAATTGAATCACGCCATCATCAAGCTTTTACAAGTTGAAGAATAAACAGCGGTTATCAGTTGTTTGAGGTAACAATGCGTCTGAGACAGAGCTGGGGACAGAACCCAGATCCTGCACTTTAGTCCCAAGAACAGCCTTCCTTTCTTAACTAAAATATAGTAAAATTGCAAAATACTTGCTTTGAAATAATACCTTTTACATTAAATATTATAATCCAATAAAACAAAATTATGACAAAGGATTGAAAGAGCTTTTTGGTAGAACACAGTATTTAATCCATTAACATAATATTTAATTTAATCAGAAAATATGAAATGTAACATGTCTTGATGTTTCTAGAGAGAAGTTACCCAACTATAGTCCATTCTTCTTATCTTTCGAAGTTGTTTTTCCTGAGATTTAGACAGTTTAGTTTGGGTACTTTCACCCAAAAACTCTGTAGGATTTCTATCTTGTTCCATCTCTGTAAGCTCTAAATCCTCATCTGATTCATCCTCTGCTTTTTCACTGTCCATTTCAACTTCATCAACCACTTCTCCAGCACTTTAAAGTAGGGGAACAGAGGAAAAGAGAGACTATCAACATATTCTTCCACAGAAAGGAATGAGACTATAGTTTCAATATTAAATCATGATACTGAGTTAAACTGTCTGTGCAGGTGAATTTTTTATATGTTATATGACTTATTTATGTAGCACTGCAAGAGCACTAGGTACTTTAGTGAGAAGGAAAAATTGTGACCCAAAGAATTTACAATTTAAACAGATTACTCAACATATGTAGCACATATATACGCATACTACAAATAGCTATAATGAGGCCTAATATTTGGGTCTGATCCAAGGTCCTTTAAAGTCAACAGAAAAATTCCCATTGGCTTTAATGTGCACTAGAATAATCCCTTATACTGAACAGCTATATGTTCAACTGCATGTATCACACACCTTTGCCCATATCACCCACTAATCCATTTATCCTGGATTTATTATAACAGTCCAAACCCTTGAACACTTTCAAATAACTGCCATTTTATTTGAAATGAAACATCTCTGATCATTCCCCCCCCCTCCATATTACCATAAGGTACTGGATAGACTATATTCAGTCCTACATTAGTAATAAGTATAATCTCATCATTTTACAGGACCAGAAATGGGTGTTTTATACCATTGGAAGAGTGAGTTTTTCACCTTCCCCTACAGACCACAATATTGTCTAAGGCCTGAAGAATGCAGAGATATCAGGCCTTAAAGTGCCAACATTTCTAAGTATAGAAAAAACATTACAATTAACTTTTCAGAGAAATTTTAAAGTTATTGCTTGAAGTGTCCTCTCTCCTGCTTAGACTCCCTCAGTCTTGTGCAGATGACCAAATGATATTAAGGTAGAATGGCTTTCATTAAAAAAGTTCCAATAAAAGGGGTTTAAAATAGTCACCTACAGAATACATGCAGCTGCATGTAGTCTGAAAGTTTAACTGGAACTTGCCATTGACAGGCAGATGTAGATACTGACAAAGATAAAATGCATAAATATTTGCATGTATATGTATTTATAAAACGGTTTCCATATTTGAATGTCGCTGTCTTTTTAGAGCCCAATCGTACAAGTTCTTATGCTCATGTGTAACTTAACTTATTTGGCTAGACCCAGTAATTACAATAGAATTTCATGTGAGTAATGTTACACTGTGTAAGTATTTATAGGATAAGCTGTTAGAATTTCTGTACATACAGTCTAACCAGGACTACCGACAAACCTTCCTAATGTAGATACAGCTTATACCAGCTAAAAAGTGCTGTTGCCTGTTTAGTGCTTAAGCTGGTTTAGTGAGCAAAGCAAGTTCTACTGACAAAAGCATTTTTATGCTGATATAACTACATTTACATGACGGTTTTTGCTGGTACAGAAATGTTGCAAAATAGAAAACCTCCCTCCCCCACCAGTACCAGCAAAGGCTTTTAGTGTACATCTTTGTAAGTGTTTGTGAAATGCCTAATACCAAACACTGATCTGAGCTGGTGGGCACTAGTGTGATATGAATAATAATTTTAAAAAACCCACCTATCTCTGGAGATCTAATTCACTGTTTGGTACATACTTATGTATGATAGCCTATTTTTGAAAACCTATCTAAAGGTTAATCTTAGCACAACAAGTATTTTATTGGTTTCAGTGTACTTAGCATGCTAATAAACCTACTACAAAATTACTATCATAAGCCACCAATCTGTATGGATTCTTTTTTTTTTAAACAAAAAACACTCATTTATCTCACAAAGGAGAAAGCTGCATTAATGAAGACACCTCAGACATACCAAAATGTTGCATATTACTGCTAAACCAGTTAATCCCGTATGCTTGCTATGCAATGTATCAATGAATTAAATTCTAATTAAAAAAACAAACAAACCAAATCTAGAAACTCCTGTGGGGCCTCTCTCCCCCCTTCTTAACTGTTTAAATTTTGCCTTCATGATCTCCTTTACAGATAGAATATTCACTTCTTGAGACTTCTAAAATGAGGAGTATGCAGAAATGAACATGGAGTCAAAGTGCAATTACTAATACAAATATATGGAAAGATCTGTGAGTGCCTAACAGACATTTTATGTAAAATTATTTAAAAAAATATCTGGTCCTTGAATGAAGGTTGAAAACAGATTAATAGGAATGGAGAAATTTCTAAACTTAAAAGGCAATTTTGCTTATGTTTGCATGGAGGCCAGAAAGCTTACCCTTCTGCCCCAAATCAATAAATTGGCACAACTGATTCTAATAACAATCTACCAGGATCTCATAGCTTAGGGGGTAAGGTTGTACATTTAAAAAGCAACTTTAGGGGAAATTTAAGTGATTACAGAAATGACACCTTAATTATTATCATAGTTCATAAGATTGATTAACAATTAAATGAATTAAAAATAGGAAAGCTTAGTAAGATCTAGTTGATATTTTCTAACTGACATATGGAACTTATTTAAGACACCATCCTTGACTGTTTTTACCTTTTATTCTCCTTGGATATCAGCAATGAATTAATAAAAATGGAACACAGGAAAGAAGCAGATGGCAACACATGTGCAGGAGTGTGTAGGAGCTGAGGAGACAAGAAAACAGGAGGTTTTATTAAAAATCATTTTTCATGATTTTATATATACATGTTTGTTACACACACTCTCTCTCACCTCTTTGACTGCAGGTGAATCTTGGGCTAAGCGACTCTGGACAACTGCTGTGCCAAGATCTGCATTCTCTTTTAATTGTTGTTGATGCTTGTGCTTTCCCAATAGCAAAGAAAAGGGGGTCATAGGGAGACTATCTTCTACCGCCAGCTAAAAAGAGCAAAGTAGGAAAAAAAAAAAGTATATGCCATTTAAAAGGGGAAAAGAGGACTTCCTTTCTGAGAAGAAGAAGAAAAGGACAATATATCAGTGCCAAGAATCTGAATTCCCACTCTCATACTAATGCCAACAGCTAACAAAATGCTAATGTTCAGCAGTAGGAGTTTAGAATTTACCAAGGCACAATTCAGATATAGTCTAATTACAGTCAGATATAAATATGGAAAGAAGTTCAGATACAGTCTAATTCACTTGGATACTGTGAATATTCCGCTTTAATTTTTACATTTTAATACTCCACGTTAAACTTTAATTCAGTTATAATCAGAAAAGTGACTTTGTAACAACAACAAAGCACCTTTCTACTCAAAAGATCGGATTTTTGTGCACATTCTGAATAAGATCCAATTGCTTAAGGGCATATTATCCCCTCTGCCTCTGCATGCAGGGTGGATAAAAATGGATAAGGTCCAAACTTAAATTATAATTATGGTCATTTAAATTAAATACAAAAATATTAAGCAGCACACGTTTGCTGCCAAAATTAAAGAAAGTCAAACTGCTGGACTAGTGGAAGTCACTGGTTATGCACATGGAACCAGAATTTGTTGTAGTGCTAAACCAGTTTTTGACAACAGTAGCCTCTCTTCAGCAGTTTCAGGAAGAATATTTTCTTTATTTCAGTTTATTCCCCTAGTTCAGTTACGTGTTCATTCAAAGTTAAGAAACTAACTGGGAGTTGAAATGGCAGGAGAAAGGACAGCCATTTGTTACTTCAGCTTTCAATAAGTCTTTATAAAAGGAGCAATATTTCTGAAAAATAAGCAAAAATATCAAATTAAACACAACTGCACCTTCAGATTAGTACCTCTCGCTCCAGGTCAAGGTCATCTGAACACTTACGATAGAAGAGATTTTAGATCTGACAAATAAGTGTCCAACTGAATGAATTTTGAATTACTTTGCATAGCCCAATGATCAGAAATACTATAAAAGTACCTGTTTGTTTGATGGTGTAAGCCTTTCTTCTGTAGATTTTGTGCTAAATGTGATTAGATCCTAGAACATGTAGAATTATGCAGTCAGAGTATGGAGTGGAATAAGATGTTCAATACACTTCAATGTATTCTTTACAAAATAGTTTCAGAATCTGAAAAGTTGTCATTTTAGTGAAACAGAAGCAGACACATATTCCCCATTGCATATTTCATAAAGAAACCACAACCAAATCAAAGGAGGGGGAAAAAATCAGAGACCAAGAGGTAAATTACAGTTAATGTAGGTGGGGCAGGAGGGCTGGGGGGATGGAAGAAGGGTGAGTGAGGAAAGACAAAGCGCTGGGGGAAGCTAATAGGATTTGGATTTAATAATTTAATGATTGTTTAAAAATATTTGCACAAAGAGCAATAAATAGCTCATAAGGTAGTCTGATAAGTGTTAGACAATAATGGTAATTTTCTTTATAGATGCCCAGTTTATGCAGTGTTGCTCTTTCATCTGATTGAGGCAGTAAAACCTAAGAACAACTGAAGTGGAATCAACAGTAATCAGTTAAGAAGTTGGACTGTTTTGGAAACTTCAATGACCATTTTATACCTTATGCTGGTTAAAAGCAACATAAGCAGAAGCCCATTACACTGACTACCAAAGGCCTGGATTTTTGTTGGTTGATCAGCAGTTAGCATGAAAGTTTTAAAGTGACAGTTCTCTTATTCCCCTTTCCCTGCCTGTCACTTCTTACCTGTGTTTCGGTCAGGAAGTAAAGTTGAGATCTGCTTAACCACTGGTGTTTTTCTGAGCCAATTGATTCAGGCACATCTCTTGGAATGAAAACAGCCCACTGGACTCTCTCTTTACAGACATTTCTCTGGATACAGAATGGCCTTGGCTCATTTGGCTTAAATACAAACACTGGTGAAACAAAATATTTTTTAATTGTAATAAAGAAAAGCATTTTCTTCCACCCTACTTGGGCTAGACAAGGCCCGATACGTCATAGCCAAAGATGGCTGGATGGGACTCCCCATAACTTTAGCGTGCAGTTATCCTTTAATTGGATGGATAAGATGTTACTGAATGATAGAAGGCACCCATCCCCAAGAATGTACATGGTACCTTCATGGTATTCCCAGCCAGAGAGTAAAAACAGAAACTAAACCTATCTGCAAAGCCACAGAACTAGAAATATTGTATTAAGGTTGTATTTACATTAGACATTATATACAGTGAAACAAATGCTCCATCCCCCTTAAATTTAGGTAGTGTTGAAAGGACTAAACTAGGGATGTAAATATAGTTTAAAAAATATTTTGCTTAATTGGTTAACCAATTAAGGGCTGGCAGCTGATCCAGGAGTTAAGGTTAAGGCGGGTTAACTGGTAAGACTAATGCTTACCGGTTAACTGATTAACATTTTACATCCCTACTAAGAACACCCCATGCAGAAAGAGTGACTGACCCATATTTGCATTGCCAAAGCAGCAACCAATTGTGTTCTGGGAAGGATGGGTGGCACGGAAGCCCTACTTAACTGCTGGTATCAGACATGGCCCGGTTTCCTACACAGACAAAATTTAAGGAACTACAATCTATTCTGTGACTTTTTTTTTAAACAGAAGACTTCAACAAGAAAAATACAACCCTCTAGAAGCTATGTTTTCAGTGTTGCAGCTTTTACCATCTTTTGCTAGTGAAGGAAAAACTTTTGAACTTACGGTCTGAAGCTTCCAAGAGCCGTGAGACTGCAGCAATGTTTTCTGAAAGGGGGTCAGGCTGCAGCACCATGACATCGAGCTGGGCACTCCATTCCACTAAAAAATAAACCACGAGACATGAAAGGAAGCCAAATATTTTACCAAAGGCCAAATGTGGAAAAGGCACTTAATAGCTATACCTCTGCCCGGAAGGTTCAAACTTTAATATTCACAGATGAGTCAAAACAGATAAATCTCAGTCCTGATATACCAGTATCATAGAAAAAGAGTTTGATGATCTAGTCAGTTGGAGTTTGCTGTGGACACACTCTGTAGCAGAAGGTTTTAATAAATATAAAGCTCCAATTTGCATAAATTAGTCATACTTGTACCGGATAGAAGGAAGCACACAATATAGTTTGGAATTCTGCTATCCCAAATCTGTTCATTACTATTCTCTAAACTACTATTCAGTACAACCTGATTTAGTTTGTAGGGTCAAAAAAGGAGATGGAAAATAACCCTTGCATATTGACAGGATATTTCTCTAGCCAGCAGAAAGCTGTTAACCTCATTCTCCTATGTTGTACTCAGCCTGTGAACGTGCACAAAATGGCAGGTTTTAAGCTTTTCAGAATTATTGATTTAAATTTTCAGTTGCAGTAAATTATGGGAGAGTAAGAGAATTATCTGGTGACAGCAGACATCAAGATTCAAAAAGTTAGCTTTATAACCGTTGTCAACATCACAAAGTAACTACCCTTAAAACAAACTAATTCTCAAGCAGAATTTTTCGTATTTTGCCTATCTAAATTTCTATTATTTATGAGAACTTTGTCAGTTTGCATGTACAAGGAAATCAATGTTTACTGACATTTACTAATAAAAATTAATCTTTCCAAGTCTAATCATATGCCAGCTCAAATACTTTTTGACTATCGAGGGAATTAAGTGTAAATGTTTCAGCCAAGATTTTTGCAGGCTTTACAATGTGGTAGCATCAATTAGTGGAGCAAAGAGGAACTACAGTATTACATCGAACTGATTATGCTCTATTATACTTCCATAGGCTGTTAAGTGGCAGGTCAGTTTAGAATGAGAGCTCAAAGTATTCTAGGTCACACTGAAAATGTAAGTGCTAACTATTATTAGTACTGCCTGGCAGGTAACATTTCACAAAATAGATCTTACATGAACAACTGAGCAGGTTCCAGCAACACAGAAAGCCATTGTTGGTGGTGCCAAGAAGGTATTTGGAACAACTTAGTCTCCCAAAACACAGGTTCCTAGGTGAATAAAAGCCAAAACAAAGTTAATGAGCCTTAGATTATCTGTTTATCTTTGTAAATTACCATTACAATCATAAGCACGCTTTCATTTAAATCATTTTAAATTAAGCCAAATTCTACTCAGTTATCTGCTGTAATAGCAGAATTTAGTCTTCAGACCCATCTCTAGTGGCACAATAAGAAATATAAGCAAACCATTTAAAAGAGCTACAATTAAAAAAAAAAAAAACAACTCAACAAAAGCAACTCTGTCTATGGACACCTAGAACAAACATTCTTTATAACATAATATATAAGAGATGCTATTATAGGTCTGATTCCACATTGGTCACAATAAGCAGTTAATCATCGGTGTTAAAAAACATTATAAAAAATTCCTATATTTAAAGCATTCCTACCTGTGTTACTAAACAGCACTACAGATTTTCTCTCTCCTTTTCAGTTTTACTAGTTTAATTTTTACCATTAATATGGTTTCCTTATTACAACTCATCAGATTGGAGAATAAAATTAAGATGGTCTGTTTCTAATCAATTTTAATTTCTGGTTCACTTGCTTTAGTACAATTAAGTACTATCCTAATTTCCAGTACTTCAAGACAAAATATTTTTGTCTTTAAAAAGCTTGCGTGATGACATTTCTAATGTTAATATCAGAAAATAACCAAGTTTGTGTGTTTCAAAAGGGTTAGTTATTCTAGGCCTAATGTAAATGACAATTCCCCTTTAATTACAGCACTGCTGTCCAATACATACAAATGATTGACCAGCCTGCTGAAAAGTTACCATTGTTCCACCATGTAGAACAAAGGTTTTACCACAGCTAGCAAGAAACAAAATATTGGGTTAATAGATTACAGATTTATCATTAACCTAAAAGCTGGTCAATTAAAAAAAAAAAAAGTGATTTAACATAGCTGTGGTTATGTTCCTGAATTTTCCTGCCAGCTTCTGTCCTTTTATAGTCACATATTGCTCACTTTCCTTCCCTTATTGTGAGAGACCCACAGGAAAAAGTGAAACTGACCAACTACATAAAATGCTGACAAATTCACAGAAATACAGTGAAGTGTTCCATGAACACCAACAGGTCAAAAATACTGAGTTTTGCATTTTTAAGCTGACAGTGTCTCTTTAAAGATGGCCATAACTCAGTATTTGTTTTCAGTCATTTGCTGCAAATAGTTACATCTCAGCAGGCTAGGTACTTGATAGCAGTACTTATTACATCTTTCTCAGAAGCACCACCTTTGACAGGCAATACTTCCAATAATTTTATTTATTTTTTTTTTTTTTACAGTATCAGCCAATCTGGATAATGGATAAAAGGGTGGAAGCTCTGAAAATAGTGATGGATCATACCCATTACTGTGCCAAGGAAGCAAAAACTATTTTCTCAAGCTACAAGCACTTTTCCAAACCTGATTTCCTTGGTAAAAAAAAAAACCCAAAAACAACCACTTCCACAAATACTCAACTCACAAAGACAGTATTATAATGAGAAGGGAGAATAAATTGTGTATCTTAAAAGTTTATTCAATAGAGTGAATGCTTCAAGTGAATCTTTGGCATTTTTAAGACAGATTCAGACAAATCAAAATTCCTGCAATTTTTTCAACCTGGCATCTTTATAGCTAGATTAAACCAGGAACTGTATAGAAGGAATGGTAAAGCTGAAATGTATATTCACACAAGTCCAGAAATTCAAAAGTGAAATTGTTCTAATCTCCATTTCATGCCCATGAATGACGTATGGTTTTCTTCCGCCTTATCCTGATCAAGAACTTGTGTGACCAGACATCAGGATTTCTTTTGTTGAGATCAAACAATACTGGACAATGGGACAACTTCCTTAGCAAATATCTTACAATAGGGGTTAACCAGGATCCAAAATGACAAAAGCTTCAGACCAATAGTAAATTCTCAGGTCACTTGTTTAATTTGGTATTAGTGATTTTTTAATTAAGCTGTTCTGTCATAATGTACATGCTTAAGTAGAAAAGCGATTGGGCTTGTGTGGAAAAGGGGGGAGGTTGATGAGCTGTGACTCTTTGATCCACAGCTCTCCCTGCAGAATATTGGGAATAAAGGAGAGAGAAAAAGAGTCAATAGTAACTGTGTCCTGAATCATGTAAAGTAGGTATGGGTATGTAGTGGAGGAAGGGAGTCACACAAAAGAGATGGAGGGGTAGATGAAACAGCAAAGGGAGCTGAGTGGACTGCTCTTCATTTATTTATTTAACAAGCCCAATTTTTAGCAAAATAGCATTAAATAAATATTGTAAAAAATATTAAAATATCTACAACTCTAAAAGCTCATAATCAGTGTAGATTTATACCAGTGGTTCTCACACTATTGAGAACCGCGACCCCTTTCTGCCTCAGCGTGGTGGACCCGTGTATGTCAGCTGAAAAGCCGCCAAATTAATTAGTTCCGCATTCCGCAGCTATTTTCGGCAGACATGCTGAGTGCTCCCAAAAGAGCTCAGTATGTCCGCCGAAAAGCCACTGAATACGGAAGTGATCGCGGCGGCAGCTTTTCGGCGGCACAAGGGGCTCGCAACCCCTTGGGAGGCGGCCGGCGACCCCCCGAGGGGTCGCGACCCCCGGTTTGAGAAATGCTGATTTATACAAATATTAATTATTTCATCTTTGTAGGAATACAAACGAGTGCTCTTTGAATGCTATAGATGAAATTATCTTTTTAAGTAGTCTTAACTTGAAAGTAAAAAGCCAAATGATAAACGTTACACACTGTATTTTTCCAGGAGGATGACAAAAAGTGCAAATAAGATCCCAGGTATCAGACTTCCACACAGTGAGTGTTTCTTCAAAGCTAACAGCAAGCAAAGAGCCATCTTCTGAGAAACAGCAGTTAGTAGCTGGATAGTTGTGGTAGCTGCCCACGAAATCACAGCTCCATCCCATATTTTGTTCTGGGAAATTGAACAATTAAATACATTTGTTAATTATTTCCATATTAAGACTTCTAAATGAAACTGAGCAGCACTTCTTTTAAGATACTATTCAGATTCTCTAAGCAAAACTATTTACATTTGAAAGTTGTACATTTTTGTAAGGTTTAAAAAAATAATAATAATAAAAAAAAAAATCTTCCCCGTGCCAGGATAGAAAGTGCCCAGGAAGTGTTGCATTCTTTAGGTTCTGCACCTGAACCACTAATTTGACATATCATGGAATTTGCACACTGCAATGTTTTTGTTCAATATGCAAATTACATTAAATGCAACTTTAAAAAAAAAAAGGGGGGGGCTGCTAGAGAGATCTAATTTTAATTCCTGTCACTATGCTGAAAGAAGGTCAATATTATCAATGAAAATGTACATCCTTAAGAAGTATTCAATATTTCTGGCCAAAGACACGACGTTATTTCTAAAAATGTAAATGTCCTTTCCTATACTTTATTTTCACTGAACCAGATTAACATACAGGTAAATTTTAAACTTCATGCACTATATAGTAACCTGTCAGCAAACTTCCTTGTTAACTGTGAACGTCTTCTGAATCTCCCATCATTATCAGTTACCATAAAAACAAATAGGAATCTCCTTCCAAACTGATTTATTCAATGTTAAACAACTAGCTAGTTTGGAATTTCCCCAGGTGGTTCCATAGTAACAATATATTCTCTCAAATGATTTTGAAATAAATAGCCGGTGTGGCAAAAAACAGTAAGCAGATTATAAAAAGAAAATAGACTCAACATTATTTTGAATTATACTTCATACTATGCTTACAAATTGCAGAAAAAGAAAAATATTCATTACGGGTTCTTATTTCCCTTTTGCTTTTACGCTGTTTCTCTCGAAGGCAAAGTACCAAGATATAAAGGGGCAAGATACAAAAATTGGTTTTACTAAAAATGAAAAACAACACATACAATAAATAAATCACTGCACTGTTTTTTGATATATGGTTGTAGGGCAGCTTTTTCATCTTCAGTTCCCAGGTGTACAAGACCAAATACACAATGCAAACATACAAAGACAGAGCAGCTCTATACTCCCATTCATGCCATGACACTAAACTCTATACAGCCCTTATATGTAAGAAGGATGTGACAGCAAGAGGGACTCGTTCAGTGGATTCAAAACACATCCATGGTGAGGGCAGGAAGAACCATTAATCCCATCCGCCTCTTCACTTCATACCCAGTTAGTACCGGCTGCAGCCTGTTAGTTAGTTAGGAATGGAGACAAGTCAGGGCAGTAGGAACCCATTCCCTACAATACAGTTTCTAAGAGCAAAAAGTGTTTGCTCATGGAACTGGGATTTATTTTAGGATTAAGGTTATTTAACCCTAGAAAACACTAAGCAAACAAAGTAGGTTGGTACTTCGCTATGTAAGTGCCAGCAGTAAGAATGTGAATCTTTGCCGATATCCACCTCAGCATATTTAGGCAGTGTACAAGAGCTAAATCAAATGGCTCATAGAAATTCACTATGGCAAAACAGAAACCTAGCAAAAGAAAAAAAAAGTAACCCATGCAGCCTAACAGTATCAGGAAAAAAAAAATCTATTTATCGATGACAATTAAAACAAAATGAACACAATCAAACAGCAAGCAGATCACTGAAAAGCTGGTTTAAAAAAAAAAAAAAACATATTTGAGAACCTGTGAAGACTGACATACCAATGTCAGAAAAGTTAGTCAAAATGAAGTGTGCCAGGAAGTGTGCATTAACGGGGAGCCCCTCATATCTGTGGGTTGGAAGGGCTATGGCATGTTACATACCTTTGTGAAGTCCTTAGCTTTTATTACTTTGTGTTACAATGAGTCTCAACGTGATTTTTGGTGGGTAAAAGGTCTTCAGTTTTCATTTCTTATCTATGCAATCCACAATTATGTTCTGTCTGCATTTTAGGATGCAGTTTAATAGCTACATGCAAGAGTGAATGAGAATTTAACTACAAGGTATTGTACTCTGAGACAGTATTTTCCATTATGTGGCAACAGATGAAGTCAATTAAACAAGGAAACCACCTTTCCAAGTATTGCTCTTATGAGCAAAGGTCTGAATATGAGGACTTTTCCCAAAGAAAAAACAAAACAAAACCTCCTTTCCAACAACAAAGTAAAGGTTGAGCTGTAGTCATTCTTGAGCAGTGGATGCAGGTCACTGTTCCCTTCTGTGTTTGGAAAGGTTAACCATTTCCCGACTACTGTACCCCTTTCAGGAGTCTGATTTGTCTTGCGTACTGCCAAGCTTCACCTCACTTAAAAACTACTCGCTTACAAAAATCAGACAAAAAAAAATACAAAAAAGTGCCACAGTGAACTATTATTGAAACATTGCGCTCTCAATTTTGTCTGTATGAATTTTTAGTTTGTACTGACTTGGCTAGTGCTTTTTATGTAGCCTGTTGTAAAATTAGGCAAATATCTAGACGAGTTGATGTACCCCTGGAAGATCTCTGCATACCTGGGGTTGCGAACAACTAGTGTAGGGTTTAGGCTAGTGGGATCTATGCATTCATGTCCTTACCACAACCCCAACTTGCCTACATTCCTGACTGTGGGAAACGATACAAAAGGGTAATGGAACGCTGTACTAGGGTGCACGGAAGAGAATGCAGTACTGACAGTTGCATATGGATGGAGAAGAGTGGAATCACAATTTCCATGTGTTCAACAGGTGGCGAATAAGAGCAAATTATGAATTGGCCATACTCACGCTCTGAGTCAGCGTCATCCACCAACACCCAGACTTTAAATCGACCATCTTTGCCAGCTGTTACCAATGTAGGAATTCCATCTCCCAATTCATCTGTGTCACGGAAACACAGAGCTGTTACATGATCTTCATGTGGCATATTTATTCTGGTGTTCAAAATAAAGCTATAGGGAAGAAAACTTAAATTCACTATTCTGTGTCATTTTGAATTTGCAATAAATTTGTGTTCTGTTTATTTGGCACGCCTTCTAACAGCTAGCACGTGATCAACACGGAAAAGGATTATTACACAGAAACATTTAAATTTCACTTTTAACCTCCAATCCCATAACTATCATGCCAAACATCTATCCACTCCCCTCCTAAATAAGAAAGAAAAAAAATGAACTTTATAGATTAACAAATCCAGGCCCTGGAAGACCAGGTGAGTATTAGAATTGGGATATTGTTTTACATATTCATCAATACAATTCTAGACAGATGGTATAGTAGATTAGATTGACAAAATAGATTCAAGGAAGTGGTATTAACATGTAAAGAAACGGGACTGCTACTGGAGCATAAAAACTTGCTTAAACTACAATTCAAGTAAGTGTGAATGACCATTCATACTTGACAGTGCTATTTAAATGTAGACACTATTGTCATTTGCACAATATTTAATAAGAAGTTAAATATTTTGTGGCTTACTCAGGGGCTGACTATAAAAGTATCAGTACCTTTGTGTTTGCACATCATAGTTCCACAGTTTCATCTGTAATTCAAGTTCAGTTTTCTTTTCTTCTCGCTGTTCCACTGTCGCTAACCAGCTACCTTGAGCACTAAATGCAGCCTTCACCAAGTCGACATGGTTTAGACCTACTTGATTAATGTATTCTTGCTGCACGATATCGAGCTGGAGAGTCACAAGAGTAAAACTAATTTTAAAGATCAAGTGAGAGTTTGGAGAAGTCAGTCATGGAAAAGGACACCACAGAATGAAAGATGCTCTGGAAATGATCAGGTCCATTGAAAACTAGATGAAATACTGAACAGTGGAACTGATTGCCAATACATGGGTCTTAATACATGAGAAATGCCTGCAAAAGCCATATAGATTCCACAACACAGATGTGGTAACACACCAAAATACTCTTGGATTTCAATATTTAGCTTATAAAGGCACCAATGACCATTGTGTAGGGCATTTTCTGTAGATTCTGACAATCTTATTCTTATTACATTCACTTCCAACTTGTCCATCACTATAAGAACTGTAATTAGTATTCTAAGGCATAACTTCAAGGAATCAGTTCAAATCCTACTATGTTTATATATTACAACAATTTGCACTTCTGTAATATCCTTGCCACATTACAGCCCTGCAAATCAAGGCACAGATAAGTGATTTTACTAAGGACACTGAGGAAGTCTGTGGCAAATAGGAGACATGGGGCTGGTCTCCACTATGGGGGGAGGAGGGGGGGAGAGATCGACTGCAGATACGCAACTTCAGCTACGTGAATCACGTAGCTGAAGTTTGCGTATCTGCAGCCGACTTACCTCGTCCCCACGTCGGCGGCAGTTGGCGGCGCGCTCCCCCGTCGACTCCAGCTTGCGCCTCCCAGCAAGCTGGAGTGACGCAGTCAACGGGGGAGCCGCGATCGATCGATTTCTCACGTCCTCATCAGACGCGAGAAATCGATCGCCAGAAAATCGATCGCTACCCGCCGATTCGGCGGGTAGTGAAGACGTACCCTAGAACACAGCTCTATAAATTCCAATCTTATGCTATTTACCTACATCATATTACCAGTGTAATTCTGTCACATAAGTGTATAACTTACAGCACCAGTCTATCCAACTTACATTGTACAACTGTTTGTCAGTTTGGAGGCAATAGAACTGCAGATGACCTGGTTTTCCATTCAGAACCAAAGCTTTAGTTCTAGGATCAACCACCAAACCAGTCTTGACACCACTGCCTGCAGTGAAGAACAATAGCAAATTTATCTATATTAGAAAGTGACATTTTTAACTATCTAAGTAGAAGAAAAGTTTTTTAACTGCTCTTACCTTTGACTAATCCTTGAATTACGGCAGAAACTCTCAGGTTGCTATGTATGATTGTTATTTCTGAATGTACAAATACATACAAATTAGCAAGGCAAGGTAAAGGCTTATGTGATGTAAAAAGCAACAGTTAGCTATATTCTACAACTGGAAAAATCAGGATATGTGCCCACCCAAAATTCATCTTTAAGAAGTCATTCTACTATTTACATGAAATACAAATGCAACATATGTATGTGCACTAAACATTAGATTGAAAATCACATAGAAAATCAGCAGCACAAGTAGGTTTGAAATGAGGGGAAAAAAAGTATCATCTTATCAGAATCTTTGGGACCAACTGCCATGATGGAAAAACTAAGCTACAAACTTCCATAATCTGTAAACTAAATCCAACTGTTGCTAGCATAGGAAATAAAAGATCAAATATCTACTCTTTCAGATGAGATCTGAACTTGCGTACAATACCAAACAATGAATCTTAAGTTCATATATTTGAATAAATCTAGGATTTATTAATTCCTTATGGAACGAATACTGTTACAATAGGTTTGGGCTTACTGTTTTCTGTGTGAGAGGTACAATATAAAGTTCCATCCGGTGAGGCTGAGATGTGTTCAATAGTAGATCCCAAACGGGGCAGGAATTCCTTCTTACAACTTGATCCATCACGCCACTGAACAAGTACAGACTCAACCCCACCACTCAGCAGACTGGTGCCTTCACATGTAATAAAAACCCCATAGTAAGTACAGGAACTATTCCAAACGGACAGATCTATACATTTCTAGTGCACTAGTCACTACGGTATCTAGACACCAATTCTATATTTAAATTATGTCCTAAGCAAAAAATTATACATCACTGCTACATAGACTGGTCAAATGGCTCAAATCTCTTAACATGCCCGTCTCAGACTCAGTAAGTCACACTGCTACTGCAAGCATCAAAATGTCACTTAATAAATACTCTCTCAGAAACAGCTAATTTCATTCATTTCCTGGGGCAATCAACTATATTGATTGTTACAATACAGCAGAAATTATTTAATATTAAATAGTGCAAAATGCTTCCTGCTTGGGAGAAAAGGCTTGAAACAAGAGCAATACTGTGGGGCTGAATCATGTTCACACTAAAGTTAACAAGAGTTTTTCCACTACATTCAAAGGAAGTAAAGCGTGGGCCCAGATAAGATTTCTTTGGCTTGTTTTTTTAATTTGGATTTGACTCCAACAACTTAGGTTTCCCCATCTCCTCATAAGATGATTGTTGCATAATAAAGGTGACAGCTGGTTCAGAATTTAGATTGCCAAAGAAGGAAAATCTTTGAAGTCGTGTCTGCCAGCCAAAATAGTGGCATGAAACATGCTTTTATATATATAAGTTCCTGGCTTTCTTGTAACAAGCATACAGCTGTGCACACAAAAAAGTCACAACTGCTTCCATCTTTCCATTACTCCACCCAAAAAGTCCTCAAAAAAACCTTTCCTGGAGATACAAATTCATTCCTAGAATTTTAATATTTGTTTTTACGTGGAGGACTCCAAACTTCAGTGGTTTCTTTTTTCTTCCTGCACTTTAAGACAGTTTCACTTACCCTCTACAGAGAAAGCTAGATCCACAACTGCATCATAGTGCCAATGCAATGTAGAGAAAGTGAATTCGATTTTGTGGTGAAAATTTCTCCTGTCAGGAAGAAAACATTTAATTTAGTAGCAGAATAGGTGTTGGAGAGAATAATCTGTAAGTAAACAAAAATGGGCATGCCAAATTGAATAAAATGTAAAATAAGTATACTAATATTCCCCCATATTAGGAAGTGGGTATTAGCCCATGAACGCTTATGCTTCAATACTTTAGTTAGTCTTTAAGGTGCCACAAGACACTTTGTCACTTCTGTAATATCCCCATAACCCTTCCAATGCAGGGTTCTTGTATGTTCAGGTGACGGAAAGGGAACAGCACAGACTGCACACTAGGTGTCCACAGCTGGCATATGATCCCCAGGGAACTGCTGCCAGCTGAGGCCAGTAAGACCAACAGCAAAGCTGTTATTGGCTGCTGGTTCTCAAAATCTCTTTTCCATCTCTCCCGGGCAGCTGCGTAAGGCAGAAGAGCTAGCCTCTCTGCTAGTTACTGACTGGCTTTGTCTGAATATGAACTCCTATCATGCATTCACTGGGGTTCCCAAAACCTGGTACTGAAGTCTCCTATCTCCACCAACGGCAGTAGGCCCAACTCCAACACTTCAGTAATAAAGTTCCAGGGTGCAGCTAAGCCTAAGGGGACATTTTCAATTTGTGATCATAGGCAAATTAAACAGTCTTGAGGTTAGTCATAATTTAAAGCTTTGATAGCCCCTTTCTTCTAATCATTTCTATAGGAACCACTTCTAACTAGGGCAAGGGAGGAAGCTAAATCCAATCAGAGAATTATATCAATGCCTGATCATCATTGACTAGCAGAAAGTCCTGTGCCTACTCATGACTCGTTATATTCAAGTTCCATTATTATAATGTCAAATCAATGCTAGGTGGATAGTTGTCAAGTTTAACATACCAGAGACGAATCTTGCCATCTTGATGTCCACTTGCTATACAGTCTTCCTTAGGGTGACAGGCTACACAAGTAAAATAGTTGTTTCCACCTTTTCTACTTGTTGCACTTAAAGGAAACCTTCAAAAATTAAAGAGTCATTTTACTTAAAGTTCAATGTCAGATGAAGCTTCTCAATGGTCTTCATATGCGGTCTAGCTGCAGCTGGGGCCATATCAAAGAAAGATTAGCGCAATCACTGTACAAATGCAAATTAAGAGATACTTCTGACGGCACACGGGATTCCAAGGAGTGAGCAACTGAGAATACTCCTGAACTACAAGAAAGTTGACAAAAGTTAGGCACTCCCTTCCCAAGAAGGGCAGACACCACCCCCAGTTAGCTTGCTAGATACTTCTCCCAAACAAAGCAGCAGCATCTACATCTCATCAGGACCTTACACAAAACATCCTAATTTAAGTCCCTGTTTCAATCCAGCAACAGAAAAGTAATGGTTCTATAGTCTGGGCCTAGGCTAAGAGATGCTTAGCATCCCAGAAATCAGTGATGGCACTGCAGCCAAAACTGCCTCAGTTTCTCCCCTGCAGCCTCAGACACACTTTGAACAAGGAGTTCTGCCAGAAGAGAATTTTGAAGACTCTCTGGAGAAGGAATCTGCCAGATGGATGAGCCGTTATTCAACATCACTTGCTAGGATTTCAGAAATGAAAAAAGTCATTCATGAGGAATCCCTTTACCCATGCAATGAGCTGCAGTTGAATCAATGGTATCAAAGGACGCTGATGGAGCTAAAATAATCTGCATACAGCTGCCCTGTTAATATACAGGTACATATTTATGAGGTTTCATAGCTGACAACATCTACAGCCGTTAATCTTACCTGTTAAGCTTTTTCTTTTTGAAAAAATAAACAAGGAGATTAAAGCCACGACCAGATGCCACATATTCACCCTGTTACAGCAATACAGCAAGTTAGGAATTTGTTTCTCATACAGATTCACATTGAAACTGGAGCACAACAAATGGGCCTTTGATCACGTTTCTTAAACAGGTCTGTATCATGAAAAATTGGTATAGGATAGAGACACAAGATACCATTACCCAAAACAATGAGAGTTGCTTGCATGCTAAGAGATGTTATTGCTCCCCACATTTTAATACACCTAATATAAGCTCCTACAGCCTAAAAGATTTTTTCAGATTTTTTAAAACTTGGTTTCTCTATAACAACCTCCAAGAAACTACTAAACATCTCCCCCACCTAATGGGACAAGCTTTGCACGACGTTATAGCCCTGATATCCCAGAGAAGTATACATAAGTAAAGTAATGCGTGGAATCCCTTGTGATGTGCACATATGCAATTATTGTAAGGCTAAATATGAATAGTTGTTTGGGATACTGGCACAAATTCCTTTTTCATGTAGAAAAATAGTTTAGTACGATTTGTTAAAAATACAAGAATTCCATTAATTTTATGCCAGAACCAGGAGCTCTTACTTAATTTTGTCCCAGAACACCACAGATAAACACACAAATGTTGAATTTCCAGACATACTCCCTCCTATCTTTAGGTATAATATAAAAAATACTCCTAAACTTCTGTAGCTCCTGTCCTGCTCTACAAAAGCAAAGGATCCATTAGGGTACACAGGGTCTGAAACATGACTAAGAACAGCATCTCCTTACACAACACATCTGGTCTGATGAATAGGGAGTACAGGAAAAGCTTATTTCTGTTACTAATTATACGGTTGGCACTGAAGAGTGAGAGGATTCTATTCTAAATTTCACATATGAAAAACTGCATAATATTTACTACTGGTGGCAATGCATAACCCAGGAGAACACCCCCATCCTGAAATATCTTCTTTTATATTTCAAACTCACTTTGTAAGCTAGATGTTTGGGAACCTTCTCTCTCCCTCCCCCCGCCTCCCCCATTCCCCACAAAAAAACCTAAACAAACCAGTTTTTTAAAATGTAAATTTATATCTGAGCTGGGAATAACAAACAGGGAACACCACAATGTTATTTTTAGTCATTTTTTTTAAAAGAGAAAAATGCACTGTTGGCTCATATTTTTGTGCATCAGAGTTAAAAACATTAAGGCAGAAACCAATATTAATTCTTTTGATTTGTGTGTTCCTGTTTTCCCCAGAGGACAGGTGCTCTTTTTGGTATATATTTTAAAATGTTTAAAAATGTAGATTTTTAAAGGAAGAGGGAAGGGATGTAGCTTAATGAATTCAGAGTTATTTCATTACCTGACTTTTGCTAGTGCTGTGAGACAAAGTTGGACATCTAATCAGAGCCTTTTGATCTTTAATATCTTACTTTTTCTTTAACACTAAGTGTGAAAGAGCTAAAATTTTGCAAACAAACAAGAAAAATAATATTCTGGGTACAACATGTTGAAAATTTTCAATTAACATTTACCAACAAAAAAACCTTCAAGGCCAAAGTGTATTGAATACCTTGTACAAGAATTGTAATTCTCTTTTTTCTAGAGAAAAGGGCAATTTACTGGATTAAGTGCTTGAAGTCCTGCAATTTTGCTTCATTTTTTCCCTAATGCAATGAAGTTGTAT
Source organism: Sternotherus odoratus (assembly GCA_032164245.1). NCBI lineage: Eukaryota > Metazoa > Chordata > Testudines > Kinosternidae > Sternotherus > Sternotherus odoratus. The sequence goes on from JAVMKO010000011.1 coordinate 21,947,962, forward strand.
TGTAGGACTCACTTTTGCAACTCAGCAATCCTGGTCTTATTATATTTTCATGAAATTATAAAGAATAGATGGTGCTAGATGTCAAATTTGTTGAGGCAAACCTGAGATCAGTTTGCAGTTAAGGGGAAAAGTCAGGATTCATACTAGGCTTGCATAGCAAGGACACATCCATACAATCATTAACCAAATAATCTGATCGTTCAAAGAAGTAATCATATTTTTTTGTACACCAGACTAAACAGTATGTGGGTTAATACAACTTATATAAAAGAAAACATCTAAAAAAGTAAATATACTTCTCTTCCAAAAGCGGTACATTTGGGCGACCAGCATATATCATCCAAAATCAAAGACAGCTCCTTGGCTTCCACTTCTTGGTCTGGTGTTTTTGGCAGTTTCACAGAAACAAGCTGGAATTTATCTGGCCAAATAAAAACTTTGGTTAATAAAATAATTTTGTGGATGATGTATGTTCAAAAGGAGAGACTGTGGGTACACCTGTCATCCTCAAAATAAATCCACACTAGCTCCTTTCAGTATTGGTTTGAATGCATGCTTAAAGATGCATACTTAAGGATGAAGTCCTGACACCTTTATATTTTTGCCTTGGATGTTTCTGTGCCAAACTGCAACACAGACAGATGAAGTCCAAATTTTTCCATAGTGGTTTCCTGTGTAACAAAGCTGAAACCAACCCAAATTACATAGGGGTATCATACAAGTGAAGTAATGTATCTGTTTTCTCAGCCTCTGAATAGCTGAATTAATGCTGATACTAGACCTGGTCACATTTTTTCCCATCGTCATGTTTTTTCAATGTGAAAATGCCCATTTGTTGAAACTGAAGCTTTCTGCAGAAACAGAGCAGAACCATGGTTTTCCATATCCCAGGCAAGTTGTTACTGGCTATGCAGGCATTAAACTTTTTGAAGAGTTTAGATTTTGCTCAGACGCAAAACAAAAATGGAAACCTACGTTTTCCATAAAAAGTTCTTGCTTTCTTGCCAGCCTTAACTGACACTAGTTATTGTAGAGATGTAGCTTTTAATATGGTAACATGACCTCAGGATACCCTTAGAAATTTAAATATAGGTCAAGAGACTCAAATAATTATGTCTGCCATCACATTATGTATAGCACAAGTGTCTGGAAGTTTAAGATCAAGTTTTGATACAATAAAAAAAAATAATGAAAATACTAAATTGCACATTAACAATTACCATAGTTGCAACAATATACAAAACACTAGGTGTATAGCGATGGTTATTTGACCTATTTAAAGGACACTTTCAAGATTACATATTGTAGGAAAGTGTTTTTATAAGTTGTTTCCTAATAAGGCTGTAGATTATTAAGAGTGAAAATGTACTCAGATGTACACTCTCTACCTTCTGTGCTGTAGATACACATTTTACATTTCATTCAGCATGGACAGTGAAACCAAACTAGATAGGTTCTGGTCAAGTATTGTTGTGTTTGGGGTTCACATTATACCAATGGAAGGCTTAAATAAAACTTCTCATGTCCACAGGATTAATCAGACTTTGTAAATATTTCTTTTGTCTGTCCCCCACATCCTCCGGAACAAAAATTACAAAACAATTTTGGGGCCTAAACTAAGTTATCAGAGTCCCTTTAAACATTCAAACATACTTAATATCACACTGCAACGAAGTACAAACTGAAGTTAATTATATCATACCTAATGAATCTTCATTTTTCTCTGGAATTATAATGAATGCTGAATTCTCAGAACCAACGAACATATAGAACGCAAAAAGTTTGTATCCAACAACAAAAGTCTGAAGAAAAAAAACAACAAAGTAGTTATGAAATGTGAACATCAAATTGTGGGACAATTGTCAATTATTCTGAAGTTCTCGTACAGTCAGATAGTGAACAGTTTACAACAAGGATGGGAAAACTTTTTGGTCCAAGGGCCACATCTGTGTGTGGAAGTTGTATGGCGGGCCATGAATGCTCATGAAATTGGGGACTGGGGTGCAGGAGGGCTCTGGTAGGGGGTGCAGGCTCTGGGGTGGGGCTGGGATGAGGGGTTGGGGGTACAAGAGGGTGCTCCAGGCTGAGACAAAGGGGTTTGGAGGGCAGAGGGGGATCAGGGCTGGGGTAGGAGGTTTGGGGCACAGGAAGAGGTTGGGGGGTGGGGGGGGCCTCCAGGCAGTGCTTACCTCAAACAGCTCTGAGAAACAGCAGCATGTCCCCCCTCCGGCTCCCATGCGGAAGCGCAGCCAAGCGGATCTGTGTATGGTTCTATCTGCAGGTGCCCTCACTGCAGTTCCCATTGTCTGCAGTTCCCAGCCAATGGGAGCTGCGGGGACAACACGTGGAGCCTCCTGAGTGCACCTACGCATAGGAGCTGGAGTGGGGACATGCCACTGCTTCCAGGAGCTGTGTGGAGTGGGACAAGAGCCCAACCCCACTCCGTGGCTGGAGTGGGCCAAGCCTCAGATCCCACTTCCCAGCGGGAGCTTGAGGGCCAGATTAAAACTCTGGGGATGTGGACCCCCGGCCATAGTTTGCCCACCTCTAGTTTACAATGTAGTTGATCATTCTCAATTTGAAGTCAAAAGAAAAAAAGCATTATTTTGGTTGGTAACCCTATTACAGAACAAAAGGCTTGTGTCAGTCTTGTTTAGCAGTATTTGTAGTGTGAAACACCAAATTTACCCTACCCTCTGCTACATGGTGGGGTGAAAGAAAGATATGTAGGGAGCCTATTCTTCTTCCACCCTTCAAGGCAGGAGGTCTCCTCAAATCAGGAGCAGTAAGATAGAGCTGCCCATCATAGAAGTCCACAGACTACATCTCCAAGGGGACACACTCAGCAACTAGGCTGACATCAATAACCATAACATGTGTGCTAAATGCTACCTTAAACACTCATTGTTCCTGCTCAGGTGAGTGGCAAAGTACATCTCACCACTGATCCCACAATACACATCTATCTACAACTGCTCTTTGTCAAGCTTTGGTCCCAAGGCAGTTTATATATAGTGGAACAGCAGCCCTTCTTGGCCCCCCTCAGAAATAAACATTCTGAGAAGTAAGCAGTAGGGGAATTGGAATATTGTGAGGAGAGGTGGCTGATAAGAAAACCATCCCATACAAAGTGGTCTGTAAAATGAAAAAATATGGTAGAACTTCAATTATCTGAAAGTCGTCCTCCCCCACAGAGAGGCAGGGAAAGACATGCAAACTCTCTGGGAAGCCAGACAGTCGAAGACAGAGAGAGGAGCTGCCTGAGACAATCAACTACCGTGTTTCCCCGAAAATAAGACAGTGTCTTATATTAATTTTTGCTCCCAAAATTACATTACATTATATTACAGCGAGAGGCAAAACTGGAAGTACGTCTTATTTTTGGGGTATGTCTTACTTTCGGGGAAACAGGGTAGCTAAAATAAGGAAGGGAGAACAGAAGACCTATATTCCCTCCTTTCTAAAAACCTACCACTATGGGAAAGTTCGGATAGATTCTCTCCTAGGCTTCATCTTCACACAACTGTGTGTCTCAAGCAACACGGAGGACCTTCTGATAAATATTCAGTACACTAAAACCATGTATAAGAAGGGACGGCATGCTTCATTTGCTAAGGGTCATCAGAAATGTCACTGCAGGCCCTAGCTAGGGGTCAGCAAATTTCTCCTTCCCTTAGTGAGGGCCCGCTAAGGGAAAAAATACAAACCATATTAACAAACACTGCTTTTGAAGCCAGGGTTTATGCTCATCTCCATTAAAAGCTTCAGAGAGCCTGAATTTGGCCCTATGAGTTTTGTTCAGCTCTAGTATTCATTTAATAGATGGTCAACAGTGAACAACGACTCTGGAATCCATGAACAGCTGTGACAGAAAAAAAAAAAAATCTTTACATACTTTAATGAGAATTCCATCTGTGAAGTCCCAGAGTTTAACAGTGCCATCTAGAGAGCAAGAATACAGCTGGAAAGGAAAAAATAAAACAAGTTATGAAAAGAATTCAAATAGCAAAGCAAAACACCAGGGCCAAGATTTTACATGAAATGAGATCCTCAAGTTAGGCTCTTAAATCCATATTTGGGCACCTAAGTGCCTAGATTTTTCAAAAGTGATTTTATAAAAGCTTCTCACTTGGTAAATTAGAGTAATCTCATAGTTTACAGCAACAAATTCATGAACTAATATGGGTAATTTGGGTAAATAATTATTTCCAGCCTTCTCTCACTTTCCAGCCACCCCAAAACCGTATGACTATGTGTCCTGTATTGCCAAAGTCAAGTACTGTTTCCTTAACTAAATCAGGAAAGAACCAAATGCCTAGCTCAGGAGTGGGCAAACTACAGCCCGCAGGCCAGTCCTGCCCAGCCCCCCATAGTCCCTCCCCCTCAGCGCTCCACACAGGCAGCGCTCTGGCCCATAGCTCCTGCTGGCGGCTTCGGTGGTGCGGCGCGTTCCTCCGGGGCAGTGTGTCTAGCTCCTGTCAGCTGTGCAGAGCCAGACATGCTGCTCTGAGCGGCGTGGTAAGGGGGCTGGGGCCAGGGGGTTGGGTAAGGGGCAGGGGGCCCCAGTGGGCAGTCAGCAGGGACAGGGAGCGGTTGCATGGGGCAGAGGTTCTGGGGAGACGATCAGGGGACGGGGTCATATAGGGTGTGGGAGTCCCACGGGTCTCTCAGGGGGCGGGGTGTGTGTGGATAGGAGTTGGGGCAATCAGGGGACAGGGGGGACAAGTAGGGGGTGGGGTCCTGGGGGGGGGGGAAGTTAGGGTAGGGAGGGGGTCTCGGGAGGGGGCAGTCAAGGGGCAAGGAGCAGAGGGTTTAGATGGGGATAGGGTCCGGGGTGTGTGTGGTTAGGACAGGGGGTTCTCTGGAGGGGACGGTCGAGGGACAAGTAGCAGGGGGGCTGGATGGGTTGAGGGTTCATAGGGGGCAGGAAGTGGGTGGGGGTTGGATGGGGGCAGGGCCAGGCTGTTTGGGGAGGCACAGCCCTCCCTACCCGTCCCTCCGTACAATTTTGGAACTCTGATGCGGCCCTCGGGCCTAAATGTTTGCCCACCCCTAGCCTAGTTGGACAGGACTCACAATTACAAAAATTTAACAACCTGCATGTGGTTCTGGGGGTTAAGTTGAATTCCTGTCACCAGGTGTGTGTGACCATGCAGGATGTGTACACATTCTTCTGTAGCTGTGCTATACACTTTCACATAGTCTCCTGAGGCACATAAAAGGTACCTGAAAAGATGAGGAAACAAAAGGTTAATCTCACAAGGCAACTGAGAATTCTGGATGAAGATATTACACTTTAAGTTTGTCACGAGTAACAACTACCTTGAATCTACGAAGTACTAAACATGAAAAATGTAGGCCAGCATCAGAAAGAGGACTCCATATTTGGAACTTTGTTTTCCATTGCTTGTACAGATTTACTTACTTCACCATTAAACGTAACTGAAGAATAAACAAGTAAATCAGATTTAAATATGCAGTTGCAAAGGCAGGAAAGTTACTCTTTTATATATTTTAGTTCTTGCTAAAGGTGCTGCTGGCTTGATCACCTTGAAAAATAAAGGCCTGTATTGATCAGCACAAGAGATAAAACATTCATGATGCTACTTACACCTCTCCACACTACATATAAAATATCTATCTCCCCCTTTGATAACATCAGTACCTGATAAATTTATAGGACTATGCCGGGAAATGCTTGCTCTCACTTTTGAACAAACAAAGATCAGCTAATTTTTTTCAAATCTCAAGTTCCTAAGGCTATGTCTACACTATCATAGCAAGACAACCTATGCTACGCAATTCCAGCTATGTGAATAACGTAGCTGGCATTGCTGTACCTTAGGATCAATGGGAGAAACGCCCCTGTCAACTTACCTTACTTTTCTTGTTCGGGGCAGAGTACAGGGATTGACTGGATAGCGATCCACTGTTGATTTGGAGGGTCTTCACTAGACCCACTAAATCAGGGGTGGGCAACCTGTGGCATGTGAGCTGACTTTCAGTGGGACTCACAATGGCCGGGTCCTGGCCACTAGTCTGGGGGGTTCTACATTTTAATTTAATATTAAATGAAGCTTCTTAAACATTTTAAAAACCTTATTTACTTTACATACAACAATAGTTTAGTTATATATAATAGACTAACATATTTAGTTATATATTATAGAAAGAGACTTTATAAAAATGTTAAATTGTATTACTGGCATGCAAAACCTTAAACTAGCGTGAATAAATGAAGACTCAGCACACCACTTCTGAAAGGTTGCCGGCCCCTGTGCTAAATCGACCACTGGTGGATTGATCTTAGAGCCTCGATCCGGGCTGTAGTGTAGACCTGCCCTAGGACTTAAACACTTTCTCAGCATTCCTATTCTATAGGTTTAAAGAAAAACAACACACCAAAACAAAAATGAGAGATTCCTATAAAGAATTTGATAAGAATCGGAGGGAGGGCATTCCTAGGTTCCCTGTGAAACTTCAGCATGCTGCAGCTAACCAACTCTCTAATGATCCAGGAATTTTCCTTTGACCCTTTCAGTGGTTTCTTAGTTATTTCCAAGTCCAATTCAAAATTGCCCTACTTACATCAAAGCCATGCATGCTACTCTTCTGTTTATCTACTCCTTGCACACCTTCATCCCGCTCTTCACAGCTGCAGTAGACTATTTCCACTTATGCTGTTCCATCCCTCGTTCTGAAACAAGTCTATTTTAAATCTCTCCTTAACCCCCACCACCCTTTTAGTTTTATTGCAGCCCAGAATACTACCAATTAAGTGCTCATGTCACACTAAAAATAGGAAAATGAGCCAAACAGACGAGTTTAAAACAACAAAGGCAGCATACTTAGCTAAGGAGGGTGAAGAGAAGAATGGTTCTGGAATGAAGAGTTCCATGACTACACTGCAAAATAACTCTGCTTAAATATGGTTATGGACAAAACCTTTTAGAACATTATTTATTTTTGTCTGTGAAGACACACAAAAAACAGGCTGGAGAACCCTGCTTTAACATCCCACCCTCCCACCTGCCAGTAAATACCCTACTGGAGAATAAATATGAAATTAAAGTTCTCTTTTAATCTGGTTAAGAAAATGTGCATGTTATAAAGCATGACCCTGACTAGCAAGTAGGACAGAAGGAATGGAGTAGGGAGGATGTCTGGTTTAAAGACTAAATTAATGAGATAAGGGAAAGTTTCTAAAAAAAAAAAAAAAAAAAAAAAAAAAAGGCCCCTGACCAAGTCATGACTGCAAAACGTTTTGAATAGGACACAAAGAGGCAACATGGACCTCCCCATCCCACATACCTATGTTATCTTGAAAGTAAAGCCTATGTGAACCCAGGTGCAAGAAAACCTAATTGATCAGCAAGAAGGAGGGTAGAGATAGGGAGGATAGGTCTTGGGGAGAAAAGGAAGTTGTAAATCTTATCTGGATTAAGACTTGAAATGCAGGTGAAGTGTCTCAAATTGGTATTTAGCTAAAGTCAGTAACTGGCAATGACATCACTTGTTAGTTAAAGGGTGTAAAAAGTAAACTTTTAAAGGGTTCATTACTAATACCTGCTTGACCACGTTGGAGCTGACTAATATGGGTCTAAGCATCCTTGGGTTTAATCTGTTTGTCAGTATCTTGATCAATTGCTTATAAAGGTTTTGTTACTTTATGTTTGGATGTAGTAAATTGCTTATTATTTAGACTTTTGAGGCATGTTTAGAGCAACTGTATAAATATAACAGCCTTTGGATTTAATAAAGGAATTTATAGTTAAATTAGTGTATGATAACATCCTGCATAAATAATAATAATTTCTATACCTAGGTTAAAGCCTCATCTACACCAGGGTTCATCTGCATTGGAGAATTAACCTTTGGGTAATTCAAACATCAATATTGACTGTAGGCAATTAACATGTTACAATGTGCTCACATTCACTCCTATTTCACTTGCAATTATCCCAAAATCCAGATACGGAAATGCAAGTTAATTGCTCACTGTGGAAAAGTGGTGAGAGGACTCACTGAAATGCATGAGCTAGTTCACTACTGCCTCTTGCCTACACAGCACTGCAGCCAGGTCTCAAAAGGCAAAAAGGATGTGTTTTTCCATTTTATAAGCTCAGCTGAATTTGCTTAAAAGGACTGAAAAATTCCAGCAAAATGCATGCCAAAAACTATTAAAAGTCACACGCCCTTTCTACCCCTTAAGAGGGGTCTTGTGATAGGACAACCTAGCTTGGGCTAAGAACAAATATTTACAATTGTTCACAGCAGGGCTAAGAAATGGCATAAAGGATACCTGCAAAGTGTTTGTATAAAGTGTGGCATAGTAGGGGCTAATAGCATTATTTAGTACACCATAATTCTTCCATGTAGATAAGGACTACAACTAATTAGGCCAGCACACTATGGGCTAGGTGTCCAATTGATAATTTTTTTGTAGTGTGGATGTGCTAACATGAATATAGAACTAAAGTTGCACCACAATTCTCTATTGTGAGTCAAAAACATTGTCCTGGCCACACCATAAACAAAACGTAAGTTAGAAAATAGACACTTAATTGTGCAATTGGTCTCCAATATGGTAATAATTTTCTTAGATGCACAGGCAACAATACACTATAGTATATGATTATTTGCCCACAATCATGTTTAAACTTTTTTTTGTCCCACAGACGAGGATGACGCCAAATAGAGGTATATTCAGTTCGCTGCAACCCACAAGAACCTTTTGGGGGGGAAGAATAAAAGGGAAAACATCCTTAGTACTCAAATTCCATCCTTTGGGGATTACAAAAGAGAGAGAGAGAGAGAGAAAGAGAGAGAGAGTATTGAGATAAGTGCGATGGTGGTGACAGTCCAGGAGGAGGGGAATCAGGGAGAATAAGCAGGTCAGACACCATTTTCACATTATCTGTGTGGAAGTCCCGGTCTACAACTAAAACTTAGGTCAACCTAGCTACGTTGCTCAGGCCTGTAAACAACTGTGACATAATTAGGCCACTAGGTCAAAAGAAGAATCATTCCACTAACCTAGCTTGCTCCTGAGGTGGATTATCTATGCTGATGAAAAACTCCTTCCCTTAATGTAGGAAGCATCTATGCTACAGCTGCAACAATTGAACTATGTCACTATAATGTAGACAGACCCTTTGTCAAACATAAGGTAAAAGACAGATAGATATATTCAAAGTTGTATTATGGACCACGCATCCTGAGCCAGGTCAAACCAACAAGCCACCTCCAGTTTTCCACCACCAGTAATGAGAGGATTTAATTACTTTCTAACACTCTCAGTCTAATGCTTTGTGCTATTTTGGGAATATCTTTCCCCACTACCTTGTACAAGTGCTTTGAAAGTCTCTGACTGCAAATACTAGACAAAGTGCAAGGTACTGCTACATGCCCCCTGCAATCCCTTCCCAGGGCCCCCTGTATTACTCCTACATCTCTTAGGTAGACAAGCCAGCTGCAGCCTTCCTAGTCCCTGCTCATCTTTCCCTTCACACCACGGGCGCGGAGGACGGAGAAGGCGACCAGCTGGCGGCTGAGTTGCCATCTAAGAAATTTCAGCGTTTCGAAGTTTGTCTTTATTCCCGACTAGCCTGGATCCCACGTCCCGGACATTTCTCACGAACCGGAACTTGGCCTGCGAACCCCGGCACGGCGGGGCTGCCTGGAACCAAGGATCCCCGGCCCGGGGCAGAGGCAGCGCAGGGCCGCCTCCCTCGGGCTGATTGGGGGACGCTGGGGGCCGGTCCGTGTCCACAGGTTCCGCGCCCACAACGCTGGTACCGGCCCGGGGAGCCGCGATCGCAGCCCCCCGCAAGGCCAGCGGGGCTGATCACCGACGGGTCCTGGGCCGGGTCGCGCGCCCCCATGTCCCCCGATCCCCCCTTCCGATTCGCCCCCCCTCACTTGGCATCGGCGGAGAAGGCCGCTCTGACGACGTTCAACTTGCTGCCGCCGCAGCGCACCACGCGGAGCTGCTCCTGCGCCACCATCTTCCCGCTGCGAGACCTTTCACCTTCGACCTCTCACCCTTACCCCGCCCCCAGCGAGCGCCGCCGCTCTGGCCCTACACTCCCCGGAACTCTCTGGTAGGCGTCCCCCCATTGGCTCCCTGCCATCTTATCTATGGGCAAGAAAGGGCATTCCTCCTTTCGAGCGCATCGCGTAGCGTTTAGGGCACTTCCGCCCTTAGTTTACATAGAGACAGGAAACTCTCCTTTGTGAGGTCACAGGGGAGCGCCGTCGGCTGGAGCACACGGAGCTTCGCTCCTCCCCTTACTAGAGGAAGAATGCAAGAGGGACCAGAAACTGTATTAGGCGCATGCGCAGAGCCTTTCTTGTGTCATTCCAGGCCGGAGTGGGAATGTTCCGGTGACATCACTAATGCGCGCCAGAGTCAGGCTGCAGAGGCCGGCGCCCGGGAGGTGAGCGAGGGGCGGGGTCTGGAGGCGGGGAAATGACTGAACTGGTGGAAGCCGGAGCGCCGTGCTCCGTGGCCCCCAGACTGACCTTCCCAGGCCACTGTGCCCTAGCGCCGCCCGTTGTCTACGCACCGTCCCTGTGTGGGGTCCCCCGGGGCGCCAGGCGCACAGTGGCATTGCGCTTCGCCTTGTGTCCGGTGAAAGTCCGTTCTGCGGTCGGGTCGCTCCATGTTCATTGTACTGTTCGGTGCTTCTCGTGCGGACAGGATAACCGTCACCGGCCGGGCGATATGAAGTCATTGCACTACCCGCAGTAATGGGTTCAAATACTGTCTAGCGCTCTAAGGCAGGATCGGCAACCTTTGGCACGTGCCCCCCCCCCCCCGGGTAAGCCCCCTGGAGGGCCGGGACGGTTTGTTTACCTGCTGTGTCCGCCGTTTTTGCCAGTTGTGGCTCCCACTGGCTGTGGTTTGCCACACCAGGCCAATGGGGGCTGCAGGAAGCGGCACCCAGCACATCCCTTGGCCTGCGCTGCTTGCAGCCCCCCATTGGCCTGGAGCGGCGAACTGTGGCCGGTGGGAGCGCGATCAACCAAACAAGCAGACATGGCAGGTGTCATAAGTGTAAAGGGCTGGAGAGGGTTAATGTTATCTGAGAACAAGAGAGGTAAGAGTTCCCTACCATGAGGGAGGGAGGGGTTTAGTTCAGTTTCAGCTTGGCCTTGCCAATGTAGCTTGGTAAGGGGTCTGGAGCATCTTTAGCTATGAAGATGGCTCCACTTCCTTCTTCTATTCCTGATTAGCTGTACTGTAAGTATAACTTTTGGATTCTTTTAAGCCTGTGCCTATTTGGGGTGTTTCTCTCCTTTTCAGAAGGGAGCTAGGGAACCCCAGATTGTAAAGTGTACTGTAACTCTGTTTTATTCTCTTTCTTTATTAAATCTGTTAGTTATAAAAACCATCTGGTTTAATTCCCTTAAGGTCTCTCTCTTTGCTGGGAAGAGAGGAGGGTGGGAGTAGATAAACGGACCAGCTCAGGGTAGGGGCTGGGGAGTGGAGCCTGTCTTTGCCTTCAGCCGAGAAGGGTGAAGGGGGAGGGGAACAGCCTCCAGGTGTCTGACTCTGGCTCTTGGGGAGGGGGGACAGAGTTAGGGTTTGGGGAAGTCCGGGGGCCCCACCAAGGTTTTGGAGGTACACCTGGATGGTGGCAGCACCCCAAGTACCACTGGTAAAAGGGGGGGTTCTTGGGGTGTAGGGACTTAATTTGGCTGGGAAGCAGCTAAGTTGAGTGGTTTGGGCTAGAAGAGAGTCCCAGTCTTTGTACTCGAGAGCACAGAGGCTGGGGAACCCCACTCTTACAGCAGGTAACCCGGCCTGGCCTGCCGGGGGTGTGCCAAAGGTTGCTGATCCCTGCTTTAAAGAATAAAGTTGAACAATGAAAGATTCATGTTGTCATGTCACTGAACACTAAATCAGCTAGGCAAGGTGTTGTATTGTTCCTCGATATACAAAAACTAACAGACTTTTGAAAAATTCAGAGTGAATTTGGGGGTGGTTTGGCATGTAATTCAGGGAATCAAATTGCACTGGCAGTGCTTTGTCTTAAATATGCTGCTACTTTAAAGGCTTTCCAAATATGTTTCAAGTGTTTATGATTGGCTACAGTATTAAAAAAAAATTAGTAACACACAACTTCCTTATACAACCAATATTTCATAAAAGCTACTGTTTATTTTTTCCTGGGAGATGTCTCAGGGTGACAGATGTTAAGCTCCATCTCTGTGAATGCTCAGTCTGGAGAAGAAACCTCAAACTCCTTGCTCATTCTTTGAACCCAAAGCATAGTCCCCCAGGGAGAGACATTAGGCCCTTCATCCTGATAGGTGTGATTTCAGCCATCTCTTGTAGGTATGCTGATGGTCCTGAAGTTCACATTAAATGCAAATAGATCCAAACAAAGCATGACAATTTCCCCTGTAGTATGGCTGGATTCCCGCTATATATTGAGGAAGTACAGGTCTAAATTTTCATTGTTTATATTGTCTCAGGGTATGTCTACACTAGAAAGGTAAGTCGACTTATATTAAGTTGACTTGCAGCCACTCCAGTAATTACTGTGATGGTGCATGTCCACACTACTCTCCTTGGGTCGGTGGAGCGTGTCTTCATCAGGAGAGTTTCTACCAACCTAAGCGGGGCAATGGCTCTCAGCTCCTCTGGCACCTCCCTGCCGGTAGTCTGGCTGCCTCACAAGCTCCCAGCAGGCTGCCCCTCACTTCTGCTCCCCATTTCTCGCTAGGAGTGGGGGGAAGATGTCTGGGGCTTCTCACCTCCCATTCCCCTGCAAGAGCAGGCGGGAAGCCGCCCAGGGTTTCTCTCCCCAGGGAGCAGGAGGAGGGAACAACCCAGAACTTCTCCCCCTGAGAGAGCCGGAGGTAGCTGGATCTAGCTGCCAGGCTTTCTTGTCAATTTCACAGCTTCATAGCCAACAGCTGATGTAAGACAGTGTCTGTGATACTGGACATGAGCCTTAGGCCTCTGGTGGAGGTGGATGTTGTTATGTTCATGTACTAGGGCACTCACATCTGCAGGTGGAAGGCTGTAGGATAGGCATTGACATAATTAGATTGATGTAAGCTGCTTTACATCAACCTGTGTAGTGTAAACCAGCCCCTTTCCCCCATTTTATCTGCTCTTCCCTTTTTCTGTTCTGTTCCCAACTTTCCTTAACCCTCCCACTAACTCATTTTTCACCCCAGTCATGTTTTTTAAGACAATAAATTGCACATTTTACATCCTGCTAGGAATAAAAGAAACCCCATTAAAAACACAAGTCAAAGATCTGAGCCTGCAAACCCTTTTCTCATGCCCTCGTTGCTATTCATATTTTTATTGAGCGTAAGCACGAGAGTTAGGACTCATTTATCCTAATAAGGAGTGAAGGGTCAAGACCCAGTGCAGGCATCCGCTGATAGCTTTTTTCCCCAAAGTTTCATTTAAAAATGTATCTAGAAGTTGCATATTTTGGTCCTCAAAGCTGTAACTGCAGTGAAATAGGTTATGTAATCATCTTATTTTTTAATCCTTGTCAGATCTGTTTTTACTTACTTAGAGTCACAATCTGCTTTTTTAAGTGGAAAACTTTTATGGCCCTGCGCTATAACAGCAGTGAATTTTGAACAGCTGAGTTGGTGGTTTTGAAATCCATCCTTCAAAAACACATGGTCACTGCTCTGTACATAACTTGCCTTGTCTCTACGCAATTTTTGTTAATTCAAGGTCTGACTTTATAACATATAAAGGCAAGCCTATTAATGATTTTTTTTCCTTGAAAGTACATAGCTTGCATAACCATGAATAGCCTACTCTAAACAGCCTTTGTACAGCATTTGTTCAAAACGACCAGGATACCACAAAATTCTGGAAAAAATGTTCATGATGGACCATCCCAGGTAGTACTAACCAAAAATATCATTAATCACAAAGATGGCTTGATGATAAATGCAATGGGTAAGCCTGCTGTGGCAGTGTAACAGTAGAAAGAACAAAAATGCTGTGTACTTAGATTAATAAGAGTTTCATAGATGCTGAGCAAAGAGAAGGAACTTTAGTGTTTGTCTTTTCAATGTCAGTGGGTAGGATTCTTCTGTGCCACTGCCCTGTATCCCTATAATATTACAAATTGTAATTGAAAATCAGGGATTATGATGTAGAATTTTCAGTTACTTTTGAGACATGTCCTGTCCTTGATTTTAAACTGTGGGAAGAAATGTGGCCTCAGGATATGGCATAACTGATGTCATGCCATGGCCAAAATGCAATTGTGTGATGTTTCTCACTTTACTGGCATATCCCACAAAATGCTGTACATTTTGCTTAATTTGGGAATTTCTGTTCACTCACAAACAATGCTATAAAACCATTTAGAAGAAAATAATAGCATTTTGCTCATCTTATCTCAGAGTGCTGCTCAAAGGAAAATGGGCCCAGTATTTTCACATAACACAAGTACTGGAGAAAAACTGCCCGTCATAGCTCAATAGTAAATTGTAGAGGTAACAAAGTCCTGTGGCACCTTAAAGACTAACTATAAAGGTTTGAAGCATAAGCTTTCGTGGGCTAATACCCACTTCGTCGGATGCAAGCAGTGGAAGTGTCCACTGCTTGCATCCGACGAAGTGGGTATTAGCCCACGCGTTATGACATGTTTAATGAATTACTCCAGAACTCTCATGCTGAGGCCGCTCGGCAGAGTGAATGGAGGGAAAGATTGCAAGATTCAGGGCAAGAGTCCAGGGCTTCAGCAGAAAGGTGGATGGAGCGCAAAGAAAAGTGGATGGATGCGATGCTGCGGATAATGGAGGACCAAAGCGACATGCTCCGGTGTCTGGTGGAGCTTCAGCAGGACCAAAGATTGCCTCTACAGCCTCTGTCTAACGACCTCCCCCCCCCCCCCCCAAGTTCCATAGCTTCCCCACCCAGATGCGGGGTGAGCACCCAGGGGGGGGGGAGTTCCGGGGACCGACCCACTCTACCCCACAAGCCAGCACAAGCAGCAGCAGGCTGAGTTTATCTAAAAACTATTAAAAGGTGCTGTGTCTTGGCCACCCCTCCCCCATTCCCTCTCCCTCCCCTCCTCTCCCCGCTCCTCCACTACTCCGACTGCTGTTTTCCCTCCTCACCCACCCCTGCTGGGCTACCTTTCCAGTGATCCCCTGTATTTGTGATGAAGCAATAAAGAAACTATGATTTTTAAAACAGTGAATTTATTTTCAATGCTAGTGTCGGGAGGGGGGAGGGAAAGAGGGTGCAAGGACGGCAGGCTTAGGGCTGAGCAGAGCAAGGGAGCAGGTTTTCAAACGCCATCTTGGGCACTCATAAAACTGGTTTTCAAGGAGTCTTTGAGGTGCAGCGCCTCCTGGTGTGCTCTTCTACTTTCCCTGCTGTTTGGCTGCTGGTAAGCAGCGGGCAGGAAATTTGCCTCTGCCTCCCACCCCGCCATAAACGTCTCCCCCTTGCTCTCACAGAAATTTTGGAGCACAGAGCAAGCAGCAATAACAATGGGCACATTTCTGTCGCTGATGTCTGAGCAAATGAGTAATGAACGCCATCGCCCCTTGAGGCGGTCAAATGCACACTCTACTGCCATTCTGCACTTGCTCAGCCTATTGTTGAACAGCTCCTGACCCCTGTCCAGGGCTCCTGTATAGGGCTTCATAAGCCAGGGCATTAAGGGGTAGGCTGGGTCCCCAAGGATAACAATCTGCATTTCCAACCCCTCCCCCCCCCCCCCGAAATTTTCTGGTCGGGGAAGAAAATCCCTTGCTGCAGCTCTCTAAATATCATAGAGTTCATGAAAACACGAGCGTCATGATCCTTTCCCAGCCATCCCACATATAGGTCGGTGAAACGTCCCTTGTGGTCAACCAGTGCTTGCATGACCATAGAATAATAAGAACATAAGAACGGCCATACTGGGTCAGACCAAAGGTCCATCTAGCCCAGCATCCTGCCTACCGACAGTGGCCAATGCCAGGTGCCCCGGAGTGAGTGAACCTAACAGGTATGATCGAGCGATCTCTCTCCCGCCATCCATCACCCCCCTCTGACAGACAGAGGCTAGGGACACCATTCATTACCCATCCCGGCTAATAGCCATTTATGGACTTAGCCTCCATGAATTTATCCAGCTCTCTTTTAAACCCTGTTATAGTCCTAGCCTTCACAGCCTCCTCAGGTAAGGAGTTCCACAGGTTGACTGTGCGCTGTGTGAAGAAGAACTTCCTTTTATTTGTTTTAAACCTGCTGCACGCCAATTTCATTGAGTGGCCCCTAGTTCTTCTATTTTGGGAACAAGTAAATAACTTTTCCTTATTTACTTCCTCCACACCACTCATAATTTTATATACCTCTATCATATCCCCCCTTAGTCTCCTCTTTTCCAAGCTAAAAAGTCCTAGCCTCTTTAATCTCTCTTCATATGGGACCCGTTCCAAACCCCTAATCATTTTAGTTGCCCTTCTCTGAACCTTTTCTAGTGCCAGTAAATCCTTTTTTTAATAAAGGATATCCCTTCTGGTTTCTGTACTCTGCGGCCTCGTTGTCCGGTGCCAGGATAGGGATATGAGTCCCATCTATAGCCCCACCACAGTTAGGGAATCCCATCGCGTAAAAGCCATCGATTGTAGCTTTCAGGTTTCCAATGTTTATAACCCTGAGTAGCAGCTACTCAATGATTGCCCTGCTTACTTGCATCACAGCAGACCCCACTGTAGATTTACCCACCCCAAACTGATTTGCGACTGACCGGTAGCTGTCTGGTATTGCAAGCTTCCAGAGGGCTATCGCCACTCACTTCTGAACTGTGAGGGCTGCTCTCATTTTGGTATTCTTGCGCTGGAGGGTCAGGGAAAGCAAGTCACAAAGTTCCATGAACGTGCCCTTACGGATGCGAAAGTTTCTGAGCCACTGGGAGTCATCCCATACCCGTAGCACTATGCAATCCCACCAGTCCATGCTTGTTTCCCTGGCCCAGAATCTGTGTTCCATAGCATGAGCCTGCCCCGTTGCCACCAAATTTGCCAGATTGCCGGACCCCCTACTTCCAAAAATGTCAGTGTCCATGTCACTGCTGTGCACGTCCAGGTCCATCTCCTCATCACTGTCGTCAGGTTCCAGAAAGCGCATATGTCTCCGGATCGCCTTCCTCTGCAGACGATGCAGCATAAAGTCCACAACAATGCGTGAGGTCTTCACAACGGCCAATACTGCAGCGGTGGCATCAGCGGGCTCCATGCTTGCAGTGCTATGGCATTAGTGCAGCGCGGAGAAAGGGCGCAAATAATGGGATGCCTACCCACAGTGCACCACTCAAAATGGTGTTGGCAGCGCAAAAAAAGGATGCGAAATTATGAAATGCCTACCCATAGTGCAGCACTCAAAATGGTGCCTGCTGGGGACTCCGGTAACTGTGGGATAGCTACCCACAGTGCACCACTCGCTATGTCGATGCTTGCCACAGTTGTGTGGACAGACACTGCCGACTTGCTGTGCTTTGTGGGGATGCACAAAATCGACTCTATACAGTCTGCTTTAAAAAATCGACTGCAAGGAAATCGACCTACTGTTGTAGTGAAGACATACCCTCTGTATCAGAAATCCCAGATCCTCTGTCCCCAAAGGAACAGTTTACTTTAAACTACACAGCACTTGTAATAAAACAAAAGAAGGCTTTTTCAAGAAAGACTAGAGATTCAACTAACAAGAGAGAGTGATGGAAAGAAATAGTTACTAAATGAAACAATATAATAAAATATGAACTTGGGCCTACACTTATTAACGTTACCTTTCCTATCTAATAGTAAGTAGGTTTCCCCCTCTGCAGACCTGGTTGGCTTTATAGGAACCAGGATCTTAACTTGCATAGAAACACCACTGCTCCACAAAAAGTTTCCTCAGGTGAATGGAGAGATAATGCCTTTCCACATCTTCTGTTATACTGAAAGAATCTTTTGTCTTTATTTATAGGCAGGGTGATTTTGTTGGTTGTAATGTTCCATTTTTTAACCTGCAGGTGGTTTCAATTGCTTGCAATTTTCTCTAGTTTTCCAGTGATAGAGTTGAGATGAAGTAAGGCTAGACAAATTGACCTTGCATTACATCACTGGCAAACAAGCAAGGCTGACAGCTCCCTTCTATTTGAATGGGCTATCACTGAGACATACTATTCCCTGGTGATTAACTTTTACTCCATAAAGCACACTTTCAATATAGTTACATTATTCCTTAAGTATTATCCATACATGCATCTCACAGTAATTGAGTCTTGATAGGTCCGAGCTTTCTATAGATACCCTGGCGGCCGCAAGTGGAGGCGGGACTGCGAAAAGGAGCCACGGAGCAAAAACTTTGAAGAACACCGATCTAAGGTATTAACTGTAACAATAATAGATACAACGAATCACAATATTTAAACTGATATCTTCCTATTAACTATGGAACTAAGGAAAATCTGTGATTGATATTTTCAAATAGGTGTGAATTGCATATCTGTCACAGGATGGCACTAGGGTTACATCTTGGTAATGTAAAATGTTCCTAAGAAGAGATGCTATAAATGAGTCATTTTCCTATTTTGACAACGAAACTAACACACTAGACCCAAATTTTTTTAAAAAGTGCTCTCTGTTTCTGGGGCCTCTTTTAAAATGTTCCATGTGGAAGACGTGTGACTCATGCTCTGAGTGTGTAAGTGATCTCACCATCACCTCCCCACTTCCTGCTGGCTGAACAACTCCTGGAGGATTTGTTGTAAGAAGATTTTTCTCTGAATTTTAAGGCGTATCTTGCAAACTATCTTAGATTTCTTTGCAACTCATCTCTCTCCTTGTGCCCTCCCCCCCCCTTTCTGGTCTATTATTTTTAGCACTGCTACAGGTTTACAAACATTACAAAAATCTGAAATATGTTTTTGTAGCTGAAGGAATAAGCCACTAATGGCTTCCACTATGTAATGCTGTATGGGCTACACAGATTCCTGTTGTTGATCAAATGGTCTTTATTTGATTGAAGTGAGGGCTTTTTGATGCCTCGCTCTGATTTCTTTGCTTAAATGTACACTTACAATATGTAAACTTAAACCACATGCCAATATACGCCCACCAAAAAGGCTTCTTTGTATACAATTATTTTGGTTCCTATTTCAGGGCTGCCTGAGGCACCATAAGGGAACCAGTCTTAACCCTAGACCAGAGAACCTGACTAATAATAGCTTAGGGAACCTTGCCATCCTAGCCTGGGGAGCCCTAACTTCTATAACCTTGATCTTGGCCCCAGAGGCCCTCCTGGGGTTGATGCAATCTATTCCCAATTTACATCTGAACAGAATGGAAAATAATAATTTGGGTTAGAAGGGAGGAAGTATTAAGTCACATCAATGGGAGTCCAGAGACATGGGTTCTGTTGCTTTTGCTGCCATAGAGGTCCTGTGTGTCCTTAAAAACAAACACTATATTTGTCTTGAAGGGGAAAGTTCTGGCTTCCTGTGCACAGACAACTTTTTCATAGATTTTTAGGTTCCAAGGTGAGAAGGGACCATTTGTGATCATCTAGTCTGACTGTCTTTGTAACCTAGAACTTCCTCTAAAATAATTCTAGAGCATACCTTTTAGAAAAACTTCCAGTCTTGATTTAAAAATGGTCAGTTATAGAGAATCCACCACAAACCTTGGTCAATTGTCCCAACAGTTAATTACCCTCACAGTCAAAAATTTACAACTGATTTCCAATGTGAATGTGTCTAGCTTCTGCGTAACACCAGCTGGGGGTGCAGACTCTGGGGTGGGGGTGGGGATGAAGGGTTTGGAGAGCAGGAGGGGGCTCTGGGATGGGGAGGGGTGCAAACTCCAGGCAGTGCTTATCCAGGTGGCTCCCGGAGTTGCGGGGAGCCGCAGCAGGTAGGGAACCTGCCTTAGCTCCGCTGCGCTGACAACCAGACTTTTAATGAGCCACCAGGGTCCCTTTTTGACTGGGTATTCTGGTCGAAAACCTGACACCAGCAACTCTAATTTTTAGAGTTCAGTAGATTACTTATTTTCTCAAAATAAAATATATTTTCTTTCTATCAATATTTCATTTTATACTAATCCCCAGTTATATTCCTTTATGACTGTATGCTGAAGGCTGTCCAACATAAATAATGGTTAATTCCAGTGATACAACATGCATATTGATATAACGGGGAAAATTCAAGTTAATGTGTAGTCTGAGGATAGTTTATATACTATATTTCTCAATCATATCAGACAACATGGACATCACTTTTCTAAATCAAGTATGAACTCTTACATCAAAATCTGCTGTTGGTAAACTCTAGTGATTGGTCTTAAATGTCCTTTACTTGTGTTATAATAATAATTATTATATTTAATAAAAATTGTAGAATAAGCAACCTATAACTGCCAAGTTTCCCATTTCAAATTTTCCAGTAGTCTGTGATTTGGGGTGGATGGGAGGGGAAGAATGCTATAAAAAACTGTAGGACTTGCAGTCTGCGTTAAATGAAATAAGAGACAAGAAAGGCTGCACATTTTAATAATCCCATCATTAGGCAGGGATGTGACTGACAGAATAATTGGCTAATGTATTGTAGGTGAATAATTCATTCATTAGTTATTTTTTGTTTGAAAGAGGCAATAACTTTTAATTTTCACTAGTAGGAACACATTTTTCAAAAGAAGATTATGTTTGGAAGGGAGAATGAGTTTAGGGATTATCTGATCTTTATGGGCTATTTCCTTTTTCAGGTAAATGAAAAGCAGTCCTTCATTCCCAGACTGAATGAGGAAGATTTTAAAATGAGTCAGATTAAAATTGAGCTTGCATCATTAGTCCCCTTCACAGGCACAGATATGGTATTATAAGAAGATTCAACAATGGAGTACATCATTAGCCTTCTCTTTAAAGTGTGAAAGTCTTTTTTTTCATAGAGAGTTGGATTATAATGATATCACATTACTGCTTGTCTAACTAATAATTCAGAGCTGCAGTGAACACTAGAGTGTGCTAAAAGAACAGTTATGTTTTTAAGGACTGAACCCTAGTAGCTCAAAGTATTAAAAGAATAGAAATGGCCTGGGCCATGATATTCAGATTTAACTTCCCCAGAGTTTGGGTGTTCAGGTCAACGGTTTTGATTCAGATCCATCATGAGTTGCCATAATGGCAGTTCTACTTTGTGCTACGGTACCTGCCAGAGTCAGAATAAATACAAAAATTGTAGTGATGTTGGCCTTCATACCGTAAGGTGCCAAGCAACTTCAGGAGGCCCTGAAGTCAATTGGAGCTGTGGGCACTCAGTATCTTCAGGAATTGCTCTGCACGTTGCAGGATCGGACCTCTCATGGTGTGGGGATTGTGGTGCCTTTCCACCACTGAGAGCAAGTTTCTAGTTAGGTAATGGCATCATACACATGATCACTTAGACAGTGACATCTCATCAAAGGGAAGAATTATGCTTTAAGCAATTATTTTAATATTAGGAACTCCTAAATATTAAAGGTATTTTAACTAGTAATTTTTATTTAAACTACAGTTTCATACATTTGAAATAATGGTTTTACTTTTCCAAATTAGCTTTATATTGAGACACTTTTAAATTAAGGAAAGATATGACATATAAGAAAGGCATCCTAAATT
Organism: Sternotherus odoratus; assembly: GCA_032164245.1. Lineage (NCBI taxonomy): Eukaryota > Metazoa > Chordata > Testudines > Kinosternidae > Sternotherus > Sternotherus odoratus. The sequence goes on from JAVMKO010000011.1 coordinate 21,969,593, forward strand.
CTAATCCCAGTTTTCACCCCGCCTCCTCCTATGGCCTCGGGCAAACAATTTAACTGCTCATTAATCAGAGAGGTAGCCGTGTTAGTCTGGAATAGCAGAGGTAACAAAGTCCTGTGGCACCTTAAAGACTAACTATAAAGTTTTGAAGCATAAGCTTTCGTGGACTAATACCCACTTCGTCGGATGCAAGCAGTGGAAGTGTCCAGAGGCAGGTATAGAAAAGTAGGCAAGAACCAGGTGGGAGGTAAAAAGATTAGTCCAATTAGGCTGAACCAGCTTGTTATCTCCGATCAGGGAGGGTGGGTTATTCTTCTAGCATTTGAATGGGGGTGTGAACATGGAGAGAGGAGAAACTATTTCTGCTCATTGTGCTTGTTTCTTCCTCTGTAAAATGGGAATGTTGATTCCCCACAGACATTGTGAATCTGACTATTTTAAAAGCACTTCAAAGAAAAGTGCTGAAATATTATGTCAACAGTGTTTCTGGGCTAATTATTCAGCTAGTGTGAATTGGTGCAGCCTGGCTCACTTCAGTAGAACTGCACTCATTTACACTAGTGAGGATCTGGTCCAATATATTTAGGTCAGATATAGCAATTTTTGGACATATGAAGTAATAGATTTGTTTCTCTCATTATGGCATCACTATTTCTACTGGCTTGGAAAAGACGATCTACTGTATGTAGTATTTAAACCACTTCTCAGGAGCTAAATAATGTTGTAAAACTGGTTAAATATTGGATTGACTGATGAACATCTCTCATTTAAAAGACTTATTCTAGGATATAGCGTACTGGTAAGAATAGAACAAATGCTACCATGATATTTATTATTACAGAATTCCAATTTGGGGCTTGGATTCTAATCAATCATAGGTAAAACTGTAGTGTAATAACATCATTTGCTTTTATTAGGACTGTTTAATCAGAACAGCACATTACTTTTGTTGCATCCACACTTACCAGGCTGCCGTTTGTTTGTATCAGTGTATTTTGGAAAAGTTGGGTTGTGGTGGGGGATGAAGTGCCTGTAGACACGCAAAAGAGTGGTGCCATCAGTGTACGCTGATTTTTCTCAGCTTTCTGTGCAATGGAACAGTTTCACACATCTGGTTACACCGGCATGCACACTCAGGGTACATCTACACTGAAATAAAAAAACCCAAGGCACTGAGTCTCAGAGCTTCAGTCAGCTGACTCAGGTTCAAGAGGTGTGTGCTGAGAGCCATCCTCCTTGCTGGTTTCAGAGCCCAGGCTCCATTCTCAGCCTAAACATCTATGCTGCAGTTTTTAGCCCTGAGGAGCCTGAGCTAGAGCCAGCTGACCCAGGCCAGTTGCAGCTGTGTAGACATGCCAACGGGTTCCATTCAACTCAGCAAAATAAGTGTTATGATCTGGATATAGAAAGAAAGCCATGTGTTGTTTGGACTGCTGTCAAGGGCAACCCATGGTCAATTGCCATGATCATCAGCTGACTATTACTACTATTACTATTAATGCTGTGTGTAGACACATAGGGCCTGATTCTCATTTATACTAATGCCCCTTTACACTATTCTGGCAGTGTGAAGAGGCCTTAGAGTGAATGAGAATAAGGCCCAAACTGTAGAGCCAGCCATGTCACTAACTGGGTTACAAGTTACTAAGGCCTAAGCTGCTCATACTGGATAAGACAATCTTAATATTTTTCTTGTCCAAGAAAATGGAAAACAGAGAAGCCCTCACTTCCTGAATGCCCGTGAAATATTCCAAATGGCTCCAAGTAAGGAAAACGGAGTCTACGTCTTTAGTTTTCTTCTGAAACAGCCATTTTAAGAGACTGCTGTAACAGGAGACAACACTGCTTTAAATATTACTTTGAGAATTTGTTGCTTTCTGTAAAACCTCTGTGCTGGTTGCAAGATCACTTTATATTTGAATAGTTGCTAGGAGTCGCTAATGCTTAAGCACTAGTGCAGTGGGGATTGAATGAGCCTCTTGAGCATATTTACATTATTAATCATGCACAGCTGCTGAATCTATGGTGCCTCATGAATAGCCCCCCTCCCTGGGAGAAGCTTTCTTATCTAGCACGGGTAAATCAAGCTCAGCTTTGCCAAACTAACCCCCGGGGGGAGAACCAAATAGAAGGAGCGTTGCCAAACTAAAGGGAAGGCTGAGGAGTACGACAGTTGCAGCAACATTTTGCAGAGGGAAACTAGGCACATAAGCTTTTGGAAATTCTATGTTCATGTTTTAACAAATGTTCATGACCTTTCCTCTGATACAAACCAGCTGTAGCTATGCATTAGATTCTGTAAACAGTGTTTCCTAGCTTTTTAAGTTGCCAGACACAAAGCAAGAGATTTTAAGCTTTACTGTTTCTTTTCTAATGTGTTCTCCTTTTTCTCCTTATTAGTCCAGTTACCAATGAATGTTGCATATTGTGGGCCTGATCCAGTTGCTAGTGAAGTTGGCAGGAACAGGCTTTGTAGTGGTAATTGCACATGCCGTGTGTGTTTAGGAAGGAGTGGGCCAAAGTTCTTGCAGCTTTTCATCTTGATGCTGATTTTAGTTTCTATATAAAAGTAATATGTTTAACAACATTAGTACTTGTGCAGAAAGCTGGTACTAAGCATTTGGATCCATTTTTTCTCTATCATCTTGGGATAATTCAGAAAGTAAGTATAGGTCCTGTCTTCACCAAGATATTTCCTTTCTGTATCTCATTATAATTTCTGTTTTTCAAATGCCTGTCAGGAATGGGGGGCGAGTCTCATTAGGAAGAGAGACTAACTTTGTGCTTTAAGAGGGCAGTACAAAGATACAGATAGAGTTCTGCTTCAGAACTGATGGCCATAAGTGCACATCAGACTCTCCCTTCCTTCTCCTCCCCCCACCCCCCGCCTTGATGTGGCAGGAAGTAATGTTCACCCACTTTTCCTTTGACCCATTTATTTCTCAAGAGAACTAATCATCTGCTCTCTTCATGTCTTTTGTGCTGACTTATTTTTCAAGTCAAGCCTTTTGTCCTATGACACACTTCTGCCGCTGTCTCTAACAAATATTTATCCCTCTGTTTTCCACGTGTCTCTTCTTTGAAATAAATGCTTCCAGTACAGTACAACTCTAGTTTATAACTTATTTAAACAATGGCTCAAACTCACTTTTCCATCTGAACTCCAGTGACTCAACTGCTGAAACCCATTGGTACGGTTAAGATTTGTAAGTTTTGTCACAGCAGTTTTTCTGCAACGGCTGAAGGATGGATTTTCTGAGCAGCTGAACTGGCTGAGTTTCATAGCAGGGAAAACAGTCTCATTGCCAAGAGATTTGTTGCCATGAGTTCCAGAGAAAGTCTGCAAAGGAGTATGCTGAGGATAGAGAAGAGAGGAAAAAGCATAATTTATGCAAATGTTTGCTTATTGCAAAACTGTATCACATTATGTAATCAGTGTGTGTCTTGATTTGTTCTGGGTAAGCAGCACTTAGCCACCAGGAAAATCAACTCAAACTCAGCACGTACAGTCAAATTTTTAGAACATTTCTGAGCTCTCTAGGTACAAAAATAGCTTTCCATTTTAAAGTGTAATGGGACCATGAGCGATGGAAGTGCTCTAAAAGTGGGGAGGGCATGCCCGAACTGTGGTCCCACCGCCTGCATTGCTCCTTTCCTTAAAGCTCTGCCCTCACATCACCCTTCCTTCCTGAGGCCCTGCCCTCAGGTCACCCCTTCCCCTGAGGCCCCACCCCCCATGCCGCTCCTTCTCTCCAAAACCCCACTCCCTGCTTGCTCTTCTCTGCCACTTCCCTCCTGTTGCTCATCCTTACGGACTTTTAGAAGTGATGGGGCCATGGCCCCTTGGCTCCCCCTGTTCTGGCACCCCTGAATGGGACTGACAAAGATGAACTAACAGAAGAAAAAGCTTCTAATTACCCATGTGCACAGGTACACTAATAGGCTGTTTTTGGTTACTGCACTGAGGTTGATTATATATTATTCCCTCCACAATTCCTTCTACCTAACCCTGCCACAGCTGCCAAGGTGCATGTCTTGGCCCCGCCATTGCTGGAAGCAGGGTGTGTTGACTATATAATGAAGTTTTATGGTTATACAGTGTCACATGTGGAACTTAATAAAACTTTGCAGCTATGGGTAAAGTGCTCTAGAGTTGGGCATAGTATTTGGGGGAGGGACTGTCTTTGTGTCAGGCGTTATGCTGGCACAATGAGGCCGATGAGCACCAGACAGAGCTTCCTTCGGAGCCATTAAGCACCGTTGAGGGAAAGGGAGTGCCTTAAACTGCTCAAGACCTAGTAGGCTGTTACTGCAGTACTTCCAGCCACTTCTAAATGAAAGAGCAACTGGCATTGGAACCTGACTTTGGCCTTCTGTCTGGCTCTGCAGAGAACTACTGTCAAGCTATTTGGCTGGTACTGAAGACGCCATGTAAAATTATTTACTGTTTTATGGTAGCGTGATGATGTCTAAAGAAAGAGCACTCTTAAAATGAGCTATAAAGATAGGTCAGAGGAGCAGGGTCACAGGAGGGCCAGTAATTTTTAATTGTAATTTTTGTCCCTGAAGGTACCTAGCTTTTAAAATATAAAAATAATGTAGGTTGTTTAAGAACAACAACAACGAAAAACAACCCTTCCACACAAAGCAGGTTCTAGAGATGATGATTTCATTCCCACCTCTCCTTTTACTGAGACATAATGCCTTTGGGCAACCACCCTGTGATGGAGTGGAGACTTGAAGGGGATTGGGTGCACTGACTGACCAATTAATTCCCCAGGTTGCACCTGGAAGAGGAGCCTGACATTAATTGATTGCAGGCAGGCTCACCTATGCAGAAACAGGAAAAGCCAGAAAGCTGGCTGGGGGGTCGGATTGTAGGGAAGTAGGCTGCAGTCACTTCCAGTGTAGGGAGTTGGGAGGTCTGATAAGTAGGAAAAAGACCAGGGAAACAGCAGCAAGGGGGTAGGACTATGCAAAGGTCCTGGCTGCTTATTAGTGGGTCCTCGGGCTGGAACCCAGTGTAGAGAATAGGCCTGGATTCTCCTAGCAGCCACTGGAAAGTAGCAATGGTTTTGGAGATGCCAGCCAGCAGGCCTGGAAAAACTTTGAATTCCCTGGAAGGGGAGGACTTTAGTGGATGGGCCAAATCACAAAGAGGAGACTGCAGGAGTGACAGGCACCACAGGGTGAGATAGCCTGGGGGAAAACACCACTGGAGAAGGAGTGCAATGCCTAGCAGAGCTAACTTCCAGGATGGCCATCAGGAGGTGCAGTTAGTGGTGAGTGAACCCCTTGGCACATGCCCAAAAACGAAAAGACAGTCCAGCTGCTACCAAAGGCTACCAAACAAAGTAAAAGGAAGCCAGGCTTCAGTCCACCATATTGTTGATGCTGGAACTTGCTTGTTGCCTGCATTTTATTTGACTGCATGTGCCTCAGGCCCACAGAAATATCCAACCATTAACTTTTGGGATTATAATCTGAGTTTTTGATTTTATATGGATAAAAAACAGCAGCTAAAGAGTCATTTTAGGTGATTTAACTAGTGAAGATCATTTGTTTATTTTAGACAAGTATCAGTAATTTAGAAATAAGTAGTAATGACAGTGCTATTTTAATTTGTTTCCCCTTGTGTGAAAGTAAATTGAGAAGGAATAGATTTTTATGGCATGAAGTCTTACTCCATCAGTTTGCCAGAATGAGACTTGGTAAGCAAATGAGGCAAGTTGAACTTGATGGCCATGCTATTTTCATTGGTAATCCCAGGGACCCTGAAGTAAAAACAGTAATTTACTGCATGAAAAAAATGTATCTAAAAGTCTTGCTTGAAAGCAGACTTCAACATGTTAATACTGTCTTCCCCCATACACACTATTGTACAATCGATTGCCAAAATGTTTGATTACATCAAAGAATGTTTCAAGATGCATCAAAATCCCCATTAGCTCATATTTAAATTGGATGCTTCTGTTTTCAATGATGTTAATTATGAAGAGCCTACAAACAAAGGCAGTGTAATAATAATACTGTTGTGCTATACATAATCCATCCAACTAGCTTTTCCATACCTTCTGTCCCTCAGTATTTTCCCTGGATCTCTTACCCTCTATTTCTGGCTCAGGCCAGCTTCTGCTACAGTGTAACCTGGAATTATTTTATAATGTTTATATACCTTAAACATTACTTGTATGCACTAAACTTTTTATATTTTAGTAATTCCATGCACTAATCATCCCCAACAACCCTGTGCTTCCCCACTCAAATAAAAAAGTACAAAAACATATCTTTCTTCAGCAAGACTGACAAACCAAGCCAAACATGAAGCTTGGAGACCAAGCCATTTTGGAGAAAAGCCAAAACATAAAACATCTGGGAAATTTTGACAGGCTATATTCTGAAATTTCCATTTAAATTTAACCAAACTTCTCCCCAAACCTCTACCTGGGTATGCAAAGTGCTGTGCAAAATACAAGCAGGGTCAGCTGCTTTCCAGGGAAGTTAGTTCTCCTCCTTCCCCCCCATAAGGCACCTATTGTGCAGCTCACAAATACTCTGTACAGTATGTTGCAGGTTGGCTGTGCACCCCCCTGGTAGCCAAAATAAAATATATAAACTTTGCTCACATTCTTGGGAGATTATTTCATTGCATCGGTAGGTGCCTTCTAGTGCGGAACTTACTCTGCCCTGAGGAAGCCCAGGTGACTAAAATATAGGCACATGTAAATGAAATGAAATAAGCATGGAATAATCTCCCCAGGATTCAAGAAAAGCTTTATTTTTCTCATCAGTGATGTGTTCAATAGTGCTAGCACAAGAATCTAAATCTGAAAGAGTACCTCTTAGTAACATCAATCCTTCTTAGCAGTTTCACTCCACCTTGTATCAAAGTATTGGATGCTTAGAAGGCATGTTGATTCTGTATTACTGTACACAAGAAAAAAGTTCACACGCTTTGTCTTGCTAAGAAAAAAGCAAACCTGTTGTTGCATAAATTAATTTCCCCTGAAGCTGCCAATAACAAAAACTTTCATCTTGCTCTTCAGATAATTGTACAAAACCTGGATTTGATGGCAGCCAAAGAAACCACTTGGAGGGGGGGAAAATGGGATTCAGCTGGAACAGAGAGGTTGTGAAGAGACTTAAATGTTGGCAGTCCTTTCTCATGGCAATGTGGAGAAGGCAATAAGAGGTGAATAGAACTGCATAATATGCAGAGGTGAATATGTATTGATGAGCTGACATAGTTCTCTGTTTTTTTGTTTTTGTTTTTTAAAAAACCCTCCTTCATTAGAAGGCTGTGTTCCATGCTGGCAAACATAGCACACTTTGAAATAAAATGATGAAGCACTTGGAAAAAGATGTGAAGAATAATGTGCAGAGCTGAAATTTTAAATCTGAAAGTATAGGCCAAAAAAAGCCAGTAGTTCTGGGACTGGATAATTAAGGGCACTGGTAATGGGAGACATGTTTTAACCTCTAGTCACAGGTTTGTTATGCCTGACAACTGTCGTCCTTTGTGAAAGGAGGTGAGATCACTTCCTTGTGGATAAGATATCTACAAAAAACCTCAGTGTGGTTAGTAGTATTTGGTATAGCTGTTTGGCATTTCAGCGGAAGGACCAAAGCCAGTAGAAGCAAGGAGACTGAATTACCATTTCATCCCTACCGGTGATGGCTCTAGGCCAGGGCTGAGGAATGTTTGCAGGACAGTAACAGGAGACTTATGGTGTTACTCCCTGGGCTGTTCTTTTCTCTGATTAAATAGAAGACTCTAATTTCCACTGCTGCCTGGCACCTTTCATGAGTAATAAATTCTATTTATGTAAAGAACTACGTCAGTAGTTTTCAACCATTTTTCATATGCAAACCCTTAACAAATTTCATATGGAGGTGGGGAACTCTGGAAATCTTAGACATAGTCTGTGGACCCCTAGGTTGAAAACCATATAAGTTTTTAAGCAAATGGGAGTGGCTCCTAGGATCCCTCACAGACAATATCATAAAATAATAAAAACATTCCTAACAGAAACTGTAAGCACTTTTTAGGGCAAGGTCTTTATAATATTCCTAACCATGAGCAAAACCTCATTTCACCAGAGAATCCAGAGCCCTAAAGGTGACTTGCTACAGAGAATGGCCAGATCATATTCTTCCTACTCTTGTCAACTTTGAATCCTTTCAAGGATATTTGCTAGCAGTCTTAGCACAGCATAAACAGTGGGCTGGGACCTAGTTATTTTAGGATGATTCTGTCCCTCCTTCCTCTCTCTACTCATACTGAATAACCGTACTCCACGAGTTAGTCCCATGAAAAGCAGTATGGCTACTTATGGTGTAAAATACCACTCAGCACGAAATAAGGAACAGAATCCATTTCTTGGAGATGACCTCTTCTTGTGATCTACAATGCTAGCTATGCTGTGCATGTGTGATTGACAGGGCCCAAAGTGAAATTGTGTGGAGGTCAATACAGTAGACTCAATTATCCAGGATGATAGGAAAAAAATTAATCCTGGTTAATAAAATCCTGGATAATCACCATTCATAAGAAATATGGGGGGAGGGGCTTGGTTCACCAGCCACCCTGCGCCGGGGGGGAGGGGTGTTGGTTCACTGACTGCTCTGTGCCTTGGTGGTGGTGGTGGGTTGTGTGTGCTTGGGGCGGCAACAAAGCCAGAGCAGGCCCTGCGAGTTCCACATATTTTTTTGACATCCTGGTTAATCCAATCCTGGATAATAGAGAGTCTACTGTAATTAAAGGTCTTTATCTGTGGAAGAGTTTACAAACTCCTTTTAGACATGGAACAATGTGTAAGTATAACAATCAATTAAGCTGCACTATGGCAAGGAAGGATGTAGTTTACTGGAATATGCTGCTTGCTAGTTCTATTGAATGTATATTGTTGTACAATAACTCTCTCCCTGTGGGAGCCACAAAAGTTGAATGCAATAGGGACAATAATGGCAGCATCTGTAAGTTGTTTCATTTTTTAGCTCCTACATTAAGTATGAAAGCTGTTTGGAAACTTTGACCACTCTGAAGAGTCAATGAAAAGCCTCTTGAATACAATTGTTGTATTGTCCAGATTTTCTCTGTACAGTGGTTTTAGACTTCAGACATGGAAGCTTATTTTAGATAATATTGTTAAATATGGGCAAATAAAATTATGGAACAAGTTTCCATAGTGTGAAGGGCAAACTATGACTTAATTCAACAATTACAACTTCCTTACAGACTTCAAATGGTGCCAAGACATGATCATTTTGAATTGTGTCTTAGTCAGCTTACATGACTAGGTGAAATTTATTCTTGGTGTAACTACACTGAAGTCTGCCCTGTTTCACTGGGAATAATTTTACCCACTCTTGCTGAAGACTTATCTGGAAATAATTTTACTGTCTTACAGTTTCTTTGTCCTGTACAAAACACAGTTCTGTGATGTTTTGTTAATTCGCTTTCTCTGCTGTGAAAACTTGTGGACAGTGCTAGTTCTAACAACCATCAGGACACACACACATGAGTTATAGACCTGCCGACCCTACTGTAAAATAGGCACTAAAATTTATTTGTACAACAAATGGAACTTGCGAACATTGTGCAAACCCAGTACCAGCCTCCTGTTTTGGAGAGATTTACATTCATTTTCAGTGGTACATTGGCCCAAATTTCAATCTGATGTCTACCTACATGGATATATAATATGAAAAACTAATTACTCCAGAAAGCTGCATAGCTCCATTTCACTGGTGGATACAACAACAGATGGCCACATCTGTCTGTGTGTAGATGCTGTGGGAGAAGGGGATATGACTTGGGGAAAATGGACACTTTATGAACACTGGCTTATCTGCAGTTGCTGACTCAGGGATTCTGACAGAGTCCGATGTACTAAGGGGCTGTTTAATTGGGGTGTAAATGTTTGTGCTTGGGCTGGAGTCAGGACTTTAGGACCCTGGCTCCAGCCGAGACATACTCTAAGATGGTTTGAAGGGTAATTGGTAGGGCCCTACCAAATTCACAGCCACGAAAAAAGCATCATTCTCCCCCCCACCCCCGAAATTTGGTCTTTTGGGTGCTTTTTTTTTTAATCAGGGAGACCAGCATTTCTCAAATTGAAGGTCCTGACCCAAGGACCCTCAGGGCCGGCGACAGAAATTTTGGGGCCCCCTACTCTGATCGTTTGCCCCCCCCCCCAGCCCAGCCGATGCTCCCCCCCGGCTGACAGCGGCTCAGAGCCCCCCCCAGCCCAGCCCCCCCCCCAGCCCAGCCGGCGCTTCCCCCCCCAGCTGACAGCGGCTGGCGGCAGTGCAGGGTCCTGCTGGAGCGCGAGCCCGGGAGTGGCACGAGCCTCCCTTGCTGCTTCCCCCCCCCCGCGCATCCTTCCCCCACCCCGGACCTAGACGGTGCAGCGGCGGGGGAAGCGCTACATTGCTGCGAAGCCTCCCCGCCCTCACCCTCTTTGCAGGTGGTGGTGTGCCGCTGCCGCCGGCCGGGCTCCCTGCTCCAGCCGGGGACACGCGCGCTCGTCCACTCCGGAGGAGAGCCGCACCGCCTCCCCGCCCCTTCCCCGCTCTTCAGGCCCGGCAACAAGGGGGGACGACAACGGGTACAGCTGTGTACCGGGCCCCAGACTTAAGGGGGCCCCCTTAAGTCCGGGGCCCGGTACAGCTGTACCCGTAGTACCCCCTGTCGCCAGCCCTGGCTACCCTTATTTCTGTACTGCTTTCTGAGCTGGGCAGCTGGAGAGCAGTGGCTGTTGGTCAGGCACCCAGCTCTGAAGGCAGCGTCCTGCCAGCAGCAACACAGAAGTGAGGGTGGCAATCCCTTCAGGGCTGGGCGGTCGAAGAGCGGCGACTTCTGACTGAGGGCCAAGCTCTGTAGGCAGCAGCCTAGAAGTAAGGGTGGTAGTATCACACCATGCAAACCTTACTTTTGGACTGCTGCTGGCATTGGCTTTGCCTTCAGAGTTGGGATCCCGGCCAGCAGCCTCATTTTCCAGCTGCCCAGCTCTGAAGGCAGCAACGCTGCCAGCAGCAGCACAGAATTAAGGGTAGCAGAACCGCAACCCCCCCCCCCAGTAATCTTGCAACCCCTACAATTACAACACTGGGAAATTTCAGATTTAAATAGCTGAAATCATGAAATTTATGATTTTTAACATCCCATCACTGTGAAATTGACCAAAATGGACTGTGAATTTGATAAAGCCCTAGTAATCAGAAAGCAAATCGGAGAAGGAAAGGAATTATTTAAAAATTATTAGTCTTGTTTGTTTTCGATAAATTAGACGCTCATACTGTATCTTAAAGTATCTATTTTTTAAAGATGTGCTTTCATCATGAAAATATTACTAATCATGATGAATAGTAAGGATTTATTTTCCACCATAAACCAACTCCTTTTATGTTCTATGAAAGTGTTGCGGCTCAGAGCAGGCTGAATGTGTTGATGGAAATCAGCTTCTTGAATCAATAATGCAAAGTTCATTCCCATCTTCTGGGTTTCCTTTCCTGGAAGCTTAACTAATCTTGCTGTAAAACATCAAACAAAATCAACACTTAACTATTTGTAATGACTTTTATTATGGTTTTAGCTCTGAGTGATTGCTTTTTTTAAAAAAAAATCATTATCACACAGAGATGCTGAGGACTAGAAAATCTGGGGTGGCCAGCACTGCTGACCCAATGTACTCCTGCACCTCCTCTTCCTCCCTCCTCCCCAAAAGACAGGGAGTGAAGTGTGAAATAGCATCATAGTGTTGTGATTGCCTGGCTCACAGGAGAACTGGGCATACTTACCATGTTATCAGGGTAGGGTTTCTTATGGCAGTACTTCCAAGAGTGAGAGGTCATTTGAAAAATAAATCCTATCCATCTGTAACAGCCTTTTGCTAATGGGGCCAAACTGTCAGCTATGCATTAAGGCTCTATTAGCTAAAGTAACAAAGGGGCCTCTGTGGTGCGGGTTTTTTGTTTTTTTTTGTTTTGTTTTTAGCAGGCATGTCTACATTTTTTCCATGCTGTTTCCATGTGGCTGCATCGTGACAGGAAGTCATGAAGTCCAGAGTGACTGTGGCTTTGTGCCAATAGGTTGCCTATCTGTAGTCTCTTCTGAGGCTAAGATAGCAGAGCAACAGTCCTGATTGTGTTGTTTAATGCAGGGAACTATTCATCCCTTGTCTGATGTCAGCAGAACTGGCAAGGGTCCTTGTCAGAAAGGGAAAGGCAGGGTCAGGCTAGACCAGTGGCAGGCAACTCTTTTATTAAGTTTTAACAGATATAGTAACACTGGAGGAAAGGAAAAACTGGATGAAAAATGACACCTGGACCTGAGAAATCTGATCTCTCTATATTACTGTGCAATGCAGATTAATGCAGCTTTTCTGGAGTTTATGAAGAATGAAATGCAGTATAATATGGCTTAACCAGAAGGTTGTGAAAAGGATGTTTGTTCATTTTTAATTACTTGTATTCTAGATTCTGATTAAATAGTGTGGTTAATCTCAGCTAGAAAAGAAATCAGTAATAGTGGTCAGTATGATGTGAGACCCTAATCACTCAGAGGTAGCATCTTATGAATCACTGGTGGAAAATGGAATTTCAGATTGGTTATTTAAAATGGGACATATATTTTTAGGATAGTGAATCTGTTTTTTTCTGAATGAATAATATGGTCCATGAAGAGGCAGACTTAAGCACAAAGAAAAATCTTGATCAGTAGAAAGTTGCATTAGCTCAAATACATTTTCTATCAATATTTTGATTTGAATAGCTTAATCTAAAATAATATGTATTGGTGATTTGTAGACTACCAATGTATTCGCTCTTTTGTAAACAGGAAATACCATCAAACTGTATAAAAGAGTAAGCAGATCACAACTGTAAACATAAGATTAGGCTGAGATGAAACAGCTGTGAAGAACCTTACATCTTTTATTTCACAATGATGTGTACATAAGAAATGGAAGCACCTCAATCCAATTTTTATGTGACTTACAACTACATCCAGTAGTAGATATTAACTTAAAGTGGAAAAATCAGTTTTCCCTGCTTTTATTTTAATTGAAGAAAATTGCAATCTTTATGTTAAATAGTGGGAAAATGATGTCTCAGACACATACACCCACAGTGAAAAATCCACAAAGAGAAATTATACACAGAAGAAGGTTTTTCATCTGGAGATACTGGAAGGATTGTCTACCTCTCGTTTTGGGCATAGTATCCAATCTGTGGCCACACAACTTCTAGCCTACCTACCCAAAAGAGTATGTAAAGAGGGATTTGACTATTGGGCTATTAAGCAACCTGATAGCTGGTAAGAAATGGGGAAAAGATATAGGGAAAACACTCCTCTTTTATTAAAGGGCAATTACCCTGCAGTTTCCAAACCTTTAAATTTAAATAAGGAACAACTTAAAATAAAAAATTAAAAAGTTGTCATGTTCTACTCACACACACAAGCCTACCTCATGTAGAGAGTACAACAAACATGACTGAAAAAACTTTGGTCTTTGCTATCAGTGTATGAACATTATTAAGGAAATTTCAGGGAATTAACATTGTTCCTTTTAGGATGGGATATCCTACCACAATACTTTTAACTAAAATGAATCCATTTATCTTATGCGGTACAACATACAGAAGGAAAAAAATAGGAAATATACCTTTATAGAAAATGTTTAAAGAGAACTCCATCACAGTATTGCCAAAACAAGCCCATAAAAATCATGAATTTTTTTCATTTTTTATATTTTGATCATGTAAGCTAATAAATCTGTAATTGCCTTCTGGTTTCTGAGCCAATAGGGTGCATACCCTTGGTTCTGTTTTTAGGCTTTCCTCTGCGATCATGAAGACTAGAATCTTTCTTTTTTTTAAAAAAAAAATGAAAGCTGAGCATCTCATCTAATCACAGAAGTGACAAAGAGTCCTGTTGCATCTTAAAGACTAACTAAAGTATTGAAGCATAAACTTTTGTGGGCTAATACCCACTTCGTTGGATGCACCCGACGAAGTGGGTATTAGCCCACGAAACCTTATGCTTCAATACTTTAATTAGTCTTTAAGGTGCCACAGGACTCTTTGTCACTTCTGCAATTCCAGACTAACACGGCTACCTCTCTGATTCTTGTCATCTAATCACATGCCTCCAGAGGTTCAGGGCTTTATGAAACACATCAAATATAGCTAGACTCATGACAATCTTGAGTTTACACCACTACTTTTACAGGGAGAAAATGTATATGGCCATTTGAAATTGATTATGAGTTTTATAGTCTTGTGGCTTGATGTACATGGGAAAGAGAAGAAAACATCTAATATGGTATTCCTTTTGTCTATTTACTTTGCTTTAAAAATACAGAAGTACAGATATTCAGTCAATGCAGATATTTTCAGATCTTGTATATTTTTTGTAGCTAATCAGATACTATGAAAGAAGCAGAAACTTATCCTGAATATTACACAGTATTAACTAACATCAACAAAATACCTGCATTAACCCTCAGATCCACATGATCTGAGTCTTGGATTCATGTTTCAATGCATTCTTAAACCGCAGCCCATCCTCAAAGAAAGTTGGTGATCATAGGTTGAGACTGTTTGCTCAGATGAGAGAATTCTTTCTGTCCAGCAAATCCTGGGATCGGAGGCTTTATGGAAAACTGAAGAGACGATAACGGAAAATCATAACTACTGTATACTTTTTAAACTAACCTATGGAATTTAATAGAGAATGATGTATTGAAATCTAAAGGATATTGTTCTCTATAGACTTTCCATAGGGAAGTTTAAAAGGAGATTCCCAAGCCATGATAGTGGAGGCAAAAGTGGTGGGGAGGAACTGATGGTGTGGGAGGGGATCCCTGAGATTAATGAGGATTTTTGGAGGGTTGAATACTATGGCTTGTTTCCAGCTTCTCCAAACTAAACTGCAGGGTTCAATTTGTGATTCTCTATCTGAAGCTCTAGTTATTAAGCTGTTCTAGCATTCCTCAGTAAATAAAAATAAAAAAAATAAAATAGATGCTGTACAGTTAAGTCCATTTATAAGAAAGTTGGTGAAGTATGATATTACAATTGCATCTGTCTGGTATGGTAACAGCTTAAGTACCAGAGTTGTGGGTGTTTCTTTTTTCGTTTTTAAGGGTTTGGTACAACTTCAGTAATGACATCAGTCCAAAATAGCATTACATAGCCACTGGAAAATGCACGCATAGAACTGGCAAGCTCAGAGAGACAGCAAAAAAATGTCAAAATCTGTGCTGAGGAACAGGGAAGGGCCAAGTGAAATAACTTGTATAACACGTTACCATGCTTTTCTGGCTTGGAACCAAAGTTTGACTGTAACTTCTTTAACCCATTGCTTATAACATCATTCAAAGGCTTAAAATATTTTTAAGGGTGTTTTGTAATGTTTCCTATATTACTGAAGAATTCTGTTTCTCTGCTTTCTTGATCTGACTTGGATTAGACATGCCATTGTAAACAGGAATCAGTGATCTGGGCCTGAATTTCCTCATGCTTACACCAGTTATACACTGATGTAACTTCATGGCAATTATTCCTGTGTCCAGTGGGAAGAAAATCCTGCCCACTGGTTTTAAGGTTTGGCTTAAGACATGTTTGTGTTCTGTTTTTACCCTTTCCAGACAGGTTTTGCTTTTAGGACCATATTTTAGGATGCTCCGTACTGATGGCACTAAAGTATGGTGAATCTATAGTATTGTATTTGAATCCTGTTTGTATTAAAAAAAAAAATAGAATGCCATAAGAGGTTGTGATTACACACAAATACAACTTGAAGCTACACTTATAATCTGTAGATTAGGCTGTCTGGACCCTTCCATGTGTATTCTTCACCCTTCATGCATACTGGGTTTGTCAGCTACCAGTTTTGCACCTTCTACCCAATCTTCAGAACCTGTGCCACCAAGGTCAAGGAGAAGATTGGTATCCCCCAGAAATCCCTATGGAATAGCCAGTGGATAATTACTGTACTATGAGACTCTTAAGAGCTTGTGTATGCTCTGCTACTGTCCGGACTGTAGGGATGTGAATTGCAGAGCTCATTAAAGTGCTTCATGCTAACTGCCCTGTGGGGATCGCTTTGTCATGAATTAAAAGGTGCCTAGTTCATGTTAACAGGGCTATGTTAATGTGAACTAGTTACCTTTTAGTTCAGACCAGCAGCATCTGAACAGGGCTGTTACTGTGCAACACTTTGAGCTCTGCAATTTACAGGCCTGTCATCTGCACTGTGGTGCAGTGTAGACATAGCTTTAGCTCTCCTGCACATCTTCTGTACAAGGAACCCATCTTTAAAGAAGGTGGAATCCTGCAGGTGAAGGAGCCTGGGAAAACCTTGACAGCTTTTTCCAATACAACTGAACTCCTAGGGAGTGAGAATGCAAGCAGAGGGATTCTGGAGCTGATATAGAGGCACAAAACCACTGTGCAAGGGATCCTTAGCCTTTTGCAAGCTCTGGGATCTGAACAGTTGGCCATTTCACTGGGAGAAAATTCCCCCCGCCCATCTCAGTAAACTGCTTTAAATCATTCAGGTAGTCTGTTCTATTTCTCTTTCTACACAGTTATAAACCCATCTTTTCAAATGAGTTAATTTACCTTATTACTGGCAATAATAGCTTTGCACTGAAGGACAGGTTTTTTTATTTAACCCATTTCAAAGCTGCCTCACAAATCACTAGGGCTGACTGCAAACATAGCAGGACAGAATTTGGAAAAGATTTATTTTGAGGGAATGGAAAGTTTCTTTCTAATGGTGTCCATAAAACTACAGATGGGGAAGATAAAATTGGATAACCACAACTTGTAGGTACTGTAGAGATTATATGCAACTGGGTTTGGTCCTAGAAAAAGAAATATAAGAACCATTATAAACCTCCTTGCAGTCAAAGAAAAATATCTTGAAATTCAACATTTTCCCCTGATCTGCATTAAGCCCCTTATTTATAGTAGACAGTAATGCCCATAAGACAGACTGCTGCTTGATACAGCTTCTTAGATCAACACACATTTCTTTCCGCTCATTTATTCTCCTTTTTGGTTACATTCTTTTGAAAGGTGCATAAATGGAATAATCAAAGGTACAGCCACAATCTCATTTCTGTAGCCTGCCCCACTCGCTCCCTCTGCTGCGCCTATTCTAGTCTGTGCTCTGCAGGGTCCCCCACGACCTTCTTTCCCCTCCATTCAACATCCCTTATGAATATGTATTTCAAAATCTCTTCTTTGCTGCTTTCAACCTTTATGCTGTAATAGCTTCATAGTGATGCCTTCTGCTACAATCCCTTCACACCTCTTCTTGTCAGCTGTTCCCTCTGTGACATCTCCACTGCAGTAACTGCTTAGGCAAATAGCTTTGTCTATGACTATACAGTGTGGCTGTATAGTGGGATTTTCTAACACGCTCAATGTTGACCTAACTCTGCTCCCCTCAGTGTCAACAATAAAACTCCCATTAGCTTCAATGGGAGAAGAACTAGGCTTTTGAAAACCTCATTCTGTGGCAATAAGACATTTGACTTGGAAAAGACCTCCTTGGTTATCAGGTCTGTTCCCTTGCCAGAATGGTGTTTCCCAGAGTTTGTATAACTTAATGCCAAACACATATAAAGAGAGAAGAATCCTCAGAGAAAATGACGTCTGTAACAAATCTGGCCATCTGGTCAAGCTTCCCCCCCTCACCCCCCCAAACTAACATGCAACCTCAGCTTTTCTGGTGGCAAAACCTGCATAGACACATTTGGAATTATATGTCTCTAACCACTGGAGTCATTTAATAAACGTCTAACAGGAAATGGACGACTCAGACAGATGTAATATTTTCCCTTCTAAGATATTAACAACTGCCTGAATTGAACAGGATAATTGGTCCCTAGAGAAAAAACAGGGCTTTGAATCTAAAGTGAGTTAAGCTGCCAGAGGTTTTTGCCACATGATAACCCAGTAAAGCCAGGAATTAACATACTTTGGGAGGAAGTCAAGAGTGTCATATAAGTGTCTGTCCCCCCCTTTCTTGAAATACTAGTCAGGTTTTCTAGTATGTGAAGTCGTTACATTTGGCATTAGCTGAATGCTTGTGATGATCTCACCTTCATGTGTTAGTCATTTGAAGAATTGTGATAGCTAGTAAAAGCTCCTGAAGATATTTTGATACTAGATTTTTATGTACAAATATATAATATAGACAAATTAGAGCCAGTTGAAAAGAGGAACATTCTTTTTCTGTTTTGTGTTTTGGGACTTTCTGACCATCTGTAGAAGTAATAACTGAAAAACATTCTTTGAAACATGTGCATTCATTGCACTTCACGTCTCCTATAGTTTGACTGAAAAAGATAGAGAGGACGTGAATCTCTGGTGCAAAAAGGTAAATAAAAGAACTTGTACTTTATATAAATTCACCATTTTCTGCCCTTACATGTGCATGCCCATTTCTCAGAGACTTTGAAGACCTCCATTTGAAAGACACTGCAGCACATCTTGATGTGACTGCAGCACCACCAGGTAGAGACTAGATATCGTCCAGGACAATTACTGGTGTTACCTGATACCTTAGGCAGGGTTTATATGCCCAGTATCATTGAGCTGGAGGAAGAGGACTAAGGACATTTAATCCACTATCATGCTGCACTCTTTCCCAGTTTCAACAGCAAAGCTGATGGACATGGATGAAATTTAATGTGGATAAATGTAAAGTAATGCACACTGGAAAAAATAACCCCAACTATACATACAATATGATGGGGGCTAATTTAGCTACAACCAATCAGGAAAAAGACCTGGGAGTCATTGTGGATAGTTCTCTGAAGGCATCCACGCAGTGTGCAGCGGCAGTCAAAAAAGCAAACAGGATGTTAGGAATTATTAAAAAAGGGATCGAGAATAAGTCGGAGAATATCTTATTGCCCTTATACAAATCCATGGTGCGCCCACATCTTGAATACTGCGTACAAATGTGGTCTCCTCATCTCAAAAAGGATATAGTGGCACTAGAAAAGGTTCAGAGAAGGGCAACTAAAATGATTAGGGGTTTGGAACGGGTCCCATATGAAGAGAGATTAAAGAGGCTAGGACTTTTTAGCTTGGAAAAGAGGAGACTAAGGGGGGATATGATAGAGGTATATAAAATTATGAGTGGTGTGGAGGAAGTAAATAAGGAAAAGTTATTTACTTGTTCCCAAAATAGAAGAACTAGGGGCCACTCAATGAAATTGGCGTGCAGCAGGTTTAAAACAAATAAAAGGAAGTTCTTCTTCACGCAGCGCACAGTCAACCTGTGGAACTCCTTACCTGAGGAGGCTGTGAAGGCTAGGACTATAACAGGGTTTAAAAGAGAGCTGGATAAATTCATGGAGGCTAAGTCCATAAATGGCTATTAGCCGGGATGGGTAATGAATGGTGTCCCTAGCCTCTGTCTGTCAAAGGGGGGTGATGGATGGCAGGAGAGAGATCGCTCGATCATACCTGTTAGGTTCACTCACTCCGGGGCACCTGGCATTGGCCACTGTCGGTAGACAGGATGCTGGGCTAGATGGACCTTTGGTCTGACCCAGTATGGCCGTTCTTATGTTCTTATCAAGAAGGCTACAGAAAAGGACATTGAACTGCAGCAATCAAGTGAAACTAGCTGGGTAGCTAGAAGAGAGACAGCCAAGGAGCAGTCAGAGCAGAACCCTATTTTCAAATAAAAATGAGCTGAGTATGGAGGATGGATCAAATTTTGAGGCCCAGAGAACTGTTGTCCCTGCCTCATTATTTAAGGATGTTATTCAAAAAATACATATCTCATTACCTGGCATTGCCAGTTGTCTGATGGGCTTGTCTGTGTATTTACTGGCTGGGAACTAACACCTAACTCTGCTCCTTGATAGAAGGGTGTGGTACCTTCCTGTTGTGTGATAACTGCTGGCAGAGAGAGACTGTTACCACAAGAGCTGCTCACCTGACCATGGGAAAGGATGGGAATGGATTTATTTATCTCCATTGAAAAGCAGCACTTGATTACAGTGGATTACTATTCAAATTTTCAGGAGGTCGTTGCCGTGCCTGAGACAAGAAGCGAGTCAGTGATTGTCAAATTGAAAGCTCTCTTTTTGAGATATGGCATTTTGGAAACTGCATTCACCAACACTGGACCCCAATTTATAGAATTTCCACACAAATTACCCAGCATACATACAGAGTAATGGTGTTAGCTGTTTTCACAGCTGATTCCACCTAAGTGATGGTTACACAAGGCTATTTCTTGCAGTTCAGACCCCCGTTAGTATTTTTGGTGGACAGGAACATCCCATCACAAGGGTGCCAATCAGTTCCGTGCAGGCACTGATTGGATGAAGGACTGAAACCCTGCTACCAATGAGAGGAGACCTGTTGCAGCCAGAAGAATGGTGATACCGCTGAGAGAGGGTCAAGAATCAGAGAAAGCAGGCACAAGACTATGACAGGCCAGTCAAGGGTGCTCATGTGAGGATCCAGCATTAGAGAGAGACCAGAAGGAGTGGACTGAAGGAATCATGAGCGCTGCAGTGGCTTTGATATCATAAGAGGTGACTCTGGAAGAGAGACAAATGATCTGAAAGAACAGGAGACACTTACGAGCCAATAGACACAACACCCAGAGATCAGGTTTCAGAGTAGTAGCCATGTTAGTCTGTATTAGCAAAAACAAGGAGGAATCCTGGTGACACCTTAGAGACTAACATATTTATTTGGGCATAAGCTTTAGTGGGCTAAAACCCACTTCATCAGATGTATGGAGTGGAAAATACAGTAGGCCGGTATAAATACATAGCACATGAAAAGATGGGAGTTGCCTTACTGTGTGTGTGTGTGTGAGGGGGCGGGGGTAAGTGTTGATGAGCCAGTTAAGGTGGATATGGCGTAGTCTCAACAGTTGACAAGAAGGGGTGAATATCAAGGGAGGGGAAAATCACTTGTAGTGCTAATGAGGCCAATGCAATCAAGGTGACCCATTTCAAACAGTTGAGAAGAAGGTGTGAGTATCAACAGAGGGAAATTAGTTTTTTGTAATGACCCATCCACTACCAGTCTTTTATTCAGGTTTAATTTGATGGTGTCCAGTTTGCAAATTAATTTCAGTCCTGCAGTTTGTCATTGGAGTCTGTTTTTGTTGTTGAAGAATTGCCACTTTTAAATCTGTTATTGATTATCCAGGGAGATTGAAGTGCTTTCCTACTGTTTTTTGAATGTTATAATTCTGATTTGTGTCCATTTATTGTTTTGCATAGAGGCTGTCTGGTTTGGCCAAAGTACATGGCAGGGGGGCATTGCTGGCACATGATGGCATATATCACATTGGTAATCCTTCAGAGATAAAGATCACATCACAGAATAGACACACAGAACCATTTGGAAACCAAACCCTACAGGAAGGGAAGAGCTCCACAGAGAGAGAGAGAGAGAATTTGCTAGATTCAGACAAGTGACAGGGAAACAGAGGTCCATCCCTGCTAGGTGTCCTCAACAGGTCACCACATTATCTCAGACTATGCAGAGTCAGTGGTAAAGATGAGACTCCAACTGGGCTATGTGCTAGCAACCTCTGGCCAAATGGACATGGGGTGGGGGGCTGGTCAATAATTTATTTTTAATGTTTTGTTTTAAAATGTTTGTAAAATAGGGAACATGGATCATAATCAGTGGAACTGGAGTCAGCGGAACCATGTTCCCTTGAGGAACTATTATTGACAGGATATCAGTAGGAACCAAGAATGTGGGGGAGTTAGGCTGGAAGCAACTCTCAGCCACATGGATGGAGAAGTGCACAGGGTTTAATAAAGTTCCACTTGTTCAACTTAATCTGCATTAAGTATCGCTCATTGGGAATGAAACACTTCCTTTCAGATATAGGGATGATTGCTAATAAGTGATCTCTAAGGAGATCCCTATAATCATAGGAGATTGTGAATTTGTTCTTTGCACTTTGAGCATCTCAGAACTGGAACATTTTGTAGTTAAACGAATAGTTAACCATCCAGCTGTTCACTGTTTAGCTCAAAGGCTCAAGTCATAATGGAAGAAGAAAAACAAATGACTCTATTTTCCCATCATTTATCTATTAGCTTGATTAAAAAAAAACAGGAAGAACTAGGACAGTGGAAAGTAAACTAAAGAGGGCATATTGGGTCAGGTCTCTATGTATTTCATTGCAATGTAACATAATTATTTAGGATTATAAACTGCATGGTGAGGTTTCTGAACAGCTGTGGCTTTTCAGAGCCAGTCTTTTCCTGATCCAACAGCTTGCTACTATGCATGGGTTGCTTTACTTCCCCTCTTCAGTCATTTCTATTTCGTGTTTTCTTATATTCAGAGAATGAGAGTTTCACACTCTTGCTGCTGTTCCCCAGTCTCAAAGCTAGAGGGACTTGGGGTAAAATTTTCAAAAGGGATTTAGTCAATATTTTTCTGACTTTTAAGTGCCTATTTTTGAAACTTAACAGTTATACATACAGTATTTTGAATGCATCACTGTAGTGGTTAATGATTGATTTATAGGAACCGGCAGTGGTTCAATGGATGCAAATTTTATATCTTTTAAATCTGTCCATTCGTCTCCAATTGTAAAAGCTGCTTAATTTTTTTTAAAAGAACACATAACTCAAATGTAATGCTATTTAGTGCAGGCAAGATTAAATTAGTAGAGCAGTTCAGAAAGAATATCTGAAACGAACTTTGGGTGGATAACTCTTGGAACTTCAAACAATTGCCTCTTTCTAAACTATCTTCACCATGACAACTAATTAAGTCTATTAAGAAAAGGTGCACTCCAGCTAAAGTTCACTGACTTTAGAATGAAACAAAGTTAGTCAACTTTATAGTGGAACAAACAAGAACTTCTAAGGCTCTTCCTGAGAAGGTATTTGTAAACACAGGTGTGTGAAATTTGGTGGCCATTCACAGGTTTGTGCAAACATTTTCATCAGTATTAATCCACTTGGAAATCCTCTGCCATATCTTTCTTGCAGTGGAATGAACCCCAAATCTCCAAGTGAAGCTCTCATGTGAAGAGATTTGGTGATTATGTCTCATAAAACCCGGCCGGCAGCCCCCGCGCCGGCACTCTCGGCCCCCAGCTGCGGCTCCGGACAGCTCCGCTCCGCCGGCGGCTTCAGCCCGCCGCCCGCTGCCTCTTCTTCTCACTATTCCTCCTTCTTCCCTCCTTCTCTCCATCCCTCCCTTCTCTCCATCCCCCTTCAT
Source organism: Sternotherus odoratus (assembly GCA_032164245.1). Lineage (NCBI taxonomy): Eukaryota > Metazoa > Chordata > Testudines > Kinosternidae > Sternotherus > Sternotherus odoratus. The sequence continues at coordinate 21,992,843 of JAVMKO010000011.1, forward strand.
CCCTCCCTTCCTCCCTGCTCTCTCACTCTGTCCGCTGCCTCCTCTCGCTCCCTCCATCCCTTCTCTCTATCCCCTTCTCCATCCTTCCATCTCTTCCTTCCTCCCTTCTCTCTATCTCTCCATCCCTCTCCCTTCTCTCTATCTCCCTTCTCCATCCCTCCCTTCTCTCTCCCTCCGTCCACTGCCTCCTCTTCCATCTCCCTTCTCTCCATCCCTCCTTCTCGCTGTCCCTTGCCTCCTCCATCCCCCTGCTCCCTACCCCCATCTCTTCTCTCATCCATCCATCCTCTCCCTTCTCACCTTCGTGCCTTCTCTCCCTCCGTCCCCTCCATCCTCTTCATCCCTCATCCCCCCTTCTCTCTCCCTCCATCCTCTTCATCCCCCATCCCTGTTCTGCTTATTCCTCCATCCATCCCCCCCAACCCCCCTCTGCCTCCAACCCCCCCCCAGCGCCCCTCAGCCCATGTTCTGCAGCCACTGCACTGACTTCATCTGGTGAGAACCCCCTGGGACCTAGAGCCCCCCCAGACTGCCCAGAGCCCCCCTAGAGCCCCCCTAGAGCCTCCAACCACCCCCCCAGCGCCCCTCAGCCCAGGTTCTGCAGCCACTGCACCGATTTCATCTGGTGAGACCCCCCCCAACCCCGTCCCGTTTTTGCCATCCCAATGTCCCGTTTTTGTCTCAAGGAAATATGGTCAGCCTAAGCTTGACTCCCATAAGTGCAGCTCCACTGAACCAACCGTAAATGGGATTTCTCTGATTTTACATTTCTTAAGACATCCCCAAAAGTTCTCTCTCCGAATCGTCTGAAACCCAAAAATCCAAAGTGCAGTTGAGAAGGGAGAGAAATAAGAAACAGCTGGTAAGTTAGGATTCAGACTCTGTCTGCACTGGCACAAAAATGCAGTAATAAAGCTGATGATTATCCAAGTCTTTATTCTAGTGAATAGTATTATTACAACAGCCTGCTGGCTGTAAAGCAACTTATGGAAATGGAACATGTTGTAAAGTATCTTGATGCCCAGAACAATTGCACTTTGAAAACACTCCTTTGGCTAGCTGAACTTAGGAAAAGCCAGATTGGCTTGTGATGGAACCCAATTCATGAATCCTTCACAAAGGTGTTTGAACTAGCGATAGTTGTTGTTAGGAAGAAAGTGTAGTCTAGTAAATGTTAGTCCCCACAGACAACCTTAGAAAGTGTGACGAGGTTGTGGAGGAAAAAACACTAATATTCTGAGATGTATTGACAAGGGTGTTGTATGTAAGATACGGGAGGGTATTGTCCTGCTTTATTCTGCACTGGTGAAACTTCAGCTAGAGTACTGTGTCCAGGTCTGGGCACCACACATGAGGAAAGACATGGACAAGTTGGAAAGAGTTCAGAGGAAAGCATGATAAAAAAGTTTAGAAAACCATTTAGTCTTGAAAGAAGACTAAGGAGGGACTTGAAAACACTTTTCAAATATGTTCAGGGCTATTACAAAGAGGTCTGTGATCCCACATTGTTCTTGCCAGCAAGTTAAAGAAGTATGGGCTGGATGAATGGACTGTAAGGTGGATAGAAAGCTGGCTAGATCGTCGGGCTCAATGGGTAGTGATCAATAGCTCCATGACTAGTTGGCAGCCGGTATCAAGTGGAGTTCCCCAAGGGTCAGTCCCGAGGCCAGTTTTATTCAATATCTTTATCAATGATCTGGAGGATGGCGTGAACTGCACCCTCAGCAACTTTGTAGATGACACTAAAGTGGGAGGAGTGGTAGATACGCTGGAGGGTAGGGATAGGAGACAGAGGGACCTAGACAATAAAGGGGATTGGGCCTAAAGAAATCTGATGAGGTTCAATGTGGACAAGTGCAGAGTCTTCCATTTAGGATGGAAGAATCCCATGTACTGCTACAGACTAGGGACCACATGCCTAGGCAGCAGTTCTGCAGAAAAGGACCTAGGGGTTACAGTGGACGAGAATAGGTGAGACTGACCTAGTGAGGGACTCTGAGGCTAGGGAGATGCATAGGGATAAGCAGCAATACCATTGTTACAAGTGATTGGAAACTTAGTTCACGTCTTTTGGTATGAAAATATTACTCTAGTACAGCTGAGGTCTGAACTCCATCAGTTAGTTGAAAAGAAGGATGGATCAGTTGAACGAATAGAGTTCTGTCCCAAAGTGAGGTTGTTAATATTTAATGGCTAATATTTATAGATAACTGGTCAGATCTTCAGATGCTGTAATCTGGTAATAACTCCATTGATTTAAGGGAGCTATGCTGGAGATCTGGTCTGGTATTAGTCTTATAATACTGTTGGTTCTATGCATGTGACCTTTTTGTTCAAATCTTGGTGCAGTTTTGGCTTACATGAGTCTTGGAAAGGGTTTGGGAGATGGTCCATATTAAAGTTAGAGGTGCGTACCCATTGGCAGTGCATGAATCCCCCATTTGGGGAGGCCTCCTGCCCTCCCTTTCTGTCCCCCCCTCACCTCTTGGAGCTGGAGGAGCCCCGGCTGAGCCACCCTGGCTCACTGGCTGGCCCAAGCCCACTCTGGCTTCAGGGGAGAGTCAGATTGAGGTTGGGAAGAGGAGCAGGATGGGTGGGGACACAGGGGAAGAGCAGGACATGGGAGCAGGGCCTTGTGGCAGAGCATGGGCGGGGCCATGGCCACTGCCCGTGCACATACCAAACAATTGGATGACAAGGGCGTGTTTCTCCCACGCAACAGAAATCATAGGAAAAATCTCAGCATATCCTCCTGTACTTATTTGACATTTTAATGGTTTAGAACTTTCTGTACATTTACTATATCTTCAGATGTGGAATCTGGGAAAAGACACATGATTTCTGCTATCACAAAAGATGACCATCCCTTCTGAGTGGCAACATATGCTATTCAAGCTACCATACCCAAGAACATTATTTTGGAAAAACTGCACCATGACGAAATCCTGTGAAAATTCTTGCTTTCTCCTTTTGCTCCTTAAAATGTCAATTTCTTGCCAGTTTTACTGCTTTGTTTTGCTTTTCCCCTGTAGCCAATATCCCAAATACTCTGGTGCCAAACAGGAGGCACTGATTTGTCCTAGCAGAAAACTAGCGACTTTCAGGGAGCCGTGAAATTGAAGCATTGCCCCCACTGAAAATGGTTTTGCTGGCACCAGATGTCACTGTTGATCCATACTAGCAAACCTTAAATGGCATTTCTGTAACAGACTGATCATTTCTGAATCCATAACTGAGCAAATGGCTAAAGGGTTCATAATTGCAAACGCTGTGCATGTGCATGCACCTTACCGAAGAGAAATCTATAGATGAAAAACACTCTAAATACTAAGCATTATTATTAGGGAACCAGGCTTTAGTACGGAAAACTTTGTCTTCTGTTTGCATTGAACATGTGATTTCTTTAGAAGCAAAATGGACTGTTTTCTGTACTCTTCTGCATACCACAACCCAGAATGCCTTTCAGATTTCCACCTAATTCATAACCATTCTGAATTCTGGTAACAAATTAAGGGTTTGAATATGCACCAAGTTTTTTTTTCTTCTGGGGCTTCTATATATAATTACTTAAGCTGTCTGAAACTATGTTGTTTCATTATTAGCCAACTTACTTTTAAGTTGGTGCACAAGACTGGTTGCAGAATAGGAAACTATGATGTTAAAAAAACCCTTAATTTCCCTCCATCTGCTTATATCATTATAATAATTTTTCTTTAACATGGAATCTTGTTATCTATACAGCAAATGTAAACACAAACATTTTAAACTTACTTTGGAAATATTATTTTTGAAACTATTTGAAATATTTTCTTTAATGTACACTTTGCCTTGTCAATGTAACAACTACCAGTGGAATCTTGAAGTTCTTAAGGGAAAACTCTGATCATTTGATTTGTTTCTATGATCTGAGAGGCAGGAAGTCTTCTCACAAACAATTACAATATATGATATTTGGCACAAAAATTCAAAATGGCATCTTTACTGTATGCCAGAACCAGCTATCCTTTAGGTTATCCTCATTTTAAATGCTATTTACTTCTAAGCTCTGGGATTCTCATGCCACACAGTCTTAAGAGGGCTCTGTTAAGCATCTTTCATAAGTTTAAAGTCCTTTATCATTTCAGTTACTCGCCACAAAATAATACATTATAATAGAAAACGGAAGTATTTTAGTAAAATGTATGTTTGTATCCTGGTACCCAGACTGGTTTGGTTTTTTAGAGTTACTTATGAGTGCTGGACACTGATCTATGATTGGATCTTCAGACAGCATAGGTTGGTGTCGTTTTGATGAATTAACTATTCACTGTATATTTAATAAGTGGGCACGTGCGGCCTGTTGACATTCATTCGATGTGTAGCAGTTCCAAGTGCCGTATATATGTTTCAAATCCCATTTTTTCATGGCATCCAATATAGTGACTTCAATGGAGTTACACTGTTTTACGTCACTTGAGGATGTGTCCAAGAAGCTCATCAAGGATGTCATAGAGATTCACAGATATGTGGCTGGTTGATATAATAATCCTATACCACAAATCTGTTGCTCCCCAGGCACCCAGCTGGAGCTGATCCTTCGTGGGCTTAAGGAGAAGGGAGGAGGAGCCTGTGGGTGGAGCATGGGCAAGGCCACAGCCTGGGTCAGGGGAGGCTTAGTCTGCCCTGACCTTTGATATCCACCACTCATTCTCTCTAGAAACAGTTTTCCAATCAGATATGCACCCACCATATAGTAGCTCTATCTAGGTTGCATTTCCCTAGTTTGTTTATGAGAAGGTCATGCGAGACAGTATCAAAAGCTTTACTAACCCCAAATATATAGCACGTCTACTGCTTTCCTCCTATTCACAAAGCTTGGGACCCTGTCAAAGAAAGCTGTCAAGTTGGTTTGACATGATTTCTTCTTGATAAATCCATGCTGACTGTTACTTATCACCTTATTATCTTCTAGATGTTTGCAAATTGTTTGCTTAATTATTTGCCCCATTATCTTTCCAGGTACAAAAGTTAAAATGACTGGTCTGTAATTCCCTGGGTTGTCCTTATTTCCCTTTTTATAGATAGGCACCATATTTGCCCTTTTCCAGCCTCCCTTCTATTCAGATTAAGTTTTCTGTTTCCTAATTTCATCCTTTATGTCTCGGTGATTTTAGCTGTTATGCTAAATAACTCTGTTCTAAAATACATGAGAGGAATTATATGCTAAACAATTTCTCTTCCTTCTAGGTGTGTGTTGTGTCTTTGCTCTTTGCCATTATCTAAATCACTGATGAAGATATGGAAGAGAACTGGCCCCAGATCTGAGCCCTGCTGGACCCCACTTGATATGCCCTTCCAGCTTGATTGTGAACCACTGATTACTATTTTATGGGAATGGTTTTCCAACCAGTAATACACTCACCTTATAGGAGCTCCATCTAGGTTGTATTTCCCTAGTTTGTTTATGAGAAGGTCATGCAAGACAGTATCAAAAGCTTTACTAAAGGTCAAGCTATTCCACATCTACTGCTTCCCCCCATCCAGAAGGCTTGTTACCCTTTCAAAAAAAGCTGTTAGTTGGTTTGACATGATTTGTTCTTGAGAACTCCATGCTGACTGTTATCACCATATTATCTTCTAGGTGTTTGCAAACTGATTGCTAAACTAGTTGCTCCATTATCTTTCTGGGTACTGAAGTTAAGATGACTAGTCTGTAATTTCCTGGGTTGCCTTATTCCTTTTTATACATTGGCACTATATTTTCACTTTTCCAATCCTCTGGAATCTCTCCTATTCTCCATTACTTTTAGAAGATAATTGGTAATGGCTCCGATATCCCCTCAGTCAGCTCCTTGAGTATTCTAGGATTATTTTATCAGACACTGGTGATTTGAAGACATCTAACTTTTCTAAGTAATTTTCTGAAAACACATTTTCCCTTTTTTGTATGGGATATTACTTAAATAATTATCAAGTTTTGGCTTTTGCTTCTTTGTTTTAAATTTTTTTCACAAAAAGAGCAGCCATTCCCCTAGAACTTCATGTCATCATTTATAACAAACTACTAGAATATGGTAACATCTAGGAATACCTCTGAATCAGATACTCTAAGCATGCTGAAATCCTAAGAGAATTTGTAGACATGTTGTACTAATTGTTTATTGGCAAGTTATTTTGGCAAGACATTCCTATAACTATTTACAATTATTCCTGTCTGTTGTTTTGTACAATCTTAGATCAAAAATTTTTATTGAAATATAATTTTCATATCCCAACAGAATTGTTTAAAAAAGGCACCAGCCATGATACCTCAAATGTCTCTATCTACTCTTGGAAATTATTAAATTGAATTTTTTATAATGGGAATTGTGTATCTAAGTCCTAAGCAGCTATTTGGAAGTTTAGGGAGTAAAAAAATAAATAAAAAAACCCACACCTGGTTTTCATCTAATTGAAGGAGGACATCCAAAGTTTTACATAATTCTGTCAAATATGTTTGGATAGTTTCTTTCATCTGTAGAGTTGTCAATATTTTGAGTTAAAGTCCACAAAATATAATCAAGGTCTAAACTAATTAAACTAGTGCAAGAAAAAACAGTTTGAAGAAAAAAAGAACTCACTAGGTCATGGTTGTGGTTGATTCCAGGCTGGTCAGTTGGCTGAAATAGCTCCTGACATGATATCCTCAGTCCAGGGGGCTACTCTAAATTATGGTAACTTCTCCTGGTTTCCTGTGGGAGGCAACACAGCACTTAATATGATGTGTGCTGTGGCCTCACTATTCCCTGCCCCATACACTGATATTAGCGGGGTGGCTTGCAAACACAATAGGCAGATGGGGCTAGAATGAAGGATGAAGAAATCCCCAGCTTGGGGAGCTGTAGGCAGTTTGTGCCATTCTGGTGGGAAGAAGGGAGCACAAAGGGAACCAGAACGTGGTTGAGACTGGCCCTCTATATCTAGAATGTATATATTTCTGTCAGCAACATACTGAAATCTGTATCCATTCAGAAATAAATTTCCTGTCTTGCCTTTTACAAGTGCCAGTTCATTATTCCATGGAAGTCTTGGATAATCACTGGGTTTATCTTTCAGTAAATATGTTGTGAAATCAACATATTCTTGGACAGATAATATAAGGGTAGAATCTACATATGAAAGAGATAAAGACAAGTTGGTTCAGCTGACCAGGTCAAACATGTCTTCTCTGAAAAATAAGCTTAAAACCAGAATATTTAAAATTGACTCCTGATCTGTACATCATCAAAATTCCAGAGACCTAATTTGAGATATAAATCAGTAAACACCTCCAAGGCTCTTAAAGCTGGATAGTTCAAATCAGTAATACAAAATTGCTGCAGTAACATCTGAATTATGTGCCAATGTAATTGAAGGAATTTGTTCAGCAGACTCATCTACCCTATCTTCATTTATTGCCTCCTATAGCCAGATTGAGGTCCAGAGGTTTGTCTATGGCCAATGAATATACAACACAAATTAGGAAGCTGGGTAGGATGGGGGTGTGCATAGGTGGATGAAAAATACTCTTGACTTTGCCTAATCTTGAGTCATCTGTGTTGTACCAAATGAATAAATAAATAAATTAAATCCCTGTCACAATCTAGAGCAGCCTGAAATCTGTTCTAAGTAATATCAGATGCCAGTTGCCCCAAGAGATCATCAGGCCCTAGGAAAGCCCTAACCATTTCCCCTTTCCCACTGTCTGTGCTCCCTACATCAGCTTCTATTGTAGTCTTATATAGTTCAATTTTTTCTACAAGGAATGCAGTTGTGTTTGACCACCACACTGAAGGATACAATGGGAATTGGCAGCAAAAGAGCAACATGAAATTTAGAAAAAATGAAAATGAGTATTTTGAATGATCAAAAATGTGCAAAATCAGGCATTTGTGTACAATGGTAGTCATTCAGATTGTGCCCCCGTAACAGAGGGATTAAACATTTCCTCTGCTCTGGATCGCTGCAGCAGAATTTTGCTAGTGGAATTTCCATACAGAAAGCTCTTGCATGTAGAAAAAGTTTGAAAGAAATGATCCACTTGGAGGCATATTGACAACAGCAACTTTATCATGAAACTACTGATGTGCAATGTAGTATTTGAATGTTAAGACCACTGAGCGAGAAAGAGCATTAATGTGACAACCTGCCCTGGCCTTGTGTATAAGGTTCTGATCTGAAACCCATTTTAGTCAATGATAGTCTTTCTAATAATATCCATGAACTTTGGATCGTGGTCTATTTTTTACACTTCTGTATAAATGGAATCTTCATACTTCAGGCAATAAGCTAGTCATCAGCAGATGTCAATAGAAGTTTCACCCATAATATGTAGATCTACACCTATAGGTCCATTGTGACCTCTATCACTTAGTTCTGGAGCAGTTGTCATTGGGCACCGTCAGAATCATGATATCAGCCCAGATGGACCTTTGGTGAGTTCTAGATTGGTTGTTCTTGTTCTTCATTCTATTTCCTTTATATTGAATGTACTCCAATTTTCCATCCTCAAGCTATTGAATGATATCTTACATACATTTGGCATATTTTTTTAGCAGAATCTGTATGACTGGGACAGTCTGGGAAGTTGTATTTGACTGATACTTCCTATCCCTGTGTGGTTAGTTCACATGAAAGAAATAGTTTCCTTGAAAATATGCCCTTCAGCATACATATTATAACATCAAATTAGTCATCTTCTCTCGAGAGAAATAAAGAGCCACGTCTCCACTCAAGTGGTTGGTCACTTAAACATAAAATAATAGACACAACCTCTCAGCAGTTTTCAGAAATATACATTGTGGATGTATATGGCTCTAAAAATTCCCAGCTCTCTGACGGGGAAAAAAGACAGATGTCTGAATTCCATAGCATTGCTCAAGTTTTCCAGGTTAGCTTGCTAGAAGAATGGTGGTTTCTAACTACAGTATATTGTATTTCTGGGATTCCTCTTCTACTAGATCAACATCTGGCATAATAATTTTATGTGCTCCTGTGATTACCCATTTAAATGTATGTACAAGTTTTAAAAAGGTTGTGACATTTATTCATAGAATGGAAAGCTATGGTTAGAGCTGAGATGGAATTTTGCAGTCAAAACCAAGACTTAGTGTTGGTGATGAGAGAGATCAAGTCTTAAGTTTGAATATTTTTGGCCTTTGTCTGCGTGAGTCAAAACCTGGATTAACCAGTGACAACTGACAAAGTGGGCATCTTGGGGAAATTAATGACCAGATGGAAAAGCTAATGGCCTAAAGTGAAACCAAGGACCCTTAACTGAGTCTATCACTGGTTCAGCTTCACAGTTGTTAGCAACACTGAGGAACCTAGTATAGACGGGTTACTCTGTGTCACAAGCATTTTTAACACCTAGGGAAAGCATATTTAGCAGGTAAATTCTGTCCACAACCTGCCTTCAGCCACAACTCTAAAACCCATTAAACTTCATTAACTTCAAAGGGTGTTACAAAGGAGTACTGATGGCAAAATGTGACCCTTATTATTTCTTTTTGGGCTATAACAGGATTGTAAGACTATTCTGCCTCATAGAATATTTTAACTACAGTAACTTCTCACTTAATGTTGTAGTTATGTTTCTGAAAAATGTGACTTTAAGCAAAACGATGTTAAGCAAATCCAATTTCCCCATAAGAATTAATGTAAATGGGGGACTCAGATTCCAGCAAAAAAAAATTCACCAGACAAAAGACTAGATTTTACACACTCACCCACCCATAGGGGGTTGGGCCTGGGAGCAGGGGCAGAGGTGGGTCCTTGGGGCAGGGGTGTTCAGTTTTGTGCAATTAGAAAGTTGACAACCTTAATCCACATCCACAATGGATTCTTGATAAGCCCAGAAAGCCCCATTCAATATCCTAATTACAGAACAAACCCTGAAGCTTTTGGTAACTACAGAATCACAATTGCTTGTGAAGCCTGCCAAAGTAGCAGATGTTCTTGATGCTGGAAGAATGGACCTGCAGTACAGCATCTGCATCCCATGAGTGCAGTCCAAAGAGAGGAAAAGAAGTATGAAATACCATAGCTGCTTTCCATACTAAGTTTGAGAATTATTTCTCCCAGTGACTGAGACAGATTGATTTCAAATTAGTATACTTTTAAAAAAACTAGATTCTCCAGAGACAAACAGAAAAATTGCCTGTTTAAACTACTTTATGGCCTTCTTCCTTTTCCAGCAAACAGATAGGACTTCTGGTCCACAGAGGGCCTCAGTTCTTAGGGAAGAATTGGAATGACTTAACCTAGTGAGGCCTCAGGAGACTGGGTGCTTAATCTGAGCTGAAATTGTGAGGAATTTGTAACCACAAGGAGAAACATAGAGTGAAGTATTGAAAGACTTTTCCTGCCAAAGCCCATGTTTGAATTGGGATGAACTCTGGGAAGCTTATTTGAATGTGTGTAGGCTCTTTTATTGTTTTTAATATGTTTTCTCTGCAATGTTTTTTCCTTAAGAATAAAGTAGGCTCACACAGACAGAACTGTGTGGTACCTTATATCTGTAGCAATCACTTTGAAGAGAAAGTAAGCAGGTTGTCTTTGCTGGGAAATATGTGGTGAAGGCAGAGAACTGTTCATCATGGACATACCCTGATCAGAAAGGAGTGAGATGCGGGTCTCCACCTATGAGCTGTAATGGCTGGGGAGCTGAAAGCTGGGATTGAGTGCACATGCTGAACCATTGAAGCGAGATATAGCTACAATCCTCCTGAACTGTGGCATTCTCTTTTTCAGCTGCATTTTCACATCACCTTGATTTACAGATGATCTGTAACAAATAAGGTGAGAGAGAAGATGGCAAAAGCATGAGTGGTGGAAGTCATGAGCCACGCAAAAAAACAAAAACTTTTTTGCTGTGATTGTGCAGGAGACAACTATGAAAGTTCTTTCCACCATAACATCTGCAAAAACAGACTGTCTCAGCTCAGTAGCTAGCTCCTATGAGTCACACTTGTGAGGAAATAACTTGCTATTTTGTGGACAAGACTGATTAGATTAGAAGAGGGCTGTCTGCTTCCAGGGTGACAGAGCAAGATCTTCAGTGAACAAGGGCCTCATCTTCTCTGCTAGCATTTCAACCAGTGACCCTACCTGAAATAGTGGAGGTACTTTGTCCCACAACCTATTCTTTGAATGCATGTCTTTCCTGATTGGTGAAGGCCAGAGGGGAAGTACTGGTCCTTTAATTGTGGATATGGTCAATGTCTCTTAGTTAGGGTAGACTGCCTATTGTATTAAAGGAAACAATAGTGTGGCTTTTGCTTTGAAATCATGGCTGAATGCTGACAATCTTGCTAATTATTTATGAGTATCATATCTTCCATTCTTGGTTGTGCTTGTGAAGAGGTTCGTGATAAGAGAACTCTCACAGTATTTGATGTTTTTGATCTTCTTGACACCAGTCAATCAGTGTATAGACCTGGCCATGGCACATAGACTTCCTGATTGCACTGGGTGACTATCTCCTTCTGGTGAGGAATCAAGGCCAAGTCCTCATGCAGGTAGTATTAGATCTGTCAGCAGTCTTTGACACTATTGATCATGAGGTGTTGCTTACTCCCTTGCAGACATTGGCATGAGTAGATATGGCTGATTTTCAGTGGCTTCATTCTATTTTTGGAAGGCTCTCAATGGGTAGTTGTTGAGTTTTTCCTCTTCCTGAAAAATGCTCTGGTGCAAGGTGCCACAGGGTATCTTTTTGTCATTCTTCCCACAAGAATGATTCAAATATCCAAAAACATGCCTCATAATCTCAATAGATTGACCGCCCTGAGTCTAACAAAGAGAAAGTTAAGAGGTGACTTGATTACAGACTCTTATGACAGACGCATGGAACCAATATTTGATGATGGACTCTTCAGTCTATCAGGAAGAGGTCTAACACAATCCAATGGCTGGAAGTTGATAATAGACAAATTCAGACTGGAAATAAGGCACACATTTTTAACAATGAGGGTAATTAACCACTGGAATGATTTACCAAGGGTCATGATAGATTCTCCATCACTGGCCATTTTAAAATCATGATTGGATGTTTTTCTAACACCCACACTCTAGGAATTATTTTGGGTAAGTTCTATGGTCTGAATTACATAGGAGGTCAGACTAGATCACCACAGTGGTCCTTTCTGGCCTTGAAATCTATGAATTGGATGCCTGATTCCCATTTGAAAATCTCAGCCTTTAAACATAAGTATTAGACGAATATATCTAGAAGTAATTTTATACATTTTTAAAATATATTTGTATCTTGCAAAACATCTCCATCATTGAGTCAACATTGTAAGCACAGCTTGCTTCTAGATCACTGCTAGCACTTGTAATCAAATGTTGTTCACTTTACTACTGTTTTGCCAGTATTTCAGTTATCTTTATGTATTCATCTTTGTAGCTGCAATCATGGCAAAAGCTCTCGTGTTGGGTTTCCCTCAAAGAGCCTCACACCGAAATTCTTGGATAATAAACCAATGAATATTTCAACCCATGCTCTGAGTGGATGGCCTCCAGTCCCTTTAGATAGCTCTACCGTGAGTCATAAGTATTTTTGGCTTTCCTAACATTTTCCATTCACTGCAGGTTACTCTGCATTAGCTACAGAATAATGATTTTCAACTGTTCATATGTTAGAGCATCAGGGAGTTCTGTTTAAAAGAAATGAATTAAGTACATTTAAATAAATCTCTGCTCTTTGTGGTATTCTCTGTGTGGCAGTCAAACTTCTTTTCCTTGCTGTGAATTTCTGTTTGGCGAGCTTAGCACTTCAAGCAGGCAGCTAGCAAACAGAGCTAAAAATTGCCTGGCTATCACTCAGTAAAGCATGTGCCAGATCACTTAATATGACCTTTGTATGCCATTCAGTTGATCTTTTTCATGTTCCTCCCACTTTTATTTACCAGCATAACCCAATTTTTCTGTGGAGAAGAAATTAGGCCACACTGATAAGTGGAGCCATTTAATCATAACATTTCTGATTGCTATACAATGGGTGTATTATCTGCACACAAAACAGGGCAGGGTATAACTAGGATCATATAGCAAGTGCATGAGCTTGGCTTTCAAAAGTTCAGCTGAAATCTCATAAACCATGGAAATATACAAGGCATAAGAGGTAATATTATAATGCCTAGCTCTTATAAAGCATTTTTCATCACTAAATCTCAAAGCACTTTGCAACTAAGGTCAGTATCACTATACCCATTTTATATGGGGAAACTGAGGCATGGAGCAGTGAAGTGACTTGCTCCAGATCACTCTGCAGGCCTGTGGGAGGTCTGGGTAACTTGTTACATAATGATTTTTTTCCTTATTAATATACATCTGCCCCAGGGAGGTAGTGGATTCCAATGTTATGCTTTTAAAACTAGTTAGTTTACCACATGCAGAATAACGTTTCTATCCTGAAGATTTCTTGGGCAGTGCGTGTGCGATAAAGTTTTAGAGTACTGCAGAGTTATAAAAGAGGTCTAATGCTTGGTCTATTTGCTCAACATATGATCTCCATATGCAAACCACATTTGCGCTGATAGGGGAATTCAAAAACTTGGATTTCCAGAGGCAAGATTAAAGTAAAAATTTGAATTTATATCCATAAAAATAGGGTCAGCAGCTGAGTTACATCTATCTTTGAGAATTCGTAAGAAGAGTCACCAATTTGTTGATACGAAAATTAGAACTGCTTCTTATTTCTGCTCAGACTAAAAAGTTTATCGTGATTGCTTATACCATCATTCTTCAGGAAATGAGCTTGTAGACTCCATATTTATTATAACTATATAGTAGTTTATTTAGCAAAGAATGTGATTGCTTATAAAAAGCAAAACTGAACCTGGAGGGGTGTGAAAATTTGGGAAATTTTATCTGTATCTTGTGTATTTTGTGGCACATAAGCCCTGAGTACTTTAGCAGAGGCTAATAACTAGAGCTATGGGCCCAAGGGAGTCGGGACCAGATTTTTAAATGTATTTAGGCACCTAAAGATGAAGATAGGTGTCCAGTGGAACTTTTAAAAGGAGATTAATGGGATTTGAATGCTTAATACCTTTGGGCTCCTTTGAAAATCCCACTCACCCTTCTTGGTCTTCTTGACTAGAAAAGATTCAGAGGAAATTTTAGAAAATAGCTAAGTGCAATAATCTTAATAGACAATGAATCTCTTAAAGAAATTGTAATATGAATTGCTAAGTGTTTGGGCCTATTCTTGACCAATTGATTGAAGTTAATTTCTGTTAGGGTTTTAATAATGATATTAAGTACTCTGGACAGTATTTTATTGTTTCAAAGAGTTTTACAAATAGAAATCAGTTCTCATCATGTCTGAAGTAGATGTTGGTGCATGTTACATGTAGGGTGGTTTCTCAAAGCCACAGAGGGGATCCCTGTCAAATATGGGAGTAGAATTTAGGTGTTCATGGTTCCTAGTCCTCTGCTCAGAGCACCCCTCTTTCTACAGGGCTAAGATATTTAGTAATGGCCAAACCTCAGAAAGATTGGAGTTCTAGGCATGCTCAGAAAGCATGCAAGACTTGTATGTTTATTTGAACTCCAGGTCTCATCCTGCTGAGTGCAGTCACTGCCTCTTGAGTTCAGTTTGAAATTACTTCAGTGGGAGTCTTAGTGTTGGGCTCTTTTTGAATTTGGTTTGTGAAATTGAAGTAGAAATATCATTGATGGACCTGCTTTTAGTCAGGCTGGAAGTGCTATGAAAACAATCTTTATAGGGGCATTTCCATACTTGTGCGTCTGGTCGTGTATGAAAAATAACAAGACAAAAGTTAATCTGACCATCTCACACCTCAAAGCGTTGTCTCACACATACATAACCTACGTCATTTCAGATCTGCTATATTTCCGTGCATATTTGACCTCCTCTTTTGCTTCTTAGATAAGAAAATAGGTTGTATTGTACACAGTTTTGTTCAGTTTTAATAAAACACTTCAACAAGAAAAGGGCTGACAGTTCCATACTACAAAGTGCTGCCTGCGCATAACCACGGTGACAGTTAATCAGTGATGCAAATACAGCAGCCCCCTTGGCAGTGAATATGCTAATTGATTGTTATGAATCTGTAGACCCCAATCTTCAATGTTGGTCTGTCTGGGTGAATCCCTGCACCTGTCTACGCAGAAGTTATTGCAGGACTGGGGTCTGAGCTGCTAAGAGATGAATTTTATAATGATTTTTCTTACACTGTTGAACATGGCAAAATTTAATTTTCTTTGGTGAAAGTAGTTTTAATAAGCCAGCTGAGCCAGAAATAACTATTGTATGGCAAAGTCTCTGTCTCCTAGATCTTTGCTTTGGATCAGAAATCACATATAGTAATTAATGAAAATATTTAGCAGTTCTAATTTTATTTTAAAAACATTTTGATACATCATAAAAATGGGTAATAGAGTTCTGTTAATGAAGCCACATCACTAATCGTTAGCACTGTCAGCTTCTGGGTGGTTATCATTGCATTTCTGTAGAGACTGGTCTTAACTTGTTAAAATTAGGTTAGAGTTTGGGGTTTTTTTCAGTATGAATTTGAATAAAATATTTTAACCAGCCTAACAATTTGTGCTACTTGAATAAACTAAACTATATACTTTTGGAATAGTAAATCAAAGAAACCAGTGCTTTGCTGTGGTTAGCAATATGTCCTTGAATCCTTTTAATTCCTGTGGGATATACTAAGAAGAGGAGTCTCAGATCTGTGTGGCAACCATAAGCAAAAGCAATGCTTGAAGACATCTCCTACCCCAAACCGAATCTCCCCCCCCGCCAACTAATTTAAAAAAATTCTCTGGACATTGAGGAGATTTAATATAAAGAGCTACATTTCATGACCAAAGTCTAGATTCAGTTACACATGGTCCATGAATAATATGGAGCTTGTATTGCTAAAGTCTCATCGGTCCTGTTGAAATTTGTTCCCTAAAATGCTGGACGAAATGCTGACAGTTCTTGTCCCAGCTGGAAGCCATAAAAGTTTAATATGCCAGCTAACATGTAGCATATAAACTTTTGAGAACAAAAGACAGTAAATAAAGTTTTTTTGTTTTAAAAAAGCAGTGTATTATGAACCCAATCTCTTTTTAAATTAATGCAAAATGAAACTGCACCTCTAGTGTTAAATTACATTTCTACAAATGTTTTTAACAGTAGATGAACATTGTATACAGTAGTGGTTCTCAAACATTTTTACTGGTGACCCCTTTCATATCACATTAAAACACTTTTTATATATTTAACACCATTATAAATGGTAGAGGCAAAGTGGAGTTTGGGATGGAGGTTGACAGCCTGTGATCTCCCCACATAATAACCTTGGAACCCTAAGAGGGGTCCCAACCCCGTTTGAAAGCCCCGGGTGAACAGGATGAAGACAAATGTTTGTCATGTTAGTCTGGTAACATAAATGCATACCTGAGTTTTGGATGGCAGATATTCTGGCCCCATTGTGTTACCCTCACTCATGCTGGTGATAAATTATTTGTACAAGTAAAGTCCCAGTGACTTTAATGGGTCACCAATGTTATTTTAGTGTTGCATGATCTTTCAGGCTCTGAAGGAACTCAACCACAATACCAGATGGTCAGTTAGGAATGGCAGAGTTCTGAAGTGGAGTCCAGCCATCTCAGTTGGAGATTCATTACTGGAAGACTAGGCCTTTGTATAGGATTTGAGGAAAGAGATTGCATAAGGACAACAGTAAATAATTCTTGAGTCTGTAGCTTTGATATGGATTCCTAACAGTACAAGTCTTGAATTTCTTGATCTGCCAAGAGCATGTCGGAAGGGACGGAGCATTGTAGCTGCCAGAGTAGATTGGGGCCATTTAAGAGAATCCAAACAATGATCTGTTTTTTGCACAAGAGAGCTTTTAAACTGGCTTCAATACTTGCATACATTGTCTAATACTAAGATGTATATGTGTATGTGTATACACACACACACACACACACACACACACACACACGAATCAATCACCACTGAACAGTGAACAGCTGTGACAGAATAGAGCTCTGAAGGATGAGCCTAATGTATTTATTATATTATTTTGGGTAAGATGATTTTTACGTTTCTTGATATAAGGTTGGCAATAGCTCCTGCTAAAAATGGCAAGATTTTTCACATCCAATGGTCCAGAGATACAACCAAACTAAAAAGCAGCCCCTTTTTATATTTTTGCAATGTTTTGAGTCTTCTGTGTGATGAAATCATTTGTACAAACTGCTGGTATTACTGCTGCTTAGAAACTTACAGCAATACAGGTGTTGCTGTCATTGGCATAGATGTTATGACTGAAACTTCTGGTCTGGGAAATAGGATCGGTCTCTAGTTGTGCTGAACCAACAAAAGCTATTGGAAAAGGGCAGCTCTCCAGGTGTCTTGTTTGTGGAACGTTGAAGCTTATTTTTACAAAGTAGTTGTGCAAGGTTGGGGAAAATGCAAGCTACGCTTTTGGAAAGTTATTCCAAGTACAGTAAGTTTTTTTTTTTTTAAATTGGGGAATATTACAGTCTCTGAAGTTAGTGTGAAAATGGAAAAAAAGTATGAGAATTGAAGTCGCAGCATTGACTTCAGTTGCTGCTATACAGGAGAGAAAATTAGACGAGGAACTTGCAGAAATGCCCTGACAATATAGAATATTGACACCATATTCTCTGTAGGATATGGTTCTATTGCATTCATGGAAGAATAAGAATACCTGAGATGGCAAAATAATTTCTTAAACATATATAGTGATTTTCATCTTAAAATGATCCCCAAATACTTTACAAATGGCTCCACCAATATGTTTAGACCTGACACAGAGAAACCAGTTCTGGGTACTACTGTATTATAAATAATAAATAATAATAAGGGTGAGTTAGTAGCTCAGTCTTCATTCACTTTAGTCTCTGCCGAGGTTTGTCAACAGAGATGTCAGTTACTGTCAGCTGTGATGGTGGGTTTATGATGTGGACACATGTTCATCAGCACTCACCTAGCAACTTGATTTCCTCACTTGGGGCCCAATCCTGTGAGGTGTTGAGAACCCGAAGGACACTCAGCATCTTCAGGATCAAGCCGTTGATGCTTGTGAAAGGTAGTTCTATATAAACCAATGAATAATAATTTCATGTAGGTCATTAACTATGAGATGACCAGATAATTCAATATTTACCAACACTGACTAGTTCTTGAACTGGTGCCTACAAGGTGCTGTTTCCCATTAAAAAATTCCTTGAGTAATATGCTTGCTTTAGAGAAAACACATTTGATATTGCTGAACTGTATTTTTTTGGTAAACTTTATTTTTCACGTAAAGTGTTCTGGACTATATTGTATCATTTTATATAAAAAAATTGTAATTATAAAGGCATGGTTTATCATTTTATATGACCAGCATCTAAGAACTGAACTTTTTTATTAATGCTCAAAATAATAAATTTTGCACAAATTTGTTTACATTAGCCTTTGACATCCAACTGTTTTCTTAACATCTAAAATTCTTCTGTCGCTGCTTGGCTTTGTGGCAAAGGTGCTCCCTTGAATGATAAAATAATTATAGTCACTAGAGATGGGCCAAACTGTTTTAAAGAAGCTTAGATTTTTGTATATGGCCCTTAAACCCCACCAAAAATTTTCATTTGTAAATAAATAAATATGAATAAATCCTGTCCACAGGATCACCAATAAGCCAGTGACAATCTGTTCCGATAATATAATGCACACAGCTTAGTATGTCCACAAGAGAGTTTAGTGAGTAGGACTAAGGAAGAACCAGGTTACCTGGGTTCTGTGGTGCTTAGAGGAAAATTCCCAGCTTTCTCACTGATTGGAATTGCTATATTAAAAAAAAATAGTTTTTTCTTGTTCACATCTGGTTTCTTATTAACAATTACCCAAACACAGCATACCGTTGAACTGTTATTTAGTATGTATATTGTCATAGTTTATAGGAGCCACAGTCATAATCCAGGATCCCACTGTGCTAGGCATTATACAAACACAGAACAAAAGGATGGTCCAAAAGCTTATGCCCAGAGCAGGCATTTTCCTCTCTGTTCTGACTATTGCCAGTTTGGACTACTTGTCAATTCAGAACAACAGAACTCCCACTGCAGGGGGGAAAAAAGCAGCTGGGTTTAGTGCCCTTTGTCCTAAAATAGTAAATATCCTTTATGGAAAAGTCATATAGAATGTAAAGGGAGTGAAACCTATAAGGTTCTGTGGAAATGTTGTAATAGGATTCTGTGGAAATTCCTTTAAATCTACATATTTGAACAGAGAATGATGAATTTTCTTTAGAATTTCTAAGACAATGGATAGAATTTAATAGAGAATTATGGGGGAGATTTTAAAATGTGTGAACAGCACCTAAATGCCCATCTCCCATTGTATATAAATAGTTGAGCACTCAATTCCCATTTTTGTCTCTGAAAATCTTCCCTATGCCCCCAAGTTCTTTGGCAAAGGGACAGTGTCCCCATGTGTGTTTGTGTAGTGCCTAGCACAATAAGGATCCAGTCCTGACGGGGTTTCTAGATTGCAATAGAAATATTAAATAAAATTAGAAGTTGGTTTAAAAACTCTATAGTAATGTCTATAGAACCGCATTGATTTCATCTGTAATGAATTCTAAAGGACTTTTCTGCAAGGGATGGTAGAGACTTCTTAAGACAAGGGACACTGGAGTAATACTAAAATCATTATTCTATAGAAATTTAATAGGTATGAAACCAATACAGTTCTGTAGACATTATTCTCAAAAACCATATTTTTAAACCAATTCATATTATTATTTAATATTTATATTAGTAGGTTGTAAAATCTCGAGTCTTCAATGTGGCCCAGTTGGGCTAGGGAGTTGAGTAATTAAGACATGGTTCCTGTTCCAGAGTTTGGGATACAATTGATGTGTTTAGGGTAAAATTAAAGAGTCATGCTTGTCGGTGTTTCTACAGCATGTTTAGGGTTCTGACCTTACATATAGTTGGCAATGCCATAACTACATGTTTACACATACATTCATGGAGGGGTGGACTTATCCCTAAGGATGGATTTACTTTTTAAATGCTAATATACTGAAACATTATGGAAACGGGAAAGTTCAAGAAATATCCAACTTCTGTTGGAATGAAAGGATTTTCAAATTTATACTCTTCAATGTGGTGCCCACAAGTGAGTTAAACATAATTTTGTGAGTCATGAAGAAGAAATTCTAAAGAAAAAAAAATAGCATATGGTAATCAGGTAGGAATTGTATGTGGTGTGGTAAACAGGCATTTTAAGACTCCAGTGCTCATATTACAAACTACAGCCATCAGAAAATCTGATGTCACTTGTAAAACTAGTTCAGATTCTCCAGTTCCTTGTTCAGATCATAACGCTTAGTAACTTAACCCTCAGTAGGCAAAAGGAGGTGATCAGTCTCTCTGGATTTATTATGTATTTACTGGATAACATCCTGACTGACTCTTAAAGGCCATTGCATTTATATTGAAAAACCATTTAGCTTTTAAAGAATGTCAGTTTGAAAGTCTAGATCATGGCTGACGCTCTCGCTTCTCTGTTTGTCTGTTTTAATGTGCATGGTTCATTGCTCTTGCTCAGATTGCAAAATACACTCTAGAGATGAGAGACCAACTAGAACAGAAATGCATATGGAAAGATTAATTGCCACTTCCCTCATATTAGGAAGAGGAGGAAGAACCACTTTGGTACATTAAGCCAAAAGCAATCTTTGTTTTTCAGAGGAAATTATACAAGGAAGAAAATTTATATTGTGTGTGTTCCTGCAATACCAACACTCAGCGCTAGTTTTATGATACTATTCTGTACACATCCCAGGCCTCTCCATGATCACGCTGATGGCTGTTGTTACAGGGTTCTTATGTTCCTTATGAGCTGTGTTGGAGGGATAATTTTAAGACCACCAGGAGACTCTGGAGTATTACTTTACACAAAAAGTAAGAAAATTCAATCCCCACTTCAGACAAAGAGAGAGAAACCTTATCTTAACTCTAAATTCTGCCTTCTTTGCTATTTTACTCCTATTCTGGACCCAGTCCTACTGAGTGTCTGGTGGGTGCCCTTCTGTGAGGCCTGCTGAGCTGTTGTAGCAGATCTTTTCATTCTGCTTCAGTGACAACATCAGGAGCACTGCTGTTCCAACTCAAGGCTAATGAATGCAATCAAATTATGATCACCTCCCTGAAATCAGTAGATCCAAACACTGTTAGAAAAAGAGCAAAGGAAGATGCACCAATCGTCTAGTGTTCACAGAACACAAACCTAACAGTGGAATGAAAAACCAGTCAAGTAGTAATATATGACTACTTAAATGTTGTTTCAAAATGTCTGTACTAAAAGGAGCTTACCCATTGCACAATGAGATGGTGATGAAATCATCTTTAGTATGTTTCCATAATTTACTTAGTTAACTTTCAGAAGCATGCAGCCGTTCTGTCTGATGACCTACATGTGGCATGACTGGGAGTTTAGTTTATTTTCAACAGCTCCTGAATGCTAGAACTTGAACCTGTTACATCTGGGTTTTCTATGGAATTTGGGCAACCCATGGCTTGTCATTTATGAGTTGAAATTTTCATTTAAAGCTGTAACTAGGTGGAGAACATGCTGAATAGGATTTGCTTATATGACTGAACTATAAAAATAGCACAGTGTATGGAAACAATTTGAAAAGGCTTTGCCACATGTACAGCGCACAGGAAAGACACACTGAAGCAGAATGAAAAGATCACAGAAAAACCGCCTAATAGTCCCATCAGGAAAATATGGTTTAACTTTCTGGAGTTTGCAGACATATGAATTATTATGGATGCTGGTGTCATTGAGGGATAACTTAACTTCACTCTCCATTTCCACCTGTGTAAATTATAAAGGGAAGTGATATGGGGGCGTGAAGTTGCAAAACTCTATTGTACATATTTTGCTAAATATATTTAAAGTGTATGTATTAATAGTATATCTCTTGTGTGCATCTCTTTTATGGTTTAGATATGTTCTTCATAATCTTTAATGGGGCTTGTAGTTTAGAAAATACCAGCATTTTAAGGGTTAGTTATGTGGCATAAACTTCTGGATTATTGCTTAAAACCACATGTATACACACAAGAAAGCCAAGGTGCAGTTAAATAAATGGGCTTTTATGTAAGCTGAAAAGTTTTAAAATGATTATACTCACATGCATCTTTGCTGAACTATCGTTTCAGGGCAATAAATAAAGATCCAATATTTGTGTGGAAAAGATTGCTATTGTAAGAAAAAAATGTCCCCCTTATGTTGTGGGTTTGTGAAAAATGCAAAACATTTTTGCCTTAGGTTTTCTCCAGAAATTAAAGGTAATTTTCACAGTCAGCAAAGTGAAACACTGCACCGAAACAGACAAATTGTTCTCTTGATAAAGTAGCAACATACTGTATTTCTGTGTAAACTGCAACTGAAGTGAATTCACAAGAATTCAGAATCCAAAGAAGGAAACACAGTTGGAGGGACAAAGTGCTATTATGTGCTTTCCTTGTCTACTTCTGCTTTAGCCAACAAAGACCCATAACTGGCGATGAGCTGAAATCAAAACAGTAGATCCAAACCAGTCCTTTCCATTCTGAACTCTTGAGGATCCAAACTCAGATCTGCATCCATAGTAGAATGAATCTACTGGCTCGTTATTGGGCATTGTTTTACCTCCCCAGTTTAACATCCAGCTAATAGAGGGTTCTATAAACCCTCCAGCACAAGCGAGGGAAGTACAACCTGAGGTCAGAGAGGACCAGGTTCAGGAGAGAGCCAGAGGCTGCGTAGGAACAGGAGCAGTAGGTCGGGGTAGCAGCCCAGTAGCAGACTGTGGAGAAAAGGCCGATCAGCAAGCAGTCTGGAAACTGGGAGAAAGGCTGAGAGCCAGGCACAGACACCCCACAGCTGGCGGGGGGCAGCACTAGACACAGGAGGAGGATTCAGGGCTGCCGTCTGCAGGCAGGAGGACAGTATGGAAAGCACCATTGCTATCTCTTGAAATTTTATCAAGACTCATGCAATAGTTGATATTTTACTTAAAGCCCCAGTGCCTGGGTACAAGTGATTATGTTAAGATCTCAGCTTGCATTAAACATGAGAACATTTCTGGCCCTCAGAGCTTCAAATCAAGCTTGATCGTGTGGTTTGACTGTACCTTGAAGACTTAAAAGCAAGAAAACAAATAAACACAACCTCAGATTTATTATTATTATTTAAAAACTTCATGCTTTTTAGCCCAGTCTCATGATTTTGGGGGCCTGAATCATGGTTTTTGAATGTTTGGGGTCAGTAATATGGAGAGAGGCTCCAGTGAGACTCTCTCTGATTCTCCTGTAATTGGGGTAGCATAAAATGTGGATTTGAATATGCTTTTCTATCATGAAGTCATTCTGGCCATATGAATTTCAAGTAATGTATGGCTGGTAACAATCTTCTATTTACATAACTCTGAGACACTTTGGGAAGGAAGACATTTAACTGTAAGACGCTCTTCCTGTTTAATCATGGTGATCTAAGAGCCCCTGAATATCGGCCTGTCATATTTTATCTTTTTTGATGCTGGATTATCATGGCTTAATTTCTTATCCATTGTTCGCTATTGGTGTCTGCAGCTGGCATTCTTTTGCATACTATGCCAGGTTTAAGATTTTCAAGATATTGCCTATGGTAGATACATGAAATGCAGGATAATTCTGCAGATGTAGATGTGACTATTTACTTATTCTAAGTAAAAATGGTCAGTTATTAGGGCCAACACTATGGGCTTGTCTTCACTATGAAACTAAATTGGCACTGCTGCACGGTATTGATTTAGTTGGTCTAGTGAAGACATGCTAAATTAACAAGGGAGTGCTCTCCCATCGATTTCTGTACTCCATCTCAACAAGAGGTGGAAGCAATGGCTGTGGGAGAGCATATCTCATCGACATAGCGTATTGTGGATGTAAATAGTAAGCATAGTAAAGAGATTTAAGCTACGTCAACTTGAGTCACACTACTAATGTAACTCAAATTGCGTGGCTTAAATACACCACCAGCTGTAGTGTAGACCAGACCTAAGTAAATGTCACCTTAGCTCAAACCAGAGCCCTGAATCTAACTTTGTATCCTAAAAAATGCAGTTGTCTTAATTTCTTATTGATGCCAAAATCTCATTGTGCCTGTTTTAGCTTTCAGCAGTGCTTTTGATTGCTGTGTGAGCAATTTAAAATGTTTTGGAGCCAAAGCACATTGTTGTAATTTTTGGCTTGTCCTTTACCGTGAGCCAAATGGGACACTCATTGGGGACAGATTTGGCAATCTGTTGTGAGTGGCTCACTGCACCTCTGCTGGAGATATGCATATAATAGATAGATTTATCATATATGCATATAATAGATAGATTTATCATTTACATTGCTATGCCCTTTTCATCTCATGTTCAGAAGCACTGTGTGGTTGAGTTGTCCTTGTCTTTGTAGAAAGATATGTTAATACTTAAAGGTCAATGATTAATAGCAGCTAGAATCTGCACTGAATACTAATTTACCCCATACAGGAGTAATGTTAATTTTTATTTATTTAATTACTGATGATGAGTCAACAAATATTTTGGCAGTGTGGGAAAACCTTGGTGTGACACTCTGTATCTCGGGGGAGCACTCTGCACACCCATGTTCATGCTTATACAGTAAAACCTCGATATAACGGACTAATTCGGGCGAGGGGGTGTCCGTTAAAGCTGAAAGTCCATTATTTAATAATTTTTTTAAATTATTAAATAACAGGACTTTCGGCTTTAACGGATACCCCCTCGCCCGAATTAGTCCGTTATATCGAGGTTTTACTTTGCAGCCGTGAGCCGTGAGTAAGCTCGCTCGGTGGCAGCCAGCAGCCCGCCCGCCCAGCTCTCGGCTGCTGGGACCTGGGCGGCAGCTAGCAGCCTGCCCGCCCGTGTCCCTGGCTACTGGGACCCGATCGGGAGCCGTCAACCCGCCCGCCCGGGTCCCAGCTGCTGGGGGCTGTCAGCCCGCCCGCCCGGGTCCCCGCTGCTGGGACCCGGGCTGCAGCTAGCAGCCTGGCCGCCCGCCCGGGTCCCTGGCTGCTGGGACCCGGGCGGGAGCCCTCAACCCGCCCGCCTGGGTCCCAGCTGCTGGGACCCGGGCGGGAGCTGTCAGCCCGCCCGCCCAGGTCTCGGCTGCTGGGACCCGGGCGGCAGCTAGCAGCCCGCCCACCCTCCCGGGTCCCCGCTGCTGGGCAGCCCCCGAAAAAACAGATTTTGGATGCATCGGACTTGCTCCTAAATTTTGTCCGTTGCATCCGAAGTCTGTTAAATCGGGGTTTTACTGTAATATGATTGTGTGGTATCCAATGCAAAGTTTGTCACGTCAAGTGTCTTTGGAAGGCTCATGATCCACTGCTAATTTTTCATTATTGTGGTCTAATCAACAATCTATTTATTTGTTGGAACTATAGTTCCCACACACATGCATGTAAAACAACACAGAAAATAAACAGTACATTAGAAATCCAACTACAGAACTTCTTGACCACTTGAGAGCCATGTTGAGAACTTTGCTGATTTTCAGAAGACCAGGATTTCCCCCTGGATTAGCAGCCAGTCCCTATAGATTAGAACTCTGAAAGCTTCAGTATGAAATGAGAATTCATTTCAGATTTATGTCAGAATCTATTGGGTGCACACAGAGCAGGTAAGTTCAAAATCACTTTCAATTAAGAATCAAGCCTGTGATATACTACGTGTCCCGTGAGCTGCCTGGATTGTTCAACAGCCAAATATGACTTTAAAATATGTGGCTGTAAGAAAATATTAATACCACTGTATGAGAAATATGATTAAACAATAATTTGTTTGAAGTTTTTCACATTTGCCATACCTATATTTCATACACCTTTAGCTAGTCCTGAAGTTATCATGAAATGTATTTTAACTAAGATACTTGTTTGCAAACTTGTAGTCAAAAGACTGCTCACATTTTATTTTGCTAGGGGAATAGAAAATAGAATCTACTGCAGACTAAAGAGGAACATACAGACCTTGATTCTCCTTCCTCTTATACCAGTATAAATCTGGTGTAAAACCAATGTGATATCAGAATAATGCTTATAGTATTTGATAACAATTTAGTTAAAATTCCTCTCTGCTACACTGCAGGTATTGGCAGAGGGATGAAGATTGCCTTCTACAAACATGAGAATACCTTTGATTACTGGTACCTCTCCAGGAGTTTGCATTTGAAAAATCTGCAATGCATATTTGAGAAATCAATGAAGTGAGACACAATTCCATTTTGAGGATGACTTCAGCCCAAGCCACAGCACAACTATAATCTCTGGTGCAGATGTGGGATTTTGTGTCTGCCAAGGCTGTGTAGCAATAGGTACAGCCAGGGGAGCAGAATGCTGCAGCTGTTTATTTGGTATAGGCCATATACCAGAGATACTTCACTACCACATATGACAATTTGTACCCATGCAAAGTGAGTGGAAAATGTTACCACCGTTGTGAATAGTGAATTCTATTTTGGCAGTCTTTTACATCCACATTTTATAAATGTGCGATAATTAAAGGGATGCTGTTAAACTGGTTAGGCCCAAAACTGGGGGATTATTTTTTTTAAACTACAGTTAAAGCTTGAGCAAGATAGATAAGGCTGGTAAATGCTGTTTATCTTTTACCAAATAGCTAGTGCACACATAGTTTTGGCCAACCTTCCAAGCTTCTCCACTCTGAGGTGGAGGGGCCACACTCAAGCTGTAAGAGTATATATCAGTCTCTATGGCCTCTCTACTGAGACAGCCAGTTGTTAAGGTGATTTATGTGTTTAGAGATGCCAGAGCACTAGGAATTAGCCTGAAACCACTGCCTGATACCGTGTTTCCCCGAAAATAAGACAGTGTCTTATATTAATTTTTGCTCCCAAAATTACATTACATTATATTACAGCGAGAGGCAAAACTGGAAGTACGTCTTATTTTCGGGGGATGTCTTACTTTCGGGGAAACAGGGTATCACATAAACCATTTTAGTCATTCTACCATACTGATTTTTAGCCCCTGTTTGATTTTGGCAGGATTTGGACTGGCAGCCTGTTGCGGAAATATTCATGTTCTGTTGCTAATCTTCAGAATTGTTTGGTCTCTCCAAAGTTAGAATTTGTTTTTTTTTTTAAATGGTTAGTTTCTTTATTCTCACAACTGATATTTCCCTGTAATGCTGGAAACCTTAACTGAACAGTATTCTGCAAGGTCATGAGAACTGGAAAGCCACACAAACTATAAAAGGGAAAGTAAAACTGACAGGTCTAAGTTGGGTGAAATGTAAGAAATAAACAACACAAAATTCAAAAATATGAGATTTTAAAAATTCAGTCAAGTTTAAATATATAAATTGGTGTCACTGTTACAAGGTAAGAAGACTAGCTGATTCACCACTTCCATTTTCAGAGGAGTTCCACTGATGTAAAACTGAAGTGGCCCTTCAAAATGGGTGAAACTCTCAGTTGTTACTAATACTTTTAAAATGTATTGGGCAGAATCACAAATTTCCCTTCTGACTGGATAGAGTTA
The DNA here is from genome assembly GCA_032164245.1 of Sternotherus odoratus. Classification (NCBI taxonomy): domain Eukaryota; kingdom Metazoa; phylum Chordata; order Testudines; family Kinosternidae; genus Sternotherus; species Sternotherus odoratus. The sequence goes on from JAVMKO010000011.1 coordinate 22,020,435, forward strand.
TTTGTATACTGTACAATGGAAAACTTAACTTGAGTCATCTGAAAAGAAACTATTACCCTTGTCTGGAATGGTATAACTGCTAATTAGATGAATATGAATTGCAACAATTATCAAAAGCAATGTCAAAATTATAGTATTTGTACAACATAGAATTTCAGTATCTGAGTAAAAAGGATGCATTCTGAAAACAATACTCATATTTTTTTAGCATCATTCCATTTTAGTTTTGTGCTAATAACCATTCTAGACAGCTGCAATTACATTGAAACTATTGGACATAGAGAAGTCTGTAGAAAATGCCATGTAAATTGCAGGGCAATAATTGTCTTTTCTTCCAGGCTTTCAAACTAGAGCTAAAAAAATTAGTGTAAAGGAAAAACAATCTTTGGATTGCTTGGCCATGGAAAGCCAAACAGTTGCCTTCTGAACTGCAAGAACAGGAAGAAGTTGCTATAGACTAAATCCTTTCCTCTACACAAAGCCAGGCCAAGTGGGATTCCCAAGGGCTGATCCAGCAGGGAAGGAATCCATGGAGGGCCAGCTGAGCTGATCTATGTCCACTATCTTCAGGGTTCCTCCCTTGCTGCTCGAGCCTCCAGTGCAAGAGGATTTGCATAGGCATTGATCTGCTGTTTATGTCCTGTCCCTTCCTGGACCTTAAAATACCAACCTTCCTGCTCCTATGGTTAGAGCCCTGTGAAGTACAACTCTGCCACAAGAAAGAGGTGGCAGTTTCCACTTGCTGGGGATCTTTGTATCCTGTACCTTGAAGAAATGTTCATCCCAATGCAGTGTGACCTCTGCCAATTGGATCACGGGGGGGGGGGGGGGGGGGAGGGATTTCCCCTATCAATTTTAAAGATATTTCATCTGTAAATGTAATACAAATTGGTTATGTGATATTTGCCCTGGGAGTTTGCTTCTGTATGTGGATACAATATTCTGTGGCGCAATTATGGATAGATTAATAATGTGCAAAGGTATGTGTTGCCCCTATCTGCTATTTTATAAAATTATGCATTTAAAAATGTCCCAGTTCATATTATTCTTGCACATTATTTGAGTCTGGAGATAGATTGGCTATTATGATTTTAAAAGGAACAAGGCTGATTTACAAGGTACATGCTGATATGTCAGGAATCAGATGTGAAACAATTTGTGTGCCTGTCAGGTTTTGAATGGGGAATTCCTTGATTAGCACCACATAGACTATGATGATGGCAGCTCTTTGAGTAATGAATATACACAGTTTATTGTTTTATGAATACGTAAAGGGGAACGTATAGAATTGTAAAGATATGGCTGCAGAATACAGGAATTAAGCCCTTGGCAAGGTAAGATTAATGCCTGAGTTAAGAATGTTCTTGCTGTGCACTTTATGCATGTACTGGACTCGAACAAGAAAATAAAGATTTGGGTTCCACTCCAATCCTAAAAGAATGGATGACACACTCTGCTGAGTCATATCCTGCCTTTCTTCAAAGGGGTTAAGCATGACATCATTTATTTTTTGTATCAGCAATTGCAGGTTTAATGCATAGGACTTAGACCTAGAGGTGTGATTCTGTTCCTCATGCTGGTTTTTCAGAGTTGTAACTCCACCAATTTAAAGAGAGTTACTCCCCATTTACAGGGAGAACAGAATCATGTCCTTAACCTTTCATTTTCTGTGTGTTTAATTCCAATCCTTCGTGTGGGACAGCTACAGATTGTGGAAAAACAATAATTTTCAGTGTAAACTTAGGCCAAACAAATCTATGCTTTTTCCATGTGAACAAACAAGTTTTCTGTGGCAACTGGACAAGGAGCTTGAATAAACTTTGAATGAGTGAATGAAAAAAGGTTGCCATGAAGAGTCAAGGGACGGCAAACAGTTCCAATATCAATTTATTCTGCTTTTGCTAGTGGTAGCTCTTGGGCACAAAATTGAAGCCTTTTCTTTTCCTCATGATAACAGTTGAGAAGCTCATTGCAGATGATTTTGCCATGTTCCCATTTAGTCCCAGCAGCTGGTATGGGATTCTGGTGATAAATTTAGAGAGAAGAAGAAGAAGAAAACACTCAAAATATATATTGCTCTTTTGCTAATTACGCTTCCTTATTTAATACTTTGTCATGAGGCAGCTGTTCACAAAGTCTAAATTAATAATGTATATCTCTATCCTTAGGGAATGGAGAGTGTAGATGAGAAATTTGATTTGTTGCTAGGTGATTTTGCTAAAGTTCATGAGTGGCTTCATGATTGCCTTTTAAATAGTTGTTTCTACAGGACTTTTCAAAACTCAGGCCATATTTTCACCATTAGCATTTATTTACAAAGAGTACAGTGATATTCAAGTCCTAGGGGAATACTTAGAGCTATTCTAAATTGACTATTTAGTTCAATGGGGAAATGCAAAATGGCCAGTGAAGTGCCAAACTGGACCACTAGGGGAGCTGTTCATTGTTGCTCCTGCCTGGCAGACAAGCAGAAATAGATGGAGGCTGGGAAAAGCAGATCTGTGAAGGAAAAATGAGGGGAATAAGATTAAGGGATAGGAAGGTTATGGACAATGACTGAGCCTTTTAGCATGCTGCGGGAAGTTCTCCTTTTATTGGGAAAACTGTTGGATAATCAGGAATCCCAATCTAAAAGGAGTGTAGGGCAAAGCCCTGTGTGGAAAGAAGGGCCCTGCATAGAGAAATTAAGGCGGCACCAGGAGAAGTTAGTGAAAGTGACTGTTTCACTCTTACTGCAAGAACGTTTTCTTCAGCGTCTCATGCGACCGTCCTGAGTCTGGATATAACTCAACCCTTCCTTCCAATCAGCATGCAACACAAATGTTGAGGGAGCCCAACCACTGAACGGGGTTTCTTGTGGCAGGAAAATTTTTGGTCACGGAGTTGTGAGGAGGTTTGATCTCCTAACTAAAGTAATTTCAAGTTACTTTTATAACTCTCTTTATCAATGATGGTTGGGGCTATTCCCACATGGTTTAGATTTAAAACAAGGACTAAGACAAAACCATATTAACAAATAGTACCCACAAAGCATGAGCTGTGGAAAATGAAGAAAGTCTGACAGTGATAATAGTTACTGGCTCCTTGTGCAGGGCTGAATATAGGGACAGCTATAGAAGTGTGAGTTAGCATATTGTTGATGCTGTCACCAACAGGCTGATTCTTAGTCAGACATGATAAAATGCAGTTATAGTTCATATTGAAAGAAACAAAATGAGACTATGTACTAAATCAGTAGTTTAACCATATCTAACAATATTGAAATGAAAAAATGTTTAAAATTTCCCTTCAACTCTGGAAGAAACCTCCAAATATTATGTTCCTTTAAAAGTTGGATGTAAAAAAGTTGAAACCAAACAAAGGCAAGTAAAAATATAAAAATGCATAGCAAAGTACAGGATGATTTCAACTTTATTTGTTGCCCCTACCTTGCAAAGCAATATTTCTCTTTCTCCCTTCTGTCATTCTCTCCCAAAGTACTCAGAAAACAAAATTACTAGTTTTAGAAAGATTTCCCCTCCGCCTTCTCAGCCCCCATTTTATGCTCCTGGGGCGCTTCCAAGTGTTTTGAAACTCAAAATACATTTCTTCATTTCACATCTGTTTCTTCTTCAACTCCTTCACATGGAAATAGCTGTGGAGACGGATAACCACTATGAAATACCAGACTTGCTTGGTAGGAGCATAAATGATGACAGATGCAACTATTTGTTGGGAATGAAAACTACCAATCCATGTAGTTGCAAAACACATGGCTTTCAGATTAGAAATAGTGGAACTTTTTTATACTGTGATGAACATGTCCAACTGTTCAATTGAGGCTGGCTTGGATTTAACCCTAGAAGATAAGGGCACTCCACACATCACAGGAAAGCCCAGTATTTCACAGAACCTGAGCCCTTAGCCCAACTGTGAAGTCAGTTTGTCATACATTGCTTAATAAATGTGCAACTAGAAAAATATTTCCTGAGGTGGAAAAAAAATCTTCCTTATGACAGAGGAGAATTAGCCTTAGACTAAGTATCTGAAATAAAAACAAGGTAGCGCTATTTAAGTGATTTATGATTATTCAGCAGTTTGGGACTGAACTGTTGATATTAAATTATTTTTGTTTGGATGGGAGCATCAGACCAGGCAAATAGAAATACAGTAGTTAATTGGTATGTGTTAGCTACCATTCCTGATTTATTGCACGGAGGCTATTTTTTTTTCTAAAAAACTTATGTTGAGGTATTGGTGAAATATTCAAAATTTTCACTTTATTTATTTTACAGTTTATAGTTGACATAAGGTCATTCATAGTGTCTTTTTTTCCTAGCTACGAAATATCAGATTGTTTTGCTTGCATTCCTAAACCACAATATTACATGGTTTAACTGGAGAATATATTATATCAGACTTGCATTGTATCATGGAAAGTTCAAGAATTCCTGTTGCCTGGATTTGAATTTCTCAGATGGCTTTGTTTATCGGGGCAGCTGTAAAACTATCAGAAATCATAAGGTTAAAGCTCATGTGGTCTTAATAAGAATGATTATTTACTTATAGGGCAGTGAACATTTAATGCTTGAAGTGGGGACCTATATGTAAAAGGCTCCATAATCCTGTCACATTGTGCCAGTCAGCTGCAAGGGCACAGAGACCATTGGGGAAGTGGTGCCAATAAACTATTGCTATTGTTTAAATGTTAATTAAATTATTATGAACTTGTTCCTCTGTGCAATGACTGCCTTTCCTGTGGTCATAATATTAGGATATTCAGTGTCTTCAAGCTGCTGTATTTCTTATGGGCAAGATTGTCACAGCCCTTATGTGATTATGCAGGATGTCCTTACTGCCCTGTTCAGATTTTGAGGTTGGCTGCAGAGGAGTGGTCTGATACTCTCCTCCCTCTGAGCAAGTGATTGTGCAGTGGGTCTAAGAGCCCAGGTTCCACCCACATCCTTGCTTGCAGACCATAGTAGTTGGTCAAATGTCTGGGGCTGGTGAAAGGAGTAAACTACTTCTTGAAAAGGGGTGATTTAACTCACTCTGTGCTCAGAGCAAGGAAGTGAATCACAATTTGCCACTCCTTTGTTCTGGGATGGTTCAGTTATGTGCGCCCCCCACCCCCTATGCATGTCAGATTGCAAAGTTACAGTCTAGCCCTATACAAGGTGCACCACACTTTCACTCTCCAAGAAATAGCAAGACTGTGATGCAATAATGGCAGATTCAAAGAACAAAACACATCATATTTCCAAAAGCATTCATAAGAAGGGCTCTATTGGGTCAGACCAAAGGTCCATCTTGCCCAATATCCTGTCTTCTGACAGTGGCCAATGCCACGCGCTTCTGAATAAATGAACAGAATAGGTAGTAATCAAGTGATCCCTCCCCCGTTCACTGTTTATTGTAGAATTAAAATATATCAAAACAAATGGCTCTGGCTATTGAAATCCGACAATATCTTCATTCTCCGATCCCTTGCCCCAGAAAATTAGGAACCGAATCTTTCCGCTATGATTGCCCAATCATCACTGGATTCCTCACTGTGGTTTCACCCTTTTTAAGAGCCTTTCCCAGCATGCTTTTCTGCTGCTCCTTTAAATCTAGTGACAAATTCTGTTACCCCTTTTGCAGCTGACAGCTGTAGGCTCTCTTACAAACTACTTGCTTACAAAATCAGACATAAAAATATAGAAGTGTCACAGCACACTACTACTGAAAAATTGCTCGCTTTCTCATTTTTCCACATTATGCAATAAATCAATTGGAATATAAATATTGTACTTTTCAGTGTATAGTGTATAGAGCAGTATAAATAAGTCATTGTCTCTGTGAAATTGTAGTTCATATTGACTTCACTAGTGCTTTTTATGCAGCCAGTTGTAAAGCTAGCCAAATATCTAGATGAACTGATTTATTCCTTTGAGTATTTGCTGCTCATATCTTCTCTACCTGTGCTTTGTGCCTTTGTCTGAACATCTGTCTATGCTCTTAATATATAGCCTCCATTCCAGTCTGGTCTGATCATCCAAGGATTTAAAATAGACACAACAATAACAGTCTATCTTCCTTTCTTCCTGTAGTAGAAATAGCTTGATTAGTTTATAGGGTTTCTATTTTGTTTACATATAGTTGTGTAAGTGAATAGTGCATATGTGAAGTAAGTGTGTTGTGCATATATGAAGAACATTTAAGGGAGAATAAAGCCAAAGAAATGTTTTGCACTTAATTGTGAAGGTGGTTAATTACATTGTCATTTTCATCTTTTGAAGGAGTGAATTCAAGCTGTAGTTCCAGCTTCTGGAGCACTAACTCATGAGCATTCCATTGCTGGTTGATTGATCAGTTTCATTGATCCAGTAGAAAATAGTTTCCTCTATTGTCAGGTTGTTTTTAGAAAGGGACGCATTTTAAGATGTGAGCATTTAAAACGTCATTGTTACTTTTTCAGGTTATTCAATCCTGGAATGCTCTCAAAATGCTTGAGCATAAAATGAATGCAGCAAGACTGTACTGACATGCCTATTTTCTGTGCGTTCCTGTTACAGGTGATTATTACAATAGCAGCATTTTTACAGGTAATTATGTATTAAGATCATTACTAAAGTTTTATTGCATACTTTTTATGCATTATACTGGAAGTGTTCTTGGAAACCAAGGTGGAGTCCCGTTGATTTTAATGGGGCTTTATATATGTGCCAGGGTCCTCATTTCAAGATCAGAGCCTTAAGGCTCAGTCATGCAGTCCTTACTCAGGGAAAATCCCATTGAAGTTGAACTATCTATCGTCTGGAAATGTTGCAGAATCAAGACTTCTTGTGAGATGTCCAAATCTCCCTTCTTTGGGTCGAGCCAGAAATGCTGCCAAAAGAGAAGAATTCTAATCTTTCTTCTCTTCCAGAGAAAATCAGAAGGGGCGTAAGTGCAGCAGGATGTTTTTGTTTCTGTTTTTAAATAATGGTACCTTTTTGAATTTCAAATAGCTTCAGATTCAAATTAAGTTTTGGAAAATAATTTGGTATGTTCTCATTGTAGGCTTAGTCAACACTAGAAAAGGTTTGTCAGTATAGCTATGCCAGCAAAACTCCTGCATAAACACAGCTTATACCAGCAAAAGACTTTATTTTTTTTTGCCAGTTTAGCTTAGACTGGTTCCCCAAATGAAACAAGCTAGTGTTGTTTTTTTAAAAGTTGGCATGACACAAATCAGAAAAAAGGGATTCTCCCCCCACTATGGCTTTTGCTGCTATATAGAAATGTTTTGTTTAAAAGGTCACACCCCTAATTAGCGTTATTATACCTACAAAATTTTCTAGCGTAGACCTGACCTTAGAATGCAAATTCTTCAGGGGAGAGCTCAGAGTGCTGTGCAACTTTTAGAATAAAATAAGCAAGTGAAGCTGGTTTTGTTACAACCCTGAAGTTTTAACCAGCTTACAGAAATGTTTGCTGTGGTTTCAAAACTATTCAGTAAAGTGGAGATGTGTCTGAACAGAGGCCCTAGCTTAGTAACTGGGGCCAGATTCTCAACTAGTGCAAATCTCTATAGCTTTATTGACTTTAGTGCAGGTTTGCTGTTTGGGTATTTTTCCTTTGAATGAATTTTTTCAATGGAAAATTTCCTTCCTGCAACATTGACATTTCCACAGAGAACGTTCAATTTTGTGAGAAAATTTGAAATTTTCTGTTGGAAAATCATTTCAGGCAGGTTGCCAAACAGCTGGGCTTCCAGGCTCCTGTGCTGCCTGGAAGCCCTGGCTCACAGCTTGAAGGGCCGTGATGGCCATAGGTAGGTTGGGAATGAATCAAAAAATATTTTAAAAGATTAAAATGAACTATAATTTTATCTAAATGAAATTTTAGAATTTCTGTTCTTTGGGAAATGTTGAACTTCCAGTTTTTGTTCTGTTGTGGAATGATTTTTAATTTTAGATTTTGGAATTTCCATGGAACAAAATTTGGCCATCTCGACGGGTTTATATCAGTGGAGGATCATAGCAGCTCAAATCTATCTCTATTCAATGGTGCAGATTTGAACATGAAATTATTATAATTATTTATTATTTGTACTACTGTAGTACCCACGCATGCTAGTCATGGATCAGGGCCATATTGTGCTAGGCACTGTACAAACACCAGAACAAAAATAAAATCTAAACACTTAATTTTTAGAACATTTGATTCGCAGACTGACTCTTTTTAAAAAAATTGTCAATTATGGGAGTGTGAAGTTTTTCTTATGGACATTATAGTTATATGAACTCTGGATCTAGTCCTGAATTTTTGATTGCATACAGGATTTTCATTTGGGTCTGTGTCTGCAGCAAACAGAAATAAAATTATGAGCAAATAGTCTTATGATTTATGGTTCTGGATGGAAATAGTGGGGAAACTTGGTGGCCTGGCATGCTTTTTACTTAAAACTAACTTCATGGTATTTATTCAATCTATTTTAGGCCTGATCCCAAAGCTATTTAAGTCAATGGAAAGTCTCTCATTGATTTCAGTGGGCTTTGGATCAGGTTCTTTTAGAGCTCCAATCTCTGTAATGATTGCAACAGCCAACACTGGCTATATGAGTTTACTTGTGTTTTGGGTTTGTTCTATTCCACACCTCCAAGCGAATATTGGAGCACAAACAGTAAACACTGATTTCTCCTAGCTCCAATAGCGCTGACTTCCACAACTTGGTTCTTTGACAAACTAAATGGTCCTAAAATATCAAAAAGAATTTAAAGTAACTTTTTGTGGCTCCTGGAGAGAAAATGAAACAAGGACTTTGTTATGAGAATAGTAACATATGAGTCTAGGCTGAGTTGTCAAACACTGAGTTTCATTATTTAATCAAAATCTGAAACTTTATTGCATTTTATTTTCAGCCAGATTTTTTTTATTTTTAACTAAGGAAAACATCTAAGCCTGTTTACATTTTAGGAAACTGCAGACAATTTGTTTCTCTTAGTTTTGGCTTTTCTGTGAGGCAATGGCATTAATTCACCTTGTGTTATTAGGTCTTTTGGAATGGCAGACAGCCTCTAATGCCATAACATCTGCAATATGTTAGTCCACCCTGGCAGTTCTAAACTATTTCCTTTTATTGATTTGTGTCTGATTTTTAGAAGTTTACTACCTGTGCTATACAGATTCCACTGAGCTGAAAGAAGTAGTGCAAACCAACATATGTTCATTTTCATCATCTGAGTCAGATGCCACTAGCAGAAGGTTAATTTTCTCTTTGGTGATTCGGTTTCTGTAGTTTCTGCATCCTAATGTTGCTCTTTTAAGACTTCTGAAAGCATGCTCCACTCCTCATCCCTCTCAGATTTTGGAAGGCACTTCAGATTCTTAAACCTTGGGCTGAGTGCTGTAGCTATCTTTAGAAATCTCACATTGGTACCTTCTTTGCATTTTCTCTAATCTGCAGTTAAGGTGTTCTTAAAACGAACAACATGCTGGGCCATCATCCGCTGCTATAACGTGAATTCTATACTGGGAATCCTCAGACTCACAACACCCGATTTAGGTCAGACACCACTTAGGGGCTTTCCAGATGATTGCATGTTTTGCCCCTATGATGCTTGTTTCACCATTATAACGTTTGAGTTGCATAAAGTTTGCTTGGAATCACTTCCTAGTTGTGTTACACTGGTAGGGAGCTGGAAGGGCTTGCTTCTCATTGGCTTCGAGGCAGCAGGATAGCTTGTTGCTGGGTTGGGTTGCCGCTTGCTTTTGATTGGCTGAGCCTGGGGCCGGGAGCCAATCAGAAAGCTTGAACAGTGATTGGCTGAGGCTCAGCATGCGTCCCGTTCTCCCTGGTTTTCTGAGCCTGTGGTGTTGGCATTCTGAAAAGCTTTTGCGAGTTTTTATGTTTATTTAAATGCTGTTTACAAAATACAGTGTATAGTAAATACATTGACGTTGAAACATTAGTCATCTATAATTAATTTAGTACAAAAATTTGAGTTATTGTGGTGAAAATAGTGCATCAAGTCTTGGTTCAGGAACCAATCGCACTTCCTACCATTGATTCCTATGGGAAAAGTATTTTTGACTTACAATGTTTCGACTTAAAATGCAATCTTGAGGAATGAAATGTGATGTAAGTATGAGGACTCCCCATATTGCATAATAATAACACAGAGGAGGAGACATACAATTCTCCCCCAAGGAGTTCAGTCACAGATTTAATTAACGTATTATTATTTTAACGAGTGTCATCAGCATAGGAGCATATTCTCTAGAATGGTGGCCAAAGCATGAAGGGGCATATGAATGTTTGACATATCAGGCACGTAAATATCTTGCAATGTCGGCTATAAAGGGCCATGCGAAGGTCTGTCCTCACTTTCAGGTAACATTGTAAATAAGATGCAGGCAGTATTATCTCCCTTAAATATAAACTAACTCGTTTCTCTTAGTGATTGACTGAGTAGGACTGAGTGGACTTGTTGGCTCTGAAGTTTTACATTGTTTTATTTTTAGTGCAGTTATGTAACAGCATAAAATCGACATTTGTAATAAAGAGATTGCACTACAGCACTTGTATGAGGTGAATTGAAAAATACTATTTCTTTTATCATTTGTACAATGCAAATATCTGTAATAAAATAATATAAAGTGAGCACTATACACTTTGTATTCTGTGTTGTAATTGAAATCAATATATTTGAAAATGTAGAAAAAATCCAAAATATTTAATACAATTAAATTGGTATTCTGTTTAACAGTGTGATTAAAACTGCAATTAATTATGATTCATTTTTAAAATCGTGATTAATTTTTTTGAATTAATTGTGTGAGTTAGCTGCGATTAATCGTTAGCCCTATTAGAAAATTTGCAAGAAAAAAGTTGATTGAACTGAAATACCCAACATCCAGACAGTAAATACAGCTGGAGGCTAAATATTTCGAAAGTACGGCATAGAGTTAATGATGCATCATTTCTGATTCACTGAATTGTCTGCTTCTCTTCTATTTTATGGTGTCCTGTATCTACCATAGCTGTACAATCAAAATTTTTGGCAAACCTTACATGAGGCGGCATAGCAGTTGGTTATTACATCTGCCCCTCCAGAGGATGAAAGCAGACAGGTTTGTATTGGCCCCAGGCCATGTCTTACGTGGCACAGTTTCAAGCTCACAAATGCTTTTTCAATTGCACCAATCCAGGTTCCCAAAGGATTGAACCGCAGTTGAGTTGGAAACTAAATCACCTGATGATTTCTGCTCTGGTACTACATGTCAGACAGCTGATTTTTTTCATTACACATGAGTGAAAACTTGAGGCATCTCTGCTACTAGTGTGACTAAAGGAAGGTCCATCAGATGATCACATTCCTCACTTATTTATATTAGAGACAAAGTTCTTCCAAGATCATGTGATGCCATTTCAAATGGCTGGTGTACATAAGGTACTTCAGTTTTAAGATCAATATCGTCAGACCTATGAAAAAAAGCCATGCAGGTTTCCAGATCACAAATAGGGCAGATTGAGATGATAGTCTGTTTGAGAAGCATTGCCATGTTTGTGAAGGATTGACAATATAGTCAGGCAACATAAGCAGGAGCAGGATGGATAATTTTCATAAAGTAATACTAAAAAGCGGTAAATCAATTTGACTACAAAGGTGTTCTAATCTATTTTATAGTTTTTTTTGGCAATATAACAGTATACAATAAAATATTGTTCAACTGGGATATAGTAGCATTGTGCATATTTGCTACATGTATTATTTATGTGCTATGCATTTCTCAGTTTCATTAACAGCAACTACTTCTGATTTTAAAAAGGAAAAGGAGAGACTCCAAATGAGGAAACTCTGTGCCATTGACACTATTGCTTCATAGCTCAGTACATTAGGGCCAAACTCCACACGTGCATGTCAGACAGGTAACCTCAGGTTTAGCAAATGCAGATTTTGTACATTGACAGGAGTGTGTACAAATGTTGCGTCTTCCTCAAACAAGCTGGCTGTGTTGCATCTTTTTACATTATGGTCATTCTGCAAAATCTCGGTCTCTACCTAAGTAATTTGCCCAAGGCTGCCAATCAGTGTCAGGAATGGAATTAGAACTCTGGAAATCCTCGCTCCCAGTCTATTTCTCACACCACTAGCCAGATAACAGGAAATGTTTAGTGCTACGATAAAAGCACTTCTTCCAGTTATTAAAGCTGAAGAGCAGTGCTGAGTAGATCAAAGACCAAGGAACCTATTGTTTTTCTTTCTTTTTCAAAATATCGTGTGATCAATAGTTCTAAGTAGTCTGGAGAAACTTTTCCCCAGAATTTGACCATATAAATTCAGAATTATCGTGTAACTAATGAGTTAACTTTTGTTCTCTGCTTTGAATTTCATGCGCAGATCACAGACATCAGGATTTTTGACCATTTCAGTTTTTCTGAAGCATTGCTCACTTTTACCAGTAACTGTTTTCATTTACATGGGGAGTGTCAGCTGCATTTACCATGATATTGGGTAGACAGGTACTCTGATGAATAATTCTGCCGTTTGCCAGTATTGGCAGTAAGTTTGCCAAATAGTTTCCTTGTGTTGTTGTTGTGATCTGTAGTATGCCTCATAATGCAGTTTGGAATAATCTTTTCCATTCTCCTCTGTTTTTTAAACTGACCCTTTGAAAAAATAAATTACCTGTGATTCTTAGTTAAGTCACTTCAGAGTTATTCCTTGGTATCTCTTCAGATAATTTCACTATTTGTCAACTCATGCACTATATTCCAGACTTTAAATAATCAGTGTTTATAATCAAGGAGGATAGTATCTCAGATTTTCAAGGAAATTGATTTTAAAAGGCTGGGTAGTGCTATGGAAAAGATGGCTGTCACGAGACTGACTATATCTGAGTCATACACTACTGTTAAGAGTGGGATGACAGGTGGTTATGGGTTAAGTTAAACCCTCATTGAGGCTGGATGTGAATGCATCCTTCTATTAACATAACTGCCTGGCTGAGTTAATCAGAAGCCCCCCACTTATAACAAAAAAGGGATTGTGAACCCCTTCAGGAGTTTGGACTTATTGGGTGTGAAGGAGCAGCTGAAAAATGCTGTCTGACCCTGGAAGAAACCAGGGGAGAGGTTTTTGATTCAGGGGTGAAGGCTGAAAAGTTCTTGGGGCTATGCGCAAAAGTAGGTGTTTCCTGCTATTTGATTCCTGCTGTGTTCAGAGAGCCCAGACTTTAGACATTCCATGTAAACATCTCCAGAGCCCCCCATTTTGAGGAGCTGCTCACTGTCATGGGTGAGGGGATGTAACGCTCTCACAGAGCCTCCTATTGCATGGGGCATCAATGCAATAAAATGGGCAGGGTGCAAAATTTATGCCTCCTTACTCTGTGGTGTTGTGAGAATAGTCACAATCTTGGCTAATGTGCAAATCACAACACCACTGGCGTGGATTTGGATGTTGTTTTTCCAAACCCCTCACTCATTGAGTTGGGAGGGATGTGCACCATCTCTTAAAAGATATGTAAAAACCTATGGATAGTGGGGAAACATTTAGGGAGAAGAGAGCCCACCTCGTTTATAGTTTCCTCCAGCAACTGCACTTTGAATAGTTTGTGTATTTAGGCAACATGGTCTTATCACTTTTTCTAGCTGACACATTGTGTCTTGAAGCATCTCCTGAGTTTTTAGGCATCAGCAACTGCTGGTAAATCACTTACTGTGAAGTGACATGAGACATCCCCAAATGACACTTACTTCAGGATACATAAAGAGACTTCTGAGATAAGAAGGCCCTGTATGAAGGTTCACTCAATGATTTTGCTTCCTAATTATTTTCATGGGTATTAGGCAATCCAGTAGGAATTTATGATCAGCCCCCAGGTCTGCACTTAGATTTCATTTGCCAGCAAGTGATTTATTGCAGACTACCTGATGTATATTCCCACAAAGAAGAAAACACTTTGTCTAAGTCCCCTTGTTAGTTCTTATTAAAATCTGTTTCTCCCTTCAAGTTTCCCTCTTAAAGAAGAGGATCCACTATTAGCAAAAGCTTATAAAGATCAATTCTGAAATATAGTGCAGGACCATCTCTCTCTCCAACTTAAGATCTTTAATGTAGAAAAATATATTCCCTCAAGTAGTTCCTGGTAATTTAGATTCCCTTTTGGCTGATATTAAATAAAATGTTTTCACTTTCAGAAATCTATTGGTCATCCTTTCTTATAGTTTGTGTCACAGATTTCTGCAGACTGGGTGCACACAGTTTTCTCAGGCCTTCCTTGAAACCAAGAATAACTAGCCAATGAGTCAGAACCTCACCATATTTGGCTTTTAATCATTTTCCACTTTCAATGGCTGTTTCTGTGTTAGTCAAACTCCATAAATGTAAAAAATTTTAATCAAGTGAAAACAGACTGAAATTTGACTCATCCCACTAGGCTAGGGATTGGTTTGATGATGTCATTTTAGTTTCTACAGCCAAAAACACTGACAGAGTTATGAGTCTAAGATGATACTGAGTTTCTCTTCAGCTAAAACAAATAGTTCTTAATGTCTTTTTAAAAAACATTTTAATATGTATGTTGTGTTTCAGTCCTGTCATTTCAAACAGACATCTCCTCTCACTGCATGAGTTCTTCGGCCCCTTCGCATTGTTCCCTCCACAGTTACTTCCATTGTTCCCTCCAGAGCTCTGCTCATGCTAGCATGCTAAAAATACCAGTGTGGCTGCATCTGCATAAGTGGAGACTAGGGCTGGCAGCTTAGGTGGCGGCTGGTCTAGCCACCTGTGTACAATCATGCCCAACCCCCTGGATATGTACCTGAGTCTCTGCCTGTGTAGCTATGGCCACACTGCTATTTTTATCACACTAACTTGAACAGAAGTAGTGTGTGTATGTCTACCTGTGCTGGGAAGCACACTCCTATCTGCAGTCTGTGTAGAGTATGTAAGCACTACAGCATTTCCTGGACCTGCATAATCTATCAGCACTCTTATGAGTTGGGTCACACCATGCTATCGGTTGATTTAAAACCCTATTGAAATTGATAGGTGTGGACTCAGCCTTCAATTAGAATTGGAAAGATAGTGTTTGGAATGTCATGGAGAGAGAGAGAGAGAGAAACTTCCCACCTCCAGTGTCCCCACAGATTGTCTGCAACAAGGAAAACTTCAAATAGGAATGTGGTAAAATCTTGATTAGATCTCTAGTCCAAATCAATATGTAAAGGAATGAAATATTCTGGTAGCCCCAATATTAATGGGAATGAACTACAGAAGTCAACATTCTTATGGCCAAATCTTGCCCACAGATGTTGGAATACCATTTCTAGTGCAGCAGCAGGTCAGCAGGAGGTTCATGTGTATGTTAGAGTTGAACTTGAACATGAGGGAGTGTTTCTGGAGAGTTATGCTGAGCTTGTTTTTCACCTTTTAGAAGGTTCCCTACCACTGCTTTTTGTTTTTTATACATCCATGTACCCCTCCATTTTAGCTATAGTATGCCATCCTAGTGATATTGTCCCAAATGATATAGAACAAAAACGCATCTCTAACTAAAACCAGGAAACAGTCAACCACAGACAGTTCTCAGATAGAGATAGGTGGTGTCCAGCCACCTTAATGTAGTCAGGGGAACAAGTGTGACCAGTGCCCTTATAATATGACAAACAAATGAAATTTTCAAATAAATTGCTAAAGGCATGGTAAGAAAGAATATGCTATTGCAAAATCATGTATTCCATAAAAATAAAGACAGTACTCTGAATTCTGCACACACTCTGTTCTTTCCTATACATTGTAATTTGGGGTATCCTTTTTTCTAATTCAGATACTGTAGAATGCTCAGAATACAGCTGTGTTCTTGTTTGTACAATCTCAGCCTTTGCCAAAGAAAATAGTCATCTGCTTCTCTATAATTCTGCCACCCTCACAAAGTTCTTTCTGTAGTTATACAGGGTGTATCATGTTCAGCTTGCTCTTCTGATGATCTGTTCTAGGATATATTTAAATGGAAGATTGTGGGTTTTTTTTAAAGGTTTGTTTTAGGTTTAGAAATAAACACTGGAACAAGACATTACAAGCCCATCATAATGATGAGGATTGTATTTCCTCAGTCTGTCTTATTTTTTTAATTCAGTACTTGACTTTCATTATTTTATTGTTGACACAAATAAGGTCTGCATTACTGAATCAGTACTTCAGCATCAGTGTTTTGTTTGGTTCTTGCCTGCCCGTAATTTTAGTTCCTGCATTTACTACTGTAGATATTATGGTAGCATGCATGCTTTACCATCGGGAAAAGGGATATTTTTCTGATGGCTGCGCGAGCCAAGCTGGGGTATAACGAGTTCTGTCTACATTGTAATTCCCACCATATTGGAAATCTGGTTTATAGCATAGTAGTTCCTCCCCACAGTTAAAAACATACCATAGTTTTTCAGCAGTAGAGGAAGCTACTAGCTTCTCAAGGGATGAGAGATATGATGAAAAAACCTCCCAAGGTCCTAGAGACACCAAGATACTCAGGCACTGGATCAAGAATAGCAGCCATGTTAGTCTGTATCCGTAAAGAAAGTGAGGAATACTTGTAGCACCTTAGAGACTAACTAGTTTATTTCAGCATAAGCTTTCGTGGGCTATAGCTCACTTCATCGGATGCATAGAATGGAACAGAAGTAAGATGTATTTATACACACAGAAAGAAAAAGAAAAAAAATTGTACATTAGCATACCAATTCTAAGAGGGCTGTTAAATGTAGATGGTCCATTATCACTAGGAGAAAAAAAACACCTTTTGAAATGGATTTCTGTTGTTAGTGAAATTAACTCAGGAAATGCAGTCAGTAATTTGTTTCCCTAGTTACACAGGGGCTTGTCCAAAATACTTCAAATAAGGTTTATTTAAAGATTGTGGCAAGGTATAGGGCACTGACCAAATCTCAGCCACTGAAAAGGTGAGAAGAAAAGCTTGTGAGAAGCTGTCAAGTTTCTAAAGGATTGCCAGACATTCTGGAGAGCCATAGGAATTTTTACCTAGACACTGATGAGCTTTACAGAATTTACAAGAGCACTGAGTCAGTTGGCTTGCTTTGATAGCCCTAATAACACTGATTCCCACAGACTTTACCTTTAGCCTTCCCTCTCAAAGTCAGTGCTGCAATCATCTGGAGCCACCTCAGTGCCTCAAGCACCGAGTGCTGTGTTAACATAGAGTGACCAGAGTACCTGACCAAGGGCTTCAACTTGAGCAAGAAGGGTGGCCATTATTTGCAGACTGTGCTGTATTTGGAAATGTATGTACTGGGATATTGTAGCAGAGCCATTTAGCACTCTATTGGATTGCCTAAGAGTTATTAGAGTTAGAGGGGAAGTTGGTCCAATAAAAGATATTACCTCACCCACCTTGTCTCTCTAATATCCTGGGACTAACCCTACATTGCCTACAGATTCTCCCATGACATTTTGAGAATCCCAATGTGGCATTCATTACTTTTCTAAATAAATACACTGCTCAATGTCTCAGTTTTATTCCTGCACACCAACTCTTTAAGTTTTTTTTTAAACAACCAGCATTTGAAGTCTCTCAAGTTATGTAGCAAAAGGGCTGACAGAATAGGGCTAGGAAAAAACAATAAATGAATGAGTGTTTGTCAAAGATTGTACATTTTTTTGCGTCTCAGATATTTTTAAAAGAATTGTAATAAGGAATTTTGAGAGAATCCACTGTAACCTTTTGCCATATTGAAAACTGACTATTCCTGCTTAAATTTTTCTGCCTCTAAAGGCCCCAGTCTTGGAGTTGGATCTGCGTGGGAAGCTCTTTATAACTGAAGCAAGCCTTATTGACTGTAGTGTGGTTTGTGAAAGTTCAGGAAGTCACTTGTGGAGGATGAGACCTTGATCATTTTCTAATCCATGATAGTATGTTACCGCTGACTCGGACTGTTTAGTTTTGTCTTGTGAGGGACTTTTGCCACAGATTTTTTGGAAGTCCGGGTAAATTATATTAAAGTTTTTTTTTATCCACAACTGGGACAATAACTCATGTTATATAACTCAGGCACCCATGTTTTGTGGAATGTTATTCTAGCTAAATGTCATTTGAGGACATTGAGAATATTCAGAAAATACCTTCTCATTTAATATTAAGACATACTTTTGTATTTGTGGGATCTGTATTTACAACATTGTCTATACAGATGTGTAGCATTTGTATATCATGGTGAGGGTATTAAAAGTCAGTTATATTTCAGGGGAGGAATCCTGGCCCCACTGAAGTCAATTTCAGTGTGCTCATTGACTTCAGTGGGGCCAGGATTTTACCACATACACCCTACTCCTTCACATAGCAACTGGTTCAAAATTAGTTATATACGTTTTGTTTATAGGAGAATCCACTGTGGGGAGTACTTATCTCTGGGTCTCTATAAACCAAACCAGTTATGATTTGGCATGCCTTGGATTATGTAGTTAATTTTGTGTTCACATAGCGTAAAATTGCAATGCTAACGAAGGTAATTATTTGAGCTGCACTCAGGAATACTTATCTAATGTATGAGATAAGAGGATGTTTTATGAATCTTGGCACTAGTAATTTTAAGTTTCTGAAAAGTGACTCAAACATATATGGCCATTAGAGGATGTATGACGAAAACTGAATAAAAGAGGCTATGGAAGACATTGAAGAAAAATTATCTTTAAGTATCAAGTATGAACTATAATAGAGCAGTTCAATCTCATTTGCAAATTGACTATTGTTCTTTAAAAAGGCCAAGAAATTGGTTTCTGTTAAACATTGGGCTTTTGTTCACAGGATCATTTTATAAGTTGAAACAAAAATTAAACATTCAAATGAATAACCAGGGAACATATTTCCTCTGGAGAAACTATTCCAATGTGTTTCCCAGATGAAAGTCCAGTTGTTTGTGTAACAGTAAGACTTCTGAGATTAAGTTTAGCAGATAGGAAGATCCTGCATAGAGTTCAAAATGTCCCAGTTAACTGCTTTCTACAGCAAAAGATAGATGTAGAGTTGACAAGTTGGTTTTTTGGGTTATAGTGCTTTTCAAACTGTGTTTTACTGAGATCTTGTAAAAGCAGAATGGAGGGGGGGAATCTACTTCACATGTGTGTTCAATCCACACTGGACATAAAGTTCATAAAAAACTTTTAAAATATTGGATAAAAAACAATGGGGAAAGGAATGGAAAAGTAAAGAGAAGGTAGAAGAAAACCTTTTCTTTTTAATAAATCTGTTTTGCATTGTATACTTGGTTATAGAAAAAGTAACTAGGCAACTGTAAAAAGTTATATAATGTTATACTGGGCTGTAATTCCACTGGTGACATCACTAGCCCCATGACAGAAGATGGTATTATAGCTGTTAGTCAAAATTGCTGCTTTAATTTTTTTTCTATATTCCATGGATCAAATCCCATCCTGCACAAATTCTGACTTTTTGCCTGACCCCTTTTCTCCCTAATTTCATTCAGCTGCTGTTCCTGCTGCCTTTTCCCTGTTACTTCTGCTTCCCCTCCCTAACCTTGTCCCCCTTCACTTGTCTTCCACCATGGATACTAGCCCGTGCTGCCGCATCTAGATGTGTGTGAAATATCTACATCAAAAGTGAAATATTCAAAATGTCAGGGATTTTCCTTTTTTAACCACAAAATTTGCCTCACTTTGTGAACTGTTGGCTCAAAAATGGATCCTTTTCCAGTAAAACTTAAACATTTTCTAAGGGAAAATATTAGAGAAAGCTACAACTACACTTCATAATTTAGTCTGAAATATTAATAGCCTGATTTTTGAATTTGAAAAATATCTAGTGTGTTGAATTTAGCACAGAAGCAAATCTGAGGGAGTGAAATCATCTAGAATAAAACTGGGAGTGTGTGTGTGTGTGTGTGTGTGAAAGTAAGTAAGTAAAATTTCCTGGAATAAAAACATCATCACTTTCACACAGCTTTAGCTGACAGACTTCACGTGTCTACTGCTGTTTCTGGTCTTCCTTTGTTCCCTGTTGTTGCTCTCTGCTCCTCTTCTGCTGTTGCAGTTGGTGCCTCAGCTTTCCCAGCACAGTTCCGGCTGATGCCTGTCAATCCCTGTTTTTCTTTGATGACTCCAGCAACTGGTGTTCCTCCTGATATGTCACTCCTTCACTTTGGGAGTACCTCTCACCTTTCACTACAATGCCCCTGTCTTCACCCTGTTGCCAATAATGAATTGAAGGAAGCCCAGAATGAGAATTTTCTATATTTCACAGAGGTTTCTTACAGAGGTTTATGGTTCTATGTGAAATTTGACAAATATGAATATGATAAATGTCCTTTGAATATAATAAAGTGATCATAATGGACCATAAAATTATGCGTATTCATCTGCTAATTAGACTGATTTTATCTTATTGTAATAAATCTTCCCTTTTTGGAGCATTCTTCTGACAACTGTTGTGACATTGCTAGGCAAGCATTAGATGCAGCTTACCCATTTAATTATGATTGCATATAATTGAATTTAAACTCTTTATATTGTCCAGTTTGAATGGTTTAGTTAATGGAACTGTGTATTTAATGGTTTCACATTTAAGCCAGGCGCTGACCCAAAGGTTTTTGAATAGCAAGTAATGAATTCAGCTGCCCCCTTGAGCAATTTGAATGTTATATAATTTCTAAACTACCTGATAACAATGCTGCTTTTATCTATGAATGCAGTGTTTCAGTTATTAATCTGAAATGAGGAGGGGTTTCATTTTGAACTGGATTCTGTGCTGTATCTGCGTAGTTGTTCAGAATGAATGGGTACAGTGTTGTAAAATGCTTTGGATGGTGGGAAAGATGTACTGGAACGTTGTTGGAAATCAAAAGATCATACCTTACATTATAAACTGTATGGGGCAGGACTGTCTTTTTGTTCTGTTTGTGCAGTGCCTAGCACAATGGACTCTAAGTCCTTCCACAGTATAACTGATTAATAATAAGAATAAAGATGACCTCTCAAAGAATTTTGAAAGAGGACTTTGAATGTCACATCCCCCAGAGGAAGTAAAATTGTTTACATGCTAGCAATTACTGCTGTTCGAGTTCCTCAAAAATATATTTTGTTCAATTGATCACTCTCTTCAATGATCTAACTGCATATTATCATTGCGACTGTTTTATGACAATTTAGTTACAGTTAGAACTTAGTAGGGAGTTGTGCAGAAAGAATAACTTTACTGTATCTCCTGGCATCCTTGGGAATCTGCATAAACATAGAAAAGACTACCCTGATTCCCATGCAAATTATAGCCTTTATAGGAGCAACCCTTGAGCCAATCACAGCAAGGGCCTACCCCCTGTGGATAGATTTCATGCCATGAGCAGTCTAATAAACCAAGTGTCAGATCTCAGACAACAGTCTGGGTCCGTCTTTCCCTGTTAGTCCATATGCCCTGTTGTACCTGTTTAACACTGTTTGCCAGGCTACATCTCTGTTGTCTACAACCTTAGCTCCAGACAGGCACACCTGCAGTGACAATCCCTGTCAGTGTCATGGCTTCACTCACCTAGTGGAGGAATCTAGGACGTGTATGTGTTGGAGTCCCTTTTCTATCTCCCACACCTGACATGGTGATCAAAGATGGATTCCTCATAGGGTGGGGAGCTTGCATGGATATTTACACAGCACAAGGAACATGGTCATCTCGAGAAGTTGGGTCAGGTTGGTGTGCAATGCATTCCTTCCACTCAGACAATCCCAGATAATGTCAGACAACAACCTACATAAACAAACATAGCGGGACAAAATCCCTTCCACTATGTGTAGAGCTGATTAACTTATGAAACTGGTGTATCTGGAATCGCATCACAGTTTTTGTGACACACCTTCCTGGGGCCCAGACAGCTTCAGCAGGCACTTAGCCACTGATTATGAGTGTGAATCACATAATTCAGTGCTGACCAGCATCTTCACTCAGTAGGGTACAGTGTCTTGGGATCTCCTGGATGACAAAGAAGTTCAACTTATATTGTTATATTGTTCCAGCGCAAACCCATTTGACCCTTCACTCCCATCCTGCTACTACCCCAGGTTCTGTGGAAGATTTGTCATGACAAAGCATGAGTCATTCTCCTTGCACTTAACTGGCCCAGACAATTCTGTCAACCCAGACCAATGTGAATCCACATTCAGCCCTTCCCAGACCTGCTAACTTAGGAAAGCGTCAGGGTCAGTCATCCTAACCCAGACTTTCTTCACCTCACATCTTGGTGTTTAGGTGGGCATCAAACCTAGAGTGCTCGTGTTTGGAGGCTGTACAAGCTATTTTTAATAATCTAGCTTCCCCCTGATTTTTTTTCTTCCTTTGCTGCACTATGTAATGCTTTTTCCTGCAAGAAACTGAACACCTCCTATGAGATTCTAAGCATAGTCAACTCTTCCTGTGGGAAATGGAGAGCCCTCAGCATTCACTGAAGCCTACAGAAGAAGGATGAAGGCTCTTTGAACACCCAGGGCAAATAAGTGCTATTAAAAACTGGTATTTCCCTAGCTAATATAAATTCTATGTATGTTGTATGGTTCTGGACATTTTTTAAACATTAGCAAAGGCTTTTTTTACATTAGAAGCAATATCATGTGCATTTGGACCCCTTCAATTTTTAGTTCAATGCATATATAAAGTGACAGCATTTTGTTTCAAATGAAAATGTAGTTTCTAAGCAATAATGAACATGGGTATGTCTTGGAGTTCAGCAGCCCTTTCATTCTACAAATCTCTCTGTAAGGGAGGAAAAATCATGCTTGGACATACCAATACTGCAGTCCTACAGACCACCAGGAAGGATTTCACAGATTAGTGATGGTCCATGGGCCACAATTTGAGGATGGCTGATGAAGATTTCTCATTTTTAAGATAAGGGCCAGATCCTAACACCCTCGCTTATCTTGAGTTGTATATTACTCCCTTTGAAGTTACTCGGTCTATTTCAAGTGGCATGTTCTATCCATCGATATGTGCATATATCGATTTTGATGTCTGAAAGGGGAAGTCCACAACATGAGGAAAGAGGAAGCAAAACTTAACAGTCACATCTACATTATTTGGCAAGATACACAGATTATGGATATAGGCAACATATTTCAGTATTAATTAGGCCAATTTGTAAGGATGCTTTTTTCTCTAGATGTCTGAGAGAGAACAGGGGCTTGATCCTTCTGCATGCTGATTAACCTCCCCATTGACTTGAGCATGAGTTCAGGACGTGCAGAATACTGCAGGATCAGGTCATAGCTGAATTGTGGCTACAATTGGTTCCTGACAACTTAGAGCTGTATTACTTACTTACTTATGCCCGTCACCCCAGTCGGGGTATTAGTAGAGACTAAATCTGGTGAAATTCATTGTTTTATTAGCATTCAAACACAGAGAGACAGTTTTATTATTTAAGAAGTATTGTCAGCTCCAATATGGACCTGGTTTTAGGTTTAGTTAAAAACCTAATAGCAATAATTCAATGAATTATTCCAGTTGAAACAATTCTTAAAGCATTGTGCCATTTCAGGACACCAGGAACTGAAACCAATGACTCTATTTCTTAAGGCACTGGACTGGAGCTCAGGCAGACCTGGCCTGGCTCTGCCACAGACTTCTTATGAGACCTCGCGTTCTAATCCTGCTTGGTGCTCTATGCAGATGCAGGGTTCCATTTGAATGCAGCTTTTGGTGGTGGTGGTGGTGGTAGTGGCGCTGGTGAGGGTGAAATCTCCCTCTGCCTCAGATCCCTGTTTTTTAAATGGGGTCAGTAACACTTCCCTTCTTCCCAAGGAGATTGTGAGGACAAACACCTTAATGTTTGAGGCATTCAAGTCCTGTGGTGAAGGTAGCCATGTAAATATTAGATAGTGATGTAAAACACAAACGGCGATCAGCCCACCAGCTTCGAATAATTCCATCAGTAATAATAAACTATGGTCTGATCAATAATTAAGTAAAGGAATTTGTTTCTTAGGGACACCTACACTGCAAAACAGACTCTGTGGCAGTGCATTTCAGGGTACGTCTACACAACCAAAAAAGATCCCCAGCAGCAAGTCTCAGTGCTCAGGTCAACTGGGGGCTTATGCCATGAGGCTAAGGATAGCACTGTAGGCATTTGGGTGAGGGCTGGAGCTGTGGGAGGAGGGTCTCAGAAGCTGGGCTCCAGCCCAGGCCTGAACATTTATCTAGCTATTTTTAGCTCTGCGGTGCAAGCCTGGTGAGCCCAAGTCAGTTTACCCAGGCTCTGAGACTTGCTGCTGCCGCCTTTTGTTTGTTGTTTCTCTGTGTAGACGTATCCTCAGAGTGCAACCCAACTGATTTGGGCTTGCAGGGATCACAGTGGGGGCTAAAAATAGCAGTCTAGACATTCTCACTTAGGTTGGAGCCTGGGCTTTGAGACCCACCGTCCTCACTGGGTCTCAGAACTGAGGCTCTAGCCCAGGCAGGAAGGGCTTCACAACTATTTTTAGCAGCCTCATAGCGTGAGCCCAAGTCAGTTGACCTGTGCTTTGAGACTCGCTGCAATGGTGGTTTTTTTGCCAAATAAATGTGCCCTTAGATGTGCTTTTTAAATGAACCACATCCCTCTCCGAGAAAGGAACTGGAGTAGTATTTGTGTAAGCGCTAGTTGCTGAGCTGACTGAATAATTGATTTCTCAGTTTTGCCAACAAATTAAAAAATCAGCGAAAATATTTGGTTTGGTTCCGCACATATTTGGAATTTGTCAGCAAACTGGAAAAGTCAGTTTGGGGCCAGCAATCTTTGTGATTGTGGGTCTGCCCCTCCATTCACATAGCCTTTGGCCCACTGGTTAGGGACAGGGAAAACTGAACGGAAAAATAATGTATAATTTTACAGAATCATACAACAGGATTTTACACAAGATTTCCCCTAATTACTCTTGATCTGTTGCTTAGTCTGTTGTGAGCATTTCCATTTGAGTCTGAATATTTCTCTCCTCATTTTAAGGTGAGGCAGTCTGAAGGGGATCGTGCCAACCCTAACAACTTTGTATAGCTTTTTTTAGGCTTGGGCTCACCCTCAATGAAAACAGATTTTGAATGACTGAAGTACTCCAAGACCCCACACTAACAATTCAGAAACAAAGAATAATACTACTTTAAAAAAGAAAAGTGACCATGTTTGTGAAATAGCATGAATCTTCGGACTCTCCCCCTGTGCAAAAAGTAACTAAATAGAGATCCTTTCTCCCCCTTCTACACAAAGAATCTACATTATTTAATGAAACATAAAGGTCTTAAACTTACTGGGGAAATTCTAACAATAGACAGAAGAGTGATTTATTTTTAAAGTTGACTGTTCCTTTAAGTGAAAAACGTAGTTGCAAGAGAATGCAATGCTCTCTGAGCAGCTAAGGATGATGGTGCCTAAAGAACTATTATATAGGGTGGGATTTTCCAAAGAACTCAGCATTGACCTAACTCTTCCATATAAATCAGCTGTAAAACTTGCATTGACTTCAATGTGGGTAGAGTTCAACCAAAGTGGCGTGCTTTTTAAAATCTCCCTCTTAGTGCCTGACCCAGCGCTTACTCAACTTAAAAGAAAGGCTCCCACTGCCATCAACAGACATTAGACCAATGCAGTAAAGGGCCACATCTGGCATTTCTTTTTGCATGCTACACTCCTGTTGATGTCAGTGGGGTTCTTGGGGTGAATGAGGAACATGTGATTGGGCCGAGAAGTTAAATTTTTTAGCATAACACTATTTGTTAAGACGTTTTTGTATTTTTGTTTTTTTAATGAGAGTACACTTTGACAACAGAGGACAAATTGAAATAATGATTCCTTAAAACCAGTATTGTTTTCCAAGGAGATGTACTTAACAGAAGATGAACTGAAATATTCATTGGAACCGCAGTGTTGGGAAAAATTCTCCAAGGGCTAATGAATCCAAAGTTAAGGCTCAATGGCCTAATGTGCTTCTAAAAGGGGGGTGAGGGATGAAAGTCTCTGCAAACAGAATGCAAATCAAAAGGGGTCAAAAGTTCTGAAAACCATGACTTTTATCAACATGAAGTAGGGATCACTGCCTGAGGGATTCTAAAGTTTCAGTAGTCTGTTTGGGGACAGAATGATCTACTTTGTTGCATGGGTACAAATAATGTTCTGTTTTTTTCTGGATGAGGAAAGCAGCCATTTCAGTAAGATGAATCTTTGTATGATGAATGCTCCAGATGCACAGGTTTGGTTAAAAAAAAAAGTGACATTCATTAATGCTTATGCAGCACTTTGAGAAAGTAAAAATGTTATATAAGTGCAAAGGCAAGAATTCATATGCATCAGCTGCTGCTTAAATTATTCTTCACTTTGTTTAATGTATGTCTGGCAAAGCTATCAAAACTAAAACAAGCGAAGTATTTTATTTTTCGTTTAGAGAAATTCTATCTGAATACAATAGTTATTCTCAGACCACCTACTGAACTGTTATGTCTGAATTTGGGCCTTGGGACCGTTTACATTAAAAAATAGTTAGATCACTCATGAATTTATTGGGGTGAAAAATTAAACTTCATTTATAATTAACATCATTAAAAGATCCTGAGAATTCAGAACAACTTAGTTTAACTGAAAGATCTTAAGTGCAAGAAACAGATACAGGCATGTTAGCTAAAGACCTGCTCTGGCTCTACTGAAAACAATGGCAGATTGGCCACTGAATGTAATGGTAGCAAGAGCATACTTAGTTCCTCAGGATGACATTAAACCAATAGACAGACAACTAATTGCAATTGAGGGGAAGGATAGTCTTGTGGCTAAAACAGAGTGCTGAACTTTAGGAGATATGGATTCTATTTCCACCGCTTCCACAGACTTCCTGCAGGACTCAAATAATTAAAAGCCATTTCTGTATTTTATATCAAAGGGGACAACTCACATGATAAAGGGCTCCAGGATTAGCCTGTTATCTTTCTGTGCCTTAGTTTCCCCATCTGAAAATGTCCCTGCTTGATGGGAGTATTTTGAGGCTGAATTCATTCATGATTGTAAAGTGCTTTCAGATCAAATGGAAACTGCCATAGAGGTATAACCTATTATTAAATGTTCTATATATTTAAAGCTATAATTTTTTAAAAAGACTACAAAATGAGATTGCTGAAATCAGCTACAACTCATTAAAAACTGGCATCCCCCTCATATTTTGAGCAAATATTTGGTAACATGTCTGAGTGCACATCTTTGCCAGCGTGATACAAGTTAATGACGTATAGTTAAGTCAGTTCCTTCTCCTCTGCTTTACATCTTCTTTGATTTGCAATGGAGAAGGAACTAGAGAGGTGCAGGTGCAGGTATGGACCAACGAACACTGCTTTCAAAATTCTCTGTCTCCAGATGATGGAGTGCATGCATACCCCTAAGTGGAATATAGATAAGGACATCTTGAAGAATCTCCAGTTGCTATAACAAAAATTGTCTTTTTGGTTCACGTATTAACATCCTGCTTTTGAAAGGGGAAATTTCTGAGAGATCCAAGTTCTGTTATCCCATCAAATCTCAAACTAATTTGGTTCCACATTTGATATCCAGCAAACCTATGTGAATGGGCACAAAACCATCGAACCAAAACTAACCGATGGGCTAGGAATGAGGTCTGACTAAGGGAAAGCTGAATTTGTTAAAACAATAACCTTTTGGACTCCAGGGTCTCTGAATCAGTTCTAACTAACATTTGTGATATGCTTTCAAACTGAACTTGCAACTGTTTGCACAGCTCTAGAGAGGACCTTCCCTAAGCAACTGCCAACCATTTGATCCCTTTGTTCTTTTTTCTGCCACAGCTGCCTTTCCTAACCCCAGCAGACTGTGGCCTTGCTACCTAAGCAAACACTGTAAGACACACAGGGCCCTAAAAGACAGCACCAGGTAGGAGTGATGAAGGATTCAGTACTGGAGGGGGTTTGGAGTGAGAGGACATGGAGGGCTATAGCATCTGAGATCTTGGGACCTTATCCATTGAGAATTTCATACTAGAGCTTGTCACAAAGCAGGAGGAAAATGTTCTGATATTTTCATCTATGGTCACAATTAAAACTTAAAAAAAAAATTCACTGGAATTTTATAAAAAACGTGACCAGCTCTATTTCAAATCTTGGGGAAAGGTTTCTTGTTAGTGGAAATCCATTTTGCTCTGTGGGGGACACGTTTACTGTGTATTCTTATGCTCACTTTTGTAATAAGATCATATAGTAAACTGTTCCCAACTTATTAAAAGTGTATATTTGCTTATGCTTTGGATTGGTTTGCCTATATGTACGTTAGCAGCACCTGGCACTGGCAGCTAATTAGAGACTGCTTTATGTTTTTTGGCAATGCTGAGGATTTGTTTACTGCTTCATAATGAATTTATTGTTGTTCCTAATCAGTAGATGTATTTAATATTAAGGCTAGAGTTTGCAAGTCTTGTTTTTACTCTGCTTGTAGTCCTTTAACCATGGCAAAAATAATTTAAAGGAGACAAGGAGATTATAGATTTAAGATTTGCAGCCGTGTTAGTTTGTATCCGTAAATAAAATGAGGAAGACTTTGTAGCACTTTAGAGACTAACCAGTTTATTTCAGCATAAGCTTTCGTGGGCTATAGCCCACTTCATCGGATGTATAATGGAACAGAAGTAAGATGCATTTATACACACAGAAAGAAAGAAAAAAAATGTTGTACATTAGCATATCAATTCTAAGAGGCTGTTTAAGTTAGATGGACCATTATCAGTAGGAAATCATAATGTTAGGTGTTACGTCATTGTTTGAACAGGAGTAACTTGCGATGTGTGTGTGAAATACTTCCTGGGCTCAATTCTTCCCTGCGTCAGAGTTCCACTTGGTGCAGGGGAAGTGAAGCTATCAGGGAGCAGATTACGCTTTCCTGATTCTGTGCTGTCCAGACTTGGTGTTAGCTTAATGGTTGCTTATGCCAGTGGAGGTCCAGCATAAAATAGTAATGCTCTGCCATAGCCCAGCGTACCACCCTGTCCTCTCCTTGGCACATTCCTTGTGCCATTGGTGCAGGAGCCAATTCCAACTGCTTTACAACAGTGGGGAGTTCCCCTGTGTCACGAAATGCAAGTCAGTTCTATGATGATTACAACCGGAGTGGGTCAACATTGTCCAAATTTAACTTTTTGAAACACTAATGGGCAGCAACATTTTTATGAAAAATGTTTCCCTTTTAAAAAAAATGGCTAATAGGGCAAGTGGAAAACATTTACATTTGAAATATTGATGGGGGGGGGGAGGGGGGGAAGGGACACATTTTCCCAAGAAAATCTGAACAATGTTCCTGGGTTTTTTTCTTTGACCAGCTCCAACTGGGGCCTTTGTCACCTTCCCCATTTGTACCCTAATCATGGCAAGAAAGTCTACCTCTCACTGCAACCACTGGGAGCAGGGTATAGACTCTTGCTCCGGGAGCTGCTCCAGACTGTGACTCCCTGGCTGCTGATGCTGGACTTTACTTCTTCCCCTTCAAATGGCCAGGAAGGATATAGCCTCTCTCAGCAGATGGGATTAAACATTCCCACCGAGAGGAGCAGGTGATTTCATCCCAGAAGTCAGGGGGACATGGGTTGAGCTTCCCCAACCCCTGAGCTGTGTTGGGAGGATGAGGTAAAGAAGGGTAGACTCTACTTCCAGTGACTAGTTGGGTGTAGAGGTTTCAGATGGTTCTCTCCCAGGATCTAGAATGTTAAGTAGAACAGTGGCTGAATGGGAGGCGAGATGAGGATTTAGGTAGATCCTCTTCCAGTTGCCAGGGAGCAGAGGCACATTGACCTGGAAAAGGTAAGTAGTAGACCACAATTCGGGCTGCCAGGGCAGTAGAGCTTCTTCCAGAAGTTTGCAATATTCAGAGATCTTCCTCCCAGTAGGTAGGACAGAGGGTAGAGACAGCCCCAGTAACTTGGGGGCAGATGGGTGAGAACCCCTTTCTGGCAGTCTAAGGGCTCTGGTAGCTCTTGTGGCATCCATGGGGCTGGGATGGTGACAGATATTGCAGCAATCTCAGAGGGAGGTGGATCGTTTAACTTCCACTCAGTGATCAAAAGGGAAGGGGAGAGAGAGCCTCTTCCCAGCAACTTGGAAGGGGTAGAGTCCCTTGTCAGTGGCTAGACAGGGTATATACTCTCCTATGCCTGGCCTCTTTCAGCAGCCAGGAATGTGTTTAAGGAGCAGTCCACTGTCTTCTCGGCAGCCTTTTGTTCAAATGCGTTTGGGTCTCTTAATACATTGCTCTGATACATTATCTTTACTAGAATCAGAGAGGTAGCCATGTTAGGCTGGAATAGCAGAGGTAACAAAGTCCTGTGGCACCTTAAAGACTAACTATAAAGTTTTGAAGCATAAGCTTTCGTGGGCTAATACCCACTTCGTTATCTTTACTGTAGATCCTGTAGAAAAGATCCTGAAAATATACTTGTAAAAGGGAAAGTTCAAGGAAAAGTGAAGCTCGTTCTGATTCGGTTGTTTACCATCAATCAGACTGTTGCTTGGCAGGGACTGGATAACTATGAGCCCGAACAAGCTGAAAAGGGGCAGGAAAAGAAGTGGAGGCAGCATTCTTCCTATTTAAAGCTGCATCACTTCAAAAAAGTGTTTGCAGACTGTGACGGAGCTGGTGCTGAAAAAAAGGGGCTTGCAGACTTTGTCCTGGAGCTAGTGCTGAAAGGAAAAGATCCCACAGCCGACTTCATGGTGCTAAAATAAGCTCACGTTTTGCACTTTTTGCTGCCCAAGAGGATACACGTCTAATATTTAGACATGATGGCAATCTGGGTGCAAACAAGAACTTTCTTCATTCTTGCTGCTTTATTAGGGCAATTTGTAACAATAGAAGCACAAGAAGCATTGCAGGAAGAATTAGAGGGTGGTGAGTTTCCTTTTTTCTTTGTGTGCCGGTTGTTTATTGCATAGTTTGGATCCTAAGTGCACCAGAAAGCCTGTGGGATACAGTAATTGTGAGACTTTTTGGTTTAAATGCGGAGACGGGGACTGAGAGGTTTGCACCTTGGGAAACTGATCGGAAGACGACTGAGTTTTTTAAAGCTGGAGGTTTGCAAGGTTCCCAAGTCTCTTGCCTTCGGTGCATTGTTTTGCAGATCGGGGGAGAACAATTAAATTCAGAATGTTTTTGTGGAGCATTTAGGAGTAAACCCTGTTGCGTGGCATTAACACCATGTGGGGCTGAGGAGAGTGGAAAGTTCAACAAAAGAAAGTGCTTGGGATGAGACTAAATGCAGTCTCTGGGGTTGGAAACTAGCCTGAACAATCTGAGCTGAGCTGAGAGAAGTAAACACAGAAGCTTTACAGGGTGGAGTCTTTTTGCACTAAGCTGCATCTACTTTATTAAATTCTTTGTTTTAGGGAAATACATAAACCAACTTTTTCCTTTTCCTTTTCTTTTCTTTTGACAGGATTTGATGGAATCCAGACTTTTCTTGCACAGTATTTCCCCACCCTTTTGACGTGCTTATCTGGACAGTGATAGTTTTGTCTAGGATGTTTGAAGGCAGGAAGCAAACTTAGTATTTCACTTATGTGGCATGGCAGGCTTTATGTTCCTTTATATTTAATATCGTGTAGCTGCAAGAAAGTGATGGATATTCAGGAAACTATGTAGTGGTCTTTTCTACTATTTTGCCAAATCCAGATGCACTGGTGTATTATGTCTTTTAGAAAAGTGTAAAGACTAGTTGTTATATTTCATCCAGTAAGTATCGTGCCCTAGGCTAGGTTTCTCACATAATAAATCACTGCAGAGGTTAATGGGAAAAGACGTAGAAATGACTAATAGGCTAAAATGCAATGAAAATGACAATGATTTTATTGCATCCTATCATGCCGTTTCCTGTTTGTTTGTTTTTGTTTGTTATGTTTTGTTATTAAAATACTCCCCCATAATCTGCAATACAGGCCCCTGCATAAGTGATGGGAATCCAAATCCTAATGAATAAAACAGTGAAGCTATTTTGAAAATGTTTGCAGTCCTGTGAAAGAAAATGAGCAGCTTATGATTCTGTACATTGTATAAGAAGCCCTATAGAGGGAGCACTTTGTGTAGTCTTGGGATTATATTTTATATGGTTGCCATAAAGTGGGACATATCTTGTACATTTTTCAGATAGAATGGTAACTAGAAAGGAAGAACCTATTATAAAAACCTAGATGTAGAATATCAGACTATTAAATGAAGAACACGGAGCTTCTAATTTAATTTATGCCCTTCTTGTAACTAGTAACTTTTAAAAAGAGGCAACTTTTAAATGAGATTTCTGCAAGGCATAATACAAGCCATTTATTTGCTCATTGCTATTATGGGAACTGTGGGTTAAGCCCTTGCTGTAACAACATTTTTTTTCAAATATACTTTATATATACTGAACTCTCAGTAAACAGTAGTGTGCATTTGATAGGCCAAAATGTGTTATCATAAGATAACTTGTCTCTTGCATCATTTTCAGTTATTGCTCTTTCTGCTTAAGAATGCACTGGCTTGTAGTTAGCTTAATTACATGAGGAAACTCCTCATGCCATACTCAGTGTAAAAAAGAAGAACTATTCAGTTATTTGGAAAGAAAATGTGTTTGTATTGAAGTGGGGAGGAAATTCATCCCTATAGTTTGTATCTCAGTCTGGTGCATTTGTTTAATTGTATATGAAAAATGACATTAAATTCCGATTAAGAGCCTGATTTAGGCCCATAAATGCAAAGAAAATTCACAGCTTAATTTGTCCTTAGTTCACCTTGTTGTCATGCAAGTTACTGAAAGGGTCTGAGATCAGTGCATAGTGTCGTGTACTAAGGGATTCAATACAGCTCCCCTTCTACCTCTTCCCTTTTCCCTCCCTACGAAAACTGCCCTGAACTGCTAGAGAACAAATGATAGCAGGTGTGCCATAGTTCCTAAATTACAGATGTATCTGGGGAAATGGGGGAGGCGTTTTGGAAATCTTAGATTAGAATGACTACCCCTTTTGGGAAAAAATGGAGAACTCTCTGTGTTGATTTAGCATTCCCACATGAAAAATATAAAACTCCTAACAACAGGGAGGAATGAGATAAAACACACAACCTTTGCTAATATAACTAACAGAATGTATATGGTGCTCAGCAGGAGACCGGGTTGCCTGACTGTGGAAGGACAACTAGATTGAAAGTAGTAAAGCAGATAGAAAATTCCTGAATGGATTTCAGAGGATGACTAAGTAGGTGCACTAAAGGACTTTAAAAACAAAGACATCATTTAACAATTCTCTGATGCTTATAATCACTTTAAAATGAAATCTGTTTCCCTACAGAATCTTTCTTCCCCAATGCCAGTGAATATCGATTTGTTTTGGCAAGGTTGCTCATGATAAGATTACATGGTTGGCAGTAGTTATGTATCAAAGTTATGTTAAATGCATGTTAAAAATAAGAACATTTTCAAACATATAGTAAAATAATGATAGGCCTAATTATGGGACTAACCACCTTGAGAGTGTTCCTTTAAGAGTCATTTGGATTTGCAGTATACCAGGTAGGTGAGGCCTGGTCTACACTAGCGGGGAGAGTTGACCTAAGATATGCAACTTCAGCTACGTGAAAAGCATAGCTGAAAGTCAACGCATCTTAGGTTGATTTACCTGCTGTCCTCACGGTGGGCTCCCCCGTTGACTCTGCCTTGCAACTTTTGGTGAGCTGGCGTTGCGGAGTTGACTTTGTGGACTGATTTATCACGTCTTCACGAGATGCGATAAATTGATCTCCAATAGATTGATCTCTACCCGCCGGCCCGGCCTAAGTGTGCTATAAATGTCTCGTTTGAGAGACGGATGCTGGTCTTCAGTCTAACTTCTGTATATTGGTCCAGACTAGTTGAGGAGTGCAGGAAGTGCCAAATGGAACCCACATGGTGGCTCCAATTGTGGTTGGTGGGCCATACTTGGCCATGTAGTGAACACTGGGAGTAGTCATTGTCATATATAGTAACGGTCCTCTTCCTCCTCTCAGCATAGGGGAACTGTTGGAGTAGCCATTACATGTTCCTAGGCCAGTGGTTTTCAAACTTCGGGTCATGACCCAGTACTGGGTCATGGAATGTAAGGCACTGGGTCATGGTGGCTCTGGTCAGCACTGCTGACTGGGCCGTTAAAAGTCCCATTGCTGGTGCTCCCTGGCTAAGACAGGCTAGTCCCTACCTGTTCAGACATCGCGCTGTGCCCCGGAAGTGGCCAGCAGCAAGTCCCGCTCCTAGGTGAGGCTCCACATGCTGACCCAGCCCTGAGCACTGGCTCCACACTCCCATTGGCTGGTTTCCGGCCAATGGGAGCTAGGGCAGAGGGCAGTGCCTGCGGGCAAGAGCTGCCTGGAGTTGCTTGCATGCCTCCGCCTAGGAGCCAGACCTGCTGTTGACTGCTTTCCGGGCGCAGCACGGTCCACAGTGCCATGACAGGCAGGAAGCCTGCCTTAGCACCCCCCGTTGCAATGCTGACTGTGAGCCGCCTGAGGTAAGCCCTTATCCCAATCTCCTGCACCAGCCTTTAGCCACCCCAAACCTGGAGCCTCTTCCTGCACCCCAAGCTCCTCATCCCTAGCCCCACTCCCAGTCCAGAGCCCTGACCCCCTCCCGCATCCTGAATCCCTCATTCCCAGCTCCGTTGGGTCGTGGACATCAACAATTTTCTTCAACTGGGTCACCAGAAATTTTGTTTGAAAACCACTGTCCTAGGCCATTCCTTGCCTGTGCACCAGCTCTCTGCCAGTTTCCTTAAAAACCATCCTTGGTGATACATCACAAGAATTGTTTCATGAAAACTAGAACATCACTTTCTTCACTCTTGCTTGTCTGAATGTGCCTCAGTGCAGGAAGATTTTATAGTGTCCTCCAAACTCCTTCTGGATAGGGTAGTGCTTATCTATGGCAATAATTTCCTGGATTTCTTTGTGTTCCTATATTCTTTGAGTAGTTCTGTTTTCTCCTCTTGCCAGCTTTTGGTTAAATTTACTCCAAAATGTGGAAAATGGCCTTGCAT
Source organism: Sternotherus odoratus (assembly GCA_032164245.1). Taxonomy (NCBI): domain Eukaryota; kingdom Metazoa; phylum Chordata; order Testudines; family Kinosternidae; genus Sternotherus; species Sternotherus odoratus. The sequence goes on from JAVMKO010000011.1 coordinate 22,055,436, forward strand.
TCAGCATGCATTTCAATGTCCTACACCTGTAACATCCCACATATCCCACTAGCAGGATTGGGCATTTGGCAGGGTTACTGGCCTAGTAGATGGGGGAAGCAGTGGGCGTGGTATACCTTGATTTTAGTAAGGCTTCTGACAGAGTACCACATGACATTCTCATCAGCAAACTAAGGAAATGTACTTTAGATAAAATTACTATAAGATGGGTGTAGAAGTGGTTGAAAAACTCTAAAAGAATAGTTATCAATGGCTTACTGCCAAGCTGGGCAGATGTATCTAATGCAGCCCCACAGGAGTCAGTACTGGGTTTACAAGTATTCAATATTTTCACTAAGAACTTGGGTAACGGAGTGGAGAGTATGCTTATTACATTTGTGAATGACAACAAGCTGGGAGGGGCTGCAAGCACTTCGGAGGACAGAATTGGAATTCAAAATGACTTTAAGAAATTGGAGGATCAGTCTGAAATCAACAAGATGAAATTCAATAAAGACAAGTGCCAAGTACTGCACTTAGGAAGGAAAAATCAATACACAAATACAGTTGTAGTAGATTACAAATTGACTATGAGTCAACACTGAAGCAATTACAAAAAAGGCTAATAATCTGGGGTGTACTAAGAGGAGTGTCAAATGTAAGACATGGGAGGTAATTATTATCCTCTTGTATACAGCACTGGTGAAGTCTCAGCTGGAGTAATAGAGTTCAGTTTTGGGTGCCACACTTTAAGAAAGATGTGGATAAATTGGAGAGAGTCCAGAGGAGAGCAACAAAAACGATAAAAGTTTTGAAATTCTGACCTATCAGGAAAGGTAAAATAACTGGTTATGCTTATACTCTCAAGAAAAGAAGACTGAGGGTGAACTTGATACCAGTATTTGATATGTCAAGGGCTGTTATAAAGAAGATGGTGATCAGTTGTACTCCATGTTTGCTGAAGGTAAGGCAAGAAATAATGGGTGTAAACGGCAGCAAGGAAGATTTAGGTTAGATATCGGGAAAATCTTTGTAACTATAAGGGTAGTTAAGCTCTGGAATAGGCTTCCAAGGAAGTTGTGGAATCCCCACCATTGGAGGTGTTTAAGAACAGGATAGACAAACATCTGTCAGGGATGGTTCAGGTTTACTTGGTTTTGCCTCAGTGCATGGCACTGGACTTGATGACCTCTCAAGGTCCCTTCGAGCCCTACTATGAGTCTATGAAACATCAGAAATTGAACAAAGTTTGGAAATTTATTTAAAAAATATTTTGGGATCTGACTCCTGACTTTTGAACATGTGTGACTGGCAGTACTGCTCCTCCATCTATGGAACTCTGTAGAAAAAACTCTTCCAGGGAAACCTCTTGGAGGTTTCCTCCCACCATGAGAGAGGGCAATCTAGTTCAGAGTTATCAAATCATCTTAGAAGAGAGAGAGAGAGGTTCTCACAAGTGATGCACATTGCTGAATACTTGAAAAAGATCATAGCTACTCAGGAATTTAAAAATAATTGGGTGCTTTGCCTTATAGTACTGGAATTTTTACCACAGTGTTTATAAATACAGATTATTGCCATAGAAACCACATCATCATCTCATCTCTCTCCCTGTCTCTCACACTTCCACACACCATTATTGCTGAATGTTAATTCTCTTAAGTGTTAATATATTTTAATATTAGCACAGTTAGGATGGATTTGGAAACCTTTGCTTATATAAGATTGCAGGATCAGGTCCATTAATATTGTTTGTTAACAAAAATTGCAAGGGCCATTATGTTATCTAGTCAGGAACTTACTTTTCCCCTCTTACATTCTTTTTAATTTTTTTTTTGCAAAAATTGAAAAAATAAAACTTCTGCCAACCAGCAGTGACTTTATTATATATTTACATAGGAAAACCTATCTTAGAAACAACATCTTTTTTCAGTGTGGTCCATCCAGATTTCCTGCTGGGTTTACTGAGCCATAGGACGTTAAGTGATTTGCCTATGATCAGGATTAGAACCCAGGCACTCTGTTTTCCCCTTTCTCTGTTTAAATAACTAGACCACACAGTGTTTTGTGAGAGGAAAGATATAGTGGGTTTGTGGGTGGTAGGGGGCGGGGAAAGACTAGTGACTCTGAGAGAAGATAAGAGTGATTATAATGTGACAGTTCTTTTATGTAACTTTTCGCAGTATACAGAGAAAGGCAATGAACTGTGTTCCAAGGAATAAAAAACAGAGCAAATTCCAGCTTCAGACATATGAATAGTCGTTTTATGTACATGAGTTTAGATACTTTCTGCTAAGTTTCTATTTTTGTGACTCTGCAGCTTAAAACTTGCTCATTTTGGTCTACTCCTTCCTAAGAATAGAAAAACTTTTGAGAAAATTTGATTTGGAAAATGTAAGTCATCAAGTGCTGGTCCAGTGGATTTTCATTTGTACTGAGGGAGGGAGGTGGGGTTTCCAGTTTAATCATTGCTTTTGTAAACAAAGGAATAATCCATTCTTAATTTACTACAATATATATGGCAAAAATACAAGTAAATAAGGCAAACACAGTCTCCTTTAGAGAAAAATGAATACATTAATCAGGCCGACCTGGAATTTTAGTTTGTAATAAAAGCTTATTGGGGACTGAAACTTCAGAACATTCAGAACCATCAGAAGTCTTATAACATGAAATCTCGAGTGTCATCAAAACCACTTTGTAGTTAGAAACATTGAATCTTCTGCATACTTCTCACCATCAAATAATAAAAATCTTGAGTTTTGTTAAAATAGTAGTAAAATATTTCTTGCTAACTAAAAAGTTTAAAATATCAATTAGAACACATAGGAAATAGTATTTACTTGTGCAAATCCAAAAATATAACATCTTCTCAGGGTGAAAAATGCAACTTATTTAAATGCCAGTGCTTTGGCCTATCTTGGGTTTTCTTATGACCTAGAGTGTCCATAATTACAATTTATACATGCCATTATATAAGGAGGAAGGCTGAGCACTGCAGATCAGAGCACAGAGCTATGTACATAGAAAAAGAATGGAAATACTGTATACATAGAAGATTTGAATAGAAATGCAATATTGGTGCCATCTCATCTTTTTGTCCCATCTTGCTATTCCTTGCTTTTTCATTGAAATTAATGATTTCACATGCTTAAGAAGGAATCTCACAATTCTGTGTCTTACTTATTTTAGTAATACTAAAACTTCAGTTACTGGACATATTTACTGGTGATTACTCAGGAAATAATAATTGTAAGTTGACTAGCTTTAATGGATGAATCGAAGAGTATGTTAAATTACACTTCCAAAACATTATATAACATTGTAGCTGTTAACTGTATGTATAACATAGGTTGGAATGATACATGCATTAACTTTATATATAGTGAATGGGGAATGAACAGAACTGACCATTTACAGAAATATACATTCTCCAGATTTTGAGGAAATCAGATACTACAGCCTTGACTTGAAATAAAATGACTAGAACATACTCCATTTACACTTATGTGCATAGAATGTCTCTCAGGATGCTATGTAGCTACATAATTCACACCTTTAAACATTAAAAGGTGCTTTTGAGGTGACACCATATTTCAAATTTATACAGTCATGTCCTGCCTCCACGATAGTGGTAGGATTATTATGATATTGTGTGTTATGTTACGTTTTATGTTAACAAGTTCCCAGATAACAACATTTGAATCACTTGTTTCCGGAAATTATGCAAAGCCGTTGCAGACTAGAGCATCCTTAGTTAGGATAAAGGAAACTTGCAGAATTAAGTTTGATGTTGAGCAACGCTGATAATGAGAAGGTGCCACTGTCTAAAGTCAGTAACACAACTTCTACATGAAGTACCAGACTTGTTTGTGGAAGGCACACTTTCTGCTAAAGTCTCCTGCTATAAGTCTGTTTTGGTTTGCCATGGTGTATCCATTAGGGCAAATTAATTCCATGATTTGTTAACATTTTATTCCTGATTCTTCTGATTTGGGCCTTTCTGTCCATCTCATTTAGCTCATGTCTCTTAATGTGTCTTTTTTATTAGCACCCGTTACTATAGTGTCTAATAACCTGTTCCAAAGCTTCCGCGGACTTCAGAAGACATTGGATGAGGCACGATATTACAATCCCAGTGGAACTAATTCTAGAGGGAAAGGGCTACAGGATCAGTCTCTAAATACGTTAGTAAATTTAGTTTCTCTTTTTAGGTTGCCTGAAATATTACCTGAAATGGATTGCAGTGAAAGATGTTTCAGTATTTTAGCATTTCAGCTAATAGGAAATATTTGTTACCTTTTCAGAATTCACTGAAGAGAACATACCCAATAAGTTGTGTAAATGCTGTGTTGAAAAAGTTCAATTGTATAATTGCAGAGATGCAAAATTTACACTATTTAATATAATTGGACATGCTCCAAATTTAATTCACCACTCAAAAGACCCAGATCACTTCTGTTTGTAACATTTGGCTGGCACATAGTTTTGGATTAAAAGAATCACAATCTTTTGATGTACTGAACTATCTTAAATTTGAATAAGTCCTAAGTGAATTTTTAAAATTTAGCATAAGTGATAGATTTCCCAGTACTAGTAATTTATTTTCCTTGGTAACTCCCCACATGGGCTTTCACAGTAATTTGTTAATGGATCTTCAGGAACATGTTGCCATGATAAATCCCCTTACTGTAGGCATAGAGATTGCACATTGATGTGTCTGAACTTATCTGAAATCCATTTAGGGTTTCATGCTGTTCGCAGTGAAATCAGTGGAATGATTGCCCATTGACTAGGATGGGAGTTTGATGGGGTCCAATTCTAGTATTTAAAAATTCAGCATCAGCGAAGGTCCCAAATCAAAAACTCAGTTCTTAAACCTGGAAAAGAACTTCAGAATCTTTGAAAAGTCCAGATATGAAGGAACAGCTTTATCTCTATCTCTACTCAGGATTCACTACACTCAATTGAACATCAGCATAAGCTGTAGTCAGGATGAGAATAATTTATATATTCAATTCTAACAGGTGAAAGGACACTTATTTCCTTTGTTCTTTATCAGATCTTGGGTGCCCTGAGAGCGTTCCATGTTGTGATCTGTTGTTTGACAATTTTGTTGGACAATTATTGTTTTGACTCTGTTATTCTGCATTATTCTTTGACTGTATTCTTCTTTTGTTTCAGGTTAGTAAAAGGTAACATTTATTTAACAGTATGAGACAGTAAAAAAGAACTCTGTTTCATATGGATTGTTCAACAAATTAACTAATTATATAGATTGTTTTATATGGATTGATTCAGACTATTCTTCTTTCCAACATAACTCTTATTAATGTCATTGGGAATTACACAGACATGTGGAAAGGAGAATAAATCCTTTAATACGGGTATTACTCGTCCTCTAATTACATCTAAGCTTAACCATTATATTGAAAGTACTCATATTTTAAAACACCTTCCTTGTTCTATTTCCAAAGAGAAGAAATGCCTGCTCTTTTCAATTTAGTCCTTTCCCAGTTGTTTGAAACTGAATTGCTCCAGTCACTGTACTTACCAGGAATGCAAGGAATGTTAGGAGTGCATTATAGATAACTTCTCAAAATATGTACATATGAGCATGTGCTTTACTTCCTATACCCGGGCCAGTATGTTTCAGCTATGGCACTCACAAGCCTGTAATCTTTAGGTCAAGACAAAATGCAGGAAATGTGGCTCTTTACTTCCAGGATATCTCTGCTAGGGAACTTCATTCTTTATTTGTGTGCTCCTGTACAAAATGCTATGTCATGGTAGAAACCAATATCTGTGTTGCACTGAAAATGATTTTGTATGGGTCATTGACCCATCCGTTATAATTTAGCACGGAACTGTACTTGCAGTGTGCAGATTTGATAGAGTGCACATGTTGAGGTCAATTATGCGCACTTGCTTCTTAAAAACAGGATATAATGTATTATGTTTCATTTTGAGTAAGATTCAACCCTTTCCACACAACCTCCTCAGCCTCACTGAAATCTTTAATGTGTGCTTTCAGTTTTGTGGAGAGCCTTCCTTTCATGGGATTTATGCATGTGGAATTTTTGTTTCATAGACTGATTTGCAGTTATGAAAATAATAAAAGACAGGAAGGTTTGGATGCCGATAAACCATTGGCACTTATGGGAATTAAGATCAAATATCCAAGCTGTTACTTATTGTGATCTTTTCTAACTAAAACACAAAGTTGCCATTGCCTGCTGTGCTGGTGTTCTTTGGTGAGAGACCACTTCGGCATTCTATCATCCCATCAGCTCATGCTGTTGAAAGGTCCTGTGTTATATAAGCATGAAGATTAAGACTGACTATCAGAGGGCCAGTGGTATGGCAATAGAATGTTGATCTCTTATGCGGGAGACCCATATTCGTGCACAGCTATAAGGCTCTATATTGGCTGGTGAAGACTGGGGGATGCAAATACTGGGCTTGGTCTCTGGAGAGGAGAAATGCTGTCCATACTGCTAGGAGAGCTGCTGCATAATAACTGGAGCCTTATTGCAGTTACTTCAGCAGCTGTCTCTTTTTCTGTAGCTACCTGCAAAATATTTTAGGTAAAAAGTTCATCTAACAAAGTTTAATCTCTCTCTTATAGAGAGAGATTTCCACAACACTTTCTGTCTCCTTTAATGGAATGTAAATAATCTCACAGTATTTGATTTCTACTCGTTCGAATTACAGTAATATAGGTTGGTGTGAAAATTAGTTTTCATGATGTGCCTGTGTGCTCTGGATAATCTCATGGTGTTTGTCTTTCAATTCATCAAGGACTATTCCTATAATACTGTTGGTTATAATCCATACTCCTATATATAATTTAGAATATTAGAATATTTCTTCCAGATGTCTAATTCAGGTAAAATAGATCCAAGATCCAAATATTTATTTATTGGAAAAAGTGAAACATAGGGAAAGTTTCCTGCTGACTTTTATTTAAGAACATAGAATGGCCATACTGGGACAGACCAAAAGTCCATCTAGCCCATTATCCTATCTTCCGACAGTGGCCAGTGCCAGGTGCTTCAGAGGTAATGAACAGAACAGATAATCATCAAGTAATCCTTCCTTTTAGTGGAACTTCTTTTCCCTTTTCCTAGGTACATGTGGTATCACAGTGCATTTCAGAAGATATTTTGAGTAGACACAAACTGACTGCCCATGGTTAATCAGATTAAATGTCTTTCCAAGAGATTCTGGAAGAGATTGCTTGGTTGATTTGTCAGTTTACTTTCCACCCTGAGTTTTAATGCCTCCAGGCATAAAATATCCAAGTAGGTCAGGAAATGAACTAAAGTGTAGAAATATAGCTATAAATCTGTTAGGCAATCTGAGTTAAAACAATTTATCTCCAGTTCAGTTTTTCACAAATAATTTCTCTACTTCATTCTGTCAAGTTTTTAAATATAATGAAAGCTGAAATAGAGATTAGCTGTTGCTGTGATTGCTACCCTCTTATTTTGGTCTCTTTTAGATGGCTATCTCAAGATGTTCTTTCCTTTGCTTACTTTGAATGTTAAGATTGTCAAATGTTACAGTTCATATGTTAGATGCCTGGTTAACAGTATCCTGGGGCATAGTAAGTGTTGTTGAAAGAAGGAACTGAAACATTACTGCCTCCTGTAGGCTATGGTATACAAGTAAGGATCGTCAGGTACAGCACATTCTGTCTTTAATGTTCATTGCTATTTTAAGGAAAGGAATTTACACTGAATTCTAAAAGATTAGGCTCCCTAATGGAAAGATACACATCCAGGAAAAGTCTAGTTCTGACCGGGCAGCCTCACTAGTAGCCTATCAGAGGATGTGAATGTTCCTGAAGCCCTTTTTCCCTGCAACTCTCTACCTACTAGTTGACTCATTTTCAGTACTTGTAAGAGGTCATGCTTGTGGAAGAAGAGGCAATCTCTTGGCCTTGGTCGTATAACATAGCTGAAGTTGATGTACTTAGACCTACTCACCGTGGCATCTTCACTGTGGTGAGTCAACTGCTTTCTCTTCCCCGTTGACTCCATCTGCACTTCTCGTGGTGGTAGAGTACAGGAAGCAATGGGCGAGCATTCAGGGGTTGATTTATCGTGTCTAGACTAGATATGATAAATCGACCCCCTGCTGGATCGATCATTACCGTAAATATAGACATACCCTTGGATACCTAAGGCCAATTCAATGCTGATCTTTGAACATTAAAATGGAAACCCTTTATTGAGTACTGTGTTTGATAGGGAGCCAGTGCAGCGGCACAGTGCACTGAGGAGACACGTTCATAGTGGCTAATTTTGCTTAGAAGAGTGGCTTCTGTGTTCTGTACTAGCTGAAGCTTTTTCAGGCTCAGTCTTTAAGCTTTAGGCTTAATTTCTACATACAAAGATAATTTATTATATTTTTTATAAACTTTCACCATGTGTTCACCTGGGAGGTCTGAGACTCAGGTTTTTGAAAATGATTATAGATCTCTCCAAGAAACTGAGGGTACGTGAGGGAGGAGGGTCTCAGGGCCCGGGCTCCAGCCTAAGCCTGAACATCTACCCTGCAATTTTTTGGCCCTGCAGCCAGAGTCCCATGAGGCCAAGTCAGCTGACACAGGCCAGCTGTAGGTGTTTTACTGCAGTGTGGACATACCCCTAGAGCTAGACTCATAAACTGCATTACTGCCCTTTTGCATTCCCTGAAAGTTTCTAACCCTTACTTTCAGTCACAGAGTGTAATGGTGTTTGTGTGTTATGGGATAATAAATTATAGTGAAGTCATTTTAAAGGGGAAAGACACTGCAGACTTCATTTCCCCCCTCAGATTTACAAAATCAGTGTATGATGGGAATATGGTAGATGTAGTAATAATATTTGATTTTTAATAAAGCATTTGACAAAGTTTCATGCAATTTTACATTCAAAACTGACTCATGTTGGCTTGTATATGATCACTGTTCCTGGGTTGAGAAGTGGTTTCAGCACTTGATTTAAGCAACTGGATTAAGGATTAACAGCCATGTACTTAGCTGGGGAAGGTATCTCGTGTGTGTATCATCAGAGATTTCTCTCTTTGTTCCAATTTTATAGAGAGTTTTCAGATATGACCTCAAAGAAGACAGAAACAGCATGTTAATGTAATTCACAGATGATGCTAAAGAGGGAGTTGTAAATGATTGAAATATGGGCAGAAAATAATAAGATCAGAATCAATTTAGAAAAATGCAAGCTGTTATTATCCAACTGGGGAAAAATAACCTAAAACACATGTAGGCATGTGAGAGAAATGCTGAAAGATGCTTGAGCATGCTAATGGACAGAAAATTAGATCTGAGTTTGCGTTGCAATACAGAAGCAAAGAGAGTAAAACTATGGCTCCTATCCTGTTCTCTGCTACATGACAGTGTGGAGACAAACATGGTTAACATACTCAAATTGGACAGAAAATAATAGGGTAGAGCAGCTCAGTGTTTTGTCTGTCCTTGAATCAGCAGAAGCCCTCCTGGCCATGTAGTATGTGGAAATTTTGGGGACATGGATTTCTGGAACAGGAGAGAAATTGGTGTATACTATCCTAGCCAACCATGGATTTTGCAGCATTATCTTTCTATCCTACACACGCACAAGACTTAGTACCAGTGCAGGTCTGTACTTCCATCTGGGAGGAGGAGCCACAACTAAGCATAGAAGGGTAATGTGATAACTGGTTTGTATATGAAGCCTTCCTACTTTTGCTTCCTGTTCCTGTTTGTTTCCTGGTTCCTGCTCCCTTCACTCAGTGTTCTAGCTTCCATTCCTTTGTGTGCATCTACGTAGTATTGGGTGTGTGGAATTATTCGGGGCCTGCTGCTACATACCTGCCATTTGGGTGTTATGTTTTTCTCCGACTGTTGCCAACTTAACTGGTTCATGGTTATTACATGTTTTGATTGACCACCTACTTGCATTTCTTGCTTAGATTTCCTTGTGTTTTGGAATAGCTGTTCTGGGGTACATCAGAATATAATAGGCAAGAACCTCTTATTTATGTATGGAATGTGAGATGGAGCCCATGTTTCCCAATGATCCTCCGGGTGTGTGTGATTGGAAGGATATGCCTAAACAAGACTCCTCTGTGGCACTTAGGACCCACAATGATTTATATTTTCCATTGTTTAAAAGCCACAGGCACTGAGTATTGGTTTTTCCTGGCTTATTGATTTTTATGAAAGTGGGTAAACCAACCCCTGGTGTAATAATTAATAAAAACTCCAACTTTTAAGTTATCTTTCTCACTTGGAAAAATGTATTCACATTCTAAAGGAAGGCTGAAATATAAATCGATGCTTCTCGACTAGGTGACTCTCTTATGAACAAGCCAGGGCACCCCAAGAGGAGGAGTTGTGTAAAGTTCAATCTTTTCCTACAGGACTCACAGCTACGGAGCAGGCAGGTCGAATGGAGGAACAGCTAAACCAAACTGATATATTAAGTCTTACTTGGGGCCTACTAGCCTTGACAGTGTCCCTTTAGGAATGTGAGGCATTAAAATAACATTTCTGCTGAGTCTCTCACGTAATGAAATTAAAGCATAATGCAAATGCCTTACATCTCATGAGACATATGATTTCTGATTTGTTTGCTACAATATGTTGGATTAACTCTTCTTTAAATCACTACCTGAATTAGTTGGAGAGTGAGGGGTGGCTGTGCAATGAAAGCCTCTTCTGGAGACATTACGACTGAGGCTTTTCTATTCCTAGTATTAAAATCATAGTTCTACAATGTATTTTATTATAGCATCAAGTACAGAATAGTCTCACATTTTTGCCACTGAAGTCCCGTACAAATATTTTACCTGCTAAAATGTTTTCTTTTAAAGAAATAGAAATAAAGTGGTAATGTTGTGCTTTTAATTTCATGTTGCACATATTAAAAAGATGTAATATGCAATATTAAAAGATATAAAAGAATGTCAACTCCCAAATTTGTTTTAAATACCATCAGTTTATAATTTCCTAACCTCATTAGTGCCCTTTGGTTTGGGCTTCCAAGTCATCAACATTAAATTCTTCAAAGGAATAAGAGATATTTGTGCAGGACGTTACAAGTTAGACCAGTGCAGTGAAGTTTGGTTTTAATTTGGAGGAAAAAGCCCCTGATTTCTCTGTGGATTACAATATTCTCTAGCCAGGGAATACAGTATTTGGAAAGATTTTCTTTAAAGGTAATACAGTGTCTTAATGGGGTCTGCCTGGGAACTGCTTTTTAAGACAAATGCATCTGACTAGTGAAAATGATGGAGGATGATTTCCAGATGTTTAAATGCTTGTTTTGGCAAAAGTCACAGAATATTGAAACGTGCTGGCAAAAAAAGGAAGAAAGGAAGTGAAGCACTGATGTAAGAGACATCAAGCATTGGGACAGGCGAAGTATGGAGAACATGGAAAATGGAGGCATGTGGCAGAAAGAAGAGCCAACAAATCAGTATGGGTACTCTGGTAACACTGAATGTTAAAATTGTATTTCATACCTTACAACAGCATCACACTGTAAAAACATTCAAATCACTACTTTTGATCATCTTGTTACAACTTTTTCATGCTTTCAATTGAAAAGGTGGGTGTGGCAGTTTAAAAAAATTGAGCTTAACCTCCATATTGGAGGTATGGTATGTGAGGTTTTGGTACTGCTTAGTTTTATTCCCTTGGGGTAAGGAATAGTATCTTTGTGTGAGTTTGTATAATACCTAGCACAGTGTATCCATGATTCTGATTTGAAGTCTTTGGATGATATAATAATATACATATTAAGAAGTAACAATAATAATGTAATACTTTTGTTTGTAGGAGTGGGTATATCCTGCAGGCAGAAGCTGAACCTCAGAAATAATTCAGTCTGAGATTACCATAATAAACCAACTTTTATAGGTGATAGGCACCGCTTTCAAGAGGAGCTACACCAGAACAAACACTTTCCAACATCTAACTGCCTATTCACTCAGTCAAACAGAACTTTAGACTGTTTGTAATAGAGCTATCTGACTGCCAAGAATATTGCAGCATACATCACCTTATGTCTTACTCTCGAATTTAATGATCTGTTTGATTACCTGAACCCAATTCTTATAGCCAGTAAAATGATCTACTTGGCCATCTAAAACCTAGTCCAAATCCCAATGAAACAGACTCCAGTTGACTTCTGTGAGGAGGCAGGTTGAGGCATTAAGCCATGATCCAGCCCAACGTTTAAACTCAAGATTAATTTCCATGCTGGACAGGGTCCTCAGTTTGTTTGTTTGTAATTTGCAGAATTTTTCTGTTAATAATTATATTCTAAAATGTACAGTGTGAAAAGTGGAAGTAGATTTTCAAGTGCTGAGGGTGAGAATTAGAGCAGAAGCATAAAATGGCAAAAAAGGGAATAAGGGGAGAAATCAGCTTGAGCTGTATTTATTTCTTATTAATGGCTTTTTCAAAGATAAAAAATTAACCAGAATTAATGCTTAATGTACTTGACTAAATGCCCAGCGTCTCTGCCATTAGGAGTCAGGAGGAAGATGGCAGCAGTAACTCTATTGACTGAGTGGAAATATGAGGGCCTTGGAATTTTGTGAGCTTGCTGGCTTGATTTTTCACTTTGGAAGAATGGAAAAACCAACCAGCTGTTTTTTTCATTGTTTTTAAAGATGCAGACCAAACCATCAGTGATAGTAGACAAATAATCCAGCTATAAATAGCTGTTATTCCATAATGGATAGTAAATTACAAATCTAACGTAAAAAAAATACATGGCATTTTCTGTAATTTGTCAAATACACAAAAAATGTCTTCAGAATTAGTAAATGGGGGTAAATATCCCATGTTATGTATAATTTGGAGCTTCAGGCTCACCACATTAACTGCCTGCTGCACTGAGGTCCCTTACAGTCTTGAAATCGAACTTGTGTAAAAGCTTCTTAAGCTCCTTGCTCAAAAGAGAAGTTTTAAAATGGAACCAGTGTGACTGAGAACAATATATTCTAGCTAAGAATCAGAACTCAAATACATGCATAAACCACTGAAGTGATATACAGTAGACTCTCGATTATCCAGGATGATAGGGAAAAAATAATTCTGGTTAATAAAATCCTGGATAATCACCATCCATAGGAAATATGAGGAGTGGGGGTTGATTCACCAGCCATCCTGCACCGGGGGGAGGGGGTGTTGGTTCACTGGCTGCCCTGAGCCCTGGTAGGGTTTTTTTGTGTGTGTGCTTGGGGCAGCAGCAAAGCCAGAGCCAGCCCTGTGAGTTGCACGTATTTTTTTTGACATCCTGGTTAATCCACATCCTGGTTAATCCGATCCTGGATAATCGAGAGTCTACTGTATGTGCAATAGATAACAAATGGCAGGTGTACTTTTCTTATCTCTAGTTCATAAGTGAAGTCGGGGAAACACCGAGCTCATGAATGCCTAAAATATGTGTAAACGGTAAAAATTAGGATCATATTGAATTGTAGAACTTGAAGAATAGTCCTGCGAAATTATCCAATTGATTTTGCTGGCAATGCATGATTGTTTCTTACAGTTCAAGAACTCGTGTTAGCTTGTACAACTCAACTAAGATTTGAACCAAGGGCCTTGCTCCTGTGGGAGAAACATATGCCTAGCCCAAAGAGCTACCTTTTTGATCACTGAGAAGTTTCCTTTGAAATCCATAAGGATCTCTATTTGTTGTGCTTGAATTCAGAATGCAGAGCTGGTTTGAAAGTCTAGAACTTTTGCTCCTTCATATGCATACTACATTGCATCCAATCCTGTAGATTTTTTTTATTCTAGTAATGTCTGACTAAATTTCCTCAGACTTCTCATATTTGCCCCTATTGAAAATTGCCTGCAATGTAAAACATTTTCATGGAGGATTTAAAACCCTGTGGGTAAGCAAGTGAGGAAGGATCATGTAGTATCCCATTACCATTGATTGTAAATTGTTCATACCACAGAATTTTTCATTAGTATGTTTCTAAAACTGTTTTTAAAATGTTGAAATAGTTAAAAAGTGGGGATAAGCAGCAGTTATTTCTTTATGGGTTTGTTCCACTGTGTTCAGTCTGTTTTTTTGAGACTACATGTTGGTTTCCTAGGAAACAGCAGCAGTATGGAATTTTGTCTGTTTTACAGACACTGTCTGAGACGTACATACTTTGTGTGATACATGCTTGAATGCATGAATCATGCTTGATGCTTTAGGCCTCAGTTCAGCAAAGTATTTATGAGCTGAGTTTTAAGCACATCAAGAGCTCCATTGACTTCAATGGGAATACACATGTGCTTAACTACCTTAGTGAATGAATACTTAGTGTGGCTTTTCTTGTTGTGTTTTTTATTTTTTTCCAATATAACATTGAACATTCAGGAAGTTGCAGTATTCTTGTGGAAAAATATTTGGTTAGGAAAAATAGCATAGCAGTGAGTTAATTTAGTTACAGTGTGCTAGGTAGTTCTGATTGTGCTGTGATGTTTCTAATAACCATGTTGAAATAATAGAATGTAAGTATATGTAGAGATTATTTCCAACTATTATAGCATATAAGTAGAATGTTAAATATACATTATTTTTGAATATTAGAATTGTGCACATTTTTCATAATGAAACACCAAACAAGGCAACACTATCCTGGATGTGAGTTTTGTTAGAAATTGAAAACTCACTTCAAGTTCATGTGATGTTGAATTAAGCATTACCCAGTACTGAATAACTGTGGCAGAGTTTCACTTAAAGTTTTGTAATTTGATCAAATCTGAAACTCAAAGAAAAATTCAAGGGTTATGAACTCCCAAGAATAAAAAGTGAAGGTTTGCAGAGTACTAAAGAACAGAGTACTGAACAGAGTAAAGAACAGTACTGAGTACTAGAGATTAACTGGTTGGTAAATACTAGAAGTGACTACACAGAAAAGCTGAGGTTCAGATTTGGGTTTGTCTACAGCTAGGCATAATTGCAATGAGATTTGAAATGTTCATCATCATCAGCTATAGTGCATCCCAGAAGAACCTGTGTTTCATGAGCCCATCCCTGGAGTTCAGATAGCAGGAGAATGCCGGCTGCACTGGGAAAGATATTGCTCTCTTCAAGTATGTCTGCACTAGAGTCTTAGGACCCTGGGTCCTGAGTGTTTGCTGATCCGAATCAGATTGATTTGTTTGTGGATGGAAGCTGGGCATTGTCTTCAGTGGGCTTTGCATCGGGCCTTGAAAGAAAAAGCCTTTTGTAACGTGAAAAGCATTCTCCTGCCTAACCATTTTCTAGGGCAGGAATCACATCACAACCTTCTTACAGCTGCGTTATCCAGGCTTACTTGCTGTGCATGGTGTATTATATCAATTTGCTGAAAAACAATTAAATTCCAGGATTTTGTAGCCTCATCTCATGATAAGTGATTCTTTCAACGACTTTAAGATAGTACTTGACTGCACACAAAGGGAATTATTCTAGACTTCATTGTTTAAAGAGAGTTATGAAACACCGCTGAGGCAGTTAGGATTATTAAAATGTATTTCAGTATAAATATAGGTCATCTTGGACTCTTATGCAAGTCTTTTCTCTAGTCTATCCTCTTCTTTGAATCATCATCAGCAGAGAAGAATATGGATTTGTTGCATCCTGGTGATTCCCTCACCAAAACAATAAAATAAGATCACTGAAAGTTAATGAATAGACTAATTTCCTGATTTTCAGTTATTTATTTAATATGGAATCATAAAGTTTGGGACTGATTTAGCCTAAGGATACACTTTTGCTGAAGCTGGTTTTCAACAATTGTTTGTTAGTAGTGCCAGGCATAGTTCTGTCACACAGAATAGATATTGGAGTAATTTTTGCAGAGTTTTGTTTTATTTTAAGTTGTCTTAACTCTATCTTGCTTTCAGTTCTTTTTTATTTTTCTTTGCAGAGGCTTGAAGTCTGAAAATCTTTCCTGAAGTAGGGAAGATTTATTATTTTCTAAGTCATTTGTTTACACAATTGAACACAGCTCAATATGTAATGTAAACACCAGAATTCTGGTACTCAGACGTTTGCAGATAACATTGGTTTATTGTAATTGTTTGTTTAAGGGAACAGCTGGTAGTTCCCTATGGGCATTTGTCACCTCTTTGGCAAAGTAAATTGCTAATAATTATGAGATCTGTTAACACTTAATATATTGTATGCGTGGTTTTGGACCCAGGACATCCTTGGACTGGATTTGGTTGGCCCCTGCTTCAAGAGCCAAAAGCTTTTCTGCACTCACATGTATAAATATAACTGAGCTTTGGTAAATCATTTTTGACTAGTGTAAAGCAAGTTGGCCAGGTTTTCCCATGTGTCTGTGTGTGCAATGACCATAGAGATGGTGAGCCTAAGGCATAATATTCTAATGAGTCTTGCTCTAGGACAGTGATGGCAAACCTTTTTGAGCCCAAGTGCCCAAACTGCAAACCTTGCCTTGCCTCCCCCGCCTTGCCTTGCCTCCCCTTGCCTTGCCTTCCCTCCCCCCCTTGCCTTGCCTTCCCTCCCCTTGCCTTGCCTCCCCTCCCCTTGCCTTGCCTCCCCTCCCCTTGCCTCCCCCCCCTTGCCTTGCCTTGCCTCCCCCCTTGCCTTGCCTCCCCTCCCCCCCTTGCCTTGCCTTGCCTCCCCTCCCCCCCCTTGCCTTGCCTCCCCTCCCCTTGCCTTGCCTTGCCTCCCCCCCTTGCCTTGCCTCCCCCCCCTTGCCTCGCCTTGCCTTGCCTCCCCCCCTTGCCTTGCCTCCCCTCCCCTCGCCTCGCCTCCCCTTGCCTTGCCTCCCCCCCTCGCCTTGCCTTGCCTTCCCTCCCCTTGCCTTGCCTCCCCTTGCCTTGCCTTCCCCCCCTTGCCTTGCCTCCCCTTGCCTTGCCTTCCCCCCCTTGCCTTGCCTTGCCTCCCCCCTTGCCTTGCCTTGCCTCCCCCCCTTGCCTTGCCTCCCCTTGCCTCCCCTTGCCTTGCCTTCCCTCCCCCCCTTGCCTTGCCTTCCCTCCCCCCCTTGCCTTGCCTTCCCTCCCCTTGCCTTGCCTCCCCTCCCCTTGCCTTGCCTCCCCTCCCCTTGCCTCCCCCCCCTTGCCTTGCCTTGCCTCCCCCCTTGCCTTGCCTCCCCTCCCCCCCTTGCCTTGCCTTGCCTCCCCTCCCCCCCCTTGCCTTGCCTCCCCTCCCCCCCCTTGCCTTGCCTCCCCTCCCCTTGCCTTGCCTCCCCCCCCTTGCCTCGCCTCCCCTCCCCTTGCCTCCCCCCCCTTGCCTTGCCTCGCCTTGCCTTGCCTCGCCTTGCCTTGCCTTGCCTCGCCTCGCCTCGCGGCGCCTCGCCTCGCCTCGCGCCGCGCGCCTCCTGCCGCGCCGCGCGCCTCCTGCCTCCTGCCTCGGCCCCGCCTCCGCTCTCCTTCCCGGGCTCCGGCCGTCCTTTCACTTCCTCCTCCACCACCCGCCCGCCTCTTACTGACCCCGCCCCTCTGCTCCGGCGTTTTGACGGCGTGCCCACAGAGACGGCTCGGCGTGCCGGCAGCGGCACGCGTGCCACGGGTTCGCCATCACTGCTCTAGGATGACACTGACATCTGGTTAAATCAATTTAATGGAAAATATACTTTGTCCTCATGATGACTCCCTTAGCTGTCCTGAATGGCTTAGTTGGTTCATGCCTGTATGATGAAAGAAGAAAGACAGTAATGCAACGTTTTCCATTAAAAACATAGAGGTTGTCAAAATGTAACTGTAAGTTTGGACATTGCACTGTTTTGGTGTGCCCAACTTTAGGCCCTTGTAGCTATGTAATGTTGTCTGCCATCATTTTTAGAGGCCACTTTTGAGAACTTCAACCTAATAGATATGCCCAGGATTATAGAGGAAGTCTGTGGCAAAGCTGGAACTAGAATTTAGATACTCAGACTCGCAGCCCTCTGCTTTAGCACAAGGCCTTCCACCTTAAGATGACACTTTGAAGGGGGCCATTCCTCATTTGTATCTCTGCTGTATTGTTTGTGACTCCACTAATCATTTGTATCTCCACTAACCTTTTGTATCTCTGCTGTATTGTTTGTGACTCCATTAATCATTTGTATCTCCACTAACCATTTGTATTTCTGCTGTATTGTTTGTGACTCCACTGATTGATTTCCTAAACCTATTTTCAGATTGCAAGCCATTGTAGGCATGTGCTTAGACCTTACTTATGGACCTACTGTACACAGAAAGACATCAAATGTTTCCTGGAAGTGCCTCCTCCATCTTTTCTACCTGACATTGTTTCCTTGAAGAGCATGTAGAGGCTTGTTTTCACACATCTCCATTCTCAAAGATGAAATTGTCATCACCGTGGGGCAGTGTTTTTCTTCCGCTCACTTTGACACACAAAGTAAATATAATGGATTTTCCAGGACCTGTGGTAACAGGGTCTGTGTTGCATTATCAGGAGCCACAAAGTGCTTGCAAAATTCATGTTTTCATTGCCTTTATTTTCTGACAGCTCATGTGATTAAGTGAAAGATATTGTGTGGTGCCACTAGGCTATGATACAGCAGAGGAACTTGCTTCAGAAAGAGATGTCCAGAGCATGTGCTGTGCAGTCTGTGTGAAAACATCCGCTGTTTGCCTGCTACCATGTCCAAGGGGAAGGGTCTGATTAAATCGTATAGAGGTCTGCATGCGCATTAGGGCAGCTGGGACACCATATAAGTGTATTAGGCAGGACAGGCCAAACAGTTGAGGAAAAAAATCAAACACATTGGAACTTCTTGTGATCCATATTAAAACTGGATTGAATGCATAGAAAACCCTCAACCCCTACCCCCAAACAGGAAAGATCTGATTTCAGGGCGAAATCCTGGACTCTGTCACTTACTTACCTCTCTTTCATCAGGAAAACTTGGATGTGGCGACTTTAGGGCACTCTATATTTTATACCAGGATTACCTTAGGAAGTAGGTTGGTTTGAATAAAAGTGGACAGCAAAAGAAGGATTTCATTGTTCAGTAAGGAAGATGCAATTTGAATTTCGTATGTGGTTTTATACTCTGTTCAGGGTCCTCCAATACATTTAAATAAATAAATTACCTTTTGCTTCCTGTATACAGAAATGTTCTTCAACGTCAAGGATTTGAGGCCTGATCCTAATGTAATAAAGCTTCAAAGTGTACTTCAAAGACATCTTGAAGAAATACTCTAGCTTCTCCACTGTCTATACAGAAGGCTTTAGGCAACAATTGTTTTCTGTGTGACCTCGAGACATTTGTAGACCATAAATCCTCTGCTTAAGAATATCATATTAACTACCAAATCCTATGATTTCTGAAAGAGCACACTTGTGTACGATGATTAACATGGGAAATATTTTGTTCTTTTATTGATTGTTACTAGCCGATGTTCATTTGGGGTTTAATGTGTTGCTTATTAAGATAGTCTGGCAAGCAGTTATGACATAAATAAAAAAATGACAGTTTAAAAGCACTTTAAAAACGGATTCTTATGTCCCAGTGCATGGCCACTTGATTTCTTAAGGTGTATGCTTTGTGAAACAAGCTTTTCAGTAATGAATGAGGTTTTTTTTCCCATATTGACCTAATGCAGTACATAATTGCAGACCAGCCATAACAATTGACTGCAGATGTGTATACTAATGCACACGTCTCAGAGATCTTATAAAACACTTGCAACTTAGTTAAATTCATATCATATTTATGGAAAGAATATGCCCTGTGCTGAGGCTCCCACAGATTCTACAAAGTGAGCACTGACAAAAACTCTTATTAAGCAGTACTAGGAAGTTAGCCTCTAGAATGTCTTGGTTACGAACAACACTGTTGTTTAATAATAATGCCTTTATTTTGCTAGTGCATAGCTATGCAATAGTATGGCAGGAATTTTAATGCAGACCCAGGCAGAAATCTTTTATGCAATATTTTGTGTGTTATGATTTAATGCAAAATGAAAAACAACAACCCTATTCTTATTTGCTATATCTGTTTCAGATGTATATAGGTCATCTTAAACTGTAATCATTTTTAGGCCCAGTCCATGGCTCTGGTATATCTACAACATAGAGAATAGCGTGGAGCTTTACCACTGAACTATTCTAATGCAAGTTTTAGATACTATGTACTTCTCCAGCCCCAAACTAAGGGCTGAATCTGTTCTTTACCCTCTGATGGCAGTATCTGATGCTCAGGGAATCCGTACCGGCTCGTATACCTGTTTGCTTGCAAGATTTGCTTGGCCAGGTGTGATTTTTGAGTGCACAAATGTGGGAGAATGCCTGCTCATTTATTAATGTGCAGTTCTTGCTAGTCCCTACCTTTTAAAATAATTTTATCTGAGCTGCGGTATGTAATGTAGCACTGAAAATTCAGACAAGAGTTTGAACTTGTTAGGAAACCAAAATCCTTTCCTTGAAGTGCAGCGACAGGATGTTGTTGAGAGCATCCACATGCTGCTGCCAATGCTATTGGTGTTTTGTGAGCAGACGGTTTCTATCTGTTGTTTTCAGGCTTCCTGGTTCCTGAAGTGAGTACAAACCCAGACAAATCACCATTTATCTGTTTCATCTTAATCAGTATAGAAGATGCCTACCCCGGGCTCTAGGCGCCCTGCCACAAATTTTATACACGGTTCATAACAATACAAACAAAAAAGCAGAAAATTATTCCCACATTAACCAAACATACAGCAAGGAAAACAAGATCACCCCACTTCTCAGGTTCCCACAGACTTTACAGATGCTTTACTCAGATGCTTGTTTCAAAGATAGGTTCTGCCTGCTGTAGGAGGAAAATTGTGCATGTTAATACGTTCCAGCGGATCATGAAATATCTTATCCTAAAAGGCTGACTATGCCAAGCTTCTGTTATATAGACTGTAATTTCCTTTCTAAAGAAAGAAGGAGCATCTGGTCCTACTCAGACCAAACTGTGGTATCTTTCCTCCACGTCAGCAGGGTGAGACTCCAGCTTGACTGGTCAGGGTCAGTTGTATATTGAAAGGAATCTTTTTATCTATACAAACCAGTAGGGTTGGACCTGAACCAAACCCCCAGACCTGAGCACTCTCAAATTTTAGGAAAAATCTCATCCTGCAGCTGCTCAAGGACCAAGTCTGAGTACCAGGAATAATCTGCCTTATACAGTAATTCTAAGAATTAGAACACTGGCTCTGAATGTCTTTTGCAGCAAAATTAGTGATAAATCTCAATGCATGGAGCTAACTACAGTGCTTTCCCCCTACAGTGACGGCTGGGAAGAGG
The DNA here is from genome assembly GCA_032164245.1 of Sternotherus odoratus. NCBI lineage: Eukaryota > Metazoa > Chordata > Testudines > Kinosternidae > Sternotherus > Sternotherus odoratus. The sequence goes on from JAVMKO010000011.1 coordinate 22,076,654, forward strand.
ACTACTCTTTACTTTATGAGATAAAAACTGAATGGATACTCCTTACAAATAAAAATTCTAGACTATAGCACTTTATTTCTGACACCTTTTCATTGAAACTGGGATGATCCATGGTGGATCTTTTAAAGTAATTATGATAAAGGAATTGCCATTTCTTTATGGTGGTAGAATTTCTGGCAAAAGTCACCTGATAAATGTAGTGGTATGTTTCTCAGAAAGTGATGATTTCATTGGAGAAAAGGCAGATAGGAGAAAAGGAGGAAGGAGGTGCAAGAGGTTATCTTTCTCCAATCCTCAATTCTAGCATGGGAGATCTTTTCAACCTTGAGGAGGACTGGTACCAAGACATTACTGTTTTCACTAAATGAACTGAAGGATTAATTTTTTTCTGAAGCTAAGTGCCTGTTGTCTGATTGTTGATAACATTAGAGCCTCCTTGACACTACAGTGGATTGAGGGTGAAGAACATTGTACCAGCACCTCAAGGCCTGGAGAAAGGAGATGATCCACATGGCGCTTCACCTCATGGCTTAAGGAAAAAGATGCTCTCAGCATTCTTCTGAGCTTGATGAGGTGGGAAAGGATCTTCCTGGTACAACACCACCTGCTCCAAGCCAGGCGTCATAATGTGTGTGTTCTTAGAGACCACCTCTCTCCTCAGGCTGAGATCTTAAGATGGGAGTCCCTGGATGCATTTATTACATGGGTTGGGTTTGGCTTTTCTCAACAGAGGGTTTTTGAATCTTGATCCCATTCCCTCTTGTCTGACTCAACCCTTTGTTGAATTTTGGGGAGAACTACAAGATCTCTTTAGCCAGGCTCTTTCAGAAGAGGTAGGGTGATTGGAGGAAAATTTCAGTTTTGATGTTGATATTTTGTTAACTCTGACTTACGCTCATAATATATTTTCAATATTGAATTGGTTCTGTGCTTAGTGAAGTGTATTCTAAACCAAACAATAAACTAATAACTATTGTTAATAAAAAAAATCACCACTTTTTACTATGCTATATTTTTCATGATCTTTCGGTTAGGAAAGATGGGCCAGCTCCTCAGCTGCTGTAAATTAGTATGATTCCATTACTTCAGTGGAGTAATGTACATTCAGTGAAGATCTGGCTCAAAGATTGATCTCAATCATAATGTAATAATTTAAGTAATGAAACCGTACAGCAAATATGAAGCAAATTAAACATTGATCCAATTCATGTGTGCAGTTGAAGTAAGAACTATGTGATGCGGATTAATATGAGGATGAGTAGTTTAAAAAATAAGTATACTACATAACAGGGAAAATAACCTTTCAAAATGCTTATACAGTTCTTTGTTATAATTTTATTTGCACATTGAAGAATAAATTTGAGGCACCTAGAGCCTTCCTCTTATACTCAATTTTCTGTACTTATGTTATAAAAGCAGAACTAGTCAGTGGCACACTTGAAGTGTCATTTGTTTTGAACATTGACGTTTGGCATTTCCAGCAAACTTTATTTACCATGGAAAATGCATGGAGGCAGCAGCCTTTTTAAAAAGGGGCAAATCTTGAATTAGTTTCCATACTCATGTAAACCTACAAAGCAGTAAAAGTGCTGTGTTTCTTCTGTGCCAGCAGGCTATATGGGAGAAAGGCCATGTAATGCAGCTCTACATCCCCAGTATGCCACAGGGAGGTCCCCACTGTGGTTGTCTGTAACCAGAAGTAATATAGAATGGAGGAAGTCGGCATGTGGTTAGTGAGTTCACACTGAATAGGGGGTCAAACCCTACTTTGGAGAAAGCATCAAGTTGTGTCTCTACTTCCTTTCTTATCTTGCAGTGCCACAGGCCAGTACTGGGGCATAAAGACCCTGAACGACATAGGAATCAATAATAATTTACTTTAGCCATGATCTACAGCAGCACATATTTCTTGAAGCTAATTCCCTTTGCTCAAAATTTGCTTAGTTTTTTCTGGATTTGCTCATAGAACATACAGCATTTTTCTTTTAAGCCAGCCTTATCTTTTGAGCCACAACATTCACTAACATAGTTGGTTGTAAACCATTTGTCATTGTTTTTTTCACACAAAATTATACATCCAGCATTGCAAAGAAAAATATAATACACCTAAACAAAGGCAGATTAATTAAGCAATCTAATGGACTAGTCCCACTTTTGCAATTAGCAACCAATTTCCATAGTAAAACAAGGTGAAATCAATCCCTGGTGTAATTCTCTTGAATATAGGCGGTCTAGAATATAAGAACATATTTTGTGCATTAACTTTATGATCACCATATTTCCAGTGTGAATTGTCTTTGGCTATCAATAGTTCTCAATATTTTGCTATACAAGTGAGTTTCTCAGGCAGTCAGATTACAAACTCCTGTCATATTATTTCCACATAACCACAAAGTGCAGTAGACATAGTTGCCATACTTTATTAATCTCTTCATTCTGACTATGACCTAATTAACTTACATTGGATAATGCTCAGGAAAATGGCAGCTATTTTAAGAATTTATTATATATTTACCAGTCTCTCTTATCCAATTTACAGGTTTAACAATAAAATGAAAGAACAGTTAATCCCATTAAAAAGAAGTGTGACCTAGTGTATGAACTTTCCAAAATCCTTTGCAGTACTCACAGGCTTCTGCTGTTCAGCATTTTCTCTACTGTTGTGTTAGGTTTTGAAATGAATGAAACAACAAGAGTGAGGGCAAATGTATGGGGGCAGAAACCTTTGTTATTCCTTGTGGTCTACAGCATTAATGTTTATTTTTGTAAATATGAATTAAACTCACACTTGTCTTGTGAGTGTGGAGGTAGGGTAATCCGAGGTAACTTTATTAGAATTTGAAGAGTGTACAAGACAAGTGAAAACTATGACTAGTAATTATACTGTAAACTCTGTTCACAGAAATTATATACCAAGCAAACAAAACCAACTACAGAATAGTAGTGCATAAAAAAGAAGGGTGGTTTGGGCCAAATCTAAAAGTGAACTACTCTGAGACACTAAGAAACCACACTTAAATGATAGAAGAGGCTAAGACTCATGGATAGTTATGTAACATGTGTTTCCTGAATAGCTGACTTTGTGCCCCGCATATTTATTTCAATTTAAATTAAAAATACTTATCCAAGACTCTAGGTGTCCTGACAATTATTTATCCAATAAATACAATTACTTTAAATTTAGCAACATTAATATAATCAGTTCTCTAGGAATTCATTCAACCAGCCACCCACACTCTTCATTAATGAGAAAGTATACATGCAGCCCTCTCCAAAACCCCATAAAAACCGTGCCTGGAAAGTCACCAAATTCAGCAGCTATTGTGAACCAAGAGTCTTTGGCATACATAGCACGCCACAGCATAGCAGGTCACAATGGCTGAGAGATGTGAAACTGGGTTTGCCAATAGCGACCTACAAAACAAATATTTGTTTGTTTTACTGGTGACAACCTATCAACTAGGTCCAATGCCCCAATAATTCATGTAGTTCTTGGATCTCACAATTAGTGATTCCTGCAGTGATGTATATTTCTGTTAGGCAAATTTTATCTGTGTAAAAATCCTTTCTGTAACCCCAGTTCCATTGTTCTGCATTTCTGATATAAATAACTTTCATAAATGACAGTGAGGGGATACGAGATGTGTGTGAAACATCGCCAGCTTTGGGACCAAAATGAGAGATTTCTCAAAATGGCCGGGTTCTGGACCTGGACTCTCAAGTGTTGGTCATTTGAGAGGTAATCAGATTTTCTGATAGCAGAAATTGTGGTGTCCCTTCTCTGTTATGTGGGTCCAAGTTACCCAGAAATGCTATTTCTTTTAAAGGTGTCATTTTCTTCTTCAAGCTCCTGGTGATACTAGTCTTTTTGTTCTGCTGTGCTCTGAATCCACTGCCTGCCTCAGGAAGCCTGCCTCACTAGGTGACAGGAAGCCTTTTCTGCAGCATATGAGTGGGCTCAGTTCAGCACACTAGCAGAGATAGACACCAGCCATCAGAGCCAGTAGTGAATGAGGGAGAAACTTGGTATGTCTAAAAACACTGTTTTGCCTCCCCAGGTATTTCAGAAGTATATATTGGGGATAAGGAGCATATCAAAGAACAAAAGGAGAGACAAATGAGAGAAGGATGTGTGATCCCCTCCACTGTCAACACTGTGTTCAGCCCTAGCTGGTATCCTTAGCTGTGTCATACTTAACTGTGACATAACATTGCACCCAAGTGTTAGCTGGTGTCTGAATAGAGATATGAATAAAACATGGCTTCCCCCAAAACACACAAAGGCAAATATAGTTAAAGAGAAAAAATTAAAGCAACCCTAAGGAATGCATTTCTGATGGTCACCATAAGAAAAAACACAGTAAAGTATCAGCTTCTGGATGGATACATGTACCAGCCAAAGGCAAGTATGTATTGCTTTGCAGAAATAGATGCCTTCCATGCCAGTTTTATACAACAGAATAAATTCAGAAGTAAAACTAGGACAGAAAAACTAATTTAGAGATCTGGAGAAGTAAATTGTGATGAACTTCATAGATACTGATGCTGAAATAAATGAGGAAATGCACATGCTAGTAGTTTAAGAGAGATCTGAGGAACAAAAACAAAGTGAAATTATGCCACACACAGATGAAATACAAAATCATACATGGGAAATTCTGGGAACCAACCTGTTTATATGGAACAGAGAAGAGTAATTTTTCATAGTAGACGATTACTAGAAAGTTTGAAATGTTCTTACACCAAAAGCAACACTGCAATAATGAAAGGAGTAGATAAAGCCAAATAATGCATTTTGGACAGCTACTTAGAAGTGCTTTCAAATCTAAATAGAGGTGTTAATTTACAAATCTCAGATGTCAAATGGAAACTAGGTTGAAGATGAAGAATGTCTTAGTTGTGGATTCTGTTCTTCATTGTACCACAGAATAAGGTCAAGATTTTGAAAAGTTGCCTCTAATATTTGGTGTCTCAAATTTTGGATGCTCAGTTGGAAAAGTGTAAAGGCATTTCATGTGTAGTTATTTTAAATGTGTCTCCAGGTGGGCACTTAGCCTAAAGGTAACTCAAGTTGTAGTCCCAAAATCAATGACCACTTTGCAAAAATTTGGTTTGATTTTCTGATCTTGAGCAAATTACTTTAGGTCAAAATTTTCAGTTGTGGTTGGTGCCTCCATTTTTGGTTAAACAATTTGAGATACTTTGGACCTGACTTTTAGAGGCACTGTGCACTTGCTTCTCACATTCTCTTGAGTTTGTACTGTGGTGGTTCTAAAACACTTACATCCCACTCCACCCTGTAACAGACCTCTGAGGCAGAACATACACCCTCGTTTATGTTACTGCTTAATTTGATGGAATCATTTAAAATCTAAAATATTTAGAAATTACTTGACTGTACCATGTATTTCACCCCCACGTCTAACCCAAATTTATCAAAATAAAACCTTGAATATTGTATTATTGATAACAATGATGTAACTACTATCACATGATCGAAAACAAGGCATAGGTAAAGCAATGAAGCACGTGGATCCTGCTGCTGAACAGTATACTCCGCCATGCCTGAAAGAGGATAGGGGAGGGGGAGAGAGTAAGGATCTTTTTGGTGACCTAGATGTGAAAGATCTCATTATGAATTCCCCAATCCACATATCTCATTTTGGAAGTAAGACAAGATGAAAGTGCTTAAATAATTCAAAAAGGAACATCAACTTTCTATCTTTTTTATTGCATGAATAAGATTAAATATATTAGTATTTTAGAAAGCCGAGTGAACAGGAATTTACTGTGAAATCACTAAAAAATGTTTCTCAACAATATTTTGGGAGGATGAGGGAGAAAAGATGAGACTTGGAAACCATTTATAGATTGCTAACAAAGAATGCTGTGATGTCATTCACTGTTTTCTAGTAACTATGGAGATACATGTGCAGTTAATTAAAGCTTGGTTACCAATAAGAGAACATTTGAAAGTGACAGTGGAATCCTGAACTAAGCAAAAAGAAGGAGCAATTTGATATTGATGATAGCACTGGAAGTTTGGTTGATGTACTATAACAAAATACAATTGATGGTCAGTTGCTAATGAGAGATTTATGTTAGGGTACTTATGTGAAAACTCAGACTTCAGTTTTATGACAGCTGTTATGAAGTTAGAAGCATGTCTGCTTGAGGCAGCATATGTCAAAGAATGACTATTATTGATACCATATTTTAATATATTTGTACATTTAAACTCCTAGGAACAGTATATTAAATCCAGCCAACGTGTGGGAGATTGCTCTCTTTCTCTATGTGCACACCAAGCGAACATGAGAGTAAAGTGCAAGTAAGGAGAAGATAAGAACTCCCAATTTTTATTATGTACAGTAAACCCTCGATTTAACGGACCCCGATTTAACGGACTTCGGATGCAACGGACAAAATTTCCGATGCATCCGAAATCCGTTAATGGGGGCTGCGCTGGGTTGACAGCTCCCGCCCGGCTCCCCGCAGCGGGGACCCCGGCGGGAGCTGTCAAACCCCCCCCTCCGCCCCCCCCCGCCCGGCTCCCCGCAACGGGAAGCCGGGCGGGTGGGCTGACAGTTCCCGCCGGGCTCCCCGCTGCGGGGAGCCAGGCGGGGGTTGAGAGCTCCCGCCCGGCTCCCCCCAGCGGGAAGCCAGGCGGGAGCTGTCAAACCCCCCCCCCCCCCGCCCGGCACCCCGCAATGGGGAGCCGGGCGGGGGGGGCGTTTGAGAGCCCCCGCTCGGCTCCCCGCAGCGGAAAGCCGGGCGGGGGGTTTGACAGCTCCCGGCCGGCTTCCCGCTGGGGGGAGCCGAGCGGGAGCTGTCAACCCCCCCCGCCCGGCTCCCCGCAACGGGGAGCCGGGCGGGGGGGGGGGCGTTTGAGAGCCCCCGCTCGGCTCCTCGCAGCGGGAAGCCGGGCGGGGGGTTTGACAGCTCCCGCCGGGCTTCCCGCTGGGGGGAGCCGAGCGGGAACTCTCAAAGCCCCCGCCCAGCTCCCCGCAACGGGGAGCCGGGCGGGGGGGGGGGCGTTTGAGAGCCCCCGCTGGGCTCCCCGCAGTGGGAAGCCGGGCGGGGGCTTTGAGAGCTCCCGCTCGGCTCCCCCCAGCGGGAAGCCCGGCGGGAGCTGTCAACCCCCCCGCCCGGCTCCCCGCAGCGGGGAGCCGGGCGGGGGGGGGGGGGCGTTTGAGAGCCCCCGCTCGGCTCCCCGCAGCGGGAAGCCGGGCGGGGGGGGCGTTTGAGAGCCCCCGCTCGGCTCCCCGCAGCGGGAAGCCGGGCGGGGGGTTTGACAGCTCCCGGCCGGCTTCCCCCTGGGGGGAGCCGAGCGGGAGCTGTCAACCCCCCCCGCCCGGCTCCCCGCAACGGGGAGCCGGGCGGGGGGGGGGGCGTTTGAGAGCCCCCGCTCGGCTCCCCGCAGCGGGAAGCCGGGCGGGGGGTTTGACAGCTCCCGGCCGGCTTCCCGCTGGGGGGAGCCGAGCGGGAGCGGTCAACCCCCCCCCCGCCCGGCTCCCCGCAAGGGGGAGCCGGGCGGGGGGGGGGGCGTTTGAGAGCCCACGCTGGGCTCCCCGCAGTGGGAAGCCGGGCGGGGGCTTTGAGAGCTCCCGCTCGGCTCCCCCCAGCGGGAAGCCCGGCGGGAGCTGTCAACCCCCCCGCCCGGCTCCCCGCAGCGGGGAGCCGGGCGGGCGGGCTGACTCACTCCATATAACGGACTAATTCGGGCGAGGGGGTGTCCGTTGTCACCCGAACGTCCGTTATTTAATAATTTTAAAAAATTATTAAATAACGGACTTTCGGTTTTAACGGACACCCCCTCGCCCGAATTAGTCCGTTATATCGAGGTTTCACTGTAATAGCAAAAATACCCGGCGTTGCTCGGGTCCGTTGGAGGTGGGGAGGGGGCAGAGAGCTGAGCGAGTGCAGGGTCCGTTGGAGGGGGCAGAGAGCAAACCTGACACCCCCACCTCACCCCCCGACCAAACCCGACACCCCCACTCACCCCTCGACCAACTCCGACTCACATTTTCACCCCCACCCAAACCCAACACCCCCACATCACCCCCTACCAACTCCAACACCCCCTGACCAACACCCACACCTCACCCCCTATAGACCATACCTGACACACCCAACTCACTTTCCTCCCCCAACCAAACCCGACACCCCTACCTACCACCACAAACAAATCCGACACCCACACCTCACTTACCCCTCGACCAACTCCGATCCCCCTCCTCACCCCCCCAACCAAACCCAACACCCCCACCTCACCCCCCCACCAAACCCAACACCCCAACCAACCCCAACACCTCACCCCCCACCCACCCGACACCTTCCCACCCCCCCCAGACCAAACCCAACACCCCCGGCTCACTTATCTCCCGACCAAACCCGACACCCCCACCTCACCCCCCGACCAAACCCGACACCCCCACCTCACTTACCCTCCGACCAAACCCAACTCAGGTCCATCGGAGGTGGGGAGGGGGCAGAGAGCTGAGCGAGTGCGGGGTCCGTTGGAGGGGGGAGGGGGCAGAGAGCTGAGCGAGTGCGGGGTCCGTTGGAGGAGGGAGGGGGCAGAGAGCTGAGCAAGTGCAGGGTCCGTTGGAGGGGGGTATTATGACATCATAACTATGTCACAGAGAACAGCAGCTGCCCAGCTGATGTGATTGGCCTTTAAAGAATTTCACCCCTGGGGGGCGTCAGAGGTGAGATTTGAAAAATTTTCGACTCTTACGGTCATTAGGACCCTAAAGCCTATAACTGTACCAAATTTCAAGTCTCTAGCTCAAACGGTGTGGAAGGAGTAAGGCAGCATACATACACGCACGCATACACACATGCATACACCATTTGACTTTTATATATATAGATTGTCCTCTTGCTGCAGATAATGCGGTAGTAGCCTTAAATATGCAGTATGACTATTGACACACACATTCTGTTGTAGTAAATGTTCCTATATGTTACAAATTGGCCTCTAAATTTACTCAGGCAAGTTTTGCGTGCGCAACCTGTTATGGATGTGAGACCCACATTTAATATTGATTTCCATGTACAATTGAAGGTTTTGTGCACAACAAGCACGTGTGTGCAATTTTGTAGAGGAAAATTTAGAGGTTCCTTCTGAAAATTTGTCTCATGCCTTGTCTGCACAAGAGTTGTATTACTTTAATAAGACGAGGAAGACTTTGTAGTACCTTAGAGACTAACCAGTTTATTTCAGCATAAGCTTTCGTGGGCTATCGCCCACTTCATCGGATGCATAGAATGGAACAGAAGTAAGATGCATTTATACATCTTGTGCATTTATACATCGTGTATAAATGCATCTTACTTCTGTTCCATTCTATGCATTCTTATTTATGGATACAGACGAACACAGCTGCTAATCTTAAACCTATTACTTTAATAACACTCTTCGTGTGGATGCAGTTACGCCTGTACAAAGATGCCTTACACTGACATAGCTTAGTCCCATATGGGAAGAGAAATGAGATATGCTGAGTTAAGGTAGTGGAATTATTTTTATTTATGTGGTATATTACCACAACACTAATTTAAACATAAATTCCTTCATTAAATCCAAAGACTGAATGGTATTTATACAATTGCTCTAAACATGCCTAAAAATGTAAATAATAAGCAACTTACTACATCCAAACAGTAACAAAACATTTGCAAGCATTTAATTAAGATACTTATATACAGGCTAAACCCAGGTGTGCTTAGACCCATTTTGGTCAGCTCTAACTTGGTTAGGCGGGTGTTAGCAGTGAACTCTTTAAGAGTTTACTTTTTTATACCCTTCAACAAACAAGTGATGTTATTGCCAATTATTGGACCTTAGCTAAGGCCAGATAGTAGTTTCCTATGTATCCAATTATTTATTGTACCTGATACTCAGTTAACTGGGTTTTATTTCTATTACTTCAGCCGAAACCTTAAATAAAATAACACTGATCTGAAGGGTTACTACAAGTTCAACACAACAAATCTTGCTCATGATCTCATTCTTTTTAGTCACGTGCTCTGGGCCTGTTGCTCATGCTACTATCCTAACTCAGTTTTAAATCACAGTTCACCCAAACCTAATGTGGGCCTATATTTCTACTAATATAACAGCATCCACACCAAGGGTTAAATTTATATAACTATTTTGTTTAAAAAAAACCACACACCAAAACTAAAACAGTTATACACTGGTACAAAATCGATATATAGGCCCAGTCTATGTGTTTGGCTTAAATAATTGAAATAGGAGAAATTTAGGGTTAAGTCTACCACTTCATACTTAACTTGTTACATTATATCTACTATGACATCATCTAACCTAAGGCAACATAATTTACAACTACTGGCAGGTGTATGTTTGTTCTTCATTTTGCTTTGTCTGAACACTTTGCCATCTCTAGCTGCTATGATAGTGATCAAGTTATATGTAATTGATTGTCTAGCTTAAGTGACTGTAGTTGAGAGAAACAGATTGCTTAGTGTGTGGTATGTTCAGATTGCTTTCTCTGATCTCGTGTGACAGGGATTCTGGGGCACAAGCAGGAAAGAAAAGGCTCTTTGATCCCTTTTTGCTAGCCTTGCACATTTAACATGGTTGTAATATGTGTCTTTAGGTTCTGATGTATGATGGTACATGGTTTTCATATCCATGTGTCACAGAGTGCCCAGGGCAATGTTCTGGAACTGCTTCCTAGGAAACCAGTCAGGACTCCGGGGGGAAGCATCCTCTTTGTCCGTACACAGCCTGTCTCCAAGGCTAGGAGCTTCACAGATTCCCGCTTCCATCTTCCTGGGTCTGACCTCGGAGCATTCAGCACCTTCTGCCCCTCCGTGCGCTTCCCCCAGCAAGCCCGCCTAGGCGGAGTCCTGGGGGAGCCCAGGGTCCGCACCCCACTCCACAGTCAGACGTGACTCTCAACCAGCCAGTAAAACAGAGGTTTATTAGATGACCCGTACCTGGTCTAACACAGACCATACAGCGAACGTGAGCCCTCAGCTGGATCCATTTTGGGGGCCGAGAGCTAGGCCAGCTTGCCTGGAGCTCTCTCCCTCTTTCCAGCCAGATCCAGACTCAAAATCCTTCACCAGCCCCTCCTCCCTTCTCTCCCCAGGCCAGGTCATCTGACCTCCGTCCAACAGGTTCAGCCGGCCTCTTTGTTATTCAACACTTCCAGCCAACACCTTTCAGAGAGGGGGAGGGGCGGGCCCCAAGACAGCTTATACTGTCTCTCAGCTTTGCATCAACTACATACCCTTAGCCTTCCACATAGACATTCAAGAAATGGATAGGGGAAACTGAGTCACCCCCACACTATCCAGAGGAAACAGTAAGAGCATTCCTCCTTTGTCACACCATGGTAACAAGGAACAGAATGGTATTCTGTAGTAACCAGGATTTATTGCAAACTTTTCTGTTTTGTGCAGTGACTTGAAAATATGATCTAAACTTGCTGGTTTCATCAGTGAGGCTAGAAAGAGACAGGATGGATTACAAATATCTACAGTGAAAAGGACAATGTGCATTTATTGGATTAAACTAGTTACTTCCTTCTTGATATATAGTCTCACATACATATTTTGGTGAAGTCTCACAACTTCATTTAGGTGAAGGTTGCAGGGACATATCAGTAGTTTGAGTGCATATTATCTTTCAAGAATGGCAGAGGTCAAGATAACTTTTTGGTAGTTGAGAGGGGGCCAAAGTTGGAAATACAATGAAAATTCAGTTACAAACTTACCAGCCATCCATTTATAATTTAGAATAATAGAATATCAGGGTTAGAAGAGACCTCAGGAAGTAATCTAGTCCAGCCCCCTGCTCAAAGCAGGACCAATCCCCAACTAAGTCAGAAAAGAAAAGACGGAACTTGGAATTTCTTGGCTTTCATACAGATTGACACTGTCAATTACTGGCATCCAAGTTGAATCCTTTCTAACTGAGTAATCACAGTCATTAGCATAAAAAAAATCTCCATTTATAACACCAGATTCTCAAATCAACCTATGCAGAATGGTAGTGTTACCACCCTCATTCATGGGCCTTGTGTGTGCTAGTTAGTTTTGACTGTTTTTAAGTAATGTTAAGCAATGTTTTAAAACCAGACAGCACAGTTTGGGACCATGCAACCAAATTTGAAATGATGTTTTAATCTTATCAGAACTATAGTCCAGCTTTGCTAAAAGGGTGTTTTTGGTCATGGTCATAGTCTACCACCAACAAAAACTGTAATGTTTGCAAAGTGGTCATTTGGACACTCCAAACCAGTTTTGGAAAGTGTTTCACTAATATAGTTTGCAATCATTTGGAAACTTATTTTCCTTTAATGCCAGTGTCAACAAGACTCTCAGTTTGTCTTCACTAGATTTTACTGTGTGGTAGGTAAGGGAGGTCAACACTATTCCATTGGCAGTGGTTGACCTTACGGTTAAAACTACTGTGCCTTGTCTCCATTAGGATTTTACAGTGGAATAACTAAGACCTGAAAGGTCTTTCCAGTTCTAGGAGATTGGTATATCTCCATTTATTATTATTATTATTATTACCTCTTTTGCAGTGAAGATATAGCCTATCTTCCATCAGTATCCACTACTACCATCAGTATGACCCAGCAGGCAAGGAAAATGAACAGTGCAGCATCACTGTATGAACTTTGACAGCATACAAAGGTGAAAAGGGCATTGGTAGCAGAGTGTGATGTTTTACCTTCACTTCTGAAAGGGGAATTGAGAGCTTTTAGAAGTTGGTGTCACCATAAATGAGAATAAAAACCTTAAAATGGACCATAAATAATGCAGGCAAAAAATTACCATAGAAAAGTTGAAAAGACAGAAGGTGTTGGAATTTGGGAAGAAAGGCTGCAAGAAGTACTCTGAATACAGGCTTTTGACTTTTATTGGAACAGAAATCAGTATTGCCAAACCCCATCATTCAAAATTCGTGAATAAGGCCCCAAAAATTACAAGGTTGACTTAAAAATGATAAGGTAGGGGTTCTTTTTATTTTTCTTCTGGTTTTTGAACCTTTGGGGTTACATTTTTAAGCTGTCCTTGGCACAAGGATTTTTTATTTTTAATGAAGAATACCACATATCACAATACGTATGATAAAATCATGAGTGTAGAAAATGCTAATATATAGCAATCCATCCTCCTCCATTCATAAATTCCTGCTGAAGTTATTGGGAAATCTGGATGTATTAGGAATGTAGGGTCAGGTGCATGATGATCACATTTTCTATTAAGGTTACATTTATAAATCCTTTATAAAGGATTGTGGCCCAGATTTTTAAATGTATTTAGATGTGGCTCTGCTCCGTGTCACAAGATGGCTAAGTTTCATTATTAAAAGAAATGTAGGTGTATAGGAACCTAATTTTAGTTGACTTCAATGAGACAAAGCCATGCAAGTTACTTAGGCCTTGCAGTGCCGAATGGAGCAATCCCCATAAACCTTTGCAAATTCATTGAACTTGCATTATTAATGGATGTTATAAGTATGTTACACATGTGAACAGTATATGTAATAGATGGTTGTAAGTCATAATGAAAAGTAACCTGTTGATCTCTAACAGTTGATTAACCATTTACTAACTCTTTATAAACACAATATAAAGTTTAACTGGGTACTAAATGCTCCCTTTTCCTTTTAATTTATTCATATTAATTTTAATAGGCACTCTGACTGACTAAATACTTGAACTTAGTCAAAACTGAAGCATTTGGTCCATTGTCAGCTGATATGTAAATAGATCGGTCCCATAAGAACTGTAATATGTATATCTGTGTTATACATGAGATCTTAAATGGTGCATGACATCAACAAAAAGGCCCAAACCAGAATGGATTTTTGGATGAGTGTTATCCTAACTCATGTGATGTAGCAGTAAGTTATCCAAATGGCTGTCCCACACCACTATTTACAGAGGCTGGGAACTGATAAATTTTGTGACGTTAAAAAAAAATGTAGGCTAATCATATAATAAGAATTCTGAGAGCATAGATTTAAAATGCAGCCCAATTAACATCTTCTTGGGGATGCAGAGGAACGTTTGGGAGGGTGGGCGGGAGAGGATGTGTGAGTCCCGCCATGCAGGGCTGACCAATGCTGCCTGGGATTGCTGCTTGCCTTCCCTAACATTAGGGGGGACATGCAGCACAGTTTTGTAACCTCTGTTATACATTTTTTTTTGGGGGGGGATGGCGGTGTGGTGATGCCAGTCAGCTTGGGCCAGCCCTGCACAGTGGGATTCAGGGAGGGAGTGCCACTCCCAACCCCATAGTCACTCATTAAGTACATTGTAATTTGAGTACCAATAACAATTGCTAAATCTGGAAGTTAGACCTATCCATATTATTAATAGTATTAAGCCCTGTTCCTGTGGTGGGGAGCTACCCTGATCTTAAGTTGTCCCCTTTTAGCTCCAAGGGATGGATTTGTTTGTTCAGCAAAACTCCAATTAAATAAGGTGAGGTACATTTGCAAAATATTTTTTTGGAACTTCCTTTTAAGTCCAATGAGAGAGATGTGGGTAATCTATATATATAAAAGTCAAGTGGTGTATGTATGAGTGTATGTATGTACGTATGACTGCGAAGTCCTCCCGCACCGTTTGAGCCAGAGACTTGAATTTTGGTACAGTGAGGGGTCTTAGGGTCTAGATGCTGGTAAGGGTCGAAAAATTTTCGGATCTCACCTCTGACGCCCCCCAGGGGTGAAAGTCTTTCAGGGCCAATCACATCAGCTTGGCGGTTAGGTGGTGATGATGTCATAATACCCCCCTCCAACAGACACCTCACTCGCTCAGCTCGCCCCTCCCTCCTCCAACGGAACCCCAGAGATCCCTCAGTTCTCTGCCCCTCCCACCTCCCCAACAGAACCCCGGAGATCCCTCAGTTCTCTGCCCCTCCCACCTCCCCAACGGAACCCCGGACTACATCAGCTCTGTGCCCCCCCCCACCTGCGAAGGTCCCCGGAATCCCTCGGCTCTGGGCCCCCTCCCCTCCTGCGACGGATCTGAGTTGGGTTTGGTGGGACGGTAAGTGAGGTGGGGGTGTCGGATTCGGTCGGGGGGGTGAGGTGGGGGTTTCGGGTTTGCTTCGGGGGGTGGGAAGGTGTCGGGGTGGGTGAGGGGTGAGGGGTGGGTGTTGGGGTTGGTCAGGGGGTGTCAGCTGTCTGCCACCTCCCCACCTCCGACTGACCCGAGCAGCGCCGGGCACTTATGCTAGTGCCTCATAAAGTTCATTGGAAGTGTGCCCAATACATATAAAGAAATTGAATAATTTCTTTATGGGTATTTCAGTACAACCCTAAAGATTAAATTTGGCTAATCTTATAGACAACCTAAGAATGATCTGTAGTGTTGTAAACCACAGCGTGTAAAGATTTAGGCCTCTCTCTTTTGAAAAGTTGAAGCAGGGGAAATTTAATAGATAGCATCCTGTGGGGCATCATTTTATTAAAAGGATAAAGCTCTACACATGGTGGTTTTTCATTTTCCAGATACTCTCCATGGTGAGCATACATGCAACACATTTAGGAAGTACTGACACACACCTTATTATAGGCTCATTGGATCCCCTTCTTGCAAAAACCAGCTGCTGTGGTGCTTATATTCCATAGTAGGTTTCTACAGACATCTGGCACCTTTATGCCATTTTCCTATAGTGCGTGAGTAATTTGCTCTATAAATGGTGTCATTTAAACCCTACATATCAATGAAAGTTGTGTCCTATCACCGCCTGTTTGGCAGACCATAACCTATAGTCTCCATAACCCTAATTTGTAAAATACCTGAGAGTAAGAAAGAATAGTGGTAAGCAGACATCTGAGGTAATGCTGTAGCTGAATAATGAGTTTCTCTGTTAGATCCTTTTCGTTAGATGACCCAGATCCAATTTCAGGTGCCATTACTTGAATCAGAACTTTTGCTTTATTTTGACTGAGCCAGCAAGAATAATAAAGTGAAGTGGAAAAAAATGGAAGGGCGATTAGTTGAATATAAATAAGAAAAATGAGCTCTGCTTGAGGCTTGAGAATTGCTTTTGAACTTTTCAGGCTTTGTGCAGCCACTTTCTTAAACCCCAATAGACCAGGGCATTCAACGTTTTTTATTTCACATATTTTTTCATATATCCTAAGAAAAAAAAAATTCTGAGATCCTGGAGAATTGAAGCTACTGCTTTATGAAATACTCCTAAGGCTATATCTTGCATTCCTATATACGGTATATATATTGGAACGAGAGCTTCTGTTTCATAGTAGTCTGATGATCTGGGTTCTAACCACAAATAGGGGCAAATGAAACCTAGGATTCTGGTCTACTTGGTCTCTTCTCACTATGCATCTAGCTCCCATTGACATTAATGGGAGTTATAATAAGCATAGCTCTCTCAGCCAGAACAGTCAGTCATTTAGAGCTGCAAAATATTTGGTAACTCTTTATGTGGATGAGATGACTGTAGGCTGGTGGAGTTGAGGATGGATCATTCCTGATTGGTCTGGGGCAGCGGAACCTTTAGAGCCTGCACTAGTTATGTGAGCATAGGGAGAAGTGAATACCCCACTGCTAAATAAATAAACAAACATCCAGAAAAATGGTATTTTGTCATTCATAGGGAGTAATATGTATTTGTGCATGTCCCATACCCACCCACTAGAGAGCCTTTGTATGTATTACTGTATATCCCAAGTAATGGAGCAGCATAGTGTGGCAGAGAAAGAAGCAGCACAGCAGCTCTATAAACAAGTAGGTTACTTAGCTCTCTGTCCCTGTCTTAACTGGCAAGTTTCTGGGTCCAGATGTAACAGATACATAACATAGTATACATAAAGGAAGAGGATGAATGCTGCAGGATGGCAGCTAGATATACTCTGCATGGGGAGATGATGCAAGACTGTTTACACAGTTCATTTAAATTTGGTCCTTGTGCTTTGTAAGTGTCACATACACAAACACCTTGTCTTTTCTACACAATCACTGAGCTAATACATTATTTGCTTCAAGAACAGAGAATGTTCTAAAGTGATTTGACCTCACTGCAGGTAACAGAACAAAAGGTTCCTGAGTCTTGAATCTTTGCATCTCTTGCCATATTAGGAAATTAGAACCAGATATTTCAGACATTGTCCCTGTTTCAGACATATGGAGATACTCTGGCATTAAGTTAATGTCTCAAAATGTGTCTGTTCATAATTAACTGAATCTGTCTTGCTTGTGAAATTAATGCTGGGGTGTTGTGTGGAAGAAGATGCTTATAAAATGATACTTAAAAAAATTGTGATCTGCACTGTGTACATTTTTCATTAATGCCATTTACAGTCAGTTGTACTGTACATACCTTGCCTTGTCAAGAAGGACAAGAAAAAAGGATATTTATTTTCTATATTGGAAGAATCCTGAATTTGGTGTGGAAAATAGCAACATGTTTGGAAGACTTAAATCAGCTCCAGATGTAGGAACAATAGTATACCATTGTGTGGTATGAAACACAGGAGTACGACATAATATATAAGGCCCTGATATTGCAACATGCATATGCTTAATTTTATGTGCACAAGTAGTCCACTGGGATTCATATATTTTGATAATAGCATATATGTACATATAGACTCTACTACTTACGGGCTCAATTGTGGCCTTGTTACAAGCTCTGAGCAAGGGGTGGGATTTTGTTGCATTGCTCCTGGAGCGGGCTGGAAGATAGTGTGTGACAAGGAGTGGCCAGCTGTTTCTCACGTGTACTACACTATAAGCTTTGGTATTGATCTGGGGTGGTATATGGCGGGAGGGAGAGAGGGGATAAAAAGAAATCCAATGGAAGTACTGTTTATGTCTAAGAAACAAATATAAATCATCTAATTTTCAAAGCAGATTTATATTAAATTTATCTTCCTAATGAATATAAAAATCAGCTGTTCAGATTATTTGTATATGGTTTGCAGTACTAAACATATTTTTGTGAAAACAAGTTTGATAGGAAGTTTTATAGTGGCTGTAGAAATCCAAATGAAAAGCTAAGTGGAAAAAGATTTACATGTTTAAAACAAGAACTGTGTTGAATAGACTGTTGTTCATTTGTAGCCATAGTGATAATGAAATCAAAGCCAGAAAAAAATATACTTAGTTTCCAGAATTCCCACTGAGCTCCAGGAAAGTCATTTTCAATCTGCTGTACATTGACTAATTCTAATCTGTTTCTGGAGATTTTTTCCCTAGAGAGCACCACTTTAATACGTCTGATTCTTATGGTACATTAACCTGATATTTGTTTCACTCTCTTAATTAATTGCAGTACTATGAAGATACATTACAGAGGGACACACTATGATGATGATGCATTACTCAAAACTACAGGAAAAATTAGCGTGTTTTGGGGCATGCTTGACGTTAGTGTTGATTACCCTTAATATCGACATTTTTGGCATGATGCATGCTCTAAAATGAATTTGCTTTCCTGATTAGAAGTTTGTTCTTAACTACAAGATCTGTCATGCCAGACTTGTGCTATCAGGTAAATTTGCTCCAGGCTCCATAACTTTTTCGCTTGATGTGAAGTATCTTTTAAATGCAGTATTTAGTAACATAGAATGATTCCAGAATTAACCATTCAGATGAATGAAAATAAATTCTATCAATATAAATTACTTGAAAACTCAGAATGGATGGAATCCCACAATTATGGTATTTGATTTTCCTTTATTACTTATATGCTACTCAGTATAGGGTGCTAATCAAAATTAATTGAATGCAAATGGTGTAGGCTAAAATTGCATAGAAGGGTTTAATTGAAGGGGAAAAAATATGGGAAATTCATAGTTCAGGCTGCTACTCAGATTCCGTTAACTTGCTGATTCCAAACTTTTAGAAGCTGAACTATTCCTTCAGGAAAAGTACATAAGAATGGCCATGCTGGGTCAGACCAAAGGTCCATCTAGCCCAGTATTCTGTCTTCTGATAGTGGCCAATGCTAGGTGCCCCAGAGGGAATGAACAGAAAAAGTAATCATCAAGTGATCCATCCCCTGTTGCCCATTCCCAACTTCTGTGAAACAGAGTCTAGGGGGGATCGGTGGGTAGCAAGCGGTCGTTTAGCGATTGATTTCTTGCATCTCATTAAGATGCGAGAAATTGATCACCCGCAGCGCCCCCATCGACTCTGGAACTCCAGCTTGACACAAGGCGCAAGCTGGAGTCGATGGGAGTGTGCCGCCGACTGCCGCCACCATGAGGACAGTAGGTAAGTTGGCTGAAGATACGCTGACTTCAGCTATGTATTATTAACGTAGCTGAAGTTGTGTATCTTCAGTCGATCCCTCCCTCCCCCACCCAGTGAAGACCAACCCCAAGACACCATCCCTGCCCATCCTGGCTATAGCCATTGATGGGCCTATCCTCCATGAACTTATTTATTAATTTCATTTGGTGACCCTTAGTTTTTGTGTTATGAGTAAATGACATTTCCTCATTTACTTTCTGCACAGGAGTTATGATTTTATAGAACTCTATCATATCCAAAATCTAATATGCAAAAATGTTTGCAGTTTCATTTGGGGCAATTTTGCAACCAAAACAACTTTTGATGTCTCTTTTCCAAGCTGAAGAGTCCCAGTCTTACTAATCTCGCCTAATATGGAAGCCATTCCATACCCCTAATCATTTTTGTTGATCTTTTCTGAACCTTTTCCAATTCAAATATTTCTTTTTTGAAACGGGGCGACTACATCTGTTCATGCATATTCAAGATGTGGGCGTACCGTAGATTTATAGAGAGGCAATATTATATTTACCAGTTTTACCAGAAAAAGGAATGTAGGATTAGCTTTCAACGTTGTGTTAAATTATGGGGGAAAATATGCAAAAATGTTTGCAGTTTCATTTGGGGCAATTTTGCAACCAAAACAACTTTTGATGGGAAAACTTCATTGCATAAAAGATACTAAACCCCGAATTTCCCCATATTTTTGTTATAAATTCATCCTTGCTTGGAAATGGGCTTAGCTTTACTTTAAAAATATTATTTTTCCAAGTGACATTTCATTATTATTGACTAAAAATGGTCCCATTGTCACTTAAATAGTCCATTTTAAATAAATAAATAAACACTTAAATTCACATTTTTTTATGAAAATGGAGTAAGCTTTTCAAGATAGATATTTTGTTTTATAATGTGTTGATTGGGGCCACTAACCCTACTGGTATACAAAAAAACCCTTTCTTTTTGCAGTGAAATGTAAAAAAATATTTCAAGTCTGAGTATTTTCAGTTTTGTTGCAAAATATTTGCATAGCTTTATAAGGACACATTAAGAAAAATCAATCAATCAATGGATTGAATCATAAGAAAATATTTAGTACATAGAAACCTTTCCCTAATAATTGTAAAGCAGATATCACAGAAGAAAATATAGTCTGGTATATAGTGTAAGTAGTAATTTTTTGTTTTTCTGTTTTCATAAACTAGTAAGGCTTTAATGATTTTTTTATTTCTAAGCTAGATGGCACATAAGTATATGATTTTGAAATGAATGCTGTTTTGAAACCAGTGCTATTACAATTTTTCTCTTTCTCATCTGATTCTTGCCAGTTGCAACTGGCAGCATACCAATATATTATTATTATGCTTATTTCTTTCTTCTTGCAAAATGACAATAACTTGTAAAATGTGAAGAGGACATGAGGGCCTGTTATAATCAGAAAAAATGATAGTATTAGCTAAAATAATCCATAAAAGTCTCCTGTCTTGTATGTTGTTTTGAACAACTCATGTTGAAGAAGGCAATGTGCTGGATACTATAATGCTATATTAGAAAAGTCTTAGAATAGTTAGATCAATAGTTTTCACATGCAAAGGGCTATGCTCTTTGTTCAAGTAAACCATAATTCTTTCTCTGGTTTTCTGAAGATTTTACCATAAGAAGTTTCAGTATGAGTGGGTAGATGCGACAGGAAGCTACCACTTATATCCTAGAAAAATGAGCTCCTATGATATAAAAATACACATGAAACGTGGCACAAAAGCCTTTTTGTCTCTTGAGGTTGGCAGGGATTGCTGTGAAGATGGAAAATCACATAGAAGGCTTCATTAAAGGTATTGATTGGAGATGTACGAGCCATTCACTGAAAGGGAAACCAGAGCACTAAATCTGCTGTGGCTTTTGAAGAAATAGGAATTTTGGAGCAAAAGCACATCTGCAATTATTAATCAAAAATTCAGTGGTACAGCTAATCTTTCCCCTTATGGAAAAGCACAGCTATGCTATTTTAACTAGCTCAGTTGCTTCTTAGTAATACTTCATTAGAGATAATGAAAATAAGTCTTTGCAAGGCTTTGAAAAATGATCTTCAAGAGGGCATAATGGGTTTTTAATTTTTTAAAGGAATATATTAGGCCATAATTTACTCAGAACTAGGCTGTAGGAAATTTGAGTACAGTACTTAACTTAGTTTTATATGGGACATCATAGAATAGGGTTGCTAACTTTCTACTTGCACAAAACCAAACACCTTTGCCCTGCCCCTCTTCTGGGGCCCCATCCATTCTCCAAGACCCCACTCCCACTCACTCCATCCCCCCTCCCTCTGTCACTTGCTCGCCCCACCCTTACTAACTTGCTCATTTTCACCGGGTTGGCTCAGGGAGTTGGGGTGCAGAAGGGGGAGAGGGCTCTGGCTGGGGATGCAGGCTCCAGGTTGGAGCAAGAAATGAGTTGTTCAGGATGTGGGAGGGGGCTCTGGGCTGATGCGGTGGCTTGGGATGCAAGAAGTGGTGAGGACTTTGACTGGGGGTGCAGGCTCTGGGGTGGGCTGGGGATGAGGGATTTGGGGTGCAGGAGGTATCTCCGGGCTGGTGCAGGGGATTGGGGTATCTGTGTGTGTGAGGGCTCTGGCTGAGGATGCAGGCTTTGGGGTGGGACTGGGGATGAGAGGTTTGGGATGTAGGGTGCCTCAGGTTGAGACTGAGGGGTTGGGACGGCGGGAGGAGAATCAGGGCTGGCTTCTTGACAGTCCCTGAAGGGTGAAACATGTCTTATCCCTTTGCGTGCATGTTTGTATGAAAGGATACTTAACAAGGCATAGTCTGCCACAAACTCATTGTGCAACATGGAGTAAACTATGTTTTTGGGTCAAATTCTAAATAAAGTACTTAACTTTATAAAGTGGGAGCTTTGTCTGAGTAAGGAGTAGAACTGAATAGGGACTTCAGGGTTTAGTCTATTATAAAGAAATGAATTTATTATTTCTCATTTCTGTTTGTCACAATGACAACCCAGGGTTTCATCCAGTGTTCCATTTCTACTATAAAAATGAATTTTATCATTGCATTGATGACAGTATTTTTATATTGCACCATTGTGTTGCAGTTTCCTGAAAACTCATTAAATCAAAGTACTGAGATGCAGCAGTGAGCTACATAACTAAAAGTTTTTTAATCATTGTATCTTATCAGTATTTGATGATTAATCTTCTAAAGCCCTGGCTCGGCCTTTACTGGTCTCTGCATAAAACTAGGAAAGAATTCTTTGAGTGGTGTCTATTTTTTTGGTGGTTATAAAGTACTGGTCAGAAATCTAGAGGAGATATCCTCACAAATAAAAATATTTATGCTCTAGAAGGTTCTGAAGTGCTTTTCATCATGACTTACATAGTATATCAGAATCACTTCACACAACAATGACGTTCAGCTACCTCAGGGAGCAAGTGTGGCAGGAACTCTTACTGTAGCAAATTTTGATAACCATTGTACAATAGCATATGATAATAATCCGCACATTATAGCAGTGGGAAATTAGAATGTAAACATTGTTTTAGAATAAATTATCTTTCTATTTTTCCTGAACATTAACTTGAGTAAATTAAATTAAACTCTTAGACACAAATTAAACTGCTGAGCTCCAGTTCATCTGAAAATTTGACACTGTTAGGTCTGGATTTAATATTAACTGTGAATGGCTCGCTAATTACAAAAGCAATTTTTCCTCTCTGGGCATTCACACCTCCAGATCACCTGCTGAAAGTGGGTTTCACCCCCCCCCCCCCCCCGATTGAATTTACCTTGCTTTCTTGCCTGAATATTTATACTTGCCTCTGGAGATTTCCACAACATTCACCTGATGAAGTGGGTCTTAGCCCACGAAAGCTCATGATCCCTAAATCTGTTAATCTATAAGGTGCTACAAGATTCTTTGTCGCTTTTGCAGATCCAGACTAACACGACTACCCCTCTGATCCTAGACACAGTGGACTAAATTCTGCCCTTAATTACAGCCATGAAACCCTATTTGCAGGATTAAAATTTATTATTTTTTCCCCCAGAGCGTGAGTGAGGTTTGTTTTAATATTTTGCGTGTCTGAGCCAAAAGCAGAGCTTTTGATTAAATATTGGCTTATTTAAAATAATTAACAAATAACCTAGTAATATTGGAGTTTAGAAATA